>OX276374.1:32266988-37573444 GCA_946251855.1 Alsophila aescularia | reverse complement strand
GGGGGGGGGGTAAGGATGATCTTGTAACTTGCTACAAAATTATATTAATGACTTTTGAATACTTATATGCATAAGCTACCAACATTCAGGGTGCGTTTAAGTAAACAAGTAAATAGTAAAGTTTTCGTCAGATAAAAGTAATACGACAAATTAAATATTTACGTAACCCCCAAGGCCCCACCCCCATTATAGCTATGAAGTATTTAGATAACATCAGTTTTTAAAGAATAAAAACCGCATTACAATCGGTCCATACGTTTGGGAGCTAACGGTGGGTGGACGGGGGTGAGGCCCCCGTCCACCCACCGCTACCCCCCCACGCCAATTAGCTAAGAACCACCTCGTTACCTCAGCTTTCAAACATAAAAACGCAGCTAAATCAGTCCATTCGTTTGGAAGCTACTATCCTCAGCCCCACCCTCCATTATAGCTAAAAACAATCTACTTTACCTCAGCTTTGAAACATAAAAAAACCACAGCGAAATTGGTCCTTTCGTTTGAAAGATACGATTCTCACCCTCTTTTCTCGACACGCCCCCTCCCCCCCCCCCCCCGCCTTTTCTCAACTCGCCCGCCTCCCCCGCCTTTTCTCAACTCGCCCGCCTCCCCCGCCTTTTCTCAACTCGCCCCCCTCCCCCGCCTTTTCTCAACTCGCCCCCCTTTTTTCGACTCACCCTCCCTTTTCTCGACTCGCCCCCCCCCCTTTTTCTTGACCCCCTCCCCCTTTCTTGACCCTCCCCCATTAGCTAATAACCATCTCGATCATATCAGTTTTCAAACATAAAAAACTTCATCAAAATATCAAAATCGTTCCATTTTTTTGGGAGCTACGATCCTAAACCCCATCTGCCCCCCCTCCTCCCCTCCCTCCCATTATTGCTAATAACCATCTTGTTTACCTTAGCTTTCAATCATAAAAAACCGCAGCTAAATCGGTCCACTCGTTTGGAAGCTACGATTCTCATCCCCTTTTCTCACCTCCCCCTCCCCCTTCCCCTCCTCCCCCTCCCCCCTCCCCCCTCCCTCCTCCTCCCCATATAACTAAAACCATCTCGATCACATTAACTTTCAAACGAAAAAAAACCGCATCAAAATCGGTTCATTCATTTGGGAGCTATGATGCCACAGACAGACACACAGTAATACACACCCTAAACTCAACACCCGTCTCTTTGTTCGGGGCTTAAAAATGTTTCATAGATATATATATAAATATATATATATATATATATATATATATATATATATATATATCTATATTATAGTTGGTTTAATTTTTCACCTCGCGGTGCCTCTAAACTAGGTATTTCACGTTTGTTCAGTATAATTTTTATACTGGACTAGCTATCGCCCGCGACTTCGTCCGCGCAGACTACAGTTTATCATGAAAAAAAGCATCCCATGTTCTTCTAGGATATTGAAAACCAATGAAAAAGTATAGCACCAACGCTCTTGATGCTTTTTGAAAAACTTGTTATGTGTACGTTTCCATGGCAACCGTTACTTACAGCGAGTAATCTACATTTCCCAGTGTTCCCGTGGAAACTTACCATTTTCCGGGATAAAAAGTACCCTATTAGGTGTCTATATTGTACAATACCTATTTACAAAGTTTCATCAAAATCGGATCTGCTGTTTTGGCGTGAAAGCTTCCCAAACAAACAAACAGACAACGTTTCAGTTTTAATATATTGGTCTGGATACTTAATTGACTTAAAAACGCACACCCAAAAGTAAAGGGCTGATTATATTTTTTGTTTTTTACAATTTTTTTATTGACGTCCAAGAATCGCAAGTTGACGCGTATGAAATTTATCCAAAAAATCAGAACAGAATCCTGACCTTGCGAAATCTTGGCTAATCACACGTTCTGGTTGGGGTTTTTTGTTTTTTCATGGCAATTTCAGATAGTGTGAGATAGAAAACATAATAGGGGTGAATGACCTTGTCTTCGCGCCCTGCCTGTAGTCCACGTACATAGATCATCTGGTTGTACCAAGGCCATTTTTTCTTCTTGTTCACCTCAAGATTTCTGGGTGTACCAGGGGTTTTTATTTATTTCCATGGTCCACCTTAGTTCACCTGGCTGTACCATGGGCATTTATTTCTTCCCTTCTTAGTGAAATCTCCAGTGTAGTTATAAGCTTCTTGGGCTTGACATTTCTTACGTCGTTGGGGCCGTTCGTTTAGTAGCAAATGGCGAAAATAACTGTTAAAATTGCTAAATATGATCACATTTGGCGTTCTCCTTTGACATTAGTCGGCGAAATTAGCGTTCTGAACGTTTTCGATTACCGTTCGTTTTGATGATATGTTAACATAAGAAAATCGACTTTATTTCGTCAAGTATAAGGTCGTTTTTCTTTCGATTTGGAAAGGATCGTTAGTGTCAAAAGATGCAAAAATGGCAAAAATGTTGAAAATGTTCAAAGGAAACGGCTTGTTACAAATGTACATTTCGAAACTGCCCACAACCAAAAACTGCCCCATCTCGAATGCAGGGATTGTACGTAGGTGCCATTCGTTTTGATGCTAAATGATCGAAAATAACAGTTAAAAACGCTAAATATGTTTCGATCAGCGTTCCCTTTGGACATAACCGTTAAAATTGAAATCGGAAAAGCGACTTTATACTTTAAAGTTTAGGGTCGGTTTTCATTCGGTTTGGAAAGGATCACTAATGTCAAAAATGGCAATCGAAACAGCTCAAAACGCCAAAGCATCATCTCGAATGCAGGGATAGTACTCTCATAAAGTAATTTTATATTGGGAGGAGTTCTCTTGGGCCGTTTTCTTTGGAACAATTGGCGAAAATAACTGTTAAAAACGCTAAATATGATCACAATTGGCGTTCCCTTTGGCCATTTGTGGGTGAAATTAGCGTTTCGATCACCGTTCGTTTTGCAAGTTTCAATGACATAGGAAAATCGACTTTATACTGTGAGGGATAGGGTCGTTTTTGATTCAGTTTAGAAAGGATTGGAAGTGTCAAAAATTGCAAAAATGCCAAAAGTGTTGAAAATGTCCACAGAAAACGGCTTGCTATAAATGTACATTTCAAAATTGTCCACAACATAACGCCTAATCATCATCTCGAACGCAGGGTCTGTGGTCGTTGTGTTGTGACTTGTGGCTGGCTATACTAAAATTCATCGAAATAGAAAAAAAACTCCGATTGTTTTGTTTGTTGGATAGATTGCACTTGATTACAATTTTGTGGCGTAGGTTTTAAATATTCCAATACAAATAAATTAATTATTTAACTATGTCATTTACGGGTTTTAGTGAAGAGGATTTGCAGCGAATAAAGTCTGGAGAAACTAGGCCAAACAACGGTAAAAATCTAATTTTGCTATCTTCTTGTTTCTATTACTGCAGACACCTAGTTATTATAAAATAATTACGCTAGATTATTAGTTCTGTAAAGAAGGTATTTACAATGAACTTCTTTGCAGTCTGTCTATGCTATAGCAATCATCCGCCAGATATTCAGCATTCAGCATTTCTTGTAATTCATAGTAACTACGTGTGTGCGCTGTATTGACTGCTTTCCATTGACTTCCAGCTGCGTGCGTCACCCATTGAATTCAAAAAGACTGATTTTAGCTTATTATAAAACATGTAGGAAGGACTTTCCAAAAATTACAAGTAGTAAAAGGGATAGGGAGGGAGGGAGAGGGTGGGGGGGTGGGTTAGGGTACTCCTCCTAGAAGGGGGGATGGTGATTTGTTTTTTTTTTTTTAATGTTAGTTTTTGAAAAAAAATAAAAAAAATACACAGAGGGGGGTGGGGCAGTGTGAAAAACCCTGCATCAATATCCCCCTACTCTAGTATTGCGCCCTTAAAGTAATATAAATGATGAAATGGAATGGAAATTTGTCTCCGGTGTGGGCTCTCGCCAGAACTCTCGTGAGGTTGCTCCTGATCGTCACTTCGCCCACTCGACCTACGCTCCGCTCGATGATTCGAGCTTGTAAGTGAACAGAGCTTAGAGTGATTTTCGCATTTACATAGTACTATTTATGGAATATTCAATTATTTTTAATCAAAAACTATTTGGAATCGCAATACGCCATTTCAGATTTAAGCTTTCTATGAGTAGGCCTACATTAGAGAAAAAAAACAGCCTTCTAGCTACTTGTAATTTTTGGAAAGTTGAGCCCTTGTGGCTCCCCACCTCACGTCTGCATATGCCGAAAGGCCTTATACCATCAGATAAAATGAAACTTAATTAAAATAATATTTTCTGTGCAGAAATTCATAGCTCCGAGATGTTGACTGTTGTTCTCTAAACCTGCAACATGTTTGTACCATTTGTGTCCTATCTGTAGCCTTCACCTAGACAAATTTTTGTTACATTATCTCTAACAACACTGCTATAAAGACCATATTTTTTTATTACCTTTGGAAACTGCTACATTGCTGTGGTTACCTCATGCATGTATGTTATTATGTTTTTGCCATTGATGATCTAACTTGTATATAATCATGATGCAATCAGACAATTCAATGCAAATTATGTTGTATTGCTGTTTAGATCAGTGATTTAGGTCAAGTAAACATTCAAAATAAATCATCCTTATCTAAGAAAGTAGGTATTAATTATATATTTTTTGTTAGATAAGAAATAATTATTGTAATGTATAGTGGTATGTGTATAGATACATGCCGGATGTATTTTGCTGATTAGTTCTCAGAATTATTAAGAATAATCGTAATATTTGTGTGTTTAATTGAAACATTGTGTTTTGCTAGGTAATCTGCATTTGTTTATTAATATTTAGTGGCATAACCCTGCCACTAAATATTAATAACTGCCCACTGTATAATGATAAATGTGTATTGCAGGATGTAAGGTATCTATTACATATATTACCAAGTTTCATCAAAATCCATTCAGCTCTAATAGGGCTGAAGAAAACAAACATACTTACATTTAGACTTCCACATTTATAATATTAAAAAGTTTTTTTTTTAGGTAATCTTATTAATTTATTTTTTAATGGAATAGTATTGTACTAATTTCTATATTATAAATTGTTATTTCAGTTTTTACCGAGCCTACACTGTTTTTGGACCACCAAAACATAATCAAACCTGCAAAATTTGGAAACGTTAAGACTAGACAGTTTAATTTGAAAAACATTGTAGGGAAAAAAGTTTTCGATGATTCCTTTGACGAAATGCAATTTGAGAAATGCAGGCTTAGCATCAAAAGTCCATCCACGGCGGTTAATATTGGCAACAACAATAATGAAACGTTAAACCACGAACCACAAAACAACAGCATAACCGTTATTGAAACGAATGATGAAGACGGAGGTCTTGAAAGTGATAATTCAGAAAGAAAAGAAGTAGAAGATGTTTATTCAAATAACTTAATGAGAAAGGATAGTTCAGACGTGACTCCGGATATTGTTTCTTAAATTTATTACAAAAATAAACTAAGCTTTAGGTTAGCTTAATTCCTCGAGCCTGGCATGCTAACATATTAACGCCGGGCTTGAGGTAAAATCTTTCTTAAAATAATTTTAAGACACTATGATATATATTACTGGGCACAATAAAATCATAAAATTAGAATATTTTGAATATTGGTAAGAAAAAGTTCACAATCAAAATCAAACGGTTGCAGGTTCGAATCCTGCAAGGTGCAATCATTTGTGTGTTGAGCAGAAATGTTTGTTTCCGAGTCATGGATGTGATATTATTATATATGTATGTTTATCCGTTGTCTAATGCCCATATTACAGGGTATACTAGTTTGGGGCTAGGTAATTTGTGTGGAATTGTCCTGAATATATGATATATAATGTTTTGAATCAAAAAGGGAATAGTGATTACTAAAACTACTGACAACCGGTTGGTCTAGTGGCTAGAGACCCTAGGTTCGAAATCAAGCGGTTGCCGTTTCGAATCCTGCAAGGTGCAATCATTTATGTGATGAGCAGAAATGTCTGAAATGTGTTACCGAGTCATGGATGTAATATTGGTACCTATCTATGTATGTTTGTCCATTATCTAGTACCCATAGTACAGGGTTTCCTAGTTTGGGGCTAGGTATTTGGTGAGGAATTGTCCCGAATAAATTTATTATTATTATTTTATTTACTGAACCAATCTTGAAAATTATATGGCCACCCTGTAGGTTCTAACCTTCCCAAATAATCATCATCATCATCATCATCATCATCATCATCATGTTAATAATCATCTAAATCAGTTTAGAGATAGGAGTGAACATACACACGGAAGAAAACTGAGGACCTAAACTTTTTGAAGTCTATGTGATAATACTCTGTTCATAAGAATCATAGTCTGATAGTATTTGAAGTTTCTGTGATAACGCTCTGTTCATTAGACTCATAGTCTGATATTAATTAAAGTCTATGTGATAATACTCTGTTCATAAGACTCATAGTCTGATAGTATTTGAGAATCACCAGATAATTTGCTGATCTGTTTTGAGACACCCTTGCCACACCGAATATTAACACCGATACACTGCTATCTTTAGTTTGGACTTTGTTAAAACTTGTGCTGACTTTAGTTCTGTCTTAGTACTCTCACCACTGCCTTCTTGTCGTAAGCGCCAAAATGGCGTAAATCAATTAGGGTGTTTTAAGAGTTTTGTCAACTGGTCCACTATATACTATGAAAGTGACAGTAATACCAATACTAGCAAAGAATCCCATGAGTAATACCATAGACTTAGGGCATGGACGCACTAGGCAAACAGTTTGCGGCTGACTGTCAGCTGTCTGAGCTGCAAATCGGAGGCAAACTCAAGCTTTAACACTGCATGAGCGGCTGCAAGGGTCACTATTTGCGCCGCAAACCAGCTTTGACTGAAACATTGAGCATAATGCTGCTTTAATGCCTTGTGTGAACATTCTATTCAAAACTAGCTGCACCCTACGGTTTTACCCGTGTGGACAGTGATTATGATGATGAAAAGTATCCTATGTGTAATTCAAGGACGTAAAATATCCATATATCATCAAAATTCGTTCGGCCGTTTGAGCATCAAGAAATAACAAACACACATACACTTTCGCATTTGTAATGTTAGTTCAAAATAGTGTTTTTCGCTAATTCTAGATAAACAGCCACAAACTGTTTGTCTAGTGCATCCGCACCCTTAGAAACACCACATCAATCTATAATCTTAAATTTTATCTCCATATGTTATCACTTATATCTGTGACAAGTGCTTTTGCAATTTTATCAATAGTCAAGAATTCCTACATAGTGAACTGTTTACAGATGAAAAAGTGTGTCATTGTTGTTTTATGATGAAATTAAAACATAAATAATGGTTAATAAGTTTTATAATTTGATTACAAAAGCAATATGGTAGGCAGGTTTTAAACTATACTTAGGCTTACATACTTTAAAATTAAGATACATAATATAAGATCACTCATTTGTCTATCTGTTGCAACATCAGCTGCTGTTCTTTTTTTAATTGTTTCATTCTGAGTTGCTGTTTTTTATGGACCATAACCGTATTATATGAACTATAATTCTACATTTTGAAGTACAATACAATAACTCTTTATTGAACACATTACAATAAAAAAATAACATAACAGTAATAAAGTGAAATGAATGAGTGAAGTAATTAGTGGCTTAAGTTTTTTTGTATTGATTTATGTAAGCTCTGTTTGTATTTATTACAGGACGAGACAAACAGAAGAAGAGGTTGTAAAATTGGAGAAAATAAAGAAGGAGCTTCAAGTGTTGGATGGACAGTTCTCGCAGGACATCAATGTTCTCAGAAAGAAGATAGACCAAGCCTGTCTTACTTATTCAGAGGCAGAGTAAGTTACTGTGATTTTAAAATCAATAATGGCCAAAATAAAGCTAGGGTTAAAAAAACCAACATCAAATGCATTTATGAAAAAAATACTGAAACAATTTTATAATATGGGACCACTCTGGAAGTCAGTACTTTCAAATTTAAAAAGTATCATACAAATTGGTTTAGAAGTCCCCGAGATATGAGTGAGAATATACCTAATAGTCCTAATACACAAAAAGTGACATGTTTTTAAAATGTTTTTGGCTGTGCACAACTAGTGCATTGAGCCAGTGTCAAATGAACATATATCATACCCACAAATCAGAAGTACTGATTTGGCTGACCTAAGTACCTACTTTGGATACCAATCAATCAGATGTTCCAGATTCTAGGCCTAAAATAAAAGTAATAATATGCAAATGTTAATATTGATTTATCGTTTTTGTAATACATACACTGATCACTCTCTTGGTTTCTTTCGTCGCGTCTGTTCACCATTTAGTCACTACCCTTTGTAATAGCGAAAACCACGGTTTCGCTTGTGTCACTGTCCGCTATCTATGTCTGTATTGTTACTACCTTTATTTTTTGTTTCACCTTGTATCTAACAATTTTTTGTTACGCCCTCGTTTTTTTATTTTTATTTTATTTAGTTTGTAGTTTAATTCTTTATAAAATAGTTTGATTTGCGTTTGTTTTCTACCTTATTATATTTTGAAATTAATATATATTTATTTACTTATACATTGCACATTTTATACATATATTTATTTATAGATATACCTGATATTATATATTACGCATATGAAGATTTATAATTTGTATTTACTGTTTATATTATATATTACATTATACATTAGTCTTGTTATTATTGAGTAAATTTATTTTTTCTCCGTTTTTAATTATTATTTTTCCTCCAAATCGCCCCCTCAGGGTTGTGGCAGAATACCAGCGCTGAGTGTCATAGACACTCAGTATTATGCTGAGGCGCGGCCTCTTTGCACCCACTTAATTTTTTAGTATTTTTTTGTTATTATTATTGTCATTTTTTTGTAATTGTGTGTCAAATAAAGGTTTTTTTTTTCTTTTAATACGTACCCTAATGTTGCAGTGGTCTGATTAGCCGGTATTCGAAGTACTTAATCAAGTCAGCCAAATCAGAACGTCTGTTACGGCTTTTTACAAGTTGTACTTTTTTTTTAATACCTAGTCAAAATTTCGAGTCCCAGTCAGTCAAACGTCTAGTCTACTAGACCAGCATTGACTCTAGTCAAACTGACTAGCTTCATTTTGGAAATGGTTAAAAAAAAATGCCATCCATCTAATCCAAACCAATACATAAAAGTGTACATTGTCTGTTTGTTTATTTGGGTAGCTTTCACGCGATAACGGCTGGACGGATTTTGATGAAATTATAGTGGAGATAGCTTTTACCATAGAATAAACCATAGGATACTTTTTATCCCGGAAAATTGTAAGTTTCCAAGGGAAAACCGGTAATGTTGATAACTCGCTGTAAGAAACGGTTGCCATGGAAATGAAATAACAAGTCTGTCAATAAACTTCAAGAGCATGGTGCTATACCTACTTTTGCATTGGTTTTTAATATCCTACAAGAACACAGGATGCTTTGTTTCGTGATAAACATTAGTCCGCGCGGACGAATTCGCGGGCGGGAAAGCTAGTTTCTCCCATAAAGTTGACAGACGGCAATATTTTATGCTTCCTGTTTATTAAAACATGATTTATCAAAACCAAAGTATTTCCAAAGAGAAAAATTTGCTGATAATCTCTGTCCTGTGGATGTTGACGAGTTATATGTTGTATAAATCAGTCACATAACTTCTGGCAGAATCAAATGAAATGTTTTTTTCGGTTATTTGTATTTTATGTATTTTATTTATTACATAATTATTTTCATTTTTTCTATTGTGTTTAGTTCAGAACAATTACATGAGAATAGTCGAAGGTTGGGCTTAGTAGGAAAGGCCTATGTCCAGCAGTGAACTAATACAGGCTGATAATGTTTTGCCTAGTAAACTAGTGTTTCCATAAAAATATAACCCAGGTTTGTTCAAGTCAAGAGTGAATAGGTATCTCCTAGGCAAGCGTGCTACATCTTCTTGGTAGAAGATGTAGCACGCTTGCCTAGGAGATACCTATTCAACCACAATCTCACCTGATGGAAAGCGATGATGTGGTCATCATCGCTTTCCATCAGGTGAGATTGTGGTCAAATTATTAAATAGTCCGTAATAAAAAATAAAAGTAGAGAGATTTAGACTCAGACCTTAATAAAAAAGCTCTTTATTCCAGAAAGCAGTATTTAAGAGTGGAAAAAGAGTTCCTGCAAGCCAAAATACAATTGCAGAAAGAAAAAGAAAAGAAAGAGCTTCTGACGGAGCACCTCTGCGCACTGATCACTCACAACGAGACTAGGAAAGCACAAAAACTAGAAACTTTAATGTTAGAACTTGCCAGCAGTAAGAAACTAGATATCAGTGAAGTGAATGCAGCTGTAACACCACCATTAGATGATGACAAGGATGAGAAACCAATAGTAGTTGACGGTGTTGATGAAAGAACTGGTAAGATGGTTGAGATGAACACTGAGAGTTGAGATAATTTTGGTGCTGGCAATTTCATAATTTGTTATTAATACTCGAATTTAATACTTATGCGTTTTTTATATGAAAAATCGGGTATTTGATTCGACACAAAAAAAGTGATTGTATGATGTGTATACTATAATTTGTTGAGTAACAAATCAGACACTAATTGGGAATATTCACAACAACACTTCTTTTTTAATTTCAAATCGCTACCCCCATGTCTGTTACGTCAGGCTTATGCCAAACAACTGTTCTCTGATCTGTCAATATAAGCAAATCTATTAATTTGCGGAGGAATATAAGGTGTTCAAATGGCGCTAATATATATATTTGCCATATTTATATTTAGTTGATAAATTCCAATTTGATATGATTTAAGAGTTAATTTAGGGCTACAATACCATCCCTACAATGTTTATTTAACAACTGTGACGATGTCATCCTCTTTCATCATAATAAAAACTCATTTCATAGTTTGTTTACACATATTCTTAAATTGAAATATTCACCTGTCATTCTTATATTGTCATGCATTGGCCCAACTCTATGGTGAGGAGTTGCGAATTTGTAAAACTAGATTTCGTGATAATATATTAATAATTGTGCACCTACATATATAGCAGTATGTTTTTGTTATTATCTCACGCCGATTCCGGATGGTGAAATACTTTAATTGGAAATACCATGGTTGCAAATTACTTCCTTACTGAGGGTTCGAAGAAGTGTTCTTTGAAACTATGTCAGCTGTGAGCTTATTGTCTTCCATATGAGATAAATCTACTATACAAAGGCAAGGGGATGGCGGTTCTATATTCTTCTGCTACGCTATCTCCTCCCCGTGTGCCTGTTACTTTCATGTTGTCCGCTGAGCGTCGGTCCCTGGGCTGGTAGAACAACCGTCCCTGGGCTGGTAGAACAACCGTCCCTGGGCTGGTAGAACAACCCACTAGGACTGCGCCGCAACAACAATTTTTGTTATTTTACCTAATATTTTAACCATATTAAATTATGTTCCTTATAATATTAGCCACTGACTACTATGATTGAACCCTAAAATTTATAAAGCAAATATATCTGTACCTACACATTATTCATGAAAAAAACAGGATTTCGCTTCATATAGGATACACATTATTCTTGATTTACCATCCATAGTTTTTAAAAAGAAAATTTAAAGAAAACGATATGCTATGAAATAGCTATGAAAACGAATAGCTATTTTGTTTTGGTTAACGTCACCTACATTGAAATGTTATTTATGTTTTTGGTTAACGTTACTTACAACGATATACATTTAGGTTGCTAATACCAAGGTTGAACCTTGTAGAAATAAGAATGTTAATTTTATTCTTGTGCATTTATTTATTTGCGATGGTCTAGGGATTTGAATAGCGATTGTTTGACACATCCATTGAGTCGTTCAAAATCGTTACATTTTGATATAAATCTAGTAACGAGATGTATCATCTCTCAAACAATTGAGAACTTACAGCTCTAAGCACTGTACTTACTTTTGCTTAGCATCATTACAATAAGTACTATTTAACCTCCGTCACGTTTGAGTACTATGTAGGTAGGTAAGGTAACATTTGTAATCATAAAATATTAGGTTGAAACCTTTTTTTTTGTACCGGTCGACCGATAGACGTTAGACGTAATAACGGACAGCTCTATATAATAAGAAATAATTACGAAGTTTAACCTGTGGTTTAACTAATATCTATGAAGTACCAACCTATCTTTGTACAACTTTTAATTTTTAGAATTAATATGTTGATTTGTTTTAACTGTGTGTCAATAAAGTCTTATTGAATGCAAAATCTAGGTTTAAAAAAAAACTACTTATAAATCAAACATATTTAATAAACATTGTATGGTATTGTAGCCGCAAAGAAACGTTTAAATCATATTGAAATGTAATTTATAGCTTAACTAATATTGATATTAGCGTCATCTATTAATACCTAGCTCTAGGCCCATTTCTCTTAAAAGGTTAACGTTACAGAACAAGTAAGGCCGTTTGTCCACCGCAACTGATTCGTTGGTCCGATATGGCGGTCCGTGGATTTGAATGGTTGTCTGTCCACGCGACCTCCGACGGCAGACAAATAAATGTTTGGCTGCCATATTGGGGCAACAAATCGGTTGTCGTTATCGGTCAAATGGACAAACAGCCGAACATGGCGCGTGTTGCTAGGTGCCAATAAAAAAATTTGAATGCCGTTTGTTATACCTAAATAAACGATCTCGTCGACACAAAGTAAATATCTTGTGATCTACTAACACCAATACTATGTATGATTGTCAACATTTTAAGTCTAATAGCCTATTCTTGGTTGATCATTCATACATTTTTAACGAATAGCTATTAATGTTTGGTCAACGTCACTTATAACGAAATGTTATTTATGTTTTTGGTTAACGTCACTTACAAAGAAATGTTATTTATATTTTTGGTTAACGTCACTTACAACGATATGCATTTAGGTTGCTAATTCCAAGGTTGAACCTTGTAGAAATAAGAATGTTAATTTTATTTTTGTGCGTAATTTTTTAGCATAATATTTTTTATAACTGATTCATTAAGTGCCTTATAAATGTGCCTCTATCTTCCATTTATACTTAAAAATTAGGTTATAATTTAGATAGTTGTGTTAAACATGACATTATAAAATACTTATTAAGTATTATATAATAAAAGTAAAGCTAATGTACTTATTATATTTTGACTGCTAGTTTTTCTTATGTGAATAGTATTTATCATAAACTTATGCCAAATCCAAATAAGTCAGTATTTACTTAATTTTGATTACTAGCTGCGCTCCGCGGGTTTACTCGCGTGGATAATGATGATAGACTATGGTTATGAAAAGTATAGGAAGTAAGGACCTAAAGACCAGGAATAACATCATAGGGCATCAAAATATCTATATACCAAAAATATCATCAAAATCCGTTCAGCCGTTTTAGCGTCGAGTAACAAACATACATACTTTCGAATTTACAATTTATTATATTAGATGTATTTTAAATTTTATGTTTAGCTATAAGCTAATTAAAAGAAGTAACAACTATTGTTTCGTAAGTTAATAAAACAAGCATTATTTTGATAAAACAATTTTTTATTTTAAAATAACGATTCCATTCCACATTAAGCTTAGAAATATATCTCTATATTTTAATATAGACAGAATAGAACACTCAAATATACCTACTTGAGGTATTAACAAATTGGAAGTATGGCAGGAATACTCTTTGAATACCTTCTAACTCTACGACTTGCATTGTTTGCACTTATTTCTAAGAAAGTGACAATGTGTATCACACTAGCTGCGCCCCGCGGCTATGCCCGTGGACACATTTCCAGGGTGATAAGTAAAAAAAAATTGCCTATGTCCTTCCTAGTGATACACCTAGTGGTGCACTATTTCCTTGTCAAATTTTATCAAGATCGGTTCAGCCGTTTACTCGTGAAAAGGTAACGAACAGACAGTGTGACAGGGCTACTTTCTCATTTCTAATATTAGTGTGACGTTTCACGTGATTGGTGTTCGAGTAAGCTATGAAATAATCAATAACTACAAGCAGTTTCATCCCCGAGACTAGTTTTATAAATTACCATTTTGATTAAATGAAATGTAATTTACAATGATTCATGTTGTTATAATATTATGTTGTGTTTCATATTATTTATATTTTACTTTATACCTCTTAATGTGTAAATGTAACGTGAACTCGCAAATATTCTGCATCAGAAGTCCTCTTATCTATTTATATACAGGCCGAGTTGTTTTTATTGCTGCTACGATCACTGTTGAAGATAGGAAGATGTGTTCTTCGGAATGCATCTCTTTAGGATCTCTTAGGGATTTAAAAAAACTATGTTTTCTATCTAAAATAGATTAAATGTGTTTTTTTTCTCGAAATTGAATTCTGCTGCTAAAACGAACAAAAATTTGTAGACTTTTATCAGACTGCGCAACGCAAAGGCCCGGTAATGTGTTTGTCAGCCTATGTATGTATGTCTGTTCCTTTGTGGCACTATATAGTCCAAACGCGTGGACCGATTTTGATGATTTTTAGGTCAATCGATTTGTCTTAATCTTGCGAGTGCTATTAGAGACATGACATTAATCAGAACTCAATAAAGCGACAACCAGACGTCATATTGTGAAAAAGAAAAAAATGAATGTCGTCGAACTATATCAAGTGGGGTACCATAGGGCAAGAATAGGTATATAAACATCTTTAGGTTTCACTTATTATTTTTCATTTAGAATGATCTATAACGATTTAAAGATGGTTAGAAAGCATTCTCAATAATTATTATAAATATCAACTAAAAAGTTTAAAATTATAATAAATTATGCCTCCGTCCACTTGGCCCCCCTAACATGGATCCCCTGGGGGATTCATTTGGATTATTTGTCCACACGGATCCCCTGGGGGATTTATTTGGATTTTTTGACCACATGGATCCCCTGGGGGATTAATTTGGATGTTTTGTCCACATGGATCCCCGGCGACGGACTCGTGGTCACACAGTTTTGTCACTCTGTGTGTCTAGTAAGCTACAAAACATAAGACTTGTAGTCACACCGTGTGCAAAACCAAAAGTCCAATTACTTTTCGACATAATTATAGGCAATAACTCATTTGTATTATGTAAACAAAAAACCCGACTGCAAACAAAACTAAAAAGTGGCAAACAAGCTTTAGATTTTTGATTTTGAAATATAACATGCAGTCGGAGGCATCATGCATTTAATTTTTCCTTTGACGGGATCAGATAGAACCTGGTGAGCTACTCTTAATGCCTCCGACTGCATCTTATATTTCAAAATCAAAAATCTAAAAAGTGGCTTGATTGCCACTTTTTAGTTTTGTTTGCAGTCGGGTTATTTATTTTTATAATATTATATTTTTATTTACAAAGTGGCTATATACAACTTCGTGAAAATCAATCATTTTTATTTTCATACATTATGTTATGAAAGGTAAAATCAAATTTTTTATTTTTATTAAGTCGTAGCAACTTTAAATGTGTTGTGTGTGTGTGTGTGTTATAATACATATGAAAACCTCTAGATAGATGTCTAAGAACAAAACTTCCTTTAACAGTGTTATCATATTTGCCATAGAGATCTAACAGGGATCTCTATGGCAAATATGATAACACTGTTAAAAACTCAACCTGTGTTTTACCAAAGCCCGGTTGCGATACAGGAGGAATTTTGTACAATGACCCCTCATCACTCTATCGCTCGCGCATAAATGTATTGCTGTCTCGCTCGCACATTAGTAATATGCGAGCGCGACTGCAATAGTTTGTGTTGTCGCGAGCGATAGAGATAAGTAATTAGGGGTCAATGTTCAAAATTCTTCCGGTATCCCTTTGTTTCGCATTACTTTTTTAATACTAATTTACATTGGCATAATGAGTTAGGCATAACATTTAATAACATAATATTAATTTTACATAAACAGTATTTGGTGTACTGTTAAGGTAGGCATAATGATCTTTTAGGCTATATTATTTTGGACTACTATGGAGTCGCATTAAATATAATCTAGATACTATACTGTGACAGTTGGTTAAGGTGCAGCAGGGTTAAGGTTGTTGTACAGTAGTCGTAGCGGAAGTATGTGTCTCGGAAGTTATTTGCTAGTCGCTGTGCAAACTGCTATTTTTCAGGCGCAATCCCAATTTTGAAGGAGAAGACAGCATTGTATAACTGCCTCGCTCACTCGGTTACGTTTTCGCATATTTTATCTCGCTCTTACTTTATGCTGTTTTATCCCCACAGCAGTCAGTACCTGCACAATCAATGTATGTTTATACGTTATCTACGGCCTATAGTACAGGATATCCTAGTTTGGGGCTAGGTAATTGGTGTGGAATTGTCCCGAATATATTTATTTTATATATTTATTTATATAGATTGGCTGCGATTACTGTACATAGGTACGTAAAATAATTTAGTTTAAAGTTATTTCACTCACGGTGAATAATGAATTTATTATGCTACTAAATATTATGCTTGTTTATCTTTATGCTATCTTTAGATATGGTAAACACGATTATGCCCAAACATTTATGCGTAATTATCATTATGCTTGCACATTATTAGGATAAATAAAGTTATGCCACACAAAATTCTGACATTATATTTTATGCGTATCGTTAGAGAACCAATTCTTCCTGGTCAGCGTCCGTACTTTATCTGCAAATATGTGAGAATTCAAGTATGTGTCAATTCTATTCAGCATATTCTATTGATCTATCAAATCGAGTAACCGTGACGTTCCTACTTATCTCATTAAAATCGCGAGAAATACTGTTCGTTCCATTCAGTTTCGTTTATAGAAGAATGCTCATCTACATTTCGAGAAGAACATCCTTCTGCCCGTATGCTATCCCCAGTTCCAGTAGGAATACTTCTTACGGTCGTCTTTCAGTATGGCTCTAATATTCGAGCTGGCGGTTTGAAGCTCTTTACTGTTGTCCCTTTCCATTCTGATGAGTTCAAGTCCTCGTTTCGCGGCGCAGTGGTATCTCTGACTGAGGGACGCTTCGGATCCTTTTATGCGGGGTATGTGGCCGGTGTAGCCTGCTATAGGCGGGAATTCGGGCGATATGTGGTTCTCTGAAACAGTATTAACATTTGAAGAAGTGGTCGTATAGCGACGCCTTGTGATAAACCTCTGAATTTCATACAGACATTAGGCATTTGTCGCAGGCAGATAGCTTAATCCGCCACTCAATTAACTGCCTAGCCTATCCACTAGAGTTGCAGCGAATAGTTGTTATATCGAATAGTCGAATACTGATTAATCGCCATTCACTTTGGCGAATAGTCGAATAACATTTCACCAATCGACATTACTATTCGACATAAATAAGGCCCATTAAAAATATTTCTAATTTCTTCTAAGGTTGTGAGAAAAGAAAACAATAAAGTTAAAGAAATCTGTTATACATATCTACATATATATGTAGTATTTTAATTTTTAAATGCTGGCAACCCTTTTCTTGTACATATTTTACGGGGAATACCCCGTTTTGTATTACCCAGCGTTTACTATTGTAGGGGATTTCCCGCTCAATCAATACGCTTGTGTTTAGGGTAGGCGGCGCATTTATAATTTGATTTTCGACATCGGTTGACGTTTTTTATTTTTTCTTTCTATACTTATTTGAAAATTGCTATTGAATTAAAGACTTGAATACTTAATTAGTTAGTGTTACTTAAAAAGAAGAACAATCATGCCAAACCCAGGAAAAAAATCTCATGTTTGGCTACATTTTGAAGAGGAAGAAAACAGTGCAAAATGTAATTTATGTGGTGTAAAAATAAGTAGAGCAGCAAAAAAGCAGGAACGACGGCTTTGCAGAATCATTTGAAATTCAAATACCCAGATGAGTATGGTAAAATTTATGGAAGCTCAAGTAGTCATGCTCAACATAATGCTCAACATAATGCTCCCGCAGAATCATCTCCAAGTACTTACTTCCTCATCCACCCAGTTGCCCATTCAGCCTTTGGTGCAACCGTCACTGCAACAACTACTTGAAAAAAAAGCTCTGGGACATCAACGATAGCCGAGCAAAAAAATATCACTACTTGATTGATGAAATGATCGCTATTGACAACGAGCCACTTTCCATCGTCGATCATCATGTGGGCTTTAAACGTCTTATTAATAATGCTTTGCCGCAATACACTATTCCTGGCAGGACATATTTCACCGAGAAAATAATTCCAGACATGTATGAGAGCATGTATGCATGATACATGTATGTAGCATACTAAAAAACGAGTTAGAAAGGGCTGAAGCTATAGCATTCACTACCGATCTTTGGACTTCTTCTGTAAATAATGCTGCATTTCTGAGTTTAACAGGACACTGGATATCAGAAAACTTTAAACTGAACCATGCCGTTCTAAACATGGCTCATTTTCCTGAATCACACACATCAGAAAATATCAAAAGAGAACTGTGTAACGAAATGGGACATACCCATCTCTAAAATTCAAGCGATTGTTCACGATAATGGGGCGAATATGGTTAAAGGAGTTAAGGAAACTCTACTTCCTTCAGAGCGTTGCTTCATACATACTCTCCAGCTGGTGATAAATAATGCATTAGATAACAGTTTTCCAATAAAATAAATTCTTACTAGTGCCCGCCGCATAGTGACACATTTTAATCATTCAGGATATACAAAACTTGAAAGTATTCAATCTGAGCTCGGACTTCCTAAGCATAAACTGATTCAAGATATTCAAACTCGCTGGAACTCAACATATTACCTACTGGAGCGTCTATTTGAGCAAAAAAGAGCAATTTCGGTGTATATTTCAGAATCAAGGAGCGTGAATTTTGAAAATTTGACCAGTGATCAGTGGGAGGTTATAGAACATCTGTTAAAGCTCTTAAAACCTTTCGAAGAGATAACAAAAATCACGAGTTCCACATATGCACCTATATCAGATGTGATACCTAGCACTGTTTCATTAACCAGATACCTAATGAAAGATGCGCTGATTCAACAAACTGCACACGTTGATGATTTTAGAAAGGCGTTAATAGAAAATATGCAAGCCCGTTTTAACTTGGACGATCTATGCTTCAGGAAGACATATTACTTGTCGACATTTTTAGACCCCGCTACAAGGACTTTTACTTTGACGCTACCCAAGCTGAACGGATCCGTAGAGCTGCGCTCAGAGAAGGTCTTAGGCTTTCTTTAGATGACGAAAATGATGATTCGGATCCAGAAACGGCATCCAAAAGGTCTCGTTTAGACAATGAAAGTGAGCATGTCGATTCAGAAACTCATAAACTATTTTGGGCATGTTTTGAAGAATCATCTATAGAGCAGCCTACTGAAGAGCAACCCAAGAATGCCACTGCTGAAGAAATCACCCACTACATCGCATTAGCAAAGGCTGACAGAAAAATAAACCCATATGAATGGTGGGCTTTGAGTACCAATAAGAATAGATTTCCTACTTTAAGTAAGCTTGCTAAACAATACTTAATCACACCAGCAAGCTCTGTTTATTCAGAAATACTATTTTCCGAGGCAGGTTTAGTTTATGAGGAAAAACGAAACCGACTTGCTCCCGAACGTGCAGAAAAAAATGTTTTTTTGCACCACAATCTGCCTCTGTTGGATTTTAAATATTAATTAAAAAGCCTAACTAATTTAATTTCATTAATATGATAGGCACAGGCACATATTATTACAGATAATAATTGATACTGTGTATTGTTTTATTAAGGAAAATAATAAATATTGATTACTTTTAACTCATTCGTTTTTTTGTTCGTTAAAAGTTTATTTTAGACTATTCGCCGAATGCCGAATAATACTAGCTATTATTCGGTATTCGACGAATATCAAAAAAATGTCGAGTAATGCCGAATACCGAATAATAGCGAGTATTCGCGGCAACTCTACAGTATCCACTAAACGGCGCCGTTCAACTAACGGCCTGAATGATATTCAAGCCATTCAATCAAACAGCTAGGCAAATGACTTAGATCGATAACGTAGTTAATACTTGCCTAGCTTTAGGCGCCGTTTAAATAGCGGCCTGAATGATCTTTAGCCAGTCAATTAAATTTATATTTGTCTGTTTGCAAACTATGTTAGAGTTGCGCCTAAAAAAACTAGGTATAGGTTAGTTAGGTTGAACATGAAAACTATTTATAAACATTTGTCTGTTCGAAAACTACTGTATATTATTTTTTGTATATTGTATTTTTTTGTCACATTGTGCCAAGCAATCAGCCAAACTGTTTGTTAAATGTACGGCTGAATATCATACAGGCTAGGCAGTTAATTGAACGGCGGATTAAGCCTGCCTAGAGAGAAAAAAGAGCCTAGGATCAGCCTGCGACACCATACATTATTGTTTTTCGTTCACTCTTCACTATCTAATTGCGATGTCTTATAAGTTTTCAAACCAAAGCATTTATATTGTCAGTACCACTTGTGATTAAGCTTGTTATTGATCCAACTAACCTTTGTACTTGTTAATTTCCCTAAAGCGGCTGAGATCGCGTCGTATTTCGTCCCGGGAGTGAATGGTTTCCATCTTGGGCACGCTCCGGGACCTCACGTAGCTCCTGTTCAGGTCAGCTTTACGCCGGAGGCCCACTTGGTTTTCCGAGAAGTCAGCCATGCAGTCGTCTGCTGCTCGTCCGTAGGATTTGCCGTATCTGTAAAATTATTTGGTCAATTTGTCTGACTTTTTCTGGCACATTTATGGTAATCTTGTATTTGTGTCTTTTCGTTGCCATGGTATTATCATTGTGTTAGAAAATTATAGGACTATTGTTACCAGTTAATGTCGTTGCGTTTTGGTAATCGATTTTAATTTTATGCACAGCATTGGGCTTAATTTTTTAAAATAAACCTTAGGATTGCTTAAAAAGCGCCAAATGTCAAAGTATCGTATTTAACGCTGTTTTTCATGTTTCCTCAAACACTGGCCTTCAAATAGTACCACACTTTCCTACTCACTGGATTGAGATACTAAGTACACCAGTTTTTAAGTCAAAACCTAAGCTTTCCAACAGTGAAAATCGCAACAAAATCGGTTCAGTAGTTTTTAATCGACTTCACAAAAGGAGACGGTTATATGTTCGGCTGTATGTATGTTTTTCTTTTTCTTTTCTTTTTTTAATATTTAAAGTGAACTTGATACCACACTTTTAAAATTAATGGGGTTTTTTATTAAATTGCTTGGCTCCTATACTTATCGGATTCAGATACCAGTTTTTAAGTCATAATCTAAGCTATCCAACAGTGAAAATCGTATCGCAATCGGTCCAGTAGTTTACGTGATGCGCGGACAGACACCTATTTTTGTTTGTTATCTTTTTTAAATTAAAAACGTTACTAATATTTAGTAATTTATAATTTGAAAGAAAATTGATGAAATTTGATATACCTAGTAGATATAGTTTGGGGAAAATTGCAATTTTAAAAGTGTGGTACTAAGACTTGAAGGCTAGTGTAAATTGAACGTAACTTATAAAACGTCTGCTATTATACATGACGAGGAAAAAAATGCGGCATCAAGGTAGAGGTACCTTTTCCTTTGTAGTTAGTAGGTTTTGTTCTCAGGAAACATCGGGTCTACATTGAAGAAAAAAATAACTGAATTATTTATAAAGTACATACCGATTAAAAATACATTAGGTATCAATCTACTCTATTTTTCTTTTTCTTCATCTTCATTATCTTCACTTTCATTGCCACCGTTGTCACTGGAGCAGGTGTGCCAGCGACCCAAAGCCACACTTCGCTATTTTAAGGAGTTGGCTTGGGTAGAGGCTGGTAGGGAGGAATGCACAATACACCCCGAGGTATCACTACCTAGTCTATGACCCCAAGCGGGACGTCAGTGCAGGCCTAACTCCCACCACTTCCAATAAGAATAAGAACCGTTTTGGAGTAAACGAGTTCTAGAGTAACTTTATGACTCTTATTAAAGTTACCTAAAGTTCATTCCGGGCACATAGCCGGTGTATCCAGTCATGTAGGCAGAAGGCCGTTGTCGCAGGCCGTCGTACACGTCATGTTTCGGTCTGTCGCGGCGCGGCATGTTCGATAGCTCATAGTTGTCGCCCGGACGGTATTCCAAGGGTTTACTGGAATAAAACGAATGATTTCTTATTTTTTATTATAATAGACTAAGACTAGCTGTGCCCGCGTGGTAATTTTTCTGGGATATAAGTATCCTATGCGTTATTCCAGAACCTAAAATACCAATATATCAAATTTCATAAAATTTCGTTCAGTTCAGACGTCAAATCGTTTAAATGGATTGCTCGGCTTCTACTCATCGGATTAAGGGTCCAAGTACCTACACCAGTTTTTAAGTGAAACCTTAAGGTATCAAACATTGACAATCGCATCGCAATCGGTAAAGTAGTATTTACGCGATGCGTGAACAGACAGACAGACATACATGATTCAAAAAAGTTTTATGCTCTTGTTCTGTAGCTTAATTTTAGTACCCTAGACCATTATTTTTACCATTTTCATTGAACAGACTTTTTGGTAGGTACTTACTGTTTTGTTATAGGTAGGTATAGTTTTTTTTTATTTACAAGCTTTAGGCCATGACCTTCAATGTCAAAGTTCATAGAAATTAAGTAAGCTGAGAATCGTCGTTGCAGAAACCGTTTAATTACGGTTGCTCTAATTAAAATAAATTTAGTTCTCAGTTTCTCATTAGCCACACCGTAGGTACCCACTGGTCCCAATTGAGGTTGATGACATACAAGCTGGCCCTTAATCAACATGGATCGAGCCGAGAATGAGTTACACAACGCTGAGGGAATTATTGTTGGTAAGTAGGTAGGTGTTTACGAGAGACTTCTCATGGGAGGTGGCACAATCTTATTATGATACTAGCTGTGCCCACGGCATTGGCCGCGTGGTTATTTCATTTAAAAGTACCTGTTATCCCAGGACCACAAGTATGTACCTATAAAGTACAATATACCTACTACATTTCTTCAAAATTCGTTCAGCCGTCATATACTTTTTTATCGACTGCTCGGCATCTAAACATAAGAAGAGAGGTACCTACCCAGTTTATAAGGCTGAAAACTGCATCACAATCTGTCCAGTAGTTTTTACGTGATGCGTGAACAAACATACAGACAAACAAACAAGTTTATAAACAAACGGACGGATACGATTTTCAAAAATGTTATATTCTTGTTCAGTAGCTTATTTTAAGAACCCTAGACCATAGTTTTTAATTATCTTCTTTGTACAGACTTTTTCATTGTAATTGCTTTATTTTAAGTATAGATAGACTATCGACTACCGAGCTCAGTGGCGTGCACTAGGGGAGGCCTACGTCCAGCAGTGGACAGATATAGGCTGATGCTGACTCGTTGGTTTATTTCGGTTGCAGTTAAAGATTTAACTTGATTGATGAGTAAGTAAAATTGCATTTTTATACCTAAAGTTGCATGTGGTTGCATGGATTCTTCACTTTATACAAAACCAGCTGTAGTTTTTCCACGGAAAGTTTTAATTTCCCGAGGGAAAAGTAGCCCGTGTCATATGGAAATTTGCAGGTTTTTAATAGTGTAATAATTTTCAGAATCAGTTCAGTAGTTAGTTCCAGAGATTATTACCTCCCTTAAAAACTTTACCTCTTTATAATATGACTAGTTGTGCCCGCGGCTTTTCCCACGTTAACATTTCTCTTGATTAAAAGTTCATTTCTACGTGTTTTTCCAGGACCAAAAGTACCTGCAAAGTACAATAATATACTACATTTATCAAAATTTGACAGACGTCAATTAGTTCTGTATCGATTGCTAGGCTACTACTCACCGGATTGAGATACCAAGTAAATCATATTTATTTAAAGTCCAAACTTAGGTCCAAAATGCGGTTTTTACTGATGGATAGCTATCCATCAGTGAAAACCGCATTTCAAGCGGTCCAGTAGTTTTTACGTGATGCGCGAACAGACAGACAAACAGACACCATTTAATAAATAAGTTTAAATGTTCCATTATTTTTAATATCTTCATTGTACAGACTTTATTATTTAATGCTTTATTAATTATAAGTTTAGATTGTAGATATACAATATTAGTGTAGACTAGATTAATGATGCTATAGTAGCAGCACCATGTTTTTCTACGTCTGCATTTGTTGAGCGATGTTCAAAAGCAATATTTTTTCGAGTGGTCTTACTTGAAAAGTCCTTTGGAGCGTATTTCCTTCAAGATGTGTCTAGTGTTTTCTCCATAACACTTTCCGAAGCGGAATTTGAGCATGGGGCAGTGGCCGGTGTATCTGTAAAACAGGGGTTTTCTATAAGATTACAAAACAAAGCTTAAAATACTTCATATAATTCTTCTATTTTGTTGACGTAAAATGTCTATATCACTCCGATACATACGGGATACCATAACTTTAAGAGGGACCGACACGAAAAGGGTTCTATCGTCTCGCTTTTATAACTCTGTAACTAGGAGTATAAGCTCTAGAAATCTAATTTTAGTGTATTTTTTTAGCTTATATGATGATATATTATTAAGGTGTAATATTGAATTTTTGATAAGAGTCAGACTGCAGGACGCACAGCGCAAAATCAGCAAAATTGATTTAATGTGGTCTTTAATTCGGTATAAACTCACAAATATTAGACCTACATGTTATGGCTACATTTACAAGCACTTATTTCAACCAAATTAAAGAACTTTTAGGTCAAGGTTTAAAATAAGAAGACCAGAAAGTTGCGTGCTGACAGTTGCTTAAAGTATGTGTACGTGCGGAAGTATGTAGCCTTAGATTAATAAATATAATATAAAAAATAAATTAAAAACAGCCGTATATAAATCGCATAGTTATGTATATTTATGTGCCGTATGTATTTTTAAATGCATTGTCACTTTTTTTTTTTTTTACCCTGGATGTTTCAGACAAAGAGGATTGAAGTTAATATATTTTGTATGATAATTGGTGCCTATTTTTTTCGTGCGGTCATCTATGAAAACTGGAACTATCAATTCTAAACAGTGCAAAAACCAAAACATGTAATGACAAGTATGCCTCTAAACTCAGTCCGAACCGAGATAATGAGGTCTACATATTTGTAGGGCAGGTTGCGCATTTTCTCGATTTGGACTGAGTTCAGAGTATACTTGTCGTGGTATGTTTTGTTTGTAACACTGTCTAGAATTGATAATTCCATGTTTCATTAAATACCTCTCAAAAATAGAAATGAGCCACCTGCCCTATAAATATGTAAACCTAATTATCTCGGTTCGGATTGAAATTAGAGGCATACTTGTCATAGTATGTTTTGTTTGTTGCACTTTCTAGAATTGATAATTCTATGTTTCATTGATGGCCGCGTGAAAATAGAAATGCGCCACCTGCCCTACAAATATGTAAAACTTATTATCTAGGTTCAGACTTTTTTTTGTTACACTGTCTAGTATTGATAATTCCATGTTTCATTGATGGCCGAGTGAAAATAGAAATGCGCCACCTGCCTTACAAATAATAATATGTTATGTTCCTATAATATACCTTTGTTAATACGAGTAATTTAGTCTCTCGTAATTTTAAAACATTTGCACGACAAGCTAGTCGAATACAGATATCCCTGAATCAAATATGATATGATTTTAGTTGTCAATAGACAACTAAAATGTCCCTGTAATCCCTGTATTCATGTAAATAAATTTATTTTATTTCATTTATATTTTTGATATTTTTCTCGTAATTTACTGATATTTAACTAATATTTTTTAACGTATTTTCTTCGTATTTTTTTTGATATTTATCTCGCATTTTTCTGATATTTAACTGTGATTTACTCTTATTTTTCTCGTAATTCACTGATATTTTTTTTCGATTTTTTTACATCTGAAAGTAAAAGTATTTAAATAAAAACTTGTTTCCCTGATGTTTTACTGATATATAATACAAGATATAGGCACTAGGTAGAGGCATTAGGCATTGGCAATAGGTATAGGCACTAGGTATAGGGTTTTGAGGGTTTATTGTTTGCTCGCGTCCGTAGGATTCAGCCCTCGATGTCCTACACGTGACCCTCGGGTGGTGCCAAAAGAGCAACTGAATCACCTGGTGGTAGGCTTCGGCCGCTGGCTTTTTTATATTACCACCCTCTGGACAAAGTCTTGATGCCAAACGATTTGTCGTGTTCCATCATGATGTTCAGGGAAGCCGTCCGGATGAGTTTTAGGATGCAGTTGTGTTGGAAAGGTGGACCGTGACCGGAATCATGGTGTTTCTGCGTCGGAGGCCTTGCTTTGGAGGGTAGCGGGATCCGAAGCACGGTGTTCTCTGCTGGCCGACCGCAAGTTGTAGGGGGCCCAAGTAGTAGTTTAGCCAGCTACGAAAGGCTGCCCCGCCGCTTGTTAAAAATCCTGAAATGATCCGTTGGGCCGGCTGGCGACCGGATGTGAGGAAGTGATGAATTATTTCATGGGGGTTCGGGCGTCCCCTCAATCTCCGCGCAAGTTCTTCAATGGCGTACTTATGCCTTGACTTCCGTGGGTTAGCCATTCCGATATCTCGTTTGCTATTACTCGTCCAACCTATTCACAACTACTCATCATGAAAAAAATCCAAAGAAGATATAAGTTAAAACGGCAGATGCACGTCCTCACACTTAAAGTGGATCTTGCGAATATTCGCGGGATTCACTCCAATCTCCAACCGGTCCATTATCATCTGGATTATCATTATCATTAGTGGGGCTTAGGCCCCACTTGTTCTTCTTGTCGGAGACGCAGATAGGATGTCCAGCTGATACGGCATACTTGCATTACCCAGGCTATATCTTGGAGCATCTATTTATCCCGAATGCCGGCGTTTGTGTATACGCCCGTGATGACATTTGCTGTCTGCGTCTCCGAAATCTTGAGCACCCTAACTTCTCGGTGATTTGGGTGCTGGTGGACACGGGCATAGATAAAATTGTGTATGCTTGTGTGTACCGCTCACATAGCGGAGATCGGGGGGCGACTTTATTGGTAGACTATTTAGGTGAGGCGGCAAGTGTGGCCCAACAGCGTTACCCGTCTGCTCAATTGGTGTTTTTGGGGGATTTTAACGCCCACCACAAGGAGTGGCTTGTCCCATACCAAAAAACCGACCACGCTGGTTGAGAGACGCGGAAGCTTACTCTGGCGTTAGATCTCTCTCAGCTGGTGCAGGAGCCGACACGGGTACCTGACCGTGACGGTGACACTGCCAACTGTCTCGACCTGTTGATGACAACTGAACCAGACCGATACTCCGTATCAGTATCCCCACCTATTGGTAGCTCTGATCACTGCCTGGTTAAGTCCGTCTCAGTGTATTCCCCACCTGATCCTACCCTTAAGGGAAAGGGAGGCGCGTGTGGAGATACAACTCGGCAGATTGGGACGAGATGCGGCAATTCCTTGCATCGTACCCTTGGCGGCAAACATGTTTCACCTCCCAGGGCCCGTTGACTTGCGCGTCTGCTGTTACAGAGGTAATATGTCAGGCAATGGAATATTTAATTCCATTCAGTGACAAGACTCTTTCCAGCAAAGCTCAGCCTTGGTTTGGATCCAGCTGTGGTCATGCTGTGGCTCTAAAGCGTGGGGCATATCTAGACTGGGCTGATGCTCGAAAGCGCAAGTCTTCTGATATTCGGGCTAAGAAAAGAAAATTTAACTTTGCCGCTAAGACCTGCAAGAAGATACTTAGGAAGGCCCATTTTGATCACGTAAGTCGAATTGGGGTCAAACTGGCTTCATACCCCGCTGGTAGCAAAGCTTTTTGGTCCCAGGCCAAGTCGGTCGAAGAAAACTTCTGCCGCCCCTCACTGCCACCATTGCTGAAACCTGATGGAACACTAGCTCACACTGCTGGAGACAAAGCGAATTTATTTGCTTCTCTTTTTGCAGAAGCCTCGCATCTAGATGCTTCTGGCAAGACACCTTCCTGCCTTCCTCATTGCGGGGTTTTTATGCCCAAAATTCGCATTCGCCAGAAGGAGGTTCTCAGAACGCTTCGAGCTCTAGATGTGAACAAGGCCAGTGGTCCTGATGGTGTTCCAGCGATTGTGTTGAAAAACTGTGCGCCCGAATTGTCTCCCATCTTAACATGTTTGTACCGCCTCTCTCTTCACTCAGGTAAAGTTCCGAAGAGCTGGAAGCTTGCCAATGTACAACCAGTACCAAAAAAGGGTAGTCGTGCTGATCCGGCCAATTATCGTCCCATCTCGATAACCTCCTTACTCTGTAAGTATATGGAGCGTGTCATAAACATTAGGCTCTTGGCATACCTTGAACACAATGATCTTCTCAGTGACCGGCAATACGGATTTCGCCGAAACCGGTCTACTGGGGATCTTCTCGCGTATGCCACTCACGTACTGACCGAAGCCATAGAGATGCATGGTGAGGCGCTTGCCGTCTCCCTTGACATACCGAAGGCATTTGATCGGGTCTGGCACGATGGCCTTTTAAACAAGCTTCCCTCATATGGTTTACCTGTTGGCTTATGCAATTGGATAGATGATTTCTTGAGGGAACGATCTATTCGAGTAGTCTTAGAGGGCTGCTCGTCTGATCAAATGGCTATCAATGCCGGTGTACCTCAGGGATCGGTTCTCTCGGCTACACTGTTTTTACTGCACATTAATGACCTTCTAAAGCCCGGTACCTTTGGGTATGCTGATGACAGTACTGTAGTTGAGAGATACACTTCCAATGCTCAAACCAGCTGTGACGCTGTCCAGTTTCAGAGAGAGGCTATGGTATACCGTTTAAATTTAGCCTTAGAAGCCATGTCCGATTGGGGCGATGCTAATCTGGTTAAGTTTAATGCTACTAAAACGCAAGCGTGTTTGTTTTCTGCTAAAAAGAGTCCTCTACACCGATCTCCGTCTTTCCAAAGTGTAACAATACCAATAGGCGACCATTTGGAGCTTTTGGGTGTCGAACTCACATCAAACCTGAATTTTGGGTCTTATATTGAATCCAAAGCCAAGGTAGCTGCAAAAAAACTTGGTATTTTGTCTAAGGTTAGGCGGTACTTCACACCGGGACAGCTTTTGAATCTTTATCAAGCACAGGTCCGATCTTGTATGGAGTACTGCTGCCACCTCTGGGACGGTTCTGCCAAGTATCAGCTCGAGTCTTTGGATTCAATTGAGAGACGTGCTATCAGGCTCCTTGGGACGACACTCTGGTAAAGAGTAAGCTTCAAAGTCTAAGTCAAGAGTGAATAGGTATCTACTAGGCAAGCATGCTACACCTTCGACCACATCATCGCTTTCCATCAGGTGAGATCGTGGTCAAACGATTGCCTAAAAAAAAAGGTACTAGGTTTAGGCACCAGGTAACAGAATACACACTTAATATATACCTACCTAAATATATTTAATTTCAAAACCTAAGTACGGGTGATCAAAGAACACTAAAGAGTCGCCTATGACCACCCAGGTGATATCACCCAGGTGATCATAGTGGAATAGACCGTTTGCTGAATATAGCTGAAGGAAACGTATGTAAATAGAATTGAGTAGACAGAATATACGCCTTGTAGCTGCGCAGGTGTACGTATGAAGACTTGCAGCTACGAAGCCTCCGCTGCCCGTTGAAAAATGAAGGCTCGCACTACGAAGTTTTTTCTACACCTGTTATAAATTATTGTGAGCAAGGAGTCCCTTTGAGCTGGTAGACACCCTCGGGGGGGCTCCGGCCACAGGTATAGGTACTAGGTTTAGGCACTAGGTATAGGCACTAGGTTTAGGCACTAGGTATAGGCACTAGGTAAGGCACTATGTTTAGGCACTATTAAACAAGGTTTAAACCTATTGTTCCTATAATATGTTAATAATTTAGTCACTTCTAATTTTAAAAAATTTGCTCGACAAGCTAGTTGAATACAGAGATCCCTGAACCTTATTAAAACCTAAAAATGTTCATGTATTCATGTAAATAAATTTATTTAATTTCATTTCATTTATATGTTTGATATTTATGTCATATATTTTTGATATTTTTCTCATTATTTACTAATATTTTATTCATATTGTTTAACGTATTTGTTTTCCTCTTTTTGATATTTTTCTCGTAATTCACTGGTTTTTTTTTTCGATTTTTTTATCTGAAAGATAAAATAAATTAAAAAAATCTTATAAATAACTTAGTTAGTTACCTTAGTTCCTATACCTTGTGCCTATATATATATATATATATATATATATATATATATATAGGTTTTATGAACTATGTATATTGTATTTATTGTATTCATTTTTCGTACGCTTTTTTCATCACCCGCGGGGTTTATATGAAAACCAGCGTCTAGTGTTGCACTGGGCATTTGTGCTGATTATAAGCCCCTTTCAACACACTCATAAGCACATTTTATGTATGTTTTTATCTATGTTTTTTGTTTTAATGTGTGTGTTGAATAAATGTTTTTTCTTTTTTCTTCTTCTTTTATTTTTTGATATTTTCTCGCTATTTACTGATATTTAACTGATATTTTACTCCTATTTTTCTTGTAATTCACTGATAATTTTTACGTTATTTTTACATCAGAAAGAAAAATTATATAAAAAAATTGTTTCCCTGCAATTTTACTCGTTTATGGTACGAGATATAGGCAGTAGGTATAGGCACTAGCTATAAGCACTAGGTATAGTCACTAGATATAGGCACTAGGTATATGCACAAGGTACAGGCACTAGGTATATCTCTTCTCTTCTCTATTATATAAACTTAAACACCCCCTGACTGAGAGATAGAAACAGAACTCATCTAAGGAGAAGAGATGGGGTAAAATGATGTATGGGATCATAAACAAAATGGTGGGAAAAATCCAAAATGAGCAGATTGTGAAACCCTCGATGGAGTATCCCCCCCATTGATCTCGGAAACGAAAAGACATACTGTCACAGTGCTTGATCTATATATGTAATGTATCTTAGGACATTTTTGAAACAAGTGAAAAAATATGAACGCCGAACATCGACCCTATTAAACAAAGGAGGACAAGGGACCAACTACTCAGCAATGACCACGTATATTAGGTGCAACGCACACAATTGGCCTCAGTCGTAATCGAAGTTGCATTGGTGTAATACGTGCGTGTACTTTACCACATATTATTCGGAATTCGCAGCAAAAATGCCTGTTCTTTTATAAGGTGCACAAATAGCTCAAGAACCAAAAATAAGTTGCACTGCATTACTTTTCACTCGTAAGTATTATAAATCATAATTTTCTTTAAAATTCTACTGATTGATATTGTTTGAAAATCACCATTTGCAGAAAGGGACAGAAATATACCATTCGTAAGAGTGCGACAAGACAAACGGCGTATAAAAGTTTGATCAAGGCCCTATTTCATAAAACTATAGTACACTGACAAATGTCAATCAAACCGACAATTGTCAGTCAAACTATAGAAATGTCGTACATTTTTGTTATATAAAACGCAGGTTTTGCGTATTCGACTGACATTTGGTTTATTATGATTTGTCGCTTTATGAAATAGAGCCCAGATATCTTTGTACCAGATCTCTATGGATAGGCTCTGATGTACTTTCGTTTGTGCCGATTCAAAGCGCCCCACTGAAAGTACAATAGTACAAAAAAAGTAAATACGTTAACTACTTAAGTACGTAGTAAATACATTAGTTCCGTGGACGCTCACGACTGCCAAAGTACTGCTATCAGCGCCAACAGCGCCAAAGTGGCGATAATCAAATGAGATAATTGAGACGTTCGTCAATAGTCCGTCTAGAGTACTAGTAATATGCAGTTGTCTATGGGGAAGAGCCAGATTGCCTACCCAACAATAACAGTTGATTATATTCAATAGACTTCAAATCAGAACATATGTATACAACTCACAAAGGATATAGGAAGATATTAAAAAGCGCAGGTCCATATTTTTGGGTAGGTGATATGTACTTACCTATATTAAAGAGCATATTACCTTATTGGCATACCTAACAGCAGAGAATTTGAAAAAAAAAAATGGTGATTTCTTGGCCGTTAATGAGTTCGTGTCAATAGACAGAAAAAAAAAACAAAGTGGTATAATAAACTCCATAAGTGATATATTTTCTGAGATATTTGGGTATAAAGATATTTTTTCGTCTTTTACATGCGTTAGGAACATAAAGTTGCAATATTGATTTTCAGTCTTGGTCAGGAAGGAATGAGGGGGTCTAATGAAATTAATTTCACAAACAACTAATCTAACATGCGCCATCCCATAATTGCACGACATATTAATATTGCCGTGAAGTTGGACGAAAAATAAACCCAAATATGTCTTAAAGTATATCTCGATTTTTTCATAGAACACTTTTTGTTTCTTATAATTTGTCCTATCGATTAACACTAGTTTCATTTATGGCCAAGAAATCGAGTTTTTTTTAAATGTTCATCATAGTCTTATCAGCAGTCCGAGCGTGATTGTGTAACATAAAAACAAACTTTCGTAAATGGTATAATTGGACGATAAAATGTTCAAATATTGTTACTCAAGCACACACTAACACCGCTGTTTTAAGTACCTACTACAAAAAACTACCAAACTTAACAATATTTTTTTTTACATTGATGATCAAAACCGCGATAGAAGCTAATATTATTTTATTTCATTGAAATTTATTTGCTGACGGTTCCTTACATTACTTTATGTTTACGGATTAAGACGAACTTACCCGATACCCGAATCGTATTTGCTTCTAGAATTAATATATTTAATGTTGTTATCTCTTTTTCGCTTCTATCTGCGTATGTATCTCTATATTTGTTGTTCGTGCATGAAGTGTACGACAGTGCAAATTTAGCTGTGTGGGTGTGTTTTCCTGTAGTTGTATCCTATGTCCGGGTGTAGTGTACATGAAGTTCTTGGTTGCCCTGTCCTCCTTTGTTTAATAGGGTCGATGCCTCCGAAGAAAAAAACATGGCCACTATGCATTTTTGAAACGCTTATAACTCTTAAACGAACACAGATAGGTGAGGGATTTATGAGATTCATTAAGATAAAGGAACAGACGAAGAAAAAAATGCTGGTGCTCTCATTTCTCACTCGTCTAATGTCGTACGTCAAACGTCTAACGTCAACTGTCAAATGTCAAACATAAACGTCAAAAGCCCAATATCACACATCAAACGTCAAATGTCACACGTCAAACGTCAAACGTCAACTATCACATAGCAAATGTAACACGTAAAATGTTCAAATGTTAAACGTCAAATGCCAAACGTCAAATGTTATATTACAAACGTCAAATGTCAAACGTTAAATGTCAAACGTCAAATATCAAACTTCAAATGTCATAAGGCTGTGACGATGTGAAAACTTCTTTCATAATAATACTCATTTGATCTCTTAATTCTTTCATAATCCATTTCATTCCATTTGATAGTTTGTCATTATTAATTCTAAATTCAAATAACTTGTCATTCCCATATTGTCTTTTGGATTAACAAAACTGCAATTTTACAAAATAATATGTTATATAATACCTAAATAAGTTTATTACAAATATATATGAGTCTTTTAAATATATATGATAATACCTTCGTAAGTGGTTATTTTAATCCGTATCGTTGAAGTTAAATTGAGAAAAGACTGAATAGAATAGTCGAGTGCAAGATCTCTGTCTATCAACATCTCCATGTACTCCTATTGCTCCTGTAATTTTGTGTCACTGAGGTTTGGTCCCTGGACAAGTAGAACAAACCCAAACCCTGGACCGCCTCGTGACAAGGCAAACGTCAAAGGTCACCTGCCAAATGTTAAAAGTCAAACATCAAATGTCAAACCATTCTGTGGTCAAACGTCAAATGTCAAACATCAAACGTTTAGCTAACATCAAAGTCAGATGTCAAAAAAAGTGTGTTTCAGTGATTTGTAGAGTTGACGAGTTGTTGAGTTGAGGGTAGGTCAGGCATTAGGAGGTATGGTGGATGATCTACGGGTTTCTAGAGTTTTTAATATTTTTTTACTGCAACAACAAAATCCAAGCCTCCTTTTTACAACTCACTGGCGCATACCACTTGGTCTCTCAGATCACGAAACTGGGCAAGTTTTGAGCTTTCGTGAAAGTTTGTTTGTTTGTCGTATGAGGTAGTATTGGCCTCTGATGTCAGAGTTTGTCAAGCCGCCCGAGGGCCTCTGACATAGCTTAACAACTGTTATTAATCAATAACAGCCGGAACCGACGGCTTAACGTGCCCTCCGAAGCACGGAGCGATGGAAAACCGCACATAACTTAGAAAAGTCATTGGTGCGGAGCCTAGGTTTTGAACCCGGTATCGTTGGATTCTAAATTGCACTATAGAACCGTTAGGCCACCATCGCTCGTAAAAAACAGAACCTTTGCGCAGATAGTATGTGCAAAAGAAGGATTACTCGAATGAGAACCTAGAAAATTGTAAAAAATTTATTAAATGTTTGTCATTTAGATATATATACGAGACTGATAATCCTAATCTTGCTTTTAATATTTTTCAAGTTTCGCTTAAATTTTTGTTTTCTTTATAATACCCAATGTATAAATAAAAATTCAAGCAACCCAAGAAATAAAATGGGTTACAAGAGGCCTAAAAATAAGTTGCAGAAATAAAAGATTCCTCCGCATAAAATATTATATGGAAAAACAAAGGAGTCTAAAACTACTAAAAACAATTCAAAAAAATTGAAAAATTGCATTACTGGGACACAAAAGACAAAAAGCATGGAAATAATTAAAAAAAAGTAAAAACATTTGTAGAGCTTTATGTAGTTTAATTAAAGAAAAATCTGTTTGTCCCCCTAAGTTTATTGAAACGTTAAAATTAAATGAACAAATTTTAACAGAGCCTACAATGTTAGCAAAAGCGTTCAATACTCAATTTATAGATCACACTAACAAGACGAAAAATCCAGTAAGTTCTAACTGTAGCGTCAACGCAAGTTGTATCTCAGGTTCCATCTTCCTAAATCCAGTGTCACCCATGGAAGTTAAGAACACTATAGCAAGCCTCAAAAATACAAATGCAGAAGGAGATGATGGTATAGCAACGAAAGTCAACGTGAAAAACTACGTGATATACTAACCCATCTAATAAATCTTTCCTTTGAAAATGGTATTTTTTCTGAAGGCTTAAAAACAGCAATATAAGGCCACTGCATAAAAAAGGTGAAAAAGATAATTTAGAAAATGATAGACCAATAGCTCTTATACCAATATTATCTAAAGTTTATGAAAATACAATGCATAAAAGACTGTACGAGTTCTTTGTACAGCACAATGTAATAATACAAGAACAAAATGGTTTCCAAAAGTACAAATCCACAACACTAGCAGCGTTCAACTTAATTAACGAAATAGTAAAGAATGAAAAAGTAAAGAATGTAGATAGCAGAATTCTAACAACAGCTTTGTGTTTTGATATGATAAAAGTTTGAATTTTGTGTCACATAAGCTACTTTATTTTATTTTATTTATTTGGGATAAAAAGCAAAATACAGAAAAAAAACAAAAAAATGTTTTTACGTAATTACTAGCTGTGTTATCCACAGCATTATCCACCAGTTACTACATAAAAAAACAGTTTTTGCTAAAAAAAACAGTACATAACGTAAACTATTAACATACAAAATATTCAACAGAACGGTCGGTCGGTCCCGGCTGTTATTGATTAATAGCAGTCGTTAAGCCATGTCAGAGGCCCTCGGGCAGCCTGACAAACTCTGACATCAGAGGCCAGCACTACCTCATACGACAAACAAACATCGATTGCTCGGCATCTAATCATTGGATTACGATACCAAGTACCCCAGGTCTTGGTCAAACCCTAAGCTATCCAACACTGAAAACTGCATCGCAATCGGTTTAATAGTTTTTACGTGATGTGCGAACAAACATACAGACAAACTAACAGACAGACACGAATTTTAAAAATGTTTTATTCTTGTTCAGTAGCTCAGTCCAATTTTTTAAAATTATCTTCTTTGTACAGACTTTTACGTTATTATTGCTGTATTAACTGTGCCCGCAGCGTTGCTCGCGTGGTAGTTTTTCTGGGATATAATGATCCTTTGAGTTATTCCAGTACCAAAAGTACCAATATAGATATCTACCTACCTGTGTTAACAACCTTCAGTGGCGATCCAACATGGTCGTGATAGGTTAGAAGACGAAGACGCGAGCGAAGCGTAGCGAGCATAAAGCCCCATTATAGCTAAGAACCATCTTGTTTACCTCAGCTTTAAAACAAAAACCCGCAGTTAAATTGGTCCAGTCGGTTTGAAAGATACGATTCTTACCCCCCCCCCTTTTTTTTTTCAACTCCTCCCCCTTTTTTCAACTCCTCCCCCCCTCCCATATAGCAAAGAAACATGATAAACCATCTCGATCACATCCGTGTTAAAACATAAAAAACTGTATCAAATTTGTTCCATTCATTTGGGAGCTACGAACTTCACCATATTCCTCCCCGATTTCGATCCTCGCACGTCTGGGTTGGCAGGCAGAAATGGTCCCGCTAAACCAGAAAGTATAGTGGCGAGAGGGTAGAAATTATGATACCCTTTTAATGTTTTATTTATATTACATTTAAATTACCATAACTTTAAATACCTATCCTGCAGGAACCCTATATTTTTTGGGGATAAAAAGAATCAATAATTTTAATACATAATATGTACTTTGACTGTGCCAAGTAACATCAAACTCCGTCCAGTAGTTTCAGCGTAATATGTGTTCTTTTAAATATCTTTCAACTCCTATCCTGCGGCAACTCATGATTTTTTCGGGATAAAAAGTATTCTAAATGTTAATCCGTTATGGAGTTTATCTCAATTATAATTTTCAAAAAATATTTAATGTACATATTTAGCGCAGTTACAGTTTTATTATAGTATAGATAGATAGATAGATAGATTGGCGTAGGGGTGAACGCAAACCAGCATTGGTTTTAGCACGTCTTGAATTAATAGTTAGCAGTCGTGTTGAGCGCACTTGTCTGCGTAGAACAGTTCTTGGACAAATATAACACAATTGGTTCGTAATATCTAAACAATCAGATAATATTCATTTTTTTCTCGTAATTCACGGATAGTTTATTCGTATTATTCAATAAAAAAAAAACTCTTATTTCCCTGATATTTTACTTGTATATGGTACTAGGTATAGGCACTAGGTATGGGCACTAGGTATAGGCACTAGGTTTAAGCACTAGGTTTAGGCACTATTAAAAAAGATTTAAATCTATTGTTCCTATAATATGTTAATAATTTAGTCTCTTGTAATTTTATAACATTTTCTCGACAAGCTAGTCGAATACAGAAACCCTGAACCTTAACCTTAGCTTGATACCTGAACCTTATGGACTACTAAAATGTACCGGTATTCATGTAAATAAATTTATTTAATTTCATTTCATTTAGTTTTTTGATATTCTTCTAGTATTTATGTCATATATATTTGATATTTTTCTCGTTATTTACTGATATTTTACTCATATTTTATACGTATTTTTCTCATATTTTTTAGGATACCGCTAGTTTCCGTTCAGAATTTGTTCAACATTTTGCCGTGTTCCGTAATACCAAAAATATGAATGAAATGTCCACGTTTTTTGCATTTATTGTTGTTATTATATACATTGACCATATAATCTATGTTCCAAACAAAAAATACTTTAAATATCGTTTGTTTCTTTTCTTTCTTTTTTCTTTATATTTCGTTAGTATGGAAAAGTCAACATTCGTCGGGCAAACGAAATGGCGGCTGCGTATTCGTGTGTGAGTGGATATTTTGTGTTTGATACACCATTTCATTTTAAAAGACTGTATTGTTTTATATTTTTCGTGTGAAATTGACAGAATTAATACGACTAACAAGGTCGAGATCTTGCTGCGATATGACGGCCGATCAGTATAACATCACCCATTTTATGTGAGCGTGAAGCTTGTGCGTACGAGTGGATCGGCATATCTAGGGTGCTTCACTTTCGATTTGGCGGTGTGGACTCCGTCTTTTTTCAAACATTGAGGGTTTGTGATCCACCGTGCTGCAGAGCGAGTTCGGCAATGCCTTCTATAAAATTGACTTCAGATGGAGATTCTTAATACAAAAAAAAGATAATGAATTTTAAAGGAAACATTCTGAATGTCTATACTTTTAAATAAAAAAACTCGAAAAATAAAAATATAATAATCATCATGTTGTTTCTTGAATTAGTTCCAAAAGGAGAAAATGATTTGGACGTTTTTTACTTGAAAGGATATCTTCACTTTCAGTGTTCTTCAATACAAATTTAATGAAATTTGGTTTAGGAGGTATGTTTCTCTAATAAGTTCCAAAAGGAGAGAATGATGTGGTTGTTTTTTTACTTGAAAGGATACCTTCACTTCAGTGTTCTTCCATACAAATTTAATGAAATTTGGTTTAGGAGGTAGTTAATCCATTTGAAGTAGATATATTTATTTAAAGCCATCTTGAATATTTATCCAGATGAAAACTTTAATCCAGAAGAACGTGTTATTTATCGCTATTACAATTTAATAGCGTTTTTTTTACCCTAAGTCATGTTTGCGGCTGGCTTACGATAGGTGTCGAATATATGACGAGGGTTAGGTTAGGGTAAACGATAGACAAATTCGATTTTGATCTTGTCAGAACCGAAAATGAAACACCAACATGATAAAATCTAAAATGTATTTTCCACCTCAGTCACTTCGATATCATATTCTTAAATCACACGTAAAATGAGATACTAAAAAGGGAAATATAAAAGTATGGAATGAGCTGTTAAATTAACCATTAGATTTTCAGACGTAGATAGTTATGTATTACTAGCTGATGCCTGCGGCTTCGCACGCGTGGTCATTTCTCTAGGTTAAAAGTACTATATGTGCTATTCCAGGACCTAAAACAACAATATACTAACATTTGATCAAAATTCCTTCAGCCGTCAAAATTACAGTACAGACTTTTTCATTTCTATTGCTTTATTATAAGTACAAGCTGTACCCGCGGTTTCGCACGCGTGATCATATCTCTAGGTTAAAAATACTATAATGTACTATTCCAAGGCCTAAAATACCAATAAGTATACTAACATTTGATCAAAATTCCTTCAGCCGTCAAAAAGTTTTTATCGATTGCTCGGCTTCTACTCGTCGGTTTGAGATACCAGGTACACCAGTCAAACCCCAAGCTATCCAACAGTGAAAACCGCGTCGCAAATGGTCCAGTATTTTTTACGTGATGCGCGAACAGACACAGTCAAACAGATAAACAGCCAAACAAACAGATAAACGCGAATTAAAAAAATGTTTTATTCATGTTCAGTAGCTTATTTTAAGTACCCTAGACATATTTTTTTCAATTATCTCCTTTGTACAGATTTTTTCGTTTCTATTGATTTATTATAAGTATAGGTAGGTTTAGTATAGGTATATCTCTCTGTCTAAAATCTACATTAGGGAGGAGGGTGTGAATAAAACGTCCGTATCACCTTCAATCTATATACTTATAATAAAACTGTAACGGGTCCAATTCTGTACATTGAAGATATTTTATTTGGACGGTACTCTATATTCGATACTGAAGCCATAACTGTATTTTTTTTCATTTTTGTCCGTTTGTCTGTCTGTCCGTATCTTGGCTAGGCATCACGCCGAAACTACTGAATGAATTTAAATGAAACTTGGTATGATTAGAGTTCATACTACGAGGTAGGTCATAGGATACTTTTCATCCCGAAAAATTAATGGATTCCTGTAGGATAGGCGTTGAAAGTTATTTAAAAGAACACGTATCACGCTGAAACTACTGGACGGATTTTGTTGAAACTTGGCAAAGTAATAGTTTATGTAATGGGTAAAAATCGAGAATACTTTTATCCCAAAAAAATAAAGAGTTCCTGCGGGATAATGCCCTAAATTCTTTAAATTTAAGATATTTTGTAATTTTTTTGGAGTCTGTTCTATATTCAATACTTAAGCCAAAACTGTATTTTTTTAAATTTTTGTCGGTCTGCCTGTCTGTCCGTCTGTCTATTTGAATCTTGGCAGCGCATCACGTCGAAAATACTCAATGAATTCAAATGAAACTTGGTATGATTTGAGTTCATACTGCGAGGTAGGATATTGGATACTTTTCATCCTGAAAAATTAAAGGGTTCCTGCAGGATAGGGCTGGAAAATTATTTAAAAAAACACGTTGCACGCTGAAACTATTGCACGAATGTTAATGCAACTTGGCACAGACTTAGTTTATAAGATGAGTGAAAGTTATGGATATTTTTTATCTCGAAAAAATAAAGGGTTCCTGCGGGATATTGGTCCAAATTCTGTACATTAAAGAAATTGCGTATTTTTTTGGATATTGATCTTTATTCTATAACGAAGCCTAAACTGTATGATTTTCATTTTTATCTGTATGTCTGTCTGTCTGTATCTTAACCGTGCATCACGCCGCCGAAACTACTGGATGAATTCAAATGATACTTGGTATAATTTGATTTCATACTACGAGATAAGACATAGGATACTTTACATCCCGAAATAATAATGGGTTCTCCCAGGATAAGGGTTGAAACTTATTTAAATGAACACGTACCACGCTGAATGGACGGGTTTTGATGAAACTTGGCACCGTCTTAACTTTTAAGGGCGTCACAGACGATTAAGATACTATAAAGCGCGTCACAGACGACTAAGATACGAAAATATTTTATCTTAAGATAAAATATCGCTCGAAATACAATTTCTATGAACCATCACAAACGGCGAAGATAATATATATTTGCATCTTACAGTATCTTCAGATATCGAGCGATATGGAATTTTTGAAAAGATGTCATCTTAAGATACGAAATATTTAGTATCTTAATCGTCTGTGACGCCCTTAATATTTGATGTTACGATATCTGCATATAAAATATTATAGCATCTTAGTGTAATCACACACGGCTAAGATACGATAATATATTGAAATTATTCATTCAGGCCGTCCTAGGTGCCACACGTATTTCTTCACCGCTTTCTATATACAGAATGATAAAATATGAGTATGGTTTCACTATTAGATTTATTAGATAGCTCATCAGACTACGATTCTAATTTTAAAAATTTGATATGAAAATTGCATTAGCGCACTGTAAAAGGTGATCAATTTGGATAGAAAATCACATTAAATTTAGAAAAAGACGCGTTGAATTTAATCTTTACGCAGATGATTCTACAAAAAAAAAACTATTTTAATAAGTCGAAGGAAACTTTTCTCGAAATTCATAATTTGATTAACGAAGATTTAGTGAAACAAAATACGAACATGCGCGAGAGCATTTGTACAGAACAACGACTTGCAGTATGCTAAGAACCTCGTTTACCTCAGCTTTCAAACATAAATAACCGCAGCTAAATCGCTCCATTCGTTTGAAAGCTACGATTCGCACCACTCCCCCCCTCCTCCTCCCTCCATTCTCAAATTATAGCTATGAATCATCTTGTTTACCCCAGCTTTCAAACATAATAAAAACACAGCTAAATAGGTCTATTTGTTTGGAAGCTACGATTTTCATTAACCCCCTTTTCTTTCTCACCTCCCCCCTCCCTCTCCCCATATATGTAAGAACCATCTCGATCTTATCATCTTTTGAACCGAAAAAACCGCATCAAAATCGGTCTATTCGTTTGGGAGCTACGATGCCACAGACACACAAACAAATATACACACACACACACATAAACACTCACACAAGAACCTCGAGGCGGCTTTTGCTGCCGATGAGGGTAACACTGCTGCCTGGACGGTCGTCAGACCCAGAGGTAAAAAGGAGGCAAGGAATGTGGCGCAACAGTCATTGGCTGGAACCTCAAGCGCCAGTGCCCCCACCACCGGGGGAGCCTACGTCCTAGGTGTAAAACTCTCAAAGAGGCAAAAACAGAAGCTAAAACAACAGCGTAAACGGAAGGAGCGCAAGTTAGCGAGCTCTGGAAGTCAGAAGCCAGCGGCGGATGACATCAGACCGACTAAACCGGGACCGCGCGCATACTTCAAGAGTAGACAGAATGAACGCGAGGATCACAGAACCGAGCCAAATGCCCCGCCAGCGACTTCCGTGGATACGTCCAGGGTGACTGCTGTGACCGTGGGTACAGGTAAGGGAAAGAGACCCAAGCACATTGTACGCGAGGATCACAGATCCGAACCGAATGCCCCGCAAGCGACTTCCGTGGACTTGTCTGTGGTGACTGCTGTGACCGCGGGCAGAGATCAGGTGAAGAGATCTAAACATGATAACAGGTACAATCGCAAGAAGCGAGCTGCTATACTGATTGCAAAATCGGCACAAGCTCCGGCCCGCAATGAGTCCAGCAAGCGTACGCGGTTGGATGACACGGTGTCACCGAGAGGCGCACACAAAAAAGCGAAGTTGGATAGCTGCTGTCGTACCCAGGCTAGCTACGCGGATATTGTGCAGAACAAGCTCTGTGTGTCTAGGGCTGACAGCTTACAACTAAGCGATGAGCAAGTCACCCTGGTGAAAAAGTTCTTGCAGAGTAGGATACTGGAGGGCGTCAAAAACCCTGCCAGTACCTTCTCCCCTAACTTCAGAGGCAAACCCATCACTGCTGATGGAGCCCTAAAGTTGTGGTGCGAGGACGAACCCTCACTAAGGTGGCTTATAGAAGCAATAGACAGCATACCAACAACGACAACATGTCCCAGGCTAGTGGTGAAGCAGCAGAGTGAGCTCACCAGGAGGGTACGAGCGGCCCTGGCCCTCCCAGAGTGTGAAAATACTCTGGAAGATACCAACCTTGTTTTGGCGTATCAGAACAAGTGGGCCCTCGTAAATACCTGGACGGTGTTCACGCATACGAGACAGGGGGATGGGACTCTATTTTTGACTTTGGGGATTCCCGGGGTCGTTGTTCCCATCTTTCTGGAACGTGATCGTAGGCTGGCCCACAACCTTGGGAATGTGTATGTCAGGTTCTATACAAAGGACGGTTCGTTAACGGACGAACCATCAAAGCGTGACGAGGGTCCCCCTGAGGAACCGGTGTCAAAACCGGGACCTAGCGGGACACAAGTCGGGAAGAAGCTTGTCCCAGCTTCAGCAGATGGTGCAGAGGGAGCAATCCCGGCCCCACCACTGCACTCCTCACCCCAGGCGTCAATTTCGGGGGAGATGGAAGGGATGTCCCTGGATCCGGAACCCCCTGAGAGTGATGTCAGTTTGGATTCGGGAGAGGAACTGAGAGTGTCTGAGTCGAAAGGAGAGGGAAGCCAACATGATGGTGACCCCGAACCTACTGACCAGTAACTTTATACAGTGCAACCTCCAGCACAGCATCACTGCTACGGCTAACCTGCGCAGGGTGCTGGGGGCAGTAAACAACGAGACCATCGCCTTGATCCAGGAGCCGTGGATCAGGGCAGGGCATGTGTGTGGTCTTAGTAATCTAACCGGTAAGTTACTACTTGATAGCACTTGCAGCGATCCGCGGGCGTGTATATATATACCACGTAATGTTGTAGCAGTGCCCCTTAACGAGTTTTGTTCTAGGGACCTGGCAACTGCTAGTCTCCTGAATATTACCGGAGAGGACAATAAGGCAGTGATTGTCGCGTCGGCTTACAAGCACGCTGACGAGGACATCCCACCTAAAGACGTCGCTGACCTGGTAAGGCACTGTGAGCTAAACAATTTTAAACTAGTACTATCAGCAGATACCAACGCACATCACCCTATATGGGGAATGCCGACGGCAAATAGCAGAGGTGAAGATTTGGTAAATTTCCTTTTTACTACTAACCTCTACATAGCAAACAGGGGAACGGAACCAACATTTGTTACACGGAGATGCCGCACCATTGTAGATGTTACCATGGTCTCAGGTAACAATCTGGGCAGTGTCAAAAACTGGAGAGTATCAGATGAATCCTCATGTTCAGACCACAGATAGATCCGTTTTCAACTGGAATTAAATATTGCACCACCAGAACAAACACGCAATCCCCGTAGAACGGACAAGGTAACTTTTTATGATGCTCTAAAACAACGCCTTAGTCCAGAAACTGGCAGATCACAGTTAACAGGTACATCCGAAATAGAACAGGCGGTAGTACTACTCACGGACAGTCTCACTAAAAGCTTTGAAGACGCCTGCCCTCTATCTCCACCGTACTTAAGTAAAGGTGGGAATCAGGGATGGTGCAAAGATTTGGAGAAGCTGAAAGCAAAGGTACATAAACTTTTTAATAGAGCTATGAACACCTACAATGACGAGGACTGGAGCAATTACAAGAAGGCTCAAGCCGAATATAAAAAACGTATACGCTCCAAGGGTCGAAGGTCACGGAAGAAATACAGAACTAGCATAGAAACGAATACGCAAGCGAATAGGGTAAGGAAATCCTAGCGGCTGACCCTAATCGCGGTATCGGGTCCTTAAAGAAACTAGATAACACTTACACTAAAACAGAATCCGAAACAAACAGCTTCCTTTTACAAACACACTTCCCAGGGTGCCACACCACAGACACCACCACTTGGGGTGTTTTTGATGAGGTTACGCCTACAGTTACAGACTGGTCAGTCGCACAGACAGTAGTAACAGGGGAGAGAGTTAAATGGGCTATAAATTCTTTCCAACATTTTAAAACTACAGGTCTAGATGGTATTTTCCCGGGGCTCTTACAATGGGGAGAGAGTTACATAAATGGTTCACTGATTCTCATCTTCAGGGCTTGTTTGGCCTTTCGGTATGTGCCCCTGGCATGGAGAGAGGTCAGAGTTCTGTTTATCCCTAAACCGGGAAAGAACTATACGGACCCTAAAGCATATAGACCGATAAGCTTAACTTCTTTCCTTCTTAAAACGTTGGAGAGGTTATGTGACCGGTACATTAGAGACAGCATACTAACTATTACACCACTACATCCACAACAACATGCTTACAGTTCGGGCAAATCTACAGAATCTGCCCTGCACAAAGTGATAAGCACTATAGAGCAAGACATTAACAACAAGACGTTGTGTCTGGGCGCTTTCATTGACATTGAAGGAGCCTTTGACAAAACGAATTTCATAAGCATCAACGTAGCGCTACAGAAGCACGGTGTGGATTCGACTCTGATTGATTGGGTCATAAACATGTTGAAGCTTAGAGCGGTTCGCGTCGACCTAGGTGTAATTACCAGGGGTATGGTGTCAAGAGGGTGCCCACAGGGAGGAGTCCTGTCACCTCTACTCTGGAACACGGTTGTAAATGACCTAATCACAAAGCTGAATAACCAACGCTTCCTCACGGTTGGCTACGCAGACGATCTGGCGATTTTTGTATCTGGACATTTTGCCAGCGTGTCTTGTGATATCATGAATAATGCTCTAAAGATCGTAGAAAGCTGGTGTACAGAATTTGGATTAACCGTGAATCCAACGAAAACCAATTTAGTAATGTTCACAAAGAAAAGAAACTTAGGTAGGTACACACTGCCATGCCTCTTCAATACTTAGTTGACCCTGACTGAAGAGGTAAAGTATTTGGGTATCACCTTAGATAGCAAACTCAATTGGGCTAGACACCTGGAGAGTAAAATAAACAAGGCTACTATCTCATTTTGGCAATGCAAAAGAATGATAGGGAAAACATGGGGCCTTAGTCCAAAGATTACCTTTTGGCTGTATAATACTGTGATTAGGCCTTCAATAACTTATGGAGCTCTTGTTTGGTGGCCAAGAACCAAACAGAGCACCACAGCTAGCAAGCTACAAAAATTCCAGAGGCTGGCTTGTGTGGCTGTAACTGGATGTATGAGAACTGCCCCCACGGCAGCTCTTGAGGCATTACTTGGATTGCAGCCGTTACAGCTTCACATCCAACAGGAAGAAAGGGACGGGAACAGGCGCGTTCTCGGACGATCTAAATATACACATAGCAGCAACCCTGGGTTCACACAACTCCATCTTTCAGGCGGAATGTGTAGGTAAAATCCAGGCGGCAACTGCAGTACTACGGAGAAAGGTAACTGATTTTAATATCGGAATACTCTCAGACAGTGCTGCAGTTCTCAGAGCTCTTCAACAGAACGTACACTCCTCGGGGCTAATCATACAGTGCCACAATCTGCTGGCAATGGATAAAGGGGCACAGCGGATCTAGAGGTAATGATGCGGCTTATGTACTGGCTAGGCGAGGCTCGGACTTGCGCGCGGTAGGTCCAGAACCGATGATCTCTTTGCCTTTCAGCCAAATCCGAGCATGGATCCGGCAGAGAACAAACAACCTGCATCAAAACTACTGGGCGAGTATTAAGGACTGCAGGCAGTCGAGGGAGGCATTCCCGGAGTTAAATCCGAGATTCTCCCGTAAACTCCTAAACCTTAAAAGGGATAAGCTCCGACAAGTCATCGGAATAATCACCGGTCATTGTGCCCTTAATAAACACCTATTTACTATAGGCATTACAGACAGCCCCCTGTGCAGAGGATGCATGGAAGTTGAAGAAACGGCCACGCATGTGCTCTTGGAGTGCAGTAGCGTGGCGAACCAGAGAGCGCATTTCCTGGGAACACCAGGAACCCTACAGGAGGCCTGCATCAGGATACAGGAGTTGCCTACCTGGAGGACATCGGGTGGCTGCAGTGACTAGCAATACCACCCATCACGCAAAAAGGGCCGACATACGGCCTAATTGCGGAAAAGTGCCCGCGCATCAAGTATCAAGTAAGTAAGGGATATGGGTCCAAAGTTATGTTAATATTGAAATAATGAATAATATTTTTTTGGATGGTTCTCTATATTCGATACTGAAGCCAAAACTGTTGTACTTTTTATTTTTGTCTGTCTGTCTGTTTGTCCGTATCTTGGCCGCGCAGCGCAGAACACTTATCACGCTGAAACTACTGAACGGATTTTTGATGCAAATTGACACAGTCATATTATATCTATAGTTATAATAAAGCAATAGGTACGAAAAAGCCTGTACAAAGATAAATAAAAAAATTGCTCTTAGGTGCTTAAAAAAGCTATTGAACAAGAATATAACATTTTTTTGAGTCGTGTCTTTTTGACTGTTAGTCTGTATGTTAGTTTGTTCACGCATCACGTAAAAACTACTGGACCGATTGCAATGCGGTTTTCATTGTTAGATAGCTTAGGGTTTGATTTGGTATCTCAATCCGGTGAGATAGAAGCCAACAGCAATTGATAAAAATATTTTTGACGGCTGAAGAAATTTTGATCAAATGTTGATAAATTGGTCCTGGAATAGCACATTATGGTACTTTGAACCTAAAGAAAAGACCACGCGTGCGAAGCCGCGGGTACAGCTAGTACTCTATATTTCTTGTTAATACAGTAAAATGTTGTGGTAACGAACGAGTAGCGTTTGAGTTGTCGCCACAGTAGGTAGGGGCGTACGATAAAGGTTTAACCGCGTTTTTTTTGTGTAAATTAAATAGTTGATCTTGTTTTTATATAAAGAAAAACACATCACTGCAACTTGGCTTACACATTTATGTAGTCATTCATCATCATTAATTATTAATCGATATAGTAAATATTAATAAGTATTTTAGGTTATTCAAAAAAAACTCTCTTTTTGTAGATTACTTTCACGTGATTAGGTACTTTAACTTCCTGACGCTGTCAATTAATCAACGTTAGCAATGTGTGGCACTCTTTGAGAGACAGTTCCTAGCCAGTTCCCATTCTAGGTTAAACAATAAAAAAAAGCTCCGCTGTGCCATGTTGCCGAACGATAGCCTCCAAATCACGGACAATCTTCGTACGCGAAGCAGTACCCCGAAGGCAGATGCAGCACGAACGGAAAGTCGCAGTCGCAGCGCGACCAGTCGCAGATGAGCCCCATGGACAGCGCCACTGGCTCGTCGCAGGTTCTCTGCGATGGAGTCGGCCGACACTCGCTGTTTACTCTGTGCATGTTTTCTGGGCAATGTTCTACGCCTGAAAATTAGGAACTTTGATAAACGGCCTAGCTAGCTGATGCGGGGCAGCTGGGCAGTTGCCTATACTGCCTAATGGATAAACCAGCCCTGCCCACAGTGCAGATAACCAACAGTGTTCTGTGTTCTGTGATATAACTACGTGTCACCACGGATATTATGTTGAGGCACAGATTACTAAATAGTTTAAGTTGAGGGTCCTTTTGGCATAGTACAATACAGTCCTAACTACTTATGTATGTACTTTGCTTTTGGTCTGGATAGAGGCTTTCCTCTATCCAGACCAAAATTGTTATCTTTGTTTTTAATCTACCTACCTAGCCTAGATAACAAGTTCATTGGATATGTTGGGATGGTTTCTAATTTCAGTTGCTCGTGCAAGATACAAAATATACGTTGGTATCTAAGGATCTACCTACAAATCCAATTTGCCTCTAATTTGTACTACAGAGTTTTTCATAAGATCAAGTTTTGTGCCAATAAGATCTTTCATCCAGTTTTTATCCAGCCACCACATTATACTTCAATGTAAAGCTTCGATCAAACAGGTAAGGCGCAGAATGTGCACTTCGCAATGTGTGCACATTATTAATATTTGTTTTAGGAATGCAAACTGTGCTAATAAAAAAATCTGTTGCTTTCGGATAAATATTGTAGTTGTATTAATTTTTATGTAAAACAAAACATAAATCAGCGTAAACACAATGCAGAATTACTTCTGTCCGTCGAAGGGAAACCTATAATTTATTAGGGTTGTTGCCCACCAAATCGTGATTATGTACAATTAACCTATGCTTTTTTAGAATTAGTAGCAATGAGCGGAGAATAGACACACAAACACACATCCTAGCTAGAGGCATTAATTTGAGCCTGTTCTTCTGTACTTACAGGTTCCATTATAGTTAAGGCATCCCGGTTTCCCAACTCTGCCGTAATAAACACTCTCTATAACGTGCAAAAGGCAAAACAGAGCAATGGTTGTTCGCATCTTGAGTGTCTTCTCTGAGCTAAACACCGCCGCAGACTGGTTGAGGAAGTTTCTGTTGTATGTTTGTGGTTTCTCCATAAACGTTGTTTAGATCAATTGTGAAGGGTTCCATTGAATTACTTGCAAGACGATTGTTTGCTTGTTTGCTACCCAGTTGGTGAAGTAAGATGGAGGGGGCTTGCTGCTTAAAGGAACCAGGTAAACAGCATGAATTTTGTGGAATCGACGCAAACGTCAGATGTATTGTGCTGCCCTACCTACCTGCTGTCTAACACGTTAGCAGTTAGCACATCTATACTTATAATAAAGCAGTAAGTAACAAAAAATATAATTAAAAAATGTCCTAGGAGGCTTAAAATAAGCTAATGAGAACTTGTTTTAAATGTTATCTCTCTGTTTTTCGCGCTTCACGTAAAAACTACTGGACCGATTGCAGCTTTCATTGTTGCATAGCTTAGGGTTTGAATTAAGTACTAGTGTAGTTGGTATCTCAATCAGAATAGTAGAAGTTGAGTTATCGATAAAATACTATTTGACGTCTGAACGATTTTTTTATGATATTGGTGCTGTTAGTTCTGGAATGACACACAGGATCCTCATATCCCAGAAAAATGACCACGCGGGCAAAGCCGCGGGCGCAGCTAGTAGCAAATAATACATAATACTACGATGCTTTACGTAGATTATTAAATTAAAGACATGTAAGAAAATAGAAAAGTATTTCTTCCTTAGACTTTTTCGCAAAACTTAGCATATTCTTAAAAACTTCACATGTCTGTGAAAAGTGAAAACCCCTTGGTACATATAAAATCCATTATTCGAGGCTCTTTAAACTCCAACCAAAACCATCTACTTTTATTTATTCTCTGCCAAAAGCCAGAAGGCTCAAAGCTACGAATAATATTATTTTTATTCGTAAGCTCAAAGCGAGTAATTTGAACGGTTCGATAGTTCATGTTCCTCTGTCTACGGTAATAAGGCCGGGGGCCGGGTAGTAAGAACAAAATTAAAAATTAAAATTACAAATTGAAATATATTTTTATTCTACCATCCCAACCCTACCTATAAAATTAGGTGTCTATTAAATCTTTGCTTATTTCTTAATCCAATTAAATTTACTTTTTATAGTTATTATGATAAATTTAGTACATTTTTAAAAACCCTTATTGTGGGCTTTACAAAAAATTGTAGATATGCCTAACCAGGCATATGCAGTTCATTTGTTATCAAAGTTTAAAAAGTAAGCACTATGTACTAAAGATAATATAAATACTATCTTTAGTACATAGATTATGTAAATTTTAATAAATCATTTACTTCGCCAAATGTGACTTGTGTAAAAAAGTCCTAGGTATCGTATCGTCTTGTACTATTATGTATTCTGTGGTATCGTGTTAAAGTTTAAGCGGCTCAATTCCCCGCGGCTGCGGCGCGGTCGCCAAAACTCAGTACAAAACCCGGTTTATGCGCGTGACAGCGCTGTACCATGGAATACCTAATAGTACAAGCGTAAATGTGAAAAGCTCTAGTTATTTAGCATGATATGTTTTGTAAGTTAGTCTAGTTATATCCTGGAACTCGAATAGACGTTGTGAAACTAATAAGTTCGTAAAATTATTTACTACCTCTTTTAACTTTACCCCTTTTTTTTTTTTTTTTACTTTTTTAATTTTTCAAGTGCTTTGTAATTCTTTAAGAGTTATAATGTTATTTGTTCATGCTAGTAAACAGTTCTCTCCATCTAAATACACCACATTAGAGCTCGTTGCTCTTATTGACTTCATTTAACAGCTATTCTACCGATCTGTTGCTCAATTTCTTATTTCAGTTACTAATTTTCTACATAACTGCTAACTCCAGTTTTATAAATATCAATAATTAATAATGGACAAGCCCTGGTCAAAAAGAAAACGAAATGGTGCAATAAAAAGAAATTTGGCATGAGAATATCAAGAATCAAATGAACATAACAGTGATGTCAACGAATCTGGCCAAGCGTTACGAGTACCCGATGAAGAGGGTTCCGTACACGTAAATCCTGTCGATGTCGTTACAAGTACTTCTGGTTTTTTGACTTCACAGTCTTTTGCATTAAACAAATCTTCTAAGTCTGGTGGTACAGAAGAAGAAGAAAAAGAGGAAAAAAAAGTTTTTTTTTAAATACATATATTAAGATGAGCAAATAAGAAAGTAGGCTCTACAATATTACTTAAGTAAGAGTCGTACTTAAGTCGCTTTAAGAGATTTAGCAGGAATCCATACCAATATATAAAAGTGATACGTTGTCTGTTTGTTTGTTTGTTTGAAAGAAAAAAGAAGCGATAACGACTAGACAAATTTTGATGAAATTTGAAATAGAAATAGCTTATGCCTTGGAATAAAACATAGAATACTTTTTATCCCGGAAAATTGTGAGTTGCCACGGGAAAACTGAAAAAGTTGATTACTCGCTGTAAGGAACGGGTGCCAAGGAAACGAAATAACTAGTATGTCAAAAAACATCAACAGCATACCTACTTTTGCATTGGTTTTTAATATCCTAGAAGAACATGATGCTTTTTTTCGCGTTATACAGTTGTCCGCGCGGATGAAGTCGCGGGCGGGAAAGCTATAAGTTATATATATCGACCAATGCATCGATGCGGCGCCCGAGTCGGACGCTTGTATCGCTTGCTCCTACATTTATTAAATATTAAAAATCGAGTAACTTAAAAGTGCACAACAATAGATTGTAATTGGTTTACATTAGTGACTATATTTGTTTGACAGTGAACAGGACAGCTTTTAGTGCGAGTCAAATTGTCATAGACTTTGTCTATCGCAGTCGATTGCAGCGTGTGCCCAACGGTGAGTAAACGAGACACTGCATCCCGCCTTGTTTACCTGCCGCACTGATCGCTGGTACACTGAACGTGACTAAACCGATAATAAAAGGTTTTGGTATCGTTTACGCATCGCCCACATAACGTCGAGTAATATGGAAAGAACTCCGCCTGCAAGTTATGGATCTGATCCTGACCTGTCGAGACATAATTTCCACCAGATGAAATCTCGCAAGAGGATAGAGCAGGACATGGATCGGTGTCATTGTGAGGCATTGATGACTACTTTTCAGCAGAATATGATGGAAATTATTTCCCGTACGATCAAATCAACAATCGAGAGCGTTTTTAACGAGAAGTTTGATAAATTTTTGATCGACCTGGAGAACATTAACTCAGAAATAAAGAAAATCACCAGTGACAACAAGACTATCCCAGCTTCCCTAACAGAGATAAAAGGTCATCTTAATGAGATTGAGACTTGTACTAGTTTTGCAAATAACCGCCAAGATGAGTTTGATTCTCGCCTGTGCCAGATTGAGCTAACCACCAATAAATACGAACACTATGAGAGCGATATCGCTGAACTAAGAAATAAATACGCTTCCATTTGCACGGAATTGAAAGCATGACAGCAATGGGATAGATTGCTTAATCTGGAAATTATAGGAGTTCCGGAAGCTAATAATGAGGATCTCGTGAAAGTAGCAAAGTCCGTCGATGTTAACTTAACACCGAGTGTCACTCGGTGTGACATCGAGTTCGCGAATAGGATACAACCAAAGCAGCCGAAACCAGATGTCCCGCGTACTATAATCGTAAAATTGAAAGCTCGAGTGGTGAAGGACAACATACTAGCGGGCATCCGGCGCGTTCACGGTATCACCCGCAGCCACATCGGAATGCAAGGAGCCCAGCGCGTCTTTATAAATGAACACCTAACGTTGGAAAACAAAACTTTGTATAAATTGTGTCGTGATTTGGTTACCGCTAATTCGTATAAATACATTTGGATACGTAACTGTAATATTTTTGTGCGAAGAGACGACAAGTCGCCAAAAATTGCTATAAACAAAGAAGATCTCAAGAAAAAGTAACTTGTTGTCTGTTTGTTTTTGTTACGAAAAGATTCGATTGTTACTTTTATGCTCATAACTTCCCGTTGTTTTTACCTTGCTTCTGGCATTTTTACCTCAAACTTTTATTTATCTACCGACACTACATAATACACATTCATTACATTACAATAACTAAAATAATTATTAATATACAACTGAAATATTTTTATAGCAAACCATTGTTTATATATTTGTTATCTATTTAGTTATATGTACCACAAACCCACCGTTGTTTACCGAAGTCCAATTGCGACATATTTAATCATACAAGTAGGTACTTCCTTAGATTGTGAAAGTACCAATTAAGCACTTTTTGTACTTATGTTGTTTTTCTATGAATAATGCGCAGTAGAGGTACTCTACATGTTGATTTGATTTAATTGCGCATAGCTGAATAAGCATTTATGTACTTAGATGTTTTTCTCGCTAAAGTATAAGAAATGTAACTACTTAGTTGTTTATTACAATGAAGAATGAACTAGAAATCGCCTACGCATTTATAAAAATTATATAAGGAAGTTACTAAGTACAAATTGTCATTATTTTATCTTCGCTTGAATTGTACGGTCAAAAGTAAGACCAATAAAATTAACTTCAAATTTAATTTGTTGTTTATTTTATTAAAATCTCGGCTCCGTCCAATTTGTCTGGCGCAGCCGGTTGTATTTTTTTTAAAGTCGTGGAAATTTAATTTGTCCGGCGCTTACTTCAAAAATTGTGAAATATAATTTGTCTGGCGCAACCTACATATTTGGTGCAGCTGTCCTGAATAACTTCAGAGTGTTCCTGACAAATCCACGGAAAAAATACTCGAACCAAACCAATACGACTGTATTGGAAAAAGGAGTTGAGAAACAATTCAGCGAGTGGAATAATCACCGAGGCATGGGATCGAGCGGTTTTAAGTGTGTCGAAAATCATTCACTTTCCGTATTCTTGCCCTGCTATTCGACCCTTAGTGTTTTTGGACAAACATTGCCAATACACTTGTTATTTTTGATTTATTGTATGCGAATTTGTGATTTTTATGTGAATTTTTGACGTTTTATGTGTTTTTATTGATTTTTATGTGAATTTATGTGTCTTTATTGATTATTATGTGAATGTTTTGATATTTTATGCGTTTTTATTTGAATTTTATGTGAATTTATTGATTTTTATGCGTCATAATTGATTTTAATGTGAATTTATTGATTTTTTATGCGTCATAATTGATTTTTATGTGAATTTATTGATTTTAATGTGTCTTTATTGATTTTTTGTGCTTTTATTGAACTTTTATGTGCTTTTCTTTAATTATATTTTGAATTTTTGTGTGTAATACGTGTTATATTGTACAAACGCATACTCAATTTTAATAATTTGAATTGATTTTAAATAATAATTTAAAATGGAACCTATGAGGATTATAACGAATGAAATTGTGAAATTGATTCCTAAATTTTATGGGAATGAAAAATTATTAAATTTATTTATTTCAAAATGTGAATATGTGCGTAGCTTAAAGAGTGGAACCGAAATTACTGCAGCACAAGAGTTATATTTATTTCATGTTATTTCAAGTAGACTTATAGGCAGAGCAGCTTCATTATTAAGTGAACGTAGCGATATTACAACATGGATACAATTGAAAAATCTTTTTACTCAACATTTTGGCGACCCAAGATCAGAACAATGTATTGCTATTGAACTTGAAAGTCTTAAAATTAAAAATGACGAATCCTACATCGATTTCTGCCACCGTATTCAAAATATGAGAAGTGCTTTGATTGCAAAAGTGAATTTAATTGAAGACTCGGGAGTTAGAGCAGCCAAGGCTATAATTTATAATAGCACTGCACTAAATGTATTTATGTACAATTTATCTGAAGATTTACTTCGATTTGTGCGTCTGAAAAGTTACGTTACTTTAGAACAAGCTCTAAGTGTTGTGATGGAAGAGGTGAATTTCCAAACACAATATCAAATGAAAAATAAAAAAAAAATTACTCAAAAACCATTTGAGAATAAACCAGCTTTTATTCCTTAACAAAATCAATTTAAATTTGGCATCCCACAAAGGCCAATATTTAATAATAATCCTCCAAATAAATTTATACAACCTCAAGGTTACAAGCCTTTTCTAAATAGGCCAAATAATCATTTTGTGCCACAAAATAATTTAAAATTTGGTAATGCGAATAAACCGCAAGTAAATAATTACAAAGCTTCAGGGTTTTTCAAACGACAACCCTATCATAAATTTAATTTTGGTATTCCTCAAAATAAAACAACTGATTTGAATGATAAAGATGTGACAATGAGAACGGCACCACAAAAGCCAAACCATCTTCACGTAATAAACGAAGATAAACAAAATAAAAATAAAATGACTATTCCAAATAAGGAAAATTTTTATATGAGGGCCTCAAAAGAGCATCCTCCGATATAGAAACTATAAATTTAAATTGTAACTCTTATTTAAAATTACCAAGTATAAATTTTAAAAATCTGAACTCCAAATTTTTAATTGACACAGGGAGTAATCGAGAATTAGCAGAAAAATATTTTAAAGATTTCAAATATCAAGAAACATTTCAAGTCGTAAGTACACATGGTACAAGTACTCATCATGAAGTAATTTTTATACCATTACCTGATGAATTTAAAAATGATAATTGATACAAATTTTATATTTATAAAGTCGATGGAAGATACGACGGTTTAATAGGAACAGAATTATTATCTTTGTTAGGAGCTAGTATTGATATGAAAAAACAACTTCTTCTAACACCTGAAACTACAATTCCTATTAATTATAATCCACCTTATGAGATAAAACTTATTCCTAGATGTGAAATGAAAGTTAAAGTTCCAGTAAATCTTATATCAGACTCAGGAATTTTAAACTTTCATGAATTTTATCCTGGCGTTAGAATGCCATCAGCTATAGTAAATTGCAAAAATTCATTTGCTGAAACTATAATACAAAATACTACAAATACTCTACATACGATTACTTTTAATGAACCTCTTAATGTTGAAAAATTTAATTTTGATGAAATACAAGTAAATAATATGGTTGAAAAAATGGAAACAGATTGTGAATTAGACGAAATATTGTCAGAAAATCTAACAAAACTGAGATTAAATCATATGAATAAAGAAGAAAGAAATGCAATTTTTAATTTATGCAATCAATATAAAGATATATTCTGTTGTGAAAACTTACCCCTTTCATTTACAAATGATGTTAAACATAAAATAAGAACTACTAATGAGGATCCAATATATATTCGACCTTATAGGCAACCTCAAACAATTAATGATGAAATAAACAACCAAGTTGAAAAGTTATTAAAAGATATAATAATTCAAGAATCATATTCACCATGGAACTTTCCAGTTCATATAGTTCCAAAAAAAGATGACGCATCTGGTAAAAAGAAATATAGAATGGTAATTGATTATAGACGATTAAATGATATAACTACGGATGATAAATATCCTCTACCAAATATAACAGACTTATTTGATAACTTGGGAAAATCCACTTATTTTTCAACTTTAGATTTAGTAAGTGGATATCATCAAATTGAAATGGATAAAAATGATAGACAGAAAACAGCTTTTAGTTCTCAGTCTGGACATTATGAATTTTTAAGAATGCCTTTTGGTTTAAAAAAAGCCCCAGCTACATTCCAAAGAACAATGGATAATGTACTGCGTGGACTACAAGGTATTCATTGTCTTGTTTATTTAGACGACATAATTATATACTCATCCAGTTTACAAGAACTTATAAATAAACTTAAATTTTTTTTTGAACAGTTGAGAAAAACAAATTCAAAAGTTCAACTTGATAAATCAGATTTTTTGCGAAAAGAAGTCTTATATCTTGGACATTAAATTACAAAAAATGGTTTGAAACCTAAACGCAAACAGAAATTAAAAGCTTTTTAGGATTGGTTGATATTACAGAAAATTTATAAAAGACTTTGCGAAGTTGACAGAGCCTCTTACTAAATGTTTAAAGAAAAATCAAAAAAATAAAATAAATGAAGAATATGTATCGTCATTTGAAAAATGTAAAGAATTATTAACAAATGCACCACTTTTACAATTTCCTGATTTTGAAAAACCTTTTATTTTAACTACGCATCAAATTATGCAATCGGTGCAGTACTTTCTCAAGGAACTGTTGGTAGTGATAAACCTATTGCGTATGCAAGTAGAACACTCAATAGTGCAGAAATACGTTATAGTACTATAGAAAAAGAACTCCTTGCCATTGTATGGGCAACAAAACATTTTAGACCTTATTTATATGGTAAAAAGTTTTATATTTATACAGACCATAGACCACTAGCATGGTTACATTCAATAAATGAACCAAATAGTCAATTGACACGATGGAAATTACGATTAGCTGAATTTGATTTTGAAATAACATATAAAAGTGGGAAACAAAATAAAAATGCGGACGCTTTATCGAGATTAAAAGTAAATGCACTAGGAGATGATGATAATCTCTCAATGAAAGTTAATATTGATAAAAAAGAAAACAAATTAACAAATAAAATTTCCAAAAAAGGAAAACAAATAAGATCAACTTCTCCAACAAGGTATCCATTGTCTTGTTTATTTAGACGACATAATTATATACTCATCCAGTTTACAAGAACTTATAAATAAACTTAAAAAATTTTTTGAACAGTTGAGAAAAACAAATTCAAAAGTTCAACTTGATAAATCAGATTTTTTGCGAAAAGAAGTCTTATATCTTGGACATTAAATTACAAAAAATGGTTTGAAACCTAATAATGATAAAATAAAAGCAGTATTAAATTTTCCTTTGCCTAAAACGCAAACAGAAATTAAAAGCTTTTTAGGATTGGTTGATATTACAGAAAATTTATAAAAGACTTTGCGAAGTTGACAGAGCCTCTTACTAAATGTTTAAAGAAAAATCAAAAAAATAAAATAAATGAAGAATATGTATCGTCATTTGAAAAATGTAAAGAATTATTAACAAATGCACCACTTTTACAATTTCCTGATTTTGAAAAACCTTTTATTTTAACTACGCATCAAATTATGCAATCGGTGCAGTACTTTCTCAAGGAACTGTTGGTAGTGATAAACCTATTGCGTATGCAAGTAGAACACTCAATAGTGCAGAAATACGTTATAGTACTATAGAAAAAGAACTCCTTGCCATTGTATGGGCAACAAAACATTTTAGACCTTATTTATATGGTAAAAAGTTTTATATTTATACAGACCATAGACCACTAGCATGGTTGCATTCAATAAATGAACCAAATAGTCAATTGACACGATGGAAATTACGATTAGCTGAATTTGATTTTGAAATAACATATAAAAGTGGGAAACAAAATAAAAATGCGGACGCTTTATCGAGATTAAAAGTAAATGCACTAGGAGATGATGATAATCTCTCAATGAAAGTTAATATTGATAAAAAAGAAAACAAATTAACAAATAAAATTTCCAAAAAAGGAAAACAAATAAGATCAACTTCTCCAATTACAATATCTTCTGATTCAGAAAAAACTTTAAGTATTTCTAGAAGGTCACCTTATTCAATACCTTCATTTGATAGTAGTACAATTACGGCATCTGATATTCCTGAAAATTCTAGTACTGAAACAGCACATTCTCATGAAAATATGGATATGGAAAGCATACCTATTTTACATGAAGCAATTGATACAAAACCAAATCAAATATTAATTTACTCGTGGAATTTAAATAAAATATCTGTAAAAGATATTTCAAGAAATAAACAAAAAGTTTTAGAAGTTCATATGCCAGTAAATAATACAAATTTAGTAAAAGAATTTTTAAAAGGTTACATAAGACCTAAAATTAAATATTTTATATATTTTGAAGAAGAAGCCACAGAACACAGACACAGAAAAGACTTTTTTGACACAGAAAAGATTTTGCTTCAGTTGTCACTACTTTATTTAAAAAGGATTCAGTAAAATTATTTGAATGCACATTAAGATTAGTATATGTCGAAGATGAAAACGAACAACGTGAAATAATTTTAAAATATCATGAAGGAAAAACCAGTCATAGAGGTATAAAAGAAACACTGGCACATTTAAAAAGAACATATTATTGGAATAATATGGATCAAACAGTTGCAAGCGTTATAAATTCTTGTCAATTATGTAAACGTATGAAATATGATCGTAAACCAATTAAACCTGAATTGCAATTAACGCAAACCCAAATAAAACCCTTTCAAGAAATATTTATAGATACTTTTACTATTGAAAATAAATCATTTTTGACCATAATTGATGCATTCAGCAAGTTAGGTCAAGCAATTGAAATAAATACAAAGTCTACCCCTGAAATAATAAGAGCATTAATAAAATATTTTTCATATTATGGAATACCAAGTAAAATTAGTTCAGACCCAGGTTCTGAATTTAATAATACTTTAATGAAAGAAATGTTATCTTTTTATAAAATAGATTTACATATAGGAACGCCACATAATCCAAATTCAATGGGATTAATTGAAAGGTTTCATTCAAGAATTATATAAATTTATAGACTTGCTAAATATGAGCAAAAATCTACTGATGCCGCATCTATAATGACATATGCAGTATTGTCATATAATCAAACGATACATTCGACAACAAATCTAACACCATTTGAAGTAGTATTTGGACATACGGATTCAAGTAGTATGTTTGCTGTAAACTTTGATAAATATTTTACTCAGCAATTAGTTAAAGAGCACGCACAAAGAACAAAATATCTTTATAAATATCTAACGGAAAAGTTAGTTGAAAAGAAAGAAAGAATTAAAGAAAAACGAGGCGGAGAAAATAAATTTAATATAAAAGTAGGCGATAAAGTTTTTATAAAAGGAGTTAATACTAGGCGAAGTAAAGATAGTCCTAGATATCAAAAAGCACAAGTGACAGGAGAAATAATACGTAATACTGTCCCTGTAAAAATAAATGGTCGTAAAACTAAGGTTCCAATAAAAGATATTAAACGTCCACAGATTCGTCATCCTGACACTGATGACCCAAGGACTAGCTATTCAGCTACAAAGGATTGAAAATAATCCTGGAATATTGCCTGTTAAAAAAGGAAATGCAATTTTGGAATATGATAAATGGAAGTTAATTAAGGTATTAGACTTAAGCTTAATTAAAGATGATTTATATTTAAACATAAATAAGTTGAAAGATTTAAACATATATTTAAAAGATAAAGTTAATTATACGATTAATTTTAATGATGATAAAATACAAACTGAATTTATTAAAAACTTAACTTTAGAGAGGTATGAGCAATTAGTCCCAACTTTACGTGTTAAAAGAGGACTTATAAATCCTTTAGGATCAATAATTAAATTGATAACTGGAAATATGGATAATGATGACGCAATCAAATATGATGAATTAATTAATCAAATTAAAACTAAGCAAGATGCTATTTCAAAAAAAGTTACTTTGGTTGCAGAAATGGTTGATGGTTTTGTAAATGTTACTAATACTTCTTATTATAATTTTATACAATTTGAGAATAATTTAATTGATATAGAGAAAGCATTGAATAGAAGTAAAATAAATGATTTTGAAAATAAAGTATCTCATGCTTATAGTTTGTTAACTCATAATTTTCAAATAATTCTTTCTAAGTTAGATGAGATTGATACAGCAATCGCATTAAGTAAGAATTACATGAAATAAGATATTTCATGATCAATAATTGATACTAATGAATTATTTGAATTGTTAAAAAATATTGAGAGAACAGATAAGGTAATTTTCCCTGTTAATTATGAAAATTTAGTAAACATAGAGCAAAATATAGAGATAAAAGCTTATATTAAGGGTAGGCAAATTACATATGTACTGGCAATTCCAATTGTACGCAAATAATAATATTACATCCTTGATACTTCCTAAATATCCTTTTATCCTCGTGAAGGATTTGAACTCTATTACATTGCTCTCCAAGCCATGCGAAGAGATTGATGAGAAATTATTTCTTTGTAAAGAAAGTTGTGCAGTCGTATTGGAACAAGATAAATGTATAACTGATTTAATGAAATTTACGTTGAATATTACGTCGTGTTCTCCAATTTTAATCGAAACTTCAGAGATAAAAGTTCAACAAATTGAAATGAACATATGTATAATTTTTGCAAGTTACCAAACGTACTTGACAAAAACCTGTGAAAATGAGATTACTCGAGAGAAAATCCTTGGTACTTATATTTTAACCTTGGACGATAATTGTAAAATACAAGTTGAAGATATTACTCTACGGAAGAAATTGTTCAGAGGAATGAACTTACATATTCCTAAACTACCATTGATAAATTTACCAAGTGTTCCAGTTACAAATAATTTCAAAAGAAAATCTGTTAACTTAGATGGAGTAAACATGGAAAATCTACAAATGTTGTCTTATATTTTGAAGAAAAGTGAAAACAGTGAATATAGTGAAATGAGTGAAATGGTCAATAAAGTGCAAATAAAAAGTGTTAGTTTATGGACATTAATACTTTATATTATAATGATTTTTATTATTGTATACTTTATTATAAAATATAAAAATGAGATTTTGAAATTATGTAAAATTGAAAATAATCTGACTTCAAGAAATGAACTTTCAGATAATTTTCAATCTCAGGGTGGAGAAGTTATATGTACCACATGTAGGGTCTTGGCCTATTATTTCTAATCACCCGCCAAAAACGCCATCTTGCACAACGCGCGCCCCCTTACGCGAGCGGTGTGAACTATCGACAACTACTTTCGGGCGGACATTAGCGGCTGCGTTTCCTCCGCTGTTATTCAAAATTAATGCAAAAACCGATTAAATACGGACGATATCATAATAAATGCTGTGCCAAAATCAAAGTGACACTAGTGCGCGCACGTGAAACCCAAAATTCCGGGTCTGCAGCCTGTGCTGGAGCACAGATCGACGGCAGAAGGCGGGTGAGTCCCTGGCCAAGGGTTTTTCGTTTTTGGGGAACATTTTGGTGATTTAACTTAACTACTGAGCTATCGGACGCTCATTTTGGTCATATCGAGCCTGGATTACCCAGTTATAACGCCGATTACAGTATATTTTCACCAACACATTGGTGCAAAAACACGTGCGGCTTGAGCACAAATTTGTGTTTTATACAAAAACTACACAGGTTCCAACATCAACCTAATTTCTTACATTCATAATACACTACATTCCAGCTAATTCTAGTGTTCAAAGTGTAGAAAAATTGTTATTTACTGAATTAAGTTAAACCGGTGCGTTGACCTTTAGTTGAAACACAAATTGTATTTACTATGCTAATTTAATTGCATTTGCACATTTCTATAGTAATATCTTAATCTATAAGTGTGTAAAGTGGAATTTGTACTTAGTGTTTTTCTCCCGTATTTCATTTCGTTTTTACACATTATTCATTGTTGTTGGAGGCAAATCAACTGACCACCATTGCGTGCCATCACAGTCATAGACGCGCAACGTAGGTACCTACGTATCGGGTCACGTCGTTCAATAGGTTGTAATTCTTTTACCTACCTACGTTATCTACCTTCTATTTTATAATTGCTGAACAAATATTGTCAAGTGTTCTAAAGTAATTTCACTACACTCTATTACTTATTTAAAATGCCTAAAAATCCAGGAAACAACTCTGACTCGGATCTTGACGATTTATTGCAACCGTTTCTGACGTCAAAAGAAATGTGTTTTATTCGCGTTCAGCGGATGTTTGATATATCCAAACAGGTAGAATCAGATACATCGATTGAAGCAGAATTTACGGTTAGGGTTCAGGACCTATCAGAACTCCGTACAGAATACGATCGCTGTATAACTGAAATAAATACACTATGTAAAAAATACAAACCTAACTACGTCCCTACGTATGGTGAAATTGAGGCCTTCGACCAACTTTATTATTCAATCCGAAAGGTTGCAAACAACCTCAGCCCGCCGAAGCTTCCCAACAAGATGGAACACGGTGGCAATGAGGAATTCCTTATACCTAGACGTAGAGTGAAGTTACCGGAGTTACAATTAGTTAAATTCGATAGCAAACTCGAGAATTGGATAACATTCCGCGATACATTTACTAGCTTGATACACAACAACGCCGGTATTAGCGATATTGAAAAATATTATTACCTAATGTCGTGCGTGACCGGACCGGCTTTAGCCATTGTCAAGTCTTTGCCGGTCACAGCTGATAATTATGCGATAGTTTGGAGTGCGTTGGTCCAGCGATTTGAAAATAAGCGCGCGCTGGCTACGGCTTATCTAGATAAGCTGTTTAACTTCAAACCACTGATTAGCGAGACAGCGTTTAATCTTAATATTTTTTTACAAACGTATCAGGAAAATATAACCGCGTTAGAACATTTAAATGTACCAGATTTGTCCAGTTTTATACTATTTCAAGTATCTTTACGTAATCTCGACCCCGTGACGCGACGTGAGTTTGAACAAACCATATCCCCGGGTGAAATACCTACAGCTAGGCAACTATTGTGCTTCGTCGAAAAGCAGGTTCGAGTTCTTGAGATGTCGGAATGCAAGTCAGTGTACGTCAAGCCGTCTTTCAAGCAAACTGCATCAAAAGAGACCACCGCGACTAAACCATATAGTCCGAAACCTACATTCACATCAGCTGTGGCCAGCACAGATAACGTTGTCGAACGTCGGAAATCCAATGTTTGTCCGTGTTGTCAAATGCCGCACGCTATATATAGATGCACCGTCTACAACGCACTCACACCTGAGTTACGCACTGCAAAAGTCAAAGAGCTCAGATTGTGTGAGAACTGTTTGCGTGACAGTCACACACTAGCTGACTGTACGTCTAAATTTTGTTGTACGATGTGCAAAAAAAGGCACCACAAATCTCTTCACATAGACACAGCTATGAGTAAAGAGTATGTGGCCCTTACCTGTTCCACCGAACAGACAGTTTTGCTTGGCACCGCTGTTATACACGTCGCAGATGTTTGGGGCCAGTACCACACCGTGCGTGCTTTAATTGACAGCGGCGCTATGTCAAGCTACATAACTCAAAACTGCGCTAGGAAGTTAGGTTTATCTCGCCGCAAGTGCGATTTTAGGCCTATCGGTCTAGGCGGAAACCAAGTTCAGAACTTTGGTTTAACAACGTGTAAGATAAAACCACGAAACGGCAAATTGCCGGTTTTGTCAACGGACACTGTTATCGTAGCGAACATTGCCGGCAACCTACTGACAGTGTCTTTACCGACTGAGATGTTAAGTAAATATACACATCTTGAACTTGCGGATCCAGCGTTTCACTATCCCTCACCTGTGGATATGTTGATCGCAGGTGATTTATTTCCATATGTATATAACGGGAATAAAATTCTCCCCGAACAAACAGGAATGCCAGTACTGTTAGAATCTATTTTCGGTTATGTCCTAACTGGTCAAGTCAATTTAGAACCGCGAAACCAAAAGTGCATCGCACCAAGTTGCGATACTTTTACCGGGTTTTCAAGTAGCACGAACTTAGACCAGGTGATGAACTCCTTTTGGGAAATTGAAAATATACCGTCCGAGCGAACGCAAAAACCAGACGATATATTAGCAGAGGAATTGTTTGCTAAGGAACATAGTCGCGACCCTGAAACGGGTAGGTACACTGTTAGGTATCCATTTCGTCCGGACCATAGTCTTGGCGATTCCCGGCAGATGGCAGTACGTAGGCTGAACAATTTAGAGACGCGACTTAATCGCGACCCTCAGTTAAAGTCTGAGTATCAGAAATTCATGTCTGAATACGAGGCGTTAGGACATATGACGTGTTTAGGTGAGATGCAAGACGTGGATTCCAAATACCTAATCCCACATTTTTGTATACATAAACCGGACAGTTCCAGTACAAAACAAAGAACAGTTTACGATGCGTCCAGCCGTAGTTCTAATCAGCGGGCTCTGAACGATGTCTTGCTCGCTGGACCTAAGCTTCAGGCAGATATTAATCAGATTTTAATGCAGAAGCTCTGGGTTCTGAAACTAGAATGGGATCAGCGTTTGCCAGCTGACCTCGAAAGTCAATGTCAAAATTACGTCAGGGAACTACCACTCCTATCGGAGCTGACACATGAAAGACATGTCATGGTTAAGAGAAGTAGACACTGTCGTATTTTCGGATTTTCTGATGCGTCAACTCTAGGGTTTGCAGTGACGTTGTATTTATACTCCACTAATAACGAGGGCGAAAGCAAAGTCAGTTTACTTATCGCCAAGTCTAAAGTAGCTCCTTTGAAGACGCTATCTGTTCCCCGACTGGAGCTGATGGCGGCTCATTTATTAGCCAAGCTAGTAAAGTATGCTCTGTCTGTACTACAGGAGCGAGCTATAACTGTCAACGACACACTTTTGTTCACTGACTCATCCGTAGTGTTGGCATGGCTAAACACACCCTCTTACAAACTCAAGACGTTTGTTGCTACTCGCGTAACTAAGATACTGGACACAGTTCCCAGTGCGAAGTTTTTCCATGTGAGTGGCGAATGTAATCCTTGTGATATTTGCTCGAGAGGTGCACTTCCATCAGCGCTACTGTCCACACCAGAGTGGCTTAATGGTCCCAGTTGGCTGTTAAGTGAGCAGTGGCCAGTCCGATCAATGGACGAATTTATAAATAATAATAGAGATGAGAATATTCCTGAGCTTAAAACACTCAATGAGATTAAGGTGATGGTTTCAGCTGAAAAACCTACAAATCTGATTTATCAGCTTACTGAGAGGCATTCTAATTACACGAAATTAGTCAATGTCGTTGCTTGGATTCAGAAATTCATACTAAATTGTCGTACTCCTAAAGGCGAACGAACTAAACTCTCTCTAACAGACATTAACAAAGCACGGGACACAATTATTAAATCCGTGCAGCAGCAACACTTTGCTGACGACATTGCGGCGCTTTCTAAAGACCATACGCTTCAACAGTCTTTGCTAAAACTTAACCCCTTTGTAGGACCGGACGGATTCCTGAGGGTGGGGGGACGGCTTATGCTAGCAGATATGTCTTTTCAAAAAAGGCATCCTGTGTTGCTACCTAAAAAATGCAACTTCACAAATTGTCTGATCGACTATTATCACGTGCTCCATTTGCACGTTGGTCCACGTACTTTACAAAGTATAATAAGCCAAAAATTCTGGATTGTGGCTGCACGTAATGTAATTCGGTTGCGTACCAGTAAATGCATAGCATGCTTTAAAGTAAGTCCTACAGTTAGGCAACCTGTTATGGGGCAGCTACCGAAGTTCAGGACTCAAAGCGTGCATGCGTTTCATACGGTGGGCATCGACATTGGGGGTCCCTTTCAAATAAAAGAGTCGATTCGTAAAAATGCTCGCATAACGAAGGCTTATTTGTGCGTGTTCGTTTGTTGTGCCACGCGTGCGGTACATTTAGAGACATTAACGTCACTGAGCACTGAATGTTTTCTAGCAACATTTGATCGCTTCACTTCTAGGCGAGGTTTATGTAGCGGGATAATCTCAGACAATGCGGGAAATTTTACTTCGGCGAGTAGACAACTAGCAGAGGTCTCACACTTTCTAAAATCGAACTCAGATGAGATTTCATGCGGGTTTACAAAACGTCAAGTTGAATGGAAGTTTAATCCTCCTACCGGTAGCCATTTTGGTGGTCTTTACGAAGCCGCAATAAAATCTGCAAAATTACTTTTAAAACGAACTATTGGAACTAGAGCGTTAACTTATGAAGAATTAACTACACTGTTCACACGCGTAGAAGCTGTCTTAAATACGAGACCCCTTTGTTCCCAGTCGGCCAATGCGAATGAATTCGAAATAATTTCGCCTGCTCATCTGTTGATAGGCCGCGAACTGCTAAACGCTCCAGAATATGACTTATCTAGTCATCCTATGAGTCATCTCAGTCGTTGGCAGGCTGTGCAACAGATCGCTCAACAATTTTGGCGTCTGTGGCGAAGAGACTTTCTCCACACACTTCAGCAACGGCAGAAGTGGTTCAATGGTTGTCGAGAGCTGAAGGTTGGAGATCTAGTGCTGATACACTCTGATGCACCTCCTCTTCAGTGGCCATTAGGAAGAGTCACAAAGCTACACACGGGGCCCGATAACATCACCCGTGTCGTTAGTTTACGCACCAAGAACAGTGAATTCATTAGACCCGTAGTCAAACTTAGTCCTCTCCCCTTGGACGAGGAACCTTCGATTGAACACTAATAGCGGTCAACTCTCACTATATTATGTAGTTAAATTAGCATTTAAGATTAATACATTAAAATAAAAAAATACAGTCCACTCATATGTTCATCTATTAGTTAGACTGTACCTTAAATGCTGTATTCAAGTGTTAGGTATAGTTTAAAATATTTAATTATAAGCTTTTCCACATTTTGTTATTCAACATACTTTTCAACAAAATGATAAACAACCACATTCAATTTACACTTAAAGAATTTTGTTATTCAACACACTTTTCAACAAAATTTTGAATCCTTCCCGGAATTGTAACTGGGAAATCCTGGCGGATTTCGGTGGGGGGAAATGTAGGGTCTTGGCCTATTATTTCTAATCACCCGCCAAAAACGCCATCTTGCACAACGCGCGCTCCCTAACGCGCGCGGTGTGAACTATCGACAACTACTTTCGGGCGGACATTAGCGGCTGCGTTTCCTCCGCTGTTATTCAAAATTAATGCAAAAACCGATTAAATACGGACGATATCATAATAAATGCTGTGCCAAAATCAAAGTGACACTAGTGCGCGCACGTGAAACCCAAAATTCCGGATCTGCAGCCTGTGCTGGTGCACAGATCGACGGCAGAAGGCGGGTGAGTCCCTGGCCAAGGGTTTTTCGTTTTTGGGGAACATTTTGGTGATTTAACTTAACTACTGAGCTATCGGACGCTCACCACAAACCCACCGTTGTTTACCGAAGTCCAATTGCGACATATTTAATCATACAAGTAGGTACTTCCTTAGATTGTGAAAGTACCAATTAAGCACTTTTTGTACTTATGTTGTTTTTCTATGAATAATGCGCAGTAGAGGTACTCTACATGTTGATTTGATTTAATTGCGCATAGCTGAATAAGCATTTATGTACTTAGATGTTTTTCTCGCTAAAGTATAAGAAATGTAACTACTTAGTTGTTTATTACAATGAAGAATGAACTAGAAATCGCCTACGCATTTATAAAAATTATATAAGGAAGTTACTAAGTACAAATTGTCATTATTTTATCTTCGCTTGAATTGTACGGTCAAAAGTAAGACCAATAAAATTAACTTCAAATTTAATTTGTTGTTTATTTTATTAAAATCTCGGCTCCGTCCAATTTGTCTATTTATACCTACAACATAAATATGTTTTTATTTGATTATTATTGTATGACTCACTATCCGTACTCAAGAATTTGTTTTCAAACTACCTACGTTAATTTTTGTTTGATGACTACTTTTCGCATTTTTGGCACAAATGTAGATGGTCAATGTATTATTTTGTTAAAATCACTTGTATTTATCGTAATTGTTGCTGTACATTCCTAATGGCTGTAAAAACCCTAAATATTTTTTATCAAAATGTAAGAGGTCTTCGCACCAAAACATTAGAATTTTATAGGAATTTATTAAATAATAATTTTGACTTAACTCTAATTACTGAGTCTTGGTTGAATAGTGGAATTTTGGATAGTGAGGACTGTGACTCACGTTACGATATTTTTCTGCTTCATAGGAATTACGCTCTCACTAAAACGACTTTGTGGTGTCATGGTACTTGCGCGTAGGGAACTGGGAGCTTTTCTGTTGGGGAATTGTAAAGTTACTTCCCCTACTGATATGATTTGGGTTACTATTCCGGCAAAATCTTTTAATTCCTCCGTAGGTAAGAATTTACACATAGCATTAGTTTATATTTCTTCGGACAATAATAGCTTGCCTCAATATGTCGATAATGTGATTGAAAGTGTCTCGCATGTTTATAGCTTATATAAAAATGATATTTTTTTAATTGTCAGCGACTTCAATATGCCAAACATTCAGTGGAACCCCCATCTAGGGCCGTTACAACTGAGGCGTGGTTCTGTGGAAACTCAGTTCGCGAGCCAGCAGTTATTGGACGAATTCAATCTTTTGGGTTTTGAACAGTGTAACTATTCTAGAAACTCTTTCGGAAACACCTTAGACTTGATATTTACCAATTTTTCCGCTACAGTGGATTTAACACAAATCTCACTTGTAAAAGTAGATACAGCTCACCCTACTTTACTAATAGATTCAACTAACATTTCCCTTGTTCCATTCGAAGAATGCTCTTCAACAAAATATAATTTTAGAAATTGTAAGTATGATAAAATTATCTGAATAAACTTGATTGGAAAGTTACTTTTGAGTCATGCAACTCGGTAAATTGTGCCGTTGAATATTTTCATAATGAACTTTATAAATGTATTGATTTATTTGTGCCTGAACGCAAAAATAAAAAAGGTAATAACTTTCCGCTATGGTACAAAAAACTTTTGAATAACATAATTCGTGATAAATTAAAAACACACGCTAAATGGAAATTATTTAATAACAACTTAGATTACAAAGAATTCTCTTTGCTACGTTCACGAGCTAAAAAGTTAGAGGGTGAGCTATATAATAATTTCATAACGCATATTCAGGAAGACATCAAAATGTGCCCTAAAAAAATGTGGATATATATTAAGTTAATGAGAGGTAAATCAAATTATCCTAAATCTTTGTCATTGGGTTCTGATGTTTATGATAATGGTCTGGATATTTGTAACGGTTTTAATAACTTCTTTGAGAGTGTTTTCGTAAAACCTTCCACTAATTATAATATATCCGAGTTAGATCTACGAGTACCTGCTTGTAGTGAAGCTTTTGTCGTCAGTAAGGTAGTTATTTGTGAGAGTCAACTACTTAAGTTGCTTAAAGCAACAGACATTAATAAATAGCCCTGTACTGATGAAATTCCTCCTATCTTCATTCATAACTGTGCTGAATCTCTTGTTGAACCTCTCATAATTATATATAACAGATCTTTGTCCGAGGGAGTTTTCCCATCAAAATGGAAAGAGGCTATTGTTATACCTATTCATAAAAAAACATCTAAAAAAAATTGAAAATTATAGACCTATCTCGATTTTAAACTCATTCAGCAAAATTTTTGAAAGAATTGATTATGCCCAAATCTATGACACTGTTGTGAGTGGCGTTAGCCAAACTCAGCACGGATTCTTGAGACGTAGCTCTACTATTACTAATCTGGCCGAGTTCACTCAGTTTGTCTTAGAAAGTATGGCGGGTGGAGGACAGGTTGATGTGGTCTACACGGACTTCGAAAAAGCTTTTGATCAAGTAGACCACATCATTCTACTTGCAAAACTTGATAGACTCAGTATCCATGGTGATCTCTTGCGATGGGTAAAATCTTACCTTACAAATCGGGCCCAAGCGGTAGTGGTTGGTGGATTTAGATCGGACCTCGTGGATATTCCCTCGGGAATTCCATAAGGATCCCATTTGGGACCACTTTTATATAACGCTTATATATTTGATATTTATAAATGTTTCACATCTAGTAATCATCTGTTATACGCAGATGACAAAAAGATTTTTTGTAAAGTTAAAAGCCACCATGACTGTGTTAATATTCAAAATACTCTCAATATACTCGCAAAATACTATTCGGATAATAAAATAACTGTTAGCGTACCTAAGTGTCAGCAAATTTATTTTACTCGCAAGCCAAATCCATTACCAAACTAACTGCGTTTCCATTACTGTCCGTTGCAACTATTGCCTGGTGTTCATAGATGACTTCATAAATTTTACAAACACTACAGAAGTACCTGCATTGAATCGGTTAAGCGGAAACTCCCTGAGGTTGAGTGTAATGTTGATTTACATCAATTATGGATTATCGCAAAAGAATGCCCCAGAAAAATGCACTAAATAACAAATCAAACGAAGATTTGATTAAATGCGACGAAACAATTTGTTTATCAAAGAAGGCGATATTGTTTATGTATAGCAGCAACGAACTCTTTGAGCATATTAGAGTCTTATTATATTTTGATTATAGGACCTTTCACAATTGGGAAATGTTTGCAGTGCAGTTAAGCACAGGCCATATTTAAAAATAAAGTGCCCCTCATAATAATATGATAATAATGCCAATTAAAACACCAGAGAAGGCATGAAATTGAGGCACCACATCAATTTGTGCTATTGTTAAAGTTTTCCTATAATATTGTTCTAATTTCAGATAATATATGTGAGAGGGATGAGAGACTTCGAGAGCGAAGCCTAGGCAGGAAGGCCGTGACAGCGCTGTACCAAGGAATACCTAGTAGTACAAGCGTAAATGTAAACAAAGCTCTAGTTATTTAGCATGATATGTTATTTAACTTAGTCTAACTATATCCTGGAACTCGAATAGTCGTTGTGAAACTAATAAGTTCGTTAAATTATTTACTACCCCTTTTGCCACACGCACTCATACTACTTAGTGTACAAATTTTGGTGTTGCAGTTATAATACTGAAAGTTGTGCAAGAATTGAGCATTTGTCAAGATTTTAGAATTTATATTTTTCATATTATGGACTGGGCCTGGGTTTCATAATAAACCTAAATAAAATCACATAAGACCTAAATGAAAGAGTAAATGTTACAGAGAAATTATTAAATTAACATATAAAATGCAAACTTGCTTACATATCATATAAACAAGTGAAAAGTTTCGTTTTGTGGAAGCTAAAATTAGTAGCACGATATTAGTAGCTTCAATAGAAAGATGGCAGCCGCCAGTGGCGCGGTCACAGCGTTCCTGCTTTCCTTTTCTAAAGGTCTGTTTAACACATGCCTTGAGGATGGCATTGAACAAATGCATTTTAGTTGTATTTCTGATGCTTGGGCTTTGCAAGACAGTGGGCCTTGTCGCCCGGCAGTACCTTACTAATCTTAACCTACCTACGTTATGTGTGAAAAAAAGTGCCTTAACATTTACAGATATACCTACTTTGCTAGGGTAACCAAAAACCAACTGATCCAACAGATCAAAGACAGGTATTAAAAAACTCTTCATGAGCCAAGTTATTTCTTTTTCAAATCGATAAGATCTGGATCTGTGTCGGACACTTTGATCCTCTTCTGGTGGCGCAATGCCCCGGATTTCACTAACTTCCTCTGCCTGTGGGTCCTCAAGTGTTCCGGCTTCTTGTGCATGGCTGCTGGGCACGATTCAAGGGGGACGCAGGTGTAAGTCATCTCTTCGAGAAGGAGGTCGCCGTTGCAGTCACACCGGGACCAGCCGCAGGTGTAGCCTGGGAGTTAATCAAATTGTTTTTAAGAATCTTCATCAGCCTCCATGAAGATTCCAATGGTGGACAAGTATAGGCTGCCTCTATTAGGTAGGTAATGCCTAACGTGACCTAACGCGATAATAAGCGCAGGTTGTATTAGATGTTAGCTGAGTTAATAAGCCTTGGACATGACTTCTAACGTCTAGGCAGTTGTTTTGTATTTGTCAGCGGAACAAATCAGTTTCAAAATATCTCGGGTCTAGTTTTCAAGTAAAAATGGAGATAACATGATAATATGTTGAAGTTAGTCTTGGAAATAAAAATGGCTTTCAATACTGCGACACATAATTACTGTGTTTTCTTCCTTGTCCATATTTTATTCATTTAGGGAAAAACTCTTTCAACAGTCGTTAACCAGACACATATCATCATCAGACCTGTATTTGTCCACTGCTGGTCATAGGCTTCTCCTAATGCATGACAGTGAGTTTGGTCTTGAGTTCCCCTCATCCATTTTCTTCCAGCCGCTTTTCGCAGATCGTCACTCCGCGGGCGTCCTAAGTTAAGTTTGCCTAAACGTGGTCTCCACTCGTAAACTCGACTACCCCAATGGTTATCGGTTGTTTGGGTTATGTCACCACTGCCACTTTAGCTTGTTTATTCTTAGAGATAATATGCCAGTTACCTTGCTCTCTCGGATCACTTCATTACGAAACTTGTCCTTCAGAGAAACTCTAAGCATAGCTCTCATGGCTCGCTGAGAAAGTGGACTAGCCTGACCGTGTCTGAATTGTTGTTAAGGAAGTATGATCAATGTTTATTACTAAACATAGAGGTGTTCCAGTCTTTTACCCTCTCCATATCCACCGCTTTGGCGAAGTGGCGGTCTCGGGCACAGTGAAGTGGATTGCTTTGTCAATGAGGCCTCTACCTGTCCTGTCATTATTAGTTTCATCGGGATGGCGATCGCGAGTTGGAATTGGTTCCTAAACTAACCGTAGCCGTATTGGATGTTTTTTAACTTTTACGTCTGATGTAAGTATTTTAAAGCCGTTTAAAGAACCATCGCACGATAACGACACGTGAAAATCCGCCTGCCTTTTAACTTCCTATACCAGAGATTAGTGTCACAGAGTCTCCGAGCATCTATTCTTACTTACCTATGGGATAAGTGACAGGTGCTTCACAAGTCCGCTGCGATATCGTGTCCCGGTCACAGCGGGTATGATACGGATGCATAAATTTAGGGCAGTGAGTAACGCCTGAAACCAGAGTTAATTAACACTAAATTACGACTATGACCACAGACTAGGACTTGGCATTTAATGGCCTTCTTCTATGGCATTCTACCTAGCATTCTACTTATGGCATTTTCCATATCTACGGGTGCATATGATCAAGCTAGATTAGAGATAATTAAGCACGGTGATTGCCAATGACTTTTCGTGATTCGGAGATAAGGTGCCATGACCAGAGGCCCTTGGGCGACCTTTCAAACTCTAACACCAGAAGTTGGCAGTCCTCATTTGACATCAGCCCTTATCAAATTACAAATAGCGATAAGGCCGCCTATTGTACAACATTTTTTATGTATCATTACTGTTATGTTGTTTTATATTGTAATGTGTTCAATAAAGAGTTATTGTATTATATTGTATTGTATCAGTGTATTCATTAAAACATAATGCCAAATCATATAAACAATATGCATTTAAATGATCAAAAAGCCAGAGCGCAGCGTGCCTAACTACATACTCGAAAAGTTTGCGCTATTTCTATTAGTGAAGAAAATGAATAATTTCAAATCATACCCCGGATTAAGACGCCTCTAATCACCAATATCCACATACCACAAAACAGGCGTTGGAACCACTTATAATTTTATCTAAATTACCATTAAATTTTGACTAAGAGCCTCACAAAGCCTCATAAACATAAACACAAATACGTAAATAAGTGATCTTACACGTTCTATTGAAAAGCAAACATCTTCTGAAGTAATCGAATCCACTCGCGAGCGAAATCGAAAGCAAAATAGGAACTAACGACACCATTGCACACAATAGAGTCGAAGAATCGCAACAAACTCTCTCACGAAACTCACGACACGAGTGCTTTTATAATTTCTTTCGTTTACGCGATTAGCAGTTGTTTTGGAAATATTCGAACGTTAGGAGTAAACTAAACAGGAAAATATGACACCTTGTTGCACTAGCTGGTTTAAAGACCGCTAGGTTTTCCAACTGTCTTGTGTAACCTAAACCAAAATAGATAATTCCATACATTTAGTAGCTGCAATTAAAGTGTAGCTATGCTTAGAGTTTGTCTGAAGGACAAGATTCGTAATGAAGATATCCGACGGAGAACCAAGGTGACCGACATAGCTCTTAGGATAAGCAAGCTAAAGCGGCAGCGGGCTGGTCACAGTTCCAGAAGAACGGATAACCGTTGGGGTAGACGAGTTCTCGAGTGGAGACCACGTTTAGGACGCCCTGTGGCTAGGCCAAGACCGAGCTCAGTGGCGTGCATTAGGCTCTCCTAATGCACGCCAATCAAATAAAATAATGCTAATAATAAATATAGGCTGATGATGATAATGATGATGAATTAAAGATGATGATGATTGTTTTAATATTTTAACCTTCTTCATAACTTGCATGTATTCTGCACATTTGATATAGCATTTAGTACACTCAGTGGCAAATCTTGCAAATTATGACTCGTAAACTATATAGGCACCTTGTTAGTGTCACAGAATAAATAATAGTTAGTGTTAAAGTACCGACTAACTCTGCAAGGTTGAAACGACAATGTTTCAGGTTTCAGGCCAATAATCTATTTTAGGCAAGTGCCTCTATAAAGTTTGAACGTGTTTATCAAACTGCTAAGTGGGATCACAGAGCGAGTTGGCACGGCAAACGAGCTGACAACACGAACCGCCCTACTTAACTTCCGTACTGCCTAGGTAGCATATTTTAATCTGTGACAGCTATAAGTAGGTGAAATGCAATAATTTTGAACGTTTTGCGAAAACGTCACAGAACGACTTCACTTTTAAAAAAAACACTTTTTTCACTTTTTTTTTCCAAAAAAAATTGTGTATATGTTACTCGGGGGATGTAAGGATTCTATCGATACCCCATACGTCTAAATTTGTTCCAGCATTTAAAAGTTATGGTGGAATAAAGAAACTCACATACAAACATACAAATATACAAATATACATGAATGCTAATAACATAACACTCTTTTTTATGGGCAGTCGTGTAAAAAGGGAATTTGGCAAATCGGTTCAGCCGTTCTCAAGTGATGCGCTATATCAACGAACTGCATTCCATTTTTATTATATACCTAACCTACTAGTGACCCGCACTGGCTTCGCACGAGAGTAATTTAAAAAAAAAAACTGTAGAAAAATGTGAAGTTCCCGCACACTCCACCTTCACTCCGCTTCAGGGTGGGTTTTTTTTTATCTAACTGATGATGAAAACCGCATCAGGAGGAGTTAGCGGATATACACACAGACAGACACGGAAAGCGACTTTGTTTTATACTATGTAGAGAAGATAGAAAAGATAATATGATTTGTCTTGTAATGCAGCTGTTCAGTTTAGAACTGCTGGCTCAAAGTGGCTGCTATCTGCGTGCTTGCAAGGTCGGCACTTCTGGTAGTTAAATAAATATCTCATAGTCTTAAATACAATTTTTTTCCCATTCACCACAGTACCATCCAGTTAGCAGAGCAGAGCACAGAACAGCCTAAACACACGACCTCCAGCTGGTAGCGCCAGTGCCTGGCACCAACGCGCGTGTGCTTTAATAGAATCCGTAATCCGTAACAGGTAGGGACAATAGCATTATGCTACCTCTATATTTAAACGAGTAGGAGATAGCCGTACCTAATGGCTTAGTGTCGTGTAAAACGGATAACATTTCAATTAAGCGTGTATAGCGGAGGTGTGTCGGATTACGTAAGGGAGTTGAACTTGGCCTTCAATTTGTCAGCCTTCAGTTTCATATGTAGAGCACATGGACATGCACATGGTCGTAGTTTATAGGTATTGGTCATATTTTTACTTTAACTTAACCTCTATTTTGAATATCGACTATATTATTTATTTTGTGATATTGGTCCCAGTCTGGACAAAAAGTTATAACTTATTGTTTAAGTGTTATGAAATAGGCAGATATTCAGGTAACAAGGGTATCAATTTTAAGTTCTGGGTAACATTAACTAACATCAACCTACTTACCTATAGTTTGCCTATTGATATTTCTAGTGTTGGGCAATAGCCCCACCCTAGAAATATCACACTACCAGCTGCTGTCTCGTGTATCAAGCTATATTTAACAAACTATAGGTACAATTGATGTTAGTTAATGTTACCCAGAACTTAAATTGATACTCTTGACACCTGAATACCTACCTATTTCAATCGGTTTTTTCCAACACTACGTAGGTACTACGTAGTGTTGGAAAAAACCGATTACCGAACCGATTAGCGAACGATGTTGAAAAAAAAAACTATCATAGGTATTATGTTGATCACGAATGTTGATAAAGTTTTGTGTAAACACTGTTTTGCGTACATATTGACTGTAAATAAGTTAATTTGACAAAAAATACTTTTATGCAGTTTTTTTCAGTAGAATGGGCTCTATCACAATTAAAGGCGTATACAACATTTCGTGTCTATGCTGTTAACCATTGAGGAGTTCCCTGATCAGGAGCCAATCCGGAGAGCAGCAACCATGTCATGGTAAAACTTCAAACCCGCTAGTATAATATAATGCGTACACGTAATTTCGTGTCTGTGCTGTTAACGGTTGAGGAGTTCCCAAGTCAGGAGCCAACCCAGAGTGCTGCAGCCAATGTCATCGTGAAACTTCAAACCGGCTATCATAATAGAATGTGTACCGTGAAGTCCTCCAATATTGCCCACTTTTTACACTGTTTAGGCCACTGTCTAAACGGGGTAACAAGCAGCATGAGACATAACGTTTTATAATTTGAACCGTTTTAGAATCTATTAGACTAATCAAAAGTCTAGGTTTTTGCGTAGTTGCAAAAGAAAATGAGGGGTGTAAGGTTATGCGGATTTGTGAAGCCATTTTAAGACTTAAAAGGCTGGTTTTAAGAATCAAGCATGAAAAAGGGGCCAAGATGCGATCCAGAACATAAAAGTAAATTAAAAGTCATAAGTGATGTGGGCAATTTTGGTCTGGCTTTTATTTAAACTTTCAAACAAATATGTCATAGGATTTAGGCTGTGCTATCAAATGCACTTGGGCAATGTTGGAATTTTTGATTCTGTGCCTCAATGCCTAAAATTGCCCAAGATATGGTCTTGAAAAATAAGACACATTTTTCTTTGGTTTTTCGAGTCTAATTGATTTTAAAATGGTTAAATTATAAAACCTTATGTCTCATGCTGCTTAATACCCCGTATTTTTTAGACAGTGGCGTAAACAATGAAAAAAGTGGGCAATGTTGGATGATTTCACGGTAGTAGTATCTGGGTAATATGTTCTATTATTTATTACGACATTGCGTAAAATAAAAGTCTAGGTATCAAGTTACTCGTACAACAAACGAAATGGATACATAAAATGTAGTCAAGGATTTCCAAGAAAAAGCAAGTTTCGAAGTAATAGCAGCCAATTAACTTCCTCTATAAAAGCTTAATTACATCTGGAGGTAAAGATAAGAGAAACAACCGGTTTGCAATCTACACTGAATTTCAATCAAGCTAACCAAGGTTTTACCGTAGAAGTTGCATGGCACCGCGCCATCGATCCCTCATATATAACGATTTATCTATTGAGGGCATAGAATAAATAATAGTTACTCCAGAATTCCTTCCTACCCCAATGTTTGTCGTGTCTGCTTATCAGCAGGTTAGCTTCTTTGCAATAGGAGTTGTTCAGTGAGTTCAGTTCAATAATCTCTTGTATAATGCCTAGTGTACCTATAGCTTGTAAATGTTTGAACCTACTGCTTTTCATTCGTAATTTCTTCTGCGCTATTTTTGCCTAGTTGATATAAGTACCTACCTACTTATCTGTAGATTATTACGTAAATAAAGAGACATTCTACTCAAAGGTACGAAGGTATGTTAGAATCGTTAGAGAGTACCTACGTTTATAATGTCAATTGCAGGCGCTCTGGCCACCCGTGTCTGAAACTTCCACAACTCCCAACTGAGGTAGGTAAAACGTTTCTGCTAATACAATGAGACATTAAGTTGATATAGATTCCAGCAAACGACCCTTCGCAGAAATAAACCTTCGCAGTTTTGACCATTCGAGCAAACATAGCTTTCGCAATTTTGATTATTCGCAGAAACGACCTTTCGATGATGTAAGCATTCGATTAATGTTGACTTCGAGGAATAGAAATTCAAAACATTCTAAATTTCGTAGTATCCTGTTGGTATTTGCTTACTTTATTCAAAGTAGGTAAAGGCCCGGTCACGATACAGAGAGAATTTCGTTCAATGACCCGTAGAAAGGTATATACTCGCGTCTACGACAATGACCCCTCATTACTTATCTCTGTCGCTCGCGCACAAATGTATTGCCGTAGAGCACATGGCAATTTAGCAGAAAGTCATAGAAGAATACAATGAGGTTTATATATAACATCATTGGAAGAATAAAACCACAATCCGATTTCATTAAATCAAGGTCACTTATCAATGAAATCTTCAAAAGGGTCAAAGATGAGTGTATTTGTTGTAATCCAGAGATAATAAATTGCATGGATTATAGCGTAGAAAGATAATACACATACTGGCCTCTACGGATTATAGCTAGGTTTGCTAGCTTCGACCCTCTGTTTTCTCTACGTGGACAATGATGGATGATTAATGATGATGATCATGAAAAGTAGGTGTCCTATGTGTTATTCCAGGACCTAACCTAATTAATATATAACATCCCTACCTACTTCTTCAAAATCCATTCAGCCGCGATGTTTTTCAATGACACACTTACGCATTTATTTATCACCGTATAACAGAATAAATAATAGTACAAGACCTAAAGAAAAAATCCGATTCGCTTAGTTATTCCACAGAATAATTAGCAGTCAGAAATTATTAGACCTATGTCACAGAATAAATAATACTATGTAACAATACATTGCGTGCCTGGGGTCGAGATACTAGTACCAGTATAAACAGAAACGCTGCGCATAATTTTTTTATTTTATGAAATATGTCCAATGAGTTAATCGATCCACAAACTTACATTTATGTCAAGGCTAAACAAAACAGTCTTTGTTTAGATTTTAGGGTTCCGTTGTCGAACGAGGAACCCATAAAAGATCGTCAATCAAGTCATTCGCGTTTCGACCGAAATGGTTTCGCCCGAATCGGTCGAATTACTGAAAATAAAAAATATATATTTTTTCGTTCTTTGATTCGGTCGACAGACTTTTTGCTTCTATTCTTATCAAAAATATTATTTGAGTATAGTCAGTGACAAAACTTATCGAAAAATATTTATTTCAATGAAATATTGTAGATTTGTTTTATTTCTTTTACTTGTAACTAATGGTACTTTGGTATTTATGAATAAAGGAAAGTGATAGCACTTCCTTCTTTTGCACGTGGTCATAGTGACACATCCATCAGTGATTCAAGTGTTTGCCTAATAGCCAATCAACATTGATTTATTTCAACGTTGGTTATTGTCATAACTATCACGACGCGGACGGGGACCGGCTGCCAGCCAAGATCCCCGATTCAGAACCTTGCGATAACTCAGTTGTCGACCAGTTTGAAATCTTTCAAGTCAATGTATTTTTAATTCACAATATCGAATCGAATCGATTCGGTTCGTTGTCGAAAGGTTCTGAATCAGGAGGCTGAACCGGTTTCTTATCGAATTTTCCACAGCGGACACTCGGGCAGTCTTACCTTCATTCGTGTCATACCGTCCAACAATGGCACTAACACGTAGTTTTTTTTTTAATATTTTTTTTATTACTGAATGTAGGTAGCTGTTATTCTAAGACAATGTTTTTGTATATACTGGTAAAGAATGTGATAATTTACAAGGAATTATTGATATTAATTTCTTTATGATATTTATTTTTTCAAACAGTTTTATTTTAGACTGTACCGATAAAAAAGCATTGACGATAAAAATGTTGTCGGCCGAATCACTAAATAGAAATAAATTATTTTTTAAATTCAGTGTTTCGACCGATTCGATCGAAAATACTTCGGTCGATACGCGAATGACTCCAAGTTTGTACGGAACCCCTCGGTGCACGAGTCCGACTCGCACTTGGCCGATATTTTTAGGGCTGCCCCACTCACCATACGATATTTAGATCCCCACTTTAGTAAGGATTAAACTTTATTTTTAAGCTCACTCTATCTTGTAGTTTATTATTAATTTTAAAGTATTTGCTCACAACATTTGTTGTTACCCATACAAGTCGTAACAATGTACCACTTTTAATAATGCAATGAATTTTTTAGCCTTTTACCGAATATTTAATGTACCCCCCCCCCCCCCCTCCACTCTTCCCTCTCTGTTCCCTCTTTTATTTATTTAATTGTTATGCACAAAAAAAATAGTGTACAAGGAACGACTTAATGCTAAACAGCATTATCTACCAGTCATCCAGGTCGTGAGAGAAATAATAGTAGGGCGTGCGGCAAAGAAACAAAGTAAATAAAAAACAAAATAATAATAATAAGTAATATTAAATAAAAATTTAAATAATTATACATACAGCCCGATTACAAAACTTGGTTACAATCGGATTATCACTTTTTTCATAGCAATTTCGACTCTATCGCAAGGCATTAGTGATATCTATACTGACAATCCGATTGAAGCTAAGTTATGTGGTCGGGCCCCAGTTATGTATAATTTTTTTTTTTTTTATTTAATATTACTTATTATTATTTTGTTTTTTATTTACTTTGTTTCTTTTGTATTTTTTGTTTAGTATCTACTTTGTACATAAATACATAAATACTTTACTAAATATAATGAACATACCTACCATAATATGAATTAAATGAGTTAATGAAAATAACACACTACCCTAGGAGGTTGATTTAAGAGGATGATCAGGATAAAGATTTTTGACAAAATATTTTTGAGTTGCTAGCTTAAAGTTATCTTTGGTGCTGATGCTTTTTATATTTAAAGGTAGTTTATTCCAGAGGCGAACTGCCATCGAAGAAAATGATTTAGATAGGAAGGATGTTTTGTGTATTTATTTTGTGCTCATGTTAAGCAATGCAATAATGCAACCAGTCCGAAACACTGTAATGCACTGCAATGTAAAATAATTACGAGTTACGAAGGAAAAACTGAAAAATGAGTATACGGAACCCTACATAATCGTGGTTGGCACGCACTTGGCCAGGTATTAATTTTTTATGGTTTCTGAATTTTGATTAGCAGCAGTTACCGACATGTTTCATTGGATCACAGTGGTCGGTAGAAGTATAGGCACCTAACCTATTCAGATATAAAAGTGTAGGTAACGTCGCCTCGCTCGGCTTGCAGTGCGATTCAGCTAACAAACCTCAATGAGATCGTTACCTTTCGGTGTGGCCATACTAAGAAAAAATAAAATACTGGGGAAATTTGGGGAGATGTGGTCCCCCACATCTCCCCAAATTTCCCCAGTATTTTATCCTGGGGATGTATACCTTCACATCCCCAGGTTTAGGGATGTGAAGAAAGGTGGGGAATGTAAAGGGAGGGTAGGGGGAAGTGGACGTATGGTGGGGGATGTCGGGGAAGGGTGCGGGAAGTGGGGAAGGTGGTGCGAAGTGGGGGAAGACTGAGAGGAAGGATGAGGCAGGGTGGGAGAAAGGGGAAGGGTAAGGGGACTTTCAGGACTTCCGTCAACTAAGTGCGATAGTAGACCATACCGAAAAGTAAGATCACGCTGCTATCACGTTGCGGTTTGTTAGCTGAATCAAACTACTCCTAGGTTACTATTATTTATTCTGTGGTCTAGGTCTATTTTACTTACTGTTTTGTCTATCTTTTTTTCTTTTTTTTTTACTATCCGTACAAATATATAAAAGTGAAACGTTGCCTGTTTGTTTGTTTGTTTGTTTGGGGTGCTTTCACGCAATAACGGCTGGACGGATTTAGATGAAATTTGGATTAGAGATTGCTTATACCCTATAATAAAACATAGGATACTTTTTATCCCGGAAAAGTATAAGTTTCAATGGGAAAACTAGAAAATGTTGATTACTCGCTGTAAGGAACGGTTGCCATGGAAGAGAAATAACAAGTCTCTCAAAAAACTTCCAGAGCATTGGTGCTATACCTACTTTTGCATTAGTTTTTATTATCCTAAAAGAACATATGATGTTTTTTTCGCGATGAACTGTAGTCGGCGCGGTCGAAGTCGCGGGCGGGAAATATCATAAATCAAACTGGCGCTACCTGTCACTTAGAAACCTGTCACTTTAAAATGTTTAACTACTAATTTTAATAATTTTAATGCACCCACAAGTGGGTGAAGCCGGTGGGTAGACGGGGCACGTCCTTATTTCCCCTGTTTATTTTTTCTAAGTGAGGCCACACGAAAAGGTAACAATCGCGCAGCGATCACGTTGCGGTTTAATAGCTGAATCGGGGGGCTGTGCGTGCTGTCATGCTGTCAATTGCTGATCTTGACACTGACTTTCTGACAGTTTACGTGATAACATGGCGGTGTGTTGCAATAATTAACAAAGTAAAAAAAAAATGATTTGCTTTTTTTGTGTTTTTTTGAAAGTATTCAAGCTGTCATGTTGTAAATTTTTATTTTTTCGTCATATGAGTGTTTTTTCGAGTGTTAATGAGTAATATTGGTGTAATATTAACGTTTGTGTTTGTCAACGTGCACGAGTGTGGACAAAGGATAAAAAAACAAAAAACGTGACTATTTGTGATGTTTTCAAAACTCTCCAGGAAGTTTCAGTAAATCGTACACCATTTTACTGATTCGTGACTTTGACTGACAATACTTTAATAAACTAAACTTGACATTGGCGAAATTGCTAGTAGGCCAGTGCCTCCGCAAAAGCCATTAAAATAAAAAAAAGAAGAAAGAAGAAAAGATTTGCTTTTTATACACTCATAATTAGTTAAATTGTGTATCTATTTCGAATATCGTTATATTTTTGCTGATTTACGACATGGTGTAGGTACAGCAGTTCGCCCAGGCATCCCATACAAAAAAGAACATCTCTTTACAGATTGGATCACTTCTTTTTGGCGTGTCTCCTTTTATTTATATGAAAGATCTCCATTATTATTTAGGGGTATGTTTCTATGGAAGAAACTTTATTTGAAACAGTCCTACCCATAATCTCTTTTAAACACTTTTGTAACTCATTGTGCGTATCAAAGTATCGTGACAATGAGAACAATCAACGATATGTTTTTTTAATATGTGCTTGTTTAAACTTACTTAGGGTATAGTAAAATTTATTATTTTGTTCAAGCTATAAACAGGTAGCAGTACAGGTTTCTTACAGTACAGTACAACAGAACAGGTTCTAAACGTGCAGTAAGTACAGGTTTCTTGGGGTATAGTAAAATTTATTATTTTGTTCAAGCTATAAACAGGTAGCAGTACAGGTTTCTTACAGTACAGTACAACAGAACAGGTTCTAAACGTGCAGTAAGTACAGGTTTCTTGGGGTATAGTAAAATTTATTATTTTGTTCAAGCTATAAACAGGTAGCAGTACAGGTTTCTTACAGTACAGTACAACAGAACAAGTTCTAAACGTGCAGTAAGTACAGGTTTCTTTGGGTTTAGTAAAATTTATTATTTTGTTGGTGCTATAAACAGGGCATAACAAGTGAAATTTAAAATGTTAATAAATCTCGTCAGATAATTCACACATAAGAATCATTTTGATCAATTCAGCTTTCAAACAGAAAAAACCGCATCAAAATCGGTCTATTCGTTTGGGAGATACGATGCCACAGGCAGAGGCACTGATAGATAATGTACGCACGCCCCTCTTTGCGGTCGGAGGTTAAAACATTGGTGATGATGCGAGTCGTAATGAGCCTTGCATATTTAGGGATCCGTGGAGTTATTTCTCCAACCTCAAATTTTTATTGATTGGCAATATTTGAAAAATCTCAAACAGACAACTTTTCACTTTTATATGTATATTGGTGTGGATGTTATTACAAAATCAAATAACTTAAGTAATGGTTACGCAAAACAAATCCGAGCGCTGCATGCAGCCTTATTTTTTATGGGGTGTGCCTGCACCGTGACCTGGTAACCCAGTTTTATCGGCTTTATTATTTACGCAAATGTGACAGTCTGCAGAATTTTTGAACTTCCTTACTTGAACTTGATTTCAATCGGATTGTCAATATCGCTATCACTAATGCCTTGAGATAGAGTCGAAATTGCTATGAAAAAAGTGACAATCTGAATGAAGCCAAGTTCTGTAATAGCACTGCAGGACGCACTTTGCCCGTAGTACGGTTCAGTTGTCTAACCGGTCAACCGAACCACGGAAAAATGTATTCTTCTACAGTATTTTTTTAATTATTTTTTTATTAGGTCTACCAAACTGGACTATGCACTTGAGTTTTACAACAACATACAAACTTAGATTATACATACAATAAGTGCACGACCTTCTCGAGGTGAACACAACATGCATAAAATAATACTTAACACTTTTTTAAATAATCAGACTAAAGTAAAATATTTATAATTTAAACACTAAGTAAAAATACTTATTTAGTTACAATTTTAAAAACATTGCGTGACATTTAAGTACCTATGGCGAACATGAAATAAAGGTAGGTAAGTACTTGGATGAAAGTTCCAAAATGCTATGATCACATAAAAGCTAAAAACAGCCAAAATCCAAAATGGTGAACCAGCTATCAGACGGTAGTTTAGAGTGATGGTGGCTGAGCGGTATACTAGTGCGCGTTAGAATCTAACGATAGTGGGTTTGATCCTCGGCTACACCAATAACGTTAAGTAAGGATTTCCAAACCGTGCTTCGAAAGGGCAATGTAAGCTGTCGGTCTCAGTTGTTATTGATTAATAGCGTTAAGCCATGTCAGAGACTCTCGGGCGGACTGACAGACTCTGACACTAGAGGCCACCATATCTCATACGGCAAAAGAAGCAAGCAAGATATCATAATTTTAAATAGATTATTGGAGTTAAGAAAACGATTCAGAGACTGATTTAACAGATAATACAAATAAAAATGATAAGTTTCATTTTTTTCTAGCCACAGAAATAAGACTAGAATCACAGAACACACTTCCTTACTATTATTTTTTGAGCATATTACCAGCAGAAACTATATTTTTTTCCTTTGTGTCCAAAACGTGCCTGTTTTAGTACAAGTGAAATATATTAGCTATGTTTCCGAAAGGGTAGGTAACATTGCTCCATATATAAAAAAAATATATTAAAAGTATAGGTATAAACCATTTTTGTCATTAAAATATTAGAGCCAGAATGTTAACATATGCTGTAGAAATTTTAACAAAAGCTTATACAACGAAGTATTTAAGTCAGACACACTTTTTTAATTTTGAAGCAAAAAACGGAGCAAAGTAGCCTCATTTTATGGTACTATTTATTCTATCACAGAATAAATAGTACCATAAAATGTAGCGATCAGTTACTGCAAATATGCCAAAAAAAACTCGTTCTGCGGCTGGAAACAGCGATCGAAGCATTTGGTTTGAACGCTACCGTGCACGCCACCCCGATCGCAAGCTCGACGCGTTGGTTTGGCCGAACCTTAACCTTGTACTATTATTTATTCTGTGCCTTAACTCTCATACGAGCTACAGTCTGCGTACAGTACAGCGTATGTCTCCTCTTTAAACGCAGATTGTAGCGCGAATGGGAGTCACTGTTAACACGTGTTACACAAACGTTAAACGTCCCACTCCGATTGTTAATATAGACTAATAAGGCAAAGTGTGCATTGTGCATTGCACCTAATTTATGCGGTATTTATGAGGAGCTAACCTTCCCACTTTTAATTAAGTACCAAGATATCCTAATGCTTACCATGCTTATGATTTAGGCAAAGTCAAACTCAAATCGTTCCCGCACAGAAAAAGGAAATAACCTTCTGGAGAAGGTACTATTATTTATTCTGTGCGATGCTTCGGAAATACGCGCGTTCGAGCAGAGAGCACCAAGAAACTACGGGGCCGGGGGTTATGTACTATTACTTATTCTGTGACGGGGGATGTAATTTTTGGTCAATACTTTTTTTGTTACATATCTGTTTACAGAAATTATAATAATAATAATTTATGTCCTTATCATCATCATCAGCCTATATCTGTCCACTGCTGGACGTAGGCCTCTCCTAATGTACGCTACTGAGCTCGGTCTTCAGCTCCCCTCATCCATTATCTTCCGGCCGCCTTTCGCAGGTTGTCACTCCACCTGGACATAGGGCATCCTGCACTACGTTTGCCTAAACGTGGTCTCCACTTGGTATCCACTCGAGTATACCTCAACGGTTATCAGTTCTTCGGGAAATGTGACCAGTCCACTGCTACTTTAGCCTGTTTATCCTTTGAGCTACCTATGTCGGTTATACCTTGGTTCTCCGTCGGATATCTTCATTACGAATTTTGTCCTTCAGAGAAACTCCAAGCATAGCTCTCTCCATAGGTCGCTGAGCGACCTTAAATTTGTGGACTAGTTCGACCGTGAGTGCGCAAGTTTCGGCTCCGTAGGGCATGACTGTAAGACGCACTGACTGAAGACTTTTGTCTTCAGGCACTGTGGTATGGACGACGAGAAGACTTGACAAAGCTTGTCGAATGCTGCCCAACGCAGCTGAATTCTTCTCTTTGCTTCCTTCTCAAAGTTGTCTGTATAAGTGCCAATGAAATGTCCTACAACCCAAAACCATTAAAACTGGGATGAAATAAGTATAGGTAATAAAAATACCTAGTTACATTCGAACTTTTGGCTTTCAACAGAGCACATTCAAAAGACCATTTCAATTTTTTATACAAATTACTAGATGGTATGAGGTGACCTTGACGAAAAAATAAAAAGTCACCTGACCTACCTATGCTTTGTTTTACATCAGCGGTCGGCAACCTGCGGCAGGAAGGGCCACATAGTGGAAAAACGTGGTAGGGGCGGGCCGCACTTGTTCATAATTTTGATAAAAGGTATATATAGGTACTAGCTGCGCCCCACGGTTTTACCCGAGTTAGTGATGTTGGAAAGTATCCTATGTATTATTCATAGGTATAAGCTATCTCCATTTCAAATTTCATTAAAATCCGTTCAGTAGTTTGAGCGTGAAGGAGTAACAAATATACACACACACACACGCACACAAACACACACACACGCACACACACACACACACACACACACACACACACACACTGCACATAAATACATACAAATTTCCGCCTTTATAATTTTTAATAGCAGTTACGACTGCCATGTCAGCTCTCGAGCGGCCTGACAAACTCTGACACCAGAGGCCAGTAACTATCTCATACGACAAACAAACAATCAAACCTTTTCAGTTCGTCAGATGGCAAGCTGCCATAAATTTAACAAGATCATCGATTTCACAGAAAGAGTTTTTTGAGAGTGTCTTTAGATTGGAGATCAGTCACGTTCATTTGTAACTGACTCAATATCATGTACATCCTCAATATCACATGAAAATGACGGTAACTCGTTCCTGCCCCGCGCCCTTCCCATTTAAATGATCCGTAATTATTTGTTAAATACATATGAGAACAAAAAAGTTACTAAACAGTCACGGGCCGCAAGAGGAGGCCCGCGGGCCACGCGTTGCCGACCGCTGTTTTACATTCATTTTTTACGATAGGTGTATCGTGCTTAACGAAACTGCGTGGTCGCGAGTTTATACCTTTCCGTCTGGTTTGGTATGCTATTCTACGATTTATATGTATGATTTATCTATGGCTATGGTAACATTTTGAAAAAGTTTATATACCTACCAACCCCAACAAAATAAGTATGGTTAACTTTACTTCCGTATAATTTCTAAGTAGTATAGCTAGATAGACATAGTTATATATTTTGTAGAATGTAGGTAGGTTGTTTCTACTCATTGTTACCTACACAGAATAAACAATAGCCTAGGCAATGAAGATTTAAAAAAAGAAACAATCTTGTGCCTACTCAGGTACTTGACAAGCAGATCGTACGCTTGAGGCTTACCGCTGTGCTAGCCCTTAAAAAATATATATGGGTACTTAGAAATACCCCCATTATGTGACATCACCAACACCAACCACATGGCTACCACACCACCACAGTGCCGCGTGCCACCTCGACATTTCTGTGCGCAGTGCGCTGCTAGCACTGCATTCGTTATTAATGTACCCTACCTAGATACCTGCTAGATACCAATCAGTTAAGTTCCTATATATAGGTACCTACGTGGTTAATGAAACATCTAACTTTGAACATTTGCGCTGTCTGCTACCATTGTGGATTATCATTATGGATAGGTTGTCAGAATATTTACTAAAGAAAAGCACTAACCAGTTATTAAAAAAACTTTAATATGAGAGATTTGGATACAGCTGGTGCCAAACTTTTTTTTCCTAAGTACCTATCTTTTTAATTTAACAAATAGATTTTTATTTAGAACCTATCTACATACATAACTGAAACAAAAAGAAGACCGTTCGTTGACTTCTAAATTAAATATTCGATGGCCTGCCTGTCTACTACAAAACAAAAGCAACTAACTAACTATTATAGTTACTTATTAACTGCTTAGTTACCTCTACAAAAGTTCACTCAGTTTGAAAAATTAAATAGTATTTGCAAGAATTTGTTTGAGTCACGAAACCAAAAGCAAGGAAAGGAAACACCCAGAAATATTGAATACGTACGTTGATGAGGTACGATTCACATGGAATAAATTTTAAGCGATTCAATGTAGGTAAATATTTATATTGATGTGTTTTATTATCAATATAAGTAGGTAGCTAAGTATGTAGGCTAGGCAGTAAGTAATTAATTTTTGGGTAGGTAGTATTAACCGCTCTTAATAACAGGAATTTCCCAAGTTCAATCAACTCGGATGTTTTCGTAAAAAAAGTTGGAACATACGTATAACTATTTACCTTACAAACATCAAAATCATAGACATCCATGGGTAGCTACGATGAAATTCGAGTATTGTTTACACGATCAATTGTTGTTTCGTTCATAAAACGATAGCTTGACGCGCGAGATTCTACTACACTATGTTATTACCTATTTAAACGGAGACAAGAATCCCTTTCGTTCGGGGTTAGGTTTATGGAATAATAGTTTTCGTAAATCTCGAATTGTTTACGTCGCATAGTGCCATCTTTTTTTTCAAAGGACAAACTACTTTTTAACACTATCGACACTTACCCGGGTATGAACGATCCATTGGCAGCGGACATATAATTCTGTTTTTCGCGCCCGCTGACATCTACCCACATTTTCTCTCAGGCTTTGTTTTTGAAAGTGGAACGAAAACAAGCCATTTCGCGGAGTCGCGGCGTGTACCCGCCGAGCGTTCTCTTGTGTGACTACCGAGTTTTTGATTCCCGTGAAACTCGTGATGAATGAAAGTTCCTATAATACCTTATTACAAGGCGCTAAGGGCTGATTACTTTTATTCGAAGGTTCGGTAGAATGCGCGCGCAAGAAGGAAAATAAGTAACAAAAATAGCGCAGTGAATGCAAGTAGTACCTACCTACTATGCATTGCAAATTGTGTACTTATAGTTTTACGTATGAACGCCTGGCTAAGTGACAACAGCAATATAACTAGAGCACTAAAAGTCCTTTTATCATTGCTCTAAGCTTACTTACAGTAATAATTATTTACCTATTATTTGTTTTGATTTAACAATATCATTGCTAGGCACCACCACAGAAGTCAAAGAATAATTTATTTGCAGAAAACTCAAATTATTTTAGGGTTTCGTACCCAATAAGTCCAAATGGAGCCCTATATTAATAAACTTATGTCTGCCCGCGCCGCGTTCGTTTGTCTGGCAAAGTAGGTACCTACCTATACATTACCCTGCATTACCTGTCCTGTTTATTTAAGACTAGCAGTAACCGCGTGGTCATTTCTCTAGGTTAAAATTACTGTATGTGCTATTCCAAAACCTAAAATACCATTGTACCAACATTTCATCAAAATTCCTTTAGCCGTCAAAAAGTTTTTAATCGATTGCTCGGCTTCTACTCATAAGTCAAACCCTAAGTTATCAAACAGTGAAAACCGCATTGCAATCGGTCCAGTCGTTTTTACGTGATGCGTGAACAAACATTCAGACAAACATACAGACACTATTTAAAAAAATGTTATATTCTTGTTTAAGAACCAACCATTTTTTATTTAATTATCTTTGTACAGCCTTTTTCGTACTTATTGCTATATTTTATATATAGATAAGGCAATAAAGGCAAAGTAGTGTTATTAGTATCTATCTTGGTTTCAATCCGATTTTCAATATCACTATCACTAAATGCGTTGCGATAGAGTCGAAATTGCTATGAAGAAAGTGACAATCTGATTGAAACAAAGTTCTCGGCTACAGGGTTCTCGGCATAGGGCTACAGTACATTTTAACAGTTCCTCAAGATGAAAGCTATTATTTATTCTGTGACAAACGTTTAGAATCAGTACATATATATCCGTAGGACTATATATGTACTGTGACTGATGTTGAGGACAGCGAGCCTGTCCGCCTACCAAATGCCGCGTGACCCCGCGATCATAGATCACGTGACCGCAAATGTGTAATTAGTCATAGGGAATCACCGGCCAGAGCAAAGGGGCCGCGACCGACCGACCGACGTGTAAGCACTTCGGCTACGAGGCTTCGCTTCAGTTATTTTGTATAAAACTAGAATAAGATTAAATAGTAGTACACCTAGAGTAAGTAGGTAGATTTAACGTGTAATATAGGGAAGATAGATAATAAAGTTACCGTTAGGGAAAAAACCTCCGTTAGTTTAGAAATAGGTGAAAGTGTTATGATTTAAGCTTGTTAGATAATGCAATGCGCAATGTGTTTATTACAGGAGCCCTTAGCGCAGGTAAGGTAGTTGCCGTTAGACTAAATAAATACAGCTACATTCCCACGATCTTTAGAATAATAACATGGGCAATGCGCCGACAAAGTAAAAGCCGTTGATAGTAAAACAATTAACGAACGATGCCCAGTTAGTTGTTGCAAAAAATACGAGAACCGTTGTAATTGCCATTGCTCCCGAGCTCTCCCTGTGACCGAGCAGGTACCGTTACCTAAATTATATTGTATAAATATAAGAGCATTTTTGTAAATAAAAGCAGTCAGTCAGTTAGTTGTACCCGTCGTAGTAGTTTCATTCATTGAATCCTCGAAGCTCCTGAACCACGAATAAGTTATTGCTGTTAGTTAATATAAACCAGCGACCTATGACCGAAAAAGTGAATACGCGATTTAAAATTGTAATACAGTTCACTCCTCCGAAAAAGTAATTCTGAACAGTCTGGTCCTTCGAACGGAATCGTGAAAAGTTTGATTCTTCTCGCGCGTTTCATGAACAGTTGTTAGTAATTCTCCCGCGGATCTTGAATAGTTATTGGTCCCTCTGACCCAGAGATTGGACAGTTTTTATTTATAAATTCAGTGATTTTCAGACTTAAATTCTGTTAAATCTTCAACGTGTACATTCAGTGAAATTGTAAGACAATATAGTGAATAAGTGTAGCCAGATAAATTACCTGAAAAGACAGTGAATAGTGAATAAGTCTTAGCTATAGTGACTGAATCTAGTTACTTGATTAGATTAGTGGACCTGTGCACAACCTGCGAGGACATAAGTAATTAAGGTTTGTCCATAAGTGTTAGATTAAGACATTCACGGTGAAACTAAATTCAGTGCTATTTACTGTCACTATTTGTTACATAAACTTTAATTTCGTGTAAATTCCGTTATATTCGAACAAAATGAAAACGCGAAGCCAATCGGAAGCAGACGCTCCCGTCGCTGGACAGATCGAGTTCACGGGAGTCAAGGGCGAACGTAACCCTCACGCGGGTACCTCCATGTCCGCGAATGCGCGTTCTGAAGCCACCGTGATGCTCGCTCCGACAGCTGAGCTCGATAATAGAATACGCCGTGCTGCATCGCCTTCTCGATCGGTTGCATCGAACAGATCGACGGGTAGTGTTGCTACGCGAATTAGACAAGCACAGTTCGAAGCAGAAGAAAGACTCGCGATGATTAAAAAGACAGAACTAGATCTTAAAAAGAGAGAATTAGATCTCGAATCAGACAGAATTCGCAGAAAACTAGCATTTGATATCGAAGTTATCCAGGAAACGGATGAAACTACGGAACGACTGACGACGGATAGAAACGACTGTGTCGAACATTTGATAAATAATAGTGCAACGGTATGTGACAATCGCATCGCCCAATCAACACGCATCCCAGAACGGGGGGAGCGCGTTGCAGAAACGATTAGGAATTATGGACGACCGCGATCGCCTACACCGCCATAACCTTCGAATACGATAGGCGTAAAACTTATAAATGCACTAGGACAGCTGACCAAGTCTAGACCTCCGCGCCAAGTATACGATTTGCCAATATTTTCGGGAAATGCGCATGAGTGATTTGCCTTTAAAGCCGCAATAAATGAAACATCAAAGCTTCACGGTTTTCCGCTACGGAAAATATGGCGCGACTATGAAATTGTCTACGTGGCGAAGCTAGAGAAGCCGTCTGTTTTATTATACACTGTAGAGTCTCCTGACATTATTATGCAAACTTTAGCACAGACCTTCTGAAGAGCTGAAGTCTTGATAGACAAGACTATTGACGACCTGAGGCGTCTACCGAAGCCAGGGAGCACAGCGAGCGATCTGAACACATTCGCAGTCAAAGTACAGAACACGGTGAGCGTATTAAAGTACATTGACAGGAAAGGCTATCTCTACAATCCAATGCTGTCACGAGATGTTTTAGACAAGCTGAGCCCGCACCTGAGATCGAGGTGGTGCGACTATGCCGAGATTCATCTGGAAGCACAAGAGGAACCTGAAATAATTGTGTTATCTAGATTTTTGATGCGTGAAGCCGATCGAGCCCTGAAGTACGGATATACGAGCGTAGCAATGATAGGCGCCAGCCGAGGCACCAATGCTACAATGTCTGCTACAAAGTCGAGCTCTACAAACATACAAAGATCGGTATTTGCCACAATAGAAAATGAATCGGAGCAGAAAAATAAATGTGTTGCTTGCAAAGCAAACCACTTGCTACCTAAATGTCCTAAGTTCAAAGAGATGAAGAGCGAGGACAAATGGGAACTTGTGAAGAAAGAAAAACTTTGCTTCAAGTGTATAGTAAGTCGTCATCGACGTGTTGACTGTCGCGTCAAGACATGTGGCCATGATGGATGTCAACGCCCACATCACAATTTACTTCATACAGAGAGAGCGTCAACGTCCTCTACGATCGGTGAGGAGCGTAGAGCCTCTACAGAAAGTGCGGAGATTGTGACGTCAACGACTTCTAAGACAACAAAAGAGGTAATGTTAAAGATTTGTCCAGTTACAGTGTCCGGTCCAAAGGGGCAAATGCGGATATACGCCCTATTCGATGAAGGATCGACCGTGTCACTACTGGACGAGGACGTATCACGACAGATCGGTGCTGAAGGTCCTCAATGGCCCTGAACATTCGTGGCGTAAACATGCACCAGCAGGACATAACGAGCAAGCTTGTCCGATTCGAGATAAAAGGTACGAATGACCGAAAGGCAACGATTAAAGCTAGAACGATTACAAGTAAGCAGCTGACACCGCAGACCGTACCGGAGCAGTTGCTACATCTAGATCACCTACATCTAAAGGACTTGAACCAGGACTTGTGTTATGAGCAAGGCAGACCGCGCCTCCTGATTGGAACTGATAATTGGGAGCTCATAGTAACAAGAGAGCTACGACACCGAGAACCTCGATGAAGGAGGACCGATACTCAGTGCTACATGTCGTAAACGCGCACGCACGGGACAATGAACGCCTTGACGAGCTCATAAAGGCCCACTTTAAGATAGATGCACTTGGAGTGGCACTCAAACCTAAGGTAAGACAGATAGACGAACGAGCCATCGCCATCTTTAACGAAACAGCGAGGAGGGTCGATGGACGTCATGAGGTCGGACTTCCCTGGAAGGAGGATGACCCCAAGATGCCGACTAGCTACGAGACAGCGTGGAAACGACTTCAGAATCTAGAACGTAAACTAGACAAGTCGAATGAGCTAAGTATCGAATACGGAAAGCAAATGCAAAATCTCTTTAACAAGGGATATGCCGAGCAGTGCGATGGAACGGAAAGTAATAGCTCAAAAAGGTGGTATTTACCGCATTTTCCTGTAATGAACGTGAACAAGCCAGGGCGCTCCAGACTTGTATTTGGTGCAGCGGCTAGATCCAAGAATAAGTGTTTAAATGATTACCTACTTGAAGGTCCCGATATGCTACAGTCACTGCAGACAATTCTGTTTCTCTTTTGAGAACGAAAGGTCGCGACCACGGCGGATATTCAAGAAATGTTCCTTCAGATAAAGATTAGGAAAGAGGATCAGCCAGCTCAAATATTCCTGTGGCGGGGACAAGATTGTGAACGACCTCCGACGCAGTACAAGATGACCTCATTGATATTCGGAGCATCGAGTTCCCCATTTCTTGCCCACAGCGTTAGGAATAAGAACGCACGAGATCACGCTGCACAGTATCCGAAAGTGGCAAGAGGCAAGAAAGTGGCAAGAGCTATAACTGAAGCCCACTATATGGACAACTACGTCGACAGCTACGCGAACGAACGAGAAGCTGTCGAAATCGCAACTCAGGTAGACATGGTACATAGGAAGTGTGGTTTCAAGCTTAGAGGATGGAACTCGAACAGTAAGCTTGTGTTGAACGCAATACCCGAGGAACTCCGAGCTCAGTCGAATACACAGCTTCTCTCGGGTTTTGAAGCAAGCAACAAGACACTGGGACTACAATGGAATGCGGCAAGGGACTCGCTGGGTTTCAACACGTCACTCAACCGAGTGAAGGATAAAGTGAAACAACTCAGCCTGTATACGACTAAGCTTGAAGCTTTGAGCGCCGTCATGTCGTTATATGATCCCTTAGGTCTCCTTAGTTACTACAGTATCACCGGCAAGAGCCTGCTTCAGAAACCATGGCGAGATAAAAATAGATGGGCGGCACTCTTCACTTGTTTAACGACACACGCCGTCCATTTGGAGGTAGTGTCACACTGTCAACAGATACATCGGACAGTCAACTACGGGCCGCCTACACACAATGGGCGCCAGCGCTGCGAGACTACGGGCTGCAGCACCGAGTATCCTGGCGTTTCATTCCGCCAGGAAGGCGCATGGGAGTGACTCGTGAGGTCCGTAATGGTGGCCCTTACGGCCGCCCCCAACCAGAAGACGCCGAGAGAAGAGACGCTGCAGACGCTGTTGGTGGAGGCCGAGCACTCCATCAACTGGCGTCCCCTGACGCACGTCTCCGTGGATGCGGCCGACCCTGAGGCGATCACACCTAACCACCTGCTGCTGGGCGGTTCATCCGGCCTGCCACTCACCGGGCCGTGTCAGCTCACAGCCAGGCGCTTGCCGACGAGTTCTGGCGTCGTTGGGTGCGCGAGTACTTACCGACACTCGTGCCCCGCCGGGGCGCCGCTGCGGGCGTCCCCAACATCAAAGAGGGCGACCTAGTCATAGTTGTCGACAACAACTTGCCACGTAATACGTGGCCCAGAGGAGTCGTAGAGCGCGTGTACCCGGGCCGAGACGGCGCGGTACGCAGCGCTGACATTCGCACGCGAGGCGGCATCTTCCGACGGCCAACTACAAAGCTCGCCGTCCAGGAGTATGTTAAGGACAGCGAGCCTGTCCGCCTCCCAAATGCCGCGTGACCCCGCGATCATAGATAAAGTGACCGTGAATGTGTAATTAGTCATCGGGAATCACCGGCCAGAGCAAAGGGGCCGCGACCGCGACCAACCGACCGACGTGTAAGCACTTCGGCTACGAGGCTTCGCTTCAGTTATTTTGTATAAAACTAGAATAAGATTAAATAGTAGTACACCTAGAGTAAGTAGGTAGATTTCACGTGTAATATAGGGAAGATGGATACTAAAGTTACCGTTAGGGAAAAAACCTCCGTTAGTTTAGAAATAGGTGAAAGCGTTATGATTTAAGCTTGTTAGACAATGCAATGTGCAATGTGTTTATTACACGAGCCCTAAGCGCAGGTAGGGTAGTTGCCGTTAGACTAAATAAATACAGCTACATTCCCACGATCTTTAGAATAATAACATGGGCAATGCGCCGACAAAGTAAAAGCCATTGATAGTAAAACAATTGACGAACGATGCCCAGTTAGTTGTTGCAAAAAATACGAAAACCGTTGTAATTGCCATTGCTCCCGAGCTCTCCCTGTGACCGACCAGGTACCGCTACCTAAATTATATTGTATAAATATAAGAGCATTTTTGTAAATAAAAGCAGTCAGTCAGTTCGTTGTACCCGTCGTAGTAGTTTCATTCATTGAATCCTCGAAGCTCCTGAACCACGAATAAGTTATTGCTGTTAGTTAATATAAACCAGCGACCTATGACCGAAAAAGTGAATACGCGATTTAAAATTGTAATACAGTCCACTCCTCCGAAAAAGTAATTCTGAACAACTGAGACGTGGACCTAGTTATATATTTAAACGGGACTTAATCGCGCTGAAAACTTAATTTTTATTTACCTAGATGTTTCGATCAAGTTGCATTGACCGTGGTCACGAGAAGACTGAAATAGCGGGTGTCAGCGTCGAGAAGGGCGAGCGTTGTCTCCAACTACCCGCATTTGGTTTTGTAAAAATTCAGAATTGTCGCGACACACAACACTAACGACATCATCTGCAGATTTCTTCTGACATAAACCGCGACGTGAACATTTGCTTTTCACGGGATTCCAGGATGCAGCCAACTTGAAACCACCCTCTCGGTTGAAATTGGGATACTTTTTAATTTCAACCGCTTCACGTACAATCCTGGAGTAGTAGTGATGTTCCGTGAATAAGATTTTCGGGTCATGGAGTTCAATCCAGTGAGTAGGGCCCGATTCGAGCAAATGCTTAGTGACTGCAGATTTATTTATCTGGCGGTTCTTTACAGCTGCAATGTGTTCTTTGACCCTTTCCACTATAGTACGCTTGGTTTGTCCAATGTAGGAACTACCGCAGCTGCAATCTATCTTATATACGTCAGGAGTTTGAAAAGGAATGACATTTTTCGGTGTTCTGACATGTCTTGCTAACTTGGATAAAGGAGTATAAACGGTCTTGATCGAATAGTCCTTTAATAAAGCACCGACTTATCCGTCGCTACTTTTAAATACGGCATGAAGCCGGCTGTCTATCGACATCAGTCCTTCTCTTTTTATATATGCGTCTAGGACGCCAACGTCTAGTCACCTCATATCCGTTTCGCTTGAGTACCTCCTGAACATGCGACACTTCGGCATCCAAATGTTCAGGTTCACAGGGGTCTAAGAGTGATCTGGCTAATGTTTGTAAATGCCGCGGGTGGTGATGTGATAAGGCGTTCAGGTATCTGTCAGTTTGTATTGGCTTCCTATAAACAGAATGAGATAACGAGCCATTAGTTCTCACCGACACTATGACATCCAGGAAAGCTAAACCAGTTCATAGGTAAACTTGATGTTTCCATGGATCGAGTTTAGATGGCCCAGGAATTGTTCCGCTCTCTGTTCATTGCCTTTCATGATACAGAAAGGGAGTCATGGTCGCTAACTATTGGTCTCATACATAAGCTCAAAGTCACGCAGCGTGTAATGGAGAGAGCTATGCTTGGATTTTCACTACGTGATAAGATCCGTAACATGATAAGAAAATCCGTAGAACCAAGGTTATCGACATAGCTCTCAGAATTTGCAAGTTGAAGTTAATAATAGGCAGGTCATATAGTTCGCAGAGCCGACAACCGCTGGGGAATAAAGGTTCTGGAATGGCGACCACGAACAAGTAAGCGAAGTGTAAGGAGATCCCCCACAAGATGGACGGACGACATTGTAGCCATCACAGGGAGTCGGTGGATGGAGGCGGCACAAGACCGTTCGTCGTGGCGCTCTTTGAGGGCGGCCTATGTTCAGCAGTGGACTGCTAAAAGCTGAAATGATGATGATGACATTTTAACTACATGGTATCGAAGCCGACAGACTTTTAATATACAGTATTAAAAGTATGTGATCGAAGCATTGATTGTACTATTATTTATTCTGTGGCATTGCGGTGTATGTATTCTGTGGTATTAATTTCGAGTTTGATGTCTACTGACAGACGGAGACCGAGGGTTGCACGGACGGGTCTTTACCCAGCTACGAAAAGGAGGGTTATTGTTTTATCAAAATATCTATGTATGCATGAATTAATGTATGTATGTCCGTAGACAGAGAAACCAATAGACACTTGGTTGTCGTGCCACTTGTGAGATAGAGCGATAGATGGATGAGCTGCCATATCAAAACTTTTACCCTGATTTTAAGCAATCCCAGATTCAAGGGTATATTTTTGAATATTGATGGGTTATAGAGACGTCATTACAGATTTACGAAAAATGTATAGTCAGAAAGAAAAAATCAGAACATGCTTACAGTATAATAATATACCATTGTCATCCATGGTGGGCCATTCCAGCGTAATATAAATAGATTAAATATGGTGTATAATGCATGAAAAATTGTACATACATACTGGTGACATGCACCATTATATACCATGGTCATCCATGATGGACCATGATGCTTCATAAAATAATTATTTATTTTGGTGCAACATGATCATCATGGTGACCATGGTTTAAAATAGTGCGTGTCAACATATAAAACCGCGGTGTCGTGCCGAACACATTGCAAAAATACGCCCATAATAAAAATACGCCATTGTTTTCCGACCGACCAGCTCTCTTCCTGTAACTGCAATAAGTTAGACAGGGAGAAAGCTGGTCAGTCTCCTTGATAGTGATCAGTTTTCCTTTCTACTATGTTTATTTGTCACACTTTGAATTTCTGCAATCATTTTGTACTCAAATGTACCTTTCAATATAATTGAACTTTTTTAGTACCTACTCTAACCAATTTTAATCTTATATAGACCTTTGGTCCATAAAAGGAACGCTAACTTTTTGTTAATATTGTTACGCCGGTCGATTCTTAGAAAAACAGTAGGTACTAAAATGACGCAATACCTACATTTAAAGGAACATTCTGGAACACACTAGTAGAGCGTAGGTACCTACAAAAGTTTCCAGAGCGCGCGGTAGGTATATACCTACGGGCGCGGCGACATCAAAGGTGCCGCCGGCCTTAAGTACCTACAGGCGCGGCGCGGCGCGGCAACTCAAAGGCGCCGCCGACCTTGAAAGTTCAAAGACCTACCGACTACCACTAGTACATACGAGTAGTAACGAGTACCTTCTCGAAACGCCCGTCACGGTATAAATAGAGCGCGTATCGACTGCCTGGGACATTACTGATTTGGCTGACGAAACGAAACGATCAAAGTAATTTGAAGCGAGTATTCAGTGATAATTGATAAGAGTGCACAGTCAAGTTAAAGAGTGTTTGAGCATTATTTGTTGGATTAATTTCTTTTTGTGGTTTTCGAATAAAGGTGTTAATTTTTGGTGTAATTAGCGTACAATTATTTTATCCGAACCCCAGCTCGTAACAATTTGGTGTCAGAAGCGAGGATAAAATAATGCCGGCTACACCAAAGCAGGAGACAGACCGCATGAGAACAAGAAGCCAACGAGAGAGGGAGGTGGACGAAAGACGGTTTGGTTCGCCATTACGAGCGCCTGGTGGTGGTGAGAATCTACCAACCACGGAGTTGGACGCCGCCGCGGCCGCCGGATCATCCACCGGTCCATCTGCAGATGTTCCTGTAGCCCCGTCATTTGACCTTTCGGGCTTAATGGTATTGCTCCAGGAGCAGGCTCGCAAACAGGAGGAGCAATCTCGTCGGCTAGAGGAGCAGTTGCTTCGTGACAAAGAGGAGCAGACTCGCCGACAGGAAGAACAGGCTCGCCGACAGGAAGAACAGACTCTCCTCATAAAAGACCTGCATGCAACTTTTGGTCAGGAACTCAAAGATGTAAAAGAGCAGGTACATCTTCATGAAAAACGCTTCTCCGAAGCTGAAAACCGTATCTCTGAAACTGAAGCCCAGATTGTAGACGTGAAGAAAGCTTTGGGTGTCCTGAAATCTGGAAGCGAAATGTCAGCCCCTGTTGTTACTGCGTCTTCGGCGCGAGGTTTCAAAGTGCCGCCGTTTGATGGAAGCTCTTCGTGGTCGGCCTATAAGATCCAGTTAGAGGCCGTTGTCAAGACGAACGGATGGAGTAAAGCGCAGGCCATGACTGCACTCACACTGGGCCTTCGTGACCAGGCCCTTACTGTACTCGAGGCCCTTGGAAAGGATGTCACCTACGAACAGCTGCTTGAAGCATTGGAATCTCGCTACGGTGACGCACACCTGGAGCACGTGTTTCGTGCTCAGTTAAAGGACAGGGCTCAGCGGAATAGTGAGAACCTACAACAGTGGGCTCTCGAAATTGAAAAGCTGGTTCGAAAAGCGTACCAGTCCTCTCCTGCACTCATCGACGGGGTATTGATCCAAGCCTTTATCGATGGGATACGCGACATGGAGTGAGGTCTGCTGTAAGGCTTGGGCATCACGAATCCCTTAAGGATGCCGTGGCCCATGCTTTGGAGGTGGAGGCCGTCCGAAAAGATCCTCGAGCTTACCGCATTAGGGAAGTTATGGCATCTCCTCCCCGTGACACTCGCCCTAAGTTTAGTCCCAGATGCTACAAGTGTGGAGAGAAGGGCCACCTGAGATTCAACTGCCCGAGACGAGTTGTTGGCAGGGAAGATCGGCCTCAGCAAGTGCGGGTGGTCAGCAACGCCACTGAACAGACCCAGGGAAACGAGTAAACGCCAGGACCGTGGGGCGGGTGCTGGCTGGTATTGAGAAAGCCCCCAGAATTTCAATCTCGCAAGCTCACGACGGGAACAGCCTGATCATCAAGGGTGAAGTCAACGGGATACCATGTAAACTGACTTTAGACACGGGTGCTTCTCAAACCGTGATCAGTTCCAAGCTTAGAAATAGTGTTCTTGGGGACTTCTACGGGAACTGCAAGCCAATTAGACTACTAACAGCTACTGGTCAGCACATACCCGTCCAAGGCGAAAAGCAGGTAGAGATGAAACTAGGTGAAAGGACTTTTCGACATAAAGTCATCGTGGCCGACATAGTCGATGATTGCATTCTTGGCTTGGATTTCATGAGAGAACATCATTGTGAGATCGACGTGAAGGAAGGAATTTTGAAATGCGGCAGCGAGGAAATCTTCATGGAAGGAAAAACATCGGGAAAAATCTACTGCCTTAAGAAAATACTCCTTGCTCCCAGGTCTGAAACCATTGTGCCAGTGAGTCTGCCACGTGATCCTACGCAAAATCATCGATGCGTACTACTAGAAAAATCGGAAAATGAGCAACCTTGGGTGGTGGCACGGACTTTGGTGAGGGCCACCAACATTTCAGCAGTGTGCGTATTGAACCCAACTAATGAAGTACGTGTCATTAGCAAAGGGACGTGGATGGGTACCTGCGAGGAAGTAGATTGGATGCGACAGTGCCAAGAATCATCCAGTTGCGTTAAACATAATGGCGGATTTAATGTGTCGGAACTTTTGGAAGATTGCCAAAAGGATCTTTCCAAAGAGGAAGTTGCGAAGGCTTTGAAGATGTTACTTCGGTACACGGACATCTTTTCTTCAAATGATGCTGACATTGGGAAGACGGGATTAGTTCGGCACAAGATAAACACAGGGAACGAGTTACCGATCCGTCAACGACCAAGGAGGCTGCCAGTTGCAAGAGAAAAGGAGGTGGAAACCATGATTGACGGGATGGTGAAGGACGGCATAATAAAACCTTCATCCAGTCCGTGGTGCGCTCCTGTGGTGCTGGTCAAAAAGAAGGATGGCAGTTTACGTTTCTGTGTAGATTATCGTCGGCTCAACGATGTCACCAAGAAGGACAGTTATCCCCTACCAAGGATCGATGACACCCTGGATACGCTGACGGGGATGAAATGGTTTACAACGCTGGACCTGAAGAGTGGCTACTGGCAAGTGGAGATAGACCCAAAGGACAAAGAGAAAACAGCGTTTTCTACGCAGAAGGGTCTATGGCAATTTAATGTAATGCCATTTGGATTGTGCAATGCTCCTGCAACTTTTGAAAGGTTGATGGAGCTGGTACTCACAGGGTTGATTGGAGACGCATTTCTCGTTTATTTGGATGACATAATTATCGTGGGGCGCACGTTTGAAGACCACCTTCGAAACCTGGAACGTGTGATGGCAAAAATTCGGGCTGCTAATCTGAAGTTGAGTCCGAAAAAGTTCTCCTTTTTCAGAAGGCAAGTAAACTTTTTGGGTCATGTGGTTTCACAAGAAGGGGTGCAAACTGACCCAGAAAAGATCATCGCGGTCAAGGAGTGGCCAGTTCCGAAAGACAAAACAGAAGTCAGAGCATTTTTGGGCTTGTGTTCTTATTACCGACGGTTTGTGAAGAACTTCGCTGATGTTGCTAAGCCTTTGCACAAACTCACTGAGGAGAAGCGGTCCTTCTGTTGGGATGAGAGCTGTGACACCGCTTTCCAAGAATTAAAGAAACGTCTGTGCGATACACCAATTCTTGGCTATCCTGACACCGAGAATGGATTCATCGTAGATACAGATGCGAGTAATACTGGTATTGGCGGTGTGTTATCTCAACGAAAAGGAGACCAGGAAGTTGTAATTGCTTACTTCAGCAAATCCTTGTCCAAGCCGGAACGTAACTACTGCGTCACAAGAAGGGAGTTACTCGCTGTGGTAAAAACACTGCAGCATTTTAGTAAATATCTGCTGGGACGCAAATTTCATCTGCGAACCGATCATGCAGCATTGAAATGGCTGCTCCAGTTCAAGAACCCTGAAGGACAAGTGGCAAGATGGATTGAACAGCTGCAAGAGTTTGACTTCGAAACTGAGCATCGCAGTGGCAGATCTCACGGTAACGCGGACGCCTTGTCAAGGAGACCTTGCTCAGAGAGTTGCAAGCATTGTGTGAGGCAAGAGGCCAAAGAAGCGGTACCTGACAGAATGCTGAGAACGGACCTTAGCGATGAGTGGAAGAAAGCCTTGCAGCTTGCACAACAAGAGGATGCAGACATCAGGCCAATTCTTGAGTGGGTCAAAACCAGTGCACCTAAACCTAAATGGAGTGATGTTGCGAGAATGAGCACAGCAACAAAAAGTTACTGGACACAGTGGGACAGTTTGGCTATCCACGATGGGGTACTGTGCAAATGGGAAAATGCTAGAGGAGATCACTGTCATTTACAAATGGTTGTCCCTAAAGCCAAGGTACCTGATGTTCTGCAACTCTACCATGATGGATGTTCAGGAGCTCACATGGGCATCAAAAGAACCCTGTTAAAGATACGTGAACGATTCTACTGGATCCATTGTCGAGATGATGTGGAAAATTGGTGCCGCAAATGCACTAGTTGTGCAGCTGTAAAAGGACCCTACACACGCAGCAGAGGGGCATTAAAGCTGTATAACGTCAGGGCTCCATTGGAACGAATAGCGCTTGACATTGCGGGACCGTTCCCTGTGAGTGACAGTGGGAACAAATATTTCATGGTCGTCATGGATTACTTCACTAAGTGGCCGGAGGTATTCGCCATTCCAAACCAAGAAGCTACTACAGTGGCAGATAAATTGGTTCACGAAGTCTTCTATCGTTTTGGAGTACCCCTTGAAATTCACAGCGATCAAGGGCGAAATTTTGAGTCACAAGTGTTCCAGGAGACCTGCAGAGTAATGGGTGCACTTAAAACCAGAACAACTTCCTATCACCCACAATCTGATGGAATGGTAGAACGATTCAACCAGACCTTGGAGAGATATCTAGCAAAAGTGGTGGAAACCAGGCAAAGGGATTGGGACAAGCACATCCAGCCGTTTCTTTTGTCATACCGAAGTGCAGTTCATGAGAGTACAACAGTCACTCCTGCCTTCGCGAATTTCGGAAGAGAATTGCGGTTGCCTGCAGACCTGATAACTGGCATTCCACCGGATTCTCCACGCAGCGTTACAGATTACGCAAATGACTTACGCTGTAAGATGGATGAAGTTTATCAACAAGTCAGAGAATCGGGACAACAAATGTCTGAAAAGATGAAGACCCGATACGACCGGAAATTGAATAATCTGGGATTTGGCGAGGATTCACTTGTTTGGTTACATAATCCAGTGCGCAGCAAAGGGAAGTCCCCAAAGTTGCAGGCGAAATGGGACGGACCATACCGCGTTGTGACCAAGATAAACGACGTCACTTACCGGATTCAAAAGGGGCAGAGAAGTGCTCCTAAAATTGTTCATGTTGATCGACTGGCCCAATATTACGGGACTAACACTGCTCGGGACGAGCATGTCTTAGGAGGGGGTAGTGTTACGCCGGTCGATTCTTAGAAAAACAGTAGGTACTAAAATGATGCAATACCTACATTTAAAAGAACATTCTGGAACACACTAGTAGAGCGTAGGTACCTACAAAAGTTTCCAGAGCGCGCGGTAGGTATATACCTACGGGCGCGGCGACATCAAAGGTGCCGCCGGCCTTAAGTACCTACAGGCGCGGCGCGGCGCGGCAACTCAAAGGCGCCGCCGACCTTGAAAGTTCAAAGACCTACCGACTACCACTAGTACATACGAGTAGTAACGAGTACCTTCTCGAAACGCCCGTCGCTGTATAAATAGAGCGCGCATCGACTGCCTGGGACATTACTGATTTGGCTGACGAAACGAAACGATCAAAGTAATTCGAAGCGAGTATTCAGTGATAATTGATAAGAGTGTACAGTCAAGTTAAAGAGTGTTTGAGCATTATTTGTTGGATTAATTTCTTTTTGTGGTTTTCGAATAAAGGTGTTAATTTTTGGTGTAATTAGCGTACAATTATTTTATCCGAACCCCAGCTCGTAACAATATTATACTTTTTCCAAAATCTTTCAATTTCATTCAAACTGTTTCCAAAATCCATGGCAGGTCTTCTCACACAGTTTGTTTGTTTATTTGTCGTATGAGGTAATACTGGGCCTCTGGTGTCAAAGTTTGTCAGGCCACCCGAGGGCCTCTAACATGGTTCACACAGTGTTTATGTATGGAGCTCTAATTTTTAAGGCATTTAATAGTTTTAGGTGCCCTTGCTCTCTCAATAAACTTTCTATTCTGTATACATATTAACAAAATCATACGATATTACATTAAATTGAATTTACTATTGATACAAATGAGAACCAATGCAAATAAATCATTTTACTATAAAAAAAATGTGTAGTTTAGGCACAGAATACTAAAAGGGTCAAGGGAACATTCATTTCGAATGCAGGCAACATACCAAGAAGAATATTTTTTTCTCACAAACCATACTAAACTATGGAGAACTGTCAAAATTGTTTAGCACAGAAGTGTGCTGACCTTGGAAAAAACAGCACGTGACCAAATAAAAATAAAAATGTGTGAAAATATCATATCGTTCTGTCTCATTTCTTCACAAGACCTATGATGCATAAGTTGTTCTCTTTCTTGTATGAGTAAGATTGAAGCTATCTAGTTGTATTTTTGTTTCTCTGTCCACGGTAAGTATGTTCGTCTGTTTGTGCATGTGTCACACTTTTAACGCAACCTCTTAAATTTGTAGGAATCTCCTATTAGTAAAACCAGAGATTGAAAGCGTCTTAGAAAAAAATATCATAAAAAAATGGTCTAGTGGATTTCAAATAAGCTACAGAACAATTTTGTTTTTTGAAATGGTGTCTGTCTGTATGTTTGCGCATGACGTAAAAACTACTGGACCGATTAATATGCCGTTTTCACTGTTGGATAGCTTAGGTAACGTTTTGAGTTAAAAACTAGTGTACCTACTTTGTATCATAACCCGATGAGTAGAAGCCGATCAACTGATGAAAAAATATTTGACAGCTAAACGAAAGAACATAGGTGGAATTTTATGCGATAAATCTTGCAGTGTCTTGACATATCATTTCTCCAGAACTTAAGTAAATATTTTTCTACGTTTTTTCAACATTGCATTTAAGCTAGAAAAACCCAGGTTAACAAATCAATTTAAAAAAAACATGAAATTGTAACTTCATTTCCTTCCTAATATGTTTAACCGGCCTTGTTGCCTGCCCAACGGGTGAAAAAATATATGTAATACAATGACGTTTCCGGTTTGGACGTCAAAATTGTCAACACAGTATACTTCCCACACAGATTTTAAACCAAAGGAGGTTGAATTACGCTTTATTCCCACCCGGTTTTTTAAACCAAAGGAGGATGAATTAAGCTTATGGCGTTAAATCTTTTAAGCAAGCGTAATTCAACCTTTGTGACGAGGTCCAAACCTCTTTCATAATAATACTCTTTTCATAATCCATTTCTTTTCATTTTGATAGTTCATTATCCATTCTAGATACAAATATCCTGTCATTGACATTGATTTTTAGTCAAAATAGAAAAATATTCCACTTTAGTGTTTTCATTGATTTAATTTATAAAATATATCTTTCGTCCTTCCTTCGCTAACACTAATATAAAAAATCTAAAAGTCTGCTGCTCTGGTTTGAGGAACATCATTGAGTTGCAGCGCCCGATCGCGTTGCACTCAATGAACGGCTTCGCGCGGCTTGCTTGATATCAGACTCTGGCCTGCCGAGTCTGCTCCCGCCGTGTGCTAGAATCAAGCGGAAGGAAGTTCCTGTAATTCTGTGTCAAAGAGGTTTGTGTCCTGGAATAGTGGGAGCAACCCAAACCCGGGGACTGCCTCGCGACACCTTCTTGCGATTAACAGAATAATAATATAGACTGTGCTATAGACAAAATGGTACGTCAATATAAAACCTCTATACAAAACATTATACTCGTAGCAAAGGGAATACAATGCATAATAGTTTATGGAGGAAGATAGGGTAAGTTAATTTATTTGTTTTGCACAAAAATAGTGTAGGTACAAGGAAGGACTTAATGCTAAACAGCATTATCTACCAGTCATCCAGGTCGTAAAGGAATAATAGTACATAGGGCGTGTTGGTTAAAGTTTTTAACAATAAATACGAAAGAAACAAAGGTTTGTGTTAATAAAATATTTAGTGTAAGGAATTGTTGCAAAATATTTGTGCTAATATGGGACAACTGTTTCCCTGCACAGTGAAACAGCAGCAACATATCTAAATATATCGTTTTGTAATCTCGCTAGGCAGTAACAGATTGAAAATAATTCTTATTCAAAAGCCTAGTCTGTTACACTAGGTAAGTAATTGAATAGGTAGGTACCTACAATATCTTGAAACATAATATTTATCACGCATAAGTACTTACTTGCCTACCTAATTAAGTGGATTAAATAATTAAAATCTCTAAGACTTGTTTCAAAGGTCATCAGTAACATAACCTACAAAACTTTGAAGCCTAATAACAATTATACCTGGCCTCCCCAAAAAAAAACTTAAGACTAACAATCTCAGGAAATGATGCTGAATTACTAGCGATATTTTTTGTCTAAAGACGCCGTGAATTTGACTGACATAAAAGTATGTATGGGAGTTCGCCATTGTTCTTTAGTAAACTGTAGGTACTCTTTATATTATGTACTATTAATTCTGGAATACATGGGCTACTTTTTCCGTAAAAAAACCACGCGGGCAAATCCTCTGAGGATAATATAACAACATTATAAGTACCTACATCACTGACCTACATTATTTAAGTTTATTCCTATGTTACCTTTCGGTGTCAGATGGAAGTAAAAAAAACGATACATATTGTGAGTTTTTGCAGTTGTTGAAACATGCACACTGCTATATGCAAGGCCATTTTGGCAGGGCAGGGCAGACTTGCCAGGAGGCCTGATGATAGAGAGAAGCACGACCGAAGAAAAAACAGATAGAGTAGAAGATACACAAATGAGGTTGATAAGGTACTACCTAAATTCTAGAATCTATGACAAAAACAGAGTTGGTTGCGTTGTCAGGTTTGACAGAAAAATGAAGTAATATTTTTTTCGGACACCTACCGATGGCGAGTTGGTAAAAAGATTGGACTAAAGAGTCCAATCCTGATAACCTATATTACTAGGTTATAAATTCAAATTCAAATTCAATATTTTATTTCAGACCGTAGTCCATATTTTTGTTAGTATTTAGTACAAATTTGATAAACTTATATAACTAATATTAGTAGCACACAAAATTATAAAAAACATAAACAAAAACAACTTAATTAGGCGCTGTGTGTACACATATCCAGTGTCTCAGCACAGGACAGTCCCATCTGTCAGCTAATGTGCTCAGGATGCTGTTAGAGATAGTACGCACGCGATTTAGTAAAGAGGCACATCTTTTGCGTATTATCGCATAAACATCATCAACTCCTGCCTCCGCGAACATACCAGAAGCATTTCCAAAGCGTGGCAACCCCAGCAGCACCCTGAACGCATTATTGTACTGAACCCGAAGGGCATTGTATGCCCTCTGAGTATAATTGATCCACAGGCTGCAAGTGTAAAATGTCTGACAATACGCTTTAAAAAGCGTTATCTTTACCTGATTGGTACACTTTGCAAACCTCCGAGCCAGCATGTTAGCGCGAACAGACAATGCCCTACGTTCTCTTTCCAAATCATCATCATCACACAATTTATCGGTGTCCCAATGACCCAAATACTTGAAACTCGAGGTCATGTTTAGAGTTTTACCGTTGATAGTGACAGGTGGCACATGAGAGTAGGTTTTGTTCCCTGATTTAAAAAGCATCAACTCGCACTTTTTCTCATTGTATCTGAGTCCGTGGGCCAACGCAAATGATTCACAAACTCTTACCAATTTTCTCAAGGCACCAATCGAGGGACTCAATAGCACCATGTCATCAGCATAACTGTAATTATTGACGCTCAGTCCGTCTATAGAGCATCCAACTTTGGTGTTGCCCAGTTCCACGATTAGCTGATTAATATATAGGTTAAATAATCGTGGAGAGGTAAGGCCACCCTGCCTAACACCACATTCCGATAAATATCCTTCAGAAAGCTGCCCTGCCCAACGTACATAGTTGACCTGATTACTATACCAATACTGGAAAATAGATATTAGATCCGGCGGTAAATCATTGTTACTACGCAGCCGCTGCCACAATATATCGTATGATACAAGGTCAAAAGCCTTAGATAAATCAAGGAAGCACGCATATATAGGTGTCTTCCTTCTTGTATAGTACTGTACAGTCTGCTTGAGACTCAGTATAACACTCTCAGTAGATAGCCCAGGTCTAAACCCAAACTGAGCATCGTGCAGATGGAGTTTTTTATCCAAACATTGATCAAGCAGACTGTCCTTGGCTATAACGGTGGCCAGAGATATCGGCCTATAATTAGAAGGGTCCGATACATCCCCAGTTCTATTTTTAACAATTGGAACTACAATTGTCTTTAACAGATTCTCAGGTAAGTAGGAATGAGCAATACAACAACTGAAAAACATTGCCAAGACCCTAGGCAGATGAGTACCAGCATACCGCAAATGCTCAATGCTGAGGCTGTCATGCCCTGGTGACTTTCCTTTTTTCATATTTTTAATCACCTTAGTGACATCCTTTGCTAAGAACCTCACACTCCAATTTTATTCTCTTCTCATTCTGTTGACACCATCTTAACTTTGATTTGAACAATGTTCTCCGCCGTTTACTCCCCGATACTCTACTGTTCGTAAGGACTATTTAATGTACTGTGATAAAGGTTGCGTAATCCCAATATTTTTATTTGATCGGGCGTTTCGAAGAACGCCAGTGGTTTTCAACACATTGGGCTATTTTTGTTTTCTATAGTAAAAATCTTTATTATTATCAATAATAACACTGATATGTCGTACTGTGACGTCAATTTGATCGGTCTATCTGACAAATGACAAATGGAATTAAACTTTCAAATGTCAATTAACTTTGTTTTTTATCTGTGATAAAATTGTTGTGAGTCAGTCAGGCTGGTTGGTCAGCGGCGTTTTTATTTCTATTTTATTTTACATTTGGCTGTTTATTATCAAGCTGGAGATCACAAAATAATGTAAAATGGCTATAAATTTAGATAAGCACAGGGAAGCATTGATCGCTGCTTGGAAGGACGTACTGGACGAGAAAACGGAGACCAATTGGTGAGTGCAACAAACGTCGGTGTTACTGACCTACTTGGGAAAATTAAATAAACACACGCGCCTAATTTTTAATTAAATGGCGTTCACAATTACTGTTCCTTAAACGTGACAATGCCTGCAAGAGTTATTTAATTTTCCAAGTACCAGTTTAATTTGATGCATTCCAATGCGTTCCTGGTGCATTATAGATGCCACTGGTCTAATGCAATGGATATCATGACCAAAAAAAGGAAAGAGCCTACACACATGATTGACCGTATTGGTATATTACACTTGGGTTCAATTATAGGTTGTTGCTTCATGAAAATAATTGTCTAGGTGTGGCTGTTTTATAATATCTGTAAAAAACTGTAGGTGGGTGTAGCTGACCACAAATATGAATAGGTAAAATGTTATTAAGTAGTCTACCTTGGGAAATATTATCTGTATTATCCCAATATAAAATAGCTGCTTACACATTTCTTTGCATAATAGTAGTCTAAGCACCAATGACAAGTTATGTGCGGATTTCCATGATTCCTTGCTTTGGAATGCACATTATGCTGTTGGTTGTGGTTTTATTATTGAATAATAGCAGTCCTTAAGCCACATCAGAGGCCCTCGGGCAGCCTGAAAAATCAGACCTTATATGACAAGCAAGCAAGCAATAAGTTTTCATATGGTTGTTTGATATGCATTTGATTTACAATAGAGCTTCAAATAATCATAAATAATTTGGGGATGTGGGTGTTCGGTAAAAGGAAGTTTAATTTGTTTAATGATTTATAATTTTTATTATTGAAACTAAAATGTTTTTCATAACAATAGCAAGTAATAATTAAATAAGTATGAACTCACACTAAGTTTCATGAACTTTAAGTAACATGTGAAAATCTGCTACATCGACTTGCTGTTTTAAATGTAGGATTTGAAATCTTTAAAATGTTACTTTTTATTACCTATTTACTTTTATTTTTTTTAATGTTAACCTTTGATTTTTTTAATGTTTTGTGCAGTCTGGTGTGTTTGGCGATAAGCTGACCGGGAAGTGTGAGGTTGGAGGTTCGATTCCTACCGGGCAAATATTTATGAACTAGGGTATTTGGTCTGAGTCTGTGTGATTATGCCTTGGACCACATCCTGCTTCTCTAGATACAGGAAATCCTAGGGGCCAGGATTTACTTATGTGATTGTGATGTAATAATCCTTTAAATGTATTGTGTTTTGGGCTTTCCTATATTTAATTTAACACTGATGTTTAAGGTTGAATATTGAATAACATCCTATTGTTATTCAGTTTGTATTGTTTATTTATAACCTCAAGCCATTACTAAATTAGTATGTTTTCCTTATTTACAGGGCATTGTTTGGCTACGATGGCATGACAAATGACTTGAAGTTTGTGAGCAAGGGAGACGGAGGTCTAATAGAACTGGTTGATGACTTCAACAGTGGGAAAATACAATATGCCTTCTTGAAAGTTGACCTCCCTGATGGAAGCATCTCCAAATATGTCCTAATCAACTGGCAGGTAATATAAAAAATAAAAAGTATTATTTGCTGTGCCAATAGTAGTAATAATAGTGAGCAAATTAAGTTAAAGTTGTAACTTAATTTGCTCACTATAATTACTTCCCTTTACATTTACTAACATATCTAAATAAAAACAAAAAAAAACTCAATATCATGATTTGGATGACAAAACACTGATTTTTACAGCCTTATTATTCCTACACATAAAACATTAAGAAGGCTGCTTGGTATTTAATTATGAAAGTTTGGCTGGTGGAGGAAGAATGGTCCATACAAATATAATTCTAAAATAATTTATAATTGAAACATATTTCTACCATATTATGTTATTATTGGAGTTCGGATAGAACCTAGAAAAACTAGGTTCATATATCATATCTGTTCCTTTTTCAAACCATTGACCTAATACGAATTGTAAGCGAATACTGAATTTTGCGTATTTTCACTATAAACATACAATTTGCTTTTCATTAGTCATCCTCCACTGGCCCCTTAACTGTTTTTGACAAGATTTTCATAATTTTAAGGTTTAAAGTCCAAATCTAAAATAAGTTTCAATGTACAATTACGTCTTTGGGACAGTAAACCAAAATTTGTTGGTACAAAATAATAATCATCTTATTTAGTCTAATCCAAGAACTTCCTGCTTAAAGAACCAGTCCCTACTTATACATCTGTAAGGTATAATTTATATTCTTAGATTAGATAAGATTCATTGTTTAAAAAGATAACATGCATGTCTCTGTGTGACTAAATACATGGAAGTATTTTTAGGATTGTCATAACAGCTTGCTTCTGTGTACATGTTAGATATTATGTACAAAAATAATTGTTGGTGATGTCATCAATTTATTTAATTACCTTGATGAGATAAACAATACACATATAGAGATGTTGACAACTAACCTGACTAGCTAAATAAAATGTGTTTTATATCTGTCGCCGAAGATATGGCAGGCTAAAGTATTGCATAAACGAAAACAGGAAAACACACCCACACAGCTACAATCCCACCTTTGTGTTTCATGTGCATCAACAACAAAGATAGAGAGACATACACATTACGCAGATTAGCACAAATTATAGTCACACATGCAACACAAAAGCTTCTCCGATTGTGACTAAAGATAGAGCAAGCCAATTGTGTGTGTTTCACCTGAGGTATGCGGTCCATACTCGAGGAGCTGGTTCCTAATCTCCCACTTATTAATTTGATCTTTGTGTTTATGAATCACAATGTGTATAATCATAAAATAAAATAAAAAATATAAACATGTGCTAATAAGTAATTCAAAAACAAGCAGTCTGTAATTTCCTTCTAAAATAATTATGCAATATGAAGGGCTAAGGGGAAAAATTGACCATATTTTTTCAAATTGTTTTTTTGTATTCTTTGGCCACAAAAATACTCATTTCATAATGTGAAATCTAAAACAAGGGTGAAACGCGTTGTGTCACAATTTTTTTTCTTTAATTTCACTAATAACCAGTAGATCATCGGGTGTTGTTATATCTAACATTGCGCAGTACTGAGCGCATACATTCGGGAAATTACGCCATATCTTTTCGTCGCAGATACCGCAGAGCCTCAAGACGAAAGTTTATAATCAGTGCGTGTCGCCAGTGATGACATACGGCACTGAGACGTGGTCGCTAACTATTGGTCTTATACAAAAGCTCAGAGTTACGCAGCGAGCAATGGAAAGAGCTATGCTCGATGTTTCACTACATGATAGAATCAGAAATTAGGAAATCCGTAGAAGAACAAGGTTTCCGACATAGCTCTCAGAGTTTGCAAGTTGAAGTGGCAATGGGCAGGCCATATAGTTCGCAGAACCAATAACCGCTGGGTAATAAAGGTTCTCGAATGGCGACCACGAACAAGCAAGCGAAGTGTGGGGAGACCCCCCACACGATGGGCCGACGACATTGTAGCCATCGCAGGAAGTCGGTGGATGAAGGTGGCACAAGATCGCTCGTCATGGCGCTCTTTGGGGGAGGCCTATGTTCAGCAGTGGACTTCTAAAGGCTGACATGATGAGCGCATACATGCGCGTGCGTGCGCGGTAAGCAACTGGCCGAGTCCGTGACTTGACCGCATCTTGCCTAAAAATCTTACGAACGGAACACACTCGAGAAATGTCACATTGACGTTGACCCGTGAGTGACGTTTGTTTTCCGTGATTGATGGTTGATGCTGGTTATTGTTGATAAGTAATTGTTTTAAAAACGTATTAGTCTGCATTAAAATTAACAAAATGAGAGACAATAATGAAGGAAATTCCTTGAATTCACGGAAAAAACAGGCTTAGTCCTGGACTTAGCTATAAATTTCGGTTATTATTATTAATTTATACAAAAAACTATTCCAAATACAAATAACATACAAAATTTCCTTTCAAATTCATTCATTCTAAATACCTATGTATGAGCATATTTCAAGTCCACCATAAAAAGCTTTCAAAATTTAATTTGTCGTTCCTGTTAAAGTTTGATGTGATGCTCAAACAAAAAAATAAACAAACATTCACATGATTTTAAAAAATGTTATATTCTTGTTCAAAAGCTTATTTTAAGTACCCTAGACTTATCTTTGTACAGACTCTTTCGTACTTATTGCTTTATTATATGTATAGATTATTTACAATTCAAAATATAATCTACACTAATATTATAAAGAGGTAACATTTAATTATTTGTTTTTTTTTGTTTGTAATGGATAAACTCAAAAAATATAGACCCGATTTAAAAAAAACTTTCACATAAAGAAAGCTAAATTATCAGCGAGTAACACTAGAAGAATTTTATTTTTCAAAACATTTGAGTTCCCTTCGAAAATTGCAATAATGTAACCCGAGGTATCAGATTTTGAATAAAAACTCGATTACTTTGTATCACAAACTAAGAAGGAGATACGGGTCTTTGTATATGGAACGTTGCCATGGAAACGAAATCACAGATACATCTAATAATCATTGACGTAGGAAATGATCTATGCTACTAATACACGAAATAATAACAAGTACGTGAGTAATAATGCAGTTGTCTATGGTCAAAAGTACTGCTGTCAATGATTTTGAATTACGCTTACTGGCGTTCTTTTTAGAAGATACGACGGGTATAAAAATGCTTAAAAAAAAGAAAATTGCCGTGGGGTGAGATTTTTTTATATCGGTTAGTATTTTTTGAGTTTATCGGTATAAACTCAAAAAATACTAACCGATATAAAAAATTCTAGACTTAGCGTACCATTTTGAAACGTCTACACGTTTCACGACAAACAAACGCCCGTCCGCCTCGACACAGATCCATCCAGTTTTTTAAACCTAAGGAGGTTGAATTACGCGTATTTCCCACCCGGTTTTTTTAAACCAAAGGAGGTTTAATTACGCTTACTGGCGTTAAACCTTTTAACAGTAACCGTAATTCAACCTCCTTGCGTTAAACAGAATAATACTATAAACAAAATGGTACGTGAGTATAACACTTAAAAACATGTTGTAAAAACATGTTTTGTGTAAGAAATTGTTGTTGTTCTATTTGTCCAAATAAAGTACCTACTAATTTTATCTTTCTATATATCTACCCGTGCGAAGCCGGAGCGAGTCGCTAGCAATTGATATAGGTAGACAATCTACGAGACTCAAGGCCGGCACAGCTGGCAAGGGGCAATAATTCCCGAAAAGTCTGATGGCCCAAAAAATATCTGATTCTACATGATTGTTCTATTTTGAGGGCCAGAAATAAGAAAAAAGAATACATTACCTTTCACAATAAGCCCAGTGCCCCTAGAAAAATATTGCCAGTAAAACAATATAATATAACACTAATATTATAAAGAGAAAAGATTGGACTGTTTGTGTTGTAACTCAGAAATACCGAAGCGATTAAAAAAAACTTTCACCTATAGAAAACTACTATATCAGCAAGTACATAAGCTGTATCTTATTTAAAAAAAAATACAATAATGTGACCCAATGTATCAAACATTTGCCTATAAAAACGGAACGGAATGACATGTTGCCGTAAAACCGAAAAATAACAAGTCAGTCAAAAAGCAGCTTGGGCGACTACTAGGGGCGACCCACTAGTGTTAAATATTGTTCAAGACAAATCAAGCAATAGGGATAATTTCTCTGTTTTATAAGACCCTGCTTCAATGTTTAATATTTATAGTCACGCGTAATGCTAGCATATTATAAACGTGTTAAACGTGTTTATAATATACTCATATCTTAAAATCCGGATTATGAACTCAAAAATGGTGGCATAATAATCATACATTACGCACGGCACTTCTTTATTACGAAAAAAAACATAATAACACTGTTTTTTGAACTAAACAATGTTATAATAATATTTTATCTACACTCATATCGTAAAATCCGGATTATGAACTCAAAAATGGTGGCATAATAATATACATTACGCACGGCACATCTCTAATAAGAAAAATAAATACATTATAACACTGTTTTTTTGAACTAAACGATGTTATAATATTATTTTTTTACCATTGAAGCGCCGGTTGGCTCCGCACCTTCGAGGGTTCTATGGCGGCGCGTGCTAGACCGTAGGCGCGCGAATTCGCTGTAGACTGGATTTTGGCGCCATAATTTACTTTACATTATTACCTAACCAATTTAATGAGATATTTTTTTGATCAAATGTTTTATCTTTATTAAAAACTAGCTGTGCCCGCGGCTTTGCCCGCGTGGTCATTTTATTTTAAAGTAGCCCACACGTGTTATTCCAGGACCACCAGGATTTTATTACAAAAGTACCTAAAAAGTACAATATTATACTTCTTTAAAATTCGTTCAGGTCAAATAGTTTTTTATCGATTGCTCGGCATCTAATCATCGGAATAAGGCTAGCGCGCACTGCCTTGCGTTTTTATAACGCATATTCTGTGAAGTACGGAGTGTCATAGAAGTGCACGTATTGCGATGAAATAAACGCATATAATACAATATGAAATAAACGCTAGAATAAACGCATCGCGTTCCACCGCAAGGCAGTGCGTGCAAGGCCTATGATACCAAGTACCCCCAGTTTTTAAATAAAACCTGGTAAGGCGTCATAGTGCGACGGGCGGTAAACGAATGACGTGCAGCGTGCAGATGAAGCGAAGAAAATACGTAATTCGTACAAGTTACGTATATTCAGAATAGGTTGATCTGTATGTATATATACAATGTGTCTGGTCACCGGTGTTGGAGACTTAAGGGGGGTTAAATATGGGGATTTTTATCGACAAATCATTATCTCGATTTTCTCTTGGCCTCTCAATACTAAAATGGCAGCCATTTTGTTTTTTTTACTTCGCAGCTCAGACGCCTACACTGATTTAATCATTGCTATCGATGTAGACGTCTTAGGAAGACGAAAGAGGTATCATTTGAAAGCTAACAATGAAGACAATCAATTTATGATACATTTTATTCAATATCTTTTTCACAAAATAACATAACATATTAACAAAATAAAAATCGTATTTATTTATTGCATTTTTTTTAGTTTTTTAAATTTTTTATGAAAACTAACCTGTCAAGCTATTTTTTTTTAATTGTATTATCATAGTACAAGATATTTCCATTAAAATAAATCTTACATCAAGGTCCTAAGTTAAATATTTTCGAAGCTATGATGGTTTAAATATGACCCTTAAAAACTCTATTAATAGCACACGTCAAAGCTATGATGATTGGGATGGGAAAAGGCAAGAAAAGAACAAAGTAAAACCATTAATTATCATTTATTAATTTAATACCATCTAAACTAGGTACTACAGCCACGATTCAAAATGTCCTCCGTTTTGTTGTAGACAAGCAGTTGCCCTAATTGACACATGTTGTGTAGCTCTTTTTATCATGGCTTTGTCCGCCCTCATTACATCCCCGACTTGTAATATTTTTTCAATTAGTTCTTCTCTTGTGTTGGGCACATTAACGTACACTTTCTGCTTTATTGTGCCCCATAAAAAATAATCTAGGGGTGTCAAATCCGGGGAACGCGGCGGCCAAGCAATCGTCCCACCTCGTCCAATCCATGTTGGATATGTGTTGTTTAAGTAATTTCTCACATTTACCGCAAAGTGTGCCGGAGCTCCATCTAATTGGAGCCATCTATTTTTTCTATTCTTGCCCTATACGTCAATGGCAATTTGCTTAATGCGTCTTGATAGTCATTCTGCAGGAATTCCAAAAATCTTGGGCCATTTAATGTAGCGGGCAAAATAAGAGGCCCAATAAGGATATCGTCTATCATTCCAGCCCAAACATTTACCGAAAACTTGTGCTGAAAGCTACTGGGTCTCACTTCATGCGGGTTTTCTTGGAGCCACAGGTGCTCGTTCCGATGATTTGTGTATCCAGATCTTGTAAAAGTTGCTTCATCGGTCCACATAATCCTCTTTAAAAAATTGGGATTGGATCGCGCTTCTCGTAATATCCACGAAGAAAAAACTGTCCTTCGGGCGACGTCAGGTCCAATTAAATCCTGGACTCTTCTAAAATGGAATGGATGCAATCCTTGCCGTTTTAAAATCTGCCAAACTGTCCATTTCGATAGACCGAGTCTAATCGCAATGCGACGGACACTCAGTTGTGGGTCTTGCGTTATCTTCCTCTCGCGGAGACACCAAACGAGTACGTTCGTTGGCGGGTCTTCTTATTCCATATTCGGAGAGATTCGAGTGCAATCTGATGAACGTGCGAGCATTCGGCGTAGGTCTATCAGGGAATCTTCTCGCATACTCTATTACAGCAGCATTCGCGTTCCCGTCGCAAAATCCATACACAAAATGGATGTTGGCCACGTCGCGGCTTGAAAAACGACGCTCTTCCATTTCAGTTAACGAAAGTTAACTAAAATAACAAAACGAGTCCAAAACACAAAGCAGAGGTTAGAAAATAGCAACGCACAGTACTTCGGCAGATAAGAATGTAATCACAACGCTAGGCGAGGGACGACTACCTGTAATTGTATCCTGACCTGAGTAGAGCCGCAATTTTGTCTCATTCACACCCTATACATGTCTCTTTCTAACATGTTGTCAAAGAACAGCTGCCTGTCTTACGACACGCCAATTGAATGTGGGGTCTTGAGTCTATTGTTTGACGTGTGCTATTAATAGATTTTTTAAGGGTCATATTTAAACCATCATAGCTTCGAAAATATTTAACTTAGGACCTTGATGTAAGATTTATTTTAATGGAAATATCTTGTACTATGATAATACAATTAAAAAAAAATAGCTTGACAGGTTAGTTTTCATAAAAATTTTAAAAAACTAAAAAAAAATGCAATAAATAAATACGATTTTTATTTTGTTAATATTGTTATGTTATTTTGTGAAAAAGATATTGAATAAAATGTATCATAAATTGATTGTCTTCATTGTTAGCTTTCAAATGATACCTCTTTCGTCTTCCTAAGACGTCTACATCGATAGCAATGATTAAATCAGTGTAGGCGTCTGAGCTGCGAAGTAAAAAAAACAAAATGGCTGCCATTTTAGTATGGAGAGGCCAAGAGAAAATCGAGATAGTGATTTGTCGATAAAAATCCCCATATTTAACCCCCCTTAAGTCTCCGACACCGGTGACCAGACACATTGTATATATTAACGAAATTTGGTACCGGTCTTTAAACGGATGTTTTATTACTTTAATTTAACATAAACTTTGGTCCCTTATCCCTTAAAAATCCTTTATTTTTTCGGGAGTAAAAGTATACTAAATTATAACAGATAATGTAAACGTTGACTATGCCCAGTTACATCAAAATCCGTCCAGTAGTTTCAGCGTGATACGTGTTCTTTTAAATAACTTTCAACCCTTATCCTGCAGGAACCCTTTATTTTTTCGGGATAAAAAGTATTCTAAATGTTCATCCATAACATCAGCTATGATTGTGCCAAGTTGTATCAAAATCCGTCTGGTAGTTTCAGCGTGATGCCTTTTTGCACTCCATATCGATTTTGAAGTTTATCTCAATTAAAATTTTCAAAAAATATTTAATGTACAGTTTTAGCCCAGTTACAGTTTTATTATAGTATAGAAGATAGATAGATAGATAGATGTGACAAAGATGTGTTAAACATGTGAAAACAGTGTTCGTGAGGAGAATTTGACTCCACCTGACATCACGGAACAGCAACGAACATGACGAACGAGCTTACCAGAAAAATCAAGAAAATATTACGACATATATTTTTTCATTAAATGTAAGTTCCAATTGTATGAGTGTAGATAAAGTAATATATGTAACGGCACATAACTAATTATTAAAACACCCGAGTGGTACTATTAAAAAACTCGTTTTTTAAACTCACTCTCGTGTTTTAATACCCCTGATTATGCAACCGTTTCATAAACTACTATTCTGTGCACACTGCTACTAAACGATCACCAAGCTATTTTTATTAAATACTAGCTGTACCCGCGGCTTCGCACGCGTGGTCTGTTCTTTAGGTTCAAAGTACCATAATGTGCTATTCCAGGACCAATATACCAACATTTGAACAACATTTCTTCAGCCGTCAAAAATACTTATAACAATTGCTCGGCTTCTAACTCACCGGATTGAGATACCAATTACACCAGATTTCAATCAAACCCTAAGCTATCTAACAATGAAAACCGCATTGCAATTGGTCCAGTAGTTATTACGTGATGCGTGAACAAACAATCATACAGACAAACAGAAAGAATGACACGATTAACAAAAGAATAATTGTTCAATACCTTTTTAAGCATCCAAGAGCATTATTTTCATTTGAATTCATTTAGTAGTTTGGGTGCAATGCGCGGTCAAGATACGGACAAACAGACATAATAGTTTGGCTTCAGTATCGAATATAAATAACCATTCAAAAAATATTTTTTATTATTTAAATATTAACATAACTTTGGACCCATATCCCGCAGAAACCCTTTACTTTTTCGGAATAAAACGTGTCCTCAATTTTACCTCATCATATAACTTAAGACAGTGCCAAGTTACATCAAAACCCGTCCATGAGTTTCAGCGTGTATGTGTTGTTTTAAATAAGTTTCAACTCCTATCCTGCGAGAACCCATACATTTTTCGAGATGTAACGTATCCTATGTCCTACCTCGTAGTATGAACTCAAATCATACCAAGTTTCATTAAATTAATCCAGTAGTTCCAGCGGCGTGATGCGCGGCTAAGATACAGACATACAGACAAAAATGAAAAAACATACAGTTTAGGCTTCATTATCGAAAATAGAGTAACTTCAAAAAAAAAACACTATATCTTTAATGTACAGAATTTGGACAAATATCCCACAGGACAAAATGTATCCATAATTTTCACCCATCTTATAAACTATGTCTGTGCCAAGTTGCATCAACACCCGTCCAATAGTTTCAGCGTACTACGTGTTCTTTTAAATAATTTTCCACTCCTATCTTGCAGGAACACATAATTTTTTCGGGATGAAAAGTATCCAATGTCCTACCTCGAAGTCTGAACTCAAATCATACCAAATTTAATTTGAATTCATTGAGTATTTTCGGCGTGGTGCGCTGCCAAGGTATAGACAGACGGACAGACAGACAGACAGACAGACAGACAAAAATCAAAAAAATACAGTGTTGGCTTTAGTATTGAATATAGAACGGCCCGATCCTCCAAAAAAATAACTTAATATCTTCAATTTACAGAATATTTGACATTATCCCGCAGGAACACTTTATTATTCGGGATAAAAGTATCCTCAATTTTTACCCATTATATAAACTATGAATTGCCAAGTTTCAAAAAAAACTGTCTGTAGTTTCAGCGTGAGACGTATTCTTTTAAATAAATTTCAACGCCTATCCTGCAGGAACCCTTTAATTTTTCGGGATGAAAAGTATCCTATGAACTCAAATGATACCGAATTTCATTTGAATTCATTGAGTGTTTTCGGCGTGATGCACTTCCAAGGTACAGACAGACAGACAGACGGACAGACAGACAGAAGACCAAAACTTAAAAAAATACAGTTTTGGCTTTAGTATTGAAAATAGAACAGCACCAAAAAAAAAACAACAGAATTTGGGACATTATCCCACAGGAATTCATTATTTTTTCGGGATAAAAAGTAAACCCATCCTATGTATATGATATAACTGTACCAAATCCGTCCATTAGTTTCAGAGTGTTTTTTGAAATAACTTTAAACCTCAATCCTGCGGGATCCCTTTCATTTTTCGGGATGAAAAGTAGCCTATGTCCTACCTAGTAGTATGAACTCAAATCATACCAAGTTTCATATAAATTCATTCAGTAGTTTCGGCGTGATGCCTAGCCAAGATACAGACAGTCAGACAGACAAAAATTAAAAAAAATACAGTTTTGGCTTCAGTATCGAACAAAGACTACGTTACGAAAAAAAAAACAAAATATCTTCAATGTACAGAATTTGACCTGTTACAGTTTTATTATAAGTATAGATTGCACTGTCATGTAACTAGTCTGATGAGGAAAATAAAAAACTGTTATGAGGATGTTGTATTTGTCCCTGTTGTCTCACTTCATCATTTTCCTACATCATCATGATCTCCCTTGATCATTTTCATTTGAGCTACTTTATTATTTTCCCGTAACATCGTAAAGTAACATCATCATAAGTTTAATGTTACTAAAAAGCTGGCGTGTTTGTTCTCTGCTAAAAAGAGTCCCCTAACAAAGTCTCTGATTTAATGGTAATGGTAAAGTGCTCTAGATCTCCGTCTTTCCGTAGTGTAACAATACCAATAGTATAATCTTAATAACATCATCTTAGGATAAGCAAGCTAAAGTGGCAGTGGGCTGGTCACATTTCCAGAAGAACCGATAACCACTCGTGAGCAATGCACTTGCAATGCTCAAGCCAGCTGCGACGCTGTCCAGTTTCAGAGAGAGGCTATGGTGGACCGTTTGAATTTAGCCTTAGAAGCCGTGTCCGATTGGGGCGATGCTAACCTGGTTAAGTTTAATGCTACTAAAACGCAGACGTGTATGTTTTCGGCTAAAAAGAGTCCTCTTAACCGATCTCCGTCTTTCCGTAGTGTAACAGTACCATTAAGAGCTTTTGGGGCTTTTGGGTGTCAAACTCACATCGAACCTGAATTTTGGGTATTACATTGAATCCAAAGCCAAGGCAGCTGCAAATAAACTTGGTATTTTGTCTAAGGTTAGGCTTTAGGTTAGGTACTTCACACCGGGACTGCTTTTGAATCTGTATCAAGCACAGGTCCGATCTTGTATGGAGTACTGCTGCCACCTCTGGGACGGTTCTGCCAAGTATCAGCTTGAGGCTTTGGATTCAATTGAGAGACGTGCTATCAGGCTCATTGGGGATGACACTCTAGTAAAGAGTAAGCTTCAAAGTGACGTGATGTCGCAGGCCTGTCGGTATTCTACAGATTGCACTATGGAGTGTGCACAAGAACTGCACAACCTGATTCCCCCATCACCGTACGACTAGACGATCGGCAAAGCTAGCGCTTTGCCGATCCTCCTCCTCCTCCTCCTCCTCTTTCTCCTTTTATGGATGAAATACCTCGCACAAGAACGAAGCGTTACGGTTCCTCATTCATTATAAGAACTGCAAAGGAGTGGATTGCTCAGTCCTCGTCAGAGTTTCCAGTAAAATATAACCCTGGTGTGTTCAAGTCAAGAGTGAATAGGTCAATCAATAAAAGAAGAAAAATAGAGAGAATAGGTCAGAGTAATCTACTAGGCAAGCGTGCTACACCTTCGACCGCATCATCGCTTTCCATCAGGTGAGATCGTGGTCAAACGATTGCCTAGAAAGTAATAAAAAAAAACTTTGATGAAAAATATTAAAATATACAGGATTTTTAACGAGAAAAATACATTAGCAATTATTAAACTTCTCAAACACTACCACTGCGTATTCTCAATTATTATTGAGTGTAACTTTAATAATTATTTTTATTTCGTCTAATTTTTTGGTATAACTTTTAGACATTTTAGAAATATCTGAGAAATTCGATATTCATATTTTAATTGATATTTTTCGTCTTAATTATAGATTCGATATAATATAGTCCGAACTGTCTTTCGAGAAGACTAATAATTTTATTATTGTTATGCTACGATATGTTAGAATTTTGACACATTTTTCGGTGTTGTTCGGAAAAACGATTGTCTTTTCAGCCACGTAACTACGCGCGATGATAATGGACTTTATGTAATGGGAATTCGGTCGATATTTGTACAGACGCACATCAAACTGCGTAACTCCCAAGTTTCTGGGTCTTAAAAAACCGGACGTGCACGTGTTGAAATCGCGTGGACAGGGTTTTGTACGATGAATATATCATCATCAGCCTATTTTGTCCACTGCTGGACGTAGGCCTCTCCTAATGCACGCCACTGAGCTCGGTCTTCAGCTCTCCTCATCCATTTTCTTCCAGCCGTGAGAAATTCATATATGAACTGTTACTCGTTCGTGTTTGGGTCACAAAATCTCATATGTGTACCAAAATTGGTCCAATAGATTCGGAGCAAATTGACTGTGACATACAGACAGACACACGCTGATCCAATAAGGGTTCCTTTTTCATTCAGACGTACCAGAACCATAAAAAAAAACTCTGTTCTGTTACAGGGTGAAGGCGCGCCAACGGTCCGGAAAGGATCATGCGCGAACCACATAAAGCAAGTCGCCAGCTTCTTCACCGGGTTCCACCTCACCGTGCACGCGCGGACTGAGGACGACCTCGACGAAAGGGTCATCTTGGACAACGTGGCCAAGGCAGGCTCCACGTTCAACTTCAAGTCGAGCAAGTCAGAGGAAATGCCTCCAAGCGGACCCGTCGGGACTACGTACAAGAAGGTTAACCCAGGTAAAAAGAATAACAGTATGTATGAAACTTTTGGCACGAAAAAACAATCGTTTTCATGCTTCGGAAACCGTTTTTTTTACTTTTAGCGATGAGTAGAGCAGGGGACATATTCTGCGATCAAAATAGCTGTCGTTACCTTTCGGTGTGGCAATACTTGGAAAAAATAAAAAACTGTGGAAATGTGGGGGGATGAAGGTTAGGGGAAGTTAGGGAAGGGTAGTGTTGGAAGTGGACGAATGGTGGGAGATGTGGGGAAGGTGTGGAAGGTACTTTCTCTGGAAACATTTCCTTGCAACCTAAACCACAGAAATATGTACACACTACTGCTGGGCGGTTGAATATCTGACAAAGGTGTGTACTTCTTCAGACGGACTCTTGCGTGAGGCCTACAGCACTACTATCAGTAGTCCATATTGGTATTCCGTACAAACAGCACACTCATTTCGATTTTCCACTACGGAATTGTGGGAGCTCAGTTTGAGAGTAGCTTCAGACCACATGATATGAATCTCGACTTATTATTTTCCACTACGGAATTGTGGGAGCTGAAGCTCAGTTTGAGAGTAGTTTCAGAGCACATGACATGAATCTCGACTTATTATTTCCACTACGGAATTGTGGGAGCTGAAGCTCAGTTTGAGAGTAGTTTCAGAGCACATGACATGAATCTCGACTTATTATTTTCCACTACGGAATTGTGGAAGCTGAAGCTCAGTTTGAGAGTAGCTTCAGAGCACATGACATGAATCTCGACTTATTATTTTCTACTACGGAATTGTGGGAGCTGAAGCTCAGTTTGAGAGTAGCATCAGAGCACATGACATTAATCTCGACTTATTATTTGCTCGCAAACGCATTTTACCACGTTTTTAGGTCACTTTCTTGTTTGTCTGTCTGTATGTCGTTCCGAGTGGAATCTTGCACCTCAAATTTCGAGCACTTCCAGATTAGACCCGGCAAAAACTTTCAGGAGCTCAAAACTCAGACAATGAATTAAAAAAAAGTGGTTTTAGATTAGTTTTTTAATCTACATCTTGTTTTCTATCTCAGTTATTGGGAACATCCATTGTAGGATCTTCTCATCCTACATCAATACATGGGCATCTCCGTATACACAAAGATTAATGGATTCGGGATCGTTTTTTTTTTAATTTATCTGCAACAATTTCATAATTAATATTTCCTACATGTTGCCACTCACGCCCCTAGCTACCTAATTTTACATATCCAAAGTGCGGCCCTTTAAGCTCTAGCTATTCAAATGGTTCACTCAGGCTTATAATCTGTAGTTGTTAAGAGGGCTGGTATATTGGTATTTTAGGTCCTGGAATAGCACATAGAGTATTCTTAACCTAGAGCAATGACCACGCATGCAAAACCGCGGGCATCGGCTAGTGTAGTATACTTTTGATCCTGGAATAACACATATGGGCTATACTTTTAAATTAAATGACCACGCGGGCACAGCTAGTACACTTATAAGATTGATAAAACCAGGGAAACTCAACAAGTGCATAATTCTCGGATCCTGGAACAATCAATGACTAGATCAAATGATGAATGAATGAAAATGAATGCCTGACAAGAATAATTTAGCAAATAACTCCCGACAATATGAGTGCTTTCGCTGTAAAAAAACTGAAAAATATCGACCTTTCGCTTCTTTATTTAGAAAAAAATTAGACAAATCGAAATCTAGGCCTCCTAAGGCTAAAAGTGGGCTATAGGGCGCTTCTGGACATTTCGATTCCTTGATGGGGCAAGCGCCCAGACAAATTAGTCATCATTCTTTAATTGTAATTTCATCTGAACATGCAAAACGAACGTTAATCGAAAACATTTCAGAACTCTAATTTTGCCCACAAATGCACGAAGCGAACGGTAAATGTGATCATATTTAGCGTTTATAACAGATATTTTCACCATTTGCTTCAAAATGAACGGCCTATTTGTTAAGGGATTTGACAACCTCGCCAAAATCTAAATGTAAAAAAAAACATACATACAGTCGAACATATAACCCTCTCCTTTTCTGAAGTCGCCTAAAAACAAAAGCTTAGTACCGAACAAAAATTTGAAACATAACTACAGATTTTCGATACTTTTACTTGATAACTATTTTCCTCACACCTGTATCTGCGCAACAAAAAGCCTAACTTCACAAACATAAAGATTCATTGCGACTACTGTAGTTAAGATGCTCATAACTTTGAACGGCTTTGACGGCTGAAGGATTTTTGATCAAATGTTGTTATATTGGTCCTGGAATAGCATATAGAGTAATTTTGATCAAATGTTGGTATATTAGGTCCTGGAATAGCACATAGAGTAATTTTGATCAAATGATGGTATATTAGGTCCTGGAATAGCACATAGAGTAATTTTGATCAAATGTTGGTCCTGGAATAGCACATAGAGTAATTTTGATTAAATGTTAGTATATTAGGTCCTGGAATAGCACATAGAGTAATTTTGATCAAATGTTGGTATATTAGGTCCTGGAATAGCACATAGAGTAATTTTGATCAAATGTTGGTATATTAGGTCCTGGAATAGTACATAGAGTAATTTTGATCAAATGTTGGTATATTAGGTCCTGGAATAGCACATAGAGTAATTTTGATCAAATGTTGCTATATTTGGTCCTGGAATAGCACATAGAGTACTTTTAACCTAGAGAAATGCCCACGTGACGAAGTCTCGGGCATCAGCTAGTACTAACTATCACAGAAATTTGTCCACGCGGGAAAAGCCACTTGGCGCAGCTAGTAAATAACAAAAAAAAACACTACCTTCAAACTTTCAGGGCCCGCAATATTGTACAATAGTTTAAATTTCTGAAGCCGTACAACAGTCAACCTTGTGAACTGTTTACAATACCGTAAATACCAACGGCTCGAGTACAGAGGTATTGTTTACGGTCGCCAACGTAAACATTTACTTGCGTGCTCAAAACTTGGCTATGCATTCGTATTTCGCGCTATAATCTCCGTAACGAACAACACAAAGTATTTGCACAGTTAAACAGCAACGATAAAGTATAATTAACATTCGATCAGGAATAGAAATGAGTGTTATAATGTCGCAATTTTACGACGTTAAGATGTCCAGAAAAATTGGCGAAGAAATTAGAAGAAGGAAGAGCACTCTGAGAAGAGGTATTACCATTCCTTATTTTACCCCCAACTGCAAAAAGAGTTGCGTCGCGTTTGCCATGAGATTGTGTGTGTTTGTCCGTTGCCATGTTGCTATACTACATAACGGGTCGGCAGAGGGTGAATATTCCATACAAACGTAATTCTAAAATAATTTGTAATTGGAGCATATTTCTACAGAATATTTTTAAGATTCGGATAGCGTTTTTAGGTACTGTACTGTATTTTGTTTTTAAAATACTTACCTGAAACGAAATATAAGCAGATATTGCTTGCCTTATTTATATACAAAATGGAATTTTTGTTTATATTTTGTTGTCAAATACTTTCCTGAAACAAAATATAAACATAAATTCCATCCGAATCAGCAGGCATGAATCTTATAGATCGATAAATTTACCGACTTTTTTTAATTAAGTTTCACGTTAATATTCGATAATACGAGTTCAGTAGCACGGAACGTACTTATCGACAACGACATAAATTCGATAATCATATTTAATATATAGATTTATATCAACAAAAGTAAGCATGAAGCTTATTTTTGACAATTGTTGTCGATATAAAGTCGGTAATTTTACCGAATTTATCGAATTTTATCGGCTTTCCAAAGTTACACGACAATTTTTTTTTTGTAATTTCCTTTTCGGAATATAAACCAAAACGTGGAGGTGTCAGAACATCGTGAGGCAAGTTTTAGGGATGCCAATGATCCTTTCGATCTGGAAGAACAGCATTTTAAGATTATTTTTAGAATTTATAAGGAAATTTCCCTCGCCCTCATTCAAGATGTTGAGGGCGTTTGAGAAGGAGTCGATCTAATGGACTGCCTGCGCATGTTGTAGTATCTACTTTACATAATAATACCAAAATACTTAGTTACGTTTTTTCTATTTCCATAAATTATCTTTTGTTGTGATTGTGTCTAATGCTCTAATTATTATGGTACCTAGTAGGTACTCAGTCTAAAAAACTACCTGTATAATCATTGTTGTAGGTTCTATCAGCTGTACGCTTTTTCACCGAGGGCAGTTGCACCAACGATGCATCGGCCAGGAATATAATATAGCACTAGGACAGCGCACTGTCAGACTTGTCAGGGAGGTGTCTCAAGCAATTGTGCAACGAGTTATGGCTAGTTATACTTTAGGTTAGGTTCAAAGAATATACTACTTTATGGTAGTTAGGTAGAATTGCAAATGCCAGAAGTTTCTCCGTAACAACTCAAAATAATAAAAATCGGATATATGGTATAGTCCACGAGTTGCCATTTTTTAAATCGATAAACTCACGACGTGTTATCGAATCAATAAAATTTACCGAGAGGCTAGATCCATGCTACCGCATTTTGATAAAATTAATAAAAAAAATAACTGTTTACCTGTCGATAAATTTATCGAATTTTATGGATCGATAAGATCCATGCTCGCAGGGCTGAATCCTAATCCGAATACTGTGGAAATATGCTAATTATTTTAGTATTACGTTTGTATGGAATATTAACCCTCCACCGGACTCTTAATAAGTCATCCTAATTTGATCTGGCTTATTTTATTAATCGATTTCACAAAAGGAGACGGTTATATATTTGACTGTATGTGTTTTTTTATGTATGTACCCATTTCTCCGTCAATGAGCGGTTTTCCATGTGTCATTTTAGCATTATTTATCTCTCGCTAGATGGCTTTGGCGACTGTTTTGGTAACAGTACTGTAGTTTGGTATGACCAATTAAGTTCTATAAGTACATAGAACTTCCTTGGGTATGACCAAAGATTTTGAATTACGCTTACTGGTGGGTATGACATTCTGCGTTCCCTTGTTTATGGCAAGTTGTGCGTCAGTTTCGTAACAAATTAATTAAAAATAGTATTTATTGGTAGTATTTTCTACCTTCTTGATATTCCTTATTATAATTTACAGCTAATGATACAAAGATAATGGTCCGATTTTTTTTTATCTGCTTTAATAAAGGGGTAAATAAAATCTGAATATGTCAAACAAAAAAAAAACAAATTTCACTACACAAACAACTTGTCGTTTGTTTGTTTCGCTCGTGGTTTGTGTATGTTTACGGTAAAACGCTATTTTTACCTGCTTTCGATTACTACATTCAGTTGAGTTAATACCAAAAGTAACGCGAGCGCCATCTCTTGACGATGAAAGAACTAAACTGACAATGCCTAATGGAAAACTGCTCATTGCGGACCGATTTTAATAAATTCTTTTTTTGTTTGAAAGGGCATACTTTCCAGGTGGTCCCATATAAATTGCATCAAAATTGGTTCAGTTATTCGAGAATAAATAGTTTATTTTTAGTCAATCCATTTGATTTTGTATGTAATATTACCTCAAATCTCTAAGATTTCTAAACTGATTTGGATGGTTGTTGTTTTGTTCAAAAGGATAGAATCTCAGTGTAGTCACATATAAACTTCATCAAAATTAGTTCAGTAGTTTTTATTAGAAAATCTATTTGTTTAATAGTTTTTTTTTCTAATATCTTGGAAATTCTGCACTGTGAATTAGATAATTGTTTTAACTTGAGAAAGAAGACTTCCAGTGCGGTTTATAATAATTGGTTTCATCATATCAGCCTCTAGAACATTCCTTTGACGAATAGGGAAGGGAAAAGGTACGGGTAATATCCGTACATACGTTTATAGACGTACCTGGCGAATTTGTGCTGAAGCCTCTCTATCATCGAAGTGTACTTAGCCTCACTCGGATCCCAGACTATCGCACCAAACTCCAATTTACTGCGGACGAACGCGTGAAAGAGCATGACTGCAACCCTGTAATAAGTTTAACAGTCTATCTATGTATGTGAACATACTCACATACATAGATACATACATACATACATACATAGACTGTTGTTCTGTGTTGGATGTTCCACCATAGCGTCGCCCCTATTGGTTCGATTTTGATAAGCTAGATGTCAATCGATTCGTCTTCAGGTATAGTGTCATAGGCTATTTTTTTACCTGACTACGGCGAAACAAATGAAGGGTTATGTTCGATTCGTCTGCATCGCAAGAGTGTCATAAGCAATTTTTTACCCGACCGTAGTTTTAGTTTTTGAATTTATGTCTTGTTAGCATTAAGACTTACATCATAATCGGTAAAGCTATTATTGTGTTACAAATTCTGAACGATCACATAATAATAATGTTCTGCTATGTGTGCAATTTTCAGTTCAAGAAATCAACTCAAAAGAGAGGGATCAGTTTTGGATGAAAGAGGAACAAGAAGAGAAGAAGAGAATAGAAGCAGAAAGAAAAAGAAGGGATGAGGTAAACACGACCCATGTAGTTATTGCTGGGGGAGGGAGGGGTTTAAATACATTTTTAATTTGTGCTTGTTGATGAATTACGGTTTTATTTTCAGGAAAAAAGAAAAACAGAAGAGGCGGCCAGGAAACGAGACGAATTGGAAGCTGAGAAGAGAGCTAAAGCAGAACAACAAAAGTAAGTAAAACAAGACCTTCACAAATATCAATCTCTGTTTTATCCTAAAACTAGATGCGCGCCGCGGTTCCTCCCGCTTGGATAATGATAAAACTAGATGCGCGCCGCGGTTCCTCCCGCTTGGATAATGATAAAACTAGATGCGCGCCGCGGTTCCTCCCGCTTGGATAATGATAAAACTAGATGCGCGCCGCGGTTCCTCCCGCTTGGATAATGATAAAACTAGATGCGCGCCGCGGTTCCTCCCGCTTGGATAATGATAAAACTAGATGCGCGCCGCGGTTCCTCCCGCTTGGATAATGATAAAACTAGATGCGCGCCGCGGTTCCTCCCGCTTGGATAATGATAAAACTAGATGCGCGCCGCGGTTCCTCCCGCTTGGATAATGATAAAACTAGATGCGCGCCGCGGTTCCTCCCGCTTGGATAATGATAAAACTAGATGCGCGCCGCGGTTCCTCCCGCTTGGATAATGATGAAATTTATGAATGATGATGATGAAAATAGAGCCTATGTGTTAATCTTGGCTATAAGATATTACAAATTTCACTCTAATTCGTTCAGCAGTTTGAGCGTGTAGGAGTAACAGGCTAACAGACTAACTTTCGCCTTTATTATATTAGTGTGATTATAAATATGACTGTGTCTCTGTCTGTCTGTTGTCCATTGTGTATTCACGACTAAAAACGGCTGAATCGATATTGATGAAATTTAAAAAGGAAAAAAAAGGGTCATTTCCACACCAATACCTAGCCCCAAACTAGGATACCCTGTACTATGGCCACTAGATAACGGATAAACATACATAGATAAGAATATTACATCCATGACTCGAAAAAAAACAATCATCACACAAATGATTGCGCCTTGCAGGATTCGAACCCGCGACCGTTCGATTTCGTACCTAGGATCTCTAGCCACTAGACCAACCGGTCGTCAAAATAGTGTGCATCATGAGCACGCAGAAGACGAGGAAGAATATAGTCTATTTTTTTTTTTCATTTATCTTGATGTTGATGGTGACCAATCCTATTCCTTCTATAATACTTATTCATAGTTTGTCTGGTAGAGATCGCTTAAAGCGATAAGAAACCGTTGTACCAATTTTCAAGTAATGACTTTTTTCTATTGCTTTTTATTTTGTTGGTGTCAGTAAAGAAGTCTATATTATATATAGTATATATAGTATTAAGAAGTCTCACGAATCCCGCCCCCAGTAAAATGACCACGTGGTCATTTAAATTAATTAATTATTTCATGAAATTATCGGTGACATCATGAAACAGTTTGACAGCTAAATGCACGGCTATTTCATGATATGTCAAACTTTAGTGATCATATCGTACAATAGTTACATTATCCACCGCTAGAGGCGCTAGGCGGAAGCCCGACTTGGCCGTGATAGGTTAGAAGACGAGGGCGGGAGCGAAGCATAGCGAGCCCTTCGGATTCGTGTTTTTTTAGCCTTGAAAACCTATCCTATGAAAACCCTACATTAATGATATGCCAAACGTGAATTGAAATATCATTAAACGTTGATGTTTCAATGATATGGTCAGTTTTAGCTGGCCATTTCATTAAATAATCAATTCTACGATATCGCCACGACAGTTACAAACTTTTGGTCCTTACCAGGGCGGTCGCACTCCGCAACAAGTACAAATAAATTCGAGGGCGCAATATTCGGGTCCGTTCAGTCGAGTGTCAAGCGTGCGCTCGATGAGTCGCGCGCCTTGTACTTAGCGATAAAGTACCTACTTACGTAAAGTTATTGACAAATTTTATTCGTGTTTTAATTATGAGTACCAAGAAGTAACCTAGAAGGTATTGCATAGCATTCGGCCGTTTGAATAGTGACAGAAATGACGACTTTCACTCATTATAAAGCAAGGAATTAAGACACCTTTATTCATCAAAGTGCAATACCTATAGGATATAATCATAATCAACCAACGACACTTATACGTAGGTAGGTATCTCACTAAACTTATCGGCGTTCTGAAAACGGGATAGGTAGGTGGTAAAAATGAGGTAGTAGGTCTATTCTGATAAGAATGTAATTTATAATAACAAGTAATAACATAATACATTATTACTTATTTATTCTGTTATAACATCTAAGTCATAACATATCACAGAATAATTAGTAGTACAAGTACCTAGTCATATCTTAATACAACCCTACCGAGCGAAAAAGGGACAGAGCGATTCTGAAACGGTTAGAGCAATGGAAGTTCTCGCGCGTTGTAATACGGTGCATTCTAGCCTGCACGCGATGGGCGAGCGCCTTCTAGGTAAATATAATTGAAAGATCGCAGGGGCTGTGCGAGTTAAATTGCACTTTATAGCGTTGTAGCGAGAGTCGCTATTTATTTAAATGACTTTACTCAGTCATCCTTCTGTACTTATACTATTATTTATTCTGTGTCCTTACTAAGAAGAGTTGTTTTATGGATATCTAAATCTGTATCCGGATATCCGAATTAATCGAATATCCATATTCGATAAAAACTCTGGTAGTTTCGGTGGTTTCGCTGTGACTTGTCAGAAAGATATTTTGTCAAATTCGAAAACGGGTAACCCTAAAATAGTCAAATAATTGATTCGTCAAATTCAAAAATCCCCAAATACTTTGCTCGTCAAATTATATATAAGTCAATCACGCTCTGTACAGTCAAGTAGAAATCAAAACTATAGAGAAAATAGTTTAAGTAAAAATGTATTCTTCTTCAAAGCCTTTATAAACTTAAACTTAAAATAACACAGTGTGCCTAAAATAACTTTTTTGTACTGGTAGGCCTCTTACGCAAGAGTCTGCCTGGGGAAGTACCACACATTTGTCAGATATTCAACCGCCAAGCAGTAGTGTGTAAACATTTCTGTGTTTCGGTTTGAAGGGGAATGTTTCCAGCGAAATTACTGGGCAATGAGACTTAACAACCGATGTCTCAGAGTGACGAGCGCAGTGCAGTGACGCGCAAGACTTTGCAACCAAAGTTCTGGGTGGCACTGCAACTGTTATGGACAGGCGTGACGCTTAGCATCAGGCGTGCGACCTGCCCGTCTCGTCACTAACGTCAAAGTAATAAAAAAAACTAAATATTATTAAAACTAAAATAAACAAGTTTTATTAATTGGTACTATAGAACTACTTAAATTAAATATTTTAATCAAAAATTACTCATTCATCAAAGCCTTAAAAAAACATGTAATAAACTGTCTTGGCTAAAAATGTCCACACGGGCATTTAGCTGTAGGTATTCTGTCTTTGAAAATTATGGATGCAAGTTGTGGCCGATTGTACAATGACTTGACAAATCACGTGTTTAACGAATTAAGATTTTGACAAATAACTGATGTGACGTTTTGACGAATAACTGTTTTTTTTTGTTACGGTCTTGGCAATCGTTTGATCACGATCTCACCTGATGGAAAGCGATGATGTGGTCGAAGGTGTAGCACACTCGCCTAGTAGATACCTATTCACTCTTGACTTGAACACATCTGGGTTATAATTTACCGGAAACACTGACGAGGGCAAAGCATTCCACTCCTTTGCGGTTCTTATAATAAATGAAGAAGCGTAACGCTTCGTTCTTATGCGAGGTATTTCAACCATAAAAGGGTGGCGCTTCGCCGATCGTCTAGTCGTACGGTGATGGAAAGGTGATGGGGAATCAGATTGTGCAGTTCTTGTGCACACTCTCCATAGTGCAATCTTAGAATACTGAAAGGCTTGCTACCTTACGTCGATGCGCCAGACTTTGAAGCTTACTCTTTACTAGAGTGTCATCCCCAATGAGCCTGATAGCACGTCTCTCAATTGAATCCAAAGCCTCGAGCTGATACTTGGCAGAACCGTCCCAGAGGTGGCAGGTCCATACAAGATCGGACCTGTCTTGATAACGATTCAAAAGCTGTCCCTGATGTGACGAATTAAGGGTTTTGACTAATAAGGTTTGATGAATCGTGAAATTGACAAATTAAGCATTTAGCAGTTTTTTTTAACAAATTTTACATTAGACCAGCCAAGTTTGTAAGTAGAATAAAATGGATATATCCTCGTTACTAGCACACATATCTACTATCCATACAATAATGAACATAATTCCATTAAATTCCCAGGAGCGAAGCCCCGGTGGCTGCGGCGGACGGAGGAGCACCGACGGGCGCGGGCGCAGAGGCGCTGCGGCGCGCGCGCTCGCAGGAGGCGCGGCAGCTGATCGGCGCCTCCACCGCCACAGCGCGCGCGTTGTTCCAGCAGAACCTCGCGCAGGGACAGTTGAACTCGCGGTGAGAGGAACTGCTACTGCTTTATGATGGTGTCTGCTTTTTTTAACAACCATGATGCTTTATTAGGATGTTGTGTTATTAGGATAACACAATATCCTAATAATGCATCATGGTATTAAAAAAAACTTCTCCTTTTGTGAAGTCGAATAATAAAATTACACTAAATGCGTGCAAATTTTGTCCTTCCCCGCCCCAAACCGAGCCACATGCTATATAAAAGCACGTCAAACAACCCGTTTAAAAATAAAGCATATATTAAGCAAGTTATTGCCATATAGCAACTTTGAACACTTCTAGTCTTTAGGGGCTGTTTCTAAAGCAATAAAGTATAATTTTGCGGGTTTTTATAATGAGCGTAATTTTTTTGTTACTTTGGAGCTTTTTACGATTTTAAGTTTCTTTTGTTTCTTTCTATTTTTTTGCCTTTTCACTATTAAAGTTATTTTTATTGCTTTGTCATCGGTTTGTGAGCTACTCTGAAAGTTTCAGCCGGATAGCTAATCGGGAAGTGCTCGAAATTTGAGTTGCAATATTCCACCCGGTACCACAGACTGAAAGACAGACAAACAAGCAAGAGACTTAAAAAAACGTGGTAAAATCGACGTGTGTTTTTTATTTATGGTTTTTAATACAATCACCAAAAATAAATAAAAAGGTTTTACTTCTTCCCATATTTGTGTAATGAAATAAACTTTAATTTAGCTTTTCTTTTAGAAGGTTTGCTCAAATATTTTTAGTTATCGCATTGTTATAACCGACTAGATCTCTTTGCGGCCCAGTGCATACCTAGCGGCACGTAAGCCTAGCGGTGAACGAAACGTGGCTGGGATCTTGGCACAGACAGTTTTCGATAGCGTTGTGGGCAGTTTTGAAATGTACATTTTTAACAAGCCGTTCGGTTTGAACATATTCAACATTTTTGCCAAAGTTACAAAAGTTCAAATCAAAACTGTCACAAGCACGTCAGGACAGCGATAATACAGATAATTATCTGTATTACATTGTTGTGTTGCATTGCAGTTTATGCTTTGTGATTTTCTTGTTATATTTCGCCAATAAGTCAATTTTCACAACATAAGTGTACATACACAACATCTTTACACTTTCCTACTTTTGACAATGAGTCAGTTGGAGTTGATAGCTCTCGGCACCGACCAAATAAAACAGGCTCGCTCCTATTATGGAGAGCACGTCAGAGTTGGTGCCATATTCATAAATGAATTAAACTCTCAATCGGAAGTGCCCACAAGTTAGTTTATATATTCTGTGCCACAAGTGACACTATATCAGGAACTTTAATTCGGGGTCGAATAAGGTCTCGCCACTCGAGCAAGGTTTATTATACATATGTGACATATCAATCAACACACAGAAGACAACATAACATTCTGCAATACCTTAATTGCAAGGCAGGTAGTAGGACTGTTGTGTGCTGTGCCCATGTAAAGGTTATGATATGGTTTTTATCTTGGGCCAGATATAACCCAGATAGTCCACCTGCGGCAGTTTTAGACAATTTATTAATAGAAGAATTATAACTAATTACATCAAGGATATACAGACTTTTATTTATTTACCTGCCAACAGTATCTATTGGACTGCGTAGACTTATAAATGATGTATGACTGTTTAGCCACCCCGATAAGCAAAGACTACAACTTGTTATATCATACAGGCATGTTTTAAATTAATTTCAAATAATATCTATAGCAAAAGGACTCGCATTTTTTTTTAGAATATATAAATAAGTACTTTTTTTTCTTGTTTATTTAGGGCGTAAAAATTCACTTCACGTTGTGGTGCCATATATACTATAACTTTTAAATCCCACTATTTAGAGGGAAAAAAACGATGGAGTCTTACTGGAAAATGAAAAATCAACCCAGAAAATCCAATTTGATCGTGACGCATGCATTTTCAGCAATTTTCAACCTCTGGGGCAAACAATGTATGAAACTGGCCATCTCCTTTGACTGTGCCAAGATCCCCGCCACGTTTCGTTCACCGCTAGACTTACGCTATACTTGCTTTTCTCTACAGCAGGTTTATTATTCACTAGCTGCACCTCGCGGCTTTGACCGCGTGGAAATTTTTCAGGAATAAAATATCTAATGTGTGTTATTACACGATCAAAATTCATACCAATGTATAAAAGTGAAACGTTGTCTGTTTGTTTGTTTGGGGAGCTTTCACGCGATAACGGCTGGACGGATTTTGATGAAATTTGGAATGGAGATAGCTTATACCCTAGAATAAAACACTTTTACTTTTTATCCCGGAAAATTGTACGTTTTCGCGGGAAAACTAGAAAATGTTGATTACTCGCTGTAAGGAACGGTTGCCATGGAAACGAAATAGCAAGTCAGTCAAAAAACTTCAAGAGCCTTGGTGCTATACCTACTTTTACATTGGTTTTCAATATCCAACAATATATTATAGAAGAACATGGGATGCTTTTTTCGATATAAACTGTAGTCCGCGCGGACGAAGTCGCGGGCGGGAAAGCTAATTACTAGTGATGCAACGAATACGAATACGAATATTCGTATTCGCCGAATAGTAGACATTTACCGAATATTCGTATTCGGCGAATACTAATACGAATATTTAAAAACTAATATTTTACGTACAAACGCAACTCTAATTACTGGCAGACTTGAAAAACGCGCGTGTAAAAATACGCACGTGTGCAGAGGGCCTTAACCGCAACGACGACGCAACGGGGGACTCCCCGGCCATAGTTTGTACAGTACCGCAGCTCCGGGAGTTTCCCTATCATTACAATTACGAACCATTGATTGATTGATTCATTTCTTTCACTTCATTTGTTAGTCGAAAGCAGAAGTCAAGCAAGAGAGTATTGTTTTATTTATTTTCTGAGATTGCTGCGAAGTAAAAGAAGTTAAAAAATGTCTTCTCGTAAACGAGATCAAAGTGACATATGGAAACACTTCGATAAATTACCGAGTAAGTAGTTAAACAACAACAGTAAGTTCATAAATTACCAGAAAATCTACAAATTTTATGTTTTTTAAATAAAAATTTGCCTGTTGTAAATTTTAATTATTAGAAGAATAGAAATTTATCAAATAAATTAGTCTTTTATTACCATGGCGAGATATTCGTATTCGTATTCGCCGAATAGTAGGTTTGATATCCGTATTCGTATTCGTAAAAGTACTATTCGTTGCATCACTACTAATTACCTATAAATTACAATAATTTACCAAATTTCATGAAAATTCGTTCAGCCTTCAAGTAGTTTTTTACCGCTTCCTCAGTCATCTCCATGACATTAGTGTTCTTAGCATCGCATTGAGATAAAGTACAACAAATTTAAAAAAAAACTAAGCTATCCAACAGTGAAAACCGCATTTCAATCGGTCCAATACGTGATGCGCAAACATACAGACAGACACTTTTAACGACTGGTTGGTCTATTGGCTAGAGACCCTACTACGAAATCAAACGGTTGTGGGTTCGAATCCCGCAAGGTGCAATCATTTGTGTGATGAGCAGAAATGATTGTTTCCGAGTCATGGATATAATATTTGTATTTGCCCTTCGTATCTATCCGTTATCTAGTGCCCTTAGTACAGGGTATCCTAATTTGGGGCTTGGTTAGGTGTGAATTGACACGTTTTTTTCTTTGATTAATATTTTGTATTTTTTATTCTTGTCTAGTTTTCTTTAAAAAGTTTTTTTTCAACTGTCGTTATTGTGCAGAAATTTTATTACTTACTGCTTTATTATAAAACGTAAATCAATACCAACATTATAATTATTATACAGTAGTCACAATGGATCTTTGTGGCTCGGAAGTTGTCTGCCAGTCGCTGCGCAAACTGCTATTTTTCAGGCGCAATCCGAATGTTGAAGGTGAAGACAGCATTGTATAACTGCCTCGCTCACTCGCTTACGTTTTTTGAATAATCTATCTCGCTCTTACTTTATGCTGTTTTATCATCACAGCAGTACCTGCGCAATCGTTTACGGAGAGGTGGATCTCCTCAAGTCGTTCGTGTATTTTATCTTGACTTTGACTTGTGAGAACAATGACGCACAGAAGAATGGCGACGTCATTTTGAGGAGATCCACCCGGAGCCTAATTCACAACCAAAAAGATTCGTTGTGACTACTGTAGGTACCTCGTGTTTAGACATCTTCAACTATTCAGTCCAAGTTATTTATATACCACGTTCCAAATTGCAGATCAAACAGCATACCAGAGAAGCCGGTCCGAAGCTCGGTCATCGCGCAACGCATCAACACATTCTCGCAACAACCCCCCACCCACCCAACCTCCCCCCACAAGCCGCCGCTCAAACTAGAAAAACTGGAGCCCAAACAAGAAGAACAAGAACCGCCCAAAACGAGCCCTCTGAAGAACATAGATAAAATAAAACTCAGTCTCGAAACCCCGTCACAGATTCAATACGAGCCGATCATAGATCCAGTAGACTTGAGCCCTAGCACAGAGAACGAATCTAGTTCATTTAGTGCCATAGACTATACGGAGTACAACCAGAACGAAACGTACCGAGACTTGAAGCAGAGTGAACCGATGATAAAACAGAACATTCTCGAGAACGATATGTTCGACGCCTCGTACTCCAGTTCCAACGAGAATGATGACGATGACAGTGATAATAAGTTCAGTACGATCAAACGGTCGCCGTACAGTAAGACTAATATAGCAGAAGAGGGGGGGAGGGAGAAGGAGTTGAGTAGACAGAATACGGTGATTGAGAATGTTAATTATAAGCAGGAGACTAATGGGACTACGCTTGATGGTAAGTTTGTTTCCACAAGTTTAGTAACTCTTAAGCACTGCCATGATAAAACACACGATGTGGGGTACTCCAGTACCCCATATAGTGTGGGGTACTGGTGTACCCCATATAGTATGGTTTAAATTTCAATATAGGGCTGGGCTTGATGATTTTTTGTTTGTTAAGTTTAGTTTGCTTGCATAAGTTTAGTCACTCTAAAACTCCGCCATGATACGTACTGGAGTACCCCACAAATAAAAATGACACCTGTGAAGTTCAAGTTAATGGATAGATCCCACGTAACTTGGTTAAGGGCGATAAAATAATTTATAAAAATTTCCTGTTTGTCAAATATTTTGTGCAAAGAGCACAAACAAAACAATCATCAAACGCGCTCGCAGACGCTCAAAGGTTTTGACAAACCCGTAAAATTTATCAAATTATTTGATCGTTGACAAGGCCCTTTATGGCCGAGTTACACATCTCCAGCATTTAATAGAGTGAAGAGTAACATTTTTAGTTCCGCCATTTTAGCACATTTATAAACATACTAGCTGTGCCCATGGCTTTGCCCGCGTAGTTATTTCATTTAAAAGTAGCATTATAAGTCTTGTTCCAGGACCAAAAGTACCTATTAATTACAATATAGTACATTTCTTCAAAATTCGTTTAGACGTCAAATAGTTTAATATCGATTGCTCGGCATCTTATCATCGGGTTAAGATACCAAGTACCCCTGTTTTTAAGTTTTAAGTCAAACCTTAAGCTATCCAACAGTGAAAACCGCATTGCAATCGGTCCAGTAGTTTTTACGTGATGCTCGAACAAACATACGGACAAATAAAAATACCAAAAAATCTGTACAATGAAGATAATTAAAAAAAAAGGTCTAGGGTTCTCAAAACAGGCTAGAACAAGAATATTGGCTCAGAGCCCGCGGCAGCCAAAACTCAGTACAAATACAGGTTTACGCACGCGTGTGGGGCACTGAGGAAATATTCTTGTTCAGTAGCCTATTTTAAAGGGTTCTAACCTAACCTGACCCGTAATATTAGCTGAAATATAATAGATACATATACAGGGTGTCCCAGGAAGTAGTGATGAGTGGAGGTCCCGAGGTAGAGCACCAAGGAGCACCCGAATACCCCATGTGTGATCCGCGATTTTTGATATTTTGGGAGATATTCCACTTTATTTTCCACTAAACTTCTGATTTTACCTTAAAGTTATTGATTTTGACCAAACTAACAGTTATTCATTTGTTTTTTATATGTTGGTAGTCCAGCAACTGTAGTCTGGCAACATTGTAACCAACTACTTTATAGTTAATTAATAAAGTTCATCCTAACTTTTGAATTTGCATTGTTTTTTGTCTACTAATACTACATGGTTTTGGTGTCTTATGAAAGGGTCACTACTGGACTGCAAAAAAATACAAAAAATAAACTGAATACTAGTGTTAGTTTGGTCAAAATTACTAAGTTTTTGAGGTGGAGTATAATAAAAAAATATACCTATGGTATAACTCCGAAAAAAAAACGAAAATCGCGGAACATACATGGGGCTTTTTCGGGTGCATCTAGGGGTGCTCTACCTCAGGACCTCCGCTTTATCACTACTTCCTGGGACACTGTATAAGCTACGGAGCCATAGTTGATTACGCGTTATCAGCGGTGTATTTTTTTCTCTCATCATCAACCCGAATACGTCTCTGCTGAACTTAGCTTGGGTTTCCCCATAACGGGGGCTTTTGTCATAATCAGCACGCTTGGCAGGCGGCTTGGTGACCGCAGTAGGTCTTGATAGTTGTCAACACAGGAAAATGCAGTTGCCCCTAATTACCTATGCTGGTTTTAACCATCATCATTAGCCTGTACTTGTTCACTGCTGGACGTAGGCCTCTCCTAATGCAGGCCACTGAGCTCGGTCTCCAGCTCTCTGCATCCACATCTGACAGACGCTTTTCGCAGGCCTTCGCTCCACAGTGATGGTTTTCACAGCACCACGCAATGAGGTGTGGTCCTCATTTTAAGCCAGGCCGCCCAGGGTACATATAAATTCTAACTACTAGCGGCTGTAATCGTTAGCGATAAAGCTAGAAAAGTAAAAAAAAAAAACAATTTTTTAGTTGGCTGAAATGAATGAAATCGTTCAATTAGAGTTATGCAGTCAGTTAAGGTCACTTTCACTGCTGACCTTAAAAAGCGAGTCTAGCTCCGACGATGACATCACTGGATTAAACTCAAGTCTAAAAACACGCTGGGCGTGTTTTGCCGCACTGGCGTCGCGCTTTCAAAAACAACGTGTGTGTTTTCAGCAGTGAAGGAGTTGAACATATTTGTTTTTGTGTTGTAGATGTTTCGCCGGAAGGTTTGGAAGAGGAGGGCACGATATACGAAGATCTGGACGACGACCCGGGGCTCACCGCCAGGGCACTGTATGACTATCAAGCCGGTAAGTTAAGAAGAAAGACTTTGGTCCATACAAAAAGAAAAACACCCTAAATATTATGCGATTTCAAAATATTATTTCAAAACCACGCTTATCATCGGGTGGCGATATATCTAACATTGCGCACTGCAGCGCGCATACTGCGCGTGCGCGTTGCGGTAAGCGGCTGGATAAACATATTTGTTTCTCAAAACTTTTCAATAACTTAAAAGTTATAAGATTCTTAAGAATAAAGTATACCGCAAAAAGAAAAAACACTTCTCTACCCTTAAATATTATGCGATTTCAAAATATTATGTCAAAACCACGCAAACGTCTTTGTTTTTCTATTTATTTCAATAAGTTATAAGCAACTTAAGAATAGAGTATACCGCAAAAAGAAAAAAAACACTTCTCTACCATTAAATATTATGCGATTTCAAAATATTATGTCAAAACCACGCAAACGTCTTTGTTTTTCTATTTATTTCAATAAGTTATAAGCAACTTAAGAATAGAGTATACCGCAAAAAGAAAAAAAAACACTTCTCTACCCTTAAATATTATTTCAAAACCACGCAAATGTCTTTGATTTTCTATTTTTTTCAATAACTTATAAGTTATAAGCAACTTAAGAATAGAGTATACCGCAAAAAGAAAAAAACACTTCTGTACCCTTAAATATTATGCGATTTCAATATATTATTTCAAAACCACGCAAACGTCTTTGTTTTTTCTATTTTTTTCAATAAGTTATAAGCAACTTAAGAATAGAGTATACCGCAAAAAGAAAAAAAACACTTCTGTACCCTTAAATATTATGCGATTTCAATATATTATTTCAAAACCACGCAAACGTCTTTGTTTTTCTATTTTTTTCAATAAGTTATAAGCAACTTAAGAATAGAGTATACCGCAAAAAGAAAAAAAACACTTCTCTACCCTTAAATATTATGCGATTTCAACATATTATTTCAAAACCACGCAAACGTCTTTGATTTTCTAATTTTTTTCAATAAGTTATAAGCAACTTAAGAATAGAGTATACCGCAAAAAGAAAAAAACACTTCTGTACCCTTAAATATTATGCGATTTCAATATATTATTTCAAAACCACGCAAACGTCTTTGTTTTTCTATTTTTTTCAATAAGTTATAAGCAACTTAAGAATAGAGAATACCGCAAAAAGAAAAAAAACACTTCTCTACCCTTAAATATTATGCGATTTCAAAATATTATGTCAAAACCACGCAAACGTCTTTGTTTTTCTATTTTTTTCAATAACTTATAAGTTATAAGCAACTTAAGAATAGAGTATACCGCAAAAAGAAAAAAACACTTCTGTACCCTTAAATATTATGCGATTTCAATATATTATTTCAAAACCACGCAAACGTCTTTGTTTTTCTATTTTTTTTAATAAGTTATAAGCAACTTAAGAATAGAGTATACCGCAAAAAGAAAAAAAACACTTCTGTACCCTTAAATATTATGCGATTTCAAAATATTATGTCAAAACCACGCAAACGTCTTTGTTTTTCTATTTTTTTCAATAACTTATAAGTTATAAGCAACTTAAGAATGAGTATACCGCGCCCTTGTCCACCCCTAAATATTATCTGATTTCAATATATTTTTTGTATAAATTTGTTTCATTAATTAAATACGCTTATACGAATTCGTTTTTTACATTTTTCAAAAACCTCAAAGTCATGAGCATCTTAACTACTTACCCCCCATTCCTATAAAAATGAAACGAGTCGTTTTTCCAACGTCTCGTTACTTTTTGACGTTTTTTTGTATGGCGTGTATGTCAAAAGTAGGAACCGACCATTAGTGGTTATTGAGCTAAAAGTATGACAAATTAAAAAAGCTCTCTGTATAAAACATAAAGCAACGTATAAAAAAACATTGTATTTAATACTCTATTCAAGCGATTGACACTAACAAAAAAAGATTTCACCACAATTAAGGGGGTGCATAGTGCTTTTCCCCAAAACCAATTCTATCAAAAACTGTACTACTAATACTCAACACCAGCAACTCTCTCTATAGCTCGTATAGAGGATCGGGGGGAGGGGAGAAGATATCAATACATTTACTAAATACCTAATTTGCGAAGATCGTGTCAAGCGACTATCTTCTTACAGCAAATCCTAGAATATAATGCATAAACAACATTAGTAAAGGCGCCAACCCACTACGCACTGCAATGGCTTAGGGCCAACACAAACGAGCGCAACACGTCGTCGTGTCGTGAAAAACTATAGACGACGCGACGTCGGACAGTTACCGTCTGTTTCACTATTTGTTCTACCGATAGAACAAGGAGGAAAAAATTCTAGGTTGTTCCACTAATAGAAAAAGTAGGAAAAATATTCCTCGTTTGATCTGCTTATACAACAAGCGTGGTGTCATCGTGTCACCACCAAATTAGGAACTATAAACGCTTAAAAAAAACTGTTTACAGTTAAAATTTGTTTAATTTGTTATAACTTTCCATGTAAGATCAAAATGACAAATTGTTAGGTAGGTACTAAAAAATAAAACTTTGTGATATTATTTCAAAGAATTCCAGGTAAAACTATCAAATGACTACTACTTATTATACGTTTTTTTTCTTGTGTACATATCTACGGATTCGATGACCATTCGTCACATTAGCTATTTCGTCCCTATCCCTGATAGGTCACATTCATAATACGTCACTTTATGCTTCTAGGGCCGTATTAATAAACCGACCTCAACTCTGAGAGCGCTATTGAGAGCGATCTCAAGATGCTAATCTAATTAATAAACATATCTTAAGCTGTTGATTGAGATGCCGTAATCAGCTGAGTTAGTGTTTAATAATAAATCAATCTCGACTATCAAAAGCGCACTTGCCGTGTGCTTTGATATGCAGAATGTTGAGTGCAGTCGATCCGTGACTTGAGAGCGTGATTGCCAGTTGCTAGAATCAAGGATTTCGAAAATATTATGTCATATTTTCGAAATCCTTGATAATTATAATTATATTAACCATCATAATAAGAATATTTTTATATTCCTCTGGAAATAAACAAATTTATTTGGCATGATTGCGAAAAGATCCGAAGATTTGGTAGATATCAGAACCTGGCGAGGACTCGCTGAAGTCTAAAAAGATCCGAATTCGTAACCAAAGGATACGCGCTGGAAATACAGCATGGACGATTTTTTATTTTCATAAATTATAGTTATTTGTCGATGAATTGCGTTAAGTTCTTTAATAGATAGTGTAACTTTGAAAATACAGACATAAATTATGGCTTACATCCCTACGAATAAATTACATCCTTTCTACAAAAAAACTAAAGTAAGGTTATGATAATTAGGTAGAAAATAAACATTACGTTTAATATAATCGCATTTAATTTAATTCAACTACATCGAAGTAATAAATTTTAAGCTTACGTTATATCTTAATTGAGCAAAAACCGAACTTTCACTAAAGAAAATAAATCGTTCATTCGTAGTTCATTCAATCTTGCTCTCAAGTTCTGGTTCGTGACGTAGCATCTTGAGATGCGGCTCTTGAAAGCGACATGATCTGAGATGCTCTTGAAATGTCTTTATTAATCAGCGACGATCTTAAGATGCTGATCACAACTTGAGAGCGTATCAGTTGATATCGCACTTGAGAGCTCAACCAAGAGCGATTTATTAATACGGGCCCTAGTCAGTTTCCTTTACTCGTTTCATGCTGTATTTCGACTCTTTCTCAACTCGTCCGACGCATGTGAACTACACTGAATAACAAAATAACATTTTCTATATTACAATATTTTATTATTAAATAAATCATTAGTACAAACTTGTTATTACTAGACAATTATGATCTGATGACCGTTCGTCACACTAAGATGGCGTCAAAGAAACAAAATAATAACAAATGAACTTTTTTTTTTTTTGATCGAAATGAGTTTTATATTTTTTTGCCTTACTGTACATTGAAAAAATGCGTCGGATGAGTTGGGAAAGAGTCGAAATACACCATGAAACGAGTAAAGGAAACTGACTAGTTGCACAAAGTGACGTATTATGAATGTGACCTATAGGGATAGGGACGAAAGAGCTAATGTGACGAATGGTCATCGCATCCATATCTACAGTATTTCTGAATCGATTTGGATGATCGTTCTCTTTGTAGAAGAGCCCGCTTTTGAAGCGGGCTCTTGCAGAACAAGCCTAGCTACCTACACTTGTTGTGCTCGTCAGACACTGAAACAAAAAACGATAAGAACCATTTTTTTCCAGCGGACGAATCGGAGATAACATTCGATCCTGGCGATATTATCACGCACATTGAGCAGATAGACGCGGGGTGGTGGCAGGGGCTCGGCCCCCGGGGGGTGTTCGGCCTGTTCCCGGCCAACTACGTGGAGCTACTGCCCTGCGCGCCGCGCTAGTGCCTGTCTCGCGGGCAGGGCAGGGAGATCGGACGGAAGCAGGGCAGTGGGTAAAACAGTACTGCTACAATAATGTCTATTTCACACGAGGACAGGGCAGGGGGACAGAATAGAGCATGTTTTATTGGCCTTTTAAGGGAGAATTACACTAAATTTGATTTAAAAAATATATATAAAATGATAACTAAACAAACACCATACGAGTAGATAATCACTAAAATATTGACAATAATTTATAGACTAATCAAATAAAATAAAAATAATTTTACTATTTTATAAGCTATTGTCAAAATTTGTATTATTATCATGGCCTTGGCCCTCGAGCGGTTTGCAGTTCGCTACTTTAGTTTACACTAAAGTAAATTAATTACTGTCGTTTAATAAAACTCAAATTCTATTGTACAAATAATTAGAGTCAGTAGAAAACCACTTAACGGCTCCCGACTCCCCATGATTTGCGTCCATATGACGTTATATCAGACCTTACGTGGCTTACTATCTTAAAGAATCCTCACTGTTCTGTCCTTCTATTCTGTTCTTTTCACTGTCCTGCTATTGTATGTAACAGCCATAAAATACCACTACTATATACTATACTAGATGAAGGTAAACATTTGTGTAAATTAGAAACATTGTTTTTCCCAATGTTGGGATGATGATGCCCACAAAATATTGATGGTGTTCACTGAGACAACCCGTCTTTGTCCGTCAAGTGACCTGTTTACGCAAATCGATTCATAAACAGATCTCCTGACAGGCAAAGGTTTTAGTTAATACAGAAATGGTAAGATTTTATAAGGCTTTGTATGTAATCAGTATTTATTCATACAAATTTTCATGGAAATCCATAACATCTCTATTAATAATCGTACTCACTCACAAAATTAATTAAAAGTAATGCTGAATAGAGATGCACCAACTGATTGATCATTTTTAATTATCAAAACAAAACATTTTTTGTTCATATGACACATTGGTCACATTGGACTTGTTTACGCAAATCGATTGTACTTTGATTCATACCCAATCGCTAGACTGACGAGGGACTAATTAATACAGAAATGGTATTTTATTTTAAGTAATCAGTATTTGTTCATACAAATTTTCATGGAAATCCATAACATCTTTATTTCTAATCGTGCTCACTCACAATATTAATTGCTGATATTAAACTTAATGCGGAATAGAGATGCACCAACTGATTATACATTTTTAGTTATTATATTTAACCATGTTCATGGATTTTGTATGAATTTAATGTCTATGCGACATGCGTGCTTATTTGTTTTCACAGAACAATAAGTAATATAACGATTGATTAAAATTAATGTAATGTTTGACGTTGATTTCCATTTATTCTGATTTGGCAATGTATTAGTGTTGTTCACTGAATTCATTTGATAAGTTTCATTTAAAATTTAGATACAGTTATAATTTATATAATACATATTCTTTCGCACTATATACTTAGTATTTGTATACTCTTTGCTACATACTTACTATTACAGTTTTTTTAGATACTTATTTCATGATTATTGTGAACTAAGTCATAAAATATCTAATGAGTTGTGAATTTTATCATATTCAGTTAGTTTTAAAGCAATTTACATAAGTTTGTTTTGTAATATCTTTGTTAGTACGATAGCATTTAAAAATTGTATTAATTTGTTGTATTATTATGAACTAACTAAAAGGGCTATTAACTTTGACGTTCAAAAAATGTTATGAACACGTGATAGTTTAGTTTAATTAAATTACTATTTTATTATAATATTTGTATTTGATTTGACTGCTTTAATTTTAGTATAGACTGCATTTCTTTAGCTTTTAGTACTAATCTGTACTTAGAAAATGTATTGATTTAAAATAATTAGACAATTTTGGGAAGAAAATCAATAAAAACAGTAAGTAGTAGTAATATGAAATGTGTCTTAGTAGTGCCAAAAATCGAACTAGTTTCGAATTTTTACCTCAAATTATAGTCACATTTGTGTCGGAGAATCCATTTGAAATCGATTTGTAGCGGAAATTGACTTTTGAAATACTTTTGAACTGAAAATACATGTAAGTGTAGTTTAGGTGTAAATGGAAGAACAATAAAGCTAGTTTAGTTTGGCATGAACTAAGTGGCCTAGTCCAATATGAAACTGTGGGCAAATCACTGTTCACAAATTTGTTTATAATTATGGATGTGCGATATTTGTGTTTGATCCGATTTTTAGGGATCGGATCGCATGTCATCGATGCGATTTTCAGAAAATCGATCCGTAAGATCTAATGAATAGAACGATTTCTAACTTTATTGAATTGAGCGGCTAGTAATTCTTTGAATTGATCCGAAAAATAACTGCATTGTATTCTGCTGAAAGATCGGATCGGATTGGCGCATTCCTAATTTTAAAAGACTTCAAAAAGGAGGATGTTCTCAAAATGTTTTATCTTTAGTTTTTCTGAACTGATTTGGATGTTTTTATTATTTGAAAGGGTCCTCCAATGTGGTGACATTATACAGTTTTATAAACAATTCACTAGATTTTACAGCAAAAAAAAACTTAAAAATTAATTATCTTTCAAAAACGATTTCAGTACGCCTAGTACGGGTTTGCACATTAAGAAAACGGAAAAAAGTTTCGTGAGCTCGCTAAACTAACAGTTTTGGGTGTAATCGGTAGGACGAGTTCATGTTTTCAAATGAAGTTCACACGATAAAAAAATTCGAAGAGCTTGATTGAACGAACTTCACACTACATATATCTATCTCTTTTCCCAAGCAAGCAAAAAAAGAGACAAAATATATAGTCCACCGTATTGGTGTTTGACGTTTTGTTTTTCGTATTTCGTTTTTATCTCCAAAAAAATGATAATTGATTTACGTTTAATTGATGTGATAAATGGAAAGAACGTATTTTTCTGATTCTTCCGGTACCTTTGGTCTTTAATTTCGTTCAGTATTAACGAAGATACGGACCAAAGTAATCCAACACAACCTAGTTATTTTATATTGATTTTATGCCTCAACTACGACATCTAGCTTCGATGTAATACTTGATTTTTGATAATTACTAGTTGGGAATCCTGAACTAGGTGTTTGTTTCATCAATTGAGTCATATTTGGCGAAATAGAAATGACGACATCACGACATTGAAATTGTAAAGTAGGTAGGTAAATTGGTAGTGTTTCGCACTACAATTCATGTAATTTTTTTGGAAGTATTATTGTTGGTACATAAGTGCTACAAAAATACTAAATACAAGTTCAAAATAAGATAAAGTATTTTGGTCGGCTAGATATGAGTAGGTAGTACCTAATCATATCTATTAACTTACCTTGGTCTCTAGAGAGATTCTTTGAGAGTTCCTGAGATTTGTATTTTCCCGCAGAGTATTACGAGATTGACAAAACCTTCTTTAGTGAGCCGATACCGTTGCACAAAGTTAGTGTAACAGATGTGACTGGGTGTAATTAATCTCCGCCTACGTCAAGCTCCTGTCGCTCCCCTTCACGACAGTCAGCTCCTCAGCTCCTATTTATAGCGATGGTGGCCTAACGGTTCTATAGTGCAATTTAGAATCCAACGATACCGGGTTCAAAACCTAGGCTCCGCACCAATGACTTTTCTAAGTTATGTGCGGTTTTCCATCGCTCCGTGCTTCGGAGGGCACGTTAAGCTGTCGGTCCCGGCTGTTATTGATTAATAGCAGTCGTTAAGCCATGTCAGAGGCCCTCGGGCGGCCTGACAAACTCTGACATCAGAGGCCAGCACACAAACAAAGCTCCTACAGCCTCCGAGGCTCTACGCAAGATACCGTCTCGTTATCATAATAAAATAAAAAATCGCAAGATCTCATGAAGCTCTCACGAAAATTTATCTAACGAGTAACAATACTTTGAAAATGATCGAATTCGTCAAAGTTTACTACCACTAACTTGTCAAAGTGGCAACTCGTACTGCTAAAATGCGAACAATACTCGAAAACTTTATTTCCAATTCTAATACTACCATTTGATAAAACCCGTCCTACCAATTTTAGTTCCTACAAGTTTCCGCAAGAGGCGCTGACAGTAAATAAATGGAACTAGGCGAAACTACATTTCCTTTTCAAAAACTATAAAAAATTGTACTAGGGGTACTGGTCTATTTCGAGCTAACGATAATATTGATTTAAGTTAAAAGGACTCGGTTAAAGGGGTCCTAATGTAGAGTTAGCAAATACTAGATTTAAAACAAAACACGAATTTGAATGCGCTGATCAAGTCTTAAATAAGATCGATAGAGGACTTCACATAAGACAAATATGAAAATGTTACAGGCACTAGATATCTTAAATAATACATTATTTATATCTAATTTTCTAAACGAACATTTTTGATCACAGACGGGTTTCGAACCCGTATCATTCATGCCCCTGCGCGTCAATTCGGCTATCGTGACCACTTCATCAACATCCAAAAAAAACCCTCAGTTTCTAAATCCGTCTTACGGGAACGGTAGCGCCATCTATTAGTAGTTTTCTAAACTGACCAACCGAACACGGCTAATATTGCAATTAATTGTCGGTTAAGGTGGATGATCCCCGACATGATTTTCACTAGATGGCGCTAAATGTCAATATGTGCATAATTATAACTTTTTGACTTTAATTGCAATCAGATCCGAATTAAACTTTATTGGCGGCTATATTACCGTGTAATGATTATAATTAATCTTAAGTTCAATCTTCAATTGTAAATCTAATATTTTAACCGTATTCGTTCCTTATAAATTGGGTTCAGATCTTAAGTCAAGTATTGAACCAACATTTTTAAGGAACGAATACGCTTAAAATATTTGTTTGACAATGAAAACTATACATCAAATATTAACATAGTATAGTGTTTCAACCGCAAATAAAGTTTTAAATCTAACCTGACTGCAATTGAAGGCTTTGTATGTAATTAGAACAATGAAATAAATTAAGCTAATTATTTATTTATTGTCATTAGCGCCATCTAGTGAAACTTATGTCATGGACCATCCACCTTAGTCTATTTTAATCATTATATTTTACGGACTGTTGTTTTATATACTAACACGTTACTAAGTGCAGCCGTATTTGCGTCGATACTAATTAAATTTATTTAAATTCTTACAAGTATGTCATGTTATACTAGATTTGTATATGCTTAGTGTATAATTTATTGACTTCGCATTTATTATTATGTTCTCTATATTTAAATGTATATTTTGGTCTCTAGCACAATGCGTTATGTGTACAGTGTAATTAAAAAAATACACAGATCTATAAATATTTAAAAAAAAAACATTTGAAGAAACCCATATCAATTTCACAGACAAATGTAAAAATGTGTAATCTTTTGAACTATTTAAATCTGTAAAATTTTATTGTGCATAACTGTGCCTGCGGCTTTGCCCGCGTGGTCATTTCATTTAAAAGTAGCCCATTCGACTTTTTAAAGTACAGTATACATTTCTTCAAAATTTGTTCAGCCGTCAAATAGTTTTTTATAAATTGCTCGGCATCTAATCATCTGATTAACATACCAAGTACCCCAGTTTTTAAGTTAAACCGTGAAAACCGCATCGCAATCGTTCCAGTAGTTTTACGTGATGCACAAACAAACAGACACGATTTTGAAAAATTATCTGTTTTTGTTCATTAGCTTATTTTAAGTACCCTAGACCATTTTTTTATTATCTTCTTTGTACAGACTTTTTCGTTCTTATTGCTTTATTAAAAGTATAGATAGATTTTGTAATTTTTGTAGTTTGTTTTCGACTTAATATATAAGGAGATAAGTGTTAACAATAATTAAGCCCCAATTAGACGATCAAAGACTAAGCTTTGCCTTTACCCCTTCTATACATACCTATATAAGTTAAGCCGTGAGAGATGTATGTTTTTCTTATTATGTATACCTTGTACAGTAAGCAATAAGAGATGATTTTGACTGTTGTTTTTGTTACCCTCATTGGTTTGATTCCAGATGCTTTTATTTATTTTATGCAATGAGGGTTTTGTATATTTTATCTGACACCATATGTCGCTACCTAAGCGTCAGGTCAAAAATATTGTAAACCAGTGCAAATACGATGAATTTTCGGTAAAAAGTTTCACTGGCATAAAATTCAGTACAATTTGACAGTTGTTTGGACCTGACGTCTACGTAGCGACATCTGTTGTCAGAAAATATCGAAAACCGTAATTCATGCCCCGTTGGCTACTTATGTCACTCAACTGTCAAAATATTTTTAATCGACTTCACAAAAGGAGACGGTTATGTATTCTACTGTATGTTTTTATGTATGTACACCGATTTCTCTGTTTTTTGTTTGAAAGGGTATACTCCCCATGTAGTCCCATATAATTTTTATCAAAATTAGTTCAGTAATGTTTCGTTTTTTTTTATTAAACTATTTTGATTTTGTGTTTATATTGTCTCAAATCTCTAAGATTTCTAATCCGATTTGGATGGTTGTTGTTTTATTCAAAAGGGTAGACTTTCAGTGTAGTCCCATATCAACTTCATCAGAATTGGTTGAGTAGTCTTTTATTTTAGTTATTAGCTGTTAATCCATTTGAAGTCGTTTTTTTGTACTATGGTATTTTATACAGCTCTTGTTTTACCAATAAAATTCAAAATCCATCAACATCATGGTGTGATGCCGGAGCGGTAAAATTTTACAATCTTGTTCCTATACATCGAACTATGTTATTAAGTACCTGTTTCTATGTTCCTACTTAGATTGATTTATAATAAAAAGGCAATGACAAAATTGAGAGAGAAAACAACGAGCGAGCTTTACAGTAGGCGCAAATGATATGTAACATATTTTAACACGTTGGTAACACTGTTACACTTTTCACGTAATCACTCCCATAGGTTGCAGGAAAGCGAGCGGAGAGATATAACACATCAAAAACATGATTCCATTACAATCTTTACTTGAAACCCCTAGAACTGAATGAATCGGTTCCGATAGATTCCATACAAATGATGTCTGAATGAACCCTCGCTTGTACTATTATTTATTCTGTGCAAATTCGTCTCTTTTTGCTAACTGTGTGGTTTCTTGTACTTGTACCAATATTATCGCAATATAATTTTACGTGTATGGTGCTCCATTGTAACATAGGTTTACATTTGTATCCTACTATTTTCGAAATAAACAATTCCTAGATACCCAGAAAACATGTTTTAATTAGTCTGCATTCCACGAAAACGCGATCTACGGTACAGTCCCATGCTGTGGTTTAAATTGCACCAATATGCGCTATGTGTACTGTCAGCGCCCACAAAGTCGGATTAAATGCGCATTTATTCTCCACGTCGGACACATGACGTCAGGATTGACGTCATTTTGGTGTGCACACAACGCTTGCAAAAAAGAGCAGCGTATGCGGTAACGTCAAATTCAATTGATATATGTCATTCTATGTTGATTTGTTGTTGGAATTCCCGCCGGACTGCCAGTACATATAATAATGATTATATTCTTAGCAGAAGCAAACGAATTCAACAGAAATAGGAGAGTAATGAGAAAACTAAAAACAAAACAAAACAACAGTAGGATTCACAGAACAGCTGACTCAAATGACAAGCATGCAATCGTCGGTTTAATTTGTTAGCGTGCAACAATTTAAACCGATTGTTATCAGTGTTTGCAGTCTCGATTTGGCTTTAGTTACAATGATCGAAACTAGATGGCGTTAGTGTCAAGCTAGCTCGCGGTGAAATTTCACTCACGCATTTGCATAGATTCATTCAATTGCATTGAACCACTGTGCGCTATGTGTACTGTCAGCGCGCGCAAAGTATTATTAAAATGCGCATTTATTCTCCACGTCGGACACATGACGTCAGGAGTGACGTCATTTTGGTGTGCACAGAACGCTCACATAAAATAGGTAGAGCAGGCCTTTTTGCCCGAGTATGGCGAAGCTAGGAAACCCTTTCCTAGCTTGAGCCTTCTATTTCTATTCTTAGCCTTTCCATGAGTTTAACAGTCTATGTATGTATGTATGTGGGTATATGGCTATCATAAGCATATTTTTTTACTCAACTATGGCGAAACTAAGGAAGGGTTACTAAAAATTTGGTCAAATTTTGATAAGCGAGCTATCAATCGATTCGTCTTCATTTATAGTGACTTATTTAGAGCAAAAAAAAAACGACTGCGGCGAAGCACTTGCACGACCGTAGTCGAGTTTTAGTTTTGAACTTATGTCTTGTTTATATGTTGATCGCTTTTAGCAATAAGACCGCCGATTGTGCCTAATTTTAAAATATTATCCTTTTTATTTGTCCTTTAATTTGGGTCTCTATTGACACCAAACAGGATTTTTTATAACAATAATGAGCACTTTATTAATCTTTCGCGGGCCATTTGGGCTTTTAAGCCCGAACATCGCAAGCATACGCCGTACGGAAATGAAGTGGTGGCCGTCGAAGAGTTAAGTGTTTATTATTATTATTATGTTTTTAGGACCCCTGTGACTGTTTATAGGTAAGTACCCAAGTTTGGAATACTGAACATCTTGTGCTACTCCCGCGATACCTACTCGAAATTGTGCCACTTGTATCGGTTCTTTTAAAACAAAAACATTAAGTGAGCGATTTTCGGATATCCTTAATCTACATTTTTATATAGGAAATAAATTTTCTACAATTTTGAGCTCAACTTAAACTCTGGTCTATTGGAGATACAGCGAGACAAAGAAGGGCAATTGTCACAAAAAATGTGGATAATTATGGTCATTTCCAAGAAAAGTATTGGCAATTTTTTTTTATAGAAATGACGTTAGATAGAAATTTGTAGAGAAAATAATGAGGTTCAATTTCATTCAATTAGCTTTAAAACGGTGCCTCTACGCCTCGAAGTTTCCTTAAAAACTAGAAAAGTAAAGATAAGTACCCGAAAATGCTTCCATAAAGTAGTTTTTTCGAAGTAACTGAAACAAGTGCCAGATTTTCAGGTAGTAGCTCATGTGTTGCAAACTTGGATATAAACTACTCTCGCTCATGCGTCCTAACAATGTAAAAAAACGTAGATACATTGCAATATTTGATGGTTTTTTTGACTGGTGTTATCATATAGACATTAGTTTTAATTGATAACATAATTTGATAAATACTTAATACTCTCATAATAAAATCACCAAACACAAATAAATATAATAGAATTTCCATGTCGTTTCCAGTTTACATAAATAAAAATGTATTTTTACTCGTAAATGCACTTTTACCTATAGTAAAAATTCAATTTAAATTGAGCTTCCAGTCTTTCCGTGTATAAAACAGTTTAATAACCACTACCGTGATACACGCTGTACGCGCGTAGTTGTGCGCGTGGTAGCTTTTTAGCGCGTACCGTAGCGAATTCGCGGTATTCTCCAACCCCCCCCCCCTGCCTACGACCTTGTCTGACCAACAATATAGACCTATCTATATATGAAATTATAACGTAATAGTTAATCAATATCAATAATTTATAAACATTATACGGCGTGTTTTTAATCGGGACTTTGAATGATACTCTCTAAATAGTTAAACACTGCGCGTACTCTGCTCTCTATCTCGAAAATGGTTCAAGATATAAAAAAAAAATAACAATATTTATTATAAATACAAACGGATTTTATTAAACCCATAGGAAACGAGATATTTGCAATAAATGTGTCAAAAATCGATCTTTGACCTTGGAATATCTGCAGTCACCTTACGATAAGTAGGTTTTGAGACAAGTTTTAGGGTGTCAAAATAAAGGTTTATACAAGTTTATAGCTGACTATCTCTCATTCCGAGGTGAAACCCCTAATATTCCTGGACTATATTTAGATTTAAATTTGCACGTGTTTGTAAATAAACTCTTTATTAGATAATTTCTCTCCTCTTTATTAAAAAAACTAACTTGTGTATGTAACAAAATGGAGCTCATTTCGAGCAACTAATTAGTTAACCCTTTTTTTCGTTCAATTAAGATAAGTTAAGATTTTATGGATTTCCTTTTATTTTATTTATAATGTTTGTTAGAGAGATTTGATTCTTATGATTGACTTTATTGATTGATGCCATAAGAGTACAGGCTGTTATTTCTTCGGTTTTAGTCGGTTCGATTCCCGAGTGTGGCAAGCGAGTTTTCGAAAATCTTTGAATGCAGATTTGTTTCTATTTAAAAATAAAGGAATGTTTCCTTTGAGTAAAATTTGCTACCTCCAGTATTTAGAGTACTTTCCACCCGGGTGTGGTTAAAACAATCCAGCCTGTATATGTATATACGAGCATACCATATAATACAGACAGACGCGGAAAGCGACTTTGTTTTATATGTATATTATTGATTTGCGTATTAATTTATACTTTTGTCCCCTGATGCGAAATGAGAGGGGCGTTACAGGTTTCGGTTTTATGTATCTGTGTTTCTAATCTATCTGTGGCATCGTAGCTCCCAAAAGAATGGACCGATTTTGATGCGTTTTTTTCTGTTTGAAAGCTGATGTGATCGAGATGGTTCTTAGCTAGAATGGGGGAGTAAAGCGTAATATATTTTTTAAATTTGAGCTTGTACTTTGAATGAAAAGCTGAAAAACAAGGCCAAACTTAAAAAATTAAAATGCCATATTTGTCCTCATCATTATTTAATAATAACATCAAATTCGTTACAAAAATCTTATACATATAAATTTTAATAAACCTTGCACCGTATTCACTCAAAGGATGTCAGAAAATACTCCATGCTTAGGAAGAGGTATGTTGTTGAGGAGGTTGGGAATGACCTGGAACAGATTAAAAACAAAATTAACACCAGTTTTTAAATGTTGTTTTTTAACATAAAGGTCCGAATATATTCCTTTATCTGTCTTTTGCAAGTTCAAGTTAATCTATTTGACCAGTACAAAATACGTGTACAGTAATGTAGTCGCAGCCAATCTATTGTATGTTTGTGAAGTTAGGCTCTGTGAACGATTGCGCAGGTACTGCTGTGGGGATAAAACAACATAAAGTAAGAGCGAGATAGAATATGCGATAAACGTAAGCGAGTGAGCGAGCCAGTTATACAATGCTGCAAAACTAGAAAATTGTGACATAATTTCCACCAGTGGGGATAACCTTGTGGCGATAATGAACCCTCATAAATCACACTCATATTACCTACAAACACTTCACACTAATATTATAAACGCGAAAGTTTGTATGAATGTGTGCGTGTGTGTACGTTTGTTACTACTTCACACGCTCAAACGGCTAAACGGATTTTGATGAAATTTGGAATGGAGATAGCTATACATATAATAACACAAACGATGCTTTTCATCATCATCAATTTACTTCACTCTCAAATGGCTGAACAGATTTTGATGAAATTTGGAATGGAGATAGCTATACATATAATAACACAAACGATGCTTTTCATCATCATCAATTTACTTCACTCTCAAATGGCTGAACAGATTTTGATGAAATTTGGAATGGAGATAGCTATACATATAATAACACAAACGATGCTTTTCATCATCATCAATTTACTTCACTCTCAAATGGCTGAACAGATTTTTATGAAATTTGGAATGGAGATAACTTATAACCTAGAATAACACATGATAATTTCATCATCATCGTCATCATTTTACTTCACTCTCAAACGGCTGAACGGATTTTGATGAAATTTGGAATGGAGATAGCATAAGCTACTGCACCGAGCGGAAAGTGACGCATTGCTGCACCGAGTGTTAGTTTGGAGTCCGAGCTTTAGCGCTTTAGCGAGTGCAACAAGGAGTCACTTGAGCGAGTGTCAGTAATCTGCCATTATTTACTAACTTTATTTCAACCCTCTGTCATTGTTGACCGCAATCAAGTCTTTACTCTGCGTAAAGTACTGACTGAATGATCTTTCGACAGTGCCTTCTGTGAAGCTTTTGTGCAGAGCTGTGCAAGTGAAATAGAAAGTGCCTGGTTTATGGCGAGATGGAAGTGATAGAAGTGTTTCTTTAACTAGCACAAATAAATCCATTTCCTTCAGTTCTCTATGTGCCATTTCTTTTGGTCCCACATGTAATAACACAGTTCAGCCTCACCAAGCCACATCTTCATCATCATCATCATCAGCCCATATTGGTCCACTGCTGGACGTAGGCCTCTCCCTGTGAACGCCATTGAGCCCGATCTTCGGCTCTCCTCATCCAGTCGCTACCAGCCGCCTTTCGCAAGTCGTCACTCCACCTGGCCGGCGGGCGCCCTACACTAAGTTTGCCTAAATGCGGTCTCCTCTAGAACTTGTTTACTCCAATGGTTGCCGGTACTTCGAGCTATGTGACCGGGCCATTGCCAATTCAGCCTGCTAATTCTTTGACCTTAGTTCTCTTGCGGATCTCCTCATTTCGGATTCTGTCCTTTAGAGAAACTCCAAGCATACTGTATGTTTTTTGAGTCGCTCAGCGAGCTATGGAGTGCCATAGCTCGCTGAGCGACTCAAACTCCTTGTGGACTCCTCAGTGTGAGTGTCTACCTTTCGGCACCGTAGAAAACCACTTAAATTGTAGTAATTACAAGGGTTTCAAGAGGTCTTCCTAATGCCTTTGAAGAATTACGTGCGGGTGCAATGTATGTAGTGAATACGCAGGTAAATTTCTGGAAACTAAAAATTTAGGTTACTGAAAAAACCTAAATTTTTAGTTTCCAAGTCGGGGACAATGGTGAGGCAGATGCCCCACCTTGCCCCTTGCTTGTGGGTACGCCCATGACACATACACTAGGGGACAAATATGCCGCGATATATTATTCGTTTTGTTTGTTATCATTCATGATAATTATTATTATTACACGACTGCCCAAAAAAGGAGTGTTATGTTTTTAGCATTCGTGTATGTTTGTATGTGAGTTTCTTTATTCCAACATAACTATAAAATGCTTGAACAGATTTAGATGTATGGGGTATCGTTAGAATCCTTACATCCCCTTGAGTGACAAAGGCTATATATATTTTGAAAAAATTACAATTTGGCGGCAGCATGGCTCCATTAATTTCAATTGCAAAAAAATATTATTTTCTTCGATTTTACAATATGGGTATCTAATTGAAGGTCTTGGCATATTCCAATAGTATATAATTTATTGGCATAAGTCCATTTTTGGCAGGGCAGGCGTGTTTTTTTAGCTTCTAAGCTAGTTATTTTATTGACATTAAATTGTATCCATTAAGTTTCATTTATATCAATTAATTTTAAAATACCTAGTCGAATGTATGTGACATAATTATATAAATTAGTAGGTATTTAAAAGTATCAACCCATATGATTGTTGAGTGATCGATAGGGGCAAACTGATATTACTTTATTGGATGGAGACCTAGCATAATTATAATTTATCAGTTATTCAATAAATATTCTGATTCTGATTCGCTAAAGCTTTATTCCCAGTAGCTCGATTAAGAAGTTCTGCCATCGAACTATACTTTATTTTCTCACTAGTTCTACAATGTCGAAAGTCGAGCAATGTCGCCAGATATCTTGCGACCTTTTGGACGAATACGATCGTGAGGCAAGATATCTAGCGACATCTCTAGCGACACGTGTCGCGGGACATTTGTCCCATAGTGAATACAAGGCCTAAGGATTTACCCATCCTACTGCTATTATAAATGTGAAAGTGAAGTTGTTTGTTTGTTACGCTTTCACGTCTTAACTACTCAACCGATCACCATGTTTTTTTTACACGACTGCCCAAAAAAATGTTTTTAGCATTCATGTATGTTTGTATGTATGTGAGTTTCTTTATTCCACCATAACTTTGAAATGCCTGAACAGATTTAGACGTATGTGGTATCGTTAGAATCCTTACATCCCCCCGAGTAACATAGGCTACATATTTTTTGAATAAGTTCAATTTGGCGTCAGTACGGATCCAATTTAAATTGCAAAAAAAAAACTTCGAATTTTACTGTATGTTTTTTTTTAGCTTTTATGGTAGTTTTCATATGTTTTAAGGGGTACATAGGGAAAAGGACATATACCATATACCTTAGCACCTTTCATGAATTGCCTCTTCGATGTCAAAGTGCCAGTTGTCAAGGTGACAGATCTCAAAGTGCACCCACCCAACAACAACTGGGGTACAACAACAGCGTTTTTTTAAATTTAATTACTAAAAGGGTGACGAGGGTGGCAAAGTCGCACGCGGGTGAATCTGTGGGGCGCAGCTAGTTCTATATATTATTGATGTGAATTGTAAACCATTGGAGATAATTATATTTTTACCTCCATAAAACTCACCTTAACTCTGACTTCTCGAGGCAGATACTCGTGTACGAAGTCGTAGAAGTCGAAATGCGTATTGACCACATCGAGCCGAGCCATCTCTTGCTTCAGTACGGACACAGCGTCGGGCGAGGCAACTTCACGTCGCCGCATCTCCACGGTGAACTTGTATATAAGCTGCATAAGCTTTTCGGCGCGCACGCGGGCTTTGTAGTCGTATCTGCACACATAAAAAAATACCATAAAGGTCCGCTAATGAATACCATTGCTATGTATCTAAATTTGTGTCTGACTTGTAGTTTAAGATTGTTTGCTTGTCATATGAGGTAGTGCTGGCCTATGGTGTCAGTTTGCGAGGCCGCCCGAGGGCCTCTGACATGGCCTTACTGCTATTAATCAATAGCAGTTAGGCCATGTCAGAGAGAACAGCCGGGACCGACAGCTTAACGTGCCCTCCGAAGCACGGAGCGATGGAAAACCGCACATAGGCAAGAAAAGTCATTGGTGCGGAGCCTAGGACCGAACCCGGTATCGTTGGATTCTAAGCTGCACTATTGAACCGTTAGGCTACCATCACTCTATATTTAAAATAGACAGTGCTTTGGTTCTAACTGAAAGCTTTTATCATTTACTGTGTAAATAAATTACAACAGAAGAATTCAGCAGAGTTGGGCAGCATTCGGTAAGCTTCGTCAAGTCTTCGCGTCGTTCATACCACAGTACCTCAAGACAAAAGTCTTCAATCAGTGTGTCCTACCAGTCATGACCTACGGAGCCGAAACGTGGACACTCACGGTCAAACTAGTCTACAAATTAAAGGTCGCTCAGCGAGCTATGGAGAGAGCTTATCTTTCTCTGAAGGACAAGATTCGTAATAATGATATCCGACGGAGAACTAAGGTAACCGACATAGCTCTGGGGATAAACAAGCTGAAGTGGCAGTGGACTGGTCATATTTCCCGTAGAAGAGTTCTCGAGAGATCACGTTTAGGAAAACGTAGTGGAGGCCCGGTGCAGTGACGACCTCCGAAAAACGGCTGCCAGAAAATGGACGAGGAGAGCTGAAGACCGAGCTCAGTGGCGTGCATTAGGAAAGGCCTACGTCCAGCAGTGAACAAGTATAGCTTGATGATGATGATGATGATGTGTGTAAATAATTAAAACCCCCCTATAGGCCTTTACCACTCAGGACGTGTTCTGGTTATGATGATGAGGTATCTTCTCAATCTATACTTATAACTAGCATTACGCCCCGGTTTCGCACGGGTTAGCTAAGATTTGTTTATAAAATCCTTACCAATTTATAAAAGTGAAATATTGTCTGTCTGTCTGTTTATTTAACTAAGTTTTAACGCGATAACGGCTGGGCGGATTTTGATGAAATTTGGAATGGAGATAGCTTATACCCTGGAATAAAACATGGAATACTTTTTATCCCGAAAAATTTGTAGTTTTGCACGGGAAAACTGGAAAATATTGATTACTAAGGAACGGTTGCCATGGAGACGAAATAATAAGTCTCAAAAAACATCAAGAGCGTTAGTGCTCTACTTTTGCATTGGTTTTTAATATCCTAGAAGAACATAGGGTTCTTTTTTCACGATAAACTAGTCCGCGCGGACGAAGTCGCGGGCAGGAAAGCTGCTATAAAAGCGGAAGGTGTACTATAAAAACCATCCTCAGGCACACGACTACCGATTAAAACCTAGACTAGCGCGCGCAGACAAGAAACCAACTTTATACATAAAGAATCATGCCCGTCCCATACATGCGATGACCTGTCATTTTTTTTCAGGTGGTGTATAATTATTTAAATTGCAAATTAGAGTTCCTAAAAACGACTGTGAAAATGTATCGTTTTGCCAATTTAATCTAGTAGTCAGCCATCGACTCACAGAAAAAATATTTGTAGACAGACATATAACTCTGTGTGTATAATATACTATATCCAGTTAATGAGAAGTCTGACAGCGTCCAGCTGCGGGACAAAAAACTGTGTACAAAACAACACGAGCTGGGTCAAATTGACCCGTCCTCATCCTCGCTGGGTTAATCTGTCCAGTAAATCGGAGCAAATTGGCTGTAACATACAGACAGACCGACACACAAGTGATCCTACAAAGCTTCCTTATTTCATTTGTCCGAATGAAATAAGGACGCAACCCTAAAAATAAATGCAACCAACTTACTTAGGCTCCAACTTTTTCTCCAAAAAGTTGTACAATCTCTTTGTGATCCAGGGAGCACTTCTCGGTTGGAATCTCTTGGGCGGCTTGTACTTCAGGTCTTCGAGTACTTCCTCCGGTAGCACGGGCATGAAGGGGTTGTGCCGCTTTGTCTTTGGTTTGGTAACTTTAGGGATGGGGCGTCGTGGGAGCTTCGGTATTGCAGGTACTTTGAACGGATTATAGATATCTTGTGGTGGCGTTTTCAATGAATTTCTCACTCGTTCTTTCTGGAAAATTAATAAAACATTTGGGACAAAACAACACAACGAAGCAAGGTGTAAAAAGAGATGGCTAGGTATTGTGCGTGAGTGGATAATTTGTGGTTGATACGCAATTTCATCGCATTATACTGCATTGTTTTTTAACAGAATTAACACGAACAAGGTCAAGATTTTGCTGCGATGTGGCAGCGATCGGCATATCTTGGGTGCTTCACTTTCGATTTGGCGCAGTGGAATCTGTATTTTTTTAAATATTATTGGAATTAAGCATTTGAGGCACTAAGGAATGCCACGTAGTATTGCGGTATTTGTCATTTCATACAAACGACACTACGGCTTTTATAACTAGGCCGCCTTGAAGTTAGCCGCTTGACTGAGCTATGGTTTTATGGAATTAAATCAAACAGGATCAATTCAAATTCAGGATGGCTACTACAATGGCCGTAGAGCTCATTTTACAACAAAAAAAACGGAAACCATACTTTGTGGATAGATTGAGGTACGCTACACAGGACGAATGATCGCTGATGATGTGAATATCCAGGCCTGCATCGTTTATTCGAAACTACAAATCCTGAATAAATTAGAGCGTTTTTTTATTTTGAAGTGATAAATAACACACGCTTCATTTTTGTTGTTTAGTAAAATAAAACGCTGCAAGAAATGGCCAATGCTTACTACTTTCCTAAACAACCTAAAGATTTTATAATTAAATTGATTGTTTATATATTTTTTTATTTTTTTTAATATGTGATGTTACTTTGTTGTGTTCTCGAGTGGAGACCGTGAATTGGCAAACGTAGTGTAGGACGCCCGCCGGCTATATGGAGCGACGATCAGCGCAAGATTCCAGGCAGAAAGTGGAGCAGAAGATCGGGCCAAATGGCGTGCCTCGGGTGAGGCCTATGTCCAGCAGTGGACGAACACAGGCTGATGATGATGTTGTTGTTATAATATATATTTTTAACCATTAGAGCACCATTAAGGCTCCGCACCTAAGAGGGTTTTTGTCATTTATTATCTATGACGGCGAGTGTTAGACCGTAAGCTCGCGAAATCGCTGTGGACTGGATTGACGACCGGTTGGTCTAGTGGCTAGAGATCCTAGGTACGAAATCGAACGGTCGCGGGTTCGAATCCTGCAAGGTGCAATCATTTGTGTGATCAGCAGAAATGTTTGTTTCCGAGTCATGGATGTAATCTTATCTATGTATGTTTATCCGTTATCTAGTGCCCATAGTACAGGGTATCCTAGTTTGGGGGCTAGGTAATTGGTGTGGAAATGTCCTGAATATATATATTTATTTATTTATTTTGGCGCCATAATTTACTTTACATTAGTACTTAACTAATGTTATGTGATTTATTATGTTGATCAAATGTTTTATCCTGATTAAAAATGTATCAAAAATGAATTAAACATTTGAAAACAGTGTTCTTGAGGAAAATTTCACTCCTGACATCACGGAACAGCAACGAACATGACAAACGAGCTTTCAGCAGCAAAATCAAGCAAAGATTACGACATTACTTTTTTCATTAAAAGTAAGTTCCTATTGCATGAGTGTAGATAAAGTAGTGTAAGAAACGGCACATAACCAGGGCGGTCGCACTCCGCAACAAGTACATATAAATTCGAGGACCCAATATTCCGGTCCGTTCAGTCGAGTGTCAAGCGTGCGCTCGATGAGTCGCGCGCCTTGTACTTAGCGATAGAGCACCTACTTACGTAAAGTTATTGACAAACTTTATTCGTGTTTTAATTATGAGTACCAAGAAGAAACCTAGAAAGTACTGCATAGCATTCGTCTGTTTGAATAGTGATAGAAATGACGAATTGTCATTCTTTACGTTTCCAAAGGATATTGAAAGGTAATAAATTGTAATACCTATAATAGGTCCTAGTTATGTAGTTAGATATTGATATTTTTTTATTACGTAGGTTCCTATAGTTTTATGTTATTTCATTTGTGTTCCATACCGAAGCTACGCATATTTAAGGTTTTTCCGCGCAGAAATAAAGTCGGTTTATTAAATCGATCAATGTATTGATTATAGTAGGTATTGTTGATCGGAAAATGAATTACTGTGCTGACTTAGTAAGTAGCCTACAACTAATTAGGAATTTATATAATATATGTCTCGTATAATACCTACCTACTTTTAATACCTTTTATTACGTAGCAATTTATTTTTCACTCATTAAAAAGCATGAAATTCAGATAGGCACCTTTATTCATCAAAGTGCAATACCTATAAGGATATAATCATAATCAACCAACGACACGTAGGTAGGTATCTCACTAAACTTATCGGCGTTCTGAAAACGGGATAGGTAGGTAGTAAAAATGAGGTAGTAGGTCTATTCTGATAAGAATGTCATTGTATGTAATAGAACTATTTTAATTTATAATAATAAGTAATAACATAATACATTATTACTTATTTATTCTGTTACAATATCTAAGTCATAACATATCACAGAATAATTAGTAGTACAAGTACCTAGTCATATCTTAATACAACCCTACCGAGCGAAAAAGGGACAGAGCGATTCTGAAACGGTTAGAGCAATGGAAGTTCTCGCGCGTTGTGATACGGTGAATTCTAGCCTGCACGCGGTGGGCGAGCGCCTACTAGGTAAATATAATTGAAAGCTCGCAGCGCCGTGCGAGTTAAATTGCACTTTATAGCGTTGTAGCGAGAGTCGCTATTTATTTAAATGACTTTACTCAGTTAGCCTTCTGTACTTGTACTATTATTTATTCTGTGACATAACTAGGTATTAAATCATTCTAGTGATACTATTAAAAAACTCACTCTCGTGTTTTAATTCCCTTCATTATGCAACCGTTTCATAAACTACTATTAAAAAGGATACTTAAAATAAGCAATACTGTCTGTGTCTGTTTATTTGATCGCGCATCACGTGAAAACTAGTAGACCTATTGCGATGCGGTTTTCACTGTTGGATATCATAGGGTTTGACTCCGATGAGTAAAAGTCGAGAAAACTATTTAAAAAAAATTGACGTCTGAACAAAGTTTGATGATATTGGTACTTTTAGTTCTGGAATAACACAGGATCCTTATATCCCAGAAAAATGCCACGCGGGCAAAGCCGCGGGCACAGCTCGTCTATCTATAAGGTTTGGTTTCGATATGACAACTAACATTCTTTAGTGGAACGGACCTAAAGCTTATTCAAGTATCAAGACCTCTTACCAGTTTGGCATTGTTTTCCATAATGTCTTTCTTTATCTTCTGCAGATAGGTTTCCAAGGTCGTCAGTCTCGTCCTTCTAGAAACTTCATGATCCGACTCCGGAGCTTCCTGATCTATTTCAACATCATCATAAACGTGATGTGCCGATGCTTCTGGCAATTCTGTTGAATTCGCTTGAGGGAACTTAGCAGTCACTGATGTTAAATCATTGTGCACTGTATATCTTTTAGCAGATTTCTCCATCACCAGGGCCCGTAATGACTTCCGAGGGGTGAAATCTTTGCCGAAGGTTTGTCGCAGCGTTTTGCGCGTCGTCCTATGAGAATCCCAGCATGAACCTTCTGCACTAGAGTTTGTAGTTCCGCCAGGCAAACTAATACTATCCCTGACTGGGTTGAGGCTTGGTCTGATGTTTAGATTTTTGATCATGCTTTTGGATTTTCTGACGGTCGTATGTCGGCCGTGAACCTCCAAAGAGTCGGTTTGGTTTGTCGTGTCGTGTGATTCGTCTGGTGTTTCGCTTCCTTCGTCATATTCCATTTCTTGTTGATCATCAACTTCTTCACTATCATTTTGGACCTCTTGACTGTTATTTTGCTGTTCATCTTCACTTTCATTTTCTACTTCTTGGCTGTCAATATTTTCTTCGTACTCGTTTTCAGTTTGACTCTTGTTTTCTGCTTCACTCTCGTTTTCTTGGTTCTCGTTTTCAATTTCACTCATGTTTTCTTGTTCTTCATTTTCTACTTCACTCTCTATTTCTTGTTCTTCGTTTTCTACTTCAATCTCATTTTCAGCTTCTCTCTCGTTTTCAATTTCACTCATGTTTTCTGGTTCTTCATTTTCTACTTCACTCTCTATTTTTTGTTCTTCGTTTTCTACTTCAATCTCATTTTCTTGTACTTCATTTTCTGCTTCACTTTCGTATTCAATTTCACTCATGTTCTCTTGTTCTTCATTTTCTACTTCACTCTCTATTTCTTGTTCTTCGTTTTCTACTTCAATCTCATTTTCTTGTACTTCATTTTCAGCTTCTCTCTCGTTTTCAATTTCACTCATGTTTTCTGGTTCTTCATTTTCTACTTCACTCTCTATTTTTTGTTCTTCGTTTTCTACTTCAATCTCATTTTCTTGTACTTCATTTTCTGCTTCACTTTCGTATTCAATTTCACTCATGTTTTCTTGTTCTTCATTTTCTACTTCACTCTCTATTTCTTGTTCTTCGTTTTCTACTTCAATCTCACTTTCCTGTTCATTTTTTTCTGATTCACTCTCTTTTTCCTGTTCCTCAATTTCGTTTTGTAAATGTTGACTTTCATGACTAACACTTTGCTCTTCCTTACTTGAATCTTGAATTTCCTGGCTTTCATCTTGAATATCTTGATTAACATTTTCTTCTTCCCGACTTTCATCTTGAATATCTTGACTAACATTTTCCTCTACCTGACTTTCATCGTGAATATCGTGACTCACATTTTCCTCTACCTGACTTTCATCTTGAATTTCCGTACTTTTAAACTGAACAACATTTTCCTCTTCCTGAATTTTATCTTGGATATCTTTACTCATATTTTGCTTTTCCTGAATTTGGTCTTGAATTTTCTGACTTTCATTTTGAATATGTTGACTAACAATTTGCTTTTTCTGACTGGAATCATTGTCATCATTTTCCACTTCTTGTTGTTCAACTTCGCCTTCAATTTCTAACTCTTCTCCTACTTCTGCAATTTTATCAACCTCCATATTATCGTGCTCTCTCAGAGATTTATGTTGAACACTTATTTTTTTGTAATTACTTAGTTCTTGTTGGCACGCAATGTCTTCAATTGTTTTATCTTCATTGATAGCTTGTTTATGACTATCTATGGGTTTTTCATTACCTTGGGAAAGTATAACAGATTTGGCGGATTCTTCGTCGATTTTATTAACCACCGCCTTTTGTAGACTTTTATCTGTTTTGCTAACATTTCTCGTACTATATTTTCTTTGTGAAGCATTTGCTTGCTTGTTTGATTTATTGATGACACTCGTATTTTGTTGTTTGGCCTCTCCTGGCATGTCGACTTCATCAGCGTTGTCATCATTTTCGTATTCTAAAGTAAAGTTCAACTCATCATCATCATCATCATTCTGCGGTATTTGTTCAATTTCTCTTACCAGATTGTTAGAACTGTGATTATTAGAAACAAGATCTTTATTTACAGTTAGGTTAGAAGAATTCTTGGATGTTTGTCTAACTTCACTAGAATTGCTTCGCGAGTTGTTAACAGATGAGTCTTGCTTGCTATCAAGGAAACCAGATTTGTTCTTGCTTCTGGTAGTTCTGGATGACTGTGATTTATTATTATCATTGTTTGTAGGGCTTGTTTTGTTTATGGATTTGTTTATTCTCCCTTGACTTTTGTTTGCTTTTTCATGTTTATTAGTGGATAGATTAGATTTGTTTCTAGTTGTTATAGATATATTTTGCTCAGGAGATTTTTCTTTAGTCATAGTTTTGGATTTATTTTTTGATGTAGTAGATTTATTTGATTGTTTTGACTTTTCAGTTTCGGTACTGGTTGTTGCAGCATCCGATTCTTTAGCTTCCGATAGCTTACTTAGTTTTGCTTTTTTTGAAGTATCTTTATTTACAGTTAGGTTAGAAGAATTCTTGGATGTTTGTCTAACTTCACTAGAATTGCTTCGCGACTTGTTAACAGATGAGTCTTGCTTGCTATCAAGGAAACCAGATTTGTTCTTGCTTCTGGTAGTTCTGGATGACTGTGATTTATTATTATCATTGTTTGTAGGGCTTGTTTTGTTTATGGATTTGTTTATTCTCCCTTGACTTTTGTTTGCTTTTTCATCTTTATTAGTGGATAGATTAGATTTGTTTCTAGTTGTTATATATATATTTTGCTCAGGAGATTTTTCTTTAGTCATAGTTTTGGATTTATTTATTGATGTAGTAGATTTATTTGATTGTTTTGACTTTTCAGTTTCGGTACTGGTTGTTGCAGCATCCGATTCTTTAGCTTCCGATAGCTTACTTAGTTTTGCTTTTTTTGAAGTATGACCATCGGACATCATTGCTTCTAATTGATTTTCTACCATTGTTGATGATGGGAGAAGCTTCCAATCATCTAATTCCATGTCAGTAGTGATGCTTGATGTCGGCGAATGATCTCTTATACCACGAGAATAAGAACTGGGACGACTTTTCACATCTAAATAATTTTGGAAACCAAAAACCTTTGATTGTATTTCAGGTATTTCATCCTCGCTTTCAGATAAAATAAAGTTAGCAAACATATTCTTTCGTTTAGTGCCTTGACGGTTCCCGAAGATATTACGAACTTGACCTTTTGGTTCGACAGGTACCAGTGTTGTATCACTTGTCTTGTTTGGTGATATGTTGAGGAGGGCGGAGGGAAACATAGGTCTGGACCTCGGTTTGTTTTGAAAAAGTTCTTTAGTTTCAGCACTAACAGATTTGTCACTATTTGTTTTGTGGAGTTTACTCAATGTTTCTCTTGTGCCGAATTGCTCAAATTTCTTTTGGGGCTGGTTTTCTTTTTCATTAAACAATTTTCTTTGTGGCATCACAATGCTGATAATGGATTCGCTGTCACTGCTTTCTGGTAGATCTAAGGTATAGTTCTTCTTCCCTTGACTGAAACATTAAACAATACCTAAGGTACTATCATGCTAAGCTTGATTATGAAGTTTGAAGTCTACTAACCATATTTTAGCAGTTAACAAGACGTAAGTTCAAAAACTAAAACCCGTGACGTGCCATGAGGCCCAATATTTCTAGATCGCCACCTAGAATTATTCTAGGGAACTAAATTTCATAAACAATATTATCTACTATTATTTAAGATTATTATATTATTGGGCCTCATGGACATAACGGGAAAACAATAAGTTCATAAACTAAAATCCTAAAAAAAGACTATCACACTCTTGCGATAATGACGAATCGATTGATACCTCGCTTGGCAAAATCGGACCATGTTTTTAGTTAGAATACATAACCCTTATTTTGCCTTGCCATATTCGTGTAAAGAATAGCTTAAGACACTATACATGAAGACGAATCGATTAATACTTTCTAAATCGGACCAATAGGGACGACGCTATGCACATGCATGCACACATTCATACATAGACTACTAACTTCATTTTCCCTTGCTTCGCCGTAGTTGGGGTAAAAATATTATATTATACAATGTAACATACCTGAGAACTTCAATGTCCAATTCCTCGATAATGTTGTTGGGCTCTGTGGCTTTACTTTCTTCTAATACATCCATAACATCTCTGGAGTTCTCATCCAGCCTCGTCCACCAACTTTTGCCTGTACAATATAAAGCTTTGAATAAAATAACATGCATACCAATGTATTAGGATACTTAAATCGCCCCGGTTTCGCACGGGTAGCGCTCACACTGTGGCATTTTTGCCTGTAAAATATAAAGCTTTGAATAAAATAATATGTATACCAATGTATTAGGATACTTAAATCGCCCCGGTTTCGCACGGGTAGCGCTCACACTGTGGCATTTTACTCACTTATAGTATTTTTATACCTCGTAACTTGTATAAAATACGCCAGTAAGCATAATTCAAAATCTTTGGCAGCAACGATCGTGGTGTTTTTTGTTTTTAGACAACTGCATAATTACTCACGTACAGACTTGTTATTATTTCGTTTCCATGGCAACATGTCATTCCATTCTTTATTTTTGATACCTTGAGTTACATTGGGTGCATTCCGATTCACGATATTATCGATGTGAGCGATCACAGTGCTAATTTGCGTTCCGATTCAGACATCGCGCTCATGTCAGTCGAGTGTGCAGTTGATTCGGAACGCTCGTGAGCGTGATTACAAGATCACAACAACATAACCTCAAAATTAGCTCAAAATACAAGATATTACTAGTGGGGAAAGTAGTCTATCTAAAAATTGGTCAAGTGTGTGTAGTAATATTGTGATTTTCGATCGAAAATCACACACGCCTGAATTCCACTATCAGTTTTCTTTGCGCACATCCATCGGTCTGTATTTGACAGTAGCGCTCACGGTGATATCGGTTTGGGGCAGGGCGGTCGCACTCAGCAAAAAGTACAAATATTATACCTAAACTTCGGGGCCGTAATATTGCGGTTCATTCAGTAGATTGTCAAGCGTGCGCTCGATGAGTCGCGCGCCGTGTGCTTCCGATAAAGTACCTACTTGCGTAAAGTTTTTGTCAAATTTTATTCTTTTCTTAATTATGAGTACCAAGAAGAAACCTAGAATGTACTGCATAGCATTTGGTCTGACAAATCTCGTAAAATACCTACATATTGACATTTTATTACGTAGGTAGCCATTTCTTTTTCAATCATTACTAAGCATTGAAGTCAGACAGGAACCTTTTATTCATCAAAGTGTAACCTATTTTGATATAATCAAATAATGAGGCACTAGGTCTATTCTGATAAGAATGTTATTATATGTAGTTAATAGAACTATCAACATTTATAACAATGAGTAATAAAATAATCATTATTACATCATTGTTTATTCTATTACAATATCTAAGTCATATTATATCACAGAATAATTACTAGTGCAAGTACCTCGTCATATCTTGATACAACCCTACCGAGCGTAAAAGTGACAGAGCGATTCTGAAACGATTAGAGCAAAGGAAGCTCTCGCGCGTTGTGATACGATACATTCTAGCCTGCACGCAATGGGTGAGCGCCTTCTAGGTAAATATAATTGAAAGCTCGCAGCGCTGTGCGAGTTAAATTGCACTTTATTGCGTTGTAGTGAGAGTTGCTATGTATTTAAATTACTTTACTCAGTTATCCTTCTGTACTTGTACTATTATTTATTCTGTGCCGATACCCAAATCGTATTTGGTTCGAGAATTAATGTTGTTATTTCTTTTGCGCTTCTAGACGTAGACGTACGTAGACGTACGACAGTGCAAATTTAGCTGTGTGGGTGTGTTTACCCTGTAGTTGTATCTAGTCCGGGTCAGGGCGGTCGCACTCCGCAACAAGTACAAATACATTCGAGGGCCCAATATTCGGGTTCGTTCAGTCGAGTGTCAAGCGTGCGCTCGATGAGTCACGCGCCTTGTACTTAGCGATAAAGTACCTACTTACGTAAAGTTATTGACAAATTTTATTCGTGTTTTAATTATGAGTACCAAGAATTAACTTAGAAGGTATTGCATAGCATTCGGCTGTTTGAATAGTGATAGAAATTACGACTTTCACTCATTATAAAGCAAGGAATTCAGACACCATTATTCATCAAAGTACAATACCTATAGGATATAATCATAATCAACCAACGACACTTATACGTAGGTAGGTATCTCACTAAACTTATCGGCGTTCTGAAAACGGGATAGGTAGGTAGTAAAAATGAGGTAGTAGGTCTATTCTGATAAGAATGTCATTGTATGTAATAGAACTATTTTAATTTATAATAATAAGTAATAACATAATACATTATTACTTATTTTTTCTGTTACAATATCTAAGTCATAACATATCACAGAATAATTAGTAGTACAAGCAGGGCGGTCGCACTCCGCAACAAGTACAAATAAATTCAAGTACCCAATATTCGGGTCCGTTCAGTCGAGTGTCAAGCGTGCGCTCGATGAGTCGCGCGCCTTGTACTTAGCGATAGAGCACCTAATTACGTAAAGTTATTGACAAACTTTATTCGTGTTTTAATTATGAGTACCAAGAAGAAAGCTAGAAAGTACTGCATAGCATTCGGATGTTTGAATAGTGATAGAAATGACGAATTGTCATTCTTTACGCTTCCAAATGATATTGAAAGGTAATAAATTGTAATACCTATATTAGGCCCTAGTTATGTAGTTAGATATTGATATTTTTTTATTACGTAGGTCCATATAGTTTTATGTTATTTCATTTGTGTTCCATACCGAAGCTACGCATATTTAAGGTTTTTCCGCGCAGAAATAAAGTCGTTTATTAAATCGATCAACGTAATTTTATAATTGATTATAGTAGGTATTGTTGATCGGAAAATGAATTACTGTGCTGACTTAGTAAGTAGCCTACATACTTTTAATACCTTTTATTACGTAGGTACCAATTTATTTTTCACTCATTAAAAAGCATGGAATTCAGACAGACACCTTTATTCATCAAAGTGCAATACCTATAGGATATAATCATAATCAACCAACGACACGTAGGTAGGTATCTCACTAAACTTATCGGCGTTCTGAAAACGGGATAGGTAGGTAATAAAAATGAGGTAGTCAGTCTATTCTGATAAGAATGTCATTGTATGTAATAGAACTATTTTAATTTATAATAATAAGTAATAACATAATACATTATTACTTATTTATTCTGTTACAATATCTAAGTCATAACATATCACAGAATAATTAGTAGTACAAGTACCTAGTCATATCTTAATACAACCCTACCGAGCGAAAAAGGGACAGAGCGATTCTGAAACGGTTAGAGCAATGGAAGTTCTCGCGCGTTGTGATACGGTGAATTCTAGCCTGCACGCGGTGGGCGAGCGCCTACTAGGTAAATATAATTGAAAGCTCGCAGCGCCGTGCGAGTTAAATTGCACTTTATAGCGTTGTAGCGAGAGTCGCTATTTATTTAAATGACTTTACTCAGTTAGCCTTCTGCACTTGTACTATTATTTATTCTGTAGTACAAGTACCTAGTCATATCTTAATACAACCCTACCGAGCGAAAAAGGAACCGAGCGATTCTGAAACGGTTAGAGCAATGCAAGTTCTCGCGCGTTGTGATACGGTGCATTCTAGCCTGCACGCGATGGGCGAGCGCCTTCTAGGTAAATATAATTGAAAGATCGCAGCGCTGTGCGAGTTAAATTGCACTTTATAGCGTTGTAGCGAGAGTCGCTATTTATTTAAATGACTTTACTCAGTTATCCTTCTGTACTTGTACTATTATTTATTCTGTGTTTGGGGCATGGTCGGTGTAATCGCAAAATGGTGGATGTAATGACGTAATCCATGACGTCACAAGGAATATCGTTGTTGCGCTCACAATGACTCGGTACGCGTTTTAGCGCGATAATATAGCTTTTATCGATTTTTGCGCATCTCGGAATGCACCCATTATTGCAATTTTCGAAGGGAACTCTATTTATTTTTTAAATAATGCTGTTAATATAGCTTTCTATGAAAGAAATATTTTTTTAAATTGGTTCACTATTTTTTTGAGTTTATCGATTGCAAACAAACAAACAATCAAATTTTTCCTCTTTATAATATTAGTGTAGACTATAACCACATTAACAGTATCTCCCATTTATGCTTAATCACAATGAAACACATGTCACTTTTTACTTTGGGGGTTCCAACATAAAAACTGAAAGTTATCATAAACAATGTTATCTATTGTTGTATTGAATGAAAGTGTGCGCCGCAATATGTGAGGGGTTAGTAAAACTATATGTATACTTCTTTGGATTAATATGTGCATTTTGTATTCCGACAACAAGCTTAATCTTTGGCCCAGCTCCAATGATTTTTAACAACCTAGGTGCAGATTTTCCATCGATCTGTGCTTTAGAGGGCACAACAGGTGCAATTGTGAATGAAGTATGTATAATGAGGGCAATACCTCATAAGACCTACATAGTACATGGCATACTCTACTCATCAGTCATCTGTATTGTCCCCAGATAATTAAAAAATGCAACAGTTATTTAAAGTATCAGAAGAGAACATTTCCTCTCATTTTTAATAAAAGTGTTGGTATATAGTAAGTGTCACTACTATCTTTAAACATCTGCAACATGGGCCATTGCCACTACACTGGCTTCCATGCTGTTTTTACAGATTCTTTGTTTAGAACAAATAAATAGCTAGATATCAAGCCAGTGCCGGGCTCGAGAGATCAATAGGGATAACTATAATATTCCAAGCCTAAGTAAGTAAAATCTCAAACCTCACCAAATGCAATCTTGGCTCTGTAACCCAGCCACTTTATCCAAGTTACTGCATCACTTGGTGGATGAGGAAATAATACTAACTCCAAAACAAATTCCACAGCAGATATTTCAATAAATTTTGATAAATGGTGTGTAAACCTACCAGATTACCAAGACTTTTCTATATGGTCATGAATTGTGAATATGTGCATGAATACAATCTATGTGACACTATGTTGTTTAAAGATTAATAAAAATAATAGACAATTCACACCAATGACCTAGCCCCAAACTAGGGTACCCTGTACTATGGGTACTAGGTAATGGATAAATATACATGCATATGAATATTAAATCCATGACTCAGAAACAAACATTTCTGCTCATCACACAAATGATTGCAACTTACAGGATTCTAACCCACAATCATTGGTTGACTTCGCAGTCGTTAGCCAGAGCCACTCTCTGCCAACCAGTCGTCAAATTAGTGAAGTTCATTGTGGTCAAACTACGCAACCGTTGGTTGACTTCGCAGTCACTAGCCAGAGCCACTGGGTCTCGCGGTGTTCAAATTAGTTGAGTCTATAGCGGACAAGCTAAGCAACCGTTGGTTGACTTTGTTGTCACTAGCCTGAGCAACTCAGCCAACCGGACATCAAATTAGTCAAGTCTATGGTGGACAAGCTACGCAACCGTTGATTGACTTCATTGTCACTAGCCAAAGCCACTCACATTAGTCACATGTGTCACATTGGGCCAGTCACATTAGTCGAAGAACCGATAACCGGTGGGGTAAACGAGTTCTAGAGTGGAGAACGATAGGCAAACGTAGTGTAGGACGCCCTCCGGCCAGATGGAGTGACGATTTACACAAAGTAGCTGGCAGCAATTAAGTTAAAATGATAATTTTAAATGAACATCTACTGCAATCACCAAGTTGCCTCCCCTCCTCTTCCTTTCCCCTATATGAGGGAGGCCCGTGTTAATCAGTAGATGTCTTCAGGCTGATGATGTGATGTGATGTTAGCCAAACTCTATCCTATATAATATAATAATCTATACTTAAAATAAAGCAGTTCCCAAGTACCAAAATGTATGTACAAAGTAAATGGTTGATGAGACTTAAAATAAACTACTGATCAAAAATATATTTTTTTAAATTGTCTTTGTTTTTGCATCACGTAAAAACTACTGGACCGATTGCTATATAGTTTTCACTGTTGGATAGCTTAAGGTTTGTCTTAAAAACTGGTGTACTTGGTATCTCAATCCAACTAACAGAAGTCAAGCGTTAACAAAACGTTTCATGTCTGAACAAAGTTTGATGATATTGGTACATTTGGTTTTGGAATAACACATAAGTTCCATAAATCTCAGAAAAATGACCAAGCAAGCACAGCTGGTTAAGAAGCCATCAGATTGTGTTTAGTCTTGGTTAATAAATATACTTAGGTCCTGTTGTTTAAAATAGCGTGAATATGCAGAGTATATAAATAAATTTGGAGAATAGGAGGTTTCATGATGATAAAATGTATCCAGCCAATTCATTCAGCTGTCACAGAGCTGAGTGGGAACAAACCTATACAGACACAATTTTGCATTTATAATATTAGTGATACTGATAAGCATACTCACGTCTCGGCTCTTCTATATCAGTATTATCAGACAAAATAGACTTTCTGACAAGCGGTGACAGAACAAACGATCCCATGTTCCTCTCTCTATACTCCTGTATCATGGAGCTAAGCCTGCCGCTCCTGACTGACACATTGGAGTGCACCAGCGAGGCATCACTGCGTGATCTCCGGGTCTTCTGATATTGTGGCGACCGCACGGAGCCTAGCGAGCGCGTCGGGGACGATCTCCGAGAACTTGACATTTTCACCTAAACTTATTTGTTTGTTATATTTCTCGCGATTATAAGATCATCAAAGTTAAACTGAACTTCAATCTAGACAAGAAGCGATGAACCATGATAAGTTAAATGTTTCCCAGTCATGAAGGTATGTACATAAACTTTCTTGGTAAGATAGAGTACCTTGAAAACCAGGATATAATCTAAAAGCTTGTCACTGAGGAAATAAACACAGTACACCAGAATCACGTATTAAAACAAACACTATGTAGGTAATTCTATTAGATTTGTGAAACAAAGTAAAATTATAAACACACAGATTATGTAGAGATAATAAACACCCCCGCTTTGTATATATGTAACCGTTTCTGTATTTTATTTTTTCAAAATTCAAAACTTTATTCTGTCTGTGTTGCCAGGTCTAATTTTCATAAAACGCGAGATGTAAACAAGAAAAAAAAAAGGTAGATGCATGAAAAGAAAATTAAGTAATCGGGAGACTATTATTTAACCTAATATACTAAAATTTTAGAATGCATGAAAATCAGTGTCTCTTGCACAAGTAATTTTGTCCATAGTATTCTACTGAAAATTATTGGTCAGACGAACATAGATACTTTTTCCATCCACCATATGACTATGAAAAATCTTTGAACGCTTTCATTTTTAATATTTTAATATTTTTCCAGACCCCTAATCAAAATTATTTTGACCAGATTTTCTAATTCTGCGAAAACGTGAGACACATACATTCACGTAAGAGTGAGTGGGATACACTTTTATGTATTTTACTTTTCTCACTTTGCGTATGCGTTTTCACATTGAAATCTTACTTGGCCACAAAGAGATTTCTCATAGTTTCTTGTTCAACTGGATTATTTTACTAGTCCACACAAATAAAATTTGAACTTTACTATACACTCATCTCTTGAACAATCGTATTTCATTTTACGTTTCGTATCACGCAGCTATTAAATTATGGACTATACGACTCCAAAAAGCTTGCTACAAAACGAATGGTCCATAAATCTTAACTTCACAGGACCCTTCAGTTTGACAGAACAAGACAAGACAGACGTACGTTTGTCAAAAAATGAATGTTAGGCATTGATTTTGAAAAGTTGTACCCAAGGAAGTTGTATGCCAATGTAAACAGAAGGATCACTCGTCATTTGAGGAAAAATGAATTTGGAACTTATTACAACTGAATAACGTTCTTTTTTAATTCAATGTAGTTGTGTGTATGTGTGTGTGTGTTTGTGTGTGTGTGTGTGTGTGTGTGTGGAAAAACGATCTTGAGAGACTTTCTTTTCAGTCGCTGTGTCCCTTTCACTCAGTTGCTAGCATATAATTATCAGTAGTGTGCTCATTCAGTTTAAATTTCAGGATTTTCACAATGTATATAATTATGTGACGTTCATATGTTTCAATTCATTTCCACCTTGTTAATTTTTTTGTGTTACAGATTGCCTTATAAGAAAAATAAATGGATGGAGGCATTGCAAATTTCTGGAAAATCTAAGTATATACAGACTCACCAGTGGGAATTTGGGGGAAAAGAAAAAAAATATTTTTAGAACTGTCACTTTGGCATTTATGTCGATAAGTAATTGGTATTTTGGTTTCCTACACTGATGTGACTACGAGTCTTATATTTTGTTGCTTACTCGTTGTCACACCAAGCAGTGTGACCACGAGTAACAATAATTCCTCGTGGTCACACTAGTGTGACAAAACGGTGTGACCACGAGTCCGTCGCCAACTATAACTATACCTACCTCTATGGAAAAAAAGAGTTTTTTAACGAAAACACTTATAATTTTGAACGAAAAATTATTTCGTTTTTTTTATTAAACTTTTGTTAATTATTTTTTAACAAGTAGTAGTTATTTACAGAAGTAATAAGATCTCATCGATATCTTCGTTTTGGATGCCAGCTGTAAAACTTAAAACTATTGATTCTGGGCTGCGTTCACTTACTACGCTCGAATCATCCGTGCGATTATGGCTCGATCATCAGTGGCCCTATTACAGAACTTGGCTACAATCGGATTATCACTTTTTTCATAGCAAATTCGACTCTATCGCAAGGCATTAGTGGTTGCGATACTGAGAATTCGATTAAAGCCAAGTTATGGAATCGGGCTACCGGAGTTAGTGAACGACTTTGGACGTCCACATAGAACTGACAACTGTCAGTTTCATACTATTCCTCCCCTCCCCTATTATTTTTCGGATGACCCAGGAGAACGCCCGACGACGCCGTGAACGTTTTCGAGTGATCGCGCAGATGATCCGTGCGTCCTCTAACGTAGTAAGTGAACGCGCCCCTAGACTAGTAGTATCTACACAGCAGTGCGAGCATGGATCTTACCGATCGATAAAATTCGATAAATGTATCGATCGGTAAACAGTTCTTTTTTTATCAATTTTATCAAAATGCGGTAGCATGGATCTAGCCTCTCGGTAAATTTTATTGATTCGATAACACGTCCTGAGTTATTTTGAGTTGTTACGGAGAAACTTCTGGCATTTGGAATTCTACCTAACTACCATAAAGTAGTATATTCTTTGAACCTAACCTAAAGTATAACTAGCCATAACTCGTTGCACAATTGCTTGAGACACCTCCCTGACAAGTCTGACAGTGCGCTGTCCTAGTGCTATATTATATTCCTGGCCGATGCATCGTTGGTGCAACTGCCCTCGGTGAAAAAGCGGACATCTGTTAGAACCTACAACAATACAGGTAGTTTTTTAGACTGAGTACCTATTAGGTAGCATAATAATTAGAGCATTAGACACAATCACAACAAAAGATAATTTCTGGAAATAGGAAAAACGTAACTAAGTATTTTGCTAGATACTACAACATGCGCAGGCAGTCCATTAGATCGACTCCTTCTCAAACACCCTCAACATCTTGAATGAGGGCGAGGGCAATTTCCTTATAAATTCTAAAAAGAATCTTAAAATGCTGTTCTTCCAGATCGAAAGGATCATTGGCATCCCTAAAACTTGCCTCACGATGTTCTGACACCTCCACGTGTTGGCTTATAATCCGAAAAGGAATTTACAAAAAAAAGTTTGTCGTGTAACCCGACCCGAAACGGAAAACCGATAATATTCGATAAATTCGGTAAAATTACCGACATTATATCGATTAAAATTGACAAAAATAAGATTCATGCTTCCTTTTGTCGATATAAATCTATATATTAGATATGATTTATCAAATTTATGTCGTTGTCGATAAAGTACGTTCCGTGCTACCAAACTCCTATTATCGAATATTAACGTCAAAATTGATTTAAAAAAAAAGGTATATTTATCGATCGATAAGATCCATGCTCGCACTGCAGGGCTGTGTTCACTTAGACGCTCGAATCATCCGTGCGATTGTCGCTCGATCATCCGGAGTTAGTGAATGACTTTGGACGTCCACATAGAACTGACAACTGTTAAGTGTCAGTTTCATACCATTCCTCCCTTCCCCTACTATTTTTCGGATGACCCAGGCGTACGTCCGACGACGCCGTGAACGATTTCGAGCGATCGCGCAGATGATCCGTGCGTCCTCGAACGTGTAAGTGAACGCGCCCCAGAAGTGATAGATCTCATTGATATCTTTATTTTGTATGACAGCTATCAAACTTAAAAGGGCTATAACTCTAAAAGTATTGGTCCAAGACTAGTATTTTTTTACAGAAGTAATTGATCTCATCGGTATCTTCATTCTACATGACAGCTGTCAAACTTAAAGCGACTCCTGCGCAATCAGGTCACTGAGCAAATGTATGGCCTGGGCCGTGGGAGCATATTCAGCAGTTTGCGTGCGCACTGGCAGTGCCTCAAGCAGGCGCCGTGCTCGCCGCCACTGCAGCCGGTCCGGCACCACTGCAGCCAAAGCAGCAGGGTTATCAACTTTGTTGTTGAGCAGCAGGTAATAGTGCATCAACAATGCAAGTCGCGGATTTGTGTGACGCGCTCCAGATTGACATCGGAAATGTGGTAATTATACTCAAGAGGCGCACGCGACCGGGTAAATGTACCTAATGGTTTTGCATTTCGAGCTGTGAAATTCCAAATACTTAATTTCACTCCATTTTACCACACTATCGATATCCCTCTGAAGCGCCTCACACTCTTCCACACAACCTACACCCAAATACAGATTCAGCTGCCCTACTCCGTAAGAATTGCGGATAATATACGCAGCTGCTAAATTACGTTTCATACTCCGTAACGAGGTCACGTGACTCAATTAACGCCAAATATGCGCCGACGGTTAAAATGCGCCGGCGTATTATATTGGGTGCATTCCGATTCACGATAATATCGCTGTGAGCGATCACAGTGCTAATTTGCGTTCCGATTCAGATATCGCGCTCACGGCAGTTGAGTGCTGCAGTTGATTCGGAACGCTCGTGAGCATGATTACAAGATCACAACAACATAACCTCAAAATTTGCTCAAAATACAAAGTATTACTCGTGGGCAAAGTAGTCTGTCTAAAAATTGGTCAATTGTCTGTAGTAATATTTGGAAAGCTGTACGAAAATCTCACACATTTGAATTCAAATAACAGTTTTCTTTGTAAACAACTGTCAGTCTGTCACTTTGACAGTAGCGCTCACGGTGATATAGGTTTGGGGCATGGTCGGTGTAATCGCAAAATGGCGGATGTAATGACGTAATCCGTGACGTCACAAGGGATATCGTTGTTGTGCTCACGATGACTCGGTACGCGTTTTAGCGCGATGATATCGATTTTATCGATATTTGCGCGTCTCGGAATGCACCCTTTTTGAGTGAGTCGGATGCAGTTTTTTGACACATACCGACTGATTAAATCAACTGCAAGCAATGTCATTTTCACGAGATAGAGCCCTATTTGCCGGCAAGAGTTCGATCGACCAGCATACCGGTAGTATCCAAAGTAAGTTAAAATAAATTGCCTCTTGAAAATCTAATACATTTGTCTATACTTATCTATATAGTACTTAAGTAAGTCTTGCAATGGCATTAATTACCTACTTATGTTTCAGGTTCTCGCAGCCATAGCATTTTATGCTTCTGGCTCGTATCAGAGGTGTAGGTCAGTGCACACAACTCAGTATTGCATAGCAAAGGTCATAAAAACATTCAACACCCCAATAATATATGAGGAGCAAATATATTAAGTTCCCACAGACACGAGACGAGAGGAACATAATAAGACAGTGGTTAGTTTTCTTCGCATCTATTTCTAGTTAAATTATTATCATTGTGTAATAATAAGTTCTGCCAAATGCTAAACATTTACATTTGAAAAGTATGCAATGGAGCATATACATGCATCCTAAAATTTCATGTGCTTTGACGGAGGTACATTAATTAAAAGCTAGGCATACCTACATGAGGGCACAAAACACATACCTACTTACTTAACTTATTTTAGTATCATCTCTCATCTTTTATTGAATTAGGACCTTATATTTAGATAAATGTGTTGATTGAAGGACCACCGGGATTAAGCAACTGTGCTAAATTTGAAAAATTGATGTCCAATACATATTGATAGCAGTCTACAGTTTATCGAAATAAAAGTATCCTATGACCTTCATTGGAGTTCAAACTATCTCTATATCAAATTTCATAAAGATTGGTTCAGCCATTTATTCATGAAAGGTAACAGACAGTTACTTTCACTTTTATAATACATCATTATTATTATGGATGTGGATTATATTACTAGATTAAAAGGTTAGGCATTTTGGCTATAAAGATTGACATTAAAACAAACTTTATATATTGATTACTTTCACACATTACATTTTTGATTTACAGTTTGGAAACTTACTTATATTCTCTTTTATTCAAAAACCAAAAAACTCAAAATTCTAGCTTGGTTCCTCGGTAATAGGAGAATGGTGTAGCAGTGAGCTCTCGAAAAGATTGTGTTCAGCAGTGGATGAGCATGGCTGATAATGATCATAATGTGTCCTCAGTATTAGGATAATGGTGTAGCAGTAAGCTCTTGAAAAGAATGTGTCCAGCAGTGGACAAGCACAGGCTGATAGTGATCATAATGTGCCCTCAGTATTAGGATAATGGTGTAGCGGTGAGCTCTTGAAAAGAATGTGTCCAGCAGTGGACAAGCACGGGCTGATGATGATCATAATGTGCCGTCAGTATTAGGATAATGGTGTAGCGGTGAGCTCTTGAAAATAATGTGTCCAGCAGTGGACAAGCAAGGGCTGATAGTGATCATAATGTGCTTAAATGTATTTGTTTACACCTACTAAAATGCCTTATTCTTTTGTTTTCTAGGTTTTATAATATGTGAGACATCAATGCTTCAGGTTGCGTTGATGTCTCACATATTGTCATTTTGAGGCCATCAGCAGATGATCATGATGAATGGAATTCTGCCTTTTTCCTCTCCTATCTCCATTCTAAGGTTGTCTGGCAGACATTACTTTAAGTTGTAACATGTTAAATCATGACTCCAAATTAGATTTTGTTATAGATCTCGATAATAAAATATATAGTACAACGCCATCTGGCGAGGAGCAGCGTCTTTTCTATTAGATCAAGTTGTGTTTTCTCCGTATCTGAAAACCAGACGCCGAGTTTGTAAAAAACGCCGAACTCCACCACGCGTGCGCCACTTTCTTCGTTAAAGGAATAATGAAAGCTTTTCTTGTTGAAGACAGATTGATAATTTCGCCTATCTAAGAATCAAGAAATAATGGTTGAATTTGCCTCTGCGAGTGAAAGGGAAAAGTTTTCATCTACTGTCTCAAAATAGATAAAATGGTTAATCCACGCAGCGACAGCTAGCTACAAGTGGCGTGAACTAGAAGAAAGGTGGAAACTAAGTGGAGATCTCTGTCGGCAAGTAGCGAGCTTCTTAGTGTTGCTATTAATAATTGACGTTCCAGGAATATTTCGGGCTCTGAATAACTTTGGAAGAGGAACGGCTTGTTTAAAAATCCAGAATAGGTCGCATCTTTAAGTTGGCTAACAAATAATAATTACAGAATGCAGCGTTTGATATGTCGAAAATAATTTAAATCTAGAAATCGCTTGCGATGGTCACACCATGGAAGGTTTTGACATAATGCAAAAATCACGTCAAAGTTCCAGAGAGTTGGTTTTTTTTCTATGGACTTGTTCAAGTAAACACCGGATGCTGGCTGGTATGTACCAAATCTGGCTGGAGGACAGTGACCAGTATTACTAGGCCGACAAGGTCTACTTTACGAAGCACATGACAGAGTTAGTTCTGGATTTTTCGAGATAACCGGAAGTTCAAGATCTCAGTAGAATGCTACTCGAAGATGCAAAACAAAGATAGTATATATACAAGAGAGAAGCCTGTGGATTGGATTTTGGATTTCGGACGTAAAACTGAATTGTGCATTCATAGTTGGCACGTGATAGATTCGGCGCAGGCGGCAGAAAAATACGCAGTTTCTCTTGTGTGAACAAAACGACCGAGGCCCGCTGTCCAGAACGAAGCTACCCTGTTACAGGCGAAATAAGTATACGAGTGCAAAGGCCAGGTTATATCGTGCATCTACGGTCGGCTATTGTCGACACCACTGCGAGCTGCTGTGCGCGATCACCCGGGGCTCACCACCGTTCGTGGAAGAAGCCGGTCTACGAGGGACTCCAGAAGGACTCCAACACACCACCTGTCCAGTAGAAGATATCACCACCGTTCGTGGTCAAGCAGTAGAAGCTGATCGAGTGGAGTAAGGAGGCGTTCCGCGGCGGTACGCGAGACGACGGTACGGCGTCCCAGGAAGCCTCCAGGTTGGTCCACTCCAAATCATTTTGAGTCAGCGAGCTACGGTAGCTAGGGAAGTCTTCGCCTTCTAACGTGTTAATAATACCTATATTTGTTGAAAGATACTTTCTGTTTATTTCCTAGATACTTACTGTTATTATCTAGATACTTTCTGTTTACTTTCTATATACTTTCTGTCTTAGTTTCTGTTTTACTTTCTGTTTTTAGAATTTGATTTCCCTCTGGGAAACACAATCATACACACACACGCTTTGTTTGCACTAATTCTCTTTTAATTTAAAACATTCTATGGCAAAGACAAGAATATTCCGTTGCGTTGTGACCAATACATGTTAATCTGCTGAGCACAGACTCTCAAAGTTTTATTGGCCTAGGATTCTCCAGTAATATTGTAAATTCATATCATACAGGCCGGAGTTAAGTACTAAAATTTATATGTTAGTTGAAATTGTAATCATATTTGAGAATTTTGAGTTTTGAGTATTAAGTTAGAAGTATTTCCTATTATAAGGTCTTGCTGTTTATAATTATTTTGATGCAGAACAAACTAAATTAAGTGTAAAATATTTCTTTTTAAATTCCTCAGTAAAGGGGAGAGTACCAATATTCGATAACTCATGTGTGCTTTTTCTATTTTTTGTAATAAAGCCCTTTGTTATTGAATTTACCATCTTGTTTTAATTCCTCGCCTTTACTTGAGAAGGAGGTCCGTTTCCTTAGCCGGGCAATGGTCCTTTCAAAGTGATAAGACTTACTATTGTATAATACACACTATAATTTTTGTAAATTTGTATGTTTTTGTTCAATAAAGAGTTTATCTATCTATGCATGCTATGAATGTTTTATTTTCACGTATATAAATAGATTAAAAATGCCGGTAATGGGATAAATAAAAGCGGAGTTGGAAAATAAGTCTGTATTAATTAAATAAGACAAGAGAAGGAGAGAGACGTCTACCTTAGCAGAACCGGAGCAGCTAGAAAAAATTCAACGGATGGGACGCAGTATATCATACATTAGTGATGTCACATCCTGAAAATCGTTAACAAGTAGAATGTTACAATTGGAAAACAAAGTTGTTTGGTAAATAGTTTTCAAATACGTTAGCGCTTACACAATGCAGGCTAGAGGCCAACTCGCCTCTTACATATTTATTATTTCTATTGATTTACAATAATTGTAATTATTACTTATACATAATACAAGTGAACTACTAAAGAGAACTAAAACCTCTATACATAGAAACAATCAGCCTAACAACCTGAGTTTATCGGATAAATTTAACAAATGAATTACCTCAATTCATTTCTAAACTTACTTAAGTATTTTAATTATTTACACAACAAACAATCAGCACTAGAACTAACTTCTTATTCAGTATAAATAATGACAGTGTCCTTCGGAGGACATGTTAAGCTGTCGGTCCCGGCTGTTATTGATTAATAGCCATAGTCATAGTCATAGTAATTTATTGATATTAAAAAATACAGGTCAATTACATGATAATCATGTACAAAAAGTACTTTATAATTCTTTCTATTATGCTTCGTAAAATATAGATTACTTATTAAGCAATATAACAATTATTAAAAATAATAATATTTAAGTACAATACTTTAAAATTATGTCAAATAAATAACAACAGAATACACAAAATAAACCTGAAATTGAAATCAATAAAAACTGAAAATAGTAAATTAATTCTATTCCTATTTAAATTCAAGAAATTCCGCAAAATTATAGAATGTTTGGTTGATAAGCCAGCGTTTCAACTTACACTTGAATGAGTCAAGACTAGGTGCTCCTGTGACATCCACCGGCAGCCGATTGTAGACCGTCGGGCCCATGACGTGAGTCAACTTGTTGGACTTGGCGAGGGAGCGGGACACGGCAGCCAGCTGTCCCTTGCGACGGGTGGTATACCTATGAGATTCACCTATTTTTTTTAAAGTTTTAATATTTTGTCGTGTAAATACAGCTACCTGATAGATTACCATGGATGGTAATGTCAGGATACCGAGCGATTTAAAGAACGTCATATCATACAGGCCGGAGTTAAGTACTAAAATTTATATGTTAGTTGAAATTGTAATCATATTTGAGAATTTTGAGTTTTGAGTATTAAGTTAGAAGTATTTCCTATTATAAGGTCTTGCTGTTTATAATTATTTTGATGCAGAACAAACTAAATTAAGTGTAAAATATTTCTTTTTAAATTCCTCAGTAAAGGGGAGAGTACCAATATTCGATAACTCATGTGTGCTTTGTCTATTTTTTGTAATAAAGCCCTTTGTTATTGAATTTACCATCTTGTTTTAATTCCTCGCCTTTACTTGAGAAGGAGGTCCGTTTCCTTAGCCGGGCAATGGTCCTTTCAAAGTGATAAGACTTACTATTGTATAATACACACTATAATTTTTGTAAATTTGTATGTTTTTGTTCAATAAAGAGTTTATCTATCTATGCATGCTATGAATGTTTTATTTTCACGTATATAAATAGATTAAAAATGCCGGTAATGGGATAAATAAAAGCGGAGTTGGAAAATAAGTCTGTATTAATTAAATAAGACAAGAGAAGGAGAGAGACGTCTACCTTAGCAGAACCGGAGCAGCTAGAAAAAATTCAACGGATGGGACGCAGTATATCATACATTAGTGATGTCACATCCTGAAAATCGTTAACAAGTAGAATGTTACAATTGGAAAACAAAGTTGTTTGGTAAATAGTTTTCAAATACGTTAGCGCTTACACAATGCAGGCTAGAGGCCAACTCGCCTCTTACATATTTATTATTTCTATTGATTTACAATAATTGTAATTATTACTTATACATAATACAAGTGAACTACTAAAGAGAACTAAAACCTCTATACATAGAAACAATCAGCCTAACAACCTGAGTTTATCGGATAAATTTAACAAATGAATTACCTCAATTCATTTCTAAACTTACTTAAGTATTTTAATTATTTACACAACAAACAATCAGCACTAGAACTAACTTCTTATTCAGTATAAATAATGACAGTGTCCTTCGGAGGACATGTTAAGCTGTCGGTCCCGGCTGTTATTGATTAATAGCCATAGTCATAGTCATAGTAATTTATTGATATTAAAAAATACAGGTCAATTACATGATAATCATGTACAAAAAGTACTTTATAATTCTTTCTATTATGCTTCGTAAAATATAGATTACTTATTAAGCAATATAACAATTATTAAAAATAATAATATTTAAGTACAATACTTTAAAATTACGTCAAATAAATAACAACAGAATACACAAAATAAACCTGAAATTGAAATCAATAAAAACTGAAAATAGTAAATTAATTCTATTCCTATTTAAATTCAAGAAATTCCGCAAAATTATAGAATGTTTGGTTGATAAGCCAGCGTTTCAACTTACACTTGAATGAGTCAAGACTAGGTGCTCCTGTGACATCCACCGGCAGCCGATTGTAGACCGTCGGGCCCATGACGTGAGTCAACTTGTTGGACTTGGCGAGGGAGCGGGACACGGCAGCCAGCTGTCCCTTGCGACGGGTGGTATACCTATGAGATTCACCTATTTTTTTTAAAGTTTTAATATTTTGTCGTGTAAATACAGCTACCTGATAGATTACCATGGATGGTAATGTCAGGATACCGAGCGATTTAAAGAACGGTCTCGCGGAGGTTACCTGCGAGACCCCTACAATGGCTCGCACGGCACGTTTCTGGAGCCGAAAGGCTCTTTCCCAGTCCGCTGCTCTGGCCCGTAGAGTTCAGCACCGTACTGCAACAGGGAGTGGACAGTGGCAAAGTAGCACGACCGCACCACTTCCCTCGGTAGGAATCGCGACAGTCGGCGGAGTGCAAAACACGCACCACCTAGCTTCCCGCATACTTTGTGTATATGGGAGGCAAGGCCGCTGTCAATCTCGAAGCCCAAGAAGGTGGTGCTGTCTGATTGGTCTATTCTCGTGCTGTTTGCTAGGACGCTCAGACGTCGTACAGAGCGCCCAGCCAGGTTGAAGTGGATGAAGTGGGTTTTAGCGAGATTTAATACTAACCCGTTGTCGTCAAACCACATCGCAAGTTGTGTGGCGGTATCATTCAACCTGTGTTCCAGCTGCTCCATAGACGTTGCTGTTACTATTACAGCGGCGACGTCGTCAGCGTACATGAATACGTCTGCATCAGTTATAGCGCCCGGCAGGTCGTTCAACAGCAACGAGAACAGTATGTTCGACACTGAAGATCCCTGCGCAACTCCCATCTGCGTGGTGAGCGGATCGGATCTCTCCTGCCCGCCATCACCCACTACCACCTGAGAACGACCACGTACAAGATCCATCAACAACATAAGCGGCTTATTACATATTCCGTAATAACTCATTTTAATCGCTAATACATTGTGATTCGCCACGTCAAACGCTTTCGAGAGATCGCAGCATAGCACTGCTACGTGCTGCTTTTTTTCGCGGGCGTGTATGATGAGGCGCACCACCTCACGAGTCAGGGACGTCGTCGATCGACCTTCGCGGTATGTGTATTGTCGATCGGATAGTGCATCTGTAGACTTTAAGTAAGTCACTAGACGAGAACTCAGACCGTTTTCAAAGACCTTCGCTACCGCTGGTATTATCGATACCGGACGATAGCCATCGATGTTTTCCCGTTTTCCTTTTCCCTTAAATATAGGTGAAACTTTACTTAGTTTCAACGTATCAGGGAATACTCCGTCCTTCAGACATCTATTAAAAAGATTGGAAAGAATCGGAGAAATAGGTCCAGCGGCCATATTTAACAGTTGCATCGAAATTCCATAAGCGTCCTTGGACGGTTTAGGTGGAATGCATGTGGTGACAATGTGGAACACCTCGTCTGGCGTGAAGGAGCGCAGTCTCAGCGAGCAGGCTGCGGGCGGACATGCCATTCGCAGCGCTCGCTGCACGCGAGCAATATCAGCGGGCGGCGCGCCGCACGCCACCGCGGCTCCCACAAACCTCTCATTCATCGCATTAACTGCCCGTTTCCTACTTTGAAAGGGTTCACCGGCTGAGCTCTTGACAACGTCTGTAAAATCAAGATTAGTCGAGTTTGATTTCCCTCATTGCTCATTTACGATTCCCCACATTGTCTTTGCTGTATTTCTACTACTTTTCATCTTATTAGAATAAAAAGTAGTTTTTTCAATGGTTAACAAATCGTCATATTTTTTATTTAGGTCTATAATAAATTGTTTTAGCATGTCATTCTCAGGTGTTCTATTACAAATATCAATTATGTCAAATAATAATAATCTTAGATTTTTTATGTCATCCGTTACCCAAGAGGTACTACGCCTGTGGGCATGACGTCGTAATGGAAAACATGCGTCATGCTTACTGCAGATAATGTTTATTACCGACGTTGCCAATCTGTCACTCGATATACGACGCCTCTCTAACTCATTCCAATCAATGCTCTCAAGAGAAGCAATAAAATTATTTTTATTCGTGTGAGAGTAATTCCTACTTAGTTTAGTTGGAGATTCCTGTGGACATACCGGGATAGTAATTTCGGCACGAACAGCTAAATGGTCGCTCAGATTGGTAGTAATGGGTGATGTAGTTATTAGACCAGGTCCTAGGTTAGTGTACAAGTGGTCAAGGGAAGTAGCACTATGTGACGTCACTCTAGTTGGATAGTCCACCAAGTTAACCAAATCATGCGCCGACAGTAGGTCGGACAATCGTTTCTGCTCAACGTTCATTTCCCTTAAACAGTCGATATTAAAATCACCGACTATTATACACTTCAGTCCAAGCTCACTAATCTTATCAACCAAACTTTCAAAGCGGACTAGGAAATCATTGGAACTAACTTGGTTTGTCCTATACACGCATACAATTGTAAACCTATAGTCAATAATATCGATTGCGGATACCTCACAATATAGTTCTGTTGAAAGTTTAATTATCTCCATATTTTCAACAACTTTAAGCCTATCTCTTACATAAATACAAGAACCGCCGTGGGCGGCATTTTTTCTACAAAAACTAGATGCTAATTTATAGCCACTTATGTTCACGCATTTAAGTTTTGAATATACTAACCAATGCTCAGTAAACCCCAATACGTCACAATTTAAACAACTACTCATTAAAACTTCTAACTTTTGAGTCTTACGGTCAATGGATGCAATGTTTTGGTGACATACCACTAGGCGTTCATACTTAGTCACATGACGTTGCGGCTGGTTACCGTCAGACTGAGATGGCGGCGGTCGGCTCGGACGCTGGGCTAGACTCACCGGCTTGTATGCCTCGCACGCGGGGCCTACTGCGAAACCACTCCGACATCATAACATTCGGAGGCCACGATGTTGCTGTATATATTTTATTGTATAGGCTATCGGGGCAGCCGATTACGAACGCAGCATGCCTGGTTGACTTGATATCACGTTTTTCCACTAAGTAGTCATTGCACTCTGCAATCTTTTTCAAATGATTCAGTACATTTTGTACTGACGTATCTGGCTTAAACTACCAAGCTGTCAGAAACTTCATCCGCTCAACTGTTTGAAGCTCATTGTCATCTATACCCGCTCCCGTCACAATCTTGCGTTTGGGGTATCGCTTGTGGCTCACTCTTTGCCATCCATCGTCTTTTTCAGTGATAGGTTTTCCCTTGTCATGGCTGTCATTCACATCTCCCAATGTGGAATGAACTAAAATACTTGGTTTTTGCACTTTCACGGTAGCACCGGGTTCTGATATTATCGCACTCAAGCTATTCCCTGGGACTTCGGCGCCAGCTGACACACGCTTGCTACTATTCGCTGCCTTCTTCGTAGCAACGACGTGATTCGCGGAAGCACTCGCAACTAGGCGCACTTGACGAATCGTGCGCTGCGACGCGGGCGCTGGAGGCACTGACGTCACTTGCACGCTTGCGGTCGTTGGCTTCGGTGCGATGGTCACCTTACTGCTACCCTCCACAGCTGATTTTAATTCCATTATCAACTGCCTTTGGTCGTCTATTTTTTTATTTTGATCGATTATCTTGCACTCCAAACCTTGAATTTTATTCATAATTTCGGACAACGACTTGTGGAGTTCGCGTACGACACTTTCTAAAAACTTTTGAGACATTTTTATATATTTAAAACCGATAAGTACGGGAGTGTAATGCGCGCGTGTGGGCTTCCCCCCACTACTCTCTGACACTCTCTCTGACTCTCTCTGACAAGGCTTAGCAGTTGTTAAGCCTTGTCAGAGGCCCTCGGGCGGCCTGACAAACTCTGACACTAGAGGCCAGCGATACAACAAACAAACAAACATGAAAAAGTGAACAAAAAATACTTACCAAACAAAAATCATGTTACATAAACACACAAAGAAATATATTCAATTATTACTGACATGTACTTTGGGACTAATTAATAAGTTAACTACTGAAATAAAGATTTTAATACTCAAATTGTCAATTGAAATATTGATTTAGCTCTTGAAAGGGGTTGTTAATATATTGCACTCATTCATTGGTAAATATTTTAAATCAATTTGCTTTTCATTATAGGTATCTCAGTAACAAAATTGCACTTCTCTTCTATATGTTTGCAAAGTTTATGATAGTCTACATTTTTTATCACTTTGCCGATCAATATTAACTGGAAAACTGTTTTGTTTGATTGTACCAATGTCTTTTAAACTTTTTAACCACATTTCCTCCTCGGTGGCTGCAAAGGCAGCCATGAATACCGCTGACTCTTCACTGGGTTCCAGTGTGTAGAGTAGGAACCAATCTTTATGGCGGCTGAGAAGTTACGCGCAAGGCGCTGCGCAATAGCTAATTTTAGGTGAAGGCGGGCTTTGGAGAGGTGAGAGGCCGGGGCACACCCTCCCGCTAGCCCTCAGCATCCCGCGAGGGCCCACCGCGGTTGTGCTTGTGTGCACGCTACATCCGTATGCTGCACACATGCATGCGATTCTGTTCAAGTACAGTCTAGTTAGTTATTTTAGAGTTGTTTGTTACCAACCAATAGAATCCACCAACACGATATCAGCATATATTCCGATATTAATATTATTGTGTTGACGTATGTTAACATAATTTCGTGTCGACGCTAATTTAGCTACTAGAAACAGCTATAGGTATATTTTTTTTTGTATCATTCCATTATTTGTATGTACTTAACACATATATTTTTTCAATCACTACATTATATGCATGTGACATGTAAGTAAGTATGGTTTAATGTAGTTTATTAAATATGTATGTAGGTAAATTCATTTTTATTTTGCATGATAAAAAATATGAATTATGATATGTATTGTTTTGCACCACCATCCTTTTTTAATTCATAATTTCTGTCCATCCAAAGGTTGTCTGGATGAGATCGATTTTAGCGATAAGGCCACCAGTTTCGCAGTTATTTTTAAATTAAATTCTTGTATATTTGTTCCATAATTCTGACGTAATAACCCGTTTCTTATTATTAGCATGTTCTACAAGTAGGTAGTAAAAAAATACTATGATTGCGTACCTTACTGTACCAGCGCGAAGTCACACTCGCAGCGCGGTTCACAGACGCCATAAAGATTGGTTCGTACTATATCATCATAGCAGTTGCATTTACCGTAATTACGGTGCACATGGCAACACTGGAGCAAAGATACATTTCCTACTGTTAGATATCTTTTATTATACAAGGGGCCTGTTCACATAAACGTTCGAGGACGCACGGATCACCCGCGCGTACACTCGAAATCGTTCACGGCGTCGCGTCGTCCGGGCGTTCGCCTGGGTCATCCGATAGTAGTAAAATAGTAGTGGAGGGGAGGAATAGTATGAAACTGACACTTGACAGTTGTCAGTTGTATGTGGACGTCCAAAGTCGTTCACGATCTACGGATGATCGAGCGATAATCGCACGGATGATTCGAGCGTGTATGTGAACACAGCCAAGTATTTTTATATGAATAGGGCAACCCAACTAGCAAAATTATGTATTGTGTTTCCATTTCTCTAGCTTTCAATGTTAATTACTGGTAATCTGTTTGTAATTTAAAATATAAATTTTATACTGGCAATGTGATAGCAATGTTGTAAAAGTGACAGAATATCTCAAATCTACAGGTACAGACTGAAAAAAAAACGATGGAAAAATGATCTGAGGAACTGAGGCTAGCTGGAAGGCGACGATTGAGTAGTCGGTTGGATTTTCGTCTTGGGTTATTTATGATATTCTACGAGAAATATATAGATGAATTAGATAATACCATTCTAGTTGGGATGGCCAGTTATGTACTCAAAGAGTTAAAGATATCTATTTAATGTTATGAAATTTATGATTATAGATTGAAACAAGACAAATAGTTTCCTTTGAAGATGACCCTCTTACACTACCTACGTACAAAACAACTTGAACATGTCGCGCTACATACACCTTTGTAGTTTGTGCACTACACCATAGATGAATATTTTACTTATTCTGTTTATTTTCGAAAAAACAGATGCGAGTTGAAGTCGCGTGGAGAGGGTTCCGCCGTACGATGAAGCTAAATTATTATCTCACAATTGATATGTAATATTGAGAGATTTACAATTGCTACGTTCGGATTGGTATGAGGGCGTTTTGGGCAGTTTCGACATGTCAATTATCTTATATATTTTTGAAATAACTTTTTAACGATTTTATTTGAAAATAATACAAGAAATAATAATAATATATTCGGGACAATTACATAGCCCCAAAAGATACCTTGTACTATGGGCACTATATAACGGATAAACATACATAGATACAAACATCAATCACACGATATCACGATATCGATAACTCCGGAGATATCACGATTGCCTAGTCCGTAATAAAAAAAAAAACATCATCCATGACTCGCAAACTAACATTTCTGCTCATCACATAAATGATAGATATTATATTTGAGACCCTCACAACAAGCCATTTCATTTGATAATATGTCGCACGGTAGTACGGTACTACTGCTTATATCGGCTGACTGTTTTAGCCGATACTACTAGCGAGTACTATATGTTTACGTTTTGGTCACAGAAATTAAAATGTGTAGCAAATTTCAATTTAATCGGTCTTGTTGATTCGGAGCACATTGGCTGTGACAGACAGTCAGACAGACGGAAGAGTGATCCTATGAGGATTCCGTTATATTTTTCATTTGGAGGAATGGAACCCTAAAAATATATTGAAGGATCGACACGTTCCGTTTAATGAGATAATTAATTTTATTTGAAGGAATATTTAATGAATTATTTAAACATTTGGAAATTAATACTAAATTAACCTATATTTTATATTTATTCATGATGTGATGATTCTAATGTATGGATTAACATGCTGTTTAATTGTAATGTCCCACGAGAAATCGCGTAATGGAGTGCGGTGTAATCAGTGTGGCAATTGAAAAAACTACTAAGTTCTAGTGAGTGTAACTTATTGTTTTTCAGTTAAATTGAAAATCATTACATACCGTTCGAATTAGCATCGAAATCCACAATATTACTTAAATTGATTTCATTTACGAGGGGAGTTCAATGTATTCTCGGTATAGGCATGAAACAATAAGCAGAAAATTCTGAATAAAATTTATTTTTCAATGTAGTCCCCTAGGATCTGAACTCACATACTTGTCCTGGAAAATAACTTTTCAATTCCCTCCAAAAAATATTTTTCTTCCTGGTCTGAAATTAACTCTTCATCGTCGGAAAAATGCTTGCCTCGAAGTTCTTTTTTGAGATTTGGTAACAGAAAGTAATCACAGGGGGTGGGGCTAGGTCCGGACTGTAGGGTGCATGATTGATTTCTTCAAATCCGCAATCCCACACAGCAGCATTGGCAATGCGCGCCTTGTGAACAGGCGCGTTGTCGTGCAGAAGCAATACACCTGCGATCAATCAATTTCCCCCGTCTTTTTTCTTTTATTGCCTCCTTTAAATTGCGCAGGGTGTTAGCGTAAGTTGCACCAGTAATACTCTCAACTTTTTTTGTGTCCTCAATTAATAAGATTCCCTTGGAATCACCATGGCACGAGGGTCGTCTTCAATACTCTCTCTACCCCGTTTAAATTCACTTGACCACTTCTGAATTGTGGATAATGAGAGGGCAGAATCTTGGAAAACAGCCATCATTTCTTCGTGAATTACTTTTTGAGTCTTTCCTTGTATTGTGAGGAATTTTATCACAGCGCGATGCTCGATTTTGTTCTACATTGTCGTATCAGTCATCGTAGTTGCCTTTCCGAAATGATATTTTGAATACTAATGGCGACAATCAAATAAAATTTTGTATTTATACCCTCAATGAGTGTCATAAACTAATGAGATAATTTAATTACCCTCATCATTAGTATATTACCCCGATACCGAGAATACATTGAACGCCCCTCGTATAAGAAGCCCCTTTTACGTATTTAAGTTCTTGGTAGGGTTTATTATTTATTCAGCCGGCAACATTACCGGCTTGTAACTCCATATCCGAAATTTTCGGTCAATGCATCTGCCATTTGGACTTACGGAGTACCGCCGGCGCATTTCTAAATCAGCTGGCGCGTAATATCAGCCGGCGCCAATTAATGCGCCGAAATTTTACGGAGTAGCGCTGCCAGGTCATCGGAAAACATCCGATTCGACACTCAGCCGCCTGACGACCTTCAGCAGGTCATTAATCATGATAACAAACTGGGTCGGTCCCAACGTGCTACACTGACTTACACCAGAACAGCAGAAAGTTGTACATATTGCAGACGATTGAAAAAATAGCTAGAAACTATTGGAGTAACTTAGGCGTAAATCCTATCACAGATAATTTCTTGAACCAGACATCATTGTGGACGCGGTCAAACGCCTGTTTAAAGTCAAAATAAGCCGCATCAACTTGCATATTTTGATCCATTTTAGTTACAGCAAAGTCCACAAAATTGATGTAGTTAGTAGTAGTGAACTTACCGGCTCTGAAGCCATGCTGGTTCTCGGCTAGTTGTGTTTGGACCTGTATGGTGATGTAGCGGTTGAGCATTGACTCAAAGACCTTGCCGAAGGCCGAAAGGACCGCTATAGCTGTAGCTCTCAACTTTTGACCCGGAGCCATCCTTGGGTATAGGAGTGACTCAAGATATTTTCCAACTTTTACGGTAGATAGATGTATTTAAAGCCAAATTATAAAAAGAAGAGGTTTATTCAAAACTGCCGAACAGTCTTTTAAATTGAAAGGCGGAATACCATCAGGCCCGGCAGATGAGTAAGCCTTCAGTCGACGAATTGCTACAAATAAGTCGGATGAGTCGATATCATCTATTGCAATCCGTGAGGAAAATAATAAACAAAAGCTTTCGCTGCTTCTAACCCAGACACAACTTGGCCATGGTAATCAAATTCAGTACGAGTTTGTTTCGAAGCTTTTTGATCTTTTACAAACTTCCAAAAAAAATAAGTTCTTTCTTTATATCCGTCTCTGTTCGTCTGATATAGTCGTTATAAGCCAAACCTACAACTACCTGCCTTTTAAACTTTAAGTTTAATAGGCAGCGAGCTAGTTCTCGGTTAAAATCCAATTTTAATTGCTTAAACTTCTTTAAATGGAAAGTCTTATCCTTCAAAATTTTAATTATTTTGGGTGTGATCCACGTCAGATACTGGTACTAAGACTCATAAGGAGATTCGAATTTTCTTTACATATTTCTCAAAACATTCACTCAGCATGTTGTAAAATAAAGATATAGCTTCATCGACGTCGTTCATCTTCGTTAAATCGATAGGTGCCTGATTCGAAGGAGCGGTCGTAGAATATCACGTATGGGCTACTTTTAAATGAAGTGACCACGCAGGCAAAGCCAGGGGCATAGTGAAACAAAATATTAGAGGCGGCTAGAAGTGCCATGCCTTGCGCCCCCGGTTTATGACATCCTGGTAGTCATTTTCTTTTGTTCTTTCACCACATTTCTTCTCAAATATTTCTTCATAAAATTTAACTCTTGCTGGATACACTTCGTATTTCATATGAGGGTTCTCGTTTATAACGAAGCAGGCTGGGCCATTCGGGCCTGTCTCAGTAATTGGTTCCCACTTTGTTGAAATTATCTCTTTTGTTTTTGGATTGGGATCTCTGAAACAAAATAATAATTGAGTACAAATATGTAATGAAGGTATCAATTGAAAGTATAAAAAGTAAACCATATTGTGAAGAAAATAATAAGACGTTTTTAAGCCTGCATGAGTACTAAGGCCAGTAATGGTAAAAGATCGGATCAAAATGGCCTGTGATCCATGCCAGTCTATGCCAGTCGTGTACTATACCTACCTGCAATCTCAATATCTATGTGATACCTAAATAATAACTACCATCTTACTTACCCATACTTAGCAAAGTTGGTCCAAAGTTCAAGAAATACATTTTTAACATATTTATCACTTTCAGAAAGTTCATACTTTATCTTATCCATTTTCAGCAAGTAACCAAGATCATCGGCATGGCAAACACCTTTCCTTTCTATACCGAAACATTTCTTTACGTAGTTAAGAGAACCATCGTAATCAAACTCGTAGAAATATACAGGAGCGCTGTTTTTGGCAATGAGCATAGCTGCAGTATATGCTGCACCTACAAAATCAGCGTCACTAAAGAAATCTATTGTGAATGCATCAGCTTCACTAAAACTCTTATCGCCTCTTAAATAGATGTCTTTCAGTCTAAGTTCCAGTTCATCTCTCTCAACGTCATCGAATGTGAATGGGAGATGGTCTAAGAATGTCTTTTCTTTCATCATTTTCTCCAGTATATATCCACCCCGTATAACCATCAAAAGACCTTCACGAGAGCATATGCCAGTCATGTACGGTACTTTTGTAAATTCTCCTTTAGCAAGCAGTTTGTATGTAGATTTGCTAATAAACGGTTCCCAATCCGAAGGATTTTCAATAGTGGGAACGAATCCAAATTTGACCGTTCCTATCATCTTATTAGCTCGAATAACAGCTGCTGAAGATCTTATCAGCTCCTCAATTGGCATCTCTTTTAGGTACTTGAAGAGTTCGTCATCGTCTGTTATTGTTTTTCCTTTAAACTTAGGAATCTTGTAAGCTAAATCTTTAATGTTTCTGTTCTGTGCCCAGTGCATCAAAGACGATCCAGATTGCGATATAGCTTTCTGGAAAAGCCCCTTAGCTGAGGGAGATAGAAGGAGATACTCAACTGATGCACCTCCCGCACTTACGCCAAAAATGGTGACATTATTAGGGTCCCCTCCAAAGTTTGCAATGTTCTTTTGAACCCATTTGAGAGCTTCAACTTGATCTCTCATTCCCATATTTCCGGGAGCTTCTCTTCGGTCTAATGACAGGAAACCTAGAATTCCAACTCTATAGTTAAATGATACCAACACCACACCCTTTTCGATAAGAAATTCCGGACCGTGATGAGCACTGTCAGTCCCATCTCCTTCTACAAATCCGCCTCCATGGCACAATACCATTACAGGTAGAAGGGGTGAATTCACTCCTGATATATTTGGAGTGTAGACATTGAGGAACAGACAGTCTTCGTCTCCTACTACTGAACGGGTCGCCTTATCGAATTGAGCGCAAATGTTGCAATCTTTTGTGCCATCTCTCACGCCTTCCCATGGTTCTGGAGGCTGCGGCACCTATAACAAAATAATCATATTTTTTTAGATAAACAGACACATTATTTAATTTGTAGCAAAAACGATATGTACCAAATATTCACTAATATTAGTCGTTCCGAAGATGTGCAGCTCAGATTTCTGTTTGTGAAGGGAAGGGAAAAAGGAGGGAATATTAATAATCATAATATAGGGAAGTTGGAGAGAAAGGGGAGGAAATGCAGGGACAGAAGGTTATAGGGAGGGGATAAGGAATCTTCGTAATAGGAATCTGGTATTGCATTAAGAGGCCGCCACTCCATGGAGTACAGTCAAAAAAATACAGTATTTCAAATTACTACTGAATCCAACATTTAGGTACCACTGAATCTTAAACGAAAATATAAAATATGTCTTTTAACGAACAAAATGTGGGTATTTAAAAAAATACGAGCGAGCCTTTCATATGCATATGATTTGTAATATCCTGGTATTATGCAACATTAACATACTTTAGCAACGCGCGCGCTCATTGGTCAACTGTGAATTAGGAACTACTTTGACCTATCTGATCTTACTTATCGTCAGAAAATCGTATGTCTTTATAGCTCAGACCTTTCGGCTGATAGTCTGAAGTACCTGAGATCCATTCCTGTTCCTGTTTCTAGTATTTATTTTGGACAATATAAAATTTATGTGATGGCTTCAAGCTTAATATCACCGCGCGCACTCATTGGTAAAATTAAATAACACGCGCTTCCCCGATTTCCTATAACGCTTCCGGTTACTCACTTTCTGGTTACACATTGTCTAACACGTTTCACGAAATCAGTCCTATAGTTTTTAGGAAAGTGAGCGGATAGATAGATTTACAAATAAAAAAAGAAAACAATAATATTACACTATACTATGTCAACGCATTATTTATTTACTTAGTAAGTAAGCAAGTATTTATTTAACAAATTGGCGGTGAAAACGTGACGTTTAACTAGGTTTTTAACCTACAAACATGTTTTGTTTTACCTAAAGACCTTCAAATTAATATACTTATTTTCTTTCTGCAATTAAAGTAATTGGTTCTATAGACGAAAAAACGCATGTGATGTGAAAAATTTAGAGTTCTCTACCAGCGAAGTCAAAGCAAAGGTAGAATTAGGCATATAATGGGGCATAAATATGACTTCCCTAGCGATCCGTCCCGGCTTCGCACGGACATTTAAGGTTTTCTCTGCAACCTTTGTATAAAACGTAATAAATTATAACTGATTACCGGCATTAGATTAATTACTATTGTTTCCTGTAACTTTAGTAAATTTGAATATTTATCAAGCTGCTACAATGAAAGAAAGTCTGTAAACTGAACTAATACCAATTGGAAGTGTCAACTGTCACACGGTGGAGATGTTGTCAGCTTATCACTATGGCAAAACTGTTGAAAGATTATCGATGGATAGATGGTAAGATGGCAGATAGTGAGTATTGTGGTGGCTAATTTCCGATGGTGCGAACGAGACTTGTAAGTATGGAGTGGAGAATGATGCCTCCAGAAACTTTGAGGGACCCACTTCGGTGTGGCTACGAGTTTTGGTGCTACGTACATTGACGAGAACCTCGTGAATGCCGAAAACTACAAGTTCTGCCTTGACTTCCCTCATGAGGTGATCGCCATGTGAGATGATGACTTGACTATAATTGTCCCGATAGTTGTTTCAGCGAACGATCTTATAGCGAAGAGTGAGGCTCTTCGCTTTAAGGTCGACATCGTAGTTAAGTGACAAACTTACTGAAAATCTAAGTTCACCGACCGGTGGCTTGGCGTACGGTATGCCTTTAAAAGTGTAGTATTGATTAAAATTATCACTAATTGTCACTTGCCCCTTCAATTTGCCTTGCTCTGTATTCACTATTAAAATAACTGGCATTTCACTTAGTTATGTTATACTTTTACTGCTAAAACATGAAAGTGCCTGTGCCGATGCATTTCTACAAGGTATTTATAACATGGTGACTGTGCACACAGGTACGCACTCCGCCATGACCACAGCTTAGTACTATTATTTATTCTGTTACCATAGTACACATCATCATTGTCCTTACGGACAATAGAAGAAAGTTTCTTTTTATTGGCACAACAAACAAAATATACAACAATATAATTTGTACGTAATAATACAAAATAAACGAGGAGTAAACGGCTCTATTGACGCACAAAGTGCGGGGGCCAGGAGGGTGAGGTCTCGGAATGGACAACACGCAAACGTTGTTGCAAACGGCTCATAATAATAATAATATTTATTTCATCATCATCATGTCAGCCTTTAGAAGTCCACTGCTGAACATAGGCCTCCCCCAAAGAGCGCCATGACGAGCGATCTTGTGCCACCTCCATCCATCGACTTCCTGCGATGTCAAATCCTGAATGTCATCGGTCCATCGTGTGGGGGGTCTCCCCACACTTCGCTTGCTTGTTCGTGGTCACCCTTCGAGAACCTTTATTCTCCAGTGGTTGCCGGTTCTGCGAACTATATGGCCTTCTCATTGCCACATCAAATTGCAAACTCTGAGAGCTATGTCGGTAACCTTCGTTCTTCTACGGATTTCCTCATTACGGATTCTATCACGTAGTGAAACACCTAGCATAGCTCTCTCCATTGTACGCTATGCAACTCTGAGCTTGTGTATGAGACCAATAGTTAGCGACCACGTCTCAGTACCGTATGTCATCACTGGCAATTTGCACTGATTATAAACTTTCGTCTTGAGGCTTTGCGGTATCTGTGACGAGAAGATATGGCGTAATTTCCCAAACGCTGCCCATCCGAGTTGGATTCGTCGGTTGACCTCTTTGTCGAAGTTGGATCTACTCAGTTGGATCGTCTGACCTAAGTAGACATAATGATCATCAGCTTCGATAATATCGTACCCAACATAGACCAGCATGGGTACAACATGGGCATTTGACATGATGTTCGTCTTGCCCGTGTTCATTTTAAGACCCACTGTTGGGAAACAATACTGAGTTCACTGAGCATTGTGCTTAGGTCTTCCAGGGTTTCTGCCATTATGACTATATCATCAGCAAATCAAGGATGAGTGATGTATTAGCCATTGATGTTAACACCATATCCATTCCAGTTCAGAAGCTTGAATATATCTTCCAGTGCAGAGGTGAACAGTTTCCGAGAAATAACGTCTCCCTGTCTCACCCCTTTTTGCAACTGGATAGAAATCGTACTCTAATCCTGAAGACGGAATGCCATGGTGGCCTTGCTGTACAAACACTTCAACATTTCAATGTACCGATAATCAATCTGGCAGCACTGTAATGACTGTAGCACTGCCCAGGTCTCGACTGAATCAAAGGCTTTCTCATAATCCACAAACGCTAGACATAGTAGCTGATTATACTTTTTGGTCTTCTGTATAATCTGCCGGAGCGTATGGATGTGGTCTACGGTGCTAAAGCCTTTCCGGAATCCAGCTTGTTCGGGAGGCTGAAAGTCGTCAAACCTACGAGCGAGACGGTTTGTATCTTGTTCTATATACTTTATACTTATAATAAACCAATAAGTATGAAAAAGTCTGTACAAAGAAAATTATAAAAAAATGGTCTAGCTTACTTAAAATAAGCAACTGAACAAGAATATATAATTTGTTAAATATATGGAGCACAGGAGTTGAATTAAAACTTGGGGTACTTGGTATCTTAATCCAATGATTAGATGTTGAGCAATCGATAAAAAAACTATTTGACGGCTGAACGAATTCTGAAAATATGTAGTATATTGTACTTTTGGTTCTGGAATAACAAGTGTGGGCTACTTTTAAATGAAATAACCGGACAAAGTTGCGAGCACAGCTAGTGAAATATAAAATAGTTGAGGCGGCTTGAGTTGCCATGCCTCGCGCCCCTGGTTTATGACATCCTGGTAGTTATTTTCTTTGTTCTTTCGCCACATTTCTATTCATATAAGTATTTCGTCGTAAAATTTAGTTCTTGTGGATACACTTCGTATTTCATATGAGAGATTTTGTTTATAACGAAGCAGGCTGGGCCATTTCGGCCTGTCTCAGTAATTATTCTCACTTTGTTGAAATTATCTCTTTTGTTATTGGATTAGGATCTTTGAATCAAAAGAATAATTGAGTATAGTATAACTAAGAAGTGTAGGTATAAATAGTCAAGTAAAGCGTATTGTCACAGTACATACCTATACAGAACTATTGGTTATTGGTCACGATCTAGTAGAAAGGTGTTAGGACATTATGTCCATTATCAAATAACTTAGTAATGCTTTAGGCAAAACTCAACCATTTATGAGATATTATTCATAACATTCCTTTTTGTTGTAAATTGATGGATAGGAAACCATAAAAAATAATTTACAAAAACATTGACCGTTTCTATCATCTTATTAGTTTGTATAGCAGTTGCTGAAGATGTTATCAGCTCCTCAATTGGCATCTCTTTGAAGTACTTCAAGAATTTACCATCGTCTGGTATTGTTTTTCCTTTTAATTCAGGAATCTTGTAAGCTTAATTTTTAATGTTACTGTTCTGTGCCCAGTGCATCAAAGACGATCCAGATTGCGATATAGCTTTATGGAACAGTCCGTTAGCTGAGGGAGATAGAAGGAGATACTCAACAGATGCACCTCCCGCACTTACACCCAAAATAGTGACATTGTTAGGGTCCTCTCCAAAGTTTGCGATGTTCTTTTGTAACCATTTGAGAGCTTTTCCGATATTTCCGGGAACTTTTTTTCGGTCTAATGACAGAAAACCTAGAATACCAACTCTGTAGTTAAATGATACCAACACCACACCCTTTTCCATGAGGAATTCTGGGCTCTCATGAGCACTTGACTGTCGGTCCTTTTACAAATCCACCTCCATGGGACATACCAATACAGGTAGCAGGGGTGAATTCACCCCTGATATATTTGGAGTGTAGACATTGAGGAACAGACTCCTTCCCCTTCGTCTCCTACTACAGAACGGGTCGCCCTATCTAGTTGAGCGCAAATTCGTCTCCCACTACAGAACGGGTCGCCCTATCTAGTTGAGCGCAAATTTTGCAATCTTTTATGCCTTTTCTCTCACGCCCTCCCATGATTCTGGAGGTTGCGGCACCTATAGCAAAATAATCAAAATTTAATGGTTTATCAAAAAACGCAACAACAGAGATACCAAAAGTACACTAATGTTACCATAGGGGTTAACGTTTTTTTATTTGTAAGAAATCAGTACAGCCGTCCGAAGATATGCAGCTCTGATTTCTGTTTTTGATGGGAAGGGGAAAAGGAGGGAATAAAATGATCATAAAGGAAAGTTGGACCAAAAGGGGAGTAAATGCAGGGTTAGGGGGTTATAAGGAGGGGATAAGGAATCGTCGTAATAGGAATCTGCTATCACCCTAAGAGGCCGCCACAGCATGGAGGCCAAAAAAATACAGTTTTCCAAAATCAAAAATGTAGATACCACAGAATGTAAAATGCAAACATGAAATCTGATTTTCAAAGAACATAATATAGATATATAAACAAAATACACGCTATACTGTGTCAACGCATTATTTATTTATTTATGAAGTAAGCAAATATTTACTTAACAAATTAACCCTCAAATTGACGGTAGAACCGTGACGGTTAACTAGGTTTTAACCTACCTACAAACATGTTTTTAATCGACTTCACAAAAGGAGACTGTATAGGTCGACTGAATATGTTTTTTTAAATTTATTTACACCGATTTCTCCGTTAATTGCGGATTGATATTGTAAATTATTCTAATTGTTTGAACGGGCATAATCTTAAGGTGGTCCCATATTAATTGTATCAAAATTGGTTTAGTAGTTTTTCGAGAATAATTAGATTTACTAATCCATTTGTTTTTATTTATATTGCCTCATATCTCTATGGTTTCTAAGCCGATTTGGATGGTTTTTGTTTTATTCAAAAGGGTAGACTTTCAGAGGTAGACGTTCAAGGTACGTTTTCAAGGGTAGACGTTAAGTGTAGTCCCATATAAACTTCATCAAATTAGTTCAGTAATTTAAATTAGAAAATCTATTTGTTTTAAAGTTTATGTTCTCTAATATCTTGAAAGTTCTGAATCGTATAAGATGATTGTTTTTACTTGAGAAAGAAGACCTCTAGCGTGGTACTATATAAATTTCATCGAAATTGAGTTAGTAGCTTTAAACAAGCTCATATAAGTTATTGGCTAACCCATTTGAAGTCGATTTTTGTACCATGGCATTTTGTACAGTACTTGTTTTACCTGAAGACCTTAATTAATGTACTCTATTACGAGTCCTATCGCATTAAAATTAACTGTTTCTGTAGACAAACGAACGTGATGAAGAACATTTAATAGTATTTTATGGAACGGTTGCATAATAAGGGGTATTAAAACAGAAGAGTGAGTATCACTCGAGTGTTTTATTAACTAGTTATGTGCCGTTTTAATGCACTACTTTATGAATTACCTGCTATAGCCGAGCACTCGCATAATAATAATTATAACCGGCACTTGGATGCCCCCTAATTAGCGAAGAGATCTCGAGCGGTGCGGTCGGACCGGAGATGACGCCGGACGTAGCGACGGTACCAGAGTTAAAAATGCCAGGTTCATCGAACAAGGGCATTACCTCTCGCACCTCACAGCGGTCGAGTCTGACGAAAGATGTGAATGAGGGAATGCCCGTGTTATTACCGTCAGCGTCCGTTCCCAGTGTGCCGGAGAATAGCAACTCGCGATGTGATCAATGTTGAACCAGTTGAACCTATTATTCCTATAAGACACCGTAAACCTCCACAGCGATATGGCTGGGATGAGATAGATTAAGTATTTATAAGTATTACCCTATTAGCTCTTATTGTTTAGTAAATTTTATGAAACAAATTGTTCATTATATGTTAATTAGATATAGAAGGATTTAGCTTTAATTAAGGGTGAAGGTGTTATATATGCTATTTACATTTGTGAATGCAGGTAGACTTCAGTCTGGCAATACATACGTTACGAGAAACACGCCTTTTATTTACTAAGAAGTATCCAGTGTGTCGACCTGATTCTTAAGCTGACCGAAATGAGGTGAAAAATAAAACGAAATACTTTAAGATCGTACAGGTTTACGCACCGACCTCGGCACACTCGGATGATGATGTAGAAGATATGTTTGATGATTTATCTTCTGCCCTACATAACACCACAAGGGCCCACTACAATGTTATCATGAGAGACTTAATCCCAAAGAGAGAGTACAAACTTGCAGCGAATCGAATATAGGTCAACATAGCTATGGGAGCAGGAATCACAGGGCGAAAACTTAAAGAGGGCTTATTTTTAATGAATTCATTTTTTTAAAGCAGCTCCTGAGGATGTTGACTTGGCAAAGCCCCAATACTGTGACTACAAACGAGATCGACTTCATCATGATGGACAATACTCGTAAGGACATATTCAGGGATGTCTCAGTGATCAGCAGGTTCAATAATGGTAGTGATCTTTGACTTGACTGAGGCTCCTCGAATATCGACCACAAGCTTGAAAGATGCCGTCTGGTGAAGCCTACTCTCCGACCCAACTTGCTCCAAGCCACTGTTGGATCAGAACAGTTCCAACTCAAGTTGGAAAATCGATTCGCTGCCTTGGAAACCACAAATGACGTGGATGAGGAACTCCAAAAAGTTGAGGGAATCCTTAGGGAAGAAGGCACAAAATTTTGTCAGCTGTGGCGTACAGGCACGAAGTCTAAAATCTCGGATGATGCTCTTTGGCTTATAAAGAAAGAAAAAGAAGAAAGGAAATACATATATTTATGACAACACTAAACAGGTGACAAAGAACAAAAATTACAAACAAAAGTAAAGGTACGAAATAAAACTCAGCAAACGCTAAGGCCATAAAGCCTTGGCACTGATTTTCTGTCGGAACCTATTCGTGACATCACGAACGTACAGTGATAACAAATAAAAACTAATACACATAGAAAACATAAAATATATACAAAAATGAACAAAAAGTTACTTAAGTACAAGTTGCAATGAAGGATCATCAGTGGTAAAAATTGCAAAAGTTTACAAAATTTACAGATAACAAAAAATAATAAATAATGTATACGGATTTGTAAAAATACAAATTTCGAAATTTCCCAAAACGTCTTCATGCCAATCCGAACGTAGCCTTCTACAGTTTCATTGACGGGGGAGTGAACAGAAATTTGACATTAACATAGTTTGTGCTTGACAGTCAGGTTTTTTTGTTTGCGACACGTCACTTCTGTCACGGTCCGTTCGTTTGGGAGCTACGATGCCACATACAGACACACACGCACACACGCACCCTTACACACACACACACACACACACACACACACACACACACACACACACACACACACACACACACACACACACACACACACACACGAACACACATTGATCCACACCCTATAAGTTTAGGGTCACCCGTCTCTTTGTTCGGGGGTTAAAAACACGTGGCCTGACTACATACAAATACAAATAGTGGCACACAAAATATTATAAAATACGCTTATTATTAATCTTTTACGTTACCTATGTTATTGCAACTAGCCGACTAGTAAATATTTTTATAAACAGTACTTAACCTAGTGATGAAATCCTACTTAATATTATAAACGTGAAAGTTTGTAAGTATGGATGGATGGATGGTTAGATGTTTGTTACTCTTTCACGCAAAAACTACTGAACGGCTTTGGATGAAATTGGTATGGAGGTAGCTTATACCCTGGATTAACACATAGGCTACTTCTTACCCCGAAAATGCAAAGGTCCTGAGGGACGCGGGTGAAAACGCGGGGCGCAGCTAGTAAATCTATAAACGTAACACAGCAGAGTTCAGCATACTGGGACACACCGCTTTATCATCATCCGCCACTAATGCAGAACGAGCGTAAAAGAAATGGTAAGTACAATTTGAACAAATCTATACTTATAATAAAACTGTAACGGGTCCAATTCTGTACCTACATTAAAGATATTTTGTTTTTATTTTTTGGAGGGTACTCTTTATTTGATGCTGAAACCAGAACTTTTTTTTTCATTTTTGTCTGTCTCTCTGTCTGTCTGTGTATTGGCTAGGCATCACGCAGAAACTACTTAATGAATTTAAATGAAATTTTGTATGATTTGTGTTCATACTACGAGGCAGGACATAGGACAATTTTCATTCCGAAAAATTAAAGGGTTCCCGCAGGATACGGGTTGAAAGTTATTTAAAAGAACACTCACCACGCTGAAACTACTGGACTGGTTTTGGTATGGTTTTGGTGCAACTTGGCACGGTCTTAAGTTATATGATGGGTCAAAATTGAGGACACGTTTTGTCCCGTAATAGTACAGGGTTTCTTTGGGATATGGGTCCAAAGTTATGTTAATATTGAAGTAATAAGTAACATTTTTTGAAGGGTTCTCTATATTCAATACTGAAGCCAAAACTGTTTTATTTTTTATTTTTGTCTATCTGTCTGTCTGTTTGTCTGTATCTTGACCGCGCATCGCACCGAAACTACTGAATGAATTCAAATGAAACTTGGTATGATTTGAGTTCATACTACGAGGATACCTTTCATCCCGAAAAATTAAAAGGAATCTTTAATCCTTTAATCAGGATATTGGATAAAAGTTATTAAAAAGAACACGTATCACGCTGAAACTACTGGATGTTTTTTTTTATGCAAATTGACACAGTCATGTCTATACTAATGAAGCAATAGTCACGAAAAAGTCTGTACAAAGAATATAAATAAAAAATGGCCTTTTGATTGCTTAAAAAAGCTATTGAATAAGTTTTTTTAATCCTGTCTTTCTGTCTGTTTGTCTGTATGTTTGTTTGTTTTCGAATCACGTCAAACTACTGGACCGATTGCAATGCGGTTTTCATTGTTAGATAGCTTAGGGTTTGATTTAATAACTGGTGTAATTGGTATCTCAATCCGGTGAGTTAGAAGCCGAGCAATTGATAAAAGTATTTTTGACTGCTCAAGAAATTTTGATCAAATGTTGGTAAATTGGTCCTGGAATAGCACACTATGGTACTTTCAACCAAAAGAAAACCACGCGTGTGATAGATTTAGGGACATAAATTGATGATCATTAATACTGAATATAAATCAAACCTAAGTTTGGTTATGTTATCCTTAGGTAAGGATAGGTTTGGCAAGCCTACGGTTAGGCCAAACCTTTTTTAGCATATTAAATAAAGTTTCAACGCTATGGTGTTGTTATTATTTACCTTTTAACCATATAGCAAGTGAAACTAATTCATAGCCTGACAATATACAAGTAAGTTGTTATCTCATAAAAGCTTGAAATTTACTCAGAAGTTGTACCTATCTAAAATATACTGAATAGAATAGCATAACCTAAGGAGTATTCATAGAAACAAAGAAAAGTAATTGTTATAATTTTTATTGATTCTACCACCAGATTCGGAATACACTACACAGAAGAACTGGCAAGAAACTATGTAGCGAATATATTATTTATCATCATTATTTACAATTATAATTAACACATTGTTATTATCATACTAACAACCTATATGTGATACTTGGTCATATTGATATTTTATTATCATTTTACAATCACCATAGTTACACCTGGCACAATAATAGCATTTAAATAAAATGATCCTGACCTAATCATTTCGAACAAAATCACATTGACCATATTGGTTATAATAACATCACATTGAACTGACAGTGCCTATGTAGTATTTGTATACTCTTTGGTGCCTATTTGCAAAATACTCAGTTACACCACAGTTGCACACAGTAAATATGATACAAGGAAACTAAAGGAAAATAAAGTAATATCAATAGTACTTAACTTGCCAAGGTCCTGTTGGTGCGACGGCCACAGTAAAAGTGAACATTGCTAAGCCACCTTTATAAAATAACCGAAAAATATCATACTACCTCACAATATTTTTCCACCAGATCAAAGACAATCGAAAGGATAGACAACTATCTCCTTACTCTACTCACAGTAGTTTTAAAAAATGTTGCTAGATGGCGATACTTGGCTCGCTAGAACTAAAATTTACCTGAAATAGACGAAATATCGCATTTTACTGTTCTGGTTTATTATATTTATTTATTTTGAGTATAAAATACAAAAATTACATAACATTGGTAACGAAATTTGCAAATTCATAAGCAGGTATTTTTAACAGTTGATTTATTGAACCAATATCACGATTTAGCTGAAGGAGCATGCAGTTATACAAAAAAAACGAAAGATGGCGCACATTTGAGTGTTAAGATTTTCGCGCGTTTGTCATTGTTTGTTTGTGTCATAGGCGTCAAGCGTTTTATGTACATACAGTAGTTTAGTATCAAACATACAGATAGACAAACTCACTTCCATATTTATTAGAGATAAAAGAATGCCTATCAAATTCAACCTCACTCAATGAAAGATGGTTCCTAAAAATACGTATAGTCCCTAATAAAGCCGACCTACCTACCTATTAAGTACCTGTTTTGGAACGCTTCATACCTAGGAAGTTATAGTACCTACCTACAGTTTATTAAAGTTCAAGCTTTGGAGTGAAGTTATTTATGCTTTAGTTACATAGTTACCTATCAAAAAGAAATTGTAAATAATTCCATCCCTGTATATCCACACCAATATATAAAAGTGAAACGTTGTCAGTTTGTTTATTTTGGGAGATTTAACGCCAAAACGGCTGATCAGATTTTGCTAATAATTTGCAAATAGGTACTGTACATAAGATATTTTTATCCCGGAAATGGTATGTTTCCACGGGAAAACTGGAAAATGTCGATTACTGACTGTAAGGAACGGTTGCCATGGAAACGAAATAATAACAAGTCTGTCAAAAAGCATCAAGAGTATCCCAACGCTCAGGAACATAGAATGTTTTTTTTGTTCGGGATATACTGCACGAAATCGCCGGCGAAAGCTAGTACTATTATAAATGCGAAAGTGAGGTTGTTTGTTTGTTTAACTTTCACGCTCAAACGCTCAGCGGATTTTTATGAAAAATGGAATGGAGATAGCTTATACCTTGGAATAACGCATAGGATACTTTCATCATCATCATCATCATCACTCACGTGAATGGAACGGATTTTGATGACATTTGAAATGAAGATTGCTAATACCCTGGAATAACACACCCTGGATACTTTCATCATCATCAACATCATCATCATCACTCGCGTGAATGGAATGGATTATGATAAACTTTGGAATGGAAATAGCTTATACCATGGACTAACGTGTAGTACACTTATCATCATCATCATCATCATCACTCACGCAGGTGGAACGAATTTTGATGAAATTTGGAATGGAGATAGCCAATACCCTGGAATAACACAGGATACTTTCATCATCATCATCACTCACGTGGACGGGACAGATTTTGGTGCACTTTGGAATGGAGATAGCTTATACCATGCAATAACACATAGGATACTTTTAATCATCATCATCATCATCATCATCACTCACGTGAATGGAATGGATTATGATAAACTTTGTAAAGGAAATATCTTATACCATGGAATGACGCATAGGACACTTATCATTATCATCATCATCATCACTCACGCAGGTGGAACGGATTTTGTTTGAATTTGCAATGGAGATAGCTAATTCCATGGAATAATACATAGGATACTTTCATCATCATCATCATCATCACTCACGCAGGTGGAACAGATTTTGTTTGAATTTGCAATGGAGATAGCTAATTCCATGGAATAATACATAGGATACTTTCATCATCATCATCATCATCACTCACGTGGATGGGACGGATTTTGATGACATTTGAAATGAAGATTGCTATTACCCTGGAATAACGCCTAGTACACTTATCATCATCATCATCATCATCATCATCACTCATGCAGGTGGAACGGATTTTGATGAAATTTGGAATGGAGATAGCTTATACCATGCAATAACGCATATGATACTTTTCATCATCATCATCATCATCATCATCATCATCATCATCATCATCACTCACGTGAAAGGAATGGATTATGATAAACTTTGAAATGGAGATAGCTTATATCATGGAATAACGCATAGGATAATTTCATCATCATCATCATCACTCACGCGGATGGAACGAATTTTGATAAAATTTGGAATAGAAATTGCTAATACCCTGGAATTGTTAATAATTTAATCAAAATCCGTTCCACATACGTGAGTGATGATGATGATGATGATGATGAAATGTAGCCTATGCGTTATTGCATGGTATAAACTATCTCCATTCCAAATTTCATAAATACCGTTCCACCCGCGTGAGTGATGATGATGATGTGTTGATGATGATGATGAAGATAAAAAGTATCCTATGTGTTATTCCACGGTATAACCTATTTCCATTCCAAAGTTTTTAATTATCTGTTCCACCCGCGTGAGTGATGATGAAAGTATACTTTTTGATATTCCAGGGTATAAGCTAACACGCACCCGCGTGAGGAATGATGATGATGACGATGAAAGTATCTTACATGTAATTCCAGGGTATAAGCTATCTTCATTCCAAATTTCATCAAAATCCGAATCGCGTGAGTGATGATACATTTCATCATCATCATCATCATCACTTTGTCTGGAGCTAATCCTTGGAAATGAACCAACATGTTAAAATTCTACTCCGTAGGATAAAAGGAAGTGGTTCTAATTCAGCTTGCAAGATGACCAGACCTAGACAAACATACATACATACAAACATTGCAAGTTAAATAAAAGCTTTTAAACACAGTTTTGGCTCCAGTATCGAATATAGAGTAGAGGGTTCCTGCGGGATAGGGGCCCATAGTATTGTTAATTTGAAGTAATTAATATCTAAGTATACTTACTCGTATAATAAAGCAACAAGTACGAAAAAGTCTGTACAAAGAAGATAATTATAAAATCTAGGTAAATGATCTAGGGTACTTAAATTAAGCAATTGAGCAAGTTTTTTTTATATCTTGTATATATGTTTGTTTGTTCTTATATCACGTAAAAACTACTGGACTGATTGTGATGCAGTTTCTTCTGTTAGATAGCTTGGGATTTAATTAAATCTGGTATAATTGGTATCTCAATCCAATGAGTAGAAGCCGAGCAATAGATAAAAATATTTCTGACGGCTGAAGAAATTTTGATCAAATGTTGCTATATGGTATTTACCCTTCGGGCTCATTCGAAACCAGTTTCAAGAAATGTTAGGTCTTGGAATAGCACATAGAGTACTTTTAACCTGAAGAAATAACCACGCGTGCGAAGCCGCGGGCACACCTAGTCTATTATTTAGTGCACCGCACCACAGAATAAATAATAGACCGCACGCGCGCGCTGCTAAAAACATACAGAATAAAATGACGCGACGTACAGGTAGCACAGATTAACTAATAGTTACATCGTAAGATGTAGCTCAGCCGGCAGATGTGCCGAGCTTCTAACTGAAGTCTGCCAACCTCGCGCACAGGTCAAGGCGCGGTCAACGTCGCTATCTCATGCGCATACTAATTCCTGATCATATTTTACGGGCAAAATACGTTCGTGAAAAGTTGCGTTTTAGTAAGCGCAAATAGTTTTTACGTTAAAATCCTTATGTTTAATTATATATTTGAAAAAATAGGACCTACAGACAAAACTTACGAACTATAAGAATAACTAGGCCGAGTTTACGTACTATAAGAATAACTAGGCCGAGTTTGGTACTTAACGAATTTGACACACCGATAAAAAATGACTTCTAAGATTTTAAGATCTTGGTACTTCAAGATATGTGTAATACGATATCTTAATTTCAAAGCTCCACATGCTATATTTTCGCCAGGAAATGGCACGAAAAACGCCTCGTTTTTGTGTTTTCTCCTTACCCTTCACCTTAATTTATCAATTTTACTTAGGCAAATTCTAGTTATCTAGAATATTCTAAAAACCCCAAAAAGTGTTAACAGAATCGAACCTAGGGTAGATGTCCTAATCATTGAGTCGTGGCATCATTGGATAAAAACAGTGATAATTTGATTCATTCGCTAGTCGACTTACGTTACGCTCCATCCCACCCACTCACATGTCACGCTACACATACCTTTACACACAGTTTTAGTTTCCAATTGTTCGATAGATGGCACTAGGTGTATCACACTTCAGCTAGTATAGTAACGCCATCTAATATATTAAGGCAAACTACTAGGTACCGGCGACGATAATAAGTTTTACGTGAGCTTTGTATTAATGTATGACGATAGCTGTCTATCATTTCGATTGTCTTTGACCAGATCGACCAATCAGGAATCATCAATGGCGTCTGGCGTGACGGAAATGTTCAATTCACTTCTACTTACATTTGGATATCCATAATAATCGTATTTTAAATATTGTAAGATAATTTTAAATCATTATAATTTTTATGGAATTATACTTACAGATATTTCAGAGTTATAACAATCTGCCATCATTAATTAGTAAATACACAACTTTTCACAAAAGACTTGGTAATTATACTTAAAATAATGAATAACTCTATTAAGCATTTTAAACATCATTATATAACTCCATAATCATAAATTCGAATTTCGCTTTTGAATAATAAGTTGTTTTATAGATTCAACTACATTATCGGTTTCATTCAGAAACATATTTTTTATTACCACAGATTACAAACTCACCATAGATTTAAGAAAAGACAAATTTACAAATAGATTCAATCGGTTGTCACTTTTGGCTTGACAAGCAATATGTTATGATACCGTAAGTGGTAAGGTTATTCAGTGAGTATATTAATTACATTGTTAAATATTATGTTATAATCTAACACGTGCAATGCCGCGGTTACAGCTAGTAAACAATATAAATAATAGGTACTTAATTGTATAACTCAAAAAGCAGAGGTACTATAAAAGCAGTCTGCACCCTCTGATCAGTGGGGAAAAAGAAGATAAGGACAACCTGTTTAGGCTTGAAATTATAACATCTCACCCCTCAATAAGTGCAGTTTCAAATGTTTATGAAATAATTTTGTCATTTTCAGGTCTCGAAATGGTGGGGGCAGATCATTCCAGCACCTTGCTCGCTGCAAATCTACAGCTTCCACGAAATGTCACAGTCTTGTGAACCGGATGAGATATGCAGAAGCTCTGGTGTGGTACCTGCGCTTCTCATGGGCCCAAGTCAAGTTACGCAGTAAGTATTCTGGTCTTTTGTCCTTTATTATTTCGAACTAGCTGTACCCGCGGCTTCACAAGCGTGGTAATTTCTCTAGGTTAAAAGTACTCTATGTACTATTCCAAAATACTCGTACCAATATACCAACATTCGACCAAATTCCTTCAGCCGTTAAAAAGTTTTTATCGATTGCTCGGCTCATTGGATTCAGATACTAAGTACACCAGTTTTTAAGTCGAACCCTAAGCTATCTAGCAATGAAAACCGCATCGCAATCTGTCCAGTAGTTTTTACGTGATGTGTGTGTTTTTTTTTAAATTATCTTTGTATATACAGACTATTTCGCTCCTATTGCTTTATTATAAGTATAGATAGATAACAGAGTATCAAGGTGCAACTGCCTACGGGCTTTCACCTTCATGAGCTTAGCTTCATTAAGAAAAAGAGTAATGTGTGCACGAGCGGGAACATTGAAACAAAAGCGGGCACAAGCATTTTGTACCCTCTGTATCAGTTGTTCAGTTCTTGATAAAAGGCATGTTCCTTAAACAACATCTGCACAATTAAGTTTTGACAGAATGAGAGACTCACTTAATGCTATCCCGAGGTCCAAACTGAGGGAAGGTCTGACTTTGGATAGCACCTTAAAAAAAAAACAATTGCGGACAGTTTCTTGCACATGGTGCTCAAAGTGAAGACGACTATCCATTATCAAACCCAGATTGCGGGCCTCGGAAACACTCTCTATGGACTCGTTTAGGATGGCGACCTTAGGGCTATTGTTAAAAATGTTTGCTACTTGATTCCTAGACCCCATTACCAAAAGTTTTGATTTCGTCGGGTTTAATACCATACAATTTGACATTGATCACTTCGCTAACCTGTCTAAGTCTTCATTTATTTTTGTTACAGCTAGATCCGTGTCTTCGGGATTGAAACTCAAATAAACCTGCAAGTCATCAGCATAGATGTGATACTGGCAATGCTTAGTGCTATTCACAATACCAGCACTGTACAATATGAAGAGGATTGGCCCAAGAATTGATCCCTTTGGAACGCCTCTAAGATTATAGGTGCAAGGGGAAGATGCTGTCTTGCCGTCTATACCAGTGACCTCAACAATTTCAGATCTTAAGAGCAAGTAGCTTTGGACCCATTTTACTGTGTCAGCATCAAACCCGTAATATGATAGTTTAGATGACAGAAGTGAAATATTTATGGCATCAAATGCACGAGAAAAATCAAGTAGCACCAGTACTGTTTCCATTCTACGATCTTGTGCTGCAAGCACATTGTTAACAACATCAAGCAGCGCTGTTGCAGTACTTCTTTTTTTGCGAAAGTTAGATTGGGTTTGGGGCAAGATTGCTTTAACTTCCAGTTATTTTACCATCTGATTACAAACAACATTTTCCAATATTTTTGACAGACAGGACCAGATGCTATTAGGTCGTAAGTCCTTAACTGATGCCACATTTTGTTTCTTTGGAATAGGTCTAATAAGTGAAATATTCCAGATATCCGGAAACGTACATGTTACTATAGATAAGTTCACTATTTTTGTAATGATGCTAGTGCTCTAATGCTGCTCTAGTTATAAAACTTGTTTTCCTCCTTTGAATAATAAATTACAAGTGTATATGTGTGTTTGCCAGATCAATTAATGTTCAGTATATTCCCGACATGGGTAATCTTGCAACAATATCAGTTGAATTTAATATTAAGGCAGAAAAACCTGCCCCCTTTGTTATTGTATATAGGCCATTTAAAGATATACTGTTGGAGCACTTTAATACAGACTTAAGTTTGATTAATTGCCAAACTTTTGCAAATGATTTGATTTCTATTTGTAATCAGAATATTTTATATCTTTTTGATTTGCATGCACCCGAGAAGTCAATATTAATTAAACAAAGATCTTTTCCCCGGCTTACTGACACCGCTAAGGAAATGATGCGCATACGTGAACATTACCAAGGTCAGTTTAAAGTATCAAAAAGTGATTCACATAAGCAGTTGTCTAAGGATTTGAAACATGTAGTAATTAATGCCAAGTACCAAGAAAGAAAGGAGCTACGTTCCCGACTCCCCATTATAGATAAGAACTATCTCGATCACATCTGCTTTCAACCAGAAAAAACCGCAACAAAATCGGTCCATTAGTTTGAGAGCTACTTACGATGCCACAGATAGACACACACGGATGCACCCACACGGATAAACTTATAACACCCCTCTTTTCGAGTTCGAGGGCTAAAATATATATATCGGTTGAACACATTTTGATGAAATGTAGTACTATTGTACTTTATAGGTACTTTTGGTAGTGGAATAACAATTAAATAATAAAAAAAAAGTAACCTAACTTTTAATCCAGACAAATGTCCACGCAGGTAAAATTTATAGTTATGAGAATAAGAATAAATTTATTGTTTAAAACTGTGTACATTGAGATCTTAAAATATAAATTTGTTTCAACAGTTTGTCCATTCCGGACGTACAATATTAAGTAAAGTATAACAGTTTATTATTACACTCCTACGTTAAACTAAATCTACACACATTATAGGTATACAGTAGACACAGAGTAAATTTATTAATATTTGGAGATCTAGTTGATATCAAAGAACTCATTTAAATTGGTAAATGATTGTAAATTCGGATGGCACTGACAAATGAACTTTTGTAATACATTGTATTATTAATTCTAGGAATACAGATGTTAAACGAATATTTATTGCGAAGATTACCAGCACGACTGGATTGTATGTTAAAGAAGTATTCAGCGTTATTTTTTACAAAAGTACAAATTTCTAAGATGTAAATTCCTGTTAGGGTAAGAATTTTCTTATCCTTAAAATAGCTTCGAAGAGAATCTGTCCTTTTTAAATGATATATACTTCATATGCAACGTTTTTGCATAACAAATGTTGACTGCACATCAACAGAATTGCCCCAGAAGATTATACCGTAGTTTAACTGAGGATATACATAACCATAGTAAGCATTTGTTGCAATGGCTTTGGATGCTATACAACTCAGCATTGATAGAGCATAGCAGTATTTTGATATTTTTTTATTTACTTTGCCTAAATGAGCTTTCCAATTTAATTGGGAATCTAGCGTTACTCCTAAAAAGTTTGTTTCGTCAATCATTTTAATATTGTGGCCTTTGTTTTGTATATCAAGATGCATAGGAGGCATTTTAACATTTTTAAATTGTATGAATTTAGTTTTTTCTATATTTACCGTAAAGATTAATTGGTTTCGGCCAATTTATAACAGTTTCTAAAGTGTTGTTGATTTCTGTTTCTAAATTATAAGTTGCGTTATTTTGAGGAATGAAAATGGTGGCGTCATCGGCAAACATGCATAAGTGTTTAGTGACAAGAGGTAATTCATTAACATATATTAGGAACAGTAATGGTCCAAGAATACTACCTTGTGGGACTCTTATGGTAATATTTTGGAAGGCAGATTGTACTTGTTCCGCAGTTTTGGTGTTTTTATTGTAAATTTCCAACAATGTTGATTGACTTCTATTACTTAGGTAATATTCTAGTAAAATTTAAGGGCGTTCCACGTATACCAATTGCTTCTAATTTGTTGTGTAAAATGTTATGAACTACACAATCGAATGCTTTTGAGAGATCTAATAATAAAGCAATACCTGTTCTTTTATTTTTAACTTCCTCCCAAACTTGTTTTAACATTTTGAAAATAGCTAGTGATGTACTTTTCCCCGAATTGGTTGTTATTGAGTAATTTATTCTGGTCTAGAAATGATATTATTCTATTATAAATAACCCTCTTAAATACTTTGGAGAAACTGGGTAATATGGCTATAGGTCTGTAGTTTCCTACATCTTTTTCAGAGCCTTTTTTATGGAGAGGTTTAACTAATGCTTTTTTGAGGTCTTGAGAAAAACATCCAGTTTCAATTGTCAACTTTATAATATATGTTAGTGGTTCTGCAATGAAATTTACGCTCATTTTTATCAGTTGCATGGATATATCATCATGATCAGTACTCTTTTCATTTTTTAACAATTTCACAATATTTGTTACTTCCTGGACAGAAATCGGATTTATGAAAATGCTCTTACAACAATGATTTTTACAATTTTCTTGTGGTATATTTTCATCGATCATTTTACTAGGTTTGATAAAGTAATTGTTTATAGCCGAGGCCATAGACAATGGTTCCACTATATTCTCATTTTTTATATTTATGCATTCTATTGTCGTTTTAATTGTATTTGTTTGTGATGTATGTTTTTTATAATTCCCCCCGCAGCTTTACTTTTATTTGCACTTCTGTTTATGTATCTAATGTTAGCAATTTTTCTAGACATATATACACCACTATTTTAAAATTACCAAAAAAAAAAATTGCGCCGTTTAGTAGTGGCATTGCAATCTAAATATGCAGTCAGAACTTTTGAATACTTAACGGTGTAGAATTTAATAAATGTTAAAGTTTTCGGAAATCCTTCCATAAATTATGGACACAAACAAAAAATACTATGCAAAGAATAATGAATGAAATCACATCATGCACGTCAGTAGTGAAAACATATCTTTCGTACTCTTTCTTCACGTTCAATTATTAACCTCGTCTATCACGCTACCATTTTATCAGTGAAAAGTTGTAAACAAGACACGCAAAGGTACTTGTGGTATTATTTATTCTGTGGCGAAGGCACATAGGTAGGTGGGTAAGCAAATACCTACAAACAAAATAAAATAGGAAATGTAATATAAAAATACATTATTTGGTTAATTCAAACTTTTCCTTCATTATTTTACGGGCTTAGGCAAAATTCCATTATTTATTAGGTAGGTAGGTATTGAATTGTGCGCTGTTTGTTTGTAGTGTCCGGTTCACTCATATAAACACACCACTTTATTTGCTCCATAGAAAGAAGTCCATAGGTGGCGAGAGTGCTAATAGTCCACCACGACCATCCCAACTGTTTCCGATGTGGTCGTTTAAGTAGTTCTGATATTCTGTGTTAGTGTTGTGTTTGGCCGTCCTGCTAAAACCAAACACCTTGCAGATCGCCATTCAGCATTGACGACACCGTCGTCCGAAGAAGTTTTAAATAACTTTCTTCTCGTGTATTCACGAGGTAAAAATTGAAAAGCCATCGCGATGGTAATCAAACAGCGGCGTAAGTACGTACGATCGTAACGAAATACCCGTGACCGTGACCTGACGTGACCTGTAATGTGACCGGCGCGTGTGATGCGACTAATTAGTTTATTACATAATTGTTTACTTTCGGAAGAAAGGAATAGATAGACGACGCGGGAGGCGGCGCGGCGGGTGCGGGTGGAGGTTCGTTGCCTTGAGTAATTGTGCTATTATTTATTCTGTGCCTTGAGCCTGGAAGTGTTTATATGATTACAAATCGCGCTTACTTGTACTTAGTATTATTGAATGAAATGCGAGAATTCATTTTTTGTGCGTTTGACCATCTATTGTGTTTTTTGTAGGATAATCTTTAAATACAGTCTTTTATTATTTTTTCAGCATGGATGTACTGAGTATCAGCAGTAGACACAGCTGTTTTTTTTGGTAATTTAAAATAGTGGTGTATACACCACTATTTTATTATAATATTATTATTATATTGAGCCTTTTACAGTATTTTTATACTCTTCATATTTATTTTTATTTCTGTTATTTTGTAATTGTATGTAAAGTTTTCTCTTCTATCTTATATTACTTGCAATTTTAATTCCCGTAGTTTTCCAGTTGGGTTGTTTCTTGTATGTTATCTTTATTTTTTCTAAAGGAATACATAATTTAAATATCAAACTATATAATTCAATAAATTCTTTGTAAGCTTCGTTTGGATCATCACAAACAAACACATTAGAGAATTTTATTTGCGCTAAATATTTAATGAATATATCTAAATAAAACTCTACATTTCTTCTTTCAATGAACCAAAATTTCACTCGAAAACTTAAATTTGATGGGTTATTAATTACCTTTGCTGTATGGTCAGATAAACCCAAATTTAATACTTTAGATGTATATCGTTTAACGTTCGTTAATATATTATCGATGCATGATTTAGAGTTTGCAGTTATTCTAGTTGCTTCTCTTATTGTTGCCTGTGTACATCAAATAATTGTATCGTGTTTGTAAATAATTCACTATTTTTATTTTTACTAATAAATTTACATTAAAGTCTCCTAAAAGTATTACTTTTTTCTTATTAGCTCTGGTTCTCAGTGTAAGTTTGTGTAGTACTTTTACACAAACTTACACTGAGAACCAGAGGCCCCTGGGGCCCGACCACATAACTTAGCTGCTGGTGACATAGTAGTTTTTTCTTACCACAGAGTAACTTATCGTTGAGGGGCCGCCATATTCCAAATACAGCCAAAAGTCGATACATTTATTATTTATGAACCACTAAAGTACACATCTAAGCGGATTATTTGTATTTTTCCTAAATTCCATGGATTTTTCTCGATTTTTTGGGGTAGTGTACACAGACCTGGCCCATTATGAAACATCTCCTTTGAATTGTAAGAAAACATAGATACATAGATACATTCATACAAGTGAAGTTGAATAAAAGCTTCTAGAATGGGGCGAGTATTGACGTTATGTGAGTTAGTACCATAGTTAAACTAGGGTCATCAGATGATTTTATTTAGTACCATAGATGTTACTCTAATCAGCGATAAACTTCGTTTTGTAATAAGATTTATGTTTGGTCCATGGACTAAACCAGGTACTTTCGTTAGTCTATGTTTTGTAATAAGGTAAAGTGTTTTTCTAGGCCCATATCCATTATCTAGTCTAATTTCTTGAATTCAATATGTAGTATTCTTTACAAAAATGCATACACCACCATGAGATTCTTTTTTCCTACTAAAATGTGCAACTTTCGTATAACCATTAATTTGTAATGTATCTATTTCATTATTAATTATGAACACTGAAACAACAGATATCTATGTTTTGATCTTCAGTCAGTATTTCTAAATAGTCTATTTTATTTTTAGACCTAATACCTTGAGTATTCATGTGCATAATACTTGAGGTGTTTGTTTCTTCAGTTACAAAAAACTGTGACGAGTTTTCAGTTTTTCTGGACTATTGTTTATAGTTTTCTTAAAATAAAATGGTATCGTTCGTAGTTTTGGTGTGTTGTCTGTAATTTGGTTCATACTGATGTTTTGCAAGTTAGATTTGCTTGTAGTCGTATTTTTTTCTATATTAGTCTTATTTTTTGGGTTTTAATTTTGTTTATTTTATCAAATAAGAAAGGAATCGTTCCTAGTTTAAGTTTATTTTGTCGGTTTGCTTTGTTATTTTGAATTATGTTTTTGCCTAAGTAGTAAGATTTGTAGTCTTCTGTATTTATCTGGTCATTTAAGACCTTGCATTGATTCATATCGGATCTATAAGGATATCTTTTTTGTGTGATATGGAGTAACAAGAAATTTACTATTTATTGAGTTGTGTACAATATTTCTTAGCTCTTGACTGAGTTTATCCTCATTTAAGTGATGGTTGTTAACAATATTAGTTACAACGATATGACGCGTAGTATTTTTTTCAAAAAGGCTGATATTTCCTAAAAAAATCTGGTTGGATTAGTATCATTTGAGCCTTCAGACAATATTAACCAGTCATCTTTTTGAAAATCATTGTTAATTATCTCGCAATTTCACAGAATGTGATCTGTAGGAGCATCAGGGTATGTATAACTAACTACTCTATAGTCTCTTGCATTCCGGTGTTTATCTCTAAGTGCAATAAGCATTGCTGCTTGTCCTCGACTGCTTTGGTCTCCAATAATGAAAATCTTAGGCTTATTAGTAAAAGCAGTGTTTTTTCTTGGATTTTTTTTGTGCTAACTTTCTTTGTTGATTTCCATGTTGAACTTGTTGAATTTTTAAAGCAGCTTCATCTGTATAAGTCAGAGTATTGTGAGGTGGGGCATCGGGCCTCTTGCTAGGCTTTTGCTTGTTTTTTTTTCTAGTGTAGGGGAGTAACGAATTTTTTCAACGGCGATTATAGTTTTTTTTTTGAATTATTACATTTAATGTTCGTAGAAAACTTTTGAGATACTGTGGGCTGTTGTATTTGAATTTCATCAGAATCTTTGTTATTTTGTTCAAATACCAGTTTCTTCTGACTTTCTCTGTTATTTCCTAGTATTTTTAGTATCTCTATTTGACACTTTAAATCTGCATTTTCCGCCTGTAACTTATAGACTTCTTCTTTGGCGTTAATGAGGTGATTTGTTAGTTCGTCAAGTTCATTTTTCAGCTGCTTTTCGTCATATTATGAGACATCTTTTACTTCTTCAGAGCTAGGACAAAATGTTGTCTTCAAGACTGTCATTAAATGTGTCATTTGACAAAGACAAATTTTCTAAAGTAAGCCGACGTAATATTTTTGGGTTTTCTAATCGTAATATTCTCAGAGTCTATAATCCGGGTGATATTGTGACTGTTAATGCCAACAAGGGTAATGTGTTATTTCTTTTTGGCTTTTTAGACATACACGGGTACATCTCCACGATAACTTTTTATCTTTTTCCATTATAATGAATCGTGTATATGATACATTGGCACATAACAGATCGTTAGTGCAATTACAAGCAGAGCATGTCATGTACTCCCTATTTGTTATTTTTTGGGACACCCGTCACAATTTATGGAAATCACTGTCTATGTTGAAATCTCCATTTTAACTTATATAATAGGTAGCTGAAATACACAGAAACAAGATGCGTTTTTTGATGAAATAAATCAAATGAAATACTTTTATTTCATAACCTTAAAAATACACATGTAAACATATAATAAAAACTTAATTTAAGCCATTTTTTAAAACATGTTTAAAAAAAAGTGTTTTCATCCAATCTATAGGAGATTGGATGAAAACGACATACGATATTTGTTTTAGATTAAAAACACATTTTTCGCTTGCTTATGCTCTGAGCTCGAAAATTGAGCTATTGCAATCAATTTTTTCGTTCTTATTGCTTAGCAATAAGAACGAAAAATACTGCAAAAAGATGATAATAAAAAAAAAGTCTAGGGTTCTTAAAATATAAGCTACTGAACAAGAAAATAACATTTTCAAAAATCGTGTCTGTCTATTTGTCAGTTTGTCTGTATGATTGTTCGCGCATCACTTAAAAACTACTAGGCCGATTGCAATGCAATTTTCACTGTTGGATAGTTTAGGGTTTGAATTAAAAACTGGTATCTCAATCCGATGAGCAGAAGCCGAGCAATCGATAAAATCTTTTTGACGGCTGAAAGAATTTTGATCAAATGTTGGTATATCGGTATTTTAGGACCAGGAATAGCAAATAGAGTACTTTTAACTAGCTTTTAACCTACAGAAATGATCACCCGTGCGAACCGCAGACACAGCTAGTAATAAAATCGATACTTATATTAAAGCAATAAGTATGAAAAAGTCTTTACAAAGAAGATGATTAAAAAAATGGTACATAAAATAAGCTATTGAATAAGATAATAACATTTTCAAAAATTGTGTCTGCCTGTTTGTCTATTTGTTTGTCTCTTTGTATGTTTGTTCGTGCATCACAAAAAAACTACTGGGCCGATTGTGATGCGATTTCCATTGTTGGATATTGTAGGGCTTGACTTAAAAACTGGGGTACTCTTTATAATAATCCGGTGATTAGTTGCCGAGCAGTCAATAAAAAACTATTTGACGGCGGAACGAATATTGAAAACTAGTTGTTCGTTTTCAATATTCGTTCACGGGTGGTCATTTCTCTAAGTTAAAAGTACTATAATTTTGTTCTATTGCAAGGACTAAAATATCAATATACTAACTAATTTAGATCAAATGATCTAAATTCCCCCAGCTGTCAAAAAGATTTTATCGATTGCTCGGCTTCTACTCATCGGTTTGAGAAACCAAGTACACCAGTTTTTAAGTCAAACCCCAATCTATCCAACAGTGGAAGTGGAAACCGCATCGAAAATGGTTTAGTAGTTTTTACGTGATGCGCGAACAAACATACACAAAAACAGATAAACAGACAAACAGACAAACAAACAGACAGAAACGAATTTAAGAAACGTTTTATTCATATTCAGTAGCTTATTTTAAGTACCCTAGACAATTTTTTTTCAATTATATCCTTTGTACAGTTTTTTTCGTTCCTATTGCTATAGTATAAGTATAGATATGTTGTATATTGTACTTTATCACACACTCATATAGTAAATTCCGGATTATGGACTCAAAAATGGTGGCATAATGGCATACTTTACGCACGGCACGTCTCTAATAACGAAAAAAAACATTATAACACTGTTTTTTGAACTAAACTATGTTACTTACATGTATATGTTACTTACATATATATGGGGAAATATATAAAAAGCACCGGTTTGGCTCCGCGCCAAAGAGGGTTTTTACTATTTATTATCTACTAGCTTTTACCCGCGGCTTTGCTCGCGTGGCAATTATTTTTCCTCGTGGTTTCATAAGTATACCATGTATTGAACTAATCCACATTTGCCAGAAGGCTAATGAAAAACATAGCTTATTGACTATGCCGACGACGTCTTCCTCACTCGCTAAATACGTTAGAAGCAGAAGAAGGGATGAAAAAAAAAACAACATATGTTTTATTAATTTAATTAAAATCAATTTTACAATTAATTACTTATGAAATAAAATAATGTTTCCACATCGCCAATCCAATGTTTCCAATGGAATGCCTATAATTACGATTAACAAATAACACGTCCCGTCGATTGACGTCATGCTGCATCGGCTATTTGATATTTCCCATAAAACAAGTGTAAAGTGCAACTGCACCGTCAGCGATCTTCATATGGTAGCACTACGTAATTACTCCACCCTTACAACGACGACTATTTTAGTACGTTCAGTGAAAATGTTGCCGGGACATTGTCAGGATCTTTTTTGCTCTCCTGGATAGTGATTGGAGGCTTCTGGTCATCCTTCGTGGTTCTGTAACATCTTCCTATGTAGCGCCGGAACATTAGAATGATGTTGAGTGTGACTGCACAGAATGGAACTGTCATATGATGAAATAAATCTGGTTTCAGGTTATCCATTTGTAGAGGGGCCTGGACCATGATTTTATCTTGGATGCTGTGTAGTCCTTGGAGATCGATGGAGTTCAGCCTGATGTGAGTCACTACTGTAGCTTGTTTCTCAGCGTCGTTGGGTATCTTCGTCAGTTTGACAGGTTGATCTTTGATTTCATCATTATCGTTTGCGATAGTCATTTCAGGCGACATCCAACGGATCTCGTAGTGAGGTAGCTTTCTTGAAGCGATTTGTATTCTTTTCGGCTGCAGATGAGTTGTACCTTCGTATGTTTGGGAAAAGACAGGATGTAGTGCTGGTCGTCTAGTTTCTCCATGGCTTCTCTAATGAGGGTGACTCTCGTGAGTTGGCAGGATTCCTAAAGGACTTGATTAGTGATTAATTCTTGAATGCAATTTGGTGCGAATCTGATCAGAGATTCCCTTCCCACAGAAATACCAGTTTTTCAACCTCGGGCATTCTGCCTCTATGTACAAGAATGACATCTCGTTAGTTGCTATGAAGGGAAAGGATGGGATAAGAGAAAATCTAATAGGATCGATAATCTATATAAGTCATAACTATCCTTAGATATTATCGATTATTCTATATAAACTTAAAAATGAAAACTATCATTTTATCGACATAGTATGATCATATTATGACATGGTATAATGTCATAATATTTTCTAAGTTCTAATTCTAAAATTAGCTCTCTACCATATATATTTTTAGCTTATTAACCATTGACCCTAGTACCTCAGTGTCTATCATAGAGTGCGTACTAGAATCACGAGTGAAAGTTAAACTATTTTATATCCTAAGTAGCTCTTGAGTAAGGTCTTCTACATTTTCGCCTATTACTTCTAGCAGCTGGCCAAATTTAGCATACATACTTTGTGTTGATTGTCAACTACGAGTAACTGTGCCAGTACGTTATTATGTTTGAACATCCACTCTTTAGTCATACTTGTGTGGTCATTAAATTCAGTTTCTATTTTATTTTAATTATTTTCCAAAGTTTTAATTGCCTCTTTGTAATTTAACGCATCAGTGTGATCTAGGTTTCCTGTTATACTTTTTATAATGGAACCCAGTCCGTCTAGTAGGCCTCTTTTAACTCGATTAGGTTCTAAAGATTGTAATTGACCTAAAACTTTGCCAAGCTTGTCAATAAGATAATTTATTTGAATCTCGTATAGGGAGTAAGTATCGTTTGTCATTTTGGTTTGATAGCTTAGTAATTGAGTCTGTAATGAGTGGACATTATTTTCGATGTCATTCAACTGTACGTACTGCAGGAATGTATGGTGGTGAGTTTTGAGTTTCATCAGTCTGAGTTTATAAGGTAGTAGTCCCGGTCCGTCATCTATGCTCTCAAGTATTATCTCTTGAGGTCGACTCATTGGGAGGATTGTTACTAGCAGGATCCCGTAAGAAATTGTCTTTTTTAGGAAATGGTTTAGTCTTGCTTTAGCTACGGGGCCACGTTTTTTTGAAGTGTATATGTGGATTGGTAGGTTAGCTCCTGTGTGATGACTTTTTGTAGACTAGCGAGAGGATTCTTTATAAAAATCTGTTGTTGGGATGCGTATTCCTTCTCAGGTTCACGGTTCTTATTTCTGAGCTCAATTAGTGTGGTACGATTAGCGAGAGATGAAGAATTTACAATGTCATAGATTTTCCTCATCTGTTCCCTATGAGTACGTATTGTTGTAATAACTGTTGCGTTATGTCATCTCGTAAAGCTATGTAGTGAGCTGTTGTAGGCTATAATAGCGTAGAGCATAAGATTAACTATTGCTTTGGCTTTATGTTGTAGTTTGAGGATTCTGAGGTGTTCAAGAAGTGATGAATGAAGTCGTTTAATATTCCTATTGTCGATAAGGAAATTAGGTAATATTCTATGATGGTTAATCCTATGGAGCCGTTTAAATTCCATTTGATGTAAATTCCATTCTGATTGGTAAACTCTGTTCCGTTATCTGTGATGATTGTCATGGGAAAACCATTGTAGTGGATGCAGTATAATAGCGAAAGAACTTGTAATATGCTAACAGCTGTTCCGTCACACAGATGATAGGCTTGACCGTATTTAGTAAAAACGTCAACGAAGGTTACATACTTTTCATTTTGTGCGGTGAATAAATCTATGTGAATTATTTAAAATGGTTAAGTGGCCGAGGGTACAACATTGCATTGAGGTCTGATCGGATGCCTATTGTATTTAGCTTATCCATGGATGGTGCACTCACTCATAAATTTTGTTATTTGTTCCCGTTGATTCCACGATGGTTAGTTTTCTCATCGTGATAGTGGCGGATAATCTCCTGTTGTCGGAGATGAGCTTCTGAACTTGTCATGTAAGATCGGTATAATTGAATACATGGCCAGTGGTAGATTTCTTAGAATAGCTGTCTTGACTTTGGGATTAAAATACTCTTTTACTGCGTTTATCACATCTTCCTCCAGATTGGATTCCGATAGCTGGATGTTGATACGTGTGTGAGTGTTAAATAGTTTAGTCATCGTGGGTCGTTTTTTACGTCATTAAAAAGAGTAAAATATATCTGTCGATTGAATTTATTGAGGGGTTCGTCAGTTATAGGAATTTCTACATTTGGGTTTTCGTTGTGCTTGTGTGTACCGTTTCAGTGGAAGAGTTTGCTAGGGTGATTATGATTTGAGATAGATTGCCTACCATGGGATTAAGGTCATCGATTTCCTATATTAAGGATATTGCTTATTTTGTATGGATTTCGAAGCGAAAAGAGCATCCGCGTTATTGTTAAATTTTTCCATTCTTGTAAATAACATTAAAGTAGTATTCGCTCAGTCATAGTCGCCATCTCGCACAACGTGAATTTGGTTCTTTCAAATTTATCATCCACTGCAATGGTTTATGGTCAGTCAATATTTTAAAATTTCGTCCGAATAGGTAGGGCCTGAAATATTTTGTGACCCAGACTATGGAGAAGAGTTCCTTCTCAATGGTAATCAGTGGTTACTAGTATCAGTTAGGTGTTTTAATACCCAGTTATGTGCCGTTTGATACCGCCGCCCTAGTGCTTGAATAGCCTAAACACCAAACAGCAAATTTTACAGGAGAAAAAAAACTTTATAACGAATGGTTATTTATGAATGATAAAGTTTGATTCTTATCGGATATATATATTTATAATAAAAAAGTCTATTACGTCATATTTTCAATTTATATGTGGAGGTTGGGCAAAATGGCTTAAAATAAATTGTGTAGATGGATATAGGACACAATGACATAGAGATAGGGCACTAATATTGAGTTTCAGTTTTTTTTAATACCCCTCGTTATGCAACCGTTTCATAAAATACTATTGTAAGCACTTTTGGTCTTGGAATAACACGTATGGGCTACTTTTAAATAAAACGACAACGTGGGCAAAGCCGTGGGCAAAGCCGTGGGCACAGCTAGTGAAACAAAATAGTTGAGGCGGCTTAAGGTGACATGCCTTGCGCCCCCGGATTATGACATCCTGGTAGTTATTTCCTTTGTTCTTCCGCCACATTTCTTTTCAAATATTTCTTCGTAAAATTTTACTCTTGCTGGATACACTTCGTATTTCATGTAGGGGTTCTCGTTTATAACTAAGCAGGCTGGGCCATTCGGGCCTGTCTCAGTAATTGGTTCCCACTTTGTTGAAATTATCTCTTTTGTTTTTGGATTGGGATCTCTGAAACAAAACAAAATATAAGTTCAAAAACTAAAACCCGACTACGGTTGTGTAAATAATATCCTATGACACTTTTTTTTACGGACTAGGTAATCGTTTGACCACGATCTCACCTGATGGAAAGCGATGATGTGGTCGAAGGTGTAGCACGCTTGCCTAGTAGATACCTATTCACTCTTGACTTGAACACACCGGGGTTATAATTTACCGGAAACACTGACGAGGGCAGGGCATTCCACTCTTTTGCAGTTCTTATAATAAATGAAGAAGCGTAACGCTTCGTTCTTGTGCGAAATATTTCAAACATAAATGTGGCGCTTTCCCGATCGTTTAGTCGTGCGGTGATGGAAAGGTGAAGGGAGAATCAGATTGTACAGTTCTTGCACATACTCACCATAGTGCAATCTATAGAATACCGACAGGCATGCGACCTCACGTCGATACACCAGACATTGAAGCTTACTCTTTACCAGAGTGTCATCCCCAATGAGCCTGATAGCACGTCTCTCAATTGAATCCAAAGACTCGAGCTGATACTTGGCAGAACCGTCCCAGAGGTGGCAGCAGTACTCCATACAAAATCGGACCTGTGCTTGATAAAGATTCAAAAGCTGTCCCGGTGTGAAGTACCGCCTAACCTTAGACAAAATACCAAGTTTTTTTGCAGCTACCTTGGCTTTGGATTCAATATAAGACCCAAAATTCAGTTTTGATGTGAGTTCGACACCCAAAAGCTCCAAATGGTCGCCTATTGGTATTGTTACACTTTGGAAAGACGGAGATCGGTTTAGAGGGCTCTTTTTAGCAGAAAACAAACACGCCTGCGTTTTAGTAGCATTAAACTTAACCAGGTTAGTATCGCCCCAATCAGACACGGCTTATAACGCTAAATTTAAACGGTCTACTATAGCCTCTCTCTGAAACTGGACAGCGTCACAGCTGGCTTGAGCATTGGAAGTGTATCTCTCAACTACAGTACTGTCATCAGCATACCCAAAGGTACCGGGCTTTAGAAGGTCATTAATGTGCAGTAAAAACAGTGTAGCCGAGAGAACCGATCCCTGAGGTACACCTGTATTGATAGCCATTTGACCAGACGAGCAGCCCTCTAAGACTACTTGAATAGATCATTCCCTCAAGAAATCAACTATCCAATTGCATAAGCCAACAGGTAAACCATATGAGGGAAGCTTGTTTAAAAGGCCATCGTGCCAGACCCGATCAAATGACTTCGATATGTCAAGGGAGTCGGCAAGCGCCTCACCATGCATCTCTATGGCTTCACTCACTACGTGAGTGGCATACGCGAGAAGATCCCCAGTAGACCGGTTTCGGCAAAATCCGTATTGCCGGTCACTGAGAAGATCATTGTGTTCAAGGTATGCCAAGAGCCTAATGTTTATGACACGCTCCATACACTTACACAGTAAGGAGGTAATCGAGATGGGACGATAATTGGCCGGATCAGCACGACTACCCTTTTTTGGTACTGGTTGTACATTGGCAAGCTTCCAGCTCTTCGGAACTTTACCTGAGTGAAGAGAGAAGCGGTGCAAACGCGTTAAGAGAGACAATTCGGGTGCACAGTTTTTCAATACAATCGCTGGAATACCATCAGGACCACTGGCTTTGTTCACATCTAGAGCTCGAAGCGTTCTGAGAACCTCGTTCTGGCGAATGCGAATTTCGGGCATAAAAACCCCGCAATGAGGAAGGCAGGAAGGTGTCTTGCTAGAAGCATCTAGATGCGAGGCTTCTGCAAAAAGAGAAGCAAATAAATTCGCTTTGTCTCCAGCAGTGTGAGCTAGTGATCCATCAGGTTTCAGCAATGGTGGCAGTGAGGGGCGGCAGAAGTTTACTTCGACCGACTTGGCCAGGGACCAAAAAGCTTTGCTACCGGCGGGGTATGAAGCCAGTTTGGCCCCAATTCGACTTACGTGGTCAAAATGGGCCTTCCCAAGTATCTTCTTGCAGGTCTTAGCGGCAACGTTAAATTTTCTCTTCTTAGCCTGAATATCAGAAGACTTGCGCTTTCGAGCATCAGCCCAGTCTAGATATGCCGCACGCTTTAGAGCCACAGCATGACCACAGCTGGATCCAATCCAAGGCTTAGCTTTGCAAGAGTCTTGTCACTGAATGGAATGAAATATTCCATTGCCTGAAATATTACCTCTGTAACAGCAGACGCGCAAGTCGACGGGTCCTGGGAGATGAAACATGTTTGCCGCCAAGGGTACGATGCAAGGAATTGCCGCATCTCGTCCCAATCTGCTGAGTTGTATCTCCACACGCACCTATTTCCCTTAAGGCTAGGATCAGGTGGGGAATACACTGAGATGGACTTAACCACCAGGCAGTGATCAGAGCTACCAAGAGGTGGGGATACTGATACGGAGTATCGGTCTGGTTCAGTCAACAGGTCGAGACAGTTGGCAGTGTCACCGTCACAGTCAGGTACCCGTGTCGGCTCCTGCACAAGCTGAGAGAGATCTAACGCCAGAGCAAGCTTCCGCGTCTCTCTACCAGCGTGGTCGCTTTTTTGGTATGGGACAAGCCACTCCTTGTGGTGGGCGTTAAAATCCCCCAAAAACACCAATTGAGCAAACGGGTAACGCTGTTGGGCCACACTTGCCGCCTCACCTAGATAGTCTACCAATAAAGTCGTCCCCCGAGCGGTACACACAAGCATACACAATTTTCTCTATGCCCGTGTCCACCAGCACCCAAATCACCGAGAAGTTAGGGTGCTCAAGATTTCAGAGACGCAGACTGCAAATGTCATCACGGGCGTATACACAAACGCCGGCATTTGGGATAAATAGATGCTCCAAGATATAGCCTCGGTAATCCAAGTACGCCGTATCAGCTGGACATCCTATCTGCGTCTCCGACAAGAAGAACAAGTGGGGCTTAGAGGTCTCCAGATGGAAAAATTATGTCAAACTAAGAAACGTGTTATATTATGTGGAGATTTTAATATAGATCGATTGAAACGAAACGGTATCTCTATGGAATTTGAAAATATTTTAACCAGTTTTAATTTGTATTTGCAAATTAGAGAGCCTACCCGATTGATACGCAAAACCTGCCTAGATAATTTTGCTCATAGCCTTAAACGAGGATGCAGGTGTAGCGTTATTGATTTGGGATTGTCAGATCATACGGCTCACTTACCCAATACATAAACGATGTAAAATAGATAGCTGGACTGTAAGTAGACGAGACTATTGTTTTGAAAATTTAACAAAATTCAAAACTCACCTTGAAAGTTTCTCGTTTTCAGAAGTATACAACTCCACAAAACCAAATGAAGCCTACGATATATTTTTCGAAACTTTCAAACTACTTTCTGAATTGTGTTTCCCAATTAAAATTGTCAGAATTAGAAGTAATAAACGGCCAAAATGGATTTCTCGAGGCCTCCGTCTTTGTAGCAGGAAACAGCGTCAACTACTTTGGAAATTTAGAATTAAATCGAACTCAATGAATAAAGATAATTTCAAAACCTACACATCGAAATTCAAAAAAAATTGTGAAACTAACACAATACGCACAAAACAACTATGCAATAAATACTTCATGTAACAAGTCAAAAGCCACCTGGCAATTAATAAACAGATCAAAAGCAAACTACCCAAAAGAAAATATTAACAGCATAACCGATACTACTAATAAAGACATTAAAGATCCTCAAGAAATAGCCTCTGCTTTTAACAATTTTTTCATTGACCAAATAAAGCCTCTTAACCAAACTACAGAGAGTAATAATGGTATTAGTATTGCTCTCCAGTCGTTATTTATGCCACCAACGATACCACTTGACATAGAAAAGGCAATCAACTCGTTAAAAAATAAAAATAGTACCGGTTATGATGAAATTTCCACCAGAGTCATAAAGTTCGTCAACAAGACAATATCGCCACACTTATCCTATGTTTTTAATCTGAGCATAACTAATGGTACCTACCCTAATGGACTTAAGCCAGTAGTTATCAGGCCCCTTTATAAGAAAAAAGGAAATAAAAATGACATGCACAATTATAGACCTATTGCACTTGTATCAATATTATCTAAAGTGTTTGAAAAAATAATTTACAATTCATTATAGTCCTACTTAGAAAAATTTAATATATTTACTGACGAACAAAAGCTATTTAGACGAAATCAAAACATAAACATGGCCATATATGATCTCTTGAATGTAGTAAACAAAAGCGTGGATGAAAGAACACCACTATGTGCTATATACTTGGACATGACAAAGGCTTTTGATTATGTGAGGCATGATATTTTAATAAAAAAATTAAACCAATATGGTGTAAGGGGGAATGTCCTTGATCTTTTTCAATCTTACCTTTGTGACAGAGAGCAGTTTACTGAGATAGATAGGATCTGCATTACGACTAAAAAGAAATCAAATACAAATCTAATGGCAAAAAAGTCTTATATGGAGTACCTCAGGGCATTTAGCATTTTGGGGCCTCTATTGTTCTTGATCTATATCATGCCGAAAAGTGTGACGTATCCTATGGTCCTCTTTGCAGACGATAGTACAGCAATAATTAAGTGCCAACATTTAAGCAATTACGAAAATGACATCAATAAGGCATTGACTCAAATTGTTACTTGGTTGGATAATAATAATTAAAAGGTGAATTTAGAAAAAACTAAAATAATGCACTTTTATCAAAGAGAGCCTAAAGATGCCATTAACATTAATCTCCATTTCAAGGGGTATCAAATAGAAAAAGTTTATTCGACAAAATTTTTAGGTTTACTAATTGATAATAGACTAGATTGGAAATTGCAGTCACAGGAATTATGCAATACCCTCAGTAAATTTGCATATATGCTGTACAAGCTGAGGAAAATAGTAAATATAAAAACTGTCAAAGCTGCTTATCACGGATATGTCTCATCTAGACTCCGTTACGGTATAATTTTTTGGGGGAACGGTACCGAAAGAGAAACTGTTTTCAAATGCCAGAAGAGATGCCTAAGATCAATGTGTGGATTGAAAACTACTGATAGTTGTAAGCCTCACTTTCAATCTTTAAAATTGTTGACATTGCCCTGTATGTACATATACGAAATAGCAATATTTGTTAAATGTAACCAGCATCTTTTTCCCAAGCCTAGTCATTCAAGGAGTAGACGGGATCTGGACCGTCTTTGTTTAGCTCATTGTAATACGGCTTTACACCACAAAAGTGTTTTTGGAATGGCTCCAAAAATTTATAATAAAATTCCTAATGACATTAAATCGCTAAACACGAATTTATTAAAATTAAAATTACATAAAATTTTGATGATTAAATGTTACTACAGTGTCAATGAATTTTTGACTGATGAAAATGTAAACTTACAATTAACTAAAGGCACTTTATAGGTAATTTTGACAATATTATTATTAAATTAGATTGTAATTATGACTTAAATATTGAATTTTGACATGAGAATAATAAATATAACCATGTGTATAATATTTGCATGCTGACAAAGCATAAAACATGCTGTACTAATTATAATATTGCCATCTTATGTTTTATAAACAAACCATGTTTTAGCGAATAAATGTTTTGATTTGATTTGATTTTGATTTGATTTGCGTAGAGACCGCGGGGACGCCCGAACCCCCCTGAAATAATTCATCAGTTCCTCACATCCGCTCGCCAGCCGGCCCAATGGATCATTTCAGGATTTTTCACAAGCGGCGGGGCAGCCTTTCGTAGCTGGCTAAACTACTACTTGGGCCCCCTACAACTTGCGGTCGGCCAGCAGAGAACACCGTGCTTCGGATCCCGCTACCCTCCAAAGCAAGGCCTCCGACGCAGAAAAACCATGATTCCGATCACGGGAATACTTAAACTGAAGACTTCACTTAATATGAAGACGAATCGATTGACACCTCGCTTGTCAAAATTGGACCAATTTTTTATTGAACACATAACCCTTACTATGCTTCGCCGTAGTCAGGTAAAAAAATAGCTTTTGACAATTTTTAAAGTAAGGCGAATCGATTGACACCTCGCTTGTCAAAATAAGACCAAGATTTTAGTTTTTTACACATAACCCTTCCTTTCTTGCACCGTAGTCGGATAAAGAAAATAGCCTATGACATTTTGTACCTGAAGACAAATCGTTTGACACCTTGTTTGTCAAAATCGGACCAATAGGAGCGACGCTATATAACCACATACATAGATACATTATCATCATCATCATCATTTCAGCCTTTAGAAGTCCACTGCTGAACATAGGCTTCCCTTAAAGAGCGCTATGATGAGCGATCTTGTGCCACCTATAACCACCGACTTCCTGCGATGGCTACAATGTCATTGGTCCATCGTTTGGGGGGGTCTCCCAACACTTCGCTTGCTTGCTCGTGGACGCCATTCGAGAACCTTTATTCCCCAGCGGTTGTCAGTTCTGCGAACTATATGGCCTGCCCATTGCCACTTCAACTTGCAAACTCTGAGAGCTATGTCGGTAGCCTTGGTTCTTCTACGGATTTCCTCATTTCGGATTCTATCACGTAATTTCCCGAACACTCCAAACCGAGTTGGATTCGTCGGTTGACTTCATTGTCTAAGTTGGACGTACCCAGTTAGATCGTCTGACCTAAGTAGACATAGTGATCAACAGCTTCAATAATAACGTTCCCAATATAAACCGGCATGGGACGACATGGGCATTTGACATGATGTTCGTCTTAACCATGTTCATTTTAAGAATGTTGGGAACCAATCACTGAGGTCACTGAGCATTGTTCTTAGGTCTTCCAGGGTTTCTGCCATGATAACTATAACATCAGAAAATCAAAGGTGAGTGATGTATTTGCCATTTATGTTAACACCATATCCGCTCCAGTTCAGAAGCTAGAATATATCTTCCAGTGCAGAGGTAAACAGTTTCGTCTCCCTTTCTCACCCCTTTTTGCAACTTGATAGAATTTGTGCTCCGATCTTGAAGACGGACAGTCATGGTGGCCTTGCTGTGCAAACACTTCAACACTTCGATGTACTGGTAGTCAATCTGGCACTGCTGTAATGACTATAGCATTGCCCAGGTCTTGACTGAAACAAAGGCTTTCTCGTAATCCACAAACGCTAGACATAGTGGCTGATTATACTCTTCGGTCTTCTGAATAATCTGCCGGAGCGTATGGATGTGGTCTACGGCCTTTCCGGAATCAAGCTTGTTCGGGAGGCTGAAAATCGTCAAACCTACGAGCGAGACGGTTTGTAAATACTCTCGAAAATAGCTTATAGACGTGACTCAGCAGTGAAATGGGCCTATAATTCTTCAAGAGGGTGTTATCACCTTTCTTAAAGAACAACACCACTATGCTCCTGTGCCATGCCTTTGGTCTATTACCCTTGAGAATGACGGAGTTAAACAGCTTCTGAAGGACTTTTCATACCGGTGTCCCACCCGCATTCAGTAGCTCTGTCGTTATTCCGTCCTCCCCTGGTGCCTTGTTGTTCTTTAGCTGTTTGAGAGCCATTCTTATCTCGTATAGGTTGACGTCCGGGATATTCTCCGGGTGTAATGTAGGGTCAAACGGGCTCTTGCATTGCTAGTTGTGCTAGGAGAACTACGCAATGAGGTGTATAATTGCCCATAGAACTTCTCGAGCTCAATCAAAATCTCATCTCCGGCTTTGACGAAACGATGCTGCCACTGTCGGTCTTTAGCTTCGTCGACAGGCTTTGCCCAATAGACAGATCTCTTGCGAACACTTTGGAGCCCTTGTTCCACTCTACTGCATTTTTAATACAATTAGTACTATAAGAACGCAAATCGTGTCGAATCGACATGGAGATCTACTTATTAAGCAAGCTGTAACTCAACATATCCACTAAAGACTGCAACCTCATCTTACCTCGTTCTGCCATAACCCTACCACCTACCCTGAAGGATGACGTAGACATTGAACGGGAGCGGAGGGCGCTGTCGGTCAGAGTGAACATGGTGATCCGCAGGTTTGCACGGTGCTCAATAGATGTTAAAATAACTCATTTTAGAGCCTACTGGACTTCATTCTACACGTGCAGCTTGTGGACAGACTACACGCAAAAATCATACGGCGCCCTTCGCGTCCAGTTTAACAATGCGAACAGGATGATGATGATGGGGCTCCCCCGCTATTGCAGTGCATCAGCAATGTTTGCGCGCGTGCGCGTAGATTGTTTTTACGAATTTTACGTTATGTCCCTATATTAATCACTGCTGTAATCTGCACATTGCACACAGTACATAACAATAAGGATGTCGTTGATTTTAATATTTGTAATAATTTTTATTTAATTTAATTGTAATTTTAATTTAAATTGTATTATAAATGTGACTGAATTGTAATTTTAATGTATATCTTCTATTATGGGTGTTATTTACCTGAAATAAATGAATTTAATAATAATAAGTATGAGTGTATGCTCAGAGAGTTTCTGTGTTCTATTTTTGTTGTGGGTCTTAAAGAACTCCGACCCGACCGCGTGAACAATTTCCACCAGCCCGTTGTTTAGTTCGTCCACTGTATTGCATTCGGTAAGGATTTGGAAGCTATTTTGGTGTTCCAACTGATAGCTCTTGGGATTTTAGATTAGAATAGGACCCCTGCTAATCCTCCTAAGAGGAGACCAAGGGAATACACACCGGAAGATGGGCAGCAGCGTCCTCCAAGTACATATTTGTAACACTGCGGTCACCAATCCACCTGCACAGGGTGGTGACCATGGCAACCATCCCCTCCCCTCCCCCCATTTCAATAGACACACCGCAAATACGGCACCCAGTCTTAGGCGGCTTCGTTATTCCTGGCACCGGTAGCAGCCATGGTAACGGCGGAGCAGGGGGTGCTAAGAATCCCCGGCAGAGACCCAACTACCAACCTCCATGATCTCTGGACCTTGCAACATACAACGCACGCACCTTGAGGAACAATGAGAAGCTGATAGAGCTGGAAGAAGTAGTAAGTAAGTAAAGTTACCTTATAATACCCCATCGCACTGGGGTATTATAAGGTTATAAGAATTCCGAAGAGAGGGAGAGGATACGATGACACTTAATTCCTGCAACTTACTCTATTACCGGGAGGGCAACCAGCAGTCCCAACTGGTATCGGGTTTCTCGTCCACAAGTCCCTTTTCAACAATATTGTGAAGATCGAAAGCATTTCGAGCAGATTGGCATACTTTATAATTACCGAATGTTATTCATTAAAGGTCATATAGGTGTACGCCCTACACTGGAAACGCTCGGACGATGAAGTGGAGGCTATGTACGACGACATTTCCAATGCCATACATGGCCTGAAAACACACTTCACAGTGGTGATGAACTGAAAGTGGGGCAGTTTGGATTTGGACAGCGGAACCAAAGAGCTCAGCAATTGGCCGACTTCATGGAGAAGGAGGATTTTTTTAAGATGAACTACCTATTCAAGAAGCGCCCCTACAGGAAATGGACGTAGCTGCGCCCCGGCGGTCATAAGCATAAGATAGATTTTATTTTGTTGACCAATAGGCATGTATTCAATAATTGTGTACTGGGTTAAGACCGGCAGTAATCGCCGCTTGGTAAGACGCTCATTGAATATCAAATAAAGCTGAAGAGGTCTCGTTTGATGAGATCTTCTATTTGCCCAAGTCCTGCTCATATCCAAAACCCTGAGAGCTTTCCGATACATACATACGTATATACCTACATTCATACATACAGACTGTTAAACTCAATACCCTTCCTTTGTTTTGCTGTAGTCAGGTAATAATAATTGAGTACAAATAAATAGTGTAGGTATAAATAGGTATGTAGGCAAAGCGTATTGTCAAAAATATAACAAGATGTTTTTAAGTCTGTTTGAGTACTAAGGGCGGTAAACAGATTGGACGAAAATTGCCTGTGATCATTCCACTATACGTACATGCAATCTCAATGTCTATGAGATACCTAAATAATAACTACCATCTTACTTACCCATACTTAGCAAAGTTGGTCCAAAGTTCAAGAAATATATTTCTTACATATTTATCACTTTCAGAAAGTTCATACTTTAACTTATCCATTTTCAGCAAGTAACCAAGATCATCGGCATGGCAAACACCTTTCCGTTCTATACCGAAACATTTCTTCACGTAATTCAGAGAACCATTGTAAGCAAACTCGTAGAAATATACAGGAGCGCTGTTTTTGGCAATGAGCATAGCTGCAGTATATGCTGCACCTACAAAATCAGCGTCACCAAAGAAATCTATTGTAAACGCATCAACATCACTAAAAGTCTTATCTCCTTTTAAATATATGTCTTTCAGTCTAAGTTCAAATTCATCTCTCTCAACGTCATCGAATTTGAACGGGAAGTGGTCTAAGAATGTCTTTTCTTTCATCAACTTTTCCAGTATATATCCACCCCGTATAACCATCGTAAGTCCTTCACGAGAACAAATGCCAGTCATGTACGGTACTTTTGTAAATTCTCCTTTAGCAAGCAATTGGTATGTAGATTTGCTAATAAACGGTTCCCAATCCAAAGGATTCTCAATAGTGGGAACAAATCCAAATTTTACTGATCCTCTCATCTTATGAGCTCTAATAGCAGCTGCTGAAGATGTTATCAGCTCCTCAATTGGCATAGCTTTTAAGTACTTGAAAAGTTCATCATCGTCTATTATTGTTTGTCCTTTTAATTCAGGAATCTTGTAAGCCAAATCTTTAATGTTTTTGTTCTGTGCCCAGTGCATCAAAGACGATCCAGATTGTGATATAGCTTTATGGAACAGCCCCTTAGCTGAGGGAGATAGAAGGAGATACTCAACAGATGCACCTCCCGCACTTACGCCAAAAATTGTGACATTGTTAGGATCTCCTCCAAAGTTTGCGATGTTCTTTTGTACCCATTTGAGAGCTTCAACTTGATCTCTCATTCCCATATTTCCTGGAGCTTCTTTTCGGTCTAATGAAAGGAAACCTAGAATACCAACTCTGTAGTTGAATGATATCAACACCACATCCTTTTTGATTAGAAAGTCTGGACCATGAAGAGCGCTGTCGGTTCCATTGCCTTCTATAAATCCGCCTTCATGGCACAATACCATTACAGGTAGCAGGGGTGAATTCAGTCCTGATATTTTTGGAGTGTAGACATTGAGGTACAGACAGTCTTCGTCTCCTACTACTGTAAAGGTCACCTTGTCTAGTTGAGCGCAAATGTTGCAATCTTTTGTGCCATCTCTCACGCCTTCCCATGATTCTGGAGGCTGCGGCACCTAGATAACAAACTAATTAAAGTTAAATTGTTTGAGGTTACCACAATAGTAATGACCAACACATTATTTCATTTTTAGCAAAAACGCAATGACGTTGTTACCTAATGTTCACTAGTGTTACCTTATGTTAAGGTTTTTTTATTTGCACGAAATTAGAACAGCCGTTCCCAAGATATGCAGCTCAGATTTCGATTTGTGAAAGGAAGGGAAAAAGGAAGGAATTTAAATAATCATACAGGGAAGTTTGAGGAAAAGGGGAGGAAATGCCGGCGTAGGGGGTTATAGGGAGGGGATAAGGAATCTTTGTGATAGGAATCTGGTATAAGAGTTCCGGCTAAGAGGTCGCCACTGCATGGAGGCCAAAAAATACAGTATTCCATATTACCACTGAATTAATCAGATTTTCAAAGAACATAATATAAGTATTTCAACAAAAAAATAAGAGCGAGCCTTACAGTAGGCGCATATGATTTGTAAAATCTCCCATCTCACCTTGGTCACAGAATAAATAATAGTACAACTTGCTATTACATTCTCTAGCACCGCGCGCTTATTGGTCAACTGTGTCTTTGAAGTACTTTATCTGACCTATCTGATCTTACTTATCGTCAGAAAATCGTATGTCTTGATAGCTCAGCCAAGAACCGTTCGGCTGATAGTCTGACTCCTGATTGAAGTATTTATTTTGCACAATATAAAATTTATGTGATGGCTTCTAGCTCGATAGCACCGCGCGCGCTGTTTGGTAAAATCAAATAGCGCGCGCTTCCCAGCTTCCCGTTACACATTCCGTTACACTCTTCCGGTTACACATCGTCTAACAATTTTCATGAAATCAGTCCCATAGACTTCAGGAAAGCGAGTGGAAAGATAGATACACATAAAAAAAAACAACAATATCACGCTATACTATATCAATGTACTATTTATTTTTTTAATAAGTAAGCAAGTATTGACTTAACAAATTAACATTCAAATTTACGGTGAAACCGTAACGGTTAACTAAAACAAACAATCAAAAATCTAAATTGTTTTTTTTTTTACCTGAAGACCTTCTATAATAATTAATGCACCTAATTAAAGTAACTCATCACATGCGTTTTTTTCGTATATAGAACCAATATACGAAAAAAACAAAATGTGATGTGGAACATTTAGAGTTTTTTATCAGTGAAGTCCTATGCAAACGTAGAATTAGGCATAGAATGGGCTATAACGATGACTTCCCTAGCGATCCGTGGCTTTGCACGGGCTGTTATGTAAGGGTTTCTCTGCAACCTTTTTATAATGCTGGGTCCACACCAAGAGAACGAGAGCCAGCGAAGGCAAACGAGTGCTCGCTCGCTCTAATTTTTTTGATGTACCGACACGCGGCGGAGCACGGCCAAATGCGAACGAAGGCCTACGCTGGCTCTCGCTCGCTTTCGTTAAGTCGTCCACATTGATTTGTTCGCTTTCGCACGGTAGCCTTTGTTCGCACTCGTTCTCTTGGTTTGGACCCGGCATAAAACGTTAGAAATTATAACTGATCGCCGGTGTTAGACTTCTATGGTTTCCTTTAAATTTATCAAGCTGCTACACTGGACGAAAGCCTAATAACAACTGGAAGTGTCAACTATCAAACGATGGAGATGTGTCAGTTTAGTGTTATGACACAGTTGTAAGATTATCTGTGTGAGATGGCAGATAGTGAGGATTGTCGCGGCTAATTTCCGATGGTGCGAACGAGACCAAGTATCGGATGGAGAGGAGAATGATGCCTCCAGGAATTTTGATGGGCCCCCCTTCGGTGTGTTTTGGTGCTAAGTGCTTTGGCCCGGGGAGACTGCGGTTAGATACTAGACCAGGTGGAAGATGAAGGATCGTAATAAGGAATCGGGTGAGACATATCCAGTGTTAAATATATATAAAAGTGATCACTTCTAGGCATATTAGGGATATCAGGTGCAGACTAGGTCTAGCGAGGCTTGGGATGGCTATAAAGAGAGGTTGGAGGCCATTTGGGGGTAACTCCCAAAACTATATGCTATTACTTATTCTGTCACAGTCAGTGTTTCCACATCCGTAGTCTACCCGCGTCTTTGCGCTATTACACCACAGAATAAACTAATAGTAGGAACAACGGTGAAATCTGCGCATCAAAATTATCGTCATAACTTTCAAACTACTCGTCAAAAAAGTATGGTTTTACACAAAATGTTAATCTACATGAAATTTGGAAAATTATTATTATATTGAATTTGATAAGGATTAGTACAGTATAGTACAAACAGCTCTAGAAAATTGAGTCCAAAATTTATGACTTACGGTTAGTGAAAAACGTTTATTGGGCTTTCTGTATATACTCGTATACATACTAGCTATACCCAAGGCTTCGCACGCGTGGCCATTTCTCTAGGTTAAAAGTATTCTAACTACTATTCCAAGACCTAAAATACCAATATACCAAAATTTTATCTAAATTCCTTCAGCGGATAATAATTATCGGATCGGATATCTCATCGAATTGAGATACAAAGTACACCAGTTTTTAAGTCAAACCCTAAGCCATCCAACAGTGAAAACCGCATCTTAATCGGTCCCGTAGTTTTTACGTGATGCGCGAACAAACATAGAGACAAACAGACAAAAACAAATTAAAAAAAATGCTATATTCTTTTTCAGTGGCTTATTTTAAGTACCCTAGACCATTTTTTTTAATTTTATTATTTGTACAGACTATTTCTTTCTTTGATTTATTATAATTATAGATACTCGTATATGTAATATGTATAAATATTTTTTGTAGAAAACTTTGTGGAGAATAATATTTTCAAACATTACTTTCACATAGCTGATATATCATACGCAAATAATCACGGGAAGGCTATTTTATTCCAACTTCGTTGAGAAAATTGTGAAATATTCATAAATATATTATGTGTATACAGAATGTCCCAGGAAGGGTTTTTTATTTTATTTGTATGTACATATTTTTTTGAAACCCACAGTCTATAAAAGTAGGATGCTAATAATAATAATAATAATTTGAAGCTATCAATATGAATCACTATTTGGCATACCTATATTATGAAGGACGGTACCACTACGGTCAACGTAACGGGCCGCTCGTCTCAGCGAGTCCTTTAGGCATATAATTTCCACTTTCTCATCTCGGACATGACTTACGTCACCAATAAGCCTGATATCGTGTTGGTAGAGCGTCCCAACGCCACATCATCATCCCACATTACGAGAACCTCGTGAAAGCCGAGAAGGACAAGCTCAGCAAGAACCTTGACTTCGCTCATGAGACGACCGCCATGTGGGATGATGACTCGACTGTCATTGTCCCGATAGTTGTTTCAGCGTACAACCTTATAGCGAAGAGCCTCAACAAGCATCGTAGTGAAGTGATAAACTTACTGAAAACCTCAGTTCACCAACCGGTGGCTTAGCGTACGGTATGCCTTTAAAAGTGTAGTACTGATTAATACTGTCACTAGTCGTCACTTGCCCCTTCAATTTGCCTTGCGCTGTATTCACTATTAACATAACAGACATTTCAATTAGTTATATTGTACCTATACGTGCTACAACATGAAAGTGCCTATGCCGATGCATTTCTACAAGGTATTTATAACATGGTGACTGCACACAGGCACGCATTTCTGTGACCACAGTATATATCATTGTCCGTACAGACAATAGAGTAACGAGGAGTAAACGGCCGAAATGACGCACGCGGTGCGGGTGCCGGGAGGGTGAGGTCTCGGAATGGTTTTGAACAAGCCGATACATTGACGAAGGAGGAAGCTCTTCTAGTACCTATTTTGAAGTTCCAAGTTTGATTTGTGTAAAAAGAAAACCGTTTCTTTATATATATCTAGCTCACTGTAACGCACTCTGCAAATACGTATTCCTAACACAATACACCTTTACAATTGGTTAAGAACAACTTTGAAAAGGAAGCCGATAGTAGGATTCGGCTGGGATCCATACTACAGTGCCTAAAGACTTAAGAGGATAGGTGACCTGCGTGGCTTCTACTGGTTTTGCCTTACATTTCCGTGAATTTTGCGTTTTGGGAGAAAACGTTTCTACCAAACTAAACCATACAAAAACCCAATAATTTTAGTCGTTTTTTAATAATCAAAAAATAAACCACGTTTATAGATTTTTATTTTAGTTAATGAATGTTTAAATACCGATATTTTCTCGTAAAATATCTCTCAAGTTCGTGTACTGTTTATATGAAAAACATTTTTAAATTAAGAAAAAGTCAAATCCATAACCGTAGTTTATTCTGTGGTTAATAAAAAACGACGAAAGTAATTGGATTTTGTTATGGTTTGTATGGTAGAAATATTTTCTCCCAAAACGCAACTTTCACGGAAAATGTAAGGCAAAACCTATAGAAGCGTGGGTGCCATAACCTACAGTGCCTTAAGTCAACGCGTGCGTCCTATCGGTTATGACCTACGGCGCATTAACGTGGACGCTCACTGTGAAGCTGGTACACTAATTTAGAGTCGCATAGCGAGCAATGGAGAGAGCCATGTTCAGAGTTTCCCTGAAAGACAAAATCCGCAACGAGGTAATCCGACAGAGAACCACATAGCTCAGAAAGTAGCAAGCTGAAGTGGCAATGGGCCGGTCGGACACATAGCTCGAAGAACCGACAACCGTTGGGGTAAACGATTTCTGGAGTGGAGACCGCGTTTAAGTAAACATAGTGTAGGGCGCCCGCCGCCAGCCAGGTGGAGTGACGACTTGCGAAAGGCGGCTGGCAGCGACTGGAGGAGGAGAGCCGAAGATCGGGCTCTGTGGTGTTCACAAGGAGAGGCCTACGTCCAGCAGTGGAGGAATACAGGCTGATGATGATGATAATGTAACGAAATGACCGCTTTTGATATGGTTTGTTCTGTTTGAAAGCTGTTGTGATCGAGATAGTAGGAATTTAGCTATAATTGGTCAGGATCGTAGCTCCCAAACGAATGAACCGATTTTGACACGGTTTTTTCTGTTTGATAGCGGATGTGATCGAGATTGTTCTTAGCCATAATTGGGGGTTATCATATATTTTAATTGTGTTTGTTAGCCTATAAATTTCAAAACGGTCTAAGGTCGATATTGATTTAAAATAAGGTCACGTGCACAATCGAATTCAAAGGTACGGTTTAATCGGTTAGGCAGTGTAGGCATTGTGAAAATGAACTGACGAACATGCATACATAAATACATTCAGCATTCGCTTCGGTCTCCGACTGACAGTAGGCATCAAACTCGAAAACAACTCCTCGATACTCTACTGTCCGTAAGGACAATATGACCATATGTGTAATAAATCCTTTTATTACACATATGATATGACTGTGTAATGTGCCATGACATGACGCTGGCGTTAAGTAACTACTAACTGCGGCACATTAACCTACAAGCAGTACAAAACAACAACACGTAACTGTCTGTGACTCAGTGTAAAACACTAACAAATTGTTAGAATTTTATATTTTAATGCATTATATTTGGTTGCAATAGTTTTATCTGACACCTTAAAGAAGAATTTTAATGTTTTTTTGTCTTTCTGCATGAGAATTTTGATGAGAATCTAATGCATTCATTAATTATTTAAAATTCAAATTAAGGTTCTAAATGGAATAAAATAAATTCACTATGGAATAAAATAAATTATTATAAACAAAAACCCGACTAATATAACTAAAAAGAAGCAAACAAGCTTTAGATTTTTGATTTTGAAATATAACATTCAGTCGGAGGCATCATGCATTTCATTTCTCCTTTGACGGGATTAGCTAGAACCTGGCGATATTACATATTGAATTTTGATTAATGTTATGTTTTTAGCAAGGAAGTTATATGTACAGTACATATAACTTCCTTGGTCTTTAGTAGCACCACTATTATTTATTCAGTGGTAGCACTCGCAAGATTAAAAAAAACGATTGATATAAGAATAATCAAAATCAGACCACGCGTTTGTTCTATGTAGTGCCACAAAGGAACAGACGTCATCATCATCATCACGCAGCCTTTATAAGTCCACTGCTAAACATAGGCCTTCCCCAAAGAGCGCCATGACGAGCGATCTTGTGCCACCTCCATCCACCGACTTCCTGCGATGGCAACAATGTCTTCGCTTGCTTGTTCGTGGTCGCCATTCGAGAACCTTTATCCCCCAACGGTTGTCGGTTCTGCGAACTATATGGCCTGCCGATTGCCACTTCAACTTGCAAACTCTGAGAGCTATGTTGGTAACCTTCGTTCTTCTACGGGTTTCCTCATTTCTGATTCTATCACGTAGTGAAACACCGAGCATAGCTCTCTCCATTGCACGCTGCGCAACTCTGAGCTTTTGTATGAGACCAATAGTTAGCGACCAGGCCTCAGTGCCGTATGTTATCACTGGTAACACGCACTGATTATAAACTTTCGTCTTGAGGCTCTGCGGTATCTGCGACGAGAAGGTATGGCGTAATTTCCCAAACGCTGCCCATCCGAGTTGGATTCGTTGGTTGACCTTTTTGTCGAAGTTGGGTCTACCCAGTTGGATCGTCTGACCCAAGTAGACTTAGTGATCAACAACTTCGATAATATCTTTCCCAACATAAACCAGCATGGGTACGAGATGGGCATTTGACATGATGTGCGTCTTGCCCATGTTTATTTTAAGACCCACCTGTTGGGAAACAATATTGAGGTCACTGAGCATTGTGCTTAGGTCTTCCAGGGTTTCAGCCATGACGACTATATCATCAGCAAATTGAAGGTGAGTGATGTATTCGCCATTGATGTTAACATCAAATTCGTTCCAGTTCAGGAGCTTGAATATATCTTCCATGCAGAAGTGAACAGTTTCGGAGAAATAACGTCTCCCTGTCTCACCCCTTTGCAGCTGGATAGAATTCGTGCTCTGATCCTGAAGACGAACTGTCATGGTGGCCATGCTGTACAAATACTTCAACACTTCGATGTACCGGTAATCAATCTGGCACCGCTGTAATGACTGTAGCACTGCCCAGGTCTCGACTGAATCAAAGGCTTTCTCGTAGTCCACAAACGCTAGACATAGTGGCCGATTATACTCTTCGGTCTTCTGTATAATCTGCCGGAGTGTATGGGTGTGGTCTACGGTGCTAAAGCCTTTCCGGAATCCAGCTTGGTCGGGAGGATGAAATTCGTCAAACCTACGAGCGAGACAGTTTCTAACTACTCTCGAAAACAGCTTATAGACGTGGCTCAGCAGCGAAATGGGCCTATAATTCTTCAAGAGGGTTTTATCACCTTTCTTAAAGAACAAAACCACTACGCTCCTCCTCCAACTTTACAATATATACAAAACTGTTAGGAAATTATTTATTATCTAGTATTGTCGCAGAGTTTTTTATACCAACAATACGGATGAACACGTAAGAAATTATTATCAAATATTTAAAGATATAATCAACTTATTTACGCATTTTTAAAACATGTCGTAGGTAACCATCGAGATGAGCCAATGCATGGCAATGTAGGAATGACAGGTTATTTGAATTTAGACTTAATATAGACCGCAGATATAGACAAACTATCAAATGAGTATGATTATGATGAAAGAGGTTTGACATCGTCACAATGGTACCTACTTTCCGTGGGGAAAAGCCCGAAAACCCAAAAAAAAATAATAAAAGGTTTTAATTAACTTGCAATGTTTGTATTTCTGTATGTATGTTTATTTGCTTAGGTCAAATCTTGCAAACTGAATTAGAACCACTTCCTCTTATTCTAGAGGGGAATTTTTACCTGTTGCTTCAGTTCAGATGATAATGCATTTTCATAGTAAGCATGAACTGAATCGACGTCCTGCATTAGCTCCAGATAAAGGAACTTTTCAACGGTCAACAGCACAGACAAGAAATTTTATGTACGCATCTTATTATGATAGCTGGTTTTAAATTTGCTGCACTCCGGCTTGGGTCCTGACTAGGGAACTCCTCAACGGTTTACAGCACAGAAAACACAGGAACAGGTTTACAGAACACGAAATGTTGTATACGTATTTAATTGTGATAGTCCGTTCTAAGTTTCACCATGACGCCATGTCATGGTGAAAACTGCATAAAAGCTTATTTTTTCTCAAATTCACTTGTTAAAAAAAACTTCGAGACTCGATTCCCGCGATGGACAAAATATTTACAAACCTACAAGTTTGTACGAAACCCTCAGTGCGCGAGGCTGACTCGCATTTGGCTGTTTTTTTTCACTTGAGCTATACCAGCTTCTTGTTAAAATGTTGGTTCCAAATATTTATAAACATTTTCAATGCCTCTCGAGACGCACATTTTCCGAAATGTACCCTGTAAAAGACCGATACATAGGTACCTCAGTCATGACATGCTATAAACAAAGACCTTGCGGTAAATCTCATGACTTGATTGTTATTTCTTTACCGAGATTTTGTAGGGAAGGTGTTCGTTGCTTTATTCAAAAGGAGGCGCGTCTCCTGAACATAACGTGGGTATCAGCTACACATCAGTCTATTTGAGCGGTGACGTGGTAAAGTGTAAGACACATAGGATAAGTTTCTACTTGTAAGCTGTGTACTGAAATAAAAAATAAAGAACTTTACTTATTTAAACAAACGTTACTGTACTTTAATATTGTGCATACACTAGAAAAAAGCTAAAAAAACGACTGCCCTGCCAAAAACGAAATACACAAATTCATATGTTAACTGCATTCTATAACAATTTGAAGGTAATAAATACAAAAATACATATCGTTATGGACCCTGTTAGGCACATTAATTAGAATATATATCGTTATGGTTCCTGTTAGGCACATTAATTAGAATACATATCGTTATGGACCCTGTTAGGCACATTAATTAGAATAGAGGAGTAAGGTAAATCATTATTATTATGAGTTATTATTGTATCAACAATTAAAATATATATATATATATATATATATATATTAATAATGGATCTTAATTTAAGGTAAAATTATAATAATTAGAAGCATGGTACATACACCCCGACAAAACATAAGTAGGTACTTACATAAAACAGATTTAAGCATCCATACCAATATATAAAAGTGAAACGTTGTCTGTCTGTTTGTTTGTTTGGGGAGCTTTTACGCGATAACGGCTGGACGGATTTTGATGAAATTTAGAATGGAGATAGCTTATACCCTGGAATAAAACCTAGAATACTTTTTATTTCAGAAAATTGTAAGTTTACACGGAAAAACTGGAAAATGTTGATTATTCACTGTAAAGAACGGTTGTCATCTCAGAATGGTCTGTGGTTGCCATAGAAATGAAATAACAATCCTATCAAAAACCTTTATATTCTCTTTGTCAAAAAACATCAACCGCATTGGTACTATACCTTCTTTTGCATTGGTTTTAATATCCTAGAAGAAAATTTGATGCTTTTTACCGCGATAAACTGTAGTCCGCGCGTACGAAGTCGCGGGCGGGAAAACTAGTAATATTTCATATTTTAGTCATATTTTCTTATTTCACCTTTCTCCTTCAATGTAATGTAGCCTTATTCTTCATGCCACGTACTCAACCGCATAAACCAACAGTTTATTTACGTCTACCTATGATTAATTAAGCCAACTACAGATACGAGCTATTTGCTGAGAAAACATGTATGAAACAATATAAATCAGCAAAATTGTGCTGCGATAACATTAGTCGTCATTTACTGATCATGAGACGTGGAAGTGAAATGGGCAAAGTGAATAAGTTAATTGAACGTGATGTGGAGTACAAGGATACTCGGCCGCGGCCGCCGGTGTGTATACCTACCGACCTTTGGATTGCTAGTATTATCAGAGGATAAATATAAATAAATTATTATAAAAACAAAAACCCGACTGCAAAAAATTATAAACAGAGGCAAACAAGATTTAGATTTTTGATAGATGCCTTTGGAGGCATCATGTATTTCATTTCTCCTTTGAAGGGATCAGCCAGAACCTGGCGAGCTAACTCCTCATGCCTCCGACTGCATCTTATATTTCAAAATCAAAAATCTAAAGCTTGTTTGCCTCTTTTTAGTATTTTTTGTAGACGTTTCTTTTCTTATTTTTTCTTTAAGATTTTTAGTTTATTATATTCTCACTAATTCTTATAGAATGGTTGCTAACCAACTTTAAATCGCTATAGATCCTCAATAGTCATTCGAATTGAAAAATAGTATGTGAAACCTAAAGATGTTTTCAAATACCTATTCAATAATAACTTGTCGCCATATTGAATTTTGATTAATCTGTTGGTCTGTTTATGACAGTGGCTACACTGCTCTGATTTATAAATATTAGTGTGATTAGAAATGGAATATTTACCACTGCACTTCATTGTTTCGAGTTCTCGATAGTTCGGCGGTGCCGTGTTCATTATCAAACATTCCAGTTTAAAATCATAATACAAAATTTAGTAGCCTCTGCTGTCATCAGCTTAAAATCCTGTCTTCGGATTGCTGGTTGCCGAAAAGGATCATTGATCTGGACTTAAGCCACACCTCACAATTAACTGGCGCCCGTAGATAATTGCATTGTGCTCGAGCTTTGGCTCTGGAAAATACCTCTTACCTGTTTAGACTATAATAGTAGTAAAAAAAACGGTTTAAAATGAGGGGTATTAAAACACGAGAGCGAGTTTTTTAATAGTATCACTCGAGTGTTTTACCTAGTTATATATATATATATATATATATATGCCGTTTCTTACACTACTTTATCTACACTCATGCAATAGGAACTAATTTTTAATTTAAAAAAAAAGTCGTAATATTTTCTTGATTTTTCTGGTAAAGTCTCGTTCGTCATGTTCGTTGCTGTTTTCGTGGTGTCAGGTGGAGTCAAATTCGCCTCACTCATACTCCTCCCTGCTGTCGGACATTTTTAATCAGGATAAAACTTTTGATAAACAAAAACACATCAAATTGGTTAGGTACAGTACTAGTTTATAGTTAATTATGGCGCCAAAATCCAGTCCACAGCGATTTCGCGCGCATACGCTCAAGCACGCGCTGCAATAGAGAATAAATGGCCAAATCTCTCGTAGTACGGAGCCAACCGGTGCTTTTAGGGGATAATAATAATATTACGAGTATAACATAGTTTAGTTCAAAAAACAGTGTTTTAACGTAATTTCTTATTAGAGACATGCCGTGCGTAATGTATGTCATTATGACACCATTTACGAGTTTCTTAATCTAGATTTTACGATATGAGTGTAGTTGAAACTTATAAAACAACGGTGTTGAAAGATTAAAGAATCATTATCAACTGAAATCCAAATACCTACTATTCAGAAGTTTTAAATTTTCGTTTTTATATCGACGAATAAAAACGAATTTTTTTTCAATTCTTTCTTACTGGACTATCAGGAGACATTCATGGAATATCTTTGTTTATATTAGACTTCTTTCTTATTGGACTATCAGGAGACATTCATGGAATATCTTTGTTTATATTAGACTTCTTTTTTACGCTGGCTGACAATAGCGAAAGTTTTATTCGTAAGAAAGAAAATATCGCCTTTCTTTGTTTCTCGACACGATTAAAATGTTGCCTCTATATATTTTGTTTTGGTTCATTTGTTATTTAAATATTTATTAGAGTTAATTAATTACAATTAAAATTATTGAAAATTAGAGTTAATTAATTACTTTTGCGATAAAAAGAGCAATAAGTACTAATTGATATATCATAAAAATTTAAATAGGTAAAGGCGCGTGGCTTAGGTACACATTGAAGAACCTTATCAACCGTTGTTTAAGTGTAAGCCCTAAGAATATATTTATGCAAGGTTTAACATTCTCGTTTGTTTCTTTGCAGGTCAAAGATCAGTTCCCTAGGATAGTTATCATAATAGTTTTAACAGAATTCTGTGAAAGATTCTCATTTTCTGGTATGAAAGGTAAGTACCTACATACTTATTGCAAATATCAAACTACCTACATCCCATTTTTTTCTTAATAGCTTCAGCCTGTTTTATATCAAAAACTTTAATGCAAGTATGATTCAATGTTAAATTTCAAATTACTTTTCCTATGCGTTTTTCCATTTTCTCACGTGATGTCAAGAGCGGTGGCGGAGCGGCCTAAGGGTTCAATAGCGCAACCTTGTACTATTATTTATTCTGTGGCGCAACTTACAATCCAACGATACCTTGTTCAGTCCTTGGTTCCGCACCAATGACTTTTCTAACTTATGTGCGGTTTTTCGTCGCTCCTTGCTTCGGAGAGCACGTTAGGCTATTGGTCCAGGCTGTTATTGATCCGGATGTAGCAGTCGTTAAGCCATGTCAGAGGCCAGCACTACCTCATAAGATAAAAAAGACAACAAAAAAAACATGTAAAATGATGATGCGGTCAAAAAAAGTAACCTGTTCACTCATGCTTTGAAGAATCCCAAGTCATATGCACTGGGCCCTTATTCACTATGACCATGCAGACACCAAGCATATTAAAAAAACGGATTCCTCACCGCCAAATCGAAAGTGAAGCACCCAATATATGCCGATCCGCTCGTACGCACAAGCCTCACGCACATACTTACACCATGTTATGCCGATCGGCCACCACATCGCAGCAAGATCTTGATGTCGTGTTAATTCTGGCAAGTTCTCAAGAAAAATAAAAAACGTAGCAGTCTTTTGTAAATAAATTACTAAACCACAAAATACTAAAAATTATTATTATCCATTCACGTACGCAGCGGCCCTTTGCTATGGTTCACTCGTTTGCTTGACGGTGTAGACTACGTATTTTTTTAAACTTTTTGGCAGACACATAAAGGAGTCTACACACCAAAGCTGCCGACTCGCCGACACAGCTTGTCTTGTTGTCGGCGGGTTAGCCAGCGGCTTCACATCTCGTAAGTACAAGTTGGAAAGCATTGTTCATGATTCGCCGACAAGATTGTCTGAAGTAATGCCGCCGACAGCAACGCCAACCCAGATTTGTCGGCGGGGTCGGCGACTTTGGTGTAGACTCCTTAACGCGTCGCGTTACTATATCTTTGTGGATCCCGTGCATTGTCGTAATGACGTCACGTTTTCTGCAAGGAATTGTTTTTGGCATAGCGAATATATTCCCTTGAGCATTCGTCCACGTAAGGCGCCGCGTCAAGATGGAATTGTTCAGGTAAATTGACGTAATTTGCCGTTCGTTTCCACAACGCGACGCGTTACGTGCGTGATTGGTCATAGCAACTAAGGGCCCATCTCTGAAAATGGTCGCCGTATGTCGGTATTGGACTTCGAAACAACTTAAATAATTAGATTAACAATAACAATTCAAGTTCTTTTCATCCTCGACAGTAAGGCAATGTTTATTTGCAGCGTTTTTAACGCTGTACCTGCGCAGCAAACTAGGATATTCGGACGACGAAGCCACAGAGACTTATCATATCTTCAGTACCTTTGTGTACGTGTTTCCCATCTTCGGAGGCATATTGGCTGACAACTATCTCGGGAAGTTCAGGTGAGTCTGTTTTATTTATTATTATTAAAACATTTATTTCATAAAAAAAAAAAAAAAAAATATTTACAAAAATCAAACACAATATCATTTACGTAACACAAAATATTAAAATTTGTCAACCATAATTACCCTCATGCATCTATTTTGTATGGGGCACTCCTGTCTCGTAACGATCATTTGCAGCCTACTCGTAGGATGCTATTGCAACTGCCTCGCGCTCGCCGCAGCAAGGAAACTACTTTCGTTCGAATTACCGCATGAAATCCGTCCGTACGCGCTTGAGCGAACATATTAGATGTAATAGCAATAGCGAGGCTTCCGCAAAAGCACACTGAAGATGTCGTTATACTGCAGGGTTATTACGCAATGTTGATCATATCGGTTTCAAGCCGTCAAATTCATTAATGCCTTGCAATAGAGTCGAAATTGCTATGAAAAAAGTGACAATCTGATTGAAGCCAAGTTCTGTGGTCGGGCCCCTGGACTCGTAGGTCACTGGCAGCCCGGCGAGTATGATTTATCCAGAGGCTGCTCGAGTAGCATTACTGCCAGTATGCATTGAAAAGAGTGATTTTCATGTCCCTTGAGCAGTGTGCAAATCTACGTGCTATCATATTTCCCCGAACTGCCAGCACCCTACGTTCCCTCTCAATATCTGCGTCATCCCTTAGGTCCTCATTTTTTTGTTTATGGTAAAACTAGTTACGCAGCTTTGCCCATGTGCAAACTTTGCCACCCCTTGTTCACCACCCCTAGAAAAGAATTTCAAAAAATCTTTCCTAAGTGCACATGTAGGATACTCAAGGAATATTATTTCCTCAAAATTTCAAATATCTAGGTCCACCGGTTTAGGCTGTGCGTTGTCTATCAGTCAGTCAGTCAGTCAGTCATCAGTCATGTAGTTTTGAATGAACAGAATAAGCTTAACTACAAAATACACGCTGGTAACAATAGCACAGAATAAATAATAGTACAAACAATAGTAGCTATAAATTTAATAATTTTCATTAATCAACCGCGAAAGCTACGTTTTTTTATATTAGTTACATAACGTTGATGTATAGCTAGCATTCCGCAGTAAGCTATCCGTCTTGAAAATTGTGGGACAAAAAACATGACTTCAATCGAAGGGATGTATGTAATATTTGACTCCTGTCTCTTTTTAGTATGAGCAAACAATTTCAATGATTAGTAACACCGTCATTTTGACACATGTCAGTTTGACATCTGTCACTTTGACACCTGACGCTTTGACACCTGTCACTTTCCCAACAATAATTTTATTGACCTATATGTTTCCGTTTGATCATGATGATTACAGATGATGAAAGGTATGTGTTATTCCATGTCCAAACGTGAAACCTAAAAAAAAACATTAAAATTAGCTGAGCGTTTCAGCGTGAACAACAAACATACAAGTTTATTTGTTATTATTTTATCAGAAGAAACTAATTCAAATCTGTACTAATACAGCTATGCAATGTTTACAAGGTTTTTTACTTGGGATGGCGATAAAAATGAATTATTATCATTTGAATAAAGCTATAGGGCTTTATAGGGTACTTATTTGAAAATATTATTTATTTGGAATCTACAGCGAAGAGAATGAGAGGCCGGCAGAGTACGACCGTAGAAATAACAAACAAGTAGATAAATAATAATGATAATGTAAGAGAAAGATACCAAGAGATAGAAACATTGTGTAAATAACTTTAGAGAAATAATAAATAAAGTTTAATAATAAACCATTGATTTTCAGGACGATCCTCTACATGATGTTTGTGTACGCTGCGGGGAATATGTTAGTCGCTGTCACTGCGATACCACACCTTGCTCTGCCTGCAAGGTAAAATTTTATGTTGATTTTATTTTATTCTTCTCCATTCATGTCGATGTTTCAACCGTGATGCCCGTAGGCACAGCCGAAGATACGCTGTTTGATCATAAACATCTGGCGTTTATCATAGGAAAAGATTTATTACAACACACGCCACTCTAGGAAGCTCCTGCCTTGTATCCTTTTATGCTTTTAATACCATTAGTATTGTTTTTATTCTGCTTTTTGTGCCAATGCAATCGTCTGGCTTTATTTACGGTACATATACTCAAGAGGATTAAGACCATCGAAATATGGAAGGGGAGAGACCTCCAAATACGAGTAATGCCCAAATAATGCTTAACCAAATCTAGGAACGCAACGTTAGATAAACCAAACCTAAGTTTATTTACGAATTTAATAATGCTTGATTTATTAATTATATACATAAAAATATATCCGTAATGATTTGAAATAAAACATTTGGAATATTCAATTGTTTAAATATCCTGGCGGCAGATTCAGCAGTTTAAAACATTCATCGTTCGTACAACGTCATTTTGTAAAATTAAATACATAGATCTAGATCGATAAATAGATAACTTCTTATTGTACACCACCTTAACATAGAACAATTATAAAAACAAAAACATATAAAGTAATTAGTAAATGTGTTAGTAACAATTTAATTAAATACAAAATGCCAAATTTATCCATCGGGCATCGTAATACTCGTATTACCAAACCTACCTTATAACTGGAATTTACACAAACGTCTCCGAGTGACGAGCGCAGTGCACTATAAAATTGTTAATGTAGGTACAGTTGCTCTATGAATAAAACTCTTTTCATTTCTCAGTTGTACTCGTATCACACTTTTGCCTAATTTCGTAAGGTTACGAAAAGATCAGACAGGCGGACGGGGGCGTGACGAAATTATAAGGGTTCGGTTTGTTTGTGCACGGAACCCGAAATATTATTTAGCAACCTTACCTGCATAATGTTAATTTGTTACAGAATGTGGTTACCTCTATTACAAAACAGAGATAAATTCTTAATTAAAGTTTAGGTCTGTTTTACACAGAGCCTGCTCTAAAAGCAGTTTTAACCCATAAAACATGTTTATTTGCTACTTCTATTTCACCAAATTAAATAGGAGATTTTACAGTTTGATTAGTATTATTTTAACTGGATTCATAAAGGTTATTTATAGGCTATTATGATGTTATTTGCTGATATGATACTTTTTTTTTTTTACTTGTTGGTTCTCACGGGTTATTTTGTCGAAAACTCGACCGTGAACGTTAGTTTCTTTAGCAATTTAGATGATCTTATTATGAATTATTTTGTTACTAGCCGTGCCCGACGGTTGCATCCGTGAGGATTATGATGGTGGATGATGATGAAAAGTAGCCTATGTTACCAAATTTAATCCAAATCCGTTTTGCCGTTTCAGCGTGAAGAAGTAACAAACATACACACACACTTCTAAAAGATATCTATCTTTTAGAATAGACAATAAATGAATGGCTGATTAGCGGCATTTGGCGCTAATCGTTTTTACGCATATAATCACGTTTTGTAAGGACTGTCAGTTTTAGAGAGTAATCATTTTTAAAACTCTAAGCTCTGGGTGCCCTGTTTGTAACAGTGGCTACACTTCTCTGATTTATTATATTAGTGTGATTACGTTGGACTGCTGGTATTCGATTGAATACATTATTATGATCTAGTTAAAGCTTGAAATTAAAATAATTTATAGATAGTTATAGACGTTACTTTTGAGAAGCCTAAGACCATAATAATTACGTTATATTCAAATAATGTAGATGGAAGAGTACATTACTGCCGTGTCGACTGCGGTTATAAGTAGTACTTCTGGGCAAGTGTATTGCATAATTAAAAAACTCAGGGATATTGCCTAAAAAATTACTAAACAGCATCTCGTCAATTTCTCCGCTATTTTCCATGTTTTTATGTAAGTCATAAGCAAAAATAGTATTTGCCAATGTCTTTTTTATTTATTACACAGCCAAGTTAAAAATTCTAATATCTAAATCTAGTTTACTTACACAAAACGAAGGAACTACAAAATCCTTTGGTTTAGTTAGTTAGTCTAAGAAAGAATTTAGCAAATGTTATTCCTTTAGTTATTATCAATCCTTTTATGTTTTGATGTTGCTGTTGTTGTTATACTTTAGGGCCTCAGTAATGTACTTCTAAATATTGTAGGTACAGTGTACTATGAAACTACTTATCTCTTCGGCAATCTTAGTCCATGTTTTTTTTTTTGCGATAAACCTCCGCGCGGACAAAGTCGCGGATGAAAGCTAGTAAGTTATAAAATCAACATCCAGATATAAGTATGTATGTGGTATTACTTTGAAAAGACGAAAACACCGAAGCGTATAGGTACTGCGTATTATTTGAGTTTCGTAGTACCTACTGTCTGTAGTAGTATTTAATGCCAACACGTATGTACATGTTATAGCCTTAAAAACGTTTAAATTTTTCCACAGACTATGCACCCTTCTCGGCCTGTTCATGATCACAGCCGGCACTGGGGGCATAAAGCCTTGCGTCACGGCATTTGGCGGAGACCAGTTTGACCTGCCCAGACAAGACCACCATCTGGGGGTGTACTTCAGTGTCATGTACTTCACCCTGTGCATGGGGAGTCTCATCGCGAAGACCGTGTCGCCTATATTGAGGTCGGAGGTGCACTGTTTTGGTGATAAGGATTGCTACTCGCTGGCCTTTGGCGCACCTGGGCTTATTGTACTTGCGTCCATTGGTGAGTTTTTATTTTGTACTAAATGCGCCCTGCGGCTTTGCTCGGGTACAAATTTTGCCCCCCAATCATCTCATCATCATCATCAGCCTTTACTGGTCTACTGCTGGAAGTAGGCTTCTTCTAATGAATGCCACTGCGCTCGGTCTTCAGCTTTCCGCATCCATTTTCTGCCAACCGCTTTTCGCAGGTCGTCACTTCACCTGGCCACAGGGCATCTTACACTACGTTTGCTTAAACGTGATCTCCACTCGACAACTCTTCTTCCCCAACCTTTATAAACTTGAACAAACTGGAAACGAGATCTGCCTACTGCCACTTTAGCTTACTTATCCTTAAAGCTATGTCGGTTACCCTGGTTCTCTGTTTCATCACTTCGTTACTAATATTGTACTAAAGAGAAATTCCCAGCCTAGCTCTCTCCAAAGCCAGTCACAAATTTAAGGTTGCTCAGCGAGTGACCTTAAATCAGAGGTATATTATTGTGTGTATATAGCACGGTAGGTATATCATTCAAAATTGTATGCACTGGATATTTATTATACGCTGTCACCATAATATAGATAGATGGTCCTTAGCGCTGAATCATGTTTTACTAAAGATTTCTATGCAAAATCATTATTGATTGTATGCCCTATAAAACATTAACCAATAATTCGTCGTATAAGAATACAAAATACCCCAAATACCTTGCCAAAATATATATACCTATCTATCTCCATAAAGCACAATGAAGTATTCGGTACCATCGTCACAGCCCATCACTCATTCTTTTATGGCTTTTCGAAAAGGCCGCAGTGTCTCACTTTGTTACAATCTAGGCGTCTGTGATTAATTACCTACTTCAGACCCTGCGTTTGACGTGAAAAGACCCGTAATGTCTAATTGTAGATCAGAGTTATCCAAGATTAACAAAGTAATGGGACATCGAGGGTAGGTATCTTTTCTTTTGAAGCTCTTGTTCTGCTATATGAGCTATATTTTAAAGAAAGCATGAACTGCATTTTTGCATTAAATAAGTTTTTTAAAACATTTAAATTAAAAAAAAAAGCTTTTATGCAATAGCCATGTAATGTTACGAAAACCAAACGTGTGTGCCAAATTTCAGCCCGTTAGCTTCAGTGGAAGTGGGTGAAATATTGATAGCAAATTCCAGGACATACATACAAGTGAAGTTAAATGAAAGCTTTTAATAATAATAATAATAAAAACAACCAGCAAACTAAAAAAAACTCAACTTTTTCTGCCAGGGCCTGCCTGTAGTCTCGACACAGCTATTGTTTTACAACCGAAATCGCTCGCAAAGACCGATATTTGCTAGTCTTTACAGTATTTACAGCTACCATATAAAATCGATACCTTCTGACAGTAACTGTCAAAGCTAACGAATGTCATCAGTATCTATACCTCTAATAGGACTTTGCGACTGATTTCGGTGGTAAAGCAATCGCTACATAAATCGAGACTTATGCGCAGGACAACTTACAAAATCAAATCGTATAATTTTGATCGATCAGAATAAGATATGTTTCTGTATCCTTGATGGCCCGTCACTTTGCCCCAGTCTGTATAATGTAGATAGATAATTTAAACTTAAACGTCCTTAATGTTCTTACAATACAATAATATAGGCAGCTTATAGTTAGCACATTTACAACACTAAAGTATTGCAAAATCAATAATGAGATAAACTTATTTATTATATTACTGTACTACCTGTGCCCGCGGCTTAGCACGCCCAAGACCTAATATACCAATATACCAACATTAGATCAAAATTCCTTCAGCCGTCAACATGTTTTTTTTATTGCTTGGCATCTAATCATTGGATTAAGATACGAAGTACCGCAGTTTTTAAGCCAAATCTTAAGTTATCCAACAGTGATAACTGCATCGCAATCGGTCGAGTAGTTTTTACGTAATGCGCGAACAAACATACATACAAACCAACTAACAAACAAACAGAGAGACACAATTAAAAAAAACAAATCTTTTCATGTTCAGTAGCTTAATTGAATTTTTTTTTATTATCTTCCCCTACCCTTCTACCCTAGACTTTTTTTTTATTATCTTCGTTGAACAGACTTTTACGTTCATATTGTTTTATTATAAGTATAGATACATGCCTATGTACCAAATGCCGCATCAGCATTAAATTACGCACAAGCAAAGAAAATAACTTGTCTATTCCTAAAGCACCGGTAGAGAGCTTTAGGAATACTCCCGTTAGAAAATACATAATTATCAAGACATAATTTCAAAAAAGTGAAACCCGACTACGGTCGGTAAAAAATAGCCTAAGACGCTCTTGCAATGAAGACGAATTGATTAATACCTCACTTGTCTACTGTATCCCGTTAGACATCCCTTCTCTAATTAAATTAGAAGCCACATGCTGCCAACTTGCGATGACCGGTCATCGATCAATCATTATAGCCTCCTGCTACCTCTTCTCCAGTAAAACCTTACTAATGAGTGATCTAGAGGCACTCCTCTCCTCCATGGGAAGCGCTGTCATTCTGGCTGGCGACTTCAATAGCAAAAACCTCATTTGGGGTGTCGCAAACTCAATACCAACGGCACGAGGCTATTGGATTGTAGCGAATCTCTTTTTTCGATATAATCCCACCCTCGGAGTGGACTCATTACCCCAAATGTCCCGACCACTTACCCGACGTACTATATATATACTGCTCCTAAAGAACAAAAAACTTAGTTTCCGCTCAATTGTAGTGTTCCAAGAGTTAGAATCCATACACCATCCTGTTAGCCTAGGCCCCGACCCGACAGACACGACCTTCCCTCCACCGACCAAGACGATAGTGGACTGGAAGCGTTTGGGGAAGCCCTAAACCTCACCTGATCTCGATCGCATCTCCGACGATATGATCACCCCCGACGACGTTTCTCGCTTCGTCGATGCCCTCACCAGCCACCTCAACACCGTCATTGGTGAGTCCTCTAGGCAGGTCCCAGTGGAGGATCTCCACCGCTAGGCCCTGCCCGAAGGCCTGAAGAGGTTGGTGATGGCAAGGAACGCAGCCATTAGAGCCTACGATGTATTCCCCAATGCCAAACGCAAAGCCACCTTGTGATACTACCACTGCTTGGTCAGGACGCGCATTAGCGAGGTGCGTGGTCAGCGTTGGAGAGACTTAATGTCCAATATCAAGCTGACCCACAAGGCGTATTGGGGGTAGGCGAGAAAACTTAAATCTAATACCATTAACGTAATGCCCCCTCACAATATAATTGACCTCCCACCAGCATTCAAAGACGAGGAGAAGGCCGAATGCTTGGCGGACAGCCTCGAAGCTCAGTGCACCCCCTCAAACGATCACGTTGATCCTGTCCACATCGCCGCGGTGGACCGCGAACTAGAACGTAGGAATGCCCTACCCCCGACCAACCCTCCCCTCGAGCCCGTTAAAGCCGCAGAAGTTGAGTTGATCATCAAGGTGCGGAAGGTCCCTGGCGCTTACGGCGTCAGCAACAGGGTCCTAAAGCACCCTTCTGTCCTACTAGTCTATCTCCTAGTTAGCATCTTCAATGCTGCTATGAGAAATCACTCCTTTCCCGACGCCTGGAAGAGTGCTGACGTCATCGGCATTCACAAACCAGGAAAGAAAGCATCTGAGCCCTCTAGCTACCGCTCCATCAGTCTCCTCAGCTCTCTGGGGAAGATCTACGAGCGACTCCTTCTGAATTGACTCTAGTCCATCGTAAAATAAAAAAGACATCCCCGATGAGCAGTTTGGTTTTAGAGCAAGACACTTGCCCTCAGCAAGTGAACCGCGTCACGAAGCACATACTCACGGGTTTTAATAGGAAACTACTCCCCCAAACCATGATAGCCGTCTTCTTAGACGTGGCGAAGGCTTTTGACAAGGTGTGGCACGTCGGGCAGATACACAAGCTGTACCAGCTCGGCTGCCAGACCGTATTGTGCTTATAGTACAGGATTACCTCACAAGCCGGAGCTTCCGCTATCATGTCGAGGGCGACCGATCCACCCCACATCCCATCAGAGCCGGAGTCCCTCAGGGTTCCGCGCTGTCTCCACTCCTGCTCACGCTTTACACAAGCTACTTCTCCCGCATTCTCAAAGTAGAGATCGCTCTCTTTGCGGATGATACCGCGATTTATTCCACTGGATGGAAACCAACCCAACTTCAGAGAAACATCCAACGAGCGCTCAGAGCGCTCGATGGCTGGTACCGTAAATGGCGAATAACGGTTAACCCCGAGAAGAGCGTAGTGACGAGGCTAAACGCTTTTTTCCAACCGACAACATCACGATCAACGATCGACTGACAAAGTGGGAAAAGTCAACTTAGTACTTAGGAGTCACCTTTGACTATCAACTCAACTTCGATGAGCATATCAGAATCGTTAACAAAAGGACAGCCTCCTTCAAAGGTTGCCTCGCGTTAATCCTCGGCAGACGTAGTAAAATGTCCCTTAGCAATAGTATTTGCTCACTCCTCCTGCCTTTCCCTAGAGAAACTTCAGATCTTACCGAATAAATTCGTCGTCCGCAATGCAGTAGATGTTCTCTGTATCAGAGGAACACCGACCTGCATTGCGATCTCGAGCTTCCCTCGATCCTTCAATACATGAAGGATGCTTCCCGCCGCTAATTTGACGCGGCAGCCCATCACCCCAACCCTCTTGTAGTAGTGACAACTGACGCAATAAAACGCGTAGACACCCTAAAAACATCAAAAGCGGTCCGGATGACAAAATTGCTGCCGCAGTGAAGGCAGCGACAGAGTCGTCCAACCCATCCTCACCATCTGACAACACACTTAGACACAGACACCGACCTTGCCGGCGAGGTCGAAGGTCCCGTAATTAAAGTCGATATTATTCGCCTTAGAGTTTCTTACCGATTCTTCTCGAAGGTGTATTCCGAATCGGTGGTCAGTTATGCAAATAATTCAAAGGGCTCCAGCCATTTCTCAGGGCCCCCTCGATCACTTCCAAAAGTAGCGATCCGGCGGTGTTAAGTCAGACCCCCGTAATCACTGGCTACTGTCCAAGCCGAGGTTTGTACCCCCTGGGCTCCCTTTAGCAAGTTTCCAAAACTTAACTTTGGCGTGCGCCTTCTGCGTCACGCATTGCGGCGGAGCGCTTTCATGCCTGCCCTCCACCCAGTGACGCTGTAGAGGTCAGCATAATAACAGCATATATAAGAATAAAAAATAAACAAAAAATACTCTTGCCAAAATTGGACCAAGTTTTTAGTTTAAACACGTATACTTTCCTTTGCCTTGCCGTATCGAGGCCAATGATACTTTACCCCTGAAGAAAATCGATTGATAGTTGATACCTCGCTTGTCAAACTCGGACCAATGGGGGCGAAGCTACGGTGGAACATCCACATTACATACATACATAGACTGATAACTTCATTCCCTTCCCTTGCTTCGCCGTAGTCGGGTAAAAACTCTAATTGATGTCAATACTGTTCAAGTTATTCAGATATAGCTATATTTGTTTTTGCTCCCAATGAAATTGCTAATTAAGTTGAGATAGGGATAGGTCCTAAGTAAAATATCATATTTCAAGCATTGTTAGAAGCAACAAACTAAGGCTTGATTAGATTTAGATATTATCGATGTAGAATATCGTATTTTATAGCTAACCTATTTTAATTATCGTCTACAGTAACTAAGGCTTTCTACTAGAATTACCTATGAGCGTCATTATATCAATCTATTTGAAGTTCTAATGAAGGTTAGATGATCACTAATCAATAGATTGTTTAGAATACAAGACCCGGGACTTACGCCTAAATTTTATATCTGTAGGTATAGACATGGCTGTACTTTTATTATTACTAGACATAATAAGGTAAGGTTATATGATAATGAATGTAAGGTGGATTAAAAACATTTCTGTTTATATTATAATCATACTTTTTACTGTAAAAAAGTAAATACATAAAAATAATTCCAATTTTGTTTGTTTAGAAAATACACGTTGAACAAACGACTGCGTTAACGCTCTCGTGATTATCTTGGTTTTGTTGTTTTTACCCGATTGCATGGAGAGTTATGTGTTTTTTTTTGTTTGAATTTTTGTTTGTTTGTTTGTTTGTTTGTTTGTTTGTACGTTTCTTAGGCGCGTCCTACAGCCTAAACGGTTTGACGGATTTTGATAAATGAGATATCATTGGATTCGTCTTGATCACAAGAGTGCTATAGGATAAATGAAGTTTCAAGAAAACTAATGGTGGCAAACAGATTCAAAAAATTACCAAAACCTATCGAGTGAGGTATCAAAATTAAGGTCTTTAAGAGACCATTTTAAACATAATTATATAATTCTTATAACTAAATCGTAACTAATAATTTTCTAAACGAAAAATTTGAATCACGGATGGGGTTCGAACCCGCATCATCATGGAGTCACAGTAGTCGAACTTGGTAAAGGCATGTGCCGCGCAGTGGCACGTGCCTAATTAATAGAGTAACATAATTATATATATATATATATATATATATATATATATACAACGATATAATGACACCTAGCTCCAAAAAGAGAATGTATTTTCTCAACGTATTTGTGACAACATTCATAAAGCCCACAAATCCTAAATGCATTTGTGGATGAATAACTGACTAAGCTTAATAATCTATACTTGTAATAAAGCAATAAGAACGAAAAATTCTGTAAAAGAAGATAATTAAAAAATGGTCTAGGGTACAAACTAAGCACAAGAATATAACATTTTTTGAAATCGTATCTATTCTAATAATCAATAATAATAATAATAAATATCAATAATTTTCGTAATCGTGTCTGTTTGTCTATTTATTTGTCTGTATGTTTTTTCACGCATCACGTAAAATCTAGTGGACCGATTGCGATGCGGTTCAGGATAGCTTAGGGTTTGTCTTAAAAACTGGGGCACTTGGTATCTTAATCCGATGATTAGATACCGAGTAATCCATAAAAAAATATTTGACGGCTGAACTGATTTTGAAGAAGTGTAACATAATATTGTACTTTAGTTTGGTCCTGGAATAACACGTATGGGCTACTTTTAAATGAATTCACAGCTAGTCAATAATAATATTGTAAAAGACAACATTTAAAACGTAATATTTATCATGTATTGCTTTTGTTTGAATTTATTATTTAATGTTTTTACAATTGTTTTAATTCGCTTTTAAATTTTTAATGTATGTAGTCTTTGCCTATAATTATGATGACATTAAGTTGTTTTACTTTATGTTGATATGTTTGTTTTAATACATCTGTGTACATTATGTTGGTGATCAAATAATTAAATAATTTTCTTATTACTGCACTGTTGCAAGTGAAATCATCACAGATATAGAGTCAGTTTATACATGCAATTATCAAAACAAAAGAAAATACATTGTAAATATCCCGTTTCAAATGTTGACTTTAAAGTCAGTGGTCATGTCAGTTTATACACAAGATAATCATGTTGTTCCCTTTTTTTCATAAGGGGAAGACCAAAGCAAAAGGTATCTTATTTTTGCAGAAAGTGCATCATCCGCAAAATGCAACGAAAAATATTTTATTGAATTTTCTTCTTCGTCTAGTGAATTAACTTGTTACTTTTTATTTAAATCAATTAACGATGTTGTAATAAATACTTAAATAAGCACCATTTTAGATCATTTATGAAAAATATTAAGCAAGCTTATTGCGATTTTAGTGATTATAATTTAAAAGCTTAAATTTTTGGTAACATTAACTAAAATGGTAAGCAAGAATCATCGCTAAATTTAGTCCCTCCCGAATCCGATTATTTTTTGCTTCGGTCTTATCCTTAAGTTATTCGACGGGTTGTCACAAGTCATGATATCCTAGAAGATCTCTACTGTTGTAACATCTATTAAAATCAAGTCTGTATCTGGAATTTCCATGTGCCCTCGAGGAAGCGAAATAGTTATGTTGGTATTTAGAATTTCTGTGGGTTTTAAAGAACATCCGATGATTTTATTTTGGCTTAAATGGTGGCCGAGCTATGTATAAAACCAACGGCACCGAGTCAAAGAGAAAATACACTACGCGAAAATAAGCACTCGCGGCTATGTGTGGGTGACACGGAAGACGCGCCGCAACAATAAGATATATTTAATAATGGAAAGATTAGGTACCAGGTCCTCGGGCGTGAACCACATGAGTTAGGTGAAAACAATTGGCTTTCTTTAGCCTTAGTCACAATGGGAGTGGCATTTGTGCAGCGCGTGCTAACAGTGACTCTCATTCGCTCGATAGTCTGTGTATGTCTCTCTATTTTTGTTGTTGATTCTTAGTAGGTGTGTTTGCTTATAGTTGTGTATGTTCTGTTTTTGCTTCCGTTATAATAGAGCATGTAGTATCCCCCTCCCCACGAAATAAATGTATGCAGTTATGCGCGGATTTGCCGTTACTCAGTGCTTTAGAGGCACTTTAAGCTGCCTGTACCCGTTCAAAACAATTGTTTTCAATCCAAGTCGGAAGCCCTTGGGCACCCTGACAAACTCTGTGCACCAGAAGTCGTCACTGCCTTATTTCAAATCCGAGTAATTACATGCCTCACCTTGTAAATAATAACTGGTATGGCCTATCGCTATCTAGAAATATCTTTCCGAAGTGTATCATTGACTTACGTTTTATCTGGGTATGTCAACATGCTGAGGTGGAACAAGTCTATTTTGAGGATGTTATTATATGATATCGTTCGACTTCTGTTTGCCCTTTCATATTTAGTTTCCATTACTAGAAGTATTCAAACAATCAACTAATAAAATAGCACCTTCATCTCTTTCATAATACTCGTAGGTAAATACAATCATGTTTATACTATGGCAGTTAATAATCAAACAACATATGATTTCCTTACAATAACTTTTCTAATCTAGTATAATTATGTCTGTAAGTTAGATATCAATATTAGGATTGAAAAAATTGCTTGCGGATTGAGGAACAAAGTATATCCAGAGCTCTCTCGAAGGAAAAATGTTAACTAATTGAGTAGGTAAATATAGGCTAATGAGTAGTTATTTGTGCAAACGACCTCGAGAGTCCAGTGCGTTAGCCGCCATTTTGAATTGATTGTGGCAAAATTTGTTGTTATTTTAATAATGCCACAACAGATGACTTTATGATACTAGCAGAAACGACGACTTGGGGAAGTCGTCGTTTCAAAGCGAATTCTCGCAGAAATTGTAGATTTTATGGCCAATTATACATCTCGTAGGCACCCTGACTCTCCACTTTACCGAAGACCTGCCCAAAGTCAGCCTTGATAAAATCGTGATGGCTCTTAAAAAGCTCAAAAATGGAAAGGCCCCTGGAGAGGACGGAATTAACATAGAACTCCTAAAAGCAGGAGGTACACCCACACTCAAAGAACTGTAGCGCATCTTTAATTCCGTTTTCTTCACTTGTAGAACTCCACAAGCATGAAACAGGAGTGAGTTGGTCCTGTTTTTCAAAAAGGGGGATAAGACCCTTCTAAAAAAGACCCTTCTCCCGATTGAGCCGCTAGTTGCTGTTTTCAAGAGTCATGACGAATCTTCTCGCACTTAGAGTCGTCAAATTTCAACACCGGAGTAAGCTGGGTTTTGAGGAGTATATTGTACCATAGACCACATTCACACAGTTCGGCAGATTATACAGAAGACCGAAGAGTTTAATCAGCCAATGTGCTTAGCGTTTGTAGACTATGAGAAGGACTCCATGAAGACCTGGTCTGTTCTGGAATCCCTGCAGCGATGCCAAGTCGACTCGCAATATATTCATGTGTTGAGATACCTGTATGACGCCGCAACAATGTCCATCCAAATACAGAATCAGCAGACTAAGCAAATCCCCCTGTATCGAGGAGTGAGTCAAAAGGACGTTATTTCTCCGAAATTGCTGTCCGGAAACAAATGCATTGGAGGATATCTTTAAGACTCTGGACTGGAAAGTACGTGGCATAAAAATAAATGGCGCGTATATCTCACACTTGAGATTCGCGGATGACATCGTCATAAAGACAGAAACGTCGCAGGACTTACATCAGTTGCTAGATGAACTTGGATAAAACCAAAATTATGTTATTAACATGTATTTCCGGAACCGATCGCTGTTCATGGATCTCCTCTCGAAGTTGTTCAAGAGTATGTTTACCTTGGGCAAACGCAGCAGTTGATTAAAAACAATTTTGAGAGAGAAGTCCGTAGAAGAACACAGCTGGTCTGGGCAGTTTTTCGTCACCAATTCCTCAATGCATGAATAATAAAGTCTTCAACCAGTGCGTCCTACTTGTTGTAACAGACGTTGCTGAGACTTGGAATCTTACGGTACGACTAGTTCAACAAATCAACGTTGCTCAGCGTGCTATGTAAAGGGATATGCTCAGAGATTCTCTGAAAGATCGAATCTGGAATGAGGTGATGCGACAGAGACCCAAAGTTATTGACATAGCCCATAGGATTAGCAAGCTGAAGTAGCAGTGGGCTGGTCATATTTGCAGAAATTCGGTTTAAAGGAAGTCGGGGGAGACGTTGTTCTTGAGTGGAGACCGCGACTCGGCAAAGGTGGAGCGCCGATGTACCCAAGATGTCTGGTGGCAGTTGGAAAGGAAGAGCCAAAAATCGGGCTCAGTGGCGTGCTTTGGGAGAGGCCTATGTCCAGCAGTGGACTGGACTGATACGGTCTGATAATGATGAAGATGATGATGAGTTTACTTTACGATAAAAGTGTATTCAGGATGTTTAAATAAAGATCCTGAAATTGGTAATATAGTCGACCATTATCATAAAATCAACTGTTATTTTACCATTACCATAAAATCCTTGTTTTTTTCTTGAGTATTCCATTCTAGGCAATACACAAATCAAAAACTTTCTACTCCACCTTTTGTAGGGTATAGCCTCTTTTTTCCCCACACTCACTGAACCATAATGCTAGAAATAAAGTGCATTTCAGGGTAAACCATGGTTATTGTTCAATATTACCTCCTTTGACATGGATAATGCCATTGAGTCTTCCGACAGACGAGACGCACGCTGCACTAAAGTAGGTTATTGTGTGATTCGGTCTCATTCACGACGGAACGCTGCTTTCAGCTTATTCATACAGTAGTCGCAGCGGACGTTTGTAGCTCGGCAGTTGTCTGCAAGTCGCTGCGCAAACTGCTATTTTTCAGGTGCAATCCCAATGTTGAAAGTGAAGACAGCAATGTATATTTGCCTCCACTTACTCGCTTACGTTTTTAGCATATTCTGTCTCGCTCTTACTTTATGATGTTTTATCCTCACAGCTGTACCTGCGCAATCGTTCACAGAGCCTAAATTCACAACCACAAAGATTCGCTGCGACTACTGTACTTTCATATTGTTCACATTCAAGCGCTGCGCTGGAGCTCTCGAAAAACGGTTGCTTGTGATTTTCCAGCCAAACCCGTAGAACACAGTAAGCGTAATTCAAAATCTTTGGCCAAACCCAACCAACCCAAGGCATTCAAACCTGTCATTAAGTCAGCAGTGTGAAGTTGGTAACACTACTAGTGACGCGGAACCTGTACCAAAGAATACGTAATATTGTACCGTATAACGAGCAACGTGTGTATAATAATGTACCGTACATAGTTGCAAAATATGAAAATACTAGCTGCGCCCCGCGGTTTCACCCGAGTGGACGATTATGACTGTCACTTTGACACCTGGATACCTTCTTAGACACATTGCAATATATGAAAATATTAATAGAGCGAGAGCTTTCAAAAACCAGGGGCTGCAGGGCTCTCTGGTTTTTCCTTTTTGTATTCTAAATATATGAAAAATTATATTTCTTTACCCGACTGCGGCGGGTTACGGTTTTGGGTTATATGTTTGTTTGTTTGTACGTTTCTTAGCCTAATCCTATATAAGCTATATGATTAGCTTATGAAACGTTGATGGATTTTGATAAATGTGGTATCATTGAATTCATCTTAATCACGAGAGTGCTTTATGATAATAAAAAAATAATGAATATGGCGGCTTATAGCTGCCATATTGTATATCCGACGGTACAAAAAATTACCAAAACCTATCTAGTCAGATATCAAAATAAAGGTCTTTAAATTACCATTCCAAAAACATATAATTATTTTACCTATACAGTAGCAATTGTCTACCAAGCTCCTTTCAAAAAAATTAAGTAGTAGTATATTTATGTTATGTAAGTCTATATTCCAATGTTGATATTGCAACTACTTATATTATTATTATGTTTTATTTACTCATATATTTTACTTTAAAAGTAAAGTATGTAAGTAAATAAGAAATGTTAAATATATATTACTATTATTTTTGCGTACGTCCAATATCGCGGCTGAAATGCAAAATCCTGAGCATATGTTTGCGTCGTGCGTCCCGCGCTCCACACCTGCACCGCTCTGTTTATCTATATATTAGAGTTGTTTAACCCTTCAATGACTAACTGTACCAACTGAGTTTATTGTTTTTTATAATAATTTATGGTCGTCTTCCTCAACTCGATCAAAATTCGAATTCGTATAAAAATATTTACCTCTGAATAGTTATACTATCGATCTATACTCGTAGTTCGAAACAGCCCGAAACCTATTATTTATTACGTGCCAAAAGTACATCTACACAGACATCATACACTTGACACTTAGTTTCAGTTAATTGTGACAATTTGTCTTCATGTACCATTTACCATAGATTTTATGTGGACTTTTCCATCGTGTTATTATGAAAAGTAAACTGTGAATCAAATAAATCGCAAATAAATGTTAACAAAGTATACATAACACAAAATTGAACTAAGATTGCAATGTTGTGATGGATAATTTCTAATTTTAAGGTTCCGCAATGAAAATAATTATGCGTATTCAATTTATTGGGGCAATGCTGGCAGGATGTTAAATACGCTGCCAAATTGGTAGAGGGGTGGAGCATTTGGGTTATCTCGTAAATTACGTCTGTAAAACGATATATTGGTATTCCAAATATATTTATGTAGCAGATTTATTAGAACTGAAAATACTTGAGGCAGTCACAAATGAGAGCTATTATTGTAAATATGTATAGTATAGAGCGTGATAAATCTCAATACGTTTATACTCACAATTATTGATGCAAATGAAGATATTGAGCTGTATTTAGACAGATGTATGTCTATGTATGTAAATGTTTTTAATATAGATAAATTAGCACGTTTATTATTTTTATCATTAAATTCACTATGGTATTTTGTACAGCTATAAGGTGTACCATTAATAATGGATAGCCATTTAGCTGATGGTTAGTAGGGTGCCCCCTAGGACCGATCAGAATTGGGCTTTCTGATATAAAGTGTCATGGTTTTTGAGTTATTGGCACTTTTGTTAATATCTCGATTTTGTTATTATAGGTATATTGTTGGTTGCCAGTATCACTTTTTTTTTATCTCTGTCTAGGCAATCGTTTGACCACTATCTCACCTGATGGAAAGCGATGATGTGGTCGAAGATGTAGCACGTTTGCTTAGTAGATACCTATTCACCCTTGACTTGAACACACCAGGGTTATATTTTACCGGAAACACTGACGAGGGCAGGGCATTCCACTCCTTAGAAGTTCTTATAATAAATGAAGAAGCATAACGCTTCGTACCTAAGCGACCATTATGACCATTATGAAATACCTCGCACAAGAGTGCGAGGTATTTCAACCATAAAAGGATGGCGCTTTGCCGGTCGTTTAGTTGTACGGTAATGGAAAGGTGATGGGGGAATCAGATTGTGCAGTTCTTGTGCACACTCTCCATAGTGCAATCTGTAGAATACCGACAGACTTGCGACCTCATGTCTATGCGCCAGACTTTGAAGCTTACTCTTTACCAGAGTCATCTCTAGTGAGCCTCATAGCACGTCTCTCAATTGAATCCAAAGCCTCGAGCTGATACTTGGCAGAACCGGCCCAGAGGTGGCAGCAGTACTCTATACAAGATCGGACCTGTGCTTGGTAAAGATTCAAAAGCTGTCCCGGTGAGAACTACCGCCTAACCTTAGACAAAATACCAAGTTTCTTTGCAGCTACCTTGGCTTTGGATTCAATGTAAGACCCAACATTCAGGTTCGATGTGAGTTCGACACCCAAAAGCTCCAGATGGTCGCCTAATGGTATTGTTACACCACGGAAAGACTGAGATCGGTTAAGAGGACTCTTTTTAGCAGAGAACAAACACGCCTGCGTTTTAGTAGCATTAAACTTAACCAGGTTAGCATCGCCCCAATCGGACACGGCTTCTAAGGCTAAATTAAAACGGACCACCATAGCCTCTCTCTGAAGCTGGACAGCGTCGCACCTGGCATCAAATGTTTTTGATGTGTAAATATCTAATGGCACCGGGGACTTAGTTTGGAATAAACTACTCCAAGTGTAACTTAGGAACATTAAAGGCCCAAAGTGTTTCTAAGTTACACCTGGACTAGTTAATTCCACACTAACCAAGTATTAACTTCGTTCCTAAAGTGTTATTAATAAACTTGGAGTAACCTTGGACTATCAATAACATCCTTATGCCTGGAGTAACTCGTAAGCTATGGCTCTGCGCTGGCGTTTAGGGTACCATTGTGATCTCCAGAACTTATTCTTTCCAAAAATGTGCCAATTTTTATTTTAGTTCTAACTTTCCGGGCGCTGCAGCCACTTTTGTTATTTTTACTCAAATAAACAAACGAGTAAAGTGAGACAGCGATCCAGGCTTTCTGTCAATCAGAGAGTTGTCAAACTCATAGCATTTTCTAACACTGTCAATATTATTAGCATAATTAATTAGCTCGTCATGGTGCTGTGGAATTCTAGAAGCTGACATGATGATGATGATGAAGAATAAATACCGTCACTGTCAATGAGCGTTAGGTTTATTCACAGAAGCATTCATTTTACTTTTAAATTAAGTGGGTTGCCATAGCTTATGAGTTACTCTAGGCGTAAGGATGGTATTGGTAGCCTAAGGTTACTCCATATTTATTAATTACACTTTAGGAACGAAGTTAATACTTGGTTAGTATGGAATTAACTGTTCAAGTGTAACTTAGGAACACATTACGATTAAGCTATTTTTATTAATATGGCGGCTTACTGTTAGGTTATGGATTATTAATACAAGACATAATCAAAAGTGCTAAAAAACCCGACTGCGAACAAAACTAAAATGAGGAAAAAATTTAAGTGAGCATGGTTGCTAACCAAATTTAATTTAAATCGTCACAGATCCTAAATGGTCATTCGAAATGAAAAATGATATGAGAAACCTAATGATGATTTTCAAATACCTAATCTATGCTTCTCCACGCCTTTAAAACTTAGTACCACAATTTTGAATGCGGGTCTGTCTGTTCGCGCATCACGTTTTAAAACTACTAGACCGATTGCGATGCTATTTTCACTGTTTCGTAACTTAGTTTTTAATATAAAACTGGTGTACTTGGTATCTCAATTCGATGAGTTAAAAATTAACTAAAAACAAAGAAAAAGCCAAGAAATTTAACTAAAAACAAAGTTATACATTTTAAAGGTGTGGTACCAAGTTTTGAATAAAATTACTAGACCGATTGCGATGCGATTTTCACTGTTGGACGCTTAGGTTTTGACTTAAAAACTAGTGTACTTGATATCTCAATCCAATGCCCAGCAATTCAATAAAAACTATTAATTTTAAAGCGTGGTAATACTAAGGTTTGAACGCCAATGTAGAGTTGCATTTTTTTTCCCACTGTAATATGGCGTCTGGTTGTCGCCACAATTAATTTTGATTACTGTCATGTGTCTAGTAGCACTCGCAAGATTAAGACAAATCGATTGACGTGAGAATAATCTAAATCGGCTCACGCGTTTGGTTTTTAAATAGAGCGCCACAAAGGAACAAACATACATAAACACATTACCCTCCGGGCAGTCGGGTAAAAATAGGTCTTGTTTTACCTCTAGATATACAAAAAAAAATACGAATACATATATAGAGGACAACACAAAAATACAAAAAAAAAAACTTTATTTTGTAGGTTATATAATGATAATGTTATTACAACATAACAGTGTAATTTTATCTATTTTATCTAGAACGTTAAGTTGCTATTAAAACTGAAGAGGGGCTCTTTTACCTATCCCTACCTGTTCTCTTAAATTCATTTATTTTTCACTAGCTCATGCCCGTGGCTTTGCACGCGTGGTCATTTCTGTAGGTTAAAAGTACTCTTTGTGCTATTCCAGGACCAATATAGGTACCAACATTTGATCAAAATACCTTCAGCCGTCAAAAATATTTTTATCGATTGCTCGGCTTCTACTCATCGGATTGAGATATAAAGTACACCAGTTTTTAAGTCAAAACATAAGCTATCCAACAATGAAACCCGCATCGCAATCAGTCCAGTAGTTTTTACGTGATGCGCGAACAAACATACAGACAGACAAACAGACAGACACGAATTTTTTAAATATTATATTCTTTTTCAGTAGCTTATTTTATGTACCCTAGATCATTTCTTTTTTAATTATCTTCTTTGTACAGACTTTTTCGTTCCTATTGCTTTATTATAAGTATAGATAGATAGATTACTCTATTCGATAGTGACTATTGTAGGTAGGTACCTATCAACGCTATTGTCACAGTATAAGAAACCTTATAGTAAAGCTTTTTCTTTCGGGAAAAATAGCTTAAGATGTTAACAAAATAAGTTGTTTTTCGAAAAATTTGCGATCTATCCCCAATTACTCATCCAAAATGGATGCACCAATAGACGATTATGTAGAAATACGACTTCCCTAAACCTTTATTATTAGTTACCCTGTACCCAAACGTTAACTCAAATTTATGAGTCCTCGTTAAATTTTATGACAAAGTGTATTTTTCAGATGAAATTCTATTTCAGTGATTTTCGTGAGCGCCAGGACCCGGTATGTGATGAAAAAACCCGAAGGCAACGTCATTCTCGATTTTGTCAAGTGCGTTTCGGTAAGTTTTCTTTTAATGCTAGAATAAGTAAGTCATTTCCACTATGTCGGATGTAGAAAGGGTAAAAAGGAATGGCAATTGAGTTATCTCTTATTTTCTATGAATATGTAAGTACTTGTTTCAAGTGTCATATGAACTCTACTAAAAAAAGATCTATGGCATGTAGATTCATTAACAGCCACGTTAATTCCCACGGCTGGACAGCACTTCTCTCTCAGAGAGAAAGAGGAAGAGAGAGAGAGAGAAATAGAGAGAGAAAGAGAGAGAGAATGGGAGATCACAGTTTTGTAGTTTATTCTGATTATTAATCAAACTCTTATTAGGCCTATAACTTGCCCGTTGAGAGAAGAACAATATTTAATTTACACAATACATACCTACTGTTAAAAGTATTATTTCAAACGTTCTTATCAGTAATTATATCTACCACATATAAAAAAATAGTATACCTAAGTATTATTTTAAGTAAGAATACTATTCGTTCTCTCTTGCCAAGCTATTTCAAAAGTAATAATTAAAAATGTGTTCGTTATTCTAGAGCGATTTTCCAATAGGAAAGTTTGTCAGCACATAAATTTAGGTGCTGCTCGCTATTTCTAAGCCGATAAATAATTTTTAGTACACCTGCTTTCAACTGAATATTACTTTTATAATACCTAAAAAAGTTGATTTATGCTAGCCTGTGCCGACCTCGGGGTGGGACAGAGACGTACTAATGATCGGTATTTTACACGACTAGTCATGAGGAATGGCTATGATCTGAGAGTGGGGCAGTTTGGATTTGGACAGCGGAATCAAAGCGGTCAGCGATTGACTGACTTCATGGAGAAGGAGGGACTCTTTATGATGAACTCCTTTTTCAAGAAGCGCCCGTCCAGGCAATGGACGTGGCAGCACCCCAGTGGTCATAAGTGCGAGATAGATTTCATTTTGACGACGAATAATCGGGGCATGCCCCGTGCACCCACTGGCTTCACCCACTGGTGGGTTCACGGGTAATTTGCATTTACCCGTCCACCCACTGCACTAGAGTTGGAAACTAATGAAGAAATAATCGACATTTATGAAGAAAAAAAAACAACATGTTTTGTAATTAGGTAACAAGACATTTTAAAGTGACAGATGTCAAAGTGACAGCCGTCATCCAAAATGAAGATTTATCACTTCTGTAAAGAAACTATTAGTCTAAGATCACTAGCTTCAGAGTTATAGCCCTTTTAAGTTTGACAGCTGTCATCCAAAACGATGATATTGATGAGATATATCACTTCTGTAAATAAACTACTATTCCAGGATCGTTAGTTTCAAAGTTATAGCCATTTTAAGTTTGACAGCTGTCATCCAAAATGAAGATATCAATGAAATCTATCACTTCTGTAAAGAAACTACTAGTCCAGGATCGTTAGTTTCAAAGTTATAGGCATTTTAAGTTTGACAGCTGTCATCCAAAATGAAGATTTCAATGATATCTATCACTTTTGTAAAGAAACTATTAGTCTAGGATCACTAGTTTCAGAGTTATAACCCTTTTAAGTTTAACAGCTGTCATACAAAACGAAGACGTCAATGAGATCTATCACTTCTGTAAAGAAACTACTTGTCTAGGATCACTAGTTTCAGAGTTATAGCCCTTTTAAATTTGACAGCTGTCATCAAAAACGAAGATATCGATTAAATCTTGTCAGGTGTTGACGTATGACTTTGAAGTTTGACATGTCACTTTGACATCTGTCACTTTAAAATGTCTTACTACCTAATGATAATTCTTGGTGATGCTTTTTTCTTCATAAATGACGATTATTTTGACATCTGTCACTTTAAAATGTCTTGTTACCTAATTACAAAACATGTTGTTTTTTTTCTTCATAAATGTCGATTATTTCTTCATTAGTTTCCAACTCTAGTGCAGTGGGTGGACGGGTAAATGCGAATTACCCGTGCACCCACCAGTGGGTGAAGCCAGTGGGTGCACGGGGCATGCCCCGAATAATCATTGAATATATGCAATATTCAATGATGTCTGTGACCAACAGGGTTAAGACCGGCAGTGATCACCGCATGGTAAGAGGCTCATTGAATATTAACGTAAAGCTGGAAAGGTCTGGTTTGATGAGATCTACTCTTCGCCCAAGGCCTGCCCGAATTCAAAACCCCGAGAGCTTTCAATTGGAACTCCAAAATTGCTTCCAAATCCTTACCGAATGTGATACAGTGCACGAACTAAACAACGGGCTGGTGGAAATTGTTCACGCGGTTGGGTCTGAGTTCTTTAAGACCCACCGCAAAAAATAGAACACAGAAACTCTCTGAGCAAACACTCAAACTTATGGCAGAACGAGGCGAGATGAGGCTGCAGTCTTCAGTGAATATGTCGAATTACAGTTTGCTTAATAAACAGATCTCCAAGTCGATGCGACACGATTTGCGTTCTTATAATACTAATTGTATAACGCAAAAGAGCGGAACAATGGCTCCAAAGTGTTTGCAAGAAATCTGTTTATTGGGCAAAGCTTGTTGACGAAGGTGAAGACTGACAGTGGAGCATTGTTTCGACAAAGCCAGAGATTTTGAGTGAGCTCGAGAAGTTCTATGGACAATTATACACCTCATCGCGTAGTCCTCCTAGCACGACTAGTAATGCAAAAACTCGTTTGACCCGACATTATACCGAAAATATCCCGGACTTCAGCCTATACGAGATCAGAAGGCTCTCAACAGCTTAAGAGCAACAAGGCACCAGGGGAGGACGGAATAACGACAGAGCTACTGAAAGCGGGTGGAACACCGGTACTTAAAGTCCTTCAGAGGCTGTTTAACTCGGTCATCCTCGAGGGTACTACGCCAGAGGCGTGGCACAGGAGCGTAGCGGTGCTGTTCTTCAAGAAAAATGATAACAGCCTCTTGAAGAATTATAGGCCCATTTTGCTGCTGAGCCATGTCTCGCTCGTAGGTTCGACGATTTTCAGCCACCCGAACAAGCTGGATTCTGGAAGGGCTTTAGCACCGTAGACCAAATCCATACGCTCCGATAGATGATAGAGAAGACCGAAGAGTATAATCGGCCACTATGTCTAGCGTTTGTTGACTACGAGAAAGCATTTGCTTCAGTCGAGACCTACGCAGTGTTAGTCATTACAGCGGTGCCAGATTGGCTACCGGTACATCGAAGTGTTGAAGTATTTGTATAGTAAGGCCACCATGACTCTCCGTCTCTAAGAACATAACGAATTCCATCAAACTGCAAAAAAAAAAGGTGAGACAGGAAATTGTTAGTTCTCCGAAACTGTTCATCTCTGCACTGGAAAATATATTAAAGCTTCTGAACTGGAACGGATATGGTATTAACATCAATGACGAATGCATCACTCACCTTCGATTTGCTGATGTTATAGTCATCATGGCAGAAACCCTGGAAGACTTAAGCAGCACAGCTTGAGCTCAGTGACCTCAATATTGTTTCCCCACAGGTGGGTCTTAAAATGAACATGGGCAAGACGAACATCATGTCAAATGCCCATGTCGTAACCGTGCCAGTTTATATTGGGAACGATATTATTGAAGCTGTTGATCACTATGTCTACTTAGGTCAGACGATCCAACTGGGTAGATCCAACTTCGTTATAGAGGTCAACCGATGAATCCAACTCGTATGGGCAGCTTTTGGGAAACTACGCCATATCTTCTCGTCGCAGATACCGCAGAGCCTCAAGACAAAAGTTTTTAATCAGTGCGTGTTTACAGTGATGACATACGGCACTGAGACGTGGTCGCTAACTATTGGTCTCATACACAAGCTCAAAGTCGCGCAACGGGCAATGGAGAGAGCTATGCTAGAAGTTTACTACGTGATAAGATCCGTAACGAGGAAATCCGAAAAAGAACCTAGGTTATCAACATAGCTCTCAAAAGTTGCATTTGAAGTGGCAACGGGCTGGCCATATAGTTTGCAGAGCCGACAACCGCTGGGGAATAAAGTTTTTCGAATGGCAACCACGAACAAGCAAGCGAAGTGTAGGGAGACCGCCCACACGTTGGACGGACGACATTCTAGCCATCGCAGGGAGTCGGTGGATGGAGACGACACATAAATATCATTAGAGTAGCTACGAATATTCGGTAACTAAAAAAAACACTGTACAAATCATTGACGGATTTTGAATTTCGTGCCAGTAGCGAAACCTTACTCCCTAAGTTCATAAACCTACCTTTATAACATACATCCAGCGAATATGGGACATACATAGAGCCCTTCATTCCAAGTCTGTGTCCACACTGCATCACATCTCGAAACCAGCACGGTCTTTGAAAAACATTAGGCAGTAAAATAAGTGTAATTTAAAAAAAGAAAAAGATAAATTAAGCTTTTATGCAGTAGCCATGCTTGTTGTGTTTCGTTTATCTAGCCCTTTCATTTGATACCCATATTATAGAGGTTACTATGAAAATTATAAATCGCCATTTTGTGACGTCCGCCATATTGGATTAAAAATTACGGCATTTAAGTAATCGTACATTGTCACGAGAACCAAACGTGTGTGCCGAAACTCAGTCTAATACAGTTCGAATCAAATTTAATGGCGGCTGTGAAGTTGGCGCGGAGCGCTGCGCTGTAGCAAATATTAAGCACGGGTGTTGGAGGGGTAAGGGAATGCGCGATGCCGCGCTATCAGCGCACTTCATAGCCGCCATTAAGTTTGGTTCGTACTATACTTTTAGTGGTGGAAGTGGGTGAAATATTGAATACAAAATTTCAGGAATACATACATACATACATATAAGAGAAGTTAAATAAAAGCTTTATACCTTTAAAAACTCTGCAAAGTCGATTGACTCAGCCGAGAATAGGTTTTATCTGCAGCAGGTGTGTTAATTGCTAATCAATAACTTTCTAAAAGTAGTATAAAACTTTGAAGCTTGCAAAGTAATCAATCTCAATTTTCTAATAAGCAATTATAACTTCTAATGAATTTAATAAAATCAAACTGATGCACAGGTAATCTATCTATCTATACTTATAATAAAACGGTAACAGGTCCATTACTGTACACTGAAGTTATTTTGTAAAAAATAATTGGAGGCTGTTCTGTTTTTCTTACTGAAGCCAAAACTGTTTTTTTTTTCATTTTTGTCTTTCCGTATGTCTGTCTGTCTGTCTGTCTGAAGGTTGACTGGAAGAAATCGCTTTTAGCGACAAGTCCGCCCGTTGTACTTTAGTTATAAGATTGTTTCTATTTCATGTAAATTTTTTGTAAACTGGTGTGCAATGAAGTATTGACGACCGGTTGGTCTCGTGGCTAGAGATCCTAGATACGAAAACAAACGGTCGCGGGTTCGAATCCTGCAAGGTCCAATCATTTGTGTGATGAGCAGAAATGTTTGTTTCCGAGTCATGGATGTAATATTCTTATCTATGTATGTTTATCCGTTATCTAGTGCCCATAGAACAGGGTATCCTAGTTTGGGGCTAAGTAATTGGTGTGGAAATGTCCTGAATATATTTATTTATTTATTTATCTATCTATCTATCTATTTGTCTGTCTGTATCTTGGCTAGGCATCACGCTGAAACTACTGAATGAGTTTAAATGAAACTTGGTATGATTTGAGTTCATACTACGAGGTAGAACAAAGGATACTTGTCATCCCGAAAAATTAAAGGGTTCCCGCAGGATAGAGGTTGAAAGTAATTTCAACGAATACTTATCACGCTGAAACTACTGGACCGATTTTGATGCAACTTGGCACAGTCATAGTTTATATGATGGGTGAAAATTTAGAATAATTTTAATTCCGAAAAAAGGGTTCCTGCGGGATATGGGTCCAAATTCTGTACAAAGAAGATATTTAGTAAAAAATATATTTGGAGTCTGTTTTATTATTCGTACTGCAGCCAAAACTGTTTTTTTTATTTTGGTCTTTTGTCTGTACGTATCTTGGACGTGCATCATGTCAAAACTACTGAATGAATACAAATAAAACTTGGCATGATTTGAGTTCATACTACGAGGTAGGACATTGGATACTTTTCATACCGGTAAATTAAAGGGTCCTCGCAGGATAGGGATATTTTGTTTGGAGTTGGTATTCATGTTATATGGTTTATAGTTACTTCCATACTTCACCTCTAGGATACTCAAGGAATGTTCCTCTGAATTTCAAATACCTACGTACAACGGTTTAGGCTGGGCGTTGTCTGTCAGTCAGTCAGTCAGTAGGTATGTCATGGTACTGCTTTATAGGCATCATTAAAATAATGTAAAAATACACATATTTGTATTATTCTGCCCAAAAGTGAAAGGCTTAATGAATATTATATAATATAGTGAATACTTATAATAAAGCAATAAGTACCAAAAAAACTGTAAAAGGAATTGATTTAAAAAAAAACATGGTTAGGCTAAAAATAAGGTCCTGAAAAAGAATAAAACATATTTAAAATTAGTGTCTGTATGTTTGTCTGTTAGTCTGTTCACGCATAACGTTAAAACTACTAGACCCATTGCGATGCGGTTCACTGTTGGTTACCTTAGGGTTTGGCTTAAAAACTGGTGTATTTATTATCTCAATCGATGAATAGAAGCCGAGCAATCGATAAAAACTTTTTGACGGCTGAAGGAATTTTGTTTAATGTTGGTATATTGGTATATTAGTAGTCTTGGAAATAGTAAGAGTTCTTTTCACCTAGAGAAATGGCCACGCATGCGAAGCCGCGGGTACAGCTAGTTATAACTATAATTGCGCCCCACCCACAGCTTTGCCCGCGTGATATTTTTTCCCCGTGATAAAAAAAGTAGGTATACTAAATGTAAGTACCAAATTTCATTGAATCAGTTAGGCCCCAATTAGCTTTTAACCTCGGCTTCTACTTCTGGCATTGATGCAACGTAGGTACCTACAACAGATTTTAAGTCAAATTCTAAGTTATCCAATAGTGAAAACTACATTTCAATGAGTCTAGTAATTTTAACATGATGCGAAAATAGATATCATTTTTTTTTAATATTAATTTTGTCATATTCTGTATAGGTAGGTTATTTTAAGTCGCCTTTTTAAAATTATCTTCAACTAGCTTTCGGTTTCGCTTTTTTCCGCGCGTACTTCAGTTTATCGGGAAAAAAGCATCCTATGTCCTTCCAAGATATTAAAAACCACTGCAAAAGTATAGCACCAACGCTTTGGTGCTTTTTGACAGACTTGTTATTATTTCGTTTCCACGGCAACCGTTTTTCACAGCGAGTAATTGTCATTTCCTAGTTTTCCCGTGGAAACTTGCAATTTTTCGGATGTAAAAGTATCCCATGTTTTATTCCGGGGTAAAAGCTATCAACATTCCAAATTTCATCAAAATCCGTCAAGCCGTTATCGCGTTAAAACTCCCCAAATATACAAACAAACAGACAACGTTTCACTTTTATATATTGGTATGGATGTACAGACTGTTGTTACATGCCCTGTTATAAGTATAGTATAACTAAGTGTATTTTGTTTGAACAGCTCGATATAAAGAACGCTGTGCTATTATAAGTATAGTACAGTAGTCGCAGCTAATGTATATGTTTGTGAAGTTAGGCTCTGTGACGATTGCGCCGGTACTGCTGTTGGGATAAAATAGCATAAAGTAAAAGCCAGATAGAATATGCGAAAAACGTAACCGAGTGAGCGAGCCAGTTATACAATGCTGTCTTCACCTTCGACATTCGGATTGCGCCTGAAAAATAGCAGTTTGCGCAGCTACTAGCAGACAACTTCCGAGACACATACTTTCGCTGCGCCTACTATATAACTAAGTATATTTTGTTTGAACAGCTCGGTATAAAGAACACTGTGCTAAATCGCGACAGGAACGAGAAAAATACCCACTGGCTGGACAACACGCAGCATCAGTATGACAAGAGATTCATCAAGGACATCAAGAAAACCCTGTCCATACTCATGTTGTTTACCGTGCTGCCTGTCTTCTGGGCGCTGCTGGATCAAATGGTAAGGGCCACCTTAGGCTATGATAAGGTTAGGCTAAAGGCAAATAAACAGTTTATCTCAAAAGCTTGCCTTGAACATGTGGATCGGTTGTTATTTTGAGATTGTTTATTTTGGGATTGTTTATTTTGGGATTGTTTATTTTGAGATGGGCAATAAGACATTATAAGTAAACTAGAAAAAAGCTAAGCTGCATTTTTGGCAATTTTACTATTTTTTATTTGAATTCCAACGGATCTCGAGATCCGATGGGAACGCCGAGCAAGATAATGAGAAATTCTGATATCGAGATCCGTTGGGAAGTACCCGCAATAAGGATTCAACGGGAAAAAATTGTATGTGGTTACTTGACTTTGAAAAAAATGTGATAAAGTTTGTTTCCTTCGATCACATTTTTAAGTTCTACGAATTGAGGAAATTGGGGAATACTCATTCAATTTTTCTTCAGAATATCTTTAAATATTGGGGCTTGCTAACGCGCATTACAAATTATGACCAGCAGTAGTTTGTTTTAATATGCCTACTTTATGCAGTTTCTAAAATAGTAATTGGTAAACTTTATATTTCGCTCAGCGATGAAGTCTTATTAAAAAATTAAAAAAACTTATATATAATACAAAAAAGAAAAAAATGCCAGAGTAGTAAATTAAGCAATACAAAATATTAAAACACTATAATTATAATCTGGTAAATAATATATAAACCCGCATTTACTTGTGGGGAGATTGCTGTGGATATATTTTCTTGAGTGTCCGTGGAACTTTAAAATATATTGTGAAGTTTGATAGAAAAAAACGAATTCTCGAATCCCTAAGAACGTATATCACTGACTGAAGCAATTATTTTAAGGAACACTTTTTGTTTTATTATTTTTAATATCGTTTGACCATAATTTCATTTATTGTAAAAAAACAAGGTGTAGATCTATTGCTTATCAAACTATATTTATATCTACTGTTCCAGGGTTCTCGATGGACATTACAAGCGACAAAAATGGACGGCAGATTTGGTTTCGTGACGATCAAACCAGATCAGATGCAAGTACTGGCGCCTATATTTATCCTCATTATGATCCCACTCTCTCAAAAGGTAAGTAACAATACATATAAATTACTTACAGCGTTTTCTTTTATATGTTTACCGTAAGATCTAGAAACTTTGAAACTTTATTGTATTTGATTTGATACATCTTTCCTATCGCTTTCCTGCTATCTGTGCGAGTGATTTAGTGAAAAGAGACTGTAACAGGAAGCCAGAGAAGCGCGCGCTATTTGATTTGAGCAATGAGCGCGATGATGTTAGGACTACTGTAAGGCTCGCTCGTTTTTTTAAAGCAGTTGTTCCTCTACGGATATGTAAATTATGACACTAATTGGTCTGATCATTTTCCATTCATTATCCAGTGTAATTTAAACTTGTTAACACCAAAGTTACCCCATAAAATAGTAGTAAGCAACGATGTACGTGTGTGATGTAACGGAGACAGAACTTATGAAATAATCGCTCACTATGCGAAAGTGTGTCATAGTAGTGTGACGATGTCAAACCTCTTTCATCATAATCATACCTTTTTGGTAGTTTGTCTATATTAATTCTAAATTCAAATAACCTGTCATTCCCACATTGTCATTGGATTAGCAAAAACTGTAATTTTACGAAATAATATGGTATAAAATATGTACCTAAATAAGGTTATTACATCTGGAGTCCTATAGATAAATATGATAATACTTTCGTTCGTGGTTGTTTTGATCCGTATTGTTGAAGCACGAAAAGTCTGTGATAATAACAATACTAGAGCCCCAAGGGTACACTCTTACCAAATATATTAAATTGGGAGAAGACTGAATAGAATAGTCGAGTGCAAGTTCTCTGTTTATGAACATCTCCGAGTGCTCCTAATTGTTCCTGTATTTTTATGTTGTCCGCTGAGGTTTGGTCCCTGGGCTAGTGGAACAAACCCTAGGATCGCCACGTGACAGTAGACTAAAAAAAAATTACTTAGAACTTAGAATTATTAATTTTCCAATGAAGTTTATAAGTGGCGCAGATAAATACTGCGTAAATAAATAATATAACCCGAGCCATGACATATTCTTGATAGGCTTTATTCTGACATTGTGATTGCCATAAAAGAGGCGGTAACAGCTTCGGCTCAGGGAAGCACACGTGCGGAGAGAGGTGGGAATGGGCCACGTTTAGCAGGGTGGAATTAACAGGACGATGTCCTAAGAGTGGGTGTTGTATGGTAAGCCTAAATCTGGGAGTGTCTATAATGATATGTGTCAAAGTCGAAGAGTATTTCAGTCCAAACTTAAATGGTGTAAAAATCATCAGGACCAAATCAGAATGGATACCATTACCGCAAAACATAAGAGTGGACACTTTCGCAGCTTCTGGCAGGGCACCAACAAATTAGACGTTAGACCTAGGCTTCCGGTGAGTGTCGATGGTGTTAGTGAACCTAAGGACGTTGCTGATATCTTTGGTGATTATTTTTGTGTACATTCCCCACTGGAACCCCCGCTAACATATTTATTCCACCCTGTTATGCGTGGCCTATTCACACCTCTCTCCGCACGAGTGCTTCCTCGAGCCGATGCCGTTACCACCTCGTGTAAGGCTGTAATGGACCCAGCCCCTTTCGACAATATACCTTTAGCGTATATTAACATAGATGTGCCTGCAGGTATATACTTACGACTTCGATGGTCTCCTTTGTTTTTGGGATTGTAATGTATTGATCTTGTGATAGCTAACTGTATTGACTATGGCATTCAAAAGCATTTGTAATAGGTTAAGATCGACCTAATTGCAATGCATATAAGCGAGGTTTGAAAGTTGAAATAGTTAGTTCAATGTGGGCGGATTCTAGTCGAAACAGGTGTGTCGCTCACAACCTTACGGGCTGTATTCTCGGTATTTTGCGGGGTAGCAATTGCTTACATCTATTCTATAGAACTCAACTTAATTGTCAACAGTATACTTTAAAGTGGCGTATGTGTGTATCTCTTTGTATATTTTATATTTGTGTATCGTCTGCTTTAAAGCAGATGTCTTTTAAAGGTTCGCTACCGCTCCAGAACACGGTTTATTTAGCGTTACTAAGGCGTTTGCAATAATATTAATATATGTGGAATTCCTTTGAGATAAAGTGATCATCTGATAATCACTTTTCGCCAACTACCTGTACAATTAAGCTGTCAAGCCCCCTTTAATTTTACTCAACTAATATGAGTTATTTATAGTGCATGGCACGAGACGTTAATTGCATAAATCAATCTAATCAGTTATTCTTTCTGTATCAACTGTCAAAGCTCTCTTGTTCACTGGCGATAAAAGCAGAGTATGACATATCATGCTATACCCTCGTAACTGCTACCTAGCTTATATAGTTATCATGTAAGATTTTGTTAGGCAATAAGGAATTAATCAAACGAGTAAAGTAAATTGAAGTATTTTTTATTGACCACCCGTTTCCCGAAAGTTACAAGCTAATCCAGAAGAAAGGGCAAAGAAACTGGAAAGCGTTCTTTTCAGAATGATTTCTTACTTTCTATAATGCAATGAATATTAATAGCTATGTCATCATAAATCGTAAAAGAGGAGGAATAGAGACGATAAACAAGATTATATTATGTACATAGGAAACCTCAGTGTTTACACGTTATTTCGATCAAATAAGACACACATGCACAAAATAAGACAGGGTAAACATCCGATCTAGACTTTTAGATTTTGTCTGTCCATGAAAGATAGGAACCTTTTGTTTATCTATAAAAGAATCAAAAAAGGTCTAGATCGAATAAATTAGATAAACTCAGCTGTTTAGCTATATTAGCTGTGATCGGCAACAAGCCCCTTTTTACCGACACGATATTGTTTATTTATGTAACACTGAATCTACACTAATATCTTTCAATACTTTTATATTAACTTCTACGAAAGGTTAAGGAAAATAACTAGGACCCCCTCGATCGTGGGTAGAACCAAAACACGACGCCTTGAAAGCGCGGGTAAAACACGACTGCCCTTCGAGATCGACGATCGACCTTCCCTCTCTTCTGTCTTGCCCAGTGTCTGGACACATGAACTTGGACCTGTGATTGGTCGTTGATCTCAATCAGCACGCAAGCCACGGCCAACGCGCTCGCGCATGGCTGTAGGTAAACCGTCATCCAGTGTCGCTCGTGCCAAGATATGAAATCGTACAGAATAATTTGTGTACATAGAGGGTCACTTATTATGTGTATATGCTATTTCATAGAGTACATACAATCAAAGACAGTCATAAAAATTTGTTATAAATTAGTTTTAATACTAGAACTGCATGAGTCAATATGGCGCCTATATTGACACAATTCGTCCCTTTTGTTATTTAAAACATAAGATACATTTAATCTACATGATTGTAACCACTTTAACTCATATACATGTTATAACAATGAGTAGACAACTTCAATTCATTCACTAATATAACTATGGAAGCAAGGCATGCAGTCAGTACGTTTACGATTCACCATTATTGCTTAAACAGTTAAAACATTACACTCCTTTGTTTCTGCGCAGTAGCGTAAAATGTTCAGCCTGCCAATAATTACAAGCCTTTATCGAGAAACGCTTTGATCACAAATAACTTTTCAACAACACATGCATGTCGTAAAACTGCAGATCTATTGTTAAATTTTAAAAGGAATACTATTATTTAAATTGTTTATGACAGTATAGATAGAAAAAGACATTTCAATAACTGTTCTTTTGAAATAACAAATTGCTGTTCGCGCCTTTGTCTATTTTTAACTGTTTAATACGTGTTGGTTTTGGAAAGTTTCAATACAGATCAGGACTTTGCGTAATAACTAAAAAAAAAGGAATATGGATTTTATATCCGTTACAAGGCGATCACAATGTAACCTATCAAGGATATGTTACATTGGCCGTAACACACAGGCCGGGACCCGCACCCAAGCGTCTCGCTCGCTCCTACAGTCAAGCCAACACATACAACTTTGTGGCGGCTGTGGAAAGCGTTGACTGGATCGAGATTGAACGGAAGTACTCGTCCTCACCGGAAGAGTTAGCTAGGACAATACAAAATATAATTAAAAATAAGATTGACATTTGCTTTCCCTTAAAGTGGTCTAGTGTAGGTAATAAAAATATATGTTGGATAACTGACGAAATTTTTAATCTGAATTCCTTGATATTTGACATGCGAAAATTGACTTATATATTCCCATCAAATTCAAATTTAGTGCTAAGAATAAATGAATTTCAAAATAAATATAATTTCTTGCTTCAATGTGAAAGAAGCACGTATTACTGTAATTTAATTGGTGAATCGTCAAACGTTATCAAATATATGTGGGAGGTGGTAAAAATTGAGACGGGTAAGTTGAGGACGACGCCGGGTCCTCAACTTACCCGGCTTATCGGGTCACGTTAGTGACTCTGTATAGTCACAGAGTCACTAACGCGACCCGATGGGTCGAAATTTCCCAGCAAGGCGAACGCCGTTGACGCAGTGAACGCGTACTTTGTGGGCGCAGCCAAGACATGCGGCGCACCCGTCGCGGATGTAGCCGCCGCGACTCACGCGCTGGCAAAGGCGCGACCACGGGCAGATTGCTCGCTTAGACTGAAGCCATTTACTGCTCTCGAAGTATTTCGAATTCTTACTACTGGCGTAGCTCGTAAAACATCAAAGGACGTTTACGGTATTTCAATATCGCTGCTCCACGCTACCGCTGTGCTGATATCTCCCGTCTTGTCCTCTCTTTATAACAATTGCAGTAAAGGAGGTATTTATCCTTCATCCTTGAAATACGTGAAGGTCTCACCAATTTATAAAGGAAAAGGAAAACAGGAGGACATTAATAGCTACAGACCAGTGTCTATTATCCCGGCCATTGCTAAAATCTTTGAACATGGCCTAAGTTCGCGACTCGCGACAGAATATTTGAAGGAGTGTAACGCCTTATCAGATAGGCAATATGCTTACCGCAGTGGCCGCTCCACAACTTCTTTAACTCGGGAATTGGTCCGGCATATTCTCGACGCCCGTGAGAGACATCAGCAAGTCGCCGTGATCTTTTGCGACCTATCTAAGGCATTTGACGTCGCGGACCATAATGTCTTAGCTGCAAAGATGAGTTATTATGGTGTGGAAGGACCAGCACTCAAGTTACTGACTGATTTCATGTCGGGTCGACGTCAGGTAGTTGTAGGAAATGACGGCACGGTAAAATCGCAGTCGCTAAAAACCGTAATTGGAGTAGCGCAGGGCTCATCGCTCTCCAACATTATGTTCTCCCTTCTTCTCAACGACCTGCCAGAGAACGTTCATGGGGGTCACATACTAATGTATGCGGATGATGTCGCAGCAATTGTCTCCGCTCCTACCGTAGACGCGCTGGAGCGAAGGTTGAATGAAGTGTCAAGTGAACTGAACCATTGGTTCAGAATTAATGGATTAATTCTAAACATAACCAAGACCCACTTTATGCACTTTAACCTGTCAGGCCGTTCATACAGGCAGCTCAGCATCAGGGTTGGAAATGCCAAGATGGACCAGGTAGTAACTACCACTTTTTTGGGATTTCAGCTCGATAGTGGGCTTACCTGGGAGGGCCACATTGACAGGTTATGTGAAAAAATCGGCCGTGCCTGCTTTGCGCTGTGGCGCGTATCCGCAATACTTCCGTATAGCATGGTCCGGAACTGCTATTTTGCATCTGTGCACTCCTTACTTCAATATGGCGTCGAGGTCTGGGGACGCGCAGCCGATTGGCAGCGCGTCTTCAGAATGCAAAAAAAAGCGGTAAGGGCTATAGTGCGAGTAGCACAAGATGAATCAGCACTTCCTTTATTCCGGTCCATGAAGATACTGACCCTCCCATCCTTGATATATCTTCAGACTGCTCTGTATGCCAGAGACCACCTGGAGGAATACTCGAGGCTCGGGGACGGACACAAGTATAGCACGTGGAACGCGCACCAGCTGCGAGCGGTGCCGCGGCGGCTGAAAAAAACGTCCAAACTAGTGCACGTGATGGCACCGGCGGTCTACAACCGGCTGCCATATAACGTGAAAGGTGCACCTTCGAGGGAATCATTTAAATTGAAATTAAAATGTTGGCTTGTTGACCAGTCATTCTATGTGTTTGATGACATTTTAAAAATATAATTATTGTGACTATTTTCATTTAATTTTAGTTTTATTTTGACTACATATGTACTCAATTATTATTATTATTATTTTTAGTTACTTGTGTTTTAATATTTTTATTTACTTTTAACAATCAATAATTGTTCAATTAATGTTATGATTGTAAGGTACTTTAAATGTACCTATTTATTATTATTAGTCAGTCGAAATTGTATTCCATTAATTTGATATTATTATTGGTAATATTTGCCCTTTTGACATGTAACTTATATTGTTATGAATAAATGACTATGACTATGACTATGACTATGACTATGACTATGACTATGACTATGACTATGACTATGACTATGACTATGACTATGACTATGACTATGACTATGACTATGACTATGACTATGACTATGACTATGACTATGACTATGACTATGACTATGACTATGACTATGACTATGACTATGACTATGACTATGACTATGCCCATGACTATGACCATGACTATGACCATGACCATGACCATGACCATGACCATGACTATGACTATGGCCATGACTATGACTATGACTATGACTATGACTATGACTATGACTATGACTATGACTATGACTATGACTATGACTATGCCTATATGGTGCGAATAGTAGTAATAAAGTAGTGTTACACTGCCACATGCCTATGGCCCGGGTTATAGTAGTATTTATCTGCGTAAGTTATATACTCCATAGGAGAATTAATAATTCTAAGTTCTAAGTAATTCTTAGTCTACTATGAAACTCCTTAGCCTATTGAGCAATTATTTCATCAGTTTTGTTTCCGTTATATCACACACATGATACATCGTTGCTTACTACTATTTCATCGCGTAAATTTGGTGTTAACAAGTTTAAATTACACTCGATAATGGCATTGATCAGACCACGTTTAGTAGTGTCATAAAATTTACATATTATGCGTTGAGTAACAAATGCTTTGAACCTGCCCCCCAAGTTTCAACGTTTCTAGATCTTACAGTAAGTATGCGTTCATTACCAGTCAGTTCAATTAGTCAGCAGGTAAAACATCCGTTATTTGAAAAATCTACAACGTACCAAGGTTTAAAAACAAATTTAAAACGCTTGCTCATACATTCACCATTAGAGTAACAACAAGTCAATTGTCGGTCGTAAAAGATACTTTCCTATTATCCAGAGTATAAAATTGTGTCCTAGTTCCGACCGCCGCTAGCCATCGGAGAATGGCTGACAAAGGAAAACACGGTAGAATCATTGCACTCATAAAACGATTGAAAAGTTCCGCTTTTAGTGCTTTGCCGATCTATGGCTTTCATTGCCCTGCTACAGTATAGAAACAGTTGACTATATTCTGTACTTTCAACCTTACGTAATTTCTCAAAGTCTACAAAGTCTGAATTTTACGTTGACTGTTCGTTTGCTTATTATAAAAAGACAAAAATTGCGGTAGTTTATTATAAGATTTACCAAATGGGATATTAAACAAAATGGATGTAGGTGTCTTTTAGACAAAAATTGTAAAAAGTAAACTACGAACATAGCCAAAAGCACAATCTATCTTCCTTAAGTAGCCCATAAAAATCTGTACATGTAACTGCACTCTCAAATATTCCAAAACCTAAGGATTCTAGAGTGTTTTTCTCTAAAGATGTTAACTATTTACGGCGCTGCGTTGTATTTCTACGACATACCATTAATCACTGTTTTTGAAATCATAAGTTTTGTGTGGCGTTGTATGATAGTACGAGAGGGCTCTCATACTATCATTATTTGGGCAAGAACAAAAAAAAAATAAGTTGACCTCGGTCATTACTTCCCATCTGATATTGATAATTTACATAGGCTATGTTATTTTATTACTAAAAATGATGTTTTCAGACATTTCACGTGCAGAGTTTGACCTGAGCGCATTTTTAAAACAGAGAAAAAAAACTGTCATCGCATTTCCCAGTATTTTTCGTAATTCCTACCAATATTACTGAAATGCAATTTTCAGACATTTTCAATCAACCGTTTATTATGTTAAATACAATAAAAAAGTGTCGGGGACGCCCAACAAATGCCCCACCGCTTACGTTGTGTTGTGTTACTTGTTACGTTTCTACATTTCTACAGTAGTGTTACCCTTTAATACGTCTAAAACGCCTTATTTGTTGTTTTTGTTGTTGCACAAACAACATTGCGTGGTTAGTGTCCACATTTTTTTATTATTTGAAATTAAATATGAGTCCTGCGGGAATTTGACTTCTCTGTACTTGGAAAACATACTGGGAGTGTGGAGGATAGTGAAGACGGTCTAAGCGTCTCAGTTCAAATAAGCTATTCGGTGCAAGATAGCCATTGTTAAATTTTTACAACCTATGTAGCAAAAATTTAACAATGCCTATGTTCTATGTATTGTATTGTTGTATGTATTTTTCTTTTTAATTGTACTCTATTTGTTTAGGTGAGGTAGTCTTAGGTGACCGATAAAATATGTAACGAAATTAGGGCTCTCTCGCTATAAAGAGTCGGGTCATAGTGTTTTCTAACAATATGCTTTCTATATATAGTTTACTCGTACCATAGTCCTTGCTTTACGATAAACACGCAACCATAAAACGCCGAGTCATAAAAAACAACATTTATATAATGTAAGAAGAGCTACTGTACTCATTGATATGCAGTATGCACTGTGTCATTAGTAAGTGTTGTTAACGATTTGTTAGGCAGATTTGTAAAGATCGCAGTACCAACCTACCTAATCCACTAATTCTGTTTGTTAGCACAAGTGAGGAACAAATAAATTGAAGGCAAGAAGGTTTATGAAGGAAAATACTTTATTAAATTGCCTGAAGATATAAAAAGTTTGAGGTTTATTGTTGTGCTTCTAAGTTTAGTTGTAAAGTCACAAATAAAATGCTTTCAAGAAAAACACGGCCAACCAAATATGTGAGAGTGAATTTCAAACATGGGTACCATATTTTTTCGCCAGGTCCCTTAAGAATATCGATTGTTTTTTTTGTACAACTATATAGGTTTGAAAGCTTATACGGGCCCTGGAGAGAAACAACCCTCAATATTAAAGAAAACTAAGTTTCCTCTAACGAAACATTCACTTATTAAGTAAGTAAAACTAAGTTTCCGCTAACGAAACATTCACTTATTAAGTAAGTAAAACAACATTATTATTTTTTCGAAAAGCTGCTTATGTACTTTGAGTAAATTTAGCTATCTTCAATATTGTGGGTTCTTTCCCTCCAGGGCCCGTCCAAACTTTCCAACTTATAAGGTGTTTAACATTGATGTATGATATATCAATGGTGTTTAATAATCGTTCTCCACCATTGTTATTTCCAGTGCGTATACCCCTACTTGGAGCGTCGAAACATCTTGAAGAATCCCCTCCACAAGTTGACTCTGGGCGGCATATTGGCTGGAGTGGCTTTCATCGCCTCTGGAGTTGTCGAGATCTACCTCAGTGTGAGTTTAAAAGGCTTATTACATGCTTATTACAATATTCAATTTAACACTTTCACTGCTGACCTTAAAAAGCAAGTTTAGCTCCGGGTACTTGTACTATTATTCATTCTGTGCTCCGGGTGCTGACGATGACGTCACTGGGTTAAACTCACGTCTAAAAACACGCTAGGCGTGTTTTGCCGCACTGGCCTCGCGCTTTCAAAAACACAAAGTATGTTTTCAGCAGTGAAAGAGTTAATGGAAACTTAATTAGGATCCTAACTAGGAAAAGGATAGGAAACTAGTGATTACACCTTCCTTAATCCTTATTATGAATGCTACAAACTGAAAAGGGTAACAAGGCTGTTATTGCTTGTTGACCTAGGGTGCATTCCGATTCACGATAATATCGCTGTGAGCGATCACAGTGCTAATTTGCATTCCGATTCAGATATCGCGCTCACGGCAGTTGAGTGCTGCAGTTGATTCGGTACGCTCGTGAGCGTGATTACAAGATCACAACAACATAACCTCAAAATTTGCTCAAAATACAGAGTATTACTCGTGGGCAAAGTAGTCTGTGTAAAAATTGGTCAATGGTCTGTAGTAATATTTGGAAAACTGTACGAAAATCACACACAACTGAATTCAAACAACAGTTTTCTTTGTAAACAACCGTCAGTCTGTCACTTTGACAGTAGCGCTCACGGTGATATCGGTTTGGGGCATGGTCGGTGTACACGCAAAATGGCGGATGTAATGACGTAATCCGTGACGTCACAAGGGATATCGCTGTTGCGCTCACGATGACTCGGTACGCGTTTTAGCGCGATAATATCGATTTTATCGATTTTTGCGCGTCTCGGAATGCACTCCTAGTCAAAAAAAAAGCAGGTAGTATTGAATTTGTAAAAGAATGACGTAACCAATCACACTAATAATATAATAAATCAAAGAAGGGTAGCCACTGTCGTAAACAGGCCCATCAGAGCTTAGAGTTTTAAAAATGAATATTCTATTATCGAGCGGAAAAAAACATATGCGCGATGTGGAACTACCTTAGAACTGACAGTTCATACAAAGCGTCATAAAATTCATAAAAACCGATTAGCGCCATCTAACAATAGAAGTGTGTGAGTATGCTTGTTACTTCACGCTCAAATCGATGAACGGATCTGGATGAATTTTGGTACCAGGATAGCTTATATCCTGGATTAACACATATGCTTCTTTACATGATCATCAATCATCATAATCCACGCGGACGAAACCTTGAGGAGCAGCTAGTTCTATGTATTTTTAATCGATTTACAAAGTGCATTTTGTTGTTTATATCTGTTTTTTGTTTTAACTTTTGTTAAGAGAGATGTTTATTTTTAATATGACAGAGTATTTCCAGTAATATACATATCTTCAAAATTAGTTTCGTAGTTTTTTATAGTAGAACCATTTGAAGTTGTTTTGTGACTCCAGAATTATGTAGAAAACTAATTGTAGAAAAAAACCTAGCTATGTATGAAGGCTACATTATTTATCAAGTCCGCCACGTATAAAAAGGCAGGTAACAAACCGGAGATCCCTTGACGTGAATTTCTAAGATACCTCAAAGAAATAAGCCCTCAACAAAGATATTTAAACAGCGTCTTTGTAGATATATTTTAATATGCTGTCCGGTGCGTGGGCCCGCGGAGATAATCTTTTATTAAGGACATTTTGTTCGCGCAGCTTGTAGGCGAATCTTATAGCTAATTTAGAATAAAATATGAGGTAAAAAGTAGCCGAGTTTTTATGATTGGTTTAGGTTATCTTTGATATTTTTCTATAGCTCTGGCCATGCCCATGCCTTCTGATCTAACCTTAATAAATCTATAGAGAACTTTAATACCAACCAAAAATGTTAGAACACTATAGTATCCTAAGATTACGCTTTTCTGAGATGTTGGAGATCAAAGATAGCTGTGACCTACATCAACTTAGATATATCTAAGTCATAATATTACGTACCTACTCTAGAGATTTTGGCGATTTGCAGCTTAAAACTAAGTATTGAATAAGATGTATGAACTACAATGTAGCACAGTTGGTATTGCGTCTTCTAAGCTTAATATACCAGGTTCGAATCCCGGCTGGGGCAAACATTTGTGTGATGAGCATAAATGTTTATTCTCAGGTCTTGAATATTTGGGGTGTGTTGATGTGTGTGTCCATGCAACTCGCAACACGGGTTATCGTAGTGCGGGGGTATGAGTGTTTAAACGTTATTAACGTGATAAAGCAGTGTCATTATCATCATCATCATCTTATGTTTATCAGTGGACGTGTATGGGGTACACGTGTATGGGGTAACCGTTCACTGCTAGACATATACCTTCTCCGCTTTCCGCTGTTCCATCCAACGGATTCCCACCACGAGGACATAAGGACATAAAGGGTCCAGCTAGTAGTTAGTTAGTGGTTACTAGAGCCATACGTAAACATGGCAGCTGGTGCGTAAACCACTAAACATATATCAGGTAGAACTAGCAAGTAGACGGAGTAATCGTAGTGCTAAGTAAGCGCAACTTCACGTAGTTACAGCTTGACGCCCGTCCGAGTCAGTCGCGTGCATCAGTCGCGTGCTCTGTCACTACTGTAGTACTATCATCCGCGATTTTGCGTATAAATCTACAAACATGCCGTATTGTGCATTTCTGGAATGATAAAGTTGATCTGGGAAAGTAGTTTATACTTTCCCAGATCAACTTTATCATTACTTCAACACCACGTAATTTTCTAAAAGTATTTAAGTAATTTCTTCCCAGTAACTTAGTTCCTTTACACAACTCTCTACTCCTCTCTCTCATTATTTTACGCTACACTCTATTTAATAAAATATAATGGTAATTGAATGAATTTGATCTTATGTAAAACAAATGACATAATATAGATAACTTAATCACACTCTGAAACACTGTACCATCACTATTAGCACGACCGGATTACTCTTACGTTGTAGTAATATGTCCCTTAATTCATAGACGTTAACGTTCATAGTTGCATAACTCGTGCTCCTAGCGTCACCCAAAGAGTATACAAATACGCTTCACCTACTATTGCATTTGGCAATAGGATTCATTTTAATTACGTGTTTAAATACAATAAGTAGTTTATTTTTCTTCACCGCTATACACCACCACATATTATGCATTGTTAAATTGTTAATCACTTGCATTGTTTCAATATGTTATAAATATGACATACCTAACTGCATTCGCGTGCAAACGTGTTACGGTGGTTTTCCTAGTAAGCTTCGGCTATGCGCCTTCTGCCTGATATAATTATGTTCTGTGGCGGGGACCAATTCTTACACTACACTAATACCCAAACTATTTCGTATATTGTAATTTATTTTGAAGACAGTTAGTTTGTCAGGACAATTTAAATTGTATGTTCGCGCGCTTTTGCTTCTTTTGACCCGACTGAGCGGAGGGTAATGTGTTTATATGTTTGTATGTTTGTTCTTTGTGGCGCTCTAGAGACCAAACGCGTGGACCTATTTTGATGATTCTTATGTCAATCTATTCATCTTAATCTTGCAAGTGCTAATAAAGTCATGTCAGCAATAAAAAAACAACATGGCGACAATAAGACTTCATATTGTGAAAAAGAAAAAAAAAACTACGAACTTTGCTTTGCTTATCATTGAACAGGTATTTGAAAATCGTCTTTAGGTTTCTATTATCATTTTTTATTTGGAATGACCATTTAGGTTCTTTAACGACTTAAACTTGATTTAAATTCTCACTTTTAATTCTGCCTCATTTTAGTTTAGTGCAGTCGGGTTTTGAGCACTTTCAATTATATCTTGTTTTATACAGGTTGGTTTTTTAAGATGGGACAGTAAGGGCAGGTACTTTAACCGTTGTAGCTACAGGAAAACGTTTTAAGGATACTGTAAATAATTTTTGAGAATATTTTGACATTCATTCACAGACTTTGGAAAAAAAATACAGTCAGCAATAAAATGGTAATTTTTCACAAAAACTTGTTTGATGCTAAACGATCATGTTTCTTATAAGGATCAAAATTCTCTATTGGATCGACTTGAGTACTAGAAATGTCAGAAATCGTGAAAAACTTTTCGGCACTTTATGTACGAAATTACCTTAGCCGTTGTAGCTACAGGAAAACATTCCTATGAGATTGTCCTTAAATTTTACAGGTATGTTGACCTGCATTCTCAGATTTTGGAAAAAAAACTACAGTTATCAAGAAAATGGGCAAATTACTTAAAATCATTTTTTGATGCGAATCGTTCTTGTTTCATAGAAGGTCTGAGGTTAGAGTATTAGATATTTTTTTTCTGGCTGCTCGTATTCTTTTCTTAGTGAACTATGAACAGTTTGTATTTTTTTTTTTTTTTTTTATTACGGACTAGGCAATCGTTTGACCACGATCTCACCTGATAATAATAATAATAATAATAATAATAATTTTTATTTCGTTGCCAAAAAACTTACAAAACAATCGGACACCTTAAAGTAAACGATATTTTGTAATTATGTTAATTGTGGGTATACTAGTTCCCACACTAGGATTCCCTGTGTTGTGGGAAACTAGTCTCTTCCTGGGGTTACAAAATTCAAAAAATTATACATACTATTATATTAAAATAAGTTTCCAATATATATAAAACCTTCTATATAATTGCACCTACTAGGTGCACACCACACAAAAGTATATATTTTTTGGTTAATTGTGCACACAATAGGTTGAGTTGGCATTATGCGAACAATAGTTCGTGTAATGCCAACCAAATATACCGCAAACAAAAGAGAATGACAAAAAAAAGCAAAAGAAAAAAAAAAGAAGTTATTATAAAATAAGGTAGGGCATTTAATTGCATCTATATAAAATTCCAGTTTGCTGGATAAAGTTTACATTAACTAAAGTTATCAAGCTAAACAGTATTACAACATCCACGCATCACTAATATGGCATTCAAAAGTTACAAATCACCATAGTAGCAATCAATATAGTCAAAAAAAAAAAAAAAAAAAAAAAAAAAAATATGTAGGTAGGATCATAATGAACGACACAATCGTCAACAAAAAGGTTTGACAGGCGCGCGGCAAGTCGCATGCGCGATAACGTGCAGAGCTTGACTAAAGGAGTGTGTGTGACCGCGTGTACCTACAACATAAGCGCAATCGCATTCAACAGAGGTGGCAGTATGCAAGTGTGCGCTAGTCAAAAAGGCGGTGATACACGTGGTGAAACTGTTATTTGGGTAAGTAGGTGTATAACATAAGTAGAATATTAATGTAATTATTGGAATAGTAGTTAGTGTAAATCGAATAAATGAAAGATTTTTTTTTTATTAATTTTTGATACTTTAAAAAAGTGCGTCCGCTTGCTTGTGCGCTTTTCCCAGCATAAATGGGCATATGGTAGTTGAAAAGGAGAAAGAAAAGGTTGGAAGGAAAATATGCTTGTAAAAAATAGCATACAGGAATATGGAATAGGTTCTTAACGGCACAGCTTTATCAATCTCTCCGTTTGCATGTGGTTCAGAGTTTGAAGCCACTTTTTAATCTTCATTTTACAGATCTTCCTTATGCATTGTACAATATTGAGGTTCCTATTGAATTTTGTGTAAAGGTAAGGCCCGAGAAACGCATGTGTTCTTTTAGCAAAATCAGAATTTGTTTTAGGGGTTCTCCAAGATGTCAGGCGTTGAGATCTCACAGTGTTTTTTTTACAGGTTAAAGCATTTTTGTGAAAACGCATAAGAGTAGCGCTAATAAAGATTTGACGCACTCGCAATACCTCACATTCTGCATAGAGCAGATCAGTGCTATAACGCCAAGGCTTACGAAAGGCTATTTTTAAAATAGCTCTTTGTGCACGCTCTAGCTTTATTAAATGTACTCCGTAGGCAGCACCCCATGCGACAGAGCAGTAAGATAGAATAGAAAGACAAAGAGCTGTGTAAACTAGACTTATTGTGGCTTTATCACCGACAGAACCCATGCGCTTAAATATGTACTTGAGTTTCCTAACTCTTCCATTTAGCATGTCAATTTGTCTTTTCCAGCAGAGACGATCGTCCAGTACTACACCTAAATATTTGACCCATGAAACCTGTTCCAAACATTTACAATCACACTTGCCAACAATATTGCAGTTATGTATTGTAATAGCCATTGGATTTTTCGGTGCCGTGCGTTGCGAAATACTAAATGTCAGAAATTTGGTTTTCGTGGTATTTAACGTAAGTAAGTTGTTTTGTAGCCAAACAGAAACTTTAACCATGCCGGCTTGGGCAATTCTATTCGCTATTTCCCAAGTCTTCCCATGGAAGATGAGTGCTGTATCATCGGCGAAAGCGAGAATTTTAGTTTGGAGCATATTCAGCTTACACAAGTCATTGATGTAAATTAAGAATAAGGTAGGACCGAGGACACTACCTTGTGGGACCCCAAAAGTGACTCTTGAAAGGCTACTGCTTTGATTTCCAATGATAACTCTTTGTGTACGGTTCATAAAGTATGACGTGAACCATTGAAGTGCCAAACCACGAATCCCAAGCGATTCCATTTTTTTCAGTAAGATTGGCCGAGAAACAGTGTCAAAAGCTTTGGCAAGGTCGAGGAAGACGCCGATGCACTTTTGGCCTGAGTCCATTTTTTCTGCAAGATAGCCAACCATGCTTACAACTGCGTCCTCCGTCGACTTGCCATTGCGAAAGCCAAACTGATTCTCAGCCAAGATACCGTTATTTTCCAAAAAAGAGAGAAGTCGCTTGTTGACAATCTTTTCAAGAATTTTCGATATAGATGTAAGCAAAGATATCGGCCTATAGTTGCCAAAGACAAGTGGATCCCCAGCCTTTAGTATCGGTACAACATTTGCAGTTTTGAGACAATCTGGTACAGTACCAGTAGATAAACTTAGATTGCAAAGGTGTGTCAAGGGCGCTAATATAGCGTGCTTGCATTTTTTGAGTAAGTCGTTGTTTATTCCATCGTATCCTGCGGCCGATCCAGTTTTAAGACCATCTATTATTTTCGAAATTTCCATTTCATCTGTGGGACCAAGAAATAGTGATTTACCTGCGGAAATATTATTAACTACGGTAGCATTGGTAAGATCTTCTTCCGTCACATTAAGATATGTCAAAATAGTGTTTGCTAGGGAGTCTCCTACCGAAGTAAAAAATAAATTTGCGTTTTGTAAAGACTGATAAGGTGTAGAAGAGCTTTTGAGAAGAGCAGAGTTTGGAGTTTTGTTACAACCTATGTTGCAAATTTCTTTAACAGCTTTCCAGGTTTTTTTACTGTCTCCTTTGGAATTTAATAATTTAGATCGATCATGAGCATTTTTTAAATTTTGTAGTAAATTGTTACAAAGATTCCTGTAGTTCTTGTATTCTATTTGCAGTTTCCTATCATTAATCTTCTTCTTAGCCCGCATATGTAATATATCTCTTCGTTCTATACATTTAAGTAGGCCTTTAGTAATCCATGGTTTACGGATAGATTTTGAATTAGGAACTGTTATATTATTTTTATTACTATCTATCGTGATGGAAATAGATTGAATAAATTTCTCAAAAGCCAGGTCTACCTCTACAGTTTCAAATATCCTAGTCCAAACAGTTGAATTAATAGTCCGCACAATTTCATCATAGTTTAATTTAGTAATTGTCTTAAACTCCTCTGTACGCAAGTTAGTCAGTATTTTGTCTATACCAGTAATGACTGTATCATGATCTGTTATACTGGCACTACAGACAACTACTCTAGCAGGGTGACCACTTTTGATCAGAGCATGATCCAAGCAAGTGTGACCATGTGTTGGAATGGTGTGACCAGGTGTAAGTCCATAGTGTGAAGTTAGTTTAAGATACTGTTCGGCTCTTCTGTCGCTTGTTTCCTGTCGAAGGTGTAGCACGCTTGCCTAGTAGATACCTATTCACTCTTGACTTGAACATACCGGGGTTATAATTTACCGGAAATTTATTCGAACGATGTTAGAACTTTATTTTATTTATTCCACATTAATTTCGTACAAAATGTATGGAAAAAGTTTTTGGCTATTTCTGACTTTTCTAGTACTCTAACCTCAGTTGGTCCGGTAGAGATTTTTAATTCTTATAAGAAACATGATCGATTGGCATTAAGAAAAGTTTTTGTGTAAATTACCCATTTTCTCGCTAAATGTTTTTTTTCATAATCTGTGAATGCAGATCAAAATATATCTAAAAGCTAAGGACGTCTCATAATAATGTTTTCCTGTAGCTACAACAGTTAAGGTAATATCGTACAAATGTATAGAAAAAGTTTATCGCGATTCCTGACATTTCTAGTAATCGAACCTCAGTCGGTCCGATAGAAACTTTTGATCTTTATACGAAACAGGATCTATTAGCATCAAAAAAAGTAGTTTCGTAAAATGACCCTTTTCTTGATGACTGTATTTTATTGTCAAAAATCTGTGAATGCCGGCTAAAACATTTTAAAATAATATGGACAGTCTCCTAAGAACGTTTTCCTGTAGCTACAACGGTTAATGTACCTGCCCTTACTACCCCATCTCAAAAAACCATCCTGTATACAGACGGCGCATCGCCTTTTTTAGTTCGATCTCTTTGGTACGGAAAATTAGGGTACAATATTCATATTCTTAATTCAAAACTCATACTGCCGTCTTGGAGAAAATTTGAAATTTATTGAAGAAATCGATTGATATCGAATCTTTTTACGCATAATTAAAATGTAATATAAGTTATAATATAAAATGTAATATAATAAAAGGTGATTGCTTTAATGAGTAGAAACAATGGTTTGCAATATTTGTAATAAGTAAAGCACGGCAACGATAGACAGATAAATTAGTACATTGACCCCTACTACTCATCTTTATCGCTCGCGCATAAATCTGTATATCTGTTTATCTGTCTATCGCGGCAGTGCTTTAGCAGAAATGCTCATGACTGGTAAACTATTTAATTTTGTTTTCAGACCGCCTACCCTAATCTACCTCAAACGGGCTTCTCCCAACTACGAATCTACAACGGAAACCCTTGCTCTGTATCCATAGAGAACATTCACCAAAACATAACATACACGATCTCACCTTTCTCGCAATACGCCAAGAAAGACATACGAGTCCAAGGAGTTTCTTACCTGACTTTGAAATTAGGGGGGAGTTGTATAGAACCCAGAGATGAGCCGTTTGAGTTGGAAGAGAAGCAAGCCATCTCGTTCTATTTGATGGGGAATGACGTGATAAGATACAGGGATCAGGTCGATAAGAGCAAGTCTGGATTTCCTTTTGTCAGGTATGTGATATGTTTCTATACAACATTTATTAAATCTATACATATAATAAAGGTAAGTACCAAAAATTCTGTACAATAAAGATAATAAAAAAAATGTCTAGGGGACTTAAAATAGGCTACTGAACAAGAACATAACGTTTTAAAAAATCGTGTATGTCTGTCTGTCTGTTCACGCATCACGTAAAAACTACAAAACAGAATTTGGTGTGGTTTCACTGTGGGATAACTTAGGTTTAGACTTAAAAACTGGTGTACTTGGCATCTCAATTCGATTAGTAGAAGCCGAGCAATTGTTAAAAATGATTTGGCGGAAATTTTGAGTATTGGTATTTTAAGTCCTGCATATAGGGTAACCATTCTCTATAATATATGGTCTGTGGTAATCATAACCCCAAGAAATAACCACGCGGGCACAGCTAGTTTCCTAATAAAGGTAGATACATTGCTTATACAACTGAACTGGTCCGTGAATTCAATGCTATCGGTTCACATTGAAACGAATAATCCACATAGTATCTACATACATGTAGTATGGTCGTACATAGAAAGACTTTCCCTTACTTTGCCGTAGATGGGTAAATCCTACATCACTTAGTACTTGAAAATTTCAGTACATTTACGGAATATGTCAAATCTTGGCTTATTTACCTATTATTTTTTATAATGATACTTTTTTTTATAGAGTACTTTATAATGTTTTTGTAACGATAAGATTATTCAACTTTTCTTATAAGTAGGATTATTTTGTGTGTCATCTCTCTCTATGATCTGAATTTCGGCAAAGGACAATCAAACTATCTAATTCATTAGAAAGGTCCTTTACGGGTTTGTTGAAAGGTTAGCGAATGGACCCCCATTCGCTAACCTTTCAACAAACCCGATGAAATCTAATTACGTTAATGAAATAAAATTTACTTCCTTCCTTTTTATTGACGCTCCAGATTCCTAAATAATTCTGTATACCAAAAAACAAACACAATGAAAAAAAAAACTTCAAACGGAGTTGCTTAAATCTGCGGAACCAATTTGAATTTCATGAAATTTACCCGGATCTGGAAATCTATCATTTCAAATAACAAGATATAAATGACAACGGTCGGGTAAAAATTACCTATGACACTCTTGCGTTGAAAACGAATCGATTGATACCTCGCTTGTCAAAATCTGACTAAGGTTTTAGATTGAACACAAAACACTTCCTTCGCTTCGCCGTAGTCGGGTAAAAAGAATAGCCTATGAACTCTATACCAGAAGGCGAAATGATTGATACATTGTCTGTCAAAATCGGACTAATAGAGGCGACGCTATGTTGAAACATCCTCACACATACATAGAACCTCATTACCCTGTCCTTGCTTCGCCGTTCTAGGGTAATAAGTTTCATTGAGCACTTTGTAAGTCAAATATTTACAGATATCGAATATTCGACTCACTGGTCAAAGCGAGATAATGGAATTGGATTTCTTCCGGAAAACGTTCGACACAAATCGGAAGTTCTATTTTCCTGTAGAATCAACCGGAAATGGTTTCGTTTTGTGGAGGCCTCGAGCCGGAAACATTACTGTGTTCGTAGAATTAGATTTAATTATATATTACACGGACCGCTCGTGCACAAAAAGACTTCAATTATTCAAAAGCCGTTTATTTAATCAACGATATAATCACTGTATAAGGGTACAGATCGATTGACGCGATGGCAAGCACGGTGCCGTTGAAATTGTATTATTATTGGCTGTCTGTTTTTACATGAATGCGTAGAGTTATGTTTTTGGGCTGTTACATACAGCCCAAAAACATAACTCTACGCATGATTGCCATCCTTTGGCGTGTCCTACAGCCTAAACGGCTTGATGGATTTTTATAAGTGAATTATCATTGGATTTGTCTTAATCACGAGACTGACATAGAATATACGAAGTGTCAAGAAAATTCATATGGCATGGCGGCTTACAGTAGGCCAATTCTCACGAAGTGATAGATATCACAATAGATATATATCGAAAAATGTATGGATTTTTCAACATTTATCTACTGTGATACGAGTATTTATATCACTTCGTGAGAATCGCCCTTCAGCTGCCTTAAAACCTTTTATGTTTTGCAACAAAAAAATACCAAAACCTACGGAGGTATCAAAATGAAGGACTTTAAAAGTCAATTTCAAAAATCTTTAATTATTTCAGCTGCCTAAAAATATTGGGAAACTAAAGCGTATAAAACAAAAATTGAATATAAAATTGAATATATTCATCGATCTATTTATACGTATAAATAAAGCATTATGAACGAAACATTCTGTACAAAGAAGATAATTAAAATAAATGGACTAGGGTACTTAAAATAAGCTACTGATCAGGAAAAGAACTTTTTTAAAATCGTGTCTGTCTGTCTCTTTGTTTGTTAGTTTGTCTGTATGTTTGTTCGCGCATCACTTAAAAACTACTGGACCGATTGCGATGCTGTTTTCACTGTTGGTTAGCTTAGAGTTTGACTTAAAGTCTGAGGTAATCGGGATCTTATACCAATGATTAAATGCCGAGCAATCGATAAAAAAACTTATTCAAGGCTGAATGAATTTGGACTAAGTGTAGTTTTTGGTCCTGGAATAACACGTATGGGCTACTTTTAAATGAAATTACCACGCGAGAAAAGCCGCGGGCACAGCTAGTTATGTATATAAAAAAAAAAACGTATGTTTTTATTATAATATTATAATAAAAAAATACGATTGCAAACAAAACTAAACAGAGGCAAACAAGCTGCAAGCAAATAATTGATTTTGAAATATAAGATGCAGACGAAGGCATCATGCACAAACAAAACTAAACAGAGGCAAACAAGCTGCAAGCAAATAATTGATTTTGAAATATAAGATGCAGACGAAGGCATTATGCACAAACAAAACTAAACAGAGGCAAACAAGCTGCAAGCAAATAATCGATTTTGAAATATAAGATGCAGACAAAGGCATTATGCACAAACAAAACTAAACAGAGGCAAACAAGCTGCAAGCAAATAATTGATTTTGAAATATAAGATGCAGACGAAGGCATTATGCACAAACAAAACTAAACAGAGGCAAACAAGCTGCAAGCAAATAATCGATTTTGAAATATAAGATGCAGACAAAGGCATTATGCACAAACAAAACTAAACAGAGGCAAACAAGCTGCAAGCAAATAATTGATTTTGAAATATAAGATGCAGACGAAGGCATTATGCATAAACAAAACTAAACAGAGGCAAACAAGCTGCAAGCAAATAATTGATTTTGAAATATAAGATGCAGACGAAGGCATTATGCACAAACAAAACTAAACAGAGGCAAACAAGCTGCAAGCAAATAATCGATTTTGAAATATAAGATGCAGACAAAGGCATTATGCACAAACAAAACTAAACAGAGGCAAACAAGCTGCAAGCAAATAATTGATTTTGAAATATAAGATGCAGACGAAGGCATCATGCACAAACAAAACTAAACAGAGACAAACAAGCTGCAAGCAAATAATTGATTTTGAAATATAAGATGCAGACGAAGGCATTATGCACAAACAAAACTAAACAGAGGCAAACAAGCTGCAAGCAAATAATCGATTTTGAAATATAAGATGCAGACAAAGGCATTATGCACAAACAAAACTAAACAGAGGCAAACAAGCTGCAAGCAAATAATTGATTTTGAAATATAAGATGCAGACGAAGGCATCATGCACAAACAAAACTAAACAGAGGCAAACAAGCTGCAAGCAAATAATTGATTTTGAAATATAAGATGCAGACGAAGGCATTATGCACAAACAAAACTAAACAGAGGCAAACAAGCTGCAAGCAAATAATTAATATTGAAATATAAGATGCAGACGAAGGCATCATGCACAAACAAAACTAAACAGAGGCAAACAAGCTGCAAGCAAATAATTGATTTTGAAATATAAGATGCAGACGAAGGCATTATGCACAAACAAAACTAAACAGAGGCAAACAAGCTGCAAGCAAATAATTGATTTTGAAATATAAGATGCAGACGAAGGCATTATGCACAAACAAAACTAAACAGAGGCAAACAAGCTGCAAGCAAATAATTGATTTTGAAATATAAGATGCAGACGAAGGCATCATGCACAAACAAAACTAAACAAAGGCAAACAAGCTGCAAGCAAATAATTGATTTTGAAATATAAGATGCAGACGAAGGCATCATGCACAAACAAAACTAAACAGAGGCAAACAAGCTGCAAGCAAATAATTGATTTTGAAATATAAGATGCAGACGAAGGCATCATGCACAAACAAAACTAAACAGAGGCAAACAAGCTGCAAGGAAATAATTGATTTTGAAATATAAGATGCAGACGAAGGCATCATGCACAAACAAAACTAAACAGAGGCAAACAAGCTGCAAGCAAATAATTGATTTTGATATATAAGATGCAGACGAAAGCATTATGCACAAACAAAACTAAACAGAGGCAAACGAGCTGCAAAAAAATAATTGATTTTCAAATATAAGATGCAGACGAAGGCATTATGCACAAACAAAACTAAACAGAGGCAAACAAGCTGCAAGCAAATAATTGACTTTGAAATATAAGATGCAGACGAAGGCATTATGCACAAACAAAACTAAACAGAGGCAAACAAGCTGCAAGCAAATAATTGATTTTGAAATATAAGATGCAGACGAAGGCATTATGCACAAACAAAACTAAACAGAGGCAAACAAGCTGCAAGCAAATAATTGATTTTGAAATATAAGATGCAGACGAAGGCATTATGCACAAACAAAACTAAACAGAGGCAAACGAGCTGCAAGCAAATAATTGATTTTCAAATATAAGATGCAGACGAAGGCATTATGCACAAACAAAACTAAACAGAGGCAAACAAGCTGCAAGCAAATAATTCATGTTGAAATATAAGATGCAGACGAAGGCATCATGCACAAACAAAACTAAACAGAGGCAAACAAGCTGCAAGCAAATAATTGATTTTGAAATATAAGATGCAGACGAAGGCATCATGCACAAACAAAACTAAACAGAGGCAAACAAGCTGCAAGCAAATAATTGATTTTGAAATATAAGATGCAGACGAAGGCATCATGCACAAACAAAACTAAACAGAGGCAAACAAGCTGCAAGCAAATAATTGATTTTGAAATATAAGATGCAGACGAAGGCATCATGCACAAACAAAACTAAACAGAGGCAAACAAGCTGCAAGCAAATAATTGATTTTGAAATATAAGATGCAGACGAAGGCATCATGCACAAACAAAACTAAACAGAGGCAAACAAGCTGCAAGCAAATAATTGATTTTGAAATATAAGATGCAGACGAAGGCATCATGCACAAACAAAACTAAACAGAGGCAAACAAGCTGCAAGCAAATAATTGATTTTGAAATATAAGATGCAGACGAAGGCATCATGCACAAACAAAACTAAACAGAGGCAAACAAGCTGCAAGCAAATAATTGATTTTGAAATATAAGATGCAGACGAAGGCATCATGCACAAACAAAACTAAACAGAGGCAAACAAGCTGCAAGCAAATAATTGATTTTGAAATATAAGATGCAGACGAAGGCATCATGCACAAACAAAACTAAACAGAGGCAAACAAGCTGCAAGCAAATAATTTATTTTGAAATATAAGATGCAGACGAAGGCATTATGCACAAACAAAACTAAACAGAGGCAAACAAGCTGCAAGCAAATAATTGATTTTGAAATATAAGATGCAGACGAAGGCATCATGCACAAACAAAACTAAACAGAGGCAAACAAGCTGCAAGCAAATAATTGATTTTGAAATATAAGATGCAGACGAAGGCATCATGCACAAACAAAACTAAACAGAGGCAAACAAGCTGCAAGCAAATAATTGATTTTGAAATATAAGATGCAGACGAAGGCATCATGCACAAACAAAACTAAACAGAGGCAAACAAGCTGCAAGCAAATAATTGATTTTGAAATATAAGATGCAGACGAAGGCATTATGCATTTTATTTTTCCTTTGACGGGATCAGCTAGAATCTTAAGAATCTAAAACACAGTACATATATGGACTATATATGTACTGTGTCTTAAGCTCTATATCTATGATTGTAACTTTTAAACTTTCGCGATTCGAACACATAGTTAAATATTTAAACGGGACTTAATCGCGCTGAAAACTTAATATTTATGTACCTCGACGTTTCGATCAAGTTGCATTGATCGTGGTCACGAGAAGACATGGTCGTGGTCTTCTCGTGACCACGATCAATGCAACTTGATCGAAACGTAGAGGTAAATAAATATTAAGTTTTCAGCGCGATTAAGTCCCGTTTAAATATTTATCTATATCTATACTTTTAAAAAAGGAATGAGAACGTTAAAGTCTGTACAAAGAAGATAATTAAAAAAATGGTCTATTGTACTTAAAATATGCTTCCAAAAAAGTATTTTTTATTTAAATCGTGTCCGTCTGTTTGTTTGTTTGGCTGTATGTTTGTTTGCGAATCATGGACAAACTACAAGACCGATTGTGATGCGGTTTTCACTGTAAGATAGCTTAAGGTTTGACTAAAAAATGGGGTGCTTGGATTCTTAATCCGATAATTAGATGCCGAGCAATGGATAAAAACTATTTGACGGCTGAAAAAATTTTGAAGAAATAGATAGATAGATAGATAAATTCTTTATTGTACACACCACAAACAAAAAATAACAAAAATGAAGAAATAATAGTAGAAGAAGTGTTACAATGGGCGGCCTTATCGCTAAAAGCGATCTCTTTCAGGCAACCTTTGGATGGAGAGGAATTGTTACAAGCAAATAAAAATAATGAAAAAGAATTAAAATTTGTCAAATTCAAATTAATTTATTGTAATAAGAACGGTGAGACCAATTAAACATTAATACACAATAATTTACCAAAAAAATCATAAACATATTTCAAATTAATTAAGAAAATTATAACATAAATACACAAAAAAACTAATCACCTGCGGATCCAGGAAATCCTTAGCATTGCGCAGAACAAATCCCAAGCGACGGAAAGTTTCTTTGGCAATGCTTGCAATGCCAAAGAATCAACGAATGTGAACGTGAAAAGTGAGTCGGCTATCAAAAATTACTCCTAAATTTTTAATATTTGTCACTCTATTAATATAAATGTCGTTTGAATTATAATTAAAATGAATTGGATAATGTGTGCGGTCGAAAGTCATAATATTACATTTATCTGAATTAAATAACATGTCATTATTCACACTCCATTCATAAATTGAATCAATGTCATTTTGCAAATGCAGGCAGTCCCCTGAGATTTAATCTCTATGATGAGCTTCAGATCGTCAGCGTATAAGAGACATTTGTAGTAGGTCACTACCTTAGCCAGGTCATTGATCATCACCAAGAAAAGGAGCGGTCCAAGGACTGATCCTTGAATCACACCAGATCGAGTGTGATATGGTTCTGAAACGTAAGTTCCATGTCTTACATATTGTTGGTGGTCTTGCAAATAGAGAAAAAAATAAGCAGACGGGGAGTGAAACCAATGGAAAAAAGCTTATGCAAAAGGATGTCGTTGTCAATTCTGTCAAAGGCTTTCCAAAAACCAAATTACACTACATGCACCTGCACTCCACGATCCATGGCATTCGACATGTATTCAACCAGGCCAAGAAGGTTCGTATTGACGGATCGCCCCGGCCTAAATCTATGCTGTTCGTCCCCAAGATATTGCTTTATTTGGCCATATATTTGTTTATGTAGTATATATTCAAACACCTTAGCGGGCGAACATAAAATAGCGATGGGACGGTATTCTTCAACTACGGTCTTGTTACCACTTTTGGGTATAGGTGTCAACCTAGATAATTTCCACTGCCGTTTCTGAAAGAAAGGTTAAAAATATAATAAAGAGGCAGAATTAAGTTCTCTTTATTGGCCTTAGGGATAAAGCCAGGCAGGTTATCAGGTCCTGATGAACTACCCGGCTTCAGCTTGTTAAGGCCGCACTCAATGTCATCGGGTGAGAGAGGGGGCATATTAACATAAAGCTTGTTCACAATAGGCATTTGGATTCAACGAGGGCAACTCGTCAAGAAAAACACCTGAAAAATAATTAGCAAAGGCTTCAGCGGCCTCAACGCCAGTACCTATATGAGGTGCCTTCATAGGATACGCAGGGTTCAAAACCACCTTTGGATCTAAGACTGTGAACATGGCGCCAAAAATATTGGGGGTGAGCTTTAAATTTTCCTCAATTCGCGCCATGTGTGTTTTGTACGCCTGTGAAATACGCGTTTTCGTGTTTTCAATATTGTACTTTATAGGTACTTTTGGTCCTGGAATAAACACATGGGCTACATTTAAATGATAGGACCACGCGGGCACAGCTAGTGAAATATATTTAAATGATTTATTTGTATGGATGACTTAATTTAACTTCCGCCGCGTGCCCGCTCCAATGAACCTCCTACCCTCCTCTGAACTTAATAATAAGCTAAAAGTTTTTCGTAACAGCTTAAAATAATTTCTAGCGGGTAGCACAGGAAACGTGTCTCCGGTTATAGCATAATCATCATTATTAATTAAGGCTAATACTCGTACCTACTAATGTTTCAAGAATGATTTGTAAACAACATTCTATCTTGGTTATTTCTGTAGGAGTTTCCGGCACGCGCCTTGATTCGATTTTGATGTGTTAATCTTCTCTGTGGGCGAGCTTTAGCCTTTTCCCAATCATTCTTTGTGCGGCGGGTCTTTGATCAGTCGATGCCTATTTGGTAAAGAGAAAAAGACAGCATTCTTGATTGGGAATCGTAAACTTTTTAAAGAAAACATGAAGGCTGTTCTTTCGTCTACGAATACGTAAAGGTTTTGGGAGTCAAAACCGATAGGGCGTTTTACATTTAGGCCAAACCTTCTTAATAAGAACTTGAATATAAAAAAAAACAATACATAAGGTTGATATGAAATCGATTTGAAATGTCGATGTTCAATAGGTTTCTAATTATTTTCTTTGATTGAGACTTTGAAAGGTTGGTACTCTAAATCATCATAGGCCTTCTTACATCTGCAAGAGATGATTAAAACAGCGTCAGAAGCATACACCCGTGTTATGGAAGTCGATATTTTTCTTATATGTATGTACTCAGTCCATGCAACAGAATGTACCTGTAGTACTTAATATGAAAGTAAATAACGAATAAAACTAGGCATTATTAAATTAGTCAAAATTCAAACTTGTTATCCCTGCGACATCGCGGGAGCGGGGCGGCAGATGTGGGTAGGTACACAAACTTGTAATCGCGCGTCTGGCGGAGCATCCGCGCCGCGGCCGTATAGCGTGTTTAAGGCTAATTATGTTTTTGTCAGACATTTTTTTTTCATTTCCTAAATAATGGACTGAATACATGCATTTAAGAAAATATGGAATTCAATGTCACGGTGTATACCTATTGTATTTTATTAAATTGTTTAGTATTTCCACCTTTTAGTTTTTTTTGACATTTAACCCGTAGATCTCGTAAAAGGGGAAAGATACGGCACACTTTAATATCACTTAAACAAACACTGGACTAGATATAACTACAGCCAAACACACACACACACACACACACACACACACACACACACACACACACACACACACACACACACACACACACACACACACATTCACAGTTCTCACCATGTCGTGCTTCATGTGTTAAACAACAATGTAAAAAGACATACGCATACTCTAGCGCGAATAAGAGTCACTGCTAACACGTACTACAGAAACGCCACTCCAGTGACTAAGGCCAAATAAGGCCTATTGTGTGCGTTGTACTTAATTTATGCGGTCCGCGTTCGAAGAGCTGGTACCTGATCTGCCTACTTTTAATTAGATCTGTGTTTTACCCAGGGAGCACCAGTTTTACCCCCAATAAACGTCAGTGTACGTTTAACGACGGGTTGGCGTTGATGAATGGCGCTCCTTATGGAAGTTGTTTTTTGTTGTCTGTTGTTTTTAGTTGACTACGAAAAGGAGGAGGTTCTTATGTCGACTGTATTTTTTGTGCGTACATGTTATCTTATGTCTGCGGTTTTTAAAAGAATTTTACGATTCTCTTTTGTTTGGAAAGGTGGTCCGGTCTACCTTTCCAATTCCAGGAAGGTTTCATATTATAAATTTCATGAAAACTAAAGTCAACATTAGAAACGGGATATTTACCATGTATTATCTTAAAAAAGAATAGAAGAGATCGTCCGAAGTGTATAATCAGCCCCTGTATATTGCTTTTGTGGACTATGAAAAGGCCGTTGATTCCGTTGAGACCTGGACTGTTTTGGAGTCACACCAGCGATGCCAAGTGGACTAGCGGTATATCAAAGTGCTGAGATGTCTGTATGACACCGCGACTAGGAGTGTTCAAGTACAGAACCAGCAGTCTAAACATATCCAGTCGCGCAAGGGAGTGAGACAAAGGGATGTCATATCCCCGAAACTGTTCACGAACGCCTTGGAAGATATGTTTAAGACATTGGACTGGAAAGAGAAGGCAGAAACGAAATTAAAAATAAACGACGAGTACATCTCAAACTTAAGTTTTGCTGATGACACAGTCTTTACGGCGGAATCGCTGGAGGAACTTGAGTGAATGCTGATGCTTCTCGACAAATCGGTCTCGGGATGAACTTAGACAAGACCAAGACCATGTTTAACGATATTATTACCCCGAGACCTGTAGTCATCAATGGTAAACCCCTCGAAGTTGTTAAGGATTACAACTACCTTATCATCTACCTTTGCAGACTTTGCAATTGGGCAGAAACAACTTCGATATTGGTCTTAAACTTGGTCAGGTTTTCTCGTCTTCCATTCCACAGCGCCTGAAAACGAAAATCTTTAATGCGCGCGTCTTACCATTTATGACATACGGAGCCGAGACGTGACACTAACAGTGGGACTTGCCCACAAATTTAAACGCTCACGCCACGCTCAGTGAGCTATGGAGAGAGCTATGCTCAGGGTTTCTCTGAAGGATAAAATCCGGAAATAGGTTATCCGCCAGAGAATCAAGGTCACCGACATAGCTTAAAGAATTAGCAAGCTGAAATGGTAATGGGCTGGTCAATTTCTCGAATGACAGTCAAGCGCTGGAATGGACGTGTCCTCGAGTGAACACCGCGTCTTGGCAAGTAGTGTAGGACGCCCACCGGCTAGGTGGAGCGACGAACTGCGAAGGGCGGCAAGCAGTAACTGGATGAGAGAAGGCTAGGATCGGGCTCTGTGGCGTTCATTGAGAGAGGCCTATGTCCAGCAGTAGACTAACACATGATGATACGATACAATACAATACAATACAATACAATAACTCTTTATTGAACACATTACAATAAAAAAACAACATAACAGTAATTATATATAAAATCTAATGTTATACAATAGGCGGCCTTATCGCTATTTGCAATTTCTTACAGGCAACCTTTGGATGGACAGGAATATAAAATAAACATTGCGGTCAGTGATGGAGACTTGCCACTTTGGATGGTGATGATGATGATTATCTTAACGCATAGGATATAATTGTTTATCTTTTAGTGGTAACATTGACAATAACAAATAACGAACACGGAAGAGGGTAAACCTTGTAGAAAAATAACACCCACTCGCATTTAATTCCGGTTACTCCGTGATCATGTTGCTTAGAACAGTATGAAATATCAGAAACTCAAAACAATAGATAAACATGGTAAATATCCCGCTTCTAATGTTGACTTTTGTGTTAGTGACCATGTCAGTTTAAAATTTCATGAAAATAGTTATGTAGCTTTTTAGTAAATAAGAGAAGGGTAATGAGTTTATTAGTCTATATATGTATGTATGTGGTTATGTGGATGTTACATCATAGCGTCACCCCTATTGGTCCGATTTTGACAAGCAAGGTATTAATCAATTTGTCTTCAGGTGTTAACGTGTCATAGGCTTCTTTTTTTACTCGACTACGTCGAAGAAAAGGAAGGATTATGTCATCATCATCATCGTCATCATCAAGCGAGGTAGCAATCGATTCGTCTTCATCGTAAAAGTGTCATAAATGTACCTAAAATATGTACAAACAAATTTAAAAAAAAAGATCTTGAGTACCTAAAATAAGGTACTGAACAAGAAAATACCATTTGATAAACCGTGTCTGTCTGTTTGTCTGTTAGTCTGTTTGTTTTTTGGTTTGTCTGTATGTTTTTTCGCGCATCTCGTAAAACTACTGGTCTACTTGCTATCTCATTCTGATGAGTAGAATTCGAGCAATCGATAAAAAGCCATTTTTCATCTGAACGAAGTTTGATGATTTTGGTACATTTGGTTCTGGAATATCACAGGATTCATAAATCCCAGAAAAATTACCATGCGGGCAAAAGAGTTAGTATATATTCCTTCTTAGATTCCTCATATCAACGAACAATACAAAAGTCATCCTGCACAACGAAAGACGCGACGAAACGGAAAGCCTCCTAAACATCACAGGAGTCTCGAAACAGATGGAAGTGTTCACATCTCGTTACTCCTTGAGGGTAAACAATTCCACGACCATGGAAAACATCGAGCTAGAAAGTGGGGGAGTCTACGCGATCATGGTGGGGGAAAAGGAAAATAGATATGTGAGTAGTAGAATTTATTGCTTTTAGTTTAGAGACATGGGAAGATTTATCTTTATATACAATCCTATAATCATTTACTTTTAACTACAATCCTATAATCTTTTACTTATAACTACAATCCTATAATCTTTTACTTTTAACTACAAAGCTATAATCATTTAACTACAACTATTCTTTGAGGTTAAGTAGACAATTATAGAATCCCGGAAAATATTATAATCAAAAGTTTTTTTTGACAAGGAATCTATTAGAGCTATATCAAAATCTTAAAAGCATCGAATTAATACAAGAATTTAAAGATTAAAGTGATTGATCACATTCACTTACTCATTGAGGGTAGACACTGTTGACTGATAAATTGAACAGCGAAAGAGAACATCCTATTTCTTTCGCTCTTCAATATGATCTCTAACAGGCAACATGATTAACCTGTCGGCTATCGGTATCACGTACGGGATATATGAGGTTATTTTTACAAATTTTGCAAAAAATAAAGAAAGTAAAATTAAGTTAAAAAAATATATTTTGGTTCATTTATCTTCCTCATATACAGATTTTGTGAATGGAAAATCTTTTAATCATTTAAGAAATACCCCAAAAACTCCAAAAACGCATTCGTCCACAGGTTAACAAGAATGCTAACAAACTTTCAGTTTTGAAACGATTCAGCCGCCCGTCGCTACTATAGTATACTCGTAGTAGCACTCAAGCGAGCTCTAAACATATTTTAACATTACAGAGCTGTTGTTCTTTATCTCATATCTCCATCATTGGGAGATCTGAAACGAATTGAAAGATTCTTTAAAAATATATAGAAATTAGCATGCAAGCCGGTCCCAGAATTTCACGAAAATTAGGAGTTTTTTATACGACTGCCCAACAAATGAGTGTAAGGTTCGTGTATTTTTGTTTGTATACGAGTTTATTTATTCCACCATAACATTTAAATGCCTGAACAGATTTAGACGTAGGGGTATCGTTAGAATCTGTACATCCCCCCGATAACATAGAATTAATATACATATATTTTTTGAAAATTTTATATGGCTCCAGAATCAAATTTAGCTTTTAAGCTAGTTATTTCGTGATAAATTTTGAAGTCGGTGTTTTTGGTTCTAAGTCATATATTTTAATTTTCAGACATCACAACTGTTTGTAATTACTGAAGCTAATTCAATAACCATGGCATGGCTACTACCCCAGTTCTTCATCATATCGATAGGAGAGGTTAGTATGTTGTGTTTGATTATACATATTTATACGTAATATTGTGTATAAAGCTAACATAGCGACGCGTGACCAAAAAGCTGATTGCTATTTGGCTCATCGAATTAGCATTGAAATTCCGCGAGCAAATAAATGTTTGATTTGATTTGAAATGACGGCAATATTTAAACTACCGATAAACCTGTAATGGCATGTGGGTTGCCCAACTATTTCATGTAGTTAGCTTGTTTTTTGTAGTAGTAGTTGTTAGTTATTAAAGGCACATGCTCGTGTAAAAAATTGGTGTACAAATAACTGAGCATACTTAGTACTATTTGGAAAATTCTACGTTTGTAGAATTCCAGAGTTACCTTTGTAACTCTGGAACTGCTGAATAGATATGGATGGAATTTGTCGGATAGAGAGAAAAGCATGGTAGTTTTCATCTTGTGAATATTAACAGTAGCAGTGTCACCAACAATCTGGTCAACAAAGTCATGCGCGGCTTTGTATCTACAGCGCTCGTCACCCCGAGTAATTGGTCTGTAAGTCACCGACAAAAAACGGAAAAAGTACGAATTGAACTCGCTTCGAGAGGGTTCCGTACGATGAATATCGATTGAAGACCGATTGGTCTAGTGGCTGTAACCCTAGATACGAATTTAAACGGTCGCGGGATCGAATCCTGCAATTGTGTGATGAGCAGAAATGTTTGTTTCCGAGTCGTGCATGTAATATTTGTATCTATTTATGTTTATACGTTCCGTCTGACCCATAGTACAGGGTATCCTAGTTTGGAGCTAGTTAACTGAAGAGAAATTATAACGATTATTATTTTTTATAAAAAAAACAACTCTAACTATAGATAAATTTATCATGTTACTTTAAGGCCATATACTTCTCATAGGTTTTCCTGTAATCCATAAATAAATAACTTTTTTCTTTAACATTTTAAAAATGGGGAATGGTGGTATTTTTATATGTCCGTGTTTGGGTCACAGAAATTCCAAAGTGTACCAACAACTTTATCGGTCGAGTAGTTTCGGAGCAAATTGGCTGTGACAGCCAGGCGGAAAGACAGCCAGAGAGACATACACACAACTGATCCTATAAGGATCCCTTTTTTCATTGAGGCGTATGAAACCCTAAAAATACAAGTCAATTATTTCAGTAGTTTTTGAGTTTACCCCGGACGGACAGACAGATCATTTTTAACCCCCTAACAAAGACGGGACGGAACAGAGACGGGAGTTATAAGTTTAAGGTGTGTATCACTGTATAACAGGGTGTGTTTGTGTGTGTGTCTGTCTGTGGCGTCGTAGCAAAAGAATGTACCGATTTTGATGTGATAAATATGGTTCATAGCTATAACGGGAACGGAAACGGGAACGGGAAGGGGGAAAGGGGTAAGAATCGTAGCTCCCAATCCAATGGACCGATTTAGATGCGGTTTTTTATGTTTGAAATCTGAGGTAAACGAGATAGATCTTAGCTATAATTAGGGGGAAAGGGGGGTGAGGATTGTAGTTCCCAAATGATTACACTGATTTGGATGCGGTTGTTTGTGTTTGAAAGCTGATGTGATCAAGAAGGTTCTTAGCAATAATGGGGGGCTATATATTTTTTATTTGTGTTTGTAATTTGTCCAGGTTCTGTTCGGGGTGACAGGCAGCGAGTTCGTCTACAAGGAGGCCCCGGCGAGCATGAAGGCTGTGATGACGGCCGTGTGGCTGCTCACTGAAGCCGTTGGAAACGTCATCATCATCATCATCACCAGGCTCTTCGCCAGTTACTCGCAGGTGAAATATTTTATACCATACTAGCATTCCAACGTGACTCCTTTCGCGAAACTCTTATTGTTTTAGAGTACCTAACTGTTTATTATACACCAACATAACTAGCTGTGCCCGCGGCTTTGGCCGAGTATTTAAAATAAAATAAATAATTATAAACTAAATTAGTACTTGAGCGCCTCGTCCTTAATCAGCTTTGTAGTTTCCTTAATAGAAATAGTTTACTTAATCCTATGCAATCCGGTTTCCGGGCTGGTCACAGTACGGTAACTGCACTCCTTAAAATTACAGAAAACATACGTTTCGGCTTGGAAAAGGGTCAGCTGACTGTGCTGACATTATTAGATTTCAGCAATGCTTTTAATACTGTCAACTTTGATATTCTTCTCGCCATTCTACGCTCTATTAACTTATCTCCTGCAGTGGTTGATTGGTTTCGCAATTATTTGCATGGTCGCCGGCAGCGAGTACGCCTCGATGAACATTTTTCTTCGTGGTGTGATACAACTTCTGGTGTACCGCAAGGTGGCGTTCTTTCTCCTCTCTTGTTTGGAATTTTTATTAATTCTATATCAGAACATATAACCTCTCCTTATCACTTGTATGCTGATGATCTCCAAGTCTATTGCCAAGCCCCACTTAGCTCTCTCTCTTTTGCCATAGAAACTACTAATTCCAATTTACGCCATATTTCTGACTGGAGTAAAGCTTATGGGCTAAAAATAAATCCTACTAAAACACAGGTAATAATTCTTGGCAGCTCCAGAATGATATCAAAAGTTGATTGGTCAGTTCTACCCAAAGTTGTGTTTGGAGGGTCCACTATTCCATATAGTCAGAGTATCAAAAATTTAGGTCTAATTATAGACCAGAGCCTTACTTGGATTCCTCAGATGGAAACCGTCAGTCGAAAGCTATTTGCTTCTGCAGGTTCCCTCAGAAGACTCCGAAATTTTTTGCCCACTGCCACTAAAATTGCTCTTGCGCAGTCACTTCTGCTCCCAATCTTAGACTATGCCGATGCCTGCTATCTAGATCTTACTGAGGACCAGCTAAACAAACTTGAGCGTCTTCAAAACTTCTGCATTCGATTTATATTTGGTTTGCGCAAATATGATCATGTCTCTGAATTTCGCACTAAGCTCAAGTGGCTTCCAATACGCCTCCGCCGGAATGCTCATATACTCTCTATTCTTTATACAGTTTTGTTTAATCCCTCCTCCCCGCGATATCTTATGGAACGTTTTAATTTCCTGTCTGATTCTAACAAGTTGTCACTCAGGTCATCAGAAAATTTAGCTTTGTTGATCCCTCTACATAGAAGCTCTTTTTATGGCAGTTCATTTACCATCCAAGCAGTTCGCCTATGGAACGCTCTGCCAGTTACTATAAGGCGAGCCCAGTCACTCCCTGTTTTTAAACTTCAAGTAAAGAAGTTTTATCTCTCTAATTAATATCACTTCTTGCTATTTTGTTGTTATTCTGTTGTGGTTTCACTGTATATTATTTTTATTATGTTTGTATATATTTTGTAAATGTATATGTAGTAAATGTAATTTATTATAATGTATATACTATGTATATGGATATGTATTTATATATGTATATATATATATATATATATATATATATATACTGTACTATATATTTACATATTTATGTGTAGGTATATTGGAATATATGTGTATATATGTTTATTCATTGTATTCAGTTTTTATTATTTATTTGTTAGATTATAATGCACCACCGTCTTTGCCGTATATTAATTCCTTTCCATCCAAAGGTTGTCTGGAAGAGGTCGCTTTTTAGCGATAAGACCGCCCATTGTCCCATTTATTTTGTATAAATGTTTTAGTTATTATTGTATTTTTTGTTCTATGTGGTGTACAATAAAGAGTTATCTATCTATAAAGAACAAAAAACCCAACAGCGAATTAAACTAAAAAAAACAATCAGTCAATCTAATGTTTGTTTGTCACAAACATTAGATTGATTGATTGATTAGATTGATTTTGAAATATAAGATGCTGTTGGAGGCATAATGCATTTAATTTCTCTTTTGACGGGATCAGATAGAACCTGGCGGGCTCCTCTTCATGCCTCCGACTGCATATTAAATTTCAATATCGTAAATTTAAAGATTGTATGTTAGTTTAGTTAGCAACACTTTACCGGGCCTTTTCGTTGGGCAGTCTGTTAAAAAGAGCGATTCCACACAACCAAATCAAAAGTGAGACACGCAAAATATGCCGATCCGCTCGTACGCACACATTTACACCATGTTATGCCGATCGGCCGCCACATCGCAGCAAGATCTCGAGCTTGTTAGTGTTAATTCGGACTAGTTATCACGGAAAATCAATAACAATGCAGTCTGTTGTGAATAAATTGTTTATCAACTACAAAACAAATTATCTACTCACGTACACTTACTCCGTATTTTTTAAACCTTGGTAATAGCATTATGTATACTTTGATGTGCAACTATAATTTTGTTAGGACTTTTTGTTGTAAAAAACACAGGGGTTTCATCGGTGCATCTAAATACTACCAACCCATAAAAACTCGCAAAGGTTATCATAGGTAACATGGTTACAGGGTTCAACGGTTACAACGCTTGCCATATACAACGGGAAAGGTATAGAAAATTATATTATTTTCTTAGCATTTTGCTCGTCTCAAGTTTGCTAAATAATACGCTCTATTTTGCAGCAGTTGGGAAAAGGCTGGTCATAATATTTATTTACTTCTAGCGTGCGAGCCTCCGCAAGTCGAGACGAGGAACCTTAGGAATAGCGGCGCGCAGCCATTGACTCAAGCGGTTCAGTGTAATATCGTCGTTCTCCAATACGCGTAGGGTACAAATTGTCTTGCGCTGAATAGATTTTACAACCGTAGGTATATTTTAGTAGGTTTTCTAAGGGAGTCTTCTGTACGTAATACTATTATTTATTCTGTACTTCTAGCTCTTGCTAATAGCTCTTTGTGGTCTCTTATATTAATTGTAACTTTACCAGAAGGGGAGGTTATTTTGGGCCTAATTATTTTCCTACACCAATTTTGACTAGAACAGTAAGCTTGCGTCAACAAATTAGAGAGAATATAAATTAAAAAACACGCTCGTTGTTAATCTATCCACCTGTCTATAATTATATGTATGACTAGTAACTCGCCTCGGCTTCACACAGGTAGCTTTTGGTTTATTTACACGATTCTATCCGTGTATTGATTGAATAATTAGAAGAAAAAAAAACGGTTAATGTGACTTAACTACAATATAAATATAACCTCGCGGTAAATTTTTGTGGGTAATGATGTTTATTATATAAACATGTAGTATTTTATTTTATGCAGGTATCATAATTAAAATATTAAAAACCAATGCAAATGTATAGCAGCAACACGCCAGTTATAAGCGTAATTCAAAATGTTTGACAGACTTGTTATTATTTCGTTTCGTTTCACACATGCCATTCCGGCCCTTACAGCGAGTAACTGTCATTTTTATTGGCATTTTTTTTATACCTTGGGTCACATTATTGCAATTATCGAAGGGCTTTCAAATTTTTTGAAAAATAAATTATTGCCTATGCTCGCTAACTCGTTGATTATGTAGCTTTCAATATGTGAAAGAATTTTTAAAATCGGTTTATTTGTTTTTTAATTTCTCCATTGTAAACAAACACACATACAAACAAACTAACAATCAAATCTTTTCTCTTTACAATAATAGTTTAGATGTAGATAAAGCAATCGTATAGATACTTAAAATAAGCCACTGAACCAAAATATAACATTTTTTTAGAAAGGGGCTCTAGGTTTGTTTGTCTGTTCGCGCATCACGTAAAAGGTGGTGGACCGATTTCGATGCGGTATTCACTGTTGGGTAGACTATTTTTTGACTCAAAAAACATAATCTATCCAACAGTGTAGGTACTTAGTATCTCAATCCGATAAGAAGAAGCCGAGCAGTCGTTAAAAATCTTCTTGACGGTTGAAGGAATTTTGATAATATTTGGTATTTAGTAATTTATAGGTATTTTTTTTCCAGGAAAATGTCCACGGGCACATCTTGTTATAGATAAACATATAATTTTAACCAAATTACAAGGAACAGACCAGCATAATATACTCAAAATAAATTACTATTAACGAGTAGAGTAGGTAGATACCTACCTATTTTCAATTATGGTAACTCTAAGATTTTGGAGTACTTTGAAATAATTCATTTATCAAATTAAAAGCAACTTATCATAAAGCCCCTTCACAACTTAAAATGAATTATAATCTTAGATTTTAGTTTAAATTGAAACTTTTCAAAACTTTCTAAGAGTTAAGATTTTCATCTAGAATTATTTATTTTGGCTTTGAATGTAGCTAGGAGAATGTTCATGTAGGTACCTAACTACTTACTAAGGTAGCGAATGTCAACATCACTTTAGTTTCTAACTAAATTAATCAACCGAACATGAGGGTTATATTTCAAACGATTTCAATTCAACTAGAATTCGTTTGCGAGTTGAAACTGTAGAAAGGCAAATGTCACGTGAGAATATGTTTTCATATTAGTTATAAACTTTTATTGAACGACAGAGCTTTTGGCGCGAGTCGGTTCCTTTCCATGACTTCATCGAGAACGGCGTTCTGAAGTCGAAAACACAGATCTAATAAAACTGTTAAGACTAGGTACCAGCTACTCAGACGTGGACCGCATAAATTAGGTACAACGCACACAATTGGCCTTCTATGGCCTTAGTCACAATCGGAGTGACGTTTATGTAGCACTTGTTAGCAGTGACATTCGCACTACAGTCTGCGTATTTATCTTACCTTTGTTGTTGATCACATAAATCACGATGGTAGGAAAGTAGCTGAGTGGGTATGTTTTAGTTTCTTGAGTATAGAATTCGAGATCAAAAAAGGTAAAAATAGGGGATTAAAGCAAACAAAATATATGTGAAATTGTGCAATCCGTAATTTGATGATAAAAATTTTTACTCATTTTTAATGATTGTCGAACGGTTGGTCTACTGGCTAGAAACGCTACTACGAAAGTTTACTTAGTTTTAAAGATTGACGACCGGTTGGTCTAGTGTCTAGACACCCTATTACGAAATCAAACCGTCATGGGTTTGAATCACGCAACGTGCAATAATTTGTTGATGAGCAGAAATGACTGTTTCCGAGTTATGGATGTAATATTCGTATTTTTACATCCATGACATATATTTTTGTATGTTAATCCGTTATCTAGTGCCCATAGTACAGGGTAGCCTAGTTTTGGGCTAGATAATTGGTGTGAATTGTCCCAACTATATATTTATATTTAAAGATTAATATGATACACTTGCATAATTGAATTATAGCTTTTACTATTGCATGATAGTTATTTTAAACAAATTTAGACTAAGCGAAAGTTTTTTTCGTGCATTTATTTTTCTTAGACTGGGAACACTGCAGAGATACAAAACATTTCGTGCAATCACTCGAATATGTTTCTCACTGCGCGTGCTCATTGTTATTGAAGTGTTTGTTTGTTTCTGTTAATTTTTTTATCTTGTTTTTGCTTTATCTTGATTTTTGTTAAGTCTGAGACATTTATTATAATTCTTTTAAAATAGAGTCAGGTCCCTCAATATCAAAGCATAATTTGTCGCCGGTAAAAAAACGTGCTCGCAAAAGTTTGAGTGTACATATTGAAATAAAAAATGGTGATGAATGCACATCTATGAATGCAATTATTAACAACACCTTTTTCCGCACTTATATAGTACTTTTGACTTTTGTTTTTTTTCCGGTGATAAAATGTACAACACCTCTGAAATGTCACTTTGACACTGACATATTTTGACATTTCTTTGTTTACCTTTTTGATTTCAAATTCTGAACTCGAGTATAGTCCAGTTTTTCCCCTGATATTAAAACGTGCCGTATCTCCCCCTTTAACTAGACCTATGGACGAAAACGATTCATTGATTCGACTTTGTTTGGCGACATCTTGGCGACTGCACCTGTCGGTCGGCTCGATTACCGGTTCAGGTGTGAGAATGAAAATTCTGGGAATCCAATTCGTTTTCGATTTTACTAGTTCAACTAAAAGTTAAAGATACGACTCTCCTCGTGGAACGTGGCAAAGAGTCAGGGGATCAAACTGTAAAAAGTCTACTGTGTCTTTTTGACTAGATTTTCAGTTCAAACAACCAAGAATGTTTAAAAAATACTGATTTAACACCGCCAAATCGAAAGTGAAGCACCCAAGATATGCCAATCTGCTCGTACGCACTAGCCACACGCAAACACTTACACCATGTTAAGCCGATCGGCTGTCACATCGTAGCAAGATCGACCTTGATAGTTCTGAAAAGTTCTCATAAAAAAAAACTGTTTTTTGTGATTAAATTGTGTAATAACCGCAAAAAAAAAAATTATCCACTCTACATTCACTCTACATCTCAATACGGGCTGCGTATACGTTGAAATGTATCTTTTGCTATTCTTCACTTGTTTGTTCAGCGGTGTAGTTAAAGCCTTTTTGATATAAACGTTTTTTTTCTTTCTTTCAGGAAACCCAGTTCTTCATTTACACGGGTCTGATGTTTGTCTCAATAACGGTATTCCATTACCTCTCGCGAGGATACCAGTTCGGACATCCAGAAGACGAGGTCCCGAGAAAAGAGTGCCGCAGCAACAGCGAGCAGCTGTACGTGCAGGTCAAACAGACTGAAGACTGCTTAGAACATTGATTATGATAGAACATAGGAGGGAGTCGATAACGCAAGCTTAGTGGTGCCAATTCAGTTGGCAAAATGTATCTAGTCTTAATCTTCGTTTATGCTGTGAAACGATTTGTTGTCACTTTCAAACCTTATGAAAACGAGAGGGACAACAAAATTTTTGGAGCTGTCTTGTTCAGTTTGAGTTTATTTTATTTTATAACAATGTAATTCGTACCCACAGTTGAACCCTAATTGCAATAACGCGCACTTTTTCGCGCTGTTAGTTTAGAAATGTATGTTCTGGACATTTAAAAAAAAAACAAAAAAATGCCTAGTTACGACATATACGACATACTTTACCGTAAAAATTTGTATAAAGTAGTTAGACGACGGTTTCCTGATCACAACAGCAGCTTTCCTGACGTAATTGAAAGTACAAATTAATTGGCTAACACTACTAACTTGTGTGTGGTATCTATTTCCATGGAAAGTAATTATGCTACAGAAGGTAGTCCAGACACCTAGACATTAGAAACGACGTACTCTGTTCCAGATGCAGAGATGATTTTACCGTATTGTATATTAAACAAGTGTGTTAAGTGCCAGACAACAGATAGAGAGTGTACAGATAAGTGAAAAAGTTTTGCTTAACAAGTATTTGGAATATAAGTACACGTATATTTCTTTCACTTATGCTCGTTAACTTCTTGTTTATGCTGGGTGTAAGAGGACTAAAACTGCATTTATGCTCTAGTGCATAAAAGTGTTTTACTTCTCTAATTCTCCGTAGAGAATATTATGTGGAAAGTAATAAAAAATAGTGGTGGGAAAGAAGCTCTAGTCTTATCATGATAGTATTTAAATGTATGATTCATTACTTAAAGTTACCAAGTGATTACAATGATACAGAAAATCTGATTATATCTAAAGCAAAAATAAAAATATAACCTGACAGTTACTCGTAATAAAATTCATAGTTTATCCTCTGTAATTTAACCTTAGACCTAAACACACCTTCACATTAAAATTACCTAGTTCGTATAATTATAGAGAGACACCTACAGCATCGTGGAATACGAAAGGAAAACCTAATTTTATTATAAAATGTAACATTATTATTAAGTACCTATTTAAGTTTATTATATAATCTTTATCAAATTTAGTTCTCCGAAGAAAGAGGCCTGGTTTCTAATTCACGGGTCTTGAGCCTAGCTTAGGAACCAGGTGCTCCACTCTAATATTGTTGTTCATGCCTTTTTTCTATAAGTGATTAATGATTATATGATTAAAATAATATCTCATAGAAGCGAACATTCAATACAACTTTCTCCTAGCACATTAATGGAAAGAAACGCAAAGAAAATTGTTCAGCAGATATTTCCGCCAAAATGCAAATATATTTTAAAACTTATGACTCTTTCATGCATTGTATAAGCAGGAAACAAGTAAAAATTTACAATATCATTTTAACTTGCTCGCAATCGTAGTGAAAACCAGCATCTTTAGATTGTCTATAAAAGAAGGCATTTATCATCGATGTAAATATCTACCCTCGCTTTTGGCTCGGGCGGATAAATGTCTCGTATGAGAGGTTTGTTTTATGCACTTGTTATAAAATCTACTATTGTTCAACGACGTACGTAGACTTGTAGAGAATGAATAACAAAAGAGTTTTTATTCGCTTGAGTGACAAGGCGAACAGGTCGCTCACCTGATGGTAAGCATCACGCCTGCCCATAGTAGTTGCAGTACTATCTGGTTGTAAAATCTTGCGCGTCACTGCACTGCGCTCATGACCCTGAGACATTGGTTTTTAAATCTAGTCCAGTACCTAATTTTGCTGCCAACATAGCCCTTTTTTAGGAATGATATATGCTGTTGGCCTCTACCGGCCTCTACAGCTTCACCGGGCGCTAGAGTTCTCCACCTCATTGTGTGACGCAGAAGGCGCACACCAAAGTTTGAAATTTTGACGACCGGCACAACGGCACCCAGGGGGTACGAACATCGGCTTGGACGGTCGTCTTCTTTACGGGGATTGGACTAAACGCCCCTGGATCGCTAGTGTTAGTAGTGATCCAGGGGGACCTGAGAAAATGACTAGGGGCTCTGTTATTGATTTAAATAACTGACCGCCGATTCGTAATACACCTTCGAGAAGAATCGGCAAGAAACTCGAAGGCTAATAAGGCTATAGGCGCCGTCTGTGTCTAAGTGTGTTGATACTCCCTGACTGGTTGTCAGAGGAGGTAGGATTGGACGAGTCCATCGCCGCCAATATTTTGGCTGCGATGACGTCGCCCGGACCGCTTAAGAAATCGCGAGGGCGTCGTCCGGATCGCTCAAGTCATCGCGAGGGCGTCGTCCGGAGCGCTCAAGACATCGCGAGGTCGTCTACGGAGGACTGCAACATTGCCCTGATGCTAATCAGTATAAATAAGATTTCGGAAACACTTTGTAATACCTAACGATTTATATGGTGTTATTTAGGTATGTATATAGTGTTTTTAGAGGTAGTTACTATTTATTGTTTTTAGTATATAATAGTTATAATGATTATATATAGTTTGCGTAAGATTAGATTGTAAATAAGATAGCTGTTCATAATTTTGTTTTGTACATTATTTATTCGATATATTAATTTTTGATATATAAAGTTGAAGAAAATCAGTGCAAAATATATGTTTATTTAGTAATAACATTTTAAAAGGAGATGTTAGTATGCCGAGTCATTCGTACATTAGTTAAATAAGTACTTGACTGCGTCTCGTAATTATTGTTTGTATAATTTTAGATTATTGTACTTAGTTCTTTTGAAAACAAACAATAAACATTTTAAAACTAAACTGAGCATGAATTTTAATACAGATACTTCTAAAAAAACGACAGCAATTGAGGTACACATTGTTTTCAATATTCGCTGCCAAAACAGAATATAGAGTGAAAATTGTTTGCATTCCTGGATTTGAGTTCAAACTAAAAATAAAAATAAAACCGGCAAAGTGTGGGTCGGACTCGTGCATCGATGGTTTCGTACAAACTGTTGTGCTCATACATCGCCATAGGTCTTGGTCAGCTTACAAAAGGTAAATAAATAAAGTGGTGTAACTACAAACTAACGGTTTTCGGAATTATCCCGTAATTTGTGCTAAGACATTGCTTCTTGCCAAATTTCATGATTCTAGGTCAACGGGAATAGATTTTGATTCCCTTGCGGTTGTCAAAATATACGGCATAAACGCCCAGGCCCGTATCTTTTGATTGCGTTAACTTAGAAGTGTTTTATTTCATAGCTCCTAGGGATTGCAGATCTGACTATTTGATATCATTTTAACTTTATATCTCCACGCATGCCTGAGAAAAAGGGTGTTGAGAGACAGACAGTCAGACAGATGGACAGACAACAAAATGATCCTATTAAGGTTCCTTTTTTCCTTTTGAGGTACGGAATCCTAAAAACAATCACACGACAATCACACAAACACAACGACTCTTGATTGCAGTAGCATAAATTGAATGGGATTCACCACAAAATATTATCAAAAACCGGCCAACGTCGTGATGGACATCACTTAGGGTTCCGTAGCTAATGCCAAGAACCAACAATAAAACAAGCATTGACATTGGTTTAGTAGTTTTTACGTGATACGCGAATTAATTTGTTTTTTCGGTTGGATTCAGTGGCCCAATTACAGAACTTGGCTGCAATCAGATTGTCACTTTTTTCATAGCAAAATCGACTCTATTGCAAAGCATTATTGAATTTTACGGCTTGAAACCGTCATGATCAACATTACGTAATCGCACTGCAGCTCTTTTTTTTTTGCTTTTTTTTCAGGGTTGACACGGGAAGAAATAGCTAGATAGCCGTGATAATTTAGTAGTAGTAGTAGTAGTAGTAGTAGTAGTAGTAGTAGTGAGAGTAACATGGTATAGTTTTTGTTGGATGTATCGATAAAGAGTTTATTCATATATTTATTTTGACGCACTAAACACATTACAATAAAAAAACGTTTTGATCAGTATTTTTGTTATTTAATACCAATTTTTTTGATTGTAATGTGTTTTGTACTTCTAAATAAATAAAAAATAGTTAATAGTTTTGATCTGGATTGCAACATAAATACATATGCGTACAGCTAATTAGTGCCCCGACCACAGAACTTGGTTTTAATCAGATTGTCACTTTCTTCATAGCAATTTCGTCACTATCGCAACGCATTAGTGATAGCGATATTGACAATCTGATTGAAACCAAGTTCCGTGGTCGTGCTGCAGAGCAACCATAACAAGCAAGACTGATATAAACATGTTCAAAGCTAGGTTGAGGAAGACAATATATATAGAAAAGAAGAACGTAAAGAACATAGGCGAAATTTTATGCGATAAATTTTGCAGCGTCTTGAAATATCATTTCTACAGAACTTAAGTAATTATTTTTCTACATTTTTTCAACATAGGCTGTAAGCTAGAAAAAGCCTTAACAAATCAATTTAAAAAATCATGAAAGTGTTACTTAATTTCCTTCCTACAATGTTTGACCGGCCTTGTTGCCTGCCCAACGGGTGAAAAAATATATCTAATATAATGACGTTTCCGGTTTGGACGTCAAAATTGTCAACACAGTATACTTCCCACCTAGTTTTTTAAACCAAAGGAGTTTGAATTACGCTTTCTTCCCACCCGGTTTTTTATACCAAAGGAGTTTGAAATAAGCTTACTGGCTTTAAATCTTTTAACACTAAGCGTAATTCAACCTCCTTGCGATAAACAGAATAATAATACCTATAGACTGTGCTACAGACAAAATGGTACGACAATATAAAACCTCTATAGAAAACATTATACTCGTAGCAAAGGGAATACAATGCATTATAGTTTATGGAGGAAGTGTAAAGAATTGTTGTTATATTAAGGTACTAGTTTTCCCGCCCGCGACTTCGTACGCGCGGACTACTGTTTATCGCGGAAAAACGCATCCTATTTTGTTCTAGGATATTAAAAACCAATGCAAAAGTATATGTTCTTGATGTTTTTTGACAGACTTGTTATTTCGTTTCCATGGCAACCACAGACCATTCTATGATGGCAACCGTTTCTTACAGTGATTAATCAACATTTTCCAGTTTTTCCGAATTTTCCGAGATAAAAAGTATCCTATGTTTTATTCCGGGGTTTAAGCTATCTCCATTCTAAATTTCTTCAAAATCCATCCTGATGTCATCGCATGAAGGCTCCCCAAACAAACAAACAAACAGACAACGTTTCACAAAACTATAAGGAACTACAGAATAAAATGATTCCGTAGGTTAGGTATATTCCAGCCAGATACTTCACAGTCAGATGCAATGAGCTTTCATATTGTTTCTTTGATGGCCTCACGTAGCCATATGATGATGAATCTACTGTAACGATGTGATATAACTCACTACAGCATTTTTTCTACGCAGGTAACGTAAAAACACTTGTGTTTCAACATCATCTAACCTTAAACCATTTATCAAGGATACCTATGGCCGCAAATTGAGAATTAAATTTAAACAAAGTTGACTATTAAAAGTTATACTAATATATCCTTTTCTATCTATCTATAAGTATTAGTATAAAAATAGACTGATAAATACATAACAGGGCCTTTGCATTGCGCAGTCTGGTAATAACATCACGTTTATTCGTGACGTTCGATTACTGAATTCAGGAATCGATCGGTGCGTGCCGAGTTTTTTTTTTTGGAATGGATATATGCTGTTGGTCTATAGCTGACCTCTACAGCGTCACCGTGACGGTGACGACGGTGGGGCGCAAAAACGCTCCGCCGCAAAATGTGCCGTCTACTCATCTATATTCTATCTATAGGTACCTAAAATAATCAAATGCCGTGCGTAAGTCTCGCAAAAACTCAAAAATGGCTCGAGCGATTTGAATTATTTTTGTGTTGTTAGTAGTACCTGCGTCTTTGCCCGCGTGGTCATTTAATTTAAAAGTGTTATTCCAGGACCAAAAATACTTAGAAAGTATGTACTACAATTCTTCAAAATTTGTTCAGCCGTCAAATAGTTTAATATCGATTCCTGGGCATTTAATCATCGGATTATTCCAGGTACCCCAGAATTTAAGTCAAATCTTAATCTACCCGACAGTGAAAACCACGTCGCAATCGTTCCAGTAGTTTTTACGTGATGCGCGAACAAACACACAAGATTACAAAAAATAAAAACATGTTCAGTAGCTAATTTAAGTACCCTAGACCATTTTTTTAACTAGTGGCTCTGTGAGCTGTACACCTCGCAAGCACAAACTTTTCTGCAAATAATCTAGCGGCGCACAGTAGCACCATCTAGTTACCTTATTGTGAAATTAACTTATTTGTAAATTTTTTTAATCACTAAGGTGCTCCATTCATCATCATCGTTTACCTAGTAGGTAAACGGCTGACTCCACTGTGAAGAAACCTAGAGCAGTGAGCAAATTACTGCATTTTGAAGAGCTGTTCTGCTCATCACGCCGAAGATCCTCACCAAACTTTTATGAGACCAACGGAAAGTTACTAAATATTCAAATAAAAAAACCCATCGAAATCTAATAAAGCGGAGATATTCAGTAGCCCCCTCTTTGCCCATTTTTGGGAGAAGTACCCTCCAATATAAACCACAACGACAAAAAAAACTAAAAATTCTTTATACCTGTAATACCGAGTATCATCTAGATTAGTTAAGAAATACGACCTGTAGAGGAGAACAGCCGGAGATCTGGACAGCGCGTGGACTGAAATACGAAAACATTGTTGCCCAAGCTGAAACGGAGACTTCGCTCGCACTTCGCGATTGCTCGGTCAATTATCTTCATTGTACAGTTCTTTTTGGTAGTTGATGCTTTATTATAAGTAAAAATAGAAGATGGAAAAGTAGACGACACACACCGATCGCTTCCTGAATAAACGTGAAGTTTTTAATTCCGCGTAGCTTGCAGCAACTACGTGGTTATCCAATTTATTTTACTGAATTCCACAGACTAAATGAAACAAAACGTTCCATACTAACCAATGTTTTCAAAGTATCCGTGTAATGCTGCATTGAATACAGTATAAAAACGTTTCAATAGCAATGTAAACGAAAGCTCTCCAACAAAACGCAATTACTTCAGCAAACTGCGCATTTTGTAACGTCTGGACTCCCGATGCGACATTACCTAGCTCCTGTTTTCTACATATTACGGTGCACGGAGTTTACTTATTTGAACAGTGACTGCAGAGCATCAGATTTATGAAACGTCCCGGACTACTAAATTCTGCTTATTTTGAATTCTATTTTCGAGATATGTTATCCAATGTCGCCACGGAGTATTAAAATGCATAGGATATCATTGCATCTTGGTCTCTAAGGAAATGCAGACCAGCGTCGTAGATTGGGAGTTTAATATTGCAAAAGTATGGTACAACAGACTTCTGGTATAACTTTATATCATTTGAAATGAAATTTGCTGTATGAATTTCATTGGGTGTAAGCTTATACCACACATATATTATAAATACGTGGATATCTCAAGTAACTTTTCTTTGAAAGAGGGTGTTATATACGAAACGCGGAAATTTTCCTAAAAACATTATTACTTGTATTGAGTTTCCGATATACATCTATACACTTATATACACTATAGCTACATGATTATTGTATCTGCAAGATGACGGTTAAGCTTCCTCCTGAATTTATGTACAATTTAGACTGCTTCAAAAGGAGAGAGACATTAATCTGAATGAATACCTACTTATCACAAGCTCTGTTTTGTTGCCTCTGATTAAAAACTATTTTTGCCCCACGGCTTTGCCAGCGTAGATTTATTCCGGAGATACACCATTTCCTTATCTTTTTATTAGGGAAGTGGTGTGCTTGTAAGGTAGGACCCTCACGATGCACACCATTTACTTTCAAATTTCATAAATTTCATAATTTTTTTTATAATGATGGAGATGCCACAGTTTCGACAATCTCGCGTCAAATTTCGTCAAGATCGGTGCCTGCTACACACACATCGATCTATCGGTTTATCGATTTTTTTAATGTATCGATTTATCTGTACAAATCGATCTGCGCAGATTTATTGATCGTGTGTATGACAAATCGTTGCAGATAATCGTTCATCGGCGGCGGTTGCATTTTTTATTATTTAATTTTGTCGATTGCGTTTGCACAGTTTTATCGTCGCTTGTGGATGGCGGTCACTCAGTTCGGCAGTTCGTCACGGAGCTGGCTTGTGTGTACACGCGCTGGATTCGCTGTCATATCAAAATGACGGAAGAAGAAAGAGGTGGACACCGCGAACAGCTGAAAGAGTTTATAGAAGGCTACAGAAGCGAAACTTGTCTTTGGAAGACAAAATCAAAGGAGTACCACGAGCGCACCAAAAAAAAGTTTCAGGAATGATTTGACTAAGAGCTTTTAATGTTTTATTTTTTATATTATTGTAGAAAACTTCATATATTCGTAGAAACGACCTATAGCTAAAAATTGCAGTGTAGCAGATAGTTTGTCATGAAGACGTATTGCTTCTCTCATAACAATGTCCTGATTCTTTATTAGTGGAGTAACTAAAGCCAGCAGATTTAAGTATGCATCCTCGTTCATCCTTAAATAATTATGCCAATCTTTCGGACCGAATTACAACTTATTTAATAAGTTGGTATGAGAAAATAGCTTCCTTTACATGAGCCGTCTTTACAGCACACACTCCGAGCTTTTTTTTCTTTAAACACATAATCGGGCAAGTGCGTAATCATCTTTCATCGTGGATGACAAGTTTCTTGAGCGAGCTTCTGCAGAGAACTGACGATCGACGCAGATATCGGTGGCGTGTGGTTTAGTGGCGTTCGATTTAACTGCACAGTCTGAAATCGCTACGATATATCGTTGCGTGTGTAGCAGGCTTCATCGTGAAAATGCAACAAACAGACAGAGAAGCAGAGTTGAGTTCGAGTGTGATAGTGTGAAGAGTGACGATAATATGCGATGTGATCTTAGACGACAGGAATGTCAAAGGATGTGATAGTTAATTAAATGTGTATTTATGATGTACCCAAAAAACCCTCGTCCGCATTGTCTGTAACAGCACATGCTCGTAATAAGCACCTCTTTGAATTTGATGTTTCAAAAGATAACGCTACGGAAATACTCCAACATAAGCTGGTGGCAGTTGTTGGTTTTGATTCACAAATATTTGCTTTCGGTAAAGGCAGTTTAATCTTGATTTTGTTGAAAGGAAACAGGGTTTGGAGGGTTAAGTTAAATAACTTTGGTTAAGTGTAAAATTAGAGCAATTTCAAAAATATTTAGTAAATATGCGTAGTAGCAGTATGTAGTAACATTCATTAAAAAAATCTTACTTACTAGAAAAAAGTATTAAAAAAACATATTTTTTATTTTAAAATTTGTACATTATTCTATTTTATTTCGTATTTAATAAAGTTTTCAAAAATAATAGATAACTTTATTATCTACTAAAACGTAGTCACAACACAATGTTAACAGACTTAAATAAGGCAACTGTTTGTTTGTTTGTTTGTCGTATAAAGTAGTACTGGCATCTAGTGTTAGAATTTGTCAGCCAGGAGTTTGTTGAGTCAAGGGCCTCTGACATTGCTTAAGAACTGATATCAATCAATAATAGCCGGAACCGACGGATTAACGTTCCTTCAGAAACACGGAGCGACCACACATAACTCAGAAAAGTAATTGGTGCGAAACCTAGAACCGGGCCTGGTATCGTTGGATTGCACTATTGAACCGATTAGTTACCATCGCTCATTACTTATTTAATTTTACGGTTACTGAAATATGGTTACTATGTATTTACAAGTTATTATCAAGATAGCGGCCAACTGGATTGACTTGCGACCCGGAAAACTTATTTTGATACCCATATTCGAACATAAATTCAAGAAAATAAAATAAAATCGCATTCTGTCCAAAATGCACTGTTGACCACATATTTACAACGAATTTACCCCACCTACACTGTCGACCTTTCCATGTTTGTAGTCACTTTATGCTGTGTTGCCACAGGTTTAGGCCAATGAAGTGTATTGGTATTTTATTGCCAGTAGATTGAAGGAGTTTCTAAGATAAAACCTTTTATTGTTAGGGACCTTCAAACTTTAAAGAGATATTTTGCTTTGAACAAAATTTGACGCTATTCCTTTATTTATTATATTATTTTTTAATGATTACAATATGATTTTGGTGTTTTAAACCTAAAAGGGACACCATTGGAGTACCAACATACAAAAAACATTTTAATACTACTATTAGTTTGGTAAAAATTACTAAGTTTGTGTCTAAATTTGGAGAGTTACGAATAAAAATATGGAATAACTCTGAAAATATAAAAATCGCGGACCATACGAGTAGATAATGTTCCGCGATAATTTTTCGAATGTGGATTATTCATGGGGGTTATTCGTGTGCCCCTGGAGGTGATATGCCTTGGGAACTCCGCTTATCACTTCTTCCTGGGACACCATGTATATCTATTTGCCTCCCTCTCTTCTTTCAGTCATCGAACGGTCTTGTTGACCGTTCGATGACACGTTATTTAATCAAATATTGTAGGTTTCTGAAAGCTAATCAAATCTCTGCTGAACTAGCAAGCTTGTTAGCTAACGGGACTGGCAAATCAAACGAAGTTGCTGAAAAAGCCACGTATTTAAAAATAAATGTAATGCCAAATGTAATTTATCAATAAATAGCTGTACTCGCAGTTTCGCATGCGTGGTCATTTCTCTAGGTGAAATGTACTATATGTGCGATTCCAGGACCTAAAAAATACCAATACCAACATTTGATCAACATTTCTTCGGCCGTTAAAAATATTTTTATCGATTGTTCGGCTCCTACTCAACGGATTGAGATATGAATTACACCAGTTTTTAAGAAAAACCCTAAACTATCCAACAGTGAAGTTTTTACATCATAAACAAACATACAGCTTAACAGACAGACTCGATTTAAAAAAATGTTATATTCTGGTTCAGTAGCTTATTTTAAGTACACAGACCATTTTTTTTATTTATCTTTTAACAGAATTTTGCGTTCATATTGCTTTATTTTATGTATAGATATTATAGGTATAGATTATTATAGGCTTATTCTTCTATCAATTAAGCAATGGCAATAAATGTGGCATTGTCATTTTCGATTATTTAAATTGTTTTTTTTTCGACATAGACAAGTCTATCCATTAATAAATGGATTTCATTGTTAACCCAACTTTTCATAAATACAAATGAAGGTAGGCAGGTAACTTATAAAGGATGTCCTTTTAGCAAAATATTTGACTGTTGAAAAGTAAAATCGTGAATGTTTAGTTTAGAAATAAGATTTACTCTTATATTTTTCAACATAAGATCAGATAAGTGTAATGTTAGAGAAAATACAAACAATTTTATCTGTTTCCCTCGTATTTCATTGCACCTTTCTCGTATCTCACGTCTCCGGTCATCGCTCGAGTGTGGGATTGAGAGCTTACCACTTATCCCGAGTAAGGTGATCAAGATTTCGCAATTATCCTTCTCTAACGTATCAACGCCGAGCAACCTTTCGATTTAACAATACATGTTGGCATTTAAACGCCTTCATAGTACAATGTACTTCTGGGTCTAGAGAGTGTAGGTTTTGTTTTTAACAAAAGTGAAAAGAAATCTTTTTCGTCTATTTCTTTTGTGTTATTTCTGTTCTCATCATCATCACATTTCTTCCTCACAGCTCCACAGTTTTAGATACTTTTGCTGGGATATTGTGTTAAGTATGAAATTTGCTATATTTAGATTACACGTGTCAAGATTAAAAGAAAGCATAGTTATCTGTGGTTAATATAGCACATAACAAAACAAAGCATACAAAATAAACATGCAGCAAATGTAGATTAAAAAGCTAAAATCTTTTGTTATATATGTTATTATGCACTAGTTTTCCCGCCCACTGCTTCGTACGAGCGGACTACTGTTTATCGCGAAAAAAAGCATCCTATTTTCCTCTAGGGTATTAAACACCAATGCAAAAGTAGGTATAGCACCAATGGTCTTGATGTTTTTTGTCAGACTTGTTTTTTCGTTTTCATGGCAACCACATACCATTCTGTGATGGCAACCGTTCCTTACAGTGAGTAATCAAAATTTTCCAATTTTCCCGTGGAAACTTACAATTTTCCGGGATTAAAAGTATCTTATGTATTATTTCAGGGTAAAAAAATACATAAGACACTTTTAAAAGCTATCTCCATACTAAAACTAAATCATTCTAATTCATTCTAAATTTCATCAAAATCCGTCCAGCCGTTATTGCGTCAAAGCTCCCCAAAGAAACAAACAAACAAACAACATTTCACTTTTATATATTAGTATTTTTTTATTATTATTTTTTCTTTGTCTTATATTTGTGTACTACCTTGAAAGTTTCAGCTGAATCAGGAAGAGCTCAAAATTTTAGTTGCATAGTTCCACCCGGAACTACAGACAACAGATAGACAGACAATCAAGAAAATGATTAAAAACGTGGTAAAAAAAAAACTGCCAAGATTGTTAAACTGAGCCCAAGAATAGCCCTCACTCAGAAAAAGTCCTCGCTCTCCACCTATGAGTGCGGAATATATATGTTTCTTTGGCCCGTTTCCGATGATTGCATTGTACGTACGTTGTACGGACGTAAACTATAACCGGAGATTAGTGTTTTCGGTTTATAGCTCCCGCGAACGACGATATTGTTCTTCAAGTATTCATAACTCATGCTAGAGAATTGTGAAAACTGAAATGTGAATATCTGTTTCTTTGAGTAATGTACGCTTAATGGCAAAAATATTAAGCAGAAAGAAGAGTTTTATTATCATAGTGTGACACTTATTTCGTATTTCTGTAACATAAATCTTACCTGGAGGTGCAAGAGAAGAGCCACCTCGAGTGGCGTTGTTAAACGTTTCTTATAATTCTGAAACGGGCGGCGTGCAAAGGAGAGAGCTATTCTCGGTGTTTCACTACGCGATAGAATCCGAAACGAGGAAATCCGTAGAAGAACCAAGGTTACCGACATAGCTCTCAGAGTTTGCAAGTTGAAGTGGCAATGGGCAGGCCATATAATTCGCAGAACCGACAATCGCTAGGGAATAAAAGTTAACGAATGGCGACCACGAACCAGCAAGCGAAATTTAGGGGAGACCCCCCACACATGGACCGACGACATTGTAGCCATCGCAGGAAGTCGGTGGATAGAGGTGGCACAAGATCCGCTATGACGAGCTCTTTGGGGGAGGCCTACGTTCAGCAGTGGACTTCTAAAGGCTGACATGATGATGATGATGATGAATTCTGAAAAAAAATATATTTAAAAATAAGCTACCTTCATTCCAAATTTCATCAAAACACGTACAGCCGCTTGAAAGTGTGAACTGTGATGATGTTGATAATGATGATGATGATGATGAAATTATCCTATGTGTTATTCCATGGTATAAGCTATCTCCATTCCAAATTTTATCATAATCTGTTCAGCCGAATGAGAGTGAAGTATGATGATGGTGAAGTTTGATGACGATGATGATGAAAAGTATCCTATGTGTTATTCAAGGGTGTAAGCTATCTCCATTCTAAATGTCATCAAAATCCGTTCAGCCGTTTGAGAGTGAAGTATGATGAGATGTTGATGATAAGTTAAATCCCCCCCATTAGAAGTTTTTCGATCACATCAGCTTTCAAACCGAAAGAACTGCATTCTGCGGGAACCTATCATTTTCGGGATTCAAAGTATCCAATGTCCTACATCGGAGTATGAACTCAAATTATACCAAGTTTTAGTTGAATTGATTCAGTAGTTTCGGCGTGATGCGCGGTCAAGATACAGACAAAATAAAATAAAAACAGTCATATAGTTATTTGGCTTCAGTATCGAATATTCAGTACCCTCCAAAATATATTATTGATTGGACCACTAATGCGCCAACTGGGAAAGCGGTTTTAATCGGATTATGCTCGAGTACATATAAACTATGACTGTGTCAAGTTGCAAAAAATCCGTCTAGTATTGGTCCTGGTACACTTTTGTTATATGTATAGTTTTCTTAAAATATTACACGTTTCCTCAACGAAGAAAGTGTATCAAAAGCTAAGTAAAGTAGGAGGAAGTTACAGCTTACCATAAGGTAGGTAAGCTTACCTTATGATAGGTTTTCTTCAGGCGGGTATACTTATTTCATCACAAACAGTTGATTTTCATCCTTTTTGAAGTATTATTAATAGCATGTCTCAGTTAAGACCGTAATAAAGCTGGGATCTCGCTTGAGAGACGCAATATATTTTTATTTGAAACACTAGTCTATCCCCGCGATCTAGCTTGCGATGTATTAATAAAGAAATAATAATATTTGCAATAATTCGGCTGTGTTTTTGATGTGTAACATCTTTCCTCTTGCTTTCCTAAAATATATGTGAGCAATTTCTTGTAAAGTGAAATAACATATATGATACGTGTAAAACAGAGCTTGAACCGAGCGATGATAAAACAGAGCTTGAACAGCGATAATAAAACAGAGCTTGAACAACGGTGACAAAACAGAGCTTGAATCAGATGTTACACATCATAAGCTACAGTACGCTCGTTTTTTTTAAATTCTTTCAATATCTCAATCAACCTTTCTATAAACAGGTTTCTAAAACTACTGCCAAACTAACGGAGACTAACTTTGCACATAAATAACAGGTAGGTAAAATAAAATGTATAGAAATATAAAACTTAGTCGTAGGTAACAGTATAGATTAGGTAATCTATACTGTTACCTACGACTAAGTTTTATAGTTTTATAGTTATTAGTTTTGGAGTATTCTAATGTTCATTACATTGATTTCGTTCAATATACTGACATACACATAAAGTTTATATGGTAAGTAAAATAGCATAGATGAGGAAGATTTTCTAAAACGGACCAGTAAGTATTCTTTCACTTTGAAGTGCTTTTGTTTAAGAGGTTTTTATATGATGTGGTGTTTTTGTAATTAGATTTTTGGTTACTTGGATTGGAGCATGCTAGGCGTGAACTTACGTCAAATTTCTGAAAGGAAAAATTCAAACACGAACGTATGATTCAAGACATCCTGCGCGCTTAGGAATGCTGTTCCGTTGCATGCTCAATTGAGCTACACGTGGTCCTAGCTCGTACTCCGAATCCTATTTGGCTTTCTATGCGTCTCTGGGAGTCATAGGCCATCTATTGATAAGTTATTCAGAACGACACTCCGGAGGTCGCACAAGTCCTGCTTCGTGGTCGAATATTTTCCTTTCCCATTATGTTTTTGTTTTATTTAAAAAAAACAATCAATTTTAATATTATACTTTAGAAAAGTCACTAGATTAAAGAAGCTACTAGTTAAGAGTATAATAATAATTTTTATTTGCTATGCACTACTATGGTGAACTAATTCTATTCTTTCAAACTTTAAAAGATAAATGGAATACCAGACTAATTTTGTGTCCTTTACGTGCTGCAAACCTGAAACCCAATTCTCTAAAAAAATGTAAATATTCAAATTCTAGTTTCAATCTATCATTGATCTCTGAAAAACAACGACAAACGTTCCTCAAAATGCGAAGGTTAGATTGTAATATTCTGAGAGTTGAGCTTATGGTGGCTCCAGACTATCTTCCAACCCGACAATAGCTGATAATCCAAGCTTCAATATATGGTGTGGTATGGTTCGTGCACGTTTAACATAGTTCCATCAAGTTGGCCCGAGATTTTCAACCACAAATAAAAGGAGGTTGAAAAAGTTCTTGAACTCGCTCGAACGTGTATACCACACTGTATTACGCTGATCAGATACAGCGCGGCCGCACTTATCGCTTCGATATTTTGCCAAACGTTTGGAGTTGGATGATAGTCTGGAGCCGCAATAAATTAATTTAGAAAAGAGATTTTTATTCAATTCGCAATTCAATCACGATTAGATCGACTTTCATTAAAAAAACTAAGAGAATTGGGGCGCTCGCTGGTATGAACTGTAACAAACCATTATCCTCAATTTAGCTTTTTGATGATTATCTAACACATTAAATGTAAAAATAATACAACAATATTGCGTTATATATTAGTCGTAAGGCAATTTTAGATTTAAAACTTTGAGATTTAATATAAAAAACAAATACCACAATTTATAAACTATATAGCGTATAATCTATTCATATAATATAGCAATAAGAACAAAAGAGTCTTTACAAAAACGATGGTCTAGGGTACTTAAAATAAGCTACTGAACAAGAATATAACATTTTTGAAAATTGTGTCTTTCTGTTTGTTTATATTTAGTTGCAACACAAAATAAAAATATGTAGGTAGACGTATTTATAAACTCTTTGGGTAAGACAATTAAATAATAAGGTTTTGAGTATCCCAAAATGTAAATAGATGGCGTTGGTGATCCATAAAACACGCAATCGTTTTTCGCACGATTAATGTCCAGCAGGGCGACCGCAGATACGCAAAGTTGACTTCAACGTTTTTAATTTGACATTTTAAAACAATAAACCATTAATTTAGTACCGCCAAACTGTCGCGTTTACCATTTTGAAAAACGATTACGAAAATAACTTTTGGTGGAAAACTATTGAACGAATGATTTCCTACGAAATGACAGTTGTTACAAAAAAGGGTACCGCGAACGCATTCGCGGCTTTGAAAACGATCGTAATGGTGATTGTTGAAAACGGTGACTAATGAGCAACCTTTTATGCTACATACTATCAAGTTAATACTTTGAATATACACATTGATTGTGATTTATAATCTATATCAATGTTTTCATTTTAGATTATGTTAAGTCTAAACATAGACCCAGTTATTAAATAAAGTACCTAGTAGTATTAGTATCTACTACCTAAATGAAAAGTGATCTATAAACCAATTTTAGTTCATCTACCTACGTAAGTGGCGGCAAGAGCCTATTTGCTTGGGGCTGCAGGGGAGGAGCGTCAGAAGCCAGCTCATAGAAAGAGGCGTGTATGTCTTACGTGATCTCAACAACTCATTATAACTGCCGAAAGAACATAATAGGGCCAATCAAAGACTGAGCAAGGGTTTATTTCAATGGTTGTTCGAGAAAATAATTCCCCAACTGCAACCGGCGACAGTTTGGCGGTACTAAATTATTATTGTATATTTATTATTTGGTTCTGCATGACCAGTGCATTTAGCCAGTGCCAGGTAAAGAGATATAGCAAATTGTATGTTTTTTCAACAGATTTTCAAAATGTCTAGTCCCAGTCAGTCAGATAGTCAAAAGTCTAGTCATGTCACGATTCAGTAAAGTGGTGGAGATTTACTAAAACTTCCTAGGGAGTTCCGGAAAGAACACGAAATGGCACGCTTGTATCATTTACCTACACTACTGCACGTAAAACGGTAAATATTCCACCAATATTACACATTAACACTCGAAGATACACAAGTTTAGAAAATAATAAAAAGTTAAACACCCGTTTCGATTTCGTTTCCCGCCGAAAGTATGTACTACTTAATGTTATAAACTTTCTTGGTTATGGCCTTGATAATGGTATAATCGTTTAATAATTTGTGGTTTTAAAATGACAAATTGAAAACTTTTACGTTTACTTTGCGTATCCGCTGTCGCCCTGCAGTTTGAGAAATAAAACAAAGCAAAACACCCATTTCGATTTCGTTTCCCGCCGAAAGTCAGTACTAATATAGAGGTTTATGGTTTTAAAATGACAAATTGATAACGTTTACGTTTACTTTGCGTATCGGCGGTCGCCCTGCAGACGATTGAAAACTATTCATTCGTTCAATAAACCATTACAATACGATTACTCATCGCGGTACCAATTTTTATTCGATAGTAATCGTCAATGGTAAACGTAAACGTAAATAAAACCATAACGATCGCTCATCCGCGGTCGACCTGCAGGTTTTGTTCGACTATTATTCGACTGAGGTTTCGTTACTGGTTAGTCGGGTCAATTCGTCGTATTCTTTCGTTTGTTTGTTTGTAATCATTGTTATTGTTATGGCATCTCTATTGTATTCTGTGCTACTGTCTAATATTGTCGTTTTGGATTTGCAGTGTTGGGTCAGCTAAAAGCAGACGTGTAGCGGTGTATCCTATTTCATTTGCTTCACGTAGAGATGGGTTGTATTAACCCATATACGCCCAGACAAATTCGTATTTTTTTGTGAAATTTGAATTTATGTTTCTTTTAATATATCCAAAAAATATATAAAAACAAGATTTTTTGAATTTCAGTTCCTGGAAGTTTTCTTTTTCAAGGTGTCGAAAATGACACAGTAGGCAAAATGTGCTACTAAATTACAGGAAATTCCTACATGAGTAATATGAAATTAAATACAACATTTTGTAAATAGTATTTGCCTTATATACGTATTCATTATAAGTATTAGGAACCTGTCATGAGAAATCAACACAATTGGTTATAGGTATGGAATCCAGCGAAACATTTTTCATGAAGGTTTACACCACATTTGCTGCATTTCATTATAGTTTCATTTTTGAATACAGCGCACCTTCTGATCCACTGACTCATGAGGATCATGTGCACGGCACCATAGCTTCTGAGGCTCAGTGGCATGCTAGAGGTCACTGGATCCGTTGATGGCCCAGGATGGGCTCGAAGAGATCCAAATTTTAGCAGAAAATGTCTAGCAATTGATCGTCGAAAAAACAAAGTACCTATCTACGTTTGCTCCAATAGACATGGCCAACAATCCAGAATTATTGACCGTAACGTCAATCATCCAAGTCAAAAGACATATTATTTACCATTTTTTTCCTCGAATGGCAATGCGATAAGTCCCAACGTTGGCGTCTAGTCGGTCCACCTCACCCATATATCAATTATATTGATAGACTTTGTTGGGCTGATCAATGTCAACCTTCTCCTTTTAAGCTGCTGGATATCGGCGTGCTTTTTGAATAACCCTAATGCCAAACTCATTAGATAGTAAAGTCACGACGTTGTTGTCATTCCAACGAACGACGCAAATATTGTCATTTCTGTCCATCCTGTAGTCATAAAATCCCCTCGGCTCCTTTTCGAAGAACTTTTCTTCCTTCAGTGGACATTTGTCTACTGTCTAACGGTACCCGTAATTTTCACGTTCTTATCTTGTAAATTGGCCAACACAATTGGATGGTGATGTAGAAAAAATATCACAAAACACAGAAAACTCGCATCCTGGGTAAACATTATTCACGGAATTTGTTAGAAAGAAAGAAAGAAAGAAAATACATTTATTCAACACAAACAAAAATAAAACGTACAAATAATTAGAATAATTAAGTAGGTACAATAGAAAAGGAAAAATCAGCATCAGTTTGCCGAAGGCACGCAGCGCTGGTTTTCGGCTAAAGGAGCGGAAAAAATAAACATACACGAATAAGTATAAAAATGAAATTAAATATGAATACATTTATAAATACCATTAATTTATATATATATATATATATATATATATATATATATATATATATATATCTATCTCTCTATACATATATAACTGTAACGGGTCCAATTCTGTACATTGAAGATATTTAGAATTTTTTTTTGGACCTTACTCTAGATTCGGTACTGAAGCCAAAACTGTAACTTTTTCATTTTTGTCTGTCTGTCTGTCTGTATCTTGGCTAGGCATCACGCCGAAACTACTGAATGAATTTAAATGAAACTTGGTATGATTTGAGTTCATACTACGAGGTAGGACATAGGCTACTTTTCATCCCGAAAAATGAAATGGTTCCCGCAGGATTGGGGTTGAAAGTTATTTACAAGAACACGTATCACGCTGAAACTGCTTGACGGATTTTGTTTTAAACTTGGCACAGTCATAGTTTATATAATGGGTAAAAATTGAGGATACTTTTAATCCCAAAAAATAAAGTGTTCCTTCGGGATAATGTCCAAAATTCTGTAAATTGAAGATAAATGCGAAAGTTTGTATGTGTGTGTGTGTGTGTGTGTGTGTGTGTGTGTGTGTGTGTGTGTGTGTGTGTGTGTGTGTTTGTGTGTGTGTGTGTGTGTGTGTTTGTTGCCCCTTCACACTCGAACGGCTGGACGGATTTGGATAAAATTTGGTACCAAAATAGCTTATATCCTGGATTAACACATAGGCTACTTTTTATCCCGAAATAGGAGAAAAAAATATTATCGTTTTCTTTAAGACTTAAAAAATAACGAAAAAAATATTAAAAAATATATTTCTAAGTACCAGGAGAGCATAAGCAGTAAGCACTTAAGAAGTTGGAGATACTAAATTCTAAATTGACAAATAAAGTTATTAAAACTAAGTATACTTACCTCCCCATGAACATTAAATGTTGTGATTATATTAAAAAAGTATATCTGAGTACCAGGAGAACAGAAACACTTAAGATGTTGGAGACATAATATTGAAAAATAAAGTAATTTAAAGTGAGTAGTATAAGTTGTTAATGTTATAATACCTTTCCCATGAACATTAAATAGTGAGATTATAATTTTTAAAAAAATACTATGTACCAGGAGAGTAGAAACACTTAAGAAGTTGGAGATACAAAATTGACAAATAAAGTTATTAAAAGTGATTGATTATAACTCCCCGTGAACATAAAATGGTGTGATTATATTTAAAAAATATTTCTAAGTACCAGGAGAAAAGAAACACCTGTAGTTGGATATATGACATTGACAAATAAAGTTATTAAAATTAACTATACCTCCCCATGAACATTAAATAGTGTGATTATATTAAAAAAAGTATTTCTAAGTACCAGGAGAGCAGAAACACTTAAGAAGTTAGAGATACAAAATTGACAAATAAAGTTATTAAAAGTGAGTATAACCACCCCATGAACATTAAATAGTGTGAATATATTTAAAAAACAAAGTACCAGGAGAGCAGAAAAACTTAAGAAGTTGGAGATATGACATTGAAAAATAAAGATATTAAATTAAAAGTGACTATACCTCCCCATGAAAATTAAATGGAGTGATTATATAAAAAAAAAAACAAAGTACCAGGAGAGCAGAAAGACTTAAGAAATTGGAGATATTACATTGAGAAATAAGGTTATTAAAAGTGAGTATACCTCCCCACGAACACTAAATAGTGTGATTATATTGAAAAAATGATTTTAAAGTACCAGGAGAGCAGAAACACTTTAGAAGTTGGAAATATGACATTGAAAAATAAAGTTATTAAAAGTGAGTATACCTACCTCTTCGAGAGTGTAGTAGCTGAAGATCTGGCTCAGTGGCGTGCTTTTGAAAATGCGTATGTCCAGCAGCGGACTGACACGGGCTGATGATGACGATGATGATGATACCTCCCCATGAACGTTAAATAGTGTGATTATATTTAAAAATAAGTATTTCAAAGTACCAGCAGAATTTATCATCATTAATATATTTTTGCAAATTCTTTGTCAAAGTGACATGGCGGGGGTGGGGGTTGAGTGTTGTTAATGTTAATGTTAATGTTAGAGGATATAAATGGGACGGGGCCAGGGGGAGAAGGATGGGACCAAAATAAGAAAGAAAATGAAAGCTTTGAAGGAATTTTTAAAATGATAAGTGTCAAAGTGACAAGTGTCAAAGTCACAGCTGTCAAAGTGACATCCTAGGGATGCAAAAAGGAGGCATTTTTTAATGTATTTTCTAATGTGGCGGGAGTGGCAAAGATTGACCGCGATTGTGTGTGTGTGTTGTTGCTTCTTCACGTTCGAACAGTTGAACGGATTTGGATGAAATTTGGTACCAGGATAGCTTAAGTTAGAGATACAAAATTGTCAAATTAAGTTATTAGATTATACCTCCCTATCAACATTAAATGCTGTGATTATATTTAGAAAAGTATTTACTATGACGCTGCGTTTATAATATAATGTTTTTAATAGAAATACAAATATAAATAAACACTATTAGTTTATCAAAACTTTTTCTTTAATTGATAACGTCTTGCAATTGGCAATGCATTTTGTATTCAGCAGAGCTTTAGTGTGTTTAAATAAACAAAGTAGATAAATGAGATTATATTATTATTTCTCTTAAAAAAAGTGTTTTCATTCAAAATTAATGATTCCTTGAGTATCCAAGAAGGTTACTTAGGAAGGTTTTATTGAAATTCCAGCCTTATGGGAGTGACTCCCATTTGCAATTACTAAACAAGGCGCAGGGGTAATCACTACAAGTTTAAGGATTAAATTTGGAAAATACATGCTCCTCACATGGTCAATTGTTATGTGCCGTGCTCACGTGTTGGGAAACCGTCAGACCTATTCGTGTAACTACTCACAAGACGGAAAATATTTGTTTATCAAAAAATCTTCAATATAAGGAATATATACCACCAAAACTATTTTAAATTATGTGACATGATTGTAACGCTAACTGTATTATTTTTAAATAGGATGGGGGAGAAGATTGCACGCGGGCAAAGCCACGGGGCGCAGCTAGTATTCAATACTAAAGACAACACTTTTTTTTTTGTTTGTCTGTCTGTCTGTCCGTCTGTTTGAAAGAACACTTAGCAAGCTGAAACTATTGGACGGATGTTGATGAAACTTGCACAGATATAGTTTATAAGATTTCCATTTGTCCTGTGGGATATGGGTCCAAATTCTGTAAATTAAAGATATAGTGTTTTTTTTGGAAATTACTATAAATTATTCGATTATGAAGCCTAAACTGTATGTTTTTTCATTGTATGTCTGTCAGTCTGTATTTTAGCCGCGCATCACACCGCCGGAACTACTAAATGAATTCAAAAGAAACTTATATGATTTGAGTTAGTACTTACTACGAGGTAGGACATAGGATACTTAACATATTGAAAAATTTATGAGTTATTATTTAGGGGTTGAAACTTATTTAAAAGAACACGTACCACGCTGAAAGTAATGGACGGGTTTTGATGCAACTTGGCACTCTCTTAAGTTATATAATGGGTTAAATTTGAGGACACGTTTTATCCCGAAAAAGTAAAGGTTTTCTGCGGGACATGGGTCCAAAGCTATGTTAATATTTAAGCAATAAAAAATATTTTTTGGATGGTTCTCTATATTCGATACTGAAGCCAAACTGTTTTACTTTATAATTTTGTCTGTTTGTTTGTCCGTATCTTGACCGCGCATCGCACCCAAACTACTTAATTAATTCAAATGAAAAAGGTATTGAACAATATGTTGTTTGTAAATCATGTCTTTCTTTCTGTTTGTCTGTATGTTTGTTTGTTCACGCATCACGTAAAAACTATTGGACCGATTGCAATGCGGTTTTCATTGTCAGATAGCTTTGAGTTTGATTTAAAATCTGGTGTAATTGGTATCTCAATCTGGTGAGTTAGAAGCCGAACAATCGATTAAAGTATTTTTGACAGCTGAAGAAATTTTGATCGAATGTTGGTATATTGGTCTTAGAATAGCACATTATGGTACATTGAACCTAAAAAAAAAGACCACGCGTGCGAAGCCGTGGGAACAGCTAGTATATATATATATATATATATATATATATATATATATATATATATATATATTTAAAAATTACATATAAATAATTTAAATAAACATAGATAAATAAATAAATAAAAAAGTATATTTAAGATATAGCAACGACAAAGGAATCAAATAATGTAGTCTCTGAATGGTGTCAAATAACTGACGATGAAAGTGTCGTCAAAATTGCGTGAGGCTAACGCTGACTATTAAGAATACCACGCATGTGGGTTGCAGCGAAATAACCACTACTATTACGTGCAACTAATAAGTGAGAAGAAATGAATTTCAAGGAAAAATAATTATTATAATAAGTATACATATCACAAAAAAGATATGTCTATATTAATATTGCCATGCTGCCTCTGCTCATCAATTAAATATTGCCTGACTTTAAGCCTAAAAGATAAGATACAAGATAAGATCAGTTGTCATGGCGCTCTTTGGGGGAGGCCTATGTTCAGCAGTGGACTTCTAAATGCTTACATGATGATGATGATGACGAAGCCTAAAAGAGTATAATTTTTTTAGTTCCCGAATTGGTGGTGGCAGATTATTCCAACACTTGGTTGCAGTATAGCGGAAGCAATCTCTGAAAGACGTAGTACGGTGCCGCGGTATTGACACCTGTTGAGAATATTTCTTGCTATCAGATAACCACTTTATCTTGTCGTACAAATATGAGGAATCCTGGTAACTTACGACACCAAAAAGCAACGTGACAACGTGACAACGTGTTCGCCAAGTCCAGTATCCCGTGGTTCAGAACGCCCTTGATACAAATCAGCTTGAAGACAGTAGCCCAAATGACGTTGCTACCCACGCCTTGAAGCCATACCTGATAGGCTTGCCATGAATATGTTGTTTACGACCAAGACGTCCAAAATACAAGATCATTGATTCGTCTATGCTGAAATATTTTTCAATAGGCGCATAAACCAAATAATTTTCATTAATGAGTAAGATCACAGGTCGTATTTTAGCCATTTTGTCGCCTGATTGTAAAGGAGACGATTTAAAGTGGGCCTGGAATAAGGTTGTAATTAACCAAAGTGACACGGGTGGCGTTAAATGCTGTATTAAAACTATAGGTAAATACATCTAGATTTTTTATTTATATATATATATATATATAAATATATATATATTTATATATATATATATATATATATATGGTTCTTAGTTTTTATATATATATATATATATAACAGAAAATCAGAAATTCGTGTTACACTATTTATAACTCAAGAACAGATTTTTATTATCTTTGATTTTTTGAATTTGTATCCGTCCCGAATAGATAATAAATATAGATGCAAAAAGGAGGGAATTTTTGAGATTAATTTTCTAAACTTGTGGGAGTGGCAAAGTTTGACCGCGGGCGAAGCTGCGGGGCGCAGCTAGTTCAGACATAACTTGATTATTTATTGTAACCATAACTAATACTCTGAAAAGTAAACAAATATTTTGTTTTGATTTAGAAAAGTCAGTACGTGTAAAAGTTTTTCCTTTGTCCCCCTACCAGTCAAGTCGTTTGATTTATGTGACTCTTGTCCCACTTTGAAACTTATAACGACGTCGGTGCAGCCACGCGAGTTAATTTGTGTACCTGTAGTATAACGAAACAGATTCAATAAAATAAATCGTACTTGGAAATATAAATTGTTTATTGGACATAAATACGATAAAAGGTTACCAGATACGAAGACTTTAATTTCAGAAACACATTTATTTTAAACTAGCTGCTTCCACTGATGCCCGCGTGCAAAGTTTGCCTCCCCATTAGGGAGGAAATTTCTTTTTGTAAAATCCTGCCCATTTTATTAACACAATACCTTATTCGGTATTGTGTTAATATAATGGGAGGGATAAAAAAAAACAAAATGACCTATTTTAAATCTCAGGGCCCACTGTTTAGACTGTCTGTCAGTCAATCAGTATGTCACGGTAGTATCACACTAATATTATAAATGCGAAAGTTAGTGTGTGTGTGTAGGTTTATCCGGTATTCACGCTGAAACGGTTGAACGGATTTTGATGAAATTTGTAATGAAGATAGCTTATACCCTGGAATAACACACATGGTTCTTAACATCACCATCATTATCAACATCATAATCCACACGGGAGAAACTGCGGAGCGCAGCTAGTATAAGATATACATATATGGAAAGTGGATTTAGTATTCAGTAAAATAAGACGAATTTTGAATATAAGTAACATCTACATAATTACCATTTTTCAAAAATAAATAGATATGGTGTCGATTCTGAGTGCACCAATTAAAACTAAATTTGACAGCTATAAAATTGTTGCTGTCCCTTTCGTTTCTAAAAGGCCTGAAAGTGACAGCAATAATTTTAGAGCTGTCAAATTTAGTTTTAGTTTTAATTGGTGCACTCAGAATCGACACCATTGGCAATAATCAATAATCAATTTATTGGTAAAATGTAAATTTACACGACAATAATATTATAAAACCGTAGGTAATAATTATATTATAGTATGCAGGCATGTTGTATTAGTCCGCAGCGATGTGATCCGACAGAGAACCAAAGTCACCGACGTATGTAGCTCAAAGGTGAGGTGCAAGGTGAAGTGGCAATAGGCTCATCACATTTGTCAAAGGACTAAAAACCACTGGAGTAGACGGTGTCCTCGAGTGGAGAAAGCGACTTGGTAAACGTAGTGATAGACGCCCACCAGCCAGCTGGAGTAACGACCTGCAAAAGGCGGTCGGCAGAAAATGGATAAGAAGAGCCGAAGACTGGGCTTTGTGGCGTTCATTGGAGAGGCCTATGTCCAGCAGTGGGCGAATATAGGCTGATGATGACGATGATGATGTATTAGTCCTGAAGCCTGCGAAGATTCAATGTCAAGACAATACACACAATCCTGATAAGAAACAATTTTTACAATGTAAAAATCGATGGATTTGAAATCTATGAAAGTACTAGCTGTGCCCTCAGCTTTGCCCGCGTTCAAACTCCCCCCCCCCCCAGCCACCTTAGAGATGGAATTTCAAAAAAAAACATTATTTAGTGCACCTCTGGGATACTCAAGGATTATTTCCTCCAAATTTGAAATTTCTAGATCCACCGTTTTAGTGCGTTGTTTGTCAGTCAGTAGGTATGTTATTGTGTTTTAAAGGTGTAGATGTTTTTGCACTGACTACAGGGCTACTCTTACTTCTTCATGTTTAATATCCCAAGAGAAATGTCTCGTTACCAAATTATTCGAATCTCAACTTACCACATTATAAATTGTTTAATTATCAACTTACCACATTTTAAATTATTTGATTCTCAACTGATCACAAGCAGCGGTCACCACGCCGCACAGTGGGTCGAAACAGAAAAAAGGGATATAAGATTTTTTGTCTTTATTTGGTAATTATTTTAATGCCAATTGATAGAACGTAGTAATCCAAAACGAAACTGTCCTATAACATTTTTACTACAAATAAATATTTAGCGAGAAAATAATCAATGTTTCAAAATGTTGTATAGAGTGACACCTATTATGCTTCGTTTCTGAGAACTTTTAGCCGATCCCGACTAGTCATTACCTAGGTATCAACCATCATATTATATTTTCATTCATATTTCTTAAGACACTTTCAACAGCTGCAACCACTCGCAGTCTTGCCTGATAAATGCCATAGAATATCGGTACTTTTTGTACTACACAGAAACGAAATTAAAGTATTTTTATGTAGTTTAAGATCAAATACAAGTTAAGAAAGAGTAATAACAAAACCTAAATAGGTTTCTACTTGTACCTAGGTAATACTTATCTATGAAAATAACGGAATAATTTTATTTTTTAAATATAATAATGGTTAATAAACAAAATGCCAATTCATAAAGGCAAGAGTTTAAGATAATGTTTCTACTGTACACTATCTATTCTAGGTATTTACAATCTACCCATTGTTATGTGGTACTAACCAACCACCAACCTACATAATTATGTCATTAAGCCTGTGGTTGTTAATTACCCTTGTAAAAACGAATGCATCTGTTTACGATTGAACCTATTGTTATTCTAGGAAATTTCGACATCTACCGATAATCATAACTAACGACTATATTTACGAAATAAGTCTAAAAATAAGGTGCTTTTGGAAAGAAAGAGTGAGTCGAAAGAACAGTAAAAATATATTTTATTTTTTTGAAGTATTACTTCAAAAAAATAAAATATATTCTTACAAAAGTACCTACGTTAAATTAAGAAAATAAAACATGCTCATATGTTATAACTTACAAATATTTCTAATCATATCTTCTAGGACGAAGGACAAAGGACGTCTAAATTATCATATCAAAACTAAACTTATACTATATATTTACCTTATTTATTAAGTATTATTTATACATTTTGTAAGTGCCTACTACTTATCTATGAATAATTAACAACAAAGCACTAACTATTCACTATCGCTATCTTGAAAATTGCTTATATCCAAAAACTCTGTCTCACAAGTATTATTTTCTAGAAAGGGCATCAATAGCTCCACAGCTTTTGCAGATAGGGCCATTCGAGTTTTCTGTGCCATTCTAGGTCTTATAAGCGCAAGCATCGGATCGGACGACAAAAGAAGATTGTGTAAAATATCTTCATTTGACGCAATCCTACTAACTTTTCTAGAATGGCTCTCCCTATAATTTCTAAAATCTTTGTTTCGAGCTTCTGATGCTTCTTCTGAGAGTTTGCCAATAGGGAGCAAACCAAAATGTTCTATTATATCAGTTCCGTGTATAAGAAATTTATGTATGCTGGAAGGCATGTAATACCATGGATATAATTGAACATAAAGGGCTGCTGTCTCTTGACAAAACTAGGCAAATTTTGAAACGTTCACACGTTCTCCAGATGCAATTGTTTGGAGAATTACGTGAAACCTTTCAATTAAATCCTCATTGAGATCTGTGATTCGTGCAGTTATTTTTGGATCTCTAAAAAATCGTCTCGCTGTATTTCCTTTATTGGTAGTGCCAGCTCCCTGCTTGACTATGTCAATCAGTAAGCCACATTCATTTTTAAATGAATTTTGAATGGCTTGTTTTCTTTGTACCATTTTTTCTTTATCGTCTCCCCTTGCACTCCACTTCTTAAAGTTGATTCTGTAAGCTATGACAGAAATAACTGTTCAGTAAAACTACCAATTAATAACTGAAAATACACAAAAATATAAATATAAATAATATATATACATACCAATATGTAAAAGACATTCCATGGATCTTATCCAGGCATGCAAGGAAGACAATCCGTACTGGTACATGACTTCATTTTTTGGTTTTGCCTGTTATCCAAATTATTCATTTCTGAAGGTTTCGCCTTACATATATCGCAGACAGCAGACGAATTTTCAGAGATTATTGAAGCAATTTTGCCATCAATTATGGTTAGCAGCATGTTGTGGCTAACAAATACCTCTCCCACTTTTGTTGGTTGCAGTGCCTTTATCTCGTCTTCAATTTTATTTTTCTCGTTGTTGACCGCATCCTTCGTCTTTTTTATAAATTTAAACAAAATTGGACGACAGTAAAACGTTGATGAGGGCCTATCATTTTTCCATACTATTTCGTCATCACTTTCAAGTCTTAGTGGTACCAAACTAGCCATAAATACAGCTGAATCCTCGATTTTCCCTTTTTGCTTATAATTGCTTTGTCTGAAGCTCCATCAAACCCCCATTTGCTTGTTAGCTTCACTTCAGCACCAGTTCTTAAAACTATGTTGTTGGCAATGATAAGCCTCGATGCAGTCAAGTTCAGCAAGGCTTGTAATTTAATTTGCGCTCCTTCTTCGCTCAAAATGATGTCCTCTTTCAAAGGATAGCACTCTATTTTTGCTAGTTTTGTTTTGTAATATGAAGGATATATGTCTGATCCCTCTTCACTGGCTGATTCTCTTAAATTTATGTATTGCCACTTTGAGAGCTGAAGCGACACGAGCAGGCCAAGTGCTTTTTCTGGTGTATAACGGCCATCTTTGTTTTTCTTGCTAATTCATGCCTTAACTCTCTGGACATTCTCAGGATGCTTCAGCAAATGGTCGATTATCTTCAAATTGCCCACTGTTTTTTAAACTTCTAATTTTTGTAGTAGCACTTAACTCTTCCGGTGATACCGATTTGTTCAAATGTTCTACTCGTCTTCTCTTTTGCTTGCCACATAGTTCTTCAAAAGGTTTCCTCGAAGTGCAAGAGGTGGATGCTGTTGGCGAAGTGAGGGGTACATTTTCAGTATCATTCGAAGATTCAAATTCAACTTCATCTTGAATTTGTTTATCTACAGGTGTCACATGGGGCCACACTATTTGGCTATCCAACCAATCTTTATTTTGGTTAATAAATGTGCCTAGAACGCGGTGAGCTTTCTTCCATTTGCTACTTATCTTTGAACAGTACTTTTGGCAAAACTTTATAAACATCGCTTCATTTTCTTCGTTTAACTCCAATCTCATTTTCTCTTTCAGAAGGTTATAAAGTTGAACGCTATTAGATAATGAGTGCAGTTCTTGTCTCATAAGCATAAACAAGTCAATGTTATTCACTACACTTTCCACATTGATTGCGAAAACTATAAACTCAAACAGTTAGTATCCGATGTTAATTCTAGTGATAAGACAACCGGAATGATTTTTAGCTAATCCACCTGTCATTTATGTAGGACTCACCCCACCCTATTCCAGTTCTACAAATATTATTATCAGTTACTGTCACTATTCTTCATTACCCTTTTCCACTCATTGTTAAATCGCGACGTTTAAGTATATCTGCTGGTAATTACTATTGTAGTCCTTAACGAGTACTGAAAATTCCAAGAATAACAATAGGTTCAATCGTAAACACATGCATTCGTTTTTATAAGGGTAATTAACAACCACAGGCTTAATGACATAATTATGTAGGTTGGTGGTTGGTTAGTACCACATAAAAATAGGTAGATTGTAGATACCTAGAATAGATAGTCTACAGTAGAAACATTATCTTAAACTCTTGTCTTTATGAATTGGCATTTTGTTTATTAACCATTATTATATTAAAAAAATATTTTACACCAAAAAAATATGTATGCCTTATTTAGTGAAAGCTTTCTCAAAACGCGTTGAACAAGTACCCCAGAACTTAAAAATAACTTAATTATACGAGATACTGTAATGGACCCAGCCCCTTTCAACAATATACCTTTAGCGTATATTAACATAGATATGCCTGCAGGTATATACTTACGACTTTGATGGACCTTTGTTCCTAGGATTGTAATGTATTGAACTTGTGATAGCTAACATTCAAAATGCATTTGTAATAGGTTAAGATCGACCTAATTTCAATGCATATAAGCGAGGTTCGAAAGCTGAAATATTAAGTTCAATGTGGGCGGATTCTGGTCGAAACAGGTGTGTCGCTCACAACCTTAATTAGCTGTATTCCCGGTATTTTGCGGGGTAGCGATGCTAACATCTATTCTATAGAACTCAACTTAATTGTCAACAGTATACTTTAAAGTGGCGTATGTGTGTATCTCTTTGTATATTTTATATTTGTGTATCGCCTGCTTTAAAGCAGATGTCTAAGACTCGCTACCGCTCCATAACACGGTTTATTTAGCGTTACAAAGGCTTTTGTAATAATAATAATAATATTTGTGGAATTCCTTTGAGATAAAGTGATCATCTGATGATCACTTATCGCCACTACCTGTGCAATTAAGCTGTCAAGCCCCTTATAATTTAGTGCATGGCACGAGATGTTAATTACATAAATCAATCTAATCAGTTATTCTTTCTGTATCAAATGTTAAACCTCTCTTGTTCACTGGCGATAAAAGCAGAGTATGACATTGCATGCTATACCCTCGTAACTGCTACCTAGCTTATATAGTTATCATGTAAGACTTTGTTAGGCAATAAGGAATTAATCAAACGAGTAAAGAAAATTTAAGTATTTTTTATTGACCACCCGTTTCCCGAAAGTTACAAGCTAATCCAGAAGAAAGGGCAAAGAAACTGGAGAGCGTTTTTTTCATAATGAGTTCTTACTTTCTATAATACAATGAAAATTAATAGCTATGCAATCATAAATCGTAAAAGAGGAGGAATAGAGACGATAAACAAGATTATATTAGGTACATAGGAAACTTCAGTGTTTACACGTTATTTCGATCAAATAAGACATACGTGCACAAAATAAGACAGGGTAAACACAGGGGATCTAGACTTTTAGATTTTGTCTGTCCATGAAAGATAGGAACCTTTTGTTTAACTATAAAATAATCAAAAAAGGTCTAGATCGAATAAATTAGATAAACTCAGCTGTTTAGCTATATTAGCTGTACTCGGCGACAAGCCCCTTTTCACCGACATTATATTATCTATTTATGTAACACTGAATTTACACTGGTATCTTTCAACACTTTTATATTAACTTCTACGGAAGGTTAAGGAAAATAACTAGGACTCCCTCGAACGTGGGTAGCACAAAACACGACACCTTGAAAGCGCGGGTAAAACACGACTGCCCTTCGAGATCGACGATCGACCTTCCCTCTCTTCTGTCTTGCCCAGTGTCTGGACACATGAACTTGGACCTGTGATTGGTCATTGATCTCAATCAGCACGCAAGCCACGTCCAACGCGCTCGCGCATGGCTGTAGGTAGACCGTCATCCAGTGTCGCTCGCTCCAAGATATGAAATTGTACAGAATAATTTGTGTTCATAAAGGGTCACTTATTATGTGTATATGCTATTTCATAGAGTGGATACAATCAAAGACAGTCATAAGAATTTGTTATAAATTAGTTTTTATACTAGAACTGCACGAGTCAATATGGCGCCTATATTGACACGATTCGTCCCTTTTGTTATTTAAAACATAAGATCAATTTAATCTACATGATTGTAACCACTTTAAATTATATACATATTTTAACAATGAGTAGTCAACTTCAATTCATTCACAACCCTGATATAACTATAGGAAGCAAGGCATGCAGTCAGTACGTTTACAATTCATCACTTAAACCGTTAAAACATTACACTCCATTGTTTCTGCGCAGTAGTGTAAAATGTTTAGCCTGCCAATAATTACAAGCCTTTACCGAGAAACGCTTTGATCACAAACAACTTTTCGACAACGCGTGCATGTCGTAAAATTGCAGATCTATTGTAACAGTTTAAAAGTTTTTTTTTATGACAGTGTAGCTAGAAAAAGACATTTCAATAAATGTTCTTTTGAAATAACAAATTGCTGTTCGCGCCTTTATCTATTTTTAACTGTTTAACACGTGTTGGTTTTGGAAAGTTTCAATACAGAACAGGCCTTTGCGTAATAACTAAAAAAAAGGAATATGGATTTTATATCCGTTACAATACCCATTCTATTTCGTAAGTCATGGCAGTTTTTTGAGAGTTTATTGTTTGCTCGCGTCCATAGGATTTAGCCTTGCGTAGCCTTTAGGATGTCCTACACGTGACCCTCGGGTGGTGCCAAAAGAGCAACCGAATCACCTGGTGGTAGGCTTCGGCCGACGGCTTTTTATTTTTACCACCCCCTGGTCAAAGCCTTGGTGCCAAACGACATGTCTTATTCCATCATTATGTTCAGGGAAGCCGACTGGATGAGTATAGGATACAGTTGTGCTGGAAGGGTGGACCGTATTCGTAATCATGGTGTTTAAGGTCGGAGGTCTTGCTTCTGAGGGTAGCGGGATCCGAAGCACGTTGTTCTCTGCTGGCCGGACGCAAGTAGTAGTTTAGCTAGCTACGAAAACCTGCCCCACCGCTTGTGAAAAATCTTGAAATGATTCATTGGGCCAGCTGGCGACCGGATGTGAGGAACTGATGAATTATTTCAAGGGCGTTCAGGCGTCCCGCAGTCTCCGCACAAGTTCTCCAACGTCATAGTTATGCCTTGACTTCCGTGGGTTAGCCATTCTGACATCTCCTATGCTATAACTTGTCCAACCTATTCACACTAATCATGAAAAAAGTCCAAAGAAGAAATTAGTTTAAACGGTAGATGTAGCACGTTCTCACACTCAAAGTGGATCTTGCAAAAATTCGTGAGATTCACTACAATCTCCAACCGGTCCACTATCATCTGGAGGCTTCTAAGTACCACTTGTTCTTCTTGTCGGCGCTGGCGTTTGTGTTTGCACTCGTGATGACATATGCTGTCTGCGTCTCCGAAATCTTGAGCACCCTAACTTCTCGGTGATTTGGGTGCTATTGGACACGGGCATTAAGAAAATTCTTTATGCCTGTATGTAACGTTCTTAAAGCGAAGATTGGGGGACGACATTATTGGTGGACTATCTCTGTGAGGCGGCTGGTGTGGCCTAACAGCGTTACCCTTCTGCTCAATTGGTGTTTTTGGGGGATTTTAACGCCCACCACAAAGAGTGGCTTGTCACATACCAGAAAACCAACCACGCTGGTAGAGAGACGCGAAAACTTGCTCTGGCGCTGGATCTCGCTCAGCTGGTGCATGAGCCGATACGGGTACCTGACCGTGACGGTGACACTGCCAACTGTCTTGACCTGCTGATGTCGACTGAACCAGAAAAATACTCCGTGTCAGTATCCCCACCTCTTGGTAGCTCTGATCCACTGTCTGGTTAAGTCCGTCTCTTTGTATTCCCCACCTGGTCCTAGCCGTAAAGGTAATAGACGCGTGTGGAGATACAACTCAGCAGATTGGGAAGAGATGCAACAATTCCTTGCATCCGTACCCTTGGCGGCAAACATGTTTCACATCCCAGGACCCGTCGACTTGCCCGTCTGCTGTTACAGAGGTAATATGTCAGCAAATAGAATATTACATTCCATTCAGTGATAAGCCTCTTGTCAGCAACACTCAGCCTTGGTTTCGATCCGACTATGTTCGTGCTGTGGCTCTAAAGCAAAAAGCATATCTGGACTGGGCTGATGCTCGAAAGCACAAATTCTCTGATATTCGGGTTAAGAAACAAAAAATCAATTTTGCCGCTAAAACCTGCAAGAAGACTCTTAGAAAGGCTCATTTTGATCACATAGGTCGAATAGAGGCCAAACTATTTATACCCCGCGGGTAGCAAAGCTTTTTGATCCCTGGCCAAGTCGTCGAAATGAACTTCTGCCGGCCCTCTCTGCCACCATTGCTCACACTGCTGGAGAGAAAATTAATTTATTTGCTTCCCTTTTTGCAGAATCTTCGCTTCTAGACGCTACTGGCAAAATACCTTCCTGCCTTCATTGCGGGTTTTTTTTGGCCGATATACGTATTCGCCAGAAAAAGGTTCTCAGAACGCTTCGAGCCCTACATGTGAACAAGGCCAGTGGTCCTGATGGCATTCCAGCGATTGTGTTGAAAAACTGTGCGCCCGAATTGTTTCCCATCTTAACGCGCTTGTACCGCCTCTGTCTTCACTCAGGTTAAGTTCCGAAGAGCTGGAAGCTTGCCAATGTACAACCAGGTCCTAAAAAGTGTAGTCATGCTGATCCGGCCAATTATCGCCCCATTTCGATAACCTCCTTACTCTGTAAGTGTACTCGTATGGAGCGTGTCATAAACGTTAGGCTATTGGCATTCCTTGAGGACAATGATCTCCTCAGTGATCGGCAATACGGATTTCGCCGAAACCGATCTACTGGAGATCCACTCACGTATTGAGCGCAGCCATCGAGACGCATGGTGAGACGCTTGCCGTCTCCCTTGATATATTGGCTTTTGATCGGGTCTGGCACGATGGCTTTTTAAACAAGCTTCTCTCATATGGATTACCTATGGATTGCATTTGGATAGCTGATTTTTTGAGGGAACGATCTATTCGAGTAGTCGTAGAGGGCTGCTCGTCTGATCAAATGGCCATCAATGCTGGTGTACCTCAAGGATCGGTTCTCTTGGCTACAATGTTTTTACTGCACATTAATGACCTTTTGAAGCCCGGTATGCAGATGACAGTACTGTGGTTGAGAGATACAGTTCCAATGCTCAAGCCATTGCGACGCTGTCCAGCTTCAGGGAGAGGCTATGGTGGACCGTTTAAATTTAGCCTTAGAAACCGTGTCCAATTGGGGCGATGCTAACCTGGTTAAGTTTAATGCTACTAAAACGCAGGCGTGTGTGTTCTCTGCTAAAAAGAGTCCTCTTAACCGATCTTCATCTTTCCGTAGTGTAACGATACCATTAGACGACCATCTGAAGCTTTTGGGTGTCGAACTCACACCGAACCTGAAATTCTTCTAAGGAGTAGAATGCCCTGCCCTCGTCAGTGTTTCCAGTAAAATATAACCCAGGTGTGTTCAAGTCAAGAGTGAATAGTTATCTACTAGGCAAGCATGCTACACCTTCGACCATCGCTTTTCATCAGGTGAGATCGTGGTCAAAGGAATGCCTAGACAGAGATTAAAAAAAAAAAAATTAACAAATTGGGGATGGACGGAGACTTATTTCTCTTTGGAAGTGACAATAGTATCGATGAAAAATTACAATAATAAGCAAATCTGTATGAGATAGCTTACATGTTGTGGAATAACGAACTAGCATAATATTCAGTTAAATATTTAACAAAACTCATACATAAAAAAAACATTGAATCCCTAAGAAAAATAAAATGAGGACAAGCAAAACATTATTGACTAACAGTTTTTCGCGGTCAGTCCGTTTTTCTTCTTCTAAGAATTGTACGAGTAGGATAAACCAATTGTACTCTTTAATTTATAAGTTGTATCTTTATGTGTATTATTTTTTGGTGTGCAATAAAGTGTATTTGGTATTTGTATATCACATGTATACCAGTTACCAATTCCTTTTTGTAAATAACAGAATATATTATGTTCACCGATAAAGGAATATTATTGCCACGAAATGTTATTATCAGCAGTCTAAAGAATCTTTGATGTGTGTAGCCAAAGGTAAAAAATACAAACAGGTCACAAAAGCCTAAAAAAAATATCATGATACAAAATTAAAACTTTGGTTCTTATTTATTTATTTATTTATTTAATACATTGTTGCAAGAGCAGCAAAAGCATGTTCTACCAGTCAACCACATACAAGAGAAGGGATGTAGGACTTATTTATTTATGAACGTACACTACATTTGATTGTGATCAAACGATAGAACTGAATAGGCAAACAGATGTAAATCAGTTTATGTTAACTCACAGATCAAAATCACCACGTCAAAGCATTTACTCTGTTTAGTATTCCACATGTGTAGCGTCTGAAACTTCGCAAAATACATGTATTCTAGTCAGGAAAGGTAATCTTGCAAACGACATCCACCTACGCCTCTATCAGCGTATCTAGTTCAATCATAGTTAGTGTCATGTTATCTATCGATGTTGGTAACCCATTCAAGGCATTCTTGAAATAAATTCAATCAAAAACACAAAAAAAAGATTTTATGCAGTAGCCATGTCATGGTGAAACTTAGACCGGGCTATCAAATTTAAATACGTACATGCAACATTTACTGTCTGTACTATTAGCCGAAGACGAGTTCCTTAGTCAGGACCTAACCCTGAGTGCAGCAACCATGGCATGGTAACACTTAAAACCGGCTATCATAATAAAAAAAACCTATCTGTGCTGTTGACAGTTGAAAAGTTCCTTTATCTGGAGCTAATCCTAGATGTATGCTTATCTTAAATAAATTATAGTTTAAAAAAATTAAAAACACGCTTTTATAGAAAATTTAACTATATTATTGAATTGTCATCGGTCTTTGACAGGTGTGCAAAATTTGAATGAAATCTGACCGTTTAAAGTGGGTCAAAATAGCGTCCAAGGGAGTCGATTACAAACATACAAACATACAAGTGAAGCTAATTTATAGCGTGTAAAAACATTGCCATCGGAACTGAAACAACAAGTAAAAATTCAACTTCAACGATAAGAGGAAGTGGTTCTCATAATAATTTAGCTCGCAAGATTATACTTAAACTAAAAACTGAAACAATCTGCCATTCACTGTGTTATAATGTTTAGGACTGGATTGCAAGTCAATTTTGAACAATTTAAGGACGTCCAAAGATGCTGAACTTTTGCACATGGGTGTAGTTCTGATGACAATTAAAAACTACAGTATTAGTAGTAGTAGTAGTAGTAGTCAAAGGAGCTACACAATTGGATGATGGAATCCCTTCGAGTTTGGGCTCATTTGGTTTGTCTTGATAAGATCATGTCTGGTTTTATGTGGTATCCAGGGTCTGACGATGGAGCTGGAAGGTAGTCACAGGAACTCAACAAAAAAATGATGAAACCCCTTCGAGTTTGGGCTCATTTGGTTTGTCTTGATGAGTTCTCTGGTGTTATGTGGTTTTCAGGGTCTGATAATGGAGCCGGAAGGTAGTCCCAGGATCGCAACAACAAAATGGTGGAAAATGGTCAAAACTAATTCAAACGCATTTTTCTTTAATGTTTTTATTTTGTGTACTTGTTTTTTGCCATAAATAAAGCTATGATAGAACCCCCTTCGTGTTTGGGCTCATTTGGTTTGTATTGGTGAGTTCTCTGGTTTTATGTGGTATCCAGGGACGATGGAGCTGGAAGGTAGTCACAGGAACTCAACAAAAAAATGATGAAACCCCTTCGAGTTTGGGCTCATTTGGTTTGTCTTGATGAGTTATCTGGTGTTATGTGGTTTTCAGGGTCTGATAATGGAGCCGGAAGGTAGTCCCAGGATCGCAACAACAAAATGGTGGAAAATGGTCAAAACTAATTCAAAGGCATTTTTCTTTAATTGGTAAAGGCATGTGCTGCGCTGAGGCACAGTGTGCGAGTCTCGTCCGTGACCCAAATTTTTCCATTAGAAAATTATTATATATATTTAAGCTAAGCAGGCGTTAACTAAATCATAAAAACTAATTCAGTTGTTATATATGTAGGTTTTATTCATCCTTGGTTTTAATTTACCAATGCTTTGAGTCTAAAGTGAGTGAGTGTCTACTATTTTCTTTGACATTATATTCTTTCAGATGTTTGCTTAGGCAAATAAAACTAAAAAAAAGACTTCCTAATAAAAATGTTATTTTGTAAACAACCACTAAAAATAATAGAATAATTACAATTGAGCCAGAACAGTATCACTTTTTCGAAATTACCAACGTAATAATAATGCATAAATATAACATAAGATATAAAAAAACATAAACTCTTTCTTGAGTTTTTTGGTGACCAGGCCATTAAATGATACCCTTGGTTTGCCCAGGCATCATTTAAATCTAATATTTTTACAAAATTAATACATACCTATCTACGTACGAAGTTATATGCAGTTGTCTATGACTATGTTTTGCAGAAGAGACAAAACAAGAGACTCACACGAGCAGATGTTGACTTTCACACGTTCACAAACCGATTGACACGAATACAGCAATCTAGTAAATGATAAAGTTTTTGTAGATAATTACTTTAAAAGCTTATTATTTTGGGTGCATTCCGATTCACGATATTATCGATGTGATTGATTACAGTCGAGTGCTGCAGTTGATTCGGAACGTTCGTGAGCGTGAATACAAGATCACAATAACATAACCTCAAAATTTGCCTAAAATACAAGGTATTAATTGTGGGGAAAGTACTAAAAATTGGTCAATTGTCTGTAGTAATATTTGGAAAAAATGATCGAGAATCAAACACAACTGAATTCAAATAACAGTTTTCTTTGCAAACATCCGTCAGTATGTCACTTTGACAGTAGCGCTCACGGTGATATCGGTTTGGGGCATGGTCGGTGTAATCGCAAAATGGCGGGTGTAATGACGTAATCCATGACGTCACAAGGAATATCGTTGTTGCGCTCACGATGACTCGGTACGCGTTTTAGCGCGATAATATCGTTAAAATCGATTTTTGCGCGTCTCGGAAAATATAAAGCACGTCAAACCGTTTAAGACATTATCTTTTTGAATACCTAAGCTCAACCATATTAAATTACTTTACTTTATTTTCACACTACATAAAAATTATATTTAAATACGATGAATTCACGGTTTTTCCTTATTCTTTTTTATTTTTCCGTGCATCTTCGGAGCATGCATCTAACACTTTTGTCCATAATTATACCTGCGCGGATGACCGCCATTTTGGTTCAACTGACGTGCCGAGAACTGTACCAACTAATGAAAATGTCGCTGATGTTTTTACAAAACCATTGGCTATTGTGAAATATAACTACTTTGTGAACAAACTTAAAGTTGATAAATGAATATAGTTACAGTATAATGTAAACTTATTATATTTAGAATAATATGATAGATTTTAAAAATATATGTAAAAAAATGAATAACTATTACTAAGTAACGTATTTTCAGGTTATTAGAGGATTATTTTGTTAAAGTGAGAACAATAATTCGTTTAATTTGCAATCTTTAATTTGTAAATAAAGGACATGGCCAGTTTTTGCCTAGTACGTACTTTGACTGCAGGTAATTATTAATATTCACAAAAGATATATAGAAATTACGGCATGTGTTATGTATGTCTAAAACTCCAGGCTTTAAAGGGCTGCTATTAAAAGTAATTAAATTGTTCTATCTGAAAATCAACGACATTTTGAATGTCTTACTTTCCGTTCAACGAAATGTATGTACGATGATAAATAAACTTATATATGAAAAATGAATCAATAATTAAAGTGAATGTACACAATGTTTATTAAAAATAATTTTGTAAATTGCAACATTTTTTGACATGATTATTTGTTTGTTATTTCATTCTTAAAAATAATTCAATACGATTTTGCTTTTGACTTAGCAAAAACGGACTACGAGAAATATCAGACATCTGTCAGATCACACAATGTCATGTCACTTGTGAATCCTTTTTTGCATTTTGTAGTTATCAAAGAGAATTTATTCACTACGTTTTAGTAGTTATCACAAGTAGTTATGCATTGACTCCGTTGCGCTTGCATTCGTGTGTATTGTACCATTTAATTCTGATCTTGTTAGTGCATTATAAAACCGACGACCTTCGCTTTTCTCCCGGACTGATTTCTTCTACAAATATGTCTTTACCGTCGTTCGTTACTACGGACTCAGTTTTGCTCACGTTTTGGATAAATATTTATGCGACTGATTTGATTGAGGTGTATCTACTGTAGCATAGCCACATGATAGCCACGCAACGTTTGCGAAGGTATAATGTATCCTCACAATTAACGCATTTACTTACGAAGCTCACACGATGGCTATCAATTGAGGTATGTATGTAAAAATGAATTTTGAGTGGGCTATGTAAAGATTATATCTAAAAATAGTAATTATTCAATGAAATACTCTATAATTCAAAAGATTTTCTCAAAACAAATTCACATGGAGTGCCTGAGAGCCTCTATAGCTATTTTTAAGCGTTTCAACTTGTAAATAAGTAACTTGTCATTATCTTTAAAACTAGAAGTTCTTGAGAGATGTTGCTCATTTGCAATTAGTAGGTTATAGGGTATATATATCTATGTTAATTATAATGAATTAAAGAAAATAAAACAATCTTTGGTCTGTAAACTGAAATAGTTTTACTAAATCACCAAATCCACATCGTACATTAAAAAAAACTCTAATTAGAAAACTGGCAAGAAAATGAAAAAATTGGCACTGGCAAATACATGAGAAGTGTGACGCCAAATAAATCCTCAAACGAGGAAAAGAAAATAAATAGTGCATTGCACCAATGGTCCATATATATCGCGAAATATTGGCCGTGTAATATAATGACCATAAGACTATCCATGGTACAACAGATTTCATACACTTAGTCAGTTTTTAGTACTTTTGTTTCATATTCAGTGTACTTTTTACCTGACTGCGGAGGGTAATGTTTTTGGGTTGTATGTATGTTTGTACGTTTTGTAGGAGCATCCTACAGACTAAACGGCTTGATGGATTTTGATAAATGAGGTATCATTGGATTCAACTTAATCACGAGAGTGCTATAGGATATATGAAGTGATAAAAAAACTAACATGGTGGCATATTGTAAGTATTTCAGACTGAACAAAAAAAAATTATACCTATAGAGTGAGGTATCAAAATGAAGGACTTTAGAACCAAACACCATTCCAAAAATATATAATTATTTTACCTAAACAGTAGCAATTGTCTTTTAAATTTCTTAAAAAAAAAAGAAGTATTTTGAAGTTCTGTAAGTACTTACTATTAGTCCAATGTTGCAATTGCAACTAGTAAAAATATAAAATAGAAAAAAAAAATTATACGTGTATGTCGCACCTCCCGCACCCCATACCTGCACCCTCAGACCAAATATTACTAAAGTATAGACCGCGGCTATAGCCCCGCCGCCTCGGTGTGAATCGTAGACAGATGTGCTATAGATACGTACATCGTAGGTCGCGAGTAGGGATGCCTGCAAGCGCTCGCGCGCATGTCAATAAAGAGGACGACCCGTCACGTCGTTCGTGGGTTCGACGGGCACGGCGCAGCACCTACCTATTAATGACTCATACAAATATAAAAACCTCACAGTTTCCTTTAGTACTAATATTATAAATAAGAAAGTTACTCTCTCTGCACAAGCAGACAGAAGGGATTGCTTGTTACCTTTTCACGACCAAATGACTGAGCCGATCTTGATAAAATTTGCTACAATTATATCTGAAAACATGAAGAGCATAAGCTACTTTTCTCCATCATCGTTATTTTTCGTCGCGGTTGATACAGCGGGATGCAGCTAGATGTACTCTAATACAGCAAAATAATGAATGGGAAAAAAGACGGACTAAATAATAAATAAGATTGAAAAAACAAAACATGAAACAAATTAAAAAAATGAACACTTTTTGTCCTCTAAAAAGAGTTAGTTTATTATACGGCTGCCTTTTAGTTTCCTTTACATTAGATTTGCGCACTATATACATAACCCGTATCTCTACATATTTGTTAACGAGCGCAATAACAAGAGAACTATAGCTATAAGAACAGGTAGTCATGTATAGAATCTTAGAAATTAAGATTCTAAAAGAGCGCAACTGTAAATTATAAGTACGTAGGTAGAAAATAGGCTTAGGTGTTACAAACATTTTGAGCTATTCAGCACGTAAGCAGGTTAACGCATAAGCAAGTTAAATATTGTTTTGCATGGGCTTAGGAAACAGGAAAACGTAGTGTAGAATCTATGTGCCATCACGTATGACGTCTATAGCATACGGGATGGCCGCGTACCTCTTTAGGTAAATAGCTGGGAACATGCAGCCACAGAGAGACTAAAGTTCTATGTGGGTGCATGGGTATTGGTACAGGTTGGTACAGGTTGGCTCAGGAAAGCCGCGCTTTGTAAAGGTACGAGTTTACAACGCGGGGCGATCTTGAGCCGGTCTAAAGGTAATTTGAACAAGGTATTGGTAAAGGTAATGTAAAATATAGATAGTAAGAGCGAGAGGAGGCTCACTGGGAGAAGCTTCTCTAAAATCAGTCAAGTGTGTTGACTTACGACGAGTCACACAGGAATGTCTTGAAATGGGACAAACTTTTAGCAACATGCCTAAAGTTTGGGTACCGGCTCCGTACGGTTGCGAGGAGATCACAAGATCGGAAATACCCCTCGCACCCGTTAGCAAAGCCATAAAAATTGGACTTTCTTCGTGGTGGAGAAGAACGAAGTTATATTAGGGCTCCGATAGCCAACATTTGTAACCGGGATAACAAAAGCTATATTCCATTACTATCCTATATTTGATTTTTAAGGTTTTTGACATTTGATTATTTTATTTGTAATACTTTATGTTATAATTTTCTTAATTGATTTGAAATATGTTTATGAATTTTTTGGTAAATTATTGTGTAATAATGTTTAATTGGTCTCCCCGTTCTTATTACAATAAACGTAACACAAGTTTACGAAATATGTGTAGGATATACAATTTAAAGTGTCAACAAGTGTGTTTTCGTTTCATCCTCCTATCCTGACCTCATCAAGTCTCATTTTCTCTGCAACTGGGACCCTGCACCTACGTGAGAGTATTCAACAATATTTTTGTTCAAAAAGATGGGTATGGTATAGAGAGCAGATTTGTGAGGATGTTTATAATATTAATTTCAAGATACGATATGTTCGTTATATTATCCCTACGTATAATCAGTCGCTGTATATCTTGAATGCGCGAGCGCCATAGTTTCAAGGTACTATTCCCTTAAGATCACTTATAGGAATATTATTGGAGTGATGTTATCAGAGGAACACCGACCTGCATTGCGATCTCGAGCTTCCTTCGATCCTTCAATACATGATGGATGCCTTCCGCCGCTACTTTGACGCGGCAGCCCATCACCCCAACCCTCTTGTAGTTCAGGCATCTGACTACTCAACAGACGCAATGAAACCCTTCCGTAGACGCCCTAGAGACATCTTAAGCGATCCGGACGACAAAATCGCTGCTGCAGTGAAGGCAGCGACAGAGTCGTCCAACCCGTCCTCATCATCTGATAACACACTTAGACACAGACACCGACCTCGCCGCTGGCGAGAGCTCGAAGGTCGTCAGACCGTCGTAAAAAAAATGCCCAAACTCCTTCTGTTTACTTACCAAGTACTACTTAACAAGGTTTATTTTAGGTTCCTGCTTTCCAGCTCTATCATCACATAGTCTCAATGGTACTATTATTGTACATACCTACTGTCATCATATTGTACCTATATCACAGAATAAATAATAGTTCCTATATACATATTTTTTTTATATTAACTTCTATACGACAATTTAGAAGTACTATGTATGAAAATGGACATCTCAAAAGACAATGACAGACACATTTCTTTTTTTGCGCGGCCATCAATGAAACATGGAATTATCAATTCTAGACAGTGTAACAAACAAAACATACTAATAATACAAGTATACCTCTTAACTCAGGCCAAATCGATATAATGAGGTTTACATATTTGGGTTGCATACCTCGTTATGAAATTAACCGAGAGGTATAGCCTAAAGGTTATTCAGGTATACGCACCGATTTAGAAACACTCCGATGATGAAGTAGAGGATATGTACGAAGACATAATTATCTAAAGCCTTGCATAACACCTCCAAGGCTACACCACCTTCAACGTTGTCATGGGAGACTTCAACGATAAAGTGAGAGTACAGACATGCATCGAGTCGGTAGTAGGACAACACGGATTTGTCAGCAAAAATCACAGGGGCAAATGCTAGTCAACTTCTTGGAGAAAGGAGGGCTGTTTTTAATGAACTCATTCTTTGAAAAGTAGTTTCAACGGAAGTGGATGTGGCAAAGCCCCGATGGTGTGACGAAAAATAAGATCGACTTCATCATAGCGGACAAAAAGCGCATATTCAGAGGTAAACTTCACAGGGGATTGATTTAAAGTACCTATTTTATTTTTTAGAAAAATTCGTAAAAAAAAAAAACGATTGTTGTAATAAATCAATTTGAACAGTAGTTAAAAGCATATTTTTTTCGACTTTATTTTATATAAAAATAATAAACCTGGCACTAATACTTCGAGCAGTAGGTATATGTCACTAAGATAAAAGTTACTTCGTTTCGAAAACAAGTATATGTATCTAAATCCACCAGTATTATGTCACAGTAACAAGTACATACAGACAAATCAAGTCCATATCAGTTTGCAATTGATATGCAGGAAAAAACCCATTAATGCAATCTAAAATTTAAATAAAATCAAGTAATTATCCCTAAGCATTAAACAATGATATTTGTGATCATGGAAAATGTTCCGTTACAAAAATTCGCACCAATCTTTTGTTTCCTTAGAAACATTTGACTTAAAGTTTTCAAGGTATATGCAAAAAAAAAAATAGAGAAATATCGTCATGTTAATATAAATAAATATTAAATAAACTTATATGCGCTCACTGGCGCTGTTACATGTTATAATCAAAATAGTCGCTAAACTTATCAACAAATTAAAGTTGTAGCCACTGCCACAACTTTTAGTTACAGTAAAATTATTTTCATAACACAATCAGTCTTTAATCAATTTAAATTATTTCTTAAACTCAAATGCACTCACTGGCGCTGTTACATGTTAAAATCAAAATAGTCGCTAAACTTATCAACAAATTAAAGCTATAGCCACTGCCACAACTTCTAGTTACAGTAAAATTATTTTCATAACACAATCAATCTTTAATCAATTTAAATTATTTCTTAAACTCAAATGCGCTCAATGGCGCTGTTACATGTTAAAATCAAAATAGTCGCTAAACTTATCAACAAATTAAAGCTGTAGCCACTGCCACAACTTCTAGTTACAGTAAAATTATTTTCATAACACAATCAGTCTTTAATCCATTTAAATTATTTCTTAAACTCAAATGCGGTCACTGGCGCTGTTAGATGTTAAAATCAAAATAGCCGCTAAGATTATCAACAAACTAAAGTTGTAGCTTCTGCCACTAGTTTTAATAATAATTATGGTCATAACACAGCCTTTAATTTGATAATTATTTTTCATATAAAAAGTGACACGACACATATGATGATTTCCTTAAAATAAGGTCATAACTTTAGAAAATAAATATCGTGAATTATCGCTCAGTTAAAATCAGGGTCTTCAACGTTCAACGTTCTGGTAAAGTATCTTTGACCTTAGTTGCTTTTGGAATATTGACAAATTCATGATGAAAGCAACTAAGAATAAATTTGCTAGTGCAAAGTTTATTCAAGTCATCATGCTTAGGTTTGGATATAGGAAACTTCGATCAGTAACATAGTAACAAAGAAACTTTTGTTTTTGACTGAACTTCAACATCAAACGATTTTGCAATAGGATTCATGGATGTTTTGTTTTGTTTTGTTTTGTGGTGTTTTGTTTTGTGTTTTGTTTTGTTTTGTAATTCGGATGTAACTGATCTTTCCGGTTAAGTTACCTTTAAAATACTTGTCACTTATACTGCTCCATTTATAAAAATAATTATAACTCAATCTTTCCACTTCAAACGGTGATGGTTCGTGCCTTTCTTTCAGTTGCAAACACGGTAAAGAATTGCGATGATGCGTATACATTAGTGTTTATCAATCCATTTTCAATTTTCTACAAGCATGTAAGTATGTCCGGTCAATAGAAAGTTAATATTGTATAGTCTGGATATTTTAACACCCCTGTAAAGTTGTATGTAATATTGCCAAAACAGTGCGATTACGGTTTTGGCCAGGAATCCGTGCATTTACGCCTAATATTTTCTTTCTGAGATAGGGAAACTAACCAGTCTCGCCGCCGCATTGGTTCAAGAACCCAGAAATGACAGCTTTATCTTCTCTCTTCAGGCAGAGAGCCGCAATCAGTACATTTCTTACCAACACAAGGATTAACCAATATCTTATTTTCTAGTATGACGACGCCAGTTTTAGTTGTGTATTCTTAGCCAGATTTTTTCTTTTTAGAGCTTTATTTTTTTTAATTTTTCTTTTTAACTCTTGTTGCAGATTAACCGACTATTTCTTCATGGGTATCAGGTCTGCTCTTTTTGGTTTTTGTTCCTTTCTTTGTGTACCTTATACTTCTTTTCCGTTTCTCGCGGGTTGTTTCCGGATCATCTTCTGATATTTCTTGCCTTTCTGACTTCTGATCATTAAAAGCTTATTTACTGGGCAACATATATAAGTAATTTATATTTTAATGAGCCTCCATTTCTTAAACAATAGAGAAAATATTTTCCTAGATATAAAGTTGAACAAAACTTTCAATATTTTCCATTCTAAAGAGTTAGTTAGTGGGTTTTCGTACACTGGAAATAAAATAAAACATATTTCTATATTTTATGTTTTGCTATTTCAACTATTATACCATGTGAATATAAATAATAATAAAATAATAAAACGTTTATATCGCAATGTCATCAAAAAAGAAACCCTGTGAAAACTATAGAAAAAAAAACTTACGGTCCTGTCATCTGTCATCCGTCAGCTCTACATACATTGTGCCGTATTGAATGTCAATGTCATCAGTAGTGTCAAATCAGAGTTTCCAGAGTTTAGGTACCTAGGTGTGGCAAGTTTTTCTTTCAACCAAACGAAAAACAAAACTCAAATGAAAAAAAAACGGAGGCACTTTTTTGTTTTCATTTGCTAGTCATTAACAGAAGAATATTCCCTTTCTTCACAAATATCTAATATCTTATTTAGAATTTAAAATTATTTTAGTACCAGCTTTTATACATTTTCCGAACATCTTTTTTGTGTTTGTACAAAATATTCAGTAGCTTTTTCAACCCAATTTAAAATACATTAACCACATAACCACAAATGACTTAACCGACAACTGAAAAATTTATGACCCGCTGGGGCATACATTCGGCGCAGTTAATTAAGGTTAAAAGCCGAAAAGTAATTAAGTCTGAAACACGGGAAAGGCGTGAAGTGAAATTTAAATTGTTCCCAAACAAATACGCATCGGCGCCGGGTACTAATATAGAAAAGCTTGGCGAGAAATGGATTCGACAGTCACCGCAAAAAGTTATTTCCCTGCTCGAGCCTTCCATGCCTAAAACAACTTTATCTTTACCGACGGTGCATCACCAAATGGTCTCTGTCAATTCAGCACATTCTGGTTATGCTAGCGAGCTAAGCAGTGTCAGACAGAAATGCGCCAGCCTGAAATGGATCTGGGCCAGACACATTACATCTGTTGCAAATCTGACAAATTATAAGCCAATACCACAACAACGTGCTTTTTTCCGGTAAGTGACGAAGCGAGAAGGTCATTCGCCTGAGGGTAAACGTCACGCCTCACACCCAGAACTATGGTTGCAAGATGTTGCTCGTCACTACACTGCGCTCGTCACCTGGAGACATTGGTTATTAAATGTCACTAGCTTTCCCGCCCGCGACTTCGGCCGCGAGGTCTACAGTTTATCTCGAAAAAAAGCATCCTACATTCTTCTAGGATATTAAAAACCAATGCAAAAGTAGAGCACTAACGTTCTTGATGTTTTTTGACAAACTTGTTATTATTTCGTTTCATGGCAACCGTTCCTTACAGCGAGTAATCAATATATTCCTGTTTTCCCGTGGAAACTTACCATTTTTTTTATTAATTTTTCTTTTCATTTTCCACACTAATATTTGGATTGCCCAGTAATTTCACTAGAAACTGCCCAAACCAAAATACGGAAACGTTTACGGATTTGTGCAAAGTTTGTTTTTTGTCATTGAGACCATAACCTCGCATAAGGAATAAGCCACGCTTGGATTAAATACGCTTGCCAAAAAGATTTTAAAAAAACATATCGCCGAAGCACACAAGATATGCCGATCCGCACACGCCTGTCGCACACCATTGTATTCCGATCTTCCGCCACAAAGCTGGATGATCTCGACCTTGTTATTTCTGTTAATTCTGTCAAGTTCTCACGATCAATCTAAAACAATGCAGTCTTTTTTGATTATATTGTGTTTCAACCACAAAACACCACAAAGTATCCACTCATGCACTCACTCATGTGTGAATGTTTTTACAAAATCATCTAGTTAGTGTAAGACAGTGTTTTGATTTTAAATTAACGTTGTTTTTATCAAGCCAAGATGGTAAAAATGAACCGTCATGGTCTGTCTACTGTATCTGACCATCCGTACGTTTTTTTGTGTAACAATCCGTCTGTCTGTCCGTCCGTCCATTCATCCCCATCTTCTGTCCGTCCATCTGTCTGTCCATTCGTCTGTTGGTCCGTCTTTCCGTCCTTCCATCCGTCTTTATCTGACACTTTCTGTCGCTGTTGGCAGTACAGTTTTATATTTTTTTCAGCATTTGCCAAAAACTGCCAAAGAACAAGAAAATATTATGTATTTGCCTGTTTAATTATGAAAATATGATGATTGTGAGAAAATAATATCTGTAATGTAACCGAGTTATTTTCGTGGATCATCGCGTCTTTTTCATGGCATCTAGAACTTCAAAACCATTATTCTTCCAAACGAGACTTGCGATTTGATTAATTTACATATTAATTTACTCATTTTATCAAGCTCGCTCTATAAGTTTTTTGCAAAAATAGAAATAATATTTACCACGTAGGTGACGATGAAAATCGTGGCGATGAGAATAAGCCAATTATAATGCCCATGTTAAAGCCAAAAACGTGTTGACTGAATAACTGGAAACTCTCATAAAGTAAATATATGAAAACTATCGCGATGTTATCGAAGGATGAATTGTCCATACAAGGGAATTGTATATTTGTCGTGATAATATTATCACGACAAATATACATCAAGCAATATTCGCTTATGCAAGCATTTTAACCTTTGAGTACTGACGTGGCATAGCCAGGTCATAGATAGTGATGTGACGTTTCTCAGACGGCTTCGGAAAAAACAATTATTAGTAATATTATGTCCTTTAACATTACTTAATACAATATGTACTAACAGTTAAAAACGTTTTTTTATTAGTATTTTTTATGTGATATCGGCATTTATTAGGCACTTTTTGAGATACCATTAATTAAAGAACTTAACGTGCTGCGCAGCCAGGTCATAAATGGTGCTCTGACATCTCTCAGACAGCTTCGAAAAGAAACATTAATTAGTATTATTATGTACTTCTATTAATTTTAGCTATTAAATCTAACTATTAATGTAAAATAATAAAAAAACAACATTTTTATGGTAAACAACCAATGTTAGTCACTTTTTGAGACAGCATTAATTAATGACATGAATACTGACCTTACGTATCAAACTCCAATGAACACCTAAAATCGCGAAGGTAGCAGAGAGAAACCCCCTCCCTCCCCCCTCCCCCCGTAATCAAGGGCAACTGTCCAAGCTGAGGTTCATACCCTCTGGGTGCCCTTGAGAAAGTGGCCAAAACTTAACTTCGGTGTGCGCCTTCTGCGTCACGCATTGCGGCGGAGCGCTGACGCTGTAGAGGTCAGTTATAGACCAACAGCACAATTCCTTTCTAAAAAAATATAAAAGAATTTAAATTGTTCACACGCCGTCTGTGAGACACCCAAGTCAGTCCTTAAAGGTTAATTTGCATATGAATAATATCTTAGTATGGTGGAAATAAGTTTCAAGTAACAAATGATTTCGGAATTACGTTTGTATGGAAAATTCAGACCAGGCTTTAGACGAATTCATAATATTTTGATTTACGGAAACAGAAACGAAATAAAGAAGTAATTAAGAGTGTTAACTTAAAACTTATCCTTAACTAAACCTAATCTAACAACCTGCAATTATTATTATATATTTTTTTACGGACTAGGCAATCGTCATGCTATCGTAGGAACCTGACAGTTTTTTAGAAAGTTTTAATTAACACATACTGGTTACACCATTGAAAGTAAGGTATAGTATTTGAATTGCCACTATGACCGGTATGTTACCAATTTTGATTCTTTTTTTACCATTTATATAAAGACAAGTATTTTTTTGAAAATATTTGTGGTATAAACGAGAAGTAGGTAATCAGCTATCACTAAAAATTACAATTAAGTACATCATCAAAGTAAGAGAAACAAAAAGACTACCTGCCATAAAACAAAGTTTAAAGAAAATTAAAGCCATCACTCGGGATGATATAAGGATTCTAATGGTATCCCATACATCCAAATATGTTCAAGCATTTAAAAGATATGGTGGAACAAAGAAACTCACATACATACATACATAAACTTAGAAAACATTACACTCCATTTTTGGACAGTCATGTAATAATAAAAACGGTTTTGTTCTAGGTATAGCACTATTTTTTGAGTGGAATTAAATTCTTAGTCTTAGGATTTTTCGTATGACTCATAACTGTATTAACTGTATTATTGTTATTTATAAAAATCTACTCTCAATTTTGTAACACTATTTATAAAATTAAAATGCTGTCTCAAAACAATACAGGATTTGATCACTATTGTCATAGTATTTTATCCCTTTAAAAACACATTCCACTACAACTTCTATAAGTTTAGTCATAAAATAGTTTCAAGTATCAAAACTTGTTGTACAATGTATACTTTTTACGCAATGTTGCCTACATCTACCTTCTAAATTCCCCTTAAATTACCTAAGCACAATAACTTATTAAACAGACTCTAGTTATGAATCAAAACCGAGATTTTGTCAAGCTCTTATTACCATCAAAGTATTTGTTTTCTTTTACATCTCAATACGTTCGAGTCGTAACTGACTTTTGCTTAACTTAGCCAAGTCGGCGGATTATTAATCCACGTTTGCTTTACACCAGGTATAAGATTCCCGCGTTACTGAATACAGATAGCAGACACCGCCGGGAGTTCCTCAAGTTTTCTACGTACAGACTCAGAATACATAATACCTACTACTTACAATGTAGTGCAGTTTTCAGACTATTATACCACAGTTGACTCCCTGAGGCATGCCGTTTTATATTCGCAGAAGCCAGTATTTAAGTATGGTGCTGTTGAATATTAAAAAGCGTGTATTTACAGTCTTCTAGTTTTTTCAAACAAATAATTGTTTGTTTATCGTATGAGGTAGTGCTGGCCTCTGGTGTCGAGTTTGTCAAGCCTCTCGAGGGCCTCTGCAGCTTAACGAGCGCTCCGAAGCACAAAGCGATGGGAAACCGCACATAACTTAGAAAAGTCATTGGTGCAGAACCTAGGACCGAACCTAGTATCGTTGGATTCTAAGTTCCACTATTGAACCATTAGGCTACTATAGTAAGCCTGCTTCAGCGTCAAATGCCTCGCCGATTAGCATTCGTTCATAACTACAAACAATAATTGTAGGTAGGTACTTTTGCAAGTCATTAAGATTACTCATTAGTAAAAAAAAATATTTTTTAGGCTACCTTTTTAAATTAGATACTTCTCAGTATTACGCTGTCGTACGGATTTTTTGTTACCGCACTTAAATTTTTAGTGTTTTTTGTTGTTATTATTCTTGTTTTTTTTTTTGTGTTTGTGTGTGTCAAATATTTTTTCTTTCTTTCTTTAAATTATAGAATTTGAGTTTGAAAAGGAAAACCCCTTTTATAATTATGATGATTCAGGGCTGAATTTGGAACAGTCATACTGGTTAAAATTTCTGTTATAAACAACTTTTAAAAAAACGAGCACAAATTAAGAAATATATCACCCTCGACTCCCATTTGCTCGTCTAAATAGTATCTGGGCAGCTAAATTGTGTGACGTGCCGAAAGACTATTTAATGGCGAAGGATTTAATGAAGACGAACCTATCACGTGTTTCGATATTTAATCTGTTTTTTGTTTTGGTGAAATAGTACACTTGTTTTTAACTAGCGACTTGCCCCGGCCAAAAAAAGAGAACAAAAGAACCTAATTTTTTAAGAAAAAAAAAGAGGTGAGAAATTTAGTTCTCGAACTCCGCTCCGAATTTTCACTCCGCTTCGAGAGACGGCGCGGCTCGCTTCGCTCGCCGCCTCCTCCCTCACTACGTTTAGTTCTCGTATGCTCGTATTATTTATTTATTTGTTTAAGTATACAGTTTATACTTATAAAACAATAAAAGCAAACGTGACCTAGGTTAACATGCTCGTAATAATGATAAGTAACAAAATAAGTACAACAACAAAAACATGTAAAGTAACGAAGCCACAAAAACCTGCTGATTAATTATACAAAAGAAGTTGATAGAGATAATAAATGAATACATAAACCTGTGACGATGTGAAACTTCTTTCATATGATGATGTGAAACCTCTTTCATAAATACTTAATTCTTTCATAATCCATTTGATATTGTCTTTTGGATTAGCAAAAACTGCAATTTTACAAAATAATATGTTATTAAATACCTACATAAGTTTATTACAAATATATATGAGTATTTTAAATATATATGAGAATACCTTCGTAAGTGGTCGTTTTATTCCATATTGGTGAAGCCGCTGTATATGAAATTCTCCAAGTGCTCCCTATTGTTCCTAACCTTTTATATTGTCCACTGAGGCTTGGTCCCTAGGCTAGTGGAACAAACCCAAACCTAGGATCAGCTCGTGACAAACCGTACGTGAAAAAAAAACTGACTGATGGTGAAACCGCATTAAAATCCGTTGCGTAGTTTAAAACATCTAAGGGTACAGAAGGCAGGAAGCGACTTTGTCTTAGATTTCTTCCGACATCTTGAACATTTATCAACATATTTCAACAAATTAAGATAAAACAATATCAAACTATACGTACAAACCTTTCTCTTGAACCACACTATCTATTGATGAAAACCGCATTAAAATTGTTGCATAGTTTAAAAGATTAAGCGTTACAGAGGGACAGACGGCGGGAAGGGATTTTGTTGCATTGATTGATTCCTTCTACTCCATGCTACCTAATATGAGGCTCTGAAAACATGTTTACCTACAAAAGTCAGTAGCGAATTTTCTAGCATATTTGCTGTTGCTTAATTTTATAAAATACTAGCTTTCCCGCCCGCGACTTCGTCCGCGCGGACTACTGTTTATCGCATGATCTTGATGTTTATTGACAGACTTGTTATTTCGTTTCCACGGAAATCGTTCCTTAATGCGAGTAATCAACCCTTCCCAGCATGGAAACTTACAAGTATCCCATGTTTTATTCCAGGGTATAAGCTATTACCATTCCAAATTTCATCAAAATCCGTCCAGCCGTTATCGCGTGAAAGCTCCCCAAACAAACAAACAAACAGACAACGTTTCACTTTTATATACTGGTATGGATAATTATAGGTATGCTTTTGCATGCCCGAATTGTAACGTACAGATCCGCTAAATAATTAATAATCTGTTCCTTCTTTCGTGCATTCTCGACGCCCATGCACCTGAGTATTACATTGATAACTCTTTGACCTGAGTATTACATTGATAAGCGTAGCTTAAAACATAGATAATAGAAATAAGCTTAAAACAGTAACCCAGATGAGATTTCTATGAGGAATAAGACCTCCTGTTATTTTTGTAACTTATATTTATTTATTTTTAATTAAACTGTGTGTTAGTAAAAAGATTTTGATTGATTAAATTACACCAAAATATACACAAATAAAACAATAACTATACTTATGGAATGTATTGTAAAGTGGTTGATCATAAGCTAAATAGCGATCCCTTCCAGAAGATCCTTGGGTTGGAGAGGTAAATAAAAGGATTCTGGATTTAAAATAATAATTCAAGAAGATATATCTTAAGCAAACGAGTTTGCTCTACTCCTCGTTATCCAAGTCAATGTTGTCAAACGCGAACACAAGACCGAAACTTTAGGCAATAATCTAATGGAACCAATACTGGAACAGAGATATCCATTACAAATTGGAACTTATCCAGTGCACTTAGCGTTTTTAATCCTTGGTCGGCGAGATTGAACATTTGTTTTTACGTTAGACAGGAACCGGATCTCGCTGGAATAGATCTAAAGTGCTATTGAACGCGGAAATGTTTCAAAAAGAAATAGCTACATATACGAGTAGATCAGGCCGTGAATTAGGTTTTGTGGTGCCCGGCATGATATAAGGTCAATCCTTTATCCAGGGGCGATCCAAGGGTGTTTAGTCAGACTTCCGTAATCAAATCACTGGCAACTGTCCAAGCCGAGGTTCGTACCCCCTGGGTGCCCTTGAGCAAGTCGCCAAAACTTAACTTTGGCGTGCGCCTTCTACATCACGCATTGCGGCAGAGCGCTTTCGCACCCGCCCCACCACCCCCTGTACCTGCAACTGCCCGCCGGTGACGCTGTAGAGGTCAGTTATGACCAACAGAATATAACCTTAAAAAAAAAACAATGCGCGTCAGTAATCTTTATGTACTCAGCGCCAGCGGACGTTGCTCCTGGGGCCAGGTATGTTGTTCTATAACTGACCTCCTGTAGAGGTCAGTTATAGAACAACAGCATACATACTTCCCTAAAAAAAACAAATTAAAAAAAACTCATTGTTTACATTTATATATATATTTTTTGACATCGCCTGTCATTTTTGTCATGTTTGACATTGCCTGTCATTTTTGCCATCAGTAATTTTTACCATTAACTGAAATTATGACATGCCTGTCATTTTTTACGTTGCTTGTTATTCTGACATCATCTGTCAATACTGGATGTTTTGAGGTTTGACGGCTGTCACCTGCAAATTTGATAGCTGCTATAACTCTGAAACTATTAATCCTAGACTAGTAGTGTCTAGATCAATAGTGTCAGAGTTAAAGCCCTTTTTAAGTTTGATAGCTGTCATCCAAAACAAAGATATCGGTGAGATCTACTACTTCTGTAAAGAAACTACTACTCTAGGATCATTAGTTTCAGAGTTATAGCCCTTTTAATTTTGACAGATGTAATCCAAAACGAAGATATCGATGAGGTCTTGACAGGTGTTGACTTATGACTTTGATGTTTAACATGGCACTTTGACATCTGTCGTCGGTCACTTTGACACCTGTCACTATAGATATGAAACAGTAATATCATAATAGGTAAGTAGGTAGTAAGGGACAATGCCACATGGTTAGTTTCGATATCCACCACTGGGGGACAATGGGAATAATTTAGAAGCGTTGTCCACCACTGGGGGACAATGGGAATAATTTACTAGCGTTCTCCACCACTGATGGTCAATGGGAATAGACAAGTAAAATGACAGGTTCTACAAATTGCCTGCGACATATACGCTAGTACCTATTATTGTTACAGGCGCCAAAAGAGCTTGTTCCAAATTATTTCGGCAAACATTTTCTTTGTTTTGTATTCAAGTGATACAGCAGCTGGTAAAATGGCGTCATATAGCAGCAAGTTATTTCCGTCTGCTTGCAATGCATGCACGTTATCGCACTGCATTCACAGAATAATGCATAGAGACTGCTAACACGTGGCATCCCACTTCCAACAGGAAACAATAAATTTGTACCCTTTTCTGTCGGCTGCATGCAAATGTACAAGATTACTCGCATAATGGAGGTTTGCTCTACTAGGACTAAAAATGGTTGGTAAACCAAGTTCTTGAGAGCCTTTTAAATAGGTTGACAAGACCTAGCTTAGAATGACGGACCGAACTTTTCTGTTTAGGAACTATTAGCTCATGTCAGTGTCTCGGACACTAAAGCATGAGGTTTCATTTACACCTATTGGGTACAGCACCCTAAAAAACAGTAACATAATATCCACATACCAATATATAAAAGTGAAACGTTGTCTGTTTGTTCGTTTCTTTGTTTATTTGTTTGTTTGTTTGTTTGTTTGGGGAGCTTTCACGCGATAACGGCTGGAAGGATTTTGATGAAATTTGGAAGCTGGAATAAAAAATAGGATACATTTTATCCCGTAAATTTTTGAGTTTCGACGGGAACTAGAAAACTGGAAAAATGTTGATTACTCCTTGTGAGAAACGGTTGCCATGGAAACGAAATAGCAAGTATGTCAAAAAACATCATAAGCATTGGTGCTATACCCTATACCTACATTTGCATTGGTTTTTAATATCCTAGAAGAATATAATTATGTCCTGGGCCATTATTCTCTATTGCCAATAAGACACGTTACGCGCCGCGTTAAGATATCTGCGTGGATTCGTACGGCAATTGCCGTACTGACGTCACACGTTTTCGGCAAGGAATTTCATGCGGCATAGTGAATAAGCGCCCTGCCCTCGTCAGTGTTTCCGGTAAATTATAACCCCGGTGTGTTTAAGTCAAGAGTGAATAGGTATCTACTAGGCAAGCGTGCTACACCTTCGACCACATCATCGCTTTCCATCAGGTGAGATCGTGGTCAAACGATTGCCTAAACCGTAATAAAAAAAATAAAAAAATACGAAGTCGCGGTCGGGAAAGCTAGTACCTACTCAAACGATACCTAATGTTATTAAACCTTTTTTTTTATTAGGTACTAGGCAATTGTTTGACTTAAATTTCACCTGATGGAAAGCGATGATGTATGATGTGGTCGAAGGTGCCAGTAGATACCTATTCACTTTTGACTTTAACACACCTTACCGGATACACTGACGAAGGCAGGGCATTCCACTCCTTTGCAGTTCCTAGAATAAATGAAGAAGCGTAACGCTTCGTTCTTGTGCGAGGTATTCCAACCATAAAAGGGTGGCGCTTTGCTTGAGAGAAAGATGGGGGAATCAGATTGTGCAGTTCTTGAGCACACTTTCTGTATTGCAATCTGTAAAATACCGACAGGCTTGCGACCTCACGTCGATGCGTCAGCCTTTGAAGCTTATACTTTACCGAAGAGTCATACCCTAGTGAACACACTAGTGTCTTATCAAAAATACTAATAACACAGCAAAATATTACGCACAACAAAACAAAACAAAAACAACAATGCAAAATATAAGCATCTATTTAAGGCGTTATGTAAATTATTTTTCGGACATATAATATTAGCCATGGTAGCTAGAAGTATATTAATGCAAGTTAGAATCTAACGATACCAGATTCGGCCCTCGGATCAGCACCAATTATGTGCAGTTTTCCATCGTTCCGTGCTTTGGAGGGCACGTTAAGGCTAGTCATTCGTTCGTTCGCCATGTCAGAGGCCCTTGGAAGGCCTGAGAAACTCTGACAACACAGGCCAGTGCCCCAAAAATCCTTGCCACTGCGATACTTCTGCGATTGGACTATCTAGAGTGTCAAATTTGCTAAATCAATCTAAATAAATTGTATAGCGAATAATTCTACCGAACGTTCTGGGACTTTACTATTTTGGCATTGGACGTGCTAGGATGATCATACAGCAAAGAAAAACACCAGGACGTACAAAGACTATTTGCAAGACTTCGTAGCATCCACTGCATCGTTTTTAGACAGTTTTACTGTCCTCTTTTCGCAGATTTTTTCACAGAAAGTATTGACCTATGATCGAACTAGTAGATAGTAGGTCTTGGACTGAGGCAATATATTTGCACTACAAAGACATGGGTCTCTTGTGTGTGAAAGAGCACATTAATGTCTTTTACCGCTCAAGAATTATGCGCTCATTTAGTTTGGGACAGGGAACGTGTTAAAAAAACATCACTTCTCCCCTCCACTTAAGCTTCAATGAATACGTTTTCTCTCGAAGTCTTTCTCAGAAAAAGTTTAATTTATGAAAACGGCACAAGGAGGATTCCGCTACCTCAGGCTTCCGGAAAATATACAGTTTGAATAGTTTGTTCTGTTGTTTCCCAAGCTATTTCAAATGAATGTATCTTCAAACTTCACACATGTACGCGTATGTAAAATTATTAGTTGATAATGCTCAAACTTCGTATTTGCGGAATTTGTAATTTAACGAATCGAGTATTTTGGAAGGTTTCTATTAGCAGAATCCAATGATTATTCTTTCGAATGAACAATTTGCTTGCAATCCATAGATTTAAATAAAAGTGGGAAGATTAGGCACCAGTACCTCGAGCGTAGGTTCATACATTAGGTGCAACAAACACAGTTTTCCTTTTTTGTCCTTAGTCACAATAGCAGTTGCGTTTGTGTAGCACGTGTTAGCAGTGAGCCTCATTCGCGCTACAGTCTGCGTATATACCTCTATCTTTGTTATTGATGCACATGAAGCACGATGGTGGGAATTTATCTCTGTGGGTGTGCTTACATGTATGTTTGAACCTAGTCCAGTTTTAGTTTACGTGATATTAAAGCTTGCCATATATTCCCCCCTGTAACTAGATCTGCAATAAAAAGTGTTGCATATATATTATTCGAGTACCAACGGAACCTGACGAATATCATAATTATATTCGTCAGGAATGTCCTGATGATATTCTTGACGAATATCATCAGGGCAGACCCCCTTTACTAGAATTCGTTTGACCATGGTATCAATCTTGATCTGATCTTGTGCTATTACTTATTCTGTGACCTGATGGAAGGTGTAGTACACTTGTACTAGTAGATACCTATTCAATCTTGAATTGAACAAAACTGGGTTATATTTTACCGGAAACACTGACGAGGACAGAGCTTTCTACTCCTTTGCAGTTCTTATAATAAAAGAAACGTAACGTGCTACGTGTTCTTTTAAATAATTTTCTACTCCTATCCTGCAGGAACACTAAATTTTTTCGAGATGTAAAATATCCAATGTCCTTCTTCGAAGTATGAACTCAAATCATACCAAATTTCATTCGAATTCATTGATTATTTTCGGCGTGATGCGCTGCCAAGGTACAGACAGACAGACGGACGGACAGACAAACAGAGATAAATAAAAAAAATACAGTGTTGGCTTTAGTATTTAATATAGAACGGCCTCCAAAAAAAAACATAATATCTTCAATTTACAGAATTTTGGACATTATTCCGCAGGAACATTTTATTTTTCGGGATAAAGAGTATCCTCAATTTTTACCCATTATATAAACTATGACTGTGCCAAGTTTCAACAAAATCCGTGTAGTAGTTTCAGCGTGATACGTGTTCTTTTAAATAACTTTCAGCGCCTATCCTGCAGGAAGCCTTTAATTTTTCGGGTTGAAAAGTATCCAATGTCCTACCTCGAACTATGAACTCAAATCATACCAAATTTCATTTGAATTCATTGAGTATTTTCGGCGTGATGCACTTCCAAGGTGCAGACAGACAGACGGACAGACAGAAAAATATAAAAAAATACAGTTTTGGCTTTATTATCGAACATAGAACGGCCCCCAAAATAAATTACAAAATATCTTTAATTTACAGAATTTGGGACATTATCCCGCAGGAACTCTTTATTTTTTCGGGATAAAAAGTGTCCTCAATTTTAACCCATCATATAAACTATGACTGTGCCAAGTTGCATCAAAATCCGTCCAGTAGTTTTAGTGGTAAGTGTTTTTTGAAATAACTTTCAACACCTATCCTGCGGGAACCCTTTCATTTTTCGGGATGAAAAGTAGCCTATGTCCTACCTTATAATATGAACTCAGTATCGAATCTAGAGTAAGGTCCAAAAAAACAATTCTAAATATCTTCAATGTACAGAATTGGACCCGTTACAGTTTTATTATAAGTATAGATATAGATTCGCCTCCAAACCACCGCATCCAACGTTAGTAGAAACCAACTCACGTAGCGACTCGAGAACGTTGAATAAATGAAGTCATTATTTCGACTCACATGCACGGTTAGAGGTCTTTAATACCCATGCAATGGTGTTTTGAGAATGTCTGGGTATTACAACGACATGCGTATACAACATTTCATGTCTGTGCTGGTAACCGTAGAGGAGTTTCCTAGTCAGGAACCAACCCTGAGTGCAGCAACCATGTCACAGTAAAATATAATGCATACACAAAATGTCGTGTCTTTGATGTTGACCGTTGAAGAGTTCATTTATCTGTAGCTAATCTGGCATGTCGTCGCTATAAAAATGCATTGTCATTGGAACTGAACCAACATGTAAAAATTCAACTCCATAGGATAAAAGAAAGTGTTTCTAATTCATCTCATAAGATCCCACCTAAACACCACCTAAAATTAACAAGTTACATACATTGCAAGTTAAATAAAGCTTTTAACAAGTACATCATCAAAGTAAACCAAAAAACGATCTTTTCACATTTTTTTAGCCTATGTACCTATGTCAACCATAAGGTTGCGTAATCCTCATGAACACAAAACTATCTTGTAGAGGCAGTTTTTTTACCCGACTGTGGAAGGTATGTTGTTGGGATATATGTTTGTATGTTCCTTTGGCGCCTCATACATAAAAAACGGCTTGGTCTGTAGATAAATGAGGAATCATTTTATTCGTCTTAATCACATGAGAGACATATGATATGATACATGAGGAGAAGTTCGTCAGGTTTTAGCTGATCCCGTCAAAGGAGAAATGAAATGTGGTTTGTTTGATCATTGCAGCGGAGTGCTTTCGCGCCCGCCCCACAGTCCGGTGAGGCTGTAGAGATCAGTTAATAGACCAACAGTATATATAACAACAACAAAAACTATAAAATGCTTTTATGCCTCTTTTTAGTTTTGTTTGCAAAAGGTTTTTTTATATATGTATTTGTTTTCAGTTTTTAACATAGCACTATATGAATTTTCTGTAAGATTATGCGTTCCCAAGTGTGACGTTTACACCGTATAAAGAGAGGGAAAGTTTGGGAAACTCGTTCCCTGCCGCCGCAACACTCACCTATTGCAAGTCCATTCTAGGCTAAGCTTATTTACCACCAACGACCGCATCATCACTTTGACCGATGGTATCCAAGTACTTTACGCGCATTACTAGTACACGTTAGAATCCAAAGATACCAGTTTCGGTCCTCGCCTCCGCACCTATATGACTTTTATATATAAGCTATGTGAAAACTTCCATCACTCCGTGCTTCGAAGCTGTTGGTCTCGGCTGTTATTGATTAATAGCAGTGGTTAAGTCATGGGAGGCTAGCTGACACTAGATGCCAGCACTAGGCACCTCACAGGACAAAGCGTGTCTAAAAACATCTAATACAGAATATTATGTTTATTACGAAACGCCTGAACGGATTTTGTTTAATATTTATACCCTGCAATAACACATACAAGATACTTTTTATCCCGAATACAAACAAATTTCCTGTGGCATAACAACAAAACGTAACTAATCATCCCCAGCTTGTGACTATTGGCCACGCGGTTAATAAAAAACTCGTATCTCGAACAAAGTTTAATGGCCTTTATTTAGGATCTGGACTTTGTTGACTAACCAACATTTCCCCTATTTAAAGTTTAAAGTGGTTAAACCAACTAAGCTTGTAACAACTGCAGTTTTAAACTTCCCAACTTGATTTATCTTGGCTCTCCGTACAGCAAACACGCAGTAAGGGACACACAGAAGATACTCACAAGAACTTTCAGTAAATAAGTAGTAGTAACACACACATTATGCTGTGACGTCGACAGCACACCTCTCGGCATAACTATGTACCTCATTATCATCATCGTCGTCAGCCTATATCTGTCCACTGCTGGACGTAGGCCTCTCCTAATGCACGCCACTGCCTCTTCTCATCAATTTTCTTCCAGACACTTTAAAAAAATGTAAAAATCCGTATGAATAAATGTAACTTTAAACCTACATAGATACATTTATACCTATCAATCAATCGAAGAATCAGATTGGCGTAGCGATCCAAAGTGAGTCTTGGTCTCCGATACACAAAGACGCCACCCTTCTCCCTGATCTACGCGAATTTCAAGGAACTCTTGAAGTTTGTGCAGGTCCGTCTCCAGGCCTTCTCGTTGTCCTTCTCGTCTTCTCAGCGGTACCTGGGACGCTCGACCAGCATTCGACCCTCCCTAGTAGCACACTTTACCGCCCATTCTTTCGTAAGTGACCGAGCCAGCGACGTCTGTGAGATTTCATCTTGCCGATGATGTTAGGCTCGGCTACTAACTCTTCTATCTTTGCTTTTCTGACCATAGAACTTTTATGGGTCTCATGAATTTGAGGGAGTATCTTACGCTCTGTTACAAGAACCTTGTTTTCTTCCTTTTGATTTAGTGTCCAAGCTTAACAAGTTTACATCCATAGTAAAATTAGGATAGGCCTAATGACAGTTATTTACTTCCCGAGTTATAATTTCAATTACTGGGTTTGCAGCAGTTGTAAAAGGTATACTAATAATGAAGATTCCTTACGGATTTTGCTAACATTCCTGAGCTTCCAAGTTAAAGAGCTATCAGCATAAATAGAGTTCGAACCACGGATGTAGGACGGTACTTACTGATTGTATGTGCGACAGTGCCGACACTATTAGACTGGATTTTTTATTGCGATATACTGTATTCCGCGCGGACAAAGTGTCGTCGGGCAAAAGTTAGTTTCATTATTGTATAAAATAGTTTTTGCACCAAACCCATTTACTGAACATGTACGTGAGGCATGACCACGTCACGTTTTTAGATAAAAGTTGTCATTTTTCGACGAGTAGGTAACTGATTTTTCGTGTACGGTTGTTCACACGTACGACAATAAGTATTTGCACTGAATAACAAAACGGAAAAGTAGCGTTGCTATATTTCGTTAACAAACGTTGGCTCTGGTTACAGGTATTTGAACTATAGACGTTTTTTGAAATTAATTTTGAAATTCCTAGAGAAACACATTTTATTTTTCCGTGTTTAGGTAAGTTTTATCTTTTTAGTGAAAATGGTCTCAAATCATTGAAGAATTTAAACTTCAATTTATTGGAAGCTTACATTTTTAATAATAAAACACGTCAGCTGCTTTGGAGTGCTATGGGTTTGATATATCGGTTGCGAGCAGTAATAATTAAAAAACTAGCTGAATATGTCTCATTCAAGAAAAAAAATCCATGGACTCTAGACGAAATAATAATCAAATTAGTTAATTATTTAAACCGGTCGTAATCGCGCCGAAAACGTTATTTTATTTACCTCGAAGTTACTCTACTATAGCATGACCGTGTATACTTGTCTATGCAAGCTTGCAAGGCATTTCAGAACACCGAAAGATGCATTCCTTTCCAAACACCTAGATGTAATAATTCCTTTATTGAAGATAGATTGCAGCTGATGTAGTGTCAAAGAACATATTGCAGATGTAAGAACCGCCACATAAATAAATCTGCAGCCGCTGAGCATTTGCTGGAAATCCTCGACCCGAAAATGCCCTCGAATGTACATCACTACTACTCAAGGTTGATATTAAAATGTATTCCAAATTCAACCGGGAGGATGCTTTCAAAACCGACTGCGTTGTGGAATCCCGTAATAAGCAAGCGTTCGCGTCGCGGTTTGTGTCGGAAGAAATCTGCAGATGTCGTTAGTGTTGCGTGTTGTGACACTTCTGAACTTTTACAAAACCAAATGCGGGTAGTTCGAGACAACGCTCGCAATTCTCGACGTTGACCCCGCTGCTTCAGTCTTCTCGTGACCACAGGTTCGAGAGTTATAGATCAATGTGAATTGATCGAAACGTCAAAGTAAATAAAATAACGTTTTCAGCTCCATTAAGTCAAGTTATAATAATTAACTACGTGTTCGAATCGAGAATGTTTAAAAGTTACAATAATCTATGTGTGGTAATTTTCATGACAACAATTATTTATTCCCAAATCTATAAATGCAAGTCAAAACATATCCAAAAGTTAAGGACAGAGACTGTCCTTAATTTTGGAACGTTTTTTTGTAGCTACAACGGTTAAGGTACCTCACGGAATAGAAAAAACAAGTTTAGTGGAAGTGTAACGTGTGCCTGGGGGACCTGTCCCACAGTTATCCACAGGAAATCATAAGTTGCATACAAATGTTTCGTAGGTAAAAATAAAATTAACTCTTTGAAGCAGTCGTGAATGCATTATTTTTAAAATTCTCAATAATACACACCCAATTACAAAAAGGGTTTGATGGTAGTGCAGAATAGGACATTTTTAATTGTTTTAGTTTGGCGACTGCGGTTTCAATATACGTGGTATAATGTACCACTTTCACTTGTTTTTTTTTCTATTCCGGGGGGATCCCTTACTGCCCCAGTTTAAAAGCGTCTATTTAACTTCACTTGTATGTATTTATGTATCAATGTATCGTTGTATCTATGTATTTTGTCTGTCCTGCAGTGCGAGCATAGATCTTATCGATCGATAAAATTCGATAAATTTATCGATCGGTAAACAGTAACTTTTTTTATAAATTTTATCAAATTGCGGTAGCATGGATCTAGCCTCTCGGTAAATTTTATTGATTCGATAACACGTCGTGAGATTATCGATTTAAAAAATGGCAACTCGTGGACTATACCATATATCAGATAGACGACTAATAGTCTAAAAATTATTTTTTGACACAATTTGGCAGATTTTTATTATTTTGAGTTGTTACGGAGAAACTTCTGTCATTTGGAATTCTACCTAACTACCATAAAGTAGTATATTCCTTGAACCTAACCTAAAGTATAACTAGCCATAACTCGTTGCATAATTGCTTGTGACACCTCCGTCTGACAGTGCGCTGTCCTAGTGCTATATTATATTTTTCTCGGTGAAAAAGCGTACAGCTGATAGAACCTACAAGTTAGTTAAAAGGTGTTTTTTTAGACTGAGTACCTACTAGGTACCATAATAATTAAAGCATTAGACACAATCCCAACAAAAGATAATTTCTGGAAATAGGAAAAACGTAACTAAGTATTTTGGTATTATTATGTAAAGTAGATACTACAACATGCGCAGGCAGTCCATTAGATCGACTCCTTCTCAAACGCCCTCAATATCTTGAGTGAGGGCGAGGGCAATTTCCTTAAAATTCTAAAAATCATCTTAAAATGCTAGTCTTCCAGATCGAAAGGATTATTGACATCCCTTAAACTTGCCTCACGATGTTCTGACACCTCCACGTTTTGGCTTATAATCCGAAAAGTAATTTACAAAAAAAAAAAAAAAAACTTGTAACTTTGGAAAGCCGATAAAATCGATAAATTCGGTAAAATTCCCGACATTATATCGACAACAATTATCAAAAATAAGATTCATGCTTCCTTTTGTCGATATAAATCTATATATTAAATATGATTTATCGAATTTATGTCGTTGTCGATAAAGTACGTTCCGTGCTACCGAACTCGTATTATCGAATATTAACGTCAAACTTGATTTAAAAAATACGTTAAATTTATGGATCGATAAGATCCATGCTCGCACTGCTGGAATTGCAATTCAAATTTAGAGCACTTCCAGATTAGTTATCCGGCTGAAACTTTCAGGGTAGATCACAAAACAACGAAAAAGAAAAAGTAAAAGAATTTAGGAACGTAACAAGTGAAAATTCTATAATAAATGTAAAAAAAAACGTAAAAAGTATAAAAGCATTTAAAAAAAGAATGATTAAAAAAATACAAGAAAAAAATACTTTAAAAAGTAAAAAGTGAAAATGCAAATAAAAAAAGAAAACCATAAAATGTTACATTCATAAAAAAAATAGCTTTTTTAAATTATAGGTACGTAACCAACCTGTATAATTTTATCAATGAAGATTCTCGACGTCTTTTTACTGCGCGTTTATTTCAGAATCGCGCGTGTGCAGCGTGTCAGCAGCTTCGCACAAGGAGGTGAAATTGATACCTACCGTCAACTCTTCCATTCTGCATCCAACGATAAAAATACTACGATACAACATCTTTATTTAGTTTCATCTCCTGCACACTATAATACCACTTATTTTACGTACTATTGCAATCGTCTGCACGAATCCCTTGCATTTACTTTGTTTTTTGATAACTATGTATAATGTGTGAGCTTATATTATATAAGTCACGTTTAAAATATTCTATCATATTTTTACATAGTCATCATTTAACTAACACATAACACATAACATCACTTAACTTCAACAAAAGAGGTCAAATTAAACCAAAACAACAGTCAGCTAAAAATAAAGTAGGTACCTACTTAATTATGCAATTTAATCCGCAGCATTAATTATTCAGATGTCTGTCAAAAACAACGCAACACAATGTTCGCACACAATAGGCAAGCAAGATTCATGATGAGGCCAGCATGTAAAATGATAGATCGTCGGATTAAAGCGTTGGCTAAATTTGGCTCGTCATGAATGCCTTAAAATTTCACTTGATAACGAACCATCCTTTCAATTGCGCCCATCGCTGTCATTAATTTAGAATAGGCTTAGAAAAATTGTGAGGCTGTGGCTTCAGTTCATCACGAGGATGGGCTCAAGTATGGCTTTCAGTTGAGGTCGTTTATTTTCTTTGAAGTGACGACATTATTACGTAGGATGAAGATATAATTTTGTCTCAATTTTACTTTCTAAATTAAAGTAAAAAACCGAAAAAAGAACGAGTTGAACACGTTTGGAGGGTTCTGTGCGATGAATATATTGTCTTATAACATTGAGAAAACCATGTTTAAGTCCATATACTTCTTATCCTATAAGTAAATAACTATAAAGTGTTTTTTTTCATGCCTTTTTCGTTTTTTTTTTCGATTCATTTACGCAGGATCAATGTTTTGAAGATAAGTTGGGGGAATAGTCAATATTCATATAATTTTTTTTTTTTTTTAAACTTGAATACCTCTAACCCAAAATTATTTTGATAAATGAGACTCTCACAACAAGCCCTTTAACTTGATATGTCACACGGTACAGTTTGCAAATTTTTCCCCATAAGTGATTACCGTATTAAAAACTCATTTATTTACGTTACACGTCCGTGTTTGGGTAACAGAAACTCACGTGTACGGTCCATTAGATTCAGAGCAAATTGGCCGTGACATACGGACTGACAGACAGATAGATAGAATTTATTTCATTCGGATGTACGAAACCCCTAAAAGAGGTGCAAAGATTAATAAGATAGATAGATAGATAGATAACTCTTTATTGAACCACACAAATCAAAATCTTACAACTAATAAAATAATAATAAAGTGTTACAATGGGTGGTCTTATCGCTCAGAGCGATCTCTTCCAGACAACCGTGCACGGAAAGGAATAACGGAGGTAATAGGGACGGTAGTTTTCAACCAATAAATAAATACATAAACCATAAAAAGCACTTAAAAATTACAAAATAATAATGAAATTAATTGGGAAAACACAATAGCAAATTGGAATAAAAGATATAAACCTAGTAGATACATACAATTATATAAAATAATAAACATACATACTTACATACTACTATAATAAGATGTTTCACTAAGCGCGTAAACGGAACAAGACTTAAGTTCAAAAATTAAAACCCGACTGCGGTTTGGTAAAAATAGCCTGTGACACTCTTACGATTAAGACAAATCAATTGATACATCGCTTATCAAAATTGGACCAAGTAATTAATTTAAACACAACTCTTACATTGCCTTAGCGTAGTCGGGTAAAAAATTGACACTCTATACCTGAAGACGAATCGATTGACACCTCGCTTGTCAAAATCGAACCAACAGGGGCGACGGTGGAACATCCACATACATACCCACATACATACATACATACATACATAAACTGTTAAACTCATTACCCTTCCATAGCTTTGCTGTAGTCGAGTAAAAAGTGGCGTGTAAGCGGTCGAATAATATGGGTTGAAGAGGGTTGATATAAAATTATTATAGATTGATATAAAATAATCTAAGAAAAGCGTTTGATAAATATACAACGTTATTAATGAAATATTTTATTTGAAACTACTCAGACTTGACGCCTGCGAGCACAACAAGTGTCATATCAGACAAGGGTAGGGGCTCGATCGCACAATCTTGTTCTCTGACAGGGGACTGATTTATTGTAATCATTAATTCATATACAATTTGTGAGGTCTGTGTTATAAATTAGACGCGGATTAGGAAAATATATATAAATTATAATTAGACAAATAACAGGCTTTCCATCCACCTGACTGTTTGGATTTACTCCACGTTTTTATTAAGTCACTATCTTGTTTGTCTGTCGTTCCGGGTTGAATCTTGCAACTCAAAATCACTTTCCTATTAGCTATCCGGCTGAAACTTTCAGGTTCAGCTCACATATCGATGACAATGCATTCTAAAAAAAACATTATATAAAGTAAGGGTTGTTAGATTTGTTTTATGATGTGTAAACATGCAATGGCACGGTACGGGGGTATAGCCAACTCTAGGAGTGGCGACCATGCGGCCTGGCGACGTGGCGGTGCTCGTAGCTCATCGGCTCTTTCCACCTCAGCTTGGCCATATTCGATGTTTCACATCTGCCAGGCGTCCCGCGACTGCTTATTATTTTATAGAATCAAACATTCAGACTAGAATCAAATCGTATCTAGTCCAGTCAATTTGATTCGATTCGGTTCTATTCTATTCCATTCTATTCGATTCGATTCTATTCGATTCGATTCTATTCGATTCTATTTATTTATTTATTTATTTTATTGGAAGACCACCAACATTTAAATACAGACTAGTCAATTACTAATAACAGGATGCCATTTACAGGCCTTCACGGATAGTGACACTATAGCTTATAAACTAACTTTAACAATATAAACTCACATATCAAATTACCAATAAATCATCTACTGGTAAAGAAAACGAAAATATTAACCAAAAAATTCTCTGCTCAACCGCTGTCTAGCCAATGCGATACTTGTACAGAATAGATCGATTTCAAAGCGCTTACTCAATATGTTGAAGTTCTTACTCGCTCTCCTTAGATAGGAGTTCCGCCTATAGTTTGTATTCACTGACGGTACATTCAGTAATGGGTTAAATCTAAGAGGTTTAGATGGAGCATTCAATTTAAGCTTACTTAACAACTCGGGACAATCAACAAGGTTAGACAGTATCTTAAGTAAGTATGTGACATCAGCTATTTCCCTTCGCTTAGAAAGCGGAAGTAAGTGCATTTATTTGCACAAATGCAAATAATCATCAGATTTGTAAGGTATTTTTAAACGGTAGCAATGGTTTCTTATGAATTTCTTTTGAATCCGCTCAGTTCGTACAATGTAATTGTCATATCGGGGATTCCACACATGTGACGCATATTCCAATATACTTCGAACGAAGGTACAGTAGAGAATTTTAAAGGTTTTGGCTTTATTGAACGCTGCGCAACTTCTCATTACAAATCCTAACGACTTAGACGCCCTATTTACTATACTGTCTATGTGTTCGTCAAATAGCAATTTTGAGTCATGAATTACTCCAAGGTCACGGATAGTGGTATTTGACATAAGAACTTCATTTTTTAGGGTATAAGCTGAAGGAATTGATTCCCTCTTACGAGAATAAGTGACCACAGAGCACTTAGTCGGATTGAGATCAAGCTTATTCATAGCACAATAGTAGTCCAGGCGATTTAAGTCAGCTTGAAGATTGATTACGTCTTTAGGAGATTTAATCGATGTAAAAATCTTCATATCATCTGCAAAGCAAAGTAAACGAGTGTTTAAAAACAAAACGAAATGTCATTAACAAAAATCGTAAAAAGTAAAGGACCAAGCAAGGAACCTTGTGGTACCCCACTGAGAATGGTTACCCAGCTAGAAACATAGTTACTGACTACCACAGCTTGAGTCCCGCGATCTATGTACGAAGAAAACCAGCAGTACAAGTCACCCCTGATACCAATGCTATGAAGCTTGATTAACAAAGTTTTTTGATGAATTCTGTCAAATGCTTTGCTGTAGTCAGTATAAACTACGTCTACCTGACTACCAGTATCCATAGCTTCAGTTGTATAATCAATTAACAGAATCAAATTGGAAACCGTTGAGCGACCTCTGAGAAAGCCGTGCTGCGTGCAATTGAATGAGTTCTTAATAGCTGCATAAACTTGGTTATAGACAACCCTTTCAAATACCTTGGCTATTATACAAAGTTTAGAGATTGGCCTATAATTAATCACGTCGGTCCTAGACCCTTTCTTATGCACAGGTGTAATGAACGCAGATTTCCAGATCTGAGGGAACACACACTCAGACAAAGACTTCCGAAAAAGAAGCGAGATAGGAATTGCAATGCTTTCTGCACAGTTAATTAGTAAGTACGGACTAACATGATCAGGTCCTGCTGATTTGGAAGCATCCAACTTCGACAAAAGTTTGGATATGTTTGAAACGGTAATTTCAATCTGAGATATATCTGATATCTGGAATGTACCTGAAAGGGGTTCATTAATAACCGATGAGTCATTAAAACCCTGAGAAAGAAATGTTGAAAGAAAATAAGCAGAGAACGAGTTACATATGTCTTCACCAGTAGTTAATACGGAATCTAGATACTTAAGGTTATTAAGTATTCCTTTAGACTTAGACCGTGATTTGATGTAAGACCAAAAGTATTTAGGTTTTTTTTCTATCGAGTTCTCAATGGTAGAAATATAATTTAGGTAACATTGTAGTCTCTAGTAATCTAGTTCTATCCCGAAACAGAATATAGCATAGTTGATTAGCTTTATTTTTGTAAATCCTGTATTTTTTTAGGTATTTGTATTTTTCTTTAAGCGCTTTTTTTAACGCAGGTGAGTACCACTTTGGGTAAGTTCCATACGGAGTAATATTTTTAGTCGGTATAAATTTATTCTTTAAACTTTCAAGTGATGAGTAAAATATAACTGCGTCATCCAAACTTAAACCAGTAAACACAGTACCCCAGTCAGTCTCTAAGATTTCCTTGTTTATCGACTCGTAATTACCCTTGTTATACAAGTACCTAACGTAAGACCGAGGTTTTAAGCACGGGATATCTATAAATTGAGCTATTATTAACAAAGCTTTGTGATGTCGATTCTATTCTATTCGATTCTATTCGATTCTATTCGATTCTATTCGATTCTATTCGATTCTATTCGATTCTATTCGATTCTATTCGATTCTATTCGATTCTATTCGATTCTATTCGATTCTATTCGATTCTATTCGATTCTATTCGATTCTATTCGATTCTATTCGATTCTATTCGATTCTATTCGATTCTATTCGATTCTATTCGATTCTATTCGATTATATTCGATTATATTCGATTCTATTCGATTCTATTCGATTCTATTCGATTCTATTCGATTCTATTCGATTCTATTCGACTCTTTTCGACTCTATTCGATTCTATTCGATTATATTCGATTCTATTCGATTCTTTTCGACTCTATTCGATTCTATTCTATTCGATTCTATTCGACTCTTTTCGACTCTATTCGATTCTATTCGATTCTATTCGATTCTATTCGACTCTTTTCGACTCTATTCTACTCTATTCGATTCTATTCGATTCTATTCGATTCTATTCTATTCTATTCGATTATTTTATTATATTTACACATCTGCCAGGCATCCCGTGACGGATCATTTTTTAATCTATTTTTTCTAATTGTGAAACATTCTCAAATGATTCTAGAAGTTCGACTCACACTTGGCCGCTTCAGTACACGCCTATTAGTCCTAATTTTTATTCATAAGGAACACTTTTGTTGATTAGAGGACTGCAAGCAAAAAGAAATAATCAGAGTAAGTAAATTTACGTGTAAGCTTTACGAGGCGCACGTTATTGAGATTGATTAAGAATTTTGTGTTTCATTTAGATCACAATTTTCTAGCATTTATATAAAAAAAATGCGAAGTTTTGTCTTATGTGATAGCAGTACTTTGTACGTACATTTTTTGTTATTTTGACAATTGAAGCAATCGCATGTCCTTGGAACTCTTAATGAATGAAAACAATAAAGACAAACGTAAACAACGCACACGATGGGATAAAAAAAAACAAAAGTTCCATTTCCTTTGTATAAGAAAGTAGAAGAGAAATGTTGTTTTCGTCGATTAAAATTGAGATAAAACAATCAGCTGCCAGCTTTCGTCAAAAGGTTCATTATAATCGTTAAATGAAGGAAATTGTGGACAACGCGGTAAACGTGGGTGAACAAGCCTGATAAACGAATAATGTTGTGGTTTTATTGCTAAAAGCTATTTGGGGTAAGTACAAAATTGTGGTAAATTGTTTTAGTTAAATTTGGGAAAGGATAACGACGAACAAAGCTGTATTAAAACCTGCGCCCAAAGGAGCGTTTGTTCCCAGTAGTCCCGTGAGAGAAATACGGTTTATAAATTAGTGGTTCTAATGAGTAACAGACAAATACTAAAACTTGACTATGGTTGAGTAAAAAATAGCCTATGACATACGATGAAGACGAATCGATTGATACCTCGCTTGTCAAAAATCAGACAATTAGGGGCGACACTATGGTGGCACATCCACACACCCACATACATACATACATAGACTGTTACACTCATTACCCTTCCCTTGCTTCGCGGTACTCTGGTAAAAAAGACTATAGCTTGCGCACATAGGTATACACCGTAGCATTGAATTCGATATATTTCTTAAATGCATGTATTCAGTCCATTATTTAGAATCGTTCGCATAGTACATATATTAGTCTTTACAGACAGTAGTGTATCGAGGAGTAAACGGCCGATTTGACGCGCGGGGGCCGGGAGGCAGGGGTCTCAACGTGGTTTTGAAAAGAACGCTACGAGCGAGTTTCGTGCATGAAGTATCTTCACGTAAAAATACGAGAAAGAAAGATTGTTTTCTGCAATTAGGATGCCAGTACTACAAATAGATTGGACCAAAGAGTATAGTAATATAATTTTATATCAAGATTGGACACTAGTTCAATCTTTTCGAACCACAATTGGGATCCGAAAAAAATAACTTAATTTATTACCCGATTGCGGAGGGTTATGTGTTGGGTTGTATGTATGTATGTATGTATGTTTGTTTTTACTTTTCTTTGGCACGTCCTACAGACTAAATGGCTAAATGGATTTTGTTAATAGAGGTATCATCGGATTCGTCTTAACCGCGAGAGTGCTATTGGAAATATGAAGTATCAAGCGGCTTACAACTGCCATATTTTATTTCCGACGGATAGAAAAATGTTTGAATAACTCTATAAACTCACAAAATATATCGTTTACAAATATACCTTCATCTGGCAAAAAAAAAAACGTAAGATAAGAATAAACTAGAATAATATAGGTATAGAGTAGTTTTATATTATCCTCCGCGGCTTTGCCCGCGTGGACATTTTTCTGGGGAAAATGTAGCATAAGTATGTATTCCAGAACCAAAAGTACAATTTACCAAATTTCGTTCTGTCGTCAAATATTATTTCATCGATTAACGGGCTTCTCTACTCATCGGATTGAGATACAAAGTAGTAACATTCGTTTAGATAACTATTTCCTATCCATATAGACTAACATAATATGAATACTAGTAATAAGTACCAATTTTTTTACAATATTTCATACTAGCCTGGTTTCGCACGGGTGGCGCTCACACCGTGGCATTATTCTTACTTTTAGAATTTTTATACGAATTGTAACTTCTAAAAAAACGCCAGTAAGTGTAATTCAAAATCTTTTGCAGCAACGATCATGGTGTTTTTTTTACATAGACAATAATTGCATCATTACTCCAACGACAGTAAGAAATGTGTAATCATTACTCACGTACTTGACAGACTTGTTATTATTTCGTTTCCATGGCAACGTGTCACTCCATTGTATATTTTTAATCGACTTCACAAAAGGAGACGGTTATATGTTCGACTGCATATTTTTTTTTATTGAAGTAGCCCGATATCTTTGAAAATATTTTTTTGTTTGATTGGGTATACTAGTGATGTGAACATAGCTATATAGAAGGGGGAGGGGAAGAGGGGGGGGGGGGGGGTGAGAATTGAGAAAAGGTGGTAAGAAACAATTATAGCTCTTTCTATTTTAAATTGTATTTTTGAATCGGTATTACTTTTTTTACTTTTCTTAAAGTGATAGTGTTCGGATTCTATTGTAATTATTTTATTCTTTTTAGTGTTTGTTTAGAAAATAACATTTGACTTTGTAAGTCGTTTTTTTAGGATATATTGCAATTCTAGAAGGGATCTCTACTTTCTTGAATAATAAAATAGTGTCAATGTTACTTGCTGATAACGTAGCTTTCTAATACGTGAAATATATTTTTTTAAATAGTTTCAGTATCTGTTTCGTTTGTCCATTACAAACAAAGATACAAAAATACAAACATACAAAAAATCAAATCTTTCCTCTATATAATATGAGTGTAGAAATCGATAGCCTCCGTTTTTTGTACGTAAGTTTTTGTAAGTAGCTTAAAAACTCTGGTTTTACTAATAGAAGATTCCTATAAATTTAAAAGGTTGGCTGTAAATCGTGGTCATGTACAAACAGACGAACATACATACATACATTCATTCATGCATACATAGGTATTCTGATAAAATCATAACCCTCCTTTTTTGTAGCCGGGTAAAGACCCACAGGTGGCAACCATCGGTCTCCGACTGACAGAAGCCATCACACTCGAAAACAATGCTTCGATACACTACTGTCTGGAAAGACTAATATATGTACAATATATGTACTGTGGTGCGGGTGCTCCGCCAAGTCCCAAGATCGCGATCGTCACTATTGGTTTTCTCATGTCGCAAGGATAACAAGTTTGACCGTTGACTAATTTAAGAATGCCTAGTTTTATGTTCTATTAATTATTTACTTTTCATATATAGTGCTACAGATACATTCTGTTGCATGGGCAGAGTACATAAATTAAAGAAAGAAAAATTTAATTATTTTAGTATTCATTTCGATTAATTTATCTTTATATTAATTTTACTGCCCATATCTCAAGTGCACGCCTATACACATCTTTCTTGCACAACCAGGATGACTGGCAGAAAATGCTTTCTTAGCATTAAGTCCTCCTCTGTACTGTTTTTGTGCATAAAGTATTAAATAATAATAAATAATGTCACGGTGTAGGTATATTTTATAGGTTGTATGAAAAACTTTTAGGTAAGCAAGGCCACATTCGTACAATGTAAGGACCTTTAATGAATTTTATTAAGTTATTATTTCAATATAAATTAACAAATCAATTCTCAATAGTATTCAAAACTTTTTGACGTGAAACGTCTTTAAAATCACTCCGATACATACGGGGTACCGATAGTTACGAAAAGAGATATATCGTCTCGCTTTTAAAACTCTGTAACTGTAAGCTCCAGAGAATTAAATCTTAATCTTATTATTATTTAAATCTTTAGTAATTTGAATCTTTAGCTTATATAGTCAGCTCAATAATGTATTATTTAATTTTTGACTATATACTGAGGGGAAGGAGGCAGGACGCACAGAGCAAAATTTTAAAAATTATTGTTTTTGTGATCTTTAATTCGGTATTAAATGCGATTTAGATAGAGTAGGTTATTGATTTGCATGTTGTTGTAAAGATCTCGTTGAGAACATTAGATTCAATATGAAAAAGTTTTTTTAAAAAGGGTTGTAAAAAAGTAAAAATCACTAAAAGGGCTGCAGGCTATCCATGCTAAAATAAAGATTTGGCACATTACTCTTAACTCCAGTGCAGAGTACACGAGAGGGTTGTAGGACTGGATCTAATTGTACGTGACGTAGACAAAAAATCACAAAAGTTGCTTACCCTAAAATTCATAAGATTTCATCTATCTACTACTTACGACAAGTATAACTTAAGAAAAAATATAACCCCTGATCCTCCCCCACTCGCCATTACAGCTAAGAAGCATTACAAACACATCAGCTTTAAAAAAAATAGAACCGCATCAAAATCTGTCCATTCGTTTGGGAGCTACGAATCCGACCCCCATTATAGCTAAGAACCATCTCGATCAAATCAGCTTTCAAGCAGAAATAAAACGCTTAAAAATAGTTCCATCCGTTTGGGAGCTACGATGCCACAGACAGACACAGGGATACATATATACACACACCTGAAACTTATAACACTCCTTTCTTTTCAAGTTCGGGAGTTAATAAAGAATTTATAATAACGCAGTAAGCAGCAATAAAGCAGTAACAAAAAGTCTGTACAAAGAAGATAATGAAAAATAAAATGCCTACAGGACTTAATATTAACATTAATTTAAAAAAAAAACACTTCGAATGGTATAAAACTTAAACAAAAGACATAATCCAATTTATTACACGACTTCCCAAAAAAGGAGTGTAATATTTTTAGGATTCATGTAAGTATGTATGTATATGAATTTCCTTATTCCACCATAACTTTTAAATGCCTGAACAAATTTAGACATATGAGATAACAAATGACAAAACTTGCAACAAATCTTTATTTTTAGAATCCTTACATCCCCCTGGGTAACATAGGCTATATAATTTTTGAACTAATTCAGTATTGCGGCAGTATGGCTCCATTTTCAATTGAGTTTTTTGAGCTTTTAAACTAGTTATTTGAGGTTTGTGCTTTGCACAAACCGACTAAAGTAGGTTAGTATGTAAAATAGTACACACTTTCCAAATCAAACGAGTTGTGATCATTGTTCCACATCCAGAGGATGTGATGTCTCCCGCCACTTCCGACGGCGATTGCATAGTGAAGTGAAGCGAAGACCAGCGAAATATACGCTCGAAAAAAAAACATACATGTTATATTGTTGACAATGCGGAATATTCATTTACGTTATATTATGAGTATCGAAACAAATGTACCTTTCGTTTGTTTATTTATTTGTCGTATGGGCTCTGATTTCAGAGTTTGTCAAGCCGCCCGAGGGCCTCTGACATGGCTTAGCGACTGCTATTAATCAATAAAAGCCGGGACCGACAGCCCTCCGAAGCCTGGAGTGATGGAAACATAACTTAGAAAAGTCATTGATGCGGAGCCTAGGATTGAACCCGGTATCGTAGGATTCTAAGTTGGTCTATAGAACCGTTAGGCTACCATCACTTTACCTTTCGTGAATATATTTAATATGAATTTCACTCGCGTTAGTTTTCAAAATCAAATATATGTATATGTGTTTGTTCACAAATTTCTCAGAAACTAAAAGTTTGTTTCCAATAATTCTTCTAGGAATGGTTTCAATATCATATATTATAATGGGAATAGTTTAAGTTTCATCAAAATCGGTTCAATAGTTTAAAATATGTTGTTAACTTCAATTTTCTTAGGCCTACTTTGAAGTTGCAAAAATAATTAAATAAAAACGAATTATGAAACCTAATAAAGTACACCTGATTTATCAAAATGGGTTTAGTGGTAGCTGCAGTTGTAATTTGTGTCAGCATATAATACACAAACGTACTTCATCTTCTGCTAGTTCAATAGTTAAACTAATCGGGTGTACTAGTGGAAAAGAGCCAAAAATAAATTTTAGGGTGATTTAAAAACATTTAAATTAAAAGAAAAGCTTTTATGCAGTAGCCATGTTACGTTACGAGAACCCAACGGGTGTGCCAAATTTCAGCCCGACAGCTTCAGTGGAAGTGGGTGAAATATTTATTGCAAAATTCCAGGACATACATACGTGAAGTTAAATAAAAGTTTTTAAATATATAATATTAAATATTATTGCTCAAATGTATTTTGTAATCTTTTTTATACGGTCAATAAATATTATTATTATTATTATTATTAATTAAGCCTTACTGTCGAACCGCATCTGTGGAATAAATGACTGGTCTACCAAATATATGTCGTATCTATTGTTTGTGTATTTAAGTTACATTTGTCGTAGCCATATCACATAATTGATAACTTCATGATGTGGTTGGTAGATAATTTCATGAAATAGTTTTATTTCATGAAATGATCAGCTAAAATTGACAACATTTTGAAACATCAACGTTAAGTGATATTTCAATCCACGTTTGGCATAAAATGTAGGGTTTTTATAATACAAAAAGTGTACAAATAGATAGGTCTTCAAGGCTACAAAAAAACTAAAACGCTCCTGCTTTCGCCTTCTAACCTACCACGGCCAAGCTTCCGCTTCCGCTTTTAAATATAGGTTGTTAGGTAATCTAGGTACTGTACAATACAGAGATCACAACAAGATACATTTATCCCGGATTGGTTGTACTCGCTAACACATCAAAACATAATGTATTATCATTGAATACGTGAACAAAGCCATGGGGCACAGCTAGTACCTAATCAAGGTCAATTATACTTGGTGCCTAATTATTAAGCTGTAATGGGATATTGATTTAAGTAGTATTCTTTAGTACTAGGCAATTATGTTAGGACAATTTATGAACACTAAATAAGCAAAGACCTTACAATATTATTATCATTCATTTATTTAAAGCTAATCCATATTTTGGCAGAAAAAAATAGAAGTAGACAGAGGTTTAAAAAATATAAAAATGCACAAGCATTTTTATATTTTGACACAAGATGAACACGAGTTGTCATTACTGAAGTCTAGATCGGAGCGAATAATGCGCAGCTGCTATTCTTCCTACATTATTAAAGTTGAGAACTCGCTGCACAAGAATCCCAAAATGTTCTGGTCCTATATAAAAAACAAAAAGAATACTCAGTCCCCAATACCTGCTCAAATGGAGCTCAATGATGTTACAGCTGATACGGGTCAAAACATTACAGACATGTTCGCTAAACATTTCTCCTCCACGTACAATAATTCCAGCCATAATGACCATTACCAGAGCAATTCTTTGTCAGATACACACTATTGCCTAAATAAAATTGCAGTGGACGAGCGTTCTATACTAAAACAACTTAAAAAGCTAGACGATTGTAAAGGTGCAGGGCCAGACGGGAATCCACCTTTATTTCTAAAAAAGACGGCATCATCTCTTACTTTACCTCTCAAAATAATTTTTAACCGTTCTATAATGACTGCAACCTTTCCATCTAGATGGAAGGAAGCGAACGTTGTACCAATTTATAAAAAAGGTAAATCATCCGACGTGAAAAACTATCGTCCTATTTCTATTTTATCCACATTCTCAAAGGTTTTCGAGTCCATTGTTTGTCCAGTTCTCACATGGCATACAAAGAACATGATTTATAGTCAGCAACATGGATTTACAAGATTCAAATCGACTGTTACCAACCTACTCTTGTTCATTAATGACGTATCACAGGCAGTTGATGCTCGCGTTCAAGTTAACGCAATTTATACAGATTTTAGTAGCGCTTTCGATAAGGTCAACCATAATATCTTAATCAAGAAATTGCAACTCTGCGATATCCACGACCCAATGTTAAGTTGGTTCAGATCTTATCTCACGCACAGGGTGCAACGTGTGATCGTTGGAGGCTTCACTTCCTCACCTTATGTAGCAAGCTCAGGGGTGCCGCAGAGTTCTCACCTTGGACCAATTCTCTTTCTAGTCTTTGTCAATGACATTGTTAATTGCCTTCAACACAGCAAAGCATTACTCTTTGCTGACGACCTCAAAATTTATAAATCAGTAAGATCATCTAGTGATGCATCTTTGCTTCAGGAGGATCTAGATGCTGTCTTTGAATGGTGTAGAGATAATCACATGACATTAAACGCCTCAGAATGTTTCCATTTAAAAATAACTAGAAACAAGAATATAATACAATCCGACTACTCCATTGATGAAGTTCGCTTGGAGCAGGTGAATTGTATTAGGGACCTGGGAGTGCTGGTTGACAGCAAGCTCTCTTTCATACAGCACACTGATAGTGTCGTTGGCAAAGCTGCGAAAATGGTTGGCCTTATCAAGCGAAACTGCAAAGACTTCAAGAGACCGGCATCGTTACGTTGTCTGTTTAATGCTCTTGCACGAAGTCATTTAGAATATGCTTCGACAGTATGGAACCCTACATATAAAAACCACATCGACAAAATTGAACGAGTCCAACGCCGGTTCACCCGGTTTCTTGCTCATAAAGATACAAATATGCTCAAGAATCTGGACTACCCCCAGCGCCTAAGTTTTCTCAAAGCAGATTCACTACATGGACGACGTAACATCATTGATTTGGTTAACTTTTATAAAATTCTTAATGGATTGTTGAGTTCTCCTGAGTTGTTGTCTGAGATCGCGATTACGGTCCCACGCCCTAATTTTAGGTTAAAAACCCGTAAAAAATTTAAGCCCCGACAGAGTAGAACAAAATTGGGTCACAATTCGCCGCTAAACCGTATTATTAATAGCCACAATAACTTGTATAAAGATAACCCAAGCCTAGATATCTTTGATGCTAGTTTGTCTCATTTTAAAAAAGAGGCCCATAGAGCCATTTCGCAAGCCTGATTGCTTCACGTTAATGTCATATTAATGTTACTTTTAGACTTATTATTTATTTTATATTATTTTGTTTAATACTACTTATATTTATAATACCATAATATCTAAGTTTCAAATTAACTTCTATTATTTTTTTGATTTTATTAGCGTATTCTTATATTTATATTTAAGTATTATATTAACCTAATGTTGTGTTATTACAATACAGTGTTGTATACACCTGTAATTGATTGGTTCACCTAATCTGTATGTACCCTTATCCTAAGCTAACTATTAATGTTTTGTGAATTGTTCGTTGGTGTGTCTAAATGAATAAATAAATAAAGCCGCGGGCTTTGCCTGCGTATTCAATGATAAATGGTGTCATATATGTTACTCAAGTGTGTTAGCGAGTGCAACAAATCTACCAATATTTTCCTGATTTTTCACTTTCACTTACCCTTTTCCGGGATAAATGTATTTATTGTTAATCTCTGTATTTTACAGTACAAGACTATTTTCAAGATTTTATATTTTTCGGGATTCCCGTTTTCACTTACCTTTTTCCGTGATTTAATACTTTATGCAAATACAGTGTACACAGGAGGATTTAATGCTATGACAGCATAATAACTATACATTAATCAACAGGTCATGGAACAAGCAGGTACTTACCTATTTCGTCATTCGCCCTTAGTCGTAGCGTGAATTGACCTTTTTATCCTCGAATATGACCTTAAGCTTAAGGTCAGTTTTAATAGGTTACCGAAGTTTTTTAACCCCCGTGCTAAAGTGTTATGGTGGCTATAAAAATAAACCTGACGCCTTCTACTTCGCTCACAAAATGAATACAAACCTTCGCTCTGGCGACAGGAACACGGCAAGCCCTACCCTATATATTTCCGAAACGAACCTTTCATCCGGAAATTTCACCTCGATAATTGCCTTTCACAGTCCCGCTGCCGCGCCCTCTGCACATGCGCGAAGCCACACCGCGCATGCGCGTCGTGGGTCCTACTCGCTGTGCACCCAAAACAAAATATATTTTTCCATGTGTTCCTTTGCAATATCAAAATTTTACTAATTATTAACTAAAATGTGATAAATTTAGTGCCGCAAGCTTCGACTATCGCTTCGCTTTCTGTAAGTACTCACTTTATTCCGTAATCGTCCAAATAACCTCAAACTTTCATGTTATAGTTAATTGTAAGCTGTAATTTCTCTTCATTTACTATTCCCCGGTGTTACAGTACTAATACGTTAATCATGACAGATAAAGTAATTAGGTGTTACCGTTAATAACATACCCTCTATGACCTCAGAAAGGTCGAGTGAGCGAGCAAGAAGTAAGATATGGGTACACGTGTCGCCTCTTATTTTAAGGGGCATATACTAATTGGTGGCTACATAATTGGTAGGTAAACCTAGTTATTCGAATATATCTTTTTTCTGACGGCTCCTGACTATAATTACAAACGTATTTTACGTGATAGAAATGTTTTTACGGGGTTGTTTATATTTGGTTCTCTCCCTAAAAATGTATCGGTAGGGCGCGGTGAAGGGCGATCAATATAAATTATACAAGGCAACCGGCATTGTGTTTTACTCAACTGGTTTACCTATTTCAAACGTAAACTTGTATCATACTGTATCGATGATTTCTATTTATAGCCTTAAGGTACTTCAATGTTATATTTTTACATTTATTTATAAAACAGGAGGAGGCAGGTACGTTCTTGTTTAATATTTTTCTAAGCGTTTCTAATATTAGGTGTACTTTGGATGTTTTTTCAACATTTCCAATTCCTTAACTAAAGTAATTTAATATCTCGTTGGTTACAATGTGTGTATCGGAACTATCTGAGCGTAACACGTGACAGAATAAAATTTGAATATGTAAACTAAAACCGCGTTCAGTGCTTCATATAAGCAGTAAGAACGTTTCGCAGAAACTGACAGATTCGACCCACGCACACAAGTGTATGGATTTATGACACACATAAGTTGAAGGTCGAACATGGATGCGATAAGCAAGGGATCTTACAATCTGGCACAAGCTGAATGTGTCCTATTCTCAGCGGAATAAGATTGATGATGATGATGCAGCGACTCGTGATTGCATGCGTAACCTCTCGTTTACCTTCCTGTACGTTCCAAAATAGGATTCCACAAACGGGTTTTATTAATGAAGGGCTCAAAATCCATCGAATTACCAAAAATGAAGTGTCGCGTTTTTGAGATATTGTAGCTCAAAGTTAGAAAATCTATGTCGATGCGTACATCAATCTAGTTTTTGTAGCATATGATGTGTCATATGCTATCGTTGAGACCAATATCTCAGAAACGCAAAATAAGAATAGGTACTAGTGTATTTTGTTTATATTTGTCTATCTCATATTTTTTTTCAAAAAGGCGGAGTTGTAGGTATAACACAAAAGTAAGGCCTTGCATCAGTTAAGTCACTGTCCATACTCTTTATACACTGATACTTTGTCGAAGCAGCTTTTCTGTAGTCACGAAATATTTGCGCTATCAATTTGCATGAAAGGCTTTTGGCGGTGATTTGAAAGAAATGGATTTTTCCACTTACTGGGTTTTGTTGTCAGCAATACATTATTTATAACAATATGTTGCAAAATTTTGCTTTGCATAGTGTTATTAGATATTATTTTATATAGTCTACCGTTTAATAATCAAGATTTTGCAAATAGGAGTAAAAAAATATACCTATAGGTGTAATTTTTTTCTCCTTTAATATTCTGTTAGACATAAAACTACAAGTCGTTGTAAAACATTAAAGGGACTCTACAATTAATTCTAAAATTAATTATTTCTACCTCCCAAAGTCAAAGTATTTATTGGAGACTAGCTGTGCCCGCGGCTTTGCCCGCGTGGTCATTTCTCCGGGTTAAAAGTTACCTATGTTTTATTCCAGGACCAAGAGTATCTACTATTATGCATTTCATCACAATTTGTGCAGCCGCCAAATCGTTTTCTATCAATTGCTTAGCTTCTATCAGTTGCAATAAGATACAAATACACTTAATTTTAAGCCAAACCCTAAGGCTATCTAATACCGCATAGTAGCTAATTTATATAGTAAACATACACAGGTATGTTTATCTGTTGTCTGATGCCCATAGCACAGGGTATCCTAGTTTGGGGCTAGGAAATGATGTGTAGAAAGTGTGAAAAGTACAGTTAAAAAAAAACGATGCCTCCTAGACCATTTTTAATCGGCTTCATAAAAGAAGGCGGTTCTATGTTCGACAGAATGTTTATTTTTGTGTACGAGTATGTACACCAATTCCTCCGTCAATAGGGGAAAGAAAATATTTTTTTGCGGAATTTTCTTTTTTTGTTTGAATGGGTATACTGTCGATGCTTTCCCATTTCTGGAATCAAAATTGGTTCTACAGTTTATCTATATCAATATATAAAAGTGAAACGTTGTCTGTTTGTTTGTTTGTTTGTTTGTTTGTTTGGGGAGCTTTCACGCGATAACGGCTGGATGGATTTTGATGAAATTTGGAATGCAGATAGCTTTTACCCTAGAATTAAACACAGTTTTCACGGAAAAACTGGAAAATGTTGACTAGTCGCTGTAAAAAACGGTTTCCATGGAAAAGAAATAACAAGTCTGTCTAAAAACTTCAAGAGTATTGGTGCTATACCTACTTTTGCATTGGTTTTTAATATCCTAGAAAAGCATAGGATGGTTTTTTCGCGATAAACAGAAGTGCGCGCGGACGAAGTCGCGGGCGGGAAAACTAGTCGAAAATAAAAATCCATTCGATTTTTTGTTTATAAATTTATGTTGCCTCAAATCTCTAATGGTGGCCATACACGCTACGAGAAATGGTTACGATCAAACTGTACAGTTTGAACGGTGCAGTTTATCGTAGCTGGCATACAAGCTATACACGCTACGAGAAATCGTTACGATCAGACGGTACAATATGGTGCCGACGCACACGTGTAAGTGATGGCTTCGACGGACGACGTTTTAGCAATTGTTGGATTAATATTCGCCCTGAAGGAAAAAAAGGTGAAGCGGAAAAATCGTAGCATCTGGTGTAAAGAATGGCTAATGAAAAGAAGAGTTCATTCTCATGTCAATTTGTTGGCGGAATTAAAGGTTTTTCCAAAAGACTGGCATAATTTTCTAAGAATGGATCATGATACGTACTTACATCTACTGAATTTGGTAGCACCAATTATCGAAAAGCAAGACACTATTATGAGAAATGCTATTCCACCCCATGACAGGCTTGTAGCTACTTTGAGGTTTTTATCAACAGGAAGAAATTATGAAGATTTGAAATTCTCTAGTATCATTTCATCTCAAGCTTTGGGTCGCATAATACCGGACACCTGTGAAGCAATATATAAGGTTCTCCGCAAAGACTATTTGAAGGTAAGAAATAAAAAACTACTAATTACTTAGAATGTAATGTTTATTAATTTGTACTTATAATGATGGGTTAACATTAAGTAAAATTAGACAAATAAGTAGCCGCTGAATTTTGCATTTGTTGGAACTCTTCTTGTTGAGAAGTTTGCATTATTGGGGTTTGGAGAATTGACTGGGAGCCTGGTTGTGTTTGGAAATCATAATTTGAATTCTGATAAGGTACTGGACTAGGATTGTTTCCAACAGGGCTGGGAGTACTTGAAACGGGGCTGGGAACGTTGTAACCATAATTAGTAAAACGCACACTGGTTGAATCCATCACTTGGTGTGATATAGTCAAATTTTCCATCTCTGCCAGAAATAATGTTTCGTTAATTATTTTTTCGGCCAAAATACGTTGATGTTTTGTGAGGTCTCTCAGCTTAGCTGCGACGTTTGCTCCATAAATATCAAATCGATCATTAGTAATTGCTGGCCTTTTGAAATGGTTTTGAACAGACTGTAAAACTTCAGTAGTTAGGTTTTCATTTGCATTCCTTTTTGGCCGACTCCTATTAAACAACGTGTTTGTAGTTGAACGAGTATCGGGAGTTGACTGTGAAGTTGATTGTGTGGCTGGAGGTGACTGTGGAGTTGACTGTGTGGCTGGAGGTGACTGTGGAGTTGACTGGGCGGCCGGAGATGCTTCACTTTCAATTTCCTGAAACAATTTTTTTTTTTACAGTTCCCACGCTCGAAAGAAGAATGGAAGGATGTGGCCAAAGTGTTTGAAAAGAGATGGAATTTTCCGCATTGTCTAGGCGCGATGGATGGAAAGCATATATCAATTTTTCTTCCTAATGGATGTGGCTCAGAATATTTCAACTATAAAAACCATCATAGCATGGTGTTATTGGCAATCGTTGACGGAAATTATCGATTTATTTTATGTGATTTTGGAACAAATGGAAGAATTTCAGATGGTGGAGTACTCACAAACACTAAGTTTTTTGAAAAACTTGATAATAATCAGTTGTGTATTCCAACCGAAACAGCTGTCGCAAATAGCACTAGAAAGTTGCCTTATGTGTTTGTGGCTGACGATGCGTTTCCACTTAGAACAGATTTAATTAAGCCATTTAGACAAGCAGACTTGACCACAAATAAAACCAGAATTCTAAATTACCGCGTATCACGAGCAAGGCGCATTGTCGAAAATGCGTTTGGGATCTTGGCATCTCGATTTAGATTTTTTCACACAAAAATTAGTATTAATCCGAAGAGAACAGAGTCAGTCGTGATGGCCAGTTGTGCTTTACATAATTATTTAATGAAGACTTCAGAAAGTTCTTACTGTCAACAAGAATGCTTCGACGTAGAAAATGTTGATGAAGGGTCAATAACCCAAGGATATGATACAACGGATTCAGCCATATTTAATTTGCAAAGAAGAAATCTTGGTAATACTTCGATTGCCGCAAAAAAAGTCAGAGAAGAGTACATGGAATATTTTGCAAGCGAAGGCAGCGTTCCGTGGCAAAATAATTTTATATGTTAACTCTTTGAGAATAAAACATTTAATAAAAAAGTTATTTAGTTTTATTTAAATACCTACATGTTAATTCACTCAGGCTAGATTTCACCAACCTCCTAATAAGTTATTAGGGACTTATTCGGCAAATAAACTCCAACTTTCCAAACACAGATTAGGTATATAAAAAGTGGTTTATCACCAGATATAGTTTCCAATAACTTTATTAGGAGGTTGGTAAAATCCCGCCTTAGTATTAATATGTACGTATTTTTTCGAGTCTGCTTCAATGTGAAAGAAGGAAGGATTCATGTAATAATATAAATAACTATGGAGCATTCTCAATATGGCCGGATTTACTTATTATATTCACATAACCATATTAGTGCTAGTCTACTCTGCTGGCACCACAGGGCTAAAAACCATACAAGAAATAAAAAAAATCGTAAGAAAAGCCGACCTTACTGTACTCTGTATAATAACCAGTGATCGGAGTAGGTAGATTGAATTGGGGTCATTCTGCTGGAATTTCCCAATTGGTTGAAAAAAAAAAAACTACCTACTCCGATCACTGATAATAACACGCAAACAACTTACCTCGTTGTCTGTTGATTCGTCGTCCATATTAGAACGTGAACGTCTTGGTTCTTCTTGGTCATCCAAAAACAGCAACATAGAGTAATACCATAGTTTTGGTTTATACACTTCTTGGGTTCCTGCTCCTGATTTCTTCGAATCAGCGATCTTCTTACGCTCTTTTTTGTAAGTAGAGCGAATGTTGTTTATTTTTTTTACAACAGCATCTTTGTCAGCACTAGGGTCTACTGTTTTAAATTTTTCAACCAGCTTAGTATATGCTGCACGTTTTAACTCACGATTGTGATACTCTTTGCCTTTAATATTCCAAAGACAAGGTTCACTGCGATATAAATCAATAAATTCTTCAAGCCATTCGCGATTAGTTTGAGACGCCATGACGCGTGCGCACGTCCACCCGAATTTCGACCGACTACAAAACTGAACACGAAAACGGAACGAGCGCATACACGTTACGATCAGTCGGCACAGTTCGTCCGATTCCGATAAATCAATTGAAATTTTCGTATTGTTCCGTTCGACTGTACAGTCTCAAAAAATCGTGCGAAACTGCACAGTTTCATAACATACATGTAGCGATTTATCGGTACCGTTCGAACTGTACAGTCTGATCGTAACGATTTCTCGTAGCGTGTATGGCCACCATAAGATTTCTTAACCAATTTGGATGATTGTTATTTTATTTAGAAGGGTAAACTTTCAGTGTAGTCCCATATAAACTTAAAAATCTATTTGTTTTAATGTTTGTTCTATCATATCTTCGGGATTTTAGATTCGAATTATATGATAATTTTTACTTGAGAATAAAGACCTCATGCCTTTGTGGTACTTCATCAAAAGTGGTGCGTTATTATGCTTGGGACTAGAACGCAAGTCAATTTTAAAACTTATAACGACGTCCAAATACGTTCAAGTTTTGCACATGGGAGTAATTCTAATGACAATACAATATTATGGTACTACTGAGCTGGTCTGATGATGGAGCCGGAAGGTAGTCACAGGAACTCAACTATCAGATGATGGAACCCTTTCGAGTTTGGGCTCCTTTGATTTGTCTTGATGAGTTCTCAGGTTTTACTTGTAAAAAAGTAAGCTTACTTTAAAAATTTTTTTTTCTTTAAACTTATAAGAAATCTATTTGTTTTTGTGTTTATTTTCCCGTATATCTACGAGTTTTTTTTTATTATTTGAACATTATCCAGTGAATACATAGATAATTTACACCATAACTGATTCAGTAGTTTTAATATAAAACGTTCTACCCAATTCTTCTTTGGTTTTGCCAACGCCTTTTTAAAGTGAGTTGAACTACGAGTATTTAGGTGGCGTATTTACCTTCCGATGTGTGCTTAGGCCACTCAAAATCAATAAATAAAAATACTACTTATACTACTTATATTTAAAATGTTCTTCTGTAAAGAAACACTAGAAATAATAATATTGCAATTAAACCCGAAAAAAATTTATCCATTCTGGCCAGCCACTATTTGTATCTAATACTAGTTTTCCCGCGCGTGACTTCGTCCGCGCGGCGTACGAAGCGCGCAAAAAAAGCGTGTTTTTTCGGTAGCGGAAAAAACATCTTCTAAGTTCTTCTAAGATATTAAAACCAATGCAAAAGTAGGTATAGCACCAATGCTATTGAAGTTTTTTGACAGACTTGTTATTTCGTTTCCATGGAAACCGTTCCTTACAGCGAGTAATCAACATTTTCCAGTTTTTCCGTGAAAGCATAAAGTTTTCCGGGATAAAAAGTATCCTATGTTATATTCTAGGGTAAAAGCTATCTCCTTTCCAAATTCCATCAAAATTCTACCAGCCGTTATCCTCCCCAAACAAACAAACAAACAGACAACGTTTCACTTTTATATATTGGTATGGATAGTCGTAATAGTCTTTACAACAAATAATAATTACCTACAATAATTATATCTACCTATCTACGTACCCTCATACGCTACGAAAAGAAGCAGAGACTGAACAAGAGACATGCAGTCAAACGAACGGATTTTGACTTTCACTCGGTCGGCTCGGTTTGGCACCGACTTCATAAACTTTTTCTTTCGTATGTTGTAGTTTAGTATTGTACATTCTAAATTTTCAAATGTGTTATAGTTCTAGTTCTATAGTAATTACTTACGTTTTCTTCGTTGTACAGAGATTTTTGGTTACTCACTGCTTTATTATATGTACTCGCTGTGCCCCGCGGCTTTGCCCGTTCAGGTTATTTCTCCGAGTTAAAAGTAAACTATGTGTTGTTCCAGGACCAAACGTACCTTTAATGTACAATATTATACTACATTTTTGTCAATATTACTTTAAGCTTCAAATAGGTTTTTATCGACTGATCGGCTTCTACCTATCGAAATGAGATACCTATAAGATATACCAGATTTTAAGTCAAAACATAAGCTATCCAACCGTGAAAACCGCATTTCAAAGTGTTCAGTAGTTTTACGTGATGCACAATATAGATACACAGATACATACAGATAAATTTGTATTCTTGTTCAGTAGCTTATTTTAAGTCATCTAGACTTTTTTTATATCTGCCTTGTACAGACTTATTGTTACTTACTGCTTTATTATAAATATAGATAGAAAGGCAAAGTATGGTATTTTTAGAAGCACTGATTTCTCATTTTCTTACCACATTTTTGGGACATTATGTACCTATTTATATCCTAACATTCTGGTTACACATATTTAAATTAAATTCACAAAACGGTTTCCAAAAGGCTTCAGGTTTTGGTTTTCTGTTTCTAGATCAATACATTTTCCATTCCATTTAACGGTCATTATGAGGTGTAAGGATGCGAGGTACAATTTATATTTGAAAGGACCCTAAAAAGGTCGCGCGTAATTTTAGCACGATATTATCGTGGCGTTTATTGAAATCAGACCCTCTAGTGGAAAGCAACATTTATTTCGGTGAATTTCTAAAAACAGCATTTTTGTACTATTTTTTTACACATCACTTTCAATATCCAAGTAAAAACATATAGGCTCATCTCACAAATGTATGCCCCGGCCAGGATTTGAACCTGGATCATTAAGCTAAGGAGGCTGGTGCGTTACCAACTGTGTAACCATAAGTGGTTATTCTACGATAATATGGTGCCTGGCCCAAAAATGGAAATGGCAGACAAAAGCAATATATTTGGCCGAATATTTGGCTAAAAAGTGAACCTAATATTTTTTAAGTATTTATTAAATACTAGCTGTGCCAACGGTTTTCCTTTTTTTCTGGGATATAAGAATTCTATGTGTTATTCCAGAACCAAAACTACCAATAACATTTAACTCCGTTCAGACGTTAAATGTATTTTTTATCGATTGTTTGACTTTAACTCGTCGTATTGAGATATCAAGTACACCAGTTTTTAAGTCATACCGTAAGCTATTTACCAGTGAAAATTTAATTGCAATCGGTGCAATAGTTTTTACGTTATTCTACACGAACAAAGAGAAGAGTGTTATAAGTATAGGGTGTATATCACTTTGTGTGTGTGTTTGTGTGTGAGTGTGAATGTGTGTGTCTGATTGTGGTATCGTAGCTCCCAAACGAATGGCTGGTTTTGATGAGTTTTTTTTTCTGTTTGAAAGCTGATGTGATCGAGATGCTTCTTAGCTATATTGGGGTGTGGGGAGTCGGGGGCTATATTTTTTTTATTTGAGCTTGTTTTTAAATTATCTTCATTGTACACACATTTTTGTTCATAATTATACTCATAATAAATCAATCTTTTTTAAGCAACTTCACAAAAGGAGATGGTTATATGTTCGACTGTATGTACGTTTTTTTATGTACTATCGATTTCTCCGTCAATTGCGAACCGATTTTGAATATATTTTTTTTTCAAAGGGTATACTCTCCAGGTGGTTCCAAATGAACTAGATCAAAATTGGTTCTGCAATTTTTCGAAAATAAATAGTTTTTTTGAGTAAATCCATTCAATTTTGTGTTGATCTCTAAGATTTCTAAACCGATTTAGATGGTTATTTTTTTATTTAAAAGGGTAAACTTTCTGTATAGTCCCATATAAACTTCAACAAAATTGGTTCAGTAGTTTAATTAGAAAATATTTTATGAAAGAAAGAAAGAAATAAAATATTTTTATTTATAACCAAATACATACATAGTAATTTGTACAATTAAATTAATTATTAATTGAATTTGTTTTATAGTTTATGTTCTCTAATATCTTGGGATGTCTGAAACGAATTAGATGATTGTTTTTACTTGAGTAAGAAAACCTCTAGTGTGGTACTGTATAAATTTCATCAAAATTGTTTTAGTAGCTCTAAACATGCTTTAATTTAATTCACTGTGTTATTATATTTGCATATAAATACACTATATTTTGTACGTAAAGCATGACAAACTGATGCAAATATTGAACTAAACGGAAGTGGATGGCAAGGATCTAAGAGTAATACGTAATCTATATTGGAACCAGACAGCACATATAGAGATGCGAATTTTTACAACTGGAGACTTACAAATTTCGAAGGGGTAAGACAGGGATGTATTCTTTCGCCATTGTTATTTAACCTGTACTCGGAAAACATTTTTCAGGAAGGTTTTGATGAGGTAAATACTGGAATTAAGGTAAACGGAACCGTTATCAATAATCTAGGTACGCTGACGACAATGTCATTCTTACACACTCACTCGAAGAGCTACAACTTCTTCTAGAACATCTGAATACAAAAGTAGAGGATCATAACCTAAAAATGAACATATCGAAAACTAAGTACATGATTATCATCAAGAATACGGCAGACTCAGGTATACTGACTATGAAAGATAAAACCATAGAAAGGGTTAGGCAGTATCGATATCTAGGAACCTGGCTTAATGAAAACTGGGACCCAGAAAAGGAGATCCGAATCAAAATAGAAATTGCCAGAAGCACCTTCATGAAAATGAAAAAACTTTTCACTAACAAGGATATTAAACTTAAACTCAGATGGAGAATGGTGAAATGTTACGTTCTTTCAGTACTTCTCTATGGTACTGAGGGATGGACTTTAAATAAAAACATTGAATCAAAATTAAATGCATTTGAAATGTGGCTTTATAGGCGAATGTTAAAGATCTCATGGACAGATATGGTAACGTATAAAGATGTAGTTAATAGAATGAATAAACAGCTGGAAGTGCTAATCACAATTAAGAAACGTAAAATAGCATATTTTGGTTACATTTATAGACACCAGAAGTATAACATATTAAAAAATATCATGAAAGGGAAAATGGAAGGGAAGCGGGGAAGAGGGAGAAGGAGAATAACATGGAGTGACAACCTGAAGAGCTGGATAGATATCAAAGACGCTGCCAGTCTTTGTAGACTGGCACAGAACAGAGAAGAATTTCGTGTGATGGTCGCCAACATCCGCTAGGATATGGTACCCGAAGAAGTTATTACATTTGGGACTGGATTGCAAGTCAATTTTAAACAATTTAAAGATGTACTAAGATGCCTGAAGTTTTGCACATGGGTGAAGTTCTGATGACAATTAAAAACTACAGTAGTAGTAAATAAAAAAAAAAAAATATTCGGGACAATTCCACACCAATTACCTAGCCCCAAACTAGGATACCCTGTAATATGGGCACTAGATAACGGATAAACATACATAAATACGAATATCAACATCCATGACTCGGAAACAAACATTTCTGCTCATCACACAAATGATTGCCCCTTGCAGGATTCGAACCCGCGACCGTTTGATTTCGTTCCTAGAGTTACTAGCCACTAGACCAACCAGCCAACCAACTAGTAGTAGCCAAAGTAACTACACAATCAGATGAAGAAATACCTTCGAGTTTTGGTTCATTTGGTTTGTCTTGATGAGATCTCTGGTTTTATGTGGTATCCAGGTTCTGATGATGGAGCCGGAAGGTAGTTATAGGAACTCAGCAACAAAATGTTGGAACCCTTTCGAGTTTGGGCTCAATTGGTTTGTCTTGGTAAGTTCCCTGGTTTTATGTGGTATCCAGGGTCTGATGATGGAGCCGGAACACAGGAACTCAACAACAAAATGATAGAACCCTTTCGAGTTTGGGTTCATTTGGTTTGTATTGGTGAGTTCTCTGGTTTTCTGTGGTATCCAGGGTCTGATGATGGAGCCGGAAGGTAATCACAGGAACTTAACAACAAAATAATGAAACCCCTTCGAGTTTGGGCTCATTTGGTTTGTCTTGATGAATTTTCTGGTGTTATGGCGTATCTAGGGTCTGATGATGGAGCCGGAAGGTAGTCACAAGAACTCAACAACAAAATGTTGGAACCCTTTCGAGTTTGGGCTCATTTAGTTTGTCTTGATAAGTTCTCTCGTTTTATGTGGTATCCAGAGTCTAATGATGGAGCCAGAAGATAGTCACAGGAACTCAATAAAAAAATCATGGAAACCCTTCAAGTTTGGGCTCATTTGGTTTGTTTTGATAAGTTATCTGGTATTATGTAGTATCCAGGGTCTGATGATGGAGCCGGAAGGTAGTCCCAGGAACTTAACAACAAAGTGATAGAACTCTTTCGAGTTTTGGCTCATTTGGTTTGTCAAGATGAGTTCTCTGATTTTATGAGGTATCCAGGGTCTGATGATGCAGCCGGAAGCTAGTTATATGAACTCAACAATCAAATAATGGAACCCCTTCGAGTTTGGTTTCACTGGGTTTGTTTTCATAAGTTCTCTAGTCTAATGAGGTATCGAGTGTCATATGATGGAGATGGAGTCATAGGAATCCATTACCTAACCATCAAATGATGAAACCCCTTCGAGTTAAGGTTTATTTGATTGATATCGATGAGTTCTCAGGTCTTTAGTGGTACTGGTGGTGTCTAGTAAAAGATTGCTTTAAAATAAGACATATATCATTACAGCATTTACAACTTATAAATCCATTTGTTTTGGGTTTATGTTTCCTCATATCTACGAGATGTGTAACATTTTTTTAAATAATTCCATTTCATTCCAGTTAAATCATAGATAATAATCGTCAAAACTAATTCAGTTGTTATAAGTATGTGTGTTTATTAATCTTTTAATTTACCAACGCTTTGAGTCTAAAGTGAGTGAATTTTAGTGTCAACTATTTTTTTTGCCATATATTCTTTCCGATGTTTGCATAGGCCACTCAAAAAAACAAAAAAAAACGACTTCGTCTCAAAAATGTTACTTTGTAAACCACCACTAAAAACAATAAACGTATCACTTCTTCAAAATTAACAACGTAATATGCAAAATACAACAAATGATAAGAAAGAGTTCTTTGAAGGCGGTGCCAAACACAGGCATCATTTAAATCTTATATCTTTACAAAATTAATACATACCTATCGCGACTAACTTGGATGTTGTCTTCAAACGGTGTTTGTTATGCGTTGTAACTCTCTTTTGCAGGGTGAAGGATTAGACCTCTGATTTCTGTTAGAATATGAAAAATTGCTGAACGGTTTCTAAATAAATTCCCTAACCTAATATAATAGATTATTGTTTATATAATAGGTAAAGTTTTGTATTTAGCTTCTTCAGATGGTTGAAGAAATATGAATATATGGTTAAATATATGTATGAGTATAAAACATGTTGTCATAATATTTATTAGTGTTTATAATTCACTTCCTTGGTCAGTGTTAATCTTTTGTAAATGAGTAACTTTATTTTATGTATTTAACATTCATATGAAAGACAAACTTGAAGGTTAAATAAAGCGTTATTTATGATTTGTTTTGGTGTAACGACATATTTTGTCTGTTTCGGGAAATTCACAAGATTTTGTCGGTAATGTCTGTCTTGGAATAATATATTTAGGTGGTTTTAGGGTGATTTTTCAATCTCAACTCCTGGGTAAGTACCAAAGTCTGAATCCATCGGTGATACCATTTCACGGTAAATATTGGGCTACCTACACGTAAGGGAAATCCCTAAGTGTGCAGTATCATTGTATGAAATTAAAACCCTGCCACGAAAACATATTGTACAATATTCCTTTTAGAAGTGAAGTTAAATCATTCTTTATATTTACAAGGCTGCCAAGAGTCCATAAGGAAGATAATTTCTTCCTACCATAAATAATGTTACGAGCTGGAGTTCGGATAAAATTAATGTACGCTAATTACACCAAAAATTAACACCTTTATTTTAAAGACCACAAAAATAAATTAATCCAATAAATAACGCTCAAACACTCTTTAACTTGACTGTACACTCTTATCAATTGTCACTGAATACTCGCTTCGAATCACTTTTATCTTTTCGTTCCGAAAGCCAAGTCAATACTGTCCCAGGCAGTCGATGCGCGCCCTATTTATACCGCGACGTAAGTTTCCAGAATGTACTCATAACTACTCATATGTACTAGTGGTAGTCGGTAGATCTTTGAACTTTCAAGGTCGGCGGCGCCTTTGATGTCGCCGTATATACCTACCGCGCGCTCTGGAAACTTCTGTAGGTACCTACGCTCTACTAGTGTGTTCCAGAATGTTCCTTTAAATGTAGGTATTGCGTCATTTTAATACCTACTGTTTTTCTAAGAATCGACCGGCGTAACACTACACCCTTCTAAGACATGCTGGTCCCGAGCAGTGTTAGTCCAGTGATATTACGCCAGTCAATTAACATAAACAACCCCAGGAGAACCTATCTGACTTCCCCCTGGATCCGGCATGTTACGTCGCTGATCCTGTTCATAACGTGGGTATGTTCCATCCCTTTCTGCCTGCAAACTTAGAAAACCACCTCTTCCGTGCACTGGATCATGCAACCCAACCAGTGAACCCTTGTCAAATCTCAGATCTCTTAATTTCCGGTTATATCGAGCCCTCATCTTTTCAGACACCCGCTGTCCAGACCGTTCGACCTGCCTACAAACTTCATCTAACCTAAAGCGCGAGCCAATTGCACAATCCGCAATGCTGCGCGGAGAATCCTTTGGAATGCTAGTTATCAGGTCTGCAGGTTTGCGGCACCAGTTTCTCACATCATTACGGCAGTGGCTCCAAAAGAATTGCTCTCGTATCTTTGACAGGGCCCTTTTGATTCCCATACGGCCTCCTTGTGGCAGAGTTGTAGAACATCGGGCACCTTCGCTTTAGGAACAACCATTTGTAAATGACAGTACTCTCCTCGAGCATTTTCCAATTTTCTGCACAATAACCCAAACCAAACTGTCCCACTGCCCCCAATAGCTTCCCGTCGTTGCGCTACTTCCTGCAACATCCCGCCATTTAGGCTTAGGCGCACCAGTTTTAATCCACTCAAGAATTGCCTTGATATCTGGGTCATTTTGCTGTGCCAGCTGCAAGGTTTTTCTCCACTCATTACCGAAGTCCGTTCTCAACATTCTAACAGGTACCATTTCTATGGCCTCTTGCCTCTCAGAATGCTTACAATTCTCTAGACAAGGTCCCCTGGACAGTTCCTCCACGTTACTGTGAGATCTTCTATCTTTCATGTTCAGGTTTATCCTTTCGTGAGCTTGTGAGGTCAAAATTCTGGTGTCGTTTTCAATACTCGACTGTACTCTTCCCATGGTTCTGGCGTCTATTCGTTTTCCAGGGTCTTATTCGGTAACAGCGCTAACCTCCCGCCAGTTCTGTGATCGGTCTTCCCTGCCAACAACTTGCTTTGGGCAGCTGGGCCTCAGGTGACCCTCCTCTCCACACTCGTAACATCTAGGGATAAACCTAGGGCGAGTGTCACGGGGGGGTGATGCCACAACTTCCCTGATGCAATGGGCTCGATGATCATAACGTGCGGCCTCCACCTCCAAAGCATGGGCCAGGGCATCCTTAAGGGATTCGTGATGCCCAAGTCTCATAGCAGCCCTCACTTCTAGGTCACGAATCCCATCGACAAATGCTTGGATCAAAATCACGTCGATGAGTGCAGGTGAGGACTGGTACGCCTTTCGAACCAGCTTTTCAATTTCGAGAGCCCACTGTTGTAGGTTCTCACTATTCCGCTGAGCGCTGTCCTTTAACTGAGCACGAAACACGTGCTCCAGATGTGCATCACCGTAACGAGATTCCAATGCTTCAAGCAGCTGTTCGTAGGTGACATCCTTTCCAAGGGCCTCGAGTATAGTAAGGGCCTGGTCACGAAGGCCCAGTGTGAGTGCAGTCATGGCCTGCGCTTTACTCCATCCGTTCGCCTTGACAACGGCCTTTAACTGGACCTTATAGGCCGACCATGAAGAACTTCCATCAAACGGCGGCACTTTATTTGAAACCTCGCGTCGAAGACGCAATAACAACAGGGGCTGACATTCCGCTTCCAGATTTCAGGATACCCAAAGCTTTCTTCACGTCTGCGATCTGGGTCTCAGTTTCGGAGAGGTGGTTTTCAGTTACGGAGATGCGGTCCTCATGAAGATGTACCTGCTCTTTTACATCTTTGAGTTCCTGACCAAAAGTTGCATGCAGGTCTTTTATGAGGAGAGTCTGTTCTTCCTGTCGGCGAGCCTGTTCTTCCTGTCAGCGAGTCTGCTCCTCTTTGTCACGAAGCAACTGCTCCTCCAGGCGTCGAGCCTGCTCCTCCTGTTTGCGAGCCTGCTCCTCCTGTTTGCGAGCCTGCTCCTACTGTTTGCGAGCCTGCTCCTCCTGTTTGCGAGCCTGCTCGTCCTGTTTGCGAGACTGCTCCTGGAGTAATGCCATTAAGCCCGAAAGATCAAATGAAGGTGGGGCTATAGAAGACGGAGAATCTGTAGATGTACCAACGGATAGACCGGTGGCCGCGGCGGCGCCCAACTCGGTGGTTACTTGATTGTCACTACCACCAGGCGCTCGTAATGGCGAACCAAACCGTCTTTCGTCCACCTCCTTCTCTCGTTGGATTCTCGTTCTCATGCGGTCTGTCTCCTGTTTTTGGTGTAGCCGGCATTATTTTATCCTCGCTTCTGACACCAAATTGTTACGAGCTGGGGTTCGGAAAAAATTAATGTACGCTAATTACACCAAAAATTAACACCTTTATTTGAAAGACCACAAAAATAAATTAATCCAATAAATAACGCTCAAACACTCTTTAACTTGACTGTACACTCTTATCAATTATCACTGAATACTCGCTTCGAATCACTTTTATCTTTTCGTTCCGAAAGCCAAGTCAATACTGTCCCAGGCAGTCGATGCGCGCCCTATTTATACCGCGACGTAAGTTTCCAGAATGTACTCATAACTACTCATATGTACTAGTGGTAGTCGGTAGATCTTTGAACTTTCAAGGCTGGCGGCACCTTTGATGTCGCCGTATATACCTACCGCGCGCTCTGGAAACTTCTGTAGGTACCTACGCTCTACTAGTGTGTTCCAGAATGTTCCTTTAAATGTAGGTATTGCGTCATTTTAATACCTACTGTTTTTCTAAGAATCGACCGGCGTAACAATAAGAACCAAATCTTTCAGAATTCTCAAGCATTTTAAATGTTGTTTTAATGTAAATCCCACGTTGCGTGTTTTCCACGATAATATGTATATGATGTAATGCTTGCATGGGCTATTTAGTGTCTCAGGATGAAACAATCTCCCTGCTCTCAGTTATTTCATAAAATTATGAAATAATAACAATTACCTCCATAGTAATTGATTATAAAATACGTGTATTTATACATCTTTGTACCAAAACAAAAGGGGTTATGCATTCGTAATGTCTCTCATATGAACATAGTATTTCAATCAATTTATTTATCATTAAAGGTAGGTATATAACCTTCCTCTTTAATATATCTGAACAAACAAAGACGAACAAAGTAATACTTTAACATAATATAATATATATATCATTGTCAGTAATCAGCAATAACCACTTTGTCAAATCATGTAATGTCATAAGGTTTTGTCAATTTATAATACATACGAATTTATCTGTATACTTTTGTATAATATAATATAATATCATCATCATCCGTAAATTCGCAAATACTTCGTCAAAACTTGTAGTATATAAGGTTTTGTCAATTTATAATACATAAGAGATTCACTGTATGTAAATAACTTGTCATTTACATTATAATAAGATCGACATCAATAAACAGATATAAACATCATCAACAATTTCCACTAGACTTCCCCTACCAGTATTCACAACTGTTATATTTCAATAATATACGAAATCAGTTCAGGTTAAACATATGGAATCCACTCGTTCAATAAATAATCAACTCTTCTTAGATCTGTTCTTTTTATAAATAAGCAACTTGAAACTTATTTACTTAGTTATAGTTACATTAAATCAGTTCATAAGTTTTTAGTTCTATGAGTATATAAGCAATGTTATGGCTTATATACTTAATAGCGATTGAAGTTTAAAATTTTTTTTTTTTCTTTTTTTTTTCTTGGTGGGTAGTTGCAAGTAATACATCACTTTTAGCTAGCTCATTTTTAAATTTAATTAAAATATATATAATCTTTATTTAATTGTTTAAAATTTATGATTAATTAAAATGTAGAAAACGGTACCTGCCGGGGAGCGTTATCTTTTTCATAGCACAAACTTTTCACCACTTATTTTAATATTGAGTCATAAGCAAGTCACTGCCACTACACTAATCAGGATGGAAACTATATTGGAGTCTCAGGCGCAATTGCAGCTTTTATTCCTCCAGAGAATGGAATCATTCCAGTCGGATCTGCAAAAATCCCCAACTCCAGCTAGCAGCAGTTCAACATTGGCAGTTTGCATCATTTCGAGGTTTTATCATGACTGCCCTTAAAGGCCTCCAAGACCAGATTAGTATTCTTGCACATCAGTTGGACAACCAAGAGATGAGGGCCCGCCGGAAAATTCTGCTGATACATGGACTTCCCGAGGAGAAACAGGAAGACACTACAACCACAATTGTGAAGACTGTGGTTGGGAAATTGAAAGTGCCGGAGTTTGAAGCTGCAGACATCAGCCGCTGTTATCGCATGGGCCATTCGTCCTCACTAGATAAACCGAGGCCTATACTTGTTAAGGTGCGTGATTTGGCTCTCCGTGACAAGCTCTGGCATGCCAAAACTTATCTCAAAGGCACAGGCATTACGCTGTCGGAGTTTCTAACGAAGCCTAGGCACGACACCTTCATGCTAGCCCGTCAGCGGTTTGGCGTTAAAAATTGCTGGACTCGTGATGGTATGGTGCTAGTGCTCGGTCGGGATGGAGCTCGTCATCGTGTCTGCAGCGTCGTGGAGTTGGACAGAATTGATGCTCCGGCTCCCCTGAAACCCTCAGTAGTCAAAGCAACAGCAGGGAATCTTAGATCCAAACGAGAACGAGTTGCAACTTCCAGCAATAAGTGAGCATTCCTCATGTGTTTCATTCATGTTCCTTTATACAAGGAACATAAAACACTGGCTATCTGCAGATGTTTTACGCTAAATTTTCACTTTTTTCTAATATTTTTGTTTGAAGGTAAATGTTTACTAATGTTTTTGAATCAAAAATGTATTTGTGTGTGCAAGACCATGACAGTCATGTGGTGTCATTATGGCATTGACAGTATTTGACAGTTGCCACTGTCAGTAGACCCTGCATTCGAGATGATGAAATGGCGTTTTGGGCTGTTTCGATTGCCATTTTTGCCATTTTTGACACTAATGATCCTTTCCAAACCGAAAGAAAAACTATTATAGCCTACAGCCTAACACATAACGTCGTTTTTCTGATGTAAAATTTAACTGTCATGTCCAAAGGGAACGCTGATCGAAACATATTTAGCGTTTTTAACTGTAATTTTCGATCACCTATCACCAAAACGAACGGCAACATAGTCACAGATAAGTTTTTTTTTATTATTAAATTTTTAATCAATTATTTTATGCGTTCCATTTCTGTTCCAATCTGCTATTGTTTTTATGCATTTTTAGTTTCATACTTTCAAAAGATCTTTTGTTTTATCAATAATTGAGCATTATTATTGTTTTGTAGGTTGTTCAGTGTTTTTTCTGAGTACATTTTTCTTAGTTACTGCTGTTGTATTCCTTAGTTATTATAATTATTGTTTGTGTGTAGGTATAATAAAATTATATTATGTTCATCTCTTACAGACACAACCGGCAGGTGGAGTAGGTATAGTAGAAATCTTTATTATAAATTGTACCTACCTATTTATTATTTTATATATTTTATTTAGTTATATTATTATTATTTACGTATATTCATATAAATATGATAGATATTTTCGATAAAGATATTAGCAGCAGTGATAATGATTATCTTACTGCATCTTCCGATGCCTCTGCTAGTGACGATAGTTTCGCTAGTATTCCTTCGCTTTCAGAGTTATTGGTCTCTAATTTTTCCGATTTTTCTAAAACTTCAACGTCATTTATATAAATGCGCAGAGCATTCCGGCTCATTATTCAGACATGCTGGCGTCCCTTGACCAAAAAAATTTCCAGGCTATACTAGTCTCCGAATCTTGGCTTAAACCTTGTCTTCCAACTACTTCCTATTCTCTTCCAGGTTTTATTCTTATCCGCAATGATCGCACAGGTGGTGGAGGTGGTGGTGTTGCAATTTACCTTCGTGCAAATATTCACTACTCTGTAATTAGCAAATCACCGCAACCACCAGCTGCTAATGCCGGTGAGCATCTCATAATTGAAGTTCTTCTTTCCCATACTAAAATTCTTTTCGGAGTCTTTTATAGCCCATCACTGCGTATTAACTATCTCTTCTCTTAAAAAGATCCTAGAGGATCTTACCCCCTCATACAATCACTCTATTATCATGGGCGATTTCAATACGTGTTTACTGAAAAAGGATCATCGTTCTTCCTCATTGTAAACCATCGTAAGTTCTAGCAACATGAAAATTCTTCCTCTCAGCGCTACTCACCATTTTCCAAATTGTACACCTTCACTTTTGGACCTCATGTTCGTGTCATCCCCACAACATATTGCTAATCATGGCCAGTACTCGGCTGATTCTTTTTCATACCACGACTTGATTTTCCTTTCGTATAAAATTCGCCCTCCAAAACCTAAAACCTCGAATCATGCTACAGCGCAGTTTTAGTGGTATGGATCGTGTGGCATTCGTTAATGATGTCAGAATGGTTGACTGGAGTACTGTCAATAATACACCGTCAGTGGATGATCAGATTGCTATATTTAACTCTATCATCACGCAGTTATATGATGTCCATGCTCATTTGCGTGCAATCAAACTGAAGCATCTCCCTGCTCCGTGGCTTAAGGACGATATTAAATCATTGATGCACAAAAAGGCTATAGCTAAAACTAGATACAAGTTGCGACCCACTGAATACAATAAAGCTAAATACGTTCAGTCTCGAAATCGCTGCAATATGGTGTGTAGGAATGCGTTAAGTCACCATGTCTATGCATCAGTTGAAGATGAGGATCCAGCCAAAGTGTGGAAGTTCGTCAGGTCTCTGGGAATTGGCAAATCACGACAGGACTCCTTTCCCAATAATTTAGATATTGATTCTCTTAATCATCATTTTTCATCTACCTCTGCCTTGCAAGCCTTGGTAAAGAATAGAACAATCAACTACCTTTCTGCCATTACAACTCTTGACCGTTCCCTTTTCGTCTTTAGTCGATTCACCGAATGTGATGTTAAGAAGGCGGTACTGTCTATCTCCTCCAACTCTGTCGGTGGTGATAGTATTAGTCGAAACATGTTGGTGCCCATCCTTGATATTATCCTACCTGTCCTCTGTTTCCTTTTTAATAGTTCTATTTTCAGTGGTGTTTTTCCTGCCGTCTGGAAAGACGCACAGATTTTACCTTTACCCAAGAAATCCAACCCAAAGTAATTTTCTGAGTATCGTCCCATTTCCATTCTTCCGTTTCTATCCAAGGTTCTTGAGCGTCTTGTTCACCGACAAGTTAGCCATTTCCTGTCCAGCCAAAATTTTCTCAATCCATTCCAGTCTGGTTTCCGTCCCGGCCACAGCACTATGACTACGCTTGTTAAGATTACTGATGACGTTTGTCTTGGTATGGATAACGGCCTGTTGACTGTGCTGACATTGCTAGATTTTAGTAATGCATTTAATGCTGTCAACTTTGATATTCTCCTTGCAATTCTTTGCTAACATAACATATCTCCATCGGTGGTTGACTGATTTCATATTTATCTATACGGACGTCGGCAGCGGGTTCGCCTGGAGGAGACTTTCTCTGCCTGGTGCAACACGTCAGCCGGTGTACCACAAGGCGGCGTCCTATCTCCACTTTTATTTGCTATTTCCATTAACTCCATATCTCAAAATCTTACTTCTTCTTACCACCTATACGCAGACGATCTTCAAATCAATTCCCAGGCCTCAGTTAATGAGCTAGATAAAGCTGTTACAAGCACAAATTGTGATCTACGTCGTATAAATGATTGGAGTAAATCCTACGGATTAACAGTAAATCCTAGTAAAACGCAGGTCATTATTTTAGGGAGCTCCCGTATGATATCTAAGGTGAACTGGCTAACCCTTCCAAATATTATTTTTGATGGAATTACTATACCATACAGCGATTCAGTCAAGAACCTTGGACTTATAATGGACAGATCTCTCAGTTGGAGCCCTCAGGTAGCAGCTACAAGCTGCAAAATGTTTGCTGCGGCAGCCTCTTTAAGGCGCCTTCGAAATTTCTTACCTACTGCTACTAAGGTTGTTCTCGCGCAATCTCTTTTGCTTCCCATTCTCGATTACGCTAACGTCTGCTATCTCGATCTTACCGAAGAACAGCTGAATAAGCTTGAGCGTTTACAAAATGTTGCTATAAGGTTCATATTTGGCTTGCGCAAATTTGACCATGTTTCTCACTTTCGTGCAAAGCTCAAGTGGCTACCCATTCGCCTTCGCCGGAATGCTCATATCCTTAACCTTCTTTATAATATCTTGTTTAATCCTTCTACCCCGAGCTATCTTAAAGAACGCTTTGATTTCCTCTACACATCCAACACCTTCCATCTTAGATCATCCGAAAATCTCACCCTCAAGCTACCTTTGCATTGCAGCACTTTTTACGGACGTTCTTTCACGGTAGAAGCTGTTCGTCTGTGGAATAAATTGCCTGTTTCTATAAGGAGTGTCCCATCTTTGGAAGTTTTTAAGTATCAAGTGAAGAGGTTTTACTTGGAAGTCTAGCTAATATTATGTTTATTATCACGTTTGTCATGTTGATTGTATTACGGTTTTTTTTTTGTTTTTGGTCATCTCGTATTTATATTTGGGTATTTATGTATTCATATAATATATATTTATTTATATATGTATGTATATATTGGAAATTTATATTTGAATGTATATTGTAATAATATCTATTATTAATCATAAAATAGTTTTAGTATAATTAGAAATTTGATTTACTATTTCTCACTAAGTAGTATTCATATACTACTATCATAATGCACCCCGTCCCTCACAACTATAACATATCCTCTCCATCCAAAGGTTGCCTGGAAGAGATCGCTTTTAGCGATAAGGCCGCCCATTGTACACTTCTTCTGCTATTGTTCCTTTATTTTTTGTTGATTTTGTTTGTGGTGTGTGCAATAAAGAATTTATCTATCTATCTATCTATATGGTACAATGTCCAGAACCATCAACAGTAAGATTTATACTCTTAGTTAAATTAGTTCAGTTGAAAATTGTATATCCTGGGTATAAAACAGTCATCGATTATAGACTTAGTTGTTATTGAATTTTAATTAGCGATTCATTTAAAATGATCATACGCAAAGTAACATAGTCTTTAGCTTAGATACTTAGGTTAAATCAGTTAAGTTTAGAACTGTATATGCTGAGTATATAAAAGGTCATCGACTCAGTTGTTATTTATAATTTAAATAAGGTAAACTGTTTAGGAATCGCAACTCTGAATCTATCTTCTAGTTATAATTATATGTTGAGTTTACTCAGGAAATCACTAACATCAAGTTTGAAACATAGCTATGTTATTTAAAATATAAGAGAGTTTATCCAGAATAATCGACCAACACCAAGTATATACTAATACTTAGATATGTATTCTAAATATAAGAGAGTTATCCAGAATAAACGAACAACACTAAGTTTTTCTACTTAGTTTTGTATTCTAAAATATAAGAGTTTATCCAGAATAAACGATCAACACCAAGTTTTCTACTTAGCTTATAATTTTCTGCATGTAGGCACTTCCTCACTTAACACTGCATCTAAATTCGCTTTACATATTGGACACGTATGTTGAAAAACCTATACTTTAACACTTTATTTTAATAGTAAATAAACGCGAATTATTAATTATTTAAATCACTCGTATTTGTCTCTTTTAATATTGAGACCGCGTCGCGTTCGATTCTATTATGGTTTCTGTCATCCAGGTTTGCCCTTTTTATACCGACTTCTTTGGGCATACAGGGTCGCATTAAGTCATCATTTTTAATGAATAAATCAATATTTTAAATAGAGTTTACTATATCATGTATTGTTATTTTAATTTGGTTTTATAAGTATTTTGGTAGTTAGTTTGATAGTTTATTATAATACTATACAAAAGATAATTAGTCTATTATCTTCTTCTCTCTAAGGTTTTCTGGTAGTAATTTTATCTTTGGCGATAAGTCCGATGATGGTACTTTTGATTATATTATTTTAGAAAGTACATAATACATATATAAGTTACTATTCTGAACAATATAATCATTCATTTAAAAGTAACTATTATGGATTATTTTATAATCAGTAATTATTAATTATGTTTTAAAATATCTAATGTATTATTGGTTTTATATTTTTTTACAAATAATTTTTATTCGCTATTTACCTTGTTCTCCTTAATGCGTTCCTGTCTTAAATTTGCTGTTCCTTTCAGACGCTTTGAAAGATACGCAAAAAAACTTAACTTTTCGAATGGTTCTCAAGTGTTTTTAATCTGTACTAAATCAGATATCATTTGAAGTTTTGCCATTAATTTATTTATTTATTATCGTTTTGAGTGTTTGTGTTTCTTTTTCCTGTTTGGTATTATTTAAATTATGGTCTACGTTACATGTTCCTTTGACAGGTAATCAATTTGAATATATATATAGGTTTTTAGGTAGTTTTTTTTTGTTCCCATTAGTTTTTTGACTTTTGTAATCTTTATTTTGCGTTTGTGTAAATATTTTAGCACGTCACATTATTTTCGTATTTATCGTTGTTAAGATTAGATTGCAATGTTTTGTTAAACAAAAAAAAATAGCTTTCGTTTCCTAGGGGCTCGTATCGGATCCCTTACAGTAACCCAGTTTATAAGTCAAACCATAAGCTATCCAACAGTGAAAACCGCATCGCCATCGGTCTAGTAGTTTTCACGTGATGCGAAAACAGACATACAGACAAACAAACAGACAGACACGATCTAAAAAATTGATATATTTTTATTCAGTAGCTTATTTTAAGTACCCTAGATCATATTTTTTAAAAGCTTTTATTTAACTTGCAATGTTTGTATGTATGTATGTTTGTTTAGATCAAATCTTGCAAGCTGAATTAGAACCACTTCTTCTTATTCTACTGAGTTGAATTTTTGCATGTTGGTTCAGTTTTGACGACAATGCATTTTTATTGTAAGCATGATCTGAATCGACATCCAGGAACAGCTCCAGATAAAGGAACTTTTCAACGGTAAACAGCACTGTCACGAAATTTTGTTTACACATTCTACTACCCGTATGATAGCCAGTTTGAAGTTTTACCATGACATGGCTGCATCACTCCGGGTTGGCTCCTGGCTTGGGAAATCCTCAACGTTAACAACACAGACACGTAATTTTGTGTACGTATTATATTATGCTAGCCGGTTCAAAGTTTTATCATTATTGCTGCTCTCCAGGTAGTCTCCTGATTAGGGAACTCCTCAACGGTTAGCAGCATAGACACGAAACGTTGTATACGCATTTAATTAAGATAGAAGTTTCATCATGACATGGCTATTGCTTAAAAGGTTTTTTTTTTATTGTTTTTAAATTACTTATTAATTAAATATTTATATTCTTGTTCAGTAGCTTTCACGTGATGCTAAAACAGACATACAGACAAACAAACAGACAGACACGATCTAAAAAAATTATATATTTTTATTCAGTAGCTTATTTTAAGTACCCTAGATCATATTTTTTAAAAGCTTTTATTTAACTTGCAATGTTTGTATGTATGTATGTTTGTTTAGATCAAATCTTGCAAGCTGAATTAGAACCACTTCTTCTTATTCTACTGAGTTGAATTTTTGCATGTTGGTTCAGTTTTGACGACAATGCATTTTTATTGTAAGCATGATCTGAATCGACATCCAGGAACAGCTCCAGATAAAGGAACTTTTCAACGGTAAACAGCACTGTCACGAAATTTTGTTTACACATTCTACTACCCGTATGATAGCCAGTTTGAAGTTTTACCATGACATGGCTGCATCACTCCGGGTTGGCTCCTGACTTGGGAAATCCTCAACGTTAACAACACAGACACGTAATTTTGTGTACGCATTATATTATGCTAGCCGGTTCAAAGTTTTATCATTATTGCTGCTCTCCAGGTAGTCTCCTGATTAGGGAACTCCTCAACGGTTAACAGCATAGACACGAAACGTTGTATACGCATTTAATTAAGATAGAAGTTTCATCATGACATGGCTACTGCTTAAAAGGTTTTTTTTATTTGTTTTTAAATTACTTATTAATTAAATATTTATATTCTTGTTCAGTAGCTTTCACGTGATGCTAAAACAGACATACAGACAAACAAACAGACAGACACGATCTAAAAAAATGATATATTTTTATTCAGTAGCTTATTTTAAGTACCCTAGATCATATTTTTTAAAAGCTTTTATTTAACTTGCAATGTTTGTATGTATGTTTGTTTGTTTAGATCAAATCTTGCAAGCTTGCAATCTTGCAATCTTGCTTTAGACCTTCTAGTTAAATTATCTTCTTCTTACAGACTTATTAATTTTTATTGCTTTACTAGCTGTGACTGCGGCTTTGTCCGCGTGGTTATTTTATTTAAAAGTAGCCCACGCGTGTTATTCCTGGACCATAAGTACTTATATAGTACTACAATACTACATTTCTTCAAAATTCGTTCAGCCGTCAAATAGTTTTTATCGATTGCTCGGCATCTAATGGCAGGAGCCACTTCTAAATGCAGCAACCATGTTATGGTAAAACATAAAATCGTCTATCATAACAAAATGCGTTCACAAAATTTCGTGTCTGTGCCGATGATCGTTGAAGAGTTCCTTTAAATGGAGCTATATAAAGGAACATTTTTATCTCAACGTGTTGGTCTCGGCGTGAATATAGACAAAACTAAGGTAATATTCAACGACCTCATTAAGCCGAGTTCTGCTGCCACTGACGGTGAACCTTTTAATGTTGTTCAGAAATATGTTTTCCTTGCGCAGACTGTGCAATCAGGTAGAAACAACTTCGAGATGGAAGCCGATAGGAGGATTCAGCTGGGATGCGCAGTGTTTCGTAAACTACTGTCACCTGGCAGTTAAGGTTTAGAAATAAATAAAATAATTATAAGATGCCTACCTACCTATCAGTGGCGGTAGGCGTAGAAAAAAATGATACAAAATAGTAAACTACCAGTGTAATCAGAAATAAAAGTAAAAGTATCTCAGGTATTGAGTTACAGGAGGTGATGATGTTCGTGTTATTGTCCTTCAAGACGTTCCACGGTGAGATGGAGCAGAAGTAGTGGTACAGCAAGATGTATTGCTGCCGTACGCAGAGCAGCTTCTAGGGAACAGGTGTCCACAGACCCGTGGCAGCGTGCTGGTCGGCGTTCGTATCCCTAGGGTATCAAAGGAAGAAAAAAGCCCTGGAACGGTAGAATTAGACGCCTTAGTCCAGGTTCAGTAGATCTCGCTGCCGTACATCACCAGGTCTTCGTTCCTTGGGGTCCACCATGCCGTACGAGGCCTCTTTCAGTTAAGCCCCAAAGAAGCAGATTTGGCAGTCAGTATGGTACATAAGATTGTGTGAAAATAGTAAATAAAAAGTTAAAAGAAAAGTACAAGTGTGAAAGACCAGAAGGTTCGGACATAAGTTTACAAATATAAAAATACAGCACGTAAGAAGCATAGTTTTAAAAGAATTTCACCAGTTGGGAGTAAATTATCACGAAATGCAGGGAATACAAAAGCTGTATAAAACAGGTACTTACTAAAAAGTCAAGACATTGCGAAAGCGTTTGCTGATATGACTAAATGCAACCAACAAGCATAGTTTGACAGTATTAACTTTCGCAATGACTTGCTTAATGAATTAACTAAAAGAAAAGTATAAAAAAATAAGAACAAAATCAGTAAAATTTTAGTTTACTGAATTTAAAATTTGTACTGGGCGATATTGCAATCCAGGATTGCAATATCAAAAGCTTGGCTCGTAAGATGCTCAGTTAAGTAATACACAAGAATATAGATAAATATAATACAATCAGTTCGTTGATTCACAAGCGTTACATATAATTTTTTAACCAAATATTACGGCCTGTTAGCCAGTAGTTTAGAGCAAGAAGCAATTTAGAGGTTACACGATATAAGAAACACTTACCTATTGGGGATTTTTCACTAGGTGAACAGGTAAACAGTTTCTATAAAATTAACTCTGGACAACGGTTTGTCCAAAATTACTCGCAAAATGATTTAGAAAACGTTATCAAAGCCAGCACGAAATGACGAGGCTAAAAGAACTATTTATCGCCACAGGTTAATAGTCTCTTTTATTGTTTTCTTTTATTGTTGTGTTATCTGTGATGGTTGCGTTCGGGATTTCGGCGTAGCAACCACCCATTCAGTATCAATCAGAACTTGTATTACAGTCAATACGGTGCGTTGGAGTCGATATTGCGATGAACATTTGTTTGCAACAAGTCATATTGGCTTAGTAAAATTTCTGTTTACGATTGTAGATTACATAACGTGTAGAATGGTCATACTAATTCAAAGACAAGAAATACTTAAAATCTTGACAACACTTAGACATTTTAAGGTTACGTATTTCTTTGTTTATTATCGACTGTTTATTTTATTGTAAAAGTGGACTTATTTTGTTGATACTACGTGAAAACTCAACTAAACGGAATAAAAACAAACGTGAGATGAAGTGAGACGTTACATATCCCCCTTTCAGTGTAGGGTTTTATGCTACAACAAACCGCTTTACCTACTAGTCTTTATTACAAAACTTTTAGTACACCTACTATCATACCATCAAACATTCATCATCGCTTTAACTGGCAGTAACAATCTAGATTATGCTACTGCTACCTATCATAACAGAGAATTTCATTGTAGTTTGAGGTGAGGTTATACGGCTGAGAACCAAAGTTACCGCATAGCTCAAAGAATTAGCAAGCTAAAGTGGCAATTAGTTTGGTCAAATCTCTTGAAGAACCGACCACCGTTGTGGTAGACGATTTCGGGAGTGGAGACCGCATTTAGATAAATGGAGAGTAGGACGCTCACCGGCCAGGTGGAGTGACGACTTGCGAATAACGGCCGGCAGGAACTGGATGAAAAGAAACGAAGATCGGGCTCAGTGACGTTCACTACGTGAACAAACATAGGCTGATGATCATGATGATGATGGGCACTGGTTGTCGCGAGTCTTATTATTGTATTACGCTTATAATATTTCGACATCCCTGTTTTATCATCGCGGTATCTTTTACTATTTATTTAATGACCTAAAACAGAAAAAAACATTGTTTTTTAGTTAATAATTTTTTTCCTTACTTTGTAGACTCCTATTACACATCTAAATTTCACCTTCCCAGGATGATGAAATGACGGTCCTTGTTTGTGAGAAGAATATTATTTTGTTTGGGCTGTGTCATGCCTCTATAAGGTTGGATATACTCGTGGCAGGTAAAAAACAACGCACTACGGAGTATCGCAATCAGAACTTGGAGCTTTGCCAGCAGGCGAGATCAGTGGGATCAGCGATCTCCACCTAAGGCTCAGAACCTGTTAGAACAGTAAATTCAAATTTAAATCTGTTTTCTTAGAGATATTTGAGGTTAATCTTTAAAGAAAAATGACTGTTTACACACTTATGGAATGGCAGTTACAATAAATTAATATTGCTGTTATTTACGGATATGACAAGTATTTATACTTTTTGTTATAGTTTCTTTTTCATTAATTCACTAATATTATAAAAGTGAAAGTTTGTACCTATATTGTAAGTAAGGGTGTGTGTGTGTGTGTGTGTATGTTTGTTACTTCTTTACGCTCAAACGGCTAAACGGATTTAGTTGAAATTTGGTACGGAGGTAGCTTATACCTTGGATTAACACATAGGCTACTTTTTATCCCGGAAAATGCAAGGTTCCTGAGGGACGTGGGTTAAAACTTGGGTGCAGCTAGTATTTATATTTTAATGTTTATTTTTTTTACTTACATATTTTACTTTACTCTAATAGTTGCAATTGCAATATTAGACGCACAATTTTACATTAAACAATAAAACAATAACAAAGTTACATGTAACAATTAATATTTACATTAAATTGAATAATCTGAAATTGGAAATTTTGTAGGAAGCTTAACTACAATTGCTTCTGTTTATTTATAAAAAAATTATATTAATTGAAATGTTCTTTTAAAGATCTTCATTTTGTACCTCACTCGGTAGGTTTTAGTTACTTTTTTTGCTCTGACAGAAATACAATATGGCAGCTGTAAGCCACCATATTAGTTTTATTGACACTTCATATATTCTATCTCATATACTATCGTTAGTCCGTGGTGGTCTAGTCCATGTCGGTCTCAGCTAAGAATAAGACCCCTCCCAATCCTCCCGTGGATGTCGTAAAAGGCGACTAAGGGAATATACACCGGAAGATGGGCAGCAGCGTCCTCCGAGCACATATTTGTAATACTGCGGTCACCAATCCACCTGCCAAGCGTGGTGACTATGGCGAAACCCCCCCTTCCCCCTCCCCCCAATATGATCGACACACCACAAAGACGGCTCCCAGTCCCCGGCGGCTCCGTTATTCTTGGCACCGGTAGCAGCGATGGTAACGGCGGAGCAGGGGGTGATAAGAATCCCGGCAGAGACCCAGCTACCAACCCCCATCTGGACCTGGCAACTTATAACGCACGCACCTTGAGGACCGATGAGAAGTTGATAGAGCTGGAAGAAGTAGTAAGTTTTGCTGGGGTTTTATAAGGTTATCAGAAGTCCGAACAGAGGGAGAGGATACGATGACACTTAATTCCGGCAACTGACTCTATTACCGGGAGGGTAACCTGCAGTCCCAACACGGTATCGGGTTTCTCGTCCACAAGTCCCTCGTCAATAACATTGTGAAGATCAAAAGCGTTTCGAGTAGGTTGGCATACCTTATACTCAGAATTACCGAACGGTATTCGTTGAAGGTCATACAGGTGTACGCCCTACACTCATATAGGTGTACAAAACACCCGGAAGTTGAAGTGGAGGCTATGTATGACGACATTTCTAATGCCATACATACCCGAAAACACACTTCACAGTGGTGATGGGGGACTTCAACGCACGGCTGGGCATGAGGAATGGCGATGAACTGAGAGTGGGGCAGTTTAGATTTGGCCAGCAGAACCAAAGGGGTCAGCGATTGGTCGACTTCATGTAGTAGGAAGACTTTTCCAAGAAGCGCCCATCCAGGAAATGGACGTGGCTGCACCCTTCATAAGCACGAGATTGATTTCATTTTGATGACCAATAAGCAAATATTCAATGATGTATATGTGATCAATAGGGTTAAGACCGGTAGTAATCACCACGTGGTAGAAAGCTCATTGAATATCAATGTAAAGCTGGAGAGGTCTCGTTTGATGAGACCTACTCTTCGCCCAAGTTTTGCCCAAATTTAAAACCCCGAGAGCTTTCAGTTGGAGCTCCAAAATCGCTTCCAAATCCTTACCGAATGCGATACAGTGGACGAACTAAACGACAGGCTGGTGGAAATTGTTAACGCGGTCGGGTCGGAGTTCTTTATGACCCCCCGCAAAAACAGAACACAGAAATTCTCTGAGCATATACTCAAACTTATTTTGATACTGTTTCAAGGACGATACTAGTAAAAAAGCTTGAGTGTATAGGTTTACGAGGGTTAGCTTTGGAATGGTTTGAATCCTATCTTTCAAACCGCAAACAAAAAGTCAAAGTAAATAATTACGTTAGTAACCTACAAGAAGGGGCTGGGATGATGCAAGCCATAATACAAATGATGGATTGCGTCAGGTTGTGAAATGCTCCGGTCCAATCTTCTTACACTTAACGTAAGCAAAACAAAAATAATTGTTTTCAGAGTTTCGAATCGTAGTGCCCCAAAAATACCTTTATGCATAAAACTCCACGCTTGTATTATCGAAGACCCTCTGCAATGTACATGCCCAAAATTGGCACAGGAACAGGAGTTCCTTGGTATTTACATTGATGAACTACTTTCCTGGATCAAACAAATTCAAATCCTGAGTGGTCGACTTAGGAAATTATAATTTGTCTTCAAAAGGTTAAAAACTGTTGCCAACAAAAAATAAATCTCCATGGTATACATTTCACTTTGCCAATCCTTGCTAAATTACTGGGTGCAGCCGGCAGCAGTCACCTTTTGAAGTTAGAATGCGCGTGTTAGATTACTACTTATTGTAAATATAGAAATGTATAAAAATAATACTTGGTACATGTAAATGTTATGTATCCAGCTTTCAGAACGAAGTATTTGTTCTGAAACGAAGTATTGACTACTTTGAAGAAAAGTAAAGTACCACGTGTAAACTTACGATGTATGTCATCCATCACTATGAAACATCTGTATTATTATGCCATAATTATTATAATGTATTCCAATACAACTATCAGACATGACTAATGTAATTAATAAAGTAAATGGTAGATATTCGTTGATCTGTTTTCAAACGACTCAAATAGCTCGGACGATGTCGGTAGTCTTCGTCTGGGATGACTTCTGACAGCGTCGGATGTTCGAAAATGTTATATAAAGGCTCTCTCGACTTGGCAATGTTTAATATTCTTGTGGCCGCCGCACCGAGAGGACCTTGGCAAGTTAAGTGCTATTCTTTTACTCTGTTATGCTGCTTGTTTATAACTATGTAATTATACTGTGTATTTGTTACTGTGTATCACTTCATTGTGGGGTAATGAAGTGATCTATAAAAATATAGTTAACGGGACTATCATCAATTTGATTGTGTTTAAATACTGTTTTAGAAGTTAATATGCCTAGTGTAACTAAGGCAAATATAAATGTGTGTCTGTGACCAATTATCATATTTAAATTATTAATAACTATGTACCTTAATAGATATTGGTTTAATAATATTAAAAAACATGTTCACCACGTAGTGTCTTGCCGGTTTTCTTGACAAGTGGTGTATTCTGAATCCGATGTTCAAATAAGTAAACAATATAAAAAATTGCAAACCCATTTCCTTGTTTTCAGTAAAATACTCCTTAAGTTATTTATTCTGTAGCTGTAGCTACTAGGTACTATAGTTGGTGCAGATAAGTTTTATCTCCTACTCGACAAACATAACCAACTGAAGGCTAACATTACAAAACTTAGGTTTTGATAACCTTACAGTACGTATAATTATTATACATATGTTTATAAATCTCACACGCGTAGCGTGCCGTCCTCAAGGTGGCGTATAATAAACCATACAGATATCCTACAGACTCTTTATACCAGGATACTGAACATCTTACACAAGCCACAAGCTCCCTCTATTTAGAATTAAGAAAACTACTTAACATTCTCAAAATCGATACGTAGTAAACCGCTATCTACACCAGAACTAGGTTCGCAACACAGGTTTGTATGACGCAGTATAATTAACTACAGTACAGCAGATCAGCAGTAGCACAGTAGTATCGTATGGTCGAAAAGGTTTGATAAATTGATATATAGGCAAATTTACGACTGACTAGCCAGTGACTATTTAATGAGAGGTGATAGAAGATTTTTGCAGGTGGTGATCAAAGTATGATGATTTAGTAGGAATAGATATTAGTATACAATGTGTAAACAACGGGCTGGTGGAAATTGTTCACGCGGTCGGGTCGGAGTTCTTTAAGATCAACCGTAAAAATAGAACACGGAAACTCTCTGAGCATACACTTAAACTTATGGCAGAACAAGGTGAGATGAGGTCTTCAGTGGATATATCTAATAACAGCTTGCTTAATAAACAGATCTCCAAGTAGATGCGATACGATTTGTGTTCTTATAATATTAATTGTATTATGAATGCAGTAGAGCGAAACAAGGGCTACAAGGTGTTCGCAAGAAATCTGTCTATTGGGCAAAGCTTGTTGACGAAGATGAAGGCCAACAGTGGAAGCATCGTTTCGTCAAAACCAGAGATTTTGAGTGAGCTCAGTTTAAGAGCAAGAGGGGAGGATGGAATAACGACAGCTACTGAAATCGGGTAGCACACCGGTACTTAAAGTCCTTCAGAGGCTGTTTAATACGGTCACCCTCGAGGGTACTACGCCAGAGGCGTGGCACAGGAGCGTAGTGGCGTTATTTTTTAAAAACGGTGATAACACTTGAAGAATTATAGGCCTATTTTTCTGCTGAACCACGTCTATAAGCTGTTTTCGAGAGTATTTACAAGCCGTCGGCTCGTAGATTCAATGACTTTCAGCCTCCCGAACAAGCTGGATTCCGGAAAGGCTTTAGCACCGTAGACCACATCATCACATCGTAGTCAGATTATACAGAAGACCGAAGAGTACGAATTCTATCCAGTAGCAAAAAGGGGTGAGACAGGGAGACGTTATTTCTTCGAAACTGTTCACCTTTGCACTGGAAGATATATTGAACTGGAACGGATATGGTGTTAACATCAATGGCGAATACATCACTCACCTTCGATTTGCCGATGATATAGTTATCATGGCAGAAACCCTGGAAGGCCTAAGCATAATGCTCAGTGACTTCATTATTGTTTCCCAACAGGTGGGTCTTAAAATGAACATGGGCAAGACGAACATCATGTCAAATACCCATGTCGTACCCATGCCGGTTTATGTTGCGAACGATATTATCGATGCTGTTGACCACTATGTCTACTTAGGTCAGACGATCCAACTGGGTAGAGCCAACTTCGACGAAGAGGTCAACCGACGAATTCAACTCGGATGGGCAGCGTTCGGGAAATGACGCCATATCTTCTCGTCGCTGATACCGCAAAGCCTCAAGACGAAGTTTATAATCAGTGCGTGTTGCCAGTGGTGACACACGGCACTGAGAAGTGGTTGCTATTGGTCTCATACACAAGCTCAGAGTTGCGAAGCGTGCAATGGAGAGAGCTATGCTCGGTGTTTCACTACGTGATAGAATCCGAAATGAGGAAATCCGTAGAAGAACGAAGGTTACTGACATTGCTCTCAGAGTTTGCAAGTTGAAGTGGCAATGGGCAGGCCACATAGTTTGCAGAACCGCCAACCACTGGGGAATTAATGTTTTTGATTGGCGACCACGAACAAGCAAACGAAGTGTGGGGAGACCCCCACATGATGGACCGACGACATTGTAGCCATCGCAGGAAGTCGGTGGATGGAGGTGGCACAAGATCGCTCGTCGTGGCGCTCTTTGGGGGAGGCCTATGTTCAGCAGTGGACTTCTAAAGGCTGACATGATGATGATGATGATGATACTCTCGTGATCAAGACAAATCTAATGATACCTCATTTATCAAAATCCGTCAAGTCCTAAGAAACGTACAAAAAAAACAAACAATACAAATAAACATAACCCCCCCATGTAGTCAGGTAAAAAGAGAGATCGTTGAACTTAGAGTACCTACTATAGTTTTCTATTCGACTTCTCTTTCTTTGAGCATTGACATCCTTCCATCCATTTTGTATGGAATTGATTAATGTCTCCAAGCTTCTATTATCAAGGTTAGTTGTTCCACTGAATAAGTAATAGTATGTTTGTTCGCCGCAATTACTGTCAACAATCAAAATCAATTCAATTTAATGTCAATTACTCCCAATTGTTGTCTTTTTGTAAATTGGTACTTTCATGTTATTTAGTCTTTGGCTCTTGTATGAAGTCTGGTCGGTTTTGAGCCTTACTCAAATTGTAGTTTTTCTTCTGTTATAGCTGTTTGTGTTCTGCTGACGTTTTAATAATGCTTTTCAATGCATTTTTCCACATATTTTGTACAATTTTGTTTGCTTCGTATCTCTTAGTGGACTAGTAGAACTAAAATATTGTTATGACAATAAGACAACTGAAATACAGTTTTCTTTGTAAATATTATAAATGTGTGAGTTCTTGTCTTATAAATATATAAAGGTTATCAGTCTATATCTATACAATGACTATCAATGTCAATTAACAATTGATACAGGCCATCTTAATTATAAGTAGGTAGTGGTATCGATTCTGGTATCGATCTTAATTATAAGTAGGTAGTGGTATCTTCGTACACCAATTAAAACTAAAACTTAATTTGACAGCTCTAAAATTATTGCTGTCCTTTTCGGTTCCAAAAGGTTTGAAAGTGACAACAATAATTTTAGAGCAAATTTAGGTTTATTTGGTGCACCCAGAATCGACACCAATGTAGGACTCCCTCCGGCTAGCTAGATTAAGAGCAAGAATGTTAAAAAAATATGGATTCCACACCGCCAAAAAAAAAAAACGAGTGAAGCACAGCAAATGGCGGCTGCGTATAGTGCATATATGTGTGTAAACGGATAATTTGTATTGGTTGATACACAACTTCATTATATTTGACGTTTCGTGAGAATTTGACAGAATTAACACGTCAAACAGGAACGAGATCTTGCTGCGATGTGGCAGCCGATCGGAATAGCACGGTGTACATGTGTGCATGAGGCTTGTGAAAACGAGCAGGTCGGCACATCTTGGATGCTTAAATTCACTTTTGATTTGGCGATGTGGAATCCGTTTTTTTAAGTGACTTCACAACGGTTTTATGTTCGATTGTATGCACGTTTTCTTTTATGTATGTCCGTCGATTTCTCCGTCAATTGCGAAACGATTTTGAAAATTATTTTTTTGTTTGAAAGGATATACTCTTCGGGTGGTTTCACATACATTGTATCAAAATTGATTAAGCAGTTTTTTCGAGAATAAATAGTTCTTTTAGTAAATCCATTCGATTTTGTGTTTATATTGCCTTGATTTTGTGTTTATATTGCCTCAAATCTGTAAGATTTCTTAACCGATTTAGATGGTAGTTTTTTATTTAAAAGGGGAGAATTTCACTGTGATTCCATAAAAACTTTATCAAAATAGGTTGTGTAGTTTTATTAGAAAATCTGTTTATTTTATAGTTTATATTCTATAATATCTTGGGATTTCTGAACCGAATTAGATGATAGTTTTTACTTGAGAAAGAAGACCTCTAGTGTGGTACTGTATAACTTTCATCAAAATTGTTTTAGTAGCTTTAAACAAGCTTTTATTTAATTCACTGTGTTACTAGGCTTGGGACTAGTTTGCAAGTAAATTTTGAACCCAAAGATGCTCAAGTTTTGCACATAAGTGTAGTTCTGATGACAATTAAATTATGGTAGATACTATTGTGCTAACCTGATTATTGATGAATAGCAGTCGTTAAGCCATGTCAGAGGCCCTCGGGTGGCTTGACAAACTCTGAATTCAGAGGCCAGCACTACCTCATACCACAAACAAACAAATAAACGGAGCCAGTCAGGCGGAACAGCATATTAAAAAACTGTTCATAACTGTTGTATCAAACGTGAGCTAATTTCTACGGCGGCTATCTTTTCTACTTCACTATATGCATGACCTTCTTGCACGCCTTCGCTATGAATGTGTTCTGTGGTTTAACTTTGTTTACAAAATTATTAGGCAAGTTACTTTTGTAATAATTACCGTCTGTTGATGTGTTTAATGCTTTGAAGGTGTTTATTTCTACAATAAATAAATAATAGTGTGATTGAGTTTAAAAGTTTTCTATGCAATGAGCTATAAAACTTGCGAAATTTGTAGTTTGCGATCTGTTAGAGCGATGGGTCAAAAACGAACATTTATGGCTAAATTTCCACTGAATAAAGGTAGGTAAGTGGTAAATCTATTCGGTAATCTATTAGGTACAAGAAAATAATGATTTTTCTTTCATAATATTCAACAAAATAACATAGCCTTGCTAGCACTAGTGCGGTGCCGGAGTTATCGATATTTTTTCTAACCCGTTATTCTACATTTGGTTCCTAATGTTATTCTAAGTCGTTCTGCATTCCACGCTATGTAATAGTAAACATAGTAAAAGTATAAATTTAGTATACCTAATGTCGCGTAGCCTAAACCCGCTTAATCTTCTAATTTTCATTAAAAATCTTATTTTCAGGTGCAAAAACTGGATACAAGTGACCGATAAAGTGGACTTGACATACATACCGATCGAAAAGCTGCATGAATTAAATATTTATGTGGCAAACATTTTCGAAACACCGACTGCAAACAAAAAAAAAACCCAATTTAAAAAAAAATGCTACTCCTTAACGGCTATTAATCAGGGACCACTGCTAGTTTGTAATATTAAGTAAGGAGTAAGGAAGATTAGACATTATTTTAAGGGAAAGAGACACAAATTGTGTTGTGTACTATATAATGTATTATTTTTGTATGTAATAAAAACCACATGTTTAGAAAAAACATATTATTATTATAAACTCCATATACATTTAAATAGTCCTAACACGTTTTTTTTTTCTCAAAATATCTATATCGATAAAAATGTGCTATGTTTACAGACATCCTTTTCTGTTTGTCATGTTGGCTAACATGCTCGATATAGTGTTATTACCTATGGTCATTAGTTTTGTTATGTTGCACTTATTCTCAGCGCACGTTTTAAAAATTCACAACATCCGTTCCAGTATACGTCAGTCCCGTCTCTTCTTACGTAGTATTTATATACTCTTTGGACGGAGCCTCAAGGTAGTCAAAGAAACTCAACAATCGGATCGGAATTTGGGCTTATTTGGTTTGTTTGATGAGTTCTCTGGTTTAATATGGTATCCAGGGTCTGATGATTGAGCCGAAAGGTGGTCATAGGAACACAACAACAAAATGATGAAACCCTTCGATTTTGAGCTTATTTGGTTTGTCTTAATGATATCTCTGGTTTTATGTGGTATTCAGGGTCTGATGATGGAGCCGCAAGGTATTCAAAGGAACTACGTAATCGGATGATGGAATTTCTTCGAGTTTGGGCTCATTTGGTTTTTCTTTATGAGATCTTTTTTTTTTATTTTCTTTGTGGTAACTAAGTATATTTGCTTAGGACACTCAAAATCAAGAAATAAAAATATTTTTCCAAAAAAGAAAATTTCTACCTCATATTACAAATATTAATTTAATGAAGGAACCGGTCAGGAGTCGGTAATACATATGTTTAGCTTGATTTAGCTCCTAGTCACTGAATACTAATACTACGTCTGTATAATAGTAGAAGGGATAAAACACTACTTATGCATATAATAATTTTGTAATGGAAAAATTTGGGTTACGGACGAGATTCGAACTCGCATACTGTGTCTCAGCGCGGACGTGCCTTTACCAATTTGGCCACCGTGACCCAAATTTTTCCATTAGAAAATATAGTAATATTATAATATAGTAACCTATATTAGGTTTTATTATTTTTGGCAACGAAATAAATTATTATTATCATTTTTATATTTACGCTAAGCAGGCGTTAACTGCTATGAAAAAAATATAATATAGATTTGGGAGGCGTTATCTTTCAGACACGAAGTTAATTAATATTAGCCGTGTTTGGTTGGTAGTTCGTAATACTACCAATAGATAATGTTACCGTCCCCATAAGACGCGTTCAAATAAGCTAGTGGAAATATTTGGATGACGACGCATAGGTCTCGGTGGCCGAATTGGTAAAGGCATGTGCCGCGCTGGGGCACAGTATGCGAGTTCGAATCTCGTCCGTGACCCAAATTTTTCCATTAGAAAATTATTATATATATTTACGCTAAGCAGGCGTTAACTGCTATAAAAAATCACTACTTATGCAATTAAAGTTCAGTTTACTCTGAAAAAACTGTAGGCAGACTTTTCTAAATCTACAAATAATTGCTTTTACCTCGTTCCTCGATGTAGAAATTTCATTATAAAACTTTGTCGCCATGTTGTTGGAATTTTATTGGCTAGCTTTGTAACGGTACAAACCGGTTTAGCGATACTATGGCGTGCTACTATAGTAGCGCGACCAGTGGTACTGTACCGATAATGGGCCAGTGAGGTAGTGATGTACTAATATTATAAAGAGTTTTTTCTGTTTTTCTTTGTATTTGTGTAATGGAGAAACTCAAAAAACACCCAACTGATTTCAAAAATTCTTCCACACATATAAAGCTACATTTTTAGCGACTAGCACGGGCTGTATTTTATTTAAAAAAGAAAAAAGTGATGCCTTGAAAAATTGCAATAATTGGGTTATACCAATGTATCAAGTTTGCCTACTAAAGTCATTATTTGGCGTGTACTATATGTACTATAAGTACTCGTTATTACCCATAAAAAGTATTCAAAGATATAAAATGTCTAACTATTATAGTTAAATCACAATAACGTATTTTTTTCAATATTGACTAATTTACTTGATTGACTAATCAAAACACGGGTAGAATCGAAAGATGATGACGTTCGTATCATGATACTAGTATTAATCTTTACCCAACTAAATAGTTTCATAATAAAGTTTGACTATAAAAAATAATAAGTTAAGTTAGTTAAATTAAGTTTTATTAGATTCCTCTTTAAATTATTCCAATGGGACCTTTCATTTAGAAGTTACGGTGGGCATAAAATGCTAAAAATAAGAACAATGCCACAGTGTGAGTGCTACCCATGCGAAGCCGGAGCGAGTCGCTAGTTTTACTATAAAACACTTCCCGCCCGCGACTTCGTACGCGCGGACTATTGTTTATAGCGAAAAAAAAGCATCCTATTTTCTTCTAGGATATTAAAAACCAATACAGAAGTAGGTATAGCACCAATCAAAGATAATATAATGACTACGTTTATGCGCTTGATGTTTTTTGAAAGACTTGTTATTTCGTTTCCATGGCAACCACAGACCATTCTGTGATACCAAAAGTTCCTTACAGTGAGTAATCAATATTTTCCAGTTTTCCCGTGGAAACTTACGATTTTCCGGGATAAAAAGTATTCTATGTTTTATTCCAGGGTATAAGCTATCTCCATTCTAAATTTCATCAAAATCCATCCAGCCGTTATCGTGTGAAAGCTCCCCAAACAAACAAACAAAAAACAGACAACGTTTCACTTTTATATATTGGTATGGACTACTTATACAATTGTTAAATTTCAGTTTACTGTGTAACAAAACAACTTTTCCGAAGCTCCATATAATTACTACTATCGAATTCCTCGATGTAGAAATTTCACAATGTTTGACACCGTGTTATTACAAAAATTAATGGACCAGTGATGTAACTTAAATATTTTGTTACAGGCTTCACCGAAGATAAATCAGACCGTCGAAGCTCGTAAAACCGACGTTTAAAGGCCAAGAGCAAATTTTCTCACAACTAATAACGGAAGAAACCACAGAAACAATGAACGAAACGGCTGTGAATTACACGACATTAAACAATTTAACAGAGAAACATCTGAATGGAACTCAGCGCGGTTTGGTCCCGCTACGACCGGGCCACGAGAACATCATCGATAACAACTGGGTGCAGTCCGCCTTCTGCGTCATCTACACTGTCATATTTGTGCTGGGTGTACTTGGAAACCTTCTTGTCTGTTTCGTCGTTATAAGAAACAAGGCGATGCAGACGGTCACTAATCTCTTCATCAGCAACTTAGCGCTTTCCGACATCTTACTTTGTATTTTCGCGGTACCGTTCACGCCCCTCTACTCCTTCCGAGGAAACTGGAGCTGGGGTGCTCTTCTGTGTCACATAATGCCTTTCGCACAAGGATGCAGCGTATACATATCCACTTTGACGCTTATGTCGATAGCTATCGATAGGTTCTTCGTAATAATCTACCCTTTCAAGCCGAGGATGAAAATAGAGACTTGTATTACCGTAATCATAATGATATGGACCTTCTCCGTTACGGTTACGATGCCTTACGCTATATTCATGACGTACTACGACGTAGAAATTGGAAGGTTTTGCGAAGAGACATGGCCTTCTGAGAAATTGAGACAAATGTTTGGCGCGGTGACGTCTATATTGCAGTTTTTGCTGCCATTCACTGTGATTGGTTTTTGTTACACTTGTGTCAGTTTCAAGTTGAACGACAGGGCCAAAGCAAAGGCTGCGAGCAAAAATTCTAGAAAAGAGGAACTGGACAAAAACAGAAAGCGTCGAACGAATCAAATGTTGATTGCTATGGTCACTATATTCGGGCTTTCGTGGCTGCCTTTGAACTTGATCAATCTCTGCAACGACTTTTATATCTATGCAATACACCTGAAATATTACTTTTTGATATTCTTCATCGCACACGTGATAGCGATGTCTTCGACTTGCTACAATCCGTTCATTTACGCTTGGATGAATGAGAATTTCCGGAAGGAATTCAAACAACTGATGCCTTGCATTGACTCTTCGTCTCAACGAGGTAATATACAGTTGGAGCAGATAGGAGGAAATGCGGAGAAAACGTTCAACGGCAACACTACAACTGACAGCTACTTGAACTCGAGTTCTCAGAGAGGCACTTCGTTCAGGCACAAGAGGAAGCCAAGTGCAGCGGCGGATGTGGAAAAAAGTGGCGTAGAGCTCGATGAGGACCTCTTGACTGTAGACGTGAAGCATTGCCATATCTCTACCAGCTACAACCTGCGGCGGGAGTCGGTGAAACTGCGGCTGATTAATGAGGAGTCGTTCGACGGAACTCCGACGCAGAGTCAATTCTAACGGTTGATTTCTCGGGTAAGTGGAGGAAACATTAATGAATTACGATCACGCCTGAACACTTTCCATTAGACTTGATGGATAGTATTATTACTTTTATACGGGTTTCGTATTTTTGTTTGATTTATATCAGAGACTAGCTGTGCCCCGCGGTGATGATGGATGAAAGGTATCCTATGTGTTATTCCAGCTTATAATTAATGCCATTCAAAGTTTCATCAAAACCTGAGCCATTTCAAAGGACCAAACATACATATTATGCACAAATTTAAGAACTATATGCATCGTGCAAAACTTTTTTCCGTGACGTGCCATGAGTAAAGCCACAGTCTTTGAGATAAAACTAAAAGAAATAAGCATGTCTGTCGGGCGTGTCTTGTTCATTCTTGAATTTTGAACGAAGGAAGTTAAGTTTTGATTTCATACAAAAATCCCAAAAAAAAAACGAATCGTTTATTTTTCCCAATTTTTTCTAATTTTCCGGGCAACTTTTTTCTCTGAAATCATGATTCGGCCGAAGAAAAAAAATTGCTGCCCGTTGGTAATTCACTTGCAAACGGATAGCAAATTATTTTCTTAGGCTGAATCATGATTTCAGAGAAAAAAGTTGCAGCATTTCATTTTTATATTAGAGATTTTAAATTGCCTTAACTAATTCTACTATTATATTTATCTTTAAAATTCTTGAACAAAAGCACTTTTAGTTTTATTTTTCAATTTTGTTCAAAAGTTTTTCTACAAAAAGGCGTTTTTCTTCCACAGGTGCGACGAATGAAGCGTTCCCAACTTTGAAAAAGTAATATGATAGTTAAGAACCCGATATTTTTGGAGTGGATATATTTTGTACCAAAGATGTCTTTACTACGCACACTGTGACTACTAAACTTCATTACGCTTATGAATTTACTAAACCTTTAGAATAATTATTAATATCTTTGTTACGGATCCCTATAATGCTATTTATTCAAACCTAGTCCTTTTCTCATTGCGATGGATAAACGTTGAGACTACAAACGTGAACTCGTGTTTTCTACTACATTTTGTATGAGTTACAATGACAAGTCAATTTGATCATTAATATAAAGGTTCAGATGTTAGTGTGCAGTGCCGAGAATTTAGAATTGCCAAAAAGGTACTGTGAAACACTGGATGATGCTCGTCGCATATTTTATGTTAAGCCAAACGAGTAAAAAAATTGTTCACTTTGTTGTAGTATTTTCTCGATATTGGACGAATTAGGATTATTGGGGTCAATTTTAAACGTTTTTCCATTAGCTCAGAAAACAATTTGTTGTGATTCTGAGTACCTACATTAGATAACCTTTGCAAAAAACCTGTACATACAGTACATAGATAATAGGTTTGTTCTTTTACACTGCCACATGTACCTTAATTCTGGTGTAGTATTACGGATAAGAACTTGACAAGAAAAGTGAATGAGAAATTTAGCTTCAGGGGAGGGGTAAGGATCTCAACCCTAACTTCAAAAAGGACTTCTCAATTCGATTTCTACGAGTTTTTTGGGCTGATTTGGATGTTTGAAATGACAAGGGGTTCCCCTTCAATAAAGTTAAAGCTCCCATATTAATTTCATGATAAAAAATAAACAGTCAATTTTTTAATAAATCTTCTTGTTTTTTTCGTTCTTGTTATTATTTGATAGTAAACAAGTACTTGGCATACAGTAGGATATTTTTTTATTTCACTAAAATCACTTTTCTTGTTGAGGATATCTACCAATAAACCTTATCAAAGTAGTGGATTTGAATGAAAATTTATCTTAAGCATACAAATGCATCTTATGATATAAATATCTTTGTTACTAAGCTATACTTAAAGGAATAAAAATCTAACGAATTAGTTCGTTTAATAATTGTAAAGTGAATTTGTATCATCAATCCTTGCAGGACGTCTGTATGGACTGGTCTAAGGTGCCTACTGGACCATAAATCGGACCAGACTACCGGTCCTGGTGTCTGGGCCACCAGTACCTATGAGTAAATCAGTTGAAATCGAATGTGATATCTCGATTGCTGATTTGTGAAAAACTGCATGTGTTGACGCAGAACCGCGAAAACCACGTTTTCGTGAAAACGCGTAAAGTTATGTTATTACTTGTGTCCTACAGAAACAATACGCATATTCACGAAAACGCGAACAGTGTCTTTCGTTTTCGTATAATGACAATTTTCGTTTGGTAATGTGACGAAATGCGAGGCGAGGAAAACGCTGTTTAAGCGATCCTACTGTGAAACAAAATGGTCCATTTCCATTCCATTTCATGTCCAGCACGGATGGACGGTGCGTAACGTTCGCAAATTTTAACTTTGTCTCTCTGAAATAGCAGCAAATAGAAGGTGCGTTCATACTTGTGCTTGGATACCTAATATTGGTCGCTTTTATATAATTTAGCGTAGCACAGCTCGGTAACAGCACGGCACGATATTAACGTTTGGTTAAGAATAAACTTGTATATAGCATACCGCGTGACAGCTCCTTCAGAGTGTGAAATCATTGGTAGCTTTTATATAATTTAGCGTTGCACAGGTAGGTAACAGCACGGTACGATATTAACGTTTGATTATGAAGAAACTTGTGTATAGCATACCACGTGACAGCTTCTCCAGGGTGTGAAATCATTGGTCGCTTTTATATAATTTAGCGTAGGACAGCTCGGTAACAGCACGGCTCGATATTAACGTTTGACTAGGAAGAAACTTGTGTATGGTATACCTACCACGTGAGAGCTCCTTCAGAGTGTGAAATCATTGGTAGCTTTTATATAATTTACCGTAGCACAGCTCTGTAACTGCACCGCACGATATTAGGCTTTGATTAAGAAGAAACTTGTGTGCGGCATACCACGTGATAGCTTCTTCAGAGTGTGAAGTCATTGGTCGCTTTCATATAATTTAGCGTTGCACAGGTAGGTAACAGCACGGCAAGATATTAACGTTTGATTAAGAAGAAACTGTATATGGCAAACCGCGAGACAGCTTCCGAAGCTTGTGAAGTCAGGTCAGACTATCTTCGAACGTTACCTTTTGAAAAATAACGTTTTCTCGAACATCAATGAAATGAAATGTCAATCAATACGGAAAAATTTAAGATACAAGCACAAATTAAATTTATAGTTATTGATAATTTCATTGATGGCCTAGAATTGATAAATGTGGAAAAATGGTTTTTGTACAATGCAATTTGTTTTTTACTGACAGTTGTTGAACGCATCTCTGAATGCGACCACAGTTTGTTATCAAATTCGGAAAATTCAGAAGCAAAGTTATAATTTGCGAATTATACTGACAGTGCATGATGATGATTCCCGCACGTTTTTAATTCTTAACTGTAATCTTATGAATTTTCTTCTAGTCATGTTAGTAAGTATAAATTGTTAAGTGTTTAATAGTAATTATTGTCAATTTTATTTTATTGTTGTGATATTTTATAAAAATCACTAGAATGCATTTTTAATTTCTTTAAATTAGTCTCATAGACGAATAAGTTATGAATATTTTCTAAATATAATAAGAAAGTATTTTTTTTTCCTAATCAGATATGTACAGAACGGCGAGCGGAACACAGAGCTGCGGAGGCCAAGTGCAGAAAATAATACAAATAAATGCGGCGTTTTCTAGTTTTTTTACCAGACTGCGCGTCGCAAAAGACGGTAATGTGTTTATCAGCCTGTCTGTTTAGACCAAACGTGTGGACCGATTTTGATGATTTGTCTTAATCTTGCTAGTACTACTAAAGACATGACAGTAATCAAAATTCAATATAGCGACAACTAGACGCCATACCGTGAAAAAGAAAAAAAAAACGACAAACTATTTGTTTAGTGGGTATCATTGAATTGGTTTGAAAATCATCTTTGATTTTCTTATCATTTATCATTTCGAATTACCATTTAGGATCTTTAACGATTTAAAGTCGGTTAGAACCATTCTAGTGAGAATGGTTGATAACTAACTTTAAATCGTTATCGATCAGTTCGTTTAAAAAAGTAGTGTAAGGTTTTAGGATTCATGTATGTATGTGAGTTTCTTTGTTCCACCATAACTTTTAAGTGCCTTAATCATCTCGAGTACCATATGTTTTTTTTTAATTCCATTTGGCGGCTGTATAGCTCAATTTTCAAATGACAAAAAAAAGAAGGAATTTTACAAAATGGGTATCAAATTGAAGGCATTGATGGGCACATTACAACAATACATAATTTATTAGAATAACTCGAAACTTGTCAAAAAAAAGTACAAAAAAAAAGATAAAACCCGGCTGCCGTGCCAAACAAATAATTCATAAACAAAAGATAAAAAAAAATGTCATTGCAGTCGGGAGACCTCTTAGATTAGTGTTCCACAGATCGGTTCCCGACAGTAATGTCAACTTTATTTATCTCTTGATTTTGACTTTTTAGTTCGTTTTTGGCAGGGAAGTCGTGTTTTTTTTTTTGTTCGTAGTCTGGTTTTTAGCACTCAATTATATCTTGATTTATTATTGATGGCCTTTAGGCTAGCGTTTTACCACTATCTCCTGACCCTATCTTTTTTATTTTTCTGTGACTATGTGGGCGTTGGTGGCAAAAAATCCTAGGATGGATCTTGTATAATGAAGTTTGTACGGTTTGACACCGCTTCTGCGACTGCGTCGATTTGACTGTAGGTACCTACCGCAAGCTCTATTTTAGCATTTTACTTTTGTGATTTACCTTCTTAACGATGTTAATTATTTATTGATGATTTGTCATACATTATAAAAAATAGTTAAATATTTGAACGGGACTTAATCACGCTGAATACTTAATATTTATTTACTTCGACGTTTCGATCAAATTGTATTGATTGTGGTCACGAGAAGACTGAAGTAGCGGGTGTCAGCGTCGAGAAGGGCGAGCGTTGTCTCCAACTACCCGCATTTGGTTTTGCTTTTTGGTTTTGGTTTTTGGTTGTGTAGTTTTACAAAACCAAATGCTGGTGTTGGAGACAACGCTCGCCCTTCTCGACGCTGACACCCGCTACTTCAGTCTTCTCGTGACCACGATCAATGCAACTTGATCGAAACGTCGAGGTAAATAAATATTAAGTTTTCAGCGCGATTAAGTCCGTTTAAATATTTAACTATGTGTTCGAATCGCGAAAGTTTAAAAGTTACAATTATAAAAAATGTTACATTAGGAAATAACTTTGAAAGCGAAAGTTTGGTGAGAGTGTTTGGCATTATTATGAATGTGTCAAAAATTAAAGTGAGTCAATGTTAAGCAATACGAATAGTAATAAAAAATATGTAATATGTTTTAATTAGTGTTGTATAGAATTTGAATATTTTTTGTAATTACAATTTATATGATAGTGAACGTATCTCACGAAATCCACGTTTTAAAAATGTCCAACACAATTATATAAATAAAATAGTGTCTAAAATATGCCTTAATAATGTTAATTTGATATAAATAGAATATGCTTTTAATTGTGAAAAATTGCTATCACAAAAAACATGTCGACAAAACGGAAACAAATAATTTTATCTTTGTTAAAATAACACATTATTATCTTCTATTTACCTCATTATTCCTCATAAAAGTGACCTACCCTTTGCACAAATAAAAAAATATGAAAGTAAAATAAAATATTTATACCTACTTAGGAAATTATTGTAGCTAATAATATAAAGATATAGACTTACACAGAATTAAGTAAGATAATGTTATGACCCTTCCGCTTAGAGGCGTCAATAACTCTAAACAAGCATTCGTTTTTGTTAGTGTCTACTTAGTCATAGAGATAAGTTTTATTGAGTTACACAGTGGTTTCATTATAGTTAATTAATTAGAATGCACAAGTGTTGAAGATATATCAGGGAGAACCAGCATTGGGGGATTCCATCAAAAATTTCACAAAAACACATGTCTTAGCAAACTTATGGGAAAGAATACACAGAATTAGTATAAGCCGCATCAATATTGTAGATCTAAAAATAAAAAAGAGTCAATAATAACAACGTATGGATAACATTTGTATGACATGGTCCAATGCGCTGGTCTATTCCAGTTTTTGGTCGGAAAGTTGGTATTGGAACCTATGTGTGGTACAGTAGTCAGGTTACATAATGTCTATTTCATATTGTAGCCAAGTTTGGACCCAAACTTGAATCCATTGTGTGACCGCGGCATCAGGTAGGCCGATTGTAGGCAAAACAATGTGATTAGTCATAGAGGCGTAAATCGCATTGCCTCTTTGCTGTGGCAAATTTCCACAAACTATGCCACATTTATTTATTTAAATGTGGTTACTATGACTTTGTACTATACTTTACCTACCAAAGTCTCTTTTTTGTTTTTATTTTCTCATATCTCCAGGTTTTATGAACTCATTTTTTTTTGCAGTTGCATAAATATTTCAACACAATTGGCTGAGCAGTTCGTTGATAACTCCATTTGTTTTTGTTTTTTTATATTCCACATATCTTAGCTTCTGAACTTATTTAAATGATTAGTTTTTATTTGAAAGAACAGACTTTTACTATAGCTTTATATGAATTTCATCGGGATTGGTTCAGCAGATTAACAGTAGATTGTTGGATGCATAAACTCAACTTTATTAGATACATGAGCTCCCCTACCTTCATCTTAATTCAAGTATTTGTAAAATGTCAACAATTTCAAAATTACTAAGAATGAATGCAGGGTATACATTAGTATAGCAATGAAGAAAACGAATATGGTTATAAATATGCCCGGACCACCAGAAAACAAATTTTTTTGCAGTACGGACAGAGGTTGCTCTGTGGAGTTCTGGGGTGTGTACACAAACACGTACTACAAACCCTACTGCAGCTCAGACAGGTGAAGGCTGTCTGAAGTGTAATTGAGTTTGTCTTCGCGAGACATAGAGTGAGATCAGCACAGAATAAAGCGGTCTGTGTTGTAGTGATTTGTATCACGCCTTATTATCTTACCACCAAATGCTACTGCAATATAGAAGCTCTGTGTTGCAGTTAGATTTGTCTGTAGAAACATCGCTTAATGTCATACGCAAAGTTGTTCGTTTTTTGTATGAGATAGAGCTGGCCTCTGGTGCAGAGTTTGTCAGGCTGCCCAAGGAGCTCTGACATTCCTTAACAACTGCTATTTATCAATAACAGCTGAGACTGACAGGTTGACGTGCCTTCCGAAGCATGGAATGGAAAACCGCTCATCTTAGATAAGTCATTAGTGCGGAGCATCGGACCGAACACGGTATCGTTGGATTCTAAATTACACTATTAAACCGTTACCATTGCAAAGTGATGCAGCACACTAAAGCTACATATTATGGTGCTGTGTAGGTACTGTAGTGGCATATAATTTCTCGCGCCCGGGCAATTAGACTGATGCAGTCCAGCTACCCAATCTGGCTTTTCCTCTCACCACGGTCTTTCAACGAAAACCGGCCATCGACATGAAGATAAGGTATTTATTATTGTAAGTTATATAATAAGATACAGAAATAAAAAGTCCTGCCCCAAAACATAATTAATTACTAGTATGAAGGGTTACGAAACACAATTAGGCGTATGCTGGAAAATAAGTTAAAACAGAATCAAAACATGTGTATGATCCTTAAATTTATGTATGTAGATAATCTAGAGTTAAAATATAGTTAAGTTATTATTGTGATGTAAAGAGAGAGAATTGATAGTCCAATATGCAACTTTTTTTTTATTCTTGTTACCTGTATCTGCAATAATTATAACATAACTAATATCTACATATAGTTTATGTGTGTAAACAATATTAGTTTGAATGATTTAAGCGAAGATTTAGCGAAGACATTCAAATTTATTGGTTTTTCAAATGAGTAGTAGTTTGTGGCGCACAAATTCTTTATTGAAATAGATAATGATAATAATGTTGAGTGTTTGCAGAGTATATTGTAGTTATTTCACATATATCCAAAAATATTGACAATTTTTTTACGGATCATTGCCACACGAACCCCTACCGTTTGTTTGTACTCTAAGTTATGCTGGCTATGGTCCAGGTCAATGGAAATAACTAATGTCAACAGCACTTTTTCCAGATGGTCTGTTTTAGCGACCAACTTATGATAACTAAATACTTTGGTAAGATTTATAGACCGGTAAAATTCAACCGAAGCTGTTGTAAGTCTAATTAAATTTTGTTATTAGGTAGACTGGTAGAAGCCCATCCTTTGTACAAACAACAAAATAAATTAATGTCTTAAAGCGATTACAATGTTTTTCATTTTCTTCAAACACCTTCTAAACAGATATATTTGAAGCTACATTCACGCTTTTGTTGAAACTTTATGATGGAGTATTTTTTTACGTTTATCATACGGCTACATATTTACACGAAAGGTACTACGCTTAAACTAACCTTAAGGTCCAAACTTGTGGAATCTATACATATCTAGGCATTTTTAGCCCAGTTTTACTACTTTCCAGATATTTTAATTGTTTCCAGTTGTAATGGTAAAAGACGTGGTAAATGGTGGCGGCGCTAGCGGTGTATGGTACGCGGCGTCCTACACAATCGAACTCAACGCGAACGCGGTGCGTCGCGGTGCCCGCGCGTTAGTGTCATACACTGGCACTTTTCCCTTAATAGTCCAGTCATATTAGGGTTTTTACCTCAGAATAAGAAATTATAAGCCGGATACTTGTATAAAACCTTTATTTTGGCATTCTAAAAGTGGTCTCAAAAGTCTCATAAAATTTCGTGTCGGTGGTTAAGTTATTCAAGGTCAAAGACCGCAAAAAACTTTTTTTTTTGTTGCAATTATCTACCAGTAACTACATTATGCATTACAGTATGAATATGGCTGAGCGCTGCGTGCTGCGCGTTCTCCACGCTCTATTTCAAAAACAGTTCAGCGCATTAAAGAATGTTTGGAACAAAACTTGTAGTAAATTTTATGTTCTACAATTTTGTGACTAATATCAACGTCATTTGAGCCATAGAAACTGAGATATTTAAAAAACTATTTTTACGGCTTTTGACCTTAAATTACATAAGAAGCAGACACGAGATTTTATGAGACTTTTGAGACAACTATTAGAATCCTAAAATAGAGGTTTATACAAGTTTCCAGATTATTATCTCTCATTCCGAGGTTGACCCTTGTTTTTGGTTTATTAGACTGGATCATGAAGTGTCCTACGTGAGCAAAATCACGCGAACGAGGCGCGTCACGGTTTGGGGCGAAACAAAAGCGGTAGTTTGATAATTTCACGCGATCTAGACGCGAATTGCAGTATTATGTAAAAAAATGTTGTTCTTCTTTGTCATCGGCATTTTTGCAATATTTGATATTTTAAGAACGAGTTTTTAATTTAAAATTACTTCCGACTTCATGGTAAATTTACTATGATCGTGCGGATTTGCGCACGCAGGACAGCGTCCGCTTTGCACTGCTTCGCGCTAGATCGCTCGAAAAACGCGACTCGCCGCACCGCATTGCGTTCGTGTTGAGTTCGCTCACGTAGGATGCCGATTTACATTGTTTTCAGGACCCTAGTTGTAACAAAGTAAACAAAGCTATGAACATCTCCCAACTCCAGCTTTCAATGAATATAAAAACCGCATTGTAATCGGGCCATCCGATTGGGAGCTACGATGCCACATACTGACAAACATAAAGACAAACGCTCCAAGCTTCTACTTTTTGCTTCGGGGGTTAAAAATCTGGTTCAGAAGGTTGACTCTCAAGTTATTTTTTGAAATAGAAAAAAAACGGCCAAGTGCGTGTCGGGTGCACATATACCTAGGGTTCCGTAGCCGGGGCCCTAAGCTACCCAACTGTTAAAACCGCATTGCAATCGGTCCAATGAATTTGACGTTATATGGCAATATATTCGGTCTAAAGTGGAGCAGTTATAACTCGTACTAGCTCAGCCCCGCAGTTTCACTCGCGTGAGGGATGATTATGATGTTGATGATGATGATGAAAAATAGCCTATGTGTTATTTCAGGGTATAAGCTATCTCCATTCCAAATTTCGCCAAATCCGTCCAGCCGTTATCACGTGAAAGCTCTACAAACAAACAGACAATGTTTTACTTTTATATATTGGTGTGGATAAGTCGTATCTTATGAGTTAAAGGGGAGAAATGCAACATGCAACTCAAGCAAAAAGATCACTTGAGTGCCGAATATTTCGTAAACGGTACTAAACAGAAAAAGTATCCTTTTTCAAGAAGAAAAAAAAAGAAGAGAGAAGAAAAAACTACTGTAGTACCCTAAAAAGGTTTACTTTGTTATGGTAAATAAAAGGCGAAAATAAGGCGTAAAATATTTACTTGGGATATTATGTAAACTCCGTTAACCTAATTATAGCGCTCCTGTCTTGTCCCCTGTCTGTTTATTTCCTGACGAGCTGCTATCTTTGTAAATAGTTTTGTTGCTCGGAACAAAATTAATGGAACATTCTAATTTTTTAGTGCTGCCAAATGGAAGTATTACCTACCTACCCCATCACTGGCAGAGGAATGATGTGTATTGTAGACGTAAGAGGAATCTAGATAATTGATTGTCTTCAAATGGAAAACATCAGGAAAATATTTAGAAATAGATTAAGATATACGTAGACTGTACGCAGCGCGAATTAAACACTGCTAACACGTGCTGCACAAACGCCACTATGATTACGACTAAGGCCAATTATGGCCAATTGTATGCGTTGCTCCTAACTTGTGCGACCCAAGTTCGCAGAGTTGGTATCTAAAGTTCCCATTTTTATTCAGATCTATGGGAAAATATAAACTGCGTCACCAGTGCGAGAAGCTACGCCCTGCGATCGCCCACCCGCATGCACAACTGAGCTAGGTATGCTTGGAGTTTCTCTAATAAACAATATTAGTTTAAAAAAAAGACTTCTCTAAGTGGCTAAAGTGGTAGTGAGCTGGTATCGTTGATAACAGCGCATTTTAACAAACGATACAAGAAAAACTATATAACTAGCAAAGCTAGCGTAGTTCCAAGAAAATTATTGAAAGTAACACAGTAAAATATTTAACTAAAATAATATTATTGTTCTATTACTGTAGGTAAGCATTTTTTTCTTATTTGATAGCCAGTTTTGAAATATAAAAAAGACCTTCATAGCTAATTACGATAACGGCAAAATTATTATTTGGTAGCAAGTTCTGAATCAGTGAATAAAGTTATTTTTCATAGCTAATCATGAAAAATAGTTATGTAAACGGCACAAGGGGAAAAACTTGCACCTCATCTCAACCGTCAAGTCAGTTTATGAATGAAAAAACAATAGAAATAGAAACATAAGCACAATAACATAAACAAGTCACGCGATGGGTACAAAGTAACCAGTTTGTTCAAAAGAAAACTAGAAAACTTACATAGTAGGTTCCTTAAGTATCATTGGATAGGAAAGGAGAAAACTTTAATCAGAAAATCTCAGGTCAAACAGGTGTTTTTGTAAAATATAACATTGCAATTTCAAGTTTTCTGCTCTAGTATGTAACTACCATATGTCTTTGTGGTACATGAAAGTTTGTACCTATTTCAAGTTCTTATATATAAAGTTTGTATATATAAGAACTTGAAATTTCAAGTATGTGACTTCTACCATATCATTATGTGACTTTTATTAATCTTTTCTTTCTTTTTTTGTGTATTGGGCCAACATGGTTGATTATGGTCAGAGCTCTCTCTCTCTGTCTCTCCCCTATTCGAGAGGGCGCCTGTGTCCAATGAGTAGTAACGTAATGATAATATTTTAAGAATAAAGACCTTGTAAATTTAAGGCGAACATTTTAGATGGATAATGGCTACAATGTTTTGTCCTTAAAAGTTTAGGATACCAAGATTATGTCCCTTTGGGATTGAAGTCTAGGGAAGGCGCCATTATCTTTAATGTCATTTAGTTTTTCTCGTTGTTTGTACTCTATATGAATATTGCCCGAGGGCCGGAATAATGTACTACACGGGAATAATGTATTTTTTCGTAGAGTGAAAGCTAGGCCTGCGGCCGAGTAGGTATTAGGGCCTATTGTACTCCCGACCTTATAAGCAGGGCAAAGAGAACGATTTATATCCTCTTAAATTCGTGGCAACATAAACATACAAAATTTCGCCGGCAGCAAAGAATATACAGCTATCTACAACAGGAAAATCTTGATTATTTCTAATTAACAAAGCAATTATGTAGTAATTCATTGCTTAATTAACGATAATATGTTTAGTAAGTATAATATGTTTTTACGATAATATGTTTGCAATTTGCAGTACTTAAGCATAAATATTTTTACAAAGACCACAGTTACTGTTGTCTTTTAACGTGTTGTAGAAGTAGGTACTTAATAAATAAGACATTAAGTTTATAAAAAAAAAATGCTAAAATGTTGGTTGCTTTTGTAACTTCGCGGTCGTCGATTACTTTTAACAAACCTGCATTCTGTCTGGAGCCTGCATGAATGATGGCAACACTTTGTAGGGATAACGTATGATGGAGACAAATGAAAGCGCTGCAGTATGACATCGAAATGATAAGTGTATTGGACCACAACTGCACATAATCCATCCATACCAATATATAAAAGTGAAACGTTGTCTGTTTGTTTGTTTGTTTGTTTGTTTGTTTGTTTGGGGAGCTTTCACGGTATAACTGCTGGACGGATTTCGATGAAATTTGGAATGGAGATAGCTTATACCCTAGAATAAAACATATAAGGTTGTCTGGAAGGGATCGCTTTTTAGCGATAAGACCGCCCATTGTCCCATATATTTTGTATAAATGTTTTAGTTATTATTGTATTTTTGTTCTATGTGGTGTACAATAAAGAGTTATCTATCTATCTATAATACTTTTTATCCCGGAAAATTCACAAATTTCGCAAAGTTTTTTAGCATTTTCGTATTAATGTCATCGAAACTAGTTGCATTTGTGTTTTTTAGTGTGTTTATAATTCTATAAAAACATATGGATCAGTTGGGGTCAAAAAAAAAGTATTAGGATTATTAGCTAAATGATTAGGATAGTCAAGATAATTTGCACGTTGCGAGTCAATATTTTTGTTGGTTATGTCAATGAAAAACCTATTAAATAATTCGGCAATCCGATGAAGTTCATCACAGTCTTCATTATCAATAGAAATATTCTTATCACATGGGAGATCTCATCTCCGTCAAAGTTATCTTTAATTATCTTCCACGCTGCTTTGCTGCAATTATCAGCGTTCGTGATATTACGCGTGTTTTCATTTCGCTATTATTTTGCCAATAAAAAGCCAAGGCCCGAGAAAAAACACCTAAGTATGAACTTTTCATTGTATATCGCTGTGAGTAACCCCTTTCTCGGTCACAGTTCACAGTGATCAATCACTCCGCGGGAATTCAATGACTCAGCTACATTGAGTTTATTTTCCTCCATCTGTCATTCGTATTGTTGAGCTGTGCTGAAGTGAAAACGATGGACCCCGAGAATTTGAATTGAATGTTACAATTTTTCATCTGTTTTTCTCTATTGAATAGTTTCCACTTTTACCCTTTTTAGGGTTAAGTATCCAGAGGGTATTATGGAACCCAATTCCGCTATAATGGAATGCTGGGGCGACGCTGTATATCTGTCTTTTCATTTGTCTGTTCCTGGCTTATAGCTCCTAAACGAGATATTAAGGTCCTGTTTACACAAAAATGTAGATATTATGTCCCCATATATTAAAATGGGGACAAACAAATAATAATTTTTCACTTTTCATGCTCGTAAAGTACTTATTGCTAGAATTTTATGCTCTGTACCTACATAATTTTAAATCTCTAATTCTCTATAGTTTCCGTCCCGAGCCTAATGTTACATAAAGAAAGTTGAAAAAAAGTGGCGAAAAGCCATCGTCTTTTCCTAGAAGTATTCAAAAGTTTGGTTTTTTTAAATAACATTGTTAAATTTCTATGCAATCAAAGCGAAAAGTACTGTTAAAATTATTTATAAAATAAGGCATTTAATCCTTGACTTCAAAATTAACCCTCGCCTAGGACTCAGGCGCATAAATGCGTGTAATATTTTCAGGGTTCATGTAAGGGCTTTGGAGTTATTTCGAAAATGGGGATATTCCGAAAATTACGATTTATCTATATAATTTATCGCAAGAATTAGAATACAAAGAACATAGGCGGAATGTTATGCGATAAATCTTGCAGTCTTGACATATAATTTCTACAGAACATAAGTAATTACTTTTCTACGTTTTTTCAATATAGCCTGTAAGCTAGAAAAACCTAGGTTAACAAATCAATTTAAAAAAAACATGAAATTGTAACTTAATTTCCATCCTACAATGTTTAACCGGCCTTGTTGCCTGCCCAACGGGTGAAAATATATATATATATATAATACAATGACGTTTCCGGTTTGGACGTCAACATTGTCAACACAGTATACTTCCCACCCAGTTTTTTAAACCAAAAGGTAAGGTAAGGTTCGTTGAGGGGAGTTAAATGGTAAAACGACCGAATGGCTTGGAAGTATCTTTATTACTGTCTTAATAATATTAGTCTACAATTAGGTATATGAGTATACATTTGGGCATACAGTACAGGAGGTTGAATTACGGTTTCTTCCCACCCGGTTTTTTAAACCAAAGGAGGTTGGATTAAGCTTACTGGCGTTAAATCTTTTAACAGTAAGCGTAATTCAACCTCCTTGCGATAAACAGAATAATAATATAAACTGTGCTATAGACAAAATGGTACGTCAATATAAAACCTCTATACAAAACATTATACTCGTAGCAAAGGGAATACAATGCATTATAGTTTATCCAGTAGATCATCAGGTGGCGATATATCTAACATTGCGCACTATAGCGCGCATAGTGCGCGTGCACGTCGCGGTAATAGAGAAGAAGTGTAAAGAATTGTTGTTATTTGTTGTTGTATGTTAATTTATTTAATGAGCGGTTTACAAGTGTAATTTTAGCATTATTTAAGTAATTGAATAGTATTTTAATATTTTAGCATTATTTAAGTATTTATAGTAATTGAATACCTACAATATCTTGAAAAATTATATTTATCACGCATAAGTAATTTGCCTAAATAATTAAAATCTCTAAGACTTGTTTCAAAGGTCATTAACAGTAACATAACCTACAAAACTTTGAAGCCTAATGATAATTATACTTGGCCTCCCCAAAAAAAATATCTTAGACTAACAATCTCAGGAAATAATGCTGAATTAATAGCGATATTTTACCATAACCATAGGCTTTAAAAATAATGGAAAAAATATTTTTTTGACAGAGAAGTCGTGTTTTTCTCTTACTTTGATGATGTACCTGTTTTACGCAGTTTACAATCTACTATTTCTTTGCTTGAATGTGGAAAAAATATTTTATAAATCCCTAGGAGGCCTATGTTCAGCAGTGGACTTCTAAAGATTGACATGATGATGATGATGATGATGATGTTTAATTTTATTATAGTATGTGTATTTGTATTTAATGGCGTGTATGTATTTGTTTATATATTTGACCTAGCGAGCGGGAAGCGTGAGCGAAGCGTCTCCGTTTCAGCTTGGGCAAAAATGCTTTCGTATTTCCGGATGTCCGGATCTCTGTTCTCCTCTACAGGTCGTATTTCTCAACCGATCTAGACGAAACTTGGTATACAGGTTAAACGAATTTTAATATTTTTTTAAGCGTCAGGGATTTTTGATTGGGGAGGGGTACTTCCCCCAAAATGGGACAAAAAGGGGGCTACTGAATATCTCCACCTTATTAGATCTAATTTTGATGTTTTTTTTTATTTGAAAGTTGGCCTCATAAAAATTTGGGGATGATCTGATGAGAATCTTCGGCATGATGAGCTGAATAGCTCCTCAAAATGCAGTAAATTGTTCACTTTTAGGTTTCTGCCAGTGGAATCAGCCCTTTACCAACTAGGTAGGAATTGATGGAGCACCTTGGTTATTAATGACAGTTTTACAATAAGGAAACCAGATGGTGCTGATGTGCATTGCAAGTTTTGTTTATGTTTGTACGCACTAGGTCTACAGCTCACAGAGGCACTAGTTTAATTAGTTATCACATAAAAGTTAATATATATATATATGTTTTGAAATTGTTTACACCTATATCCTCTCTCACTCCATTATTTCTTTCCATCCAAAGGTTGACTGGAAGAGATCGCTTTTATTGATAACTCCGCCCGTTGTACTTTAGTTATAAGATTGTTCCTATTTGCTGTATATTTTTGGTAAACAGGTGTACAATAAAGTATTATCTATCTATCTATCTTACTAAACAGATTTCCACTAAAACAGAATTAACCGTAACATAACACGAGGTTAACCCTTTCCTGGCTACCGTTTTCAATCACACAATGTGATCGATGACAAGAGAGCGATGACTCCTCAGTTTATTTTTTGTTCATCTGTCACTCGCAATGTCGAGTCATGACCTGGAAACTGCGGAACTGGTGCTGACATGAATCGATTGTACGAACTGGGCGCTTATATTCGCTATGCCACACGAAATTCCCTGGATGGTTATAGCGAATAAGAGCCCACATATTCCCAAAATATTTTACACTAGTGACCCGCCCCGGCTTCGCACATTTAGAAAGTTAAAATTAGTAGGTACTTAATTTGGACAAATAGAATATAACATTAAATGATTTTAAATGTTTTTACGCCCGCGTTACAAAATGTAGATATTTTTAATGACAATTTGAGAACCATTGTTAGAAATTTGAATTTATTTTTAATGATTTATTTAAGATAGTTAGAGTTTTGGTTTTATACTGCAAGCTTACTATTGTCAACTTGATGAATAGATAAATAAATAAATAATAACAATAATTTCTACACAAAATGTTTATTTCCACAAATTATTACTTAAGAAAAATTTCTTACACTCAGTAAATACTTTATTTACACAAACATAATTTAACAGCAATTCCTTACTACCGTAGTATTATTAGGTATTCTATGCTAATACTTCCTATCTCGTATCCAGAAAGTATATTGAACAATAGTTATTTGTTATGCAAGGCTGCAAAGTGATTTTTTGGCGAGAGTACTTGTATTGAAATCAGAGCAAGCGAAGGATTTTAGGATTGAACCACGAGCGCAGCGAGTGGTTCAAATATAGAATCCTGAGCGTAGCCAGGGATTCAAAAGTACGAGACGCCGAATAACTTTGCTGCCGTGCGAAACAACTTTTTACCTCACTACAGCAAGGAAAATGCTAGGTGTAAGAAAATCAGCTTAAATAAGTGTTTATAATAATTATAATAAAAGAGCTGTCGCGGGACGCCTGACAGATGTGTAAAAATAATAGAATAGAATCGAATGGAATCAATTAGGTTAGAATAGAATCGAATCGAATAGAATAGATTAAAATCGAATAGAGTCGATCACAAATCAATTAAAATCGAATAAAATTGGATAGAATCGAATAGAATTATATATAATATAATAGAATCGAACAGAATCGAATAGAATCGAAAATACTAGCATAGAATCGAATAGAATCGAAAATCGAATAGAATCGAATAGAATCGAATCGAATAGAATCGAATAGAATCGAATCGAATCGAATCGAATAGAATCGAATAGAATCGAATAGAATCGAATAGAATCGAATAGAATCGAATAGAATCGAATAGAATCGAATCGAATAGAATCGAATAGAATCGAATAGAATCGAATAGAATCGAATAGAATCGAATAGAATCGAATAGAATCGAATAGAATCGAATCGAATAGAATCGAATCGAATAGAATCGAATAGATTCGAATAGAATCGAATAGAATCGAATAGAATCGAATAGAATCGAATAGAATCGAATAGAATGGAATAGAATGGAATAGAATGGAATAGAATGGAATAGAATCGAATAGAATCGAATAGAACCGAATAGAACCGAATAGAACCGAATAGAATCGAATCGAATCGAATCGAATCGAATAGAATCGAATAGAATCGAATAGAATCGAATAGAATCGAATAGAATCGAATAGAATCGAATCGAACCGAATCGAACAGAATCGAACAGAATCGAACAGAACCGAATAGAACCGAATAGAACCGAATAGAATCGAATAGAATCGAATAGAATCGAATAGAATCGAATAGAATCGAATAGAATCGAATAGAATCGAATAGAATCGAATAGAATCGAATAGAATCGAATAGAATCGAATAGAATCGAATAGAATCGAATAGAATCGAATAGAATCGAATAGAATCGAATAGAATCGAATAGAATCGAATAGAATCGAATAGAATCGAATAGAATCGAATAGAATCGAATAGAATCGAATAGAATCGAATAGAATCGAATAGAATCGAATAGAATCGAATAGAATCGAATAGAATCGAATAGAATCGAATAGAATCGAATAGAATCGAATAGAATCGAATAGAATCGAATAGAATCGAATAGAATCGAATAGAATCGAATAGAATCGAATAGAATCGAATAGAATCGAATAGAATCGAATAGAATCGAATAGAATCGAATAGAATCGAATAGAATCGAATAGAATCGAATAGAATCGAATAGAATCGAATAGAATCGAATAGAATCGAATAGAATCGAATAGAATCGAATAGAATCGAATCGAATCGAATCGAATCGAATAGAATCGAATCGAATCGAATCGAACAGAATCGAACAGAATCGAACAGAATCTTTCATAATTTATTAGAATCGAATAGAATCGAAGTCGAGTAAAATTGATTTGAGTTGAATAAAGTCAAATAAAGTCGAGTAGAGTCGAATCGAATAATACTATAATATAAATAAGTAATAATTTATTTTTAGTGGACTTGCGGTATAGAAAATTATTGAATAGAAAACTCTAAAACTCTTTCCACGCTAGCAGGTAAAGTACACTTTTGCGCTCAGATTTCGAATGACAAACAGAGTCTTTCCGAGCTTGTGAGGTGTAAAGAATATAGATACAGAAGTCGCAGCGGAAGTATGTGTCTCGGAAGTTATCTACTAGTCGCTGCGCAAACTACTATTTTCAGGCGCAATCCCAATGTTGAAGTTGATGACAGCATTATATAACTGCCTCGCTCACTCGCTTGCGTTTTTCGCATATTATATCTCGCTCTTACTTCATGCTGTTTTATTCCCACAGCAGTACCTGCGCAATTGTTCCCAGAGCCTAACTTCACAAACATATAGATTGGCTGCGCCTACTATACTCTCTATTGAGAGATATTGAGTATCGGGGCCCGTATCTCTTATTTAGTGTTTCCTCCACAGTCTAAAACGTTAACATCATCATCTTACTTCACTCATAAAACAACCATAAAACTTTCTTTATTTTATTCTCTTGCTAGGTATAATGTTTTGTTTAAAGGTTTTATATTGATTTACCATTTTGTCTATAGTTTGTTATGCTTTTGACCATAGACAACCGCATTATTACTCACATTCTTGACAGACTTGTTATTATCTATATCTGTTCTGTGATTTCGTTTCCATGGCAACGTTCCATACACACAGTAATCGAGATTTAAAAAAAAATGCCTCGTGTTACATTATTGAAATTTGATTGAAATTTTCAAAAGGAACTCAATTTTTTGAAAAATAAAATACTGTTCGTGTTACTTACTGATAATTTAGCTTTCTATAGGTGAAATATTTTTTTTAATCGAGTCAGTATTTTTTTATCAATTACAAACAAACAAACCAACCAGATAAACCAGTTTTTTTTTTTTTTTTTTTTTTTATTACGGACTTGGCAATCGTTTGACCACGATCTCACCTGATGGAAAGCGATGATGTGGTCGAAGGTGTAGGACGCTTGGCTAGTACATACCTATTCACTCTTGACTTGAACACACCGGGGTTATAATTTACCGGAAACACTGACGAGGGCTGGGCATTCCACTCCTTTGCAGTTCTTATAATAAATGAAGAAGCGTAACGCTTCGTTCTTGTGCGAGGTATTTCAACTATGAAAGGGTGGCGCTTTGCTGATCGTCTAGTCGTATGGTGATGGAAAGGTGATGGGGAATCAGGTTGTGCAGTTCTTGTGCACACTCTCCATAGTGCAATCTGTAGAATACCGCCAGGCTTGCTACCTCACGTAAAACGTTTTCATATAAACCATTTATTCATAATTTGTTGTAAAAATTATATGTCAGAGTATCACAAATGGTAATTAAATACAAATTACATTAAATCTAGTAATCACATACAAAACAAAAAATTAAACAAACAACCAAACAATCAAATCTTTCCTCTTTACAATATAAGTGTAGATGTATAGAAAAGAGAGAGGTTAGATAAATTGTGTAAAGTAGTTTGCGGCGAAATTTTAGTGTAATATAGACTTTTCGAGGAATGGGGAAGTACTAAACTTGGTTAAGTATTCCGTAACTGTATTTTTAAATATATTATTAAACAGCCTATTATATCTAACTAAAACTATATTTACAGACCTGTCTTATAACTTCTTAGTATATTTTATAGAACTCCTTCTGCTTTGTCAGACAACTCACGTGAGTGCTTGGCTGACAAAGCAGACGGAAAACTTTTGAAATCCGAAATTCATATTAACATTCATGCTTTATCATCAGCCTATATTTGTCCACTGCTGGACTTAGGCTTCTCCTAATACACGCCACCTTCTTCTCATCCATTTTCTACCAGCCACTTTTTGACTTGGTCTCGACTCTAGAACTTGTCTAATCCAATGTTTATCTGTTCTTCGGGAAATGTGACCAGCCCACTGCCACTTTAGCTTGCTTATCCTTTTAGATCTATGTCGGTTACTTTGGTTCTCTGTCGGATCCCTTTTTTTTAAATAGAATATTGTATTTCAGAGAAACTCCAATAGCTTGCTGAGCGACCTTAAATTTGTGGATTAATCTGACCAAGAGTGTTCATTTTCGGCTCCGTAGGTAGGACCACTGATTGAAGACTTTTGAATTCAGGCAGTCTCTCTCATTTTGTCTCGACGTTCATATCCTGTGGTATAAAGAAAAAGCTTGCCGAATGCTACCCAACCCCGCTGAATTCATGTGTTGTCTTCTTTCTCAAAGTACTTCTTACCTAATTGCAATATTTCTTTAGGTTAAAAGTATTCTATGTATTATTCCAAGACCTAAAATACCAATACTTGATGTATTGGTATTTTAGGTCTTGGAATAATACATACATTTGATTAAAATTATTTCAGCCGTTAAAAAGATTTTTTATCGATTGCTTGGCTCATCGGATTGAGATATCAAGTACCCAAGTTTTAAAGTCAATTCCTAAGCTATCCAACAGTGAAAAACCCCATCGCAACCGGTCCAGTAGTTTTTACGTGATGCGCGAACAAACATACAGATAAACAAATAAACAAACAAACCAACCAGATAAACCAGATAAATATTTTCAAATATTTTCATAATTTGTTATTAAAATTATATGTCAGAGTATCACAAATGGTAACACACGATTAAATAAAATGACATTTATTGTTCTGTAGCTTATTTTAAGTACCCTAGACCATTTTTTTATGATTTTCTTTGTACAGACTTTTTCGTACTTATTGTTTTATTATCTATCCCGACTATCCCCGTACTATCTGTGCCCGTGTGGCTTTGCCCGCGTGTTTATTTCGTTTAAAATTAGCCCATACGTGTTATTCGAAGACCAAAAACTACATTTCCTTAAAATTCGTTCATCCGTCATCTAGTTTTTATCGATTGTTCGGCACCTAATCATCGGATTAAGATACCTAGTACCTCAGTTCTTTAATTAAACCCTAAGCTATCCAACATAAAAACTGCATCGCAAACGGTCCAGTAGTTTTTACGTGATGCGCGAAGAAACATACAGACAAACAAACAGACAAATAGACAGACACGATTTAATAAAGTTATATTCTTGTTGCGTAGCTTATTTTTAGTACACATCTTGTTTTTCTTAATTTTCTTCTTTGTAGATAGAAAAAATAAATAAAGTACTATTACAAGTCAAAACTGAAGATCTTATTAACAAGGAGAAAAACAATAGATCAAATAAAAAAAACAATAAAATTAGGTAAACTAAGTATGCTTTGAGTTGAAAATGAACCCTTTCATGTGCCGACTCAGAGCTGAATCTTGCACAGGAAAAGAAAACACAATTCTGACTTTGCTGTTGCTTTGGAAATACGCCCGTTAGAGAAGAGAGCTACGGGGATGTCCTTTTGTCATGTGTGGTAAATTCTTTATTTATATTTGTATATGTCAGAAATTATATTAACACGCATGTAAATTTCAAAAACAAAAGATAATAGTGCCAATGTGATGTCCTACAATCATCAAACTGATAACAATAATAAAAATACAAATTACTTAAGAAATCAGGCTGGACTAGTCCCCACAAGCAGCACCCATTCACAAGTGTGATTTGTGTACCAGCCATCTCCCCCTCAACCATTTTAGAGGGAAGACAGACCTGGCACACAGAGCCGCCGCAATTCAAGATATTTTAGTGAGCACGACCATAAAGTACTAACTTACTGTCTAAGTATGTTGTATGAAAAGTCATAAGAACACATCTCACAGAGCACACTGAACATTTGATTCAACTAATAGAAACATAGGAGTAATAACTTATTACTTTCATGGAGCTTGGTTACATCAGGCCATGCAGTTTTGTCACATAAACACATTTGTCGCAGTTAACATCATAATATGCTTTCGTTTCCGTAGAACCGATAACCGTTGGGGTAGGCGAATTTCGAGTGGAAACCACATCTAGGTAAATGTACGTAGGTGTATTGTAAGACGCCCTGTCGCCAGGTGGAGTGACGACCTGCGAATAGCCACTGGCAGTAAATAGGTGAGCTGAAGACCGAGCTTAGTGTCATGCATTAGGCCTATGTCCAGCAGTGGACTAGTATAGGCTGATGAAGATGGTGTTTTTTTGTGAGATTTACTTTAACAAAATATGTTTTAAACTTTCAAGTCGCTAATTATTATGTATTATGTTTGATTTTTAAGTTTAATAAATTCATAAAGTTATGAGTATTAAATCTTTTTGTGTATTAAACAGTTCTATGTACAACGACGATCTATCTATATTGTTCGTGATCTACATTCCATAGAAGTAAGTCGTATTATATGTAACTTTTTGGGCTGCTCTCTCTTTGATGTCTCACGTCACGGGTTATTGCTTCCGTATTAATAAATGCTTATTGGATTTTTTGTGTATTGAGATCATACGTTTTACCGATCCTGTTTTATTGTAAATTCCTTCGATATTATGGATATTTGCATTTTTATGCAGTCGTATCCATACCAATATATAAAAGTGAAATGTTGTCTGTTTGTTTGTTTGTTTATTTGTTTGTTTGTTTGGGGAGCTTTCACGCGATAAAGGCTCGACGGATTTTGATGAAATTTGGAATAGTGGTAGCTTATAACCTAAAATAAAACACACTACATAACTTATTATCCCGAAAATTGTAAGTTTCCACGGAAAAACTGGAAAATATTGATTACTCGCTGTAAGGAACGGTTACCATGGAAACGAAATAACAAATCTGTCATAAAACTTCAAGAAAGTTGGTGCTATAGTGCTATACTTACTTTTACATTGGTTTTTATTTTCCTAGAAGAACATAGGATGCTTGTTTTCGCGATAAGCAGTAGTCCGCACGGACGAAGTCGCGAGCGGGAAAGCTGGTTATTGATATAGGGACTCTGCAGACGAGGTTTTTCTCGCACATTTGACGCAAGTAAAGTGTGCTAGAGCTTGTGTACCCATAAATGAATTATTCAGTCACGCGTATGCAATGCAACAAACGCGGAGTTGCTTCAATGCGAATTTATATCGAACCAAACGCGATTTTATAAAACAATACAAAAAACGCACTGTTAAAGCAAATTGACGACAAAGTATCCTTTTCGAAAACGGGGCGGGTTGCTATATGGTCTACGTACCTATATTATACTTTCACATGTTTTGGTTAACCGCGCTCATTAAAGCTCGTCCACTGCAGCCCAACATTTGCTCATATTAATTAATGTACGTTGTGCTCCAAGCTGAGCTTTAAACTGTATCAGCTCTTGTTTTATCGTGCAATAATAATTTGCCATGGTATTGTAGCACTTTGTTTCAAAATAAATAAAAAACATAAATGCACTTTCACTTGTCGTTATTTTAACATTTAGTGAGACAGTGCGTGGTCGAATGAACTCATCCACACCAATATATAAAAATATAAAAATGAAACGTTGTTTGTTTGTTTGGGAGGCTTTCACGCAATAAGGGCTGGACGGATTTTGATTAAATTTGGATTGTAGATAACTTACTACCTGGAATAACACAAAGGATTCGTTTCATCACCATCATCATAATTCACTCTTAAACGGCCGACCGGATTTTGATAAAATTTGGATTCGATATAGCTATGCTGGAATAACACATAGGATACTTTTATTCAACATCATCATCATAATCATAATCATCATCAACCCTCACGCGGGTGAAACCTCGGGGCGCAGCTAGTCCTCATTATAGGTAAAGATCTAACGTGAAAATGAGAAATAAGTGTATACATAAACTTTAGTATACTTATTTACGCGAACAAAGACACGTCGGAGTGGAGTCTCTAACATAAATATTCCGCAACTTACACGTGGTACTACCAACTTGTCTGGTAGTACCACAGTAAATTATTTTTTCCCGTGTTAGTATCACGCTATTATTATTAGTACCACCAATGCAATGAAATGTAAGACTATTTTTATTAATTTTAGCATATTCTCTATGCCAATGAATCAAAACAAAAAATCTAAATAACTTGGAATGTGTAAGAATCCTTACAAATACGTACGTTACTTCAATAAAAAAAGTACAATAAATATAAAAACAAAAAACACGACGGCTTAAGCAAACTAATCAGTGGAACAAGTGATGGAAATAAGATGATAAAAAAAACCAGATCAATCGGTCAACAGGAAGGGGGTAAATTTCAATTATTAGATCATAATGAAATCATGAGATAATAATTTTCAACTTGTATAGATGCTTGTATTCAGGGTAAAAAAGTTTAACTTACCTATTAAAAGTTTCTAACACGACATTGAACATGATTGATAAGTACCAAACAAGTTTCCATCGGATTTCAACTCGGAGATTCACATCCGATCCATCACTCCGTCTCAAAACTCCGAACACAACGCGGGAAGTTGTAAAACTCCAGTTAAAACGACGTAACCATTTATGAGACATTAGGCAGACACAGTGCAGGAGAACCAGTAGGGAATGTACTGAAAGCATTGGGAATTTGGGATCCTATCGGTACTGGGACCGGCGACTGTGACGCATCTCTTACAAGAAAGTGTTGAGCACGTATTACGTCATCTCATCATCATCCTAATCAGCTGGAAGACATCCACTGCTAAATTTAGCTTAAAAACACTCGCTTTTTGCATCCAACGCCTCCCTGCGACTAACATCTATATCTATATTGTCAATACCTTATTTTTCACCTTGTAATAGTATTTTTGTTAATGCCTCGATATTTATTTAATTTTTAGTTTGTTAGTAGTTTAATTCCTTTAAAAAAAGTTTAATTTCCGTTTATTTTCTACCATATTATATTTTGAAATTAATATATATTTATAAGTTGCACATATTATACATATATTTATATATTACGCATATGTTCATTCATAATTTATTATAGTATTTATTGTTTTGGATATATGTATATATATATATATATATATATATATATAATATATTATATTAGACAATAAAGTTTTCTTATTATTCAGTTTTTTTAATTATACATTTTCTCGAATTGCCCCTTCAGGGTCGTGCCAGAATACCAGCGCTGAGTGTTGTAGACACTCGGTATTATGCTGAGGTGCGGCATTTTTGTCACCGCTTTTTTTTTATTGTTCTTGCTTTTTTTCTGTGTCTGCGAGGGTGTGTGTTTGTGTGTGTGAATATTTGTGCGTGTGTGTGCATATGTGAAGGTGTCTGTGTGTATGTGTGTCATATTTTTTTCTTTACTTTTCTAACAGTTATCGGTTCTACTTTAAGGCTACGGAGGCTTTCTAACGCCCTCCCCGCGACTAATGTTATAGATCTACCTCCTACGCTACGGAGGCCTCCCTATGTCCTCCCCACGACTAAAAGTCATCGGTCCACATCCTACGCTACGGAGGCCTCTCTAAGCTCTGTCTTGCAGTCCATGGTCGCCATTAGAGAACCTTTCTTCCTCGACTGTTTTTTGTTGCTACATTTACACGACAGTTACAGTGACAGTTCGTTAGTCTTCACGAGTCGTACCTATAATGCTAGTTATGTGTAAGTTCTATTCCAAAAAACCAAAACGATATGAGTAGAAAAGTTGGAGACAAGATTTTCCAGATTTGTTCATAAAGTTAAGTCATCTTAAGTCTGATGATATTGTATGGCCAAACTCAAATGCTTTAATTAAGACTCTTTACGTACCTATTCAAGAAAATGTTGTCTTGTTAAAATTATTGAATGAACGTGTAAGTGTAAAGATTGCAGTCCACTCAAGCAATAGAGCAGTATGCACCTGATTATCGGGCTCGTACGTTGGTCAACTGGAGAAATTGCACTGTGGCCGGTATTTGGTAATATCCGATGCTTAACTGCGTACCTGGCATTCGATTCCAAAATCGAATGGGCGTTCCATATACATACAAATCGATGTATCGGGCTCATTACAGATACCGAATGAGCCGTTTAGAGCAATACACGCGTATGTTGTCAAGTACCTGTCATGCTTGTGCCGATAAGCGACATTTGGTTCAAATGTAATGTAGGTAAATAATACACATTATGTAATAAATACGTAGGTGTTCATTTCGTTTTAGTAGAGCTAGGTTATCGATGCCCACCACAGATTTGAATGCCCGCCATGCCATCACGAATGGTATTTCATGAGTTAATTCAGAAATTTCCACCTTATTTTAAACAATTAAATACAAAACTGCAAATTATATTTTCTTTGAAATGCTGATCTATGCCCGTCCCAAGGCAAACTGATGATGAAACCCCACATTAGTACGAATCGTTACCGTGCTAATGGAATTCTAAACAAAGCCCCAATTAGCGGGCCAAACCTATACGCACCTGTATTACCTAAATATGTAACAATACCTATAACAGTGTGTGCCAGATGCGAGTCTGTTCAGCCGAGGAAAAATCGAAAATAGACTCTATAATTACAGTATAATAAGCAATTATTGTATGCGAATACAATTAATTGTTGTAATCGGTTTCAAGAACAGATTATTATTTTTGGGGTTCAATTGACCAATAAGGAGTTCAAGGGCTCTCTTCTAACTTTGGTGATATTTGTGAAGATGAGTGAAGCTCGTATTCTTAACATAACAGGTTCAAAGGCTCTTCTCTTTTATATCTTCGGGAAAATTTGGGATGATCAGTGAAGCTCGTCGTCTTAACATAAGGGGTTAAAAGGCTCTCTACTATCTTCAGGAAAGTTTGGCAAGATGTGTGAAGCTCGTCATACATACATACATACATACATACGCTGTTAAACTCACCATATTGCTTCGCCGTAGTCGGGTAAAAAAGACTGAGTCTACACCGCCAAACATGCAAGTGAAGCATAGCAAATAGTGGCTGCATACGTGTGCGTGAGTGGATACTTTGTGGTGTTTTTCACAAAAGGCTGCATTGTTTTTTATTTTCCGTGAGAACTTGACAGAATTAACACAACTAACATGGTCGAGATCTCGCTGCGATGTGGCTGCCGATGGGCATGACATGGTGTAAGTTTGGGCGTGAAGCTTGTGTGTACGAGCAGACCGGCATAATGGTGTTTCACTTTCGATTTGGTGGTGTGGTGTTTCACTTTCGATCCGTTTTTGTCAAAAGAATTAGTCTCAAAAGAACTAGTTCGAAAAGAACTAGTTCATTTGAGAATATCCACATTTCAGGTTTGATCTCGCAATGAGATCCCAACTATAAGCAGGAAATTAAATGCACCATACGCGCGGTAACAATGGTAACCAAAGCTCAGTAGAAAAACCGGTTTTTACCTACTGTTGTGACATGTTAAATCATGACTCCAAGTTAGATTTTTGTTATAGATCTCGATAATAGAATATATTGGGTACAACGCCATCTGGCGAGGAGCAGCGTCTTTTCTATTAGATCAAGTTGTGTTTTCTCCGTATCTGAAAACCAGACGCCGAGTTTGTAAAAAACGCCGAACTCCACCGCGCGTGCGCCACTTTCTTCGTTAAAGGAATAATGAAAGCTTTTCTTGTTGAAGACAGATTGATAATTTCGCCTATCTAAGAATCAAGAAATAATGGTTGAATTGGCCTCTGCGAGTGAAAGGGAAAAGTTTTCATCTACTGTCTCAAAATAGATAAAATGGTTAATCCACGCAGCGACAGCTAGCGACAAATGGCGTGAACTAGAAGAAAGGTGGAAACTAAGTGGTGATCTCTATCGGCAAGTAGCGAGCTTCTTAGTGTTGCTATTAATAATTGACGTTTCAGGAATATTTCGGGCTCTGGATAACTTTGGACGAGGAACGGGTTGTTTAAAAATCCAGAATAGGTCGCATCTTTAAGTTGGCTAACAAATAATAATTACAGAAGGCAGCGTTTGATATGTCGAAAATAATTTAAATCTAGAAATCGCTTGCGATGGTCACACCATGGAAGGTTTTGACATAATGCAAAAATCACATCAAAGTTCCAGAGAGATTCTTTTTTTTGTATGGACTTGTTCAAGTAAACACCGGATGCTGGCTGGTATGTACCAGAATTGGCTGGAGGACAGTGACCAGTATTACTAGGCCGACAAGGTCTGCTTTATGATGCAAATGGAAGAGTTAGTTCTGGACTTTTCGAGATAACCGGAAGTTCGAATTCTCAGTAGAATGCTACTCGAAGTTGCAAACCAAAGATCGTATATATACAAGAGAGAAGCCTGTGGATTGGATTTTGAATTCGGACGTAAACTCAGTTTAGTTTACATAGTTGGCACGTAATAGAGATCGGCGCAGGCGGCAGAAAAATACGCAGTTTCTCTTGTGTGAACAAAACAACCGAGGCACGCTGTCCAGAACGAAGCTGCCCTGTTACAGGCGAAATAAGTATACGAGTGCAAAAGCCAGGTTATATCGTGCATCTACGGTCGGCTATTGTCGTCACCACTGCGAGCTGCTGTGCGCGATCACCCGGGGCTCACCACCGTTCGTGGAAGAAGCCGGTCTACGAGGGACTCCAGAAGGACTCCAACACACCTCCTGTCCAGTAGAAGATATCACCACCGTTCGTGGTCAAGCAGTAGGAGCTGATCGAGTGGAGTAAGGAGGCGTTCCGCGGCGGTACGCGAGACGACGGTACGGCGTCCCAGGAAGCCTCCAGGTTGGTCCACTCCAAATCATTTTGAGTCAGCGAGCTACGGTAGCGAGGGAAGTCTTCGCCTTCTAACATGTTAATATATTGTTGAAAGATACTTTCTGTTATTATCTAGATACTTTCTGTTTATTTTCTATATACTTTCTGTCTTAGATTCTGTTTTACTTTCTGTTTTTAGAGTTTGATTTCCCTCTGGGAAACACAATCATACACACACACACTCTGTTTGCACAAGTTCTCTTTTAATTTAGAACATTCTATGGCAAAGACAAGATTATTCCGTTGCGTTGTGACCAATACATGTTGATCTGCTGAGCACAGACTCTCTAAGTTTTACTAGCCTAGGATACAGCTTTTCTATTGTAAATTCATATCATACAGGCCGGAGTTATCTACTAAAATTTATATGTTAGATGAAATTGTAATCATATTTGAGAAATTTTGAGTTTTGAGTATTAAGTTAGAAGTATTTCCTATTATAAGATCTTGCTGTTTAGAATTATTTTGATGCAGAACAAACTAAATTAAGTGTAAAATATTTCTTTTTGAATTCCTCAGTAAAGGGGAGAGTACCAATATTCGATAACTCATGTGTGCTTTTTCTATTTTTTGTAATAAAGCCCTTTATTATTAAATTTACCATCTTGTTTTAATTCCTCGCCTTTACCTGAGAAGGAGGTCCGTTTCCTTAGCCGGGCAACGGCCCTTTCACTATTTATCTGATTCCGCGAATCAATGCTTCTTGCATGTCACTGGCTTGTAGTTAATGATTGTCGGCTTTCAGTTCGTCAATCCAGCGATATCTACAGCAAATAAGTCTTCGACTATTTGATGTTAATAAGATTTCCTGTCGACATTCTGATTCACATCCATTGGGTCAAGGCTATGAGCAAAGCACCAATTCCTTGTAAGCAAGACATGCACAGAATATGGTATTTATTTATCTCACCAATTATATTGGGTTCAGCAAAGATCACTTCGCTTCTTCTGTCTACCGCTTTTAATTTCGATATAAACCGCATGGAGCATCTGTGTGTATGCGTACCCTTATAAACAAACATACTGGAAAAAGTATTCTTCCATTTATTGTTTTTAATTACTTGAGAACTCGGATTAATACGCATCCGCAATTAAACAAAATATGAAGGGCAAAATAACTCGTAAACAGTAATTAAGCGAACTCCAACAGTTATTTGAAATTCCGAGTAGCCATCACAACCAATGAGTTTGTGGACAAGGATCAAAGCGCAAATGGAGACACCATGCTCCTGTTCTTACGCGGAATCAATTTTTCAACTAGTCAGCACTTTCTGCTTGAAAGTGCTGACTAGTTTTTTTTTACTTGTGACATGTTCTGATCAGTTTTCTAGAGAATACCTCATCTTTGCTTGATAGGCCAGGGCCTGCAGTCTCGACATATCGATAGTGAATGTTTTACAACCGAAATCGGTACATACCGATGACAACTGTTAGGTTTGACAGATATTGTTAAAAGCTATCGATTTTCATCGGTTTTTGTACTGACATTGATCATGTGCAGAGACTACCAAATATCGTTATAATAGGACTTAACTTCACTTCACTTCACTTAACTTCACTTGTATCTATGTATGTATCTATGTATTTTGTCTGTCCTGGAATTCAAATTTTGAGCACTTTCCGATTAGCTGCCCTCGTCAGTGTTTCCGGTAAATTATAACCCCGGTGTGTAAAAGTGAATAGGTATCTACTAGGCAAGCGTGCTACACCTTCGACCACATCATCGCTTTCCATCAGGTGAGATCGTGGTCAAACGATTGCCTAGTCAGTAATAAAAAAAAGAAAAAAAAAAAGCTAACTGGCTGGAACTTTCAGGGTACCTCACAAACCGATGACAAAGTAATAAGAAACATGAAAAAATATATATAAAACAAACTTAAAAAATATAAAATACACATATATATATATATATATATATATATATATATATGTATTTTATACAAAAAATTGTTGCTCTGTATTATTATATTTATATTTATTTATTTATTTATATATAAATATATAAAAAAAACAGAGCAACAATTTTTTTTAGTAAAAATCCCGTAAAAGTTTTACTTTTTATTATATAATTTTATAAATTATATTAAGTGAATTCAATTCCTTGGAATCCTTGTGAAATTCTTTCCACAAGAAATATAACACACACACTTAATATAATTTATAAAATTATATTTTAAAAAATAAAGCTTTTACGGGTTTTTTACAAAAATAATTTCAACTCGCGTGTGCATTTTGAATGGAATTTATGGATAAAATCCAGTCTTTTAAACTAACTCCGTCTGTCTATACAGAATAAGAAAATGATTAAAATCTCGAAAAAATAATAATAAAATAATAAATATATGGTATGATTCTGGGACTACCTTGAAAATGAAAAAAATACTTTCATTTAAAAAAAAACTCACGGAAAATGTCCGCGTTGTCTTGGACTTCATAATGAACTTGTATTCTTTCACTGCCTCTCCTTGTGAACGCCACTGAGTCCGATCTTCGGCTCTCCTCATCCAGTCGCTACCAGCTGCCTTTCGCAAGTCGTCACTCCACCTGGCTGGCGGGTGCCCTACACTACGTTTGCCTAAACGCGGTCTCCAGTCTAAAACTCGTTTACCCCAACGGTTGTCGTTTATTCGGTGTCTTGAATGTACTTGGATTGATATCTAATATGAACAAGAAAATTTACGCACATAAAAACCCGACTGAGAATGGTTGGTATCCAACTTTAAATCGTTTTAGATCCTAAATGGTCATACAAATAATATTGTTAAAGCTCAATGTATTGTTATTATTAATGTAACTAAAAGTTTACTCTTTTCATAATATAATTGATATCTCATACAAAAAAGCTTGCTTTTCAAATCATTTTTTTATGTAAATTAACTAACGTTATTGGCTCAGGAGCGATAATATGTAAACATCTTTTTTTTTACAATTACATTATGGTCACCACAGCTGTGACTTAATTTAAGTGACGAAAAAGGTCTGCGAGAAACGTATTACCGACCCTTTTTAATGAAGAAACTTTAGTTTACCCTGGATTTGATTAAAGAAAGTTCTAAATACTGGGTAGGTATGACGCGAGTACATTTATTTAATTAGTTTCGCAATATTTCAAATAATATTAATTTATTAATTAATTGGTATTTTTTATAAATTTTAAAGATACACCTCCTTATTATTCAATACTATTCTCTGAATAAGAAACGAAATATATTTTTTACCGGACTGCGCAAGGCCGGGTTAAAACATTGCGTGCTATTCACCTTAGCACTGTGTTTATTAGCCTATGTATGTACAGTTCTTGGCACGTAAGTTGAACCAAAATGGCGGTCATCTACGCAGGTATAATTAAGGACAAAAGAGTTAGACGCATGCTCCGCAGTTGCAAGAAATATTCATTTTTTTTAAGGAAAATCCGTAAATTCAACGTATTTAAATATATTTTTTATGTAGTGTGAAAATGGAGTAAGTTATTTTCTTAAACGCAAGTTAAGCGGAAACTCTAATTCATAACAATAATATCGGATTTTCTTTCAAAATATTGTAGTTTTTGAACAACAGTAGGATGGGAAGTGTCGTTAGGTAACTATTTATATATTATTCTTGGAAATAAAGTTTGTCATCTGGACTTTGGATTGCAAAATCATTCGCGGCACTACACTGCTTGCACATGCATTGCTTGCATTGCACTGCTTCACCCTGGGACATAAAGTCGCATATGCAAGCAATTGCTGGAAACAGTGCTCTTCAAATCAGATCTCTTACTATTGCTTGGCATATGAAAATCTGGCATAGGTGTAATGTGGTGCTCCCTAGGTGGCGTCTCGCAGAAAAAGCTAACCGAAACATGACGTAGGAAGAAATTACTACTATAGTAACATAAACTTTATAATTTGCAAGTCCCTAAAACATATTTACAACTTAATTAAGTACGCACCTATCTTGTATTCAAGTCATGGTACCGCCGCGCGCCTGTCTAAGTTTTACCTACGATAAACTTTTACCACACCGACCTGATGGGATAAACTTTGCCGCTAGCTCATGAACACAGTTTCACAATTACCTGCCGTCAGCTTGGGACATGTTAATGTACGTGAAACAGACCTGTAAGCAGCTGACTGAAAGGACAAAAACCTGTGGGCGTGGCATTTAATTGAAGTGTCGCGATGTACCAACGTAATACATAAGGAAGAACGTCAGATACACTCGAAACTAAGATCAATGATGTCGACACTACTAAGTTTGTAATTTCCACGTCACTTGGTGACGAATCGGTGTGACCACGAGTACGCACCCGTAGAATAATGCAGTAGTCGCAGGATTACGGCTTAACACCAAGACCGCATTTTCTCATCCCATGGTTCTGTAAGAGTTCAGAAAATAAGCCAACAGAACTTTGGTGAGTAATCAGGGTAGTGGTTATACCACAGTATAAATAATAGGCCTTTTTTGTAAGAGCTGTTTGGGGCAGTATGAGGTCTTTGCCAGATATTTATCCACTAATCGAACATTATCTTAGTCATAGTCACATAACTACGAGAAAGTTGGTTGTTTGCTTTATGTCACAAAGTCACCAGTCTCAGATAGACAACGATGGACCACGAGTAATTTTTTTAAGGCTACCTACGTCCACCTAGGTGTTTGGGACATGATCCACTTTCCTGTTTTGTCCATTCCTTAAGACGTCCTATAGGGGGAGCCATAGGAAAAAAAAATTTAACGATGAAACACAAAGGTGAACCCAGTTGGTAGACCAAGAGAATATCATCAATATTTCAAATAAGATTACGAAAAAAAATTGACCTTGAATGTGACATCTGCCTTAGTATTCTTATTCACTGCTTTTATGGTAGAAGTATATAGTGTAGTGTTTTCTTAATCAGTTCGGTCTAGAACGAACCATGCATGCCCTGTGATAGTTGGTAGAGGTCAAGTCCCATAAGAGTTTTGAAAAAATCCGTATTTTTTTTCAAAAAACGCTCGAGTATATGCACAAGAAGTGATCTTTCGATAATCGTATTTATAAGTACCTATGCCTATTTTTATTTAAATTTAGATCATATAGATATAGTCAGCGAAGTGAAGGACAAACCTCTGGATTTTACCAATTTACTCTGTTATAAGTAACAGTATTGTTTATAACTCAGTCATGCCTCATTAAAAAGTTTACGAGTATTCTTCAATACAACTGAATTACAGCATAAAAATACTTTACTGAGTTTCTTACGCTAGGAAAACAATAACTGATTCCAACAATTCTTTCACTCTGAAAGCTGCGTTCATCCAGACGAACGTAGGTTAAAATTTAATAAAACAAACAGTTTCTTATGATTATGACACACTAAATTTAATTTAGTTTGTCATAATCATAAAAAAAACTAAAATAAAAATAAACTTAATATGTCATAATTATAAGAAAAACCAAACTAAAACTAGACTTAATTTAAATTAAGTGTGTAATTAAGAAACTTTTTTTTTAATTAAGTTTAACCTACGTTCATCTTAATGAACGCAACTTTTAGAGTGAAAGAATTGTTGGAATCAGTTATTGTTTTCGTACCTTAAGGAACTCAGTAAAGTATTTATGCTGATGTACGTAGGTTAAACTTTATTAAAAAAAAACAGTTTCTTAAGATTACGACATTTATTTTTTAAATTTAATAATAAAGCGTATTCGAATACAGTCGTGACCTCATGACGGAGTGCTATAGTTATGAATAAATTTACTCCAGGGGGCGAACTGACAAAATCGACCTCATTGTCGTAGAAGTGGGCTACTCTAAGGCTACGGCGTTCTACGAGTGCTACGACAATCGTCGTTGATTTTGCGGTCTGTTCGGCGCTTGTACTCTATTTCGAACTTTAAGTTAGTCGAAGATTATTATTATACTTTATTACTCGTATAATTAGGTACTTATTATTTAACAGTAAGTTTTTTTTATGTAATAGAGACGCTGTTATCTTATTGTATGTATACTACATACAATAAGAAACTTTATATTAGTATTAATGTAGAATTCTTAACTCTGCATTAATATATTCATCTATACTATATCGTTCTAAATCCTTTGAAACTTTAGTTACTACATTCGCAATAAATAATTATAGGTATTTGTAACTCTTAGAACTCGCTGATTCGTTTGATGTATAATATCCCTTTTCATTCTAGCTCTTGTTACTATGTCACATTATTTCAAGTTCTTATTTAAGTTTTGCTATTTCATTCCAGCTCATAATACCTGACTCACCGACCTCGCCGGCGAGGTCGGTGTCTGTGTCTAATTGTGTTGAAAGATGTTGAAGATGGATTGGACGAATCTGTCGCTGCCTGCACTGCGGCAGCGATTTCATCGTCTGGATTGCTCAAGATGTCTCTAGGGCGTCTACGGAGTGGTCGTGCGTCTGTTGTCGCGTCTGTCGAGTAGTCAGAAGCCTGAACTACTAGAGGGTTGGGATGATGGTGTGCCGCGTCAAAGTAGCGGCGAGAGGCATTTTTCATGTATTGAACTATCGAGGGAAGATCGAGATCGCTGTGCAGGTCGATGTTCCTCTGATGGGCATCTACTGCACATCGGACGAATAGATTATTCAAATGATATTTTCTATGTTTATGAACACAAACATGAGGTTATGTTTAATGGCATTACCAGTAAAACTGTATGAAATATTGCTTATTACTAGTTAGTGGCTCTGTGTTGAGGACTCTCGCGTAGGTGCGGGGTTCCAATTTAGAGAAAATGAGGATTTGTAAATGTGGAAATGTGGAAATACTTGTGCAATGGTTCTATCAGCCTAGAGTATGGAAACTTGTAGGAGAGCTTCTTGTTTCGACTGCTACTGCGAACTGGTTTCTGACGATAGCACTCCAATTTCTCGGTTCTATGGGTATTTATATTCTTTTGCCTAACAAGATTGGCTCTCTTATTGGTCGATTCAGTCCAATGTAGAGAGCGTACTATTGTTTTCTTGGAATTCCTTACGCACGCTCAAAAATAAGGCGCAAAAAATGCCTTATATAAAACCCATGGTTTATAGTCAAATCTACCACGAAGTGAGCTCTCTTTTTATTGCCCCTGCTACGGGTGCGAGGAGCATTTCAGAGTTTCAGACCTGCTCTAACCAATATGTGAATGGTCTCTAAGTTAGTATTTTTTGCTAGGTGGGTCCAAAAGTTTGTTTACATTTTAGCATTCCTATCTATGAGTCTATCTATGATTCATCATTCTAGTGGTACCTACGAACTTTCGTCTCACTCTCTGGTGAAATAATGTTTACTACAATGAAGTTTTATGTTTATAGACCAGGTCAGTCGCGATTCGTATTCGTGTGTCATTTACCTCACTCGTACACTTCACGCTGAACCGATCTACACCTAGTTCATTCAACTATGTATACTTTTACCCCATGCGTAGTTGAATGCTATTTAAGATAAGGCCTACAGAATAGAATGCATCTACGTGTACTTGTACCTTACACGTAGTTTCACTGTAGACTCTATCAGGGTCTTATTACTGGGAAAATAAATCCTACTTGCTTTATTTTACAGTCTTAAGTACTAAATTTTTTATTCGAAAGTTTTACTTGTATTTTAATGCTTAATGTCTATTGATTTTATACATTGTTAGCCTGTGTAAACCTATACCTATACTTATATTTATAGCTTTAATTATATAAGTTTATGTTATTGCACTCGTTAACACTGTGAGTTGTAGACCTCGCGAGAACAAACTTTTTTGCAAACAATCTAGCGGTGCACAGTAGCGCCATCTAGTTACCTTACTGTAAAACCAACATTAATAACCAAGGTGCTCCATATATCCCTACCTAGTAGGTCAAGGGCTGATTCCACTGGTAGAAACCTAAAAGTGAGCAATTTACTGCATTTTGAGGAGCTATTCTGCTCACCATGCTGAAGATCCAGATCAGATCTTCACCAAATTTTTATGAGACCAACTTATAGTTACTACCTTACAAATAAAAAAATAACCATCGAATTCGGATCTAATGAGGCGGAAGTATTCAGTAGCCCCCTTTTTACCACTTTTTGGGGTAAGAATCCCCGATTAAAAATTCTAAAAATTCGTTTAACCTGTATACCAATTTTTCGTCTAGATCGGTTGAGAAATTCGTCCTGTAGAAGAGAACAGCCGGAGATCTGGACAGCGTGTGGACTGACATACGAAAACATTTAAGCACTAGCTGAAACGGAGACGCTTCGCTCGCGCTTCGCGATCGCTTCGCTCGCGCTTCGCGATCGCTCGGTCAATAATGATTATTAAAAAACGATAGTTTTTTTTTAAAGTGAAACTGTGACACTGGTTACTTCAGGATAACCAAACCATAGGTTATTTAGAATTATTTTACTTGTAAAATTTATTAACTTCAAATAAGATGATATCTAAATATCTAAATATAAACCACACAAAAGATGTGCTGCTAAAACAAATTGTTCTTATATCTTCAAGGCTTTGCGAGTTTTGTCTGTTTGGAAATTGATTTTGATCTACTTCCTGATGTCTGATAGCGCTGATATTTAACATACTTCTGTGTGTCTGGAGAAAATGCAATATCATGGTAACACTGTGCTGGTCTGATGATGAAGCTGGAAGATGGTTGCAGGATCTACGCTTTGGTGAATGTGAACTTGCCGAGTTTGGGCTCGTGTGATGGATCTTGTACTTTCCCGCACTATCATCAACGTCCCAGATTAGAGGACCATCATGATAGTGCAAGGAAGTTATAACAGGATCTACGCTCTGCTGAACGTAGACCCCCGAGTTTGGGGCGTTGATTTGGTCTCGATAAAAAACTTTCTAGGTAATGGATATGTTATAATAGTTAGGTAAATTAAATTTTAAACAACAATAAATATTTTGAAAATTAAACAACACATCAACAGATATGAACTTACTGTAGGTACCTAGTATCATTATTGTTTGAATATGTATCGATTCATTCAATTTAATCAATGTTTTTAAGCAAATCACCTCACTATGAAGCTAAGACTGACAGTTGTCAAACGTGGTCTATTATAGTGGCCCTTCTTTAGACGTACAATTATGCTTTTCTTCGCGATAATCTGTAGTCCGCGTGAATGAAGTGGCGGGCGAAAGCTAGTTTATCTATAAAACAATAACGTGACATACCGATTGACTGACAGACAATGCACAGCCCAAGCTGGTTAAGGTTGGTTAAGGTCCACCAGTACGTCGTATACGGTACGGATTTGAAATTTGGAGGCAATAATCTTTTGATTTTGAGTACCTCCTTACCTACACAAATGTTTTTTTATGGTTTGATTTTATGAACTTATATTTAATAAACCAGTTTATTTTCGAAACTGTGTCCATTTCTATAATACTGGCTGTGCCCGCGGCATCGCCTGCGTTGTAAATTTTCTGGGTCCTATGAGTTATTCTAGAACAAAAAGTAGGTACCAATATACTTCACAAAACTACTTTATACTTATCAAACTTCACTCAGAGCGATGATGGCCTAACGGTTCTATAGTGCAATTTAGAATCCAACGATACCGGGTTCAAAACCTAGGCTCCGCACCAATGTCTTTTCTGAGTTATTTGCGGTTTTCCATCGCTCCGTGCTTCGGAGGGTACGTTAAGCTATCGGTCACGGCTGTTATTGATTAATAGCAGTTGTTAAGCCCTGTCAGAGGCCCTCGGGCGGCTTGACAAACTCTGACATCAGAGGCCAGCACAACCTCATACGACAAACAAACAAACTCAGGCGTCAAATTGTTTTTATCGAACCAGACAAACACACAGACAGAGACCATATTTAAAAATGTTTCATTTTTGATCAGTAGCTTATTTTAAGTTCCATAGAGTTTATTTTATTATCTTCATTGTACAGTTACCGTTATATTTTAAGAATTGTTGTGATTGCTACTGAAGTCTGCTACATAATAAATGGTCAATAATTCAAAACGGGAACAATAATTTAATATACAAAAGTTTTAGCAATAAATAGGCAATACCATCAGAACGTTGAAGTGAGACCATATACATATATATTTACAGTGAGACGCATCATTTGGAAAGAGTCATTGGAGTAAGAACTTGGCATAACATAACGATACTGTTTGTTTAATAGGTATGAACCGAATAGTAGTCTTATCTGGTAACGATTTTGATCGACGATTCTTTTAACAACACAACAAATAGGGGTTTATAAAACAAATATGGAAAAATCATAGTTGTTTTATAAATTACATCACAAGAATTGAAATAGAGCTATGACGCCACAACTTTTAATGAGGTGTATTGATAACGAGAAGGGAACTAGCTCCGATGATACAAACAAACATGGTTTGAATCACGGTTAACACTTATCATAACACAATAAAACAGAAAAAATAGAATTAGTCATTACGCAAATTTAATTCGACAAGAAGGTAATGTAGTTTGTATGACAGGTCAATGTCACTGAAGCACGGTCACGGTTTACGCCAATACGAGCAGAACTGTCTACGGAGCAGACGGGTGCGCCGGTAGGTTGTAGGCACAGCAACGAACCCAGCTGTCCATCGCCCTGCAGCGATGCGTTCCGTTCCGTGAACCGGAACGCAAGAAACTTTATTTCGAATATACTTAGTTACATTTCTAGATGATTAGCTAACTATAGGAATGGTTTGTTGATAAAAATAAAATTACAAAACTCGTATTTAAAATTCGTACACATTTTTTCAATAAAACGAAATACAAAAAGAGTAAATGTGAGATCGGCGACTAAAGTATCACGAGTGGAGATCGGAACGTTTTCCAGACGTTTTCCAGGAACCCGGTCCAGCTTCCGTGTCAGCCATGGGTTGATTTCACGTTGGCCTTTTGTTGGGAGTGAGCAAAATGGCGAGTGAACTTTACTTCGTTGGACAGAGAGATCAGAGGTGCAGAAGGCGAACAGTATATTCCTGGAAATCGTTTAAAATCCGCAAAAAAAGGTTGTTATTTTTATATAGGTGCGATACAACGATTACGTAAAGTCGAAATATTAGAAAGATCGAAAGGCAACGCCATGTTTTTGGTACAAGGCATGTCGATGTGGATAAGAAGGTTGTGACTTTGAACAGCTGTATGTTCTTTTCCACAGCGGTCCTGGATGATCCCTTCGGTGGCTTGATCCGGCCACGACAGCTGCTTTACAAGAAAAGATAATCTGATGCTAGTTTTTATTGCGTCGTACTAGCAACGCCGACGCGCTGTTCTTCAAGTTCTTCAAGTGAACTAAGGCGGTACAGTAAGAATTGCATATATAATTTCGCCCTGTCATCAGACTCGTTCGTCTATGAGTGCAAGTTGCAAGTTGCATCGTCTTGGTATCGCAATGACTTGTAACCCCTCGGGTTCCAATCAACCCCGTCATAATCTTTCATCAACTTTCCGCATCATACCAATCCAAAGGCATACTCATCGTCGAGATTGACGATCAACTCTTGAAAAAATTGTAATCAAAACAACGGCCAGTTTGTCACCGATTCTTATTATTTTTAAACGGGACCTACCCCCATGTAGATTAGCTTCGGGTTAGCGAAGCATAACTGTTATTTAACCATTAGAAATATTGTATTCCTAACCCGTAGACCTACAGTTGATTTAGTCATAGATTTATACAGTTGGTAGTGGGTGTAACCGTCGATAGTACGACGCCCCGAATGTTAATCAAAGTAACTGTCGTTATTACGACGCCTTGTATATTAATCAAAAGTAAAACATAAGCCAAATATAATAATTTGTATCAATTGGCAATTTTGTTGTTTAATTGAGCCTACCATACCTAACTCCATCAGCTTGTTCAAGACGATCGGGTCTTGAAACCAAAACGTTTGGTGTTCAGAACAACTTTTTCTATCCAATAAATTTAATAATTTCAAATAGTAACGTGTATTAATCTTTCAGTAAGCTTAAAATCAGTACAGAGCTTTCTCTCGATCCCCATCCGATAATATCAATTTCTCGATTTTACCCATTTTACCCATCGAACCCCAAAAGTTACTCCTGCTTCTCAAGACACCTATCCTATCGCTCCCGGAAGACAAACCCCCTATTTTATAATTCAAATTTTAAATTTACAAATCTTTTCATCAAACCGTAAATTACCAACAACTAACCACTATTTATACGTTACAGTATATATAGATTATCATTAGTAAGTATAGATAGATTATACTCGCCAACATAGATCAAAGCAAAATCTGTGATATGCCTCGTCTTGATTATATCCGATGAATAATTCACAAAAGGCAATCTTGGAGCGCCCTTAAATAGATGAGTAATTTTCATTTTTGATTTATGTTGACGAAGCGAAATTGGCTCCTATTCATTGGAAATTTTGATATGACGCCGAGAATATTACATAGATAATTTTTTGTTGTTTTGGTTAGAGCTGTTTATAGATTAACTGTTTTAACTCGGGAGTTATTCCTCGGAAGTACATGGTTAGTAATAGATTAAAATTATGTTTCTTCTATCTGTCTATCTGTCCACACTATTCCACACCAATATTCCATACCAATATAAAAATGACTGTTTGTTTATTTATTGAAACTGACTGTGCCAAGATCCCCGCCACGTTTCGTTCACCGCTAGACTTACGTGCCGCTAGCTATACCTTGCTTTTCATTATCGGACTATTTTTTTAGTTTAAACACGTAAGCTTTCCTTTGTTTCACCGTAGTCGGGTATTTGTTTTGCCAATGACACTATAAATGAAGACGTATCCATTGACACCTCACTTATCAAAATCGGACCAAGTTTTTAGTTTAAACACATAGCCTTTCCTTTTTTTGCCGTAGTCGTGTGAAAAATTAATAAATAAATGAATACGAATCCATTGACACCTCGCTTGTCAAAATCGGTCCAAGTTTTTATTATGAACACAAAACCCTTCCGTTGTTTCGCCGTAGTAAGGTAGCAGGTAAACAAAAAAGTTTGTGACACTATACAACACAACTGGTTTTCATCTTACACCATTGCTAGTGTAGGGAAAAGGGTTCCGGGGCTCTGCCCCCTTCCCTTGGCTCTTCTTCACCTGTAATTACAGGTGTGTCATTACTGCGACAATATTAAATTTTAGTCTGTGGATTTCACTGGTGGGATTTTCCGAGGATCACCATATGTCTGGGCAATCAGGCCTTGCCAGATGAGACCCCTGGTTTGGCCCAGCGAACCGATCAGCGACCAAGATGGCGACCCCCGGTCGCCCCGCCGTTCTCCTTATCTGTCTTTCCCTTTCTTTGCTTTCTTCTTCTTCATCAACTTCCGCCTCATCCCGTTGCACGAGGTCTCTTGAGTAAGGCTTCAATTTTATTTATTCCGCTACGTCGGGAGGTCTCGAATGTAGTAGCGCAATACCGCGTATTAGCTGTTGCTTACTGCTGTCGGATCGTTTAAACATAGCTGTTGCGAGTCCGGTGTATCAAAATATTATTTTAAATGATTGTTGACTTCTTCCACGTGTCCTTGATAGCTTGTAGGGTTCGGTTGGTACTGAGTCTCCAGATAGTCAGCGAAGATCTCAGCCCTTTCCGTTGTCATACATTTTAGCTGGTTATTTCCGTCCAGTAGAGGCCTCATGACACTATACATAGAGACAAATCGATTGACGTCTCGGCCGTCCAAATCGGACCAATAGAGGCGACGCTTTGGTGGGACATCCACATACCCACATACATCCATACCAATATATATAAGTGAAACGTTGTCTGTTTGTTTGTTTGTTTGGAGAATTTTAACGCGATAGCTTCTGGACGGATTTTGATGAAATTTGGAATGGAGATAGCTTATGCCCTTAAATAATACACAGGTTACTTTTATCCCGGAAAATTGTAAGATTCCACGAGAAAACTGAAAAATGTTGATTACTCGCTGTACGGAATGATTGCCATTGAAACGAAATAACAAGTCTGTCAAAAAACACCAAGAGAATTGGTGCTATACCTACTTTTGCATTAGTTTTTAATTTATCCTAGAAGAACATAATTATGATGTTTTTTTTCGCGATAAAGAGTAGTACGCGCGGGCGAAGTCGCGGGAGGGAAAGCTAGTATAATATACTAGCTGATGCCCGCGGTTTCGCACGCGTGGTCATTTCTGTAGTTTAAAAGTACTCTTTGTGCTATTCCTGGACCTAAAATACCAATATACCAACATTTGATCAAAATTCCTTCAGGCGTCAAAAATATTTTTATCGATTGCTCGGCTTCTACTCATAGGATTGAGATAAGAAGTACCCCAGTTTTTAAGTCGAAACATAAGCTATCCAACAGTGAAAACAGGATTGCAATCAATCCAGTAGTTTTTACGTGATGCGCGAACAAACATACAGACAGACAAACTGATAAACCGACAAACAGACAAACAGACAGACACGAATTTTTAAAATGTTATATTATTGTTCAGTAGCATATTTTATGTACCCTAGACCTTTTTTTTTTAAATTTTCTTCTTTGTACAGAATTTTTCGTTCATATTGCTTTATTATATGTATAGATAGACACATTCATACATAGACTGTTAAACTCGTTACCCTTCCCTTCTCCGTATTCGGGTAAAAAGGAAACCTTTCATCTCATGATTGTTGTCACCATCTTTCATCAGCAGTATGCATTTTCTATAAATTGGGCGTTAAGTGGTATAGAGTACTGGCTGTAAATGATGACTATTCCTATAGTTTGTGCAACATAGCTTGATCCGCAAGACAGTTGCCAGAGTTATATTTCTAGAGTTGGAGTAGTGCTGGAAAAAAACCATTATCGAACGAAGATGAAAAAAAAATCGATCATATAACTCGCTTACTTATGTTCTATATTCTAATTGTGACTTTTCTAGTACAACCATTATAATGAAATAAAACATAGAATATAATATGTGATTCAACGGTTTTTATTATTTTATTGTACATATAGTCATCATCATTTAATGGTAAACAACTTAAGTCATCCTTTAACATAAATAGGTGTCCATGAACATTATTTAATATAATGGAAATCAATAATAAATATTTGTTAATTATATTTTTTCACTATGGCATTTTACCGAAGAGTGAGTACAAATAAGACGAAGCCATAAAACAGAAAGGTTGTTCACTAAAGCTCAAATTTCATTCTTAAGACCCTTCAGTTTGACAGAACAAGACAGAAGTATAATTGTCAAGCATCAGTTTTTAAGGGTTGTACATGTTTTTTGTAATCCTAGTCATAGTATAAGGACTATATATGTACTGTGTCATAGTGATGGACCGATGAATATCTTAATAGGTATAAGAGGTATTCATAAACGATGGTAGGTATTATCTTTACATCATCTATAATCATCATCATCAAAATCATCAGCCCGTATTTATCCACTGCTGGACGTAGGACTCTCCTTGTGAACTCCTCTGAGCCCAATCTTCGACTCTCCTCGCCATTCGCAACTTGTCACTTTACCTGGCCGGCGGTCTCACTACTTTCACCTAAACGTGGTCTCCACGAAGAACCCAGTGGGAAGAGGATAGGGAGGCCTTTGCAGTGGGACCCCATAGTCTATTTATAATAATTATTGCACTTCACGGCTTTGCCCGTGTCGACACTATTCCGGTATAAAAGGTATCTCAAGTGTTATTCCAAGTCGTTGGTTCTTTGAGTTATGTGGTTGGCCCATTGCCACTTCAGCTTGCAAATTTTTTGAGCTATGTCGATCACCTTGGTTTTCTAGCTCATTTCGGATTCTGTCCTTTAGAGAAACTCCGAGCATAGCTCTCTCCATAGCTCGCTGAGTGACTTTAAACTTGTGGGCCAGCCTCACCGTAAGTGTCCATGTTTCAGCTCTCTAGGTCGTAACCGGTAGGACGCCTCGGTTGTAGTCGACTTTAGGCATTGTGGTATGGACGATGAGAAGACCTGACGTAGTGTACCAAATGCTGCCCATCCCAGCTGAACAGAAACTACTTGCTCATTTGAACATTCCCTTTCCTCAAGAGTTTGCTGGACGTTCTAACCCTAAAATTAAAACTTTTATTTTTAGGGTTATTAATAAGTAATGTTTGTTGACAGAGCGAGCGCGAAGTGCGAGCGAAGCGTCTCCGTTTCAGCTTGGGCAAAAATGCTTTCGTATGTCCGGATGTCCGGATTTCTGTTCTCCTCTACAGGTCGCATTTCTCAATCGATCTAGACGAAACTTGGTATACATGTTAAACGATTTTTTAGATTTTTTCAATCGTCGGGGATTTTTGATTGGGGGGTGTACTTCCCCCAAAAAGGGACAAAAAGGGGGCTACTGAATATCTTCGCCTTATTAGATGGGATTTCAATGGTTATTTTTTTAATGAGAAGGTTGTAACCTTAAGTTAGTCTCAACATTTTTGTGAAGATCTGATGAGGACCTTCGAAGTGATGAGCAGAATAACTCCTCAAAATGCAGTAAATTTCTCACTTTTAGGTTTCTACCAGTAGAATTATCCCTTTAACCACTAGGTAGGGATTGATTGAGCATCTTCGTTATTAATGTTAGTTTTAGAATGAGGTAACTAGATGATGCTACTGTGCACCACTAGATTGTTTGCAGAAAAGTTTGTACGCGCGAGGTCTACAGTTCACAGAGCCACTAGTTTGTTTGTTCAACTTCTATGTCAGCGCGCATCACTGCGCGCATCTGATTAAGATGAAACTTTGTACAGAAGTAGTTAGTACATGCGTGAAGGTTTCCCATAAAAAAGATTGCAAGAAAAAAAAGCATTGAAAGAGGCGTAGCGACGCATTCCGGGCATTAGTTCGTCTACAATTTATATTTAGAATAATGCAGCTAGTACCAAAAATTCTGTACAATGTTATTATTAAAACTAGCTGCGCTCGTGGCTTCGCATGTGTGGTCATTTCTCTAGGTTAAAAGTACTATAATTTACTATTCCAAGACCTAAAATACCAATATACCAACATTTGAGCAAAATTTCTTCAGCCGTCAGAAAGTTTTTATTTATTGCTCGGCTTCTACTCATCCGATTGAGAGACCAAGTACTGTAACACCCTAAACCTATCTATCGTATATACTTAGAGCGTGCTCTATAGTAACATAGTATTTATATCGGCCTGAAATAGAAATCGACAAGATTTCATAATATTCTACGTTGTGATCGTCTAGATTTAGTTTTATGTATGTCTGTGTTATGTTTTTAAGGATTTTATAAGGAATCTAGAATAATAATGCAGACATTTGAAATATAGTAACGTTTATTAGATAAAATGAAGAAAACCGCAATTCATGTATTATATGAGATATGAAAATAAATTATCGCATAACCTTTAGAATGTGATCGTAGACACGTAAACTATATATTTACGGAGACTCGACTGTAGAGATGTTGACCAGTTTATGTGAGCGCGTTCAATTTCTTCGTCTGGACGGCTCTGGCGATGACGACTCTCGTTCAAAATATGAAGCGGGGATAAGGTAGATGTTATTAAATAGTAGAGATGTGTACTTTCGGAGAACTTGATTCGGATTTTATTTCGGAGAACTTATATTAGTGTTTATAATAATAATAAAAAATGAGCCGTCGCGGAATGCCTGGCAGATGTGTAAACATAATAGAATAGAGTCGAACAGAATCGAATAGAATAGAAAAAGAAAAGAGTCGATTAGAGTCGAGAAGATTCGAGTAGAGAACAGTAGAGTCGAGTAGAGAACAGTAGAGTCGAGTAAAGTTGAAAAGAGCAAGGAAGAGTCGAGTAGAGTAGAATTGAGTAGAATACAGTAGAATAGAGTAGAATACAGTAGAATAGAGTAGAACGCAGTAGAACAGAGTAGAACAGAGTAGAACAGAGTAGAACAGAGTAGAACAGAGTAGAACAGAGTAGAACAGAGTAGAATAGAGTAGAACAGAGTAGAATAGAGTAGAACACAGTAGAACACAGTAGAACACAGTAGAACACAGTAGAACACAGTAGAACAGAGTAGAACAGAGTAGAATAGAATTGAAAATGAAAAGAGATGAATAGAGTCGAGTAGAGTGGAGTAGAGTTGCGTAGAGTCAAGTAGAGTCGAAGAGAGTCGAGTAGAGTCGAGTAGAGTCGAATAGAGTCGAGTAGAGTCGAGTAGAGTCGAGTAGAGTCGAGTAGAGTCGAGTAGAGTCGAGTAGAGTCGAGTAGAGTCGAGTAGAGTCGAGTAGAATCGAGTAGAGTCGAGTAGAGCCGATTAGAGTCGAGTAGAGTCGATGAGAGTCGAGTAGAGTCGTTTAGAGTTGAGTATAGTTGATTGGAGTCGAGTAGAGCCGAGTAGTGTCGAGTAGAGTCAAAAAGAGGCGAATAGAGACGAATAGAGTCAAGTAGAGTAGAATCGAACCGGATGATAATATAATATAAATTAGTAAAAAAGTATTTTCAGTGAATTTTCTGTATAGAAAATGATTGAATAGAAAGGTTCGAATTTTAAAAACTCTTTCCACGCTAGCGGGTAAAATGCAATTTTGCACTCAGATTTCGAATGACAAACAGAATCTTTCCGAGCTTGTGAGGTGAAAAATGGTTTGTTTTAATTATCTAAAACACTAGGTATCTGTTATAATTGATGTACCTACTTAGGTTCTTAGCAATAATTTTGTAGGTAGGTCCTACCATACCTTGCTTTTAGAAGTTGAACTATACAATCATACATATAGAAAGTTCATTTCTGTTTAATTGCGTACGCATGCAGTGGGATTTTTGTTTTTGTAGCTAGGTTAGTTACCTAGCTAATAAACGTGATACTACTTTTGCCACACTCGGAGATTATTCTTTACATTAGCTATCTCATTTAAGAAAAAATAAAAACGCTGCACACGGTTCCAACACCCTTAGTGAATAGTACATCTCTCTCTATCTCTCTCTCTCTGTCTGTGTGTGTGTGTGTGTGTGTGTGTGTGTGTGTGTGTGTGTGTGTCTGTGTGTCTGTGTGTCTGTGTGTGTGTGCGTGCGTGCGTGCGTGCGTGCGTGCGTGTGTGTGTGTGTGTGCGTGTGTGTGTGTGTGTGTGTGTGTGTGTGTGTGTGTCTATCTGTGACATTGTAGCTCGCAAACGAATGGACCAATTTTTTATGTGTTTTTTTTTGTTTGAAAGCTAATGTGGTCGAGATAGTTCTTAGCAATATGGGGAGGGGAGAGGTGAGAAAAGGGGGTGAGAATCGTAGCTTACAAACGAATGGACCGATTTAGCGGCAGTTTTTTTATGTTTTAAAGCTGAGGTAAACGAGATGGTTCTTAGCTATAATGGAAGGGAGGAGGGGGGGGCGGATTGGGGTTGGGATCGTAGCTCCCAAACAAATTAACCGATTTTAATGCGGTTTTTTATGTTTGAAAACTGATGTGATCAAGATGTTTCTTAGCTATATATGGGGAGGCAGGGGGTAGAGAAAGGGGGGGAGTCTAGAAGGGGGGGGGGAGTCTAGAAGGGGGAGTCTAGAAAGGGGGGAGTCTAGAAAAGGAGGGGGAGGTGAGAATTGTGTCTTTTCAAACGAATAGACCTATTTAACTGCAGTTTTTTTATTTTTTATGTTTCAAATGTGAGGTTAACAATATTGTTCTTAGCTATAATGGGGAGGGGAGGGGGAGGGGGGGGGTGAGGATCGTAGCTCCCAAATGAATGGACTGATTGTGATGCGGTTTTTTATGTTTGAAAACTGATGTGATCGAAATAGTTTTTAGCTATGGGGGGGGCGGGGATTGATAGAGGGGTGAGGATCGTAGCTCCCATTGGGATGGACTGAATTTGATGGGGTTTTTATATATAAAACTGATGTGATTGAAATGCTTCATAGATATAATAAGGGGGGTAGGGGGTTGGGGGTTAATTTTTTTTTAATTTGTGCTTCTTCTGTCCTACCTACTATCTCATATTTTAAATGCAAAACTTTAGATGTTCCTTTGTTATGCAATCACGGTGAATCAGGCGAAGCCACAGCTAGTAAGTTTATGAGGAATATAAACTTTGACTTAACATAATATTATTTTGTAAAAAAAGATATTCTATATTTTTTGTGCCAACCCTAGCATATTTTTAGCTACTAGCACAGAATAAATAATAGTACAAGCTACTAGTCGCTTGTCGGCATTTTGCGCCGCGACAAAGGAGTTGACTCACTATTAGGATTTATTACACATATGGTAATATTACACGTGACCACGGGGTAGTTTGGAAGATACTTTCATGTACACATCTGTTTGCCTGTATTTATTTTTAAGTGTCGTGCCTATTACCTATGACATTAAATCCCTATGATTCGTATGATGCAGAAAAGAAAAACAAATTTACATTGAACGCCACTGTACCTGAGCACCAGTTTGTAAAAGTAAAAAAAAATACATTAACATGAAAAAACAATATATAAAAATGTAAATATATGTGAATTTATTCATTGGGCGCCATTGAATGACTGTTGCCCTGCTAAGGAAACGGACCTTCTTCTCAGGTAAAGGCGAGGTAATTACAACAAGATGGTTAATTCAATAACAAAGGGCTTTATTACAAAATAGAAAAAAAAACACACATGAGTTATTAAAGCTTGGTTCTCTCCCCTTTACTGAGGAATTCAAAAAGAAGTATTTTTTCACTTAACAATGTTTGTTCTGCATCAAAATATGATCTACACAGCTAATTATTATAATAAGATTTAAATACTCAAATATGATTACAATTTTCTCAAACATATATATTATAGTACATAAATTCGGCCTGTACGATATAAATTTACAATAGAACTGCAGTATCTTAGGCTAGTAAAAACTTACAGAGATCCTTAGCAGTTCATCAAATATTACGGAACGGAATACTCTTGTCTATGTCTTAGAACGTTCAAAATTAAAAGAGTACTTGTGCAAACAGGAGTACACACAAGTACTCTTTTAATTTTACACTATAAGGTTGTGTTTCCCAGAGGAATGTAAAACTGTAAAACAGAAAGTATCTTTCAATAGTATTCTAACACGCAAGTAGTCGAAGGCTTCCCTCACTACCGCAGCTCGCTTGAAAATGATTTGGAGTGGACCAACCTGGAAGCTTCCTGGGACGCCGTACCATCGACTCGCGTGCCGCCGCGGATCGCCTCCTTTACTCCACTCGTTCAGCTCCACGAACGGTGCCTTCCGCTCCTCTCAAACGGTTTCTGCGTCTCCCACGGTCGGTGTCTGGTGTCTCTCTTGATCGATATCTTGTACGGGACAGATGGTGCGTCGGAGACCAGCTGGTGACCCCCGGAGATCGGCTTCTTCCACGAACGGCTGGTGCCCCTCGGAGATCGGCTTCTTCCACGAACGGCTGGTGCCCCTCGGAGATCGGCGCACAGCAGCTTCGCAGTGGTGACGGCAGCGGCGTCCGTCGATGCTCGACTATAACCTGAAACCCACGCAGCTTCGCAGTGGTGACGGCAGCGGCCGTCCGTCGATGCTCGACTATAACCTGAAACCCACGTTCCTCTGTGTTTAAATGTGTCTCGAGGTGCCCGCCTTAGATAGTCGCGGTGCAAAATCAAAACAGATATTTCGTTAGAACAATCCTTGAATCACGGGATATCTCACTAACCTGGCTTTTGCACTCGTATACTTATTTCGCCAGTTACCAAGTAGTCACGGTTTCCGCGCCTCGTTCTGGACTGCGTAACTCGGTCGTTTTGTCCACACAAGAGACTGCGTGTTCTTCTGCCGCCTGCGAATTAAAACTCGTAAGACAAAGTCGTTTTCGCACAGAACCTACTGGAATCCCAGAAACAAACAAATTTTCTCACCTGAGCCAATCTCAATCACGTGCCCACTATGTGAAACAAACTAATGCACAGTCCATATTTAATTGCTCCCAGCAGGCTTTTCTTTAGTATATACGGACTCTGGCTTCCACGTTGAGTAGCAAAACTGCAGCCCGAGACTACATCCGGATTTCCAGAAACCTCTGGAAACAACACTGCAGCTTGCATCGTAATTCAGACCCTGTCGGTCTAGCTTTACGTGTCACTGTCCTCCAGCCAGCTCTGGTACATTCCAGTCAGGTTCCGGTTAGATAAGGATTTTTCCTTATCAAATCCATATAAAAAAAAACAAATAACCTCGAAGTTTTCTGTGTTCTACTCAATGTGTCAAAACATTCCATGGTGTAACCATCGCAAGCGATTTATATGTGTAAATTATTTCGACATATGAATTGCTGCCCTGTGAATTTCTGATTTGTTAGCCAACTCAAAGATACGACTTATTCCAGATTTTTCAAACATTTTGCCCTTTGTTTGAAGCTATCCAGGGCCTAAAATATTCCTGGAATGTTTATTATAATAGTAACACTCAAAAGTTGTGCTACTTCCCGACAGAGATTTCCGCATCATTTACACCTTCCTTCTAGTTCATGTCTCTCGAAACTAGCTGTCACTGCGTGGATTTACCATTTTAACCATTTTGATCCATGAGATGAAAACTTTTCCCTTCCACTTGCAGAGGCAAATTCAACCATCATCCATTGATTCTAATAAAGGCGAAATCATCATTCAGTCTTCAATAAAGTAATGATTTCATTGATCCTTCATCGAAGAAAGTGGCGCAGCGAACAGTCGTTCGGCGTTTCTTACTAAACTTGAAGTCTGGTTTCCACTTGAGGAGAAAACGCACCATGGTCTAATAGATGGCGCTTCTACCAATAGGTCTTGCTAACGCCAGCATTATTTGCGATCTCGGATAGAAGACGCTCCTCCTCGCCAGATGGCGTTGTACCCAATATATTCCATTTAATCGGGATTTATAACAAATCTCCCTCGGAGTCATGGTTTAACATGCTACACCCTAATCAAAAATCCCCGACGACAATAAAGTACCTTTCAAGTCGTTAAATCAGTATACCAAGTTTCGTCCAGTTTGGTTGTATGATACGACCTGTAGAGGAGTACCAACAAACTGACAGATGAAAGCAAACGACCTGTGGAGGAGTACTGACAAACTGACAGATGAATGCAAATTGTATAGTACGAACTATAGAGGAGTACCAACAAACTGACAGATGGAAGCAAATTGATTGAACTTGAAGCAGAAACTCTTCGCACGCTTCGCTCGCTCGGTTACTAATAATCTATCTATTCATAAATAAGGTACAAAAATGTAAGATTTGGATTATATAGATTTGGTACCTTATTTATTATAGCTTTCTTTGGAATACAATTATAAGCATACTATTTTACTTGGTTTGCTGCAAACTGCTAAGTAATTACTAAGTTTCAGCTCAGGTTATTGCTAAAGCAGGTTCTCGAATGTATTATTACTTCCTCGTTTAGCTATTAATTGAACACTGCAAGGCACTTTGATTGAGTTGTTCTTACTTGTTCTAGTTTCATAGGTGCTGTAAATAGGTAGCAAAAAAACTTGGTCTAATTTATGATTTTAATTTTATCACTGTCCTTTTCTTGTCCTTTATTGTGATTTTTAAATCAGTCTAGTAAAAATGTATCGATTGCAGCTATTGACCCGAGATTGAGAATAATGGCTGGTTTACACTTTGCGAGCTGCTGACCTGACAGTAGGCAGCTGCTCGCATTTAATACTCGCATGCCAGTAACTGGGCTCACCTGTGCTGTCCACATGATTTGAATACGGCAATCTCATGCAAATTGTCGCGATGTCGAGTCAACGTGCTTTGATAAAAAAAACTGTATTAAGCTCTATGATCAAAATTGAAAGAATTGGAAGATGCCCATAAAAAACAGGTAGGCGCAGCACACAAAAAATACAGGAACTCTCGCAACTGCCTAGTGACACTGGCGAGCAAGCAGGCTAGTGAAAACAAAAAATTATCAAGTAACTCGCATGCGAGCTACTATCCAACTCGCGCGAGTAACTTAAAAACGGCGGTTTTCGTGCAATCAACTTGCGTTATCTCGGTCCGATAGTTAACACATATGAGGCCTGTAAAATCCTCCCCTATGGTACGTTATCCCGCTTAGTTGAGCAGCGCAACACCACACCATGAGACCATTCAGTATTCACTGACTAGTGTCAGATGTAATGGTAAGCACCCAGACAAGTACCATACACTATTGGACCCTGATTAGAGTCGCGGGTATAGTCGCTGCATACAAACAGCGGACATTTGATCGTTATTAGCATTCTGTGTGGTTGGATGTTCAAAAGTAAAAGACTTCCAGCAGATGTTTATGATTATGATGAATGCCGTTAGTCTTGTCATTAGGAACGGGATATTTACCGGTATTTTATTTTTTGATACATCTTTCCTCTCGCTTTCCAGAAATCTGTTGGAGTAATTTTGTGAAAAGTGTAACAATGCGCGCGGTGCTAGCATATTTTATAATAAAACAGAGCATAAATCAGATGTTATAAACATCATATCCGACTACTGTAAGACTTTCTCGTTTTTTTTTGAGTTCTCTATGTTTTGGCTCCGTGCAAGCACCATGATCACGGGTAGTATTAAGGGGAGATATATTGACCTCCTTTCTCACACGTTCTTTACGATTGACTAGTGCCACCGTTATCACAGTCACTTGAAACTAGAAATCGTTCCCGACACACAATACTGTCAGTATCAGACCCTGCACTGGAATCCAGTGGTAAGCCTTAGTAACAATCGGAAGAAAGCAGTTAGCCGAAATAACAAGAACGCAAAAAAAAACTGCTTCTAATGATTTTACTAATGTTAGTAATCATGAGTTTAAAATCATATTATGAGTATATTGATTTAAACTACTCACAATGAATCTGCTGTTTATACACATCCCAGGAAAAAATAACTAGGATATGAAATTAAATGATAAAGTTCGATTTTTGGTTGAAAATATATGAAGAACGAGCATCTGTATTTGATTTTGAAAACTGTAACATCTATCGCTGTATTTTTGTATTTATTATCATCATCACCATCAGCCTGTATCTATTCACTGGTGGACGTAGGCCTCTCCTAATGCACGCCACTGAGCTCGATCTTCAGTTCCACTCATACATTCTCTTCTGCTTTTCGCAGGTCATCACTCCACCTGGCCACAAGGCGTCCTACACTATTTTTGCCTAAACGTGATCTCCACTAGAACTCGTCTACTCCAAAGGTTATCGGTTCTTCTGGAAATGTGTCCAGCCTACTGCCACTTTAGCTTGCTTATTCTAAGAGCTATGTCGGTCACCTTGGTTCTCCGTCGGATATCTTCATTACGAATCTTGTCCTTCAGAGAAACTCCAAACATAGCTCTCTCCGTAGCTCGCTGAGCGACCTTAAATTTATGGACTAGTTTAACTATGAGTGTCCACGTTTCAGCTCCGTAGGTCATGATTGGTAAGACTCACTGATTAAAATCTTTTGTTTTCATACATTGTGGTATGGACGACGAGAAGACTTGATGAAGCTTGCTGAATGCTGCCCAACCCAGCTGAAATTTTCTGTTCTCCTTCTCAAAGTTGTTCTTACCTAATTGTAATTATTGCCGAAGGTAAACATATTGTTGGACAATTTCAAGAGGTACACCAATATCTGCAATTGCATCCGGGTCAATAAGATCGTTGAACATGATCTTGGTCTTATCTATGTTCATTCCGAGACCAATGCGTCGAGAAGCATCATCTAGATTGGTCACCATACTGCAAGTCTTGCTGCGACTCTGCCATTATGAAGATATATTCGGCAAATCGTGTTAATACCCATTTCTTTCGAATCCTCCGTCTTAAACATATCTTCCAGGGCATTAGTGAACAGATTTCTGGGTTTAACCTCACGTCTGTCTCACATCCCTGCGAAGTTGGATATGCTTACACTGCTGGTTTTGTAATTGGACACTCATAGTCGCAGCATTATACAGAAACCTCAGCACTTCGATGTATCGCCAGTCCACTTGAAACCACTGCAAAGAATCCAGAACTGCCCAGGTTTTAACGGAGTCAAAGGCCTTCTCATTGTCCACAAAATCAAGACACAGGGGCTGTTTATACTCCTCAGACTTCTGTATAACCTGCCTCACTGTATGTATGTATGTGGTTTATAGTGTTATATCCTCTGCGGAAACCGGCCTGTTCAGGAAGCTGGAATTCGTCAAGTTTTTTTGCGAGACAATTTAAGAGGATCCTCGAAAACAATATTTAGACGTGGCTCAAGAGTGAAATAGGTTGGTAGTTTTTTTAAAAGGGTTGTAGTGTAGAACACTACCTACATGGCAATTTTAGTCGTGATGACGTCACACCGATTTTGATTTCGCCAAATAGGACGAAATTCATAAAGCTTGTATTATGTCGTGGATTTCCAGCTAGTAGTGACCAAAACTCAGTAATTGCATCCAAGATATATGCAGTAATTTACTCATAATATCGATACAAAATACCGTCTTTTGACCGAATTGTTTTGGTTTGTAACTTTGTTGATACCGAACCGAATTACAAACCAGGGGTATCATGTGAATCAGAAAAATGCGTTCTTTCTATATATTGTGTTAACTGAAAAGTGAGGTTACAATCTGGGAGATATAAGGTTGTGCCCCTGATTGCGCTAATTTATCGGTTTAATTATAAACAATTTTAAGTCAGTGTTCAAGGCGAAAATAGGTATTATTGTGCGTGATGCGTACCTGTGTTAACTTAAGCTACATCTTTGAGCATCAAGGATTATTTATAAAGATTGATTCGAAGAACCGAACAAATATATATTATCGATTTTAACACTCAACATGCGTGCAGCACTGCAAGTTGCATCGGAGTGAAGTCAGTTCAGACCGAGATTTTGATTGTTTTTTTTTTTTTTTGGAGTGAACGCACGCTCGTCTAGGCTCTGAAAATTGCGCGCGCCAGGATGTGAAGGAGCGTAGTTCCCCCCGGCGGTTTTATTTTTATACGGTCGAGTAGGCCCAATGCCGCGAAATTGGTTGACCCCGTGTCACCGAACCGCGGAGATGTGAGTCGCGCGCGCAACGCCAATAAATATATCGTATCAACGTCAACGAAGGGACAGCTGAAGATGCACGTCACCGCAGCGAAGCCGGGAAGAGACGCCGCGCCCTGACTTCGTCGGGCTGATTCGTCCAACGACCCCGGAGCATATTATGTTCGCGGCTGTTCGCCTGAACCACGTCTTATATAGCACAGATCCGTGAGTGTTTCTAGGGAGCTCTCTACGTACGTACTATTATGCGGATGCAGAGAAAAGACCGTGTAAAAAAAAGATTTTAATTTGCACACGATAATATAATTGAACTTTAAGTAAACTTGAATTAGAATGTAAAAAGAAATAGCATTATAATTAAAAAGAACCGGCGCGAATGGAGTTGGGAATCGGACTGAAAGGTAGGTGTATGGGAAGGAAGGTGAGACAATACGAAAATAGAGACTATGGCAGATTTATGTATAGGTATGCAGAAAGACAAGGGGAAGTAGGATATAACAACCCCCCGAACAAGTGTAAACTTACCGTAAAAAGTAAGTTTACAGAAAAGATTCAAATGAGTTGGTAAGTGAGTAGTAAGGTATGGTAAAGGAATAGGATGCGCCTTAACATTTGACATATTTTGAACTTATATAGTAAGTACTTAACCTAATCTTAATCTAGGTAAGGGAATTTCTTCCACATTTGAATCTACTTCTACATGTGAAGTAGGTTTTTTACATATAGATATAATACTGGCTTTACAATAGAAGTTAATCAGAAAAGCAGTAAAGGACACTATTAAAATAATGGTAAGAATAGGAAAACTGATATGATTAGGTAAAATATTATTATTATTGTTTATGAAACTGTCTATGTCTTTACTTTCTAGTTCTGCTAGATTTTTCAAATTTTTGAGATTGTCTAAATTAAGATTTGAAATTGTAACTGAGGACGTGTTAATGTTCAATTTCTGAAAGATTTTAGAATTACAACATTTGTCATTTATAAGATTAAAATCAGAGTTTATGTGGGAGATATTGACTTCTAAATTTAACATTGCCAATAATTTTACAATTCGGCAGAAGGCCACACACTGTGGTGCTAATGATAAAATTCCTGTTCCATGAATGTTTACTTCTTTATTATTAGAGTTACATTGTACAGATAATTTTGTAGATTGAGATTGAACAAATATCCAATTATTATGGCCAAGACTTTGCCAAATGTCAACATTTCCATAGATGAATTTGGTTTCACATTGTGAAGGTAAAGTTTGAATAATTTTTGTCATGAGTTCAATTTCACAAATCGGGTTAGTATTGACTGACAGAATATTTGGAACTTCACAAGCAAGGGTTCCTTTGTATACAAATTTACAAGAATTAATATCATCCAGAGTACAATATGTGGATTTATCTTTGCTTAAAGCTACAAAGTTTTTTGTGGGAATAATCATAGCATATGAATCAGGTGAACTTACATTATGAGGTATAGGTAATGGAATACTTTTGTACAGGTTGTGTTCAATGTGGTAGACTAATGGAATTCTTATAATAAATATAATTTTATTTAACGTATAAAATGTATCAAGTTCTGAAATTCTTAATAGTGAATGTATGTTTCTAGGATTCGTAATGCTAATAGGAAATTCTTTATATTTAGGCAGATGCCTTAGATTACCTTCTATGTCAGTATACAGCTGTGTCGGAGTAACAACTGAGGGATGCAGAGTGTTACTGATAGCAAACATTATAGAATTGACGATATCTTCTAACTTAAATGATAACGTAAGTAAATTAGCCTGTAAGGCGTCTAAAACTTCACTTATCCTATTTCTAAATAAAAGTTCATTAGTAACAACTGACAAATTTGATAACAGAAAGTTAGTAATTTCATTCAAACGGGCTTCATTTTTTAAAATAGTATCTAGTGTCTTATTAAAATCATAAATTGCTGATTTAGAAATAAAAATGTTTTGTTTTACTAAAGAAGCTAACTTATTATCATCCGAATGCAAAGTTTCAATGGCGTTATAGTATTTTTCAGAATCATCTTCATCCATTGTACCAAAAACAGTTTTTAAAATTGAACCAATACCAGCAAACCATGCAGATCGTTTCGACCTACTTGATATAAGATGGGAAATTGCATCGTGATCTCGAATTATGTCGTTATAGAGGGAGTCAAGCGGTTGAATCATATTGAGACATCGGAAGTCATCTAGTGCATTGTTCTGCTCACAAATAATTTTATATGTATTGAGAATATTTTCAATATTTTTAATATGTGGTTCAATAAACTAAGGAAGTCTAAAGTCTAAGTCTTAAGTCTACAGGAATAATAAAATGAATATGATCATTTACGAGTTTCAGAGTGCCAACGGGATCGAAGTATATACCAGGACTTTTATCCAGTGGTTGAACGAGTTCGTGAGCCAAAGATGTTGCAAGGAGAAATGGTAGTATGATTCTGAAAACCAAATTTAAGAGTTAAGAAAGTAATTATACCGAATTAGAAGTTGCTAACTTAATTTGATTGACATGATGCCTCACATGTCGTCGATTAATTAGTAAAGTGACAGTGTTATTATCATGAACTTGAATAACCTTATATGGTCCTTTCCATCCTTGAATAACCTTATATGGTCCATTACATTATAGGTTGTTTTATAGCGGGGGCATTAAGCGGATAGGAGATAGTGCCTTCCTGAGGCGTAGATGATTTTTGAGATAGACGAGATCTCCAACTTTGTATCTAGGGGATCTTGTATGAGTGTCGTAATATCTCTTAGATTTCTCTTTAGATTGGTTGATGTTTTCAATAGCTTTTTCTCTAGAATATTTGAGTCTGTGACATAGCATTTTCAAGTATTCAGGATATGTAGGTTCAGGAGCAGAGTCATAGATAGAGTCAGGTAGGAAAGGTTTATGCCCATATAAAAGTTTGTAGGGTGAGTAGTTTGTTGTGCAGTGGATTGTGGTGTTGTAAACCATGATAGCTGTATAGACATAACGAGGCCAGTTATCTTGGTTTTCGTTGACAAAAGATTTAAGATACTCTTTAAGAGTTGAATGGCTACGTTCAAGCGCGCCTTGAGTTTGAGGATGGTAGGGACTAGACCATAACTGCTTGACTTTCAAGAACTCACACGTTTTCTTGAAGAGTTCTGCAGTGAAATTTGAGCCTTGATCAGTTAGAATGGTTTTAGGTATGGCAAATAAGGAAATAAAATGTAACAAACATTCGCAGGTTTCCGCAGCTGTTGTTGATCGAATAGGTAGGCTAAGGAGAATATCAATTTGCCAGGGCCTGATTCTGGAAGTGGACCAACTATGTCCAATGCAAGGCTTTGAAACGGGGTCATTGATGTAGTAGTTATTTGAATAGGAGCGCGATTTACCTTTCTAAGAGCTTTGTTTTCTTGGCATGGCTTACATGATTTAACATAATTTTCTATGTCATTACGCATCCCTTTCCAGTGGTATTTCTCTTGGATTCGTTTTAGCATTCTTACACTTCCTAAGTGACCTGCAATGGGTATGTCGTGATTTTCGCGAAGAATTTTCTTGATTTCGCTCAAGGACGGAAATGTTACAGCATGTCGGTTAATAGTAATAAGTATATTTGTATTGTGAAAAAGAAATAGAATGATGTTATACAATTTTGTGTATGAGTGAGCTTCAAAAGGATTTTTGAAGTATGTGATGCTCAACTGGCTTTTCGATTTCAGAACGATTTCATTACGTAAATTCTTTAGGCTAGTGTATAAATCTTCATAAGAAGCATTATCAAAATGATTGACCTTGGTGAATAGAAAATATATAGAGCGGCCTTTGAGTTCAAAATTTATAAATGAATGCAGTGTTCTTTCCATATCTAGAATTACTTCTTTATTTTCCAATTCGCTTAATATTTCTTCTACATGAGGGTTACTTTTATCAAGGTCAACGGAAGTTGGAATCACGATTGTTTTGTCAGTGCTCTTAAGGACGCTAGAGTTAGATTCCAGAATTTTTGCATCAGAGCTGAATGTTTTACTGCTCATTATTTTTAGAAAATTGGAATAGTTGTCATTTATTGTATCGATAGGATCAGTACTCACAGGAGTAGGTTGATTTTGTTCAATTTCAGGTTCATCGAGTTCGACAGGAGGGCTGACAGCTGGGTCAAGTTGAGATGTTGAAGGTAGGTCAACGTTTTGACCAGGATCGAGTCGTGAAGTTGAAGGTAGGTTGTTAAGTTCAGGATTAGGATCAACATTAATTTCAGAAATCGTTGGATTTGGAAGTCGCTGTTCTATCGACGGGTCTTGAATTGGATTTGGTAAGTCTAAGGGGCTAAAATCAATGTTTAGATCGCCACTAAACGGGCTGATGTTTTCGTCAAGATTCAGAGGATCAATAGGTTGTATTGGGTTTACAGGATATCGAGAGAGAGCATCTGCAGCGGCATTAAGTTTTCCTTTCTGGTAAGCTATTTCGTACTCGTATTCCTCCAATTTGAGACCCCATCTTTGTAACTTGCTACTGGGATCTTTGTGATTAAAGAGCCATTTCAATGGTCGATGATCTGTGATGATCTGAAATTTACGTCCATAAAGGTAGGGACGGAAGGTTTTGCAGCCAAAGAGAATAGCGAGTAGCTCCTTCTCTGTGGTGCTATAATTGGATTCGCTTTTGTTTAATGTTCTGGAAGCAAATGCTATCGGTCTGTCTTGACCAATTGGACCCTCCTGAGACAATACGAAAATAGAGACTATGGCAGATTTATGTATAGGTATGCAGAAAGACAAGGGGAAGTAGGGTATAACAGTACGTCAACATTTTCCCTTATCTTGAATCCAGATCTGGCATAAATTCCCCAGTGAAAAACGTCATAGACTAAGTACGGTCTTATTTTAAGATAAACCTTGTACTACTGCGGGATCGAACCGCCATGTAATGCGCATTTTCTGAATTGAAATATAGCTTCCGTTATTGTGTAATTCCACTTGTGTTATTTCAACTTTCCTCAGACTTTAGGGTAATCATAGCTAAGAGGTCCTTGTACTTCAATAGTTCAAGGCTTGATCCTTCTGATCTATCCCAGCAACTTTTATTGTCGCTTCACGATAGCGTAACATCCCCCCATTCCTCTAACGTAAATTCAACCATTGTTGTACGACAACAATTGTTGAAAGTCTACAACAACCTATATTTATTTATCCTTATTTATTTGTAAACACTACAGGGTTTAATCCCCTTTTTAAAGAAGTACTACCAAACTCCTGATCCACGTCTCTGGAGTTCTCCCACTGTTAAGAATGGTTATAAATAACCCCTGAAGCTTTCGAAGTACGAGTTTTCCCCTGCTCTCAAGAGCTCCAAAGTTATACAATCTCGTCTAGGCTGACTTCGGGAAGTTCATCAGAAGTTCAAGTATGTTTTGAATGTATTTATTGGCCGAAATTAATATTTGTAGGCCACCGAAGCATAAATATACAGAGGAACGAATTGCAACGCTATACAATGTGGCCTTATCCCGAACACAATCTGCAAATAGATTGCAGTTCGATTGTTTCAACTCACTTCCCTTTGTGTGAACACTATTAAAACTAACAAAAACGGGATATAGGTTTGCGACATTTTTACCAAGTATGTCTGTGACTTTTTTTAATGTTTATATTTCAAGTGTAAGTGACCATGTCAGTCAGTTTAAAAAGGTACATTTTCTACCGTAATGTATGATAATTACGAATGTTCTTCTCAAAATGTTCTATAAGAAAGTGACCTATAACTATTACACTGACACTTACCAACATAATATCTAGTGATTGTTATTTATTGATTATATAAAAATCAGAAGCGAGCGTTCGTGCATAACCGGTTTTTTACATGACTGCCCAAAATAGGAGTGTAATGTTCTCAAGGTTCATTTATGTATGTAAGTATATATATGAGTTTCTTATTTCCATCTTAACTTTTAATTGCTTGAACAGATTTGGAGGTATCGTTAGTATCCTTGTACTTAATGACATTAAAATATTGGACGACAACAAATTTATAAAAATCTTTTACTGAATGGCTTCTCAGAAATTATTTTTATAGTGTAAAGGAATTTAGGGACTTTTTTAAGTTATGATTTTTATAATTAAACTACAAACTATTAAGAATATATTTAGGTATTGTAAACATTTGCACGTCTGTTTACAGACTGAATACAATATTTTAGCAAAATAATTTATTTTAAGATCTTTTCTACAAGACTGTTTTCTTGCAAATAAATAATTTGATTTGATTTTACAACATACCGGCCATTGTTTTTCGAACATTTAGTTTTGTTTGGCTGCGCTGTTGTGCTTTTTGTCTTACTTTGATGATTTACTTGTTTTTAAGTGTAATGGTTACCAGAGCTACCGCTCATGTGTAGTCCATACTGTGAATAACTATTTTTCCTGTATTTAAGGAAAAAAAACTATGATTTGGCTACACATGTAAACCGCGCGTACGCTCATGGTGTATTTTAAGTGTGTGCACTCCAATGTTAAGAAATATTTTTTACAGGTGCTGGTTGCTGTGCAACAGCTGTTGTCTGGGCAATCAGGAACCAATACATAAGTTCAAAAACTAAAACCCGACTACGGTTGGGTAAAAAAAAAACTTTAGACACTCTTTAAATGAAGAAGAATCGATTGATACATTGCTTGGCAAAATCGGACCAAGTTTTTAGTTTGTACACATAACCCTTTATTTGCTTCGTCGTCATCGGGTAAAACAACACAGCCTTTGACATTCAATACCTGAAAACAAATTGATTGATACCTTGCTTGTCAAAATTGGACCAATAGGGACGTCGCTATGGTGGAATATCTATATACATACAAGCATACTTAAATAGACTGTTAAACACAGCCTTTGACATTCAATACCTGAAAACAAATTGATTGATACCTTGCTTGTCAAAATTGGACCAATAGGGACGTCGCTATGGTGGAATATCTATATACATACAAGCATACTTAAATAGACTGTTAAACTCATTACTCTTCCCTTTCTTCACAACGACGAAGAAAGGGACATAAACGTGGTTGGACATTTTCGTCCAACCACGGTTGGGTAAAAACGGACAGAAGTTGAAAAAAACATTAAGGAAAATATATGACAGTAGTAATAAACTATGTAATCAGAATAAATATTTTGCATCGTAAAAACACAATGACGTTAATTTAAAAGGTTGATTTAATATACCTAATGTGAATTTACTTTATTATATCTTACTCTGGCTCTGCCCGCGGCTTTGCCTGCTTTATAATTTCTCTGGGTTGAAAGTAACCTATGTGTTATTCCAGGACTCTAGGTACTTATTAAATACATATTTTATCTAAATTCATTCAGCGGTCAAACAGTTTTTAACGATTGCTCGGCTTCTATCTATTGTATTGAGACACAAAGTACTTCACATTTATGTCTGTCTGTATGTTCGCGCTTCATGTAAAACTATACTGGGGCAGAAGTCTTGACGGAGGAGGTCAGTGCATATTTCTGTGAATGAATACAATTAAATATGCGTGATCAAAGCAGCGCAAATAGTTTAAGTTCTTTATTTGTATCATCTTAGAAAATTAAATGAGATACCTACGAGGCTGGACGAACTGTGCATGACTCATTGTTCATAGGGAAATGGACTGAAAGGGTAGAGGAAGACAATGTTATCATTCCACAATTAGGTCATCCATTTTGGACAACAACCAGCTAGACGACTCAACTTATTATTCTTACAATGGCTTTATCCAAAATTTATTTATTTTTTGTAACCAACCTAAATGTATCATCATCATCATCAGCCTATATCTGTCCACTATGCTGGATGTAGGCCTCTCCTAATGTACGCCACTGAGCTCGGTCTTCAGCTCTCCTTATCCATTTTCTGCAAGCCGCTGTTCGCAGGTCGTCACTCCACCTGGCCACAGGGCGTCCTACACTACGTTTGCCCAAACGTGGTCTCCACTCGAGAACTCGTCTACCCCAACGATTATCGGTTCTTCGGGAAATGTGAAATACCTACTGACTACTGCTAATACATACAAGTACGTAAGAGTGCCTTCTGGAAACTTCCATTGCGGTATAAATAGGGCACGCATCGGCTGCCTGGGAGTTTTGACTTGGCATTGGGAACGCCATAAAAATTAGGCTCTCTTCATGGTCAATATTTGACGTTAAGCCGTAGGGGACTTCTGGGACAACTTTTTATACCTATTTATGAGCGTGGGAAAATAAGTTTAGAGAACAATGGGGGGTCTCTATAGAGTGAATAAACTGAAATGAAAATTACCCAATAGGAGAACTTTACTTGTTTTCGAAATAATATAAATAGCTATACTTCCAAAAATCAGCGTGCATTTCAACAGTTCCCGCTCACTGAAGTAGTTGAAACAAAGAAGCTCTCCGACATACTTTTGATAAATTTGATACTTGGTGGTGCGACGTTCGATACAACTCAGAAGTATCTCAGGGCTCCGATAGCCAAACTTTGTAAGCGGGCCATACTATGAATTCAAACTATAAGTCTTGTTGTATCCTGTATTGTTGAAACAATAAATAAATCTATAAAGTATTACCAACTGTGTTAATCTTCATCTACTACTGAACCACAGAATAAATAATAGTAAAAGACTGAACATACGTCCTGTGCTCAACGAAGTCTCATTATCTCTCAACTAGGACCCCGGACCTGCTGCAAGAGTCTGCAACAATAGCTTAAGACACTCTTACGATGAAGACAAATCGATAAATGCTTCGCTTGTCAATATTGAACCAAGTTTTTAATTAGAACACATAAACCTTCCTAAGCTTCACCTTAGTCAGCTAAAAAAATAGCCTATGACACTCTATACCTGAAGACAAATCGATTGACACCTCGCTAGCCAAAATAGGACCAATAGGGGCGAAGCTGTGATGGAACGCTTGATTGAACTACGCAATCGAACCTCGCGGCCGGAACGGGAACATCCACATACCCACATACATAGGTACGTACATACATACATAATTATATACAGAGACTGTTAAACTCATTGCCCTCTCCTTGCTTCGCAATAGTAAGGTAATAAAAAACAATCGTAGCAATATCACTTAAACTGATTGTTTTATTTAATTTTAAAGTTCGTGCGCTCTTAATGAAATACACTTTATATACGACCATCTGTGCCCCGCGGTTTTACCCGCGAGCGGGATGATGATGATGATGATGATGAAAAGTATTCTATGTGTTATTCCAGGTTTCCCGCTATCCCAGGTTCCCAGGTATCCAACTATCCCCGTTCCGAATTTCATCAAGATCCGTCCAGTCGTTATCGCGAGTAAGCTCCCCAAACATACAAACAGACAACGTTTCACTTTCAAATATTGAACTTACTACTTATATATTGCATTTTTTATTTTATATATATTGGTGTGGATTTAAAGCTATCGTTTGATTGCTATCATGCTCAGTGTATTGAAAGGTTCTGAGAGTTATATTGATCAGTCATTACTCTTTCTTATTACTAGGAGTTTGTCTATAAATTATTATGATTTATAAACTATCCATATTTTTGGTGCTATGCGGTTTCATCTCAGTAAGAGCTGGAAGCTGTAAGTATCAAAATATTTTGCAGTATTTATTATTGTTCTAAATATAGTGGTATTGTATTCAGCTCTTGGCCTACCTAGACGGCTGGGCCGATTTTGATATACCTATGCGGTATTCAATATCCATACCTCTCCAAAACAGTATTAAAACGGTGACAAAAAGCACTACATGCCATCATTATTGTTTTGTACCTATGTTTTTATCTCACTCATTGGTTATCAATTCAAACTTTTTATGTTAATATAATAATTGTAAAAAATACTTAAAAGTTTGCGAAGTCAGTAGTTTATTTTTCAAACAGGCTGATGCCCGCGGCTACGCATGCGTGGTCATTTCTCTAGGTTAAAAGTACTATAAGTGCTATTCCAAGACCTAAAATACCAATATACTCGTACCAACATTTGATCAATATTCCTTCAGCCGTCAAAATTATTTGTATATATTGCTCGGCTTTTACTCATCGGATTGAGATACCAAGTACCCAGTTTTTAAGTCATCCCTAAGCTATCCAACAGTGAAAACTGCCCGCGTAGTTATTTCATATAAAATTTAGCCCATGTACGTGTTATTTCAGAACCAAAAACTACATTTCTTTAAAATTCGTTCAGACGTCTAATAGTTTTTTTCGATTGCTCGACATCTAATCATCGGATTAAGATACCAAGTGCCTCAGTTTTTAAGTCAAATCCTAAGCTATCCAACAGTGAAAACTGTATCGCAATCGGTATTGTTAGTTTTTACGTGATGCGTGAACAAACATACAGACAAACAAACAGACAAACTGTCTGTTTGTTTTAGAAATGTTATATGCTTGTTCAGTATCTTATTTTAAGAACCCTCGTTTTTTTTTCCATTATCGTTTTCGTAAAGACTTTTTCGTTCTTATTGCTTTGGTATAGGTATATGTAGATTACTTACCCATTTTTATTTATTGGTTAAACATTGGTAAGTTTTTGCACTATATAAATATCTAAATACTCAAATTTCAGATTTTTGACTGTTAAATTCACGCGGTATTTTAAACTTGCTGACTGCAATAGAAATTTTGAATGGATTTGGATGCTTTCTTGATTCTTTGTCAAAGAGAATAATGTGTATAAACACTGGGTTGCATTATTTGCGTTGTTTTAGGATAATTTTACCACTACCACTAATAATATTATTCGAATAATAACATTATTCGAACAACAATATTATTCGTAGTGTTGCCATAAATTACCGAGTTCCTATCAGTGATTTGTGTAATGTCATCTCCTATAATTGTTTGTGCATAGTTGAACAACTGTGATGTGTATTTCCGTGCGTGACGTCAGCTGCCGTTCCCAACGGAAGACCAGCGCTGGTGGTTTTGCAATCAGTACTATGCTGAGTTGGGGCCGGCGTGTGTAAAATGACGATGAATATATTACCTATATTCGGTCCTAATTAATTATTTGGATAACCTGTTTTTTTGCCACAATAAAGATATGTCTACGTCTTTGTCAATCTTCGAGACGAAATACTAGTACCACCTAGTACCTAATAGTCTGGCGATAGCTTATCTAAAAACTAAGAAGTTTTTTTTACATTTGACGACCGGTGGGCCAAATGGTTAGTGACCCTGACTACGAAGTTAACCAACTGTCGTTTGCGGCGGAGCGCTTTCGCGCCCACCCCACCGCGCCCTTTGACGCTGTAGAGGTCAGCTATAGACCAACAGCACATAATTATACTTCCAAAAAAAAAAGAACTGTCGTGGTTTCGAATCCCGCTAGGTGCAATAATTTGTGTGATGATCAGAATTTAAATGGTTATTTCCGAGTCATGGATGTTAATATTCGTATCTATGTATATTTATCCGTTGTATAGTAACCGTGATACAGGGTATCTTAGCTTAGAGCTAGATAATTGGTGAGAATTATCCAATAAAAAAAATATATAAAACAGACAATATTTTTGTAGTCATTTTGTCTTGGTCGCCCAAACCTGGGCCTGCAGTCTCGAAATATATATACTGATTGCTTTACAATCAAAATCAGTACATACCGACTTTTTGTTAGCTTTGACAGTTATTGTCAAAAGCTATCGAATGACATCGATATTTGGCAGGGACTACAAAATATCGTTAAAATCGGACTTTGCGACCGATTTCGGTTGTAAAGCAATCAGTATCAATGTCGAGACTGCAGGCCCTGAGCTAAGTTTAAAGCTCTATCTCATGAAGTTCGTTTTTAAAGTCAATTGCCTGAAATTTACCGTTGTTAAATACTAACCGTCCTTCTATTTGCAGCGGAATATGTCGAAGACAATGGTGAAAATGGATTTCTAACTTCAAACTGTTTACGTTGTATTTGCGAGGTAAAACTTAATTTATTGATATACTAATTGTATATGCGGCTTTGCCCACGTATTAAATGCATTTAAAAGTAGCCATAATATTAGCCCATAGTGTTATTCCAGGGCCAAAAGTGCCTATAAAGTCAATATACTACATTTCATCAAAATTCATTCAGCCGTTTAATAGAATAGGATACCCAGTACCCCAATTATTGAGTCAAATTCTAAACTATCCAACAGAGAAAACCGCATTGCAATCGTTCCTGTAGTTTTAACGTGATGCGTGAACAAACATACAAAAAAAAACAAAACATATGTTCTGATATATTCTTTCATATATTCTTGTTCAATAGCTTATTTTAAGTAACCTAGACCATTTTTTATACGCTTTATATTAGCTTCACTTGTATGTTTCTATGTTTGTATGTTTATAACCGACTCCTTTGGACGCTATTTTGACCCACTTTCAATGGTCAGATTTCATTCAAATTTTGCACACCTGTCAAAGACCGATGACAATGCAATAATTCGAAAAAAAGAAACGAAAAAAAAGTAGAAAATAAATAATAGTTTAAAAAAACTAAAAAAACACGCTTTATATAGAAAACCAAACTAAAACAGAAAATAAATTTTAATAGTGTAAATAAGAAAAAAGTTTTATTTAAAAAAAAGCGTGGGGTGCTTCTCATATCTGTCAATGAAATATTTATAACTATTGACCCATGCACCCCACGTTTTTTTTATATAAAACATTTTTTTCTTATTTACACTATTAAAATTTATTATACGCTTTATATTAGCTTCACTTGTATGTTTGTAACCGACTCCTTTGGACGCTATTTTGACCCACTTTCAATGGTCAGATTTCAATCAAATTTTGCACACCTGTCAAAGACCGATGACAATGCAATAAAACGAAAAAAACTAAAAAAAAAAAACTAAAAAGTAGAAAATAAATAAAATTATTTTCTTTGTACAGAATTTTTCGTAGATATTGCTTTATTATGGGAACTAGCTGTAACTGCGGGTCTGCACGCGTGGTTATTTCTCTGGGTTAATTCCAAGATCTAAAATACCAATATACCAACATTAGATCAAAATTCCTTCAGCCATCATGCGTAACCGGAAGTCGCGGGCGAAAGCTAGTATTTTATAATGGTCGAAGTGTTCAAGTACAGAACCAGCTGTCTAAACATATCCAGAAGCGCAGGGATTGAGATAGGAGGATGTTATGTCCAAGACACGAACATCGCTCTTGGTGGAACTCCCAAGTGCGACAACAACTGATACGCTCTCAAGTTGTGATCGTCACTGATTAATAAAGACATATGAAGACCATCTCAGATCATGTCGCTTTCAAAAGCCGCTTAACAACATGCTACTTTACGAACCAGAACTTGGAGCAAGATTGAATGACCTATGTTGTTTGTTTGTTTTTCGTATGAGGTAGTGCTGGCCTCTGATGTCAGAGTTTGTCAAGACACCCGAGGGCCTCTTACATGGCTTAACGACTGCTATTAATCAATAATATTAATTAACTACGAATTAAGTAACGTTTTTTTTTTAAGTGAAAGTTCGGATTTTGCTTAATTAAGATATAACGTTAAATTAAAATTTATTAATTCGATGTAGTTGAATTATATTAAATGCGATTATATTACATGTAATGTTTATTTTCTACATAATTATCATAACCTTACCATCGTTTTTTTAAAGGATATAAACCAAAAAATTGACTATATTTTCAAAGTTACACTATCTATTAAAAAAACTAAACGCAATTCATCAACAAATAATTATAATTTATGAAAAATAAAAAAACGTTGATCAGCCATCCAATATTTCCAGCGCGTATCCTTGCTTCCGATTTCGGATCTTTTTAGACTTCAGTGGGTCCTCGCCAGGTTCTGATACCTACCAAATCTTTGGATCTTTTCGCAATTATGCTAAATATATTTGTTTCTTTTTAGATGAACATAAAAATATTCTTATAATGATGGATAACATCATTATAATAATCAACTTCTGACATAATATTTTCGAAATCGTTGATTCGAGCAACTGGCAATCACGTTCTTAAGTCACGGATCTACTGCACTCAAAACACATCTCATGTGCGCTATTGAGAGTCGAAATTGGTTTATTATAAACTCGGCTGATTACGGCATCTCAATCAACAGCTTAAGATGTGTTGATTAATTAGTTTCGATATTGAGATCGCTCTCAGAGTTGAGGTCGGTCTATTAATACGGCCCTAAGATACTGGAGTGGAAAGAAACGTTACGAATCATCCTATTTTTTTAAAGCTTTTGTTTAACATCACTTGTATGTATCTATGTATTTATGTATCTATGTATTTCGTCTGTCCTGGAATCTTGCAATTCAAATTTGGAACACTTCCCGATGATTAGCTAAAACTTCCAGGGAAGCTCACAAACCGATGATAAAGCAATAAAAATATACAAAAAAACTTAAAAACGTAATAAGTTAAAAAGAAACAAAAAACATGTAACAAAAAGTTTCATTCAATAAAAAACCCGAAATAGTTTTTTTATTTTTTATTATTTATACATATTATTTACATACAGGTGGTAGGATGTTACCCGGAGCAAAACTGCACACAAACAGCATGCGGCCCTTTTAGGATCACATATGACTACTGGCAAAGTGCTTTCCAAAAAGGTGAAAATGAACAAGAAGGTAAGAGCATTGCACATATCAAAACTTATTTACTGTAAACATCGGTAGTACGGCATCCTTATACCCTAAGGTGGAATTTAAAGGTGGAGGGAATATCTAAATATTGATGACTAGGTGTACCCGCGGCTTTGCACGCGTGGTCTTTTCTTCTTTTCTTTAGGTTCAAAGTACAATAATGTGCTATTCCAGGACCAATATACCAACATTTGATCAAAATTTCTTCAGCCGAGCCGTCAAAAACACTTTTATCAATTGCTCGGCTTCTATCTCACCGGATTGAGATATCAATTATACCAGTTTTTAAATCAAACCCTAAGCTATCTAACTATGAAAACCGCATTGCAATCGGTTCAAAAGTTTTTACGTGATGCGTGAACAAACAAACATACAGACAAACAGACAGAAGGATACGATTCAAAAATAAAAAACTTGTTCAATAGCTTTTTAAGCAACCAAGAGCATTTTTTTATTTATCTTCTTTGTACAGCCTCTTTCGTATCTATTGCTTTATTATAAGTATAGAAATATGACTGTGTCAATTTTCATTAAAAACCCGTCCTGTAGTTTCAGCGTGATACGTGTTCTTTTTAATAACTTTCAACCCCTATCTTGCGGAAACACTATAATTTTTCGTATTCAATGTCCTACTCGTCGTATGAACTCAAATCATACCAAGTTTCATTTGAATTCATTCATTAGTTCCAGCGGCGTGATGCGCAGCCAAGATTCAGACAGGCAGAAAAACAAAAATGAAAAACATACAGTTTAGGCTTTATTATCGAAAACAGAGAACCTCCAAAAAAAAATTTTTCACAATATCTTTAATGTACAGAAATGGACCCATATCCCGCAGGAACCCTTAATTTTTTCGGGATAAAAAGTATCCATAATTTTTACACATCTTGTAAACTATGTCTGTGCCAAGTTGCATCAACATCCGTCCAATAGTTTGGCGTGCTACGTGTTCTTTTAAATAATTTTCCACCCCTATCCTGCAGGAACCACATTGAGTATTTTCGGAGTGATGCGCTGCCAAGATACAGATAGACCGATGGACAGACAAACAGACTGACAAAAATAAAAAAAAAACATTTTTGGCTTTAATAATGAATATAGAACAGCCTCCAAAAATATATACAAAATATCTTCAATTTACAGAATTTGGGACATTATCCCGCAAAAACTCTTTATTTTTTCGGGATAAAAAGTATTCTCAATTTTTACGCATTATGTAAACTATGACTGTGCTAAGTTGCAACAAAATCCGTCTAGTACTTTCAGCGTGATACGTGTTCTTTTAAATAACTTTCAACGTGTATCCTGCGGGAACCCTTTAATTTTACGGGATTAAAATTATCCAATGTCCTACCTCGTAATATGAACTCAAATCATACCAAGTTTCATTTAAATTCATTCAGTAGTTTCGGCGTGATGCCTAGCCAAGATACAGACAGACAGACAGACAGACAGACAGACAGACAGACAGACACAAAAAATAAAAAGTAAACAGTTTTGGCTTCAGTACCGAATATGGAGTAAACTCCAAAAATAAAATTCGAAATGTCTTCAATTTACAGAATTGGACCCGTTACAGTTTTATTAAAAGTATCGATAGGGAATTTTCCTTTATTCCTTTATTTTTTAAATTATAACTACTGCATTCTAAGATTTTTGAAAGCTGCCTTGTTAACATGGGTAACTTGGCAGCCTTACACAAAGTTGAATTTTAAGGTGGGGGGAAAGTACCTTAAATATTGATGATAGGGAATTATACTCAAAGGAAACTTTGAGTATAATTCCCTATCATATATAATTCCCTATAATTCCCTTTATTTTTACTATAAATTATAAATGCATTCTAAGATTTTTGAAAACTGCCTTGCGTCAACCGGGAATCGAACCGGAAAATATGCAAAAAACTTTATCCTATAATTGTATGCCATTAATCAATAGGGTCAACGATAAGGATCAAAATGCGTGTTATTTTTATTACCTACTCTTACTACGCAGTCATTTGATCACGATCTCACCAAACAACAAAAACATTGTGAAATTAAGAAACATTGTGTATAAAATTATAGTAAGACTATGTGAAAAGTTTCCCTGGTGGGAAATAGTGTTGACTGAGACCAACTTGTTTTTTTAATTGTATTTGTTAGGCTATATGCAGATAAAAAAAAACCATTAATTAAGAATGTTTTAAAAAAATAGTTTTTTTACTGTAGCCATGTAATTTCACGAGTTTATTATAGTGTTTCGGTCATCAAGCCCTTTCATTTGATACCCCTAAGATAGGGGTTACCATGGAAATAACAAATCGCCATTTTGTGATGTCCGCCATAATAGATTTAGAATAAAGTCACTTTACTTATTGTATTTCGCTCATTTAGCCCTTTCATGTGATACCCATATCATAGGGGTTACTATGGACATGATAAATTGCCATTTTGTAACTTTCGTCATATTGGATTTAGAATGACGTCACTTTAATTATTGTGTTTCGCTCATCAAACCCTTTCATTTGATTCCCATATCATAGGGGTTACTATGGAAATGATAAATCGCCATTTTGTAACGTCCGTCATATTGGATTTAAAATGGCGGCATTTAAGTAATCGCCAAATTTCGGCCCGATAGCTTCAGTGGAAGTAGGTGAAATATTGATTGCAAACTTCCAGGACATACAGACATACACGTACATACATACAAGTGAAGTTAAATAAAAGCTTATAAAATCGATCTTGTCATTCATAAGAACAAACGCTTATAATTACAAAAGATGCCACATTATTTTGCCCCACCCTGAATAAATGGAATAGAAATTTTGGAATGTCATAAGTACCTACTTTAACTTATTTTAACCAAAAACGGACAACGATAAAAGTTAATTAATTTCAGAGTACCGCAGCTGTACCACAAAGGCATGGTGCTCAGTACGCACCGTCCAAGAGCACATGAAAGGTTTCTTACCGGTGAGTTTATTGTACATACACCTACCTACACAATCTTTAGATCACAACACATGGTCTGGAACCATATGGCATTACCTATTTCTGAGACATTAGTTCCTGGAACTTATCACTTTTTTCCATTTCTGCCTTAGCGCCTGATCGATGTGACATGTGACAAGGTAATGTGTATTGATTTGGCTCATCTAGTTAGCATTGCAATCCAGTAGGCAATGCGGCCAGTATGTTGGTAGCCAGCAAGCTGATATTATAATGGTAGCAAAACCAGTAATGGCAAATAGGTTGTTCTACCGTTGTATGTATGTAGTTGTATTCCAGTCTACTTCTGCAACAGTCTACACTAATATTATAAAGAGGTAACGTTATTCATTTGTTTGTATGTAGGAGGTCACTTCTGGAACTATTGATCCTATTCTGGAAACTTATAATTCCAGAAGGACAAGGGGAAAACTACGCACGGAGCCGTAGGACAGAGCAGCTAGTCAGTTATTAAAGACAGGTTTCTTTTTAAAAGCTTTTATTTAACTTGAATGTTACGTTTGAATTGGAACCACTTCCTCTTATGCTACGGAATTGATTTTTACATGTTAGACTAGTTTTGATGACAACGCATTTTTATGGTAAACATAACCTAAGTCTACATCCATGTAGCTACATGTGTGTGTTACAAAGTGGAACCGTTGAAGAGTTCCTTTATATGGAGCTCCATATAAAGGAACTCTTCAACGGTTCAGGAATTTTATTATGATAGCTGGTCTTAAGTTTAACCATGACATGGTTGCTGCACTCAGGATTGGGACTAGGGAACTCCTCAATAGTTAACAGCACCAGATAACGGAACAAGATACGAAATGCTGTAGATATACGCATTTATTTGTGATAGCCCGTTCTTTGTTTCACCATGTTATGGTTACTGCATAAAACTTTATTGCATTTTATTACTGCTTGTGTTTTATGTTTTTTAATTTTATTATTTCTGTTTTCAGAAATGTGTAAAGGACAGTGCCAAAAGAGAAGTCTGCGAGACAGCACTCGCACTTCATATATTTGGCGCCAAGAAATGCACCGCGCCGTTACTGGCTGACGACAAACAGAAGCTGTATAGTTGCATGGACAGACGCACTATGGCATGGCTTTCCAGATTCTGAATAATCCATTATTTTAAAGAACAATTGGGCAAAAAATTTCATTGCAATATATTTTTATGAGCTACCATGACAATTTCCTTTTTTTTAAACAGCAAATGTATTTGTAACCAAATGCACAGTTAAATCATAGATACCTACTTATAATCATCTATTTACTTTTCATAAATTCATGGGTTGGGTGAAAACTTACTAAATACACGAATATTTTACAAAAATAAGGTGTTTTTGTTTTATTTTGTAGTTTGCCCGATGTATCATAGATACTGCAAACATGTTATTGTACTCGTAGGTATAATTTTCATAAATGCCTGTAGTTGGTAAACTACAAGTTTTAGATCTATTTTTTGATAACTTACTATATATTTTTTAGACAACCTAAACCAAATTATATTTGTATTAAGAAAATTAACTATGTCTTTGGTGTTTGGGTACAGAATAAATAATAGTACCTTCGGTAAGCCCACACGTAAGATTGGGGTCAATGTCAAAATGTATATATTCTTCCGGCAACAACCACATCTATATATAAAAGTGAAAACTGTTTGTTTGTTTGGGGAGTTGTAACGCAATAAAGGCTGAACGGATTTTGATGAAATTTGTATTGGAGATAGCTTATACCCTAGCTAAAACAAAAGATACTTTTTATCCCGGAAAATGGTAAGTTTCCACGGGAGAACTGAAAAATTTTGATTACATGCTGTAAGGAACAGTTTCCATTGAAACGAAATAACAAGTCTGTCAATAAACATCAAGAGCGTAGGTGCCATACCTAATTTTGCATTGTTTTTTTACTCTAGAAGAACATAGGATGCCCCTTTTCGCGATAAATTGTAGTCCGCACGGACTAAGTCGCGGGCGAAAGCTAGTCTATTATATACGCTGACGACCTTCAGTTTTACTGCGCAGCTTCTATTGAGGATCTCGATAGTATCATAGATAGGCTCAATGCTTACTTATCTATTTAACCTTCACACAAATGGTCTGATACTACGGGGTTGCAGATAACCCAAACAAGTGCCATGCCGTTACCTACTGTCGACAGCTCGCGACAGCTTGTTATCGTTGACAGTCGTTACAAGATAAAAACGTCAATTTGAACAAATATGGCAATAAATAATTGTTTCATGTTTTTTACTTTCTCATACATACACCAATTTTGACAATGGCAAACCTTTTATTTATTAGATATAAAATTTCGCATTTGCCCACAGGTATCTGATCATCCTTCTAATTATTTTGTGACCATGAAAAACAAAGCCCTAGTTTGAAGTCTTATATTATTATAGCAGTACCCGCGGCTTCGAACGCGTGGTCAGTTATAGATAGATAGATAGATAGATAGATAGATTAACTCTTTATTGACACCAAGAAAATAAAACGATACAGACAGGAAAATACTTAGATTATAGGTACAATGGGCGGTCGTTATGTAAGTTAAAAGTACTCTGTGTACTATTCCAAGACCTAAAATACCAATAAACGTTCCAATATATTTAACGTGATGCGTGAACAAACAAACATACAGATATACAGACAGACAGACATGGTTTTTAAAAATGTTATATTCTTCTCCAGTAGCATTTTTATTTTCATTATCTTCTTTGTACTGACTTTTCGTACTAATTGCTTTAATAGCTGTGCCCGCGGCTTTGCCCGCGTGGTTATTTCATTTAAAAGTAGTCCATATGTGTTTTTCCAGGACCAAAAGTACCTTTCAGTACAATATATTACATTTCTTCAAAATTAGTTTAGCCCTTAAATAGTTTTTATCGATTGCTCGGAATCTAATCATCGGACTAAGATACCAAGTACCCCAGTTTTTAAATCGAACCCTATGCTATCCAACAGTGTAAACCGCATCGCAATTAGTCCAGCAGTTTTTAACTGATGCGCGAAAAAGCATACAGATAACCAGACAAACAAACAAACAGACAGACATGATTTTTAAATGTCATTTTCATGAACAGGCCTATTTTAAGTACCCTAGCCCTTTTTTAATATTATCTTTGTATAGACTTTTTCGTATTTATTGCTTTATAGTATAGATAGATATAAATATAAATATATATATTTATATCTATCTATATATATATAAATATATATATATATATATAAATAAATAAATAATAATAATAAATAATATATAATAAATAATAAATAATAAATAATATAATAATAAATAATATAATATAATAATATCATATAATATAATAATAAATAATATAATAAATAATATAATAATAATATAATATATAATATAATAATACATAATATAATAATAATAAATATAATAAATAATATAATAATAATAATAATATAATAATATAATATAATAATATATATATATAATAATAATATATATATTATTATATATATATATATATTATATATTATATAAAAAAATAAACTAAAAAAATAAAAAAAATTGTGTTAACATTAGATAATAAACTATATTTTCTTGCTGTGAGATTTATTTAAGACATAAAACTTAAGCCGTTGAGTAGAAAAATGTAAATATTACCGAAAATAACGTAATTTTTGATAAGAAAATGTATCGAATGAAATTCTGTTAATTATGTTTTTGTCTTAGTCTTAGAGAGATATATGTTACGTTTCACATTTATCAGGTTTGTGGTTGACCTAGCATATTTATGGAAAAAAACCTTTAAAAAGCAGAACCTGGTCTTAATACGCAGCTGTTCTATCAAAAGCATATAATATTTCTTTGGTCTTGTAGAGAAAAATGCGATACAAATACAAAATTAAATTCTGTCTTAACTTACTTGGTATGATGAATGAGAGTACTTATTTGGTACTAGCCAGACCCGCGGCTTTGCTCGCGTGGTCATTTATCTGGACTAAAAGTAACCTGTGTGTTAATCCAGGATCAAAATTACCATAAAAGTACAATATAATCACATTTCATCAAAATTCATTCAGTCTTCAAATCGTTTTTTATTGAGTGCTCGGCTTCTACTTACTTATTTGATTGAGATACATAGTAATCCAGATTTTAAGCCAAAACCTAAGCTATCCAACAGTGAAAGTCACATTTTAATCAGTGCCGTAGTTTTTACGTAATTCGCGAACAAACATACAGTTTTTTTTAATGTTATTATATTCTTTTTAGCTTGTTTTAAATCTTCTAGACCATTTTTTAAATTACTTTCTTTGTACCGTTTTTTTTTACTTACTGTTTACACTAATATTATAAATAGGAAAGAATTGTTTTTTTGTATGTTTGTATGTTTGTTTGTAATGGATAAACTCAAAAATTGAACAAATTTATTACTTAGCTACATTATCTGCGAGTAACATGAGCAGTATTGAATTTTTGAAAAATTAGAGTTACTTACGAAAAAATAAATAATGTAACCGAAGACATTACATATATGCATATATTACGATTACTTGCAGCATAGATAAATCATAATTTATCTGTGTGTGTTTTATTTATCCTAAAATAAATTTAAAAAAGAGCTTTTCTCGTGCGAAGGTGCGGCGAGTCACTATTTAAAAGTATGATAGTGAATAAGAGCTATTGGCGGCACGGCACTGTTAGGTGGTAATCACAAATTCAACATTTAATTATATGTATTAATTGCTTCACGCGAGCACTGGTAGTCCACAAAAAGGAGTATATCCAACTAAAGTTTATTTTTCAAGATTCTAACAAGATGACGGGGAAAGGGCGCGGCTCGCAGATCATCCAGTTGACACGCGACCACAAGTACATTCTGGATGAAAATGAGTTGAAACAGGTGCTGCTAAACGACGAGGTCAAAGATCTGCCCGTGGCGGTGGTCAGCGTGGCCGGGTATTTCCGCAGTGGAAGGTCTTTTCTGCTAAACTTCTTCCTGAGATACCTGTCTTCGCCGGTTAGTTCTGTTTAATAATATCCAAACTTTTATTGGTTCTGCACTCCTGGTTCTTGGAAAGACCTTTTTTTATGTAATATTTCAGTATTATCACAATAATCTTATTCTCCTACTCTAAAAATCCCCAGTATAAAATTAAAACTTATGGCAATTAAAACTAAGACATCATAAGTTGGAGGCATCATGCATCTTATTTCTCCTTTGACGGGATCAGCTAGAACCTGGAGAGCTAGGCTGACTCTTCATGCCTCCGATTGTATCTTATATTTCAAAATCAAAAATCTAAAGCTTGTTTGCCTCTTTTTAGTTTTGTTCGCAGTCGGGTTTTAATTGTTTTTTTTCGGGTTTTTATTGTTGCGAATTCTGGCCAATCTATATTCACGATTTTCGCAGGTGGAAGTTGACTGGTTATGGCACCTAAGACATGCGCATGTACTTCTATCTGGAAACAGGGATCGTGATTTGATTGCACCTTCATCGTGACGGCGTGCTTTGATGACAAAGTACCTCTGTCCCCACTCAGCCCAGAAATGACACTTCTGGTGGGTGTCTTACGAAAACCGAGTAGTTGCACGGTCGATTCTGTGACAAATGACGCCTGCGAACCCTGATCTAGAAGGGCTCTCAGAAAACGTACATTACCGTTTCTTGTCGGGGATTTAACAATAGCGGTGTTTCCACTGACTCTTCAGGTTTAGGTAAATCGGAAGTGCGCAACTCATTAGTTGGCTTAGGATGAAGCAATGAATGATGTTTGTGTTTGCAGACACGATATTTGATGGAAGAATTACAAGAATTAACTGAATGGTTCCGTCCTAATCTTTACAATATGGGCATGGATTTGTGGCAGTTACATTATCATTAGGCATTGCGTGCCTATTACCTTTGGTTTTTGGATTGAAGACTTTGGAGTCGAATTTTGAATGGGGCTCAGAAATTCAAGCGACCGAAACCTAGATTCTAAAAACTCGCGCATTTGTGTTAACGTAGGTAAGTCATGTGAGACACTAATTTTAGCCTCTCATTGCTTACGCGTTTCAAAATCTAGTTTCATGCAGATGATATAAATGATTATTACATCCCATGATTCTACATCGATTCCCAAATTCTTCAAGCCATTCAGAATGTCATTCATCGTATCTATAGACGATGGATCGCAAGGTCTACACGCTAAGTACTGTAGAGTTCGGGTTCCTGGCTTCGATGTGGACTGCAGTTCAATAAAACACGATGTTGTTTGTTCAAGCTCCAAATGTAGACTGATCGATTTCCAATATTTATTTCTCAACTTATTCTATATATATACAAACTTAAACTATGACAATTAGTACGCTACGTATCCCGCGCATCAAAGTGGGCGGGGCTTCGTGTTCGCGCCTGCGCAGTGGCTAGTTTGATACAGGTAGGCTTGGCGTCCGTAACATCTCTCTCCCCCGGCGCAGCTTGCGTAGCCTCTTCTTCTTCTTTCAGCCGGGTGGCGAGTTTACTGGTAGGGCGTCGGAAGGTGCCCGTCTTGGTCCGCACGTCGGCGACTCGGACGCCGCCATCTGGGCCGGGATATGTGTGCTCGACGATCCCGATCGGCCAGACGTTTCGGGGCAGCGTGTACCACGGCCACAATGTCACCCGTTTGCAGTCTTCTTTCTCGGTCAGCTGGCTCCCCGCGTTTTACGAGCGTGGGAAGGTATTCTCGTATCCAGCGCCACCAGAAATAGTCGGCGAGGGCTTGGCTGACTCGCCAAGTCCGTCGGTCAGCTTCATCGCAGGGGCCCGTGGTAGCTAAGCCGGTCGATGACCCCAGCAGGAAGTGGTTCGGTGTAAGCGCTTCCGGGTCGAGCGCGCTTACGCTGACGTAGGTGAGGGGACGAGCATTAATTGAGTGCTCGGCCTCGATCAGGAGGGTCTATAGAACCTCCTCCAAAGGCGCCTTTTCCCGCAGCGTCACATGTAGAGCTGCCTTCACGGAGCGGACTAATCGCTCCCACGTACCGCCCTGGTTGGGCGCGCCCGGTGGGATATACTGCCACTTCATGCGGTGTAGCAGCCCTTCATCGCGTAGGGTGGGTGCCCATTCAGCGTAGGCACTCCTCAGTGCCCCGTCAGAGCCTCGGAAGGCTGTTCCATTGTCAGAGATCATAAGCCGTGGCCAGTCTCGACGTGCAGCCATCCGCCGTAGCGACATCAGCGCTGAGTCGGTGGATAGCGAAGCGACAAGCTCTAGGTGCACGGCGCGCGTCGTTAGACAGGTGAATAAAGCACTCCATCGCTTTTCTCGGCGGCGCCCCACCTTGACCTGCATTGGCCCGAAGTAGTCCACCCCGCAGTTAGTAAACGGGCGGTGAAACGGGTCAAGGCGGGCGCGTGGCAGGTCCCCTGTGGCTGGCGGCCGCGGTCTTGTTCGTCGTACTCGACAGAGGGCGCATTTGTTTTCTTTGGCACGTACGGTAGGTCGCAGGTGAATGACCCAGTATCGCTGCCGTAGATCGTTCGTCACGCGCTCTCTATAAGCGTGACCGGCGGCACAGTGCTCTCTTAGCACGATGAGCTTGGTCACGTGGTGACGGCCGTCCAGGATAACCGGCCGCTTGGTCTCCAGGGGCGCACTGGATGCGTCGATGCGCCCCCGCACCCGCAGAAGTCCATCTTCGAGTACCGGGTCTAGCTTGTATAGTCGGCTCGCCCTAGGGATGGGGCGAGCAGACTCGATCCTCCTCAGCTCGGCTCTGAAGTCGTCTTTTTGGGCGCGTCGTATGAGCGCTTTCTCAGCGCGGTTGATGTGATCTGCTTCTATGCGCGTCGCTCGGCGCCGGCATATGTCGGTGAATGCCAGCACACGCGCGGCCGCCCGCACCAGCGTCTCGTACTTAGAGAAGCGAGTGGGTTCGGGCAGCCATCGGTCGCTACGTTCGTCCCGCTCGCTCGTGTGCGGGATCTCGATACGTTTGTCCTGCTCGCTCGTGTGCAGGACCTCTTGTTGTTCGGCGAAGGCTTGGTGTGTAGGCCATTGTTCCTCAGGTTCGCGGAGGAAGCTGGGCCCCTGGAACCAGCGATCACTGGTGGCTATAGGCGTGCGGCTTAATCTCGTTGCATCGTCGGCTACGTTATGTTCGGTAGGCAGCCATCTCCACTCACGTCGGTGAGTTAACTCCGCTATCTCGCTTAGCCGGTGTGTTACAAAGGGCGTGTAGCGCTTCGCGTCGTTGTGTACCCAATGGACTACGGTCGCAGAGTCGGTCCAGTAGGTTGTTTTCGCGACTTCGACGCGATGTTCCTTCTTGATCGTGTTTTCTAGTCTCGCGCCAATTACTGCCGCCTGTAGCTCTAAGCGCGGGATGCTCTGCGTGCGTCGTGGCGCCACCTTGGCTTTGGCAGCAACCAAGGCGACAGACACGCTGCCGTCGTGGTAGATGGCCCTCCAATAAGCCACCGTAGCGAACGCCTGTTCGCTTGCATCACATACGATGTGTAGGTCTACGCGCTTGTGCCCTTCTAGCGCATAGCTACGGCGTAGGCGTAAGCGAGTTATCTCGCTCAGCTGGCGTTCTTATGTATCAATGATACATAAAGGTCTCTAAACGTCTGCCATTCTGAATATAATCCAGAAAATGTTGGAATTGAAATCTTAGGAAGTCTCACATTAAAGTCGCTTTTGGAAGTTGGTACATGTTGAATGCTAGCGCTTGAAGAGCTTGAAGAAGGCATAATCAACGATAATGCTTCTTTGAGGTCAGATTTATAATCGACATACATCATTTCGATGTCACCGAACAAGTCTTCCTGATAATATTTATGTTGCAGAATGACATCAGAATGTTCAAGTTGTAATTTATCATTATTGTCAACGGCTACTTTCCACTGTTCTTCTAAAGTCTCTAATCTAGTTAACAAATAAGATTATTTGGCAAGACGATCTTTCGGAGAATTTTTGTAGTTCTCGTAAGCCTTTTCTATTCTAGCTAGACAGCTGTTTTGACTCTTAATCATAGTTAGGAGACTCTCTGTTTAGACTCTTAATCAAGATGCCATTTTTAAATTCGATTAATCTAACTGAACTTAACTTTAATTGGACTTAAACCAAACTTCCAAAGCAAAGTACAACTCAAAAGAAATAATTCCAAAGTCTGAGAAAAGTTTCAAATAATAGGAATAAGTGTTTGGAATTAGGCCGCAAATGAGCTGATTCCGCACTTGCAAAACTATTCTAAGTTGAAGAACAAGAGTGAAAATATTACAAGTCCAGTAATCTATATAATTTAAAATTTTACAAGTGTTTGAATTTTTAATTCAATGGGACCGAAAACGGGCGTGGATTCCTCGTAAGTTCACTTTTTCCTAAACTATTGTAAGTTAATATTAAGCATGCACAAACACGAAAATATTACAAGTCCGGCTATTTTGTTAAATAATTAAATGCCAGATGATGAAATTTTTCTAAGTCGATGGAAATAATTAAACCACAGATTGCAACTATAGTTAAAGTGATCACAAAAAGTACTCACTATTTGTCCTGGCAAACCTCTTCTCGAAGTCTTCTCGAAGATGACGTCACTTGTAGAAGTGCTCACGTCAGCTACTCTTCCGTCCAGTGTGACCAGATTCAAATGTCAAATTCTGCTAGCCTGAATGACAAAAACTGCTAAAACATGCTAGACATTTTTCATATAATGCTAAATTTCTGCTTTCACAGATATTGCTTAAGCATTAGAAAATATGAAAAAAATGCCAATTTGTACGATTAGAATGTCATTTTTATTAGGGTTCCGTACCCAAAGAGTGTCAACGGTCAACTATAATATTTTTAAGCGTACGCTGTCTGTCTGTTTGTCCGTCCTACCTTTTAACGACTGTATCTTTTGAACCGATACTGTATCTTTCGAGAAAATAGTATCCGAATGGTATCATGTTGCGCTTTACAATCTGACGGATTATGGCCCATTCTCTCTCTCTCAAGGCCCGTGTCCCAGCAGCGGGAACTGATAACGATGATCTTTTGAACTGTAATAGATATTAAAATGTTTATAGCATATGACTGTAATGTTATGGCGGATTAATTAAGAAATAATAATAATAAAAAAGGGGGATCCCTATACAACAAAAGTACTTATTACGTATTTTGACTTTGCTCTAAGCGGTGATAAGTACAAGCGTAAAAGTCAAACTTGGCATGATTACACACTCTAAAGTAAAACTATAATAAGAAAAATAAAAGTGGTGTGGTAAGGAACCCTCAGTGCGCGGCCCAACTCGCACTTGGCCAGTTCATTTCTATTTACAACACAATTCACTCATCACTATCACTGTCCTTAGCAAATTCTTTATATAATGATGATGAGTTAAGAGATAATGTTAACATATTTTTATCGGCTCGAAATTCACACACCCATTTTCTCATATATTTCCTTTTTGCCTTTTTGGCATGCAAAATTACAGAATCGACATTTTTATTTTTGAACCGATTTCTAAGCTGGATTTTTATATTGTTAATAAGTGAAATGATTCGTTCACAATAAGTGTGTGGCATTAGTAAAATCATAATAGCCCCCGCAAGATTGACAATGTTGGGTTTACCAACACCATTACCATTTAAATTAAATAAAATTCATTGTTTCAATTTGTCTTCAGAAATTTTCGGTATCTGTTGGTTTGGCATCAGAGCTGCTTCTAGAAGCTAATAAACTCAAATGTAAATGCCAGAGTATGTAAAGTAAAGTAAAGTATGGCCCAGTGGTCTTGTAACACAACGCTTGCGTGTTTTAGCGACCTCCAGCGCCATCTAGTTCACTTTGGTGTGAAACTAACTTTTACATTCAACACATTTCTTCAGCCGTCAAAAATACTTTTATCAATTGCTTGGCTTCTAACTCACCGGATTGAGATACCAATTACACCAGTTTTTAAATCAAATCCTAAGCAATGAAACCCGCATTGCAATCGGTCCAGTAGTTTTTACGTGATGCGTGAACAAATAAACATATAGACAAACAGACAGAAAGACACGATAAAAAAAATTGTTATATTCTTGTTCAATACCTTTTTGTAAGCACCCAAGAGGTTTTTTTTATTTATCTTCTTTTTACAGGCTTTTTCGTACCTATTGCTTTATTATAAATATAGATATGACTGTGTCAATTTGCATAAAACAAACAGTCTAGTAGTTTCAGTGTGATACGTGTTCTTTTTTATTAAAAAATAACGTGAGATAAACGTACGTGTAAAAGTACACGTAGGGTACACGTACACAAGTACACGTAGTCTTGAAAGTAATAACTTTCAACTAAACTTACTTCCTATCTTGCGGAAACTCTTTAACTCTTTAACTCTTTTTTCGGGATGAAAAGTATCCAACGTCCTACTTCGTAGTATGAACTCAAATCATATCAAGTTTAATTTGAATTCATTCAGTAGTTTCTGTGCGATACGGACAAACAAACAGACAGACACAGCCAAAAATAAAAAGTAAAACAGTTTTGGCTTCAGTATCAAATACACAGAACCATCCAAAAAATTATATTATTTCTTACTTCTATGTTAACATAACTTTGGACCCATATCCCGCAGAAGCTCTTTAATTTTTCGGAATAAAAGGTATCCTCAATTTTAACCCATCATGTAACTTAAGACTGTGCCTAGTTGCATCAAAACCCGTCCATTAGTTTCAGCGTGGTACGTGTTCTTTTAAATAAGTTTCAACCACTATCCTGCGAGAACCCATTAGTTTGTCAGTATGTAAAGTATCCTATGTCCTACCTCGTAGTATGGACTCAAATCAAACCAAGTTTCATTTGAATTCATCCAGTAGTTCTGGTGGCGTGATGCGCGGCCAAGATACAGACAGACAGACGGACAGACAGACATACAGACAGACAGACAAAAATTACAAAAATACAGTTTTAACTTTAGTATTGAAAATAGAACAGCTTACAAAAAAATTACGAAATTACTTCAATTTACAGAATTTGGGATATTATCCCGCAGGAACTCTTAATTTTTTCGGGATAAAAATTATTCATAATTTTCACCCATCTTATAAACTATGTCTGAGTCAAGTTTCATCAACATCCTTCCAATAGTTTCAGCGTGGTACGTGTTCTTTTAAATAATTTTCCACCCCTATCCTGCAAGAACTCCTTAATTTTTCGGGATGAAAGTAACCATTGTCCTACCTCAAAGTATGAACTCAAATCATACCAAATTTCATTTGAATTCAGTGAGTATTTTCAGCGTGATGCGCTACCAAGGTGCAGACAGACAGATAGACAGACAGAAAGACAAAAATGAAAAAAGATACAGTTTTGGCTTCAGTATCGAATATAGAGCAACCTCCAAAAAAATAATCAATGTGTCTTCAATGTACAGAATTGGACCCGTTACAGTTTTATTAAAAGTATAGATAAGTTACAAATAAATAATTGACCTTACATTTTTTAAAACTAGTTTTTAAGAATGTTTAGTTTGAAATACTAACTACTATTTCAACTGTAACGTTTCCGAATGATGATTCCTTTATTAAAAAATTAAAAGCTATTATTAACTTGCAATGTATGTATGTTTGTATAGGTCAAATCTTGCAAGCTGAACTAGACCTCCTCTTAGTGGTTCAGTTCCGATAACAATGCGTTTTTATGGTTCGCATGACCTGAATCGACATCGAGGAGTAGCTCCAGATAAAGGAACTCTTCAACTGTCAGTAGAACAGACATAGACATAGAGATTTTTTGTACGCTTATATTATGATAACCGGTTTTAAGTTTTACCTGGACTTGGTTGCTGGACTATGGATTGGGTGCTGACTGGCAACTCCTCAACGGTTAACAGTAAATACACGAAATGTTGTATACGCATTTAACTGTGATAACCCGTTCTAAGTTTCACCATGACATAGCTACTGCATAAAAGCTTTGTTGTTTAATTAACTTATAAGCCATTACCTTAGTATTCATTTCTTTCTCAATGTCATGTCAGCCATCAGCCCGCACGGATGGCTCGTGGCTAGGTAAGGCTGGCGAGCCGTTGTTCGGGTTCAGTTGGCGCGGTGGCTCCAGGAGGGAAACGACAGGAATCCTGATCTGGTCAGAACTCTTCATCGTCACGTTACCTTCAGGAGTCAAGGTTAGTAGAATTGCCTTGTAAACAATCTCGCCTCTTATCTAAAAGACACCAACATTATTATGTTTTTACTTGAGTCTGTCGAAGCAAAGAAAGGGTAACGAAATGTATAGTCTATGGTATGTATGTGGATGCCTTGCCCCTTTTGGTCCGATTTTGACAAGTGATTTATCATTTGATTTGGTTTAGGTATAGAGTGTCATTGTTTTATTTTTTAACTGACTACGGCGAAGCAAAGGAAGGGTTATGGGTTCAAAATAAAAACTTTATCCGATTTTGACAAGCGAGCTATCCGTCGATTCGTCTTCATTGAAAGAGTATCCTAAGCTTCTTTTTATACGCTTTATATTAGCTTCACTTGTATGTTTGTATGTTTGTATCCGACTCCTTTGGACGCTATTTTAACCACTTTAAACGGTCAGATTTCATTCAAATTTTGCACACCTGTCAAAGACCGATGACAATGCAATAATTAAAAAAAAAAAAAAAAAAAAAAAAAACAGTTGAAAATAAATAATAGTTTAAAAAAAACAAAAAAAAAACACGCTTTACAGAGAAAACCAAACTAAAAAATAGAAAATAAATTTGAATAATTTTGAATTAAGAATAGTGTTTGAATTTCAAAAAAATCGTGGGGTGCTATTATATTTATAACTATTGACCCATGCGCCCCACGATTTTTTTGAAATTCAAACACTATTCTTAATTCAAAATTATTGGTGAAGCGTCAATGCCTAAAAATTAGTTAGAATATTTTTCATTGATTATTTACGTATATTATAAATTAATAACCATATGGAAAACACTCGTATATAGTGCAGACGCCCGCTCTCATGGATGTTATATCTTTGGTTTCATCCAAAACTCTGAGAGATGGCGTTAGCAGTCATTTCGCATGCATGTTTATGCATTCGAAGCTGGGAGTGATTGGTCGACAGTTGAGTCGCAATAGATGCTTCTCAATCTCCGTTGTGATAAATTACTTCCCTCGAAAATATAATCATATTTAATTGAAAAGACTTGAAGGTCTTGTGAGAACTACTACTATTAACACTGCAGTGTCTGACGATTTGGAGAATTATAAGTGTACAGTGCCTTCACGCTTGGAAGTGCTGTTTTTATCTTCGAATATTGTTGGAGCACCCACCCGCCGGTCTTCGGAGACGTACATCTGCTGTAATTCGTACCTCGAGGAGCTGCAGGTGTGCCTGGATTAATGAAGTGGTGAGTGGGCTTATTAATTTACTGCATATAGTGGAGATACGAGTGTTTTCCAATAGGAATTTTCAAATAGTTTTTTCAGCCATAAGGGTACGCGAGTACACACGGTATAGGCTATTTACACGCCATACCAATTATTAAAATTGTTTTCTATTTTTTAGTTTTGTTAAAGCGTGTTTTTTATATTTTTTTAACTATTTTTTTACCCAACCGTAGACAGGTTTAAGTTTTTGAAATTATTTCTAGTTTCTTCTTTTAATAATGTAACTTCCTGATATTAGTACCTAGGCCTGCTTGCAGGTAATTACATTTTTATAATCTATTTTTACAAATACTCAATGAAAAATACAATCGACTAATTGATAGATTAAGGCGTTACTTTGCGAAAATCCATATTTAAAATGAACAAAATAAATAATACAATACAATCAATACAATCCACTAATAAAGCTTGCATTAATATTTTACGTTGGATTGCATAATTGTATCGAATTCGAATTCGAGTTGTCAAAGTGACAAGTATCAAAGCTAGGGGTGCAATAAAGAAGGTTTTTTTTATTTGACGGTGTTGGCAAACTTTACACTCGGATGGATGTGGGCGCACATAGTGTTTAAAAGTTCTTGTTGACTAGTCGGTGCAGGTGGCAGTATTGCTGATGGATTTGCAAGGAATATTAGAAAAAACCATCACTGCCCGCAACAACTGTACCATCTACGCGCTCTCTACTCTTCTGTCTTCTGTTCAGATATACAACCTGTCGCAGAACATTAAGGAAGACGACTTGCAATGGCTCGAGGCAAGTCTCGCATTTCACAAAATAATGACAATGCTTTCTTTAATAAAAGTAATAGCTTTGAAATAATATGTGATTTTAAAGCTATTTTCAGATTAATTTATCACTAAATACTGCATTTTTTTGCAGTTCATGAAATGAGTTTACTGCTAAAGAAATAAGGTCTTTCAACATAAAATTGTATTTGTGTATTGGTGGCTGTGTCTTTAAATCTTTAAATCTTGTGTCACTGGCGACAGCTTCTGACATTAAGTATTGTAATTAATTAGCCCCCTTTCTTATAAAATGTTATGCAATGATTAAGTAATTATTAGTAATACCAATGTACATATATAGCCCTATGTGATAATACTGCGCAGTACAATATTGTACTGTACAATAATGTAACAGTAAACTGCGCAATAGTTTACTAATCATTACCTAATCATTACATAACTTTTTATAAGTAAGGGAGTAAGTGGATGACTTCGAGCAAGCAACCAATTCAAGTTGGTTGTTTGCACGAAAGTATATCATTTATTTTTAAGCCTTTTTTATGCCTGCAGCTTTTCATGGAATATGGGATATCAATGAAAACTCAGAGTTGTGAAAAGGCTTTACAGGAATTGAAATTTATCGTGAGGGATTGGCAGTTCCCATCGGAATATCCATATGGAACTGAAGGAGGTGAAAAATTGTTAGAAGACCGGTTTCGGGTAAGATTTTCGCTGATGCCATAAATCATCATTTGACGACTATTTAAATCAACGATATAAATTAGTACAGTTTGGGATGGAGGCATGATTACTTTTAGGGATAGTTAAATTGCCTCGATGCTGTTTCTCAAGTATTCTTTTCCATTCTAAACAATAACATATTTTACTTGTTAAAGCATAATTTTGGCTTGTTCACATGTGAGAAAGTGAAAAAAAAATGCCATTCTGTGTAGGTATGATACAGCCATTTGATTCAGAGACTATTAAGAATTTAGGTTTTTCTGAAGGACAAGATTTGTACTGAAGTGATCGGACAGAGAACTAAGGTAACCGACATGGCATAGCTCTAAAGATAAGCAAGCTAACGATGCAGTAGGCTCACATTTTCCGAGGAACTGATTACCGTTTGGGTAGACGAGTTCTCGACTGGAGACCACGTTTAGGCAAACGTAGCATAGGATGCGCCCTGTGGCCAAGCGGAAACATATAAATATTTCCAAAAAAAAATGTGTACTTATTATTTATTAAGACGTATTTATGTCACCAATGATCTGAGCGCTGTGGTTTTATTCATATAATTTTGCTGAGGTCAGATTTTTCTGACAGCACTGTACATGGCAGCGATCGTTGTATACGCTGGTGCTTAGTTGCTAGTTGCTCCATTGATTTCTATGTTGCTGTGCACAGAATGGTAGAATAAACAGTTGCTTATCTTTTCTTATTTTTAGGTTGATCCAAACATGAGCAAGGAGTTGAAAGAACTAAGAACACACATACGCTCAAGTTTTAGCAAAATCTCGGGCTATCTGATGCCGCATCCTGGTATTAAAGTATTAAACCCAGCATACAAGGGAAATGTTGAAGGTATCACAAGAAGGTTTAGAAATGACGGAATCCACACGGCCAAATAAACGAGTGAAGCATAGCTAATGGCGGCTACGTATGCGGGAGTGGATAATTTGTGGTTCATTCACAGTTTCATCACAAACTACTGCATTGTTTTTACCCGAATGTCTTTATCAGCCTTAATATGTTTGTATGTTTATTCCTGTGTGGCATTATATGGACCAAACGCCAATTATGATGATTCTTTCGTCAAGAGCTACTAAAGACATGACAGTAATCAAAATTTAATACGGCAACAACCAGACGCCATATTGTGAAAAAAAATATGAAAGGCGACGAACTAAACATAGTACAGTACATACTATACATAGTAGTACATAACAATGGGGATTGAATAGGTATATCTTCTTTAGGTTTCTTTATTTATTTATTACTAGCGATCCGCCCTGGCTTCACACGGGTGTAATTAAGAAAAAAAAGGTGAAAAATGTAGTTCTCGGACACTCGACCTTCACTCCGCTTTGGGGAAGGCGGCTCGCTTCACTCGTTGCCTCCCGCCCTCGCTACACTCGTTGCCTCCCCCCCTCGCTACACTCGTTGCCTCCCCCCTCGCTACACTCGCTGCCTCCCCCCCTCGCTACACTCGTTGCCTCCCCCCCTCGCTACACTCGTTGCCTCCCCCCCTCGCTACACTCGTTGCCTCCCCCCCTCGCTACATTAAGATCTCATATGCTCGTATTATACGAGTATATAATATAAACCTTTCGTGAAAAATAAACTAACTGGTGGTGAAAACCGCATTAAAATCCGTTCCGTAGTTTAAAAGTTGAAAGGGTACAGACGGCGGGAAGCGACTTTGTTTTATCAATATGTATTGATTTCTTCCAACTTCTAGAAAATGTTGTCGTCATATTGCAACAGATTAATACAAAACAATATCAAACTAAACGTAAAAACCTTTCTTTTGAATCACTCTGTCTATTGATGAAAACTGCATTAAAATCCGTTGCCTAGTTTAAAATATTAAGCGTTACAGAAGGACAGACAACGGAAAGCGATTTTATTTATGTATTGACCATGACCATTTAGGATCTATACGATGATCAACGATTACGATAACGATTTAAATCGGTGAGCAACAATTTTCACCTAAATTTTTGCCTTAATTTTAGTTTTGTTCGCAGTCGGGTTTTTTAGCAAGTGATTTTTGTGAGAACTTGACAGAACTAATACGATTAACAAGGTCAAGAATTTGCTGCGATGTAACTGCCGATCGGCATAACATAGTGTAAGTGTGTGCGTGAAGCTTGTGCATACGAGCGGATCGTCATATCTGCGTGCTTCACTAAAGATTTGGTGATGTGGACTCCGTCTTCCTTAAGCGGCTGAGACAGTTTTTCTTGTGTGAGAGTCTAGACTTTTTACCCGACTACAGCAAAGCAAGGGAAGGGTAATGAGTTAAACTGTCTATGTATGTATGTATGTATGTATGTATGTATGTATCTAAGTATGTTGTAATGTGGATGTTCCACCATAGCGAGTCGCCCCTATTGGTGTGATTTAGAAAGCGAGGTATAAATCGATTTGTCTTCATGTATAGTGTCATAGACTATTTTTTACCCGATTCATCATCATCATCATCTTTATGTCAGCATTTAGAAGTCCACTGCTGAACATAGGCCTCCCCCAAAGAGTGCCATGACGAGCGAACTTGTGCCACCTCCATCCACCGACTTCCTGCGATGGCTACAATGTCGTTGTTTACCCGATTACGGCAAGGCGAAAGAAGAGTTATGTGCTCAAACTAAAGAGTTGGTCCGATTTTGAGTCCGATTCGTGTCATAGGCTATTTTTTACCCAACCGTAGTCAGGTTTTAATTTTTGAACGTATGTCTTGTTTAAGATTTCATTTGGTGGGGAGGTATTACACCTTTGCCAGATATTCAATCGGCAAACAGTACTGTGAAAACATTGCTGTTTACTGGTTTGAATAGCACTTTGGATCCATCAAATGCTCTAACTGTCTACCCCACAAACTGCCCTTACGCGGTGGCAGACGGTAACACTTAGGTATGGTTATCGGCCCCCAGGTAGAAGAAAGGCAAACTTCAATACACCTACTACTGCTTTTGCCCATAAGTATGAGAAATGGTGGCTTATTATTATACACATATAGATATGGGCCCCCACGTATAAAAATTTGGGATCTACTTATGATTATGGGCTTTCAAAATTTAAAAAGAAAAAGTGTAATGCTTTACAACATAGTGCTTAGAACTACTAAGCATATTCTGAAACAAACTGATTTCAGATATATTTCAAGAGTTCAGAAGCCACCTGCTTCAACTTGTGGCGTCTATCTTTGGATCAGACAAGCTTCAGCCTAAGCTCATAAACGGAGAAATGGTGAAAGCGCGAGAGCTGTACACGTACATCAAGATATACTTGGACTTGTTCAACAGTGACAATATACCTACTCCAAAAAGTATTATGGAGGTAACTTAATCGCAGAACATACGAGTAGGCACTCCTGCTTATTTTTAGAAGGCAAGCATTTGACCGCGTTTGCGTCTAATGGTTGACGATGTTGCGATGTTGAAGATGGAGCATGCTTGCATTGAATAAACTTGTTCAATCTGGTCTTGGAGATACCCAGGTGTATTAATTTTCAGACAGGTCACAGTGCGTCAAAATTGAAAGTTATGTCAGTGCTGACTTGCCTGTGACTTTTGGAGTCCCGCAAGGGAGCGTGCTTGGCCCAACTCTATTTTTAATATATATTAATGACCTTTGATACATGGTTATTAACTTTGAACTATGAGAAGACGGAGGAATTCATTACCTTACTTAGGTAGGGTATTGAGCTCTTTCGGCTACCTCATAGGTAATTTTCATACACATTCAACACACATACACGGACCCACACACACACACATTACATATACATTCCCTTACTTTTGCGTATTTCAATTGGAAGCATCGTTTCATTTATGTAATTTAAAGTTCCATAAAGAATTGTGTCATTTAGGAAGGAGGTTCCCAAGATACAGGTTAACCTAGTTTGGGGACCAATGATTATAATGTTTTGTAACTGGAGCTTATTTCAATAAAATCTTATTATTTTTATACAATTATAACTCGAACATTTTAAATTGTTTCTCTCAGGACGGTCAAAAATCACATAAGTACTTAAAACAAATTTCTGAACTGTTATCAGAGAATATCTAAGTACTGCCAAGCGTGGTCATGCGGATCGCTTCTGCCGCATTACAATGTTGGTAATTTGCTGCGTAAAAACACGGAATCTTCATGTCCGTGCGACACACCACGCGTTCTGGCGAATCACCGCGTGGTCTTTCTGTGTTTCATAGGTCCCGCTGTTGCATTTACTTAGTACTTGGTACTTGGGGTTTAGGCTTCTTTTCCACAACCAGGGCGATCAACGGCCGCTTTTGCGTGATACGGGCGGCGACAGCTAGTTCAGCCAACCGATGCCCTCGGGAAGGCCAGCAGCTCATGAAAACTATTACCTTTGTTGCGCGACGCTTCCATACTCGAGGAGTACATGCGTGGCCGTTTTTTCTGCCTCCGTGCATTCTCAGCACAAGGGCCTATCTGTGACACCTAATCTGTGAAGGTATTTGTTAAGAGGACAATGACCAGTGACAATTCCCACCACTTGTCAGAGACTGTCCCGTTTAAGGTTCAGAAGTTTTCAGGAGTATCTCAAATTTAACTCTGGGAAAGCCTTCCTTGACTACAATTCTACAACTTGCTAAGATCTACAAAATCCTTTATCAAGTATAAATAGTTCTTGGTGTAATTTGTTTTGTTACTCCAAGAACCGCCGTTCCATACATCCCACCGTTGCAACGACGGGACGTATGAAACACGTTGTGTCGTGTGGTGCAATGCTAGCGAAAGCTGTTACCGACATGCGTTGTGATGCGCTGCTACAAAATCCGCATCACCGTCTCCGCGTGCCTAAGTGGTAGGAATAATGAACTATATGTACCTACGATGTATAAACGACACATACAATGAGATGACTGGGGGTACCTCAGTCAGTAATAAACTAGCCACGAAGCTGAACGGTTGTTTACTTTTACTCCCCGACAAACCATCTGGCGACGAGGATGGGATCTACCCGCGTATATTTAAAAAAAAAATGGCTAATTTTATTGGAAATTTAACTGTGTTTGATTATAAATTAACGAATGGGACGTTTTTCATGGCAGGTTGACACAGTTTATCAAGTTAAATAACATTTTGGAAGTTAACCAAAGTGCAGTGTTGTTAATGCATTTATCGGACGAATCCTACCGCCTAGTTCGGAATCTAGTGCATCCGAATAAGCTCGAGGAAATCAAATATAGTGAACTAGTGAATTTACTCAACAATCATTTCACACCAAAAAGGTCAACATTCGCCGATAGGGCGAAGTTCTATGAAGCGATAAAATCCGTCGGTGAAAGCATCGAGGAGTGGGCTGCACGGCTGCGAGGGCTAGCTGTGTACTGCGATTTTGGCTCGGCGCTGGACACGCTTTTGCGTGACCGCTTCGTGCTTGGCTTCAGAATAGGACCGGAGCGTGATCGACTATTTGAATGCGACTCAAAGAGCCTCACCTTCGCGCAGGCACTGGAGGTTGCCCAGAAGGCAGCGTGTGCGCGGCAAGCGCGCGCCGAGGTTTTTGTAAAGGAAGAACAGGTATTCCATGTGCATGACAGCGGGCGCCGCGATGCGAGCTACGCCACCAACGGCGCGGGCGGGAGCCGCACGGGCGGGAGCCGTGCGGACGCAGGCGCAGGCATCGCCGCCAGCGGCTACCGCAGATCCGACGGCAGCGAGCAATCGCGTTGCACAGTGTGCGGTTTAAAAAACCACCATGCGGCTCAGTGTAGGTTTAAGAACTACATGTGTCTTATTTGCGGGCAAAAAGGCCATTTGAAAAAGTTATGTATGGCTAAGAATGTAAATCTTCATAGTATCGACACGGTGGAGGCGGATACGACTAATGAAAACGATTGCAAGGAGTGTGAACTTTATAACATGAGGTATGTCGATTATAATCCTATTAAAATTACTGTCAATGTGAATGAAATAGATTTATGTATGGAGTTAGATACTGGATCGGGGACCACGGTTATGTCAGAAAAGTTGTATCTACTCCATTTTTCAAATTTGATGTTGCATAAAAGTGATTTAAAAATGTGTTTGTACAATGGTCATAAAATCACGGCACTAGGGTATTTTATAGCCAAAGTGGCATACTCTAACCAAAGTGATGAGATAAAAATTTATATTATTAAAAACGGCGGACCACCTCTACTCGGTCGTGATTTCATGACAAAATTTAGTATATATTTTGGAACATCAAATAACAACATAATCAGTACGAATAAAAACATTGAAGAAGTGCAACGGCTATTGAAACAGTATCCGGATGTTTGGAAGGACGAATTAGGATGTTTTAATAAGTTTGAGGTCGAACTGCAACTTAAAGACAACCCCACACCAAAATTTTTTAAGCCAAGATCAGTGCCTTTCGCTCTGCAAGACAAAGTCAGCAAAGAATTAGATAGATTAGTTAGTTTAGGTATTCTTATGCCAGTCAATTATTCAGAATATGCTACACCCATAGTGCCGGTCTTAAAAGAAAACGGTAATTTAAAAATTGCAGGCGATTTTTCATGTACCCTTAATAAAGAATTAAAGGTGGACAAGTATCCTTTACCTCGAATAGAAGAGGTGTTTTCCAAAATAGGGGGAGGGGAAGCATACACAAAAATAGATCTTAGTAATGCATACAATCAATTTAGATTGTCAAAATCATCTCAAAAGTTGACTACTATAAATACACACGAAGGTTTGTTTTCCTACACCCGTTTAGTTTATGGATTAGCAAACGCACCAGCTATATTCCAAAAGGCAATGGAAACTTTGTTATCAGGCATAGAGGGGGTTAGTATATGGCTTGACGATGTCTGTATAACAGGGCCCACAAAATCTATTCATTTGGCAAGATTAAGAGAGGTTTTATGTAGGTTGCAAAATGCAGGATTGCGCCTACAAAAAGATAAATGTGCGTTTTTTCAAAGTAGTGTGACCTATTTAGGTTACGACATAGATAAGAACGACCTAAAGACGTGTCCCAGTAAGGTTGAAGCAATCCTCGATGCACCTGCGCCCACCAACGTGTTAGGAGTGAAACGATTCCTAGGTGTCGTAAATTACTATAGAAACTTTATTCCGAGTGCATCAGCAATACTGAGTCCACTGCACGATCTGCTACGCGCGGGGGCAGAATGGCAGTGGGGCCAGAGACAACAGGCGGCATTTATGAGTGTGAAACGCGAGCTGGCCAGCGAGCGTGTGCTGGCGCATTTCGACCCAGAAGCACCGCTTGTACTAACTGTGGACGCGGGCCCGTGCGGGCTCGGCGCCGTGCTCGCGCACCGAAACGTGAGCGGTTGCGAGCGTCCGATTGCGTTTGCCTCACGATCTTTGACGGCCAGTGAAAAAAACTATAGCCAAATTCAAAAAGAGGCGACGGCTATTATTTTTGGGGTAAAACATTTTCACCAATATTTATACGGTCGTGAGGAACCTTTTATCTTGAAAACTGACCACAGACCATTGTTATCTATTTTTGGCAAAAGCAATGGTATATCTGTGACGGCCGCCTTGCGTCTACAAAGATATGCAATAATGTTATCAGCATACAACTATACGGTACAGTATTTAGACGGTAAAAGCATTCAAATCGCTGACTATTTTTCTCGCTCGCCTTTATCAGTAGCGGTTAGTGACGATTATAAGCAAGAAGACGGGAGTTACAAGTACTTTTTGTTCTTAGAAGCTAGCGTAGAACCGGTTTTGTTCGGTGATATTAAGCGGGCGATTGCCGCCGATAGAGTGTTGAAAATGGTGATAAAATACATGAATAATGGTTGGCCTAGGAAAATTGAGTGTAAAGCTATAATGCCATATTTCCAATGCAAAACAGATTTAGAAGTAATCGATGGTTGTTTGTTTCGCGGCCATAGGATCGTTATTCCGACTGTCTACAGAGACAGAATGTTAAAAGATTTGCATTCGGCACATTTTGGAATAGTAAAAACTAAAAGTAAAGCTCGTAGTAGAATGTGGTGGCCGGGGATCGACGGCGATATCGAGCGGTGGGTAGGGGCGTGCGCCGCTTGCGCCGCTGTGCGAAGCGCGCCCACGCGCGCGACTCCCGCGCCCTGGCCGCAGCCGCCGGCCCCCTGGCACCGCGTTCACATCGATTACATGTCGATAGGACAGGCTGTGTACCTTATTGTAGTAGATGCTTTTTCCAAATGGCTGGAATGTGTTCATATGGACCGTGGCACTTCTACCAATGAGCTTATTCTAAAACTTAAAGATATGTTTGCTAGGTTCGGGGTGCCTCATGTTGTTGTATCTGATAATGACGTCAAAATAAGCTCGGCTGAATTTCATACCTTTTGTCGGGTAAACGCCATTGAATACATAAATTCACCTATTTATCACCCGGCCAGTAACGGGCAAGCGGAAAATTCTGTTAAAACTTGTAAAAAAATGATAAAGTGTATGTTGGCAGAAGGTATATTATGTCAGAAAGATATTCATGAAAAATTACGGGGTTTTTTGTTTGAATTTAGGAATACTGTTCATTGTGCGACAGGTGTCACGCCGGCTATGCTAATGTTAGGCCGTAATTTAAGATGCAGACTGGATTTAATTCTACCTCAAAATGAACATATAGCTAAGCGCACCGAACAAACAGCATTGAAACGTAGTAGATGTTTTCAAGTAGGTGAAACTGTATGGGTTAAGTGGTTTATTGCAAGGAAAAGTATTTGGAGTATAGGTATTGTTAAAAGGATAATAGGCACAAGAATGTTTCAAATTTATTTTAAGAATTATGGAACTAGCGGTAACAGACACCTAGATCAGATAAGGAAGTATACTAGTGCGTGCAATAATGATGTTATAGATAATACATCCGGAGGGGCTTCCAGCATCGACAGTTCACCGATATGCAACTCGGCGCTGTCGGCGCCGGCCGCTCCTGCACCACCGCAGGCTCCGCTCTCCACCCAAGCGCAACCCAGTGAGCAGTCCACCGCGATAACGCCACCGGCATCTCAATCGATTCCAACTGCTGTGGAGGAGAGGGAGGTGCAGGTCGCGACTGAGGGTGAACAAGGTTCGGTAGCAAACTTAACCGATAACGTAATGGTACAGAGGGAAGCGGAAAATGAGGAGTGGGCGGAGGCTTGCGCGGTGATGGATGATGATCACCAACCGGTGGAACAGTGTACCGATCCAATTGAGGATAATAATCCGAGTGCTGTAAACAATCCTCTACTTGAACGTTCCAAGAGATTCAGAAACCCTGTTAATTATAAGAAATATTAACAAAAAATTGTTAATATTTCTTAAAAAAAAAAAAAAAAAAAAAAAAAAAAATAATGAAAAAAATGTTGGAGGGATGAACTATATGTACCTACGATGTATAAACGACACATACAATGAGATGACTGGGGGTACCTCAGTCAGTAATAAACTAGCCACGAAGCTGAACGGTTGTTTACTTTTACTCCCCGACAAACCAAATAACCATTGTATTAAAATTGTGTACATAAAAGCGACAAAAAATGATGACAAGGAAAATAGGATCACTAGTCTCACTACCACACACGCACGCCATGTGGATCAAATGCAACATTCATACATAGACATAGCTACTCTTCAAGTATAACATTCGGGTCTCACCGAAATGGGTGACTCCAGAAGTGTTTAATTAGATATACGAGGTCTAATTATTATTCTTTTATTTTAATTCTTATTCTAAGTACCTTCAAGTGCTATGGCTGCATTAAGAGCAATGCGTAAGGTCCATACGGACTGAAATCCGCGTCGATGTTAAACGATGATCTAGCGCCACACGTGTGTCTCCGCTTCGGAGCTCAATGTGCATGGTCCAAAAGTAAACATGCACTGCTCTGAAACCCTAGAGACACTTAGTAAAAATTACACTTTCCACAGATGACAGTTAAGGGGGTATTGCTAAATGCTTATTATGAAGGACTGGCACACTACGAAAATGATATGGAACGCGACTGCGGTCAACAAGCGCTCGGTGTTCCAGCAGCAGACTTGACAGTACTTCACGACCGGTACAAAGGCATAGCACTGAGTCAATTCGCTTTCAAAAAGAAGATGGGCTCTAGTAAAGAGGTCAACCAGTATTACAAGAAGCTATCAGAGGTAACTTATCCCATCCTTCGTATTAATAAAGTCAGTTTGTTTGTTTGTTACGCTTTCACGTCTTTACTACTCAGCCGATCATCATGAAACTTTAAACACACGTTGTCAGGGTTCATAAAAGAACATAGGATACGTTTCATCCCGATTCAGGATTAAAAACCTTTTTTTTCTTTTTTTTAAATTTTGTTTGGGGCTATTTCGATGGCGTCAAAGTATGAAAGCGAATGTTTGTATTAGAGTATGTATGCCCCATTTTATTCACGCTGAAACAGCTCAACACTGATTTTGAAGACATTTGGTATGGAGATAGCTTACATACCCTTGATTGAACACATACAATACTTTTGATCATCATTATCAACCACGCAGGTGAAACCACGGGGCTAGTTATTTTATATATCATACTAATATTTTAGAATAAAATAAGAAAGAAGCTCTGTCATCCTGACTCTTCACGGCTAGGGGCCGGTTTTTTGATCCGTAGTTAAGGCAACCAATGGTTAAATAAAGCAACAAATGGTTAAACTTTAGTAAAATCCGTTTTTTGATCCATAGTTAGGACAACCAATGGTTAAATAAGTAACCATTGGTCCTAAAAACTAACCACGGCTCCATCGAGGGATTAGCAAGATGGCGGCTAGTTAACTCTCGGTAGCTTCAGCTGTTTCGTGTAATTTTATTGAAATTGAATGAATTGTGGTAATTATCCTGTTTAATTATGAATTTAAATATAACGAGATACTTTGACATTACATATTATCTATGATATGTGAGGACCCCCACTAATTTTGAGTCTATATTATTATTAAAGAATGTAAATAGTTGCCTGCACTCTATAAGCTACACATAAATAGAATACTTGAATGAATTCATAGGATTCCCATTGACAATGGGAAGAGAGAATAAAATAAAACAATAAAAGTTATTTTTGGCGTTCGATACATAAATAATGCTTTTCTTTCATTAGAGACAACAATTTTTATTAAATTTTTTTTTCATTCGTATTTTTCATTGTGCTCTTCTTGAACATATATTTTATTTTTTCTTCTCGGACCTTTTTTTGAGATATAAAATCTATTTTAGCATCAAAATGAGTTATGATGCGTTTTCATGTTTCAAAAGGTGAAAAGCTCTTTTCCTTTTATGGTAGCAGTTTGCTGAAAATAATGTCGTCAACATTAATGCAATTCCTTACAAAGTCAAAACATAGGGAAGGGCATCAAATAAAAGTATTATGTATGTAAGTCTGTAATTGTTTACACAAAGATTTGTATTGTATTTTAAAATTACCAGCTGTACCCCACAGTTTCACCCACGATAACAATGATGTAATTTGATGATTATGGTGATGAAAAGTACCGCATGTTAATAACCCAGCGTATCAGCTATCTCCATTCCAAATTTCATCAAAATCTGTGCATCTATTTTAAGGCCAGGCTCCAAGGTTACATTTTTGCACTCCCCACTCCCCTGCCACCTACCCTACACTCTGCCACCCGCTACCCGCAATAAGCACTGAAGTGCCTGCGTAACAAGGTTGAATATTGCGAGCGCTGTTTAAACACACAATTTAGCTCGGAACAAAATGACGTATGTCTCAAAAGTTATTTATTTTATTGGCAGGTTATTAATTTAGTTAGGTAAATTTTGTCCTAGTCTTAGATAATAAACTATATTTTCTTGCTGTGAGATTTATTTTACAGATAAAACTTAGCCCGTTGAGTAGAAAAATGTAAACATTACCGAAAATAACATATTTTTTTTAAGAAAATGTATCGAATGAAATTTTGTTAATCATGTTTTGTCGTAGTCTTAGAGAGATAAAGATCTCAAAAACATATATGTTAAGTTTCACATTTATCAGGTTTGTGGTTGACCCAGCATATTTATGAAAAAACCCTTAAAAAGCAGAGCCTGGTCTTAACGCTGAGTGATAACAAACATACATACAAATAAATAATATTATTATCATAATATTTTATTAAATAATATTTTTTATATAATATTATAATATAATATTTTATTAATATTACTTATTATATTATTATTTTTAAATAATTTTATTATATATTGGAAATAATATTATTATAAAATTGGTGGTGCGGCCTCTGAAAAACACGTAAAGTTTATGAATTATTTCCAAAGCATTTTTTATTGTATTGATTGATTGAAGAATCTGTCATTTATAGACTGACATCTTTGACATAAGCTTCCGCAATAAACGACAAAATGCAAGTGCTGCCATGACAAAATAATGACTCCCTACGAAAAAATTGGTAAGCTATTGCATATTGCAGTGGCAACATAGTTAATCATTAGTCAGTATTACCAATCGATGAATGGCGATCAAAAAACGGAAACTTGAGTTAACAGTTGGCTATCTTTTAAGTCTTGGTCAGTTTAACAAATGGTCCGGTCGATTTTAACTACGGATCAAAAAACCGGCGTACTATGTTTGACAAGGAGATATCACAGTTTGGGAAATATATTATTAAGAGCAGTATAAACAATGGACATTCTACTTGGTATACTGATTATCATTTTGACATTCAAGATGAGGATCCAGCTAAAGCTTGGAAAATTCCCAGATCTTTAGGAGTTGGTAAATCACGTCAAGAAACTATTCCCACTGATTTAAACATTGACTCTCTTAATCAACACTTTTCTGCATCGTCCAATATTGATGACTCTGCTAAAAATCGTACTTTAAATTATCTTTCTAAAACACCACCTCCTGATCTCTCTCCTTGGTCTTCTGTCAATTTACTGCTTGTGATGTCAAGAAAAGCATGCTTTACATTACTTCTAATGCGGTTGGAATAGACAACATCAGTCGTAATATGTTATTGCCTATCCTTGATTACATCCTACATATACTTTGTTATATTTTAAACTTTTCCATTTCCAATCGTGTATATCCTTCCTTGTGGAAGGAAGCCCAAATTATTCTTCTTCCTAAAAAATTGAATCCAAAGTCCTTTTCTGAATACCGTCCTATATCTATTCTTCCTTTCCTATCAAAAGTCCTCGAACGTCTAGTTCATAATCAAATCAACTTGTTCCTAACCAGAAATGACCTTTTAAATCCGTATCAGTCTGGTTTTCGTCCAGAACACAGCACGGTTACTGCACTTGTCAAAATCGCTGACGATATACGTCTAGGGATGAAGAACGGTCCGTTAACTGTGTTGTCTCGCCTGGACTTCAGTAACGCTTTTAACACTGTCAATTTCGATATCCTACTGGCAATACTTAGCTCACTTAACATATCTCCAACGGTAATTGACTGGTTTCATAGTTACATGTATGGTCGCTGACAACGGGTTCGCCTTGAAGATAATTTTTCTTCGTGGTGCAATACGACCGCCGGTGTACCTCAGGGTGGCGTCTTCTCTCCTCTACTTTTTGCTATCTTTATAAATTCTATATCTCAAAATCTCACTTCTTCCTACCAACTTAATGCAGACGATCTTCAACTGTACTGTCATGCTCCTCTAGGTGAATTGGCTGATGCAGTAGTAACCACTAATAGTAATCTGCAACGGATATCTGAGTGAAGCATTGCTTATGGCTTACAAGTAAACCCTCTCAAAACCCAAGTTATTGTTGTAGGCAGTTCTCGAACGAGTTGTAAAGTAGATTGGGACTCACTTCCGCGAGTAGTGTTTGACGGAGTTGTCATTCCTTTTAGTGACACTGTTAAGAATCTTGGCATAACAATTGACAAAACTCTATCTTGGAATGTTCAAATTGCTGTAAAATGTTCACGTCCACTGGTTTTTTACGTCGGCTACGCAATTTTTTACCTACTACGACTAAAATTGCGCTCGCACGATCACTCTTACTCCCTATTCTCGATTACGCTGACGCCTGTTATCTTGACCTAACCGAGGACCAGCTAAACAAACTTGAGCCTCTCCAAAATTTTTGCATCAGGTTCATATTTGGCCTACGCAAGTCCACCATGACCATGTCTCCGAATTTCGCGCTCAGCTCAAGTGGCTTCCCATTCGTCGTCGCAGGAATGCTCATATATTGTCCCTTCTCTACAGTATTTTGTTCAACCCCTCTTCTCGGCGCTATCTTCAGGATCGTTTCCATTTCCTCCAGCAATAGTAGACTAAGGTCATCAGATAACCTCATATTAGAGACCCCTGTCCACAGAACGACTTTCTACGATTGGTCACATTCAGTCGAAGCTGTTCGATTGTGGAATGCCTTACCTGTTGATATTAGACGCACACCTTCGCTCAACGTTTTTAAACATCGTGTTAAAATGCTCTATTTATCACTCTAGCTGAGCTGCTACATCTTAATCCTGTTATTATTATGTATGTAGGTATGTTTTTATGTATATGTATATGTATTATAGTAGAATGTAAGTATGTATGTTTATTTTTTTATATAAATGTATGTATCTACTAGGTTTATATATTTTATTCCAATTTTCTATTGTATTTTCCCAATTAATTTCATTATTATTTTGTAATTAATAAGTGCTTATTTATGGTTTATGTATTTATTTATTGGTTGAAACCACCGTCCCTATTACCTCAGTTATGCTTTTCCATGCACGGTTGTCTGGAAGAGATCGATCTGAGCGATAAGAACGCCCATTGTGACACTTTATTATTAATTTTGTTTTTTTTTAGTTGTAAGATTTTTATTTGTGTCTTTCAATAAAGAGTTATCTATCTATCTCTTTAATTGACAGGATATAGATAGCCGTTTGCAGAAATTTGTGGCTATCAAGAACATAAAGCAGGAACATGCTATAGAGTCAGCAAAGGCAGCTTACGACGCTGAAGTTAGCAAAGTAATCAATGGAAATGTGTTATGCGTGCACCGCACGGATCTAGAAGTGATCCACGATGTCACTACCAAGGCAGCTCTGAAAGTCTTCGATGCTGTCAGCAAGAAAATCACTGACAAGCCTAACCCTTCAAGGGATCAATTGAAACAGGTACTTCATCATAATATAATGAAACTAAATACGCCATGATGTAAAGTATCATCATGTTGCCTATCTATAACATTTTTAGTTATTATGTAACAAACTCAAAGTATTTTATTGTAAATAAGCACTATGATAGCACTTTTAGAAGTCAAAATGAGTGTTTCATGAATAACGAGAAAACAGAATACTATAAATAGATCAAACCAATAAAACTAGATAAACTAATTAGTTTGCTATGAGTTCTTAATACGATTTAAAAATTGTGGGCCCGTAGGCCATGATATTTGAACCCGATTACACTAACCCACTGTCACGAGGCGATCCTTGTGTTTCCTAGGGTTTGTTCCACTAGCCCAGGGACCAAACCTCAGTGGCAATAAAAAAAAACAATGACAATATGGGAATTCCAGGTTATTTGAATTTAGAATTAATAATGACAAACTATCAAATGGAATGAAGTGGATTATAAAATAATTAAGAATTTATTTAAGAGGTTTCACATCGTCACACCACTTATAATTAAGCACTAAGTACCTAATAAGAGACTGTCCAAAGAAGTTGTTTATATATATATGGATGTTATTTAGCTTAACAGAAACAGAAATGTAATGGACGTGAGGTATTTTCACAGTGTATTGTATGGGGACTGGGAAGTTGTTATTAATGCCTAATTTTAAACAACTAGTTTTATTGGTTATTTATTTTTCATATTTAGTGCTACAGATACGATCTATTGCATGGACTGAGTAAATACATTTAAGAAAAATATCGAGTTCAATATCACGGTGTGTAAACATAACTATTTTGATTTTCAGAGTGCAATCTTAAATAAAACTGACCCTGTCATAGGTTCTTCGGGGTACAATTATGTGCCCAATCAAGATCCAACTATGAATAACACCACCGTTTTGGTAGCTCAAAACACTGAGAATTTAACAAAGAAAATTTTAGACAGTCTAACTCAAGTGTTGGCAAATCAAAATCAAATATTGCAAATCCTGAAGGACAACTTCAAAAAAACAAAAGCTTGACGTTGAAAAATCAGAAAACAAAATGTACAGAATGACTAGCTTACAGCTTGTCATTTCATGAAGTTTCAATTTCATTTCATGTCATTCAGAAGAATTCAGAACAATGACCATAGTCTTATATTTTAAATCATGTAAGTTGTAATGTTGTACGAAAGATTACGCTTTTTAAGATTTTATTTTTATAAAAGATTTTTTACTTCGATAATTTATTTTTGATTTTTAAAAGTGTGGAGATCAAAATAAGTCTGTGCAGTTTGTGAAACTCATATTGGTCTGGAGGTACCTAAAAAGTCTAAGAAGATATCGAGCTTTAAGGGTGTAACAATGGCCTATGACCTTCACGTTCGACCTCTAATACTAGTACCGGTGCTATCTATCTGCAGATGGCAGTATAACAGTGATTACAGTGATGGCAGTTTAAAGTTTAAAATCAAATAAAGAGTAACAAGTATACAGAAGTGATTTTCATAATGTTTGATTTATTGCCTATAAATTTTACTGACCAAAAATAGATCTCAGTAACAGTAGGTACTGGAAATATCTAGGAAGTTCTAATTTTAATTAATTATTTTATACTACACGGATTGTACTAAATGATGAACCATGAAGATTTGACGATGACCAGAAAAAACTTACTGAATCTCAGCAATGGAAATAGCTAGGATGTTCCAGTTTTCACCAATCTTTTTATTTTCCACGAGTGCTAGTAATGATGAATCATGAGAGTATGGTGAATGAAAAATGCTAACTAGGTACCTATCCGATCAGCACACTCAGAATTTAATTGGTAGTTTTCATCGATTTGTCCTAAATCATACCAACGGTTCCATGATGACACTCTTTTGATGCTGACCAGAAGTGATTGGATCTTAATAATGGATTTAATTTTATCTGTAACTATGTGTGATGATGATGATTAAAAGTATCTTATTCGTATCTTTATTCCAGGGTATAAGCTATCAACACTACATATTTCATCAAAATCCGTCCCGCCGTTATCGCGTTAAAACTCCTCAAAAAAACAAACAATCAAACAGACAACGTTTCACTGTCATATAGCAGTGTTTTTTGGTCATCAACAACTGCATTATTACTTATCTACTTGACATATTTGTTATTATTTCGTTTCCATGGTAACGTCATTCCGATCTTTATTTTTGAAACTTGGAATGGAGATTGCTGTTACCCTGGAATAAAACATAGAATTCTTTTTATCCCGGAAAATTGTAAGTTTCACTGGGAAAACTGGAAAAACTGGAAGAATGTTGATTACTCGCTGTAAGAAACGGTTGCCATGGAAACGAAATTACAAGTATGTCAAAAAAACATCAACAGCGTTGGTGCTATACCTACTTTTGCATTTGTTTTTAATATCCTAGAAGAACATAGAATGCTTTTTTTCGCTATAAACAGTAGTCCGCGCGGACGAAGTCTTGGGCGGGAAAGCTAGTAGTATATAATTTATTGGCATAAACTCATTTTTGCCAGGGCAGGCGTGTTTATTTAGCTTTTAAGCTAGTTATCACGTTTGTGGAGAGGACATCTGAAGTTTGACGATTCGAAGTTAGACATTTAGAGAAAAAATATAGTTTTTAATATAAGGAAATTTATTAAAATCTTATTTTTCATATATAAAAAACAAAACCACGAAGACAAAGGCGGCTTGTGTAAATTTTATTATGATTAATTTTATTTCATTTGCTGGCAATATTTATTTCTGATTGTATGGTTTCCATTTCCAGTTCTTCATGACATCTGTGGAAAATTCCAGATTATTATAAACCTGTAGTAACCAAGCAATACATAATAAGCCTTTTATAGTTTTTCAAATCGCCTATCACAAACTGCACAGACTTATTTACATCCAGCCTAATATAGGTGAAGCAAAACGCTTCGTGTAATGTATATACCTGAACAAGTTTTGAAAAGAAAACTTACTTTGCACTTTCAGCCTCCGCGGATTGTAGTTCAGTCGTTTTATTTCAAAGATTTCGTTGGCTTTCCTTCCTGAAAATTAAATATAAGTAGCTTTCTTAATTATTAAATTTAGCAATGTTAAATACTTCCTTTCTTTTCTAAGTGTTGTTTTCAGTGTCCCGTTATAATAAACTGCTGGAAGACAATTTATTGGGCTGAAGTTATAGTCTAATAAAAAAAAACAGGTTCAAAATTGCTTCGCGGACCGTACAATGAAAATAGCAGGCCCTGGTTTAGATAGCTAGGTTATACGGTTGTATCAAAAAATTGCCTATAAAAAAAATTGATTACATGTTGCCATGGAAACGAAATAAAAACAAGTCTATCAAAAAGCACCGCGGCTGCCAAAGATTTTGAATTACCTTCGCTTATTCCGTTTTTTGTTCAAATTAGTTTAAATAGGGGTAGAATCGTGTACAAATAATGAGAAAACCTTAGCTACCCTTTCGAAGCCGAGGCGAGTCACTAGTTCACAATAATTCTGATCGTGCGTGTAAGAGGTACTTACCTACCTACCTACCCACTAAGTAAAATATGCTGTGAACTGAAAATAATGGCATTTATAAATTGTTTAAAGTAATAAAAAATAAGTATTACTGTTACGAGCAGGCGCAGCGCTTACTATCAGGCGGTCGACCTCCTCGTCTTGTCACTCAGTGGTGTCAAAATTCGTAACGTTACTTGCAAATTAACGTTAGTTTTATCGTTACTTTAAAATTGTAAAAGCTGTGAGGTAGAAGTGGTGGAGCCACGCGGCCATTTCATTCATTTCATTGTTGACATCGTGACGTGAGCGGTGCCAATTCAGAGAGCAGCTGTTACCAAGATGACTGAATATAATAATTATAATCAAGGTAAATAAATTATAAAAGATGTTCTATCTAGTGCTCTTTCAAATTGTTCGGCATACGGTTTATATTAATGACTGAATACACTAAATGAATGAATACTTGAAGTACATTTATTTGTATGAACCGTACGACAGTAGTGCGGCCGACGATGCTGCACAGTGGTTCCGAATCGAAAATGAGTGGACTTTTGTTCGAAAGTTGAAATATCGATCCGTTTTTTTTATGATGATTGGTTTGGATTGGCTTAAGACTATTTTGTACAGAAGAACAAAATGTCACGAGTCCAACATATTTTTATAACGGCGGAGACAATGATGATGATTTATTTGCTATATCTTCAATATAGCTGTATGTATCTATGCACGAGTATGTTTGTATGTATGTATGTATGTATGTGAGTGTGAGAATGTTCCACCATAGTTTTATCGTACCGTCGTATTTACCATAGTTATAGCGTCGGCCCTATTGGTCCAATTTTGACAAGTGAGATATCAATGGAATGGCCTTTATCGCCAGAGTGTCATAGGAAATTTTGTATTCGACCGGGTTTTAGTTTTTAAACTTATGTCTTCTTAAGAGTTATTGTTAAAAATTGATATAAGTATACCATCAGAAAAAATAATGATACCTAAGTATTTGAAAATAATAACAGATTGTATTTTATATTTAATTGAAAACAAGGAAATCAATACTGAGAGCCAGCCACAATCTATATTACAACCTGTAAACAACAAACAAAAATATATAACACAAAAGGAAATAACAGCAAAGGAAGATAACCAGGATAGTAGTAATATTAAGGAAAAATAATATGAAAATCACTTTCAACGAGGAACTTGATAAAAGAAACTATTACTTTGGTAATTTACTCATAGGAGAACTGCAGTTCTTACCTCCATGTATGAGATCGGAAGCATACATTAATATATTGAAATATGTACAAGCACTTAAACATAAGCACAAATAATCTGAAAGTTAGTGAAAAGTAAAGACAGAGTAGAGAAGTTTGTATACACTCATCTACCAGTTCGTAAATTCTCATTCATTCTTTTTTAAATACAATTTTCTTCTTTGCTCATTCTTCTTCAACTTCAATGATCAGTTCTTCAATACTCATTCTTTTTCAACATTATTTCTATATTTTTTTCAGTTTGTGACTTTTAGATTTCACCAAAACATAGTCACCAAATAGCAAAAATAAAACACCTTTAAACATTTGAAAATCATAATATATATTTATTTATTAGTTCTCTTCCAATAATTTTTAATTATTAATTAAATAGTAAATTGCTTAGTTATTTATTACTTAATTATTTAAATACAATGAAGAAGCAACATATTTGGCTAGGGTTAGGTATAGTTATAAAATAAACAATGATAAATGAATATGATTATTAATAATAGTTATGGTATACAAACTGTTGCAACTTAAAATTAATCAACAATGAATATAGAAAAATAATACCAATTCTTCAGAAATAAATACTTTACCAAGTTTTGATACATAAAACGGCCTTCTGAATTTGCTATAGTTTTGATTTTAGTATATTACTAGTTGCATTTATAATAATTATTATTATAATGTCATAAATAATCATAAATCTGACTGTATGTACCATGTACGTTTTTTTCAAACATATTTTTACTCCTAATAAAAAGCCAATATTCAATAATGTCGTCTTTCATTTTGAAAACCTGTAATTTGATACTACATACTTCAAAGACGGAAACAATCTTTCGACGCTTACTTGTGTCATCGGTGCGGCTAGTACGATAGTTAATAATTTATATAGACATCATCATTCTGGAAAAAAACACGATTCTTTTAATCTCGTGATTTTTTCCAGCACGATAACACATTCTCCGTTGACTTTAGCAATGGTTCATTTGAAAACGTATTCATAGATTGTTGCTAATCATCCAAAACATTAGAGCGCAATTCCGTCCTTAACATTAATGGTGTTTCTCTAAATAACTAGTGTTCAAAAGTCCATGTCATGTCCACATTCAAGTCAAGTCCATCATCCAAGTCTAGTTGAGCTTCCGTAAATGTTTCATTTATCATTGTCACTGTCAAGTTATCACTATTGTTGTTTAGATTTTTTGTGTGGATTTGTTACAATCCAAAATTATTAATGTATAATTTCATATAATTTGCTTTCGCCTTATTTTGTTGCTCCTGTGTCAAAATTGCATTAAAACTTGGGTCTAGAAAAGTTCTATTTAAAAAAATGACATTCTCATATCTCTATGAGAATGACATTTTTGACCTAATTCACAATTTTTTATTGAAGCTACTAAGTCAATTTCGATCTTTGCAATCATTTTCGTAATTTTGAACTCGCACAACATCCATGCCAAATAAAAGTCTCCAACAGTGAGCTGTTCTTTCTGTAGTTTTTTCGTCACTTCTCTTGCTGGTGTTAAACATTGGACAAATTCATTTAAATCATCCCACGTACAATTTGGCAAATATAACCGCTCATCAGTGTTGCATAATTCACATAATCACAACATGCATTCCACAATGTCAATTGTCGAATGCCATCTTGTAGCGCAGTCTAGTTTAATAGTCACATTTTTTCATTTCCTTTTAAAATCTTTACGAAATGTGGTGTTATCTTTTCCACAGCTTTTAATGAGATTGCAAGTAGACACATCCTTACATGCATCTTGAAGTACCAACTGAAGCGTATGCACGGCACACCTTACAATACCAATTTCGTATTCACCGTCTTCAATTGATCTGTTTACAAATTGCTCTCTCAGTACATCAAATCGTTAAGTAGCGAATGTAAGTTCAAGTTCATTATCATCATACTCAATATTGAACTCCGTATCGTTATCTTCAAACAGGTCGATGCTCATGTTTGTTTGAGCTGAATTTGGACCGGCCTGTAAATCGTCCATATCAATATCGACACTTCCACAACTTTCATTGATTTTTATCATGTTAGCTCCGTTATCGGTTGTTAATTTATTTTGTGTCCATACGATACCGGTTCAGATTGTAAATAATAATAATAATAATAATAAAATGTATTTATTGCAAACAAACAAACAAAAAACAATCAACACAATAAAAAAAATTAGATATTCCACGATAACATGACAACATCTACAAAAATCAAAGATGTATCTAATGAATACATCTTTGAGGTGTTCTGTTGTGTGTCGCTGAAAAAGTTCTATGATTCCCAAATTTCACAAAGTTATAAAGCCATCTTGTAAATATTGGCAATTAATTCCCATGAAACTTCTGGTGCCCAGAGAAGCGATATCTATCTTAACAGATATTTTTCTAACTTAAAGCGTATTAGCTAGTTTGAGTCTCATGTTCATAGCCATAGAATTTACATTTTTTCTAACTTTAAGTGCTTTTACAGTTTTCGTATTTTCAGAAATTAGAGACAACAAATTTTGAAATGCCTTATCGTTCATCATGGAGAATGGGCGTCAATGAATAGCCACTTAGTTGGTATATTCTTGTAGTACTATCGCAAAAACTGTTTTTTGCTTAGTAATAATTGTTGAATCTTGTCGATCTGTATTGAGTTCCAAAACCGCTTTGTATACATATTTATGTTGATGTTGTAAATGTTTTATTAAGTTTCCAATATGCTGAGTGTGTAAAAAAAATATGTCATATTTATAATGAAATACAGTGCTGAAATTGGATCCTCAAACCAAACAATAGCCTTGTGTACCGAGAAAAAGTCGCACAGCGTCCTATGAAAAAAGCACCACTCCCGAAACTTCACATCAACCTAATGCACGATTCACATGTCAAGCTTTGCGTTGACGGTTTTTATTTTATTTTCCATTTATTTATTAGAAAATATACAAATTAAACAATACAAGTTGTTGAAAATGTCAGAACATACTTTGTGTAAAAAAATTACATGTCTCTGACGAGCGGATCTATGGGAAAGTTTTAATGTATTTTAAAAATAGCACACGCTTATTAGAATAGGATTTTTTCTACAATGTTCGTAAATATTTATACGAATTTTAAACAATACAAATTGTTTATGGTGAACTTAAGTTTACTATATATATTTCCTATATGAAATTATATATATATTTCATATAGGAAATTAACAAAAGGATTCATCTAAAGGTTCCTCTGAACATCGCGCATTTTACGTGATTCACCATTGTTGCGACCTTAATCGGTTTATTCCCCCATTTTCAAGTCTCTCTACTTATACTTTATATGAGACCTATTGTTTTGCTAATTTTGACCTAACGTAAATCTGACCTAAAGCGAACAAATCAATTTAACTTAATGTTTCATCATCATCATGCCAGCCCTTAGAAGCCCTCTGCTGAACATAGGCCTCCCCCAAAGAGCGCCATGATGAGCGATCTTGTGTTACGTTTGTACAGTGGACAGAAAAACACTCAATATTCGTTAAAAACATGCTAATTTTGGTCGAAATATACCAGAGCATCTTAGGTTTGTAAAAGTTCCATACTATTTATTGATATTTCTAGTTGTAGATTATTATTTATTCAGTGGATTCATTCGCATTGCATTAAAATCAACCATTGAAATGTACCAGAATTACTGGGGTTTATTTAAAAAGGTTTGTTGGGGTATCGTTGATATCCTTACATCATCCCAAGTAACATAAACTAAACTTATTTGAAAAATATATTACAAAAATCATTTTGAATACTTTTCATCATCATCGTCATCACCATTTACTCAATCACTCTCAAACGGCTGAACCAATTTGGATTAAATTTGATACCTAGGCTAGTTTTTATCATCATCATCCACACGGTGAAACCGCGGGGCGTAGCTAGTAGGTAGAGCATAGTAGTGATAAAAATGTTACCACCAAACAAGGATTGTGCCAGAAAAGGTTTACTATCGTTTTCTATGATTACAAGTCAGTATTAAATACTATCTTCTCTCTCAACGTGATATTCGGAAATCAGATCGTATGGTAAGAATATTACATTTATCCAATTACTTTACGAAGCGCCAAAAACCCCACATTGTTTACGTAAACCATCAACTTAATCCATCTACATCACGTAATTGCTTCCCTTCTGATATCTTCCTGGCAAACAATTCTTCGAGAAAAATCTATCGTATCAGCAAACAGCCTTTGGCCAAACACTCACGGACGGGTCGTCTCTCGGGTCAAGTGACAAGCAGTGTATCTACTATGTATACGTGTAGATTGTAGTTATAGCCTATGCTTATATTACAGTGTCACAATTAACAAACAAACAAACAGGGGATCTCATACCACACATTAATATGCAATTTTTTATTTTTTATTGCAATGCTAACCCGCAGCTTCGCACGCGTGGTCATTTTTCTAGGCTAAAACAATGAGATTTTACCAATAGAGACGTCATACCCATTATAAAACCCTAAAAACACGGCGAAATTGTACTAAAGGTACATACATAGAACTTAAGTAACTATATTTGCATCACTGAAGAGGCTAAAAAATCTCAAAGATATACAGAACCGCGTCGTCAGAAAGAGATAAACATATGTTCTCAGTTACAGTGAGTTGCCAATCACCGCCGATGACAGCTTGTAAAGTCACTTGCGTCAGCTAGCATCTAGAGTAAACTGGGGCAAAATGGATAGACGGGTTTATTCAAGCCGAAAATAAAATGATTTTTTTGAAAAACAAATACTTTCGTAATAATAGTTATATATATCCCTGAGAACACCCGTATGTTTGCCGGACACTTGAGGCACGCGCGTTTTTTTTTGTGTATTGCTTCTAGTATAAATTACATAATATTATATACCATTTTATAACTAAAACAATAAAGAACTTCGAAAAAAATACGATTAAACTATCAAAAATATACTCACGTTAACATTTTTCCGCCATTTTTGCGCTGGACACTAAGCACAAAATTATTTTAATATCTTCCTGACAGTATTATTAGACGTAATTACACAAAACATAAGCAATAAATCACTAAAAACAACACAAATAAAAAATCACGCGGTCGTTGATCTCACTAGGACAGCCATATCAAACATGCGACCCGCGGGCCGCATGCGGCCCACTGAGCATCATCCTGCGTCCCGAATCCGAAAAAGTAATATGGTGTTGGTATATTCAAATTTTATAAGTACTCGCATGTTCAATACCAAGATATGAGAAAATTTGCCTGTAAAATCCTGTCAATGTTTGAAAGTACCTATAAGTGTGAACAATTATTTTCTTTGATGAAAGTGAACAAATTTTCCGCAAGATCGCGATTGAAGGACTCGCTCTTGGACGCAGTTTTAAAAGTTATTTCCGCCGATAAATTCACGCCACAAATAGACAACTGATGTAAAGACAAAGATGACATCTGGCAATAGAAGTTAATGTTTGTACTTTTTTGTAGAGTGTTTTTATTGGAAATTTAATAAATATACTTGTCCTATATTAGAACTTTATTCGTTAAGATTTTCAGTAGTTTGTCTTCTTTAAGATCAGGTTTTGTGGCCCACCTATTCTACGGTTTTTATGCTTTTGGCCCACCAGTGACTTTGAGTTTGACATGGCTGCACTAGGACAACCTGAACTCACAAAAAAACTATTAGGACCGAAGTGATTTATTATCCAATAAAATTGCTCGTTTCAAGCTGTTTTCAAATATATGTAACACAAATACAATACTCTATCCTAATTCAATACGATTATGATTGTAACTCCGCTAGACTCCCCGACTGAAGATCGTCAGCCGTGGCCTTTATGGGTCGGAGCGCAGACATACGATCATCAGCCGTTGGTAAGCCCCAACATCCCTTAGCAAAAACGTTGCGCGCCATTATCGCGTTCTCTCTGTAGCTCTTGTCACTTGTCTCGTTCGTGTAAGTGGCGAAGCGGCAACATCGCAAGTTGATTTAGAAGAGAGAAGAGAATGAAATTTATAATTTTCCATTTTCAATACCGTAAATAATTCTTAAAAATGAAAATACATATCGTTCTTGCCATTCACAGTTGTTCCAATGAATGTAATGCGCTTTCTAAACACACAAGATGTCATTTTTGAAGAATTTTTCATGTTTCGAAAGTCACGTGTATTTACGTGTTGCATCGTTGCCACTCTGTTTTGGACTAAGTCGACACAAGCTGATTAGCTTGTGTTTGTTTTGCCACGCAGAGCGGAGTACAACGTATCTACCTTAGTTTATATATAACATCATTGGGTTAAAAGTACTATATGTAATATTCCAAGGCCTAAAATATCAATGTACTACTATTTGATCAAAATTTCCTCAGCCGTCACAAAGTTTTTATCGATTCCTCTGCTTCTACTCATCGGTTTGTGATACCAAGTACACCAGTTCTTAAGTCAAACTCCAAGCTATCCAAAATTGAACCGCATCGCAAATGGTCCAGTAGTTTTTACGTGATGCGCGAACAAACATACAGACAAACAGATAGACACGAATTTAATTCCTAGACAATTTTTCTTTCAATTATCTCCTTTGTGCAGTTTTTTTCGTTCCTATTGCTATATTATAAGTATAGAAGATTATAAAGAGAAAAGATTAGAATTTTTATACGTTAGTTGGTTTTTTAATGGATAAACTCAAAAAATAAACTAATTTAAAAAAATCTTTCCATCTTTAGAAAGCTACATTATCAGCGAGTAACATGCAGGCAGTGTTGTTTTTTTTTCAATTATAGATCCATATGAAAATTACAAAAATGTAACCCAAGGTGTAAAGAATTTGCTTATAAAAACGGAACGGAATGACATGTTGCGGAGTAACAAGTCTACACTAATATTATAAAGTGGAAGGATTTGATTTTTTTGTTTGTTATGGATAAACTCAAGAAATACTGAAACGAATTTAAAAATTCTTACACCCACAAAAAGATACATTATTAGCGATTAAAAAGAGCTGAATTTTATTTTTCAAAAATTTTTTGCTCCTTTTTGAAAATTATAATAATGAGACCCAAGGTATCAAAAACTTGTCTTAAGTAAAATTATTATAAAATTACGAAAAACCCGACTGCGAGCAAAATTATAGAACAAGAGCTGCCAGCCCGCAAAAATAATCTCACTAATATTATAAAGGCGAAAGTATGTATGTATGTGAGGGTGTGTGTGTGCGTGTGTGTTTTACTTCTTCACGCTTAAACGGCTGAGCGGATTAGTATTAAATTTCCTTTTGGTATGGAGGTAGCTTATACCCTGGATTAACACATAGACTACAATTTATCCCGAAAAATACACGGCTCCTGACCCACGGGACGTGGGTGAAACCGCGGGGTGCAGCTAGTATTTATATAAATTTAATGTTTCTTTTTTACTTTCATATTTTACTTTACTTTAAATAGTTGCAATTGCAACATTAGACTATAGTATATTACATTAGCTAGAATAATATAACATTGAAAATCTTAACGACCGCAATAACAAAACGAGCTATAGCTACTCGTATGACTAGATATAAGATAGTCATATAAAGAATCATAACAATTTAAGTTTAAAAAAGAGTGCAAATGGGTAAATATGTAGGCAGTAAATAGAAACACACGATAATGGGCTAACGTGTTATGTTCATTTTGCACCAATCGGCATATTGGTAGGTCAACGCGTAAGCGAGATATAAATTATTTTGTGTAGGCTCAGAAAAAAGGCAAACGTAATTTAGGATTTACGTACCATCCCGTATAATGACTATAGCATACGGGATGGCCGCGTACCTTCTTAGGGTAACATGGATGGGAGCATGCAGTCACAGAGAGACTGAAGTTCTCTGTGGTTGCATGGAATGGTACAGTTTGGCTCAGGAAGAGCCCCGCTTTATAAGGGTACTGATTTGCAACGCGGGGCAAATCTGAGCTGATCTAAATGGTAATCTTCAATGGTAATCGGTAAAGGTAATAAGAAATACAGGCAGTAAGAGCGAGAGGAGGCCCAGTAGGAGAAGCTCTTCTAAAATCAGTCAAGGGTGTTGACTTGCGATGAGTCACACATAGGAATGTCGTGAAATGGGACAACATTTTAGTTAGCTGCCTAAAGTTCAGGTACCGTTTTTGTACGAGTGCGAGGAGTTCACAAGATCGGAAGTTCTCCTTGCACCTGTAGCAAAGCCATAAAAATTGGGCTTCCCTTAAGGTACGGACTAGAAGTACGACCGTAACATACTTCTGGGTCTATTTTTTTAACAAAACCTATCGAGATGGTATCAAAATGAAGGTCTTCTAAATAACATTTCAAAAATATATAATTCTTATAACTAAACAGTAGAAATTGTATTATAAGCTTCTTACAACATTTTCTGTTGCGGACTCTCACGTAGGTGCGGGGTCTCAGTTGCAAAGAAAATGAGACTTCGGTGAGCTCAGGATAGGAGGATGAAACGGAAACGCACTTTATGACAATTTAGTCTGTTTATTATTGTTCAGAATTACTTTTTCGGAGGAGTGGACTGTATTACAATTTTAAATCGCGTATTCACTTTTTCGGTCATAGGTCGCTGGTTTATATTAACTAACAGCAATAACTTATTTGTGGTTCAGGAGCTTCGAGGATTCAATGAATGAAACTACTACGACGGGTACAACTAACTGACTGACTGCATTTATTTACAAAAATGCTCTTATATTTATACAATACAATTTAGGTAACGGTACCTGCTCGGTCACAGGGAGAGCTCGGGAGCAAGAGAAATATGAGAAAAAATACGAGAACCGTTGTACGGTTCTCGTATTTTTTGCAACTACTAACTGGACATCGTTCGTTATTTTTTTTACTATCAACGGTTTTTACTTTGTCGGCGCATTGCCCGTGTTTAACGGCAACTACCCTACCTGCGCTAAGGGCTCCTGTAATTAAGACATTGCGCATTGCATTGTCTAACAAGCTTAAATAATAAACATTTGGCGCTTTTATCTATTTCTAAACTAACGGAGGTTTTTTTCCCTAACGGTATCTTTATTTTTATCTCCCTTAAATTACACGTTAAATCTACCTACTTACTACTATTACATCTTATTCTAGTTTTATACAAAATAAATGAAGCGAAGCCTCGTAGCCGAAGTGCTTACACGTCGGTCGGTCGGTCGCGGTCCCTTTGCTCTGGCCGGTGATTCCCGATGGTCACGTGATCTATGATCGCGGGGTCACGTGGCATCTGGGAGGCGGACAAGCTCACTGTCCTCAACAATTATCACAGAAAACAAGGATGGTACAGAATATATAGATTTTGTAACCCGATTATAAATGTTGGCTGCGGAGCCGTAATAAACTTGGTTGTGCTATCCAATAACTTTGGACACTTATAGGAGAGCTTCTTGCTTCGACGGCTACTGCGAATAGGAACTATAACGATAATGCACCCCCCCCCCCCCCATTTTTTTTTGGTGAAGTCGATGTATAAGTTTTTGCATCGCTTGCGGTTTTTTTGCTCCCGCCCTCGCCGCAAACCCTCGCCTACGCTTCGATTCGCCGTGTGGCTGGTCCGAAACCTTATCATCTCCGTGCCAAGTCGTCCAGGACCAACGCACCGCTGGGCTCTGACTGAGGTTTCATTGGAAACCTTTAGCTCAGAGCCACCTCGTAAGTTCAGTGAAGCCAAACGTTCTGCCCTTTCCCCGTTCGCGCGTTGGAGTGAAGTTCGAGGTCACCTGGCTGGGCCTTCCTACGGGATCTCACCCGGCCCGGGTCGTACCTCACTTCTCCAGCGCGGCTTGGAGGTAAGACGCACAACTCATCAGTTATCATCATTTTTATTGCTACATTTCCAACTGATCTTCTTCTCTTTCGCATCTCTACTATCACTTCATTTCTATCTTCTCTTTATCTTCAAAATTTTGGACGGGAAATCATCCCCGCCAACTCACCCAACACAACAGCCGCATCCGCAACCGGAAGGTATTGTATGTCGCAATCTCTTCCACCCAGAACAGTCGGTTATCGTCCCGCCGGCTGCTCTGGGACTGCGAACTGCACCGCACAAAAGTCCGCGCAGACAGTGCGAAAGCGGGACCTCCCGAGGGCTCGCCACCGGGGAGACTGAGTACTCCAGCGGCGGCGAAACTGACAGGCCCCCTTTAGTCCACCTATTGGAGCGGGCTACAGCACCATTGGACCAGTCCCACCAACCACATCACACATGAGAGGACCCGACGTCACCCCCCCCCCCCCCCACCCCCCCACCCGGCCCGGCGCGCGCGATCGACCAAGGGCTCGAGGTAAGTGGCCGTACCGGACCACAAGGCCTCGAAACCTCACGATCGATCGCCCCGGGGTCGACCGAGTAAGCCTAAGAGGCGCGAATCCTCGGACGACGAACTGTGCGGTGACGAGAAACGACCGAGGGTGAAAAACTCGATCACACCGACGGACAACCAGCTTCGGGCGTCATCGTCCGAATCACATTCATCCACTACATCATCATCATCATCATTATCATCAAGTGAGTCGACGCAACCTAAGGCTACGCGACCGGATACGGTATCACCGGCCTCGCATCACTCATCTCCTCATAGCCAACATCACAGGTCAGCAACTGACTCGATGTCATACGCAGGACTGGAGTCGGTACCCATGGACGCCGCCCCGATGCCGTTACCCCCGTCACCATCGCCGGAGGCTGCGGCCTCCTACGCGGCAGGTATAGCATCGCCACCACCGGCATTTTCGAACCGTGGACCTGATATACTTACAAATCAGACCACGCCCCAACAACACCAAGCAGGCACAGCAGCGTCCCTCAGAGGATACCCACCAATCATAGTCGAGTCCCTCCCTGATTGGACGAAGCACTTTGCGCAATTACGTCACAGACTCGGCCATGCGCCTAACGGACGTCCCGTGGGCAAAGGCTTTCGGTTTGTAAGTACAACAGCCTGCGAGTTTAGGACCATACAAAGGTACCTGACGGAGGAGACAGATAAGGACCGCAGCATCGCGTGGCACTGTTACGCGGTGAAAGCGGACCTCCCCACCAAGGTAGTGATAAAAGGTATGCCGCTGGGAACCAACCCGGCGGTGATCAAGAAGGCGACAGACAATATGGGCTATAACATCAGATATGTCAAGGAAATACCGGCAAAAAATAAGTCAGGGCCCGCCTCAACATGTATTTCGTGGTAATGGACAGAATCGACGAACAGGAGCTTTCTACACTTTACGTGTGCAATGAGTTATTAAACATGCCGGGAATTAGAGTACAGGGATGGCACCCGCGAGGAATAGTACCCCAATGCCACCGCTGTCAGTTCTTCGGACACGCATCTGGGGGCTGCCATCGACCGCCGCGATGCGTCAAGTGCGCGGAGGAACACTTCGCGGTGGACTGCACGCGTACGAAAGGTAATAATAAAAAAAAAACCCTTAAAATGCTCCAACTGTAAGGGAGCACACGCAGCCAACAATAAAAGATGTCCGCATTATCTAAGGGAGGCAAGGAAGAGAGGAATCCGGGTGCCCGGCCAGTACCATGAATTCCACTACCGAGCGGCACCGATACTGGAAACCAACCTGCTCCCCCCAACAGTACGAGAGGGAAAGTTGCGTCCAAGGTCACAGGAACCTGGGACATCGAGAGCCAAATCCCCCTACAAACCGGTACGTCATACCGAGGCCCAAACCCGCCCTTCCATGGATCGGAAGTCACAAAACGCTACCCAACAAGCCAACCAAGCACACTACATGCGGGCAATGGAACAGGCAGCGCCAAACCTCCACCGCTAAGGACACCTTCTCCGTGATTTTATTCAGTTCCCTTTTTACCGTAGGGCATCTAGTGCGGGCCCACACTTGCGTAGCCAGCGCTTTTAGTCTAGGTCACGCTGTATTGTTATAGGCAGCTCGAATCGCCTATGTGGTGGCGCTCTAATTGATGTGGCCGACTCCTTTGCTGCCTTCATTTTACCTGTTATGTGAGTGACGGCCTCCTTTACATTCTCTGTGTTGTTGATTTGGCCCCCTGAGAGGTCCAATAGTCCACTACGGTACGTCTCCCAGTTGACCCTCAGGATGGGCCCCCTTTGGAGTGACAAGCTTGTGGTGCCTATAGTTACCAGAATGGGGAGGTGATGCTCGTCGAGGTCGTACAGCACCTCCACATTTATAGGGACTGTGACGTTTTGAAATAAGACAATGTCTAATACGTCCGGCATATATGAAGGGTTGGTGGGTATATGCGTAGGTTCATCCGGCCCTATTACCTCAAATTTGTAGGCATCAGCTGCGTAGCGTAGTGTCCGTCCGGCCGGCGAGTCCAACCGCGACCCCCACGTGGTATGCTTCGCATTGAGGTCACCGGCCAGAATGGTAGGACCCTACCCGTCCATGATACAGGAAAAATCGCTGGCTTGCAGATTACTAGTAGGTGGCCTATATGCTGCGTAGATCTTAAGTTCACCGTGCGGAGTGTTGAGCCTTACCCCGTTGGCGCATAGTTCCTTGCATACTGGTGTTGAGAGCTCCTCGTGAACTATGCCCAGCCTCACTAGTACCGCCGTGCCCCGATAAGCGGTATTCTTGGGCGAGACACAGTCCCGTCAATATGAATAATAATTAGCAATTTTAAAATCTTGAGTGCTCTTAAGTTTCGTCTCGCCCAACAGGATGACATGGACATCATGGAGTTGGACGGCCAGCTTCAAATGTGTTGATTTTCCTTTAATTCCCACCGGATTCCAGTATAGTAGTCTGGTGGTGTCTGTGTGTTTTTTGTGGTAGTGGTGTTATCCATCTATGGATCCGGGCTAGGATGTCGAGGCCTCTCCGTGCCATCTCTCGGATATCCCTTCCGGTGACTATGGAGGCGAGAAGTTCCGTAAGGATCCCCATGATGGCCATCATGGGGTTGTTCATGTTGTTGTTGTTGTTCATGTTATTGCTGTGGTAACTGTTGGTATCACCTGGTTGGTATACCTGAAAACCATAGACCAAGCAGGCGAACATATGACCAACCTCCACCAACTAAATAGGCAGTTATACCGAGCCGCTCCCGCCATTCATCCCTTATTGGACAGCAATGGCGAAAGGAAATATCACCCGAAAGATAGAGCGGAGATAATGGCCGAACATTTAATGTACCAATTCACGCCCCATCCTATATATATATAGTACATGACGTCAGCGTGGCAGTAACAAATCATCACGAGACAGTCGTGGCGAGAGTGAGAGAGATGCAGCTAGTAGCAGCCCCGCCACTCTCAGGCGGCGACTTTATCTCACCGAAGGAAGTAGCGGAAGTAATCCGCCGACTTCTGAAAAAAAAGGCAGCAGGTTTGAATGAATTACCACTCGCAGCTTTCCTTGAAGAAAGGGAGTTTTACGTGACGGATGAGCAGAGTGATTCAACAAGAAAACCAATAGCAGCAGGAGTTCCCCAGGGCAGCTGCCTCTCTCCTACACCATACGCGCTGTACACTGATGACATCCCCACCCTGGAGGGACACCTGCGGGACGGGGAGCGTGATGTCACACTGGCACTTTTTGCAGACGACAGCGCGTATATTTCATCATGCAGCAGTCTGAGGTATGCGGCCCTGAGAATGCAGAGGGTACTGGATCTAATCCCGGACTGGTTGGACCGGTCACGCATGGCGGCCAACGTGGGGAAGACGGCGGCGCTGCCAGTCACCAGAAAACGAACCAGGTGAACTTAAATTTAAATAACTAACATTACAATGGCAATCCTCAATAAAATACCTGGGCATTCACATAGACAAGAAGCAATTAAAATGACCAAAGCAGCGAGACCTATGTTTTGGCCGACTCTAAATTCGAAATTACAACTTAAAACCAAGCTGGGGATCTATAAGACATATTAGATCCAGACTGACGTACGCGGCCCCAGCTTGGTTTCAGCTTTGTTCGCGATAAAGAAAATCAAAATTACAAGCTCAGCAGAATATTTCAATGCGAACGATAACTGGTGCCGGGCGCTACGTCAGAAATGACGTAATAGCCCAGGACCTACACATCGAGACCATAGAAGAGTTCATCATAAAACTAGCACGCAAAATGTACGAAATGTACGACCTGCGCGACACAGCGCCCCTGCATGCCCGGCCGCCCGACGAGACATCAAGGCCATCATATAGCTCCCCAGGGAGCTACTAGCCGCCGACACCACGGAGACCAGCGGCTCGGAGGAGTGAGTTAATGCTCAGCAAGTTCCCCCCCCCCCCCCACCCCACATTCCTCTATTTAATATTTATTACACATTAAGAAAAAATAAATAAAACTATGCAAAAAGAGCAGTGTATATTCCTTCGCAGAGCAGCAAGCTTGCAGCCTGCGCAGGATGAGTAACCAGTGGGCCGCAGCCCGCTGAGGTTCAGAACAGGCAATGGAGGACCACTCCGAAGCCTGAACCAGCCCTCCTCGGAGGACTGCCGACATCACGAGTCTATTTTTTGTGCCTGTTTTCGAGCGTGGGAAAGTTTGAGCCTAGAACAATGAGGCGCACGTATGCCACGAATAAAATGTAATAAAACACCCAATGGGAGAGCTTCCACTGTTTTACGTTTTGTATAAATACGCGTACTTTCTAAAATCAGCGTGCATTATCGTTATAGTTCCTGTTCGCAGTAGCCGTCGAAGCAAGAAGCTCTCCTATAAGTGTCCAAAGTTATTGAATAGCACAACCAAGTTTATTACGGCTCCGCAGCCAACATTTATAATCGGGTTACAAAATCTATATATTCTGTACCATCCTTGTTTGTTGTGATAATAAACCAACTAAATTGTCATAAAGTGAGTTTCCATTTCATCCTCCTATCCTGAGCTCACCGAAGTCTCATTTCCTCTGCAACTGGGACCCCGCACCTACGTGAGAGTCAGCAACAGAAAATGTTGTAAGAAGCTTATAAGACAATTGCTTCTATTTAGTTATAAGAATTATATATCTTTGAAATGTTATTTAGAAGACTTTCATTTTGATACCATCTCGACAGGTTTTGTTAATTTTATGTTCCATCGGAAATACAATATGCCAGCCGTAAGACTCCATTTTAGTTTTCTTGACATTTGATATATCCTATAGCACTCTCGTGATCAAGACAAATCCAATGATACCCCATTTATCAAAATCCATCATTCCATTCATGCTATAAGACGAGCCTAAGAAACGTACAAACAAACAAATATACATACACTCACAAACACATAACCCTCCGCACAGTCGGGTAAAAACGGAACGGAATGACATTATGTTGTGGAAGTGAAAAATAACAAGTCTGTCAAAAAACACCACGAGGCTACACAACTGGTGGCAGATGACTAGGGATTATCCTAGTAGTAGGGATTGCATCCAGCAGTGTTTTTAATGCCGCGGGGCTATTGTTGGATTGGTAGCAATCCCGCGGTATCACGCGTGTCTTTTTTACATTTTATATAAAACGTTTAATGTAACGTTTCATCCGTCACTTGTTGACATCAGAACATGTACCTAAATAAAATGTATAATAATAATAATAATAATAATAATAATAATAAGCCTTTATTGCTGCCATGTTTTCTTTAAAATATGAATGTATATCTAAAATACTAATAACATGAAGTAACTTAACTTAATTTCTTTAATTGCCGGCCGTCGGCGCATTTTTAGACACAGCTTGGCCTTCGACAAAAGCCTCCTCTAAAAAATTCCATATATTTCAGTCTCTCGCCATGCGAATCCACTTTGGACCAGCTACTCTTTTAAAGCTATCTTCCCAACGTTTCATTTGACGTCCTTTGCTCCTTTTACCATCTCTTGGGTACCACTGTTATTATGTGTATTTTGCCGTGCTTGACCTATGGTTGCCAAACATGGGCATTAACATGGGCATTAACGGAACAATTATTTATTTGAAACGGTTAACGCGCGAGCATTTAAAAATTATTCCGAAAATTCTTGTTTTTGTTATCTCCACCAGATGTTTAATTTTATAATATTTATATGTATATAATATTATATATCTATGTATGATTTATTAATATTTTAATTTTATAAATTCGTAATTTCCATTTGACTGTCCATATCTCGAATGAACGCCTATACATATCTTTCTTGCACATCCAGGATGACTGGCAGAAAATGCTGTCATAGTGTTAAGTCCTCTTCTGTACACTGTTTTTGTGCATAAGGTATTAAATAAATAAATAATCCAATCAAGATTGATAACAAATAAAGTTTCTTAAAAAAACCGCAACAATCAACAAAACTATTGAATACAATTTTAAACACTCACTATGTGAGCGGTGCAGGCGTGGGCGCGGGAGGTACGACGTGAATGTTGGCACGGGGTTTTGCCAGGCATCTGTCCCTCTACCTACTTACGCGAGCTAATAACCTACAAATTGCTGAGCCGCGGGGCTACAAATCAGGCAGGGCCGGCCGCCGCGCGCTTGCATTCAGACGCTTACCGTGTCGCTTGTTTGAACTTTCGCTAGTAATGGCGAAACGTAACAATAATGACAATTGTTGTGTGAAGGGATGCCTTAGTAGGAAAAAAATACTCTTTTTGTGGCTTTATCACAATAAAGTTGTCACAGATCTGTCTACTGAATGACTAAACGGATAAAAAATATATATAGTAAGTACATAATTATTTATAAGTGTGTTATGTTTTGCCCGCGACTTTGCAAGCGGAGTCCGTTAGTTTGTACCTAACTAGATAGGTACCTACATTGTATTTTTTTGTTTGGAGTTTGACTAGAATGTAAAGGGGCATGCCCCGTGCACCTACTGGCTTCACCCACTGGTGGGTGCACGGGTAATTCGCATTTACCCGTGCACCCACCAGTGGGTGAAGCCAGTAGGTGCACGGGGCATGCCCCTTTACATTCTAGTCAAACTCCAAACAAAAAAATCCAGTCCACCTACTGCACTAGAGTCGGAAACTAATGAAGAAATAATCGACATTTATGAAGAAAAAAAAACAACATGTTTTGTTATTAGGTAACAAGATATTTTAAAGTAATAGATGTCAAAGTGACAGAAAGGGTTATAACTGTGAAGCTAGTGATCCTAGACTAATAGTTTCTTTACATAAGTTATAGATCTCATTGAAATCTTCATTTTGGATGACAGCTGTCAAACTTAAAATGGCTATAACTTTGAAACTAACGATCCTGGACTAGCAGTTTCTTTACAGAAGTGTATCACGAGGCGGTCCCCGGGTTTGGGTTGCTCCCACTATTCCAGGACACAAACTTCAGTGACACAGAATTACAGGAACTTCCTTCCGCTCGATTTTAGCACACGGCGGGAGCAGACTCGGCAGGCCAGAGTCTGATATCGTCCGGCTCTTGCCTAAAAGAGTTCCGCGCGAAGCCGTTCATAGAGTGCAACGCGATCGGGCGCTGCAACTCAACGATGTTCCTCAAACCAGAGCAGCAGACTTTCAGATTTTTTATATTAGTGTTAGCGAAGGAAGGACGAAAGATATATTTTGCAAATTAAATCAATGAAGACACTAAAGTGGAATGTTTTTCTATTTTTGACCAAAAATCAATGTGTGAATGACAGGATATTTGTATTTAGCATGAATAATGAACTATCAAAATGAAAAGAAATGGATTATGAAAGAATTAAGAGATCAAAAGAGTATTATTATGAAAAAGGTTTTGACCTCATCACAATACCCCGCCTCCCCAGAGTTTTTTTTTTGTGGTATAATTTATTAAAAAAAAAAAAAAAAAATATCCTAAGGACGAAAAAAAATAATAGTAGAAATTAATAATAAAAATATATATATAATATGGGTAATATAGTTAAAATAGTAAAATAATTAATTAAAATATTGAAAATGCTGAGAAGTCTTTTAATTTTTATATGAAAATGTTTATTAACAATGTCAATATACAATTGATTGGATTCCTAGATGCATTCAAATTCATAAATCACACATTCATTCATCATCATTCATAGTCTTATTCCCATTCCTTGGAAATAAAACTCATAAGAAAGAGGAACCTTATATATCAATAAGGTCACTCGTGGAACCAATACAGTGTAGTGTAGTGTAGTGTAGTGTATTTATACAGTCACTATCCGCTGATCAGGGTGATTATGTGAGTGTATGTGTATGTGTGTGTGTGGTGAATGTGTGGTGTGTGATGTGTAAATGTATGTATGTGTATATATATATACAATTTGTTTGCCAAAATGGCTAAACGTACCTTAGGGTACGACGTGCCTGTAGCACGTGTATGTACATAATAAACGTTGTGTTAGAACGTTAAAATAATATGAGTAAGGTAGGTAGGTAATAGCATATTAACTATAAAATAATACAGGTTTTGTGACCTAGGCTTGGTTTATAGAGTAATCACATTTGCCGCTCTTTTCAGTGTTGGTAGTTTTGTGTGTAGGTCTAGTAAATAATATATTTAGAACTTGTTTTCGCTTTAAACTGAACATTATGTTTGTAAAATATAAAAAAATACATAGCTAATAAGTAGGGTATTAGCTACTATTAGTACCAAATAATTAAAGTATGTAGTAAGTAAAATAGCACTGAATAGCAATACGTAGGGACTTGAAGTCAATATTCATAATGAATCCGAAAAGTTAATGAAGTGAATAAAAAAAATAGGCTAAAAATGTGGACATTACTCCGTAAAGGGAAATTATATTAAAATTACATTATTTACAACATAAATACAAGGTTATTTGTAAGTAGGGAACCTACAATGGTCATAAGTAGGTATTTAAATATATGGTAAGGTACAGGAATATGAAAGCAATGTAACTTTCATAGTACATAATTATAATAAAGTATGTAAGTAGACAAGTGAGGTTAAGGTTAAGACGTACTGTTACACCCCAACCTTGTTAGCCCTAGTGCTATCTTGCAGTTTCATTTAGCCTGATCAGCAATCTTGCTGGTTAATGCTTCATTTAATTATAATTAAATTCAGTCTGACTCGACCCATCATCCAGAGCGGTTGCCAATAGAAACTATAAAAGAAATATTGTATTATATATATATTTCTTCAAATCTATTAAATAGTTTAAGTTTAAAACAGTTTTTTTTTAAAAAGACGTTTTTGAAAATCCATATAACATTTTGGTGGCAGCGGTGGGATCCGGAAATCCCCAGTGCCAGGCACCGCTCCGTTGACTCGCTCCGGATCCTCGTCCTAAAACAAAATTAATTAAAACAAATAAGTGTTTTAAAACTTACCTTGTGTTAGTGAATATAACATAAGTGCTTTATACTCACCGTGTTATCCTTGACGTATCGTCACGGAAATCCTGTCAGGTCCTGGAAAGGATCTGCTCCTATTCGTCCTGAAATACTCCGGCCGAGTGAAGATCGCCCTAAGCTCCAACTGCAAGAGAAAATACCCAGAAGTATTCTCCGTGCTTCCATCCAGCTTCGCAGTCCTTCATCGTGGTATCCTGCATCTAAAACGAAAACCAGAATTCAACATCCAAAATCATACAAGAATCGACGACCAGAAAGTTTTAAGCTGCGACGCACCTTATCTCGTCGGAATGTTCCCAGAAGCCGCCGTCTGCTTATCGGTCGCCCACGCATTGCTCGTACTGTGAGTCTTTAGTCATTGTTTTGACTAGGTTGAGAAATTAGGGTTCCGTTAATTATTTTATTGTGTTTTTAGATCTTGTTCTCATTTTTGTGACTTGTTCTTATAGTTTTGGAAAATTATGACAAAAGTGCCAAAAGCTGAGGGAGACAAATTAACTGTTGAAATTCCCGAACCAGAACAAGTCGCAAGTGATACATCAGTTAAGTCACTTACTGGTTCTCCGCGGCTTACCAGGAGGGCCGCCGCAGCTATCGCAATGACCGAACTAGAATTGGGTGTTTTGTTCAAATTTGTTAAATCATATGATGGCAGTAGGGAAACTCTCAACTCATTCCTTGTGAATTGCAACAACGCATTCGACCTCGCATCAGAATCTCAGAAACCTATCTTATTCAAGTACATCCTTAGCCAGTTGAATGGGAAGGCGGAAGTTGCTTGCTCCATTAAAGAGTTCACATCCTGGGAACAGTTAAAGGACTTCCTAAAAACACAATTCAGTGAGCGAAAACATTATTCGCATCTTTTAGCTGACCTCCAAGAGAGCAAACAAGGTCCGCAGGATAATGTGAGCCAATATGCACTACGTATGGAGACTTACCTCTCACAACTACTAACTGAGATATCCTTATCTAACACTAAAGTCAAGGAATTGCCCGGCCGCACTGCAGCCATGGAGGACCTAGCCCTCCATCAATTTGTAATGGGACTTCATCCTCGAATCTCAAATATTGTCAGATGTAGGTCTCCTAAAACACTAAATGAGGCAATTAATTATGCTATTTCCGAGGAACGCATTCAGCAGACGCTGTATAGAAAGCCACAGATGGACCAAAAACCTATCACTAACAATAATAATAACAAATTTAGAGTCGCTCCTTTTAGACAAAACTTCAATGCCGGTCCTTCTAGACAGAACTTCAATCCATCTTTCTCCTCTCAAAAGCCATCTAACCCCGCACAACAAGGGACTTCTAATTCATTTTGCCGTTATTGCAAAACGGCTGGACACGATATCTCTATTTGCAAAAAACGTGAATATAATAACAATCGTTTCAAGGTTGAACAAAGCCGAACGACTAACCAAACATTTTATCGTCCGCCCCCGCGTGTAAACTTCCTTGAACAACCTGATGAGGAGGCCGGCCAAGACGAAGTAGATCTTTCCCCCGACACTTTAAACGAATAGAAGTCTCGTCACAGTGTCGCCCGAGACAGTGTACAAAAGCCGACACTATAACCAAACTGTACAATCCTTGGGACCACTCGGGTAACCAGCCCCAAATAAGCGCCCAATCCTCTAACTCAAGGGACCACTCGGGTAACCAGCCCCAAATAAGCGCCCAATCCTCTAACTCAAGGGACCACTCGGGTAACCAGCCCCAAATAAGCGCCCAATCCTCTAACTCAAGGGACCACTCGGGTAACCAGCCCCAAATAAGCGCCCAATCCTCTAACTCAAGGGACCACTCGGGTAACCAGCCCCAAATAAGCGCTCAATCCTCAAATTCTAGGGACCACTCGGGTAACCAGCCCCAAACAAGTGCCCAAAATTCAAAACCAAGCAATATCAACCGACAGGGTAATCAGCCCCAAACCAACGATCAGAAAACGATTGAACATATTTCTTACGGGATTGAGAACTCTAACGTCACTTCCGTTTCCAACGAGAACCATAAAAAAATCTACGAAGTTAACATAGACACAACGAAAAGGCTGTTACCACACGTGCTACTATATTCATCAGCCTCAGACATCCCATTATCTTTACTAGTCGATTCAGGTTCTGCCATTTGTTTACTGAAGGAATCCAGTATCAGAACAAATCTAAAACTGGTCAAAGAATCGATTAAACTTAAGGGCATTAACCCTTCTGACGAACCAACTCCAACCGAAGGTCATTTTCAACTCAAATTAAAATTAAATGAAAATAAATCCATACCATTCAAATTCCATGTCATCAGGGACATCAATCTACCTTATGATGGCATCATAGGCACAGACTTCCTAACCGCCTCTGGTTGTAAAATCGATTACACTCACGATATCTTGAAAATAGGAAAATTAGACATCAAACTACATTTTTCTGAACCTTTTTACGTCATTCCACCTCGTTCTGAAGCTGTCATTGAATGTTCTATTCAAAAAATAAATCTTAAAGAAGGTCTTGTTATAGATCAACACCTTTCCGATAACCTACTAATATCCAATTGCATTGTTAAAATTAAAGACAACAACCGTGTAAATTTGACCGTTGCTAACACATCAGAAACTTTTGTAAATGTTAAAACAAACTTGAATCTCAATATTGAACCTCTGCATTCCACTGCATATCAGACTAGTGCATATCTCCAAGGAACATCTACACGAACTAACGAAGTAATTGATTCATTGAGAACAGATCATTTAAATCAGGAAGAGAAAGATGCCCTTATAGAACTGTGCTCCCAATATTCCGACATCTTCCACCTACCTGATGACCAATTAACTCATACTTCTGCTCTTGATCATCAAATCAAGACAAATAGCGATATCCCTGTTCATACTAAATCATATAGATTCCCAGAATGTCACAAGAAAGAAGTGGAAACTCAGATTGGAAAAATGATTGACCAGAAAATCATAGAACCTTCATCCTCTCCTTGGAGTTCTCCAATCTGGATAGTGCCTAAAAAGGTAGATTCACATGGCCAACGTAAATGGCGAATTGTAATAGATTATAGAAGGCTGAATGATATAACCATTGGTGAAACATACCCTATTCCACAAATATCCGAAATTCTTGATCAATTAGGAAACAGTAAATATTTTACAACTCTAGACCTCACTTCCGGCTTCCATCAAATCCTTATTTCTCCCGAAGACGCCCCTAAGACGGCTTTCTCTGTACCTCAGGGACACTTCCAATTTAATAGAATGCCATTTGGGCTAAAAAATGCGCCATCCACCTTCCAGAAACTTATGAATAATTGTCTTTCTGGCCTTCAAGGTACACGATGCTTCGTCTACCTAGACGATATAGTCATCTATTCTCATGATCTGTTTTCCCAGATCGATAACCTGAGAGCTGTCTTCGACAGAATCCGTGATTTCAACTTAAAACTTCAACCGGAAAAATGTGAGTTCCTACGAAAGGAAGTCGCCTATTTAGGTCATGTTATCAGCGAAAATGGCGTGAAACCAAATCCGGATAAAACTAGAGCCGTATCCGAGTTTCCGACCCCTCAATCTCCAAAAGATATTAAATCTTTTCTGGGTCTAGTGTCATATTACAGGCGATTCATATCTGATTTTGCTAAATTGGCCAAACCTTTAACTTCTCTTTTGAAAAAAGACATCCCATTTAAATTGCAAAATGAGCAACAACTCGCTTTCGAGTCCCTGAAAAACAAACTAGTTTCTGCCCCAATCTTAGCATATCCAGATTTTACACAACCTTTTCTATTGACATGCGACGCTTCGAACTATGCAATATCTGCAATATTATCACAAGGTCCCGTAGGGCGAGATCGCCCCATTGCATACGCATCTCGCACCCTTAATAAAGCGGAATGTAATTACAGTGTTACTGAAAAAGAGTGCCTCGCCGTAATTTTCGGCACCAAAATATTCAGGCCTTACCTGTACGGTCATCGGTTTACAGTCCTAACAGATCATAAACCATTGGAATGGTTGTTTAAGTGTAAAGATCCGGGATCACGACTTATCCGTTGGCGTCTTAAGCTGGAAGAATTCGAATATGATATCAAGTATAAAAAAGGAAAAATCAATACAAACGCTGACGCCCTATCCCGATTCCCTGTCAATCCTATCCAACCTGAGAATGTCCTAGAATCCAATCCCAATATAGAAAGAGAATCCAGTCGTGGACTAGACAGAGACTTAATGGACTTACTAGTATCACCACCATCATTTAATCCTAATGAACTAGACCTACACTCGCCAGACCTCCATGACCCTAACGATGATATCTTACCTTTACCCGAAATAGACTCAACATCTCCGAATCTTCTCGAACCTATTGAAGACTTTCTGCCGTCACCTGAAACAAATTTACCTTCGAACATACCTGACATCCTTAGAGGAGAAATCGAAAACGAAGTGACTAACTTGCCTGACCACGCTCCCGAACGGTTACCTACTCCCGACGCCCAAGCTGTCGTCGATCCAATGCCATCCACGAGCGCTTGTCCAAGTTTATCTAATGATGACTATCCTACTTTCCTGAAAGCTATGGAAAATAAAGATAAATCTTTCCATACAAATATCCAAGAGCATAACGATGATATAACCAAATCGAAATATAAAGTCATTATTCTGCCTACTTCTATTGACCTTGACGAATCCAATCCTTTTATACAGAATATTCTTGACAATATACCCAATAACTCTGAAATTACAGATAAAGAAAGGCCTCTCAACTGTACCATATCATTTACACATGAAGGCAAAACATATTATTTCCTTTTCTTCAAAGTTTACCACTTTGACAAATCTACTTACGGAGATATTTACAAGAGCCTTAAATCACTTAGAAATGAACTGGTCACTAATCTCGATAAAGACTCCACCCAAGATATCGCGATAACCGAATTTAAGAATCCATTTGATACGCACCAATTTATCAAAATCTACAATATGCTTCTTTACCTGTTTGACAAAACAGGCATCAATATCCATATATTCAAAGGCAAAATCATATACCCGTCCCTTTCGGAAATTCCGAAAATACTCAAGGAAAACCATGATATCCCCATTGCCGGACATCTCGGTAGTACTCGCATGGTTAAACGAATCCAAGAAACCTTCTACTGGAAAAACATGCGTAGTGACATTGAAACTTTTGTAAAGAAATGTCCACGGTGCCAGACTAATAAAGCTCTCAGACAAATAAATCGTGCACCTATGCAAATCACAAGTACATCAACCGAACCTTGTCAAAGAATATCTCTTGACATCGTTGGGCCGTTACCAGAAGCGGGCCCTGCGAAACTTAAATACATATTAACAATACAGGATGATCTTACCAAATTCTCATCTGCATATCCAATTCGCAGCACCACGGCAGAAGAGACGAGTGAATGCTTGATCCACTACATATCCATCTTCGGTATCCCGAAAATGATCCTCACGGATCAGGGAACCAACTTCACCTCTGATCTCTTTAAAAAGACCTGTGAGTTCCTTAAAGTAAAGAACCTCTGGGCTTCTCCATACCATCCGCAAACCCAGGGTGCTCTGGAACGAAGCCACTCAACCCTCAAGGAGTATCTCAGATCCTTTACTGATGAGGAACAATCAAATTGGCCCCGCTATGTCTATACAGCTATGCTTACTTACAATACATCTGTTCATGCCACAACCCATTTCACCCCTTATGAACTAATGTTTGGGAACAAACCGGTAATTCCGAATTCTATCTATGATGAATCCCCAGGAGCTACATATCCTGATTATGTCCGTATGCTTCAAAACAGACTAAAATACTCACGAGAGAAAGCTTTGGACTTCATAAGGAAATCTAAAAAATCCTCTAAGACATACTATGATACACGTACTTGACCAGCTAAGTATAAGACTGGCGACTATGTATATCTGAAAAATCATTTAAGGATGCGTAAAGCACTTTCGCCGCTGTGGAAAGGGCCCTACAAAATAGTTAAGATAAACGGTAATAATACTCTTACCTTGCTTATCAACCGACGTCACGTTACTCATCACTTTGATCAAGTGAAGCCAGCCGACATCGGAACAAACCTGTAAATAGTTTTTGTTTAATATAAGAAGTAGTTATACTTACCTTGTACTCACCTCGCGATGGTGCATCTAAATGGACCTGTAAAATAAAATATAATATTAAAAAATGAATATAGATAAGAAACATAAAATAGATTTACTAACCTTAGCTTAATTATTATTTGCAGTTCCGTACGGAGTCAATCTGATCAAGATTTCATCCAGCCGATTACTTCAAGTTCAGGCCTCTATTATGACTACCTAGGAAAACTCAAAATTAATAATGTTCAGTTAAAAATTGTAACTCCAGTAGACATTTCACATTTTGGCCCACACATACAAAATATTCAAACGGCTTTGGGAAACACCAGACACTTGTGTAACCAAACGCGGATTGTAGAAATTGATGCAGAATGCTATAACATGTTGCAACCATTATTAGCGAGATTCCAAGATATGAGCAGAGAATTTTCCTCCATCTCCCATTTGGTAGATAATAGAACTAAACGTAGCGCGTGGATAGGAGGTATGGGCACAATCCTGAAACAAATCTTTGGCTCCCTTGACGAGAACGATGGGCTGCGATATGATGAGGCAATTGAATCTTTGCAAAATAATGAAAAACAGTTAAATTCACTTTTAAAAGAAAACATTTTAGTTACTACCTCAATATTAATTTCTAATAACAATACTTTACGTAAAATAAAAGATAATGAAGCCAACCTCAACAAAGCTATCGACAAGCTCCAACTTAATATTAAAAATATTTCCGAAATTACTAATGGATTACAAATACTTGCAAACATTAATGAAATATTTGATATTTTAGAAACATCAATACTCACTTTGTCTTTTCAATTGGAACATGTAACTAATGCCATACTATTCAGTAGCCAAAATATTCTGCACCCCTCAATCATGACACCAAAACAATTATACCAAGAGCTTGCCGATAACTATAGATATTTGCCCAGTGACCTTGAATTGCCCGTACCTTTAGATATTAATTCTATACACCTTATTTTAAGCATTTCTAAGTTAGTTTGTTATTATGTTAATTATAAGATTATATTTGTACTGCAAGTGCCGCTGGTCAACACCAAAGAATTTGTACTGTTCCACAGCATGGCACTTCCCACACCATACAAAAATAAGGAACCAAATTCATTCAGCCTGATCACACCTGATAATAAATACATAGCAATGACTAAAGACAAATCGTATTACTGCATTTTTGATAATCTGGAAATCTGTAAATCTGTAAGCCCGGGAAACTTTATCTGTGACCTCGAAAATGTGTATTCTACCGACGCGAAACCGATCTGTGAAAGTGAACTATTAGCCAAAGTAATAAGTGAAAAACCAGTGCAGTGTGAAACGAAAATTTTAGTAGGAAACCTTGACATTTGGAAACCGCTGACAAACAATAAGTGGATCTATATACAATCGGAACCAAACAAAATTTCAATTGACTGTCTTAATTCTAAGTTATATGAAACAAATATTTTAGGTACAGGTATTCTTAGTATTCCCAGAGATTGTATAGGTTATTGTAAAAGCACTACATTAATACCAAAATATGGTAGTTTTATAAATATTACCTCTCCTATTAATAGCATTCCAGATTTTAACCTAATCAACGACACTTGTTGTAACCTAGTTAAGCTGAATAATGTAGTAAATAATGTGTCTCCTGTTCACTTACAAAATATTGATCTAGACGATTTTAACTCTAGAAATATAATAAAACTAAAGTCTCTCCTCAATAATTTAAATACTTTGGAACACCCGCAAAGTCCGCACATTGTAAAATATGGGACACATTATTCCATACTTATAATTTTAATATTAATATTGATTTTAATATTCTTAGGATATTTTATTATTAAGAAAATTTGTAGATCTGGCAGCAACCACCCATTCCAATTTAAATTCAACATTGATAAAACACCTTCGCAATCTTCTCAGAAAACAACAAACATCACAGACGGACAAGACCTTGAAGTAGAACTAACTAGCCCCGTCGCCTCACTTAGAACTAGAGTTTAACGGAGACTTTGATTCAACCCCAAAGTCTCCTCTAAAAGGGGGAGATGTTACACCCCAACCTTGTTAGCCCTAGTGCTATCTTGCAGTTTCATTTAGCCTGATCAGCAATCTTGCTGGTTAATGCTTCATTTAATTATAATTAAATTCAGTCTGACTCGACCCATCATCCAGAGCGGTTGCCAATAGAAACTATAAAAGAAATATTGTATTATATATATATTTCTTCAAATCTATTAAATAGTTTAAGTTTAAAACAGTTTTTTTTTAAAAAGACGTTTTTGAAAATCCATATAACAGTACGTGGTATAGGTTTAATGTCTTTGACATGCCAACGGCCTAAGGGATTACCAGATAAATCACTGAGGTCGTAAATTAGTGGTGAAATTTTAGCTGCTATGATGCATTTTACAAATTTAGGAGCTAATTTAGCTGAAAAATACTTGCCTGCTGAACTTATGGGATAATTACGTTTCCATATAATGTCACCTTGGTTAAATTCAAGGTGTTGATGATGTTCATTATAATATTTTGCGTTAGTTTCATGAGCGCGAAATAAACGTACTTGAACTTCAGCAAATAAAGGGCTTAACTGACCTATGTTGTCAGCTTACTCATCGCGTGGAGCAAAAATCAATTCTTCACTTAGATCCGAAGCATTATATACAGAACCACATGTTACAAGTTCGCGACCAAATACTAAGAAAGCTGGTGTGAATTTAGTAGTTTCATTAACAGCTGAATTTATGGCAAATTGGATTTGATTTAAATATAAATCCCAAGTACGATGGTCATTATCAACAAAAGAAGCAACTGCTGTTATAATTGTTTTGTTGTAACGTTCAACAGTATTGACTTGCGGACAGTAACGGGGGGTGTAATTAATTTTTGGTATATTGTAATATTGAAATAAATCCTGGAGTCCATGACTAATTAGTTGAGGGCCATTATCTAGGATTATGGGTCTCTGGAATACCATAAACCATAAAGACTAAGTTCTCAAGTATATGTTTGATTACAGAAGAGGTAGCTCGCTTCATGGGGAATATAAGACAATATTTGGAAAAACAACATGTGACTACAAAAATAAATCTATTAAGTTTACGTGTCATTGGAAGTGGACCAACAATATCAATAGATATGCATTGGAAAGGACGAGAACAGTTCTTAGGTTTACCAGACCAATCACCATCAGACCAATGGTATTTTGATTCTGATGCTTGTAAGCGAGGCATGTTTCACATTTGGAAATATGGCTGGCAATGTCTTTGTACATTCCTGGCTAGAAGTATTTTTCTTTAATACGATGGTATGTTTTGAAAGTGCCAAAATGAGCTGCTGTTGGTAACGAATGGTTTTCGTCGATAATAGCTGTACGAAATTAAGATGGGATTACTTCTTTCCAACTTAATTCTGAGTTTATGAGGGTATTAGAACGGGTGTACCTGTAGAGTTTATTGTGTCGTATCATATAATCAGGAGTTGATGTGGGATTTGTGCTACACTTGGAGTATACAGAAGTGTACCACGAATCAGAAGTCTGTATTGGATCATAATTAATCACATTAATTGGTTTAATACGAGACAATGTATCTGGGACCAAATGATCCTTGCCACGTTTATATTTAATGTCAAAATTAAACATTGATAAGCGTATGCTCCAACGGGCAAGTCTACCTGTAGGATTATCTAAGTGTAAGAACCATTGAAGTGCAGAATGATCGGTATAGATAGTAAACTTTTGACCATTGTCTAGATAGCAACGCCAATACTCTAATGCTGTTATAACGCTTAAGAGTTCACGTTCAGTGATAGAATAGTTTCTTTGGGGACCTGTAAGTAATTTGCTCATGTAAGCTATGGGTTTTTCAACTCCATCGAAGTCTTGGGTAAGCATTGCTCCAAGTCCAAAAGCGGATGCGTCGCAATGAACAGCAAAGGGTTTAGAAAAGTAAGGCCATTTAGAATAGGAGTTGATATTAAAGCTTGTTTGATTTTATTAAAAGCTTTATCAGCTTCAGAAGTCCACTTGAAAGCGGGAGCTTTCTTACTGGTAGACGTAAGTTTAGTGAGGGGAGCAGCTAATGTGCTAAGATTGGGTACAAAGCGTCTATACCAACTAGCTGTACCGAGAAACTTTTTCACCTCGCGAGCAGACCTGGGTGCTGGTATTTCTAAGATTGCTTTGACTTTATCAGGGTCTGTGTGGAGACCTTGATCATCAATTACGTAGCCTAGGTATTTAAGTTCATTTCGGAAAAATGCACATTTTGGAAAATTTACTGTTATACCTGCTTTTGAAAGTTTTGCGTGTAATTTGTTAAGCAAACGTACGTGTTCCTCGTACGTTTTTGTGGCTATTATTATATCATCCAAATAATAAAAAAGAGAGTCGTTATTAGACTCATCAGAAAGAAGATTATCAATGAATCTTTGTTGCGTAGCTGGTGCGTTAGTAAGACCAAAAGGCATAACCTTAAATTGAAAAGATCCACGACCTGGAACGTGAAAAGCAGTCTTAGGTCTGTCTTCTAAACGTAAAGGCACTTCCCAAAAAGCTTTAGCAATGTCAATTGAACTCAGATAGTTAGAATCTTTAAGGTTATCTATGATGTCTGATATGAATGGTAATTTATAAGCATCTTTTCTAGTTATGTCGTTAAGCTTACGACTGTCGACGCAAAATCTCCAAGTACCATCTTTTTTAGGGGTAATAATTACAGGATTTAGCCATGGGCTTTCACAAGGCTCTATAACATCAAGTTCTAGCATTTTATCAACTTCTGCTCGAAGAGCTTTCTGTTTTTCAGGTGATAATCGATAGCATCGTTGACGAATTGGTGGGTGGTCACCTGTATCAATACAGTGTTCAATAAGGTTTGTTCTTCCTAAAGGAAGTACGTCGATAGAAATATTACGAAATTGTTCTACGACTGCATTAGCAAGAATCAATTGTGTATCTGTAAGTCTGTCATAAGACTGTAATTAAGTATCATTATTATTGATGATAAACATGGGAGTATCTGAACTCTTGAGCATACTGACCGTATTAAGTATGTCTGGAGCCAGCTTAAAAGTTTTCCAGAAGTCGATACCTAATATGAAAGGTTGAGTAACAGCGGGTATTACATGGGCAGTAATTATAGCAAACTTATTTTTAAATAAAGTTGGAAGCTTAATAGTACCAATTGAATTGATTTTTTGACCATTAGCAACATAACCTTTGATAATTTGGTCACGTTGTAGTTCCAAACCATGTGCAAGTAATAATTTATGTGAGTTATTACCTAAAATTGTAATGGCACTGCCACTATCCAGCAAACCGTTAAGGGTTAAATTCCCAACATTTACTCTAAGGTATGGACGTTCAGTGTCCGATGTATTATCAAAGAGGAGCGTAGAAACGTTGTATGTTTTGAAAAATATTGAAATAGTTTTAAGCCAATTGTTCCAATCATTTTGATCAAAGTTATTGTTAGTATTACAATTTTGTGTTTCTAGTTCCTCTTTAATTAGTTTTTTGAATTTTTTGTACATACAGGGCAATTGGTAAAAATTACGTCTTTTTTACCGCAACGAAAACAAACTTTATGTCTGTAGGGACATTAACATAAAGCATGACTGTCGTTTCGACAGCGAGGGCAAAATATAGGTAGTGGTATAGGTTTCTTAGAATCTGCAGCAATTGAATGTACAGGGTAAGGTTGAGGATAAGGGTGTGTTTGAACAAGTGGTTGTTGCAAGGTATTGTACTGATAATGTGGTATGTTAGGTGTAGCATTGACTTTGTGTTGGGTATTAGAAGTCGAAGGCTTCGCTAAGTCTTGTAATGTAGAAGGAGTATCAGAGTTGGAAATTTCAATGCAACTTTCGTACCATTTGCACGATTTTAATAATGTTGCGACCGAGTCGAGTTCGTCTGGTGATAACCTTTGACCGAATTCGGGTCGCAAGTTACGCCTAAGAATATCAATCTTGGCTTTTTCTGAAATAGGCTCACGTAATTTCGCAAATAATGATTCTAATTCGGTAAAATAACAAATCACACGCTCATTTGTTTTTTGTTTGCGAGCATCTATGATTTTACGCAGTTTATAGTCGTAGTCTGTAATTTCAAATTCATTTAGTAATGTAATTTTAAAAGATTCCCAATCCGGGATTGTTTGTTTGTGAGCTCGAAACCAATCTTAAGGAGTTCGTTTCAGAATATCGTATATATGATTGTATAGTTCAGTATGTGAAATATTTCGAGCAACTGCGAATACCTCTACTTTTTCAAGAAAATCTCTTGGACAACTATCCTCTTTGTAAATAAACCGTTTAATTTCGTGACTTGATCTGTTGATCGAAATATTTTGTAGCTAGTTATATGTACCACAAACCCACCGTTGTTTACCGAAGTCCAATTGCGACATATTTAATCATACAAGTAGGTACTTCCTTCGATTGTGAAAGTACCAATTAAGCACTTTTTGTACTTATGTTGTTTTTCTATGAATAATGCGCAGTAGAGATACTATACATGTTGATTTGATTTAATTGCGCATAGCTGAATAAGCATTTATGTACTTAGATGTTTTTCTCGCTAAATTATGAGAAATGTAACTACTTAGTTGTTATTGCAAATGAAGAATGTACTAGAAATCGCCTACGCATTTATAAAAGTTATATAAGGAAGTTACTAAGTACAAATTTTCATTATTTTATCTTAGCTTGAATTGTACGGTCAAAAGTAAGACCAATAAAATTAACTTCAAATTTAATTTGTTGTTAATTTTATTAAAATCTCGGCTCCGTCCAATTTGTCTGGCGCAGCCGGTTGTATTTTTTTTTAAAGTCGTGGAAATTTAATTTGTCTAGCGCTTACTTCAAAAATTGTGAAATATAATTTGCCTGGCGCAACCTACATATCTGGTGCAGCTGTCTTGAATAACTTCAGAGTGTTCCTGACAAATCCACGGAAAAAATACTCGAACCAAACAAATACGACTGTATTGGAAAAAGGAGTTGAGAAACAATTCAGCGAGTGGAATAATCAACGAGGCATGGGATCGAGCGGTTTTAAGTGAGTCGAAAATCATTCACTTTCCGTATTCTTGCCCTGCTATTCGACCCTTAGTGTTTTTGGACAAACATTGCCAATACACTTGTTATTTTTGATTTATTGTATGCGAATTTATGATTTTTATGTGAATTTTTGACGTTTTATGTGTTTTTATTGATTTTTATGTGAATTTATGTGTCTTTATTGATTTATTGATTTTTATTGCGTCATAATTGATTTTAATGTGTCTTTATTGTTTTTTTTTGCTTTTATTGAACTTTTATGTGCCTTTATTTAATTATATTTTGAATTTTATGTGTTTTATGTGTTATATTGTACAAACGCATACTCAATTTTAATAATTTGAATTTATTTTAAATAATAATTTAAAATGGAACCTATGAGGATTATAACGAATGAAATTGTGAAATTGATTCCTAAATTTGATGGGAATGAAAAACTATTAAATTTATTTATTTCAAAATGTGAATATGTGCGTAGCTTAAGTGGAACCGAAATTACTGCAGCACAAGAGTTATATATATTTCATGTTATTTCAAGTAGACTTATAGGCAGAGCAGCCTTATTATTAAGTGAACGTAGCAATATTACAACATGGATACAATAGAAAAATCTTTTTACTCAACATTTTGGCGACCCAAGGTCAGAACAATGTATTGCAATTGAACTTGAAAGTCTTAAAATTAAAAATGACGTATCCTACATCGATTTCTGCCACCGTATTCAAAATGTGAGAAGTTCTTTAATTGCAAAAGTGAATTTAATTGAAGACTCGGGAGTTAGAGCAGCCAAGGCTATAATTTATAATAGCACTGCATTAAATGTATTTATGTACAATTTATCTGAAGATTTACTTCGATTTGTGCGTCTGAAAAGTTGCGTTACATTAGAACAAGCTCTAAGTGTCGTAATGGAAGAGGTGAATTTCCAAACACAATATCAAATGAAAAATAAAAAAATAATTACTCAAAAACCATTTGAAAATAAACCAGCTTTTATTCCTCAACAAAATCCATTTAAATTTGGCATCCCACAAAGGCCAACATTTAATAATAATCCTCCAAATTAATTTATACAACCTCAAGGTTATAAGCCTTTTCTAAATAGGCCAAATAATTATTTTGTGCCACAAAATAATTTTTAATTTGGTAATGCAAATAAACCGCAAGTAAATAATTACAAAGCTTCAGGGTTTTTCAAACGACAACCCTATCATAAATTTAATTTTGGTATTCCTCAAAATAAAACAACTGATTTGAATGATAAAGATGTGACAATGAGAACGGCACCACAAAAGCCAAACCATCTTCACGTAATAAACTTAAAAAAAAAATTAACAGTTGAGAAAAACAAATTTAAAAGTTCAACTTGATAAATCAGAATTTTTGCGAAAAGAAGTCTTATATCTTGGACATTCAATTACAAAAAATGGTTTGAAACCTAATAATGATAAAATAAAAGCAGTATTAAATTTTCCTTTGCCTAAAACGCAAACAGAAATTAAAAGCTTTTTAGGATTGGTTGGCTATTACAGAAAATGTATAAAAGACTTTGCGAAGTTAACAAAGCCTCTTACTAAAAGTTTAAAGAAAAATCAAAAAGTAATAATAAATGAAGAATATGTATCGTCATTTGAAAAATGTAAAGAATTATTAACCAATGCACCACTTTTACAATTTCCTGATTTTGAAAAACCTTATATATTAACTACGGACGCATCAAATTATGCAATCGGTGCAGTACTTTCTCAAGGAACTGTTGGTAGTGATAAACCTATTGCATATGCAAGTAAAACACTCAATAGTGCAGAAATACGTTATAGTACTATAGAAAAAGAACTCCTTGCCATTGTATGGGCAACAAATCATTTTAGACCTTATTTATATGGTAAAAACTTTTATATTTATACAGATCATAGACCACTAGCATGGTTGAATTCAATAAATGAACCAAATAGTAAATTGACTTGATGGAAATTACGATTAGCTGAATTTGATTTTGAAATAACATATAAAAGTGGGAAACAAAATAAAAATGCGGACGCTTTATCGAGATTAAAAGTAAATGCACTAGGAGATGATGATAATCTCTCAATGAAAGTTAATATTGATAAAAAAGAAAACAAATTAATAAATAAAATTTCCAAAAAAGGAAAACAAATAAGATCAACTTCTCCAATTACAATATCTTCTGATTCAGAAAAAACTTTAAGTATTTCTAGAAGGTCACCTTATTCAATACCTTCATTTGATAGTGATACAATTACGGCATCTGATATTCCTGAAAATTCTAGTACTGAAACAGCACATTCTCATGAAAATATGGATATGGAAAGCATACCTATTTTACATGAAGCAATTGATACAAAACCAAATCAAATATTAATTTACTCGTGGAATTTAAATAAAATGTCTGTAAAAGATATTTCAAGAAATAAACAAAAAGTTTTAGAAGTACATATGCCAGTAAATAATACAAATTTAGTAAAAGAATTTTTAAAAGGTTACATAAGACCTAAAATTAAATATTTTATATATTTTGAAGAAGAAGCACACAGAAAAGATTTTGCTTCAGTTGTCACTACTTTATTTAAAAAGGATTCTTTAAAAAGGAACTTGTGGGCAGGTAGAGCAGGCTGGGTACGGACACGTTGAGGGCGCCAGTGTCACGAGGCGGTCCCCGGGTTTGGGTTGCTCCCACTATTCCAGGAACTTCCTTCCGCTCGATTCTAGCACACGGCGGGAGCAGACTCGGCAGGCCAGAGTCTGATATCGTCCGGCTCTTGCCTAAAAGAGTTCCGCGCGAAGCCGTTCATCGAGTGCAACGCGATCGGGCGCTGCAACTCAACGATGTTCCTCAAACCAGAGCAGCAGACTTTCAGATTTTTTATATTAGTGTTAGCGAAGGAAGGACGAAAGATATATTTTGCAAATTAAATCAATGAAGACACTAAAGTGGAATGTTTTTCTATTTTTGACCAAAAATCAATGTGTGAATGACAGGATATTTGTATTTAGCATGAATAATGAACTATCAAAATGAAAAGAAATGGATTATGAAAGAATTAAGAGATCAAAAGAGTATTATTATGAAAGAGGTTTTGACCTCGTCACAAGTGATAGTGATAGAAAATAAGTAATAATAATAAGTGATAGTATACCAGTGGGTGAAGCCAGTGGGTGCACGGGGCATGCCCCAATGTAAATATGAAGTGGTGGAACTTGTTCCATATAAACGATTTATATTTTCAACAGTCTAAGTGCGTGCTAACAAAATATTACCTACATACATGCATATTTTTTTGCTAACTGTTCTACCGGAAAGACTTCAAATTTGCTGCAATTGCAAGAGCTTCTAATCGCAGACAATAATCAAAACTTGTACATTAAATAAAAATAAAAAATTGTTTAAAAAAACTAAAAAACACGCTTTATATAGAAAACCAAACTAAAAAATAGAAAATAAATTTTAATAATTTTGAATTAAGAATAGAGTAAAATGTTTTATTTCAAAAAAATCGTGGGGTGCATGGGTCAATAGTTATAAATATTTCATTGACATATGAGAAGAAGGATTATCATTTCGATAATATCGTAAAAAGCACCCCACGCTTTTTTGAAATAAAACATTTTACACTATTCTTAATTCAAAATTATTAAAATTTGTTTTCTATTTTTTAGTTTAGTTTTCTATATAAAGCGTGTTTTTTAGTTTTTTTGAACTATTATTTATTTTCTACTTTTTTTTTTTTTTTGAATTTTTGCATTGTCTTTACAGTTTTTGACAGGTGTGCAAAATTTGAATAAAATCTGACCGTTTAAAGTGGGTCAAAATAGCATCCAAAGGAGTCGGTTACAAACATACAAACATACAAGTGAAGCTAATATAAAGCGTATAAAAACTTATTTTTATTTCAAAGAGTCATGTCAGACACATTTTTGCGTTGTATTTTAGAACTACCTACCTAGCTACTTATGTATTTTAGATTACCGTGCTGTGATTCCTTTTTTATTGAATTAGACCCAGTTTAAAATAAATTTAACGTTTAACGTTTGTCAAGATAGTTTTTAAAAGAATCGTTACGCGTTTCATACATGTTGGATAATTACGAGAGCAACTTGAAAATGAGATTTTTTGTTTGTTGAGATATTTTAACGATTTTAGTGTCAAATGAAAGGTCTACGTCTAAAATCATTTTATCCGTTTGAATCATGTAAATCGGTCCACGTGTTTAGGAGATAACTAAGAATTAGTTTAGTGAAAATGTAAACAATCAGTTTTTACACTACTGCCCAAAAAAGGAGTGTTATTTATGTTTTTGTTCTATGAACTTTTTAATTAGTGCAAAATGTGAAAATATTATAATTGTAAGTTAATGAGGAATGTTAAACAAAGTGGTTTATGGGTAGACTAAAGATTGAAGGTTTATTTTCATTTGTTAATTACAAAAGACGGACTTTAATATTCATTTTCTATCCCGTGTCATCATACACATCAAACACAAGATAGATTACGTGGTCAAGTAGGTAGATAGACGATGAATATTATAGTAGCAACGGCAAGTTGACAACCATAACGCCACAGCAAGCGCGTCACTCCGCGCCAGGCAGCGACAGAGCTACGCGTTAGAAGAGAGCGGCAACGTTTAGGTGAATATCGCGTTAGCCGTTTTCAGCCTCGATAGCGGACGGACACGCCATGCGAGCTGACCTACTTACTATTTACTTTACTATTTTTACACGACTGCCCAAAAAAAGGAGTGTATTATTCTTAGCATTCATGTATGTATATATGTATTTATGTGAGTTTCTTTATTACACCATAACTATTATTACCATATAAATTTAGACGTGTGGGGTATCGTTAGAATCCTTACATTCCACAGAGTAACATAGGCTATATTTATTTATTTTAATTTTCTATATGGCAGTTATTCAAACTCAAAAATAAATAATTTTCTTCTAAATTTACAAAATGAGTGTTGGCGACTGAGTTGCAATGGTGGACTGTATAATATATATAGGTGCCGATATTATATAGGTGCTTATTAATATAAACCAAGATCAGTTTTTAGTGGCTTTTTACTTTCTTATATTTACTCCATCTTGACACACATTACAAATTAGAATACAATAACAAAAGAACTACGTTTAAAAAACATATTTCTAAAAAAAGGTTGTATTACCAACATCCTGCCCCCCACAGCCTAAGCTGGAATAAGAACAATTTTTTTAAGGGGCCTACGCAGTACTCCAGCTGAGGTCCGTATATCGGCCACTCTAGCGATGCCATCTGGTCCGAGAATTACAGCCTCCACTCGGCCTCTAGGCCATGTTCCTCTTGGTAGGTTTCCATCCGCAATGAGCACTGGATCTCTAACTTTCAAAACAGGAGAATCACCACCAACACGGCGAGACGATAAAACTGGTAGGTACTCTGATACCCAGCAGCGCCAAAAAAAAATGGTCAGCCAACCGAAGAGCCCTCTTCCATCCTTGTCGACTTGACAAATCACTATCAGAAACATCAGCAGGTATAGCAGCTCCTGAAGTAGTCCCAAATATGAAGTACGAAGGTGTAATTGCCTCCGGTGTTCCAGGATCCGACGATACATGGGTAAGAGGTCTTGCATTGATTAGGGCTTCTGCTTCCGCCAGTAAAGTTATTAGGACTTCATCAGTGGGATACCTTTCTTTAAGGGTGACTTTTAATGAACTCTTGACACTTCGAACTAGGCGTTCCCACGCGCCGCCTATGAATGGTGAAGCTGGAGGAATGAATCGCCAAGTTATTCACTCACTAGCAGCAAAATCGGTGAAAACATCAGAGTAGAGGTTTCGTAAAATTCTGCTTACTCCGACAAATGCAGTTCTGTTGTCAGACAGGATTTCACTGGGAGACGACGTCCAATAAATCGACGTAAAGCCATCAACGCTGCATCGGCAGTCAAGCTATAAACCAGTTCCAAATGTATAGCACGGCAAACCAGGCACGTAAACAGGGCAACATATCGTTTTTCTGTCCTGCGGCCGACTCTTATCTGTAAAGGGCCGAAGTAATCTAGCCTGACAAACGTAAAAAGCCGACGATGATGTGCAAGTCGTACTTCCGGAAGAATTTCCCGTAATAGGTTTCAATGTAGAAGCTTTTCGAACTCGGCAAAATTGGCAGTTGTATGCAACTGACTTCACTGTGCTTCGTAAATTCAGTATCCAATAAGTTTGGCGAAGCTCGTTAACGACAGTCTCAGTATTGGCGTGTGCCGCACGTTAGTGATGATGTAATACCAGCAAACGTACAGCTGGATGTTTCCCATCGAGATTAATCGGGTTCTTTACGTCAATATCCACATCTGGGGCAGCAGTAATTGGACTGGATAGACGAATAAGTCCGTGGCTGTCAGTGGATGGCGAGAGGTTAAGCAAGCGACTGTGATGCAATAAGGGCTTCTTTGCATTCATGCTTCTCATTTCTTCATGAAAAGAGTCAATCTGAGTTTGGCGCGATATATGGACCTCGGCCAGATTTAAGTATTTTGAGGATAAAGCTTTCAGATCTACGGGCTCACTTATAGATTGAGAAAAATTCGCTGTTTGCGAATTAAAAGAACATAAAGTCCCCTCTACACGAAGTAGACTACGCGTATCAACTCCCCGTTTTCGAAGATGGATTGAAGACAACGCATTTGCAATAATGAAATGAACTGATGCGCTCGTGCAGTAGCGCGTACCAAGCGGCGCCATGAACTGAAACGCTAAGGGTCAGCCGAGATCGGTATGTGCTCTAGATCACTACAATGATGAACATGAACACAATCGCGTTCAGTGGACTTTATTTCGTCTCGACCCAAGTTAGGTGAAATTTCAGGTTCAGTGGGCAATTCAGAACTAAATAGAAATTTTGGGCCCAAAATCCAACGAGAGTTTATAGACAAAGAGTCTCGCTTAATACGCGTAGCGTCGTCAGCAACATTTAAATCTCCGGGCACCCAGTGCCATTCAGAAGTATTTGTTATCTCCAAAATTTCACCGACCCTGCTAGCTACGAAAGGTTTGAAGCTTCTTGGATCACCACTTCGAAGCCTGCCCAACACAATCATACTGTCAGTCCAAAAAAATCGTTTAGTTGGCTTGTTCCTATGAGCTTCACAAATAGATGCAGCTAATCGAGAAGCTATCAAGGCTACCTGAAGCTGTAGACGAGGAATTGATGGAGGTTTTAATGGAGTTACGCGCGATTTACTACAGATCAGAGCAAGCTTCACGTCTCCATTCGCGTAAACAAACCGCCAAAAAGCAACAGTGGCATATGCCAACTCACTCGCATCCGAGAAGACATGAAGCTCACGCCGAGCATCTCAACCCACAGATGGACCATAATGACGAGGTATTTGTAATTGGGAAACAGCGATTTGCTTATAGTGTTTCATTTGTATTAATACCTACTAATAAAATGACAAACAGAAAGTAAGTACCTCCTAGGTATTAGATTAGCTAAGTTAAATAATGTTTATGTTTTTAAACCAAACCAACCTATACTCGACCGGAAGTTCTCAACGCTAAGAAATTTCAAGTGGTTTGTTTATCTACGTTTGTTTTGCAGCATCAGGAGCTCGTCGGGTTTTGGATTTTTCTTTTATGGGAGTTTTTAAGTTCCCATGGAAAGATAGCTACCGCTTACAACTGGTCTCTTCAAGCCAAAGAGTATTCGAGGAGAAAGTGGACTGAGATTGCTGAAACTCTTGAATGCTCAAGGCGATGGAGCTTACAAAGAGTGGAAAGAGCGGTCTAAAGTAATTATTAAATAAAAACATGTTGTGAAGCTTGCGAGCATTTATATTTTAACACTAGCTGTACCCGCGGCTTCGCACGCGTGTTCTTTTCTTTAGGCTCAAAGTACCATAATGTGCTATTCCAGGACCAATATACCAACATTTGAACAAAATTTCTTCAGCCGTCAAAAATACTTTATCAATTGCTCGGCTTCTAACTCACCGGATTAAGATACCAATTACACCAGATTTAAATCAATTTAATGGGTTCTCGCAGGATAGGGGTTGAAACTTATTTAAAAGAACACTTAGCACGCTGAAACTATTGGACGGATGTTGATGCAACTTGGCACAGACATAGAGTTTATCAGATAAGTGAAAATTATGGATTTTATTCCGAAAAAATAAAGGGTTCCTGTGGGATATGGGTCCAAATTCTGTACATTAAAATATAGAGTTTTTTTTGGAAGCCTAAACTGTATCTTTTTTCATTTTTGTCAGTATGTCTGTCAGTCTGTATCATAGCCGCGCATCACGCCGCCGGAACTACTGGATGAATTCAAAAGAAACTAGGTATGATTTGAGTTCGTACTACGAGGTAGGACATAGGATACTTAACATATCGAAAAATTTATGGGTTATTATTTAGGGGGTTGAAACTTATTTAAAAGAACACGTTCCAAACGGATGGGTTTTGATGCAACTTGGCACTGTCTTAAGTTATATTATGGATTAAAATTGCGGACACGTTTAATCCCGAAGAAGTAAAGGGTATCTGCAGGATTTGGGTCCAAAGTTATGTTAATATTTAAGTAACTAGCTGTACCCGCGGCTTCGCACGCGTGTTTTTTTCTTTAGGCTCAAAGTACCATAATGTGCTATTCCAGGACCAATATACCAACATTTGAACAAAATTTCTTCAGCCGTCAAAAATACTTTATCAATTACTCGGCTTCTAACTCACCGGATTAAGATACTATTTACACCAGATTTAAATCAAACCCTAAGCTATCTAACAATGCATTGCAATCGGTCCAGTAGTTTTTACGTGATGCGTGAACAAACAAACATACAGAAAAACAGAAAGAAAGACACGATTAACAAAAAAAAAATTGTACAATACCTTTTTTAAGCACTCAAGAGCATTTTTTTCATTTGAATTCATTCATAGGCTTCGTAATCGAATATAGAGTAACTTCCAAAAAAAAACCCACTATATTTTAATGTACAGAATTTGGACCCATATCCCACAGGAACCCTCACTTATCTGATAAACTCTATGTCTGTGCCAAGTTGCATCAACATCCGTCCAATAGTTTCAGCGTGTTAAGTGTTCTTTTAAATAAGTTTCAACCCCTATCCTGCGAGAACACATTAATTTTTCGGGATGAATAGTAGCCAATGTCCTACTTCGAGGTATGAACTCAAATCATACCAAATTTCATTTGAATACATTGAGTATTTTCGGCGTAATGCACTTCCAAGGTACAGACAGACAGACGGACAGACAGACAGAAAGACAAAAATTTAGGGGGCCTTTTTATATTGAATATAGAAATGCCCCCAAAAAAATTACAAAATATCTTTAATTTACAGAATTTGGGACATTATCCCGCAGGAACTCTTTATTTTTTCGGGATAAAATGTATCCTCAATTTTAACCCATAATATAAACTATCACTGTGCTAAGTTGCATCAAAATTTGTCCTGTAGTTTCAGAGTGGTAAGTGTTTTTTGAAATAACTTTCAACCCCAATCCTGCGGGAACCCTTTCATTTTTCGGGATGAAAAGTAGCCTATCTTACCTCGTAGTATGAACTCAAATCATACCAAGTTTCATTTAAATTCATTCAGTAGTTTCGACGTGATGCCTAGCCAAGATACAGACAGACAGACAGACAGACAAAAATGAAAAAAAATACAGTTTTGGCTTCAGTATCGAATATAGAGTATCATATTCGATACTGAAGCCATAGAGTATCATCAAAATTTCAAAATATCTTCAATGTTCAGAATTGGACCCGTTACAGTTTTATTATAAGTCTATAGATGTAGATTATATTTATAACAACACTATTTTTTTCAGTACTGGGTAGACTATAAGGCCAAGCTGAAGAAAAGAGTGCCCTACGATCAGCTCAAGAAGCAACTGGAGGAGGTCCATCGACAGAGCAACCCTTGGCGGAAACCTTGAATTGAAATTCCTAGAAATTCTTGGAGAGAATTTTGGAATTTCAATTCCAAAATTCTCTCCAATTAAGGGTTGCCAGGAGTAAGTAATAAATACCTTTCTTTGTTTTTTGAATTTCACAGTACAAATAACATTAAACATACTCATAATAAATTAAGAAGTACTGTTTGTTCTGTTTTGTTCGGTGGAAGATTCTCCGGCTTCTACATCAGTTTTACTAAGGCAGCCAGCCTCTGATCTACCTCTGCCCAACCAGTAAGTTCCACTGGAGGACCCAATCCATAAAGCTCCTTTCCAAGACCCTATGCAGCGCTCTACTGCAGAGCCAGGAGCAGGTGTCTTCATCCCTCTTCACAACCTGCAGCAGCAACAGTGGGGCGCCAGCGGTGCCGCAGGCGCGACCCGCATATATGACACAATCTACGAGGCGTGACCTCGTTGAATCATAAGGAATAAGAGCAGAGGCTGCCGTCACAAATAACCAAGCAGCCGCGAGAAGTAGTCAAGCTCTCAAAAACATTCAGAACATCGTGGAAAGGATGGAAAGGTATTCAAAATTCAACATATTCATATAAATATTTAATTGATAAATCAATCAAATTAATATTACTTATCTGATAAACCATAAAAGCAAAAACTATTTTCTATGAAATATTATAAGATAGGTACCTACAACTAAAGGTACCTTAATTTATAAATTATGAAAAACACTTTACACTTAACATAACAACATGCACTAATATTAATATTAAATAAAATAAAGACATATGTAGACACAAAATTATACATTTAAGAAATTGGTACTAATACATTTATAAAATCGTGAAAATCTCTATAAATTAACATTAAATGACAAATAATATGCACTAATGCAAATGATAACTAACAATTATTACAGTGAAGAACAAAATGTCAATTAACATATTACATTTATTCTATTTACAGACTTAAGTATGGCGCCGTTCCCAGAGCTACTGAATGAGGGCATTCCGTAAAGCCCAACCTTGTTGCAGAGCCATGTTGTTGGTGCGAGGATTTTCTACGTCTGCATTATAATTCAACTGTAATGGGGCTTCTTGAATAGATTCTTCATTTCTTAGTTGTTGCACTGGAGTGTTTGCTCTTTTGCAAATGTTATTTGAGCATTTACAATTGAGCCAGCTACCTCTGGTGCATAATGCAACACTCTGTGTACAAGCAAGCAATGAAAACGATATTTAAGGAACCCAATAGTGCGCTCAACGATGTTCCGTACGCGAACATTCAATTGGTGTAGTGAGCCTCCGGTGTGTCTTGTACTGAATCCAACACTGGTATCATCATTGTCTTTCTCAATGGATATCAGAGTCACCTGTAAATTTTAAGAGTATTATATTACTAGTTAGAAATAATATGACTAACAGAATCCTTTCTTGAGTTTTACTAAGTACTATCTGCACCCCGCGGATTCACCTGTGTGAACAATGATGAAATTTGATGATGATGGAAGGAAGCCTATGTATTAATCCAGGGTATACAGTATCTGCATACAAAATTTTAATCAAGTCTGAACAGTCGTTTGAGCGTGAAGGAGTAACAAACATAAATAAAAACTTTTGCCTTGATAATATTCATCATGGTCATCATCATTTCAGCTTTAAGCAGTCCACTGAACATAGGCCTCCCCCAGAGAGCGTCACGACGAACGGTCTTGAGCCGCCTCTATCCACCGACTACTTGCGATGGCTACAATGTCGTCCGTCGTCGTCGTTTATAATATTAGTGTGACAAAAAAGTTACCAAGAAACCAGATATACTCTGTATTAAAAATTAAACACTAAAATTTAACACTACACACAAATAAAAATCTTATACCTAACAAACAAACTTTAAGTGCCACAATAGGCAGTATCATCACTCAGTGCGATCTCTTCCAGACATCTTTGAAATGTGTATCCATTGTATTTTTTTTAGTTAACTATTTAATGCACTGGACATTTCGCGGTGTAAGATCCAAATAAACGTATCTAAATTTTTTCTATTTTACAGGAGAGCTTAAAAACTATGCAAATGGGAGGGGGGATTTGATATGCTTTACGCCTGGGTCAACCTAACCTGGCCACCTGTCCGGTGAGCAGGCTCGGCAATGGGTACGGAAAGGAGCGCAGGTCGTGTAGACATCCGCAGCAAGTCTGATTGCTACCTTCACGTGGTGCCGCCATGTTCTTGGTCTGGTCCCCTAAGGAACAGACGTAACCAAGGCAACAGACGCATTTCTAGACTTTCTTAGTCCCACCCAACCCTTCCTATTTTCCTTTCAAAAAGCCCACCTAATTCCATTTACTCCTAATATCCCTGCTTACCTCCTTTCCAATCCGCTGCAGAGACGAGGTGGTCAGGTCACTGTGGACTTACTATCCCCTAATGTGTGATAGTAGGTGGGGGGATGATCACCCACGTAACTTGGTGCTGTGCGTGAGGGGCCCGTATGGTAGGATGAAACAAACCTGGTGGCTGAGTGGGGAGTTGGTCAGGGTATAGTACCTCTCTTCCGCAACACTCCTCTTTGGTGTGGACTTCAACCAAAACGGGGGGTGTGGACTAGCCATCCATATCTATCCAGCACGGGTGGCAGCTTTCAGCTCTGCCTGTCGAGAACGGAAGGACTATGGGGTCTGCAGCTGGTGGTGTTCGTTGGGCTGCGCAATTTTGAATTGGGCGTAGTGTCGGACGTAGCAGCGTTTAGCTCGTGGGCTCCTGGGATATCCGTTCTATACCTTCTCTAGTAGCCCTGGTATTGCAACCCAATATCCTCGGTGCGGGCTCCGTGGAGGGTGGGGAGCTAGAGAGGTGAATTTTAAAAACAAATGTAATATGGATCAACAAAAACACAATTCAAAAACCCTCCTTAGTGGGGAGGCGGTGAGTACCCTGGAGGCAGCTTTTGCTGCCGACACGGATCAAACTGCAGCCTGGACGGTCATTTGACCTAAGGGTAAAAAAGGAGCAAGGAATGTGGGGAGACAGGCAGTGGCTGGAACCTCAAGTGCCAGTGCTGCGTACCTTGAGGGGACTAACGCCCCAATAAGGTTAACTAAAAAACAAATATATAAAATTAAACAAAAACTGAAAAGGGAGCGTTTGGCATCGGGCTCGGGAGGTGTGAAGCCACTGGCCGTATGCCCCACCAGCTTTTACTAAGGATTCGTCCGAGGTGACTGCTGGGTCCGTTGGTTGTGTAGACAAGGTTAAGGATGCCCAGCAACAAAGCAAGGATCCAAACCAAATGCCCCGCCAGCGAGTACCGTGGACTTGTCCATGGTGGCTGCTGGGTCTGGTGGCCGTAGAGGAGAGGTAATGAGATTTAAGCGAGGATCTAAACACGGAAACCGATTCAACCGTCAGAAGCAAACAGCCATTGCTATCTCTAAGTCGGCGCAAGCCCCAGCTCGCACTGAGACTACGCGACTACGACTGGCATAATAGTACGCTTGCGTACTATTATGCGGATGCGGAGAAAAGGCTTTTTAAAAAAAATATTTTAATTTGCACACGATAATATAATTGAACTTTAAGTGAACTTGAATTAGAATATAAAAAGAAATAGAATTATAATTAAAATGAACCGGCGCGAATGGAGTTGGGAATCGGACTGAAAGGTAGGTGTATGGGAAGGGAGGTGAGACAATACGAAAATAGAGACTATGGCAGATTTATGTATAGGTATGCAGAAAGACAAGGGGAAGTAGGGTATAACAACCCCCCGAACAAGTGTAAACTTACCGTAAAACGTAAGTTTACAGAAAAGATTCAAATGAGTTGGTAAGTGAGTCAGTAAGTCAGGTGAGTGAGTGAGTCAGTGAGTGAGGTAAGGTAAAGTATAGTAAGGAATAGGATGCGCCTTAACATTTCACATATTTTGAACTTATATAGTAAGTACTTAACCTATTCTTAATCTAGGTAAGGGAATTTCTTCCACATTTGAATCTACTTCTACATGTGAAGTAGGTTTTTTACATATAGATATAATACTGGCTTTACAATAGAAGTTAATCAGAAAAGCAGTAAAGGACACTATTAAAATAATGGTAAGAATAGGAAAACTGATATGATTAGGTAAAATATTATTATTATTGTTTATGAAACTGTCTATGTCTTTACTTTCTAATTCTGCTAGATTTTTTAAATTTTTGAGATTGTCTAAATTAACATTTGAAATTGTAACTGAGGACGTGTTAATGTTCAATTTCTGAAAGATTTTAGAATTACAACATTTGTCATTTATAAGATTAAAATCAGAGTTTATGTGGGAGATATTGACTTCTAAATTTAACATTGCCAATAATTTTACATTTCGGCAGAAGGCCACACACTGTGGTGCTAATGATAAAATTCCTGTTCCATGAATGTTTACTTCTTTATTATTAGAGTTACATTGTACAGATAATTTTGTAGATTGAGATTGAACAAATATCCAGTTATTATGGCCAAAACTTTGCCAAATGTCAGCATTTCCATAGATGAATTTAGTTTCACATTGTGAAGGTAAAGTTTGAATAATTTTTGTCATTAGTTCAATTTCACAAATCGGGTTAGTATTAACTGACAGAATATTTGGAACTTCACAAGCAAGAGTTCCTTTGTATACAAATTTACAAGAATTAATATCATCCAGAGTACAATATGTGGATTTATCTTTGCTTAAAGCTACAAAGTTTTTTGTGGGAATAATCATAGCATATGAATCAGGTGAACTTACATTATGAGGTAATGGAATACTTTTGTACAGGTCGTATTCAATGTGGTATACTAATGGAATTCTTATAATAAATATAATTTTATTTAAAGTATAACTTTCGGCTTTGCCCGTGAGCTCGCTTAAAATATATTTAAATAGTGTGTCTGTCTGGGAAGAAGAAGCTAAATTAATAGCATTTCGGCAATTATTTAAGAAGGGAACCAGCGTTTCTCTGGACCCATCATAACTTCCAACAAATTGTATCAAAACATTAAGGCTAATTTCTGACATTGTAATTTGAGCTTCTTCGTCTCTTTTCTCTCTCCGAGTAGTAACAGAAGTCATGTATTAGAATAGAAGTACAGTAAAAATATTCGATGCAACAGGTGACTTAATAACAGGTATTATTCAAGGTTAAAACATCCAAAGTTAAAACTGGCTTAGAACGGTAGAGACACTCAGGCGTTATCAGTTCGTAGAATTCGCGGAGAAACGTGTGGGCAAAGAGCGGTAGCTCGACGCTCTAAGTACTTATTATGAATGATGCAATCAAGTATGAATTAATGTTGCACTTACTATCACTCAATTAAATTAAAATAATTATGGAATGTACTTTGATGTAAAACGATGTAGATAATGAGATGTTTTCTGGATCACCAATAGTCACACAAAAGTCACAATATTAAATTTAAGACTCACTGGGTTAGCAGGAATATTTCAAAGTTGGGTACCAGATACAGGTAGAACAGGAACAGCTCTGGTTACTTTGGCAGGATACAGCGGGAACTCTTCAGTGGATGCAGTATCTCTAGGAACTGATGTCTGTGGAGGATTCAGAGGACGTAGCGAGTCTCCAGGAACTGATGCTCGTGGAGGATTCAGAAGACGCAGCGAGTCTCCAGGAACTGATGCTCATGGAGGATTCAGAGGACGCAGCGAGTCTCCAGGAACTGATGTCCCGCGGAGGATACAGTGGATTCGGCGAGTCTCCGGGAACTGGTGTCCCTCGGAGGATACAGAGGATTCAGCGAGTCTCCGGGAACTAGTGTTCACGGGGGATACAGTGGACTCGGTGAGTCTCCGGGAACTGGTTTTCACGGAGGATACAGTGGATTTGATGAGTCTCCGGGAACTGGTGTCCCTCGGAGGATACGGAGGATTCAGCGAGTCTCCGGGAACTGGTGTTCCTCGGAGGATACAGTGGATTCAGTGTCCGAAATAGTCCGACTATGTGTGTATGATTTTTACTTAGTTTAATAGTTTTGTTTCACTTATTTTGCACTGATTTTCACTTATTTTGATTTGTTTTCACATAATATCCAGGATTTCTATTTTAAAATCCCTTTACGCTGCTACCAATATTATGCGGATGCGGAGAAAAGGCTTTTTAAAAAAAAGATTTTAATTTGCACACGATAATATAATTGAACTTTAAGTGAACTTGAATTAGAATATAAAAAGAAATAGAATTATAATTAAAATGAACCGGCGCGAATGGAGTTGGGAATCGGACTGAAAGGTAGGTGTATGGGAAGGGAGGTGAGACAATACGAAAATAGAGACTATGGCAGATTTATGTATAGGTATGCAGAAAGACAAGGGGAAGTAGGGTATAACAGTACGCGGTTGGACGATACGGTTTCGCCAAGAGGTGAACATAAGAAAGCAAGGTTGGATACTTCTCATCGTGCCCAGACGAGCTATGCAGATATTGTTCAGAACAAGCTCTGCGTAGCAGTGTCCAGGGCAGATAGTACCCAACTTACCGAAGAACAGACTACCTTAGTGAAAAAGTTCCTACAGCACAGGATACTTGAGGGTATCAAAGACCCAGCTAATGATTTCTCCCCCAACTTCAGAGGTCGGCCCATCATTTCTGATGGAGTTCTGAAGCTGTGGTGTGAGGATGAAGACTCACTAAGGTGGCTTGTAAAAACCATTGACAGCATACCGGCAAACACATGCCCAAAACTTGTTATAAAAAAACAAAGTGAAATCGACAGAAAGGTGCGAGCGGCCCTGATCCTCCCGGACTGTGATAATTCCCTAGAGGATACAAACATGTTTCTGGATGGACAGAATAAGTGGGCATTCGTTAATACCTGGACGGTGTACTCGCACTCCTGGCAAGAAGCAAAATCCAAGGATGTTGGACAAACACTGTTCCTGTGTCTTGGTATCCCAGAACATGTTGTCCCAACCATCCTGGAACGTGACCATAGACATGTTCATAATTTGGGAAATGTCTATGCACTTTTATGCCAGGGACGGAACGTTTACAGATGCTCTACCTACTCTGGATGAGGTGCCGATTGAGAACACGGGCCCTCGGCCAAAGGTGTGCATTGAAAAAGAGTCCCAACCAGCCTCATCTCTTATTGGCGGTGCGAAGGACGTAGTTCCGGACGTGCCGTCGCACTCTTCTCCTAAACCATCAACTTCAAGGGGAGGAGAAGAGATGAGTGTGGACACGGTGCCACCAAAGGTGGTGACAGTGAGGGACTCCAGTACTCAAGAAGAGTCTGATGAGGATAAGGGTAACCTGGATGATGGTGACCCCGCCCTCTCAGACTGACATCATCCAAGCTAACCTCCAGCACAGCATTACTGCTACGGCTAACCTGCGCAGGGTGCTGGAGGCAACCAACAAAGAGACTATCGCCCTGATCCAGGAGCCGCGTCTTTAATAAACACTATAAGATACAACTACATGAGGAATCTAGTGATAGGCCGAACACTGACGAAATTAGAATCTACACAGATGGTTCCAAAATGGAAGCTGGGACGGGAGCGGGGACGTTCTCGGACGACTTGAACATGCATATAGCAGCAGCACTGGGTACTCACAACTTTATTTTCCAAGCGGAATGTGTGGGTATAATCCAGGCAGCAACAGCGATACTGCGCAGGAAGTTAACTGACTCTAAAATCAGAATACTCTATGATAGCGCCGCAGTCCTTAAAGCACTTCAAAGGTATGAACATTCCTCGGGGCTAACTATCCAGTGTCACCATCTTCTGGAGGAGGTCATTAAAGATAATTACCTTACTCTCCAATGGATAAAGGGACACAACGGATCCAGAGGCATCGATGCAGCTGATGAACTGGCAAGGAGATGTTCGGGCATGCGCCCTGTAGGGCCAGAGCCAATGATTCCATTGCTTTTCAGTCAAATTCGAGCCTGGATCCGTCAAAGGACATATAAACTACATCAGGAACTATGGGCAATATATAAAGGATTGTAGACAGTCTATAAAAATAAGAATAATATTTATTTGCATAAAATGTTGGTAATATAACGGATAAAATAGTTATTATTATACAGTTTGAAACATTTTGCTGCATTGCAACGTGCAAATATTTTAAAACATGCTAAATTCAAAATTAAATCATCTAAGTATCTGTATAGCTAATAGAAGAATAATAGGTATGTCAATTTATAAATCACCAATGTCAAATACTTATTCTAAATAAAAATCTATTCATTACAATCACAAAAAAGTTAAACAGTTATTTTATTAAATCTGAGACTGAATAAAAACATTTCTCCATTAGCCACAATTTAAGTTTTCCACAAAATCTACTGCTTGGCAATTTTTTTAATTCTTGTGGAATAGAATTGTAAATGCGTCCACACATAGCATTACAGTTCTTTGAAAACATTGCAGTTTTTGGTATCTGTGACAAAACAATTCTATCCGGATTCCTTGTATTTCTCGGAAATACATCACTAGCTGTTTTAAATAAACTTGGATGTAGTTTCAAAAATTTGGCTGATTCCAGAATGTACATACAGGGCAAAGGCAGTATACGAAATTGTTTAAAAAAGGACTTGCAAGATTCCCATGGTGGTATGCCGGCTATGGCTCTAACACATTTTTTTTGAGCCAAAAAGGCTCTTTGAACGTCTGTAGAGTTCCCCCACAGTATAAGACCATAGTTTAGAACGGAAGATACGTAACCATGGTACGCCGCTAGAACTGTTGAACAAGCTGAAGTTTTACGCAATTTATAAAGGACATAGACAAACCTATTTATTTTATTGCATACGTTGTCAATATGCGCCTTCCAGTTCAAAAATATATCAAGCTTTATTCCCAAAAAGGTTGTTTCTGCTACCTCTGATATGTGGTTTTCCTTGTAAGAAATTTTGAGCTCACGATGTCTACTACCATATGTACTGAATTGAATTAAATTAGTTTTAGTCAGATTAACTTGGAGGTTGTTGTCATGTTACCAATTAATTATAGATCTTATCATATTGTTTATGTCAATTGTATATTTATTAATGACAATATTTTTATTGCATGTCATAATTAAAGAAATGTCGTCAGCAAACAAAGTACAAGAATTCACAGTTATGTCAGGAAGATCATTTATGTATAATAAAAATAAAAGCGGCCCCAGAACACTGCCTTGTGGAACACCATATTTATTAATTAGAAAAGGAAACCTATACGCTTGAAGTTCTTTATTTTTGTTGATATTTGCCACCTTGACAGATTGCTTTCTGTCTTCTAGGTACATTTTTAGCCATTTTAGTGCAGGTCCTCGAATACCATTCCTGTCCAGTTTATCCAATAGCAATTTGTGTGACACAAAATCGAAAGCCTTAGTCATGTCAAAGAATACAACAGTTACTGATTTGGAAGAGTCTAGGTTACTCACCACCTTAATAATGAGATCAAAACACGCCAATGTTGTCGACTTACCTTTCTGGAATCCGTACTGTTCCTGTCTTAAAATGTTATGTTTCTGAATAAAACCCATCATGCGTTTATACAAAGCGGATTCTAAAATTTTTGATAGTATCGGAATGAGAGTGATGGTTCTGTAATTACTTAAACTTGATTTATCTCCTTTTTATATAAAGGCTTGATTATAGAAACTTTTAGCTTATTAGGGAAGCAGCCATCTACAAATGAAAGATTTATCAGATGTCTCAGTATTGGAGTAATTTCTAGCGCGCAGGCTTTAAGGATTTTTGTAGCAATCTCATCAAATCCTTCAGCATTAGTGTTATTTAAAGACATAATGACTCTATGAGTTTCGTCAAGACTTAACGGAGCTAAGAAGATACTAGCACACAAACAATTCCTCAAAGTATTTTTATGTGGGTTGTCTGTACTTGTTGATGTAATTAAGTGCTCATTAAATGCTTCCGCTATATCACTTGGATCATTCAATGATACACCTCCTTTTGCAATGTTAGTGATAAATTCCATTTGCATGGCAGCCTCTGATTCATTTTTAATTATTTGCCAGGACGTTTTACATACATTTTTAGAAATACTTATTACTATCATCTCAAAATTTCGATTTTTTATGGATTGATCAATGCAATATCGAAGTAGTTTTGAGTATTTTTTATAAACACTTTTAGTTGCTCCACATTTGTCTGTGTAATATTTATATCGTAGACAACGCTTTGTTTTGCAACTAACCTTTAGCCCTTTGGTTATCCATTTAGCTTTACGTTTTTTATTAGATATTTTTATTCTATTCTTTGGAAAACACAAATTGTAGAATAGAGATATTGTATTATGAAAATTTTCAAATGCGGGTTCTTACTCATTTTCATTATATATCTCATTAAACGAAAGTCTTGACAAGCACTCTCTAAATTTATTTATATATTCTACACTATAGTCTCTTTTATATATAAAGAAGCCTGGCATCGGTAACTGTATAGATGTTGTTGGAATGTTAAGCAATTAGGCGGTATTGTGGTCTGATATATCTAGGTACAATAGTTCACCAGTCGCAGATTTAACATTGCTTATGATGTGATCGATGCAAGATCGTTCGCGTGTAGGTTCATTTATATGTAGATGTAAGTTGTAATTTTTTGTGATATCATATAAATTCTTTGCATCTTTGCTTTTTATTTGTAGGGTATTAATATTTAAATCACCGGCCAAAATAAGTTTTTTACTATATCTAAAGGTCATTCTATGCAACAATGTGTCAAGTTTATTCATAAATAGGTTGCAGTCAGATTTAGGCGTTCTATATAAACATACAATGATCATGTGTTGTGATGGTAGCTCGATTGCACAACATTCAAAGTGCTTTTCTATAGAGCACTCATTGCAGAAAGTAACGTGTTTATATTGTAACCCTCGCTTAACCAAAATACAAACACCCCCTCGTTTTTGTTTTCTATTTCTCGAGTACGATGAAGCTAGGAAGGAAGTCTAGGGAGGCGTTCCCGGAGTAAATCCAAGATACTCCCGAAAACTTCTAAACCTTAAACGAGACAGTCTCCGACAAGTAGTGGGAATTGTAACTGGTCATTGTCCTCTTAACAAACACCTTCACAGATTAGGTGTCACAGACAGTCCCTTGTGCAGAGGATGCACGGGGGCTGAAGAAACGGCCACGTATGTACTCCTCGAGTGCGAAAGCGTGGCGCCACAAAGGGAACAGTTCCTGTGAACAACTTCCTCCCTGAGGGAGGCCTGCGCCGGAATTCGTGAGCTGCTGGCCTTCCTGAGGGACATCGGGTGGCTGAACTAGCTGTCGCCGCCCGGTTCACGCAAAAGGGGCCGATGATCGGCCTAGTTGCGGAAAAGAAGCCCGACCACCAAGTAAGTAAGTAATTGTGCAAATGTCACCTCTTTGAACTTTGAAGTGTTATTTATAGGATAATATATATATATATATATATATATATATATATATATATATATATATATATATATATATATATGTATATATATATATATATAAATATATATATATAACTAATAAAAAAATAATACAGAAATGAGCCCATATTATTAGAGAATAATATTAAGCATAGATAATATGCATTATGTACACTTATTATAGAACATTTTTATATTTTTTAAATAATTGGTTGAATTACATTATTTTGGCTCTTACTTACTCTTAATTGGTTTACCTATACGGATTAAGATACGTTATTTGGGAAGTTTATGAGTATAAAATTAAGTCGTAATAACTACAAATAAATCACAAATCTTTAATAATTATAAGGGCCAATTTTCAAACTTAAATAAAACATAATTCGTCACATAGAAAAATATTAATTATCTTCACCATCATTAGTGGTTCAAACTGTGAAACTTTCATAAAAGTAGTTATATTGTGTAGGAATGATTCCTTGCCTGCATAAATCTTGCAAATCCTCATACTTTTCCGCCGAGATGGGTAAGGGACCATTATATGCATTTTTCAGAACAATCTTGTCCGCAGCTATTCTTTTGCCTCTTCTTATAACTTATATTATTTAAATTCCGTGTCATCCAAATTGTACTTTAAATATATATGTTTATTATCTTCTTTGCGATATTGCAGCCACCTTATTTTAAGCCAGTCCAACCAGCCAATCTACTTTGGCGTTCTTGACTAATATTGTTTTCAAGTCTTTGATATCTATAAAGTCTTCTGTTGTTGTTGTCAACAATCTCCAGAATTGAATGTCTGTAAACGGATAAAAATAACATTTTGCAAATGAGTCTAACTTATAAATATATATATATATATATATAACTTAGACTTATATATAAGTATATATATATATATATATATATATATATATATATATATATATGACGACCGGTTGGTCTCGTGGCTAGTGATCCTAGGTACGTAATCAGACGGTCGCGGGTTCGAATCATGCAAGGTGCAATCATTTATGTGATGAGCAGAAATGTTTGTTTCCGAGTCATGGTTGTTATAATATTCGTATATATATATCTATATATATATATATATATATGTATGTTTATCCGTTATCTAGTACCCATAGTACAGGGTATCCTAGTTTGGGGCTAGTTAATTGGTGTGGAATTGTCCCAAATATATTTATTTACTTATATATATCGATAACCCCTAAAATTTAACACTACAGTACAAATAAAAATCTTATATCTAACAAACATACTTTAAGTGCCACAATGGGCAGTATCATCACTCAGAGCGATCTCTTCCAGACAACCGTGAAATGTGTATGCATTGTATTTTATTTTATTTGTTTTATGTAACTATTTATTTAAGTTCACATAATGTCATGTTTAATTTTTTACTGAGCACCACTGCCCATGACAGACAAATAAGATACTCTCAATATTCCATTCAAGTCGTTGTCTGGAAGAAATTGCTTTTTGTATTAAGACTGCCCATTGTACTCGTTTAATATTAAGTTAAATGTATTACTATGTTTTCACCTTACTATCAGATAGGGTAATTATTTAATTTTAAGCACGAACTCATAAGTCATAGGTATAGTTAACAAGCCAATATAACAAACAAACACACAAAAAATGAAATAGTTCCTCTTTTTAATAATAGTGTAGATGACACATTGTCACTTACTACCCCCCATAGTTAATGTATGAAAATTAGTAGTATCCTAGCACCTCGGAGAAAGAAAAGACCCTCCGAGCTTAGCGGGGTCAAATGATGAGGCGATACTGTCCATCATCATAACACATTTCTTTTAAATAAGATGATTGCAACTTATCTATACCTGTAAAAAATTTATAATAGTAAAAAACTGGGCAAGGGCATTCCCTAATCAACTACAGAGAGAAGCTTACTCTGTCACACTGTTTCTCTTCCTCTTTCCTCTGTTTGCGAAGACGCAAACAAATAGTTTTGTGGTTATGTGGGTTTTGTTTCCTCACAATGTATTTTTATTCAGCTTTTAATGATGGGGAAGTAACATTTGTTTAAACAACCAGATGTGATATCATAAAAAGCATGGTCTCACCAAATCCCTGTTCTTAATAAGATAATATAATTGTTTTCTTACTTACTCTGGTCTTTTTTCAGTTTCGCTCTTGATCGTTGGCTGGGAAGTGTATGTATTTTTGCCTCATCTCCGCAGAGTTGAAGCAAGAAGTAACTTGTGCTATTGCTAAAGGTCAGTCTGCTGAGCCGTAAAATGTCCCTGCCTGTAACACGTTGATATGATCCATTCGCGTAAAATGATAAAGCAGTCAGTACCTGAAAAATGCGAGGATTATTTTGTTAAGTGAGGATCATTCTTGTTAGTCAAGCAATTGTAAAGTTAAATGTAAATGATAAGTATGCACTTTAAATACCTTTGTTTCTACAGACAAATCGGTAGACTTTGAAGGTGTCTATATCAACGGCCTTAGTTCGTCACACAGGTAATGCACAAGCTCCTTTGTCGGCCTGTATCGTTTGACAAACTCCGATTCGTCTAAGTTGAAGGGGTGGCATTCCTCACGCAATTGGCACAGCTTCCTTGAGGAGTTTGCTTCAGCGTTATTAGCTTCCAAGAATTCGAAGTTCCGTATTCGCTAGCCATCTTCAATCACATCAAATTTATTGCATATTTTAGTGCTCTTGTTACACCACTAATTATAAATAATCACGAAAACAATAACATATGGTAACAATTTACTTACATTTTAGAATAAGTCAGCTTTACTTTAATACCTTTTGTAGAAAATACGATAATATTGCAAAACATGAAAACAATGTTAATTCCGGCGCGAACGACTAACTTTTTTATAATTGCAAGGTTTGACATAAAAATAATCTTACTTGCTGTCAAAAGTCACCTCATGGTACGCTTTGAGTGAATGGTTTAAGATGACGTCACCCAAACTTCTTAAATAATCAATATTATAATAAGCTTGCTTTAACGGTTTCGTGGTGCAAAATATCAATGTAAGATTAAAATAATACTGTTTTAAGAGGTGGGAGTAGGCCTCCTGAAGGTAGCGAGGGGGAAGGCGGCGAGCGAAGCGAACCACCCGCTTTCCCCCGAAGCGGAGTGATGGTCAATTGTGCGAGAACTACATTTTTCACCTCTTTTTTTCTAAATTACACCTGTGCGAAGCTGGGGTGGATCGTTAGTAATATTAATGCGCGTAATATGTATAATATATATAAACAACAATAACAACAACAATATATATATATCAACTTATAATCCGTTTTTAATGAAATCCTTCAGCGTAAGTATTTCATTTCATGTTCAGCTGTAAGAATTCAGCAATGTTTTTTTTAAATCGGAATCTAATAAAGGAGGTAATCAAGTTGATGAGTATGTATGTAATATTGTTACGAGTATGTGGTTATGGGTATCTAAACAAATGTTCCAAATTTCGTGTAAATATTTATGTATACGGTACATGTATTTCTCAGAAACTACAAGTCTGATTGCTTTTTTTTTTAATAGTATCTTTTAATAGAATAAGAATAATAAATAAATAAAATAAATAACAAAATAATTATATTGGGGACATTTCCACACCAATTACCTAGCCCCAAACTAGGATACTAGATAACGGATAAACATACATAGATACGAATATTACATCCATAACTCGGAAAAAAACATTTCTGCTCATCACACAAATGATTGCACCTTGCAGGATTCGATCCCGGGACCGTTCGATTTCGTACCTAGGATCTCTAGCCACTAGACCAACCGGTCGATTCTATTTTTTAAAGCCCATTTTTAAATAAATACATTAGAATAATGAATAGGGAATAGTTTAAGTTTTATCAAAATCGGTGAAGTAGTTTTAAAGATATGGACTTATAACTGTTTCCAGTAGGCTAAATCTTAACGAACGGAATTAAATACTTCATTTTCTAAGGCCTGAGGATGGATGTCTTTCCATTCGAATTCTGGCCGGTTTTTTCGAGGAAATAAACAGTGATTCGCAGGCAGCATATATATATATGTACAGGCTGTCCCGTAATGAGTGGATAATCCGGCAGGTACTCCTGGATGGGAGCAAAGCAGACAAGAAAAATAGAAGAAAAAAGTAGCATATAGTGGACCTACTCGCATGTAATTATTTGTAAACATGGGAAAATTCGTATCCTTGTTCACAGTTTTGGGTTTTTCTTTTTTAATGTTAAGTTTGAGAATCTGTGGTGTAAAAAAAATGTATGAGACTCTGAGTGGCCAACTACTTTAAAAACATGGCTACTTCAAAACAATTCTAATCTGTTACTATGTATTAAAGTTTTTTCCTGGTCCGCCTTGCCACCCTCTACAAGTACCTGCAGGATTATCCACTCATTACGGGACAGCCTGTATGAATGGTGTTTATCCCCATTTTTGTATTAAACAATAACTATGAAACATATTATAGAGACAAGCACAAAAAACATAATAAAGCCCCCTCCACATCCTCTCTATTGCAGCTAAGAACCAAATCGATTACATCAGATTTCAAACAAAAAAAAACGCATCATTATCGGTTCATTCATTAGGAAGCTACGATGCCACAGACAGACACACCGTGAGTGATACATATACACACCCTAAACTTATAACACCTGCTCTTTTGGAGTTCGGGGTTTAAAAACTAAAACGTTTTACAAGAGCTTATGACAAGCTCTTTCTCTACAAAATTGTATATTGATTGTATGTATAATGAGGTTTATGAGTGAAATCAAACTTCGTTTGTATATGATATAGCACGCGTTCTCTCTAACTTAGAATTTTAGTTTGTCTTAAGTTAGGATATAATAAAGTTTGATAACTACTATAATATGCAGACTTCACATTTGCAGTTTCAAAGCTACCTAGGGTAGAGTAGTTTTCGTACCCTTATTACATCACCCGTGGGGCTTAGAAAACCAGCGTCTAGTGTAATGCACTGGACATTTGTGCTGATTATAACCCGTTTTCAGCACACTCACAAGCACATTTAATTTATATTTTTACCTATGTTTTAACCTGTTTGTGTGTTGAATATATATTTTTCTTCTTCTTCTTCTTCTTTTTCTTCAAAAGGCCTTACGATTTCTACTCTAATGAAAATCTCGTTTTCCTCATATTACATTTCTTAGCAGAAATTCATCTTATATAGAGACGTTTCGTTGATATTGGCCTTTGACTTTTGCTGGCTTTGCTCGGATAGAATTATATTAAACAGCCACCGTCATAAATATCTTTGATACCGATTCGGCAAAAGATTTTACGGTATTCTTAGAATGTATTGGAAACTGTACTATTATAGTTTAATAATATTTTTCTCGGATAGTACTGTTCAAGGCTTTTGTTTTTTTTTTGTAGATACTAGATGATCAAAGTGTCAGACACGCCAAATCTACATCTTTTAGTAACGGGTAAATTAAATAAAAAAGAAAAGTTTTTTTTTTTCAACTTTTGCCTACTGTTTGCGTTTGGCCATTGACGCTCGAGAAGAATTTTGTAATAATACCCTATTCTTTTATCATTTTTATGGCTTATATTTTTGATACACATTTATTATTTAAGTAATAACCAAAAACGAATAAAAAATATCAGTTTTACCTATTTTTAACATCTTCATTTTTAACCCCCGACCGCAAATACCAGTTAAACCTCTGTATCATCTGTGTATCTGTCTGTGGCATCGTAGCTCCCAAAGAGTGGACCGATTTTGATGCGTTTTTTTTGTTTGAATGCAGATGTGATCGAGATGGTTCTGAGCTATAATTTATTTGTATGGTACATAAATTTTTATTTTCACTTGTTACCCAACTACAGCTAACTTACAGGGTATAGTAAAATATAACGTAAAAAATCATTTTATACTGCCAATAGTAAGTAACTGATCACCAAAATTAAAACTCAATTAGAATGTGAATTTTAACTAACAATTCACATCTTGCTATTCCCTAAAAGTAAATAACTCCAAACTAATCATTGTTAACCCAAAAAAAATATATTACCCGATTTTTTTTTGACATTTTAATTTAAAATGTCATCCAAACTTCTCGCTATCCTATAATAGTGGCTCGCATGGCTTTGCGCGGGTAGCACTTAAACCGCGGCATTTCTCTTACATTTAGCATTCATATACCCGTCGTAACTTCTAAAAACAATACGCCAGAAAGCGTAATTAATAATCTTTTGCAGCAAAGACCGTGTTTTTTTCTGACCATAGACAACTGCATTATTACTCACGTACTTGACAGACACGTTATTATTTTGTTTCATGTCATTGCGTTCCTTAGCGAGTAATTGTATTTTATGCAAAATGTTGATACCCTGGGCCTGGGTTACATTATTTCAAATTACTTAGGGATATCTAATTTTTGGAAAAGTAAAATTCTGCCCATGTTGCTCGCTGATAATGTAGCTTTCTGTAGGAAAAAGTTTTTTTTTAAATGTCTTCTTGTCTACTCTACACTAATATTATTATTAGTGTAGAGTAGAAAAACCGAAGACAAATAATTGTTGACGCACTCATCAGTTTTATTTAAGTCAACCAAACGTACTGCGTTTTTAAGCCCAATTCTACCGTTTGGTACTGCGTTTTTAAGCCCAATTCTACCGTTTGGTACTGCGTTTTTAAGCCCAATTCTACTAAACATACTTAGTATTTTGCAAACAGATGAAAGTATATTTCAGTTTTTAAATTTGCAACCTTGGTCAGGTGAAGACAATTCAGCTCAAAACACTTTAGCGGTTGCTAAAGTTCTGAGGCGCTGCGACAACTGAGCGAATAAACAGTTTTCATGTTCAAACTAACTACTTAATCTATCTAGTTCTAAAGGTACAATTTTATCAAACAGTACGATAGTTACAAAATGACGAAATTTTGCTCGCTAAGATTTGGTGATCATGTAGAAAACATTGAAATTTGGTGTTTGAATACAATAATTTGAAGTGCAGTCATGACTAAAACATCTAGAACCAATGTAATTTTATAATATTTGGTACATGTTCTGTTTTTTTTTGTGTTAATTTTTTTTTTGTGTCTCAAAGATTTTTTTTGTGGTAATTATATTTAATCCCTTTATGTTTAGGTGAGACTACGGTAAAACGCTTGCCTTAAAACCACTACAAGTTCTATTTTGCTGTCTTGTATGTTGTTGTTGAATATAATTATTTCCGGTCTTCTAAGCCAACAGTCTAGGGAGAACACAGAATTCCCCCTTTCTTGTATAACTCAATCTAAAATCTATAACCAAGCCCTCTCCCACACATTGGCAAAGGCTCTTGACCGGCCGCAGAGTGCACTTAACTGGTTAGCCTAGGTATACCCAGAGGGGCTTTGTTCTTCATATGGCTATTATAACAAAATAAAAACCCTACCTGGGCAAGTTTAGGAACATGAAACTTCTCACAAGTTGGACAACGTTGATTAGGCCATTTTTAAAAGCTTTTATTTAACTTCACTTATATGTATGTACTATGTATGTATCGATGTATCTGTGTATCTATTTATCTATGTATTTGATCCTGGAATCTTGCAATTCAAATTTCGAGCACTTCCCGATTAGATTAGCTATCCAAGTGAAACTTTCAGGGTAGCTGAGAAACCGATGACAAAGCAAAAAAAAAAGAATAAGGGAAAAAATAAAATAAAATAAAAACTTTAAATGCAAAAGTGTTAAAAGTGTTTTTTTTTTTATTACTTACTTTTTTGTTGCGTTAAGGTAGGCCTAAGAAAATAAAGTACTTTATTCCGTTCGCTAAGTATTGGAAAAAGCTACGTATATCTTTTAAAACTACAAAACCGATTTTGGTGAAACTTGAACATTCCTACATTCCTAAGTTGAAAAATACTGAAAATATAGTTCATCAAAAATATGTGGATCAACATACATACATACAGATCTACGAAATTTTGTAAGTACATTTGTTTAGATACCCACATAGACTAACTAACATATAGATATGAATATTACGAATTTTCAACAATATTACATACATTCTCATCAACTTGATATCACTCCTCTTTTTGAAGTCAGTTAAAATGAGTTGCTATCATAAACTGCTGAAATTGAGATTACAAGGACAATGTACCCTCGCCGAACATTTGGCAATAACAATTCCGTCGTATAATTTAAAGAACGTCCCATACGGCAATATTTTACTAAAATAGCTGTCGTTAAGCTCGTTTACCCATATCTCACCAATAAATCGCATCTTCATTTAAGCCTGGGACATAAAACTTCTAATAAAGATCACGCTCACAAGGCGCAAAAATAATATAGGCATACCCACTGAAGTGGGAAACTGTTATATATTCCCTCTGCATGTATTAGTGCAGTATAGGCATACAAACCTAATAGATCATCATTTATTGTTTGCAAGTATATTCAGTCATAGAAATGGTACTTCAGTCTCCCTCTACCCTCTGACGCGAAAAGGCTGCTTAAGGATAGTTTTTCTAACTTTGTGACACATTTTCTATTTTCAAAAATTAATTAATAAATAATTTCATTTTAGCGAACTCAAATCTTTTTTTTAAAACGCGTTTTCTACAAACCCGCGTAACATAAATGGTGGCAGCGGTGGGATCAAATTAGGGTCCCCGGTCCGTCTCCAATCTTCTGAGTTCCGACAGTGAAATTAGTGGACAGTGAAGGTCACTGAACCTATAAGTGCACCCCAAAATTGGAAAATAAAGTGTCAAAAACTGTATCCAGAAAACACTAAATCCTACTCTGTATCCTGCTCTCAGTATCCAACTCGCTATATCCAGCTCGCTATTCCCTGAAAGAAAAATCGCCGAATCCTGAAGTATTCATTCTTCGAGGGAAGAGACTCATCCTGCATCTCGTTGTCGCTCAGCTCCACTGTGCATCAACAAGTCACAGCCACCCCCGATAGATGTGGTTGCGACCCCATCCAGCACCCAGCTCCCGTGTTCCAGACTCCGGATAATAACCTTGGTAATCAAGGTTACGCCGTGTCGTCGCGACTTCGCCCGAGAATGCATCTTATCGCGGCCGCCTACGCGTTCTGTGTACTGTAAGTCTTTGGTCATTGTTCTATTCCGTTAGGGTTGTTACCTTCTAAATCCAATGAATTATAATTCAATTTGTATATTTTTATTGTGTCCAATTTATTGATTCTCTGAATTCAACATGCCAAAAGAAGCTAAAGACGAATCCGTTAATGTGCTTGTACCAAATCAAGAATCCAGCGGGAGTAGAGCCCCGTCAAGATCTAACAGCCAAGAGCCCAATCCTACTGTGGATTTAAATATTCTCACACAGTTCATTGGCAAATTCGATGGTAATCGAGAACAATTAAATCCATTTATTACCAATTGTAAAAATGCAATTAATCTAGCCGCCCCATGGCAAAAGGACATCCTATTTAAACTTATTCTTTGTAAATTGGAAGGCAAAGCTCAAATCGCGTGTTCTATAAAAGAATTTGACAACTGGAACCAATTGGAAGAATTTCTTAAAACACAATTTGGCGAGAAAAAGCATTATGCTCATTTGCTTTCCGAATTACAAGAATGTAAACAATTGCCTAACGAGTCAGCCAATCAGTTCTCACTCAGAGTCGAAACATGTTTAGCCAGACTAATTACTGAGATCAATATATCCATTCCGACTAAACGTAAAATGGAACTGAGTGGTCGAGTCGCAGCCATGGAGGACCTTGCCCTTCATACTTTCATTACAGGGCTTAATCCTAAAATTGCAACAATTGTGAGATGCCGTAATCCTGAAAATCTTAACACTGCTGTAAATTTTGCCATTGCGGAAGAGAAAATTTCTGACAGTATGTCAAAGAAAATGACACCATCTTCGTCAAATAATATTTTTAATCGTAATAGAAATCCTCAATCACGTCCTGATGTCAATTCGTATGGCAAAAATGTTAATAATAAATTATTTTGCCGTTACTGTAAATCCGTAGGTCACGTGATCGAAAACTGCCGCAAGCGCGAATTCAACAATAACCGTTTTCGAAACACCGACCAACAACAACCTTCAAGCTCAGGCTATAAGCCAGCACAAAAACAATTCCCACGTGTTCATTTCATATCCGACAATTCCGACTTGTCCTATGATGAGCCCCAAGATGAAGAGGGCTGTGATGAAGTAGATTCTGATCCAAAAAACGAATAAATGTCTCGTCCTGGTGTCGTGCGGGACCTCACATTTCTAAATCCGACACTTCTACTTCAAAATCACTTTCATCGAGTTTGCTTTACGCCAGTCGAACTTTTTCGAAATCCAAATTGACTCCGCTACATGGTAGTCACGACCTGGATTCCTGGAACCCTAAATCGCTAGCATCGATACAAGATGGCAAGCATAAATTTATTGAATCCGTCTATATCGTAATATTCAAAGTCTAAACGCGAGCAGGAATGTTATGTAAGCCTGCCACAGTCGCGAAACTCTAAATCTAATCGCGAGCAGCAACGTAACGTTGTTTTGCCCCAATCGCGAATCTTTGAATCCAATCGCGAGCAGCAACGTAACGTTTTTCTGCCACAATCGCGAATCTCTGAATCCAATCGCGAGCAGCAACGTAACGTTGTTGTGCCACAATCGCGAATCTCTGTATCCAAACGCGAGCAGCAACGTAACGTTGTTCTGCCACAATCGCGAGTCTCTTAATCCAAACGCGAGCAGCAACGTAATGTTGATCTGCCACAATCGCGAATCTCCGAATCCAAGCAGCAATGCAACAACGTTGATCTGCCACAGTCAAAAAATACTGAATCGTTTTCTAAATCCAAACAACCACGTAACGATGTGGATATGTCTAATATTTTTGAAATCACGAACGATCCTACCAAGATGCTATTACCACATGTTCTCGTTAAATCCTCTGTATCGAACAATCCTTTATCTTTGCTAGTCGATTCAGGGTCATCAGTCACTCTAATAAAAGGATCCTGTATGCAAATTCGTCCCAAACTTACTAAAGAAGTTATCCACCTAAAAGGTATCGACAATTTGGAAAAATCTGTTCAAACCTTAGGATATTTCCAATTAAATATGTGTCTTCCAAAATCCAACGTTTCACAAAAATTTCATGTGATTGACGAAATCCACCTTCCCTATGATGGAATCATAGGCACGGACTTTCTTAACGCTCATAATTGTAACATTGATTACAATGATAACTTACTTCGTCTGGAAAAGACATCCCTGAAACTCTATTTCTGCGACCCTACTTATATAATTCCTCCTAGAACCGAAGCTATAATTGAATGCTCTGTCCAAAATCCAAATATAAGAGAAGGGCTCGTACTCGATCAAAGTCCATGCGCTAATCTGTTGATCGCAAACTGCCTAGTTCGTGTGAAAGACAACAATAGGATAAATATATCCGTAGTCAATACTTCTGAGGAACCTATAACCTTGAAATCTACGCTAAACCTCAAACTTACCTCAGTTGATCCCTCTGAATTTTATGAAACTCCTCAGACCCTGCATCCTGTGAACAATGTAAATGCAACGATCCCAAAAGATACTTTCAAACGTACCGAAGAAGTACTAAATCAGTTGCGTGTTTCTCACCTCAACAGTGAAGAGAAAGAAGCTCTCTACCAGGTGTGCTCTGACTTCTCTGATATCTTCCATTTACCTGGAGAGTATCTCACCTGTACCAATGCCCTGAAACACGAAATAAAAACTACTACTGATATTCCTATTCATACAAAATCATATCGATTCCCTGAAATTCATAAGCAAGAAGTCAAAAAACAAATCGATCAAATGTTAGACCAAAACATTATTGAACCTTCTGACTCTCCATGGTCCTCTCCAATTTGGGTAGTACCTAAAAAGCTCGATGCTTCAAAAATTCAAAAGTGGCGAGTCGTAATAGATTATCGAAAACTAAACGACGTCACAATTGGCGATACTTACCCTATTCCTCAGATTGCAGAGATCCTGGACCAGCTGGGGAACAGTAAATACTTCTCAACCCTGGACCTAGCTTCTGGGTTCCATCAAATCCCTTTAAATGAAGCTGACAAAACCAAAACAGCCTTCAATGTCCCTGAAGGACACTTCCAATTCACGCGGATGCCATTCGGGCTGAAAAATGCCCCTTCTACCTTTCAAAGGCTTATGAATTCGGCTCTTTCCGGCCTCCAAGGCATCCGCTGCTATGTCTATTTAGATGACGTGGTCTGTTATGGTCATGATCTAAATTCCTCGATAGATAGCCTAAAGGCCATCTTCCAAAAACTTCGTAAATTCAACTTGAAACTTCAGCCCGACAAGTGTGAATTTCTCCGACGAGAAGTCGGATATCTTGGCCATGTAATCACTGAAAAAGGCGTGAAGCCCAATCCCGAAAAGGTTAAAGCGGTTACCCAATTTCCAGTCCCAAACACGCCGAAAGACGTAAAATCCTTCTTTGGACTCGTTTCCTATTATCGACGTTTCATTCCCGATTTCTCAAAAATTGCTAAACCTCTTACGAACCTTTTGAAGAAAGACGTCCCCTTCAATTGGGAAAACCAACAGCAATTAGCGTTCGATAATTTGAAACATAAATTGACCACTGCTCCTCTTCTCATCTACCCTGACTTTACCCAACCATTCGTGCTTACATGTGATGCCTCAAACCATGCCATAGGTGCTGTCCTTTCTCAAGGACCTGTCGGTAAAGACAATCCAATAGCCTACGCATCGCGTACCCTCAATAAGAGTGAAACCAATTACAGTACAACCGAAAAGGAGTTGTTAGCTGTCCTATTCGGATGTAAAACCATCCGTCCTTACCTTTATGGTAACAAATTCCAAATTATTTCTGATCATCGACCATTAAAATGGTTATTCAACCATAAAAACCCTAGTAGTAAACTTCAAAGATGGAGATTAAAACTAGAGGAGTTTGATTACGAGATAATATATCGGAAAGGAAAGCTTAACAATGCAGCAGACGCTCTTTCTCGATTTCCGGTGAATCCAGTCCTTCCCGATGCTTCTTCTTCAGACGCTCTGGAAGAATCTCTAATAGACCTTGGCTCTTTAGAAATTAGTCCTCATAACGACAACCTTGGAATCGATTTCAGTCCGCTCAATCCTCCGACTCCTAGCCCATTGATTAATGAAAATCAAAATAACTTACCTGAATCCGATGAAATTCTCGAACAACTCGTTCAAGACAGTCCTGAAAATACTGATACTCTTCTACCTGATGTGATTGCTATACCATCCCCGATCTCTGAACCTTTTAATGACTATGATTATTCTACCTTTCTGAAAGAAATTACAAAAAACTATAGTTACAATACCAATCTGAAAGAACATAATGAATCTCTAATGAAGACTTCTTCCAAAATACTCATCATCCCCACGTCACTAGACTTAGATGAAGCCAATCCTCACATTCCAGAAATATTGGCAAACTTAGAGAACTCGGAAGAATTTCTGAACACTGAAAGAGAACTCCACTCCTTCAAAAGACTCAGCTTGAACAATAAAATAATATTCTTGGCATATACCAAAGTTCATCATTTTGATGAAAGTTCCTATCAAGATATCTTCAAAATTTTGAAATTAATTAGAAATGAACTTGTAGTAATCCAAGACTCCACCGACATTGCCATATCTGACTTTAAAAGTCCTTTTGAAAAACTCTCATACACAAATATCTACAACATGTTAACTTACCTTTTCCACAACACTAAAATAACTGTTAATATCTACCATAATAAAATAATTTACCCAACACTGTACACAATTTACACAGCAACACTTTACAAAAAAATATTGCACGAAAACCATGACATACCTACCGCAGGTCATTTAGGCTCTTCTAGGATGCTGAAACGAATTAAAGAACGATTTTATTGGAAAGGTATGAGAACTGAAATCGAAAACTTTGTAAAAAACTGCACTCTCTGCCAGCAGAATAAACCTTTTAGAAAAACTAATAAAGCACCGATGCAAATTACTACAACTTCAACAAGCCCATTCCAACGTGTAGCCTTAGATATTGTTGGACCTTTGCCAGAATCTGGCACTGCCAAGATAAAATACATATTAACCCTTCAGGATGATTGGACAAAATATTCAGTAGCCTACCCGATCCGTTCTACAACAGCAGAAGAAACCATGGAATGCCTAGTACATTTTATATCACTATACGCTATTGCTAAAGCAATATTAACCGATCAAGGAAGTAACTTCACCGCCGACCTGTTCAAGAAAACATGCGAATTCTGAAAAATAAAACAGTTGTGGTGCTCCCCGTATCACCCTCAAACACAAGGCGCACTTGAGCGCAGCCATTCTACTTTAAAAGAATACCTCAAATCATTTGTCGACTCGAATCAAGAAAATTGGCCCAGATACGTATACACTGCAATGCTTACATATAATACAAGCACCCATTCCACGACCAACTTCAGCCCTTATGAGCTTCTGTTTGGTCACAAACCATTCCTTCCTGATTCTATCTTCGAAGAAACTCTAGATCCAACTTATCCTGAGTATTTGAAAATGTTGAACCATCGACTTAAACTATCCCGTGACAAAGCAATTGAAAATATAAATAAATCAAAAGAAAAATCTAAGACTCATTATGATACCCATACGCGTCGCGTTCAATACAAAGTTGGCGACTTAGTTTATTTAAAAAATCATCTCCGTCTCAGAAAGGCCTTGTCCCCAATCTGGAAAGGCCCATACAAAATTGTAAAACTACACAACAACAATACAGTAACCTTACTAATAAACAGACGACATATAACTCACCACTTTGATGAGATTAAGCTTGCCAGCAATAATCCACCTTGAAATATTGTTTTATCAAACATGATTTTAGCAATATAAATACGAAACAAACAATGAAACATGTTCAATTTTATTTGTTTATTTCAGCGCCTATGCTGGAGCGAGCCCAAACTTTATTGAACCGATCCAGACTGGATCTGGATTATATTCCGAATATGTGGGAAAAATTAAAATTAGAGATGGGAACCTAAATATCATAATCCCCATTGATATTTCTCATATTGAACCACATATTACTAATCTTAATTTAGTTTTAGGTACTTTTAAGTTTCTTTGTAGGCAAATAGATATTATAGAACATTATGAATGTTATAATACGGTAGAACCTCTGTCAATTCGATATCAGGACGTAGTCAAGGAATTCGATTCAATTTCTCATTTGATTGACGATAGAACCAAACGGTCAGCCTGGATTGGTGCCGGCGGCTCTATTCTAAAAACTGTTTTTGGAACTTTAGACGAAGATGACGCCATAAAATATGACTCTGTTATGAACTCCTTGCAAAACAATGAGAAAAAACTGGCTTCACTCATCAAACAAAATATTTTATTGACTTCATTGACTTTATCAAATTATAACCAAACCATTCATAAGATTAGAATGAATGAAGCTAATTTAAATCTGGCTATCGACGAGATCTCTGCTAATTTAAAAAATGTTACTTTCATTTCAAATGAGTTACTTATAAAAAATAAACTGGACAGCATCATTAACCGACTTGAAACTGCATTACTTACAATTTCGTTTCAATTAGAAGACATAACAAATGCTGTCTTACTCAGTAGCAGAAATATTATACACCCATCGGTGATAACTCCCACGCAGCTATACCGAGAACTCGCCGATAATCACTTACACTTGTCTGCAGGTGTTAACCTACCGGTAAGTTTAGAGTTAAGTAAAATGTTTATTATTTTAAGTATGTCGCGAGTAGTTTGCTATTATAATAATAATAAGATAATCTTTGTTATTAAAGTACCACTTGTAAACTCTGAGGAATATTTCGTATACCGAAACTTACCTTTACCTATTCCACATAATACTGTAAAACCAAACACATATAGCCTCATTATACCTAGCAGTACATATATAGCAATGACCAAAGACAAAACCCGTTACTGTACATTAAATGAAATATTAAAGTGTGAAAGTGCCAACCCTGAAAACTATATTTGTGACATACCCAGTGTATTCTCGACTTCCGAGAACCCCACCTGTGAATCTGAACTGATAACGCGTGTTGTTACGTCCCTACCAGGGCAGTGCGAAACTAAAGCGATATTCGGACATGTAAACATTTGGAATTCTATGCGCCATAATAAATGGATCTATGTGCAATCGGAACCTACAAAACTTACAATAGAATGCGAAGACTCTAATGTTTATAATCTTAACATTTTGGGTACCGGAATACTTATTTTGCCCACTTATTGTTTAGGTTTTAGTAAAAGTACTCGCTTAGTGCCTATATTCGATTATGCTAATGTCAGCTTAGCGGTTTTAAACACGGACTTTAACCTTATTAATGAGTCGTGCTGTAATCCTTCTATGATAAGAAAACTTACGTCTAGTGTGTCTCCTATTAAGTTAGAAAATATAAATTTGGAAAACTTAAGTTTGAATAAAAAATTGATAAATACTTTATTAGACAAAACAGATGAAATTCTGAACGAAGAGTCGTTAAATAAAGAAAAAGAAAAAAAAAAAAAAAAAAAAAAAAAAAAATCGGTAAATATGGGACACATTACGCTATTAGTACTGTAACTTTTGTTTTAATTTTGATTATTCTATTTTTAGCTTATAAACTATATTATAAGTTTGTCAAGTCCGGCCGCAGTCTCGACATAAATATTAACAGTCTAAATTCCCGTAGACCTTCAATTTCTCAATCAGAAAACAGCGCTGCTATTCCTTTGCCCCGTCTTCGAGAGATTTCATGAGAAAATTATTATTTGAAAACTTTTTCTATTTGTTACCTAGTTCTTAAGAATTATGTCTTTATGAATAGAAATGAGTGATCAAAATAAAACAATAAATAAATAAAATATTAATAAATTTAAAAATAATACGCATATTTCAACATAAACTTCAGTTCCTCATTCAACCCTGAAGTTTAGTCTTCTTCGGGGGGTTGTTATATATTCCCTCTGCATGTATTAGTGCAGTATAGGCATACAAACCTAATATATCATCATTTATTGTTTGCAAGTATATTCAGTCATAGAAATGGTACTTCAGTCTCCCTCTACCCTCTGACGCGAAAAGGCTGCTTAAGGATAGTTTTTCTAACTTTGTGACACATTTTCTATTTTCAAAAATTAATAAATAAATAATTTCAGTTTAGCGAACTCAAATATTTTTTTTAAAACGCGTTTTCTACAAACCCGCGTAACAAAACGACCGAAAGTCTGCGAATTAAATTTTATATGAAACCCAGTGTCGCCTGTTTGCATGTACGAACTATAGGCAGATATGTCATATCTGAAGCATGCACAAAAATATAGTTCTTCTATTCGTCACGTTCATTACAATTTTACCACGTTTTTATTAAGTTACATTCTTGTTTGTCTCTCTGTCTGTTATTCCGAGGGAAATCTTGCAACTCAAATTTTGAACATTTTCCGACTAGGTATCCGGCTGAAACTTTCAGGGAAGCTCACATCTCGATGATTATTTATTTTTTCCTTTTTTTTTCTGTTTGCTTTTCCACTTTTTAAAAATAAAAAATATAAAAAGTAAAAAAAAAAACTTTTGTTTCTTTTTTCTCTTTTTATTGCTTTGTCATCGGTTTGTGAGCTACCCTGAAAGTTTCAGCCGGATAGCTAATCGAAAAGAGCTCGAAATTTGAATTGCAAGATTCCAGGACCGACAAAATATATAGATACATACATACAAGTGAAGAAGACCGGAAAAGCTACTAGTCCATGAAAGCGCTAATGAAGAGCAACCTTTTACTGTCTCTAAAGCGCAAACTCATTGATAGATACGTGTAGCCTGCCTACCCTGCCCCTTTTACCGAGTATCAGAAGTCCAAACTGAAGGTTTGTAAAGAGAAATCCATCCATACGCTGGAGCGTAGCATGGTAGGAGTAAAGAGAACTGACAGAGGTCCAAACACTACGCTGCGCTCAGAAACAGGTATTGCTGATGTTGGCGAAAAGACACAGGTTGAAATGGGACTGGGCGGGCCACGTGAGCAGAATGCACCCGGAGAGATGGAACCAAGGTGTCACCTAGTGGAAACCCGAAGTTGGTCATAGACAACGGAGTAGATCAAGAAAACGATGGCGAGATGACTTGAATTCCTTTCTGCGGGATTGGTCTGACGTGGCCATGGATAAAGATGGTTGGAAGGAGACGGGGGAGGCCCAGCAGTGGGACAGCGTATGCATAAAAAAAAAACAAAAAAACAGCTTAGTTTTTATAGTAGTTTATAATCTACATTCGTAAAGCTAAACGCCATTCGTTCATGATTGAGACGAATGGCAATTAGCTTTAATGTCCTCTCTACTTTAAACAAAAAAACTTCACTATGGTCATAATATATACCTACCTAATATTAATACAATTATTTGTCGATCCCTGTACCCGCGGCTTCGCACGCGTGGTCATTTCTCTAGGTTAAATTACTCTATGTATTATTCCAAGACCTAAAATGCCAATATACCAAACATTTGATCAAAATTCATCCAGCCGTCAAAAAGTTTTAATCGATTGCTCGGCTTCTACTCACCGGATTGGTATCTCAATCTGACACCAGTTTTTAAGTCAAACCCTAAACTATCCAACATTGAAAACCGCATCGGAATCGGTCCAGTAGTATTTACGTGATGTGCGAACAAACATACAGACAAACAAACAGACGCCACGAATTTAAAAAATGTTATATTCTTGTTCAGTAGCTTATTTTAAGTACTTTAGACCATTTTTTTAAGTATGTATTTTTGTTCCTTTGTGGCACTATATAGACCAAAAGCCTGGACTGATTATGAATATTCTTACGTCAATCGATTTGTCTCAATCTTGCTAGTGATCTAAAGACATGACCATGATCAAAATATATTAAGGCGACAAACAGACGCCATATAGTGAAAAAGAATAGAAAAAAAGTTCACAAACAATGTTAACTGGGATATCATTAAAGGTATTTGAAAATCATCTTTAGGTTTCTCTTATAATTTTTCATTTCGAATGACCATTTAGGATCTATAACGGTTTAAAGTTGGTTAGCAACCATTCTCATTACATTTTTGCCTCTTTTTGGTTTTGTTCGCAGTCGAGTCTTTTAGCACTTTCAATAGGTAGGTTTAGCACCAACGCTCTTGATGTTTACTGACAGACTTGTTATTTCGTATCCATGGAGACCGTTCCTTACAGCGAGTAATCAACATTTACCAGATTTCCCGTGGAAACTTGCAATTTTCCGGCATAAAATGTATCCTATGTTTTATTCCAGGGTGTAAGCTATTTCCATTCCAAATTTCATCAAAATCCGCCTTGCTTTTATCACGCGAAAGCTCCCCAAACAAACAAATAAACAGACAAAGTTTCGCTTTTATATATTGGTCTTATAGCTAACAAAGCGAGCTCAATTTTTGGTTTAAAATAAAGATTTATATCTATTAAAAAAGTCGATTAAATAATAAAAATCAAATCGAAATACACGGAAAATATAATCGATTTGAGAACGTTCTCCTTATTGAAGTCGATTAAAATCTATTGACCTGCGTTATAGCATTCGATTGCACAATCGCAATTTGTTTCTTCAAGCAAAATTAATTAGATAAGTAAACCAAGCAGTCGACAAACACTTTAACTTTCCGCTACAGTGACATTTGATTGGATTCTGTTCAAATGGCTCTATCGAGATTCTGGTCCAATGTTGATAATGGCCTGTCCGACCCTGCTCAAATTTGATTGCATGAAACGAGACAAACTAGCCCGTAGTTAGATGAAATCCTTCAACACGTTTCCGTACAAACTTGGCAGTAACTAATACCTATTTTACGAGGCATGAAGGGGCAATCACCTCTAATATTGAGATAGCAAATTGAATTCAAAGGAAGCTTTAATTATTTTTTATAAGAAAATTTTCAAAGCTGTCTTGAAAAGAGAATCGATCCAACATCCATACCAATATATAAAAGTGAAACGTTGTCTGTTTGTTTGTTTGGGGAGCTTTCACGCGATAACGGCTAGACGGATTTTGATGAAACTTGGAATGGAGATATATCCTGGCCTATATCCTGGAATTTATCATAGAATACTTTATACTTTATCCCGCAAAATTGTAAGTATTCAAGGAAAAACTGGAATAACTGGAAAAAAATACATTACTCAGTGTAAAAAACGGTTGCCATGGAAACATTGATCCTATTAAAGAAAGGGGTCGATGCATGAAAACGAAATAACAAGTATGTCAAAAAACATCAAAAGTGGTGCTATATCTACTTTTGCATTGGTTTTTAATATCCTAGACGAACATGGGATGCTTTTTTTCGCGATAATCAGTAGTCCACGTGGACGAAGTCGCGGGCGGGAAAACTAGTAAATAAATAAATACACCTGTACTCAAAAAAGTTAAAAAATAAACGGTTGAAATTGAAAGCAAAGTACCCAAGTTATTCCGATCCGCTCGTATTCCGCTCGTACAAGCCTCACACTTACACCATGTTATGCCGATCGGTCGTCACAATCGCAGCAAGGTCTCGACCTTGTTAAATCTGTCAAGATATCACGAAAACTACAATGCAAAAACAATGCAGTGCAACACCACAAATTATCTACTCACACACACATACGCAGTCGTTGTTTGCTAAGCTTCACTCATTGGTTTCACGGTGTAGACTCCGTCTTTTTAGGGTTCTGTACCTCAAAAGTAAAAAAAGTAACCCTATAGGATCACTTTGTTGTCCTTCCATCCGTCCCACTGTCTGTCAAGTCTGCCTGTCAGTCTATTTCTCAGGCACGCTTGGAGGTATCAAGTTGAAGTTAAAATCAAATACCTGAGTCTGCAATCCCTTGGAGCTGTCAAAATATGAAGCCGTTAATTGACTTCGTGGCGAACACTTTAAATTCATTGGGTATATTGAAGCCTCGGTTATTAAAATGCAAACAGATTTGCATTCACTTTTAATATACATTTTTCGTTGGATGGAAAACATTTATAATGTACTCGTATAATTAGTATTGTAAGGCCGTCGACATTTAATAATCCCCTTGGCTTCCCACAGATTAGCAAATAATAATATATTTACTTTTTATCCGACTCATAACATAACTAAGTATGTGTGTATGTTACTATGTTTGTAACCCAGCGCTTAATCGTCTGAAAGGACTTTTAACCTGGTGCCAATGACGTGAAAATAATTACGCGGTCATGATGATCGGGATTTTGACAGTATGGAACTGCTTAAACTTTTGGCCGATTTGGCTTGTCGCACAAGTATGTCGCTACACATCTGGCACCAAACTGAGTACATTATCTGTGCTGGTAGAGAGGTATTGGATCTCCAGCTACGCGAATGTTCAAGTGCACGGTGCGCGTAAAATAAAAATATGACCGTCTAAAATCAGCTCGAGTCAATAAGACCAAGCGTCATTGACGCCGGGTTAATGTTTGGTACATAGATACAACAGGTCCTGAAACAACACATTATTTACTGTCACCATTATCATCACCAACCACGAGGTTGAAACCGCGTGGCGTAATATACATAAAAACCACCTTCCAAAATTAGGCTACGCATTCTATTATTGAAAACCATAGATGGTGGGTGGTTTTAAGCTTGGAACTTTAAAGTTGCCGACAGGCAAAGGATTGATGCGTTTGAAATGTGGTGCTGGCGACGACTGCTTAGAGTTCCTTCGACAGCTCATAGAACCAATGTTTCGATCCTAAAGGAACTCAAACTAGAGCGACAACAACGACTGTAGTCAATCTGCCTGTACCTGATGCTGCAATATTGCGGTCACATAGCCTGTAGATACGTCGACAACCTAAAAGGACTAATAGTGATAGGCAAGATCGAAGGCAATAGACCAAGAGACCCAGGTGTCCCAACAATCAGACATGCCAATCAATATTGCACTCCACAATGCCAAGATAGGAGCAGGTAGAGGAAGATTCTAGAAGCGATTGGTCATGATCCTCAGCAATAAGGGAATGACTGAGGAAGAAGAGAATTTTGGTGAAAACCGATACAACACCCGTTCATTATTGAAATAATCCAGAAAAGACAGCTAGACGTTATGGCGACTTCGTTTCACAATAATATAGATACCTAGTTATTACAGTCACGTAGTAACGCTATTATTTCTTCCAAAAACATTTCCATGGCTGCGTTGAAGAGAATTTTCGGTTTAAAATAACATGGTTTCTACTAACTGCCACAAAGATTAGCTAAATATGATACAGGGGTTGGACGTGCTATGTGTATTTTGCAAGTATGTAGAAGGTAGTAGGTTTCGCCACGTCGGTACAGGTCAATTAATTGGTAATCCGTGGGACAGGGTGACATAAATTGCATTTGAAGCCACGTGGCCCGTAACATTAATTATTAACAATCGGATCTAATTGGTTTAAACCCTACATTTTCATTGAGTACTAGCTCAACTCCAAAGTGCCCCGCAGCTTCGCCTACATGCAAACGTTGCCATCCCGTTTTATAAAGTAAACTATTTGTTATTCTAGGACTTTAAATTTCTGAAGACCGAATTTCATCAAATGAAATTTGGTCTTCAGAAATTTAAAGTCACAAATAGTTTACTTGGGGATGAAGATGAAAGTATCCTATTTGTAATTAATGTATATAACTCATTTATTCCGTATTAATAATATAATGATTCTTCCTACAACACCCCCTTCACTCCTTTTACTCATAGAACCGCATTACCCGTAAGAGCCAACTGTCTATTTTTACAGATACTGTATTTTTCAATTTTGAGTTTTTTTTCAGGTTGTTTGTGTGGCAGATTCTGACACGTTTTATCCCGAAAAAGTAAAGGGTCTTTGGGATATGGGTCCAAAGTTATGTTAATATTGAAGTAATAAATAAAAAAATATGGATTGTTCTCTATATTTGATACTGAAACCAAAACTGTTTTACTTTTTATTTTTGTCTGTCTGTCTGTCTGTTTGTCCGTATCTTGACCGCGCATCGCACCGAAAATACTAAATGAATTCAAATGAAACTTGATATGATTTGAGTTCATACTACAAGGTAGGACATTGGATACTTTTCACACTGAAAAGTTAAAGGGTTTCCGCAAGATATGGGTTGAAAGTTATTAAAATGAACACTTCTCACGCTGAAACTACTGGACGGCTTTATGATGCAAATTGACATTTGCAAAAATCATATATTTATACTTGCCGTGCTTATATTTTGCCGTGGCGGTCTCGGCTTAGAATAAGACCCCTCCCAATCCTCCCGTGGATGTCGTAAGAGGCGACTAAGGGATTATACACCGGAAGATGGGCAGCAGCATCCTCCGAGCACATTTGCTACACTGCGGTCATCAATCCGCCTGCCAAGCGTGGTGACTATATGATAACCCCCCCAATATGATAGACACACCAAAAAGACGGCCCCCAGTCCCCGGCGGCTCCGTTATTCCTGGCACCGATAGCAGCCATGGTAACGGCGGAGCAGCTAAGAATCCCCGGCAGAGACCCAGCTACCAACCCCCACGATCTCTGGACCTGGCAACTTATAACGCACGCACCTTGAGGACCAATGAGAAGTTGATAGAGCTGGAAAAAATAGTAAATAAGTTGCGCTGGGGTATTATAGGGTTATCAGAAGTCCGAAAAGAGGGAGAGGATACGATGACCCTCAATTCCAGCAACTTACTCTATTACCAGGAGGGTGACCAGCAGTCCCAATACGGTCTCGGGTTTCTCGTCCACAAGTCCCTCGTCAACAACATTGTGAAGATCGAAAGCGTTTCGAGCAGGGTGGTATACCTTATACTCAGAATTACCGAACGGTATTCGTTGAAGGTCATACAGGTGTACGCCCCACACTCGAAACGCCCGTACGATGAAGTGGAGGCTATGTATGACGATATTTCTAATGCCATACATGCCCATAAGAGCCCGTTTGACCCGACATTATACCGAAGATATCCCGGACGTCAGCTTATACGAGATCAGAATGGCTCTCAGTCAGTTTAAGAGCAACAAGGCACCAGGGGAGGAAGGAATAACGACAGAGCTACTGAAAGCGGGTGGAACACCGGTACTTAAAGTCCTTCACAAGCTGTTTAACTCATCCTCGAGGGTACTACGCCAGAGGCGTAGCACAGGAGCGTAGTGGTCTTGTTCTTTAAGAAAGGTGATAAAACCCTTTTGATGAATTACAGGCCTATGTCGCTGCTGTCCCACGTCTATAAGCTGTTTTCGAGAGTTGTTACAAACCGTCTCGCTTGTAGGTTTGACGACTTTCAGCCTCCCGAACAAGCTGGATTCCGGAAAGGCTTTAGCACCGTAGACCACATCCATACGCTCCGGCAGATTATACAAAAGACCAAAGAGTATAATCGGCCACTATGTTTAGCGTTTGTGGACTACGAGAAAGCCTTTCATTCAGTCGAGACCTAGGCAGTGCTACAGTCATTACAGCGGTGCCAGATTGATTACCGGTACATCGAAGTGTTGAAGTGTTTGTACATCAAGACCACCATGACAGTTCTTCTTCAGAATCAGAGCACGAATTCTATCCAGCTGCAAAAAGGGGAGACGTTATTTCTCCGAAACTGTTCACCTCTGCTCTGGAAGATATATTCAAGCTTCTGAACTGCAACGGATTTGGTGTTAACATCAATGGCGAATACATCACTCACCTTCGATTTGCTGATGATATAGTCATCATGGCTGAAACCCTGGAAGACCTAAGCACACAGCTCAGTGACCTCAATATTGTTTCCCAACAGGTGGGTCTTAAAATGAACATGGGCAAGTCGAACATCATGTCAAATGCCCATGTCGTACTGTTGAATGTGAAGCTGTTGATCACTATGTCTACTTAGGTCAGACGATTCAACTGGGTAATTAAACTGCATTTGAGGAAGGTAAAAGATATGACGGATAATATTATTTTTCTGTTTTATTTATTCCTATATTTTCATATAAAAAATTAAGATATGAAACTTCTTTTACCTACTATTTAATATTTTCTGGGATGCTTTTCAACACAGGCAATCCAAGTAATGGATCAAAGTTTCCGATAAACGATCGCATTGTAAGTAAGTAATTGCCTATTCTTGATTGCAGTGTTTACTCACGGTTCGCTTGATCGGTGCCATTAGGTGCCTACGTCTCTGACTTATTTATTGAACCCCGATCGATACTGTAAGCAGCTGCAAGGTAACAAAGAATATGTAGGGCGTGCATCACTATATAGACAGATAATTCCGTATTGTCCGACTGAGCGGAGCGGTCTATCAGCCTATGTATGTTTGTATGTCTGTTCCTTTCTGGCACTATACAGGGTAGATTTTTGAGACGTCACAGTAAATGCAGGTACCTTAACCGTCGTAGCTACAAGAAAACGTTCTTAGGAAACTTTCCTTAACTTTTCGAGATGTTTTGTCCTGCATTCACAGATAAGGTAATTTCGTACGAAATGTATGGGAAAAGGTGATAAGCACATTCCAACAGTGTATAATTTCCAACTTCGATAAACATATCAGCACCGTCCACAAAAAGACGGCCTTCTACCAAGGTCGCCTCGCGTGCCTACACAGTAAAATGTCCCTTAGAAATAAGTTGACACTTTACAAAACCTGCGTCCGACCGACAATGACATACTCATCCGTAGTATTCGCTCACGCCTCCTGCGTTTCCCTAGAGAAACTTCAGACCTTACAGAGTAAATTCATCCGCTGTGCAGTAGATGCCCCCTGGTATCAGCGGAACATCGACCTGCATAGTGATCGCGAGTTTCCCTCGAACCTTCAATACATAAAGCATACCTGTCGCCGCTACTTTGACGCGGCACCCCATTTGACTCGGCACCTCATCGAGTAGTCAGAGGCCTGAACTACAAGAGATACTCTAGATGTTTTTTGACAGACTTGTTTTTATATCGTTTCCATGGCAACCGTTCCATATAGCTAGTAATCAAAATTTTCCAGTTTTTCCGTGGAAACTTACCATTTCCGGATCCTATGTTTTATTCCAGACTAAAAGCTATCTCCATTCCAAATTTCATAAAAATCCGTCCAGCCGTTATCGCGGGAAAGCTCCCAAAACAAACAAACAAACAGACAACGTTTCACTTTTATATATTGGTGTGGATTATATGTAATAAATCACTGGGTAAAAAAAACTGTACAATATTTATAAAACATTATAAAAAAGCTCAAGGGGACTTTAAATCAGCTAATAAACAAGAATACAACATTTTTGAAAGTGACGCCATCACGTCAAAACTACTAAGCCGATTGTGGGTTTCACTGTTGGTTAGCTTAGAGTTTGCATTTAGATAGAAAAAAATCTAAATGTGCGAGTTAAAATGGGTATCATCTCCAAACAATGATTAAACCAGCGAGGTAGAATATTATAATATTGTCATCTACCTCTCAATAAACATGATAACATGATATCGTCCAATAATACTGCAAATTCAAGCTTTTATTATGAGGTGCAAACTGGTTTTACCAAATAATTTACTAGTAGTGGCTCTGTGAGCTGTAGAAACTGATGGCGCTACTGTGCACCGCTAGATTGTTTGCAAAAAAGTTTGTACGCGCGTACAAACTTTTTTGCAAACAATCTAGCGGTGCACAGTAGCGCCATCTAGTTACCTTATTGTAACACTAACATTAATAATCTAGGTGCTCCGTCAATAGGTTAACCCTAACTAACAGGTAAAGGGCCGATTCCACTGTTAGAAACCTAAAAGTGAGAAATTTACTGCATTTTGAGGAGCTATTCTGCTGATCACGCCGAAAATCCTCATCAAATCTTCACCAAATTATTATGAGACAAACTTAAAAATACTACCTTTTAAATCAAAAAGAACCATCGAAGTCGGATCTAATAATGCGGAGATATTCAGCAGCCCCTTTTTCACCCTTTTTTGGAGGAAGTAACCTGTATACCAAGTTTCGTCTAGATCGGTTGAGAAATGCGACCTGTAGAGGAGAACAGCCAGACAGACATCCGGACATACGAAATATTTTCTGAAACAGAGACGCTTCGCTCACGCTTCGCGCTCGCTTAGTTTAAAAAAAAAAAAATATATATATATATATATATATATATATATATATATAAATATATTTTAAATATTAAAAATAATAATACGGGATAATTCACACCAATTACCTAGCCCCAAACTAGGGTACCCTATCTATACCAGGGGTACCTAACCTACTACACAAGGGATAAAAATATAATTCATCCCTTGTGTAGTCATGGATGTTATAGTCATGGAATATAACATCCATGACTCGGAAACAAACATTTCTGATTGCATCTTGCGGTATTCGAACCCGCGACCGTTGGTGGACTTCGCAGTCAGGGTATAAAGCTAGCCACTTGGCGAACCGGTCAACATTATAGTTATTGCATGCTTTTCGCAGAAAATTAAATGCAAGTGAGACTTTGTGTTTTATATTGTCACAAAAAGTTCAATGTATTTGTTAAGAGATATGTTTCGTTGCTATGGTTTATCCACACCAATAGTATATATATAAAATTCAAACGTTGTCTTGTTTGTTTGGAGATCTTTCACACCTAAACGGCTGATCAAATTATAATGAAACTTTGAAAATAGGTACTGTACAATATAGAGATCAACATAGGATACTTTTTATCCCGGAAAATGGTAAGTTGCCACGGAAGAACTGGAAAATGTTGATTACTCGCTATAAGGAACGGAATTACATGTTGCCGTGGATATGAAAAATAGCAAGTCTGTCAAAATGCATCAAGAGCATTGGTGCTATACTTTTGCATTGGTTTTTAATATCCTAGATGAACATAGGACGCTTTTTTTCGCGATAACTGTAGTCTTCACGGAAGAAGTCACGAACGGAAGCTAGATTATATGAAACTTGTTTACTTCAAAAAACTTTTTAGAATTCAGCGATTGCTGAAAGGAAAGCCTTCAACTTTTTCCTTACTTATTTAATTCCTGGCCGAAATAAGTCTGTTGACAACAATTCTAAATTAAAAATCTTATCTTTGAAGTGAGGAAGATAAAATGATGAAACAAGTACTAATGAGAATTATTTTATTTATAACTAGCTGTGCCCGTGGCTTTGCCCGCGTGGGACCTTTGAAGTACAAGATGCGCTACATTTCATCAAAATTCGTTCAGCTGTCAAACAGTAAATTGGTCGGCTTCTCATTCATCAGATTTTAACGGAAATCCTGTGCTATTCAACAGTGAACTCCATTTCATTCGGTCCAGTCATTTTTACGTGATGCGTGCACAAATATCCAGACAGGCAGACACATAATTTTTGATATTCTTGTTCAGTAGATTATTTTAAGTTCACTAGTTTACCAATTCTTTAAATATTGTTTGATTAGACTTTTTGTTACTACTGCATAATTATAAGTAGTAGCTGCGCCCGTGGCTTTGCCCACATGGAATTTTTCTGGCATATATAAGAAAGCAGTAAGTAACAAAAAGTCTGTACAATTAAGATAATTAAAAATAAAACTAGAGCAAGGTTTAAAAAAAGTCGGAGACCACACCACCAAATCGTAAGTAAAGCATCCAAGATATGTCTTTTCGCTCGTACGCACAAGCCTCACGCACACACGTACTCCATGCTATGCCATTCGGTCGGCCGCTACATCGAAGAAATATCTCGAATCTCGAACCGAATCTATTATATCATCATTGAATTAACACGACTAATCGTTTTAATTCTATTAAGATATAAAGAGAAAAAACGTGATGATATTGTGTATCAACCACAAAACACCACAACGAACATTGCTCAAAATGTGCTTACCAATAAGCAAAGTCTTCATCACGAGCCAATTTTGTCAAAAATTAAGTTTATATTTTTAATCCTGGCCCTTGTCATTTCAGCCTGTAGCAATGAATTAATAAAAAGTTTAAATTATTTAGTGTTCTACATGATCACAGGAAACTCAAATCCAACAGCCACCATTTTGTTTGATCACTCGTACAGGGCTACGTCCGTAAATGTCGTTCGATGACACTTGATGTCATAAGAAGTACGTGTACGTAGACAGAGAAAACAATACGTGTATTACAAGGAAGTTCTATGTACTTGCGTACAACTGAAACGACTTCTTCAAAGTAAAAATAGGGTATCGATTATTTGACCTTGAAAACGAATCAAAAATAAAATGAGACAAGGAAGTTAACGGAAGCCGTTATTGTCTCTTTCTTATTTATAGTGCCAATCAAGAAGCTTGCCAATCCCAAGTGACAGCAAGTTTATTTTATAGTCTGTCCGAAAAATATGAAACGTACGTGAGTGACAGAGACTTCCCGCTTTCGTGAACGTTTCGGTACGACCACTTTTGTACCAAAGAGTATATAATTACTGTTTTGTACTATAGAGATATCATTCCAGTTGTACGTAAGTACATATAACTTCCTTGGTGTATTATGTAATCGAAAGTCGTCTAGCAACATTGTAAAAATTATTGCCATACGTTGAAAAAAAGTGCTCGTTAGACCTTTTTTTTTCCTCCAAAATAAATGCCACTATTGGACGTGTTCACAATCATTTTTTTTTTACCTTACGGCATCTGGCTTTTGCCAATCTTTATCGCTAACATTTTTTGGAATTGAAACTTTTATTAATCGACTTTAGTCTTGCCTAGCAACACTGAAGTCAAACATCCATGTAGCGATTGCTTCAAGCAAGATTTCTTTCTTGTCAGTCGTTTATTCGCTTTTTTACAGGCGTCATCGTGGATAGTGTTTGTTTTTGTGTTTTTTTGTGATTGTTTTGTTGTTAATAGACTCTGATATGCTGATAGATGCTTTGTACGAATTACATTTTTTTTGAATTGCAGCATTTATGTCTCGCAAAGAGGGCAACATAGGCTTGTCTTTGCCGAGGTAGTAGTTGTTCTATGCCAATGGATAGCCCCGCAGTTTGTATGTAAAAGAAAGAAAAAAGAAAGAAAGAAAATACATTTATTAAATACACACCAAAATAAAAGATACAAATAATTGGAATAATTAATTAGGTTCAATAGAAAAGGAAAACAAAGAAAAGGTAAAAGTAGATAGTTAAAGTGGTGATGAATGGGCCTTAACTCAGCATTAAACTGTTTGCCGAAGGCAAACACCATGCACCTACTTAACCATCTTCATTATATTAAATATACCAGCTGCTTTCTGAAACGACCAATAAGCTAATTATAAATTATACACCAATGTAACTTGATACTTACTTGATACTTGATGCGCGGGCTATTTTCCGCAATTAGGCCGTATGTCGGCCCTTTTTGCGTGATGGGTAGTCCTGCTCGTCAGTGCAGCCACCCGATGTCCTCCAGGAAGGCCAGCAACTCCTGTATTCTGGTGCAGGCCTCCTGTAGGGTTCCCGGTGCTCCCAGGAAATGCGCTCTCTGATTCGCCACGCTATTGCACTCTAAGAGCACATACGTGGCCGTTTCTTCAGCCTCCATGCATCCTCTGCACAGGGGGCTGTCTGTAATGCCTATAGTAAATAGGTGTTTATTCAGGGCACAATGACCGGTGATTATTTCGACGATTTGTCGGAGCTTATCCCTATTAAGGTTTAGGAGTTTACGGGAGAACCTTGGATTTAACTCCGGGAATGCCTCCCTAAACTGCCTGCAGTCCTTAATACTTGCCCAGTAGTTTTGGTGCAGGTTGTTTGTTCTCTGTCGGATCCATGCTCGGATTTGGCTGAAAGGCAAAGGCTCCACACCGTGCTTCTGTAACGCTAGGTTAATGCTTATGAAATTCGTTTTGTCAAAGGCACCTTCAAAGTCAATGAAAGCGCCCAGACACAACGTCTTGTTGTTAATGTCTTGCTCTATGGTGCTTACCACTTTGTGCAGGGCAGATTCTATAGATTTGCCCGAACTGTAAGCATGTTGTTGTGGATGTAGTGGTTTAATAGTTCGTATGCTGTCTCTAATGTACCGGTCACATAACCTCTTCAACGTTTTAAGAAGGAAAGAAGTTAAGCTTATCGGTCTATATGCTTTTGGGTCCGTATAGTCCTTCTTTCCTGGTTTAGGGATAAACAAAACTCTGACCTCTCTCCATGCCAGAGGCACAAACCGAAAGGCCAAACAAGCCCCGAAGATGAGTATCAGTGTATCGTTTAACTCTCACCCCATTGTAAGAGCCCCGGGAAAATATCATCTAGACCTGCAGTTTTAAAAGGTTGGAAATAATTTATAGCCCATTTAACTCTCTCCCCTGTTACTACTGTCTTTGCGATTGACCAGTCTATAACTGTAGGCTTAACCTCATCAAAAACACCCCAAGTGGTGGTGTCGGTGATGTGGCATCCAGGGAAGTGAGTTTGTAAAAGGAAGCTATTTGTTTCTGATTCTGTTTTAGTTCTTTAAGGACCCGATACCGCGATTAGTGTCAGCCGCTAGGATTTACCTTACCCTATTCGCTTGCGTATTCGTTTCTATACTAGTAATGTATTTCCTCCATGACCATCGACCCTTGGAGCGTATACGTTTTTTATATTCGGCTTGAGCCTTCTTGTAATTGCTCCAGTCATTGTAGGTGTTCATAGCTCTATTAAAAAGATTATATACCTTTGCTTTCAGGTTCTCCAAATCCTTGCACCAACCCTGATTCCCACCTTTACTTACGTACGGTGGAGATAGAGGGCAGGCATTTTCAAAGCCTTTGGTGAGACTGTCCGTTAGAAGTACAACCGCCTATTCTATATCGGATGTACTTGTTAGCTGTGATCCCGCAGTTGCTGGACTAAGGCGTTGTTTTAGAGAGTTATAAAAAATTACCTTGTCCGTTCTACGCGGATTGCGTGTTTTTGCTGGTAGTGCAATATTTAATTCCAGTTGGAAACGGATCCACCTGTGGTCTGAACATGAGGATTCATTTGATACCCTCCAGTTTTTGACACTGCCAAAATTGTTACCTGAGACCATGGTAACATCCACAATGGTGCGGCATCTCCGTGTAACATCTGTTTGCTATGTAGAGGTTAGTAGTAAAAAGGAAATTTACAATTCTTCACCTCTGCTATTTGCCGACGGCATTCCCCATAAAGGGTCATGTGCGTTGGTGTCTGCTGATAATACTAGTTTAAAATTGTTAAGCTCACAGTGCCTTACCAGGTCAGCGACGTCTTTCGGTGGGATTTGGCAATCAATATCGCAGCTCGCTTCTTGCGGTTGTATCTGTTGTCGTGCTTGGATCTCTTCTTCTTGCCTCTACCCGCGGTCACAGAAGTCACCATGGACGAATCCACGGAAGTCACTGGCGGGGAATTCGGCTCGGTTCTGTGATCCTTGCGTACATTTTATTTTACCTGTACCCACGGTCACATCAGTCACCATGGGCGAATCTACGGAAGTCGCTGGCGGGGCATTTGACTCGGTTCTGTGATCCTCGCGTTGGATATGTCTGCTCTTGAAGTATGCGCGCGGTCCCGGTGTATTTGGTCTGGTATCATCCGCCACTGGCTTCTGACCTCCAGAGCTCGCTACCTTGCGCTCCTTCCGCTTACGTTGCTATTTCAGCTTTTGTTTTTGCCTTTTTGTTAGTTTTACCTCTGGGACGTAGGCTCCCCCGGGGTTTGTGGCACTGGCACTTAAGGTTCCAGCCAATGGCTGTCGCCCCACATTCCCTGCTCCCTTTTTACATTTCGGTCTGACGACCGTCCAGGCAGCAGTGTTACCCTCATCAGCAGCAAAAGCCGCCTCGAGGTTCTTCACCGCCTCCCCACTAACGGGGGTACGAAGTGGATTGTTTGATTTTGCTAAATCATCCATGCTTAGGTTTGGTTTGAAATTTTCACCTTCCTAGCTCCCCACCCTCCACGGAGCCCGCAACGGGGGTATTGGGTTACAATACCAGGGTTACTAGGACAGGTATAGAACGGGTGTCCCAGGAGTCCACGAGCCCAACGCCGCTACGTCCGACACTACGCCCAATCCAAAAGCGCAGCCCAACGAACACCGCCGGCTGTAGATCCCATTTTCGCCAGGTAGAGCTGAAGGCTGCCACCAGTACTGGATAGGCATGGATAGCTAGTCCATACCCCCCCGTTTTAGTTGAAACACCAAAGAGGAGAGTTGCGGAAGAGAGGTACCCTGACCAACTCCCCACTCAGCCACCAGGTTTGTTTCATCCTACCATACGGGCCCCCCATGCACAGCACCGAGTTACGTAGGTGATCATATCTCCTATTATTTACATACCGCGCCTATTATCTCCTCCATTTGGGATAACAGGCCCACAGTGACCTGACCACCTCGTCACTGTAGCGTATTGGATAGGAAAACGTGGCAGGAAATAGGATAGGATGGTCTAGGTTTTCAAAGAAATTCTAGAACTGCGTCTAAAAGTATTAGTTACATTTGTTCCTTAAGGGACCAGACCAATAACAGGCGGCTCCACGTGAAGCAACTATTTAGACTTTTTACGGATGTCTTCACGACCTGCGCTCCTTTTGGCAACCATCTGCCGTACCTGCTCACCGGACAGGTGGCCAGGCTAGGGTTAACCCAGATCACATAACAGAAACATGTGAATGGAACTAACCCCAGCAACACCAATGTAACACTACAATGTAGATTAAGTATATGATTACAGCTCGATGGTGGCCTAATGTTTCTATAGTGCAATTTAGAATCCAACGATACCGGGTTCAAAACCTAGGCTCCGCACCAATGACTTTTCGAAGTTATGTGCGGTTTTCCATCATTCCGTGCGTCGGAGGGCACGTTAAGCTGTCGGTTCCGGCTATTATTGATTAATAGCAGTCGTTAAGCCATGTCAAAGGCCCTCGGGCGGCCTGACAAAATCTGACATCAGAGGCCAGAACTACCTCATACGACAAACAAACAAACAGATAACCACACTCGCGCCTTACCCAGTAGCACCTAAGATTACCGGTTTTACAGGAGTCCTGACAGCTCAATATTTTGCTTTTATATTCCTTAATGTACTAGTTAATGAACCCAATTCATAATTATGTTGTAAATAAAAGCTTAAGTGCAGGCATAATCTTCTATGGAAATGGACATTGTCCTTTACACACATACTCGTACGTGGCCGCAATTTGATATGCTTCACTCGTTCGTTTGGCGGTGTGGTTTCCTACCTTTTTAAAAATCTTCTTGGTCTAGTATAAACAAAAATGTAACAATTCTTTAAATAGTGTATGTCTGTTTGTCAGTCTATTGGCGCATCTTGTAAAAACTACGAGACTGATTGCAATGCGATTTTCACGTTTAGATAGATTATGATTTGACTTAATAATTGATGTACTTGATATTTCAATCCGATGAGTAAAAGCCGAGCAATCGATAAAAAGCTATTTGCGGCTGAATACAATTTGGTCAATTGTACCAATACGGTACAATTATACCAGTACCGGTATTTTTGGTCCCAGAATAACATTATAAGAAACTTCATGCTCAGAAAAAATGTCCGCGCGGGCAAAGCCACGGCCACAGCTCTTACCTTTAAAGTGTACCTTTAGAGTACAAAATACTTTTTTTTTATTATTTTGTCTGTCAAACCGATTTTAACTGTCAAATCGGTTTTTACTCAATGCATCGCTATTACAAGTTAATCAAATTTTAACGCAAATACTAAGCTATCTAAAGAGTGGAAACCGCATTTCAATTGTTCTTGTAGTTTTTACATGGTATGCGAACAAAAAGTCACAGAAAGACAGACAGATAAAAAAAAGTTTAACATTTGGTCAGTAGTGTAAAGTCCTCTGAAACATTTATTTATCTTTGTACAGATTTTTGATTACCTACTGCTTTATTAAATAATCAGCCAACAGCTGGGCGCAATAATTGTTGTTGTAAAGTTTTAATATGCAGGTATCCGTGTGTTTTTTCGTTATTGCTAACCAAAATCATAACGATATATCAAGAATTTTGGATCAAATTTTGGTCCACGGCTCAATATTTTTTTCAAGCATTGTTCAGTATCTTAACTTGCCCTTAGATAGTACCTTGCTTGTAACCGCTTTATTCCGGTTACTCAGTACATGCTTTGGCACCACCCGATAATTGACTGGTTGATTCACCTTGGCCATTTTGCACGGAGGAATCACATCAAAAGAGGTCAACACTAAAGCATGTGAAAATGTCTTGCCGCCACCAGATTGCACTGGCATGCCTCAACTCCTTCTGTGCGCCTCACTGCACGCTCGTAACCATGTAACCATTAAGACTTAAAAGTTCACTTAGGTATTTAGCTCATACGTCAGTTCTAAAGCTTATAAGCTTTGCTTTCACATTCTTTGAACGAGCTTCACGATCTGAAAATTCTTTCCACCGATCATTATTTCTACCCAAGGATTGTTTGAGAAGCGATTGAAATGAAGAAGTATTGGAATTTCAATCGGGAAGACTTTCGAACTACATCGTAGAATGCAGCCAATAGGAGATTTGTCGTTGCTTGTATCTATCGATACTGTCAGTATTGAAAGGCGTGACCATGTTTTACAAGGCCAGTGTGATAGTTGTAGTGGAGCAAACGAGGCAAACTTTATTTTTTTATTTTTTTTTGTTTGGAAATGCCTACGCACTTACCTTCCACCACAGAGGTGATGGAAGGAGGTATATGGGGATCGCATCCACTAAAAACCCCCATGAGCAGTCGGTCGCGGTAGAATTCTACCATCTTGCCCCAGAAACGGGGCAAACCTAACCTAACCTAAACCGTAGAGAACCACCGCGGTCAACTTGTGATGGGTCATTGACCTCGACCTTGGGTTGCAATTGAGCAAACGGAGCAAACCCAACCTAAAAGTGGGGAACCACCACGGGCGTCTTGGGACGGGTTATGTGAAGCAAACGGGGCAAACATAACTGATCCAAACTAAACCTAACCTAAGTGTAAGGATCCACCACGTGCAACCTGAGACGGGTTGTTGTACCTTAACATCGACCTTGTTAAAACAAACTCCGCCCATCTCGAGGCCACCACGCTCACTGCAATTTGATCGATGTTAGTCACATCTTTAATTGTTATTTGTCTATCTGTGCGCGAATATACCTATCTAACTTATTTTAGCCTAAAATCATGATTCAGATACGCGAATGTTGAAAGAGTACTAACACTTACAAGTAATAAGGAGTTGTTACAGAAAAGAAAGAGCATAATAAAATTAAAGCAAAATGCATATATATTCAAACCTTTGACAGCTAAAGTGGTTCATTATGCTAAACCAAGGCAAATTGGGGTATCTAGGCAATTTCCTGCGAGCTAGAGATCAACTACGATCATTTAGGATGAACATAATACCTGCTTTAGTAAAAAGAACTTCAGAGCCTGGCAATAAAAGAAGAAATTTACAAAATCGTGGTACGAAAGGTTCATGAATTAATTTAAGAGCGTGAGCGTTATCCTTTCTTTAGTTAATGATGATAAAGTAACATTATATTGAAGTAACGAGCCTCTGGCTTGACGCAAATAGACAATGTTCCTAAAATGTAGGGACTAAAAAGTTTTCCAACATTTTCTCTTATATGTCTAGGTACTTGTAAGAAACTAGATTTACAATCGACGGTAATTCTTCCTTCAGAAACCAAATTTTACGCAAATATCGATAAGATTTACAATTATGCTATAATTTTGTATACAAATATGGAAAATACTTATCTGCTAATTTCGTTCGCATTGTGTAATAAAATCTATTAACGTTATATGCTTTGAAACCAATCTAAACCTACCAATTAACATAAAGCCAGCCCTTTTTTACCTCTCATCTCAGCAATTAGTTTACCTTAAATATCGGTATATTGAATTACGTAGACCCTCGGCTGGGCAGAAAATGTTTGGTGTTCCGAGATAGTTTTCCGGGGCTAATCCAATTGACTTGGACTTGGGTTACCGGCTACAACATATGTTTGTAGCGCTAAAATGACGCATTTACTTTGACCAGGTTCAATGGATTCAATGACTTTAATATCGTCTATAGAACGCTCAATACCTCCTTTTCCGTGGAAAGATTGACATCACAGACAAGTACTAAACTAAGATATAGTTCCACATTAATTATATCTCAATTGCTTTAACTAAATAAAAATAGTAAAAAAAAACAGACTGCAACTTATATTTCAAAATCAAAAATCTAAAGCTTGTTTGCCTCTTTTTAGTTTGATGCACAGTATGGTTTTTGGTTTTTTATAATAATTTTTTTTTATTTTATGCATTTTAGTTTATACTTAAAAGAATTTGTGAGAATGCTTGCTAACCAACTTTAAATCATTATAGATCCTAAATGGTCATTCGAAACGGAAAAATTGTATGAGCAATCTTAACATGATTTTCAAATAAATATATAATTATAACCCACTAGATAAGTTCGTCGTTTTTTTTTGTCATATCTTTAGTAGCACTCGAAAGATTAAGACCAATCAATTGACGTAAGAATTATCAAAATCGGTCCACGCGTTTGGTCTATATAGTGCCACAAAGGAACAGACATACATACATTGTCTGATAAACACATTACCGGGACTTTGCGTTGCGCAGTCTGGTAATAATAATTTCGTCGGCAGTGAAATCGCAGATGGCTCGGATTTCAGCGTTAGTCGAATTCATCACATTCATTATTAAATGCAAACAAGTCGAATTGAAAAGCAATCATAAATCCTACATATATTTGCTACATTGAAAATATTTTCAATAGTGAAAACTCAATGATGTTTGCTTAACCTGAGTAATGTCCATAATTTAAATATTTTTTAAAAGCTTTTTTTATTTTCGTTTGTAAGTATATTTGTATTTTGACCTGGAATCTTTCAATTCAAATTTCGAGCACTTCTCAATTAGCAAACTTCTACAAGCTTCATCGCGTTGAAAATCGATACCATTTTTGAGATAATTAATTTAAAAAAAAACGCGTCGTCGAGTAACTTAACAATAAATGGTGAAATAAGATTTACGTTAAATTTTACCGAGGCGCCATTTTACCAACACTTGGTTAGAGTCAGGGACGTGCGTGAATAACCCAATAACCACAGCTTATGAGATCAGGAATCGTACACATTTAGATCTAATCTTTTACCACCAAATAAAATAAAGACATACATACAAGTAAAGTTAAATAAAAGCTTTTAAAGTAAAGTAAGGATGTCTATGAATTTGAATACTCCAAGACTATTTTATTGTTTACTTTGTTACATTTCTAAGCTCCTGCTCATCTGCTTGAGTTAACAAGTAATCCAAATTTTAAGTCAAAACCAAAACTATCCAACAGTGAAAAATTGCATCGCAATCGGTCCAGTAGTTTTATTCAAATCTTAATACCACATTTTTAAAATTATTAGATTTAATTTTTTTATTAATTTACTTGGCTACTCATCAGATTGAGGTACCAAGCACACCAGTTTTTAAGTCGAACCCTAAGCTATCCAACAGTGAAAATCGCATTGCAATTCAATAGTTTAAACGTAATGCGCGAACAGACAGCCATTAAAAGTGTGGTACTAAGTTTTACAGGCAAGTGTTTCTGAGCCCGCGGCTTTGTCCGCGTGGTCATTTATCTTTTTTACCTTAACATACAAATATACCAAATAGGATTAAAATTCGTTCAGTCAAATATTTTTTATCCATTACCTGGCTTCTACTTGTCAGGTTCAGATAGAAACACACCAGATTTGAAATCAAAACCAGCATTTCAATCAGTTAAGTAATTTTCACTTTAAGTACGAACTAACATCTAGACATATAGACGCGTTATTTTTTGGATTTTCGATCAGTAGGTCAGTTTAAGTACTCAACACCATTTTTTTGGAAGATCTTCTTTGTACTGATGTTTTGTTAATTAGTACTTTATTATATGCATTGACTTTGTTTCTTTCATCGAAGACATAGAAAACCAGGTTTGTTTGGACAGGAAAAACGATCTAAGAATTATTTAAATCAAAAATCGACTTCCGACTCTGATCCGATCGACTATTCCATTTACTTAAAATATACTGCATAACCATTGTTTTTTTAATTATCCTTTTGGATCCACACTGATCATCTTACTTTTTATTGTTATTGTTTGGCTCCGCACGTCTAGTGCATTTAGCTAGTGTCAAGTAGGTAATATGAGATCTATCAAGTTGTATCCTTTTTTCAACAAATAGTCAAAATGTCGAGCCCCAATCAGTCAGTAAGTCAATAAGTAATAATCAAGTCACGATTCAGTAAAGTGGAGGAGCTATACTGAAACTTCCTAGGGAATTCCGGAGAGAACAAGAAATGGCAATGGCAAGTTTTTTCGCGTTTGTATCATTTGCCTACACTCTGCACGTTAACGAACACCTACTATCATATTTATAAAAAGTTAAGCAATGATTAGTAATACTGCGCACTACAATATTGTACTGCGCAGTACTAATTGACGTTTATTAACTTTTTATAAATAAGGCGGCTAATGGTTAATATACTACCAATATTATGTACACTAGCTATGCCCGCGGCTTCGCACGCGTGGTCATTACTCGTGGTTAAAAGTACTCTATGTGTATTTCCAAGACCTAAATACCAACACTTTGATAACAATTTCTTCAGCCGTTAAAAAGATTTTATCTATTTCTTCGCATCTAGTCATTGGATTCAATTTTATTATACCAGTTTTTAAGTTATACTTTAAGCTATCCAACAATGAAAACTGCATAGCACTCGGTTTAATAGCTTTTACTTGATGTGCGAACAAACATACAGACAGACAGACATATTTTAAATAAATGTAATATTATTTTTCAGTTGCTTATTTTACATACCCTAGACCACATTTTTGTAATATTCTTTGTGCAGACTTTTTCGTAACTATTGCTTTATTAAAAGTGTAGATATTTATGACTTCAAAATTAACATAACTTTGGACCCTTATCCCACAGGAACCTTTTATTTTTTCGGGATAAAATGTATCTTAAATTTTAACCCATCATAATATAAACTATGACTGTGTCAAGTTTCATCATAATTCTTCAAGTTGCTTTAACGTGATATTTTAAATAATTTTCAAACAATATCGTGCGAGAAACTTTTAATCTTTGAATAAATAATTTGTTTGAAAAGTATCCAATGTCCTACATTCAGTAGTTTCGGAGTGATGCGCGATCAAGATACAGACATACAGATAGATAGAAAGAAAAAAAGGAAACAAAAAAACGAAACATCTTAATTCTACAGAATTTGGACCCCTATCCCGCAGGAAAACATTATTTTTTCTGGATGAAAACTATTTTCAATTTTTCCCCAACTATGTCTGTACCAAGTTGCATCAAATCTATACAGTATTTACAGCGTGATACGTGTTGCGGGAACCATTTAATTTTTCGGGATGAAAAGTATTCTATGTCCTACTTCGCAGTAGTAACTAAAATCAAGCCACGTTTCATTTGAATTCATTCAATAGTTTCAATGTGATGCGCGGCCAATATACAAACAGACAGACAGACAGTCAAAAATTAAAAAATGAATGAATTTTGCTTCATCATCATCATCATCATCATGTCAGCCCTTAGAAGTCCACTGCTGAAATAGGCCTCCCCCAAAGAGCGCCATGACGAGCGATCTTGTGCCACCTCCATCCACTGACTTCCTGCGATGGCTACAATGTCGTCGGTCCATCGTGTGTCCTCCCCACACTTCGCTTGCTTGTTCTTGGCCGCCATTCGAGAACCTTTATTCCCCAGCGGTTGTCGGTTCTGCGAACTATATGGCCTGCCCATTGCCACTTCAACTTGCAAACTCTAAGAGCTATGTCGGCAACCTTGGTTCTTCTACGGATTTCCTCATTTCAGATTTTATCACGTAGTGAAACACCGAGCATAGCTCTCTCCATTGCACGCTGCACAACTCTGAGCTTGTGTATGAGACCAATAATTAGCGACCACGTCTCAGTGCCGTATGTCATCACTGGCAACACGCACTGATTATAAACTTTCGTCTTGAGGCTCTGCGGTATCTGTGACGAGAAAATATGGCGTAATTCCCCGAACTCTGCCCATCCGAGTTGGATTCGTCGGTTGACCTCTTTCTCGAAGTTGGATCTACCCAGTTGGATCGTCTGACCTAAGTAGACATAGTGATCAACAGCTTCGATAATATCGTTCCCAACATAAACCGGCATGGCTACGACATGGGCATTTGACATGATGTTCGTCTTACCCATGTTCATTTTAAGACCCACCTGTTGGGATACAATATTGAGGTCACTGAGCATTATGCTTAGGTCTTCCAGGGTTTCTGCCATGATGACTATGACATCGGCAAATCGAAGGTCAGTGATGTATTCGCCATTGATGTTAACACCATATCCGTTCCAGTTCAGAAGCTTGAATTTATCTTCCAGTGCAGAAGTGAACAGTTTCGGACAAATAAAGTCTCCCTGTCTCACCCCTTTTTGCAACTGGATAGAATTCGTACTCTTCGGTCTTCTGTATAATCTGCCGGAGCGTCTGGATAGAATTCGTGCTCTGATCCTAAAAACGAACTGTCATCAGGATCAGATGATGATGGATGTCATTTGCTTCTGTATCAAAAATAGAACAGATTCTAAAAAAAAATTATTACAAAATATCTTCAATGTACAGAATTGGACCTGTTACAGTTTTATGTTAAGAATAGATAGATTAAATCTCGAAGAAACACAAGTTTGTGAGAAAAAAAACTCCACTTCATTTCCCGCCGAAACTCTGGTCTACCCTTTCTTACTACTTAATTTGACAGCTATAAATGAATTTAATGAATTCACAGAAAATTTTTATGCAAAAGAAATTTGTTGTTCAATAGACATAACAAATATATATATTTACGTTTGTACGTATGTATGTATGTACCTGCCAATGTAAATTATTTAAAGAAAAATAACATTTTATGAATTGAATGAGACAACAAATTGTCTGACAGGACTAAACTTAACTAAGACTAGTTTTTGCGCCTATAGAATTGGCATCAATATCTCAATGCACACAATGGTATATCCGAAGAATAATAATATTGCATCAAATAAAATTCACGTGCTATAATCTAATCCAATTCCCGTAAGTACACGTAAGGCGCCCAAATTGAATGAGCGTGCGATAAAAGTGCCCTATAGGGTTCATGACGGAAAATTGACGTAAATGTGTTTTAATAATGTACTCAAATTCAATTTACGGCATCCCTATCTACTGACACGTCATGGTGATAATAAATGGTGTTAGTTACCCCCTATGTTACTCATTCCGGAAATTGAAGTCATATAACACATAGTCTCCAAGAAAGTTTAAAAAAGATGGAGTCTGCACTGCCAAACAAACGAGTAAAGCATAGCAAATGGTGGCTGCGTATGTGTGCGTGAGTAGATAATTTGTGGTTGATTTTCATCACAAAATACTGCATTGATTTAGATTTTCCGTGATAAAATGACAGAAATAACACAAAATAACTAACGAGGTCCTTGCGGCGAAGTGGCGGCCGATCGGCATAACAAGGTATGTGTGCGTGAGGCTTGTGCGTATAAGCAGATCGGCATATCTTGGCTGCTTCACTTTCAATTTGTTAATGTGGAATCCTTTTATTTAAAGATTCTTGGTCGTTTCCTTATCTTATAATTTAATTCAGCAAAGAAAATAAATACGTTACCGTCATAAGGCGGATAATAAGAAACTAAGTAAAAAATATATAGGTATGCGATTTAGTGACTAGAAACGAAAACTAAACTTAAAGAATCTTATATAATTATTTTCTAATGGAATAATTTGGATCTCGGACGAGATTCGAACTCGCATACTGTGCCTTAGCGCATAAGACGGGTTCAAAGAAGCTAGTGGTTACATTTGGATGACGATGTATGCATCGTCACCGAACCGATGTATGGGTCGTCGTGACCTATGGGTCACGGTAGCCGAATTGGTAGAGGCATGTGCCGCGCTGAGGCTCAGTATAAGAGTTCGAATCTCGTCCGTGATCCAAATTTTAGCAGGCGTTAACTGCTATAACAATCATAAAATCTAGAATTGGGATGCGTTATCTTTCAGACACAAAGTTAATCAATATTAGCCGTGTTTGGTTGGTATGTTCATAATACTACCAATGGATGGTGTTAACGTCCCCATAAGACGGGTTCAAAGAAGATAGTGGAAAAAATTGGATGACGATGCATAGGTCACGCTAGCTGAATTGGTAAAAGCATGTACCGTGCTGAGGTACAGTATGCGAGTTCGAATCTCGTCCGTTATCCAATTTTTTCCATTAGAAAATTATTATATTTATTTACGCTAAGCAGGCGTTAACTGCTATAAAAATCATAAAATATAGAATTGGGAGGCGTTATCTTTCAGACACGAAGTTAATCAATATTAGCCGTGTTTGGTTGGTATGTTCATAATACCAACCAAAGCAGGCGTTAACTGCTATAAAATCATAAAATATTAAAGTATCTTGACGTATCCGCCAACAGCAAACTTCGTTGGCACTTGAAAGTAACTAATTACATACACTCAAGACAATGGCTCGAAGAGAAAAGTACTTGTTACCATTAAGGGTGCCTAACTTTAATGAAGTAGCTATACACACCAAACATGTTTATCTTGTTGCAAAATTCAATTATCTATGGAACGTCGGGGAGTGTGAGTTTACTAACTATTGTTTAGAACTTGCGCTAGTGGTGGGATAAATAAGACGGGGCAAATAACCTTGGACCTAAACAAGACATAAGTTCAGAAAACCAAAACCCGACTACAGTCAGGTCAAAAATAGCCTTTGACACTCTTGCAATGAAGAGGAATCGATTGATACCTCGCATGTCAAAATCAGAAAAAGTTTTTAGTTTCAACACATATCCCTTCCTTAGCTTTGCTGTAGTGGTGTAAACAAAAAAAGGCCTATGATACTCCATAAATGAACACTAATCGATTGAAACCTCGCATGTCAAAATCGGACCAAGTTTTTATTTTCAACACATAACCCATCCTTTGCTTCACGACATTCGGGTAAACAAATAGCCCATGATTTTTTATACTTGAAGACATATCGATTGCTACCTTGCTTGTCAAAATCGGACCAATTGGGGCGACGCCATAGTGGAACTTCCACATATATATACATACACACATACATAGACTGTAAACTTCATTACCCTTCCCTTGCTTCTTCGTACTCGAGTAATAAAAATGAGATGCAGAAATTTACCTTTTCTTTCAATCGTGTTGCACATTCATTTAAAAACTACAATATAAATCGAAACCAAACATTCTAGATATAGACTGAGCTATAACTTTATTAATGTTTATTCCCACCGTTACTTTAACGTGGCAGCCCAACACTCCAACCCTCTTGTAGTTCAGGCATCTGACTACTCGACAGACGCGACAACAGACAAAATAAAGTCCCTCCGTAGACGCCCTAGAGACTTAAGCTATCCGGACGATCCGGTGCAGGCAGCGATAGAGTCATCCAACCCGTCCTCACCATCTGACAACACACTTAGACACAGACACCGACCTTGCCGGCGAGGTCGAAGGTCCCGTAATTAAAGTCGATTTTATTCGCCTTCAAGTTTCTTGCCGATTCTTCTCGAAGGTGTATTCCGAATCGGTGGTCAGTTATGCAAATAATTCAAAGGGCTCCAGCCGTTTCTCGGGGTCCCCTCGAGCACTACCAAAAGTAGCGATCCAGGGGTGTTAAGTCAGACCTCCGCAATCAATGGCAACTGTCCAACCCGGGGTTCGTACCCCCTGGGTGCCCTTGAGCGAGTCGCCAAAACTTAACTTTGGCGTGTGCCTTCTGCGTCACGCATTGCAGCGGAGCGCTGTTGCGCCCGCCCCACCGCCCGGTGGGGTGACGTTCTAGAGGTAAATTATAGAACAACAGCATATATCCTTCCTTAAAAAAAAACAAGTTTCAATTAATTTTTATTATGTTAATCAAAAAACTTTACAGCCACTTTAGGTTTTAATCCCAAAAAAATATATTTTAAACATTGGCATTATAAAGTTTTTTCTACCTACTCGTAACTATAAAATTTGATCCTACTAGTGCTTTTCTGAATGAAAACAAAACGTTTGTATGGAACTATAGTTGAACCAAACCATTTGACTTTATTTTAAAAATATATAAACGATCTTAAACGGTAACGGTCTTAAACGATAAAGTGTTGTTTTTTGTCTTTGACCAACCTATCGAACTTAATGACCAACTATGTTATTTATATACCTACACAAATAGAGAAGGATCCTTCAATCTTTATGTTTAAAAAAGCAACTGCTTTTGAGCTGAACTAATGTATTATAGGATTAATTAAAGCCTGATGCTGAAAAAAAACTAAGCACATATGTCTATGAATACCAATCTCAAATAGTACCTAATGTGAGATAAAATGGGAAGCCTATCGACAGCTGGTTGACTTTTTTTGCTGATTAAATTTACATATGGAAATTCAAAATGTATTTACCTTTCACGACCCAGCGTTCCGTGTGCGACTAAAGAACCATAGCTCTTTTTATACCTACATTAATATATTTCCTAGAGCCAGCGGCTTATTTTCAACATCAGTCTTTTCCATTATTCAGAACAACTATATTTAATTTGAATTGTTATTTCATTTACACACAACAAATGCCATGCTAGGCATGTGGGAAAACCTTTGATGATCCTCTACTTCCAAACTCAATTCGGAGACCTTTGGCAATATGACGTGAGTACTAGCTGGCATACATAATAATCTGTCAAGCTCACGAAAATATTAATACTAAAATTTGTCAATACTATTATCTACTATTTCGGCAAAATTTTACTGACAGCTGGTTCTAGGCTCAAGTCAGGTTTAAAAGTCTTTGAGTCCAAGACAGACATGTCCCATCACTTGAGGTATTTATATACTTACGAGCAGTGATTAAATTAAATTTAGATAAGACATCTAACTTTTTGTAATGTAATCTTGTCTGACAGCAAAGTGTACTTGAAAATCTTTTGAGAAATGTTTATGTTTTACTGATATAGTAATAACATGAACGTAATTGAAGATTCATAAACACCTATCTGCATTTATCTTAATAATTAATATAGCAAAGTTAGTATTACTAAGTTGTGATATATTCACAGCGAATGATGGTGATATATTCGCGCTGGACAGAGATGTCTGGAAGGATACAATTTCGAATGTACTCAAAAATCTAAGTGACCTAACCTTATGTAAAAAGTGACAATAATATAAACACAAGAAACAAATTCATAGTAGTAATTTAGAATTTTAAAATATCATGTATAAGGAAAAAATAAATATAGAGAGTTGAAATTCGTTTCCGTCAATTTTTTTACATAATTGCTTGCAAGCATCACCTTCCCCCACAATGTTTCGATCGTGACTAATGTCGGTTTGCTTGGTCCGAACGAACACGCGCGCAGATTTAGTGTGGACCAAGTTTCTCTTGCAAACCATCGGACCGCATGTACTTGAAATATTAATATCTAGATGCGCCCCGCGGCTTTGCAATCGTAAAAAAATCACCCCTTCCTTCCCCCCTCCTCCTACACTTTTCACCCCGTCCCCTCTAAAATTCTACAGGCAACCCCAAACCCCTCCCCACAAACCCCACTCCATACTTTCTTTTTGTTACTTAACTATTCTAATGTGCAAGGAACGTTCTCGAGCCCGAGACGATAAAAAAAACCTATTAGTCAATCCGTTCTCGAGATATCGTCAAATACGCTAGTTAAAATTCATTTAAAAAAAGGTTTTATGACGTAGGCATGTCATGGTAAAACTTAGAACGGGTTATCATCACAATTAAATAAGTGTAACACATTTCGTGTCTGTGCTGTTAACCATTGAGGAGTTCCCTAGTTAGGATGCAAGCCCGAGTGCAGCAACCTTATCCTAGTTAAACTTGAAACTAGCTATCACAATAAAATGCGTACATAAAATTTCGTGTCTGTGCTGAAACCGTTGAAAAGTCTTTTATATGGAGCTAATCCTGGATTAGATCGATTCAGATCATATTTACCATAAAAAAATAATTGTAATAGGAACTGTAAATCTAAAATTCAACTCCGTAAGATAAGAGGAAGTAGTTCTAATTCAGCTTGCAAAATTTGACCTAAGACAACATACATACTTTGCAAGTTAAATAAAAGTTTTTAAAAATCCGTTCTATATAAAATGTATGAGAAAATGTTTTTCCTTCATAAAACTTTTTTTTCGTCGTTTTTTTCGGATGTTTTAGTACCTAGTTATTCTGCTAATTGGGGTGGAGACAGATCCAACAAAAATATCATAAAAATCGGTCCAGCCGTTCTTGTGTTGTAAATGCATGAATTGTGGAACTAATCCGATTTTGTTTTATTTATTAAGATAACTCGTGCGACAAACGCGTGAGTATTTTAAGGATCGCCACCGCCAACTTTTTTCATTTTGGGTACTAAAAGCTAAAGAAGTCCATACGACGAAATTCTGTTCCATATACAGATTTTTCTCAGGTTCAGTTTTAATATATGTATAGATATAAACATAGATAAATAAATAGATTACTTACGGCAGATACTTTCTAGATGAACGGATATTATGGTTCGACAGCATACCAAATCCATGGTCCAGCTGGACCAAATTCTAACGTCTGATAATACTGTAAAGATGAAATTCTAGTAAATGATACTCTGTGGTAGACATAATAAAAATAATTTTAAAAGTCCAACAGGTCAAAAAGGTTGAGCATATCAGGTACAAAAAAACAAAGAGAACCTGAACAAGGGCACCTAGTACCTATAAACACAAACAATCACCAAACTTCATCCTGCTTCACTTCCACCACAATAGTTTTCCATTTGTTTTCTCACAAAACCAGAAATACAGTCTTGATACGGGTTTCTAATTTCTTTTGCGAGTAAACTTTCACGCATGATGTCTAGAGGCCGTCGAGGGCGTATTGTGGGCTTTTTACACGCTCAATCGGATGTCTGCCCAAGCGTATTGAAGTAATGATAGACTTCCGAGGTCAATCAGGAGAGTAATGGACTGGGAGTACAACCACGCAGGATTTAAGTATGCTCGGCCTTGAAAAAGTCGTTGCCATGTTTAATAATTAGTATTACTAGCTGTGCTCGTGGTTTTGGTCATTTATTTGGGTTAATAGTTACAAAAGTACCTAAAAAGAACAAAATACCAAATTCCGTTCAGCCGTCCAGTGTATTTATCGATTGCTCGGCTTCTGCTTATCGAATTGAGATACCGAGTAATTAAGTTTTTACGACAAATCTTAAGCTATCCAACAAAAAAAAAACACTGCAATCGGTTCAGTAGTTTTACGTGAGATTTAAAACTGATCATCTTCTTTTTTAGTAGCTTATTTTAAGTACCCTAGCCATTTTTTTATTATTTTCTTTCTACAGACTTACACAGACTTGGTACTTACTTACTGCTTTATTCTATGGATGGTAGAAGATAGATTATATTGATACGGATAGATGATATTTACCATGTAATTTACTTTTATTGGACCTTGCTCGCTCGTTTTGCCCGTCATCATGGCACCTGAATCGTGCCGAAATTCGAAGAATTCAATACAAGTTACGATGAATCTTCAGCTTCTTTTTGGCACCACATATTTAAAATCGTATTATATATTCTGAATTTAGTACATTAGTAACCCAAGAGCTTACAAATGCTACGCTTTGACACGTTCCTTGCTCATTCGATTTAACTCTAATCTTGATTAAGGACACGTACTGAATAGCGTATAAAGAACGTGCTGTCTTGTCCTTAAAAATCTTGCGAATCGTTACTTACCTTATCTATAGCATAATAATAAGTAACTGTTAGAATATAAAAGGGTAGAAAAGGCTATATAAAATGGCAGGTAACCTTTATCACGATATTTTGATTCGAAGAAGCGAGTTAATTTAGTCTGAGACGCGTGTTAGTGAGATAATCAGGCAGATAATACGAAGTAATGGGGCAAATACCATAAAATGCATTCATTGCAGGAGTTGGTGGCACTTTATAAATATTATCAAATTTACGTTGATCATTGCATAACCAAAGTTATACTGAATCTGTGGTCGGAATCGTAGCTCCCAAACGAATCTATCCTGAATCTATGCAGGTTCTTTTCTGTTTGAAAGCTGATGTGATCGAGATGGTTCTTAGTTAAAATGAAGAAATGGAGAGGGGGTCGGGATCGTAGCTCGCAAACGAATGGGAATATTTGATTCCTTTTTTTTTCAGTTTGTAAGCTGATGTGATCGAGATGGTTCCTAAGTAGTAAGGGGGGTTAAATTATTTTTTTAATTTGAGCTTAACTTATGAATTGGTATTGCATGTTTTAATTAATACACTGATATGTTATGTAAATAACTACATATTTTTGCGCTAAATACGGAGGCTACAGTCGGAGGATGCAGTAAATGAAAACTAGATTTAAAGTTAAACAATAGTTATATTCAATAAAATAGTACACTATGTGCATAACTATTTATATTCCAGCTAAATCTAAGAAGCCCTTTCAAGAAGAAGTTTCATTTTATGGTTTGGAAATATGATTTAATTTCTACGCCAACAGAAATAGCTAAATATTGACGCCTGCTGTGCTTTTTGAATTTTCCAATACCTACATAGACAACTGTATAATTCCGTGAATACCTACATACATTTATTTCTCAATTTGGAATTATATTATATAACCATAGGTAGAGTATGTTGTATGTATGTCCTAGTTTTAAACTAATAATCTATTGACACTGCTAGATATAAACTTTTTCGTATATAATTTGGAGGACTAAAATTCATAGCCGGTCCTACAAGTTTTTCATTAAACTGTCAGTCTCAATTACTAGGTTATACCGGTTATGGAAGGTAAACTTAACAGGTTAGGTATATTTATCATGATAAAAGGAGACTTTCAATTTCCATCTTCGCACGTTACGGTGCCATTTACACAATTTGAAGATTTCAATACCGGGGCTGTCACATCGGGGTTAGTGACTTTATGTTAACTTGTACGCAAACTAAAGTTAATAGGGCAGGATATTTTTGAAAAAAATTGAGGGAAATCTAAATTAATAAGTGAGAGTGCCTTAAAATTTGTATGGATTGTCATCGCTACCGCACCCCACCGGTTAGCGGTTTGGTCTTTCTCAATAATTTTTTATCATAAACGATTGTTGTCATACAAAAAATCGTTGCAAATTCAGTCACGCTGCAGTGCATTGCCTAAATTGAAATATTTGAAGATCCCCTGTTAAGATCACATGTCATATCTACCTCCTTTATTAAATATGATATTAATGGTATTTCAGTACAGAATAGACGTCGAAAAAGGCCCAATAGACGAACTTATCGACCAATTAGTTTGAAAAATTGGCATCTATATTTTGTTTATAATTGACTTGCAGACACGCGAATTACGTAGCGCTACCATATGAAGATCGCCGACGGTGCAGTTGCACTTTGCACTTATTATTAGGGAAACATCAAATAGCCGATGCAGCATGTCGTCAACCGACGGAACTTGTTATTTGATTATTGTAATGATAGGCATTCCATATTCCTACTTCGATGTGGAAACATTCTTTTATAACTTAAGTAATTAATTGTAATTTTGATTTTAAACCATATTTCGTTTTTTTTTTCGATCCTCCTTCTGCTGCTAACGTATTTCGCGTGATGCTAGTAGACAAAAATATGTAAGTACCTAACTTATCTCGGGTCCCCACTTCGATGCAACATTAGGTAGAAAATATAGGCATACTTAAATCCTTCCTACCGTCAGCAATCCGTCTCGGTCCCGCCCTATTTTCTCATGTCACGCTTCAGGGCGGCCAACGACGGTCCTGTCTGTGTAACGTCCGTAAAACGTCATGCAACGTTTTACCCTGAATCTGTTACTTTCGTGACCCCTTAAGGATATAAAATATATAACTATTATGTTTTGTTTTTGTACATAATGCTAGCTTTTGGCTGTTATACAATAGATGTTATGTGACGATGTAGTTGTGGTCAAATTAATGAGGTCACAAGGAGGTAAAAACTTACACATGTTGTTTTTTTAGGTATTCTACATTTTCTTGTTTTGCGGTTTAGTAAATGAGTCTTATGGTTATACAAATGTGGTGTACGGAACCATGAACATGCGAGGCATGTTTGATAATGATAACTTGTTAAAGCATTGATAGCTCAACCAAAATCATACAATTCAACTGTGGAACTAATGCAAAGCTACTTTTTTCAGACCCAGGAAAAAATAGTTGTTTTTCCATAGTATGTATCACGTTTCTATCTTATACATATAGAGCAAAGGCAAATTTCAAACACACATTTTAATAAACTAAACCGTGGTCTAGTAATCAAATTATTTACATTTCCGGTTTCGCTTCCCGCCAACGTTTGCAGCACATCCGATCACATACGCCACAGAAGCGGCGTAACGTACCCAAAAAAATTTATATGCCATAAAAATCCTTTTACTTCTGCGTAAAAAAGGCCAGAGCAGTCCAAAGAACGATGAGGTTATTAAAACCGGTATTACACCGGTAAAAACCAATTAGTTTGTACCAGTCTTTGTTTATCCTTATTATTGATAAACAAAAGTGATGGTTTGGGCTAAAGTAAAGCCCAAAACAACGAAGTGTGATGATTGACAAGTCAACTTCTGTAATCAGACGAGAACCGGTATTTTGACCAGAGTAAGGAGGCGCACCCCAATCCGAATGAGCTTGCACAATGACGATATTAACTAACAATCACAAATAAAAAAAAAAAAAAAAACCCCAACCCTCTCCCTCCAATATAGCTAAGAACCATCTCGATTACATCAACTTTCAAACATAAAAAAACAACATCAAAATCAGTCCATTCGTTTGGGAGCTACGATCCTCATCCCCTCCTCCCCCCTCCAATTATAGCTAAGAACTATCTCGATCACATCTGCTTTCAATCATATAAAACTGCATCGAAAACGGTCCATTCGTTTAGGACAGACACACGGATACACACATTGATACAGTGATACAGTGATACACACCCTAAACTTATAAGACCCCTTTTGAAAAGTTCGGGGGTTAAAAAGCATAAATGCGAGGCAATGCTGTGCTTCATTTTTTAGGGTTTTGATTGCAAAACTTCTAGACAGATTTCAATGAAAGTTTCAGAGTTTGACAGTCGAGGTTAAAACTTAAATTAAAAATCCTTAAAATCTGTGGTTTGTGAATAGGATCAGTAGGAATAGTATTTTACTTAGAGGTATAAAAATGACATTGAAAAACTACCTGGCTTAAATTGTAGTCAATGCAGAAAAGAAATGAAGTCACGGGCAAATGCTAGTTAAGCAATAATTTTAATTGAAGAAGAGACACGTTTGACAGCCATAGATCTTACCATAGACGTTTCTTACGTACAACGCATCTTACTTGATGCTATTTTGTTTCACAGTTTACTGCTATGGTAGCGAAATAGAAAGGTAATGCATTCCTTGATGGTCCCAGTCTACAATTACGCGGCGCTCGTATAGAGCTGGAAATGTGGGGCAATTTCAAACGTACTAACTAGTCTGGTGCTTATTGCCTGAGCTTTATGTGACACATAAATTAGAACGTTTGTCGAACTGAATGCGAATGTTATGCAGGTCGTGCTTGTAACGATATACTGGAGCGAGTAGGCATAAATGCCAATTTGCTCTATTCAGGAAGTAAATTATTCAAGAAAAGTGTACACGGCGCGAAATTGTTAAGCATAGGACCTTAATATTTTTACACGACTATAGCAAAAAAATATATGTCAAATGCCCATGTCGCACCCATGACAGTTTATGTTTGGAACCATATCATCGAAGCTGTTGATCACTACGTCTACTTACGTCAGACGATCCAACTGGGTAGATCCAACTTTGACAAAGAGGTCAACTGGCGAATCCAACTCGGATGGACAGCGCTCGAGAAATTACGCCATATCTTCTCGTCGCAGATACCGCAGAGCCTCAAGACGAAAGTTTATAATCAGTGCGTGTTGCCAGTGATGACATACGGCACTGAGACGTGGTCGCTAACTATTGGTTTCATACACAGGCTCAAAGTCACACAGCGTGCAATGGAGAGAGCTATGCTCGGTGTTTCACTACGTTATAGAATCCGAAACGAGGAAATCCGTAGAAGAACAAAGGTTACCGACCTCTCAGAGTTGCCAAGTTGAAATGGCAATAAGCAGGCCATATAGTTCGCAGAACCAAGAACCGCTGGAGGATAAAGGTTATTTAATGGCGACCTTCGGGTCAAGCAAGCGAAGTGTAGGGAGACCTTCCACACGATGGACTGACGACATCGTACCCATTGCAGGAAGTCGGTGGATAGAGGTAGCACTATATGGCTCGTCATGGCACTCTATGGGGGAGGCCTATGTTCAGCAGTGGACGTCTAAAGGCTGACATGATGATGATGATGATGATGATGATGATGATGACAGCAAAGCAAGGTTATGAGTTTAACAGTCTAAGCAAGTATAATAATAATAATAAACACTTTATTGCACCAGAATTAAGGGAAAAAAATATACAAGAAAACATTTTAAAAACAGGCACATTGGGCGGTCTTATCGCTAAAAGCGATCTCTTCCAGGCAACCTTTGGATGGACAGAAATTACAAATTAAAAAAGGACGGTGGTGCAAAACAATACAATAAATGATGCAAAAATATAAATATATGACAAGTATGTATGAACCTATGAATGTGGGTATGTGGATGTTCCACCATAGTCACCCCTATTGGTTCGATTTTGATAAGCGAGCTGTCAATCGATTCCTCTTCATGTATAGAGTTTCATAGGCTATTAATTTTACCCTATTACCGCAACGCAAATGAAGGGTTATGTGTTCAAACTAAAAACTATGTCCGATTTTAACAAGCAAGGTATTAATCGATGTCTTAATTGCGAGAGTGTCATACGCATTTTTTTTCCCAACCGTATTCGCGGGTTTTAATTTTTGAACTTATGTCTTGTATAAACTTTGGTGTTTCGTGATTGAAATTTAAATTTGGAGACTTATAAAATAAATAAGTGATGTATGATTGTGCATAATTTTTTAAAATTCATAGTCATAGATGACTCTCAACAAGAAAATGACGAGACGTGATCTTCGGTGCTCCCAATACTACACACCTTATACAAAAGGCAATTGAGCAGAACCGAGTATCTAAAGCAACTATTGGTAACTAAAGGTGCTATTGTTCATGAAAGGGGATAAAACCTTGCACGTTTTAAGTTTTTGAATTTGGTAATTTCAATCGCTTCTCTAATCAATGTTGATATGTAGTCAAGTACTGTACAGTATGGTGTAGTCTACAGTATGGGTTATGTAACTCAATCCAGTGGTTTGACCCCGACTCCAAAATATGTTGAGCGATGGCTGACTTCAGTGTGTCATTGTTCTTGACTGCCCTAATGTGCTCCTTTATGCGGCATGAAACAGTCCGTTTAGTCTGGCCAATGTAGGAGCTCCTACAACTGCAGTCAACTTTGTAAACTCCTGGTCTCATCAAGAGAAAACTATGTTTTGGTGAGCCTAAATAATCAAAGAATCAAGCATCAAGCATTGTCATTAAGCGTAGGATTTAGCATAATGACATCCCTATGGAGTATGAAAAAGAAGAACTATTTGGTTTTGAGATCGTAATAGGTCTCTCTCTTAAATTAATTCCGATCAATCTGATACTTTGATTTTCCCTCTGTTCAGATTTCTGCCCTAACTATTCCATATACAATTTCCATTTAGACCGTATTTATTAGTATTTCGGCTTATTTAATAGTCTAGTATTTAATCATTAATCAAGCACTAATTGAGCAGGTATGCAATCCGAGGCTCGCCAGAATTTAATATTAATGTGAAGGCTGTGGCTGCCTGCCATCTTAGCTTCACGATTAAGTAATATTAGTCTTGTTCACGCTCACTGAGATATCAATCACTCCCAACTGATTCAATCAATGATATTCACGGTGAAATTCAGTGGAGGGAAAATTCTTTAAATAATTATTGTAGAGAATTCTCAAAGAAATCATTACTTTATTTTTTTCAATAATTATATCTGCATTTAAAGATTTTTGAAATGTAACTTGGTCTAACCAGTCTCATCTGGGAATTGAACCGTCAAAAATGCCATAAAACACAGCTAGCGCTGTAGCTGTGCCAAAAACGTTTCTGTTGTTTTATGCAATCAATTAGTAGGTACCATGTCTAGGTAGTACAGGACGCCCTGTGGCTAGGTGTGTAAGACCTGCGAAAAGCGGCTGGCAGAAAATGGATGAGGAGAGCTGAAGACCGAGCTCAGTGACGTGCATTAGGAGAGGCCTACGTCCAGCAGTGGACAAGTATAAGCTGATGATGATGATGATAATGAATAAACAGGATCTATTATGATGATCAAATGTGTGTGAAAAATACAGAATTAAGTTTTTAACATGTTTGTCTGTTCGATTTCCGGTTGAGGCAAGTTAGTTTTCGAAAATCTTTAAATGCAGTTAGATGTCCCAACGTTAACACCTCCCAAATATTGGCAAGGACGAAAATTAATACTGAAGCCATATTCAGTAGATCATGTGTTGACAATAAAGTATATAATCCTACCACATCGCGTTATTTCTTATAATCTACTAAATATATCTTCAAATTCTTAATATTCGGTGCTATATGACATGCCAATATTTTAACAGGCGTGCCAACGATTGAGTTTATCAACTTAACTCTAGGTCTATTTCGCTTATAAACGTTCGGGCACGGCAAGAATAACACTCATAAATGTCATTTGTACTGTTTTCTTGAGCTAGATAGATAATTCTTTATTGCACACAAAAGATAGGTACTAGGTGATCTTAATGCTAGCAAGCATTATCTTCCAGTTAAAATCAGTGTATTGTGATGCTTATTTAATGCCAATTTTAATTTGGAAAGTTTAATAGATTCCTAACAATAATATTAATACCAATACTATACTTACATGTACCTACTTATATAATATTCTAGTTTTCCCGCCCGTGACATCGTCCGCGTGGACTATTGTTTACCGCGAAAAAAGCATCCTAATTTATTTTATGATATTAAAAACCAATGAAAAAGTACGTATAGCACCACTCTTGATATTTTGTAACATACTTGTTATTTCGTTTCCATGGCAACCGTTTCTTACAGCGAGTAATCAATATTTTTCCAGTTCTTCCAGTTTTCCCGTAAAAAAATACAGTTTTCTGGGATAAAAGGTATCCTATGTTTTATTCCAGGGTATAAGCTATCTCCATTCCAATTTACATCAAAATCCGTCAAGCCGTTATCGCATCAAAGCTCCCCAAACAAACAAAAAACAAGCAAACTAACAAACAAACAGACAACGTTTCACTTTTATTTAATGGTATGGATTTACTTCATAATAAAATAATTACATGTATACAAACCTAATGAGGATAAATATCTTTAAATATACATTTACATTCAGTAACTAAAAAAACAGGTAATACAAAATGTAGTTAATAACTTGCTCAGTTGGTTGTTTTATTTTGAAGTCTCCGCACTGACTTAATTAAGTTATGTGTAGTATCCGTACTGTCTTTATTTAGTTATGTGTAGTCTCAGCACTGACTTTATTAAGTTATGTGTGGATATCCATCACTCCGAGCTCCGGAGGGCAAGGTATTCTGTCGGTCCCAGCTGTTATTGATTAATAGCAGTAGTTAGGCCATGTCCGAGGCCCTCGGGCAGCCTGACAAACTCTGACATCCTATGCCAGCAGCACTCCTCATACCTACTCGTACAAAAAGCAAGCATGCAACTGACATCGGAATCCCACGTATTTTTCTAATAAATACATCTTTATCACAAAGCTGTAGAACGAACTTTAAACTAATTTACTGACGGGAAAATAACAAAATTTTCAGTGGGGAAAATATTCTTACATATTTTTCACGAAGCATATTTCCTTGAAAGAATATAGAATTATGGGGTTAGACGTGAAGCACTAACTTCAAAGTTAGAAATTTGTGTAACGAATTTAATGGATGAACATAAGAATTCCATTTCTCACCTCTCGGTTCAGCTTATCTACTTCATTTTTCTTTCAAACATCAGGTAAATAACACGTCCATCATGTTACCTCAAAGAATATTAAAATACGTTAAGAAGAGATTTTAGTCTCGCACCGAAGCTAACAAGAAAGCCTACTTCCTCTACATTCTTAAAACTATTCTAAAGGTCTGCACATACCTAAAGCCTCGGCACCGTAATGGCATCGCCTCACCTCGGGAAAAGCTTGCGGTGCGTGGTCAATTCGCCGTCACCGCGCTTACGTCGTGTAGTCACCGTGCTTACGTCTCGAGGTTGCCGCGTCTACGACTGCGGAATTTCGGCTTGCCCCTCGCGGCCTGCTCAACAAGATGTATACCCAGTAGTTCCGCTACAGTTGTTTTGTGATGATGAGTCTACTGTAATTTGTCTTCTCTGAGGTTCTGTGGCACTTAGGACTAATTACGTTCCCAACCCAGGTAAGTTCCAGACAAAAATAAGCCTATAAGATGATACCCAAATAAAGGTGCATGTGTGGTATAAAATCATACTACAGAGAATAATTAAAAGAGGTTTTAATATAATCAATATACCTTTTGTCACTACAAATAATAGTACTACGTACAGAATATTCACTTCCTTCCTTTGCTTAAAACCTACTGAAATATACCAACATTCGTAAAATCTATTCAGCGCATCGCAATTTGTACCCTACGTGAATTGGACAACGGCAATGTCACCTATAAAAAGAACGGATTGGAGTACGAATGGTTATTTTATTTCAACGACGATTTGATTTCAATTATTTCATGAAAAGGAAATAAAACACCAGATAAATAAATCAAGGGATGGATTATGTACAAGACAAACAATGAGTTACACATTGAGATGTTACACACACATGAGATGTTACACATTGTATTTAGGCCTGACTCCTTTATGTCGATCGGGAGCGAAACTAAGTTGTTATATAAAATAAGTAATTATTTATTTATGTTAATCGGTTTTGTATGTCCGAAAAACTAAAAAATATAATAAAATCGTGGGGCGAGTCAGTATTCTATTACTCAGGTTGCGCTACGATTCGACTCGCCCACGTTTTTTTTTTGTTTTTAGTTTTTTGTACATATAAGACCGTTTAACTTAAAAAATAATTTACATATTTTATTTTCAAGTTTTTAGTTTTATATCTAGCTATTTTTAAAGTGTACTGTTTTCTACTTGTCAAGCTCTTTATTTTGATACTCATATTGAGGGAATTGAAAACTAAAAAAGTAATCCACCATTTTGTGGTGGCGGCCATCTTGAATTTGGGATTTCCATAGTGTGCTGTATTTTAATAGTAAAGCCATTTTATTTGATATCTAGGGGTTTGAAAAAATTATTGTTATCCGCCATTTCGGATTTACAATGATACTGAATATACATAATTGTATTGTTAGCAGAACTTAAGGCGTTTACCAATTTTAAATCAAGCGGTTAACAGGAATTCAGGCAAAATTTCAATTACTAGATTTGACCCAAACAAACAAACAAATAACAAACAGGTCAAGCTAAAAAACCGTTCAAAAACGTGCGAAACTCTACAAAGTTGCACTAACGTGTCAACGTAACGTGTCGTTTAGCTTCAGGACGGTTTTAACCCCTGACTCAAAAAGAGAGGAGTGTTATAAGTTTAGGTTGTGTAACTGTGTTACAAGTGATGGGAGGGGGGGGGGGGAAGAATTATAGGCCAATCGAATGGACCTATTTTGAACCGATGTGATGGACCGATTGTGATGCCTAGTTTTTCTATTTGAAAGTTGATCGTGATGGTTCTTTACTATAACAAGGGATGGGGGGGGGAGGGGAATTATAGGCCAATCGAATGGACCTATTTTGAGCGGTTTGTTTGTTGTATGAGGTAGTGCTGCCCTCTGGTGTCAGTGTTTGTCAGGCCGCCCGAGGGCCTCTGACATAGCTTAACGATTGCTATTAATCAATAACAGTTGGGAACGACAAATTAACGTGCCCTCCGAAGCAAGGAGCGATGGAAAACCGCACATAACTTAGAAATGTCATGTGCCTAGGATCGAACCTGGTATAGTTGGATTCAAAGTTGCACTATTGAACCGTTAGTATACCATCGCTATTTTGTGCTGTTTTTTTTGTTTGAAAGCTGATCCCAAACAAATTGACCGATTTTGATGCGGTTTTTTTATTTCAACGCTGATCTGATCGAAATGCTTCTTAGCTTATGGGGGGTGGAGGTTATATAAATGTTTAGTTAGTGCTTGTTTTATTACCCGACTACGGTAAAGCAAGGGAAGGGTAATGAGTTTAATAGTCTATTTATGTATGTTCCACCATAGCGTCGCCTCTATTGATCCGACTTTGACAAGATTTGGTAAGATCCGATTTCCGATTTTGGTAAGGTTTTGGCGAGGTATCAATCGATTCGTCTTCGTCGCAAGAGTGTCATAGGCTACTTTTTACCACGTTTTTATTAACTTACTTTCTTATTTATCTGTCTGTCTGTCTGGTATGTCGTTCCGGGTGGAATTCGAGCACTTCTCGATTAGCCGTTCGGCTGGAACTTTCAGGGTAGGTCAAAACTCAGTGAAAATGCATTTAAAAAAAATACTGGTTCTTACATAAAAAAAAAGTTTGCTGCTTGTTACCCATCAACCAAAGTCAGGTTTAAGGTTTTGAATTTCTTTCTTGTTCATTATAAACTTCTTTAGATATCAAACTACGCTTAAATCACTACGCTTAATATTTAAATAATAAAAACAATAATAAAAAACACCACTGCCAGAAAACGGCTATTCCATTTATCCCACCCAGCCATTCCACCTAGGAAGGAAAAATGTCTTTTCTTTTCCACTATTCCATTCCATTTTAATAGGATAAGTGGAATCAGGTATTCCACTTATCCATCCAGCTATCCCACCTGGGAGGGAAAAGCGGCTTTTGTTTCCCACTATACCTTCCCAGGGTGGATAAGTGGAATTATCTGTTCCACTTATTCACCCAGCTATCCCACCTGGGAGGGAAAATTTGTGTTTTTTCCACTGGTACGCCCCAGGGTGGATGAGTGACACATATATATATATATATATATATATATATATATATATATATATATCGAATCATCCCTCCTGTCCTCCTGTCAGTGGGACAAAACTGGTAGGGAGAAAGGGAATAACCCAATCCCAGCCCATCATTTTAATACCCATAATTATTGTAAAATTCAAAGACCAATTATATTTTTTCGCCCTTGAAAATGGAGCCATACCATATATAATTATACAAATAATTATAGCCTATGTTACTCGGTATGCTGTAAGTAAGGATTCTAACGATATCCAAATCAAAACAATATAACATCAAAATCTGTTTAGGCATAAACTTATGGTGGAAAAAATACATACATCCATACATACATACATGAATCCTAAAAACATTACACTCCATTTGTTGGGCAGTCGTGTAAAAAGTAGAGATATAGAACATTATAAAAAACTCGAGCTTAATATCTAAGAAGGCAGCATTTGATCATGATATCACCTGAAGAAAGTGACGGAGATGGAGCTTGCTTGCCTCGAAAATACAAATTCACTTAAAGATAACCAGGTTATAGTTATCGGTAACATAACTAACGAATAAGACGAATTAGCCGGATTCCGGGTAATAACCGAACGTCCACTGCCCCATTGGCATGAGTGATTAAGGGTCTGATTGGACGCCGACATTTGATCGAGCGATGTGGTGGCAAGTGTCGCTAGGGGGTTAAGTGGTCACTTACGTCTTTTTTCTTTTGTTGTCTTCAGAAGTAATGAAACGTTGTCTATTTGTTTGTTTATTTGTTTGTTTGTTTGTTTGTTTGAGGAGCTTTCACGCGATAACGGCTGGACGGATTTTGACGAAATTTGGAATGGTGATAGCTTATATTCTGGAAAAAAACACAGAATACTTTTAAGATTTTTGAAAATTGTAAGTTTCCACGGGAAAACTGAAAAAAAACTGGAAAAAAATTGTTTAATCACTGTAAGAAACGGTCGCCAAGGAAACGAAACAAGTATGTCAAAAACATCAAGAGCATTGGTGCTATACCTACTTTTGCATTGGTTTTTAATATTCTAGAAGAAAATAGGATGCTTTTTTCGCGATAAACAGTAGTGCGCGCGGACGAAGTTTTGGGCGGGAAAGCTTCTAGAAATAAATACAACAACAATCAATTTATTCATTACCAGGTCCTGGCCTCCATTGAATTTTCTAATCTATGTGCAGTTTTCCTTCGCTCTGCGCTTCGGAGGGCACGTTAAGCTTTCGGTCCCGGTAGTTAAAGATAAATAACGGTCGTTAAGCCGTGTCAGAGTCAGAGGCCCTCGGGCGGCATAACTCTTTCACCAGACGCCACTACCTCTTACTTCGTCTTTCTTCTTCTTTCTTTGTCGTAAGAGGTAGTACTGGCCTCTTATGTCAGAGTTTTTCAAGCCGCCCGAGGGCCTCTGACATGGCTTAACGACTGCTATTAATCAATAACAGCCGGTACCGACAGCTTAACGTGCCCTCCGAAGCACGGAGCGATGGAAAACCGACCATAACTTAGAAAAGTCATTGGTGCGGAGCCTAGGTTTTGAACCCGGTATTGTTCGTTTCTATATTGCACTATAGCTATAGAACCGTTAGGTCACTACCTCTTACTACAAACAAACAACCATTAATTGACGTCTCTGAGTGCGTAAATAAGCTAGCACACTATGGTAGTGCCAAAAACCAGGATCGCTGGACACACAAGGACAATCATTAGCGAAAACATAATAAAATGAAATTACTATTCCAATGCTTATTCCGAGGCACTTTCTTCTGGGCTATGATTGTTAATAATAGGTTTGTAGTCTAGAATAAAGGTTTGTAGTTACAGTTGTTAATCAGCCATATTGCAAAGATTTGTTACATAAACATTGGAACATGGTATGGAACCTCCTTGCCATCATAGGAATAGATGGGGAGTCGTTTGTAATACCAGTAGAACCTGTTCCAGACTATGTGTACTGCCATGGTTCTGTCAGTAATGAAACTTACGAATAGAAGTTAATTTATACGTTCAATTAAATACGTTTGTTCGCTCACGAGCCAGGCCTATTTTTATACGCTTTATATTAGCTTCACTTGTATGTTTGTTTGTATGTTTGTAACCGACTCCTTTGGACGCTATTTTGACCCACTTGAAACGGTCAGATTTCATTCAAATTTTGCACACCTGTCAAAGACCGATAACAATGCAATAATTCGGAAAAAAAAACTAAAATGTAGAAAATAAATAATAGTTAAAAAAAACTAAAAAACATGCTTTATATAGAAAACCAAACTAAAAAATAGAAAATAAATTTTAATAGTGTAAATAAAAGTTTTATTTAATAAAAAGCGTGGGGTGCTTTTTAAGATATTATCGAAATGATAATCCTTCTTCTCATATCTGTCAATGAAATATATATAACTATTGACCCATGCACCCACGATTTTTTAGAAATAAATCATTTTTTTCTTATTTACACTATTAAAATTTATTTTCTATTTTTTAGTTTGGTTTTCTATATAAAGCGTGTTTTTTAGTTTTTTTAAACTATTATTTATTTATTCGGTGCCGAGGCGTGATGTGCGACGCCTCAAAGATTTAAGATTGATTGGGTTTTCTATAATCTACCTAAAGTTGCTGAAGATTTATTACCAGGTTCTAATTAAAGGGATAAATCAATTTCCAATTCATAAACGTTTTTGTATGAAGATGGATTATGCTATTGGATATATTTTTACATTACAAGTGAGAGTGAAACTTATTTTTTTCCTATTTTACCAAACGATTGAATTTATATGCTGGGTATTTTATTGACATCTGTTCATTTTACTATAAAGTGAAAAAGTAATTTGACCTTAATTTGGTATTTCAATCATATTTCGCAATTTATTTCGCATTTTGTTTACTCAGACGGAATCCAATTTTTGGACTTTGAATTATTAATTGGCTGTCGAATATTAGATATCTGAAAAGCGATGAGTTTTGTAGTGTTATATTCTCTGCTGATCGTGCAAATTTTAAGGAACTAACTCATCATCAAAAAGTAACTATTGAAGTAATTATTGCAAAAAATTATTCCTTAATCTTCGAATTTATGCACAATTTATGTCAAAGATGCATCACAAATACTCGTTGTTCTGCTCACGAACTCGTAGTTATGCTACGGGTATTATTTTACACTCATGATTTTTCGCGAGCACTTTGTGTAATTATGCTACCATGAATGCAAAATGATTTGCTCGTCATTATTATATTATATCTACCTACTCTATTTAATTTAGTAGCTGTTCGGAGCTCCAAATTACATAAATTTTATTACCTAAGATGGAAAAAGAAAATGTTTACGTACTACGATTTAAGTTTAGCTTGAACTTTAATTGGAGACATAATTAGGTACAACAGCTAAGCTTCAAGCGACACCATATTATCTATCTATATCTATACTTATAATAAAGAAATGGGAACAAAATAGTCTGTACAAAGAAGTATTTTTTTTAAAAGGTTCGAAAGTATTTAAAATAAGCTGAATAAGAAAATAACATTTTTTTAAATTCGTATCTTTCTGTTTGTTTGTCTGTTTATCTGTTTGTCTGTATGTTTGTTCGCGCATCACGTAAAAACTGCTAGTCCTATTGCAATGCGGTTTTCACTGATGGATTGACTGAGGTTTGACTTAAAAAGTGGTGTATTAGGTATCTCAATCCGATGAGAAGAAGCCACGAAATTGATAAAACTATTTGACGGCTGAAGGAATTTTGATCAAATGTTGGTATATTGGTATTTTAGGTCTTGGAATAGTACATAGAATACTTTTAATCTGGAGAAATGACCACGCGTGCGAAGCCGCGGGTATAGCTAATACTGAATAAGGCCCTAGTTCAGTTGATACTCGCTCGATATGAAGCCGCAATACGGCAGCGTCGCCTGACTGCAGTGGCAGTTATAACATATTATATTCTGCTCATGAAATATTTACGAAAAAGCACCCTCTATTTTAATAATTTTAGCATTAGTATCCCAGAAGCACTTACATTTTTTATACATGGTTAATAAACGGCGACTGCGCATTCTCAATATTGCCCGATCGCCCGATCCACACTAACCCGTCTACACCGGGGCTTCTTTGAGCATTTCATACAAGAGATAAGTTCAAAAACTAAAGCTCGGTTGGGTATAAAAGCATAGTGACACTGTTGCGATGAAGACGAATCGATTGATTCCTCGCTTGTCAAAATCGAGCCAATTTTTTAGTTTGAGCACTTAACCCTTTTTTTGCCTTGTAAAAATAGCCTATGACACTCATACCTGAAGACGAATCGATAGACACCTCGTTTGTCGAAATCAGACCAATAGGGGCGACGCTTTTGATGAATAAATATATACATACATACAAAGACTGTTAAATTCATTACCCTCCCCTTGCTTCGACGTAGTCGGGTAAAAACTGCCAGCGCTAGGATCAGTCGCTCTACGGAGCGTGCCCCACCGCGCGTGCACGCGGATTGAGCGCGGCACGTCCACACCAACAGCACATTTGAATCGCGCTCCTGCCGTGCCCGATCGGAGCGCACTGGATCATCTGGTCTAAGCCCAGCTATTCAGCTTTCTTCAAATTTCAGGTTGCTAGCCGGGGTCGTAGAGCTGGCTACAATTTTGCTTCTGTCGGGAGCAATAGGTATGTCACGTCAGCTGATGCCTCTTCATCCGCAACAATATGTACGACCGATGTCATTTTAAGTAGATCGATAGGTATGTACATAGATTTAACCCAGATATTCCAGCTCTGTTCCGTGCCAATCTACTTGAATTGTGGATGTATTTTATCAACCCAAAAGCCTACTTAGAGTGGAATAAAATTAACAGAAGGCGACCGCAGACATGGCGGGGCCAGATGTGCCAAATCTATGTAATAAGTATGTAGTTAAGGAGGTCAAGGATTTTTGGCGTTGCTTATTGTTTCGAGTCAAGTTGTGAATAACCAGTAAACTGAAATGAAAAAGTTCTGGTAAAATCCACTCCGACAACTGTTCAGACTAGCTCTGGACAAAAAATGTTTAAGGAGCTGACTGCCAACCTTCAGTAATGGAGAGGCACTTTAGGAAGAAGACTATTGTCTTCTTCTTAAAGTGCGATTATTCCATAGTTTTTTTTCGAGAACCTTTATTTTATAACTATATATTATTATTAGCACATGTTTGGATGTACCTACTGTACTTTATAGAATACTAGCTCTGCCAACGGCTTTGCTCGCGTGGTTTCATTTAAAACTAGCCCACACGTGATATTACAGGACCAAAAGTAACTGTAAAGTACAATATATACTACATTTCTTCAAAATTCGTTCAGCCGTAAAATAGTTTTTTATCGATTGCTCGGCATCTAATCATTGGACTAAGATACCAATTACTACAGTTTTTAAGTCAAACCTTACGAAATCGCATCTTAATCAGTGTAGTAGTTTTTACGTTATGGGTGAACAAACATAACAGACAGACAGGCATGTGTTCTTCATTTCTTTTTGGGAAAAAGTGGTTTACTTTAAAGGAAACAATAAAATATTAGTGGACCGGCAGAGTATGATTTTCGGACCCGACTACACTAATCTGACGAGATTTATACGTAAATTTGATGAGTAAAAATATATAAGTTATGTAACCATATTTTATTATGTAAACTAAACTTTCATCGATGCCTAACGAAGCATGTGACAATGCCTAAACTTTGGTACGCAATGCTTAACTTTGTCACATGTTATAAATCATTTGTACGGAACAGAATGATTGATTACCAGAGTTTCAGATACAATGGTACTGTTCTCAATTACATTATTTCACAGTGAACAGTTGGGCTGATAACAGTACAGAAGGCTTTGATCTAACTACTAGTTCACAATTTTGCCTCAAAGTTTTTATATTTGAATAGAATACTAGCTGCATCCTGCAGGTTTGCCCGTACAAACTTTGCCACCCCCGTCACCCCTTTAGGAATGAAATTTCAAAAAACCCCTCCTTATTGCAACCCTACGTTTTTTTGTTACTAATATTTAAATTTGGGACTTCTATCCACAGAGCGGCATACCAGTCCCATCGTACCTTAAGCAATATACATCACGCAACTTATATTCAATCTTTCCTTAACATCTCAAAGCAGCACAGCAGCTCCAGATGTAGGTTCTGCTGCAATGTGTATAAAAACTCCCGTATCAAATTGACTTAGATTAAGTTTAGGCGTCAATGAATCTCTCTGTTTTTTTTCCGGACATATTCCATCAATAGTGGTAAACGTCTTTTTCTATTCCGCAGGACTCACAATTTGGCGAAGCCTCTTTTTTATTAAATACCCGGCCTTTCTTGATGGACTGTGCCGGGAATGAATTGTATGAGCTAAGACATTAGTCTTCTGCTCATTCTTGCTCTGACAAACCAAGGCATTCGAAGAGGCTGACATTGAATAGTTTTATACCAAATACCCTTTTCTTTATTCCTCTCATCAAAATATTCTTTTCACCTCACAAAAAACATCATCTACTCTATTCTACTCTGTTCTACTGTATTATACTGTAGAATAGAGTAGAAACTCTATTCTACTGTGTTCTACTCTGGTCTACTCTGTTCTAAACTATTCTACTCTGTTCTAATCTGTTATACTATGTTCTACTCTGTTTTAATCTGTTCTACTCTGTTCTACTCTGTTCTACTCTGTTCTACTCTATTCTAATCTATTCTACTCTATTCTATTCTATTCTACTCTATTCTACTCTACTCGACTCTATTATTCCCTACTCGACTCTAATCGACTCTTTTCGTTTCAATTTGACTCTATTTGACTCTTTCAACCCTATTCGACCCTATTCGACTCTATTCGTCTCTTTTCTAATCTATTCTATTCGATTCTGTTCGACTCTATTCTATTATGTTTACAATCTGCCAGGAATCCCGCGACGGCTCATTTTTTATTATTATTATAAACACTAATATAATATGTTATTTTAGCTGTTTTTCTTGCACCTAGCATTTTCCTCGCTGTAGTGAGGTGAAAAGTTTTGTGTTGCGCACGGCAGCAAAGTTATTTGGCGTCTCGTACTTTTGAAACCCTGGCTACGCTTAGGTTTCAATAAAAGTACTCTCGCCAAAAAATCACTTTGCAGCCTTGCATAACAAATAACTATTGTACTTATCAAAGTATTTGTTTTTACATCTTTAAGATCGATCCGTATAGTTTGGTCGGCTGGTTGGTCTAGTGGCTAGTAACCTTAGGAACGAAATCAAACGGTCGCGGGTTTGAATCCTGCAAGGGGCAGTCATTTGTGAGATGAGCAGAAATGATTGTTTCCGAGTCATGGATGTTGATATTCGTATTTATGTATAATTATCCGTTATCTAGTGCCCATATTACAGGGTATCCTAGTTTGGGGCTAGGTAATTGGTGTGGAATTGTCCCGAATATATTTATTTATTTACAAAAATAAGTTGTTTTTTTTTATTGGCGTCTAGGCAATCGTTTGACCACGATCTCACCTGATGGTAAGCGATGATGTAGTCGAAGATGTAACACGCTTGCCTAGTAGATACCTATTCACTCTTGACTTGAACACACCAGGGTTATATTTTACCGGAAACACTGACGAGGGCAGGTTCCTTCTGTCACTGCTAATTTTGCTAATCTGTCAGCCTCTTCGTTACATCTTATATATGATGCAACGTGGATGCAACCCACTGAAATTTCAGTTCTATGTTCATCATTTTAAGATTATTAATCTTACTCAAAATGGAGTAAGCTACCGAAACACCTCTGTGCCAGAGGCGCATCGAGCTAAATGCTGCAGTGCACTTTTACTATATGTAAATATGGCTATGTGTTGGTGGCACGAGTTACACACAGAATCAAGATCTTCTGAAATTGCATGAGTTTCTTCGTCATAATCGATACCTCAGAAGTTTTTTGAACATTGCAGATTTACGTTCACTACTGTTGTAATAAGTGGCTCCAAAGCCATCCACATATTTATACCCATCTATAAAATATTTAACCCAGCCAATCAATATATTTGACATTTTTTGATGTCATTTTTTGATTTTTTCATGGCTTCTTTTTGAACTTGTAACACATTCTAAATTACTTTGTATAACTCCACTGATATTAATTTAAGTAACCCAGATATCAAGCGAGAATATTTCGGGAGGATTTTTAGAGTGAATGTTAAAATCTTTGCATACATCATATGCTGTGACTAGCAACGGTTTCTTTGTATTTTGCCAATATCCAAAATTTGCAAATCTATAGAGATCATCCCCTAAGGATGACATGTGCAACTTTGAAACCTGGCACTGAAATTTTCACCTGCGTGAGTGATTATGATGATAAAAAGTATTCTATGGTTTTTTCGATAGAATAGGTATAAGCTATCTCCATTCTAAATTTCATCAAAATCCGTTCAGCAGTTTAAGAGTGAAGGATGATGATGATGATGATGAAATGTATACTATGTGTTATTCCAGGTTATTCTATGTCCATTCCAAATTTCATCAAAATCCGTTGAGCTGTTTGAGCATGAAAGAGTAACAAACATACATATAAACTTTTGCCTTTATAATATTAGTGTGATTGACGCTATAGGTTTATTTTATGTCAAATTTCTAGTCGTACCTAAAAAAACCTTCGATCAAGTAGGGCCATAACATTTGTGGTACAAAAAATAATAACAATTAAAATAGTGATCATTGATAATCCGATTTGTCATGCATGACCTTCGTCTTTAAGCTTGTTTGGACTGTCATAATGATATTGTTTATCAAAGTACATTAAAAAAAAAACAAAAAAGGTAGATACGTCGGTAAACATTGCAGGCTAACAGTAAAAAATAAAATACCTACGAAAAATTACTATTCAATTTCAGCTTTTTATAATTGTGTTTATACCTTCAGACGACCGGAAAATGACAATTATAAACATTAAAACCAGAATTAAACAGTCCTGTGACAGACCATTATCGAAATCATTACCACATTATGGCAGCTAAAATTATCAGAACATAATAAAAGCGTTAAAAACTCCGAAATAAAAGCTTCGCTCGTGCAATTTTCCGATATTCATGACCCTGTATTTCATTCATATGATGTAATATATATTTTTTATCAAAAGAGTCAGATGGGGCAGGACGCACAGAGTAAAATCAGCAAAATTGATGTTTGCGTGTCTGGTATAACTCGCGATTTGTACATAGCGTAGACGTTTCACGACAAACAAATAGGCGTGTGCCCCGGCACAATTCCACCCGGTTTTCTACGTGAATACCGAAACCGAATGATAGAGCATGATAGAGTGTATGATAGAGAAACCGACAGACGTTAATGATGTCTGTCGGTTTCTCTATCATGACTACGTGAATGATAGAGAAACCGACAGACACCATTTTTTAAATGTTATATTCTTGTTCAGTACCTTATATTAAGTCCCCAAGACCGTGTTTTTTTATATATCTTAATTGTTCAGACTTTTTATTACTTACTGCTTTATTAAGTAATAGCAAATTCCTATTCCTTTGCCCTATTCAATTACTCCCTCAACACAACTACCAAAGTGTATACAAATACTACTTGAGAACAACAACAACCAATCCACAAGTAAAATCGTACAAAACAGAATCAAGGCCAAGCCAAATCGAGATAGAAAACAAAACAACGACACAAAAAACGAGATTCAAAATTTCGAAATGAAAAGGACAGAAAATAGATAGATAGATAGATAGATAGATGGATTAACTATTTATTGACACCAAGAAAATAAGACGATACAGACAGGAAAATACTTAGATTATAGGTACAATGGCCGGTCTTATCGCTAAAAGCCATCTCTTCCAGACAACCTTTGGATGGACAGATATGATTGATTAAAAAGGACGGTGGTGTAGCAATCTAGAAATATATAGGTGAAATTAATATTTAGACGCGCATAAATACGCATAAAAAAACTAAATAATTTACAATACTTGCATACCAAAAATTAATACAATTAAAATACATATATTATAAGTATTATATATACATATAATAGTAATAATTATTTACAAATATTATTATTTATTTTAATATATAAGATAGTCATGCGTGGAAATAAAAACGATCAGAGCGCAATATTGGAGAGGTAGAAGATTTTAACTTGAGTTTTGAAGCTAGTGATCGATTGAGCACGTCTTATAGTGACTGGGAGTTTGTTCCAGAGGCGCACTGCCTGAAATGTAAATGATGAATCATAGAAAGAAGTACTATGCTCAGGCGTCTTGAGAAGAAGGTTTTCCGATGACCTAAGAGACCGAGAATGACAACAACTACGAAATTGAAATCGTGCCTACACACACACACATATACTTTTGACGAATTGCATTTGATTATTACCATTTTGGCGCTGACAGTTTGGAAGTAGTGAGCGTCCACAGAACTAACATACTTGTATTTTTATTGCATACTAGCTGTACCCACGGCTTCGCACGCGTGTTCGTTTCTTTAGGTTCAAAGTACCATAATGTGCTATTCCAGGACCAATATACCAACATTTGAACAAAATTTCTTCAGCCGTCAAAAATACTTTATCAATTGCTCGGCTTCTAACTTCCCGGATTGAGATACCAATTACACCAGATTTAAATCAAACCCTAAACTATCTAACAATGAAAACCGCATTGCAATCGGTCCAGTAGTTTTTATGTGATGCGTGAACAAACAAACATACAGACAAACAGAAAGAAAGAAACGACTAATAAAAAAATATTGTTCAATACCTTTTTTAAGCACCCAAGAGTATTTTTTTCATTTGAATTCATGTAGTAGTTTGGGTGTGATGCGTGGTCAAGATACGGACAAACAGACAGACAAAATTGAAAAGTAAAACAGTTTGGCTTTAGTATCGAATATAGAGAACCATCCAAAAAATATTTTTTTATTACTTAAATATTAACATAACTTTGGACCCATATCCCGCAGAAACCCATTACTTTTTCAGGATAAAACGTGTCCTCAATTTTAACCCATCATATAACTTAAGACAGTGCCAAGTTGCATCAAATCCCGTCCATTTCTTTCAGCGTGGTACGTGTTCTTTTAAACAAATTTCAACCCCTACATAATAACCCTTACATTTTTCGATATGTAAAGTATCCTATGTCCTACCTCGTAGTACGAACTCAAATCATACCAAGTTTCTTATGAATTCATCCAGTAGTACCGGCGGCGTGATGCGTGGCTAAGATACAGACTGACAGATATACAGACAAAAATGAAAAAACATACAGTTTAGGCATCATAATAGAACAAAGAGTAACTTCCAAAAAAAAAAACACTATATCTTTAATATACAGAATTTGGACCCATATCCCACAGGAACCCATTATTTTTTCGGGACAAAATGTATCCATAATTCACCTATCTTATAAACTATGTCTGTGCCAAGTTGAATCAACATCCGTCTAATAGTTTCAACGTGCTAAGTGTTCTTTTAAATAATTTTCCACTTCTATCCTGCAGGAACACTTAATTTTTTCGGGATAAAAGTATCCAATGTCCTACCTCGAAGTGTGAACTCAAATCATACCAAATTTAATTTGAATTCATTAAGTATTTTCGGCGTGGTGTGCTGCTAAGATACAGACAGACAGATGGACAGACAGACAGACAGACAAAAATAACAGTGATGGGTTTAGTATTGAATATAGAACAGCATCCAAAAAAAAAAAAAAAAACTTCTAATTACAGAATTTTGGACATTATCCCGAAGGAACACTTTATTTTTTGGGACAAAAGTATCCTCAATTTTAACCCATTATATAAACTATGTCTCTGCCAAGTTTCAACAAAATCCGTCAAGTCGTTTCAGCGTGATACGTGTTCTTTTAAATAACTTTCAACGCCCATCCTGCAGGAAACCTTTAATTTTTCGGGATGAAAAGTATCCAATGTCCTACCTCGAAGTATGAACTCAAATCATACCAAATTTCATTTGAATTCATTGTGTATTTTCGGCGTGATGCACTTCCAAGATACAGATAGACACACGGACAGACAGACAGAAAGACAAAAACTAAAAAATACAGTTTTGGCTTTAGTATGGAAAACAGAACGGCCCCCAAAATTTTTTACTAAATATCTTTAATTTACAGAATTCGGGACATTATCCCGCAGGAAATCTTTCTTTTTTCGGGATAAAAAAATATCCTCATTTTTAATCCATCATATAAACTATGACTGTGCCAAGTTGCATTAAAATCCCTCCGGTAGTTACAGTGGTAAGTGTTTTATGAAATAACTTTCAACCCCAATCCTGCGGGAACCCTTTCATTTTTCGGGATGAAAAGTAGCCTATGTCCTACCTCGTAGTATGAACTCAAATCATACCAAGTTTCATTTAAATTCATTCAGTACTTTCGGCGTGATGCCTAGCCAAGATACAGACAGACAGACAGACAGACAGACAGACAAAAATAAAAATAAAACAGTTTTGGCTTCAGTATCGAATCTAGAGTAAAGTCCAAAAAAACATTTCTAAATATCTTCAATGTACAGAATTGGAGCCGTTACAGTTTTATTATAAGTATAGATATTCTGTAACTAACGTTAAAACAAAGATTTTTAATAACGCTTACTACCTATGCGATAGAAGATGAGACGATGTCAATTTTAGTTCCATGGACGCGCGGTGGGGGTGCTTTGAATCAGCTCAAACTATCGTTTTTTGCTATGCCATACGATAGTATGCGATGCAAATTAGCGTAGACTATGCGCGTGGCTCACAGTAGTTACAGTAGTGCTCACTTGACATCCGGTGAATATCTTTTCACCGCAATCTATTTTGCATACCTACTACTGCCATCTAGTTTCATTTCAATGTACTCAAAAGCGAGCGGAAAAACTTTAACACATTTTTTGGTTTCTATGTTTAATTGTAAGCTTACAGTGGAAACTTCATTACCATCAGATCAATAGTTCCTACGTAATGATACAATACACAGATTTACAAATAGTTTTTTTATTGAGTACTCGGCTTCTACTCATTGGATTGAGGTTCCAAGTACACTAGTTTAATCAACCCATAAGCTCTCCATCAGAGAAAAACGCATTGCAATCGGTCCAGTAGTTTTTACTTGATGCGCAAACAAACGTACCTACAAACAGCCAGAAAAGATTTAAAAATAACTTGTTCTGTAGCTTATTACACGACTGCCTAAAAAAAAGAAGTCTATTGTTTTTAGTATTCATGTTAAAACAATAAATGTTATATGTGTATGTTTGTATGTATGTGAGTTTCTTTATTCCAACATAACTTTTAAATGCCTGAACAGATTTAGACGTATGGGGGGGGAGGGGGGGTACCGTTAGAATTCTTACACCCCCCCCCAGTAACATTCATAATGGCAGTATGGCTCCAATATCAAATTAGAAATAATTATTTTTTCTTCATATTTTACAATATGGGTATCAAATTGAAGGCATTGACAAGCACATTCCAACATATATAATTTATTGCCAAAACTCTTTTTTGGCAGGGTAGGCGTGTTTTTTAGCTTTTAAAACCAGGCTTTGCTTTTTGTGGACTTTTTCCTTAAAACATTCTGGGTCAACCACAAACCTGATAAATGTGAAACTTAAAATATATGTTTTTGAGATCTTTATCTCTCTAAGACTAAGACAAAAACATGATTAACAGATTTACATTCGATACATATTATTATCAAAAATTAGGTTATTTTCAGTAATATTTACATTTTTCTACTCAACGGCTTAAGTTTTATCTCTCGAATAAATCTCACAGCAAGAAAATATATTTAATTATCTAATGCTTAGACAAAATTTACCTTACTAAATTATTAGCCGGTGAATAAAATAAATAACTTTTGAGACATACGTAAAATTACACACAATTTAGCAGTTCCGAGCTAAATTATGTGTTCAAACAGCGCTCGCGATATTCAACCTTATTACGCAGGCACTTCAGTGCTTAGTGCGGGTAGCGGGTGGCAGAGTGTAGGGGAGGTGGCAGGGGAGTGGGGAGTGGGAAAATGTAACCTTGGAGTCTGGCCTAAGCTAACTATTTTAAGTACTGTAGAGCACATTTTTTAAATTATCTTCATTGTGCAGACTTTTTATTACCTACTGCTTTATAAAATTATGTATAGATGATAATTTTCCCTTTCCTAACGGTATTTCGTTTGACTAATTACATTAATTTCAAGATGGTATATTAAATGATACGAATAATACGAAGTATTTAACGATCAACTCATTTATTTCTCCAAATTCTCTTCTATGACTTAGTTTATCTGTTAGAACATCAATGATTTAAAATGTCTACACTACAAGCGAGTCACATCAACTTCTTTAATTTATATATATTTACATTAATTTTAAATTCCAACTTAAAACTAATTTACATTAAATAGTTTACTTTACTAACGGCATTAGTTATTTTCTTTACACACTTTTTTTAATGTATCTTCATTATAATAATAAACATATATTTACGACTGTTTAATTTTCGTAAACTACGATTTGAGTATTCCAAAAAACTTAAATTTCAAACAGCAACAAGTAACTAGTCAATGTTAACTATTAAAAATAAAGAGTTCCGTAAGTTTAAGTGGACTATCACTACATTAATTAATATATATAAATTTAAAGAAAGCCCTAATCGCACGATTCGCCATTTATAACATCAATTAATTTTATGCCTTATTCGTAGCCTTATTCTAAATAAGTACTTACATTATTTTTCTTACAATCAAAATTGAAAATATTAATTACTATAAATTAGTTAACTATACAATGAATACTAATTTCTATGTACAATATGTCTGGAAATTGTTTCATGTATTTTCCTATGCCTTTTCCTACCTGGTAGCTTCTATTAAATTATAGAGACTTCAGAAGAACATAATCTATTATGTTGAACAGAAATTTCAAAAGAGTTCCACTAAAATACAATCATGAATGTTCAAAGCAATAGGTACTTTAATTATTTTAGTAAATTTTGAGACCAACTAAATTATAAAATATGGCGTCCTTTTCTCTTAGTTAACACTTTGTGTAGTGTGTAGGTATCGGGGCATCAAATGTAGGTATGAAATGAAGAAACGTTGCTTGTAGTGTTTGAAACTGGGCTCGTAAGTTTTTTGGAAAACACAAAATATCGTAATCGGCTTCTAATAATAACATTACCACAATCTTCTAATTTAAAACTACAACAATTTATATGTCTAGGCCTTTTGGATACTTGCACTAATTGTCTATATATTATCTTTATCATTTTCATTTTATGTTCCTACTACATTACAGGGTAATTAAGGTTATTTATATACAATTTTATACGTGAGTTATTTTTATAAACCACTCTGTAATAGATTCATTCACCGCATATAATTTAGTCACAGCGAGTAAGGTAAAAAACTTCATTACACTTTCTATTGGAAAACAAAGATTGTATTTACCTTGTAACGATAGGTAACCTTTTCTAAAATAACATTTTCTATATTTACAAGGTATTTTATTAATTTTAACAACAGTTAACGTCGTTGTCCTTGGCTGAATCTGGTTATCTGAAACAAAAAATAAAAATAATTATAATAATTTAATTATTAGCATACAATATCTAAATCTATACTTATAATTAAGCCGTATATATGAAAAAGTCTGTACAAAGAAGATAATTTAAAGAAATGGTCTGTGGTTGGTACTTAAAATAGACTACTGCACAATTTTCCTCTCCTCCTCCTCTCTGTCTGTTTGTTTGTATGTTTGTTCTCACATGACGTAAATAATACTTGGATAGCTTATAACTGGGGTACTTGGTATCTTAATCCGATGATTAAATGCCGAGCAATCGAAAATAAACTGTTTAACGGCTAAACGAATTTTGAATAAATGTACTCATAGTATAATTGTACTTTATGGGTACGTTTGGTCCTGGAATAACACGTATGGGCTACATTTAAAAGCAAACAAAGCCGCACGTAGGCAAAGCCGCGGGCACAGCTAGTAGTTACATAAAACTGTAGGTGCTATACATTGATAAAAACATTAGCAACTAGTTGCTTGTGCATAATGTTGTGAACCTTGTGTGTTTTTGATTATGTCTTGTGTATTTTTTGAGAAAATATAGTTATTTGATTTGATTTTGATTTTGTAAGTGATTTTTAGGGCGATTAGATATTACAAATTACATAATGAAAGAAAAAAATAACAAAATATCATTCCTTTATTTTTTAATTACTACGCAGTTACGTCTGTTTATTTATATAAATACTAATATCAGATGTGAGTTTTAAGACTCGTAAGACGTTAGTAAATATTTTATGTCACGACGATACACAGTTAACGAGAAGGTTATTTGCCGTAATCACGATAATCTCTTAAGTTTACGGTCTATTGTGTTAGTGAAACTAGGTCTTAAACTTTATGATTATATTTTCAACGTCTGCGGATCCTGATAATTCCATTGCTAATAATGTATTTTCTTTACGATAATAAGTAATCTATCATAATGTGTATGTATATTTTTTAATCCTACTTTAAATAACTTATAAATGAAAATCATGTGGTTAATAACTATTTAAACACAAACACACAAATGTGAATAAGTGTGGTCTTGGTACACTTATATTCAATAAAGTTAGCTAGTCCTCAGCAGAAAGCCTCAAGCGGAGGAAGTATGTTTGGGGTAGAAACTATGGCGCCCTGGAGTCCGGAAGCGCGGGGTTTTGTCAAGGAGATGTCTTGATGCTTAGTGGAAACTACTGGTGATCAAAGAGCTGGGCGCTTACCTCGGTCAAAGAATTAGCTTAGCTATTCAACGAGGTAACGTCGCCAGCTGTTTGGGCACCTTACCTGCAGACTGCGATCTAAATTCTGTTTTTTATTTGTAAATAGTTATCATTTAAGGTTTTGTAAATAATAAGTTTTAATTGTTAAACAGATTTTTAGTTAAGTTAGCTATGAAAAGAATTACTGCTGGTGGTTCAGGACATACCTACATTTTTTTAACCTGCGGCTTCTTGAATGTCGTTACATCGCTCTCCAATTGAGCTTGCATGGGCCTGGGATAGGAGTTCTATATTAAACTAGCTGTGCCCGCGGCTTTGCCTGCGAAGTTATTTCATTTGAAAGTAGCCCATACGTGTTATTACAGGACCAAAATGACCTATGATGTACAATATACTACATTTCTTAAAAATTAGTTCAGCCGTCAAATAGTTTTTTATCGATTGCTCGTCATTTCATCATCGGATTAAGATAGAAAGTACCCCAGTTTTTAGTCAAACTTTAAGCTATACAACAGGGAAAACCGCATTGCAATTGGTGAAGTAGATTTTATACGTTTTTCGTGAACAAACATACAGACAAACAAATAGACACGATTTTTAAAATGTTATATTCTTGTTCAATAGCTTATTTTAAGATAGACCATTTTTATTTATTTATCTTTTTGTACAGACTTGTTCGTTCTTATTGCTCTATAGATTTTAGTCGTCGAAGATTATGCACATAATTAATTATTGATGTGTAATATCTTTTCGCCCGCTTTTTTGCAATTTATGGGAGTGATTTTGTGAAAACCTTAACCGGAAGTGTTTAACCGAAAGTGTGTAACAGGAATGATAATCTATAGATCAGATGAAGTGTAGTTGCTTTTCATAGTAGACCAATGAGCGCACGGGTTTCCTGCAATCGGAGTGATTTCGTGAAAAGCTTTAACAATGTGTAAGGGTGTAATCGTAAGTGTGTAACAGAAAGCCGGGGAAGCGCGCGCTTTTTGATTTGACCAATGAGCGCGCGCGGTGCTAGAGTATGTTAATGATGCTTATTACCACGGTGAAATGACAGATATTACACATCATATGCGACTACCGTAAAGGCTCGCTAGTTATTTTTTTAAATGTTCGCCATATATTATTTTCAGCTAGCTGCTGTGCCCTACGGCACGTAAACTTATCATTTTCCCGGCATCACTTAGCATCCCTCAGCTTTGCCCGCATGCTAACTTTGCCACACCAGTTCACCCCTTTAGAACGAATCTAAAAAAAAACTCCCTTAGTGCACCTCTACAAAAGGAAGGCTACTAAAATAATATTTCCTTCAAATTACAAATCTCTAGGTTCAACGGTTTATGCTGTGTGTTCTCTGTTAGTCACTCAGTTAGTAAAACTGTTAGTCAGTTAGTAGAGCTGTTAGTAGAACTGTTAGTCACTCAAGCAGTAGATATGTTAGTAGAATTGTTAGTCACTCAGTTAGTAGAACGGTTAGTCAGTTAGTAGAACTGTTAGTTACTTAATCAGTAGATATGTGTACATGATACCTGTTTTATAGGTTTTGAAGACAATTATACTTTAGTGATCGGTAGATTTTACTATCTAATACCACAAAAAGTTTAAAGCTATTATGCAATAGCTAGTTTCTGGCACGGTCAATGAAAGAAGCGAAGACTAATTGGCTGACCATATCATATAAACATCAACGTTTAATATATAACGTATCATAAACGATATGTCAATCCACGTTTGGCCATACAAATAATGTAGTGATACCAAATACCAAAAACAAGTGTTCAAACAGATATGTTATCAAGGCTAAAAAAACACGCACCTAGCGCCTCTAGCGGAGGATAATATAACTATTTTATGCTATGATCACTAATGTTTGACCATATCATGAAGTAGCCGTGCGTTTAGCTGTTCATATCGTCAAACGCTGACTGTAGTTCGCGTGGACCAAGTCACGGGTAAAAGCTAGTCTACTATTATTTTGTAAGTATGTTTGAATACTGCTAAATAATATGTTTACTAAAGAACATAAACAAATTCGAAAACTTACTCGTCGAAAAGATTTTTACTCGTTCTCGAGTGCCCATGCGTGTTCCATGCGCACATGCGTCTCCATACAAATTGGAGCAATATTATTCAAAGACAGCTCAATTGCTTTTAAATGTTACGTAAGATACCGTAAAATGTAAAATTCCTACAGACACAACTGCAAAGAGAGCAGTGCGATGCAGCTAGACAAATAAAACTAAATTATATATTGCCAATAAATTGTTACATAAAAATATATTCAGAAATAGTCTACATGAGCAAAAGATTATCTATCACAGATACGAAAAGTATCGAAACAACCTAGAAACAACCTAGCTATTATATTATATTTTTGTTTTTATCTTCAGAATTCCATAAAACGTTTAAATGTTACTCACATTTACATCGACGTTTTCTCTTTCGGCTCACTGAGTTGAGACTCTTCATCTATCAGCTGCAGGTTTACGTTCTCGTTCTTCGTGTGATAGGTCGCCGAGATTGTCTTATCCTCCAAAAGTATATTTTCCACCTCCACGCCATTGTCTTTCTTCCCGTTCCCCTCTAATATCCGATGTTTAAGAGACGGCCCTCGATTGAAAGAAGAACCCACTAGTGTTTCCTGTATCGTCTCATTACCATTACATATATTTTTATCCGACTTGTGCGTGGGCATCCGGCCGGAATGATAACTGTTTCTGACGCCTCCGGTCGACTCGAAGAACGGAAGCACCTGTTTGAACTCCTTTCTGAAGTTCTCGTTCAGCCATGCGTATAGAAACGGGTTGTAACACGTTGAAGCCATCGCCATTGAATGGGCTAAAAAGAACGACACAAAGTAGTAACTCCATTCCGTCATCTGGGCGTAAAAATCATTAAATACATTTATGAGGTTCAAGGGAAGCCACGAAATGCCAAATATAGCGACCATGGAAATGAGCATTCTGTTCGTTCTTCTCTTTCTGTCTCTATCAGCTTCCTCTCTTCTCGTATTCTTAGCACCAGGTTTCGACCGCGCTCGGTCGTTCAATCTTATACTTACGCATGTATAACATATAGCTATGACTAAGAAAGGTATTATGAATTGCAGGACTGTGGTACAAACTCCGAAGATCTTTCTCGACCTATCTGATGGCCAGCTTTCTTCGCAGTAAGTCATGTTGTTTGTTATCTGTATGCCCATGAAGAGTCCATACGGGCATGTTACTACTAAAGAGAACATCCATATGAACACAATTATGAATATACATGTGTTGAGTTTCATTCTTGGATGGAATGGGTATATTATGACAAAGAATCTGTCTATAGCTATTGACGTAAGCGTCAACGTTGATATGTAAACGCTTGTGCCTTGTGCGTATGGCATTAGATGGCACAGTGCCCTTCCAAAGACCCATCTTCCTAAGAAGGTGTACATTGGTGTCAGAGGCACTGCGAAAATACATAGCAGTATATCAGACAGCGCCAGGTTCGTTATAAAGAGATTGGTGACTGTTTGCATCGCTCGATTCCTGAAGACGACATAGCATACGAGCACATTTCCAAAAACTCCAAGAACAAAGATTATGACGTAGAGAATTATGAAGGCGTATTGAACGACTTTGACGTCGATAAGGTCTGTAGTTTTGTTTCCTTTGGGGTCGTCGATAACTTCCACGGATTCACCAGTCAGCGTCTTTGTGAGGATCCAGACGCCTCCACCCGTGTATGAAGACCCATTGAAGTTCATAGCAGACAGGTCATGTTTGGAAACTATCGATGATGCCACATCGTCGTGATTGGAGTTGAATGATGACAGCATGTTAGCTTTTCCAAGTACTTATGGAAGTAGAACAGCTATAGCTCCAATCCATCTGTAGACAAGGAAAAAAATAGCAGTTAGAATGGTTTAAATAAGCCATCGTAGTCTCAATGAACTATTTTATTCTACAGAAACGGTAGCATTAATATTTCGAACGCTTCTGTTTTTTTTAAAAGCTTTAATTTAATTTGCAATGTTTGTATGTATGTTTGTTTAGGTTAAATCTTGCAAGCTAAATTAGGACCACTTTCTCTTATCCTAAGGAGGTGAAATTTTACGAGTAGATTTAGTTTCGATGACAATGTATTTTTATGGTAAGCTTGACCTGAATTGACATCCAGAATTAGCTCCAGGTTATGGAACTCTTCAACGTTAAACAGCACAGATACGAAATTTTGTGTAGGTACGCAAATTATTATAATAGTCGATTTTAAGTTTAACTTTGACATTGTTGCTGCACTCAGAGTTGGGTCCTGTCTAGGGAACTCCTCAACGGTTAATAGCACAGACGTGAAATATTGCATACGCATTTAATTGTGACAGCCCATTCTGTTTTACCATGACATAGCTAATACATAAAAAATAGGTATGTTTTTTATGCAAGTTATGATAAGAACATAAGATAAATTAAAAACATTGTTGTTTTTGTTGTTACAGTTTAACAACAAAAACAAATTTCTTATTTTTTTAAATGAAAAATCTTTATAAAAAACTTTTATGCAGTAGTTTTATGTGTCATGGTTAAACTTAGAATGGGCTATCACAATTAAATGGGTATACGACATTTCGTATCTGTGCTGTTAACAGTTGAAGAGTTTCTTTATCTGGAGCTAATCCTGGATGTCGATTCAGGTCATGCTAACCATAAAAATGCATTGCTATTGCAATTGAACCAACTCGCAAAAAATAAACTCCGTAGCATAAGAGGAAGTGATATAGAACGAATAGATTTAAAAGATATAGAACGCTTTAATCACGTAAACAAAATCTGGACTTTATACAACAACAGGCAAACATGGTGTGTTATATTACACAGCTATATTCCCAACGTCGTGCTTCAATCAACAATGAAGATAGAAACAGACTGTAGTGCGATTGAAAATCACTGCTAACACGTGCTACAAAACAAACGCCATTCCAAATTGTGGCTAAGGCCAAAGAAGGCCAAATTTGTGCGTTGCACCGAATTTGTGCAATCCACGCCGAAGGAGCTAGTACCTACTTTTAATTACTTAGATCGATGCCTATCAAACCGTCAGCGCCAGTCTTTCACAAATTATTAAGAGTTTGCATTATTTGTGGCACGACATGAGAACTGTACAGACGGGCACGCCAACTTTGGAATATACTTTTCAATCGACGAATATAAGAACAAGTAAATTTAGAAGTATTGCTAAACGTTTTGATCATGACTCAGTGACGTTTACTTATTTAATGGCTCTCCATGTTGACTAACCCTCGCGCGTCATGCGATCATTCTAAAGAGAAACGAATTGAAAGTTGTAACCAAGACATGCGACTGGTTGTGCTGATAATTTAGATACCGAAACGAATCTAGTCCAGCTGAAACCTCAGAATAACTCAGTCTTGGAAATAAGCGGAATACCGTTTGGAGCAATTACTTTTGGGTAGTTGTAAATGCAAAATTTTGATTGCAAAAAAACAAAATTATGAAATTGTGATTTTTACACGACTGCCTAAAAAAGAAGTGTTATGTTTTTTGCATTCATGTATGTTTATATGTTTGTATGTGAGTTTCTTTATTCCACAATAACTTTGAAATGCCTGAACAGATTTAGACGTATGGGGTATCGTTATAATTCTTGCATCCCCCCGAGTAACAAACGCTATATTATTTTTGAAAAAAATCAATATTGCGGCAGTATGACTCCATTTTCAATAGCAAAAAAAATATTTTTGCTTCCAATTTTCCAATATGAGTATCAAATTGAAGGCCATGTTAAGCACATTCGAATAGTATATAATTTATTGGCATAAGTTCATTTTTGGCAGGGCAGGCGTGTTTTTTTTAGCTTTTAAGCTAGTTATTATATTCAGTAATTTATACAGTAGTCCTTGCATAACGATGATATACGATTTCGAGGCAAGTGTTTGGAAGAGTTGCATCGGTCAGGCTATTGGTCTAATCGGCCTTATAAACTTGTAACGTGTACTTGTATTACCTATGTAATGATTGCACCTGCTGGGCGCTTATTCACTATGCCGCATAAAATTCCTTGCCGAAAACGTGTGACGTCAGTACGGCAATTGCCGTACAATTCCACGAAGATATCTTAACGCGGCGCGTTACTTGCGTGAATGGTCATAGCGAATAAGGGCCCTGGTTAAATTGTACACGATGGCGTGTATAATTTATCATTACATAGGTACATCTAAATTCAAGTTTATCATCTTTTCACATTTTTTGAAAATGTGGAAGTCGGGTTTCACTAAGCTCTGTCAAGATTCACCGACATCACGGCGCGTTGAGCAAATAAATATGTAAAAGACGTATTTATTTGCTTGAGTGTCAACACATTGCTTTGGAACCACTTTACGGATTTGCCAATCTATTTGAGCCGGAAAATGGTGGAGAGGTACAAAACCTAATCTGACGTGTAAATTAACTTTCGTAGTTGGCTCCCTTAAAACAAATGCGAGTGAAGGTATTACACGTGACGCTTTAAAATTGAGAAGATTTTTTCATCTTACTATGACTTTTTGGTAACATTGGTGTTGAAATAGCACTATTTTATTTGAGCCTTGGGGTATTTAAGGCAGGTGTTAATATTCTATTAGTAAATTGTCCCGCTTCAAATAAAATCTACGTGCAGTATCTACAGGTGAAATATTGCCTAAACATTACAAAATAAAATGGAAATATTCATCCATGCTTCACGGCAGTGTGGTAATTCCTCCGGGTCTTTTATGTCGAGCGTCATTGCCGTAGGCAGTACGCATCAATAAAGCTATTAACATTAACCGCTTACGCATGTGAAATACCCGCAACGACTCGCACTGAATCACTTTCGATATCGCACGGCTACGCTGATAGCAAGAATAAATAATTTTAAATATTTTCGCGAGAAAGCGAGATCACATATTATCCAACATTGCCATTTTCAAATCGTTTTTTTATTGGAGCAAGTAATGTGAAGTTTTGTGTTTCGCTTCTGACGATCGTATCACTGACACTTATAACGAAAACCGAACGAAGTTCGTAATTCGACAGCGAGAGTTACCAGCCAATTTACGCATATCGTCGCTCCACATAGCCGGCGGGCACCCTACACTACATTTGCTGAGCCGCGGTCTCCACTCAAGAACATGTCTACAATGGTTATCGGTCCTTTGAAAAATATGTCGAAGAAATATGTATCCAGGGCCATGTCGTTAACTTTGTTTCTCTGTCTTGATTAATTTCATACTTGGCCTAAAAGCAGGTGCACCCGCAGCTCTCTCTAATCACTCTCAGTCACTGTGGATTAGCTTTATGACTTACCAATAAATATAAAATGAAAAGCATATTGTCGGCCATGAAGAAACAGCTATAGCTAGTACATTTCCTTAATCGAACACATAAACATCCGATTGGAACTGAAACGGAAACCCAAATCACGAACGTGCATTGTATTTGGTTTGATATTAATGTTATTATTCGTGTCATGTGGATTGAAGTGCGGGTAGACTGACATAAAATACATTGTTATATTTGGATCATAAACTATACAAATTGATAATTGTATTATAAATAGAAAATGAAATTTTCAAGGCAAATTCTGATTTTAAAATGTATTCAAATTCCAGTTCCGATCTATCATCAACCTCATGAAAAACAACGTCAAACGTTGCGCAAAATGCGAATGTTATTGTTATGTCTATGGTGGCTCCAGACTTTCTTCCAACCATCCAACTGATTTTCGTAGGTGATTCGTGCACGTTTGGTATAGTTTGTTTGAGTTTTCGCGTGAATAAATAAAAGTAGTTTGGAAAAGTTCTTAAACTCGCTCGAACCGCGGCTTTCGACATATCGAAGGTTAAACGATCAGGCAGCCGTCCAATTTTTTTCAAGTCTCTTTCAAAATATATGCCAATCAGAAATGTTAAGGTTTTGGCACAAAAACTGTTGTTTACTTGCCTTCTTGAATGGGAAATATTACGTTTTTGATAAATCTGGAACCGTTAGACGACGCAATTTAGCTTCACCAACAAGAAACTACGGTTTTGTGACTTCCTCAAAATTATTCTTTTACCGGATCGTAGTTAAGTACCCGCTGAGAAAATTAAAAAAAAAACAAAAAAAAAAAATGTTTTACTTAGAAAACTTAGAGATAGGTACGTACATAAAATACTACGTATCAGGGCTAGTGTAGGCATTTAAATCCTACACGGGCCTCAAGTTCATACTTTTCTGTTTCTACTATGACGAGTCTGGAGCCTCTATAAATTTGTTCATTACGTTTTTTTTTATAAAATTCACAATTCTGTCTTGTTTCGGTTAACTTTAATTCAATAATTGATCAGGATTAGGAGGCTGGTTTGATTAATCGGTGGAGCTCATTAGTTACGCAAACGGTTCATTAGGCATGCATGAATACTAAATAATTAACCTACGTTACATCAATCTAAATCAGGGTAAGAAACCCGGATTTAGATTGATGTAACGTAAGTTGAGTCCGTGACATGAGTGCCAAAAATCGTTATCGATTATACGTCAAAGATGACTTGTGCGTTGCCTTATCGAAGACAACTCCTTAATTTCACATGCTCATTGAGTCCAAACAACAGCATCCTTTTTATTTAATACGTAGTTTGATAAAAGCAAGTCTTGTATTAATATAAAACAACCAAGTTTTCATAATATTTTTTAATGTTATACTTTGTATTATTTTCCATACCATTTTTTTTCCTTAAAATTTCTTCAACAGCGAAATTTTTGGAATTCTGAAAGTGGTCTGTAACTACAAAAATTATAAGAGCCACTGATCTAGATAAACAAGCATGTTGGTGTAATTTTGTAAAAGTGTGTTAAAAAACCGTGTCCGAGTTTATTACAGTTAATTTAAGAATCTACTGATCGTTAAACAACTGAAGGTCCTCCTAGTTACATAAATCCTTAAATGGAATACTGGAGTTATCTACAGCGGGGCGCGACATATTCTGTACCCTACCACTGCAAAAACTTTCGGAAAAATATAAAAACGCTTGATCAAATCAAAGTGGGTCAAACTCGTCAAAATTTCATTACAGACAGAAGGACAAACTGAAAAAACCATAGGTTAAACTTTGGGCAAAGAAAGTTAGAAAAGGGAAACCTCTAAAATTAATCAACAATACGTCATCAAGATGTTCGTATTTACGTCAAAGCATCCAAAGCTTTGGAAAAAGGGGCTGAATGAAGCACTTGGAATAACTCAGAGTCTACATTAACAGTTTTACGATGCATGCTGTGAGCTCTCCACATTTTCCGGTGGCTATGGCAACGGAAATCACAGTGCAATTAAGTGGACAGTGCTCAAGCTCAAACGTTTTCATACGCATAAATTAACTTTCACACGGTTTCTTCTCGTCTTTAAGCACGGTAAAGGTTTGTTCCCAGACATGGGAGAAAAAAATAGCACAAACGGGATTATAAAAACACTGAATCCTGACTCTCGATGCTGTTCCTCTTAGTTCTTTATACCCTAGAACAATACATAATCGAAAGTGCAAAAAAAAAACACACTACGAACAAAACTAAACAGGCAAAAATGTAAGTGCCAATAGTCGCTTACCACCAGATCGATATAGATAGATCGTTATAGATTTTAAATGTTCATTCGAAATGAAAAATTTATAGAGAATTCTATAAACGATTTTCAAATACCTATTCAATGATACCCCACTTAACCTAGTTCGTTGACTTTTATTTTTCACAATATAGCGTCTGGTTGTCGCCATATTGAATTTTTATGTCATGTTTAGTAACACTCGCAAGATTAAGGCAAATCGATTGACTTAAGAATCATCAAAATGGGTCCATATAGTGCTTGTTTAATCGTTAATCGTTCTAGGGTTACTGCCACAGAAGAACAGACGCACATAGGCTGATAAACACAACACCAGTCCTTTGCGTTGCGCAGCCTGTTAAAAATGGCATCGTTGTAAAGGGTACGATCCTTTGCTGTAATAGTTGGGTTTTATTATTTGGGTAAAAATAACATAATGTACGCCTTGAAGTTAAATTAAATTTATTAGTCTGGGGTAAACACTAGTGACCAGTCTAAGCAGGCGTGGTAAAACTAATTTATTGCTGTAATGACTGCAGGCTGACAAATGTACAATAATAAACTAATTAATTGCCGTAATGACTGCAGACTGAATAAATAATGAGCCAGCTTGCGCAGTAACGATAGTAACAGTTGAGCACAGAGGGAATGATATAGAATTTTACTTTAATCAAGTCGGGCCTTGTATTTTGTCAATGCAAGCAAATCAAGGCAAGAATAGTTTTAGCTCGTAACTTTAGCCTCTAACTCTGGTTAGGCTTCCAAACAACAAACAAACAAACAAAACGTTTATTAAACCAAAAGAAAATTACAAATAAATAAAATTGCCAGTGGTCTCCGCACTAGCTCAAGCCAGTGTTGCGGGAGGCCAATAAAAATTACCAAAACAGATTTAAAAAAGGAGAACAACAGTGACACAGAAGGTAGCGTATGTAACTAATTTAGAATTTTACAAAACATTATATTAAATGAACATGTGTATATGAGTGCATGAGTTGTGGTTATGATAGAGTGATGTTGTATGAAATTCAAAATATTAAGTTATAGTAAAATTTGATATAATTTGAGCCATATCAACCATCATAATCCTATCAATGTAAAATTGGTCTATGAGGCTTTTGCCGACTTTCGCTCTTTGTCGACTTTTTGTTAGTTACATACATTTCATTATAGCTTTGCCGACTTAGTTTTGGTGTGGTAAAATTTAATGATAAATAGCTAGTTAAATATTTAAACGGGACTTAATCGCGCTGAAAACTTAATATTTATTTACCTCGACGTTTCGATCAAGTTGCATTGATCGTGGTCACGAGAAGACTGAAGTAGCGGGTGTCAGCGTCGAGAAGGGCGAGCGTTGTCTCCAACTACCCGCATTTGGTTTTGTAAAAAATCAGAATTGTCACGACACACTACACTAACGACATCTGCAGATATCTTCTGACATAAACCGCGACGCGAACACTTGCTTATCACGGGATTCCAGGACGCAGCCAACTTGAAACTATCCTCTCGGTTGAAATTGGGATACTTTTTAATTTCAACCGCTTCACATACAATCCGTGACTGTGACCCTGTACATTTGGATGCCGAAGTGTCTCATGTTCAGGAGGTACTCAAGCGAAACGGATATGTGGTGACCAGACGTTGGCGTCCTAGACGCAGATATAAAAAGAGTAGGTCTGATGTCTGTAGCCGGCTTTCATGCCTTATGTAAAAGGAGTGACGGATAAAGTCGGTGCTTTATTAAAGGACTTGTCTATCAAGACCGTTTATACTCCTTTATCCAAGTTAGCAAGGCATGTTAGAACACCGAAAGATGTCATTCCTTTTCAAACTCCTGGCGTATATAAGATAGATTGCAGCTGCGGTAGTTCCTACATTGGACAAACCAAGCGTACTATAGCGGAAAGGGTCAAAGAACACATTGCAGCTGTAAAGAACCACCAGATAAATAAATCTGCAATCGCTGAGCATTTGCTTGAATCGGGCCCTAATCACTGGATTGAACTCCATGACCCGAAGATCCTCTCCACGGAACGTACGACACTCCAGGATTGTACGTGAAGCGGTTGAAATTAAAAAGTATCCCAATTTCAACCGAGAGGATGGTTTCAAGTTGGCTGCGTCCTGGAATCCCGTGATAAGCAAGTGTTCGCGTCGCCGTTTATGCCAGAAGATATCTGCAGATATCGTTAGTGTAGTGTGTCGTGACAATTCTGAATTTTTACAAAACCGCCCTTCTCGACGCTGATACCCGCTACTTCAGTCTTCTCGTGACCACGATCAATGCAACTTGATCGAAACGTCGAGGTAAATAAATATTAAGTTTTCAGCGCGATTAAGTCCAGTTTAAATATTTAACTATGTGTTCGAATCGCGAAAGTTTAAAAGTTACAATTGATAAATAGATATTCAGACCTTTTTTTTAATCTATTATAGACAGTCACTTTTTAAATATTATTGCTGAAGCATCACACCACTACATATTATAAAACAAAGTCACTAAATGCGTCTGTCTTGTCAGTCTAGCTGTTTGTCTGTCAGTCCGATAGTCATCACTAATAATTATTATAAATGAAAGTCGCCAAACGCGTCTGTTTGTCTGTCTTCAGTCCATATTCATCACTACATAATTATTATAAAATAAAGTATAAAAAGACCTATTAGACCTACATGAAAACAATGTATACAAGATTGTATTTTTCACAGTTGTACAAACAAGACATAAATTCAAAAACTAAAACCCGTATAGGGGCGACGCTATGGTGGAACACCCACATACTGACATACATAGATACAAACATACATACTGGTAAACTTATTACCCGACCATTGCTTTGCTGTAGTCGGGTAAAAAGTAAGTAGTAAATTAGGCATAAAAATAGTACAAAATCGTTTATCTTGAGCTTTCTGTAACAGGCACACATGGTGTGCGAACTTTTTACCCGACTACAGCGAAGCAAGGGTAGCATTATGAGTTTAACAGTCTATGTATGTATCTATGTATGTGGGTATGTGGATGTTCCACCATAGCGTCACCCCTATCGAATCGAATCGATTGACACCTCGCTTTTCAAAATCGAATCCGATTTTGACAAGCGAGGTGTCAATCGATTCGCCTTCATATATGCAGTGTCATAGGCTTTATTTTACCCGATCGAAGTTGGGTTTTAGTTTTTGAACTTATGTCTTGTTTGAGCCCGACCGCAACGTCTCCTACCACCTGCAGACTACCATTGAGTGGACCTTTTGCCCACCTCGCCATATGCGTACGGACTACATCCTAGAACTCTTAAAACAAGCATCAGTGATGCCAGTTTTCGAGTGCAGTGTAGTGTTCCGGACTCGATCTATCCTTTTCACTCCGAGTATGCTACTTTCCATAGCTCTCTGACAAACCTTGAGTTTGGACTTCTGCTCCTCTTTCAATAACCAAGTTTGTGCACCGTAGGTTAGGACGGGCAGAATACACATGTCGATGACAGTGCTCTTCAGCGACAGAAGAAGGATTTCATAACATAATAAAAGTGATAACATAATGTATCTAGTTTTATTAATATAAAATATATTTATATATTTTTATGCTCTGACTACACATCACATGACATGCAGTTATACCTAGTAATGAAAATGCATCTGATATGTAAGCGAAAAGAGTTTTATATTGCAGTTCCCAAGTCTGTCATCTACAGTAAATAAAATCCTACTGGTACGGACCTTAATGACTGTCCTGACTGTTACACCGTCATTGAAACGATTGCTATTAAACTGAAACCCATTATCGCGAGTTACGTCATATCACGTGATATCGAGCCGGTACCTTGTGGGCCGGTTACAAAATCGTACGTGATTTAGCCTAATTCTGATCTACTAAGACGAGTTTGGATAAACGTTTCGAGAAATAGTAGGTAGTCAGATCGGCGGTTGATACGAAGTTCAACAGGTCTGAGTTGTAAATTTGTAAATGGAGCTATTAAGTTTTTTAATGTACCCCTTAAAAATAAATGTACTTTTTTACGGCATCTATTGGAGAAGCCACTGGCTCCTATAACACAGTGTTAACTAGTTCAGGTTCCTGTGGATTCACTATCCGTATTATATTTATCAATCATTAAATATATCCGGCCAGTTCTGTTTTTAAGGCTCCTCTCCCTTGCGCCATGCGTCTTTGAACTGTGCCGAAATCATCCAGATCTTTCCTGCAACCTCCTCGATGATACTGATCCATCTGGGAGGTGTTCTAACAACTCGTCTTTTATTCACTCTCGGCAACCTTTTCGTGCAGGCTCAACTCCACCGTCTAGTGCCCTGTCCAATGCCACTTGAATCATAAAGACTGCCTCCAACGCCTGGGACTTTGGTCCTTTATCGATTTTCTGTATTTTGGACTCGTTCTTTGAAGCTCATGCCTAACATGACACTTCACGGCTCTCTGTACAACTCACATTCGATTCAGTCTTCTTAATTAGCGTCCATATTTAGATATTGAAATAGTAACCATTTTCTCAAATAACACAAACGCTCATTAGGAGAACTACTGAAACCAGGGCGTTAATTGGAGAAATACAAAAGACAATTAAGTAAATTCCGTTGAAGAAATAAACGTTAAGAATTAAACCACTTTCAGAAGGTTTCTAATTTTCTTCATTCAGCCCAAGTAATGGGCAAATGGTGGCAATAAATTTGTAGGCGGTACTCTTTAGTGTACTTCAAGCTTGTGAGAGACAGGCAGACAGCGTGTCTACAGCAAAAGTGTTTTTTTTAAACCGTGTGGTATGGAACTCTAAAAATCTGGGCGAGAGAAAGTGCGCAGCCGGCAGATGAGCACACGGAACTGTAGCCGTAGTGCTTCTTACTTTTCATGCATATTTTTACCTGGCTTCGGAGAAGTTAGGGAAGGGTAATGAGTTTAACAGTTTATGTATGTTAGTATATAATGTATGTGGGCAAGTGGATGTTCCACCATAGCGTCCTCCCTATTCATACGATTTGTCTTCAAGCATAAGGGATCCTAGCCTTTTTTCATCCAACTACGACGAACCAAAGAATGAGTTATGTGTTCAAACAAAAACTTCATCCAATTTTGACAAGCGAAGTGTCATGGGCTATATTTTTTACTTGACTAAGGGTTATGTGTTTAAACTAAAACCTTGGTCCGATTTTGACACCTCGCTTGTTCGAATTTATTTTGAATTTTTCAAACTTTAAACAAAAAATAATTAGCAATTGTAGTTGCTGTGATAAACAGACATGACACTCAGACGCACATGATTGTCGTTGGACAAAGAAGTCTCGCTGGGTTTATCTCCGTACTCTATTTAGGTATGAAATTCTAAAACAAAAACCACCAGCCTTCATTGGCTAGATGTAGACTGACTATAATGATCCACAAATCATTATCAACTCAGTAATACCATTATCTTTACAGCAGTACCCCAGCAATCGTAAAAACTTAGTCGCTCGAGACTTGTCGCTCGGAGACTTAGTACTTGAAATCGTAATCGCGATACGAAAACATTTTAAAGTCATTAAAACCCTATTAATGTCGTCGCAAATTATCGTGAGCCGCTGGATCCTGCAATTGAATTACGTAATTTTGGACTCAAGGACTTTTTAGACTAGGAGAAAGAGGTGTACTATGTATTTTTAACCGAGTTCAAAAATATGAAGGTTCTCAACATGTACCTATGTATGTAATATTGTTAAAAATTCGTCCTATTCATATTTGTTAGCCTATCATTTGGAGAAACGGTGAAAATATATATATATATATATATATATATATATATAATACAATGACGTTTTTGGTTTGGAAGTCGAAATAGTCAACACAGTATACTGCCCACCCAGTTTTTATACCAAAGGAGGTTGAATTACGTTTACTTCCTTCCCGGTTTTTTAAATCTAAGGAGGTTGAATTACGCTTACTGGCGTTAAACCTTTTAACAGTAAGCGTAATTCAACCTCCTTGCGATAAAAAAAAAATTGTAGACAAAATGGTACGTCAATATAAAATCTATAAACAAAACAGTATAGCAAAGATAATACAATGCATAATAATTTGAGGAGGAAATGTAAGGAATTGTTGTTAGGTTAAGTTTATTTATTTAATATTTTTTGCACAAAAATATTGTACAAGGAAGGATTTAATGCTAAATAGCATTATCTACTAGCATTATCACCCAGGTCGTGAAAAAAATATATACATAGGACCTGCGGCTTAAAATATTGAACAAAAAATACAGAAGAAGCAAAGGTTTGTGTAAATAAAGTAGTATTTAGTGTAAGGAATTGTTGCAAAACATTTGTGCTAAGTAATATTGGATAACTGTTTCCCTGCACAGTGAAACAGCAGCAACATATCTAAACAAATTGTTTTGTAAACTCCCTAAGCAGTAACAGATTGAAAATAATTATTATTCAAAAGCCTAGTCTGTTACACTAGGTAGGTAATTGAATAGGTACAATATCTTTAAGCATTATATTTATCACTCATAAGCACTTAATTGCCTACCTAACTAAGCAGATCAAATAGTTAAAATCTCAAAGACTTGTTTAAAAAGTCGACAACAGTAACATAACCTACAAAACTTTGAAGCCTAATAACAATTATTGCTGGTATCCCCAATAAAAAAAACTAGGACTAACAATCTCAGGAAAGTATGCTGAATTACTAGAAATATTTTTTGAACTAGCAATACCTTGAATTTTGCTGACATAAAAATATGTATGGGAGTTAGCCATTGTTCTTTCGCGAATATATGTATTCATATATGTTTGTCCACTTATTTATCGGAAACTATAACACTGATTGCAATACTTCTTTTTGTATTACTTTTAGTATCTTTCATTTTAGAGAATAGTTTAAGTATTAGCAAAATCGGTAGAGTAGTTTAAAAGATATGGGCTGTTATCTGTTTCTAATATGGCTTATTTCTTTGCCAACGGAATAATTGAATACTCTTACTTAAGTCAGTTTGGGCGTAGCACAGACTTCAAAAATTTGAATATTTTCTTTATGTTTTATATGATTTGAAGTCGGTTAATTTTTTTTTATTCGTTATTTAAACTAGAAACTGAGATATCTTTACACGACTGATGCCAGTTGGATTGACTCACGTAATTTGTATTCCTTTAAATCTGCCTAGTCTAGTCGTTTTGTTCTTGACAGAGCGGCCGTGTCGTGGGTATCTTGTTATGAGTGATATTGTCTGCGATTGATATAGCCTCACGATGTTTTTTTTTTCCTTTTTCTAGAGTGCATTTTAAGTATGTACTCTATTTATATTACAATCTAGCCATCATTTAGGCTAATAAGTAATTTAAATTTAACTTAATCTGTAAGATTGAATAGAACTAAGAATGTGTCCAATAACACTTTTCTTACAGTCTCTATTAAGGCGAAGACACTTTGTTCATGTGTTCTTTATACGTAGCACTTGAACCACATTTCACTAATACACTAACACTAAACTAACTCGAACGGATTTGTTCTTTTGAGTCTTCTCACTATGTCCGTGTGGTCGAGGAGCTGGATTGCCTCGGCATTCACAAGATGATGATGATGTCTTTTTTCATGAGCTTCTGCATATTTCTTGACTACTTTATCAACGAACTCTACTTGAAGGTACCGATGGAGATTGTCATTTCTATGTACCAAGGTGCATTCACTATTTCCCTCAGTACTTTATTCTGGAAGCGTTATATTGATAATATGTTGCTCTTTTTGGTGCAGCCCCACAGCTGTATACCATAGGTCCACACTGGCATTACGACTAGTTTATATAGTAAAAGTTTATTATGTGTCATAGACTTCATTGACAGCCATTTGGACCTTTTCTGTTGCTTCTTCGTGGGTACTTCCAACAGCCATTACAGCAGTGTCATCAGCAAAGGTCCCAATGATGTTATTTTCTATTTAAGGTATATCACAAGTGTACAGCAGGTACATATCCGGACCTAAAACACTTCTATGTGGTACCCCTGCTTTTATTTCCTTTAGTTCAGAATAGGCATCTTCTTGTCTAATACGAAAAGTTCTGTTTGATATATATGATTTTATAATATTATAATAATATCTGCATACTGTTTTGGCAGCTTCATTCTCAATTTGAATATGAGGCCCTCATGCCATATTTTATCAAAAGCTTGCGCAACATCTAGTGTTCTCCATCATCAACAGTGGAGAACACTTTTTTATCTTCAAATTATTTTTCGATAATGTTTGTGATTCTGTGCACTTGGTCTATAGTTGAGTGCTTTTCTCTAAAACCAAATTGGTGATCTGGTATAAGATTCATGCTATCTATAGTTGGTTTTATTCTTTTAAGCAACAGTTTTTCGAAAAGTTTTGACATTATGGGTGACATAGAGATCACCCTATATGAAGTAGCTTCATGAGGCGGTTTTCCAGGCTTTGGTATCATTATAACTTCAGCAACTTTCCATAAATCGGGTACACTCTCAGTGAGGCATTGATAAGGATTGTTAGCATAACTATACCCTCTCTTGGTAGATTATGTAATATTTCCCCTGATATCAAATCATAGCCAGGTGATTTATTTGGGTTTATACTTGATTTAATTTCTCGTTCAACTTCTCTCGGTGTGACTAATTTAATATTTTCATCACATCCATGTAGCATCATACCATCGTCTAAAGTAAGGACTTCATTTGTTCCGTTCTCGTTTGGTTGAAAGATGTTTTCTAAGTGGTCTGCAAACCTTCTAGCTTTTTGGTCATTGCTGCATGCCCATTTCCCGTTAACATCTTTTATTGGTGGAATTTGGGTAATTGGCCTTTTCAAATTTTTAGTAGCCTTCGATAATGAGTAGTTTGTACTGCGCTCACTGGTAAGCTTCTGGAGATAGTTGTTAGTAGAGTCAACATTAAAATGTTGGATTTGCCTCTTAACTTTTTTCGTAAGATTGTTCAGCTGTTTTTTTGTCTTCAGGAGACCTAGACTGATGCCATATTTTCCTTTGTTTTCTTTTTTGCGTTATAAGTTGTTTAATCCACAGAGGGTATATATTTCTCTTGACCTTGTCTGGCGTGTTTTCCCATGCTGCTTGTTGGATGTGCCCAATAAACTTTTCTAATTCAATGTTTAAGTGTTCTGGTGTCTTGAGTGGAACCTTGAGATAAATACGACTATCTAAATCAATCTTATAGCTCTCCCAATCTGTTAACTTATTAACTAGGGTCAGAGCTTTTTCCCTATGTAAAACGTATTCACTTATTTTTAAATATATTGCAGAGTCATATCGTAGCTATGTTCCACTTTTAAGTAGCTGGATGATAGATTCTTAGTTATGAAAAAATCTATGAGGTCGTGAATTTTATTGGTATCTGTTGGCCAGTAAGTGGGCTTTCCAGTTGATATAACATCGCATTTTGTATCTTTTGTGGCATATAATAGTTCTTTGCCTTTAGTAGTAGTGAGTCTAGAGCCCCAATTTTTTTTTTTAGCATTAAAGTCTCCTCCTAAGACAAATCGATTACCAAGGCGATTTAGAAAGCTCATATATTGATCTTTTTTTTTATCATATACCGAGGTGGACAGTAGATGGCAGACACAGTAAGTGAATATTTCTTGGTTTGAAGACATATCGCCACAGCTTGTATATCTTTCTCTTGGTATTTAGACTCTTCATAATGTTGGAAGTTTTCTTTCACAATTACGGCACTGCCGCCTCTTGCTGAATTATCAGGGTGAAGTGCATGATACACTTTGTACCCTCTAAACTTAATATAGGATTGCTTTGTGAAGTGCGTTTAAGATATTAGACGAACATCCACATTTTCTATATCAGGGACTAATTGTAACTAATTTTGATGGTTATGTAGTCCATTAGAATTCCACGCCATAATATTTAGGGTGGAATTCATCTTTTCGGCTTTGTTATAGCTTTGTTGGCGCTATGTTCTATTTTTTTGAGTTTTTCCTCGAATGATGTCATGAACTTTAAGATATCATCCATTTTTTATCACTTACATGAGGAGTCGGATACTTTTGTGCTGTGTCACTTGAGTCTCTCGCAGCAGCTTGGGCGCTAGAGATGTTTTTTAAAGTATGATTACTAGTTTTTAGATTTGTCTTATTTTTACTAGAACCATCATGTCTTTGAACATTTTGTTGGCGTATTACCGCAAGCTTTTTCGGGTTTTTTTTATGAATCAGCTGAATTTATTTTGCTTTGGCACAATCTCTGTAGTTTGCTGGATGTGGAGCTTTACAGTGGATGCACTTTGGCTGTTCTTCTCTTGATTTTTGCCGTCCTTTGTAAAGTATTTACCGATGCAATGTACGCACCTTGGTTCTTTATCGCAGTACTTTTGAGTGTGCCCATAAGCCTGGCATCTCTTACACTGAGGGACAAGTTTGCTGATTTTATTGCCTGTATTTCAACTTTTTACCCCAGCACCGATGTAGATTTTGTTTATCTCCTCGTCATTTACGAATGTCAACATGAATATATTGAGTGGGCCTTTGGTCTTCCAGCTTAGTTTGTTGACAGCTTCTGCTATCTTATTACCTTTGTTTTTCAGATCTTAATAATCCTCTCTGGTTGGCACGTGGAGTGCAATTTTTTGACCATTACTCTTATTGGCCTCTGTTGTTTGTTTTCATAAGAGTGCCAAAGGCAGTTATTTTGCGTGAGGGATTTTTTTATAGTTTTAAATGACTCATAGTTGATAGCATTAACTTTTACAGTATCGCCGTTCATCAGTTTGATACTGAATGCGTCAGCTGCTTGATTTTCTTTGAGGAAGTCGAAGAAATTCTGATAGTCCATCTACTATGATGGGTGGTGGTAGAGGATTTTTCTTAGATTTTTCTTTGTTTCTATTGTCATCATAGATTGGTTCAACTTGAGCAGGTGATGTGTTCAATTTTCTTTTCTTTCTTGTTTTTGACCGTATCTGTTGTTGACTGTTTCATGAGCTAGATCTTTGTCTTCCGTGGTATATTCGACACGCGGAGGAGAAATCTCCATGGTTGTTGATGCTGGTTTAATTGGGTTCTCCGCCACATATTTCAGCTGTTGCTGAAGGATCTCTACTTGACTTTTCAAGTCATTTACGAGGCTTTCCAGTTTGTCACGCTCGTCATGAGCTCGTTCTGTACAAAAATGCTTGTACAATAGATACTCAGTCTGTCTGTATGTCACTCTCTTTTGGCGTCTCCATCTTATTCGAATTCATAGGAAAATTATAGCGAGTTTTCACCTTAACAATAAATGATTTGCCGTCAGTAGGCAGCCTTGGGCAATAACTAGGTCATCGCAGTAGGCCGTCTGGCTGGCGGCATCGTCGGTGTTATGCTACGTTTGCAAATTAGTACGCGCAGACGCGAGCAACAGAACTGCTCTCAGCGAAAATTGAACGATCACTGATGATAAGTTTACTAGGTTTGTTCTTTAGTAGCGTTACAATTTGAAAGAAGTTAGGCATTAAATTTTAAGGAAAAGTATTTTTATACCCTCTTCCAGCAAAATAGAACGTTACTATAAAAAAAAAATGTGTACAGTTCCGATATGGAAAAAACTATCATAAAACGAACCACTTTGAAAGTACCTAAGAAATTGTAAACGTAGGTATAGCAGGAGGGTTAATATATCTATTGTACTCTTGTGTTATGTTTCGCAGCGTTCAATAGATCATATTATTACTATTCAATAATAATATTAACTATTGAACGCTGCAAACATAACAATAACTAATAATATCGGTGCTATATTATTCATAACAGCACCGAAATATTAATACTTTTAGAAACGTTACGAGGTCCTAGCTCAGATGTCCAAGTTGTATTTTCAACTAGCTGCGCCCCGCAGTTTTACGCTTGAGTGTTGATGATGATGATGATGATGATGATGATGATGATGATGATGATGATGATGAGGATGATGATGAAAAGTATGCTATGTGTTATTTCAGAATATAAGCTATCACCATTCCAAATTTCATTCTGTCTAGCCATTATTGCGTGAAAGCTCCCCAAACAAACAAACGACAACGTTTCACTTTTATATATAAGTGAGGATCGGCACAGCCATTGACTGTCTATCTGTGCAGAAATATCTCAGCCAATTATGTTCCGGTTTTCATAGTGAACACAGAATTATTTAGAGAATCCCTTAGCTACCCCTGCCTGCGAATCCTGTTCACTAAATACATACAACACCAACACACACAAAATATTATATAAGGATGTATATTCCAGATAGCGCAACCCTCCCATTGGTTATCTCGGTGCTAGATCCTGCTTCATTGTACAGGGATTACCTGCTACCTGCAAAATCCCTGTACAAACCTGAACCTTTTTGGCTTAACACCTGTATTAGGACATTCAGTGAATTGCGTTAACAAAGATTTGAAAGCCATTGGAAATAAATAGGAAGGTCCCTTTTCAACGTCGGCTTTAAAAGTTTAATTCAAAAGATGATTAGATTCTAGAAAATCTCTTTAAACATGAAAATATTACTTTTTAAACTGGAATAATGAGTTTTGACTTAAAATATGGTTCCTGCCAGTTATTTTAAAATAGATATATGATGTTACTACACCACTTTTCTTGGAGATCTAGAATGACTGGTAGAAAATGCTATAAGCATTATGTTTTTCTTGTACATTTGATTTAGTCTGCTTTTTATTAAAGAAAAAAATAGAATTATTTCTCCTAAGTTTTATACGATACTAGTTTACCCGCCCGCAACTTCGTCCGAGCCGAAATAGAATATAAGATAATAAATTTCTTGAGAAACTGTAGTCCGTTTCTCGAGAAATAAATATCCTATGTTCTTCTAGGATACTAAAAACCAATGCAAAAGTAGGTATAGCACCAATGCTCTTGAAGTTTTTTGACAGACTTGTTATTTCGTTTCCATGGCAACCGTACCTTACAGTGAGTAATCAACATTTTCCAGTTTTTACGTGGAAACTTACAATTTTCCAGGATAAAAATTATCCTTTGTTTTATTCCAGGGTATAAGGTATCTCCATTCCAAATTTCATCAAAATACGTCCAGCCGCTATCGCGTGAAAGCTCCCCAAACAAACAAACAAACAAACAAACAGACAAAGTTTCACTTTTATATATTGGTAGGGATGAAGAAGGTAATTTTTTTTTGTTTGTTTATAGTTTCTTTAAAGAAGACCTAAAATAAAAGTACATATTCCGATCACTAAGAAAAATACTTAGTGGAAACAGTTAATGTTAATGTATCGATTTTGATGAAACTTTCACTATTCCCTACGTTGAAGTATACTAAAACTATTACAAAAATAATTATTGTAATTTAACTTGTAGTTTATGAGAAATACATGAACAAACAAACATACGTACAAACATACATTCGCGAAATATGGTATATTTGTTCAGATACTCATATAGACTAACCCAAATATTACGCATTTTCAACAAAATTATAAACAAGATCATGTTTAACGATTTTATTGTCCCGGGACCGATTGCAGTTAATGGTGTGCCTCTTGAAGTTGTCCAACAATATTTTTACCTTGGGCAAACAATGCAATTGGGTAAGAACAACTTTGAAAAGGAAGCCAAAAGAAGAGCTCAGCTGGGTTGGGCAACATTCGGCAAGCTTCGTCAAGTCTTCTCGTCGTCCATACCACAGTGCCTGAAGACAAAAGTCTTCAATCAGTGCGTCATACCAATACCAAATACCAACCTACGGAGCCGAAACGTGGACACTCACGGACAATCTAGTCCACAAATTTAAGGTCGCTCAACGAGCTATGGAGAGAGCTATGCTTGGAGTTCCTCTGAAAGACAAGATTCGTAATGAAGATATTCAACAGAGAACTGGTCACATTTTCCGAAGAACCGATAACCATTGGGGTAGATGAGTTCTCGATTGGAGAACACGCTACGAAATCGTAGTGTGGCCAAGTGGAGTGACGACCTGTAAAAATCGGCTGGTAGGAAATGGTTGAGGAGAGCTGAAGACTGTGCATAGGAGAGGCCTGCATCCAGAAGTGGACAGATACAGGCTGATGATGATGAATGACATACATCACATCAACTTGAGAACTTTCCCTTTTCTTTTGAAGTCGTATAATAAATATCCCTAATTCCAAAAATATTCCTAATACCGTCTCCATTACAGTTCAAGTCAATTCATTATCACCATAAGCATCATTACCATCGCCGTGCACTTTACTGGAGTTCCTCCATCTTACCTTAATACAATTAATTAAGTCATAGAATAACTAATAATGTCAACGTAATTAAATGCTAAATGTCAGTTTGTAGCTGAAGTTTAATTTCCAACTAAACTAATCTCAAAAGCCTGGGTTAAGTTGGCGGACGGTTAACTTAATCTTGTTGTTAGTAATAGTATCTGGATAATAGACAAGATTTTTTGTTCAGTTGCAGATGAATGAATTCGACCTTATTTATCTAAAGGTGAGGTTGTCTGGAAGAAATCGCTCTTTAGGGATAAGACCGCTAATTGTACTCTTTAATTTATAAGTTGTATCTTTATTTGTATTATTTTATGGTGTGCAATAAAGTGTATTTGTATTGTATTGTATTGTATTGTAATAAAGCAATATGAACGAAAAAGTCTAGACAAAGAATATAATAAAAAAAATGGTCTAGAGTACTTAAAATAAACTACCGAATAAGAATTTATCATTTTTTTATATTGTGTCAATCTCTTTGTTTGTCTATTTGTCTGTATGTTTGTTCGCGCGTCACGTAAAAACTTCTACACCGATTGTGATGTGGTTTTCACTGGTAGATAGCTAAGGGTTTGACTTAAAACATGGTATCTCAATCAGATAAGTAGAAGCCGAGCAATCGATAAAAACTTTTTGATGGCTTTAGGAATTTTGATCAAATGTTGTTATATTGGTAAATTAGGTCTAGAAAGAGCATATATAGTACCTTTAACTTCTAGAAATGACCACGCGTGGGAAGCCACTGGTACTGCTAGTTATGACTAAACACTAAATAGTACAAATAAACAGAAATGTTTTTTTTATTATTCGTATGTTAAGGCCGCTTGCACCTTGCATTGGTAGCCAGCTTTATTAGCAGCCGCAGAAATGTGAATAGCAAAGATTTAGTGCTAATGTACTGCACTGCGCTCGTTAGAGCAGAATCGTATTAATCATATATTTACCCGACTGCGCAGGGTTATGTTTTGGGTTGTAGTATGGTAGTATGTTCCTTTGGCGCGTTCTACAGCCTAAATGGCTTGATGGATTTTGTTAATTGAGGTAACTTTGGCATCAATTTAATCTGGAGAGATTGTGTAATAAGATATTGTGAAGTATCAAGAAATATTCCAATGAAAAAAAAATGACCTCAACCTATCGAGTGAAGTATCAAAATGAAGTCATTTAAAAGATAACTTATTTCAAAAATATTTAATTCAAAAAACATAATATAAAATGTTACTGTATGTTAATGTTATTGTATTGTATTATTACACCATTAGCGACACTATCGGTGTCGCTAATAAGGATTGAATTCTGGGAAGAAATGACATACGGCAAACTTAAGGAAAGAGCTTATTTTTAGCGAAAATAGTTAAACCATAACTGATTAATTGTTCAAAATGATGACCGTTGTTTTCAATACATAGCTGGATTCGACGTCTCAAGGATTGTACTGCATTCAGTATTAAAATATTATCCCGACATTGTTTCATATATTTAGATTAACCTAATCATGTAAAAGTACTGAACTGCTTAAAATTCTGTTTTCACTATACCTATACAGGATGAATTTTCCAAGTGGGCGTGGTTGGCTAAATCAGAAACTATGAGGAATAGCGAAAAGTACTCAAAGAAGTCTCGGGCCCGATATTGATGAAAACTAAAACTGCATCTTTGGATTTTGGAAAAAACAATATTCCTGGGCAGGAATCGAACACGTTGATTTTGGAAAAAAAACACATACTGTATTATTACACCATTCGAAAGTGTCGCTAATAAGGATTAAATTCTGGGAAGTAATGACATACGGCAAACTTAAGGAAAGAGCTTATTTTTAGCGAAAATAGTTAAAACATAACTGATTAATTGTTCAAAATGATGACCGTTGTTTTCAATACATAGCTGGATTCGACGTCTCAAGGATTATACTTCATTCAGTATTAAAATATTACAATAATATAATATTTATTGATTTCGCTTAGAATATTTTCCAAAGTTCATTTCAAGTCATCAATTGCATTATACGTGTCTTTGTAGATTTCGTTTTTTACATACCCCCAGAGAAAATAATCTAAGGAAGTTAAGATCCGGTGACCTCGCTGGCCACGGCACAGGACCATAAATTGCAATAAAATGTTCACCAAACTGCTGAATCAACATCTCTTTTACTATACGAAACAGTACGCAAACAGTTAGTAATAATCAACGAAACGTGAAACAAAATCTAAATTATTGGCGCCAATTTACTCTACGTTCTGTGTTTTTAATTGTTTACTTTTTTCTTTTACTGTGGCCTTTAACCGCGAAGACATAATAAAAATTTGAAATTAGAACATAATGCTGTGAAGACAACTGCGCTGCATGTCTGTGTTGAGAAAAATATTGAGCAAGATTTCGGACAAGGTACAGGTAATGCAGGTATGAATTAAAACAGTACTTTAAAATATGAATCAGTTTATTAAAATACAACATTTTCCTTAAGTTTGCCATATGTAATTTCTTCCCAGAATTCAATCCTTATTAGCGACACTATCGAATGGTGTAATGATATGTGCTTTTTTTTCCAAAATCAACGTGTTCGATTCCAGCCTAGGAATATGTTTTTTTTTTTTCAAAAATCCAAAGGTACAGTTTTAGTTTTCATCAAAATCGGGCCAGAGATTCCTTTGAGTGCTTTTGGCTATTCCTCATAGTTTCTGATTGAGCCATCCATGCCCACTTGAAAAATTCAGCCTGTATACGAGTACAAAGATCAAAGCCGCGGATACCGGTTAGTTATTATATTATAAAAATCTTAGTATTAAGGCGACGAGCATTCACTCACAATGATCATTCTAGCGAATGTTACATGACAGGTTCACATGAAATAAACAGGAGTAGAACGCTCCTGTTTTGAACGCGCAATTTAATGAGACTAAAAATAAAATAAAATGGTTGCAATAAAATGAATAGTGCCGAAGATTGGGCTCAGTGGCGCGCATTAAGAGAGGCCTATGTCCATCAGTGGACTTATATGATGATGATGAACAAAAAGTAGCTTCTAGCTTTTTGCTTAGCCACGCAAAACTCATTGTTCCGCCGAGCACCGGCCCTCTCCGCCAAAGAATATTTTTTGACGAGCATTTATACGAGTGCTCCCTAGAACAATCGACGTAATGTTTGCACCCACGATTTTCTCTATTCGTTGCTCAAGTCTGCTAAATTAAAAAATGGCATATGCTCAATGTTTTGTTACAAGTGAATGCTCAGGTTTGTCAGCACCTTTAGGAACTTTATCATATTGTATCAACAGACAAGGCTTTCTCAGAAAGCTTTGACAATATTTTTATTTGCTCATTTTTTTTTTGAAAATTCGTCGTTAATGTTGATCCTAACATTGTCACGTAATTGAATTTACACTTGACTTCCTTAGCAGCGGCTAAAGTAAGCTTGATGTCTACTCGAATATTCTTTTAAACAGAGATTTAACTTCAGAACTTTGAGGACTGTTTTGACTTGAAAACCTCTTTAAACGATTTTAGTAACTTTTAGCTGTTAAATACTTATTTGTTACACGTGTACACAGAACAATGAAGACCCAATTCTAAAACAAGTTTGCCCATTTTCATTAGGAAAGTTCCGCGGTTTAACTTCGTGTTTTGTTCAACATTAACCAGTTGAGTGCCATGGTACATAAAACTTGGCTACCTATTAATTTGCGGCCTCAATAATGAATGATAAACGCCCTGAAAACTGTCAGTGCCAGGGACGTAATCAAAGGAAGACAAGGGCCCCGTTTCGTAAAAATGTATCCACAATATTGTCAGAAACAGATGACTAAAGCACTGTTCGAGACTTTTTTTAGATTGTGCATGTTTTTTTTTTATTATGTTCTAGGCTATCGTTTGATCACGATCTCACCTGATGTAAAGCGATGATGTGACCGAAGTTGTAGCACGTTTGCCTGGAAACTCTGACGAGGACAGAGCATTCCACTCCTTTGCAGTTCTTATAATAAATGAAGAAGCGTTACGCTTTGCCGATCGTCTACGGTGATGGAAAGGTGATGGGGAAATCAGGTTGTGCAGTACTTTCGCACACTACACATCATAGAGTAAAAATGTGTTACAATTTTTACTGTTTGATTATTTAATCATACTGATTTAGTTATTATACCTATTGATTTTAGTCTAAGCTTCTTGGTTTGGCATAATTAGCAGATGTTTGCTAGCTTATTACGATTTGTTGCAAATTTGCTAAGCAAGGCCGCGATACAGGAAGAAATTCGTACACTGCTTATCACTAAGGGGTCATTTTACGAATTTCTTCTAGTATTTTTTTAATGTATATATTTATTAAATGCAGTTGGTCTATATCTGACCTCTACACGGCTGTAGGGCGGGCGCAATAGCGCATCACCGCAAATTTCTTCTTGTATCGCGGCCGTGCTTTATAAGAAACGAGTCCTAGATAGTACAAATGCGTACCTAGTTTACATCAGGGTACACATTTTTAACTCCCGAACTCAATGAGAGGGGTAGGGTGTTTATCATTGTATAATTCTGTCTGTCTGTGGCATTGTAGCTCAATGGGCCAATTTTTATGCCGACTCTTCTGTTAAAAAGCTGATGTGATCGAGATGGTTCTTAGCTATAATGTGGGGTGGGGACGGGGATAAATTTAATTAGATTTTAGGTGGAAAGATGAAAAGCCGCCAAGGAGTAATGTATAAACATTTTTGTTTCGGTTTAAAGGGAAATGTTTCCAGCGAAATTAATAAGCAATGAGAATTAAAAATCAATGTCTCACTGAGAAGAGCGCAGTGCAGTGACGCGCAAGATATGCAACCAAAGTGGCAATGCAACTGTAATGGGCAGGCGTGACGCTTACCATCAGGCGAGCGACCTGCTCGATTCGTCTCAAAACGGAATAACATGATACTCTTAAAAAATTATAGAGTTACTTCACACTAAATGTGAAACATACTAAATGTAGTTTGTAACAGCTGCCCCCCTTATCCCTAGACGTCAACGTGCCCTTTTGATAAAATCCTGACTACGCCCTCGTCTTGTCCTCGTAAAATACAAGAATTTATTAAGCAATTACCTTCAACAGCCATTAGACGAAGCAGTTGTATAGTGAAGGGAAGTGATAGCGTCTGGAACTACAGACTGGTCAATAAACAACTGGTAATGGACCGTCAATAGTTATGGATATGAGATTTTAATTAGTAGTTGTACAAGCATAGACTGCAAGGAAAAATGCCGTGAACTATTTCAGAATATGATATTCCTTTTATAAACATGTTGTTTTTTATTACTTTGAGTGACGATGGCAGGTCGCTCGCCTGATGGTAAGCGTCACGCCTGCCCATAACAGTTACAGTGCCACCCAGAACTTTGGTTGCAAAATCATGTGCGTCACTGCACTGCGCTTTGTTTGATAAGTCTCATTGCCCAGTAATTTCGCTGGCAACATTGCCCTTCAAACCGAAACACACAAGTACACACACACTACTGCTTAGCGATTGAATGTCTGACTCAGGTGTGGTACTTCCCCGGGCGGTCTCTTGCGAAAGAGGCCTGCCACTGCAAATTACATTTATAACCTTACATAAAAATACTATGTATTTCAAATGAGGTACTGTTACTTATGACCTTTAATGTACACTCGCATATCTTGTAACATTGATGTACTCAAATATGTTACTATCGTGCTTTTAATTTAAATGTTATTTTCTATTACTACTAATTATATTTTTGTGTATTTTATCTGATGTGCCAATAAAAACTTTTTCTTATTCTTCTTTCTTCTAATGTCAGAGTTTGTCAGGCTGACAAACTGAGCTTGTAACAAGACGTAAGTTCTAAAAATAAAACCCGACTATACTGTTGGGTAAAAAATAGCATATGTAAATTATATATGTAATGTTAATTATAGTCTTCATTGCAAGATACACTCTTGCAATGAAGACGAATCGATTGATAAAATCTGACCAGTAGGGGCAACGCTATGGTGGAACATCCACATATCCACATACATACATATGTTAATACAGAAATACATAAACTGTTAAACTCATTACCCTTTCCTTGCTTTGCCGTAGTCGGGTAAAAAGTTATAGCCATCTGAAAAATCCCTTTCAAAAAATGTACGCGTATAGTAATGAGTGTTTATTTGAAACACACATGCAGAGAATAACTTTCGCTAGAGACATTTTTCTGACTTAAATCCCTTGCTTATTTTACAAATTATTATAAAAATATATGGCTGCAAATGTAGTTTATACTGTGGTTAAAAAAAGCCAGGATTATTGGATTTATTTATGGTTTAGTATAGTGGAAACGTTTTCTCCCAAAACGCAAATTTCATGGAATATCTAAGGCAAAACCTGTAGAAGCAGATCTTAAGTGGCCGGCGAACATAGCATATTTCCACCATATTTTGATATTTTGTAAACAAAATACACCTGGGGAAATACTATCCAAATAATATCATAATAGGTATGGTGGAAATACGAGTATGCTTCAGTTACAAATGATTTTGGTATTACTTTGAATGGAGGAAGGTAATTCATTGTTTGCCGCAACCTAAAGGCCTACTCTACCCATGATTAGAAAATGAACAATTGAAATAAATTACTTAATTACGTTTAACTGAATTGTTCGTGCAAACAGGAATTAGTGACACGCAAGTGTTTTAGGCTGCCGGCAATTTTGTCCATAGCACAAGTAAGAACAAAATATATAAACAGAAAAAATATAATAAATAAATAATAGGTCCTTTTCGTTCTCAGCAAGAAAATTTACGCACAATTAACCTGTTTTAAAATAGGTACATAATCGTACCTATTGAAGTTCGTACCTTTTTTTCTTTTTCACTGTATTGCTTCTGGTTGTCGCCATGTTGATGTTTTATTACTGTCATGTCATTGGTAGCTCTTGCAAGATTAAGACAAATCGATTGAAGTAAGAATCATAAAAATCGATCCTCGCGTTTGGTCTTTAAAGTACCACAAAGTAACAAACATACGTACGCTGATAAACACAATACCCTCCACTCAGTCGGGTAAAATGGATAAAATTCTCAGTTCGACTGCATTCTATTTGTGTTAGGTGTGTTGTCTCATACTTAATTTATCTCTGGGATATGAACCGATTTTTGTGATACTTATTATTAAAAAGGCAGACCATAAAATGGTTTTGTTAATAACAGTAATTTTTAGTAAAATAATATGAAGTGGTCACAAGAATTATCTTTGTTTTTTTTAAATAAGTATAATGTTGAACGGTCATTACAACTTGACCGAAACGTGATCGAGGTTACTCAAAGTAATATTTTGATATCAATAAAGAGCGAAAAAACCTACCTACCCAAGTATAATTGAGCGTAGTTAAACAGTTAAACAGAAAGCGACCATTGACGAAAAACGCGTTTTGAGATACAGCCGTTTAAAGGGGTTTTCGCTGCTTTTTTATGTACAGTTCTTATTTGATTTAAATGTTATACATATACCAAAGGACACTTCAGAGGCTACAAAATGGGATATTTTTAGCTAGAAAATTGATTGGTTTTGTTAAGAAACTTTTGAGTTAAACACGTAGTCGTTTTCTGCTTTTTGCAACAATTCATAATTTAGTTTTTTTTTTCAGATCGCATCCATAGAAATGGTCTTCTTCAGCTTATTGTGGTTTGGACAACAACCGAGAGATATGCAAAGCCAAGTCAATGGTGTTATTCTGCAAATTGTTATAACCATATAAAATAAACCTAGAACGACTCAAGGGATTGTTATGCTCGCATAAGTGGTTTCCATAGCGCCCTGCCCCCTGTGTGATGCTACACGAGATCAAAACATGGACAAAATCTTATCAAGAAAAATAATATAATACGCCAAAAATATTTTTGCAAAACCAGACCATTGCTGTGGTCGGCTTCTGCAAATAAAAAATGGGAACTATTCCATTATAAATAAAATTTGCAGAAGCCAGACCAACTGCAATAGTCGGATTCTGCTTACCACAATTTCCTCTTTTAGGGATATTTTGCTAGACCATCCCCTAAAATGGTTGGCTTTAACACAAAAGATGGGTGATAATGGCAAGTGATCTTATTGGTCAATTTAATATCTTGACCTCAGAATGTGCTCTGAAGGAACGTGTCTTTAGAATACGTAAAGTAAATAAAACCTTACGTCATATGCATTATAACTAATTTTCTCAAAAAACAGGGTTGATCGCTTTCTGCTTAACTATGATAAATTTTGTCTTAATGACACAAATTCAGTTTGCAAAAGTTTTAAAGCTCTAGTTATTTTATGTAAAATTCAAAATAAGTTATTGTTGCAACGAGTCGAAAATATTCACATTTCATTCTATTCTCTCCTCGCTTTTAAACAATCGGCTTGGTGGCTTGATTTAAATTTATCCACAACGAGAAAAAATAGAAATGAATAATGTGTAAGTCAAACACAAGCAAACCCATATGTTTCATTCATTGTAGAGTTTACGAGGATCCGCCTACGTTGTAACTGTTTCATTTCTTATCCGACTTTTGATTTATATAATGAAATTAGTTCAATAAATATAGTTGTCAAAAAATTAGGAGTTCGTTTTTATTTTCTTGATCAGATATGATTGTAATCTATCATAGATTTTCAATTTTGCGCGATCTTGCCAGTAGTTCCTTCTTAGTATTAATTGTATATAATAATTTTCTAATGGAAAAATTTGGGTCACGGACATACTGTTGTTCAGCGCGGCACATGCCTTTAGCAATTCCGCCACCGTGACCTATTCGTCGTCATCCAAATCTTTCCACTAGCTTCTTTGAACCCGTCTTTGGTCTTTTGGGTCTTTAGTATTAATTGGTTGATAGTAGGTAGTAAAGTATTGTAGTATCCTACTAATATTAAAATGAATGTTTGTGTGAGGGTATCGGACTAGCACAATACTTTTATCAATAACTAGCTTTTTCTCTCGCGACTTCGACCGCGCGGACTACTGTTTATCGGGAAAAAAAAATCCATCCATCTTATTCTAATATACTAAAAACCAATGCAAAAATAGGTATAGCACATGATGTTTTTTGACAGACTTGTTATTTCGTTTCCATGGCAACCGTTCCTTACAGCGAGTAATCATCATTTTCCAGATTTCCCGTGGAAACTTAAAATTTTCCGGGATAAAAAGAATCCTTTGTTTTATTCCAGAGTATAAGCTATCTCCCTTACAAATTTCATCGAAATCCGTCCAACCGTTATCGCGTGAAAGCAAATCATAAAGAAAGAATAGAAAGAAAAATCGTTTATTCAACACATAAAAAAAAAGTAGTAAATTAACATATAAATCAAACGTATAAATCTAAGTGTTGAAAGGGTCATGCCTCAGCATAATGCCAAGCGTCTTCGACACTTGACGCTGATTTCCAGTCACGGCCCAGAGGGACCAATCACGAAAAATAGAGTCGTAGTTAATAAAATTAATAATAATAAAAATACATTATAGATATAAACATATGTAATATATATGCAATCAATATTCAAATAAAACATACATATAAATATTGGAAGATACAAATGAAATAAATGTATACATATACACATACCACATATCAAATCAACAAACAAACAGACAACGTTTCTTTTTTATATCTTGGTATGAAAATATTCCTGCCCGCAAAAATTATTACAATAAACATTTCATACAAAAAAAAATGTTACGCTGACTATGAGGTCGTTTATTACATGCCTGCCGTGAGTTTTTGCACCTGTATATATTATTTTGTAACGAACTAGTAAATTCTTTGACCACGATCTCAGCTGATGGAAAATGATAATGTGGTCGAAGGTGTAGCACGCTTGCCTAGTAGATACCTATTCTCTCTTGACTTGAACACACTTGAGTTATATTTTAACGGGAACACTGACGAGCGCAGAGCATTCCACAGTCGCATCGCCAATCTGCGTTGGCGTAGCACCAACCAGTAGCCATGCCACTGCTTGTATAAAAATTCAAATACTCCCTGAACCCTCTCGTACAAATCAAGCAAACATCGTATGTTTTTTAATAAACTGTCGGAAATGAGATACCCAACCTCACTCACGCCGGGTTAAATTGCGATAAATGTCATGATATTGATATAACCGTCAACATAGCTTCCTTATAGAATATCAGATGTAGCAGGCGCAAAGACAAAGGCAAAATTTAGGCCGAGGAGTTGTTCAAACGACATCTGTTATTAATTTAGTTTAATTACGACTGACAGAGTGGTTTGAATATTATGTACATTGTTATTACCACCAGGAAGTAGACGTTGTGAAATGAGAATATTTGGGAATAATAAGGTTTGTATATTAAGTCATGTTGTGAAAAACATTTAATTTTGTCGGCGTAGCCTATACTTGTTTTTCAATTAGAACAATATTGAAGTTGTATGTAATCAATTATTTTTTTAGAATAATTGTGCCGTGCCGGTTAAGTTAGAAAATTTCCTTTGCCGGTGCGTGATTAGTGATTACACTCTTAGTTGGCACCAACATGAAAAGAAAATTTCCTCTTCAAACTCAAACTATAATTATTTTACCAAAGGGCCTAGAAAAATTTCTTTGGAGGCTGATATAGTTCCATCCAGTGTTTTTTTTTCAAGTTTGCAGCAAACAATAATATCTATATAAATAGATAGAAGACAAAAAATATTCTGGAGTATAATGTTCAAAATTGTTACGTTACAAAGATAATTAGAGGTAAAGATAGCTAATAAGAACAAAACTTACAAAACAATATCATAACAATGAACTAATTAAATGTTTCTACGCATTAAACATTACTAACTAATACCTAGTTCCCAGTAAAATTTAACTACAAGAAAGTAAACACTGTTCATGTATTATTACCAAAAACCACCATTTTGGCACCACAATAATAGTAGTTTATGCTATTGTCATATAATTGGGGTTATTAAAACACGAGTGTGGGTATATAAATAGTTTCACACGAGTGTTTTAATACTTATTTATATGCAGTTATATACACTACTTTATCTACTTATATATTTTTATATAAAACAAAAAGTGATTTACTAAAGAAACCATTTATTGACCGAGCAAGCGCGAAGTGCGAGCGAAACGTCTCTGTTTCAGCTTGGGCAAAAATGCTTTCGTATGTCCGGCGCATGTTATTTTTGTCAATTCAGTTTTTAAGTTTTTTTAAATGGTGGAGACGTAGGGGTTGAAAACGTAAAAAAATACACAGGTCGCATTTCTTAAATGATTATCGTAAATTTTGTGGGCAGATTCGATAGTAAGATGTTTTTTTCTCATCGTTACCGCATACGGCCTTAACACGCGCCGCCATACAGGTATACGCAAACTAGAAAAAAATATGATGGACTGACCACAATGCCAATATTTTCAAAGTCATTTATTAATTAGAACTATTAATATATATTATTTTAAGATAACATATTATATTTTTTCTCAGTGTTCATGAGTTTTTTTTTAATGACTGATTAATGCTGTTGGCCTATACCGGCCTCTACAGCTTAAACTGGGCGTGGGGGCGGGTGCTAAAGCACTCCGCCGCAATGTGTGACGCAGAAGGCGCACGCCGAAGTTAAATTTTGACGACCCGCACAAAGGTAACCAGGGAATACGGACCTCGGCTTGGACGGTCGTCTGATTAAGTTTTTGACTTGAAAAAGTGCTATTTTATATTGTACATTAAGTACTAACAATAAATTATTTATTCTTTGATGTACCTATTTTATAAGCATGTCTACTCTATATAAGTGCTGCATTCAGCAAGCTTCGTCAAGTATTCTAGTCGTCCATACCACAGTGCATGAAGACAAAAGTCTTCAATCAGTGAGTCCTGCCAGTCATGACCTACAGTGCCGAAACGTGGGCACACAGGGTTAAACTAGTCCACTAATTTAAAGTCCCTCAGCGAGCTATGGAGAGAGCTATGCTTGGAGTTTCTCTGAAGGAAAAGATTCGTAATTAAGATATCCAACGGAGAACCAAGGTGATCGACACAGCTCTAAGGATAAGTTAGCTGAAGTGGCAGTGGGCTGGTCACAGTTCCCGAAGAGCCATAACCGTTGGGGTAGACGAGTTCCCGATTGGATACCACGTTTAGGAAAACGTAGTGTAGGATACCCTGTGGCAAGGTAGAGTGACGACCTGCAAAAAGCGTCTGGAAGAAAATTTATGACGAGGACAGCTGAAAACCAAGCTCAGTGGCGTGCATAAGAAGAGGCCTTTTTCCAGCAGTGGTTAGATATAGGCTGATGATGATGATGATGATGATAAGTGCTTGCGCGTCGCTGCCTACAACTGTTGCTAAAAACGATGTTTCAGACTGATATTTTATTTATTTATTTTATTTGTTTTATTTTCTTCGGAAAACGTACAGTGATAATACGACTATATTTACATTTATAATTAATTCTAGACACCATTTAGAAGTTTCCACAAATTGAATCTAAACTTGCTTGAAATTATTACAGGGAGAGAAAAGGAAAAATAAAACTTATGATAAATAACTTATTATGAATAACATTAACAATGTAGCCATAGTAACTAGACAGTTTGGGAAAACACACCGAACCAGTCATTCGTAATCGCTGTTTTGAATATGTGTGTGTATTATTAATGAATTAAATATATCCAAATCGGGAAATGCATTTAAATTATTTATGTGATTTGCAGACCGTACGAAAAATGAATTTTGTCTATAATTTGTATGACTACGGGAAACACGAAGATAGATTGGGTTCCTTACGGATCTTGTAGAAACATTTAAATAAATCTTAGAGAGGAGATCAGGCGAGTCAACGAAACTTTGCGCTATTTTAATTAGTAAGGCAATGTCTGCTATTCTGCGCCTCTCATAAAGCGGTAGCATATGATGTCTCCTGCATCTCGACTCATAATTAATATCAAATTTCTTGCATTTAAATTGTAGATGTCTTATAAAAAGACGTTGAATAGATTCTAGCCTATTAATATAAACATCATACTGGGGACTCCATATCTGCGAACAATACTCGAGTATGCTGCGCACGAACGAGCAATGGAGGGTTTTAATCAATTTTATACTATTGAACTGGGAACTTGATCTGATAATAAATCCCATGGACCTGTCGGCTTTTTTAGCGATATAATCAATATGTTTTTCATATGTCAATTTGGAGTCGTGGACCACGCCTAAATCTTTTACTTTTTCTTCAATTTTAAGCTCTTGTCCTTTAAAGTTTATATTTAAAATAAATGATTTTAATTTTCCTGGTAAAAGTTATTGAGTGACATTTTATAACATTTAAATCTAATTTATTGATATATTTTTCGACTCGTTCGTGCGGTTAAAAGGATTTCAGTCTGCTTTGTAGTCATAAGTATTTCTGTATAGCTTTGACGTGTAATAATTCCTATATCCTCACCTTGATTGGGCGTGAAACCAATAATGACTGAATATTGATAATTGAGGGTACGGATCTTTAACGCTCGTTTGATTTAGCGCATTTCTAATGTACGGTTCCTACTATGGGTCCCTATAATCAACGATAAGTCAAAGTCACAGCAACGATTCGTAACCAACCTACTTATAGCGAGGCATTAGCGTTCCACAAGACAAGTTTTTTTACCGAATTATGCAATGTAACTTTGAAAGTGCACTGATGTTAATTATTTTTGTAGGAACACCATAATCTCATCTCCATGCATGATGCTATCGAAACTTAAACTTCCCATCCGTTAGTAACAAACCTTCGTTTTATTGGAACAGTTTCAGCTTAAGACTGGTAGACAATGTTACTGTTCGATACTAAAACGAGTCGTTCTTAATATATAAAAACTTGCCATAAGACTTTTTCACTTCACAATAATGCACATTTTATTAATTATTTACAAATGTGTCTGTATTTAAGGTTGCTTGAAAGATAGCTCGCCGCTGATAAGGTATTTCCGTTCGTGTGTTATTTCATTAACTTTGTGTTGACAATGGGATTTTTACGGACTGTAAACGATTGAAACGTCTGAAACGTTGACATCATGAAGACTCGGTTCTTACAGGCTGGTCATTAAATTATGGTCAAGACTTTAGTAATCTAAACTTAACATATAAAACAGTACCGTGAGCCTAGTCCTTAGCACACTAACTGAATACAGACAACGCACCGCTTAAACCAGTGGACCTAGAGATATGAAATTTGGAGGAAATTTTCCTTGAGTGCACATAGGGTATGTGCAAATAAAGGAGTGTTTAAAAAAAACATTCCTTATAAGAGGATGAACAAGAAAAGCTGCGGGGGAGCAAGAAAAGTGAGTTAAGAGTAAGATTTCTAAATAAAACTGCCAAATAATAAAGAGGTAGTTCACATTTAGAATTTTCTCATAAATATCTTATTTTGCAAGAATGCCAACGTTAACGTTTTGTATAATAAGATTTTACATTGCAAGAACATCATCACACTGAAATATCCTTATTTATATGTAGATTGAAGCTTTGCTTGCCTTGGTGCATTATGTAAAGCCTACAAAGTACTGCATCGCAAACCAGCGGAGATATAAGTAATAGGGAAGCCCGAAACTCCCCGCAAGCCACGATACGGTTAACTTATACACATTATGTAATAGCTTAAACCCGCGGAACACCAGTTTGCAACTTGTGGATAACAAACCCCATTCTGTGTCTCCGGTTGATAGTTCGACAGTGGCATTTCCACGAGAATGAGATTGCTAAATGCTTTATAATGTGAAATAATTTGTTACGCAACTATTACTGTATAATTTACTTAGTACCTTTTAAAAAAATCATCTGAACAGAGCTTGGTAGCCTAGCGGTATACTATTGCAAGTTAGAATCCAATGATATCGGGGTTGGTCCTTGACTCCGATGACTATGAACAATGTATGTTAAGTGATTTTTATCGCTCCGTGCTTCTGAAGGTACGTTAAGCTGTCGGTCTCGGCTGTTATTGATTAATAGCAGTCGTTAAGCCATGTCTGAGGCCCTCAAGCGGCCTGACAAACAATGACACCAGAGGCCAGCACTACCTCATACGACGAGCGAACAAGCATTGGAGTTAAATAAAATAATTAGGAGTACATAAATTAATCTGAAATCTACGAGGAACATAAAATACCTAAAGATAATTTACAAAAGAAACATGATTTTTACGTTATCCTATTTCAGATATTTTTATATTCAACACTTACATTAATTCTATACTTTAAGGACACAAGTTCAATATTTACTTTTTTAATAAGCCAATAAGTACGAAAAAGTCTGTACAAAGAAGATAACTTTAAATTAAAAATAAATCTTTTTCTGTTTATTTTTTAATGAACATCACATTTTTTTGTTGCTTTGTAACTTTTTAGGTTTTTTTTTTTTTTTTGTTTTTTTTTTATTATTTTGTGAGCTACCCTGAAAGTTTCATCCTGATAGCTAATCGGGAAGTTCTCGAAATTTGAATTGCAAGATTCTAGGACAGACAAAATACATAGATACATAGATACATACAAGTGAAGTCAAATACAAATAAAAGCTTTTAAATAAAAATTGTCAATTAACATGTCAAAATAACGACCACAAACACTATAATTGAAGAGCAGCAAAATATTGGTCTCTCACAAGTGGAATAATTATGAGACGAATAGTAGGTAGGTAAATACGTAAATAATTTGTATGCCCTACGGTCTTTAACTTCGGAATTTTAAATACTGAATGCTAAAGTTTGTAGACGACAAAACGCGGAAATTATGATGAGCTGGAAGCGGAACGATTTCGCCATTTTCAACGTTATAACGAAAAATCCTTTTCGGTGTTATGAAATTGGGGGAATATTTTTTTTTACATTTTTGACGATATTTTGTAGCAAATTCAATGTTTATAAATATTTATATTATGCAAATCTGCCCAGTATGGTGTTACTAGTATTTTTACTATGGTATATTAGGAAAATCCAACTATTGGTATTCAAGAAACGTTTCCATAATAAAACCTTCTTTCAGTTAGTACTGAATGTACCTCTCGCTTCGGTATCATTAGCTAGACTAAGCCCACATGGCGATTCTTTATAACTATATTATTCAGAAAATAGGTGTATGAGGAAAATCTTGGCAGCAGGTTTTTGCTGCTGACCCGTTGACTCGGATCGTACAAGTTTTATGATTTACAACAAACTTTTTCTCTTGCTATTCGGAATCAAATACTAACTCACGCCTTTGACCTTTTTTTGTGCCCCTTTCATGCTTCGACCAGATTTACAAGAAATGGCAACGGTAAAATCAAGCCAGATCAAATACATCCATTTTTATTTTTACATTACATATTTGCATGGAAGCGAAATTCTCGTTCCAATCAATCAACGTCTCCTGCCAATGGATCGCCGATGAAAAATGGGGCGGGATAAATCAAACGTTTTAGGTACGGATGTAATTGTTTGGACGAGATTAGCATCGAAAATGTTGTTTGTATATCTTTAAAAACAATAAGCAGCTAATGGTTGAAAGGTAACTATTTTGAGATCGCTTAAGGCGGTTCAACCACAATTTTGTCATACATCGTAATGTCGTATAACGACAAATAAATAAACTACTCATAAAAATGTTTGTGGATTTTATGGTAGATAGATAGATAGATAGATAACTCTTTATTGCACTAAAGAAGATTAAATTATGGCACATTAACAATGACCTTACATTAGTACAATCGGCGGCCTTATCACTAATCAGCGATATCTTCCAGGCAACCTTAGATTAGAAAGCGAGATCATGAACATTAATGAATTATAGTGTGCATATGCAAGTATACATTTACTGAACAGAATACATTTATATTTATACGATAAAAGATAGAAGATAAATACGATAACATATTACTACGCTGTATAGTTTTACGACAGTAACCGTCATCATTTCTCTAAGACCTGAATAAGTTATTTTTCTGGGCCTGCAGTCTTGACATAGATACTGATTGCTTTACAACCAAAATCGATAATATACCGATGACAATCGTTAGCTTTGACGGTTATACGGTCAAAAGCTATCGACTTTCATCGGTATCTGTACTGATCAACGACAGTAAGAAATGTCTGTTACTCTATGGTACTGATATTGAAACTGATTGACGCAGTTATAATCGGACTTTGACAGTTATTGTCAAAAGCTGTCGACAGTCATTTGATATCTGTACCATAGACATTTTTTACTGTTGTTGATCTGTACTGATATTGATCTGGATTGACATCGATATTTGGTAGAGACTACAAAATATGGTTATAATCAGACTTTACGACCAATTTCAATTGTCAAGCAATCTCTATCGATATCGAGACAGCAGGCCCTGGTAAAATCAGTCCAGCCGTTCTTGAGTTGTAAATTGTGTAACTGACTGTTTTATATATTTAGATGACTAAGGCCCGGTTCCTATAACCAAAAAACGAATCGTATTACTTACGACCAGTTAAAGATTATAGCAGGCGTAATTTAAAACCGTTCCTATAAAAAACGGCTCGTAAGACAAATTACCGATGGTTAGCTACTAACGGATGGGAGGGCCACCAGCTACTATCAGTAAGCGTAAAGTATAGAGATGACATTGAAAGGCGTTTCTATAAAAAAAATAGACGTCAGTGAACTGTCAAAATCACTACGCGTAGTTGAAAGTGCTATCGGTGAAATTTGACCGGTAATGGTGGGAAACGTTCAGTTAATCTCGTGTTTCGTAGTAATTTTGCTGAAAAAACGAAAACTAATGCAATAAAGTTATTTCAATGATATTAAACATTAAAATAACTTCTTAATTTTTTATTACTTTTCAACCAACAAGCTCGGAAAGATTCTGTTTGTCATTCGAAATCTGAGTGCAAAAGTGCATTTTACCCGCTAGCGCTAGTTTTTAAAATTCGAACCTATCTTTTCAATAATTTCTATACCGCCACTCCATTTCTATACTCCACTGAAAATAAATTAATACTTATTTATATTGTATTATTATTCGATTCGATTCTACTTGACTCTAATCTACTCTACTCGACTCTATTCAACTCTACTCAACTCTACTCGAATCTAGTCCACTCTAAACGACTCTACTCGACTCTTCTCGACTCTACTCGACTCTGCTCGACTCTACTCCACTCTAAACGACTCTACTCGATTCTGCTCGACTCTCCGCGACTCTATTCGACTCTTCTCGACTCTACTCGACTATAATCGACTCTATTTGTCTCTACTCCACTCTACTTGTCTCTACTTGACTCTAGTCTGCTCAACTCTACTCCACTCTACTCGAATCTACTAGAATACTAGACTCCAATCATCTCTATTCGACTCTACTAGACTTTGACCGTCTCTACTCGACTCTCATCGACTCTACGCCACTCTACTCGACTCTATCCGTCTCTTTTCATTTTCAATTCTTTTCTACTCTATTCTACTCTCTTCTACTCTATTCTACTCTGTTTTACTCTATATACTCTATTCTACTCCATTCTACTCTATTCAACTGTGTTCTACTGTGTTCTACTCTGTTCTACACTGTTCTACTCTGTTCTACTCTACTCGACTCTACTTGACTCTACTTGACTCTACTTGACTCTATTCAACTTTACTCGACTTTTCTCGACTCTAATCGCCTCTTTTCGTTTCAATTTGACTCTATTTGACTCTTTTCAACCCTATTCAACTCTTTTCGATTCTATTATATTCGATTCTGTTCGACTCTATTCTATTATGTTTACACAACTGCCAGGCTAAAAAGTAACTACATAGTTAAAATATATACGGATATGTCATATTCTTACCCCATGTAGTGAGCTTGAAGGCCGCTATAAGGCCTCTATAAGGCTTTATTACGTCATTGAACCCGTCTAACAACCTTTCTGGTGCTTATTCGTACATCAAAGCCTGATATCGACTGCATGCAGAGATAAGAGGGTATTCTTCCATCCGGTTTAATCACGATCTAATTTTCCCCGATGCCGCTTTGAGAAAAAAAAACCCTGTCTGTAGAAGGCGTTTCATTAAAGCCAAACAAAAGACGTATCCTCTTTTGCGCCGCTGTTTGTAGTATAATAAGTACGTTTTTGATGATAGGTACCTGGAAATTAAATTGACTTCAATAACGAGGAAATTCTCAATGTGACTGTAATTTTATATTTGCTTCATTTTTTATGGCTGTAGTCCATCCGTCTTATGCAAATGGTTGACCATGATCTCACCTGATGGGAAGAACGATATTAAGTGATTGGTTCACTCATAAGATTTTCGAACCAATCTAAATGTTTTTAAGGGTTCCGTACCTAAAAAAGAAAAAAGGAACCCTAATAGTCTAGACTTTGTTGTCCGTCCGTCTGTTTGTCTGTCTGTCTGTCAAAACCCTTTTTCTCAGGAACCCATTTTTTTGCCCACGTGCATATGTTCGACATATATGCACGTGGTAATATTATGTAGGTAAGTTTTGTGGGAGGTTATTTTTGGAACTACCTACTGACACGATGTATACAACAATCAGTTTATGATGTTTATTTCATTACTTTTCCCCGGGAATATGCAAATTTTCCGTGAGATAACAAGAAAACTACAGTCGAAGCTAGAGCAGCTGGTTTGAACAATTCTTGTTTTGGGTCATCTTTGTTGGTGAAGTGGTGGATGCTTTTTTAACAGATTTCATAAAAAGTAGGTTCTCAAGTTTATGTGTATGTATGTAATATTGTTGAAAATGCGTAATATTCATGTAATCTATACACCAAATTTCGCGAATGTATGTATCTTTGTCCACGTAATTCCCGGAAACTACAAGTCAAAGTAATCGCAATAATTATTTTTGAAATAGTTTCAGTTTAGGTTAGTTTAGTTTAGGTATAGTTTAGGTTTTATCAAAATTGGTTCAGTAGTTTAAGACATGGATGGGTGAATTAACTGTTACAAGTAATTATGGCTTTCTTTCTTAGCGAACGGAATAAAGTACTTCATTTTCATAGGCCTACTTTAACGAAAATTAAAAGTGAAAAAAATAATAATTTATAAAATTTAAACCGACTTTATAGTAAACTTAAAAAAATAATACAAAGCCAAATTTTTAGAGTGAGTTCCTCCTACTTACTTTAGTCGGATTGGGAGTCGCATAAACCTCAAAAAGTATATTTATTTATTTATTTTAAGTTTTATACTAATTGAAGTCGGTTTTAATTATTTTATATTAGTTTTGATTTATTGTTAACTAGCTTACCCGCCGGCGACTTCGTCCACGCGGGCTACAGTTTATCGCGAAAAAAGAATCCTATGTTCTTCTAGGATACTAAAAACCAATGCAAAAGTAGGTATCGCACCAACGCTCTTGATGTTTTTTGACAGAGGCATGTTATTTCGTTTCCATGGCAACCGTTGCTTACAGCGAGTAATCAACATTTTCGAGTTTTCCCGTGAAAACTTTAAATTTTCCAGGATATAAAGTATCATTTGTTTTATTCCAGGGTATAAGCTATCTCCATTACAAATTTCATCAAAATCCGTCCAGCCATTATCGCGTGTAAGTTCCCCAAATAAACAGACAACGTTTCACTTTTATATATTGGTATGGATTTGAGTGAAGAGACCTCGCTCGCCTGAAGGTAAGTGTCACGCCTACCCATTACAATTGCAGTGCCACCCAGATTTTTGTTTGGTTGGTTGCATCTTTCATGTCGCTACGCTGCGCTCATCATATTAAAACTTGTCATTTTAAAAACTATTATAATGCAAAAGCTTAAAAAGAAAGTCTTTTGAGACTCACGTAATGCATGCCAATTTGTTAAGCAGATAGCTTATGCTCATGGCCTATTATTTATTCTGTGTCATGTCATGGTTATAATTGAACGAGCGAGTGCGAAGCGCGAGCGAAGCGTCTCTGTTTCAGCTTGGGCAAAAATTATTTCGTATCTTCGGATGTCTGTCCGGCTGTTCTCCTCTACAGGTCGCCTTTCTCAACCGATCTAGACGAATTTTGGTGTACAGGTTGCGCGAATTTTTAGAATTTTTCTGTCGTTAGGGATTTTTGATTGCAGAGGGGGTTTTCCCAAAAAAGGGTAAAATAGAGGCTACTGAATATCTTCGCCTTTTTAAATCTGATTTTGATGGTTCATTTTTTATTTGAAAGGTAGTAACTATAGATTAGTTTCATAAAAGTTTGGTAAAGATCTGATAAGGATTTTTGGCGTGATAAGCAGAATAGCTCGTCAAATATAAATTTCTCACTTTTAAGTTTCTATCATTGGAATCAGCCTTTTACTTACTAGGTAGAGATTGATGGAGCACCTTGGTTATTAAAGTTATTTGTACAATAAGGTATCTAGATGGCGCTACTGTGCACCGCTAGATTGTTTGCGAGGTCTACAGCTCACAGAGCCATTAGTATATTATACATAATATCGTCATTGTATACAATACTAGAGACTCGCCCCGGCTTCGCACGGGTAGTGCCACGTGCACACACGGCGGCATTTTGCTAACTTAGCAGTTTTATACCCGTCGTAACTTCTACAAAAATACGCCAGTAATTGTAATTCAAAATCTTTGACAGCGGCGATCGTAATGATTTTTGACCATAGACAACTGCATTATTACTCACGTACTCGACAGACTTGTTATTATTTCGTTTCCATGGCAACGTGTAATTGTTATTTCGTTTTCATAGAAACGTCATTCCGTTCTTTATATTTGATATCTTCTATTACATTATTGTAATTTACGTCGGAATCTCTATTTTTTTTGAAAAATAAAATACTGCCCATGTTACTCCAGGATAATGTAGCTATCTGTAGGCGAAAGAATTTTTAAAATCGGTTCAGTATTTTTCGAGTTTATCTATTACAAACAAGCAAACCAACAAACAAACAAACAAACAATCAAATCTTTCTTCTTTATAATATTAGCGTAGATGTAGTGTAGACAACCCCTCGATATTGTACAGGGGAGGACTTGGAAAAAAAATAGGGAAAAATCGAGAATAAAATAATTGTTTTTCATCCAATTGGGTGTAACCAAAGGACGCAGCTAGATGGAAATAAAACTGACCCGTGGACCACCGGGAAAAATATACCCGTGGTCCTACAAGTAGACACACGTGGTTGGACCATGGGGTCCGCGGGCAACAAACGAATATTTTCAGTCAATTTTTAAAGAGCGTTAACTTTGACATGCATGGCATCATTGGCCAGTAGGTAATATATACAAATGAAATTAACGAAGGAGTGAAAATTTGACTGTTTGCGTGGTAACAAGCAAATATTGACTACACCAAAGCAAGAAGAAGGGTAATGAGTTTAACGGTCTATGTATGTATGTATCTATGTATGTGGGTATGTGGATGTTCCACCATAGCGTCGCCCCTATTTGTTTGATTTTGTCAATCGATTTGTCTTCAGGTATAGAGTGTCATAGGCTATTTATTTTTAAGCGACATCAGAAAAGGAGCCGGTAATATGTTCGACTGTAGGTATGTTTTTTTTTTCGTATTTCAGTCGATATCCACGTCAATTGCGGACGATTTTGAAATATATTTTTTGTTTGAACGTGTATACTCTCCGGGTTCCATATAAATTGTATCAAAAATCGTTCAGTAGTTTTTCGAAAATAAATAGTTTTAATTTTGTGTTTATATTGCCTTGATTTTGTGTTTATCTCTAAGATTTCTAAACCGATTTAAATGGTTGCTTTTTTATTCAAAAGGGTAAACTTTCTGTGTAGTCCCATATAAACTTCATTAAAATTGGTTCAGTAGTTTTATAAGAAAATCTATTTGTTTTATAGTTTATGTTCTCTAATATCTTGGGATTTCTGAACCGAATTAGATGATTGTTTTTACTAGAGTAAGAAGACTTCTAGTGTGGTTCTGTATAAATTTCATTAAAATTGGTTTAGAAGCTTTAAACAAGTTTTAATTTATATCACTGTGTTTTTAAATCGCCTTCAAAAAACTCTTTCTTATTTTATGTTGTATTTTTGCATTATTATTACGTTGGTAATTTCGAAAAAGTGATACTGATCTGGCTCAATTGTAATTATTTTATTATTTTTAGTGGTTGTATACAAAATAACATTTTTATTATGAAGACGGTTTTTTTGAGTAATGTTTTGTATATTTTATGATTTTTTATAGCAGTTAACGCCTGCTTAGCGTAAATATATATAATAATTTTCTAATGGAAAAATTTGGATCACGGTCGAGATTCGAACTCCCATACTGTGCCTCAGCGCGGTATATGTCTTTATCAACTCTGCTACCAAGACCTATGCATCGTCATCCAAATCTTTCCACTAGCTTCTTTGAACCCGTCTTATGGCGTTGGTAACGCTATCTATTGTTATTACGAACTAACCAACCAAACACGGCTTTTAAGATTTGGATGACGACGCATAGGTCTCGGTAGCCGAATCGGTAAAGGCATGTGCCGCGCTGAGGCATGCGAGTTAGAATCTCGTCCGTAATCGTTTTTTTTTTTATTTTACCTGACTACGGCGAGGAAAAGTAAGGATTATGTGTTCAATCTAAAAACTTGGTCCAATTTTGACAACTGAGGTTTCAATCGATTTATCTTCATTTAAAAAGTGTCATTGGATATATGTTTTACCCGACTACGGCGAAGCAAAGAAAGGGTTAAGTGTTCAAATTAAAAACATGGTCTTATTTTGACAAGAGATGTATCAATCGATTCGTAATCGATAACCAATTTTTAATCCGATCCAAGTCGGGATTTAGTATTTGAACTTATGTATTGTTTGTGTGGCGTAATCGCCTTTCTTTTTTTTATGAAGGATATATGCTGTTGGTCTATAACTGACCTCTACAGCGTCAGCGTCAGTGGGGCGGGCGCGAAAGTGCTCCGCCGCAATGCCTGACGCAGAAGGCGCATGCCAAAGTTAAGTTTTGGCCACTTGCTCAAGGGCACCCAGAGGATACTAACCTTGGCTTGGACAGTTGCCACTGATTACGGGGGTCTGACTAAACACCCCTGGATCGCTAGTTTTAATAGTGATCGAGGGGCCCTGATGAAATGGCTTTGAATTATTTGGATAACTAACCACGGAATACACCTTCGAGAAGAATCGGCAAGAAACTCGAAGGCAAATAAAAATCGACTTTAATTACGGGACCTTCGACTTCACCGGCGTGGTCAGAATCAGTGTCTATTTGTGTTGAAAGATGGTGAGGAAGGTTTGGACGAATCTATCACTACCTTCACTGCGGCAGCGATTTCATCGTCCGGATTGCTCAAGATGTCTCTAGGGCGTCTACGGAGGGGTCCTCGCGTAATCAGCTGGACATGGACCCCTTTTGACTAAAGTTTTACAGTGATAATGTACTTTACTAACAAAGTACATAATTATACGCAGGAAAACGAGAAAAAAACCATGAGCATCCGCGGGACACAGGTTAGTTTCTCATTGAACAGACTTAAAATGGAATATGTACAAAATAACTGCTGCACCAGTTTTCATTGTGATTTAAACCTTGGAATATTTTAGAAATTCCTTGGTAAAAGGTAACATACATAAAATACAGTCAAATTGAGAACCACCTCCAAGTCGGTTAAAAGTGTAAAGAAATGTTTCTGTTTGCATTGGCGAAGACAGTGGGCGCCGGGACGGCGGCTTTAAATCATAAGATAAACAAACTCTTTGAAAATTCCAACTTTCGTCGAGAAGTTTCATAATTCATAGATCCAGTTCATACATCATAACCGTATAATAAGTAAATACGCCAATATTGGTTTGGGATTTGAAGTGAGTAAACATAGAAAGTTGCTCGTGATGTCTATGCGGGTGAGTTTTGAAAAGTTGAAAATTTTTGAACTTGCAATATATGTTAGTATGTATGTTTGTCTAGGTCAAATCTTGCAAGCTGAACAATACCACTTTCTCTTATCCTACGGAGTTGTATTTTTACATGTCTACTCAATTCCGATGACAATGCATTTTTAAAGTAAGCATGACCTGAGTCGATCTCCAGGATTAGCTCCAGAAAAAAGAACTCTTCAACGGTTAACAGCACAGACACGAAATTTAGTTTATGCATTTAATTGTGCCTTTTAATGCCGTGGCGGTCTCGGCTTAGAATAACACCCCTCCCAATCCTCCCGTGGATGTCGTAAGAGGCGACTTAGGGAATACACACCGGAAGATGGGCAGCAGCGTCCTCCGAGCACATATTTATAATACTGCGGTCACCAATCCGCCTGCCAAGCGTGGTGACTATTACAAACCAATATGATATACACAATACAAAGACGGCCCCCAGTCCCCGGCGGCTCCGTTATTCCTGGCACCGGTAGCAGCCATGGTAACGGCAGAGCAGGGGGTGCTTAGAATCACTGCCAGAGACCCAGCTACCAACCCCCACGATCTCTGAACCTGGCAACATATAACGCACGCACCTTGAGGATCGATGAGAAGTGGATAGAGCTGGAAGAAGTAGTAAGTAAGTTGCGCTGGGGTATTATAGGGTTATCAGAAGTCCGAAGAGAGGGAGAGGATACGATGACCCTCAATTCCGGCAACTTACTCTATTACCGGGAGGGCGACCAGCAGTCTCAACACGGTATCGGGTTTCTTGTCCACAAGACCGTCGTCAATAACATTGTGAAGATCGAAACCGTTTCGAGCAGGGTGGCATACCTTAAACTCAGAATTATCGAACGGTATTCGTTGAAGATCATACATACATACATCATAGGTGTACGCCCCACACTCGAAACACCCGGACGATGAAGTGGAGGCTATGTATGACGACATTTCTAATGCCATACATGCCCCAAAACACACTTCACAGTGGTGATCAACGTGATCAACGCATGGCTGGGTATGATGAATGGCGATGAACTGAGAGTGAGGCAGTTTGGATTTAGACAAAGTTTGGACGGAACCAAAGAGGTCAGCGATTGGTTGACTTCATGGAGAAAGGGGGACTCTTTATGATGAACTCCTTTTTCAAGAAACACCCCTCCAGGAAATGGACGTGGCTGCACCCCGGCGGTTATAAGCACGAGATAGATTTCATTTTGACGACCAATCGGCATATATTCAATGATGTCTTTGTGATCCACAGGGTTAAAACCAGCAGTGATTACCGCATGGTAAGACACTCATTGAATATCAACGTAAAGCTGCAGAGGTCTTGTTTGATGGGATCTGCCCAAGTCCTGCCCAAATCCAAAACCCCGAGAGCTTCCAGTTGGAGCTCCAAAATAGCTTCCAAATCCTTACCAAATGCGACACAGTGAACAAACTAAACAATGGGCTGGTGGAAATTGTTCACGCAGTCGGGTCGGAGTTCTTTAAGGCCCCCCGCAAATATAGACCACAGAAACTCTCTGAGCATACACTCAAACTTATGGCAGAACGAGGCAAGATGAAGCTGAAGTCTTCAGTGGATATGTCGAGTTACAGCTTGCTTAATAAACAGATCTCCAAGTCAATGTGACACGATTTGCGTACGTATAATACTACTTGTATTAAGAACGCAATAGAGCGCAACAAGGGCTCCAAAGTGTTCGCAAGAGATTTTTCTATTGGGCAAAACCTGTTGACGAAGCTGAAAACCGACAGTGGCAGCATCGTTTCGTCGAAACCAGAGATTTTGAGTGAGCTCGAGAAGTTCTATGGACAATTATACACCTCATCGCGTAGTCCTCCTAGCACGACTAGAAATGCAAGAGGCTGTTTGACCCGACATTATACCGAAGATATCCCGGACGTCAGCTTATACGAGATCAGAATGGCTCTCAAACAGCAGCAACAAGGCACCAAGGGAGGACGGAATAACGACAGAGCTACTGAAAGCGGGTGGAACACCGGTACTTAAAGTCCTTCAGAAGCTGTTTAACTCCGTCATCCTCGAGGGTAATACTCCAGAGGCGTGGCACAGGAGCTTAGTGGTTTTGTTCTTTAGGTGATAAAACCCTCATGAAGATTTATAGGCCCATTTCACTGCTGAGCCACGTGTATAAGCTGTTTTCGAAAGTAGTTACAAACCGTCTCGCTCGTACTTTTGACGACTTTCAGCCTCCCGAACAAGCTAGATTCCGGAAAGGCTTTAGCACCGTAGACCACATCCATACGCTCCGGCAAATTATACAGAAGACCGAAGAGTATAATTGGCCACTATGCCTAGTTTGTGGACTACGAGAAAGCCTTTGATTCAGTCGAGACCTGGGCAGTGCTACAGTCATTACAGCGGTGCCAGATTGATTACAGGTACATCGAAGTGTTGAAGTGTTTGTGCAATACAATACAATACAATACAATAACTCCTTAACACATTACAATAAAAAAAACAACATAACAGTAATTATATATAAAATCTAATGTTGTACAATAGGCGACCTTATCGCTATTTGTACTGCAAGACCACCATGACAGTTCGTCTTCAGGATCGGAGCACGAATTCTATCCAGTTGCAAAAAAGGGTGAGACACGGAGACGTTATTTCTCCGAAACTGTTCACCTCTGCACTGGAAGATATATTCAAGCTTCTGAACTGGAACGGATTTGGTGTTAACATCAATGGCGAATACATCACTCACCTTAAATTTGCTGATGATATAGTCATCATGGCTGAAACCCTGGAAGACCTAAGAACAATGCTCAGTGACCTCAATATTGTTTCCCAACAGGTGGGTCTTAAAATGAACATGGGCAAGACGAACATCATGTCAAATGCCTATGTCGTACCCATGTCGGTTTTATGTTGGGAACGATATTATCGAAGCTGTTGATCACTATGTCTACTTGCGTCAGACGATCCAACTGGGTAGATCCAACTTCGACAAGGAGATCAACCGACGAATCCAACTTGGATGGGCAGCGTTCGGGAAATTACGCCATATCTTTTCGTCGCAGATACCGCAGAGCTTCAAGACGAAAGTTTATAAGCAGTGCGTGTTGCCAGTGATGATATACGGCACTGAGACGTGGTCGCTAACTATTGGTCTCATACATAACCTCAAAGTTGCGCAGCGCGCAATGGAGAGAGCTATCCTCGGTGTTTCACTACGTGATAGAATCCGGAATGAGGAAATCCGTAGAAGAACGAAGGTTACCGACATAGCTCTCAGAGTTTGCAAGTTGAAGTGGCATTGGGCAGGCCATATAAGTTGCAGAACCGACAATACCGTTGGGAAATAAAGGTTCTCGAATGACGACCACAAACAAGGAAACGAAGTGTAGGGAAACCCCCTACACGACGGACCGACGACATTGTAGCCATCGCAGGAAGTCGGTGGATGGAGGTGGCACAATATCGCTCGTCATGGCTCTCGTTGGGGGAGGCCTTTGTTCAGCAATGGACTTCTAAAGGCTGGCATGATGATGATGATGATGATTTAATTGTGATAGCCCGTTCAAGTTTTGCTATGACATGACTACTACCTATAAGATTTATTTAAACGGTTTTAATTAACTTATTATTTAGTCAGTATGGAAAATCCTAATCTTTAGCATGTAGGGAAAAATTCTTTAAGGAATTAAGGGGTCAATTTAAAAAAAAATGAGCTTTTTATTTATTTAATAACTTTGTACTGAGATTCTCAATTTTTGGATTTTACTGCTTCTATAGCAAACGAAAAGTTGTATTTTTTTTTTCTCAAGCTACAACTTCATGAAAATCAACATTTTGATTTAAGTAGTTCGCTAAAGCAGCAGAAATAAAATTTCCTTTTTTTTTTAATTAAAAATGTTAAAAACCATATCTATTTTCTTAAAAATTGAGCCCATGGTTCCTTTTGGTATTTTCCCCTAAGTGTTATGGATTAGGATTTTCCATACTGACTAGATAAAAACACAACCTGTACAATGTATAATTTTTTTACAAAATAAATTTCTTTTGAAGTAACTGTATTTAGTCTTGATTCTAAAGCAGAAAACCAAAGAGAATCAGAGGCCTCTGACATGACGGCTGCTATCCATTGGTAGCATCCGAGACCGACGGCATAACGTGCCCGCCGAAGCACAGAGCAATAGAAAAAATGCCCTCTGAAGCATGGAGCAATGGCAAATCCACACATATCTAACTTATCTAAATTAATTGGTCGATGATCAAACCTGGAGGATCCAACCTGGTGTCGTAAGATTACAAAGCGCACATTTTAGGTATTTGAAAAACATATATGTGAAGTTATTTCTTACTGCAAAAGAAAACATATGGCCATTCAAATGGCATTCTACTAGCTGACCTTGTAATCATTGAGCCAGCCATTTTATAACTTACTGTTGCAAAGATTTTCAACTTACTGTAGAAAATATTGATAAATATTATTATCACCAAAGCTTGTAGTCAATAAAATGCACTTGCTTAGCTAAACAACCCTTTAGCTAGCTTTTAATACATTTTTGTGGATCAGATCTGATTGAAAAGAATCGGCCTGAGTGGTCAATTGATATGGTGGATTAATTGACCGAAAATGTACCAAAAAAGAGATAAGGAAATAAACTTAAAGAAATGGGTACCATTAAAACTGCCCTAAATGCCCACTGCCAAAGACAACGGCTATGTTTATCACCTTACCAATGACGTCTTTAGCTTCCAAGTTTCCTATTATCAAAAGCGTTCTGCTCTAGTTGCCGGTTATTATTCCATGCAAATCCTTCGTTTTACATGGAAGGTACACGGTAATATTACATCATAACAATGTAAATGGTCCTCGTTTCACGGGTACGCGCGAACGGGCGTAATTGATAGGTGCTTTTGTCTTGCAGTAAATAACTAGCGTCGTTGCCAGGCGTCTGTAACGTCTGCGTGCCTGTGCCAAAAACGTATTATTAATGTCCTTCTGTACAGGCACAAACGTAAGGCAAACTGTAAGATATTTACGGCTGAAGCGATCTTGATGAATTTTGGCACATAATAAGATAGTTTGAACCCTGGGGAAGTGTAGATGGCTTACACTGCGGCAATTTTCTTTTTTTTTAGCATTTTTATATCAGACGTAATCTTTAAAAAAACGCTAGTATTTTATTCAAAATCATTGGCTGCATCATTTGTGCTTTCTGGCCATAGACAACTTGATTATTAGTCACGTACTTGTCAGACTTGTTATTATTTCTTTTCTACGGCAATATATCAGTCCGTTTCTTATACGGCAAGTAATCGACATGGTACCAAAAATTTGCAATAAAAAATAATAAATCTAATTTCCTATTTTTTTGTTTTTGATTTTGTTTAATGTTGTGTGTTGTCAGAAATAAATGTATTTTCTTTCTTTCTTTCTTTATTTTTAAAAAGGCGCTTGCCTCACTCGGTAATCAGACCTGCTAAAATCCGAAAAAATATCATTCTGTACTTTTATGGCATCAAACGATAGGGTCAATCAAAAACCCATAGGAAAAACGATAGGGTCATGAAATCTCAACTTATAAATTCAATGGAATAAGATAAAGCACTAGTACTCAAAAATCGATCAGATTACTTCTGTTAGTACCTTATTAACAATTATATTTGACGTCATTTATTTTTCTTTTTTTTTCAATTTGCACGTGTTTGTAAATAAACTCTTTATTAGATAATTTCTCTTCTCATTATTAAAAGAACAAACTTGCGTATCCAACAAAATGGAGCTCATTTCGAGCAACTAATTAGTTAAATTTACCCTATTTTTTCGTTTAATTAAAATAAGTTAATATTTTATGGATTTCCTTTTATTTTATTTATAATGTTTGTTAGAGAGATTTGATTCTTATGATTGACCCTATCGATTGATGCCATAAGAGTACAGGGTATTATTTTTTCGGTTTTTAGCAGGTTCGATTACTGTGTGTGGCAATCGACTTTTCATAAATCTTTGAATGCAGATTGATTTCTTTTTAAAATTAAAGGAACGTTTCGTTTGAGTAAAATTTGTAATCTCCAGTATTTAGAGTACTTTCCTTCCGGATGTGGTCAAAAAATTCCAACCTGTATATATATATTTTAATGTAAATTAATTGCCCACGTTACTCGCTGATAATATATCTTTCAATAGGTGGAAGTATTTTTTTTAAATCAGTTCATTATTTTTTGAGTTAATCCATTACAAACAAACAAACAAACAAACCTACACACAAACAAACCTAAAAACAATCAAATCTATCCTGTTACAATATTTCTATAGATTTAGATAGTGTAGACAAAGAAACATAGAAGGACCTAGTGTTTGAAAAAGGGTAGGTAAATTTTATCACAATAAGCAATAGTCCGGCGGACAAAGTCGTGAGCTGATACATACTTACACAAAAAACAGTACAATATGTTAATCGGCGCTGAACTTGAAAACAATGTATAAATTAAGGCCATGAGGACCAGAATGGTTTATCTTAAATGTTTTAAATATTGAGTTTATTATCTTGAAGTGTTCTAAATGTTGAAAATAATTATTTTAAGCCACAATGGCCTAAAATTGATTATATTTTTAAAAGCTTTTATTTAACTTCACTTATATGTATGTATCTATACCTTGTACCTTGTACTTGTACCTTTTCTTTTGTATCTATATATTTTGTCTGTCCTGGCATCTTGCAATTCAAATTTCGAGTACTTTCCGATTAGCTGTCCGGCTGAAACTTTCATGGTAGCTCACAAACCGATGACAAAACAATAAAAAAATATTTAAAAAAACTTTTTGCCATTAAAAGTGAAAATGCAATAAAAATCAAATGAAAAAGAAAGAAAACTTAAAAACGTAAATAGGGAAAAGGCGATAATAAAACCATATCAAAAAAAACTCATAAAGGCGTAATATTATTATTTAATTTAAATTACTTATTTTAATAGATGGCAACCCCTTTTGGCACTAAGTTGTAGACAACATTAAAAGTGCCAAAGTGACCTATGTGTAGGTCATTGTGGTTCTAGCCGAAATATAAATCTGTGATTGTGACGTTTGTTAGACTAGACTGTTGAGTCAATCGTAATATAATCAATCAAATGTAACTTTTAAACTTTCGCGATTCGAACACATAGTTAAATATTTAAACGGGACTTAATCGCGCTGAAAACTTAATATTTATTTACCTCGACGTTTCGATCAAGTTGCATTGGTCGTGGTCACGTTGTGTCTTCTCGTGCGCGATTAAGTCCCGTTTAAATATTTAACTATGTAATCAATCAAAGTTATTGATGTAAAGTAAAGATTAATTTTGCTGCGGTAAACATATAGCTCCAAAATTAATTTTCCCAGGGTATGTAGATAACTAAAAAAAAAGAAGTTTTAGTCCTATACTGGCGTCATATTTGTGTAATAAAAATCTCGCTAAAGTGGTTTGGGATATAAATAAATAGAATTATACAATTTTGCCTATAATAAACTGTTTGCGACATTTTTTTTAATCCTAATGCCGTATTATCCTATCAAATAATTATGTAAAGATAATATTATGATCATTGAAAACATTTTTTTGGATCAATTATTAAAGCCATAATATAATTGATAATGTAGGTACGCAAATTACAGATGAATCAAAATTAGGTGTTTAGATTTTCCTTGTTACTCAAAAGTCTTGTCTGTGTAAATAAGCTAATCTAGCTCTCATGCCTCAATTTAGACATTCGTGACTCAACGTAAATCCGTCCTTATGCGAGTCGGTGACCATGTTATTATAATAGTAATTTTGGAAGTGTTCAGTACTTTTGTCTCTGACTGCCCAGAATTATTTTGGGTGGTACTAAAGATACAGCACCAGCTCCATATTTAAAAATTCTGCATATTTTTGTCGGAAATTAATATTGTGAACCCAGAATCTTGTAACTGGACAATTCAAATGAATTCAATTACTGCCATAATCGTTTTGTATGCATCAGTAGAGACTACTTACGTCTGAAACATATTTCTACACACGAATTCTCCCAGACCAATGAAACAGTATATGAGACTGATATGTACAACTTTATAATGTGTCCTTTTGAGGTATGTACACTTATTGGTGTGGAAATGTCCCGTTTTTTTTTTATTTATTAGGGTAGAAATATACAAGCACATTATCACCAATTATCAGGATACCATAGACCCTTCACGACTGAAGAAATGTCAAATGTCAGCGATTGCAGAGGTCTGAACTGAGTAGGAGATAAGTATGTGTGGATAGGCAAGGCAGTATTCATACTGGAGCAAAATAATGAGACATCAAATGTACTTTTTCTTTTTTAGTTAGAAGCTTTTTATGAAACATGATTGAAGAAGTTACTGGTAATTGAAAAAAAAACAAGGTTGTTTAAAATGAGAGACGAAACGATTGAAAACTCGCTTGTCAAAATTAGACCAAGTTTTAGTTTGAACTCAAAACCCTTCCTTTACTTCGCCATAGCACAGTACATATATAGTCCTTAAAAGACTATACATGTACTGTGGCCATAGTAGGGTATAAAAAAATGCCTATGATACTCTATACCTAAAGACAAATTGATTTACACCTCACTTGTCAAAATCGGACGATTATGGGCGACGCTATAGTGGAACATCCTGTCATTTCTTCAGGTTAAAAGTACTCCTAGATGTGATATTCCAAGACCTATTCTTCTATCTATCTATCCATACTTATAATAAAGCAAAAAGAACGAAAAGTCTCTACATTTTTTATTTTTTTTTAAATCCTGTCTGTCTGTATGTTTGTTCGTGCATCACGTAAAAACTACTGGACCGATTGCAATGCGGTTTTCACTGTTAGATAGATTAGAGTTTGACTTAAACACTGGGGTAGGTAATTGGTATCTTAATCCGCTGATCATCGCTGATCAGCCGTCAAATAATAGATTGCTCGGTGCAATCTATTATTTTACGGCTGAACGAATTTTGAAGAAATGTAGTATATTGTACTTTATAGGTACTTTTGGTCCTGGAATAACACATATGGGCTTCTTTTAAATGAAATGACCACGCAGGCAAAGCCACGGGCACAGCTAGTATACCAATGTATAACATTTGATCATAATTCCTTCAGCCGTCAAAAAGTTTTTTATTGGTTGCATGGCTTCTACTCATCGGATTAAAATACCAAGTACCCTTGGTTTTAAGTCAAGTCCTTGGCTATCCAACAGTGAAAACCGCATCGCAATTGGTTTTAGTAGTTTTTTGCGTTATGCGCAAAATAAAAATGATATATTCTTGTTCAGTAGCTTATTTGTACCCTAGGCCATTTTTTACATTATCTTCTTAGCACAGATTTTCATTTTTATTGCTTTACTAGCTGTACCCGCGGCTTTGCACGCGCGGTCTTTTCTTTAGGCTAAAAGTACCTTAATGTGCTATTCCAGGACCTAAAATACTGTTACGAGCTGGGGTTCGGATAAAATTTAATGTACGCCAATTACACCAAAAATTAACACCTTTATTCGAAAAACCACAAAAAGAAATTAAACTAACAAGTAACACTCAAACACTCTTTAACTTGACTGTACATACTAATCAATTATCACTGAATACTCTCTTCGAATCACTATGATCGTTTCGTTCCGAATGCCAAGTCAAAACTGTGCCGCAGCTGTGGCAGTCGATGCGCGCCCTATTTATACCACAACGGAAGTTTCCAGAAGGTACTCGTACGTACTCGTATGTACTAGCAGTAGTCGGTAGGTATTTGAACTTTCAAGTTCAGCCTTTGAAGTTGCCACGCCGCGCCGCACCCAATCCATTGCAGATTACCCTCCAAAACTATATCATTTATTACTCCAAAATTAACATAACTTTGTATCCCTATTTCTATTTCCTATTATTTTGCCGGGATAAAATATTCTCAATTTTAATCCATCATATAAACTATGACTGTGCCAAGTTGCATCAAAATCCGTCAGTAATTTCAGCGTGATATGTGTTCTTTTAAATAAATTTCAAGCCCTATCCTGGAAGAACTCAATATTTTTTCGGGATGAAAAGTATCCTATGGCCTACCTCGTAGTATGAACAAAATTCATACCAAGTTTCATTTAAATCCATTGAGAAGTTTCAGCAGCGTGATGCGCGACCAAGATACAGACAGACGAAAATTAAAATAATACAGTTTTGTTTTCAGTATTCAATACAGAGAACCATTAAAAAAAAACAAAATGTCTTCAATGTACAGAATTTGAACCCATATCCTGCAGGAAACCCTTATTTTTTCGGGATAAAAAGTATTTTTAATTTTTACCCATCATATAAACTATGACTATGCCAAGTTGCATCACAATCCGTCCAGTACTTTCAGCGTGATACATGTTATTTTAAATTACTTTCAACTTGCGGGAACACTTTAATTTTTCGGGATGAAAAGTATCCAATGTTCTACTTCGTAGTATGAAATAAAATCATACCAAGTTTCATTTGAATTCACTCAGTCGATTCGACGTGTTTTGCGGTTAAGATATAGACAGATAGAATGACAAAAATAAAAAAATGTTTTGGCTAGAGTATGTAATACACAACACAATCCAAAAAATAAAAATAAAATGTTTTCAATGTACAGAATTTGAATCCATATGCCTAAGGAACCCCTTATTTTTCGGGATAAAAAGTATCCTTAATTTTCACCCATCATATAAACTAGGTCTGTGCCAAGGTGCATTAAAATCCGTCTAGTAGTTTCTGAGTAGTAAGTGTTTTTTAAAATAACTTTCTACCCCTATCCTGTGGGAATCGTTTAATTTTTCGGGATGAAAAGTATCCTATATCCCTCGTAGTATGAACTCAAATCATACCAAGTTTCATTTAAATTCATTTAGTAGTTTCGGCGTGATGCCTAGCCAAGATACAGACAGACAAAAATGGAAAAAAAAGTGTTGGCTTCAGTATGGCTTCAGCCTTAAAAAAAAAACTTTATATCTTCAATGTACAGAATTGGACATGTTACAGTTTAAAAGTCTATCTATACTTATAATAGATAGACTTTTAAACTCATTACGCTTCCCTTGCTTCGCCGTAGTCGGTTAAAAATACAGATTCCACACCGAAAAATAGGAAGTGAATTGCGCAAGATATGGCGATCCGCTCGTAAGCACAAGCCTCACGCACACACACCATGTTAGGCCGATCAGCCACCACTTCGCAATAAGATCTCATTATTTCTTAGTTCTCACTAATAATAAAAAACATTGCAGATTTTTGTGATGAAATTGTGTATCAACCACAAATTGACAGAATTGTATTGTATTGTATTATTGACCGTTTGGCCGAATGGTTAATGATCCTGACTTTGAAGTTAACCGACGGTCGCGAGTTCGAATCCCGCTAGGTGCAATAATTTTGTGATGACCAAAAATGTTTGTTTCCGAGTCTTGAATGTAATATTTGTATCTAAGTATGTTTATCCGTTGTCTAGTACCCATAATACAGGGTATCCTAGTTTGTGGCTAGATATGTGAATTGACACGTTTTATTAATATATTAAATAATTATTCAATCGCACACGCATACCCAGCCACCATTTGCAATGCTTCACTCGTTTGTTTGGGGGTATAGACTGCGTATATTTTTAAACATCCTTGAAAAATTACAATCATCTTAGAAAAATATAAAAAAAAGGTTCGACTCAATTTACTCTATTTCCGGCCAGGAAAAATATTCCCAAAGTAAGTTACATTAATTATGGTATTTTGAATAAAAAATATGTTATTTAAATACGTTTTCTGTGAAGTGCTATTATCGACGTTTGAATCATTGTGTCCTATGCTGTAAAAGTATGTTTTTACCTGAATGCAGTTATGTGTATGGGTTGTATGTATGTTAGTCAGTTTATTTGGCACTTCCTACAATCTAACGGCTTGATGAATTTTGATAAATGAGGTATCTTGGATTCGTCATAATCATAAGAGTGACATAGGATAAGAAAACTAATGGGTAAGCTGCCATATTGTATTTCGGACGGAACAAAAAAATACCAAAATTCTATCTATTCTTCTATACATATCAAAATGAAGGTATTTAAAAGACCATTCCCAAAATACAGGGTCGATTTTTGAGACGGGACAGTAAGGGCAGGTACCTTAACCGTTATAGTTAAAGGAAAACGTTCCTAAGAGACCTTCCATAACTTTTTGAGATATTCTGAACTGCATTCACAGATATTGCGAAAAATGTACAGTCAGCAAGAAAATTTTAATTTTAAACAAAAACTTTTTTGATGCCAAACGATCTTGGTTCTTATAAGGATCAAAAGTCTCTATCAGACTGACTGAGGTACTGTTGAGTACTAGAAATGTCAGAAATTGTGAAAATCTTTTCCCATACATTTTGTACGAAATCACCTTATCCGTAATAGCTACAGGATAGATAGATAGATAAATTCTTTATTGTACACACCAGGAGATCAAAAGTCTCTATCGGACCAACTGAGTTTAGACCTACCAGTATTTTTGAAAAGTTTGTATTCGGACGGTGTTAGATTTTTTTTGATGCCAAACGAAGCGAAGAAAATCTAATTCGGATGAAACGCCAATAATTTCATCTGAAATACTGTGCAGTGTAATAACTTTTTTGCGGTTTGTGTAAACTAATTAGAATGGAAATATTGTTTTTTTATCATACTCTCCTCAATTATAATACTATTGTGATCACGAGACAATAGTTCCCAATCAAACTAGGGTTGGTAAGATTCGTTTGGAGATAACTTCAACTAGACATTCACCAACTCGATCATCCATATTTGTTTTTTTTTTAAAGATTGTCTACACGTAAATGATGACTCCACCCGAGCCAAGCCGGGTCCAAGCTGAGATACATGGTAGATAGTAATATAATATGTGACACAACATAATTTACGACACAGACTAGAACAAACAAAGGCGAACCGGCACGGTGTAGCGCTAGTCAAACTTTACGGCTGTTTCTAATCCTTATTATGATCTGAATCTAATGATATCTAATGAATATACTAGATATAAATTATAGAAAAGCTGAAAATGTAATAAAGAATTCAATTTATATCTACTTACCTCGAATTGAAACCATAATAAGATTTATTTTTGGTTGTGGTGTTATTCTACCCTGAGTGTGGATAGGTAAATGACACCTGTGGCAATATTTGGGTTGACAATATTATAATACTGAGTGACATTGCCCCAACATTTCTACGAGGTATTTATCGAACGATCCTAACCTTGGAAGTAGGTACTTTTACCGCTACGCTTGGATACTATCCATGAAAAGTAAATTTATTTTCATCAAGTATACGAAATGGTTTACCAATATGTGATCTTAAATTAATACTTATTTAATGGTTAAATAGGTAATTTTCATTTCCAAAAAAGTTGTTTTACATTATTTGGTAAACTTCAATCTTAAATATTTAGTAACTTGAAGCTGTTTTAAAACTATGTCAAAAGAAAAAAAAACAGATTGAAATAAACATATTGTGCTACTCTATATACTAACAACAATACAATACAACAACACTTTATTGCACACCAAGAAGAAGGTAATACATAGGATAAACTCATGAAATGAAAGGTACAACGAGCGGCCTTATTGCTATATAGCAATCTCTTCCAGGCAACCTTTGGATGGAAAAGATTACTTAGATATTAAAGTCATCGGTCCGTGGTGCGTAATAAATAAAATAAAATACAAAACATTAATAAACTAGAAATTATACCTCCTAATATATACATATATATATACCTACACATAAGAAATAAACTATTAACACATAAATAAACATACATATATACAAGTTTAATAATAATAAACATATAACTATAATACCAGCTATACACATTAAGTTCTAATCAACAAGGCACGTCTTCAGATAAGTAGAAGTTTTTAACCAACAACTTGAAAGTTGTCAGAGATACTTAATACTTTGTTTCCACATGTGTTGTATATTTTTGAAACGATGCTCTTGAATTTGATACATCATGATTGAATCGAACGACCTATTGGTTTTATTCTTAAAATATACTAGCCTATATCATATCTAATAATTTTATAAAGGAAAAATTTGGATCAAGGACGGGAGTCGATCCCGCATCATCCGTGCCTCTGCGTGGCACATGCTTTTAATCAATTCGGCTACAGTAACTACTACACTGCCATTCTATATTTCCTTCAGTTTCTAAATCCGTCTTACGAGGCCCTTCCGTGATCCAATTTTTTCCTTGAGAGAATTATTAGATATGTTCTTGCGTTATTGCTAAGATCATAAAACCATTGTCACTGGAGTTCCCCCGAGGGTTGCTCACTGGCTGAAGGGGACTACTCACAGTTGACATTTAGGATAAGATACAGGAACGGGAGATTTGAAGAAGTCAGAGAACACGCTACGCTTAAACTTGCGATTTAACTTTTAGCAGCAACAAATAAAACAAGTTAAACTGTCGTATATTGAAACTTCATCAAGCCTCCATGATTAATACAATTATAAGATTTTAAATTGAAACTGCTTATTTCATTATAGTACTGAATTTAGAAAATAGTTATGGATATAGACCTTATAAGCTAGATTTGACGCAGGGAACTAAGGAGTAAAATGTATAAAGGAGAGAAAAAAAAGCTGCGACATAAATATTGAATTTTAGAATGGAAGTTTGAAAAGTGTGTATGGATAGTTCACAGTGGTAAACTATGAAATGAGGGTGTAATGTTTTTGAAAAAAGATTACATTGTCACAATATTGCCTTATATCACGCGGACAATCGAGGAACAGGGGAACACACATATTATAAAGATTTACATACGCTTATAAAACCATAACCCTCTTTTTTGGTAGTGAGGTAAAAATAAAGTTCGTTTTGCATTACTATTGATAGGCTTAAAATCAACCTATTTATTTACGGAATTCTAGACAACGATTCAAAGAACAGTGTGAAAAAAACAGCACGGCAAAATGAAAATAAATTATTCACCTAAGGTTCCAGAAAGGCACTTATGAATGACAGAACCGCCGGATCGGAAAATTGCCTCTGAAGTACAGACGCCAAGAAAATCAGACGTCGAGTGTGTTTTTTACATTTTCACTTTCACATGTAGGTAATGAAATCAGCGAAGAAGTGGCAACCCAAATTTATTCCTTGAAGGCGAAAATATCAGATTGCAAATGCTACATCATGACTTAAAACCTGTAAACCTGGTAAACCTGTATTATGTCAATTAACGGTTAATATCAATCACATCTGTCAAAATTCATCCAAAAAATTCGATAAAATGGTAGTTAGGCACATTTGTACAAAATATGACAAACCTAACGTTACTGCTAAATCAAATTGGTGACAATAGGCAGCTTTGTGAACATGACACCCATTTTGTTTTTTTATTTATTTTTATATTTGGGTAGCGGGGTAATAGTCAGTGTAGTCACTATTAGAAAACTATTGCAACCCAATAGTTGCTGTGATGAAAAAATATAAAAGCACTAATTAGGCAGCTAAATGTTCTGCAATAGTAGAGTTGAAATTAAACAAAATGTATCGATACAATTATTAGAAGAATATGGAATTTAGAAAATGTATATTCGAAAAAACAGATACTTTTGATTTTGACTGAATTGCCGATATATTGTCGCCCAATTAAATATTAATGAAAGATGTTAAAATAATGCAAATACTGAGAAGAAAAGCAAACCTTATCACTATTCGGGGTTAACGCAAAGATGTCAAAGCTTTGCCAACTTTGCGAAGTTACCATTCTATACCTAAGTATCTTCCAATTTATATTCTAGTCACTGCTGCACACTAGAATATAAATGCAGGAACTGACCTGCGATGCGAGGCTAGTCTCAGCTTAACATAGGTTGTTCATTATTCAAGTAGGTTAAACATTTTATTATTCGTCTATTTATAGAAAGTGGGTAGTCTGAAAACTGAAAATGAACATGAAATCCAACCTGAAAATAAATCGTGCCATTTTAAAGTATTAGTGAGAAAATATTAATTATTAAAAATGTATAAATCTACACGTCCATAAATTTCAACACCATTCAATTAAAGAAATAAAATCATTTAAATTCATACAAGTTATACCATAATTATTTTAACATTGTTTCAATGACAATTATTACTTTTATAAGGCAACTTTTTAAGGTCCAAAATAGACAAATATTTGTAAAGTCCAAAATAGTGAAATAATTTCCCCCAATAAATACCAATCATAGATATTACAATCTGCATATCCCCAAGTAAATATAATCTGCATATTACTCCGTACAGTGATACCAATAGAAGCCAGTGGAAATACAAGTAATGCATATCTATATTCTATTGATTCATCCGGACATAAAGTGGCTGATTATAAAAGACACTGAAAATTATACTGTACCGTGGCCGGATTTCCACCCATCCCTAGTATATTTTCATGTTTTTGAGCCTCTTCTGCGAACCATTATCCACATCCGTACACAATTTGACAAGGGACTGAATAAACAAGCTCGTTTGCACCAAATCGAGCCTATTGTTTACAGAGTCATTGAATTTCGTCAGTGTTTTAGTATTAATGGTATTTTCCTTTTGCGTCACACTTTTATCTGTTATCGGGGATATGCGTGTTGAAATGTGTGGTTTGTATATGTGTGTATCAGAGTACACAAATACGTTACTATTTTTATCGGCGATACAAACCTCCTCTACCAGTCATGATTGGCAGCAAGCAATTGCTTGTGTGTCGCCGCTATTGGCATAGTTCAACGTTTACCTGATGACGATAATGATGATGGTTTGCCTTTTATCTTTTATGTAAGAGGAGAATTACCAGATTTTTGCCATATATTCAACCGCCAAGCAGTATTGTGCAGTCATTTTCCGTTTTGAAGAGCAATGTTTCCAGTAGAATGAGATAAAACCAATGTCTCAGGGTGGCGAGCGCAGTGCAGTGACGCGCAAGATTTTACGACTAAAGTTCTGGGTGGCACTGCAAATGTTATGGGCAGGCGTGACTCATACCATCAGGCCGGCGAGCTGCTCTTCACATTACACAATTGAATAAAAATAAATTTGATGTGGAGAATCTCCGTAAAGCAAGCAATCTTCTTGCTTCGGATCTTTTCATAGCGAAAGATGAAAACATAATGTTGAAATAAAGCAAACAGATGCAGTAAAATGGAATAGAAGAAGGTCCAAAGTATGTGCCACAAACAATTTGTAATCTAGTGGTAACTTTTCGCCCACGAGTCTGCTCGCTCTCAGATAATTAATGTCATTCCGTAGGTGTTTAAATATTTATGCCCTTTCATTTAACATATTCGATGGTTCTAAAACAGCCTTTGATGTATCAGTACGAGTGAACTTTCATTTGTTGGAACAGGGTCTGATTAACTATCTACTTTCGGTCGCTATGTATAACTGACACCTTTTTTAGTCGGCTCTTTGAACAACTCTATATAATGTAGTATGTACTGATATCCTGATCTGGGTATAAAGCTTATACTTGCAATTAAGTAACAAAAAGTCTGTACATGGATAAATAAAAAAATGGCTCTATGTGTCTGTCTAGATTTTGTTCACGAAATGCGTAAAAAATAATGTACCGATTAAAATGCGGGTTCACTGTTTGATAGCTTAGGATTTCGCTTAAAATCCGATGAACTTAGTATCTCGATGCGAATGAGTAGAAACCGAGCATTCGATAAAAAAATAATTAACTGCCGAACGATTTTTTATAAAATTTGGTATTATTGTACGTTGAAGATTAGTACTTTGGGCCTAGATAGGATACTTATATATCAAAAAAATTACAACACGCGCAAAGCTGCGGGGCGTAGCTAGTCTATAAATATAAGTTTATCTATATATCTATAGTATTTTTACCAACCGGGATGCTACCATCAGCTTAACCACGCGCTGTTTCCACCATCCAGCTGGCTTATTCACACAACTTTGGCTTTTTAATTAAACTAATTATGTCCCTATATCAAACATTTTCACCAATCCAATGCTGACTGACCCCAAACATTTTATTCATAGAATTTAACACTGTGAAATGAATATGAGGACTAAAGTAATTACAGTGGCTTTTACGGAGATTTCAGGACCTGTCACCAAACCCTTTTTGCCGCCCTTATTACGTTGTCGGTTTGATCTTACCTTTTTTAGATTACACTTTTTGGGTCAGGTAATAATAAAAATTGTGTCTGTATAATTTTGGGTAGAGTGAAACTGTCTGTCAAAGTTCTGGAAGGTTTAATGAATATCTGATCAACGAGTCTGTATTTTTAGGGTCGCATAGGTATTTTAAAATAATGCTGAGGTTTTATTTATTATATATGGTTCCGTTTACGTAGTATTTGACTAATTGACCTTTTTTTTTGCTTGACTTGCATGTACCCCCTTTCCCCCACCAACGCGTAACGTACAAAGTACAGAAATACTTGAAAGAAAACTAATACGAATTTACTAATAAAATTATCACCGTTTTCTATGGTTTTAGTTTACGAGATGTAGCCGACCCACATAGCGCATTTTATGCCCGCGTCAAGTCTGAACAAATTCCATTGACTTAATCCAACCGTAAAAACAACTTTGTTGGCGTTTAACGTAAGAACTACTGGGCCATTATTCTCTATGAACAGTCACACGCGTAACGCGCCTCGCTGTGGAATCGTTCGGAAAATTACGGCAATTCTCGAACATGTACAAACAATTCCACGCAGATATCTTAACACGGCGCGTTACGTGGCCGAGTGGCAATAGAGAATAAGGTCCCTGGACCGATTGTAATGTGGTTTTCACATTGCTTAGGATTTCACTATTTTCCCTTAATAACTAACAATGTTTATTAAAGAGGTTTGATCCTTATGATAGATCATATCAATTGGTGCCATAAAAAAGCAGGATGGTATATTTTCGAATTTGATCCGGTTTGATTCCTGGCTGAGGTAAGCAACTTTTCAAAAAAGTTTGAATAATACACTAAAATAGAAATAATAAAGTATATAATATACTTAATTAAAAAAATATGTGAGAGTTTTCTTTTAGTAAAATTTGCAAGCTTCAATATTGAGGGTACTTTCCTTCCAGGTCCCGTAAAAACTTTCCACTCTCTATATTATATGGATAAGATAGCTATCAAGCATTGTGGCTAAGGATATTTGAGTTAGAACTGGCTGTGCCACGTGGCTTTGCCCGCGTGATAAATAATAAAATAATATTTTGTGTTGATCCGAGATTTACAGTATTTATAGACAAAGTTGAAATCAAGTTTCATTAAAATCGCATAGCTGAAACAAACGTAAGGATAGAATTTCAGATATATATACTATTTAGTATCCTGCGACTTTGTACGCGTGGACTGTTTATCGTGAAAAAAGCATCCTATGTTCTTCTAGGATATAAAAACCAATGCAAAAGCAGGTATAGCACCACTCTCGATGTTTTTGACATACTTGTTATTTTGTTTCCATGTCAACCGTTTCTAACAGCGAGTAATCAACTTTTTTCCAGTTTTCCAGTTTTCCCGTAGAAACATACAACTTTCTGGGATAAAAAGTATGCTTTGTTTTATTCCAGGGTATAACCTATGTCCATTCTAAGTTTCATCAAAATCCGTCTGGCCGTTATCTCGTTTGCTTCCCATTCTCGATTACGCTGACGTCTGCTATCTCGATCTTACCGAAGAACAGCTGAATAAGCTTGAGCGTTTACAAAATGTTGCTATAAGGTTCATATTTGGCTTGCGCAAATTTGACCATGTTTCTCACTTTCGTGCAAAGCTCAAGTGGCTACCCATTCGCCTTCGCCGGAATGCTCATATCCTTAACCTTCTTTATAATATCTTGTTTAATCCTTCTACCCCGAGCTATCTTAAAGAACGCTTTGATTTCCTCTACACATCCAACACCTTCCATCTTAGATCATCCGAAAATCTCACCCTGTCCCGGTTATAATTAAGGGGTACTGTTGTATGCCTTCTTACCTGCTTTCTTCCCTCAGGATGGGGGTTCAGAAATAAGGCAGAAATATACGGGCATAAAACATTTAATTTTGCCAAGGGCCGCTCAGTAGTAGGGGGTACACGAAAGTGGTGGTATCGGCCGGACACAGTATGGCTGATTCTACTTCTCTGGTCCTGGTCCAGTACTCTCCTGACTGAGGCCGCAGGTGGAAGGGGGCGCTTGTGGGAGACCAGGTTCTCAGATCGTAGCCGGTTCGAAGTGATGGCTGTCAGACCAGCAAGCCGGACGTAGGACCCCAAATTCCGGGGTGAAACAACAACACCAAGGTCTCGGAGAACGTGTAGGGACGAACAGTTTTATATTTGTTGTCTCTAAGATCCTGTCTTAATTCAAGCAGAGACCAATAAAATTGACGTACGTTCTATTAAATTAACCTCTCGGCGTGTGTGATGGCGGCGGTCTCCCGGTTGCGTCTCAGCTCCCTTCGTAACTCCTAATTAAACTGCACTGCAGCGAACAGGTCGGGGTGCGGCAAATAAAATGACGCTGCGAATATATTGAACGTATTGATGAATTTCAAAAGCTATTTAATTAATATTTAATATATGATTAGTAGGTAAGGTAATATACGTGTAGATAGTGTTTTATAGATATTAAAATTAGTTGTAACGATTTTAAGTTTTTTATTTTTTTTTATAAATAATATGTAAATAATGTAAACATGTACGTATAACGTTACAAACCTCAAGCTACCTTTGCTTTGCAGCACTTTTTACGGACGTTCTTTCACGGTAGAAGCTGTTCGTCTGTGGAATAAATTGCCTGTTTCTATACGGCGTGCGCCATCTTTGGAAGTTTTTAAGTGTCAAGTGAAGAGGTTTTACTTGGAAGTCTAGCAAATATTAAGTTTATTATCACGTTTGTCATGTTGCTTGTATTACAGTTTTTTTTTTGTTTTTTATCATCTCATAATTATATTTGGGTATTTATGTATTCATATAATATATATTTATTTATATATGTATGTATATATATTGGAAATTTTTATTTATATATTATTATATACTATTTCTCACTAAGTAGTATTTTTATATCATAATGCACCCCGTCCCTCACAACTATAACAAATCCTCTCCATCCAAAGGTTGCCTGGAAGAGATCGCTTTTAGCGATAAGGCCGCCCATTGTACACTTCTTCTGCTATTGTTCCTTTATTTTTTGTTGATTTTGTTTGTGGTGTGTGCAATAAAGAATTTATCTATCTATCTATCTATCTATCTCGTGAAATCTCTCCAAACAAACAAATAAACAAACAGACAACGTTTCACTGTTATATATTGGTATGGATTAGAAGGATAGGATTATAAGAAGTTTTTTAAATAATGTAACGAATCATAGATAAAAGTACGTATACGAAGAATAACGAACCTATTCAATTTCACTCCATTTCGTAGCATGTCAGTTAGTGTAACACGGCTTCGTAACCCCGACAGTGCCATAATATTGTGACATACCCACTTTTAATGAGATAAGTGGACATCATATTACAATATTAGTGACCAAAAAGATACTAAAATTTATCGAATGTCATTGTGGGTTACATTTTATTACGCTTGTCACACCGCGCTATTTCATGTACCGACAACGAAACTGTTGTTTGTTTAGAAAACATCTATTCTTGATTTATCGCTGACATAAATAACCATAAAATTATATTATTTACACTTTGTTTATGTTACCGGACAAGAAAAGACTGTTTGTAAAATAATAATTTATGAATTGCATTAAATAGATTTTATATTTCTTTTACCATTTGCTGGAAGTCATAAACATAAAAATTACATAAAATGCTGTTTTATTATAGGTAAATGTTTAGGCAATATTTAGGTATCTTCTGATTTTAAAAGTTACAATAATAATGAAAACCCTTTCAGAAAGTTATACTCAAGCTCCTAACCACTTACCACTTTGACAAAATCGGAACATCTGAAGTGGTATGCGGGAACCTGGGAGAACTATTCAGTACACCCTGATGTAACGTCACGTATGCGGGCTGCTTGGTAGCGAGACTAATCCCCCATTCCTATAAAAATTAAACGAGTCGTGTTTTCAACGTCTCATTACATTTTGACGTTTTTTGTATGGCGTTTATGTCAAAAGCAGACGGACAGTAAGCTAAAACGGCTCGTTTTAAGATATAGGAACCAGCCATAAGTTACTTCTTTATTCTGTGCCATAATATTCTGTGCCATAAGTAAGACAAAGTAAGGCAGTACCTAACCTTACTTTTTTGTTGCCATTTTAGAACGCGGGCAACGTGTCTTCCTCAGGTTCCGTGCTAAGGAGGGCACTATAAGCTGTCGGTCCTGACTGCTATTGATTAATAGTCGTTACGTCAGAGACCCTCGGGCTGCACGACAAACTCTGACACCAGCGGCCAGCACTACGCCTCATACGACATACAAACAAACAAACTTATAATAAAGCAGCTATTTACTATAGCAAGAAGTCTGTACTATAAAGGTTATTAAAATAAAGTTGATCTAACGGACTTAAAACAAGTTGCTGAACAAGAATGTAGCATTTTTTTGGTGTTGTCTTTCTGTATGATAGAGCATGACGTCAAAACTACTGAATCAATTGAAATGCGGTTTTCAGTGTAAGATAACTTAAGAAATGTTGCAAAATTTGGTGTACCTTGCATCTCAATGCGATGAGTAGAAGCCGAGCAGTCGTTAAAAACTTTTTGACGGTTGAACTAAATTTGGTAATTTACACCTACCCGTACTACCCGGTAATACCTACTTTTGGTAATAGAGTAACACATAGGACACTTCTTATCTATCTATCTATCATACATATAAATGACCACGCGGGCAAAGCCGCGGGTAAAGGTATTAAAGAATATAATTGCTCACTAATAATCTTATTGCTAACTTCTTACGTCCAGCTCACATGAACTCGACCCGATGTTGTTCCATTTTTCCCCGACTACGGTGAAGCACGGGAAGGGTAATGAGTTTAATAGTCTATGTATGTATGAATGTAGATGTTCCATCACAGCGTCGCCCCTATTGGTCCAATTTTGAGAATCGAGGCATTGAATTATTGGATTAGTCTCCAATATTTTACCCGACTTCGGCGAAGCATAGGAAGGATCATGTGTTCAAACTACAAACTTGATCCGATTTTTACAAACAAGGTTTCAATCGATTCGTCTTCATCGCAAACACATCACAGGCTATTTTATTACCCCATCGTAGTCGGATTTTAACTTTCGAACTTATGACTTGTTGCTCCATCTATTCAAACGGTAAAACATTTATCAATACATATTCTATCTATCAATATATTCTAATAATAAAGCAGTAATTACCAAAAATAATGTAAAATGAAGATAATAAAAAAGGTACTTAAAATAAGGTACTTAAAATAAGGTACTAAACAAGAATATAAGCTTCAAAGTCTGGCGCATCGACATGAGGTCGCAAACCTGTCGGTATTCTACAGATTGCTCAATGGAGAGTGCACAAGAACTGCCCAACCTGATTCCCCCATTTCTTTCCATTACCGTACGACTAGACGATCGGCAAAGCGCCATCCTTTTATGGTTGAAATACCTCGCACAAGAACGAAGCGTTACGATTCTTCATTTATTATAAGACTAAGGAGTGGAATGCCTTGCCCTCGTCATTGTTTCCGGTACAATATAACCCAGGTGTGTTCAAGTCAAGAGTAAATAGGTAATAGGCAATCGTGTTACACCTTCGACCACATCATCGTTTTCTATCAGGTGAGATCGTGGTCAAACGATTGCCAAGACAGAGGTATTTTTTTTTATTATGTTAGTTATATATTGTCTTTCTGTTTGTCTGTCTGTTTGTATGTTTGTTGATGCATCTCGTAATAACCAATGGACCGAATGCGATGCGGCTTTCACTGTAGGATGGCTAAGGGTTTGACTTAAAAACTCGTGAACTTTGTGTCTCAATTCAAGTAGAAGTTGAACAATCGATAAAACTTAACGTCTGAACGAAGTTTGATCATATTGGTACTTTTGGTTTTGGAATAACATAGGATCCTTAAATCCCAGAAAAAAAAAACACGCGGACTTACTCCCATTCCCGTAATCTAGGCGACCGCCCAAGCCATTTCTTTGCCGTGTGGGTTCTGCGTTAAGGCCTCCTCACACCTAAGAAAAATCAGCTCGCTTACTCCTTGACATTCGCTAGTGATGTGGTACATCAGAACTAGCAGGTCTAATTTAGCAATTTCTTCGGCATGCATTGTTCGTTTTATTTAATCCGTTCATAAAATTATCAGCACGAGGCGCGCAATGTTTACGTTAGTTTATTGAAAATAGCGTAAGTTTCAACAACATGTACCATATACACCACGTGATATCTAGGTCTATTTTATTTGAGTCATTATAAAAAGAAAGCCTTGAAACTGCACGTATTTGCTAAGTTCCTTCCTAGGTTTGACGTTTAAAAATCAGAAAGAAAAATAAATCCTATACTATGGTAATACAGTTTATTCTCAATTGTTTGACACCACAAAAATTAAAATCCAATTTGCTAAATTTTAGATCGATTTTCTAAGCCGCACTTACTGATATTTCCCATTAGAAAATAGATCTTATTATTATAGTAGCAAAGCATATTTTAAAAATAGCACAAAAGCAGTAACTTTTAGGTCGAATTTAGCAATTTCTTCGGCGTGCATTGTTCGATTTATTTAATCCGTTCATAAAATTATCAGCACGAGGCGCGCAATGTTTACGTTAGTTTATTGAAAATAGCGTAAGTTTCAACAACATGAATCATATACATCACGCGATATCTAGACCTATTTTATGTGAGTCATTATAAAAAGAAAGCCTTGAAACTGCACGTATTTGCTAAGTTCCTTCCTAGGTTTGACGTTTAAAAATCAGAAAGAAAAATAAATCCTATACTATGGTAATACAGTTTATTTTCAATTGTTTAACACCACAAAAAGTAAAATCCAAATTGTGAAATTTTAGATCGATTTTCTTAGCCGCATTTACTGATATTTCTCATTAGAAAATTGATCTTATCAGTATATTATCAAAGCATATCTTTTAATAGCACAAAATTGCCAAAAGCTAGGTTGCAGTTAACCGATTGTCAGATGTACATCGACTCTTTTCTTAAATCCGCTCAATAAATTATTAGCACGAGGGGAGTAATGTTTAGGTTACATAATTCAAATTGACACCGATATTTTATAATCTACTGTTCCATTGCGCTATTAATATAAGTAGCTTGTGAAAGACATTTAATAAATCGAGCAATGGAAAATGTGGAAAACTTACCTACGTCAATACTTTGACATAAGTAAGTAAACGCCCATTTAATGTCATCAAGCTCCGCCTTCAAATATTTTGAATTACGCTTACTGGCCGTGACGCTCCGCCTTTCTTATAGTTTTGAGCCAATCATACCAAATGAAACCTTATGGGCGGTCTTATTTGGTATAATTGGCTCAACGTCATCGACACATAAAAAGAACACATGGAAAAATAAATCATATACTATGGTTATACAGTTTATTATCGATCATTTCATACCAAATTAGGTGAAATCAAATTTTCGAAAATATTCGCATCCACTTTCTCAAATTAAAATACCGTCATTTGTCATTCAAAAAAATAACTTATCACATTACATTAAACCACAATTTTCAAATAGCACAAATAAATGGTTATTTTTAAATATTTTGCTAAGAAAACCTACAAAACCTTGCAGACGAACGGCACTTATTGATGTCAATTGCAACCAGCATCAGTTGGGGTGACGGCAATAGAATGTTTACTTATGTAAAGATAAACAATAATAAGCTACATATTATTCTACACTAATCAACTTCAACACATATATTTTAAAGAGGAAAAATTTGATTGCTTGTATGTTTGTTTGTTGGTTTTAATGTATAAACTCTAAATATCCTAAACTGATTTTAAAAATTCTTGCATTTATAAAATGCTTCATTACCAGCGAGTAACATGGGCAATATTTCATCATTCAAAAAATTAGAGATCCCTACGAAAATTGCAATAATGTAACTCAAGGTATCAAAACTATGCAAAAATGATGATTACTTGCTGTATAAGGAACGTGTTGCCGTGGAAAATAAATAATAACAAGTCTGTCAAGTACGTGAGTAGGCAATAGTCTTTCGTTCAAACTCACTACTGCAAATGATTTTGAATTACACTCATTGCTGGGTTTTTAGAAATTACGACATATAAATGCTAAAAGTGAGAAAATTCCGCAGTGTGAGCGCTTACCGTGTAAAGCCGGGGCGAGTCACTAGTAAACCTATAAAACAGAACCGTGATGTACCTGATGACTGACTTACTGACTGACAGACAACGCAGAGTCTAAACCGGTGGATCTAGAGATTTGAAATTTGGAGGATATATTCTCTGAGTATCCAAGAGGTGTATTCAGCTCAGCTCTATGATGTACCACATATATATTGTTTGTCAAAAGACGGAGTTTAACGTGGCAGGACGCACAGAGGATAATCAGAAAAACATATGTTTTTGTTATCTTTAATTCGGTATAACTCACGATTTGTACGTGGCGTATACGTTTCACGACAAACAAATGGCCATGCACCTAGACAAAGCACCAAACGCTTTTATATTATTAAATTATGATGATGACACTTTGTAAATATAGTCTTAAACAAGTGCTGCACAAAAAACTATGGTACAAAAAAATCGACTTCAATTGGATTAACTAATAACTAAAATTACTTATCTAATTTTGATTCAATTTAAACATTACTATACTGGAAGTCTTGTTTCTCAAGTAAAAAACATCATCTAATTCGGTTCAGAAATCCTTATATATAAGAGAACATAAACTATAAAATAAATAGATTTTCTAATTAAAAGAACTGAACCAATTTTGATGAAGTTCATATGGGACTACACTGAAAGTTTACTCTTTTGAATATAACAACAACAAAATCAAAAATCCAAATCGGCTTAGAAATCTTAAAGAGGCAATATAAACACAAAATCAAATGGATTTACTAAAAAAAAAAACACAATTTATTGTCGAACAACTACTGAACCAATTTTGATAAAAAATCACTTGGAGAGTATAAAAACAAAGATTTCAAACAATCTTTTTTTCTTTTTGGTATGCAAATAAATCGGTGTACATACATACAAAAAACATATACGGTCTCTTTTTGTGAAGTCGATTATAAAAACACTTGTTTAATAATATTTGAAAATTCATCTTTAAAGCGGTGAACGGGGATGGCAAAGTTTATATGAAGAAACATTAGGTATTTGTTGAAAGTAGAGTACGGATTTAAATGAAATTTGATATAACGAAAAAGAAAATATCACGCTAAGAGGCGGAACCTAGCAGCTGGTGGTGAGATGGCATGAAAAGATGGCGGGAGTGAAACGCCACTATTCCGTCGGCAGTCAAAGGTGTTCAATTATCTCTCAATTGCGTTCCTTAAATTCCCCTTATTTAATTTCTAAAAGTATTTCATGTGTAATAAATTTGTTTTGTGAAGTATAATTGACTGAGCGAGCGTAAAGTGCGAGCGAAACATCGTTTCAGCTTGGGTATAAATGCCTTCGTATGTCTGTCCGGATCTCTGTTCTCCTCAACAGGTCGCATTTCTCAATCGATCTAGATGAAACTTAGAATACAGGTTTGATGACATTTTAGAATTATTTAAAATATTTAACATTTTTGATTTACTTCCCCCAAAATAGAGTGTTCTATAAAATAATTGTTTAGTTGGTTTTACCGTAAGAGTTCCAATGTGTTCTTTTTAAATACCTCCTTAACTATTATTTTGGACTGTTTCTATAAATATTCCTCAATCTTACATTGCAGTAGTACCACATCACTGCTTAGCAAGGTGGTGCGGGATGAATTTAAAGAGCTAATGTAAGGCCGGCTTTACGCAAGGCGGCGGAGCACTTACGAGCCCGCTTCCCAGCCCGGTGAAGTTGTCTGTAGGTCGGTAGAGACCAAAATTTTTTTTTTATCTTCCTAAAAAAAACAAATAAGAGTTCAGTACAATACAATAACTCACTTTATTGACACACAGTTAAAAACAAATTACAGAAAATATAAATTATATAAACAATAGATAAAATGGGCGGTCTTATCGCTCATAGCGATCTCGCCTAGACAACCTTAGAAAGAAAATAATTGCTAAAAAGGGACGATAGTGTGGCAATATTAAGTAACTATACAAATGTAAATACAAATAAATAAATAAAATGTACAATAAACTACACAACAATAGCTACTTAAATATTATGTTAAAATACCACGTGTGTTTCTGTTTGAGTACCACGCGGGCAAAGCCTCCGTCACCGCCTTATCATTACTCGAACAATCCCAATTTCAAAGAAATCTGGTGTGCCTTATTGAATTTCATAATTATTAGTTTGAATAGAAACCAATTTCTAGTTCCTAATTCACGAACTAGAACAATACAGATATTCTTACAATATAGACAGAATATCCCAGAATAAGACATAAAATAAGCTCCACCAGACAAAGGAATCGGAATGAATTAGGCAAAATGAGGGTTGCCAATTTGTTGTTTTTTCTCACAGTCTGGATGCCTAAATAATGTGAAAATTGCTTATTTCAGTTCCCAAATTCATTGTGTAATTGTATATTTTGAAGTATCTAAGTGGTGGCGTTTGGAATGATTCGAATGTCGAGCTCTCAATTTCGTAATTAAGTGGTGATTAAAAAGCGTAGCAAAAACTACAATTCGACTACGGTCGGTTAAAAAATAGCTAAGTACACTCTATAATTAAAAACAAATCGATTGGTAACTCGCTTGTCCAAAGTGGACCAATAAGGGCGACGCTATCCACATACATACAGCTGTTGTTGTGCGTAATGTCTAAACTAACTAACCCACATCGTTATAAACCGAGGTGTATTAACGATAGCGGCCAATCAGGGAGCTTGCCATCGGCGGCAAGGGTCAAATCAGGTAAAAATTTGATCGGCCCATATTATTTACAATGAGTTGGCGCACATCCTGTGGTAATTAAAAGTAAATTAGTTTTTGTTGCCCTTGTAAAAATTTTGATATTTATATCTGTTTGGAAATCCTCTAAAACGAGGAAGTTTTATTAGTAATTTGTACTTACACTTAATGTGATAGTGTTTTTTTAAACTAAACTATCTTATTTTACACGTAACGTAATAAATATTATATAATAATAATAAATAATTGTCAAGGCAATATTTGAAATGGTTTTAGATATTTTATTAATAGTTAAGCTATTTTATTAACTTACCTACAAATATAAAAAAAAATGTCATTAAATGTTCCATTTCATTTTTATTTCATCATAATTGCCCAGAACTGAATATTTTTCTAAAAATTGCGAAAAGTCAAATATCTATTACTTTCGGCCATACATTGGGGGGCTTAAATTTGTAGCACATTAGCACCCCTACCACTTCCTTCCGGAAATACATCAAGTTACCAATAACCCTGTATAGATAGTGTTAAAATCATTACCCTTCCCTTGCGTTGCCGTAGTCGGATAAAAAGACGACCATTAGCTGCCAACCACTACTCCTTTGTTGATGTGCAGAGAAAGTTATCGCAAATTTACTGCAAAATCGGCTGTGATATGGCAACCCTAGCACAAATAGAAACATTTTGTGATTGTGCCCTAGTAGGGTAAGCAGGTCAGGTTGCGGCCCAATTGGTTTGGTCCGTCGAAATGTCCCCTCATCGTATTACTGCGGCACTGTATGTCACGACAAACGGGTTCCGTCCAGGCTCAACTCTATTATGCCCTGGCCAATTCATTTCTGATGCGTCTCAATTTGACTTTGTATCTGAACTGCGTGGCTGCAGCCTGGTGCATTGCATACTGACTGGTATTGTACTTATTTATGTGCCATTGCAGTTTATGAGCTAAAGATAACTTAAGCACCTTAAAAAACGCACTTGCACTTGCACTGGCACTTGCTAAATAACGTTGCTTGGCAAGTAAAAGTAACGAGTATCACTTACCTCTAATACTTGCTTAGTATTACGTGGTGAAATTCATACGTACAGTAACTGGTGAGTTTAACTGATGATCAGCCTACTCGAAACATTACTTGAAGGTCGTGAAATAGGCCCATAAGCTATAATTGAATAGTTTTTCAAATGTGTGTTCAAATCTTAATTATTCAACAAGACATAAAGTCAAAAATTAAAACCCAAATAAGGTCGGGTAAAAATAGCCTATGACGCTCCTGCAATGAAAATGAATCGATTGATAGATACTTGCTTGCCAAAATCGGATCAAGTTTTTAGTTTGAAAACATAACACTTCATTTGCTTCGACGTAGTCGGGTAAAAAATTTACTATGACACTCTATACCTGAAGACGAATTGATTGACACCTTGCTTGTCAAAATTGGAGCAAGATTTTAGTTTGAACATATAAGCCTTCCTTTGCTTCGCCGTAATCGAGTAAAACGAAAAAGTCTATAACACTACACCTGAAGACAAACTAGCTTAAAACCTAAAAAAAACACGCCAGCCCTGCAAAAAAATAACTTATTCCAATAAATTATATACTGTTGGAATGTGCTTATCAAGGCTTTCAATTTGATACCCATATTGTAAAATACAAAGAAAAAAAAATATTTTCGCCTTTGAAAATTATGGTACCACAAGGAAAGTTTTCAAAAAATAAATAGCCAATGTTACTCGGGGAGATGTCAGGATTCTAACGATATACGTCTACGTTTCATACGTTATACGTCTACGTCGTAATTTGACCCGGCATTTAAAAGTTATGGTGGAATAAAGGAACTCACATACAAACATACATACATGAATCCTAAAAACATTACACTCCTTTTTTGGGCAGTCGTATAATAAAAGAAATATTCAATTATGTGCCCTATTGCGTTCGACCGAGGTGCTTCGAACAACATCAAGAGCAGGTGGACATTACGGTACCTACTTTTGTGAGATGCTAATGATGTCTTTACGGGAACAGCAGATACGACCGCAAAAATTACAGTCATAATGGCGCTGTTTCCCCCCAGCCGGAGGAAGACGTAGGGGGAGAATTTAAGGGGTAATTAAATAGATTCATACTGGCTATTAACAAACTGATTGCGTGCATTCAGTGCTAGAACATAAAGGCTTTAAAAAAAGTGTATCAGCAAAAAAATTACTTGTTTAGTAAACATTTTGCGAATCCTGCAAAAGGAGTTATTGACATATTGCATTTTGTGTATGTCTCTCTATCATTGTTGTTGATTCACAAGAAACACGATTCAGGACGGTGGAAATCTAGGTGTGTGGGTGTGTTTGTCCGTAGTTGTATCTAGTCCAGTTTTTGTTCAGATTATATTATGCTTGCCGTAGCTTCCCTCTTTAAATAGATCTATGTGATAATATTATCAATTATTATGTATTTCACTTACCAAATGAATAGTAGTCATTTTAATACATTCATTTGTATAGAGGTGTTTCAACTGGCTTTCAACTAAAATTAATCAAGTCACAGATAATAAATTGAATGGAATGAGCAGACCCATCACAAAAAATCAACAATTTTACTAATTTTCTGTAACAGACAAGTCAATTAGCAAAGAAGCTTTCAAACCATTTAAGGTCAGAGCAGACTTAACGCCCCGGCACCGGATCGGCAACGCCTCGCCTTGGCGTTACGAAGTAACTATTTAGTATTCTACGCTTACGGCGCGTGGTCAACCCGCCGCCACCGCGCCGTCACCACTCTTACGTCTCGCAGTCGCCGCAGCTACGGCAGGGGGGTCCACTTGCTCCTAGTAGCTTGCTCACCCACGCCAAAAAGAAACATAAGATTGAAAATATAAGTTTCACAAAAAAAAGCATGTAAAACAAATATTTTTAATTTAACCTGGTCAACACCAGTTTAGGCAAACTGTACTACTCTTTTAAGTGTAGAAGTTTTTGAATATTACTTTCACTGTAGGAATTTAATTTAATCTTATAACATTCTTCAACAGGAATAAAATTAGTAAAATTCATATTTTTTACTATTTATGCACTCTTTTACCTATCACATAGTGCAATATAATGCAAAGTAATTTTCTGCAGTGTTCATTTAGTCCAAAATCATCTACAATCAAGGTATGTATTTCATATCAATAAGATCATGTTAGCGTGAGACGATTTTGACTCTTAATGACATAATTAGATTTAGTAAGATTCGGCATTTATTGTGATCATTTAGTCAAAATACGTTGAAAAAACAACTTAGTTCATGTCAAAAAGGTCAAAAATCGGCTGATACCGTCTAAACGGGCTTGTAGCTATGAATATTGCAAAAATTTGCGTCGCACTATTTTGACCCTTATCGACATTACTCAGATCTAATCAGATTCTGCATTTAATGTGTTCATTTAGTCACAATGCGTTAAAAAATATTAACATTAATAAATATTAATCATAATATGAATAATACGCGAACGCATAATTTATTTTCAATTAGGGTCATAAGTTTACTTTTCTTGGTAATTTTCTCTATGATAAACTTAACGAAATTTGCGAAATTTAACCCATGTTACCTTCTGTCTTAAAAAACTCTTGAAAATGTTCTCCTTACGCTTGACTATTTACTTACGGAAGACCTTATTGTGATTCTTAGTTTGTTTGGTCGGTAAGAATTAGTATTTTTTTATATTACCTATTTTCTATTTATTTTTGTTATCTTAGTAATAAACACCATTTTTATGTTTAAAATGCTCTGTCTTGGGAAATGGGGGTTGGCATGCCATACCACAGGTTTATCCTAGTTTGGGTGCCAACGGTAGCGATTTGGACATCCCCTAAACTAAACTTATTTTTTTCAAATGTAATTTTGGCTTTGTAATAAGTTTTTTTTCCCCTGGCATCTAATCCACACTCACTAAACAATCACTAAAGCCTGTCAGTATAAAATCAACTTTGTTTCCACGCAGCAAGAGTCCCGATTTGTCCAAACGCTGTCTCAGAACGTGTACAAATTTATCCAAACGCTGTTAGGCAGCGTGCTAAAAAACAGTTTTAATTACGTTATTTTAAGACCAGACTCTGCTTTTTAAGGGGTTTTTCCATAAATATGCTGGGTCAACCACAAACCTGATAAATATGAAACTCAACATACATGTTTTTGAGATCTTTATCTCTCTAAGACTAAGACAAAAACATGATTAACAGAATTGCATTCGATACATTTTCTTATCAAAATTTACGTTATTTTTAGTAATGTTTACATTTTTCTACTCAACGGCTTAAGTTTTATCTCTAAAATAAATTTCACAGCAAGAAAATATAGTTTATCATCTAAGATTTAGACAAAACTAAATTATTAGCCTGCCAATAAAATAAATAACTTTTGAGACATACGTCATTTAGTTCCAAGCTAAATTGTGTGTTCAAACAGCAATATTCAACCTTGTTACGCAGGCAATATAGTGCTTATTGCGGGTAGCGAGTGGCAGAGTGCATGGAGGAAATATAACCTTGGAGCCTGACCTTAAGTGGTGCAGCTTAAATGGACGTAAGTTTAGAATAGATGTCAGGAGCAAAAAAAGCATGTTACAAGGTCGACAAGGTTTAAATTACATTTGAAGAAATTTAGTCTAATTTAGTTTAAATAGTAAAATGATCAAATTGCTACCAATGACCTTCTCAGGATTAATTACTTATTAACCTAGTTTTACTGCTTCTAATAATATTATGTTTATGTTAAGATTTTGTAAGTTTGTATTGCATAAATAAAAATCATTTCAAAATAATTTCATAGGCTCAAATTAATTAAAATAACAAAAAAGTTGAGTTTCATATTTATCAGGTTTGTGGTTGACCCAGCATATTTATGGAAAAAAACCTTAAAAAGCAGAGTCTTAAAATAACGTAATTAAAACTGTTTTTTAGCACGCTGCCTAACAGCGTTTGGATAAATTTGTACACGTTCTGAGACAGCGTTTGGACAAATAAAGGCATAAATAAAGGAGCCTGAAAAATTAATTAAAATCACACAAAAGAAATGAGTATAATTACAAGAGGATATAATATATAAATTTACCTGACCAAATTACATGTTTATGCTTTAGTGTATAGATTCTGTGCTTCTGTGCATCATTTATGACATTTTATGAGACACATGGGACTTTATGAAATTAAAATCCCGGTAGTCCATTTAATGGGACTTCTGGGGAAAAAAACTTCAAAACAAATATACAGAACAACCATAGCGGGACTACTGGGAATACACCAAGTCTAGACGTCAGCCAGGCCACCTTGTCGTAAGAGAAGCGTCGCCCCGCCATAGCCAGGTGGACGCCTAGTCCACAATCAGCCGTAAGCGAGCCGATTCCGGTACCGATCCGTTCCCGGGGCGTTAAGTCTGCTCTGACCCTTATCCGTAGATGAAGTTTTCAAAATCGATTTCTCTCTTGTGCTCTTCTATTGCTTTAGGTAAATTTTCTTCGTAATTTAAAATTGAGACGCAAACATTCCGAGCATGTCTAAGAAAAACCGACTTAGATTTGTCAACATAAAAAACCCAATATATATAAAGAATTTGTATTTGGAATCATGCACAAGTGAGATCAATTATCCACACCAATATATAAAAGTGAAACGCTATCTGTTTGTTTGTTTGGGGAGCTTTCACGCTATAACAGCTGGACGGATTTTGATGAAATTTGGAATGGAGTTAGCTTATAACCCTGGAGTTAGCTTTTTATCCCGGAAAATGGAAAGTTTCCACGGAAAACTGGAAAATATTAATTACTCGCTGTAAGGAACAGTTGCATTGGAAACGAAATAATAACAAGTAGTATGTCATAAAGCATCAAGAGCGTTGTTGCTATACTTTTGCATCGGTTTTTAATATCCTAGAAGAACATGGGATGCTTTTTTCGTGATAAACTGTAGTCCACGCGGATGAAGTCGCGGGCGAAAGCTAGTTATTACTAAAAATCCACAAATATGTTTCAAATGTAATAGAAATATATTGTGTAAACCTCCTGAATCCATAATTTTGATCCATAACAGGAAGGAACAATAAAAAACAACTTATATACAAGCTGCACCCGCAGTTTTGCATGCGTATTCATTTATCTGGGTTAAAAGTTACCTAGGAGTGATTCCATGTCCAAAATACCTATAAAGTACAATATACCTAGGTACAACATTTTTATCAAAATTCCTTGATCTTTCAAATAGTTTTTATCGATTGCTCGGCTTCAACCTATCGGATTGAGATACTCCAGATTTTAAGTCATACTAAAGCTATCCAACAGTGAAACCAGCATTTTCAATCTGTCCAGTAGTTTTACGAGTTGCGTAAATTAAGTTTTGACCATTTGCTCACGGGCACCCAGGGGGTACGAACCTCGGCTTGGACAGTTGCCATTGATTACTTGGGGAGTATCGAACTAAACACCCCTGGATCTCTACTTTTAGGTAATGATCGAGAGGGCCCTGATGAAATGGCTGGAGCCCTTTGAATGACCAGCGATTCGTAATACACCTTCGAGAAGAATCGGCAAGAGACTCGAAGGCGAATAAAATCGACATTAATTACGGGACCTTCGAGCTCGCCGGCGAGGTCAATGTTTCTGTCTACTTGTGTTGAAAGATGGTGAAGATGACGGATTGGGCGAATCTATGGCTGCCTGCACCACGGCAGCGATTTCATCGTCCGGATCGCTCAAGATGTCTCTAGGGCGTCTGTTGCGTCTGTTGTCGCGTCTCCCGTGTAGTCAGAGGTCTGAACTACTAGAGGGTTAGGGTGATGGGGTGCCGTGTCAAAGTAGCGGCGAGAGGCATTTTTCATTTATTAAACTATCGAGGGAAGCTCGAGATCGCTGTGCAGGTCGATGTTCCTATGATACCAGGTGGCATCTACTGCACATTGGACGAATTTGTTTTTTAAGGTCTGAAGTTTCTCTAGGGAATATACTACGGTCGAGTATGTTATTGTAGGTCGGACGCAGGACAAGTTTTTTTCTATACTATGTACTATATATACTATAATATATATAGTAATAATATGTATAATATATAATAATAAGATATAATATGTATAATGTATTTAGTATAGTTATATATATATCTATACTTATAATAAAGCAATAGGAACGAAAAAGTCTGTACAAAGAAGATAATTAAAAAGAAATGGTCTAAGGTACATAAAATAAGCTACTGAACAAGAATATAACATTTTAAAGATTCGTGTATGTCTGTTTGTCTGTTTGTCTGTATGTTTGTTCGCACATCACGGAAAAACTACTGGACCGATTGCGATGCGGTTTTCACTGTTGGATAGCTTATGTTTTGACTTAAAAAACTCGGGTACTTTATATCTAAATCCGATGAGAAGAAGTAGAGCAATCGATAAAAATATTTTTGACGGCTAAAGGAATTTTGATCAAATGTTGGTATGTTGGTATTTTAGGTCCTGGAATAGCACAGAGAGTACTTTTAACCTACATAAATAACCACGCGTGCGAAGCCGTATATATGTACATATATACGGCTTCGCACGCGTGGTTATTTATGTAGGTTAAAAGTTAATTTTTTTTATATATATATATATATATATATATATATATATATATATATATATATATATATATATAAATATATATAAATATATAATAGCTGATGCCCGCGGCTGCTTTTTTCGCGATATACATATATATATACATATATGTTCTTCTAGGATATTAAAAACTAATGCAAAAGTAGTTATAATACTAACGCTCTTGATGTTTTTTGACATGCTTTTTATTTTATTATGTTTCCATGGCAACCGTTCCTTGGCAGCGAGTAATTAACATTTTCATGTTTTCCCGTAGAAACGGACCATTTTCCGGAATAAAAAGTATCCCATATTTTATTCCAGCTTATAAGCTATTTCCACTCCAAATTTTATCAAAATACGTCCAGCCGTTATCGTGTGAAAGCTCCCCAAACAAACAAACAAACAGATAACGTTTCACTTTTATATATTGGAATGGATGGATAGAATTACCTATAGAATCTAGAGGAAATATGAGTACGTTTTGTTAGTGTGTCTAGATTCAAGATGCTCTAGACATACGGATAGAAGACATTTATCCTCTGGGAGATATTCTGCTGAAAGCACGCACTAGTAGATTTCCCAGCCAGCCAGTAGTCGACAGTGCAAATAACTGTACAAACAACGTGGGGGCACGTCCGGGTATTTACCTATTGAATCCTCAGGGTTGGGCTTGAACTGCCACTATTGGAACAATGGAACAGATCTGAGCATACAGAAAGGCCTTTGTGGTAAAATGAAATAAACGAAAAGTCGAGGCCACTGATCAAACCTTATTAAATCATTACAGGATGCAAGCCACTTACAACTTTGATGTAGTTGACCGAGCGAGCGCGAAGCGCGAGCGAAGCGTCTCTGTTTCAACTTAGGCAAAAATTCTTTCATATATACGGATGTCTGTCCGAATTTCCGGCTGTCCTCCTCTACAGGTCGCATTTCTGAACCAATCTAAACGAAACTCGGTATACAGGTTAAGCAAATTTTTAGAATTTTTTAGTCGTCGGGGCTTTATGATTTTTACTTCCCCCAAAAAAGGGTAAAAAGAGTAAACTGAATATCTCTGCCATATTTAATCCAATTTCGATGGTTGTTTTTTATTTGAAAGGTAGAGTAACTTTAAGTTAGTCTCATAAAAATTTGGTAAATATCTAACGAGGATCTTCGGCGTGATGCGCAGAATAGCTCCTCAAAATGCAGTAAATTTCTCTTTTTATACGCTTTATATTAGCTTCACTTGTATGTTTGTATGTTTGTAACCGACTCCTTTGGACGCTATTTTGACCCACTTTAAACGGTCAGATTTCATTCAAATTTTGCACACCTGTCAAAGAACGATGACAATGCAATAATTCGAAAAAAAACTATAACACTGCAAGAGGAGGTAGCATTATAATAATAAAGGAGAACATCTACCATCGTGAACAATTTAAGTTTGAAGAACATCACATGGAAGCTGTCGCTATTTGTGTCAGAACTAAGCGCTATCCTGTAACCTTTGCAGCAATATATTGCCCACCAAAGCATGCGCTGAAAGCAGAACAGTATAGAAGTTTTTTAGAACTACTTGGTAATCGATTCTTACTGGGTGGTGATTTTAATGCTAAGAACACCTTCTGGGGGTCTCGCCTTACCACTACTAAAGGAAAAGAATTATTATGTGCAATCAAAGAAATACATTGTAATGTTATATCAACAGGAAAGCCTACCTATTGGCCTACTGACCCTAATAAAATACCAGATCTCATCGATTTCTTCATCTTTAAAAATATATCACCCAGCTTTCTTCTAATTGAGGAAGGTTATGATATGAGCTCAGATCACTCACCAATAATATTAACTTTAAGTGATACTATTGTATAAAAAGAGAATATTCTGACTCTTGTTAATTACAGAACGGACTGGGAAAGTTTTAAACTAGATTTAGAAGGAAAAATCGATCTAAATGTCCCACTAAAAAACGCACTACAGCTAGACATAGAAGTAAGAAAACTTATAAAAGGCATACAACAATGCGCTTGGGCAAACACACTGAAATATAAAAAGAGAACCAGAGTTAAGTCGTACCCTATAGAAATCAGGGACTTCATTGTTAAAAAAAAAAAACAAAGACAAAAGTGGCAGATGACTAGATCTCCACAAGACAAGACACTTTTTAACAATCTTACAAAAAATCTTAAAAGGGAAATACAGAACTTTAGTGATGACACTATAAATTCTAATTTAAGTCAGCTAACAAGTGATCGGACAACAGATTATTCTCTTTGGAAAACAATGAAGAACCTTAGAAAGCCAATCATGCATATCCCACCTATAAAAGAACATAATGGAAAGTGGGCAATCAATAACGATCAGAAAGCTAATAGGTTCGCACAGCACTTAGAGCAAGTTTTTCCAACAATTGGAGATCTTACAGATGATGAAGACTTTATACAGGAAAAAACTTCTAAAATTGAGCTAAACATAAGATTTGTTACACCAAAAGAGGTTTTTAACGAGATCAAACATCTAAGTTGCAAGAAATATCCTGGTTATGATTTAATTACTGGCAAAGTTCTACAAAAAGTTCGTAAAGCTTTAGTTAAAATAACTACGCTCATCAATGCATCATTTAGACTTCAGCATGTATCAAGTGAATGGAAAGTAGCCGAAGTCATTATGATACCAAAACCTGGTAAACCACCTCATGAAGTAACATCATATAGGCCAATTTCGTTGCTGCCGATAATGTCGAAATTGTTTGAAATACTACTACTGAGACGATTGAAGCCCATCATAGAAGAAAATTAATTCATCCCGGATTATCAATTTGGAGAAAAGCATTCTACAATAGACCAAGTGCATAGAATCACTAATGTTATTGAAAAAGCTTTAGAGGAGAAAAAATTTTGTACAACTGTGTTTCTAGATGTAGCTCAAGCATTCGATAAAGTTTGGAATAAAGGTCACAGGTGCAGTCTGCTGCACAAATTAAGAAAAATGCTGCCTAAACAGTTTGCAGATATTCTCGAGTCTTATCTAACACATAGAATGTTCAGAGTAAGGCAAGAAGATGCGTATTCAGAACTTAAGCAAATAAAAGCTGGAGTACCACAAGGGAGTGTCTTAGGTCCGTTCCTGTACTTATTGTACACTTGCAATCTCCCAGATTTAGAAAATAATACCATTGCCACCTTTGCTGATGATACAGCAATCGTGGCGATTGGGGCTACTCAAGAGGAAGCGGTCGAGAAAGTGCAAACAGCCGTCAATACCATCCTCGATTGGACTAAAAAATGGCGAATAAAACTTAACCAATCAAAATCCACACATGTAGATTTTACAAACAAGAAACCGAATTATCATCCTGTATTTATAAACGATCAAGTAATACACGGCCGTACACACAAAATACGGCCAAGTATCTTGGTATGACATTAGACGCAAAGCTTCGCTGGAAGGCCCATGTCGAAAAGAAACGCGATGAAATGGAGCTTCGCTACACAAAAATGTATTGGCTTCTGGGAAAACATTCTTCGTTGTCAGTTTGCAATAAATTACTTTTATACAAGCAAGTCCTCATGCCAATATGGACTTACGGTATCCAGCTATGGGTCTGTACCAAATCCACTAATATACAGATCATTCAACGTTTCCAAAATAAAGTACTCAGAGGCATCGTTAATGCACCGTGGTACATCAGAAGTAACGACCTCCATCGAGACCTGAAGGTAGATCTCGTTACTAAGGTTATTAAAAAAGTTGCCGAAGCTCACGAACGAAGGCTTCATCATCATGTGAACGACGAGGCTATCCAGCTCCTCGACAACACGGGCATCGTGACATGATGAAGACTCAAACGGACAAAACCATTTGAGTTAGTTTAGTGATATGATAGTGACTATGTAGTATCAATTATTTTGAGGCACCACAATCCCGTGTTAAGTCATTACATAAAAAAATTATAAAAAAACCAAACTAAAAAATAGAAAATAAATTTTAATTGTGTAAATAAGAAAAAAAAGTTTTATTTAAAAAAAAGCGTGGGGTGCTTTTCATATCTGTCAATTAAATATTTATAACTATTGACCCATGCACCCCACGATTTTTTTTAAATAAAACATTTTTTTTCTTATTTACACTATTAAAATTTATTTTCTATTTTTTAGTTTGGTTTTCTATATAAAGCGTGTTTTTTAGTTTTTTTAAACTATTATTTATTTTAGGTTTCTACCATTGGAATCAGCCCTTTACCTACTCGGTAGGGATTGATGGAGCACTTTGGTAATGAATGTTAGTGTAAATAAGATGGGCGCTACTTAGCAACACTATGTTGTTTGCAAAAAAGTTTGTACGCGCGAGGTCTATAGCTCACAGGGCCACTACTTTTTTTGGGTTTCCTAGACAAACAAGGAATCCTTATATTTTCGTCCTGTCCGTCCGTCTGTCCGTCTGTATGTCACAAACATTTTATTCAAACACTATTAACACTACAAAGTTGTTTGGCAAATGTATTGTCGTGGCGATGACATAGAATTGATCATTTCATGAAATTGTTGGCCACATCGTGAAATAGTTCTATTTCATGAAATTGTCGGTCACATCATGAAATGGTTTGGCCAGATGAATGAATAATCAGCATTTGATGACATGAACACCTACGGCACTTCATGATATGGACAAACATTAGTCATCATGTCGTAAAATAGAAGGCAGGTGGAAGGTGGAAGCACGACTCGTCCGTGATAGGTTTGAATAACTAGACCTATTTATTGAAAAAAAAAAACGAAAAAAATAAACTATGTATTTTTTTTAAACACGAATACGAAAACCTATCACGGCCAAGTCAGGCTTTCCGCCCTCGCCTTCTATTTTACGATATATGTTTGATCATATCATGAAGTAGCCGTGAGTTTAGTGCGTTTAGTGCGTTCAGTGCGTTTAGTGCGTTTAGCTGTTCATATCGTCAAACAGTGATTATTCATTCATCAGGACAAACCATTTCATGGTGTCACAGATAATTCATGAAATGTTTTTATGTAGCCTGTCTATCTATCTATCTATACTTATAATAAAGCAATAAGTACGAAAAAGTCTGTACACGGAATAATTAAAATAAAGGTCTTACTTACCTACTTAATTTAGGTACTTAATTTAGGGTACTTTTTTTTTTAAATCGTGGTTGTCTGTTTGTCTGTATGTTTCTTTGCGCATCATTTAAAAACTACTGGACACATTGCGATGCGGTTTTCACTGTTGGACAGCTTAGGGTTTGAATTAAAAACTGGAGTAAAAAAAGATCATTCTCGTTAGATCCAGTGCTAACTATTTAACGGCTGAATGAATTTTTAAGAAAAGTAGTATTTTGTACTTTATATATACTTTGGTCCTGAAAAAACACGTATGGTCTACTTTTAAATGAAATGAAAACGCGGGCAAAGCTAGTATAAGTATATATTTTTTATTTAATTAAACATAACCCTTGCATAAAGTAATTATTTACATTAAAAATGGATTTTTTATTGAGAATACTACAAAACTAATTCTGATAAAATAAATATGCGATTAAAAACATAAAAAATATATATATTTTTTATAAAAAAAATACTTTTGATACCCCATACGCATTAAGATACCAAGTACCCCAAGTTTTTAAATCAAACCCTAAGCTATCCAACAGTGAAAACCGAATCGCAATCGGTCCAGTAGTCTATATGTGATGCGCGAACAAACATACAGACAAACTGACAAACACACAGACACAAATTTTAAAAATGTTAAATTCGTGTTCAGAAGCTTATTTTATGTACCTTATACCATTTTTTTTAAATGATCTTGTTTGGCCAGACTTTTTCGTACTTATTTTTTGTTATAAGTATAGATAGATACATTTATGACATAGTTGTTAGAGTACTTCGAGCAAATAACCGACTCCATTTTGAGTTTGTCGTTTGCTCAAAGCTTCGTTACCTATGTCTAGTTTATCAACAGTTCTAGGCAAGCTAAAACAAGTCATAACCGCTTTAATACGCCCTCCTACTTGAGAACTAGGTGACTGAGAGGTTATAACGTCCAAGTATAACCTGATTTATGAGCAGGAATAAACTTACTCAGTGAAGCCATAACTTGAGTTACGCTACTTCTGCGAATGACGTTTGATCACGTGTTCACACGAAAGCACGTGACGTGACAGAAAAGTACACTAAGGGGTTCAAGGGTTGTGGACCATAGCCGATCGCCTCTGCCAGTAAAGGAAACAGCCTAAGTGGCTGTCTTTCTCACGTTGATTTTGCAAGTATTTTCTCCGTTCCTGCCGATGGCATTAACTCAACTCATTGTGTCAACCATAGATCGTCAAGACGCGTAGGGAAATCATCCGTATATCCTACTAAAGGTACATACTTAAGGCGGGGTAGGCTCTTAAATGTTTGTTCTGCTCGTCCATGAGCAGTGTGAGTGGAAGAGGTGATGCAGCTCGGGGGTCGATTTTACATATTTTTTTTGGTTTTCTATCGATGTATCAATAAATAAAATTCAATAAAAAAATGGGTTATTTGTTTAGTTAAATAGGATGCTACATAATAAAAAAAAAATTGCTGTCGCTGAAAATAACGAGCACAGCGATGCAACAAGTAACTTTCATATAGTGAATTGTGATTTTTTCCAAGGAAGCCATTTCTAAAATTTCTGTTCAGTTATTTGTTTAGGTAGTATATGTTTCTATGCACAGTATTTTTTGGTTCGCATAAAGTTGTTTCATTACGTCGCTCTCGACGTCTTGCTATTAGTTTTTTGCTGATTTCGGGACTGACCCCGCCTTAGGCTTAGGATTAACGAATTGAGTTTATAGCTTTTAAAATAGTAATAAACGTGGACAGCAATTCAGTCATTTTACTCTTTAAACTAAACTGGACTAAATTTCTTCAAATGTAATTTAAACCTTGTCAACTTGGTAACAAGGTCTATTTGCCCCTGGGATCTATTCTAAACTTACGTCAATTTAAGCTGTACCGCTTAAAATAACGTAATAAACGTCTAACAGCGTTTGGACAAATCGGGACTCTCGCTGCGTGGAAATAAAGTTGATTTTACGTGAGTGAGGCATAGACGCCAGGGGAAAAAATGCCTTGTTACGAAGCCAACAAGGATTGAATCAGATTTGAAAAAAAATTGTTTAGTTATTAAAAATTTAGTTAGGATGTCCGAATCGCTACCATATATATTTGTGCAATTGTGCGTCAAATATAAAATATAATGTTCGAATACAGGAGGAACAGGCGACACTAGATTTCATACAAAATTTGGTTCGCAGCCATTAAATTCTTTCCCACTTTGGCGGTCCCTGCTCACGTGCCTCTTATTTAAAAGTTGCTAAACCTCTGTCAAAACATAATTTGACACTAATCTGTCGAGCCGATGTGCAATGCCACCAAGTGCAGTTTAGTTGGCATAATATAGGTATTGGTGTCAATTCTGTTGTTCCCAACTAGAATAATCTACTTTAAATTTAAATTTAGTCCTGTCAAACACATTATTTTGTTACAAACTCACTAATTATAATTTTTTGCATATTTCTTTTTAATTCTGGTTTAATAAAGTGTTTATTATTATTATTATTAAACTAGGCTAAATTTAATTTACCGACTAAATTTAAATTCTGCGATGGAACTAAGGGACATGGCGGAGGGGTTGTTGAGTTGTGCACAAACGGTGGCGGGGAAGGGGGTGCCGGGGTGGGGGGAGTAAGGGGAGAGGGGAAGTCGGGGAAGTGAGGGGAGGGGGAAAGTCGGGGAAGTGAGGGGAGGGGAAAGTCGGGGAAGTGGGGGAGGGGGAAAGTCGGGGAAGTGAGGGGAAGGAGAGAAGTCGCGGGAGGGTGAGGGGAAAATTTAGGGAGAGTGCGGGAAGATGGGAAAACGTGAGGGGTGTGTGGGACGGAGGTGGCTGGGGAGAAGTGAAAGGAAGGTGAGGTATGTTCGTTAAAAGTGAAGGGATGTTAGGGTAACTTTGGAAAAAGTGAAGGGAGTGTGGGGGAAGTTGGTAGAAAGTGAGGGGAAAGTAGTGAAAGTTTGGAAAAAGTGAAGGGAGGATGGGGTAAGTCGAGGATGGGTTAGGGGAATGTGAAAAAGTCAGGGGTGAGTGGAGGGATATGAGGAGAAGGTGGGAAAAAAAGAAAATGTGAGTGGTGGCTGGAGTAAGTTAGGAAAAAGTGAAGGGAAGGTGGACAGTTGTTCATCTTCCCCCACCGTCTCCTCACATCCCCAACTCTTGCTTGAGTAACCATATCCTCCCCTCACTTTTTTTCTAATTAACCCAACCCTCCCCTCCTAATCTTCCCCATCCCTTCCCCGCCCTCGGCCATGCACAACAAAACACACCCCTTCCCCTGCAAGTCCTTTAGTTTACTTGAAATGATCGAACAATTTTTAAGAATCATTTAGTTTTAATTTAGTTTTAGTGAGTGTCAACAGAATTGACACCATTGCCAAAGCACCAGTAATAAGAAGGGTAATATCCTGTTTTTCTCTTTATTTATGAGACGTTACGATATTGACTCGAAAAAGTATTTTTTTCCCTATTTACAATAAGTCCTTTTGACTTTGACTTTAGTCTTAGAATAACAAATTATATACTTATGAGTAACATAGGGCTTAGGGCAGATGAAAATTGATTTAAAAATTTCATGTATCTGATGTTGTAGATTCGACAAAATACCAATAAGGTGTTTTAACCCTTTGAAAAGTTAACGAACACCTTTCAGTAATTAGGTAGACGCTCAATGAGTGTTAGAATCCTATTCGGAAGTTTAGTTCAAACAAATTTTTTCAGCTTAGAAGATTACATCGTGATATTTTGAACGCACTGTGCAGAATGTTTTTAAACATAACACGAAGCTATAAACCGAGTATTTTTAAAAGAGACGTTCATTTATGCAAAGTAAAGTGGCAAACTTCAAGTGTTCCAGTCCAGTTCCGCATTTCCTTGGGGCTCACAGTTCAAGGCACTTGCTACAATAGTCTAACCTACTGCAAAATATAGCTTGGGGTTTCAGGAAGAATTGTATTCACAGCAAATTTTTGTTAGAATTAAAATAAGATGGTTTTCAAAGTCGCCTTTCGAACGTCAAGACGTTTATAGATTTGATTTTTAATAGTTTCTGACCCGAATTAACATAAATTACCTGGTGGAAAACCATCTGCTGTTTGGATTGACTTTATACCTACCCTTAACATAAGCGTTTTTAGTTTTAGAATGTTTTAAAATTCAGTGTCACGGTTTAGATTTTAGATTCAAGACAGAGCGTTTCTGAGTTGCATTTTGATAAGCCTATCCTCATTCTGAAAACGTCCAGCGCACGCTGGCATCTAGAATACATCAGCGCAGTCTTATGTTACCGCAACAAAAACATACCAACTCATGACACATTGGTTAAAACATCGACACTAAAAGTAAGAATAAACATTCAGCTAAATAGTTTCATTAAAATTTTACATTAAGAACTGCGCTTTTTATAAAATGGTCTAGACTACGTTTGGCCGCCCACACGCCTTATGGTAAGCGTCGATTTAGCTGAAGATGCTGGTAGCCTAGTGGTATAATAGTGCGAATCCAACAATACCGGGTTCGGTCTTAGACTCCTTTCCATTACTTTTCTAAGTTATGTGCGTTTTCTATCTCTCCATGCTTCGGTTAGGCTGTGTCAGGTATGATATTGATTAATTTCAGTTGTTAAACTATGTCAGAGGCCCTCGGCCGGCCTGACAACTCTAACAAGACCACAACCTCATACGACAAACAAAAGCCAAAGAAGGACCACGCTTAAGACACCTATTCACTCTAGCCTAAAAGAAGGAACTTAATAAGGAGTCCCATTCCAATTCCAGTAAATATGCACTGTAAATGTGGAGTGTGAATTGGAAACCTAACCAAATTCGAAATGTCAACGAGGTCCGGTTCAAATGTTCTAAGATTCAAATTCACTCCCACTGCTGAGAATGTCCAGTCAATTGTGCCGATTGTGTTGGCGATCTAGTCTACATTTAATTAAAGCCTTGGAAACGATTTGATGTCACATACTTAGAACCCTGTACATATTTCGCACTGCTAGAATAAAACTAACGCATCTCAAAAAAACACATTTTTTAGAAATTGTGAAAAATTGACATTAGAGAAACAAATATATATTACAAATAAAAATATTAATACAGACTGAAGGATATTGCTTTTCGGAGTGTACTAAGGTGACTTAGTTATCTATAGTAAGGTCAGAAGTCGAATAAATGCCACTTTTAGATATACTTGACTTTTGTACTGATAGCTATCATCATTTTTTTGACAGTAACTTGAGTTAGTGGAGTTTAATTGGGGAAAAATTGAAGTCCGCTACTTTAAATTTCAAAAAAAAACTATCAATTCCTCTCAGAATAACAAAACATAATGTACGGAAATCAAATTTTCTATTATACGTGTTCAATTACTACAGAAGTAAGTCATGATAATTTTATTTTTATACTAAATAAGTCGTCATTGACTTCTGCACAGCATACAATATATAATATTTTGTGCTAAACAATAACATCCTTGTCGCTTTAATCGTTAAACTATAATAACAATCACAAATATAAAGTTAAATCAGTCACAATCATACAAGGTGATAAATTCTGCTCCTCGTACGAAACCATCACGATCAACTATATTAAAGATCGTCATGAACATTATTAATCATTAACATTTTGCATAGATTCTATAAAAATAACACCCATACAGATCTTTTGAGTTTTAAGGCAAATTTCATTACAATAATCTTATAAAAACAGTGTTATTTACGTTGTTAATTTTTCCTTGTGTATGTGTTTAACAAGTGTAAACAAACACGATGTAATCATTTTGTATTTTTGACGTGTAAATTGGCTTGCGCGCACGCGCATGTATGCGCTCAGTACTGCGCAATGTTAGCTATTGCGCCACCCGATGATCATGTACCTAAATAAATTATTATGATTATGATTAGGCGTTTTGTTATCTAAAACTAGTCTTTATTTAACCAGTATGAAAATAATCGGTTCTTTTCTTTTTGGTAACATTAGTACACAACTTTATGGTAACTTCTATCCTTTCTCTCTCTAAAATTACTGGATATCTTTAAGCAACATTTTTTTATACTCTTACACTTAACATATCACAAAGCAGAGGTAGTGGTGAATGTTTTAGTTCATGTTCTTCATTTTCCGTTATTTTAATCTTTTGCTCTAATATTTTAAGCATTAGTTTGCCCTGGCCTTCCATTATCCAACAAATACGAGATAATTATTATAATATTAGTCATATTATTTAAAAAATCACATAAAAGCAAGTAACTCAAAAACCTTACTAAAACACAAACAGTGGGTTTAATTTTATAGGAGTAGAAAATCGGGTTAGGGATGTCAAATGCGTTAGTTTAGTGTAAGGCAAGCGCTAAAATTGAACACACCACCAAAATAACCCGATTTCAATTTCAAATTAACAAAATTAACACAACACAAAATTTGGTTAAATCATCACGTAAACTAAATCAAATCAAAATAACCCAAAAAAAAAGAGATTTATTTTCAACAAAATGACGGCAATTCAAAATCTTAGAAATTACAACATCGTCATGGGAATTTTCATGTAAGCAACGGCAACTCAAAATGCGTAAGACGAGCAACGGCTTTCCGTCCACGGACAACTGACAAGCAACTCAAAATGGCGCGGTATTAGTCTGGCCGCCCGGTGCGAGTTGATTCAAGTAAAGAAACGCTTAGCGCCATCTGTTGAGAACTACGTGAGATATTGATACAAAAGTTTTATTGGTGTGTGGGTAATCAAATTAGGAATCTTATTATAGTGTCAATTCAACATGCCCAAATTTTGAGATAACTTAGTTTTATTCTAGCAGTGCGATTTGTTTTATGTTTTCTGAGAAGGCAGTTTGGAACTGAAATTTTCAAGGGCAAGCATATCAACTACAGCTTATTCCAGACAGTATTATTTTAACATTATTTTGAATTAGGTATATAAAGACAATTGATTTTGAAGTCTAAGTCATCTTAAACATGAAAATGCAATCGGTCACAATTTTGTCATTTTTGTAGTGATAATCTTAACAAAGTGTGTCGTAATAAGTGCCTTCCGGCCTGGGCATATAGTATCAACATCGTTAGAGATTGCTTTACAAATGAAATCGGTCGCAAAGTCCGATTATAACACAGACTTCTAATATAGAAGTCCGTGGATTATAACTACATATGGTAGCCTCAACCAAATATCGATGTCAATCATGATCAATGTCAGTACAGATACCGATGACAGTCAATACCTTGTGATACTGTCAAACCAAGCTAACAATTGTCATTGGTATAAGTACAAAATTTGGCAATCACTATTTATGATGAGACTGCAGGACTAGCGGACAGTGATTATAATTCGTTTTACTACACTACTACTATAAACTACATTTTCTTAGGTCAAGTTCTTGTCAGTCACATACGTCATGGGCTTCCGTAGCTTAAGCAACAATATTGGGCAGATCCAAGGTTATAACACCGCAAATTGAGATAGACGAACGCGTGTACGTGATGAAAATATGAGGATTCTGTGGTAATAAATACAATTGCTTTATGTGAGCTCTGCTTATGTAGTCATTATTATCTATTCTGCGGCTTTATATATCTGAACCACTGGTACTAGAAGGGCTAAAAATAATATGGTACCACTGAACATGCGGGTATGAATAGTTGTTGTACCAACTTAGTAGGTTAGTTTTTGTAAATAATGCGCGGGCCGTTGGCGGGCGCTCATTATCTTCTTTTTTTGGGTTCTGCGGCGGCAACGCCAGCAATTTCACCAACGACGAATACTTAAATTAAGCAAGTATTATTGTCACGTTACTGTCAATAGTCAAAGTCACGAATCAGTAAAGTTGTGGACGTTTTACTGAAACCTAGAGAGTACGCACATATATGCTAAGTTGTTAGCAGCACTGCACTTGCTATGAAAAATAACTTAGATTTACTATCAAGCGTATGACCGACCACTTGTAAGACGCTATAACGATGAATGGTCCAAGGTCAGATGTCATTAAAAAACAACTGTTCTCGGAAAGAGATGATCATAAATTTTCGTTGCCAATTTAGAGCGCGGATAACACATCTACCTCAGTTTATATATAATATCATTATATGCAAAACCAATAAAAGTATTAACAGGATATACGTGGGCAGTTGTGCTTTAAAACAGTACAAACAATTAGCTGTCATTTACAGATAATATTCAGTCCGTAGAATATACGTCACTGCCTCTGCCGTCATACTCCTACGATCCAAAAGGCTGGTTACACAGTGCGAGATGTTGATCTGACAATAGACAGCTGCTGTCATTGCGAAATGGGTTGTTAACGATTGCCTGGCAGATGGGTACATATTAGAATATCTAAAACTAAAACATCGACAGCTACAATGCCTATACTCAAAATCTCAAAATTTTTATAATTCATCACTTATTGCTATAACGCTGAAGTATAAAATACCTAAGTTTAACATACCAAAGGGCTGACTTATCTAATAGGTCAAATTAACTAATATTTATAAAATTATATAATAATTATTTATATTTTTACATGTAATAATTTATAGTATCAAAGTATAAAACGGTTACGTTTATTACGTTTATAACACAAGTAAAACAAGCAGCAAATGCAATATAAAATACTTGTGTAGATTAACAAATGCATCAAAATTGGTCCATTCGTTTGGGAGCCACGAAGCCACAGACAGACACACGGATACAGTGATACAAACAGGGATACATACCCTAAACTGGCTTTAAAAATATGAGTATATTGACAGAACTTAGAAAAAGTGGGGAGCTCGAATATGAGGCTGACGAATGTTTCCATAACTTGATGTCGGTTGTATGTTAGTTACTGATATTTCAAATGATAGATATAGTGGAATATAATTAAACAAAAAGTCTTTTTACTTGTTTCACCGCTGCCGGTGATATGCAGTATGTATGCAGTTGTCTATGCTGCGATAAGGTAGGGGAATAGACACTGCCCGAGCCCTAAAAAAAGGAACCCACGGCCCGGACCCTAGAATTACCTTCGCTTACAATTGCCCGAGTGATGTGTGAGCTACTTTTTTTTAGCATGGTGGGAAAGGTGATTAAAACAAAGTTTTTTTTTTTGAAACTATCTGTTAACCGCCCCGCATATGATACGAGTTTGCGAGGCGGTAGCTCGCATAATACGTTCACACGGTGCAAGTAGCTGTTCCTCAGTATTACAACTGAGCAACTCGCACGCAAACTCGCACTGTGTAATCTATCCAAAAGTTCGTCCAAGGCATAGAAATGGTCTTTTTTCTGAAATAATTATCTATTTTAAGGCGTCTTCGATTAAAGTAAAATCGTTTTACTTTCATCGAAGGATGGCGTATTAAAGTAATTTTAAGAAATTATTTACGACACCGTGTCTGGTTTTGTGTCAGTCTTTTTGTACCTGTAATTAATGTGTTCAAAGAAAATGTAACATTTCACCGTCCGCTTTACTTTATTCCCGTCTAATTACTTTTACAAAAGTACTTTCGAGAAAATACTGTCACTTTATATTAGTAGGTATGTTTTTTTTTTAAATTGGTCGCCGCAGCGATGATAATAAAATGTATATGTTACTGGAAATCTGTATAATCCGGTATTCTATACAATACCTAGGCAATGTATAGAATACTTAAAATGTTACCTTCACATTCATGAAATATTATTCATTTTATACTTTGCCTAGGTATTCTATACAATACAAAATGCGCAACCAGCAATGTGTGTAAAAAACGATACCAGGGAATATAAAACGCGAAAAAAAGAAGGTTAGGTTACATAGATTTACCAACGAGATTGAACCTAACTTCGTCATTTTATACCCACCTGGGTAGGTATCTACTTACATAACATTGATAAATACAGGCCTTAAACTATTTATTTTACACATTCTCGGTGAAAAAGCAGGTACTTTGTTGTACCCTACATTACCTAAGGGGTAACGTATATAATAGACAATAATATTCCATACATTGCCTACATTGCCTAGACGCCCCAGGTATTTTACACATTACCTAGGTGTTGTATAGAATAACTGAATTATACAGATTACCGGTAACATAAATACGAGTACACTTCGTGACTTTAGCGATGTAACTTTCATGAAATTGTTTTCTAATAGTTAATTAATTAAAAGGGACTTAATCTCGCAGAAAATGTTACCTTATTTACCTTGACGTTTCGATCAACATAGATTGAGATCCTGCCGTAAAATTGTGCACCTATCAGTTATTTAATCGAAATGTGTTTTAAATGAGAGTTTACACATAGGACCTTTTTATAGCAACCTTATACCACCACGTGGAGGAAGACAGTAGCTTCAATTTGATTTGTAAATTAATTGAATACGTAATAGGTGCATCAATCGATGAAAATTAACCTCTTTGCACCCCTCCGCCTGGCAGTCCAGGGGTTGTGCCAAGCTGAGAGGTGGCAACCTATTTATCCAGCTCTCTATATTGCTCTCTTTCCGATGGCGTTTTATATGGTTTTAACCAAGAAAGCGTTTTATATGGTTTTTTTTTTGAAATGATTTGTGCTGATGGTCTATAACTGACCTCTACAACGTACAGGTGGGGCGGGCGCAAAAGCACTCCGCCGCAATGCGTGCCACAGAAGGCGCACGCCAAAGTTAAGTTTTGGCCACTTGCTCAAGGGCACCCAGAGGGTACGAACCTCGGCTTGGACAGTTGCCATTGATTACGGGGAGTATCGAACTAAACACCCCTGGATCTGTACTGTTAGGTAGTGATCGAGGGGGCCCTGATGAAATGACTGGAGCCCTTTAAATTAATTTCATAACTGACCACCGAATCAGAATACACCTTCGAGAAGAATCGGCAAGAAACTCGAAGGCGAATAAAACCGACATTAATTACGGGACCTTCAACCTCTCCGGCGAGGTCGGTGTCTTTGTCTAATTGTGTTGAAAGATGGTGAAGAGGGATTGGACGAATCTATCGCTGCCTACACCGCAGCAGCAATTTTCGCTCAAGATATCACTAGGGCGTCTGCGGAGGGGTCTCTTAGAAAACATACGGGTGCAATTTATAAGTCTAGCTATGTCCCGTTTTTTTTTTTTGTACTTTTGACATGATGTTTGGAAACCCAGCGGAAGTCCTATGTGTAAACTTTTATTCAAAACACATTTCGATTAAGTACGTAACTGATAGGTGCACAATTTTACGCTGGGATCTTAATCTACAAGCTGCATTGTTCGTGGTCAAAATAATTAACTAATGGCAGGTTCCTATATCTTAAAACGGACCGTTTTCGCTTTCTGTCCTTAGACTTTTGCCATAAACGCCATACAAAATACGTCAAAAAAATAACGAGACGTAGGAAAAACGACTCGTTTCATTTTTATAGAAATGGAGGGTAAGTATAATTATGAAGTGTTCGAATCGCGAAAGTCAAATTAACTTTTGAAACCTTTTTTTTGCTAAAGTACCTTCCTAAGTGAAATTTTCATTATTCAGAGCTGATAAAAAGGAGTGTATTAATTGTGATGGCACCCAAATTTTTATTCCCTAGTTACGTTGTATCTATTATCTAATCTGTGGCTGTCGCCAGAGATCCAATTAGTCCAAAAGATTGTACAATAATTGTGTTTATCGGTAGGCTTCCCGCGTATCGGATAATCCTGTTACGCAGCTATTAAATAGATAATGTTGATCATACACATCCGATATTTTTGGTATAGCCTTGATTAGGCGCAGTGATCTGCTTTTATGGTATTTGATGTTTGTTTCCTTATATTGTGGTGCAGCTACCATGCATATTTATAGGTATCATGCATATTTAATATAAGGATGTTAAATATGCATGATTTATAACCAGGCATGATTTATCTCTTACAAGATCCTACTAATATTATAAACTAGCTGTGCTCCACGGCTTTGCCCGCCTGATCATTTTTTGGGATATAAGAATCTTGTGATATTCCAGAACCAAAACTACCAAAATCATCAAACTTCATTCAGGCGTCAAATTGTTTTTTATCGATTGCTCGAATTCTACTTATCACATTGAGATAACAAGGACACCAGTTTTTAAGTCAAACGTTAAGCTATCCAACAGTGAAAACCGCATCGCAATCAGTCAAATATTTTTTACGTGATGTGCGAACAAACATACAGACAAACCAACTAACAGACAAACAAACAGACACGATTTTGAAAAATGTTATGTGATTTTACAGTAGGCACATTCACAAGATCTTTTGTTTTTTTATATACTGGAAAAAAAACAGATTTTTCGCTTTATTATACTTAAGTATGATGCAAAAGTGCGTGTGTTTGTTTGTTTGTTACGCTTTCTCACCTTAACTACTCAACCAATCATCATGAAATTTTGCACAAACTTTTGTCAGGGGTATAGAAAAGGACATAGGGTGTGACGAGGTCCAAACCTCTTTCATAATAATACTCTTTTGATATCTAAATTCGTTCATAATCCATTTCTTTTCATTTTGATAGTTCATTATTCATTCTAAATACAAATAACCTGTCACTCTTAAATTGTCATTGATTCGCTCAAGTCTGTGTTCTTGGACCTAACTTTTAAAAGAAACAGAATACACGTTATATATACTAAACTAAATATATTTCATTTCAAAACCAAAGTTTGCTGAATATAGCTGAAGGAAACGTGTACGTATGAAGACTAGCAGCTACGAAGCCTCCGCTGCCCGTTGAAAAATGAAGGCTCGCACTACTAAGTACAATTAAATTATTGTGAGCAAGGAGTCCCTTTGAGCTGGTAGACACCCTCGGGGGGGGCTCCGGCCACAATTGGCGCCCTCAACGTCCCCGTACCCAGCCTGCTCTACCTGCCTACAAATCCTCCTGATCCTGAATCCTTCCTGATTTCTCCGTGTTTTTTTTTAATCAGTGTTCAATTTTTAAGTCGCCCCACAAAATTCTAAAAGGCACTAGGCCATCTTGATTTAAATTTGGATTGGATTATTTGGCAAACCAGAACAGTTTTTTTATACTCAAGTGTATTTTATATTTGCATTGCAGTCATTCATGTAAGTAAGACATTTTTCATTAATACGTACTTTATTCCAAATTTCACTATCGGCCTACCTAGTTCCGAATTACTCTAAACTTTGACGCGTTATTATGCGTGACGCATTAACGCGTAGTTACATTAACGCTATTTTTTTATATATTTTTAAAGCGTTACTAACGCACTAAACGCACGTTACCTACAAAGTAAACACTTAGTTTTATTTGCTGGTCTCATATTAAATAAAAATGGACCCTGCGCATCTAAATAAACCAGAATTGATCTATGAATTAAAATGTAGAAATGCTGAAGTTCATACAACAGATACTGCAGAAAATTTACGTTCAAGGTTATCGACCTTACTTGACAGCTCGAATACACAAGATTTTCAAAGTCCGTATACATTTGGACAGGATATAGCCGAAATTCAAAAATGTCTAACTATTATTTCTGCACGTTTAATAGCTTACCCGGTACAAAAGGAGAAGAATGCGTCCTATATTCTGCACATTAAAAATAGATTAAATAACATGGATATTACCACCGAACTTACGACAGTACAACTAGAAACATTTAAAAATGTTTCAGAGAGTTTCTTCGATTTACAAAAACGTTTCGAAACATTAGAAAATCCTAGCTGCTCTTCTACAGAAAATTCTTCTACACACGATCATTTTCCAGAATAACAAACTCAATTACCATATTTTGACCTACTGACACAAAAGCTACAAAATATTTCGATCAACAGATCAAGTCACGAAATTAAACGGTTTATTTACAAGGGGGATAGTTGTCCAAGAGATTTTCTTGAAAAAGTAGAGGAATTCGCAGTTGCTCGAAATATTTCACATACTGAACTATACAATCATATATACGATATTCTGAAAGGAACTCCTTTAGATTGGTTTCGAGCTCACAAACAAACAATCCCGGATTGGGAATCTTTTAAAATTACATTACTAAATGAATTTGAAATTACAGACTACGACTATAAACTGCGTAAAATCATAGATGCTCGCAAACAAAAAACAAATGAGCGTGTGATTTGTTATTTTACCGAATTAGAATCATTATTTGCGAAATTACGTGAGCCTATTTCAGAAAAAGCCAAGATTGATATTCTTAGGCGTAACTTGCGACCCGAATTCGGTCAAAGGTTATCACCAGACGATCTCGACTCGGTCGCAACATTATTAAAATCGTACAAATGGTACGAAAGTTGCATTGAAATTTCCAACTCTGATACTCCTTCTACATTACAAGACAGCGAAACCTTCGACTTCTAATACCCAACACAAAGTCACTGCTACACCTAATATACCACATTATGCGTACAATACCTTACAACAACCACTTGTGCAAACACACCTTTACCCTCAACCTTACCCTGTACATTCAATTGCTGCAGATTCTAAGAAACCTGCACTATCTATATTTTGCCCTCGCTGTCGAAACGACAGTCATGCCTTATGTCAATGTCCATACAGACATAAAGTTTGTTTTCGTTGCGGTAAAAAAGACGTAATTTTTACCAATTGCCCTGTATGTACAAAAAATTCAAAAAACTAATTAAAGAGGAACTAGAAACACAAAATTATAATACTAACAATAACTTTGATCAAAATGATTGGAACAATTGGCTTAAAACTATTTCAATGTTTTTCAAAACATACAACGTTTCTACGCTCCTCTTTGATAATACATCGGACACTGAACGTCCATACCTTAGAGTAAATGTTGGGAATTAAACAATTAACGGTTTGCTGGATAGTGGCAGTGCCATTACAATTTTTGGTAATAACTCACATAAATTATTACTTGAACATGGTTTGGAACTACAACGTGACCAAATTATCAAAGGTTCTGTTGCTAATGGTCAAACAATCAATTCAATTGGTACTATTAAGCTTCCAACTTTATTTAAAAATAAGTTTGCTATAATTACTGCCCATGTAATACCCGCTGTTACTCAACCTTTCATATTAGTTATCGACTTCTGGAAAACTTTTAAGCTGGCTCCAGACATACTTAATACTTAAAACTTTCAAAAGCAGGTATAACAGTAAATTTTCCAAAATGTGCATTTTTCCGAAATGAACTTAAATACCTAGGCTACGTAATTGATGATCAAGGTCTCCACACAGACCCTGATAAAGTCAAAGCAATCTTGGAAATACCAGCACCCAGGTCTGCTCGCGAGGTGAAAAAGTTTCTCGGTACAGCTAGTTGGTATAGACGCTTTGTACCCAATCTTAGCACATTAGCTGCTCCCCTCACTAAACTTACGTCTCTACCAGTAAGAAAGCTCCCGCTTTCAAGTGGACTTCTGAAGCTGATAAAGCTTTTAATAAAATCAAACAAGCTTTAATATCAACTCCTATTCTAACTTGCCCTGACTTTTCTAAACCCTTTGCTGTTCATTACGACGCATCCGCTTTTGGACTTGGAGCAATGCTTACCCAAGACTTCGATGGAGTTGAAAAACCCATAAATTACATGAGCAAATTACTTACAGGTCCCCAAAGAAACTATTCTATCACTGAACGTGAACTCTTAAGCGTTATAACAGCATTAGAGTATTGGCGTTGCTATCTAGACAATGGTCAAAAGTTTACTATCTATACCGATCATTCTGCACTTCAATGGTTCTTACACTTAGATAATCCTACAGGTAGACTTGCCCGTTGGAGCATACGCTTATCAATGTTTAATTTTGACATTAAATGTAAACGTGGCAAGGATCATTTAGTCCCAGATACATTGTCTCGTATTAAACCAATTAATGTGATTAATTATGATTCAATACAGACTTCTGATTCGTGGTACACTTCTGTATACTCCAAGTGTAGCACAAATCCCACATCAACTCCTGATTATATGATACGACACAATAAACTCTACAGGTACACCCGTTCTAATACCCTCATAAACTCAGAATTAAGTTGGAAAGAAGTAATCCCATCTGAATTTCGTACAGCTATTATCGACGAAAACCATTCGTTACCAACAGCAGCTCATTTTGGCACTTTCAAAACATACCATCGTATTAAAGAAAAATACTTCTGGCCAGGAATGTACAAAGACATTGCCAGCCATATTTCCAAATGTGAAACATGCCTCGCTTACAAGCATCAGAATCAAAATACCATTGGTCTGATGGGTAAACCTAAGAACTGTTCTCGTCCTTTCCAATGCATATCTATTGATATTGTTGGTCCACTTCCAATGACACGTAAACTTAATAGATTTATTTTTGTAGTCACATGTTTTTTTTCCAAATATTGTCTTATATTCCCCATGAAGCGAGCTACCTCTTCTGTAATCAAACATATACTTGAGAACTTAGTTTTTATGGTTTATGGTATTCCAGAGACCATAATCCTAGATAATAGCCCTCAACTAATTAGTCATGAACTCAAAGATTTATTTCAATATTACAACATACCAAAAATTCATTACACCCCCCGTTACTGTCCGCAAGTCAATACTGTTGAACGTTACAACAAAACAATTATAACAGCAGTTGCTTCTTTTGTTGATAATGACAATCGTACTTGGGATTTATATTTAAATCAAATCCAATTTGCCATAAATTCAGCTGTTAATGAAACTACTAAATTCACACCAGCTTTCTTAGTATTTGGTCGTGAACTTGTAACGTGTGGTTCTGTATATAATGCTTCGGATCTAACTGAAGAATTGATTTTTGCTCCACGCGATGAGTACGCTGACAACATAGGTCAGTTAAGCCCATTATTTGCTGAAGTTCAAGCACGTTTATTCCGCGCTCATGAAACTAACGCAAAATATTATAATAAACATCATCAACACCTTGAATTTAACCAAGGCGACATTATATGGAAATGTAATTATCCCATAAGTTCAGCAGGCAAGTATTTTTCAGTTAAATTAGCTCCTAAATTTGTAAAATGCATCATAGCAGCTAAAATTTCACCACTAATTTACGACCTCAGTGATTTATCTGGTAATCCCTTAGGCCGTTGGCGTGTAAAAGACATTAAACCTATACCACGTACGTCTTAACCTTAACCATCACTTGTCTACTTACATACTTTATTATAATTATGTACTATGAAAGTTACATTGCTTTCATATTCCTGTACCTTACCATATATTTAAATACCTACTTATGACCATTGTAGGTTCCCTACTTACAAATAACCTTGTATTTATATTGTTAATAATGTAATTTTAACATAATTTCCCTTTACGGAGTAATGTCCACATTTTTAGCCTATTTTTTTTTTATTCACTTCATTAACTTTTCGGATTCATTATGAATATTGACTTCAAGTCCCTACGTATCGCTATTCAGTGCTATTTTACTTACTACATACTTTAATTATTTGGTACTTATGGTAGCTAATACCCTACTTATTAGCTATGTATTTTTTTATATTTTACAAACATAATGTTCAGTTTAAAGCGAAAACAAGTTCTATATATTATTATTTACTAGACCTACACACAAAACTACCAACACTGAAAAGAGCGGCAAATGTGATTACTCTATAAACCAAGCCTAGGTCACAAAACCTGTATTATTTTATAGTTAATATGCTATTACCTACCTACCTTACTTATATTATTTTAACGTTCTAACACAACGTTTACTATGTACATTCATGTGCTACAGGCACGTCGTACCCTAAGGTACGTTTAGCCATTTTGGCAAAATAATTGTAAATAAATATACACATACATATATGTACACATCATACACCATACATTCACCACACATACACATACACATACACACATACACTCACATAATCACCCTAATCAGCGGTTAGTGACTGTATAAATAAGCCTACACTACACTGTATTGGTTCCACGAGTGACCTTATTGATATATAAGGTTCCTCTTTCTTATAAGTTTTATTTCCAAGGAATGGGAATAAGACTATGAATGATGATGAATGAATGTGTGATTTATGAATATGAATGCATCTAGGAATCCAATCAATTGTATATTGACATTGTTAATAAACATTTTCACATAAAAATTAAAAAGACTCAGCATTTCCATTATTTTAATTAATTATTTTACTATTTTAACTTTATTACCCATATTATATATATTTTTATTATTAACTTCTACTACTATTTTTTTCTTTTGTTCTTAGCATATTTTTTTTTCTTTTTTTTAAATAAACATTACAAAAATATTATTTTTTTCTCCGGGGAGCCGTGGTATTGTGACGAGGTCCAAACCTCTTTCATAATAATACTCTTTTGATATCTAAATTCGTTCATAATCCATTTCTTTTCATTTTGATAGTTCATTATTCATTCTAAATACAAATAACCTGTCACTCTTAAATTGTCATTGATTCGCTCAAGTCTGTGTTCTTGGACCTAACTTTTAAAAGAAACAGAATACACACGTTATATATACTAAACTAAATATATTTCATTTCAAAACCTAAGTTTGCTGAATATAGCTGAAGGAAACGTGTACGTATCATACGAAGACTAGCAGCTACGAAGCCTCCGCTGCCCGTTGAAAAATGAAGGCTCGCACTACTAAGTACAATTAAATTATTGTGAGCAAGGAGTCCCTTTGAGCTGGTAGACACCCTCGGGGGGGGCTCCGGCCACAAGGGTAGCTTTCATCCCGATTTAGGAAAAAACAATTTATCTACAAAATAGAAATTTTTAATTATGTATGGTAATTGCCACTTTGATGTAAAATATCAGGCGTTAGAGTGACAAGTGTCAACCCTTTGGAGGTGGCAAAGTGTTCACCCGGGTGAAGCTGCGGCGCGCAGCTGGTATCTAACAAATTTTCTGTCCGTGCCTCTGCGTGGCATATGCTTTGCCAATATAGCCACCGTGATCACTTATTCTTATTTATGACTAGCTTTCACCCGCTACTTCAGCCACGCGGACTACAGTTTATCGCGAAATAAGCATCCTATGTTCTTGTAGGATATTAAAAACTAATGCAAAAGTGTAGCACCAACTTTCGGATGTAACAGCTAGTTCCAAAATAATTTGTAATTGAAGCATACTTCCACCATATATTATAACTAGCTGGGCCCGTGGCCCGCGTTCATTTAATTTAAAAGTAGCCCAAACGTGTTATTCCAGACCCAAAAGTACCTATAATGTACACATGTATGTACTACATTTCTTCAAAATTCGTAGTGCCGTCAATTTTTTTAAATCTTTTTCTCGTTAAGTAATCATCGGATTATAATACCAAGTGCTTCAGTTTTTAAGTCAAACCCTAAGCTATCCAAAAGTGAAAACCGCAACGCAATCGGTCCAGTAGTTTTTACGTGATGCGCGAACAATCACACAGACAAACAAACTAGACGGACACGATTTAAAAAAAAAAAGTTGGTCAGTAGCTTATTTTAAGTACCATAGATATATTTTTTTAAATGATCTTCTTTGTACAAGTTTTTTTTGTTCATAATTCGAAATTCGGATAGTATTTATTTATGCTCCCAAGTCGATATTTTCTGATTTGTGGGTGATTTAGTACACAAGCTTATTAAGCAATAACATATCGTCCTGCCGGGAATACGTAGAGTTACCAATAAGCCCTGTATAGATTTTTTCGGAGAATTGTAATGTTCATTTTTCTTTTGAATACGAATTCGCATGTAAACATTTTCAGCGCTTTGAAACGTTTGCTTTATTTACATAAGCATTTTTTTATTCAGCATACGTCTAGGTAATATATATATATATATATATATATATATATATATATTACCTAGACGTATGCTGAATAAAAAAATGTATATATAGGTATACTTCTTACATTCAGAGGGCTCATAAGAATAATAAAATAAAATTTTACTATGACAAAAACTGCGTAATATAATTGTACAAGTATGTTTGACCCTTCGAGGCGCGTGTAATATTTGAACGTGGGGTAAACGTACAGCAAATAAGGACATTGTTTATTCAAATAAAATCAGAGAGGTTAACCTGGTTTTACGTACGCTGGAATATTATGAAATTAGAACACGAAGTATATTTCCGGGGACGAAAATTGCTTTACAGATAAGCATTTTCATTTTTATGCCTGTTTTCACAAATTTATCCAAGATCCAATTTTCTAATTGATTCTTTGGCATAAAATAATGAATTCAACGGCATCTTTATTTTTGTTACATCTTAAATTGACTTCAAAAAGGTGGAGGTTCTAAATTCAACAGTTTCCTTTTAAGTTACCACATATTTTCTTCAGGATTTTTGACAAGTTGTATAATTTTTTTAAATTAAAAAGGCCTCCACGATGTTCAAATATAATTTTACGAAGATAACTACAGTAGTTTTTAATCTAAATCGATTTGAAGTTTATTTTTGTTTTACATAATTAATCTAAATCAACTCGCGCAAAGGAAAATGCATTCTAACTCAAGCAAATAGTTAATCGGAAATACACATCCGCTAGAGCTTGACAAAGGAGTGGTAAAGCTTCTTCGGCAAAAGAAAAGTTACGACTTTTATACTAACTTTAACGTTAAGATATATTTCTTGTAAACGTTTGAACTGTTCAGTATTCTTATGGAACAATTTTATTTATTTGGATATTATGCTTTTGCATATTGTTGCGGTGAGTCTGCTTCGTAGATCTACTACATTTCCACTGTCGTGCTTCATGTGCATTAACAACAAAGACAAAGAGACATATCGTGCAACAAAAAACTTCATTCCTAGTGTGCCTAAGGCCAAAGAAGGCCAATTGTGTGCATTGCCCCTAATTTGTGCGATCCACGCCCATGGAGCTGGTACCTAAACTAATTTTTGATTCATCAAAAATAAGTAATTTTGCCGGTAAAAAATAAATAGTTTGTTTTTATGTATACTACTGATTTTTAATAATAAGAGTAATATGTAAAAATGTGTAAATGTATGTGTTCGGTTAAATGTGACCTTCACAAATAGTGACCTTCACAAAATGTGTAAATGTATGTGTTCGGTTAAATGTGACCTTCACAAATAGTAACCTTCACAAAATGTATAAATGTATGTGTTCGGTTAAATGTGACCTTCACAAATAGCCAAACGACTAATATAATAAGTCTTGTATGAATGAATGAATTTTAGTTGTTTAAACATGTGTACAGATAAGATGGTAGTGGTTTAAGCTTAGTTCTAACATGCTCTGCCTTACGGCTTACAAATATTTATATTAAAGCTAAATAGGTACTAAATTACATCGAAAAATTATCTTAATTAATTAATATGATTTTAGATATTTAACTACTTAAGTTACCAAAAATTACAAAAACAGTCAAAATATAATATTAGATAACTCATTCTTTTAAAATTAATTGTAATGACAAAATATAACAATAATGAAATAATTAAATGAAATAATAAAATTGAAGATTCATATATGTCACTTACAATACTACTATACTTATAATATAAAAATAATATATTTAAAAAAAAGTCATAAGAATATTTAATGAACTCAATAAATCACAGTTTGGCTTTACATATAAAAAAACGTCAGGTGAATAGAATTTATGGATATGCAGACATAGACGTAGACGTATCTTTATTTCGATACTATCATTCAAAAACGGCAGTGGAAACTCAATGGCTGATGATGTTACTAAACGCATGATGTTCGCAAATCACGGTAAAACTACTAAAACGATTGCGATATACTTAGTATATTAATCCGATGCGTAGAAGCTGAGCAATCGATAAAAAGCTATTTGACGGCTGAACGAAAGTTGGTATTTTGGCTTATAGGTATCATTTTGATCCTGGAATATAAAAAGTAACTATTAACCCTGACAAATGACCACGCATGTGCAGCTAGTAGGTACTTATAATAAAGCAGTGTGCCAAAAAGAATGTACAAAAAAGATAAGAAAAAAAATTGGTCTAGGAGACGTAAAATAAGCTACTGATCAAGTATATATGTTTTCTTTAAAATGGTGTCTGTATGTTTGTATATTCGCACATCACTCAAAAACTTCTGGACCAATGCGGTTTTCACTATTCGATAGCTTAGATTTTGACTTAAATTTTGGTATAGGTGCATTGTATCTCAATCTGATTAGTAGAAGCTGAGCAATCGATAAAAACTATTTGACGGCTGAACAAATCTTGATGAAATGTAGTATATTGTACGTTGTAGGTACTTTCGGCTCTGGAATAACACATGTAACTTTTTGCCTAGAGAAATGAACAGGCGGGCAAAGCCACGGGCACAGCTAGTAGTCAATAAAAACAAGCACTTAGTGCGAGCTTTCAGAACGCTTTCGTACATTTCACCAGAGGAGGCGCACCAAAGGAGCAAAGAGTGGCAGCTGTCAGCAGAGGTGACATACATACAATCTCCGCCTCGGAAACAGTATGCACGTACAGTGATGTTTCTATTTACTATGGGAATAAGGGAAATCTCTAATAGGATTATCGCAAAATTATGAATGACTAGTGACTCGGCTTTGCATGGGTAGCGCTCACATGGCGGCATGTTTTTTACATATATAATATACGCGCTGTAACTTAAACTAAAATACGCCAGTAAGCGTAATTCAAAATCTTTCGCAGCAATAATCGTGCTGTTTTTTTGACCATAGACAACTGCATTATTACTCACTTACTTGACAGATTTGTTATTATTTCTTACTATATAAATCTATGATTATTTCGTTTCCATGGCAACGTGTGATTCCTTTTTGTGTTTTTGACTCAGACTTTTACTATAAATTGTTGATACCTTGGGCATACAAAACTTAAAAATACTACGCCTTGGGTATAGAAGTGTATTATATATATCTTGGGTATGCCTTGGCACAGAATACCTAATAGTACGCCTTGGGTTACCTTATTGCAAATGACGTAGGGTTATCATTTTTTTTGAACAATTTTGTGCCCATGTTACTTGCTGATAATGTAGCTTTCTATGGGTAAAATCATTTTTAAAATCGATTCGGTACTTTTTAAGTTTATCCATTATAAACAAACATAAAACTAGTGGCTCTGTGATCTGTAGACTATGTAGACCTTGCAAACGCAAACTTTTATGCAAACAATCTAGCGGTGCATAGTAACGCCATCTAGTTACTTTATTATAACCAAGGTGATCCATCAATCCCTACCTAGTAGTATGTAAGTACTATTATTTCTTCTGTGCTAGTAGGTAAAAGGCTGATTCCACTAGTAGAAACCTAAAAGTGGGCAATTTACTGCATTTTGGAGACCTATTCTGCTTATCACGCCGAAGATCCTCATCAGATTTCCACCCCATTATTATGAGACCATTTTAAAGTGAATACCTTTCAAATTAAAAAAAAAACTATGGAAATCGGATCTAATAAGGCGGAGATATTCAGTAGACTTCTTTTTGTCCCTTTTTGGAGGAAGTAAAAATCAGAAATCCCCAAACAAAAAAAAAAAACGCTAAACCAATATACCAAGTTTTGTCCGTTTGGTGCCCGTTGTCCAACCACGTAGTTCTACTAGTCCAGACCGGTTATAAAATACAACCTGTAGAGGAGTACCAACAAACTGACAGATGAAAGCAAATTGATTGAACTTGATTATACCTGAAACCTAAAGCCGAGATATGAGCTCGCTTCACTCTTTCGGTCAACTCCTATTTAACAATTAAAGTTATTTATACTTTTTTTGGAGTCTCATCAGTGTGAAACCTCATTACGTTTGCAAAAAAGACTACTATAGAACCATAATAATAATAGGTAGGTAGGTAGGTATATTAATTAATGCTTCTTTGAATAACGAAATTACTTTACGACCGGACTTCATTTTTTAAAGCTTTTATTTAACTTACAATTTTTGTGTGTATGTTATGTATGTATGTTTAGGTCAAATCTTGCAAGTTGAATTAGCACCACTTATAACACACGGAGTAGAATTTTTACACGTTAGTTCAGTTCCGATGACAATGCACTTTTATGGTAAACATGACCAGAATCAACATCCAGGATTAGCTCCAGATAAAGGAACTCTTCAACGGTTAACAGAACAGACATGAAATGTATCGGTATGCATTTAATTAGTGTGATAGCCCGTTTTAAGTTTCACCATGACAAGGCTACAGCTTAAAAGGTTTTTAAAACGTTTTTTAATAAACTTATTTATAAACTTATTTATTTTAGACTACCCAATATCTATTCAGAATCTTTCGCAGAATATCTTTTAAAACAATTTAAGAGCATTTATTATTTATTCTCAAAAGCCTCGTGCCATCAACATCTGTGCTGGATATTTGAAAATCATATACTCCCTTTGTAGCATACAATATTTGTAATTGTATATTATACACAGACTGTGTAGCAATTTGTGAATCGGAATCAATGGATTGGAAATAAGAAAACTAAAGTTAACACGTCAGAGCTCAATTGATAATTCCTAACAAAAACATTATTCGCTGTCAAGTTGCAGTGGACGGGCTGTGGTTACTATTATATAACACGGTTAGCTAACAACATTTTGTTAGTAACATGTCGCAGTAGACCCGGCATAAGATGTACATCCCCAAAAATTAGGTATGCGAACTAAACTACCGATAAATTCCAGTTCCAAAGATAAATAATAGATTTGAAGACTCGATCAAAATTGGAATCATTATTATTGAAAACTTAAAGAAAACCCATCGAAACTTCGAAGACCATTCGAAGTTTCGCGCCTGCGAACGACAAAATTTTTTTCCTTATTCTATTGCTCCCAAAAAGTGTAGCCTTAAATATTTCAGGCAAGGGGAACTTGTCGCAGGGGCTCTAATAAATATACGAAAACTCAATTTGTATTACTGATTTATTCTTTGCGGCACCCTATAGCCAGCCTTATTTCAATGAATTATGAGCAGTACATAAGCTCGCATAAATTTTTACACATCTGTAAATTAGGTCTTGCCACTTACGTTGACGTGTTAAAAATGATATATTGGTAGTGATTTGGACATCCCCTAAGCTAAACTTAATTTCTTCAAATGTAATTTCAACCTTGTTGGCTTCGTAACAAGGTATTTTTGCCCCTGGCATCTATTTCTTACCCACTAAACTATCACTAAAGCCTGTCAGCGTAATATCAACTTTGTTTCCACGCAGCGAAAGTCCTGATTTGTCCAAACGCTGTCTTGGAACGTATCCGAATTTATCCAAACGCTGTTAGACAGCGTGTTAAAAACCTGTTTAAATTACGTTATTTTAAACGGTGCAGCTTAAATTGACGTAAGTTTAAAAAAGATGCCAGGGGCAAAAATACCTTGTTCCGAAGTCAACAAGGTTCAAATTGCAATTGAAGAAATTTAGTCTAGTTTAGTTTGAGGAGTAAAATGACTGAATTGCTGTCATTATACTCTTTATACTTCTTTTGATGCTCTTTAGATTACTAGTAACGCAAACTTATACCATCATGTGCCATTCTCATTCTGAAAATAAACAAACACACTGTCAAAAGTGGGTCCTAGTATTAATTAACGAATTCTTATGTTAATGTCGCAGGCATATAACTTAATACGCCGTTCAATTAAATGCCTAGCCTATTGACTAAACGGTGCCATTCAATTAACTGCCTGAATGGGTGCCCTAAACTACGTTTTCCCAAACTTGGTTTCAACTATATTAATCGTTTACGCCGTCAGTTCTTCGAGTTATGTGACCGGCCCATTGCCACTTCAGTTTGCTAATTATTTGAGCTATATCGGTTACCTTAGTTTTCCAGCGCAGACTTTAAATTTGTGGACCAGCCCCACCGTAAGTGTCCACGCTTCGGCTCTGTAGGTCATAACTAGCTGAACATACGCGTTTAAAACTTTCGTCTTTAGGCTCTGTAGTATGGATCCCAGCTGAGCCTTCCGATCGGCTTCCCTTTCGAAGTTGTTCCTACCCAATTGCATAGTCTGCGCGAGGTAAACATATTTCTGCACAACATCAAGGAGGACCACCGCTAACGACCTAGCCTAGTCATTTAAATTTAGTTCCACTTTCTGGCACCTGGCGCTGAAGCCCACACACTGATAATAGGGCATGAGCAAGCAACAATATTGTTGGTGCTTCTCACAGTTTGATTGCGTTCTCGCAAAAAAATTGTACAATGAATGAGTCTATTGACTAAAATAATGTGAATTTAGATGTGACTGACTCGAGCAGTCGATCAAAAACTTGTTGAATATGACGAATAGCATCAAGGTAGGTTTTTTGTTTAGTTTTTCGTAAATATTGTGTTTCGCTGATTTGTTTAATAATTTAACAACGAATGGCATATAATTAAAAAAACAAAGTACCATGTTTGATAGAATTGCGTCTAAAAAACTAGTTAGGTTAGGTTGAACATGAAAACTGCTTATAACATTTGTCTATTTGCAAACTACCACGTTTGTTAGTATGGCGTATTTTAATGTCACACGGTCACCCTATCGTATGAATGACCTAAGCAATAAGCCAGCCAGTTAATTAAATGTTGTACGGCTGAATATCATTCAGACTGTTAGTTGAACGGCACCGTTCAAATTGAATGGCAGATTGGTATCTGCCTGCTACATTAACATTGGCAAAGTGTGGCGCCCGGCCAAGATGGTTTTAAACAAGACTGAATCTATAACCCAAACTAATAAGTGAAGCATAGCAAATGGCGGCTGCGTATGCGTGAGGGGAAAAGTTCTTTCGCCCGGCATAATAACTCCCCCGCAGGTGCTGTGACAAGATTCATAATGAAGATATCCGATTGAGAACCAAGGCATAGCTTAAAGGATAAAGTGGCAGAGGGCTGGTCATAGTTACCGAAGAACCGATAGATGAGTTCTCGAGTGGAGACCACGTTTAGGCAAATGTAGTGTTGGACGCCCTATGGTCAGGTGGTGTGAAGTCTTGCGAAAAGCGGCTGGAAGAAAATTGATGAGGAGAGCTGAAGACCAAGCTGCATTAGGAGAGGCCTACGTCCAGCAGAGGACAGATATAGGCTGATGATGATGAGGTGCAATGAGAACCAGGCGAGATCTCTTAAAATGGGCCGCATCATTATCTTGTGTACTGCTGCAATCTCCTAGATGCCTCCCAAGCGTGCTGATTATGAAAAATCCCTCCTTTATGAATGTCAACCAGCGAGCAACTAGATTAAGTTCCATTGGGCTGGCATGAACCTCCTGTGAATTCATAATTCACGCTTGCATAATAACAAACTGGGCCCATGTTCGCTATAAGCATGTAGACACGTAACGTGTTGCGTTACGATGTCTTCGTAGAATTGTTTGTGCATTGCAAGGAAGTACGTTTGGCACAGCGATAAGCCTTATTTTTCAAATATCTTACAAGCTAATAACGGATTAACGCATGAAAGCAGGCGCTGTACGCTTTCAAATTTTGGTCTTGTTTCTCTAGGTCCAGCTTGGGAGCAGATTTTAAATAAATTCATTGATTTTCAACGACATATTATGAGATGTTTCGGAAAATCTCTAGTCAAGAATCTAGATCGACTTAAAAACTACCTTACTTAAGCAAATTCCGGTTGACATGCATAATAGTTTTTAAGGTAGTCTACAAATAACTGATTCTAAGATATTTCTGAACGAAAAAGAGCAAAGTTTCAAAAATAATTTATGTATGTTTGTATATTTGTACGTTTTTTAGGCGCAACTTACAGCCTAAACGACTTGATAGATTTTGATAAATCAGGTATTATTTGATTTGTCTTGATCACGAGAGTGCTAAAGAATATAGGAAGTGTCAAGAAAACCAATATGGGGGCTTACAGCTGCCATATTGTATTTCCAAAAAAATACCAAAACCTATCGAGTGATGTATCAAAATACAGGACTTTAAAAGACAATTTCAATAATATAACTAAACCAACTTCGACAAAGAGGTCAACCGACGAATCCAAATCGGATCGGCAGCGTCCGAAAAATTACGCCATATCTTCTCGTGGCAGATACCGCAGAGCCTCAAGACAAATGTTTACAATAAGTGCGTATTGCCAGTGATGACATACGGCACTGAGAGGTGGTCGCTAACTATTGGTCTCATAAACAAGCTCAGAGTTTTGCAGCGTGCAATGGAGAGAGCTATGCTCGGTGTTTTACTACGTGATAGAATCCGAAATGAGAAAATCCGTAGAGGAACCAAGGTTACCGACATAGCTCTCAGAGTTTTCAAGTTGATATGGCAATGGGCAGGCCATATAGTTTGCAGAACCAACAATCGCTGGGGAATAAAGGTTCTCGAATGGCGACCACGAACAAGCAAGGGAAGTGTGGGGAAACCCCCCCTCACGATGGACCGACGACATTGTGGCTATCGCAGGAAGTCTGGATGGAGGTGGCACAAGATCGCTTGTCATGGCGCTCTTTGAGGGAGACCTATATTCAGCAGTGGGATTCTAAAGGCTGTCATTATTTTGATGATAACTAAACAGTAGCAAATTTCTGATAAGCTTCTTACGAAATTTCAAATTTTAGATTATTCAAGTAAATGTAATTACTATAGTCTAATGTTGCAATCGCAACTATTAAAGTAAAGTAAAATATGTAAGTAAAAATGACATATAAATACTAGCTGCGCCCCACCGTTTCACCCACGTCCGACAGGAACCATTTTCCGGGATGAAAAGTAGCCTATTTGTTAAAATCCAGGTTATAAGCTACCCCCGTACCAAATTTCATTCAAATCCGTTCTGCCGTTTAAGCGTGTAGAAGTAACAAATACATACATACACACCCTCATACATACAAACTTTCACCTTTTTAATATTAGTGTGATTATTTTTGCGGGTGGTCAGCTCGTATTCAATAATTTTGTTCGCAGTCGGGTTTTTACACGACTGCCCAAAAAAGGAGTGTATTGTTTTTAGGAGTCATATATGTATGTGAGTTTCTTTATTCCACCATAACTATTATAAATGCCTGAACAAATTTAGACGTATGGGGTATCGTTAGAATTCTTACATCCCCTATAGTAAAACACATAGGCTATATATTTCTTTCAAAAAATTCAATATGGCGCCAGTATGGCTCAATTTCAAAGCCGAAATAAAAATCTACGATTTTTTCAATATGGGTATTAAATCGAAGGCCTCGATAAGCACATTCCAATAGTATATAATTCATTGGCATAAGGTCTTTTTAGGCATGGCAGGCGTGTTATTTTAGCTTTTAAGCTAGCTATTTGTATTTTTATAATAATTTTACTTGTTGTTTAAAGTAGGAGACAACAACAAAAACAAGTACAAGTATGTATAAGATTTACTACCTATTTTGTACCTAATTGATTTGGAAATTTTGTAATAAGCTCAAGCACTTAGCTAACGTATTATTTTTTGGCTCTTCACCTACATATGGCAAGATTGATTACAAACTTAACTTTATTTGATGTTCAAGAAAAAAACGTCTCATTTTTTGTGAATTTTTGGGACGAACTACAATAACATTAAATAAGTATTAAATAACAAACTTTTATTGTTCCATTTTTTTTGTTACCATTGATTTCAATTCATTAACTAGATAATCAATTAATTGTAATCTATACTTTTAATAAAGCAATACGAACGAAAAAAACTGTACAAAGAAATTAATTAAAAAATATATGTCTAGAGTACTTAAAATAAGCTACTGAACAATAATATAACATTTTTTTCAATCCAGTCTGTCTGTTTTGCTGTTTGTTAGTTTGTCTGTATGTTTGTTCGCGCATCACGTAACAACTACTGGACCGATTGCAATGCAGTTTTCACTGTTAGATATCTTAGGGTTTGACCTGAAAAACTGGTGTATCTGGTATCTGAATCCGATGAGTTGAAGCCGAGCAATCATTAACACTTTTTGACGGCTGAAGGAATTTTGATTAAATGTTTGTATATTAGTACTTTTGGTCTTGGAATAGTACTTAAATGACCACACGTGCTAGTAATTTAATAATATTTAAATTCTGGTAGTTTATGAGATCAGAAAGTTGCTTCAACTAAGTTTTAGTTAATTATTTTTACTATTATTCGTTTTACGTAGGTATTTAAACGTGTCTATACAAACTTATTGTCCAATGACAAATACAATACAAAACAATACAATAACACTTTATTGACATACAGTTAAAAACAACTTACAGAAAATAGAAATTATATTAACAATAGGTACAAGGCGGTCATATCAGTCATAGCGATCTCTTCGAGACAACCTTAGGATGGAAATAAAATAATTGCTTAATAAGCTGTAAATTAAATAGAAATGAGAACACGCCCACCTTACCAAAAATGAACTTATTCCTATAAATTATATACTAATGAGCTCATCAAGGCTTTCAATTTGATCTCCATATTATAAAATCCGAAGAAAAAAATATTTTATCTTGTTTTAAGATGGAGCCATATTGCAGACATATAGTTTTTTTTCTTTCAAAAATAGTATTACCTATGTTACCCGGGATGATGTAAGGATTCTAACGATACCCCATACTTCCAAATCTGTTCAGGCATTTAAAAGTTATGGTAGAATAAAGAAACTCACATACATACATACATACATACACACATACATTATTACATACATATATACAAACATACATGAACCCAGAAAACATAACACTCCTTCGTTTGGCAGTCGTGCAAAAATTAAATAATACACATAGTAAAAAGTCATTTGATTTTGGTATAATCCTCATAAAAGTAAAAAAAAAATATAGAAGAAAATTAAACAAATTATTCTTGAGATCAATGACCAAATTACAATATTAACGCATTATCTTATTTGATAAATTGTGCAAATTTATCTTTACGTGTAAATCGGCACGCATCGGGACCCACGACCCAACGTAGGACAAATTGCGCGTTTAACCGACCGTTACCCGCAGATTAGGCCATCGGAGCTACTGACCCTTCCTACGATATTATGTGGGTACAGCAAGGATACCCATTAACGCATAATACTTAAAGATAGATAACAAACTGCATGCTAGTGAGTTTTTTTTTCTAGCTAGCGTGGGAAAATCCTCAATCTATAGCACATAGGGAAAAATATTTAAAGGAACCAAGAGGTCGATATGAAAGAAAATATAATAGTCATTTTTTATGTGTACTTCCAGACCTTTTTATGTAAAAAAGAATCGTATTTGAATTCTAATGCTAATAGCGAAGAAAATTTTGTATGTTATTTTTTTCTAAAGTTGCTACAATTTGGTTAAAATTTACTTTTTATTCTTTGATATTTGAGAAAATCAACATGTTAATATAAATGTTCAAGAAGTTGTAACAACTTTAGAAAAATGAGATTGTACAACTTTTTGGTTCGTTATAAGTAGCAGAATCAAACAAAAAGAAAAAAACAATATTTCAAATATCTTATTTTAATGACTAAAATCTCTTACAGCATTTTTCCCTAAATGCGACTAGGATTTCCTCAAACTGGCGAGAAAAGAAACCTCATTCTGTATATTGTGAGATTGCCTTAATATCAGAAGTACCCGACATACTGATAATACCACTGCTAAAGAACGTATCCCTCCAATTCCATTCGATTCATGTACTCCAGGAGTAAGATACGGACCACCGTCCCGTCATCATGCGCCTTGGCCCATACCCAGCCAACCGTTCCTACCCTCCGCTGACCAAGACGGTAGTGGACTGGAAGCTTTTAGGGGAATCCCTCAAATCTATCAGTTCACCGGATCTCGATCGCATCCTCGACTACACTATCACGATTGACGACGTATCCCACTCGATCGATGCCATCACCAGCCAACTCAACACCGTTATCCGTTAACCGGTGGAGGATCACCTCCTCTGGGCCCTGCCTGAGGACGTGACAAGACTGGTGACGGCAAGGAACGCAGACATTAGGCACTATGACGCACACCCCACCCCAGAAAACAAATCCTTTTTGCAATTCTATCATCGCGCGGTAAAGAAGCGCTTAAAGGATTTGTGTGCTAATCAATGGAACGATCTGATGTCTGACGTTTTGCCGACTCACCAGGCATATCGGAAGTTGGTGAAAAAGTTCAAATCAGATACCCAATCCGTTATGCCCCCCCTCAAAAGGGTCGACCTTTCCTCCAGCGTTCAAAAACGAGAAGGCCGGGTGCTTAGCCGAGAGCCTCGAAGCCCAGTATACGCCCACCGATGATAATGTAAATTATTACCACATCACCGCGGTGGACCAAGGAATCGAACGTACAAACGTTCAACCTCCGACTGTCGGACTCCTCGAGCCCGTGAGAGTGGCCGAGGTCGAGTCGATCATCAAGGGTCTCAAGTTGCGGAAGGCTCCTGACGCTGACGGTATCAGCAACAGGGTGCTCAAGCACCTCTCTTTTAATATTTTCTCTCTAAGTATTATCCATCTATCTCTCTATTTATCTCTCTGTCCCGTCAGTTTATCTCTTAGTTAGCATCTTCAATGCTGCTATGGGCAATTCCTCTTTCTCCGACACCTGGAAGAGTGCTGACGTCATCGGCATTCACAAACCAGGCAATAAATCTATCTAGTCTCCTCAGCTCTCTGGGGAAGAATTACGAGCGACTCATTCTGAGTCGCCTCTGGTCCATTGCAAAGTGTAAAACACTCATTCCCAACGAACAGTTTGGCTTTAGAGCCAGACACTTGCACCAATCAACGGTACCCCAAACCCCAAACTACGATGGCCGTCTTCCTAGACGTAGCCGAGGCTTTAAACATGGTCTGGCACACTGGGCTGATATACAAGTTGTATCAGTTTGGAGTGCCAGTCTGTCTTGTGCTCATAGTACAAGAAATCCTCAGAAGCTGCAGCTTTCGCTATCGTGTCGAGGGAATCAAATCCGACCCACACCACATCCAAGCCGGAGTCCATTAGTGCTCCGCGTTCTCCCCGCTCTTGTTCACTCTCTACACCAGCAACTTTCTGCGCCCTTCTAATGTAGAGATTTCCCTCTTTGCTGACGATACTGCGATTTACTCAACAGGGTGGAGACCGTCCCAGCTTCGGAGACACCTCCAACGGGCGATGATTACCCTTGGAGAGTGGTTCCTAAGGTTGAAGATTAAGATTTCCTCAAACTGTCTAGAAAATAAACCTCATTCTGTATATTGTGAGATTGCTTCAATATCAGAAGTTCCAATTGCTGAGACACAGTCCTTAGAGATAGGACCATAACCTTTAATTTTGTGACTATTAGATACATAACTTATAAAATCACTACTGGCTATGATTCACGTGTTTATTGTCGAAATCATCGACCTTGGTTTTGAGCGTATCCGACGCTCTTCCTCAGGAGTTCACGCCGCGAGATCCTGACGTGCGCTCACTTCTCGTGATCTCCCGAGGCATATGATAATAGGACGTGGGCTCGGGCCTCTGTTGGTGTCTGTTGGCAAGGTCGTGACATAATAAATAACTACCTGAGCTAATCATTTAAAGGGGCGGGGGAAACTAAGAAAGAATATCGTGTATGGGTTATAATAACCGTATATTGGTTCATAAATCTATTACAAAAGAGAGCTAACACTGGGTGTAGGAATCCTACAGTCTTTCTCAACGCCGACCAGTACTGGCACGCGATGGGGCTCCAACTCGAGGGAAGACAAGCTGACCGGCCTCCAAATGGACTTCAGCAGCTGGGCTCTTGGGTTACGCGTCGATACGGCCGCTCGGCTCACGGGGCTCTCGGGCGACGATTCGAATGACTTTGGAACAGACCGCCAGGCTTCAAGGGCCTCAGGGCTCCAGGACATCACTGCTTCAAACGTGTTTCTCGTTCTCAAGCCAGGGCTCAACTACCGGGAGCTCTCGTCAAAAACTCCCTTCCTCTCCGTCATGGACATGCTAAGTCACCATCACCCATTGGCTGTTGCAATCAGGTCTGCCAATATGCCTATCCCAATGTTCGTCCTTTCTCCCCTGTCATTGGCTGCAGTTCCAAATTTTCGTTGGCATCATCAATACTGCCAATCCCGTGGCTCTAACGCGAACGCCCGCCCAAACTATGAGCATTGTAGGTTGCGCCACTTGAGGTGTATTATCGCCGTGCCACCGGAACCGGGTTTACACATCGCCGGGCCCATACTCAAAGTCAGGCTCGAAGAAGCGATCCGATTGCAATCGATTGCAATCGATTGCAATTACAACTCTCGACGAAAACCGGAATCATAGATAACAAAATCACAAACACTACGCTACAATGTTTTCGTCAATTAACACGTGAGTATATAGCTATTAGGTACAATGATAATCATAACAAAGAAGGTAGATGCAATACTTAATGCACGCTCACAATGTCCGCAAAAACGACTTCAAAGTAGTTTTTACTTGTTTCTACAATAAGTCAGCGAGGTGCAGATAAACGAAGCGTGATACCTCAAGCCAAGCCAGGCTGGACTCGCGGACGCTCTAGCACGCAACGTTTTACTGAGCCTATTGTGTTCAACACGCCGTGTAAAGGTGGGCTTAGATCAAACGAATATAGAGCTCTAGAATGAAATAAAATGAGTTAGAATGAATAAAATAGATAGAGACAGATAGATAAAATGAGCATTTGCTCGTTTGGTCTAAGGCCACTTTTACATAGTAGGCTCGCGTCCTAGGCTCGGCTCGGCTCGCGTTATCGCGCATCATTTATTTGTGCTGCTATTAGTTAACTCCGTTAGTTATTTGAAAATGCGTGTATGCTAAATTGCACTGAATTGTCGCGCATTAGACTTAATATTACTTTCAAGTTGATACAAAGTCACTCTAAATTTTATACGTATCCCGTTCCGTTCTGTCTATCTGCCCGTCGCGTAGGCCCGACGTCTATCAATAGATAATAGTCTAAAGCCTAAACGACATAAACACACATACAGACTATACGACTACAATGATATATTATGTGTCTTATCACGTTTTTCATGTTGCTTATATTACAGTTTTTTTTTGTTTGTTTATCGTCTCGTAATTATATTTAGATATTTATGTATTCATATAGTATATATATATATACTACTATACTATTTTAAGATTAATAATATATTATAATATACATACAAATGTATATTTCAAATATATATATCTTAGTATCATTAGAAATTTGATTTGCTGTTTCCCTTTAGTATTTTTATATCAAAGTGCACCCCGTCCTTCACGATTATAACCAATCCTCTCCATGTAAAGGTTGCCTAGAAGAGATCGCTTTTAGCGATAAGGCCGCCCATTGTGACACTTCTTCTATTATTGTTCCTTTATTTTGTTAATTTTGTTTGTGGTGTGTACAATAAAGAATTTATCTATCTATCTATCTACATGATCGGCTTCTACTCATCGGATCGAAATACCAAGTACATCAGTTTTTCAGTCAAAATCTACGCTATCCAGTAGTAAAAACCGCATCGCAAATAATTATATAGAAGTATAGATATGTGACGATGTCAAACCTCTTTCATCGTAATCATACTCATTTGATAGTTTGTCTATATTAATTCTAAATTCAAATAAACGGTCATTCCAAGATTGTCATTCATGCATTTGGCTCATGTCCATGTTTTTACAAAATATCTCATAAAAAGTGGTAAATAAATTATTATGTTATCTACCTATATCTGGCAGTTTAAGTTACTGTTTAAATACCACCTACCTAAAATAACGGCCAATAGAATGCCCACCAAAATGCTGACTTCTAGCTTGGGGCGTGTTCGTGTTCAGTAAGGAAGGACAAGCTCGAATAGCAGAGTCCTGTAAGCGTTGCTGATAGGCCAGCTATCTCTGTGCACGGTCATCTTCTGCTACAACGTGTCCATGAAGGTGAAGCCGCTGTTTATGAACATCTCCGAGTGCTCTTAATTGTTCTTGTTCTTTTATGTTGTCCACTGAGGTTTTGGTCCCTGGGCTAGTGGAACAAACCCTAAGACCGCCTCGTGACAGATATACTTGTTTATAGATAGATATTATAGATTAGCCCATTGTACAGAATTTTGATAATACTTTATTATAAGTATTGAGAGATGTTTCATATGGAAAGTTGTAGAATTTACTAAGAAGCTATAAGGAAAACGTTCGCTTGGCGAGCGACCAACTACCGATTCAGAGTACACATACATTATTTGAATGAAGTTTATTTATGATATTGACTACCTTCCTTTGAACTTTGCTTGTGGAAACAAAATATGGTTTTTATTGATGCTCTTTTTATATTTTGTGATATAATTTTTTTATTCTCTATGAAAATTATTGTCATCTTCTATCAACAGCACAACAGTACCGTGACATACTGATGACTGCCAGACAATGGACCGAGAGATTTAAAATTTGTAGGTAATATTCTTTGGGTACCTTAGTGTGCACTAAAGAGGTATTTACATGAGTTTTTAAATTAAAAACGTGTTCTTGCATCTGCTTTTCACCTATTAATTAGGTTCAGATGTATCACTAACGAATGTCAAGGAGTAAGCGAGCTGATTTTTCTTAGGTGTGAGGAGCGCTTCAGAAGAGATTTTTTGAAACTCTATCCCTAAGAACGGAACAAAAGTTATACCTAAGCTATCCAACAATGAAAAACAAAATTTCAATTGCATTAGTTGTTTTTGCTTGATGCGTGAAAATACGCAGACAGCCAGAAATAAAAAAGGAATATAAAAAATATAACTTGTTTTGTGGCTTATGTAAAGTTTCATAGATCAATTTATTTTTAATTAACTTTTTTTGTTATAGACTTTTTGTTACTGCTTGGTGAAGATACAATCCAACAGAAAGAACACAATAACTGAGTTTGGTAGTTCGTAAACTCTTTGAAAAGAAAATAATTAAAACACAGAAAGTTCATCCATCTACAAATTTTCATAATTCATTGTATTTGGAATGATTGCGAACAAGAGGTTATTATAATGATCGAGAGTTCTGGAGACTTAGGTATACGTACGCAGTTTACTCGGAAAAAGTTCCTAATGAATTCTATTCAATTTCCCAAGTCATTAGCATAATAAATAGGGCATACAAAGTTTGTCTAAGAGTCATAATATACGCGGTAATATTGTACGAATAATTTGGTTTGAAGTGAAATGGTACCTATATTATTATTAAACCTACGGGATACGTTCAAAATTTAGAATGAAGTAATTTCGAAGGTTTATTCCTCGAAGTTTATTCATCAAATGCTTACATCTTCAAAGGGTCGTTTCTGTGAATGTGAATTATAGTTTCTCTAATGGTAGTTTCGAAAAAATAGACCCATTCTGATGCGTTCTTTCTGGTTGAAAGCTGATGTGAAAGAGATGATTCTTAGCAATAATAGGGGAGTCGGGATTGTAGCTCCCAAACGAATGGACAGATTTTTAATGCGGTTTTTAATATCTGATAGCTGATGTAATCAAGATGCTTCTTAACTACAATGGGGGTATTTTTATTTTTATTTTTGCTTGTTCTCGAGAGAGTTACATAGATATATAGATAAATTCTTTATTGTACTTACAAACAATACGTTTTTTTTTTTCAAATAAATAGTTAAATATCAAAAACAACTTTATCAACGCCAATTTTGACAAAGAAAGTCACTAAGCTTAAATTGTAATCTACGCGGATGAAGTCACGGGCAAAAGCTTAGTTGTGACAGGAAAACCTAGATCGAATTTTGCTCGCCTGCATAAAATAGTCTGATGCCTATCAGCGATGACTCAAAAAGTCATAACAATGCGCACTTCAGATAGTGTCAGCGATCTTGATTAATTTTAATTATGATTCAGATAAAGTCATTGAACAATGACAGATATTTTGTACAAATTACTATCATCGTAATCTTGTAAGTTAGTCAACGTAAAACTACCTTTTGAAAAAGCGTCCCACTGCTGAGCTCACTCTATCCATTTGCTCTCACTCCATCTGATCTCACTCACTTCCATTTGCCCTTCGACCAATTATTTTATATTGGTCGAAGCATTTACCTCTATCTTCAGTACACAGAAATCGGAATAATAATCTGCCGGAATAATATAGAATTGGTTTGTACCACCTAAAACTTTTGGGAACGCATGTTGCCAACTACTACAAACACATACAATAGGTTACTGCGCAATCACGCCCACGTACTTTCCGAGAAAACTATGCAAACTTAATTGAACCGTAAGTGTAGTGAATCAAAGTTGCAAATACGTAGAATTTAGTTCGCTTACACATACATTGATATCAATTGTTGGTCTCGTGGCTAGTGATCCTAGGTACGTAATCAAACGGTCGCGGGTTCGAATCCTGCAAGGTGCAATCATTTGTGTGATGAGCAGAAATGTTTGTTTCCGAGTCATGGATGTTATAATATTCGTATATATGTATGTTTATCCGTTATCTAGTGCCCATACATAGTACAGGGTATCCTAGTTTGGGGCTAGGTAATTGGTGTGGAATTATCCCGAATGTATTTATTTATTTAATTGTTATTTTAATTATTCTTATTTCTGTACTTCAGTACATTAAAGCCAATTTCGAGGGATAGTGGCTAATATTAATATGTTTGTACTAGCTTTTGCCCGCGACTTCGTCCGCGCGGACAGCGCTTATCGCATTGATATCTTTCACTTTGACTTTGATACCTGTCAATTTGACACCTTTCACTTAGACATCTGTCACTTTGGCTTCTGTCACTTTGCCACCTGGCATCGATTTTGACATCGATATGACAATTCCCAGACAAATTAACTTCGTCTTTTTTTTCGTAAATTATATTTTTTTACTTTAATAGGAATATGGCCATTTATGTACCCCATAGCGTGTGTGCATAAATTCATAATGATCGGTTGAGTAGTTAAGGTGTGATAGCGTAAGAAACAAACAAACGAACACACTCGAATTTATAATATTAGAAGGTAACGATGTATGGTGATATTAATATGTTTGATCCTCGGTCACATAATAAGTTGTGTACGGAACTGCTATCATTTCATTCTTCGGAGGGCTAATCCGCCAGTCCCATTTGCTATGAATTGATAGCAGTCGGTAATTAGGAATAGAAAGAATCTATCTTGCACGGGACTAGGTACGCGCTACTCTTTACGCGTCACCCGAAATGTCACAAATGTGGACCCAACAAGGACTTCTGTCGTAGCTGTAAGAAGTGGTCCTTGGGAGGCCTGACAAACTCTGACAAATACATATTATCATCAGCCGGGTCTACATTTGTGACATTTAGGGTGACGAGTACAGAGTAGCGCGTACCATATCTGCACTCCACTGAGCTCGGTCTTCAGCTCTTCTCATCCATTTTCTTCTACTGAACAACTTTCTTTTTTAAATCGTTTCTCTCTGTTTGTCTGTATGTTTGTTCACGCATCGACGCACTATGGACTGATTGCGATGCGGTTTTCACTGTTGGATAGCTTAGGGTTCAACTTAAAAACGGGTACTTGGTGTCTCAATCCAATAATTAGATGCCGAGAAAACGATTCCTGTATTATCGTTTATAGTTAATTTTGGTCCTGGAATAACACATATGGTCTACTTTTAAATGAAATAGCCACGCGGGCAAAGTCGCGGGCACAGCTAATATATAACAAATATATAGCTACACTATTTCAGTGCATAGCCTGACCACTTCGTTTGTCTTTGAGTACCAAACGTGGCGATCTCTGTCCATTATTTTTGGTAATGCATTCTGCCCAATCCTATTTGTGCCTAGCTTTGTTTTTCCTATATCTGCAATGCCTGTCAGAACTGTATCTTTTATTCAATCATTTCGCTCCATTGCACAAACCTTGAACTATCAAAATATACACTACGCGAACTTGAGTAGAATATATGACTTCACACGTTTGCTATATGTACAAACTGTGGAACAGTGTTTTTATGGAAACTCTCCAGTGGTCCAAATCTTCATAAGACTAAATTCTCCTGAGTACATTTTTTTATAACTTTCTAGGCAAACGTTTGACCTCGATCTCACCTGATTGAAAGCGATGTTGTGGTCGAAGGTGTAGCAACCTTGCCTAGTCTTACCTAGCTTACTTTTTCACTCTTGACTTGAACACACTTATACACACTTGGTTATATTTTACCGGAAACACTGACGAGGGCAGAACATTCCACTCCTTTGCAATTTTTATAATAAATGAAGAAGTGTACTGCTTCGTTCTTGTACGAGGTATTAAACCTATAAGTAAGAGTAATTTTAAACCAACTTAAATTGAATTTTCTGCTGACAAAGACATATTATCGATTGTACCCACATGAAACTGTCACAGAGATAATTTTAGAACGTTTTTACTCAGATTGTTTGCAGAAGTTGTTGCCACCAAAATATCTCTAAGACCCAAACAAGGTGATAACGTATCAGGGTATTACGGGTATTAAGGGATTATAGTGCTATCAATGAACATAATGTGAAATTAGTGATCGTAACCACTCAGTGCATTAGCCTCTCTTTCTCTCGAAAAGTCCGCGCCCTGGCCTCTCTTGTTGCATAATTTTGCCCCCGTTAGTTGCCGTTGTTTTATTTAATATTAATGAATAATTTTATCATTTTGTTGTATTATAATTATAAAAAGATAGTCTAGCGACCCTGTGAATGTTATTTCACAGCCATTTGAATATATTTAATCACATTAATATTTAATTTTGTTCTAGAGTTTTGTTTCCTGCTTTTTGGCATTTTTTGGTGTCGTGCTTTTTGAACATTCGCGTTCGGATGGAATTCACGTTTATGAGTACATACTATGTGGTAACGTTAATATATTTATTGTTTCAACCTCTTTCGAAAAATATGTTTCGTTTTACGAGATAAATATTTAATTAGCATTCAGACCGGTAAGTACATGCACGACAACCACCGCGCGTCCCTCATTCTTCGTATTTTATCATGAAATATTGGAGATGGTAAGTTTTTATATTGTTGTAAGATTAATGTAATTTGATATTAAATAAAGGAAAAAAAAAACTTCCATTTATTCTGTAAATCGTGTTTTAATACCAGGCGAATATTACCCAGAGTGCCGTTTTTTACAAAGCCATTTTTTTTTAATGTAGTCTTTTTGATAGAATTATACAATTATAATAACAAACATTATCGATTTAGATTCGAAATAAAGTATTTTTTCTAAGAATAACCCAATTTATTTACCATCAACTTTAACCATTTTTATTAATAAATTACTGTGCTAATAATTACAAAAACTCTTAAATCAATTTGTGTGGTCTGCTACCTATTCAAATATATTATTCCTATTTGTGTGCCATTTCCTAAACAAACGGACCTTCTGCAGTGGTCATAAACCTTGTTTGATTATGTTACGGGCACACAAGCAGTTTTTTTCTATCCAAAAATTAATTGCCGTGAATTCTACTTTAAAAATGGTAACAAAACGGCGGCAAATCGTGCGCTGAGTGGCTAAGGACTTAATAAAGGGTATTTTTTTAGAGGTATATAAAGGTATATAGAGGTATCTTTGAAATAGAATAAAACAAAAAACATTTTTTAAATTGACATGAAATTTACTGTATTCGAAAGATAATCTTCTGGCATTATAATTTAAATATGACTTCTGGCATATGACCGCCACGGCTGGCTTGGTCGTAGTCCAATCTGGAGGTCCAATTTTCGATGACCTTTTCCAACATTTATGGCCGTATATCGGCAATAACGCGGCGAATGTTGTCTTCCAAGTGGTCAATCGTTTCGGGCTTATCGGCGTAGACTAGCGACTTCCAACACATTCCAACAGAAAATAGTCAAGCGGCGTTAAATCGCAGGATCTTGGAGCCCAATTCACGGGTCCGAAACGTGAAAACTACTACGTGAGAACTACTTTGAACTATGCGGTTACTAAACGTTTCCTTCAATAAATCAATTGTGGCACGAGCTGTATGACATGTTGCCCCATCTTGTTGAAACCACAGCTCCTGCACATCATGATTGTGCAATTGATGAACGAAAAAGTCAGTAATCATGGCTCTATAGCGATCACCATTGACTGTGACGTTCTGGCCAGCATCGTTTTTAAAGAAGTACGGACCAATTATTCCACTAGCCCATAAAGCACACCAAACAGTCAGTTTTTCAGAATGTATCGGTGTCTCAACATAAACTTGAGGATTATCATCACCATATTTAACCAAAAGTGAGCTTCATCGCTAAACAAAATTCGCTTATGAAAATCGGGATCAACGGCAATTTGGTTTTGCGCCTATTCACCGAATCTACGCCTTGCTAGGTGAACGTGTGGCTTCAATTCTTGCATGAGTTAGATTTTGTAAGTATGCAAACCAAGGTCTTTCCGCAAAATCTTCCATAAAGTAGATGGACACATGTCCAACTCCTGTGCACGATGGCGGATAGACTGATTCGGGTCTTCCTCTACGCTACGCTCTAGAGCAGCAATGACTTCTTCTGTACGCACTGTACGACGTCTCTGTGGATGCGTATTATCATTTAGAGTAAACGTGGTCCGAAAACGTTGCATAGTTAATCGAATTAATTGCTCTGATGGACGATTATGTTGACCGTAAAATGGACGTAGTGCGCGGTACGTATTTCGAACAGAACCATGACTTTCAAAATAAATTTGCACAATTTGGAAGCGTTGTTCAGGCGTCAGTCTATTCATGTTGAAATGCTAAACCAAACTAAACATAAATCACTTGACAGCTGACAAAATGGCCGCCAGTTTAAAAAGTTTTGCCAACTTAAAGTTTTATACCTTTAAAAAAAACACCCGTTATATAGAATGTGCGTGATAGTCCGTGGATGAACCAGTTGAAAATCATTGAACACAGGACTTGAATGTGGCATTAGGGCTATTTTCTTGGTAGGTATATCGCTACTCGCGTCTACGTGGTACCTACTCTTTTTTTATCGATCTTAGCTATTGTACTCGTATATTATAATGTGTTTTGTGTTTTTTTTTCAATTAAAGTATTTATGATTTTTATGTTGACGCTTCGGGTTTCGGCGGGAAAATGAAATGGAGACGTTGTCTTCCTTTGATATTTTTTCTCAAACTTGTGTTTGTAATATTGGTGGAATAGGTGCTTGTTAACGTGCACGTTCTTATATATGGCTTATACCCGAGCTTATATACGAGCTTATATATAGCTTATACCCTGGAATAAAACATAGAATAATTTTTCACCCGTAAAATTGCAAATTTTCACGGAAAAACTGGAAAAAATTTGATTACTCGCTTTAAGAAACGGTTGCCATGGAAACGTAACAACAAGTTTGTCAAAAAACATCAAGAGCATTGGTGCTATACCTACTTCTGCATTGATTTTTAATATCGTACAAGAACATAGGATGGTTTTTTTTTCACGATAAACATTAGTCCGCGCGGACGAAGTCGCGGGCGAGAAAGCTAGTTAACATAATAATATACCAGACTAAAATTAGAGCTTCTATATTGCAAATCTATATTTATTTAAAGCAAATAAGAAAAAGTCTGTACAAAGAAGATGATAAAAAATGGTCTAGGGTACTTAAAATAAGCTACTGAACAAGTTTTTTTTTTTTTTTAAGTCGTGTCTGTCTGTGTGTTTATTCGTGCGTTTCGTAAGAACTACTTTACCATGCAGTATTCGCTGTTGGATAGCTAAGGGTTTAACTTAAAAACTTGTGTCATTGGTATCTCAATCCGATGTGTAGAAGCCCAACAATCGATAAAAATATTTTAGACGGCTGAAGAAATTTTGATCAAACCTCCAAGTATATTGGTATTTTAGGTCTTGGAATAGCACAGAGTACTGCTAACAGAAACGGCCAAGCGTGCAAAACCGCGGGCACGGCTAGTTTTTCATATAAATAAGCTTTAAAGGACTGGATTCAAACCCATGACATTCATGCCATAATATGTTCTGAAACAATAGACCTACCGTAACCACTATTATCATTATCATCATCATCTGCCTATAACTGCAGGAAGTAGGCCTCTCCTAATGTACGCCACTGAGCTTGGTCTTCAGCTCTCCTCATCCATTTTCTTACAGCCGCTTTTCGCAGGTCGTCACTCCATCTGGCCATAGGGCGTCCTACACTACGTTTGCCTAAACGTGGTCTCCACTTGTGAACTCGTCTACCATACTCGGCCATATCAGTCTTATCATTGGAAACGTGATATTTGCCATGTATTTTATTTGTATTGAGTTCTTGACATCTCGGTACCGTTGCAAGCAAGTGAACAAGAGCAACTGATGATTTTAATGATAAAGTATCCCGTTTCCAATGAAAAAAAAAACAAGAAAAAAAAGAACAATGAATATCAATGAAAAAATATTTCGTGCTTTGGCGGGCACGGAAAATGATGGTCCCAGGTGTAATTGATTAATAGCAGTCGTTAAGCCATGTCAGAGGCCCTCGGGCGGCCTAACTATCTTTGTCACCAGAGGTCAGAACTACCTCATCAATCTATGTAATCCACCCACTACTGAGTCTAGGCCTCCTCTCGTTCACGCCAGTCTTTCCGGTCCTGTGTTAGCCTCATCCATTGGACTACAGCTTACCTCACAATAGCGTCTGACCATCGGGCTGGTAGTCTGCCTCGATGTCTCAGCCCAACTCTTGGATACCATTCGGTGGCTGCTTTTGTCCACCTGTTTTCCTCCCGTCTTGCCAAATGTCCTGCCCATTTTCACTTAACTGGCAATTCGTATACCTACATCTTCACTTCAACTTTGTTACGACGACGGATTTCAACGTTTGGTATGCGATCTACCAGGCGGATATGCCTAGCATGGTGCGTGAACTACCACATACGACGGGAACATAAAATTATGATAATACTAAATAGTGATGATGCAGTAGAACTATTTTGTAGACCATTGTGCCAAATTCAAAACTTTAGAATATTTTATCGAGGTCAGTGAGCAATCGGTCATTTGGGTTAGATTTACATATGATTATTATTTTAAATTAATTTCACACCGTCTGCTTCGTCTCTCATGATGAAAAACGGACATCAAATGAATCATTCAATGAAGGAAGATTTAGGATAGTCACTGCTTTTGTGATATCATTTATCTAAATCCATACCGATATATAAAAGTGAAACATTGTCTGTTTGTTTGTTTGTTTGTTATGGGAGCTTTCACGCGATAACGTCTGGGCAGATTTTGATGAAATTTAGAATGATAGCTTATACCCTGGAATAAAACATAGGATACTTTTTATCCCGGAAAATTTGTAAGTTTCAACGGGAAAACTGGAAAAAGTTGATTAGTCACTGTAAGGAACGGTTGCCATTACAGAATGGTCTGTTTTTGCCTTGGAAACGATATAACAAGTCTATCAAAAAACATCAAGAGTGGTGTTATACTCGTACCTACTTACTCGTATGGATTGGTTTTTTATATTCTAGAAGCTAAAAGGATGCTTTTTTTCGTGATAGTCGTCCGCGCGTACGTAGTTTCGGGCGGGAAAACTAGTAACACATAAAATACCATATATGTAATTCTTATGTAAATTTAAATTTTTTAATCGTTCTTTTAGGTATATATATGTAGGAATCTTAGCTGGGTTAACAAGAACACATTTATTGAAGGTGTTCTATGAAATGTTAAAAAAATAGTTTTTTTTATTTTATATCTTCATATATTTGAGCCATTTGAACTTTTCCGTCATAACTATACTAAAAACTCAATTGGTTCATTTTCAAAATTTTTAGATGTTATCCCCATTTCAAATCACCGCTACTAAGCCGTTGGCATTGTAAGCGGTAAATTGTAACATTCAAAGCATTAAAGTGCTTCGAGTCTTTCTGCTTTATGGTATCTAACAACAACAAAATAATAATTATATCTATACATTTAATAAAGCAATAACTACGAAAATGTCTGTACAAAAAAGATATTTAAAAAAATGCTCTATGGTATATAAAATAAGCTACTGAACAAAAATATAACATCTTTAAATCACATCTGTCTGTTTGTTTGTTAGTCTGTTTATCTGGTTGTCTGTATAATTGTTCGCGCATCACGTTAAAACTACTGGACCAATTTTGATGCGGTTTTCACTGTTGGATAGCTTAGGGTTTGACTTAAAAGCTGGTATACGTAGTATCTCAATCCGATGAGTAAAATTTGAGCAATCGATAGAAAAAAAACATTTGACCACTAAACGAAGTTTGAAGATTTTGCTACCTTTGGTTCTGGAATATCACAGCATCCTTATATCCCAAAAAAAAACCACGCGAGCAGATCCGCGGGCACAGCTAGTTCACCTAATAACACAAAGTTGTTCCAAGACGGGTGTATCGGATTTTGTTTACAGATTTGTTTATCTTTCGTAGTTTTGGGTAAACGTGGTCTAAGCTAATATGGACTAGCCGGCGGCGTTTACAACAACTAGAAAAAAACATTATCTATACCTATACTAGTGAAGTTATAGAATTATGTAATCCCTGACACGGTATCCCTTTGTTTCGCATTACTTTTTTAATACTAATTTACTTTGGCATAATGAGTTAGATATAACTTTTAAAGACATAATAATTATTTCACATAAACAGTATAATAAATAGTATAAGTAGTATATTATTTTGGGCTAGTATGAAATCGCATAAAATATAATCTAGATACTATACTGTGACAGTAGGTTAAGGTACGGCGGGGTGGCCCTTGGGCCTCACGTAAGCTGCAAATATGATTGTTTTACATAGGTAGGTACGTTAAATAATTTAGTTTAAAGTTATTTCACTCACGGAGAATAATGATTTTTATGCTACTAAATAATATGCTTGTGTATCGTTATGCTAACTTTAGATATGGTAAACACGATTATGCCTAGACATTTATGCGTAATTATTATTATGCTTGCACATTAATAAGATAAGTAAAATGATGCCACACTAAATTATGACATTATATTTTATGCATATCGATAGAGAACCAACCCCGACACATAAATTAAGGCTAAAAATCATCTCGATCAAATCAGCTTTCAAACAGAAAATACTGCATCAAAATCGGTCCGTTCGTTTTGGAGTTACGTTGCCACAGACATACACACAGATAGATAGATACACACGTTAACTTTATAACACCCCTCTCTTTGCAGTCAGGAGGTTGAAAACAGTACCTTTACTGACTGACTATCAGAAAACGCACAGCCTAAACCGGTGGATCAAGAGATTTGATATTTCAAGGAAATATTCCTTGAGTAATCTAGGGGAGCACATTATGCTGTATGTCCACCGCAACCGATAACAAAAACCGACACATCGCGGCCCGATATTGTAGCTTATGTATTTGCATGTTCGTTTGTCCATGCGAGACCCCCGACAGCCGACACATAAATGTATATAGGCTGCCAAGCCGATAAATCAGTTGTCGTTATCGGTCAAATGGTCAAACAGTCTTAGAAGGGATTTTTTGAAATTCCATCCCTAATGTGGTGAATGAAAAGTTTACACGCGGGCAAAGCCAGCAGCAACATTATACTTGTAAAATGTTAATATAAGCAATAAATAAGAAATATACTTTTTAATCCCATCTATTCGAAAAGGACGACGTGGTTCGCCTTTAAGTGCACCCAAAGGTGGTGTTTACTAAAAGAAACTTTTAGCGGGCGAGTTTTTAATCCTCTTTATAAGTGCGCCGCAAATATCTTTGCCGTGCACTTTTTGAATTTGGAACATCTTAATGTTCAGCGCCAAAGAAATCGAACGCAAATATTGTTTGTATAAAGACTGGCTGGTACGACGGCCCATAGTCGCGCCGCCGGCTGAATAAAAAAAAAACAGAAATCAAATTAAAAACACGCGAACTACAGCCCCCATTTTCGTCAATTTTCACGGATAGTTAGAAATTCATGGTTTTGTTTTGAAAAATAAGTTCTTCAACTGACAGTGAAAGTATAGAATTAACTCCTGAAAGTATTAGAACTGACGCAAGAAATGTGATGGATAGTCTATTACCTGCAAAATCCCGGGAGAAATATATGACAGCCTATGGTAATTTTATTGAAAGAGAAATGCAAGAGGCGCCAAGAATTTTTCAGAAACTGTGTTTTTGGCCTACTTCCAGTACTTAGCCAAAACTAAACAACCTTCTACTCTTTGGAGTACCTACTCAATGCTAAAATCAACAGTCAGTTCTAATAACGAAATAAAACTGGACACATATTCTAAATTAATAGCGTATTTGAAGAGGATGTCTGATGGATTTAAACCTAAAGAATCCAAAGTGTTCTTAGTCAAAAACGTGGAGACTTTCCTTAATGAGGCACCCGATAAAGTCTTTCTTGCCGTAAAAGTAAGTAACTAGGTATATGGTGGATTAGTAAAGTATAACCATAGTGTTTTAAAATGCGCATTTTATTGTAACCTCTACTTCGATAGATAGATAGTCTTATTCACATTCGGTTTTGTAACAGGTGGCTCTAATTTTCTCATAGTGGGTGATGAACAGTAGAGAGTGATACACTCTACTTTTCATCACCAGGCGCAAAATATATTTTTGGCTCGGGCGACGTACTCTGAATCCCTCGCTACGTTCAGGATTCTACTAAAGAATCCTTTACTCCGCTCTGGATTCAAAATAGCGCCCTCGCCGGCAATATATAATTTTGCTACCTAGTAATACAATGTACTATTTTGGTATTTTAACGTATAATATATGTATCCCTTTGAAGAGAGAAACATACAGATTTGATAATAAATGCGAGATTACATTTAAATCGGTCAAACGGTAAAACTTAACTTCCATGTTTTTTTTTGGTCGCTGCAGTAACCAAGGGGGATTTGGCTAAGGGAGAATTGGTTGCTACAGCGCCAAAGGGGATTCAGTGGATATACTTATATTTAAGCAATAGGAACGAAATAGTCTGTACAAAGAAGATAATTTAAAAAAAGTTCTATTGTACTTAAAGTAAGCTACTGAACAAGTTTTTTTTTAAATTGTGTCTGTCTGTTAGTTTGTTAGTTTGTCTGTATGTTTGTTCGCGCATCACGTAAAAACTACTGAACCGATTGCGATGTGGTTTTCACTGTTGGATAGCTTAGTTTGACTTAAAAACTGGTGTACTTGTTATTTCAATCCAATAAGTAGAAGCCGAGCAATAGATAAAAACTTTTTGACGGTTGAAAGTATTTTGATCAAATGTTGGTATATTGTTATGGGTCTTGGAATAGTACACAGAGTACTTTTAACCTAGAGAAATGACCACGCGTGCGAAGCTAGTATATAACAAATTGGAAAGTTTGTGAGTGTGGGTGTATATTTGTTACTTCTTCAGGCTGAAACGGCTCAACGGATTTTGATGAAGTTTGACATGTTTCATCATCATCATCATCATCATCATCATTATCCACGCAGGTGAATGGAACAGGAAATAATGTGGAATAATGTTCAACGTTTTTTTTAGAACATAAAAATAACATTTGCTTGATTTCCATTGTATATATAGGAAGTATATCTTTTAGTTTTTACGTTTTGTCTATAATGTTTACGCTAATGTGAAAAATATACGAGATTTTACGCACATGTGACATACGACAGGGCGATGGAACGAAAATTGTTACGACTTAAATTAAAATTCAGCACGCAGACAAATATTTCTTTTCCAAAATTAAACTTGTTGGTGAAACAGTGAAACTATAGTCACATAACATATATTAGTACTGTACTGTGCTATAGTTTTGAATGTTGTCGCTAGTCTCGTATTTCATTCACAATGCAAGTCAAGTGTCAGTGTAGCCGCAGTCACGTAGACACCGTAATTGCTTTGGGTAAAGTTTATGTACAGTTTTGACATCCCGCCTCGAACATTTTGCTATTATAAATGTCGACAGAAGGGTCCCAGGACATTGCTAATAATATTACTGAGCGGCATCTCTATATTATTTGAAAATATCTCTCTCTGACATTTATTTAGTATCGCTTCTGAGTTGTAATCACTAGGGATTTTGTTGCGGTTTCTCCTAATGTTTAGAGAGCTTTCCTTTGTAGAGAAACGTGCGTCAAGCAATCGTTTTGTATCTGAAACAACAATTGATCATTGTAAACAATGCGCAGTTTCACCCGCAATGAGATTTTCAATTCGGATGTGTTTTTTTAGGGTATTTCAGAAACAATCTATTATAATAGTATTATTTGATAATCTCTTTATAGTATTAAACAAAGTCGCTTTCCGCGTCTGTCTGTCTGTCTGTATATCCGCTAACTTCTCCGAAACGGATTTTGATGCGGTTTTCACCATCAGTTAGATAATTTTTCACGGAAGGTTTATATTATAATACAAATAAAACAGAAAGGGGAGGTAGCGAGCGAAGCGAGCCGCCGTCCCACGAAGTGAAGGTCGAGTGTGCGAGAACTTCACATTTTCACCTCTTTTTTTCTAAATTACATCCGTACGAACCCGGACAGGTCGCAAGAAATTTAATTCAGTGTGATCTCATATATATTATACTTATTAATTTTACACACCAAAAATAATTAAGTGCCGAATTTTTTATATCTGAAATCTATGCAAAGTCAATTTTAAAATCAGAGAATTAGTTTTTTTATTATGGACTAGGCAATCCTTTGACCACGATCTCACCTGATGGAAAGCGATGATGTGGTTGAAGGTGTAGCACGCTTGCCTAGTAGATACCTATTCACTCTTGACTTGAACAAACCGGGGTTATAATTTACCGGAAATACTGACGAGGGCAGGGCATTCCACTTCTTTGCAGTTCTTATAATAAATGAAGAAGCGTAACGCTTCGTTCTTGTGCGAGGTATTTCAACCATGAAAGGGTGGCGCTTTGCTGGTCGTCTGAATGCCAGTACTATATTATTTTAAACGACAATCAGGTTTGTCTGGTCTGTTCAGGTAATCTCAGAAATTACTGAACTAACTTTGTTCCAATTTTACCAAAGCAATGGTTTATATCTGAGGATTTTGTTTTGTTTCTAATGTAAAATATTACTAAAATAATGTAATATATTATTCTTGGCGACATGTCCCCAAGATTATCCCCAGCTGCAACTTGTTTGTAGTTACGTTACGGCTAATACGCATAATTCGGATAATTAGCCATCTTGGACGATTATGTTCAAGATTCATCTATTAAACAGGACAATCCGGCTATTAAGAGTAAAGTACAGAACAATACTGTGACGAACCTATAAATACATCATCATCCAATTAGCTCTCGTAACCTCAGACCAAATTTTCTCAAACAATTTCTTAATCGAACATGGTAAGAAATATAATATTTATACGAGATGGAATACCTACAAGTGGGTGTAAGGAAACTTTCTATCATGAAACAAATATAAGCGAGTTAGATTAAATACAGAATGAACTAGATTACGACACGCAGAAGAATAAGCAGATGTTGTAGGTATGCTTGGACTGGACTAAGGTAATAATGATCGCAAAAACAAACTTAGGTTTTGACCAATCTCTAATTTGATAAATTAGGCGCTGGGCGCTTATTCACTATGCCGCATAAAATTCCTTGCCGAAAATGTGTGACGTCAGTACGGCAATTGCCGGACGATTCCACGAAGATATATCTTGAAGCAATTCACAACATGAATGTTCGAACGCGAAAGCAATAAATATATCATTTCAACAAAGTAGAATTTTTAAATTGAAATTACATTGTGCGCATAACAATAATATACGAGAATACTTAACTAGCTGTGCTCGATGCTTTGCCCGCGTGGTCATTTACGTGGGTTAAAAGTAACCTATGTGTTATTCCAAGACCAAAAGTACCCTTAAAGTACCAAATTTCATTCAGCTGTCTTAAAGTTTTTATCGATTGCTTGACTTCAATAACTAACTTCGCCTACGGCTCGGGCGGATTCATTTCTCGGATAAAATGACTTATGTTATGCACTTTTTTCATTTTTTTTATTTTATTTCATGTCTTTTTATTTTTTTAATTCATAAGTTTTATTTAGGTACTTGTGGTCTCTCTTCATATTCCTTAATATTATGAAATTATTGCATAGTTATGATCCTGAGATCATAACTATGCAATATTATTCATAATAATAATAATAATAATAATAATAATAATAATAATTTTTTGCATAATATTTCTAAAAATATTATGTTGTATGGACAAACAAAATCATTATTATTCGAAAATTGTATGTAAAAGGTGACGCGTTGGTTGGCTAGGGTTTTGCGTAGGACCGGTTAATGTTCCGTAGGCCATTAAGTTCTTTGAAGTCAGTTTAAATGTCATAAAGTTATTTTCGAACATATTATAAGCGTTACTAGATAAACCATCTGTGCCGATCTGTGCGTACTGATATAAATATTCTTTACCTTTGTACGTCAAATCAAAAGACACTTTGTTGTAAAAATATTGGTAATCTAGTATTTTCTATACATAATTTATTTTATATGTATTAATAATGATACATGCAACTTATTTATGGATAAACATCACACGGTCTTGTACAAAGTAAGCTTTTAGAGCTCAAATACGGAAAACTATGAATTATCACTTACCTTTTCTTTTCTATACTGTACTAAAAAAAAACGTTATAAAGAGTTATCTATCTAATATTAAAAATGTGAAAGTCTCTGTCTGTTATCTTAACATGACGAAAGACATTTCGGCTTCTTTTCTTTGCACCAGCATAATATCAGTGCGACCAAACCCGCAAGGCGCAGCTAGACAGGAGTAAATGTTAAAGTTTACTATACCAATATATATATTTTGTTTGTCCACGTTAAATTGAAAAAGATAAAATATATACCTAGTTCACTTCCACCAAACAGACTAATGACGATAGAAAAATTAGATCTGCCTATTTTTCTTTCTTTCAATATGGATACGTAGAAAATAAAGTACATTGATATAGGCCACCTTATCTATTTGCAAAACGTATGATTGTATTGTACTGTGCAAGCATGATATGGAATAGCTCCACTCGAAAACTATGTTGCAAGCCCTCACTTAGCGTCTATCTACAAATGTGTATGCAAAAAATTATTATATTATGATTTGTGTACCGTTAGTTAAATTTGATGTCTTTTAATCCTTTCAGAGGGCGGTGGTGCTGTGAAACAGTTATATACTACTTCAGGCAGCAACGATCCAATTAAATAACATACTTGTCAGAAACATTTTTTTAAGAAATGTCAATATAACATTTTAATATTATTGATTATTATTTTTATTATATAAGTTAGTTGTTGGGTTGCAGCCTCTTAGTATTGCTTGTTTTATTATTATTATAAAATTGGCAGAGACGTACAAGATACCCTATACAAAGTATCTGGAATACAAAATACAAGATACTATTAAATTAAGTATTTCAGATACCATATGGAATTGTATCTGAAATCCTAAATACAAGATACGTATCTTCTAAATACTTTTTAAAGATAAAATACGTTTTGAAAGACAACTCAATTTTATGGAGTTTAATTATATCTTTTTTAGTAAGTATATATGTGCTATTGGTCTATAAAACTCCTGGATCTCTACTGTTAGGTAGTGAACGAGGGATCCCTGATGAAATGGCTGGAGCCCTTTGAATTAATTGCATAACTGACCACCGATTCGGAATACACCTTCGAGAAGAATAGGCAAGAAACTCAAAGACGAAGTTTATTATATGAAATAAGAGACTTGATAAAAGGCGAGAGTCGCCATCTATCAAATTGGCCCCAGACTAAAGTTTCATCAAATTTCAATAGATAGCTTTTTGCATTTGCAAAAAGCAAATTTTTTTTTCGGGATAAAAATTATCCTCAATTTTTACCCATTATATAAACTATGACTGTGCCAAGTTGCAACAAAATTCGCCCAGTAGTTTCAGCGTAGTACGTGTTCTTTTAAGTAACTTTCAACGCCTATCCTGCGGGAACCCTTTGATTTTTCGGGATTAAAAGTATCTTATGTCCTACCTCGTAGTATGAACTCAAATCATACCATGTTTCATATAAATTCATTCAGTAGTGTCGGCGTGATGCCTAGCCAAGATACAGACAGACAGACAGACAGACAGACAGACAAAAATGAAATAAATTACAGTTTTGGCTTCAGTATTGAATATAGAGTACACTCCAATAAAAATATACAAAATATCTTCAATGTACAGAATTGGACCCTTTACAGTTTTATTATAAGTATATATATAGATAGCCACCTATCAGTGTGATGTGATAAAATTCATGTTTTTTTTTGTTGAGAATAATAAGTCTTGTGTTTCACTATCGTATAGGATCGCATATCGCATTATGCAGGAGTGCCCCAGGGTCTTCTGTCTTACAAATTTAGTATCTATTAAATAATAAAAACAAAGGGCAGGTGATGATGTTTATCCATATTGGAAAAACGAGACAGCTACCTTTAATTTGTATCGTCACCACTGAGTATGCATAGTGGTGACCGGTGAGCCGTATCTACGTAAATTCAGCTGATTTCAAACCCCGAATTCAAAAAAGATGTTATAAGTATAGATAGGGTGTATGCATGTACCATTGTATCATTGTGTCTGTGGCATCATAGCTCCCAAACTAATGGACTGATTTTGGTGCGGATTTTTATGTTTGAATGCTGATGTGATCGATATGCTTTTTAGCTATTTGGGGCTAAGGGGGCGAGAGGGGGTAATAATGCTTTTAATTTGTGATTGTCTTCTTCTACGTATCGCTGTTTCAACAAAAGGCTATTATTTTGGTTGAATATTCATGAACACATTCATTTGTGAAAGGATAAGCCAGGTTTTGCCAAACGTGTTTATTTAAATCACACTAATATTATAAATGCGAAAGTTTGTATGTGTATGTTTGTGTGTGTGTGTGTGTGTGAGTGTGTGTGTGAGTGTGTGTGTGTGTGTGTGTGTGTGTGTGTTTTTGTTGCCTTCACGCTCGATCGGCTGCACGGATTTGGACGAAATTTGGTACCAGGATAGCTTATATCCTAGATTAACACATAGGCTACTTTTAATCAAGAAATAGGGAAAAAAATAATTATCGTTTTCTTAGGGACTTGAAAAAAAATTAAAGAAAGAAGAAAAATGTATTTCAAAGTACCAGAAGAACATAAACACTTAAGAAGTTGGAGATACAAAATTGACAAATAAAGTTATTAAAAGTGAGTATAACCTCCCCATAAACATTAAATAGTGTGATTATATTTAAAAATGTATTACAAAGTACCAGGAGAGCAGAAAAACTTAAGAAGTTGGAGATATTACATCACACTAATCACACTAATATTATAAATGCGAAAGTGTGTATGTTTGTGTGTGTGTGTGTGTGTGTGTGTGTGTGTGTGTGTGTGTTTGTTTGTTGATCCTTCACGCTCGAACAGCTGAACGGATTTGGATGAAATGTTGTACCACGATAGCTTATATCCTGGATTAACACATAGGCTACTTTAGATCCCGAAATAGGAGAAAAAGTAGTATCGTTTTCTATAAGATTTAAAAAAAGAACAAAACAAAAAATTGTATTTCTAAGTACCAGGAGAGCATAATACCTAAGAAGTTGGAAATACAAAATCATACTAATATTATAAACGCGAAAGTTTGTAAGTATGGATGGATGGATGGATGGATGGATGGATGGATAGATGGATGGATGAATGTTTGTTACTCCTTCACGATCGAACTGCTGGACGGATTTGGACGAAATTTGGTACCAGGATAGCTTATATCCTGGATTAACACATAGGCTACTTTTGATCAAGAAATAGGGGGAAAAATATATCGTTTTCTTAAGGACTTGAAAAAAAAAAGGAAAAAGAAGCAAAAATTATTGAAGTACCAAGAGAGCAGAAACACTTACGAAGTTGGAGATACAAAATTGTCAAAAAAAGTTATTAAAAGTAAGTATACCTCCCCATGAACATTAATATCGGGTGATTATATAAAAAAAAAAGTATTTCTAAGTACCAGGAGAGCAGAAACACTTAAGAAGTTGGAGATACAAAATTGACAAATAAAGTTATTGAAAGTGAATATAACCTCCCCATGAACTAACTAACTAACTTTAAATAGTGTGATTATATTTAAAAAATGTTTTTCTAAGTACCAAGAGAGCAGAAAAACTAATATATGAAAATAAAAAAAAAGTACCATGAGAGCAGAAAGACTTAAGAAGTTGGAGATATTACATTGACAAATAAAGTTATTAGAAGTGAGTATACCTCCCCGTGAACATTAAATTATTGTGAATATATTTAAAAAAAAAACATTTTAAAGTACCAGGAGAGCAGAAACACTTTAGAAGTTGGAGATATGACATTGAAAATGAAGTTATTAAAAGTGAGTACTCTCTCGAAAGTGTAGTAGCCGAAGATCGGGCTCAGTGGCGTGCTTTGAGAGAGGCCTATGTCGAGCAGTAGACTGACACGGTCTGATGATGATGATGATGATGATACCTCCCCATGAACGTTCAATAGTGTGATTATATTTAAAAAAAAGTATTTCAAAGTACCAAGAGAGCAGAAACAGAAGTTTTATCATCAATAATATATTTTTACAATTTTTTTGTCAAAGTGACATGGCAGGGGTGGAAGTTGAGGGTTGTTGGTAGAAGTTTTAAAGGGGACGGGGCCAGTGGGAGGAGTATGGGACTGAAATAAGAAAGAAAACGGAAGCATTGAAGGAATTTTCAAAATGATAAGTGACAGGTGACAAAGTAGCAGGTGTCAAAGTGACACTCTAGGGATGCAAAAAGGAGGGATTTTATTAAATGTGTTTTCTAATGTGGTGGGTGTGGCAAAGATTGACCGCGGGCGAAGCTGCGGGGCGCAGCTAGATATGGATATAGCTATGGATGGATGGATGGATGTTTGTTACTCTTTCACGCAAAAACAACTGAATGGATTTGCATGAAATTTAGTATGGAGGTAGCTTATACCCTGGATTGACACATAGGTTACTTTTTACCCCGAAAAAAATGCAGGGTTTCTGAGGGACGCGGTTGAAACCGCGGGGCACGGCTAGTATGATATAATTAAAAGATGTCACTCGAGCACCCTCCTGTTGCGAGCCCGTGCGGTTTCTGTCTTGCACCCTATAGGGATTAGCAAGCTGAAGTGGCAATGGGCCGGTCACATAACTCAAAGAACCGACACCCGTTGGGGTATACGAGTTTTAGACTGGAGACCACGTTTAGGAAAACATAGTGTGAGGCGCCCGCCGGCCAGTTGGAGTGACGAGTTGCGAAAGACGGCTGGCAGCGACTGGATGAAGAGAGCCGAAAATTGGGCTCAGTGGCTTTCACATGGAGAGGCCTACGTCCAGCAGTGGACGAATACGGGTTGATGATGATGATTATGATGAACCCTATAAGGCTCTTGTCTAGCAATGCCAGGAAGCTCCTGTCTTGCAACCCCGGTGGCTATTATTTTTATCAATTTGAAAGTATGTTTTATTTACTGAATTGAATTCTAAACAAATTTGCACAAAGCTTGCCTAAACAATAGTTTAACATCATTATCAGCCCGTATACCAGTCTACTGCTGGACATAGGCCTATCCCAAAGCACGCCACTTAGCCCTATTGGCTCTTACTTTTCAACTGCCGCCAGCCATCTTGCGTATATCTTCACTCCACCTAGCAAAAGGGCGTCCTACATTACGTTTGCCTAGTCGCGCTCCACTCAAAAACACGTCTACTCAAACGGTTATTGGTCCTTCGGCAAATATTACCAGCCCACTGCCACTTCAGCCTGCTAATCCTATGGGCTATGTGTATAACTTTGGTTATCTGTCGGATCACCTCGTACCGTATTCAATCTCTCAGAGAAGCTCCGAGCACATGCCTTTTCCACAGCACTCTATATAAGTCATGGTGCATAATTTAAGTCTTAGCTATATATTTACCTCTTTTTAATTTTAAACAAATTTCAAATTAGGTAAGTAATGTTTGTACGTGTTAAGTACGTGTTTTATATTAAAAACACAATTTTAATGTGCGTATCACTCATAAGTGGTATAGAAATAAGATACATAACATAACCATCCGTAATGATGTCCAAATAGAATGACCAAAAATATCGAGTTGTATACTGGTACCTACCTTCTGATAACCTGGTACCTACCTTCTTATCCATTTTGCAACCTTAATGACCTACCCTAGAGGCAAAAATATTGTTAAAGCAACCCTGTAAAAAGTCTATGCCATTATCACAGTACATAAGACTATACATATACTACTACTATACATATACATATAAAGACTATACAAGTACTGTACATTATTAATGATAAACTTACCTTTGAAATGACGACGGCTACTGGTAGAAAATCTTTGTTTTAAACTCTTATTTAATTCAGTTCAGTCATTAATATAAATAAATCTCTTTGGTTATTTAAATTAAAAGAAAAGAAACACAGTCACAACCCAACACTATTCAAAGTTTTTCTTTTACAATTGAAATTAGAAGGAACGTTCTTTTTAAATTCAGCCAGTACGAAATTATCCCGCCGAAACGTTTTTATTTTCTTTTATTATTTTCTTTAAACCTTTTCAGGCAACGGTGGTCACGACATTCAGCCAAGTTTAGCACGTTTCGTGTTGGTTCGCAGAGCGCTCTTTCTCGTACGCATCGGTCGCGCGCTGTGTCAAGACTGAATTGTAATGAACTTTTGCCGGTGAAGAGCGACGTACGCTGCGTTGTTTTTCAAAATCTACGCCTGTAAAGTTCTGTATACTTTGGCTGGGAGTGTCAATGACTTGATAGATAGTGTACGTCAGGAGTGTTTTAAATTAATCTCAGTGCAGTAAAATTTGCAGTTTCGTAAACCTATTTTGATTGTTGGATCAAAGTTTACAATGTTATGGATGCGTGGGTATTTTCAGGCCCGTATTCTAGATTGTTCTGTCTCTATTTTATTTTTTATACAATATATTTTAACAATTTTGTATACAAGCTGGACGTTCTATTTAGATATAGGTACTGCGAAAAAAAGGTTTAAAATAATTAAGCGACTCTATGCAGAATTACAATAAGATACGAAATGCTTTATCGCTTATCAGTTATAAAAAATGAACTTAATCTATAAAAACGGTTTGTTTACGCAAGGTAGCTGCCGGCAGATGGGTTTCCCCCTCCATTTTGACAGCTCTGCAGTCAACCAAACTGTCATTTTGAAATACTGTGCAGATAAACGGAGTAATTTTAATTTAGATACAATGGATGGTCTAATGGCTAAAACTATCTCGTCCAGACAACCTTTGTATCAATCGAAATATTAAAAAAATAAACTTTTATGTAGTAGCTTTGTCATGGTGAAACTTAGAACGGTCTATCACAATTAAAAGCGTATACAAAATTTCGTGTCGGTTGAGGAGTTCCCTAGTCCGGACCCAGCTCTAAGTGCAGCAAACTCTGAATGTCATGGTAAAACTTAAAACCGTCTATCATAATAAAATGCGCACACAACATTTCATGCCTGTGCTGTTAACGGTTGAAGAGTTCCATTTTAAGGAGTTAATCCTGGATGTCGATTTAGGTCAGCTTACCATAAAAATTCTTTGTCATCGGAACTGAACCAACTTGTAAAAATTCAACTCCATAGTATAAACGGAAGTTATTCTTATTCAGTTTGGGAGATTTGACCTAAATAAACAATCGTAAATACACTCACAAACATTGTAAGTTAAATAAAAGCTTTAAAATTACTTTGTGTATTTTTTTATTAGGTATATAAGTACCAAAATATATTCCTATTAGGTATTATTGAGTAGTTTTAGGAATCTTTTTGGATATAAAAGATCTTAGACGACATTGTTCGCCACCAGAGCTTAATCCGGGTATTGAAATTTATATCCTGGGGTATTTTCGCCTAGGAATTGGAATTTAATTAGAATTGCTAAACTGTGAAAGGGACGGACTAAGTGATAAAATGTGGAATAATAGTATCATTGTGTGAGAATGGTACGTAAGTACTATGTACTGAGATGGATTGTAAATAGATCAAGTACCTACTAGTTAGTAAAGGAGCGCGGGGTAAGAGAGAGCGGGCGGGTAATGAGAGGGATGGCGATTGGACGGAACCTATGCACATCCGGGTGACTTAAAGCACTCGACCGTTTACGTCAACCACCGAGAAAGTTCGCCTGACGCGCACGATTCGTTAGTGCCATGCGTTGAGTCACGTTTCCCTTTTAAGAGTGAACCAGACGTAAGTTAAAAAACTAAAACCTGATAAGGTCGGGTAAAATAGTCTATGATACTATACCTGAAAACGAATCAATTAACCTTGCTTGGCAAAATCGGACCAATAGGGGCGACGCTTTGATGGAACATCCACATATCTACATACATAATTATTATATACATAGACTGTTACACACTTGGGTAAATAGGCTCTCATTATCCTTACGCATGCATGGGATAATGGGAGCGATTGTCTTTTTTTGTAATATCCATACTGTACCTTAATTCATGTCTATAGTTGATTTAAACTGTGTTGAAAAGATAGTGAAATAAACGAGGTTTAAGTTGTTAATTTAAACCTCGTTTATATAAAAATAATAAAATTACAAGAGCTTTTTTATCAACATTTTCCCTTAGTAGGCTCCAATTCCCCTGCTCTCGCCTATGTAGTAAAGGCTAAATGGTAAATACATAAAATAATAATTGGAGTAAATGTACATACGTTGATTAAATTCACCATCACGCCGGAAAATCTACGAGCTAAAATCTAGGAACTTCAACGAACAGAAACAACTCTTATGCCCGCCTTCCACTGCGAAAGGGTAATGACTGAGAAATAGCTGAGCGAACCGGTGTAAATAGTCCTGGCCATCCATTAAAGAGTTTCAGTGAAAAATAGGTTTTGGCTTCCATTGCCGACGGGCTTCGCGGAGTGAATCAGCGGGAAATGAGAGAAGACAGATGAGCGAGTGGTTGGCGATAGCGAGGCAGCGTGGAAAAAACCGCAAAGGTAGCAAGTGCTCGGTAAATTTTATGAATTTTGGATGAGCAACCATATTTGAGACACTTAAAAGATGGAAGCGGGTGGGGAAGGGGGCTAGGACAGTGAAGGGAGCAGAGTCCGCTCAACACTAGCGCATGACACAATGACACCGCGGACCCATTTTAACTCGCTTAGTCCGCTTTGCTTACTCGTTCACGGTGAAAGCACGTCTATAAAATTTAGCTTTGCGAGTCGAGCGGAGTCCTCACGGCGTCCGTTAGAATTCCGCTACACTCTGCGACAACTTTTGTAATTCTTTGTACTCTTTTGCTCCGCTCCGTTCACTCGTTTACGGTGGAAGCACAGAAAATTGCCGTTGCGAATTAAACGGAGTCCGTGCGGAGCCCGCTCTGCTCGTAGTGGAAGGTGGGCATTACCGTAAACAAGCTGGACCTAGCCTTCCTTTATCCCTCCCTTATGTTTACGTAAGACTTAGTTACATAAACTTATTTACCTCTATAGTTATCAATCTTTACTTCGGCTATTTTAATCTATCCCCAGAGGTTTCACTGTGTTGTGGAACTTTATGTTTATATGAATCCGCCCAAGTGAATCTAAAGGTAAGGACTGGTTCACACTATGAGCCTATCGGGAAGAAATTTATAAATTAAACGTCAGATGCTTCTGTTTCAACTGCAATTATAGGTACTTTGGTTGGTTTGTTGTCGTATTAGTAGTACTACCTTGCCTCTGGTGACAGAGTTTTTCAGGCCACTCGAGGGCTAACGCTAACGACTGCTATCGAACCAAAAAGTTACCGTGCCCTCCGAAGCACAAAACGATACAAATCCGCACAAAACTCAGAAAGTCTTGGTAAACCTGGAAACCGAACCCAGTATGATAGGATTTTGAGGCATACTAGTATACCATCGCTCTTAACAGCTCTACTTTTAGCTGAGGCATTAGAAAGATGTCTAGCGGTTAACTAGTGCGACCTATAATCCAACGGTACCGGGTTCGGTGTTAGACTAATGACACCAATGACTTTTCTTCCATCACTCCGTGCTTCGGAGGGAACGTTAAGCTTTCGGTCCCGGCTGTTTTATTGACTAATAGTACAAAAAAAACCACGTGAGAGGCCTTCGAGCGACCTGAAAAACTCTGACACCAGCATACTTTACACGGCAAGCAAGCAAGCATTGAACGCCGCACAAAAAAAAATGGGTTAGGTTAATACTTCGCGCCTGAATAGCTTTTCAACAGCTATTAAGCTCAAATTCAATTATGTGTGGAGTACCTACAGTTAAAAGGTGTCCCTATAATGGCTTGGCTAAATACCAGCCGACAGCCTTGGACTCCATTAAAAGACGCGCCAGGAGGCTCATTGGCAATGACCTGTTTGAGACACGCCTCCAGTGCCTAGATAATAGGCGCAAGGTTGCTTGTCTATCGTTTTTTATCGAATGCTGGAGGTACACAACCTTATTAGTCTACCGTAAGTAGCAGTCTCATCCCTGTATGGTTCACAGTCCATCTAAACTAACAAGCGCTTAGCCTCCACATTCGTCAGTCGAACTGAGTCTCCTCGTGACAATAATCTGGGAGGCTTCAAAGTAAGAGTGAACAGGCATTCTTTTAGACATCCTAGACCTCGTGTTCCAAACTAACGAAAATCTATCGTTAGTTTGGAACACTATCGCATTTCTAAAATACTGTATCACATTATTCGTTTTTACCCGACTACGGCAAAGCAAGGGAAGGTTAACAGAGTATGTATGTATGTGCATGTTCCACCATAGCGTCACCTTTGTTGGTCCAATGTTGACAAGCGAGGTGAAAATCGATTCGTCTTCATGTATGAGTGTCATAGGCTATTTTTTACACCGCAGTCGGGTTTTAGTTTTAGATCTTATTTTTTGTTAACTATCGTCATTTATTTTTTACTATGATATTTCATAGGCCATATAGCTGTCATAGATACTGATCCTTAGCTCACCACCAATGACTTTTTAAAGTTATGTGCGATTTCCCATCGTTCCGGGCTTCGGATGGCACGTTAAAGCGTCGGCGCAGAATGAATTTTCCAATCAATCGTAATACCAAAATAATTTGCAATTGGAGCATATTTTGAAAGTGATAAGATATTATTCGGATTCGGATAGTGTTTCTCCAGGTTCCCAACTGTATTTTGTTTTCAAAATACTTACCTGAATCCGAATAAGAAAACAAAACTGTGGAAATATGCTCCAATTACATATGATTTTGGTATTACGTTTGTATGGAAAATTCATCCTCCGCCGGACTCTTAAGCTGTCGGTCCCAGCTGTTATTGATAAATAGTCGTTAAGCTATCCGAAGCCTTCGGGCGGCCTGACAAACTCTAACACCAGTGGCCCAATTACAGAACTTGGCTTCAATCAGATTGTCACTTTTTTCATAGCAAAATCGACTCTATCGCAAAGCATTATTGAATTTCACGGCTTGAAACCGTCATGATCAACATTACGTAATCGCAGTGCAGAGGAAAGCAAAGCAAAAAAAAACTCATATAAATTGAAATAGTGTGAACAGGCTTTCAATACTAAATGAATGTTATTGCAGTGTGTTGGACATTTTATTTCTAAACTAAAATAGCCCGCAGTTCATTTTGAAGCGAAAACAAGCTGCCTGTAGGTAAACTTTTACGGACTCATTTTGTTTAACTTCAGTGAAGGATTTTTCTAGGCGAATGCCTAGTGAAGCTTTTGATGTCACATAAAACGTTTGTTGAAATAGCTTGCTAGTTGTTTAAAGCTCCTGGACCAACTTTTTATGAAATTAATTAGAGAGCTTAAGGAAAGTTTTTTTAAATAATATATTATTTTTTCTTTATTTATTGAAGTTAATTTAGAGCAGTGATACCCAAAGTGGTCTATATCTACCCCCAGAGTTCAACGACGACAAGATGCTAAGTGTCAAAAAAGTATTGGGGTCCATGAGACGTAATTAAGGGTCAACGATAGTGGACAGTGACTTCAATTTTAGCTTTCTTTTAATGGAATATGTAGTAGGTAAAGGGCTAATTCCACTGGAAGAAACCTAAAAGTGAGCAATTTATTGCATTTTGAGCAGCTATTCTGCTCATCACGCCGAAGATCTTCATCAGATCTTCACCAAGTTTTTATGAGACGAACGTAAAGTTACTACCTTTAAAATAAAATAAAATTAACATCGAAATCAGATACGGCGGAGATATCCAGTAGCACACTTTTTGCCCCTTTTTGGGGTAAGTACTCCCCAATCAAAAATACACTAAGAATTAAAAATTCAAAATATTCGTATAACTTGTATACCAAGTTTCGTCTGGATCGGTTGAGAAATGCGACATGTAGAAGATAATAGGCACCCGGACAGACATCCGGACATGCTAAAGCATTTTTGCTCAAGCTGAAACGGAGACGCTTCGCTCGCGCTTCGCGCTCGCTCGGTCATTAAAGAGAAAAGATTTGATTTTTGTATGTTTGTTGTAGTAACAGGACGCACAGAGCGTTATTAGCCAAATTGACATTTTGTAATCTTTAAGTCGGTATAAATAACTCGCTGTTTGTACGTGGCGTAGATGTTTCACGACTAACAAACGGCCTTGCACCCTGACATACCCCATCCAGGTTATTAAACCAAAAGAGTTTGAATTACGCTTACTTCCCAACCAGTGTTTTTAACCAAATGAGATTAAATTAGGCTTACTGGCGTTAAACCTTTAATACTATAGACAAAATGGTACGTCAATATAAAACCAATAAACAAAACATTATATCAAAGAGAATACAATGCATTACAGTTTATGGAGGAATTGTTGTAAGGTTATATTTGTATAAATAAAGTATTTAGTGTAAGAAATTGTTGCAAAATATTTGTTAAAATTAAATATTTAGGGTCAGAAATTGTTGTTAAGTTCTTTTTGTCCAAATAAAGTACCGACTAATTTTATCTTTCTATGTATCTACCCGTGCGAAGCTGGGGCGGATCGCTTGTATTAAAAATATTAAGAAAACAACAAAGATTTAAAAAATGTGCGAGCGTAACGAGCTCTTACATTTTGAATTATGTCTGTCTGCCAGGGTAGACATAATTTTTTTCAATCCAAATCTTAGAAAATGTGCGGGCGTAACGAGTTCTTAAATTTTTAATGGTGTCTGCCAGGGTAGACAAAATTTTTGTTTCTATCCAAATCATAAAAAACGTGCGAGCGTAACGAGCTCTTACATTTTCTGTTATGTCTGCCAGGGTAGATAAAAATTTTGTTTCAATTTAAATCATAAAAAAATGTGCGAGCGTAACTAACTCTTACATTTTGAGTTATGTCTGCCAGGGTAGACATTTTATTTTCTTTCTATCCAAATTATAAAAAATGTTCGAGTGTAACGAGCTCTTACATTTTGAGTTAAGTCTGCCTGGGTAGACAGAATTTTTGTTTCAATCCAAATTATAAAAAATGTGCGAGCGTAACAACGAGCTCTTACATTTTGAGTTATGTCTGCCAGGGTAATTTTTTTTTATACGATTCTGGCCAAGTGCGAATCGGAACCGCGCACCAAGGGTTCCGCACAAATTTGGAGTGTTACTGTGCTACTACCTGTGCCCGTGGCTTTGCCCGCGTGGTTATTTTTCTGTGTTAAGACGATCCTGTGATAATCGAGAACCAAAAGTACCAAAATCATCAAACTTTGTTCAGACGTCAAATGGTTTTTTATCGATTGCTCAGATTCTTCTCATCAGATTGAGATACCGAGTACATCAGTTTTTAAGTCAAACTCTAAGCTATCTAATAAAGGAATCCGTATTGCAATCAGTCCAGTAGTTTTTGCGTGATGTGCGATCAAACATACAGTCAAAAAGCTAACAGACAAACAGACAGACATGATTTTAAAAACGTCGTATTCTTCATTATACGCTTTATATTAGCTTCACTTGTATGTGTCTGTATGTTTGTATGTTTGTAACCGACTCGTTTGGACGCTATTTTGACGTACTTTAAACGGTCAGATATCATTCAAAATTTGAACACCTGTCCACCTGACAAAGACCGATGACAATGCAATAATTCGAAAAAAAAGAAAAAAAGTAGAAAGTAAATAATAGTATAAAAAAAAAACAACACGCTTTATATAGAAAACCAAACTAAAAAATAGAAAATTAATTTTAATAGTGTAAATAAGAAAAAAATATTTATATAAAAAAAAGCGTGGGGTCATATCTGTCAATGAAATATTTATAACTATTGACCCATGCACCTCACGATTTTTTTGTTTTTTTTTTTTTTTATTTACACTATTATAATTTATTTTAATAGTCAAACATTGTCTGTTTGTTTGTTTGTTTGGGGAGCTTTCATGCGATAACGGCTGGATGGATTTTGATAAAATTTGGAATGGAGATAGCTTTTACCGTGAAATAAAACATAGGATACTTTTATCTCGGAAAATGGTGAGTTTCCATTGAAATACAGGAAAATGTTGATTGTTCGCTGCAATGAACGGTTGCCATGGAAACGAAATAATAAGTCTGTCAAAAAACATCAAGAGCATTGATTGGTGATGTACCTACTTTTGAATTGGTTGTTAATATCCTAGAAGAACATAGGGTGATTTTTTTCGCGATAAACTGTAGTCCGCTCGGGCGATGTCACGGGCGGGAAAGCTAGTACTCGTACTGTACTGTATAAAATTGATAATTCCATGTTTCGTTGATGGCAACGCGAAAAAAGAATCGCGCCACCTGCCCTAGCAAAATTGACATTTTCTTTTACGGGTTTCGAGTTTTTCCCTTTACTGGTGCTCCGAATGAGTAACATTAATTTTTAGGGTTCCGTATGTCGGAATGAAAAAAGTTACCCATTATAAGATTACTCTTGTGCCTGTCTGCATGTCCGTCTGTCACAGCCAATTTTCTTATGAATTTTTATGACCCAAATAATAATATGACGACCGAATCCTGCAAGGTGCAATCATTTGTGTGATGAGCAGAAATGTTTGATTCCGAGTCATGGATGTTATAATATTCGTATATATGTATGTTTATCCGTTATCTAGTACCCATAGTACAGGGTATCCTAGTTTGGGGCTAGTTAATTGGTGTGGAATTGTCCCGAATATATTTATTTATTTATTTATATTTAATATGGACGTATAACGTAAATAAATAAATTTTGAATATTGGAGTCAGTTTGAAGGGCAAACAAGAAAAAATACATATGTATCGTGTGACATATCTTTGTGGAAATCTTTTTTTTAGAATTTATATGAAAGTTTTAAATTTATTTAAGGAAAAAGATTAAATTTACCATTAGCCCCGAATTGATCGAAGAAAAAACAGATTTAGTCACTGTTTTTTAAACCTATATTATAAGAAGTCTGTCTTGAAATAACATGGTTAATTTCTCAATATTCTGAGCCACGCGAGTGCATCTCGCAACGGTTTTCATACATTTATTCTGAGAAGTACTTGACATACCTCAAAATTTCGCGCTCGTTTCGCTCACGTCTATATTCTAATTCTGACTATTGGATGAATGGCGTATCTATTGAGCACACTAGAGCTCGTTTGTTTTCCTTCAATTTTTCAATAACAAAATTAGAGGATACTTTTTATCCCGAAAAAATAAAGGGTTCCTGCCTGATATGGGTCCAAATTCTGTACATTAAAGATATTGTGATATTTTTTTGGAGGTTACTCTGTTTTCGATAATAAAGCCTGTAAACTGTATATTTTTCAGTTTTGTCTGTTTGTCTGTATCTTGGCCGCGCATCACGCCGCCGGAACTACTGGATGAATTCAAATTAAACTTGGTATGATTTGAGTTAATACTACGAGGTAGGACATGGGATACTTTACATCCCGAAAAATTAATAGTTTCTCGCAGGATAGACGCTGAAACTTATTTAAAAGAACACGTACCACGCTGAAACTAATGGACGGGTTTTGATGCAACTTGGCACCGTCTTAATTTATATGATGGGTTAATATTGAGGACACGTTTATCCCGAAAAAGTGAAGGGTTTTTGCGAGATATGGGTCCAATGTTACGTTAATATTGAAGTAATAAATAATATTTTTTGGATGGTTCTCTATATTCGATACTGAAGCCAAAACTGTTTTACTTTTTATTTTTGTCTGTCTGTCTGTCTGTTTGTCCATATCTTGACCGCGCATCGCACTGAAACTACTGAATGAATTCAAATGAAACTTCGTATGATTTGAGTTCATACTACGAGGTAGGACATTGGATACTTTTCATCCCGAAAAATTAAAGGGTTTCCGCAAGATAGGGATTGAAAGTTAATAAAAAGAACACGTATCACGCTGAAACTACTGGACAGTTTTTTTATGCAAATTGAAACATTCATATACATATAATAAAGCAATTGGTACGAAAATGGCTGAACAAAGAAGATAAATAAAAAAATTTCTTTTACTCGTAGGTGCTTAAAAGAGCTATTAAACAAGAACATAACATTTTTTTGAATTGTGTCTCTCTGTCTGATTGTCTGTATGGTTGTTTGTTCACGCATCACGTAAAAACTACTGGACCGATTGCATTGCGGTTTTCATTGTTAGAAAGCTTAGGGTTCGATTTAAATACTGTGTTATTGGAATCTCAATCCGGTGAGATAGAAGCCAAGCAATTGATAAAAGTATTTTTGACGGCTGAAGAAATGTTGATCAAATGTTGGTATATTGGTCCTGGAATAGCACATCAAGGTACTTTGAACCTAAAGAAAAGACCACGCGTGCGAAGCCGCGGGTACAGCTAGTATATAATAATTGCTTTCATATACCTTGTGAGACTTTTATTAAGGCTGGTGAAGAATCGAACATACAAATTAATGGATTTACCTTAGCCGACTGGTATTCGAGGAAAAAACAGCGCCGTGGTGGTGTAGGTATACTATGTAGAGAGAAAATAGAATTCAAGAGAATATCATTTCTCAAAGATCTAAATAAAGAATTTTTATTTGAATCATGCGGCATTGAAATACCTATTTATAAATGCATAATTATATATATATAGAATACCAAATAGCAACCACAATGTATTCCTCAGTAATTTAGATACAGTGCTGATACAATTAAAAACAAGACTAAATGGAAACTAGTGATTGCAGGAGATTTCAATATTGATATTTTGAAGCCATCTGAGCCTCTAACTGAATTTCACAGAATAGCCCAGAATTATAATTTTAACATACATATCACTGTTCCAACTAGGCTAGCCTCGTTCCTGGATCAAATTATTAGCAACGTTCGGGACTCTACTGCAGATGTTCTTCCATTGGGACTGTCTGATCATGAAACGGCCCAGTTTCTGTCAATTCCATTAGAAACTAAACTATCACCACTTAGCGATTGGTACATAGTAAAACGTGACTTTTGCCACGAAAATATTAATGTGTTAAGTCTAAAAAGTCTCTCTTGGTCTGAGGTTTATTCCGAAACTGACACAAACCTGGCGTATAATAAATTTCATGAAATATTGACTCTATACTCCAAACTGCTTTCCTAAGAAAATAATTAAATTAACAAGCAAATTAACCAGTGTAACTGGGTTACCAAAGGAATAAACGTAAACTGCGATTTAAATATTATAAGACAAAAAAGAGAAGTAGCAAACTAATGTACTTGCGTTATAATAAAATATTTAAAAATTGCGTTTTTACAGCCCAAAAAAAACAAAATATTTCATTTATTAATAGTGCAAAAAACGTTTGTATAGCCTCATGGAAGATAATAAACTCAATTTCTACTTCAAAGAGACCAAAAGGTACTGTTAATAAACTAACATATAATGGTATCACATTTACTGAACCCTCTGACATTGCAAATGCTTTCAATGATTATTTTATTAACCTGACGAACAATAATAATAAAACTGACAATGAATACAAATACAACTTAAAATCTATTGACTCTACTATGTTCTTGTTTCCTACAGACTACACAGAGGTCAGTAACGTAATCAATGCGCTAAAATCTACGACGGCAGTTGGTTATGATGAATTTTCAACAAACATTTTAAAATTCAGTAGTGATATTTTGTCTCCTTTATTGGTTCATTTAATTAACCTTTCGTTTGACGAAGGTGTTTTTCCCGATTTACTAAAATTAACTATAATAAAACCTATATTTAAAAACGAGGACCAGGAATTACCTGTAAATTATAGACCTATAGCTCTATTCCTAATAGCTAAAGTATTTCAAAAGATAATGCATAAGAAAATGACTGATTTTATAATTAAGTTCAATATCTTAAGTGTTGAACAATATGGTTTCCAAAAAGGCAAGTCTACGACATTAGCTGCATTCAATTTAGTCAATCATATTGTTAAACAAATTAATATTAAGGTACCTACCATTGCCATTTTCTTTGATATGAGTAAGGCATTTGACTAACATATGTCATAACATTTTGATACGAAAATGTGAATATTACGGAATGCGAGGTCAATTCCAATTAGGTAGTTACTTAAATAATAGATCTCAATATGTTGAAGTAGCTACTCAGAATGCTGTGAGAGAAGAAGTAACTTTTAAATCAAAATCTAAAACGAATAGAGATGGGGCAGTATCTTGGGGCCCCTGTTATTTCTGCTTTATATCAATGATCTCCCAGCTATAACCAATCATCATTGCACTCTATTCGCCGAAATTAATATTTCAATATTTACGCGTTCGCTACGCTCGCCGTTATTGAATTGTATTGAGTGTATCTCCTAATGTACCTAACTGGCTTAGTTCAAAAATTTCAGTAATATCATGTTTTGTGCAGTCACAGATAATCGATCATAAATGTTTGTTTTTTTTTTGTCATATAATTACCCTAATAAAAATATCGAATTCTCGTTTATATGCGTTTTTTCATACACACTACCAATATAGCATAACATTTTCATGGATGCGTAGGGGATTGCAAGAGATATATAGAAGCCGTTTCGGAGAAGTGGTTCCAAAACAGCTTTTTTTAATATATCAAAGAACGCTGAAAAATCTCTCGCCCGGGGGCCAGATCGATAAGGCCGGCCCTGCTTACATACCTGTTAACTTAGCTATTTACTACATAACCATATACACCAGACATAACATATATCTACATCCACAACAATATATAAAAGTGCAACGTTGTCTGTTTGTTTGTTTGTTTGGGGAGCTTTTGATGAATTTTGATGATATTTGGAATGGAGATGGCTTATACCCTGGAATAAAACATGGGATACTTTATATTCCGGAAAAATGGTAAGTTTCCACGGGAAAACTGGAAAATGTTGATTACTCGTAAGGAACAGTTGCCATGGGCACGAAATAATAACAAGTGAGTCAGAAAGCATCAAGAGCGATGGTGCTTCACTTTTGCATAGGTTATTAATATCCTAGAAGAACATAGAATTATATTATATATATAGTATTATATTAAAATTTAAGTTACATATTAGTTATATTTTCTGATATACCCAGTGTATATCTTCAAAATTTAGTACCACACATTTTTATTTTTTGATTGGTCTAGTGGCTAGAGACTATAGAGTTACGAAATAAAACGGTCGCGGGTTCGAATCTTGCAAAGTATAATTTGTATGATGAGCAGATATGTTTGTTTCCAAGTCATGGATGCAATATTCGTATCTATGTATGTTTATCCGTTATCTAGTGTCCATAGTACAGGGTATCCTAGTTTTGGATTAGATAATTGGTGTGGATTGTCTCGAATATATTTAATACTAGCTGTACCCGCGGCTACGCACGCTTTGCCATTGGCGTTGCAAGCCGCGTGGTTTCTCTAGGTTAAAAGAACTCGATTACTATTCCAAGACCCATACCAATATACCAACATTTAAACAAAACTCCTTCAGCCGTCAAAAACATTTTATCGATTGCTGGGTTTCTACTCATTGCATTGAGATCATAAGTATACTAGTTTTAAGTTAAACCCTAAGCTATCCAACAGTGAAAACCGCATCGCAATCGGTCCAGTAGTTTTTACGTGATGCGTTAACAGACTAACAGGCAATCAGAATTTTAAAACTGTTTTATTATTTTTCAGTAGCTTATTTATAGTAGATCCCTAGATCTTATTTTTTAAATACCTTCCTTTATCACTTTCTTTGCTACTTACTGCTTTATTATAAGTATAGATGCCCTTCCCTTTTGGGCAAAATAATAAGAATATGTGTTTATGACATTATTTTAATCATGCATATAAAACAGTACCGCGACATACCTACTGACTGACTGACTGACAGACAATGCCCAGCCTAAACCGGTGGATCTATAGGTATTTGAAATTTAGAGAAATATTCCTTGAGTATCCTAGAGGTGAACTACGGAAGTAACTATCAACCGTAAAACATGAATACCAACTCCAAAAAAATAGCCCTATACTGCGGGGACCTTCTAATTTACCGGTATGAAAAGTATCCAATGTCCTACCTCGTGGTATGAACTCAAATCATGCCAAGTTTCATTTGTTTTCATTCAGTAGTTTCAGCGTGATGCGCGTCCAAGATACAGACAGATAGATAGATAGATAGACAGACGGACAGACAACAGAAAAAAAAAACAAAAAAAAAACGGTTTTGGCTTCAGTACGAATACAGAAAAGCCTTCAAAATTTTTTACTAAATATCTTCAATGTTCAGACTTTGGACCCCTATTCCGCAGGAACTTTTTATTTTTTCCAGATAAAAAGTATTCTTTATTTTCACACATCACATAAACTATGACTATGCCAAGGTACGTCAAAATCGGTCTAGAAGTTTCAGAGTGGTAAGTGTTTTTTAAATAACTTTCAACCCCTAACCTGCGGGAAACGTTTAATTTTTCGGGATGAAAGTATCCTATGTGTCCCTACCTCGTAGTATTTACTCAAATCATACCAAGTTTCATTTAAATTCATTCAGTAGTTTCGGTGAGATGCCTAGCCAAGAAACAGACAGACAGACAAAAAAGAAAAAAAAACAGTGTCGGTTTCAGTATGCAAAACAGAGAAAAAATTACTGCCCCCAATTTTTTTTTTACTAAATTTCTTCAATGTACAGAATTGGACATGTTACAGTTTTATTATAACTACTACTATATGAATAGTATGGTATATTTATTTATTTTAATTTTATTTAAAATTGATTGAATTTTATTAAATTTCTTGGCTCCTACTCATCGGATTGAGATAGTACACCATTTTATCAAACCCAAAGCTATTCAATAATGAAAATCGCATCTTAATCGGTTCAGGTTGCCGTAAAACGTTTTTATTTCAAAATTCTCTTCTATAGTTTAGAAAAAAATTGCAATTTTAAAAGTGTGGTACTAAGTTTTGAAGTCCAGTGTATTATAAAACTGTTTAAGAATTATTATAGCAATTATTCGCAGCTTCATCTGCGTATGTTTTTATTTTGTCTGCGAGTAAGTTTTTATTTACTAGTGGAGCTGTAGACCTCGCGAGCACAACCTTTTTTGCAAACAATCTAGCGGTGCACAGTAGCGCCATCTAGATACCTTATCGTAAAAGTAACATTGTGAAGAGTGAAACAGAGTGAATTATGATGATGATGATGATGAATAGTATCCTATGTGTTATTCCAGGATTTAAGCTAAGTATCTCCATTCCAAATTTCATCAATCAATCCGTTCAGCCGTTTGAGAGTGAAGTAAGATGATGATGATGATGATCATAGTGAAATTATCCTGTGTTATTCCAGTTTATGAGCTATCTCCGTCAAAATCTGTTCAGCCGTTTGAGAGTGAAGTAAGGTGATTGATTATGTTGAACTTTTTACACTGTTTAACACCTTGTTTACGTTTTTCACGAAATCACTCCCATAGATAGCAGAAAAGCGAGCGGAAAAATTTTACACATCAAAAACAATATAAAGTAAGCATGGGGCCTACCAAAAACCGAAACACAGAGCAAATGGTCTACGAGACAGTTTGTGGACCTCTGATTTTGAGAAATAACTTTATATGTATTTTTATTAATTTGGAGTTTATCTATTCGTATTTTTTTATATATATATATATATATATATATATATATAAAACAAAGTCGGGTTAAATATTTGTTCGAACACATAACTTGAGAACTGTTGATGGATTTGGATGAAATTTGGTACCAGGATATTTTATATCTATATTTTTTATATACACAAAGGCTTATTTTGATCCAGAAATAGGAAAAAAACGTTATTCAATAAAAAAGCTTTTCTAAGTACCAGGAGAGCAGAAACACTTAAGAAGTTGGAGATACAAAATTGACAAATATAGTACATTACTGCCGCGGTCTGGAATGACTGCGTTGCTGGCAGCGATGATGATGGCCGAGAGCGTAGCTAAGTTAAGTTCGAGGCCATCACAGCGCGGTCTGCATTGCAGCCCTTGATGGCCAAGCCTTTATAGCGCGGACAGTAAGGGCTGCAATAATGGCCAAGCTTGAAAGCCGAGAACTTAACTAAGCAAAGCTCGAGGCCATCATAGCGTGGCCAGCAGGGCAGTCATTGCGGACCAAGGCTTGTATAGGGCTTTACTCAAACAATGCGAGGTATTTAAATAAAACTAGCAAACTGATGAAAAAAATATATAACCCACTATAACAACAAAAACCAAAACAACACCAACATCAACGTCAAAAACAACAAGAACAACAAAACAACAAGAACAATTAAAAAGAACAACAACAAGAACAACAAAAAATAACAACAACAACAAAAACAACAAGAACTAAAAAACAACAAGAACAACCAGAACAACAACAAAAACAGCAATAACATTAAAAACAACAAGGAAAACAACAAAAACAACAAGAACGACAAAAACAATAAGAACAGCAAAAACAACAAGAACAACAACAACAAAAACAACAAAACAACACAAAAACTACAAGAAAAACAACAAGAACAACAAGAACTACGAAAACAACAAGAACAACAATAAAAACAACAAGAACAAGAACAGAAACCACAACAACAATAACAAAAAAAACACAATAATAAACAACAACAACAAAAAAAATATTACAACATAAAAATAACAACAACAATAATAAATAACAACAACAACAACAAAATAACAAAAACAACAAAAAACAATGGAAACTAAAACAACAAAAATACAACAACAAAAACTACAACAACAACAATAATAGCTAAGAACCGTCACGATCACATCAGCTTTCAAACAGAAAAAAAAACATCAATATCGGTCCATACGTTTGGGAACTACGACGCTAATCTCGAGATATCATCAAAAAAGCCGTAGAAAAAGACAGCTAATAAGTTAAAATCTTTTATTGACTCTAAGGTGCTACAAAGTTCGCCGGGTTAGCTAGTAATGTATAATTATATATTATATATATTATATATGAATTGACGTCAATAGTACTGTAAACGTTTCAAAATTCAGGTTTTTATCAAGTACCACTACTCTGTCTAATAAAATTCTTTACAAGCTAAGATAATAGCCATTTCATTTTTTCGCATACGACTAAACTTGAATACCTACGTGTCAGACTTTTTCTAATAATCTAAGATCTACGTATGAACAAAATAAGTAAACTTGTACGCAGTAAAGACATGATTTGAAATGTTTGCAGAAAATAATTGAAGTATTCATACCCAAAAAGGAAGGATTATAGTACTCGTAGTCAAGTAGTCTACGTACATAATTAAGGCATATTTAGAACTAGCTTTCATCCGTGACTTTGTTCATGTGGTCTACAGTTTTGTCACGAAATAAGCATCATAGCCAGTTGCTTAACGCGCGTCCGCATGTGAAGTATGTGCGCAGTAGTGCGCAATGGAAGATATATCGCCAAAAAGCCAGCGACTGGGCTCTTCTAGAATAAAACCAATGCAAAAGTATAGCAACAACGCTCCTAATGCTTTTTCACAGTCCTGATGCTTTTTGTTATTATAACATCTCCATGGTAACCGTTCCTTACAGCGAGTAATCAAAATTTTCCAGTTTTCCCGTGGAAACTTACAGTTTACAAAAAACAAAAAAACAAGAAGCAAAAACAAAAAGTATCCTATATAACTACCTACCTATATATCCAGGGTATAAGCTATCTCTACTCTAAATTTCATCAAAATCCGTTTAGCCGTTATCGCTTGAACGCTCCCCAAACAAACAAACAAACAAACAGATAACGTTTCACTTTTATATATTGGTGTGGATAGAGTACGTACTACATCCTATCCTATGCCTCACGCAACGTTAACAACTTTTTCAATGGAAACAATGAATGAAAAGAGGACGTGCAAAATGTTAACGGAGTTACATTTTTTGTATGTTTCTACCTCTCTAGGTATAGCCAATGATCTTCTATTTTTTTATAACTTGTTATGTTTGTTACTTACCCGTGGCACAACTGCGTGGCACTACCAGTTGTGCCTTGGAGAACTGTTTTTCCCTTAAGTACTACCAGTTGTGCCTTGGGGAAATGCTGTTCCCTTAAGTACAACTGTTTGCGACGATACAACTTAGTCTATAATGTTTACTACGAAATGACCTAGTATATAAGTAAGATTAAGTTTCGTTATAGCTGTACATTTATATTTTTATAAATTTTATACCTTAAACGTAAATAAAGCCGATTTGGGACTATCCAACCGACAATGACATACTCGTCCATAGTATTTGCTCACGCCTCCCGCATTTCCCTAGAGAAACTTCCGACTTTACAAAATAAATTCGTCCGCTGTGCAGTAGATGCCCTCTGGTATCAGAGGAACATCGACCTGCACAGTGATCTCGAGCTTCCCTCGATCGTTCAATACATAAAAAATACCTCTCGCCGCTACTTTAACGCGGCACCCCATCACCCTAACCCTCTTGTAGTTCAGGCCTCTGACTACTTGACAGACGCGACAACAGACGCACGACCCCTCCGTAGACGCCCTAGAGACCATCTTGAGCGATCCGGACGATGAAATCGCTACCGCAGTGCAGGCGGCGATAGATTCTTCCAATCCGTCTTCACCATCTTTCAACACAATTAGACACAGACAACGACCTCGCCGGCGAGGTCAAAGGTACCGTAATTAAAGTAAATTTTATTCGCCTTCAAGTTTCTTGCCGATTTTTCTCGAAGATGTATTCCAAATCAGTGGTCAGTTATGAAATTCATTCAAAGGGCTCCAGCCATTTCATCAGGGCCCCTCGATCACTACCTAACAGTAGAGATCCAGGGTGTTTAGTTCGATACCCCTCCGTAATCAATGGCAACTGTCCAAACCGAGGTTCGTACCCCCAGGGTGCCCTTAAGCAAGCGGCCAAAACTTAACTTTGGAGTGCGCCTTTTGCGTCACGCATTGTGGTGGAGCGCTTTTACGCCCGCCCCACCGAGGTCAGTTATAAACCGACAGCAAATATACAACCTAAAAAATAATAAAAATATACTCAGAATGTATTCCATCGCCAGCAGCCGTCGAGTAAACATCTCTACAAATAAGAACTCGCGCTCAAGACCTCTCCAGCCAGGAACAACCCAGGGTCGTAACACTGAAACACATCGACCTTTTCTTGATCAACCCAGTGCCCGTTCCATCTACCACTGAGCGCCATCCACCACGGTTGGTCACTCCGACTTTCACCTCAGCTACAGTCCACTATATTATCGACTGGTGGCTGACCGAACGCTGGCACTCCAAAACAACAACCAGTTGTATCTTAGGGAAATGCTGATCCCTTAAGTACTACCAGTTGTGCCAAAAGGATATATGTTTTACCGAAGCAGCTAAACTGTGAGGTATCAAAGAAGATTGGCCACTTTGGGAATGCATAACGCATTGAAATAAATTAAGTTCCAAAAAATAGGTAATTTAATATAGAATAATAGTTTGTACAAAAAAATATGTTCGAACATGGCAGATTGAGTTTTTAGCGGCAAGTCACAAATGTGACATTGATTTTGTAATTTTTTTCTCAAACTTGTGTTTCTGCCTGTGTTACACTACATTAAACATTTATCATTTAATTCATTTACACAATGAAGTATATTATTCAAAATATAAAAAAGACAAATTCCTTTTATTATTGGCCATCAAACACCACGTGTATATGGTCACTATAGTACTAGTATTACTTCAAACATACAACGAATTGACATAAGGTGTCAAAGCAGCTATTGTTCAACATTAAATTACTTACTACCCGACTGAGCGGTGGTTTCTGTGTTTATCAGCCTATGTATGTATGTCTGTTCCTTTATGGCACTATATAAACCAAACGCGTGCACCGATGTTGATGATTCTTACGTCAATCGGTTTGTCTTAATCTTGCGAGTGCTACTAATAAAGACATGACAGTAATCAAAATTCAGTATGGCGACAACCAGCCGCCATATTGTGAAAAAGAAAAAATGAAAGTTGACTACCTAGGTTAAGTGGGGTATCATCTTTAGGTTTATTTTATCAGTTTTCATTTCTAATGACCGTTAGGGATCTATAACGATTAAGGGTGGGTTAGCAGTCATTCTCACTTAAACTTTTGCTTCTATTTAGTTTTTAGCAGTCGGGTTTATTAGGAAGGTGCTAGACCGTGCTTGTTTTTTGACATAATAATTAATTATTGCAGTTGGTGGAGTGGCCGCAGATCCCTTAAATTTATGCCCATGCTCCACTAGTTCTTATCTTTTTTTGTCTAAACTTCATCACAAAAATTATGTTGAGAATATCCGTCTCTCGTTCCAGTAATCCTCGTGTAAAAAGAAAACAAACACTCTTTATACGCAATTATCACTTATACTCTGAGAGACGTAATAAGAAATTTGTAAGCAAATAAGATTCTGACGCATATCTCACTCCTACTGTAATAAGACTTTACGATACTAACGCAGGGAAAACAACGGTGTCAGGCCTGATATGTCAATTTTAAACAGTACTCAAACTTGGAAGGTACAGAAATAAATACAAGAGTAGAATCATGAATAATTAATAAGTATTGTACATTTATAACATAGATGAAATGTGGGGTCTATGTGCAAATCATCCTCTATCCAAAACATATAAGTATCAGCTCGAGGCTTTGGATTCAATTGAGAGACGTGCTATGAGGCTCATTGAGGATGACACTCTGGTAAAGAGTAAGCTTCCATGTCTGGCGCATCGACGTGAGACCGCAAGCCAGTCGGTACTCAAGAGCACAAAAATTTGAAAAATAATAATTGATAATATACGTAGTTGATTCTACGCATATTATCAATTATAATTTTTCAACATGGAATGATTTTATTCAGATAATATAATAATTTAACCCGTTTGACAATGTACACAAATCAATGAAATACATATTTTACAATAAAATACATATTTACTTGTGGGTAGCTTTCAGGTTTCTTTCAAACTTGAAAGTTACCTTATTTTATGTGATACGGTAGGTCTAAATGGGCTAATTGATGGATATTCCGCCTACACGTAAAACGCGCTTCGTTTTCTCTTTTATCATGCGTATTGCACTTGCTGTTTTCCAATAGCTATAACCTGGGAGTCTCCATGTCACTAGTGATAGGTAACTTAGAGTGAAGCGTGTACCATCAAAAGCTCCATCATCAAATAACACTGCCACCATTACAGAAAACTGATGGATAACTGGCTCAAACTGCTGGAGAGAAAGCGAATTTATTTGCAGAATCTTGGCATATAGACGCTACTGGCAAGATACTTTCCTGCCTTCCTCTTCCTTCTTAGCTTCCTGCAACTCCTCATTGCGGGATTATTAGGCCCGAAATACGCATTCGCCAGAAAGAGGTTCTCAAAAGCTTTGAGCCTTAGTTATGAACTAGGTCAGTGGTCTTCATATCATTCCAGCAATTGTGTTAAAAACTGTGCGCCCGAATTGTCTCACATCTTAACGCATTTGTACCGCCTTTTTCTTCACTCAGTTAAAGTTCCGAAGAGCTGGAAGATTGCCAATGTACAACCAGTACCTAAAAAGGGTAGTCATGCTGATCCGGCCAATTATCACCCCATCTAAATAACCTCAATTCTCTGTAAGTGTATGGAGCGTATCATCATCATTAGGCTCTTGGCATAACTTGAAGACAATGGTCTCATCAGCGACCGGTAATACGGATTTCGCCAAAATCAGTCTACTGGGGATTTTTTCGCGTATGCCACTCACATACTGAGCAAAGCCATCGAGATGCATGGTGAGGCGCTTGCCGTCTCCCTTGATGTATCGAAGGCTTTTGATCGGGTCTGGCACGATTTCCTTTTAAACAAGCGTCCCTTATTCGGATTACCTGTTGGCTTATGCAACTGGATAGCTGTTTTTTTTTTAGGAAAATATCTATTCATGTAGTCCTAGAGGGCTGCTCGACTGATGAAATGGCTATCAATGCCGGCGTACCTCAGGGATCGGTTCTCTTGGCTACACTGTTTTTACTGCACATCCATGACCTACTGAAGCCCAGTACCTTTGGATTGCAGATGACAGTACTGTAGTTGAGAGATACATTTCCAATGCTCAAGCCAGCTGGAACGTTGTCCAACTTTAGAGAGGCTATGGTAGACCGTTTGAATTTAGCCTTAGAAGTCGTTTCTGATTGGGGTGATGCTAACCTGGTTAAGTTTAATGCTACTAAAACAAAAGCGTGTTTGTTCTCTGCTAAAAAAGTTCTCTAAACCGATCTCCGTCTTTCCTTAGTATAACAATACCAATAGGCGACCATCTGGAGCTTTTGAATGTTGAACTCGCATCGAACCTGAATTTCGGGTCTTACATTGAATCCGAATCCAAGGTAACTGCAAAGAAATTTGGTATTTTGTCTAAGCTTATGGCGGTACTTCACGCCGGGACAATTTATGAATCTTTATCAAGCACAGGTCCGATCAGGTATGGGGTACTGCTGCCACCTCTGGTACGGTTCTGCCAAGTATCAGCTCGAGACTTTGGATTCAATTGAGAAACGTGCTATGAGGCTCATTGGGGATGACACTCTAGTAAAAAGTAAGCTTCAAAGTCTGGTGCATCGACGTGAGGTCACAAGCCTGTCGGTTTTCTACAGATTGCACTATGGAGAGTGTGCATAAGAACTGCACAATCTGATTTCCCCATTACCTTTCCATCACCGTACAACTAGACGATCGGCAAAGCTCCACCCTTATATGGTTGAAATACCTCGCACAAAAACGAAGTGCTTCTTCATTTATTATAAGAACTGCAAAAGATTGGAATGCCCTGCCCTCGTCAATCTTTCCAGTAAAATATAGCCCAGGTGTGTTTAAGTCAAGAGTGAATAGGTATCTATTAGGCAAGCGTGCTACACCTTCGACTACAGCATCGCTTTCTATCAGGTGAGATCGTGGTCAAACGATTGCCTAGAAATTAATAAAAAACCCCAATAATTGAGGGGTCAAACGAAGCCTATCGATGAACATTCAGCATGTTATGTAGATTAAAAAAAAAACTATTCTAAGAACTACTATTTTTTTCCGCTTGTATAGTCGTCTGTTTTTGAGCTACCCTGAAAGTTTCAGCCGGATAGCTAATCGAAAAATGCTCGAAATTTGATTTGTAAGATTTCACCAGGAATTACTGACAGACAAACAAAAAAGTGTCCTAATAAATGGCGAGTCGTTGAATAAGAGGTTATCTTTCAATTTCAAACCAATCGATTGAAAATTATCTGGCAACAAGCCACAGCACTTGTTTTAAGCTTGAATACTGTCACGCACTAGGGCCAAAGATTAATAATAATACTACGTACTAGGGCTGCTTCATAAAACTGTTTGAGTTATAGTTCTGGGGTTAAATTTCAGTAATATAATATGAGAGAATTCTGAGCAAATAGCTAACATGAACGTGTTCGAGATTAGGTGAAGTGGGGACTGGATACACAGCTTCGCGGAGACGGAATTTACAACAATATTGACAAGGCTTCGTTGAGAAGCCACAAGCTGAGACGGATTTGGAAGGGCTTATATATGCCTCTCGTACATCGATGTTGAGAAGAGAGAGAAAAAAATTGTTGTAGGTTATATCGTACTTTTACAACGTGCAATTTCAGAAGATAGTTCGCGGTCGGTTGCTACACCGATCTGATCGCGTGATCTCTACAAATCCTAGGATAGTAATTCACACCAATATAAAAAAGTGAAATGTTGTGTTTGTTTGTTTGGGGAGCTTTCACTCAATAACGCCTCGATAGATTTTGATGAAATTTGGAATGGAGATAGTTTACCCTGGAATAAAACATAGAATATTTTTAATGCAGGGAAAAGGCAAGTATCAACGGAAAATTGGATAATAACAAGTCTGTCAAAAAACATCAAGAGCGTTGGTGCTATAATTTTGCATTGGTTTTTAATATCCTAGAAGAACACAATATGTTTTTTTTCGCGATAAACTGTATTCCGTGCGGACAAAGTCGCGGGCGAAAGTTTTCATTAAACAAAACTTATGCTGGGAGCATTTAGCCAAGGATGAGATATCTAACAAGATCAAAATATTACTCGTATCTCGTAAAGTTTGACAGAAATAGTCAGGGCATTTTGATTATACTTTTTAAACATGTAAGTCTTAACGAATATTAAAAATATTTATTACTAGCTGTACCCGCGGCTTCGCACGCGTGGTCTTTGCTTTAGGTTCAAATGAAAACTGCTTTGCAATTGGTCCAGTAGTTTTTACTTACTTATTTCATTGTTAGATAGCTTAGGGTTTGATTTAAATCTGGTGAAATTGGTATCTGAATCCGGTGAGCAATTGATAGAAGTATTTTTGACGGCTGAAGAAATTTTGTTCAAATGTTGGTATATTGGTCCTGGAATAGCACATTATGGTACTTTGAAGCAAAGACCACGCGTGCGAAGCCACGGGTACAGCTAGTACAGAAATAAGGCTGAAATTTCTAGTTATTAAAAACTTTTTACGTGATGCGTGAACAAACAAACATACACACAAACAGAAAGAAAGACACGATTAACAAAAACAATATTGTTCAATAACTTTCTTAAGCACCCAAGAGCATTTTTTTCATTTGAATTCATTTAGTAGTTTGGGTGCAATGCGTGGTCAAGATACGGACAAAATTAAAAAGTAAAATAGTTTGGCTTCAGTATCGAATATAGAGAACCATTCAAAAAATATTTTTATTACATAAATATTAACATAACTTTGGACCCATATCCTGCAGAAACCCTTTACTTTTTCTGGATAAAACGTGTCTTCAATTATAACCCATCTAACTTAAAACTTGGCACAAGTTGCATCAAAACTCGTCCATGAGTTTCAGCGTGGTATGTGTTCTTTTAAATAAGTTTCAACCCCTATCCTGCGAGAACCCATTAATTTTTCGAGATGTAAAGTATCCTATGTCATACCTCGTAGTATGAACTCAAATCATACCAAGTTTCATTTGAATTCATCCAGTAGTTCCGGCAGCGTGATGCGCGGCTAAAATACAGACTGATAGACATACAGACAAAAATGATGAAATGTATAGTTTAGGCTTCATTATCGAAAATAGAGTAACTTCCAAAAACAACACTCTATCTTCAATGTACAGAATTTGGACCCATATCCCACAGGAACCCTTTATTTTTTAGGGATAAAAAGTATCCTGAATCACATAAACCCATCATATAAACTATAAATGTGCCAGATTGCATCAAAATCCGTCCAGTAGTTTCGGAGTGGTAAGTGTTTTTTGAAATAACTTTAAACCACAATCCTGCGGGAACCCTTTCATTTTTCGGGATGAAAAGTAGCTTATGTCGTACCTCGTAGTATGAACTCAAATCATACCAAGTTTCATATAAATTCATTCAGTAGTTTCGGCGTGATGCCTAGCCAAGATACAGACAGACAGACCAAAATTAAAAAAAAAACAGTTTTGGCTTCAGTATCGAATCAAGAGTACGTTCCAAAAAAAAATTCTAAATATCTTCAATGTACAGAATTGGACCCGTTACAGTTTTATTATTTTCTTTTTTTTTCGAGATAAAAAGTATCCTGAATTTTAACCCATCATATAAACTATAACTGTGCCAAATTGCATCAAAATCCGTCCAGTAGTTTCGAAGTGGTAAGTGTTTTTTGAAATAACTTTAAACCTCAATCCTGCGGGAACCCTTTCATTTTTCGGGATGAAAAGTAGCCTATGTCCTACCTCGTAGTTTGAACTCAAATCATACCAAGTTTCATATAAATTCATTCAGTAGTTTCGACGTGATGCCTAGCCAAGATACAGACAGACAGAGAGACAAACAGACAAAAATGAAAAAAAATACAGTTTTGGCTTCAGTATCGAATCAAGAGTACGTTCCAAAAAAATATATCTAAATATCTTCAATGTACAGAACTGGACCCGTTACAGTTTTATTATAAGTATAGATGTAGATAATTAGTCGGAATTCATCTGTATGTTTCTTGTCTTCTATGAACAATGTGTAAGTACGTATTATTAAAAACCATGTGTAAGAATACGTATAATTAACCCAATATTATTCCAAATGAGTATACCAGATGTGAAGTCGTTAACTTAAAGCATCATCATAGGCCTTCTTACATCTTTTTTATTCTTAAGTAGCTTCAGGAAGTTGTAGTACGCTGAACTTTACTTCTTTTGGTGACTGAATACGCCAATACGGGCTGCGACCGCACCGTTGGTAAATATTGTTTTGCGAGTATATGGATGGTGCCGAGTTGTTCATACGATTATACCGTGTACGTTTTTGGGCCATCACCTCCAACCAAGTATTGTCATGAGTTTTAAGACCGTCTGCAGTATCTTTTGTCCACTGGTCATGATCTTCTGCAAGAACTTCCCAGTCAACAAAATCTGTGTCAAAGAGAACATATCTATATCATACATATAAACCTGTGTCTTGAGTGTACTCTAGTACGGTACTGAAACTTGGACTTCGTACGCCAGGCAAGAGAAACGATTGAACTGCTTCCATTAAGCGGTTCTTCGAAGCATTCTAGGCATTATATGGAGAGAAAAAGTGACAAATATGAGGGTGTTTGAAATCATACAGCTACCTGCTACAGCAGTAACGGTTACGCTGGCTAGGGCACGTGCACCGTATGGAGCCCTCCCGTTTGCCTAGAGAAACTCTCCTAGGAGAAATAGCACACGCTACGCGCCCAGTATTGTACTTTTATTTATTATCTGTGCCAGTAAGCCATCCTGTATTGAGGTTCAAGGACAGCGTCATACTTTATACCAACATTGTTTTACTTAGCCATGTACAAGAATGACAAAAAAAATACATAATTTCATTCAAGAAATTGTTTTTTTTTTATATGTAGATCTTATTAACCAAAGACTATTATTTATTCTGTGCCTAATGTACCAATGTACTATGAGTAATCTAATTATTGTCAATTTAATACATGTTGGTTAATTTTACCATCGATCAAACAGTTCACCAAGAAACTTTTTTTATTTTATTTTTTTATTACGGACTAGGCAATCGTTTGATGGAAAGCGATGATGTGGTCGAAGGTGTAGCACGCTTGCCTAGTAGATACCTATTCACTCTTGACTTGAACACACCGGGGACTCTTCCTTTCCCTGTACCATATTGTATATTTTTCTTTGGTGTGCATTAAAGTGTGTATTTGTGTGTGTCTGTGTGTGTGTGTTTATCTATCTATCTATCTATCTATCTATCTATCATACTAAAACCTAATAAGTATTCGAAATGATTCGTTTTCACCTTGAACAGTCGAGTTTTCTTTCTCCTTATTTTTGTTTGTATACATGTTAACAAATAAGTATTAATATTAATATTTGATGTTGTTATTTATTATTCATGTTGATGGAAACAGGAAAAACAATCCCATTGTTTGGGCTTCACACGGTTTCCGTATTTTACGTTTCAGTCAATGTCAAAATTATACCTAATGATTAGAATTCAAGTAAATTTTGTGATGTACTTACCAGGTGTTGCGAATTATAAAATAGTTAGGACAGTTTGTAAGACCATGTGCTGGAATCCAGGCTTCCACACTTTGTGAAGTTTATTATCTATTAGCAGGGCATATATATGTATATGTACACTTACTTACATTTCACTAGTTTTCTTTATCTATCATGGAAAATTCTTGTCATCTCAGTTCTCGGCCTAATACTGAGTTTACGACCAACCCAAATGCATTAAGGGTCTATAATTAAGACGTGTGCTAAAACGGACCCCTGTGGTCCTTATAAGGGCGGTGATTGCATATAAAACACGAAGCTAATTTAGAGTTACAGTTGATCCTAGGTTACGACCAATATAATATTTTGGCTTGATGATTTTTGGGTAAGCTTGCATGAAGTAGAATATAAATCAAGTGCTTGACACTGATTACATGGCCCTCAAGATTATGTGAGTAGTAGGAGATTGCCTAAAATCTAGGGCAAAATAGTTCTTTTTGTGATCTACCTAAACACGATAAACTACATAGTTGCCCAGAGAGACATCATTTCAATTAAAGAAATAAAGTATTTTATCACCTTCTTAAAGAACAACAACAAAAGGACAACATTCGGCAACTCGGCCAAGTGCGAGTCGGACTCGCTCACTAAGGGCCGTATTAATAAACCGACTTCAACTCTGAGAACGCTATTGAGAGCGATCTCAAGATGCTAATCTAATTAATAAACATATCTTAAGCTGTTGATTGAGATGCCGTAATCAGCAGAGTTAGTGTTTAATAATAAATCAATCTCGACTCTCAAGAGCGCACTTCCGATGTGCTTTGAGATGCAGAATGTTGAGTGCAGTCGATCCGTGACTTGAGAGCGTGATTGCCAGTTGCTAGAATCAAGGATTTCGAAAATATTGTGTCAGTAGTTGATAATTATAATTATACAAACCATCATTATAAGAATATTTTTATATTCCTTTGGAAATAAACAAATTTATTTGGCATGATTGCGAAAAGATCCGAGGATTTGGTAGATATCAGAACCTGGTGAGGACTCGCTGAAGTCTAAAAAGATCCGAAATCGTAACCAAAGGATACGCGCTGGAAATACTGCATGGCTAATCAATGATTTATATTTTCATAAATAATAGATATTTGTTGATGAATTGCGTTAAGTTCTAATAGATAGTGTAACTTTGAAAATATAGACAAAAATTATGGCTTACATATCCTTTCTACAAAAAAAACTAAAGTAAGGTTATAATAATTATGTAGAAAATAAACATTACGTTTAATTTAATCGCATTTAATTTAATTCAACTACATTGAAGTAATATTTTTTTATCTTACGCTATATTTTATTTGAGCAAAAACCGAACTTTCACTAAAGAAAATAAATCGATCATCCGTAGTTCATTCAATCTTGCTCTAAAGTTCTGGTTTGTGACGTAACATCTTGAGATGCGGCTCTTGAAAGCGACATGATCTGAGATGCTCTTGAAATGTCTTTATTAATCAACGACGATCTTAAGATGCTGATCACAACTTGAGATCGTATCAGTTGATATTGCACTTGAGAGCTCAACCAAGAGCGATTTATTAATACGGACCTAAGGTTTGTAGGTATGTAAATAATTCATCCATAACGGGAATCGAGATCCCAATCGGTGGTCAGTCCGTATCGGTGGTCAGTTACGCAAATCATTCAAAAGGCTCCAGCAATTTCATCCAGGCCCCCTCGATCACTACCTAACACTAGAGATCCAGGGGTGTTTAGTTCGATACTCCCCGTAATCAATGGCTACTGTCCAAGCCGAGGTTCGTACCCCCTGGGTGCCCTTGAGCAAGTGGCCAAAACTTAACTTTGGCGTGCGCCTTCTGCGTCAAGTATTGCGGCGGAGCGCTTTTGCGCCCGCCCTGTGACGCTGTAGAGGTCAGTTATATACAACAACACATACACTTTCTAAAAAAAAAAAAGGGAATCGAGACAAGAAGAGTTTTTAAACAAGTGTTTTTTTATGTTTATACTACTACTAATTTACGGTTTTCGGATTTTTCTCTTTACTTGTTCTATAAGACATTGCTTCTTGCCAAATTTCATGATTCTAGTTCAACGGGAAGTGCCGTAAATTAGGAAGATTATGACGGAAAATAAATGTAAGATGATTGCTCAAACACCACCACCTTCTCGTGTTCCTTTTCATTCACAACTTTTCGTTCATCTAAATCGTCAAAATGATTGTATTCTGAAATTAAATGAATGCCGCTCAACTTATAATCACGAACGGTCGTGTGGATGCTTGCACGATGATCGTTACGATTACCTTGCCGATGACAGACGATCACACGAGTAACGATCATCGCCAATAGTGAAGAGGAGCATTAAACTTATGGACCATTCTCAACGTGGATGTCCACGTTTGAGTCACGGAGTTTCAGTAGGTTAAGAACTTATTGGGTTAACGTATGTCTTGGGGTCACCAGAACACTCCATTTCGTTCCACTCACCTGGACAACAGTTTTTCGGAAATATGATGATGCCGAAGTGCATACTGATTATCGTACGAGTATTACTGTGTAAGAAAATATTTTTTATTAAATTACTTAGTTCGCTTACAGTATTAACCAAAGCGCGCAGCAAGTGAAACACATAATTATTATGCACTAGCTGTACCCGAGGCTTCGGACGCGTGGTCTTTGCTTTAGGTTCAAATGAAAGTGGTTTTCATTGTTAGATAGCTTAGGGTTTGATTTAAATCTGGTGAAATTGGTATCTGAATCCGGTGAGTTAGAAACCGAGCAATTGATAGAAGTATTTTTGACGGCTGAAGAAATGTTGTTCAAATATTGGTATATTGGTCCTGGAATAGCACATTATGGTACTTTGAACCTAAAGCAAAGACCACGCGTGCGAAGCCGCTGGTACAGCTAGTACAAAAATAAGGCTGTAATTTCGAGTTATTAAAAACTTTTTACGTGATGCGTGAACAAACAAACATACAAACAAACAGAAAAAAAGACACGATTAACAAAAACAATATTGTTCAATAACTTTCTTAAGCACCCAAGAGCATTTTTTTCATTTGAATTCATTTAGTAGTTTGGGTGCAATGCGTGGTCAAGATACGGACAAAATTAAAATGTAAAATAGTTTGGCTTCAGTATCGAATATAGAGAACCATTCAAAAAATATTTTTATTACATAAATATTAACATAACTTTGGACCCATATCCTGCAGAAACCCTTTACTTTTTCTGGATAAAACGTGTCTTCAATTTTAACCCATCTAACTTAAAACTTGGCACAAGTTGCATCAAAACTCGTCCATGAGTTTCAGCGTGGTATGTGTTCTTTTAAATAAGTTTCAACCCCTATCCTGCGAGAACCCATTAATTTTTCGAGATGTAAAGTATCCTATGTCATACCTCGTAGTATGAACTCAAATCATACCAAGTTTCATTTGAATTCATCCAGTAGTTCTGGCAGCGTGATGCGCGGCTAAAATACAGACTGATATACATACAGACAAAAATGATGAAATTTACAGTTTAGGCTTCATTATTGAAAATAGAGTAACTTCCAAAAAAAAACACTATCTTTAATGTACAGAATTTGGACCCATATCCCACAGGAACCCTTTATTTTTTCGGGTAAAAATGTATCCATAATTTTCACCCATCATATAAACTATGTCTGTGCCAAGTTGCATCAACATCCGTCCAATAGCTTCAGCGTACTACGTGTCCTTTTAAATAATTTTCCACCCTATCCTGTAGGAACACTTAATTTTTTCGGGATAAAAATATCCTCAATTTTCACCCATTATATAAACTATGAATGTGCCAAGTTTCAAAAAGTCCGTCAAGTAGTTCAGCGTGATACGTGTTCTTTTAAATAACTTTCAACGCCTATCCTGCAGGAAACCTTTAATTTATCGGGATGAAAAGTAGCCTATGTCCTACTTCGTAGTACGAACTCAAATCATACCAAGTTTCATATAAATTCATTCATTAGTTTCGGCGTGATGCCTAGCCAAGATACAGACAGACAGTCGGACAGACAGACAGAAGACCAAAACTTAAAAATAATGCAGTTTCGGCTTTAGTATTTTAAAATAGAACGGCAACAAACAAAAAAAATACAGAATTTGGGACATTATCCCACAGGAACTTTTTTTTTCGGGTTAAAAAGTATCTTGAATTTTAACCCATCATATAAACTATAACTGTGCCAAATTGCATCAAAATCCGTCCAGTAGTTTCGGAGTGGTAAGTGTTTTTTGAAATAACTTTAAACCTTTATCCTGCGGGAACCCTTTAATTTTTCGGGATGAAAAGTAGCCTATGTCCTACCTCGTAGTATGAACTCAAATCATACCAAGTTGCATATAAATTCATTCAGTAGTTTCGGCGTGATGCCTAGCCAAGATACAGACAGACAGACAGACAGACAGACAGGCAAAAATAAAAAAAAATACAGTTTTGGCTTCAGTATCGAATCAAGATCCAAAAAAAAATTCAAAATATCTTCAATGTACAGAATTGTTACAGTTTTATTATAAGTATAGATAGATAACATAAAAACTAGTAAGTACATATATTAATTAGATAAGAAAGTGATACAATGGTTCAAAAAGTGGTTAAATTTTGTACAAAAGATATCAATTTCTGGTTCCTGCTCAATCAGGTTATTGAGCAAATGTATGGCCTGGGCCGTGGGAGTATATTTAGCAGTTTGCGTGCGCACCGGCGGAACCTCAAGCAGGCGCTGCCACTGCAGCCGGTCTGGCGCAAATAATGAGCAGCAAGCCAGAACAGCAGGGTTATCAACTTTGTTGCTGAGCAGCTGGTAATAGTGCATCAACAATGCACACTTACGTCTCAACTCCAACGTGTTGACACCTACCATTCTAGCGACGAACAGGGACGAATATAGAAAAGGGTAGTATCCGTATATTTTTTTGTATAAAAATCGGGCAAAACATAATAATTAAAACATTAAAACCATAATTTTATAGTTCTGCTCATGCGGATCCCATACCAAGCAATTATATTCTAATCTACTGCGTACAAATGCGTAGTATAATGTGATTATGGCATTTTTGTCGCGGAATCTGTACGCCTGTCTCATGACGAAACTAAGAGACTTGAAAGATTTTTTATAAATTTCTAAAATATGCTGAATAAAGGTTCTCCATCTAATGTACTTCAAGTCGCGAATTTGTATGACAAATTGGCATCGGAAATGTGGTAATTATACTGAAGAGGCGCACGTGACCGGGTAAATGTACGTAATGGTTTTGCATTTCAAGTTGTTAAATTCCAAATGGTTCAATTCACTCCATTTGACCACACTATCGATATCCATCTCAAGCGCCTCACAGTCTTCCACACAACTTACACCCAAATACAGTTTCAGGTCATCGGCAAACATCAGACACTCACCCTGACGACCTTTGGCAGGTCATTAATCATGATAACAAACTGGGTCGGTCCCAACGTGCTACCCTGACTTACACCAAAACAGGTCATATAAGCATCAGATCGGTACCCAGAAAGTTGTACATATTGCAGACGATTGTAAAAAAAGCTAGAAAACAGTTGCAGTAAATTAGGCGTAAATCCTATCGCAGATAATTTTCTGAGCAAGACATCATTGTGGATGCGCTCAACCGCCTTTTTAAAGTCAAAATAAGCCGCATCAAATTGCATATATAAATTACGTAAAAAGAAATGAGATGCTGAATATTTCTCATAGTCATCATCAACATATATCTGTCCACTGCTGGACGTAGGCCTCTCCTAATACACGCTACTGAGCTTGTTCTTTAGCTCTCTTCATCCATTTTCTTCTAGCCGCTTTTTGCTGGTCATCACTCCACCTGGCCACATAACGTTTTATACGTTTTCCTAAGCGACATCTCTATTTGAGAACTCGTCTACCCCAACGGTAAGCAGTTCTTCAGGAAATGTGACCAGCCCACTGCCACTTTGGCTTGCTTATCCTACGAATATTAACATCCATGACTCGGAAACAATCATTTCTGCTCATCACACAAATGATTGCACCTTGCGGGATTCGGACCTACGACCGATTGATTTTGTAGTAGGGTCTTTAGACACTAGACCAATTGGTCGTCAACTGAGATTTACTTTATCGTGACGGATATTCAGGGATGTCTCAGTGATCAGCTGGTTCAATTCCGGTACTGATTACCGACTTGTCTGAGGCTCCTTGAATAGCGACCACAAGCTTGAAATATGTCGTCTGGTGATGTCAACGCTCCGACCCAACCTTTTCCAAACCACTGTTGGATCAGAACAGTTCCAAATTAAGTTGAAAAATCTAATCGCTGCCTTGGAGAAAATGACAACCCTGAATCTAAGAGTAACAAGGCTTGTATAAAAAAAGTGATACAGAGTTTACGATCTTCTTATCAGGCTTTTAAGCTTTATTCCTCACTGACTCATCAACGAGTAGTAAAAAGTTATGAAGATGCGTAGTCTGGTGATGCGTCTTGGGAAATCCACAAAAATAGGCAATCTTTAGGGCTCGCTATTAAGGATTAGAAATTTATTGGTCACTAGTATACAAAATACACAAATTTTAAAACTAAAATATCTTAAAACTAAAGTTAAATGGACGGACTTGTCGTCTAAAAGCGATCTCTTCCACTCAAACATTAGATGATAGGTATGAAAGGTATATACCTAAAATAAAACTGTAACAGGTTCAATACTATACATTGAAGATATTTTGTATATATTTATTGCAGGCTGTTCTTTATTCGATATTGAAGCCAAAACTGTTATTTTTTTTAGATTTTTGTCTGTCTGTCTGTATCTTGGCCGCGCAACATGCCGAAACTAATGATTGAATTCATGTGAAACTTGGCATGATTTAAGTTCATACTTCAAGGTAGGACATAGGATACTTTTCATCCCGAAAAATAAAAGGGTTTCCGAAGGATAGGGTTTAAAAATTTATTAAAGAACACGTATGACGCTGAAACTACTGGACGGATTTTGATGCATCTTGGCACAGTCATAGTTGATATGATGGGTAAAAATTGAGGATATTTTTTATCCTGAAATAATAAAGGGACCCTGCGGAATATGTGTCAAAAAAAATAATACATTATAACACTATTTAGTTAAAGAAAACAGTGTTATGATGTATTTGTTTTCTTATTTGTGTCGTGCTGTTCGTAAAGTATGTCATTATGACAATATTTTGACTTCATAATCCGGATTTTACAATATGAGTAAAGATAATATATTCATAACATTGTTTAGTTTAAAAACAGTATAATAATGATATTTTTTTAGCAGGGACGTGCCATGTGTAAAGTACATCATTATGTCACCATTTTTTAATTCATAATCCAGATTTTACGATATGAGTGTAGTACAAATTTAATAAAACACATTTTTTTATAATTCTGCCCAATAGTGAAAGGCATTTTATTTACCCGACTACAGCAAAGCAAAGGTAGGTGTGTTCAAACTAAAAACGTAGTCTGATTTTTACAAGCGAGGTATCAATCGATTCGTCTTCATCGCAAGAGCGCCATAGGCTTACCGACCTTGTTTTTGAACTTTTGTTTATGTCTTCGAATTATGAAATTTCTAAAGTAAACTGTTGAGTACAGGTGAAAGTAGCAGTTTTGGATCTGTGTCGATTTATTTGGCTATACAAGTAAGTTTTCAATATGAACGGCTCGTCATACGATATTAAATAAGCGTAACCGTCTTAGAATGAAAAGCCTGGCATCTTTTTCAGCGGGTGAACTTACAATAAAGTCGTCTTCCACAAAGAGTTTAATCGTAACACAGTTTAAAAAGCAATTTAATTCTGTGAAGGGCTATAAAGAACATCTCTGATTATGTGACTCTTTTATGTAAACTGTTTAGGTTGAGGTTGAAACCTGTGCTTTTTGCTTTGATGTCGTAGCTGAAAGACTTGAAAACTTGCTCTCTGGGGAGCTTGACATCACAAAACGCACTTTAATGGAGATGTTTTGTGTTATCTATATTACTGTGAGCAACGTAAACAAAGTGCTATCTCAAATATTAATGTCTGCAAACCCCAGGCATGTAGTGAACTTTAACGTTATTTTATACAAGATACGCGACTATGGAGATTTTAATATAAAACTAATTTATCACTTCATAAACTTATTAATATTTTCAAATTATTCATTAAGTTTATGAATAAACTAGCTTCGCAAGCGAGTTTACCTGTATGCACATTTATCGAAATAAAAAAAGCTGGCGTTTCCTCGTGGCCTAACTGCAGCCTAACTGATTCGGCCACGAGTAATTATTTTTCCTCGTGTCCTAACTATTGCGTCACAGTGGGATAACACATAATTAGCTCATCCTTTGTTTACGAGTACTGTCGAGTAGTCAAACATTACTATACATTTATTAATTTTCCTTCTTTGTAATGACCTATGTACTAATTTAATGATGGAAACTTATTAACTTACTTAAAAGAGCTTTATCTCGGAAACCATTAATCATAGACTAGTAGTTTCTGTATATAAGGGATAGATCTCATAGAGATCTTCATTTCATATGACAGCTGTCAAACTTAAAAGGGCTTTATCTGGGAAACTATTGATCCTAGACTAGTAGTTTCTATAAATAAGGGATAGATCTCATAGAGATCTTCATTTCATATGACAGCTGTCAAACTTAAAAGGGCTTTATCTGGGAAACTATTGATCCTAGACTAGTAGTTTCTATAAATAAGGGATAGATCTCATAGAGATCTTCATTTCATATGACAGCTGTCAAACTTAAAAGGGCTTTATCTGGGAAACTATTGACCCTAGACTAGTAGTTTCTATAAATAAGGGATAGATCTCATAGAGATCTTCATTTCATATGACAGCTGTCATACTTAAAAGGGCTTTATCTGGGAAACTATTGATCCTAGACTAGTAGTTTCTATAAATAAGGGATAGATCTCATAGAGATCTTCATTTCATATGACAGCTGTCAAACTTAAAAGGGCTTTATCTGGGAAACTATTGATCATAGACTAGTAGTTTCTATAAATAAGGGATAGATCTCATAGAGATCTTCATTTCATATGACAGCTGTCAAACTTAAAAGGGCTTTATCTGAGAAACTATTGATCCTAGACTAGTAGTTTCTATAAATAAGGGATAGATCTCATAGAGATCTTCATTTCATATGAAAGCTGTCAAACTTAAATGGGCTTTATCTGGGAAACTATTGATCCTAGACTAGTAGTTTATGTAAATAAAGGATAGATCTCATAGAGATCTTCATTTCATATGACAGCTGTCAAACTTAAAAGGGCTTTATCTGGGAAACTATTGATCCTAGACTAGTAGTTTCTATAAATAAGGGATAGATCTCATAGAGATCTTCATTTCATATGAAAGCTGTCAAACTTAAATGGGCTTTATCTGGGAAACTTGATCCTAGACTAGTAGTTTATGTAAATAAAGGATAGATCTCATAGAGATCTTCATTTCATATGACAGCTGTCAAACTTAAAAGGGCTTTATCTAGGAAACTATTGATCCTAGGCTAGTAGTTTCTGTAAATAAGGGATAGATCTCAAAGAGAAAAAAAAGTAAGTAAAAAATACCTTTCTCATAATGCACACTTTTTCTTTGTCTTATCAAGATCAGTTCAGCCATTATGTTGTGAAAAATTAATAAACTGACACACATTTCCAGGTTTATCATATTGGTGTGATAGACATTCTATGTACAAAGAGTTCCACTTTCAGTCCATGCTAGTCATCATCATCGTCATCGGCAGCCCGTATTCGCCCACTGCTGGACGTAGGCCTCTCTTTGTGAACGCCACTGAGCCCGATCTTCGGTTCTCCACATCCAGTCACTGCCAGACGCCTTTCATAAGTTCGTCACTCCAACTAGGCGGGCAGGCGTCTAAGTTTGCCTAAATGCGGTGTCCATTCTAGAACTCATTTACGCCGTTTATTCGAGTTATGTACCGGTCCATCGCCACTTCAGCTTGCTAATTGCTACGACGGTTATCATCGTTCTCTGGCAGATCACCTCATTTCAGATTCTGTCCTTTAGATAAATAAATAAATATAAAATAATTAATTAAACTCCGTGCATAGCTTTGTCCATAGCTCGCTGGGCAACTTTAAATTACCTTGCTTAATATGTACAGGAAATATTGGCCACGTAAAGGTCAACGCAGCCTTGGATGACTTTTGGCACGATGGGTTGATGACATTGAAAAATTGTTCAAAATTGTTCGGAAAAATCTGGCCAAGATTGGCTCAAAACTGGGTTGGATGGCGTAAGAGGGAGGATTATGCCCTGCAGTGGGCGGAAAAGAACTGATAATGATGATGATGATGCTTAATATGTTGTCTATACACTTTGTGACGTAAATTGGGTAATAGACAAAAGTACGTAACAGATTATTATGTCGAAATAGGGAGAATTGGCATTATGCCCCAGTAAAAACTTTTCCTATCACTATTCAGTTATTCTCTCCAATTCAACCTGTTCAGTTCAAGCACATGTTTAAAATAAAATTTCAACTGGGTTTAAACTCACGTTTTACAAAATGGGAAAGAATTTTGCAAAGTGCATTGATTTATGATACGATATTGAGTTGGAACCCAGCCAGCCCTTTGCTTATACGGGCTGATGTATTAAAGAGCTTAGGGCTCATTTCTTGAGTTGAACTATAATGTTGTAAAGACCTAGTATGGCCATAAGTTCTGTTACGAGACTATAAATCGTGATCGTACTGATCACGATTTATAGTCTTGTCTAGAGGAAATGACCTACTCAATACGTCACTCCAACATGTCTTTCAAGATATATTTAGAGTGAGCATGAGCTTAATTCCCTATAGACTCAGTGCGTATATAATTCGTGGCCAAATTGTTTTTAATCTATTGTATAAAAAAGACAATTTAATTTATTTTAATAAGGTAATTTAAATATTATGACCATATATGGCCAAACTAGTTACTTTTATTTTTTAGTAACAAAAAAAAACTGTGCACAGAAGATGATTAAAAAAGCTCTTTATAAGTGAATTTAAATAAACTACAGAACTTTTTTATTTTATTTAATGTTTTCTTTCTGATTTCCCATAAAGCTTAAACTCCAGAGTGATTGCAATGCTGTTTTCTTTGTTAGCTAATATAATATTCGACTTAAAATCTGATGTACTTTGCATCTAGATACTCTCTTTACTAATGTACCTATACTAAGCGTAGATGCCAAGTAATTGATAAAAAACTGAGTGAAATTTTACACGAACTTTTATTCAAAGTAACTACAATAAAAAAAAAACCTGGAAGACCAACAGGGCGAAGTCACGGACAAAACCAGTAGGCTTTTTGGAATTCACGCAGACGAAGTCGTAGGCAACAGCTAGTATGCTATATTAACTGAACTACAGATTGGGGCGTCTCACAACGTCACTATTAAGTGGCTAATTTAGATGTAAGCTACATATTATCATTCTTTACATAGGTACATATCCATACCAATATATAAAAGTGAAACGTTGTCTGCTGTTTTTTTGTTTGGGGACCTTTCACGCGATAACGGCTGGACGGATTTTGATTAAATATGGAATGGATAATTCACGATAAGAGAAAGTGGTTCTAATTCAACTTTCAAGTTTTGACCTAAACCTTGTACTATTATTTATTCTGTGCCTAAACTAACATACATACAAACATTGCAAGTTAAATAAAAGCTTGTAATTGTAAAAATATCGAATCACAGGTATTATTTGAAGGTTTCATTTTGAAGTACCTAATTTTCCTATCTCTCCCCTCCGCTGAACTGCAAGCCTAAAACAACAGAAAATGTAAGTACAAAGCTCCTCAAGCGAAATAGAATTACGACTACAAAAAAATGAGCGAAAACAATAAACAATAAAAGTACTTACAGCGAAATCTTTTCCGAAACCTTAAACCAAAGGCCATTTCCCCAGGACAGGACGTGTTTACACAAACAATTCCCTGAGCGCGTACAGTGAGGGATGACATTAAGGGTTGTAATGAGGCCTTGGTCAGGAGCCGAGGGTAGGCCCCAAGGGCGCGTCGTGCCGTGCGTACGACAGCCTAGTTGGGTAGTATATCTCTGAATTGCAGATGAAGCATCTATTTCAACTCTCCAAACGGTCATCACTCACAAAACATAAGTTCAAAAATTAAAATCCGACTACGGCTGACACTCTTTTACTTTGAAGACCCTTACCTTGCTTCGCCATAGTTTGTTTTACTTAATTTGCTTCTGCTTGAATTACCCTTAATTTGCTTCGCCATAGTTGGATAAAAAATAGCCTATGACACTTTAACAGTTATTCTGTGCTAGAAGTGGAATTTATTGACACCTCGCTTATCAAAATCGGACCAATAGGGGCGAAGCTATGCTGGAAAATCCACATACTCACATACATAGATACATACATACAAACATATATACCTACATAAATACATACATACATACATAGACTGTTAAACTCATTACCATTCCCTCGCTTCGCCGTAGTTGGGTAAAAGTAATAATTATTACCATTAGATCTATTTATTGCTAGATAACGTAACTGAGAACGGAATTATTATTACCTAGGACAAATTTGTTTCACGTTTTGTCTGAAACAAATTTGGAAAAAAAGTGCCTAACAGTGGACATGAGATGATGAACTGTGTCACGTGATAGTTATACCTCACATATATACACGACGCCCTTCAACGGTATCTAATTTTCTATACCTAGTATACAGTAAATAAAACAGTCCAAACATGTTTTACTTGATGAATACATTAATTTCATCTCTAGAACTTATTAATTCGACAATTTGAAATTATCGTAGTGTAACTAATTACACCATAAATACAGAATATTAGATTTTGTGTTTCAGAAACACAATCCACACCAATTTATAAAAGTGAAACGTTGTCTGTTTGTTTGGGTACCTTTCATGCCAAAACGGCTGATTCGATTTTGATGAAATTTCATTTAAATAGGTACTGTATAATATAGAAACCAACATAGGATACTTTTTATCACGTAAAATGGTAAGTTGCCAAGGGAAAACTGGAAAATGTCGATTACTCGATGTAAGAAATGGTTGCCATGGAAACGTAATGATAACAAGTCTGTCAAAACGCTTCAAAAACGTAGGTGCTTTTGCATTGGTTTTTAAATATCTTAGAAGAACATAGGTTGCTTTTTTTCGCAATAAACTGTAGTCCACGCGGACGAAGCTGCGGGCGAAAACTAGTACCCATATTATATAGTGGTTCATCCGCCCGCCGCTACTACAATAGCACGCATGAGAGCGCTAAACCGGTTTTTACCGTTACAAATCTAGTGTGTGCATAAAACGTATTTTAAAAGTGAATTATTGTTGTGATGATTGTAATCACAACAATAATTCGTAGATAATAGGTTAACAAATGAGTTGATGTTTGGTGTAAAGCCGAAGCCGAAGGGCTTTTTCAAATGTCAAAGAGTTTGTGATACCCTTTCCACCCATCATACGACGTTTTTCAATGAAGTTGTGAGAAAACAGGTAAATAAAAAACAAATTAATTTTTACTAACCGTACCTATATTAAATTAAGACAGCAATTAACTTTAACAGTGAACAATATTGATAAGTAAAAAAAACACGAGAAGAAAATATAAGTAAAAGAGTTAAAAAAAAGAAGTTTAATTGCGCATCAAATTTAATCGTAAAAATAGAGTTAAAAACTTATAAAAACGAAACAATGCAAGCAAAAAATATTATTATAATATCATTTATATATCTTTGTATAAGGTCGACATTATTTTATTCTCATTAAAAGAATAAAATAACTTCCTCGCAAGTAAACTTTGTTGTACTTGCAGGAATTACAAAAAAAAAATTTAAAGAATCGCACTTGTTCATTTTCATTACACTTACTACTTGTACTTTCAAGGCATGTTACCTAGGCCTAGGTTTCAAGGCATGGTGTTAGGCCTTGATAGTACATTTTTCGAGCAATTGTACCTATTGTTTTATTGTAATTTACAATAAAAAAAAAACAATACAGGCAAGTTACTAAGTCAAAAACTAAACATTTCATTAAACAAGGAGAAAATAAAATTTAGACCAAATCAGTAAATTGGATAAACTTACTTGTAATTCGAGTTTTAAAAGGAAATTAACTTTCATGAAATTTCAAGATTGAGTACGTATCCGAAAATACTACTAAAAAATAAAAATACAAGGAAAAATATTATAAAAATATGAACTATCGTTCTGTGTGACTGAACTGTGTGTCTATTAAAAAAAAAAACCTTTTTGCTTACATATTCACTTTATTTTACTTAAATAGTTGCGATTGCAACATTGTACTTAAAATAATACTTATGTAACATGAATAATCTAAAATTGATAATTTTGTAAGAAGTTTGAAAGACAATTGCTACTAATCACGCTAAAAACTTAATATTTATTTACCTCGACGTTTCGATCAAGTTGCATTGACAAAACCAAAACAAAACCAAATGCGGGTAGTTGGAGACAACGCTCGCCCTTCTCGACGCTGACACATGCTACTTCAGTATTATAGTGGCCACGATCAATGCAACTTGATCGAAACGTCGACGTAAATAAATATTAAGTTTTCAGCGCGATTAAGTCCCGTTTATATATATATATAACTATGTGTTCGAATCGCGAAAGCTAAAAAGTTACAATTGATGTTTAGGTTAAAGAATTACATCTTTTTGCAATGATCTTTTAAAGCCCTTCATTTTGATACTTCACTTGATAGGTTTTAGTCATTTTTGTTCCATCGTATCTATCTATATACTTATAATAAAACTGTAACGGGTCCAATTCTGTACATTGAAGATATTTAGAATATTTTTTTTTGGAACGTACTCTTGATGCGATACTGAAGCCAAAAAACTGTATATTTTTTTCATTTTGGTCTGTCTGTCTGTCTGTCTGTATCTTGGCTAGGCATCACGCCGAAACTCCTGAATTAATTTATATGAAACTTGGTATGATTTGAGTTCATACTATGAGGTAGGACATAGGCTACTTTTCATCCCGAAAAGTGAAAGGGTTCCCGCAGGATTGAGGTTTAAAGTTATTTCAAAAAACACTTACCACTCCGAAACTACTGGACGGATTTTGATGCAATTTGGCACAGTTATAGATTATATGATGGCTTAAAATTCAGGATACTTTTATCTCGAAAAAAAAGAAGATAATAAAACTGTAACGGGTCCAATTCTGTACATTGAAGATATTTAGAATTTTTTTTGGAACGTTCTCTTGATTCGATACTGAAGCTAAAACTGTATTTTTTTCAGTTTTGTCTGTCTGTCTGTCTGTCTGTATGTCTGTCTGTATCTTGGCTAGGCATCACGCCGAAACTACTGAATGTATTTAAATGTTTTTAATACAAAGTTTTTAATTTTAAATTAAAAACTTTGTATGATTTGAGTTCATACTACGAGGTAGGATATAGGCTACTTTTCATCCCGAAAAATGAAAGGGTTCCCGCAGGATAGGGGTTGAAAGTTATTTGAAAAAACACTTACCACACTGAAACTATTGGACGGATCTTGATGCAACTTGGCACAGACATAGAGTTTATCAGATAAGTGAAAATTATGGATTTTATCCCGAAAAAATAAAGGGTTCCTGTGGGATATGGGTCCAAATTCTGTACATTAAAATATGGTGTTTTTTTTTTTTTGGAAGTTACTCTATATTCGATTACGAAGCCTGAACTGTATCTTTTTTAATGTTTGTCTATATGTCTGTCAGTCTGTATCTTAGCCGCGCATCACGCCGCCGGAACTACTGGATGAATTCAAAAGAAACTAGGTATGATTTGAGTTCGTACTACGAGGTAGGACATTGGATACTTAACATATCGAAAAATTTATGGGTTATTATTTAGGGGTTGAAACTTATTTAAAAGAACACGTTCCAAACGGATGGGTTTTGATGCAACTTGGCACTGTCTTAAGTTATATGATGGGTTAAAATTGAGGACACGTTTAATCCCGAAAAAGTAAAGGGTTTCTGCAGGATATGGGTCCAAAGTTATGTTAATATTTAAGTATTAAAAAATATTTGTTGGATGGTTCTCTATATTCGATACTGAAGCCAAACTGTTTTACTTTTTAATTTTGTCTGTCTGTTTGTCCGTATCTTACCGCGCATCGCACCCAAACTACTGAATGAATTCAAATGAAAAAATGCTCTTGGGTGCTTAAAAAAGGTATTGTACAATTATTTTTTTGTTAATCGTGTCTTTCTTTCTGTTTGTCTGTATGTTTGTTTGTTCACGCATCACGTAAAAACTACTGGACCGATTGCAATGCATTGTTAGATAGCTTAGGGTTTGATTTAAATCTGGTGTAATTGGTATCTTAATCCGATGAGTTAGAAGCCAAGCAATTGATAAAGTATTTTTGACGGCTGAAGAAATTTTGTTCAAATGTTGGTATATTGGTCCTGGAATAGCACATTATGGTACTTTGAGCCTAAAGAAAAGATCACGTGTGCGAAGCCACGGGTACAGCTAGTATATAATATATTTATTTATTAATGATACCTCATTCATCAAAACCCATCAAGCCATTTAGCCTGTAAGACGCGCCTAAGAAACTTACAAACAAACAAACATACATACAACCCAAACACATTACACTCCTCAATTGGGTAAAAATACAAACACTTTTCTAAAGGTATTCTACTGTTTCACAATGAGGTACCTATATAATCCAGCGGCCGCGTATATACTGCGCAAATAAATCATTATTTCCAGTCACGTTCACTATCTGGTGACTTGCAAATTGTAAATCAATGTACGAAAACTCTGAAGAGTGAACATTGAATTAACATTGAGTGACATTGAAAAAACAGTGAGTAAACGCCAAATGAACATTGAGTAAACTCTGCGTGAATATTTTGTGAATTTTCATTGTTCTCAGATGAACTGTGCTGATAGAGCTTTGGCCACTTGGCTTATCAAATTGATGTCATTTATTATGTCAGAATTCTCAAACTGCATAAATTTTAAGTAAAATATTTTATAGTGATGTTTTAAACTATAAACAACTATTTTTAATTTTGTTTCTCTATTGTATTAAAGATGAAGGAATCTGTGCTGTATCTCATAAAATACATATTTTTAGTTAATTTTACTGTCATTTTTGAGGCGAAATCTACTTGTTTTAAAAGGATTAATTTTTATATAATAATGATTCATGTATGCATTTTGGGCACTCATTTACCAAACAGACTTCAACGGTATAAATATAAATATATTCAGGACAAAGCCGGGGCAAGTCACTAGTGACAGATAATTATGTAAATAATATGTATGTAAGTAGGTACGTGATTCGTTGATAATTATGATTCCATAATTTTTATAAGGTACTTTTAATCTAATTATGATTCCATAATTTTCATACCAGATACCGCAGAGCATCAAGACAAAAGTTTATAATCAGTGCGTGTTGCCAGTGATGACATACGGCACTGAGACGTGGTCGCTAACTATTGGTCTCATACACAAGCTCAGAGTTGCGCAGCGTGCAATGGAGAGAGCTATGCTCAGTGTTTCACTTCGTGATAGAATCCGAAATGAGGAAATCCATAGAAGAACCAAGGTTACCGACATAGCTCTCAGAGTTTGCAAGTTGAAGTGACAATGGGCAGGCCATATAGTTTGCAGCACCAACAACCGCTGGGGAATAAAGGTTTTCGAATGGCGACCACGAACAAGCAAGCGAAGTGAGGGGAGACCCCCCAAACGATAGACCGACGACATTGTAGCCATCGCAGGAAGTCGGTGGATAAAGGTGGCACAAGATCGATCGCATCATGGTGCTCTTTGGGGGCGGCCTATGTTCAGCAGTGGACTTCTAAATGCTGACATGATGATGATGATGAATTTTATAAGGTACTTTTAATCTAATTATGATTCCATAATTTTCTTAAGGTACATAAAATCTAATTTTAATATATATAAACATAAAGTAACCCCCAAACTGAAAATGCCTGATTATGTTGAACATGACGTCTCATCACCTCATGCATGGACTTTAACAGGAGTACTTTAAATAAAAACCGGACAAGTGCGAGTCGGACTCGCGCACCAAGGGTTCCGTACAAACCGTTGGAAAACTATTGTCCCCATACATCGACAAAAGTCAGTTTACCAAAGGAAAACGAAAGTTTTTTTTTTTATGTAGTTATTGTCTATAAAACGGATTTCAGAATTTTCCCTATATTGGTGCTATAAGAAATTCCTTCCTGCCAAATTTCATGATTCTAGATCAACGGAAAGTACACTATAGTTTTAGATTCCCTTGCGAGTGTCTAAATATACGACATAAATTATTGTTTTTTTCACAGCGCCAAGGGATTGCAGGCCTGAGTATTTTATATTAATTTCAACTTGATATCTCCTCGTGTTCCTAAAAAGGGGGGTCTTGACAGTCAAACAGATGGACAACAAAGTGATCCTATCAGAGTTATTTTCTTTCCTTTTGAGATACGGAATCAATGTTTCTAGTGAATATACTGGGCAATGAGGCTTAAAAACCAATATCTCGACTGGTGACGAGCGCAGTGCAGTGAAGTGCAATAATTTTCAACCAAAGTTTAAATTGGGTGGCACTGCAACATAACTGTTTTGGGCAGGCCTGACGCTTACCATCAGGCAAGCGACCTGATTGACTCGAGAATCATCGGAATTAAAAAATTGTTTGCATCAGTCAGAAAAAAAGCTTTCCAGTTCTTGAAGCATTTAATGGTTCTTTTTATGTAATGGAAATGAAATGGAAATAATTCAAACTGCACTTAGCGTAATAATTACGCTGTAGATGCACAATTCTGAATGGAAAATATTTCAATAGCTTTAAAATTACTAGAAGGTTCTTGAGCAGAGAATTTCGAGAGCAGAGACTGCCTCTTAGCTCTCCTCTTAAACACCGGACAAGTGCGAGTTGAACTCGCGTGGAGACGGTTCCATACGATAAATATATTTTCTCACAATATTGAGATATTTACCATTTTATTTGAAGACCATAAACTACCTATGTACATGTGTTTCTGTAATGTATAAGTAAATAACTTTTATTTTTAACAAGCAGAGCCTGCGGCTTCGCACGCGAAAATAACTCACTCGCACTCTAAGTTAAAAGTAACTACTCTATGTGTTGTTCCAAGACCTAAAATACCAATATACCAACATATGCTCAAAATTCCTTCAGCCGTCATAAAGATTTTTATCGATTGCTCAGCTTTTACTCATCGGATTGAGATACCATGTACCCCAGTTTTTAAGTCTAACCCTAGGCTTATACCACAGTGAAAACTGCATAGCAATCGCTCCAGTAGTTTTTACGTGATACGCGAACAAACATAGAGCAAAACAAACAGACCAACAGACAGACATGAATTTTAACGATTTTATTGGTTCAGTAGCTTATTTTAAGTACCCAAGACGTTTTTTTTTAATTATCTTCTTTGTACAGAATTTTTCGTTCGTTTTGCTTTATTAAAAGTATACTTTTTAGGCTCATTAGTTTCGGAGACATAGGGTAATAGTCAATTAAATAACTTTAAAAGGATATATTTTAATTCAATAAAAAAATGGAGACCCTTACAACAGGACCTTTCATTTTATATTATGTTGTAACATATCAATACGGTAGAGTTGAAACATATTTTTACTTGATAATTTGGTCCCCGGATGTGATGTTCAAAACTAATTTATTTACGTTACACGTCCATGTTTGGGTCACACAAATTCATATATGTGTACCAAATTTCAACTTAATCGGTTCAGTAAATTTGGAGCAAATGGGCTGTCACAGACGGACAGTCAGAAAGACGCACGATTCCGTTTTCTTAAAAAAAATAAGAAGGGATTACTCGTAAGTAGATGCACTGCTGTTTGTTTGTATGTTTCTCGTATGAGGTAGTTCACTGCTAAAATTATATTATATTTTTTTAATCACTATATTATTTTCATGTAATAGAAAGATATTGAATACCATCTTATTATTTAGGTTGGATACTTATTACAAAAATAAATTTAACAAAATGATGTGTAATAAAGTCACTAATGCTCAAGTAATCTCTGATCTTCTAGACAACATCAGAATTAAGAGTAATAATGCAACATATCTACCCAACCAACCTACCTACTACTATCTACCTACCTATTTCCTGTAGGTAAAAGGCACAAGGAGCTCGAAGTTATAACTTAAGTAGAAGCCAAAGCAATCCTATATAGGTACGAGTTAACGCAATCAACATGAATAGGTTTAACTAATTATGAGTTAATGAAATGTAGTTATGGATCAAAGCCCGTAATAATGATGCTAAACGTAGAACATTGATCTTGAGTGGAAATATTAATATTGTTATTACGAAAACTATCTTGGTGACAAGGTAACGTTGTTGTAACTTGAGAGAGACAGGATGTGGTTGAAACTATAGTTGGAATAATCCAACTGCTAAACTTGAGTAACTCCTGTTTTTACCCGATTGCACGGAGGGTATGGTTGGGCTGTATGTATGTTTGTTTGTACGTTTCTTAGTCCTAGAGCCTTGGCTTGGCGGATTTTGATAAATGAGGTATCATTGGATTCATCTTGATCTCGAGAGTGCTATAAGATATATGAAGTATCAAGAAAACTAATTTGGCGGCTTAAAGCTGCCACATTGTATTTAACTACAACGGAACAAAAAAATACTAAATCTATCGAGGTATCAAAATGAAAGGGCTTTAAAAGAACATTCCAAAAATATATAATTATTTAACCTTAACATTAGCAATTGCCTTTCAAGCTTCTTACAAAATTTAAAGTTATTGATTATTTATGTTATTTAGGTACTATAATCCAATGTTGCATTTGCAACTATTAAAGTAAAGTAACACAAGTAAACAGGAAACATTCACTTTTTATATCTAAGTTCAAGCTAGTTTACATTTTAGATTGGAATAAATACGATAACTTTATTGAAACAGTGGCCTGAAACTATGTAGCTATTTGGTAGTTAGTAATTATACTTCGCACCTCCTCTTTGATATTGATAAGTAGACTTTGAGAGTAAACGGTAATATCATCAATGCAGAAGTCTGTACCTACACAGTACTTTTTTATCACAATTGAATTTGTAATGATAAAATTAAAAATTTAATAAACGTCTAATGACAGTTAAACTTAGAACTCTGTCCAAAAATATAATCAATTCTGACCAATAACCGATATTGCTGAGATTTTGTCATCATTATCGTTGTAATTCTACGTGTATATACTACGAGTATCAATCTTGAGGAAGAGACGCGAAGTATAATAGGCTGTGTCGGCGAGTTAGTCGGCAACTTCGGCATGTGGTGTACACATGCCCATTACCCCAATTGCCATACATGGACTTTTCATTTATTTACATACATACCTATTTTGTGTGTTTTGTTTTGTTTATTTAAGTCTTCGATGAAACAAAAGTTCACCCGATTCGCGTGTTCCAACAAAATGTAAGGCATGGTATGTCTTATCAGTAGATAATACACACCATGTCTTATCAGTAAAACGAACTTATTTATTATAAGTGAAGTTGTATCATAAATTATACGAGCGCCGAGTCCGAAGACATTGATAGACCCTTCCTGTATTTCATATTCCCAATCTATAGACTCTCGCGATAATATTATTAATAAATGCAGTTTCCCAGCTCTAAACAAAATGACATAACTAGAAATAGGAGAATAGGTGAACTAACTTATTTCTAAGTTAAGTTCGATCATAATTATATAAGCGCCGAGTCCGAAGTAGTATCGCCACCCGTCCCGGCCCTACCACTTTATGCACAAGTTGAGAGAAGAAAAATGAAAAAGTCCTCTTTACTTTATTAAAACCGGGAAAGTTTAATTAAAGTGGTAGGGCCGGGGCGGGAGGCGATATTACTTCGGACTCGGTGCTTGTATAATTATGATCGAACTTCACTTACAAATAAGTTTATTCAATCAGTAATTTCACAAGGCTTTGTTAACAGCGTGTTAGTAGGCGACTTTGGTGTGTAGACTCTGTGTGTGTGTGTGTGTGTGTGTGTAGATGATCCTTCTCTCCATTATTTAAATAACATTTAAATAACAAGAACATTCAACTAAAAATCATTCACAATAAATAAATAAATTTGTCAATTAATTAAATCTTTAAAAATTGGTTATAGTCATAACTTCGGTGTTCTAAAAGCATTTTGGGAGCATCATGCTGTGCTCCTCATCGCTGCCAGTGTGGCTCAGTGTGGCTGTTGACCGGCTTGGTCACCACGGCTTATCCTGTTGCAGAAGCGCAGGAAGAATTCTTCGCCACTCCAGCCTTAATGATATCATCCGTCGGGCTTTTACCATCGCCAACTGTGCTACTGCTATTTTAGAACCTAATGGTCTCATACGTGACGATGGTAAATGACCTGACGGAATGACTCTTATTCCATGAAAGAAGTCCTTTGGTTGGGACGCTACTTGTGTGGACACCCTTGGGCCGTCTCATCATCAAGGAACTCAAAATAAGGCTGGAGCGGAGGCTGAGAGCCTCAAAAGGCGCAAATATAGTACCCTAGATAGCGGATATATATTTAATCCTTTTGGGGTAGAGACACTAGGGCCGTGGGGACCAGGAGCTCATCAAATATACAAAAAGATCTATCGGGGCGTCTGGTCGAAGCAACACGTGACCAAAATGCTGGCCTTTACTTTGTCCAAAGACTAAGCATTGCCATACAACGTGGCAATGCTGCCAGCATTTTGGGAACTTTGTTTTAATATTACTTTGTTTTAGGTTAGCATAGTAATTGCTTTTTTTAAGTAATTACTATGCTAACCAAATTCAAAGTAATTTTTTTTTTTTGAATAAAATAATTGTTGATAAACTAAAAAAAAGTGTTCTAAAAGCCATTTTATTTGTATTTTAATTGTAGTTTGAATATAGTGACGGAAGCTGCACTCACGCTGCTATCCGGTATTTTGTTATGTACTGAAGGACCCATGATATAACAGACATTTCAGACCTTCTTAGGCTATGGGCTATGGTCTTTAGCTTAGTTTTATTTCTCGTTAAGTAACGATCATGCGCTCCAAGCTGCTTATGTAAGAACCCCTTTACGGTGCTTAATGGGCATGGCCTTTTGGCAACACCATGTTTTAAAACCTTCATGGTGGTACACTATTGTCCGCTGGTCAACCTACGATCCGCAAGCGGAAAGTGTGTCGCTACGCCTCTTTTGTCAGTGTACCGACAAATAAGAGCCAATGCTCGTGAGGTCCAGTCCCATCGTCACTTAGAACCAGGTGAGATCTATAGTTGTAAAACACTAACCCATAATATTTACCTACAATAAAGCAGTAGGTAACAAAAAGTCTGTAAAATTAAGATAATATAAAAATATTGGTCTAGGGTACAAAATAAGCTACTGAACAAGTATAACGTATTTTTTAATCTTGTTTGTCAGTCTTTTTGTTTGTTCACGCATCACGTAAAACTACTGGACCATTAGTGCAAATTTCAGTGTTGGATAGCTTAGGGTTTCATTTAAAAACTGGTTTAGGTATTTGGTACAATCTGTATCTCAATCCGATTAATAGAAGCCGAGCAATGGAAAAATGAAATTTCCGTCTGAACGAAGTTTGATGATATTGGTGCTTTTAGTTCTGGAATAACCAAATCCAGGCTCCTTATATCCCAGAAAAAATACCACGCGTGCAAAGCTGCGAGCACAGCTGGTATGAAATAAATATAAACAGATTTGCCAATTTGTCGACGACGACATAATCATTTTTGCCCATACAAAACATACATGGTTGCCCATACGGCCCTGGAACTTCAAACGATGCTCCTAGAACTGAGCACTGCAAGCTTTGAGGTGGGAGTAGCGATAAATCGGACCAAGACCCAATTAATGATCGACGGGAAAGAGATACATTATGTACATCTAATTGATCCAGATAGTTTCTTTCGAAAATAGGCAAGACAAGGAAATCGATCGCCGTATTGAAACGCTTGAAAAAGCTCTACTGGTCCATGAACACGCTAATAAAGGGAGATCTCTCAACCTCCCTAAAGCGCAGACACATTTATTAATTTATTTAATCCATAAATTATATATGTACATGTTGCTCATCGACATTTACATCCTGCCCAAAATAACCTACGGTGCTCAAACATGGTTGTTCATCGATTCGCAAAAGTTCCGCTGATAAGCAAAGGAGCGCAGCATCCTGGGCGTGAATAGAACGGACAGAGTGTAAAACAACACTACGAATTGAAATTGAATTGAATTGAATAATAAACGTGGACAGCAAGGCTGCCAGGCTTAAGTGGCATTGGGTGGGTCATGCTAGCCGCAAGCATCCCGATCGATAGGCAAAGATAGCATTGGGCGTCTGAAGATGGACGGCGCCGCCCAGGCAGGCCCAGTAACTGGTGGCCTGAGGTGGCGCAGGAAAGACACATTTGGAAGGACTTGCAGTGACAAACCCAGCAGTGGGTAAAAAAAGGTTAATATAAAAAAACAAGTGCGAGTCGGGCATGCGTAGTTGAAGGGTTCCGTAGCCAGGATTTTAAGCTACCCAATAAACCGCATTGATTTCGTGAATTCTTGGTAACTGTGATAATTTTATAAGTATAGAATCGTATTATGCGCTTTGTGAGCTAGTTTGAGCATGCAACGCAAGCAAAATGGTCAATAACAATTATAAATATCTATAAATGTTTTTACTTTTACTGTTAGTAGTGTCTCGTCTTTCGGAGGGCACGTTATTCTGTCGGTTGCAGCTGTTATTGATTAAAGCAGTCGTTAAGCCATGTCAAATACTCTTGGGCCTGACAAAATCTGACACCAGAGGCCAGCACTACCTCAGACGACATATAAACAAACAAGTAGTGTTTAAATAAAAAGGCTGTGACATACAGACAGGCGGACGGACTATAAGGTCTCCTTGTTTGACGAGGTAGCCCTAAAAACTATTAAGCAAGCACAACAGTTCAATACAAACCCCAAACTTAATAAATAGTAGGTACCCTTCTTGTGCTGAGTTTTTATCCCAAGTTCTTTAAAATAACTAATAGTCATTGATATCAGCAAATAAAGGTCATTATGATTAAACATTGTTTGGTACCTATGTACAAACGTACATAATAATAATTCCTTATTTTACACAGCAAAATATGGCTTAATAATAATTGTTATACAAACAAAAACTAATACAATAGTAAATTGATTATGTCAAATAAATTACAATATAAAACACAAAATAAAAATATCAAATGTCATAAAAAGAAATAGATAAAAATAAGTTAAACAATAAAATTCTCTTTTTAACTCTAGAAATTTCGCTTATCTATAGAAAGTTTGGTTGTCGCTCAACCTCATAATTAACTGTTATACATAAACCAAAAATCGGGCGCTTATTAGGAGAGGCCTATGTCCAGCATTGGACAAATACAGGCTAACGATACCATGTTACATACGTACTAAGTGCCTCGGTACTTGAAACAGCCACCGACACGACTTCTCTGGGTTCAACTAAATTTAACCCAACTTAAGTCATCCTACGTCGTACTTATTTAAACAAGCTTTTTGAAGTAGAATTGGTAGATAAATATTACAACAAAGTATTACGGAAATTAGTTATTCAGAGTATCAAAAATTTAGGTCTAATTATAGACCAGAGCCTTACTTGGATTCCTCAGATGGAAACCGTCAGTCGAAAGCTATTTGCTTCTGCAGGTTCCCTCAGAAGACTCCGAAATTTTTTGCCCACTGCCACTAAAATTGCTCTTGCGCAGTCACTTCTGCTCTCAATCTTAGACTATGCCGATGCCTGCTATCTATATCTTACTGAGGACCAGCTAAACAAACTTGAGCGTCTTCAAAACTTCTGCATTCGATTTATATTTGGTTTGCGCAAATATGATCATGTCTCTGAATTTCGCACTAAGCTCAAGTGGCTTCCAATACGCCTCCGCCGGAATGCTCATATACTCTCTATTCTTTATACAGTTTTGTTTAATCCCTCCTCCCCGCGATATCTTATGGAACGTTTTAATTTCCTGTCTGATTCTAACAAGTTGTCACTCAGGTCATCAGAAAATTTAGCTTTGTTGATCCCTCTACATAGAAGCTCTTTTTATGGCAGTTCATTTACCATCCAAGCAGTTCGCCTATGGAACGCTCTGCCAGTTACTATAAGGCGAGCCCAGTCACTCCCTGTTTTTAAACTTCAAGTAAAGAAGTTTTATCTCTCTAATTAATATCACTTCTTGCTATTTTGTTGTTATTCTGTTGTGGTTTCACTGTATATTATTTTTATTATGTTTGTATATATTTTGTAAATGTATATGTAGTAAATGTAATTTATTATAATGTATATACTATGTATATGGATATATATTTATATATGTATATATATATATATATATATATATATACTGTACTATATATTTACATATTTATGTGTAGGTATATTGGAATATATGTGTACATATGTTTATTCATTGTATTCAGTTTTTATTATTTATTTGTTAGATTATAATGCACCACCGTCTTTGCCGTATATTAATTCCTTTCCATCCAAAGGTTGTCTGGAAGAGATCGCTTTTTAGTGATAAGACCGCCCATTGTCCCATTTATTTTGTATAAATGTTTTAGTTATTATTGTATTTTTTGTTCTATGTGGTGTACAATAAAGAGTTATCTATCTATCTATCTATCTACGGAGAAAGCGGTGGTGGTCTAACGGTAGAATGGGCGCTTCTCAGTCCAACGGTACTCGGTTCTATACCTCAACTCTACACTTCTTCAACTTCAACTTCTGTAAATAATATTTAAAAATGGGATGGCTTCCGCAAGAAGAAGAAGAAGAAAGAAGAAAATAAATTTATTTGCAGAAATAACATTTAGAAACTGTCATGAAAAAAGAACCTTAACACTAAAATACGTCTAAATATAACTATTTTCAAAATGGCCCCAGCTCAGCATATTGTTTGTCGTAAAACGACCAGCGCTCGTCTTTCGCTGGGACAATTCGGTAACGTCACGGTACGGATAAACGGACAGTATAACGAATTTGTTTGTTTGGGGAGCATTCACGCAATAACGGCTGGACGGAATTTGGAATGGAGATAGCTTAAATACCCTGGAATAAAACAAACGATACTTTTTATCCCGGAAAATTATAAGTTTCCATGGGAAATTACTCGCTATAAGGAACGGTTGCCATGGAAACGAAATAACAAAACGGCAAAAAAAAAACAAGAGCATTGGTGCTATACCTACTTTTGCATTGATTTTAATGTCCTAGAAGAACACAGGATGCTTTTTGTTGCGATAAACAGTCATCCGCGCGGACTAAGTCGCGGGCGCGAAACCTAGTATTATTTTAACAGTAATATGTTAGAAATTTATCAAAGCTGTTACGATATGGATTTTTTGGTATCTGACAAGTTTCAGTACATTAAATTTATAACAACGCCATCTTCTGACACGCATCTATACTATCACGATGAACTGAAAACAACTGCCTTGTGAAATCCTTCATGGCATTAAGGATGCGAGCAACAAGTGTTTCACTTGCTCTGTAATTATTACGATGTGTCTATTGGGAGGTCGCTTGCTGCCATTCAGCTAATTTTAACTTAAACTTTAACTTTGTTGACCTTGTTAACTGTAAAAATGTTCTGACACTTAAAACATGAAACTTATTAACGTATTAACTTACTTAACTTATGTCTATTTTTCTGGTTGCCGAACTTGGGGCGCCAGGTTTTTATTGCGGTCTATAGGCAATCGTTTGACCACGATCTCACCCTATGGAAACAAGGAAAAAAAAACTTTAAACAAGCAAAATAAAGTAAGTTAGGATAACAGAGCTGCCAAATTACTGGGTTATAATATAACGTCTATATATCTATCTAATCACCCCGTATCCACCGGCTGCTGAGTATAGGCCTCCTTTCGTTTACGCCAGTCTTTCTGGCCCTGTGATAATTTAATCCATAAGCATCCAGCATACCTCACAATATCGTGAAACGATCGGGCGGGTGTTCTGCCTCGAGCACTGAAGAAATAATAGTACTATCTTACCTCGAGGTCTTAGCTCTTCTCTTGGATACCATTCGGTGACTACCTTACTTAGTCCACTTATTTTCATCCCTTCTTACCAAATGTCCTTCCCATTTCCAATTTAGCCTGGCAGTTCGCATACCTACATCATCAAATTTCGACGTTTGGTATGCGACTTACCAGGCGGATGCCTAGCATGGCAATGAAAAGCAATGTTATGACTCATTCAAGTACTCCCTAACTGCTCCCATAACGATATATATCCATACCAATATATAAAAGTGAAACGTCGTCTGTTTGTTTGTTTATTTGTTTGTCTTTCACGCGATGACTGCTGGCGGATTTAGATGAAACTTGGAATGTAGATAGCTTATACCCTGGAATAAAACAAAGGGTACTTTTTATCCCGGAAAATTTTAAGTTTTCACGGGAAAACTGGAAATATGTTGATTACTCGCTGTGAGAAATTGTTGCCATGGAAACGAAATACCAAGTATGTCAAAAAACATCAAGAGTGGTGCTATACCTACTTTTGCATTGGTTTTTTAATATCCTATAAGAACATAAGATGCTTTTTTTCGCGATAAACAGTAGTCCGCGCCGAAGTCGCGGGCGGGAAAACTAGTATTACATAAACATCACCTTATATACCACTTATACGACTACGAGTCCTACACGAGAGATGACGAGAGCGAAAATTTATGACCTCCCATTTCCTGAACTGAGAGATGTAACTTTTTTCCTTAAACAGCGAGTGTTCGTTATGGCCTCGGTTATGGCTTATGGCCTGGATGTCTAAATCGATTCCGGCAAATGGAGTGTTATTCCGTTTATTTGGGGATATTTCACAGACGAGTTTCTCTATGATCTTGTCGGTGGTAAGATTATATGCTATTTTTTGGATAGAATTGTCAGCAAATTTTCAGGACTCAGACATATTGTCCTATCCATCTATTGGTATATTAACGTAGTATATTAATAAGTTTTTTTTATATAAATTAACCATCCTTGTTTCGAACAAATTACTAACATGATGCTTACATGCGTATATTATTAACCAAATATTCATCTCTGCTCTCAATGTGATCTATATCTAAGGATTCTAAGGTACGGGACACACTGTAATGACTGTTGTATAACTTAGGCGTGCTTTTCCTTTTTAACCCCCGGGACGGGTGTTATAAGTTTAGGGTGTGTATCACTGTGTGTGTGTGTTGTGTGTGTGTGTAAGTGTGTCTGCGTGTGTTTGTGTGTCTGTCTATCTGTGGCATCGTAGCTTCCAAACGAATGGACCGATTTGGATGCGGTTTTTTCTGTTCGTTCGAAATCTGGTGTGATCGCGATGGTTCTTAGATATATGGGGAGGGGAAGGGGGGTGGGGAAGGTGAGAAAAGGGGGGGTGAAAATCGTAGCTTTCGAACAAATGCACCGATTTAGCTGCGGTTTTTATATTTGAAAGCTGAAGTAAACGAGATGGTTCTTAGCTATAATGGGGAAGCGGGGAGGTGAAGTGGTGTGGGGGGGGGGGGGGGGGGTGAATGGGGGCTGAGGATCGTAGCTCCCAAACGAATAGACCGATTTTGATGAGGTTTTTATGTTTGAAAACTGATGTAATCGGATGGTTTTTAGCTATATGAAATGCCGGGGGGGGTTGAGAAAAAGGGGGTGAGAATTGTATCTTTCAAACGAATATACCAATTTAGCTGCGGTTTTTTATGATTCAAAGCTGAGATAAACAAGATTGTTCTTAGCTATAAAGGGGAGGGAGGGAATGGTGGGGGGAAGGGGGGATGAGTATCGTAGCTCCCAAACGGATGGACTGATTTTGATGTTGTTTTTTATGTTTGAAAACTGATGTGATTGAGATGGTTCTTAGCTATAGCGGGCGGGGGTGGGGGAGGAGTTGAGAAAAGGGGGGTGAGAATCGTATTTTCCAAACGAATGGACCAATTTAGCTGCGGTATTTCATGTTCCAATGTTGAGGTAACCGAGATAGTTCTAAGCTATAATAGGGGTGAGGGGGTGTGGGGGTAACGATCGTAGCTCTCAAATGGATGGAACGATTTTTATGTTTGAAAACTGATGTGATCGAGATGCTTGTTAGCTATAACGGGGGGGGAGGGGGGGGGGGGGGTTGGGAAGTCAGGGGTTATATAAATGTTTAATTTGTGCTTGTTTTCATTTCCGTTAGTTACTTTCTTTTTTAGATTTGTTTCTCAATCCGAACTTTTAAACAGTAAGCGTTATTCAAGATCTTTGATAATTAGCCACCTACAACTGACAAGTGACGTTGACCGATGCCACTATATAAAATATTGAAGATGTCACTGTCAACGTGTGTCCCGAATATTGAGGAAATTTGAGAGTGTCGTCACCAAAGGTCTGCATTCTTTCTCAGCCTAATTCACACCTCTGCCTGTGCTTTCTATCACGGATCGATTATCTTGAAGTGGATTATCTCTCCGTATCGAAGGGGGTCTTATTGAAACCCCGGTGGATCTGTCTGGCTCCCACTGTAAAGAATTGGAAGTTTTTTTGGGAGAATTCAAGTAATTGATAGGTGAAAATCCGGTAAAGTGAATTTTGGCTTATGGCCACCCTTAAAAGTTTTTTTCTTCATGTGCATGAACTAATTTAAAAAAAATTTGTTCATGCACATTTTGTTAATAAGGTTCACAATAAATAAAACATTTTCCTGTTTTTTTTCCTGTCTCTCTAATTCAATTTAATAATTTCTCACCCTATTATCCATATAATATAAAATATATATCTTATTAAGAATATTATATATAGTAAGTATATTAGTAAGTATATTATTTGTATGTAAGTTTATTGTATATTTTTATTTTATTTTCTTATCAATTCCAGAGCTCATTCACAATAAAGCCGCACACCCTATCATTTTTCTTGCACGGACAAGACGACTGGTAGAAAATGTTTCCTAGCATTAAGTCCTCCATGCACATTTCTTGTGCTAAAGTATTAAATAAATAACTAAATATGGAAAGAGAAAGCAGATTTTAATTAAACCTGCAAGGTGAGTGCTGCTTTGCAATTAAATTATTTTAACGTGTGATGTGAGTAGTCAAATCTTCTTTCAGGCAATTTGCCTGCTGCAGCGACGCCATTATTCCGTGAGCGCGTGGGCCGCATAGCCGGGCCGCAACATTATTTTTGGATGGGAACTATGTAAATCCGAGGAAGGATTCCACCAGGTTTTTTTCGATCCCGGCACCATTTTTGAATTGAAGGCGTTTGCGATTGAACAATCCCGACAGGTATGTATTTTCCTATTATTTTTTTCACGTGCGTTTGTCTACTGGTTGTGACGTAGTCATTCGCCTCCAATTTTTTCACATATTTTCGTTTGTGCCTGCTTTGTATGCACGTACTACGTGCATCGACCCTATTAAACAATAATAGGATCAATGACTACGTGTCTACTGTTTGATGGAGGCCTGTTTTACTCAATTTTCTGCAATATTATGTCATTTTGTATTGTAATGTACGTCTAGAGCTGTTACTACTGTGTACTTACTGTTTTTTTACGGAAATTCTTTGCGTTTGGTTGTCTTCTGACGCATCGAGAGCCCACACCTTTCTAATCGCATCAATTTGGCACGTAGTTCTAGGGTTTTTATTGTTCGCGTCGAGAAGCGCTCGACCTTTGGTCGCTGCTGCTTGGAGAGCAAACGCCGGCTGCTCAAGGCACCTCGTCTCTCTACAGCCAGGCCTGCAGACCCAGATTCACGTATCGTACATCAACCATCAATTTAATTCCCCGTAGACTGGCCTTCAGCCATCCTCGGGTGGCGCTCGAACAAATATTAATTAAAACCATTTTAAAGTTCGTTCTGTTCTGCGACCCTGGACCCTAAACTAGTTGGCACATAGAAGATAAAATAGGGTGTCATAAGGTGTGAACCGATCTTGTAAGTCGGCTATTAATTGTTGGCCTTCAGCCATAAGTAAATACCCTTAGTTAGATACATGTTCACAGATAATAAACAAAACTCAGAGGTTTCTAAAATTGTTTCTTTTTAAATTAGCTGTAAGTACCCTTTAGGCAAGAACCACTAGCCCGGAGCTTCACTCCGGGTTTAGTTTTATTTGAACTCTGGCTTCTCCAGTGCTATACGTCCCAAAACAGAAGTGAAGTCGGTCAGATAGAGACGTTACGCGGATGCAATACACAGAGGAAGACCAAGGTTTTGATTATGCAGTCATGTGTAGCTCGCATTATTAGTTGCAATATATAATGAAGAGACTTCGAATGAAAATGGGCCGCAGAAATCGCAGTTGGTTTGGTACGCTCAAAGACATGAAAAGGTGCAGTATTTTAAGAACTTTCGCACCACGTTTTTCTTCCAATATCTACGTGTACATCGAGCGGAATGCACGGTGGACACAAAAGTGACGTTAAACAAAAACAGGAAGCAAACTGGACCTTTTCTACATCTAAAATAAGTACAATAAGACCGCCAGTTGTAACACGTTTGTAAGACTAAATTTATTAATTGTTTGTATGTATATTGTGGTCTTTCAATTAAGAGTTCATCGATCTATCTATATTTTATATTCCGCGCTGAACTGCTAGATATCGCCTAAGGTAAGGGAGTCGAGCGACGGAACGCGGGAGCTCCCAGTGAAGCAAGCAGCGCGTTTATGCGCTCCAGACTCGAGGCTAGTTTGCGAGTCAGTTCAGTCACTGGCCTTTCATTGGGCTCGTGTACGAATACATTTGAAGACAGTTATAGTTCAGACACTGACCTTTAATTGAGCTTGTGTACGAATACATTTGAAGACACTTACAGTTCAGACACTGGCCTTACACTGGTTTTGTGTACGAATACTTTTATATTTGAAGACGGATACTAACGGTCTTCAAATGAATTCGTACACGAGCCCTGTGAAAGGCTTGTAACTGAACTGACTCGCAAACTGGCCTAGTGTCTCGCCTGGAGAGCAGTACAGTCTGCCCGTCGATTGACGCGGTGGCTACCCCCTTCCACCGCACCCATACTTTAGGCGATATCACTTGCACCGTGTACCACAGAATAAATAATAGTAATAGGGTTGTGCCTTATTTATTCTGTGCTAGCGTTTGGACTAATAATGTTAGTCTCCGTCTGATGTCGCTCTGTGTGTATCGTGCCTAAGATATTAATTTAAGACATTCTCGAGACGCGTCCGTTATTATATTTGACGTGGGAAATCGGTAGCTCCTAAATTAAATTGTTGGGAAAGGTGAACATAATTAGGGGTGGCAGAAATTGGGCTTCATGTATTTATTTTGGTCCTCGATTGAATGAAAAAGTTAGCATGAGATTTTGACAGCGTCGATTAAAAATTCGATGCACACTTTCCTTGAAAGTGTGACTCGAATTTTTAATGCCATATGTACAAATATATGTATTTGTTCTTTTTGAATTTTGAATGGATATTTAGTTTGTCCTTACTATTGATAATGTTCCTTGTAGTTTTTTAAACAAAGTTATTTTCTTTTCTGCTTCTGCTTGATAAACTTATCAAATAAATAATTATGTGCGTGTATAAAAATATTTAAAAAATAGCACATACCGGATCTCATCTGAATGAATTTGATGGAAATTTGGACCGAAGATTATACCCTCGAATTACACATAGGTTACTTTTCATCATCACCATCATCCACGCGGGTGAAACCGCGGGGCGCAGCTACAAATATAATATAAAACATCGCACTATGTTATTTATTTTATATTGTACGATCTGCATGTTTTTATGTTCCTATTTATCAAGGACTTTTAATTCGAGGGCTGAGAGTGTTCTAAATTATTATCATCGTAATAAAACAAAATGCATTACAAATTGCTGTGCTTAGAATCTAAATACATGAATTAGACCTTCCATGAATAAAATTATAATAAATAATGTCAAAGTCGCTCCTGAATATTTAATGTTTGATAATGAGAATTATTGAGACACAAATTTTGAATGGACTTAGTAGAATGGCCAATAAGTAGAGGGTTTACTCGTATAGATTCTTTGCATTACGAGGCACTTATATTTTTGTTTGAATTTGAAACAGTAATAATAACATATGTAGTCTTCGTTTTATGTTAATCTAATAATATATGATGGTGGGTATTATCATAATAACATACTAACAGCAAATCTCGTGTAGGTAAATCAAAATAATGGTTAAAAAAAACAGCACTGCAATAAATAGCACTGGATTTGTTGACCGCGAGTAATTAACTAAAACCATAAGTTCTAAAACTAAAATCCAACTACAGTCCGGTAAAAATAGTCTATTACACTCCTGCGATGAAGATGAATCGATTGATACCTCGCTGCGAACATAGGAGCAAGTTTTTAGTTTGAACCTCCGATGAAAGAAAAAGGATTCACTAAGTTCGCCCGATTCATGTTCACTAAAACTTCGCGCAATTTAAATACTCCACGCATGACCCGCTTATAGTTGAGACGGCTTCTTTAATTGGCAAATAGGTAAACTTAATCATCATAAAAATTAAAAAGCCGCTATCCATAGTTTTGAGCCGGGGCAGCACATAAAACTAATCGATTACGCGCGCTGACACACGCTTGAGTGCGTAACACGTATATGTTTTTGTAACACGTATAAAGCTCACTACCACCGTATCTACAAGGCGACCGGTTCTCCATCTAGCCGAAGAGATTTTATGGAGTGGCGAGCGAGGGTGAAGCTTAACATAAAGGATGACTTTAGTCGTTTTAAAGACCGCATGGAGAAAGATCTAAAAAGAGATCCGTCAACGTTCTGGGACTATGTGGCATCTAAAAGAGCAACTAGTCAATCAAATAAAAAGCTATTTTTTCATAAAATGCGGACTGCGGAAAGGTGCTGGCCAAACCGATTCATCATATATTTAAACTCTGTTACCAAAATGCATTTTATCCGGATGTATGGAAGCTGTCGCGTGTAGTGCCTGTTCCGAAAAATTCTGGGTCAGACGTAAGTGACTATAGACCAGTGGCTGTATTGTCAGTTTTCGGTAAACTGTTTGAGTCGATTCTGCAGTGTCGAATTAGTAGGCAAGTGGAGAGTCAGTTGGCAGACGCTCGACATGGTTTTAGAGTTGGTCGTTCTACTACTTCAAACCTGCTTTCATTCTGGTCATACACAGCGGAGGCCGTCGACACTGGCTTACAGGTGGATGCTGCTTATTTCGATTTTCGGAAAGCTTTCAACACTGTAGATAATGACATACTTCTTAAAAATTCTCAAAGGCAGGATTCAGTTCGCATTTGCTTCGATTCTTTGCTTCGTACTTGCTTAACCGCCAGCAGTACGTGCAGTATAAGGGCAACGTCTTGGAGCCGTACTAAACGTTCTCAGGTGTAAGTCAAGGCAGTAATTTAGGGCCCTTAGAATTTTTGTTGATGATAAATGATTTGCCGGAGAGTGTCAGCACAGCTCGCTGTCTATTATTTGCAGATGATTTGAAACTCTTCTTCAAAGTCCATAACTACAGCGATAGTTTTATTTTCCAGCGAGATATAGATAGTGTGAAACTGTGGAGTGAGCGCAATAAGCTATTTTTTAATGTCAAAAAATGCTCTATTGTTTCGTTCACTCGTTCTAAGCAACCAGTGGTGGTACATTATCGTCTCGGTGAAGTTGTTATTCCACGAACAAAACTGGTAAGAGATGTGGGGGTTCTAATGACCGAAGATTTATCTTTTAGGGATCACGTAAGGCAAATATGTGTCCAAGCTTTTAGAACTCTTGGATTTGTTCTGCGTCAGGCTCGACATTTAGATAGCATTCCGGCTATAAAAGCTCTCTACAATGCTTTTGTTAGAAGCAAACTGGAAAGTAACGCAATCATTTGGAATCCTTACGAGGCTAAGTACATACAGATGGTGGAAAAAATACAGAGAAAGTTTATTCGGTGGCTATACCAGAAAGAATATGGTTACTATGTAGGATATCCATACTTGTATCCGAGTGAGTTCTTACTTGGAATGGTCGGCTACAATACTTTGGAAGTGAGGCGTGCGGTCTCACTGATGGAATATGTGGCACGCATAATTGTTCGAAGCTTGACCAATCCATCCGTTCTTGAACGGATAGAAATTGCCGTCCCTGACAATTATGTGAGAGCTCGTCGACATAAGCTGCTTGGGGAGCCGTTATGCTGGACCGGACTAGGGAGATAGGCGCCATTAGCGATATTTCTACTCAATACTGTGCTTAGTCAGTTTCGAGATCTAGATTTGTTCGAGTGTACAACCAGTGAGCTTCACAGGGCGGCTATGGTTGTAGCTTTAACCTATCAAAAGACATAGGATTTTGTATATTTTGTTATTTTACTTTTAATATGTGATTTGTGTAGATGATATATTTAAATTAACTTAGTTTTAGTATTTTGGACCTTGGGTGGAAAAATTGGGCCACTGTAATGCCCACAAAGGTATAAACTCTCATAAATAAATAAATAAAATGTTTGCGTAGAGTGAACATGCAATCGATACGGGTTCTCAGAGAAATTATAACAAGCGCAACTTCTAGTACTGAAATGTTTCTGCCATTTTTCGAGGGAGGCGAGGTAAGCACGTACAGCACACATTTACTAACTCACGCAAACTCTTGCGGAAAGTTGAGCCGTTCTTTATGAACGCACACGCAAATAGAAGCTGCACACAAACACAAAACAAGCACACAGTTAAAAATGACTGTTGTTACAGTATTGTGTAGTGGCACACTAGCGCAAAAACTAGAGATGGGGTGGTGTAAAAGACCGATAAAAGGAATGATACAAAGTGAATGAAAGAACAATGACCAATTTGTATGGGCGCCACCAAGTAATCAAAATGTTCAGAAGCGTCCTATAGCCCATTTTTAGCCTTAGGAGGCCTAGATTTCGATTTGTCTATTTTTTTCTAAATAAAGAAGCGAATAGTAGATATTTTTCCATTTTTTTATAGTGAAAGTTCCTACTATTTCTGCACTTATATTGTCGGAGGTTATTTTCTAAATTATTCTTGTCAGGCACTTATCATTTTATCTAGTCATTGATTGTTCCAGGATCCAAGAATCATGCACTTGTTGTGTTTGCCTGCTTTTATCAATCTTATTAGTGTACTATCTGTGCCCGCGGCTTTGCCCGCGTGGTCATTTCATTTAAAAGTATAGCACATACGTGTTATTCCAGGATCAAAAGTATACTACTACTGATGCCCGCGGAGTTGCACACGTGGTCTTTGCTCTAGGTCAAGAGTACTTTATGTGCTATTCCAGAACCTAAAATACCAATATACCAACATTTGATCAAAATTCCTTCTGCCGACAAGAATATTTTTATCGATTGCTCGGCTTTTACTTATCAGATTGAAATACTAAGTACACCTGTTTTTAAGTTAAATTTTAAGCTATCCAACAGTGAAAACCGCATTGCAATCGGTCCAGTAGTTTTTAAGTAATTTGCAAACAAAAAGACAAACAGACAGACACGAATTTAAAAAATATTATATTCTTGTTTAGTAGCTTTTTTATGGTACTTTTGGTCCTGCAATAACACGTATGGGCTACTTTTAAATGAAACTACCACGCGGGCAAAGCCGCGGGCACACCTAGTCATAGCAACATGATGAACTAATTCACCAATAAAAACCGTATGCTTATCGTAGTCTGTTAGAGAAGCTCGAGTCGTCAAGAAAATATCAAAAATAAATTAAGTGCAATAAAAACAAAGATCGCACAATTCACAAATAGCGAAATCGTTCATTTTTGACAGCCAAAACGATGTCATCTGCCAGAAACACATACCCTTGCAAGTCGCGCGGACACTTATATTTCATGGAGACGCCATTGCAACCCGGAAATTCAGTTTTTCGATTTTTTATATTAACAATTATAATCCGCATCTTTGATGCATTCAAAACTATCACAATAAATCCTAGTTTTATAAACGAAGTTTAACTAAAAATAAGATTTTGCTGGTCATGTCAATCACAGGTGGGGCAGGAATGGTCATCATCCTTTGCCATTATCATTTTTTGCATATATTTTTTTACATACTAGCCGTGCCCGTGGCGTTGCCCGTGTTGTATTTTTTTCTGGGATATAATAATCCTACGAGTTATTTCAGAACCAAAACTACCAAATAAAAAATAAATAAAAAAAAACGATTGCTCGGCTTCTACTCTTCGGATTGAGATACCAAGTTCACCAGTTTTTAAGTTAAACTCTTAATTTGCAACAATAAAAACCGCATCGCAATCAGTTCAGCAATTTTTACCTGATGCGTGAACAAACAGACCGACACCATATTTTTGAATGTTATATTTTTGATTAGTTGTTATTGTTTGTTGTTGTTATTTTAAGTCTTCTTGACCATTTTTAAAATTATATTCATTCTACAGACTTTTTACTTTTTATACTGCTTTGCCCATGTTTTTGCTTGAGTAGTTATTTTTCTGGAATAAAAGTAACCTGTATGTAGATAGATAGATTAGGGATGATAGGAGAGATAAAGTTGTAGAAAATATCAACAAATACATATTTTATGGTTGACATACAAATAAATAAATAAATAAATATATTTGGGACAATTTCACACCAATTACCTAGACCCAAACTAGGAAACCCTGTACTATGGGTACTAGATAACGGATAAACATACATAGATACGAATATTATAACATCCATGACTCGGAAACAAACATTTCTGCTCATCACACAAATGATTGCACCTTGCAGGATTCGAACCTCCGACCGTTTGATTACGTACCTAGGATCACTAGCCACGAGACCAACCGGTCGTCAAAAAACTAAACGGGATATTTACCATGAAAATTACTAAATTTGAGTTTCTGATAATTAGGTGATCACAAGATAGATTAATACTTTACATAACTTAAATAATAATGAATATGTTATATATTTTACAAGCACCATGATCGTAAAGAAATGTGTTTTTGTTAATACACTGGAAATAACTGCAGATGAATAGTCTTTACAAGCAGAAAAAACGGTCTACCCTCTTTTTCACTATTTTATTACGCTCGAACCCAGTACTATTATTATTCCCACTATTACCGACAACTCGGAAACTCAAGTCTTATGTGTATCGAGTTTTAGTGATCATGTTAGTTTATCTTTATCTTTTGTGCTCAATCGTTTGTTGGTTGACTTGACGTTGTGTTTTTGTGATTTATAAATAACTATATTTTTAAACTATGTTTAATTCTGCATTGAAATTAAAGTAATTTTATCAGTAATCTAATTAATAAAAAAGAAAATACCCTTAATATCATGCGTACATTCATTCATTCGTTCATTGTTTTCACATCTCTAGTCCCCGTACTAAGTATTTGAATAACGTATCGTTATTTCTGTCATAAGCTTGTAGTAACAAAATGTATTTTACAGTGAAATTAATACCTTATTTGTGTAGCCAATTACTTACGAGTGATAATAAACTTTGTCTTTACTTAAATTTGATGTTTCCGATACAGCATAAACAACAATTTTTAGTGAGCTCCGTATAGCGACAGGTGTGACTGTGAAATGGCGAGCGACCATGGACACTAGTTTTTATAAACGGACACGAACAAAACGTTGATGTACCTTGGCAGAGGGGAACGCGTACGCTTGACATCTCCGGTTATAATTTCTCTGAGTACGGGTTAATGCGTGTAGAAAAAGGATGGCACAATATCGTTTTTGATCTTTTAATTATGAACTGTGACGAATGGTTTTGTGCCACGCGACACGCACACCACAAATAGTCGCGCGATCGCATTTTGAATAAAAATAGGTATACTTGGTCTTTATTTGTTTCTTTCATCGAAGGTTGTGTACCCTTGTTTTTTTGCCTTGCCGTAGACAGGGCCAATAGGGACGATGCTATGGTGGAACATCCATATAGACACATACATAGATACATACATACATACATACATACATACATAGAATGAAAAACTCATTACTTTCCCTTGCTTTGCGGTAGTCAGGTAAAAATAATCGAAATTTCTTTGACTTAACACTGCCGATTGTATCAATTGTATGTTTTCCATATCTTTATCATATTTACCTATAGAGTATATAATAATTTATTCAAAAAAGAAAAATGGCTCCGAACGGGCTGTTTATGAATAAAAGCAGTAGTTAAGCGATGTCAGACCTCGGACGACCTGACAAACTCTAACATCAGCAACCAGCAATACCACATATTACAAACGAACAAACAAGTCCTAGCCTCTGTTGTCAGAGTTTGTCAGCCGCCCGATAGATTCTGACGTGGCTTAACGTCTGCTATCAAAAAATAACAGGCGGGCTCCGAAGCACGGAGCGATGGAATTCCACACATAAATTAGCAATCATTATTCATACCAATAGATAAAAGCGAAACGTCTGTCTGTTTGTTTGTTTGATTGTTTGTTTGTTTGTTTGGGGAGCTTTCACGTGATAACGGCTGGACGGATTTTAATGAAATTTGCTGATAGCTTATACACCTTTAAATACGCCAGGCTATGTAAACATGAGACGGGTCGCTTGGAATCTGGGGAGTGGCCCTGTGGGGCTGACATTGAGCCATAATTACACTTCGGACGAACACGACTTACAACAATCGTGTAATAATGTACAGATAAATTACTGCCCCACTGATTTTTGTTCTGTGGCCGCAAAAATAGTACATAATCCGACGTCTACAAAGAAGCCATTACGGGCTGATGACAACCGTAAGGTTGATATCCTGGTATCTACACCTTTGGTGTCTCGTGCCTTGTACAAAGATGATTCAGAGTGTGCCGGCCGCAGTGACGACGGCGCCGGTGATCAGCTGTGAACGTAGCGAGAAAGTATTAGCACCATTATCTCCGGTCGATAGCTCAAACATTTCTCGTCAAACAACGCTCATGGTTGAACATGAGTGCAACAAAGGTATTAATTTGCTGCCTAATATGCGACCTTTATCTGAGTTGAATAGACATATAAATAATGAAAAAGAAGATAATGGTGCCTGGCAAACTGTAAATAAACGTAATAGAACAACAAAGTGTGTGTATTTGGGCGAAATAGGTAAAGCGGAAGCGTCAAGATCATCTTTTAAAGCTGCCGATAAGAAAATACCTATTTTTATAACAAATTTGCATAGTGATACATTGGAGTATGACATTGTTGATTATATAAACAAAAAGACACATTGACAACAAAAACAAAAAAACATTTGTGTATTGTTGTTTTTATTATAAAACACAGGAGTTTTTGGAAAAAATCAACACGAAAAAAAATGTGTTAGATCACAAAGCCTACAAATTCTTTGTACCAGAGGCTAAAGTGTCTTTGTTCTTAGATGAAAAAATATGGCCTGAAGGAATTATTTTTAGACGCTTCGTTCACTATAAAAATCGAAAAGCCGACGGAAGGTCCGCGGCAGGCGGCCTATTATTGCCCTCTAATGAATAGTACGACCTACAAGTTTGCCAGTTATAATTGTAAGAACGTGAAGAGCGCCGTGAGCGATATTCGACGCCTATGTGACCAGTGTGTACTTATAGCAATTCAGGAAAGTTGGCTACTTCCAGAAGAACTGGCTTATCTAAATAGCATCGATAGCAGATTTAGTTATAATGGAACATCAGCTGTAGACACGACGGCGGGTTTACTGCGCGGCAGGCCGTATGGTGGTACTGCGCTGCTGTGGAATACAAGTGTGTTTCCGAGTGTTACAGTGGTAAATTGCTATAATCCGCGAGTGTGTGCTATTCGCATCAATATGGGTCCCAGTCCTTTTATAGTGGTGTGTGTTTATATGCCGACAAACATATCGGAACATTGACGATGTTTACTGACTGCATGGGAACTGTAAGTGCTATTAGTAATGAATATGAAAACGAACCTATTTTCATTCTAGGGGATTTTAACGCTCATCCCGGAGAACTATTTTTAAATGAACTAAGTATTTTATGTGAAGAGTTCAAATAGGATGTAATTAAGTTAGGATTGACTTCTAACACATTTACCTACATAGATCAAGCCTGTGGGTCTAAGCGTTGGCTAGATCACTGTGTTGTGTCGCAATTAGTGGTTGTCTCTGTGTGCAATGTGTATGTTGATTATGACGTGTTGTGGTCGGATCATTTTCCTCTTATATGTGAGTGTAAGTTGGAGTGTTTGACTCCTGTAAAACATATTTCGAGTGTAGCTCAGAGTACTAAGCAAATTATGCGGGGGAAAAAAACCGCAGCCGAAATTACACAATATCAATCTGAATGTCATAAATGTCTCAAACTTATTGATTTCCCTACTGAGTTTGAAAAGTGTAGTGATCGGTATTGTAATGACCCGGCATATGACAGATTAAATGACAGATTAAATATTGATAAACTGTATTCCGACATTGTGCTTGCACTATCTCAGGCATCTGTTGACGGTCGGGGATGCGATCGAGTACACTGTGTGCAGAGTAAACTTCGGCCTAAAACCATTATAGGCTGGAATAAACATGTTAGTCACAGTCATGGAGAAGCCAGGGCGAGTTTTCAAGAATGGTTGTCGTGCTGTTGTCCTACCACTGGTAATATTTATAAAAATATGTGCGAGAATAGAAAAATATTTAAATCACGTTTAAAGTGGTGTCAAAACCATCAAGATCAACTGAAAATGGATATACTTGCCAACAAGCACAGCAGCAAAGATTTTAGTGGGTTCTGGAAAAATACCAATCGTTTGAAGAGTCGGCCTGGCCTTCCAGTGAGTGTGGACGGTACGAATAATTTAAAATGCATAGCTGATAAATTTAAAAATAGTTTTGTTGTTAGGTCACCTTTAGGACCATTACTGTAGCAGAAAACCGGTGGGATAAGTGGAGAGTATGTTGATACTAGAATCATAGCCAGGGATGTATTTAGGGCGGTGAAATCTATTTCAAAAGGCAAATCCCCGGGCCACGATGGGTTGAGTGTGGAATATGTGCAACACTCTCATGTGTTCAGAGTGTTGGCTATGTTGTATAACTTTTGTTTATCACACTCATACCTGCCTACCGACATGATTAGGACTATCGTAGTTCCAGTAGTAAAAAACAAAGCGGGGGATTTGACAGATATAACTAACTATAGACCTATTTCCCTGGCAACAATAATTTCAAAGGTGTTTGACAGCATTCTCAATACTCAATTAAATACATACCTAAAGTTGCATGATAATCAGTTTGGTTTTCGGCCAGGGCTGTCTGCAGAAACTGCCATATTGTGTTTTAAGGGTGCTGTTAAATACTATACTGAGAGAAAAACATCGGTGTACTCTTGCTTCCTCGACCTTTCTAAAGCCTTTGACTTGGTTTCCTATGATATCCTGTGTGATAAAATGAGAGCATCCCATTTACCATTTTTAAGTACTGGTACGGGAACCAGGTGAACAGCGTGAAGTGGGCGGACCTTGTCGGATCCGTACAGGTTGGAATGTGGGGTGAGGCAGGGGGGGCTGAGCTCTCCCTCCATTTTTAACCTGTGCATTAATAACCTTATCGAGGTGCTCAGTACGCAACATATCAGTTGTTACATAGATGGCGTTTGTTTCAATAACATTAGCTATGCCGACGATATGGTGCTGCTGATCGCGTCGGTCTGTGGACTCAGAAAGCTGCTGAGTATTTGTGAGGGCTATGCGGCTGATTACGGGCTGCTTTATAATGTTAAAAAGAGTCAGTGTATGGTTTTTCAGGGCGGGACAAGAAAAGTAACGTAAATGCCACCCATTAAACTGAATGGCTACCTTTAGAAAAAGTAGGTATTTTTAAATATCTAGGCCATTTAGTTGACGTTGAAGGATGACGTAGACATTGAACGGGAGCGGAGGGCGCTGTCGGTCAGAGCGAACATGGTGATCCGCAGGCTTGCACAGTGCTCAATAGATGTTAAAATAACTCTTTTTAGAGCCTACTGCACTTCCTTCTACACGTGCAGCTTGTGGACAGACTACACGCCTACGAATAAATAATAAGTCAGGAACTCTAATTCAGAACAAATGTCACAATAAAAGTGCCCCTACTTCAAACCAAAACGACGTAAGATTCAAAGTACGAATCACTTCCGAGGTTACAAATAGACATGCTTGGTGATTGGTTTAAATTCAGAACGAAAGCAGGGATTGGTTCACGCGCGTAATGCAATGTCTGCTATGACAGCTGAGTCATAGCGGCGTGGAAGATGTTATGCAATAAGTGGACCGGACCAAGTCAGTAATAAAACAATATTACTGTACAATGTTTTTTTTTTGGCTCACTTTTTACAATTCATTAAATTCTTTGTCCCACGAAATATAATTAAAAGTTTTTGTCCAGAAGACATTAAAAGAGAATCTTTCTTCGCAATGTAGTGAAGACGGATTCTGAGAAATTTAAAACGGAATGTCCTCCTGTCAGCCTGTGAATTTAGAGCTGAGGTTCAAGTTCAGTAAATTATTTTTATATATTTCCATAAACTGTCAGGCGTTTGGGTTATTGTTGCAACGGCCGTGGTTGCGGATCACTCCAAAAACAACTCAATATGATCTTGGCTTAATATGGTTAAATAAATTTATATATTTGTAACTCTACTAGACGTGCAAAAAGTAATTTAAAACTTGAAATACATATGAGGAGTCCTAGAAGTCCAGTTTTGGACTGAGTTTTGGTCACTGGTTTCAAAGAGTTAGTATATACTGTTACTCTTTGTCCATTTACTGTTCGAGTTTTTTTTGACTACACATTGATTTAGAGACCTTTAATATATTTTTTGCTTTGATCCAAAACGTCATGTAGTTTTTCTTTTTCTACCACTGAAAAAGGGTGTTTAAACCCGTATCGGTCGGTCTTGAATTTAGTATGTCGAAAAGGTTGTTAAACGTTTCTAAAAAGCTAACAGTTGCATCTGTTTCTTGAAAATCAGGCATGTTTAACTGTTGCGAACCAAACTTAATCGCATCAGCTACACTTTGACTTAAGGTTTGAATCGCTAGTTTCACGTTCATGATATTATTTCGGAAGTATAGATGCCGATTTGACAATTTATTCCCGAAATGCAATCCAACGATATCTTGAACATTTTTCAGTTTCTGCAAATGTGCCCACTCAATTTTTTTTCTTGTTTTTATCTACGAGTGTATTTTTCCTCTAATGTGTTACGCACAAGTTTCACCATATGAAATGGATCTAATATTACAACTACTGGGTCTCCGGTAGATGGGTGGTCAAAAAACGATTTTGAATTGTTTGTGTCTTCAAAATTGCAACCCAACATCTTAGCCGTAGCGATGTTAGATGCACAGCCATCAAAGATCAAAGTAACTTTTGACTTTTTCCTTTTAATTAAGGGCTAAAACTATATCGTCCGAAAAATCATTCAATGCAGTATTTTCTGTAGTATCGCCAAATCCATTTTTCTTCAATTGGGATAAAATATTTTAAGTGAAATATTCTTCATAGTTAATCTTTTATTTGGGCGTTGTAGATTTCTGATCTGTGATAGTCGTTATACTGCCAAAATAGTTTTTTTCGTAGTTTTTGCTTTAAAATGTGTGTTTTAGGAGTATTCAGAGCAGATTCAATATCTGACGATGGTATATTTATCGGCGTATCGCATGATCCTCTTTCTTCAAAACTAAAGTCTTCGGTTGAAATAAGATTATTTTTTAATTTTGTTTTTCTTGGTTCTTTTTCTTGGTTGGTAAGGTTATTTTCAGGAGAATAATATCAACACTGAATGTAATGACGGTGTTGTTTTCAGGAGAATACAACACCGTCATTACATTCAGTGTTGATATTATTCTCCTGAAAATAACCTTATTGAAGATCAGTTTCAAATCTATGAAAGACTGTCTCTAATTGAAATAGATACACATATACAGCTAAAATAAAAAATCCTATCAAACCTAAATATTAAGTGTAAAAAATAATAGTGAAATCTTACAAGTTTTTGTGCCTTATTATTCCTTGAGGGTTTGCATTATTTGTTTTTTTGAGCAACTCAGGTAAATCAAACACTTCAAAATTTCCAGAAGGTGAATTTTCAGTAGCCTGAAAAATTAAACGTGCTTTAATTCGATCAAACTATGAACTGTTTTTTTAATGCTATTGTTATTCCCATGAGTCGAAAAAGCCGAACCTATATTACATACCAACTGTAATCGTTCATTATTGTTTATTTGCTTATTTTGTTTAGTATTCTCCTAAATATGTTGACGTTTCTTAGGTATGAATCATCTGCGTGAAAAAAATAACAGCTTAATTTCATAATTTCATCGAGTAGAAATTAAACTTTAGTGCAAAAATTGACTGACTTCATTTTGCATAGTATTGACCATCGCGGTTTGATAATGTATTTGAACGTCTTTGAATATAATTATAATTTTGCAACTACTACTAGTGAAAAGTGATCCCTGGACATTTTAATCTTGTATGGCTCCTGCACCACTTCACAACACATGCTGGCATGATGATTCACAGCTGTAGTTCACAATGATAAAATTAAAACGTACGCGAAGATATGACGTGTGCTCGCTTGCATGAAAAATGTACGACTGATGACGCGCTGGACACGACTTTTAAGCCCCACCTACTTGGGCACGACTTTTGTTGGGTCATTTTATTAACGCTGTTACGTTTCCTGACTTATTACTTAATCGTAGCTACACGCAAAAATCATACGGTGCCCTTCGCGTCCAGTTTAACAATGCGTTCAGGATGATGTTGGGGCTCCCCCGCTATTGCAGTGCATCAACAATGTTTGCGCGCGCGCGCGTATATTGTTTTTACGCAACAATGCGCAAGAGAGGCACATCGCTGGTGCGGCGAGTGCAGGGGAGCCCCAACAGCATGTTGGCAGCGCTCGCGGATAGGCTGGACTGTCTTTATATTAATCACTGCTGTAATCTGCACATTGCATGTGTGTACATAGTAATAAGTATGTCTATGATTTTAATATTTGTAATAATTTTTATTTAATTTAATTGTAATTTTAATGTATATTTTCTATTATAGGTGTTATTTACCTGAAATAAATGAATTTACATTTAAATTTATACCTTGGAGTAAAACATAGAATACTTTTTATCCCGGAAAATTGTAAGTTTCCACGGGAAAACTGGAAAATATTGATTACTCACTGTAAGGAACGGTTGCCATCACAGAATGGTATGTGGTTGCTCTGGAAACGAAATAACAAGTCTGTCAAAAAACATCAAGAGCGTTGGTGATATACCTACTTTTGCATTGGTTTTTAATATCCTAGAAGAAAATATAATGCTTTTTTTGCGATTAACAGTAGTCCGCGCGGACGAAGTCCCGGGCGGGAAAGCTAGTATATTATAAAGACTGCAGCCCACTATGACCTTGCATACAATCATTAAAAGGCATTCATCAACCATATCCTGCAATAAACAATGCCCAGATCTGTCTGAATAAGGCCTAGCAAGGACCCTATACGGAAACCTACGTATTGATGAAGTGTAAACATTAGCATTCGACCTTTCTTGTTGCACTAACATTGGTGATGGAAATATACTTAATAAGTACCGAGATACCTTTTTACCCGAGTACGGCGAAGCACGGCAAGGGTAATGAGTTTAACAGTCTATGTATGTTTGTGAATGTTCCACGATAGCGTCGCCCCTATTGCTCCGATTTTTAAATAACTTTGACGACTGGTTGGTCTCGTGGCTAGAGATCCTAGGTACGAAATCGTACGGTCGCGGGTTCGAATCCTGCAAGGTGCAATCATTTGTGTGATGAGCAGAAATGTTTGTTTCCGAGTCATGGATGTAATATTCTTATCTATGTATGTTTATCCGTTATCTAGTGCCCATAGCACAGGGTACCCTAGTTTGGGGCTAGATAATTGGTGTGGAAATGTCCCGAATATATTTATATTTATTTATTTATTTGACAAACGAGGTATTAATCGATTTTTGTCTTTAGGTATTGAGTGTCAGAGGCAATTTTTCAAACAAATCGACCTTCTTGAAGGGTTTCAGTAAAAATATCCCAGTTTTTAAGGAGTAAACTAAAGCTGTCAAATGATGAAAATTCTATCGAAATCGGGTCAGTAGGTACTTGATTAAACACACTTTGATAGGTAGGCGGTAGTTAGTTAACACAAAGCAAATTATTAATGAAAAAGCGATATTCCATTCTGGGTCCATTTCCAATTGTCTCAGAAGTTTTAACCGAGTTCAATAAAATTTTGTGGACTAAAAAGTCACAAACAAGAATTTTACACCCACATGGCGATATAACTTGTGACAATCTGTTTTATTCCACCTCCTATTACCACACACAACAGTCTACCACTAAATTGAAGGGCCATATAAGTATAGCGGGGCATTGCCATAGCCGGACATACCAGATTTCACCATCCAAAAAACTTCATTCAAGCACACAATAACCGATAACGTATCAGCGCAATATTTCAGAAGAGTAGGCAGATGTGAATGGGCGTTGTCGCAATGTATCACGCACTCGACATTGCCTGATAAGATAGCCATAGGTACTGAAGGGACTATAAAAACTCGACTCTTGTTGGCGGGGTTTCTTTACGCCTTAGTCCTTTGGTTGAATCATACTACATCCAAGACTCGGAAACAAAAATTTCTGCTCTTCACACAAATGTTTGCACCTTGCGGACTTCGAACCCGTGAGCATTTGACTTAGTAGTTAGGGTTAGGGTCGCTAGCCACTCGGCCAACCGGTCATCGTATTATTTTATTCGAATTGTGGGGATCGATTTATTAACAGGGCATTAGGGGAGTCAATATGTAGATAGCTTGTTATACAATACTTAGTACCACTGTTGCTGAAGAGGGGCAAAGGCCTACCTATCGCCCACCGAAAAATAGTAGGAAATTATACAACAACCACTTTTCTCTAGAGTTTATTGTACACTGACATTCTATCAAAAATATATTATTTAAAAAGATAACTATTTACTAAAACGTATATGGCCAGTGTTTTATGGTCGCCAATAACCACACTTTAAATGTCTGTCTGTTCGCGCATCACGTTAAAACTACTGGACCGATTGCGATGCGATTTCCCACTGTTGCACAGCTTAGGTTTTGGCTTAAAACTTTGTATACTTGGTATGAGTAGGAGCCAAGCACTTGAATCAAAGCTCTATTAATTTTAAAAGTGTGATACTAAGCTTTAAAAACTAGTGTATTTGACTGTACAATGTGGTATGTACTTGAAAACTTCAAAGTTTAATTGTAATAAATTCAACTAAATAACTAAGTTAGTTTCAACGCGTTGTAACATTAGAATATTGAAGTATTGTCGCACAGGAAATGTTTGTAATTTACTAGGAAATTTACACACTACGTGGAAGATACGAGTAAGCGCTAGTTACTTAGCTCCCCGTTAGTTATATAGGCATCCAGCTCGTTTGGGTATGTTAACTAGAAGCTATTAGATTTTGAGATACTTGAGCACATTACGAACTTAAGATGTTCACACACTGGAGTAATTCTTGGTGAACTGGATGTTTCTAGTTCAAGGATTTCGCAAGATACCAAGTAAGTCGTAGTTTGTAAGTAAATTGGGTTGAGAAGAAAACTTGAAGGTAATGTAAGGAGGTCTTAATGTTTCCTACCCTAACAAAAATAATCCGTAGTGCCGGACAGGTTTTCATGTTGTAAGTTACACAACTTAAATTAAGTTTATTTCTTACGAGTGAGTTTAAAAATTCGAGCCGTAGGCGAGTTTTTTAATAGTTGATACTCGAGTGTCTTAATAACTAATTATTTTTTTTTGGTTGAAATACCTCGCACAAGAACGAAGCTACGCTTCTTCATTTATTATAAGAACTGCAAAGGAGTGGAATGCCCTGCCCTCGTCAGTGTTTCCGGTAAATTATAACCCCGGTGTGTTCAAGTCAAGAGTGAATAGGTCTACTAGGCAAGCGTGCTACACCTTCGACCACATCATCGCTTTTCATCAGGTGAGATCGTGGTCAAACGTTTGACTAGTCCGTAAAAAAAAAAGAAAAAAAAGTGCCGTTACATGCATAATTTTATCTTCCATTAAGCAATAGAAACTTACATATATGGAAGGAAAAAATATGTCGTAATATTTTATTGATTTTTCTGGTAAAAGTTCGTTCGTCATGCTCGTTGCTGTTTTTGTGATGTCAGGTGGAGTCAAATTCTCCTCACTAACACTGCTATCGGACATTTTGAATCAGGATACAACTTTTGATCATCAAAAACACATTAAATTGGTTAGGTACTCGTACTAATGTAGGTAAAGTAAATTATGGCGCCAAAATCCAGTCCACAGCGAATTCGCCTACGGTCTAGCATGCGCCACCATAGATAATAAATGACGAAAACCCTCGTAGGTGTGGTACAAACCGGTGCTTTTATGGCAAAAAATATATATTATATCATCGTTTAGTTCAAAAAACAGTGTTATTATATTTAAAAAACTTACTACAGACGTGTCGTGCGTAATGTATGTCATTATGCCACAATTTTTAAGTTCATGATCCGGATTTTACGATATGAGTGTAGTTAAATCATTTTATGATATCGTAATTTAGAAATTAACTTGCATAGTTTTGTATGGCTGCGAGCACAAACTGTTCTTGCTGTTTTGAAGTTACGAACTCTAGTTAGGGTGCGTTCACATTAATCATTTCGTAACTAAAGTTTGTTTCAAGCTGTGAACCTTATAAGGTCAGGGGAATCGCAATCCGTTACGTGACCACAAACGGAAACGTCTTTAGCTAACTCCAGAATTGTACGTATGCTTATTCAATCTACCTACATGTACTAAACTAAAGGGCAAGGCAAAGTTCTAAATTTACCGAAATCATTATTTAAAAATAAAAAGGTTATCTACAGACAGGAGGCGATCATGCGTTCAAGCGTTCCACGTTTACGTTCGTTTACGAACGACAGCCGAATTTCGTGAGAGAGCATATGGATATAAAATTTCCATAAAAATTAATAAAGGAAAATTGAAGAAAATTACAATTATTAAATACGTGCTCCTTCTTCATATAATACAAGAGGGTTGATGTGGCTTTTTTCTTATGAAACACTAGCTGTGCCCGCAGTGTTGCGGATATAATATAAGGATCCATTGAGTTATTCCAAAACCAAAAGTACCAGTGTGACGATGTCAAACCTCTTTCATCATAATCATACTCATTTGATAGTTTGTGTATATTCATTCTAAATTCAAATAACCTGTCATTCCTACATTGTCATGGATCGACTCATCTCCATGGGGACGAGAAAAAGTTTGCAAGAGTTGTAATTATATATTTACTTGTTTCCGCTATCCTTGGCGATTTATAAGTTTATTATGCATCTCACTAAGTATTACAATATGTTTGCTACTAAGACTTAAACATTTCGATGTAAATACCAGTAAAAATGTGAGTTAAAATAAACCTTACTAAGTATCTCTAATGTGTAACTTCTTTCTTCACTTCTTCAAAAATACCAAGATCTTCAAGCCACTTCAGCTGCGAGCCTATTATCTGCTTTGAGAGAGAATCTACAATCCAAGGGTAAAAGGATGGTCTGCACCACTAAGTTTCTTTTGCACCTACTAATTATATTATTGTGAGCTAGGAGTCCCTTTGAGCTGGTAGACACCCTCGGGGGGCTCCGGCCATACCAGTGTACCAAATTTAATGAAACTTCATTCAGACGTCAAGTTGTTTTTTATTGATTGCTCGGCTTCTACTCATCAGATTGAAATACCAATTACACCAGTTTTTAAGTCAATCCCTAAGCTATCTAACAGTGATAAAATGCATCGCAATCGGTGCAATAGTTTTTACGTGATGCGTGAACATACAAACAGACAGACAGACAAACAGACAGAAACGATTATTCTTGTTACATAGTTTTTTTAAGTACTCTTGACCATTTTTTATTAACTTCAATGCACAGACTTTTATTATAAGTATAGATAGATAGATATGATAACATGAGCATGTTATCTAAACACTTGTAATACCGCTGGTATTATCATCGCTAAGACTAAACGAGTAGCCCTGTTTTTTTTTGCCCTTTGGCTCAGGCAGAAGGCCTCTTGAAAGATTATGTTTGACTGGATGAGACCGCTAAAACGCCGGGCAATAAGTGGTTCACAGTGGCCACCTAAAAATATGGAGTAAGAATTTTATTAGTAACTTATTTAGCTTTATAATTATTGACGGATGCCTTATTACACGACTGCCAAAAAAGAAGTGTAATGTTTTTACACGACTGCCCAAAAAAAGGAGTGTAAGGTTTTTTTGGATTCATGTATGTTTGTATGTATGTGAGTTTCTTTATTCCACCATAACTTTTAAATGTCTGAACAGATGTAGACGTATGGGGTATCGTTAGAATCCTTACATCCCCCCGAGTAACACAGGCAATTTTTTTGTTGGAGTTCATTATTGCGGCTGTCAAATGCGACAAAATATTTTTCTTCGTATTTTATCCTATACGCGTATCAAATTGAAGGCCTTGCTAAGCACATTCCGTATATAATTTATTAGTATGAGTTCTTTTTTGGCAGGGCAGGTGTGTTTTTTTTATAGTTATTTATTTAAAAAAATATTTGGTCATTAATTAAGTTTAGTTTATACGTTTCTATTTTGTAAATTGACATGGAGCACTTGTCTACACAAATATTTATAATATTTATAACATTGGCTGATAATTATTATATCATAGCATTATCATCTTTATTAATAACTTATGACTCGCCCTGGCTTTGCTTGGGTGGCACTCACACCGCGGCTATACCCAGCGTAACTTCTAAAAAAAATGAAGCTAGTAAGCGTAATTCAAAATCTTTGGTATTTTTTAACCATAGACAACTGCATATTACCCATGTACTTGACAGTTACGTAGTATTTGTATACTCTTTGCTTAACAGATTTGGTATTATTTTGTTTCCGTGGCAACGTAATTCCGTTCAGTATTTTTGATACCTTTGATGCATCGACCCTATTAAACAAAGGATGACTAGGGACCAACTACTCAGCATGGACTGCGTATATTAGGTGCAACGAACACAATTGGCCTCAGTCATAATCGGAGTTGTGTTGGTGTAACACGTGCACTTTACCACATATTATTCGGAATTCGCAGCAAAAATGCCTTCCTGTTCTTTATAAGATGCACAAATAGCTCAAGAACCAAAAATAAGTTGCACTGCATTACTTTTCTCTTCTTAAGTACTATAAATCATAATTTTCTTTAAAATTCTACTGATTGATATTGTTTAAAAATCACCATTTGCAGAAAGGGACAGTTATATACCATTCGTAAGAGTGCGACAAGACAAACGGCGTATAAAAGTTTGATCAAGGCCCTATTTCATAAAACTATAGTACACTGACAAATGTCAATCAAACCGACAATTGTCAGTCAAACTATAGAAATATCGTACATTATTGTTATATGAAACGAAGGAGAACGGGGCATTACCTTATTGGCATACCTAAAGAGCAGCGAATTAAAAAAAAAGGGGGATTTCTTGGCCATTAATGAGATCGTGTCAATAGACAGGAAAAAATATAATAATCATGAAGTGTATTAATAAACTGCCTAAGTGATATATTTTCTGAGATAAATGGGTATAAAAATATTTTTTCGTCTTTTACATGCGTTAGGAACATAATGTTGCAATATTGATTTTCATTCTTGGTGGGATGAGAGGGTCTGATGAAATTAATGTCACAAACAACTAATCTAACATGCGCCATCCCATAATTGCACGAAATATTAATATTGCCGTGAAGTTGGACGAAAAATAAACCCAAATATGTCTTAAAGTATATCACGATTTTTTCATAGAACACTTTTTGTTTCTTATAATTTGCCCTATCGATTGACACTAGTTTCATTTATGGCCAAGAAATCTAGTTTTTTTTTTCAATGTACATTATAGTCTTATCAGCAGTCCGAGCGTGATTGTGTAACATAAAAACAAACTTTTGTAAATGGTATTATTGGACGATAAAATGTTCAAATATTGTAACTCAACTTACTACAAAAAACTACCAAACTTAACAATATTTTTTTTACATTGGTGATCAAAACCGCGGTAGAAGCTAATATTATTTTATTTCATTGAAATTTATTTGCTGACGGTTCCTTACATTACTTTATGTTTACGAACTAAGACGAACTTACCCGATACCCGAATCGTATTAGGTTCGAGAATTAATGTTGTTATCACTTTTGCGATTCTATCTGCGTATGTCTCTCTATCTTTGTCGTTGGTGTATGAAGTGTACGACAGTGCAAATTTTGCTGTGTGGGTGTGTTTTCCTATAGTTGTATCTAGTCCGGGTGTAGTTTACATGAAGTTCTAGGTTGCCCCGTCCTCCTTTGTTTAATAGGGTCGATGCTTGGATGACATTATTTCACTTTTCGATCTCTAATGTTTTGAAAAATAAAATACTGCCTATATTACTCGCTGATAATGTCTAACTATAGATGAAAGATTTTTTAAATTTGATTCTGTATTTTTTGAGTTTATCCATTACAAACAAACAAACGAACAAATTTATCCTCTCATACATTAAGTTTAGTATTTACGATTCTATTTTGTAAAGAGCACTTGTCTACACTAAAATTAGTATACAGGCTGGATTTTTAAGACGGTACATTAAGGGCAAGTACCTTAACCGCTATAGTTACAGGAAAACGTTCCAAAGAGACCTTTCATAACTTTTTTGAGATATTCTGAACTGCATTTACAGATTTTGGAAAAAATGTACTGATACCAAGAAAATGCTAATTTTACACAAAATCATTTTTTTGCCAATCGATTCTGTTTCTTATAAGGATCAAAAATTTCTACCGGACCGACTGAGGTTTGAGTACAAGAAATGTCAGAAACTGCGAAAAAACATTTTCCATAATTTTTTTTAAGAAATTACCTTAACCGTTGTAGCTACAAGAAAACATTCATAGATATTGTTAAAAACGTTCAATCATCGAGAAAATAGTCAATTTACACAAACATTTTTTTAATCTTGTTTCTTATAAGGATTAAAAGTCTTTACTGAATCAACTGAGGTAGTTAGAGTACTAGAAAAGTCAGAAATGGCAAAAATACTTTTCCATACAGTTTGTACGAAATTAATAAATTAAAGTTCGAACATCGTCCGAACACAAAGTTTTGGCATAAAGTTCTGGTGGCTCTGTTGTGAAACGTGATGCGACGAGGACTATTAATTAACAGTATTCCACTTGATCTTATTTTATTACCTAAAATACAAACATTTCTTTCACAATGCAAGGACGCGTAGCAAAGATGCCATCACCGACCACAGAGTATCCAAGACCTAAACGCTATGCATAGAGCTTGAATTACAAAGTTATGGTCTCGACTAAAGATAGGGATGTGCATTGTCTCTCAACAGGCTCTAACCTCAGTTAGTCCGAAAGAGACTTTTGGTCCTTATAAGAAACAGGATAGATGGGCTGTTTTTTTCTTTGTAAAATGCCCTTCTTCTTGTTTACTGTAATTTTTTCCAAAGTCTGGGAATGCAGATCCAAATATATCTAAAAGTTAAGGATAGACTCCGAAGAAGGTTTTCATGTAGCTAATACGGTTAAGGTAATTTCGAACAAAATGTATAGGAATATATTATCGAAATTTCTGACATTGCTAGTACTCAAACCTCAGTCGGTCCGATACAGACTTTTGATCTTTATAAGAAACAGGATCAATTGGCATCAAAAATGTTTTTGTGTAAAATTACTATTTCTTTGACGACTGTACATTTTACAAAAGTTATGGAAGGTCTTCTAGGAACGTTCTCATGTAACTATAACGGTTAAGGTACCTGCCCTTACTGACCCGTCTCAAAAATCCACCCTGTAGACAAGTACTCTATGTCAATACGTATAAAAATACGTGGACAAAAATACATAATTCTATCTATCTATCTATCTATCTATCTATCTATACTATAGTAAAACTGTAACTGGGCTAAATCTGTACATTAAATATTTTTTGAAAATTTTGATTGAGATAAACTTCAAAATCGATATGGAGTGCAAAAAGGTTATTTTTTATTTTTTGTCTGTCTGTCTGTCTATCTGTCTGTCTCTTTGAACACGCATCACGCTGAAACTACCAGATGAATTTTGATGCAACTTAGCAGAATCATAGCTGATGTACTGGATTAACATTTAGGATACTTATTATCCCGGAAAAATTAACGGTTCCCGCAGGATAGGGGTAGAAAGTTATTTAAAATAACACGTATCAAGCTTAAACTACTGGACGGATTTTTATGTAACTTGGCACAGTTAAAGTTCATATAATGTGTTAAAATTTTAAATACTTTTTATCCCGAAAAATTAAAAGGTTCCTGCAGCCTATGGGTCCAAAGTTGTGTTAAATTTAAAGTGATCATACATCCGTTTATAGACTGGTACCGAATTTCGTCATTCCGCTACAAGGCTCACTGGCCCAGTTGGACTAGACAGATGCATGGGTGCGTAATCCACACGTACGTGGATCGAAATCACGCGCCGTAGAAATGTTTTGCTCCATAATTAAAAGATTTTTACATTATTTATACGTTATTTTTTACATTTTCCTTGATATTTTTAATAAAGTTATGGTAAAACGCACGCTTCACGCTGAAACTATTGGATGGATTTTGATGCAACTTAGCACAGTTGTAACTTATAATAAGGGTTAAAATTCAGAATACATACTGAAAAACTAGAGGGCTCCTGCGGGATAGAGGTCGAAAGTTATATTAAATTATGAAGTAATAAATATAACGTAATAAAATGAAATAAAACAGCTCAAAGCTATTATAATGCATTCGTTTTCGCGCGATGTACCTACCTACTGTATCAGGGTGCTATTATTATTTATTCTGTACTTTCTGCGTGCCGCCGCCCGCGCCGCCCGGCCGAGCGCTAAGGCAGGAGCCCCGGGGGAATAAACGTGCGGTGTGGCGGGGATCGGAACATCGCTAAGTATTTGATTGACCCGATGTTGACAGTTATAGGACAGTATAGGAAAAAACAGGAATGTGTTCGAATGTATTTGCGGTTTTTAATTAGATTCGTTGGTTGATTTGGTAGATTGTTTTGAATTATGTTTGTAGTTTTTAGATATTATTATTATCTATATTCTATATTTTCTATATCTATATAAGGGGGAGTTTCCAGAAAAAGGAGGTGAGAATCTTGGAATAGCACATAGAGTACTTTTAACCTAGAGAAATGACCACGCGAGCGAAGCCGCGGGCACAGCTAGTAAATACATACAATTGTGAAATTTGGTAAATATGTTCAGATACTCATTATAGACTAATATATATGAATGTTAAGCATTTTTGTCAATAATACATACACATATACAAGAAAAGATTATATCCACTTCCATAGAAGATTATGCCAGCAACTGAACAATTTTTTACATTCTAATTATGATTTAGGTTCAATAGCTAGTACAGTAAGGAACGTAATTACAAAATATAGGGACATCAGGACACTTGTATCAGCTTTAATCTAAGATCCTACACGGCATTTTTTATCAAATACACTTGAAATAAAACCAACATTTTCTTGTATATTACAGCTACAATCTCCGCCCGCTAGGACAGGCCAGTGTTGCCTTCTTTGCAATTTAAACAGTGTATCTGTTGCACGGTTTCAATAAAAATAGTCTCGATCGTGTCCATTAGCAAAATTTCTGAGTTCATGTTTGTGCGAAGGTCTATTAGTTTGGGAAGTTTCTGTGTCCATAATATGAGTGCCTGTGTCATCGGGTGTTGAAAAGTTGTCGGAGTCCATTATGTTAGCAAAAAAACATAAAAATTCGCTCGAAATAGTATACTGTCATAAAAACTAATAGGTAATAGGTGCCTTCCTGTATTATGAGCTCTGTGTATAGCACGAACCTCTACTAGAACAAGTATTACAGATTCATGGTGTATAGTAGTATCACAAACTAAATAGGAGACACGGAGTAGTATCCACAATGCCGTAAACCGCAGAGGGACCACTACCACAGTACATATATAGTCCACTAGCGCTATATTTTACCTATGGCAGGCGTTTACTAATGAAATAGTTCTCAAATGATTAACAGGTGGCGTTATATATGTACTGTGCCTCTACGTAAACGTAAACAAAGCGAATGAAAACAAATTACGAACGATGACATTGAGTAGACAGCAAAATGAAAACTACTTGGTTGAAAATTACGTAGCTCTCTGATCCTGTGATGGAGACTATTAATAATACTCGTATACTAGAGACTGATTTGTTCCAATTTTCTGTGATAAATTGATCATGTAAAAAAAACGTGATTACAGTCCGAAATTACGAAGGCAAGGATATAAAAAATAAACTTAAATTATGTAAAATAACCTGTTTTGGAACACTTTGTACAGAGGAAAGCACATTCCGGACATACTCCTTTGGTACATATGCTTAGACATATAGACTAACATATTATAAGAATATTACGCATTTTCAACAATATTAAATACGTATATATGTAACCAATTTTTTTTTGGAGTCGTTTAAAAAAATGGGAGTTATTCATGTATAGCAGTTGGATTATTAAAACTATAGTCTGAACCACATCCGGTGGTTTTTCTCAGGTTACCACCACGTTACGTTTTCACCACGTTAGTTTTCATAATAATAATATCATATCCACTCAAGGTCCATGTTCTACGAATAGCGGCTTTGATCAAGAACTCATAGTTAGTTAAACCTACTCATGGTGATTGCGTTAATTTGTACCTTTATAGGATTCCTTTGGTTTCTACTATAACAAATCCTCTCCATCCGAAGGTTGCCTGGAAGAGATCGCTTTTAGCGATAAGGCCGCCCATTGTGTCACTTCTTCTGCTATTGTTCCTTTATTTTTTGTTGCTTTTGTTTATGGTGTGTGCAATAAAGAATTTATCTATCTATCTATCTATCTACTTAAGTTATAACTTCGACCTCATTATGGCTTTTATCTACAGGAAAAGTAGTAAGTAGGTCAATTGGGTGGGTATGTTGCATTATTACTCTTCATCCTGAGATTATCTAGAAGATTAGAGATCGGTTGAGTAAAAGCGACTTTATTATACACTTATATTATGAAGAGGAAAGATTTGTCTTTTTTATGTTTGTTTGTTTGTAATGGCTAAACTCAATAAATACTGAACCGATTTTATAAATTCTTTCACTTAGAGAAAGATTTTATTAGTCAATAACATAGGCAGTATCATATATTTCATAACATCAGTGGCCCAATTACAGAACTTGGCTACAATCGGATTATCACTTTTTTATAGCAAATGCGACTCTATCGCAAGGCATTAGTGGTTGCGATATTGAGAATTCGATTGAAGCCAAGTTATGTAATTGGGCCACAGAGATCACTACGATAATTGCAATAATGTCACATAAGGTATCTAAAATACAGGACGGAATGATGTTGCCATGAAAACTATATAATAACAAGTCTGTCGAGTATGTGAGTAATAATGCAGTTGTCTACGGTCAAAAATCACCACGATTGTTGCGGGTAAAGATTTTGAATTACGCTTACTGGCGTATTTTTTTAGAAGTTACGACCGGTATATTATGCTAAAAGTAAGAAAAATGCCGTGAGCGCTACCCTAGCAAAGCCGGGGCGAGTCACTAGTAATTCATAAAGATGATAATGCTATGATATGATAATTATCAGCCAATGTTCCCAATATTGAAACTGACATATTTTACTTGCACGTACTTAAATTTTCTTGTACATTTCTCAAGTAGGGATACTTGAGAGATACTTGAAATGTACAAGAAAAAAAACTTTTGTACCCCAGTGAATGGTGTCTTGTTATTTTAAAATTATAATTATTAGGTAGTTCTGCGAGCAGTAGACTTCATTTGGTTCTGTTTAAAAATCATCGGCTCTAACTAAAGTGACCGTTATGCTTCAGTTGCATGTTCTTCTGACCAAAGAAGTACAATAATAATAAAAAAACATTGCAAGCGCATACAAATTTACTAACAAAATTATCGCAGCTACCTTGGGTTTGCCAGTTTACGAGAATGGGCGACCAAGATTACGCGCCCGCGTCAACTCTGAACAATTTCCATAATGAGAGACATAGTCCAAACGTAAAAATAATTTTGCTGGCGGATGATGCAATTAAAATCTACTGGTCAGATAGAAACGGTTTCCACAGTTGGGAATCTTAGAGTCCTGGCTACGGATCCTTCCATATATGTCCAACCACGCACAAGGCCAGTTTTTGAATCAACCATCATGACTGAGTTATCAATCCCTTATACTCGTGCCATGTTTGTCAACATTATAAATCTGTAGCCACTTTTTCCGGCGTGAAAAACATTACTCAGAAATGATGTCACGTCCCTGTTAAACTAAGCTTTGGTTATACACCGTGACGTCATGAGAATTAATGGCTATCTTATTTCAAAACAACCTATTTTAGGTATAAGCATCTTGGTATGAATTCTATGAGAAGTAATTTTAGGATGAGGCAGTGACATGTAATCAAGTACCTACTTTTATGATTACAAGCTGTGCCCGCGTCATTTCTTTATGTTAAAAGTAATCTTTAATTTATTTCAAGATCAAAAAGATCGATATTTGGTATATATATCAAAATATCACATATCGTTCAGCCGTCAGATAGTTTTTAATCGATTGCTCGGCTACTACTTCTCAGATTGAGATACCAAGTACCCAGTTTTTAAAACAAACACTTAGCTATCGAACAGTCAAACCCGCATTCAAATCGGTTCAGTGGTTTTTACGTGATGCGTGAACAGACAAACAAACTGTTAAACAGAAAGTCACGATTTAAAATGTTATATGTATACTTTTTCAGTAGCTTATTTTAATTAATTACCCAAGTCCAATTTTTATAGTTATCTTCATTGTACAGACTTTTTCACTACTACACTACTACTATACTATTACTACACTTTTTCACTATTACACTTTACTGCACTATTTATAAGTAGATATACATACTATAGGGAAGCTGGTACAAACAAATCAAGACTATAAAACCTTTTATCCATTAGGCAATATTTGATGCGTAATGCGTGACGCTGTACGTGTTACGCAACTTAGCCAGATGACAACTAGGATGTCCTGTCTTGTACTTGTCCCCATTAACATCGTCACATCATCAGCCCAAAGAATTCTGCTGATCATGGGGATTTAGTCCTTGTTCAACGTAATAATATTTGAGTGAGTACACAGGTAAAGTACGCTCGCAAAGTAGTTTCTAACACATCTACGCATTTTAATCGACTTTAAGAAAGTGTAGCTTCTCAATTAAATTTTTCATTTTTATTTTACCTCGTATCTCTGGGATTTCTGAAACGATTTCAATGATTATTTTCTAATTTAAAAAGTTAGATTTCCAGGGTAGAACCAATTTTATTAATGTATATTATTTATTTATTTAAAATATGAAATCATAAAAACACCGGGCAAATGAGGTTTCCGTACACACTTGTAGGTTTGTAAATAAATAAATAACAGAATTTAAAAAAAAAACCTGTTTCTTGTCACGTGTGCACGCGCAGTATGCGCGCAATGCATATTGGCGATATATCGCCACCCGATCATCGACTAACTGACTTTTTTTATGTGATATAACTACAAAATCATAGTTTTCGGATTTTTCCCTTTACTTGTGCTATAAGACATTGCTTCTTGCCAAATTTCATGATTCTAGGTCAACGGGAAGTACCCTATAGGTTTTGATTCTCTTGTGAACATCAAAATACGGCATACACGGCCGTATCCTTTGATTGCGTTGACTTAGAAGTTTAGTTTTATCACAGCTTCAATAGATTGTAGACCTGAGTATTTGATACCAACTTGATATCTCCACGCGTTCCTGAGAAAAGGGGTCTTGTCAGACAGACAGACAGGACGGGTGGACAAAAAAGTGATCCTATAAGGATTCTTTTTTTACACGACTGCCCAAAAAATAAGTGTAATGTTTTTATTAGTATTCATGTATGTTTGTATGTATTTATATGAGTTTCTTTATTCCACCATAACTTTTAAATGCCTCAACAGATTAAGACGTTTGGGGTATCGTTAAAATTCTTACATCCTTCTGAGAAACATAAGCAATTTTTTTATTGAAAATATTCATATTTTTTGCAGTATGGCTATCATATATGGGTATCATTTTGAAGGCCTTGTGGTAAGCACATTCCAACAGTATTTAATTTATTACATAAGTTTTTTTGGTAAGGCAGGCCTGTCTTTTTTAGCTTTTAAGCTTGTTATTTCTTTTGACCCTAAAAATAGCTGAGATAAATACTAGTTCTCAAGGCAATATGTAATGACAACTGATCAACGTTGTTCAACAATTCTTATTGTTGAGCGCTGTTGTGCATGAAGCGCAACGAGTTTTTGAGAGTTTTTGCCTTTTTGTTTACTGGATATTAGGCTTAACGATCCTGTTTGCTACAAGTTCACATCCAGCCCACGCTAAAATTATACTATGTGGCTCAGAAACATCTCAGGGCAGAATATTAAAATATCGACACGAAACAAAAATAAAGTTTCTTCATGCTCACCAACTCTGATCCAAAATTTGGTGATCATTATCGTATTATTTATCAATCTACGAGTATATTCATAATATAGCAATTACTACGAAAAAGACTGTAAAAAGAAAATCCATTTAAAAGAAAGGTCTAGGGTACTTAAAATAAGCTACTGAAGAAGAATAGATCTAAAATAAAAGAAGAATTGGTCTAGTGGCTAGAGATCCTAGGTACGAAATCGAGCGGTCGCAGGTTCGAATCCTGCAACGTGCAATCATGTGTGTGATGAGCAGAAATGTTTGTTTCCGAGTCATGGATGTAATATTCATATCTATGTATGTTTATCCGTTATCTAGTACCCATAGTACAGGGTATCCTAGTTTGGGGCTAGGTAATTGGTGTGGAATTATTCTGAATATATTTATATATTTAATATAACATTTTTTAAATCGTTTCTATCTGTTTGTCTGTCAGTATGGCTGTATGTTTGTTCGCACGTCACATAAAAAAAAACAGATTGCGATGCGGTTTCACTGTTAGATAGTTTGGGATTTGACCGAAAAACTGGTGTACTTGGTATCTCCATCCAATAAATAGTAGCCGAGCAATCGATAAAAACTTTTTGACAGCTGAAGGAACTCTGATGAAATGTTGATATATTGTTATTTTAGGTCGTCTTGGAATATAGCACATAGAGTACTTTTAACCTAGCGAAATGACCACGCGTACGAAGTCGCGGGCACAGCTAGTAAATACATCTGTTATGATTCGCTGAACAAAGATGTTTTCGAGATTTCGTTCTGATCCTTTTGTTTCAGCCGGTTTTTGTTTTCTAAACACAATTAAAAAAAAAAACGAAATATAAAGTTGTTTTTATTGAACGATATGATGTAAAAAAAAAACGCAAGTGTGACAGTAGCTATCAAATTTTAATGGCAATGCCAGCAATTACAAAAATGTGTACATCATTATAGCAATAATCATTTAAAAATATGTAAACATAAACGAAAATGTAAACAAATCGCGAGAGGTCGACGTTTGTTTATTGAAGCAAATCAGTTTAATGAGGCTGAAATAAAGTTTATGTTTTATCACCAGTAACTAAGACAGACTGACAGACTAGCTATTAAATTTGGACAGTGCTCAAATATCAACAAAGTACAATAGAGGCCGATTTAAAATTCTTATGGCAAACTGAAGTCATCGTGACAGAATAGAATTATAGAATTATTGTATACCTACTCTACATTTGTTTTTTAAGTCCCAATGAGAAAAGATAGGGGACTCATTATATAAATTAGGGTGTGTATCTGTGTATGTGTATGTCTGTGTCATTGTTGCTGCCAAACGAATGGACAGATTTTGATGCGGTATTTTTCTGTTTGCAAGTTGATGTGATCGAGATGGTTGTTACTAATAGTCAGTTTTCCGGCGTATCACTAATTTTCTCATCACTAACTTTGACGGCTGTCTGACAGGCGTCATCGCGGGTGATGCCCGCGGATTCTCTTCATTCATGGAAGCTACAAGTTCACGTTTATATTATAATTACGAAATTAACCCAATTACAACTGCGAGCCGTGGATATTGCATACATTACCGTAAATTTGGAGTCAGATACTTTATACAAAAAATAAACATGCTACCCAAACACCGAGTAGTGTACATGGTTACACTATTAACAAACACGCCCTATTGTGATAGTGAACTTGGGAAAAAACCTTGTGTCGTGTCAATATATAAAAAATATCATAAGAATTTCCAGTTTTAACCAAAAGATGGTCGTAGATTTCAAGAAAATCGCCACGGAATCTACAAAACAACAATATTGTAGGAGATTACCTTGGATGCGACGAGATTAATTCGTCGTGTTGGAGGGCTTACGTACCTTTTTCTTCAAGCCAGCCGGTCAGACAAACAGCCAAAGCATCGCTGCAGCTTAAGCTTAACAGGATAGTGCCCTTCCTAATTATTTCCCATATCAATCAATTTCTCATCTTGAATTTTCCTCATCTTGAATTTTTTTCGTTGATGTCTCAAACGAGCGTAAGAGCCCCAAAGTTACCTTTGGAAAACCTTTAGAAATATTCCATCTCAATCCATGAATACACATAGCTTGAAAAATCTAAATACTAAAAGAAGCTCTGTCAAAGACTATATATAATATAGTCGTATAACTTAATACAAAAATTATTTGAGTAAATTAGTTCAGTCAGAGTCTGTAACTGCAATAGATTTGTGTGCTCTTTCACAAAGACATGAAGGGTTGCGGGACTTATCACATACTCAACGCAATTTACACATAATCGCCTCTTCTTACTTTAGGTAAAGATTGGAATCCTATGACTTTATTCATTTCTCTACTTACTATGTGAACAGGACTGAACTTCCTACCAAACGGTCAATATTGTAAGGTTTACGATCCATTAGGGTTATTAAGTTTAATAACCATTATAGCTAAGGTTCTTGTTTAACGGCTATGGCTAGAAAAGATTGTCTTTGATGAACCAGTTCCAGATAAAATCCACCAATCATGGCAGGAATATGTTAACAATATAAAATACCTACATACACTTCGTATATCTAGGCAAGTTATGTGCAAGGCAATGCAGAGCTTTTCATGTTTTGCGATTCATCTCAATACGTTTATGTGTTAGATGCATGTAGCATCTAAAAATGAGCATGGTGATGTCAAGGTACGTCTTCTATGTGCTAAGGCTTGGGTAGCCCCGGCGAAGCCGGCAACCATACCTCGGCTCGAGCTGTGTGCATGTCTCCTTGGGGCTCAGCTCGCAGGTGCCGCATGTCGCCCTCTTCAATGTGTCACTGCTCGCAAGTTATTTTGGACTGACTCATCCATTGCTCTATCCTGGCTAGGTATGAAGTACGATAAATTAAAAACATATGTAGCAAACAGAGTAAGTGCTGTCTTAGAACTAACTGACAAGTCAGATTGGCGTTACGTCCCAACTGATCTAAATCCAGCTGACTTGGCAACTCGTGGCTTATATGCAAATAAAATCGAAAGGTGTAACTTATGGTGGATTGGTTCTATTTCTACAGCAGCCAGAATCACCATGGCCAAAGCATGGCATCTGCTAGGCCCAATAAATATACGGTGGCATTAAATGACTTACCTGAATTACAAATTATAAACGTCACTAACTGTAATGGGGTGTAAGGGGTCTCAACCAACAACTCTCGAGATCCAAGCCAACCTCACCTGCCCGTGGTACAACCTACTAACTAACCAACGAGGTTCTGGCGACCCGCCAACACGCACTGGACCAGCGCGGCGGGATACGGTCCAAACCCCCCATAAAAATGATCACCCTGACACCAGCCCAGCACTGGGGTCAGGGGATCTAAGAATCTCCGGGTGGCGTTATTTAACCATCAAACGACCAAAGCACATTACATAAAGGATTCCGATCTACTAACTGTATTCATCTACAATGTCCCGCACCCTGATGAAAGATGAGCGCCTAGTCGAACTCGAAAATGCTCTGAAGGACATCAAGTAGGACATTATAGGTTTGGCAGAAGTAAGAAGACAAGGAGAACATACAGAAGAAAGAGAAGACAGTGTGTTCTACCATTTTGGAGAAACTAGTGGTTTCGATGGAGTAGGGTTCCTAGTTGCGAAGAAGTGGATAGAGAATATACTGGAATTCATTGCCTACTCTGGACGTATCGCTGTTTTAAAGTTCCAGGTGGCACCCAATGAAACTCTTACAGTAGTCCAAGTCTATGCGCCAACATCATCGCATCCAGGTGAAGAAGTCGCAGCTTTTTACGATCTTCTCAACAAAGTCTGTGACAAGAACCGTGGCACATGCAACATCGTCCTCGGTGAATTTAACGCTAAAGTCGGAGCTAGGCAGGATTCAGGTAGTGATGAAATTCTCGGTCATTACGGTCTGGGAATTCGTAATAAGTGAGGTGCTCGTCTACTACAATATGCCTTTGGACAAAACATGAAAGTGGCCAACAGCTTCTTTATCAAAAAATACAAAGACGTTGGACTTGGGTGTTACCTGGCGGGATGACAAAAAACGAAATTGATTTTGCACCATTCTTAGAGAAACATATCATCAAAGATGTTGGAGTTATCAACAAAATCAAATCCGCGCAAAAAAAAGCTCCAACCACAGACTCCTTCGCATAAAACTTAGATTCAATTTTAAAATCCACCGACCAAAGCTTTTCTCAAATCGTGTACCTCATCTCAAAACACACCCTCTATAGTAATCCAGAAGAGTTTAATTTAGAACTTTCTAAAAATTTCAACGCCCTTCCAATCGAATAAATAGAAGATTCAGAACAACAATATCAATCAATAGTATCAGGAATCAGTAAAGCAAGTAATAAAATAAGTAAAGAAAAAAAACAGCTAATTAAGTATTGGCACATTCAATTTAATACAAGACAGAGTACCTATCGGATCAGAAGAATACAGAAAAATGGTCAATAAAGTAAAGAGTAGTATAAGACATGATCTAAGACAACTGAACTGCCATTTAGTTAGAGTAGCGTTGAAAAGACACAGCTCACTCAGACCAGCAAAATGAGGCATTTCCAATGGAAAGTGTTGGATCAACCGCTTACAAGATGAAAACGGAGTCAAAGAAAGCAGTAGAGAAAAACTAGTGGATATAAGTACTAAACTTTATGTAAACCATTATTATGATGACACAAAAGACACTACAAAACCACATTATTTCCGACCTGATGCAATCCCCTCCATGACTGGTCTTGAAATGATGGCATCACGACTGAAGCACTTAAAATTGGCTCATGCACCATTGAATAAATTTGTAATGTGCGGGAGGAGGGCCTCCTGCACATTACAAATTTATTCAACACCTTTCTAAACACAGGCCAAGTTCCAAAAGAGCCACCAACCACCCGAGCAGGCTGGTTTCCGTCCCAGCTTCTCGACTACCGATCACCTCCACGCTCTTAACCAAGTCGTAGAAAAATTTACAGAATATAACAAACCTCAATATTTAGCCTTCTTGGATTATACGAAGGCTTTCGATAGCATTAAACACTCAGCCATATTCACAGCACTAGAAAATCAGCACCTGGATAAAACCTTCCACACACCAGCTTCCGTTAAACTACTAGCTTCCAGCCCTCATTTCATCATAGAAAAGGGAGTAAAACAGGGCGATCCACTTTCTTTAAAGTTATTTACAAGTACCTTAGAGGAAATCTTAAATAAACTAGCAGATCCCTGGTCAAATTGGGTCATAAACGTTTTCGGTACTAACCAAACCAATTTGCGCTTTGCTGATGACATCATCCTTTTTGTTCCAAATGCACCCGAATTACAACAAATTCTGGAAGATCTTAGCACAGCAAGCCTTGAAGTTGGACTTACTATGAATCAAGCAAAGACTCAGATCATGACCAATAACACAAAGCCTAGGATCGAAGTAGATGGGCAGATACTGGACTATGTCGATGACTATATCTACTTGGGCCAGCTAGTTTCCTTAGAAAACAGGCAAGATAAAGAAATCGGTCGTCGTATCGAAAACGCCTGGAAGAGCTACAGGTCCATGAAAACACTAATGAAGGGTGACCTTCCTCTGTCGCTGAAGCGCACTCTCATCGACATATGTATTCTGCCCGTCCTAACCTACGGTGCACAAACACGGTCATTGACTGAGGCGCAGAAGTCTAAACTCAAGGTTTGTCAGAGAACCATGAAACGTAGCATACTCGGAGTGAAAAAGATAGATCGAGTCCCGAACACACACACACTACGCTTGAAAACTGGCATCACTGATGCTGGTTTTAAGAGTATTAGGTTGAAGTGGGACTGGGCCGGACATGTAGTCCGTATGAATCTGGCAAGGTGGGCAAAAGTCACCACTAAATGGGAGCCTGCAGATGGTAGACGACGTCGTAGTCGGCCTTGAAAAAGGTGGCGTGATGACCTAAATGCTTACAGAATTGGTTGGCAAGACCTTGTCTTGGATAGAGACGCATGGAAGGATATGGGGCAGACTTTTGCCTAGCAGTGGGACAATAAAGGTTAAAAAAAATGTAATGAAAGTACAAAACAAATATTGACAGATTTTTAAAAGTATTCAAAATTAAAATTCTGGCAACGATCATTCGCATTTTCTCCTATACTTCGATTCATAAATAATTGTAAAAAATCTAACAAATACTTTGGTAGTTTACAGCCTGAAAAACTCAAAGGTTCTTTCCAATGTTTAGTACAATTATCGCAAAGGGAATCCTTTTCAATCTATCTATCTATCTAATCAGCCCGTATCCACCCACTGCTGAGTATAGGCCTCCTCTCGTTCTCGCCAGTCTTTCCGGTCCTGTGCTAATCTAATCCATTGGACCCCAGCGTACCTCACAATGTCATCTGACCATCGGGCGGGTGGTCTGCCTCGAGGTCTTAGCCCTTCTCTTGGATACCATTCGGTGACTGCCTTGGTCCACCTATTTTCGTCCCTTCTTGCCAAATGTCCTGCCCATTTCCACTTCAGCCTGGCAATTCGCATACCTACATCTTCAACTTTAGTACGACGTCGAATTTCGACGTTTGGTATGCGATCTACCAAGCGGATGCCTAGCATGGCGCGCTCCATAGCTCGTTGGGCCACTCGTATTTTATATATGTGCTCCTTCGTGAGCGGCCACGTTTCCGCACCGTATGTGAGTATGGGCAGGACACATTGGTTAAACATCTTGCTCTTCAGGTTTTGGGGGAGTTTAGATTTGAAAACATCTTCCAGTTTTCCAAAGGCACCCCATCCGAGCTGGACTCGCCTAGCGATCTCCTTCAGCTGGGAGCCCCGTTTAAAAGACAAACAATGTCCAAGATAAATGTACTCGTCGACTACCTCTAAGGGGCAGCTATTGACGATTACATTAGGTCTTCGTGACGGAAGATTTGTCATAACCTTGGTCTTGGACATGTTCATCCTCAAACCGACGCTCGCAGACGCTTCGTGCAACTCAGTAAGCATGAGTTGGAGATCAGCAGCGGTCTCAGCTACCAGGATGAGGTCGTCAGCGAACCGCAGGTGCGACATGTGGCGGCCGTTTACAGTGACACCTCTCTTGCTCCAGCTTAAAGTCTTCATTACGTCTTCCAAGACAGAGGTAAATAGCTTCGGCGAGAGAGTGTCTCCTTGCCGCACGCCTCTCCTAATTGGAATAAGGTCGGATAGTTTGTGCATGCGCACCTGCATTGTGGCACTGTTGTATAGCTCTCGGAGGATATTCACATAACGCTTGTCAATGCCGCAACGATGGAGAGAATGAAACACGGCCCAGTGTTCGACACTGTCGAAAGCCTTTTCATAATCGACAAAGGCGAAACACAAGGGCCGGTTATATTCTCTGCATCTCTCCACCAGTTGCTTGACAGCGTGTATGTGGTCCATAGTTGAGTATCCACTCCGGAAGCCAGCTTGTTCCACAGGTTGGTATTCATCGAGTGAGCGCGACATTCTGTTGCACAAAACTTTGGCGAACAATTTATATATTTGGGAGAGGAGGCTAATAGGGCGGTAGTTTTGAAGTTTTGTTTTATCTCCTTTCTTATGCAGAATAGAGACGGTGGCATTTTTCCACGCTTTAGGCGCAATACCTTCAGATAGCACTCTGTTAAAAAACTTAGCTAGTGGTTTCAGTACGGAGAGACCCCCTTCTTGCAACATCTCTACGTAAACTCCATCTTCACCAGATGCTTTTCCGCGTTTCATACAGCTCAGAGCAAACCCAATCTCGTCCTCTGTAAGCAGTGGTAGGGTCTCATCCTCCAGACGCTCAACTGGGTTCGCTCTCGGATCCGCAGCATCTGGTGATTCTGGTTCCACTGCTTTTGACTCATATAAATCCGAGTAGAACTCTTCAACAGTGCTAATAATCCGGTCTCTATCCGTCACTATTTCACCTAAGTTATTAACAAGTTTATTAATTTCCGGTTTGTGTGTGTTTAACTTTCTTCTAAAAACCTTTGGGCCTCTATTTTCCTTAATGGTTTTAGTTATAATTTTTGTGTTATATTTTCTTAGATCTGATTTAATGTTCTTTCTTATGGTTTTATTAATCTTTTCCAGCTCTCTCTGTTCTTCTTTATTACTGTTTTTCATCTCCCTTCTTTGATCCAATAGAGACAGAGTATGTGATGTCAGCTTTCTTTCTTTTCGCCTTTTCCCACCTAAATGTTTTTTAGTTGTTCCTAAAACAATATTGGTGACTGTGTCACTGTACGACTCTACATCCAGATCTTCCTCTTGAAGCAGTTCAAACCGGTTTGCAAGTTCGAGACGGAAGTCATTACCGAGCAAGAAATAATCTTCTCTTTCGTATCTCTGGTGTTGCGACTTTACCAGGTTGTGTCTCTCTTTCGCTAGGTTACATCTGAACGTAGCTCTTACTAAGCGGTGGTCGCTACTAGTCTTGAAGTTTGCTAGAACAGTCACATCGATGATATTGTTTTTCTGTGGAGTAAGAATGAAGTCAATTTCATTTCTAGTCCGACCATCCGGGCTGGCCCAAGTCCATTTCCTCGATGTACGTTTTTGAAAAAAGGTGTTCATGGCATAAAGTTTGTGTTTTTCGAGGAAATTGACAAGGGTTTGCCCTCGTGGATTTCGACTTCCTATTCCATACTTTCCAACAGATTTTTCATTTGCTAATGGGGGTCCAATCTTTGCGTTAAAATCACCTATTATAGAAGTATAATAGCAGGGATTTTCGGAGTACGCTGTTTCTATTGCCTCATAGAAAGCTTCAACTTCGTCGTCGGGATGGTCAGAAGTAGGGGCGTATACCTGGATTAATTTCAAGGAATATCTTTTATTTAGGGTCAAGATGGCATAGCAGACCCTAGTGGATACACTTTTTACCTGTTGAACAATAGAAGATAGCCTTTTATTGATCAGAAATCCTACACCCCCGTATGACGAATCTTGCTGTCCACTGTAGAAAAACAGGTGCCCACATGATAAATTCAAGAGGTTTTCCCCCATACGTCTCACTTCGGACAAACCAACAATGTCCCATTTTATTTGATCTAGCTCCTCTAATAACTCGACAAGCCGATCATCAGTGCTCAAAGTCCTTGCATTAAACGTAGCCAGGTTTATCGTTTGGCAGCCGGGTCTCTGCCGGAGATTCTTCGCACCCTCTGCCCCGCCGGAACCAGAGCCGCTGCCGTAGCTCGGAATAGCGGGGCTGCCGGGGACTGAGGGCCGTACTATATTAGCGTGATTTATCATGAGAGGGGTTTTAAGCCATAAAACACCACGCTGGCCAGTGCGTCTTGGTGAGTTTCCGTCAGAGCCTCGTTCGTTAATCAGCAGGGTGCACCACGTGCAGGTGAGGTTGACTTAGGTGGCAAGATGTTTTGTCACCCCTTACAATCCTTTTCAAACGAGTTGGAAATTTTTCAATCAAATAAACAGCTCAGCTCTACAAATAATATTCTTTCTTTGAGTCCATTCTTATACAAAAATATAATAAGGGTTGGAGGACGTTTGCGAAATTCTGACTATCCTTATGAAAAATGTCATCCAATGCTTCTAAATGCAATGCATAAGCTCACCAAGTTTCTATTTCAGCAGGAACATTTGCGTCTTCTTCGTGCTGGTCCACAGTTGTTACTGTCGTCGATCAAAGAGTCTGTTTGGCCGCTAGCTGGTAGAGATCTAGCTTTTACCACAGCGAGGCAATGTGTTGAACGAGGAAACGAAACTTGGTACAAGTTTCATTTAAATCGGTTGAGAAATGCGACCTGTAGAGAAGAACAGAGATCCGGACTGATATCCAGACACACGAAAGCATTTTTACCCAAGCTGAAACGGAGACGCTTCACTTGCGCTTCGCGCTCGCTCGGTCAATAAATAAACATACGCATAACAGGAGTAAGAGTTTTTCCGCTTGCCACACAACACATTGCCTCGCGCCAAGTTTTTTAGAATTTTTTAGTCGTCGGGGATTTTTGATTGGGGTCTACGCATCTTTACGCGGCAAAAAAACTAACTTTAATCGGTTGTTGCTCCCGCCAACATTAGCTTCTTTTTCGCGGTAATGACGCAATTTAAGTGAAAAAAAGGACTTCGAAGGGAATACACGCGTCGCTGCACTCCTAGTGCGAGATCACGTGCGAGTAATTACGTTACATACAATGACGACGGACGAGGTACGTCGACTTATTTTTGTTATGCTGTTTTTTATCAAGACAATGACTGGATTGGTCCCCTACATTTCCGTAAGAACACGTGCAAGAAAAAAAAAGTGATATTGACAAGATTTGGATCTCGTAGTCAAAAATGAGACTACGAAATTAAAGATGTTAATTCATATGTTTCGAATAAATAGTTATTATTAAAAAGTAAAACTTAGTTAATAAAAAGTTCATAATTCCAAGATTTAATAATAATATAGTTATTGTACACAGCGAGCCGCGAAAAATGCGACTGCGCATGTTGTTGATGTCGATGATAACAACGCCAGAGGTGAATGGCGGCTGGCAACTGCACGTCACCGCCACAATAAATACCCACAACGACCCGTCGTAGTCGGAGTTGGCAAGGACAACGTACTACAAGCTGCGGAGAAAACGAGGTACATTCAGGCTTGGTCGTTTAAAGTTGACACTACGACAGAACAAGTTCAAACCTTTTTGAATAAGATCGCAAGAGCAGAGTACTACGTGGAAAAACGGCAAATAAAAACAGATCAGCATGCCTCATTTATAATTGGTATGCCAGAAGGTGTTTACACTCAAGTTACGTCGCCAACTGTGTGGCCTCAAGGGATCAGATTCGCAAACTGTTGTTTTCGCGCTCGCTCTCACCCTCTCCTCTTGGAAAAGTAAGAGCGAGCGTGCATGATCCGTTGCGAGCGCATGACTCATCACGTTGTGTGCCCACTGTGCATTGTCCGGCAGCGCCAGCGGCGACGTGGATAGCGGCGACAAGCGGTGATATCGGAACTTGTTTCGTGAGTTTATGTCACCAAAACATTGCATCATTAAAAAACAAAACTATGCAGCTGGAAGTGCTATTGCAAAGCAATTTGAAATGCGAAATTCTGTGCCTCACTGAACATTAGCTTAGAGAGCACGAAATTAAATGTATTTGTATTAACAATTTTGTACTTGCTTCTTACTATTGCAGACCAACCTTAGCCCATGGTGGATCTTGCATTTATGTAAGAAATAATGTTAATTATAAGAATTTAGATTGTTATACTCGGCTTTCTGTCGAGCAAGTGTGTGAAATTTCAGCCGTGGAACTTATCGATAGAAACCTTGTTGTTATATGCATATATCCTGACCTGACGAGTACGTCTCAATATTTTCCCGTTATGGAATCATTGCTCAATAAGATTAACGACACTGGGAAAGAATTTGTAGTGTTGGGTGATATCAACATTGACGGTATAACTACATTGAATAGTGACCTAAAGAAGATGAACGACCTTTTGTCATCAAATAATTTATGTAACATAGTGGACTTTCCAACGAGGGTGACAGACTCCACGAGCACTAGTGTTGACCACGTTTACGTCAGCTGCGGGTCGGTAGAGGAGGCGCGCGCGGCACCTGTGATTACTTATTTGAGTGATCACTTCGCGGTGCGCACTTCTGTGCCATGCGAGCCAGGCCCGGGACCCGCGCCCAAGCGTCTCGCTCGCTCCTACAGTCAAGCCAACACATACAACTTTGTGGCGGCTGTGGAAAGCGTTGACTGGATCGAGATTGAACGGACGTACTCGTCCTCACCGGAAGATTTAGCTAGGACAATACAAAATAAAATTAAAAATAAGATTGACATTTGCTTTCCCTTAAAGTGGTCTAGTGTAGGTAATAAAAATATATGTTGGATAACTGACGAAATTTTTAATCTGAATTCCTTGATATTTGACATGCGAAAATTGACTTATATATTCCCATCAAATTCAAATTTAGTGCTAAGAATAAATGAATTTCAAAATAAATATAATTTCTTGCTTCAGCGTGAAAAAAGCACGTATTACTGTAATTTAATTGGTGAATCGTCAAACGTTATCAAATCTATGTGGGAGGTGGTAAAAATTGAGACGGGTAAGTTGAGGACGACGCGAGACTATACAGAGTCACTAACGCGACCCGATGGGTCGAAATTTCCCAGCAAGGCGGACGCCGTTGACGCAGTGAACGCGTACTTTGTGGGCGCAGCCGAGACATGCGGCGCACCCGTCGCGGATGTAGCCGCCGCGACTCACGCGCTGGCAAAGGCGCGACCACCGGCAGATTGCTCGCTTAGACTGAAGCCATTTACTGCTCTCGAAGTATTTTACATTCTTACTACTGGCGTAGCTCGTAAAACATCAAAGGACGTTTACGGTATTTCAATATCGCTGCTCCACGCTACCTCTGTGCTGATATCTCCCGTCTTATCCTCCCTTTATAACAATTGCAGTAAAGGAGGTCTTTATCCTTCATCCTTGAAATACGTGAAAGTCTCACCAATTTATAAAGGAAAAGGAAAACAGGAGGACATTAATAGCTACAGACCAGTGTCTATTATCCCGGCCATTGCTAAAATCTTTGAACATGGCCTAAGTTCGCGACTCACAGAATATTTGAAGGAGTGTAACGCCTTATCAGATAGGCAATATGCTTACCGCAGTGGCCGCTCTACAACTTCTTTAACTCGGGAATTGGTCCGGCATATTCTCGACGCACGTGAGAGACATCAGAAGTCGCCGTGATCTTTTGCGACCTATCTAAGGCATTTGACGTCGCGGACCATAATGTCTTAGCTGCAAAGATGAGTTAATATGGTGTGGAAGGACCAGCACTCAAGTTACTGACTGATTTCATGTTGGGTCGACGTCAGGTAGTTGTAGGAAACGACGGCACGGTAAAATCGCAGTCGTTAAAAACCGTAATTGGAGTAGCGCAGGGCTCATCGCTCTCCAACATTATGTTCTCCCTTCTTCTCAACGACCTGCCAGAGAACGTTCATGGGGGTCACATACTAATGTATGCGGATGATGTCGCAGCAATTGTCTCCGCTCCTACCGTAGACGAGGTGGAGCGAAGGTTGAATGAAGTGTCAAGTGAACTGAACCATTGGTTCAGAATTAATGGATTAATTCTAAACATAACCAAGACCCACTTTATGCACTTTAACCTGTCAGGCCGTTCATATAGGCAGCTTAGCATCAGGGTTGGAAACGCCAAGATGGACCAGGTAGTAACTACCACTTTTTTGGGATTTCAGCTCGATAGTGGGCTTACCTGGGAGGGCCACATTGACAGGTTTTGTGAAAAAATCAGCCGTGCCTGCTTTGCGCTGTGGCGCGTATCCGCAATACTTCCGTATAGCATGGTCCGGAACTGCTATTTTGCATCTGTGCACTCCTTACTTCAATACGGCGTCGAGCTCTGGGGACGCGCAGCCGATTGGCAGCGCGTCTTCAGAATGCAAAAAAAAACGGTAAGGGCTATAGTGCGAGTAGCACAAGATGAATCAGCACTTTCTTTATTCCGGTCCATGAAGATACTGACCCTCCCATCCTTGATATGTCTTCAGACTGCTCTGTATGCCAGAGACCACCTGGAGGAATATTCGAGGCTCGGGGACGGACACAAGTATAGCACGCGGAACGCGCACCAGCTGCGAGCGGTGCCGCGGCGGCTGAAAAAAACGTCCAAACTAGTGCACGTGATGGCACCGGCGGTCTACAACCGGCTGCCATATAACGTTAAAGGTGCACCTTTGAGGGAATCATTTAAATTGAAATTAAAATGTTGGCTTGTTGACCAGTCATTCTATGTGTTTGATGACATTTTAAAAATATAATTATTGTGACTATTTTCATTTAATTTTAGTTTTATTTTGACTACATATGTACTCAATTATTATTATTATTATTTTTAGTTACTTGTGTTTTAATATTTTTATTTACTTTTAACAATCAATAATTGTTCAATTAATGTTATGATTGTAAGGTACTTTAAATGTACCTATTTATTATTATTAGTCAGTCGAAATTGTATTCCATTAATTTGATATTATTATTGGTAATATTTGCCCTTTTGACATGTAACTTATATTGTTATGAATAAATGACTATGACTATGTATTGTTATGTGGTCTTTTCTTTAATTCTTTTAATAAATCTTCAGAAATATTAAAAATTATTTGGGGTCAGCGGAGACCTCATGCGAGCAGTTGTGCGATTTTCGTAACAAAGCGCAGGCCCCCGTGTGAGCCGTGAAACCGGTTCTTAACGCACAAAGCTATCTGTACTCTAAACGCAGCCAAACGTTACCATATTAAATTTACAAGAAAGCGAAATCCTATACAGGCTGTTTATAATATCAATAGTTCTCCGATATCCGAAGTTACTAGTATGCGAGACTTAGGTGTTACATTTGACTCTAAGATTGACTTCAGAGAACATATTGATACTATCATTAAGAAAGGTGCTAGTTTGGCAGGTTTCGTAATAAGGCAAACAAAATTTTTTCAAGACCCTGATGTTACTATAATTCTTTTCAACTGCTATGTTCGTTCTCTTTTGGAATATTGCAGCTCAATCTGGAATCCTTCATATGCTGTACATGTTCACCGATTGGAAAGACTGCAAAAACAGTTTTTATATCACCTATCCTACGCAAATAACCTATGTCGCAGCTTGACGTCGAATAACTCTAGGCTTACTCATTTTAACTTGACTACACTTGAATGCCGACGAAATGTTGCTGATATTGTGTTTTTGCACAAAATTGTCAGTGGGAAAATTGACTGTCCTGATTTGCTGAGGAAAGTCAAACTCGCTGTGCCACGTTCATGCAGCCGTGTCCATAACAGAAAAACATTCAGCCTTCCATTGTGTCGCACTACTTATGCCCATCACTCTCCGCTATATCGAATGTGCTCATCTTACAATGAGATTTGTCATGATCTGGATATTTTTGGCGATTCCATAGATTTCATAAAAAAAAAGAGTTTTCAAAATTGTAAGTAAATGAGTATTTTTGTTATGTGTTTAGATTATAAATATTATTTTTTAGTCTAATTATTTAAAAAAAGTGTTAAGTATTATTTTATGCATGTTGTGTTCACCTCAAGAAGGTCGTGCACTTATTGTGTGTATAATCTAAGTTTGTATGTTGTTGTGAAACTAAAGTGCATCATCCAGTTTGGTGGACCTTTAATAAAAAAATGAAAAAAAAAAGAAAAAACACTCCTCCTGGAAAAGTCTATCGAGATGCAACAGCCAGCGTATCTTTGCTTTATAGATTACGAAAAGGCATTTGATCGAGTCCAACATCATAAGATCATAGAGGTTCTACAGAAGAGAGAGCTGGATCAGAAATACCTAAGGCTCATTAGAAGCCTCTATTGGAAACAAGAAGAAACTGTTAGAGTGGATGGAATACCGTCTGACTGGAAACCAATTGCAAGAGGTGTTAGACAAGGATGCATATTATCTCCGTTACTGTTTAACATATATTCCGAAGACATTTTAATTTAGTTACTAACGAATAAACCAGAAGGGATTTGCGTAAATGGACTCAGGGTTAATAACATCCGGTATGCCGACGATAGTGATGATTGCACCGGTCTTCCACCCGCTTTCAGCAGCTCTGTCGTTATTTCATCCTCCCCAGGTGCCTTGTTGCTCTTAAGCTATTTGAGAGCCATTCTGAACTCGTATAAGCGGACGTCCGGGATATCTTCGGTATAATGTTGGGTCAAACGGGCTCTTGCATCGCTAGTCGTGCTAGGAGGACTACGCGATGAGGTATATAATTGTCCATATAACTTCTCGAGCTCACTCAAAATCTCTGGCTTCGACGAAACGATGCTGCCACTGTCAGTTTTCAGCTTCGTCAACAGGTCCCTTGTTCTGCTCTATTGCATTCTTAATACAAGCACTATTATAGGAACACAAATCATTTCGCATCGACTTGGCTTTCATTTGTTTATTAAGCAAGCTATAACTCGACGTATCCACTGAAGACTGCAGCCTCATCTTGCCTTGTTCTGCCATAAGTTTGAGTATATGCTCAGAGAATTTGTGTTATATTTTTGTAGTGGGTCTTAAGAAACTCCGACCCGACCGCTTGAACAATTTCCACCAGCCCGTTGTTTAGTTCGTCCACTGTATCGCATTCGGTAAATATTTGGAAGCGATTTTGGAACTCCAACTGAAAGCTCTCGGGGTTTTGGATTTGGGCGGGACTTAGCGAAGAATAGATATCATCAATCGAGACCTCTCCAGCTTTACGTTGATATTCAATGAGCCCCTTACCATGCGGTGATTACTGCCGGTCTTAACCCTGTTGATCACAGAGACATCATTGAATTTACGCCGATTGGTCGTCAAATGAAATCTATTTCGTGCTTCTGACCGCTGGGGTGCAGCCACGTCCATGTTCTGAAGGGGCGCTTCTTGAAAAAGGAGTTAATCATAAAGATTCCCTCTTTCTTCATGAAGTCGGCCAATCGCTGACCCCTTTGATTCCCCTGTCCAAATCCAAACGGCCCCACTCTCATTTCATCGCCATTCCTCATGCCCAGCCGTGCGGTGACGTCCCCCATCACCACTGTGAAGTGTGTTTTCGGGCATGTATGGTCAAAGTCAAAGTCAAAGTATTTTATTGTAACTAGGCAATAGCATTTTTACAAGTCAAAATTAACATCTCCTGAACAAAAAGAATTTATAAAAAAAACTCTTTGTTCAGGAATTATTAAAATATTATAAAAAGATCAAATCAATCCAAATTTAGATAAACTAAGTATTCTTTGAGTTTGAAAAGGAAATTTCCCTTTCATGTGCCAACAGAGTTTAATCTCACACTGGAAAAGGAAATACCCTTTTGACTCTACCGGTGCTTAGGAAATACGCCCGTTAGAGAAGAGAGCACCAAGAAACTCTACGGGGATGTATTTTTTCCATATTTGTTCATTCTTTATATATTTTTCAAATGTCACAATTATAACAAAATATGTAAACTACAAATATAAAACGTAAAAGTGACAATGAGATGTCACACAAACATCAAACAATCATACTGGAAAAAATAAGGTAAAAAATTAGGTAAACTCGTAAAGTTAAAATTAATAAAACTCGATAATTATGTTGTATAAAACAACGTTATCTCATGGTATGCTTGAGACATCTCACAAAGTTCTTTGAACATTTCATTCACTTAACGTGAACATCGAAGCTATCACTTATTATTATCATGGAGCTTGGAGACATCAGGCCATGCATTTCTGTCATTAATATAATCATTTACATTGTAATACGCTTTCTTTATGAGATTTACTTTAACAAAAGTTTTATACCTATGCATTGGTAATTGTTCAATGCCGTCAGGTAACTTATTAAAAATGCGTATATAGTTCCCCAAATATGAACCATTAACTTTCTTTAACCGAAATTCAGACACGTTTAGTTTATTTTTATTTCTAGTATTAAAATTATGAACATCCCTATTTTTAACAAAGGTATTGATATTCTTCCGAACATACATTATATTTTCATACATATATTGACAAGCCACTGTAAGAATATTGATCTGTTTAAAACGTTCCTTAAGAGAATCTCGGGATTTCATATTGTAAATGGAACGAATTGCTCTCTTCTGCAGCACAAATATTGATTGAATTTCCGCGGCCTTACCCCACAGCAAAATGCCCGACATAATACTGTGAAAGTAACTAAAATATACTAATCTTGCTGTGGCTATATCGGTAAACTGTGTCACCTGGCAGTTTAGGTTTAGAAATATATAATTATAAAGCCTACCTACTCGTGAAGTGGCGGTATTATAAAAAAAAAAGGAATAAAGCAGTAAACTACCAGTGTAACCAGAAAGAAGACGTGGTTATGATATTGTCCTCCGGCTTGAGACTTAGCTTGGAGGCGCGCGTGGGAAGACGTTCCGCGGAGAGATGGTGCAGAAGTAGTGCAGCAGCCAGAAGAAACGCAGCAGTGTGCAGAGCAGTTCCCGGGGGACAGGTGTCCACAGACCCGTGGCAACGTGCTGATCGGCGATCGTACCCCTAGGTATCAAAAAAACCCTGGAACGGTAGAATTAGACGCCTTAGTCCAGGTTCAGTAGGTCTGGCTGCCGTACATCACCAGGTCTTCGTCCGCCATGCCGGACGAAGCCTCTTTCAGTTAAGCCCCAAGGAAGTAGATGTGACAGCCAGTATGGTAAATAAGGTTGACATTAAAGTAATAAATTAAAAGTTAAAAGTAAAGTACAAGTGTGAAAGAGCAGAAGGGTCGGACATAAGTTTATAAATATAGAAATACAGCACGTAAGAAGCATAGTTTTAAAAGAATTTCACCAGTTGGGAGTAAATTATCACGAAATACAGTGAATACAAAAGCGGTATAAAACCGGTACATACTAAAAAGTCAAGTCATTGCGAAAGCGTTTGCTGGTATGACTTAATGCGACCAATAAGCATAGTTTGACCATATTAACTTTTGTAATGACTTGCTAACAAAATTAACTAAAAGGAAAGTAAAAAAAATATGAATAAAATCAGTAAATTTACCCGTTACTAAAGAACATAGAGGTGGAATTTTATGCGATAAATCTTGCAGATATATATCATTTCATGACATTCAAGTATTCAAGCATTCAAGTATATCAAATAATTACTTAATTTCTACAGAACTTAAGTAATTATTTGCCTAAGTTTTTTCAACATAGCCGGTAAGCTAGAAAAAGCCTAGTTAACTAATCAATTTAAAAAAACATGAAATTGTATCTTAATTTCCTTCCTGCAATGTTTATCCGGCCTGTTGCCTGCCCAACGGGTGAAAAATTAAATATAATACAATGACATTTCCGGTTCGGACGTCAAAATTGTCAACACAGTATACTTCCCACCCAGTTTTTTAAACCAAAGGAGGTTGAATTGCGCTTTCTTCCCACCTGATTTTTTAAACCAATGGAGGTTGAATTAAGCTTACTGGCGTTAAATCTTTTAACAGTAAATGTAATTCAACCTCCTTGCAATAAACAGAATAATAATATAGACTGTGCTATAGACAAAATTGTACGTCAATATAAAACCTCTATAGAAAACATTATACTCGTAGCAAAGGGAATACAATGAATGCATTATTAGTTATGGAGAATGTGTAAATAATTGTTGTTATAATAGGGTATGTTAATTTATTTATGTTTTGCACAAAAAATAGTGTAAGTACAAGGAAGGACGTAATGCTAACAGCATTATCTACCAATCATCCAAGTCGTGAAAGAAATAATAGTACATAGGGCGTGTTGGTTAAAGTATGGAACAATAATTAGGAAAGAAACAATATAGAATATTTTGTGTAAGGAATTGTTGCAAAATATTTGTGCTATCTACTACCTAGCTCGCGCGCGAAAAAGCTACCAAGCGCACGAACACGCGCATACAGTGCATGCGCACTCGTAATAAGGTAGTAGACAACTGTTTTCCTGCACATGAAACAGCAGCAACATATCTAAATATATTGGTTTGTAATCTCGCTAGGCAGTAACAGATTAAAAATATTTTTTATTCAAAAGCCTATTCTGTTACACTAGGTAGGTAATTGAATAGGTAGGTAACCTATAATATCTTGAAACATTATATTTATCACGCATAAGTACTTACTTGCCTATCTAACTAAGCGGATAAAATAATTAAAATCTCTAAGACTTGTTTCAAAGGTCATTAACAGTAACATAACCTACAAAACTTTGAAGCCTAATAACAATTATTCCTGGCCTCCCCAAAAAATATATCTTAGACTAACAATCTCAAGAAATTATGCTGAATTACTAGCGATATGTTTTGCCTAAAGACACTGTTAATTTGACTGACATAAAAGCATGTATGGGTGTTCGCCATTGTTCTTTAAAATTTGTACCTGGCGATATTGCAACCCAGGTCTGCAATATCAAAAGCCCGTAAGATGCACAGTAAAGTTATACACTAGGTAACAGATAAATGTAAAACAATCAGTTCGTGGATTCACAAGCGTTACATATTTTTTTTTAACCAAAATGTTACCGCCTGATAGCCAGTAGCAAAGAGTATATAAATACTACGTAAGGCCAGTAGTTTAGAACAAGAAGCAATTTAGAGGTCACACGATATATGAAACACTTGTTATTAAGTTTTTTCACTAGGTAAACACGTTTTTTGAGGGTTTATTGTTTCCTCGCGTCCGTAGGATTCAGCCCTCGATGACCCTCACGTGACCCTCGGGTGGTGCCAAAAGAGCAACCGAATTACCTGGTGGCTTTTTATATTACCACCCTCTGGACAAAGTCTTGATGCCAAACGACTTGTCGTGTTCCATCATGATGTTCAGGGAAGCCGTCCGGATGAGTTGTAGGATGCAGTTGTGTTGGAAGGGTGGACCGTGATCGGAATCATGGTGTTTCTGCATCGGAGGCCTTGCTTTGGAGGGTAGCGGGATCCGAAGCACGGAGTTCTCTGCTGGCCGACCGCAAGTGTGCTGCCCCGCCGCTTGTGAAAAATCCTGAAATGATCCATTGGGCCGGCTGGCGACCGGATGTGAGGAACTGATGAATTATTTCAGGGGGGTTCGGGCGTTCCCGCAGTCTCCGCGCAAGTTCTTCAATAGCGTAGTTATGCCTCGGCTTCCGTGGGTTAGCCATTCCGACATCTCGTTTGCTATTACTCGTCCAACCTATTCACAACTACTCATCATGAAAAAAGTCCTAAGAAGAAATAAGTTAAAACGGCAGATGCACGTCCTCACACTTAAAGAGGATCTTGCGAATATTCGCGGGATTCACTCCAATCTCCAACCGGTCCATTATCATCTGGAGACCTCTAAGCCCCACTTGTTCTTCTTGTCGGAGACGCAGATAGGATGTCCAGCTGATACGGCGTACTTGGATTACCCAGGCTATATCTTGGAACATCTATTTATCCCAAATGCCGGCGTTTGTGTATACGCCCGTGATGACATTTGCTGTCTGCGTCTCCGAAAACTTGAGCACCCTAACTTCTCGGTGATTTGGGTGCTGGTGGACACGGGCATAGAGTAAATTATGTATGCTTGTGTGTACTGCTCACACAGCGGAGATCGGGGGACGATTTTATTGGTAGACTATCTAGGTGATGCGGCAAGTGTGGCCCAACAGCGTTACCCGTCTGCTCAATTGGTGTTTTTGGGGGATTTTAACGCCCACCACAAGGAGTGGCTTGTCCCATACCAAAAAATCGACCACGCTGGTAGAGAGACGCGGAAGCTTGCTCTGGCGTTAGATCTCTTTCAGCAGGAGGAGGTGCAGGAGCCGACACGGGTACCTGACCGTGACGGTGACACTGCCAACTGTCTCGACCTGTTGATGACGACTGAACCAGACCGATACTCCGTATCAGTATCCCCACCTCTTAGTAGCTCTGATCACTGCCTGGTTAAGTCCGTCTCAGTGTATTCCTCACCTGATCCTAGCCATAAGGGAAATAGGCGCGTGTGGAGATACAACTCAGCAGATTGGGACGACATGCGGAAATTCCTTGCATCGTACCCTTGGTGGCAAACATGTTTCATCTCCCAGGACCCGTCGACTTGCGCGTCTGCTGTTACAGAGGTAATATGTCAGGCAATGGAATATTTCATTCCATTCAGTAACAAGACTCTTTCCAGCAAAGCTCAGCCTTGGTTTGGATCCAGCTGTGGTCATGCTGTGGCTCTAAAGCGTGCGGCATATCTAGACTGGGCTGATGCTCAAAAGCGCAAGTCCTCTGATATTCGGGCTAAGAAGAGAAAATTTAACGTTGCCGCTAAGACCTGCAAGAAGATACTTAGGACGGCCCATTTTGATCACGTAAGTCGAATTGGGGCCAAACTGGCTTCACACCCCGCGGGTAGCAAAGCTTTTTGGTCCCTGGCCAAGTCAGTCGAAGTAAACTTCTGCCGCCCCTCACTGCCACCATTGCTGAAACCTGCTGGATCACTAGCTCACACTGCTGGAGACAAAGCGAATTTATTTGCTTCTCTTTTTGCAGAAGCCTCGCATCTAGATGCTTCTGGCAAAACACCTTCCTGCCTTCCTCATTGCGGGGTTTTAATGCCCGAAATTTTTATTCGCCAGAAGGAGGTTCTCAGAACGCTTCAAGCTCTAAGTGAACAAGGCCAGTGGTCCTGATGGTATTCCAGCGATTGTGTTGAAAAACTGTGCGCCCGAATTGTCTCCCATCTTAACGCGTTTGTATCGCCTCTCTCTTCACTCAGGTAAAGTTCCGAAGAGCTGGAAGCTTGCCAATGTACAACCAGTACCAAAAAAGGGTAGACATGCTGATCCAGCCAATTATCGTCCCATCTCGATTACCTCCTTACTCTGTAAATGTATGGAGCGTGTCATAAACATTAGGCTCTTGGCATACCTTAAAGACACTGATATTCTCAGTGACCGGCAATACGGATTTCACCGAAACCGGTCTACTGGGGATCGTATGCCACTCACGTACTGAGCGAAGCCATAGAGATGCATGGTGAGGCGCTTGCCGTCTCCCTTGACATATTGAAGGCATTTGATCGGGTCTGGCACGATGGCCTTTTAAACAAGCTTCCCTCATATGGTTTACCTGTTGGCTTATGCAATTGGATAGTTGATTTCTTGAGGGAACGATCTATTCGATTAGTCTTAGAGGGCTGCTCGTCTGATCAAATGGCTATCAATGCCGGTGTACCTCAGGGATCGGTTCTCTCGGCTACACTGTTTTTACTGCACATTAATGACCTTCTGAAGTCCGGTACCTTTGGGTATGCTGATGACAGTACTGTAGTTGAGAGATACACTTCCAATGCTCAAGCCAGCTGTGACGCTGTCCAGTTTCAGAGAGAGACTATGGTAGACCGTTTAAATTTAGCCTTAGAAGCCGTGTCTGATTGGGCCGATGCTAACCTAACCTAACCTAACCTGGTTAAGTTTAATGCTACTAAAACGCAGGCATGTTTGTTTTCTGCTAAAAAGAGTCCTCTAAACCGATCTCCGTCTTTCCAAAGTGTAACAATACCAATAGGCGACCATTTAGAGCTTTTGGATGTTGAACTCACATCAAACCTGAATTTTGGGTCTTATATTGAATCCAAAGCGAAGGTAGCTGCAAATAAACTTGGTATTTTGTCTAAAGTTAGGCGGTACTTCACACCGGGACAGCTTTTGAATCTTTATCAAGCACAGGTCCGATCTTGTATGGAGTACTGCTGCCACCTCTGGGACGGTTCTGCCAAGTATCAGCTCGAGTCTTTGGATTCAATTGAGAGACGTGCTATCAGGCTCATTGGGGATGACACTCTGGTAAAGAGTAACCTTCAAAGTCTGGCACATTGACGTGAGGTAGCAAGCCTGGCGCTTTCATGGTTGAAATACCTCGCACAAGAACGAAGCGTTACGCTTCTTCATTTATTATAAGAACTGCAAAGAAGTGGAATGCCCTGCCCTCGTCAGTATTTCCGGTAAATTATAACCCCGGTTTGTTCAAGCCAAGAGTGAATAGGCAAGCGTGCTACACCTTCGACCACATCATCGCTTTCCATCAGGTGAGATTGTGGTCAAACGATTGCCTAGTCCGTGATAAAAAAAAAAAAAAAACCTAATTAAAGACAAAGGTTTGTCCAATATTATTTGAAAAATGATTTAGAAAAACTTTCTCTAAGCCAGCACAAAATGACGAGGCTAAAAAAGAACCATTCGTCACCACAAGATAGTTAGTCGCTTTTATTGGTGTGTTCTGTTATGGTCGCGTTCGTAATTTTAGCATAGCAACCATCCATTCTGTTTCAATCAGAACCTGTATTACGGTCATTTAATACGGTCCGTAGATATTGCAGTGAAAATTTGTTTGCAACAAGTCCTATTGGCTTAGTTAAACTTCTGTTTACGATTGTAGATTACATAACGTGTAGAATGGTCATACTAACTCAAAGACAAACTCAAAATCTTGACAACACATAGACATTTTATTGTTACGTATTTCATTGTTTAATATCGACTGTTTATTTTATTGTGAAGGTGGACTTATTTTGTTGATACTATGTGAAAACTCGACTAAACGGAATCAAAACAACGTGAGATGAAGTAAGACGTTACAACTGTCTAATTTTACGTACTGCATAGACTGCAGAGCTCAATCTACCAGCTATCAACGATATGTGAGGACCCAACTGTAATTTGAATCTACAGTAATACCCAAACATGTGGTTGACTGCACAGGGTCTACAGGCTCACTATTTATTAAAATATTTGAGTTCGTAGGAACCCCTCTGACATTGGGTACTGAAAATTTGATACATTTAGTTTTCTTAGTATTTAACATTAAATTGTTAGTTGTAAACCAACTAAGAACTAGCGCGATTGCCTTGTTAACATCGTCAAAATTATTCAAGGTTCTGTCAACCTTAAAAATTAGAGAAGTATCATCTGCAAACAAAACAATATCACATAAGTTCTCTATGAAAAAGGGAAGATCGTTAATGTAAACCAAGAACAAGAATGGCCCAAGTACTGAACCCTGTGGGACTCCCATTATAATGAGAGATCCTGATGACATCGCACCATTTACATATTTTACTTTTTGGATTCTATTGCTAAGATACGAGGATAAAAGATCGAGAGCTTTCCCATTAACTCCGTAATGATTCAATTTAAAAATTGATGTATTGTTGCAAACGCTGACTGCGTTTGCCACAATAACGCTTTGGATAAATCACAGAAAACGTCAATTGCGTCCTGTGACTCCTCCCCAGCATCGAATATATGCTTTAAGAGCCCTGTGCCTGCGTCTGTAGTTGAACGGCCTTTATTGAAGCCATATTGTTCATTATGAAACAGACCCTTGAGATTGAATTGTGTTAATAACTGATTTAATATTACTTTCCCAAAAAAAATACTTAGAGCTGGAAGTATAGAAATGGGTATGTAGTTAGTCGGATCATTTTTACTGCCAGAGTTGAATAAGGGAATAAGTTTACTATTTTTCATTATGTCGGGAAAACACCTTCATCAACACAATTATTTAAAAAAAATACTAAGTATGGAGCAATTATACCAATAATGGAACTTAAAATTTTAGTAGATATTCCCCAGAGATCCTCTGTATTTTTTATGTTAAGCAATTTAAATGTCTTAACAATCGAATTAACATTAATACGTTTAAATTTAAATATAACATCACACTTTTCAACGTTGCTTGCGAGCATAAAAGAAGCCTCAACTGAGGATGATTTTAAAGACGGGGTAGTTACTATTGGTATTTTTGTAAAGAAATCTTCAAATGCATTGGCAACTTCGTGATCTTTGGAAATTAATTTATTGCCGATGTTTAGGACAAAATTTCGGTCTCGAGGTCTAATTTTGCCGGATTCGGTATTGATTATTTTCGATGTTGTTTTGACTTTATCTTCCGATTGTTTAATTTTCCTACTCAAATGAAGAGATTTTGCGGTATTATATACGGATTTAAATGTCTTAGAATATTGTTTTAAGTATTCAACAAATTTCGTGTCATTAGCATTCTTTTTTGAGAATATAAATCGTATAATTTGTTTCTACTTTTATAAATACCTGTTGTAGCCCAGTCATCAAATCCCACCCTTATGCCCCCCTTACATTTTTTAATTTAAATATATCGTTAAACTCTTTATCCATTATATTAAACTAAGAATTGCAAAGGTCAATTGCAAACGGCATTAGAAATATCATCATACATAGCCTCCACTTCATCGTCCGGGCGTTTCCAGTATGGGGCGTACACCTGTATGACCTTCAACGGAAACCGTTCGGTAATTCTGAGTATAAGGTATGCCACCTTGCTCGAAACGCTTTCGATCTTCACAACGTTGTTGAAGAGGGACTTGTGGACAAGAAATTCGATACCGTGTTGGGATTGCTGTTTGCCCTCCCGGTAATAAAGTAAGTTGCCAGAATTCAGGGTCATCGGACTTCTGATAACCCTATAATATCCCAGCGCAACTTACTTACTACTTCTTCTAGCTTTATCAACTTCTCATCGGTCCTCAAGGTGCGTGCGTTATATATTGCCAGGTCCAGAGATAGGGGGGGTTGGTAGCTGGGTCTCTGCTCTGGTTTTTTAGCACCCTCTGCTCCGCCGTTACCATGGCTGCTACCGGTGCCAGGAATAACGGAGCCGCCGGGGACCGGGGGCAGTCTTTGCGGTGTGTCTCATATTCATCATATTTGGAGGGGGGGGGGGGGATGCTATAGTCACCACGCTTGGCACGCAGATTGGTGACCGCAGTGTAACAAATATGTACTCGGAGAACGCTGCTGCCCATCTTCCAGTATGTATTCCCTTAGTTGCCTCTTACGACATCCACGGGAGGATTGGGAGGGGTCTTATTCTAAGAGCCGGTACCGGACCGCCACAGCCAACAGTATTTGGAATTCAAAACACAAAAAAACAATGTTTTTAATTAGTTAGTTTCAGGGACAAGTCACATAAATTTTATTTTAATATATGTTTTATTTTACTATTAAAAGAAAATAACATAAATAATAAAATAAAAAACTCTCATAAAACTGGTTTTACCCTGAAACATGGGCGAAACCGTATACTGTGTAAGATATTGCCCCGGAAACTAACGTGAACCAATGCAGTGCAGGGGACACTCGAAATTATCAAACTCCTCCGAGTCATAGCCTATACAGCCTTCATGAGCCAGCCTACGATGATCGGTTTTTCTTCGATCTGTGTTTATTTGAGGGACTGGCATTATATCTGCTTTCATCATTTTTTGGGCCAAATTCAGCACAGTAGAAGTTGATGACTTAGCACATGTTGATAGCTTCGGATCTATCGAAGTTATGGAAGTTGAAGGCATTGGTCATCTAGAGGTGCAGTAGAAGGTGATGGAAACGGGTTGACGAATGGCGCTGTTGAGTTGATGGCACTGCGATATCAAATGCGATAGAAGTTGAAAGTGTTGAGGCATCGAGTTACGCAGTAGAAGTTGAAGGTAGGTTACGGGCTATTGCCGTCATTTCAGTCGCGGCAAAATCTGTTTTTCTGAATACGCTCCTAGCTACATGTTCACTTATTGGGTGTAAAATGTGCTAATTGTACCCATGAAATTAACATCTAGAGGCTGTAGTCTGTGGGTGCAATCTGGTGGACAGCTTAGTATTATGACACCATTGTCCCTGGCCTTCTAACTAATGGGAGATTTCTTGTATGGGTCGTTTGTCCATCAAGCAAAAGTAGGACCAGGTCTTCTTTCTGGGCTTTACTGAGGTTATGAAGTGATTCAGCCACTTAACGACGAACTAAACTCGGCTGTTTAGAGTGATAATTGTGGATGTCGTTTCATAAACCCAACTAACCAATCTTGCCCCGTTAGTTTAGAAGTCCTTTTAAAACAATGACAATGTTATTTGTTTCCGCAAGCTGAAATGCCAAACGACGATAATCTTTATACGTGAGACCAAACAAATGTCTTTCCAGGAGCAAGATATGCTCAACTAGACTTTATTCTTGTGAAACGAATAAAAACCTTTGCGTGTTGAAGAGTCCATCCAGGTCATTGCTTGCTTTGAATTTGTTCACTCGATCTGTCAATGAGGATGTGGGTTCTTGATATATTTCACAAGCTTTAAAGTACCCCATGGTACCATTTAATACGTCTTGGATGGCTTTTTTCATTCTAGCCGGGTCCCATCTTGCCATGTGGAAGTCCTTTTATAATTTCGTGGCATCGTTGTACCATCTATAATAATATAATTAAGTTGAGTTCATATTCATATATCTGGGCCAAATTCGTATATGGCCGGTTTTATCTCGTACGGGTTTGACCCAGAGCACTGTTTACAAACATTATACACTATAATGCATATACAAAAAAAAACGGTACAAATATTGTAAAAGATGAGCAAATACACTCACTTTTACATAGATAATTGGAAACTAACCTGCAGTACACCTAAACTTTACTATTATTGCTTGAGTTTTAACAAAAATAAGATAATAAGACGGCCGAAAATCAAGCAAATTCAATACTTTAATAAAATGCGCGTTTTGAGCGATAAATGTTTGTAGGCAAACAGCTCCTATTTATTGGTGGACGCCACTGAGGACCATTTGTGAGGGAAATTATGAATTATTGGCAAGAACAGACATGCTGTACGCTTCTACCCTGGTATACGGTTTTGTACAGGTTTCCTCTACAAGAAATCCAATTTGAATGTGAACACTACCTCGGCGTTAAGCTCCTCGTCACAGATTACAGTAAGCTTACACGGTTACGTGTTAGTTGTAATAACCACAACAAAACCATGCAAGACCAAATTCACTGCTTGTTTAAACAAAAATCCAATTCAATTTATCCAAACAAATCGGCTAAGCTTTTGATTTAAAAGCGAGACATCCTTTGATCACTACGAGATTAAAACGAAGAAAGCTTTGGAAACTCTTGCTTGTGGATCTCCACCCGTCGCTACAGAAGTAATACCTACGTAGTACCTAAGCACCAACATGAATAGATTAATTCTGATAAAAATAAAATAAATCTAATAAACAGTCGCCATGAAGATTTTAAATGCTTTATCCATAATGTTACTTTCATTTAGTAGCCTAAAAATGTTTCGATAAATCTAAACATTTTTGGTTTTAAGGTCCCTGAACTGAAGTAATTCAATTTTGTTCACTCGGATCTTTTCGATCTGCTTATTAGACTGATAGCATTTAAACTAAAATAAAAATCATGAGAACAGAACCTAATTACCATTGTAGATTGTACGGCACGATGTAAAAAAACAAGCCACGAGACATTATCCGCCCGAGCCGTAGGCGAGGGTAGATATTAAAGTCGGGGATAAAATGCCTTGTTTCATAAACGAGTTATACACTTTACTTTTCACTTCGAATGCGAGGAAATTAAAATAATGTTTTTACCAACCGAATATTTAAATACTGCTAAGAAAAGACGAGCGCTACTTTCCCGCCACTTTTTATTTTAAATTTCCACTTGAAACATTAGTCATTCGGAGAGAATAGTGAAATAAAGAAGTGAAACACTGTCTCGAGTATAAAATGCAGTTTTATGTCGCCTACAGCTTTATAAGCATGAGAATTTTAGACGTTAGTTAAATATATTTTTATGTAAGTACCTGTATACTATACTTTCTTAGATCGATTCTGGCATTATTTTACTTTATAATGTCAAGCGGAATTAAGTAGGTAGTAGAAAATATTTCCGCCCAATCGGTCAAAAATATATGTAGTTCATATGATTTTATGCTTGATGAGTAGATAGATCTGAATCTGATCAAACAAATCACTTTATCTGTGTTCTATTAGATCAACACAAGATAGACTAAGCTATGGAGAAAGCTATGCTCGGAGTTTCTCTTAAGGACAGAATCCGAAATGAGGAGATCCGCAAGAGAACTAAGGTAACCGACATTACATAGCTTAAAGAATTATCAAGCTGAAGTGGCAATGAGCTGGTCACGTAACTCGAAAAACTGACAACCGTTGGGGTAAACGAGTTTTAGTATGGAGACCGCGTTTAGGCAAACGTAGTGTAGGTTGCCCGCCAGCCAGGTGGAGTGACGACTTGCGAATGGCGATCGGTAGCGACTGGATGAGGAGAGCCAAAGATCGGGCTCAGTGGCGTTCACAAGGAGAGGCCTACGTCCAGCAGTGGACGAATACAGGCTGATGATGATGATGATGATGATGATGATGAAGATAGACTAAAGGGGTGTACTCGCGCACAAATTAATATCAACTTTTGGATCAAGAATCTTATTATAAAATATGTAAAAAAGCTTTAATTTGAATCCTACTTCGGTTTAATTATTAGGTTAATTCCATTTTTATTCAACGTGTTCCCTTTTGTTTTAGTATAAAAATCGTTATGATTTAAGTCATCCTAAACTGAAAAGGCATAATTACACAAGATTGTAATTAGGGCTTTTCATGGAAGGAAGTCGTTCTTCGTAACCGCAAATGTCATTGCATGAAAAGCCTTAACTGTGCAGTTAGGGCTTTTCTCGCTTAAAACTAGTTTAGGTAACGTTAGGGCTTGTATTTTAAAACTACTACTCAAAGTAAATTGTATCAAAGCTATTATGTTTTGTCATTTACGGGAAATAAAATGGACCTCACTCTAAGATTCGCTCTTGAGCATTGTTTTAATAATAAGTATAATATAAAATAAAGAATTTAAAAAAGCCTTTAGGCCGTCCGCACCGTTAGGCGGAAGCCCGGCGTGGATCGCCCGCGCCGGGTCTGTTTTGTGTAACTTGATAGAGCAGCGCTGCGTCAGGCGGGCCGCACGTCACACGCAGCGCGGGCGAAGGAGCCCGCCTCGCGGCTGACGAGCTGTTCTTTGAAAATCTATGAGCGCCGCTGCGTTATCCGGGTCGCCCGCGCCTGCCTATACAGTCATGCATATTATACGGAACGTGTTATTATAGAAGTTCAATCTTCGGCTGTTTTAAGCGATATGTTTAATGACTTTTATAAAGATTGGGATGCGTGATGATATCTCATACCTTTTTTACTTTCAGTGTACTATAAATACGATTCAAATATGTTTCCAGTTTCGAGAATAATTCGTCTAATGTAGTCGTTGTCAATTTAAAATACTTGAAAAATCTCGTCTCATCTTCTCTCAATTTAGTAAACTATGATGCGAATTCCCTACACAACAATCAAGAGTGGATATGGGCTGATTGGCTGTCAACATTTCTCTTGAATACACCGTCTTTTCGCTTAGTAGTAAATCATCAAATAATCGATTTCGTATCGACTGTACACGTGCACGACTAAAATTGTACTAGCGGCGCGGGCTCCCGCTCGCCGGATGCCCGCGCCGCGCGCGCCGGGCCCCGCTTAACGGTGCGGACGCCCTTACGGTTTCTTTTTTTTGTTGCTTTCTAAATTTACGTATTTAAGTTCTTTTTTATATTTTTCCTTTTCTCTTTTAACAATTTAAAGTTTTTTTTCCTATACTCATTTTTGTTTTGTGAGCTACCATGAAATTTTCAGTCAGATAGCTAATCGGTGCTCGAAATAGTGCGGATAGTGCTCGAAATTTGAATTGCAAGATTCCAGGATAGACAAAATACATAGATACATGCATACATAGATACATGTTAATTAAATTAAAACACGATGAATTTAATATTTAATAATAATTCTTTAATATTTTATAACATTAAATTAGTTATTGAAGTTGTAATTTTAGTCTTCAAATTACACACGTTCCACCTAATATTAATATTACTAAAATTTCTAAAAAGTTAAGACTATAGCGTCAATCATTAAACAAAACATCTACCAAAATGACATTTTACTCCTGACCCGTTCAAAATGATGATGATGTTTACGAAGTTTGATTTCGTTATGAGTTGTATTTTTTGGAAGTTTGTATGAAAAGCCAAATTCCGCACCACTCCATACCATAGCGCAGCGCGTTAGTGCAAGATTACAGTGCAAAGTTCTGTGTTGCATTGCATTGCAGTTTTCGTCTGATTACCTAAACAGCTACTATATATTTGTTTCGAACGCCGATCAAAAAGTTTACCTTTTTATTATAAACAGCAAAACTGGACAACAAAGGGCCACCGCCCCAAGGCCCGGATCACTAAAGTTATTCAGCGAACGTTCTGATTAGTATATCTACACACTCGGTGCTTTTTGTGTCGGCCTTTGGCAATGTTTGCTATTGCTGCACCACGTTTTCAATCAAATATTCTAACTTAATTGGAGCGTCAGGCAAGTTAGTTGAATGGATCTGCAAATTGAATTTAGCACCTTAATTGCGAATTTAGAGCACAATAGAGGTTTAGTGTGTTAGTATAGTGTTTAAATCAGGTTACGAAACGTTCTAGATTATCGCTGATACCATAGCTTTATAGAGATATTATGTTTCATCGATTAATTACCACTCAAAAGCAGCTGATTAAACTTATCAATGAGCAAGATGTACAGTTTTTAGGATTCCGTATCTTGAAAGGAAAAAGGAACCCTTATGGGATCACTTTATTGTTCATCTGTCTGTCTGTCTGTCTGTCTGTCTGTCTGTCCGTCCGTCCGTCCGTCCGTCCGTCCGTCCGTCCGTCCGTCTGTCTGTCTGTCTGTCTGTCAAGACCCTTTTCCTCAGGAACGCATAGAAATTAAAAAAACAATTTGAAATTAATATCAAACACTCAAGTCTGCAATCCTTTGGAGCTGTAAAAAAACTTTCAACATACGGTCGTTTATGTCGTATATTTTGACCCTCGCAAGGGAATCAAAACTATAGGTAGGGTACGTACTTCCCGTTGACCTAGACTCATGAAAAGAGATGTTCTCTTTTGTATGGAAGCCTGGGCTTACTGCTGTACACCATGTCATAAAGCAGCAAAATATAACGAAATTTGTAGTAGAAACACAATTTAACTAGTAACGAGTGTATAAAAAGCAAAATATTTTTTTACTTTGTTAATTAATGCAACACACCGCCATTTTATTACATTAAACTGTCATAAATGTCAGTGTCACTGTCAAGATCAGTAATTGATATCATGAAAGCACGCTTAGCCCCTCGATTCATTTAAAAAACTGCAACGTGTTCACTACGCGATCATTACCTGTCGGTGTGGCCATACTTAGAAAATAAAATGGGGAAATGTGGAGGGATGAAGGTATGGGGAAGTGAGAGAAGGTGGAGGTAAGTGAGCGGAGGGTAGTGGCAAGTAGACGAATAGTGGGAGATGTCAGGGAAGGGTGCGGGAAGTGGGGCAGGAGGTGCAAAGTGGGGGAAGACTGAAAGGAAGGGTCGGAGCAGAGTGAGAGAAAGGGGAAGGGTGGGGGTAAGTGAAATTTACGTCCTTCCCCTAGCTTTCTCCCTTCCCCTTCCTCAACCCTTTTTCACTGTCTCACCACTCTTTCCCCTTGCTTCCACTCTGCTCCGACCCTTCCTTTTAGTCTTTCCCGACTTCGCACCACCTGCCCCACCTGCCCCACCTGCCCCACCTGCCGCACCTTTCCCCGACATCCCTCACTATTCGTCCACTTTCCCCCACCTTCCATTACTTCCCTATACCTTCCCCTACATCTCTCCACATTTCCCTAGTTATCTATTTCTTTCTTAGTATGGCCACACCGAAATCTAACGACCACGTTGCAGGTTAGGTTGGTTAGCTGAATCGCACTGCTGAGTCAAAAACGGTCGTCAGTAGCTGTCAGTGTCAAACATCAATCAACGACGTTGTTATTTTCTTTTCTAGTTTGTCTCGCACTACCTGTGCATCTGCCAATTTCAAGTGGCTTCTGTTTGGCTTCTGTCAGCTTCAACTTCGTAATATGTATTGCTTCTATTTTTAATTTCCTTTCTTGAGTAGGTAAACAATAAAAATGTTGCAGATTGATGTTTTGTACTATTTCTTGTGTGGTTTTGTTACAAAGGTAGGGAAACGTTACGCGAAATGTAAGCATTCGAAAAATTTGGAAAAAGAAACGGATCAGAAGGGGTAATATAAGAAGGAAAGAACTATTAAATATTTACAAAACTTATAAAATAATTAGGTACATAAATTATTTACAATTTAATATTATTACTACATATATACTTAGCTAAAGTTTTTTAAATGTAAGGTTTGTCAATATACAGAAGAGATTTTATACATGTTGGAAAAGGGACACGGAGGGATATCAAATCATCAAAAAAGGAAGAACGGTCATAGTTATGACACTAGAAAAATATATGGTCCAGGTCCCCAAAGTCAAGTCCACATTCACATTGCGGGCTATCTTTAATATGAATCCTGGCAAGATGGGCTGGGCAGGTGGTATGTCCGAGGCGCATTCGTATCAAAATTGAAGTGGCGATCTTGCCAAGTTTTACTATAGAAAACCATGCCTTATGACGAATTCGCGGTTGTATACTGAAGTAAGACTTTCCTTTAAATTAGCCACTTACTGCCCAGACTTTATCCCAGGAGTTCCGAAGATAAAATCTGGGAAGAGTAGCCAAATCGTGTACATAGTTTTTGAAAGGAAATAGGTCTCCACATATCACAGCCTCATTTGCAAGTCTATCGGCTTTTTCATTGCCCTTGATACCACTGTGGCTGGGTATCCAGACAAATATGACAGAAAACTCTTTCAAAGCACACAAATGTAATTTTGTTCTAGCTTCTGCTATAAGAGCAAAAAGTGGTTTGGACTTAAAAGGAAATCTAAATAGAGCTTGTAAAGCACTCATAGAATCGCTTATAATAATACTTTTTTTAAGTTTACAGAGAAAAACGTATTCAATTGCTTTAACAATGCCAAGGCATTCACCTGTAAATACTGACGTTTCAGGTGGACATTTTATTTTTTGGACTACTTTATTGGGCATGAAAAACACCCACTCCTACAAAATTGTCGGATGAATGTTTTGACGCATCCGTGTAAATATGATGCCACCCATGCCACTTTTCATCTACGATGTAATTAAAATAAGCGTTAGCATTGGCATTGTGTTTATCAATATCTGAGCAATATTTAACTGTTGGCGTATGCATTAAAGCTTCATATTTACAATTAAACATATCTAGATTCGGAGATCGATGTGTTGGTGCGTGAAAAGTTTTAAATCTGATATAACTTTTAACGAAGCAAGGAAGGGATTTGTGTTTCCAATAATTTGAAGACTCGACAAGATCGGTAAGAATATTAAGTTTTGAAATTAAAAGGCTATTTGAAAATTGCAAGACACGGAAAAACATACGGTCAGATAAAAATTGACGTCTTAAATTAAGAGGGGGCTCATCACATTCAATTTGCAATGCATTTATAGGGCTAGATTTCATAGCCCCGGAGATTATTCTCAATGTTCTTGATTGGATAGAATCTAATTTCTTCAGTCCAGCTAAGGCACAAGGCTCCAATAAGAAGGTTCCATAGTCAAGAACACTTCGTGCCAAAGCGTTGTAGAGAAGCTTTAAGGAAAAATTATGTGCACCCCACCAAACGCCCGAAAGACATCTCATCAAATTTAGGAGCTTCTCACACTTATCACCAACATATTCACAATGTGGAACGCCTGAAAGTTTTGAATCCAAAAGAACGCTTAAAAACCGTACTACATTTTTCGTTGGAATTATATTGTTATCATAATGTATTAATATGGGGAGAGGCATTTGTTGCAGAGTAAAAAGAAGCATCGAGCTCTTGAGCGCTGATATGCTCAAGCCATTTTGGTTGATCCAACTATTTAAATGATTTAAAGAAATTGATAATTGGTTGCATAATGTATTGACAGATCGATCCGTGGAGTAGAAGACGAGATCATCAGCGTATTGTAGTAAATTCACTGAATTTTTGAGGGAAGATTCTAAATCGTAAGCATAAATGTTGAATAGAAGAGGGCTGAGTACAGATCCTTGCGGCAGTCCTTTCCAGACGAGTCTGCTATGATCCCGTGCTTGGTCTAGTTTAATTGATCTTCCTGACTGTAGGTTAATTATAAAGCAAGTGAGAACTTCTGGGATGTCAAGTTTATGAAGCTTATATGATGTAGAAGAACATTGTCGTATGCTGATTCTAAATCTAAAAACGCTGCAAGTTCCGATTCATTGTTTGTAAATGCTATCCGAATGTCTGTTACAAGAGTACCCACACTATCCAATGTACTCCTGCCCTTTCGGAAACCAAACTGTGACTCAGATAAAATACCACGATTTTCGACAAGCCATTCGAGGCGGTTTTTGACTAAGTTCTCAGCTACTTTTACTATAACAGAAGATAGAGCTATTGGGCGATACGATGATACTGCGTTTGGTCTTTTACCTGGTTTAAGAATTGGAAGAACAATTTGGGATTTCCAGGAAGGGGGGATATTTCCGGATAACATTACTGTGTTAATTATGTCCAGATAATATACAAGCGATGATTCAGTGAGGTTGGCTAAAAATGAATACGGTATGCCATCTTCTCCAGGGGCAGAATCTTTTACAGCCGGTAGAACCCCTTTTAATTCTTGTATGGTGAAGGGAGAATTTAAACTTGATTGGCTGTGGAATACTGTAGGGGGAGTAGAATTGTAAAAATGATCATGCTGTGGTACTGTCAGTGGTGCCAGTCGATTGAGAAATTGGTCATTCATATTTGCAGGTAAGGATGAAAAAGAGGAATCACTAATGCCGCTTCTAAATCTTCTGATATTACGCCATGCGATAGAAGGGCTTATATAAGGAGAGATAGGGAGGCAAAAGTTTCTCCATCCTTGGAATTTCTTTTCTTTGAGTAGTTTACGTGTCTCTGCTAATAATTTAGTCAAGGTTTCAAAATTTTCCATTGTCATCTCGCTGTTGTACTTAAGTTCAGCATCTTTTCTTTTTTTACTGCTTCAGTGCATTCTCTGTCCCACCAAGGTCAAGAAGGAAGGAAGCCAGTAGCTGAATTTTTAAGGGGAAACGTTTCGTCCGCAGCTTGAGTGAGTATTTTTGTGAAAGTGTCGTTAAGAAGTTCGTGTGTTAAATTTGATATTTTATGCTCTACAGATGTTTTGAATGTGTTCCATAATTTGTTATTATTAAGGTTATATTTTAATCGTGGTTTTTGAGGAGTATCTCGAGGACCGTTAAAAGGAAGAGTAATAACAATCGGAAAATGGTCACTTCCAAAAGTAGATGATATTGTATGCCATACTATCGATGAAGCTAAGTTTGGTGTACAAATTGACAGATCTACTGCACTTTTATTTTTATCAGGTGTGCGTCTGGTAGGGGAACCAGTATTTATGATGCAAAGATTGTATGTACTTAGAAAGTCTATTAGCAGTTCACCACAGTAAGTAGAAATAGAACATCTCCAAGAAGTATGATGGGAATTAAAGTCTCCTAAGACTAAGAAAGGTCTGGGGAGACGAGAGAATAGATCATTTAAGTAGTGGAAAGCTAAGGAAGAAGGGTATGGAATATATATAGAAACAACACAAATGTTATTCACTTGTGCTGCTACCACGGAAAAATGATTGTAGGTCGGAAGAGTTAAAGGATAGAAAGAGATGGTATTTCTGATGAGCAAAGCGGCACCACCATACCCATCAGATCTATCATCTCTTAAACAAGAGAATCCGTGGATTTTAAAAATGGAGCCTGGCTCAAGCCAGGTCTCTGAAAGTGAGAATAAACAAGTGTTGTACTTGTTTATTAAGTGAATAATTTCACTTTTTTTATAAACTGCACTTCTGCAGTTGCATTCTATTATCTTTTGTAAGACCGCCATTTTTAATGGCTTTAGGTGTTCTAAACATGTCAATTATAAATTAAGATTTCGATACTGGTGGGACCAATTTGAATGCTTCGCCATATGAGATGCTATTTTCTGCCAAAGTAACTTTGATTTGCTTTTGACGTGTGAATTCGGGGCATGATTTACTAATTGCAAAATGAGCTCCTGAGCACAGACAACACGAAACGCTTTCTTCATCCACATCACAAGTATCACCAGTATGTTCATTACCACACTTGTAACACTTGGGCTTAGAGCGGCATTGAAGTTTTGTATGATCAAAACGACAACACTTGAAACATTGAATAGTCGGGTACATGTAAAGTTCAACTGGCAGAGAATTATAGCAAATAAAAATTCTTTTAGATAGGACTTGACCGTCAAATGTAAGGACAACGCTCTATGTTGGTTTCCAAACCGGGGAACCTTCTACCATAGTCTAATAATTTATTCTTCTTACCTTTAGAATCTTACCACATCCGCTGGGCACAGATGTGTTTTCTGTCACTTCGTCTGGTGACCATTCCGATGGCACTCCACGGACCACACCCATTCGTGTAACATTGAAAGATGGAATGAAGGCTTTTAAATCCTTAGTTGCTAGATTCTTGCTAGATTGAATGTATTGGCATTATTAAATTCTGAGAAAGCAAGTGAAATTCTATTCCTTCCTATTCTCTTCAAAGAACCATCAATAATGCCATTGAAAGAGTTTGTTTTTAGGAATTTACCGAATGAGACTGGATGAAGAGTAGTTCCATCATCAGGTGATTTCATTACCCGTTGTACATGTACAATAAATGGAGCAATATCTGTGGGTTCGTATTTAGTTCGTGAAACGGAAATAATTTCTTGGAGAACGGGACCATTATTTGATGTGGATGGAATAGCAATAGGATTTTCAATAGGTTAATTGGAAATATTACTAGTAGTTTCATCACTAGAGTCACTATCTAAGCAGTGACAACCAGTTTTACCATCAACCGCCTGAGCGTGCTTCCTTTTTTTCAGATTGAATGTTTTGCAAATCTTACTAAGACGACTTCTTTTGCGACCAGTGCGCTGGGTACTAGACTCGTTTGAGATGATATTATGCGTTGTTACGGTCACATTATTAGCCGCCGGGGGGACCATGCCCCCCGGGCCCTGCAAGTCGGGCGGCTCGTTCATAAATGACAAAAAACTTACCGAGTCCGGGTAACTATAAACTTGCAAACCAAATATATACACTAAATTTTAATATTATTTACACTAAAATACTCTACTGATCCCTATATTAATAAAACAGGAAAATAATTTTTCACTGAAAAAAACCACGACCGCCTAATTCGATGTTTCCCGCGCTTTTTTCAACGTCGTTGTTTTTTAGTAAGATTCATAGCGCTATGGTAATAGGGTTGCAGTATTTTTCCGAAATTAAATTAATAAGTTTAAGTATTTTTTGTTTTTTTCAGCGCCACTCCTAATTTTTTGAGTATTTTTCAATGAATTTCTATATTTTTTTCTATCACTTCCGAAGTTGTACAGGCCATTGCCCAGTTTGTGACCAACTCCTTTGGCAAGAATCAATGTCTTATATCACAAGTAAAGGGAAAGATCCGAAAACCCTAGATAAATTTGCAGTTACTGATTACGATCTATGTCGATGTGTGGGGACAACAGTTTTCCAACTACAAAGTTATTTTTGTACGGAACTCTCGGTGCGTGAGTCCGACTTGCACTTGGCGTTTTTTTTAGAGACAAAACTTTAAAAGTGTCAATCTGTTTTTCGTCATGGTTTGGAAGCCTGATAGATAATAACATTTAGCATTAAGTCATGTTTGGTTCACAATAATTGCATCCATTTACCTTCTAACCTAATTGACGGATCAGTCTGTATCAAGCTAAATCTGAACAGCTTCTCTCTAAATCGGAGATTACGGATGCAAGAAGTTTGAAGTGTGCGTCGGGTGTAAAATTTATTTACGGACGATGTAATACAAACAGCCATGTTTATAAACGAGCTATAATTCTGACTTTCTAATCGCCTTTCAACATATTTGTTATTCAAATATTATCCGGAAAATGGTAGCTCGTTCTCACAATCTATTTGTGGTACCTACTGGTATCCTACTTGCAGAACACAATTTTTACGTAGTATTTGTATACTCTTTGAACACAATCTCTCTTTCTCGTATTTTTACGAGAAGATACTTCATGCGTGAAACTCGCTCGTAGCGTTCTTTTCAAAACCACGCTGAGACCCCTGACTCCCGGCCCCCGCACCGCGTGCGTCAAATCGGTCGTTTACTCCTCAATACACTACTGTCTGTAAAGACTATATATGTACTGTGCTAATACTTATAAAGATAAACTAAAAAGATTAAAAAAAAGTCTATGCACAAAAATAAAAACAGGCAAACGAACTTTAGATTTTTTATTTTTAATTGTAAGATGCAGTCGGAGGCATGAAGAGTTAGATCGCCAGGTTCTAGCTGATTCCGACAAACGAGAAATGAAATACATAATGCCTCCGATTACATCTTATATTTAAGGCGGGGTAGGCTCTCAAATGTTTGTCCTGCTCGTCCAGGTGCAATGTGAGCGGGAGAGGTGATGCAGCTCGGGAGTCGATTTTACATATTTTTTTGTGCTTTTCTATTGATATCTCGATTTATAAAACTCAATTTAAAAATAGTTTTTTTTTTGTCTAGTTTAATAGGGTAGCTATTTAATTATTACATAATATTTGTTGTTGTCGCTGAAAATAACGAAAACAGAGATGCAATAAGTTATTTTCATATGGCAGTAAATTTTTTTCCAAGCATACTCGTACCACTGCATTTCTGAAAATTATGCTCGGTTATTTGTTCAGCTATTATATTTTGCTATCCACAGCATTTTTTAGTTCGCATAAAGTTGTTTTTTTTTATCACTGTCTAGGTCTTGAAAATCAAAAATCTAAAGCTGAGTCATGTTTTATTAACGCAATAGAGTTATAGAGTGCAATATCTGCTTTATTATTCGTGATATGAGCCGGGGGGAGAAACATATTTGATTTGATGCGATATATTTTACATCTTCATGAAATTGAATGTTTAAATAAGATAAGGCTTGTAATTTATATTGTATCAGAATTTAATAGTTTTCTAAGGGCATCGACAGTTATATAAATAACAGGGATAAGTTTAAACTAAAACGAAGTGGAATGCCCTGCCCTCGTCAGTGTTTCCGGTAAAATATAACCAATAATAACCCAGGTGTGTTCAAGTCAAGAGTAAATAGGTCTGCTAGGCACGCGTGCTACACCTTCGACCACATCATCGCTTTCCATCACATGAGATTGTGGTCAAACGGTTGCCTAATCCGTAATATATAAAATAAAAAAAACTAGCTCAAATTTTTCTTCTTATTATTATTGCAGGATTATTAAATAACAGAAATGATAATAAACAGCACATGCAAACTAATATAGTATTTACCTACTGCTACCTAAATACCTCATAAATTGATACCTAGCATGTAGCAAGATTATCAAAAATCAACAAAAACATAAACACAATCTTTATCAATTATATTCTGTCATCTGCGGGAGACGGGTTGGGTGGTCCGCACTCGAAAATGGCTACGAAAACTATGCTAATCAGCCAACTTTCACTTAGTCGCGTGCGGTCTTGCAACGATGTTACACGCGTTGGTTACCGTACGTCGGCTCGAACTTAGAACATAATCTATTGATTAACATTAACAGTAACATTATTATGTTCATCTCCTTCTGACATCAGTTTTGTTATTACCAGACTGCGTAACGCAAAGGCCGGGTAATGTGTTTATAACCCTAAGTATGTATGTCTGTTCATTTGTGGCACTGTATACCGTGACATTGAATTCGATACTTTTCTTAAATATATGTACTCAGTCCATGCAACAGAATGTATCTGTAGCACTCAATATGTTATTCCTGCGAAATGAGAAAACCAATAAGTGACGATCGGGGCACGGGTAATTCACATTTACCCCTCCACCCACTGCACTAAAGTTGGAAAGTAATAAAAAAATAATCGTAATTTAAGAAGAAAAAGAACAACATGTATTATAATTAGGTAGTAAGACATTTTAAAGTGACATATCAGTCAAAGTAATAGCTGTCAAAGTGACAGGTGACTGATGTCAAAGTGACATGTTAAACTTCAAAGTCATACGTCAATATCTGTCAAGATCTCATCGATATCTTCGTTTTGGATGACAGCTGTCAAACTACAAGGAATTAAACTCTGAAACTATTGATCCCAGACTAGTAGTTTCTTTACAGAAGTGATAGGTCTCATTGGTATCTTCTTTTTGGATGACAGCTGTCAAGCTTAAAAAGGTAACTCTGAAACTAGTGTTCCTAGACTAGTAGTTTCTTTACAGAAGTGATAGGTCTCATTGGTATCTTCTTTTTGGATGACAGCTGTCAAACTTAAAAAGGTAACTCTGAAACTAGTGATCCTAGACTATTAGTTTCTTTACAGAAGTGATAGATCTCATAGATATCTTCGTTTTGGATGACAGTTGTCAAACTTAAAACGTCTATAACTCTGAAACTAATGATCTTTGACTAATAAAAATTAGTCAAGAACAAATAAAAAAAAAACGCCACCAGCAATTACTTATAGCTAAGAATCATTTCGATCGCATCAGCTTTCAAACATAAAAAGTGGTATGAAAATAGGTCCATTCTTTTGGGAGCAACAAATTTCACCCCCTCAACCTCCCCTCTCTATTATAGTTATGAACCATCTCGATCACATCAGCTTTCAAAAAAAAAACACATCCAAAGCGGTCCATTCGTTTGGATGCTACGATCCCATAGACAGACACACGGATACAGTGATATACTCGTATACCTAAACACCCTAAAATTATAACACCTGAATCTTTGAAATTCGGGCATTAAAAAAACTTAATCAATAATCAATGTTTTTACAGAATTATTTTGAGCCTTGAAATCACCAATACCCCTTACTAAAATCTTCCACTCCACGGCCTCGATACGTATTGCTCCAAATCGTAAACCGTGCAATTTTTTCTTAGGGCCATAAAACTGTTTTGATGTGACGTCCCCTATCACAGTATCGCGCGAGATCGAGAATTCAGTCTAACAGCGAACTCCTGTGCGCGAACACGGCCGAGAGCGCGCAACCCTACGCCGAACGAAGTTTAGAATTTTCGAACGTGTACATGGACTTTTAATTTTATTCTCTGTGGATCGTTTTGAATGCAAACTTTTTGAATGACTTTTGTTCTCGTTTTAATACTAGCTGGTTTTATTGCTGTTTTTCTGGGATCGAATGTTTTGGTGAGTTTACTTTTTTATCGGAATTTACCATAAATAGGGTAAAATATACGACCGCTGTTAACTTTAATTAATCGAGTACTTTTGATATTATCGCGTGTTTTTTTATTAATTAATATTTAATGAAGTACTAAGTGCATATCATAAATTACTGTCGTGTTGTAACTAATTAATTACCTTCTTGTTAAATGTTAATAGAAAATCATGTACTATTTTATCTTATTTTGATACTTGAAAAATAGGTTACAACGTAGACAAAACCTTATAGATGTAAGCTTATTAATTAGCCTACTTAGGAATGGTAACTATCGGGACTTTTTCATAAGTAATATAATAATTGGATTTTCTACATAATTGTCCGTTATATATTCGGATACCTACCAATAATTATATACCTATTTAAACATAATCAGTGACGTCTTATGCAAGAAGGATTAAAAAAATAAGTTAACCACACCGCCAAAGCAGAAGTGAAGCACCCAATATATGCCGATTCGCTCGTGCTTACGCTAACACTTACACCAAGTTATGCCGATCGGCCGCCACATCGCAGTAAGATCTCGACCTTGTTAGTCGTGTTAATTCTGTTAAGTTCTCACAAAAAAATAAAAACAATGCAGTCTTTTGTGATGAAATTGTGTATCAAGCACAATACTCCACTCACGCACAAATACCTACGTGGCCGCCATTTGCTATGCTTAACTCATTGGCTTCCGCCTTTTTTAAATATCTTGGTTTAGGAAAATTTTCTTTTCAAATTTATGGCATACTTATTTTACTTACCTAATTTTATTGATGATCTATCTATACATATAATAAAGCAATAGGAACGTAAAAGTCTCTACAAAGAAGATAATTAAAAAATAAATGGTCTAGGGTACATGAAATAAGCTACTGAACAAGAATATAACATTTTAAAAATTCGTGTCTGTCTGTTTGTTCGTGCATCACGTTAAAACTACTGGACGGATTGCATCTGTTGGATAGCTTAGGGTTTGACTTAAAAACTGGTGAACTTGGTATTTTAATCAGATGAATAGAAGCCGAGCAATCGATAAAATCTTTTTGACGGCTGAAGTAATTTTGATCAAATGTTGATACAATGGTATTTTAGGTCTTGGAATAGTACCTAAAGTACTTTTAACCTAGAGAAATGACCACGCGTGCGAAGCCGTGGGTACAGGTAGTTCTTAATATTTTATGATATTCTCTTTGTTCATGAGTAGTTAAGTTTTGTTGTGCTATTATAAGTTTTGACTTAAAATTAATATAAAACTGCTATTATTTATGCCTACACAATAAATACTTTTCTCATGTACCTATTTGCTGCCAGCTACTTTGCGTAGACAGATAGATAGATAATATTTTATTGTACACCTCTATACAAAAATATACAGCAAATAGGAACAATCTTATAACTAAAGTACAACGGGCGGACTTATAACTAAAAGCGATTTCTTCTAGTGAACTTTTGGATGGATAAAATAATGAAGTAGAGAGAGGATGGCCCTGTAAACAATTAAAACAAAAGTTCATCGCTCCATATATATATTATAGAAATATTTCAACATAGAGACTATGGTTATCACTATATTCTACCTATATAGGTATTGAGCAGAAATAAAGCGGTGATAAAACTATAAACAGGTCTACAGATCAATTTCTTGTTGCACAATTAAAACAAAAGGTCATCGCTGCATATAAATATTATAGATATATTTCAGTATACAAGCTATGGTTATCACTATATTCTACCTATATAGGTATTGAGCAGAAATAAAACGGTGATAAAACTATAAACAGGTCTACAGTTCAATTTCTTGTTGCACAATAAAAACAAAAGGTCATCGCTCCATATAAATATATAGAAATATTTCAGTATAGAGAATATGGTTATCACTATATTCTATCTATATAGGTATTGAGCAGAATTAAAGCGGTGATAAAACTATAAACAGGTCTACAGATCAATTTCTTGTTGCACAATAAAAACAAAAGGTCTTCGCTCCATATAAATATTATAGAAATATTTCAGTATAGAAGCTATGGTTATCACTATATTCTACTTAAATAGGTATTGAGCCGAAATAAAGCGGTGATAAAACTATAAACAGGTCTACAGATCAATTTCTTGTTGCGCAATAAAATTATGTGAACATTGCACAATTACCTATTGGTACATTATTTTATTTTATTTGTTTGCACATAAAACCATTCTGATAAGCTAGATAAAGGAACCGCATAATCTGACTCCATCTTTATCTTTGCCTTTAAAATAAGATGATTTGCGGTAACGTCTGGTTATCCTTATCTATGCTATCTTATATCTGATGCAGATTGGCATCTGAATGCAGTGTATAGGAGTTTTTATCCGACTACGAACTAATGCGGAGGTATTTTATTCAAATTTTTAAGTTGACAAATTTGGCAGATGGAAAAAAAAAATTCACAGATAGCAGAATAAAAAAAAAACAAAATTAACAGCTGGTATCTAGTTTTTGACGTGAGAAGCCTAGTAACGCTCGGTTATATATTATTATTAAAAACTTCACCGTGACGAAATCAAATTTATGCAAAGAGTGAAATAATAACTTAACCCAAGCCAAGAAGGTTTAAAAAAACAGTTCACATCGCCATATCAAAAGTGAAGCACCTAAGATATGCTGATCCGCCCGCACAAGCCTCACGCACACACTTACACCATGTTATGCCGATCGGCCGCCTCATCGCTGCAAGATTTCGACGTTGTTAGTCGAGTTAATATCATCAAGTTCTCACGGAAAATCAAAAACAATGCAATCTCTTGCATTATCCACTCACGCACACATACGCAACCGCTATTTGCTATGCTTCACTCGTTTGTACCAAACAAACGAGTGAAGCATAGCGCATAGCAAATAGCGGTAGCAAATAGCGGTGAAGATATTTTTTAAATCTTCTTGATCTAAGCATAGAATCTGGTGAGATTCACTTTATTGTTACTTATACTATTATCCATACCAATAAATAAAAGTGAAACGTTGTCTGTTTGTTTGTTTGTTTGTTTATTTGTTTGTTTGGGGAGCTTTAACGCGGTAACGGCTGAACGGATTTTGATTAAATTTAGAATGGAGATAGCTTATACCCTGGAATATAACATAGGATACTTTTTATCCCGGAAAATTTGTAAGTTTCCACGGGAAACTGTAAAATGTTGATTACTCACTGTAAGGAATGGTATGTGGTTGCCATGGAAACGAAATAACAAGTCCGTCAAAAAATATCAAGAGTGTTGCTATACCTACTTTTGCATTGGTTTTTAATATCCTAGAAAAACATAGGATGCTTTTTTTGCGATAAACAGTAGTCCGCATGGACGAAGTCGCGGGCGGGAAAACTAGTTATTTATAAATTTAAGTAACTACGACGACCTCTGTCCAATCTGTTGTTTTTGTTGCGTTACGAATATTGTAAAAATATTTTTAATATACCCTCAATCTTCTTATAATGAGGTAAGGGTGAATGGCCTTGCATAGAGAACGGAAATAATCACTCAAAGCTTAAATTGAACCAATATTATAGAGCTTCAGGAAGTGACAATCATTTTAGGGTGTTTTATAATAGGTAATAATTGTGTGATATATATATGTATAGCTAAGCCATGTTAGCCAACAAAATCCAAATTTTCCTGTTTGTTAATATGTTTAATAATATTATTTCATATGTAGAGTTATTTATCACACTGGAAAGTGTAGCTACTGTCGTAACAGTCCAATAAGAGCTTAGAGTTTTAAAAATGAATACTCTCAGAGAGCAGAAAAATTTGTATGCGCGATGAAGAACTCCATACATTAAAATTGATAGTCCATACAAAACGTCATAAGATGCATAAAAACCGATAAGCATCTATCTTTAGAAGTGTGTGTATGTTTGTTACTCCTTCACGCTCAAATGGCAAAACGGATTTGGATGAAATTTGGTAACAGGATGATAGCTTATATCCTATCCTTCATCATAATAAACGCGGGTAAAACCGCGGGGCGCAGCTAGTATAGACATAGTGGCCCTACCAACTGGCTACAACACTATGGCACTTGAGCTTGGGCATACGAGGGCTGTTTGATAAGTCCTTTTAAAAACTATTTATAAAACCTTTTTTCTGGTAAATGGCATTAACACTGGCAGGCACAATCTTTCAAATGAAGACTGTCTAAAATTCAGCAAAAAAAACAAGTTTTTGTCAGTTTAACCATTGTTTGGAAAAAAAATATTGGAAACTCGCTGGAACAAGTGTTTTGCCCTCAAATGAGACTATGTTGAGAAATAACAGTAAATTGTTTAAAAAAATATTTTTTTTTTTTTACTTTTTAAAACGACTTATCAAACAGCCTTCTTATGTTACGACATATTTTATTTCAATTGATTTCTGTAAAAGATTTTATTTTATTCCGTAGTAGTGAAGAAAATATCAATAATATCTAATTAGTGCCTCATATGATGTTTTCTTGCTACAATTCAGTAATTCAGTTCTCCCTTGCTTAAACTTATACACATTAAACTAAAAATAACAAAACATTTTGCACAAGCAATTCAATAGTTACTCGTATGTAGGTAGCTACATATAGGTTAAATAGGTATACTCACCTTTTTATCTAACAGTATACTATATTAGATAAAAAGTATACTATATTTATCTAACAGTATATAATAGGTATACTCACCTTTTTATCTTTTAGTCAACAGACGATTTCTAGAAATTCAATCACAATAATAATATCTGATACATTACTATCAGTATTGAACAATACACACAGACATTCGTCAATATCACACTGGCTTTTAACCTGTGGTACCGCTTGTTTTATTCAAACAAGCGCAAATAAAAATATATGCAAACAGTATCAAAATTGGTTTATTGTTTGGGAGCTACGATCCTGACTCCTGTCCCCTCATTATAGCTAAGAGTCATTGCGATCACATCAGCTTTCAAACAGAAAAAACCGTATCACAATCGGTGCATTCGCTTGGGAGCTACGATTCCACAGACATACATACACACACATACACTAAACTTATTACACCCCTCTCTTTTCAAATCGTTGAAGTTAAAGCATACTGGTATTTTGCATTCACTGGCTACATCCACCAAAACAAATACATCGAAGAACCTGCTTCTTTGACGATCGGTTGGCCGAGTGGCTAGAGATCCTGACTGCGAAGTCAACGGTTGCGAGTTCGAATCTCACAAGGTGCAAACATTTGTGTGATGTACAAATGTTTGTTTAAGAATCATGTGCGATATTTTTTTAATATACCAGGGTATCCTAGTTTGGGCAAATTGGGGTGAACAAAAAAATAACTTTGACGAAACCGCACTGAGACGATGAATGCACAGACAGACAGAAAGAAGTTGTAAAAAGTTATAAATCGACTGCAAAGAAAGGCTTGCTTCACTCGAACGGATCCTTTGTGGAGTTTGTTTCCTTTGAAAAGTGTTTCATAACTAATATCTCTTTTATACAACCTATTGTGATGAAAATAAGTTTCTTGTTGGCTTACCACAATTTTCCCTTTACTTTTCATGAAATAATTCACATTTATTTCTATTTAGCGTCGGAAAGGCAGCAGCGGTGGCAATTGTAAATAGAAATAGTTCATTATAAGGAATTTATAATTTGCAGCATAGGTCCACAGGTCGCTCAGCAAGCTATGGAACGGGCTATGCACAGGGTTTCTCTAAGGGGTCACATCCGGATCGAGGTGACCCGGCAGAGAACGAAAGTCATCGACATAGCTCAAAGAATTAGCAAACTGAAGTGGCAATGGTCGAAGAACTGATAACCGGTGGGTTAGACGAGTTCTTGAGTGGAGACCTAGTTTGCCTATACATGGAAACGCACTGTAGGACGACATCCGGCTAGATGGAGCACAGATACCGATGACAATTGTTAGCTTCGGACAGTAACTGTCAAAGCTAAATGTTGTCATCGGTATCTGTACTGTGGAGGCTAGCAAATATCGGATTGTTAGGCTTTTGCTACCGATTTCAATTGTAAAGCAATCGCTATCTATATGGAGACTACTTGCACTGGGCAGACGCTCATTTTAAGGTTTCGTACGTCCAAATGAAAAAAAGAACCCTTATTGGATCACTCGTGTATCTGTATGTCCATCTTTCACAGCCAATTTGGTCCGTAAATAAATATTTTTTAAACTTAGGTCACTTTTGGGACGCAATTAAGAAAATTAAAAATAAAAGATTTGCAAATTGTCTTATGATATATCAAATGAAATGGCTTGTTGCGAGGGTTTCAAATATATATTGTTAAAATTTAAAATAAGTAGTTTTAAAGTTATTTATGAAAATAGATGAAATTTACTATCCCATCTTTGTTGTTGATGCACATTGAGCACGAACGGCGGAATGTTGATGTTTAGGTATGTTTGCCTGTAGTTGTGTCTAATCCAGGTTATTGTTTACGCGATATTAAAACGTGCCGTATCTTCCCGCCTTTAACTAAATCTATGGTCATAGCCATGAAAATGGAATTGGGTATCCTAAACATCACCAAGTTCTGGTAAACACACCAGCTTAGAAACGATTTAAAGTGGCCTTCAACTTTAGCAAAGATTAGTTGAAGGACTATTGTCAATTATGAAATAGCTCTATTCAAAGTTGGTTTCAGCGAATAAACGTTCCTGCCTTTTATAACCTAATAACTCACGAGCATACATCATCAATACATAGTATGAAACAAAGTCGCTTTCCACCGTTTGTCTGTAACGCTGAATCTTTAAAACTAAGCAACTTTTTTTTTTTTATTTCGGACTAGTCAATCGTTTGACCACGATTTTAATGGAGTTTACACCATCAGTTAGATTATTTTTCACGAAAAATTTATATATTCAAAGCTGTGCCCAGGGCTTTGCCTGCGTAGTCAAAATACATGGGTTCAATTTTTTTTTGCGCGGTTTCCTAATTCTTTTTAAAAATAACAGATAATTGCCAGTGAAAGGCCCGTCAAAATCGGTCTAGCCGTTTCGGAGATTTTTAATACGAGCATACAAGACCTGAACGTAGCGGAGCGAAGGTCGAGTGTGCGAGAACTAAATTTTTCACATATTTTTTTCTTAATTTCACCGTTGTGAAGCCGGGGTTGGTCACTAGTTAACTATAAATACCTATATTAATGTTAATAGGTTTATACATATACAGATTTTAACATCTCTGTTAATTTGCAATAAAATTGTCGTAAAGCTGTTCAAGGGGCAGTGGCTTTTCGACCATTTATACTTGAAATAAAATATTGGAGTTCATAGACCTAGAGAAAGAACAGAATAGATATTATTATGTACCATATTTTTTGTGATAGTGACGTAAAATAAAACATTGGGATCTCGAATAATTACACATACCTATTTAAACAATATGCCTCGACACCAGACTCGGAGACTTTAACAGCGTATTATGCACTTAATTTTATCCTAAAATTATAAGAAGGGGTGCAACCCCACCCCCGATTAATGCCAGATAATTTACTTTTTGAAGTGTAAAAATTATTTGATTGCCTTTAATAATTAATATCTACGTAACTAGAGGATTTTCAGAAGTAAAATAGATTATTTTCAGAGTAAAAACAGTTTTTTTTTTTCAGATAATAACTACTTTCTATTAAAAATATTTACACGTCATGGCAAAAAAATGGATATGTAAATGAATGTGAAAAAATTGGATATCTCTTTAGATTTTCTAATCTATTGCAAAAATTAAACGGTATACACGTGATTAATTTATGCTTAAATGATAGCTTGTGATCAGTTCTACCTAAAAATACTCCATTTAATGTTGTCTAAAAAATGTTTTTGGAGCTATTTTTAATTGACTTCACAAAAGGTAGAGATTTTCAAGTCGTCTGTATGTCTTTCTATTTTCTTATTGTGTGTATGTTACTTCATATGTACAGTATTTACCAACCAATTTAGATGATCATAAGTTTGTTCAAATGGACAGATATTTAGTGCAGTCTCATTCAAATTTTATCAAAATTGGTTGGGCAGTTTTTTATTAATGAATTCATTTTTAGTTACTTAATGTGTTATTTTGTGTATGTTCCTTCATAACTGCAGGTTTTTTAGCAAAAAAAAATGTTTTTTTTTTAGTATGAATGGTTGTAATTTCAGAATAATTTCACATAAATTTCATTCACGTAAAATTCGTTGAAGGTCATACAGGTGTACGCCCCACACTCGAAGCGCCCGGACGATGAAGTGGAGGATATGTATGACGACGTTTCTAATGCCATGCATGTCCCGAAAACACACTTCACAGTGGTGATGGGGGACTTCAACGCACGGCTGGGCATGAGGAATGGCGATGAACTGAGAGTGGGTCAGTTTGGATTTGGACAGCGGAACCAAAAGGGTCAGCGATTGGTCGACTTCTAGGAGAAGGAGGGACTTTTTATGATGAACTCCTTTTTCAAGAAGCGCCCATCCAGGAAATGGACGTGGATGCACCCTGGCGGTCATAAGCACGAGATAGATTTCATTTTGATGACCAATAAGCATATATTCAATAATGTATCTGTGATCAACAGGGTTAAGACCGGCAGTGTTCACCGCATGGTAAGAGGCTAATTGAATATCAACGTAAAGCTGGAGAGGTCTCGTTTGATGGGATCTACTCTTCGCCCAAGTTCTGCCCAAATCCAAATTCCCGAGAGTTTTCAGTTGGAGCTCCAAAATCACTTCCAAATCCTTACCGAATGCGATACACTGGACGAACTAAACAACGGGCTGGTGGAAATTGTTCACACAGTCGGGTCGGGGTAAGACCCACCGCAAAAATAGAACACAGAAACTCTCTGAGCATACACTGAAACTTATGACAGAACGAGGCGAGATGAGGCTGCAGTCTTCAGTGGATATGTCGAGTTACAGCTTGCTTAATAAACAGATCTCCAAGTCGATGCGACGCGATTTGCGTTTTAATAATACTACTTGTATTAAGAACGCAATAGAGCGGAACAAGGGCTCCAAAGTGTTCGCAAGAGATCTGTCTATTAGGCAAAGCCTGTTGACGAAGCTGAAAACCGACAGTGGCAGCATCGTTTCGTTGAAGCCAGAGATATTGAGTGAGCTCGAGAAGTTCTATGGACAATTATACACCTCATCGCTAGTCCTCCTAGCACGACTAGCGATGCAAGAACCCGTTTAACCCGTCATTATATCAAAGATTTCCCGTACGTCAGCCTATACGAGATCAGAATGGCTCTCAAACATCTGAAGACCAACAAGGCACCAGGGGAGGACGGAATAACGACAGAGCTACTGAAAGCGAGTGGAACACCGGTACTTAAAGTCCGTCAGAAGCTGTTTAACTCCGTCATCCTCCAGGGTACTACGCTAGAGGCGTGGCACAGGAGCGTACTGGTTTTATTCTTTAAGAAAGTTGATAAAACCCTCTTGAAGAATTATAAGCCAATTTTGCTGCTGAGCCACGTCTATAAGCTATTTTTGAGAGTAGTTACAAACCGTCTCGCTCGTTGGTTTGATGACTTTCAGCCTCCCAAACAAGCTAGATTCCGGAAAAAAATTAGCACCGTAGACCACATCCATACGCTCCGGAAGATTATACAGAAGACCGATGAGTATAATCTGCCACTATGTCTAGCGTTTGTGGATTACGAGAAAACCTTTGATTCAGTCGAGACCTGGGTAGTGCTACAGTCATTACAGCGGTGCTAGATTGACTACCGGCACATCAAAGTGTTGAAGTGTTTGTACAGCAAGGCCACCATGACAGTCTGTCTTCAGTATCAGAGCACGAATTCTATCTAAGTGCAAAAAGGGGTGAGACAGGGAGACGTTATTTCTCCGAAACTGTTCACCTCTGCACTGGAAGATATATTCAAGCTTCTGAACTGGAACGGATATGGTGTTAACATCAATAGCGAATACATCACTCATCTTCGATTTGCCGATGATATAGAAATCATGGCAGATACCCTGGGAGACATAAGCACAATGCTCAGTGACCTCAATATTGTTTCTCAACAGGTGGGTCTTAAAATGAACATGGGTAAGACGAACATCATGTCAAATGCCGATTATAACGAAAGTTTATAATCAGTGCGTGTTGCCAGTGATGACATACGGCACTGAGACGTGGTTGCTAACTATTGGTCTCATACAAAAGCTCAGAGTCTTTTGTTCAGAGTTTTGGCTCAGAGTTGCGCAGCGTGCAATGGAGAGAGCTATGTTCGGTGTTTTACTACGTGATAGAATCCGAAATGAGGAAATCCGTAGAAGAACGAAGGTTACCGACATAGCTCTCAGAGTTTGCAAGTTGAAGTGGCTATGGTCAGGCCATATAGTTAGCAGAACCGTCAATCGCTGGAGAATAAAGGTTCTCGAATGGCCGCCACGAACAAGCAAGCGAAATGTGGGGAGACCCCCCACACGATGGACCGATGACATTGTAGCCATCGCAGGAAGTCGGTGGATGAAGGTGGCACAAGATCGCTCGTACAAAGACCCGTATCTCTTTCTTAGTTTGTGATACATAGTAATCGAGTTTTGTTTGCAAAATTTAATACGTCGGGTTTCATTATTGCAATTTTCGAAGGGAACTCTAATTTTTTGAAAGTTTTACTCGCTAATAATATAGCTTTCTTCGTGTGAAAGAATTTTTAAAATCGGGTTTGTATTTTTTGAGTTTATCCATTACAAACAAACAAACAAAACTAACTTCTTTATAATATTAGTGTAGAAATAGATCTCTAGTGTAATTCCAAATGACTATTTTCAAAATTGGCTTAGATTCTGCTCAGTAAATATATTTCAAGCTAATTTATGGATTAAGGAATTAATATTTGAACGCGACCCTTGCACTCGTGACGCTTTTCACTAACAATGAAAACAAACTCAAATTAACGTAATGTTATTAAATAATATGTATTTTATTATTATTTCTACCTTTTAAAACAGATATTCATTGCTTAAAGTAGATTTTTAACAGCACGCACAGGATGATCTGGTTTCATAACACGCTGTTAAAGTCTTTGTGTTGTAAAAACTCATACATTTTAGAACATAATTAAACTAAATTATAAATTACCTTTATGGATATACGACTGATCGACGTTGTCAATAAATTGAGAAAATTCACATTTTATTTTTAAATGATAACGAATGTTGGTACATTCGTTATCAGCACGAGAAAAAATTTATTTAAAAGAAGATAATCATGGCAGGAATGAATAATTTTCATGGAATAGCGATGTTGTCCAATTGGTATGGTTATTCGTGTTGGATGTTTAAAATGCGAATGCTGCTCATGCACGAAGAACTGTGGAGCACCATAATTGGCTACAGCGAGAATGATAAAACGTCTCCCGAAGTGCGTGCTCGTAATGACCATAACATATATTAGGACAGCAAATACGACATTAGAAGCGTGGAATTCACTACAAAGAGCGTATGAAAATCGAGGTTTGGGTCGAAAACTGTCGTTGGAGCGAAGGTTGTATCGATTTTCATTGTCAGATTTTACTGATTTAGAATCGTACTTAACTGCCGACCGCACAGGATCTTGCCGATATTGGTAAAAGAATAGAGGATAGCTCTTTTGCTGCTTATTTGGGTGGTTTAATGTCCCGATATGAACCACTTATAACGGCTCTCGAGCATATTGAAGTCACGATGGAATTAGTTAAGACTAAATTATTGAGTTAAATGACAAGAGAAGCTCAACATGATATTGCGGCGCTACGTTCTTCACATCGAAAGCCTACTCGTATAATATGTTACAAATGCAAACGGCCTGGACACAAAAGCCCTGATTACCCTCTTAAGAAGGAGAAGAAGGCAAATACTGCGGAGACAGGACTTGTTGTTACAAATAGGGAACAAGTTTTGACGAAAACAACAGATGTGATGGAAATGGCTTTATCTGCACCAAGTAATCAGAATCTGGATAAGTGGATTATTGATTCTGGAGCAACTGCGCACATGACTTCGCATGCTGAATGGTTTGCAAGTTACCGGCATGTTGATAGTAGAACAATTACAGTCGCTAACGGTGAGAAATTACCAGCTGTGGGTATTGGTGAGATTTTTATTGACACCAATTCCATTATAAATACAATAAGTAATGTCGTTCATGTTCCTAATTTAAACTGTAATTAACTTTCGGTAAAGAAAGTAGTTGAGAAAGGGTTCAATTGTTTTTGATATAAATGGTTGTAATATATATATATAGAACAAATGATGTATCTAATACGTCATATATAAGATACATCATTGTATTTTATATATGATATCTTATATATAACATGTGATGCTATGGTGCACGGTTCGTTTTGTGGTGGACTGTATAATTTGGATTGTTCAGTTAATTTGCCGCAAAATGTTTAAGCTTTCAATGTGCAGTCTGAACTGTCCAAGTTTCAACTTTGGCATAAGTGACTAGGACATCTTTGCCGTATTGGTATGGATCTAACTAGAAAAGGTCTAGCTGTTGGCGTAGATTTTACGGAGGTTGACAAAGAACCATGCATACCTTGCTTTGAAGGTAAGCAAGCAAGGAAACCCTTCAAATTGAAGTATAAGAAAGCTACATCAGTACTGGAGTTGATTCACACAGATGTATGTGGACCAATGTCAACAGCTTCGTTCAAAGTTAATAAATATTTATTATTTTTGTAGATGAGATTATACACGTTTGATATTTATATATTGCATGACTTCTTAGACAGAGGTAAAAATTGAAGTTCTGCGCTTTCCAATCATTTGTTGAGAGACAAACAGGCATGAAAATAAGGACCTTGAAGAAAGATAATGGTACTGAGTATATAAATAAAATGATGACAGACTATTTGGATTCACAAGGGATTCAACACCAAACAACGGTACCATACAGTCCTCAACAAAACGGGGTAAGTGAACGATGTAAGCGGAGTATTGTAGAGAAGGCTCGTACTTTACTGTCCTATAGCTCTCTCTCCAAGGCATACTGGGAGGATGCTGTAGAGACAAGTGTTTACTTGAAGAATCGGTCTCCTTATCACGCACTTGATGGTAAAACACCATATGAAATGTGGTTTGGAAACAAACCTGACTTATCTCATCTGAGGGTATTTGGATGTAGAACTTTAGTGCATGTGCCTTCATGTAAGAGAACCAAGTTGGACATGAAAGCAACGGAACATATCTTTGTTGGATATTCAAATGATTCAAGGAGCTATTATTTCCGAAATGCAGAAACTCCAAGGAGTTTAGTTAAGTCACGGGATGTCACTTTCTTTGAAAATATTTTCACAGGACTAAAAGCTGAGTCTGCGAGTGATGTGAAATCTAATATCGATTATTTGTTATCGCAGACTCCATCACCAGTAGAAATTTCATCTTCTTCTGAACAACATAATATGATTTTGGAGGAGCAATTTGGAGGACTTTGTGGATGCTGATGAAGATATTGATGATAAAAAATTGGAGTCAGCACACCCAGGTGAGCAAATTAATCCATCTTTGGAAACGTCAAATGTACCTAGGGATGAAAATGTTGACAGTTCTGAAAGAAAATCCTCAGCGAGTACGTAAGCTTCTAGATTTTTATACATACAATACTTTTAGTAATGACGTCTTAAACGATGATCTGAAAACTTATCAGAATTACTAGAGATCATAAAGATCAGTGGATCTCAGCAATGATGGAAGAGTTCAACGCCTTACTTAAAAAATAAACTTGGATGTTGGTAGATAAACCTAATCATAAGTCCTGCATACCATGCAAATGGGTTAATAAAATAAAGCGAGAAGCTGAAGGTTACATAGTGAAATACAAATCTCGACTAGTAGCTAAAGGATTTACGCAAGTAGAAGGTGCAGATTACTATGAGACCTTTTCACCAGTTGTGCGCAACTCATCATTTCGAACTCTACTAGCCCAAGCGGTGCAGGAAGACTACAAAGTTCGACATATAGATGTTGAAACAGCCTTTTTGAACGGTCACTTGGAAGAGGAAGTTTTCATGTTACAAACTCAAGGATTTGAGCGAAATGGAGAAGAAAATAAGGTCTGCTTATTGAAAAAGACCTTATATGGCTTAAAACAAGCACCTAGAGCCTGGAATATAATGTTAAAACCAACTTTGACAGCTATAGGATTTGACCAAAGTCCTTCTGAGCCTTGTGTCTTTACAAAAAATATTTCAAGCAAAATTTCCTTGATACGGGTCGTCTATGTTGACGACCTTGTTGTTCTTTATAGGAATGACGTGACGTATGACAATTTCAAATGCTAGTTGGAAAAGTATTTTTCATTGAAAGATTTAGGAATTATAAATATATTTACAGGTATAAACATATCTGGTCACGAAAATAATATTAAATTATCCCAAATAACTTATATAGAAAATATCCTTAGGAAATTTAATATGCAGGATTGCAATGCGGCTTCAACGCCTCTTGCACAAAATAAACTAAATCCTCGTTCAGGTGAGTCTAGATATCCATACCAGGCTTTCATTGGCTCTCTTATGTTTCTGGCTGTAAACACGAGGCCAGATATAGCCTATACAGTCAGTTATTTAAGTCAATTTAACAGCAAAAATGATGTGAGACACTGGAATACTGATAGACAGTGTGTACGATACTTGAGTGCCACTAAAAACGTTGGTATAACTTACAGAAAGGTAGATAACAGAACACTGTGAGCTTATAGCGACTCAGACTTTGCCAATTGTACAGAAAACAGACGGTTGTTTATATTTTGAACTAGCTGATGATGGTCGAATATCTTGGGAATCACGGAAGCAGCTTACGGTGGCATTATATTCGACAGAATCAGAATACATTGCTTTAGCAACAGCTACTAAAGAAGCGTGTTTCCTGAAACGATTCATCACTGAAATAACAGGTAAATCACCAAATATTGTTATTTTCTCTGATGCCAGAGTGCACAGAAACTAGCACTAAACCCAGTCCACCATAATAGGACTAAGCACATAGATGTAAGTTTCATTTTATCAGAGATATACCGGAAGGTTAATGATAAGGTAATAGAACTAAAGTATATGCCTACTGATAAATTACCTGGAGATGTTCTAACCAAACTACTAGGTCCTACTAAGCATCCAAGATGTTTGAAGAACATGGGTGTTACTTGATTTCTATTTACTAGTATTATTTTATGGTTTAAGGTGTTTTTTACTGTTCGGATGTTTTTAATTGAAGTTGATTAAGTTTTTACAACATATCCTATGTTGTAAAAACTCATAGTTTTTGAACATAATGAAACTAAATTATAACTTACCTTTATGGATATACTACCGAGTGACGTTGTCAATAAAATCCTAATGGAGAAAATCCACATTTTATTTTTAAAACCAACACTTCGAGCTCTATTCCAAATTTCATCAAAATCTGTTCAGCCGTTTGAGCGTGAAGTAGTAACAAACATACACAGACCAAACAAACTTTCCTCTTACCTGAATTATTTGTGTGAATAACCAATGCACACGGCTTGTCTGACAATTGACGGGCTAATATTATTTGTATATATTTACAGAGCTCGTGACCGGTTCAAATATTTATGCTGATCGCATTTGGTTCATCCAGCTGCAATTCAAATGGCAAGTTACTGGCTCAGTTTGACGCAATTCTAATTCCCACTAGGCAAGTTTCATCTAACTTTTCTACTCATCTTGTCGTACAGGGCCGGAGATTTAGTGTTCCGTAACCAGGATCCTAAGCTTATTATGAAATCGCACTGAAATGGTCCATTTGTTTTTTTTTGCCTTACTTTGTCCGATATATCTCGTAAATTAGTTTATTCTAGATAGCCGTGATAATGTTGCTACTAAATCCAAATGATGCGTTAGATTACCCTAGAGAAAATTCTCATTTTTTTATATTGCATGTACCGTATATACGTTGTATAATGGGGCAAAAAAAGGCCACGATAGAACAAAAAGGAAAAAAACTGTCAATTAAACATCATTATAATCTTAAAATACCTACTTGTTCAACGAATCGATGGAGAACAAAATAAAACATTTGCACTGTCTCCTATTAAGTTTGTGATTTTCTCTTTCAAAGCGTAAGAGCCCCATAATATGTATTTACACCTATGTAGCGGATATCTATACAAGTGCTAAAATTTAACCTTGTAGTATTCATAGTCTCTGAATAAAATGCCTGTGACGTACAGACAGATGGACAGAAGGACATGATAAAATTATAAGTGCTCCTTGTTTGATTGCATAACCCTAAAAATCGGTTAAACTGGAACTCAAACGGTCTTTCATATGTAAAAAAAACTCATTATGTTACATCAAAGACTTTATTTCTTCTTATCTTTTAACACCAATATAAGGGTAACATGAATAAAACTAGTTTCTTCGTAAAACACGTGTTTCTGAGGGAGTTGCGTCTATTTTGAGATGAGAAGATAATTTGTTATTCAAAGGGTTCTCTACTGCTCCAAATATTTGAGAGCTCAAAGGTTTGGAGCAAATGTATTTGATACATTAATATAATTATGTCTGTTAGGTGCTTTTGCTACTGAACGATCGAACACACTATGTAATTAATAAGATACAAAATATTAGTACAATTTCAATACATTTCACTTTGCATTTAAACGACTCCTATATTAACGTAGAAAACAAAAATTTGGTTTCTGGTTTGCTATTCAAATATCTGCTAATTAATATAAGAGTTTTCAAACTCAAAGCATACTTAGTTAACTAAATTTTATTGATTTGGATCTATTTATAGTTATATTAATTATATTTCATCTATTTTTCCTTGTTCGTGATATATTAATATAAACTTGTAAAAGTGCAAAGGTAAAGGCACCTATTTCCGCGGTATTTTCACCAAAACTCGAAAGGACGTTCAAAATTAAGCATTTAATGAACCTTTCTGACGGTTTAGCTATTGTAATCACAAGCCTTATTGTTTTTACTTTTTAAATAGACTAAATGATTTATTATTGGGTTAAAATTTGTACTCAAAATTAAATTAAATCTGAAAAAGTCCTAGGCACCTAATTCCGATGTAAAAATCCTTATTCCGATGTATTTGGTCCCCAATTCCGAGTGTACAATATACAAAGTGAAAAGTATAATTATTGTAAAAGAAAAATAGTGATTTTATTATTTTAAATTAGTTTTTGCATTATTGAACTAAAGAAAACTGCATAGTAACCTGCACAAAGTTGTGAAAAAAAGCTGAAAGCTGCATTTTAGTTGTGTCTATGCCGCGGAATAACATGCTTATTGAACCTTTTCCCGACCTGCTGTACATCGGAATATCGTTTCATACCAAAAAAAACACGTTTACTAATTCTGAGTACTAAAATATATAAGATTTTTGCATATTTTATGTACAGAAAAATGATTAATTTCAATTTCGTCGTAACTATATATAATAATTGCTAATCCTTACGTTGGATTGTGTATGAACTTTAATTTTCTATCTTATCTTTTCCATACAACGAATTAATAAAATACTTCCATTGATCACCTATGACATGTTATAATTAGTGAATGTGACGCAAAAATGTACCTCGGAAATAGATTTTAATATTTAAGTACTGAATAAGAAACTGACTAAAATATTTGGCACCTAATGCCGCGGTATATTTAAAACGTATTTTTACCATAATTTACTATGAAAAACTCCACAAAAGTTAAGTGTTTTCGATTAAAAAACAATTTTTTGCAATAGTTTATCCCATAGAAGTAGACACACAGTTTAAAAATAACGATAAAAACTATATTTAAAAATTTGATTGTGATGTGGATCAAATTACGCACGCTAAATAAATTGTCTCGAATGCGGGTAAGCGGTAATAGATCGCTAAGTGTACCAAGTGTAAATACTCGTTAGTTGACAAACCGTAGTCGTGTGTCAATTACTGTTGCTTAAATACAATGAATATAATATACTTCCTAAAGGTTATTAGTTTTGGAATTTTGATCAAATGTTGGTATATTGGTATTTTAGGTCTTGGAATAGTACACAGAGTAATTTTAACCTTGAGAAATGACCACGTGTGCAAACCCGCGGGCATTAACTAGTTAGAAATAATGACTAAAATTATCTACGTAGAGAATGCTTTATCAATTATTAATGGACTGTCAGCTTCGTTGAAGTATTACCAATCTATGCCTTGCTCCGTGGGGGTTTATGTCCTCAGACTCGAACGTCTCTGTGTCGGGCAAAATAAAGACGCCAAATTGTCGCGAACGTGCGATAATGTATCGACAAATACCGAATACAAATACTAAGTACAAATACGCGTCGGGTATGCCACTGATTTGTTAGCGATAGGAAATAAATTGTGCGAATATTATGTATAATTTACAAAGTGTTTACAATATAAATGGTGTTTGATCACGTTATGTGATGTCAGTAGAGTTGTTGAATGTTTATCATGAATTGGGGATTTTTGTAAGGATGAGTGACGATATTAGCAGTTTATTGCCAACTGCAGCTTTTATTTGTGGATTCAAAAAGCTAAATAACTGGACAATCGTTTTAAGTCTCAAAAAGTTTAACTAGAATTCGAATGAATCACCATTTTGGCTAGCACTATTTTCCAGCTTCGGATGTATTTGGCTTTCAATTTAACGGCCTTTGTCACAGTTAGATTTATTATTATTCAGTGAACCGAATTGCAGGCCATTTGCTTTTGGAAGTGCCGTTAGAAGTGCTACTAAATTGGATTCAAACGTCGCTGTGGTCTAGATCGTCAAACAACATTAATGGAAATAGCTGCATTATGATCTTCTTTGCATCATGATCTCCTTTGAGAAACATTGTTCCAGTTGTTAGAAATATTATTTTGTAACCAGCTTAAGGCTAGTTTACTACTAACTGAGGATAACTCCATCCAATTAAGATACCAAGTACTCTAATTTTTATGTCAAACCGCATCGAAATTAGTCCAGCAGTTTTTACGTGATGCGTGAACAAAAATACAGACAAACAGACTAAAAAACAGAAAGACAAGATTTAAAGAAAAAGACTTGTTCAGTAGATTATTTTAAGTACCCTAGACCATTTTTTTTTAAATATCTACATTGTACAGTTTTTTGGTTCCTACTAGGTATATTATAAGTATCGATAGACAGATAAGCATAGTACATACAGTTCATCCCTCCAGCATTTATTTGGGAATCTGTACCAATGACAAAAGGATTCTGACTATCACATCAGTTTCATTCCTATTTAAAAAAATAAAATAACAGGTTTTCTGACCCTCTGGAACATTCGATAGGTGTTTTTACAGCACTTGGATTATTATCTTAATTTGGATCGGTACACTGTTCCACCGGTCAGTACTCGTCATTCATCACCTCCTCCCACTCCTCATTGTCCGCATCTCTATACCATTACGTGATCGGTTAAGTTTGCTACTGACCCTTCTTCACCATCTGTCACAGCACTTGGGATCGATGGAGATGCTGCATACCGGTGGCAGTATCGCGGCGAACTGCTCATTGAGTTGCGCTTGCGCGAGGACCGGATTGTTCTGTTCCATTAGTATTTTAGGTAGATAAGTCAGAAGGGTGAAATTTAGGCGGTGCCACAATGGTTCTTACAGACATTTGATCCTCACAATTGACCCTGTCGATTGATAGCATAAAATTACAGAATAAAGTTTTTGGCATTAATGTATTTTCGATTCCCGGCTGAGGCAAGCAAGTTTCTAAAATTCTTAGTGAGAATTAATTTCCAAAACAAACGAATGTTTTTTTTTGAGTAAAATTCGCTATCATCATAAGTACTTTTCCTTCACCGACCGCCCGTAAATTCCATTCTGTAGATATTTGTGTTTTAGTCGGAGGTTTCATGGTTTCGTCTACGCATAATCTCAGAAACAACAGACGCGGGGAGCAATGGAGTGATGGAGAGCAATGGAGATACAAAAATATTTTTAGCGTTCCTTTGAACTGAGACCATCACACTAATAATTATTAAAAAGAGGAAAGTTTGTATGTATGTATATTTGTTACTCCTTGACACTCAAATGACTGAACAGACATTGATAAAATTTGGAATGGAGATAGCTTATACCCTGGAATACACACGATACTTTTCATCATCATCATCATCATCCTTCACGCTCAAATGGGCCATTCGATTTTATAGTTCCAATATCTACTGTTACTGTAGTGATATTCTTCTGCCCTTTTCTGCAAGAGTACGTCTGGAGAAGTACCTACCACACCTGTGCCAGATATTGTGCCACCAAGAAGAGTACATTATCGGTTCCTATGTTTCACCTGAACGACAAAGTTTCCAGCAAAACTGGGAATAAGAGACAAAAGGACCAATGAATCAGGGTGACGGGGGTGAGTTCTGCAACTGCAACTGTTCTGAGTGACACTGCAACTATTTATGGCAGGCGTACTATCAGGTTAACGATACGTTGTGGAATTGTTGTGAACAATTCTACGCGAGCGACGCGTTACGTGGCCAAGTGCTCGTTCGTAGCGAATAATGGCCCAGATGAGTAAAATGAAAACAAGAAATATAAAAAGTAAAAATGAGCTATTTAACACGATTTATGAATGTCCTAGAACTACTAAACTCGACAAGGTAACTTTCATTCTAATTTCCCAAGAATAATAACTTGTGGCTGTGTATAAGTTAGCAAAGCCGCGTATGAAACTACTTTCGAACTCAGGAAACATTATTACCTGATAATACTAAACTAGTGGCTCTGTGAGCTGTAGACCTCGCCCGTACAAACTTTTTTGCAAACAATCTAGCTATGCACAGTAGCGCAATCTAGTTACCTTCTTGTACTACTAACAGTAATAACCGAGGTGCTCCATCAATCCCTACCTAGCAGGTTAAGAGCTGATTCCACTGGTAGAAACCTAAAAGTTAGAAATTTACTGCATTTTGAGGAGCTATTCTGCTCATGACGCCGAAGTCCTCATCAGATCTTCACCAAATTTTTATGAGACTAATTTAACGTTACTCCTTTCAAATACGGAGTATCAAAAATCCCCAACGATTAAAAAAAAGCTAAAAACTTGCTTAACCTTTATAACAAGTTTCGTCTAGATCGGTTGAGAAATGCGATCTGTATAGGAGAACAGCCGGACAGACATCCGGGCATACGAAATAATTTTTGCCCAAGCTGCAATAGAGACACTTCACTCTCACTTCGTGCTTGCTCGGTCAAATACTAGCTGTGCCCGCGGTTTTGCTCGCGTTTTATTCTGGGATTAAAGTTCTACAATACAATCAACTTTGTTCAGCCGTCATATCGTTTATTATCGATTGCTTGGCTTCTATACTCATCAAAATGAGATACAACGGACACCAGATTTTACGTCAAAACCAAAGATATCCAACAATGAAAACCGTATCGCAAACATGGTCCAGTAATGTTTACGTGATAAGAGAACTTACAGACAGACATATACCATTGAAAAAATTGTTATATTCTTGTTCAGTAGATAAATTAAAGTCCCCTAGACCAAATTTTTGGTTATCTTCTTTGTACAGTTTTTTTTACTTACTGCTTTACTAAAGGTATAGTTTAATTAATAGAGCTCACCTATATCCCTTTAGCCTATATGCCTTTGTATGTAGTTCAGCGAAGTCTTGTTTAATCCCAGAAAATGGAGAGAATTTATTATACGTTCAGGCTGACAATGACGCCAATTCTGTTGAGCAACTCACTAAACTAAACTAAGCTAAAGCTAAATTTAATTTATTTTAGTGATTCCTAAAATTTTATCAGTTGTTGATTTCAACTAAACTAAGATATCATTGTGACAGGACTTATTTGATTTTGACAACGACTAAATTTAATTGCTAGTGTTGCCCACATTTAAATAATGAACAAATGTAATCATAAATTGTTGTTTATTATCTGTGTTAGGGAGACGTTTGTATAGTTTTTTTCATAAGCCGCTATGCGCATGCGCGATCGAATGTTTCGAGTGGGGAAGTTTTGAAATGAAACGTCAATGAAATCACTCCGAAACATAGGGGTACCAGGTTCTAAATGTTGACCATCACGAAATGGGCTATATCTTCTCGACTTTATTACTGTGCAACTATAAAAGCTCCAGAGATCGAATGTAGGTGTCATTTTTCTGGATGGGTAAACAAATGGGGTCTAATACAAAAGTGGCTGCAGCACCTGGAAAGTCCGTACTAAAATAAAGATTATACACATTTTGAACTCCAGCACAGAGCAAACGAGAGGTTTTCAGGACCGGATCAAATTGTACGTGGCGTTGACGTTTCACGCCAAGCAAACGGCCATGCACCCCAACACAGTCATCTGGTTTTTCAAAAAAACTAGTACATTTATGAAACGGAAATCTGGTTATGTTTCGACGATCACGCATGCGCATAAGGGCTGTAGAAAAGTTCTAAATTTAATCTTCGGAGTGTGACATACATGAATACATGTTGACTTTAACGGTCACGCATGCGCATCTCAATCACATCAGTTTCAAACAGAAAAACCGCATCAAAATAGGTCCATTCGTTTGCGAGCCACAGACAGCCACACGGATACATACATACACACATAAATGCACACACACATACAGAGACACATACACACACACACACACCCTAAACTTATAACCCCCCCCCCCTCTCTTTTCAAGTTCGGAGGTAATAAAGATTTTATAATAAAGCAGTGAGTAACAAAAGGTCTGTACAAAGAAGGTAATAATAAAAAATGTTCTAGTTGACTTTAAATAAGCGAATGAACTTTAAATAAACGAATATACTTAACATTTTTCAAAATCATGTCTGTCTTTTTGTCTGTTCGCGCATCACGTAAAAACTAGGCTTAGAATTAAAAAAGGTTTTGGTGTTAAAGGTTTTGGTGTACTTGGTATTTCAGTCCGGTGAATAGAAGTCGAGCAATTGATAAAACATTTTTGACGGATGAGTGAAATTTGTTATTTTATACCTTAAAGGTACTTTTGGTCCTAAAATAACACATAGGTTACCGGTGTGAACTTGGCAGCCAAAATGTAGCAGCCTAAAATCCGACTAAATTAAGAAGGTTTTTTTTTATAATAGTGGTTCACTCTTATTTGTTAATTAATGATTATTGTTTAATAATAATAATATTAAAAACTTTGATTAATAAGTTAACGCAAATTTTTATAAAAATATATCCCGAAGAACATGAACAAAATATATTCTTGAGATTTTTAAGGGAACACGCGTCTAGTTAGTGCTCTTATCCCCTGAAAAATGAAAGTTTGAATTACCAATTTTATTCTCTCATAATGTAGCTTCAAAACGAGTATACCGACAATGTGGCTAAATGACAGCTTAACCCTAAATTCTTTACTTGAATTTTGGATGAACACTGAACCGTGTCTGAAATTTTTAGGCTGCTGATATATTTCGACTTGAAATACGAAAATATTGTTTAAAATCTGCAAATTTGTATCTTAAATGATATACAGACTACCTTTTAATCACTATTACAAAGTGTTTTTTTGACCATTTAACCCTGGAATAGTTAATAAAAATTGATGTTGAGTTTAAATTTCACTACTCATGTTCAACGGTGTGTCTCGAGCTTTAAGACCCAGAAATAAAGTATTGAACTCATTCAAATATAACAAATGATGCACACACTTTTATAAAAATGCTTACAGAAGCTGACTAAACACCAACCTGACCATATAACATCCCTAAACACATGAACCAAAAAAAAACTAGATATTTTTCAGGGAACAAACCTCTAGTAAGACCTCTCATCCCCTGAAATCTGTAAGTTTTGATATATCATACTATTGTCTAATAAAGTAGCTTCAAAACGTGTATAAAGAGAATGTGGCTAAAAGACAGCTTAACCCTAAATTCTTTACTTGAATTTTGGATGAACACTGAACCGTGTCTGAAATTTTTAGGCTGCTGATATATTTCGACTTGAAATACGCAAATATTGTTTAAAATCTGTAAAGTTTTATTTTAAATGATATACAGGCTACCTTTTAATCACTATTACAAAGTGGTTTTTTGACCATTTAACCCTGGAATAGTCAATCAAAATTGATGTTGAGTTTTGATTTCACTACTTATGTTCCACGGTGTGTTTCGACCTTTGAGACCCTGAAATCAACTACTAATCTCATTTAAATATAACAAATGGTGCACAAGCTTCTATAAAAATGCTAACAGATGGTGGCTAAACGCCAACCTGACCATAAAACATCCCAAAGTACATGAACCAAAAAAAACCTAGAGATTTTTCAGGAAACAAACCTCTAGTAAGACCTCTCATCCCCTGAAATCTGTAAGTTTTGATATATCACACTACTCTCTAATAAAGTAGCTTCAAAACGTATATAAAGAGAATATGGCTAAATGACAGCTTAACCCTAAATTCTTTACTTGAATTTTGGATGAACACTGAACCGTGTCTGAAATTTTTAGGCTGCTGATATATTTCGACTTGAAATACGAAAATATTGTTTAAAATCTGCAAAGTTGTATCTTAAATGATATACAGACTACCTTTTAATCACTATTACAAAGTGTTTTTTTGACCATTTAACCCTGGAATAGTCAATCAAAATTGATGTTGAGATTTGATTTCACTACTTATGTTCCACGGTGTGTTTCGACCTTTGAGACCCTGAAATCAACTACTAATCTCATTTAAATATAACAAATGGTGCACAAGCTTCTATAAAAATGCTAACAGATGGTGGCTAAACGCCAACCTGACCATAAAACATCCCAAAGTACATGAACCAAAAAAAACCTAGATATTTTTCAGGAAACAAACCTCTAGTAAGACCTCTCATCCCCTGAAATCTGTAAGTTTTGATATATCACACTATTGTCTAATAAAGTAGCTTCAAAACGTGTATAAAGAGAATGTGGCTAAATGACAGCTTAACCCTAAATTCTTTACTTGAATTTTGGATGAACACTGAACCGTGTCTGAAATTTTTAGGCTGCTGATATATTTCGACTTGAAATACGAAAATATTGTTTAAAATCTGCAAAGTTGTATCGTAAATAATATACAGGCTACCTTTTAATCACTATTACAATGTGGTTTTTTGACCATTTAACCCTGGAATAGTCAATCAAAATTGATGTTGAGTTTTGATTTCACTACTTATGTTCTACGGTGTGTTTCGACCTTTAAGACCCTGAAATCAACTACTAATCTCATTTAAATATAACAAATGGTGCACAAGCTTCTATAAAAATGCTAACAGATGGTGGCTAAACGCCAACCTGACCATAAAACATCCCAAAGTACATGAACCAAAAAAAACCTAGATATTTTTCAGGAAACAAACCTCTAGTAAGACCTCTCATCCCCTGAAATCTGTAAGTTTTGATATATCATACTATTGTCTAATAAAGTAACTTTAAAACGTGTATAAAGAAAATGTGGCTTAATGACAGCTTAACCCTAAATTCTTTACTTGAATTTTGGATGAACACTGAACCGTGTCTGAAATTTTTAGGCTGCTGATATATTTCGACTTGAAATACGAAAATATTGTTTAAAATCTGCAAAGTTGTATCTTAAATGATATACAGGCTACCTTTTAATCACTATTACAAAGTGTTTTTTTGACCATTTAACCCTGGAATAGTCAATCAAAATTGATGTTGAGTTTTGATTTCACTACTTATGTTCCACGGTGTGTTTCGACCTTTGAGACCCTGAAATAAACTAATAATCTCATTTAAATATAACAAATGGTGCACAAGCTTCTATAAAAATGCTAACAGATGGTGGCTAAACGCCAACCTGACCATAAAACATCCCAAAGTACATGAACCAAAAAAAACCTAGGTATTTTTCAGGAAAAAAACCTCTATTAAGACCTCTCATCCCCTGAAATCTGTAAGTTTTGATATATCATACTATTGTCTAATAAAGTAACTTTAAAACGTGTATAAAGAAAATGTGGCTTAATGACAGCTTAACCCTAAATTCTTTACTTGAATTTTGGATGAACACTGAACCGTGTCTGAAATTTTTAGGCTGCTGATATATTTCGACTTGAAATACGAAAATATTGTTTAAAATCTGCAAAGTCGTATCTTAAATGATATACAGGCTACCTTTTAATCACTATTACAAAGTGTTTTTTTGACCATTTAACCCTGGAATAGTCAATCAAAATTGATGTTGAGTTTTGATTTCACTACTTATGTTCCACGGTGTGTTTCGACCTTTGAGACCTTGAAATAAACTAATAATCTCATTTAAATATAACAAATGGTGCACAAGCTTCTATAAAAATGCTAACAGATGGTGGCTAAACGCCAACCTGACCATAAAACATCCCAAAGTACATGAACCAAAAAAAACCTAGGTATTTTTCAGGAAAAAAACCTCTATTAAGACCTCTCATCCCCTGAAATCTGTAAGTTTTGATATATCATACTATTGTCTAATAAAGTAACTTCAAAACGTGTATAAACAAAATGTGGCTAAATGACAGCTTAACCCTAAATTCTTTACTTGAATTTTGGATGAACACTGAACCGTGTCTGAAATTTTTAGGCTGCTGATATATTTCGACTTGAAATACGAAAATATTGTTTAAAATCTGCAAAGTTGTATCGTAAGTGATATACAGGCTACCTTTAAATCACTATAACAAAGTGTTTTTTTTGACCATTTAACCCTGGAATAGTCAATCAAAATTGATGTTGAGTTTTGATTTCACTACTTATGTTCTACGGTGTGTTTCGACCTTTGAGACCCTGAAATCAACTACTAATCTCATTTAAATATAACAAATGGTGCAAAAGCTTCTATAAAAATGCTAACAGATGGTGGCTAAACGCCAACCTGACCATAAAACATCCCAAAGTACATGAACCAAAAAAAACCTAGAGATTTTTCAGGAAACAAACCTCTAGTAAGACCTCTCATCCCCTGAAATCTGTAAGTTTTGATATATCACACTACTCTCTAATAAAGTAGCTTCAAAACGTTTATAAAGAAAATGTGGCTAAATGACAGCTTAACCCTAAATTCTTTACTTGAATTTTGCATGAACACTGAACCGTGTCTGAAATTTTTAGGCTGCTGATATATTTCGACTTGAAATACGAAAATATTGTTTAAAATCTGCAAAGTTGTATCTTAAATGATATACAGGCTACCTTATAATCACTATTACAAAGTGTTTTTTTGACCATTTAACCCTGGAATAGTCAATCAAAATTGATGTTGAGATTTGATTTCACTACTTATGTTCCACGGTGTGTTTCGACCTTTGAGACCCTGAAATCAACTACTTATCTCATTTAAATATAACAAATGGTGCACAAGCTTCTATAAAAATGCTAACAGATGGTGGCTAAACGCCAACCTGACCATAAAACATCCCAAAGTACATGAACCAAAAAAAACCTAGATATTTTTCAGGAAACAAACCTCTAGTAAGACCTCTCATCCCCTGAAATCTGTAAGTTTTGATATATCACACTACTCTCTAATAAAGTAGCTTCAAAACGTTTATAAAGAAAATGTGGCTAAATGACAGCTTAACCCTAAATTCTTTACTTGAATTTTGCATGAACACTGAACCGTGTCTGAAATTTTTAGGCTGCTGATATATTTCGACTTGAAATACGAAAATATTGTTTAAAATCTGCAAAGTTGTATCTTAAATGATATACAGGCTACCTTATAATCACTATTACAAAGTGTTTTTTTGACCATTTAACCCTGGAATAGTCAATCAAAATTGATGTTGAGATTTGATTTCACTACTTATGTTCCACGGTGTGTTTCGACCTTTGAGACCCTGAAATCAACTACTTATCTCATTTAAATATAACAAATGGTGCACAAGCTTCTATAAAAATGCTAACAGATGGTGGCTAAACGCCAACCTGACCATAAAACATCCCAAAGTACATGAACCAAAAAAAACCTAGATATTTTTCAGGAAACAAACCTCTAGTAAGACCTCTCATCCCCTGAAATCTGTAAGTTTTGATATATCGTACTATTGTCTAATAAAGTAGCTTCAAAACGTGTATAAAGAAAATGTGGCTAAATGAAAGCTTAACCCTAAATTCTTTACTTGAATTTTGGATGAACACTGAACCGTGTCTGAAATTTTTAGGCTGCTGATATATTTCGACTTGAAATACGAAAATATTGTTTAAAATCTGCAAAATTGTATCGTAAGTGATATACAGGCTACCTTTAAATCACTATAACAAAGTGTTTTTTTGACCATTTAACCCTGGAATAGTCAATCAAAATTGATGTTGAGTTTTGATTTCACTACTTATGTTCTACGGTGTGTTTCGACCTTTGAGACCCTGAAATCAACTACTAATCTCATTTAAATATAACAAATGGTGCAAAAGCTTCTATAAAAATGCTAACAGATGGTGGCTAAACGCCAACCTGACCAAAAAACATCCCAAAGTACATGAACCAAAAAAAACCTAGAGATTTTTCAGGAAACAAACCTCTAGTAAGACCTCTCATCCCCTGAAATCTGTAAGTTTTGATATATCACACTATTGTCTAATAAAGTAGCTTCAAAACGTGTATAAAGAGAATGTGGCTAAATGACAGCTTAACCCTAAATTCTTTACTTGAATTTTGGATGAACACTGAACCGTGTCTGAAATTTTTAGGCTGCTGATATATTTCGACTTGAAATACGAAAATATTGTTTAAAATCTGCAAAGTTGTATCGTAAATAATATACAGGCTACCTTTTAATCACTATTACAATGTGGTTTTTTGACCATTTAACCCTGGAATAGTCAATCAAAATTGATGTTGAGTTTTGATTTCACTACTTATGTTCTACGGTGTGTTTCGACCTTTAAGACCCTGAAATCAACTACTAATCTCATTTAAATATAACAAATGGTGCACAAGCTTCTATAAAAATGCTAACAGATGGTGGCTAAACGCCAACCTGACCATAAAACATCCCAAAGTACATGAACCAAAAAAAACCTAGATATTTTTCAGGAAACAAACCTCTAGTAAGACCTTTCATCCCCTGAAATCTGTAAGTTTTGATATATCGTACTATTGTCTAATAAAGTAGCTTCAAAACGTGTATAAAGAAAATGTGGCTAAATGACAGCTTAACCCTAAATTCTTTACTTGAATTTTGGATGAACACTGAACCGTGTCTGAAATTTTTAGGCTGCTGATATATTTCGACTTGAAATACGAAAATATTGTTTAAAATCTGCAAAGTTGTATCTTAAATGATATACAGGCTACCTTTTAATCACTATTACAAAGTGTTTTTTTGACCATTTAACCCTGGAATAGTCAATCAAAATTGATGTTGAGTTTTGATTTCACTACTTATGTTCCACGGTGTGTTTCGACCTTTGAGACCCTGAAATAAACTAATAATCTCATTTAAATATAACAAATGGTGCACAAGCTTCTATAAAAATGCTAACAGATGGTGGCTAAACGCCAACCTGACCATAAAACATCCCAAAGTACATGAACCAAAAAAAACCTAGGTATTTTTCAGGAAAAAAACCTCTATTAAGACCTCTCATCCCCTGGAATCTGTAAGTTTTGATATATCATACTATTGTCTAATAAAGTAACTTCAAAACGTGTATAAACAAAATGTGGCTAAATGACAGCTTAACCCTAAATTCTTTACTTGAATTTTGGATGAACACTGAACCGTGTCTGAAATTTTTAGGCTGCTGATATATTTCGACTTGAAATACGAAAATATTGTTTAAAATCTGCAAAGTTGTATCGTAAGTGATATACAGGCTACCTTTAAATCACTATAACAAAGTGTTTTTTTGACCATTTAACCCAGGAATAGTCAATCAAAATTGATGTTGAGTTTTGATTTCACTACTTATGTTCTACGGTGTGTTTCGACCTTTGAGACCCTGAAATCAACTACTAATCTCATTTAAATATAACAAATGGTGCAAAAGCTTCTATAAAAATGCTAACAGATGGTGGCTAAACGCCAACCTGACCATAAAACATCCCAAAGTACATGAACCAAAAAAAACCTAGAGATTTTTCAGGAAACAAACCTCTAGTAAGACCTCTCATCCCCTGAAATCTGTAAGTTTTGATATATCACACTACTCTCTAATAAAGTAGCTTCAAAACGTTTATAAAGAAAATGTGGCTAAATGACAGCTTAACCCTAAATTCTTTACTTGAATTTTGCATGAACACTGAACCGTGTCTGAAATTTTTAGGCTGCTGATATATTTCGACTTGAAATACGAAAATATTGTTTAAAATCTGCAAAGTTGTATCTTAAATGATATACAGGCTACCTTTTAATCACTATTACAAAGTGTTTGTTTGACCATTTAACCCTGGAATAGTCAATCAAAATTGATGTTGAGATTTGATTTCACTACTTATGTTCCACGGTGTGTTTCGACCTTTGAGACCCTGAAATCAACTACTTATCTCATTTAAATATAACAAATGGTGCACAAGCTTCTATAAAAATGCTAACAGATGGTGGCTAAACGCCAACCTGACCATAAAACATCCCAAAGTACATGAACCAAAAAAAACCTAGATATTTTTCAGGAAACAAACCTCTAGTAAGACCTTTCATCCCCTGAAATCTGTAAGTTTTGATATATCGTACTATTGTCTAATAAAGTAGCTTCAAAACGTGTATAAAGAAAATGTGGCTAAATGACAGCTTAACCCTAAATTCTTTACTTGAATTTTGGATGAACACTGAACCGTGTCTGAAATTTTTAGGCTGCTGATATATTTCGACTTGAAATACGAAAATATTGTTTAAAATCTGCAAAATTGTATCGTAAGTGATATACAGGCTACCTTTTAATCACTATAACAAAGTGTTTTTTTTACCATTTAACCCTGGAATAGTCAATCAAAATTGATGTTGAGTTTTGATTTCACTACTTATGTTCTACGGTGTGTTTCGACCTTTGAGACCCTGAAATCAACTACTAATCTCATTTAAATATAACAAATGGTGCACAAGCTTCTATAAAAATGCTAACAGATGGTGGCTAAACGCCAACCTGACCATAAAACATCCCAAAGTACATGAACCAAAAAAAACCTAGAGATTTTTCAGGAAACAAACCTCTAGTAAGACCTCTCATCCCCTGAAATCTGTAAGTTTTGATATATCACACTATTGTCTAATAAAGTAGCTTCAAAACGTGTATAAAGAGAATGTGGCTTAATGACAGCTTAACCCTAAATTCTTTACTTGAATTTTGGATGAACACTGAACCGTGTCTGAAATTTTTAGGCTGCTGATATATTTCGACTTGAAATACGAAAATATTGTTTAAAATCTGCAAAGTTGTATCTTAAATGATATACAGACTACCTTTTAATCACTATTACAAAATGGTTTTTTGACCATTTAACCCTGGAATAGTCAATCAAAATTGATGTTGAGTTTTGATTTCACTACTTATGTTCCACGGTGTGTTTCGACCTTTGAGACCCTGAAATCAACTACTAATCTCATTTAAATATAACAAATGGTGCACAAGCTTTTATAAAAATGCTAACACATGGTGGCTAAACGCCAACCTGACCATAAAACATCCCAAAGTACATGAACCAATAAAAACCTAGACATTTTTCAGGAAACAAACCTCTAGTAAGACCTCTCATCCCCTGAAATCTGTAAGTTTTGATATATCACACTACTCTCTAATAAAGTAGCTTCAAAACGTTTATAAAGAAAATGTGGCTAAATGACAGCTTAACCCTAAATTCTTTACTTGAATTTTGGATGAACACTGAACCGTGTCTGAAATTTTTAGGCTGCTGATATATTTCGACTTGAAATACGAAAATATTGTTTAAAATCTGCAAAGTTATATCTTAAATGATATACAGGCTACCTTTTAATCACTATTACAAAGTGTTTTTTTGACCATTTAACCCTGGAATAATCAATCAAAATTGATGTTGAGATTTGATTTCACTACTTATGTTCCACGGTGTGTTTCGACCTTTGAGACCCTGAAATCAACTACTAATCTCATTTAAATATAACAAATGGTGCACAAGCTTCTATAAAAATGCTAACAGATGGTGGCTAAACGCCAACCTGACCATAAAACATCCCAAAGTACATGAACCAAAAAAAACCTAGATATTTTTCAGGAAACAAACCTCTAGTAAGACCTTTCATCCCCTGAAATCTGTTAGTTTTGATATATCGTACTATTGTCTAATAAAGTAGCTTCAAAACGTGTATAAAGAAAATGTGGCTAAATGACAGCTTAACCCTAAATTCTTTACTTGAATTTTGGATGAACACTGAACCGTGTCTGAAATTTTTAGGCTGCTGATATATTTCGACTTGAAATACGAAAATATTGTTTAAAATCTGCAAAGTTATATCTTAAATGATATACAGGCTACCTTTGAATCACTATTACAAAGTGTTTTTTTGACCATTTAACCCTGGAATAATCAATCAAAATTGATGTTGAGATTTGATTTCACTACTTATGTTCCACGGTGTGTTTCGACCTTTGAGACCCTGAAATCAACTACTAATCTCATTTAAATATAACAAATGGTGCACAAGCTTCTATAAAAATGCTAACAGATGGTGGCTAAACGCCAACCTGACCATAAAACATCCCAATGTACATGAACCAAAAAAAATCTAGATATTTTTCAGGAAACAAACCTCTAGTAAGACCTCTCATCCCCTGAAATCTGTGTGTTGTAACTAACCTCTCTCCCTCAAAATAAATATATCGCTTGGCCAATTGATCGTCTATACTACGTTGTGAATATAAGTAACCCGGAACTTTTAGAGTGCGTGACTGTACTGGGAAGGAATGAAAATTAATATGAAAGTACAAATACAGATATCACAATAAATATGTTAACTTAGCATCTGAGATTTGGTTATTAACATAGTGTTAACAAGAGCGTGTTCTTTGATAATATAAATGTGTTATTATAATATTCAAATAATTACTGAAGTCATATCGTTCGCATCTCTCCATACAGACATCATAAAATATAAAACAGGAATTCAGAAGACTTATTGTTTACTTATTATTTAATTGTGAGAAGGTGTTTGTTTGTTCTGCCTGATATTCTCCGACAATATGATCAGAGACCTTAAGGCATAACATGTTTATTCTCTTTTTATTTTAGAGTTTGGCTATGTAAAACCACTCATATGATAGTAGAACTTTCATCGTCTACTAAACGGAGTGGTATGAGGATGGAGTAGCGTAGGTATATTTTATGTGTATAGCAAACCATTCAGTCTAACATAACTGGAGTTAGTTCAGGTTGACTTAGTCGAACATAATCGGTCTATGCCGTAACTTGTCTTTTACTGACTATGTCAGTTAGTTTTATTTAAATAAAGTCTGGATTATACCAGTAAATGGCTATAGTTGTCATTAGGAATAAATCCCTTTAGTTTATCGGCCTTGTCGTAATTCGTAGCTGAGACTAAAGCCTCTGATATTCAATACGTTTCCTTAAAATATTTAAGGGTTTTATCTGGACTATGCCAGTGTGAATTATTTAGTATTCAGGAATAATCCTCAGTAAATTAATTATGAAATTATTACACTTTTGTAAGTACATTTCCATAATAATTGCTATTAATTCAAGGTTGTACCTTAATTAAAGATTTCGTAATCGATCAACAGTAAGCATGTCAATCCTTCACTAGTGCCTGACAGAGCCAGAATTTACACGATAAGGGTCCCTTTGTTCAGCTTATAGCCTTCATCTTTTTTCGGAACATAAGATATTCTATCAGTGCTGGGTGCCAAAACAACAAAGTGAAAATTAACATTCCTTCCATATATTTCAACCAAGAAACCTATTAATTAGTTCGTGATTGACTATATAAATATAATTAAAGATTTCGTAATCGATCAACAGTAAGCATGTCAATCCTTCACTAGTGCCTGACAGAGCCAGAATTTACACGATAAGGGTCCCTTTGTTCAGCTTATAGCCTTCATCTTTTTTCGGAACATAAGATATTCTATCAGTGCTGGGTGCCAAAACAACAAAGTGAAAATTAACATCCCTTCCATATATTTCAACCAGGAAACCTATTAATTAGTTTGTGGTTGATTATATAAATATAAAAGTTCTGCTAGACTGAAATAGTATTAAAATTCACCCTTAAGGCGTAATTCATCTTTAATCTTACATAAAGAAATTGGTTTGAAGGGTAGGAATATGACAGTTAGGAGGAAGCAATCGGAGTCAACCTCCGCTATCACCGATTACTAATCGAGCCATAATTTATCTGTATTTGATATTTATGTTTGAAGGTTGAGTCAGTAAGCAATGATCTGTTGGCCGAACAGAACAATACTCCACTTACTCATTGTATTGTGTGCGTAAGGGTATCTCCTCTTTGTGAAGTCCTTTTGATAGCAGCAGATATTATTTACAAGTCAGCAATGCATAGGAAAGATCACGTATATAGTAAAGGTTGTGAGGCTTTAAAATCGCATCTATCTCCATACAATATCACTCACTTGGTAATAATTCATACAGTATGTAAATGAATAAGCTATCACTCAATTAGTATATAATGTAAAACAAAAGTTCGTTATTTTTCTATTCTATGAGGATAAGGGTATGTTATACTTATTTCTAACGCTGTTGTATTTAGTGGTCATTCACCTGCGCCAACCAAGGGAAAGGGGGATCCTGCTTCTTCAGAAACTGAAAGCCGTTCCGAGACCTAACAAATGAATGATCATTAAATAAACGATTCCGCCTTATTAGCTCTAAAACCCTCCACCAATTTATTCTAAGATCAGGAAATCTCGTGCCGTTATCTAAAGGGAACATAATAATAAGATATAATGTGCAAAGTTAATAACTGGCATTGAAATTCAGGTAGCTGTAAATAAACATTATTATCATCCCTAATAACACTTCTCCAATCCATGATACAATCAGGAAATCTCGTACCATCATTAACTGAAAGTGACATGATATAAAATAATATGCAAGATTACTAATTATAGTAAAAGTCAGGTAGCTGTAAATAAACATCATTATAATTTTCTAATATCTCTCCACCAATACATGATACAATCAGGAAATCTCGTACCATCGTTAACTGAGAAAAACCCTGTATATATAAAAGTGAACCTTGATTTCAAAATTGTTCTTTAATTTCGATTAAACATACTAATTACATCAAACTAGATACCTTTAGTCCGTATTTTAGGTAAATTCCGACTAGAGATCAGTTATAATCGGCAAATTTGAGACTAGGTGCACCTGTTCCTAGTACGTTCAGATACTTGTTTAAAATATTTATTCCATCCAGTCCTCCTGGTAATTCAGGATATAAGCCATCCTAGTACCAAACCTCATCCAAATCGGTTCAGCCGTTTGAGTGTGGAGTTACGAATGATGATGATGATGAAAAGTTTACATGTGCCAATCCTGCATATAAGCTATCCTAGTATCTGTCTTCATCCAAATCAGTTCAGCCGTTTGAGCATAAAGGAGTAAGAACTGCGATGACGAAAAGTATTACATGTGCTAATCCAACAGATAAGCTATCCTAGTATCTGATTTCATCCAAATCAGTTCAGACGTTTGAGCGTAAAGGAGTAAGAACTGCGAGGATGATGAAAAGTATTATATGTGCTAATCCAGCATATAAGCTTTCCTAATACCTAATTTCATCCAAATCTGTTCAGCTGTTTGAGCGTAAAGGAGTAAAATAAAAATGGTGATGATGATGATGATGAAAATCATTCCATGTGCTAATCTAGTATATAGCTACCCCAGTACTTAATTTCATAGCAAATCAGGTTAGCCGTTTGAACGTAAAGGAGTAAAAAATATACCTACATACTTCCGCCTTTACAATGTTAAACAGTGTAATCACTCAATAATCACCAGCATTCTTCAATACACAAAACCCGCTAGTGGCAACCATCATCTGATAAAGAAGAAAAGAGTTCCCTAAAGTATTTATCTAGACTTCAACTTAATGCCCATTTTAAGGTTTAGAAATCACTCGAAGATTTCTATTTATCTAGTGTTTATATAGTCAATTTTCTATGAAATTGCCGTTGAACATAAATGTCTTACTTAAACCGGTGAATTATTTTTATGGTTATTTTATGATATAACTAGCCGCCCCCACGTCTTCACCCGCGAGTGGCAAATTTCATCAGTTAAAGTGTTTCCTAAAATATTTATCTAGACTTCAAATTAATGCTCCATTTTAAAGGTTCAGAAATCAATCGAAGATTTCTATTTATCTAGCGTTTGCGTAGCCAATGGTATATGAAATTTGCAGCTGAAAATAAATTTCTTACTTAAACCGATGAATTCATTTTTATGGTAATTTTATGATATAACTAGCCGCACCCACGTCTTCACCCGCGTGTGTCAAATTTCATCAGTTAAAAGAGTTCCCTAAAATATTTATCTAGACTTCAAAATAATGATCCATTTTAAAGGTTCAGAAATCACCGAAGATTTCTATTTATCTAGCGTTTGCGTAGCCAATGGTATATGAAATTTGCAGCTGAATTGTCTTACTTAAACCGGTGAATTCATTTTTATGGTAATTTTATGATATAACTAGCCGCACCCACGTCTTCACCCGCGTGTGTCAAATTTCATCAGTTAAAAGAGTTCCCTAAAATATTTATCTAGACTTCAAATTAATGATCCATTTTAAAGGTTCAGAAATCACTCGAAGATTTCTATTTATCTAACGTTTGTATAGTTAATGGTCTATGAAATTTGCAGCTGAATTGTCTTACTTAAACCGGTGAATTCATTTTTATGGTAATTTTATGATATAACTAGCCGCACCCACGTCTTCACCCGCGTGTGTCAAATTTCATCAGTTAAAGGAGTTCCCTAAAATATTTATCTAGACTTCAAATTAATGATCCATTTTAAAGGTTCAGAAATCACTCGAAGATTTCTATTTATCTAACGTTTGTATAGTTAATGGTCTATGAAATTTGCAGCTGAATTGTCTTACTTAAACCGGTGAATTCATTTTTATGGTAATTTTATGATATAACTAGCCGCACCCACGTCTTCACCCGCGTGTGTCAAATTTCATCAGTTAAAAGAGTTCCCTAAAATATTTATCTAGACCTCAAATTAATGATCCATTTTAAAGGTTCAGAAATCACTCGAAGATTTCTATTTATCTAACGTTTGTATAGTTAATGGTCTATGAAATTTGCAGCTGGAAATAAAGGGGTTTCATTCCAGGGCACAGCCACCCTAAATTCAAACCTCAACCAAATCCGTTCAGTTGTTTGATCATACATCTAGTCATGAAGTACATCGCGTACCATACCCAAACTAGGTACAAAGTACTTTACTAAAGAATGGAAGCAATATTCATATAAAAGGATTACCACTATTAGCGTGTTGCCTACCGTCCACGACTGACTGCACATGCGGCGAGCGGCGAGCGAAAGATCCGATTACGGGAAGTACTGTCTCGCTCACTCGATATACCTAGTTACCGCGCTACAATCTCACGATCTATGATTTCATGTGGACCAAGTTGGTAGGTACCTAAGACTAGGTGCCGCCCACCACCAAAGCACACGTGATCCCTGCACCTGTTCCAGTATCCTCCACTCGATGCTCGAACAAACATACAGACAGACAGACAAAATTCCCAAAGGTTATATTTCCTTTCAACAGCCATTCCAAGCACCACAGACCAATCCTTCCCAAACTACACTGTACAGAGACCCCCCGACACTCACGGCTCCATTATAAGTATTGATTAATATGATAGAATAATTATATCTCTGTTTACGTATTTTTTTTTCCTATGTCGATCGTCCCTCGCATCGCTGCACAGAATAAATAATAGTACAAGATAGAACGTAGCCGATTATCTCTTTAAATGCTTTACGTTCACTACCACAATTATCGTATGTTCTCTGCTTGTTAGCTACTACCTTACCGCGTGCGCACGCGCAGTATGTGCGCAATGAGGCATGTTGGCGATATATCGTCACCGACTAGACAAAACATAACACAAAATTCTCTTTACGAGGGCTACGTCCCTCCAGCATGCCGGACGGAGCGGGCGCCGCACACCGAACATAAACACTACCCTAATTCATTAAAACAAACCCCAAGTAACCCTTCTCGAATCAGAAATAATTTTAGTATGCCTCTCATCCTGTTAGTGTACTATTTCGCTGAAACTCCAAGTATCTTCCAAGAGCGCCGCTCGGTGACTCTCCGGGCCCAGGCCGCCCCAATCACTTTAGGTACACTACGATTTTATTGAACTCCGGAGCCGATCGGCGCACGCACAACCACTCACTTATCGTGTTTCTTCTTGACTCCTCTCTCGACACGTCTTAATTTCTCAAGGTCTCGCAACGACTGCCTCGGACGCCCGGCCTCGCTTAACTGTTACGTACGTGTCTCGCGGAGACGCTCCGCACGCGACCTATCCTTGGAACGATTCCGCACTGACTGGCTCCCGCTCCCGGGGTTTTTTCCATGCGCATGATTCAACGGACTACGTTCGTTGTTCCCCCACCCCTGGGCTGCAATGCTATAACGCCGAGCCAAAACTTTCCACTCATAATACTAAATAATCCCAGTACCCACGAATTCTATGATTAGTATATCAATGCAATGTTCACGTTAAGGAAAGGGTTAAACACATTGATGACCGAATTATGGTTAGGTACATTCACCCCCCAAAATTATAAAAAGTTTATCTGGTTAGAATTTTGCAAAACTAAAACATAATTCGAAATTAGTTTTAAATTCAAAACTTTTTTTTCTTTTTGTCATTTTTTCTAAAAAAAATTTTTAAATCCATTTGCCACAATACTTAGATACTTTTCAATTTATATTTCATCGCATTATTGTTTCTCAATACGCTATAGTGCACAATGGAAAATAAGTATTTACCATTACTCTTTGTCAACTACTTGCACAGAGAATGCAATTCCATACTGTTCCGCCATTTGATAATAATGATACTACTAAAAATTTTGACTCCTACAATATGTCGCACCCAGTAGAAATATAACAATACGCAATATATTGTAATTTGCTTTGATCCCAAATCTACTTGCCAATTTGAAACTAAAAAGCAAAAATTACTTCACCGGACTGTTACTAACTTTAAGATTCCATTGAATAAAAACACTAACATTGAAACTGAAAGTTATTCGAATAACTAAACCCTAAAATTCAAAATTAATAACATTTTTTTCAAGAAACAAAAATAGACATACATACGAAATCCCCCATATATCAAAATAGCTACATGATATTACAAAGTACAACGCAATGCTCTAATATCTTGCTTACTTTTAGCTCTTTTAAGTCAAATTCTTTCCATTAAGCATAATTATTTTTATTTGTCACTTCCTTTTAAGCGTAACCGCAGACTAACTTAAGTTTTTTTTCTAATATTTACAACTTTTAGATGATGAATATAATTAGTTGTCTCTTGTTGTTGATATGGAATTAGTAATGTTTTTTTTTGTACATTAACGACTAAAATTATCTAATGTTCCAATATATATATATTTTTTAATTTCCTTTTATGTGTTCTTACCAAAACCTTCAATAATTCAGTTCAACATGATTGCTTATTTTCTAACTAGCAACCTTCCACGGTCACACCCCCGCGAACATAATATAAATTAATGATGATAGCAAAAAGAACCCCATTTCCAGGACCCAAAGCGTTCACACCCTGATCTCATCAGCTGTTCCAGCGCTGAGCGGCAGTTTAACTCTTCGTACATAACTACATACATACATACCTACATACATACATAGACATAATTCTATATCTTTATTAGATTTACTAGCCCAGCGCACCTACGCCCAACGGTTTCACTCATGTTGTTGTTGTTGTTGTTTTATTTCTATCAGTTCCCTATATAGCTTACAGCACCCAAAAACAATACATCAAAAAAGAACCCCTAACTTTAGCTTACTTTATGATAATAACGTCCTATATTATTATTTTTACTAACAAATCTCTTTTTTTTCTGTTATTTCTCTAAAAGTGATCCATTACATACATTACAATCCATTACTAACTGAACAACACCACCAATATTGTATGTTTATGTATAACTAACTAAAACTTCCTTAATTCTAGAACATAAACACATGTAGACCTACGTCATTTAATATCTCAACCCTAACTCACTAACACCCCCATATTTCTAGAACTTAAGCGTCCCTCTCCGAACTATAAACAAACATACCAACTCACGTTCCACAACTTTTAAACTAAAGCAAACCCAAGATCTAAAGTATTTATTTCAAACTTCACTCCCTAACACCCCCATATTTCTAAAACTCAAACATCTGAACTCACTAAAATGCCCAAACGACTCTAGCCCGCGACGCGTACGTGCATGTGCGCAATGCCAAATATATCGAATTCTTGTAATATCTTAAACCTTTTTCACTAACACCCCCACAATTTTAAGACTCAACTCTTCTCACTGTGATCTGTATACTCTCAATCTAAAAACGTACTTTATCAAAACATTTTATAATAAATAGTTTTTCCCAGAACTAGTCTCGACAACTCTTTCCATTTCACGAACACCAAATTGTAGGCTATTAAAGCCTACTTTCAGAATAACTGTAATATCCTGGTCACGGCTTCACCATATTGTAACTAACCTCTCTCCCTCAAAATAAATATATCGCTTGGCCAATTGATCGTCTATACTACGTTGTGAATATAAGTAACCCGGAACTTTTAGAGTGCGTGACTGTACTGGGAAGGAATGAAAATTAATATGAAAGTACAAATACAGATATCACAATAAATATGTTAACTTAGCATCTGAGATTTGGTTATTAACATAGTGTTAACAAGAGCGTGTTCTTTGATAATATAAATGTGTTATTATAATATTCAAATAATTACTGAAGTCATATCGTTCGCATCTCTCCATACAGACATCATAAAATATAAAACAGGAATTCAGAAGACTTATTGTTTACTTATTATTTAATTGTGAGAAGGTGTTTGTTTGTTCTGCCTGATATTCTCCGACAATATGATCAGAGACCTTAAGGCATAACATGTTTATTCTCTTTTTATTTTAGAGTTTGGCTATGTAAAACCACTCATATGATAGTAGAACTTTCATCGTCTACTAAACGGAGTGGTATGAGGATGGAGTAGCGTAGGTATATTTTATGTGTATAGCAAACCATTCAGTCTAACATAACTGGAGTTAGTTCAGGTTGACTTAGTCGAACATAATCGGTCTATGCCGTAACTTGTCTTTTACTGACTATGTCAGTTAGTTTTATTTAAATAAAGTCTGGATTATACCAGTAAATGGCTATAGTTGTCATTAGGAATAAATCCCTTTAGTTTATCGGCCTTGTCGTAATTCGTAGCTGAGACTAAAGCCTCTGATATTCAATACGTTTCCTTAAAATATTTAAGGGTTTTATCTGGACTATGCCAGTGTGAATTATTTAGTATTCAGGAATAATCCTCAGTAAATTAATTATGAAATTATTACACTTTTGTAAGTACATTTCCATAATAATTGCTATTAATTCAAGGTTGTACCTTAATTAAAGATTTCGTAATCGATCAACAGTAAGCATGTCAATCCTTCACTAGTGCCTGACAGAGCCAGAATTTACACGATAAGGGTCCCTTTGTTCAGCTTATAGCCTTCATCTTTTTTCGGAACATAAGATATTCTATCAGTGCTGGGTGCCAAAACAACAAAGTGAAAATTAACATTCCTTCCATATATTTCAACCAAGAAACCTATTAATTAGTTCGTGATTGACTATATAAATATAATTAAAGATTTCGTAATCGATCAACAGTAAGCATGTCAATCCTTCACTAGTGCCTGACAGAGCCAGAATTTACACGATAAGGGTCCCTTTGTTCAGCTTATAGCCTTCATCTTTTTTCGGAACATAAGATATTCTATCAGTGCTGGGTGCCAAAACAACAAAGTGAAAATTAACATCCCTTCCATATATTTCAACCAGGAAACCTATTAATTAGTTTGTGGTTGATTATATAAATATAAAAGTTCTGCTAGACTGAAATAGTATTAAAATTCACCCTTAAGGCGTAATTCATCTTTAATCTTACATAAAGAAATTGGTTTGAAGGGTAGGAATATGACAGTTAGGAGGAAGCAATCGGAGTCAACCTCCGCTATCACCGATTACTAATCGAGCCATAATTTATCTGTATTTGATATTTATGTTTGAAGGTTGAGTCAGTAAGCAATGATCTGTTGGCCGAACAGAACAATACTCCACTTACTCATTGTATTGTGTGCGTAAGGGTATCTCCTCTTTGTGAAGTCCTTTTGATAGCAGCAGATATTATTTACAAGTCAGCAATGCATAGGAAAGATCACGTATATAGTAAAGGTTGTGAGGCTTTAAAATCGCATCTATCTCCATACAATATCACTCACTTGGTAATAATTCATACAGTATGTAAATGAATAAGCTATCACTCAATTAGTATATAATGTAAAACAAAAGTTCGTTATTTTTCTATTCTATGAGGATAAGGGTATGTTATACTTATTTCTAACGCTGTTGTATTTAGTGGTCATTCACCTGCGCCAACCAAGGGAAAGGGGGATCCTGCTTCTTCAGAAACTGAAAGCCGTTCCGAGACCTAACAAATGAATGATCATTAAATAAACGATTCCGCCTTATTAGCTCTAAAACCCTCCACCAATTTATTCTAAGATCAGGAAATCTCGTGCCGTTATCTAAAGGGAACATAATAATAAGATATAATGTGCAAAGTTAATAACTGGCATTGAAATTCAGGTAGCTGTAAATAAACATTATTATCATCCCTAATAACACTTCTCCAATCCATGATACAATCAGGAAATCTCGTACCATCATTAACTGAAAGTGACATGATATAAAATAATATGCAAGATTACTAATTATAGTAAAAGTCAGGTAGCTGTAAATAAACATCATTATAATTTTCTAATATCTCTCCACCAATACATGATACAATCAGGAAATCTCGTACCATCGTTAACTGAGAAAAACCCTGTATATATAAAAGTGAACCTTGATTTCAAAATTGTTCTTTAATTTCGATTAAACATACTAATTACATCAAACTAGATACCTTTAGTCCGTATTTTAGGTAAATTCCGACTAGAGATCAGTTATAATCGGCAAATTTGAGACTAGGTGCACCTGTTCCTAGTACGTTCAGATACTTGTTTAAAATATTTATTCCATCCAGTCCTCCTGGTAATTCAGGATATAAGCCATCCTAGTACCAAACCTCATCCAAATCGGTTCAGCCGTTTGAGTGTGGAGTTACGAATGATGATGATGATGAAAAGTTTACATGTGCCAATCCTGCATATAAGCTATCCTAGTATCTGTCTTCATCCAAATCAGTTCAGCCGTTTGAGCATAAAGGAGTAAGAACTGCGATGACGAAAAGTATTACATGTGCTAATCCAACAGATAAGCTATCCTAGTATCTGATTTCATCCAAATCAGTTCAGACGTTTGAGCGTAAAGGAGTAAGAACTGCGAGGATGATGAAAAGTATTATATGTGCTAATCCAGCATATAAGCTTTCCTAATACCTAATTTCATCCAAATCTGTTCAGCTGTTTGAGCGTAAAGGAGTAAAATAAAAATGGTGATGATGATGATGATGAAAATCATTCCATGTGCTAATCTAGTATATAGCTACCCCAGTACTTAATTTCATAGCAAATCAGGTTAGCCGTTTGAACGTAAAGGAGTAAAAAATATACCTACATACTTCCGCCTTTACAATGTTAAACAGTGTAATCACTCAATAATCACCAGCATTCTTCAATACACAAAACCCGCTAGTGGCAACCATCATCTGATAAAGAAGAAAAGAGTTCCCTAAAGTATTTATCTAGACTTCAACTTAATGCCCATTTTAAGGTTTAGAAATCACTCGAAGATTTCTATTTATCTAGTGTTTATATAGTCAATTTTCTATGAAATTGCCGTTGAACATAAATGTCTTACTTAAACCGGTGAATTATTTTTATGGTTATTTTATGATATAACTAGCCGCCCCCACGTCTTCACCCGCGAGTGGCAAATTTCATCAGTTAAAGTGTTTCCTAAAATATTTATCTAGACTTCAAATTAATGCTCCATTTTAAAGGTTCAGAAATCAATCGAAGATTTCTATTTATCTAGCGTTTGCGTAGCCAATGGTATATGAAATTTGCAGCTGAAAATAAATTTCTTACTTAAACCGATGAATTCATTTTTATGGTAATTTTATGATATAACTAGCCGCACCCACGTCTTCACCCGCGTGTGTCAAATTTCATCAGTTAAAAGAGTTCCCTAAAATATTTATCTAGACTTCAAAATAATGATCCATTTTAAAGGTTCAGAAATCACCGAAGATTTCTATTTATCTAGCGTTTGCGTAGCCAATGGTATATGAAATTTGCAGCTGAATTGTCTTACTTAAACCGGTGAATTCATTTTTATGGTAATTTTATGATATAACTAGCCGCACCCACGTCTTCACCCGCGTGTGTCAAATTTCATCAGTTAAAAGAGTTCCCTAAAATATTTATCTAGACTTCAAATTAATGATCCATTTTAAAGGTTCAGAAATCACTCGAAGATTTCTATTTATCTAACGTTTGTATAGTTAATGGTCTATGAAATTTGCAGCTGAATTGTCTTACTTAAACCGGTGAATTCATTTTTATGGTAATTTTATGATATAACTAGCCGCACCCACGTCTTCACCCGCGTGTGTCAAATTTCATCAGTTAAAGGAGTTCCCTAAAATATTTATCTAGACTTCAAATTAATGATCCATTTTAAAGGTTCAGAAATCACTCGAAGATTTCTATTTATCTAACGTTTGTATAGTTAATGGTCTATGAAATTTGCAGCTGAATTGTCTTACTTAAACCGGTGAATTCATTTTTATGGTAATTTTATGATATAACTAGCCGCACCCACGTCTTCACCCGCGTGTGTCAAATTTCATCAGTTAAAAGAGTTCCCTAAAATATTTATCTAGACCTCAAATTAATGATCCATTTTAAAGGTTCAGAAATCACTCGAAGATTTCTATTTATCTAACGTTTGTATAGTTAATGGTCTATGAAATTTGCAGCTGGAAATAAAGGGGTTTCATTCCAGGGCACAGCCACCCTAAATTCAAACCTCAACCAAATCCGTTCAGTTGTTTGATCATACATCTAGTCATGAAGTACATCGCGTACCATACCCAAACTAGGTACAAAGTACTTTACTAAAGAATGGAAGCAATATTCATATAAAAGGATTACCACTATTAGCGTGTTGCCTACCGTCCACGACTGACTGCACATGCGGCGAGCGGCGAGCGAAAGATCCGATTACGGGAAGTACTGTCTCGCTCACTCGATATACCTAGTTACCGCGCTACAATCTCACGATCTATGATTTCATGTGGACCAAGTTGGTAGGTACCTAAGACTAGGTGCCGCCCACCACCAAAGCACACGTGATCCCTGCACCTGTTCCAGTATCCTCCACTCGATGCTCGAACAAACATACAGACAGACAGACAAAATTCCCAAAGGTTATATTTCCTTTCAACAGCCATTCCAAGCACCACAGACCAATCCTTCCCAAACTACACTGTACAGAGACCCCCCGACACTCACGGCTCCATTATAAGTATTGATTAATATGATAGAATAATTATATCTCTGTTTACGTATTTTTTTTTCCTATGTCGATCGTCCCTCGCATCGCTGCACAGAATAAATAATAGTACAAGATAGAACGTAGCCGATTATCTCTTTAAATGCTTTACGTTCACTACCACAATTATCGTATGTTCTCTGCTTGTTAGCTACTACCTTACCGCGTGCGCACGCGCAGTATGTGCGCAATGAGGCATGTTGGCGATATATCGTCACCGACTAGACAAAACATAACACAAAATTCTCTTTACGAGGGCTACGTCCCTCCAGCATGCCGGACGGAGCGGGCGCCGCACACCGAACATAAACACTACCCTAATTCATTAAAACAAACCCCAAGTAACCCTTCTCGAATCAGAAATAATTTTAGTATGCCTCTCATCCTGTTAGTGTACTATTTCGCTGAAACTCCAAGTATCTTCCAAGAGCGCCGCTCGGTGACTCTCCGGGCCCAGGCCGCCCCAATCACTTTAGGTACACTACGATTTTATTGAACTCCGGAGCCGATCGGCGCACGCACAACCACTCACTTATCGTGTTTCTTCTTGACTCCTCTCTCGACACGTCTTAATTTCTCAAGGTCTCGCAACGACTGCCTCGGACGCCCGGCCTCGCTTAACTGTTACGTACGTGTCTCGCGGAGACGCTCCGCACGCGACCTATCCTTGGAACGATTCCGCACTGACTGGCTCCCGCTCCCGGGGTTTTTTCCATGCGCATGATTCAACGGACTACGTTCGTTGTTCCCCCACCCCTGGGCTGCAATGCTATAACGCCGAGCCAAAACTTTCCACTCATAATACTAAATAATCCCAGTACCCACGAATTCTATGATTAGTATATCAATGCAATGTTCACGTTAAGGAAAGGGTTAAACACATTGATGACCGAATTATGGTTAGGTACAGTGTGTATCACACTATTGTCTAATAAAGTAGCTTCAAAACGTGTATAAAGAGAATGTGGCTAAATGACAGCTTAACCCTAAATTCTTTACTTGAATTTTGGATGAACACTGAACCGTGTCTGAAATTTTTAGGCTGCTGATATATTTCGACTTGAAATACGAAAATATTGTTTAAAATCTGCAAAGTTGTATCGTAAATAATATACAGGCTACCTTTTAATCACTATTACAATGTGGTTTTTTGACCATTTAACCCTGGAATAGTCAATCAAAATTGATGTTGAGTTTTGATTTCACTACTTATGTTCTACGGTGTGTTTCGACCTTTGAGACCCTCAAATCAACTACTAATCTCATTTAAATATAACAAATGGTGCACAAGCTTCTATAAAAATGCTAACAGATGGTGGCTAAACGCCAACCTGACCATAAAACATCCCAAAGTACATGAACCAAAAAAAACCTAGGTATTTTTCAGGAAAAAAACCTTTAGTAAGACCTCTCATCCCCTGAAATCTGTAAGTTTTGATATATCATACTATTGTCTAATAAAGTAACTTCAAAACGTGTATAAAGAAAATGTGGCTAAATGACAGCTTAACCCTAAGTTCTTTACTTGAATTTTGGATGAACACTGAACCGTGTCTGAAATTTTTAGGCTGCTGATATATTTCGACTTGAAATACGAAAATATTGTTTAAAATCTGCAAAGTTGTATCTTAAATGATATACAGACTACCTTTTAATCACTATTACAAAGTGGTTTTTTGACCATTTAACCCTGGAATAGTCAATCAAAATTGATGTTGAGTTTTGATTTCACTACTTATGTTCCACGGTGTGTTTCGACCTTTGAGACCCTGAAATAAACTACTAATCTCATTTAAGTATAACAAATGGTGCACAAGCTTTTATAAAAATGCTAACAGATGGTGGCTAAACGCCAACCTGACCATAAAACATCACAAAGTACATGAACCAAAAAAAACCTAGATATTTTTCAGGAAACAAACCTCTAGTAAGACCTCTCATCCCCTGAAATCTGTAAGTTTTGATATATCACACTACTCTCTAATAAAGTAGCTTCAAAACGTATATAAAGAGAATGTGGCTAAATGACAGCTTAACCCTAAATTCTTTACTTGAATTTTGGATATTAAATATTTTCGTATTTCAAGTCGAAATATATCAGCAGCCTAAAAATTTCAGACACGGTTCAGTGTTCATCCAAAATTCAAGTAAAGAATTTAGGGTTAAGCTGTCATTTAGACACATTTTCTATATACACGTTTTTAAGCTTCTTTATTAGACAATAGTATGATATATCAAAACTTACAGATTTCAGGGCATGAGAGGTCTTACTAGAGGTTTGTTTCCTGAAAAATATCTAGTTTTTTTTTGGTTCATGTACTTTGGGATGTTTTATGGTCAGGTTGGCGTTTAGCCACCATCTGTTAGCATTTTTATAGAAGCTTGTGCACCATTTGTTTTATTTAAATGAGATTAGTAGTTGATTTCAGGGTCTAAAAGGTCGAAACACACCGTGGAACATAAGTAGTGAAATCAAAACTCAACATCAATTTTGATTGACTATTCTAGAGTTAAATGGTCAAAAAAACACTTTGTAATAGTGATTAAAAGGTAGTCTGTATATCATTTAAGATACATCTTTGCAGATTTTAAACAATATTTTCGTATTTCAAGTCGAAATATATCAGCAGCCTAAAAATTTCAGACACGGTTCAGTGTTCATCCAAAATTCAAGAAAAGAATTTAGGGTTAAGCTGTCATTTAGCCACATTTTCTTTATACACGTTTTGAAGTTACTTTATTAGGCAATAGTATGATATATCAAAACTTACAGATTTCAGGGGATGAGAGGTCTTACTAGAGGTTTTTTTCCTGAAAAATATCTAGGTTTTTTTTGGTTCATGTACTTTGGGATGTTTTATGGTCAGGTTGGCGTTTAGCCACCATCTGTTAGCATTTTTATAGAAGCTTGTGCACCATTTGTTTTATTTAAATGAGATTAGTAGTTGATTTCAGGGTCTAAAAGGTCGAAACACACCGTGGAACATAAGTAGTGAAATCAAAACTCAACATCAATTTTGATTGACTATTCTAGAGTTAAATGGTCAAAAAAACACTTTGTAATAGTGATTAAAAGGTAGTCTGTATATCATTTAAGATACATCTTTGCAGATTTTAAACAATATTTTCGTATTTCAAGTCGAAATATATCAGCAGCCTAAAAATTTCAGACACGGTTCAGTGTTCATCCAAAATTCAAGAAAAGAATTTAGGGTTAAGCTGTCATTTAGCCACATTTTCTTTATACACGTTTTGAAGTTACTTTATTAGGCAATAGTATGATATATCAAAACTTACAGATTTCAGGGGATGAGAGGTCTTACTAGAGGTTTTTTTCCTGAAAAATATCTAGGTTTTTTTTGGTTCATGTACTTTGGGATGTTTTATGGTCAGGTTGGCGTTTAGCCACCATCTGTTAGCATTTTTATAGAAGCTTGTGCACCATTTGTTATATTTAAATGAGATTAGTAGTTGATTTCAGGGTCTCAAAGGTCGAAACACACCGTAGAACATAAGTAGTGAAATCAAAACTCAACATCAATTTTGATTGACTATTCCAGGGTTAAATGGTCAAAAAAACACTTTGTTATAGTGATTAAAAGGTAGCCTGTATATCACTTACGATACAACTTTGCAGATTTTAAACAATATTTTCGTAATTCAAGTCGAAATATATCAGCAGCCTAAAAATTTCAGACACGGTTCAGTGTTCATCCAAAATTCAAGTAAAGAATTTAGGGATAAGCTGTCATTTAGCCACATTCTCTTTATACAAGTTTTAAAGCTACTTTATAAGACAATAGTATGATATATCAAAACTTACAGATTTCAGGGGATGAGAGGTCTTACTAGAGGTTTGTTTCCTAAAAATATCTAGATTTCTTTTGGTTCATGTACTTTGGGATGTTTTATGGTCAGATTGGCGTTTAGCCACCATCTGTTAGCATTTTTATAGAAGCTTGTGCACCATTTGTTATATTTAAATGAGATTAGTAGTTGATTTCAGGGTCTCAAAGGTCGAAACACACCGTGGAACATAAGTAGTGAAATCAAAACTCAACATCAATTTTGATTGACTATTCCAGGGTTAAATGGTCAAAAAACCACTTTGTAATAGTGATTAAAAGGTAGCCTGTATATCATTTAAGATACAACTTTGCAGATTTTAAACAATATTTTCGTATTTCAAGTCGAAATATATCAGCAGCCTAAAAATTTCATACACGGTTCAGTGTTCATCCAAAATTCAAGTAAAGAATTTAGGGTTAAGCTGTCATTTAGCCACATTTTCTTTATACACGTTTTGAAGCTACTTTATTAGACAATAGTACGATATATCAAAACTTACAGATTTCAGGGGATGAAAGGTCTTACTAGAGGTTTGTTTCCTGAAAAATCTCTAGGTTTTTTTTGGTTCATGTACTTTGGGATGTTTTATGGTCAGGTTGGCGTTTAGCCACCATCTGTTAGCATTTTTATAGAAGCTTGTGCACCATTTGTTATATTTAAATGAGATTAGTAGTTGATTTCAGGGTCTTAAAGGTCGAAACACACCGTAGAACATAAGTAGTGAAATCAAAACTCAACATCAATTTTGATTGACTATTCCAGGGTTAAATGGTAAAAAAACACTTTGTTATAGTGATTAAAAGGTAGCCTGTATATCACTTACGATACAATTTTGCAGATTTTAAACAATATTTTCGTATTTCAAGTCGAAATATATCAGCAGCCTAAAAATTTCAGACACGGTTCAGTGTTCATCCAAAATTCAAGTAAAGAATTTAGGGTTAAGCTGTCATTTAGCCACATTTTCTTTATACACGTTTTGAAGCTACTTTATTAGACAATAGTACGATATATCAAAACTTACAGATTTCAGGGGATGAAAGGTCTTACTAGAGGTTTGTTTCCTGAAAAATATCTAGGTTTTTTTTGGTTCATGTACTTTGGGATGTTTTATGGTCAGGTTGGCGTTTAGCCACCATCTGTTAGCATTTTTATAGAAGCTTGTGCACCATTTGTTATATTTAAATGAGATTAGTAGTTGATTTCAGGGTCTCAAAGGTCGAAACACACCGTGGAACATAAGTAGTGAAATCAAATCTCAACATCAATTTTGATTGACTATTCCAGGGTTAAATGGTCAAAAAAACACTTTGTAATAGTGATTAAAAGGTAGCCTGTATATCATTTAAGATACAACTTTGCAGATTTTAAACAATATTTTCGTATTTCAAGTCGAAATATATCAGCAGCCTAAAAATTTCAGACACGGTTCAGTGTTCATGCAAAATTCAAGTAAAGATTTTAGGGTTAAGCTTTCATTTAGCCACATTTTCTTTATAAACGTTTTGAAGCTACTTTATTAGAGAGTAGTGTGATATATCAAAACTTACAGATTTCAGGGGATGAGAGGTCTTACTAGAGGTTTGTTTCCTGAAAAATCTCTAGGTTTTTTTTGGTTCATGTACTTTGGGATGTTTTATGGTCAGGTTGGCGTTTAGCCACCATCTGTTAGCATTTTTATAGAAGCTTGTGCACCATTTGTTATATTTAAATGAGATTAGTAGTTGATTTCAGGGTCTCAAAGGTCGAAACACACCGTGGAACATAAGTAGTGAAATCAAAACTCAACATCAATTTTGATTGACTATTCCAGGGTTAAATGGTCAAAAAACCACTTTGTAATAGTGATTAAAAGGTAGCCTGTATATCATTTAAAATAAAACTTTGCAGATTTTAAACAATATTTGCGTATTTCAAGTCGAAATATATCAGCAGCCTAAAAATTTCAGACACGGTTCAGTGTTCATCCAAAATTCAAGTAAAGAATTTAGGGTTAAGCTGTCATTTAGCCACATTTTGTTTATACCCGTTTTGAACTTACTTTATTAGACAATAGTATGATATATCAAAACTTACAGATTTCAGGGGATGAGAGGTCTTAATAGAGGTTTTTTACCTGAAAAATACCTAGGTTTTTTTTGGTTCATGTACTTTGGGATGTTTTATGGTCAGGTTGGCGTTTAGCCACCATCTGTTAGCATTTTTATAGAAGCTTGTGCACCATTTGTTATATTTAAATGAGATTAGTAGTTGATTTCAGGGTCTTAAAGGTCGAAACACACCGTAGAACATAAGTAGTGAAATCAAAACTCAACATCAATTTTGATTGACTATTCCAGGGTTAAATGGTCAAAAAAACACTTTGTAATAGTGATTAAAAGGTAGCCTGTATATCATTTAAGATACAACTTTGCAGATTTTAAACAATATTTTCGTATTTCAAGTCGAAATATATCAGCAGCCTAAAAATTTCAGACACGGTTCAGTGTTCATCCAAAATTCAAGTAAAGAATTTAGGGTTAAGCTGTCATTAAGCCACATTTTCTTTATACACGTTTTAAAGTTACTTTATTAGACAATAGTATGATATATCAAAACTTACAGATTTCAGGGGATGAGAGGTCTTACTAGAGGTTTTTTTCCTGAAAAATATCTAGGTTTTTTTTGGTTCATGTACTTTGGGATGTTTTATGGTCAGGTTGGCGTTTAGCCACCATCTGTTAGCATTTTTATAGAAGCTTGTGCACCATTTGTTATATTTAAATGAGATTAGTAGTTGATTTCAGGGTCTCAAAGGTCGAAACACACCGTGGAACATAAGTAGTAAAATCAAATCTCAACATCAATTTTGATTGACTATTCCAGGGTTAAATGGTCAAAAAAACACTTTGTAATAGTGATTAAAAGGTAGCCTGTATATCATTTAAGATACAACTTTGCAGATTTTAAACAATATTTTCGTATTTCAAGTCGAAATATATCAGCAGCCTAAAAATTTCAGACACGGTTCAGTGTTCATCCAAAATTCAAGTAAAGAATTTAGGGTTAAGCTGTCATTAAGCCACATTTTCTTTATACACGTTTTAAAGTTACTTTATTAGACAATAGTATGATATATCAAAACTTACAGATTTCAGGGGATGAGAAGTCTTACTAGAGGTTTGTTTCCTGAAAAATATCTAGGTTTTTTTTGGTTCATGTACTTTGGGATGTTTTATGGTCAGGTTGGCGTTTAGCCACCATCTGTTAGCATTTTTATAGAAGCTTGTGCACCATTTGTTATATTTAAATGAGATTAGTAGTTGATTTCAGGGTCTTAAAGGTCGAAACACACCGTAGAACATAAGTAGTGAAATCAAAACTCAACATCAATTTTGATTGACTATTCCAGGGTTAAATGGTCAAAAAACCACATTGTAATAGTGATTAAAAGGTAGCCTGTATATTATTTACGATACAACTTTGCAGATTTTAAACAATATTTTCGTATTTCAAGTCGAAATATATCAGCAGCCTAAAAATTTCAGACACGGTTCAGTGTTCATCCAAAATTCAAGTAAAGAATTTAGGGTTAAGCTGTCATTTAGCCACATTCTCTTTATACACGTTTTGAAGCTACTTTATTAGACAATAGTGTGATATATCAAAACTTACAGATTTCAGGGGATGAGAGGTCTTACTAGAGGTTTGTTTCCTGAAAAATATCTAGATTTTTTTTGGTTCATGTACATTGGGATGTTTTATGGTCAGGTTGGCGTTTAGCCACCATCTGTTAGCATTTTTATAGAAGCTTGTGCACCATTTGTTATATTTAAATGAGATTAGTAGTTGATTTCAGGGTCTCAAAGGTCGAAACACACCGTGGAACATAAGTAGTGAAATCAAATCTCAACATCAATTTTGATTGACTATTCCAGGGTTAAATGGTCAAAAAAACACTTTGTAATAGTGATTAAAAGGTAGCCTGTATATCATTTAAGATACAACTTTGCAGATTTTAAACAATATTTTCGTATTTCAAGTCGAAATATATCAGCAGCCTAAAAATTTCAGACACGGTTCAGTGTTCATCCAAAATTCAAGTAAAGAATTTAGGGTTAAGCTGTCATTAAGCCACATTTTCTTTATACACGTTTTAAAGTTACTTTATTAGACAATAGTATGATATATCAAAACTTACAGATTTCAGGGGATGAGAGGTCTTACTAGAGGTTTTTTTCCTGAAAAATATCTAGGTTTTTTTTGGTTCATGTACTTTGGGATGTTTTATGGTCAGGTTGGCGTTTAGCCACCATCTGTTAGCATTTTTATAGAAGCTTGTGCACCATTTGTTATATTTAAATGAGATTAGTAGTTGATTTCAGGGTCTCAAAGGTCGAAACACACCGTGGAACATAAGTAGTGAAATCAAATCTCAACATCAATTTTGATTGACTATTCCAGGGTTAAATGGTCAAAAAAACACTTTGTAATAGTGATTAAAAGGTAGCCTGTATATCATTTAAGATACAACTTTGCAGATTTTAAACAATATTTTCGTATTTCAAGTCGAAATATATCAGCAGCCTAAAAATTTCAGACACGGTTCAGTGTTCATCCAAAATTCAAGTAAAGAATTTAGGGTTAAGCTGTCATTTAGCCATATTCTCTTTATATACGTTTTGAAGCTACTTTATTAGAGAGTAGTGTGATATATCAAAACTTACAGATTTCAGGGGATGAGAGGTCTTACTAGAGGTTTGTTTCCTGAAAAATCTCTAGGTTTTTTTTGGTTCATGTACTTTGGGATGTTTTATGGTCAGGTTGGCGTTTAGCCACCATCTGTTAGCATTTTTATAGAAGCTTGTGCACCATTTGTTATATTTAAATGAGATTAGTAGTTGATTTCAGGGTCTCAAAGGTCGAAACACACCGTGGAACATAAGTAGTGAAATCAAAACTCAACATCAATTTTGATTGACTATTCCAGGGTTAAATGGTCAAAAAACCACTTTGTAATAGTGATTAAAAGGTAGCCTGTATATCATTTAAAATAAAACTTTACAGATTTTAAACAATATTTGCGTATTTCAAGTCGAAATATATCAGCAGCCTAAAAATTTCAGACACGGTTCAGTGTTCATCCAAAATTCAAGTAAAGAATTTAGGGTTAAGCTGTCTTTTAGCCACATTCTCTTTATACACGTTTTGAAGCTACTTTATTAGACAATAGTATGATATATCAAAACTTACAGATTTCAGGGGATGAGAGGTCTTACTAGAGGTTTGTTCCCTGAAAAATATCTAGTTTTTTTTTGGTTCATGTGTTTAGGGATGTTATATGGTCAGGTTGGTGTTTAGTCAGCTTCTGTAAGCATTTTTATAAAAGTGTGTGCATCATTTGTTATATTTGAATGAGTTCAATACTTTATTTCTGGGTCTTAAAGCTCGAGACACACCGTTGAACATGAGTAGTGAAATTTAAACTCAACATCAATTTTTATTAACTATTCCAGGGTTAAATGGTCAAAAAAACACTTTGTAATAGTGATTAAAAGGTAGTCTGTATATCATTTAAGATACAAATTTGCAGATTTTAAACAATATTTTCGTATTTCAAGTCGAAATATATCAGCAGCCTAAAAATTTCAGACACGGTTCAGTGTTCATCCAAAATTCAAGTAAAGAATTTAGGGTTAAGCTGTCATTTAGCCACATTGTCGGTATACTCGTTTTGAAGCTACATTATGAGAGAATAAAATTGGTAATTCAAACTTTCATTTTTCAGGGGATAAGAGCACTAACTAGACGCGTGTTCCCTTAAAAATCTCAAGAATATATTTTGTTCATGTTCTTCGGGATATATTTTTATAAAAATTTGCGTTAACTTATTAATCAAAGTTTTTAATATTATTATTATTAAACAATAATCATTAATTAACAAATAAGAGTGAACCACTATTATAAAAAAAAACCTTCTTAATTTAGTCGGATTTTAGGCTGCTACATTTTGGCTGCCAAGTTCACACCGGTATAGGTTGCTTCTAACCCAGAGAAATGACCACGCGGGCAAAGCCGCGGGTGTCCCGCTCTTAATCAGCAAAATTTACGTTATTGTGATCTTTAATTCGGTAAACTCGCAATTTGTACTTGGAGTAAACGTTTCATGACAAACAAGCGGCCGTGCGCTCTGACACAGACCACGCTTTTTGTCTATGGCTTTCATTTCGTGCTGAGAGGTTTCGGCACGAGGGTTGTGTGGAGGCACCTTTATACATAAACTGACGTACAACAGAATAGAAAAATACCACTAAACTAAACTGAGAAATTAAAATCAATTTAGGTGTGTCAAACTAAAATTTAGTTTAGTGCATTGTTATCGGCTTGGAACAGGACTAAACTTAATTTTAGTGTAGTTTAGTCTTGTTCGTGCCAACCGAATCGGTACCAATGTCAGGCGGTCTCCTAAATTTTTTAGTATGCTTTAGAGTCCAGTGCCATATTACATCCAGTCCTAATATGTCCTGTGTCTCATTTCAACAGCTGCACTATACCTTCGTGGTGTTTTTTTTTTTCAGGATAAAAGTATCTTATGTGTTATTCCATTAACTTGAGTATATATATATGCCACGTTTCATTAAAGTCGATACATACATCAAAAATGTTCCTTTACAAAAAATTGTAGCCCACTCCCGTGGTTGCTTACATGACAAATCTGCGAGTACATTTAGCTGAAATTTTAAGAAATCAAACGTACCTAGGCTTGTCCATTGATAGCAAGCTTAATTGGTCAAATCATATCGAGCGTGTGTGCAATAAACTAAGGCAATTCATTGCGAATATTATTATCCTTAAAAATCTTATCCCTTTTAAGGTCAAACTAATGTTATACAACTCACTGGCTGAATCCTACATTCAGTATGGGCTAAGCAGCTACGGTCGTACATACACTTCATAACTAAATCAAATATACAGACTCCAATTAAAAATTCTCAAGAATATCGTATCTACTAAAATTAAACTTCAATTTCAAAATGATGACTTTTAGCTGCTTATGCTTTTTAGGCATTGTAAAATTTTACCAGTACATACTCAATTTAAATATAATCTACTCAAAGAACACTTTTTTAATGAAAAATCAAACGAGAAATTAAACACACTGTATACACGCGGGCAGTTGCTCAAAACCGCTTGATGCCACGCGCTCGGAATGCACGGCAAGAGAACAGCTAGTTATCTAGTTCCTCGTTTACTTAATAAACTACCTACTGATCTCATTAATAGCATCACTTCAAAAAACATTAAGCCTAAATTAAAATCTCACTTCTTAGCCAATTTAGAAAACTACCAAGAACTTAATATAACCTACCAACTTACTAGAACTGCACTTATTTACCTAGATCCTGTTTATTTTAAGTATTTTATTTTTATTTTGTATAACTTAGAAGCTATCGACTATAAGACTCCCTAGTAGCATTACTTCTACAAACCTTAGTGGTTTCCTTAGTGCTATTTAATTAATATCTGTTATGTTTATTTTAAAAGATAAATATTTTTTTTTAAAAAAACAGTACAGAGCCGAGTGGTAGTGTATTATATAATAAACTAGCTGCACCCCGCAGTTTCACCCGCGTGAGGGATTATGATGATGATGATGATGAAAACTATCTTAATGTATATTAATAGTATAAGCTATCTCTATTCCAATTTTCATCAAATTCCGTTCACCCGCGTGAGAGTGAAGTAAAGTAATGATGTTGTTGTTTGTTTGTTGTATGAGGTAGTGCTGGCCTCTGATATCAGAGTTTGTCAAGCCACCCGAGGGCCTCTGACATGGCTTAACGACTGCTATTAATCAATAACAGCCTGGACCGACAGCTTAACGTGCCCTCCGAAGCACGGAGCGATGGAAAACCGCACATAACTCAGAAAAGTCATTGGTGCGGAGCCTAGGTTTTGAACCCGGTATCGTTGGATTCGTTATTGCACTATAGAACCGTTAGGCCACCATCTCTCTAAGTAATGATGATGATGATAGTGATGAAAAGTATTATGTGTTATTCCAGGGTATAAGCTATCACCATTCCAAATTTTATCAAAATCCGTGCAGCTGTTATTGAGTTAAAACTCCCCAAACAAACAAACAAACAGACAACGTTTCACTTTTATAGATTGGTATAGATTTTATCTTAGTACACTCGTAATGTAAAATCCGGATTATAAAATCAAAAACGGCACGTCCCTAATAAGAAAAAAAATACATTTTAACACTGTTTTGAACTAAACTATGTTATTATATTATTATATTTCCCATAAAAGCACCAGTTGACTCCGTACTACGAGAGTTTTGGTCATATATTCTCTATGGCGGCGCGTGCTATACCGTTTGCGCGCGAATTCCTACTGCATGAGTAAAGTAGTGTAATGAATTGTAACTTTTAAACTTTCGCGATTCGAACACATAGTTAAATATTTAAACGGACATAACTTTTTTTTTATTTTTTAACGGTTCTTTTTTTTTTTTTTTTTTTTTTTTATGTCTTCTCGTGACCACGATCAATGCAACTTGATCGAAACGTCGAGGTAAATAAATATTAAGTTTTCAGCGCGATTAAGTCCCGTTTAAATATTTAACTAGTGTAATGAACTCTAGTGTTTTAATACTCCTCATTATACAACTGTTTCATAAACTACTATTCTCAAATTTCCAGGATTTATTACAAGCAAAATGACTCCTATTTGCTTCTATCCTAAATAACTTAACACAAAAAACATTTTAAAAAATTGCTTTTATGTAGGTAGACATGTCATGGTGGAACTTAGACCGTGCTATTAAGTGCGAATACTACATTACGTGTCCATGCTGTTAACCGTTGAAGAGTTCCATTATTTGGAGCAAATCCTGGTTGTTGATTCAGGTCATGTTTACCATAATAGGTCATTGTTAACGGAATTGAACGTATAAAATTTCAACTCCGTAAGATTAGAGGAAGTGGTTCTAATTCAGCTTGTAAGATTTGATCTAAACAAACATACATACATACAATAATTTCAAGTTAGTTAAAGGCTTTTAAAATATTAAACTTATTAGGCTATCAGCACAGTACGTAATATATTGACCCTATGCTTTCAGACTTTCAGCTATATTTTTACCATACTGCGCAACGCAAAGGCCCGGTAATGTGTTTATCAGCCTTTGTATGTATGTCTGTTCCTTTGTGGTACTATATAGACCAAACGCGTGAACCGATTTTGATGATTCTTACGTTTATCGTTTTATCTTAATCTTGTGAGTGCTACTAAAAACATAATATTAATCAAAATTTAATTGGCGACAACCAGAAGCCATTATAGTGAAAAAGCAAAAAATGAAAGTCGACCAACTATGTCAAGTGGGGTATCATTGAATAGGTATTTGAAAGTTATGTTTAGGCTTTTCTTATTATTTTTCATTTCAAATTATCATTTAGGATCTATTACGATTTAAAGTTGGATAGCAACCATTCTCACTAATTCTCATAAATATAAACTAAAATATTTATAAGAAAAATAAATTATTATAAAAACTAAAACCCAACTGCGAACAAAACTAAAAAGAGGCAAGCAAGCTTTAGATTTTTTATTTTAAAATATAAAATGCAGTCGGAGGCATGAGGAGTTAGCTCGCCAGGTTCTATCTGATCCTGTCAGAGGAGAAATGACATGCATGATGCCCCCGACTGCATTTTATATTTCAAAATTTAAAATTTAAACTTGTTTGCCATGTTTTAGTTTTCTTCGCAGTCGGGTTTTTTGTTTATTTTATAATAATTTATTTTATATTTTATCAATACATCTAGGTATAGTGTTTGGAATGAGTTAGATTTTTAGGTTACCAATCTATTATTCCTTACGGCACCACCAGTAGTGTGGCTTGATATTTCTGTGGGTAATTACTTAGATAAACTCATTAACCTTTAAATGTCTTCCGCGATTTAAAGGTTAGGTTATTAATTTTCATCGCATCGTGCTTCGGAGGGCATATTATGCTGTCATTACTGGCCGTTATTTATTAATAACAGTCGTTAACCATGTCAGAGGCCCTCGGGTGGCCTGACATGCTTTGACACTAGAGGCCAGTACTACGTCATACGAAAACGAAGCAAGGGAGTAATTCTATTTATGAAGTCAATACACCGGAATTTCTACTTGAAACGAGGCCACCTACAGATACATACTTAGGATTTCAGACCTTGTACAAGGCTTCTGTGTCTAATTTGCTGAGATACATTAAGTAAAGTGAAGGTGCAACTCAAGTGGGTCTTCACCATCAGCTTATTACATTTTCTAATTAGTAGGTACATTAAATCAATTAATTTGACTACTATGTATATATTATATTCAGGACAATTTACACCAATTACCTAGCCTAGCCCCAAACTAGAACAACCTAACGAATTAATCCATATAAAGAATTTTCGTGGTGAGGTCGAATTTAAAACAACTCGCGTGCATAGATTCGCAGAGCGGCGCAGGCAAGGATATTTGATTAAGACGAATCCAATAATGCAATTTAATCAAAATCCATGAAGCCGTTTAGGCTGTAGGTTGCGCCAAAGGAACATACAAACATACCCACATACGAGTACATACAACTCAAAACTTATCCATCTGTAGTCGGGTAACAACAAGTTTGTACAAAAAAGATAATTTATAAAAATTGACTATGTGACTTCAAATAGGCTACTGAATAGGAACTTTTTTTTTTAATTGTGTTGTCTGTTTGTCTGTTCCACATTACGTAAAAACTACTAGACCGATTAAAATGCAGTTTGAAATTAGGGTTTGACTTAAAATACAGTATACTTAGTTTCTCAATCCAATAAGTAGAAGAGAAGCCGAACAATTGATAAAAAACTATTTGACAGCTGAACAATATTTTTATGAAATGCAGTATCTTATTGTATTTTGTTGGTTCTGAAATAACACATACAGGTTACGTTAAATCTAGAGAAATTACCATTAGGGCTAAGCCGCGGGCATATCCAAATATAAAGTCTATAAAGCCGCTTAGCCGCTTAGCTGCTCAAAATGAACCTAAACTATACTAGTATTTTAATGAGAAGAAGTTCCTACACATGATGTCCTTATTAAATCTTCAAAATTTAACAAGTTTCATAAAGGTCAAATTTTGCTCATCTCATAGGAACTGGTGCATAACCCTTAACGTTTGGACGTTGGCATGGTTGAATTTTGGACAACCTGTATATTTATAATAATTTTCTAATGTAAACGGACGAGATTCGAACTCGGAGCACAGTTCATTTATTCGTTCGTTCATTAAAATTATTAAATATATTTACGCTAAGCAGGCGTTAACTGCTATAAAAAACATAAAAAAACCTGTATATTGTCACTCCTCACTGCAACATCACATCAGGTCTTATGTATCATCGGATCTCAAGGTGTATAAAAACTCAATTTGTATAAAAACTTCATTTGAAAGTCCAATAAAAGAAAGTCGTGCCTTATTAGCTAGCAAGATTTGATTAAACCTAGCTATTTTAATTAACCGGCAAAATCCTAATACTAGTCACACGACGAGTTAAATAAAATCTATGACTGTGATAGCATAAATATATAACATAAATTGTAACTGAGAATTACTTTATTCGAAGTACTTGCCTAGCCGAAGTATGGCTCGCTCCAACAATTTTCAACATTTACCAATTTCGTTAATTAAGATTACAGAATCCAAACTTTGGAAGAAAATGTAGGGAGGGCAAATTACAAAATAATGAGCCATTTTAGAAATTATAATTCTATAATAATTAAAACGAGAGCTTTTATAGTCTAATGTTAATATATTTTTACTAAATTCATTATTCTTGAGACATCATTATCGTATATGACACACAATAAAAAAATAAGTGTTTCATACACCGTTAAATTCTCAAAGTCATTTATTAGCAAGGAAGTTCTATGTACTTACGTACAAATAGAATAGCACATACAACTTCCTTGTGTGTCAGACACATATAATAATAGGGTTTTAGATACATCTGAAATTGCCGTTTTATCGCACTGGCACAGGTTTAATTCATAGTGGTGTCAGATTTCATAGTGAAACTTTTTTCACACGAAAACTGTAACATTCTTAATTAAAAAATAACATGAAATTTGATTGTTCGACTTTCGATTGCTTTTACATTTAGCTTTTAACGTGAAGATGGATATAGCGAAATTTTCGAATACGAGTTCTAACGTCGGACTAACGCAGCAGAAACTGCTCGTAATGTCAAAGCTGTGTTTGGAGAGGACACGGCTTACGAACATACCTTACGTTTTTTGTTTAATCGTTTGCGTAGTCGAAACTTCGACTTAAAAAATGAATCACGTGGAAGACCAGCCACTAAGGTAAATAACGATGAATTGAAGGTGATGGTGGAAGCCGATCCATATCAAACTACCAAGTGACGAAAAGTGGATTCTTTACGATAGTCGCAAGCGAAGAACGCAATGATTTGGTCAATTTTTTGCATGAAAAAAGAACTGGACGCAGTACAAAATACCTTCATATAGTTTGTGGAGTCCAGGTCCCCAGAGTTCTATCATGTTCCGATTAGATGGCCGAAATGTATAGACAACGAGGGTAAATTCTTTGATTAAATCAATATATCTTATAGTACTAAATTTTTTTTTAAGTTTTCAGTATGAAACGGCAAATTGATACTCTAACCCCTAATATATCCTTGTTAAAGTTGGTACATTTTTTCTCTTAATAATAAGTGCAAGGAATCATCACTATTCTTAATATGTCCTATTATCTTCCTCTGTCCTATTTTGGAGCAAAGCGGAAGTTCGGTAGCTCCATTATCTGGAATTTATATAACTCACTAGCTTTCGCCCGCGACTTCATCTGCGCGGACTTTAGTTTATCGCAAAAAAAGGCATCCCATGTTTTTCTAGGATATTATAAACTAATGCAAAAGTGTGGCACAACGCTCTTGATGTTTTTTGGTAGACTTGTTATTATTTCGTTTCGATGGCAACCGTTCCTTACAGTGAGTTATCAACATTTTCCCGTTTTTCCGTGGAGTCTTACCATTTTTCGGGATAAAATGTATCCCATGTTTTATTCCAGGGTGTAAACTATCTTCATTCCAAATTTCATCAAAATCCGCCGCGCCGTTATTATATGAAAGCTCCCCAAACAAACAAACAGACAACATTTCACTTTTATATATTGGTGTTTTATATATCGTGTGTATGATGTATATCATCATCTATTTATATTTAATACAAATTCGCTCAACCTTTGCTTGTGCACAAATCGACGAACTATCTAAATAATAAGATTGAAAATTGAAAAATATAATGGTGTAAATTGAAGCGGGTTCCCCGAGCGATGTTTCTGATTACATTTGAAGCCAAATTTGCCTAACGTATTTTAGACAGAGCACTTTCACGACTCTGACAAAAAAAAACACTTTCCACTGCGATGATTCATCTCATTAAAAGCAATAATAAAATATCATTCTGATACGCATAGAAGAAAAATTTAGAAAGTTACTTTTATAATATCACTCTCTAATGCTTATTAGTTTTAGAACTAAGATACCCTCATTTGCTCGAACTAATCCTAAGCATAGAAATCCAAGCCATTAAATATTCATGATCAGGTTTCAATCCAAACATATTTGAAATATCTGTCCAATTGGAAATTCCCGATAATATTCAGGAATATCTTTGCCAACTTTCAGGATATATTACGATGATGATAAAAATGGTAGAAACGTATCTCAGAAGCAACTAAAAGGTAACTATGATTTAAGTTTTCCACTATCGCAGCTCTTATATCTTTGCTGTTCCACTGAAAAACGCAAAGCTGTGCAACTATGCGACAAAACATGTCAAAAATATTACATTTGCAATAAAATTTCGAGCAAAATGTTTCAATATTGCAATAGAAATTTAAAATGAAAGTTAATTTTAGCAAAATTGCAAAGTAATAACGAATTGCTCAGAAAAAGTTTTCTCTGAAGAAATTCAGTGAGACTTGCATAACAAGACATTATTATTTGCTGCAAACGATCTTTTGATTCTTTTGTAGCAATTTTCTACCTTATCGACAGGAAAAGTCGGAGTCTATGGAATTTGACGTAATGTGCATCGGCACATGCTCAAAATAAAAAATAAAAAATATAATTACTAGAAACTACTGTTTTGTAGGGTTCCGTAGTCAAACAAGGAATCCTTAGGCTGATTTCAGATCAATGCAGACGGTCCTTATTTACTATCCACGCACGCTGCGGTCTGCGAAGTATGACGTTAGAACATCGTTTTACAGCGACGCGGATTGCTGAAACTATGACGCTGTAGGCTGCGGAGTGTGGCGTTAGAAAATAATTTTATAGCAACGCGTATGTCTCCGAATATGACGCTGTGGACTAGGAAGTGTGGTGTTAAAACATCGCTTTACAGAGACGCGGATTGCTCCAACTATGACGCTGTGGGCTGTGGAGTGTGGCGTTACAACATCGTTTTATAGCGTCGCAGATTGCTCCGTATATGACGCTGTGGACTTGGAAGTGAGGTGTAAGAACATCATTATATAGTAACGTGGATTGCTCCGAATATGACGTTGCGGGCTGTGGAGTGTAGTGTTAGAACATTGTTTTACAGCAACGTGGATTGTTCCGTAGACAACACGCTCCACGTAAAGCACTGCGTGGAGAACGAGTGCGGGCAGCCCGCAGAGAAAGCAGCCTTATAGTTTCGTCATGTCCTTTATAGATTTAGTCTGTTATAGTGTTGGCCTCATAGCTTTTTTTTAATGGCTCCCGTACATGAAATATTCGGTATAGTAAATATCAATTAATATTTTCGGTATAAATATTTTTTTTTGAATACCATAGATTGGGGGTCTCGTCGAAGAGATATATTAAAATTATAATGAGGTTTCTTTGACAGTTTTTTTTTCTATTTTGTTTCTTACGAAATAATCAAAATATTTCATGACGACCACGGCCACTACGTGTGAAAGAACAGTAGTGCTACCTGTGCTGATAAGTCATAATTTATTTGACACAATTAGTCGGGATTCTCATTCAATTTATTTAGCGGTCCATTCTCCACTAAAATCAATTGTATGCTATGGGTGCTTATCGAGTTCTTCATAACATTCTGCGACAAAGACCCAACTGTTGCCAACTGATGCGTGAAGTCTATCAAATAATCCCATAAAAACCTTTACCAGTGACGAAAGGACAGTGACCAAGGTCATACAATTACTCATCGAACTTCCACTTACAGTATAAAATATACCTACAGCAAGGCCATTATACTTTACGTAGATAAACTTAGATAGAGTTACTTGAAGGTCTCGAAATAGTTACACTAAGTTTTAGCAATGACGTCTAGGCCCTTATTCGCTATGACAATTCACGCACGTTATGCTCCGCGTTACGATACTCGTATCTTCTGGAATCGTTTGGAAATTGTCGTAAAGACGTCACACGTTTTCGGCAAGGAATTTCGTGGGCCATAGCGAATAAGCACCCTGATTGGCGAAACCGTAACATACATACTCGTAAGCTACTGAACGAGAATATAACTTTTTTAAATAGGGTCTGACTGGATGTTTGTTTGCGTATAACTTAAAAACTACTGGACATATTGAAATGCAACATCCACTGCTAGATTGTTCCACTAAGGATATCAATTAAAATCTGATTTACTTAAATCTCAATGCAATGAGAATTAGCCTAACAATCGTCAAAAAAAAAACTGTACGACAGCTAAACGAATTTCGATGAAATTTGGTATTTTGGTATTATGTGTTTTATCACGCAACAAAAGCCGCGGGCACAGCTAGTATACATATAAATGTGAAGGCAAGTACAGATTCGGTCAGTATTGTAAGGGTTCATAAATAAGATGAACCGACAAACGAATACGCTCTTGCACTGCTACTAACGATAATTTTTAAAAGCTTTTATTTAACTTGCAATGTTTGTATGTATGTAAGTCTGTGTGTATGTTTGTTTAAGTGAAATCTCGCAAGCTGAATTAGAACCACTTCCTCTAATCTTACGGAGTTGAATTTTCGCATGTTGGTTCAGTTCTGTGTCAATGCATTTTTATGGTAAGCATGATTTGAATCGACATCCAGGAACAGCTTCAGATAAAGGAACTCTTCAACGGTAAACAGCATTATCACGAAATTATGTTCACACATTTTATTATGATAACCGGTTTGAAGTTTCACCATGACATGGTTGCTGTACTCAGGGTTGGGTCCATACTTTGCCTCCTGGCTCCTGACTAGGGAACTCTTCATCGGTTAACAGCACTGCAGACGCAAAATTTTGTGTACGCATTACATTATGCTAGTCGGTTTGAAGTTTTACCATGACATGGCTTCTGCACTCCAGATTGGCTACACTACTACTACGTATTATATTATGCTAGCTGGTTTTAAGTTTGACCACGACATGATTCCTGCATTAAGGGTTGTGTCCTGACTAGAAAACTCCACAGTGATTCACAGCACAGACACGAAATGTTAAAAAAAATGTTCTAAGTTTCACCATGAATTGGCTACTGCATAAAGTGTTTTTTAATTAACTTTTTTTTTAAGTGTGTAGTGGTACTCATTCTCAATACCTTCAGTTAGATTACTTGTTATACCTACTGATAGATTTTGTATATAATATCATTTGAGAATCAGTTGGATTACTGATATGATATGAATATGTCCAATATTACCAATTTCTAAGCGAATACTAACGTATCTGTTCCACCACTAGTCAAATCGTATGACTCTTTGATCTTCGTCACGAGTCAAACATAGATCTAATTAAAATTGGGAAGATAAAGTACCAGCTCCTCTGGCGTGGACCGCTTGAATTAGATAGATAGATAACTCTTTATTGAAACACACAAATAAAAATCTTACAACTAAAAAAACAAAATTAATAATAAAGTGCCACAATGGGCGGTCTTATCGCTCAGAGCAGCAGAGATCTCTTCCAGACAACCGTGCATGGAAAGGAATAACGGAGGTAATAGGGACAGTGGTTTCAACCAATAAATAAATACATAAACCATAAATAAGCACTTAAAAATTACAAAATAATAATGAAATTAATTGGGAAAACACAATAGCAAATTGGAATAAAAGATATAAACCTAGTAGATATATACAATTATATAAAATAATAAACATACATAGTTACACATTACTATAATACATATACATATACCTAAAAACATACCTACATACATAATAATAACAGGATTAAGATGTAGCAGTTCAGCTAAAGTGATAAAAAGAGCATTTTAACACGATGTTTAAAAACGTTGAGCGAAGGTGTGTGTCTAATATCAACAGGTAAGGCATTCCACAATCGAACAGCTTCAACTGAATATGACCAATCGTAGAAAGTCGTTCTGTGGACAGGGGTCTCTAACATGAGGTTATCTGATGACCTTAGTCTACTATTGCTGGAAGTGTGGAGGAAATGGAAACGATCCTGAAGATAGCGCGGAGAAGAGGGGTTGAACAAAATACTGTAGAGAAGGGACAATATATGAGCATTTCGGCGACGACGAATGAAAAGCCACTTGAGCTTAGTGCGAAATTCGGAGACATGGTCATACTTGCGTAGGCCAAATATGAACCTGATGCAAAAATTTTGGAGACGCTCAAGTTTGTTTAATTAGGTGCAACGAGAACGTGTGTAATAATGCAGTTATGTATGAGTGCAACGCACACAATTAGCCTTCTTTGGCCTTAGTCGACCTGCATTTGTGTAGCGCGTGTTAACAGTGACTCTCATTTGTGCTACAGTCTGACTCTGTATTGATGATGCATATAAAACACGACTGTAGGAATGTAGCTGTTTAGGTCTGTTTTCCTGTAGTTGTATCTATAATAGTCAAATTATTGTTTACGTGATTTTGTATCTATACCCCTTTAACTAGATCTCAAAGCATACAGTTGGTATTACAAATCCTTTGTGTTCTTTAATACCTACGTTAAGTCTTTATCATACATTTAAATCCGTCACAGAGGTACTTGCCCGTTTCATCTCCTTAATCCACTCTCGACCTAAAAAACCTTGTCCGGTGTTATCTCGATTGGTACAGCGAGAGATATTGAATTCTTTAGAACAATGAACTTGAATTTATAAGCTTTACGATAATTGTGAATTTGAATCTGTTCAGGATTTAGGTATCTAATACCAGCTTAACTATATTATAATATGTTTTTTTTCTGGAGGTTATCGTCTTGATCTTATTTCCTTAATTTTAATAAAATTTAAGTTGACTGGGTTGATTCTATATACACCAAATACACTGTGACATTGAATTCGACATTTTTCTTAAATGTATGTACTCAGTCCATGCAACAGAATGTGTCTGTAGTACTAAATATGAAAAGTAAATAGGTAACTAATAAAATTGCTGTCGAAGGAATAATGGATTGAATACTTGCATTTAAGGTAAATATCGAATACAATGTCACGGTGTATATATAGTAGATTGTACAACTTATTGGTCTTATACAAAAAAAATATGTAATTTTTGAACATATTTTGAAATGGCTGTTTTTTTTTACGTTTTCAATCCCCATACATACACCATTTTGAGAAATTTCGAAAAACTTTCGAAAAATAATAATTACATGTACCTTATTATCGAACGTGCTCACAAAATTTCACGAGAATCGGTTGAGAAATGCGACCTGTAGAAGAGAACAGCCGGACATCTTCTGGCTGGACATTCAAAAACATTTTTGCCCAAGCTGAAACAAAAACATTTCGCTCGCGCTTCACGCTCGCTCAGTCAACAAGAACTTTACGAGCATGAAAAGTGCAAAGTATATTTGACTCTTCTAGATATAGATCCTTTAGTTTTCATAATGTATGAAATCTTCGTAGTTCAGAACCGTCTCTTTGCAAAACTTCATCAAAATCGGTCCAGCTTTTTGGCACACACTTTTTATTTATTCATAAATAAATATGAAAAAATTTCATTTTTTATTCTACCTTACCGATTCAGAACCTATTTAATAACCCTAATTCCCTGGATGCCTTGGCTTCGTTTCTGAACTCCGTTCACCAGAAAATCCAGTTTAGCGTGGAAGAAGAGAAAGATGGAAGTTTGCCTTTTTTGGATGTTCGTGTCATAAGAAAGCTAAATGGCACGTTGGCTCATACCGTTTATCGGAAGTCAACACACACGGATAAGTACCTGCAGGTGGATTCTCACCATCATCCGTCACATCTGTCTTCCGTACCGAGGACGCTGATTAACAGGGCTTTGCAAATATGTGACCCTCAGCATGTCAGCACTGAACTGGAGTATGTCAGAGGAGTGCTGGAAGACAATGGCTACGATTGACGTCAGTGTTGCTGCTGGTTGGTCATCCCCTGCGGCGGAGTTATGGTATAAGAACGTGGTTCCGATCACTATCACAACTCCGACGTTTTCTGCGTTCACCTAAGGATAAGGAGTTGTTGAGTGGACCAGGTGTGTAAAGGATTCCTTGCGATTGCGGTGAAAGCTACATTGGCGAGACACGAAGGAACATTTCAACCAGAATAGCTGAACACATCAGAAGCGTCAAGAATATGGATACCGATCGTTCAGCGGTCGCGGAACACGCCCACATCTCGGACTCTGGCCATTATTTGCGTTTTGATAGGGTTTCTGTGATTGCGAGGGAGAAGTTTTTGTTCCTCGAAAGGTACGGGAGGCTATCGAAATAAGTCGCCATTCCAACTTTAACCGGGATTGTGGGTGGATTATTCCTTCGGCGTGGAGACCAGTTCTTGATGCGACTATATCTGGGACCACAATGTGGGATCACAAACCGGACACAACGAGCGTAGTGTGCCAACAATCAAAGTTAACGGAAGTAAGTGGCAGTGATGACCCCTAGACAGACAGCGAAGTGACTGTGCAGGCCGAACATAGTCGAGCGCCGCAGTCACCGCCCACTGGGCAGCCCGCGCCACGCACGCGTCGTCAGTTGCGTGCTGACGTTCGTAGCGCCCGTCGAGGCTTGTCGGCATAACACTCCCAGATGAAGGACTTCCAAATAATCTGAAACTGATCAGAGTATTTCCGATCTTCTATTTCGTGAGTTTTTAACCGTTTTATTTATATTTAATATGAATTTCACTCGCGTTAGTTTTCAAAATCAAATACCTATACCTATTTTTTTCACAAATTTTAATTATTTCTTAATCATAAACACAAATAGTATTGTGTATTTATACATGCAACAAATCTTCAAGCAAGTAACCAGCTCAGTTGGTTGTTTGCTCCTTATAAATAGCAATAAATAGGTAATGCTTGATACCATCGACATTGAATTGTTACTCATTTTCTTGAAACACATATAGAAATTGATATTATAGAAATATACCTCCGTCTATTTCATGACTGTTGATATTAACCCACCTCAAATGCTGTAACTACATACCAAAGCCCGCAACATCCGCAAGATATTAATTTAGCCACCACCATTGCCATGTGACGCCATTTCCTATCTAATCGAAATTTTCATTTTCCTGTCTGCCAACCAATAATACCAAGTATCGTCATCATCATCATCATCATCATCAGCCTATATTTGTCCACTGCTGGACGTAAGTAATAACTTATAATGCACGCCACTGAGGTCGGTTTTCAGCTCTCGTCATAAATTTTCTTCAAGCCGCTTTTTGTAGGTCATCACTCCACCTGGCCACAGGGCGTCCCACACTACGTTTGTCTCAACGTGGTCTCTTGAGAGAACTTGTCTACCCCAACGGTTATCGGTTCTTCTAGAAATAAGACCAGCCCACTGCCACTTTAGCTTGCTTATCCTTTGAGCTATGTCGGTTTCCTTTGTTCTCCGTCTGATATCTTCATTACGAATCTTGTCCTTCAGAGAAACTCCATGCATAGCTCTCTTCATAGCTCGCTCTTAAATTTGTAGACTAGTTTGACCGCGAGTATCCACGTTTCGGCTCTGTAGGTCATGATCGGTAAGACACACTGATTGAAGACTTTTGTCTTAAGGCACTGTGGTATGGAAGGAGAAGACATGACGAAACTTGCCGAATGCTGCCCAACCCAACTGAATTCTTCAGTTGGCTTCCTTCTCAAAGTTGTTCTTACCTAATTGCAATATTTGCGCAAGGTAAACATATTGTTGGACAACTTCAAGAGGTGCACCATTGACTGCAATCGGTTCCAGATCAATAAGATCGTTAAAATGATTTGTATTTGTATGGCAAATTACAAGCCTATTTCAACTCCGCTCTTTATACTCTCTTCTTCTCAATCTTACTCTTGTAAGAGTGGTCATGGTAGTATATCTTCAACATGAACGTTCTCTTTGGTTAAAGTTTTTGCAATAAATAAAAAAACATTATATTTCACATATATTTATAATTATTTTCCATGATATGTAGATTGCCTTATTTGATTTATAATTAAAATTGAAATTTCTTATAGCAGCGTTAAAACAGACACTTTACAAAAACCAAAATGCACAATTTTTCAAGTTTGCTTTTGCTAATAGCCACGATTCTATCCTTCCTATTCCAATGACAATCTGCCTGAATCTAAATGAGCATAAAACATCGAAGATCCTACAGCCTCAGGTAGCCCTCGCAGTAGTCTTCCTCTTTATTTTGAATTCATTTTTTGGTATTTTAAACAGAAAATTTCAAATTATTAGATAGATTTAACATACATTTAAAAAAAAACAATTTTGTACAGATAATATATAGGTTACTTAAATAAGGTCTCCAAAGATGGCCCGAGCCTTGGCCTTGAGGTGATTCTCGGGCACGTGTTTAGTTTTCATACGAGATTCATACGTCATGTCTTATTTACTTCGAAAATTTGTTCGATTAATGGGACATCATGTCGTATGAAACTAATTTCATGCGCCCGAGAATCATCCCCCATGTTCTAGCGTATCTTAAAAAAACACATATAAGTATATGTCAGTTTTTATATTTTAAAAAGCACGTACTTAATTACACAGGACTAGCAATTTACTGCAAATACCTGAAGTAGGCATTCAGTCCGTGATACTGAATAAAATAGTAAACCTAGATAAGTTGTAAAATACAAGTTGAGTCCTTGTCTCTACAAAATGTACCTAAAATGGTTCAGAGACATATACATACATCATAAGGTTTAAACTGGACAATGCTATTGGAATCAATAACAAACAAAATCAATTTATTTCCTCAATAACAAAATCGATTTATTCCTTACTTCACTATTTTAATTAAATTTTTCTAACGGAGAAATTATTTGAATTTATGATGAATACTAACTGACTGAATTTCCGCTAATTTCAGTAAAATTATGTTTGATTATTACAATTTTCCACCTTTAATCCCAGATAACTTATCAATAAAAGGTATATATCACAAAAACATAAAAACATAGTCACTCGCCTGTGAAACGGTAATTCGTGGCTTCCTTCCTATATTTTGAGGCATAGCTTCCTGTAGAGCACCTAACCATGTTCTTGTTTATTATTGTCGTTAAATATTTTACTCAAAACACCGCAATATGCCTCAAATTCTTTTCGAACGGAAAAGAACAAAGCTGAAACGTCATAAGAATTTAAAGTAAACAAAGAATTTATTATGGTGGTAGTCACTTGGTATGCATCACAGCATAGACAGGATCTTAAGGCATAAAAATCAAATAAAAATCTTACACCGTCTCCCCTTAAAGGGAAAATTTCTTACTCTATGAGACTAAGGCTATTAGTTGTCAGTATCAACGTCGTATCTGTCAGTAGTGCGTTTGATCGAGTTTTATTCACTTGTTCTTGAGACAGGGCCTGCGCCGGATATGCGTACTGACTACTGATAGACAACAAAACAACATGGCGGACACCAACAACGAGCACGTGGATTCTAATACATTAAATGTATGTATGTACACAAATAAATGTGCAAATACCTATATGACGATACATGGTATCGTAATATTAACAGTCACGATAGCTTCTGATAAAATGTGAAAGTTTAATAATGTTAATCACCCTGGATTTGATAAAATAGTGACTATACATACAAAGACTCAGTCCTCCAAATGACTCCAGTAAATGCATAACATAATCTACTATCATAAATGATAGCGCCGCCAGCTTTACGAAACTAATGCTGGGTCATAAAATTTCCCGTATGTAAATACATTCTGACGTAACCGACCAGATACCGGATTTCCAATACAAACTAAAGGATTTATGAATGGAAATGCCGACAATTAATCATATGCACATATTTCATGACATGTTAACGAAATAATATTATCCACATACAGTACATTAAACTACTTCAATCTGTATAATGGCTGAATAAATAATTTTAAGTCCCGACCGTTGCGGAAAATTTGGTTTTACGGTACAATAAAATGTTGGCTAGTTGGTGTTAGAACTAGTTAAACGGGGCAGATGTGGCATGCTTTAATATCACGTAAACAAAAAGTGGACTACTGGATACAACTACAGACAAATCAAACACACCCACACAGCTACATTCCCACTATCGTGCTTCATGTGCATCACCGATAAAGATAGAGAGACATCTGCAGACTGTAGCACGAATGAGGGTTACTGCTAACACGTCCTACACAAACCATGAAAGATGAAAATCATTTCTCATTTGGAGTGCCAAATGAGAAATGATTTTCATCTACAATATGCGGTCCACGGCCTAGAGCTGGTACCCAAATCTTCCCACTTTTAATTACATCTGTGGTCAGTGTGGATAATTTAAAACATTTTAAATGCCATCCAGTTTTAAATGCAGTTACAAAGAACTCGATACCTATAGCCTGCTCGATACTGCATTCCTACCTATTTGATGGACTTTGTGAGTCGCTATTCTGCCGAGAGTTCTATAATCTAAAGGAGTGCTGAAATCACATACACATAGCTCAAATGACTTATCTACTATAATGAACTCATTGCTCCTTGGCAGTAGACTCATCAATTCATCACAATTATCGAACAAGCACAAATCAAAAAGTACTTAGGTATGACATGCCTGATAAGTATAAGACTTATACACAGACAACAGAGTGTAATGTTTTTATGTAACTTCAGCCTAAAGTCGGCACCTAGCTATCTCGCCATGATATCAATGGTATTAATTTTATCTCGCGCGAAGATTACAAACGCTTTAGATTTCGCGTGCGGCAACGATAAAATAGCGTCAACAAATGGAATTTTTCGACAGAATGATGATGAAAATTACTAGCAGGAGCTTGACTTGATACTTCTAACACCTATTTTTTTTTTAATTTTTGTTTGTTTCATTGCACAGCAGAATTTGACACTCAATATTGGTGCTGATTATTACTTTTGCACCAAGGACAAATTATACCATTATAGCTAAGAAGCATCTCGATCACACCATCTTTCAAACGTAAAAAACCGCATCAAAATAGGACCATTCGTTTAGGAGCAACTATGCCCCCCCCCCCCCCCCCCTTTTTCCCTATTATATCTAAGAATCATCTCGATCAGATCAGCTTTTAAACAGAAAAACCGCATCAAAATCGGTCCATTCGTTTTGGAGCTACGATGACACGGATACAGTGATAAATACTCAGCCTAAACATATAACTCTTTTGAGTTCGTTGGTTAATTAACACTAATAAAGCTACCTACTGTCTTCAGATTAATGGATGTTTACGAGTGTGTCAGACATTACTAGTCATTTGGACTCTAAACTTGAATGCAAGACGGTACAATACTGGTTCTAATAAATATTATGACCAAAATTGTACACTCACTGATGTCAGTATACTGAACAAATGAATTTGATGAATGCTACGGCTATATTCGAATTTATTTAGTTTTCAGTATAACTGCAGATTTAATAAGGACGGCATTTTATGTTCATCAGTAGGTAATGAACTATTGGTAGAAAATTAATAATATTGTGTATGTTATTTAAGGTGTGATTAATTTCTGCATCCATTTGAGCGTGCATGCTTTTAAGTACATTATTCAGGTATAATTTAATTTAACTGACTGATAATAATGAGTATCAATTATAATTCATTATATATTTATTATAGGGCCTGAAGTCTTGATAGTGATTGCTTTACTACCAAAATCGGTACATCTAATCGATGACAATCGTTAGTTTGACAATTATTGTCAAAAACTATCGATTGTCATTGCTATCTGTACTGACATTGATGATGATTGGCATCGATATTTAGTAGAGACTACCAAATATCGTTATAATCGGACTTTAAAACACAGATCACTAACAAAAAAGATACTGGGACTGTATCTGGGAAATTAAAACCTACAATGTTGGTCCTAAAACAGACACAGAACAAATTGTTTTGTTTTTAATTACACAAATATTGCGACCAAAACAAGACGCCCCAGAAAATAAATGGTCAAAACTGAAGATTTGGAGCGGCTTACTCAAACCCATATTTTTATAGAAGTGGTTAACTTAACACATAATATTCTATTATTACCTGACGACGGCGAAGCAATGAGTTCAACAGACTATGTATGTATGTAGGTATGTAGGTAAGTGGATGTTCTACCATAGCGTTGCCCTTATTGGTCCGATTTTGACAAGCGAGCAAGTGTATCAATCGATTCGTCTTCATCTATAGAGTGCCAGAGGCTTCTTTTTTTAATCGACTACGGTGAAGCAAAGGAAAGGTTATGTGTTCAACTAAAAACTTGGTCCAATTTTGACAAACGAGGTATTAATCTAATCTTCATCGCAAGAGTGTGATGGGCTATTTTTTACGCGACCGTAGTCGGGTTTTAGTTTTGAAATTATGTCTTGTTTGATGGGATTTTTGTCACGCACTGAAGGGTGTACGTAATTTTATAAATATGCATAGTCAACTTTTTTGAACTATATTTGTCAATTCATAAAACTAGCAGTGCCCGCGTGGTCATTTCTTGGGTTAAAAGTAACCTATGTGTTATTCCAGGAATAGAAGTACCAATCAGGATCAATATACAAAAGCCGTCAAATAGTTTTATAGATTTCTCGGCTTCTACTCGTCAGATTGAGATATAAAGTACACCAGATAAAAACTAAAAAACAAAAAAAAACTATCTGAATATGAAAACCGCATTTAAATCGTTTTTATATAATGTGTGAAAATACAAACAAACAGACACATGGTCAAACAGGGTACCCTCGACCATTTTTTTTATTATCTTCTTTGTACTGACTGCTTTATTATGAGTCTAGATATAGATATATACCTATGATACGTTTATAACTAGTTTTACCGCCCGCGACTTTTTCCGCACGGACTACAGTTTATCGCGATAAAAAAAAATCGTATGTTCTTCTAGGATATTAAAAACCAATGCAAAAGTAGAGCAATAGAGCTCTTGATGTTTTTTGAAGCTATCTCTATTCCAAATTTCATCACCACAAAAGCCACAGAGTATGAGTCGATCATCAAGGACTTCAAAGTGCGAAAGGTCCCGGCATCAACAACAGAGTCCTCAAACACCTTTCTGTCCCGCTAATTTAGCTCTAAGTTAGCATCTTCAATGCAGCCATAAGCGATTTCTCCTTCCCCGACGCCTGGAAGAGTGCCAAAGTCATCGGCATTCACAAACCAAGAAAGAAGGCATCCGAGACCTCTAGTTACCGCCCCATTGGTTTCCTCAGCTCTCTGGGGAAGATCTACGAGCAAATCCTTCTGTATTGACTCTGGTCCGTCGCAAAATTCAATAAACTCATCCCTGATGAGCAGTTCGGCTCAGAGCAAGACACTTTTGCCCTCAACAAGTGTACAGCATCACAAAACACATCCTTAAGGTTTTCAATAGGAAACCAAAACACCAAACCACGATAACCGTCTTCCTAGACGTGGTGAAGGCTTTTGACAAGGTCTGGCATGCCGGGCTGATATACAAGCTGTACCAACTTGGGTTGCCAGATCATCTTGTGCTTATAGTACAAGGCTATCTCACCAGCCGGAGCTTCCGCTATCGTTTCGAGGGCGACCGATACACCCCCCCGATCCCATTTGAGCTGGAGTTCATCAGGGCTCCATGCTGTCTCCACTCCTGTTCACGCTTTACACAAGTGACTTCCTCCGCACTCCCAAAGTAGAGATCGTTCTCTTTGCGGATGACACTGCAATTTATTCCACCGGATGGAAACCAACCGATCTTCAAAGAAGCATCCAACGAGCGCTCCGAGCGCTCGATGGATGGTTCCGTAAGTGGCGAATAACGGTTAATCCCGAGAAGAGCGTAGCAATGCGTTTCACTCACGGGGCTAAACGCTATTTTCTAATCGATTAATGACCAACCCATACCGTGGAAAAAGTCAACTAAATACTTAGTAATAAGGAGTCACCCTTGACTATCAAATCAATTTCGATAAGCATATCAGCACCATCCACAAAAAGGCGGCTTTCTACCAATTCCCCCTCGCGTTACTCCTAGGCAGGCACAGTAAAATGTCCCTTAGAAATAATTTGACACTTTACAAACCCTGCGTCCGACCGACAATGACATCCTCGTCCGTAGTATTTGCTCACGCCTCTTGCATTCCCGTAGAGAAACTTCAGACTTTACAAAATAAATTTATCCGCTGTGCAGTAAATGCCCCCTGGTATCAGAGGAACATCGACCTGCATAGCGATCTTGAGCTTTCCCCGATCCTTCAATACATGAAGGATGCTTCTCGCTGCTATTTTGACGTGGCACCCCATCACCACAACCCTCTTGTAGTTCAGGCCACTGACTACTCGACAGACGCAACAACAGACGCACGGCTCCTCCGTAGATGCCCTAGAGACATCTTGAGCGATCCGGACGATGAAATCGCTGCCGCAGTGCAGGCAGCGATAGATTCGTCCAACCCATCCTCACCATCTTTCAACACAATTAGACACGGACACTGACCTCACCAGCGAGGTTGAAGGTCCCGTAATTGAAGTCGGGTTTATTCACCTTCGAGTTTCTTGCCGATTTTTCTCGAAGGTGTTTTCCATTTGAAGGTGTTTTCCATTTTTTTGGGTTTTTCCATGTTTTAGTTATTTTTGTATTTTTTGTTCTATGTGGTGTACAATAAAGAGTTATCTATCTATCTATCTATCTATCTATTCCGAATCGGTGGTCCAAATAATTTAAAGGGCTCCAGCCATTACATCAGGGCCCCCTCGATCACTACCTAACAGTAGCGATCCAGAGGTTTTTAGTCAGACCCCCGTAATCAATGGCAACTGTTCAAGCCGATCTTCGTACCCCCTGGGTGCCCTTGAGCAAGAGGCCAAAACGTAGCTTTGGCGTGAGCCTTCTGCGTCACGCATTGCAGCGGAGCACATTCGCGCCTGCCCCACCCTCCGGTGAGCCTGTAGAGGTCAGTGTTATAGACCAACAGTACTAAATACATTCTAAAAAAAAAGAACTCATAATCTGTCCAGCTGTTATCGCGCGAAAGCTCAGCAAACAAACAATTAAACAGACAACGTTTCACTTTTATATATTGGAATGGATAAGAAAATGATTCCAGTAGTTAAAAACTATTTGGAAATTGATATATTATTATATCTAACTAAATGTTTTTGATAGCGGTGCTAAATATGAGCGTAAATTAATCACTCAACGTCAGTACCTACTCTCTTAATTTGAAACAAGGCATCCGATGCCTTGGTAATGGTAATGAATAGTAATCAAATCCCAAATAAGTTAATGAAGGATGACAAACAAGAAACCGTGGCTGTAATATTGTTCAGCAACAATAAAAAAATATAATTTCATCAAGGAGTTAATATCCTTCCCTAATAATATTTTCTTTCTGAATAATAAGAACAAATCTGGGCTCGAAACGAAGGCAGTTTGTAATTAAAACTCAAGAAATGGTTGAATTGTGTTGCTTACTAATGGGAATGATTTTCTAAAGCCAATTATTATTTGCTCCGTTTCGTATTTTAATTTAAAGGTAAAATACTACGGTGGGGGCGTTAAGAATTTTATTTATTTATTTTAGCACCAAGAATATCTCTCTGTTTATAACAACATAATAAATAATAGTCAATTAAAAACTACATTTGCGCCTTTGAATTGTATCAACCTTCTTATAATGTAAGACAGCTGATACAAATAAAAGGTGCAAATGTAGTATGTACTTCCTTTTTCATATTCCAAACTATAATAATATTTTAAACAAAACGATGAAATTGTGTAAACGTTCTCTATTCGTAAAAAAATGTAAGCACACTTTAACAGTATTTGCTCTAAATAAATTCCAACCAATCAATTAGTGCGTCCTTCTTGACCTACATAGCCAAAACGTGGACAGTCACAGTCAAACTAGTTCACAATTATAAGGTGCAAGGTATGGAGATGCATGTTTGGAGTTTATCTGAAGAATCAAGTTTCTTCTAATGAAGATATCTGACAGAAAATCAAGGTAACTGCCATGGCTCTATGGATGAGCAAGCTAAAGTGGCGAGGGGCTGGTCACATATTTCCAAGAACCAAAAACCGTAGGGGTAGGTGAGTTCTCGAGTGAAGACCACGTTTAAGCAAATGTAGCGTTGGACGCTCTGTGGCTAGATGGACTGATGACGCGCAAAAAACAGCTGGCAGAAACTGTATGCGGAGATCTGAAAACGGTGCTCAGGTGAGTGCATTAGGAAAGGCCTATACGTTCAGCAGTGGACAAGCATAGGCTAATGATGATGAAGAAATTCAACCATACTCTTTCTGACGCAGGACACACAAACAAGCGGAAGCTGAATCAACGTACTGTGCCCATTGAGACTAATTTTCTAATAGCATACTCAAAAGGTACAAATCATAATTAGGTACAATCATTATGGTAATGGTATAAATAGACCGAGCCAAGGTGGTTAAAAATATACTAACGAACAGCCAATCTCCGAAAAATATTATTCTCAATTAAAAAAATATTATTAATAAAGCGATAACACCTATCTACGTTTACTTATACAGACGAACAAATCTGCAGGTGAATCATGTTTTCCTTTCATTTGCCTGTCACGTTGTACCCTTTTTGTTGCCTCGCGTCTTTACGTATAGAAAATATTGAGTCTATTTTTAGTATATAAAACGAGTATTTTTTTTAATACACAGTAGTAGGCAAGGATTATTTTAGAGTTCTCAGGTATTTATCGTTTAACGAAGCATACATAGTTTCTAAGCTGTTACCTGTGCTGTTACAATTGAAAATGTAAATGACATAAGATACACTAGATTTTTTGGTCATACTTACTATAATATCCTTGCATGTGACGACTCTATGTAGTGTACCAGTACCAGATCCCTTCCTGGTCCAATGCTGGTACAGAAGTCATACTTTTTTTAGTGCTACACGGAAACAGTTTTATTTTATACTTTGGTTTGAAATGTATACTGGATTGACAAATCCATAATCATGCAAGCTAAAAAGCCATTATCGTATGTTATTTTCAATCATACTTCTGATAAACCCATACCGATCTTATACCGAGACATGGATACTCTCAAAGGAAGCTGTGTACAGACTAAGAGCTGCAAAAAAGGCCATGGAGGAGCCATGCTTGGCATAAAATTACAAACAGAGACAGACACACATATGCTTGCTTGCTTGTCGTATGAGGAAATGCTGGCGTCTGGTGTCATATATGAATTTGTGTGATCCAAACACGGACTTGTAACGTGAATAAATTAATTTTGAATAGGTTACCATTGGGGTCAAACTAGATACAGTTTTGCTGATTGTACCACGTGTCATATCAAATGAGAGGGCTTGTTTTAAGGGTCTCATATTTTTTTATTTCAATAAATTTTATAGTTATTTAAGATAATAGATGAAAATTTGTCTTACCCCCTTATCTCCAAACTACAGAGCTTTATTTAGTTTGTTTGTTTGTTTGTTTATTTCGGGAGTTTTAACATAATAACGGCTGGACGGATTTTGATGAAATTTGGAACAAAGATAGCTTATACCCTGGAATAAAAAAAGGATACTTTTCATCATCACCATCATCACCATCGTATTTTCACTCTCAAACGGCTGAACGGATTTTGATGAAATTTGTAATGAAGATAGCTTACACCCTGGAATAACACATATAATACTTTTCATAACCATCATTATCATCATCATCATCATAATACTTCACCCACAAAAGCTAAAAGGATTTTGATGAAATTTGGAATGGAGATAGCTTATACCCTGGAATAACATATAGGATACTTTTCATTATCATCATTATCGTCATTTTATCATCATTATTCTTTACACTCAAACGGATGAACTGATTTTGATGAAATTTGGAATGGTTATAACTTGTACTCTGTAAAACATATAAGTTACTATTTATAATCTTCATAATCATCATACTTCACTTTCAAATGGCTGAACGGATTTTAATGAAATTTGGAGTGGAGATAGCTTATACCCTGGAATAACACTGACATGATATTTGTTCGTTAATAAGGACAATACATTTAAAAAAAAACATCAGATGTAGCTAGCATTAAATATAAAATTAGATGACATTGAAACCTATTCAGATACATTAAATTTTACAATTGTCATTTTATGTTTCTTGGAGACTTTTATGAAGCCAAATAAATTAACACTATACTCATTGAAGGATACGAGCTTGCATCTAATTACTCGAGATGTCAGCGTAAGGGAGGTGGAGTTTGAAACTTTGTTAAAAAGTCTTTGCAGTACCACAATATTGACTCGATACAAAATTCTTCCATAGAAACTTTGAATGTTGTTGAATCTCAATTGTTGAACTTAATCTTAACGTAGTATGCATATACAGACCACCTCATAGTAAAATAAATGTATTTTTCGATGGACTTGACAAACTTCTTTATAAAATAACTCGTAAGGCTAGGAATGTTACAAAAATATTGTACTTGTGGGAGATATTAATATAGATATTCTTGAAAACAATAATAACACAAAGTTGTTTCATAACAACTTAAATTCTTACAATATGAACTACACTATTAATGAGCCTACACGAATTACTGTAACCTTCCGGACGTGCCTTGATAATAACAAATACAAAGAAGTCTGATTCTAAGGTATTGTTAACCGGCTTATCAGAAAAAACATCAAAATACAACAATTAATAGATCTTCCTTGTAGTGCTGAGTATATCATAAAGTATTGGTATGAGCATAGGAACATGATTGATGCTTACATCGATATTTTCATTAAATATATATCTCAAATAATTTATGCAGAAGTATATGAGCAAGTAAATATGAATTTAGGTACAACAAATTCTATGAAATATTTAAAATGGTTTACGAGTTATGTTTTCCCACCAATAAGATAAAAGTAACTTATAAAATATTACCGAATTAGTAATGTAAAGAAGAAGAAGAAACGTTAGAAAAAGCGTTCATTGTACCATCAGTTGCAAAAATATAGGTCAAAAGAAAATGTTTGCTTGTACAAAACGTACAAAAGAGCGCTTAAATCTAATATAATATGCTCCAAAAAATATATATGTCAAACAAATAATATGTACCAATAAGACCAAAGCAAGCTGAAGTCTTATCAAAATGCACACAACACCTTCAAATATCATAAAACACACAGTTGACTCAAATAATAACGACAATAATACAATTACAAACCAATTTGACATTGCAAATTTTCTCAATCATCTTCAATGTTCTGTGATATCAATATATCACAGAACATTGATGATAATAATATTAATTCTAACTATACACCTTTTTTCGCATCTTACTGTAATAGTATTTTTAACACTATCAGATGCTGACGAAATAGTGTCAATTGTAAGAAAGCTTAATAATAAGAAAAGCATTGGAGCGGAGGGTATAATTATGCAAGTAGTAAAAACTTGCGTGGTTTTTTTATAGCGAGACCTCTTTCCTTTTTAATAAATATGATGTTTGAATCCGGGTGCTCTCCTGAAAACCTGAAAGTGAGTTTAGTTAAACCCCTGCATAAAGAAAGAGCTAAAGATAACCCAAAACATTACCGATCAATAGCTCTACTACCGGTGTTTTCTAAATTTTTTGAACGTGCCTTATACTCGTATAATAGAACCATTAATTATCTTAATAAAATATTTTTTGAGTAGTAATCATTTTGGATCTCGCAAGGGTAAGTCCACATCAATTGCCGTTTATTCAATATTACAAAAATTATGGGACTGCATAAATCAGAAATAAACAATACACGGCTTTCCTGCTGGATATGACTAAGACATTTGATTGTGCGGTTCCCTCTATTCTCATACGACAACTAGAAGCTGTTGGTATTCGTGGAACCGCTAATACTTTGTTCCAATCCTACTTTAAAAATAGAGTACAGTTCACAATACTCACCTACTTTAATAAGAACAAAAAAACCGTGGAAATCATTCAGTCCAAACTAGAGGTAACTTCACTGGGAGTGCCTCAAGGTAGTATACTGGGTCCACTGATGTTTCTAATCTACATTAATGAAATGCTTACTATCACTAAACATCACTGTGTACTCTTCGCAGATGATGCTACCGTACTCATTATTAATAATAGTCTCTCTCTAGCTAAATTTAAACGTGAAATTTGTCGGACAATTCAGCAAACAATGACCTGGTTGGAAACATTAAACCTGAAAACCAAACTTTTAAACGTGTTCGGGTGGCTGAATTTTGGGCTAATCAATTGATGAAAACCTAAATTGGAAGTCGCAAATTGATAAAATTAATAACAAACTTACCAGCTACTGTTATGCCCTGTCAGTTTTGGTTGATGTCACTGCCATTGAAGTTGCCAGAAGCGCTTACTATGGTAATATTTATCATTTTTTAGATTACGGTATTAATTTTTGTTTGTCGTATGAGGTAGTGCTGGCTTCTGGTGTCAGAGCTTATCAGGCCGCCCGAGGGCCCTATGACTGCTTTAAATCAATAACAGCCGGGACCTGACCTCTGAAGCACGCAGCGATGGAAACCACACATAACTTAGAAAACTCATCGGTTCCTAGCCTAGGACCGAACCCTGTATCGTTGGATTCTAAGTTTAACCTTAAGTCTACAATTAATCAAAAGGAAAGCCAAGTACACTGGCACAATATTATAATTCAGAATTACATATATTTTGTGTCTCTCACGCAGTAAAGTCTACAAAGCTTTATCTCCAAGGAAACAAGGATTATACGTAACCATTATTTAACCCATTAAATGCAATGATATCTGTGTATGTTTGTTTCTGTAGTAATTAGAGCCGTTTCCACTGTGCTCCGTTCTGTCGTACACAAAACCGCCTCCGGTATTAATATAAGGAATATGAATGCTTCTTGTTGTTCAAAGATGTTTTTGCAACAAATATTATATCTGATAGCGTTAGAGTACGGAATACGTTAATTTGCACATTAACAAGATAATCTGCAAATTATCGATACGATACGTTAAAGTGTGAAATTATACTTTAAGTAGCACAAATTCGCACTTTACTCACCTCCAGTGTAGGATCAGTTATTATACTAATCTAATAATCTCCATATTAACGGATGCTACACCGTTAAAGCGCAGAAGAGAGAGATGGAAACATCTTTGTCTCAACCTAACCTAACCTTATTTAAAAAGGTTAGCATAAAATCTAACCTAACCTAATGTAACCTTTTTTAATTATGTATTTTTTATTTAACCTAGCTTAACCTAAAACATTTAACAAATTAAATAAATAATCCCAATGAATTCGAAAGTTTATTCAAGCAAAGAACCTGTTTTATTAAATTTACCGTCTGCTTGGTCGCTAGTCTGCACATGAGCGGTGACATATCTGTAACATTTAGTTATCAATTTTAATTAAATGTTGTTTGATTAAACTCTATAATTGTAAATTTCGCTTCGCAGGACTTCTCAGGATAATACAATTATAAATATTTATAAAAACATGTTTCGTCCAGACGGAGACTAAAAACCTAAACAAGTTGTAGCAGACTCTCGCGTAGGTGCGGGGTCCCATTTGCAGAGAAAATGAGTCTTTGTTGAGCTCAGGATAGGAGGATGAAACGAAAACGCACTTGTTTACACTTTTAGTTTGTATATTTTCAACACTGACAACAAGGATAGAAGTTTAAATTTATAGTTATTATTAAATTTATTTGTTTTATTTTAGGGTATAAGCTATCTTCATTCCAAATTTTATAAAAATCCGGTCAGCCGTTATCGCGTGAAAGCTCCCCAAACAAACAAACAAACAAGCAGACAACGTTTCCCTTTTTCTTTTTTTTTACGGTCTAGGCAATCGTTTGACCACGATCTCACCTGATGGAAAGCGATGATGTCGTCGAAGGTGTAGCAAGCTTGCCTAGTAGATACCTATTCACTCTTTACTTGAACACACCGGGGTTATAATTTACCGGAAACACTGACGAGGGCAGGGCATTCCACTCCTTTGCAGTTCTTATAATAAATGAAGAAGCGTAACGCTTCGTTCTTGTGCGAGGTATTTCAACCATGAAAGAGTGGCACTTTGCTGATCGCCTAGTCGTACGGTGATGGGGGAATCAGGTTGTGCAGTTCTTGTGCACACTCTCCATAGTGAAATCTGTAGAATACCGCCAGGCTTGCTACCTCACGTCGATGCGCCAGACTTTGAAGCTTACTCTTTACCAGAGTGTCATCCCCAATGAGCCTGAGAGCACGTCTCTCAATTGAATCCAAAGACTCGAGCTGATACTTGGCAGAACCGTCCCAGAGGTGGCAGCAGTACTCCATACAAGATCGGACCTGTGCTTGATAAAGATTCAGAAGCCGTCCCGGTGTGAAGTACTGCCTAACCTTAGACAAAATACCAAGTTTTTTTGCAGCTACCTTGGCTTTGGATTCAATATAAGACCCCAAATTCAGGTTTGATGTGAGTTCGACACCCAAAAGCTCCAAATGGTCGCCTATTGGTATTGTTACACTTTGGAAAGACAGAGATTGGTTTAGAGGACTCTTTTTAGCAGAAAACAAACACGCCTGCGTTTTAGTAGCATTAAACTTAACTAGGTTAGCATCGCCCCAATCGGACACGGCTTCTAAGGCTAAATTTAAACGGTCTACCATAGCCTCTCTCTGAAACTGGACAGCGTCACAGCTGGCTTGAGCATTGGAAGTGTATCTCTCAACTACAGTACTGTCATCAGCATACCCAAAGGTACCGGGCTTCAGAAGGTCATTAATGTGCAGTAAAAACAGTGTAGCCGAGAGAACCGATCCCTGAGGTACACTGGCATTGATAGCCATTTGATCAGACGAGCAGCCCTCTAAGACTACTAGAATAGATCGTTCCCTCAAGAAATCAACTATCCAATTGCATAAGCCAACAGGTAACCCATATGAGAGAAGCTTGTTTAAAAGGCCATCGTGCCAGACCCGTGTCAGATATTGGTATGGATATGCAAAATCTGTATATAAGCACAAAATAAGTAAAATTACAAGGAGTAATTAGTGAATATTATGTATGTTAGGTACAAGATTTAGTTTCGGCTGAATGGATTTTGATAATTATAAAATACATCATGACATTCAGTTCGATATTTTTCTTTAATTTCATTGAATTAATATTTAATGTATGTACTCGTACTCAGTCCATGCAACAGAATGTATATTATAGCACTATACATAAAAAGTAAATCCATACCAATATATAAGAGTGAAACGTTGTCTGTTTGTTTATTTGGAGAGTTATAAAGCGATAAAGGCTGGATGGGTTTTGATTAAATTTTGAAAGTAGATAGCTAATACCCTGGAATAAAACATAGAATACTTTTTATTCCAGAAAATTGTAACTGGAAAATGTTGATTACTCGCTGTAAGGAACGGCTGCCATGGAAACGAAATAATAAAAAATCTGTCAAAAACAATCAAGAGCGTTAGTGCTCTACATTTTCATTGGTTTTTAATATACTTGAAGAACATAGGATGTTTTTTCGCGATAAACTGTAGTCCGCGCGGACGAAGTTGCGGGCGGGAAAGCTAGTAAATAATAAAATATAAAACTAGTTACTATTAAATTAGATAAAATTAAAACATAAATAAGTTAAAGTTACTCCCGCGATGTCACAAGGAGAACTCCCTGCGACATCGCGGACGGCAGATATGGGTAGGTAAAAACTTTTCATCGAGCGCCTGGCGGAGCACTCGCGCCGCAGCCGTGTAGAGTGTTTAGTGAAATAGACATTTCAACATAAGACTAATTGTTTTTTGGCCAGTTATTTATATTTTTTAGTTGATTGATATAGAACGATCCTAAATAATGGACTGAATACATGCATTTAAGAAAAATATCGAATACAATGTCACGGTGTATAGATCCTAGGATACTAGAGCAGAGCACAACTGTAATATTAGAAATGCGAAAGTATGTTTTAAGTCTATGTGTTTGTTACTACTCAGCTCCTAATGGCTGAACTGATTTTGATATGTGTTTTTATCCTTAGGTCCCGGAATAACACATTTTAAATCATGTTCCACGCAGATGCAGCCGCGATGTAACAAAAAGTTAGTACTACAATGAAGATAATTAATGTAAAATTGGTCTAAGGGACTTAAAATGAGATACCAAAATTACTAAACAAAAATAAAACATTTTTATGGCTCCGTACCTCAAAAGCAAAAAAGGAACCCTTATAGGATCACTTCGATATCGTCTGTCTGTTTGTTTGTCAAGACACTTTGTGTCACTAACTCGTGGAGGTCAAGTTGAAATTAAAATCAAATACTCAAGTCTGCAATCCCTTGAAGCTGTGAAAAGATAAGATCAAATGTAATACGGCCGTTTATGCCGCATATTTTGACACTCGTAAGATAATGAAAACCTATAGGGTAGTTCCCGTTCTACTAGCATCAAGAAATTTAGCAAAAAAAACAATGTCTTATAGAACATGTACAGAGAAAATCCAAAAACCATAAGGTAAGGCCTACTGTCTACGGACGCGTAGCTTCATAGACGCGTATTCGTCATTATATTTCGCGCCTAGTCCTCTAGATTGATATATAAACACATGTAGTATCGCCACCCGGTACCACCATTTTATGCACAAGTTGAGACTAAAAAGTTGAAGAAAACCTCCTTGCTCCATTAAAACCTTCCCGTATTTTCCTATTTCTAGTTATGTCATTCACATAATCTGAGCCACATTTACACACGAAATAAAAATATTTTATTATTTTTTATTGTTTTTAGTGTGATTCTACGAAGTTAAATAGACAAATATGTCTAAATGTGTAAAATAAACGTTACAAAACATATATATTTGGATATCAAAACAGCAAGCGGTGTGCGCCTTTAGACATAATGACTATTTCCTTCTGCAATACATTAAAGCCAGGTATTTTTCATTGGATGAAATTCCAGTCTTTTGATGTTTTCACATCTTGAAAAAGCGTATTTACGCTACGATGATAATGAAATCTGACCTGTCCGGACTGACCAGTCTGGGACTTGATCGCTGCACCGATGAAAGATTGGCGTTACTTCCGCTCCGGGAAGAAGACCTAATCTGATATTATTATCTTGGCTTGCGTTCTTTTCATTGGGAAATTAATCTTGCCATAGAAATATCACAAGCGGTTCTTGCTCTGTAGTTACAATCGTTTACTTTTACCTATTTAGGTAAATTACATGTTTGATTTAAGTCATAGAACATAACATATGAAGTACTTACGTGACACTGGTAAACGACTTACCGAAATATGTTGTATTTCATTGAATTTTCATCATGATAATATTTGTAAATAATGACGATTTTATTCCATGTTTGACTATTTAGTCATTTAGAATACATGAAGTATTTATGTGGAACTGAGTTCAAACGAGATTACCGAGATAACCGAGGATAAAGTCAAGGAGCCTCACCAAGGTCCTTGTGTTTTTTAACAGATCTAGATCCAGCAGTTCTCTTATTTTAATATGTATATTATCCGATAAGCTGCAAAGTTGATCTTTCCAGCATCCAGGCCACGCAAAGTTCTTGTAGACCGCTTGTACAGTACATAGCCTTAGAAAATGCCCAGAAGGAAATACGTTCAAATATTATACTTGAAGATACCTGCCTGGAGCCAGGGACCAGTATACAAGAATAGATTCAGATCTGAGAAATAATCTTATAATTATACAATGGACAGACTTATCGCTAAAAGCTATGTTTTCCAGTTAATCTTTTGGATGTAAAGGAATATTACTAATATTATAATGATACGTGATTTATAATAAGAGTCCAGCGCAATAGCTTGGAGATCTCGTTAACATGCTGTTAAATTGAAAGTTAATTTGCTTTAAGAAAATGATAATTATGTTGCAAACTAGAAAACTATTTGTTGCATCATCTAAAACAGTTCTAACATTAACTCCAATATATATAGGAGCTTACTCCGAAGTCTTTAGACTTTATACTGTAGTCTGCTAAAACAGTAGACAGTTTGGGCGTTCGGACACCGATTTAAACAAATGGGGCTATTATTGACAACGAGTGTACCAAAACATTCGAGCTTCGCCCCAGGTGTGTAGTTGGATGGTGCATTCTGGAGCCGCCAGCGAGTAGCAGCGCGCACGAGGTTTCCTTTTGCAAACTCTCCGGTGCGGAGTCTAAGACACAGCTAAGTACTCTGGTCGTTATTCTGTTTTTATTTTGCATTTATGGGTCTAAGATCCAATTTGCAGGTTCAATAACATCGTAGTTTGATGTAAAAACTTTCTAACTCAGCTGATGAGCTATGATTTATTATGACAATTAAGTCCTTAATAACCTATACAAGTGGATGTTATATCGGAGTATACGAGTAATGCATTGTGAACATGTATGATAAGCAACTTATTTCACTTATTTTTCTTGGGCTGAAAAGTATCTGCAGTAAACTTTGACTCTTTTTAATTAAATATAATAATAACCATCTCGTCCGTGGCCCAAATTTTTCCATTAGAAAATTCTTATATACATTTAAGCTAAGCAGGCGCTAACTGCTATAAAAATCATAAAAATAACCATGTTTAACAAAAATAATCTATCATTTTGAATTTAATTTAGAAACATCACTAGAATTTGTGAATTGTAAAACTGTTTCAACTTGAAAGATATCTTACGACTGTCACTCACGAGTTGTTTCGTCGAATAATTCAATTCGACCGGTGTTCGGACGTAAAAGACGTCCATCCTCGGGAGTTTGCGCAGCGAGGGCAGCAGACCACCGCAGCAGAGGGAACTGCAGACCACCGCACGTGTCGTCCATTACGTCAGTGGCGCTGGCGGCGAGGGTGCTGCAGGCGGGGGAGCCCCAGCCCAGATGAAGACTCACTTACGCACGCACCATTTTCACTATTATCGCTGGCGTACACAAACAGTTTAGGGTCCTCACACCAGATGTCAACAGTGTCTACCTCGCGTTCGCCTCGTGCCTCGGTTTATTACAATTCCAAGATCATACCTATATCCCATGACATCTATTATAGACCAAATCATACAAGATGACGTTTCAAATTCGATCACGCTGCAGTCCGTTGCCTGAATTGAAGATCTCCTGGGAGCTCGTACTCTGTGCCGCGCGAGATTTCTTGTGGATGGCGTAAGACGTCATTGCGGTAATTGCCGAACGGTTTCACGAAGATATTGTACCGTGACGTTAGATTGCCTTGCGCTGACTGAGTGCTTAAACAAGTAAAACGTCTTTTGAGTATTTTTTTACGGGCACATTAGAGCGCGTTTAGGACAAACCTAAACTTCTACCTCTTAACCTCTTCATTACATTATCTACTTCCACTTTAATATAATTGCCTATATCTGTTAATGTACCAGGAAGAGATACGGAATTTAAAAAATAGCTTCAACAACTCAGTCTCAATTTTGATCTTATTTTTTATATATTTTGATGTCACCTAATTGCTAATTTAGTATGACCTGCGGGCCTGATGTATTTATACCATATTATGGTGCCTAGATTTTTGTTCATTTAAACAATATTACGTCGCAGCTGGTAGTATAACAGTAAATTTCAAGCGAGCGACTTTATAACGGTAAATTTAAATCAATCAGGTTCCTTCAATTTGTTCTATTATCAATAGATAAAGAAACATTAAAAAAAATATTGGAAATTGTGTATATTATATGTGTATATTTTTTTATTTTTTTTTGGCATATTCATAGAGTTAAATTCATCTTACCGCCAGACAGAGATCACGAATTAGATCAGAATTTTAATGTTTTTATTTCATTAATAACGGCTGATAGACACACAAGAAGTATAATCGGGATGATTATTACCCGTGAGTCATTTCCTCCTGACCTGACGTCAAATAAGGAATGATGGGTTCAACTGAAATCAAAACCACTGAAATGTTTAGTGATGCACCGTATGTATCATACCCGTATGCACGCGCGTAGACATTCGCGCCGAAATTCGTCGTGAGGTGACGTTTCGTCAGTGTGGCGATTTAAATATGGGGCCGTTTGACACATAATTATCAATTGACCATATATTACCTTTCGGTATTTTAGATATATACGTTGAAAACTCAACGGTTGCTTGGTGCCTAGTCGTCGTATCGTATAGTGACCCGGACGTTTTAGCCGTTGATTCTATTACACTAATAAGATGTTATTTTATTCAGTTATTTAAGCCATTCCACCTTTGTTTTCTTACAATACTGATTGAAGACTCCTGTTTCGCGTACTGTGACCCAACTTTTTTTTCTTTTATTTAGCAATGTATTCGTATTATTGTCAAAGAGATATTCCGGATCCCATCCTGATATTCTATTACATATTATATATAATCTTCATACTGTATATACTGTGAGATGGTGAAACTTTTATTAGAAGACTGTCCAGTAGTAAGAATTCAATATTGACAGTTATTTATTTTTTGAACTCTTTAGTTTGATAATGGCTCCTAATATAGGACCATGGAATAGAAGGAACAATTAAAGGATCTTAATTTAATGCTTTCTGGTTGCCGATGATACGTAACAGTAATTTTTAAATTATTACTTCGTTCGAAGCTTACAGTAGCACATGGGATATTAACTTTGTTTTGGATAATTTCAATGATAATTTCTAAATAGAAGTTTTTTGTCTAAGCTACATTTTTGATTGAAGCTGTTTGATATTTTTAGCTCTGCTGATGATTATAATTATATTATGATAGTTTCCGATATTTTTTTAAGTTTGTCTATAAAATTGATAATATTGGTATATTGCCTTACCGTGTCACGATGAAATGTCAGATATGTATTATGGTAGATATAATATTTCACACGTGGATAAGCGTGTGTTATAGTTAGTTGTTATATTTTATTATTTTTCGTCAATACGCTCAGCTGAAAAGCTCTTACATTGTTGTATTGTACATCGTTTTTTAATGAAAGTCTGAAGATCTATTTTACACGTATTAATAAGCCTCGCAAACTGGTAGTTGTGCAAACATTTAATTGCTTAAATAAAAGCAATCTGGATGAGAGCAGGAAATAAATAAAAAATAAAAATAAAGAAGTAAATCTAAGAATTAAAACGATAATGGTGACACAATCTCAAGAATATCGGTTATTGGTCACAATATGTTATATTAGTAGACAGAGTTCTAAGGTTAATTGTTCATTAAAGTTATCACAAATTAATTAGTGATAAAAATGTATTGTGATGGTACATATTTCTGCATTGATGATATTACCGTTATCTGTCAAGGTCTACGTGTGTTTATATATCAATCTAGAGGAATAGGCGCAAAATATAATTACTGATTAAACGAACTTACCTGTAAGTGAAGTTCTATCATAATTACAGGAGCGGCTTTTTTCAACTTTTTACTCTCAACTTGTGCATAAAATGGTGAGACCGGGTGGCGATACTAGCATGTGTTTATATATCAATCTCTTCGGACTAGGTGCTCCTACAATTATGATAGAACTTCACTTACAGGTAAGTTCGTTTAATCAGTAATTATATGCTTGGTGTACGCCTGCTCACAGCTTACATACAAAACTATGAAACTCTGTCGACGGAGTGGCAACGTCGCGCTCGCGCCGCGGCATGCAGGCTTCATGACGCCTGCCGTACCGCATGTTATACGCCGGGGCGTACATCGAGCGAAAGCACTGTTTATTTTTGTAAAAATGGTGGATACGGCTGCGAAATTTGTTCAGATATTAGAAAATAAATAAGAGTTTAAAAAAAAACTAAAAAACACGCTTTATATAGAAAACCAAACTAAAAAATAGAAAATAAATTTTAATAGTGTAAATAAGAAAAAAATGATTTATTTCAAAAAAATAGTGGGGTGCATGGGTCAATAGTTATAAATATTTCATTGACAGATATGAGAAGAAGGATTATCATTTCTATAATATCTTAAAAAGCACCCCACGCTTTTTTTTTAAATAAATCATTTTTTTCTTATTTACACTATTAAAATTTATTTTCTATTTTTTATTTTGGTTTTTTCTATATAAAGCGTGTTTTTTAGTTTTTTTAAACTATTATTTATTTTCTACTTTTTAATCTTTTTTTCTTTTTTTTCGAATTATTGCATTGTCATCGGTCTTTGACAGGTATGCAAAATTTGAATGAAATCTGACCGTTTAAAGTGGGTCAAAATAGCGTCCAAAGGAGTCGGTTACAATTATACAAACACACAAGTGATGTTTGTACAACAATAATCTTGCTTAATATGCTAGAAAAGATATAACTGAAAAGGCTTGGAGTGAGGTGGCGTATGAAATACAATGTACGGGTAAGCATCTACTTTATTAATTTTGTACTTATATAATCGTAGTCTTCGGTGACTTTGAATGTAGTAACATGCCAAAATAACGTCTTCGTCTTCCGACGGCATTGTAACAAATAATTGAAAACGTACGCGTCATACACGTGTAATACTCCTTGTGGACAGGGACAGGAACAGTGGACAGGGTTCATTACGCTGGGCTGCTCAAGCTTTTTAGCGTATTTTGAAGCGTGTATGAAGCTACGACTCCGTGGACAGTGGCACGATAGTCATGAAACTTATTTTGCGGCAATAAATAGGTTGTATCAAGAAATTACACCAACTAAAAAATCAAGGTGAAACCTAGTATAAGTACATTTGTCAATAAACCAAAAAGCAAGATGATAATCAGCTTATAGACATTTGTATTTAAATCAATATTATCTAGGTGATAATTTTAACCGTAATTTTTTGATAAAATCTATTTATTTCCGCAAAATCAATTTTCATGAAACCACGATGAGTAATGACAAAAAACGCAAGAAAATTTGAATTTGGCACGCTGACTGGAATATTGCACCTTAACGACAGTAGATAATTATACTACAAAAGAAAACAACGTATTCTTTGGTAGCGCCAAAAGATTTTGAGACGATGCCAGCAGTGTCATAGAATCTCCGGTAATATAACATATCCAATGATATAGTTTTCACGAAAACCCTACTTCAGATGAATGATGCATGTGTGACCAGATAAGTAAAAGTAGCAATTGAGAAGTGTTCGGTTTATGTTGATTATTTAAATCGAACCATACTGCAAAATATATGAATTTAGATGTCATTAATTTATTTGTTTATGTTTAAATAACGTATCATGTAATCTATAATAATTGAGTAGAAAACACTATGGGATTGTATTTTATGGAGAAATTTTATCATTATTACTAATTATTTCATGCCAATATTGACCGTTGTTGACTATGGACTTGTTGTTGTTTGATTGGTTTTATATGCAGAGTAAGTTCTGGCTCTGGTCTGGTTATTAATTGTCGTTTTTTTTGTCACTTCTTATCTCTTAAAAATATTACTCGATACCGAGTAGTATCGATACTTTTGATTCGATACTTGGAATCGAGTAGGTATCGATACTTTTAAAAATTTGCGTATCCCTAGTAGTAACTTTAAATTGGTCTCATAACAATTAGGTGAAGATCTAATGAGGATCTTCGGCGTGATGAGCAGAATGCAGCAGAACTCCTCAAAATGCAGTTAATTTCTCACTTTTAGGTTTCTACCAGTGGAATCAACCCTTTACCCACTAGGTAGGGATTGATGGAGCACCTTGGTTATTAATGTTAGATTAACAATAGGGTAACTAGATGACGCTACTCTGCACTGCTAGATTGTTTGCAAAAAAGTTTGTACGCGCGAGGTCTACAGCTCACAGAGCCACTAGTAATAACTTTGTCGACAAACTCTACTTTGAGGACCCGATGGATATCAACATTTCTATGCACCAGGGAGCATTTACAATTTCCCTAAGTACCTTATTCTGGAATCGTTGTATAATTAATGTATTACTGTGTTTGGTGCAGCCCCACAGCAGTATACATTAAATCCTAACTGGCATTAGGACTTTCTTATATAACAACAATTTGTTGTAAATTTACAGCTTATAGAGTGTGTTCCAAGCAGCCAATACATTCATTTTTTGGACGGTCGGTGGGTCTAGTGGCTAGAGACCCTAGGTACAAAATCGAACGGTCGCGGGTTCGAGTCCTGCAAGGTGTATTTATTTGTGTGATAAGCAGAAATGTTTGTTTACGAGTCATGAATGCAGTATTATCATGGTATCTATGTATGTTTATCCGTCATCTAGTGCCCATAGTACAGGGAATCGTAGTTTAGGGCTAGGTAATTTGTGTGGAATTGTCCCAAATTTATTATTATTATTTTAAATATAAATTCTAGTTTTTTTTTCTTAACTTTATCTTTCTAGTGGAGCTTAGCATTAAGCGTCACGCCAAGATACTTATTGTTACTTATTATTGATATAAACTAGAGAATACTGACGTTGAAAAATACTATAAAGAATTTTGGTGAAAAGTAGTAAATATAAATGTAATGTACTTTTAGCCCTGGAATAACGCATAGGTTACTTTTAAACCAGAGAAATGATCATGCAGCAAAGCCGCGGGTACAGCTAGTTTATGTAATAAAATCAGTTTATACTTCACTCAAACATCCGAACTGTAAACAATTTTATCTTCACTATTGACTACAGAACGATAGATACCCGACTGGAGCCGGACAAAAGAAGATAAATTGACAAACTCTCCATGCTCTGTGAATGCCCTCTGACGATCGAGATAATCAAACTTTAATACGTGAGTGACAGGCGAGTGAGGGTTTCCAAGCTTGTAAATTAAACTGCAATACAATCCACTATGTACAGTGTACTCGCAAGGGTAATAAGTATAATAAAAAAAAAAAAATGTAGGGGTTACTATGGAAATTATAAATCTCCATTTTGTGATGTCCGCCATATTGGATTTAGAATTACGCCACTTTACTTAATGTTTTTCGTTCATCAAGCCCTTTCATTTGATACCCATATCATAGGGGTTACTGTGGAAATGATAAATCGCCATTACAAAATGGCGATTTTTAATACAAAACGACGTTAATGACGTTACAAAACGTCCACCATATTGGATTAAAAATGATGGCATTTAAGTAATCGTACATTGTCACGAGATCCCTACGTATGTGCCAAATTTCAACCTGATAGCTTCAGTGGTAGTGAGTGAAATATTGATTACAAATTTTAAATACTAGCTTTTATTTACACTCATATCGTAAAATCTGGATTATGAATGCAAACCTCAAATATTGTTTCATTAACTACTACGAGAATTAAAAAAAACGTGGTAAATGGAAGAGCATTTTGAAAGCAGTAATCCTAGCCACAGTACATAAAAAAACGTGATAAATGGAAGAGCATTTTAAAAGCAGTACTCCTAGCCACAGTACATAAAAAAAACGTGATAAATGGAGGAGCATTGTGAAAGCAGTAATCCTAGCCAAGGTATTAATAAGTGAAGATAAGTAAGCTAAGACAATTTCATATATAGTCATATGTACTACGTCATAGCCAAGGAGAACGTCGATGTTGAAGACCCACCGTATACACAATCTACACATGATACACAACCACAAATACTCTGCTGACCTCTGTGCCCGACTGAGAAGAAAAAAACTAGGTGAGATTGTGTCGGGGTGCGCTGCCGTTTGTTTGTAGTGAAACGTCTACGCTACGTACAGTTAGTTGATCCGGTCCTGAAACCCTCACGTTCGATCTGTGTTTCTAGCACTGACCAAACGTGAGGGTTAAGAGAATCGTGGTGAGCTCCAAATCTTCTTCTTTCCAATAATATGCCTAATCTTTATTTTAGTACGGTCACTGCAGCCACTTTTGTAATTTTTACTTATTTTCCACTACTTTTTTTAAATTTACTTAGTCTTAAGTAGACTTTTTGTACAAAGTTTAATATTGAATCGAATATTTTCAACGAGGGTGAGGTCTTTATAACAACACCCAAGTCAATACGTTAATACCCTATCTAAATCGCAAGTTATGCCGAATTAGATCACAAAAACATCCATTTTGCTCTGTGCATTTTGCCCCCTCCCTCTTCCTTCCTCTGTCTTTCGACAAAAATTTACATCATTGAGCTGACTAAATAAGCTAATTATTACTTCAAAATTTGTTCTGTGGAGCTTATAATTTATTATAGACTTAAATTCTTCTTTAAACAAGAAAAGCATCGATACAATATTAGTTAAGCTTTATTCGCTTCAAGCTAGAAGTTAGAAACGAGGGAACTTTAAAACTTATATAAGTAAAGTACTTTACTAGCTTTTTAAATTCTCACGTCCCCGCCTTTGCCACGCTTCGACTTCTACACGGAACTTATCGCAAGTCGTAGCAACTTTAAAATTATGGAACCGGTTCATTTATAGCTTCAGCTATGTAGATTATGTGATTTGTGATAATTATAATTTTAGATAAGGATAAAAATATGGTAAAGTTTTTTTTAATGGTATGTTACATATTTATAAATACTTCATAGCAATAGAGAGAAAATGAACAATTGTTGGACTGAATGCACTTTCTCGTATTTACTAACAAACACAATATCGGCCTTTTCTTAATTTGTGTAATTTTGAAACATACACTGTTTATTTTGATGACGCTCTTCCATATTTCAATTCAAATTAATAATTAAACTACAAACGTGAGTGTATATACATAAAAAAACACGGCACCAATTTGTAAAACAAAACCAATGCACGCGTGAAAAGTTTTTGAAAAAATAACTCTTTGAAAACTTTGTTTTTTTTTTCTTAATCTGCCAGTTTGCTTCCTGCATTGGCTTAGGTACGCATTAAACTTATTTGCAAGATATTGAGGACAATGATCTCCTCAGTGACTGGCAATACGGATTTGGCCGAAACCGGTCTACTGGGGATCTTCTTGCGTATGCCACTCATGTACTGAGCGAAGCCATCGAGATGCATGATGACGTGCTTGCCGTTTCCCTTGGCTTTTGATCGGGTCTGGCACTATGGCCTTTTAAACAAGCTTTCCTCATATGGATTACCTATTGGCTTTTGCACTTGGATAGCTGATGTTTTGAGGGAACGATCTATTCGAGTAGACCTTGAGGGCTGCTCGTCTGATCAAAGGGGCATCAATGCTGGTGTACCTCAAGGATCGGTTCTCTCGGCTACACTGTTTTTACTGCACATTAATGGCTTTTTGAAGCCCGGTACCTTTGGGTATGCAGATGACAGTACTGTGGTTGAGAGATACAGTTCCAATGCTTGAGGCAGCTGCGACGCTGTCCAGCTTCAGAGAGAGACTATGGTGGACCGTTTGAATTTAGCCTTAGAAGCTGTATCCGATTGGGGCAATGCTAACCTGGTTAAGTTTAATGCTACTAAAACGCAGGCGTGTTTGTTCTCTGCTAAAAAGAGTCCTCTTAACCGATCTCCGTCTTTCCGTAGTGTAACAATACCATTAGCCATCGACCATCTGGAGCTTTTGGTTGTGGAACTCACATCGAATCTGAATTTTGGGTCTTACATTGAATCCAAAGTCAAGGTAGCTGTAAAAAAACTTCGTATTTTGTCTAAGTTTAGGCGGTACTTCACACCGGGACATCTTTTGAATCTTTACCAAGCACAGGTCCGATCTTGTATGGAGTAGTGCTGCCACCTCTGGGACGATTCTGTCGTCGGTCCATCGTGTGGGGAGGCCACATGATGGACCTACGACATTGTGGCCATCGCAGAAAGTCGATGGATGGAGGCGGCACAAGATCGCTCGTCATGCCACTCTTTGGGGGTTGGGGGATTTTGGGCCTATGTTCAGCAGTGGACTTCTAAAGGCTGACATGATGATGACCCGAAAAAATTATTTCAGATATGTTTTTTTTATTTTAGTTTTAGGTAACTTCCCTACTTTAAATGTAATTATTCTTTTCCACGGTTCATTTTAATTCATTTTTAATTCCGAAAACTTCTTGTATTTTGTACCTACGCCTGTGAATATTCGACGTGGTGATGCTATATTGAGTGACAATAGAAATTGATTGAACTAACAACGCCCGTGCGCTGTGGTTAAACGCTAAGCAGTAAGGATACTTCCAAAATGAATGTCGGGACCTACGCACTATTCGTACTTCCTCGTCAGAAAGAAATATTTGTAAGACCTTTGTCGATTCCATACACAAATATTATGTACTAGCTGTGCCCTCGTGGTATTTTTTCTAGGATAAAAGTATTCTATGTTATTTCAGAACCAAAATTATCTAATAGGTACAGTACCCCACATTTCGTTCAGCTAGTTTTTTTCGATTGCTCGGCTTCTACTTATTGGATTGAGATAAAAAAAAAAATTATATATTCTTCTATAGAAGGTAGCTTAATTGAAATCCCCTAGACCATATTTTTATTTATCATTTTTTACAGACTTTATTGTTACGTACTCCTTTGATAGTTTTTCATCAATTGCTCATCTACTAATCATTAGATTAAGATACCAATTACCTCTGTTTTTAAGTTAAAGCCTTATCTATACCGCAACGCAATCGGTCCAGAAGTTTTTACGTGATGCGTGAACAAACAAACAGACAAACAAAAACACACCATTTAAAACAATGTTAAGTTATTGTTTGGTAGCTGTCGTAAGTCTCCTAGACCAGTCGGTCTCTGTCCGTAAATACAAATACATAGGTTTTTCTTTTTTTAACTTATAAATTATATTATTTTTATGTAACAAATGTACAATAAATACTTACAATTAGATGTTAACGTATATGTCAACCGGACTCCAATTTGTTGACTCGTTATTATTGAGCAAATTGAATGGACAAGGCCCATTTTATATTGGTCGAAGCTGTAAATATGACATTTGTGGATGAAATTCATGTGTGCTCTTAACTTAGCAACAGAGACTCCATACTGTTAACCATACTGTTTTGTCTGTGACTGTAAGCCATAGCCACAGCCACAGACGAAATAGCTTACAAATATATTTGACTACAACAAAGTGGAGATTGAAATTTATTTGCTCTCTTATTTGTGTTTATTTAGTTTCTATTTCGATACTTTAGTGTATATTGTTCTTTATTTACAAATGAAAGTAAAGATCTGTGTTAGATGCCACACAATTTGTGTACCGTTAGAACTGGCTATACGTATACAATAAAATCAATGTTTGGTCGAATAAAATAAATGTTTGAACGTTTAAACAAACGGACGTTAGCTTTAGCTAAAGTTTTGTTTTAAACGTTTCCTTCGAACAGTTTCGTATGACTGATAAACATATACACCTGTATTTCCAGCAGATTCAAGTGATAGGGTAAGAAATAGGTAATCTAAGAAATAAAATTATTCTAAAACACAAAAACCCGAATGCGATCAAAATGATTGAATATGAGCTTACCGCCTGCAAAATAATCACACTAATATTATAAAAGCTATATGTATGTTAGGCTGTGTGTGTCAGTGTGTGTGTGTGTGTGTGTGTGTGCGTGTGTGTGGGTTGTGTGTGTGTGTGCGTGTGCTTGTTACTTCTTCACGCTTAAACAGCTGAACTGATTTGGATGAAATTTGGTACGGGGGTAGCTTATACCCTGGAATTAACACATAGGCTACTTTCTATCCCGGCAAAATATATGGTACCTGAGGGACGCCGGTGAAATCGTGGAACGCAGCGAGTATTTATGTAAATTTAATGGGTAATAGTTGCAATTGCAACACTAGACTATAGTATTTACTTTCACTAGATTTACTTAAAATTGAATATTTTGTTAGAAGCTTAAAAAAAATTTGCTACTGTTAGTTATAACAGTAGCAATTTTCTAGTTTATTTATATTTTAGTTTATATATATTTGAAATGGTCTATTAAATAAAAAACCAGGAGGAGGAGGAAAGGAAGAAAAAAAGAAAGGAAAGAAAGGAAGGAGTGGAATGCCCTGCCCTCGTCAGTGTTTCCGGTAAATTATAACCCCGGTGTGTTCAAGTCAAGAGTGAATAGGTATCCACTAGGCAAGCGTGCTACACCTTCGACCACATCATCGCTTTCCATCAGGTGAGATCGTGGTCAAACGATTGCCTAGTCCGTAATAAAAAAAAAAGAAGCTTTATTTTGATACCCCGCGATGCGCGATGCGCGATACGTTTTGGTCATTTTTTATTCCGTCAGAAATAAAATATGGCAGCTGTAAGCTGCCATATTAGTTTTCTTGACACTTCATACATCTTAGTACTCTCGTGATTAAGACGAATGCAATGATACCTCATTTAACAAAATCCATTTAGCCGTTTAGGCTGTAGGACGCGCCTAAGAAACTTACAAACAAACAAATATACAACCCAAACACATAACCCTCCGTGCATTCAGGTAGTAAAAGAAATGTTTCATCGAATAAGGAATATTTGAACGTTTAAAACAAAACAACGGACCTTAAAATCAGTGGCTAAGGTCCGTCCATGTATTGTTAAACGTTTTCAACGAAACAACTTGTTTTTACATATTCTGTACTGTTTCTATTTACAACTAGCTGTGCCCGCGGCTTCACACGCGTGTTCATTTCTCGAGGTTATAAGTACTCTATGTGCTATTCCAGGACCAATATACCAACATTTCATCAAAATTCTTTCAGACGTTAAAAAGTTTTTATCAATTTCTCGGCTTCTACACATTATTTTGAGATATCAAGTACACCAGTTTTTAGGTAAAACCCTAAGCTATCCAAAAATGAAAACTGCATCTCAATCGGTGTAGTAGTTTTTACGTGATGCAAACAGCGATCAAACAAACAGCGATTTTTGTGTCTAAATAATCATAATCATCATCATCAGCCTATACCAGTCCACTGTTGGACGTAGGCCTTTCCCAATGAACGCCACTGAGCCCAATCTTGCACTCTTCTCATCCAGTCACTGCCAGCTGTCTTACGCAAGTCGTCTCTCCACCTGGCCGGCGGGCGTCCCAAACTACGTTGTGTTTGTGTCTACGGTGACCGTCAATCCTTTATGATATAGTGCGAAGGCCAGCTTAAGATGAGCCGTACATAAATATCGGGATGAAAAGTATCTATCATACCTCGTAAGGTAAAGGTACCTATTTCCGCGGTATTTTCACCAAAACTCGAAAGGACGTTAAAAATTAAGCATTTACTGAACCTTTCTGACGGTTTGGCTATTTTAATCAGAAACTTTTATGTTTTTACTTTTAAAATAGACTAAATATTTTATTATTGGGTTAAAATTTGTATTCAAAATTAAATTAAATCTGAAAAAAGTCCTAGGCACCTTATTCCGATGTAAAAATCCTTATTCCAATGTATTTGGTCCCTAATTGCGAGTGTACAATATACAAGGTAAAATGTGTAATTATAGTAAAAAATAATAGTAATAATAATAATATTTTTAATTAGTTTTCGCATTATTGAACTAAAAAAACTGAATGCTGTATTTTAGTAGTTCCTATACCGCGGAATAACATGCTTATAGAACCTTATCCCGACCTAACTGTACATCTGAATAGAGTTTCATACCACAAAAACTCGTTTCCTAATTCCGAGTACTAAAATATATAAGATTTTTGCATATTTTATTTACAGAAAAATTATTAATTTCAATTTCAGTGTAACTAGATATAATTCACACCAGTGTGAAAAAGCAGTGTGAAGGTTAGTCGGTCGTGAAAATGATCCCCTATGACATGTTATAATTAGTGAATATGACGCAAAAATGTACCTCGGAAATAGATTTTAACATCTAAGTACTATTTAAGTTGTCAAATCCAAACTGAGAAATGCCTAATTATAAAAACAACCATGAAAATCAAAAAATAAATGAAATTGCTATTCCGCGGCATACATCGGAATAAGAAACTGACTAAAATATTTGGCATCTAATGCCGCGGTATATTCAAAATGTATTTTTACCCTAATTTACTCAGAAAAATCCACAAAAGTTAAGTGTTTTCGATTGAAAACATATTTTTTGCATGTGTTTATCCCAAAGATGTAGACACACAGTTTAAAAATAACGATAAAAACTCTATTTAAAAACACATGGTATTCACGTGCACAGGGTCCAAAATGTATGAAGCGTGCTATCGGGCCAGCTGCTTACGCAATATTAAATAATTATTTCAAACCGTTTACACATGAAACCACTTTTTTGGTGATATAACTACGCAAAGATATATTATCTATTGAATAAAAGATCTTGAATTCATTTTTATTTATTAAATCCCTTGTAAGCGCCGTTTTTCTAAATACCTCGGAATATGGTGCCAAATCCAGAACCCCTCGAAATTAGGTGTCTTTACCTTAGTATGAACTCAAATCACACCAAGTTTCAAGTTCAGTAGTTTAGGCGTGATGGGCGGTCAAGATACAGACAGACAAAAATGAAAATAATATATTTTATCTTCAGAATCGAATATAGAGCACCGTCCGAAAAATAAACGTGACTTTATGCTTAACATAACTTTTGACCCATATCCCGCAGAAACCCTTTATTTTTCCGGGATAAAAAAAAACTTCATTTTTAACCCATCATATGAACTATGACTGTGCCAAGCTGCATCAAAATCCGTTCAGTAGTTTCAGAGTAGTAAGTGTTTTTGTAAATAACTTTCAACCCCTATCCTGCGGGAACCCTTTATTTTTTCGGGATGAAAAGTATTCTATGTCCTGCCTCGTAGTATGAACTCAAATCATACCAAGTTTCATTTAAATTCATTCAGTAGTTTCTGCGTGATGCCTAGCCAAGATACAGACAGACAGACAGACAGACATGAAGACAAAAATTAAAAAATACAGTTTTGGCTTCAGTATCGAATACAGAGTATCCTTCAATAAAAAAATATATATCTTCAATGTACTGAATTGGACCTTTTACCGTTTTATTATAAGTATATACGAGTAGATACTTTGATATCGAAAACAGTAAGTATCTCTGTTGATGTGTAATATCTTTCCGCTCAGTTTCCTGCAATCTATGGGACCGATTTCGTGAAAAGCGTAAGAGTGTTAACAATGTGTTAACGGATGTTACATATCATATGCGACTACTGTAAGGCTCGCTAGTTTTTTGTCTTTAATTTTTAACCATCATTTACATCATCGTACAGTGTTTTCTCGAGCGTAATTTTCATTTGTGTTACTTGCTCAATCCCAATGACAACAGAAACATAACGACATAGGGAGCGTAAACTTTAACCCCGCCTTTAATAAAGCAAGGACAAGTCCGAGTCAACAGTTTAATGGCCTTTTTATACAACATTAAGCTCCTGAAAACGTCCCAGTTGATGAGAAATCGCGTTTATGATTACGCTGGTGTTCCTCTATTCAAAAGCATTCATATAAACGGCTATTATCTGGTTTACGGCATTGCTGGAGTTTCCGTTACGGTAGAGCTTTTTCGAATTTCTCGCTGTTTATTGGTCGGTGTTTTAGCATGAATAATGGATTTGACCTTTTATTTTTATTACAAAACTTTTTGAGCTCAGCACGTGTTATGTGTAATGTATTTATGGTGTATGTATGAATGGATAAATGTAATATGTTTAGGTCAAATATTGCAAGCTGAAATTTTGCACACGCGTGTAGTTCTGATAGCTCTTATGATAAGCAAGCTAAAGTGGCAATGGGCTGTAACATTTCCAGAAGAACCGATGAACGTTGGGGTAGACAAGTTCTAAAGCGGAGACCACGTTTAGCAAATATAGTCTAGGACGCCTTGTGGCCAGGTAGAGTGACAACCTGCAAAAAACGGCTGTAAGAGAATGGATAAGGGGAGCTGAAGGCCGTTCTCAGATATAGGCTGATGATGACGATGATGTGTTTAGATCTGATGCCAATTCAATATTAGGTAAGTTGTCTTTGAGCTGGTTTAATTATGAAAGCGAAAGGAAGTCACAATACCAAATACCACTATTTAATGTGATCCGGATACCTCACCCAAAAAATAAATTAGCAAATACTTCCGAGTTTGGACTCATTTGATGTCTCGATGAATTCTTTGTCTTAAAAGGTACATAAAAAAATACGTTTGCTTTAAAAAAGTGTTGTTATAATTTATTTTAGAAAACCAGTTAAATTTTATGAAATAATGAATAAAGAATTTAAGCCCATCTTGAAGTTGGAAATTTTAGGCTCCAAGCTTTCAGGGCCAATTTAAATCGTTGGTGATTTTGGAACCAGTGCGTAGTTTGGGCGAACTATTTGTGTCAAAATTAGGTTAGAATGATTTCTGCCGAAATGATATTACATCTGGCTTTATATTGCTGTTTTGACTTACTACAAATAAACTTGTATGCACCTACTATTTTATACCAGTGTAAAATTCATTTCCATAATTTAATTAAAACAATAAATACAAAATCAACTCACTGTAAATAATGTACAAACTTACCTAATGAAATGCTAATGTAAGTAGGGGAGCGGAGGGTATTGCCGTATACTTAACTTTAAACGTAATTTTGTTTCGAAACTGTTCAGACCGAGGCTAAGTATTATGTACCGAGATACTCTACATTTAGTTAAGTTTTATACGAGCAAAGGAGTATAAAAATAAAACTACCATAGAACCGACTAAATTAAGTTTTTTGATAAAGTAGAATGTACGAAACTACCTGACACTTGCAAGTAATTTCGTACACCGTTCGTCTAATATCGTACATTCTCTTTAACCTTCCAAAAGCATGCTTTGATGTATTTTTTGCAAATAAGAGAACAACTTTGAAGTAATTAAACATGATATTCAGCTTTTGATACATGTATTTGCCAGACTGCACTCAAAAAATCCACTGAAGAATCCTACTGCCTACTTTCCACATACCATACATCGTCTCACAATATTCGTAAACTCCTGGCACTCCTGCATCAAAAAAACTGACTAGCATTATCATCATCTTCGTCACATACTTACTAAGTTATAGTTTAAGATAATGGTAGCGATTTGGACATACCCTAAACTAAACTTATTTTCTTCAAATGTAATTTAAACCTTGTTGACATCGTAACAAGGTATTTTTTCCCCTGGCATCTATGCCTCACTTACTAAACTATCACTTAAGCCTGCCAGCGTAAAATCAACTTTATTTCTACGTGGCGAGAGTCCCGATTTGTCCAAACGTTGTCTCAGAACGTGTCCGAATTTATCCAAATGCTGTAAGACAACGTGTTAAAAACCTGTATTAATTACGTTATTTTAAGCGGTGCAGCTTAAATTGACGTAAGTTTAGAATAGATGCCAGGGGCAAAAAGACCTTATTACGAAGTTGACAAGGTTTAAATTACATTTGTAGAAATTTAGTCTAATTTAGTTTAAGGAGTAAAATGATCGAATTGCTGCCAATTCCTTATTTTGCTTTAAAATTATAAAATATATATGTCATACTGTGACAATAAGCCCTTTATAATGTCATAAAGTACACTTCAATAATTTTTGTCAAATTCTGTTTTTCCTCAAAATTAACACACGTATTCAAAATTCATTTATTTACGTTACTCTTCCTGGGTCACAGAAATTAAGATGTGTATCTCAACTTAATCAGTCGTGGATTCAGAGTAAATTGACTGTGACAGACGGACTGTAAATGTCAAGTATCGTAGTCAAGTAAGTAAGTACCGTAAGTATCGTAGTCGTATGTCAAGTAGTAGTAGTAGTAGTTGTATTATTAAAATTCCTTCACCGTTTAGTGCTACGGAAAATACGCACTTCGGAAAAAACACATAAAAATATGGACATTACTTGCCGTCTGGCCACCACGATCTGAATTTTACTACATTTTTATTAAGTCACTTTCTTGTTTGTCTGTCGTTCCGGGTGGAATCTTGCAACTCAAATTCGAGCACTTCCCGATTAGCCATCCTGAAACATTGAGGGTAGCTCACAACTCGACAACAAAGAAAAACATAAAAAAATGTGGTTTTTAGATTAGTTTTTAATCTAAATTTGCTATCATTCCAATAAAAATGGCGTAAATGCTAACACGATAAATAATTCTTTGAGGTCTCACTCAGAGGTCCGCCTTTCTAATAAACAAACGTCCAAATCGGTTCAGGGATCCCGAAAAAATTGAGAAGTTACACATAAAAAATAAACACGAAGTTGAATTAAAAACAAACCCCGTTATAACAAAAGAGCTAAAAAAAAACAATAGAGAACCCCTTTATGACTGGCATTTTTACCAGACTGAGCAACTCAAAGGACAGAGTGATGTGTTTATCAGCATAAATATGTATGTATTTGTGTATGGGAATTCCTTTGTGGCGCTCTAGAGACCCCTCTACGTTAGAGACCAAAGGATTTTGATGGTTCTTACGACAATCGATCTATCATAATCTTGCAACGGTCACTAAAGACATTGACTTATCAAAATACAATATGGCGAAGTCAAATAGTAAAAAGAAAAAAATGTAATTCGACGAAATATTTTTAATTGGGTCATTATTGTTTGAAAATTATCTACATTTCTCTTCTTATTTTTTATTTCGATGGCCATGAATGATCTATAACAATTTAAAGTTGGTTAGCAACCATTTACACTTTTTTTTAGCAAATTTTACCCCAACTTTTAGATTTTTTCGCAGATGGGTTTTTTATCACTTTCTATTATGTCTTGTTTTAATTATCTTCTTTGTACAGACTTTCTATTATTCTAAGTATATATGTGACACTATTTTATTTACACTAGAGAGTATAAACAAAGGTGCAAATGCTGCGTTCGTTATTTAAGATTATGTCGCATTAAAATTATGTTTATACCGTTTTTAAGTTAACTGCTCGCGCCGTCTGGTATTAATTTGTCTGAAACACATTTAACAACTTTTGAACCTTATTGCAAGGGTGTTAGGGCTACCTAGGTTTGAAAAAATATAACAGCTATTCAGACGCAGTTAATTCATACAAACGAAATATTACAGCATTTTTACAGGTCATTTTCAAAGACATTATGAAGTTCTAAAAGTTTTAACATCTTTTTAAGACTATAACCACAGTACATATAAGGACTATATATGTACTGTGCTATAACTGTGCAACAACTAACTGTACAGCCAGCGACAAAAGTCGCTGAACAGGCCCACTTTTACAAATGGTGAACATCAACGCGTCAAAATTATTCAGTACAAAGTTCGATGAATCTTACCATATATTTTTTAACCTATGATGTCCCACTGCTGGGCAAAAGTCCTATTATATTCCATTTATCTTGATCATCTGCCAGATTCGACTATCAGTCCTGGTATGCATCCAGATCTTCGTGCCAGCGCTTGCTCGGCCTCCCTCGGCGTCACCGCACATCTTGTGGCTCCCACTGCGTTACGATCTTGGTCCATCGGTAGGGATGCATTCGGGTCACGTGACCCGCCCAATCATACTTCAATCTAACAGCCTTATGACGCACGTTCAGGATACCAGTGATAGAACGCATATTAAAGTATGCAACGTGGTGGTCAAATTAAAATCCTAAAATCAATTCATATTTTGCTTTCTTATGAATTTCTAAATATTTTAAAACGTGCATATATTGATTATCTACGCATTGCTGTATCCAGATGAGTTCAAGAAGTTATTTATTTTTGAGGTTTTACAATCGTACCTCCGCGGAGTTCAACTTCATATTCAAGTTAATTTCTTTGTGATGAAAGAAACTTAATAGGGTACGATATTTTCTGAGAAACTTTGTGTGGGTGTTGCAAAATATTAAAAGATGAATAAATCAATTGATGTTGTCGTATCAGTAAATTCTCTGTTAACGTCATCATCTTACTGACACGAATCTGTGTTACTATATTTTATTCCAGAAAAAAGTAGTAGTTGTTTATTTATTATGTTGATAAATAACCAAGTTGTTCAAAGCAACAGACATTAACGACTACGTATCAGCCAACTTGAGTGAAGAAATGTATCTTAAATATAAAAAGTTTTGCCAACACCAAAGAAAACTGAAATTGACAAGTAGACGTAGCAAAATCTTTAAAAGTGAATTAAATCTGTAGTTAGGCGCCAATGTAGTTCTCGTGAAGTGAGAGCTAATAAAAGTTAAGAAAGGAAAGAAGAAAACTGGACCCCCTCTGTAGACGTCCTAGAGACATCTTGAGCGATCCGGACGATGAAATCACTGCCACAATGCAGGCAGCGATAGATTCGTCCAACACTTCCTCATCATCTGTCAACACACTTCTACACAGACACCGACCTCGCCGGCGAGGTCGAAGGTCCTCTAACTAAAGTTGATTTTATTCACCTTCAAGTTTCTTGCCGATTCTTCTCGAATGTGTATTCCGAGTCGGTGGTCAGTTATCCAAATAATTCAAAGGGCTCCAGCCATTTCATCAGGGCCCCCTCGATCACTACTAAAACTAGCAATCCAGGGGTGTTTAGTCAGACCCCCGTAATCAATGGCAACTGTCCAAGCCGAGGTTCATACTCCCTGGGTGCCCTTGAGCAAGTAGCCAAAACTTTAACTTTGGCCTGCGCTTTTTGCGGCATGCATTGTGGCGGAGCGCTTTCGTGCCAAACCCACCTGTATGGTGACGCTGTAGAGGTCAGTTATAGTCCAAAAGCATAAACAATTAAAAAAAAATAAACAAAAAAAGCTGTTTCATTTATGACTTAATCAAATAAAAAACGCATGGTTGGTGGCCTAAATCACTTTCAGCACCTGCCAAGTCTTATCACCATATCACTCTACTTGCTTGTTAAGCGGTTGCGAGGTGTGCGTTAGTCAATCTCCTGCGAGCCGTAGCCGACTCGACGCAGCGGGAATTCAGCGTATCTGGCACTCGATGCAGCAGTAACTTGAAGTAACGGAGTAGTGCCGACCTTATGGTATTATTATGGTATTATTATGGTGGTATACTCGTAGAAAACTAGTGTGCTGGTGCAGTGGTCCCTAGAATCCGGTAAATCCAGACTTAGACAATTGACCAACTCTTACTTTGACTGCAACACCATTGTTCTACTAAGCAACACAGCCGGAAGTGATGATAGATGATGGTAGCAATTGCAAGGTAGTCAATCATGAGATAGTCCTACAAAATCAACTAATAGTTTGGTATTAATGATATAATTAATAAAATTTCAGTTCCGTCATAAACACTGAAATAAACAACATACTGCATGTTCAGCATGTCTGACTAAATATGCAGTTAACGAACATATTATATCATAGTACATCATAATATTGCCTTAATATAATGTGATAATAATAAGTGACTTTTGTCGCTGCCTCTACAATGTAACGTGGATTTAATTGTCATTGCAATAATTAATGAGACTGCCTACTGTCTCCTGTCTGTCTCTCGGGTCACGAGCGCAGTGCAGTGGCGCGCAATATTTAGCAACCCAAGTCCGGGTGGCACTGCAACTATTATGGGCAGGCGTGACGCTTACCAACAGGCGAACCTGCGCTTCTCTAAGTTTTATAAACAATAGTTAATTATTTTTATTTGCAGATCTTTCAGATCGGATCTATTTTATTTTCCGATCTTCCTTCTATCTAAATATTGAACTAACTATAATTGTATCATCACCATTAAATTTATGATCATTGTAATTATAAATTGTTGTTAAGAGGTAAGAAAAAATCTATAAAGTGCCGTTGCTGGCGCAGTTCTTAAATAAAACCGTGCATGCAGAGAACTGTACTGTCTAATAACTTTCTTCAGCAAGTCGGTGATTGTACAAGTCACGCTTTGCCGGCCTCACTCACACGCTTACCTGTGCAATCTGGTTTGTAAGTTCTGGCAAGACGGAGGGTGCAGACGAGGCTTGAGCATTAATAAAAGGCGATTTGATCCAGCTGGTACCCAGCTCGTTAAAATATGGTAATGGCTTTATTATTCAACCTTTCCTTAACTTCACAAATCAGAATACAGTTTCCGATTTCAGCGAATTAATGTAACAGATCAATCTCAATCAGGACTTGTGAGGGAAACAGATGGCCTTAGTTTGTGCCGGCTTTTCTTAAGATTAGCTTCCGAAACAATTTAGTAAACAAGACCAAGTTCAGGACTGTTCGATCGCCAGTTGTCGAATAAGAAAGTTAGTTTTATCCCAACAAAAACTGCTGCTCTGGTGGTTGTATATATACAACAAAAAAAAAAAAACATTTTACTGAAGACAATAATTTGGTCTAAAATATATTTTAGACCAAACTATTGCAGGATGTCTCTTCTTTTCACTCACACGTAGTTACCGTTTAACTGATCGGTTCATAGATCAATAGAACGATTCGTTTTAATAACGAACAGTGTCATTTTCTACCAGAAGTAAGCTGAAACTGTTCCAATCAAATTAAATTACTACTGGATGGGAGGGTTACCATAGCTACGTTCCGTCAGCATGATGTATGGAGATGATATTATGGTGTAACTGTAAAAAACAACTTTGAAAGTTGCATTGTGTAATTCGTTCAAACTACGGAAACTCGTCGCCGTGAAAAACTTATAGAATGCTTTGTAACGCCTCGTTATTATTAGGTTGATTATGAATGGATGCTGAGACATTTAATAACATAATTACATACCTACTTTACGCACGGCACGTCTCTACTAAGAAAAAAAAAATATCAATATTTTTGAACCTAGCAAATAAATATAGGTATTAATGCTAACCTATATTTATTTAATTTAAATGGAATTATGGCCCAGACTGACAAACTGTACTATTATGTTTTGCCAAAAAAACATAATAGTACAGTTTGACCCGACCATGGAGATTTAATTTCTGTGTGGCCGTTTATTATATCTGTGGCGACACGTGCTGGAGTGCATACGCGCACATTCGCGACATAGATTTGCAGCGGTTAGCCACTTTTTCAAGTGTAATTTATTTGTAATAACTTGTAAAAGTTATAATGGATAGTAGTGATAGAGATGAAGATTTTAGCACCAAATATAATCATCGTGGCAAAAAATAAATTACTCATGATCTACTTCCAAACAACTTACTACAAGGTAAATTAAAATGAAAGTGGTCTTTCAAGCAGAAAATTGAATATATGTAATTTTCAGAAAAAGTGATACTTGCCTACTTTCAATACTTAAACGACAAGTTTAGGGCTTCCTTGTTATGGGTAAATACAGAAAATTTGAATTACTATAATAATTATAAATAAATGGTTACCTTTGTTAATCATTTTTGTTATATTTAAAAATAGAAATTGCATGAGTGAAGATAAAGTAGTGATTACAACTGAATATAATTAGATATTAAATAAAACTCGTGTGATACTATTTATCATACTTGTGCTTTAATAACCCCAATTATATACAGTGGAGGTGGAGTGACGACTGGCGAAAAGCGGCTGGAAGAAAATGGATGAGGAGGGCTGAAGACCGCGCTTAGTGGCGTGCATTAGGAGAGGCCTACGTCCAGCAGTGGACAGATATAGGCTGATGATGATAATGATTGTATACAGTTGCATAAACTATTAATATTGAACACTATTTCATTTACAAAAAAACGAATACTTATTTACTTATTTTTATTATAGTCAGGTTTTGTTGATTCGAAAAATAAATTGAAATTGTGCAATTCAGACACTTTAAAAATCAACCATAAATAAATCTGTTTGACCTAATTTATTGCTCACATAACTTATTTTTCATTTGTAATGTTATTCTAAACATAAAACTCTTATTATCATTAAATCGATTTATGAGATTCGTCGTATTTATGACTCGTAAAACCTTCAACGAACTCTCTTTTGTTTGTTTTTATTGCAAATTATTATTATAGCAAAGGTAGGTACATCATATAGATTTACAATGCTCCTCTCGTGGTACGAGTGCTGATGAAATTTTAGCGACAGCTGTTTTGATCATGATTGCATCATACATTAATCCACAGTATATATACACTGTCCTTAAAAACTTAGTAGGTACTACACTTTTAAGATTAATAGGTTTTTTATTATATTGCTTGGCTCCTACTCATTGGATTGAGATAAAAGGTACACCAGTTTTAAGTCAAAACATAAGTTATCCAATAGTGAAAATCGCATCGCAATCGGTGTAGGGTTTTAACGTAATGCGCGAACATACAGACACCTGTTATTTGGTTTGTATCATTTTTTAAGTTAAAAAAACAATATTAATATATATAAGTGAAAACGTTTTTTGTTTGGAGAGTTTTCACTTTAAACGCGATAACGGCTAGATGGATTTTGATGAAATTTGGAATGGAGATACGAGTATATTATACCCTGAAATAAACATACTTTTTATCCCAGAAAATGGTAAGTTTCCAAGGGAAAACTGGAAAATATTGATTATATGCTGTAATAAACGGTTGCCATGGAAACGAAATAGCAAGTCGGTCAAAAAATAGCAAGCAACAACAAGAGCGTTACCTACTACACCTACTTTTGCATAAGATTTTTATATCCTAGAAGAACAAAGGATGCTTTATTTTTTTTACTTATTTTTTTGTCGCGGGCGATATCTAGTGTATCATCATTTGCAGCTTATTCCTCCTCCCTCTTACGACATTCATCTCTGGTTTGAGCCAGTCTGGTCCAGGTCTTACCAGCGTGCTTTTTTATGTCATCGACCCATCGCTGGATCGGTCTTCCTCGGCTACGCTTACCGTCACGTGGCCACCATTCCGTCAGGGACTTACTCCAACTGCCATCACCACATCTTGCCAAGTGTCCTGCCCATCGCCACTTGAGTTTAATTATACGAGATCCAATATCTTCCACCTTGGTTCTTCTTCAGATCTTCGTATTTCGAACTCTGTCGCTCAACATGATACCTACAATAGTGCGCTCCATGGCACACAACGAGCAACTCACATCTTGTGCACAGTCGCCTAGTGAGCGTCCATGTTTCGGCACCATACGTCATTGTGGGTAAAACACATTGGTTGTACAGACGGGTCTTCAGACATTGCGGCATTTTTCGGCCCCTGAGCACGTCATCAGGTTTGCCGAATGCAGCCCATCCCAGCTGGATGCGTCTTGTGATTTCTTTGTGCCTATGCTCTCTATCAAACGATAAACAATGTCCAAGATAGGCATAGTGAGTGATCACTTCCAAAGCCTCACCACCGACCTTAATATTTGGTGGTGACATGCTGGGAATATTTTTCATCACCTTCATCTTGGACATATTCATCTTAAGACCAACTCCAAGAGAAGCATAAACAAGTGATGTTACAGGTCTTGTAACATCACTTGTAGATCTGACGGCTTTTCACTGATAATAATCAGGTCATCTGCAAACCGGAGGTGAGACAAGTGGACACCACTAACTAAGACTCCTTTATCCTCCCATTTGAGTAATTTAAGGACGTCCTCCAAGACTGCGATAAATAACTTGGGTGATATGATGTCTCCCTGTCGCACGCCCCGCTTGATTGGATTACTATCAGTGAGTGCATGCATCCGTACCTGCATTGAAGCTGATTCATACAGGTTTCGGAGGACATCCACATACCGTGCGTCCACTTGGCAGCGATGTAGAGAATGAAACACGGCCCAGTGCTCTACGCTATCAAAAGCCTTTTCGTAATCTACGAAAGCAAAGCACAAGGGCCAGTTGAATTCGTCACATTTCTCCATGAGCTGCTTCACGGTGTGAATGTGATCGATAGTAGAATATCCGCTCCGAAAACCTGCTTGCTCGATGGGCTGACATTCATCAAGTTTACGAGTAATTCTGTGACTCAGAACTTTGGCAAATAGTTTGTATATATGAGGGAGGAGGCTTATCGGTCTTTAATTACTTAATTTTGAAGTGTCTCCTTTCTTGTGCAATATCGTGACTACTGCGTTTTTCCACGCTTTTGGCGTGTAACCGCTTGCAAGAACTTTGTTAAAGAGGTCTACGAGAATTCTAACAACTGGTTCCCCACCAGCTCTTAGGAGCTCTACTGTCATGCCGTCTTCACCAGGTGAATTTTTGGACTTCATTTTATTGAGAGCCCATGCCACTTCTATAGGCACTCACACAGGCTTCTTCACTTCTATCATCACTTCGGCATTTGACGGGTTCAGCTCTTGGATCGTCTTCTGAAGTTTCCGGTGCTACCATTGTAGAGGCATATAGATTTTCATAGAACTCTTCAACAATTTCCAACATTTCCTATCTATTGCTTGTTTTAACTCCACTTTTATTCTTTAATGCTCTTATCTGTGATGTTCCTGAATTTAATTTCTTCCTGAAAACTTTTGGCCCTCTGCGTTCTTCAATTGTTTTCATTATAGTGTGCTTATTAAGCGTTCTTGAATCTTTTCTTACCGCTTTATGTATAATTTTGTTAGTTTCTTCTAATTTCCTCTGATCGTTAACAGTGTTTTGTGGTAGTTTACGTATTTTATCTATTAGTGCCAAAGTTTCTGGGTGTTAGTGCTGATTGTTTTTTCAGTATGGAGCCAATGTGTTCCTTTGCAGTGTGAATAATGGTCTCAGATAGCTTTTTGTTCAGACTGTCTATGTCCAGATTCAACTCGTCTAAGCCCTCAAATTTATTTTTCAGTTTCATTCTGAAATTATCCTGTAAAAGTGCAATTTCTCTTTTATCGTATCTTTTATTTTTTATAGTTTTTGGTATAACCGTCGGGACTAGCCTTCTTTGGCAGTCACAATTGGAGATTTTGTATAACACGTGTTGACTGTAGCGCGAATGAGGGTCCCTGCTAGACTTTCATTCACGCTACAGTTTGCTTATGTCTGTCTATCTTTGTTGCCGATGCACATGATGCCCCATCGTGGTAATGTTACTATGCGGGTGTGTTTGCCTATATCTTTATCTAGTCCTGTTTTTGTTTACGTGACCTTAAAACGTGCCGTATCATCTCTCCATTAGCTAGATCTATGAGTTTAAGTTGTAGTTTGTTGACTTTTTAAAAATGTTGTTAGTATTTGCTTCTCAAATTGTTAGGTACAATTGAAAAAAATAGTTTGAAGAATGAGTAAAAACAATAGAAAAACTTAACTTGAAATTTTAATATAAGTGTACGTAACACTGCTCTTCAGAAGTAATTAAAATTATTTCTTTATATATTTATAGATAGGGATCTTCATGATATTATAGATAGCATATTGTTAAATACAAAAAAACAACAAGCAGTTTATACATATTTGCATGTTTGTTAAATATTGTTCGCCAAACAAATAGAAATACGGAACGCCGACGGGGCCGGATATATCATGATATCAAACGATTCACTGAGTTGTGTACCCAGATCGTATTACAAAATCATCACACAAAATCCTGATCATCAATCAGCCTTTTACTTTCCCCCTAAACCGGATAAACCTTTTCTTCAGGGCCATTGGATCAGAATTCACCACGCTCCACCCATGTCAAATCTCATCAATGACTATACAGATCAAGGCTCTTGCACGTTGGGGAAATGTTTTTTTTGTGGGACATCGCACTAGAGTAGTACTTATTTATTATGTGCCTATATCTACTGCGATAATCACCTGCAGCACGCGACAACCCTAAATTGGTGCCACTCGCATCAAGTGAGATAGACTTACGCGTTAAAAAGAGAGACGCATTCTAGGCTAATAAAATGATACGCATTCAAGGTCGTGCGAACTGAATTGCACTTTATTGCGTCGCTGCAAGAGTTGCTTTTTATTTAATTGTCTACTTTTATTTCTACGATAGTACTATTATTTCTACGGTAGTACTATTATTTCTACGGTAGTACTATTATTTCTACGGTAGTACTATTATTTCTTCTGTGCTATTACTTAGGTAGGAAGTGTAATAGGGTACCTATTTGACTAATTACAGCAAACTAATCGACAGGGTGCAGAAGTCCTCATTTAAAAACATTATACAGGGTTACTGGTAACCCTAAGTATTCCCGGTAGGGGTGCTAACATGCAACATATGTAATTCTGGGGGGATTAGGTACATTGTTTGTTTGTTAACACCCCTTTTAAGGGTAAGAAATAGCAAGATATCAAACAATACGTATTTGTCTAACTAAACTAAGAAACTATAGTTCTAAACAGACCTGCATTGAAATAAATAATAGTTAAAAAAACTAAAAAACACGTTTTATATAGAAAACCTAACTAAAAAATAGAAAATAAATTTTAATAGTGTAAATAAGAAAAAAAAGATTTATTTCAAAAAAAATTGTGGGTGCATGGGTCAATAGTTATAAATATTTCATTAACAGATATGAGAAGCACCCCACGCTTTTTTTTTAAATAAATTATTTTTTTCTTACTTACACTATTCAAATTTATTTTCTATTTTTTAGTTAGGTTTTCTATATAAAACGTGTTTTTTAGTTTTTTTAACTATTATTTATTTCAATGCAGGTCTGTTTAGAACTATAGTTTCTATATTATTTATGTTCTACTTTTTAGTTTGGTTTATTTATATGAGCGTTTTTTTTTACCTTTTTTTTTCGAATTAATGCATTGTCATCGGTCTTTGACAGGTGTGCAAAATTTGAATGAAATCTGACCGTTTAAAGTGGGTCAAAATAGCGTCCAAAGGAGTCGGTTACAAACATACAAACATACAAAAAACATACAAACATACAAGTGAAGCTAATATAAAGCGTATAAAATAGCGGCCAATAAGTGAGTTTTCCGTTGCCGGCACAAAACACAAATCAGTAAAAAAAACGATCGGACCATATTATTTATAATAGGGTAATTTAAATAATGGGGCACATCTTGTGGTATTTATAAAAATATAAGTTGACAAACTAAAACCCAACGGTCATAATATACCAAAAAGTCACAAACAAAAATATTCAAACGTTTTAGAAATTTAAAACTAATGTCGGGGTAGTACGCTTTACCTACTTGGTTAAATACTGATAAATTTTAAGACTACTAAAAATTTATAATATATTATAATAAATATACAATACTTTATTTCACTCCTACGGCTCTAAAGTTTTAAATTTCTAAAACGTTCGAATATTATTGTTTGTAACTTTAGAAGACTAATACCCGTAGTAATGTTTTAGTTTTTGAACTTAATATTGATATAAATAATTTTGGGGTATAATATACACATATTTTTGAAATGTCTAATTTAGTTTGAAAGTTTTTTCTCTCAACTTGATGTCCTCTAGAGGGCGCCACATTCATTTTTTTGTAACGTTACATAGCCTATAACCAGAAGATAAACTAAATAAAAAAAATATGTGATTAATTATGACATGACTAATATGACATTGAAAATAAGTTAAGAATCGACATTGTATGTATAAAGTAGGGAATATTAATTAAAATGTAATTTTGTTTTTATAGAAATATATTGTAACTCCACTTATGAGTGCAGCGCCTTGACAGGGCACATGTATTAGTTACTAATAAGACATCTTTGTTACAACTGTCTGTCTACATGTTGGCATTATTAAATGAATAAATGACGATGAAGACGCCTCCAACGATACCTCATTTGTCAAATTATGATGGGATTTTTAGAAGAAATCAGGAAACAGCTGAAAATACATATATATACTCGCTAAAATCATAACCCTCCTTTTTGCTTTGTCGTTGTCGGGTATATTCTTTCATTTTTATTTTGTTCTTATAAAAAAAAACTTTCTTTGAACAATTTTTTTTTATCTTTTTGGAAAGCTTATGAAACGAGGAAGCTTTAATACTCCTATTTTTTATACCTATGTATACTTAATGTCACGGTGTCACCTAATTTATGTTATTTTACAAGTAAAGTAAACATTATAAAAAAAAACTTTATTTGTCTTAGTGGCAACATTTTGAAATATTCTCACATTCTCACATATGCTAATTAACCTTTTTTAACAAGGTACCTAAAAAAAACTAATAAAAATTACTTAAAGGACATTTATTTTGCCATTTCTTTTGTTTGCGTCCCATACGAGTATTTAGGTATTAAATGAAGAAATAAAAATGAAATGACAACTGGGTATTTTTTCGAAATATTTGAAAGTTTCATACTTATACGAGTATCATAAAAACTATCAACTTTCGGTCATACGTTGGCGGGCTTAAAGTTTCGTATCAGCACTCCTGCCACGTCCTGCTGAAAATTGTTGAGTTACCAATAACCGTGTATACGAGTAAGAAAAAACCAAAAGAAAATCGTTACATTGAATCGCGCTAAAACGAAAATTGCTGTGATTACGACATTGGTGACGTCATTAATGCTCAAAGGTGTAGAAAAATGCTGGCCACACAGGAACAAAACAACCGCAAATTTGAATGCATCGACGTCACACATTCTCTGCAGTGTTTTTAGTCAAACAGCAAAAAGTTACATTTCATTTATTTTTTAAGAATATGTTTTTAATTATTAATGAATAGAGAGAAACATAATTATATTCGGAATACCTAAGAAAAGTCTACAACGAATCGTTTTTTTTTCGTTTGCAGTCAAGTACCTATAGTAATGCAGTTATCAAAAAATATTTATACTGATAAGTGAAATGAAAAAATTTAAAAAGTTTCTTCCACTCTTCCATAACCGTCGTATTTCTGGAGCACCAAAAGCAAAAAAAAAAAAGAAAAGGAAGAAAAAAAAAAGGTAAAGGTAGCCAATAAAAAGTAAATGACAACACTTAATTTACTTTTTTGACTATCTTTCTTCTCTGCTGTGCCAGTCACCTCTAAATTACCACAGTAAATAACATTCCCGTACTAACATAACAACACGTAACATTCCGACTACTATGCTATAAATAAGTTGATAGAAGATGTGGTACTCGTATTATATTAAGCACGTCTCTCAAACTAAAGTCGAGCTTGGCGCGCTGCATGTTACATATTACCTGTATTTTATGCTATATCCTTGGCAAGCTGGTCCTGGTCTCGGCACCACAAGTCATTAGAGGCAGGTCGAGTAAAAATTGTGCGAATTTTGACTTTCACGGGTTAAACCTATGAAGGTAACGAATGAAATTGGATATAATAAAAATCCAATCTCTTTCGGGTACCTCTCCTCTCTGTGGCCTCTGATTCGGCCCCTGTTATGGAAGGGTCATCCTTGTGATTACCTGATTATCCCGATGTACCCAGCATTAGGACGTTACGCTTTTCAAGGATCATATCCTCAGGGATATGATTAAATTACTAAATACAGGATTTTACTGTAGCTAGGGTTTTATGAATATTAAGCGCAGGTTAATTTTAATTCCATCAGGCATTTTAATGTAAGTACGAGGATAAATTATTCTGATTAGCATCTCTAGCTCGCTAGATTGAAGCATAAGCTTTAGCTTTCTCTGACTTTTTATGGTAATTTTAATGAATGTACATTAAATTACCATAGTTAAGTCAGCTAGTTCTTCTGATATCATTATTCGTGAAACTTCATAGGCATTAATTAGCCAAGCCAAAACACTCATCCATATCTTATCATGATAGTATAGAACATGGTGGCAGTACTGTAATACGTGAACATTGCAATATAACCCTGGGTTTGTTCCTCAGCCCAGCCAATAACTTTTAATAAGTTAGGTGCGGATTTGCCATCGCTCCGTGCTTCGAAGGGCACGTTAAGCCGTGCGTCCCGGTAGCTAACAATAAATGGCAATCGAAAGGCACTTTCTCCTGACAAATTCTGATACCTGAGGTCGGATTCGACATACAACACAATGGTAATTTTAATTAACTAAATCTTCTAATAACTTTGCTTGAGATACAAATAACACCAGCATTTCAATCGGTCCAGAAGATTTTACATTATAAGAGAACATAAAGAATGACTCGATTTTTAAAACGTGAATTTCTTGTTCTGTTGCTCATTATAACTTATTTATAGCTTCGTACTCAAACACATTTTTTTAAATATTTTCCTTGTACATACGTTTTATTGTTATTTTATAAGTATATAATATATTTTATCTATACTTGTCAGAAGATGTGGCCGTAACACTCATATACATCTTTTTATGTTACTCGCACTGTCACACTAATATTGTTAATGCGAAAGTGTGTTTGTTTGTTGCTCTTTCACACATCAATTAAGCGACGGGTTGACGTACTTTTTTTTTTTGCATATGTTTAAGTACTTCAAGGACCGGAGAATGACACAAGCTCATCTTCAAACACGCGGCCCATCTAGTAATACATAATCAGGTAAATAGTTATTGTACCTTCCTGAAGAACTAAAATGTTAAGTTGACTCAAGTCTTAACCAAACCAATTAGCAAAAGAGCCTCATTACGAGGCCCATGCCAACAGCCTCCTAGAGATTAACAGAGAAGTAACAAGAAACCTCACTCGTGGTCTGACCTACTTGCCTACTCTTGAGCAAATTGTTATGGATAGGTGCAATAAAGGCTAATGTGAACGTAGGTTGCGAGCCACGGAACGAATACAGCGGGTGCTACGGAACAGGCACTGCAGAATCATAGCTTTAGTTCGTTTAGATTGGTATGGTGCTATGATTAGTGAGCCGTGTTCGGTTGGTCAGAACACAGATAGCGTTACTCGTACCATCCCCGTAAGATGGATTAAGAAACTGAAGGGAAAACTTGGATGGTCACGGTAGCCGAAATGTTTAAAGACATGTGCCACGCAGAGGCATGTATGATGCGGGTTCGATTCGAATCCCGTCCATGATCCAAATTTTTCCTAATGATTTTATTAGGTACTAGCTGTGCCCGCGGCTTCACACGCGTGGTCGTAGTACTCTTTGTGCTATTCCATGACTAAAATACCAACATTTGATCAAAATTCCTTCAGCCATTAAAAAGTTTTTTACGATTGCTTGGCTTCTACTCGTCGGGTTGAGATATCAAGTAAACCAGTTTTTAAGTCAACCACTAAGCTATCCAACAGTGAAAATCGCATCGCAATCAGTTCAAAAGATTTTACAAGATGCGCGAACAAACATACAGACAAACAGACAGACACGATTTAAAAAAATGTTATATTCTTGTTCAATAGCTTATTTTAAGTACATAAAAGACCTTTTTTTTTTAAATTATCTTCTTTGTACAGACTTTTTCGTTCATATTGCTTTATTATAAGTATAGATGTTCTCGCTAAGCAGGCGTTCATGTTAAATCATTAAAAAACCTTGTCTCATTGTCACTTTTATATTTGTAATTTACATAATGATTTATTATTTATAAGCTCTGAAATTTGAAAAAATTATAAAGCATTAACAAATATGGAAAAAATGAAATCCCCGTAGAGTTTCTTGGTGCTCTCTCCTCTAACGGGCGTATTTCCGAAGCACCGGTAGAGGCAGAAGGGTGTCTCCTTTTCCAGTGTGAGATATAACTTTGTTGGCACACGAAAGGGGCATTTCCTTTTCAAACTCAAAACATACTTCCTAATTTTTATTGATGTGATCTTTTTATAATATTTTATGTATTTCTCCTTGTCTTTGAGATATTAATTTTGACTTGTAAAAGTGCTATTATTTTTGCCTATGTAAACAATATTTTTTTTGACTTATACTATGATTCGTTTTTTGCGTGCATGGGAAGTACCGCTTCTAATATTATAATCTATAGATATATATATTTATATGTTGGTTTTGGCCATGTTGGCTTAAAACGAACATGGTAACAAACACTAGAAGTTACATCAAGGCCCTTGCAACAGTGCCAAAATGGCGGGAACTCATTAAAAATAGTATCCATGGTAAATATTTACAATATTTATATATATTTAATATTTTTATCTTTACAATATCCGCTGGAGAAACATTGCTCTTATAAATTGGCTTATTCCTACGTAATTTTGTATCAGACCTCCACGTTAAATCTTGAGGTCATCTTGCTATCTCCTTCTGAGGTTGACGACGTTTTCTATTACAAACTTTCTTAGCTGTGCCTTTAGTAATGAGAGTATCCAGACTTTAAACTGTACAGGGGTTCTTTTTCAATTCATTGGAATTAAGCCACATACTTGCCGTGATGGTCTGAGGCGACTAAGGGAATACACACGGCCGGAAGATGGGCAGCCGCGTCCTCCGAGCTCATATTTGTAATACTGCGGTCACCAATCCGCCTGCCATGCGTGGTGCCTATCAACCGACCAAAGAAGTCAACCGACTAATCCAACTCGGATTGTCAGCGTTCGGGAAATTACGCCATATCTTCTCGTCGCAGATACTGCAGAGCCTCAAGGCGAAAGTTTATAATCAGTGTGTGTTGCCAGTGATGACATACGGCACTGAGACGTGGTCGCTAACTATTGGTCTCATACACAAGCTCAGAGTTGCGCAGAGAGAGCTATTCTCGGTGTTTCACTACGTGATAGAATCCGAAATGATGAAATCCGTAGATGAACGAAGGTTACCGACATAGCTCTCAGAGTTTGCAAGTTGAAGTGGCAATGGGCAGGCCATATAATTCGCAGAACCGACAACCGTTGGGGAATAAAGGTTTTCGAATGGCGACCACGAACAAGCAAGCGAAGTGTGAGGAGACACACACGATGGACCGACGACATTGTAGCCATCGCAGGAAGTCGGTGGATGTAGGTGGCACAAGATCGCTCGTCATGGCGTTCTTTGGGGGAGGCTTATGTTCAGCAGTGGACTTCTAAAGACTGACATGACGATGATGATGAAGCCACATACCTTGTTTCTATATTAATAATGTTATTTTTTAAATACAAAATATGTTAACACGTGAAAAAAAATCATACTAACATCAAACCATTCATGCTTTGTTAGAGTTTAAGACTTTAAGTACTGCATTACACTGAAGTCCCATGAGGGTCCTCTAGCTCAACTTAGACGTTAACTGCGGTACTTACCTTGGTTATAGATATAATGTTGTATTTCGTGTGGTATAACTGTAGCCAACCATCACTATTAATGTTGGCAATGTTGGTTTCGGAAATAGAATTGAATACTATACGTTAAAAGCCCTTTGCTCATAAAAAATATATTATAGCTTTCTATAAGCGGTATTTATCGTTACGTAGGAAAATTGCGTGTACTCGTTTTTATCAGAGCGTACTTTTCTTGGCAGAAATATAAATAATTCACTCAATGCTTTGACATTATTCTGTGGCATCGCTAACGACTTTAACGTTTAGTATTATAACAACAAATGCATTTTACGGTACAAGAACCGAGTACTAATCTTTGTTGCCCTGGACATTTTATCTTATCAATGAAAATTGTTGTGTACAGAGCTATCGAAAGTATTCATAATTTTAAGTGCAATGTCTGAATCGATATTACGTCACTTAATTTATAAAATCACCTACAGTTCATTGAACTATGTTCATTTTCCCAATAAAAAAATGGTTGTATGAGATAACCACTTGAGTATTAAAAAGCGGTTATAACCGGTATTCCAGTAGTAGCTACGTTGCTTTGGCGGGTGTTATGCTCCTAACCTAAACCTGATACTTATGCAGTCCGCGCCTATGATCTAACAAGACTCTGGAAGCATTATGCCTAACCCAATGAATGCAATGAATTGCTAGTCAACAAGAGATCCTACGTATATACATACGTACATACTACATTTACATTACATATATTACATAAAAATAAATAAAATATAAGTGTCAGTTTGTAACGACAAAATAATAGCTTTTTACTAAATGCATTTGAAAGTATATATGGTACTCATAACAAAAAGACATTTTTAAAATGTTTGTTTGTCTGTATGATTGTTAAAGCTTATCTCCAAAACAGCTGGACCGATTTTAAGGGAGTTTCACTGAAAGATATTATAAGGAGTAATTATTTTCAAAAAAGTATTAAAGATCCGCACAAAAAAATAATATTTATCTGACCACGCGGGCAAAGCCGCGGGCACAGCTAATTTTTAGATATAATTGGCCCAAGTGTTTATTGCATAGTGATATCGAAGAATTATTCTCCATCCATTCATCTAAGAAATGATGAGAGCTACAAAACACATTCACAGTGATGAGTTCACATCACGACTATAGATACTCGCGTAGTTGCATTAAATAAACACTTTCTTACTTCTGATCGGTTACAGCTAGTTGAAAAGTTGGAAGGATACAAATCAGATGGCCTGAAAGAATGAATTCCGCCTTAATATATAAAAAAGTATTTCATTAACAATACGAAGATTTATTGGGGCAAAATTTTACCAAAACCTAGGGCCCTGTTATACCAACTCATAAATATAATTTTTAAATGGTGTCTGCCCGGTCTGTATATATTTATAATATTATTTACCTTCTTTGCTCCTCAATTTAGGTCTTGGAATAGAACACAGGATACTTTTATCCCAGAAAAATGACTAAGCGAAGAAAGCCGCGGGGCGCAGCTATACTTTTGTTATAAATTTAACTTCTGTTCACGTGACTACGTAGTCAGCAAGTACGTAAAAATGTTTGGTGTCGGATGATGTCCATGACGCAAATCATTATTATGTTTTATTGCCGCCATATTATTATAAAATAGAATTCACGAATTCCAGTCACGTTTTATATTTGATGTAAGTGCTTATATCAAGAACCGATCAGTTTGTTACATAACGTAACAAAAGTTGTGAATATTGTAATGCACGTTCAATTCGGTCGATTTCTGCAAAACCATTAACTATCACTACTTGTCATAAAAATTTGGTGCTTCGTTATCTTTTTACCTGACTACGGCGAAGCAAAGAAGAGGTAATTATGTTTAACAGTCTATGTTTGTATTTTTATATACATGTTTTATTACAAACAGACACTTAAATTTTATTTATTTGTATGGATATGGATTATGGACCTCTTAATGTATATTTAAAATTATAAAAAACTGTTTGTTTTAGTAATTATAGAATCACTATTTTAAGATATTGCTAAGGGGAGGATGTCCTCCTCCGATAATAAGCCTAGATATATTAAGACTTAATTAGGAGTTTTTTTCTGTACTGGATGAGTTGAACGAATGAGTCAAAAATATGAATACTAGAAACAATAAAGGCTATAAAATTATTTAAATTTTAGAATGGAAGTATGGAAGATGTATGTGTGAACAGTGAACAGTGATAAACTATGAAATGAGATTGTAATTTTGATGAAAAAGGATGACTTCGTCACAACCTTTTATATGTTGCTATTCGAAGACTTTCAATTCACCATTTCATCAAATTATATTCAATTATCACGGATCTGAGTGTATACTTAGACATCATGATTTTAAAATAATATCGTGTCTATTCGCGGACAGAAGACAAAAATCACTCATGTTTACCAGTCTTCTTGTGACCACGGTTAATGCAACTTGATCAACACGTCATTTGAGGCTAGTTAGAACGATATTATTCCTTTTTCGAATAAGTTAATAATATCTTAAAATCAATTCCAATTTGCGAAAGGTCGAAAAACGAATTTTTGTTTTTTTTTATGTTTTCGTGGTATTTTTTCTAGGTTATTCATTAATGTATTCACTACTTATTACTACCTACTTGTTCAAATCCTCATTAGCTCTAAGCTGAGGTAATCACCTATCTCACGTAATTATTCCCTGATTGCTTGTACGAGTATAATTAATTCGCGCATTAGGGACGCTTTCGGTTGACCATCATCATAATTATAATATACTAGCTGTACCCGCGGCTTCGCACACGTGGTCTTTTCTTTAGGTTCAAAGTATTATAATGTGCTATTCCAGGACCAATATGCCAACATTTGATCAACATTTCTTTAGCCGTCAAAAATACTTTTATCAATTGCTCGGCTTCTAACTCACCAGATTGAGATACCAATTACACCAGTTTTTAAATCAAACCTTCAGCTATCTAACAATGAAAACCACATTGCAATTGGTCCAATAGTTTTTACATGATGCGTGAACAAACAAACATACAGACAAACAGACAGAGGGATACAATTAAAAAAAAACATGTTCAATACCCTTTTTAAGCACCCAATCGCATTTTTTATAGCCTTTTTCGTACTTATTGCTTTATTATAAGTATAGATATATGACTGTGTCAATTTGCATCCAAAAATCCGTCCAGTAGTTTCAGCGTGATACGTTTTCTTTTTAATAACTTTCAACACTTATATTGTGGAAACAACCTATATTACAAAAATTGAAGAAATTCATTAGTTTCGCACAGAAACTACTGAATTCATTAAAAAAACTTACTAACTTACTTAGTTTTACTTTTTATTTCAAAATAAAAAATGAAACAGTTTTGGCTTCAGTAGGTATCGAAATAGAGAACCATCCAAAAATTATTATTTATTACTTAAATATTAATATAACTTTGGACCCATATCCTGCAGAAGCCCTTTTTTACGGGATAAAAAGTATCCATAATTTTCACCCATCTTAAGAGCGATGGTATAGTGCAATTTAGAATCCAACGATACCGGGTTCAAAACCTAGGCTCCCGCACCAATGACTTTTCTCAGTTATGTGCGGTTTTCCATCGCTCCGTGCTTCGGAGGGCACGTTAAGCTGTCGGGCCCGGCTGTTATTGGTTAATAGCAGTCGTGCCAAAGCCATGTCAGAGGCCCTCGGGCGGCCTGACAAACTCTGACATCAGAGGCCAGCACTACCTCATACGACAAACAAACAACAAACAAACTACAACAAACAAACTATATATATTATAGACTATGTCTGTGCCAAGTTGCATCAACATCCGTCCAATAGTTTCAGCGTGCTACGTGTTCTTTGAAATAATTTAATTAATTAATTTAATTTAATAATTTTTCACCCCTATCCTGCAGGAACTCTTTAATTTTTCGGGATGAAAAGTATCCAATGCCCTACCTCAAAGTATGAACTCAAATCATACCAAATTTTATTTGAATTATGTGAGTATTTTCATTGTGATGCGCTGCCAAGGTACAGATACACAGACGTACAGACAGACAGACAGACAAGAATAAAAAAATACAGTTTTGGCTTTAGTATTGAATGTAGAAAATACTCCAAAAAAGTTACAAAATATCTTCAATTTACAGAATTTGGGACATTATCCAGCAAGAACTCTTAATTTTTTCGGGATAAAAATTGTCCTCAATTTTGTAAACTATGAATGTGCCAAGTTGCAACAAAATCCTTCCAGTAGTTTCAGCGTGATACGTATTCTTTTAAATAAATTTCAACGCCTATCCTGCGGAAACCCTTTAATTTTTCGGGATTAAACCACTCGACTGACCACTGCGCAATGCGAAAGTTCTGTCAATCAGACTTGCCGAAAAGACTACAGCCCGTACACGTCCGTCACTGACGCTATAATACATACAATCAAAAAATTTAAACTCATAGGGGCTTAAAACCAAACAAAGTTATCTGCGAAATGGCGAAAAAAGGAACTACAGCCGCCACGAATGACGTTCACATTTTCTGTATTTTTCTGTTTTTAGATTGGTCTACTCATCGATTGACTGGAACACTCACGCCACCATTCACTTCACATATAAGTTGGAGGAACTGTACCACAAATTAATGATCAAGGGCGGTATTGTTTTTTTCCCAGCTGATTACTTGGCAGTACTATCATTTATTTTGTGCTACTAACCAAACAAGTCAAGTAATCTCCAGAAATATTCTAAAAATGTTCTTAAAGAATTTCTCTAGAGACTAGAATACACGCCCACTGGTTCTACTGTTCTAACAGAAAACACTCCAGCGTTGTACGATTTCCATCCCCTAACAACAAAAACAAATTAGAACCATCCCCAAAAATAAAAGGAAGTAAACACTAGGTCAGCTCTGAACGGGCAAACACTCGACGTGCAAATAAAATTTGTCCCACATTAATTGTCTCGATTTAATTGACACCACTCGATCGCATTGTAAATGTCGAACAGTGAACAAGTTGAATACAAAAGATCGATTGTCTTTCTATTTATTGAAGCTACTAAAGTGTACTTATAATAAAGCATTAATTACGAAAAAGTCTGAACTAAGATCATAATTTAAAAAATAATTGTCTATGTTACTAAAATAGGCTTCGGAAAAAGAATGTCATTTTTAACTTTTAAATGAAATAACTACGCAGGCAAAGCCGCGGGTACAGCAAGACTGGTGTAAAAAATAAAAAAAAATAAAAAAATGCGCGTTTTAATTTAACAGCTCTCAGAAGTGCAAAAATATGATGATTTTCGTTTGTTTTCCTCATAAATAATTTATGTCAAATACTCTACTATCATGAAAATTCCTACTTTGGAAACAGACGCACTGAAGACCGAGGTCATACACAAATAATGTATGGCAAGCTGATACAGCAAACGAACCATTCCTGTAGGTTCTTTACGCAGAAATTATTCTGCCTCTACCTCGTTTTCCATGATCATAAATGCTTGGGATACACTAACGGGAAACTTCAATGCCCATCATTGCGATAAATATTGCGTTAATTACTTATTAACATGTTAAATGGAGTGGTCACTCTTGAACGGTCAACGTCAACTTTTGATGTACCGCCACTCGAGCTATCGCCTAGCGTCAAACGTCAATGTGAATTCCGTTGTAAAATTATCGCGATAAGTCGTGGCTACACCAACGTAAAAAAAACATCATCTTATTAATTAACGGCGTTTCTCTTTAGTGTGGCCCTAGCATTAGAAGTAGCACGCCCTTCGATCGGAGTAATGCGTTATTGTTTTCCTATTGTTTGAAATTTTACGATACTGGAGGATTTAAACTTCTCATTTCACTTGAAAATTCTACTACATTCAATAATTGTATTTCTTGCAACAGACTCTAGAACACAACCCAATCGTGTTTCGAAAAAAAAAAATATATTTTCAAGCCCCAGGAAGGATGGTGATCGATTTCACCAACCTCAGTCACTGTCATCTTGTTTACAGACACTATTGTCGGACAAAGGTCGAGTAACTATACCCACTTGTCGGAAATTCAGCGGAAAACTAAGGGTGTAGAATAGAGCTATGTTGGTGAAGACGTTTACTCGTAGATAAGCTGTGCACTTAGCTTGATTTCATAGTACACTTGACCTTTTGCGAGCAACCGCAGTCAATTTTAAAAAAATATACAGGCCAAAGAACATAAAGTCAAGACTTACGTTAGAGATCTTTCACAGTCTTTACAATTGTACGAAATGTTTTAACGGTAAAGTTTTGAGTTTGTTACTCGTGACTTGAATAAGATTGCTGCCAGTGATAATATTGTACTCTTCATGAATACTCAGTTTCTATATTTAGTTGTAGCTGTATTTATTAATGTATAGTATTTATTAATACGAGCTAAGAAAGACGAGCCCTAAAGCAAAACATACAGTTATAAAGTGTTCCTATTTTGTTTACACTATCATTATTGTCTTAAACACAACAAACTACTATTTAAAGCATGAATTTAAATACATTATTACAACTGACAACATAAAATAAACATATCTTAATGGCAATTCGTTATGATTTTGATGTTAACGAGTAGTATTTTTTTAAGTTTGATCTCAAGTACAAATTTTACAACACAAGGGTCTTACTATCAAAAGTAACTAAGCAGCAAAATCAACTGATTACGTTAAATTAGCAGATTGAAAACAAAACAAATAGCAATCCACAGATCAATTTAGTAGATACTAATATATTTAACCTATTTCCGCGACTGAGCGTGTTCGAGCGAAAGCAACCGTACGTGCTTGCGGTGAAACCGCTCAAAACGATACCATGCATTGTTTCGGCATCGCTGAGATTCTACGTGCTTTTTGGCTGAGAACGAGACTGATAATCTCGGCTGATTTATTGCCGAGCATCTTAGCCGCTGAGACCGAGACCAATACCGAGATCTTACCTCGTATATTTTGAACACCAATATAAACTGACATGACCCGACGCCTATATTTACTTGTTCATCCAAAGGTGGCTTGGTAGAGATTGTTTCTAAACAATTGATAAAGTGTTGTTAACATAATCATGTAACGTTATTTTTGTATTGTTTCAGATTTCCCACACAACCTGCAACATGTCAGCTAGAGCAACATATCTTTGTAGAGGAATTTAGCTGAAGTCGTTTAATCAGACACTGAAGTATCGAACACTATGATCACAACACCAACCCAAATATCTAACCGAAGCATAAAACATCAGATAACGAAATATGACAACAACAGCAAACCCAAAAGATTTATGATGCCAAGTTAAAAACACAGCCAAATTATGACCGAGTTATGGATAGAAGACCCTCTATACAATGATACCTACAACTCCACCGAAGCAAGCCACAATGCCACAGAACCTCCAGACCCTATCGAAAATAAGGCGATTCAAGCTGCCTTTATCGTAGCTTACTCCTTGATCTTCATCGTGGGAATCTTTGGAAACGCCATAGTATGCTATGCCGTCATCAAGAACCGCGCAATGCAAACTGTCACTAATCTCTTCATCACGAACCTCGCATTATCGGATATACTGCTCTGCGTATTTGCTGTACCATTTACCCCTCTTTACACCTTCCTAGGCCGTTGGGCTTTTGGAGGGCTGCTATGCCATATCATGCCTTATGCCCAAGGCAGCAGCGTCTACATTTCCACGTTAACTCTGACGTCTATAGCTATAGATCGGTTCTTCGTCATCATTTATCCGTTCAAGCCGAGAATGCAAATAAAGACATGTATCGGTCTCATTGTTTTTATATGGATTTTCTCTTTAACTGTGACCTTTCCTTACGGCTATTGCATGGATAATGAAGGCATATACTGCAACGAGAAATGGCCGTCAGATCAATTTAGAAAGGCTTTCGGATCTGTTACTGCTATAATGCAGTTTGTTATTCCATTCGTAGTAATGGCATTTTGCTATACCCTTGTTAGTATAAAATTGAATGATAGACTCAAGTCAAGACCTGGAAGTAAGAACAGCAAAAAAGAGGACGCTGAGCGAGAAAGGAAGAGGAGGACAAATAGGATGCTAATAGCAATGGTTGCAATTTTTGGCCTCTCCTGGCTTCCTCTAAACTTGATTAACCTAGGTAGTGACTTTTATTCCGTGGCTGAAGCCTGGAATTACTACATGATGTTTTTTTTTATTGCGCATTTCATTGCTATGTCTTCGACTATTTACAATCCGTTCCTATACGCATGGTTGAACGAGAACTTCAGAAAAGAGTTTAAACAGATCTTACCCTTCTTGGGAAGTTTATTAGCTAAGAAGAACAGATCCAATCTGTCAGATAGAACTGGCATGTATAGGTCAGAAAGGACTTGCAACGGAAATGACACGGTTCAAGAGTCTTTGATCACTTCAACTGTAAATAAGATGCCTTCAGTGAGATATAAGATTGAGTTTAATGGCAAAGAGGTAGTAGAGAGTATAAGCCCCGATGAGAAACCAGAGAACGATCCAAGTCCTAGTGCAAACTGTGTTGATATGTTTATGTTCGCTGACAACACACGGACTGTGACCACTTCTGACAAGGAGCCTATTGTATCCGTTCTATAAATTTTCTGGTGAGTTAAACTTAGATTTATTTTTCTACTAGCCAGTGGCTTTGCCCACGTTTACCATTATATAAAGTATCCTGTATGTTATTCCAGGATATTAAGTTAATATATACAAAATTTCAACAGAATCCATTTAGCGATTACAAAGCTGTGTAGCAACAAACATTACATAAACACACAGACCTTTTCATATATAAATGTCATAATATTAGTAGGTAAACAAGCAGAAAATGTAGATTGAAAAACTAATCTATAGACCAATTTTTTTTAAATGCCTTGTCTTTGAGTTGTGAGCTACCCTGAAAGTTTCAGCCGGTTAACTAATCGGGAATTGCTCGAAATTTGAGTTCCAAGATTCCACCCGGGACGACAGACAGATAGACAGACGAAAAAGAGAGTGACTTAATAAAAACGTGGTAAAATCTTCCATTTGGAATCGATTTAATATCTGCAAAATTGAATAACAAGAACAGAGTGAGTGAGGCCACAATTTTAATGTCCAGTTTGATTTTCAATCTAAACATAAAATCATCCCTAAAAAGACACACGAGACGGCATCGCCAGCTGGGTGCCGCAATAATCCGCGCAAATCTTGTGTAGCAATAAAAACTGGTTTCAATGCCAGCAATAATGGTATATACGACTTTAAGCCACTTTACCATTTTTTATTGGGGAATTTTATGATTTATTTTATTTTTATTCTACTGCCAACGTTTAGATTGTAAAATCACAGGAATTTGGCTTTGTTGGGTTTTATTATGAACTCATGTAAACTCATGAATCAGGATTTTGGTATTTACAGGAGTTATTTTGTTTAGTAATACCTTATTTATCTATTAGGTCAATAAACCTATTTTATTTTATGATGTAAATTAATGTCTTAGCATTTTTTTTAAATATTTTAATCATAATATGAATTTTAATGTTGTTTATGAACGAACTTCTTAAATACCTATTTATAGTCAAATAAATAGGTATTTAAAAAAAAGAAAGAAAAGTAGACTGCCAATTGTAACATGTTTTTGTTAGATTAAGTTTATTAATTGTATATTTCTGTGTGGTGTTTCAATAAAGAGTTCATCTATCTATATATCTATCTATAGTCTATATTTCCATCACTTTCATCATGTGGATATGTTTACTTAGCCGCTCAGTGTTTTGGATTTTGGTCGATACAGCGCCAAAGGGGATTCAGCGGTTAGGGCTGCGTTATCTATAGAATAGGGGAATTAAAATAGCATTTATTTATATACAAACCAATCTTAAATTGAGTTTGTTGATCTAGCTTGAAATATCTGTAGTCCATTCCGTTACCTATAAAAATATTGTTGTTCCAATATATTAGTGAAATCTAGATTTGTATTGAAATTATGTCTGTATTGACGTCAAAAGTTTTGTAATAGGTATATTTTTAAACAGCTGCGGACCGCGGTTTAGCCCGAGTGATCACTTTTCCGGTGAAAAACGTGAAAAATAGCATATGGCCTTCCTCACGATGCACACTATTTCCTTGTCAAATTTCATCAAGATCGGTTCAGTGAAAAAGTACACATCACACATTTCACATTTTTAATTGAATGCTATATAAACAAAACACTTTTATTTTATATTGAATTTTGAGCTGTTGAGTAATTGATATTGAAATAGTCTGTCGAGGGACAATAAAACGACTAAAAAACAGGCAGCTATCTAAACTCAAACATTTTAAGAAAACTAGCTTAAAAGCTAAAAAAACACACCTGCTCCCAAAAAAGAACTAATGCTAATAAATTATATAGTGTTGGAATGTGCTTATTGCGTTCAATTTGATACCCTTAAAGTAAAATCCGAAGAAAAAATATTTTTTTTCTCCTTTGAAAATGAAGCTATACTGAAGAAACATTGAATTAATAAAAATAGCTTATATTACTCGGGAGGATGTAAGAATTCTTAGGATACCCCATAAGTGTAAATCTATTCAGGCATTTAAAAGTTATGGTGGAATAAAGAAACTCACATACAAACATACATACACACAATCATACATGAATCTTAAAAAAATACCCTTATTTTTTTGGGTAAATAGTAAGGCTTTGCAGTTACAATCACAGAGTTTTAAATATTATTTTCTTTTCAGAAATAGCTGCTCGACGGCTAGGCTGTATCTACAGTCAAAAAGTCTACAAGTAGTACAGTAACACAGCTTCAGGTGGCAACTTATTTTGGTATAACCATAAATCAAACTTCTGTACCGATATAGTGATTGGTTTCTGAAAGATAAAAAAGTAAACAGCAGTTACGGAATGTTTATGAGGAATGTGGGCTGAGAATAAACATTTTCTCGAGTTATGCCTTGTGTGGTTTACATTTTTCGATGCCGTCGCCGCGCGCCTCGACTGCTAGAGAAGCTGGATTCTTCACCAAATTATCGTGGTTTGTCATTATCATAATCACCGGCTTGCTGTTTGCATCTAGCGGCTCCCCACGACTCTCACCAGGTCTTCGTTATACCTACGCTCCGCCTATCGTTTATCAAATGTACTATCGTGGTAGTGGGTATTATCGTAGTAAAGAGGTGATAATTGATCTATATATCAAACTACAGTAAGAACCTAAACAGTGGCCGTGGTAATTAACCGATCTGACTACTTGCGACACTCGGACTACCTCGGACTACGGACTAACTACGGACGCTGTAATTTTATCAGTCTAACCAGGGCGCTTATTCGCTATGCCAAATGCAATTCCTTGCAGTAAACGTCTGACGTCATTACGACAATACGAGATATCGTAAAACGATACGTTACATGTCTGCACAGTCTTAGAAAATAAGGGCCAAGAGACACTAAACAGTGGCTGAGGTCAGATTAAAGAACTCTCGAACACCATTCCGATTCAATCACGGTCCCAACAGTGCGATTTATCTAGAAAACCTAACTTCACCTAACTGCACTACAACGTGGGGGGATGTGGGGAAAGGTTTGGGGAAGTGAGGGAAGGTGGGGGAAAGTGAGGGCAGGGTAGGGGGAAGTGGACAAATGGTGGTGGATGTCGGGGAAGGGTGAGGAAGTGGGGCAGGTGGTGCGAAGTGGCGGAAAACTGAAGGGAAGGGTGGAGGCAGAGTAGGAGAACGGGGAAAAGTGGAGGGAATGTGAAAAGAGGTGGGCGAAGTGGGGAAAGAGTGAAAGGAAATGGAGGAAGGTAGGGGGAAATAATGGAAGGGTAGGAAAAAATGGGGAAGGGTGGGGAAGTGGGGGAAGGACGTAATTTTTTTTAAACTAGTTTGGTGGACATTTTGCCACACCGAAAAGTAACGATCATGTTGTAGTGCAGGTAGGGTTTCTAGCTGAATCGCACTGTTGGGATCGTGATTGAATAGGAATGGTGTTCAAGAGTAAAGTGTCTACCAGGGGTCTGATTAGGCCCACCTCTCTGACTACGGACAATGTAATTGAACCAGTCTAACCAGGGACACTAAGTGGCCGTGGTCAGATAACCTAACAAAGCTATCTTCGGTAACAGAACTATTTTTAGATCACTGTTATGATGAGATGATACTCAGAAAACATTATTTATTCCTACGGCCATTACTAGATCGTATTTAAAAAAAAGGTATAGTCGAATTTCTGTCCACAAATGTCATCAAGAGCTCAATGGGCAGTTAATGGGGATTTGCTGGCAAAAAGTCTACAATTCTCCATTGATGGACCTTGTCAATTGGGATTTATGGAACAACCCATCTACTCCCACGCTATAGAAAAGTGATAACAGAATTAAGCTTAGTCGTAACTAATCATAAGCATCTATACTTCGATCTATTAAATGTACATAGTGCTAGTATACGAATTGTACAAAATAAACGAATATGTTACCATATAAACTGTAAATATCTCTGTAGTAGCAAAAAGTGTTTCGTCAAATAAGTTCTAAAGAACTTTGAGCCCTTGACGAAAGTACTTTTTTCTTAAGGAACAAATGTGTATTCTAAAGGCCTGTGCTATGCTGAAAATATTTTTATAATGTAAACTACAAGTAAATAGCATGTAAATGTCAGTTGATGATAAATCCTGTGGAACTTGCTGTCGTAAATAAAGTGTACCAAAGATAATGCGCCTTTTTATTTTGGATTTTTGGGCCTACGACTTCAATTCGTAGGTAGGTAGTTGTGCCATAATATGAACACACCCCAAAGAATGAACACTTGGAGGTATTTTTCCTAAAATAAGGATTTTGTGAAAACTACCATTCTGGAACCTTGTGCAAAATGTGGCAACACCATTATGTTTTGACTCAGTGACGTTGCTTCTGTGATTGGTCTATTTGAAATAAAACGGTGGAATAATTTGCGAGCGCGTCTTACTGTGCTCCTTCGCAGTTGCCAAAAAAACTAAGAAGAACACATGAAAGAGGTGCATGCAACGGTTGATTTCTCATCACTTTAAGTAAACAGAGGAAAAGTAATATTTGTATATTGTGAAGTAATATGCTTTCTTCTTGTTTTCATTCATTATTATCATATATTTCGTTTTTAGAAGTTGATTTCTTAGTGTTTATATTTGGGTGCGTCATTTATGCTGTGTACGTATGAATGAACTCATTGGGTATCTGTCAATATTAAGTCATGTCGATTTTATACCTTATAATGATAGGAATATGTTTGTAAGTTGATGTAATAACAATATTTTTCTATTATAAAAGCCAGGTCTATATATGAACGGGGCTTAAAGTTTTCGTTCATGTTTAGGGTAGCTCCCTTTATGCTGAATAACACGATACATCGCGAAGTTCATTCACTGGTGCAAAAGTTCCTAAACCTGAACAATAGTTTATTACTTTTTGAAGTCGAACAAAGTTATTTACAAATATTACTGCAGAAATCATACAATAAAATAAATATGTATTTCTTTTTAAAAGAGTGATATTAGGTACCTGAACTTTTTGTTTTATCCACACTTAAAAGATGTATATGAAATACATATATAAGGATTCACTTGTTGATAATCTCATACTAAAAAAAACAACACGACGAGGAGAAATTATTTTCACTAAAAATTTGAAAGATGTGCAATGAACACTGTAACTGATTTACCAAATTATTAGTCATTTAGAGGTATTTTTTTCGTTAGATAAACATCGTTCCTATATTTTTAAATCAGACAAAAAATGTAATAAGGAGAAAGAATTTGTTTATTCAATTCAAGGTTTATGTAAATAAACCTTGAATTGAATAAACCTTAACTTAACTTGAATTACCTACATGGTTATATTGTTTCTTTATTAAAATAATACTGGCAGTTACAAATTTACATTATTATTGTGATTACAAAAGACTAAGTTCGTTTGATCGAACTTACCTATTGGGCTCCAAATAAATGGCCCTACATATCGCTATTAGGTGAAAAGTGGTTATACATAGGCGATTTTAGATATTTGAAATCCTTCTTTTTATAATAATAAATACAAAGATTTCACGACGAAACTGTTTTTTTTTAATTCTATTCGTCCATTTAATAGGTATGATTGTAGATGCAACGTAATAAGTAAATTTTATCCCTACTAGAGCAATCGGATTTAAATGCTGCTTAAGTGTTCATTCACTGGTATATCTACCCATGTCTAACCGGTGAAATTGGGGAGCGCTTTGTAGAATAATGAAAAAAACAGATTGTTTAATGGCAAATATTTGCTTGCCGAAACTACGTGAGTGTCAGGATTGCTGGTAAACCTAGATAGATAGATAGATAGATAGATAGATAAAGGCTTTATTGCACACCAAATAAATCATACACAAGAATAGACATTTAACTTAAATAGAGTACAATGGGCGGTCTTATCGCTTAAAGCGATTTCTTCCAGACAAACCTACCACTTTTTAAGTCAAAATGCAACAGATCGAATAGATGTATACATTACTTGCAAAGAACCTCATTGTACCTTCAATGAATATAAACGTACCTCTATAAATTCGGAGTAATTATTAAAAGAAAGGTACACCCATCATCATAACGTTAGGACCGCGGGTGTGCCATTCATTTGGAACGTATAGCTAACTGTATGGTTATTAAATACCTAACATACCTGTATTACCTAGAATGTACCTGATATAGTAAAAACATAAGAAGATGCAAGGAAAAGCTTATCAACAATTTTTAAAATAGCTCGAACTCCTGCCACAATTTTCCTAGCAATTAACTAGACAAATGTGACAATCAAATGCAATAGGCACTCAGTAAAAAATAAATATTTACTCTTACGAGTAACGTACTTGTTTTAGTAATTAGTAATATATTCACAGGTAAATATATCTGAGCACGGAAACAAAAAAAACTGCAAAAATTCTAAAATTTTCTATAAATATTTCTGACATCGTAGAAAAATATATCAAACGGGATCAGAAGGGCAAGCACGAAATTTTTAAAGTTTCGATTAGTATAGTAGGAACTAATATTTATGGCGGCTGTGAAGCGCGCAGCGAGTGCGTCTTCGCGCTGGTACAGTAAGGTTCGTAATTATTAGAGTAACTTTTTTACTACCTACTTGTAGAACATAATAATAATAATAAACACCTTATTACACCAGAATAATGGAACATTTATACAAGAATTTATTTAAAAATATAGGCATAACGCTAAAACGTCTTATCGCTAAAATCGAGATCTTCCAGACAACCTTTGGATGGACAGAAATTACGAATTAAATAAATAATATTTAAAAAAATGTTTTATTTAAAAAAAAGAAAAGCTCATATCTGTCAATGAAATATTTATAACTATTAACCCATGCACCCTACGATTTTTTTGAAATAAAACATTTATTTTTTATTGTTTGGTTTTCTCTAAAAAGCGTGTTTTTTAGTTTTTTTAAACTATTATTTATTTTCTACTTTTTTTTTCGAGTTATTACATTGTCTTCGGTCTTTGACAGGTGTGCAAAATTTGAATGAAATCTGACCGTTTAAAGTGGGTCAAAATAGCGTCCAAAGGAGTCAGTTACAAACATACAAACATACAAGTGAAGCTAATATAAAGCGTATAAAAAGGACGGTGGTGAAAAACAATACAATAAATCATGCAACATAAAAATGACCATAAGTACATAGATATTTAATAAACTACATAAACCATACTTACTAACATGTCACATGCAAATAATGTAATGTTGAAAAAATATATGTGGTACGTACCTACATACAAATAATGGAATGATAAAAAAGGCGCCTTGCGCCTAATTTCACAGCCGCCATAAAGATTGGTGCCTACTCTAAACGCGTATCGAGTTTACGGAGGTTGGCGATAGTTGTTTGCACAAAGTAGGTACTTTCGATTGAAAACGCTTTGTAAATATTTTATTTTATTTAAATATCATTGTTTTGTTCATATGTACCCACTTAAAATATGCTAATGAACATGAATATAACATTATTAAAAATCGTGTCTGTCAGTTTCGTCACGCATCACGTAAAAACTACTGGACCTATTGCAATGCGGGTTTCACTGTTGGATAGCTTAGGGTTTGACTTAAAAACTGGAATACTTGTTACGGTACTTAATCCGTTGATTAAATGCCAAGCCATCGATAAAAACTCTATTCGACGCCTGAACGAATTTTGAAGAAATGTAGTGTTATTGTACTTTTTAGGTTGGAATAAAACCAATGGACTACTACTTTTAAATGAAATGACCTTGCGGGCAAAACCGTGAGCACTGGAAGTTTGACAATAATCGCATTGTCGGTTACGAAAGTTACAATACGATAACGTGACACTAACGTAAGCTCACGTAAAATTAGTTCTATTTACGTACGATAGTAGACGCTGTGCAAATCTCATACAAATTAGACAACATTAGTGACGTCACATACATATATACTACGATAACTTTCTCGCTACAAATTCGTGCTTATACTGATAGATGTAACACGAATTGGCGAGCGAGACCAAATTTTCTATATTTTATGACAAACAAGATCGGATAAAACACGAGTTCGTAGCGACAACTCAAAACAATAATTTAGACAACCATGCATTTCAGAACAACGTATTTTTATTAGGTGTATTTTTCAGCTGATAAGTTTTCTTTTTAATGCGCTTTTGTCGAAGTGTGTAAAACTACTATGAATACTTCGCTTACAAACAAGCGAATAACCAGCACGCCTCGTCAGTGGTAACACGATTGTATATATATATATAAAAAAACATAATTATTGAGTTACTAGCTGTGCACAAGGCGTCAAACCGCGAGGTATTTTTTCTGGGATAAAGGGATGATTTGAGTTATTCAGGAACCAAAAGAACCTACCAATATACAAAACTTCATGAAACTTTGTTTAGACGTCAAATAGTTTTTATCAATTGCTCAACTTTTACTTATCGAACTGAGATACCAGTTTTTAAGTCATCCCAATCGATTCAGTAGTTTTACGTGATGCTCGAATAAACAAACTGACACAAAGAAACAATGATAAAAAAAAACTTCTCTTTAGACTTTTTGGTACCTACCTAATGCTTTATTATAAGTAAAGCATTAGGTAGGTAGGTATTAGTATAGATAAGGTTCTAAGTACGACGAGCTGACTGGTAAGCCTGTGACGTCTACTACGCGTGTAGGGTGTAGGTAAGCTTCGTTACAAGACCTTGCACGACTAAGCAAAAGTCAGGCAATAACCTACTTTCCCATTTTAGAACGAGGGAACGGATCTACCTGCCACAGTTTATACAGAATATCATAAGGTAGGTACATCGTTGCTGCAAGTACCGTAAACACATTGCGCAGAAAACTCCTACATAACATTGTTACTCAATTATTGGTACTAACAGCTAATGACTTCAACAAACTACTTACTAGTGAAGTGGCTGTTAGGAACTTTATTCAGAGATAGGTTGGTTCATTGTGCGGTGTGTTTGTGAGGGTTCCATTTATTTTGTGATGCTGTAGCGGAGGTTTGACACTTTATTGCACGCCAGACTGCGAGCATCTTCCGTTGCTTCGAACTTTTATCCAATTTTGTTTTCGAGATGGGATGACTTTTCCAAAACACTGAACAAAGTTCTAAAAGTTAAACGAATTTATTTTACACTTGCCCTAGCCTTGCCTATTCTAAATGTAATATGTGTTATTCCAGGACCAAAATCTATACCTATAATAAAGCAGTAAGTAACAATAAGTCTGTGCAAAAAATCTAGTTTAAAAAATGTGGTGTAGTGGACAAAAAATAAGCTACTGAACAAGAATATAACATTTAGAAAAATGTTGTCTGTCAGTCTGCGTATTCGCGCATCACGTAAAGTACTACCTACTAGATCGATTTTAATCCAGTTTTCACTCTTGGATAACTTAGGTTTTGTCTTAAAATCTGGTGTAGTACTTTGTATCTCAATCCAATAGGAAGAAGCTCAAAAGCCGAACAATCGATAGAACAAACAGGTATATTAATGAAATGTAACATATTATTGTACTTTATAGGTACTTTTAGTCCTGAAATAACACACGTTTGTCGTACGGTTTGAGGTAGTGCTGGCCTCTAGTGTTAGAGATGTCAAGCCACCCGAAGGCCTCTGACATGGCTTAACGACTGCCATTAATCAATAACAGCCGAGTGGGATCGACAGCTTCAAGTTACATTAACTCAGATAAATTACCACGCGGAAAAACCGCTAGTTATTACCATTTACCAAATTTCATCAAAAATCGAAGGTTCATTCAAAGTAGAAGTTATGATGCTATAACACACGGAGGACAGACAAATGTACTGGAAGATCAAATGATGATTTTATTAAACTACGGGACCCTTAAAGCTGTTAACTCTCAAGGCGGTCCACATTTGGCACGATATCTCTGTCTGGGACGTTTTGGGAACAGCCAGGAAAGCTAAGCTAAATAAGTTTTGCGGGTAATTTCGATAAGTAACGTATAGGAACCCCAGCATTCTGCCTGAACCGTAGTCTTTTGGGAGAAAACCTGTTTAAAGTAAGTTTGCAAAGTTGCTCGTAATAGGACAAGTTCTTCAGTAAATTCTTGTTGCCTACTCGGGGCTTCGAAAACATTAGGTCGATAAACTTTGCCTCATATTCGACGAGATTTTGTTAATACTGCTAGGTATGCCGTAAGTCTGTTTACTGTTCTTGTAAGGAAAGTTTCGACGAAAAAAGTAAGTGAGTATTATCTAACATGTTAATATTATGCAAAGAAATGGAACGCCTCGCCAATCTCTGTATTTTCTGTAAAATATAAACTGGGCGTGTTCAAATCGAGGGTTAATATATAGGGCGAGGCAAAGTAAAGGAACATCAAGGGTAAGTACCATAACTTTTGCAGTTAGAAGCGTTTATTCTAAAGAAACATTACGTTTATTTTGAAGAAAAATATAAATACTAATCTGAATTTTTGAAATTGAAAAATGGCATGTACCTAATAATAAAAAAAAACAAAAATACTAGTTGTTTCCACCAGGGAAACTTCTCCCAAAGTAACTTACTAAAACAAACTGTCAAACTTTGAACTTACTCAAAATAGCGTGTATCTAATCTTCTAACTACATAAGAAAAGGACCTTTACTTGATGCTCCATAATTTTGGCCCCAACTTGTATTACCAACCCACAACCTATAACCTAACCTATTAGACAAGCGTGCTGCACCTTCGACAGCTGTGCATGTATAGTCGCTTGCCGTCAAGTGTGATTTAGGTTTACCGATAGAACTATGCGATCGAACCTCGCAGCCGGAGGATAGCCACCACCACTGCCACTGCCACCGCCGTCACCGCCGCCACCACTGCCATCACCACTGCCACCGCCACCACCGCCGCTAGCTACGTATAATTATTTTTATCAACAGACTTCTAGGTCTGATGATAAAAATAATTATCACACTTTCTCCTATACTATTTCACTCTTCAAGATAATATGAGAGTGAGTATTTTGCTCTTGTCTGTGCAGTTAAAAGGTAGGTAAGATAGAGGCTGCTGATGATGATTATAACAATGTAATATAACGGTTCTTCATCTACCTATCTTCTATACTTATAATAAAGCATTAAGTAGGAACAAGTCTGTATAAAAAATAATTTCAAAAAATGGTCTAGGTTACTTAAAATAAGCTACTGAACAAGAATATAACCATTTTTAATCGTGTCTGTCTATTTGTCTGTATGTTAGTTCACGCACCACGTAAAAAATACTGGACTGATTGCGATGTGGTTTTAACTGTTACATAGTAGTTAGTGTTTGACTTAAAAACGAGGATACTTGGTATCTTAATCCAACAAGAAGAAGCCGAGTAATCGATAAAATTCTTTTTGACGCCTGAAGGAATTTTGATAAAATGTTGGTATATGGTTGCTAGGTCTTAGCGTACTTTTAACCTAGAGAAATAACCACGCGTGCGAAGCCTTGGGCATAGCTAGTTTGACATAAAATCCTGATAGTAGTACTAAAAAATTTTGCATACGAAAAATTTAATTTACCTACAGACAAAGCAATATCTTAGGGGATGAGAACAGTGCAGAGCCGCGCCAGTCTTGCAAGCCAACGTTCTAGGTGGCACTGCGACCAGCAGAGCAGTAGTGCTGCAAAAGGCAGGCCTGACACTTACCATCACGTGAACGACCTTCTCGTATCGTCACTAAGTTAAATAAAAATAAATAATTAAAGGCAATCGAGTTCTTATTTTTTTTATTTCTTACTTGTTAGTGACAAGTTTTGAGTTATGCCAATAAATTATATATTGTTGTAATGTGCTCATCAAGGCCTAAACCCATAATGTAAAATAATAATACGTTTCAAAATGGAGCCATATTGCAGACATATAGAATTTAAAAAAACTGTTTAGGCATTTAAATGTTAAGGTGGAATAAAGAAACTCACATATACATACATACATGAATCCTAATAAAAACCTTACACTCCTTTTTGGGCAGTCGTGTAATAAAAAAGACGGTAAAATAGGATCTATTAAAATTCTTAGAAACTTGTTTTGAAAATGTCCACAATAACACAGGAAAATAATAAGATCCTGTTTCCGCCTCATAACAGGAATCTTTAATTAAACAATATGCGGTTGTTCCAGACAGTTTACTATTCAATTTCCTGTGCCAAAAGGAAATGATTTTGTTCGAGTAGAAATTGAAATTCTCGTTATAATTATTGGAGCTTGTGCGAGTTTAAAACTGAGGTTTATTAATTTTCAGTAAGATGATTTCAGGAAATCGACGCGGAACCACCGCGTTATGATCCTTTAGTCTATTTAAGGTTTTATTTAACTTGCAATGTTAATATGTATGTACGAGTATGTTTATTTAGGTCAAATCTTGCAAGCTGAATTAGAACCACTTCATCATATTGTATACGTTTGGAGTTGAATTTTTACATGATTGTTCAGTTTCGATGACAATGTATTTTTATTGTAAGCATGACCTGAATCGATATCCAGGATTAGCTCCAGATATAAAAACTTTTCAACGGTCAACAGCACAGACACGTTTTCTTTTCGTGCGCATTTTGTAATGATAAAATGTTTGTGTTTTACCATGATATGGTTGCTGCATTCAGGGTTGGATTCTGACTACGGAACTCCTCAACGGTTAACAGCACAGACACGAAATGTTGTATAAGCATTTGATTGTGATATCCCGTTCATAGTTTCACCATAACAAGTAATGGCTACTGCATAAATAACTTTTATGCAGTAGCCATTACTTAAAGTTAACGTTTTTTTTTTCTAATTGTCTCATATGTTTCTCCTTGTTCACGAGATGATAAGTTTTTGACTTCTAGTAGAACTATTTTGGATGACTTTAATCGTACTAGTAAGTTCAAGTAATGGATAAAATGGTAGCAAGCGGTAATATATCTGTCCATATCTTGAGTGCACGCCTATACACATCTTTCTTGCACAACCAGGATGACTGGCAGAAAATGCTGATATAGCATTAAGTCCTCCTCTGTACACTGTTTATGTGCATAAAGTATTAAATTAATAAATAATATTTATAACTTTTGGTTTCCAGGTTCGATCCTCGCCCCGATGACTATTTGTTCTGTGTGGATTTGTCATCGCTCCATGTTTCGTGCTTTACGTTAATCCGTTGGTCCCAGTTGTTAACAGTTGATAACAATCGTGATGCCGCACGAGAGACTCTTGGGTGACCTGACGAACTCTGACACCAGAGATCTTCGAAAGGAGAAATTCTCATTGTGACTAATTTTACAATACAATACATATACACTTTAATGCACACCAAAAAATAAAACAGTCAAGGATACAAATTATACATTAAGGAGTAAAATTGGCGGTCTTATTTTACTGTGTGTACCATTTGATGAACTAACCGACTCAAACCATGAATCTGTAATACTTCATAAAACTCAAACCTAGTTTATTGTATGCTCGAAGAATGATTCCTCATAATCTCCGAGGTTTCTGAACTGATTTGACACTCAAGGTAAAGAGTTTATTATAAAAAATATAAACCCGACTGCATAAGAACCTTCAAGAAAGCGATCAACTCCTTTCGGAGTAGGTTGTTTGCTCGATGGTTAAAAACGATCTAAAAACATGGGAACAAGATGAAATATAACAGTAAAGACAATGTACTTTGGTTGGGGATCTGGAATAATTACTTACTGAACAGGAATCCAGAAAAATCTGTAAGCACCACAGTTAACGCGGTTAATGGACTACTGCTATAAAAAAAGAAAAATACGATAGTAAAAGTCAAAGTTTAAATTCAGCGGGTGTGAACTGTTTCATCAGTTCTACTTTAATAAGGTTCTTCAAGTTTCTTTCCAGTTTTATTACGTCAGAATAAACTCGAGATGGGAAGGAATTCGAAACAAGTGACCAACTTTTAATGATTAGATTGTTAAGAAAATTGGCACAAAGTTATCTATTCGTCAGGTTGTTGAATATTTTTTTGCACTGTAGTCGACATTTAGTATAGGCGGATATTGAAAAAAAATACTGTTTGGATTCAATTTTGTTAACATCGAGTTTTATCATTTTGGATTAGTTAGAGACGTCCCTACAAAAACTGTCATCTGAGCTGTCACTGTATGCATTGAATTGATTTAATAATAACTGTTGTGGAATTTTGATTCAAACTAGCTTTGCCCGCGGCTTTCTTTGGATATATATATTTAAATAAACGAGCGAGCACGAAGCGCGAGCGAAGCATCACTTAAGCGTGATGATCAGAATAGCTGCTCAAAATGCAGTAAATTGCTTACTTTTAGGTTCCTACCAGTGGAATTAGCCTTTTACCTATTATGTAGGGATTGATGGAGCACCTTGATTATTAATTTTAGTTTTACAATAAGGTAACTAGATGGCGCTACTATGCACTGCTAGATTTTGCAAAAAAGTTTGTGCTCGCGAGGTCTACAGCTCGTAGAGCCACTAGTATTGGTTGGCGTCACGCATGAAATTGGACAAGAAAGCCAAAAATTATATGCTTATTGGTTACAACGAAGATAAAGGCTATCGAGTTTGGGTAAAAATACTCTGAAAAGAAACAAATCAAGAGATTTTGCCGAGTCTGATGTTGAGGACATTTCATCATGCGAAGATATTTTACGGCATATTGAGACAAACCTACAAAAGGTGTTGCAGACTCTCTCGTAGGTGCAGAGTCTCATTTTCTCTGCAACTGGGGCAGAGAAAATGAGACTTGGTTGAGCTCAGGATAGGAGGATGAAACGAAAACGCACTTGTTGCCACTTTAGTTGGTATATTCTTCACAATTTCGTAAACAAGGATAGTACAGAATTCAGTTTTTTGTTATCCCGGTTACAAATGTTGGCATTCGGAGCTTTAATACACTTTCGTGGTCTTATTAATTAATATTGTTCACTTATAGGATAGCTTCTTGTTTTCAATAGCTAAAGTGAACGGGAACTTGACGAATGCACCATAATTCTTGGAAGTATGGGCTTATATAGTTTACCCGAAACAAGCGAAGCTCTCGTATTGGGCGATTTATACTACTTTATTCATGACATACGTTAGCTTCTTTGTTGTCGACACTAATATTACCACGCTCGAAAACAGGCATAAAAAGTTGTCCTTTTTTCTTTTTTTTTTTTTTAAAGGAAATTTGCTGTTGGTCTATAACTGACCTCTACAGCGTCACCGGACGGTGGGGCGGGTGCAAAAGTGCTCCGCCGCAATGCGTGACGCAGAAGGCGCATGCCAAAGTTATGTTTTGGCCACTTGCTGAAGGGCACCCAGGGGGTACGAACCTCGGCTTGGACAGTTGCCATTGATTAGGGTAGACTGCTCATCCGGAATGAGTTTTTTTGAATTTCGATTCAGAAGGATTCGCTCGTAGATCTTCCCCAGAGAGCTGAGGAGACTGATAGGATGGTAGCTAGAGGGCTCGGATGCCATTTTTCCTGGTTTGTGCCGATGACGTCGGTAGCCTCTTCCAGGCGTCGGGGAAGAAAAAATTGCTCATGGCTGCTTTGAAGATGCTAACTAAGAGATAAACTAGCGGGACAGAAAGGTGCTTGAGAACCCTGTTGCTGATGCCGTCAGCGCCAGGGCCTTCAGCACTTTGAGGTCCTTGATGATCGACTCAACTTTTGTGGCTTTAACGGGCTCGAGGGGAGGATACCCTGTCTGGGGTAGGGCTTTCCTACGTTCTAGTTCGTGGTCCAGCACGGCGATGTGGACAGGATTAACGTGATCGTTTACGGGGGTGGGGCTTCGAGGCTCTCCGCCAAGTATTCGGCCTTCTCCTCGTCTTTGAATGCTGACGGGAGATCGATTCTATTGAGAGGGCATTATGGTGATAGTATCGGATTTAAGCTTTCTCGCCAACCCCCAGTAGAACTGGTGGGTCGGTGGATTTCGCATAATAAGCCCCAACGCTGTTCGCGCAGCTCGCTAATGCGCGTCCTGACCTGACCAAGCAAGGTAGTAGCCCAAGGTGGATTTGCGTTCAGCGTTGGGGAATGCATCGTAGGCTCTGATAGCTGCGTTTTTTGTCGTCAGCAGCCTCTTCACGTCGTCAGGCAGGGCCCAGTTGTGGATATCCTCCGCTGGGACCTGCTTAGAAGACTCACCGATGACGGTGTTGAGGTGACTGGTGAGAGCATCGATCGAGCGAGCAATGTCGTCGGGGGTGATTATGTCGTCGGGGATGCGATCGAGATCGGTTTAAAGTTGTCCCATAAGTTTGCTACGGTCGTACCTCGAATCTTTACCACGAAGAACGCCTAATTTTTATGGCTTTGCTACGGGCGCGAGGAGAACTTCCAATCTTGTGATCTCCTCGCACTCGTACGAAGACGGTACCCAAACTTTAGGCATGTTTCTAAAATTTTATCCAGTTTAGATACATTCCTATATGTGACTCATCGCAAGTCAACACACTTGACCGATTTCAGAGAAGCTTCTCCCAGTGAGCCTTCTGTCGCTCTTACTACTACTACTATCTACGTTTATATATTTTCTTACTAATACCTTGTTGATATTACCTTTATGCTGGCTCAGGATCGCTTTGCGTTGTAAATCCATTCTTTGTACAAAGCGCGGCTTTCCTGAGCGAACCTGTACCAAACACATGCATCCACAGAGAGTTTCAATCTCTCCGTGGCTGCATGTTCATAGTTATTCCCTAAAGAGGTAAGCAGCCATCCCGTATGCTGTAGATGTCAAACGTGATGGCACGTAGATTCTACACTACGTTTCCCTATTTCCTAGGCCCATACGAAATAATATTTATCGCGCTTACGCGTTAACTTGCTTACGTGCTGAATAACGCAAAGTGTTCGCAATACCCATGCCTATGCAAAAGTGTTCCTACTTTCTGATTATTGCGTTAATTTTTTTAATAACTAAATTTCTATGATTCTATACATGACTATCCTTACAGCTATATAGTTCTGTTGTTATTGCGCTCGTTTACAAGAGGAATTAAGAGATCTTAAAATCGAACAACCTCAAGAATTACCTCCATATTCTTTATTCTGTGGCGCAAGTATATATAAAAAAACTGTAACTCCTTTTTGGATGAACAGTTTTTGATAAAACAAAGACAAAAATCTCCGCTATACTCTAAGGAATACAGTTCAGAAAACATCATCAAAATCTATCCAGTGGTTTTTGCGTGATGAAGTCATAGATAGACAGACAAAAATTTAAACGATATTTTGTATTCTCCTACTTTCTTATAATCAAATAATATTATGTTTTTCTATTTTTTTTTACATGTAGAGATTTCACTTTGTTTATAGTTTTATTATATGTATAGATATAGATAATGTATGTACTAGAAAAGTCATAATTAAAATATAAAACATAAGTTAGCAACATAATGATAATATGATCGTTTTTTGTTCAACATCGTTATATAATCGTTTTTTTCCTACACTCCAACCTTAGAAATATCTCTCTGGCAGCCGTCTTGGCGATCAAGCTATGTTGTACAAACTATAGGTGTTAACTGAAAGTTCCTACCTATGAAGTACAAAATACCAAATTTCGTTTAGATGTCAAAAAGTTTTAAATCGTTTGTTCGGTTTCTACATAAAGGATTGAGATACCATGTACACCAGTTTTTAAGTCAAAACCTAAGCTATCCAACAGTGAAAACTACAATCAGTCCAGTCAGTAATCAGTCCAGTAGTTTTTACGAGATGCGCGAACAAACAGACATACAGACACGAATTAGTAAACTGTTATATTCTGGTTCAGTAGCTTATTTTACATACCCTAGACCATTTTGTTTCTATTGTCTTCAGTTTAAAGACATTTTGATACCTACTGCTTCATTAGAAGTATACCAAGATAGATAGATATGAAGATAAACGTTTTTTCAGATGTTTCAAATAAGTATAAATGATGTTGGGATTTAAAAATACCAACCAATTCAAACAAATTTCTTTGAGAAGTGTCCTTTCTCGCTCATAAAGTATCATTCATCAAAATAATCCGTCTCACAAGCGGCGGTGACAGTACAGTAAATGGATTTACATTTCCTTCCTGAATGCTTGTTGACACACATCCAACACTTGATATATTAAATTATGCACTCTATACAGCTTAGCGAGTATCAAGTATTCCAAGGTTAGATGGAGAAAATATACTCAATAGAATGAGAAATCTGTGCCACCAGTCTATGTACATCATATAATTCAACTAGCGTCCCGCCCCGGCTTCGCACGGGTAGCTAAGGGTTTCTCTAAATGTTTATTTGTACAAAACGTTAGATTGACCACACACGCCCGCGGCTCGCCCGCGCCCACGTCACTGTATTTCAATAATTCCCTACAGTAGCGCAACGCCTTTGATGTGCGGCGATGCCGCCGCCCGTGTAGTTACTCACGCAATCACACGCAGATATGCAAGGGTTGCCACAAAATTGGAAATAAAAAAAATGTGATTGCTTTATTATAGTGTTATAATTTGTTAATAAGAATTACTTATTCTATTGTATACATTTAAAGATGTTGCACTGCCAGACAAGCAGCAAACAAGGTTTATCTATTATGATTTGTCTTGGCTTTAGTTTTTGCAATTGAAGATCAAAAAATAATTCATAAGTATTTTTAAATAGATACTTATTTAATTTAAAAAGATGACAATAAAAGAAAAAAAAAGTTTGACTCTCCTTTCAATTTACCGTTCATTTATAGATACCCTAAACGATAACCTAAAAAACTTGGAACTCCATAATGAACTCCTGCCCTCAAGGCAGCCGGAAAACTAAAATTAAGCTTTAATTAGGCCTTTGATAATAAAATTAAGTTTAAACTTCGGCTTCTTAACAAACGGTTTCTTAGAAAAACACGTGTTATGGACAGATACTGAGATGAAAGGTACCTTAAATGTTTCATTTTGTCAAACTTGGTATGACACTTGGTAACACTATAAAGATTAACATTCACTCAAACATTGCTTGCATTAGTGAACTTTGTTTTATTAATATTGTAAACTAGCTTTCCCGCCCGCGACTTCGTCCGCGCGGACTACAGTTAACCGCGAAAGAAAGCATCCTATGTTCTTCTAGGATATTAAAAACCAATGCAAAAGTAGGTATAGCATCAACGCTTTTGATGTTTTTTGACAGACTTGTTATTTCGTTTCCATGGCAACCATTCCTTACAGCGAGTAATCAACATTTCCTAGTTTTTCCGTGAAAACTTAAAAAAAATCGGGATAAAAGTATCCTATGTTTTATTCCAGGGTATAAGCTATCATTATTTCAACTTTCATCAAAATCTGTCTATCCTTTATCGCGTGAAAGCTCCCCAAACAAACAACAAATAAATAAACAAACAAACAAACAGAACGTTTCACTTTTATATAATGGTATATATAACCAAAAATCGCGATAAGAGTACAAGTACTAACTAGGTAGGTAGGTAGGTACTTGGATTCTTGAAACTCCATACAGAATACAGAGAAACTTAGTAGCATAGCAGCCTTTGCAATGGGTAATTTTACTATCAATGTAAATACCTTGGTTTCAACAAAGATTATGTATTGATGTAGGTTATCACCAAGGAAGTTATATGTACTTACGGTTGTACGCAAGTACATAGAACTACCTTGGTTATTACAAAGTAAAATCGCGTCACGGGGAAAACTATGAAATTTTAAATCCCTGTTGTATTTCGATGTCGAAGTACATCCGTATACAGAACTGTTTGTCTGCACCATTATATATAGCGATTTACGTAGAATTCACTAAACGAAATTAAAAAATATTTTATATCGTGCACGCGTCAGCCTTTCACGGTCGATACCACAAACCATGCCATGGTATTTTGGAACATTAGATCCGGAACGCACTGAAGCTGCTGCCATCTATCCGCGCCTAACTGAACTAATTATGTCATCTTAGCGTACTGTCACTGTTATGTTGAAAACCTAACGGCTTTTCAAACTTATAATTTTCGTCTTTTCGTCTGCAATTTCTCTTGGTTTTCGATATAGTTCTAGGAAATATCTCTAATTTTATAAGTATTAGTGATTCAAAGTTTATGTGTACCTGTTTTAGTGTTAATTTGAATGCATATTCCACCATTTCAATTTAGCAACCCCCGAACTGTGAACCGATATATTTGTAGGTACTAAAAAATTCGGAGACGGACTCGTTGTGCAGTGAGCTAGGACTCGTAGTGATTTAAAGTGATGATACCCCTTTGCTGCATACCTGGTTGAAACGTCAGCGATGGAGAAGGTAATTTCATATTACAAGTGTTAACATTTCAGTAACAGATAAAATTAGTTTTGTCTATGGAAACGTACCTTTAATATTATATGGAAGCTTTAATGATTTTATATAATTACTTAATTTTGTTTACAGGTGTCCCTTTGCATTGCTTTCCGAACCCTGCAAATGAATCTGATAGATTCCGACCATGGGTGCTGAATTCTGGTGTTGATTTTGAAGGAAAAAGTGAACAATATATTTTCAAAAATAGAAGGATTTGTCGGCAACATTTTCCTGACCATTACCATTACCCAAAGAATAGACTTTGCAAATTAGCAATCCCAACATTAAACTTACAAGTTATTTATTATTATATATTACAATTTATTCCTATTCGAGATGGGAGTGTGAAGACCTACACTAGGAAGTCGGTGCCCAATTTTCTTAAATCTACCCAAATCAACGGCACATACTTCCTTAACTGTTTCCCACATAAGATTATTTTATTCATTTTGAAGTCGGATTTAGCTTTTTTAAGTTTATTTTTAAACTCACTCTTGTGTTATAGTAGCCCATGTTATGCAACCGTTTCATAAACTACTATAATTTGATAAGGATTAATACAGTTAAGCAAAAAGAACTACAATATTGAGTAAAAAAATATATGATTATAATGTTACTGAAAAAAAGATCTATTTTGATATTTCTGTAATAGATACACACACGAGTAAAACATGCTGTCATGGATTTTTTTAGAACTTTCTGAAACGAACAATCCTTTCATACATAAAAAAACGCGATTTGATGAAAAACAGTGATGATAAAGTAGTGATGATAAATAATTTACTTTAAGAGATTTTCATGGCTTTGCATACGGTGCTATTGGGTTTATTCAGCGTGGAACACTTTACGAGTCACATTATAAATTAAATTGAGTAATTATAAAGATATTCATTTAGGTATTCGAGCCTTCGCTTGACCCACTGTGAGATTAACCCTCGAAATATACCTAGTTGCAGTGTGACTCTACCTCTTTTTCCGATAAACATCAAGATTGGATGGTGTCACATCACGTGATCACCCTACTCTATGACATAGACACATGGCGGCCATCTTGCCGGTGGCAGTTTCTTTCGTCAGTACGTCTTGAATTTTAACGTAGTAAGAAGTTTACGAAAAAATTATTGTTAATAAGTGAATAAATACTGGTAAGTACATTTTACATCAAACAAATACATCGTAATTAACGAAATCATTTAATTTTTGGAAAGCCCCAAACGATATTACTTGAGTTAACATTTTTCTTTTTGGGTAAGCCCCAAATTGCAAAATGTAACGGAAATTAACATTTAGGAAAGCCCCAATTAATTATTGGCTTAATAACCAGCCAAATTGCATACCGAACCGCCAACAGCGTTCGAATTAAGCCGATGTAACCACATTGTGAAATGTCGGCTGCGCAGCCGACGTTTATCGCCTGCGCAGGCAACGGCTGTCGACTGCACTGACCTTGAACGTCAGCTGTACAAACGCCCCTGTCAGGTGTATTAAAGCCAATTCCACCATAACATCGATACTTATACCTGGATATCGTTACAGATCATGGAACGCACAGCGATGGGTGATTTGGTGAGTTGGGAAGCACCCCCAGCTGAGAAAGAACAATTTCAAAGTTTAATTAAAGTTCTAGATGAATATTATCTAGAACAATAGAGGCTTTAGGAGATCAATAACGAATCTTACACTGACCTCTTTGGCGACAAAATATCTGTCGATGACGAATATCGCCTTCGATTCGCTCTGCCAACAATAGAACTAGCGCGAATCTTCGGAATCTCTTCACTAAGCGAGCGAAGATATAAGATTATAATGAGAATACTTTTAACATGGTCACTAGGTCGAGCCATAATTTATTCTCCATCCTCGACGATGAAGAAAATATATCCCACTGACACGTTAAACGGCTTTTGGTCTGCAATTTCAGAGCTAAAGCTCCACTTTATTTCTGGAGCGGAGGCGGATAAGGTACTACAAAGATCCATAACACCTTCTTCATCGTCTTCAACGAGCCTCAAGAAACGAGCTCACAGCCCTGAAGCGATAAAGTCCAAAAAAATTAAAAAGCTCCAATGAACCAATTATATGCTTTATGGTGCAGAAAGTTGAAAAAAAAAAAAACTCTCTTTTGGAGAAACTAAACAACACTATTAAATCGCTACAAGGCCAAATAGAGAATCAGGGCAGGTGCCGTGATGATTCAAGTTCTGGAAACGAATCTAGTGACTGCAATTATAGTTGGGTTTTATTAGTTATATTATAGACGGTTTCCTCGATTTCGTGCCTGAAACAAAAAAAAACAGAGACTAAAATAAGTGCTGCCGACGAAAGCCTAGCACAACAAGGAGCACATTGTCAATGGCTAGGTACGGAGAATTGGCAAAACATTAGGTATGCGGATGTACAAAAGAAATTTCAAGTAGCTCCAATTTTTACAAATCTAAAAACTAACTATAATCTGGCAACTATTACACCATCATGGCAACTGATATATATTCTAAATGATATATATTCTACATTAAAATGGATCTCTGTCTCGGGGCTATCACCCAAAGATTACTATAGCAGCGGAAAGAATTCCAAGACATATACCAAAAATCATCACTAGAAGTCAAACGTGCAATCAGTGCCAACTTCCTAGCGACAGATGCTCCGTCGAACGTCAGATGCCCTCCTGAGGGAAACGAACAGAAATCATACAACAAAGATGAAGTATTTACAAACCGACAAACAAGGCTCTTAATGAACTACTACATTCAATACCACCGTCCTCAACGCACCTGTTATCCGAACCACAGCTTGCTGACCTAGTAAACAGGGAGGCATCAACATTTTTTTCCGGCTAAAACTAAATTTAGACCGAAGGTGGGGAACAAGGACGCGCCTCATAATACCTGTCGCCAAGAACCGAAAGAAAGAGCACGTGTGCCAGATACTTATAAAAGGCCAAACTATAGGCCACAGGAGAGGCAGTCATCATCTGCGACAAGGGGCGGAAATCGACGAGGTAACGGTGAGAACTCGAGAAGACCAAGATTTGAAGGGAGAAAGTTCTAATTTTACGGCCGGGCAGGTCAGTCACAAACTAAGTACCTGGGAGCGCTTAGGGGTACCTAAAAGCATTCTGTCTATACTAAATGGGTATAGAATCCCATTCTCTTCTCCTCCTCCATTAAACAAGTTCAATAAGGAAATCTGTCAGAGATACCAAGCGAAGCCTTCAATTGAAATGTCTAATGAGGTTAAAAAGCTACTGCAAGATAATGCGGCTTGTAAAACAAACAGCGGATCAGGTTTCCTGTCACGATTGCTTCTTAGGAAAAAGTTGGATGGCTCCCATCGACCCATTTTAAATTTAAAGATGTTAAACAAATTTCTTAGTCCTCCTAAATTCCACCTAATAAATCAGTACAAAATTCCAGCTTGTCTGAATAATATGGATTACATGATGAAGATTGACTTATCATAAGCTTATTTTCACATAATATTTGTCACTCCTTCCTATCGCAGATTCTTATCTTTTGCATACAAAGATACCATTTATGAAATAAAATGCTTGCCCTTTGGCCTTGCCACACCACCTTCAATCTTTGCCAAAGTAACTTACTGGGTTGCAATTTTTTTCAGGGAAGAAGTAATTATTTATCTCGATGATTTCTTAATAATTCATTTCAACAAAGAAATATTAATTCAATTAAGTCAATATGTTCTGGAAACTCTCAGAGAATTGGGATGGTGCGTAAATTTACAAAAATCATGTCTTATACCATCGCGTGCTGTTGAATATCTGGGAATTGTGTGGAACACGGAAATGAACACCAAAATCCTACCACAACCAAAGATAATAAAGAACATAAACCTCATAAAACAATTACTAAGAATTCAACGATGGGGCTGGTGGTCAGCCAAGGTTCTATTGGGAAACATCAATTTCGCGTCGTTCGTGATTCCTCTGGGACGGCTACAATGTCGAAGAATCCAAGTAGAATCAAATCGCCTCCCAAAACAAAATCGACACAAGAAGTTCCCACAGACAAAAGAAGTTGCACAAGAACTGAGCTGGTGGTTAAGAAATATCAAGAAGACATCACCCATTCATTAAAAAAGTTTCCTCTGTTTTTCTCACAACAGACGCAGCAAAAAACGGGTGAGGAGCCACTGTAAACGGAAAAATACTACAAGGCTTATGGAATAAGAGTCAACAACAATGTCACAGCAACCAGAAATAATTGTGGAGCGTCTTAAAGGTTCTAAGAAGAACCGACTCCGCTTTAAAAAATCAAACCGTAATGCTGTAAACCGACAACAAGATGGTAGTTGCGTATATAACAAAAGAAGGGGAGACCAAATCCATAGAACTACTGAACTCAACTTACAAAATCTTGAACCTGGCACATCGCCACCAGATAAACCTCATAGCACGTTTTCTCCCAGGGAGATACAATCTTGCGGCAGACAGTCTTTCAAGATCAACCAGTCTATAGACACTCAGAGGAAACATCCAGAATGTTATTTTCGCAAAATGGGGAAAACCCTCCATAGATCTGTTTGCCAGCTCCAAGTCAGTGATCGTCGACAAATACGTAAGTGAAGACGCTAAAGTCCAAAATTGCCTTTTTGTAGACGCATTCAGCAGACCGTGGCACATTCATCTCGGATGGATATTCCCTCCTCCGGCCATGATACCGAGAGTACTTTGTCATTTAGTAGTGAGCTCCGGTACGGTATCTCGTAGTCGCCCCGAAATGGGAACGAACGTTCTGGAAAGCAGAGCTCAAGCAACGAGCACTGAACAGAACCATAGACCGAACAACAATGACTCCCCCGCCAGCAGTGGACGAACTTTGTTTGCAGGTATGGAGGGTTTGGGCTGGGCCCATCTAGTAAAAATGTGGCCTCCAGAGAACCAACAGGTCCTTGAACCGTCTTGAAGGAAAATTTCATTGAAAACATATAAATCAGCCTGGGAACGATGGAAAGCGTGGGCTACGAGCAACCGCTGTAAAGTTAATGATCCAAACGCAAAAGAATTAGCTAAATACATATGTTTTCTGCACAAAACAGTTAAATTGGCACCAAAGACTGGCTGCTGAATGCATTTACATAAATCTGTAGTTGTGACATTTGCTAACCCGGAAAATACGGACAAACTTAATTCTCATCCGCTAATAAAGCAATTGCTAAAAGGGATAATATTAACTAAGCCCCCCGCAAATAAACCACCAACTTGGAACGTTTACCAATTAATGAACTATTTACAAACATATCCAATAGATACAAAGAGTTTGTTCCAAGTTTCTCGTCGTTTCAGCTTTGCTCCCTTTGGTGACAGGTCGGTGAGTACATGTCTTAACACTCTTAGAAATAGGTCCAGAATCTTTTGAATCTTTTGAAGATCACGTAGTATTCTGGCCAAAGTTTGAATCGAAAACAGATTCAACTACCTTCAGACAGTCTGATTGGAAATTCACATTCAGCGACTTACAATGGCTAGATATCGTTTCATGAGTTGGGAACCTACTTGACTTGACTAAAGTTAGAAGAAGGGCTTGCTCTAATTTAGTTAATCTCTTCATCACTACAAGAGGTAAAGTTAAACCAGCATCTCGGACAGTGATTTCTGGATGGTTACGCACATTATTTAGTGATGCGAATATAGGAGCCTCTCCTGGAAGCTTCAGAGCAGCAGTGAACTCCGACAATTGGTCCAATAGAAATCTTACTCTTGATAACATAATGAAGAGAGGAAATTGGAGATCCAAAGATACCTTCATCAAGTATTATTTCAAGGAAATTCCTATTACAACAACATTAAATCATTTAGTGTAGCACAATAATTATCTCCAATATAATGAATAATATATTAATTACGTACAATTAATGTAAATAAAGACTGATTTAATTATATCAGGCCGGTCGCACTCCGCAACAAGTACAAATATTATACCTACACTTTGCGGCCGCAATATTGCGGTTAATTCAGTAGAGTGTCAAGCGTGCGCTCGATGAGTCGCGCGCCGTGTGCTTACGATAAAGTACCAACTTTTGTAAAGTTTTTTGTCTAAATTTATTCTTTTCTTAATTATGAGTACCAAGAAGAAACCTAGAATGTACTGCATAGCATTCAATCTGACAAGTCTCGTAAAATACCTACATACTGACATTTTATTACGTAGGTAGTCATTTTTTTTCATTCATTATTAAGCATGGAATTCAGACAGGCAACTTCTATTCATCAAAGTGCAACACATATTAAGTTATAATCAAATAATGAGGTACTAGGTCTATTTCGATAAGAATGTCATTATATGTAGTTAATAGAACTATCAACATTTATAATAATAAGTAAAAAAATAATACATTATTACATATTGTTTATTCTGTTACAATATCTAAGTATCATATCACAAATAATTACTAGTGCAAGTACCTAGTTATATCTTGATACAACCCTGCCGAGCGAAAAAGTGACAGAGCGATTCGGAAACGGTTAGAGCAATGAAAGCTCTCGCGCGTTGTGATACAGTTCATTCTAGCCTGCACGCAAGGTGTGAGCGCCTTCTAGGTAAATATAATTGAAAGATCGCAGCACTGTGCGAGTTAAATTGCACTTTATTGCGTTGTAGCGAGAGTTGCTATGTATTTAAATGACTTTACTCAGTTATCTTTCTGTACTTGTACTATTATTTATTCTGTGATTATATGAAGAACTTTAGATTTGGAAATAAACCAACATAATTGTTTATCAAGTTATCTATTATTCTCATACTAGAAATTAACTCTTGCACCTCATAGCTTGCAATGTATACACAGTACGTCGGTCCATCGCTGGGAGATTATAAACACATCTCACAGTGGGTCAAGCGAAGGCTCGAACACCTAAATAAAACCGTTTTCCCCCCGAAGGGTAGAAAACGGATATTTAGGTTTCAGCCCAAGCTTGACCCACAATAACGACTGGTCTTGCCGGCCTACTCGTGTGAGAATACTGACGAAAGAAACTGCCACCGGCAAGATGGCCGCCTTGTGTCTATGTCATAGAGTAGGGTGATCACGTGATGTGACACCAGCCAATCTTGATGTTTATCGGAAAACGAGGTAGAATCACACTGCAACTAGGTAAAATTCGAGGGTTAATCTCACAGTGGGTCAAGCTTCGGCTTAAACCTAAATATCCGTTTTATACCCTTTGGGGGGAAAACGGTTTTATTGTGACGCTATAACGTTTACTAATCAATGCTTTATGCATTGATTTGTTCCCCAAAACAAAGTGCAGGTGACTACTTTCATGCCTACAACGGAAATTTAACATATTTGTTTAGGTACCTTTTTTGTTCACGTAATGGGAGTGCTAAAAGCCGAACCAGGAGTGCCATAATCCGATTAAAACATCAAAACCAGAATATTCAATTACTTTACTCAAAATACCGACTTCCGTTAATTTACAGGGTAAGGTCTCATTGGGCAAACTTTATTTGGATGAATTTTGAACTATTATCTCATCGTCATCATCATCATCAGCCCGTACTCGACCACTGCTGGACGTAGGTCTCTCCTTGTGAACGCCATTGAGCCCAATCTTCGGCTCTCCTCATCCAGTCGCTTTTTTTGTTTATTTACTCGTTAGTTTCAGAGACATCCAGGTACAAACATGAATATTATTATCCAAACCCATATATAAAAGTGAAACGTTGTCTGTTTGGTTGTTTGTTTGGGGAGTTTTAACGCCTGATGCGCTGATGCGATTTTGATGAAACTTTGTAAATAGGTACTGTGCAATATGGAAACCAACATTACATATACATACATACAAACATACATACACATTATACATTTTATCCCGGAAAATGGTAATTTTCGACGAGAAAACTGAAAAATGACGATTACTCGCTGTAAGGAACGGTTGCCATGGAAACGAAATAATAACAAGTTTGTCAAACTGTCAAAAAAATAATAAAATAAATGCATAAGTACTGCACCAACAACGTGCAATACTTTTGCATTGGTCTTTAGTATCCAAAGAAGAACAAAGGATGCCTTTTTTTTTTCGCGATAAACTGTAGTCCGCGCGGACGAAGTCACGGGCGAAAGCTAGCTTGTTATATTTGTGGGCCTTTGTACTTTCAGGCACATGACAAAAGAAACGAGGCTAATTGAAAATTTTTATGTTTTTGTTTTTTAAGTATTTTCATATGACGACTGGTTGGCAAGTGGTTTGTGCCCTTGACTTAGAAGTCAACCAACGGTCGCGGGTTCGAATGCCAAAGTGTAATCATTTGTTTGATGAGCAGAAATGTTTGTTTCCGAGTTATGGATTTAATTATCGTATCTATGTTTGTTTATTTTTTGTCTAATACCTATAGTACCAGGGTTTCCTAGTTAGGTCATTGGTGTGAATTGTCCCGAACATATTTATGTTATTTTGTTCAATTCATCTTTTCGTAAAGTTTATAGAATTTAATCTGCCTACTTATTTATTTGAACATTAGGTTTGAACACGCCCCAAAATTTGTACGTATAGTATAACACATCGCTTCAAATCACACAGTTTGAAATTAAATTCCTAACTCAAAAGCTAAACCACTTCACCCGATGAAAAACATTTTCGTGCCGGTTAAGTTCCGAACTCGACCGATTAGTGTCAGCTCCAAACTTTTGTTGAAAAGTCCACTATTGGATTCTGAGAACTATACATACAGGCTGGTATTTATAGGCGGTCGGTGGAGGGAAAGTACCTTAAATATTTATGATAGCTATATTTACGTGATTAGCAATTACTTTAATTTTGCAATGAATTATCCAATCGACTTATTTCTGCATTTAATGATTTTTTAATCCCCGAACAAAGAGATAGGTGTTATAAGTTTAGGATGTGTATCACTGGGTGTGTGTGTGTGTGTGTGTGTGTGTGTCATCGTAGCTCCCAAACGAATGAACCGATTTTAATGCGATTTTTTTGTTTGAAACCTAATGTGATCGAGATGGTTCTAAGCTATAGGGGGAAGGGGGAAGGGGGAGGTGAGAAAAAGAGTAAGAATCGTAGTTTCCAAACGAATGGACCGATTTAGCTGCTGTTTTTTATGTTTGAAAGCTGAGATAAACGTGTTGGATCTGAGCTATAATGGGAGGGAGGAGGGGAGGTGGGATTGGGGGTTAGGATCTTTGCTCGATGCGGATGCGGTATTTTATGTTTGCATACTGAGGTAAACGAGAAGGTTCTTAGCTATAATAGGGTAATGGGGGGGGGAATGGGGGTAAGCTCCCAAACGGATGGACCGATTTTGATGATGTTATTATGTTTGAAAACTGATGTGATTGAAATGCTTCTTAGCTATAATGGGGGTCGGGGGTTATTTATATTTTTTATTTGTGCTTGTTTAAAACTTGCTTGCCTCAGCCAGGAATCAAACCGACATGTAACTTAATTCTTGTAATTTTTCTGTAATTTTATGAACCGACAAGATCAATTATGGGGAATAATTGTAAGCAAGAAACATTGTGTCACCACATTTAAACTTCAGCCTTTATATGCCTACCTAAAATATTATTGAAACAGTTCGTTCTAGAAAATATTGTTGTAAAACAATGTTACTGAAAGCTTTTACTGAAACGAATATATATAGTTGTACGTAAGCCGCGACAATATTTTATTGAAATGTCCTTTGATATTTTGCTGAGGTTATTTGTTTTGGACACAAAAAGCGTTATTGTGGTTGGTTTCATAGATTACAAATCTGCTGTATTAGTGTCGAAACACAAATGTGTCCGCGCCAAGCGTATTGTTTCGATTGATCATGGCCTTTTTAATTTTTCTGAAGACGAAAATAAGTTTCAAAAAATGCTAGCGGGCAAAGCCCCGCAACTGCGCAAATTATACTTATTATAACAACTAGTTGTTATAATAAGTATAATTTGCGCAGTTATGAGCTACTCTGAAAGTTTCAGCCAATCGAGAAGTGCTCGAAATTTGAATTTCCAGGATAGACAGATATACATAGATACATACATACATTGATACATACAACCACACAACGAAGTTAAATAAAAGATTATAAAAAATATTCTCACGGTTAGATTAGGGTCTGGGTTTTGAAATATGGAAACTTAAATGGGCGAGGTATGTTTCACACTTAGTTTATCATTTTGTTAACGATGCCATATTTCAAATCTTTAAGTTTTTTCCTGTGTAGATTTGATTTATAGAACAGAAACTTAAAATAGAAGAGTTAATATTAGTTCTTCAGGTGGGTTCAAAAGCGAAAGTTCATCGCCTAAAGATGATACGCCTACAGCAAACATTTAATTAAACAAGAGAGAACCCGTCATCGGTAAGGGTTGCCAAAAAGGAATAAGCCAATTTAAAAATATTACGTTCAGGTACCTCTTCAAAGGGGAGAAATTGACTTTTTAAGTTGTTACAACATTCAAACTGAGGAACGTTCAAGTACGGTCCAGCATTCGTCCACTCAAATTAGGGTAATGGCTCTCGGTTGAATTTATTTTCATACTACTGTTGCCCGCAACTTCGTTCGCGGTAAAACATGCAACGTATAAATGAAATGATTTGTTCTCTTGGAATTATAGAGAAGTTGAACAATATAACTGTAATTTGATTTCAATGGCTCCTTTCTGAGATAATCTCACATTAATTGTACATATTGTATTTGTGTCCGCTCTTTGAGTATCGTGGTTCTGTTGCTGCTCAAACTCAAAGAAATAATTTCTTTTCACATCAATCAGAACGAATAACTTTGTTTGTGCATGATATTTTTCCTCTGTATGTTGCTATTAGCGCAGACTTATCTTGAGGGGTGATAAAAGTCTGAGGCATGTCGAGAGGGACGAACAACGTTTATATTAATTCTAAGTGGCCGTCCAACAAGCTATTTTCAGGTTGTGAACCCGCATATTTAATTGTTGAAAAGTACATAATATTATAATTTTATCAATCAGCACAATAGCACTGAACACAATATATCTGTAAAGGATATACATTGTGTATACTGTGAGCATAGTTTTCGAGCATTTGACCTAGTGGACTTCCAGAAGACCGTATACAGGTGGAGTTTTTTTTAAAAAGGATCTTAATTTCAGCTATAATAACAGTTACTGTTAAAGATAAGAAGATTTTGTTCTAAGAAATCAATCTGAAGGTTTCAAATGTTTTAAAATTGCATTCAAGGTTTATAAAAAGTTTTTTTTTTTGTGTGACGAATTGTTATTTTTTTGGTGAATTTGAATTCTACTCTATTCAAACAAAAACTTTTCAGTCACATTGAAAGTGCTGGTCAACGGAAAAAAAAACTTTAGGGCCAATTCGTACCTCGTAGCTTCGAGAAAGCAACCAACAACTACTATTTATTTATTTATGTATGTACTGGTTTATTTATAATCATTTATATTTTTATATTATTACTTATTATTATTTTGTATTATATTTACTTTGTTTCTTTTGTATTTATTGTTCAGTACTTTGAGCCGCATGCCCATATTATGATTTCTTTCACAACCTGGATGACTGGTAGATAATGCTGTTTAACATAAACTCACTTTTTTATACAATTTTTGAACAAAACAATGAAATAAATAACTACGAAATGAGTTGTTTGTTTGCTTGAAAGGCTTTTAGTGATAGATAGGTAAAGATCATTTGTTCTAAAACGGAACGCCCCTCCAATTTGGTATTTGACAAAGATTAGTTGACTTCTAAACGTCCAAGTTTACGGTAAAATCGTCGCACGCACACAAATGTTACAATATGTATTAAAATATGAGAATCATCATCATCATCATCATCATTTCAGCCATTAGAAGCCCACTGCTGAACATAGGCTTCCCCCAAAGAGCGCCATGACGAACCGTTTTGTGCCGCCTCCATCCACCGACTCCCTGCGATGGCTACAATGTAGTCCGTCCATCGTGTGGGGGGTCTCCCTACACTTCGCTTGCTTGTTCGTGTTCGCCATTTGAGAACCCAGCGGTTGTCGGCTCTGCGAACTATATGGCCTGCCCATTGAAAGAAAGAAAGAAAGAAAGAAAGAAAGAAAGAAAATACATTTATTTCTGACAACACACAACATTAAACATTATCAAGAAGAAAAAAAATTAGGAAAACTGCAAACCACTTCAACTTGCAAATTCTGAGAGCTATGTCGATAACTTTTGTTCTTCTACGGATTTCCTCGTTACGGATCTCATCACGTAGTGAAACTCCGAGGATAGCTCTCTCCATAGCACGCTGCGCGACTTTGAGCTTGTGTATGAGACCAATAGTTAGCGACCACGTCTCAGTGCCGTATGTCATCACTGGCAATACGCACTGATTATAAACTTTCGTCTTGAGGCACTGCGGTATCTGTGACGAGAAGATATGGCGTAATTTCCCGAACGCTGCCCATCCGAGTCATATTCGTCGATTGACCTCTTTGTCTAAGTTGTATCTACCCAGTTAAATCTTCTGACCTAATTAGACATAGTGATCAACAGCTTCGATAATATAGTTCGCAACATGGGTGCGACATGGGCATATGACATGATTTTCGTCTCACCCATGTTCATTTTAAGATCTTGATTCATTTTAAGACCCACCTGTTAAGAAACAATATTGAGGTCATTGAGCAAATAAAGGGATAACTAATACCAATTACCTAGCCCCAAATTAGGATACCCTGTAAAAGGGTATGGTACTTAGATACGAATCATCCATGAGTCAGAACCAAAAATTCTCATCACTCATTGCACCTTGCGGGATTCGAACCCGCGACCATTTGTTTATTTCGCAGTAGGATCACTAACCGCTTGGCCAACCAGTCGTCAATTTGTTCTCACGCGTTGTAACAATCAAGTTTAGGGGCGTACATGTTAAGACTCCACCTACTTTGTGTACTCAGGTAGTATCTTATCGGCGATTCACATATAAACGTTGCTTTATTTCCAAAAATCAAGTTGGATCTAAATTAACATTTTAGTTAGCACCGAAAGTTTAAAATTAAAAACTTTTTTGTGGAATAAATATGTATGTGAGGTTCGATAATTTAAATAGCCGTTAGAAAATTTGAGACTCATTTGAACTTGCCACTCATAAAACTGACAGCCGCGTACTAAAAGATATTTAAATACCTAATAATGTTTCTAACTGTTGTAAGGGATCTAATACGAGCCCCTAGGAAACGAAAGCTATTTTTTTTGTTGAACCAAAACATTGCAATCTAATCTTAAAAACGATAAATACGAAAATAATGTGACGTGCTAAAATATTTACACAAACACAAAATAGAGGTTAAAAAAGTCAAAAACTAATGGGAACCTATAAATATTCAAATTGATTACCTGTCAAAGAAACATGTAACATAGACCATAATTGAAAATGGTATCAAACAGGACAAAGAAACACAAACACTCAAACGATAATAAATAAATAGTTTAATGGCAGAACTTCAAATGATATCTGATTTGGTATAGTTTTAAAAACACTTGAAACCATTCAAAAGTTAAGTGAGTTTTTGTGTATCTTTCAATACCGTGTGAAAATTACGACAAATTTGGGACAAGAGCGCATTAGGGGGAGCAAAGTAAATAGCAAATGAATGTTATTTGTAAAAAGAAACATAAAAGCAATAATACATTAGATATTTTAAAACATAATTAGTAATTATTGATTATAAAATAATCCATAATGGTTACTCTTAAATGAATGATTATATTGTTCAGAATATTGACTATTATGTACTTTCTAAAATAATATAATCAAAAGACTTATCGCCGGACTTATCGCCAATGATGGAATTGAAAGGACCGTTTGCCCGGCTAAGGAAACGGACCTCCATCTCAGGTAAAGGCGAGGAATTAAAACAAGATGGTAAATTCAATAACAAAGGACTTTATTACAAAAAATAGAAAAAAGACACACATGAGTTATCAAATACTGTTACTCTCCCCTTTACTGAGGAATTCAAAAAGAAATCTTTTACACTTAATTTAGTTTGTTCTACATCAAAATAATTATAAACAGCAAGATCTTATAATAGGAAATACTACTAACTAAATACTCAAAACTCAAAATTCTCAAATATGATTACAATTTCCTCAAACATATTTATTCTAGTACTTAACTTCGATCTGTATGATATGAATTCACAATAGAAAAGCAGTATCCTAGGCTAGTAAAACTTAGAGAGTCTGTGCTCAGCAGATTAACATGTATTGGTCACAACGCAACGGCATAATCTTGTCTTTGCCTTAGAATTTTCTAAATTAAAAGAGAACTTGTGCAAATAAAGTGTGTGTGTGTAAGATTGTGTTTCCCACAGGGATATTAAACTCTAAAATAGAAAGTAAACAGAAAGTAAGACAGAAAATAAGACAGAAAGTAAGACAGAAAGTATCTTTCAACAATATATTAACACGTTAGAAGGCGAAGGCTTCCCTCGCTACCGTAGCTCGTTGACTCAAAATGATATGGACTGGACCAACCTGGAGGCTTCCTGGGACGCCGTACCGTCGTCTCGCGTACCGCCGCGGAACGCCTCCTCACTCCACTCGATCAGCTCCTACTGCTTGACCACGAACGGTGCCTGGTATCTTCTACTGGACAGGTGGTGCGTTGGAGTCCTTCTGGAGTCCCTCGTAGACCGGCTTCTTCCACGAACGGTGGTGAGCCCCGGGTGATCGCGCACAGCAGCTCGCAGTGGTGACGACAATATCTGACCGTAGATGCACGATTTTAACCTGGAAACCACGTTCCTTTGTGTTCAAATGTGTCTCGAGATGCCCGCCTTAGATAGACGCGGTGCAAAATCAAAACAGATATTTCGTTAGTACAATACTGAAATCACGGGAAATCACACTAACCTGGCTTTTGCACTCGTATACTTATTTCGCCTGTAACAGGGCAGCTTCGTTCTGGACAGCGTGCCTCGGTCGTTTTGTTCACACAAGAGAACTGCGTGTTTTTCTGCTGCCTGCGACGATCTTAATTACGTGCCAACTATGTAAACTAAATTCAGTTTCACGTCCGAAATCAAAATCCAATCCACAGGCTTCTCTCTTGTATATATACGAACTTTGGTTTGCACTTCGAGTAGCATTCTACTGAGAACTCGAACTTCCGGTATCCAGAAAACTCTAGAAAGAACTCTGCAACTTGCTTCGTAAAGCAGACCTTGTCGGCCTAGCAATACTGGTCACTGTCCTCCAGCCAGTTCTGGTACATACCAGCCAGCATCCGGTGTTTACTTGAACAAGTTCATAGAAAAAAAAGCATCTCTCCGGAACTTTCATGCGATTTAGACATTATGTCAAAACCTTCCATGGTGTGACCATCGCAAGCGATTTCTAGATTTAAATTATTTTCGACATATGAAACGCTGCCTTCTGTATTTATTATTTGTTAGCCAACTTAAAGATGCGACCTATTCTGGATTTTTAAACAACCCGTTCCTCGTCCAAAGTTATCCAGAGCCCGAAATATTCCTGGAACGTCAATTATTAATAGCAACACTCAGAAGCTCTGCTACTTGCCAACAGAGGCCACCGCTTTGTTTACACCTTCCTTCTAGTTCACGCCTCTTGTCGCTAGCTGTCGCTGCGTGGATTAACCATTTTATCTATTTTGAGACAGTAGATGAAAACTTTTCCCTTTCACTCGCAGAGGCAAATTCAACCATTATTTCTTGATTCTTAGATAGGCGAAATTATCAATCTGTCTTCAACAAGAAAAGCTTTCATTATTCCTTCAACGAAGAAAGTGGCGCACGTGCGGTGGAGTTCGGCGTTTTTTACAAACTCGGCGTCTGGTTTTCAGATACGGAGAAAACACAACTTGATCTAATAGAAAAGACGCTGCTCCTCGCCAGATGGCGTTGTACCCAATATATTCTATTATCGAGATCTATAGCAAAAATCTAACTTGGAGTCACGTTTTAACATGTCACAGAATTACTACCAGAAAACCTTAGAGTGAAGAAGATAATAGACTAATTATCTTTTGTATAGTATTGTAATAAATTATCAAACTAATTAACTGCCAAGGTACCTATAAAACCAAATTAAAATAACAATAAATGTTATAGTTAACTCTATTTAAAATATAAATTTATTTCTTGAAAATAATCTTTAATGCAACCCTGTATCCAGGGCAGACGCCGATATAAAAGGACTTTGGAAAATTTTGGGGCCAGTATGCGAATAGGTTCGGAACGCGACGTGATGTCCATTTTAAAAAGAGACAAATACGAGTGATTTAAATAATTAATAATTCGCGTTTATTTACTATTAAAATAAAGTGTTAAAGTATAGTTTTTTTCAACATACGTGTTCGTTTTAAAGTTTTTTTTTTTCTTTTTTTCCTTTTTTTTATTGCTTTGTCATCGGTTTGTGAGCTACCCTGAAAGTTTTAGTTTTACATAGATACATAGATACATAGATACATATATACATATATACATAGATACATAGATACATAGATACATAGATACATAGATACATAGATACATAGATACATAGATACATAGATACATATATACATATATACATAGATACATAGATACATAGATACATAGATACATAGATACATAGATACATAGATACATAGATACATAGATACATAGATACATAGATACATAGATACATAGATACATAGATACATAGATACATAGATACATAGATACATTGATACATACAAGTTAAGTTAAATAAAACCTTTTAGAAATAACAATATCGATTGAATACAATTTGTTACAACTTCGTGTCGTGCAACAGACCTACTACTGTACAAATTTTCTACTACTGTATCTGGTCCCGTTGCGAGCTAATCATCATGTTCTGGACAGCAAAATAAATACTTTTATCTTTTCGTCTGTTTGTGACAGGTGCGTTTACCTTTCCTGGCGTCCTGTAGAGTGGGCCTGTTACCCTTTTGTCATTATCCGTTATGTAAACATATTGATAGATGAGGAGATTGACTGCAGTTAGGCTCGCAGATGGGCGAAAGAGGACCATGATACTAAAACCATAATACAGCAACTGGAAAACATCACCCAGCTAAAACCAAAGTCTTACTGTGTCAGAATAATTTCTCCACTGATGTGGAGCAAATACATCCACACATTTATCTGGTGATCCATATTACGTAACCTGAAACACTTCCTAAACATGACATGCCCTGGCCAGCCAGTGTGGAAGTGCCAATTATAACAAAAAAATATAGAAAAAAACGTGTCCCCCGACACATAAATTATAGCTTCTAACTATCTCGATCACAACATCAGTTATCCACAACAGAAAAAAACGCATCATATGGGTTTATTTGTTTGGGAGCTACAATGCCACAGACAGACACATAGATACACAGATAGAGCAATGGTAGCCTAACGGTTCAATAGTGCAACCTAGAATCCAACGATACTGGGTTAATTCCTAGGCTTCGCACCAATTACTTTTCTAAGTTACGTGCGGTATTTCATCGGTCCGTGCTTTGGAGGTTACGTTAAGCTGTCGGTCCCGGCTGTTATTGATTAATAGCGGTCGTTAAGCCATGTCAGAGATCCTCGGGCGGCCTGACAAATTCATACACCAGAGGCCAGCACTAGCTCATACGACAAACAAACAAACAGATAGATACGCTAAACTTATGACAACAACACAACAGGGGGTACAAAAAAAAGGAAGATATGCCATATTCGCGCTCAAAATGACCCCGCGAGACAGTAGTTTTTACCCGACTGCGCGAAGAGTAATGTGTTTATTAGCCTATGTATGTTTGTTCCTTGGCACTATAATAGTCCAAACGTGTGGGCTGATTTTGATGATTCTTACGTCAATCTATTTGTGTTAATCTTGCGAGAGCTACTAAAGACTAGACAGTAATCAAAATTCAAAATGGCGACAGCCAGACGCCATATTATAAAAAAGAAAAAAAATTAAGATGATGAAGTATGTTAAGTGGGGTATCATTGATATAGGTATTTGAAAATCAACTTCAGGTTTTTCTTATCATTTTTCATATCCAATGACGATTTAAGATCTATAACGATTTAAACATTTTTGCGTTTTGTTCGCAGTCGGGTTATTTACCACTTTTGATTAGATTTTGTTACTAAACTCAGTCAGCGTGAGAAAAACTAACGTACGCGACGCAAAATCAAATAAATAAACATCTTAAAATATTTTAATAAATGCAATGTACTCTAGTACGACCAGATTTGGGCGTTTGACCGTGGGCGCAAGATGACTATAATACCATAGATAATACCAAGATAATACTAAAACCAACGAAATCCGCTCGCTCACACTGCTAAAATCTAAGTCAACTGTGTCAGAATAGTCACACCAAACCAAAAAACTATAATTGCTCAGATAAAAGTGCAAAAAGGTATTTTGTTGAATCCTTTCAGAGAAACAAGAATTTTTAATTTCAGGATGTTATTCGTTTGACGTTATTTGACTGGAACAAGTTTTCAGTCGTACTGTCTCTTGCATTTTCAGAGTTCCGTACTTCAAAGACCTTATTTCCTATGGACTTTGGGACTCGCTAGATTCCCACTTAAATTGGAAAGGTCATTTAGGCAAAGTAAATAAAAAAATAACAAAATACTGCTATGCTCTATCAATGCTGAGTTGCCATTGCAACAAATGCTTACTGTGGTTATGTATATCCTCAGTTAAGCTACTGTATAATCTTCTGGGGCAATTCTGTTGATGTGCAGTCAACATTTGTTATGCAAAAACGTTGCATACGAAGTATATTTTATTTAAAAAGGACAGATTCAGGAATTTACATCTTAGAAATTTGTACTTTTGTAAAAAATAACGCTGAATACTTCTTTAACATACAATCCAGTCGTGCTGGTAATCTTCGCAATAAATATAAGTTTAACATCTGTATTCCTAGAATTAATAATACAATGTATTACAAAAGTGCCTTTGTCAGTGCCATTCGAATTTACAATCATTTACCAACGCATTTAAAATCTATTAATGGCATTCAATTTAAAAATCAACTCAAGGAATGGCTATTGAATAAAGTCCATTACAATTTAAATTGAGTTCTTTGATATCAACTAGATCTCCAAATATTAATAAATTTACTCTGTGTCTACTGTATACCTATAATGTGTGTAGATTTAGTTTAACGTAGGAGTGTAATAATAAACTGTTATACTTTACTTAATATTGTACGTCCGGAATGGACAAACTGTTAAAACAAATTTATATTTTAAGATCTCAATGTACACAGTTTTAAACAATAAATTTATTCTTATTCTTAAACTCATTTTATGCACTGCAAAATTTAATTGATTGATACCAGAACAAATTGAAAATTTAACAAGTGGTTTGTATTTTAAGTGCACATAAAGGGAAAAAATACACCTTTTCCACCCCCCACTGCCAGACACATAAAGAGAAAGACACACGGAAATAGTACTTTACTGCCGCGGTCTGTAATGACTGCGTTGCTGGCAGCGATGATGATGGTCGAGAGCGTAGCTAAGTTAAGTTCGAGGCCATCACAGCGCGGTCAGCATTGCAGACCTGATGGCCAAGCTGGAATGAAGGCCGAGACCGAAGGTCGAGGCCTTTATAGCGCGGACAGCAAGGGCTGCAATGATGGCCAAGCTTAAAGGCCGAGAACTTAACTAAGCAAAGCTCGAGGCCATCATAGCGTGGCCAGCAGGGCAGTCATTGTGGACCAAGGCTTGTATAGTGCTTTACTCAAACAATGCGAGGAATTTCAATAAAACCAGCTTAGTATAATAAGAATTTACTCAAACAATGCAACAACAACGAAAACAACAACGACAACGACAAAGACAACAACCACAACAACAAAAACAGTAACAGTAACAGTAACAGTAACGGTAACGGTAACGGTAACGGTAACGGTAACGGTAACGGTAACAGAAACAGAAACAGAAACAACAACAACAATCACATCAGCTTTCAAACAGAAAAAAAACATTAAATCGGTCCATTCGTCTGAGAGCTACAACGCCTCTCTTTTCGCGTTTGGGGTTAACGAACCCACGGAATAAATAATAGTGCTACGACAAAAGACGACAATAATGGATTTTCAAAGGAAATTGCTGGCCGCAAAACCCGACAATAATGAAATTTCATACAACTTTGCTGGCGCCTATTCTCTATAAACCTCTACAGATACGAATTACGTCACTGCGATGCCGCTACGGTGTAGACGTGACCATTTGTGTAGAGGAACCTCTACAGGTGCGAGCTACGTCACTGCGATGCCGCTACGGTGTAGAAGTGACCATGTGTAGAGGAACCTCTGAATATTACATACATGACTCCGAACACTTTTGCTCATCATACAAATGATTGCACCTTGCGGGTTTCGAACCCGCGACCGTTTGATTTCGAAGTTAGGGTCAATAGCCACCGGTAGACCATCCGGTCGTCACAAATCACGCTGACGTAAGTTTATACAGTAATACTGAGTTAAATCAATCATAAATAATAATAAAAAGTAATAATAAACATAAATAATAAAAAATATAATATTTTTATACAATTCTACACAACCAAAGCCAAAATCTAAGCGAGCACTCACATCATTCACACGCCCTGTGCCTGTAGGTATAAGTTAGGCAAACGTCAGTGGTTTTCTCCGACGCTATATCAATTTGGTTAATTTTAAACGAGCTGACGACGTTAGGCGGCTTTGGGCGGCATCCCGGCTCTCTCATAAGTTATATTATTATACGTATCTTATGACTATTAGCTATTCTGTGGCTCAAGCCGGTGGCTTCGAGTTACGAAATGTGGAAATATTTGGTACTCACACAATACCCATGAAGACTGAGTTTATGGATAAATATTTATCAAGTAATCACGGTTTGTATGAGAAAATTAATTGAGTGCTATTTAAAAAAGAGCTTACAATATTGTTCAGTTATCAACACAACAATTAATACAGAATCCAACACTCGTAGTTTTACTACGGCATAAATTTATCAAAATTGCAAGCTAATCTATACTTATAATAAAGGATTAAGTACCTAAAAATCGAACAATGAAGATAATTTAAACAAAAATAGTCTATGGTACTTAAAATAGGCTACTGAACAGGAATAAAACAATTTTTGAAATCATGTCTGTCTGTAGATCTGTTTGTATGTTTGTTCGCGCATCACATAAAAACCACTGAACCGATTGCAATGCGGTTTTCATTGATGGATAGCTTAGGGTTTGAAATTTAAACTGGGGTACATGGTATCTTAATCCGATGATGAAATGCCGAGTAATCTATTAAAAACTATTTGACTGCTGAACAAGTTTTGAAGTAATGTAGTATTGTAGTATATTGTACTTTATAGGTAGGTACTTTTGGCCCTGGAATAATACGTATGGGCTACTTTGAAATGACATGACCACGCGGGCAAAGCCATGAGCACACCTAGTACTAAAAATAAAGTACATTTCAGGAAAAACAAAGTTTCTTTGACATGGATAACGGCATCGAGTCTTCCGAAAAAGGTATCGCACGCTGCACGAAGGTAGGTTATTGTGGGATTTAATTCCATTCCCGACAAAGCGCTGCTTTCAGCGTATCCGCACATTCATATCGTTCTCCTGCAAGCGCTCGAGCTTTCTAACAATGGCTGCTTTTGAATTGTCAGTCAAACGCAACGTAATCACAGTATTGCTTTCAATATCCCTATTGATACAGTTTCGTTGAATTTTTTCTTGTGTCCCGCTCATTTTTTACCCGACTGAGCAGAGAGTATTGTGTTTAACAGTCTGTGTATGTATGTATGTATGTATGTCTGTTCCTTTGTGGCACTGAAGACCAAACGCGTGGACTGATTCTGATTATTTTTACATACGTCAATTGATTTGTCTTAATCTTGCGAGGATTACTAAAGACATGACAGTAATCAAAATTCAATATGGCGACAATGAGACGCCATATTCTGCAAAAAAAATATGAAATTCGACGAAATATATTAAATGCGGTAAATATAAAAACTGGGGTACTAGATGGGGTACTTTATCCGATGATTAGATGCCGAGCAATCGATAAAAAATATTTTAAGGCAGAACGAATTTTAAAGAAATGTAGTTTTTGGTCCTGGAATAACACGTATGGGCTACTTTTAATTGAAATGACCACGCGGGCAAAGCCGTGGGCACAGCTAGTAGATAGGTATCCGGGTAGTTAAGCTAAATGAACAAAAAATAAAAAGCCAATAACAGCCTTCAAAGATCTTATTAAAAGTGGGCCGATTAGGTACCAGCTCCTCGGGCGTGGACCGCATAAGTTAGGTACAGCGCACAAAAGTACCCTTTTTGGCCTCAGTCTCAATCGGAGTGGTATTCGTATAGCATGTGTTAGCAGTGACTCTCATTCGCGCTATACAGTCTGCGTATGTCTCTATATCATTGTTTTTGATGCACATGAAAGCACGAGGGAGGGAATGTTGCTGCGAGTGTGTTTGTCTGTAGTTGTATCTAGTCCAGTTTTAGTTTATGTCATATTAAAGCGTGCCGTATCTTCCATTGAACTAGTTCTATGTCAATACAAGCTTTCTTATCGAAACTAACCTACTAAACTTACATAATGTGGTCATTTAAAGAGCTCAAAGCGAGTGCGCTTTCAAAAACCGACTATTATATAGCGTAACGGTAACTACAGTTGTACCGCTGTACCGCTTGTAAAAAGCACCAATCATGCGGTGGAGGTCAAGTGGTATACTAGTGCGCGTTAGATTCCAATGATCCCGGGTTCGATCCTCGACTTCGCACCAATGACTTCCTAAGTTTTTACTGGATTTCCATCACTCCATACTTCGTAGGGTACGTTAAACTGTTGCCCTCGGGCGGCCTGACAAACTCTGATACCAGAGGTCAGCGTTACCTTTTGTGACAAACAAACAAACAAACTTGCTTGCTTGTCGCTTGAGGTCGACATGGCTTAATAACTGCTTAGTCATTAATGCTGCTTAGTTATGATTAGTCAGCTGTGGACAAGTATAGGCGATGATGATTTATCAATCACAGCCGGGATCGATAGCTGAGCGTGCCCCTGAAGCACGAAGCGATGGAAAACCGCACATAACTCCCTGGACCAAAATAGGTACCTATCGGTGGAATTTTACTCGCACAGTATATCGCAAGGCTACCAGCAAGCAGTCATCTAACATAATAGAATCAAAATATTTTACTAAAAGCCTCACCGATTTTACCGACTATGAAACGCTGAGTAAGGTAAATGTCGAAAATTATGGATCAACGGATCGGCGACATTTCTTTAATCTGTTTCGTACCCTTGATTGACGCCGTTTTCTTTAACGCATTCTTCGCATTTCACCTCCACAGAAAAAACACCTTTTTACTGAAATGTCGTTACTTTGGCTTTTGAAAATTGCTTAGTCTTTGTTTTCTCTAAATTCGTTAGGCTACTGATGACTTTAATATTGTTCTTTCATTTTCTGTCAATAATTAGATTTTCACGGGTTTTCAACGTGTTTCCGTATTTTGTTCGTCTTAAATAAATAAAATCTTTTATCGCTCCCTTGTAATCAATTCTATTCGATTGATCCAACCTCTTTCCCACTATGTTTCTTGTTGAATAGATAAATCATAATTTCATAATATTTTAGCCTGAATCTTCCCACTGCTGGACAAAGGCCTCCCTTCCCTCTTTCCATGATTTTCTGTTTAATGCCATTAATGGCCAGACCTTATCGTAAGAGTTCGTCACACTACCTCCGTCGGGAGTGGCCACGATAACATGTTGCTCCAGATGGGACCCAATCGGTTGTGATTTTTGCCCACAACTGGTCTGGCTTATTTGGCTTTTAGCTGCGAAACGTTTATCGGTCGAAACGTTCGTCGATAAATCAAATGCCAAAAGTTATCCGCTTTCGGATTCGTATAAATCCAGCTTTCTTGTGTTTACTCAATCAAATATCCTAATTGGCACATAATAATTAGTACAAGTACAACCACAGAATGAATAAAAGCCTAAACATAAGAGAGAGATAGGCCTGGTACAACCCCCTGATTATGAATCTCGTCCTATAATATGCATTTGGACAATATCGTTACAATCAACGCAGAGCGGAAGTAGTTAGTTTTGAGTTTGGAGAAAATAATAGTTCATGAAACGGTTGCTTAACGAGGGTTATTAAAAAACGAGAGTGACTTTAGCAACGAGGGTTGTTGACATCACGGAACAGCAACGAACATGCCGAACGAGCTTTTACCAGCAAAATCAAGAAAATATTACGATTATTTTTTTCATTAAAAGTATGTTCCTACTGCATGATGTAGATAAAGTAGTGTATGAAATGGCACATAACTAGGTGTTAAAACACTACATTGATACTACTCACTCTCGTGTTTCAATTCCCCTCATTAAGCAACCGTTTCACTGCATATTTTTTCTTATTAGAGACGTGCCGTGCGTAAAGTATATCATCTTTTTTGAGTTCATAATCCGGATTTTACGATATGAGTGTAAAGTTTTTATCCAACCGCATTCCATTTGTAATCGTACTGGTCATTCATTCAATAATAATTGTTTAATTTCAATTGTAACATAGATACTCTTAATTGCGCCAAAAAGACAATATAAAACGACATTAGACATTAGATAACACTTCATATAAAATGAAACCATAAAATATGGATCTTATCGCTGAGAGCAATCTCTTCCGGGCAACCTTTGGATAGATGGCTTTAAAGTCACGTATTAAAATGCAGGAAAATGGTTTTGACCTGGTCTTAGACAATTTTGATGTATTTCTTCTGGGAGTCATTTTTTGTTTGATATTAGACTGGAGTGGACGGGCGGTATTGGTAGAAAAAGGAACAGAAGGGAGGAGAAATAAAACAACACCCTATTAGGTACGGCCCTGTGGTTTGCATTGAAGTAGAGAAATTGAATGATTTTTAGTAAATAAATAAACACTGCTGTTCATGTGTTTTCATTATGTTACGAATTACAATGGTAAACATTGATTTTATTACTTAGTTTGCTTCCATATCGATGGATAACCACCTAAAGCCACCTAAGTAATCTGTCACATTTAGATTAACGCAGACTTGTAAATTGAAATGTTTTCAACGATAAAACCGCGGTGCTTGAGCTCTTATTTTTACGTCAACGCTGAAATAACATCAACGATAAGCCCTCAAAGGCCTAATTATTTCTGTCGTATACAATATTTGCATAATATAATTGGCGATCCATATTTCGTTTACCCTGCGGTATTCAATTCCTTCGTACCAAGCGATTAACTCGTATTTAACACGATATTGGATTTATGCAAAACAGCTTTGACGATGTCAGAACGTATGGGAGCTGCTGGTTGATATAATCACCTGTCGGATCGATGCATGCTACTCAACTCGTGAGAGTATGGCGTTAGGCTGTAAACTCTGTTGAAGACGTTTGACTGTTCACTATTGGAATATGTTTCCAAAAATAGGTTAAATAACTTACTGTAAGACAGCTAGGACAATTAGATATACCTATACGGCTCGTAACTATTTCATACCTACGTTATCATACGAAACCAATGTAACTTCAAACTTCAGTGAGGCGATGTGTGCAGCCATCCGTGATCACACGTAGGCGTTACGTCTCCCATTTACGGTTGACATCCCGCATGTCTGAGGAATTAAATTCTTGGAGAATCTGTTTTTTCGCAACGGCTCAGTTACAGAGTAATTTAGTTGAGAATGAGTTCTACATGATCCTGAGCAATCGGTTTAGTGGCTCACAGAGCACCTCGCGAGTCTGTCTTTGCATAGCTTAAATCTGAATAAATGTTCACATTAAAACAAAAAACTAAGAAACATTTGTTAATGTGGGTCACATATCTCCGCCATTATGAAAAATTTATGAAAACTGAATGTTTAAAAACAAAACATATTAGAATAGAACCTGCTCACAAAATTTTACGAGAATCGGTTGAGAAATGCGACATGTAGAGGAGAATAGCTGGACATCCACCGGACATACGAAAGCCCAAGCTGAAACGGAGACGCTTCCTCGCGCTTCACGCTCGCTCGGTCAATTAGTAATATTGCATCACCACCTAGTTCACATTGGTGAACTTTCAATAAAACGAGGTTTTCGTATAACAATAAAACCATGAATAAACTACAATGTAAAATTATTAATAGCTGAAGATATACAGTATTTATTTCAAGTTATCAAAACTGCCATTCTCTCCTCGCTTAAGAGTGAATTTTTGCCATTTATAAATACGTTCTGATACAACGATCAAACCAATTATTTGGATCCCAGAGTCAACCGATTTTTATTGAAAATTTTCAATAGGTATCACTTGAATCAAAGGGATTTAAATTTCAACGGAAGGGTCAGTTGAAAATGTGATTGTCTGCTTCTTTTATGTTAAATAATTTAAATCGGTTCGGAGGATGGTCAGACGCCCTCAGCCTTTTCGTTCTGAGAGATATTTTTAATTACTTCGAGGATTTCAATTACAGTTTCTATGTAATCCAGGTTTACCTTGCTTTTAACAGGTATTTAACTTGGCATTAATTAGATCTCCTTTGTAACCATCTATTTTTGGGGTTTAGGGTTTCACTTTTCATATCTATACTTATAATAAAACTGTAACAGAGCCAATTCTGTACATTGAAGATATACAGAAAAAATAATTTTGGAGGCTTTTCTGTATTCCATACTGAAGCCAGAACTGTTTTTTTTTTTTCATTTTTGTCAGTCTTTCTGTCTGTATCTTGGCTAGGCATCACGCCGAAACTACTAAATGAATTTAAATGAAACTTGGTATGATTTGAGTTCATACTACGAGGTAGAACATGGGATACATTTCATCCCGAAAAATTAAATGATTCCAGCTGGATAGAGGATGAAACTTGTTTAAAAAATTCTTACCACTCTGAAACTACTGGACGGATTTTAATGCACCTTGGCACTGTCATAATATATATGATAAATGAAAATTGAGAATACTTTTTATCCCGAAAAAATAAAGGGTTCCTGCGGGATAGGGGTCCAAATTCTGTACATTGAAGTTATTTTGACGACCGGTTGGTCTCGTGGCTAGAGATCCAGGGTACGAAATCGTACGGTCGCGGGTTCGAATCCTGCAAGGTGCAATCATTCGTGTGATGAGCAGAAATGTTTGTTTCCGAGTCATGGATGTAATATTCTTATCTATGTATATTTATCCGTTATCTAGTGCCCATAGCACAGGGTATCCTAGTTTGGGGCTAGATAATTGGTGTGGAAATGTCCCGAATATATCATTATATATTATTATTATTATTTTGTTAATTTTTTTGTAGGCTGTTCTGTATTTGCACTGAAGCCACAACTGATATTTTTCTTTTTTTTCTCTGTTGTTTGTCCGTCTGTCTGTCTGTCTGTCTGTCTGTATCCTGGTTGCGCATCACGCCGAAAAACTGAATAAATTCAAATGAAGCTTGGCGTGATTTGAATTCATACTACGAGGTAGGACATTGGATACTTTTCATCCTGATAAATTAAAGAGTTCTGTCTGTATTTTGGATGCTTATCCGCTTAATGCCCCCGCTATAAAAAAAAAACAATATTGTAAATACGGAGTGTATTTACAATATTGTTTTTTTTGACCACGTGATCATGAAATACCCCGGCAAGACGGCAAAATGGCGCGAAAATATTGTTGCCGAGTAAAACTTGGTTGTGCCATTATTGATCTTCGTCAGATGGGATCTACTTAATTGCTGGGTGAAGACTTTAGATCCCCGATTTTGCTCAATTGTCTTTTCTAATTGGCGTGTATTTGAGCATCGGAGGTAACGTCGCACCAGCTTACTGATTTTTCGAATGAGTTTCCTTTCTTCTGACGGTGTGGCTTTCTGTTGCTCCCGTCGCTCGTCCATAAGTCGAAGAGCCTCATCCGAGATTTTAAACTTCGTGCCCGTACGATGCAGCTGACAAAACCTAGTGCCTTCCTCCCTAAGGATTCCCACAACTTTTTGGAGTTCTTCACGTCATTGGTGAATTGGAAAAACGATTTGCTGCCTTGGAAGCCCAAGGCAGCAAATCGTTTCTCCAACTTGATTTGAAACTGTTCTGATCCGACAATGGCCTGAATCAGTTTGGGTCGGAACGTAGACTTCACCAGACTGCATCTTTCAAGCTTGTGGTTGGCATTCAAGAAGCCTCGGATAAGTCGGTGATCACTACCGGTATTAAACCTTGCGATCACTGAGACATCCCTGAATATGTGCTTATTGTCCGTCATGGTGAAGTTAATCTCCTTTTTAGTCACTTGTATACGGAACCCTAAAACAACAAAAAATAACAAAAATCACAAACCAAACAAAAACACCAGGCCTACAGAAATTATTAAGAGGTTGACTAAATTCGTAAACCATTCCGAAAACAGCTACGTAGGTAGAAAAAACACCCGTCATTTACAGGTTACTATGTCGATAATGAAGCCCTCAAAAAACGTTTATGTAGCAATTTGTTTTGTTAGCCTTAGTTTATTAACTATTGCTTGATACGTACGTCAGAATTTTGCTAAACTAATCATTCTCTTGCCTTTTACTTCAAATGTGAAATAGAGAAGGCAACTTGACACCAACCGCAAACTTGAAAAGCTACTCGGCGAGCAGAAATTATTAGGAGGTGGACGAAAATCGCAGACCATTACTAAAATAGCTACAGACGGAGGCGAAAGGACGCCCGTCATGTACAGTGCTGTAATGTCGCTGATGTTTGCTCGGTGGCTGCGGGCGTCAATTAGCCCAGCCCAAATATGACCCCTCCTTAGTGGGGTGGGTGTCATGTTAGTAAAGAAATAGCGTTAAAATTTGAATAGAACGTAAGGAAAGTTCTACTCATAACCAAAACTTTTGAACAATACAAATCGTTATAAACTAAGTTATGGAAGTTTTTTTTTTGGGCAAAATTAACTTGTATAACTCTAAAAAATCTCTTTCGCTATCGCTTATACACCATCCTGAGTCTTATCGCGACGGGTGTCACTGTTTGCAATCTCTAAGTACCGGCGTGATATAAAGTTACGTTTTAATCACCATTTTTTTGACGTCAGCTCTCTTCAAGAGTACCTAAATCGGGAGATTCATGATGTTACCCTCATTTTTTCGCTATTTGAATATAGTATGGAGGTTTATTACTTACCATGACAAGGCTGGTCTGTGTAATTGGTTTTACATGACTATCATTATTTTGGGTGGCAGAAGATAATCTGTCTGCTTAGCGAGGTCACGTTCTGGTCTGTCATTCAAGATAATACGATCAGGATACGTGGAAATATTGGAAGAGAGAACTATTTTGGTTCGATACATTAAGCTCTTACGTCTATTAGCTTTGCCCACAAGGAATAAAAATAAATTATTTTATGAAAAACCAAAATCCGACTGTGAACATAACTACTGTCACGGGCTCACTCACTATCACTATCTTTAAAATACTTACTGAAAAGAGACTTGCGAACTAGCTTACTGACGCTATCTAGACTACCTATATACTAGGAGAGCATAATCCCTTTGATAAAGGCGAGGCCAGGCCAGTACTACGACTAGACAGCGGGCCTAGAGGGAAATAGGGCATGAGGGGTCGAACCTCTGTTGGTGTCTGTTGCAGGGTCGTGACATGTTAAATACCTAGGTACCTACTCAAGCTATAATTACAAGGGGTGGGGGAAGACAAGAAGGAAATCGTGTATGGGTTATAGCATGGTATGGTTATGTATTAATGTACATAACCCTAATATAATGGAGAGCTAGCACTGTAAGAATCCTATCGTCTTACTCATTACTACACGACGGGGCGTTTAGGGACGCGTCCTCTCGGCGTTCCGGCTCACGAAGCTGCCTCAGGGTTTCAGGGACGCGTTGGCATAGGTGCTCGGCTTTTTGGAGTCGCGGCGGCGATTCGAACAGGACTCCGGAACAGAACAAGCGCCAAGCTTCTTGGGCCTCAAGGACGTCTGGGAATCTCCGAAATGGCTAGACAGATATTGACGGGACTTTCACTGGCAGATAGCTGATGTTATAAGGAGTTACTCAGGCTAATTTTATTTTTGAAAAGAATTAGGTTTCCGTGCAAAAAATAATATCCATGAATTTTGACTACCCGGGTGAAGCCACGGGCACAACTAGTAAATATATGTTTATAAAAAACTTTCGTAAAAATTATGTAACTGATGGTGAAAACCGCATTAAAATCCGTTTCGTAGTTTAAAAGATTAAGGCTAAATTCGACCAAACGATAATAAATTTTATTCTTAAAACTATAGTAGCACAGTACATATATATAGTCCTTACACTATATATGTACTGTGATAGTAGTTATGGACAAATGATGGTTATTCCGTCATTTTTATGCCACTATCATTTGGTCAAATCCAGCCTAAGCCACAGAATAAATAATAGTACAAGTAAAGAAGGCTAACTGAGTAAAGTCATTTAAATAAATAGTGACTCTCGCTACAACGCGATAAAGTGCAATTTAACTCGCACGGCGCTGCGAGCTTTCAATTATATTTACCTAGAAGGCGCTCGCCCACCGCGTGCAGGCTAGAATGCTCCGTATCACAACGCGCGAGAACTTCCATTGCTCTAACCGTTTCAGAATCGCTCTGTCCCTTTTTCGCTCGGTAGGTTTGTATTAAGATATGACTAGGTATTTGTACTACTAATTATTCTGTGATATGTTATGACTTAGATATTGTAACAGAATAAATAAGTAATAATGTATTATGTTATTACTTATTATTATAAATTAAAATAGTTCTATTACATACAATGACATTCTTATCAGAATAGCATTACTACCTCATTTTTACTACCTACCTATCCCGTTTTCAGACCGCCGATAAGTTTAGAGAGATACCTACCTACGTGTCGTTGGTTGATTATGATTATATCCTATAGGTTTTGCACTTTGATGAATAAAGGCCTGTCTGAATTCCATGCTTTTTAATGAGTGAAAAATAAATTGCTACCTACGTAATAAAAGATATTAAAAGTAGGTAGGTATTATACGAGACATTTATTATATAAATAAATTCCTAATTAGTTGTAGGCTACTTACTAAGTCAGCACAGTAATTCATTTTCCGATCAACAATACCTACTATAATCAATTATAAAATTACGTTGATCGATTTAATAAACGACTTAAATATGCGTAACTTAAAAATGTCAAAACCTTAAATATGCGTAGCTTCGGTATGGAACACAAATGAAATAACATAAAACTATAGGAACATACGTAATAAAAAAATATCAATATCTAACTACATAACTAGGACCTATTATAGGTATTACAATTTATTACCTTTCAATATCCTTTGGAAACGTACAGAATGACAATTCGTCATTTCTATCACTATTCAAACAGCCGCATGCTATGCAGTACTTTCTAGCTTTCTTCTTGGTACTCATAATTAAAACACAAATAAAGTTTGTCAATAACTAAACGGTAACGGCTATTGCATATTGTAGATGCAAGCAGAATGGAAGCAACCGATGTCGCCTAGCGCCATAGACAGCTCCGTCTGGCGATTGCACGCCAAGGTAAAGGCGTTTCCTTAGGCTGTAATAAGAGAGAACTTGAAATAGTGTGGTTGGAATTGGGAAAATTGGACTCAAAGTTCTAGCAAAACGTTCTGAACAACTCACCCCGTGTCTCGTAAAATAAGCGTACTTCTATTATAATGTTGTTAATCAGCTATCACAAAAACCAAATAATTGCAGCGAATTTGACATTTCAATTAATAATCTTCATAATCCGTAATCACGAAAACGAAATAATTGCAAGCTCAAACACTTCCGTGAAATGTCCGACTCCCTCTTTTCGCCCGTTTTTCCTACCCTCAGCCGCCGATCTTTCTTACCCACTTCTTAAAATATCAAATTGTGACTCGGAAACATTTTTGTTCACCATTGATCAAATTAATCCTAAATATTTAGTTATTTTATCCCGTAACAAGTAAGAAGCATTTAATTTTATTATGAATGACGATTGAATATGATGAAAATGCAAAATACCGAAGTAATGTTAGATTCCAATACTGTACCGTGGCGACATCTACCAAGTTCGTAACAAACTAATAGCATCGAACCATTACAGCGTGATTAAGACGAATCCAATGATAACTCATTTATCCATTTATCAAAATCCATCAAGCTGTTAAAGGTGAAGGTCGTGCCAAATAAACATACAAACATACATTCAGCCCAAACACATAACCAACCGGATAAAAATGATAGCTGATCGCAGCATACGCAAACATTTTAGAAAATAAATTAATTAAAAAACATTTTAAAAAAAACCATGCTGTTGTGCAGTTTAGCCACGACATGGTGACACTAAAAACGGGCTATCATAATTACCTAAATGCCTGTTAAACTTTTCGTGTCTGTGCTGTTAACCGTTGAGAAGATCCCCAGGCAAGACCCAACCCTGAGTGCAGCAACCATCTCATAGTAAAACTTAAAACCAGCTATCATAATAAAATGCGTACACATAATCTCGTGTCTATGCTGTTAACCGTTAAAGAGTTCTTTTATCTGGAGATAATCCTGGATGTCGTTTCAGGTCATGCTTACCATAAAAAAGCATTGTCATCGGAATTGAAACAACATGCTAAAATTCAACTCCGTCGGATAACAGGAAGTGGTTCTAATTCAGCTCGCAAGATTTGACCTCAACAAGCATAACATACATTGCGAGTTAAATAAAATCTTCTATAAAAGTACAACAAACCCGACTGTGAACAAAATTATTGAATACGAGCTGGCCGCCTGCAAAAATAAACACACTAATTTTATAAAAAGAGTGTATATGTATTTTTGTTACTTCTTCACGCTTGAACTCCTGAACGGATTTAGATGAAATTCGGTATGGAGGTAGCTTATACCCTGGATTAATACAAAGATCATCATTTTGATACTTTAACCGATGGGTTTTGGTTATTTCTTGTTCCGTCGAAAAAAAATATGCCAGCTCTCAGCCGCCCTATTGGTTTTCTTGACACTTCATATATCCTATAGCACCATCGAGATCAAGAGAAATCCAATAATACCTCATTTATCAAAATCCATCTAGCCATTTAGCTTGTAGGACACGCCTAGGGAACGTACGAACAAACAAACATACATACAACCCAAACACATAACACTCCGTGCAGTCGGGTAAAAAACATGGTAAGAAACTAGTCATTTCCTTATGGAGGTCGAACGACGTATTGGCGACCTGTTGGAGTATTTGTCAGGCCTCCATCCAGTAACCCCGTTCTCAACAGTGAGAACATAATAATGGGCAGATAATAATTTCCACAACATACAAAAACCAGAGGTACTTACAAAGTTACAAAATACCGTCGAAATGACAAAAGACGCAAAACTACTACTTTCTTCTAAAGTTAATTGCATTTAATTGTCTTCCCTAGGACAATTGTCTCTCGTTCAGTAATTAACTGAGGGACTTAAAGCAGTTCTCGTCTCGAAAATGAATTTAAAGACAGCGACGCGATTGTTGATGGTGCTTCTGTTGAGACATTTCACTGTGCGAAAATTGGTCCAAGGTCTCATAGATGTTCACAAATCATCTTCTGCGGAAGAGCTGGCAGATCTTATGACAATGGCTGTTCCTAGACCTAGGCTCTTAAAGATTGTTGCCGACTTGGGTCTTCGGTGTTTTTCCAATTGATGAGAGATAGTGTAAACTCTCTTTATCTATATATATAAATAGCAGACGACTTCTTGCATCTTTTCACTTCCGATACTTATTGCGTCTCCCACTTCTGGAAGGATTTCAATTGATTTGAGAGTAAATATTGCTAATTTATGTGTTTAAAAATGCTTTAGTCATACAGGAAAATTTTAATTACATGACACAGGAAAATATTCATTTTTGAATAGTTCATGCTCGTATAATGACGTCCGTTCATGATAAAAATCATGTGGCACACTGTATATTCCGTATAAAGTTTGTACGTTCGTCGTTCAGCCTCTCTTCATGCGTCCGCTTATCATAGAATTCTTGTGGCACTCTGTATATATCCGTATATAGTTTGTATGTTTAGCTCACGTGATGCGTTCGTTCATAACGGAAATCATGTGGCACTCTGTATATATCCGTATATAGTTTGTATGTTTAGCTCACTTGATGCGTCCGTTCATCACGAATGTTTTTCTAGTTTTGTGCGTCCGTTAATAACAATAAAAACTGGTCTATTGCGGGTCAGACTCGCAAAGACAAGGTTCCGTACAAGAAATTAAAATAATATGTAACGTAAAAAATAAATTACTTGTATTTTTATATGAACTTTTATAAACTTTTTTTTTAATTAAACGGTTTTATTTGAACTAAAAGGTAAAAAATTAAAATTAAATCTGAGGCGAATAGAATTTCTATTACTCAGGTTACGCTACGCCCCACTTTTTTTGTTGCTTTTAGTACTTAAGAACCCGATAAACTTTAAAAAATAGGTATGTATATTTTTTCAAGTTTTTGTTTTTATTTAGTTATTTCTAAAGTGTACTGTTTTCTACTTGTCAAGCCCTTTCATTTGATACTCATATTGAGGGTTTTGAAAAATGAGTTATCTGCCGTTTTGTGGTGCCGGCTATCTTGGATTTGAAATTTTCATAGTGCACTGTATTTTACTAGTTAAGCCCTTTCATTTGATACCCATATTGCGGGGATTGAAAAAAAAGTAATCCGCCATTTTGTGGTCGCGGCCATCTTGGATTCGGAATTTTCACTGTGTTGTATTTTACTAGTTACGCACTTTCATTTGATACCCATTTTGAGAGTATTGAAAAAAGTAATCCACCATTTTGTGGTGGCATCCATATTCAAGTCCTTTCATGTGGTATCCATATTGAGGGGGGTTGAAAAAAGATGGCGGCGGCCATCTTGGATTTACAATGATATTGAATATACATAATTGTATTGTCACCAGAAATAAAGGTGTGTACCAAATTCAGATCCATCGGTTAACAGGAAGGGGTAAAATTGCAATTACTAGGTTTGACCAAAACAAATAAATAAACAAAAATCAACACTCAAACCAAGCTAAATAAAACTGTTTAGTAAAAAAAAACCATACTAATAGTACCCGAGATCCTAGGAATGGGGTGCAGGTAAGTGTAAAAGTATATATACAACTTTCTCTACCACAGGACATAAATTTCAAAAACTAAAAAACTAAATTCGACTACGGTTTTGTAAAAATAGACTATGAACACTCTTGCAATGAAGAAGAATCGATTGATACTCGCTTGATAAAATCAGACCAAGCTTTTAGTTTAAACCAAAAACCCTTCCATTGCCGCAGTTGCGTATAAAAAACTTATGACACTCTATAAATGAAGACGAATTGATTGTCAAAATCGGACCATTAGGAGCGACGCTATGGTGGAACATCCACATAATACATATATACATACATAATCTGTTAAACTCATTGCCCTTCCCTTGCTTCACCGTAGTCTGATAAAACAGCGATAACAAAAGACTGTACAATGAAGATAAATAAAAAAAACTGGGTTACTTAAAATAGGCTTCTGAACAAGTATATAACATTGGTTTATGTCTGTTTTTTTGTCTTTCTGTATCTTCACGCATCACGTAGAAACTACTGGACCGATTGAAATACGGGTTTCACTGTTGTTGTTGTGGTTTTGAATTCAAATCTTGTGTATTTTGTACACTGAGAAAAAAATGTTGTTGGGTGTAACAAAGTAAATTTAACGCCACACAACCGTATGGTATGTTATTGTTGCAACGTCTATTGTCAAGAGACAAAGCTGTTTAACAGAGCTGTGAAACAGTCGTAATAGTTTATTATAAGCCATAAGTTAACTTCGTATAAATTATTATAACTGCAGTAATGTTCAAACCTAACCTACCCTAGTTTTTAACTTCTCTGTAAATGGGTCTTTCTTGTAGCGCAACACATCACGGTGCCATAAACACTCCATAATAACATCACTAAAGTTCTCGGAATGACTTAGATTAAGTTAGGTTAGGTTACGCATCTCCGCGGGAAGAGAGAGATATGGAGGGGCAACCCACCTCCTCCTCTCCCTCCCCTCCCGCCCTCCTCACCCCAACATAGACAAATGCTCCTTTATTTTGCTATTTTTACATACCTACTATACAAAATTATAGGTTTGCAATAATTTTGTATAGATGCAGTTAAAAGGTAAGGATCAAGGGGAACCTAGATTAGGTATACATTTTAAAAAAATAAAACAAAAATCTTTTATTACTTATTTATTATACAAGTGATTAAAAAACTACACGCAAGTTTCGGTGTTCTTAAAAGATAACTTAATTTCGACAGTCCAGTAGGGCTCGATGTGGACAAACCAAGGACCTCAGGTCAAGCCCAGAACACTGAAATCAATTAATAAGTTTTTATAATAAATGGTTACTGCTGTGACCTAGCCGTCACATACCCTTTGTTTTTCCGCAACTACCAGAAACCTAAGTTAATATTTCAGCTCAATCGGTTCTTTAATTTAACTGTGAAGGTTTAAACAGACAGACCAGACGGACAAAAACACTTTATAATAACTATATTTTATATAACTATTTAAACTACTAAAACTACTGGATGTTTATTATTTTTACCCGACTAAGGAAGGTTATGTGTTTGGTTGTATGTATGTTAGTTATTTTGTTTGTATATTTGTAGGCGCGTCCTACAGCATAAACAGCTTATGGGTTTTAGTAAATGAGGTATCACTTGATTCGTCTTGATCACGAAAGTGCTATAGGACATAGGAAGTGTCAAGAAAACTAATATGGCAGCTTACAGCTATCATATTGTATTACCAACAAAACAAAAATGACCAAACCTATCAAGTGAGGTATCAAAATACAGATATTTAAAAGACAATTGAAAAAATATATAATTCTTATAGTTATAAGTAGCAAATTTCTTTTAAACTTCTCACAAAATTATCAATTTAAGATTATTCAAGTTAATGTAAATACTATGAAATACATACTACATACCATAAATACTATGTTGCAATTTCAATTATTACAGTAATATATGACAGAAAAAAGAAACAATAAATTTATATAAGTACAAGCTACGCCCCGCAGTTTCACCCGCGTTCCTCAGTAACCATACATTTTCCGGGATAAAAAGTAGTCTATGTGTTAATCCAGAGTATAAGCCGTACCAAAAGAAGTAACAAACATAAACACACACACCCACCCTACATGCATACAAACTTTGGCCTCCATAATATTAGTGTGATTATTTTTGCAGGCGGTCAGGTTCGTATTCAATAATGCTGTTTGCAGTCGGGTTTTTTTTAATAATAATAACTTGTTTTTTTGTAATAATAGATCTTCCAAATAAAGAGGTTATTTAAAAATATAATCTAAATAAATATGTACTCTAAACACCTAGGTAACTACAACAACAAAAAACTACAAAGAAATCTCTGAATATCAACATAAAAATGCACATGACGGGAAATGCAACTTTATCAATGTTTATTTCACTCAAACTCAAACGCTCGCGTGTGCACTGTCGGCGGTAATCACAGAAATGAACAAAACTTGAGACAGTCAACATCTGATCGTTTCTCCACTACTGCTTCATGCCCCACGCATTGTTGTCATAACAAAGTTAATTTTGTAAGTTGTGAATTAACACAAAGTTATTTTGTAAAATTTTTATTTTACACTTTGATAAATCTGCAAAATACTATTGCTTGTTTGCAAAAGGAAAGTGGCAAAAGGAAAGTTGTCTGTAATGTAATAAACGCCTTTTAATAAAAACGATGTGACTGGAACAAAACTCGCTTTTTAAGGAAGACAACGTTTTTTGTTACTGCAATAAGAAAAAAAATAAAAAGCTTTCATTGTGATTTTGTTAGCCGCAATTTTTGTCAGTGTACAGTGAGTTAAATAACTGATGAGGGTACCGCCTGTTTGTTTGCACAAAACTTAAAATTTAAAATCAAGGCAACTATGTATGTGACACATTTTTGACATGGAAACCTAATACTGTTGCATAGGGAATCAAATAAACTTTCATATCATAAAAAAAAACAATTAAATAACTCATGAGGGTATATTAAATAATGTCTGTTTCTTGTACGAAACTAGGCAACCATGGATGTGACCACAGGTGGATGTGACACATTTTTGTCAAGGTAACCTAATACTCCTCCTAGCAGGACTAGCGATGCAAGAGCCCACTTGACCCGACATTATACCGAAGATATCCCGGACGTCAGCCTATACGAGATCAGAATGGCTCTCAAACAGCTTAAGAGCAACAAGGCACCAGGGGAGGACGGAATAACGACAGAGCTACTGAAAGCGGGTGGAACACCGGCACTTAAAGTCCTTCAGAAGCTGTTTAACTCCGTCATCCTTGAGGGTACTACGCCAGAGGCGTGGCAAAGGAGAGTGGTGGTTTTGTTCTTTAAGAAAGGTGATAAAACCCTCTTGAAGAATTATAGGCCCATTTCGCTGCTGAGCCACGTCTATAAGTTGTTTTCGAGAGTAGTTACAAACCGTCTCGCTCGTAGGTTTGACGACTTTCAGCCTCCCGAACAAGCTGGATTCCGGAAAGGCTTTAGCAACGTAGACCACATCCATACGCTCCGGCAGATTATACAGAAGACCGAAGAGTATAATCGGCCACTATGTCTAGCGTTTGTGAACTACGAGAAAGCCTTTGATTCAGTCGAGACCTGGGCAGTGCTACAGTCATTACAGCGGTGCCAGATTGATTACCGATACATCGAAGTGTTGAAATGTTTGTACAGCAAGGCCACCATGACAATTCGTCTTCAGGATCAGAGCACGAATTCTATCCAGCTGCAAAAAGGGGTGAGACAGGGAGACGTTATTTCTCCAAAACTGGTCACCTCTGCACTGGAAGATATATTCAAGCTTCTGAACTGGAATGGATTTGGTGTTAACATCAATGGCTAAAACATCACTCACCTTCGATTTGCTGATGATATAGCCATCATGGCTGAAACTCTGAAAGACCTAAGCACAATGCTCAGTGACCTCAATATTGTTACCCAACAGGTGGGCCTTAAAATGAACATGGGCAAGACGAACATCATGTCAAATGCCCATGTCGTACCCATGCCGGTTTATGTTGGGAACGATATTATCGAAGCTGTTGATTACTGTGTCTACTTGGGTCAGATGATCCAATTGGGTAGATCCAACTTCGACAAAGAGGTCAACCGACGAATCCAACTCGGATGGGCAGCATTCGGGAAATTACGCCATATCTTCTCGTCGCAGATACCGCAGCGCCTCAAGACGAAAGTTTATAATCAGAACGTGTTGCTAGTGATGACATACGGCACTGAGACGTGGTTGCTAACTACTGGTCTCATACAAAAGCTCAGAGTTGCGCAGCGTGCAATGGAGAGAGCTATGCTAGGTGTTTCACTACGTGATAGAATCAGAAATGAGGAAATCCGTAGAAGAACGAAGGTTACCGACATGGCTCTCAGAGTTGGCAAGTTGAAGTGGCAATGGGCAGGCCATATAGTTCGCAGAACCGACAACCACTGGGGAATAAAGGTTCTCGAATAGCGACCACGAACAAGCAAGCGAAGTGTGGGGAGACCCCCCACACGATGGACTGACGACATTGTAGCCATCGCAGGAAGTCAGTGGATGGAGGTGGCACAAGATCGCTCGTCATGGCGCTCTTTGGGGGAGGCCTATGTTCAGCAGTGGACTTCTAAAGGCTGACATGATGATGATGATGATGAACCTAAAACTCTTGGACAGGGCATAACCTTTCATTTCATTAAAAAAACAATTGAATAACTGTTGAGGGTATATTAATAAAGCCTGTTTATACCTAGCAACTTCATATTATTGGGGTAAAGGGAAGTAAGCAACCTATATTTTTCCAATTCCTGGTGTAATATTTTTTCGAATAATGCTCTATTTTCATCAATAACAAATTAGAGAAGTTGATCAAAAAAGTTTAATAAGGTTAAGATTATTTAACAGTATTGGCTTGTGATTTAGGTAGGCAACCCATTTGCGATTTGTCAAGGTACATATTATTACACGAATGCCCAAAACAAGAAGTGTAATGTTTTTAGGATTCATGTATGTTCGTATGTATGTGAGTTTTTACAGATTTATGCACAGAATATATACGCACGCGCACGCGCATAATGCGCGTGCGCACGCGGCAATGTACTAGACAAGGCGGTGGAGTATCATTGAGTATGTATTTGAAAATCTTATTTAAATTGCTCATATCATTTTTCATTGCGAATGGCCCTTTAAGAGCCATTTCACGTTTTCGCGCGATAATCTTATATTTCAAGCGCTTAATTTACCATCTTAGAAACGACTTTGACAATATTAAAAAATTGTTTAAAATAGAACAATCTATTGCATTGATATTCAATGTTCCACATTTACAAATACTACTTTATTTATTTTGTAGTGGTCAATCTTTCGCACCTAGTTTTACGAAAATTAAAACAAACAGTCATCTTCAGACTCCTAAATCTTTTATAAAAAATCATCAATATGACTGATAAAAAAACCTATACATCAGGCATATACATCTGTAGGTAGATAATGTATTAGAATATAGTTTTTTCATCACAGTATCATTAAAAAAAAAGAAGAAATTCCGCTAATTACCCCGAATTATACCGGCAGTTTGCCACGTTTTTTTGCTTCAAATAAAGCGTAATTTCAAACAAAATACTATATTAAAATAAATAATGTTCTTAAGTGAATCTGATTCTTATTTTTTATTGAAATTCCCTCTCTTTGATAAGACATAAAAAAATATTTAGCATTATTCTAAATTTACTATAAATTACGATGTACAGGCGCGCGCCGATCAGTACGGCGCGAGCGCTTACCGAGGTAGGACCTGTGTCAGTTTTGCTGCGCCCCGATTTTCCGACCGCGAGACGCATAAACGCAAGTTCATAGTACGACCACAACGTTTTGATCGCGTGAGTATTTTTGTTGAGTAATATTAGTATTGATGCATTGTATATAACAATAACAACATATTTCTGTATTTTTAGTATTAGCAATGGGACGAAAAAATGCCATTTATCACTGTGTTAAAAAAAGGAAACGTCATAATTATGCAGCCATACAGAAAGCAACAGAAGCGAGGTAAGAATTTATTTTTAAAAAAAGATTCTCAAGTTCACCTGTTTGTATCTATAATATCATCAAAAACGGGTAATATTTAGTTCAGGTATTATGTTATGTTTGGATATCAGAAATTCTAAGTGTGTGAATGTTTTTATGTATGTATTATTGTCCACTTCCTCAAAACTAAAAGTAGGATTACAAAATTATTTTTGTAATGGTTTAACACGAAAGTTTCATAAAAATTGGATCAGTATTTTAAAATAATATATCGATCATAAACTGAGTAAGAGCGTTACGCGGCATGCTAATGCTAATGCGCATGATTTTTACGTGATTATTTGGATCTTTCAAACTAGCACTTAGATTTTGATGGGATAAAGTGTCGTAAAATTATTATAAATAATTTTTGTTAGTAAATTAATATTTGGTACTTGTTAGTTTATATAGGCGATTTTTTTGTTTTAATATCTAATTTTGCAATATATACATAGTTGTAGTTAAAGATATAAACATAACAGATATTTTATTGTATTTTAGAATGAGAAATAGGATAAATCGTGCTGAAGAAAATACTACCATTAATACTGAGGCTGTTTTGGGTACATGTTCAAAGGAATCCAATTCGATAATGGAAATTGTAAGTTTTATTTATTAATTTAGTTCTGATAACAATACAGTAACATGTATTGAATAATATTATACATCCAAGATGGCCGCCGCAACAAAATGTCGGATTATGATTTCTTTTACAAACCCCTTGATATGGGTATCAAATGAAAGAGCTTGACTAGTAGAATACAGCTGTATCATTCTAAATACAAGATGGCCGCTGCCACGTAATGGCGAATCAGAAATATATATTTTTAAGAACCCCGTCAATATGGGTATCGAATGAAAGGGCTTTACTTGTAGAATACAGTATAATAATATTTATTTCTTTCATTTAACAGTACAAAGAGTTTCTTGAAGAAGAAACTGAATCTGACATACCAAAGGAAGTTTCTCAACCAATTGTAAATATTTTATTATATTTTTAAAATTTCCATATTTTTTTAAGTATCTACTAAATATTCATAATATTATTATTTTTGTTTTAGGAAGATTACCTAGTAGAAGGCAGGAGAATAATTGATTTCCAATATTTTTGGAGTCAGTTGGTGGCTATAAGTGAGCACAGTGAGAATGTTGGCTGCAAATTAAACTATCTTAAAATAGAAAAAGAAAAAAAAGTAGGTCTTATGTCTAAATTTAATTTGAAGTGTATGTTTTGTGGATCAAGCTTCATATTGAAAACTTCAGACTCCGAGGAACAATCAAGACTTGACGTTAATGCTGGAGCTGTGTCAGGTGCAATAATTACGGGAATTGGTCTGTCGAACTTAAATGAGCTCACTGCATCTATAGATTTACCAACAATGCCATTTCGGTTATATAGTAAAACACATGATGCTATTTCTGATATGTGGAAGACTGCAGCCGAAGAAACAATGTTAAATGCTGCCAAAGAGGAAATTAAAGCGGCAAAATCACGTGGCGATATTAATAATGCAGGTCTTGCAATGATACCGGTCGAAGCGGATGCATGTTGGGGTAAACGCTCCTACAAAAATAATTACTCTGCGCTTTCTGGTGTTGCGGCCATTATAGGAGAGCATAGTGGTAAAGTTTTACACATTGGGGTTCGCAATAAATACTGTGTGATTTGCGCCCGTGCGAGCAAAAAAAGACAGGCCCCAAAAACTCATAAGTGCACTAAAAATCATTCAGGATCGTCTACCAGCATGGAGCAAGCGATATTGGTTGAAGGGTTCAAGAATTCTATAAAAGAACGGAATCTAATATATAAAACTTTAATTGCAGATGGGGACTCTAGTACCTATAAAAGTATCCTAGAGAGTCGTCCTTATGCTGATGTACCTATACAAAAAATTGAGTGCACAAACCATTTGTTGAGAAATTACAATGGAAAGAACTTACAACTTCAAAAAGATACCACCATTCCTCTAAGTGAACGCAAACTTTTAAATATGGACCGTTTAAAAAGGTTAAGAACCGCTGTACGTTCTGCTGTGACGCACAGACGACAGAACAACGGATCAAATTCAAATAAAATCGAAAATCTTCAAAAAGACATAATTAATAGTCCCCGTCATATTTTTGGGGACCATTCAGAATGTGACAGTTATTACTGTACAGAGGAAAGAAAAAGTGAACAGAATCTGGTCCCACTTATACCTACTCTGATTCTTAAACTTCGAAAAAACGCGTCTCAGCTTGCTTTCAATTCCCGAAGTCTGTTACATTGCTATACAAATAATCGTGCTGAGCAATTCAACAGCATTGTGGCTAAAATGGTAGGTGGCAAGAGAGTAAATTTTTCTCTAAAGGACTCTTACACTACCCGATGTCATGCTGCAGTGGTATCGTTTAATACAGGAATGCCACAGTATACATTGTATAAATCGATTTGTCACACTAGTCCGGGAAAATCTCTGAAACTGCTGGAAGCTAGAAGATGTACTAAAAATGCTCGAGAAGTTATGGCCCGTGGAAGCAGTTCTCGTAAAAAAAAAAATTTCAATCCCGTGGATGGTCATTACGGCAGTGAATGTGAACGACCGGATATGGATGCCGAAGACTATGAAAGAGGAAAAGCGCTGTTTTTAAATAATTTAAAAGAACAAGCTTCGAATCGTCATGAAATTGAGAGAGCTACTGTCCTACAAGCAGAAAGCGCTTTGTGGCTCGAGCTTCGAAGATGTATACTAACAGCGTCTTCCTTTGGAAAGGTTTGTAAAAGACGTCCAAGTCAAAACTCAGCTCCTCTGGTGAAATCAATTCTATATACATACAAATTAGATAATATTACCTCGATAAAACACGGTAGAGACAACGAACCAAAGGCTTTGCAACAACTCAGTGAACAAGAAAATACAGTAATAGAAAAGTGTGGACTTTTTATTGACATGGAACACTGTTTTTTAGGAGCGACACCCGACGGACTGTGCAATGAAGGTTTAGTGGAAGTAAAATGTCCTAGCTCCGTTTTCGGAATAGATCCTAATACTGCCATTCAAGAAAAGAAACTTAAATGTTTCAAATTGAACCAAACTCAAGTCAACATGAACCAAAATCACGATTGGTACTATCAGGTACAAGGCCAGCTCCACATTACCAAAAGAAATGTATGTTTATTTGCTGTGTGGACTGGTTCTGATTTTCCACTGAAAGTCGTAAGGATCGTTAGAGATGACATATTTTGGCAAGAAAAAATGCTTCCGAAATTGGTTCGTTTCTACAATGATTGCCTAATCCCAGAAATCATAGACCCTAGAAAGACGAGATCAATGCCTTTACGGCAAATATTTATATAATTTGATAATTTGACGCCAGTCAATATTTTTGAATAAAGTTATTTTGAAAGGTATTTTTATGTCTTTTATTGAACTAGAAAAAAACTATATTTATATAGACTTACTAGCAGTACCCGCGGCTTCGCACGTGTGGCTATTTCTCTATTTTAAAATAACTCTATTACTATTTCAAGACCTAAAATACCAATATACCAACATTTAAACAAAATTCCTTCCGCCGCCTAAAAGTTTTTATCGATTGTTCGGCTTCTACTCGTCGGATTGTGTATATATAATAAGTAAACCAGTTTTTAAGTCAAACTCTAAGCTATCCAACAGTAGTAAACCGCATCGCAATCAGTCCAGTAGTTTTAACGTGATGCGTGAACAAACATACAGACAGACATGATTTTTAAAAATGTTTTAATCTTTTCCAGTAGCTTATTTTTAGTAACCTTTTTTTTTGTATCTTCCTTTTACAGATTAAAAGTATTCTATGTCCTACTTCGTAGTATGAACTCAAATCATGCCAATTTTCATTTGAATTCATTCAGTACGCGTAGTTTCAGAGTGAACTCAAATCATACCAAGTTTCATTTAAATTCATTCGGTAGTTTCGGCGTGATGCCTAGCCAAGATACATTAAGATAGACAGACACAGACGAAAATGAAAAAAAAAACTGTTTTGGCTTCAGTATCAAATATAAAACAACATCCAAAAAACTGATTACTAAATATCTTCATTGTACAGAATTGAACCTGTAACAGTTTTATTATATGTATAGATATACGGTTAATAAGAAGTAATTGAAAAGAAATCAATTAATTAAGATCGTTTTCGAAAATTACAAAATTTCTGTACGCAAGGAGTGCAAGTATCAAACCATGTTATTCCTAGTCGCGCTATCCCCGTCGTCGCGGAGTCGTGCGCTCTCACTCTTGCTGGCGAGCGCCGGTATTTACCTAAATTTGTGCAACGTAATTTTGTGAAATGGCTCTTAAGATCTATAACGATTCAATGTTCGTTAGCAACCTTCTCACTTTAACTTTCAATACGTTAATAAAGCTGTGATAAAGTTCTTATGCAATCGCATAATAGGCCTTCTAATAAAAAAAGTTTTGTTCACAGTCGGGTTTCATTTTATATTTTCTTATTGCATTTTAAATGCAACGAAATTAGTGTCCGATAGTTTTAAAAATCAAACAACTTTAGTAGAGGTAAAGCTGTGCTCATCTGATTGGAACCGAGCTGGTACATCACCCCTTAACGTTTGGACATTGACTTCTTGTTGTACTATTATTTATTCTGTGCTTTTGGGACACCTGTAGAAACATCAAATGCATTTCATGTACGTTTGATAACTTACATGCAAAATGATAAGCCACGCTTCTACCCATATTTACGATGCTCCGACCGTCTCTTCCAACATATCCCATTATACTTTTAGTAAAGTCAATGTACCTTTTCTATACATTTGGGACTGTAATGCCTGTCTATCTCAATACATTTGATACCTTTTTGAGTACGTTTAATGTACGCCAGGTGATTTACCCCGAAGATATGTCCACAGGGAATTATAAGGTTTCGAAGGCTTTCAACCGCCAGAGGTTACTTTTGAGGCATTGAAATGTGTTCACTCACTGTCAATTACGGGTTTTCATAGGTACTTGGAAATATCGGTGCTGCCATGTGTTTTAGCGCCTATGTAAGATTTTTCTCGGGAGACATGACACTGATAACGATAAAGGTACACTATTTGATGCGTATCTTCATCGGAGACAGTTTGTGTTTAGGGTTGCCAGGTATCTGGTTTAGCCGGACAGGTAAAGTTAAAAAAAAAACATAAAAAGAAGACTTCCATAACTTGGTCAATATAATATACTAGCTTTCACCCGCGACTTCGTCCGCGCGGACTACAGTTTATCGCGAAAAAACATCTTATAATCTTCTAGGGTATTAAAAACCAATGCAATAGTATAAAAGCACTTTTGATTTATTTTGAAAAACTTGTTATTATTTCGTTTCCATGGCAACCGTTGCTTACAGCGAGTAATCAACATTTTCCAGTTTTTTCGTGAAAACTTGCCATTTTGCGGGATAAAAAGTGTCCTATGTTTTAATCCAGGATATAAGCTATCTCCATTCCAAATTTCATCAAAATCCATCTAGCCGTTATCGCGTTAAAACTCCCCAAACAAACAAACAAACAGACAAACAAACAGATAACATTTCACTTTTATATATTGGTATGGATTGTTGCATGCTGAAACGCACTCTGAAGTCCAAAAATCATTTAAAAATTACATATTATGAGTAAAACTAACTGCTTCGTTGTACATAGTTAATACAAATTTATTTATTTTTAATGTTTGTATGTATGTATCTAGCTATATATTTATTTTGGTCAAACCTTGGAAGCTGAATTAGAACCATTTCCTCTTATACGAAGTTGAATTTTTGCATGTTGGTTCAATTCCGAAGACAATGCAATTTTATAGTAAACATGACCTGAGTCAGTATCCAGTACTATCTTCAGATAAAGGAACTCTTCAACGGTCAACAACACAGACACAAAATGTTGTGTACTCATTTTATTATGATATACGGTTTTAAGATTTACCATGATATGGTTGCTGTACTCAGGGTTGGCTCCTGAATAAGGAACTTCTTTAACGGTTAACAGATCAGACACGAAATTTTGTATACGCATTTAATTATGATAGCCTATTTTCTAAGTATTACCATGACATGGCAGTGCATTAAAGCATTTTTTGAAATGATTTTGAATTCACTTATTTTATTTACATGCTTTCTCACCACTGTGTTTGAAAATGTCGATGGATACACGGGCGTATCTAACTCTTTGACGTTTGAAAAAGCCCTCGGCTGGAGCTCATGCTTTATTATCATCATTATCAGCCCGTATAAGTCTACTGGCCGAGAGGCCAAAAGACCAAAGCACGCCACTGAGCCCGATCTTCGGCTGTTCTTTTCCAACCGCCGCCAGCCATCATGCGTATGTCGTCGCTTAACCTAGCCGGAGGGCGTTCTACATTACATTTGCCGAGTGGCGGTCTCCTCAAGAACACGTCTACCTCAACGGTTATCGGGGCCTTCGACAAATATGACCAGTCCACTGCTACTTCAGCCTCGTAATCCTATGAGCTATGTCAATAGCTTTGGTTCTGTGTCGGATCACCTCGTTCCGGATTCGATCTCCCAGAGAAACTCCGAGCCCTTTCTATAGCACGCTGAGCGACTTTGTATTGGTGAACTAGTCGTACCCTGAGAGTCCACGTCTCAGCTCAATAAGGTAATAACAGGTAGGACGCTCTGGTTGAAGACTTTCGTCTTCAGGCATTGGGAAATTGGTGACGAAAAGACTCCATTCATGCTTTGTACCAGATTTGAACTCGTTTGTAATTATCTATTTACGACCAAAGATCACAATCTACTACTATACTTAATAGTTAGTACCTTTATTTAGTTTACCCGCTGGTTAAAAAAGTTATTGAGTTGACGGATCATCAGCAGAGTTTTTATGAAAAAATAACAAACTGACGCAGGCATAACGTTCATTATGAATGTCAACCACTGGGGCATAACGGGAAAAAGTAGCGTTGTCCCCCAGTGGGATAACTCTGGCCTTCTAAATTATTCATGTTGTCCTTCAGTGGTGGACATCGGGAAGAAATTGAGATGGACTGTCCCCCAGTAGTGGATATCGAAACTAATAACCATGTGGCATTATCCCTCAATACATAACAGCTGACCCAGCGAACTTCGCGCCGCCTTAGAGTCAATAAAAGTTATTAACTTATTATTTGTATGGAGCGGCTTTTTTGATGTTATCTCGAGATTTGATTGACTGATTGCGATGAATTAAATATGTTGGTCCCATCCTCCTCCCCCTGGCCCCATCCCCTTAAAAACCCCTACCAACAACCCTCAACCCCTAACCCCGCCATGTCACTTTGACAAAGAATTTTCAAAAATATATTAACAATGATAAAACTTCTTGCTTCTGCTCTCTTGGTACTTTGAAACTCATTTTTTAAATATAATCACACTATTTAATGTACCTCCTTTTAATAACTTTATTTGTCAATTTTATATCTCCAACTTCTTAAGTGTTTCTGCTCTCCTGGTACTTATTTTTTCCCTATTTCGGCATACTACTACTTTTACTTTTACTGACTTTGTTTTATATAATATATACCACGTTTTATGTCACGTCCCACGGGAACGTGATAGAAGATTAGACGGCCATTCATTGCCTACATTATTAATTTAAACTGAGTTGAAAGCGTACAACTGCTGTTTTTTAAACTAGTTTTTAGCCCCCAAACACTAAAAGAGAGGAGTGTTATAAGTATAGCGTGTGTAGGTATGTGTGTATGTATCATTGTATAATTGTTTCTGTCTGTGACATCGTAACTCCCAAACGAATGGACCGATTTTAATACGGTTTTATGTATTTGAAAGCTGTTGTGATCGAGAAGCTTCTTAGCTATAATGGAGGGTTCATGCTTTTTATTTTATTTTTACTTGTGCTTGTGTTGAGCCGTTAATCATGATTGTGAAAATTAACATTCAAAACCAGCACCTTTGTTTAAAAAAATGCCCTACAAAAAGAACATAACGTAAGCAAGCACTTTCTATGCCGTCAACACACCTACCTTTTTTTCATTTTAAATTATTTAATACATTACCGTATCATCATCATCATAATCAGCCCATGTCAGTCCACTGCTGGACATAGGCCTCTCCCAAAGCATGCCACTGACCCCGATCTTACGTCCGTATTAGGTCCACATTAAGCCCAAACACTACGTATGCACGTTTATTAATTAGGTCGGTCGGATCTAGACTAGTAGAGCGAATTAAAGCCATATTAGGTATAATATGTGCTAGAGTGAGCAAGCCAACTTTGTAAACACTGTTTGTATACATTAACAAACTATCGCCCGCGACTTCGTCCGCGCGGGCAACAGTTTATCGTAAAAAAAAAACGTCCTATGTTCATCTAGGATATTAAAAACCAATGTAAAAGTATAGCACCAACGCTCTTGATGCTTTTTGACAGGCTTATTATGATTTCGTTTCCACGGCAACATTTCATTCCGTTCCACAGCGAGTAATCGATATTTTCCAGTTATCCCGTGGCAACTTACCAGTTTCTGGGATAAAAAAGTATCCTGTGTTGTTCTATATATTGTACAGTAGGTACCTATTTACAAAGTTTCAATAAAATCGGATACAAACAAACTAACAGACAAAGTTTCATTGGTGTGGATATTGTCGAATGACGTGGTACCAACCTCTTAACTTCTAATGACTGCTATTTATTGCTAGCCGAGACTCCAAATCCACACATAACTTATGAAAAGACCGAGAATCGAACTCGGTGTCATTGGATTGCCAAGAATTATGGCTCCGCTACCATATCTCATTATACCTTGTTAGAGCTCATTCGCATTTAAATTTTGCATAAACTTTGTAATGCGGTCTGTTGTTGTTTACCCACTGGACATTTATGTACAGAGACAGGAAAATCTTATGATAAATCATACCATTCAAGTCTTGTTACCCGACTACGGCGAATCAAGGGAAGTGGTTACGCTGTTTTTGTTTGCACTAACCGTAGAGGATGCCATCTGAGGTAAATGCAGCGAACCGCTTGTGTTTAAGCTAATCTCGTTACCCTTTGGCCGCACGCTGCAGCCGATGCAAGCGCAGCGAAGTTAGTGCGAAAGATTGGCACGCACGGCGCATCCTACGACGACGCCACCTTGACATTCAGAGTTGACCTCCAACCTCGCTGGAGTCGACATCTCTCGCATCCGCGCTTCCAGGATCTATATCGGTATCGTCGCGCTGACTTCGGAACTCCATCTTGGTGCCGTGTGACATAGACCTGAACATAGAATTTCTGTGACTTTCCGATAAGAGAATTAACGCCTTCGACGCCTGCTGCCATGAGATACGCCGGACCAGAGGAACGAGTTTGCTTGGATCAACGGTGAGTTCGTTTGCCTCTCTGGCTACCTTCTGCTTTTGGTGCGCAACAATCTGCTCGTGTCTCTTATTCTCTTCTCTTCTCATTCGCCCCCGCATTACCTTAGTTTTCCCCCGCACCGCATCATCGTACATTCAGGACCTACGACCTGGATGTAACCATTACCGCTCTTAAACCCGCTCCATCATAATCTGTGGTCCCACGACCCAGATTCGCACCTACAGGAAGGGTAATGAGTTTAACAGTTTAATAGATAGATAGATAAACGCTTTATTGCACACCAAGAAACCAAACACAAGAATATACGTTTAACTTAAAACGAGTACAATGGACAGCATTAAATGCATGTATGTATGTATGTATGTATGTATGTATGTATGTATGTATGTATGTATGTATGTATGTATGTATGTATGTATGTATGTATGTATGTATGTTTGTATGTATGTATATATGTAGGTGGATATTGTGGGTATGTGGATGTTCCACCATAGCATCGTCCTTATTGGTCCGATTATGACAAGCGAGATATCAGTCGATTTGTCTTTATTTAAAGAATGCCATTGCCTATTTTTTTTATCCGACTACGGCGAAGCAGTGGAAGGGTATGTGTTCAAACTAAAAACTTGATCCTATTTTGACAACCGTGGTATCAACCGATTCGTCTTCATCGCAAGAGTGTAATTTATACAGGTATTTTTTTACCCAACCTTAGTCGGGTTTTAGTTTTTGAACTTACGTCTTGTTATAGTATATTAAACACAAGTTTTTATGAATTAAAGTTTTGCTGTGATTTGAGTACCAGTGCTTAAAACTAACGATGCAAACACCACAGCGGCAGTAGCGAGGTCGCTGTGCCTCCCTCTGCTTATTAGTTCATCTAGTCAAATTCATGTGTAAGTTGATGCATCTCAGAAGCCGATTTTAGTTATTGTTTTCAATGTAATTTTACTTTTTATAATAAAAAACTGATATCACACAAGTATTTGAATGTGTATAGGGATTACACACTTTCTTTTTTGTAAAATTATCTTCGAGAGATACTGGATTTAGTTGATTCATTCCATCGACGGGAACGCCAAAACGACGGGAACGCCAAAACGGGTGTTTTTTAGGAAACTTTACGGGGTTTTCTGTTAAGCCCAATTTATTTATTCGGGTTTCGGTGACCATATCCGGATAAAGAATTTTGTGAAAATTTGTTACACATAAAAAATTAAAGTCAATTAACCGTTTTCAAAGGTTTTAAATATTCGTGAAGACGAATCGTCAAATTTGGAGCCCATTTCGCCTTAAGTCATATTAATATTGAGTGATCCTCCAAGTTAGTCTCCATTCTCACTTTAGAGTTTGGAAATAAGCTTTGGAAATATGTAGTTCGCTGCGCAGCGAAGCAAACAGTACGGTGTCAGCTGTCACGCTGCTACATGTTCACAGAAACGCTGAACATTCCTCGTATAGGATATGTTAACAGCTGGCTGGTTTTAATATGGCGTAACACACGCCAAGATGGAGGTAAGTAATGTAGGTTGGTACCTATAAGTGTAAAGGTTAAGTTTTTATGTTCAAAAAGTACCAAAAAGTCTGTACAATGAATATAATAAAAAAAATATGGTCTAGGGGACTTAAAATAAGCTAGTGAACAAGAACATAACGTTGTTAAACATTGTTTCTGTCTATTTTTCTGTTTTTTGTTCACGTATCACGTAAAAACAACTGAACTAATTTCGATGCGGTTTTCATTGCTGGATAACTTAGGGTATGACTTAAAGACTGGTGGTAATTGGTATCTCAATGCGATGAGTAAAAGCCGAAAAATAGACAAAAAACTTTTTGACGGCTGAAGAAATATTGATCAAATGTTGGTGTATATTGGTCCTGAAATAGCACATACAGTATATTAAACCTAGGGAAATGACCACGCGTGCGAAGCCGCGGGTACAGCTAGTAAGAAATAAAGCAACTTCCTTCTATGAATTTAATTTACAGCTATATTGCTAGCTGCGGATTCTTCTGTTGAGAAGCAGACATCATTCCTCGCTGTCACTGGATCGTGGCGCCCGACGCTCGGCTTGAAGAGAGTAGTTTATTAAACCATTCATCTTGTAACTTTGTGTAAATACTGCGAACTTCAACTCAAGTACTTAGCTCAAATTGAAAATTTTACTGAAGCCCCTGATGGCGCCGACGACACTTTATCGACACTACTCGTAAACAAAAGATGAGCGAATTGTGTTTTATCCCACTTGACGCAATAGTTAGGACACGAGGAAAAATAATTCCTTGGTGCCTAATCAGTTAGGCAACCTAGTTAGGCTACGAGGAAATGCCCTTTAAAATCATACCATACATACTTTGTAGTTCAGTGAAGTAAGCTATAATAAGTATAATTTAAAAAATTCAATTAAAAAAATAGCTTTTCGGGTTCTTGTTTTTGTTATTTTGTTATTTTTACGACTTAAATAAAAAAATATATATTATTTTCTCTTTTAACAATTATAAGTTTTTCACGGAGCCGAAGTTTCAGCCGGATAGCTAATCGGGAAGTGCTCGAAATTTGAATTGCAAGATTCCAGAACAGACAAAATACATCAAACCTCAGAATGTGAGATAATAAGCTGGGAACTTGTATAACCTTTATTTTGGCATTCTAAAAGTTGTCTCTAAAATCTCATAAAATTTTGTGTATGAGACTTAAGTTACCAGTTACGGGTACCAGGACTAATAAGTGAATTGTAACGAAAAGGTTTATATCGTCTCGCTTTTATAACTATAACTATAAGCTCCAAAGATCTAATTTTGGTGTCAGTTTTTAGCTTATATAGGCTCGATGATGTTATATTTATTTTTTGTCAAGACAGAGGAAAAGGTGCATGACGCACAGAACAAAATATATGTTTTTGTGATCTTTAATGCGGTATAACTCCAGATTTGTACATGGCATAGACGTTTCACGACAAACAAACGGCCGTGCGCCCTGACACAGCCCCTCCCATTTTTTTCCCAAGCTGCGGTTGCTGCTGTCGCTGTCACAGTTGCGTTGCAGCCACGGAGCAACCTCCCAGATGACTCTTGCTTTTAGTTTATTAAATTACTTATGTTTTAACATTTGAAAATACTGCAAGCTTCAGTATAAAGTATTTAAAATTAAACATGATTATCATTACAGCAGCCAAAAGACGTCAACTACAGAACCTGAACTTAGGCCATAACAAGAGGTTCCTCGCTGTCTGCATGATGCGGCTCCTCGCGACTCTCACCAGTGGCCCAATTACAGAACTTGGTTACAATCGGATTATCACTTTTTTTATAGCAATTTCGACTCTATCGCAAGGCATTAGTGATTGCGATATTGAGAATTCGATTGAAGCCAAGTTATGTGGTCGGGCTGCAGGTCTCACCAGTTCGTTGGTCCACCAAGTGGCGGCCGTTGTACGCGCCGTAATCCGGTACGTGATGTCTATTCGAGAACCCCAAAACGATAAAAAATATAGCCCATATCTATCTTCCTGACATAATTTAAAAGCTATATTTCAAGCTGAGATGTCTGCTCTAAGTAGCAGACATCATTTTTCCCTGCCGCCGCGTTCTGTCACATTATTTAAAGGAGTAGTTTATCAAACTATTCATATGTAACTCGTGAAGATACTGTTAGATATGGCTGAAGTTAAATACATCCGTTTTCAGAAAAAGAGCAACAATTGTTAGTACTCGTGCTTCTTTCTTTTGAAAATGAGCAGTGCAGCAGATACTGTGATGTTTAAATTAGTCAGTAATTAGCATCAGAATTACTACATATTTTTTTATATATTTTTGCCACCCGTCTCTCTTCATCACGTCATAACTCAGTAGCTCGCAAATGACTAAGGTAGCTCGCAAGTCAGAGATCTAAGCGCTTCAATCAACTTACAATCCGCAAATTGACTAGGCAGCAAAGCTATTCTCGTCATGTGCATGTACAGCAGAAGTGAGCCGAGTTCCTAAATAATTAACAACATTGAAACCAGCTATTAAACTCACTCTGTACTCAGTGAAGTTGAGAGATTGACGAAACGTTACTTCGTACGAAAAGCAAGGAAGCAAGAAAGAAGTAGATCTAAAATCGTCGATATAAGTAGATATCCAAGAATAGCCATGGCACATGTACTCGTAGGTACTAATCAAATTCAAATCAAATTCAAATTTATTTATTTCATGATAAACACTTAATGATTCACAATAAAAAGTACATATAAGTTTAAGATTCACATTTTAGTGTACACAGAACCTACACTAAGCTGAGCTTGTGTTGTAGGTTTCTGTATTACCTTCGAGCATATTACAAAAACTATAGGTACTACGTTAACAAAGTAAGTACATGAAATGTAAGTTATTATTTTAACTTAAATTTGCTTTAATTATAATTTATATTTTATATTAAAAATATAAATAATAAATATTAAATATATACTATGTTATATAATAGTTAAGTTAGTTAATTAAAAGCATGCTTACAGTATGAGAGTGGGTATGTGTGATTTTAAAACGAATGAGTGAAAAATAAATAATTTTGGAATGAGGACTAAGCTGAATTGTTATGATATAACTTTTAATAAATTTTCTGTATCTTCATAATTTAAATAAGCTAACCATTTAATTAATGCACTCTTGGACTCCGGATTATTTAATGTTACAAAATTGTTAATAGCTTTGTTTATTTTATTGTACATATACGGACCAAGAAATATTTTATGTCTCCTAGCCAGCTTGGTATTGAACTTAGACCTGTAGAAAACTCTATCTTTCCTTCTTTTCAAATATATGTCTTCATGTAATTTGAGTGTTTTAGCTATTTTGTGCTGCGCCAGTACTAGGTTGTAGATGTACAGCTGTCGAACAGTGAGCACCTTACAGTCCATATAAAGTTCACGGGTAGGTTACCTAAAGGGTTTCTTAGTGGCGACTTTGAGAACAGCACGCTGAGCACGTTCGAGTGTCAACAAGTAAGTTTTACATGCACCTCCCCAAGTAGTGTTACAGTAAGTTAGAATTGATTTACACAATGCATCGTAGACATTAAAAAGTAAGTCTCGTTCTGCCACTTCACGTAGGTTTTTAAATACAAAGATTAATTTACGTACTCGCTTGCTTAAAATATCAATATGCGGCTTCCAGGTCATTCTGTAATCAATGTGAAGGCCTAAATATTTAATTATTTCTACGCGTTGTAGCTTCGTGCAGTCACAGTTGTTTGAAGAACAGTTGGAGTGTGCTTTGATTTCAATGTTAGGTAACCTACCTCGAGCATTTGAAAAAGTTAGGAACTTAGTTTTATCTACGTTCAAGGTCAGTAAATTATCCTGTAACCAACTTATAACCCTTTTTAGTCCTGATTCAGCATACTCATGCGCTTCTTCCCAGGTATTTCCCACAAAAATCAAAGCCGTATCGTCAGCATATGAGAATATTTTTCCATGATCCAAATTTAAATTGCACAGGTCATTTACGTAAGCAAGGAATAGAGTTGGTCCCAGTACACTTCCCTGTGGCACCCCATAGCTTACCACTTCATCATGGCTGGTTGAGTTACCTAACCTTGTTCTCTGGGTTCTGTCTTTAAGGTAGTCTTCCATTAGAGTCAGTGCATTTCCCCGTACACCCATTATTTCTAGTTTCTTCAAGAGAATGGGAACAGAGACAGTGTCAAAAGCTTTAGCTAAATCCAAAAATATTCCAATAACTTTCTTTTTGCTATCCAGGTATTCTATTATAACATCAGAAAGATAAGTTATTACTCCTTCTGTTGATTTTCCTTTTCTGAACCCAAACTGGTTAGGCGACAGAATACTAAATCTTTCGAGTTAGGATACCAATCGTACGTTGATTAACTTCTCCAAAATTTTAGAAAGTGCAGGTAGAATTGATATCGGCCTGTAGTTACTAACACTGTCTCTGTCACCCTTGTGAATAGGAATTATGATTGAGGTTTTAAAAACTCGTGGAAAACGTCCAGATGACAAACTTAGGTTACACAGGTGTGTGATCAGAGGCACCAGTGTTGGTGCAGATTGTTTAATTATGTTATTTGATATTCCAAATATTAAATAAATAACTGGTCTGTAGGTAACCGGGAGCAAAGAAAACAGCCGATACGTTTCACGGTCAGTTTATTACTGCGTTCACATCACAGCGCATATACATAGCAATAGGTGGTAGGTAGGTAGGTACATACACCTCAATAACACATTAAAAAACAAATTACATTTTAATACGCACACTTAAGATTTTCATTAAAGGAATACCAAGCCTGTACGATAACACTCGGAGATAAAATGTGTGATAATTAAACTCGTGTTAATTCAAATCCCTTTGATTTATAAAATTTTAATTACACGCCTTAGATGAACGTTAATAGGAGAGATGTTACACACAATTAGGTAAGGTCTGAATGAAAAAGTAGGTTCGTACCTAAATCATTCGATCCACTTTTCAATTGCTCGTGACTATCAAAAATGTAATATCTATCTTCTATCTATACTTACAATAACGCAGTAGGTAAGTACCAAAAAGTCTATAACATACATGCAGATTATATAAAGACAATAAAAAAAAAACTCTAGGGTATTAAACAATAGTTTTTTTTTTAATACCTTTTTAATATGTTTGTTTGTTTGCGCATCACGTAAAAACTACTGGACCAATTGCGATGCAGTTTTCACTTTTGGATAGCTTAAGGTTTGATTTTGAAAACTAATGCGAGTGAAATTCATATTAAATATAAATAAAACGGCTAAAAACTCACGCAATAGAAGATCGGAAATACTCCGACCAGTTTCGGACTATTTTGAAGTCTAGTGTTATGCATTGCCGACAAGCCGCGACGAGCAATTTTTTTTTAGAGCTCGCTTTTTTATTTATATTTAGCTTAAGATTTGACTTAAAAACTGGTGTACTTGTATCGCAATCCAATAAGTACTTGTATCGCCAAGCAATCGATAAAAAACTATTTGACGCCTGAACGGTATTTTGAACTTTAAAAGTACTTTTTTGGTCCTGGAATATCTTTTATCCCAGAGTAATGACCACGCCTGCAAAGCCGTGGGGCACAGCTAGTAATGTATATTTATTCTGAGAATCTAGTAAGAACCAAGGTTAGATTTTTTAAAAGTACTTACTCCACCCACACTCCTATTTAATGAAACCCATTTTCTATTCATTGGTTATCAATAAGTTACTTCAATCTGAACTTACACTTATTATCATAAAAATACCTTAGAAATCCGTGACGTAACAGACATCTTAGTATGTTGTTTTTAAACGCAGACGTGGTCAAAGCTGCATGGATACAAAGCTGCTATCCGCTGTTTGCTGGTTATTTTAGATCTTTATAATATTAATGCTTGGAATGAATCTTTTTAATTTCGTTTATCTACGCTACGCTCTCCCAAATTATAATTAAAAGTTCACCCTCAATAAACCAGTTTGTTTTATAGGCACAAATTGTTTCGAAATTTATATTATGAGAAATGGAATAAAATTTATAATAGAAATCTTACTTAGATATGATGTGGTAACTTACAAAGAAATTTTAACGTTGTTTAGCTGGTCCTTTAAATGATTATTTCCGAGTGAGCAAAGCGAGCTTAAGTCTCTGCTTCAAGTACAATCAATTTGCTTACATCTGTCAATTTGTCGTTACTCCCCTACAGGTCGTATTTTGCTACTGATCTGGACGAAATTTGGAATTTAACGGGTTTTTTTAACGATATTTATGTTTTTTTGGGGGTTTTTTGATTGGGGCAGTACGTCCACAAAAAGGGGCAAAAAGGTACTGAATATCAGCGCCTGTGAGATCCGATTTTGATGATTATTTTTTTATTTCAAATGTACTTTATTTCACGTTAATCTAATAAAAAATTGGTGAAGATCTGATGAGGATCTTAGGTGTGATGAGCAGAATAGTTCCTCAAAATGCAGTAAATTGCTCACTTTTAGGTTTCTATCAGTGGAATCAGCCCTTTACCTATTAGTAGGGATAGATGGAGCATCTTATTTATTCATGTTAGTCTTAGAATAAGGTCACTAGATGGTGCAAAAGTTTGTGCTCGCGAGGTCTACTATTCGCAGAACTACTTGTTATTTTTGTTCTACATACCGATTAATTAGTCTTCCACATCCACATTGGATTTATAAAACTGATTATTTTTATACACTGAGTAAATTGAGAAAAATAAATTACTTACAGCTTATAGAACATGTAGATTAACATACTACTTAAACATCCGCCACTTTAAAAAAGTTCGTAAGTGGTATAAGATATTCTAGTTAGAAAATATTTTTTTCGTTTACACGCTTTTAAAACATACTGCTATCATGTTTGTCAGTCTTGGGCCACCACCAGAAAGTGTCATTCTAGACTAAAAGTGCTTATTCGCGTAAAGCATAGTGATATAGAATATCAATAAAAAAACTATATTAAGTTTTCTTCGTTTTTTTTTTGTTATTTGGCAATAAATTGTTTTTATTCTTATTCTTAAATCAACAACTGAATCTATTTAACCCGCCATTGCGAAAACAATCGTTTTTTTTTCGTTTTTTTTTATTGTCAAGCGAAGATTGAACAGAAATAAACATATATAGCTGTATATAGATATATGTTTATGGCACAGACTTTGAACGGTCTGTTTGTTGCCGTGAAGGGTCAAACCCGAAGTTGAGGAAACTAATAAATGGGCCATCAACATCCTTCCGAAAACTGTTCGTCCATCTGCCACCAATTCGTATATACTTTTTTTATATCAAGGCCATTGACATTTTTACATTGAGTTTAACAGTCTATTTATGTATATGGATGTTCCACTATAGCGTCGCCCAGCAATAACTTTACATATTACGTCTAATTTAGTTTTATTTTGGTTTGTGACATAAGAATTATTACCAATGCTATTACCAAAATTAGCCCATCTTTCAATAGTCTGATTTTGACAAGCCACTAAGTATACCTCACCTAGCGGCACGTAAGTCTAGCGGTGAACGAAACGTGGCGGGGATCTTGGCACAGTCAAAGTTTATATAATGTGTTAAAATGTTGTATACTTTTTATCCCGAAAACTGACTGTGCCTGACTCTGAACTGACTGCTGTGTGTGATCCCCGCCACGTTTCGTTCACCAATATACTTACGTGCCGCTAGCTATATCAATTGATACGTCTTCAGGATATTATCATAGGCTATTATTTAAAAAAATTACCCGACTATGGCGAAGCATGGTAAGGGTTATGTGTTCAAGTAAAAAACTTGTTCCGATTTTGACAACCGAGGTCTCAATCGATTTGTCTTCATTGCAAGAGTGTCATAGGCTAATTTTTACCCGACTGTAGCCGGGTTTTAGTTTTTGAATTTATGTTTTGTTCTTAAACATTATCCTTATTAGGACGATTGATTGAGATTCAACCCTTTTAATAACGCTACAGCCTGAACGGCTGGAATATTTATCTATCTATTCTTATAATAAAACTGTAACAGGTCCAATTCTGTACATTGAAGATAATTTGTAAATATTTTTTGTAGGCTGTTCTGTGTTCCATACTAAAGCCAAAACTGTTTTTCTTTTCATTTTTGTATGTGTGTCTGTCTGTATTTTGTCTAGGCATCACGCCAAACATGGAATGATTTAAGTTCATACTACGAGGTAGGACATAGGATTATTTTCATCCCGAAAAGTTAAAGGGTTCCCGCAGGATAGGGGTTGAAAGTTATTTCAACGAATACTTAACACGCTGAAACTACTGGATGGATTTTGATGCAACTTGGCACATTCATATGATGGGTGAAAATTAAGGATTCTCTTTGTACTGAAAAAATAAAAGATTCCTCCAGGATAGGGGTCCTAATTCTGTACATTAAAGATATTTTGCAAAATTTTTTGGTGGCTGTTCTATTAGTACTGTTTAAGGCAAAACTTTTTTTTTTGTCTTTTGTTTGTCTGTCTATCTTCGACGCGCATCAGGCCGAAACTAATGAATGAATTCAAATGAAACTTGGCATGATTTGAGTTCATATTACGAGGTAGGACATTGGCTACTTTTCTTACCGGTAAATTAAAGGGTCCCCGCAAGATAGGGGTATTTTATTAGGAGTTGCTATTCATGTTTAACGGTTTATAGTTACTTCCGTCACCTCTAGGATACTGAAGGAATATTCCTCCAAATTTCAAATACCTAGGTGCACCGGTTTAGGCTGGGCGTTGTCTGACAGTCAGTCAGTCAGTCAGTCAGTAGGTATGTACTGTTTTATAGGCATGATTAAAATTATGTAATAAAACACATATTTTTATTATTCTGCCCAAAAGCGAAGGGCATCTGTACATATAATAAAGCAGTTAGTACCAAAAAATCTGTAAAAGGAAGATATTAAAAAAACTAAGGTACTAAAAATAAGATACTGGAAAATAAAATCATTTATAAAATTCGAGTCTGTTTCTTTGTCTCTTAGTCTATTCACGCATCACGTAAAAACTAATGAACCGATTGCGATGCGAATTTCACTGGATAGCTTAGGGTTTGACTTAAAAACTGGTACACCTACCTATTATCTCAATCCGATGAGTAGAAGCCGAGCAATAGATAAAAACTTTTTGAAGACTGAAGGAATTTTATTTAAATATTGGTACTCGTATATTGGTATTTTAGGTCTTGGAATAGTAATAGAGTTCTTTTAACCTAGAGAAATGGCCACGCGTGTGAAGCAGCGGAAAAATAAAACAGGTTTACTTATCTATAGATGTATTTGTATTATAAATTCAGAGTATCATAGAATTAATGACCTTACGTAAAATAAACCATGAAAAAGGAGTCACCAGTCTTATCTTGTCCAAGAAATTCGGGACACACATCCGGTTCAATACAATACAAATACAACAAATTTGTATTGAAAGTAGGTAAAATTACTTTGAGAGAGAGTGGCCCGTAGAAGAATACTGGGCAATACTGGGAATAATGCTGGGTAGCATTTGGTAAACTTCGTCGAGTCTTTTCGTCACCAATTCGTTAGTTGGAACAACGACATACGCAAGATGGCTGGCGGTGGTTGGAAAGGAAGGGCGAAGATCAGGTTCAGTGACGTGTTTTGGGAGAGTTAGGTACAGCTGTGGACTAATGCGGGCTGATAATGATGATTATTATGATACTGTTTATATGTAATTACCAATATTGATTAAAAGTATGATACTGAAGAAACTGTTCCTTCACTACTGGCGCCCTCGTATGTATGTACCTTTAGCCTCTGCATTAATAATGAGACAAGACGGTTACAATTACATGAATAATGTAAGAGTAATAAAAGCTGTCGTTACATTATTCTACATTTCTAGCCCAGTGACTACGAAGCTAAACAATTAAGTTTTACATTTCGTTAAACGTCTGTATGAAGATTATATTATTTCAGGCATTACACTCTATTGAAGAGGTGAGGAAGGAATACTTTTCAGAATCAAATAAAATCTTTATGGAATTGTGTCTGAATTTTTTGAGTGTTTATAAGTGACTTGAGAAAAGGAGACGGTTATATTTTCGACTGCATGAATGTTTTTTTTTTATGTCTGTCGATATAATTTGAAAATTCTTATTTTGTTTAACAGGGTATACTTTCCAATTAGTCACATATAAATGGCATCAAAATTGGTTCAGCAGTTTTTCGAGCATAAATAGTTTTTTGAGTAAATCCATTCGATTTTGTGTTTATATTGCCTTCATTTTATCTCTAAGCTTTGTGATGTGAGTGTATTCACAAGGTTGTTTTTATAGCGTAGGCACTGAGCGGCGAATGTTTAGAACTGGATTGCAAGTCAATTTTGAACAATTTAAGGACGTCCAAGGATGCTGAAGTTTTGCACATGGCTGTAGTCCTGATGACAATTAAAAAACTACAGTAGGAGTAGTAATAGTCCAAGGAACTACACAATCGGATGATGGAATCTCTTCGAGTTTGGGCTCCTTTGGTTTGTCTTCATGAGATCTCTGATTTTATGTGGTATCCAGGGTCTGATGATCGAGCCGGAAGGTAGCCACAGGAACTCAACAACAAAATGATGGAACTCTTTCGAGTTTGGGCGCATTTGGATTGTCTTGGTGCTCTGGTTTTATATGGTATCCAGGGCCCGATGATGGAGTCGGAAGGTAGTTACAGGAACTCAACAACTAAATTATGGAACCCCCGTCGAGTTTGGGCTCATTTGATTTGTCTTGGTGTATTGTGGTATCCAGGGTCTGATGATGGAGCCAGAAGGCAGTCACAGGAACTCAACAACAAAATACTGGAACCCTTTCGAGTTTAGACTCATTTGGTTTGTCTTGATGGGTTCTCTAGTTTTATGTGGTAGCCAGGGTCTGATGATAGAGCCGGAAGGTAGTCACAGGAACTTAACAACAAAATGATGCAACCCCTTCTAGTTTGGGCTCATTTGGATTGTCTTGATGAATTCTCTGGTATTACGTGGTTTTCAGGGTCTGATGATGGAGCCGAAAGGTAGACACAGGAACTCACCGACAAAATGATGGAACCCCTTCGATTTTGGGCTTATTAGGATAGATTTGATGAGTTTTTTGGTGTTATGAAGTATCCAGGGTCTGATGATGAAGACGGAAGGTGGTCACAGGAACTCAACAACAAAATGATAGAACTCTTTCGAGTTATAGCTCATTTGATTTGTCATGATGAGTTCTCTGTTTTTATGTGGTACCCAGGGTCTGATGATGTAGCCGGAAGGTAGTCACAAGAACTCAACAATGAAATAATGGAACCCCTGCGAGTTTGGTTTCATTGGGTTTGTCTTCATAAGTTCTCTAGTTTAATGAGGTATCGAGGGTCTGACGATGGAGATGGAGGAACCCATTAACCAACCATCAAATGATGAAACCTCTTCGAGTTTATGGTAAAATTGATTGGTCTCAATGAGTTCTCAAGTCTTATGACTTGAGAACTCATTGGAACCACCACTCAAGGTTCTGGTGTCTCGTAAAATAATGCTTTAAAAAAGGACACATACATCATTACAGCATTTACAACTTATAAATCCATTTGTTTTGGGTTTGTTTCCTCATATCTACGAGATGTGTAACCATTTTTTGAAAGAGTTCCATTTCATTCCAGTGAAATCATTCATATATTTCGTCAAAACTAATTCAGTTGTTATAATGTAGGTTTATTCATCCTTTGTTTTAATTAACCAACGCTTTGAGTCTAAAGTGAGTGGGTGTTTACTATTTTCGTTGGCATATATTCTTTCCGATGTTTGCTTAGGCCACTGAAAAGCAAACAGATGAACTCTTTCTTATCTTATACCTGTACTTTCATTATTAAACTTCATCAAAATTGGTATAGTAGATTTTTATTATAAAACATATTTGTTTTAATGTTTATAAAAACAAATAGATGCTTCTCTCATATATTCGGGATTTTTGAGCTGAATTAGATGGTTATTATTACTTCAATTCACCTTCAGTATAGTACTGTATAAATTTCATCAAAATTGGTTAAGTAGCTTTTTACAAACTTCTTAGTAATTCACTGGGTTATATAGCTTGGGATAAGTATTCCACTATGATCACCTGGGTGATCACCTGGGTGATCATAGGCAACTCTTTAGGGTTTTTTGATCACCCGTGGGGCAGGGGGTGCGAAGAATCTCAGGCCAGATTATGTATTTCCGAGAGGGAGATCAACAATCCCAGGGTGGCGTTGGATTCCTCGTCAATAAGACCCTCGCTGACAATGTTGTAGAAATCTCTAGTGTTTCGATCAGGGTAGCGTACCTAGTACTAAAACTTACCGAGAGATACAGTCTCAAGGTTGTACAGGTTTACCCACCGACCTCGAAACACTCGGACGATGAAGTGGAAGATATGTATCAAGACATATCTTCAGCGCTTCATAATACCACTAAAGCGCACTACAACATTGTCATGGGGGACTTTAACGCCAAAATGGGAGTACAGGCTTGCGGTGAATCGAAGGTTACGGTTCAGTTACCAGTCAGTCGGTCAGTTCAGTCCACACGGTTACGGAAGTAGGAATCACAGGAAGCAAATGCACGTCAATTTCTTGAAAAAAGAAGGACTGTATATGATGAACTCTTTCTTTGAGAAACAGCCCCATAGAAAGTGAACGTGGCCAAGTCCCGATGGCGGGACAAAAAATGAGATTGATTTCATTATTAAGGACAAGAAGCACATATTCAGAGATGTCTCAGTGATTAGCAGATTTAATACCGGTAGACTTGTCTGAGGCTCTCTGATTATCAACTACAATCTGTAAAGATGTCGAATGATGAAGTCTACGCTCCGTCCTAACGTGATTCAAACCGTTGTGGGATTAGAGCAGTTTCAGCTCCACCTACAAAACCGAACCGCTGCATTGGGAACCACAGAGGACGTAGACGAAGGTCTCCAACAAAAGGTGGGAGTCCTGAGGGAAGAGGGTGTGAAGTTTTGCCAGCTGCAATATACGGGCCCGAAGTCCAAGCTCTTGGCTTAGACTCTCCAGCTTATGGAGAACAGACGGAACGTTACGCAAGCCATGCAGTCAGAAAAACGAGCGCTCAATTGTAATATTAGTAAACTGGTGCGACGTTACCTCCGATGCTCCAACACACGCCAAATCGAAAAGGCGATTGAGCAAAATCGGGGGTCAAAAGTGTTCGCCCAGCAGTTGAAGCGCTCGCATCTGGCAAAGCTTAGGATTTCAAGTGGCCAAACCGTAACTTCAAAGCCGGATATCTTAGCTGAAATAGAAAACTTCTATGGCTGATTGTACGAGTCGCATGCTTCACAACCCGGCCCTACTGCAGAGAATACCCGAGCCACTCTTACTCGCCACTACAAGGAAGACCTGGCAGAAATCTGCCTAGATGAAATTGGGAATGTTGCTCGGACAGCTTAAAAATGGAAAAACCCCGGGTGACGACGGAGTCACTTCGGAGTTCTTGAAGGCAGGAGGTAAACCTGTACTGCAAGAGCTTCAGAAGTTTTTAACTCTGCTCTGAATACTGGGAGAACTCCAAAGGCGTGGAACAGGAGTATAGTAGTTTTATTTCACAAAAGGGTGATAAAACCTTCCTGAAAAACTACCGCCCCATCTCACTCCTGCGCCACGTCTATAAGCTGTTTTTGAGGGTCATCACAAATCGTCTCCAAAGAAAACTTGACGAGTTTCAGCCTCCGGAGCAGGCCGGGTTTCGTAGAGAATTTGGTACCATAGACCACACACAGTGAGGCAGATTATACAGATGTCCGAAGAGTATAATCAGCCCCTGTGTCATGTTTTTGTGGACTATAAAAAGGCCTTTGATTCCGTAGAGACCTGGGCTGTTTTGGAGTCACTGCAGCGATGCCAAGTGGACTGGCGGTATATCGAAGTGCTGAGATGTCTGTATGACGCCACGACTATGAGTGTTCAAGTAAAGAACCAGCAGTCTAAACATATCCAGTTGCACAGGGGAGTGAGACAGGGGGATATCATATCTCCGAAACTGTTCACGAACGCCTTGGAAGATATGTTTAAGATACTGGACTGGAAAAGGAAGGGCATAAATATAAATGGCGAGTACATCTCACACTTAAGATTTGCCGATGATATAGTCCTTACGGCGGAATCGCTTGAGGAACTTGAACGAATGCTGAACGGCCTGGCTCATGCTTCTCGACAAATCGGTCTTGGGATGAACTTAGACAAGACCAAGATATTGTTTAACAATCTTATTACCCCGAAGCCTGTAGTCATCAATGGTGAACCCCTCGAAGTTGTTAATGAATACGTCTATCTCGGGCAAACTCTGCAGTTGGGTAGACACAACTTCGATAGGGAAGCCAACAGAAGAATTTAGTTGGCCTGGGCGGCATTCGGAAAACTTCGTCAGGTCTACTCGTCATTCATTCCACAGTGCCTGAAAACGAAAGTCTTTAATGCGTGCGTCCTACCAATTATGACATACGGAGCCGAGACGTGGACACTAACAGTGGGACTTGTTCACAAATTACAAATTGCTCAGCTAGCTATGGAGAGAGCTATGCTCGGGGTTTCTCTGAAGGATAAAATCAGAAACGAGGTAATCCGCCGAGAATCACTGTCAATCGCTGGGGTAGACGTGTCCTCGAGTGGAAACCGCATCTTGGCAAACGTAGTGTAGGACGCCCACCGGCCAGGTGGAGTGACAACCTGCGAAAGGCGGCCGGCAGAAACTGGACGAGAGGAGCCCAAGATCGGGCTCTGTGGCGTTCATTGGGAGAGGCCTATGTCCAGCAGTGGACGAGCACGGGCTGATGATGATCACCCGTGATTGTAATCACCTAGATTATCATAGTCGACTCCATTCAAATTATCAATTCAGTATCCTTAAATCCCCTCTAAAAGACCATTATTTTTTTTGGCTTTTTTTATAGACTGGTAAAATGATATATACCATTTTACCGGTCTATAAAAAAAGCTTATAGATGTATATATACATCTACACCTTGTTCTTTCATTACTGTCCATCCAAAGATTGTCTGGAAGAGATCGCTCTTAGCGATAAGACCGCCCATTGAACTTATTTTAAAGAAATGTTTTATGTGTAATAATATCTTTTTAGGTACGATAAATTATTATCTATTTATCTATCAATATAAGAAATATACACTCGTAATAATAATTTATATCTAACTTATCTGGAAGTTATGTTTTAAGGTAAGTATACGCTAAGTTAAATCAATGATATCATTCTGGTATTAATATATATATTCATTAAATTGCAGTTAAATGGTAGGTAAATAATGGCTTTCTTGGATTACTTTTAAAGCCAATGGATGAAGGATGATAAGATACACATTTGGTGTGTGTAGGAAGAGCGTCATAACACCACAAATTTTCTTGAAGAATGGCATTTCAAACTAAATAATGCCATAAGTCACAATAATAACCTCGTGCATTTACTTAATGCACTGCAAAAAGATGCTGCCTTACTCGTATATACGCTGCATATAAAACAAAAAACCGCCCATATGCAAGAATTAAGTAATCGCAGCCAAATTGCACAAGTTCTTGAAGGCTTTATAAGAGAGTGTCAAATGGCACTATTGGATCGTCAACTAACTATTGGGCACTTTTTAGAGAAGTTGCGTTGTATAAAGATCTGTATATTTGCAGGTATTATATGAAATAACCCTATATCTGTCGTCTCATTAATATTGACACAACATAATAAGTTAAAATGCAAACACCTACCAATTAACTGAAATTTAATGAATATATTAATATCTTGCACCAGAATGACACGAATGATTTAACTTTGCGTATACTTTACTTTACCTTAAAACATAACTTCCAGATAAGTTATAGATAAATTATTATTAAGAGTGTATATTTTCTCATTTATAATTTTACCAATGTATAAAAAAAGCTTAGAAAGTAATGGTACTTTACAGGTGATTTAACGATACTGAATAATTTGAATGGAGTCGACTATGATCATCTAGGTGATTACATTCTCGGGTGATCAAAGGACACTAAAGAGTCGCCTATGATTAGTGATATCACAAATGATTGCAAGTCATTTTGAACTTTTTAACGACGTTCAACGAAGCTGAAGTTTTGCAAAGCAGTGTAGTTCTGATGATAATACAATATTATGGTACTATTAAACTAAAAGCCATCATCAGAACAGCTTAATAGTAAGGTAGTCACAGGAACTCAACAACAAAATGATTTAATCCCTTGAGTTTGGTCTCATTTGGTTTGTCTTGATAAGTTCTCTGGGTTTTCAGTAGTCTTTCAGAAGTTTTATTCAAAACTTAGTTTACTTCAAAGTCTGGCGCATCGACGTGAGGTCACAAGCCTGTCGGTATTTTTTTGACATTGGATTGGGCTATAGTACTATTACGGATTGGATTGGATATATTGGATATAGACTTTTGCACAAGAACTGCACAATCTGATTCCATCACCTTTTCATCACCGTACGACTAGGCGATCGGCGAAGCGCCACCCTTTTATCGTTGAAATACCTCGGCCAAAAACGAAGTGTTACGTTTCTTAATTTATTATAAGAACTGCAAAGGAGTGGAATGCTCTGCCCTCGTCAGTGTTTTCGGTAAATTATAACCCAGGTGTGTTCAAGTCACAAGTGAAAAGGTATCTAATAGGCAAGCGTGCTACACCTTCGACCACATTATCGCTTTCCATCCGGTGAGATCGTGGTCAAACCGATTGCCGAGAGGGTAATAAAAAATAAAAAATGCTCCACATTTATTTTTTTATTTATTTTTTGACTCCTACTCATCGGATCGAGATACCAAGTACACCAGCTTTTAAGTCAAAACTTAAGCTATTCAACAGTGAAAATTGCATCGCAATTGATCAAGTAGTTTTAAAGTGATGCGCGAACGGACAGACATTAAAAGTGTCTACTAAGTTTTAAAGGCTAGTGTACATACATACTATATCTAGTAGATACGTAGGGTTTTCTTAAAGGTTTTTTCATAGTTCTTGTAACAAAAGATAAACGAAATCTACTACTGAAATAGAATCCTCCAGCATACTGTTCGTCTGACACTGTTCAAAGTTCCACGGAAACAAAAGCTAGAAGTTCAGCAGTGTACCTAACTAAAGTAATTAAATCCATTTATAAGTTTTCAATTGGTTCTGCGATTCGTCCGGAGATAAGTACTTTCAGGAACTCGGTTTTCAGCTCTCCAATATTTGTTGGCAATTAACAGAAATAATACTTTTGTTTCTCGACCACTTCACTTTTAATGCCAATTTATTTTAAAGAGGATGTTATATTGCTATTGAAATACGCAGTCGAAATGGTGTTTTAACTACAGCAAAATAAGATTCTTAGTAGTTCAGTAACTTTCATTATATTGGGTTTTAATTCAAGTTACGAATAATATAATTTAAATTAAAACAACGGATGGTCTTTTCTTTATTGTGAGGTTTTGTTTACCAAATTTAAATTGACCGAAAAACAGCATATACGTTGGTACGATATTCATTTCCTATAAGTGCTTGTATATACCATTTTTCAAAGTCAGTTTAGTAAAAAACGGACAAGACTTCTTACTTTCTTTCTTTTGCAAAATGTGTGCTTGTCGGTCCCGAAAATGGTTAGTGGAGTCAGAAATCTTTGCGTTCATTCAATTTCAGAAGCATATTGAAGTGAGTTCATAATTAACAACGCAGAATCTGAGTATATGTGTGTACTGTCACAGAACACATATACTTGTATATTTACTTACAGTCGCCGGAAGTGGGATAGCGCACCGGATGTGACGAGACGGTTGCATTGCGCTCCACATTGCTGGAAATTTCGCTAGATACATCCTGTGTAGTGTAGTACTAGATACATACGTGTGTTCAATATGTTGTTGGGATATATCTATTTATATAATACGCTTTCACTAATTAAGACACTTTTCCGCTCAATTGAAGTTTTCAAAGAGTTAGAATACGATCACCGTCCCTTTATGTGCCTAGGCCCCGACCCGACAGACCCATCCTCCCCTCCACCGACCAAGTCTATAGTGGACTGGAAGCGTTTGGGGGAAGCCCTAAAGTTCACCCGATCTCGGTCGCATCCCTGACGACATAATCACCCCCGACGACGTTGCTCGCTCGATAGATGCCTTCACCAGCCACCTCAACACCAGCATCGGTGAGTCCTCTAGGCAGGTCCTAGCGAAGGATATCCGCCACTGGGCCCTGCCTGCCGACGTGAAGAGGCTGGTGACGACAAGGAACGCAGCCATTAGAGCCTATGATGCATTCCCCAACGCTGAACGCAAAGCCACCTTGAGCTACTACCACCGCTTGGTCAGGATGCGCATTAGTGAGCTGCGCGAACAGCGTTGGGACGACTAATTATCCGAAATCTCACCGACCCACCAGGGCCTACTGGGGGTTGGCGAGAAAGCTTAAATCCGATACCATCACCATAATGCCCCCCTCTCAATAGAATCGATCTCCCGCCAGCCTTCGAAGACGAGGACAAGGCCGAATGCTTGGCGGAGAGCCTCGAAGCCTAGTGCAACCCCACAAACGATCACGTTGATCCTGTCCACATCGCCGCGGTGGACCGAGTATCATTTCGATATAAATAAATATGAATATCTTAATTTTAATAAATAAGCGTTGAAAATTATGCAATTTAATCCTCTTCCAAGGTTTCATGACCTGCAAGACCCCGTAGACACAAATTTTGCACTTAGCATTCTCATTTCAACTAAGCCCCAGAGGTTGTTAACGCTTTAGAACTGTTAAAAGCCCTAACTCAAAGGTATTAGTTTAAATTGTTAATGTAAGTACATAATAGTTAATGGCAACTAAGTTCTAAGCACCTGATTAAACCCCTAATTAATTTCACTTGTTACTGAATAATATATTATTACTAAAGAAGGCCGGGCCCTCTGTTTATAAACGTCTATTAAGTCATGTATGTTAGGCAGAAACAACTTTGAGATGGAATAGACAGATTTGGCTGGAAGCATTTGAAAAATTTAATCATGTCTTCTCGTCCCACAAAAGATAAAAATGGTCATACGGAGCCAAAACGTTACTTTCACAATTTCAAACTCGCTACAAGAGCTAAGAAACTAGAATGCATGAGATTTTTCTAAACGATCGCATCTGAAACAAAGTGAACTGACATAGAAAGAAAGTCACAGGTGTAGTCATAAGGCCCGTCACCGGCATGGCATTGCTTTAAGAATTAGCAAAACTGAAGTGGCAATCGGCCACATATTATGTCAAAAATTCGATCCGTTAGGGTTGACAAGCTCCTGAGTGGAAACCAAGTGTAGGCAAACGTATTGAAGGACGCTTTCCGTCCAGATGGGACGACGACCTACACAAAGCAGCTGGCAGTAATTATATTAAAGAGGCTCAGTGGAGCGCATTAGCTTGTGGAGTATGTCCAGCAGTGGACTAATGCAATAAAGTTCTATATGAGTACGGATAGGACTAGCCGTTGGTGAGGACAGTTTTAAATTCACATGGAATAATAATACTGTGATTATTTAGAATTATAAATGTGGGTGCTTTATAATCATGCGAACACTATCATTGCATTAAATTAGTCTCGAATATAATGTTGTTTCTATAGACTCCTGGATGTACCTACTACAATGTTTTTATTAATTTACAGACATACAGACCACATTTATAAAAATGACATATTCATATACAGCAGTAGCTTATTTGAAGTACTTATTTGACAATTTCTTTTTATTTATAAATTATACATACTTATTGTTACATACTGCTTTATTATAAATATATTAGATAAATCTACTGAAAAGGAGGAGGTTACATCTTTACTGTTTTTTGTAACATTGGGTATATCTAAGCGAAACAATAAAAAAATCTCAAAGAGACATTAGGCCAACGGACGGAATTCGAAGCCGCAACCGCAGTACATCCATACCAATATATAAAAGTGAAACGTTGGCTGTTTGTTTGTTCGGGGAGCTTTCACGCGATAACAGCTAGACGGATTTTGATGAAATTTGGAATGGAGATAGCTTATACCCTGGAATAAAACACAGGATACTTTTTATCCCGGAAAATTGTAAGTCTCTAAGGGAAAACTAAAAAAAAAAAATTACTCGCTGTAAGAAACTGTTGCCATGGAAACGAAATAACAAGTATCTCAAAAAACATAAAGAGCATTAAAATGAGCATTAAATGCATTAAAAACATAAGTGCTCTAATCTGCTTTTGTATTGGTTTCTAATATCCCAGAAGAACATAAGATTTTTGTTTTCGCAATAAACTGTAGTCCACGCGTACGAAGTCGACGCGACAGTCTACACTAATATTATAATGAGGAAAGATTTAATTGTTTGTTTGTTTGTTTGTTGTTTTGTTTGTAATGGATAAACTCAAAAAATACAGACCCGACTTTGAAAGTTCTTTCACATAAAGAAAGCTAAATTATCAGCGAGTAACACCAGCAGGACTTTATTTTTCTAAAAATTAGAGTAATTTAAAATTTAAAAACTGAGGTATTAAATTTTGCAAAAAAAACGTTTAATTTGTATCACAAACCAAAGAGTATATAAATACTACGTAAGATCACAAACTAAGAAGAAGATACGGGTCTTTTTTATATGGAACGTTGCCATGGAAACGTAATCACAGAACATCTAATAATCATTGACGTAATGCTCTATGCTAATAATACACGAAATAGTAACCGTAATTCAACCTCCTTGCGTTAAACAGAATAATATTGTAGACGAAATGGTACGTGAGTATAAACATTTTATATCCGTTATTTCTCCGAAACTGTTCACCTTTGCACTGGAAGATATATTCAAGCTTCTGAACTGGAACGGATTTGGTGTTAACATCAATTGCGAATACATCACTCACCTTCGATTTGCTGATGATATAGTCATCATGGCTGAAACCCTGGAAGACTTAAGCACAATGCTTAGTGACCTAAATATTGTTTCCCAACAGGTGGGTCTTAAAATGAACATGGGCAAGACGAACATCATGTCAAATGCCCATGTCGTACCCATGCCGGTTTATATTGGGAACGATATTATCGAAGCTGTTGATCACTATGTCTACTTGGGTCAGACGATCCAATTGGGTATATCCAACTTCGACAAAGAGGTCAACCGACAAATCGAACTCGGATGGGCAGCGTTCGGGAAATTACGCCATATCTTCTCGTCGCAGATACCGCAGAGCCTCAAGACGAAAGTTTATAATCAGTGCGTGTTGCCAGTGATGACATACGGCACTGAGACGTGGTTGCTAACTATTGGTCTCATACAAAAGCTCAGAGTTGCGCAGCGTGCAATGGAGAGAGCTATGCTAGGTGTTTCACTACGTGATAGAATCAGAAATGAGGAAATCCGTAGAAGAACGAAGGTTACCGACATAGCTCTCAGAGTTTGCAAGTTGAAGTGGCAATGGGCATATAGTTCGCAGAACCGACAACCGCTGGGGAATAAAGGTTCTCAAATGGCGACCACGAACAAGCAAGCGAAGTGTTGGGAGTCCCCCCACACGATGGACCGACGACATTGTAGCTATCGCAGGAAGTCGGTAGATGGAGGTGGCACAACATCGCTCGTCATGGCGCTCTTTGGGGGAGGCCTATGTTCAGCAGTGGACTTCTAAAGGCTGACGTGATGTATGTCTATGGTCAAAAACAACACGATCGTTGCTACCAAAGATTTTGAATTACGCTTACTAGCGTGTATTTTTTTTAAGTTACGTCGGGTATGAATTGATAAAAGTAAGAAAAATTCCGCAGTGTGAGCGCTACCCGTGCGAAGCCGCGACGAGTCTCTTGTAAAATATATATTGAAAGTTTTATCATAAGAAACTACGTTTATCTCATCATGCAATCTACACAAAGCGGCTTAAACTGTGAAGTATTTCTCGAACGAAGTGAGCACGAAAAGTATTGCTCATTAAGATTAACAAATTGTATTTAATAAATGAATAAATAAATTTGTAGCACTGTAACGAATTTGTAGCCTTGTGCTGGTGCCATGATTATGGTGGCAGTGTCTATAAGGTACATCATTTTAACCCGACTACGGCGAAGCAAAAGGGAGGGGTCATGAGTTTAACAGTCTATGTATGCACGTATATATATGTAGATGTTCCACCATAGCGTCGCCGCTATTGGTCCGATTTTGACAAGCGAGACAAATCGATTTATCTTCATCGCAAGAGTGTCATTGGACATTTTATACCCGACCGTAGTCGGGTTTTGGTTTTTGAAGTTATGTCTTGTTTATTGTTATTCTTTGTCGTGCAAAGTTTTGGCTTTCTGTACTTTCAAATGTAATTTTGCATTTATTATCGAATCTTTGTGTTTCTCTCTTCTAAATAATTTTTTTTATACGTTAAAAAACCAAAAAAATTTTTTTAATAAAACCACGGACTTTCTCCCTGAGCCGTAAATTTTTGCAATTTTTGTAGGTTTTCACATAAATATTCTGGTCACTTTTTCTAATAAACGGTGTTGATGTTTTTTTGTTTACGGATAGATAGGTTCATCTAGTATTTAAATAAAACAAAATAACAGTATGTCATCGCTTTAATTTTTTTTTTTTTTTTTTTTTTCAAATGTAGTCCCATTTTTGGCTTCTTAATTTTCCCGCCGTTTCCTCTACCTATATAATAATTTTATAACTCTTTGGTTTAGTTTGTCAGTGGCTACATATATTCAGCCAATCACAAGTTTTGTACGATTGCGTTGAGGAAGCCATTGAGGAAGGAACGGAAAATAAGTTTTACGCGGCAACAATATTTTCCTGCCAATTCGCCCGTAGTGACTATTACATAATTATTCTATAGCCGTATATACACAGACGTTGACATAAGGTTCAAAATGCTTCAACCCGTAAAATGACCGTATTTGCCATGAGGTAACTTTTTTCACGCTCCGCGCCGCTCTGCTTGCCGCTGCCCTCGAAAACTTCGAACTAACTCTACTTGTGCAATCGACTTTAACAATAAGACTAGACTAGTGGCTCTGTTGTAGACCTCGTGAGTCTGTCTTTGCGTAGCTTAGAACTGCAAAAATGTTCAGAACATTTTTCAAAATGTTATGTTACGTTTTCAACCCCATATCTCCGCAACTTTGAACAATTTCAAAAAACGAATTGTCAGAAAAAGTAAATATAATTATCGAACCGGCTCACAAATTTTCACAAGAACTGGTGGAGAAATGCGACCAGTGGATAAGAACGGCCGGATATCCGCCGGACATACTAAAGCATTTTTGCTTAAACTGAAACGGAGACGCTTCGCTCGGGCTTCGCGCTCGCTCGGTTAATAATACAACACCACGCCTGATGTTTTGTGTTAGTTGTCTTTTCAATACTGTTTCATGTATTAATCGACAACAAAAAATAAGAGGTTCTCAATTCGACGCTTTTATTTTCTACTCCAATTTCTCTGAGATTACTGGGCCTATTTAAATGTGTTTTTACCCGACTGCAGCACGAAGGGTTAAGTGTTTGGGTTGTATGTTTGTTTGTTTGTTTGTTTGTTTGTTTGTACGTTTCTTAGGCGCGTCCTACAGCATCAACGACTTGACGGATTTTGATAAATGAGGTATCATTGGATTCGTCTTGGTTACGAGAGTGCTATATGATAGCACTCTCGTGATCAAGAGTATGAAGTGTCAAAAAAACTAATATGGCGGCGTACAACTGCCATGATGTATTTCCAACGGAACAAAAAATGAGCAAAAACTGGTATAGTGAGGTTTCAAAATGAAGATCTATAAGAGGCTATTTCAAATATATATAATTTATATAACTTAGCAGTAGCAATTAAAATATACGAGTTGACCGCCCGCAAAACTAATTACACTAATATTATTTAAATCTGCTGGGCCTGGATTCTGTATCCACCACCACTCACGCCAATTCCACGCGAATTCCACGTCGATTCCACGCTGCCTGCGTGGAATCACGAACAAATTCCACGCAGGCGGCGTGGAATTGGCGTCTTAAAATTAGAGAATTAGGCTCCTGGACAGATTATGTTAACATTTGTTACGGATATGAATTTCTGTGACACAAACAACAAATTTTGAATATAGTGGTCTTTTTGGAGGTGTAAAGAAAAAAAATTAAAAAAAATATGTCTATACCGTGAGACATATCAAATGAATTAAAGGGCTTGTTGTGAGGGTCTATTTTTTTATAATTTTGTAGTAAGAGTTTTTAAGTTATTTAATAAAATATTTGTAAATTGACTATTCCCGTCTCCCCCTCCCCCATCCACTCTACTACTATCTACTTAGCCTTACATTTTGAAAAAATATATGTAGTTCTTTACTTATAGATTACAGGAAAACCAAACCAATACTCTCGATACGTACGGAACTGTCTGCAAGAGAGTTCAACTTGCTCTCGTCCGGTTTTTTAACTTGACGCAAGCAAACCCGTGGGAAAAGATCTGATTCATCCAACAACGGAGATGTTTACATTTAACCAATCTCTTCACGGCCGCTAGCGAGCCATTCTCGTAAATTTTATAGCTCGGTCTGTGTTGCCATATGTCTTCTTTTCCCTTGACACTGTCCTTTTAATGGTAGCACAGTTAAAGTTTAATGTGTTTAGTTTGTAAACAGTTTTATTTTTGTGAGTAAATGTAAGAGCTAAATCAGTTTGGGGGTTGTTGAGTTTGGACGGTATATACCTAAGCCGAAAACTGGGAGTAACAAATTACTGGGAGTAATAAAAACTTGGAGTAAAAAATTACTGGGAGTAACAAAAACTGGGAGTAACAAATTACTGGGAGTAATAAAAACTTGGAGTAACAAATTACTGGGAGTAACAAAAACTGGGAGTAACAAATTAATACACTGGCCTTCAAAACTTAGTACCACACTTTTAATGTCTGCGTTTGTTCGTGCATCACTTTAAAACTACTGAACCGATTGTAATGCGATTTTCATCTTTCATGCAGATTTTAAAATTCATGGCAAGAGGAGGATGAGATCGTCGTAGAAACCCCTTTGTTGTTTGATTATTATAATTTAATTGTTTGAAAAACATCCACTGTACAACTGTCAAAATTACAAAGGAAAATATAAGAACAAAAAGACTTGAAATGCACCAAACGGAAGACGGGAATACTTTGGTTAAATTTGTTACACAAAGTTACATAGAAGCACCTTCTATCGTAACATTCCTAATAACATAATAATAACAGTATTACAGTCGATTGGCACTTTAAACCATTGATATAGTTTTTTTGTGATTGTCGTCATCGTTGAATCGTTGTTGTTCGTTCGTTGAGTGCAGGTTTTGGGTTTTGTTTGTGACCAGAAAGAATGGTGTGGTAAGTATAGGTAAATATCTTCGGTACGGCAGTGGATCAATGAGGTAGAGGCTGAAAGAATTATGATAATGAAAAATCGAGAATATAGTTTAATTTTACCTACCACAAAATTCAAAATTAGTGTGATGCGATGGTAACCCTAAAGTAATCTTTCTGTCACGAGATGTTAACTAGAACAGATTTAAGTTATTCATAACTGATTCATGCCCTGCCTTGTTTTATGTATGTTCTTAGGGAAATGGCCCGGAAAGATATTGTAGAATAGGAATTTAGAATACCTTTTGAATATGTGATTTAAATCGATGGTACTGCTGGCCACTAATTCAATAATCTTCCATGCAGTCGGGTAAAAACGTATATTTTGAAGCTCATCGTAATTCTATCAATAAATACTGATACTAAAAATGTGCAGGATTCCATATCTAGAAGTTTGTTCTAAACCGAATCCGAAGCGAGGTGACCGGCGGAGAGCTAAGGTAGCTGATCTAACTCGGAGAAAAAATAAGCTGCTGGTCACATTTGTTGTTCAACCGATAACCGTTGGGGTTGACGTGTTCAAAAATGGAGACCGTGAATCGGCAAACGTAGACGCCCTCCGGCTAGATGGAGCGACGACCTATACAAAGCAGCTGGCAGTCATTGGATGAGAAGAGTCAAATATTGGGATCAGTGACGCTCTCTGTGAGAGGCCTATGTCCTGCAGTGGACTAATTACACGCTGTTAATCATGATGATAATAATAATGAAGGAGTTCATTTAGACCATTATTCTCTTGACTTATAGTTAATTTGGACCATTATCCTTTCGAAGCGGCAAGTATTAGTTTAGACAATAAATTATCTGGTTTGGCCATAATTATTTGGGAACATTGTCCTCTCGACTTGGCCAATGTTCATTTGTATCTTTGATAGATATAATTATGGTCTCGTATTATTTGATACAAAAAACTGAATACCAGCAAATGCAGTTCTAAATAACAAATTCGTGAAACCAACATTTCCCTTACACAAACAAAAGTAAAGAAGTCAAGTATTCAGCACTTGAGAAACTGTTCACGCAGTGCGCCTGTCTTCCGCTTCGCTTCAATTTGACTTCCAATAATCATGTGCTATTTGTTGTTCGGAACTGACTTGAGACTTGTACTAATCGTTGCTGCTGTTTCGTGTTTACGATGAGTGATTACTCGTAAACTGCTCCGAGAAATAATCCAGCATACGTTTTATGTCCTATAGCGCTTTGGACCGCATAGTTATGCAGAGCTGGACAATATTTCCTGAATTATTGGTAGAACTTAAACTCGCATCATCCGTGACTGCGCGACATATGCCAATTAGGCCACCGTAATCACGATGGATGGAAGATGCGGGTCCGTAATACAACATTTTTTTCTGTAGTAAATAACTAAGATATGGTTTCTCTAAGCAGGCGTTCGAAATCGAATACTTTTGTTTTCACCTCACAAGCTCGGAATGATTCTGTTTATCATTCGAAATCTGAGTGCAAAATTGCATTTTACCCGCTAGCGTGGAAAGAGTTTTTAAAATTCGAACCTTTCTATTCAATAATTTTCTATACCGCCAATTCACTGCAAATACTTTATTACTAATTTATGTACTATATTATTATCCGACTTGACCTTCTTCTTGACTTCACTTGAATAACCTTCGATTATTTTCTATACCGCCAGCTTGTACTATTATTTATTCTGTGCCATCAGTCCACTGAAAATACATTAATATGGCGTATTGTTCCCAAAGACAATTTGTAGTGTTGGGAAATCATCCGTTGCATTGACACGATGAGAGTACACTCGAGCGGGCACTGAATTTAACTGCATCCGAATGTACAGATAGTGTTTACACACGTCCGAGCTAGCTCCGTTAATTTTTCGAAGGAACAAGTAATGTTATGAACAAAAACCCGACACAGGTCAGGTGATGCTGATTTTTCAGGGGTTTCAAATAACGCTTAGAAAAATCACGCATAAACCAGACATAAAATTAAAAAAAAAACCTTCATCCGTTTGTGAGCTATATGCTACTACATGTACACAGACAGACAAAGGTTCAAATTAACAACAACCCTCTTGTAAACGTCGGGGGTTATAAAAGCTTTGAAATGACGAATGTTCATTTGTGTGTCGGACACCGCGCCGTAGGTCGTTGGTTCCAACCCCAAGAATGAAGATGAGCTTTTAGTGAAGGAAAACATAGTTATAAATCCACTTTCAAGCTGCTGGCTGATTCAGCACAGTGAAAGTGTGATTATGTTATTAACGCCACTAGGACCATTTTTCATTGATAGATAGTCCAAGTGGCGTTAACCAAACCGCACTTTAACTCAGGCTGCAGGTCTTTCGGCAATTAATGGAAGAAAAGGGCTAAGTTCGTGAACAAATTATATCAACCTCCAAGCCATAATTATGCCATAATTATATTTACAAATGAAATATGTTTAATATGTGTATCCTAGCTTATAATAAACTACCGGAGGATTAAAAACTATTGCAGGGCAATGTATTTAAAATTAAGTTGACGAACTGGTTAGTTGATAAATGTTTTTATAGTGTCAAAGAGTTTTTTGAAGTGGGACAACTGTAATACTAATGTTAATGACTTATTTTTTTATATCATTGTATTTTGACTTTTTTTTTGTTTTGTTTGAAACTTCTGCACACTACGGGTTTTTTTATGGAATGACATTTTATTTGTAGTTTAATGTTATATTTTAAATGTATTTTTTGAAATTTTAAATTTATTGATTTACTCTAAATATATGCACGCTTGCTTCCAGGCTGAATACTATTACACACAAATTTGACAAGAATTGAATTGTAACACTATTAACTATGTATTCTTGCAAATAAATGATTTGATTTGATTTGAATCTGTGGATCGAGATACTTACTCAGAAATAGAACCATGTAATTATCAGAATGCGCTGACTTGTTCCAAAGTTATTCGCTTGTTCTTGGGGGCTTCATATTAGGGCCAAAACACTACGTCATATCGTGGAAAACTATAACGTTCATCACTGAGAAATATTGTATTCCTTATCATTTATCCAAGCCTCTTTCAGGAGATGAGAGTCAGTCCCACCCGTTCTAAGATTAGCGTGATGACGTAGTCAATCTTCGACCACGTCATACTTAACGCCAAGTGTGTCAAATAAAGTGATCACGTACTAGCCTATACCACAGTACATTTATAGTAAGGATTGTTATGTACTGCGGATATATTTACTGTACCAGTAATAAAAACGTAACAAATGATATGCTATTTATTTTTATTTGACACCTTTTGTTTTTTTCTATTTTATCTAAGATAGTTCGCAAAAGTTGAGTATTGTGTCACAGTACTCAACTTTTTACAACTTTTTTTAAAAAAAAAAATTTACTTCTTGTTTTTTACTTTGTGTCTGTCATGTCCGCTATGATCGGATGTCGACATCATTGCTCCTAAGATAGTAGCATCTGAGTATACCCTGATCGTAAAAACGCGGCCTTTTAAGACAACCTTATAAGTAAAGTCAGAAAACGTTAGAATCACAGTTATTTTAATAGCTTTATATCCCTTGGCATACGTTGAGATTGCGTAAGATGTAATTGGACACTGTCGAGCAGGTGTTATGAAAAACCTTTTATTTAACTTGCAATGTATGTTTGCTTAGTTGGAATCTTGCGAGCTGAATTAGAACCACTTCCTCTTATCCGACGGAGTTGAAATTTTACATGTTGAAAATCGACACATTGACGACATGTTGATCCAATGACAATGCATTTTTACGGTAAGCATGAGCTGAATCGACATACAGGATTAGCTTCAGATAAAGGAACTCTTCAACGGTCATCGGCACAGACACGAAATTTTATGTACGCATCTTATGATAGCCGGTTTTAAGTTTTACCATGGCATGGTTGCTACACACAAGGTTGAGTCCTGACTAGGGAACTTCTCAACGGTTAACAGCACAAATACGAACTGTTGTATACCCATTTAATTATTTTTTTAATGTTTTTTATATTAACTAATTACGGGAAAAATGTTGTTTTGAAATGCATAATTTCTATTTGTTTTATGTGTAGTTCATAATATAGCCTCTGTTTTTTCGTTATCAAGACAATTTTGCATGGCTTATTATTAAGTGATCAATACAGATCATTTTGTTATAACAAAATGTAAGTGTAACAAAGAGTAAACAAATAGGAACATTTGAAATATCAAAGTTCATGGATGCGTGAGTGGATAATTTAATCACAGAAGACTGCACTATTTTTTATTTTTCGTGAGAACTTGACGGAATTAACACAACTAAAAAGTTCGAGATCTTGCTGTGATGTAGCGGCCGATCGTCATAACATGGTTTAACTGTGTGCGTGATACTTGTGGTACTTGCTGGTCAGCATATCTTGGTTACTTCACTTTCGATTTGGGGGTGTGGACTCTTTCTTAAACGTTCCGGACGTCTTTTTTTAATCGGCTTGACATCAATGGTTCATTTCTCATAATAATATTCCATCAGCCGCTTATTTTATTATTCCATGAATCAGTGTGTTCAATACGGTCAAATATGTATATGTAATTAATATTTCTATATTTTTACTGTTTATCGACATACTGAAAAGACTGAGATTCCTTTAATTAAAAAATATTTCCTTAAAATGAAACAACAACAAGTTCGTTTGTTTTTTTTCTGTAAATCTCTTCTATTTATGTTCCTTCTAAAATTCTTATAAAAATGTAGCTTTTACGTGTACACATAAAAAATGCCTTCATGGCATTCATAAAAAACGGAGCTAACATCTTGGCTTATTATGTTCACGAAACGGTGTGGCGAGAAGCGAGATTAAATTTCAGCTCATGTCTGACTTTCTGTGTAACGTATGAATCCTGAAAATGTCGAGTCATGTTTGTGAAACAAAACACAGTCTAGGTTCAATTTATCTATCTATATCTATAGTTATAATAAAGCGATTAGAACGAAAAATTCTGTACGAAGAAGATAAATAAAACAAAATGGACTAGGACACTTAAATTAGGCTACTGAACAAGTTTTTTTTTTTTAATCGTGTTTGTCTGTCTATTTGTGTGTTCTGTCAATCTGTCTGTTTCTGTACGTTTGTTTGCGCATCACGTAACAACTACTGAACCAACCACGCTGCCGTTTTCACTGTTGGATAGCTTAGCGTTTGACTTAAAAACTGGTGTACTTACCTCGGGTTTCTGAAACTTTTGTTATCTTTGACAACAGATTAAATCTATTACTGTCATTGTCATTTGTTTAGTGCCAGATAAAGGCAGCATTAGAGTTAATTTGTTTTGTCAAAGTTAACAAACGTTTCAGAAACCCGAGGTTAGTATCTCAATCCGATGAGTAAAAACAGAGCAACAGATAAAAAAAAATTGACGGCTGAAGGAATTTTAATCAAATGTTATATTGGTATTTTAGGTCTTATTTTTTTATTTCTCTAGGCTAAATTACCACGAGTGCGAAGCTGCGGGCATCAGTTAGTTCTTATAATAAAGCAATAAGAACGAAAAAGTCTGTACTTACAAAGAAAATAATAAAAAAAAAACAGGTCTAGGGTGCTTAAAATAAGCTACTGAAAAAGAAATAACTTTTTTAAAATTCCTGTCTGTCTGTTTGTCTGTATGTTTGTTCACGTAAAAACAACTGGACCGATTGCTTACTGCTGGATAGCTTAAGCTTAAGGTTTGACTTATAAACTGGGGTACCTTATATCTCAGTTCGATGAGAAGAAGCCAAGCAATCGATAAAAATCATTTCAACAGCTGAAGAAATTTTGTTTAAATGTAATGTATTTTAGGTCCTATTTTTCCAGGTTAATAGTACTATAATGTGCTATTACATTATAGTACTATTAACCTAGAAAAATGACCACGCGTGCGTAGCCGCGAGTACAGCTAGCAGATAAATAAAAAATGAACGCTCTTTCATTAGTGATGTACCTATCAGTCAATGAACTGAATACTGCAACTATTATACGCACTAAGAATGAATGGAGTGCCTATACGACAATACCAACCAAACATGTTGCCACAATCTCTAGAACACACTCGCGCATCGCCGCTGGGCACAGTACCTACCTATGCTATGTATGGAAATTGCACAATCTGATTCCCGTATCACCTTTCCATCACCGTAAGACCAATCAGCAAAGCGCCACCCTTTTTCACCCGAGTACGGCAAAGCAATGGGTAATAATGCCCCTAATACTCGTAGGTCCGAAGCGAGCGAGGTGTCAATCGATTCGTCATCAACGCAAGAGTGTCATAAGTTATTGGGTTTTAGTTTTTGAACTTGTTGGTAGAAATACCAACAAGCACAACAGCTATGCTATGCTAACAGTTATGCTTCTTCACTTATTCAAAGGAATTCAAAGTGTGGAGTGCTCTGCTCTTGTCAGTGTTTTCTGTAAATTATCCGATGTGTCTACAGAGAATAGGTATCTACTAGGCTAGCGTGCTACACCGTCGACCACATCATCGCTTTCCATCAGGTGAGATCGTGCTCAAAGGAGTGCCTTGATCGTAATAAATACAAGACATAATCGAAGGTGCTTAATAACTAGCTTAAAAGCTAAAAAACACGCCTGTCCGGCCAAAAAAGAGCTTTTTCCAATAAATTATATACTGTTGGAATGTGCTTATCAAGGCATTCAATTTGATACCCATATTGAAAATTAGAAGAAAAGTTTTTTTTCTATTTCCATACATTTTCTATGCCGCCATATTGTTTTTTTTTTTTTTTTTTTTAATCTGTTTTACTCGGGGTAATGTAAGAATTGTAACGATACCCCACACGTCTAAATCTGTTCAGGCATTTAAAAGTAATGGAATAAAGAAACTCACATATATACATACACATACAAACTTACATACAAACATACATACAAACATACATACATACAAACATACATACAAACATACGTACAAACATATATGAATTCTAAAAACATTACACTCCTTTTTTTTGGGCAGTCGTGTAAAAACCCGTCTGCGAACAAAACTAAAAAGAGGCAAAAGTGAGAACGGTTGCTAACCAACTTTAAATCGTTATAGTTCCTGATCTGGTTATGAACTAGTCCTCAAACGTCTAGTTCATAACCAGATCAACTTGTTCCTTTTTTTTTTAATGTTTTTTTTTAGAATGGGTATGTGCTGTTGGTCTATAGTTGACCTCTACAGCGTCACCGGACGGTGGGGCGGGCGCAAAAGCGCTCCGCAATGCGTGACGCAGAAGGCGCAGGCCAAAGTTAAGTATTTCCGAAGCACGAGTAGAGTCAGAAGGGTATCTCCTTTTCCAGTGTGAGATTTAACTCTGTTGGCACATGAAAGGGAAATTTCCTTTTCATACTCAAAGAATACATAGTTTACCTAATTTTTTATTGATTTGATCTTTTCATAATATTTTAAGTATTTCTCCTTGTTCATGAGATGTTAATTTTGACTTGTAAAAGTGCTATTATTTTACCAATTTACAATAAAATACTTTGACTTTGACTTTGAAGTTTTGACCACTTGCTCAAGGGCACCCAGGGTGTACGAACCTCGGCTTGGACAGTTGCTATTGATTATTTAGGGAGTATCTAACTAAACACCCCTGGATCTCTACTGTTAGGTAGTAATTGAGGGAGCTCTGATGAAATGGCTGGAGCCATTATTAATACACCTTCGAAAAGAATCGGCAAGAAACTCGAAGGCGAATAGAATCGACATTAATTACGGGACCTTCAACCTCGCCGGCGAGGTCGGTGTCTGTGTCTAATTGTGTTGAAAGATGGTGAAGATGGTGGATAGGGCGAATCTATCGCTGCCTGCACTGCGGCAGCGATTTTATCGTCCGGATCGCTCAAGATGTCTCTAGGGCGTCTACGGAGGGATCGTGCGTCTGTTGTCGCGTCTATCGTGTAGTCAGAGGCCTAAACTACTAAGGGGTTAGAGTGATGGGGTGCCGTGTCAAAGTTGCGGCGAGAGAGAGGCATTTTTCATATATTGAACTATCGAGGGAAGCTCGAGATCGCTGTGCAGGTCGACGTTCCTCTGATACCAGGGGGCATCTACTGCACATCGGACGAAGCAAATACTACGGACGAGTATGTTATTGTCGGTCGGACGCACTTTTTTGGAATGATATATGCTGTTGGTCTATAACTGACCTCTACAGAGTCATCGGGTGGTGGAGCGGGCGCGAAAGCGCTCCGCAGCAATAACTTGTTCCTGACCAGGAATGACCTTTTAAATCCGTATCAATCTGGTTTTCGTCCAGGACGTGCTGTGTCCTGGACGAAAACCAGACTGGTTACTGTATTTGTCAAAATCACTGACGATATATGCCTAGGGATGGAAAACGGTCAGTTAACGGTGTTGTCTATCCTACTCGCTCGTAACTCACTCACATCTCCAACGGTAATTGACTGGTTTCATAGTTACCTGTACGGTCACTGACAGCGGGATTGTCTTGAAGATAATTTTTCCTCGTGGTGCAATACGACCGCCGGTGTACCTCAGGGTGGCGTCATGTCTCCTCTACTTTTTGCTATCTATATAAATTCTATATCTTAAAATCTCACTTCTTTCTACCACCTCTATGCAGAAGATCTTCCACTGTACTGTCAAGCTCCTCTAGGTGAACTGGCTGATGCAGTAGTAACCACTAATAGTAATCTGCAACGGATATCTGAGTGGAGCATTTCATATGGCCTAAAAGTGAACCCTCTCAAAACCCAAGTTATTGTTGTAGGCAGTTCTCGAACAATTTGTAAAGTAGATTGGGACTTACTTCCGCGAGTAGTGTTTGACGGAGTTGTCATTCCTTTTAGTGACACTGTTAAGAATCTTGGCATATTAAGTGACTAAACTTTATCTTGGAATACTCAAATTGCTGCTACTAGCCGTAAAATGTTTACGTCCGCTGGTTACTTACGTCGGTTATGCAATTTTTTACCTACTACGACTAAAATTTCGCTCGCACAATCTCTCTTTCTCCCTATTCTCGATTACGCTGACGCCTGTTATCTTGACCTAACCGAGGACCAGCTAAACAAACTTGAGCGTCTCCAAAATGTTTCAGGTTCATATTTGGCCTACGCAAGTAAGACTATTTCTCCGAATTTCGCACTAAGCTCAAGTGGCTTTCCCATTCGTCATCGCCGGAATGCTCATATATTGTCCCTTCTCTACAGTATTTTGTTCAACCTCTCTTCTCCGCGCTATCTTCAGGATCGTTTCCATTTCCTCCACACTTCCAGCAATAGTAGACTAAGGTCATCAGATAACCTTATGTAAAAGACCCCTGTCTACAGAACGACTTTCTACGATTGGTCATATTCAGTCGAAACTGTTCGATTGTGGAATGCCTTACCTGTTGATATTAGACGCACACCTTCACTCAACGTTTTTAAACATCGTGTTAAAATGTTCTATTTATCACTCGAGCTGAGCTGGACCAATCCTGTTATTATTATTTATGTAGGTATGTATTTATATGTATATTACTTGTTTTCCCGCCCACCTTCGTCCGCGTGGACTACTGTTTGTTTATCGCAAAAAAAACATCTTAGGTTCTTCTAGGATATTAAAAACCAATTCAAAAGTTGGTATAGCACCACTCTTGATATTTTTTGATATACTTGTTATTTAGTTTCCATGGCAACAGTTTCTTACAGTGATTAATCATTTTTTTTCCAGATTTTCCTATTTTCCCGTGGAAACTTACAATTTTCTGTGATTAAAACTATCCTATGTTTTATTCCAGGGTAAGCTATCTCCATTCCAAGTTTCATCAAAATCCGTCCAACCATTGAAAGCTCTCCAAACAAACAAACAAACAGACAACGTTTCACTTTCATATATTGGTATGGATAGTCGTTTGTAAGTATGTATGTTTATTATTTTTATATAATTGTATGTATCTACTAGGTTTATATATGTTATTGCAATTTTCTATTGTGTTTTCCAATAGAAAATTGCAATAACATATATAAACCTAGTAGATATAGGTTTATATATGTTATTGCAATTTTCTATTGTGTTTTCCAAATTTATTTAATTATTATTTTGTAATTTTTAAGTGCTTTTTTGTGATTTATATATTTATTTATTGGTTGAAAACCACCGTCCCTATTACCTCCGTTATTCCTTTTCTTGCACAGTTGTCTGGAAGAGATCGCTTTGAGCGATAAGACCACCTTTTGTGACACTTTATTATTAATTTTGATTTTTAATTGTAAGATATTTATTCTTGTGGTTTATTAAAGAGTTCTCTATCTATCTATTTATCCTAAATTTTAACCTAAAAATTAATTTCAAATACAATAATACCCCACTTAACATAATTCGCAGACTTTCATTTTTTCTTTTTCACAATATGGCGTCTCCAAAATCCAACATAGCGGCAATATGTTGAATTTTTATTACTGTCATGTATTTAGTGACACTTGCAAGATTAAGATCAATTGAGTGACGTACGAATCATCAAAATCGGTCCACGCGTTTGTCTCAAGAGCGCCACAAAGGAACATACATACATAGGCTGATAAACACATTAGCTTCCGCTCAGTCGGGTAAAAATTGTCACTGGTTAGTCTTTTTCCTCTAAAGACTAACCAGTTCTTTTTTGTTTTTGGCCATATTTTTTGGGTCGATCTACCTCTTCTGAATTTAATAAATTTACTCACGCTCGCACTCTAGAATGAAACTAAACAAATCTAAAGGCTAACAAAATGAGCCTCAATATTTTTCGTAAATATTTTTATTATGACCCACATACATACGAATTATTAGACAGTCCAAAGGGTTGTATTTTGACTAGTCCATCACATACTTACACATATTTACATATTTTATCCTAACTGCCGCTTCAGTAAACCCAGTTTGATTTGACAGTCCTATTAACTTCGCAAACTTGCTAAGTCAATTCCCTCTGTGATCTCAGCACAAACCAATATCGGAAATAAAATCATTACAAAGTCTGCTGCTCACACAGCGGGGTGATAAGCCGTTGGAAATGATGGGTCTCGTGTCATGGGTTCGATTATATACTGACATGGGTCCGGGGCGGGTACAAGGGATGAGAAAAGATGAGAAGGAATTTTACTTTTTCAAACATCAGAGCGTCATGAGCGATGGTGGGTCTTATTGTTCACCTGAGTCGGACACTCTTGTCGACTGGTCATGGTTGTACAGACTTAATACATTATTAAAATTATCATTAATTAACGTTTTATTCATATGATTGTTCATTATTAATTGTATATTTCTGTATTGTAGTGTTTCAATAAAGAGTTCATCTATCCATCTATCTAATACATATACTTTACGAGTAGCAACTATACACTGGGTCAGCGTAGTGGTTAACCAGTGAAATGTCAGACGCTCACACATTGTTCTTACATTATGAACAATTTTCTACCAATTTCATATAGGCCAATCAGTAGGTATTTTTGCTCTACAAAAGGTGCAGTAGAAAATGTTTTGATTTGCTTTGCTTTGATATGAGGTATTTATGAAAATTCAAATTTTGTAACTCGCTGGTCCAGTGCTTTAGCCGCCATCTTGAATTGAATGTACCAAAACTTGTTTCTATTTATTTAATGCCTCAAGAGTTGAGTTTATGATAAAACTAGCTTGCACTCAAGACTTCATCCCGGCGGACTAAAGTTTAATGCGAAAAAAAACATCCTGTTCATCTAGGATATTAAAAACCAATGCAAAAGTATAGCATTAACGCTCTTGATGCTTTTTGATAGACTTGTTGTTATTTCGTTTCCACGGCGACAGTTCCTTACAGCGAGTATTCGACATTTTCCAGTTTTACCATGGCAACTTACCGTTGTTATTTCGTTTCCACGGCGACCATTCCTTACATCGAATAGTTGTCATTTTCCAGTTTTACCGTGGCAACTTAACATTTTCCGGGATAAAAAGTATCTCTAGTCTCATTATTGTACAGTACCTATTTACCTATTTACAAAGTTTCATCATAATTGAATCAGCCGTTTTGGCGTGTAAGCTCCCCAAACAAACAAACAGACAACGTTTAATTTTATATTTTGGTGTGAATTGTCAAGAATATGTTTAAGCAAGACAACATTTCTTACATATTTTGTACGCATATTTATTATGTCATGTAAGTAAAAAGTTACAAGACACAGTTTTATTTCTTCTGCTAAAAATTATTAATCTCCAACTCGTGGGGCGAGCTACATCCGCTCTGTCAAGAGATACACTACTAAGAAGATGAATATGGCACGCTGGGAATTATGGCTTCCAATAATGTCATTTTAAAATATCGGAATTGTAACTGATCAGAAAATATCGGAATTATAAAATTCCCCAAGAAATGTGCTTGTAATTTATATCTATAAGATTTATAGAATACACATAATTAACACAGTAAAGTCATTGGTGCAGAACCCAGGACCGAACCAGTATCGTTGGATTTTAAGTTGCACTATTGAACCACGTACTGGATTAATATAGGAATATGATTTTGCGCATCTGGGCGCCGCGGCTGGCTTGAAGAGAGCGCAATCTGGAAGTCCAGTTTTCGGCCACTTTATACAAAACCTAAGGCCATAATTCGGCTTATGTTTGCTTTTAGGTCGGCCATCAATTGTCTCATCTGATTAACGGCTTAAACTAGAGAATTCAAAAAGTCCTACAAAAAATTAATAGCTTAAAAGCTACAAAAACACGCTGTTCCTGCCAAAAAAGAACTTATGCTAATATATTATATACTGTTGGAATGTGGTTATCAAGGCCTCCAATTTGATATCCATATTGTAAACCTGGGCAGTGCTACAGTTATTACAGCGGTGCCAGATTGACTACCGGTACATCGAAGTGTTGAAGTGCTTGTACAGCAAGGCCACCATGACTATCCGTCTTCAGGATCGAAGCACGAATTCTATCCAGTTGCAAAAAGGAGTGAGACAGGGAGACGACAACACAAGAACTGCAAGATATATTCAAGCTTCTGAACTGGAATGGATATAGTGTGGCGAATACGTCACTCACCATCAATTTGCTGATGATATATAGTCATCATGGCTGAAACCCTGGAAGACCTAAGCACAATGCTCAGTGACCTCAATATTGTTTCCCAACAGGTGGGTCTTAAAATGAACATAGGTAAGACGAACATCATGTCAAATGCCCATGTCGTACCCATGCCGGTTTATGTTGGGAACGATATTATTGAAGCTTTTGATCACTATGTCTACTTAGGTCAGACGTTCCAACTGGATAGATCCAACTTCGACAAAAAGGTCAACCGACGAATCCAGGTCGGATGGGCAGCGTTCTGGAAATTACGTCATATCTTCTCGTCGCAGATACCACAGAGCCTCAAGACGAAAGTTTATAACCAGTGCGTGTTGCCAGTGATGATATACGGAACTGAGACGTGGTCGCTAACTATTGGTCTCATACACAAGCTTAGAGTTGCGCAGCGTGCAATGGAGAAAGCTATGCTCGGTGTTTCACTACGTGATAGAATCCGAAATGAGGAAATCCGTAGAAGAACCAAGGTTACCGACATAGCTCTCAGAGTTTGCAAGTTGAAGTGGCATTATTATTATTATATTCGTTTTAAACTATATAGTTTGCAGAACCGACAACCGCTGTGGAATAAAAGTTCTCAAATGGCGACCACAAACAAGCAAGCGAAGTGTGGGGAGACCACCTACACTAAAGACCGACGACATTTTAGCCATCGCAGGAAGTCGTTGGTTAAAGATGGCACTGTAACGAATTATATTAATATCAATTAAAATATTCGTTTATACTATGTAGACTAACGTATTGATTTAATTCTTATGAAAATTAAGGTACGTTATATTTCGTCAGTTAAGAGTAAAATTTTAAAGTTCCGCCTTGAAGGATTTACTGAGAAACGTTTAAATCTAAATAAGAGTTGTTCAATAAATAATTATTAGAAAAATATAGCCTACATGTAACGCTGTAAGGTTTATAATTCATCCTACATCTGAACAAAGAATCGCTTGCAAATAAGTTTCTAAGAATTCAAGCAAGACATGTTGGTAATAAAATCTAATATATAATGACTAGCAAAACTTAAAAGAAACATTCGAAATTATGAACGGGGCATTGTCTCAGACCAAATATTACCGGGTTAGCAGGTAGGTAGAACTGCGGGGAGAGGAGAGAATTTCAGCGTCTCTTAGCAGACGCGTGGGCATTTCAATAAAAGTAAATCTGATTCGAGGAGCGGGGTTAGTTCCTTTTTGAACTTGTAGGAAGCGGTTGATTACTGATTTTTGGTAGATCAGTTTGGGCAGGGATTTATTTGATAGGGCAAATTGAGCTTAGAATTTGGGTAGGCCTTACAATTAACACAAGCGCTGATCGATTAGGTTTTGCACGAGCGGGAAAGTATTGCTAAAATGGGAGCGTAACGTATTTCACAATCTAGGAAGATGACGTAAGCTTAGTCATCTAGGTTCTTTACTCGACAATGTAAATTGAATGTGTTCAGGAGTGTCAGTGTAAGTTACGATGCAGTACTTGGGTATGTAATACTATTTATTATATTGATCATACTTTGTTTACAGATGAAAGGAGAGTTGCTGTACGGCAAAGCATAGCATATTTGATTTGTTAGTTACAAGCGTATTATTTACGCATATATATATATATTTTGTGTCCTCTTACCGTTAGGGAACATAAAAGAATGGGTTATGTGCATTGCATAGTTTTCGTTAGTGAATTGAACTGTTTATGAAGCTTTTCCTTCGGCGTTTTCCTTATAAATGTCCCTTAGTAACTGGTTATTTCAAATCGGCATGTCAGGCAATCATTTTATGAACTAAATGCTAAATCAATTTATCACTGTTTTGATAAAAATCAGGTTGTTGACATTTGGATCTGAAAAGTTATACCACAATGACTTTGTTATTATCACGAGATTAAGGTGTTAGGTTAATTAACGTTTATAGTTATACCACAATGTCTTTGTTATTATCACGAGATTAAGGTGGTAGGTTAATTAACGGTTATAGTCATAATAATATCTCAATAGCAAAGACATACTTACATGCAGTCAAGACAAATTTCCCCACACTTACATGCTCCAAAGAGATCAATATTATAATTAAGAGAAGAATTTCAAACTTAGATTGAAATTCTTCTCTTAAGTTCATTTGAACTATTAAGCCTACTCTAGCATTGGAGGGGAATTATTTGACTATTCCAGCGATATGACTGACAAGGATTTTTGATTGGAAGGGTCAAGTATTTGCCATCTGAGGCTGGCAAGCCTCACAACCTTGTCTTCCCGAACTAATCTAGAGTTCATTTGAACTATTAAGCCTACTCTAGCATTGGAGGGGAATTATTTGACTATTCCAGCGATATGACTGACAAGGATTTTTGATTGGAAGGGTCAAGTATTTGCCATCTGAGGCTGGCAAGCCTCACAACCTTGTCTTCCCGAACTAATCTAGATTCCCTTATAAAAATAATCTTTTTCATGACTGATATGTTAAAAGTTTGGATTTATTGTCTTAGTAATGACGCTAATCTGTTTGGTATAAAAACTCACCACACATTCAATATCAGAAACAATGTTAATAGAATCTAAAGATATTTGAAGACATTCGTGTCAAGTCAGAACAACTGAATTATTAAATGATCCGCTTGATGTGCATTTCCTCTAAACAATATATATCATATATAATCTTGCAGTCTGTTGATAGGTGTAATTTGTTTAGAGTAGAAGAAGGAAATAGGTAAATTAGTTTAGTTTATGTCATATGATATTTAACGGTGGTCATGTCAGGATATGTATCTCAGGATTTCAGACGGGATCTGATCACCCCTGAATTAGTCTTTTTGAACATTCTAGAGTTTGATGGTTTGGGATGAGAGACCTGCTTCGTGTGTGTGACTTAATCCGCAAAGTGCTGCTTTATTCATTTACAAAATGATTAAAGTGAACATCATCATTAAATAATGTAGACATATAGCTAGGTTCCATTATAGCAAGAATTAGGCATGTAGGGAAATTAGATTCTAGCAGGGTGAAAGGCCTTTTTGGGGTAGGAAAGTAGGTTCTGAATACGCTCCCGTAGAGTCTGCCTTTTTGAACCAGAAATAGTAATGCATGTGGGAGAGAGCTATTTTGAAGTCTGGAGTCGCGGCTCATCTGGTGGCGCGGTAGATGGGGCGTCACCAACATCCCGTAAAACCACAAATGTGTGTGGAATATCCATTTGATATTTTAAACTATAAATTCATATCTTATTTTATCTATGAATGATATGTTATTTTAAGTTCTTCGAAAGTACACATCTCTACAATTTAATTACATCTACCTTGTCCCCGCTTTCATATCTTGAACGAGAGTCGTCATCGTCGGAGCCGTCCTGATGAAGAAATCGAACGCGAGTCAAAATAACGCAAAACGTATAGTTTAAAAAAAACTATTTTAATTTCACTTTTTACAAATTATTAAAGTTCACTATTGACTTATTAATTTATTAGCACTTTATAGATATGTGTTGCCTCTTCAAGGCGAGTAGTGGAATGACAACCTCCGCAGGTGTTGCCAGGGCTTTTATACTAACATTCCCCTCCCTTTAACCTCACTTGCCGATGTCCACGGTGTGTAAATGTTTATATTACTGGAATCAGGTGGGGTCGGGTGACTCTCCCTTTCCAATTTTGAAGTCCTAGGTTGATCCTTGGATCTACAAAATATGATAAGGACGTATCCCATTATTAGCAAAGTTATTAAAGTTATCCATCCATATTGTATTAAATTATGTGTTCCTTGAATTTGTAATTTTTCTATTTGTTGTATTTGTTTTAACTTCGCTGTTATTTTACTTGTATCATATGTTAATTCCATTTCTGGTAGATCATCCTGTTTGTTTAATTCCAGTTTGGTAATTATCACTTTATCGTTAGATTCCTCAGTCTGAAATCTTTTTACACCAGCTATGCTAACTTCGCAATTTTCACCGTTAAGTATGTGTGGTCCTTTTATCCACATTGTATCTTCCAGCTTTTCACATTGAACTTTAACTTCTGTAGTTTTATTAAAATATATGTAGATTGTATTTGAGGTTAGTTCTTGGAGTTCTTCTTCTGGACATTTTATTGGCACCGTATTGCACCTGTTAGAGTCTTTCTTTAAAATAAAATCTGTTTCGCAAATATCTCTTTGTAGAATACTTCCCTTGCATATAAATTGTTCATGTAGTTCCGTGCAATCTTCAACTTCGTAAATTTCAAGTTTGGTGTAGGCCAACGTAACCTTTCGCATTACAGGATAGGTACAGGTTAAGGATTTTTGGACAATGGGTACAATTTTCTTAGTATTATTAACCTGGGGCTTAACCAAAGGAATTTCTATTATAAAATATACAATATTATCTATAATTTTACTATTAACGTTAATAAACGGCTCTATATTGTTGACATTATCTGATATGATTACATTTTTTGATATTTTATTTAACGTATCCTCTAAAATATGAGACTTAATTATACTGTAATGATACATGTGATGTTCCGCAAAAGTAATTGCTGTTGCTAATCTTTCCGCTATATCTTGCAAAGTTTGCGCTTGTAATAAAATATTGAAGGAAATTTTTTGTTGCGCCTCGCTGTTATATGTCTGTACAAATTGGTTATCTAATATTTTCTGGATTTCTGTTATCTTTTTAATTTGTTTATTATATTCTTCTAATGTCTCATCAGTTACAGATATTTGTTTATTATAAGCTACCCTTACAGTCTCTAAATCTTTTTGAATACATGACAAATCATCTTGATCTAAATTTCCTGTAATAGACTTCATAATAGACCCTAATCCATTTATTAAACCTCGTTTTAATCTACTTTTTACATTCAAATGATTAAATATTTCAGTTAAATGATCCAATATTATATTGACTCTGTCATAAATAGATTTTACATCATCGATTATAGGTTGGGGTATTACTTTGTTATTAATAATATCGATTAAATGATTTTTACCATCTAATATAGGCTTAATATCTAACTTATGTATAATAGACCACCTTCCTGCGACAATACGAGTAGGTTTCATTTCTACCAAGATAACGTGCTCATCTGACCCTAATGGTCTGAGTTTGTACCCGAGGATGATGATGATTCTGGAACATAAAGTTCTTCTATGTGATAAACTCTTCCATTGCTTAATTTGTATGTATTATTTGGTTCACAACTAATAATTGTATAAGGACCTAAAAACCTTGGATTAGTTTTATGCCTTTCTGCTCTACTATTCTTTAAATATACTACACTTCCGACTTTGAACGACTTTGGTGGTCTTATATTTTTATTAATCCTATCATTTCGTTTCTTTTTATTTTCTTTTAATAAATTATGAACGTCCTGATTTAACTGACTAACAAATTCTTTTTGTTGAGAAGTATAATGTTGAATTGCTACTCTCAAATTGTCAAAACTACGTAGTTTGGGTTTTCGTCCAAAATGAACTTCAAAGGGAGACATATTTATTGCACTGTGAGTAGTGTTGTTATAGGAATGAGTAATAAAATAAATCTTTTGATCTTTATTTAATTCTGAATCTCTTTGTAATCTATATAATTCTTGAATTGTGCTATGTAACCTTTCTACATCAGAGTTTGATTTATGATGTTGTGGTGAGGTAGTATGATTAGTGACGTTATAAGTTTGTAACAACTCTTTAATTACTTCACTACAAAACGACTGTTCTCCATCATGAATTATTTTATTAGGTGATCCTATCATCGCAAATATTTCACCTAACACATCATAAACTTTACTTTTCTCCGCAGGTTTTATTATAGCGTATTTAGAAAATTTATCAATAATAGTTAAGTACCATTCCTTTTCTAAAGACATAAAATCTATATGCCATATATCCATTGGTTCATGTGGTGTTTCTGTTTCTGAAGACAAAGTAACATGATGATGTCTATTATATTTTTCTTTCTTACATGGTTCGCATAAAAGGATGTATTTTTTTATTTGTTTCTTCATGTTCTCCCAATAATATTTTTCTTTTAATTGTTTATATACACTCTCTATACCAGCGTGTCTATTATCTTGTAAATGGTAATCTTTTATTAATTGTAATTGTTCTTCTTTATTATTTATTTCAATAAGCGATTTAGTATACCTTACTGGTTTAAATTTAGTTTGATCAAAATATTTTCTATAGGTTTCTGTTACTTTGTTATATAGGTCATTATTTGAAATTATGAAAGCATATTTTTCATGAGGCAAATACTCTAACATAAATCGTTTAATGATTTCTTCCTCTTTTCCAGGTGGAATATAAAAATACCAAATCCCATTTTCTTGTACTGCTCTTTCAAAAGATGCCAACTCGAAAATAACACGCTTTAACCTTTTTGGTGGATAAGCATGCATTATTGGTATACCTTCGTCACTATTTTGCTGATTAGAGTGTATAGTTTCTTGGGATTCCGAATTTACGGATAAAGTCCTACTTTTGTCAGAATCAACCTGATGAGTACGATCAGTAGAGTTGGAGTGAGTTGCGTTGACTTCCATTGAGTCCCCATCCGTGTGGTAAATTTCAATTCTACTCAAGGCGTCAGCTACATAATTATCTTTACCTCTAACGTGTTCTATAGAATAATCATAGTCTTGTAACTTTAATTTCCATCTAGTTAACCTTTGATTTGGTTCCTTAAGCTTGGCTAACCATATCAATGCCTTATGGTCCGTTCTCAAAGTAAACTTCCTTCCATAGACATAAGGTCTAAATTGAGTAACTGCCCAAAGTATTCCTAATAATTCTTTTTCAGTCGTATTATACTTTTGTTCAGTACTACTTAAAGTTTTGGATGCATAGGCTATCGGATGATTATCTTGACTTAAGACAGCTCCTAAAGCTATATCAGATGCATCTGTTGTAATCACAAAAGTTTTATCAAAGTCAGGGAACGCTAATATTGGCGCATTCGTCAATAAGTGTTTACAGGTTTGAATCGCTTCGATATATTTTTTATTATGTATATTTATCGTAGCATCCTTTTTTGTTGCCTCAGTTAAAGGTTTAATAATTTTACTCAAACTAGGAACAAACTTCCGATAGTATCCTATAAAACCAAGAAAGGCTCTAATTTCCTTCAAAGTTTTTGGTATGGGAAACTTTTGAATTGCTTCTATCTTTTTTTGATTTGGTTTTAATCCATCTTTATTCAAATTAATAGACAATGATATCATTACGATAAACGAGGCAAATGTTTTCTGATATATCTTGTTTCAACACGTTATTTATCATGAGTTGGAATGTGTCGAAGGCATTCTTCAGTCCAAACGGCATTCTAAGAAATTCATAATGTTCGTCAGAAGTACTGAATGCAGTCTTTTCTATAGAGTCATTATTCATCATAATTTTATAATGGCTTGAGGTTAAATCTAACGTCGTAAAGTAAGTGTTTCCTTGTAACTTAGAAAATAATTCTTCTATATTAGGCAGTGGAAATTTATCGGACTTCGTTTTTTCGTTTAATTTTCTATAATCTATCACCATACGCCATTTTTGTACACCGGATTGGTCCATTTTTTTTGGTACTATGTGAACCGGTGAGGCCCAAGGGGATTCTGAAGGTTGTATAATTTTTTCTTGCAATAATTTACTGATTTGTTTTTGAATTTCTTCTTGTTGTGTTTGTGGCAGTCGAAATGGTCGTTGATAAATAGGTTCCTTACTTATCGTGCAAATATGATGTTTTATTTTAGTAGTTGCACTGTTCGTGACGTCTTAAGTAAATAAATCGTCGTATGTATTACACAAATCTTTAATGTTTAGGTTATCGTCGTCTGTCATATGAAATATCAGTAATTCATGATCTGGCATAGTTAACTTTCTTTCTTTCAAATCAATTTTTGCGCCTATTTGTTCGATCATATCGATCCCTAGTAAAACGTCATACTTGTCACTGAAATTATATACATAAAATTTCATCGGACCTTTGTCTGCACCAAAATATCGGCACCAAAAGGGGGTTTCTATAATGCCATTATGTGACGTAATGCCGTGTGATGTTCTAACGACAAACTTTTCGGGTTGCCAGAATTCCGGGAAATATTTCTTTTGAACAGAATTTGTTATAAAAGATTGTTGACTACCGGTATCTATTAAAATTTTAAATTTTGGTTCTTCAGTTTCAAAGTAAGGCAGATAGGATTTTACATGATTAAATTCTATGATCCGTCTTTGTGACTTTGGTCTTCTTAAAAATTTTGGTTGCATTCATTATATTCTGGAATGTCATTATAATACTCATAATCTTGATATTCTTCGTAAAATGAAACTAAGTTTTCGTCAGACTCCTGTTGGTTGTCTTCCGGATAATGGAAAATTTCCTCAGCAATTTTACCTTTCCCTAAATTAATTTGCCCTGGTCGTAATTGAGTAGTCGTCCTCATTGAAGCATCCGCAATTTGTTTGGATTGATTCGATGAATGAGGTTGTTGAAAGAACTTATACTGTGGACGCGAGAACCCATTACCATTAGCATTGTTAGTTACCCACTGACTTCGAACTTGATACTGTGGAATCGTTGCATTGTTTGACGGTCTAACAGCATATTGTGGCGTATTGTTCATTCGCTGCATAATGGACCTTTGTGTTGGTGGATACGAATGTGTCTGGCCTTGTATAGGAGTTATATGACGTGAATTTTGTGGTTGGTATGTTTGATTCAAAACTCGTGGTGGTGGCAAAATATTTGAGAATTTTTGTCTGATATTATCGAACCTTCTCTCTGCTTCCAATTGCAATATTCTCTGAACAGAATCATTAAAACTACAGTTGCTTACGTAAAGTTGGTCATGGTACGGCAAAGAATTTCTCAAAGTGTTTTGCGCCGTATTAATGTACGGTTCCATCACCTCATCGACTAACTGTTTATTACTTTGATATTTGTCGTTTAGCTTGCTTTTTATAAAAAATATTTTTTGTTTTAATTAAAAAATTAATTCTTTGTAATTTGTTTTTTTCTGTACATTGGAGAGCTCTACTAATAGAGTATTGAACTCTCTGTTATCCCCACACTCAACTTTCAAAGAATTCTGTATGATGTCCCAGTTGAAACCGTGGTCTATCATAGACACTATTAAAGCGGCCTTACCATCTAACTTACCTAGAAGTAACGTTACATTTTGAGGAGTGCTACCTCCTACAACTTGCAGCCACTGCTTAGCACTATTTAAATAATTGTAAATAGTAAAAGGATCACCATTATAAGATGGTACGAATCCTATTAATTTAGTCGGGATCCATACTCGTTTTATGTGTGACCTGTGATTCACTAGGTGTTGTAGGCACGTAGCTTGGTGAACCCCTGCTATTGTTCTCAGGAGGAGGGCCGTTCATTCCACTACTACTCTTAGGCCTAGATCTAAGGTTATACACAAATTTAGGTGAATGTAGGAGAGGAATTTTGAGGCAGGATGAATGCTACTGGGTACTTACAGCTGGCTCCAGATGAAGACACGTCGCAGCATAGTATATCCTTTCTTTTTAATTCCTTTTCCGTGTAGTTATTCCGACGAATTTGTTTGCGGAGTTGCCCAGTTTTAAAGACTTAACAGTCACGTAATTTTTAAAGCGAGCCAGGAGGTGAGCTCGAAGACTCTGGAACTTCTTGAAAATTACTTAGCTGGGCCCCACGTTGGGCGCCAGTCAAAATAACGCAAAACGTATAGTTTAAAAAAAACTATTTTAATTTCACTTTTTACAAATTATTAAAGTTCACTATTGACTTATTAATTTATTAGCACTTTATAGATATGTGTTGCCTCTTCAAGGCGAGTAGTGGAATGACAATCTCCGCAGGTGTTGCCAGGGCTTTTATACTAACATTCCCCTCCCTTTAACCTCACTTGCCGATGTCCACGGTGTGTAAATGTTTATATTACTGGAATCAGGTGGGGTCGGGTGACTCGCGCTCACATAAACTGGTCAACATATCTACAGTCAAGTCTCCGTAAAATATACAGTCTGCGTGTCAACAATCGCATTCTAAAGGTTATGCTATAACTTATTTTCATATCTCATATAATACATGAATTGCGGTTTTCTTCATTTTAGTTAATCTAATAAACGTTACTATATTTCAAATGTCTGCATTATTATTCTAGATTCATTATAAAATCCTTAAATACACAACGCAGGAATAAACTAAATCTAGTCTATCACAACGTAGAATATTATGAAATCTAGTCCATTTCTATTTCAGGCCAATATAAATATTAGGTAATTAAACAACAAGCTCTAAGTCTATACGATAGATAGGTTTAGGGTGTTACAGCACAAGATCGCTCGTCATGGCGCTCTTTGGGGGAGGCTTATGTTCAGCAGTGGACTTCAAAAGGCTGCAATGATGATGATGATGATGATGATTGTAATATTCAAAGTATTTTTTTCGCATTTGATAATGGAGCCATATTGTTTCCTTTTTCAATAAAAAGTACAGCGTTTGTTACACGAGGGGATGTAAGGATTCTAACGATACCCCATACGTCTAAATCTGTTCAGGCATTTAAAAGTTATGGTGGAATAAAGAAACTCACATACATTCATACATACAAACGTACATACATACATACATACATACATACATACATACATACATACATACATACATACATACATACATACATACATACATACATACATACATACAAACATACATGAAACCTAAAAACATTATACTTCTTTTTTTGGGCAATCGTGTAGGAATTCGGTCCATTACGCAAAGTTATGAGTTCATCAAATGTTTCCTTCAATACATTTATGGTAACGTGCGCTTTGTGGCATGTTGCACCGTCCTCACATTCAACTAGGGAACGAAAACGTCAGTAATCATGGATCTGTAGCTCCCTCCATTAACCGTAACGTTCTTGACGGCATATTTTTTAACAAATAAGGACCATTGAGTCCACCAGCCAATAACAATCTGTCGTTTTCGGGTGTAATGGCGCCTCAGTAATGGCTTGGGGATTATTTTCTTCAAATGCGGCAATTTTATGTGTTGTGTTAGTCATTCAACCAAAAATGAGCCTTATCGCTGAATGAAATTCGCATGATATTCGCACCGTAAATTTCGCGAACTAAACCGTGATTTTCGAAATACATATTCACAAATTCCAAGCGCTGCTGAGGTGCAAGTCTTTTCACGGTGAAATTGCAAACCAGACTCAAAGAGAATACAATACTATGACCAGACTGAGCACTAATCAGCTATCAAATTGTCTGTCACTGGAAAAAATGCCGCAAGTTTGAAACACTAAAAATAAGGCATAAGTTCAACAAGTAACAATTATTATAAAAAACACACAAGTAAATTATTATAAAAATACAAAAAACCCGACTGAGAACTAAATTACTGAATACGAGCTGACCGCCCGCAAAAATAATCACACTAATATTTGCAATTGCAACATTAGACTATTTAACCACATTATACATTAATGATTTAACCTAACTTGAATAATCCAAAATAGAGAATTTGTAAGAAGCTTAAAAAAAAACAGCTACGGTTTTTTAGAAATGGCCTTGTATCTGTATTTGAAACCTCACTCGATAGGTAATTTTTTGTATCGTCGGAAATACAATATGGCAGCTGTAAGCTGCCATTATAGTTTTCTTGACACTTCATATATCCTATAGCACTCTCGTGATAAAGACGAATCCAATGATACTTCATTTACCAAAATCCATCGAGCCGTTTAAGCATGGGTCATACCGCATGCAGCGTAGCGCAGCGCAGCACAGCGCAGCGCAGCTTATGACTTTATAATGTAGGGAATGTTATGGGAAATGACACACCAAAAGCATGATGCTGTACAGCGCTGCGCAGCTACGCGCGTCACCGCATATCAAGCCACGCAAAGACAAACCGATGCGTGAACGCAGTAGGTGGTCTTGCACGGTCTGGCAACGTGTCGCGCGCGTTTCGTGCCCTGATGACGTTGTATTATATGACTTTCTGTAGTTAATGTCACACCTTGAACGACTACGCGCGTTGACGTGCAGCTCTGCGCGACACCTTGCTGTACGAAAATGGTGACAGTCTACGCAACGCGCTGCGCTGCAATGCTCTGCTCTGCAATGCACACGCATCCAGTTTGACCAACGCTTTGCAGGTGTGGGGCGGGAAGCACGACGTATACGTATAAATTTGATTTATATGTGACGTTCCTTATTTACTTACCTACATGTATATGTTACTTTACTTTTGCAATTACAACATTGGAATATAGTAGGTACTTACATAACTCAAATAGACTAAAATTGAAAATTTTGTAAGATGCTTGAAAGACAATTTTATTGCTACTGTTTAGGTAAAATAATTATTTATTTTTGGAATGGTCTTCTAAAGACCTTCATTTTGATAAGTACCTCACTCGATAGGTTTTGGTCTTTTTTTCCATCGGAAATACAATATGACAGCTGTAAGTCACCATATTAGTTTTGTTTATAATTCATATATCCTATAGCACTGCAGTGCGTGCAGTGATTAAGAAGAATCCAATGATAATTCATTTATCAAAATCCATCAAGCCGTTTAGGCTGTAGGGTGCGCCTTAGAAACGTAAAACAAACAAACATACAACCAAAACACATAACCCTCAGCAGTCGGATAAAAAACAACCTCAGCGATTTTTAAGTCTACTTACGTACAACAATCATTATTGAAAAACAAAAAAATTTACGGCGAAATCTATCATCGAGTACCAACAAGTATTTCAAATCTTATCTGGGCATGGGTTATCTTTATATTTAAAACGCGTTCTGCCTATATCTTAATACAAGCTGCTCAGTTTGTATTCTGTTACTTACCTATCCTTGACATTAGCAACGCGAAGTTTGAATAGCTAACTTTCCTCTCACACTTCTAGTTCTAGTAGTTCGAAAAGGGAAGAAAAGGTTACACGAAAATGCAGATTTATAATTTGAACTTGTAATATTATTTTGTTCATCTAGCTAATTTCTACCGCTTTACCCCCTCCTCCCCCCCCCCCCCCGCCCTCCACACCCTACATTTACCGTGAAATTCTAAAATCCTTCCGACCATGACTCTTTTTATATGAGTGCCCAAAAAAAGGAGTGCAATGTTCTTAGTTAGGATGGCTCCATTATCAAATGCGAAAAATATTTTTTCATCGAATTTTACATTATGGGTATCAAATTGAAGGCCTTGCTTGATAAGCACATTCCAACAGTATATAATTTATTAGCATAACTTCTTTTTTGGCAGGGCAGGCGTATTATTTTAGCTTTTAAACTAGTTATTAACAAAATATAGAGAGCAAAGAAATCGCAACAAGGCATAAAAAATTTCCAACACATAATTTAATCAAAAAAAGTTTACTAAATGGCACTAGACGGTTGGAAAGCAGGTACGGCGGCATTGTCGGATATTATCCAGCAAGACGGAATGCAGTTGATTTCCAGGGGGACTGGAGCTCGGAATATTAGATGCCTACATTATCATCTTACTGCATCATAGTCGAGATATTTCAGGATAGTAGTACAACAGATAAAAAACACAGTTACCTGTACTAAAATATGTTGTTTTTTCCTTATTCTAAAGTACATTTTAAAAGCACTTACCCTATTTATGCTACAATCTAGCCATCAATCAGGCTAATAAGTAGTTTAAATTTAACTTAATCTGTTCGCTTGAATAGAACTAAGAATGTGACCATTAACACTTTTCTTCTAGTCTCTAGACGGAGACACTTTGTTAACTTTATCCGCTAAATCCCCCTAGGTCGCTGTAGCGACCAAATCCCCTACGCCCGATCCCGTTGGTTGCTGTAGCGAACTTAAATGAATACGGAATTTAAGTATTACATTTATACCGATTTAATTGTAATCCCGCATGTATTATCGAATTTGTGTTTCTCTCCTCTAAAGTATATATTTACTATACGTTAAAACACCAAAATGTTTTTTTTTTTTTTTTTTTAAATAATACCACGTAGTATTTTCGCGAGCCGTAATTTTTTGCAATTTGTATTGGTTTTCACAGAAATATTCTGATCACTTTTTCAACTAAACTGTGTTGATGTTTTAATGTTAATGGATTCATCTAATATTTAAGTAAAATAAAATAACAGCATGTCATCGCTTTCATTATCATAGTGTACTATCACTGAATTAACTCGAATGGTTTTGTTCTTTTGAGTCCTCTCACTATGTCTGAGTGGAATAATAGGTACGGAATGAAACTTGCATAAAAATTAAGTCTAAATAGTCTTCCATATTACATTTGTATGTATCTCAATGTTTTGTTACAAGTGAATGCTAAACCTGAGCATTCACTTGTACCAAATATTGAGCATGAGAGTGCTATAGGATATAATGTCAAAAAGTGTCAAGAAAACTAATATGGCGGCTTACAGCTGCCATATTGTATTTCCGACGGAACTCAAAATAACCAAAACCTATCGAGTGAGGTATGAAAACGGAGGTCTTTAAGAGACCTTCTGGAATACATATAATTCTTATAACTAAACAGTAGCAAAAGTCCTAAAAGCTTATTACAACATTTTCAATATAATCTTGCAATTGAACTAGGTATTACAGTTAGATATGTAAGTAAATAAGAAACATTAAAATTTATATAAATACTAGCTGCGCCTGGTGGTTTCACCCGCGTCCCTCAGGAACTGTGCATGTTTCCGGGATAAAAATTAGCCTATGAGCTAATTAAGGGTATAATAGCTTATACCCTGGATTAGCGCATAGGCTACTTGGTGGCACCTAATTTCATCGAAATCCATTCAGCCCTTTAAGTGTGAAGAAGTAACAAACATACACACACCCTGACACACATACACACACCCTGACACACAAACACACACACGCACACTCACAAACACACACACACACAAATACACACACACACACACAAACACACACACACACAAACATACACACAAATTCATACAAACTTTCGTATGTATTGACCGAGCGAGCGCGAAGCGCGAGCGAAGCGTCTCTGTTTCAGTTTGGCCAACAATTATTTCGTATGTCCGGATGTATGTCCGGCTGTTCTCCTCTACAAGTCGTATTTCTCAACCGATCTAAACAAAACTTGGTATACAGGTTAAACAGATTTTTAGAATTTTTAGTCGTCGGAGATCTTCACCCAAAAAATGATAAAAAGGGGGCTACTGAATATCTCCGCCTTATTAAATCCGATTTCAATGGTTCCTTTTTTATTTGAAAGGTAGTAACTTTTAATTATGCTTCTAAAGATTTGATGAAGATCTGATGAGGATCTTCGGCGTGATGAGCAGAGTAGCTCCTCAAAATGCAGTAAATTTCTCACTTTTAGGTCTCTACCAGTGGAATCAGCCCTTTACCGACTAGGTAGAGATTGATGGAGCACCTTGGTTATTAATATCAGATGTACAATAAGGTAACTAGACGGCGCTACTGTGCACCGCTAGATTGGTTGTAAAAAAGTTTGTAGCTCACAGAGCCAATATTAGTGTGATTATTTTTGCGGGCGGTCAGCTTGTGTTCTATAATTTTGCTCGCAGTCGGGCTATTTGTATTTTTATAATAATTTTACTTGTTAGTTTTGTCGTACTGAACAATGAATAGAGGCAATGGTCGGTATGAATGAACATATCGTCAATCATCCGATCGGACGCTCAAGTAAATGCTCGTCTAAGCATCTATACTCCGGCGGAGAGGGCTTGCGCGCGGCGAAACAATGCAAAAAGCTCGAAGCATTTTGTTTTTGATTCACTAGAATGTTCGTTAGAACGCTTGTTGATTTCATGTGAGCTAACCTGTCTTGCAAAATTCACTTAAATGCTCCTTACAAGAGAATGCACAAGTTTATCACGGCCTTTATAGCCAGAGTTTGGCGTAATATCGTCCGCTTGACCGCTTGAACGCCAGGCGACCTCAAATTTGTGGACTTATCTGACCGTGAGTGGCCACGTTTTGGCTCCGTAGGTCATGCCTGGTAAGACGCACTGATTGAAGACTTTTGTATTCAGGCACTGTGGTATTGGACGACGAGAACTGACGAAGCTTGCCGAATGCTGCCCAACCCAACTGAATTCTTCTGTTGGCTTCCTTCTCAAAGTTGTTCTTACCCAATTACAACATTTGCCCAGTGTAAACATATTGTATACAGTACTCCTTTGTAATTATATCGTTTCCGTTTCATGTAAATTGTAATGTAATGTGTTTCATGTTTCTTTTCTTATGTAAAGTTTGGACGGGCCCTGGAGGGAAAGTGCCAGCAAGTAAGTAGCAACAAAATATCCTAGGTTCTCAGTTAGGTTAGATGCCATGTTTCCTCATTTTAACACGTTTTTATTATGTTTCTTGTTTGTCGTTCCGGGTGGAATCTTGCAACTCAAATTTCGAGCACTTCCTGATTAGCAATCCAGCTGAAACTTTCATGGTATCTCACAAATCGACGCAAATGAAAATTAAAAATAATAATCATATTTTAGATTTTTAAAACCGACACAAATGGAACAAAGAGCAAATGTAGATTCAAAATCTAATAAAATCAAGTTTTTTTATGCTTGGGTAACCAACTTTTCAAATAGTTTGTATTTAGTTTAACATCCGTTTAAAAAGAAGCGAATGTTTTCTTTGAGTAGCTACATAAATGAGGATCTTCCCCTCGGGGTGCGGGTTCTTTCCCTCCAGGGCCCGTCCAAACTTTCCACTCAGTATGTAGGTGTGTACTGTAGCTGCGCTAACGATACGGAAGGCACATTATTAAATCATCGATCATTTGCAAATGTACCTGAATGATTGATTGCCAAAAATTTTTGCTTTGATCGGAAATCCGTTAGGTAGCAAAAACTGCAAAAACAATTTTTACTTACATATTTTTGCATATACAAAGTTTCCGTAGTTTAATTATATATCGTAATAATAAGCGAATTAATATTAGGTATGGTACTGACGCTTCACTATATATTACTATTTTTGTGACATCAAAATTAATGGATCTATCCAACTAGTCCCATCATGTTGTCCCGTGATGGGTCAACTGCCACTATTTTGATCCAGTAGTCCCATGGGACAAGTGATATCAGTATTTCGGTCCGTCTAGTCCCATCATTTTTTTTCTCATAATAGCCAAAACTCTGAAAAAAATGGTATATTGGTTGGAGTCTAACACATCAAACAAAACATATTGAGTAATATATAGGATATCTTTTATCATTAAATACGCGGGCAAAGCCGCGAGGCGCAGTTAGTTTTATCATAAGTTATCCATTTCAAGAGGGTAAAAAGGGAAATATATCGCTGGCCGTTAAACGGACATCAGGAAACGTCGGTTTTTCACTGTCAATTGATTGATGCTCCAAAAAGAGCATTTACTTCATTTACTTCCTATCTCTCATCAAATTGACACTATTTATTATGTTTTTAAGCAGTAACGCTAACGCCTGCTTCGTGGTACCATACTTTATAATATGTTAGCGATGGTAGCCTAGCGGTATACTAGTGCGAGTAAGAATTAAACAAACACCGGTTTCGGACCTCGGTTACCAATGACGTTTTTGGTTTTACATTGCTCTGTGTTTCGGAGTGCACGTTAATATTTGCCACCGGAATATCCAACAACTTTTCATTGGCTAGCAATTATGACTTTTAGTCCAAAAATTATGAAACCTGGTTGACCTCCTTTCATCAAAATCCGTTATCCGTTGCAGCGCTGAGTGGTGACAAACACAAAAACATTCGCATTTATAATATTAGTGAGAAAAGATTTTTTCACTTCTCATGCTCGTAAAGTTGTTGCGCATGCTGGATTAAGGTAAGTGAAAAGGAAAGTTAAAAAAAATTGCAGGAAAGAAGATCTCGTCTTTTCTTAGCAGTAGGTTTTTAAATGTTTGTTTATTAAAATTTGCTTTATTGCTGAAAGATAAATATGACATGAAGTGAACGTGAAATGATACTTACCTATACTTTTTTATTACTTCATTAACTTCAACAGCCTGCATTTAGTCCACTGCTGGACATAGGCCTCTTCTAATGCGCGCCACTTAGCCTGATCTTTGGCTCTTCTCATGTAATTGCTGCTAGCTACTTTGCGTAAATCGTCTTTCCATCTGGCCGAAGGGCGTCCTGCACTACGTTTGCCTATACGTGGTCTCCACTCAAGAAATCGTCTACCCCACCGGTTATCGTTTCTTCGACTAATGTGAATGGCCCATCGCCCTTTTAGTTAGGTAATTCTTTGAGCTATGTCGGTGACTTTCGTTCTCTGACGAATCACCTCGTTTCAGATGCGATTGTTTAGAGAAACCCCGAGCATAGCCCATTCCATAGCTCTCTGAACCTGAAATTGTAAACTGAAGTGAACTGAAATTTTTGGATCAGTCTCACAGTCAGTGTCCACGTTTCAGCTCCGTATGTCATTACGGGTAGGATGCACTGGTCAAAAACTTTCGTCTTTAGGTACTGTGGGATGGGCGACGAGAAGACATGAAGAAGTTTAACCGGAAACACTGACGAGGGCAGGGCATTACACTCCTTTGCAGTTCTTATAATAAATGAAGAAGCGTAACGCTTCGTTCTTGTGCGAGGTATTTCAACCATGAAAGAGTGGCGCTTTGCTGATCGTCTAGTCGTACGGTGATGGAAAGGTGATGGGGGAATCAGGTTGTGCAGTTCTTGTGCACACTCTCCATAGTGCAATCTATAGAATACCGCCAGGCTTGCTACCTTACGTCGATGCGCCAGACTTTGAAGCTTACTCTTTACCAGAGTATCATCCCCAATGAGCCTGATAGCACGTCTCTCAATTGAATCCAAAGACTCGAGCTGATACTTGGCAGAACCGTCCAGCAGGTGGCAGCAGTACTCCATACAAGATCTGACCTGTGCTTGATAAAGATTCAAAAGCTGTCCCGGTGTGAAGTACCGATTATAAAATAATCCATAATAGTTACTTTTAAATGAATGATTATATTGTTCAGAATATTAACTTATATATGTACTTTCTAAAACAATATAATCAAAAGTACCATCATCGGACTTATCGCCAACGATAGAATTACTACCAGAAAACCTTAGAGTGAAGAAGATAATAGACTAATTATCTTTTGTATAGTATTATAATAAACTATCAAACTAACTAACTACCAAAATACTTATAAAACCAAATTAAAATAACAATACATGATATAGTAAACTCTATTTAAAATATCTCTATTATTCATTAAAAATGATGACTTAATGCAACCCTGTATGCCCAACACAAGTCAATATAAAAGGGCAAACCTGGATGACAGAGACCATAATAGGTTAGAACGCGACGCGGTCTCCATATTAAAAAGAGACAAATACGAGTGATTTAAATAATTAATAATTAGCGTTTATTTACTATTAAAATAAAGTGTTAATGTATAGTTTTTTCAACATACGTGTCCAATATGTAAAGCGAATTTTGATGCAGTGGTTCACAGTGCAGTGAGTGGGGCCGTGCCTACATGCAGAAATTACAAGCTAAGTAGAAAACTTGGTGTTGATCGATTTTCTGGATAAACTCTTATATTCTAGAATACATAACTAAGTATATACTTGGTGCTGTCGTGATTCTGAATAAAACTCTCATGTTTTAAATTACAATAACTAAGTATTAAGCTGATACTTATTTACTTAGTGCAAAGGTTTTAGATGATATACCCTTTAAATTCAACATATAATTATAACTAGAAGAAAGATTCAGAGTTGCGATTCCTAAACAGTTTACCTTATTTAAATTATAAATAACAACTGAGTCGATGAACTTTTATATATACTCAGCATATTCAGTTCTAAACTTAACCTAAGTATCTAAGCTAAAGGCTATGTTACTTTATGTATGATGATTTTAAATGAATCGCTAATTAAAATTCAATAACAACTAAGTCTATAATCGATGACTGTTTTATACTCAGGATATACAATTTTCAACTGAACTAATTTAACTTAGAGTATAAATCTTACTGTTGATGGATCTGGACATTGTACCATATTTTAAACTTCAATCACTATTAAGTATATAAGCCATAACATTTCTTATATACTAATAGAACTAAAAACTTATGAACTGATTTTATGTAACTATAACTAAGTAAATACTTTTCAAGTTGCTTATTTATAAGAAGAACAGATCTAAGAAGAGTTGATTATTTATTGAACGAGTGGATTCTATATGTTTTATAGAGTACGGATAACCTGAACTGATTTCGTATATTATTGAAATATAACAGTTGTGAATACTGGGAGGGGAAGTCTAGTGGAAATTGTTGATGATGTTTATATCTATTTATTTATGTGGATCTTATTATAATGTAAATGACAAGTTATTTACATACAGTGAAACTCTTATGTATTATAAATTGACAAAACCTTATGACACTACATGATTTGACAAAGTTGCTGATTACTGACAATTGCATATATTATGCTAAAGTATTACTTTTTTCGTCTTTGTTTGTTCAGATACATTAAAGGGGAAGGTTATATACCTACCTTTAATGACAAATAAATTGATTGAAATACTATGTTCCTATGAGAGACATTACGAATGCATAACCCCTTTTGTTTTAGTACAAAGATGTATAAATACACGTATTTTATAATCAATTACTATGGAGGTAATTCTTATTATTTCATAATTTAATGAAATAGCTGAGAGAAGGGAGATTGTTTTATCCTGAGACACAGTAAATAGCCCATTCAAGCATTACATCATACACATATTGTCGTGGAAAACACGCAACGCGGGATTTACATTAAAACAACATTTAAAATGCTTGAGAATTCTGAAAGATTTGGTTCTTATTTATCTTAGGAAGAAATTATCTTCCTTATGGACTCTTGGCAGCCTTGTAAATATAAATAATGATTTATCTAGGAAGAAATTATCTTCCTTTGTTACTCTTGGCATCCCGGTAAATATAAATAATGATTTAACTTCACTCTGAAGAATTACATAAAAGTATGTCCAGCCGGCAGGCTTTGGGGTAAACAGTGATACCGAATATTCAGTTTACTGGATATTAATGTAGCCTAGTATAGCTGTGAAATTGCTGCACCGTTGGACTCAAGTCTAGTTCTTACTTGTTGGGTTGAGAATGGTTCATGAATCTAACCGGAACTGGACATACAGTTCCAAGACAGACATTACCGACAAAATCTTGTGAATTTCCCGAAACAGACAAAATATGTCATTACACCAAAACAAATCATAAATTTCGCTTTATTTAACCTTCAAGTTTGTCTTTCATATGAATGTTTAATACATAAAATAAAGTTACTCATTTACAAAAGATTAACATTGACCAAGGAATTGAATTATAAACACTAATAAATATTATGAAAACATGTTTTATACTCAAATACTACAAACCATATATTCATATTTCTAACCATCTAAAGAAGCTAAATACAAAACTATTACCTTTTATATAAACAACAATCTATTTTATTAGGATAGGGAATTTATTTAGAAACCGCTCAGCAATTTTTCATATTTCAACAGAAGTCGGAGGTCTAATCCTTCACCCTGCAAGAGAGAGTTACAACGCGTCTTCAAACATCGTGTGAAGACAACATCCAAGTTAGTCGCTTTTCACATTTTCTTACACAATTTCTATATTTTCCTAAATGTTTATTTTACATGTTTTCTTCTTTAAAACAGCTCAACCAAAAATATAACAGAACTACCTTTAACCAAATACGTTAATTTTCAGCAAACTGTTTATTTAACTTAGACGATCACATAAGTCATTTAAATATTAAACTTCTATAAGCAATTATGATTATAACATTTCAATAAACTTCAATTTTATGAGTAATCTAGACAACGCAACGAGATAATGCGTTAATATCTTAATTATTCCTGGTCTCTCGGTAGGTACATTTTGTATGGTGTCACGTCTTGCATAAAAGTATCATAACATGGTATAACTAAGCATGTTATCCCAAATGATCCTGTTTACCGAATAAAGAGAAAGTACCCGCAATTTGCAGTATTTTGGGCACGAGATCAAGCCCAAGGGATTAAAAAATCTGTCTATATTAAGACCCTTGACGAAATGAGCGAATGAGACCCCCAGGGGCAGAAAGCGACACGAGTTGCTTGTCTACTTTCGGATTAAATTTTCCCCTAGCGGCCCCTTTCTATTGGCTTACTTATAAACATCAGAAAATAAGATTGATTATCGATACCCAAAGGGTTATTACAAAGGTGTGGGAGTATACTAACATATTTCGATGCGTGCGCAAGTTTGAATCAACGTTGCCAAAAGCAAATCTAAATTGAAATTTATTCGAGTGAATATCGGTATAATTCTTCATCTTCGTGTTGATTCGATGGTACATTTAAAGTTTATTTCCACATGGATCTAGCTGGCAGCATTTACATTAATCTAGGCGACTTATAGTAAGCTACCACACTCCTTTTTTTAAGTGTCTGTGTGTTTTATTCGCACCACGTAAAAAAACTGGACTGATTGCAATGCGGTTTTCACTGTAGTGTAAATTATAATTTGACTTAAAAATCTGACGGTAGGTACTTTGCATCTCAATGGACAAACTCGCGGGTAAAAACAAGCAATAGGCTACAACGGACGAAGTCGCAGACAATAGCTGCTAAATTATATAGCTTAGGTAGTGTTAGCGCATATAACTATTTTAAAAGTTTTTATTTGTTTCTTCTTTAATTAGCATTAATTAAACAAAAACATTTTAAATTATGTCAAGTAGTCTTTGTAAAGTTGGTAATTATTTGTGAATAATTAATTGCTGGTTGCTGGCATGACCGAGTATTTCAAGGTGGACTTCACCTTCGCGCGCTATGTTTCTGACACTGTTTTACCGTGGCGTTTTTGGAGAATGGTTGACTAGGGAAAAGTATTGCGAAAACCTAGGCCTTTGCTGTACGACGGATCCCCTCTCTTCAAATCGACATCTTTCGACACGACGTGTATAAGTATTTTTAAGTGTTATGTGTAAAATTGTAACCAGCCTGCTAAACTTTAACTATAAATCAAATAACGAGCTTGTAATCTAAACATTAAATAAATAATTTCTGAGTAAGTGTATTTTGGAGTTAATAATATCAGTAACAGTGAAAGAATATTCTTAATAACATGGAAACAAACTCGCCTACTGTCTCTAATCATTAGACCAATTTGTAATCTTCTTATACTCGTACGTAGCACAGACGAAATCTTTATTCATCAATCAAATCCAATTTCTTGCGAGCTTGTGGAACAGCCGAAACTTCAATAAACGAGTTAAAAGTTTGTTCGATAGTTTGAGAGATCGAACTCAGCGATTGTGACGAAAACTAGCTGAAAGAGAATCCTTTGAGAAAAGGGTGACCATTCGTTGGAATTCCATGGCACAAGTTACAAGCTATTACATCCTCAATAAGACGGGTTGGGCTTTTATTACAGTAAATAAAAGTGCTAAACTCTGACATGCCTGTCTAAGGGGTCATAACCAACATCTTACTTGGCCCAAGCCAACTTCACCTGCCCATGGCGCACCCTGCTAACAAACACGACACTCTGGCGACCCGCCAACACGCACTGGACCAGCGTGGTGGGTTTATGGTCCAAACCCCCCATTTGACAGATCATGGATAACAATAACACACAAAGGCTCCAAGTGCCCGGCGACTCAAGTGGCTGTGCTAGTGACGACGGACGCCAGCCCAGCCCTGGAGTCAGGAGTGGTAAGAATCTCTGGGTGGGATGACCCATCCGCCAAACGAACACGGCCTGCATTGTTACGGACACTTTGCTTAACGTTTTAACTTATAATGTACGCACGATGATGAAGGACGAACGACTTATCGAAATGGAAAACGCTCTGAAGGATATGAGCTGGGACATAGTTGGTCTTGCGGAGGTTAGAAGACAGGGTGAAGAAACATTAGAACAAGACAACAGTATATTTTACCACTTTGGAGAGACCAGCGGATTTTTCGTGTCCAAGAAGTGGAAGAATACTGGTACTCTACTGGTCACTCTGAAAGAATAGCGTCTCTGAAATTTCAGCTGACACCCAACAAAACCAATAACAATGGTCCAAACATATGCACCAACATCCGCATATTCCGATGATGAAGTCGAAGACTTTTACGATCTCTTGAACAAAGTCTGTGATGCGAATCAAAGAACATGGACAATCATTCTTGGCGATTTCAATGCAAAAGTTGGATTAAGGCAAGACTCGGTTAGCGACGAAATTCTAGGAAAATATGATCTGGGAAGCTGCAACGAGCAAGGTTCTCGTCTCATCCAGTTTGCCATTGCACAAAACATGTCAATCGCTAATAGCTCCTTCCCTAAAAGGTATCAACGGAGATGGACCTGGGTGTCACCTGATGGCAACACAAAAAATGAAATAGATTTTGTATTGTCCACCAATAGACAGTCTATCAAAGAAGTTGGAGTCATCACCAAGATTAAATTTAGTTCTGACCATTGACCAATTACAGAAAAATTAAATTTGATTTTAAAATTCACAGAGCAACATTATTTAGACACAAATGTATTAAAGTTCAAAAGCAATTATTATTTAATAACTCCGAACAGTACAATTTAGAACTCTGTAACTACGTCAGCTTACTTAAAGTAGGCGAAATCGAAGACGTTGATGATGTTGAAATTCAATATAATAACATTGTTACAGCGATCCATACCAGCAGCAAGAAATTTAAGAAAAACAAACTTAATAAAAATAAATTGTCAACAGAAACAATATTATTAATAAAAGAAAGGCTACATCTAGACATAGGAACAGAGGGATATAGAAAAATAGATAAAAGTCAAACGCAGCATAAGACAGGATATAAGAAATTATAATACAATTTTTTGTAAAAGTGGATTTAGAAAACAGTTCTTCATTACGTGTAGCATAACAAGGGAAGTCTAGGGGGAAATCTTGGAATAACTGTTTACAAGATAACACTGGTAAAAAACATAACAATAGAGATAGAATATGTTTATTATATTATTATGTACAGATTTCTAATATTCTAAGTCCCTCTACTCTGATCCATGCAAAATTATTCATCAGAATGAGTACTCACGCGCTGACAATATCTCTTACATATCTGGTTGAAGTTCACGACGCTCTTAGAAGCATGAAATACGACAGAAGCCCCGGGGAAGATGGTGTTACGACGGAAGCATTGAAAACAGAATCCCAGGCATTGTCCCTCATATTATAAATCTATTCAATTCTATACTGCAAGCAGGTAAACTCCCAGTAAAGATGTATCACTCAAATATTATTCACCTGCACAAGAAAGGAGACAAAAGTAACATTAATAACTACAAGCCTATCAGTTTAGTATCACATCTTTACATAGTTTTTATCAAGATCATTCAAAAACGCATTGGTGGCAAACTTGTGGACAGTCATCAGCCTCCAGAACAGGCTGTATTTTTCCCTAGCTTCTCAACCACTGACCCCTAGCACACACTCAATCAAATAATTGAAAAGCACAATGAATTTCATAAACCCCTTTACTTAGCCTTCGTGGATTATACGAAGGCCTTCGACAGCATTACTCATAAAGCAATATATTCCGGATTAGAAAATCAAGATATAGACAAGACCTACTCGTACATCGACCTCATCAAGATTATATATAGCAATAGTTCTGCAGACATTAAAATGAATACCTCCAGCCCCAAATTTTCAATAGATAAAGGAGTTAAGTAGGGTGACCCGCTCTCCTCCTAAACTGTTCACTAGCACACTCGAAGAAGTGTTTAAGACCCTGGTGGATTTGTGGGCAACTAAAGGGATAGATGTGGGCAGAAAAAGACTCACCAATCTGATATTTGCTGACAACATCGTTCTTTTTGCTTCCAAATCACACGAATTACAACAGATGCTCCAAGATCTGAGCACGGCAAGCCTCAGGGTTGGACTAATGATGAACCGATCAACAACGCAAATAATGACCAATAGCATGAAACTTAGGGTCGAGATAGATGGGCAGGAACTACACTATGTTGATATATACTTGGGCCAGCTAGTCTCCTTTGGAAACCGGCTTGACAACGAAATTGAACGCCGCGTCGAAAATGCCTAGAGGAGGTACTGGTCCATGAAAAAGCTTATGTAGGGAAACTTTCCTATAACATTAAAGCGAAGACTCATTGACATGTGCATCCTGCCTGTCCTAACCTACGGTGCTCAAACCTGGTCTCTGACCGAGTCTAAAAGTTCGAGCTTGGGGTTTGCCAAAGAGCGATGGAACGCAGTGTCTTAGGTATCCGGAGGATTGACCGAGTTCGTAACACAGCGTTGCGTTCATGGATGTGGGGCATAAGGCTGCCAGATTGAAATGGGATTGGGCGGATCACGTGACGCGAATGCATTCCGACCGATGGGCCAAGATCGTAACGCACTGGGTGCCACAAGATGGGTGGCGACGCCGAGGGAGGCCGAGAAAGCGCTGGCGCGACGATCTGGATGCATACCAGGACTGTTGGTCGGATCTGGCGGGTGATCGAGATACATGGAAGAAAATGGGGGAGACCTTTGCTCAGCAGTGAGACAGTATATCCCGTAAGACAGAAATGTTTGTTTCTGAGTGATAGACGTAACATTCGTGTCTATGTATGTTTATCCGTTGTCTAGTACACATAGATAGATAGATAGATAGATAGATAGATTAACTCTTATTGACACCAATAAAATAAAAATACACAGACATAGGAAAACACTTAAATTATAGGTACAATGGGTGGTCTTATCATTAAAAGAGCTAAGATCTCTTCCAGACAACCTTTGGATGGACATAAATTATAGTACAGGGTATCTTAGTTTGGGGCTGCGTAATAGGTGTGAAGTGTCCCGAAAATATTTGTTTATTTTTATTCCAAATCTATTTATTATTATTTACCTATAAATCTGTACCGTGACGTACCTGCTGACTGACTGACTGACAGATAACTCACAGCCTTAACCAGTAGTTTGACTAGAAAAGCACTATTAGGAACGTGGGTGACAAAGTTAGCACTCGGGCAAAGCTGCGGAGCGTAGCTAGTGAAATATAACAGTTAGTCAAGAAAATCTTCATTTACGATTATCGGAAGAAAAAAAAACATCTTTTAGGGTACCATATCTCAGAAGGAAAAAAGGAACCCTGATAGATCACTTCGCAGTCCGTCTGTCTGTATGTCTGTCTGTGTTCCAAGACCCTTTTACTAGGGAACGCGTGGAGGTATCAAGTTGAAATTAATATCAAATACGCAAGTCTGCAATCCCTTGCAAAAACTCAAACTTCTATATCAATGCAATCAAAAGATACGGCCGTTTATGCCGCATATTTTGACACTCTCACGGGAATCAAAACCTATAGAGTACTTCCCGTTGACCTAAAATCATGAAATTTAGCAAGAAGCAATGCACAAATAAACTATTAACGTTTTTTATTTTATTTTATTCTTCCTCGGCTAACACCGAAGTCTAGCTGAAAAACAGCGCAGCGTTCACATGAGAATAGGAACGCCACACATGCTGAGTTTACCCCCTTTTCCCTTAAATATATTATTATTATCCTTTTTGTATCAATATTTACTGTGTGCATTTAATCTTTTTTGTTTTAGTGGCAATAAATACATGTTTACTTTACTTTACAAGTAAAGGGAAAGCCGAAAACCGCAAATATGTAGTTACATCACAAAAAAGGAAGAACTATTTACATATCTACAAGTTAGTACGGAACCCTCGGTGAGCGAATCTGAATCGCACTTGGCTGTTTTTTAATTATTTTTTGAAAACATTGCGCAAAGTGTAATGAAACAATATAAACACCGGTAGCTGTGTCACTTTAAATTGATCATATTATTTTTCACCTCACAAGCTCGGAAAGATTCTGTTTGTCATTCGAAATCTGAGTGCAAAATTGCATTTTACCCGCTAGCGTGGAAAGAGTTTTTAAAACCTTTCTATTCAATAATTTTCTATACCGCCAATTCACTGCAAATACTTTATTACTAATTTATGTACTATATTATTATCCGACTTGATTCTACCCTACTTGACTCTATTCGTCTCTATTCGCCTCATTTTGACTCTACTCGACTCTACTCGACACTACTCGACTCTAATCAACTCTACTCGACTCTAATCGACTCTAATCAACTTTACTCGACTCTACTCTCGACTCTATTCGTCTCTTTTCATTTTCAATTCTATTCTACTCCGTTCTACTCTATTCTACTATGTTCGATTCTGTTCTACTCTGTTCTACTCCGTTCTACTCTGTTCTACTCTGTTCTACTCTGTTCTACTCTGTTCTACTGTATTCTACTGTATTCTACTCTGTTCTACTCTGTTCTACTCTGTTTTACTCTGTTCTACTCTGTTCTACTCTGTTCTACTCTGTTCTACTCTGTTCTACTCTGTTCTACTCTGTTCTACTCTGTTCTACTCTGTTCTACTCTGTTCTACTCTGTTCTACTCTGTTCTACTCTGTTCTACTCTGCTCTACTCTGCTCTACTCTGCTCTACTCTGCTCTACTCTGCTCTACTCTGCTCTACTCTGCTCTACTCTGCTCTACTCTGCTCTACTCTGCTCTACTCTGCTCTACTCTGCTCTACTCTGCTCTACTCTGCTCTACTCTGCTCTACTCTGCTCTACTCTGCTCTACTCTGCTCTACTCTGCTCTACTCTGCTCTACTCTGCTCTACTCTGCTCTACTCTGCTCTACTCTGCTCTACTCTGCTCTACTCTGCTCTACTCTGCTCTACTCTGCTCTACTCTGCTCTACTCTGCTCTACTCTGCTCTACTCTGCTCTACTCTGCTCTACTCTGCTCTACTCTGCTCTACTCTGCTCTACTCTGCTCTACTCTGCTCTACTCTGTTCTACTCTGTTCTACTCTGTTATACTCTGTTCTACTCTGTTCTACTCTGTTCTACTCTGTTCTACTCTGTTATACTCTGTTCTACTCTGTTCTACTCTGTTCTACTCTGTTCTACTCTGTTCTACTCTGTTCTACTCTGTTCTACTCTGTTCTACTCTGTTCTACTCTGTTCTACTCTGTTCTACTCTGTTCTACTCTGTTCTACTCTATTCTACTCTACTCGACTCTACTTTACTCTATTCAACTTTACTCGACTCTACTCTACTCTTCTCTACTCGACACTTCTCGATTCTAATCGACTCTTTTCGTTTCAATTTGACTCTATTTGACTCTTTTCAACCCTATTCGACTCTTTTCGATTCTATTCTATTCGATTCTGTTCGACTCTATTCTATTATGTTTACACATCTGCCAGGCATCCCGCGACGGTCCACTTTTTAATATTATTATAACGACTAATTTAATATATTATTTTAGCGGTTTTTCTTGCACCTAGCATTTTCCTCGCTGTAGTGAGGTGAAAAGTTGTGTGTTGCGCACGGCAGCAAAGTTATTTGGCGTGTCGTACTTTTGAAACCCTCGCTACGCTCAGGATTCTATATTTGAACACTCACTCGCTTCGCTCGTTGGTTCAATCCTAAAATCCTTCGCTTGCTCTGGTTTCAATACAAGTACTCTCGCCAAAAAATCACTTTGCAGCCTTGCATAACAAATTACTATTTTTCGGTCCTAAATTTTTATAACCGATGGTAATCCTACAATTGTACGAGCAAACTTTATGTTTGAAGAGTCTGCTATGAATAAAGTTCCGATGTTTTTATAGTACTTGTGATAAATATAGAGGTAGATATATCGCGGCTTTCCCCTCGTGGTCATTTCATTTAAAAGTAGGCCATATCTGTTATTCCAGGACCATAAGTACCTATAAAGTACAAGTAGGTACTACATTTCATCTGAATGCATTCAGCTGTCAAATAGTTTTATATCAATTGCGCGGCATCTATTCATTGGATTAAGATACCAAGTGCCCAAGTTTTTAAGTCAAACTCTTAGCTATCCAACAGGGAAAACCGCATCGCAATCGGTCTTGTAGTTTTTACGTAATGTGCGAACAAACATACAAACAAACAGAAAGACGATTTAAAAAAAACTACACTTTAAACTATAAATACACTAGACTATTTTTTTATTATCTTCATGGTACAGACTTTTTCGTTCATATTGCTTTATTACTAGTATAGATTTCAACAAAATTTGTTCATACGTTTTGGTACTCACTGCTTTAATATAAGTATAGATCTGCAAAATGCGATGTTATACCATACTCGTATGTGTAACATATTTTACTAAATGTTACATATTTTGTTATATGTTACACATTTTGTTATATGTTACATATTTTGCTATATGTTACATATTTTGCTATAAAACTGCAAGGTTAAATAGTCGTGTAATAAAAACTGTTCATTAAATACATATAGAACATTTGTTCATTATAGAACTTAGTAGTATAGGTTTCAAATTTATACTCTTGAATTACCTAAACTGTGCCTCGAAATTCAAGTGAGCAAAGATTTCGTCGATTCTCGTTGTAACCATACTTACAATATAAAAAAACATATTCTTATTCATACACGACCTGACAAGTTTACCTGAGACATTTCAGATATATTAAAGCTCCAACAAAGGGATAACTGTACAGTTTTATCACATACACGTTCCGGTTTACCTGTACAGATTAACTCTTCAGGTAAACCTGTCAGGTATACACCATTATTTTTCACTACTATATTTTCTCTTGTTTCATATCCGCATCGATAGTTTTGATTCTGAAAATAGCCGAAGGACATTGAAAAGGGTCGAACTTTACGGTGAAAGGGTTCTTCAGGGACTACATTAGGAAGCTTTCAAAACTTGAGAAAGAACAGAATACCGCTTGAGGCCTCCTATAAAAAGTTGTCAGAAATAATCATATATTGATGAATTTTACAAATCAGCATCCAACCATCATTCTTATGTCCGCTTTACCTACACTTTTCCGAATTCAAGGAGAATTTCTTCACTTCAAGATATACTTACTTTTTACCAGACTGCGTACCGCAAATGCCCGGTAATGTGTTTATCAGCTTAGATAATGTCTGTTCCTTTGTGGCACCGTATGACTATCCGCATGGACATGTGCATTTGAGTAGGAGCAGGAAATAAAACAATCTGAAGATAAAATCAAAACAACATGGAAAATAATAAATACTGAAACCGGCATAATTAAACCTCAAGACCGGAATTTTATCCTTAACATCGGCAATAAATTAATTTCCAAAGATCACGAAGTTGCCAATGCATTTGAAGATTTATTTTCAAAAATACCAATTGTAACTAACCAGCCTTTAAAATCATCCTCAGTTAAGGCTTCTTGTATGCTCTCAAGCAACCTTGAGAAGTGTGATGATATATTTAAATTTTAACATATTAATGTTAATTCGATTCTTAAGACATTTAAATTGCTTCACATAAAAAATACAGAGGATCTCTGGGGAATATCTAAAAAAAAAATAAGTTCTATTATTAGTGTAATTGCTCCATGTTTAGTAATTATTTTTAATAATTGTGTTGATGACGGAGTTTTTCCCAACATAATGAAAAATAGTAAACTTATTCCCTTATTCAAGTCTGGCAGTAAAAATGATCCAACTAACTACAGACCCATTTCTATACTTCCCGCTCTAAGTAATTTTTTTGAGAAAGTAATATTAAACCAGTTATTAACACTCTTTGATCTCAACGGTCTGTTTAATAATGAACAATATGGCTTCACAACACTTCACAACAAGCCGTTCAACTACAGACGCATGCAAAGGCTCTTAAAGCATATATTCGATGCTTGGGAGAAGTCACAGGACGCAATTGGCGTTTTCTGTGATTTATCCAAAGCATTTGACTGCGTTTGCCACGAAACATTAATTTTTAAATTGAAGCATTACGGAGTTCATGGGAAAGCTCTAGATTTTTTATCATCGTATCTTAGCAATAGAATCCAAAAAGTGGATTTAAACGGTGCGAGGTTACCTGGATCTCTCATTACAATGAGAGTCCCACAGGGTTCAATGCTTGGGTCATTCTTGTTCTTGGTTTACATTAACGATCTTCCCTTTTTATAGAGAACTTATGTGATATTGTTTTGTTTGCAGATGATACTTCACTTATTTTTAAGATTGATGAACCTTGAATAATTTTGACGATGTTAACAAGACAATCTCGCTAGTTCTTAATTGGTTTACAACTAATAACTTAATATTAAATTCCATGAAAACTAAATGTATTAAATTCTCACTACCCAATGTCAGAGGGGTTCTTATGAATTCAAGTATTTTAATAAATAGTGAGCCTGTAGACCGTGGTTGTGCAGTCAACCACATTTTTGGGTATTACTGTAGATTCAAAACTACAAAACTACTTCAAAACTACTATACAATATAAAATCCCACGATTCTCTCAGGGAACGTTTTAAAGAGATCCATATTCTTACAGTGGCTTGTCAATATATATATGAAAATATAATGTATGGTCGGAAGAATGTCAACCTAATACCTTTGTTAAAAATAGGGATGTTCATAATTTTAATACTAGAAATAAAAATAAACTGAAAGTGTCTGGATTTCGGTTAAAGAAAGTTAGTGGTTCATATATGGGGAACTGTATATGCTTTTTTAATAAGTTACCTGACGGCATTGATCAATTATCAATGCATAGGTTTAAAACTTTTGTTAAAGTTAATCTCAAAAAGAAAGCGTATTACAATGTAAATGATTATATTAATGACAGAAATTCATGGCCTGATATCTCCAAGCTCCCTGATAATAATAAGTGATAACTTCGATGTTTACGTTAAGTGACTAAAATGTTCAAAGTACTTTGTGAGATGTCTCACAGCATACCATGAGAACGTGACATCATGCATGACATGATGTAAGGGTGCTAAATGGATATGTTGTTTTACACGACATATATTTTTGGAATTATTGCTTTATTTTTCCCAGTTTGGTTTTTAGATGATTGTGCGACGTCATTGTCACTTATATATTTAGTTTACGTAAGTTTTGTTATAAAATGTGACATTTGGAAAAAATATAAAGAATTAACAAATCTGAAAAAAAAATACATCCCCGTAGAGTTTCTTGGTGTTCTCTTCTCTAACGGGCGTATTTCCGAAGCACCAGTAGAGTCAGAAGGGTATTTCCTTCTCCAGTGTGAGATTTAACTCTGTTGGCACATGAAAGGGAAATTTCCTTTGTAAACTCAAAGAATTCTTAGTTTTCCTAAATTTTTATTGATTTGATCTTTGCATAATATTTTATGTATTCCTTGTTCCTGAGATGTTAATTTTGACTTGAAAAAGTGCTATTATTTTTCCTATTTACAATAAAATACCGATTACTAACAGATCCGACTTTAACCGATTTTGATGATTCTTACGTCAGTCGTTTTGTCTTAATCTTGAAAGTGCCACTGAAGAAATGTCATTAATCAAAATTCAATATGGCGACAACCAGACGCCATAACGGTTCGTTTTGTAAGTTTTGTTCGCAGTCGTCTTTTTATATTTTTTTATTTTGTTTATTTCCAAAAACTATAACAATAAAATTGTTACTTCAGTATCATCATCATCAGCCCATACTAGTCCACTGCTGGACATAGGCCTTTCCCATTGGACGCCTCTGAGCCCGATCTTCGGCTCTTCTCATCCAGTCGCTGCCAGCTGTCTTTAGCAAGACGTCTCTCCACCTGGCCGGCGGGCGTCCCTTACTACATTTGCCTAAGCGTGGTTTCCATTCTAAAACTCGTTTTCCCCAACGGTTGTCGGTTCTGCGAGAGATGTGCTCATTGCCACTTCAGCTTGCTTATTCTCTGGGCTATGTCAGTTACCTTGGTTCTCTGGCGGATCACCTCATTCCGGATTCTGTCCTTCAAAGATACTCCGGGCATAGCTCTCTCCATACTCGCTGAGCGACTTTAAATTTTGAACTAGCCCCACCGTGAGTATCCACGTTTCGGCTCCGAAGGTCATAACTGGTAGAACGCACGCGTCGATAACTTTCGTCTTTAGGCACTGTGGTATGGACGATAAAAAGACGACGTATTTACCAAATGCTGCCCACCCGAGCTGGATCCTCCTATCGGCTTCCCTTTCGAAGTTGTTCCTACCCAATTGCATAGACTGCCCGAGGTACACATATTTCTGAACAACTTCAAGGGGGCACCCTTAACGACGATCGGTTGCGGGGTAATAAAGTCGTTACACATAACCTTGGTTTTGTCCATGTTCATCCCGGGACCAATATATCAAGAGGCGTCAGCTAGATCAGCCAGCATTCGTTCGAGGTCCTGCAGCGACCCCGCCATAAGGATAATATCATCGGCAAATTGTAGGTGTGAGATGTACTCACGAATTGTGAAAAAACATCATTTGTTCATTTAGGTTATTAAAAACCACTGCAAAAGTATAGCATCAAAACTCTTGACGCTTTTTGACAGACTAGTTATTATTTCGTTTCCTGGGCAACGGCACGTCATTCCGTTCCTTACAGTAATCGTAATATTCCAGTTTTTCCGTGGCAACTGACAATTTTCTGGGATAAAAAATATCCTTTGTTGGTTTCTATATTGTACAGTACCTATTTACAAAGTTTCATCAAAATCAGATTAGCCCTTTTGACGTTAAATCTCCCCAAACAAACAAACAAACAAACAGACAACGTTTTACTTTTATATATTGGTGTGGATGTTTTGAAAAGTATAAATAGGTAGGTGCCCATTTATACCTATCTATTGGGTATCTACGAGTATATATTCCTCTTTTGTCTTACTATATATTATTACTTGATGATGCCCACGGTTTTGCACGCGTGGCCATTTCTGCAGGTTATAAAAAGTACTATTTGTGCTATTCCAGGACCTAAAATACCAATATACCAACATTTGATCAAAATTCCTTCAGCCAAAGTCGTCCAAAATACTTTTATCGATTGCTCGCTTTCTACTCATCGGATTGAGATATAAAGTACCCCAGTTTTTAAGTCAAAACATAAGCTATCCAATAGTGAAACCCATCGCAATCGGTGCAGTAGTTTTTACGTGATGCGCGAACAAACATGCAGACAGACAAACAGACAAACAGAAAAACAGACAGTCACGAATTTTGAAAATGTTATATTCATGTTCAGTAGCTTATTTTATGTACCTACCCTAGACCATTTCTATTTTAATTATCTTCTTTGTACAGACTTTTTCGTTCCTATTGCTTTATTATAAGTATAGATATAATGTAATAGTTAGTTGTTGTGGACGCCGAGCCTGCCCGCGACAGCATGAACACAGACAACATATAAAATAGGCCACGCCCCTTTTAACTGCGGCGTGTATACCGCACTAGTTGTAAGATCGTATAACTGTATATATAGCGATAAGTTTTGGTAAATAAATGTAGTTGAACTGAAGTAGTCAAAGTGATTGGATCCGACCATTCAATCAACGGAACTTGAACAAGCAACAGTGTTTAATTGAACTACAGTCCACATCGAACCAGGAACCTGAACTACTAGGAGCTACGAACCGAAGTCTCCAGTACATCGTGTAGACCTTGCGATCCATCGCCTACATCTTGGTCCTAACGATCCGGATAGAAGAACCAGCGACTACATCTTGGTCCATCGGAGCCGGATAGAAGAAGAACTTAAGCGACCAACAGCTTATCCAGTGAACGTCTGCCGCCCATCGAACATGGTGGTCACGAGGAGCCAAAGCGACCTGGCAGAGCTGGAAGAGCGGAAGCGGTTGGACGAAGAGCGCCTTCGAAGGCTATCCCTAGAGCCGCCGGCATCACCATCTGTGCCGGCCGCTGGCACGGCTGCTGGCACAACCGCCGGCCCGTCCGGCAACATCGAACAAAGCAAGTCACCGGCGCACTCGCAACGAACTGCGAACTCCACCCTAAGGCTGCGGCTGGCGGAGTTAGAGGCGGCCGAGAAACTTGCTGAATTGAAGAGAAAGGAGTTGGAAATGGAAGCGGACCTAGTGAAGAAGCGATTGGCGGCTCAGATCGCGAATATTGAAGAAGATCAGAGCCTTCACGACGAGCCAACCGTGCGGAACAACGACAACCACCAGAAGGTGGACGATTGGTTGCAACGCACAAACCCCTCCACCCTACGGGGGGAGAGCGGGGATGTGCCGCGCCTCAACACCGAGAGGCAACAAGAAGAACCACGACGAGCACGCTTTGAGCGTTCTACAAGATCACCTACCCCGGGTCGATCTGACCGCAGATCCGGGATCGAACAACTCGCCGAGGCCATTGAACGAATGGCCAGACCTCGGGCCCGCTACAACTCCGACCTGCCCGTCTTCACTGGGGCACCAAACGAGTGGCTGCCATTCAAGGCAGCAGTACGGGACTCCACAGCCCTGTACCACATCTCAGCCGCTGAGAACTTACAGCGGCTGAGAAGTTGCCTCAAGGGCGACGCACGTGACGCCGTGGCTGCATTACTGCACACAGCCACTGATCCTGACGTCATCATCAAAACATTGGAACAGAGCTTTGGGAGACCGGAGCTCATCATCGACCGAGCATTAGAAGAGCTAAGAAGGTTCCCGAAGCCAGGGATGACAGCGACCGACCTCAACACGTTCGCTGTCAAACTTCAGAACGTCGTCTGCGTGCTACAGAACATCGACCGGCGGGGGTACCTGTATAACCCGATGCTGGCGCGTGAGGTGCTGGAGAAGCTAAGCCCGCACATCAAAACGCAGTGGTGCCACTACGCCAACGAACACCAGTCACCTTCGGAGCCAGAAATTGTCATGCTGTCTCGATTCCTCATGCGAGAAGCAAACATGGCACTGCGTTTTACATACGCACCGGCAGCGATCTCTGCCGCCCGTGAGACGAGACCAGCGGCATTTAAGAAGAAAGGGAACGCCGTGTACACTACCGACGAGGGCGCGGAACAAGAAACAAAGACTGACCTATGCCAGAGCTGCAACCAAGCCCATGCGCTACATCAGTGCCCAACCTACCGGGCACTGACCGTTGATAAGCGCTGGGAGCTGGTCAAAGAGAAAGGCGTTTGCTTCCGATGTGCCGACAAGAAACATCGTCGGTACCAATGCAAGGCGAAGCTGTGCGGCATTAACCAATGCCGCCGCCCGCACCACTCAACACTGCACGAAGACACGCGACATAATACGCGATCAGCTGCGCGACCTAACGAGCCATCTGCTGCGCAACCCAAACATTCACCGAGCCACAACGCAGCGGTCTTGTCGGTAGCACCCACCAATGCTACTGGCCTGAAGACCGTGATGCTTAAGATCTGCCCCGTGGTCGTCACCGGTCCACGGGGGGAGGTCGACACTTACGCGCTGCTGGACGAAGGCGCCACCATCACGCTCATCGACCATGAACTAGCGAAGAAGATCGGCGCAGAAGGCCCTACGCAGCCCCTACATCTGAACGGCGTGAACATGTCGCAGCGAGAGGGAGACAGCCAAACCGTCTCTCTCTCTATAAGGGGAGCTAAGGAGGCGACACGTCACGACATCAAAGCGCGCACGGTGCGCGATCTGAAGCTACACCGGCAGTCCGTCCCAAGCTCGCTTCTACAACACCGACACCTACGGGACTTGATGGAGGCAGAGGTGTGCTACGACCTGGCACACCCCCTCATCTTAGTAGGCGCCGACCACTGGGAGCTCATTGTATCCCGTGAGCTTCGTCTTGGCGGGCCAAATGAACCGGCCGCGTCGAGGACCCGACTTGGCTGGGTGATGCATGGAACCGCACCCCGCAGCCTGATCTACGAAAACGAAAGCGTGCTGCACGTATACGCGCCCGACCAGCGTACGAACGAGCACGACCAGCGCCTACACGAGCTTGTGGAGGCGCACTTCCGCATCGACGCGCTCGGCGTCGCTATCCATTCGAGAGTGAGCGACGCAGATCTACGAGCTACGAAGATCTTCGAAGAAACAATAAAGAAAACAGACAGCGGCTACGAAGTGGGCTTGCCTTGGCGGCGAGATGACGTCACCATGCCGTCGAACTACGGCGCGGCTCTACGGCGTCTACAAAGCATCGAACGAAAGATGGACGCCTACCCAGACTTCGCGGACCAATACGCCGCGCAAATAGAAAATCTGTTGGCTAAGAATTATGCGGTGCCATGCGACGGGACTGAACGACGGAGCCCCATCTGCTGGTACCTCCCGCACTTCGCAGTACAGAACCCGAACAAGCCTGGTAAACAACGGCTTGTTTTTGACGCAGCTCACCAATGTCACGGCGTGAGCTTGAACGACCAGCTGCTGGAGGGCCCGGACCTTCTACTATCACTACAAGGAATCGTCTTCAGATTCAGAGAACGGCCGATCGCCGTCACCGCCGACATACAAGAGATGTTTCTACGAGTGAAGATCCGACCTGAAGACCAGCCCGCACAGCAGTTCTTATGGCGAGGCCGGGACCGAACTAACCCGCCTCGCCACTACAAGATGGCGAGCATGATTTTCGGCGCCGCCAGCTCACCGTTTATGGCGCACAGCGTGCGCAACCACAATGCGCGCGCACATGCACAGACTCACCCACGCGCTCTAGTGGCCATCACGAACAGCCACTATATGGATGATCTAGTAGACAGCTACGCCAATGAAGAGGAGGCCCGTAGCACCATCCAAGAACTACGCGAGGTGCACGCGGCCGCTGGCTTCACTCTGCGCAGTTGGAGTGCTAGCAACACGAACGTGCTACGAGACGTACCGCCAGAGCTACGAGCGACTACGCCCACTCAGTTGGGAGCAGGGAGCCCTGAGAGCAAGATACTCGGGCTCTGCTGGGACTCCAACAGAGACGAACTGGGGTTCAACACCGCAATGCACCGCGTACCGGCTGAGGTGCGCGCGCAGATCCGCGCACCCACGAAGAGAGAGGCCCTCAGCGCGGTCATGTCCATTTATGACCCGCTTGGTCTCCTCAGTCAGTACACCATTCGAGCGAAGATCATCCTACAGAGCCTGTGGCGTCTTCACATGCCATGGGACGAGCCGATACCTGCAGAAGAAGCCGAACATTTCGCAGAATGGCTACGCCAGCTGAGCGAGATAACTCGCTTGCGCCTACGCCGTAGCTACGCGCTAGAGGGACACAAGCGCGTAGACCTGCACATACTATGCGATGCGAGCGAGCAGGCATTCTCTACGGTGGCCTTTTGGAGGGCCATCCACCACGACGGCAGCGTGACCATTGCCTTGGTGGCTGCTAAAGCCAAGGTAGCGCCGCGACGCGCGCAGAGCATACCGCGCCTAGAACTTCAGGCAGCGGTCATCGGCGCGAGGCTCGCGGACGTTATAAAAAAGGAGCATCGCGTGCAAGTAACAAAAACCACCTACTGGACCGACTCTGCGACCGTAGTCCATTGGGTGCACAACGACGCGAAGCGCTACACGCCCTTTGTAGCGCACCGGCTGGGCGAGTTAGCGGAGTTAACTCACCGACGTGAGTGGAGATGGCTGCCTACCGAACATAACGTAGCCGACGACGCGACGAGACTGAGCCGCACGCCCATAGCCGCTAGCGATCGCTGGTTCCAGGGGCCCAGCTTCCTTCGCGAACCCGAAGAAGAATGGCCCACACACCAAGCGTTCACTGACCAACAAGAGGTCCTGCACACGAGCGAGCAGGACGAACATATGGAGATCCCACACACGAGCGAGCGTGATGAACACAGCGACCGATGGCTGCCTGAACCCGGGTGGGTCAAGAAACAAGAGACGTTGATACGGGTGTCCGCGCGTGTGCTGGCATTGAACGACATATGCCAGCGTCGAACAACGCGCATGGAAACAGAGCAAAGCGAGCGTTGGCCACCTGACCCGGGCGGAGCGAGGGAGCAGCAAGTACGCTCCGTGAAGACCGCTCTGCACACAACGCTACGTGAAAGGGTGCTATCTGAGGAGGTCCTGCAGACTCTCCTGACTGAGGCCAAACATTCGATCAATGTTCGGCCCCTCACCTACGTCAGCGTGAGTGCACTCGACCCAGAAGCGCTCACACCGAACCATTTCCTGCTGGGGTCATCGATCGGCCTACCTACCACAGGCCCCTGCGATGAAGCTGACCGACGAACTTGGCGAGCAAGCCAAGCGCTCGCTGACCATTTCTGGAAGCGCTGGCTGCGGGAATACCTCCCCACGCTTGTACCACGGGGGGAGCCAGCTAACCTCCGACGACAACTGCAAGCCGGCGACATCGTGGTTGTGGTCGACCACACGCTGCCCCGGAACGTCTGGCCAATCGGGATTGTTGAGCGCACCTATCCCGGTCCAGATGGCGGCGTTCGAGTCGCCGACGTAAGAACTAAGAGCGGTACCTTCCGACGCCCTACCAGCAAACTCGCCGTCCTGCTAAGGGAAGAAGAGGCTACGCGAGCTGCGCCGGGGGGAGAGATGTTGTGGACGCCGAGCCTGCCCGCGACAGCATGAACACAGACAACATATAAAATAGGCCACGCCCCTTTTAACTGCGGCGTGTATACCGCACTAGTTGTAAGATCGTATAACTGTATATATAGCGATAAGTTTTGGTAAATAAATGTAGTTGAACTGAAGTAGTCAAAGTGATTGGATCCGACCATTCAATCAACGGAACTTGAACAAGCAACAGTGTTTAATTGAACTACAGTCCACATCGAACCAGGAACCTGAACTACTAGGAGCTACGAACCGAAGTCTCCAGTACATCGTGTAGACCTTGCGATCCATCGCCTACAGTTAGTGTTCATGATAATAAAATGACATATGGTCATACATATGATTATGACATTTCATACAATATCAACCTGCACTCTTTATTAATGTCTTGCACTTAGGGGACACTATTCACTTAGCTAACACGAGGTTATGACCTAACTTTTTAACCTTGTGGTTTATTAAACTCTATTATGAATTACCTAGGGAATACGCATTACTTACATAATCATGGTCAGAAAGACAGACAGTATGTATTTAGGTTAATTAATGACAAAGGTACGAGTATGTAGGGTTTGTCAGGAAATTACAGCTGTTTCTATTATTATACACAAAGGGCCTTATAATTTATTGAGATGAATCAATATCATGAATTGAACACTTCGTAGTTATTTTCAGATTAATATTCTTCTATCTATATTTATGTATAGTATAATTTAACAATGAATGGTTTTATGTTTGTCAATCCTCTATGCGTCCAAAACCACTGATCAGATTGTGATGAATCTTCTGATCAAGCCGACGAGGGTTTATAGCCAAAAAATAACAAGGAGTAAAAAAAATGTGTCGAAATGTATATTTTTTTTGCCAACTTACTGAATGGCAGGTGTCAAAGTGACAAGTATCAAATAGACAGCTGTCAAAGTGACAAGTGTGAAAGTGACTTCTATATATATTAAAATTAATGTAGAGCGTTGTTGTTAGGGATTTTTGAGGGGTTGGGATGGGGGAGGGGTAGGGAGGGGGCAAAATTTGTACGCGTGCAAAGCCAAAAGGTGCAGCTAGTTAAGTAATAACAATAAAACATACTCCTTTATAGAATCATCTTGCTACGTTGGTCATTACATTTATTTCGTGGTAATTAGTTACCAATGTATATTTGGGTTTTTCATATGTGCCCGTACATCACTTGGCACGATAAGTAATGCCTATACCTGCACTTTCATACATTTCAGTAACAGGAGACTATTAAATACAAAATATTTTTTATGAGAAAGACTAGTTGATTTACCACGTTTACATTTTAATATCAGCTTACTACAATAATAATTCATCACTTCAATTCAATTAAGTACTCATTTAACAGAAAACACCTCAATACAAGTTAAATTAACCCACCAGCGCTGCTAAATTTATTTAGGTCTTCATTTCTTCAAAGTAAATTTTAATAGACCCCAGGTACGCGAACGTAGATCTCATGAATTTAAATTCAAGACAATTCGTTAACAGTATTTCTCAGCTAAAATAGATGCTGTAAAAGATTAATTAAAAACTTCAGGAAAATCGAGATATCTTAGATTGCAATGTATTTTTAAAAGGACGTAGTTTTACGTCTATACGAACGGAACTGCATGAGAGCTGCTATTAGGGTAAAGGCGCACGCACAGTTTGTATTTTCACACGACTGTCCAAAAAAAGGAGCGTAATGTTTTTAGGATTCATGTATGTTTGTATGTATGTTTTATGTATGTATGTGAGTTTCTTTATTCCACCATAACTTTTAAATGCCTGAACAGATTTAGAAGTATGGGGTATCGTTAGAATCATTACATCCTCCCGACTAAAATAGGCTACTTTTTTTTTAATTCTATATTGCTTTAGTATGGCTCCATTTTCAAATGTAAAATGAATATTTTTCTGCCAATTTTACAATATGGGTATCAAATTAAAGTCCTTGATAAGTATCAGCAAGCAGTTCATTTTTGGCAGGGCAGGCGTGTTTTTTGGCCTTTAGACTAGTTTTGTCATTTTTTTTTTGTTTGTGGTGTTTATAATTACCCAGTCACTTGTGTAGGCCTATTCTACAAAATTCCGCCTCGGGATGACTTTACCAGAACTTCAGGAGAGCGCAATGCAGCGGCATTAGTAACAATATAAGCAATCTGTGGTCATTGCATTATTATGCAGGCATGGCTCTTACCATCAGAAGAAAGACCTCCTGGTTTCGTCATTCATTTGTATAAAAAATCCCAAATAGAGGAGAGGAGAGCCATCATCTACTTGCAAAAAATATTTTCCTTACAAAATTCCCAAGTAAAATAAAAACCGCAGCACGCTCAAGGAAAATGTAAAAGACAGGCAATTTCATACCAAGGCGATTAGAATACAATCTGGCAGTGCCATCCGCGAATAAAAATCCCAAAAAAACTGTTTATCCTTTTTCCGCCGTCCCGTTTCCTACAACAATAAATTCACATAAATATTACGCCTTCCTGTACTCACAATTTTACGGTTGTGCATTACGACGTTGTCTTGCGGAAAAGGGTGGCTGGGGTGGTAAAGGTCTATCTTTAACCGCACTCGAGGGTCAGTGAGGTCACCAGCAAAAAGGGTCCCGCCACATAAATGTGGTGCAAACTGAAATATTAATCTCTTGCATAAAAAATGCAGTGAGAATTCCGTGATAAAAATACTAAGACAGATATAAAACATCAATCCATCTACATGCTATTAGTCATATGACATTCTTCGCTTCGCTTATCGTGGTATTGCTGGTCTCTGGTGACATGGTTTATCAGGCTTCCTAAGGGCCTCTGCTGCTATTAATCAATAACAGCCGGGACCGACAGCTTGACGTGCCCTCCGAAGTATGGAATGTTACATTCTGAATTGCAATTAAACGGGCAAGCAAGTGCCTTTATTTAATTACTAGGTGTAACCGCGGCTTCGCACGCGTGTTTTTTCTCTAGGTTAAAAGTACTCTATATAATATTCCAAGACAAATATACCAACATTTGATCAAAATTCCTTCAGCCGTCAAAAAGATTTTATCGATTGCTCGGCTTCTACTCATCGGATTGAGATACCAAGTACACGATACCCAATTTCTCAAAGCCAAAACTGTTTTTTGTAATGTTTGCCTGTTTGTCTGCCTGTCTGTCTGTATCTTGGCCGTGCCTTACGCCAAAACTACTGAATGAATTTAAATGAAACTTGGTATGCTTTGATTTCATACTACAAGTGTTACAAGGTAGGACATGGGATACTTTTCATCTCGAAAAATTAAAGGGTACCCGCAGGATAGGGGTTGATAGTTATTTAACGAATACTTATCACGCTGAAACTACTGGTCGGATTTTGGTGCAACTTGTCACAGTCATAGTTTATATGATGGATGAAAATTAAGGACACTTTTGATCCCAAAAGATTGAAGGGTTCCAACAGGATAGGGGTCCAAATTCTGTACATTGAAGATATATTGTAATATTTTTTGGGTACTGTTACATATTTAATACTGAAGCCAAAACTGTATTTTTTTAAAATTTTGTCTTTCTGTCTGTCTGTTTGTATCCCGGCAGCGCATCACGCCGTAGCTACTAAATAAATTCAAATGAAACTTGGCATGATTTGAGTTGTTACTACGAGGTAGGACATTGGATACTTTTCATCCCGATAAATTAAAGGCAGAATAGAGATTGAAAGTTATTTAAAATAACACGTATCACGCTGAAACTACTGCACGGATTTCGATGCAACTTGGCACAGTTATAGGTAGTTTATACGATGAGTGTTATTGAGGATACTTTTGTTTGTTTGTTGTATATCTGTATCTTGGATGCGCATCACGCTGAACTACGGAATAAATTCAAATTAAACTTGGCATGATTTGAGCTCATACTACGAGGTAGGGATAATTTTCATACTGGTAAATTAAAGGGTCTACGCAGTATAGGGGTATTTTATTTGGAGTTGGTATTCATGTTTTACGGTTTATAGTTACTTCCGTAGTTCACTTCTAGAATACTCAAGGAATATTTCTCCAAATTTCAAATACCTAGGCCCACCGGTTTAGGCTGAGCGTTGTCTGTCAGTCAGTCAGTCAGTAGGTATGTCACGGTACTGTTTTATAGGCATGATTAAAATAATGGAATAAAACACGTATTTTTATTATTCTGCCAAAAAGTGATAAATCATCATCTATACTTATAATAAAGCAGTAGGTAAGAACCAAAAAATCTGTAAAAGGATTCCATAAATAACCTACTAAAAAAAAGAATAAAACATTTTTTAAATTCGTGTCTGTCGGTCTGTTTGTCTGTTAGTATGTTCACGCATCACGTAAAAACTGCTAGACCGATTGCAAAGCGGTTTTCACTGCTTGATAGCTTAGGGTTTGACTTACAAACTGGTGTACTTATTATCTCAATCCGATGAGTAGAAGCCGAGCAATCTATAAAAACTTTTTGACGGCTGAAGGAATTTCGTTTAAATGTTGTTATACTGGTAGTTTAGGCCTTGGAATAGTATTATAGTTCTTTTAACTTAGAGAAATGGCCACACGTGCGAAGCCGTGGGTACAGCTAGTTAATAAATATTTACTAACAAAGCTATGAATGGTCCTGGCGGAAGACCAGCGCTGGCCGTTTTACGAACAGCAATATGATATAATAAATACAAGTTTGAGAAAAAAATATATACCGCTATCCAATAATATTCTGAGTAGGGTTTCATGTATTGGGTAGGAAGTAAAATAGGTATATATCAGGCTTGTTGGCCATATCTTTTTATTTTACGTTAGTTGAATTTGATTAAGGGTTGGTTAGTGTGGGTTGTGTATATATTTAATGTTATTTTCCATTGGTCTGACTTAAAGTTTGGTGGAAAATGCAACCTAACACATTTTTTCTTCGTTATTTTTTTAGTTATGAATATGTTTGAAAAAGTGGTAGGCGCATGGTAGATATTTCGAAATATTCCATTATTGCCTGGCCCAAACATGTCCAACATACCTTTGAAGGATATGTTTACAAAATGGGTCCAGCCCAGACAGCCCTAAACCAACAGATTTGCACGTGAGCCTACACAAGGCAGGCCTACACATTGTAAACCTATTCACATTGTGAATTGTTCATCTTAAACCTTTTCAACAAAGTTCTGCTTTAATTTAAATTGTGGGAGTAACTCTGATTTACTTTATGAAGATTAAAATGTGTGAACGTGACATTCATAACCGGCAAGTGGGTGTGAAAAATAACATCATGAATTTGTACGCGTTTTAACAATTTTTTTGTTGGTTGTATTCCGAATCATGACAGATTCAGGAGTGTCCTCTTGGGCGTCCAGCGAATAAAGATATTTGCCTAATTGACTATGACTTCCATACGTAAAATCTCGAATCACAATGCTGGTGGCTGGCGATGGCTCAGTCATACATATTGATCCATGCAGATCAGATAGGAAAACTACTTTGAAAGTACATAGAAACACAGCTCAGCGAGCTCAGTTTCGTTCATGTCTCCATTCATAATATAAAATCGCTTTAGCTCTGTCCGTAAAACCGATGACAACCTTTTAAAACTCAAACCAAAAGTTTTTATTTATTTTTATATGTTCAGAAAACTTAGTGGTTCACCAATGACTTTTCTAAGTTATGTGCGGTTTTCCATCGCTCCGTGCTTCGGAGGGCACGTTAAGCTGTCGGTCCCGGCTGTTATTGATTAATAGCAGTCGTTAAGCCATGTCAGAGGCCCTCGGGCGGCTTGACAACTTCTGACATCAGAGGCCAGCACTACCTCATACGACAAACAAACAAACAATAAAACTACCTTAATCTATACTTATAATAATACTTTAACGGGTCCAATTCTGTACATTGAAGATATTTAGAATATTTTTTTTGGACCTTACTCTTGATTCGATACTGAAGCCAAAACTGTTTTTTTTTTTCATTTTTGTCTGTTTATCTGTCTGTCTGTCTGTCTGTCTGTCTGTATCTTGGCTAGGCATCACGCCGAAACTACTTAATGAATTTAAATGAAACTTGGTATGATTTGAGTTCATATTACGAGGTAGGACATAGGCTACTTTTCATCCCGAAAAATGAAAGGGTTCCCGCAGGATTGGGTTTGAAAGTTATTTCAAAAAACACTTACCACTCTGAACTGCTGAACGGATTTTGATACAACTTGGCACAGTTATAATTTATATGATGGGTTAAAATTGAAAATACTTTTTATCCCGAAAAAATAAAGAGTTCCTGCGGGATAATGTCCCAAATTCTGAAAATTATAGACATGTTGTAATTTTTTTTGGGAGCCGTTCTTTATTCAATTCTAAAGCCAAAACAGTATTTTTTTAATTTTTGTCTGTCAGTATGACTGTCCGTCTGTCTGTCTGTACCTTGGCAGCGCACCACGCCGAAAATACTTAACGAATTCAAATGAAATTTGGTATTATTTGAGTTCACACTTCGAGGTAGAACATTGGATACTTTTCATCCCGAAAAATTTAAGTGTTCCTTCAGGTTAGGGGTGGAAAATTATTTAAAAGAACACTTAGCACGCTGAAACTATTGGATGGATGTTGATGCAACTTTGCACAGACATAGTTTATAAGATGGGTGAAAATTATGGATACATTATGTACCAAAAAAATAAATGGTTCCTGTGGGATATGGATCCAAATTCTGTACATTAAAGATATAGTTTTTTTTTTGTAAGGTACTCTATAGTTAATAATGAAGCCTAAACTTTTTTTTTTCATTTTTGTCTGTATGTCTGTCAGTCTGCATCTTAGCCGCTGGAACTACTGGATGAATTCAAAAGAAACTTGGTATGATTTGAGTTTGTACTACGAGGTAGGATACTTTACATATGGAAAAATTTATGGGTTATTATTTAGGGGTTGAATCTTATTTAAAAGAACACCTACCACGCTGAAAGTAATGGACAGGTTTTGATGCGACTTGGCACTGTCTCAAGTTATATGATGGGTTAAAATTGAGGACACGTTTTATTCCGAAAAAGTAAAGGGTTTCTGCGGGATATGGGTCCAAAGTTATGTTAATAATTAAGTAATAAAAATATTTTTTGGATGGTTCTCTATATTCGATACTGAAGCCAAACCGTTTTACTTTTTAATTTTTTCTGTCTGTTTGTCGGTATCTTGACCGCGCATCGCACCCAAACTACTAAATGAACTCAAATGAAAAAAATGCTCTTGGGTGCTTAAAAAAGGTATTGAACATATTTTTGTTAATCTTTTCTTTCTTTCTGTTTGTCTGTATATTTGTTTGTTTACGTATCACGTAAAAACTACTGAACCGATTGCGATGTGGTTTTTATTGTTAGATAGCTTAGAGTTTGATTTAAATCTGGTGTAATTGGTATCTCAATCCGGTGAGTTAGAAGCCGAGCAATTGATAAAGTATTTTTGACGGCTGAAGAAATTTTGTTCAAGTGTTGGTATATTGGTCCTGGAATAACACATTATGGTACTTTGAACCTAAAGAAAAGAACACGCGTGCGAAACCGCGGGTACAGCTAGTATTAAAAATATATCTTATCACTTTTTAATAGTAAATACTAATTTAAAAAATAGATAATTAATTTAAAAATTTATTAGATATTAATTTAATAGTTATAGTTTTTTTTAATAGTTTTTTGAATAGTTTTCGCATATAGCATCTAATTAGCAAGTTTGCTTCATATGAAAAAACAGAAATATTAGTCATAAATCACATCAACGAAACTCTACAGTGTCGCACTAAACCAATCTTTGGATAATAGATTGCAAACTTTATTTGGAGATATGTTGCACAGGTCCAATTCAGGCAAGCCTAGACTATTAATAGTTTTAGGGGACTCAATGAAAAAGGAATTTTGCCTGTAATTTGTGGCACATCGGGAAACGTTTAGACACTTAGGGTGTCTGACAGATTTTATAGGTGTCACTACGCCTATCTTGAAGAGATCTGGGGAATCAATTTAAGACTGCGCTATTTTTATTAACGTAATTATATCAGCAATCTTACGTCTTTCGTGAAGAGGTAGCATGTCTGGCCTTCTACATCGTGATTCGTAATGATCATCATATATTTTGCATTTGTACTGTAAATGCCTCGTTAATCTTTTTTGAATAGATTCTAGTCTATTAATGTAAATATTATATTGTGGATTCCAAATCTGTGAACAATTCTCGAGTATACAGCGCACATACGAACAGTATAGAATCTTGATTACTTTTATACTATTGAATTGATTGCTTGATCTGGTGACAAATCCCATCGCTCTGTTGGCCCTATTGGCTATGTTATGTATATGCTTCTCATATGTTAGTTTCGAGTCATGCATCCATACCATTCCATACTAAAATTATAAAAGCGAAAGTAACTCTCTTTATCCGTCTGTTTTTTACTTTTTCATTAAAAACGGCTGAACGAATCTTGATGAAGTTTGATATGGAGATAGATTGAACCTTGGAACCCTAAGAAGAACACTTTTAATTGCGATAAACGCGGGCAAAAGCTAGTAAATCATAAATTTCCTTACATCACTCCAAAATAACCACTCATATACATGTTCACCCAACATAACCAAAGCTTTTTTATGATACTGAATCGGTTTGCCATAAATCTTGCAGTTCACAAGCACGCAGAACTTTTATAGCCTTTCGAACGGAACAGGAGCATTTCTCCGTAGCAATTTCAGGAAGCGTAAGCGTTCGTAAATTCCTCACGTGGCTGAATAACACCAATTTTGCCTATAATTTTTGTATGGGGGAGACTATTGGTGATAAAAGAATTGATGGTTTCCCATAGAGCAGTTTGTAAACATAACCCTTTATTTTTACCAGAGTACGGCGAAGCAAGGGAAGGTTAATGAATTTAACAGTCTATGTGTGTATGTGTACATGTGGAAGTTCCACCAAAGCGTCGCCCCTATTGGTCTGATTTTGACAATCGATTCAGGTATGGAGTGTATTTGTAGGCTATTTTTTGCCCGACTGCAAATGAAGGGCTATTTGTTTAAACTTAAAACTTGGTCTGATTTTGACAAGCGAGGTATCAAACGATTCTTCTTCATTGTACAGTATCAAAGCTATTTTTTACCTTCTTTTAATTTTCTGAACTTATGTCTTCTTATACGAATTGGTTCTAGAATTCATTGAGATATATGTACATTTTGAATTCTATGTTATCTTATATCGCCTCAAGGTAGAGGATACTTGCGTCCAGTAAAACTCTGGTAGTTATAACCTACGCCTGTAAAATCCGATCTAAATATGGTATGTACCTTTTTTGCTCAAAGTCTGCCTTATACATTAAAAAGACCGAAAGCGAAAAGATGAACTACGAAATAATCTTAGGGTTACTTGCAGGACGAGTCTTTGATTGATGGATGGATGCAAGTATCCTGAACCTTCTATCTAAGTCTAGAAGCAAATCCTGGCACCACTATGTTTCAACCAAATACAATTTCATATTTTCAGAAATATTGACTGGAAAGAAGAAGAAGACTAAATATTATTAGTAACCTAATATCTTTTCAACATGATTGGAGAGTTCTCGCCAGAGGCGTGGTTTTGTTTGTTTTTGCTTGTCGTAGTGCTGGCCTCTGGTGTCAGAGTTTGTCAGGATGCCCGTGACATGGCTGCTTAACGACTGCTATTAATCAGTAACAGTCGGGACCGACAACTTAACGTGCTCTCCGAAGCACGGAGCGATGGAAAACCGCACATAACTCAGAAAAGTCATTGGTGCAGCCTAGGAACGAACCCGGTGTCGGTGGATTCTAAGTTTCACTATTGAACCGACAGGCTGCCATCGCTCTTGAAAACTGAAAACAGGTTTAATAAATAATTGGTCCCATTTTACAAAAGATTTTGAAGTACGCTTACTGCATTTTATTCGCTCTCTATCTCTCTCTCTCTCTACATATTATGTTTTTGTCTCTGTCAATAGAGCTTATATTAAAAAATAATTCAGCCTTTCAAACCGCCATACCGCGAATTTAGCTCCTTTGTCTGTTTTCTTTCGGGATTAAGACACAATAAATAATAGTACAAGACTAAAGTCTAATATTTTATTGTAGTCCGCACCAACAATAGGGTTCCGAGGCAACCTTTATGTTTGTTCAGAATTCGCTATAAATTTTAGTAAATGTGCCATGACTGGTAAGGCCTTCGCTTACTGCGTCCGATGCGATCGTATGAGATCATAAATCCGATCATTCACACCAATACATTGTTGGATGTTTGTTTGTTTTTCTCCTTTGACGAAAAGCTTGTTTGATGCCTCTTTAAAAGTTCCTGCGTTGTCAAACCTTATTGCGTTATTGTAACATTTGATTTTCGAATCTAGGTAAAGAAAGAAAGGTAGTTTCCTTCTTTAACACCTATATATATATATATAAAATAAACGTTGTCTGTTTGTTTGTTTGTTTGGGGAGCTTTCACGCGATAACGACTGAACGGATTTTGATGAAATTTGGAATAGAAATAGCTTATAACCTGGAATAAAACATAGAATACTTTTGCCCGGAAAGTGGTAAGTTTCCACGAGAAACTGGAAAATGTGAGTACTCGCTGTAAGAACCGGTTGCCATGGAAACGAAAAATAATAAGTCTGTCAAAAAACATTTAAAGCGTTGGTGCTATAATTTTGCATTGGTTTTTAGGATGCTATTTTTCGCGATAATCCGTAGACCGCGTGGACGAAGTCGCGGTCGGAAGCTAGTCCATTAATAAAAATGAATATGGAAAGACAAATTAATTCAAGATTTAAAGAATTAAAAAAACTATACATCGCAAGCACTTTACTTAGATCTGCATTTGTACACAACTCTTAATAATCTGAAGCATTTGGCTATATAGGATGATGCAATACAGGTCCCCGAGTGGCATTTTAAAAACGTCTAAATTGCATTGGTACTGTGGTATTAGTAAGTTACACATGAAAATGTATTTCGGATTGGAATATCGAATCGGGCGCAGTGCGTGATGGCCGCGAAATATCGCTATGAATTTTCACCAACTTCCGAAACACTCAACGTAGCATTTATGTCTCTAACATACAGACTATTTTACCTTTTTCCAGTAGTAACTACAAGTTGGTACGGTTAGAAATAAATGGACCCGTGGAGTTCATTGTGGATTATATCACTAATAGAATCATAAATCAGCGCAATGTTTGATCCGATCAAGTTGTTGATATTATTTGGTGGCTGTGACGGCAACAGTGAGAAAGATGAAATTGAAAGAAATGATTTTGTAGTTTGCTTTGTCCCTGTGACGCGTTCGCAGATAGTGCTCATGTTCCGATTCACATGAAAATTGCAATAGGGTTTTTTTTTATTGATTGACAAGACTTTGAAAAAATACAAAATGTTCGCTTAGAAGATAAGCCACGCCTGCCAAATTAATCAAACTAATACTATAAATCAGAATAGTGTAGCCACTGTCGTAAACATGCAAATCAGAGCTTAAAGTTAGTCTCTTAACGAGCGGAAAACTTCGTAAGCTCGATGCAAAACTCCATACATTAGAACTCTCAGTCCATACAAAACGTCATACTTTATAAGTGTGTTTGCGTATATTCTCCTTCACGCTCTAACGGCTGAACGGAATTGGATGAAATTTGGTATCAAGAGAGCTTATATCCTGGATTAATGCATCGTCTACTTTTCATCATCATCCATCATCATTATTCACGCGGGTGAAGCCGCGCAGTTAGTTTTACTATTAAGCCACCCATGAGCTTCTTGCAGCGATCTTTCCGCAAAGCTACTGCTTGGATTCCCTAAAAAGAGGTTGCTTGTGATCCAAGGCAGGAAAAAAGCACGTGGCAATTACAATACCTACTCGCTCTGATAATGATGCATTTCATTTGCAATAATCTAACGTGCTCGCAGCTACCAGTCGCCAGAAATAGAAGAAGAAGGGAAGAATGGAAGAGGTTTTTCAGAGCAGCAACCATCGCCAAGTACAACGATTGCAAAGAACAAGTCCCATGTACAACATCTATTTGCACACCACGATCACTTTGTCAACAGTGCCTGACTAAGAAGAAAGAGAAGACCAACTGGTTGCCAACGCAGTTTGAGGGTTCGATAACTGGCAGAACAGTAGTATGTTTTCTTTGACTCGGTGACGGTTGATTACTCTTCCCACAGGTTTCACATCATTAGCCGGAAGAGGTCCACTGCTGAACATGCCTCCCCCTGCAATGCCACAACAACAAAGGGATGTTCTAATGACTTTTCTAAGACATGTACGGTTATCCATCGCTCCGTGCTTCGGAGGGCACGTTTAGCTGTCGGTCCCAGCCGTTAATGATTAATAGCAGTCGTTAAGCCATTTCCGAGGCCCTCGGGCGGCCTGACAAACTCTGACACGGCAATGGAAGGGTTATGTGTTCTAACTAAAAACTTGATCCGATTTTGACAAGCGAGGTATCAGCGAGGTAATAATCGTCTTTTGGTATAGAGTGTCATAGGTTTTTTTTTATCCGACTACTGCGAAGCATAGGAATGGTTATGTGTTCAAACTAAAAACTTGGTCCAATGTTGACAAGCAAGATAACAATCGAGTCGTCTTCATCGCAAGAGTGTCGTAGGCAATTTTTTGCCCGACTGTAGCCGGGTTTTAGTTTTCGGTCATGTTTTACATTATTCTTTTAAAATTCCGTGGAAAAGCAACAGTTTATTTTCTAGTTTCATGTTTAAAGTTTAACAGGCACAATACTCATAAGAACCATCTCAATCACATCAGCTTTCAAACTGAAAAACAAAAAACGCATCAAAATCGATTTATTCTTTTGGGAGCTACGATCGTCCCACGCCTGCCCCCAGTCCCTATTATAGCTAAAAACCATTATAAGCTTTCAAACAGAAAAAAAAAACGCATCAATATCGGTCCATTTGTTTAAAAACTACAATACCACAGACAGACATACACATACCCTAAACTTATAACACCCCTCTCTTTCAGCGTCTAGTGTGATGCATTGGGCATTTGTGCTGATTATAAGCCCCTTTCAACACACTCATAAGCACATTTTATGTATGTTTTTATCCATGTTTCTTTCTCTAATGTTGTGTGTTGAATAAATGATTTTTCTTTCATTCTTTCTGTCTTTCTTTTCGAGTTTAGGGGTTGAAATAAAAACACATCGAGCAGTAGCAAGGGTCGAAGCGGCTGCTTTTTATTCCTCAGGCGTGAACAAAATAGAAACGCACGATTTGCGAACGGGAGGACAAAACGTCTTTCTATTTATATGCATATGTACATAATCTGAATTCTGGACACCTTTTACTGCCGCTAAATTTCTATTTTTACAGGCACCCTCCGAACCCGTCTCAAAATAACTATGTAAAGTGAATATCGGGACAGGTTCTGAATTTCAGATAACTATATTAAGTTACTCGCGAGTTTGTTTGTTTGTTTGTCGTATGAGGTAGTGCTGGCATCTGATGTCAGAGTTCGTAAAGCCGCCCGAGGGCCTCTGACATGGCTTAACGACTGCCATTAATCAATAACAGCCGGGACCGACAGCTTAACGTGCCTTCCGAAGCACGGAGCAATGGAAAACCGCACATAACTCAGAAATGTCATTGGTGCGGAGCCTAGGTTTTGAACCCGGTATCGTTGGATTCTAAATTGGACTATAGAACCGCTAGGCCACCATCGCTCTAAGTATCATCCACTCGTTAGTTAAAACAAACACGATTGAATGAAAATATTTTAGTGAATACTTGGAATATAATGTTGTCAGTACGTAACAATAGTACAAATCAACAGTTCATACATATGTTTTATCACCTAGATGCATATTCATAGAAAAACAATAGCAAAACGTAAACAAAACGCACGACGCGACGGGGTATGAAATTGAATCATTTCATTTTCCCTTTTGTTTGTAAAAAAGAGAGTTGTATCAACTCTTATATATTCTGTGAGTGTATTCAACAAAATCACAATCAATTAGTCATTAATAGTACTTTCTCTATTGTTAAATGCTTTCAAATACATAATAACCCGCATAAAAACTTGATCACGCGTAACACTTTAACAAAACTAGTATACATTGACCTCCCGCCCTCCTCTTCGCACATTTAACCTGTCAATAGAGAGGAAAACTCTGTACAGGAGTGGAGGTCTCATGTGCATGGACATGGTATTTCGACATAAGGCGCTTCATTACGTGTTTAATCCTTTAATGATTGGATATAGAATATTTCGGTTCTTTTTTATTTTATGTTAGTATTGCTAGAGAATAAGTTATATTGGCTCAGGGCTATGGAAATAATAGTGGCTCAGGGCTATGGAAAGGGCTACAATTTCTAAATATCAGAGCCTGTTACAAAATCATTCCGGTCCGGAATCATACAAACATAATTTTTTCATTATGTTTGAAAAGGAAAGATCGTGGAAAGAAAAACTGTTGCGAAACTTTAGACTGGAACCAAGAAAAACAAATTAAAAACATTTTCGTTTTCAGTAACATTCGAATCGAAGTCTGTAACAGGAACCACGAAACTTTTGGTGTTCTGTGAGTGGAACCGCAGTTATGTGAACTTAAACTTTTTCGCTTCTCGAAATAGAAAGATTAACTTGGTGCTACATCACATCATCATCAGCCCGAATAAGTCCACTGCTGGACATGGGCTTCCCCCATGAAAGGGGTGGTTTTGCCATTTGCTGCTTACTGGCCGCTAATTTTCAAAATTGGAGATGTCCAAAGTATTAAAAAAGTTGAAGAATGAAATTAACCTAGCTAATTTCATTCTTTAACTAGGTAGCTAATTTGCCATCATCTTTCTATCTATATTCTATACTTATAATAAAGCAATAAGAATGAAAAAGTATGAACAAATAGGTAATTTCAAAAAATGGTTAATCGTTTCTATCTGTTTGCCTTTCTGTATGTTTGTACATCACGTAAAACTATGGACCGGTTGCGATGCGGTTTACACTTTAACTTAGGGTTTAATTTAAAACTGGGGTACTTGGTATCTTCATCCGATGATTAGATACCGAGCAATCGATAAAAATCTTTTTAACGGCTGAAGGAATTTTGAAGAAATGTAGTATTTGTACTTTATGGTCCTGGAATAACACGTATGGGCTACTTTTAAATGAAATGACAACGTGGGCACAGCTAGTTACAAATATTGGCCAAAATTTTACTTTTTTTAAAATTCTTACGCATTCAAGCCATGGCTTTGGCCAGCAAGACAGAATTTCAACAATGCAATTGCAATATACCGATAATTTGAAATTAGGTACTTAATTACATTTTTTTAAATACATCATTAGTTATTATTTATTATTAACAACAAAGCTAATGACAACCAGTTTCCTAAATGGCACACGTAATAGGCGCACAATGCAACTGGCTTAACTCGGTCACCACGACCGAGGTCATCTGCGCGCGCGCTGGCAAGTGACACTTTTCACATGTCACGTGACAGCTGTGCTGTGTAGAACTAATTTTCATACACAATTTGAGTTCAGTTTTCTATACATCTACATTATAAGTATTTTTCGTAACCACAGTGGAGTAAAAAGACGTTAACATTGTGTTAGAAAGTGGCTGTTTATTTTGTAAATATTTTAATGAATAAGAAAATTTTATGAATAATTGTTTGAAATTTAAAGTATGGTGAAAGAATACAGACTAAGAAGAAGATATTTTTAAATTTTGAAAATGAGAATAGTGTTGATGTTCGCGTGTGCTCTGTCAGCTGCGTACGCGCAGGACTGCAAAGTTGGCGGGACCTGGGTAAATGTTTTTAAAGAATCCTTACATTGAACTATTTTTGGAAAAGAGCATGTCATTGTAATATATGCCAGAGAATATTTCATGGGAAAAGGAAACTCTATACTTTGATTTTTATAGCTTGATCGCCATGACAGCTGCCATCGAGACCACGCGCATGAAGTTTCATTATTATTTTACAGTCAAAATGTACCCAAAACAATGCCATAATTCGTTCGTGACGGAAAGGGATGTTCAATTTTAATTGCGACATCTTTACACAGACTATAAAACAATAATAATCGATTATGAAAATCGAAATAGTTTTATTTGTTTATTCGTAATAAATTCATAAAAAAAGTTTCCACAAGCTCATTTGAATCTATTGTTGTGGTAAAATGCAAAGATTTTGAATTACGCTTACTGGCGTAAAATAGATTCCGCCCTAACCTAATTCTGTTCTAGCAAAATGTATCGTTTTATTTGGTCTAAATGGTCTATATTCTCTATGTACCCAAGTAAAAATAAATACCATCCGAAGGTTTTTTATCAAGTACTAGTTTTCACCCGCGACTTAACTCGAATAAAAATAATTACTCGAAGAACCGACAGCCGTTGGGGTAAGCGAGATTTATTTTGGAGACCACGTTTAGACGAACGTAGTGATACCGTTGGCCAGGTGTAGTGACGAGCTGTGAATGGCGAGAAGAGTTGAAGATTGGGCTCAGTGGCCTTGACAAGGTCAGGCCTATACGTCCAGCAGTGAATGAATACGGGCTGATGATTTTTATTATGAGGATTATAGATGATGTGTCACCACATCAAAGTAAAGATAATACATACATACTTACCTACCATCGTTTATGAATACGTAATATATTATGATGTTCATCAATCCATTGGTCTACAAAAAGTGTACAACCTTTCAAAATAGATGCTTGACAATTGCACTTTTTCACTTTTATACATTGGTGTGAATGTTTCTAACTAAATTGAAGTAAAGCAACTATTTCTTTGGATATATAATTAGTTGACCGAGCGAGCGCGAAGTGCGGATGACTGTCTGGATGTCTGTCCGGCTGTTCTCCTCTACAGGTCGCATTTCTCATCCGATCTAGACGAAACTTGGTATGCAGGTTATACGAACTTTTAGTTTTTTTTTTTTAGTCGTCGGGGATGTTAGATTGGGGGGATGTATTTCCTCCAAAGAGGGGCCAAAGGGCTACTGAATAGCCTTATTATATTAAATTTCGATATTTTGTTTTATTTGAAAGGACTTTAAGTTGGTCTCATAAAAAAATGATGAAGATCTGATGAGGATTTTCGGCGTGATGATCAGAATAGTGTAATCAACCTTACAAGTGTAATCAACCCTACACCTACTAGGTAGGGATTGATGGAGCACCTTGATTATTAATGTTTTTTTACTATAAGGTAACTAGATGGCGCTACTGTGCACTGCTAGATTGTTTGCAAAAAAGTTTGTGCTCGCGAGGTCTACAGCTCCGTGGCCGTATTACAGAACTTGGCTTCAATCAGATTGTCACTTTTTTCATAGGAAAATCGACTCTATTGCAAAGCATTATTGAATTTGACGGCTTGAAACCGTCATGATCAACATTACGTAATCGCACTGCAGAGCCACTAGTATTGGTTGGCAGCCGTCACGCATGAAATTGGACAAAAAAGATATGCTTATTGGTAACAACGATGATGAAGGCTATCGAGTTTGGGTAAAAATCCTCTAAAAAAACAAATTAAGAGATTTTGTCACGTGTGTTTTCGAGGACATTTCATCAAGGGAAGATATTTTACAGCATATTGAGACAGACCTACGAGAGGAATTAAGAGATCTTAAAATCAAACAACCTCAAGAAGTACCTCCATATTTTTTATTCTGTGGCGCAAGTACATATAAAAATTTATGTAACTCCTTTTTGGATGAACCGATTTTGATAAAATGAAGATAAAAACTTCCTCAAATCCATCCAGTGGTTTTTGCGTGATGAAGTCACAGACAGACAGACAGACAAAAATTCTAGACTAAATTTTTGGATTCTCCTACTTCGACGCCGAATTTCGACGTTCGGTATGCGATCTACCAAGCGGATGCCTAGCATGGCGCGCTCCATAGCTCGTTGGGCCACTCTTATTTTATATATGTGCTCGTTCGTGAGCGGCCACGTTTCCGCACCGTATGTGAGTATGGGCAGGACACATTGGTTAAACACCTTGCTCTTCAGGTTTTGGGGGAGTTTAGATTTGAAAACATCTTCTAGTTTTCCAAAGGCACCCCATCCGAGCTGGACTCGCCTAGCGATCTCCTTCAGCTGGGAGCCCCGTTTAAAATACAAACAATGTCCAAGCTAAATGTATCCGTCGATTACCTCTAAGGGGCAACTATTGACGATTACATTAGGTCTTCGTGACGGAAGATTTGTCATAACCTTGGTCTTGGACATGTTCATCCTCAAACCGACGCTTGCAGACGCTTCGTGCAACTTAGACAGCATGAGTTGGAGATCAGCAGTGGTCTCAGCTACCAGGATAAGGTCGTCAGCAAACCGTAGGTGCGACATGTGGTGGCCGTTTACAGTGACACCTCTCTCGCTCCAGCTTAAAGTCTTCATTACGTCTTCCAAGACAGAGGTAAATAGCTTCGGCAAGAGAGTGTCTCCTTGCCGCACGCCTCTCCTAATTGGAATAAGGTCGGATAGTTTGTGCATTGTGGCATTGCTGTATAGCGCCCGGAGCATAATTACATAACGCTTGTCAATTCCGCAACGATGGAGAGAATGAAACACGGCTTAGTGTTCGACACTGTCGAAAGCCTTTTCATAATCGACAAAGGCGAAAAACAAGGGCCGGTTATATTCTCTGCATCTCTCCACCAGTTGCTTGACAGCGTGTATGTGGTTTTCTACTTTCATATACTCAAATAAAAATGTTTTTTATAAATTCTCTTCCGTGTACAGATTTTACTTTGTTTATAGTTTTATTATATGTATAGATATAGATAGATATATATATATATTAATATATATAGATAGATAGATACAGATAATGTTTGTACTAGAAAAGTCACAATTAGAATATATAACATAAGTGAGCAACATTATTATATGATCGTTTTTTTTCAATATCGTTCGATAATCGATTTTTTCCTACACTAGTCCAACCCTAGAAATATCGGCAGCTGTCTTGGCGATCAAGCTATGTTGTACAAACTATATTAACAATTAAACTTCAGAAACTCATTCGTTGTACCCATAGACAACTGTATATTACAGTGGTTGTACCCAAGGAAGTTCTATATACGTACAACTGGAATGATACCTATCTCTTTATTACAAAAGTAGTCTTACCTCTCTTACCGAAAACGTTCACGAAAGCGGGAAATCTCTCTCTCTCTCTCTCTCGCGCAAAGATTCACATTTTCCGCACAGACTATAAAATAAACTTGCTGTCATCTGAGATTGGCACAAATAGTAAGAAAGAGACAACAACAGCTTTAGCCTCAACTGACTTGTCTTTTTTCTTTTTAAATAATTTTCAAGGTCAAATAATCGATACCCCGTTATACAGCCGACTGGCGAATAAAGGATCAGTGGCCCAATAACATAACTTGGCTACAATCGGATTATCACTTTTTTTATAGCAAATTCGACTCTATCGCAAGGCATTAGTGGTTGCGATACTGAGAATTCGATTGAAGCCAAGTTATGGAATCGGGCTGCTGGAATGGCGACCACGAACAAGCAAGCGAAGTGTAGGGGATACACGATGACGGACGACATTATAGCCATCGCAGGAAGTCGGTGGCCATAGGCGGCACAAAACCGCTCGTCGTGGCACTGTTTGGGGGAGGCCTATGTTCAGCAGTGGACTGCTAAAGGCTGAAATGATGATGATATAGAACTGTATTGGTTGTACCATAATGGAACAATTTAGTAGCACAATGCCTACTATCGCCCTTAGTTGACTTTTAGGGCAATGACCCATCCACCCACTGGCTTAACTCACTCATTATACATTTTTCAAATTTAGTTGTTCCAACGTCATCTGACAATATTTCATACAAGCGCGCGTGGTCATTTCCCGGGGTAATAAATTATGCCCTTACTGATGCCCGTGGCTTCGCACGGTTAAAAGTACTATATGTGATATTCCAGGACCTAAAATACCAATATACCAACATTTGATCAAAATTCCTCCAGCCTTCAAAAATATTTTTATTGATTGATCGGCTTCTACTTATTGTATTGAGATACCAAGTACCTACGTTATTTTTTAAAGTCTAAGCTATCCAACAGTCGAAACCGCATCGCAATCGGACCAGTAGTTTTTACATGATGCGCGAGCAAACATACAGATAAAAAACTAACAAAAAGCAAACAAATAGACACGATTAAAAAAAAACTATTTTTGTTCAGTAGCTTATTGTTATTATGTATCTACACTTCTTTTTTTAAATTCTCTTTTTTGTACAGACTATTTCGTTCCTATTGCTTTATTTTATGTAAAGGTGATTACCATTCCCTTGATGATGATTTCATGATTCATGATGCAAACTATTTCTTTATCGAATTTTATCGAGATCTGTTCAGCCATTTAGTCGTGAAAAGGAAACAAATAGGCAGAAGGGACAGAGAACAAGTCACACAATAAAAAATAGTACTATCACTATATTAAAAAATAGTATCTCTCTCTTTCTCTCTGTGCTCTATGCTGATGATGATAACATTCATTTTTTTTGTTTCAGTGTGCGAACAAAAACAAAAAAAATGAGCAAGCAAACCGAGCAATGCTGTGGAGGATGCTGCATTGACGGAGTGTGCATTAATTGTGGGTTGACAGTCTAGTTTTTTGGTGTAGAAGTATACATTTTTTTTATTTTACCCGAATACGGTGAAAGAAGGGAATGGTAATGAGTTTAACAGTTTAAGGATGTATGTATGTAGGTATGTGAATGTGCCACCATAGCGTTGCCCGATATTGACAATCAAAGTATCAATCGATAAATCTTCATTTATAGTGTCCTATTTTGTTCACCCGACTACGGCAAAGAATAGGAATAGTTATGTGTTCAAACTAAAAACTTTCTCCGATTTTGACAAAACCAATTCATTCGACATCATCGGAAGAGTGTCATACATAGGCTATTTTTTACCCGACTCCGCTGTAGGGTTTTAGTTTTTGGTTTAGTTTAGTTGTTTCAACAATGTATATTTATCATCCACAGCTTCCAGATTGTGTATGTACAGCCAGGACGTGTGTGAACACCACAGTTGCTACGGCGATGAAAACTGCGTACCGTACTTGCCAGCCGAGTGTGGCGGCTGCGAGCCTGTGCCAGTGTGCACACTACCCAAGTAGATCTAGACAAAAGACAACAGCTGCAGCGGTGAGGAGACCTGCGTGTCCTACACACAAGCCAAGTGTGGAGCCTGTGAGACTGTGCCAGTGTGCTCACTGCCCAAATAGAACTAGATAGAAGACCACAGCTGCATCGGCAAAGAGACCTGCGACCTTACTCACATGCAGAGTTTGGTGGCTATGTGCATGTGCCAGTGTGTACACTGCCCAAGTAGAACTATATAGAGGACCACAGCTGCAGCTGCAAGGACACCTGCAACCTTACTCACATGCAGAGTTTGGTGGCTGTGAGCCTGTGCCAGTGTGCACACTGCCCAAGTAAAAATATATAGAACACCACAGCTGCAGCTGCGAGGAGACCTGCAACCTTAATCACAAGCAGAGTTTGACGGCTTTGAGCCTGTGCCAGTGTGCTCACTGCCCAAGTAGATCTAGACAGAAGACCACAGCTGCATCGGCGAGGAGACCTGCGACCTTACTCACATGCAGAGTTTGGTGGCTGTGAGCCTGTGCCAGTGTGCACACTGCCCAAGTAGATCTAGACAGAAGACCACAGCTGCATCGGTGAGGAGACCTGCGACCTTACTCACATGCAGAGTTTGGTGGCTGTGAGCCTGTGCCAGTATGCACACTGCCCAAGTAGAAGTAGACACACAGCTGCAGCGGTGAGGAGACCAGCGTGCCCTACTCACAGGCTGAGTTTGGTGGCTATGAACCTGTGACAGTGTGCACACTGCTCAAGTAGAAATAGAAAACCACAGCTTAATCAGCGAGGAGCTCTGCGTGTGTGTATGCTGCAGGCCCAGGACTTGTAAAAGTAGAACATAATTAGATACATTTTTAACATTTGCAAAAAGTAGGTACAAAAACTCTTACCGTGTAATCACGAACATAGGTACAATTGGTATCGATATGAAGTGTAAACTTTTTGATATCCTTACTAAAATGGTATTGTTTCTATCAGCTCTTCTAGGGAACGTCAACAATATTTTGTGCTAATATCAAAATGATGAAAATACAAAATATAAATTCAATTATAATTACAAATATACTAAATCTTATATACATTAATATTATTTATACTGTGCGTGAATTATTGTGATAATTACTTGTATAGTTATATTTATTTCCTATATTTTTGTGTACTTACTTCTTATTTATTAATTTAATAAAAAAATCCGTGCGTTACCAATGGCCTGAGCTAAAAATCAGCGCTGTGGATTTTCTTCACAGCTTTTTTGCTGAGCTCAGACCTTTTCTGGCAGCACTATACATGGCGTTTGTGAGAATAAATTGTTTCTTATCTTATCTTAAGGCTATACATACATTCCAACCAACTTCACCCACTTAGGCATGGAATTTCAAAAAAAACTTCCTTAGTGCACTCCTTGGGTACTTCATCATCATCATCAGCCTATAGTCGTCCACTGCTGGACGTAGGCCTCTCCTAATGCATACCACTGAGGTCGGTCGTCAGCTCTCCTCATCTACTTTCTTCCAGCCGCTTTTCGCAGGTCGACCCTCCACCTGGCCACTAAGGTACTTACTCAAGGCATATTTTCTCCATATTTAAAATCCCTATAGGTACAGTCAGTCAGTAGGTATTTCACGATACTGTTTTATGGGTATTTTAGCTAGCCATGGCTTCGCACGCGTAGTCATTTCTCTAAGTTAAAAGTATTCTTTGTGCTATACCAGGACCTAAAATACCAATATACCAACTAGGTATTTTGTCTAAGTCTAGTAGTCTTTTGTTTTGTTTGACGGTACATCACACCGGAACAGCTTTTGAATCTTTATCAAGCACAGGTCCGATCTCGTATGGAGTACTGCTGCCCTTCTCTGGGACGGTTCTGCCAAGTATCAGCTCAAGTCTTTGGATTCAATTGAGAAACGTGCTATCAGGCTCATTGGGGATGACACTCTAGTATAGAGTAAGCCTTAAAGTCTGGCGCATCGACGTGAGGTAGCAAGCCTGTCGGTATTCTACAGATTGCACTATGGAGAGTGTGCACAAGAACTGCACAATCTGATTCCCCCGTCATCTTTCCATCACCGTACGACTAGACGATCGGCAAAGCGCCACCTTTTTATGGTTGAAATACCTCGCACAAGAACGAAAGCGTTAAGCTTCTTCATTTATTATAAGAACTGCTAAGGAGTGGAATGCCCTGCCCTCGTCATTGTTTCCGATAAATTATAACCCAGGTGTGTTCAAGTCAAGAGTGAATAGGTATCTACTAGGCAAGCGTGCTACACTTTCGACCACATCATCGCTTTCCATCAGGTGAGATCGTGGTCAAACAATTGCCTAGTAAATAACTAAAAAACTAAAAAATTGCGCGGCCTCTACTCTTCGGATTGAGATACCAAGTACCTATCCAACAATGAAAACTGCATCGCAATCGGTCCAGGATTTTTTATGTGATGCGTGAACAAACATACAGACAAACTAACAAATTAACAAACAAATAGACAGACACGATTTAAAAAAAAACTTGTTCAGTAGCTTATTTTAAGATAGATAGATAACTCTTTATTGTACCACACAAATAAAAACCTTACAAATAAAAAAAAACAAAATCAATAATAACGTGTCACAATGGGCGGTATTATAGCTCAGAGCGATCTCTTACAGACAACCGTGCACGGAAAGGAATAACGGAGGTAATAGGGACGGTAGTTTTCAACCAATAAATAAATACATAAACCATAAATAAGCACTTAAAAATTACATAATAATAATGAAATTAATTCGGAAAACACAATAGAAAATTGGAATAAAAGATATAAACCTAGTAGATACATACAATTATATAAAAATAATAAACATACATAGTTACACATTACTATAATACATATACATATACCTAAAAACATACCTACATACATAATAATAACAGGATTAAGATGTAGCAGTTCAGCTAAAGTGATAAATAGAGCATTTTAACACGATGTTTAAAAACGTTGAGCGAAGGTGTGTGTCTAATATCAACAGGTAAGGCATTCCACAATCGAACAGCTTCGACTGAATATGACCAATCGTAGAAAGTCGTTCTGTGGACAGGGGTCTCTAACATGAGGTTATCTGATGACCTTAGTCTACTATTGCTGGAAGTGTGGATGAAATGGAAACGATCCTGAAGATAGCGCGGAGAAGAGAGGTTGAACAAAATACTGTATAGAAGCGACAATATATGAGCATTCCAGCGTCGACGAATGGGAAGCCACTTGAGCTTAGTGCGAAATTCGGAGACATGATCATACTTGCGTAGGCCAAATATGAACCTGATGCAAAAATTTTGGAGACGCTCAAGTTTACCTAAACGTACCCTAAACTAGACCATTTTTTTTTTAATTATCTTCATTGTACAGACTTTTTCGTTCCAATTGCTTTATTCTAAGTATAGATAGATTAGGTATCGAGGTTGATGATGCACCATGAATTAAAATTAATTATTTATATTTTATGACAATTTGAATGAAAATAATGTCTACAGAAAAGTTGAAGAATATATCTACAGAAAGGCGAAGATGATTTAACAAAACTTGTAGTAATTTTCGCATCAATTTAAAAGGACAAACTCGTTTACTAATAGATATTCTGTGACAATAGGTATTACTATGTATCCACAAAAGCACTAAACTCATTTAACGTCAACAACATTTCCGTTTCGTTTACGCTTGTGTAAACTAATTTTTCCGCTCCGCGGGTAACCACACGTCCAATTCAGCTCCCGTAACTTGAAGTTGAGCAAATTTGAAAGATCTCGTTCGTGCTTTTGTGTTACATATAAAGTTTGTGGATACTACTATTCTTAGGAAAAGGTTATTAAGAACTTTTAATTTAACAAGTACAGCTAACACACTATCTTGAATTTCAGAGAAGTATTATGCTATTTTTAAAACAATAAAAAATAAATAAATTGTCAGTATAATAAATACAGTTAATATTCATTGTTAGATACGTGATAACTAATAACCGCCTCTAATTGGTCAATGGAATGAAAACCGAGGGAAAAAACAGTTTTACCGGTTATTATAAGTACCTACCTAATTCTTTAATGTTATTGGTTAAAATAATGAAACATACATGATTTGCATAATTATATGTTATTTTTAATGTATTAAAATATTTAACATGCAATATTAGCATGTTAAGTGTTTAGTTCAAATCTAGCAAATTGTTTAGAACCACTTTCTCGTATCCTACAGAGTTTAATGGTGTTTCAGTTGGATGACAATGCCTTTTCATGGTAAGCATGACCTGAATCGACATCAAGGATTAGCTCCTGATTAGGAATCTCGACTCTTAACAGCACATGTACGAAATGTTGTATATGTTATTAATTGCTGTGATAGCCCGTTCTAAGTTTTACCATGGCATGACTACTGCATTAAAGCTTTTTTTTTATGTGTTGAATTAACTTATTTATTTATGTATTTATGAAACTAAGAACATTCAAAATAGTTTAAAGGAATGTTTAACATAGTTAATAATTTATTAAAAGTTAAACAGAATTATATAATACAATTTATTTATTTATACATTCAATAAATTGTGTTACAAACACTAATAATTGTGTTGTGTAAACTTACAGATTTGTAAGCCAAAACACATGTGAAATCTAAATAAACTGTCCCGCACAAACGAGTCTATATCATAACGGCCTGAAAACCGTTTTTTACCCGACTACGGCGAATCAAGGAATGGGTAATGAATATAACAGTCTATGTTTGTAAGTATGTGGTAGCGTCGCCCCTATTGGTCCTATATTGATAAGCGATGAATCAATCGATTCGTCTTAATTAACATATTATTGTCATAGGCAATAATAGGTTGTGTTTTGTTTAATAGGGTCGATGGTTCAAACTAAATCTTGCTCCGATTTTGACAAGCGAGGTATCAATCAATTTGTTTTCTTCGCAAGAGTGTCATATGCAATTTATTACCTGACCGTTGTCGGGTTTAATTTTTGAACTTATGGAGAATTGATTGGGACTTCATCCTCCCAATATTTATGTATCCTACCTTCCTAGACGATATCTAGACTGAATGAAAACAGCTATCCAGGAAACTTTATTTATTCCGTATTTGTATTAACTGAACGGAATAAAAATAATGTGATCAAGATCTAATTGCAGAAACAATTACATTTACTGAGCAATATTTTCTTTAGCTGACTAAACACCTATAACATAATCCATGACAACCAACCTGCCTTCTTTTTTTGAATCGTGTTCGAATATACAAAACACTGTAAAGGTCGGTAACAATACTAAAAAGGTTGGACGTGTTTTCACCACAAACTTACTCGTATGTCTTGTTGTGGCCGAAGGTGTAATAGCTCGCTTGCCTAGTAATTTATTCAATCCTGACTTGAACATACCTAGGTTATAATTTAGCGGAAACGCTGATGAGGGCAGAGCATGTCATTCTTTGCAAGTCTAATAAATGAAGAAGCATGACGCTTCGTTCTTAAGCGAGGTATTTCAACCATAAAAGTGTGGCGCTTTGCCTGATCGTCTGGTCGTACGGTGATGGAAAAGTGATTTGGGAATCAGGTTGTGCAATTATTATGCATACTGACCAAACGACCCTACAAGGACTGACTCAACCTAAAATTCATTAATATTCTTAACATGTATCAACATGAAATCTTTTAGTTTAGATGACTGTTTTCATATCATGATTGAAAAATCCACTATTTCCTCGTGGTCATACTAGTTTGTCATGCTAGTATGACCACGAGGATATACATGTCCTTATGGTCATACTGTTACATCATATTTTACGGAAGAGGTTTTTTCTACCTCCTGTTGATATAAATACTTTTGCTCAGCTTGTGTGTTGACTGAATAATTTTGCAGAATAGTCAGAGAAGGAATAAGTTGAGGCTCTTGACAGCTTTACAGCAAATAAAGAAGTATTACTATTTATTCAATAATAAATTAAGGATGAATTTGTTTTTATTAACAGAAAATAAGGGGGACCATATTGTTGTTGAACAGCCGCCACTATTACAAACAACGTAATTACAAATATGAGAGTAAAATTTGGAATAGCAGTCGTGTTAGGAAAGATACGTGCCGGGGGTCAGTTACTACCCGGGTAAGTTGTTAGTAGTGTAGTCAGGTGGAGGTTAGTCCAAACTTTTCTACTATCAGATTGGACAAAACAAACAAAACTACTAAGCAGTATGACATATTAAATGCGAACAAATTGTGTATTGGCCGTCCATGGTGTTTGTTTGTCCATGTTCTACGATAGAACAAATTGGACAAAAAAACATTTGCTCTACCGATTATGTAGTAAGACATTTTAAAGTGACAGATGTCAAAGTGACAGGTGTCATCAAAGTGACAGTTGTCATCAATGGGACAGGTGTCATCAAAGTGACAGTTGTCATCAATGTGACAGGTGTCATCAAAGTAGTGTCATCAAAGTGACAGCTGTCAAACTTAAAACAGATATTACTCGGAAACTGTTGATCGATGACTAGTAGTTTCTATAAAGAAGTGATAAATCTCATCAACATCTTCGTTTTGGATGACAGTTGTCCAAAGTAAAAGGGCTATAACTCTGAAACTAACGATCCTAGACTAGAAATTTCTTGACAGAAGTGATAGATTTTATCAATATCTTCGTTTTGGATGACAGTTGTCCAATTTAAAAAAACTATTGATACTAATGATCGATGACTAGTAGTTTCTATAAAGAAGTGATATATCTCATCGATATCTTCGTTTTGGATGACAGTTGTCAAACTTAAAAGGGTTATAACTCTGAAATCGTTAATCCTAGTCTAGAAGCTTCTTAACAGAAGTGATAGATCTCAACTCTACTACTCTAAAGACGTAAAGGCACTACTACTCTAGGATCAACAGTTTCAGAGTTATAGCCCTTTTAAGTTTGACAGCTGTAATCCAAAACGAAGATATCGATGATATCTATCACTTCTGTAAAGAAACTACTAGTCGACGATTAATAGTTTACCCGAGTAATAGCTGTTTTAAGTTTGACAGCTGTCACTTTGACACCTGTCATATAGACGACACCTGTCATACAGACGACACCTGTCACTTTGATGACACCTGTCACTGTAATGACATCTGTCACTTTGACACCTGTCACTTTGACACCTGTCACTTTGACACCTGTCACTTTGCCACCTGTCACTTTGACACCGGTCACTTTGACACCTGTCACTTTGACATCTGTCACTTTGACACCTGTCACTTTGACACATGTCACCTTGACACCTGTCACTTTGACACCTGTCACTTTGACACCTGTCACTTTGACACCTGTCACTTTGACACCTGTCACTTTGACACCTGTCACTTTGACACCTGTCACTTTAAAATATCTTACTAACTACTCAGTAGAACAAATGTTTTTTTGTTGTTGTCTAATCTGTTCTATCGTAGAACAGCATGGACGATCAATACACAATTTCTTTGGATCCAATATGTCATACTGCTTAGTAAAACCGGTGTGACGGCCAGTTGGTCTAGTAGCAAGGTGCAATCATTTGTGTGATGAGCAGAAATGTTTGTTTCCGAGTCATGGATGTGATATTCGTATTTATGTATGTTTATCCGTTGTCTAGTGCCCATATTACAGGGTATCCTAGTTTGGGGCTAGGTAATTGTTGTGGAAAAAAAAACAGATTGTTTTTTTTTTGTCCGATCTGTTCTATAGTCGAACAAATAGTAGAACAGTTTGGACTAACCTATATGTGGCTCATCAGGTATGCAAGTAAGGTAGACCATGGGAGAGACCTGTATAATTAAACTTGAATGATTCCATATTATTATTAATTACAATAATTTCTTTGGTTCACTAATTTATTTCGTAATTATAACTGACTGATTATTTCTAGCTCTTTATAATTTTTTTTCTAATAGTCTAGCTTTTTTTTCCTGACAGTATGTGGAGAAATGAGAGTATGACTACGAGATCATGTATATCATCGTGGTCATACTGGTATGACAAAATAGTATGACCACGAGAAAACGGCGGAAAAATCACACAAGCGATTGCAGAAAAATACTTCCACTGAATACTTGTGCATTTTTATAACAATAGAATAACAATGCAAGAGCTGACGATCGGAAGTCGCGGCACATATCTACGAGTATAATAAAGCAGTAAGTACCAAAAAAACTGTACAATGAAGATAAATAAAAAAATAACTAGGGTATTTAAAATAGACTACCTACTGAACAGTTGTTTTTTATATATTGTTGTTTGTCTTACTGTTTGTCAGTATGTTTGCATCATGTAAAAACTATTGGACTGATTGCGATGTGGTTTTTACTCTTGGATAGCTTAGGGTTTGACTTAAAAACTGGGGACCAAGTACCCTAAGATTAAATGCCGAGCAATCGATAAAAATTATTTGAAGTCTAAACGAATTTTGAAGAAATGTAACATAATGTGCTATAGAGTACTTTTAGTCCTGGGGTAACATGTGTGGGCTACTTTTAAATGGAATGACCACGCGGGCAAAGCTAGTATAGTATATGTACTGTGGTCGCGATACGTGACAGGATAGAGAAAAAAAAGAAAGATTTAAAACTTCGGTGATCTACATCATTCCTTCCAAAGTAAAACGAAATGGTTTTACAATGTATTCACTGAACAAAAGGTAAAGAATGGGGAGGCGATTTTTTATTTTAGCAAAAAGTAAGGTCGCCCTCTGGTTCAAAGACATAATGAATAATGGTAAACCGTTAAACACAGCGTCGCTTTTAAAAGCAACCTTATTCTGCTCATTTTTGCTTTACCTACCGTTACCTACTTTGAATTTGTTAGCATTTTTTGTATAAACATTATTTAGCATTAGCAGAGGACAATTGTACAACTTAGAGCATTATTAGGGTTCCGTAGTGAAACATACTCGTAAAACGATACTTGCTTGTTTTTGGTTAAGTTTCTCTGTTGATTTATGTGTTGCTGTGTACAGTTTGCGAGAATAAATTGTTTCCTATCTTATCTTATCTTATAATTTCGTCATATCCCTCTGTCCATCTGTCCGTCCGTCTGTGCGTCTGAAGGTCACAGGTATTTTATGAATACACTATTATAACTACATCGTTGAAATTTGGCTCATGTATAGATATTATAACCGTTATCTACGTGTATAAGAACAAAGGAAAAACATATTATTAGATATTGCTCCCATAAGTGCATGTACCTGAAAATAAAAGAAAGAAGAAAATAATGTTGGATAGGTAATATAAAATTATAATAAGGTTTCATGGGCAGTTTTTTCTTTTTGGTTTCGTTTACGAAACTTCGGCTCTAAAGTGTCAATTTTGCTTGAGTTGCATGTTAAGACATAATCGTTATATGTTTGCTACGCAGTAATAAAAATAAAAGACGTTATGAGTATGTACTACTAAAACCTATCTAATATAGATAGATAGATAGATAAATTCTTTATTGCACACACCACAAACAAAATCAACAAAAAATAAAGGAACAATAGCAGAAGAAGTGTACAATGGGCGGCCATATCGCTACGTGTACTTCATTGAAATTAAACAATGTACCTAATTATATTTACAGCTATGAACAATTAAAGCTTACAGGAATATCCGATATTATTGTACAATATTTTACAGAATCTTTAGAATCAACAAACTAAACTCTTAATTCTCTTCCAGAATTTATGAAATAAATTCGTGTGCATGTGGTGTGAGGGCCCAAATGTTCAAAAACCTTTGAAACTATACAAAGGTTTCAATGAACATCCTAGAAGTATTGTGAAAGTTGGAATAACATTTTGTGAAAGTTAAATAAGTGAGCTATGAGCTGAAAACATAGGCTCTCAGTTCCTCATAGGGGAATGAGGGCCCACTTTGTACAGGCTAAGCTACGCAGATTACATAAAAAGTATTTACACCAAAATCTAAGCCAATCCTCTATGAGGGAACTGATGGCCCAAGTTTTCAGCTCATAGCTAGCTTATTTAACGTTCACAAAATCTTATTCCAACTTTCACAATACTTTTAGGATGTTCACTGAAACCAAAGCAAAGTTTTAATTTTTTTAACACTTGGGCCCTTACACCACACGCACACAAAAAAAACTTAAAAGAAAAACATCAGCTTCCCTTAATGCCTAATAACAATGCCGACGACGCGGACGTAGAACAAAGCTAGATTTTTGATACCATTGTGTACATCAAATTACCTTGGGGCTTGTCATGGCGTGTTTTATTATTATTTCAATACCTTTTGGTCGGATCAGATCCGCACTAAAACATAAAACGATACATCAAAATTTGGTGAAGAATCTCCATTAATAACGCTTTGCAGGACGCCGGGAACATAAACAGAAGGCGTTTCGTGAAAGAAAAGATAGTGAGAGGAGGTCACCACCTTCAGCAATGATCCTAACGACGCGAGGAAGAGGAATATTATTTACTAGCTGTGCCCGCGGCGTTGCTCGCGAATTCTTGCGATATAATTTAAGGACCAATGTACCAATATACCAAATTTCATCAAACTTCGTTCAGACGTCAAATAGCTTTATAACGATAGCTCGGCTTCTGCTCCTCGGATTGAGATACCAAGTACACCAGTTTTTAATATAAACTCTAAGCTATCCAACAGTGAAAACCAAATTCCAGTAGGTTTTACGTAATGCGAGCAACATACAAACAGAAAGACGATTTAAAAACATATTATATTCTAGTTCAGTACCTTATTTTAAGTACACTAGACCTTTTTTTTTAAATAGTGTAATTTGTACAGATTTCTTGGTACATGCTTCTTTAAATAATAAGTATAGATAGATATAAGATAGATTAGTAGAAGATATTGTTAGAACGAAACATCTATATTAGCACATCTATACTGTTCGCAGTTTATCTGATAATTTCAAGTACCTTCCCGAACTAAACATTATTTTATTCGTTCTCATCAACAATTGTACGCTGACGTCATAACAAACCTCATTATTTGCGATACCAATAACTGCTTAATGGAGTGTATTGGCAATACTCTTTCGAAGCAATTTTCCGCGCGATGCTTTTCATCATTAAATTCGTGTGGAATGGAGTGGCAGGATGGTGGTTGGCTATCGAGACTAAAGGTTGATTTATTCGCCCTTAATGGTGTTATCGTCTGTTGAGTAAGAGCTTTACAATTAATATCTAGAGTTAAAACTAGGAATATGGGCTTTGGTTGAAGACCATCCCTTCTATTAACCCCCCTTTCGTTGCATGGCAATTAAGGACATAAACAGTCCCTACAGGCTAAAAATACCACAGATTTCTTATATTTAATATTAGTGTTTATATTTTTGATTTAGAAGTTTTATTTTGTTTAGGTATTCAATAACCAATTAGAATCAAAAGATTAAAGAAAATCGATACTATTATTTGGAATTATGTCATTTTTTGACAAAAACATCCGAAAATGTAACAGTTTTGGAAATACCTTCAAAAATTAAGAAAATAACCGTTTGTTATGAAATTTGCAAAATCAAAAACTTATATTGAAAAGAGATCTAATTACTTTTAAAATTAAAGGGATATATTTGTACTTTAATAAAAGAAAAACTGAAAATTGACTTCAGTAATCAATAAAAATCACTAGCACTTCGCAGCCACTTCGGCGGCGCAGCTGAAGCAGCTAAATTATGCTAAGCTAGGTAGTGGTTACATATTTTAGCCGTTTGCTGTTGAGACATTGGGACCTTGGGTACAAGGAGCTCATTGTGTTTTCAAAAAACCTATCTGATGCGTGACCAAAAGTCTGGTACCTATTTGGCTCATGGAATAAGCATTGCGATTCAGCGGGGCATTGCCGCCAGCATGTTGGGTACGCTGTTAACTGGACTACCTGTAAGCCAGTTATGGCTTGTCAGTTGTCAGAATGTTTTCATTAGTAGTTCGTTGTTTGTATTTTGTTGTATTTACATCGAGGTCAAATCAATAAATTGCTCGTTGATTCGTTATGAAAAAATATATGAATTGGGATACACACCCAATTCATATATTTTTTCATATAGCTAGTAGAAAGACAATCTTGTTCCTTGCTCTTAATAGATCGCTTCATCTCAAAATGCATATTCCCAGCGTTAACTTCCGATACATGCACTAAACTTGAACACGTATTGGAAGCTCGTAAACGAATAAACTAACTGTAATAACTGTATTGGTCTCATACACAAGCTCAGAGTTGCGCAGCGTGCAATGGAGAGAGCTATGCTCGGTGTTTCTCTACGTGATAGAATACGAAATGAGGAAATCCGTATAAGAACCAAGGTTACCGACACAGTTCTCAGAGTTTGCAAGTTGAAGTGGCAAGGGGCAGGCCATATAGTTCGCAGAACCGACAACCGCTGGGGAATAAAGGTTCTCGAATGGCGGCCACGAGCAAGCAAGTGAATTGTGGGGAGACGCAGCCATCGCAGGAAGTCGGTGGATGGAGGTGGCACAAGATCGCTCTTTATGGTACTCTTTGGGGGAGGCCTATGTTCAGCAGTGGACTATGTTCTATGGGCTGATATGATGATGATGATGATGATGATGAAACGAATAAACAGCTCGTAAAGTAAGTTATATGGCTTGAACCCGAACTGATGAATATCTTGGCGAAGCGGCATCATCATCATCATCATCAGTCCGTGCCAGATTGGACAATCTGACTGCTGGAGTGCTGAATTAATTTTAACTTCAAATAGGAAAGGTTCGCAAGTCAACATAAAAAAGAAAGACGTACAGACGATTTGAAAACCAGTCAACCAATAGCTCCTAAACCAACATTCTGAGAACTTTAAATGGAAAGTCGTTAGGTAGAACAAATCAGCAGCTATTTTTAAGCCCTGTACTCGAAATGAGAGATGGTGAGGGGTGTTATAAGTTTAGGGCGTGTATATATATCACTGTTTTTCTGTCGGTGGCATCGTAGCTCCCAAACCAATGGACCTATTTTGACTCGTTGATTTTCTCTTTGAAAGCTGTGATTGAGATTGTTTTTATAGCTATATTGCGTGGGTCGGGATCGTAGCTTCACAACGAATGGACTGATTTTGATGCGGTTTTATTTTTAAAAGCTGATGTGATCGAGATGCTAGCTATAGCTAGGAGCTATAATGGGGCATGGGGGGGCACTCTAATTTTTACAATAACCGTTTTTTTCCCCATGATTTGTACGAGTATAATAATATCATCTCTCACCTTTTTCTGTTTAAAGAAAGTTATTATACCATAAAGTATTATTTTCACTTGTAAAAGATTAAATTTTTCTCGTGTCTAGATACACTGTATAATATTCGTATATATCACCAACGTAATTACACTTGACGAGATGAAAATACAATCAGAAAACAACTGTTTCTAAGAAAAATATCTTTCTTATTTCGAAAGTCCACAACTTAATTAAACTTTACACTGCAATAAATTGGACAGACGTCACCCTTTCCAGTGACTGGTCGTGCTTGCGAAGCTTGCATTTTAATATAAAAATAACTAGTTCAGGGTTTTCGACTCGCTTTATAAGTTCAAATACACTTAACTAGACTTGACTGGGTGCACAGATTGTACACAATGGCCAGTCAAATTCCTTTGTGATATTCATGAATGAACATAAAGAACGAGTGAACATCGTGAAGGTGAGCTTTGCGGTTGGGTTACATAAGTTTATCAACCCAAACAGACAATAGACTTCAATAGACTCCAGCACAGATACACTGTAGGCTTCCTATGGTGAAATCTTGTAACCAAATCTTTGTCATCAAATGTATCGAAGTGTTATTCTCTTTCGCGAATCCATCTTGGGCGCCTTGGGCGGATAAAAACTCTTCTTCATCACTATCTTCTAAAGCTAGAGCCCATGCCTCTCCATATTTATTTTAGTCAATACACCAATATCAGCTAGGTACTATGATATAAAAGAAGGTACTGATGCATGTCGCATTCCTTTAGCGTGGAGCAAACAACTTATCTTGTTTTTTTTTTTTATGTTCTTTGCTTTTCGATGTGCTGCCTCATAAACACGTTCAACGGGCTTAAAACTGCATTTAGTTCATGTTGGTGAAAACCAAATTGATGTTTTGAACTCAGTTAAACGTACTAAGTTTTGAAGGCCTGTGTATATAGCTTTATTTTACTTTACATTGCTCAAGGAAACATACAGATTACATTTGAATTTGGGCTGGAACGCAAACAAATCGATATTTGTTCAGTTTATATGCCTTATTCCCTGATTTCCTTCTATCTAGACGTAGGTTTATAACAGTTATTTGAAGGATTTCTACCCAGTGGCATTACTTCCGCACAGTCCTCGTGCCTCCAAGAATGTTGGTTGGCATTTGCTATTAGTTTAATAGTATGGAACAGACTCACGAAATTCACCGCTGGTTCCCTGCTCGACCCTCACCACACTCTGTAGGAGTTTCACACCAGCCTTCTCTTCCGTAAGTCTTCTGTGAGGTGCAAAGTATATTTCACCTTGGCATCTTTTAGTTCCTTCACTTTCCATTGACGGCACTTACACGGCACAAACAATTATATTTCACTAGTTTACACTTCAAACCCTTTGAGGTGTACTCGTACATTTTATATTCCCGGTCACAACTGCCTGGCAATCAGCGCCGCTAAAACGCTTATTTTTTCCGTTTTTGAGCTTTCTTGTCTGTCTTCCCTCAGGAGACGAACTTATCATGCCTTATTTTCTCAGCAAGTCGAATCATGTTCTTTTTTGTGGCACCTCCCATTTTAAGTTTGGAAAGGTACACTGTCGTCAGCACAGACTGATTCCAGAATTGTTCAATAATATTAAGTTCTAAACTTGCAGTTCGCGACATTCCCAACTCCAGAAGAAAATCTAATGCAAATTCAATAATCTTACGTTCTAAAATCGCGTTTTGCGACACACGTTAATGTTACGATAACTTTAGCTGAAGGATTCTAAAGCTAGGAAAGCATCTCGAAGCTTTAGGTAGTTTATTTGAAGTGTAGGTACTTTCGCTCACCGACTAGTGTCTTATTCACTACTAGCTGTACCCGCGGCTTTGCCCGCGTGGTCATTTCATTTAAAAGTTAGGTACTCATACGTGTTATTCCAGGACCAAAAGTACCTATAATATACTACATTTGTTCAGCCGTCGAATAGTTTTTTATCGATTGCTCGGCATCTAATCATCAGATTAAGATACTAAGTAGCCCAGTTTTTAACTCAAACCCTAAGCTATCCAATAGTGAAAATTGCATTGCAATCGATCAAGTAGTCTTTACTTGATGCGCGAACAAACTTACATACAGACCTTCAGTAGTGACCCGACATGGCCGTGATAGGTTAGAAGACGAAGGCGGGAGCTCGCTAACCTTCGCTAACCTTCGCTCTCGCCTTCGTCTTCTAACTATTCACGGCCAAGTCGGGTTGCCACTGAACACTGTTGGCAGAAATCTATCTGTGTTGCAATAGCAAATAAATAATTAATAGGTTGGTCTAGTGGCTAGTGACCCTGGGAACGAAATCAAACGGTCGCGGGTTCGAATTCTGCAAGGTGCAATCATTTGTGTGATGAACAAAAATGTTTGTTTCCGAGTCATGGATGTGATATTCGTATTTATGTACGTTATCTAGTGCCCATATTACAGGGTAGTTTGGGGCTAGGTAATTGGTATGGAATTGTCCCCAATATATTTATTATTATTTATTAATGTTTGTACAGCCACCAAGACTTTGTGGAATAGAATAGAATAGCGTTATGTGGAGCGCTATTCGAAACTAACTATACCCGATCGCAGCTCGGCCAGTGACGTCATAAATGTTCGAAACCTTTATGGTGTACTTTCGAAGAATACATTTTCGCTTTCTGGATTTTAAAACATACTCGATGCCAACCATGAACCTCTACAGATTCATGATGCCAACACGGTCTCTGACGTCAAGAGCGTTGTGTACGTAATGTATTTTCGAAATATTATGCAATGACGTCGGCTTTTCTTTAGTTAGTGCATCAGACAGTTCTGTTAGTACAACATGTAAAACATTAAGGATTCTGGCACAGAGTACTATGTATATACTATATACGGAAATAGAGGCCTATCTTCGCGCCCAATAGGGGCAAAGCTCCAGTGGCGCCTCTGTATTTAGCTAATGGAACTATCATGCTTCATGAAAAGTTTTTGTTGAGTGCAAAAGTTTTTGAGGCTACTCGGATACGAACCTGGGAATGACGGCACGTCAGTTGGGTACTGACACTACTGTGCCACAAAAGATCTTAAACACTGACCGAAAATTTAGTGTCCGCTTCTGTCTTTTCACTTTGTTTGTCAACAATAAAAAGTGCGAAAAAGTCTTTAAGGCTACTCGGATTTGAACCTGGGTTTGACGGCACGTAAGTCGGGTTCTGACACCATTGCGCCACGAAAGATCTTAGACGTAGCTTGAAAATTAGGTCTCCGTTTCTGTCTTTATTTACACTTTGTTTGTAAACCATAATAATTAAAAAACTACCATCTGCAATTACAAAACTTGACGGTTTACTTCAGGAAATTACATAAGCCTTAAAAAAATCAAAGAAAATGTAAAAAAAAACGCACAAACAACAGCTTATAAATATTGAGGCAAAACATTCATAGCAGCGCGTGGATTCGATCCATGTGTCTCTTTCGATCCATGTGGATGGATGGATGCGGTGTCTTGCAGGCCAGACACCGCTTCCACTGTGCCACTCTGACTTGTGGCATAGGTGCCGAATTTACGGTACCAGTTTATAAACGGATGTGCAATTATTATTCCTTTCAAATTAACATAACTTTAGACTCGTATCCCGCAGGAATCCCGTATATTTTCGTGATTCGAAGTATTATTGATTTTAACACATAATATAAACTTTGACTGTGCCAAGTTACATCAAAATCCGTCAGGTATTTTCATCGTAATATGTGTTTTTTTTAAATAACTTTCAATCCCTATCCTGCTGGAATTATTGTTTTTTTCGGGATAAAAAGTATTCTAAATGTTAATCCATAATATAAGCTATGATTGTGCCAAGTTACATCAAAATCCGTCTGGTAGTTTCGGCGTGATGCGTGTTCAAAGAGACAGACAGACAGACAGACAGACAGACAGACAGACAGACAGACAAAAAATAAAAACATATCCTTTTTGCACTCCATATCGATTTTGAAGTTTATCTCAATTATAATTTAAAAAAAATATTTAATGTACAGATTTAGCCCAGTTACAGTTTTATTATAGTATAGATAGATGACTATTCACAAACGTAGCGCGTCGCGTTGTAGAATCGTTCGGCAAATTACGAACACTTCCACGCAGGTGGCGCGTTACGTGGCCGAGAGTTCATAGCAAATAAGGGCCCTGGTCCCATCACCATTCCATGCAGCTCCAACCTTTCAGAGACGAGTCTGTGAATATTTAACCTAGTTTTTTTAGCCTTATTATCAAATGATAGACCACCACATGTAATTCTCGTACAAGAAATATAAATTAGATATTGTATTAGTATAGATAGATCCTTACCAATACATAAAAGTGAAACGTTGTCTGTTTGTTTGTTTGTTTGTTTGGGGAGATTTCACGTGATAATGACTGGACGGATTTTGATGAAATTTGGAATGGAGATAGCTTATACCTTGGAATAAAACATAGGATACTTTTTATCCCGGAAAATTGTAACTTTCCACGGGAAAACTGGAAAATGTTGATTACTCACTGTAAGGAACGGTTGCCATCTCAAGAGCATTGGTGCTACTTCTACTTTTGCATTGGTTTTTAATATCCTAGAAGAACAAAGGATGTGTTTTTTCGCGATAAACAGTAGTCCGCGCGTTTGAAGTCGCGGGCGGGAAAGCTAGTTGGTCATAAAGCGCATTTTAGATTTTGTCTAAAAGCGGAAATATAACTTAGCAAGTATTTATAACCTTCGGAGCCGAAAGAGGTGCTGAGGCCAATGCAGGCACTGGAGGCTTGTGTGGTATCACATTTACGACTGGCACCAGCTTTGGTTCTGCATATTCTTCCGGATTAAGAACGCTTAAAATGTCGGGAGTGCTTCACCCCCTACTAATGTACTAAGGTACTAAGGCAGGTAAATATCAGAAGGAGGCCTCTACGAAGATAGAGTAGAAAAACATAGGGGTTGGCTATAAAACCGAGGGGCAGGAGTTGCTGGGAGTGGTGGTGGGTTGGGATGGGGGAGGGCTACTCATTGGTACCCTCCCCCTCCCCCACGGCGAAGCTTAGTTTATGAGATAGCATCAGTTATATTATCGAGGGGCAGGAGTTAGGGTGGTGGTTGGGATGGATGGTGGGGAGGAGGGAGGCGGAGGGGCCCCCACGGAGACGCTTAGTTTATGAGATATTTCAGAACATAGTGCTTTCGAAACATAGTTCCTAAAAACTCGTGACTTAAGAAATGATTATTTTCTGGATGACATCGGTATATACATTAAGATATAGGTACATTAAGAGAGTACAGATATTCAATTATGCCCACATTTGTGTCACCATTGTAGGGAATAAAATTTGGTTGTCCATCAGGGTAATATCACTTGCGACGTTATGAAGGAAAAATAAGAAGCAAAAAAACTTACTAAATACGAAACAATATTATATGCCGTAAAAAGTGAGTGTAAGTGACACTTAACCTTCGTGTCCGCCTGGACCGCCATTCTTTTTTCATGAACGACGACTCTTTCGACAAATGAGCGGTTTTCCAAGTGTCATTTTAGCATTATTTATCTCGCTAGATGGCATTGGAAACACTTTTGGTAACAGTACTGTTGTTTGGTATGACCAAGGAAGTTATTTAAGTACATAGAACTTGCTTACGTATGAGCAAAGATTTTGAATTACGCTTACTGGGGGGCATGACATTCTGCGTTCCCTTTTTTATGGCAAGTTGTGCGTCAGTTTCGTAACAAATTCATCACTTATAGTATTTATTGGTAGTATTCTCTACCTTCTTGATATTCTATATCAAGTGCCAATGTGTTAATAATAAAAAACAAATAACAAATTTCACTACACAAACAACTTGTCGTTCGTTTGTTTCGCTCGTGGTTTGTGTACGTTTACGGTAAAACGCTGTTTTTACCTGCTTCCGATTACTACGTTCAGTAGAGTAAATACCAAAAGTTACGCGAGCGTCATCTCTTGACGATGAAAGAACTAAACTGACAATGCCTAATGGAAAACTACTCTTGTTTTAGTACTTCGTTCTACCCATAGCGGTTGATTGTTTCGAAATATGACGATAATATTTCAACTAAGCACGAACAAAGTGAAGTAAATGTTGACGATGCGGCACAAGAAACGCGAATGAAGGTACATTTATATACTCTTTGGAAGGTACAGGGCGGATCATGTAGTCCTCTGAACGAACGAATGAACGTATGTATCTATTGTTTTAGTTATACTTTGACCTTTATACTGTAAACAATGTGACGACGCTTCACGGTATATTTAAATCTTGAGGTTGTAACATTGAAGCATAATTTAAAAGAAACATTCCTTAAATTTATTATATGCATACATAGACTTTTGAAAGCTTTCCTCTGATGGGAAACCGATAAAAATGCCAATAATTTAATTTTATGCCATTCATCGACAGGTTATACGCTGCTAATATCATAACCCTCCTTTTTGAAGTCGGATAAAAACCCGCCAGTGGCAATCCTCGTTTGCCGACTGACAATAGGCTAGGCGTCAAATTTGAAACAATGCCTCGATAATATGTGTATACTGTGGCCCCGTGCTGCTGAAGCGTAGCCTTCGGTTCCGGTCGCTAAGCCCTTGGATAGCCTAAAAAAACAGCAACCAGAGATTGGCATTACCTCATTTGAAATTCATAGATAATATACCCAAAGGTACCCAAGATACAGGCAAAGCCTAGTTTGGGGCTCGTAGCAAACTTAAGATATAGTTTTAATCAATATATATTACTTTTAATTATCTAATTACCTATTATTACCTGGAAATAAAATATAATTTATTTTATTTCCAGGTAATAATAGGTAATTAGATAATTAAAAGTAATATTTATTATTATTAATATTATGTCGTAGCAATATCGTAGAATTGATGAGTTCATGATGTGGCCAAACATTTCATGAAAAGTTTCTATTTCATGAAACGAAACAGCAAATGGCTCTGTTTCATGAAATGGAAAATATAAGCTGTCTAAATCATGATACGATTTGGCCAGATGAATTAATAAATCGCGTTTTACGATATTAACAGCAACGTTTGGCTACTTCATGATATGGTCAAAACTAAGTGATGTTATCGTAAAATAAAAGGCGAAGGCGGAAGCCCGACTTGGCCATGATAGATTAGAAGACGAAGGCGGGAGCGAAGCTTAGAGATCTCTATGTCTTCGTCTTCGTGTAAACTTATCTGTTTAAAGACATTAATGATATGACCAAACGTGGATTAACATACCATTAAACGTTGACGTTTATACGATAGATTGGTCAGTTTTAGCTGGCCATATCATGAAATAGAACCATTTCATGAATTGGCCGGCCACGTCATGAAGTGATCAATTCTACGATATGGCTACGACTTATAAATACATACCTTGTACTGGAAACTGGTTCTAATATGAACCTCTGGTGCACACGAGTCAATACTGCTTTTCTCCACAAATCTACATTTTAAGGGATTGTCAGCGGGTTGTTTTTAGTCCCACGGAATGGTTTCACTCCAAAATCTCGGAAAGGTATAAAATATGCACAGGCCGTCCGCTCCGACATTACGAGTAGGTAAGGTTAATCAAATTTTTCGCTAACTCCAGTCTCTTTACATCAAAAATGTAGAAACAAGTGCTAGCATTATGTTCGGAGAACACGCGTTAGGAGTTCAGGGTCTACTACAATATTATGTAAACGACTAGCGATTCGCCCTGGCTTCTCACTGGTAGCGCTCACACCGGGGCATTTTTCTTATACTTTTAGCATTTTTATACCCATCGTAACTTCTAATTTGGAAGTTTCGATTCTAATAATTTAAAGAGGATTTTGTATTGCATGTACATAATCAACTATGATTATGAAACTATTTAGTTGGATAAGGATTAATATTATTATTCTACCCTTGTTTCGATTGACTAATTTGAACAAAAAACGGTTATTGTGCCTAACCGACCGGTTAGTGACCAATAACCGAACGGGAACGAACGGTTATTGTGACGACCGGCTATCTTAGATACGTAATCAAACGGTCGCAGGTTCGAATCCTGCAAGGTGCAATCATTTGTGTGATGAGCAGAAATGTTTGTTTCCGAGTCATGGGTGTTATAATATTCGTATCTATGTATGTTTGTCCGTTATCTAGTACTCATCGTACATGGTATCCTAGTTTAGGGCTAGGTTAATTGTGCCGTGGAATTGTCCCGAATATATTTATTTTATTTTTATTTATTTTATTTAACCGTTTATGTCTACCCATTAATAAGTAGACTATATACCTCGCGGACTTTTTTGTGGGTAATTATGAGTACTATAAACATGTAGTACATATTTTTATGTATCATCAATAGTTTTTCCAGCGCACGCCATATAATGACTTATATAGACAACTTTTTAATACCCTTGGTTATCTAATTTTATGAAAAATAAAAAATACAGCCCATGTTACTCACTGATAATGTAGCTTACTATAAGTGAAAATATTTTTTAGAATCGGTTCAGAACTTTTTGAGTGTTTCCAATCTATACTTATAATAAAACTGTAACGGGTCCAATTCTGTACATTGAAGATATTTTGAAATTTTCTTTTGGTGGGTGGTCTATATTCGATACTGAAGCCAAAACTGTATTTTTTTCATTTTTGTTTGTTTTTGTATCTTGGCATAGGCAAAAAGAAGATAAATAAAAAAATGCTCTTGGGTGCTTATAACGGGTATTGAAAACGTTTTTTTTTTGTCACTCTGTCTGTTTGTCTGTGTTTGTTTGTTCACGCATCACGTAAAAACTATTGGACCGTTTGCAATGTGGTTTTCATTGTTAGATAGCTTAGGGTTTGATTTAAAAACTAGTGTAATTGGTATCGCAATCTGGTGTTAGAAGCCGAGCAGTTATTTTGGAGGGCTAAAGAAATTTTGATCAAATATATATATATATTTGATCAAAATTTCTTATATATATATATATATATAGGTATATTGGTCCTGGAATAGCACATCATGGTACTTTGAACCTTAACAAAAGACCACGCGTGCGAAGCCGCGAGTACAGTTAGTTACAAATAAACATACAAACAAAATTAGCTGTCGCGAGACGCCTGGCACATGTGACTCTTGGCGTGGCGATCGATTGCCACGCCAAGAGTCGGCCTTACTCCCGTACCATGCCATTAGATGTTTCACATCAAATCTTTTTTCCTTATAATATCAGTATAAAAGACGTGTAGATGTATCTTCATCGTCGCAGTTCATCATAGTCTTACAAAAACGGAGCCTACAATCCCCTTTTGGCAACTTTACTCAAATCAAATGTTACTATAACTCAATATAAGGTTTGACAACGCAGGAACTTTGTGAATTAGTTGCATTTGTTACCCGTCCGTGTGCTGTTTACGTTTTTCTAGTCGTAACTTATTCCCACAACGTGGGAGGAGTCCTAACAGACCGGACCACGCAAGCCAGCCTCAGCTTTGCTAAAAGAAAGAGGTCCTATCATAATGAAGATAGGTCATTTCCTCATGGACGTGGAACACGTCACGTCTATGAGGATATGCGACGATATGGCACAGATAAGTATATAATATAAATATATATAATATATATATTCGGGACAATTCACACCAATTACCTAGCCCCAAACTAGGATACCCTGTACTATGGGCACTATAACGGATAAACATCATAGCTACGAATATTACATCCATGACTCAGTAACAACCATTTCTGATTACACAAATGATTGCACTTTGTGGGATTCGAACCCACGACTGTTTGATTTCATAGTTGGGTCTCTAGCCACTAGACTAACCAGTCGTCAATTCGTTTATCCTTCAGATAGGTAGGAGTACAATGCGGAAAATGTAACTAATCTCTCACCCTCTAAATAAATAAAGTCGCTTGGCCAAATGATCGTCTATACTACGTTGTGAATATAAGTAACCCGGAACTTTTAGACTGCGTGACTGTACTGGGAAGTAATGAAAATTAATATGAAAGTACAAATACAGATATTATAATAAATATGTTGACTTAGCATCTGAGATTTGGTTATTAACATAGTCTCAACAAGAGCGTGTTCTTTGATAATATAAATATGTTATTATAATATTCAAATAATTACTGAAGTCATATTGTTCACATCTCCCCATGCAGCACATTATAAAACATAAAACAGGAACTCAGGAGACTTATTGCTTACTTATTATTTTGTTATGAGGAGGTGTTTGTTTGTTCTGCCTGATATTCTCCGACAATATGATCGGAGACTTTAAGGCATAACATGTTTATTCTCTTTTATTTTAGAGTTTGGTTATATAAAACCACTCATAGGATAGTAGAACTTTCATAGCCTACTTAACGGAGCGGTATAAGGATGGAGTAGCATAGGTAAATTTTATGTGTATAGCAAAGCAAACCATTCAGTCTAACATAACTGGAGTTAGTTCAGGTTGACTTAGATGAACATAATCGGTCTATGCCGTAGCTTGTCTTTTTACTGACTATGTCAGTTTAGTTTTATTTAAATAAAGTCTGGGTTATACCAGTATATAGTTTTGTTGACATTAGGAATAAATCCTTTTAGTTTATCGGCCTTGCCGTAATTCATAATTGAGACTAAAGCCTCTGATATTCAATATGTTTCCTTAAAATATTTAAGGGTTTTATCTGGACTATGCCAGTGTGAATTATTTAGTATTCAGGAATAATCCTCAGTAAATTAATTATGAAATTATTACACTTTTGTAAGTACATTTCCATAATAATTGCTATTAATTCAAGGTTGTACCTTAATTAAAGATTTCGTAATCGATCAACAGTAAGCATGTCAATCCATCACTAGTGTCTGACAGAGCCAGAATTTACACGATAAGGGTCCCTTTGTTCAGCTTATAGCCTTCATCTTTTTTCGGAACATAAGATATTCTATCAGTGCTGGGTGCCAAAACAACAAAGTGAAAATTAACATCCCTTCCATATATTTCAACCAAGAAACCTATTAATTAGTTTGTGGTTAATTATATAAATTTAACAGTTCTGCTAGACTGAAATAGTATTAAATTCACCCTTAAGGCGTAATTCATCTTTAATCTTACATAAAGAAATTGGTTTGAAGGGTAGGAATATGACAGTTAGGAGGAACCGATCGGAGTCAACCTCCGCTATCACCGATTACTAATCAAGCCATAATTTATCTGTATTTGATATTTATGTTTGAAGGTTGAGTCAGTAAGCAATGATCTGTTGGCCGAACAGAACAATACTCCACTTACTCTTTGTATAGTGTGCTTAAGAGTATTTCCTCTTTGTGAAGTCCTTTTGATAGCAGCAGATATTATTTACAAGTCAGCAATGCATAGAAAAGATCACGTATATAGTAAAGGTTGTGAGGCTTTAAAATCGCATCTATCCCCATACAATATCACTCACTTGGTACACATACACATACAGTATGTAAATGAATAAGCTATCACTCAATTAGTATATAATGTAAAACAAAAATCCGTTATTTTGGTATTCTATGAGGATAAGGGTATATTATACTTATTTCTAACGCTGTTGTATTTAGTGGTCATTCACCTGCGCCAACCAAGGAAAAGGGGGATCCTGCTTCTATCAGAAACAGAAAGCCGTTCCGAGACCTAACAAACGAATGATCCTTAAATAAACGATTTCGCCTTATTAGCTCTAAAACTTATTTCTCTAAAACCCTCTACCAATTTATTCTAAGATCAGGAAATCTCGTACCGTTATCTAAAAGGAACATAATAATAAGATATACTGTGCAAGGTTAATAACTGGCATTGAAATTCAGGTAGCTGTAAATAAACATTATTATCATCCCTAATAACACTTCTTCAATCCATGATACAATCAGGAAATCACGTACCATCATTAACTGAAAGGGACATGACATGAAATAATATGCAAATTTACTAATTATAGTAAAAGGTCAGGTATCTGTAAATAAACATCATTATAATTTTCTAATATCCCTCCACCACTCCACTTCAAATCGGTCCAGCCGTTTGAGTGTGATATTATGAATGATGATGATGATGAAAAGTATTATATGTGCCAACCCAGCACATAAGCTATCCTAGTATTTGACTTCATCCAAATCAGTTCAGCCGTTTGAGCGTAAAGGAGTAAGAACTGCGATGACATGCGATGATCATTATATGTGCTAATCCAACATATAAGCTATCCTAGTATCTGATTTCATCCAAATCAGTTCAGCCATTTGAGCGTAAAGGAGTAAGAACTGCGATGATTATGAAAAGTATTATATGCGCTAATCCAGCAAATAAGCTTTCCTAACACCTAATTTCATCCAAATCGGTTCAGCCGTTTGAACGTAAAAGAGTAAAAAAATATACCTACATAATTCCGCCTATACAATGTTAAACAGTGTAATCACTCAATAATCACCAGCATTCTTCAATACACAAAACCCGCTAGTGGCAACCATCATCTGACAAAGAAGAGAAGAGTTCCCTAAAGTATTTATCTAGACTTCAACTTAATGCTCCATTTTAAGGTTCAGAAATCACTCGGAAGATTTCTATTTATCTAGTGTTTATATAGTAAATTCTCTATGAAACTTGCCGCTGAACATAAATGTCTTACTTAAACCGGTGAATTAATTTTTATGGTAAATTTATGATATAACTAGCCGCACCCATGTCTTCACCCGCGTGTGGCAAATTTCATCAGTTAAAAGAGTTTCCTAAAATATTTATCTAGTCTTCAAATTAATGCTCCATTTTAAAGGTTCAGAAATCAATCGAAGATTTCTATTTATCTAGCGTTTGCGTAGCCTAATGGTATAATGAAATTTGCAACTGAAAATAAATGTCTTACTTAAACCGGTGGATTCATTTTTATGATATAACTAGCCGCACCCATGTCTTCACCCGTGTGTGGCAAATTTCATCAGTTAAAAGAGTTTCCTAAAATATTTATCTAGACTTCAAATTAATGCTCCATTTTAAAGGTTCAGAAATCAATCGAAGATTTCTATTTATCTAGCGTTTGCGTAGCCTAATGGTATAATGAATTTGCAGCTGAAAATAAATGTCTTACTTAAACCGGTGAATTATTTTTTTATGATATAACTAGCCGCACCCACGGCTTCACCTGAGTGGATGATGATGAAAAAGGGTTTCATTCCAGGGCATAAGCCACCTCAACTTCAAACCTCAACCAAATCAGGATCAGTTGTTTGATCATACATCTAGTCATAAAGTACATCGCGTACCATACCCAAACTAGGTACAAAGTACTTTACTAAAGCATGGAAGCAATGTTCAGATAAAAAGATTGCCACTATTAGCGTGTTGCCAACCGTCCACGACTGACTGCACATGCGGCGAGCGGAGCGAAAGATCCGATTACGGGGAGGCTGTCTCGCTCACTCGATATACCTAGTTACCGCGCTACAATCTCACGATCTATGATTTCATGTGGACTAAGTTGGTAGGTACCTAAGACTAGGTGCCGCCCACTACTAAAGTACACGTGATCCCCGCACCTGTTCCAGTATCCTCCACTCGATGCGCGAACAAACATACAGACAGACATAAAATTCCCAAACGTTACATTTCCGTTCAACAGCCATTCCAAGCACCACAGACCAATCCTTCCCAAACTACATTGTACAGAGACCCCCTGAAACTCACGGCTCCATTATAAGTATAGATTAATATGATAGAATAATTATACCTACGTGCGCACTGCTTACGTTTTTTTTTTCTATGTCGATCGTCCCTCGCATCGCTGCACAGAATAAATAATAGTACAAGATAGAACGTAGCCGATTATCCCTTTAAATGCTTTACGTTCACTACCATAATTATAGTATGTTCTCTGCTTGTTAGCTACTACCTTACCGCGTGCGCACGCGCAGTATGTGCGCAATGAGGCATGTTGGCGATATATCGTCACCGACTAGACAAAACATAACACAAAATTCCCTTTACGAGGGCTACGTCCCTCCAGCATGCCGGACGGAGCGGGCGCCGCACACCGAACATAAACACTACCCTAATTCATTAAAACAAACCCCAAGTAACCCTTCTTAATGCACCACCGTCTTTGCCGTATATTAATTCCTTTCCATCCAAAGGTTGTCTGGAAGAGATCGCTTTTTAGCGATAAGACCGCCCATTGTCCCATTTATTTTGTATAAATGTTTTAGTTATTATTGTATCTTTTGTTCTATGTGGTGTACAATAAAGAGTTATCTATCTATCTATCTATCTAAATAATTTTAGTACGCCTCTCATCCTGTTAGTGCACTATTTCGCTGAAACTCCAAGTATCTTCCAAGTGCGTCGCTCGGTGACTCTCCGGGCCCAGGCCGCCCCAATCACTTTCGGTACACTAGATTTTCGTAATACAGGGCCGATCGGCGCGCGCACAACCACTCACTTTTAATGTTTCTTCTTCACTGGTCTCTCAACACGTGTTAATTTCTCGAGATCTCGCAACGACTGCCTCGGACGCCCGGCCTCGCTTAACTGTCCGTACGTGTGTTCGCGTCGTGCTGCTCTGCACGCGACCTACCCTTGGAACGATCCCGCACTGACTGCCCCTCTCCGGCCCTGGCTCTCGGGTTTTTTCCATGCGCATGATTCGACGGACTACGTTCGTTGTTCTCCCCACACTTGGGCTGCAATGCTACAACGCCGTGCCAAAACTTTCCACTCTTAATACTAAATAATTCCCGTACCTACGAACTTTATGATTAGAATAACAATGCAATGTTCACGTTAAGCAAGGGTTAAACACATTGATGATCGAATTATGGTTAGGTACAAGAGGACATAAAAAAAATAAGTTTTTTTAGTATTTAACTATCATGTATCATGCAAGCTAGGAGGATACATTACTATGGAGCGCGTTTACTCGGGTGCGAATAGTATGCACAGGTCAGAAAAACGTCGCTATTAACTGGCAAGCGCGAAGAATCCTCGATCTGCGTTCGAGTGTAGTGTGTCAATTTGAAATATTTTCGTATTTTGCCGAAAGATGGTGAAATGTGCGGTGAAAACTTCTCTAAACTATACTAGAAAACACACGAAACTAAAATGTAACATTAAATTTCACAGGTAAGTCAGTTTTACATACTCTAAAACGGATTTTATATTATGTGTTATAGCGGGGGTAAGGATCGCGCGAGACGTGCAGTTGCGTGTCGCATCTCACTACCCCGCCAGCCACGTTGCCCGTGGCGCATCGAGTAGTGTACTTGTACTATTATTTATTCTGTGGTAGTGATGTGCGCACTATCTAATGGCATTTTTACGTACAAGCGAGGTCAAACTTAGAAATTATTCTGATGCTCCAAAAATGTTGATATTGATATTTATGTGTGGGTAGCTTAATGTTAGTTATGTTATACAAATAGAGTAAAAAAATGGAATGTTATGTATATAGACATTTTTTCTCTGATTACATTTAAAATGTTTTTATTTGTTTCTGATTTAACTATGTAGACAAATTGGACGGAGCCGAGATTTTAATAAAATAAACAACAAATTATATATGAAGTTAATTTTATTGGTCTTATATTTGACCGTACAATTCAAGCGAAGATAAAATAATGACAATTTGTTCTTTATAACTACCTTATATAACTTCATTAAATGCGTAGGCGATTCTAGAACATACTTCATTTGTAATAACAACTAAGTAGTTACTTTTCTCATACAATATCGAGAAAAACATCTAAGTACATAAATGCTTATTCAGCTATGCGCAATTAAATCAAGTCAACATGTAGAGTCTACTGCGCATTATTCATAGAAAAACAACATAAGTACAAAAAGTGCTTAATTGGTACTTTCACAATCGAAGGAAGTACCTACTTGTATGAATAAATATGTCACAATTGGACTTCGGTAAACAACGGTGGGTTTGTGGTACATATAACTAGGTACATTTCACCCTAATATTATAACATCAGACCAATAATATTCCTTTATGTGATCTTAAGGGAATATACCTTGAAACTATCTCGCTCGCGAAGATATAACTACAAGTTATATATAACATCATTGACTACAAGATATAAAGTGACTGATTATACTTAGGGATAATATAACGAACATATTATCGTATCTTGAGATTAATATTTCAAACATCCTCACACATCTGCTTTCTATACCCACCTAGTACATCTGTTGAGGGCAGTCATAAAAAATATGTAGAGATACGGGTTAATCTATTGTAAAGGAAACTAAAAGGTAGCTGTACAATAAGCTGACTCTTTATAAAAGGCAATAAAATAAGTGTTTTTTTTTATTTATTTCATTTTATGTTTTTTCTATTAAAATCCGATTATTTGGCTCGTTTTTTACATTCACAATTTTTCTACATCTCGCTGTAACAACCGCGACGAAAAATAATGACGATGGAGAAAAGTAGCTTATGCTCTTCCTCATATTTTCAAATATATTTATACCAAATTTTATCAAGATCAGCTCAGTCATTTTGTAGTGAAAAGGTAATAAGCAGACCCCTCTTACCCCCGTCTGCTTGTACAGAGAGAGTAACTTTCGAATTAGTAAGATTATTACTTAAGGAAACTGTGAGGTTTTTGTATTTCTATAACCCAGTAATAGGAAGGCGCCGTGCCCATCGAATCCGCGTCGTGACGTGTCGCCCTCTGTATTGACATGCGCGTGTGAGATTTATAAACACTAACTTACTTTAACTTACTTACTTTAAGTTGAAATCCACAGCTTTGGATCATCGAAATGTACCCGTGTATTATAGTCAACTTTTCAGCAGCCATCGAACGAGTTGCATGTGTGAGATTTACATATAAACATATGTGTAATAATTATACGTACTGTAAGATTATCAAAACCTAAGTTTTGTAATGTTAGCCTTCGGTTGGTCAGGTTTGTCGAGTAGGAAATAAAACGTATCTGCACCTAGTAATAAAAGCAAGTTGCTTTATCCTATACTTAGTATCTATAGTACCTAGTAGCTACAGCTACAGAATAAATAACCTAAGGAATCTATATATATATATACTTATAATAAAACTGTAACGGGTCCAATTCTGTAAATTGAAGATATTTTGAATTTATTTTTTGGATTTTACTCTATATTCAATACTGAAGCCAAAACTATTTTTTTTTTCATTTTTGTCTGTCTGTCTGTCTGTATCTTGGCTAGGCATCACGCCGAAAGTACTGAATGAATTTAAATGAAACTTGGTATGATTTGAGATCATACTACGAGGTAGGACATAGGCTACTTTTCATCCCGAAAAATGTAAGGGTTCCCGCAGGATTGGGGTTGAAAGTTATTTCAAAAAACACTTACCACTCTGAAACTACTAGACGGATTTTGATGCAACTTGGCACAGTCATAGTTTATATGATGGGTTAAAATTGAGGATACTTTTTATACCGAAAAAATAAATAGTTCCTGCGGAATAATGTCCCAAATTCTGTAAATTAAAGATATTTTGTATATTTTTTTGGGGGCCCTTATAGATTCAATACTAAAGCTAAAACTGTATTTCTTTAATTTTTGTCTTTCTGTCCGTCTGTCCGTCTGGCTGTTTTCATCTTGGAAGTGCATCACGCCGAAAATACTCAATGAACTCAAATGAAATTTGGTATGATTCGAGTTCATACTTTGAGGTAGGACATAAAATACTTTTCATCCCGGAAAATCAAAGGGTTCTTGCAGGATAGGTATTGAAAGTTATTTAAAAGAACACGTATCACGCTGAAACTACTTGACGGATTTTGTTGAAACTTGGCACAGTCATAGTTTATATAATGGGTAAAAATGGAGAATACTTTTTGTCCCGATAAATAAAGTGTTCCTTCGGGATAATGTCCAAAATTCTCTAAATTGAAGATATTATGTTTTTTTTGGAGGAAGTTCTATGTTCAATACTAAAGCCAACACTGTATTTTTTTTTTTTTGTCTGTGTGTCTGTCCGTCCGTCTGTCTGTCTGTCTGTACCTTGGCAGCGCACCACGCCGAAAATAGGTAATTAATTCACATAAAATTTGGTATGATTTGAGTTCACACTTCGAGATAGGACATTGGATACTTTTCATCCCGAAAAAATGAAGTGTTCCTGCACGATGGGGGTGGAAAATTATTTAAAAGAACACTTAGCACGCTGAAACTATTGGAGGGATGTTGATGCAACTTGGCACAGACATAGTTTATAAGATAGGTGAAAATTACGTATACATTATGTCCCGAAAAAATAAAGGGTTGGGATATCGGTCCAAATTCTGTACATTAAAGACAGTGTTTTTTTTTATGTTACTCTATATTCTATTATGAAATCTAAACTGTATGTTTTTTCATTTTTGTATGTCTGTCAGTCTGTATCTTAGCCGCGCATCACGCCGCCGGAACTACTGGATGAATTCAAAAGAAACTTGGTATGATTTGAGTTCGTACTATGAGGTTGGACATAGGATACCTTAAATATCGAAATATTTATGAGTTATTATTTACGGGTTAAAACTTATTTAAAAGAACACGTACCACGCTGAAAGCAATGGACGGGGCTTGATGCAACTTGGCACTGTCTTAAGTTATGTGATGGGTTAAAATTGAGGACACGTTTTATCCCGAATAAGTAAAGGGTTTCTGCGGGATATAGGTCCAAAGTTATGTTAATATTTAAGTAATAAAATATATTTTTTGGTTGGTTCTCTATATTCGATACTGAAGCCAAACTGTTTAACTTTTTAATTTTGTGTGTCTGTTTGTCCGTATCTTGACCACGCATCGCACCCAAACTACTAAATGAATTAAAATGAAAAAAATGCTCTTGGGTGCTTAAAAAAGGTATTTAACAATATTGTTTTTGTTAATCGTGTCTTTCTTTCTGTTTGTCTGTATGTTTGTTTATTCACGCATCACGTAAAAATTACGCGACCGATTGCAATGTGGTTTTCATTGTTAGATAGTTTAGGGTTTGATTTAAATCTGGTGTAATTGGTATCTCAATCCGGTAAGTTAGAAGCCGAGCAAGTGATATTGACTGAGTATTTTTGACGGCTGAAGTTCAAATGTTGGTATATTGGTCCTGGAATTATGGTTATTATGGTACTTTGAACCTAAAGAAAAAAACACGCATGCGAAGCCGCGGCTACAGTTAGTATTTAATAAAAACAAGGAAATAAGTTTGCAATTCTGTATATTGTTTACTCATTTTAACACCGGATTCGGAATACACCACTATAGAAAGAAACTGGCAAGACACTACGTGGCGAATATGTTTTGTAATATTATTAAACCAATAACTATTTAGATACATAGTTATTAACAATTTAAATGTGATAATTGGTCACAAACAAACATTTATATTTGCCTTAGTTACACTAGGCATAATAACTTCGAAAACAGCATTTAAACACAATCAAATAGATGATAATCCCGTTAACTATAATCTTATAGATTATTTCATCACCCCACAATGAAATGATACTCAGTAACAATAATAATTATATACACAGTAATAATTACACGGTTACAAATAAGCAGCATAACGGAGTAATATAAAAAACACTTAACTTGCCAAGGTCCTCACAAGAACAGGTGTGGCGGTCACAAGAACACTAAACATTGCTTAGTCGAGAGAGCCTTTATATAGCATTTTCGAAATTCCAACGCTGTCAGAAGTCATCCGAGACGAAGACTACCGACATCGTCCGAGCTATTTGAGTCGTTTGAAAACAGATCAACGAATATCTGACATTTACTTTATTAATTACATTACTCATGTCTGATAGTTGTATTTAATTATTGGAATACATTATAATAATTATGGCATAATAATACAGATGTTTCATAGTGATGGATGACATACATCGTAAGTTTACACGTGGTACTTTACTTTTCTTTAAAGTAGTTAATACTTCGTTCTGAAAGCTGGATACATAATGTACCAAGTATTATTTTTATACATTTCTATATTTACAATAAGTAGTAATCTAACACGCGCGAGCACTTGCAGGCATCCCTACTCGTGATCTATACAGAGATGTACGTAGCTATAGCACAACTGCCTACGACTCGCACCGAGGCTGCGCGTCTATAGCCGCGGTCTATACTTTAGTGATATTTGGTCTGAGCATGCAAGTAACAATGAATTTTACTGTCTGTAAAAACGCAATACTATACATTTCGTGGTAGGTTATTTTTTTTGAAAAATGTTCGCCGACCTCTTGAAAGCTCATCGGTTTATTATCTGTCCAACTTTCACATTAAATTAAAATATAATCTGATGATGGTACACCTAATTACTAGACCCAGCTGGTGGTCTGAGTAACAAGCTTGCGTGTACAAAAGCCATTATTTTTGAACGGGTAATACCTTTTCTAACCTTTTCGGCCTTTTCGCAACAATTAAGTGAAAAAACATAAATAATATTTAATTGAATTGAAACATGAATAATTGCTTTTTTTAAACCTTTACTATCCCACTGCTGGGCAAAGCTAAACCTATTTTTTCCCGAAGTCTCAGTCCTGCGCCACGCACGCCCGACTAGCCGTCACGGTAGGCGCCCGATCGTCCCGCCAAAATCGGAATCGCAAAATACACTGTAACAATTACACCATATTTTTTTTGTTAAAATATTATTAGCCCTATCAACAATTTCAATAAGCGAAATTGTGTCGCTTTTTTACGAAATAAAGTTTAATTGTTATTTTATCGGTCCCACCTGGTGCTAGTCAAGCTGCAATTACCGCTCTCTATTTTTTGAATCACAATCCATCGCGCCATTTATACAGGGCCTCAATTCCATCGTCAATCAGCTCCATACATCTCCCACTATCTGTTTCATTAGTGGCACGGCGGCGCTGGCGGCGCCGGAAATTACTTCCATCTACTTGCTCGTTTGTCTTGCGGACGTATTGAACTGCCCGGCGAAGCTTATATTTACAAACCCTATAAGTACATGTGTACCGACCAATTTTGTAATCGAGATGTTTGTTCCTGTGTGCTTTACGTCATATCGCGTAATAAACGCGTTATTAAGGGTTTCGTGAAAACTTGTATTTCTTCAGTAATCTCATTTTGCTGAAATTGCGATTTATTTCAGTTTTTATTACTCGGCGGAAGATTCTGTTTGGGTTGTATGTAAGTTTGTTTGTTTGTGCGTTTTTTTTGGCGCGTCCTACAGCCTAAACGGCTTGCTTGGCTTTTTTTATTTTTTATTACGGACTAGGCACTCGTTTGACCAAAATCTCACCTGATGGAAAGCGATGATGTGGTCGAAGGTGTAGCACGCTTGCCTAGTAGATACCTATTCACTCTTGACTTGAACACACCGGGGTTATAATTTACCGGAAACACTGACGAGGGCAGGGCATTCCACTCCTTTGCAGTTCTTATAATAAATAAAGAAGCGTAACGTAGCGTAGTTGGATTTTTATAAATGGGATATCAATGGATTTGTTTTAATCACAAGAGTGCTACAGGATATATGAAGTGTCAAGAAAACTAATATGGCAGCTTACAGCTGCCATATTGTATTTTCGACGGTTTTTTTTTTTACCAAATCTTATCTAGTGAGGTATCAAAATGAAGGTCTTTAAAACAACATTTCAAAATTGTATAATTATTTTATACAGTAGTAATTCTCTTTTAAGATTCTTACAATATAATTTTTGCAATGTTCTTTGAAAGACCATTCCAAAAATATGTAAGGGAAACATAAAATTTTAAAATATGTATAAACTATTATTAATAAAACATAAAACCGTGTGAACAGAACTAAAAAGAGACAAACAAGCTGTAGATTCTTGATTTTAAATATAAGGTACAGTCTAGATGATCCCGTCAAAAGAGAAATGAAATCGATTTCATTTCTCTTTTGACTCTTTTGACGGGGAGACATCTAGAACCTGACGAGCTACGTACTCCTCATGCCTCCGACTGTACCTTATATTTAAAATCAAGAATCTAAAGCTTGTTTGCCTCATTTTAGTTTTTTTCGCAGTCGGGTTTTGTGTTTTTATAAAAGTAAGGCGCAGCCGCGTAATAGAAATAAATTCGTACAATGACCCATCACTACGTATCTTTATCGCTCGCGCATAAATGTGTACTCTCTCATATTATATGTGAGCGCGACGGCGCTGTCTACCTGTATATCTGTCTATATGTATATCTGTCTACCTGTATATCTGTCTATATGTATATCTGTCTACCTGTATATCTGTCTATATGTATATCTGTCTATAGCGGCTGTGCTTTAGTAACGAATTAAAACCACTAAGAGGCGGAGCGACGGAGAGTAGAGTTTGTCTGCGCGCCAGTGTTCTATGTGTCATGATGAGCTTCAACCTCTTTGGTGATGAGGAAGCGTGTATGAGGGAGAAAGAGACTAGACAATAGCTAGGAACCGTGACTTAGATGTGTCAGCCTTAAGCTTCATGGTTTTATAGCCCTTTGCGTGGCAAAAATAATTTTACCTCCAACCTGTCACGTAACACATCCAAAAAGGACAATAGTGCGCGCGCTACCAAAATAAGAAAAAAATGGTAAGTACTTATGTCGTAAACATAAGATCTTATCGACCTTATGTTTACGACATAAGTACTTACCATTTTTCATTTGGAGTTTTCAATCCTATTTCATACGCACGTTTATTTCTGGTATATAAGAATAATAATATAAGATTATTTACCAAAAACCAATTACATATGGAAGCAAAAAGTAAAAAAAAAAGTTTGGGGCTAAATGATTGGTGTGAATTGTCCTGAATGTATTTATTATTATTATTATTATTTTATTAGGTACAAAATAAATATAAAGTTTCCAAAACATATACGAGTATAGCAGCGGCTCCACACTAGGCTCTAGACCCGTATCGTGGCAACAGAAAAAACCCTAAACAATTATTTTACATAAACGTTTGAGGCATCCTAATGATTTACAATTAAGACATGCAAGGGAGTACATATGATTGTGTGTGGGAGGGAGTGTTTGTGTGTGAGAGAGGGTGTATGTGAGGGTATGTATGTGTGTTTGTTGTTTATATTGATTGCTCACAAATAAATTATATTTTCAGAATCATTATAATGACTGTGTTAGTTGCCATTTTTTGTCAATATCACAGGCTTTAGGGGCTTTTAACGCTACATTAACACTCTCTTGTTTTTGTATAAAACTGAAATGTTTTATTCACCTCAAGCTCAAGTCTATGGTAATCAATCACCAATCCTAATCCAATCAAAAGGTTACCAACTTTGATGCATGGTTTGTTTTCATTCCTGTGCATTTTTTAAGTTTGATCTGTCACTTACAACCAATTGTATTTCTGAATGGATATTATGTTCATATTTTTCGGACAAAATATAAACATCTACAACAGTATTATACTTTAGCTCTTAAGTAAAAGTCTTTCTAAGTACCCCTCGCTAAGGTATATTTTTAGCAATGAACTTCAATAAAAATGCAAATTACGTCAACACACCTTGCTGTTTTCTTTACGACAAGCTCAATTAAAAAACTTTACAAAGAAAGCTCCTGCCACGCCCTGTTTGGAATCTGATGAAACAGTACACATATAAGTCCAAAAATTAAAACCCGACTATAGTCTTAGTGGACTAAAAAGTCACAAACAAGAATATTCAAACGTTTTAGAAATTTAAAACTTTAGGGCCAGGTGAGTGCGCTTTATCTACTTGGTTAAATAATATTTATTTTATATCGCACTCCTACGGCTCTTGCGATGTAGACGAATCGATTGATACCTCGCTTGTCAAAATCAGACCAAGATATTAGTTTGAGCACTAGTAAAAAATAGCCTCTCTATACATGAAGACGAATCGATTGACCTCGCTTGTCAAAATCGGACATCCACATACCCACATAGATACATACTCTTAAATAGACTGTTAACTTAATAACCCTTTCCTGGCTTCGCTGTAGTCGGTTAAAAAAGGTTATTAAAATTATTATTTTAATATACAATCAAACCTTTCAAGGCGGCTGGCGATAATGGATGGCTGAAAGAAAACTCAGAAATTCAGAAAGTTGCAGCTAATCTTGCATTTTTCTGAATTCCCACAGCGCCGGCCGTTAACCCGCCAATACTTTCGTTCATATGGTATGTTTCTCAACCTATTACTATGTAAATACTGTTTATGTTTAAATACCTATAAACAAACTCTGCAATTCAAACTGTCATTTTCTTTTTCGGTGTTATCTATATTGTCGGTCGCATTTGTTTCCCAAATTCAGACCAATTAACCTATTATGTAAATGTTTTCTATCTAATTAGTAGTTAGTAAAGGGTAACGTACCTACTCTTTAATTTTAGATTTACGTAGTGTCTAGTAATTTTTCGTTTTTTTTTCATGTTTCCTTACTTTACTTTAGATCCTCAAGTTTTAAATTGAATAAATCACATTTAGTAAAGATCTGCCTTTGACTATTTATTCTGGTGTAAGGGATCTACGCTCGTTTATAAAGCATTGAAACATAAAACATTACTTTAGCAATAGCTTCTTTATTTCATTAATCCTTATTATCTTCTTTTATCATGTCTGATGCTTTTTCGGCAATTACAACAACTGTTGCGTAGTTGTTTCCACTAATTGTTTTAGGCATTACACTTGAGTCCACTACACGAAGACTTTTTACTCCTCTGACTTTTGATTGATCATCTACAACTCCCTTACCCTCAGCACCCATAGCACAATTACCACCAAAATTGAACATAGGACCTGCTGTATTAAGAATGTAACACTTCCAATATTCATGACTACCATGTTTCAAGCCCTTACACTGTTTTAAATCAACGTATATCACTTTAGCATTAAAACTTCTAAAAATATCAGTTTTTATAACCTTGATATAGTCTGCTACACATCTTGCATGACGATCTAAATCATTTGGTTCCGAATAATATCCGGTTCGCATGAGTGGTGGATCCTCTGGATTGTTGGATTTAAGCTTTACACAGCCCCGAGAATTAGGATGAAGAAGAGACAGAGCTGTTATTATTGTTTCTTTATACAATCCAGCTTTCACAACGGCAATAGTTAGCTTATCATCATAAGTAAATATACTTTTGTAAAATACTGAGGTGAGCAAAGATGCAGCTGGCACTGGAAATACATTTGTCTGGTAATCAGCATGGTTCAGCGACTTATTAAGACAACCACGGCCAATGAACAGTGGATTAGGAGACTTATCCGGGTTTAAGAAAACATTGATGTTTCGCCCAAAAGTGTCTGTAAATCCTCCAGCGCCAGTGATTGGAATTAAAACTAACGGCGTATCTATATAATTTTTACCAACATAAGGAGAATCCACAATTACTTTTATATTTTTGTCTTTTAGATTCGTCGCAGGGCCAACGCCAGACAGCATTAACAATTTTGGACTATTAAATGCCCCTGCATACACAATTACTTCCTTTTGAGCCCTTACAATTATTTTTTTCCTATTACACAGCAATATTTCTACTCCAATTGCAACTTTATTATCGTTAATGATGATTTTAGTAACAAAAGTGTCTTTAAGCAAACTAAGATTAGCCCGATCTCTAGTGAGTCTCAGATATGTGATAGCAGTACTTTGACGATTAAAGCTATCGATGTTGAATTGTGAAATTCCATATCCAATGGGATTCTTATAGCCATTGATATCAAACAAGATCTTGTAACCAGCTTGTTCAAAGCCTTTTAGGTAATCTTTGGTAGTCTAGTGTGAATAGGTCCATCCATTCCGTGCATTGATGCTGTATCGCTTTTATATAGAGCAACGTCATCAAGGGATTCGATTATCTTGAAATACTTGAACATAGACTTCCAACCCCATCCCTTGTTACCTTGTTTAGCCCATCTGTCCCATTTTACTTGCCGCAGTAAACGTGTTAAAATAAAACCGTTTAACTTAAAATTATTGTTTTACTTATATATACGAATTAAAACAATGACAATGTTTTACTCACACTAAAGTATTGTAAGGCGACATTTCAGGAATTGTGACACTAATTAGAGACTATTTAGAATTTATATACCTAGGTAATACCTAGGTATTTCTTCTTCTTCTTTTTATAGAGTGGCTTTTTATCGTTGATTGACGATATTCTGCCAATGTCAAAGTGTGACCAGTGTACGATATATTTGGAGACCTAGGTATTTAAGGGCTCCTTGCGATACAATAATGGAACCTCTTTGTTTCTATCTGTCACTCGGTCACAGCCGATTTATTCAGAAAGTATTTGAAATAGAAACTTGAACTTATTGTACAAGAATAACTGTCAACTGTATGAAAATAGACGTTGATGGTAAAATTAATGCATTTTCTCTTTTTACACGACTGTCCAAAAAAAGAGTGTAATGGTTTTAGGATTCATGTATGTTTGTATGTATGTTTGTATGTATGTTTGTATGTATGTTTGTATGTATGTTTGTATGTCTGTTTGTATGTATGTTTGTATGTATGTTTGTATGTATGTTTGTATGTATGTTTGTATGTATGTTTGTATGTATGTTTGTATGTATGTTTGTATGTACCCGACTACGGTGAAGCAAGGGAAGGGCCAGTCTATGTATAAATGCATGTATGTGGATGTTCCACCATAGCGTCACCCCTATCGGTCTAATTTTGACAAGCGTGGTATCATTCGTATATTCGATTCGTCTTCAGGTATAGTGTTGTGACAGGACATAGGGGTACCCTAATAGGAATTCGTAGAAATCCGAATCTAAAACGCAGTTTTATAAATAATTCAAAGAAATAGCAACATGAGTGAAACATAGTGACTAATAACAAGTTCCCACACATCAAAAGAGATGTCAAACTTTAAAAAAATAGTAATTTATCGTAAACCATAAATATCCCAGTTAAAATCTTTTCGAGTATCCTTAAAATTGCAAACACATGTGAAAACATAAGAAAAAAAGCTCGAGAACTTATACGCAGCACGCAGCTAGTGAGAGGGGCGGTAACAAAATGTATTAGCCAATTAAAAAACAGAGAAGCAATAACGCTGCAAATTTCATCCCTCCAAAGTTTAAAAGCGCGGAGCCAAGAAAAAAACAGGATAAAACTAAACAACGCAAGATTTATTCGCAAAAGTAAATCATACGCCGTCGCGGAACTTGTCTATGTAGACATAGATCGAAAATGTGTTTGTGCTATTAAAAATAAATAAAAAAAAGGTGTTAGTATATTATTCTTAAAGTGAAGTGTTAAATAAAAATAATTATTTTCGAACTTTAATAATAAAAAAAAGTTATAAGTGGTTCAGAGATCCAGTAACAGACATCAAACCAACACTGAAAAGCTAAGTTTTAACTTTATTTCACGTTTATTTTAGCCATCATTTGATTAATCATGATTTATCATTCTTATCCTTAAAATACATTATTAAATTCAGCCATTTCTAATGTATCCATTTGTATCCTATGTCTGTTAAAAGAATGCTAGTATTCAAATCATAACTTATAACTTACTTAATAATAAAATATAAAAAAAAACTGCACCGCTGTCAACACGTCCTATTTCTTTGTGATCTCCATTATATACATATTTTACTTATTTTTACAATATCATTAAATTCCATTGCAGCTATATACTTTTTAAAACATGTTTCAAGATAAACTGGTGTACTAAAATCTTATTTATTAGAAAATGATGCAAAATACAAAATATGACAGTTGTCACTATCTGACAACAAATTTCAATGAAGAAAATCAATAAATAGCGAATGATCACAAGACTAAAGGCAAAAACAACAGCAGCGGAATCATGTAACGCACGTCCACCACCACCGCCCGCCCCGTCGTCTCCGAGCTCGTCTTCGGGAGATGAGTACGTTACTCCTCCTGACACCAGCGCGTCGAGCGATGAGGGTGGGCCACCGTCGCCACCGTCGCCGCCAAGACCTGCGCGGCCCCCGCTACTGGTGCCGCAGTGCGGCGCAAATGGACTCATCCGTTAAATGAGAGTGTTATGCGCGCATACTATGGAGCTACAGAGGGAGGATCCAGCCTTACTGCGTACCGTGACCGGATGCTGTCTCTGTTTCGGGCCTTGGAACCGACTGTCGTCGTATCCGCCCAGCGACTTTCGGATCAAGTGCGGGCTATCCATCGGTGCAAATTGTTGGACCAGTCCGTGCTAGATCGGCTGCGCTTGGAGGCGTTGCCTATTCACACGACTTCAGCCTCGACGCGGAACCTGTCCGACACGTTGTCGGTCCAGGGGACATTTATGACCCCAGCATCGACGGCGACACGGGCAGATCCCGAGGTCGATGAGGATGATTGTGTGAATATGAGCGTAAGTACCCAAGCCATTGAGCAATTGAGGAGTGCTTTGGAGGACGTGATTTTACAGTATCGGTCCACACCCAACTCTAGGCCACGACTACCACGTATGCCCACCCATAGACGTAATCTAGCGTTAATGGGAGCTCTGGACGCTTTGCTGGCTCCGTACTTACGGACTAGTGAAGACTTAATTGATACCCCCACTCGATCCTGTATTACGGGGCTATTGCGGCATGTCGCGTGGCTCGAGTCAAGTTTCCGGACGCTGACCGGGCACCGCGAACTGCCGGATTTGTCCCTGCATGGCAAGTACGGATCGAGCGGCGTATTAATACGTCTAGGAATCTCATTGCAAAGCTGGTCTGTTTCAGCCGGGGTAACAATCGTCCCCGTGTCATGCGTTTCGTGAACCAAGCCTTTGCTGGGACTGGTATCAGGCCTCAGCATTATATGGCTTGTGTCACGGAACGTATAGACTTCCTGAAGCAGAAAGTCTATGCGTGGGCAAACCGTATTCGTCGCTACAGAGAGCGTGTGGATAGATATTACCAGAATCGCCTTTTCCAAAGTGATCAAAGGAAGGTGTATCGAAACTGGGAGGGAACTGACCAATGTGTGGATGATGGGCAGCTGCCGGGTGCTACTGCCATGATTAACTTCTGGCGTGGTATTTGGTCGGTGCCCGTTGAACATACGGAGGGTGACTGGATGAGTGTTGTCGAACATGCATGTGAGTCAATCGAAACCATGGGATCTGTGTCTATCAGCCCCATAGACGTTAGTTGTGCAATTCGTACGGCTCCGAACTGGAAAAGTCCTGGACCGGATGGATTGCACAACTTCTGGATAAAGTGGATTCGATGCTCACATCCATGTTTGGCAATACAATTTCAGGAAGCCCTTGAGCTTGGTTCTCTTCCCAGTTTCATGACAACTGGCTTCACCTCCTTGCTCCATAAGTCCGGTAGTAACACGGAAGCTAAAAATTATAGACCCATTACATGCTTGCCAACTATGTACAAGCTCCTTACATCCATTCTGAGAACAAAAATGTATTCGCATATTGTTACGAATAATATGTTGGCCCTCGCTCAGAATGGATGTAGGGTTGGGTTCCGTGGTACTAAAGAGCTCCTCCTCATAGACACTACCATTTGCCAACAAGTCCGGCGGAACAGAGGGATCCTTTCTACTGCCTGGATTGACTACAAGAAGGCCTATGATTCAGTGCCTCATTCATGGCTAGAGAGGATCTTAGAGGTGTATAAAATCGATGCAACTCTGAGATCTTTCTTAGGTGCGTGTATGAGGCAGTGGACCACAGTTCTTCGTCAACCAGGTGGTGGAGACAGCCTTTATGGTTCGCAGGACTTTATAAGTATCGAGCGAGGCATATTTCAGGGTGACATTTTGAGTCCTTTGTGGTTTTGCCTAGCACTGAATCCTCTCAGCACTTTGTTGAAGGATTCAGGGTTAGGCTATCGGCTACGGAGAGAGGGCGAGATCATTTCTCATCTGCTGTACATGGATGACCTCAAGTTGTTTGCACTGAAACATCCAGACTTGATGGAGTTACTGAAAATCACAGAAGTTTTCAGTAAAGCCATCAACATGGAGTTCGGTGTGGACAAATGTGCGGTCATGCATGTGCAGCGGGGGAAAGTTGTAAATTCTATGAATTTGCAGCTTTCTGAGACAATGACACTCAAATCTCTCTCTGAGACCGAGACCTACAAATACCTTGGTATGTCACAATCGTTGGGTATCATGGACAGGGACATTAAGCAGTCGGTGAAGGAGCGCTTCTTCTGCCGCCTGACCAAAGTACTTAACAGTCTTTTGTCAGGTGGCAATAAGGCGCGTGCCTTCAACGGTTGGGTGATGCCCTTGCTCATATACTCTTTTGGCATACTAAAGTGGACTCAAACTGAGCTTGACGCCTTGGATAAGAGAGTCCGTCAACTGCTTACGTCACATCGTATGTTACACCCGCGCTCGTCTGTTATGAGATTGTACATACCACGGAAGTGGGGGGGTCGTGGCTTTTTAAATGCCAAGAACCTCCACAACCGTGAAGTGTGCAGTCTCAGGGAGTACTTCCTAAACACCGAGTGTGGGTTGCATCGTGATGTGGTGGCAGTTGATAAGACTCTCACACCGCTCTCCTTGGCAAACGAGAATTGGCGCAAACCATCGGTGTTGAGTACCGATGCCCGCAAGGACGTATGGAAGGGCAAGGAGCTGCACGGGCGGTTCTATCGGGCCTTAACAGGGCCTGATGTGAACTTGCTCGCGTCGGTGAACTGGCTACGCTTTGGTGACCTCTTTGGGGAAACTGAGGGTTTTGTCTGTGCAATTGCGGACGAAGTTATCAAGACGAATAACTAGCGGAAATATATTATGAAGGACGGTACGGTCGACATTTGTCGGGCATGCCGCCGTCCCGGGGAGTCCCTCAGGCATATAATTTCCGGCTGTTCTCATCTTGCTAACGGAGAGTACTTGCACAGACACAACCAAGTAGCCAGGATCATCCATCAGCAAATTGCCCTTCGGTATGACCTTGTCGAGTCTGAGGTGCCGTACTATAAGTACGTACCGGCGCCAGTTCTCGAAAATGGTCGTGCATTGCTCTATTGCGACCGCTCTATCATCACGGACAATACTATTGTTGCCAATAAGCCTGACATTGTGCTGGTAGACCGGTCCCAACGCCGGGCAGTGCTCGTCGACATCACCATTCCACACGATGAGAACCTCGTGAAGGCCGAAAAGGACAAGCTCAGCAAGTACCTTGACTTGGCTCATGAGGTGACCGCCATGTGGAATGTTGACTCGACGATCATTGTCCCGATAGTTGTTTCGGCGAACGGCCTTATAGCGAAGAGCCTCGACCAACATCTTAAGAGGCTCTCGCTAGATGGTTGGATTAAGGGTCAGATGCAGAAGGCAGTACTCCTTGACACGGCGCGTATAGTCAGGAGGTTCCTCACTCTGCAGCCCTAGCCACCGGTAGTTTGGGCCCTGCTCCGCTACCGTTGGTACCCTAGGTTTAGGTTTTTTATAATATTTTTATCTGCTTTTATTTAAAGAAATATTGTAAAAAATTTAAATTTAAGATAAAAAGATAAATAAAGGAAATAAATATTCAAATATTTCTTCAGATTTAATTAATATCTTATTCATTTTACATGGTTTTCTTTTAAAAATCATTTCATATCATTTCTAAATTCAATAACTATTAATGTTTAAATTATAACCAGAAAACATCATAAAATAATTTAAGACATGGAAAGTATATTTTAAATTCTTTTCTTCATCATGTTAGAAAATAATGAATTATAGTACATTAGAATAAAAATAACTACTTTAATTATATCTCACAGCTTAGATGATATAATATATAACTTAACTGATGGACAGAATAAAATCTAAATATTAGTCTTTATTTTTGTGATATATATTTAAATGTTTCTTTTCAACGTGTTTAATTTTAAATTGTCTTAACCGTTTTAATTCCATTGATTGTACTTTCAATATGTTATTAAGATGACGTTTACATTTACTAACAGTGACATGATTTTGACTGTGACATTTAATTACATTTATGTTTTCTTGGTTAATTGTTGATAATATTTAATATTGAAAAGAAAGTGGATTCTATTTTGTTCATGGAGGTATGATTATACAAATAAATTATGAATTTTGAATAAAATTCATAATAACCTTGTTTACAAATATTAAAACTGCTAAGCGTACAGAGTACAACTACGAGAGAAGTTACATAAAATGTGCAATACCTATCAAGGGCAAATTACACACCAAACTTACAATCAAATTACAGAGATGAAAACTATTTTATTTAAATTCTATTCGTGACTCATGGATTTCAAGTGCTTCTGATCTGATGTTTTTCTTTAGAGGTACTGCTTTTAAAACGAGTTATTCAGACATTCAAAATTACAATCTCCGTGGGTCAATTCGATTCTATTATTTATAAAAGATAATCAGTAATAAACTGATCGCCATTTCATTATGAATAAAACATATTATGAATGGCAATATTACGTCTCCGGTGTATAAAAAGATAGAATTAATATGTAAATGACACAATATTTTGTTATAATATTACATTGATTCAATTGGCAAATATGATGATAGTTGACGATACCATTTACCTCAATAAAACAAAAGAACATATTTGGCAATTAAAAAACTGTACATGGTCGTATATTCGATTAAAAACGTTTATACCAACGTGGGATTTGGGTACCACATTGCTGGTTTTTCCTTGTTCGGAATGACTACTTGAGAATTGATAAGAAGACAGGTTGGGGTGAAACCTTTGATAAATCTAATATGTCTGAATAAAATCTCACACACACATACACCGCCAACTAGTTATAAGAACGCAGGAAACTATATGCTTTGGGATGCACGTTAATTTTAAGGCTTACTTTCACATTCAGTAAAGTCTCTCGTATTTGTTTAAATAATAGTACAAGCGTAATTCAAAATAAGTAGCGTAAATTACATATATGCATTAAAGACAATATGAACCATATATGAATTTATAGGCCTATAAATACGGTAGAAACTAAATTCAATGATTTTACATTTACACTTTAGGTAATTGACTGATTGTAGTGACATTTTCTTAGGTAACAAGACAATCAATTCAATTTATTTTAATTTTATTATAGTATAACATTTACGTAATAACTTCAAACAAACTAATCGATATTCATAAATTTCAATACATAATCCCATCATAATCTTATGTCCGAAACAAACGATTAAGCAAAATAAACAATTAGATATAATTCCAACAGATTCAAGAAGGAGTTACAAAGAACCCGAGCTACAATCTACACGTGCCTTTGTTAATTCAAGTTAGTTGCATGAACTCTTTGTCTTTACTGTACTAATAAACTTTATTACTGTCCTTTCCTCCTTATAGCAATTTCTACTAACATGACTTATTCACTATTTTCGTAAACTTTCTTGAATTTTATTGATTTTGAGGTATTTTACTTGTATTTACTTGTAAAACACCTTACTGTTTACTTCAATGACTTTTATGTAGCAAATTCGAATTTTATGTTTCAAAACTTTCTCATTATTAAACGAAATTATTTGATTAAGATGATCACACAAACGTCAACCTAAACAAATCTAATTTAATCACGTTATAAAACTTCATATAAAATGGATGTAATTACAATATAATTTATAGAAAATATATGTATGTAAGTATGTGTGTGTGTGTGTGTTTGATAATTCTTTAAACGGCTGGATGGGTTTGGACGAAATTTGATATGGAGGTAGCTTATACCCTGGATAAACACATAGACTACTTTTTATCCAGGACAAATGCACGATTCCTGAATGACGCAGGTGAAACCATAGAGCACAGCCAGTATTAATAGAAATGTTAATGTTTTTTATTTACCTACATATTTGACTTTACTTTAATGCTAGTTCAATTTCAACATTATTTACATTTTGAACTTGAATAATCTAAAATTGAAAATTTTGTAAGAAGCTTACGAGTATAAGACAACTAGTGACCTGCCCCGGCTTCAGACGGGTAGATATAATATAGAAAGATAAAATTAGTAGGTACTTTATTTGGACAAATAGAACATAACAACAATTACTTACACAAAATGTTTATTTGCACAAATTATAACATAACAACAATTACTTACACTAAATACTATATTTACACAACTATAACCTAACAACAACTGCTTACGACCGTAGTATTAGCTAATACTTCCTATCCCGTATCCAGCGAGTATAATAAACAAAGAATATAGTTATTCTCTACCGAGAGATTTTGAATAACGGGCCCCGTATCTCCTATTTAGTTTGTGTTTTCTCCATAAACTAGCCATAAACTATAATGCATTGTATTCTCTTTGCTAGGTATAATATTTTGTCTAAATGTTTTATATTGATGTACCATTTTGTCTATAGTATTATTCTGTTTAACGCAAGGAGGTTGAATTACGATTACTGTTAAAAGGTTTAACGCCATTTATAAGGATAATTCAACCACCTTTGATTTAAAAAACCGGGTGGGAAGTAAGCTCAACCTTCTTGGGTTTAATAAACTGGATGGTGCTGTTTCGAGGCGCACGGCCGTTTGTTTGTCTTGAAACGTCTACGCTACGTAAACATCGCAAGTTACACCGAATTAAAGATCACAAAAACATTCATTTGGCTGATTTTTCTCTGTGCGTCCTGTTACCACTGTTACCACAAACAAACAACACACAATTGGTTTAAAAAAACTGGGTGAGGTTGTGTCAGGGCGCACGGCCGTTTGTTTGTCGTGAAACGTCTATGCCACGTCTAGATTTTTTAAAATAGGTTAAGATTTTTTTGAGTTTATTGAGTTGGTCGGTAGCGCACACTCCGCGGCAATTTTCTTAATTTTAGCATTTTGTTAAACTGTCGTAACTTCTAAAACAACGCCAGTAAGCCTAATTCAAAATCATTGGCAGCAGTGCTTTTGACCATAGACAACTGCATTATTACTCACGTACTTGACAGACTTGTTATTATTTCGAGTATCTGTTCTGTAATTTGGTTTCCATGGCAACGTTTCAGATACAAAGTAATCGAGATTTTTGCAATTATTTTATTCCTATGGTTCCTTTATTGTAATTTTCGAAAGAAACTCTTTTTTTTTGGAAAATATAATATTACTCGTGTTACTCGCCATAGGTGAAATATATTTTTAAATGGGGTCAGTATTTTTTGAGTTTATCCATTACAAACAAACAAACAATCAAATCTTTCTTCTTTCTAAAATTAGTATTGATTATATATATTTGAAATAAAGACCTTCATTTTGAGACCTCACTACATAGGTTTTGTTTTTTTTGGTCCGTTAGAAATACAATATGGCAACTGTACGCTGCTATATTAGTTTTCTTGATACTTCATATGTTCTATAACACTCTCGTGTGACGAATCCAATGATTCCTCATATATCAAGATCTGTCAAGCCGTTTAGGCTGTAGGAAGCGCCTAGGAAACAAACAAACAAACAAACAAACATACATACAACCCAAACACATAACCTTCCGTGCAGTCGGGTAAAAAATATGCAGTCTACACTGCCAAGCAAGCGAGTGAAGTGCAAATGGTGGCTACGTATGTGTGCGTGAGTGGATAATTTGTGGTGTTATGTGGTTGATAAACAATTTCGTCACAAAACACTACGTAATTTTTTATTTTCTGTGAGAGTTTAACAGAATTAACACTGCTAATATCCGTGTGTGCGTGAGGCTTACGCGTACGAGCGGATTGACATATCTCGGGTGCCTCACTTTCGATCTGAAGCTTTTACTAGCTTAACCTATAGATAGATAGATAGATAGATAACTCTTTATTGCACAAGAAATGAACTAATGATACAATAATCAAGTTTTAACATAGAACAATCGGCGGCCTTATCAATACTATAAATAATAATAATACAGTTACTTATATACACCTACTGTTAACGTAAAATAATTACAAATATTATATTACATTCAACAGATTAACAACTTGACAAGTACCGATTCTTGACACGGTCTTTAAAATGTGCAGTGATATGTAGCTGTATAGATAGATAGAATATAGTATAGATAGATAGATAGATAACTCTTTATTGCACAAGAAATGAAATTGATGATACAATAATCAAGTTTTAACATAGAACAATCGGCGGCCTTATCACTAAGCAGCGATCTCTTCCAGGCAACCGTAGGCTGAATAGAGACACATAAGCTGTTACAAAGGATGGTAGTGTGCAGAATTATAAAAAAAAAACCTACATATATAATGAATAATACAAATTACATAAATATTTATTACCATATAATAATACATACAAAATAATAATAATACACTTACTTATACACCTACTGTTAACATAAAATAATAATTAATATTATATTACATACAACAGATTAACAACTTGACAAAATATGACTATGTATGTAACGAAATATTTGAACTCGATTTTTACCCTCGTTACAAGGTCACATTAATTCAAAATTTTGCACACTTATCTAGGCCTAAAGGATCTTCACGAAAAACGAAATAAAAAACGAAATAAAGAAAAACTTACTGTTTCGAAATTCAACTCAGTTTTTTTTGTTTTTTTTTTTAAATCACATGAATTGAAAAATAAATTAGTTTAATAAACTAATAAACACGTTTTTTACCATTAAATCGAACTAAAAAAATAAATAAATTTCAATATAAAAATAAAGTGATTAACGAGAAAATGAATGTCATTGTAAAAATACGTGGGGTGCTTTGTACGACTTTCTTACACTGACTCTGTAATTCGAAATAGAAATACTACATAACAATTAATATCCAGCTCCTTTTTACAATGACATTAATTTTCTCGTTAATCACTTTATTCTTATACTAGCTGTACCCGCAACATCGCACGCGTTGTCATTTCTCTAGGTTAAAAGTACTCTATGTAATATTCCAAGACTTAAAATTCCAATATACAGTAATACCCCGGACTTACGCGGTAGGTGGGTCCGAGCGATTGGCTTGTAAGTCGAATACGCGTAAGTCGGGGTTCAACTTTGCATATAAATACATATAAAGTATGTTTAATCGGGACCAGAGTTTAAAGAAAACAATAATTTAGAAGAAAAATGTTTAATAAAGTGTAAAATAATAAAACAATTTACATTGTTATGAATAAAGTAATCTAAACCGAAGTTATTTTGATGTCGAAGGCTTCATATATTCTAACAATGTTGCCTGACGAGATAAGTTTTTCTTCTTCTCACGCAAAATTTTCTCGTAGCATACCAGTAATTTTTTTATTCCCCGTTTTGTAGTAGAAACGCGTTCTTCATTAGAATCTATTTTTTCTAAAATTTGTAACCCCTTTTCAATTGAATTGAGTCCTTCTGTTAAGTTTGCAATTGTCAATTGATTTACCGATTCAACTGGTTCTAGCGAATCAGTTTGTTCAATGTCTTGATCATACTTACGCATTTCTATAACCTCGTCAATTGTTAGCTCTTGATTGTGTGAATCTAGCAATTCTTGAACGTCATCATTAGCGACCTCTAAATTTAATTGTTTGGCGATATCAACCACTTCTCCTATTATGCTATCGATTTCTTCAGGATCTGAAACTGATTCTCCTTGGGTTTCAGTGGTGAAAAAAAATGGACACAGTTTTTTCCAGACACCATGGAGAGTTTTTTTGTGAAACCTCATTCCAAGATTGTCCTATAATTCTTACAGCATCTAAAACATTGAATTGCTTCCAAAAGTCTTTAACAGAAAGCTCATTGTTTTGTCCCATAGCTTCATGTAGATGTGCAAATGACCGCCTTGTGTAGTAAGCTTTAAATGTTTTAATGACTCCCTGGTCCATTGGTTGAAGCAAGCTGGTAGTGTTTGGTGGCAAAAATACAACTTCCACACGTGGATCGAAATTAATTAGAGTTGTGGGAGGATGACCTGGTGAATTGTCAATTAGTAGCATCACTTTAAATGGGATTTCTTTTAATTGGCGTTCGACTTCAGGAATAAAATGATGGCCAAACCAGTCTTCAAAAAGAGAAGCTGTCACCCAAGCTTTCACATTAGACTTCCAAATGACAGGCAAACCAGCTTTGGATTTATTTTTTAAGGCTCTTGGATTTTCTGAGCGATAAACTAAGAGAGGATTCAATTTACAATCTCCAGCTGCATTCGCACCAACCATTACTGTCAAACGATCCTTGGTGGCTTTAAAACCTGGAAAAGTTTTCTCTTCACGCGCAATAAAAGTTTTTTTAGGCATTTTCTTCCAAAAAAGACCGGTTTCATCTACGTTGAAAATGGTTTCGCTAGTGTAGCCACCTTCATCTATCATTGTTTTGAGTTTTTCTGGATAGAGAGATGCAGCTTCTTTATCAGCGCTTGCCGCTTCTCTACTCTCTGCGATGCTATGCCAATTACAACGACTCTTAAATCGGCTGAACCAGCCGTTACTAGCTTTAAACACTTCATTTTTAGCCGCCTCCCCAGCTTCTTCTTTTAGTTTTTCAAAAATCTACTTTGCTTGAAAGCACACTGTATTTTGATCAACAGGACAATTTTTCACTCTTACTTGATTATCACACCATGACTGTAGCAATGTTTCCATCTGTGCGATAATACCGCGACGCTCACGGATGATACTTGAATTCAAAGATTGAGAGTCTTTCACAGCGTTCATAATTTTTTCTTTACCCTTTATAACTGTTCGGACTGTTGATTCCGGTAGGTCAAATTTCTTTGCCAATTCACAAATTTTAATTTTTGCTTCAAAGTCTTTAATTATATTCAGTTTACACTCCAAAGACAGTGTTTTTCTTTTCTTGTTAGGCTCAAATGACTCATTTTTCGTTCTTTTAGATGACATAATTAGAGATTATAAGTAAAACGCACTGCGCACGTAAAACAATTCCACGCGGAACACGTTTAAACCTGTTGCAAACTGAACACTGAGAGGGCGGAGCGAGAGAGCCGATGCCAATCAAAATGAAAAACCGCGTATCTCGGAATTCGCGTAAAACGGGGTAGCGTAAGTCGGTGTATTACAGTACCAACATTTGATCATAACTCCTTCAGCCGTCAAAAACCTTTTATCGATTGTTCGGCTTCTACTCATTGGATTGACATACCACGTAACCTAGGTCTTAAGTCTAACCCTAAGCTATCCAACAGTGACAACTGCATCGCAATCGGTCCAGTAGTTTTTACGTGATGCGCTAACAAACATACAGACACGAATTTTTAAAATGTTATATTCTTGTTCAGTAGCTTATTTTAAGTATCCTAGCCCTTATTTTTTAATTATTTTCTTTATAGAGATTTCTTCGTTCTTAATACTTTATTATAAGTAGGTATAGATAGATTGAAATTTATTTTTTAACACTCTTTTATTAGCTTCACCTGTATCTATGTATGTATGTTACTTTTTATTTTGGTTTAATGGTATTAAAGCAAGTGTTTTACTTTTTAAACAATAATTTGTTTTAAACCTTCGCCACTGAATTATTATGTCTATGCATATTGAGTCTTTGTTGAACCCGCTGTAGTTGGACAGCAAAAGCCCTATTTCTGCTCGGCCTCCATCTTTCTCGCCACGGAAGTCACGGTTTTATTTGGAAACTTTACAAACCTAAAAAATGTTAAAAGCCTATCCCAAAGTGCGGATTGCTTAATTGCTCCATTAAGATAAACATTTCATTAAATTAAAGGGGCATTTAATTAAAGAGGAACATTTGTTAATTACGCCTTCGCAAATCGGAAGCAGTTGTTGCCAACCAATTGTTTCTGGAAAGTTGGTAAGCCTTCTTTTGAGGTTGTGCTTAGTTAAAGTTATTGAATTTGCCTAAACCAAGCCTTAATTTGGTTTAGATCTAATAATATTTAATGTAACTTTCTTAGAAAAAACTTTAGTAAAAAAACACAGTAAACATCCGCGATATAAGTAGATACATACCTATTAGACGACATTGCATCGCAGGTTGTGCCCACATAAAATTGATATAGTTGTGTTTCCCTGAAAGACAAGATTCGTAATGAAGATATCCAACGGACAACCAAGATAACCGACAATGATATACAATGTGTATAGAAGTATCAATGATAGCTCAATGGATAAGCAAGCTAAAGTGGCAGTGGGTTGGTCACATTTCCCGAAGAACCGATAACCGTTGTGGTAGACGAGTTCTCGAGTGGACACTACGTTTAGGCAAACGTAGTGTAGGACTAGCCGTGGCAGTCTTGGCTTAGAATAAGAGCCCTCCGAATCCTCCCTTGAATGTCGTAAGAGGCAACTAAGAGAATACACACCGGAAGATGCACACACACCTTGCGCACGCACCTTGAGGACCGATGAGAAGTTGATAGAGCTGGAAGAAGTAGTAAGTAAGTTGCGCTGGGGTATTATAGGGTTATTAATCAGAAGTCCGAAGAGAGGGTGAGGATACGATGACCCTCAATTCCGGTCCCAACACGGTATCGGGTTTCTCGTCCACAAGTCCCTCGTCAACAACATTGTGAAGATCGAAAGCATTTCTAGCAGGATGGCATACCTTATACTCAGAATTACCGAATGGTATTCTTTGAAGGTCATACAGGTGTACGTCCCAAACTTGAAACGCCTGGACGATGAAGTGGAGGCTATTTATTTCTAACACCATACATGCCATGCCATACATGCCCCGAAAACACACTTCACAGTGGTGATGGGGAACTTCAACGCACGGCAGAGCATGAGGAATGGCGATGAACTGAGAGTAGAACAGTTTGGATTTGGACAGCGGAACCAAAGAGGTCAGCGATTGGTCGACTACATGGAGAAGGAAGGACTCTTTATGATGAACTCCTTTTTCAAGAAGCGCTCGTCCAGGAAATGGACGTGGATGCACCCCGCCGGTCATTAACACGAGATAGATTTCATTTTGACGACCAATAAGCATATATTCAATGATGTCTCTGTGATCAACAGGGTTAAGACCGGCAGTGATCACCTCATGGTAAGAGGCTGATTGAATATCAACGTAAAGCTGGAGAGGAGAGGTTGTTGGTAAAAGAGAAAATTTCGCAAACATGCGATCGACTCGCGTTATCGCGGTTCAATAGTTAACAGAATTGGGGCCCAGTTGGAGTGATGACTTGCAAAAAGCAGCCGGAAGAAAATGGATGAGGAGAGCTGAAGACCGAGCTCAGTGGCGTGCCTTAAGAGAGGCCTACCTACGTCCAGCAGTGGACAGTTGTAGCTAGGATCCCAGGTTCGAATCCTGGCCGGGACAAACATTTGTGCTATGCGTATTTGACTAACATAGATAAATAAGACCTATACTAACAATTTTATGGACATTGTCTGAATATTAATAAATAATAATAATAAATAACGTTCTGCGGTCTGGGATGTATGTGGTGTGTTGGTTTCGAAGTTGGTTAAGTTTGTTAATGCCACTTGCGACACAGGGAATCCTAGTGTGTCAAAATTTTATTATTTTTAATCGACTTCTAATAGGAGAAGGTTCTCAAGTCGACTGTATATATATATATATATATATATATATATTTATATATATATATGTGTGTGTGTGTGCGAAGCACGAGCGACGCGTCTCCGTTTTAGCTTGGGCAAAAGTGCTTTCGTATGTCCTTCCGAATTCCTTCCGGATGTCCGGATCTCTGTTTTCCTCTACAGGTCGCATTTCTCAACCGATATACATGAAACTTGGTATACAAGTTAATTTTTAGAATTTTTTAGTCGTCGGGGATTTTTGATTGGGGGGGTACCCCCCCAATCAAAAATACTTTTTTTCTACTTATACTTTTTTTCTTTTTTTCCCCAAAAAAGGATAAAAAGGGGGCTACTGAATATCTCCGCCTTATTAAATCCGATTTCGATGGTTCTCTTTTTATATGAAAGGTAGTAACTTTAAGTTAATCTCATAAAAATTTGGTGAAGATCTGATGAGGGTCTGCGGCGTGATGAGCAGAATAGCTCCTCAAAATGCAGTAAATTTCTCACTTTTAGGTTTCTACCAGTGGAATCAGCCCTTTATCTATTAGGTAGGGATTGATGGAGCACCTTGGTTATTGACGTTAGTTTTACTTGAAGGTAACTAGATGGCGCTACTGTGCATCGCTAAATTGTTTGCAAAAAAAATTGTACACGTGATGTCTACACAAAACCGATCGTTAATTTTTCATTTTCGCCCTTGATACATCATTTATCAGATATATAATACATATATACTTCCTATTTCAGCAGACTCTCATCCAAAAACAAACAACCAACATCTGGTGCAAAACAACTACCAACCTAGCCAAAGCCCGAACAGTTTAGAGCAGATGGCAAAATGTTTACAACAAAGTTGGGACGACAACACGTTTGTGGCCCGTCTCTCTTTGATAATTACTGAATTCACTTAAATATTCAGTAGTTAGGCAGTTTGATGAGTTTACTCTCTATTGGCGGAAACGCGATGGAAGTAGAGTTGAGTGGTAACATCGACGAATAATATTCTTTACTTATAACAAAGCAGTTAGTAACAAAAAGTCTGTACAAAGAAGATAATTTTAAGAAAAAAAAACAATTATGTTTGTCGCAAAATCTACTGGACCGATTGCGATGCGGTTTTCATTCTTGAATAGCTTAGGTTTTGACTTAAAACTGGTAACTTAATCCAATGATTAGAAGCTAAGCCATCGATAGAAACTATATGACGTCTGAACAAAATTTGGTATTTTGTACTCTATAATGTATGTATTTATGTCTGTTCCTTTGCGGTTCTCTAGAGATCAAACGCGTGGGCTCATTTTGATAATTCTGACGTCAATAGGTTTTTATTAATCTTGCGAGAGTCACTAGAGACATGACACTAATCAAAATTCAATACGGTGATTACCAGGTAACACAACCTGAAAAAGTAAAAAATAAGTCGACGAACGATGGCAAGTGGGGTATCATTAAAATAGCAATTTTAATATATTTTTCATATACCTAGGTATATGAAAATGATACTAAGGTTTCTCTTATCATTTTTCATTTTTGTTGGATTACACTGAACGGAACGCAGGGTGCGTTCCGTCAACTACGTGAATTTCATATAATGTCATAGTGATAGATTGAATTGAAATTCGCTTTCTACCTCTCTCTCTCAGCCACCATTGCCTGGCTTGTATTCTTGTATTGTATAGTGTCTCCCAAACTTGTAATTAAAAATATCTTTATTAATATCAACGATCCCGGCTCTTTTATTGCTAATAACCCTTACATTTTGGTATATCATTCTAAAACAGCTAACATTGAATTGCTTAGTGTAATAACCTACTTGAAGGGAACACAGCATGCATGGAAAAATATACTTCTGGGGATATTAACAAAAATTGAATAAAACAATATTATTTTATCTAAAATAAAATCTAAAATTATGACGGTGTTAAGTCTTGTTGAAGACCAGACTAATTCTTGTTGATGCACATGAAGCACGACGGTGGAAAATGTGGGAATGTAGCTGAGTTTGGCCCATAGTTCTATCTAGTCCAGCTTTTGTTTCATCATCATCACTTTCAGCCCGTGTCAACCCACTGCTGAGCATAGGCCTCTCTCTTTGTACGCCACCCATCTCGATCCTGTGCTGTGCGCACCCATGTCCAACCCACGATCTTTACACCGGTGTGAATTTGGCAGCCAAAATGTAGCAGCCTAAAATCCGACTAAATTAAGAAGGTTTTTTTATAATAGTGGTTCACTCTTATTTGTTACTTAATGATTATTGTTTAATAATAATAATATAAAAAACTTTGATTAATAAGTTAACGCAAATTTTTATAAAAATATATCCCGAAGAACATGAACAAAATATATTCTTGAGATTTTTAAGGGAACACGCGTCTAGTTAGAGCTCTTATCCCCTGAAAAATGAAAGTTTGAATTACCAATTTTATTCTCTCATAATGTAGCTTCAAAACGAGTATACCGACAATGTGGCTAAATGACAGCTTAACCCTAAATTCTATACTTGAATTCAGGATGAACACTGAACCATGTATGAATTTTTTAGGCTGCTGATATATTTCGACCTGAAGAGCCCTGATATTGCTTAAAATCTGGAAAAATATATCTTAAAAGATATACAGGCTACCACGGAAACACAATTACTAAATGGCTTTTCATCTATTTAACCCTGGAATAGTTAATAAAAATTGATGTTGAGTTTAAATTTCACTACTCATGTTCAACGGTGTGTCTCGAGCTTTAAGACCCAGAAATCAAGTATTAAACTCATTCTAATATAACAAATGATGCACACACTTTTATAAAAATGCTTACAGAAGCTGGCTAAACACCAACCTGACCATATAACATCCCAAAGTACATGAACCAAAACAAAACTAGATATTTTTCAGGGAACAAACCTCTAGGGTTAAGCTGTCATTTAGCCACATTCTCTTTATACACGTTTTGAAGCTACTTAATGTGATATATCAAAACTTACAGATTTCAGGGGATGAGAGGTCTTACTAGAGGTTTGTTCCCTGAAAAATCTCTAGGTTTTTTTTGGTTCATGTACTTTGGGATGTTTTATGGTCAGGTTAGCGTTTAGCCACCATCTATTACCATTTTTATAGAAGCTTGTGCACCATTTGTTATATTTAAATGAGATTACTAGTTGATTTCAGGGTCTCAAAGGTCGAAACACACCGTGGAACATAAGTAGTGAAATCAAAACTCAACATCAATTTTGATTGACTATTCCAGGGTTAAATAGTCAAAAAACCACTCTGTAATAGTGATTAAAAGGTAGCCTGTATATCGTTTATGATACAATTGTGCAGATTTTAAACAATATTATCGTATTTCAAGTCGAAATATATCAGCAGCCTAAAAATTTCAGACACGGTTCAGTGTTCATCCAAAATTCAAGTTAAGAATTTAGGGTTAAGCTGTAATTTAGCCACATTTTCTTTATACACGTTTTGAAGCTACTTTATTAGACAATAGTGTGATTTATCAAAACTTACAGATTTCAGGGGATGAGAGGTCTTACTAGAGGTTTGTTTCTTGAAAAATATCTAGGTTTTTTTTGGTTCATGTACTTTGGGATGATTTATGGTCAGGTTGGCATTTAGCCACCATTTTTTAGCATTTTTATAGAATCTTGTGCACCATTTGTTATATTTAAATGAGATAAGTAGTTGATTTCAGGGTCTCAAAGGTCGAAACACACCGTGAAACATAAGTAGTGAAATCGAAACTCAACATTAATTTTGATTGACAATTCCAGGGTTAAATAGTCAAAAAACCACTTTGGATTAGTGATTCAAAGGTAGCTTGTATATCATTTAAGATACAATTGTGCAGATTTTAAACAATATTCGCGTATTTCAAGTCGAAATATATCAGCAGCCTAAAAATTTCAGACATGGTTCAGTGTTCATCCAAAATTCAAGTAAAGAATTTAGGGTTAAGCTGTCATTTAGCCACATTCTCTTTATACACGTTTTGAAGCTACTTTATGTGATATATCAAAACTTACAGATTTCAGGGGATGAGAGGTCTTACTAGAGGTTTGTTCCCTGAAAAATCTCTAGGTTTTTTTTGGTTCATGTACTTTGGGATGTTTTATGGTCAGGTTAGCGTTTAGCCACCATCTATTACCATTTTTATAGAAGCTTGTGCACCATTTGTTATATTTAAATGAGATTACTAGTTGATTTCAGGGTCTCAAAGGTCGAAACACACCGTGGAACATAAGTAGTGAAATCAAAACTCAACATCAATTTTGATTGACTATTCCAGGGTTAAATAGTCAAAAAACCACTCTGTAATAGTGATTAAAAGGTAGCCTGTATATCGTTTATGATACAATTGTGCAGATTTTAAACAATATAATCGTATTTCAAGTCGAAATATATCAGCAGCCTAAAAATTTCAGACACGGTTCAGTGTTCATCCAAAATTCAAGTAAAGAATTTAGGGTTAAGCTGTAATTTAGCCACATTCTCTTTATACACGTTTTGAAGCTACTTTATTAGACAATAGTGTGATTTATCAAAACTTACAGATTTCAGGGGATGAGAGATCTTACTAGAGGTTTGTTTCCTGAAAAATATCGAGTTTTTTTTTGTTCATGTACTTTGGGATGTTATATGGTCAGGTTGGTGTTTAGCCAGCTTCTGTAAGCATTTTTATAAAAGTGTGTGCATCATTTGTTATATTTGAATGAGTTTAATACTTGATTTCTGGGTATTAAAGCTCGAGACACACCGTTGAACATGAGTAGTGAAATTTAAACTCAACATCAATTTTTATTAACTATTCCAGGGTTAAATAGTTGAAAAGCCATTTAGTAATTGTGTTTCCGTGGTAGCCTGTATATCTTTTAAGATTTTTTTTCCAGATTTTAAGCAATATCAGGGCTCTTCAGGTCGAAATATATCAGCAGCCTAAAAAATTCATACATGGTTCAGTGTTCATCCTGAATTCAAGTATAGAATTTAGAGTTAAGCTGTCATTTAGCCACATTGTCGGTATACTCGTTTTGAAGCTACATTATGAGAGAATAAAATTGGTAATTCAAACTTTCATTTTTCAGGGGATAAGAGCTCTAACTAGACGCGTGTTCCCTTAAAAATCTCAAGAATATATTTTGTTCATGTTCTTCGGGATATACTTTTATAAAAATTTGCGTTAACTTATTAATCAAAAGTTGTTTATATTATTATTATTATTATTATTAAACAATAATCATTAATTAACAAATAAGAGTGAACCACTATTATAAAATAAACCTTCTTAATTTAGTCGGATTTTAGGCTGCTACATTTTGGCTGCCAAGTTCACACCGGTGATCTTTACTATGTCGTCGACCCATCTCGCTACTGGACGACCGACGACGCTTCTGTTGCCCGTTCTCAGCCACCACTCGGTCAACATTTTGCTCCACCTGTTTCACTCTGCCTAGCCACGTGTCCTGCCCAACACTATTTGAGTTTGAAAATAGACTCTCCGATGTCTTTGACCTTTGTATGGCGATTTATTTTCTTTTGTTTACGTGATATTAAAGCGTGCCGTATCACCTACCCCGTACCCCTTTAATTAGATCCGTAAAATCACAGATAAATCACGTCATAAAACAGACTGACGCACAAAACACAAATAAATCACAACACAAAGACGCGTCAAATTACAGAGATTTTATAGCGACAGACTCAATTTACATCTCGGTTACATCACCATCCGCAGCTCAACATCTTTTGACGACGGTGTTCCGTAAATCATGCCATATTGACACCGCCCGTAGACGGGACGGGCATCCGGGGTACGGCCAAGGGTACGACCATAAGAATAAGTAATGGCTCGCGTTTGGTGACGCAGCGGTGGTTAGTGAGAAATCCCCTTAAATGATACGTAATAATCAAGATAAATAGCTTTATTTGCTGTTTGTATTAATTTTGTTATCTTTTGAAAATGCCGTTTGTGAATGTGTAACAGCTAAAGTATAGACATTTTGTGTTCCTACTTCAACTACTTATATTTATAACTAAGTGACAGCTATGATGCAGTAATGATTATACCAGGCTTTATCTTGACGTCTCTGTCAGAACTTTAAATAAAGTTGCTACCGTTTATTACTAACGGACCACTCAGACCATCCACCTGGATGGTCAGTTAGGAATTTTGTTAGACCACCAGCGGTCTACCTGGGTGGCTGGTTAGGAAAACTTGTTCTTATCAGACCACTAGCCTTCCACCTGGGTGTCGTTCGGAAAATTTGATCCTTACCGATCACCTAGACGACCGAAGCTTAATTAGTATTAGGTAAACTGTGTTATGCACTGTAATAAATATTCTTTTTCTATTTCCTGGTTCTAAGTTATTCTCTATACCTGTTGTAGACTTATTTTACTTATTTTATTTTCATTCACCTACGTGGCGTGAAAGTTTTAAGTTGTTAAGTTTAGTTTATTTATTTATTTATGTTTATTTATTGCATACATGTACATGAATTATAAAGAACTTAAAATTAGGATTAGTAGGTACCTACGATTGCAATTAACCTGTGGACAAATGCGTTTTGGAGTTCTTGGGCATTTTTTTTTATATATAATAACTAAAAGGTTTACCACACACACAAAATATGTATTTGAGGAAGAAAAAAGAATCAAAAAAAAAATTACTTTGTTATGATATATTTATTAAATTTTTACAATTATTATGATAATGTTTTAAGTTTATGTATACATTTCGCACTAATGGCACTAAGGAATGTAAAAAAGGGATTCATAAAAAAATCTATGGCTCCAATTTTTTTTAAATATTGTTTCATAGTAGCCATTTATAAAGGATTATATTTACAAATACATGTAATGGCGATAATCCTCATGTAAAAACAAGTTTGATGGTTATCCTTAAAAAAAATACAAACTAGGTGGACAGCTGGTGATTGGTTAAGATCAAGTTTTCCTAACCAACCACCTAGGTGTTCCGCTGGTGTTCTGATAAGAACAAAATTCCTAACTGATCACCCAGGTGGATGAGAGGTCCGTTAGTAATAAACGCTACGAAGTGCATTTTTTCCATTTCATTCACGGAAATATTATCTTATGTATTTTTATTTTTTTTCTGTGTTTTTTAGATCGGTGCAGCGCTGCCTCAGTGCAGCAACACTATTGCTTTTGAGTTATTTATTCAATCCGCAAACCGGTAGTTCCGAACGTATGTACATTTCACAATCAAATTGATTTCGAATGTTTTCATAATATGTCAGTACCACACAAGTTTACTTAATTTAAATCTAGCGTACAGTAGACAATACTCCCCAGTATTTAAGGGATGGATGGAAAATTCTCATGGTTTACATTATTCTCTTCACTAAACAGAGCAGTGTTTCTCAGTAATTTTTAATTGCGACCTTTGTCGTGGTTGTTCTGTAGCCGCGAGGGTACATGGAACAACTTTTGTTAAATAAAACGAAGTTTTTTTTTATGCCCAAAAAATATCTCTGTCACTGAACAATATGGAAACCCACTCCAACGAGGTAAGTAGACTTTCAGTGAGGTTCAGTTGACTTGGTAAGTATTTAAATTGTACATACGCGATAAACGTCGAGAATTAAGTAATAGTATTTTCCTTTTACTTTTATCAAATAGAACAACCCTAATAAAAGCCATAGAACTACATACAATATTGTGTTTAAATTTCAAGAATGAGCTCAAAATAAAATGATTTTGTATGTTTTCACGATATAAGTAAACTAAAATGGTTTCGGAGTAAGAAAAATATATATTATGGCAAACTGAAAACAAAGTCTTCAAGGTTGAAAACCAAACAAATTTCTTTTCTGTTTCTGAGTGTTCATTGAAACTTGTTTTTTAAGCATTGGATTTTTGGCAGGTGTATTGTGCCTACTATTAGGTGAATGACTTACTTATTTAATTTTACTATTATCATAAACATTGTCCCGATCTACAGATCATCAACCTTTAACAAAAAATTTAGATATAAAAGTCTTTTTAAAAGAAATAACAATAGAATAAACGAAAGCACAGTCGCGTAGAGCTCCGTTGAACAAAAATAATCAAATATTAGGTACTCCTTTTCATCAATCTGTTTATACAAAATCAATTTGTGACTGTTGACCGCAAGCTAATTCCAGAAATGAAACTCGATTGTGGTTGTTTTGGATTATCCGTAGAGCACAAAAGAAAATTCAACAACACCAATCTTAAAATATTAATACAAAGAAGGTTTATACAAAGACGGAGTCTACACTGCCAAACAAACGAGTGAAACACAGAAATGGCGGCTGCGCGTATTTGTGCGTGAGTGGAAAATGTGTGGTGTTTTGTGCTTGATACACAATTTCATCACAAAAGCTACATATTTTTTTATTATTCATGAGAAGCTGATAAAATTTATAAGGTCAAGATATTGCTGCTATGTGGCGGCTGATTGGCATAACATGGTGTGTGTGCGTGAGGCATATCTTGGATGCTTCACTTTTTCGATTTGGTGGTGTTGAATCAGTCTTTTTTAAACATTCTCTATCAACCCATTAATTCTCATAGACTACATGAGGGAATAAATAATCATACCAATGTATATGTGCCTATACCTGCAGGCTTGTATGCTCAAGTAAATTTATTGTAGAAATACAAAAAACCCGACTGCAAACAACATTATTGAATACGAGTTCGCAAAAATAATCACACTAATTCACACTATTTTACTTTTCTTGAATAATTACCATTGCAACATTAAACTATAGTATTTACATTAAATAAGTATAATCTAAAATTGAAAATTTTGTAAGAAGCTTAAAAGAAATTTGCTACTATTTAGTTAAAATAATTATATATTTTTGAAATTGTCTTTTAAAGACCTAATTTAAATGTTTATTGAATAGAAAAGTACATTTGCAATAAAAAAAACTTAGAACCTAAACTAAAAGAAAGAATGAAACACAAACCTAAATAGAATATACTATAAATCTAAATATAGTTGGTGTCCATGAGGCATGGTGCCAAGAACGCTAGCTGCATTTCCGCGTTGAACAGTAATAGCAATTTTCTGTGCGAGAAATGAGCTAGCCCTCTTGTCACCAGCGACGTCGATTAGGCGGGCATATATCTGTTTAAAAAATTGTTTGGTACCTGGACTCCATGGGCCAAACGTTTCGAAGCCAAGCGGCACAAATATATAGTCGCTTGAGAGCGATACATATTTGCGCCGCTGGGCCTCTTCTGCGGCCTCCGCCGCGGCTCCGGCCCTCAACGCTGTCCCGCTGAGATGTGAAGGGGCTAACGTATCAACACAAGTCGCGTCCCATACGAGAGCCCTTCCCCGCTCCCAGGGGATCAGCGCCAGGCCGTCCGGGCGCTTGCCATCATCACGCACCATCCATACTGGTTCTAGCACAGAACTTGATGGTGGCAAGCGCCCGTTTTATGATATCATTGATCGAGCCGTGGTGGGAAAATCTACCAGCACTTCGTTGGCAATAGAGTCCACGGAGTCCGTTTCTGTCGACGACGCCTTTATACAATGTCTTTGTATCAAAATACAAAGACCTTGTATTTGTAATTTGATACCTCCTCGATAGGTTTTGGCCATTTTTTGTTCGTCGGAAATACAATATGGCAGCTGTACCGCCATATTAGTTTTCTTGACACTTCATATCTATATCCTATAGCACTCTCGTGATCAAGACGAATCCAATGATACCTCATTTATCAAAATCCATGAGCCGTTTAGGATGTAGGACGCGCCTAAGAAACTTACAAACATACAAACATACATACAAACACATAACCCTCCTTAAAAAAAACACTCAAAGTAAAATTGTTATTTGCAAAATTACTATGACATTATGAATTAGCGACAACTGAAGGAATAATTCGCGAGAATGATGACAAATTACAGAAGGCGTGTAATTTGTAGAAAAGCGCATAATTCCTTAGCAGCCGGCGCCAGCGGCGCCCCGGCGGGTGGGCGACCGGCGCGGCGCCTTTTAATTAGCTGAGTCGGGTGGGGACATACAGGACTATGTTGCGGAAAATATACAAAACTTTTTTTATTGCTCCTTCTTTTGCGCGCTATCTCATTGCACTAATGCTCGGTTTCTGAGGTACTTTTATCGATGGTTTATCTATTCAATAGCTGAACCTGACTAAATCTGATTAATGGCAACAAGGGTCAAAATCATGTAACGTTATTTTTTTGTAATGTAATTACACAGCTCCAAAATCATTTCAAATGTGTCACATGATTTTGACCCCTTATTGAAATTAAGCAGATTTGGTCAGATTCAGCTATTGAATAGATATTGTAACCATCGATAAAAGTACCTCAGAAACCGGACATTAGAGAATGTCCCGTGGTTTTGAGGCTGCGTACGTTGCACTAATTGATTGGCTAACAGCCATTCTACCGTTGAAGTTTACTTTGAAGCTCCATTCAATCCCAATCTCAGAGTTTAGTATTACTAAACTCCCAATTTGCCGTGGTGGTCTTGGCTTTACCGTGGCGATCTCGGCTTAGTATAAGATCCCTCCAAATCCTCCCGTGGATGTCGTAAGAGGCGACTAAGATAATACACACCGGAAGATGGGCAGCAGCGTCCGCCTAGTACATATTTGTTACACTGCGGTCACCAATCCGCCTGCCAAGCACGGTGACTATGACAGACCGAAGAGTCTCGTTTGATGTAATCTACTCTTTGCCCAAGTCCTGCCCAATTCCAAAACCCCGAGAGCTTTGAGTTGGAGCTCCAAAATCGCTTCGAAATCCCTACCGAATGCGATACAGTGGACCAACTAAACAACGGGCTCGTGGAAATTTTTCAAGCAGTCGGGTCGGAGTTCTTTAAGACCCACCGCAAAATAAGAACACTAACTCTCTGAGCATACACTCAAACTTATAGCAGAACGAGGCGAAATTAGGCTGCAGTCCTCAGTGGATATGTCGAGTTGCTTAATAAACAGATCTCCAAGTTGAAGCGACACGATTTGCGTTCCTATAATACTACTTGTATTAAGAGAGAGAGCGGAACAAGAGCTCCAAAGTGTTCGCAAGAGATCTGTCTATTGGGCAAAGCCTGTTGATGAAGCTGAAAACCGACCGTGGCAGCATCGTTTCGTCGAAGCCAGAGAATTTGAGTTAGCTCGAGAAGTTCTATGGACAATTATACACCTCATTGCGTAGTCCACCTAGCACGAATAGCGATGCAGGAGCCCGTTTGACCCGCCGGGACCGACATTATACAGAAGATATCCCGGACGTCAGCCTATACGAGATCAGAATGGCTCTCAAACAGCTTAAGAACACCAGGGGAGGGTGGAATAACGTCAGAGCTACTGTAAGCGGGTGGAACACCGGTACTTAAAGTCCTTCAGAGGCTGTTTAACTCTGTCATCCTCGAGGGTACTAAGCCAGAGGCGTGGCACAGGAGCGTAGTGGTGTTGTTCTTCAAAAAAAGGTAATAACATCCTCTTGAAGAATTATAGGCACATTTTGCTGCTGAGACACGTCTATAAGCTGTTTTCGAGAGTAGTTACAAACCGTCTGGCTCGTAGGTTCGACGACTTTCAGCCTCTAGAACAAGCTGGATTCCGGAAGGGCTTTAGCACCATAGACCACATCCATACGCTCTGGCATATTATACAGAAAACCGAAGAGTATAATCGGCCACTATGTCTAGCGTTTGTGGAGCACGAGAAAGCCTTTGATTCAGTCGAGACCTGGGCAGACTATAGTCATTACAGCAGTGCCAGATTGACTACCGGTACATCGAAGTGTTGAAGTGATTGTACAGCAAGACCACCATGACTGTCCGTCTTCAGGTTCTGAGCACGATTTCTATCCATTTGCAAAAAGGGGTGAGACAACGATATGTTTTTTCTCCGAAACTGTTCACCTCTGCACTGGAAGATATATTTAAGCTTCTGAACTGGGACGGATGTGGTATTAACATCAATGGCGAATGCATCACTCACCTCCGATTTGCTGATGATATAGTCGTCATGGCAGAAACCCTGGAAGACCTAAGCACAATGCTCAGTGACCTTAATATTCTTTCTCAATAGGTGGACCATAAAATGAACATGGGTAAGACGAACATCATGTCAAATGCCCATGTCGCACCCAAGCAAGTATATGTTGGGAACGATATTATCGAAGCTGTTGATCACTATGTCTACTTGGGTCAGACGATCCAACTGGGTAGATACAACTTCGACAATGAGGTCAACCGACGAATCCATATCGGATGGGCAGCGTTCGGGAAATTACGCCACATCTCGTCACAGATACTGCAGTGCCTCAAGACGAATGTTTATAATAAGTGCGTGTCGCCAGTGATGACATACGGCACTGAGATGTGGTGGCTAACTATTGGTCTCATACATAAGCTCAAAGTCGCACAACGTGCAATGGAGAGAGCTATGCTTGGAGTTTTATTACGAGATAAGATCCGTAACGAGGAAATCCGTAGAAGAACCAAGGTTCTGGACATAGCCCTCAGAATTTGCAAGTTGAAGTGGCAATGTGCAGGCCATATAGTTTTGCTGAGCCGAAAACCACTGGGGAATAAAGGTTCTGGAATGGCAAACACGAACAAGCAAGCGAAGTGTAGGGAGACCCCCCACACAATAGACGGACGACATTGTAGCCATCGCAGGGAGTCGGTGGATGGAGGCGTCACAAGACCGTTTGTCGTGGTGCTCTTTGGGGGAGGCCTATGTTCAGCAGTGGACTGCTAAAGGCTGAAATGATGAATGATGATGATGAAACTCCCAATCCGATAATAAGGACGTTACTTCGTAGATTTACAAGTTAAAAATGTTTATTTATCGGTGTATGTATGCAAGGATAAAATTACACTTATATTAAAAACTAGCTGCGCCAGCTGCTTTGCCCGCGTGGTTATTCCATTTCAAATTTGCCTATACGTGTTGTTTCAAAAACTACATTTCTTTAAAATTCGTTCAGCCGTCAAATAGTTTTTTATTGATGGCTCGGCATCTAATCCCTATTTTTTAAGTCTAACCACAGTACATTAAGGCCAGGCTCCAAGGTTACATTTTCCCACTCCCCACTTCCCTGCCGTCTACCCTACACTCTGCCACCCGCTACCCGCAATAAGCACTGAAGTGCCTGCGTAACAAGGTTGAATATCGCGAGCGCTGTTTGATTTGAAAACACAATTTAGCTCGGAACTAAATGACGTATGTCTCAAAAGTTATTTATTTTATTGGCAGGCTAATAATTTAGTTACGTAAGTTTTGTCTTAGTCTTAGATAATAAACTATATTTTCTTGCTGTGAGATTTATTTTAGAGATAAAACTTAAGCCGTTGAGTAGAAAAATGTAAACATTACCGAAAAAAACGTAATTTTTGATAAGAAAATGTATCGAATGAAATTTTGTTAATCATGTTTTTGTCATAATCTTAGAAAGATAAAGATCTCAAAAACATATATGTTAAGTTTCACATTTATCAGGTTTGTGGTTGACCCAGCATTTTGCAAAAAACCCTTAAGCAGAGCCTGGTCTTAAGGACTATACTGTGGTCTAACCCTAAGCTATCCAACAGTGAAAATTGCATCGCAATTGATCCAGTAGTAGATGAGCGAACAAGCATACAGACATACAAAACACACTTTTTTTTTAAATAATAAATTCTAGTTCAGTAGCTTATTTTAAGTACGCTAGACATATTTTTTTATTATCTTCTTTGTACAGACTTTTTCGTTCCATTTGCTTTTTTTATAAGTATAGATATATAGATCAGAGAAATGTATGTGGCCACTGTCGTAAACAGGCCAATCAGAGCAAAGAGTTTTTAAAATGGATACTCTCTTACCGAGCGGAAAATTTCGTATGCGCGATGCAGAACCCAATACATTAGAACTGACAGTCCATACAAAACGTCACCAAATGCATAAAAACTGATTAGCGCCATATATCTTTAAAAGTGTGTATGTGTTTATGTTTGTTACCCCTTCACGCTCAAACGGCTGAACGGATTTGGATGAAATTTTGTACCAGGTTAGGTTATATTCTAGATTTACAAATAGTCTACTTTTCATCATCATCTAATCCAAGCGGGTGAAACCGCGGGGCGTACCTAATGAATTGATATTGTATTGCGTTGGGATTTGGTTTAGTTACTCCCAATTAATAAATTTTATCTATACTCGTATCGTAAAATCCGTATTATTAACTCAAAAATTTTGGCATAATGATATACGTTACGCACGGCACGTCTCTAATAAGAAAAATAAATAAATTATAACACTGTTTTTTTTTAACTAAATGATGTTATAATATATTTTTTTAACCATTAAAGCACCATTAAGGCTCCGCACCCATGAGGGTTTTCATCATTTATTGTCTATGGTGGCGCGTGTTAGACTGTGGGCTGGATTTTGGCGCCATAATTTAATTTACATTAGTACCTAACCAATTTTGTGTTATTTATTATGTTGCTCAAATGTTTTATCCTGATTAAAAATGTGACAAAGATGTGTTAAACATGTGAAAACAGTGTTCGTCAGGAGAATTTGACTCCACCTGACATCACGGAACAGCAACGAACATGACGAAAGAGCTTTTACCAGCAAAATCAGGAAAAGATTACGACTTAATTTTTTTCATTAAAAATAAGTTCCTATTGCTTGAGTGTAGATAAATAAGTGTATGAAACGGCACATAAATAGGTATTAAAACACTCGAATGATACTATTAAAAAACTCGCCAATTAAACTCACTCTCATGTTTTAATTCCCTTCATTATGCAACCGTTTCATAAACTAATATTGTAAAATGTTTTGTCAATAAACAACAAACTCCCTCAGAAACCCCTTCCAGTAATAGAGTTTATCTGCACCAGTAATACGAGAATTCTGGGTACCATTTCCCTATGTTAATATTCCAGTCGTTCTGTTAGCTCCGGTCTCTAGGGTGAAACTGTTTCAAAGGACTACTTTGTTCAGCTCTAAGTGATATCGACTTACAAGTAGTAGATTTGCTAGTTCATCAAGTTCATTGGCGACACTTCTTGACAACTTCACTGGCCCTAAAAACATAGTACTACACTTTTAATATGTCTTTTCGCGTATCACGTTAAAACTACTGGACTGATTTCGATTCGATTTTCACTGTTGGATATCTTAGGTTTTCACTTAAAAATTTGGATGCTTGGTATATCAATCCGATGAGCGGGAGCCAAGCAATTTAATAATAACAAGCCAGTTATTAACTAGTGGCTCAGTGAGCTGTAGACCTCGCGAGTACAATATTTTTTGCAATTCAATCTAGCGGTGCACAGTAGCGCCATCTAGTTACCTTATTGTAAAATTAATATTAATAACCAAGGTGCACGGCATCCTTCCCTACCTAGAAGGTAAAGGGCTGATTCCACTGATAGAAACCTAAAAGTGAGCAATTTACTGCATATTGAGGAGCTATTCTGCTCATCATGCCGAAGATCCTCATCAGATCTTTACAAAATTTTTAAGAGACCAATTTAAAGTTATTAAATATCAAATAAAAAAAAACATCTAAATCGGACCTAATAAGGCGGAGATATTCAGTAGCCCCATTTCGTCCCCTTTTTGAGGGAAATACCCCCCAATCAAAAACCCAGGTTGACAATAAAAAATATAAAAATCTTTTAACTTGTATACCAAGTTTCATCTAGATCGGTTGAGAAATGCGACCTGTAGAGGAAAACAGAGATCCGGACGAGTACGAAAGCATTTTTCCCAAGCTGAAACGGAGACGATTCACTCGCGCTACGCGCTCGCTCGGTCAAAAAAATAAAAATACACGTACCCCGCCAAAAAAAAACTAAAGCCAATTAGTTATGTAATTGGAAAGGCCTTAAATAAGAAAACTCGAAGTTTTTTTCGCATTTATGTTTGGAGACATATTATCGCCGCATTGTCGTTTTTTTTTAAATTATTTCCTATTTTACTCGAGATGATGTTGTGACGAGGTCCAAACCTCTTTAATAATAATACTCTTTTGATCTCTTATTTCTTTCATAATTCATTTCTTTTCATTTTGATAGTTCATTATTCATTCTATATACAAATAACCTGATTCGGACATTGATTGCATTAGCAAAACCGTAATTTTCGAAAGAATATTATAAAATACATAAATACTGTTGCTAATGGTCAAACAATCAATTCAATTGGTACTATTAAGCTTCCAACTTTATTTAAAAATAAGTTTGCTATAATTACTGCCCATGTAATTACCCGCTGTTACTCAACCTTTCATATTAGGTATCGACTTCTGGAAAACTTTTAAGCTGGCTCCAGACATACTTAATACGGTCAGTATGCTCAAGAGTTCAGATACTCCCATGTTTATCATCAATAATAATGATACTTACTTACAGTCTTATGACAGACTTACAGATACACAATTGATTCTTGCTAATGCAGTCGTAGAACAATTTCGTAATATTTCTACCGACGTACTTCCTTTAGGAAGAACAAACCTTATTGAACACTGTATTGATACAGGTGACCACCCACCTATTCGTCAACGTTGCTATCGATTATCCCCTGAAAAACAGAAAGCTCTTCGAGCAGAAGTTGATAAAATGTTAGAACTTGATGTTATAGAGCCTTGTGAAAGTCCATGGCTAAATCCTGTAATTATTACCCCCTAAGAAAGATGGTACTTGGAGATTTTGCGTCGACAGTCGTAAGCTTAACGACATAACTAGAAAAGATGCTTATAAATTACCATTCATATCAGACATCATAGATAATCTTAAAGATTCTAAATATCTAAGTTCAATTGACATTGCTAAATCTTTTTGGGAAGTGCCTTTACGTTTAGAAGACAGACCTAAGACTGCTTTTCACGTTCCAGGTCGTGGATCTTTTCAATTTAAGGTTATGCCTTTTGGTCTTACTAACGCACCAGCTACGCAACAAAGATTCATTGATAATCTTCTTTCTGATGAGTCTAATAACGACTCTCTTTTTTATTATTTGGATGATATAATAATAGCCACAAAAACGTACGAGGAACACGTACGTTTGCTTAACAAATTACACGCAAAACTTTCAAAAGCAGGTAAATAACAGTAAATTTTCCAAAATGTGCATTTTTCCGAAATGAACTTAAATACCTAGGCTACGTAATTGATGATCAAGGTCTCCACACAGACCCTGATAAAGTCAAAGCAATCTTAGAAATACCAGCACCCAGGTCTGCTCGCGAGGTGAAAAAGTTTCTCGGTACAGCTAGTTGGTATAGACGCTTTGTACCCAATCTTAGCACATTAGCTGCTCCCCTCACTAAACTTACGTCTACCAGTAAGAAAGCTCCCGCTTTCAAGTGGACTTCTGAAGCTGATAAAGCTTTTAATAAAATCAAACAAGCTTTAATATCAACTCCTATTCTAACTTGCCCTGACTTTTCTAAACCCTTTGCTGTTCATTGCGACGCATCCGCTTTTGGACTTGGAGCAATGCTTACCCAAGACTTCGATGGAGTTGAAAAACCCATAGCTTACATGAGCAAATTACTTACAGGTCCCCAAACAAACTATTCTATCACTGAACGTGAACTCTTAAGCGTTATAACAGCATTAGAGTATTGGCGTTGCTACCTAGACAATGGCCAAAAGTTTACTATCTATACCGATCATTCTGCACTTCAATGGTTCTTACACTTAGATAATCCTACAGGTAGACTTGTCCGTTGGAGCATGCGCTTATCAATGTTTAATTTTGACATTAAATATAAACGTGGCAAGGATCATTTGGTCCCAGATACATTGTCTCGTATTAAACCAATTAATGTGATTAATTATGATCCTACAGACAGATACAGACTTGTGATTCGTGGTACACTTCTGTATACTCCAAGTGTAGCACAAATCCCACATCAACTCCTGATTATATGATACGACACAATAAACTCTACAGGTACACCCGTTCTAATACCCTCATAAACTCAGAATTAAGTTGGAAAGAAGTAATCCCATCTGAATTTCGTACAGCTATTATCGACGAAAACCATTCGTTACCAACAGCAGCTCATTTTGGCACTTTCAAAACATACCATCGTATTAAAGAAAAATACTTATGGCCAGGAATGTACAAAGACATTGCCAGCCATATTTCCAAATGTGAAACATGCCTCGCTTACAAGCATCAGAATCAAAATACCATTGGTTTGATGGGTAAACCTAAGAACTGTTCTCGTCCTTTCTAATGCATATCTATTGATATTGTTGGTCCACTTCCAATGACACGTAAACTTAATAGATTTATTTTTGTAGTCACATGTTGTTTTTCCAAATATTGTCTTATATTCCCCATGAAGCGAGCTACCTCTTCTGTAATCAAACATATACTTGAGAACTTAGTTTTTATGGTTTATGGTATTCCAGAGACCATAATCCTAGATAATGGCCCTCAACTAATTAGTTATGAACTCCAGGATTTATTTCAATAATACAACATACCAAAAATTCATTACACCCCCCCCCCCCCCCGTTACTGTCCGCAAGTCAATACTGTTGAACGTTACAACAAAACAATTATAACAGCAGTTGCTTCTTTTGTTGATAATGACTATCGTACTTGGGATTTATATTTAAATCAAATCCAATTTGCAATAAATTCAGCTGTTAATGAAACTACTAAATTCATACCAGCTTTCTTAGTATTTGGTCGCGAACTTGTAACATGTGGTTCTGTATATAATGCTTCGAATCTAAGTGAAGAATTGATTTTTGCTCCACGCGATGAGTACGCTGACAACATAGGTCAGTTAAGCCCTTTATTTGCTGAAGTTCAAACACGTTTATTTCGCGCTCATGAAACTAACGCAAAATATTATAATAAACATCATCAACACCTTGAATTTAACCAAGGTGACATTATATGGAAACGTAATTATCCCATAAGTTCAGCAGGCAAGTATTATTCAGCTATATTAGCTCCTAAATTTGTAAAATGCATAATAGCAGCTAAAATTTCACCACTTATTTACGACCTCAGTGATTTATGTACAAGTGCTATTGTACTTACTACTTACTTTAATTCTTTGGTACTAACAGTAGTTAATACCCTACTTGTTAGCTATGCCTACTTGTTATACTATTTTATTTTATTTACAATCATAATGTTCAGTATAAAGCGAAACCAGTACCATATATTATTATTTACTACACCTACACACAAAACTTCCAACACTGAAAAGAGCGGCAAATGTGATTACTCTATAAACCAAGCCTAGGTCACAAAACCAGTATTATTTTATAGTTAATATGCTATTACCTACCTACCTTACTCATATTATTTTAACGTTCTAACACAACGTTTATTATGTACATACACGTGCTACAGGCACGTCATACCCTAAGATACGTTTAGCCATTTTGGCAAACTAATTGTATATAAATATACACATACATACATTTACACATCACACACCACACATTCACCACACATACACATACACACATACACTCACATAATCATTCTGATCAGCGGCTAGTGACTGTATAAATAAGCCTACACTATACTGTATTGATTCCACGAGTGACCTTATTGATATATAAGGTTTCTCTTTCTTATGAGTTTTATTTCCAAGGAATGGGAATAAGACTATGAATGATGATGAAAGAATGTGTGATTTATGAATATGAATGCATCTAGGAATCCAATCAATTGTATATTGACATTGTTAATAAACATTTTCACATAAAAAATTAAAAGACTTAGCATTTCCATTATTTTAATTAATTATTTTACTATTTTAACTTTATTACCCATATTATATATATTTTTATTATTAACTTCTACTATTATTTTTTTCTTTTGTTCTTAGCATATGTTTTTTTTTTTTTAATAAACCTTACAAAAAAAATTTTTTTTTTCTCCGGGGAGGCGGGGTATTGTGACGAGGTCCAAACCTCTTTAATAATAATACTCTTTTGATCTCTTATTTCTTTCTTAATCCATTTCTTTTCATTTTGATAGTTCATTATTCATTCTATATACAAATAACCTGATTCGGACATTGATTGCATTAGCAAAACCGTAATTTTCGAAAGAATATTATAAAATACATAAATAAGTTAATTATAACTGGAGACTTGTAAATATATATAATAATTCCGTCGTTAGTGTTCGTTTTGTTTGAAGCCACTGTTTATGGAAATCACCAAATGCTCCAATAGTTCCTGACCTTTTATGTTGTCCACTGAGGCTTAGTCCCGGGGCTAGTGGAACAAACCCACACCCTGGGACCGCCTCGTGACAATGTAAGGATTCTAACGATACCTAATACATTCAAATCTGTTCAGGTATTTAAAAGTTATGGTGGAATAAAGAGACTCACATACATACATACGTACATACATACATACATACATACATACAAACATACATCACTCCTGCAAACATTACACTCTTTTTTTGGGCAGTCATGTAAAACAACTATTAATTTTAAAAGTGTGGTACGTACTAATTTTTGAATAAAACTACTGGACCGATTGCGATGCCATTTTCACTGCTAGATAGCTTAGGTTTTGACTTAAAAACTGGTGTACTTGGTATCTCAATCCGTTGAGTAGGAGCCAACAATTTAATAAAAATATATTAATTTTTGAAGTGTGGTACTATGTTTTTGAAGACCAATATAGTTTTTAAGCCAGCCAAGTATAAATGTCAACGCAGCCAAGGCATGTAGTACAAAAATTACACGTAGTAGATAAAATCGTTCCGTATGTTCTAGGCTGCGTCCGATGGTTTAATGCACAATTTTATTTGGCTAGCAGCCATTCTACTGTTGAAGATACGAGTATACTGGATGTGATAAAATAAAATGGGGCATTAAGGAGACCTTTAATTTTATAGTAAAAAGGTTTTCTACTTAGGAAACATCGGGTATATTTTGAAGGAAAAAAAGGTTTGGGATAGTGGAAAGTTATCGAATGGTGGGGGATGTCGGGGAAGGGTGCGGGAAGTGGGGCAGGAGGTGCAAAGTGGCAGGGCAGAGAGGGAGAAAGGGGAAGGGTGGGGAAAAAGTGAAATTGACGTTCTTCTCCCACCCTTCTCCCACTTCCCCTCACCCTTCTTCCTTTCTACCTACCCTTCCCATATTTCTCTGCGACTTTCCTCCACCTTTTTTCACTTTCCCACAACCCTTCCCCTTTTCTTCCACACTGCTCCCACCCTTCTTTTCAGTCTTTCCCTATTTCGCACAACCTGCCCCACTTTTCCCACTTCCCGCACCCTTCCTCGACATCCCTCACCATTCGTCCACTTCCTCCTGCCCTTCCCTCACTTTTCCCCACCTCTGTTCACTTCCCTGAACCTTCCCCCTTATCTCCCCACATTTCTCTAGTTTTATATTTTTTCTAAGTATGACCACACCGAAAAGTAACGATTACGTTGCAGTGCAGTTAGGTTTTTTAACTGAACCGCACTGCTGACTGTACTTTATTTTGAAAACCAAAAATGCAGTTCTATTTTTTTTCCAAATTCTGTTTTCTAATAACAAAAGCTATCTACAAAGGAGAAGGTACCTATCTTTAGTGCCCCATTATTTTGCCCATTATTTTTTGTCTATAATTATTTTATGTTTGAAGTTAGCTTTGAAGCTCCAGTTTTAGCCCATATCTGTATACTCGTTTGTTTACTTAGCGTTTTTCGAAAACTAACTGTGAAGATTATGATAAAAAAAACTATTTCTTACGGATAGTAAGTAATATTAGAAAGTTATTTTTTACACAAATATATAAAAGCGAAACGTTGTCTGTTTGTTTGTTTGTTTGAGGAGCTTTCACGCGATAACGGCAGGATGGATTTTGAAAATTGAAATGGAGATAGCTCATACTCTCGAATAACACATTGGATACTTTTCATCATAATCATCATCATCATGAAAGGGCCGTTGCCCGGCTAAGGAAACGGACCTCCTTCTCAGGTAAAGGCGAGGAATTAAAACAAGATGGTAAATTCAATAACAAAGGGCTTTATTACAAAAAAAATAGAAAAAGCACACATGAGTTATCGAATATTGGTACTCTCTCCTTTACTGAGGAATTCAAAAAGAAATATTTTACACTTAATTTAGTTTGTTCTGCATCAAAATAATTCTAAACAGCAAGATCTTATAATAGGAAATACTTCTAACTTAATACGCAAAACTCAAAATTCTCATATATGATTACAATTTCATCTAACATATAAATTTTAGTACTTAACTTCGGCCTGTATGATATGAATTTACTATAGTACTGGAGAATCCTAGGCCAATAAAACTTAGAGAGTCTGTGCTCAGCAGATTAAGATCACAACGCAACGGAATATTCTTGTCTTTGCCATAGAATGTTTTAAATTAAAAGAGAACTAGTGCAAACAGAGTATGTGTGTGTACGATTGTGTTTCCCAGAGGGAAATCAAACTCTAAAAACAGAAAGTAAAACAGAAACTAAGACAGAAAGTATCTAGGAAATAAACAGAAAGTATCTTGATAATAACAGAAAGTATCTTTCAACAATATATTAACCCACAAGTAGGCGAAGGCTTCCCTCAACACTGTAGCTCGCTGATTCAAAATGATTTGGAGTGGACCAACCTAGAAGCTTCCTGGGACGCCGTATCGTCGTCTCGCGTACCGCCGCGGAACGCCTCCTTACTCCACTCGATCAGCTCCTACTGCTTGACCACGAACGGTGGTGATATCTTCTACTGGACAGGTGGTGCGTTGGAGTCCTTCTGGAGTCCCTCGTAGACCGGCTTCTTCCACGAACGGTGGTGAGCCCCGGGTGATCGCGCACAGCAGCTCGCAGTGGTGACGACAATAGCCGACCGTAGATGCACGATATAACCTGAAACCCACGTTCCTTCGTGTTCAAATGTATCTCGAGATGCCCGCCTTAGATAGACGCGGTGCAAAATCAAAACAGATATTTCGTTGGAATAATACTGAAGTCACGGGAAATCACACTAACCTGGCTTTTGCACTCGTATACTTATTTCGCCTGTAACAGGGCAGCTTCGTTCTGGACAGCGTGCCTCGGTCGTTTTGTTCACACAAGAGAACTGCGTGTTTTTTCTGCTGCCTGCGTCGATCTTAATTACGTGCCAACTATGTATGCAAAATTCAGTTTTACGTCCGAAATCAAAATCCAATCCACAGGCTTCTCTCTTGTATATATATATGATCTTTGGTTTGCAACTTCGAGTAGCATTCTACTGAGATCTTGAACTTCCGGTTATCTCGAAAAGTCCAGAACTAACTCTGCCATGTGCTTCGTAAAGTAGACCTTGTCGGGCTAGTAATACTGGTCACTGTCCTCCAGCCAGTTCTGCTACATACCAGCCAGCTTCCTTGTTTACATCAAAAAACTCCATATAAAAAAAAAAACTTTCCGGAACTTTCATGCGATTTAGACATTATGTCAAAACCTTCCATGGTGTGACCATCGCAAGCGATTTCTAGATTTAAATTATTTTCGACATATCAAACGCTGCATTCTGTAATTATTATTTGTTAGCCAACTTAAAGATGCGACCTATTCTGGATTTTTAAACAAGCCGTTCCTCTTCCAAAGTTATTCAGAGCCCGAAATATTCCTGGAACGTCAATTATTAATAGCAACACTAAGAAGCTCGCTACTTGCCAATAGAGATCACCACTTAGTTTCCACCTTTCTTCTAGTTCACGCCATTTGTAGCTAGCTGTCGCTGCGTGGATTAACCATTTTATCTATTTTGAGACAGTAGATGAAAACTTTTCCCTTTCACTCGCAGAGGCAAATTCAACCATTATTTCTTGATTCTTAGATAGGCGAAATTATCAATCTGTCTTCAACAAGAAAAGCTTTCATTATTCCTTTAACGAAGAAAGTGGCGCAAGCGTGGTGGAGTTCGGCGTTTTTTACAAACTCGGCGTCTGGTTTTCAGATACGGAGAAAACACAAGTTGATCTAATAGAAAAGACGCTGCTCCTCGCCAGATGGCGTTGTACTATATATTTTATTATCGAGGTCTATAACAAAAATCTAACTTGGAGTCATGATTTAACATGTCACAATACACCCTCTCCTGCCAAAGTTTCACATGTCAATGTGAAACACTCGCTGCCCTCAGCGATAACAGTCACTGGAACTATTTCAATACGAGATTAAAAGCAAACAGAACCAGACTAAAAAAAAAACTCATTGACAATGTGGAAACCAAAGAAACTTCCTGGACCTCTTTGGGTATATTGTAAATCCCCAAACAAAATATATTGAATCAAACGAACTCTGAAACGCAAACTTTAACGAAGAATGAAAACAAAAAATATGACCAAATTCCCCAACAGAATATCGCAGTTCTAAGTTCACTGCTGCAGGCGCAGGCCGAAAGTTAACAATAATTTCAATCCTGGAACTAAAATTTTACCAACAAACTTTTCTCAAAACTAAAAAAAATAAATAATAAAAAATAAAGAAATTATCCTATGCACTAAGCCCTTCCCTCATTCATGTGATATTTCAACCGGGTACAATATATTTATCAAGATCTCTAATTTAGCATATTTCCTCTTATATGTTTCCTAATCATTTTGTTATAATGCCAATCTATTCGGGTGAATCTATTTGTGGAAACTAAAAATTTATACATTTACATTGCACTCCTTTTATTTACAAAATCCCTGACAAAAATCAATCACTACAAATCTGGTATAGTCAGTAAGTAAGTCGCTATATATCCTTCTTTCATACCATAAGTCCTGCTACACACCTAATTGTGAGCATTCACTTTCCTTTTAAACAACCTATATAGACACAGTACCGAACATTTAGCTGTTGGGACTTATGCTACATTTGGTAAAACATTCATACTCCCATAACCCTTGTAAAGAAAAGTATTGAGTGGAAAACCCGCTTTAGAATTTCTGTTACTGGTAATTAGGCTTTTTATTATAGAGGTTACCAGGAAATCCGCCTCTTCGCGCTTTTACTGGTTTTAGGCTTTTCATTTATAGAGGTCACCAGAAAAAACCGCCTCTGTTTGGTTAACTAGTTTCTAGGCTTAAGTTTAAAGAGATCACCAGTCTAAACCGCCTCTGCGCTCGTTTGATAAAAACTACAAAAAAACATAACATGCTGGACTAGGATCAAATATGTTTCTAAATAAAATAACATAATATGCCTGAACAAAAATATCCAACTACCTAGCCAGTCTCTAAAGTTTACTGTTAAATTTCGATCAAAGTAACATGCCAAACATTGACACAAATAATGTACTTTAAATCGTTTAGTAAATGTCACATGAGTGATTACCCCAATTCTATACATTTTTACCTTATCGAGATTGCCATTCCTTTTTTATTCCAACTGCCAAGACCAATGTTCTACACATCAAAAAAAATTCCTGTCTCGTCCGGGCTAATCTTATATCCTAATATATAAATTCTCAGTTGGCAGAGCTAAACCTAAAACAAGAAACCAAAACCTGAGAATCTAAACCAAATTTATCCTGCAAAACTCGCCAGATAATAACAATACAACAAAAAAAAAAAAACACCAAAAATATACCTAAAAAAATAATAATTGGACTACCCATAAAATCTTTCTTTCTCTATTACTCCAGTAATCATCTCGTAGTAATGAGCCTTCCCCAGGACAGATGTTCACGCAACCTCATGCGGTCCAGGGTTTTCTATACTCTCCACAAAAAAACCTTCATGAAAATCCATGTTTTGACCCAGGCTTCTTTAGTTCAGGTGTTGTCATCCGCACCCGTGTATCCGGCCATCAGTCTAACCCGGCTAAGGTTATTCTTGCCTGAAATTCGCGCATAGACATATGTGCTACAAAATTTGTCACACCACTAGGGCGTGCAAAAAAAACCAGATCCGTCGTAACCGGCACCACCCCACCGATTTTCCGAACACGACAGAATCTATAAAAAACGATCATTATGTATCCCATAATATACGATCACCAAAACAAAAACACTCTCTGATTAGTCATTCTTCATGTATATACGCAAAATATGTGTATCGTACGCTGACAATGAGAGGTGAGCGAGAGAAAGCACAAGCGGCCCTACCCCTCCTCTGAAAATATGGAGCTGTCCTCAGCTCTGATACCATCTACCGACAACACCAATACCACTAGGGTCTGAAAAGTATAAGATATGTTGTGTTCGGATGTCCTCCATCCTTTTTCGAACTTAACAATATCCACAAAAGGATGATCACTGTGTTGTCCACAATTCATGATCAAAAAACTTCTCCAAGTCATCACCGGTACCATAATGGCGCATAAAAATGTGCCTCAAAACTTCGACATCCTGTATATACTTATGTGCAAAGTTCCATTCTATCTAAAAAAAAACTGCTACTAACTGTAAAAAATGTTACAAAATATCAACAATTACAAATATTTAACAAAAGATTTAGCCGATGGAACTAAAAAAATAAACTAGACAAACCTTATTTATCCAACCAAACGAAAACATCACAACCTAACTAAAAAAATAAAACTGGACATAAGCAATGAACCTGAAATGTTCAATGCTTCACAATAGAGGTAGATTTAGAACGGCACTAACCCCCAATCACCGCTTTATGGATTTTGAATTGACGGACTTGTCTTTGTGGTTGCTGACTTTAAAACCTGCCAAACAAATAGAACCCTACTAAATCTGCTCATCTTTAAAAAAAGAATATAGCGTCATTAGGCGTGCTCCACTTGTGCTACTGCATACTGTTGTGCTAAAATAATAATGAAATCCTAAAAAAATAATTAACAAACGATCCAAAAAAAAAAAAAAAAAAAAAAAAAAAAAAAAAAAAAACTGCAGAACCTCACATATATTTTACTGAACCCTAAAATACAATGAACAAAAGGTAAATGAAATCCTAAAAAAAATCTACTACCAATCGATTAAAAAAAAATATCTACGGAACCTCACAAATATTTTGAGCGAACCCTAAAATACAATGAACAGAAGGAAAAATGTGTGTATGTGTTTTGTGTAATTAAATTGTTCTATAATGTTTTGGAACCGATATGTCAAACAATATATAAAAAAATATCTGTTGTGTTGTGACACACTTGCAATAAAATGGTACATATCTACCTACAAAGTAAAAGTCACTCTACTAACGGATTTATACTGTTTTAAATAACACACCAATACATAATCCAATGATAGAAAAAAAATACAATCAATTACACTTGAATCACCATTAAATACACATAATATTTTTCCTAAAGCAGTCAAATAATATACAAAGTTTTCAAAATAACACAAACAGTATTATGGGTTCAACACACAAAGAGATATTATAGTTTAGTTTCACACAGTAATATTACACGTGACCACGGGGCAGTTGAAAGATACTTTCATGAACACACCTGTTTGCTTGTAATTATTATTAAGCGTTGTGCCTATTACCTATTACAAAAAATCCTCTCTGATGTATGATGCAGAAAAAACCAACAAATTTACATTGAACGCCACTGTACCTGAGCGCCAGTTTGTAAGAGAAAAAAAATGAAAAAAATATATGTAAAATATGAAAAAATATATGTGAATTTATTCAGTTGGGCGCCATTGAAAGGGCCGTTGCCCGGCTAAGGAAACGGACCTCCTTCTCAGGTAAAGGCGAGGAATTAAAACAAGATGGTAAATTCAATAACAAAGGGCTTTATTACAAAAAAAATAGAAAAAGCACACATGAGTTATCGAATATTGGTACTCTCTCCTTTACTGAGGAATTCAAAAAGAAATATTTTACACTTAATTTAGTTTGTTCTGCATCAAAATAATTCTAAACAGCAAGATCTTATAATAGGAAATACTTCTAACTTAATACTCAAAACTCAAAATTCTCAAATATGATTACAATTTCATCTAACATATAAATTTTAGTACTTAACTTCGGCCTGTATGATATGAATTTACTATAGTACTGAAGAATCCTAGGCCAATAAAACTTAGAGAGTCTGTGCTCAGCAGATTAAGATCACAACGCAACGGAATATTCTTGTCTTTGCCATAGAATGTTTTAAATTAAAAGAGAACTAGTGCAAACAGAGTATGTGTGTGTACGATTGTGTTTCCCAGAGGGAAATCAAACTCTAAAAACAGAAAGTAAAACAGAAACTAAGACAGAAAGTATCTAGGAAATAAACAGAAAGTATCTTGATAATAACAGAAAGTATCTTTCAACAATATATTAACCCACAAGTAGGCGAAGGCTTCCCTCAACACTGTAGCTCGCTGACTCAAAATGATTTGGAGTGGACCAACCTAGAAGCTTCCTGGGACGCCGTATCGTCGTCTCGCGTACCGCCGCGGAACGCCTCCTTACTCCACTCGATCAGCTCCTACTGCTTGACCACGAACGGTGGTGATATCTTCTACTGGACAGGTGGTGCGTTGGAGTCCTTCTGGAGTCCCTCGTAGACCGGCTTCTTCCACGAACGGTGGTGAGCCCCGGGTGATCGCGCACAGCAGCTCGCAGTGGTGACGACAATAGCCGACCGTAGTTGCACGATATAACCTGAAACCCACGTTCCTTCGTGTTCAAATGTATCTCGAGATGCCCGCCTTAGATAGACGCGGTGCAAAATCAAAACAGATATTTCGTTGGAATAATACTGAAGTCACGGGAAATCACACTAACCTGGCTTTTGCACTCGTATACTTATTTCGCCTGTAACAGGGCAGCTTCGTTCTGGACAGCGTGCCTCGGTCGTTTTGTTCACACAAGAGAACTGCGTGTTTTTTCTGCTGCCTGCGTCGATCTTAATTACGTGCCAACTATGTATGCAAAATTCAGTTTTACGTCCGAAATCAAAATCCAATCCACAGGCTTCTCTCTTGTATATATATGATCTTTGGTTTGCAACTTCGAGTAGCATTCTACTGAGATCTTGAACTTCCGGTTATCTCGAAAAGTCCAGAACTAACTCTGCCATGTGCTTCGTAAAGTAGACCTTGTCGGCCTAGTAATACTGGTCACTGTCCTCCAGCCAGTTCTGCTACATACCAGCCAGCTTCCTTGTTTACATCAAAAAACTCCATATAAAAAAAACAACTTTCCGGAACTTTCATGCGATTTAGACATTATATCAAAACCTTCCATGGTGTGACCATCGCAAGCGATTTCTAGATTTAAATTATTTTCCACATATCAAACGCTGCATTCTGTAATTATTATTTGTTAGCCAACTTAAAGATGCGACCTATTCTGGATTTTTAAACAAGCCGTTCCTCTTCCAAAGTTATTCAGAGCCCGAAATATTCCTGGAACGTCAATTATTAATAGCAACACTAAGAAGCTCGCTACTTGCCAATAGAGATCACCACTTAGTTTCCACCTTTCTTCTAGTTCACGCCATTTGTAGCTAGCTGTCGCTGCGTGGATTAACCATTTTATCTATTTTGAGACAGTAGATGAAAACTTTTCCCTTTCACTCGCAGAGGCAAATTCAACCATTATTTCTTGATTCTTAGATAGGCGAAATTATCAATCTGTCTTCAACAAGAAAAGCTTTCATTATTCCTTTAACGAAGAAAGTGGCGCACGCGTGGTGGAGTTCGGCGTTTTTTACAAACTCGGCGTCTGGTTTTCAGATACGGAGAAAACACAACTTGATCTAATAGAAAAGACGCTGCTCCTCGCCAGATGGCGTTGTACTATATATTTTATTATAGAGATCTATAACAAAAATCTAACTTGGAGTCATGATTTAACATGTCACAATCATACTTCACTCTCAAACGACTGAACGAATTTTGATGAAATTTGGAATGGAGATAGCTTTTATCCTAGAATAACACATAAGATACCTGAACAAAATGGATTTTGCAAAAATAAATCTACTTCTTTGGCCATCTATAAATTAGTTAAGTCTGTTATAGCAGGAATTACAAATGGGGATCACGTAGTGGCCCTATTTTTTTATATGAGTAAAGCTTTCGATTTTGTTCACCACGGGAAATTATTATCGAAACTTTACAGATATGGGGTCCAAGGTCCTGCATATGATTGTTCTCCAGTTATTTAAATAATAGACGCCAATGCACGGAGATCGCTAGCATTAACAAAAAATCAAAAAACAGACATTCCGATCCGATTTTAGATTAAACCAATATGGTGTTCCGCAAGGAAGTATTCTTGGTCCTATATTATTTTTATTTTATATCAATGATTTACCTTCACACATTATGAATCTATACTATTTGCCGATGATAAAACCATAATTATCAAATATAGTGACATAAATAAACTTGAATGTGAAATTAATATGACTATTGAAAATATAATTGACTGGCTAAACACAAATAAAAAGAATCTGCTTCATCTATAAAGATGAAGTAGATTCTACTAAGTTCCTTGGAATTGAGATCGATAACATGTGCAACTGGAAAAGTCATGTAAATGGTATTGCTCTAAAACTAAATAGATTTGTTTTTGCCCTTAAAATAATCCGCCAAGTGGTATCGAGGGAAGCCGCATTACAGGCTTACCACGGATACGTAGCTTCAGTCCTGCAATATTGTCTAATGATCTAGGACAACTCTACAGCCTCAGATAGAGCAGCAGAGCACAAAAGAAGTGCATGCGTGCTATTTGCGGCACACATTATCTAGAGCCATGTAGGCCTTTATTTAGAAGTCTACAGCTATTAACTCTCCCTTGCCTGTATTTAAAGCAGTTGGCGCTTTTTGTAAAACAGCACTCTGAGCTTTTTACAAAGCACCAAGACATGCGCCACCGTCAGCTTCGTACCAGGACTGATAATAGACTGTGCTTGCCAAAATGAAAGTTATCTCTGCAGAAAATTCACATTTTATGGCGGTTTTAGTGTTCAATAGTCTCCCAGAGGACATGGAACAATTGCCTATAAACATGTTTAAGCATAAGTTACATAAATGGTTGATAGTTTCCTGTTTTTATTCAGGGACGGAGTTTTTTAATTCTGATAAAAAATTGATAGCTTAAGTAAGACATTTATTTTTGTTCATTTATATATGTATCCAATTAGATTTAAAGCATAATCTGACATATTAACTATATTTTTTAATTGACATACATATTCAATACCTTATTTGACTTATTTTATTTATATCTCTTGACATTTAATTCATTGTATTATTATTATTTATTCTTGATTTCATATGTCAATTAAAAACCATTTGTGCTTATTATAATTTTTTAATTTGCATGCTTTTATAGCAAAATACATGTGAACCTCACCTCATACATAAGATCTGTGTTTATTTTATATGTACCATGTCTATAGGCAAATAAACTATTTGATTTCATACTTTTCGTCATCATCATCATCGTCATCATCCCTCAAGGGGGTAAAACCGCGGGGCGCAGCTTGTTAGAGCTTGTTAAATGCAAAAGTTTCTTAGTATGTTTCATTGACCGTATTTTATTTCAAGTACCTATACTACTTCTATATTATCTCGGGATTTCAAAAACGATTTAATGATTATTTCTTATTTAAAAAGATGGATTCAGTGTTTCCCATATAAATTTCATCAAAATTGATTTAGTATTCTTTAGTAAGTACCTAAATCGACTTGAAGTCGACTTATCAGTTAAACGAGTGTTGTGGCTATGAATATAAACCTACGTAAAAATGAACTACGAGTAGCCTTACAGTAGTCGCATATGATGTGTAACATTTGTTAACATATTGTAAGCACTGTCATATTATTTATTCTATGGCACTGTTTCACTTTTCACGCAATCACTCCCATAGATTGCAGGAAAGCGAGAAGAAACGTGTTATCACATTGCTATCACTGTTACACATTTCATGAAATCACTCCCATAGATTGCAGGAAAGCAAGCGGAAAGATATAACACATCAAAAAGAATTTCTAACCTAAGAAGAAAATCTACAACGAAAACTATGAAGATAAACCAATGTAAGTATACAATTGGTTTGTTCCAATTCCTAAATACTTTACTTCATATTGTATTTTTGTTCCTAATGTTTAATTTTTATTAATGTTAATTTTTTATTTTATGTGACATTTCCGTGCGCGACGTAACCTGCCGTTCCCAACGGAATACCAGCGCTGGTTGTTATTAACCAGAATTATGCTGAGTTGGGGCCGGCTTATGGCAAAAAACCTAACTAACTACTTAGGTACTAACTTATTTCTTTAATGTTTTTATTTTGTGTACTTGTTTTTTGCCATAAATAAAGCCTATGTCTATGTCTATATAAACTACCTAACCAACGGGCTATAGCAGGTAGCACTCACATAAATAGCATGTAAGACGGTCCGCGCGTAAATCTTAACTTCAAAGTAAACAAACATATTAGGCACCCTCGTTATAACTCAACAGGATAACGGAAATTTGCCTATCTGTCATGCTTAGTAGTTACTTAGTTACACAACAAGCCCCTTTGATAATGTTGAGTAAGTACATACAATCAATTCTGGAGTATTTTGGATACCTGGAGTATTTATCGACCTCCCTTTCTACTAAAATGTTTGAGGGGCTTACCACTGTAGGGCAAAGGCCTCCCAACCCTTTTTCAATTTATGTGTGTCTATTGTTTTTTTTTTTAGGAATTTTTAATGCTGTCGGTCTTTACCGGTCTCTACAGCTTGAACCGGACGTAGGGGCGGGCGCTAAAGCGCTCCGCCGCAATGCGTGATGCAGAAGGCGTACGCCAAAGTTAAAGTTTGATGAACCGCACAAGGGTACCCAGGTGGTACGGACCTCAACTTGGACGGTCGTCTGATTACGAGGGTATCGAACTAAACATCCCTGGATCGCTACTGTTAGAGGGGTCCCTGAGAAATGGCTAGGAGCCCTTTTATTGAATTTTGATATTATTGAAACTGACCGTCGATTCGTAATACAACTTCGAGCAGAATCGGCAAGAAACTCGAAGGCGAATAAAAGCTGACTATGAGTTACGCGACCTTCGACCTCGCCGGCGAGGTTGGTTTCTGTGTCTAAGTGTTGTAATACCCCCTGGCGTTTTTCCAGGGGTGGTCGGATTAGGCAAGGCCATCGCTGCCAGTACTTTGACTGCGATGGCGTCGTCCAGATCGTCCAAGACATCGCGGGGACGTATACGGAGGACAATACTGTTTGTCGTGTAGTCAAAGGCTTTTATTACAAGGGGGTTGGGGTGATGGGGCGCCGCATCAAAGTAGCGGCAAGAGACATCTTTCATGAATTGACTGATTGAGAGAAGCTCAATATCGTTCCGCGGTTCGTTTTTTCTGATGAATATTTAGACGGGGCAGAGCAATAACAACACGACGGCCATTTTAACACACGTTTATTCTCAGCTCAGGTGGCGGGGGGACGCAGCCCCGCGCGTCTATATCTATGACTTAGTAGCTATACAACACTTCCTCCACCCTTATATAAGGACCTATAATCTAATCGTGGAATATCACGTAACAATCTATTGGAGCTCCTGGATGACAAGCAATCAGTCGGGGGTGCTATTGGCGTCGTCGTTGTCGTTGAAGGCGAGAACGCCCTACTTTCGGATTCGGACTGACTCCCCTCCACTGTTATTTCCCTAGCTTTCACCCCCGGAAGGTCCAGCGCGGGAATATTAACTAAATCATAAACAATATCTTGACTCTTCCTTTATACAATAGTATTAGGTTCTTGTGTTTTTTCACTGTCGCTAATGATAAGCTATCCTTAACGAAATACATAACTTTGCCATTTCTCTTTAAAATTGTTCCTCTGCACCATGTATACTTATTTTTATTCGCATATTTCTTGTATAAACCTTGGTCACCGAAATCAAAAGTGTTTTTATTGTTCCCGCCATACGCCTTAACCTGTGAGAACTGTTTGCGTTGGACGTTATCAGCAGATTATGTGAGTGAGGATGACGCTCTCGAAACAATAGGATCACAAAGGTCTAATCGCGATCTCAGCTCGTGTCCAAACACTAGCTGGGCCGGTGAGAACCCCGTGACAGAATGCACAGAATTCCTGTAATCAAAAAGATATTTCAGCAGTCTATTTCTAGCCTCGCTGTTATTTACAGATGACAGAAGACTGGATTTTATACCCTTCTTTACTATTTTGACATAGCTTTATGTCTGTCCATTACTCGCCGGATGATAGGCGGGTGATGTGAGATGCGTTATCCCGTTTAATGTACAAAAGGCTTGGAACTCGTGAGAGGAGAAAACTGCTGCATTATCACTCACCAGCGTATGCATTAATCCGAATCTAGACATAAACTCATACATTCTGTCAATTGTTGCAGCTGAACTAGTATTATTGTTCATATCGTAAACCTCCACCCACTTAGAGTATGCATCCACCAGTACCAGGTACATGTGTCCATTTAATGGACCCAAAAAATCAATGTGAATTCTATAAAACGGCTTGGGTGGATACTGCCACGGCGCGAGGGAAGCCCGCGGCGGCGACGACCGCAGCCGATTGCATACGTCACACGAACCTATTAGATTTTCTAACGCCCCGTCAATGCCCGGATACCAGAAATGGGAGCGAGCTTCAGCTTTTGTTTTAACTATACCAATGTGAGAGCTATGTAGCTCATCTAAAATTTTGGCACGGAATTTTTCAGGCACTATAACCTTATGTCCCCTCATGAGGCACCCATTTTCGACAGATAACTGTGTTCTACATAAAAAATAAGGCCTAATGTGTATGTCAGAAACCTTATTGGGCCACCCGTTTATCACAAAACTCATCACTTTATCTATATCTATCTATATATCTATTTATTATATACAGTTTTATTATAAGTCTATACTTATAATAAAACTGTAACGGGTCCAATTCTGTACATTGAAGATATTTTGAATTTTTTTTTTGGATGATACTCTATATTCGATACTGAAGCCAAAACTGTACTTTTTTTAATTTTTGTCTGTCTGTCTGTCTGTCTGTCTGTCTGTCTGTATCTAGGCTAGGCATCACGCTGAAACTACTGAATGAATTTAAATGAAACTTGGTATGATTTGAGTTCATACTACGAGGTAGGTTATAGGATACTTTTAATCCCGAAAAATTAAAGGGTTCCCGCAGGATAGGCGTTGAAAGTTATTTAAAAGAACACGTATCACGCTGAAACTACTAAACGGATTTTATTGCGACTTGGTATAGTCATAGTTTATATAATGGGTAAAAATTAAGGATACTTTTTATCCCGAAAAAATAAAGAATTCCTGCGGGATAATGTCCCAAATTTTGTAAATTGAAGATATTTTGTAAAAATGTTTGAAGGCCGTTCTATATTCAATACTAAAGCCAAAACTGTGTCTCTGTAATTGTTGTATGTCTGTCTGTCTGTCTGTCTGTCCGTCTGTCTGTCTGTACCTTGGCAACACATCACGCCGAAAATACTCACTGAATTCAAATGAAATTTGGTATGATTTGAGCTTATACTTCGAGGTAGGACATTGGACACTTTTCAGCCCGAAAAATTAAAGAGTTCCTGTAGGATAGGGGTTGAAACTTATTTAAAAGAACACGTACCACGCTGAAACTAATAGACGGGTTTTGATGTAACTTGGCACCGTTATATGAGGGGTTGGTTATATGATGGTTGGGATTGAGGACACGTTTTATCCCGAAAAGTTAAAGGGCTTCTGCGGGATATGGGTCCAAAGTTATGGTAATATTTAAGTAATAAATAATATTTTTTAGATGGTTCTCTATATGCAATACTGATACCAAAACTGTTTTACTTTTTATTTTTATTTGTCTGTCTGTCTGTTTGTCCATATCTTGACCGCGCATCGCACAGGAACTACTCAATGAATTCAAATGAAACTTGGTATGATTTCAGTTCATACTACGAGGTAGGACATTGGTAACTTTTTATCCCGAAAAATTAAAGGGTTTCCGCAATATAGGGGTTGAAAGTTATTAAAAAGAACACGTATAACGCTGAAACCACTAAACGGTTTTTTTGATGCAAATGGACACAGTCATTTATCTATCTATACTTATAATAAAGCAATAAGATAAATAAAAAAGTGCTCTTGGGTGCTTAAAAAGGGTATTGAACACGTTTTTTTTTTTTATTGTAATTGTAGTATTTTTCACGGCTAAAGAAATTTTGATCAAATGTTGGTATATTGGTCCTGAAATAGCACATTTTAACCTAAAGAAAAGACCACGCGTGCGAAGCCGCGGGTACAGCTAGTTTAAAATAATATCGTTATGCGTTTCTTTCTGTAGCTCGTTTAGTTTGACCGGTAAGTTCCCTTCAACTACAAAATTTATATATGTAGCTAAATCAACAGGACCTGTGTCCTCGCTCGGTCGGTTCATATCGCCGCGCACGCACTGCGCCGCCGCTGGCTCGGGGAGGCTGGCACGCGATAAGAAGTCGGCGCTGTTTTCAGCGCTTCGAATATATTCAATCTTATAATTGTACGCGCTTAAAAAAATAGCATACCTCTGCAAACGATTAGCTGACACCTCCGGAACACCCTTATATGGGCCGCAAATCGAGATAAGCGGCTTATGGTCTGTGCGTAGTGTGAACGGGACGGATCTCCCGTATAAATACTGATGAAAGCGACGAACCCCGAATATTATTTCCGTAGCTTCTTTTTGAATTTGAGAATAACGCTTCTCAGCCGCATTTAACGTGCGCGAAGCAAATGATATCGGTCGCTCAAATCCGTCCGAATCTATTTGTGATAATATTGCTCCTAACCCACTCGGCGAGGCATCCACAGTCAGTATTATTCTTGCCTCGGGATTAAAGTGCGCTAGTACTTGTTTAGAAGATAAAATGTTTTTTATTTCTATAAATGCCATATTATGTTCGCTATCCCAGCACCATTTTGACCCTTTTTTTAATAAATCGTACAAAGGTTTGAGGATGCTTGATGCGTTTGGAACAAAGTTCCTGTAGTAATTAACTAATCCTAGGAAAGACTGTAGCTTGTTGACATCGGTTGGTACGGGTGCATCTACAATGGCTTTCACTTTTTATGGCGATTTTTTTTGAACCCGTTTTATCTAAAACGTAGCCTAATGAATTTCGTTTATAAAAAACTCGCATTTGTCTTTCCTTAAGGTTAATCCTGCATCCTGTAGCCTTTTCAGGACCGCGTTTAGTCTATCCATGTGAATAATGGGATTGGGAGCTGTAATAAGTACATCGTCAAGCAGGCACAGTACGCCATCCATGCCTGACAGTAAATTTTCCATTGTTCTTTGGAAAATGGACGGCGCACTCGACAAACCAAAAGTTAAACGCGTATATTTAAATAATCCGCGATGAGTATTCATATTATTTCGATGAGTTCACGCATGTGAGGTTTTGTGACTCGTCATGTAACTCCAGTTGTTGGTAGGCCATAGATAAATCTAGCTTTGAGTATTGATGCCCACCATGCAATTTTGAAAATAGCTTGCGCACCGTAGGTAAAGGATAATGTTCTATTATCAGCTGTTTATTTATTGACAGGAGTAATCTGCGCACAACCTAACAGAGCCATCGCGTTTGAGTACGGGGACTATCGGTGATTCATACTCACTGTGTTCAACCGGTTTTATAATACCTAACTCCAGTAATCGGTCGATCTCTTTATCTACTTCAGCGCGTAAAGCAAAAGGCATCGGACGCGCTTTACAAAACACCGGTTTAGGATTATCGCACAATCTTAGTTTGACCTTATATTTGTTAAATATACCTAGTTTATCTGAAAACAAATCGGGATAAAGCATCTGTAATTGTGACATCATACTATCTGAGTGACCAACAAAGTTACATGGTGATAAATGTAAATTAAAAACGGGTGGTCTTATCGCTAAAAGCGATCTATTCCAGACAACCTTTGGGTGTTAAATATAAATAAAACGGCTAAAAACTCACGAAAAAGAAGATCGGAAATACTCCGACCAGTTTCAGACTATTTTGAAATTCTTCATCTGGGAGTGTTATGCCGACAAGCCACAACGAGCGATATATATCTGTCATCCTCGAGGGTACTACGCCAGAGGCGTGGCACAGGAGCGTAGTGATTTTGTTCTTTAAGAAAGGTGATAAAACCCTTTTGAAGAATTATAGGCCCATTTCGCTGCTGAGCCACGTCTATAAGCTGTTTTCGAAACTAGTTACAAACCGTCTCGCTCGTAGGTTTGACGACTTTCAGCCTCCCGAACAAGCTGGATTCCGGAAAGGCTTTAGCACCATAGACCACATCCGTACGCTCCGGCAGATTATACAGAAGACCGAAGAGTATAATCGGCCACGATGTCTAGCGTTTGTCGAATATGAGAAAGCCTTTGATTCAGTCGAGACCTGGGCAGTGCTACAGTCATTACAGCGGTGCCAGATTGATTACCGGTACATCGAAGTGTTGAAGTGTTTGTACAGCAAGGCCACCATGACAGTTCGTCTTCAGGATTAGAGCACGAATTCTATCCAGCTGCAAAAAGGGGTGAGACAAGGAGACGTTATTTCTCCGAAACTGTTCACCTCTGCACTGGAAGATATATTCAAGCTTCTGAACTGGAACGGATTTCGTGTTAACATCAATGGCGAACACATCACTCACCTTTGATTTGCTGATGATATAGTCATCATGGCTGAAACCCTGGAAGACCTAAGCACAATACTCAGTGACCTCAATATTGTTCCCAAACAGGTGGGTCTTAAAATGAACATGGGCAAGACGAACATCATGTCAAATGCCTATGTCGTACCCATGCTGGTTTATGTTGGGAACGATATTATCGAAGCTGTTGATCACTATGTCTACTTAGGTCAGACGATCCAACTGGGTAGATCCAACTTCGACAAAGAGGTCAACCGACGAATCGAACTCGGATGGGCAGCGTTCGGGAAATTACGCCATATCTTCTCGTCGCAGATACCGCAGAGCCTCAAGACGAAAGTTTATAATCAGTGCGTGTTGCCAGTGATGACATACGGCACTGAGACGTGGTCGCTAACTATTGGTCTCATACAAAAGCTCAGAGTTGCGCAGCGTGCAATGGAGAGAGCTATGCTCGGTGTTTCACTACGTGATAGAATCAGAAATGAGGAAATCCGTAGAAGAACGAAGGTTACCGACATAGCTCTCAGAGTTTGCAAGTTAAGTGGCAGGCCATATAGTTCGCAGAACCGACAACCACTGGGGAATAAAGGTTCTCGAATGGCGACCACGAAAAAGCAAGAATTTCAGTAAGAATTTCATGCAAATCTGTGACTTGCCCCAAAACGCCCCGCGACCAATTTGCATAATGCCTTCAGACTTTCCATCGAGTTACAGCATATATATATATGGATAGGTAAAATATATATATGGGTATTCCTTAAGGTCCAAAAATGGCAGAGCAAATTGCTTGCCTTTTAATATTCCAGGCACTTTGTACTCGCCAAGCCTTTGGAGGATTATAGTAATGGTTTCGGAAAAAGATTTCGATAAAGTCACGGAGCTTTCACACTTCACACCTCACTATCTTTCATCTTTTGCCTATATTAAAATAGTATACAATTTAATCAAGCTAATCGTCCGCATATTGAAAGTGCCATGACACCTAAGGTTTCTTACTTAACTTTGATCGCAACAAATAAAACGACCTAAGCTTAAAAATCGATTTAAGTACAAACATCACACGGAGAGTATCCTGTCTCGCACACTAATTTGCTCTTACTGTTGGTTCTGGTAAAAGGTAAATGTAAGTATCTCGTAAAACCTTAAACATCGCTGCAGCAGACATTGTAGTTAGGTAAATTCAGTTTGATGTACTATAACTAAGTTATACTCCGACGCCTCGTGGTCCGGTAACTTTATTATTTGGATTATGGATGTTGTTCCGCAGTGTTTCTGTACGCTAATGGTACAGCCGGATGCGGAGTGAATAATTTAATAGTTTATATTGCGGGCATAAATATGAGCTAGAAATAGTGAAAAATGACATGACAAGTACCACACCACACAAATCAAATGTAAAAGTATGATGATGATTTCATTCATGCATTTTGGAAGTCATTTCTAACATCAGAAGTGGGATCGGCTTCACCCCCTGTTGGGACTGCCACTGTCTTAGTTTGATATGTGAATGTGAACAATAACTGGTGGTGCTGTGAAAACGTCTTTGTGCTGCAATTTGCTACTTATCTGTTAAATAATATTCTGCCCGTGGTATTCTTGCATCATCACTATCATCACTTCCACCACATGTTATAAAATAAAGTCACAGAACGCGTCTGTTTGTCTGCCCACAAATATTTCAGAAAATACATAATCGCTTTTGTTCTGGTTTTCACTTAGACGTAGGTTTATTCAAGAGAAAGGTTTTAAAGTATAATTTATGAGTACTTTGTATAAATTTAGTCAACGTAGGGCAAATTTTCTCATTAAAGAAGGATCAAACAGCCATCCCGGTAGTGGTTTTTTGCGTTGATGCGTATACCTTAAGTGATATGTGCAATAAAAGTATCAAAGCGTTGTTATTCACAAAAAAGTCTAAAAAATAATTGCTCAAAATAAACGTTTTTCGGTTACAAAAATCGTAATTCATTGACTCAACATTGTAGAGCTCTTTTTGCTAAACTGTATTAATCCTTTTCAAATATAATATCACAACAATCTTTCTGGTTTCATGTAGATCAATTTTATCTCTCACATCATACCTTTTTTGTGAGTATTTGGAGGTTTATGACGATATTTATTAAGATTCTGCGAGTCCTGTTCTTCGTTCTTACTATTAGTTTATTCCGTGGTGTATTATAGAAGACGCGGCTTGGGTGCGGGCGGGCGGGCCGCGAGTTACGCAGGCGTGTGTGATCAATGTAACCTTTTTTACAAATAAAGAGAAACCCTTAGCTACGCATGCGAAGCCGGGACAGGTCGCCAGTATTTTTATAAAATCGAACCTTAATAAGTGATAATGTCACACAAGCAAAAAGCATTGAATTTTAAACAAATGTTGGATAAAAATATATTTTTTCATATGTTTTGGATCTTCCGTCGTCCCTTTCTCTTCTTGGTAGCGGTAGGAAAGGAAAAGGTCTTGAGCATTAGCTCATTACCCTGTCCATAGCGCTGAGGAGTCAGTACCACATGTTAACATGTAAAACACGAGCACGAGTGGCCACCTGTACATATTTATGACCTCTCCACTAGCTCTGTTGAGGCAGCTCTTGTTGTCGATCTGCTTCTGTCTGTGGACTCGTCTCTGGACTGTGCCGATCTCAGCCAGGTCTTTTGTCTGACTTCCTCGATGTCACCCATCCGGCAGGTGGTCTGTCAACTCTTCGTTTATTTGCTCTTGGCAACCATTCCATGAGTGCTCTACTCCAACTTCAAGCACCACGCCTCGCGTCTTGCTTTGCCAGTTGAGTTTAATAATACGGTATCCAACGTCTGAGACGCAAAATAAGCCCAAACACGCACAATACTTTACCAATGTTTTTTTTGTCCTGTCGCTCTTCATTTTATTATATTCAGGCTCTATTTCAGACACTTTCAACTCTATTTGTGTATGCAAATAGAGTTGAAAGCCGAATTACAGCCAAAAATAAGTGTATATAAAGTGAAATCCCTTTCAAGAAACCTACCTCTAATATTTTTATCACTGTTATTATTTTGGGCATACATTTTACGATTTATCATAAAATTCTTAGAAAAAATGACGAACCTAATTTTTTCACTTCAAATGTTTTATTGTTTAAGTTTTGTAAATAAAACGTCTAGATAACTTTATAGTCATAGAACTTGTAGGTTTTTACAAAAATATCTCTTGCTGTTTGAATTAAAAATCTGACTTTATATGGATTTACTAAACAATGTGATGAAATATCGGAGTGCTATTATTTATTCTGGAAATATATATGGCAACACCAAAGGATGACCTTTCAAATAAAAAGAGAATCATCAAAATTCCCAGTGATATGAGTGAAAATACAAACAAAAATACAGTCGCATTGAAAACCTCCCCCTGTTTACCCGACTACGGTGAAGCAAAAAGAAGGGTTCTGCTTTAACCAGTATGTATGTATGCGGGTATATATGTATGTATGTTAATCTGTTCCCTCATAACTTCTAAACTACTCATCATAATTTGACAAAAGAGGTATTATTGTTGGAAGCGTCTTCATTGTCCGCTAGTTATAGGCTATGTGACGTCTCATCAAATTTAATATGGCACCAAGGTGACATGAAGACGTGAACTAAAAATATTTTTTTTTCTATTTTGCCGTGTTTGATATCAAATGAAAGGACTTAATTAGCACATTTCGAAAATATATATATTATAAACCAAACAATTAAAATTAAAATATAAGTTCAAACGGTTATATAAACGTTTTAGAAATTTAAACCTTTAGGGCCGGGGAATTGCGCTTTACCTACTTGGTTAAATACTGATAAATTTATATCACAATCCTACGGGCCTAAAGTAAAACGTCATTTTTAAAACGTTTGAATATTCTTGTTTGAAACTTTTTAGTTCACTAAGTCCGTAGTCGGGTTCTAGTTTTTGAACTTCTATTTTTACTAAAGTCTATTGAAAAGGCTTTTAACCGACTACAGCGAAGCAATGGAAGGGTAATGAGTTTAACAATATATATATATATATATATACATTTATGTATGTAACTTCTAACTATAGATCTATCTATCTATACTTATAATAAAACAATAAGAACGAAAATGTCTGTCTGTACTGAGATGCTAATATAAAAATTAGGTCTAGTTTACTTTTAGTAAGCTACTAAACAAAAATAAAACATTTTTTAAATCATGTCTGTCTGTTTGTTTGTCTGTATGTTTGTTCGCGCATCACGTAAAACTACAAAGCCGATTGTGATGTAGTTTTCACTGTTGGATAGCTTAGAGTTTAACTTAAAAACTAACAACTTGGTATTTTAATCCGATGATTAGATGCCGAGCAATCGATAAAAAACTATTTGACGGATGAACTAATTTTGAAGAAATGTAGTAATATATTGTACTTTTGCTCCTAGAATAACACGTATGGGCTAATTTTAAATGAAATGACCACGCGGACAAAGCCACGGGCACAGCTAGTCAGGGAGTCCCAGGAAGTAATGATAAGCTGAGATCCCGAGGTAGAGCACTCTCAGGCGCACCCGAATAACCCCCATGTATGTTCCGGCATTTTTGACATTTTCGTAGTTATTTCATTTAAATTTATTTTTTACAAAATTCCAGTTTTCAATACAATCTTAGTAATTTAGACCAAACCAGGGACCAGGGTCGCACTCCGCAACAAGTACAAATAAATTCGAGGACCCAATATTCGGGTCCGTTCAGTCGAGTGTCAAGCGTGCGCTCGATGAGTCGCGCGCCTTGTACTTAGCGATAGAGCACCTACTTACGTAAAGTTATTGACAAACTTTATTCGTGTTTTAATTATGAGTACCAAGAAGAAAGCTAGAAAGTACTGCATAGCATTCGGCTGTTTGAATAGTAATAGAAATGACGAATTGTCATTCTTTACGTTTCCAAAGGATATTGAAAGGTAATAAATTGTAATACCTATAGGTCCTAGTTATGTAGTTAGATATTGATATTTTTTTATTACGTATGTTCCTATAGTTTTATGTTATTTCATTTGTGTTCCATACCGAAGCTACGCATATTTAAGGTTTTTCCGCGCAGAAATATAGTCGTTTATTAAATCGATCAACGTATTTTATAATTGATTATAGTAGGTATTGTTGATCGGAAAATGAATTACTGTGCTGACTTAGTAAGTAGCCTACAACTAATTAGGAATTTATATAATATATGTCTCGTATAATACCTACCTACTTTTAATACCTTTTATTACGTAGGTAGCAATTTATTTTTCACTCATTAAAAATCAATTAATGTGATTAATTATGATCCAATACAGACTTCTGATTCGTGGTACACTTCTGTATAGTCAAGTGTAGCACAAATCCCACATCAACTCCTGATTATATGATACGTCACAATAAACTCTACAGGTACACCCGTTCTAATACCCTCATAAACTCAGAATTAAGTTGGAAAGAAGTAATCCCATCTGAATTTCGTACAGCTATTATCGATGAAAACCATTCATTACCCACAACAGCTCATTTTGGCACTTTCAAAACATACCATCGTATTAAAGAAAAATACTTCTGGCCAGGAATGTACAAAGACATTGCCAGCCATATTTCTAAATGTGAAACATGCCTCGCTTATAAGCATCAGAATCAAAATACCATTGGTCTGATGGGTAAACCTAAGAACTGTTCTCGTCCTTTCCAATGCATATCTATTGATATTGTTGGTCCACTTCCAATGACACGTAAACTTAATAGATTTATTTTCGTGGTCACATGTTGTTTTTCCAAATATTGTCTTATATTCCCCATGAAGCGAGCTACCTCTTCTGTAATCAAACATATACTTGAGAACTTAGTTTTTATGGTTTATGGTATTCCAGAGACCATAATCCTAGATAATGGCCCTCAACTAATTAGTCATGAACTCCAGGATTTATTTCAATTTTACAACATACCAAAAATTCATTACACCCCCCGTTACTGTCCACAAGTCAATACTGTTGAACGTTACAACAAAACAATTATAACAGCAGTTGCTTCTTTTGTTGATAATGACCATCGTACTTGGGATTTATATTTAAATCAAATCCAATTTGCCATAAATTCACACCAGCTTTCTTAGTATTTGGTCGCGAACTTGTAACGTGTGGTTCTGTATATTATAATGCTTTGGATCTAACTGAAGAATTGATTTTTGCTCCACGCGATGAGTACGCTGACAACATAGGTCAGTTAAGCCCTTTATTTGCTGAAGTTCAAGCACGTTTATTTCGCGCTCATGAAACTAACGCAAAATATTATAATAAACATCATCAATACCTTGAATTTAACCAAGGTGACATTATATGGAAACGTAATTATCGCATAAGTTCAGCAGGCAAGTATATTTCAGCTAAATTAGCTCCTAAATTTGTAAAATGCATCATAGCAGCTAAAATTTCACCACTAATTTACGACCTCAGTGATTTATCTGGTAATCCCTTAGGCCGTTGGCATGTCAAAGACATTAAACCTATACCACGTACGTCTTAACCTTGACCATCACTTGTCTACTTACATACTTTATTATAATTATGTACTATTAAAGTTACGTTGCTTTCATATTCCTGTACCTTACCATATATTTAAATACCTACTTATGACCATTGTAGGTTCCCTACTTACAAATAACCTTGTATTTATGTTGTAAATAATGTAATTTTAATATAATTTCCCTTTACGGAGTAATGTCCACATTTTTAGCCTATTTTTTTTTATTCACGTCATTAACTTTTCGGATTCATTATGAATATTGACTTCAAGTCCCTACGTATTGCCATTCAGTGCTATTTTACTTACTACATACTTTAATTATTTGGTACTAATAGTAGCTAATACCCAACTTATTAGATATGTATTTTTTTATATTTTACAAACATAATGTTCAGTTTAAAGCGAAAACAACTTCTATATGTTATTATTTACTAGACCTACACACAAAACTACCAACACTGAAAAGAGCGGCAAATGTGATTACTCTATAAACCAAGCCTAGGTCACAAAACCTGTATTACTTTATAGTTAATATGCTATTACCTACCTACCTTACTCATATTATTTTAACGTTCTAACACAACGTTTATTATGTACATACACGTGCTGCAGGCACGTCGTACCCTAAGGTACGTTTAGCCATTTTGGCAAACTAATTGTATATATACACATACATACATTTACACATCACACACCACACATTCACCACACATACACATACACTCACATAATCACCCTGATCAGCGGATAGTGACTGTATAAATAGGCCTACACTACACTGTATTGGTTCCACGAGTGACCTTATTGATATATAAAGTTCCTCTTTCTTATGAGTTTTATTTCCAAGGAATGGGAATAAGACTATGAATGATGATGAATTAATGTGTGGTTTATGAATTTGAATGCATCTAGGAATCCAATCAATTGTATATTGACATTATTAATAAACATGTTCACCTAAAAATTAAAAAGACTTCTCAGCATTTCCATTATTTTAATTAATAATTTTAGTATTTTAACTTTATTACCCATATTATATATATTTTTATTATTAACTTCTACTATTTTTTTTCTTTTGTCTTTAGCATATGTTTTTTTTCTCTCTTTTTTTAAATAAACCTTATGTTTTGGGATACCAATGACAACAAAAATTTTACATACCTTACTACAAAAAAAATTTTTTTTTTTTGTTTACTATCAAAAAAAAAAATTTTTTCTCCGGGGTAGTGTGACGAGGTCAAAACCTCTTTCATAATAATACTCTTTTGATCTCTTAATTCTTTCATAATCCATTTCTTTTCATTTTGATAGTTGGTCATTATTGATTTTTGGAGAAAAAGGGAAATATGATATAAAATACATAAATAAGTTTATAACCAGTTGAATTACACTTGTAAATATATAAACGATAATACCTACATAAGAGGTTATTTTAATCCGCATCGTCAAAGTACAAAAGTCTGATCATCTCCTCCTGTTCCTGTGCTTCCAATAGTTCCTGTAATTCTGTGTCACTGAGGTTTGGGTCCTGGGCTAGTGGGAGCAGCCCAAACCCTGGGACCGCCTCGTGACAACTGCATTCACAGATTTTGGAGAAACTTGATGACTGTTTATTTTCCAAAATCTGGGAATGCTGGTCAAAATATCTGAGACTCCTAAGAGAGGGTTTCTGTAGCTACAACGGTTAAGGTAATTTCGTACAAAATGTATGGGAAAAGTTTTTCACAATTTCGGTCATTTCTAGTACTCAAACCTCAGTCCTAGTCGGTCCGATAGGAACTTTTGATTCTTTTAAGAAACTAGCTGCGCCCCGCGGTTTCAACCGCGCGAGGGATTATTATGATGATGATGATGATGAAAAGTATCCTATGTGTTATTCAAGGGTATAAGCTATCTCTAAACCAAATTTCATCAAAATCCGCTCAGCCGTTTGATAGTCAAGTATAATGATGTTTCTTTGTTTGTCGTATGAGGTAGTGCTTGCCTCTGATGTCAGAGCATGTCAAGCTGCCCGAGGGCCTCTGACATAGTTTAGCGACTGCTATTAATCAATAACAACCGGGACCGCTTAACGTGCCCTCCGAAGCACGGAAGCACGAAGTATAATGATGATGATGATGATGAAAAGTATCTTATGTGTTATTCTGATTATAAGCTATCTCCATTCCAAATATCATCAAAATCCGTTCAGCCGTTTGAGTGTGAAGTATCCTATGTGTTATTCCAGGGTATAAGCTATCTCCAATCCAAATTTCATAAAAATCCGTTAAGCTGTTTGAGCGTGAAGGCAAATTTCCTATGTGTTACTCCAGGGTATGAGCTATCTCCATTCCTAATTTCATCAAAATCCGTTCAGCCGTTTGAGAGTAAACTATGATGATGATGATGATAAAAAGTTTCCTTACGTGTTATTCTAGGGTATAATAATAGATCATTGATACACGTAATTATCAGAACGTACGTCATACGTGCACGCAACGTCAATGACATGTGTAGACGGTGCTTTAGTAGTTCTGAAACGATTCAACACATTACTGGAGCATGTAAAGTTATAGTACAGACAGATTATAAACACAGACACGACCTGGTATCAGCAATCGTCCATCAATCCCTTGCATACAATTACAAACTCATAACAGAAAAAGTGCCCTATTACAAATACAAACCGCAAGCAGTCATGGAAAACAGCCGTTATAGACTATTCTGGGAGATAACTATAATTACAGACAAAACCATACACTTCAATAGACCTGACATAACTGTGCTTGACAAAGTTAACAAATCTGTTCTTCTGACTGACATAGCAGTATGCAATACTCATAACATACAGACAACTTATGCGGAGAAAATCGCGAAATACACTGACTTATCAATATAAATTAAAACTCAGTGGCAAATTAATAGCGCTAGAACCATCCCAATTATTCTATCCACAACCGGAGTCATACCAAAATCTTTGCTCACCAATCTTGAGACACTCGACATAAATACTTCAGCGTACAGACTTCTCCAAAAGGCAGTCATACTTAACACTTGTCGATTAGTTAGGAAATTCCTTACACTTTCGTAGCAATTGGCTTTGGCCCGTGCAGATAAACTACCTCCAAAGACGGATAGAAAACAATATAAACACAAAATAATAATAATAATATTTAATGTTCCAAAAACATACAAGCAGGTACATTATATTTAACATTATACCTATATAAAATATGAAAAATAACTAGTAGGTACCTATAATGCTTGGTCACATATTTTCACATAACTCCGCTATTAAATAATTGTGATTTGTCACTAAACTTGTTCAACATTATACTAACCTTGCAACGAACACACAATGGAATCAAAAATAGTAACACATCTTTAGATGTGTTACTATTTTTGATACCTTCCTTCCTTTTTTACCTTCTTGATATAACAAGCTTATTATTTCAAAATTTACACAATAATATGGAGTTCAAACAAACAATGGCAAATGCTGAATCCAATGTAGGTAATCACTTAAATCACATAAAGTCAGAATTACAGCCTAAGACTTTATTACTAACAAAATATATCATTCAGAACATTACTAACAAATTTGAGTACCTACAAACAAACCCTGTCACAAGTAGTGATTTTGTGTAGTGATATCAATTGATATTTATAGGCTTTTACACTATGGGATTACGAAATTAATAGGAACTAAAATCACAATATTATGACAAAAGTTGTGAAACAATGAAAGCTTAAAAGTAAAAACGGCCACTACTGACTCTCTATTCCAAATCTACTTGAAAAGTAAAATTATATAATTCAATACCTGTCAGTCCCTTTCCACAGTGCTCCAGTATTGTCCAAATTCGATCTAGAATTGATCACACTTTAAATAGCTATACAATATTGATGACAATCTACACTCTGCCAATGAAAAAACCTAGTTTCCAACTGTTTGATCTAATCACAAATATTATGCTATTTATGGTATATCGATAAGGGCGTTTTAGAGCACAGACTAATAGATTTAAAGTAAGTAGATAGTAGTAGTTTAGTAGTTTTTTAAGTATTGCCTTCGTTGCTGTGGGATACAAGTTTCAAGGCACGGGGCGCAGCATTCATTAGAGTTTAGAATTTTATACTTTGAACACTTGTTTGAACTGACATATTACAGAGAGAGCTATTATTGGCAAGTTGCATTGATACTTTACATTCGAAAAAGAGAATTACCTTATAATTCACTTATACTTTATTAAATTTGTTACAAAGAGAATACAGTTTAAAATATTTAAATAAACACTAGGTATAGTAAACGTGTATGTATATTTTGTATTTGTTTGTTTCATTCATTTCATGTTTGTTTGACAACACAGTGTTGCCAATGGTGGAATTGAAATTTACAAAGTAGTATTATTATATGGTATTTTAAAACAGTAAGGTAGGTACATAATCAAAAGTACCTAGTTAAATTAAGTATTTGCTTGTCAAAAATAACATGACTCCCATAGAGTGACCCCAAAATAGGATTCCCTGTGTGATGGGTGTCAACAACCACGCGAGCACTGATCCGACAAGCAATTATTTATAAAAGTTATACACAATAATTGATAAATTTTATATTAAAGTAACATAAAGCGATAGAAAACTGTTAGAAGGGACTTGAAAAAGTCACAAAGCTTCTAAACAAGAGTGAAAACTTTTGAGTTCTAGAAGCCAGTTATTAGATACATTTGTATCTAACATACATACATATATATATATATACATTATTATTACTATATATATTATTATATATACATTATTTTCTATTTTCTCCTACACAAAACTTATTATTGAAAATAAAGGGGGGCATAATCAAAGTTGCACTTATGTGTGATATGACATTTAAAATGAGTACGTCTTGCGCAGGTATTTTCTCCTAAGTGTGAGAGTGGGGGAAGGGATATACGTACAAAAAACATGTTAAAATATGCTTGAGAATGTGTATTTATAGTGTGTGTAGTGTATGGAGTGTGTATATATGCGATAAATGAGGGTTCTTAAACCTGTCTTGTGTATACAACTTCAGTTCGCAGAGCTCTGCAGAGAAAAAATTGAGGATAACACTACAATCTTATACTGACTATTAAATTCTACGTGTCTGAATAATTTAAACAGAGCAGCCATTCTGTTAATTTTAAAATTACCTTGTAAATAATTAGAGGATATATGTTGAGTACTGTGTTAATTTTGTTGTAAAGGCGTGGAGCAATGTTATAAAAATGCCTTCTAGCCACTTCCGTCCTTTGGCGATCTACTTCGAAAACAATATAAGATCTGCGTTGAATAAGTTTTATTACATCATTTACTGGATGTTTATGTTTCCGTGAGATTGTTTGGAGCACAAAAAGCTGTCTGACTGTAAGAACTTTACAGTCCATGTATAGTTGTTTAGTAGGGTACCGAAAGGGTTTATTTGTCATAACTTTCAATACAGCTCTCTGCGCTCTCTCCAGCTCCAGGAACTATGTTTTATGAGCGGAACCCCATATTGTAATACAGGACGTAAGTAAAGTTTGGCACAAAGCAGAGTAAACCAACTTTAAAGTTGCGACATCCGCAACAGATCGAAGAATTTTGAATACATATTATAAGCTTTAGCTTTCTGACTCGGGCCGTCATAGCGTCAATCTGATGGTGCCCTAAAGGGCATTGTCAATGATGACACCAAGATATTTTGTGTTAGATACTACAGAAAGCCTAGCACAAGTGCACTCAGCAGTGCTTCCACCACAGGTATGGGCTCGAACTTCACAGTCTTCGGGGGTAGGAAGCGAACAGGTTTGTAATGCAAAAATTATCATATTAGTTTTATTTAAGTTAATGGTTAATAAATTACACTTCAACAAACCCATAACAGTTCCTAAGGCTGCTTCCGCATTCCTAAACGCATATTTTCAATCCCTTCCCGAAATGATCATGGATGTATCATCAGCATAAGTGAACAATTTACATCTTTTGAGTTCTAGCTTGCACAGGTAGTTCACATAGATTAGAAATAATGTAGGACCAAGAATGCTGCCCTGAGGGATACCACAGTTCAAGTTCTCATAGCTACTACAGTGATCACCTATTTTAACACACTGGCTTCGACCGTTCAGGTAGTCTCTAAAAATGTCCAATGCCAGACCTCTTACACCAACATTTTCAAGCTTTTCCAAAAGGATTTCAATTGAGACGGTATCAAACGCCTTCGCCTTTGTTAAATCCAGAAACAAGCCGAGGCATTTATTTTTACTTTCTAAATTTCCAACAACACACCCAGTCAAGCCAAGCACAGCATCCTCTATTGATCTTCCCGATCTAAATCCAAATTGGTTTTCTGCTAGTAGATGATGCTTTTCGAGATATTTGACGAGTCTGTTGTTTAAAACTTTTTCATATATCTTAGATAGAGATGTTAATACGGATATAGGTCTATAATTGGATACATTAAGTTTATCACCATTTTTATGGATTGGGTGAACCACAGCACTCTTGAAAACTTCGGGAAAAACTCCAGAGGAGATCGAGAAATTGACTATGTGCGTTATTATTGGGATCAAGAGGTGTCTAGCAGATTTAAGTAAAGTGGAAGAGATACCATCTCAACCAGTAGCAAAGTCAGATCGAAAATCGAGTATTAGATGTTCGATTTCAGCAGTATTAGTGCCTAAGATCGCAAAAGAGTTAAGTGGCCCGATACTGTTTGGAACCTGCTGGTGTTGGCGGTCACATTAAGTGCCCTTAAATTTAGAGGCCTGATTTTCTCCTATATTTGCAAAAAAAACTGTTTATAGTTTTTACCGACTGTTTGGGGTCTTTATTGATCTTCAATAACTCATTTGAAATTTTTTTATTAGTCGTAGTATTTGTAATTCGCTTTATAGAACGCCATGTAGCTTTGGGGTTTTTATAATTTTTTTGTAGTTCAGCTTTTTCATACTCACGTTTACGTTTCTTTAGTAGATTAGAGCAAAAGTTTCGATGTCGTTGTAAGTAATTTCATAACTGATGTTTTTAGGGTCTTTTTTAAGTTTTCTGTGTAATCTGTCATGGTTTCGAATGCACCGCAGCAACCATGTAATCCAAGGTTTGATTATTCAATTTTTTCTTGGAACCCTAGCCCGACTGGTGTGCTTTTTCATAAGTAACATTATTACCGAAACAAATAGTGTTGCAGATTCATTTGGATCTTGTGAATTTAAAATGATAGATCAATCAGTATTCTGCAGGTCGATAAGAATTGAATTGTAGTCAATTTTATTACTAAACGTGTCTTTTTTGCTGCCTACCGTAGGCCTAGTGATGTTAAGTAACACAGGAAAATGGTCAGTTATAGTTGTTTGTACGACAATAGTTTTGGTATCAATAAAATGTTTCAGCAAAACGTGATCCAAGCAGTTGTTCCCTCTAGTAGGAAAAACATGACTGGGCAAGAGACCATGTGATGCAGTTAGATTGAAATATTCTGATGAGTTCCGGTCATTATTTGTGGGTTTAATATCTATGTTTATGTCTCCCATGACCACTACATTTTTGAAAGTTTTTAGTTTATTAACACTCGATTTAGACTTTCCATAAAATTGTTAATATTTGCATAAGATAGAGATATATATATTGCAACAATAGCAAATTCTTGACCAATATTACATATAAGACAATTTCCATCTTTGAATTCTGGTTCAACAACGACGTGTTCAATAGAATTCTTGACATATGTAACAATACCATCATTTAGGTTAAACAGTTTTGTGCTTTGTTGCAAGGTATAACCTTCAATGGCTGGTACATAGGAGCTTTTAGAGAGCCAGCACTCCATCAGAATAATAACATCGCAACAAAATTGCTACCTCCGTACAAGCTACCTCCGTTCCAAATTTTATCAAAATCCGTTCAGCCGTTTGAGTGGGAAGGATGATGATGATGAAAAGTAACCTATGTGTTATTCCAGGATATACGCTATCTCCATTCTAAATTTCACATGTCATCATCATAATTATCATCATCATAATAATCATCACTCACGCGGGTAAAACCACAGGGCACAGATAGAATAATTTCAAAGATATCGAAAAATGACAGACACAGGTGAAGATAGCAAAAAATACTGATTGATTTTGCTATCTGGCTGAAACAATTAGGTATCCTTTCCACTTAGTTTCGGAATCTTCATCCAACTCAGTCTTTGAACTGGACCAAAGGAATATTCAATGAGCCCTTCGGGGCGGAATTACTGCAGTAGTGTTTAACAGTAAATTTAGCCGAAACCGAACGTTCCAGTTTCGGCTGAAACATAAACAATTAAGTCACTTACCTATTCTTATTCCATTCTATCTACTTATCTATGAGTACATATAAAAAATCAGTTAGTAACAAAGTCTGTACATACAATGAATATAATTTAAAAAAAGGCGTCGATGAGGTCCTCATTGTAGGTACACTGAGGTAACGAACAAATTTATTTTATTTTAAATGATTTCTCTCTGTCTGTCTGGATGTTCGTTCGCGCATCACGGTAAAACTTCTGGACTGATTAAATGCGGCTTTCACTGTTGGATAGCTCACCTATCCATATACGCTAAAATCCTCTAAAACCTGGTGCACTTGATATCTAAATTCGAAAAGTAGAAGCCGAGCAAACTGTATATGGTACCTTATAGGTACTTTTAGTTCCGGAATAGGATACTTTTATCCCAGAAAAATTACCTCGCGGTTAAGGCCGTGGGCACAGTTAGTAAACCAAATAAAATGGACGTTCCAAAAATTCGCAATTATTGAAATTTAATAAAATTAAACGTTCTCGTGTGGAGCTGGCCCCAACTGTTGCCAAAAAAAATATTTTTCTCTATGTATCTATCTACTCGTTCATGCGGATAAGAGCCGTCTAACCATTACAGCTAAAGAACACTCTCACATAACTAGTGATCAAACGAACATACCTGTACGTGAAGTTCGACCATAGTTATACACCGTGACATTAAATTCGATATTGTTCTTAAATACATGTATTCAGTCCATTATTTAGGATCGCTCTAAAGCATACAATTAATATATATATAAACTGATGACAAGTTTGTACCTATCCATATCTGCCCGCTCCCGCGATGTCGCAGGGATAACAAGTTTGAATTTTGACTAATTTATTAATGCCCAGTTTTATGTTATATTGCTTACTAGCTGATGCCCGCGGCTTCGCACGCGTGGTCATTTATCTAGGTTAATAGTACTCTATGTGCTATTCCAGGACCTAAAATACCAATATACCAACATTTGATCAAAATTCCTTCAGCCGTCAAAGTTATTTTTATCGATTGCTCAGTTTCTACTCATAGGATTGAGATACCAAGTACCCAAGATTTTAAGTCAAACTCTAAGCTATCAAACAGTGAAAATCTCATCGCAATTGCTTCAGTAGTTTTTTACGTGATGTGCGAACAAACATACAGACAAACAGAAAGATACTAATAAAAAAAAAAAAGTTCAGTAGCTTATTTTGAGTACAATAGACCATTTTTTTTAAATTACATTCATTTTACAGACTTTTTCGTTCTCATTGCTTTATTATACGTATTTTATGTATAGAAAGGTAGATTTACTTTCATATTTAGTGCCACAGATACATTTTGTAGCATGGACTGAGTACAAGAAAAATATCGGATTCAATATCACGGTGCTTCATTTGTCTGACTACAATATGTAAACTAAATATCACGGAGCTTCATTCGTCTGACTACAATACAATAATTATGTAAACTAAATATTACGGTGCTTCATTCGTCTGACTACAATACAATATGTAAACTAAATAAAATAATGAAGCTGTAAAATATAATGATCTTGGGGACTATTGTATTCTGTGCCCCGAGCCACAGAATAAATAATAGTACAAGTACAGAAGGCTAACTGAGTAAAGTCATTTAAATAAATAGCGACTCTCGCTACAACGCTATAAAGTGCAATTTAACTCGCACGGCGCTGCGAGCTTTCAATTATATTTACCTAGAAGTCGCTCGCCCACCGCGTGCAGGCTAGAATGCACCGTGTCACAACGCGCGAGAACTTCAATTGCTCTAACCGTTTCAGAATCGCTCTGTCCCTTTTTCGCTCGGTAGGGTTGTATTAAGATATGACTAGGTACTTATACTACTAATTATTCTGTGATATGTTATGAATTAGATATTGTAACAGAGTAATAATCTATTATGTTATTACTTATTATTATAAATTAAAATAGTTCTATTACATACAATGACATTCTTATCAGAATAGACCGACTACCTCATTTTACTACCTACCTATCCCGTTTTTAGAACGCTGATAAGTTTAGTGAGATACTTACCTACGTGTCGTTGGTTGATTATGATTATATCCTATAGGTATTGCACTTTGATGAATAAAGGTGCCTGTCTGAATTTAATGAGTGAAAAATAAATTGCTACCTACGTAATAAAAGGTATTAAAAGTAGGTAGGTATTATACGAGACATATATTATATAAATTCCTAATTAGTTGTAGGCTACTTACTAAGTCAGCACAGTAATTCATTTTCCGATCAACAATACCTACTATAATCAATTATAAAATTACGTTGATCGATTTAATAAACGTCTTTATTTCTGTGCGGAATAACCTTAAATATGCGTAGCTTCGGTATGGAACACAAATGAAATAACATAAAACTATAGGAACCTACGTAATAAAAAAATATCAATATCTAACTACATAACTAGGACCTATAGGTATTACAATTTATTACCTTTCAATATCCTTTGGAAACGTAAAGAATGACAATTCGTCATTTCTATTACTATTCAAACAGCCGAATGCTATGCAGTACTTTCTAGCTTTCTTCTTGGTACTCATAATTAAAACACGAATAAAGTTTGTCAATAACTTTACGTAAGTAGGTGCTCTATCGCTAAGTACAAGGCGCGCGACTCATCGAGCGCACGCTTGACACTCGACTAAACGAACCCGAATATTGGGTCCTTGAATTTATTTGTACTTGTTGCGGAGTGCGACCGCCCTGCCCTAGCTTAGGTTTTCTAAACCTGTTTTTTTTTTATTTCGAGTTTAGCTGAAGTCAGCCGTGACAGCCCACTTAAGATAGTTTCTGCTGGGCTGAAAGATAGGCTGGTTTTTGTCTTAAAGCCAAACTCAGACCGAAAATCGAAGTTTTGGCCGAAAATACTCGCAACGGAAGGCAAGCCTTCGGTCGGTCACTACTTCGGATTCGGAGTAATCGGATATTGGTTTGTTACACAAACTAGGAGATTGAGGGCCTCTTGTTATTCAGACGCGAAAATTGATTCGGAAAGAACTTTGATCTTTAGATAAAAATGTTGTTGCCTACGAAACTTTCGTGAAATTGGTTTTTAGAGATCATAATGTAGTTTCCTCTCTGTCTACAGGTCTGGCGTGATCATAATAATTTTAATGTTGTAGTATGATCTGCCTAAAGTAGATAGCTAAGATACTTACTACAGCATATTACTCCGTGACCCGTGGCTTACACTTACACGCAACTACCAATAGTACCAATAGATGGCGTTACCGACCCCGTAGATGGATATTATGATTTAGAGAACGTTGTAGTGATCACGTTGGCTGAAAGGGCAAAGCATATGCCACACAGAGGCATGGATAATGCAGGGTCAAGTCCCGTCAATACCAGTGGTATATATTTTTCATTAAGTGAAATTATTTAAGTCACGTTACCACACTAACTTTCCCGCCGCGACTTTGTCCGCGCGGACTACTGTTTATCGCGAAAAAAGCATCCTATGTTCTTTTGGGATATTAAAAACCAATGCAAAAGTAGGTATAGCACCAATGCTCTTGATGTTTTTTGACAGACTTATTATTTCGTTTCCATGGCAACCGTTCCTTACAGCGAGTAATTAACATTTTTACGTTTTCCCCGTGGAAACTAACAACTTTCCGGGATAAAAAGTACTCTTTGTTTTATTCCAGGGTATAAACTATCTCCATTTCAAATTTCATCAAAATCCGTCCAGCCGTTATCGCGTGAAAGCTTCCCAAACAAACAGACAACGTTTCAATTTTATATATTGGGGACTACACGAGGGCGAAGCCACGGTGAACTAGTAGGTAGGTAGTATTTTATTTTTAAACACCCAATCGCATAAAGACAGTGGTGTTATAAATTTAACGTGTGTATCTATCTGTTTATCTGTGTATCTGTCTGTGGCAACGTAGCTCCCAAACGAAGGGACCGATTTTTTTGAAAGCAGATGTGATCGAGATGGGTCTTAGCCATAATGTATGTATTGATTTGTACAGGGACACTTGTAATAAAAAAAACATTATTACACTTGTCTATATTTAAGTAATAAAATGAGGCAAAAAATAAAGACAAGAAAGTTTTTTTCATTATAGTTAATACTAGCGACCCGCCCCGGCTTTGCACGGGTATCTAAGGGTTTCCCTTTATTTGTGCAAAACGTTACAATGACTACACACGCCCGCGGCCTCTGCGCCGCCTCTGCCCTATTACATCACAAAATAAACTAATAGTAAATACGGATAATTGGTCGCGCAGAATTCGCTTATCAAATACTTCGTCATAACACTGAAACTACTCGTCAAAACAGTATGGTGTAAAATGCTAAATGTATATTCTTGTTCGTTGGCTTATTTGAAGTCCCCTAGACTTTTCTTTTTGTACAGACTTTTTGTTAAAAACTTACCTACTGCTTTATCATAAGTTTTTTATTAACCCCGGAACTCGAAAAGAGAGGGGTGTTATAAGTTTAGGGCGTGTGCGCGTGTGTGTGTTTATGTTTGTATCAGTGTCTGTCTGTAGCATCGTAGCTCCCAAGCAAATGGACCGATTTTGATGCGGCTTTATCTATTTGAAAGGACTTCAGCCCTTGTACTTAATATGTGGAATGGAAAGATTCAAACATAACTTCTGCCAGAGCGATATCTAAATAGACTTTTTGTGATTTTTTTTATATTGCATCGAATGTTCTCAACGAGATCTTTACAACAACACCTTAATCAATACGCTACCCTATCTAAATCGCGAGTTATACCAAATTAAATATCACAAAAACATCCATTTTACAGATTTTTCTCTGTGCGTCTTGCCCCGTTTTCCTCTGTCGTTTGATAAAAATAAGCTAAAAAAATACACAAAAATCAGATCTCTTGAGCTTATAGTTACAGAGTTATAAAAGAGAGACGATATACCCCTTGTCGTTACGGTCGTTCTTTTAGTTATGGTACCCTGTTACCAGAGTGATTTTAAAGAAGTTTCACGTTAAAAGAGGCAAACTAGCTTTAGATTCTAGATTTAGAAATATAAGGTACAGTCCAATAGTCCAAGTCCAAGAAATCGTAGACTATTTTAGTTTATATTTAACTTCAATTGTATGTATGTATCAATGCATTTTGTCTGTCCTGGAATCTTGCAATTCAAATTTCGAGCACTTCCCAATTAGCTATCCGGCTGAAACTTTCAGAGTAGCTCACAAACCGATGACAAAGCAAAGCAAGCGAAAAAATATATTAAGAACTTAAAAAGTGAAAATGCTATAAAAGAAAGACGCGTTAAAAATGAAAAACTAAAAAATTCTATAAAAAAAAGTACAAAAAGAAAATAACCATAAAAAGTGACATTCATTAAGAAAAAGCCCTTAAAATTTTTTTTTACTGAATTTTTGTTATTGTTTTATTCTATGTATAGATAGATATGGATAGCATCATTCTGGCAAGCGTCGATGCGGTCGACGATTGATCGTTTGTCTTGAAGATAACTATCCACTTTCATCAAATGTTACTTATAAGACGTATCTTCTTTAACTTTAATTAAATATTCATGTAATGTACGCTTCCCAAAATTTCTACTCTACGCACTTTGTGAATATTGCCACTAGAATTTTCACGTTTGAATTTATTATTTGCAATCCTGCTTATTGCATTCTACCTACCTACATACCTAGCAGTTCTGTTATACCAACAGAACAGTCATAGCACATACATGCAGTTTTTAATATCACAGGATTGTCCCGATTATGCTCTGCGGCCGCCATTTTGTATTGTGAACAGAAGTATTGCTATTTCAACACAATATCAACCGTGCAGCGCAAACAATCTGAAATGACATTTCAATTCAGTGGACAGTAAAAAAAAATGTGCACACGGGAAACTGGTCTTTGGAAATATAATAATACATTGGAACCTGGGATATGAAATACTAAGCTGCGCCTTGCGGTGTGGATGATGATAGTGAAAAATATTCTAGGATCTAAATTGTTTACCTACGTACAAATCCGTTGAGTCGTTTCAGCGTGAATACCGCACATACACACAAACTTTCGGAGGCATAGTATGAGTAATAAATTTCCATTGTGTACTTACTTACCTATTTTTGTCCCATACATCGTGAGCATCCATTGTGTGCTTATAAAGATACTTGCTTTTACCTGCGATTTCGTACAAGCAGACTAGTGCTTATCGTGAAAAAATTGTCCGAGGTCCTTCCCAGGTTTCAAACTATACCCGTACCAAATATCATCAAGATCGGTTCAGCCGTTTAAACGTGAAAAGGTAACAAACAGAGACAGAGGTTCTTTTGCTTTTAGGTATAATAATTTTGTATGGATTTCTGTGATGAGGAGTGCCGTTCTACTACGTAGCACTATTATTTATCTGTGGTTCTACTAACTTGGGTTTGGGAGAACGGAGGTGGCCGACAGGTAGCACGTGCGGTTCACAATCCAACGGCACCCAGTGCGATAGATATTCTAGTTTGTTTATAAAGGGTTTTTCATTAAGAGCGCTCGAAATTTAAAATTAAATAAAACTAACAGTTAAAATGATATTGCGACGATTGTTTTTTTTTTATATACATTCGATGACATTACGTGCGGGTATATATTTTTCAGGAAAATGGCCATCCTAGTGAACCTATTTGACATCCTAATGACATCTTAATGTGGCCCAATTTCATGAAGAACGCGAGTTATGTTGGCCTTCAGGACGGCAGTAGTCTGTGGTTTGTTTGACCAGAGATTCCAAGTAGCCCCACAGAAACTTGATGCTAAGCACAGACTATTCAAGAGATACTACGTATATGCTATGAAATCACTAATTAATACACATTGTTTACAAATTATGATATAAATAAAAAGCTACAAACATGGTTTATTCTGTGATTAATAAAAAGAGACCAGAATTATTGGATTTGGTTTTGGTTTAGTATGGCAGAAACGTTTTCTCCCAAAACGCAAATGTATGGCAAAACCTGTAGAAGCTGCGTGTGTGCCTTATCCTCTTAAGAAATATGATTGGACACCAATAAAAGTTTGTCACTCAAGAATAAATTTAAATATGAAGAATTCAACACCAAAGCTAGGCACGAAGCCCTTTAACAACTTATAAGTTCAGAATTACATCACTCAACAAGTGTTGTACTTATGTTTGATACCTTCACGCTCAAACGGCTGAACCGATTTGGAAGAAATGTTGGTACCAGGATAGCTTATATCCTCGATTATCACAGAAGTTACATTTCGTCATCATCATCCACGCGGGCAAAACCGCGGGGCGCAGCTAGTTGTCTTTAATTTTCCTTCATGGACCATGGAGCATGGCTTTTTATGTTGAATGTACTTTTTTAACGAGTACTATGGATTCATGGACCCGATTACCCTAACCCATTCAGATATTCCTACTGATCAACCTTCTCATGTTTACGTGTACATGTCAACTGTACCACTATTATGAGTCGCAGTAGTAAACGCTCTTGACGTTACAACTCAAGTAAAAGTATCAGACAATACAAAGAGTCCGACCTACGAAAGAAGTCTCACAGACGCGGCGCTAGTTTCCTTGTAAAAGCGAAAAATGTTTTAGCGTTCAACATTAGTTCCTCTTATCGCCGCTGCTTCTTTCGTTAGACGGATTCTTAGTTTGCATGTTTTTGATAATAAGGATCACTATTTCGACAAAAAGTATCGTCAGTTAACGCTGCTGCAGTAGTTATGTCACTCACTGCCATTTATCATCGTGAGTGAGTGGGGCTGGGTTACATTATTACAATTTTCGAAGGGATTGATAATTATTTGTAAAATGAAATATAGACGCCCATGTTACTCGTTACTAATGTAGCTTTATATAGGTGAAAGAATGTTTAAAATCGTTTCAGTATTTTTTGAGTTTACTCATTATATTTATGTCACTTTATTTAAACAGATTAGATTTTTGTTTTTGACAAACATTCAAAGTAACATAAAAAACAAATCTGTTTACTCTAAAATGGAAAACACAATCGCTTGCTCGATGAAGGCTATTAGAGGCTAATTCTCATCGCCACGATTCTCATCGTCACCTTCGTGGCAAATATAATTTTTTGCTTATTTTAACTCGACAGCAATGAATCCGGGTCACTTAAAGAAAACTATACCTAAATCTCGGAATGCTAGCTTAATGAAATAAATTGTGTTTAATAGACAATATAATACCTCTTAAGTGAAAGTAATAAAATTTATGAGTCACTAAATTTTATTTACTATAAATTACATAAAGAAAAAAAAACTGCTGATCTCGCTTTAAAACAATAAAATATTTTCCCAAAAAAAATTAAATCGACTTCATAATAATAATGTTATTTTGTAAACAACCACTAAAAAGAATGAAATAATTTACAATTGAGCCAGAACAGTATAACTTTTTCGAAATTACCAACATAATAATAATGCATAAATACAACATAAGATAAGACAGAGTTTTTTGAAGGCGTTTTTGGGAAAATATTTTATTTTTTGATTTTTAGTGGCCTAAGAAAACATTAAAAAGAATATATGCCAAAGAAAATAGTAGACACTCACTCACTTTAGTGAATAAAACCTAAATAATATATAACAACTGAATTAGTTTTGTCCATTTTCCATCATTATGTTGTTGCGTTCCTGTGACTACCTTCCGGCACCATCATCAGACCCTGAAAACCACATAACACCTGAGAACTCATCAAGACAAACCAAATGAGCCCAAACTCGAAGGGGTTCCATCATTTTGTTGTTGAGTTCCTGTGACGATCTTCCAGCTCCATCATCCCTGGATACCACATAAAACCAGAGAACTCACCAAGACAAACCAAATGAGTACAAACTCGAAAGGGTTCCATCATTTTTTTGTTGAGTTCTTGTGACTACCTTCCGGCTCCATCATCAGACCCTGGATACCACATAACACCAGATAACTCACCAAGACAAACCGAATGAGCCCAAACTCGAAGGGGTTCCATCATTTTGTTGTTTAGTACCTGGGACTATTTTCGGGCTCCATCATCAGACCCTGAATACCACAGAACACTTGAGAACTCACCAAGACAAACCAAATGAACCCAAACTCGACGGGTTTCTATCATTTTGTTGTTGAGTTCCTGTGACTACCTTCTTCTCCATCATCAAACCCTTGATACCACATGAAACCAGACATGATCTCATCAAGACAAACCAAATGAGCCCAAACTCGAAGGGATTCCATCATCCGATTGTGTAGTTCTTTTATATACTACTACTACTACTACTACTACTACTACTGCTGCTGTAGTTTTTAATTGTCATCAGAACTACACCCAGGTGCAAAATTTCAGCATCATACTCAAGTAAAAACAATCATCTAATTCAGTTCAGAAATCCCAAGATATTAGAGAACATTAACTATAAAACAAATTGATATCATAATAAAACTACTGAACCAATTTTGATGAAATTTGTGACTACACAGAAAGTTTACCCTTTTGAATAAAAAAACAACCATCTAAATCGATTTAGAAATCTCAGAGATAAACACAAAATAAAAGCAATATAAACTCAAAATCGAATGGATTTACTCAACAAAACTATTTATTCTCGAAAAACTGCTGAACCAATTTTGATACAATTTATATGGGACCATTTGGAAAATATACCCTTTCAAACAAAAAAATAATTTTTAAAATCGGTTCACAATTGACGGAGATATCGAACGACATACATAAAAAAAAAACATACAACCGAACATATAACCGTCTCCTTTTGTGAAGTCGATTAAAAAATAGGAAACATGTAATTTTTGAACAACATTATGAGTTTCTTGAATGTTAATACTTTGTTTTGCCTCCTCGTGCTTCCATTACTGCGTTTACGCGGTTTGGCATGCTGTACACCAAGTTCCTTATACGATTTTGGGGAATATTCTCCCATGCCTCTGTGAGAGGAATTTTGAGCTCACGAAGCGAGATTGGGGGAGGCTTTCGTTGTTTTACGCATTTCCCTAGCTCGTCCCAAGCATGCTCGATCGGATTGATATCCGGGCTACGTGCTGGCCACTCCATACGAGTAATATTCATCTCTTGGAGGTAGTCATTTACAATCCAAACTGTATGAGGTCGGGCATTGTCATGCATAAAAATAGCATCCTCACCCAAATTGACCATAAATGACCCAACGTGTTCATTAAGGATTTTTTCCACATATCTTACGCTAGTTAAAGAGCCGTTTTCTATAAACACCAGTTCTGTGCGACACTCAGATGAAATTCCGGCGCACACAAGTACAGACCTACCACCGTAGGCTACTTTTTCTTCGATGCATGCTTGCTTGAATCTTTCTCCTGGTCTTCTATACACTCTGTGTCTTCCATCGTGCTTGTAGAGCATAAACTTTGATTCCTCGGAGAACATAACTTTTGACCAATCTTCAATAGTCCAATTTAAGTGGTTCTGGGCATATCTTAGTTTGGAAAAACGATGCCCACGCTCCAGTTTAGGCCAATTTGCAGGTATAAGTGGTTTCAAGTTAGCTTTAGCAAGTCGTCGTCTTACTGTCCATGCGCTTGGGTTACTTCCTCCGAGGCGTCGAAACTGATTTGTAAGTTCAGTTCCTGTGAGAAAGCGATTACGAAGCATGGTGTTCACCAAGTATCAATCTTCTCGTGCTGTGAGTTCTGCCAGTTCCTGGTCTGCATAAGTTAGAGCCAGTTTCCTCGTAACGTCGGAGAACTCTTTGTACTGTTGACAGCGACACACCGACAGTCCTGACTGTATCGCGCTGACTCCGGCTGGCTTCGAGCATTGTGAGAATTCTGGTGTAAGCGACATCATTACAGCTTGAATAATAAATATCAAACACTATCAATATGGTTTACTAGCTGTGCCCGCGGCTTCGCTCACGTGGTTATTTCTCTAGGTTAAAGTACTTTATGTGCTATTCCAAGATCTAAAATAAACATTTGTACTATTCTAATACCGCAAAATACCAATATACCAACATTTGATCAAAATCCTTTCAGCCGTCAAAAAGTTTTTATCGATTGCTCGGCTTCTACTCATCGGATTGAGGTACCAAGTAGCCCAGTTCTTAAGTCAAACCTTAAGCTATCCAACACTGAAAACTGCATCGCAATCGGTCTAATAGTTTTATGTGATGCGCGAACAAACATACAGACAAACAGACAGACACGATTTTTTAAAATTAATTGTTAAATTCTATTCATGTTCAGTAGCTTATTTTAAGTACCATAGACCATTTTATTAACTTTTACGTTCTTATTGCCTTATAGCTGTGCCCGCAGCGTTGCTCGCGTGGTAGTTTTTCTGGGATATAAGGATCCTATGAGTTATTCCAGTACCAAAAGTAACAATATTGGTACCTACCTACCTACCTACCTACCTACCTACCTACCTACCTACCTACCTGTGTTAACAACCTTCAGTGGCGATCCGACATGGTCGTGATAGGTTAGAAGACGAAGGCAAGAGCGAAGCGTAGCGAGCACCCGCTTTCGTCGTCCGCCAAATTATAGCTAAGAACCATCTTGTTTACCTCAGATTTGAAACATTCGATTCGTTTGACCGCATCAAAATCGGTCCATTTGTTGGAGAGCAACGATCCTAATCCCCATCCCCACCCCCTTCTCCCCCTTTCCCTGTAGCTAAGAACCATCTTGATCACATTAGCTTTCAAACAAAAAAACTGCATAAAAATCGGTTCATTCTTTTGGGAGCTACGATGCCACAGACAGACACACGCACACACCCCCTCACACACAGTGATACACACCCTAAACTTATAACACCCATCTCTTTGTTCGGGGGTTAAAAATGTAAAACAGTAAGCAGTTTGGTTACCAATAAAAACGGCCGTAAGAGAGCGCTTTTTTAATAGGGATTGTAAATTATAAATGATAATTTATTTCTTTTTTTAAACATGCACTTCAGGTAAAAAAAAAAACAACAAAGTGAAAAAAAACAAAGTATATTGACAGAATTCTTTTCTGTTTTTGAGTTTTTTCTAAATTATCCGAATTGGAATTATTGTGAACTATTTTGTTGTATTATTTGACGGTTTACTTCAGGAAATGACAAAATCCTTAAAAATATCATTGAAAATGTAAAAAATAACGCATAAAATATGTAAATGTTTAAAAATATGGAGCAAAATGTTTTAAGAAGCGCGTGATTTTGATCCTGCACTTCTGGGTTGGAAGGCTAACATTCTCCGACTTCGCCACAGCGCTGCATGGTCAGGTGGTCGAAATTATAATACCATTTTAATGTCTTATATTGATTACATTCAAATTAACATAACTTGGAACACCTATCCCGCAGGAACCCTATATTTTTTAGGGATGAAAAGAATTTTAATCCATAACATAAGCTATGAGCGTGCCAAGTTGCATCAAAATCCGTCTGGTAGTTTCAGCGTGATGCGTGTTCAAAGAGAGAGACAGACAGACAGACAAACAAAAAATTAAAAAAATATCCTTTTTGCACTCCATATCGATTTTGAAATTTATATCAAGTATAATTTTCAAAAAATATTTAATGTACAGATTTAGCTCAGTTACAGTTTTATTATAGTATATATAGATAGATAGATAGATAGATAGATATGCCCACTTAAATGACAGATTAGAAACAAAAGCAAAATCAAATGCAGTAATTTCGTAGTTCCATCTTCGAAAGTCTCCCTTTTTCAAATTTGATTTTTTATGACATTATTTTAGAATAACTTAGAAGTTTTAATACCTTAATTTAAGGAGTATTTAATTGTCTATTAAACACTATTTATTTTATTAAGCTAACATTCTTAGTTTCCGAGATTTATAGGTTTCTTTAAGTGACCCGGATTCATTGCTCTCGAGTGTATTTGTAAAAACTTATAGCGCTTGGTAAGACAAGTAAATTCATATGTAAATTAATCAAATCGCGAGTCTCGTTTGGAAGAATTATTGTTTTGAAGATCTAGATGCCACGAAAGTAACACGATGATCCACGAAAGTGATTCAGTAACTTTACAGACATTATTTTCTCACAATTTACTACTGTCTATGAGACTAAATGTTCATGAAATAACATCTTAATCCTTTTTTCATAATTAAACAGGCAAATACATGATATCAGAAAATAAATGAGACAAATTATTATCAGTTTGGCCCTAAGTTCGGTCATCCTACGAAATGGTATAAAGATATGCTACGACAGTTAAAACTACACAATTTTAGTGAAAGGTTTTTATTATAAACATTATTAATGTAGATGACAAATAGGAACTTTACTGTGATTTTTTAACCAGGTACTTATATTTCAGAGTATATTTTTACTCTAAAATACCCTCTGAAATAAAATATTATCACATACATAGTTACTACAAACTGAAATGATGTACCTCTCTAAACTTATAATATCATGTTTGCGTGTCATTTGAGTACTTATTAAATTATAATGTCACAAGTTATTAATAACATTCAGAAAAGATAAGGGTGACAAAAAAATCCGCCTAATTGGTAGTAATATGAAGTTTTTCTAAATTAAAAAGCATATGAATCTTTAAAAAGTTTGTAAAAACACCACCAGTCGCTATATTTCTAAATAAAACAATGCAAAAAATCACTTTCGTGGCATAAAAATACCTTCCTTGATAAAACGCCACGAAGGTGATGCCACGAAGGTGACAAAAATATCCATTTTTATATAAATTGCTGCGAAGTTTAGGTGTAACGTTTTAAATCAAATACTACGTAAATATCTCGCACATTTTGGAGTTTCGATGAGCTAACTTTGATTTCAATCGCTAAATACAATACACAAAAATGTTGTCCACGCAAATGATCGATACACCTGTGAATAAATATAAACTTACCATTTTTTTTTTCTCTCGGCACTATTAGCCGCAGTTCTCACTTCTGCGATGCCAGAACACGACTGACGTTCGACTCAATCAAACTCTGTGTTTGATTACTGAAGTTGTGTTCAACAGCCAGCCGTTATACTACGCAAATCTAAAGTACCTAAAATTGTGTGACTGACGCGTATGTTGTTTTAAATATGTCGCGTATGTTGTTACTGTGTGCACACTTTACTTTATTTCTAGTGGCAATCAATACTATTTTACTTTACTTTTACTTTAAATACAAAATAATGATGAAATGTTTTTTCTTATACTATTGGGTGTAAAGTATATTTGATTACGATGACTCTAGGTAACATACAAATACACCGAAATTTGGTGAAACAGTAACCAAATGTTTTACTGCAACGGGAAGTGTGACTCGATGAGAATAAGAAAAATGCCCCGTTTTTTAACCATTCGTGTTAATTTTTGGTATTAGTTTATTGTGACAAGTTTTATTTGTTTTGTAGTCTAATAAATGTTTTATCCTCTAATTCAAAGATTCTGTTTCTATCTTATACCGTTTAGGAAATATAACTGTATGGATATCAAAATTAAGCTTTGATGAGAATTACCCGAACACTATCTAGCTGGATTCGGGTGAACCAAAATGACAATGCGTTTGCTAGCCGCTGTTTTATCTGTCTTTTTCATATATTTAGAAACAGACAAATGCTAAAAAGGCGCCAGCATGACGGCGTAATATCTACAGTCCCTTACGTTTCGTCTATTTCTATTGATGTAGGCCTACGAATACGCGTCCATGAAGCTACGCCTCCGTGGACAGTTACACTTAGCCAAACTCCTAATTGAGCTAAAGATTTATAGTGACAATTAATAGTTCCGCTAGTTGCGCTGCGCTGGATTTCATACAAAAATCTTACGATACTCGATAGCGAGTACATATTTGAGCATTTGATTGAACTCATAATAGAGGTACTGGCCTATTTAGGAAGGTACCTACTTATATCCGTCAGATTTAGAGTTATCCGCTGTCAAATATAACACAATGTTAACATACACATAACATTTGTGTAGGGATACGGCCTGCATTATGATTTTCCAGCTAATCCAAGTAATACTACGTGTCGGCGATATAATGTAACACCCGACCGAGCAGATAAAGTTGTACACACTTTATTACGGTTGGCAACATCTGTATGCTTTTTGTAGCACTGGCATAGTGTAAAAACGCGTTTACAGTAAGATAGCTTGGGATTAAGTTAACCTACTGAGGAAAAGTGTACACACATAGGCTTAACTAAGGGGTAAAAATTATCACGTTAACAAAATACTGCATTAGATACAACTAAGGCAAACCAACCCACAGCTACAACAAGATCTATCACTTATGTAAAGGAACTACTAGTCTAGGATCGTTAGTTTCAAAGTTATAGCTATTTTAAGTTTGACGGCTGTCAACCAAAATGAAGATGTCAATGAGATCTATCACTTCTGTAAATAAACTACTAGTCCAGGATCGTTAGTTTTAAAGTTATATCCATTTTAAGTTTGACAGCTGTCATACAAAATGAAGATTTCAATGAGATCTATCACTTTTGTAAAGAAACTACTAGTCCAGGATCGTTAGTTTTAAAGTCATATCCATTTTAAGTTTGACAGCTGTCATCCAAAACAAAGATATTGATAAGATCAATCACTTCTGTAAAGAAACTACTAGTCCAGGATCGTTAGTTTAAAGTTATAGCCATTTTAAGTTTGACAGCTGTCATCCAAAATGAAGATATCGATGAGATCTATCACTTCTGTAAATAACTACTAGTCCAGGATCGTTAGTTTCAAAATTATAGCCATTTTAAGTTTGACAGCTGTCATCCATAACGAAGATGTCATTGAGATTTATCACTTATGTAAAGAAACTACTAGTCTAGGATCGTTAGTTTCAAAGTTATAGATGTTTTAAATTTGACAGCTGTCATCCAAAATGAAGATTTCATTGAGATCTATCACTTATGTAAAGAAACTACTAGTCTAGGATCGTTAGTTTCAAAGTTATAGCTATTTTAAGTTTGACGGCTGTCAACCAAAATGAAGATGTCAATGAGATCTATCACTTCTGTAAATAAACTACTAGTCCAGGATCGTTAGTTTTAAAGTTATATCCATTTTAAGTTTGACAGCTGTCATACAAAATGAAGATTTCAATGAGATCTATCACTTTTGTAAAGAAACTACTAGTCCAGGATCGTTAGTTTTAAAGTCATATCTATTTTAAGTTTGACAGCTGTCATCCAAAACAAAGATATTGATAAGATCAATCACTTCTGTAAAGAAACTACTAGTCCAGGATCGTTAGTTTAAAAGTTATAGCCATTTTAAGTTTGACAGCTGTCATCCAAAATGAAGATATCGATGAGATATATCACTTCTGTAAATAACTACTAGTCCACGATCGTTAGTTTCAAAATTATAGCCATTTTAAGTTTGACAGCTGTCATCCATAAAGAAGATGTCATTGAGATTTATCACTTATGTAAAGAAACTACTAGTCTAGGATCGTTAGTTTCAAAGTTATAGATGTGTTAAGTTTGACAGCTGTCATCCAAAATGAAGATTTCATTGAGATCTATCACTTCTGTAAAGAAACTACTAGTCCAGGATTGTTAGTTTCAAAGTTATAGCCATTTTAAGTTTGACAGCTGTTATCCAAAACGAAAATATTGATGAGATCTATCACTTCTGTAGAGAAACTACAGTCCAGGATCGTTAGTTTCAAAGTTATAGCCATTTTAAGTTTGACAACTGTCATCCAAAATGAAGATTTCAATGAGATCTATCACTTTTGTAAAGAAACTACTAGTCCAGGATCGTTAGTTTTAAAGTCATATCCATTTTAAGTTTGACAGCCGTCATCCAAAACAAAGATATTGATAAGATCAATCACTTCTGTAAAGAAACTACTAGTCCAGGATCGTTAGTTTAAAAGTTATAGCCATTTTAAGTTTGACAGCTGTCATCCAAAATGAAGATATCGATGAGATCTATCACTTCTGTAAATAACTACTAGTCCAGGATCGTTAGTTTCAAAATTATAGCCATTTTAAGTTTGACAGCTGTCATCCATAACGAAGATGTCATTGAGATTTATCACTTATGTAAAGAAACTACTAGTCTAGGATCGTTAGTTTCAAAGTTATAGATGTTTTAAGTTTGACATCTGTCATCCAAAATGAAGATTTCATTGAGATCTATCACTTCTGTAAAGAAACTACTAGTCCAGGATCGTTAGTTTCAAAGTTATAGCCATTTTAAGTTTGACAGCTGTTATCCAAAACGAAAATATTGATGAGATCTATCACTTCTGTAAAGAAACTACTAGTCTAGGATCGTTAGTTTCAAAGTTATAGCTATTTTAAGTTTGACAGCTGTCATCCAAAATGAAGATGTCAATGAGATCTATCACTTCTGTAAAGAAACTACTAGTCCAGGAACGTTAGTTTTTAAGTTATATCCATTTTAAGTTTAACAGCTGTCATACAAAACGAAGATATTGATGAGATCTGTCATTTCTGTAGAGAAACTACAGTCCAGGATCGTTAGTTTCAAAGTTATAGCCATTTTAAGTTTGACAACTGTCATCCAAAACGAAGATATTGATGAGATCTATCACTTTTGTAAAGAAACTACTAGTCCAAGATCGTTAGTTTTAAAGTTATATCCATTTTAAGTTTGACAGCTGTCATACAAAACGAAGATATTGATGAGATCTATCACTTCTGTAGAGAAATTACAGTCCAGGATCGTTAGTTTCAAAGTTATAGCCATTTTAAGTTTGACAACTGTCATCCAAAATGAAGATTTCAATGAGATCTATCACTTTTGTAAAGAAACTACTAGTCCAGGATCGTTAGTATTAAAGTCATATCCATTTTAAGTTTGACAGCTGTCATCCAAAACAAAGATATTGATGAGATCAATCACTTCTGTAAAGAAACTACTAGTCCAGGATCGTTAGTTTCAAAGTTATAGCCATTTTAAGTTTGACAGCTGTTATCCAAAACGAAAATATTGATGAGATCTATCACTTCTGTAGAGAAACTACAGTCCAGGATCGTTAGTTTCAAAGTTATAGCCATTTTAAGTTTGACAACTGTCATCCAAAATGAAGATTTCAATGAGATCTATCACTTTTGTAAAGAAACTACTAGTCCAGGATCGTTAGTTTTAAAGTCATATCCATTTTAAGTTTGACAGCTGTCATCCAAAACAAAGATATTGATAAGATCAATCACTTCTGTAAAGAAACTACTAGTCCAGGATCGTTAGTTTAAAAGTTATAGCCATTTTAAGTTTGACAACTGTCATCCAAAATAAAGATATCGATGAGATCTATCACTTCTGTAAATAACTACTAGTCCAGGATCGTTAGTTTCAAAATTATAGCCATTTTAAGTTTGACAGCTGTCATCCATAACGAAGATGTCATTGAGATTTATCACTTATGTAAAGAAACTACTAGTCTAGGATCGTTAGTTTCAAAGTTATAGATGTTTTAAGTTTGACATCTGTCATCCAAAATGAAGATTTCATTGAGATCTATCACTTCTGTAAAGAAACTACTAGTCCAGGATCGTTAGTTTCAAAGTTATAGCCATTTTAAGTTTGACAGCTGTTATCCAAAACGAAAATATTGATGAGATCTATCACTTCTGTAAAGAAACTACTAGTCTAGGATCGTTAGTTTCAAAGTTATAGCTATTTTAAGTTTGACAGCTGTCATCCAATATGAAGATGTCAATGAGATCTATCACTTCTGTAAAGAAACTACTAGTCCAGGAACGTTAGGTTTAAAGTTATATCCATTTTAAGTTTAACAGCTGTCATACAAAACGAAGATATTGATGAGATCTGTCATTTCTGTAGAGAAACTACAGTCCAGGATCGTTAGTTTCAAAGTTATAGCCATTTTAAGTTTGACAACTGTCATCCAAAACGAAGATATTGATGAGATCTATCACTTTTGTAAAGAAACTACTAGTCCAAGATCGTTAGTTTTAAAGTTATATCCATTTTAAGTTTGACAGCTGTCATACAAAACGAAGATATTGATGAGATCTATCACTTCTGTAGAGAAATTACAGTCCAGGATCGTTAGTTTCAAAGTTATAGCCATTTTAAGTTTGACAACTGTCATCCAAAATGAAGATTTCAATGAGATCTATCACTTTTGTAAAGAAACTACTAGTCCAGGATCGTTAGTATTAAAGTCATATCCATTTTAAGTTTGACAGCTGTCATCCAAAACAAAGATATTGATGAGATCAATCACTTCTGTAAAGAAACTACTAGTCCAGGATCGTTAGTTTCAAAGTTATAGCCATTTTAAGTTTGACAGCTGTCATCCAAAATGAAGATATCGATGAGATCTATCCCTTCTGTAAATAACTACTAGTCCAGGACCGTTAGTTTCAAAATTATAGCCATTTTTAGTTTGACAGCTGTCATCCAAAACGAAGATGTCAATGAGATTTATCACTTATGTAAAGAAACTACTAGTCTAGGATCGTTAGTTTCAAAGTTATAGCTGTTTCAAGTTTGACAGCTGTCATCCAAAATGAAGATTTCAATGAGATCTATCACTTCTGTAAAGAAACTCTTAGTCCAGGATCGTTAGTTTCAAAGTTATAGGCATTTTAAGTTTGACAGCTGTTATCCAAAACGAAAATATTGATGAGATCGATCACTTCTGTAAAGAAACTACTAGTCAAGGATCGTTAGTTTTAAAGTTATAGCCGTTTTAAGTTTGACAGCTGTTATCTAAAACGAAAATATTGATGAGATCTATCACTTCTGTAAAGAAACTACTAGTCCAGGATTGTTAGTTTCAAAGTTATAGCCATTTTAAGTTTGACAGCTGTCATCCAAAATGAAGATTTCAATGAGATCTATCACTTCTGTAAAAAAACTACTAGTCCAGGATTTTTAGTTTCAAAGTTATAGCCATTTTAAGTTTGACAGCTGTCATCCAAAATGAAGATTTCAATGAGATCTATCACTTTGTAAAGAAACTACTAGTCCAGGATCGTTAGTTTTAAAGTTATAGCCGTTTTAAGTTTGACAGCTGTTATCTAAAACGAAAATATTGATGAGATCTATCACTTCTGTAAAGAAACTACTAGTCCAGGATTGTTAGTTTCAAAGTTACAGCCATTTTAAGTTTGACAGCTGTCATCCAAAATGAAGATTTCAATGAGATCTATCACTTCTGTAAAGAAACTACTAGTCCAGGATTTTTAGTTTCAAAGTTATATCCATTTTAAGTTTGACAGCTGTCATCCAAAATGAAGATTTCAATGAGATCTATCACTTTGTAAAGAAACTACTAGTCCAGGATCGTTAGTTTTAAAGTTATAGCCATTTTAAGTTTGACAGCTGTCATCCAAAACGAAGATATCGATTAAATCTTGTCAGGTGTTGACGTATGACTTTGAAGTTTGACATGTCACTTTGACATCTGTCACTTTAAAATATCTTACTACCTAGATAAAATACTTGGTGTTTTTTTTTCTTCATAATTGACGATTATTTTGACATCTGTCACTTTGACATCTGCCACTTTGGCATCTGTCACTTTAAAATGTCTTGTTACCTAATTACAAAATATGTTGTTTTTTTTTCTTCATAAATGTCGATTATTTCTTCATTAGTTTCCAACTCTAGTGGACGGGTAAATGCGAATTCCCCGTGCACCCACCAGTGGGTGAAGCCAGAGGGTGCACGGGGCATGCCCCAGATAAAGTAGTGTATGAAACGGCACATTTATATATGTATGTATATATTCATATATGTATACATTTATTGATAAGGAGTTCCTAAAGTAACAATTTAATCCTGATCTAGGAGTTCTGACTTCATCATCATGTCATAAACTTTGGATTGTTATTGGTAAGATGCATGTGCAATATATTATTTGCAGTATCTTTTACCTAAATACCTACTTCTAGTTATGCTTCAGTCAGTGCATAAACAGAACATTGGTGTGGATAGTACTAGCTATCCACACCACGCGGCGTTGCCCGCGTGCACAGCTATATATAATAGTGAAACGTAGTCTCTTTGTTCGTTTGGGAAGCTTTCACGCCAAAACGGCTGGTCCGATTTTGATGAAACTTTGTAAATAGGTACTGTACAATTATAGAGACCAACATAGAATACTTTTTATCCCGTAAATGGTAATTTTCCACGGGAAAACTGGAAAATGTTGATTGTGAGAAACTGTTGCCACGGAAACGAAATAATAACATGTCTGTCAAAAATCATCAAGAGCTTTGGTGCTATACTTTTGCATTGGTTTATTATTCTAGAAAAACATAGGAAACTTTTTTCGTGATAAATTGGTATATTGGTAGTTTAGGTCCTGAAATAGCAAATGAGTACTTTTAACCTAGAGGAATGACCACGCGTGCGAAGCTTCGTGCACAGCTAATAAAATATAAATAGCCATACATCCCGCCGCGTCTGCGCCCAGCACGCTTCGTCTTGTGCTAGTGTCGGTCGAGCACAGAACAAATAAAAGCCACATGTCTTACTGCTCATGTACAAACTATGGTACACAAAGGCTCTTACCTCCACAGGCTATCAATCACAGCTAATCCTCGGCACCTGCTGTTCTTTATTTGGCCATCCTTTCGGATGGATCGATGTGGAACCACTACTCTGGCTGTTAATTCAACATACGCAGCGCTGGAGCAAGGCAGACGCTGCCAGGGGCTCCAAAATTTACAGTTAAAAAGTTTTAATTGCAATTAAAAGCAGCTGAACAGATGAACAGAGAGATGGGCATGTGAATGATCAAAAGCTTTTTTTAAGCACGGATATTTTACGCTAAAAATACTCCGTGTATTGAATATGTTTTTGTGAATTGTATGGAAGAAACTGTTCATTTGGAAGTGAAATTTTCCATATGGATTTGGAGCTGTGCTATTTTGTAGGAAACTGAAGAAATAGTAACCTAATGATTGTAAACGAAATCAAAAGATACCAGAGCGACAAGAATTAACTATAGATAATCCTTAACCAGCAAGTTGACATGTATATACCCATCCAGCATAGTTTGACATCTCGTTGTTAAAACAAATTAGAGAAATTGGAATTCCACTTTTCTTCCTCCTGTGACATGAGTTATGCCCCTCTGTTTCATGAGCATAGCTAAAACGAATAAACGAACGAATAACGAATTTTAAAAATGTTATATTCTTGTTCAGTAGCTTATTTTAAATACCCTAGACCATTTTTTTGTTTAATTATCTTCTTTGTACTGACTATTTCGTTCCTATTGCTTTATTTTAAGTATGGATTTTACCTTTTAGTACATATAAAACCGATTAACTTAAAATTCTTTTTTACTTGTTTTATTTTCAAGTTTTTAATTATTTGTTTAGTAATTTCTATAGTGTACTGTGTTCCACTTGTATTGGTATCAAATGAAAGGGTTCATTTGATACCCATATCAAATGAAAGGGTTCATTTGATACCCATATAGAGGGTATTGAAAAAAAAGAAGAAAATCGCCATTTTGTTGTGGCGGCCATCTTGGATTTGGAATTTTCATGGTGTCCTGTATGTTACTAGTTAAGCCCTTTCATTTGATACCCATTAAGAAGGGGTTGAAAAAAATATGTAATCCGTTATTTTGTAGTGGTGGCCATCTTGGATTTACAATGATATTGAATAAACATAATTGTATTGTCATCAAAACTAAAGGTGTGTACCAAATTTTAGATCAATCGGTCAGATAGGGGAATAAATTTCAATTACTAGATTTAACAACAAACAAATAAACAAAAATCAACATATAGGTCGAGCTAAATAAAACCGATTAATTAATTAATTAAAAAAGTGTTACCAGTTCAGCCAACTGAAATGTACAAATGAACTAGTGGGATTAGATGGTTTTGACACACAACCAGAGTTGTGTGGTGTATGTATATTTATCCGTTATCTAGTACCCATAGTACAGGCACTGTGGTACAGGGTATCCTAGTTTGGGGCTAGGTAATTGGTGTGGAATTGTCCCGAATATATTATTATTATTATTATATTATACTAGCTGTACCCGCGGCTTCGCACGCGTGTTCTTTTCTTAAGGTTCAAAGTACCATAATGTAAGGACCAATATACCAACATTTGAACAAAATTTCTTCAGCCGTCATAAATACTTTATCAATTGCTCGGCTTATAACTCACCGGGTTGAGATACCAATTACACCAGATTTAAATCAAACCCTTAGCTATCAATGAAAACCGCATTGCAATCGGTCCAGTAGTTTTTACGTGATGCGTGAACAAACAAACATACAGATAAACAGAAAGAAAGACACGATTAACAAAAAATTAATTGTTCAATACCTTTTTTAAGCACCCAAGAGCATTTTTTTCATTTGAATTCATTTAGTAGTTTGGGTGCGATGCGCGGTCAAGATATGGACAAACAGACAAACAAAATTAAAAAGTAAAACAGTTTAGCTTCAGTATCGAATATAGAGAACCACCCAAAAAATAATTTTTATTACTTAAATATTAACATAACTTTGGACCCATATCCTACAGAAACCCTTTACTTTTTCGGGATTAAACGTGTCCTCAATTTTAACCCATCATATAACTTAAGACAGTGCCAAGTTGCATCAAAACCCATCCGTTACTTTCAGCGTGGTACGTGTTCTTTTAAATAATTTTCAACCCCTAAATAATAACCTATAAACTTTTCGATATGTAAAGTATCTTAAGTCCTACCTCGTAGTACGAGCTCAAATCATACCAAGTTTTGTTTTGAATTCATCCAGTAGTTCCGGCGGCGTGATGCGCGGCTAAGATACAGACTGACAGACATACAGACAAAAATGAAAAAAGATACAGTTTAGGCTTCGTAATCGAATATAGAGAAACTTCCAAAAAAAACACTATATCTTTAATGTACAGAATTTGGACCCATATCCCACAGGAACCCTTTATTTTTTCGGGACAAAATGTATTCATAATTTTCACCTATCTGATAAACTATGTCTGTGCCAAGTTGCATCAACATCCGTCCAATAGTTTCAGCGTGCTAAGTGTTATTTTAAATGAGTTTCAACCCCTATCCTGCGAGAACCCATTAATTTTTCGGGATGAAATTATCCAATGTCCTACCTCGAAGTGTGAACTCAAATCATACCAAATTTCATTTCAATTCATTAAGTATTTTCGGGTGGTGCGCTGTCAAGGTACAGATAGACAGATGGACAGACAGACACACAGACAAAAATTTTAAAAATACAGTGTTGGGTTTAGTATTGAATATAGAACAGCATCCAAAAAAATACATAATATCTTCAATTTACAGAATTTTGAACATTATCCCAAAGGAATACTTTATTTTTCGGGATAAAAAGTATCCTCAATTTTTGCCCATTATATAAACTATGACTGTGCCAAGTTTCAACAAAATTCGTCAAGTAGTTTCAGGGTGATACGTGTTCTTTTAAATAACTTTCAACGCCTATCCTGCAGGAACCCTTTCATATTTCGGGATGAAAAGTATTCTATGTTCTACCTCGAGATATGAACTCAAATCATACCAAATTTCATTTGAATTCATTGAGTATTTTCGGCGTAATGCACTTCCAAGGTACAGACAGACAGACGGGCAGACAGACAGAAAGACAAGAAATTAAAAAAATACAGTTTTAGCTTTAGTATTGAATATAAAAAAGGCCCCCTAAAAAAAACCTTTAATTTACAGAATTTGGGACATTATCCCGTAGGAACTCTTTATTTTTCCGAGATAAAAAGTATCCTCAATTTTAACCCATCATATAAACTATGACTGTGCTAAGTTGCACCAAAATCTGTCTAGTAGTTTCAGAGTGGTAAGTGTTTTTTTGAAATAACTTTCAACCCCAATCCTGCGGGAACCCTTTCATTTTTCGGGATGAAAAGTAGCCTATGTCCTACATCGTAGTATGAACTCAAATCATACCAAGTTTCATTTAAATTCATTGAGTGGTTTCGGCGTGATGCCTAGCCAAGATACAGACAGACAGACAGACAGACAGACAGACAAAAAGGAAAAAACACAGTTTTGGCTTCAGTATCGAATCTAGAGTAAGGTCCAAAAAAAAATTCTAAATATCTTCAATGTACAGAATTGGACCCGTTACAGTTAAGTTTTATTATAAGTATAGATATATAGATTACTGAGGTTTGTCGATAAATCTTACTCTAAAATATTTATGATATAGGTTTTCAGGGGAGAAAAAATAGTAAATAAGAGGTTTAGATGACTGTAGAAAATTCAAAATTATTGTCATTCATTTTCGTACTTGTATTTTCTTATTTGAACCTATAACTTCATCATACCTTACGACTTAAAACTATATCTAAAACGGTCTCCATTTTCCAGTTTTAATATGTAGAATCTTTAGAATTTAGTTAATCCGTGCAGTATAAAACCGTACATAAATAGAATGAGTAGGAATGCTTCTAACAGTGTCCGGAATCCGAGGAACGCAACGGCAATAACAACCCTTGTTTGTGACTGGTCGCTGGCGACCAATCCCGGCTGGCGTCACCCTTCGCATATTTTGAATCCTGCTCTACATTTTGGCAAAGGAATCACTAGGGCTGACAATAGCACTTCACTCTACTATTATAAACTAGCTGTGGACATTTTCTTGGGATAAATTAGTACCTATTAAGTACTAGTAGCTCTTTGAGCTGTTGACCTTGCGAGCCTGTCTTTACTTAGTTAAATGGTTGAAATATGTTTTTTTACGTATTCAACACCCGTGGAGAACGATTACCGTGGACCGTGGACCCGTGGATACGGGTGTTGAATACGTAAAAAAAAACATATTTCAACCATTTCGAAAATGTTCTGAACATTTATTCAGTTGAAATATTTCGAATATCTGAAGCGACATAAAAATATAATTATCGACTCTACTCACAAAATTTCACGAGAATCGGTTGAGAAATGCGACCTGCAGTAGAGAGCAGCCGGAAATCCGCTGGACATGTATACGAAAGCATTTGTGCCCAAGCTGAAACGGAGACGCTTCGCTCGCGCTTCGCGCTCTCTCGGCAAATAGTTTTTTATCGATTGCTGGGCGTCTACTCTTCGCGTCGAGATTCTAAGTCCATCAGATTTTAAGTCAAATCCTAAACTGTCCAACAGAGAAACCCGCAATTCAGTCGGTGCAGTAATTTTTACGTGATTTGCAAACAAATATCCAGACAGACAGACACGATTAAAGAAATAAAAAAGTCCAGTAGCATTTTTTTTTAAATATTATCTTGTTTGTACAGACTTTTATTACTCATTGCTTTAGATATAAATAAGAAAATGTGAAAGTAAATATACTCGTATTAACTCTGTCTGAAGGTCTATTATCACTTGGTCACATTTCATCCAAATCACAGTTGGTCCACACGCATTTCGTCAAATACACAAATAGATAGTCAAAGTACATGCGAGACAAATAACTGTTTAAATATTCGTCTTACTGTGTGTTTATTACCTTTTCACGACTAAACGGCTGGACCGATCTTGATAAAATTTAGCAAGGAAATAGTGACCCGAATATGATTTTTCCCAAATCCCCGTTAATAGGGAAATCTAACGGGCATTTTACACTAACCCACTACACTAACCCGATGTGTATTTGTTTTAACTATATCGGATTTATTGGTATGCCATAGAGAGTTATTGTATTGTTCGTATGGTATTGTACTAAGCTGACAGTTCAATAAGCTTCATCTCCAGGCTCTGACAGAGAATGGCCACGTCTCGTGCAGACGGGTGGCGTGACAAGTTGACAGATTGAGGTCGCACTCGCTATCCTTTCAGCAGCACCGACCTGTTTCACTTACCAAGGAATTAGGAATTGAATCTGACCTTTGACCTCTCAAGCCTACGTCAAACTAGGACACGAGATCCACTGAATTTTTGAACTCCATAGTTTAGGTTACTTTGTCGTATGAGGTAGTGCTAGTCTCTGGTGTCAGAGTTTGTCAGGCCGCCCGAGGGCCTTTGACTTAATTACTGCTATAGCTGGAACGGACAGATTGACGTGCCCTCCGGAGCACGGAGCGATTGAAAACCGCAGATATCTTAGAAAAGTCATTAGTGCGGAAAGCATTAAAAATAAACAAAGCATACACCCTCATTATTATAAGAGTACGAGCTTGAAATGTGTATTATTATAGCTGCGTCCGCGGACTTGCCTGCGTGTACTTTTTTTCTGAGATATAAGTGTTATTTTAGGACCAAAAGTCCTATGAAGTACGTAACTATCAAAATTCGCTGATCGATGCTTAGCTTCTTCTCATCGCTTCGTAAAATACTAAGCTATCCAACTGTTTAAACCACATTTCAATCGGTCCAATAGATCTTACGTAATTCGCGAACTAACTTTCAGTTTTAAAAAGAACTAAGTAGTTTCATCATCTTATTTTATATCATCGACATCATATTTTTCATCATCTCATTTTATATCATCGTCATCATTTTTTTACTACTTTGAACAGACTTTTTGTTAATTCTTTATTTTAAGTACTTATAGATAGACTAGCTGACTAGCTGATGCCTGCGGCTTCGCACGCGTGGTCATTTCTGTAGGTTAAAAGTACTCCTTGTGCTATTCCAGGACCTAAAATACCAATATACCAACATTTGATCAAAATTCCTTCAGTCAAAAATATTTTTATCGATCGCTCGGCTTCTACTCATCGGATTGAGATATAAAGTACATCAGTTTTTAAGTCAAAACATAAGCTATCCAACAGTAAAAACTGCATCGCAATCGGTCCAGTAGTTTTTACGTAATGCGCGAACAAACATACAGACGGACAAACAGACAGACACGAGTTTTTAAAATGTTATATTATTGTTCAGCAGCCTATTTTATGTACCCTAGACCATTTCTTTTGCAATTATTTTCTTTGTACAGACTTTTGAAGTGGCAATGGGCAGGCCATATAAGTCGCAGAACCGACAACCGTTGGGGAATAAAAGTTCTCAAATGGCGACCACGAACAAGCACGCGAAGTGTGGGGAGACCCCCCACACGATGGACCGACGACATTGTAGCCATCGCAGGAAGTCGGTGGATGGAGGTGGTACAAGATCGCTCGTCATGGCGCTCTTTGGGGGAGGCCTATGTTCAGCAGTGGACTTCTAAAAGCTGACATGATGACAGACTTTTTCGTTCCCATTGCTTTATTATAAGTATAAATAGTAAGTAACTTAAATTGACAAGGACAGCAACCCTATCCTCCATCTAGTTTCTAAAATCGTACAGAACGTAAATTTAAGCTCTCGCAAGCAATTTTGTAATCGACATTTGGAGCCCGGCCAAAACGTTGGATGTCGCGTAACACGTTGAATTTTAAGAGTGCACTGTAATATTATGCTAAGCACGTACTTTAAAAGACAAGATACGCACATAGGAAAACCCGACTGAGAATGGTTTCTAACCAACTAGGTCCAAAATAGTAAATCGAAATGAAAAATGATTAGAGAAACCTGATGATTTTCATATACCTATTCAATGATACCCCACTTAACATAGTTTGTCGACTTTCAGTTTTTTTCTTATCCACAATATGGCGTCTGGTTGTCGCCATTTGACAACCAGACGCCATATTGTGAAAAATTATATATTGAATTTTGATTACTGTCATGTCTTTAGTGACACTCGCAAGATTAAGACAAATCGCTTGGCGTAAGATTGTTCAGTACCACAAAGGAACCGACATACGTACATACAAGGACTGAAACATAATACCTGGAAAATAAACCATTGCATTTAATTTTTTCATTTCATTTCATTTTTCAATACCCTCCGCTCAGTCGGGTAAAAAGTAAAACACATTTCTAATTTCCGCAAGTTTATCATGTTTAGTTACAATTACAACTAGCGCTTGGCCGCGGTTTCGTCCGCGAAAACTTCCTAGGTCCTTCCCAGGGGGTTAAAACTAACTCGTCACTAAATTTAATCAAGATCGGTCCAGCCGTTTAGTAGTGAGAAGGCAGGCAGAGTTACTTTCGCTATTATAATATTATTAAGGAACTAGCTGTGGTCATTTCTCTAGGTTAAAGGTACTCTATGTGTTATTCCAAGAAAAGTTTTTTATCCATTGCTCGGCATCTAATCATTGGATAAAGATACCAAGTACCCCAGTTTTTAGTTCAAACTAACTTTCGGTCAAACTCTATCCAACACTGAAAACTGCATCACAATCGGTCTAATAGATTTTACGTGATGTGCGAAAAAACATACAGGCAAACAAACAAACAGACATACACGAATTTAAATAAAGTTATATTCTTGTTCAGTAGCTTATTTTAAGTAACAAAGTTTTTTTTTCTGTTTTTGAGTTTTTTCTAAATTATCCGAATTGCAAAGTAAATGCTTAAAAATATGGAGCAAAACATTTCAAAAAGCGCGTGATTTCGATCCACGCATGTCTGGGTTGGCAGGCAGACATGCTCCCACTAAACCACATAGCATAGTGGAGACAGGGTCGAAATTATGATACCGTTTTAATGTTTTATTTATATTACATTTAAATTATCATAACTTTGAATACCTATCCTGCGGGAACTTATGTTTTTTTTTTCGGGATAAAAAGTATTCTAAGTGTTAATCCATAATATAAGCAATGATTGTGCCAAGTTGCATCAAAATCCGTCAGGTAGATTCAGCGTGATGCGTGTTCAAAGAGACAGACAGACAGACAGACAAAAAATACAAAAATATATTTATTTCACTCAATATCGATTTTGAAGTTTATCTCGACTATAATTTTCAAAAAATATTTAATTTCCAGATTTAGCACAGTTACAGTTTTAATATAGTAATAGATATGGATGTGAGCAGTAAACGAATTGAACACAACTTACCAAGGTGTTTTTATGTCAAATTATTACTTAACTAGCTTTTGCCCGCGACTTTGTCCATGCGGACTACAGTTTATCGCGAAAAAAGCATCCTTTGTTCTTCAAGGATATTAAAAACCAATGCAAAATTATAGCAACAACGCTCTTGATGCTTTTTGACAGAATTGTTATATTTCGTTCCCATGGCAACCGTTCCTTACAGCGAGTAATCGTCATTTTCCAGTTTTCCAGTAGAACCTTACCATTTTCCGGGATAAAAAGTATCCTATGTTGGTCTCTATATTGTACAGTACCCATTTACAAAGTTTCACCAAAATTGTATCAGCCAATTTGGCGTGAAAGCTCCACAAACAAACAAACAATCAAGTAAACAACGAGACCACGTTTCACTTTTATAATATTGGTGTGGATAATGTAAGCATGTTGACGACCGGTTGGTCTAGTGGCTAGAGATCCTAAGTACGAAATCGAACGGTCCCGATTCGAATCCTGCAAGGTGCAATCATTTGTGCGATGAGCAGAAATGTTTGTTTCCGAGTCATATATGTAATATTCTTATCTATGTATGTTTGTCCGTTATCTAGTATCCATAGTATAGGGCATCCTAGTTTGGGGCTAGGTAATTGGTGTGGAAATGTAAATTATAAGCATTAAAGCAGGGGTGTCACTCCGCAGTTTAGGTACGTTCGGCCTGCGCGCCTCTCGGGCAGGCGTATGCCAGGGTTGTCAGCAGGCTAGGTTGCCGCTTGGCTCTCGCTCGACTAAATTCCGGTATATATTGAAAAGGTTAGCTATAGATATCGGGTACCAGTGTAGAGATGGGGGGAGGGGGGAGGAGGGAAGTCCCCCTCAACGCTGCCCCTGTCCACGAGATTTTTGAGTTATGTATTTTTAGTTTAAAAAAAAACACACCTTTAGATATCCGGTGCCAGCGTATAAGGACCCCCTTAGAGAGAGGGGAGAGGGTGAGGGAATTGAAGTCCTCCCATCCCCCTCCCTCCCTACGCTGGTACCCGATTTCTAGAGATTTACCAGCTATTTTGTTGTATTTAAACCATCACATAAATTCTCTGTAACTGTAGTGTGTAATGTGCATAATAAGATCGAGATTGTTATACATAGGTATAAGCACTTTATGGTGTCTAAAGGAATAAACTGTTGTGCGAAATACTATTAAATAGATTTTCCTATTGTTCACAAATCAAATTCTATTCCTTTTTGATTGAATATCGTTTTGTTAACCTAAAAGTAAACGCTTGACCCAGTTTAAAGCTAACTACAATTGCCTGTAAGCAGGTACCTAGCCTAAGAATTTGCCAATAGCAATAGCCTATAATAATATATAACTAACTGTGTAACTATAAATAAACAAAAAAACCCGTGTTTGTCAAGCCAACTTAAAAATAACAAAAAATATGTATCTATGTATGTAGGTACTCGTATGTGGATGTTCCACCATATCGTCGCCCCTATTGGTTCTATTTTGACAAGCGAGATGTCAAACGATTCTTCTTTAGGTATAGAGTGTCATAGGCAATTTTTTACCCAACCGTAGTCGGGTTTAAATTTTGAACTTGTTCTCGCTAAGACAATAAATGTCTTGTTATTTATTGTCTTAGCGAAGTGATCTTTCTGTACTTAGTACTATTTTTTCTTCTGTGATTAAACTTAGCTTAAAGACGGAGTAATGTGCAATTGTCTATGGCATAAAGCCATAAGCTACCGTAAATTGTGTGAATGAGAAGGAATGACAAGATTTTAGGTAAGTGAGAAAAAGTAAGCTGATATTATTTTGTAACTAAGTGCAACGTAGTGAAAGAGATGTCTAGATGCGAAAGTTTGAATGTGTGAAAGAGTAAGCTAAATTGGAATAGAGTGAACGGGATAGTTTAATTATAATATCTTTAGAAGTATGTGAAAAAATAAATAATGAAATTATTATAAATAATTATGGCGAGCATCTCTTTTTAATTCACACCTTATAGTGATAACATAACAAATTTGCCGCCAAAGTAGCGTAGGTAACCTAGCTGTAGGAAATGGATTTCTGATCGCTGCTCCGCTTTCTCTCAAAAATCTTGAATTAGGCTTACTTACATTTCTCCCCACGGCCGCAATGACGTACATAAACAAGGTAACGCTTTTAGGAAAACGGCTCTGTGCTACCAGTGTAAAGGGTCTTCCCATAAAGGTAGGAAATTTAATGTTAAACCAATAATAATTATTTTTAACATTTAGTAGTGGGAAGTGAGTAAGTACCCGGATTTAAATTGCCCTTGCATTCTCTTCAATAAAATGAAGCCTCAAGCAACTGGACTTCCTTCGAGTAAGGATTCTCCAAAGTTACCTGGCTAATAGTTTTGTATGGATGCGAAGCATTAACCGTAGAACAGAATCTTTGCAAGAAACTTGTAGCTGTAGAAATGAGGTTCTACCATGCGAAAAATTTGTTGGATCCACAGGAGGTCTTACGAAGTAGGCACAAATCGTAACAACCCACAAAGAAAAAAGTATATTCATCTTAGAGTAGAATCAATTTTGGGCCAGTTAATTTTTAACCCTCGAACAAAGAGACGGGTGTTATAAGTTTATTTATGTTTCAAAGCTTAGGTAAACGAGATGGTTCTTAGCTATAATGGGGGGAAGGGGGAAGGGGGGAAGGGGGAAGGGGGAAGGGGGAAGGGGGAAGGGGGAAGGGGGAAGGGGACGGGGAAGGGGGAGGGGGAAGGGGAAGGGGGAAGGGGGAAGGGAGGGAAGGGGGAAGGGGGGAAGGGGGAAATGGTGGTGAGGATCGTAGCTCCCAAACAGATGACCGATTTAGCTGCGGTTCTTTTTATGTTTGAAAGCTGAAGTAAACGAGATGGTTCTTAGTATAATGTCGGTGGCGGGGGAGATGGGGGTGAGGATAAATGCTCCCAAATGGATGGACCGAATTTGATGCGGGTTTAATCTTTGAAAACTGATGTGATCGAAATACTTCTTAGCTATAACAGGGGTGGAGGGTCGGAGGTTTTATATTTTTTTATTTGTGCTTGTTAAGTTCATTATTAAAAAAGGAGAAATTCTGTAAATTTTAAATTTATGTGGGTAATTAAGTTAACATGGTTTAATGCCATGTAATAAAGGCTATTGTTAATAGACTTCAGAAAAGGAGACGGTTATATGTTCGGCTGTATGTATGTTTTTTTTTTTTTTTTTGTTTGTCGGTCTATATCTTCGTCAATTGCGGACCGATTATAAAATTATTATTTTTTTAATTCGTAGAATCTCCAGGTGGCCCGTATAAATTGTATCAATATTGATTTAGCAGTTTTTCGAGAATAAATAGTTTTGTTGAGTAAATCCATTCGATTTTGTGTTTATATTGCCTTTATTTTGTGTTTATTTCTAAGATTTCTAAACCGATTTAGATGGTTGTTTTTTATTCAAAGGGGTAAACTTTCCATGTAGTTCGATACCAACTTCATCAAAATTGGTTCAGTAGTTTTATTAGAAAATCTATTTGTTTTATAGTTTATGTTCTCTAATATCTTGGGATTTCTGAACCGAATTAGATGACTGTTTTTACTTGAGTAAGAAGATCTCTAGTATGGTACTGTATAAATTTAAACAAGATTTAATTTAATTCACAGTGTTCAATATTTAGTTCTGGATTGCAAGTCAATTTTGAACAATTTAAGGACTTCCAAAGATGCTGAAGTTTTGCACATGGGTGTAGTTCTGATGACAATTTAAAACTACAGTAGTAGTAGTAGTATTAATAGTCAAAGGAACTACACAATCGGATGATGGAATCCCTTCGAGTTTGAGCTCATTTAGTTTGTCTTGATGAGATCATGTCTGGTTTTATGTGGTATCAAGGGTCTGATGATGGAGCCGGAAGGTAGTCACAGGAACTCAACAACAAAATGATTGAACCCCTTCGAGTTTGGCCTCATTTGGTTTGTCTTAAGAGTTCTCTGGTTTTATGTGGTATCAAGGGTCTGATGATGGAGCCGGAAGGTAGTCACAGGAACTCAACAACAAAATGATGGAACCCTTTCGAGTTTGTGCTCTTTTGGTTTGTCTTGGTGATTTCTCTAGTTTTATGTGGTATGCAGGGATGATGGAGCTGGAAGGTAGTCACAGGAACTCAACCACAAAATGATGGAACCCGGTCAAAACTAATTCAGATGTTATATATGTAGGTTTTATTCATCCTTGGTTTTACTCATCTTAACTTCCTAATAAAATAATAATTTTGTAATCAACCACTAATATAGTAATTACAATTGAGCCAGAACAGTATCACTTTTCGAAATTCGAAACCAACGTAATAATAATGCATAAATACAAAATAGGCTAAGAAAGAGTTTTTTGAAGGCGGTGCCAAACCCAGGCATCATTTAAATCTAATATCTTTACAACATTAATACATACCTATCTACGTAAGAAATAATATGCAGTTGTCTATGATGCACCCTCATACAAAACACGAAACGCAGAAGAGACAAAACAAGAGACTAACACCAGCAGATTTTGATTTTCACACGTTCACAAACTGATTGACACGAATACAGCAATCTAGTAAATGATAAAGTTTTTGTAGATAATTACTTTAAAAGCTTATTTTTTATATAGCACGTCAAGCCGTTTAAGACATTATCTTTTTGAATAAGCTCAACCATATATAATAATTTTCAAATGGAAAAATTTGGGTCACGATAAATTGAAATTGTGGTCAATTGAAAATTACTATATATATATATATATATATTTACGCTAAGCAGGCGTTAATTGCTAGAAAAATCATAAATATATATATTTGGTAGGCGTTATCTTTCAGACACGAAGTTAATCAATATTAGCCGTGTTTGGTTGGTAGTTCGTAATACTACCAATAGCACCGTCTTATGGGGAGCGTTACCGTCCCCATAAGACGGGTTCAAAGAAGCTAGTGGAAAGATTTGGATGATGACGCATAGGTCTCGGTGGCCGAATTGGTAAAGGCATTTGCAGCGCTGAGGCACAGTATGCGAGTTCGAATCTCGTCCGTGACACAATTTTTTCCATTTGATATATATTTTATTATATATATAAGCTAAGCAGGCGTTAACTGCTATAAAAATCATTAAAAAGCTCAACCATATTAATAATTATGGCTCGGCTTGGCACCGCCTTCAAAAAACTCTTTCTTATCCTATGTTGTATTTATGCATTATTATTACGTTGGTAATTTCGAAAAGTGATACTGTTCTGGCTCAATTGTAATTATTTTATTATTTTTGGTGGTCGTCTACAAAAAAAAATATATTTGGAAGTCACTTTTTTTCTTTTTTTTGTATTTTTATTCTGGATGGTGGCGGTTTTTATAGAGAGTGTTTATATTATGAGTGTCTTTTACTTTGGCGATATTATTGGTATTTTTAAAAACAAATGTGCATAATTCTCGGATATGTAATGACTTTATTGATCCGAATATTCAAATCTCAACTCAACCTTGCACCAATTTAGTACCCTACACTTTAATAAGCTATGTGATAATTTGCCAGCGTAAGAAACAGTATGGTAAAATAATTGAAATACGATTGAATTTTGATGCTCTTGGGCAAACAGAGAACCAATGCCAAAGCATTAAAGGCCGTAAACTTTTTGAGAGAAAGTTTGAAGTCCTATAGCAGTGGGGACATAATAGTCTGATGATTGCTTTTAAAGGTACTTACGGCAAAGAATTAATAGTAACAAGCAAAAATTATTATAAAAATACAAAAAACTCGACTGGCGTGCAGGCGTGGGGTGTGGAACGCACGACGCTTACATATGATCGGTTTGCTTTTAAGTCACGATAGCGGACAGACGCACCGCCCGCAAAAATAATAGTAATATAATTTTAACGTTTCATATTTACTTACATATTTTACTTTACTTTAATAGTTGCAATTGCATCATTGGACTCACATAACTTAAATAGTCTAAAATTGAAAATGTTGTAAGAAGCATGAAAGACAATTACTACTGTTGAGGTAAAATAATTTAATATTTTTGGAATGTTCTTTTAAAGACCTACATTTTGATACCTTACTCCATAGGTTTTGATCATATTTGTTATGTCGGAAATACAATATGCAGCTGTAAACCACAATATTAGTTTTCTTGACACTTAGTATATCCTATAGCACTCATTTCAATACTGTGAATCCAATGATACCTCATTTATGAAAATCCATCAAGCCGTTTAGGCTGTAGAATGCACCTAAGAAAACAACAAGCAAACAAACAAATAAAGAAACAAACAAACATATATACAACCCAAACACATAACCTTTCTCAGTCGGGTAAAAAATGATGGTGGTAATAGTTTTTTTTCAGTTTGGTGTCTCTAAAATTTTGAGGAAATGTGAATATGCATCTGGTCACCCTGAATAAATGTAATAATATTCACAGCTTTCACACACACTTTCACAGCGGGCTCCTATCACTTACTAAGTATGTTCTAGATTCAGTTCTCAGGGTTCCGTAGTCTAAAAAAGAACCCTTATAAGATTGTCCATTTGTTGTCCGTCCGTGGTACCAGTCTGTCACACTTCTAAAGTCACGAACCAAAATGCATATTAAAATCGGATACAAGGGTTCGTTAAAAGTAATAGTTATTTAAAGTTTTTTGATGACGTTTTGGCCGAATTGTTAGTGACCCTGACTAGTCGACCAGCGGTCGTGGGTTCGAATCCCGCAAGGTGCAATCATTTGTGTGATGAATAGAAATTTGTTTCCGAGTCATGGATGTAATATTCGTATCTATGTATGTTTATCCGTTGTCTAGTACCCCTAGTACAGGGTATCCTAGTTTGGGTTTCGGTAATCGTTGTGCATTGTCCAGAATTTTATATATTTATTTGTTTTGGCAAATGATTCGTCACTCTCTTGTTTCTATGTTGCATATTTATTTCACAAAACGGAAAAATCTTCCCTCTATGACACCTAATAATTAGTTTAGTGTGGTCAAGAAATTTATTTAAAAAAATCGTAGCACTTAGCTACAACTAGTGCTACGCTAGTATGTGGCACTGGTAATTGTAGCTATGTGCTACGAAAAAAAAACATTGCCTTACCTGTGCTACTTATACGTACACTGGAAAAAAAAACATTGCCTTACCTATACATACAAACAGCTATACATACAAACTTGCAGACATCATTAAATTTAATCTTAAAGTGAACGATAAAACGATCCAATAATCTTGATTGTTTCAATGTGTGTGAGGAAATACTTGTTGCAACACTGTACTTGTATACGTTTTGCTATTTTACTGTAAACTTGGACTCGACCGTATACTTAGAGGTCAACTACTGGTCAGGTACTGACATTGTTTGGTGGGAGCGCGCACTTTGCCTGGAATGACACGTCCGCTCTGTCGTGCGTTCGAGTCATTTATGCACTAGTTAACCAACCGAATACAAATCCAGCCGTTTGGGTGCGTTAGCATTATTAGGTATACTGCTTCTATAAACTTTACATACAAACTTTACATGTGAGCGTAAACACATTGGAGGGGCGGTCAGTTTTAGGCTAGACTATATAGATTATTCCTTTCAATATTGCTACACCAGTTTGTTACATTATGTATTTATGTTACCGTATTTAAATTATAAAAACCGATAGTGTACAATCTGCCGGATTCGATTCAAATTCGTATTATTACAAACAGACGAAAAATCGTAAACAAACATGTACGATCGAATATTACCGACTAATCAGAGCACAGATTTACAATTTATCTGATTTCTGCGATTCATATAGAAATTATTGTCTCTATTCTGATGACACTCCGGCGCAGTTGGAGTACACTTAACTACTATACATCGTAGTGACCGGGGTTCGAATCCTGATTGGGGAAACATTGTGTGATGAACATAAATGTTTGTTGTCAGGTCTTAGATGTTTGTGGTATGTTGGTGTTTTTGTACATGTCACCCGCGACACAGAGAATCCTAGGGTATGTGTTTAAAAGTTATTTATTATTATTATTTATTTATTTATGAACACATACAATAGAAAAATGAACAAAATAAAAATATGTAGCTTACTTCCGCCAAAATTGTAAGTCAGACAAATGATAAATGGTAAAATTAACACAAGTAAAACCCCACGCTAAACAAACCCTATCCAAAGTGAACTAATGTAAAATATAAATGAAATGAAAGCTAAAGCGGCCTGGAGGCCAGAAAAAACACTTATATATTTATATATATTATATGTATATAAATATATATAAATATATACACACAATAAAAAACCCCACGCTAAATAAACAAGTACAAGTATCGTAACACTTATATATTTATATACATGTAATATAAATACACAATAAAAAACATATACCTCGATCCAAATACCAAACGTCTGACATCAATACGACACGTGTTTCGCCTTGTGAAAACCTTACTTGTGTTAATTTTACCATTTATCATTTGTCTGACTTACAGTTTTGGCGGAAGTAAGCTACATATTTTTATTTTGTTCATTTTAAATATGGATTTCCGCAAAGTAACGCCTGAATCTATCAACTACATACAATAGACTTAAGTTTTTTATTTTATATTTTATTTGCCTTGTATTTTGTCAAGTATTTTGTACACAGAACACACGATGATAATAAATATAGTATAGGTATCAATTACTGTCGAAATCCCGGCACACCCTCTATAAATAAACAGGCACTGCCACCTACGTACCGCCTTTGGGCTGTACCAGGACAGTAACATTTATGTTGTCGTTCGAGGAAACTAATCTCTTTCAAAATAAAAATAGATGTTTTCGTTGCCTCTGTAACCTCGAGCCTTATTGTCTACTAGTGACTCGCCCCGGCTTCGCACGGGCAGCGCTTACACCACGGCTTTTTTTACTTTTAGCATATACGAGTATATACGCGTTGTAACTTCTAAAAAAAAACGCCAGTAGGTAAGGGTAATTTAAAATCTTTGGCAACAACGATCGTGGTGTTTTTTTACCATAGACAACTGCATTATTACGCCATTGTACGTAGGAATTGTCTATATATTACTCACAAACTTGAAAATGATTTGGTTTTCATGGCAACGTGTCATCATTATTTCGTTCCATAGCAACGTCACTCGGTTCTTTATTTTTGATACCTTGGGCACAGTACATAATATAATCCCTATATTGGGTTAAATTATTGCAATCTTCACTGGGACCACAATTTTTTGAAAAATAATATACCCCCCATGTTACTCGCTGATAATGTACCTTTCAACAGGTGAAATAATTTTTAAAATCAATATAAGTATATCAAGTATTTTTTTAGTTTATCTATTACAAACAATCAAATCTTTCCTCTTATATATTATTATCTATATTATATATTATCTATCTATTAGAAAGTAGAAAGTCTTAAAATTATAATATGCATGTAATGTACCGACACAAAATAGAAAAAATATATATAGTACCACCGTTATTTTTGTAGAACTTACTGTTATTGATTGTGTGGTTTTACTAAGAAATGTAAAAAATACCACAAAATACGTAACACGAATAAGATAATAAGCTGCAGACCAACAAATAAAAATTCCATCTACCTGGGAACTGGGAACTCTTCCTAAGCCGAAAACAGGTAGCAAGGGTTTATGAGGGCATTATGAGGTTATTAATTACGCTACTACTGGAGGGATAGGTCAGAATACCTCATCATCATCATCATCATCATCATCATTATCGTCATCAGCCTGTATTTATCCTACTGCTGGACGTAGGCCTCTCCTAATGCACGCCACTGAGCTCAATCTTCAGCTCTGCTCATCCATTTTCTGCCAACCGCTTTTTGCAGGTCATCACTCCACCTGGCCATAGGGCGTGCGCTACGTTTGCCTAAATGTGGTCTCCACTTGAGAACTTGTCTTCGGTAAATGTGACCAGTCTACTGCCAATTTAGCTTGCTTATCCTTAGAGCTCTATCGGTTACCTTGGTACTCCGTCGGATATCTTCATTATGAATCTTATCCTTCAGAGAAACTCCAAGCATAGCTCTCTTCATAGCTCGCTGAGCAATCCCAAATTTGTTACTATATAATTAAATTTATGCATTTTTCTACCAAACAAAATAAAATAATTGTTTATTTAGGATGGGGATGCCAAGATCATTTTCCACCTGCCACCGGAGATCCCGGTGACCTGTACTACAAGTTTTATAAATCTATTTCAGGCACCAGCTCCTCACAAAGCTAGGTTAATTTTGTTACTCCTGCTTGATCGCAATTACTGTGTAATAAAAAACATATTATGAGGGAAAACAAAATTAATCTCTCCAAATTTTCACGTTCGCTTTTATTATAATTATCATTGCATTTTTTTGAATCATGATTTTGAATTAATGAAAATGAATTAATGAATGAAAAGTAACAAAATAAGACGATAAGTTCAAAAATTTAAACTAGACTACGGTCGAGTCAAAAACAGCCTATGATACTTGCGATGAAGACGAATCGATTGATACCTCGCTTTTCAAAATCGGACCAAGTTTTTAGTTTGACTTTGAATACATAAACCTTCCTAATCTTCGCAGTAGTCGGGTAAAAAAATTGCCTATGGCACTTTATACCTGAAACGTATTCATCTTCAGGCACAGAACACCTAATTCTATTATGTACCTAGAATACCTAATGGTATTGTGCCTGAATACGAATCGATTGACACCTCGCTTGTCAAAATCGGACCAATAGAGGCGACGCTATGGTGGAACATCCACATACATAGATACATAAATATGTACATACATACATACATACATACATACATCATACATAAAATGTTAAACTCATTACTCTTCCCTTGCTTCGCTGTTGTCGGGTAAAAAGCTCAACATTTTCGCGCTTTCTGCTCTCGCGCTGTTTATTAATTCCATTGCATATTTTTTAGTAAATAACTTCAAATTTTCGTGCGCATTTTCTCGTTCTTTTAGACATAATATTTTATCAATGGAGTTGTAGACGTTTGCTATGCTTTGGAATATTAATTTAATTATTCACATTGATACAAAAGTTAATTGAAAATGTCATCACCCTCCAAACATAAATCTTGGCTACTGATTATAATCTCCTCTTATTACCCATGCCACTATGTACACATATATCCATATAGAGGATATAATAATATGAGTACTGTGACTATAATATGCACAACCAGTAGTGTCGTGGGAGATTTCCGCTCGTTCCCAGAAAATCCGTGAAAGAATTTCCATAGCGGAACTATTGATACTTTTTTCTCATTAGTTCCGTCAACGGTACTTCTGAAAAACTATCTCAGCCCGTGACACTACTGGTTGGACCCGGTGTATCAGACGTCTGTGGTGTCAGTTGTCTTGCTTGAAAATTCATCCATTCATACACAGACCATATAGGAGTTCATACATCGCATAGTTCATACGATACATATCGACGACGAGTCACAGTAATCGTAAACCGGCGAAGTCGTAGCAGTACGCTACGACTTCGATGCTACGACAATCATAGTAGATTTTGCAAGTTGACTTCTAGATGCCTACCTAAATACCTAGGTTTGGTTAGGTATCTATGATAATACAGAATCATAGCACGTAACAAGGTTATCTCGGAATGTATCAAATCAAGCAGACATGCAGTACTCATAAATTAACTCACGAATGTTGCCTTCGTTCGCCACGGACTAAAGCCAGTGGACGCCCTATAGCCATTTCTTGGCTTCTTCCTCATTGTTATGATCAAACTATTTAGTCTTACTGGCATGACCAACAGGAATGTTTTTTTTTTCTCGTGCTATAACCATCCACTTGATAAATAGTACAAATTATAAAATTCTATTACTATTAAATAGGAGGGTTATGATTTTAGCATGTAGATGGCTCAGAAGGGAAATGGGCCTATAGATATTCAAAAGAGATATTTAAAAGGGACTTGTCACCATTTTTGAAAAACTGACGACAGTCTTGTTCCATGCTTTATTGGAGTTCTCCCAGAGAAGAGAACAGAATTAAACATACGCAGAATTAACTTTCCTTTCAGGAGCTCCGTAGTAATTCCGTCCTCACCAGGAGCTTTTCCATTTTTGAGCTGTTTCAGAGCCATCTCAATTTTGTCATGGCAGATTTCTGGCAGCTCTACGGTATAGTCGTGGGTTAGAGTGGCCCTTGACCTCGATTTTTGGTTCGGGTTGCGACGCGTGTGACGCGTCAGTCGGCCATAGAAGTTTTCAACTTCCGCGAGAATCTCCGGTATAGAAACAACGACTTTCCCGCTTGATGTGCTCAACTTCATCAGAAGGCTTCAACCAAGTTGTTGTACCAAGACTTTTGGCCCCAGATTTTGCTCTATCGCTTCTTCTATAGCTCTTGTATTGGAGTGTCGGAGGTGTCGCTTTACCAGCTTTGTTATTTGCTTATTCAAAGCCCGCTGATCTGACGAAGTGACTGCTGGATCTTCGCGTCGTTTCTCAATGAGCTGCAGAGATTCCACCAATAGTTTTTATTTTCTACGTGTACGCCGCATTTTGCAGAACTTTGTTCCCTCTTCCCTCAAGATTCCCACCACTTGGTCAAGTTCCTTGTCAACCTCAATGTCAATTGTGCTTTTAAAGGCAGCGAAATGGTTCTCAATTTCAACTGAAATGTTTTGGATCCAACAACGGTTTGGAGCAGGTTAGGTCGGAGCGTGAACTTCATCAAACGGAGCTATTCAAGATTGCAATCAATATCCAGATTGCTTCGAACCAGTTAGTGATCACTCCCGGTTTTAAACCTAGTGATCACTGAGACATCTATGAATATGCGCTTTTTGACCGCTATGATGAAGTTGATCTCATTTTACGTCACACCATCGAGGTTTTGCCTTATCCACTTTCATTGGGGCTGCTTTTTATAGAATGAGTTCATTAAAAACAGCCCTTTTTTCTACAGGAAGTTGACTAGCATTTGCCCCCTGTGATTTCTGCTGCCAAATCCATGTTGTCCTACTACCGACTCGCTACATGTCTGTACTCCCTTTAACTTTAACGTTGAAGTCTCGCATGACAAACGTTGAAGTGAACTTCTGGTGTTGTGAAGGCTTTAGATATGTCTTCGTACATATACTCTAGGTACATCATCACCCAAGTGTTTCTAAGTCCGTGCGTATACCTGAATAACTTTGAGGCTACCTCTTGGTTAATTTCATTACGAGGTATGCAACCCTATTCGAAACAGTGGATATTTTTACAATATTGTCACAGAGGACCTTATTGACAAGAAACCCGACACAGCCTTGGGATTACTGGTCTCCTTCCTTGAAATACATAAAATGGCCTGACTCTAAGGTAAAGGTGTCCTCGCCCTCTCTTCAGACTTCACATAGTCAGAGCCTCGTCCGTTGTTCGGCAGGATGTACCACGGGCAGGTGAGTTTGACTTGGAGTACTGGTAATTATACTCCCTTATATCCCAAAAATACAAAGAAAATATTATGTAAAAACTAAAAATACTGTGGCATTGTGTTACTTGTTGCATAATTATAGTAACCTTGTAGTATAGTTGTCTGTAAAATTTCTGTCTTTTTAATTTTAGACTACAGTTTATCGCGACAAAAAGCACACCCTATGTTCTTCTAGGATATTAAAAACCAAAGCAAAAGTAGTGGCTCTTTGGAGTTTTTTGACCGTTCCTTACAGCGAGTAATCAACATTATCCAGCCTTCCCATAAAAAATTACAATTTTCCGGGATAAAAATATTTTATTTTAGGATATAAGCTATCTCCATTCCAAATTTCATCAGAATCCATCGAACCGTTATCGCGTGAAAGCTCCCCAAAAAACAAACAAACAAAAAGACAACGTTTCACTTTTATGTATTGGTATGGATTGCCTCTAACTTGTTTTCAATAATTGCTGACATTTGCGATTTATATGCTCTCCAAAAAAGAAAAATGTGAACATCACTAGCTATGTACAGCCCTCAAGATAAAATATGCTTTTAACCTCCTTGTCAAACTCGCAAATCTCGTCACCGCGAGCTAACTTGCATTCTAAAGCCATCTAGATCAGTTTGTAGCCAAACTCAGACATCCCAGGTTCTTTCTCGGTCATTTCTTATTCTGCTTTTAACAGTACTTATGCAGTTACTTTTAATCATCTATCTATACTTATAATACACCAGGAAGTAACAAAAAGTCTGTAAAATCAAAAAACCTGGGGACTTAGAATAAGTTAGTTTTATTTTTAAATTGTTTTTTCTGTCTTTGTGTTTCTGAATGTCTGTGCTAAAAATCTACTGGGTCGACTGAAATGCGGTTAAGGTTAGGTTACCCCCCCGTGGGTTCCCGCCTTGACGTGGCGGGGGGGCTCTAGTAGCCGTAGTTATCCTCGGACCACGGTGAAGCTAAGAGGAACCCGGGGCCGCGCTGGCAGGGTGCTGCTGGCCGGCCCAAGGAGGGGCCGCTTCACTGGGCTTTCCTCCACAAGCCCACGCTGAAGTGGCCACAGTAGGTTGCGGTGCTGTATGGTGTTCGCGGCATCGCAACTGAGGTGGGGCCCGGGTGCTCGGCACCGGCTCGAGGAGGGGGGGCCCGGGCACTTTGGTGCAGGCTCGAGGAGGTGGGGCCCGGGCGCTTGGCGCAGGCTCGAGGAGGTGGGGCTTGGGTGCTCGGCACCGGCTCGAGGAGGGGGGGCCCGGGCACTTTGGTGCAGGCTCGAGGAGGTGGGGCCCGGGCGCTCGGCGCAGGCTCGAGGAGGTGGGGCCCGGGTGCTCGGCACCGGCTCGAGGAGGTGGTCCGCTTTTAGTACTACTGAATATCATAAGTGCTCGAAGTGGACGTGCTCCATGGCATTCCGAATCTGGCGTCACTGTATAAGGTGCAGCGGGCCGGACAGGCTTCCTGGCGGCAGTCGTGTAGCTGTGGCTGTACTGGGAGGTGGCATTAGATTTGGGAGGCCATGGAGCGGGGGATGTTGCGTCCGTTCTCTGCGCTGCTGCCGGGCAGTCTGTTTCCACACGGGTTGGTCGGTAGTGGTGCGGGGAATGTGATGTGCAGGGGAGGGGTGGGGCAGGCGCTTTGGTGCAGGCCCCAGGAGGTGGTCCGCTCTTGGCACTACTGTATGGGCAGTAGTGCCTGGAGTGTGACGTGCTCCATGGACTCATAAATCTGGCGTCACTGTCGGTGCAGCGCCGGATAGTCCGCCAGCTATAGCTGTGGCTGTACTGGGCGGTGGGCAGATGTGTGAGGCCATGTGGAGCTCAACGCCGGGAGTCGGAGGAGGAATTCATTCCCTTCCGACCCCCCTGAGGCCTAGGTGGTGGACACGGGGGTGTCTGCCCCAGCATAAGGCCTCGAGGTGGCGCGCACGGTGTTCTGTGCGCCCCTTAATGGCGTTCATGGGATGGGGAATGGCTCAGCTCCATCCCAGCCAGGAGGGGGTCCTCAACAGGACCAGCGCCGTCGGGGCCGCGGACGAGTGCGAAAGCGTACCCGTAGCCCCGGCACAAGGCGTACTGTGGAACACCGTGGGGTTTTAGTCGGTAAGAGTCCGACATAACCACCTTGCTGCCCCCGCAGCTTGGATCAAATTTCCCCACGTAAAAAAAAAAAAAAAAAAAATTTAGGCTTAGGTTTTGACTTAAAATCTGGTGTACCTGCATTGTATCTCAATCTTATGAGTAGAAGTCGAGCAATCGATAAAAAAACAGACAGTGAGAGTGAGAGAGGATGGGATCTACCAACCTGGCTCTGTGCGAGTTAGTCACATGTCCATGAATTTAGAGATTCAAGTGGCAGTTTTCTCACGAGGTTGCCCTTTACCGTTTGTATATATTAAAAAATAAAGTAAAGTGATCGATTGTGCGGTCAGGCTTCACTGCCCCCAGGAACTGTCGCCTGGTGCTGTAGTGTAGCATGAGTTTCTGCCACCCAGGGCCAAGCCAAAATTTGCGAGAAAATGTCGAGATATTTCTGTTTTTTTACATTGAGTGACGAGACGAGCAGGTCGCTTGACTGATGGTCAGCGTCACGCCTGCCCTTAATAACAGTTGCAGTGCCACCCAGAACTTTGGTTGCTCTCTCATTGGTTGAAATCATATGAAAAACTATAATATAGGCAAGCGAAGCAAACGCGAAAAATTTGATCTATTTCTAGCAATGTACTAATTAATTCTTACTTTCTATATCATCAATAATCATCAATAATACTATATCATTAATAATACTGTATCAAAATTATACAATTACAAGTAAATTATTATGAAAATACAAACACCCAACTGGCGTTCAGTCGTGGGGCGCGGAACGCACTTTGCAAACATCATCATGCTGGGGTTTTTGCTTTTCAGCCATACCAGCTATAGATGACGGACGAATGATGTAACGAATTTTATTATAGGACACAAAGTTACACTCAGACACGATTTAGATAACATACAATTCCGCACAGCACAATATCTGGGAAAGAAGTGAGAGAATTAAGGAACGCAATATGGAACGTCTGCCTCCTTCGACTGCCGACGAATAAATGGTGCGCTACTCCTGTCGTCTCGCCGACGAAATGTTTGTCCAACAGCTCACACCATCTTCTCACGCCATCGTACCACTAGCTGCTATAATATAGCAGTAATATAATTATTTTAGGTAAAAGAATTATATATTTTGGGAATGGTCTTTTAAAGACCTTCATTTTGATACCTCACTCGAAACGAGCACTTTTTTTTGCTATTTCTACCAATGTTTTAAGTGAAATAAAAATCCAATTCACAAAAAACATGCATGTTTTATAAAATGGTATAAATAAATATGCCATTTATTCTAACGATCAAATGCAGGACGCTTGATAGTTGCATATTTTTGTAGCATATTTGCATTGAATGCATATTTGTTTTTACTTATTTTAGGAAAAAAAAAAAAAAAAAAAAAAAAAAAAAAAAAAAGAATTGTTATTTATAATTCCTTTCTTAAATATCCTCGCCGAATAGACTCCAATATCAAAAGTAAGTAGCAATATCAGTAGTAGTATCATCGACAATCAAAAGTAAGATCAAGAGAAAATTTCGTAGGCAGCGTAAATATCCAGGAAGTAGTGATAAGAGGAGGTCCCGCAATAGTAGGTAGGAGGTAGAGCAATGGCAGGGGCTCCCGAATAATCCCCATGTAACCTACCCAAAATTCATAGTTAACCCCTTCTTACGACGAATTGACTCCACTATATCGGTACTATGAAAATGTCGACTTTTCCATCATTGAAGTCACTTTATGCTGTATTGCCATAAGTGTATCGGTATTTCATTGCCAGTTAATTGAAAGAGTTTTTTAACATAGGAACAAAACAACATTATTACCTTTTTTATGTTATGGACTTCCAAACTTTGAAGAGATATTTGCTTTGAACAAAACTTTAAGTTTTTTTTTTTTGTTAACAATTAATTACAATATCATTTTGGTGACTTCTGAAAGGATCAATATTGGGCTACATATATATAAAAAAAACAACTGAATACTAGAGTGAGTAGTATATAGGGCACCTGAATATATATAACCACGCTAAAGCAATTTCGGTATAAAAGTTTTGTTCTTTTTCGGATATCCACATTCAAAATTATATAACTACATATGATTATATAAAAATATAATCGAGTTGGCTAGCGGTACCACTACATCATCATCCAAATTTTTCCCTCAGTTTGTAAATCCGTGTTACGGGGACGGTAACTCCATCTATTGATAGTTCGCTGAACTGACCAACCGAACACGGCTAACGTAGCTTATGCAAATAACTATTGTAAACGCCTCCCAAATGTAATGTTTTTTATGGTTTTAGCATTAACACCTGTTTAGCGTCAATTAGTGATATAGTGATTATGTTTCACGTGAGATATAAAAAGGTCAACAAAAATTTCCCAAAACATTTAAAACAACGGGTACTAATTTAAAAACCTTTTCGTTTTTATGACTAACTGATCCAATTTTCTGATATCGAAAGAGAATTATATTTTGAGTTTAAGACGATTTTAAACTGGAATTTCACGAACTGCGATTTTAATTTAGATATAAACTTCATGTTGGATTCATTCCTTTTATTTCTAAGCGGGTCAATATAATCCTAAAATAGAAAATACCGTTGCAATTCTCTTGTATATTTTCATCTAGATTTGCAGTAATGATTGCAAGATTAGAATTAAAGATACATTTACTGGTTCATACTTGGTACTTACTGTACTGGTACTTACTACTTTTATCATCTCTTCATTCTTGTGGACGTAGGTAGGTATGGATGTATCCTTTTGATACATCCATCATACGGACTCAATGTTTTAACTACCTACTTTCGTTGTATATATTTTGTATTCGTCACTTTGCAAAATCGAGTAAGAACCTTCTGCAGTTTGCTGTTCGCCTTTTACCTACATGCAAATTAAGTCCAATTCAGAATGCAGAATCATCCCAAGACCAATCTAAGGATAACTTCAAAGATAATTCAAACGCTACGCGAGACTTCGCTTGTTCGATCACATGGTTCTTAGCTATTCTTACCTTTGAAATCTAAACTATTCCCATATGGATACGACTGAGGTGCAGATCTGCGAAAGCTTCAAGTATTGCCGCATGCAGACAAATTGACAAAACATACCTACTTTCAAGCGATGTCCTAATACTCCTAACGGTATTGTGTTTATCAGCCTATGTATTTATGTATGTCTGTTCCTTTGTGGCACTGTACCATAGACAACTTTATATTACTCCGTACTCTAGACAGGCTCTTGACGAATGTCACAGGAGTATTATTGTTCTGTGAATGTCGCAGTGAGAAAATTTGATTATCGCCATTTTGGCGCTGATAGAAATAGTTTGGTTTATCTAACGTTAGGAGATGAAACATTTTCAATTTTAGTTCCATGGATACTCGGTGGGGCGCTTTGAATAAGCACAAACCAAAGATCTAGAATACAGTACCATACCAAAATTCTAGAATCTATGGCACAAACCATTAAACGTACGGAGTAATATGCAGTTGTCTATGGCACAAACGAAAGTACTGCACAGCAAATCCATAGAGATCAGTGCACTATATAGACCAAACGCAAGGACCGATTTGGATGATTCTTACGTCAATTGATTTGGTGTCACAAAATACTGACATTGATCAAAATTCAATATGGCGACAACCAGACGCCATATTGTGAAAACGAAAAAATGAAAGTCGACGAACTGTGTTAATTTGGGGTATCATTGAACAGGTATTTGAAAAACATTTATAAGGTTCTCTTATCATTTTTAATTGACCGAGCGAGCGCGATGCGCGAGCGAATTAAAAAATAAACCACGAAAACGTAGGCGAGTGCTCGATACGCTTCACTCCCCCTTTCGCCTTCTAACCTATCACAGCCAAGTCGGGTTTCTGCCCTCGCCTTCTATATTTTACGATATTATGATCCCCAATTTTTGACCATATCATGTAATAGCGTTTAGTGCGTTTAGCTGTTCCTATCATCAAACGCTGGATCATTCATCTGGCCAAATCATTTGAAGATGTGACCGATAATTTCGTGAAATATAATAAAAATTTATATTCCATTCATTATATTCCATTTCGTGAAATAATCAATTCTATTATATCGCCACGATATATGGATGTTCATTTTGCAATCCATGCCTACAAAGTATTTCATTGTAAACTAGCTGTGCCCGCGGCATTGCCTGCGTGGTCAATTCTCTGGGTTAAAAATAACTATGTTGCTTACGTGTTATTCCAAGATCAAGTACCTACAGTACAATAATATTATATTTCATCCAAATTATTTTATGAGTCAAATAGCTTTTTATCGATTGCTCAGCTTCTGCTCATTGAATTGAGAACCAAGTACAGCAGTTTTAAAGTCTAAACCTAAGCAATCTAATAGTAACATCGCAATAGGTCCAGTAGTTTTTACGTGACGTGAGATCAGACAAGCAAAACAGAAAAATCTACTGGTGTGATTCGGAAAGGGCGTTTCATCGTGGCCTAACTAGGTTGCCTAACTAATTAGGCCACGAGGAAGACACCCGTTAGAGAAGAGCATTAGGAAATTATTCTACGGAGATGTATTTTTGTTCCAATTTTGTCAAATCTATTTTATTATTTTTAAATTCTGTTTTTATTATTTATACATGAAAATGTAAAATATCACAACCCACAATCATCAAAATAGGAAAAATAAAATAAAAATACAAATGACTAATCAGAAACCAGACTGGGCCAGCAGCACCTGTTCTCGCGTATGACTTGTTTGCCACCCCCTCAACAATTTTAGAAGGAGGCAGTGGCCCGGTACACTGAGCAATAGGCATAGTATAATATTACGCAGCAATAGACTGTATTAAATCAAAACTAATAATCACACTAATACTTTAAACGTGTAAGTATGTCAGTATGTTTGTTACCACTCAGCTTCGTAACGCCTCAGGCGTATTTAGTAAATAAAATAATATACCTAATTAAATGAGCAAAATTGAATTATGAAGGTTAGATGTAATATAGTCGGTAGATGCAATCAAAATAAATTGTATAAAAAATAATCAAATGTCATCTGGAAGTATCAGTCCTCCTTCTATCATTTTCTGCCTCTTGGCCTCTTCTCTGGCCTTCTTATCAGCTTCCTTCTTCTCCATTAGTTCCTTTTCCTCCAGCGCTTTCTTCACGGCCATCGCAGCCAGTTCCTTCTGATCCATTCTGAAGAAGTTTACCGGCTCCGCGAAGTACCTCACGTCTTTGTTGTTCATGTGTTCCACAAACTTTAGATAGTTGAACGTGCCCTGCTCAACATTTAGCGTCTTGTTTCTAGTCGCCATTCTGGTCCAGTCAGAAAATTCTAATTCTGTTAAAGGTTCGCCCCATGTGAACAACTCTTCTTTCAGCACTTCGAAGTCACACATCCCTTTCTCTTCGTCATCGTGGCCCAAAGCTGCCAAGGCGTGGCATATGGCTACCTCGAAGTCGTCGCCCATATTAATTTTGGCTTCGATCATTTGCAACCATTCGTGGAACTCGATCACGTCGACGAACTCGTCTTCCAGGATCGTTTGGAAGAGTTCGTTTATTTCTTCGGTCTTCGGATTGAAGCCGAGCTTTCGGAGCATCAGTGGAATCGCTTTCAAGGAGACCTGTGAAATGATTTTTTTAAACCAAAGTGACCGACATCGCTCGAAGGATAAGCAAGCTGAAGTGGCAGTTGGCTGATCACTTTTATCGAATAACCGTTGGGGTAGAAAGCCCGTGCGGCACGTCATCTATACTTATAATCTTCTTCTTCTATATCTATCTATCTATCTATACTATAATAAAACTGTAACTGGGCTAAATCTGTACATTAAATATTTTTTGAAAATTTTGATTGAGATAATCTTCAAAATCAATATGGAGTGCAAAAAGGTTATTTTTTTTTATTTTTTGTCTGTCTGTCTGTCTGTCTCTTTGAACACGCATCACGCTGAAACTACCAGACTGATTTTTATGCAACTTGGCAGAATCATAGCTGATGTACTGGATTAACATTTAGGATACTTTTTATCCCGGAAAAATCAACGGTTCCCGCAGGATAGGGGTAGAAAATTATTTAAAATAACACGTATCAAGCTAAAACTACTGGACGGATTTTGATGTTACTTGACACAGTCAAAGTTTATATAATGTGTTAAAATGTTGAATACTTTTTATCCCGAAAAATTAAAAGGTTCCTACAGCCTATGGATCCAAAGTTGTGTTAAATTTAAAGTGATCATACATCCGTTTACGACTAGACTGGTACCGAATTTCGTCATTCTGCTACGAAGCTCACTGGCCCAGTTGGACAGATGCATGGGTGCGTAATCCAGACGTACGTGGATCGAAATCACGCGCTGTAGAAATGTTTTGCTCCATAATTAAAAGATTTTTTACATTATTTATGCGTTATTTTTTACATTTTCCTTGATATCTATCTATACTATAATAAAACTGTAACTGGGCTAAATCTGTACATTAAATATTTTATGAAAATTTTAATTGAGATGAACTTCAAAACCGATTGTTTCTTCCATTGAGATATTATAATGTACTACCTACGTACCTACATAATTATATAGTTATATCGGAGGTTTCTTCATAATGTCTTACTGGCAAAATGGTTAGTTGTCGGTATTGAAATGTGTACATACAGAGGTAGGTACATGTATTGCTCTTCACAGAGAAAGTATAGAAAACTTTTATTTTTTTCAAATCAATCCTCATATCGTGTTGAAAAAGCTCAAAGAGTAGGTAGGTAGGGTAGGTAATATTAAGAGCTAGTTAAAGTGCCAGTAAGTACGTCGTTCTGTGAAACATCATAAAAAATAATTTGTACTAAGAACACAATGTTTCGTTGCATTAAAATTTGTTAGTATGGACCTCATAATAATGACCTACCCTTGATGCCCCATCCAATTTACTTCACCACCTTAATTACTCTCTAATCTGTGCCACCTTACCTTCGGAGATAATTTTCTCTACTCAATAACAAGACGTTCATGATAACAAGTTACTTCGTTTAAACTAGATGGCGTTGTCTACCCTTAAAACACGCAAGCGGTTTGTTACAAAGTGGTTTGAACCTTGAATGAACTCGAACAATATGTTTTCTTCTTTTTTTTACTTTATGGTCCCTAAAGGCTCCTAAAGGCTAAAGGGTCCTGGTGGCTAACGTATTTACATGTTTTTTGTGTTTTTTTATAGAATAAGTCGACTTCAGTTGTAAAACGCGCAGCGAAATTAAGCGAATTATATATAGTAAAATAGTAATTTATTAATTAAAAAATGAATTTAACTCATTCATGTCATGAATCCTTCAATATAAAAACCAGGGTTCAAAATACTTTCAAGTGCTTTGTAAACCGAAGCCTTGAAAGTAGAAAATACTTGCATAGGAAATTGATCTTCGTGTCCATATAAATAAGGAGCACAATCGTGTTTGCGAAAAAAGTACTTGGAAGTGTGGAATTGAAAGTAAAAAATACTTGCATAGGAAATTGACCGGTGCGCTCATGTAAATAAAGAGCACAATTGCGTTTTCTAAAAAAAACTTCGAAGCCTTGCAAGTTTTTTGAGCGATGGCCACCTAGCTTCTTGTGACCCGGCTGGCCGAGTGCGGCCAAACTCAGCCGAGGCCATGCCGAACCCGCCACCGAGTATATACATGTAGGTGCGGACGGAGCGAAAGAGCGTAAAATACTTTGAAAGTCTTGCAAGTATTGCGGGTCCGCACCAGGGCGGCGTACTTACAAGCCAAAACCTGGTTTAAAAACCTGGTTGCGTAAATACCTACTTTCCCTAATTCCACGCAGGTGGCGTGGAATTGGCGTGAGTGGTCATACAGAATCCAGGCCCTGCTCTCAAGCCCTTGCGCTGATTTAAAAACTGGGGTACTTGGTATCTTAGGCCTTGCACGCACTGCCTTGCAGTGGAACGCGGTGCGTTTATTCTAGCGTTTATTTCACATTGTATTATATGCGTTTATTTCATATTTTATTATATGCGTTCATTTCATTGCAATATGTGCACTTCTATGAAGTGTCATAGACGTGCAAGTGTGTTATAACGCATATTCTGTGAATTACGGAGTGCCGTACTTCACAGAATATACGTTATAAAAAGGCAAGGCAGTAACTTATTCCGATGATTAGATGCCGAGCAATCGATAAAAAACTATTTGACGGCTGAACGAATTTTGAAGAAATGTAGTATAATATTGTACTTTGTAGGTTTGGTCCTGGTCCTCCTGGTCCTCTGGACCAAACCTACAACTGGTCTGGTGGTGGTTTGGCTTTTGGTCCTGGAATAAAACGTGTGGGCTACTTTTAAATGAAATGACCACGCGGGCAAAGCTGCGGGCACAGCTAGTACAGTAATAAGAACGAAAAAGTCTGTTACTTAACAAGAATGGAACATTTTTTTAAATCGTGTCTGTCTATTAGTTTGTTTGTCTGTATGTTTGTTCACGCATCACGTAAAAACTTCTGGACCAATTGCGATGCGGTTTTCATTGTTGTATAGCTAAGGATTTGAATTAAAAACTGGGTACTTGGTATCTTATTCCGATGATTAGATGCCGAGCAATAGAAAAAAAACTAGTAGTTTTTGGTCCTGGAACGTTTGGGCTACTTTTAAATTAAATTACCACGCGGGCAAAGCAGTGGGCACGATAGTAAATAAATAAAGGTATGTTTATGTCTGAATTCTCGAGTGGAGACCATGTGGGTAAATGTAAATCCATACCATATAAGTGAAACGTTGTCTGTGTGTTTGTTTGTTTGGGGAGCTTTCACGCGATAACGGCTGAACGGATTTTGATGAAATTTGGAATGGAGAAATCTTTAATCCTAGAATAAAACATAAGATACTTATCATCTCTGAAAATTGTAAGTTTCCACGGGAAAACTGGAAAATATTGATTACTCGCTGTAAGGAACGGTTGCCATGGAAACGAAATAACAAGTCTGTAAAAAAACTTCAATAGCATTGGTGCTATACGTACTTTTGCATTGGTTTTTAATATCCTAGAAGAACATAGGATGCTTTTTTCGCAATAACCTGTAGTCCGCGCGGACGAAGTCGGGGGCGGGAAAGCTAGTATGCAATAAATATGTGAAACGTGGGTGGGAGATAATAATTCAGTATTCGCACGGCGCGCCGTGATCGGCGGTGATCTTATTTCATTCTTCCTTTTAATAAATACTTTACATGGCGCTGACGGTAGGATTTGTGAAAAATCCTGCAGAATAAATTACAATAGTCCGGGAAATAGGGAAGTACAGTGTACAAGCACAAATTAAACGAATATGAAGTAATGAGTAGTCTCAGCCTACACGACTTATTCCCAACCCCAGTGACTTCAAAAACCTTACATCGATTTGGTCGCCACAATATACCTACATAAAAATAAACACAAGGCGAACCTTTATTAAAATTTCACCCAATTCTCACCAGCGAAGTGTAACAAATTCACTGCCTAAATTTATCGACAGTTTGGGCGAGTGACTTTCAACAGAGCAGCGTTGAAAACGTATTGTTCAGAGGCTTTTATCAGTTGATTGTTGCCGGACTTGCCGGTAACCACATCAAGGACTGGATAATTCTGTTGTTAACTTTCACGGTATCGACGAGTTATTACATTATTGTTTATTTTTCTTAGTTTTTGAGTTAGGGTTAGGTAAGTAGGTACCTACATTATTCAATCTGTGCCTGTAGGCTATAATAAGCTAAAAAACTGTACATCGCGATATCTCAGTTCAGGGCGAAATAGTTACCTTTATTAATTACATTTAGTATTATTAACTCTCGCGATAGATCTCAAACAATTTAAACTCCAAGGTACAAGAACAAAGTTCCAAGGTTATAGCACAAGGTAGAACCACGAACATGACTAGTCTGATTTTGAAAATTCCAGCATCAATATAATGCTACACTATTCCCGAGTGGCATAGGCTACGCGAGTGAAACTGCGGGAAACAGCTAGTATTGTATAATTTTGGAACTGTTCCAGCTGTGTGTGTGACTCCCGCCTGACTCGAAGGTATCCGCCCTTGACCACAAAGGATGACTGGCCTTAGAGGAGGCCTGTGCCTCAGCAGTGGATAAATGGTTGAATTAAGAAGAAATATCCCACCCTATCAATTCCATTTTCATCGTGAGCCTTGAACATCTCCCTGTGCTTCAATAAATCTTCTAATGCGAAGATAGCCGGTGGAGGAGGGATTTTCTTTGGTTTCGGAGGTGGCCCAGACGCCGCCGCCTTCATTGCTGCAGCGGCCAGCTGGCCTTTCTCAGCCCCCTTCGCACCTTTCTTTGGAGGCATTTTGGAATATAAGCTGCGGGTACGGGTTTTATCTGGAAACTGAAATTAGGTAATCATGTGGAATTTGAAATAAAATTAATCTAAAGATACATGTGCTTGGCAACCAACGACACGTAGTAATTAGATACTCTTTGCCAACGACAGTAAGAAATCAAAGAGAATACAATTCAACCACAAATTAAATAGTAGATACGGATTACTACTTGAGAAATGTCTATTTAAATTTAAAAAAAACTTTGGTCTTTAGCACGGGTATAAATTATTTTAAGCGTAATTTAACCTCCTTTATATTTTTTCTTTGTATTGACCAAGGAAGTTATATATCTTACGTAGTATTTATACTCTTTGGTTATATATACTTACGTAAGTACAAAGAACTTCCTTGGTATTAACCTACTGTCGTTGTGTCCAATCAACGACGTAAGAAATCGGGAATAGTTTTCTTTCTAAATGTGTCCAATGACGTAAGATCATGTAGGTCATAGAGTAACAGACATTTCTTACTGTCGCTGATGTAGGTAGTAGGTACGTAAAATATGTGAAATATGTGAATGAAAAACTTTCCTTACTCTATGCATATGATGATCATGTTGACCAATGACATATTGTAGTGAATTGTCGTTTAAACAAGGAGGTTGAATAACGCTTACTGAATGACGAACCCGCAAAATCTACGTGCACGAATATGCTTTCCATACAGCTAGTAGAAAATCTGGTATAACTCTTTCTTTCATATTTCTTTCATGACACTATACTTAAATAAGTATATGCCACACGCGTTTTAGCGTTCCGTATTTCACGATATTTAAATTCCACGCGGATGACGCATAATTTTTTTGTTCAATGCGCGTAATTACGCCCCAAACGTCTGCGTCCCCGTATCTCCTTTGTAGTTTGTGTCTACGTCGCTTTGCGGAAATTGGTAATATTAGCGGAGATAGGCGGGATTTAGAAAGCATGCAGACCGCGGGTAAAGTCATTTAAATTGGAGTCATTGGGAGTGGAGCCTGGCCTTTACGCATGCTTCTAGATAAGGTATGTAGAGGTAAGTTCGGATGTTCTTTTACTGTACCTACTAGTTTATTTTAGCTCCATTTCATCTACAGTTATTGATCAAAATGAAGTTCAAAGGCTACTTTGAACTTCATTTTGATAACTCGTTTCTTTTTTCTTTTTAGGGAAATTCGAACTATGCAGGGGGAAGATCGTACTACACCCAATCTTATTATCGTACACTTAAGATTCATAGAGCAATAGAATCCGATTTGACCACGGCTATCCTCTGAACATATTATTGAATAGTTTGTACGTAACAATTTCAGATGATTATATTTTCTTGCTTCGTACGTTTTAGAGCGTGATTTTTCAGTAGGCTGGTTCTAGTTTTTGGACTTTGTATTTAAATTATTTTGTAGAAATTATTCCCAATTATCGGGTGCATGCAAGCAAATCAGCTAACAATATATATTTAAGATGTGTTAATTAATCCCTTTCATTTGATACCAAACAGGGCACCATAGAAAAAAATATATTTAGTTCGTCTTAATTAATGTTCTATAGAGGGCGCCATATTCAACTTAATATGATGTCACATAGCCTATAACCAACGAACGATGAAGACCCTTCCAACGATACCTCATTTGTCAAATTATGATGAGTAGTTTAGGAAATAGATGAACATACATATGAACATACATACATACATACATACATACATACATACATACATACATACATACCCACATACTCAAATACATACACACCGGCTAAAATCATACCTTTGTAGAAAACGGTTAACAAAGGTGCAGTGAGCTAAAAAACTTAATAAACCGGGAAATACTCCAATATCGAAATATGAAATGTAAGCAGGGGAAAGTCAGGATGTAATGAAATGTGTTCTTTTTAATAACTCATCACTCGTTTTGTTATTGCACACGTGTTTTTGCCTCAAATTAAAATACTGAACCGTAGTACGTTACAAAATGGCGTCTCTGACTGTCTTGCCAGTGAGATAATTCTTGCCAGTGTCAAGAAATATTGTCAAGTTAAGCAGTAATTTTGAAGAAACGGTCTTTCTCCGATCCGATGTTACCCCTTCTTAAGGTACGTTGGGGTACTTGTACTATTATTTATTCTGTGGTTGGGGTAACATCGGAACTAGGCTAATTAAAACAAGATGATTTTAAAGTGGCTTGCGTGTGCTCGAATGTCCAACATAGTAGGTCAATTTTGTTTTCTTTTAAATGATTTTCCAATCAAACAATGCTTAGCATTTTACGTGCAACTTGCTCGTCACAGCACTTACCTATTGAAAATGCAGATTATGCCCTATAACCAAAGAATAAATAATAGTTTGTTATAACCTCACATTTTCTTTCCTTATGATACACCTGCATACCAATTTACTTTGTTATTCTTTAAAAATATCCCAAAGGTGTTTCTTGAATTTCATTTATCGCTGGATTAGGTAGGTAATGCATTATTCAATATACGTAGGATGAAACGAGTCTGAACCAGTATTATTGTGTTTCCCAATTTTCTCGAACAATGAGCGTATTTTCTATTATTATTTTGTCCATTTCAATGCGGGTAAATATCAGCAACTCAAATATAGTTAGGTAACACCTACAATAAAAAAAACCCGTAGAATTATTTTCTTGGATTTCTCATCCAAAAACAATTGAATAATGGGTACCTATAGCTAACGGCACGTAAGTCTAGCTGTGAACGAAACGTGGCGGGGATCCCCGCCACGTTTCGTTCACCGCTAGACTTACGTGCCGCTAGGTATACAAAGCTGCTAATAGAAACCTAAGCAAGTAACGTGATCATCGTTCTTCTTCATTCGAATCCGTAAATAAGTCAAGCAACAATCATATTCTCCCTATTTTCTGCAACTCATCATTTTCCAAAAATTTTTTTTTTTTTTTGGGAGATGACTCCCTCTCATCTTGATTTACTGGTATCTACCACACAGAATATTTTCAAGCACGGTCAGTGTTTGGCCGATGCTTTCTTATATCATGATTTGATTTTCTTGTCATACAAAATTCGTCATCCTAAACCTAAACCTACTATCAATCTGCAGCGCAAATTTAGTGGTAAGAATCGCGAGGCATTTTGTCAACCATGCCAAAAACATAGATTGGTCACCCGTAACATGTATAATATTGATGAATATATAGCAGTATTTAACTCCATAATAACTCAGTTGTATGATGTTCGTGCCCCTATGAGGGCGCCTTGGCTCACTGGCGAAATTAAACACTGGTGAAATTAGACTTCGCTCATCAGAAAATCTTATCTTGAGACAATCCACAGGACTTATTTCTATGATTGGTCCTCTTCAGTCGCAGCTGTTCGATTGTGGAATGCCCTACCTGCAGATATTAGGCGCACACCTTCACTTATCGTCTTTAAACATCATGTTAAAATGCTTTATTTACCGCACTAGCTGACTTCACTCAACGTGTTTAAAGTTCATGTTAAAATGATTTATTTACCGCACTAGCCAACTTCACTCAACGTCTTTAAACATCATGTTAAAATGCTTTATTTAACGCACTAGCCGACTTCACTCAACGTCTTTAAACATCATGTTAAAATGCTTTATTTAACGCACTAGCTGACTTCACTCAACGTCTTTAAACATCATGATAAAATGTTTTATTTACCGCACTAGCTGACTTCACTCAACGTCTTTAAACATCATGTTAAAATGCTTTATTTACCGCACTAGCTAACTTCACTCAACGTCTTTAAACATCATAATAAAATGTTTTATTTACCGCACTAGCTGACTTCACTCAACGTCTTTAAACATCATGTTAAAATGCTTTATTTAACGCACTAGCTGACTTCACTCAACGTCTTTTGACATCATGTTAAAATGTATTATTTACCATTAAAAAATATATTATATTCTTGTTCTGTAACTTATCTTAAGTACCCTAGCCTTGACAGACTTTTTCGTACTTATTGCTTTATTACCTATACTTATAAAAGCAATAGGAACGAAAAAGTCTTTACAAAGAAGATAATTAAAAAAGAAATGGTCTAGGGTATATAATCGTGTCTGTTTGTTTGTTTGTCTGCATTTTTGTTCACGCATCACGTAAAAACTACTGGACCGATTGCAATGCGGTTTTCACTGTTGGATAGCTTACTAAGTTATCCAACAGTGAACCAACTGCATCGCAACCGGCAAAAGTTAAGCTTACGATCTGACTTAAAAACTGGGGTACTTGGTATTTTAGTCAGATGATTAGATGCCAAGCAATCGATAAAAACTTATAAAAAACCAATAAAAAAAATGTAGTGTTACTTGTAGTGTAGTGTAACACGTATGAGCTACTTTTAAATTAAATAAACACGCAGGCAAAGCCGCGGGCCCTGGTAGTATATATATATATATAGTCCCTTTTAAAAACTATTTATAAAACCTTTCTGGTAAATGGCATTAACACTGGCAGGCACAATCTTTCAAATGAAGACTGTCTAAAATTCAGCAAAAAAAAAAAAAACAAGTTTTGTCAGTTTAACCATTGTTCTCTGACAATAGTTTTTAGTTTTGAGGATTGGGCGGAGCGTCCTTGTTGACAATAGGTGAAAAATTGTAACAATTTTGATTTTTGATATTAATCACGTAAATATCTAAACCTGTTTAATATTTTCTGTAGTTTTTCACCCAAGGAATTATTGGTTAGTGTATTTTATCTATTAAGTAGCTTTCTTTTCCAAGGAAAATATGAATGAGCCTCCTGACCCTGGGGGCGGTATGGATGTAACTAGGCCACCGTCTCCGGCTGCCTATACAATGGTGATGACTACTGAGCAGGTTGAGTCCTCATGTGCTCGAAAGCGCAGAGCGTTAAATAGAGAATGTATTAATCGTTCTCGTTCGGTATCACAATCTACGCTGACAGGTGATGAAGTTGATCTCCAAGCAGGGCAGCGTACTCCTCCATCCTCCTCTGATGCCTCAACGAATATAACAGCTACTTCTCCCCTGCTTCACCAAGTCCCGGCTTCCTTGTCCTCTACACCTGCAATAAAATCGCAAGATCTAGGTCAAGCTTTTACACCTGTAGGTCGCCACTTGTATATTCATACAGATCGCGGGCCTTTTACGGTTCATGTCCAAAGATCTCAAAGTTCTGCATCAGACAGTACAACATTACACCCAGTCACCTTTGGCCGTTTCTTGTTTAGCCGATACAGAGAGTTTCAAGGGATTATTGATGGTTCAATAAAAAGTATCGGGCGAAACAGAATATCCTTAGATTTTCATTCCGGAATCGACGCCAGCAAATTCATAGAATCTCCGACTCTGTCTGCAAATAATTATAAAGCCCTAATTCCTTCATACAATGTAACACGAATGGGATTAATACGAGGTATCTCAGCTGACATGTCCCCAGAGATGATAAAAGAAGAGATGAAGGTCCCTCCCAATTGTGGCTCGATTATAAAAGTCCGTCGACTAAATTATAAAGTTATAATCGATGGATCCGTGGCTTGGAAGCCGTCCCAAACGGTGGTTCTAACATTCGATAGCCAAATACTTCCGAACAGAGTGTTTCTTCAACTATTCAATGTTTCCAGTGCTGTCGGTATGGTCACACGAAAACTCAATGCCGTTCTAATCCAACATGCTATAAATGTGCGTCCACTCACCTTGGCGAGTCTTGCCGAGTAGAGGAGGACAATGCAATATGTATTACATGTAAGGGCAACCATTTTGCCACGAATAACTCTTGCCCGGAGATGCAACGTCAAAAAAATATAAAAGTAGCTATGGCGCAAAAAGCAATTTCTTACTCGGAAGCTTCTAAATTGTTTTCTGTGTCAAAAGTGTCCTACGCCAACATCGCTTCTTCTACGTCTCCTTCTCCCCCTTTTTCCTCTTTTCATATGATCAAAAATAATACAGTGGAACCTCAAAGAGTCGTATACAAAAAGAAGGTAATTCAGAAGCATCATGCCCCTACTTCGGCCGTCGCTAACGGTAACGGTTACGACAGAGTCGCTCATAATAATATTATTAGAGACGATACATCCGAAGCAGCTCCTAATGGCTGCGCTCTTCAAGCTCAGGACAGAGTAAATATAGATAATCCCCCTCTTCAGTCACTCGTTGTTGATCTTCTTATGAAACTTATAAACTCTCTTCTTCCTTTATTAAACAGTGCTCCGTCTCTCTCTAACTTACCGTCCAACGTTGCCTCCACCTTAAGTTGCCTCTTATCTTTCTTACAAAATGGATCAAGTTTACAGGATTCTCCAATGGAACCCTAGAAGTATTATTAACAAAAAGTCCGATCTTATTTATCTAGTTAACCATCACAGTCCAGACATCTTGTCGGTCTCAGAAACTTGGCTTAGACCCGATTCCAAATTTAGGTTATCGGGTTTTGTTGATGTTAGAAGAGACCGTCAAGATGGTTTCGGTGGTGTTGCCCTTTTTATTAAAAATAATATTACCTACTCAATTATTTCTTTGCCTTATTATGGTGAAGGTTTCGAGGTGGTTTCTGTTCAGCTTAAGAATTCAACAGCTATCTCTCTATACATTCCTTTGCCTTCCAAATCTATAATTCGTAAACTTATTGCTGTTTTGAATTCTCTTCCTAAGCCTCTTCTAGTTTTGGGTGATCTGAATTGTCATCACTCTGTATGGGGTTGTGGTTTGTCGGATTCACCTGGGATCTTTTTATTGGACTCCTTAGATCATCTTAATCTCTGTATTTTAAATGACGGTTCCCCGACTAAGATCTCGGCCAGATGAACACCCTAGTGCAGTGGACCTGTCCTTATGTTCTCCAGAATGTCTTGGTGTGTCCTTCCTTCTACTTATGGCATTGACCATTTTCCTATTCTTATAAATATTTCACAAAAATGTCCGCGTACTGCTTCTAGAAATCCTCCTCTTCTAAAATATGCCATAGACAATAATAGTTCAGGGTGGGCCAAATTTAATGAACTCACTGATATAAATTCTCCTAAATTACCTGTCATAAATTCTAACAATATAAGATCTTGTTCTGATGCGCTTGTGCACAGTTTGTTAGAGTGTGCTAATGGGTCTTTCCCTATTAAAAAACCTCATTCGAATAAAATTCCATCTCCTCGGTGGGATAAAGACTGTACTGAAGCAATTAAATCTCGTAAGGTAGCTGAAGTCACCTTTTGTATGTATGACTAGTGAAAATTTCTCTGAATTAAATAAAGTAATCGCAAAATCTAAACGCCTCTTTCATAATAAGAAACGTGATAGATGGAAAGTTTTTTGCACTAGCATTGGCCCCGACACTCCTTTGATATGGAAGCAAATCCATAGGTTGTCGCGGCGTACTCTAGAATTGATGCATACGCCGCGAATATATATTTATACACTCCGTACACTCGTCAAGTCTGATCTCCGATCACGTTCGACTCTTTAACATTACGTACGCCACAGAATAAATAATAGAAATAATTTGGGGGACTCCCCCCAATGGCCTCCAACCTCCCCTTATAGCCATCCCATGCCTCGCAAGATCTGGTCTGCACCTGAAATTGATCTGTTCGAGTCTAACAGCTTAAATGCTATGATCCCAATACATACTAGTAAATCCGCATCTGATCACCTGATGAATCTCCATCTGCATCTACTTGTTAGCAGGCCATGTCACGTCCTTCTCGTGCAATACCTAGTTCTATAGATTACCTTATAAACTAACACGACGATCTGCTCGCCATCAGGTCAGGTCTCGTCCTTCTAGTGCAATACCTAGTTCTGTAGATTACCATAATAATCTTACACGAGGATCTGTTCGCCACCAAGTCATGTCTCGTCCTCTCGTGCAATACTTAGTTCTATAGATTAACACAACAATCTTACACGAAGATCTGTTCGCCATCAGGTCTTGTCTCGACCTCTCGTGCAATACCTAGTTCTATAGATTAACACAATAATCTTACACGAGGATCTGTTCGCCATCAGGTCTTGTCTCGTCCTCTCGTGCAATACTTAGTTCTATAGCTTAACACTATAATCTGACACGAGGATCTGTTCGCCATGAGGTCTTGTCTCGTCCTCTCGTGCAATACCTAGTTCTATAGATTAACACAATCTTACACGAGGATCTTGGGTGAAATGATGAGCTGTCTTATCATTTTCATGATATATCTTTCTTGGTCTTGAGATCTATGTCTAGACTTACGGGGGCTTCTAATCTTTGCTCGTCTTTGGCCTCTGTCTTGAGCGTTGATCCACACCTCGCTTGCTCCTGGGTATTCTGGTACCAAACAAGGGTACTCTGATCCCATCATGGGTACCCATGAACCGCCCGCAGGGACCCCGAGTATCTGGCGATCTACTCATGCTCGGGGCCTTCCACGTGGCCCTGAATGAGCTCACGCTCACCCAGGACGCCCTCCGTCTCCTCGCCTCTCGGATCGCTCCAGCTGGCCAGTCCGAGACGGATTGCGTAGCACAACTTATTGGAACCGTCCACGTGGACTCTTCGAGGCCGCCAGAACCATACGGACAGGGTTCCAAGTTCACTGCTCAAGGAATCAGCAAGCAGCAATCGTCGTAAGCCCCCTGCTTGGTCTTACCGGAGGTTAACTTTACCGGCTTTTCTGGGTCTTATCTATATCTGGGTCTTACTTCTTTACTGGGTCTAATCACATCATCATTTCAACCTCGTCTTGGTCTTATATCTAATAGTGATCACTATTATCTATCTAAACAATGGAAAGGTCTCACCCGAATTCTCGTTGCAATCCTTTCTCGAACCTTACCACCTGGTCGATAAACTTCCATCGCAGCCTCTCCGCAACGAAGCAGCACTTTCTATTATCTATATTAACACTGTATAGGTCTCACCCAAATCCTCGTTGCAATCCTTTCTCGAGCTTTACCACCTGGTCGATAAACTTTCATCGCAGCCTCTTCGCAACGATGCACGTTCTATTATCTATCTAAGCAATGGAAAAGTCTCACCCATATCCTCGTTGCAATCCTTTCTCGAACCTTACCAACTGGTCGATAAACTCATCGCAGCCTCTCCGCAACGAATCAGCACGTTCTATTATCTATATTAACAATGGATAGGTTTCACCCGATTCCTCGTTGCAATCCTTCCTCGAACTTTACCACCTGGTCGATAAACTTCCATCGCAGCCTGTCCGCACCGAAGCACGATGTACCAGAATACATAGCCACACCGAAATGTGGGCCCTCAGAACTCCTGTAGGCCGTTGTCTGCTTCCCACGTGGTCAGGTTCTCGCAAGCGCCATCCATGACTAGCTCCGACCGCGTTCCCGCCGAAAGTGCCGTCTTGTCAGTCAGTCAAGACGTGCACTCCCCAACTCCCACAGACAGACAATCTTACCACAGACAGACAATCTTACCACAGACAGACAATCCTACCACAGACAGACAATCTTACCACAGACAGACAATCTTACCACAGTGATGTCATGACGCGATACTGACACGTCATAATCGTGTCAGTTGACAGCTGACACCTCCCTAATTCCATGATAGAACTCGCGCTGCGCGACATAGGTATCGTCGTTCATGGTGTCCTCCTTATCGAAGTTGTTACCCATCCCAGGCTTGGGCTGACTCCTTCATGGACAAATTAGCCCCTCAATATTGCCCTCTTCCTTCAGAACTACCATCTCTTTCTAATCCTTCATCTATTGAAACATTAGACCAACCGTTTTCTTTAAAAGAATTAGAATTAGTTTTGAAATCAGTCAGAGACTCAGCCCCCGGTATGGATGGCATTCCGTATTCTTTTCTTTCTAAAGCTAACGTCCGCCTTCCATGACTTCCATGACATGATATATTATTTATCTCTTGTTAATATTATTTTTGATTCTGGATATGTTCCAGTTGCTTGGAAATCTCAATTCATAATCCCTATTGTTAAACCTGATAAAGATCCGGTAGATCCTAATTCTTACCGCCCTATTGCTCTCTCTTCAGTTTTGGCTAAATTTGCTGAACACTTAATAAAGAACCGCTGTGAGTGGTTCCTGGAAAGTCATGAGCATTCTTGCAAAGTCTCAGTATGGCTTTACAAAGGGCAATAGCACTATGGATAGCCTGGGTATATTTACTACCGATATAAGACTTGCCTTTACTCGGAATGAATCTGTTGTTGGTGCTTTCCTAGATATTTCTGCAGCCTATGATAATGTTCAGCTTCCCCTTCTCAAGAATAAGCTTAGTCGGTTGAAAATTCCAGTAAAGATAAGTAATTTTGTAATGAACCTTCTTTCAGAGAAATACATATTCCTCCACTGTAGTGACCCCTCGATTTCTTCAACTAGAACCATATGGCGGAGATTACCTCAAGGCTCTGTCCTCAGTCCTCTCCTTTATAACGTCTATACATATGATCTAGAATCCTCAATTGGTCTCTGCCGCATTCTTCAATATGCGGATGACATTCTTTTATATAGTACTCATCATAAAATTAATGATGCTAGTAACTGTATTTCCCTTTCCCATAAATATTTAAATGTTTGGCTTCATAAAAATGGCTTGGATCTCTTGCCTTCTAAGAGTAATATCGTTATCTTTTCTCGTAAAAGAAATCTTCCTGATATAAACATTACTGTTAATTCAAATTCAAATTCAAAATTCTTTATTTTCGGACAACAAAAATCCATGTGTTAGTAGAAACAAACTCTTAAAAAATAGTGTTAGTAATAATGCGCAAAACAATTTAAATAGAGAGGAGCAGACTGTGCAGACGACATTCAACTAAACATTGAGTGTAACTGATCATCGTCCACACAAAATGCCTCAAAAAAGAAGAGGGGAAACTCTCCGCCACTGTTTTCAGGATGCTGTTGTGACTTGCTCGTACTCTGCCCATCAAGGAAGCTACTTTTTTGGTGTCCGATTTTGTGCAAACATCCCAGAGGCACTACAAAAGCGAGGAAGTCCCAACAACATCCTAAATATATTATTATATTGTACGCGCAGAACGTCTAGAGATCTTTTGATATAGTCAACCCATAGACTGCCCGTGTAAAGACCCCGACAATACGCCTTAAACAGCGTTATCTTGACCTGGTCTGAACAACGGGCGAATCTACGTGCTAACATATTACCTCGGACCGCCAGCGCCCTGCGCTCTCTCTCGATATCTACATTATCCTTAAGGTCGTCGGTTAGAAAATGCCCTAGATATTTGAAACAGGCCACTCTCTTCATGTGCACGCCATTTAGGATTATATCCGGAATTGATTCAGGACATTTACCGGCGGCCCTAAAGACCATAGACTCGCATACCTCTCACAGACCCTCAGCATTTCACCGAGAGCCCCAGCAGTCGGACACAGCAGCACCATGTTGTCCGCATAGCTGATGTTATTAATACTAACACCACCCACATGACAACCAACACGCATGCTGCTGAGCTCGACTATGAGATCATTGACATATAGGTTGAAAAGCTTGGGAGACGTCAGCCCCCTCCTGCCTCACCCCGCTCTCCAATCTCTATGTCTCGGAAAGCGTATTGGACCATTTCACATTATTTATTTGGTTAGAATACCAAAATTGAAAGACAGATAATATTTCCGTCGGTACATTCCTGTCCCTCATTTTTCTCCAAAGCACATCATACGACACACTATCGAAGGCCTTGGAGAGGTCAAGAAAGCAGGCATACACCGGCGTTTTGCGGTCTGTATAATATTGGACAGTGTGCTTGAGACTTAAAATAGCGCTCTCAGTAGACAGTCCAGGCTGAAACCCGAATTGAGCATCATGCAAATGTAAGTATTTTTTCAAGCAAGAATCAAGCAAACTGTCCAATATTTTAGCTACAATTGTCGCATCCCTTGCGACAATTGTCGGAAGGGATGCGACAATTGTATCGGACGATAGTTTCCCTTTTCCGATATATCTCCCGTCCTGTTCTTAACGATGGGTACGACAGTTGTTCTCATCAAGTCCGATGGTAAGTAAGAGTGACTAATACACATTGTATAGAACATAGACAGAACCCTCGGTAGGTGAATCCCCGCGTATTTCAGATGTTCAATGCTGAGTCCATCGTGTCCAGGAGATTTGCCTCTGCTCATGTTTTTAATAACAGAATAAACTTGCTTAGCCGAGAAACGCAGTAGTGGCTCTTCTCCCTGAACGACAAACTCAGAATCAGAATCGGTCATCATAGATGACGGGCCAAGTGGAGATTGTACCTTAAAATGCTCCATGAACATATTTGCGATCTCCGTATGTTCGTGTCTTCCACCGACACACACTGGAAGGCCAGGCTTGATATCAAGCTTACCAGTCGATTTCCAAAATTTACTGAAATTATTCGAGGCTCTTTGGTTAGCGATTAAGTCCATCTTAATCTGGTCCTGGTTGTTTTGGCACCACCTCAATCGACCTTTAAATTTTTTCCGAGATTCACACATTTGCGTGTATACTAGGCCAGAAGTTGGGCGATTATGCAATATCCAGTTTTTGAAATAAAGCCTGGCCTTCCGATGAGCTTCACGAAAATGCTTATTCCATCCGCACAGAACCCTGCCCCTTCTAGGTCTATCACTATGTTTCTCACCAGTCTGCACAGCGGCCTCACACAAGGTTCCTACAATGTTATCATTTTAGCCCATCTATAATAACTTTGTTCAGTTAAACTACAAGACCCATAACTACAATCCGCAAACGGTTGGGGGAAATCAATTTCACGTAATCTATTATGACATAGATTTTGGTAGCTAGAAATTTGAAACTCATCTCTATGCCCCCATATAATAGCGCTCCGGCGCACGCTATGTGTATCTGACTTGGTTCTGACTAAATCTAAATTACATTCGATATATGATCCGACATATAAACATCTTCCTCTATGCCTACTTTATCAATAGTTTCCCATGCTGATAGTGAGACAACGCAGTAATCTAGCCAACTCCTAGTTCCATGAGCCTCACTTACAAAGGTATAACTATTTGAATCTACTCCCAGTATTTCCATGTCAGCACAGATCCACGCCTGGTCAACACAGAAATTACTCAAATCCTTAAAAAAAACAGTTCAGTCGGATGAGCATTAAAATCACCTAGCACAAAAACACTTTCTACATCGCTGCTCTCTTCAATTGCTCTTATCTTGCTTAGTACCTCCGTAAAAATAGGTAAGTTTTCTGGAGAGTTTGTTGGCATGTATACAGAGAACACGATAATAGAACGCCCACCTAAAGTGGCTCTGATGGCAACAAGACCACGGCTGCTACACTTTATAATAGAAACTGTATCAAAAATCCCCTTTTTCCAGAGTATGGCCACACCCCCATAAGGTCTCCCTATAAGTAGGCCTGCGGATGTGTCCACTGCTGACTTTCCTGTGTAGTCAAAATCGTTGGAAATAGTGCCTAACATTGGGATATCATGGGGAAGTAACGATAATTCTTGAAGAGCCACTAAATTTGAACTCGCACAAAGATCTCTTACACTATCAATAGATCTTTTAACGGACTTACAATTAAAGCTAGTAAATCTACAATATTTGTTTTTATTACTATCCATAAACACTGATTTAATTGACTTTAACTTCAATATCTTCGGGCTTCGTACGGTACATGAAATGCACAAAACGCCTAAAAGTAATGCCGGCTGGCCAGAATTGTTCATTCAAAAACACATCTAGTTTATGCCTAGAAACATACACCTTATAAGCTTTATACTTTTTTGCCAACTTCATGTTTATCACTTTTAAGGATACAGTTTCGTTGGTCCGTTCTTTAATATAGCTAATAATGTCACCCTCGCTCGATTAGAGATAAACAAAGGCACTTTAACATCCGCTGCTTTGAATTTACCATCTGACGCCGTAGATGCTCGTCCCTTTTGTCCAATTAATTTATAACGTTTTGATGTCCTAGGTTGTACTACTAGCCATTCCGCATTCTCAACTCTGGCTTGCCGCTCATCCTTCTCATTTGATTCAATAACACGGGTACAGTTCATATTTGAATGTGCATCGCTTCGTATTATAGCCTTAACAATAGGTGAGAGTGTTAAAGATGCCTTGAAAGAAGCGAGCGCGCAGGTCGCCGGCGCTGCACTGACCGGTTTTTGCGAAACCATGATACTTGCCGTGGCCTCACCTCTCCCGGTTTGTTCCTCTGTCTCGCTCACGCTTTCAAGGATGCTGCTGTGCCCCTGGCTATCTTCGCACTTGCTTACTCCTGCACCCGTCGAAACCGTGGTAGTCTCATGTGCCTCCACGTGCCCGTGATTCTCCGTCGCTTGTGGCTGCTCGGGCAGAAAAGAGATAGAATCTATCTTACCGCTACTTGTGCATGACGACTGCCTAGTAAGTATCGGGCGGTCACTCAACTTGGAATCAGCTTATAAGGTCCTGGCTTTATAAATTATAGCCAGGACCTTATTTGCCTATCAAAAAATATTTATTAATTTCTTGGTGTATAAACTGGAGATCTTCTAGCAAATACAAAGGTTCTGGTTTTGCTAGAATTCAGCCTGACATCTCTAGTTAACCATGGTTTGCACGGTGGCACTTCAACAAGCTTTTTACATCTTCAATCATTCGTATGAGGCTGGGTCACTGTTGTATCCCTACTCATTTGCAAAAGATTCATGTTAAAGATTCTTCAATATGTGAATGTGGTCTTGATGAAGGGGATCTCAATCATATTTTCTTTTCATGTCCGCTACTGAATCATTTCTCATTCTTTCAGTCTCTTATTTCACTAGAAGTTTCATTGCCAACTCATATAACAGAACTTTTATCATCCAATAGTCGTAATATTTATATGTCTTTAGTTCAATTCCTTTCATTAAATAATCTGAAACTTTAAGTATTTGTGTATATTGTAGTTTTATAAATTATAGTTCATATGTATATATATATATATTTAATTCATTTATGTATGTAGTTCTCCTATGTTTGTAAAATTCATCATATTAATCTGGTCTTGTTAACGTTTCTTAATTTCCTGTACTAGTAAATTATTTATAAACTTTTTGACGCGAAGCTACATGACTCTGGCAGAAATGTCAAAAAGACAATTGCCACAAAAAAAAAAAAAAAAAAAAAAAACGTTGTGTTTGTGCTCAAATGTTCAGTGGCCCAATTACAGAACTTGACTTAATTAGATTGTCACTTTTTTCATAGCAAAATCGACTCTATCGCAAAGCATTATTGAATTTCACGGCTTGAAACCGTCATGATCAACATTACGTAATCGCAGTGCAGGTCCCCAAGTCTTTTATTTCTTAGGAAAAACAACTCATAAACGATACAACTGTAGTTCAATTATGCAGTTGGTAGTCTGATAAATTATCAATTGAATTTCCATTAAATTACAATTGTTTGGTTTAAGAATTACAATTGTCTTGCAGGTAGAACTATTTCAAAGTGCTTTACGTGTTTTATTTTTGGAAAATGGTTTTAATTGGAATCAAGCTGGCGGCTCATCCCGTCATTCATCATTTAATGCAGAGGAGGGGGGAGGGGGGTGCAAGATTTAGCAATGAAGTTCTAGGGCATTCTACGTACGCGCATGAGGGTCTAATGATGAGTAGCGTATGAAGACTTGACACGAGGGGCTCTGTGGCGGTTTTGAACAATGGGTATATTGGCGAGGGATGTTTAAAATATTACCCAAAATTAACCACTCTTGTATGTACCCCTTTGTTTCGCATAACTTATTTAATACTTCTTTACTTTGGCATAATGAGTTAGTCATAACTTTTAATGATATAATATTAATTTTACATAAACAGTATTGGGCATACTGTTAAGGTAGGCATAATGATATTTTGGTCTATATTATTTTGGACTACCTACCATGGAGTCACATAAAATATAATCTGTTTATTCAGTAGATCATCGGGTGGCGATATATGTAACATTGCGCACTGCAGCGCGCATAATGCGCTTGCGCGTTGCGGCTGGTTATTTTGCATAACTTTTTTAATACTAATTTACTTTGACGTAATGAGTTAGGCATAACTTTTAATAATATAATATTAATTTTACATAAACTGTATTTAGCATACTGTTAAGGTAGGCATAATGATATTTTGGGCTATATTATTTTGGACTACTATGGAGGCGCATAAAATATAATCTAGATACCATACTGTGACAGTAGGTTAAGGTGGTAGAGTAAGCTGCGAACATGTTTGTTTTACATAGGTAGGTTAATTCACTAACGGTAAAAAAAAAAATTTAAGAGACTAGACTAGACTTCTAGGTCTGCTAACTTTTTACTTTTTATATTGTAAACACGGATATTCGTAATCATTTATACGTAATTATTATTATGCTAGCATATGATAAGTATAAGTAAAATTATGCAACACTAAATTATGTTATTATATTTTATGCGTATTAATAGAGAATCACTCTTGTAACTAGGTTTTTTCATTCGCCCTCTCTTTTCCTACCTGCTAATTATTTTCTGCACTCGCTTCTTCCCCACTGCTCAACTAAGTTGCTCAACTACTCGTAGTTGAGCAGTTGAGCAGTGGGACATAGTTTGTATTACCGAACATTTTTTCCTGTTTTTTTTTATGTTCATTTTCTATCTTTAACTATCTATACTTATAATAAAGCAATAGTAACGAAAAAGTCTGTACAAAGAATATTATTAAAAAATAAATGGTCTAGGGTACATAAAGTAAGAAACTGAAAAAGAAATAACTTTTTAAAAATTCGTGTCTGTCTGTTTGTCTGTATATTTGTTCACGCATCACTTAAAAACTACTGGACTAATTTTGATGCGGTTTCACTGTTGGATAGCTTAGGGTTTGACTTAAAAACTGGTGTACTTGGTATTTTAATCCGATGAGAAGAAACCGAGCAATCGATAGAAACTTTTTGACGGCTGAATTAATTTTGATCAGATGTTGGTATATTGGTATTTTAGGTCTTGGAATAGTACATAAAGTAATTTTAACCTACATAAATGACCATGCGTGTGAAGCCGCGGGTACAGCTAGTTATAACATATAGGATGTTGTTGTTGTTATTATTTTTTGTTGTTGTTGTTGTTACAGCTGTGCCCCGCGACTTTGCCCGCGTATTTAAAAGGTATCCTATATGTTACTCCAATATATTTTGTTGTGTTAGCAAGTACATTAAATCTAAAAAATCAGTTATTGTCTCATTATTATAGTTTTCATTACACATAGATAATGTCTCTCATTATTATAGTACTAATTACACATAGTGTAGGTGCGAATCAGGGTCGTGGGACCACAGATTATGATGGAGCGGATTTAAGAGCGGTAATGGTTACATCCAGGTCGTAGGTCCTGAATGTATGATGATGCGGTGCGGGAGAAAACTAAGGTAATGTGGGGGCGAATGAGAAGAGAAGAGAATGAGAGATACGAGCAGATTGTTGCGCACCAAAGCAGAAGGTAGCCGGAGGGGCAAACGAACTCACCAAGCAACCTCGTTCCTGTCGCGGTGGCGGATAATTATAAGCGGAAGATACGTATTTCGTATCAGCGGGTGATGTCGACTCCAGCGAGGTTAAAGGTCGACTCCAGGATGCGAAATAGATCCTGGAAGCGCGGATGCGAGAGATGCCGACTCCAGCGAGGTTGGAGGTCGACTCCAGGATGCGAGATGGATCCTGGAAGCGCGGATGTCGACTCCAGCGAGGTTGGGTCGACTCTGAATGTCAAGGTGGCATCGTCATACGACGCGCTGCGTGCCAATCTTCCGCACTAACTTAGCTGCGCATGCATCGGCTGCAGCGCGCGGCCACAGGGCAACGACACAAGCGGTTCGCTGCATTTACCCCAGATGGCATCCTTTACGGTTAGTGCGAACAAAAACGGCGTAACCATCCTCCCCGGCTTTTGAAGTCCTTAGGACTTTCAAAGGGAAAGATGAAAGAAGATGCGAGAAACCTAGGAAAGGTTGAAGCGGGATGATTTTAATTAGCGAATCATTCAGAGTAAAAGATGCGGGAAATAATAGATTATGTGGGAATACAAATATTGTGCGGGAATAATAAATATAGAATAAATACAATATTAATGCGATTATAACTTAAATCTTATAATAATGCGAGCGAAGATTTTAATTATTGCGACGGAAGAGGACACAGTTTCACCACTGGACGCTTAAATGTTCCAGCAGTAGTACACACTGAGGCAACACGCGTGATTCCATCTTTGCCCGGGAATACCTGCTCAATAATGCCTGTAGGCCAGCGAAGCGGCGGCATATTGTCTTGGTGACTGAGAACAAGAGTACCGGGTTGAATTGGAACATCAGGAGTATTCCATTTTTGTCTTAATTGAAGCGTGTGCAAATAGTCTATGTGCCTCCGTTTACGTTGTCTGATTATATTTCGCGTGGAGATGATCCAATCCCGTTGCCTTAATAAAGACATGAGAAGATGAGAACCGGTATGATAGTTGGAGCGGTGACAATCGTCAATTATTAAATCTACTATGTGATCGCGGCGTGGTAGTAGGATAGGATGTCGACTTTCGTATGGTAGGTCAGCTCTAGCTAACCTGCCACCAACGCGAAGTAATCCACTATCATGATCTACGAACGGATCAAGCTTTCTCAAAGCGGGCGAAGGTAAGTTACCTTTTTTAATATTTTTAACTTCATCAGCAAAGTAATTGCTTTGCAAATTGCGCAGAAGCACAATTTCAGCGGCTTCTAGATCTGAAGTTTGAATAGAAGGCGCGCGTGGTAGCTGTTTTATAAAGCGTAAGACGTAGACAGTAATGCGTACCATTTTTTTCCACGATGAAACGCGGAGAGCGATCTCACGAAGAGGCGAAATATCTACGTTGAATATAGCGGTCAGTGTGACTGAGGTCTTAGCCTCAGGTGCAACACCTTGAAAGCGGGATGGCTCAAACGGCACGATCGGCCATTCGGCGATTGGATGACACATCCAATACGGACCGTGCCACCAAAGCGGGTGATCAATTAATTGAGAAGGCAATAAGCCTCTGGAAATGCAATCACTGGGATTTTGAATTCCGTTTATGTGAAAGAAGCGGTCAGGAGATAAAATTTCCTGTATCTTAGATACGCGATTGGCAACGAATATTTGCCACCGGTGCGGTGATGAATAAATCCAGGACAGAGCGATTGTGGAATCAGAAAATGCGAATATATCCTTAAGAGGATAGCGATTATGAAATACAGTATGAACTTGTTTCACAAGTTTAGCGAGAAGTAGCGCAGCACAAAGTTCAAGCCTTGCTAGCGATATAGTTTTTAGTGGAGCGACTTTAGACTCGGCGCATACCAAGTGAATGGATATGTCACGGTTAGGATGTGTCACGTGAAGATAAATTACGCAGCCAAATGCCTTCATGCTTGCGTCTGCGAATGCGATTAGGTGTACTTCACAGCCAGCAGCGATGCCTAAGTGACGCGGTATCTGCAGCTTTGACAGCAACGGTACTTCATTTTTAAAATCTATGAAGTGTGTAGTGATGCTTGCAGGTGGTTCCTGATCCTAGCCTGTCTTTGTGAGCCAGAACTCTTGCAATAAGAGCTATGGTCGAAAGTATCGAGCGTTTGGTGTTCACATTTGACGTAGCGGACGTAGCAAACGTGAATGTATCGGTAACAGGTATCCATTTTAAACCTAACACCTTTAGCGTGTCACTATCATCAGTGAACTGAATAGACGCGCGATATGACTCCGGTAAATAAGCGATAAGTTCAGGCGCGTTACTTGCCCACTTTATCAAGTCAAATCCACCGTCTTTAAATAGAGCGATTAGTTCGTCCGCTAAACGAATCCCATCCTCAGCCGTTTGTACTGAGGTTGTCAAGTCGTCCATGTAAAGTTCATGAGTGGCGACCTTTGCAGCGAGAGGGAAGCGTTCGCGTTCATCATCAGCTAATTGGCGGACAGTTCGCATAGCCAGGAACGGACTAGAGCGGAGACCGAAAGCTACGGAATTAAATTGTAAAATGCGAGTAGGTTCGGTGTCGTTAAAGCGGTATAATATTTTTTGATATTTGCGATCATTCTCGGATAAAAGAATTCTTAAATACATCTGTTGCACATCCGCAGTTATAGCGATTTTGAAATAGCGAAATTTAAGAAGGAGTGCGAATAGATCTGCCTGTAGATTAGTTCCCGTATGTAACAGATCGTTTAGAGAGACGTTTGTGTCCGTGGGAGCCGACGCATATAGAACTATGCGAATTTTCGGTTTATCAGGTCGTACCACGGCAGCGTGCCCTATAAAATAGCCTTCAGCTATCGCGGCGGACGAGTAAGGTACCTCAGACAGATAGCCTCTATTCATGTAGTCAGTAATGACGTCATTGTAGTCTTGCCGTAGTTCGGGAAGCGTGGAGAACTTACGTTCTAATGCAGTCAAACGACGCCGAGCGTGCGTAAACGAGTTACGTAAAGACGTAGTGTCGCTTTTGAATGGAAGCGTAACGATATAACGACCAGAAGGGCTTCTGGAGACAGTCGAAGTATACAGCTGTTCGCATTCCTGATTTTCTGGACTTATAATACTCGAAGAAGGCAGCTCTTCGAGTTCCCAGAATTTAACTAGGTTCTTATTTAGTTCGTCGACTAAAGGACCGAAGGACCAGACTATATCCTCAGGTATGTCAATAATCTCACCCATGACAATATAGCCAAGCAATGTTTCAAGAGCGTGAAGCGCGGAAGAAGCGGAATCCGAAAAATCAGAGCGGGCGAGCGGTGGCGCGGGCGCGATAACTTTACGTCCGAGCATAATGAATGCGAACATCTGGGTACCAAGAATTGCGTTAATTTCCCCAGGTAAATGCTCATTTTCATCAGCGAGTGTCAATTCCTTAAATTGATCCATCACCAAGGCATGGACCACGCGAGTCAGTAACATTTCCGTGATATGATCGACTACTAGAAAGGTCAGAGTATATTCAGCGTCCGAAACGCGCGATTGGATCGTCAGCGTGACGTATCCTTTAATAGGTGTCGAAATTGACCCAAGTGATTTTAGCGTGGAATTGACAAGCGGTTTAATAATTAATTTAATTCATTGCAAGTTGCGATCGTGATAATATTATTTTGCGAAGCACTATCGATAAGACATCGTATGATAGCTTTTTTCCCATCCCTAAAACCGGCGAATACTTATGCGGTCGGCAAAACAATCAGTTTATCTGACTGCCTACTTCAATAAGTCCCTTTATTATGCGTAACATGAGAACGGAAGGTATCAACGTCAGCGTTAAAAGCGCGCGAAGCGGACGCATCTTTTACTTTTATGCCGGTATCAAGGCGGGCAACAGTAATTTTAGGGCGGGCGGCCGTGTTGCTATCACGGCAAGCGTTTGCGTGTGGTTGTGATCTTAAATGCATGCATAAAGTATCTTGCTGGTACTCGGCGGTTGCGTTATCTTTGCCAGTGGCCGGAATAAAACCGGCGCCTATTCTGGTAACGCGGGCGCTCGGGCGCGTGCGACGATTGACAATTATTATTATTATCTAAATGGAGAATTGAATGGTGTTTTTTATCACACACTTTACAGGAGTTATGTGATTTACAATTAAGTGAATTATGTTTTGCACTAAAACAATTAATATACAGTTTGTTATATTAAAGCGTTCTTTCACGGGCAGTTTCTTAAATGCCGTGCATTCATATAAATGAATGTGATGCGAAACTTTACAGAAAATACATGCGGGTTTGTTTACATTATATTTATTATTTTCTGTAATAGCGAAAGTATGTGAGATTTTCGGTACGGAATTACTCGAGCGGTTTCCAGAATAGGGCTGTTTAGCGACTGTTGGTTTAGTCGAAATTCTTATTCTCTGGGCTATTTTAACATTTTGTCTTACAAAGTTGACGAGGTCTGAGCTAGAGGGTATGTCTTTATCGCGAACAGACAATTCAAAACTTTGCACTAAGTGCGAGAAGCGTAAAAATAAAATCATTTAAATCCTTTAATTCTAAATTTTTCAAAGCGGTCATAGAAGAATGAAATCTTTCTATGAAGTTATTAAGTTGAGCGTGTGAATTGTGGGTAGGTGGTATATCAATAATATTATTTAGGTATATAGAACCCAAAAGTCTTTTGTCTTGATATTTTTGGATTAAACTTTCCCATATCGTCGCGTAGTTCACTTCGTTAGGTACAACGCCTGCGAAGATGTTTAGTGCATCTCCACTTATCTTACCTACCAAATACTGAACGCGTTGAGCGTCTGTTAATTTCGTATTATCATGGACATTCGTTTTAAAGCTCTGATAAAACAGCGGCCATGTTTCTGGAATACCGGAGAAACCGACAAGATCGAGCGGAGGTAGCCTACAAGTGTAGATATTTGGTGATAAACCGTTGTTTACGTCTGAGTCCGTACGACGTTTCTCTAATAGACTCGTGCGCGTATTTTTCATAAATGAAAACAACGTCTCAAAGGCGTTCCAATTATTAAAGTCCAGTTCATGTTCAATGTCTTGTTCCAGTAACAATGCGTTATGTTGGTCACAAAGGTCATTAAAATTATCGCAAAGCCTATCGACATCAGCGAAAGCTGCTAAAAATTCACTTTTACTTCTAGTGTCAGTTTCTGAAGAAGTTATTTTCTTTGCTGATTTGTACAAATTATTCACGTAAGCAAACACGGCTTGTTTTTTTTGCGATGATCATTTTTAGTTTTATTTCGATAGCCATTTTTGCATATATGGTCGTGAACGTGGTGTGTTTGAATACGTAGGTAAAAAACTACGATAATGCAGTAATTAGCTTTAGGAATTGAACAAGTATTCCAAGTTTAAAACAGATTAGAAGTAAATTTACTACCAAATGTATAATGTAAAACGATACAATAAGCGTAGGTAAATATGTCCAGAAAGTGAAAATATGTAGGTATCTATGCGTACTGCGTAATAGCAGTTTTAGGTTTGTAAACCAGTTATAAAAGCGATTATATTATAGTTTATACACGTAAATATGTAGTGAATAAATATATATAATAAGGAATGGGTAAATAGGTTCAAATAGTAGGTATAAGAGTGATGAAAAAGATTTGATTAAACCAGCAAATTGATTGTTGTTTTAGCGGACTATTTAAATATTATTTGATGCGGACTATAAGAGGTAGACAGTAAAAGGGGGAGCTGATTATGTCCGGTTCGTATGGATCAAAAAATTATGTAGGTGCGAATCAGGGTCGTGGGACCACAGATTATGATGGAGCGGGTTTAAGAGCGGTCACGGTTTCAGGTCGTAGGTCCTGAATGTATGATGATGCGGAGCGGGGGAAAACTAAGGTAATGCGGGGGCTATTGAGAAGAGAAGAGAATGAGAGATACGAGCAGATTGATGCGCACCAAAGCAGAAGGTAGCCGGAGGGGCAAACGAACTCACCGTTGATCCAAGCAACCTCGTTCCTGTCGCGACGGCGATAATTATAAGCGGAAGATACGTATTTCGTATCAGCGGATGATGTCGACTCCAGCGAGGTTAAAGGTCGACTCCAGGATGCGAAATAGATCCTGGAAGCGCGGATGCGAGAGATGCCGACTCCAGCGAGGTTGGAGGTCGACTCCAGGATGCGAGATGGATCCTGGAAGCGTGGATGCGTGAGATGTCGACTCCAGCGAGGTTGGGTCGACTCTGAATGTCAAGGTGGCGTCGTCGTACGACGCGCTGCGTGCCAATCTTCCGCACTAACTTAGCTGCGCATGCATCGACTGCAGCGCGCGGCCAAAGGGCAACGAGATTAGCTTAAACACAAGCGGTTCGCTGCATTTACCCCAGATGGCATCCTCTACGGTTAGTGCGAACAAAAACGGCGTAACCACATAGGTAATGTGTCTCATTATTATAGTACTAATTACACATAGGTATCGTGTCTCATTATTATAGTTTTCATTACACATAGGTAATGTCTCTCATTATTATAGTACTAATTACACATAAGTAATATGTCTCATTATTATAGTACTAATTACACATAGGTAATGTGTCTCATTATTATAGTACTAATTACACATAGGTTATGTGTCTCATTATTATAGTTTTCATTACACTGTAACGAAAAAAAAGAAAAGTAATGAAAATGTGATGGATTGGTTTTAGGCCAAACTCACCACATCCCCGTGATAGTTGGTCCTTGTCTAACGCCGATAGTGTATTCGCTCAAATCAATGAAAAGTAATTTTGAGTATAAAGGTAATAAAAAATAAAACGGGGCGAGTCAGACCAAGAGTGGGGTGAGTCGGGATTCTTACCCCATCCGGTCGCTTTGAACGCGAGGACGCTATATCTTTCTTCGGAATCTGGATAAACTTAGACCGGAACGAGTTTCAAGAACTATTGGATCAAGACCGTTCGGTAATGTACTAGCTAGTGGGTACAATAGTGGAAGATAAAACATACAACTCAAATTCACCAATACAATCTTTATTATCCTTGGTTTAATTTTGCTTATTTATTTAAAATCTAAGGAACCGTGCCGTAGGTACGTTGGACGGCCATTCAAGCTAGCATGTAATAGTGGAAGACAAAACATGCAATTTAAATTCACCAATACAATCTTTACTATTTCTGGTTTAACCTTGCCTGTTTGCTTAAAGTCTAAAGGACCCTTGCCTGCAGATCCAACTCAGCAGCTAAGAAATACTAAGATCTAAGATTACCCTGTTATAACTAGGGTCGATATAGAACTGACAAAATTAAGTATTTACTCTAACAAAACAATGATGAATTGCCGGCCGGCAGTGTAGTCTACTTATTTACCTTTTTCTATAAGATTTAGCCGTTATGTTAGTGAAGGTAATTCTCCATCCGACGTTTCAGCAATGTCCGATTCGCGTGAGAGGTAGCCAGGCTAGACCCCTCAGGCGTTGCAGGTGTCCAGCAGGTCGGTGGGGAACCAAAGTTCAACACTCCGGTTAATGAAATATATGCATAAACATGCCAATACGATACCGCATTCCAAGAACGTGGCAGGAATCGTTGGATATAATGTCGTCGTGGCGTATCGCGACACGGCGCCTTTCTACTTAAATCCGGGGGAAGAAGCCTCCGTCGTGTGATCTCTCAATCCGGGGGAAAATCTCCGTAGTGGGGTATTTCAGTCCGGGGGGAAAACCCGCTGTGAATGAATAGACACAACGTTTCTTTAGAATTCGAGACTCCGAAAACGCCACCGCTCTCAGTTCGCTAAAATGGCGTCTCGAAAAATGGATAAAAGTGATTTCACAATCGCAATCATTGCTGCAGACAATGCAAAAAATACCGACAAATGCTCTCACCTTTTTTTACGGGTTTTATAATATGCAGGGAAAAACTTGTCAGTCCTGCTACTGGGCTCTCCAGCACGAAAAGAAAAAACACGCCACTAGTCTCCATTCCTCGGTTTCTTTTGTCTAGCCGGATCTAGTTTTTTTTTCTCAGTTAGCAAAATCTATCCGAATAACATTTCGTTCCACCAAGAAACCGATCAGCGCTTACACATGGGCTTTGGAAATCATTCTATGGTTTTTTTTTTTATTTTTTAAGATTTCTCACCATCGAAATCGAATTTGTTTATTTACTATTTCTTTAACTATTTTTGACAGCTAAACAACTGTCAAGAGACGTCTAAGAATTGTTATAAACTATAGTCCATAAAACGTTCCATACCAGAAACGATGCGTTCGCTTCCAGACGAAAGGTATGGAACGTGGTCTCCGAGCTTCGGTACTGTTATACTATCATAAAACTATATACTGTCACTATTAAATTATGATATTGTATGGGTTTGCTTTGGAAAAATCTACGTTCCTAAATTTGACATTTGTTGCATTTAATTGGTTTGTTTAATTTTATTTTCTATTTGCTGACATTGCGGGACCGTGCCGAACAACGGAACGCGCCCTTTTGCTTTGACAGCTAATCGATGCAAAGATAAGTAAAATCTACGGTAGAGGTCACCACTTGTCTCCGTGTTTATCAATTGTACTTTATTAATTATTTATTTATTATCTGATTCCCAGTTATTCCTTGTTCCCTTTGTACCTATTTCAATCAATTGACCTAATGAGAGTTATAAAGTCGTGATCCGTAGTGCATGGACGTGTTATATTTATCGAAGTGTTTATAACCTCTGAACATGACTACGTGCGGCGAACAAAACAACGGGCGATTGTTTTCGTGTTGTGTTGTGGTTATATCTCTGTTGTTTATTTACTCCAAAAACGAAGATACATTCTAATATGTGAGTATATTGAACAATATGCAATTATAATTCTAGTTTTACTATTATAAAGATGCGTTTCTATTAGTTGTTTATGTGCTGCCTTGTTTATTCCTACTTTTACTTGTCGAATTGTAGTTTTGTATTGCTAGTTATAGGTTTATTGTTTTTTTATTTAAGTAGCGTTTTGTCAACGCTACAACACATATGTAATGTCTCTCATTATTATAGTATTCACTAGTTGTACCCGCGGCTTCGCACGCGTGGTCTTTTCTTTAGGTTCAAAGTACCATAATGCGCTATTCCAGGACTAATATATAAATACAAAATATCTTTAGTCGTCAAAAATACTTATATTAATTGCTCGGCTTCTAAGTCACCAAATTGTGATACCAATTACACCAGTTTTTAAATCAAACCCTAAGCTATCTAACAATGAAAACCGCATTGCAATCGGTCCAATAGTTTTTATGTGATGCGTAAACAAACAAACATACAGACAAACAGACAGAGTGATTCTTTTTTTTATATTCGTGTTCAATACCCTTTTTAAGCACCCAAGAGCATTTTTTTATTTATCTTCATTTTACAGCCTTTTTCGTACCTATTGCTTTATTATAAGTATAGATATATGACTGTGTCAATTTACATAAAAAAAACAGTCTAGTAGTTTCATCGTGATACGTGTTATTTTTATAACTTTTAACCCCTTTATTGCGGACAGCCTTTAATTTTTCGGGATGAAAAGTATCCAGTGTCAGGCCTCGAGGTATGAACTCAAATCACACCAAATTTCATTTGAATTCAGTGAGTATTTTCGGCATTATGCGCTGCCAAGGTACAGACAGACAGACGGACAGACAGGCAGACAGACAAAAAATACAAAAATACAGTTTTGGCTTTAGTATTGAATATAGAACTGCCTCAAAAAAAAAAACTAATTATCTTCAATTTACAGAATTTGGGACATTATCCCGCAGGAACCCCTTTATTTTTTCGGAATAAAAATTATCCTCAATTTTTACTCATTATATAAACTATAACTGTGCCAAGTTGCAACAAAATCGGTCCAGTAGTTTCAGCGTGATACGTGTTCTTTTAAATAACTTTCAACGCCTATCCTGCGAGAACCCTTTAATTTTTCGGTATCAAAAGTATTCTATGTCCTACCTCGTTGTATGAACTCAAATCATACCAAGTTTCATTTAAATTAATTCAGTAGTTTCGGCGTGATGCCTAGCCAAGATACAGATAGATAGACAGACAGAAAGACACACAAAAATTACAAAAATACAGTTTTGGCTTTAGTACAGAATATACAACGGCCTCCAAAAAAAATTGTACAATATCTTCAATTTACAGAATTTGGGACATTATCCCGCAGAAACTCTTTATTTTTTCGGGATAAAAAGTATCCTCAATTTTCACCCATCATATAAACTATGACATGGTGCATTAAAATCCGTCCAGTAGTTTCAAAGTGTAAGTGTTTTTTTAAATAACTTTCAACCCCTATCCTGCGGGAACCGTTTAATTTTTCGGGATGATAAGTATCCTATGTCCTACCTCGTAGTATGAACTCAAATCTTACCAAGTTTCATTTAAATTCATGCAGTAGTTTCGGCGTGATGCCTAGCCAAGATACAGACAGACAGAAAAAAAACAGTTTTGGCTTCAGTATCGAATATAGAGTACTCTCCAAAAGAAAATTTCTAAATATCTTCAATGTACAGAATTGGACCCGTTACAGTTTTATTATGAGTGTATATTATATAGATTACACATAGGTAATGTGTCTCATTATTATAGTACTAATTACACATAGGTTATGTGTCTCATTATTATGCAAAAGCCGTCGATGGCAATACCAATTTAATTATTTTCTATTAATAACATAAAATCTGTGCATTACTACTTAATATTTGCAAAAGTTAACAAACTGAAAAGCCATTGATAGGAGGAGTCATCAATAAGACTTTGAAATTTATCTCACAACCAGATTTAAAACGGGCAGTTAACTGAAAAACGGTTCTGTTTTATTATCTTCTGTTTCCGAGAATGCCGGTCGTTTCGCCTCGATTTCTTTAATTTGATTCTCGTCGCTATAACATTTCATTTCGGCAGCGCTAAAAGCCGTGTTATCGCCGGAAGGCACTATAAATTGCCTAAAATTGCTACATAACTGCCTTGTAGCTGAATGACGACTGTTGTGGAGCATTTTCAACTAACTACGTGTTTTGTCACAGTAAGTTTCTGTTAACTGTCCTACTTATGTACACTACGTTCATTTAAGTCTTAGAAAAGAAATAGCAATATCTTGAGCAGAACAGCACAACTTGATTTGAACTGAACTCGACTGCAGATGCTTTTTTGATGTATAACATCTTTGCGCTTGCTTTCCTGCAACCTATGGGAGTGATGTCGTGAAAAGGGTAACCAATGTGTAACCGGAAGTGTTAAAGCCGGAAGCCGGGAAAGCGCGTGCTATTTGATTCACATTTTGTAATCTATGGTAGTAATTTCGTAAAAGCGTAACAATGTAACATTTATTAACAATTGACTAAAAATGTACCTTGAACAAGATAATATATTATCTAAATCTCAATATGGATTTAGCGCTGGCAAGTCAATAGAAGTGACATTTTCCGAAGAACCGATAACCGTTGGAGAAGACGAGTTCTCGAGTGGAGACCACGTCTAAGTAAACGTAGTGTAGGACGCCCTACGGCCAGGTGGAGTGACGACCTACAAAAGGTAGCTGGAAGCTGAAGACCCAGCTCAGTGGCGTGCATTAGGAGAGGCCTATGTACCGCAGTGGACAGATATAGACTGATGATGATGATGATGATGATGAAGTCAACAGAAGAGGCGTTTTCTAATATATAGTTAAAAATCTAGACAAGAAACGTAAGTGCCAACGTAGTTGGAGTATTTCTAGACATGGCTAAGGCCTTTGATACAGTCTCAACCCCCATTCTCCTATAAAGTTGGAAAGACTTGGAATCCGTGATGTTCCATTAAAACTTTCCTGTGATTATCTATCCCGTCAGACCCAAAGAGTAGTTATAGATAGAATTATCAGTAATGATGCCCCGGTCTCATTTGGAGTGCCACAGGGCACCTTTTTAGGCCCAACTCTCCTTAGCATTCTTAAATGAGATATGTTGCTACAATCTACATCTGATTTAGGCGACTCCTAGGGTTAGTAAAAACGGGCATTAGTACATAAATAGATAGAAAACGTTCGGCGGCCTTATCGCTAAGCAGCCATCTCTTCCACGATTAGTATCTTCGGCTGTTTATTCCTAATTAAGGACTCCTAATGGCTTATATTGTTAGTACTTACCTAGATATAGTTGCCTAGTTTCTATCAGCATGCCCTGGCGGGGAGAACTGATATGCCATAACACAGGCTAGCCTAATATGGGTATCAATGTCCATCAGGATCAGCTACTATAATATTTGCAAATGCAAAATATATTTGAAACGATGTATTATGCTACACCTAAATATTTATCTGTTATTTTTAAGCTACGTTTGTTAATTAATAAATTACATTCATTTATTCAATACGTAAGAGTGTAACCGTATGTTACAGAAAGCCGTAACCGGCTCCCTTGCGCGCGCTATTTGATTTGACCAATGAGCACGCGCGGTGCTTTCAAGCTAGAAGCTATCACATTAAATGTTCAGTTGGGAATAGAACTCTGGTACATTAGATTAGCAGCCGAGCGTTTACAAGCTGAGCTATCCCTACATCATCATGTCAGCCTTTATAAGTCCACTGCCGAACATAGGCCTCCCCCAAAGAGCGCCATGACGAGCGATCTTGTGCCACCTCCATCCATCGACTTCCTGCGATGGCTACGTCATCGGTCCATCGTGTGGGGGGTCTCCTTACACTTCGCTTGCTTGTTCGTGGTCGCCATTCAAGAACCTTTATTCCCCAGCGGTTGTCGGTTCTGCGAACTATATGGCCTGTCCATTGCCACTTCAACTTGCAAACTCTGAGAGCTATGTCGGTAACCTTGGTTCTTCTACGGATTTCCTCGTTTCGGATTCTATCACGTAGTGAAACCACGAGCATAGCTCTCTCTATTGCACACTGAGTGACTTTGAGCTTGTGTATGAGACATATAGTTAGCGACTACGTCTCAGTGCCGTATGTCATCACTGGCAACACGCTCTCATTATGAACTTTCGTCTTGAGGCTCTGCGGTATCTGTGACGAGAAGATATGGCGCAATTTCCCGAACGCTGCCCATCCGAGTTGGATTCGTCGGTTGACCTCTTTGTCGAAGTTGGATCTTCCCAGTTGGATCGTCTGACCCAAGTAGACATAGTGATCAACAGCTTCGATAATATCGTTCCCAACATAAACTGGCATGGGGCATTTGACATGATGTTCGTCTTACCCATGTTAATTTTAAGACCTACCTGTTGGGAACCAATATTGAGGTCACTGAGCATTGTGCTTAGGTCTTCCAGAATTATGACTGTATCATCGGCAAATCGAAAGTGAGTGATGCATTCGCCATTGAAGTTAATACCATATCCGTTCCAGTTCAGAAGCTTGAATATATCGTTCAGTGCCTCCGGTAAACAGTGAACAGTTTCGGTGAAATAACGTCTCCCTGTCTCACCCCTTTTTGCAAATTGATAGAATTCGTGCTCCAATCTTGGAGACGGACAGTCATGGTGGCCTTGCTGTACAAACAATTCAACACTTCGATGTACCGGTAGTCAATCTGGCACCGATGTTATGACTTTAGCACTGCCCAGGTTTCGACTGAATCAAAAGCTTTCTCGTAGTCCATAATCCCTACATAGGAATGGTTTTCTGACGAAAAGTAAGATCTACAGATCAAATGAAGTAGTTGCTGATTCACAGTTGACCAATGAACGGGCGTGGTAGAGTATGTCAATGTTGCTTATTACCAAGTATGAGATGTGAGATGTTACACATCATATGCGACTACCTGTAAGGCTCGTAATTTTTTTTATTTGTCTTATTTTCCTACGAATAATGATATTACTACCACGTAAGTACAATGTGTGTAGTAACTACGAATAATGATATTATTCGTAGTTACTACATAGGTAACATACCTACTAGTCCCAAATCTATAAAAATATAACGGTTAAAGATAAACCACTTTGTTACCTGACAACATTGCATTTTATAATAAACCCGTGAGTGCCGCGTGATAAAGTTAAAAGCAATTTTAATGAAAACCATTGCGAGTAAACAGCCTTTCATGATTTGAGCTCGGACAAAATGTCACGGGCTTTTTACGAAATCTATTTTAATCCTGTAGCTTTATGGCGTGTCCTAGTACTCGTCCTACCTAGATGTGTAGATCTTCATATAGTTGATGAATTAAGTTTAGATCTTCATAACTTAACGACCCGCCGCCGCAACCTGCTTCGCACGGGTAGCTTTGGGAACGAAATCGGTTGAGAATGGTCTTTCAATATTTTATGGTAGTTAAATATTTTATTTATCCAATTACTGCATAATAAAATATTTTTCCAAAAAAAAAACGACTTCATAATAAAAATGTTATTTTGTAAACAACCACTAAAAATAATAAAATAATTACAATTGAGCGAGAACAGTATCAGTTTTTCGAAATTACCAACGTAATAATAATGCATAAATACAACATTAGATAAATTGAGGAGGAGGTTTTTGAAGGCGGTGCCAAACCGAGCCAAAATTATTAATATGGTTGAGCTTATTCAAAAAGATAATGTCTTAAACAGCTTGAAGTGCTATATAAAATAATAAGCTTGTAATTATCTACAAAAACTACTATCATTAACTAGATTGCTGTATTCGTGTCAATCAGTTTGTGAACGTGTGAAAGTCAAAATCTGCTCGTGTGAGTCGCTTGTTTTGTCTCTTCTGCGTTTCGTGTTTTGTATGAGTGTGCGTCATAGACAACTGCATATTACTTCGTACGTAGATAGGTATGTATTAATTTTGTAAAGATTTTAGATTTAAATTATGCCTGGGTTTGGCACCGCCTTCAAAAAAACTCTTTCGAATCTTATGTTTTATTTATGCTTCATTATTACGTTGGTAATTTCGAAAAAGTGATACTGCTCTGGCTCAATTGTAATTATTTTATTCTTTGTAGTGGTTGTTTACAATATAACATTTTTATTATGAAGTCGATTTAAATTTTTTTTGAAATATATTTTATTTTTTGATTTTTAGTGGCCTAAGCAAACATCGGAAAGAATATATGCCAAAGAAAATAGTAGACACTCACTTTAGACTCAAAGCGTTGGTAAATTAAAACCAAGGATGAATAAACCTACATATATAACAATTGAATTAGTTTTGACCATTTTCCATCATTTTGTTGTAACGTTCCTGTGACTACCTTCCGGCTCCATCATCAGACCCTGGATACCACATAACACCAGAGAACTCATCAAGACAAACCAAATGAGTCCAAACTTCGAAGGGGTTCCATCATTTTCTTGTTGAGTACCTGTGACTACCTTCCGGCTCCATCATCAAACCCTGGAGACCACATAAAACTATAGAACTTATCAAGACAAACGAAATGAGCCCAAACTCGAATGGGTTCCATCATTTTGTTGTTGAGTTCCTGTGACTTCCTTCCGGCTCCATCATCAGACCCTTGATACCACATAAAACCAGATAACTCATCAAGACAAACCAAATGAGCCCAAACTCGAAGGGATTTCATCATCCGATTGTATTGATGTTGATTGTGTTGTACTATTATTACTACTACTACTACTACTACTGTTGTTTTTAATTATCATCAGAACTACACCCGTGTGCAAAATTTCAGCAACTTTGAACTTCCTTAAATTGTTCAAAATTGATTGCAATCCAGGTCCAGTCCTGAACATTATAGCACAGTAAATTAAATCAAAGTTTGTTAAAAGCTGCAAAACCAATTTTGATGAAATTTATAAAGTACCACACTAGAGGTCTTATTACTCACATAAAAATAATCATATAATTCGGTTCCGTGATCCCAAGATATTAGAGAACATAAACTATAAAACAAATTGATTTTCTAATAAAACTACTAAACCAATTTTGATGAAATTTATATGGGACTACACGGAAAGTTTACTCTTTAGAATAAAAAAACAACCATCTAAATCGGTTTAGAAAACTTAGAGATGAACACAAAATAAAGGCAATATAAACACAAAATCGAATGGATTTACTCAACAAAACTATTTATTCTCGAAAAACTGCTTAACCAATTTTGATACAATTTATATGGAACCACCTGGACAGTATACCCTTTCCAAACAAAAAAATATTTTTTTAAATCGGTCCGCAATTGACGGAGTTATCGACCGACTTACACAAAACAAAAAACAAACAAAATACATACAGCCGAACTTATAACCGTCTCTTTTTCTGAAGTAGTTCGAAAAACAGCATCCTTTGTTCTTCTAGGATATTAATTATGCAAAAGTATAGCACCAACGCTCTTGATAGTTCTTGACAGACTTGATATTATTTCGTTTCCATGGTAACCGTTCCTTAAAGCGAGTAATCGTCAATTCCCAGTTTTCCCGTAGAAACTTACAATTTTTCAGGATAAAAAGTATTCATTGTTGGTCTCTATATTGTACAGTACCTATTTACAAAGTTTCATCAAAATCGAATCAGCCGTTTTGGCATGGAAGCACAGTTTTAATTTTCAACCTAACATGTTTGATAGAATTGCGCCTAAAATACTCATCATCATCATGCCAGCCCTTAGAAGTCCACTGCTGAACATAGGCCTCTCCCAAAGAGCGCCATGACTAGCGATCTTGTGCCACCTCCATCCACCGACTTCCTGCGATGGCTACAATGTCGTCGGTCCATCGTGTGGTGGGTCTCCCCACACTTCGCTTGCTTGTTCGTGGCCGCCATTCGAGAAGCGTTATTCCCCAACGGTTGTCGGTTCTGCGAACTATATGGCCTGCCTATTGCCACTTCAACTTGCATACTCTGAGAGCTATGTCGGTAACCTTGGTTCTTCTACGGATTTCCTCATTTCGGATTCTATCACATAGTGAAACACCGAGCATAGCTCTCTCCATTGCACGCTGCGCAACTCTGACCTTGTGTATGAGACCAATAGTTAGCGACCACGTCTCAGTGCCGTATTTCATCACTGGCACACACGCATCACACGCACTGATTATAAACATTCGTCTTGAGGCTCTGCGGTATCTGCGACGAGAAGATATGGCGTAATTTCCCGAACGCTGCCCATCCGAGTTGGATTCGTCGGTTGACCTCTTTGTCGAAATTGGATCTATCCAGTTGGATCGTATGACCTAAGTAGACATAAGGTGCATTCCACTTAGAGCAAAATGCTAGCAATGTTAACATTTTTAGCCCCAATGTCGTTCCACAAGCCCTCCGATGCTAGCACAAACAACAAACGTCAAACGTTCCACTATGCAAAATGTTAACATTTCTAGCTTCGGAAACCAGCATCGTCACACCCATGTTGTTTTGTTGGTTCGAAATGCTACTTTTTGAAAGTGACAAAACTTAGCGGCAGAGCATGTAATTTTAAATAAAAAATACATTGTTTTGCTTGGTCTTGCGGTATAAGTGTAAGATTTTCGATAATTATTTCCATTTCCTAGTTTTAAATTAATTGGGATGAGGGAATGGTGCTACAAAAGTAAACAGAACAGTAGTGCTATGATCTATCTTGGTTTCAATCCGATTTTCAATATCACTATCACTAATGCGTTGCGATAGAGTCGAAATTGCTATGAAGAGACTGACAATCTGATTGAAACCAAGTTCTGTAATACGGCCACAGTTGTGTTGAGCAGCAACACGTTTCACTTGTAGATGTCAACCGTGCTAACATTGCTGGTTTTTCGTAAGAGAAACGCTGATTGAGAGCCAGTCATTCGTGTTAACACAAATGGTATAGCATTTTTAGGTGGAACGCGGCAATAGTGATCAACAGCTTCGATAATATCGTTCCCAACATAAACCGGCATGGATACAACATGGGCATTTGACATGATGTTCGTCTTACCCATGTCCATTTTAAGACTCACCTGTTGGGAAACAATATTGAGGTCACTGAGCATTGTGCTTAGGTCTTCCAGGGTTTCTGCCATGATAACTTTATCATCGGCAAATCGAAGGTGAGTTATGTATTCGCCATTGATGTTAGCACCATATCCGTTCCAGTTCAGAAGCTTGAATATATCTTCCAGTGCAGAGGTTAACAGTTTCGGAGAAATAACGTCTTCCTGTCTCACCCCTTTTTGGACCTGGATAGAATTTGTGCTCTGATCCTGAAGACGTACTGTCATGGTGGCCTTGCTGTACAAACAATTCAACACTTCGATGTAGTCAATCTGTAGTGACTGTAGCACTGCCTAGGTCTCGGCTGAATCAAAGGCTTTCTCGTAATCCACAAACGCTAGACATAGTGGCCGATTATACTCTTCGGTCTTCTTTGTAATCTGCCGGAGTGTATGGATGTGGTCTACGGTGGTAAAGCCTTTCCGCAATCCAGCTTGTTCGGGAGGCTGATAGTTGTCAAACCTACGAGCGAGACGGTTTGTAACTACTCTCGAAAACAGCTTATAGACGTGGCTCAGCAGCAAAATGGGCCTAAAATTCTTCAAGAGGATTTTATCACCTTTCTTAAAGAACAAAACCACTCCGCTCCTGTGCCACGCCTCTGGCGTAGTACTTTCGAGGATGACGGAGTTAAACAGCTTCTGAAAGACTTTAAGTACCGGTGTTCCACCCGCTTTCAGTAGCTCTTCCGTCCTCCCCCGGTGCCTTGTTCCTCTTACGCTGTTTGAGAGCCATTCTGATCTCATATAGGCTGCGTCCGGGATATCTTCGGTATAATGTCGGGTCAAACGGGCTCTTGCATCGCTAGTCGTGCTAGGAGGACTACACGATGAGGTATATAATTGTCCATAGAACTTCTCGCTCAGTCAAAATCTCTGGCTTCGACGAAACGATGCTGCCACTGTCGGTTTTCAGATTCGTCAACAGGCTTTGCCTAATAGACAGATCTCTTGCGAACAATTTGGAGCCATTGTTCCGCTCTATTGCGTTCTCAATACAAGTAGGATATAGGATAGTAGTATTATAGGAACGCAAATCGTGTCGCATCGACTTGGTGATCTATTTATTAAGCAAGCTGTAACTCGACATATCCACTGAAGACTGCCGCCTCATCTCGCCTCGTTCTGCCATAAGTTTCAGTGTATGCTCAGAGAGTTTCTGTGTTCTATTTTTGCGGTGGGTCTTTAAGAACTCTGACCCAACCGTGTGAACAATTTCCACCTGCCCGTTGTTTAGTTCGTCCACTGTATCGCATTCGGTAAGGATTTGGAAGTGATTTTGGATCTCCAACTGATAGCTCTCGGGGTTTTGGTTTTGAGCAGGGCTTGGGCGAAGATTAGATCCCATCAAACGAGACCTCTCCAGCTTTACGTTGATATTCAATGAGCCTCTTACCATGCGGTGATCACTGCCGGTCTTAACCCAGTTGATCATAGAGACATCATTGAATATATGCTTATTGGTCCTCAAAATGAAATCTATCTCGTGCTTATGACCAACGGGGTGCATCTACGTCCATTTCCTGGAAGGGCGCTTCTTGAAAAAGGAGTTCATCATAAATAGTCCCTCCTTGTCCATGAAGTCGACCAATCGCTGATCCTTCTGTTCCACTGTCCAATTCCAAACTGCCCCACTCTCAGTTCATCGCCATTCGTCATGCCCAGCCGTGCGTTAAAGTCCCCCATCACCACTGTGAAGTGTGTTTTCGAGACATGCATGGCATTAGAAATGTCGTCGTACATAGCCTTCACTTCATCGTCCGGGCACTTCGAGTGTGGGGCGTACACCTGTATGACCTTCAACGAATACCGTTCGGTATTTCTGAGTATAAGGTATGCCACCCTGCTCGAAACGCTTTTGATCTTCACAATGTTGTTGACGAGGGACTTGTGGACGAGAAACCCGATAACGTGTTGGGACTGCTTGTCACCCTCCCGGTAATAAAGTGAGTTGCCGGAATTGAGGGTCTTCGTATCCTCTCCCTCTCTTCGGACTTCTGATAACCCTATAATACCCCAGTGCAACTTACTTACTACTTCTTCCAGCTATATCAACTTCTCGTCGGTCTTCAAGGTGCGTGCGTTTTAAGTTGCCAAGTGTAGTAGTAGAGAGTGCGTGGGGGTTGGTAGCTGGGTCTCTGTCGGGGATTCTTAGTACCCCTTGCTCCGCCGTTACCGTGGCTGCTACCGGTGCCAGGAATAACGGAGCCGCCGGGGACTGGGGGCCGTCTTTGCGGTGTGTCTATCATATTGGGGGGGTTTGCCATAGTCACCACGCTTGGCAGGCGGATTTAGTTGCTGACTGAGCGAGCGCGAAGCGCTAGCGAAGAGTCTCCGTTTCAGCTTGGGCAAAAATTCTTTCGTTTGTCGGAATTTCCGGCTGTTCTGCTCTACAGGTCGCATTTCTCAACCGATCTGGACGAAACTTGTTAAGTATACATCTTTAATGAATTTTTAGTTTTTGTTTGTCGTCGGGGAATTTTTGATTGGGGGGTACTTCCCCTAAAAAGGGCAAAAGGGGGTCTACTGAATATCTCCGCCTTATTATTATCCGAATTCAAGGTTTTTTTTATTTGAAAGGTAACTTTAAGTCGGTCTCTTAAAAATTTGGTGAAGATCTAATGGGGATCTTAGGCGCGATGAGCAGAATAGCATCAAATGTGAAAATTATGAAATAGTTACATAGATAAAATCTTTCGATCACATCAATTGTTGTTTATACGTCACATCACTATCATAGGTCCGGCATTTTAAATTTCATGCTATGCGTCTTAGGATGATTGACATCGAGGGCCCGACCACAGAACTTGGCTTCAATCGGATTGTCACTTTTTTCATAGCAAAATCGACTCTATCGCAATGCATTATTGAATTTGACGGCTTGAAACCGTCATGATCTTCATTACGTAATCGCACTGCTGATGTCCTGTCGTATAGACATTTCTTACTGTCGTTGATCGCAACGCACTAATGATTTTGACGGCTTGAAACCGATATGATCAAATTGCGTAATAGCACTGCTGCTGTTAGACCTACAATTTCATTGTATTTTTTTATGAACGCTTTCAATAAATTTTTAAACCCACTATGCTCTGTCCAACTCGCACTTTTTATAAACCTACGCAACATGTCCACCTACTATCCTGCACTGCAACCGTATCTTAAGCCAATGCCCTAGTTGCAATCAGAATTTCAAAGCAATATAATATATTGCTTAATTTTTAGTCACTAGACTAAAATTAAAATAATACTTGTTAGAAAATTATGATTGGGATTTGAAATTATAGTAATCTTACTTATTTATAACATTTACTATTGTTTTATTGAAATTTTAAAGCATACTATTTATTTTCTTGAATTTTTAGCTAAATACGATTTTTCCTAGTCTATGATGTGATCCCTAAAAAATAAAGTTGGCTACGCTGATTTAATCTGTGACATATCTGTAATCTGTGATCTGTGTCTGTGGTACTGGTTTGTCGAATGCACCTTGTGTCTTGCGTTTTCGTTTTATAATAATTGCAAATATTCGTTAGATTTCGTCGTAATAGGCGTAATTTGAAGACCCAACAAGATGGTAGCGCGTGTGGCGGGCGTTTTTGATGAGAAATTGACTGAAGCCATCGCCAATTCAAAGATCTTGGTGGTTGGTGCCGGTGGTATAGGTTGTGAGATATTGAAGAATCTCGTGCTTACCGGCTTTCCTTACATTGAAATTGTACGTATTTACTATCCCTTCGCACCCATTTGTATAATTTTAATATTCAATGCGTTTGATTTAGCGTACGTGTTCACGACGATGCGTGTTCACTGTTGCCAAGTGCGAGTACTAAAGAATTAAAGTACACGTAAACTCAGTGTTTGGATAGCTACGTCGTTCGTAAAGTTCGTACCTAATCAATTTATTAAATTAAACAATTTTCGTTGTGTATGTCCATCAAGTTATTGAATGATGGAAGCCAATGACCTTTATAAATTTGATCATCTCAGATCAATGGCGTGCAGTAAGAGCCCTTCTCAGCAGTGGTAGTGAGACTCCTCTTTACTGACATAGGTTAGGCGCCACTACAGTTTTTTTTATTCTTGGGATAATTACAGGTTGCTACAATAGTATCTTACATTTATGAACCATTCTTTATTTTCATTTATGACCTTAACCTCATAGGAACTCATCAAGAGATGATATAAAAATGAAGAGATGTGTATAAAAATGAAGTTGCTAAGCTTAATTCACTGATCTGTACGGATTTGATTTGCCATACTTTCGTTTGTGCTGATTCAAAGTGCTCCCATTGCTTATCATATTTATATTCTAAATATATAAATTAATTCATTTCAGTAAATGTATGCTTGCACATGCACACTATCGTTCATTAATGTTCATATTCTCGCTTTCTAATCTAAAGTTGGCTGGAAGTGATTGCTGCTTAGTGATAAGGCCGCCGATTGTACTATATTAAGGTCAACTTTGATGTGCTATAATTTAAGTTTTTAATGCAATAAAGAGTTTTTATCTATCCCACCGAGGGTCCATGGAACTAAAATTTACATTGTCTCTTCTCCTAACATTAGTCACAGAATTAAACAAAACAAAATACAATGTAATAATAATACCCCTAAGTTAGACCATAGTTTGTAGTGGAAATCTGTATATACAAATGTTGCTTTTTGGGTGTACAGTTAATTATGCTAATCTTGGTAGTAATTACATATGGGCCTTTGGTGTTGAGACTGAGAGATCATTGTATTTTCAAAAACCAATCGGAGTGCCTGGTTTGATGCCACATATTACCAATATGGTGGTGCTATTTGGTGCATAAAATTTGTAATTCAGTGGGGGCAATGTTGGGTACACTTCCTGTTATTAACCAGTTGCTTACCGCGCGCGCACGCGCATGTATGCACTCAGTACTGCGCAATGTCAGATATATCGCCACCCGGTGATCTACTGGTTAGATAAATAAAGTACATATGCACTAATAATGGATATATTTTTTCAGATTGACCTTGACACAATCGACGTTAGCAACCTAAACCGCCAGTTCTTGTTCCACAAGGAACATGTGGGCAAGTCCAAAGCGCAAGTAGCTAAAGAGAGTGCTCTGAGCTTCAACCCTAATGTCAAAATTGTTGCTAACCATGATAGCGTCATCAGGTAATTTAGCTATATACACTTTTTTTTTTTATAATCTTTTCTATTATAAAGTACTTTTAGCCGCATTATTCGCAGCTATGCCAGTCCCATTGGTAAATTCACTAACTATACATCACTTGGGTTAAGGACTTTATGACACAAATTGTAGAATGTTTTAGCAATGCCAGATGTTGGCTCTGCTAAGACACTCTGCAATATACCTACATCTTCATAATTTAGGCCCAAATCTTTTAACTTACATCTAATTGATTCACTACGGGCACATTCCATCAAAAAGTGTTGAGTATCTTCTACAGTGCCGCAAACTTCACAATTTGGTGAATCAGCTCTCCTCGTTAGATGTTTAAAGCGATTGAGTGGAATATGCCCTGAACGAAGCCTACACGCTATTACAATCATCTGTCTTTTTAATTTTGTCATAAGGAACCACGGCAAATGAGGGGGTTCATGTTGTATGGTCCTGTACCAGATCCCTTTGTCTAGTGAAACTCTTTCAAAATTATTTTTCCATTTGTTATATATTTGAATCTTATGCTTTGTGAGTACTTCTGTATATTCTGGAACTACATATGTATCTGATCCCATGGTAATTGCATCTCTGGCCAACTTGTCAACCTCCTCATTACCGTGGATACCCACATGAGAAGGGATCCATTGCAATCTCAGAGACATGTCCTTAGCATTGAATTTTAGAATTTTCTCTAAAATCGCATAAGCTATCGAAGCACCTCTGATTCCAGAGGCCCACCGAGCTATATGCTGCAAAGCACTTTTGCTGTCAGTCAGAATGACTACATTCTTATAACCAATTGTTTCAATATACAACACTGCTTCTGAGATTGCAAACAGTTCAATCATCATAATACAATTTACATCAGAAATGATTTTGTAACATTCCTTCACATTGTGACTGGGATTGTAGTAGGCTGCACCAATACCGTCACAGCCTTTAGATCCATCTGTGTATACTTTAAGGCATCTTGCATATTTATTGTGTATCATGTGCAATGTATTATATTTTAGTACTCTTGTGTCATAGTGGCTTTTAGCATGAATTATCTGGTCTACCCCAGTTTCGATAAAATTGGTATTTATGTTAGATACCCATGTGGGTAAGGTGAACATCTTAAGTGGATTACTAGATTGAATACATTCCAACTGAACATCTGCATACACAGATACCAAAAGAGGTATGTTTTTATGTTGCCAATAATTCCGATTACAAAGGTTTGCTAGTTGTTTCAGTAAATTAACCGTCAAATTATTAGACCACGATATAGCTTTCAGACAATATTTTGTTGCCAAATATTGTTGTCTTAACTCAAGAGGAGGGATGCCCAATTCGCACTCCATCACATGAATGGGTGTGGTTTTTATGAATCCTCCTATAATTCTTAATGCTATATTCTGGATCCTATCTAATTTTATCACATGTGTTTTTGCTGCATTGTTGTACAAAAAGCTTCCAAAGTCAATTCTACTTCGAATTAGTGAGATGTATAAACTCCGGAGATGTTTGGGGTGTAAACCCCAATTGGAGCCTGCTAAAACTTTAAGTAAATTTATCATCTTCATAGTTTTTATGCGAGTCTCGTTAATATGCCTATTCCACAATAGGGACTTGTCCAACCAAATTCCTAAATATCTAATGCAATTGACAGGCGTAACATTGTTACCATTAACCCTCAATGTGATTTGATCTCTCTTTCTCCCCCTACTGAAAATACAGAACTGTGTCTTTTCTGGTGAAATTTCCAAGCCAATTTGTTTTAGGATTTCTACGACTAAGTCTATAGTATTCTGCCAGATTTTAGTACCAACTGTCAGATTTTCACTTTGAGTGTAAAGAACAAAATCATCCGCATATTGCAAAATATCAATGTTGTTAAATGTAGTGCAGATTTTGGATGTCGCAATATTAAAAAGGAGTGGAGAGATCGGGTCTCCTTGAGCCAAACCTCTGTTTGTCCATCTCTCAAGGGTGTTATCATCATTGATATCCTGTATTTTCAAGTATCGCATAGATAGAAATGACCATATATATTTGCAAAATTGAGTGCCTACATTTAGCTTATCTAGTGTCAAAGCTAGCTGATCTACTACCACATTATTATAAGCACTCTCTATATCCAGGAAACAGGCTAAAGTATGGATGTTCTTCGAGAACCTGATTTGTATCTTTGACGTTAGTCTGGCGACACAATCTAAACATGATTGAATTCTACGGAAACCCGAAACTGTCGGCGCAAGCATGCCCTTTTGCTCAACAAACCATTCCAGTCTCTTGGCGAGCATTACGTGAAAAATCTTGCACAAACAAGACATCAACAAGATAGGTCTAAATTTAGGTGTAGAGTTAGGATCAGTATTTGGCTTAGGTATAGGTACAATTTTGATACAACGCCATTGTTCAGGTACACATGCATGTCTGTAAATTAGGTTGTAGATTTTAATCAATAATGACTTATAGTTACTGGGTAAATGATATATCATAGAATATGATATACCATCGTCCCCTGGCGCAGTGTCTTTCTTTTTCAAGCAGTTGATTAATTCTTGTAAAGTAAACTCACCTTCTATCAATGGATTTAATGAAGTAAATACAGGTACGGGAGATTCTACAAAATCTGGAGCCAAAGAAGATAAAAGTTCCTTTTTAGTATCCTCAGGGGCTAGAGCGGACCCTCCTCTTAACCCTTTCATCCAGCGCATTTTGCGCCACGCCAAGTAAACAACAGCGTTTGTTTTAGTAGACCAATTCGTGTGGTGTCCGTTAAAGTCACCTGCAACTATAGACTTACGTGTAAATTTGGAAAATAAACAGTCCCAGTCACTTTGTGAGGTGGCTACAGCAGGTGGGCAATATACAGATACAATATATTCTAGGTTCTTACAATTTAATATTTTTATACAAACAAGTTCAATTCCTGTATTGTTTAAATTCAAAGGGTGTACTTGTGTTCTAATAGATTTATGAATTATTAGTGCAACACCACCAAATGAGTCTGTCCTATCATTTCTGAAAACATTATAATTACTTATTCTATACATTATGCTAGGTTCCAACCATGTTTCACTAATTAAACAAATACTTATTTTTTCCTGGTGTAGTAGAAGTTCAAATTCTTGACGCTTCGGCATCAAGCTTTGTGAGTTCCACTGCATAATATTTAAAGCGGTTTTCATTAAGGGTGTACTAACCATTATGAAAAAGTTTAATGATGTTTTTAATTAACCCCCCATTACTTACAGACTTAATTATTAAAGACATAACTTCTTCAATACATAATTGCAACACTTGTGTAATTTTTTCTTCCAAATTTTTTTCTGAACTAAATACTATGTTCTTAGATTTTCGCAAAAAGTCTCTAAGATGTTGCTGCCTCTCAACGTTTTCATCTACCCGTGGTGTAGGTAAGGTCTGCTCGTGGGATTTTGCATAGCTCGGTATTATTTGTTCTGATGTTTCATCACGGAGTTTTGTTTTCCTCTTCTTCTTCTTCTTCCCCTTAGCTTTCGGCTGTTCGCGGTTTGTACTTGGCGCGAAATAATCATAGTTATAGTCTTCTGGAATATCTCTCGTTTCCTCTTCACTTTCTTGCTGGCTTTCTTCAATCTCACACTCGGATTCCATCGAGTTTTCCTCATGCGTTATTGCCTCTGATATTAATGCATCCTTATATGATTTTTCCTGACGTCGTCCTAAGTCCTGTTCTGGTTTTCTGTGTGCACCTAGCATGCGAGGCTCTGCACCCAGTGTAAGATGCCCTCCAACCACTTTTTCTGTTTCTTGGTAAATAGTAATTCCTGTGCTTTTTATATTTTCATAATATTTGGATAGTGCAGTTTTGTATGTGTAGTTGTTTTGGCTCATAATCAAACGTATCTGTTTTTCTTTCAAGAATACTGGGCACTTCTTGTCAAAAGCCATGTGTTTACCTCTGCAGTTGATGCATTTGTATATCTCTGTTTCACAATTAGCGTGACGTTCACCACATTTTGGGCACAATATTTTTTTAGTAGGGCAGGCTCGTGCTAAATGACCATACTTCCAACAGGAAGAGCACTGCGTTACAGGGAAAGTGTAGGGATCCACTTTAAATCTGCAGCCATATCCATATACATATGTAGGTACCACTGAGCTCTTAAAACAAGCGTACTGTTTCACTGTCGATCCAATTACCTCCCTCTGATAATCGTTTCAATCGTTTAATTGATACTATTTTATAGTCGCAATTGATGGACGCAATCAACTCTTTCTCTTCTACTTCTAACTCTAGATATTTTACAACACCATACGACAGGCCAACTTCATTAGTCAGGTGACATCTGTATCCCATTTCTGCAAATTTTTCACAACAAACTTCTCTGCATCTTCTTTTTTCTCAAATTTCATGAGTATCTTATAGGGACTCTTGTATTTAATGTGTGTTATGTTTTCTATATTTTCAGCTTTTAACAGCTTCGCAAAACCAATCTGTTTTGGTAGCAGTTGATTGGATGTCACACATACCTCAAAAATGTTTGTAATATCTTTCTGTGGCGCATTTTTTTTCAATCTCGATTGACTGTTATTAGAATTGCTTCTTGCAAAGCGTTTCGCGTTTTTCTGCACTAGGGTAAACCCGTCTTCGCCTTCATCATTAGCTTGTCCGTCGTTTTCGTCGCGTGATCTCTTCATAGGTCGTAAATCATCGCCGACGGTGCTCGGTTGTAACTCGCCTCCGATAATCTCCAGCAGCTCTTCCCGCTCATACACTTGTTTTTCACTAGTAATAATACTTCCCTCCATATCTTCTACACTTATATCACTTCTACCACTAGAATTCGGCCCCAAAGTCTCCTCCTCCATCTTAACCCAACGACGGGGTAGACGAAAATAAAAGTTGACGCGGCGACAATAGGCTTATCGCAATGCGTGCGCTCGCTGTGGGTTACCACGCGCGACTGTATATACACTTCATAAAACCTTTAGCACTCCCGTTATCAACATGAATCTAATGATACCTCATTTATCAAAATCCGTCAAGCCGTTTAGGCTGTAGGATGCGCCTAATAAACGTACATATTGTATTTCCAACGGAACATAAAATGACCAAAACCAATACAATTGAGTGAGGGGTACTTCCCATCGCATCTCAATATAAGAATTTCTAATTAACTTTTTTTTCTTTTTTTTATTACGTTCTTGGCAATTGACCACAATCTCACCTGGTGGAAAGCGATGATGTGGTCGAAAGTGTAGCATGCTTGCCTAGTAGATACCTATTCACTCTTGACTTGAACACACCAGGGTTATATTTTACCAGAAACACTTACGAGGGCAGGGCATTCCACTCCATAGAAGTACTTATAATAAATGAAGAAGTGTAACGCTTCATTCTTGTGCGAGGTATATCAACCATAAAAGGATGGCGCTTTGCCGATCGTCTAGTCGTATGGAAAAGGGGGGAATCAGATTGAGCAGTTCTTGTGCACACTCCCCATAGTGCAATCTGTAGAATACCGACAGGCTTGCGACCTCACGTTGATGCGCCAGACTTTGAAGCTTACTATTACCAGAGTGTCATCTCCAATGAGCCTCATAGCACGTCTCTCAATTGAATCCAAAGGCTCGAGCTGATACTTCGCAGAACCGTCCCAGAGGTAGCAGCAGTACTCCATACAAGATCGGCCCTGTGCTTGATAAAGATTCAAAAGCTTTCCCAGCGTGAAGTATCTAACCTTAGACAAAATACCAAGTTTCTTTGCATCTACCTTGGCTTTGGATTCAATGTAAGACCCAAAATTCAGGAAATGGATGTGAGTTTGATACCCAAAAGCTCTAGATGGTCGCCTAATGGTATTGTTACACTATGGAAAGACAGAGATCGGTTAAGAGGACTCTTTTTAGCAGAGAACAAACACGCCTGCTTTTTAGTAACATTAAACTTTACCAGATTAGCATCGCCCCAATCGAACACGGCTTCTAAGGCTAAATTGAAACGGTCCACCATAGCCTGACCATAACCAATCTCGTTCGGCGTTCTATTGGATCTCGAGCTCGGTTGCAACTCAAATGAATATTAGATATTGTTCCCATTGGATCTCGATAAGTGAATAAAAAGTTCAAAGTACTTTGCGATATGTGTTATGACTACAACATGTCATGATCTCATGACATGTCTTGGGGTTTTATGCAACATACTTAATTTATTTTATTTTTCCCAGTTTAATAGTCGAGATCCGTTACAACTCAAATCAATACAGATCCGATGCAACTCAAATGAATATTATTTATCTCGAAATCCGTTGCAACCCAAATAAATAATATATTTGCGTTCTCAACTGATCATACAAACATGTTGTTTTTAAGTCTGATATTTGTTTCAGTGCAATAAAATCTATAATCAGTATTTCGATGTTGTGTACTTAGAATGTGATAGCTATACTTATTTCATGAACAATCATTTATTAGATTCAGCAACTCATACAAAATCAAATTAAAAAAACATTGTGTTTTCCAAAACGGGTAAAAACAATTGTCCATACTTGCTCTGCAGCCCCTGCAGTACGTAAAATTAGATCAGTTGCAACCCAAATAATTATTATACTTGCGTTCTCAACGGATCATACTCGTACGAACTTTTTTTTTTTTAGTTGTTTTTAAGTCTGATATTATTTTTATACGCTTTATATTAGCTTCACTTGTATGTTTGTAACCGACTCCTTTGGACGCTATTTTGACCCACTTTAAACAGTCGGATTTCAATCAAATTTTGCACACTTGTCAAAGACCGATGACAATGCAATAAAGCAAAAAAAAACGCTCTTATAAATAAACCAAACTAAAAAGTAGAAAATAAATTATAGTTTAAAAAAATACGCTTTATATAGAAAACCAAACTAAAAAATAGAAAATAAAACTGTAAAAATCTTAACATTGTTGATATTTTCTGTGAATCAATTAAGATAAGGTATTTAATAAATGTTATTCTTCACATTTTATGTAATTATTCTTCTAATATTTAGTGAAATATTGAGTTATTGTAATTTGAAAATTATAGCTTTTAAATTATACAAAGAGGAAAGTGCGTCACACCTTGATGGGGCAAGCGCGTCTCTATCACGCACTTGCCTCAAGTCAGAAATAGCAAACATTTTTTGGTAAGTTCATAATAACCTTTATTTTGCATATTACGGTTTGTATGCAGTACCTAGCTATGCAAATTCATATATTTTGATACTTACTTATTTGTGTACTACTTTATAGTGGGGTTTTTTAAACTAGTGGTGATATATTTATAGATTATGAAAGTAGACAATTACAGTTTATTATATACTTTTTGATGTTTAAAGTGCAATAGCAATAACTAAACAGATTTTATATTTTAAAGTTTATGGTTCGAAATTTGTAAAGCAAAGAATGTTAATGTTTAGAAAGTTGTTGTAGACAGTTACAGTTTAATATATATTGAAGTGCCATTACCTATAACTAAACTGATTTTATTTTTTAGTTTATTATTCTAAAGTGTAAGTCAAAGAATATTAATGTTTTGAAAGAGGTTTAGTTCCTGTTTTAGATACATAAGTACCTAACTAGATAATTCAATGTTCATCAACAATCTAAAAGAACCATTATCTGTAACTATGTAGTTCCTTCGTTCGATTTCCAGTTCCAAATAAGTACTTGTACTTCCAAATAAATCTGAATTAATCGATGTTTTCTTTTTCAATTCTCGTACAAAATAAAAGAAAAAACAAACTTTTATTGGGAGGTTCGGAATTTGATAATAGATTTCAAACTAGTTTTATACCTAATGCTTCTATTTTGGTGCTCACAACTATAACAAAAATTATAAAAAAAATATAAAAAAACTATAGCAAAGTACATGCACTACTAGAAAAAAGTTTTCTACCCCTGTCATGAAAAAGTGTGGCGCACTTGCCCCTAATTTATTTTTTAAGTTGTATTCAACCCAATATTGATCGCAGAAAAGGTCAGAATGCATAATCTAGTAGGGCTCAAATATGTATATTGGTAAATATTTAACAAAATGTTATAATGAAGATTTTAGCAGTATTTTATCGAACTGACGCACTTACCTCATTTGGTTGGGTAAGTGCGTCTAGTGGAGTAACTTACTATAAACAAGTATATATCTTAGTTAAAATGGTCCAGATTCCACAAGCTATATATATATTCGTTGCCAAGGAAACAAATTAACATATAATACTTAATTTGATGGCCAAACTACTAAAGAAACCTAAATATTTGCAATTGAATTCATCTTTGTTAAAAGTATATCGTACTTACCCCGACTGACCTTATTTAAAATGTGATAATGTACTTAGAATGTGATAGCTATACTTATTTGATGAACAATCATTTATTAGATTCAGCAACATATACAAAATCAAATTAAAAAAACATTGTGTACGAAATAAGTGTATGTGCGGATGGAGTAAAAAAGCGTAAGATTTGAGGGCGCTCTTAGTAATTTTCGTACAAAAAGCAAATTAATGATTTTATTTTATTACGCTGCGAAATTTCTCTTTCCGTACGCATGTCTACCTAGTCCAAGAAATAACGTAGTGCAAAACAGGTAAAAATGAGTATCCCTATTACCTCTGCAGCCAATGTAGTATGTAAAATTAAGACAGTTTACCGATATAGATACTGCAAGATTAGTATATATTTGTTTGTTTCACAGTTTTATGTCATATGGCATTTGACTGCAGAAATTCAATCTGTATTTGTGCACGGAAGAGAGCAATTCGTTCCATAATTAAAATAGATTAATATTCTTACAATGGCTTGTCAATATACATATATGAAAATATAATCCGATGAAAAGAAAAAAAAACAGATACTTGAGTTGCAGTGGATCCCGAGATCCGATGGGAAGTTCCCATTGTTTCCATTGGGAACAAAAACTAATATTCATTTGAGTTGTAACGGATCTCGACTATTAAACTGGGAAAAATAAAATAAATTTCCAACTAAGGGTGTTGCATAAAACCCCAAGATATGTCATTGTCATGACATGTTGTAGTCATAACACATATCGCAAAGTACTTTGAACATTTTATTTATTTATTTATCAAAACCATAAAAGTGATCACTTATTGTTATCATGGAGCATAATACTATGAAACTAACAAAAATATAGTAATCTTGCAGTAGCTATATCTGTAAACTGTTTAATTTAACGTACTGCATGGGCTGCAGAGGTAGTATGGGTACTTGTTTTTACCTGCTTTGCACGACGCTATTGTTTGGAATAGGTAGTTAGTCATGCGTATGGAAAGAGAAACTTCGCAGCGTCATAAGATAGATAGAAGTAAATTTGAGATTTTTGTACGTAGATTACTAAGAAGCGCCGTCAAATCTTACGATTTTTTACTCTATCCGCACATAATACCTATTTCGTACATAATGTTTTTTTAATTTGATTTTGTATATGTTGCTGAATCTAATAAATGATTGTTTGTGACGAGGTCAAAACCTCTTTCATAATAATACTCTTTTGATATCTTAATTCTTTCATAATCCATTTCTTTTCATTTTGATAGTTCATTATTCATTCTATATACAAATAACCTGTCATTTCGGACATTGATTGCATTAGCAAAACCGTAATTTTCGAAAGAATATTATAAAATACATAAATAAGTTAATTACAACTGGAGACTTGTAAATATATATAATAATTCCGTCGTTAGTGTTCGTTTTGTTTGAAGCCACTGTTTATGGAAATCACCAAATGCTCCAATAGTTCCTGACCTTTTATGTTGTCCACCGAGGCTTAGTCCCGGGGCTGGTGGAACAAACCCACACTCTGGGACCGCCTCGTGACATGTTCATCAAATAAGTATAGCTATCACATTCTAAGTACACAATATCGAAATACGGATCATAGTTTTTTTTGCACTGCAACTAATAAAAAGTGATAGAAACAGTTTACCAACGCAATGGAGGATATGTTCAAAATTTGACCTTTTTGATTTGAGATTTTTGGAATGGGCATCAACATAAACGCGAGTACATCTCACACTTGAGATTAGCAGACGATATTGTCCTTATGGCCGAGTCGCTGCAAGAGTTGCAACAAATGCTGACCAGCCTAGCTGATGCCTCCCGACGTATTGGCCTTCGCATGAACATCGTCAAAACAAAATTGATGATAAATCAACACATTACAACGGAACCAATAGTCGTTAGTGTCATGCCTAGGACAAACTCTTATGTTGGGCAGAAACAACTTTGAGAAGGAAGCTGATAGGCGGATTCGGCTGGGCTGGGCAGCATTTGGGAAACTTCGTCATGCTTCTCGTCGCCCATTCCACAGTGCCTAAAGACGAAAGTCTTCGACAGTGCGTCCTACCCGTAATGACATACGGAGCCGAAACGTGGACACTGACTGTGAGACTGGTCCACAAGTTTCAGGTCGCTCAGCGAGCTATGGAACGTGCTATGCTCGGGGTTTCTCTAAGGGATCACATCCGAAACGAGGTGATTCGGCAGAGAACTAAAGTCACCGACATAGCTCAAAGAATTAGCAAACTGAAGTGGCAATGGGCCGGTCACATTAGTCGAAAAACCGATAACCGGTGGGATAAACGAGTTCTAGAGTGGAGACCACGTATAGGCAAACGTAGTGTAGGACGCCCTCCGGCCAGATGGAGTGACGATTTACGCAAAGTAGCTGGCAGCAATTACATGAGAAAAACCGAAGATCGGGCTCAGTGGCGCGCATTAGGAGAGGCCTATGTCCAGCAGTGGACTAATGCAGGCTGTTGATGACGATAAAGAAACAAAAAAAATAACAGACTTAAAAACAACTCCAAGAAAACAACATGGTCGTATGTTCCGTTGAGAATGCATATATAATATTTATTTGGGTTGCATCGGATTTCGAGATCCGATGGGAAGAAAAAATAGTATTCATTTGATTTGCATCGGATCTCGAGAGATCTCCAGATCCATCACACACAAACAGAGATCCAATGGGAAGTACCCCTAAACAGTAGCAAGTTTTGTTAAGCCTCTTACAAAATGTTCAATTTTAGATTATTCAAGTTAATGTAACTATTAAATTCATATAAATACTAGCTCCGCCCCGCAGTTTCACCCGCATCCCTCAGGAACCATACATTTTTCCAGGATAAAAAGTATACTATATGTTAATCCAGGTTAAAAGCAACCCCCTAACCAAATTTCATCCAAATCCGTTCAGCCGTTCAAAAATTGAGAAAATGACATCCTCTCATTATTTCCGAAGCACTGGAAGAATCAGAAGGGTATTTCCTTTTCCAGTGTGAGATTTAACTTTGAGTCGGCACATGAAAGGGAAATTTCCTTTTCAAACTCAAAGCATACATAGTTTACCTATCTATCTATCTAATCAGCCCGTATCCACCCACTGCTGAGTATAGGCCTCCTGTCGTTTACCTAATAGTATTAATTTAATATAGTTATAATAATTTATGTTATTCTCCTTGTTCATGAGATGTTAAGTTTTGACTTGTAATAATGCTATTATTTTGCATATTTACAATAAATACTTTGACTTTGCAAGAACTTCACTGACTTCACAGTTGAGGATGTCAGTTCCCCCTGCCAGTATCTAGCCAATCCATCCTAACTCGTTTTTAAACTCGGTTGTGGTCTTGGATCGCTGGCACAAGTAATCCGGTGATAATGGTGATGAAACCCAATGATTCCATCAAATGTTTCTTTCAGCAACGACTATGGAGTGAGCTACTTCAAGGAGTTCAACATTGTGATGAATGCGTTGGACAACCGTGTGGCGCGCAACCATGTCAACAGGATGTGTCTCGCGGCCAACGTGCCCCTCGTGGAAACTGGCACGGCAGGGTATGCTGGCCAGGTAAAGTATACACCAAATTACTTGTTTTTTAGAAAAAGTGAAGTGATGTTAATTTAAATTGCAAATTGTTAATTTTAACTGGGTTGTTATTTGTTACAAAATCAAAACAATGCTGCTACGAAAGAATTTAGTTGCAAAAAACTAATCTATGCTTATAATAAAGCAATAAGAACGAAAAAGTCTGTACAATGAAGATAATTAAAAAAAAAGGTCTATGGTATTTAAAATAAGCAACTGAACGAAAATAGAACAGATTTAAAAATCGTGTTTGTCTGTTAGTTTGTTCGGGCATCGCGTAAAAACTACTGGACCGATTGCGATGCGGTTTTCACTGTTAGATAGCTTAGGGCTACATTACATTTATGGGCAAATTAAAACGAAATGACCTCGCGAGCGAAGCCGCGGGCACAGCTAGTTAATTATAATATTCTTTAATATTATGCTCTATGGAAAACTACCCGATAGTTGGCATCCCTCTCTAAATATTGGCGTCTATACTTATATAATAAAGCAATAAGAACGAAAAAGTGTACAATAAAGATAAATTTAAAAAAAATGGTCTGTTGTACTTAAAATACTACTACTACTAAACAAGAACAGATCATTTTTTTAAATCATGTCTGTCTGTTGTTTTTTCGCGCATCACTTAAAAACTACTAGACCGATTGCGAGGTGGTTTTCACTGTTGGATAGCTTAGGGTTTGACTTAAAAACTGGTGTACTTGGTATCTCAGTCTGACGAGTAGAAATAGAGCAATGGATAAAAAAACATTTGACGTCTGAACGAACTTTGATGATTTTTGTGCTTTTGGTTCTGGAATACGAGGACCAAAAGCACAAAAATATCGCAGGATCCTTATATTCCAGAAAAATTACCACGCGGGCAAAGCCGCGGACACAGCTAGTCATCAAATAACACTAAAGACTTTGAAATAAAGCTCGACAGACATCAAACAGACACTGAAACAATATACATGCGTCAGCTTAAAGCTGCTAGTGTATATAAATAACTAGATTCCCCGCCCGCGACTTCGCCCGCGTGGACTACAGTTTATCGCGAACAAAAAGCATCCTTGTTATTTTAGGACATTAAAAACCAATGCAATTTGTACTATTATGTATTTCTATGGTAGAACATTAACAGCTCTTGATGTTGTTGACAGACTTGTTATTTCGTTTCCATGGCAACCGTTCGTTACAGCGAGTAATCAACATTTTCCAAAATAAAAAGTATCCTATGTTTTATTCCAGGGTAAAAGCTATCTCCATTCCGAATTTCATCAAAATACGTCCAGCCGTTATTGCGTGAAAGCTCTCCAAACAAACAGACAACGTTTCACTTTTATATATTGGTATGGATAATAACTAAACGTTTGTGAAAAATGTAGTCTTCCTCGTATAAGATTTAGTAGAAAATTTGTGGAACAGATAACGCCCCCCAAGTTGCTGCACGAAAACCGTGGTTCCTCGGTTCTGCTCCAATGCCTTTTCTTTGTGCGGGTATTTGATCACCGAAGGTCACGTCGCGTCAGTTTCGTGATTTTCTTATTCAGAGTCATTTGCTATGCCAGAGGCCTTAGCATTTTCCCGTCTTTGCGCCATTGATTTCTTGCTTGAATCTTTTTGAGCTTGGATTTCTGGCCCTTACGATGCAGACTACAGAATTTACGGCCCTCTTCCGTGAGAATTCTCACCACCGAAGTCCTTCCTTCGCTGTTAAGTCCCTCGCTAATGTCATTTGTGGTTTCCACGGCAACAAATACTTTCTCCAGATTTCTTTGCAATTGTTCGGACCCAACTCTGCTGTTTCGGTCGGAGCGTGGACTTTATCATACGTATTCGCTCAAACCATGTACTATTATTTATTCTGTGCTCAAACTTAAAGTCGGTACTCAGCGTAGCTCGGACCATTCGGTGATCACTTCCGATATTGAACTATTGATCACAGAAATATCTCTGAATATATATGTTTTTGTCCGTCATGATAAAATCGATCTCATTTTTAATAACGCCATCCTGGCCTCGCCACGTCCACTTTCCCTGGGGCTGCTTTTTAGAGAAAGAATTCATTAAGAAGAGCCCCTCCCGATAAAGAAAGCATTTTTTTTTCTATTTTTTAAAGGGACTTTAGTCACTTATAAAAAATCTCCCATTCCTATAAAAATGAAACGAGTCGTTTTTCCAACGTCTCGTTACTTTTTTCCCTCTGGCACTTCTGCTGCAAAACCCATGTGGTCCAATCCAACCCAACCCTGGATTTGTAACCAATATTTGTGAATGGCCTATTCTTTCTTTTAGAGTGTCTAAATTATCCGGAATTGGTTATTGTCATAATGGTCAATAACGTTAGCTCCGTTAAAGGTTACGATGAGAATCTCAAAAAAAACATTGTGCTGTTTTAAATGGTTATAATATTATTTTATTATGAAGTAGTAGATTAGGCTTGTTTGGTCTTTTTGGCCCAGCGAGCGCGAAGCACGAGCGAAGCGTCTCCGTATCAGCTGTGGAAAAAATGCTTTTGTATGTCCGGATCTCTGTTCTCCTCTAGCATGGATCTTCTATCTTCAGTAAAATTTTATCGATTTGGTAAGTTTATCGTTCGATAAGATCCATGCTTGCAGGGCAGGTCGCATTTCTCAATCAATATAGACGAAACTTGGTATACAGGTTAACTGTTTTTTTTTTTTGTCTTTCTGGATTTTTGATTGGGGGGGTACTTCCCCCAAAAATTGGCAAAAAAGAGGGCTATTGAATATCTCCGCCTTATTAGGTCCGATTTCGATTATTCTTTTGTATTTGAAAGGTAGTAACTTTAACTTGGTCTCATAAAAATTTGGTGAAGATCTGATGAGGCTATTCGGCGTGATGAGCAGAATAGATCCTCAAAATGCATTAAATTTCTCACTTTTAGGTTTCTACCAGTGGAATCAGCCCTTTACCTACTAGGTAGGATTGATGGAGCACCTTGGTTAATAATGTTAGTTTTATATAAGGTAACTAGATGGCGCTACTGTGCACCGCTAAATTGTTATTAGATTATTCTTAGATAAAACACTACCTATATGATGTTAATGTTTGATCTCGTAAAGTCATCTAGTGAAACTCATGTCGTGGACCATAAAGTTGTGTTATTTATCAATCCAACAATAATATCATTAAAAGACTATTTGGCGGAAATAAGCGACATTATTTTATCTTTCATCTATTTTACAGTGAAAAAAAACCTTTAATTTATTTAACTATCTTCAAAACCTTGATTACAGGTGGAGCTCATCAAAAAAGGCCTCAGCCAATGTTATGAGTGCCAGCCCAAAGCTCCTCAGAAGACATTCCCTGGCTGCACCATCCGTAACACTCCATCCGAGCCCATCCACTGCATCGTGTGGGCCAAGCATCTCTTCAACCAACTGTACGGCGAAGAAGATCCTGACCAGGATGTCAGCCCTGACACTGCTGACCCTGAGGCACAGGCAGACGATGCCTTGAACCTAGGTGTCAACACTCAAACTGATGCAGGTAAGATGTGGTAACAATCTATTGATTTCAGAACTACTCTCACAGTCAAGAATTTCAGGTAGAAATAGTAGATTGCATTGAGCGGAAAGTGACTCTTTCCTGCACCAAGTGATTAGATTGGAGCCCGAGCTTTAGCGAGGGCTCTAAAAACATGAGTTCAGCAAGAAGTCACTTGAGCAAGTGTCAGTAATCTGTTTTTCTTTCTACTACAAAGTAATATTATAATTGTTCACCTAAGTGTAAGCAGTACAATAATATTCAATCACATTGACTTTTAAATTCGCGGCAATTTCCGTCAAAAAATAGAACATCCTACTTTTAAATCTCTATTGAACGAATGCATTCATTCAATACTAGCTGCGCCCCGTGGTTTCACCCGCGTGATGGATGATGATGATGATTAAAAGTGTAAGTGTTATTCCAAGAAATAAGCTAACTCTATTGATATTAGTGTGATGAATCATGAACCTAAAAAAACAGTGCAGAAATGGGTTTCAATACTTTCTTTACACACTATAAAACTGTGCAGTAATGGATTTCAATACCTACTTTCCGCACTGTAAAACTGTGCAGTTCAGGATTTCAATACTTACTTTCCGCACTGTAAAACTATGCAGTAATGGATTTCCATACTTACTTTCCGCACTGTAAAACTGTGCAGTTTTTATTGTGGACTAGGCAGTCGTTGGACCACAATCTCACCTGATGGAAAGCGATGATGTGGTCTAAGGTGTAGCACGCTTGCCTAGTAGATGCTTGTTCACTCTTGACTTGAACACATCTGGGTTATTTACCGGAAACACTGACGAGGGCAGGGCGTAACGCTTCGTTCTTGTGCGTGGTATTTCAACCATAAAAGGGTGGCGCTTTGCCTATCGTCTAGTCGTACGGTGATGGAAAAGTGATGGGGGAATCAGATTGTGCAGTTCTTGTGCACACTCTCCATAGTGCAATCTGTAGAATACCGACAGGCTTGCGACCTCACGTCGATGCGCCAGACTTTGAAGCTTACTCTTAACTAAAGTGTCATCCCCAATGAGCCTGATAGCATGTTCTCTCAATTGAATCCAAAGACTCGAACTGATACTTGGCAGAACCGTCCCAGAGGTGGCAGCAGTACTCCATACAAGATCGGACCTGTGCTTGATAAAGATTCAAAAGCTGTCCCGGTGTGAAGTACCGCCTAACCTTAGACAAAATACCAAGTTTTTTGCAGCTATTTTGGCTTTGGATTCAATGTTAGACTCGAAATTCAGGTTCGATGTGAATTCGACACCCAAAAGCTCCAGATGGTCGCATATTGGTATTGATACGCTTTGGAAATACGGAGATCGGTTTAGAGGACTCTTTTTAGCAGAAAACAAACGCGCCTGCGGTTTTAGTAGCATTAAACTTAACCAGGTTAGCATTGCCCCAATCGGACACGGCTTCTAAGGCTAAATTCAGACGGTCTACCATAGCAGTGTTTAAGAAATTTTCAAAATTTCTGATCAAATTTCTCTACATTCAGTGGTTAAGAATATATGTTGTTCCGGCATTGGACGATTTGTAGTAAAGATGTTTTTTTCGCTTCTTGTAACTTTTTACCTATGAGATTTACAGAACAACTGTAAATGGAATAAAAGTTGCAAATATTGTCTTCTTTTCATAGACAATTTTGCAATAAAGCTTTTCTTTTTTGATGACCTCATAACTAAGCTATATAAATCAAAACATCTTCTACACAACCATTTGTAGGGCAAAGCTTCATATTTTCCCTCAATGACTGTCCTATAATGAGGTACTTTCTGCTTACGTTTTAGGTGAACAATGGTGATATTACTGTGTGGTGAAGAAAAAGACTTGACTGCTTTAATTTTATCCAACTTGTGGTTTCCGAATGAATGACTATGTCGTCCGGTTTTCGTATGAATGTGCGTATTAGTACGTGATTGACTGACAGACGTCGAATATCTAGGTACTTTAATTGATGTCTTCAATTATCAATCATGACTGAGCGTGTAATGGCTTGCTATCAATTACGCATCAGTCAGTCGTGTTTTGAATAGTGACGGAAGCGCAAGCTAAAGACGCTGTCAGCATCGCCATCTTTAAGTTTAAAAGTCGAGTTTTTTTATCCCATCTGTCCCACTGCTGGGCAAAGTCTTTTTTCTTGTTCTATCCCGTCGTCTATGACCGTCTTCGTATGTCCACTGAGTGACAACTTGGACCCACCTGCCCGGGTGCATTCGGTTCACGTGGCCCGCCCAATCCCATTTCAGACTGGCTGTCATTTCGCCAACATCAGCAATACCTCTTTCTGACCGTAGCGTAGTGTCTGGAACTCTGTCTGTTCTCTTTACTCCTAGCATGCTACGCTCCATAGCTCGTTGCTTGTGATACTCTGTCAGTGACCAAGTCTGAGCACCATAGGTTAGGATAGGCAGGATACACGTATCGATGAGTATGCGCTTTAGACACAGTGGAAGGTTGCCCTTCATTTTTATGGTAGAGACTCTTTTGAACTTCAACCTACCTCTGTAGGTCAGGGGTGGGTTTCGGGCTTTCTTGCCCACTGCCGTTGCGGCAACGCACAGGTGCTTCAACCCTGGGGCACTGGCAGGCCGCTAGTGTCCACTTCTGCATGATCTTGTTTTTCTTTTTTGAACTAGCGGCGCTGTTCTCCTCACACTCTTCCTTCGGTGGTAGGACGTCCCTGGGCTGCGCGAGTTACTGGGGGCGTCCGCTATCTGCGCGGTCGTGCATAACCATACCACGAACTCCTCCATTGATCCAATCCTCACATCTGGGGCGATAACGTAATTCCTGACGTACCCGCTCCTGTGCAGACCCACAGGGAAATAGTCTGTGCGAACTGCAGTTTGGTCTTGTTGGTTCTTGAATAGAGCGCGTACCATGGTGGTGCTGCTTATGTTGGCGTGTACGAATGTAGGTCTAGTACACGCCCATTTTGGTCATAGTGGCAACTTCGAGGTCTTTTACCGGTCGGAGTAATGCACGAGCGGCTTTAGCCTGCCTTCTTTTCTTTTTCTAGAGTACATTTTAAGAAAGTAGAATCTAGCCATCAATTTGGCTAATAAGCCTGGATTCGACCAAACGAGAGTAAATTTAATCTTAGAATTGTGGCATAGAAATTACGTCATCATTGTTCTCACAAGTCAAAGTCAGTTTTTCTTTTAATTTTTCGTGTATTTAATCTTGCACAATATTTGGTAGTCGGTACGATTCCTGGTTTTCTATGGGTAATGGTGACACAAAAATAATATAGCGGACTTTGACTTGTGAGAAGAATGACCACTCATTTGAGGAGATCCACCCGGGTTTGTCTGTAATTCCTATGGTGAATAGGTGTTTATGAAGGGCACAATGACCAGTGATTATTCCGACGACTTGTCGGAGCTTGTCCCTTTTAATGTTTAGGAGTTTAGAGAATTTCGAAATTTAACTCCGGGAATGCTTCCCTCAACTGCCTGCAGTCCTTAATACATGCCCAGTAGTTTTGATGCAGGTTATTTGTTCTCTGTCGGATCCATGCTGAGATTTGTCTGAAAGGCAAAGAGCTTTGCCTCGCCTGTTCATCAGCCGTACCATTGTCTCTAGATCCGCTGTGCCCCTTTATCCATTGGAGAGTGACTCGATTGTTTTTATTGCCCTCCTCCAGTATATTGTGGCACTGTATAAATAGCCCTGAGGAGTGTATGTTCCGTTGAACAGCCCCTAGGTTACTTTTGTATGGGGCTTTATCTCTGACGAGCTTCATGTATATTTACAATTCCAGGCAACGTGACTCGCCAAAGCACCCGCGCCTGGGCAGTGAGCCACAACTACAACCCCGCGATGCTGTTCAAGAAGCTCTTCTCCACGGACATCCAGTACCTGCGGCTGATGGAGAACCTGTGGAAGAACCGGCGCATGCCCGAGCCCTTGGACTTCGACAGCCTGCCGGGGAAGGGCGGCGCGCCGGTGCCGCACTCCGGCTTGCCTGACCAGAGGACTTGGTCTGTTCACGAGTGCGCCCAGGTGTGTACATTTTAACCTGTAAAATTGTGCATTGGTTTCAGTCCTCAGCTCCGCAACAATAACTAAATTATGCGCGTATTTCCACCGCTTCGAGCTTCAGAGGGCACGTTATACTGTCGGTCCCGGATTATTGATTGTAACAATCGGTAAGCCATGTCAGAGGCACTCAATCCAGCATCGACCGTGTCAGATTTATTTATTCGGTGATAAATAAATCGGAAATAAACGGTTCTGAGCGGCGGAAGAGAAAAGATACTCTTCATTGACAACAAACATTAGGTTGATTTGTCTCTGACCAACTGCGGCATCTTTTCTGTTTTTATCTTCATGTCTAAAATCTTAGTCCATCTAATATGTTTGATGTATCTATTTGTAGGTATTCTCAGCGACAGTGCAAGCACTGTCTCAGGAGCACAAGTCCCGGCCCGCCGGCGACCACCTCGTGTGGGACAAGGACGACAAGAGCGCGATGGACTTCGTGACGGCGTGCGCCAACCTGCGCGCCGCCATCTTCAACATCGCTCTTAAGTCGCGGTTCGAGATCAAATGTGAGTATATAGTCATAGAGAAGCAAGCGCTGTCTCAGGAGCACAAGTCCCGGCCCGCCGGTGACCATCTTTGGACTGAAAACCATTGCTTGGTTAACATGTCATTATTTTTGTTGGTAATAACAACTTATTTAACCGTTGTAGAGAGAAACTTGCACTGAAAAATTTACGTCCACATGTCGCATCTTCAAGCTTGTGACTCGCCAAACGAGACCGCTTGAAGCTAACATTTTATAACCCCCAAACAAAGAGACGGATGTGTCTGTCTGTGGCATCGTAGCTCTCAAACGAATGGACCGATGTTGATGCGGTTTTTTTGTTTGAAAGCTGATGTGATCAAGATGGTTCTTAGATATATGGGAATGGGGGGGAGAGAGGGGGTAGGTGAGAAACGAATGGACCGATTTAGCTGCGATTTTTTTATCTTTGAAAGAAGGAGTAAACGAGATGGGTCTTAGCTATAATGTGAGAATCTTAGCTCCCTAACAAAGGACAGATATAGACGGTTTTTTCTGTTTGAAAGGTGATGTGATCGAGATGGTTCTTAGATATAAGGGGATGGAGAGGGTGAGAATCTTAGCTTCCAAACGAATGGACTTATTTTGATGAGGCTTATATGTTTGAAAACTGATGAGATGCTTCCTAGCTATACCATTATAGCTAGGAAGCATCTCATAGGGGTAATAAAAAATTATAATTTGTGCTTGCATTAGATCTAATTTGTTTTCTTTACAGCCATGGCCGGTAACATAATACCGGCCATAGCGACGGCCAACGCGATCGTGGCCGGGCTGGCTGTGCTGCGCGCGCAGGGCATCCTCCGGGGAGAGGTCCAGAGCTGCACCAGCGTCTACCTGCGCCCTAAGGTCAACCACCGCGGACAGCTGTTCGTGCCTGAGAAGAGTGAGTACTCTTGAGACGTTTTAGTATTCAGTATATTGATTTACGATGGCTATGAACTTACATCAGTTTATAAATTTACTATATATATAGTTTTAAATGATTTTATATGATGTTTAATGACCAAGGTCAGATGATGAAAAGTGGAACGTTTTCAGAATAATAATTAGCTAACTGCTATGCTAGTTAATTTTTAGGAAAAAGAGGGGTTGTTTTTGGTGAATTCTTTCTTCAAAAAGCAACCCCAGAGGAAGTGGACGTGGCAATCCCCGACACTGACAAAAAATGAGATTGACTTCATCATGATGGACAATAAGCACATATTCAAGGATATCTCAGTGATCAGCAGGATTAGTTCCCGTAGTGATCACCGACTTGTCCAAGGCTTCTTGAATATCGACCACAAGCTTGAAAGATGCCGTCTGGTGAAGACTATGCAAGTCAAGTTGAAAAATTGATTTGCTGCCTTGGGAACCACAAATGATGTGGTTGAGGAACTCCAAAAAGTTGATTTTGTCAGCTGCAGCTTACGGGCACGAAGTGTAAAATCTCTGAAGAGGCTCTTATGGACGAACGACGGAAGCAACAGCAAGCCACCTACGAATAAGTAATAAGTCAGGAAACGTAACAGCGTTAATAAAATGACCCAACAAAAGTCGTGCCCAAGTAGGTGGAGCTTAAAAGTCGTGTCCAGCGCGTCATCAGTCGTACATTTTTCATGCAAGCGAGCACACGTCATATCTTCGCGTACGTTTTAGTTTTATCATTGTGAACTACAGCTGTGAATCATCATGCCAGCATGTGTGAGTGTGAAGAGGTGCAGGAGCCATACAAGAGTATAATGTCCAGGGATCACTTTTCACTAGTAGTAGTTGCAAAATTATAATTATATTCAAAGACGTTCAAATACATTATCAAATACTAATGCGATGCCAATACTATGCAAAATAAAGTCAGTCAATTTTAGCACTAAAGATTTTTTCTACTCGATGAAATTTTGTAATTAAGCTGTTATTTTTTCACGCAGATGATTCATACCGAAGAAACGTTAACATATTTAGGAGAATACTAAACAAAATGAGAAAATAAACAATAATGAACGATTACAGTTGGTATGTAATATAGGTTCGGCTTTTTCGACTCATGGGAATAACAATATCATTAAAAAACAGTTCATAGTTTGGTTGAATTAAAGCACGTTTAATTTTTCAGGCTAATGAAAATTCACCTTCTGGAAATTTTGAAGTGTTTGATTTACCTGAGTTGCTCAAAAAAACAAATAATGCAAACCCTCAAGCGCATAAGGCACAAAAACTTGTAAGATTTCACTATTATTTTTTGCACTTAATATTTAGGTTCGATAGGAATTTTTATTTTAGCTGTATATGTGTATCTATTTCAATTAGAGACAGTCTTTCATAAATTTGAAACTGATCTTCAATAAGGTTATTTTCATGAGAATAATATCAACACTGAATGTAATGACGGTGTTGAAGAAGAACCAAGAAAAACAAAATTAAAAAATAATCTTATTTCAACCGAAGTCTTTAGTTTTGAAGAAAGAGGATCATGCGTTACGCCGATAATATAACCATCGTCAGATATTGAATCTGCTCTGAATACTCCTAAAACACACATTTTAAAGCAAAAACTAAGAAAAAAACTATTTTGGCAGTATAACGACTATCACAGATCAGAAATCTACAACGCCCAAATAAAAGATTAACTATGAAGAATATTTCACTTAAAATATTTTATCCCAATTGAAGAAAAATGGATTTGGCGATACTACAGAAAATACTGCATTGAATGATTTTTCGGACGATATAGTTTTAGCCCTTAAAAGGAAAAAGTCAAAAGTTACTTTGATCTTTGATGGCTGAGCATCTAACATCGCTACGGCTAAGATGTTGGGTTGCAATTTTGAAGACACAAACAATTCAAAATCGTTTTTTGACCACCCATCTACCGGAGACCCAGTAGTTGTAATGTTAGATCCATTTCATATGGTGAAACTTGTGCGTAACACATTAGAGGAAAAAGAAACTGGTAGATAAAAACAAGAAAAAAATATGAGTGGGCACATTTGCAGAAACTGAAAAATGTTCAAGATATCGTTGGATTGCATTTTGGTAATAAATTGTCAAATCGGCATATAGACTTCCGAAATAATATCATGAACGTGAAACTAGCGATTCAAACCTTAAGTCAAAGTGTAGCTGATACGATTAAGTTTGGTTCGCAACAGTTAAACATGCCTGATTTTCAAGAAACAGATGCAACTGTTAGTTTTTTAGAAACGTTTAACAACCTTTTCGACATACTAAATTCAAGATCGACCGATACGGGTTTAAACACCCTTTTTCAGTGGTAGAAAAACTACATGACGTTTTGGATCAAAGCGAAAAATATATTAAAGGTCTCTAAATCAATGTGCAGTCAAAAAAAACTCGAACAGTAAATGGACAAAGAGTAACAGTATATACTAACTCCTTGAAACCAGTGACCAAAACTCAGTCTAAAACTGGACTTCTAGGACTCCTCATATGTATTTCAAGTTTTAAATTACTTTTTGCACGGCTAGTAGAGTTACAAATATATAATTTTATTTAACCATATTAAGCCAAGATCATATTGAGTTGTTTTTGGAGTGATCCGCAACCACGGCCGTTGCAACAATAACCCAAACGCCTGACAGTTTATGGAAATATATAAAAATAATTTACTGAACTTGAATCTCAGCTCTAAATTCACAGGCAACAACATACCATTGGAGGATATTCCGTTTTAAATTTCTTAGAATCCGTCTTCACTATATTGCGAAGAAAGATTCTCTTTTAATATCTTCTGGACAAAAACTTAATAAATTAATTATATTTCGCGGGACAAAGAATTTAATGAATTGTAAAAAGTGAGCCAAAAAAAACATTGTACTATAATATTGTTTTATTACTGACTTGGTCCGGTCCACTTATTGCATAACATCGTCCACGCCGCTATGACTCAGCTGTCATAGCAGACATTGCAGCACGCGCGTGAACCAATCCCTGCTTTCGTTCTGAATTTAAACCAATCACCAAGCATGTCTATTTGTAACCTCGGAAGTGATTCGTACTTTGAATCTTACGTCGTTTTGGTTTGAAGAAGGGGCACTTTTAATGTGGCATTTGTTCTGAATTATTGTTCCTGACTTATTATTCATTCGTAGCAAGTCACACAGTCAGAAAAAAGGGAGCTCTATCAAAAAAACTGCTAACTGAGCAACCTCCAATGCTCAAATAGAAAAGAAAATAACACGCCGAATAGAAAAGGCAGTTGAGCAAAATCTGGGGTCAAAAGTCTTCGCCCAGCAGTTGATTAAATCCCATCTGACCAATAATGGTACAACTGTAGTCTCTAAGCCGGAGATCCTTTACGATTTGCCGATGATATAATCCTAATGGCGGAGTCGCTGCAAGACTTCCAAGGCATGCTGACCAAACAATATGATGCTTCACGACGCATCAGTCTCGGAATGAACATAGATAAGAGCAAGATCATGTTTAATAATCTTGTTGGCTCGGAACCGTTTGCAGACAATCATGACCTCATGACGTTGTCCGAAAATATTGTAATTAAGTAAGAACAACTTTGGGAAGGATTCAGCTGGGTTGGGCAGCATTTGGCAAGATTTGTCAAGTCTTCTCGTCATCTATACCACAGTCATCATCATCATCATCATCATCATCATCATCATCATCATCATCATCATGACAGCCTTTAGAAGTCCACTGCAGAACATAGCCCCCCCCCCCCCCCCAAAGATCGCCATGACGAGCGATCTTGTGCCACCTCCATCCACGGACTTCCTGCGATGTCGTCGGTCCATCGGTTGGTCTCCCCACACTTCGCTTGCTTGTTCGTGGTCGCCCTTCGAGAACTTTTATTCCCCAACGGTTATCAGTTCTGCGACTTATATGGCCTGCCTATTGCCACTTCAACTTGCAAACTCTGAGAGGTATGTCGGTAACCTTCCTTCTTCTACGGATTTCCTCATTTCGGATTCTATCACGTAGTGAAATACCGAGCATAGCTCTCTCCATTGCGCGCTGCGCAACTCTGAGCTTGTGTATGACAATAAGACCAATAGTTAGTGACCACGTCTCAGTGCCGTATGTCATCACTGGCAAGCACGCACTGATTATAAACTTTCGTCTTGAGGCTTTGAGGTATCTGCGACAAGAAGATATGGCGTAATTTCCCGAACGCTGCCCATCCGAGTTGGATTCGTCGGTTGACCTCTTTTTCGAAGTTGGATCTACCCAGTTGGATCGTCTGACCCAAGTAGACATAGTGATCAACAGCTTCGATTATGTCGTTCCCAACATAAACCGGCATAGGTACAACATGGGCATTTGACATGATGTTCGTCTTGCCCATGTTCTTTTGAAGACCCACCTGTTGGGAAACAATATTGAGGTCACTGAGCATTGTACTTAGGTCTTCCAGGGTTTCAGCCATGATGACTATATCATCAGCAAATCGAAGGTGAGTGATGTATTCGCCATTGATGTTAACACCAAATCCATTCCAGTTCAGAAGCTTGAATATATCTTCCAGTGCAGAGGTGAACAGTTTCGGAGAAATAACGTCTCCCTGTCTCACCCCTTTTTGCAACTGGATAGAGTTTGTGCTCTGATCCTGAAGACGAACTGTCACGGTGGCCTTGCTGTACAAACACTTCAACACTTCAACCGGTAGTCAATCTGGCACTGCTGTAATGACTATAGCACTGCCCAGGTCTCGGCTGAATCTCTTAGTCCACAAACGCTAGACATAGTGGCCGATTATACTCTTCGGTCTTCTGTATAATCTGTCAAACCTACGAGCGAGACAGTTAGTAACTACTCTAGAAAACAGATTATAGACGTGGCTCAGCAGCGAAATGGGCCTATAATTCTTCAAGATGGTTTTATCACCTTTCTTAAAGAACAAACCCACTACGCTCCTGTGCCACGCCTCTGCCGTAGTACCCTCGAGGATGACGGAGTTAAACAGCTTACAACACCCGCTTTCAGTGGCTCTGTCGTTATTCCGTCCTCCCCTGGTGCCTTGTTGCTATTAAGCTGTTTGAGAGCCACAGTGCCTGAAGCCAAAGTTTTTCAACCATTGGGGTAGAGAGTTCTCGAATTGTGACCACGTTTAGGCAAACGTAGTATAGGCCGCCCCGTGGACAGATGGTGTCACGATCTGTGAAAAGCAGCTGGAAGAAAGTGGGCGAGGAGAGCTGAAGACCGAGCTCAGTGGCATGCATTAGGAAAGGCCTAAGTCCAGTTGTGGACAGATATAGGCTGATGATGAACTAGCTGACATGGATTCTTAGATAGATGAATTACATAATGATTATGAAAGCAAAAACAGGGGTTACTAACGTATATGACGTGACCGCTCGGTATGCTCCCACAGCACAGGCCATTAATTTGCTCAATGCTCTGATTGCTCAGGAACCAACCGTTGATATTTTTTGCACAACATTTGATGTATTTGTCAACGCATGTATTAGTTTTTTAATTATACCTATAGTTTAGTATATAAAAAATAATTGATTATGTATTTAACATTATGTTAGTTTTGTATGTTAGTTTATGTGTTTGTTGGCTTACTGTGCGCTTTGGTCGAAATACTGCCAGTACAGTAAGGATTTGAGTTGAAATAAATAATAATAAATATGAGTTAAATTATTCCAACTATAGTTGGAATAATGACTTTATGACACACTTGGATTAAGGACTTTATGATACAAATTGTAGAATGTTTTAGCAATGCCAATGGTTGTGAGAGACTATAGCTGGAATAATTTAACTGATTTAAGTAATTCCAGTTTTTCCTTTTACAATGTATAAAAGCCATTAGTTTTCATAATGAATTTATAATCGTGTTTTTTTTTATTACAAATAACTTACAGTCTTCCTCTGTTTCCAGCGCTCACGCCGCCAAACCCAAAATGCTACGTCTGCGCTCCAAAACCAGAAGTCGCACTAGCCTGCAACCTCAAACAACTCACCCTCAAAGATCTAACCAACGCATTCAAAGAGGGCTTGAACATGCAAGCGCCTGACGCAACAGTCGAGGGCAAAGGCCTAGTCGTACTGTCATCAGAGCCCGGGGAGACCGACCACAACAACGACAAAACACTAGAACAAATCGGTCTAAATGACGGCTGTGCACTGATGGTTGATGACTTCTTGCAAAACTACGAGGTCAGAGTGCGTCTTCAACAAGAGGACAAAGAGAAGTCCTGGCGCTTAATAACGGATGCTGATGCTCCTGCGATTGGGCCTAAGGATGAAGAACCTAAGAACGGTGAACCGACACCTGGACCGTCCAGGTCTAAGGAAGATAGTGATAGCGACATGGAAATTGTCGAAGAGGACGATGATGCTCCAGCAGTGAGACCTCCTAAGCGCAGGCGCACGGAAATGAGTGATGAAGTGGTTGAAATTAGCTAGGTTATCCTGTATTACATATAGTAAGTTCATGGTTGTTACGTGAGTGAACTTCAAAGCCTGTTTCACAGCGTTGTAAATTTCAACTTGATTTTGTATCGCATTTGTGACCTACTATGAGTAAAAGATATATAAGTTGTTATGGAACCTTGTCACAGTGAACTGAAAGTGACAGTTATATCTGCCTGAGAATCAGTAGATACAATCAAGAAGAATCAATAGATTCCTTGTCCAATTGTGCAATTATTTTCGATGCAAAGTAATTAATTTGTCTGCCATTTAATTGGATTAGCAAGAATAAAAACCAAGTGAAATATGTGGTATGCTATTTTACCGAATTTCGGTCATTAACTTGGTCAGAAAAGTTATTAAATTGGGCATCGAAATGATTTCTTGGGCAGCAGAATTGATAGAAACAACAAAATCAATAAATTTGAGTAACAAAATGATTAGGTATATTTTCCAAATTATACTATCCACATAGGTGGGATATCAAAAATATGTATACCTAGTATATTTTTTCGAAAAGCAAGCTTTTTACCGCAATCTGATGATGCGTGATGGCGCGGTCGACGCGGTTGATCATGCTTGTCTAGAAGATTCCTATTCACTCCCAGATTATAATGTAGAGCAGCCATGTCAAACTCAAAGTCAGTGGTGGGCCAAAAGCGTGAAGACCGTAGCCTAGGTGGGCCGCAAAACCTTATCTTAAAGAAGACAAACTACTGAAAATCTTAACGAATAAAACTTATAGGACAAGTATATTTACTAAATTTCCAATAAAAAGGACATTACAAAAAAGTACTAACATTAACTTTTTTTGCCAGATGACATCTTTTGTCTTTAATTCAGTTGTCTATTTGTGGCGTGAATTTATCAAAAATAACTTTTAAAACTGCGTCCAAGTGTGCGTCCTTCAATCGTGATGTTGCGGGTGATTTATTTCTTTTCATCAAAGAAAATAATTGTTCACACTTATAGGTACTTCCAAACATTGACAGAATTTTACAGGCAAATTTTCTCATTCCTTAGTATTGAACAGACAAATACTTGTAAAATTCGAATGTACCAACACCATCAATTTTTTCGGATTCGGGCCGCAGGAAAATGCTCAGTGGGCCGCATGTTTTTTTTTATAGATGTTAATTGATTCGCGCCAAAACGAACAAGCTGTCATGGCGACCGTTTGACGTCACTGCTCAAAGATCTACAAAAACGCCACACAGGAACAAAACAACCTCGAATCCAAAATATTTAACAAGCCGTCATGTTTTGAGTCAAATAGTGAAAAAAACTACCTAATGGTTTCTTATTTTTTTATTATTATTAATCATTATATTTTTTTCGTTTATCTATGCTCGGAGTTTCTTTGAGAGATCGAATCCGAAATGAGGTGATTCGGCAGAGAACCAAGTTTACTGACATAGCTCAGAGAATAAGCATATAATGGGCTTTGGGGTAGACGGGTTCTAGAGTGGAGACCGAGAATCGGCAAACGTAGTGTAGGACGCCCTCCGGCTAGATGGAGCGACGATCTGCGCAATGTAGCTGGCAGTCATTGGAAGAGAAGAGCCGAAGATCGGGCTCAGTGGCGCGCCTTGGGAGAGGCTTATGTCCAACAGTCGACTAGGTATTATTGATGATGATGTTTTTTTTTCGTTATGTTTCAAATACTCTATTTCAATGACTTTATTAACTGTGTAGTAACTAATCTGTGAAACAGGATCAAATTATTGCCGCACGTATATAATAGTACAATGTAGGTGTTTTCATACAGTTTTTACATGCTTTGTATTTTTGTAAGGTGTTTGAGAATGTGCTAATACCTAGTTGTCATCAATCATGTGTCGTGGCGATATCGTAGAATTGATCATTTCATGAAATGGTTGGCCAAAACATAAAAAAAACAATGAAATTATCTGTGACATCATGATATGAATAATGCACGGCCACCGTTAGAAGCGCTAGGCGGAAGCCCGACTTGGCCGTGATAGGTTGAAGGCGAAGACGGGAGCGAAGCGAAGCAAACTCCCGTCTTCGTGTTTATTGTTAGGCTTGAAATTCTATCTGTTTGAACACCTTTGGTATCATGATGAAACCCTTCATTAATGATATGGCCAAACGAGAATTGAAATATCATTAAACATTGATGTTTCAACAATATGGTCAGTTTTAGCTGGCCATTTCATGATATTCTCGACCACATCTTGAAGTTATTAATTCTACGATATAGCCATGACATATGCCGCATTATATGAAAATAACCAATTTGATGAGATTGTCATTGTAGCGCAATTGGCAGTGCGACTGCCAATTCCGAGCTTAGTATCTCGGGTTCGAATCCTGCTCGGGGTAAATAAACATTTGTGTGATTAATTTAAATGATTGTGCTCATGTCTTGGATGTTTGTGGTGTCCATGTTTTTTTTTCATTCATTATGTCCCGTTTGTGTTCCACAGCTTCAGAAAGCGCAGTGATGATTTAATTAACAGATTAGTTTAGAATAAGCTGTCAGGAACTTTAGTGCGACATTCTGAAACAAACGCGTCTCATAAGTGGACATGTGTCTACATTTAGTATTTTACTTTACACCCGCTCTCAAGGGAAAGTATTTATAAGAACAATATAGTTTACGTAAGCATAATGTACATTTAAGTGCTACGATACTAATAAATTATATTGATAAGAAGTTCTACTCATTTCATTGTGACATCCAAACCTGATATATTTACCCGACTACAGCAAAGCAAGGGAAGGGTAATGAGTTTAACAGTCTATGTATGTATCTATGTACAGTAGTCGCAGCCAATCTATATGTTTGTGAAGTTAGGCTCTGTGAATTATTATTGTGCAGGTACTGCTGTGGGGATAAAACAGCATAAAGTAAGAGTGAGATAGAATATACAAAAAAAAATAAGCGAGTGAGCGAGGCAGTTATACAATGCTGTTTTCACGTTCAACATTGGGATTGCGCCTGAAAAATAGCAGTTAGCGAAGCGACTAGCAGTAGTGCTATTATCTATCTTGGTTTCAATCCGATTTTAAATATCACTATCCGTAATGCGTTGGGATAGAGTCGAAATTGCTATGAAGAAAGTGACAATCTGATTGAAACCAAGTTCTGTAATAGAGCCACAGATAACTTCCGAGACACATACTTCTGCTGCGACTACTTTGTATGGGTATGTGGACAAGGCCGTAGCCAGGAATTCACTGCGGGGGGGGAGGGAGGTTCAAGCGCGGTGTCAATCGATTCGTCTTCATCGAAAGAGTGTCATTCATAGGCGTAGAAAGAGGATATTATACATACTCGCGTCTACGTTCATAAGCTATTTTTTTACCCGACCGTAGTCTGGTTTTAGTTTTTGAACTTATATCTTTTTTGTAATCACAAACAAGTAGGTTCCGACCTCCAAAGGGAGTGAAGGTCGAGTGTGCGAGGGAGCGAAGGGACGACGAAGCGAGAGCTCTGCCAAGCCGAGAGCTTATTCCAGGTCAAGTAGACATGTAGTCGAATAGTAACAACACATGTTGTACAGTGGGGTAATAGGAGGAATGGGTGATAGAGTGATTTTGTTGGATGTGTCCATCTTGAAGTACTGGATAAGTATTAGTAGGGTAGGCTACGATACGCGCAGATTTCAAAATCTTACAAGCTGAGAGGAAGTCACCTGATGCCCCGAGTTTAATACAAGGAACTTCATTTACATTACCTAAAAAAAGTCCTGACATTCTCTGACACCATTACCTCATACGCCAAAAAAACATTACATACCAGAAAGTTAGACAATTGGACTGGATCCAAATCGGCAAGCGAGGTCGTTTAGACCATAAATCGTAAGATCAGTATAGAAAAGATATGCCCGGCCTACGAAAAAGATATCGAGGTGGAAGATAGCGGACTCGGCCATACAGAAAGTTCCCTTTATCATGCCTTTGCTCGAGCATCTTTCCGCTCGTGAAGATTTTGAGAAACGACCGTAATACTTGAGACTACGTCAGTGTTGGTGGGCCACATCAACTTGTAAACAGACTGATTGAGCTGTACTATATGAAACAACCCTCGTGAGTGATGCTTGATGAAATTTGGTAGGTACCTACTGAATAACTGAATCCCACGTAGGCGCAGCTAGTCCATACAGATAAATATAATTGAAGTGTCTGTTTGTAATGTCAAAATAACAGCTTCTTACTAAATGCATATTAAAACTATGGTACCTATAACAAAAAAGCCATTTAAACATTTTTGTCTGTCTGTTTGTTCTCGCTGTTCTTGGAAACGGCTGGACCGATTTTGACGTACTTTCACTGGAAGATATCTGATGTTATAAGGAGTAACATAGGCTACAATTATTTTTAAAAATGTATTAGCGTTCCGCGCAAAAAAAAACATGAATTTAGACCACGCAGGCTAAGCCGCGGGCACAGCTAGTTAACAATATGTGAGTAATCCATACCAATATATAAAAGTGAAACGTTGTCTGTTTGTTTGGGGAGCATTCACGTGATAACGGCTGGACGTATTTTGATGAAATTTGGAATGGAGATATATATATGGAGATAGCTTATACCCTAGAATTAAAACATAGGATACTTTTTATCCCGGAAAATTGTAAGTTTCCACGGGAAAACTGGAATATGTTGATTACTCGCTGTAAACGAGTTGCCATGGAACCGTAGCATGGAACGAAATAACAAGTCTGTCAAAAAACTTTAAGAGCATTGGTGCTTGGTGCTTTACCTACTTGAGCATTGGTTTTTAATATCCTAGAAGAACATATAGGATGCTTTTTTTCGCGATAAACAGTAGTCCACGCGGACGAAGTCGCGGGCGGGAAAACTAGTAACTCAATCAATCTACTTCTTTGCGTCCTACCAGTCATGACCTACGGAGCCGAAACGTGGACACTTACTGTGTCAGAATAGTCCACAACCCAACGAGCACAAAGTAGTGGTTTAAGAGCTCTGTAACGTATAGAATTATAACTAAAGGTTGCGAGACGAAGCTTTATAACGTGCTATGCAGACCTTTTGGAGCTGCTTAAGCTCTAAAAGGGCGCCTTATAACAGCATTTTAGTGGTGCCATAAGGTGACACAAAAATATTTTAGGTTCTTGCTGCGGTCATAAGTTTTAATATTACCTGTTGTAGAACATTTGCCTAATTTTGATCCCCTTATGCTATTCCTTTAGACCTTAAGGCTATAAGGAGAGCTGTAATTTTCACTAATGTGCTAGTTGGGAAATTTAAGGTCGCTCCAGCGGGGCGTTTCCTCGTGGCCTAACTAGGTCGAGCTGTGGAGAGAGAGATATGCTTAGAGTTGTGTTGTCACTCTGCGTTCGTGATGTCTGTCACAAATAGGTTCCGGCAGAAAATCAGTGCCAAGGCCTTACCGTTTGCTGAGTTGGGACCTGTTTGTGACAACACACAGCATTAATTTCGTACCTTTTATTTTTGTTTGTAAATAGTGTTCTTTGTTTTTCTGTGTAATGTTGTGTGTTGTCATAAATAAATGTATTTTCTTCTTCTTCTAGAGTTTCTCTGAAGGGCAAGATTCGTAATGAAGTGATCCGACAGAGAACCAAGCTAACCGACATAGCTCTAAGTAAGCTCTTATAATTAAAAGTTTAAGTGGCAGTGGGCTGGTCACATTTCCCGAAGAACCACGATTAAGCTAACGTATTGTAGGACGCCCTGTGGCCAGGTGGAGTGGAGTGACGACCTGCGAAAACATCTGTACATACTGAGCTACGTAGAGAATAACTACTGTTAAGTACTTACGGTTTACTGAATTTTATATAGACTTAGAATTCGTTAGGTATTATGTAGGTACCTATAGTTTACTTTTTATATTTACTTGCTACAGAACGAAAACGAAACCAACATCATCCGGCGATACAATTCGACCCGAGCATCATGGGAACAAAAATCAGCAATCATAATGAGGGGAAATTACGAACATAACGGCACTAAATAAGTAGCTCGGTCACAATGGCGGTTTCTCTCGTATTGAAGTGAAGCATGGCAGCGGAAAGGTGAAAGAAAGCGTTACTTACCTACGAATAAATTACGATGTAAGATTATTTTTGATAGCAGAAAGTGACCGTAGCCTCAAAGCGAGCGCTCGTGCTGTACAATTTATGGTAAACAGAGCTACCGCTCGTATTTACCGCTTATAATTAAAACTTTTATTTAATAGGCATCATAAACACTTATCTTGCACTAGCTGTTCCCGCGTGATTTATTTCTCTCGGTTAATAGTAACCTTTGTGATATTCTAGGACCAAAAGCTGTGCCAAAAGTACCTCTAAAGTACAATACCTATGCTGCATATCATTAAAATTTGTTTAGCTGTCAAATAGTTTTTATCGAATGCTCTTCTTCTACTCGGCGGATTGAGATAAAAAGTACAACAAATTTTAAGTCGAAGCCCAAGCTGCCAGACAGTGGAAACTAGATTTAAATCGGTCCAGTAGTTTTAACGTGATGAGAGAACAAATAGACAAACAGCATTAAAAAAAATAGCATAATGTGCCCCATAGTCCATTTTTTTATTATCTTCTTCGTACAGATTTCTTGTTTCTTACTGCTTTATTATGAGTACCTTCCTATAGATTAGGAAAGAAGAAGCAGAGGATGGAAGCGGCTGTGCACAAGCAAATACAGGAGAGTTAATATGAGAAATAAATGAACCACGTAACGTGTCCCTCCGAGGTTAAAGAATTTGGTCTCCCCGACCTGCGGGACCCGAAGAACCGATAACCGTTGGGGTAGACGAGTTCTCGAGTGGAGACCACGTTTAGGCAAACATAGTGTAGGATGCCCTGTGGCCAGGTGGAATGACGACCTGCGAAAAGCGACTGGAAGAAAATGCATGAGAAGAGCTGAAGAGCGGGCTCGGTGGCGTGCATTAGGAGAGGCCTACGTCCAGCAGTGGACAGATATAGGCTGATGATGAAACTGTCCATCCAAAGGTTGTCTGGAAGAGATCGCTTTAAGCGATAAGACTACATTGTACTACCATAGTTTTAATTCAATTATAATGTGTATCTTTTCTAACTGGTAATTACAATAAAGTGTTTCGTATCGTACACCAAGACCACAAGCAAAATCTTCTTGTCTCCCCCAGAGCTTTCTATGATCTTTGCCCGAGGAGACAACGGGGCAGCCAAGTCCACTTTTTTTTTGTGACAAGGCTATTAGCATTGTCCCTCAAGGGAGACCTGAGGGGAACCATCACTTAGCCAAATAAATAAATATTGTTTTATGGTTCAGAAAAATAAATACGGGTAGGATACAATCAAATTAATGAATAAATTACATTAATGTGTTCAATAGCCTTCCCATTAGGTTTGCCAGTCTCGGGGCGACAATAATTAGTTAACTGAGGGAGCATAGAGTTATCACACACTAAGATAATTAAATGGGGCCCATAAGGTGCCTTTATGTCTCCGAGGTTGGTGATCAAACATCCTGCAATATGTAACTGATGGAGCATAGTTATAACTTATAACACACGTAGGTAAATAAATTAAACACCTAACTTCAATGAGATTTATATATAACATCATTGCCTAACTTGCCCTTAAAGTCTCCGAGGCTGGTGATCAAACATCCTGTTTTATGTTATTAAAGGAGCATAATTATCATTATCACACATCTAGGGAAATAAAATGGAATACCTAAAGTGTCCTTAAAGTCTCCGCGGCTGGTGACCAAACATCCTGCATTATGTTACTGATGGTGCATAGTTATAACACACCCAGAGAAAGAAATGAAACAGCGAACTTGCCCTTAAAGTCTCAGAGGTTGGTGACCAAACATCCTGTATTATGTAACTGATAGAGCATAGTTATAACACACCCAGAGAAAGAAATGAAACAGCGAACGTGCCCGTAAAGTCTCCGAGGCTGGTGACCAAACATTCTGTATTATGTTATTAATGGAGCATAGTTATAACACACCCAGAGAAAGAAATGAAACAGCGAACTTGCCCTTAAAGTCTCAGAGGTTGGTGACCAAACATCCTGTATTATGTTACTGATAGAGCATAGTTATAACACACCCAGAGAAAGAAATGAAACAGCGAACGTGCCCGTAAAGTCTCCGAGGCTGGTGACCAAACATTCTGTATTATGTTATTAATGGAGCATAGTTATAACACACCCAGAGAAAGAAATGAAACAGCGAACTTTCCCTTAAAGTCTCAGAGGTTGGTGACCAAACATCCTGTATTATGTTACTGATAGAGCATAGTTATAACACACCCAGAAAAGAAATGAAACAGCGAACGTGCCCGTAAAGTCTCCGAGGTGGGTGACCAAACATTCTGTATTATGTTATTAATGGAGCATAGTTAACATTATCACACACCTAGGGAAATAAAATGGAATACATAAAGTGCCCTTAAAGTCTTCGAGGCTGGTGACCAAACATCCTGTATTATGTTACTGATGGAGCATAGTTATAACACACCCAGTGAAAGAAATGAAACAGTGAACGTGCCCTTAGTCTCGAGGTTGGTGACCAAACATCCTGTATTATGTTACTGATGGAGCATAGTTATAACACACCCAGAGAAAGAAATGAAACAGCGAACGTGCCCTTAAAGTCTCCGAGGCTGGTGACCAAACATCCTGTATTATGTTATTAATGGAGCATAGTTATCATTATCACACACCTAGGGAAATAAAATGGAATACCTAAAGTGCCCTTAAAGTCTCCGAGGCCGGTGACTAAACATTCTGTATTATGTTACTGATGGTGCATAGTTATAACACACCCAGTGAAAGAAATGAAACAGCGAACGTGCCATTAAAGTCTCCGAGGTTGGTGACCAAACATCCTGTATTATGCTACTGATGGAGCATAGTTATAACACACCCAGAGAAAGAAATGAAACAGCGAACGTGCCCTTAAAGTCTCCGAGGCTGGTGACCAAACATCCTGTATTATATCGGTATATAAACTAACGTGAGCGTGATTCATTAATTTCATTATATATAGATATGTTACGACTGTCACTCACGAGTTATTTCGTCGAACAAAAGTTTTTCTCGTGAGTGACAGTCGTAACATATCTATATATCCTGTATTATGTTATTAATGGAGCATAGTTATCATTATCACACACCTAGGGAAATAAAATGGAATACCTACCTAAAGTGCCCTTAAAGTCTCCTAGGCCGGTGACTAAACATCCTGTACTATTTAAGTTACTGATGGAGCATAGTTATAACACACCTAGAGAAGTAAATGGAATACCTAATGTACGGTAAATTATAACCCCGGTGTGTTCAAGTCAAGAGTGAATAGGTATCTACTAGGCAAGCGTGCTACACCTTCGACCACATCATCGCTTTCCATCAGGTGAGATCGTGGTCAAACGATTGCCTAGTCAGTCATAAAAAAAAACAGTCTCTGAGGTTGGTGACCAAACACCTGGGCCCCGATTCTGTTAACTATTGAACAGAGATAACGCAAGTCGATCGCTAGAAAATTTTTGAGATTTTTTCTCATTTACCACTTAAAAGTGCTAGAAGCGAAAATTTTAGGGAAATTTTAACGCCAGAAAATAAAATACAAAAAGCGAAAAGATAGATAGATGCCCTTCACTTTTAGGCAGAATAATAAAAACATGTGTTTTATTACTTTATTTTAATCATGCCTATAAAACATTACTGTGACATACCTACTGATTGACTGACAGACAACGCCCAGCCTAAACCGGTGGACTTAGGTATTTGAAATTTGGAGTATATTCCTCGAGTATCCTAGAGGTGAACGGAAAGTAACTATAAACTGTAAAAAATAAACACCAACTCCAAATAAAACACCCCTATACTGCGGGGACCCTTTAATTTACCGATATGAAAGGCATCCTATGTCCTACCTCTTAGTATGAACTCAAATCATGCCAAGTTTCATTTGAATTCATTCATTAGTTTCAATGTGAAGCGCGTCCAAGATACAGACAGACAGACAAAAGAAAAAAAAACTGTTTTAGCTTCAGTACAAATAATAGAACAGCATCAAAAAATTATTACTAAATATCTTCATTGTACAGAATTTGGACCCATAACCCGCAGGAACCCTTTATTTTTTTGGTATAAAAAGTATCCTCAATTTTTGCTCATCATATAAACTATGAGTGAGCCAATTTGCATCAAAAGTAGTTTCAGCGTGATACGTGTTCTTTTAAATAACTTTCAATCCCTATCCTGTAGGAACCCTTTAATTTATCGGGATAAAAAGTATCTAATGTCTTACCTCGTAGTATGAACTCAAATCATGGCAAGTTTCATTCAAATTTATTCTGTAGATTCGGGTGATGCGCGGCCTGGATACAGACAGACAGACAAATTTTTAAAAAAATACAGTTTTGGCTTCAGTATCGAATATAGAGTACCCTCCAATAAAAAATAACAAAATATCTTCAATGTACAGAATCGGACCCGTTACAGCACAGAGTACATTATATATCTGAGCGTTACAGTTTTATTATATAAGTATAGATGGAGCTTAGAGTTATCATACACACATCACATCATCAGCCCCGAAACGTCAACTGCTGAATATGGGCTAGGGTAAGAGTAAGGTAATGCTAAAAAATAAAACCCTCCATAACAGGGGGGGATTTTGCCATAATCGCCACGCTTGGCAGGCGGCTTGGTAATTGCAGTAAACAGTTGTGACAATACACATAGAAATACATTTCCTCAATTTCCTAAGCTGGTTCTCGCGGTACCTGTGGGAAGAGGTGTGGATCTATATAAAGCCACACTGCACTATAGTTATACCTAGTTATATTCTCATTAAATCCTTGCACTCACTTATTCTATATTCAAGGACTTTATTTATAAGTAAATAAAATAATAAACAATTTAAAAACGAGCTGAAGTAGTATTACAGTACAGTAGCACTGTACAACATAATATACCTACCTAACATTAACAACTAATAGTAAGTAGAATAATTTTCGTTCTATTATTGTGTTAATGTAATGTACCTGCCGGGTGGTCTGACTGCCTGAACAAGTAGGTTAAGGTATGAACAATGAACACATTAAAACAACCTTCTACGGTACTGATTTACATTTTAGCCACATTTATTCTTATAAATACAATGGACATGTACATTCACAATGTTCAAAGTTGAAAAAATACGTAATACATTGAGAAAAATAAGTACCAGCTTATAATAATGCTTATTTCAGACTTTTAACACATTTATTTGCGGAACACAGATGGTTCTTTGAAATTAGTGGTTATAAATATAATACACTAATAAATATAATATGAGTACTAAAATATTTTTTTATTTGATTTATAATAATATATATTTTTTCTCACTTTGTACTAATAGGTTCCGTTAAATGCTTGGGTTGGGTAGCTATGACTACAATGAAAACCTGTTGTGTGAGAGACTGATGCATGAAGCAGGTTTCCGAAAAAACCTGCAATAAAGGTCACTAGCGCTCCACTAATAATGAAACAATACATCAATTCCACAACATTTGATATAAAGTAGACAAAGACACAGAATACTGTTTGTTTCAATTAGCAACAAAACTAGCCATTGAGTTATTAAGCTGAAAAAATAAGTTAATATCTTAAATGCTAAAATAAAATAAGAATAACTACAGATGCAGGTACATTAATATTGATAAAGCTCATTCATTTGTATTGCTGAAATAATAATATGATAGGACTACACAGTAACTCAAACAAAACCTTTTTATGTAAGTTTATTGTATTCAGTCCTTTGACTTTTTTATACCTAATGGAATCAAAATTCTTATAAGAAATTAGGGCCATTTATTGTTTTATCATGAAAATGCATTATATTTGAGGAAGTGGGGAACAAAACCTAACAATTCCACTTTGAATAACTTCAGAATCAAGTAAATACTGTATAGAATTATAATTGTGTCCAAATATTTAGGGGTTTTTATTTATATACATATGAGTGAACAATAATTACATAAAACTATTCCATTATGTTACTTGGTTAACCCCCATTCCTATAAAAATGAAATGATATCTTTTTCCAACGTCTCGTTACTTTTTGACGTTTTTTGTATGGCGTATAAGTCAAAAGCTTATGGACAGTAAACAAAATCGGTTCATTTTAAGATATAGGAACTAGCCATAAGTCCCCGTTAGGTGACCTATTAAACTACACCTACGAAAATCAAAAAATACATGTGTGGTTTTTAACTCTATTTTTTTTTTACTTGCTGTTTTGGTACGTTTTTGATAAATCTGGAACTGCTAGACTATGTAATGCAGCCTCACCTACGAGAAACAAAAAAAAAACATTTCACGTTGAAAGTGGAAATGTGCGGTCTTGTTCTTCACCTTCTCATTTGGGATGACAGGAGCGGCATTTTAATAAATGCCTTAATCCTTAACCATAATCCCTATGATTCCAAAGATGTCTGTCACACCCTGGGCAGCTAGATAGCTAAAACAGCCTCTTTGTAAGAAGGCAAAATAAAGTTTTTTTTTTAGCAAATATCCAGTTGACTAACATTAGAATTTTAAAAGGAAAATATACATTATTATTCATTAGCCAGACAAGCAGCACACTTATAATAACTAATTAAGTATTATTATTTAATCCTATAGCTTACATTTACTTATAAGGCTACTAAGGCTGACCTACATAGACAAATTAATATGAGACACTGGTTGCTTCTTATATTAGTTGTAAATGTAACATTTAGTTTTTTTTTTTTAAATATGAAAAATGTGTGTGACACAATATAAGCTATAGTCACTTTCTTATTTCATTTGAAACCCTCAACTACACCTTTTTTTAATCCATGATCATCTTTTCCCTTTGATCATGAATATCCAACCAAAATGTTAGATAAAAGCACTGATTAATGATTTAGCCTTGTAGTTACATTTACATCCAATCTATTACTAACATAGCCTTCTCTCAACATCAAGATCCCTCAATAATTTCCAAGAACATTCCTACAAGTAAACATTTAGACACAAAATTTACATCAATATAAATCTACTTCTCAGGCAACATTCCATACTCCATAAGGAATCTCTCAACATCAGTAGCAAAGAAATCATTGCCCAGTTCTGTAGCCAACTGTACAAAATTACCGATGACCTGGCCAGCTTTATAGACAAGTATAGCAGGAACACCATCGACACGGAAGTGACGGCTCAAGCCAGTTACATCAGCTGCAATTTTACAGAACTTGAATGTTGGATAATCTGCCGCCAAAACGTCTAAGCAGCCGTTCATGGTCTCACAAGCATGTGACGAATGGTTGTAGATGTGAATGAACACAGTTACTTTCTGATCTTCTTTGTCAATAGCATTCAAAAAGTCGTCTTTAGTGTTTAGAGCAATCACCTTTCCGAATTTAGGGGTCTTTTGCAAAACGGTCATCAATTCTTGCATGCGTTTTTTCTGATATTCCATGAGAAACTCCTCATCAATTAGTTCATTCAGTTCGTCTTCGATTTCTTCAATCTTCTTGTCCTGCTCGGCTTCGCGATCGGGTTTCACAGAGAGAGTGAGTTTCTTAGCCAAAGCGATGCGTTCTTTTTCCAGCTCCGCGCGGTTTTCCGCCTCTAACTGCTTGAATCGGCGCCAATCTTCGAGCACGCCTTTCGGGCCCGTATTGCTCGCTGCGCCATTCCAACTGTTATGGATGATAGGCGCTGGCTCAGCTTCAGCCACTTCACTACTAACTGGATTTCCTTCCTCGTCGCCGCTTCTTTCATCGTCTGAACCACCGTCTTCATCTTCGCTACTGCTGCAGTAGTTGTGTACTTTTTCACCTAAAATCTTGTCGTCAAGAGTAGCCATTGCGAGTCTTTGAAAGTAAACGCAGTACGCGCTTACGCAGTCAGACGAGTAACGTGAGATGATATAGATCACTATTTGTTTACCATTAAATTCGGAAAAATCGAGAGCGAAACGAAGCGACACACGAGCGAAACGAAAAACTGTAATTATTTACGGTTTGTGTCTGTCAAAGTGTCAAGTGTCAACTTCAAACTGTTATGTCAAATTCAAATCAAAGGGCCCGTTCACATAAACGTTCGAGGACGCACGGATCACCCGCGCGTACACTCGAAATCGTTCACGGCGTCGTCCGGGCGTTCGCCTGGGTCATCCGAAAAATAGTAGTGGAGGGGAGGAATAGTATGAAACTGACACTTGACAGTTGTCAGTTGTATGTGGACGTCCAAAGTCGTTCACTATCTCCGGATGATCGAGCGATAATCGCACGGATGATTCAAGCGTGTAAATGAACACAGCCCAGGGCTACGTTCTTAAATCTCGTCCTACTACTACCGTTCGCCCCAAGGCGTGCGACGTTCGTCATCGGACGTTTTCAAACGACACTGCGAAGCTGTCGCTGGCAAAATAGATTTGACAACAAAAATTCATCGTTCATCGACTATTAACTGATAATGATCAATAACAATCCTCATTTCCGTAACTTCCATAGCAGTTTCCATACCTCTCGATGAAAAATTTGCTTGCGATTATTATAACAACGTCAAAATAATCTAAAAAAAAAAGTGTCAGCACTCAAATAGTGTCACTAAAACGTCAGGGCGACTTTCACCCACCTATTTCGTAAGGCGACCGGAGCGTCGTCGAGCGTCATTTAAAAACGCCTCCGATCCGAGTGATAGCCGAGCGATCGCCCCGAGGGTTATAAAAAGCGTTTATGTCATCGAGCGTCGTCGAGCGACGTTTACGAACGCAGCCCTGGATGATCGAGCGACGAGCGATAATCGCACATGATTCGAGCGTAGTAAGTGAACGCAGCTCAGAGAATCAGAGATATTTAAATATCTCTGATTCTCAATTTTAATCTGCGCCACGCGAACTCGTGCTCGTGGTCGTGGGTTTGTTTACATATTTTTCTGAATCCAATGAATTTTATTCCAATAATTTCCATTTGTAGCCCCTAAGAAATAGCAATGAGTAAGTACTATGATTATTCTTTTCACACACATAAGTTTTACTTCATCCGTTGTTATTCATATTAATATGCAAGTAATATTTCAGGCCAATTACTGAATAGAGTTCGCGACGTGGATCCCAATGATAGCGAGGCGGTGAAAGAAGCTTTGACTGCTTTCTTCCAAAATCTATCTAAACATAAAGATATCGATTGCAATAGGTGGCTCCGTGCACTGGAAAATGTTATCAACCGGTATGTAACCTATAAACATTAGCGAACGAGGGAAGACTGCGCCCAAATAAATGTATTCTATGCCGACAAACTATTTACAAATGACGAGATTTTCACACTCACTTCACTTCACACACTTTTTTTGTTTTTCATTAAGAAGCTGCCTTTTTATTATTCAGGATATTCTGTAGGTAACTAGGTTGCGCCAAACTTTATGGCCGGTGCGAATAATGCGAATATAGACGCGAGTCCAGGGCCCCAATATTAAAATAATTGTTCATAGATTATTTATGAATTGTGGCAGAATTTTCGCTTCCGCCTTCTACTTCAAAGGTATTTAATTTTTCATGTTTTAGTAGAGTTGGGGCCTTGCGCTATTTTTGTTTTAGGTCAGCGGGGACATGCAAGAGCAAGGGGTCATGCATGCGCAATGTGCAAACTAATATTATTCATAGATTTTGGAGCCTACTCTTTTTAACACTTTGATTAGTACCAAATTGTTCTCTTTTCCATGTCTTCTGTTCAAATAAAAATCTTTTCGTGAGTTGCCTCGTTCGAGGTCCTTGAAATTTGAAATGAGGGAGTTCCTCATATTAAGGTGTTGAACCACCTTGTGCAGTTACTCATTTCATATCCGCAAATATTTTGTGCCTTTCGCTTCGCTGCTGCGTCATTATCGCTCATGTAACAAATATTATTTTCTGTCACCTCTACACAAATGAGGCTGTCTGCCCGCCCCTCTCTGACCGCTCAAATCGAGTGAAAGAGATTGAGCGAGGAGCACAGCGGCAACGCCGCATTGTTCCGCAACACTCGCACTTTTCACCTTGTTTCATTTGAGGCTTGAGGGCCGTAAGGTCTTGTTCCTCTAGCCTCAAATGAGGCGAGGTGAATAGTGCGGTAATGCTGCGATGCAGACGTTCCTCAACACTCGCGCTTTGTACCTTGCCTCATTTGAGGTATGAGGAACGAGGATCTATAATGGCAATGAGGGAGGCCTCCCACATCCTCTTTTAAATCGTATGAGGAACCTATCGCTATTTCGTACTCTGCATCAAAAAATACCTGGGTTGGCTATAGAAACAAGGGGCAGGAGTTGTGGGGAGGTGGTGGTGGGTTAGAGTGGGGGAGGTGAAGGGCTACCCCCTGGTACCCCTACCCCCACGCGGAGATGCTTAGTTTATGATATATTTCAGTTTTAAGTTTATTAAAAATCCACTGTTTGGTTGCTGTAAATAAAATTAAAAATTAGTAGAATGTATTTTCTGGTCTTTTATTCATACTTAAACAGTTTAACAGTTAGATGTGAACTGTGGATATAGACTGTACCATCTCTGAAAGACAAATAAAATATACAATACTAAAAGCTAAGACCACACCAGTCTCGAGAAGCATGTTTGGAATAGCTCCTAGAATCTATAACAAGCTGCCTAAACGGTAGTGATTTAATATTATATTTTTAAACAGTGATCTTTAGATAAATGTAATATTTAACTAACACCAGAATTTTACCTGTGCTTACAATAAATTAATTTGATTTGATATACAATTAGGCATCTATTGGATCTTAAGTGGATGGGGAACCCACGCGGCTTCTATAGGTTTTTGATCACAGAATAACCTATGCCTGCCTTATGTTTATAGCTGAATGAAAGTCGAAAGTCATAAAATACTATAAGGTTGCATTTGTATCATCAAATAGGGTCTTGTAGATGGTAACATTGTTCCCATTTATCCCGAACAGCATATTAGAAGCATTTTCAAATCGGTTTGACTGTCCATACGTGAATCATTGTTGTATGGTTCAAGTATTGACTAACAAACAAATGATAAAATCTGTTTGTCTTTCAGATATTGTGACATTCCAAGAACTAAAAACTGTTTTTTTTAGCTTTAATTTTATATAATACTAGCTGTTCCCTCCGTTTTTCCCGCGTGGTCATTTTTCTGGGATTTAAAGATCCTATGTGTTATTCCATCACCAAAAGTACCAATATACCAAATTTCATCAAACTTCGTTCAGACATCAAATCGTTTTTTTATCTATTGCTGGGCTTCTACTCATCGGATACCAATTTTTAAACCAAAACTTAAGCTATCCAATAGTGAAAAACGCAATGCAATCGGTCACATTTAAAAAAATACTTGTTTAGTGCATAGCTTATTTTAAGTACTATTTTTTTTTTCGTTTTGCTGACTTTTTGATGCTTACTGCTTTATTATAAATACCTGTCTAGATTTAACCTCTCAATGCCTTAATATTTAAGTTTTAAGTATAAATTACTATTTTTATGATGTTATAAATGAAATTTGAATTAAAATAGACAATATTGTACCGGAACCAATAGTCGTCACTGGCATGCCTCTCGAAATTGTACAGGAGTATGTTTACCTCGGACCATATTAAACTGGGCCGAAACAATTTTGAGAAGGAAGCCAGTCATGTCTACTCGTCGCCTATTCCACAATGCCTGAAGGCAAAATTCTTCAACCAGTGTGTCCTACCCGTTTTGACATTTTGATATACGGAGCTGAAATGTAAACACTGATTGTGAGACTGGTCCATAGGCTCAAGGTCCCTCAATGAGCTATGCTCGGAGTTTCTCTTAGAGATTGAATCTGAAATGAGGTGATTTGGCAGAGAACTAAGGTAACCAACATAGTTCAGAGAATTAGCAAGCTGAAGCAGCAATGGGCTGGTTACATTTATCATAGAACCGATAACCGTTGGGGTATATAAGTTCCAGAGTGGAAACCGCAAATCGGCAAACATATTGTAGGAAAACCTTTGGCTAGATGGAGCGACAATCTGCATAATGTAGCTGGCAGTCATTGGAAGAGAAGAGCCGAAGATCGGGCTTAGTGGCGCGCTCTGGGAGAGGCCTATGTCCAGCAGTGGACTAATATAGGTTATTGATCATGATGATGATGAAGAAGATGATGAATTAAAATAAACGGACACAACCTTATCATAAATTAAAAACCACAAAAAATATTTCAAATATGTTGACATCTGTTTATGTATATTTTTCAGCTTTCCAAAATACTGTGGCCAACACCGAGCCACCATAGAGAACTACTTGAGTCACTTTCTAGACTCCAGTAACTACTACAATGTGATAGAAGCAGCTAAATGTGCACATGCTGTCCAACAGGTACACAAATTACTTTTAAATAAATAAATAAGTAAATATATTTAGGTCAATTCAAATCAATGACCTAGCCCCAAACTAGGAACCCTGTGCTATGGGCACTAGACATCAGATAAACATACATAGATACGAACATTATATTGATGACTTGGAAACAAACATTTCTACTCATCATACAAATTAATGCCCCATGTTGACTTCGCAGTCAGTGTCACTAACCACTTGGCCAACTGGCCGTCATTTCGTACAACTTAGTAAAGAGGAAGACACTGTTTTGATGATAGATAGCTTTGCCTTCGTAAAGTTTGCTCAAGAAAAAACTGGATTATATACGAGATATAAACCCGCAGTCTTCCATGCCTCTGCGCAACCTACACTCACCAATTGAGCTACAGTTAATACTGAGGAATACAAAATATCCTTTCAGCTGCAACCAAAGATTTGAAAAATTTGATTTGATATTTCCTGAGCTGGCATTGCTGCTAAAATAATAATAGTGAATTTAGGCTGCTTTATCTTTACGACAAGAAGGTAATTAGAATAAGGCTGTGTGCGAGGATGACATCCTGTGTTATATATATATATATTATTACAGCATGTTTTATGTCTTGCTATTTATGCCTACCAGCATGCAAATATTATAAACGCGTTTTAATTATTCTCATGTCATATATTTATAATTAAATAGAGTACTTATACCAACATTAAATGATTTATGATGCTTGACATCTGGAATGTTTGGCAAAGCAGTACCAGCCTGGTAGTTTGTAGGATTCTTATTTTTGTTTGAGTATTCTATATTCATAGATATTGACGCCAATTCTGTTGAGCAACTCACTAAACTAAACTAACCTAAAGTTAAATTTTATTTATTTTAGTGATTCCTATAATTTTATCAGTTGTTGATTTCAACTAAACTAAGACATCATTGTGACAGGACTAATTTGATTTTGACAGCGACTAAATTTAATTGCTAGTGTTGCCCACATTTAAATAATGAACGAATGTAATCATAAATTGTTGTTTATTATCTGTGCTAGGGAGACGTTTATATATAATTTTTCATAAGCCGCTATGCGCATGCGCAATCGAATGTTTCTAGTGGGGGTTTTGAAATAAAACGTCAATAAAATCACTCCGAAACATAGGGGTACCAGGTTCTAAAAGTTGATCACGAAATGGGCTATATCTTCTCGCCTTTATTACTGTGTAACTATATAAGCTCCAGAGATCGAATGTAGGTGTCATTTTTCTGGGTGGCACTGCAACTGTTATGGGCTGGCGTGACGCTTACCATCAGGCGAGCGACTTGACCGTCTCGTTACAAAAATAATTACAAAAAAAACTATTTTTGCCCTCTATTGTCAGCTCGATGTTGTAATGTTAATATTTGTCAAAAGACAAATACTAAACAATACGGGGGGAGGCAGGACGCATGGAGCCAAATCAGCGAAATTTATGTTTTTGTGATTTTTAATTCGGTATAACTCGAAATTTAGTAAGCATATTGATTCCGGTGTTTTGGTAAAGATCTCGTTGAGAAAATAATCGATTCAATATGAAAAAGTTTGCAAAAAGTCTAACAAATATAAAAAAAAATGGGGTCTAATACAAAAGTGGCTGCAGCACCCGGAAAGTCCGTACTAAAATAAAGACTATACACATTTTGAACTCCACCATAGAGCAAACGAAAGGTTTTCAGGACCGGATCAAATTGTACGTGGCGTTGACGTTTCACGCCAAGCAAACGGCCATGCACCCCAACACAGTCATCTGGTTTTTCAAAGAAACTAGTACATTTATTGAACGGAAATCTGGTTATGTTTCGACGGTCACGCATGCGCATGGTTTTTAAGGGATGTTCTAAATTTAATCTTCGGACTGTGACATACATGAATACATGTTTACTTTAACGGTCACGCATGCGCATCTCAATCACATCAGTTTCAAACAGAAAAACAGCATCAAAATAGGTCCATTCGTTTGCGAGCTACGATGCCACAGCCAGCCACACGGATACATACATACACACACTCCCACCCACACACACACACCCACACACACACACACACACACACACACACACACTAAACTTATAACCCTCCTCTATAATCAAGTTCGGAGGTAATAAAGATTGTATAATAAAGCAGTGAGTAACAAAAGGTCTGTACAAAGAAGGTAATAATAAAAATGGTCTAGTGGACTTTAAATAAGAGAATGAACTTTAAATAAACGAATATACTTAACATTTTTCAAAATCATGTCTGTCTTTTCGTCTGTTCGCGCATCACGTAAAAACTAGGTTTAGAATTAAAAAAGGTTTTGGTGTACTTGGTATTTCAGTCCGGTGAATAGAAGCCGAGCAATTGATAAAACATATTTGACGGATGAGTGAAATTTGTTATTTTATACCTTAAAGGTACTTTTGGTCCTAACATAACACATAGGTTACTTCTAACCCAGAGAAATGACCACGCGGGCAAAGCCGCGGGTTTCCCGCTCATAATTAGCAAAATTTACGTTATTGTGATCTTTAATTCGGTAAACTCGCGATTTGTACTTGGAGTAAACGTTTCATGACAAACAAGCGGCCGTGCGCCCTGACACAGACCACGCTTTTTGTCTATGGTTTTCATTTCTTGCTGAGAGTTTTCGGCACGAGGGTTGTGTGGAGGCACCTTTATACGTAAACTGACGTACAACAGAATAGAAAAATACCACTAAACTAAACTGAGAAATTAAAATTTAGTTTAGTGCATTGTTATCGGCTTGGAACAGGACTAAACTTAATTTTAGTGTAGTTTAGTCTAGTTCGTGCCAACCGAATCGATACCATTGTCACTGTAATCAATTAATCATAGCTGAAAAATGGAGCCTGGTAAATATTTAATTTATGTATTAGTTTATAGATGAGCAGCATGCTTTTTATTTAAAAAGTGTTTTTTTTTTAAATACCATTATTTTGTTTACTCTCTATAAATGTAGAGTGAACTACTTACTGGCAAACATCATCATTTATATCCACTGACGTGAATTTTGATAGTACTCTAGACACGCTCTTGACGAACGTCGCAATGAGAGCATTTGACTATCGCCATTTTGGCACTGATGGCAATAGTTTGGCAGTAGTGAGCGTCCACGGAACTATTAACGTACGTGTACTTATATTTATTCTATGACTGACGTTAGGAGATCAGGGGGCCTAGTACGAGATTTATAGTTTTCGAAAACGAAATGTAGTTTCGTTTAGTTCCATTTACTGGCAGCGCCTCTAGCGGAAACTTGCAGGAACTGCAGTAAATGTGTGGAACTAAACGAAACTACATTTCGTTCTGGAAAACTATAAAAACTCGTACTAGGGGTATAGACAATGTCAATTCTAGTTCCATGGACGCTCGATGGGGGTGTTTTGAAACGGCACAAACGGAAGTACAGCAAAGTACAGCAACTCCATTCAAATGGAGCTCAGTGTCTATATCCAACCAACAATCTTAGAAAAAGTGGAGGCCTATGACTTCAAATAAATCTCAATAGCTCATTTTATCATAGGAGTAAAACTAGTAAATGAGTACTATTATTTATTCTGTTGCCCTGTCGGTAAACAGGTTCCCAATGTTCTCAAGTTAAGAACCAAGTGAAACAAGTGCATTTTGGCAACGTTCCAGGTCAGACCACAACAGGAGAAGACTGCATCAGCTAAATCCTGCTGGCGAGACCAGATGACCTCGCTGTGCAACGCGGCGCATGTTCTACTTGATGCACTGTTTGTCAAAAGTGCTAGTATTTACAACAAGTCAACGCCACAGGTACGTGACTGTCAAAAATGGTATGTAACCTTATTGGCATAACTAAACTTACGCCAAAATGAAAAAAAAACGATTTTCGGCCATCAATGAAACTGTTTCTATGATTTTAGCATTAACGCTTGCTTAGCGAGAACATATCTAATAATTTTCTAATAGAAAAATTTGAATCGCGGATGTGGTTCGAACCCGCATCATTCTCCGCAGAGGCACGGAATGATGTGGGTTCGAACCCCGTCCGTGGGTTCGAAACTAGTGTCGGGAGATAGATATGCCACTCTAAAATTCATTTTGATCCATGTTGAAGTTCCCCCACCGCTAGATGGAGATAAAAACTTTTGATGAGAGCGAAAAGTTTTGGAAGCTACTCGGATGCGAACTTGGGATTGACGGCACGAGTTGGGTACTGAAACCACCGCGCGGATGTTAGACGATAGCCGAAAATTGTGTGTCTGCTTCCTTCTTACTTACTGCATCTTTTAATGTTGTTCCTTCGCCACCCACTTTCCGTATATTTTTTTGTCCACGATTGTTCGTCAGTTTCACCACCACGATCGGGAGTTTTTTGAAAGTATTGAAGCTGTCACGTTGTTTGTTTTTTATTTCTCTTACTTGAGTTGTTTCTAGTAATATTGGTGTAATATTAATCATTAGGTGTTCGTTAACGTGCACGAGTGTAGGCAATGGATAAAGATTCTTCTTCTTTTTTTATTAGATGGCTTCTGTGGAGGCACTAGCCTACTAGCAATTTCGCCAATGTCAAGTTTATTAGTTTATAGTAATGTCACGTCACAGTCATTAATTGTCAAGTCAAAGTCACGAATCAGTAAAATGGTGGACATTTACTAAAACTTCCGTAGGAGATTTGGAAAAATCATAAAATGCCATTTATAGTATCTGCGTTTGATTCTTTTGTCTACACTCGTGCACATTAACGAACACCTAATGGTTAATATTCCACCAATATTACACATCAATACTCGAAGAAACACAAGATTGAGAATAAAATCAAACTCTACAACACAACATTTTGAACTTTTGCAAAAAACCCCAGGATAAAAATCCAATAAACGTGACTCTTTGTGATGTTTTCAAAACTCTCCAGGAAGTTTCAGTAAAACTTCCACCATTTTACTGATTCGTGACTTTGACAATTGAATTGACTGACGTGACAATACTTATAATACGAGTACAGTACATACTCGCGTCTACGCTTAAAATAAACTAAACTTGACATTGGTGAAATTACTAGTAGCCCTATAGACATTTCCTACTGTCGTTTAGCAGGCCAGTACCTCCGCTCCGCAGAAGCCATCATAATAAAAAAGAAGAATTTTAATTGAAATTTATTTGATAAACTTTCTGAGATGTTTGGGTTCAAAAATCATTGTTTTTCTTCAAAATTCACGATAATATTATCATGTCGTGTGAGTTCTTATCGAGTGTAAACGACGAAAATAATTACTTTCAAATCCAAATAATTATCTCAGTAAGTATACCACTTACCCAGTTTTTTTATAGAACATATATTTGTTTCTTATAATTTTCTCTATAGATTGACACTACTTTCATTTATGGCGGAGAAATGGAGCTTTTTAAATGGCGGTAGATTAGTATGTCAGACTACGTATACAAATGTTAGGTCTTTACACAAACCTTGCCACTGGCAAATGTTTACATCGCTTAAGACCACACTTAGTTTATTCGTTTAAATTAAATCATTTGATTACACAATGTGAGCTGTTGCTGATATGAAGACAAAAAATAAATTAATCATAAAAATAGTTCAAAAATAATAAAATTTACATACAAATTAAACAACAAATATAGAAACAACATTACTATACATAATAAGTGAGAGAAACAAGACAAGTTCAAAAACTAAAATCCGACCACGGTCGGGTAAAAAATAGCATATGGCACTCTATACCTGAAGACGAATCGATTGATACCTCGCTTGTCAAAATCGGACCAATATGGGCGGAGCTGTGATAATCCACATAACATTATTTCTCTCCATCCAAAGGTTGACTGGAAGACATCGCTTTTAGCTATAAGTCCGCCCATTGTACTTTAGTTATAAGATTGTTCCTATGCATTGTATTATTTTTGTGAACTAGTGTACAATAAAGTATTAATTATCTGTCTACCCACATACATACATACATAGACGGATAAACTCATTACTCTTCCCTTGCTTGGCCGTAGTCGGGTAAAAAGGCAGACCTATTGATTGCTTCCCATTAATATTCCAGGAACAAACTCTGCAGACAACACCACTACAAGCGTCCCTGGCGGATATTGATGTTGTGAGCAACCCTCAGGCCATCGCCGACAAGGGTACAGTGTTGTGCACGCGGCTGCGCAACGTGCTGGTGTTCATTCAGGCCATGCTGGTGTGAGTATTTGCTATTACAAGATTTGATAGTATGAACTAGCTGATGCCCGCGGCTTCGCACGTATTGTTATTTCTCTTGGTTAAAAATACTCTATGTGCTATTCCAGGACCAAAAATATTGAACAAAATTCCCATAGCCGTCAAACATATTTTTATCGATTGCTCGGCTTCTGTTCATCGTATGGAGATACCAAGTATTACCAAGAGATACCAGTATTTAAGTCAAACTCTAAACTATCCAACAGTGAACACCACCTCGCAATAGGTCCAGTAGTTTTTTCGTGATGCGCGAATAAACATAAAGACACGAATTTTAAAAATGTTATATTCTTGATCAGTAGCTTATTTTAAGTATCTTAGACAATTTTTTTTAAATTATCTTTGTGCAGACTTTTTCGTTCTCATTGCTTTATTATAAGTATAGATGGGATGGGGTAGGCGAGTTCTTGAGTGGAGACCACGGTAGGCAAACTTAGTGTAGGATGCCCTCAGGCTAAATGGAGTGACGATCTGCATAAAGTAGCAATTACATGAGAAGAGCCGAAGATTGGGCTCAATGGCGCGCATTACTCAGTTGTCCAGCCGTAGACGGGAATAGACTGATGATGATGACATATGTTACGACGAATAAGGTATTGCTGACCACTGGTGTTGGAGTTTGTCGCGCCGCCCAACGGCGTCTGACATGGCTAAGTCAAAGTTAAGGCCAGGCTCCAAGGTTACATTTTCCCACTCCCCACTCCCCTGCCACCTACCCTGCACTCAGCTACCCGCTACCCGCAATAAGCACTGAAGTGCCTGCGTAACAAACAAGGTTGAATATCGCGAGCGCTGTTTGAACATACAATTTAGCTTGGAACTAAAGACGTATGTCTCAAAAGTTATTTTTTTTATTGTCAGGCTAATAATTTAGTTAGGTTTAGGTAAATTTTGTCTTAACCTTAGATGATAAACTATATTTTCTTGCTGTGAGATTTATTTTAGAGATAAAACTTAAGCCGTTGAGTATAAAAATGTAAACATTACTGAAAATAATGTAATTTTTGATAAGAAAATGTATCGAATGAAATTCTGTTAATCACGTATTTGTCTTAATCTTAGAGAGATAAAGATCTCAAAAACATATATGTTGATTTTCACATTTATCAGGTTTGTGGTTGACCCAGTATATTTATGGAAAAAACCCTTAAAAAGCAGAGCCGCCTTTAAGACCAGCTTAAAGGCGTTTATCTATCTATACATATATTATTGCAATAAGAAGAAAAAAGTCTATACAAGGAAGATAATTTAAAAAAAAATGGTCCAGGCTACTTAAAATAAGCTACTAAACAAAAATATATCATATTTTCAAATCGTATCTGTCTGTTTGTTTGTTAGTTTGTCTGTATGTTTGTTCGTGCATCACGTAAAAACTACTGGACTGATTGCGATGCGGTTTTCATTATTGGATAGCTTAGGGTTTGACTTAAAAACTGGGGTATTTGGTATCTCAATCCAATGAGTAGAAGCCGAGCAATCGATAAAAATATTTATGAGGGCTGAAGAAATTTTGATCAAATATTGGTATTTTATGTCCTGGTATAGCGCATAGAATACTTTTACCCTAGAGAAATGATCTCGCGTGTGAAGCCGCGGGCATCAGCTAGTTGTAAATAAGCAAATTAATCGCTCTTTGACGAGCAAAAACTTATATATCATGAACAAGGAGAAAAACATAAAATATTATAAAAACATATACATAAAATATTATATTAAACAGCAGTGCCTCGCGGATGGATTCACCCGTGTGGATTATGATGATGATGATGGAAAGGAGCCTATCTGTTAATCCACCATCACATCACACATGTACCAAATTTCATCCATCCTTTCAGCTGTTTGAGCGTGACTTAATAACAAACATATACACACACACTTCTAAAGATAGATGGCGCTAATCGGCATTGTGCATTTTAAAACGTTTTGTATGAACTGTCAGTTCTAATGAATGGAGTTCTGCATCACGCATACAAAGTTTTCCGCTCGATAAGAGAGTATTCATTTTTAAAGCTCTGATTGGCCTGTGTACGACAGTGGCTGCACTTCTCTGATTTATAATATTAGTGGGATAGAACAAATCAATAAAATTAGGCAAATTACTAATGTAGGTAGTAGGTATGCTTTGAGTTTGAAAAGGAAATTCATGTGCCGACTCAGAGACGAATCTCTCTTAGGGGAAATACCCTTCGGACTCTACCGGTGCTTCGGAAATACTCCCGTTAGAGAAGAGAGCACCCAGAAACTACGGGGATGTCACTTTTTCATTTTTAGGGGTCCTTACGTCCGAATGATAAAAGGAACCCTTATTGGATCACTCGTTTATCTGTCGGTATGTCCGTCTGTCACCGCTAATTTGCTCGGAATCTACTGAACCGATTAAGTTGGAATTTGAGTTGACACAAACATATGTGTCGTTCATTATAAAAGTGAATTATCTCCTTGTAATTCTGTTTGGAAATAACGAGTCTTTTGCAAACTAATGTGCAGGAAAAAAAATAAAAGCATTCTTTCAGTTTTTATATTATATATTGTTTATTACTAATCAAAGGTTATAACATGCAGTTACTTATAAAATAAAACCTAAAATAATGAAATAAATGAACTTCAAAATATATTTTTGGAGTTACTTCACTGTTATAGTGACATGTTGCGTTTTAATCATATGTAATTTCGACATCGGATGAACGCTCATCAGGATTACGTGTGTTTGAACGAGTTGGAATATCTACAGGAAGGTTTTTGTAGTAATGGTGGTAAATTGGAGGAATGTAAGGGAGAAGATCAAGCATGTCTTTCTTCTTTGCGTTAGTGACTGGTCTTCTTGATGGGTAGAGCGGGTCTTGTTGAATATTGTACAAGTGGGCCTGTCGTCCTTGCCTTTTTTTACATAAATCTACTATATAAAAGGGTGTTTCGGGATTAAGTGTTTCTTTAAATTGAAATTGTAAAGAATTGTTCCTTTCAAACCTCAGCCATCTAATATTCAGCCAGTTAAAGTTTTTTTTCTATTTGTAATAGAATTTTCTAAAGCAGCAGTGTAAAGTTAAAAAAAGCAGTGTAAAGTTTTAAAAAGTCGGTATTTTTCATTTCGGTAATATCAAAATAAGGTTATTTGCGTTTGGCTGTTTTTATTATGTCAATCCATTGGTCTGAGCAATAAATTGGTCCATGGCGGCGACTAGCGCTCTCAATGACTCCAAATTCGCCTTCATTGGGAAGATAAGAATGTCCTGATACCAAGAACTTGTGGTCTATGGTATCAATACAAGTGGCAGGGTCTTGAACAAGCTTTAAAAGAGAAAGAGTTGTCTTAATGTTTCTGTTTTGTCCAGTACAAGAATCAGAATACATAACGTGTCTTTGTAATGCTGCATGTTTTTTTAAGTGCTTTATAGGACATGCTACAATGTCTTGAGAACCTCTTCCACCTTCAACTTCGTCCCAGACATTCATGTACCCTGTATTATCATTAAAGCAATGTATACCCAGATGATATAAATAAAGATTTCTTTTATAGTATGCTATACGGAGGTAGTTTGTTTTGGGTAGGCTAAAGCTTTCTGCAGATCAAAAGTTAGTATGTATGCATCATCAACATTTTTCGAGTCATTTTGAAGGTTTTCTTTTGCTGAATCTTCTTTTCGTTGATGAATTTCTCTTTGCAGCTTATACTCTTTCTTGACATTTTCATTATCAGCTCCTTGTATTTTCAAATTTAAGTCATCACAAGTCTTGCATGTGTCTTGTTGCGGTGCTTTAAAATGGAGATTAAACTTGGTGTTAAATATTTTAATATAATACTTTAATTTCTTAGCTTCAGTCATTTCAATCTCACATTTTTCTTTATAAAGTTCGTACATCTTTCGGATAGTTAGCCCAGGATTTAAATATTTTCTGTTTGGATTACTTTTTCGTATATAATGGCTTTGGTATGCAGGAAAACTTTGAATGTGAGCAACAATATCAGAATCATCAAGTTTTCGGGAACTAGTTGTGCCACGTTTATCCTTAGATTGAGTGACATTATCTTTCGAAAGACACCGATATAGTCTTCCATCACTAATTTGAAACGTCTTCAGAAAATATTTCTTACACACAGATTGTGTCTTGATACTATACTTTATGAAATACTTAAACGACACGTTTTTTCCTGCACGTGACCGATATTTTGGGCGTTTTTTGTTTATTATTATTATTATTTTTTAAATTTTTTTGCACCATTGCATACAGGTATGAGTTCTGCAAATTGAAGTCTTCTAAATTCCAAAATGAGTCCAAGATCATTCATTTTATGTAAATAAAGTGAAACATGTTTTTGAACACCCACAATCAACATTTACCAATTATTTTTTTATCTTTCTTTACTCCTGTTTTAGTCAAATATTCTTTGCCACTGTTACGCAATAACTTCCTTTTATTAACTGCCCAATTTTCTTTGTTGAGTGACCTTTTTCTAGATCTAGATGGCTATTATCTTCGTTAACATTTTCATCATTGCCTGAATCTGTATCTGAAACGAACACGAAACACAAAAGTTTAGGTCATGCAATATAGTGCCTATGTAATAAAACCTCTTAACAAAATATAAATTAGAAAAAAGAAACTAAAAAAGTAAACAATATTTAAAGGTTAGGTTCAATATTTAAACAATGAATTTACATAAGCTGACCAAGTTCAGTAAAACTTTCTTCGGAGGTAGGCTGATATTCAGACCCAGAATCACTAAAATCTTCTGTATCCATCATTAGCTATTAAATCACTTATTCCAGATATTATTTTATTTTATTGCATAACAAGTCAACGGGTGTCAAACATTGGTCACAATAAAAGTGACTCAACTCCGGACATACTTCACTATTATAGTGACTTGTGACTTACTTCACTTTTAAAATGAATATTTAGCAGGTTTAGTTCCCTTACTAAGAAAGTAGCCATCTATGGGATTATAGCGCATTTATTGGAGTTGCTTCACTATTATAGTGAAAGATATGACTAAATGTGATCCCCTTATGCAAAAATAAATATATGGAGTTACACCACTTTTACAATGAAACGACACATATGCGTGTAACGTAAATAAATGAATTTTGCAAACGGGGCATTTTCAAAACGGATTTGAAATTTTTGTATTGTTAAATAATGGCAGTAGTGTAGTATTTGTATTACATAATTATTTATTAATGTAATATGTTATGTAAGTACTAACTATAACATAATTAAAAAACATCAAAATTCAAATATTACCATAGCTATAAATAGTTAAATACTATACTAATATTTGTTTATAATATAGTTTAAGATCTCAGTATGCAAGTCGGAGCTAGTATATGAGACCCTGCAAAAATTGATCAAATAGATGATGATGATAGCGTCCCCAAGCACAACGACGTTACCTTCCTGTTTCACCGAGAATAATGCCACTGCGTTTTATTTTTACCACTAGCGCCATCTAATATCATTTTTATGGCAACTCGAAGCGTAGTACATTCATGAAATTAAAGTACTTATTTATTATAATCTTATAGCGTTATTAACCCATAGTGGCGCACAATTCCAATTTCTTCGTAACATGTAATAAAACAATATTTTGTAATCATATTGTTTTATTTTTTAATGTTATCACGGACTGTTCCATGCTTTCACTCTAGAAAATTGATTGTGGTGGCGGGCTTGGTTTATATTAGAATTAATTTAACAGGCCGAGCTATGTATGTAATTCTTAGAATAAGTTCGCCAAAAATTTGCTTTTCGTTGAATTTTTCGTCAAAAAATGTAATAGGCCTCCAGAAACGGATGTGGTGTTTTTTTTATCATTAGGACACATTAACATTTTTGATCATCCCAAAAAAGGAATGACTTTACAAATGATTAATTCTTTTATGTATAAATTACGTGCCTGAAAAAAGTTGCGATACTAACATAAATTAGTGCAATAACTTGATTTGCTATAATACACAATAAATTAAAAAAAAAAGGATGTTTGTCCAAATAAGTCCGATTTTGACATAATGATATGACACAAGTGAAATTTATCAAAAGTTAAATAACTAATATGTTTCCAAATAAGGCCGATTTTGACATTATGATATGACAAGAGTGCAATTTATCACCAGTAATAAAATGATGTGGACATACATCATTTTTAATACATCAATAAGGCCGACTTTGACATGTGATATGACACATAAGTGAAATTTATCAAAAGTTAAAAAATGAATGTCCAAATAAGTCCGATTTTGACATATGATTATGACACAGTGAAATGTATCAAAAGTTAAAACAAAAATGTTTGTCCAAAAAAGGCCGATTTTGACATATGACACAAGTGAAATTTATCAAAAGTTAAATAATTAAAATTATCGTTTTACAGAGAAATCTACCCAGTGGGCAAACCCGTCCGGCCGCAGTTGGTGCTGGAAGTAGTACTGCACGCGCTGAGCGCGCCCGGCAACCAACACTCGTCTCTAGTCACCGCTGTGAAAGTACAGACTCTGAGGACGCTAGACGCTATTGTTGCCAGGTAAGATAAAAAGTATCTATACTAATATTATAAAGAGGTAAAGTTTGTGAGGTTGTAGGGGATAATCTCTAGATCTACAGAACCGATTTTGAACATTATTTTACCAATGGAAAGCCTCGTTATTTGTGAGTGTCATAGGCTATATATTAAAATGACCACGCGAGTGCGAAGTTTTTAATTTAATTTTCTCTTTTTACGTATTTAATTAAAAAAACATTTTTTTAATTTCTTTGTCATCGATTTAGCTGCCCTGAAAGTTTCAGCTACCCGGCTGAAACTTTCAGTCCAATCGAGAAGTGCTCAAAATTTGAATTGCAAGATCCCAGCACAGACAAAATACATAGATACATTGATAGATAGTGCATAGATACATACAAATGAGGTTAAATAAAAGCTTTTAAAATAGTTTTTCAATTTTATTGTCAATGCATAGTAGGTCAATATCAGGGCTAGCGTCAAGGAGTGCATTGAGGTTGAGTTTGTACCCTGGGGAAGGATTGAGGATTCTTTTTATCGTGATTAAACAATCCGCGCTGACGAAGACACGGTCAAAAGCTAGTAACTTATATTGTAAATTGCTTGTTGTTGTACAATCATGACTGAATCATTTAGTCCGATCCCCGTAATCTAGGTGACCGCCCCAGCCGAGGTTCGTACCCCGAGGGTGCCATTGTGCCGATTGCCAACATGTAAACATTGGCGTGCGCCTTCTGCGTCACGCGTTGCAGCGGAGCGCTCTAGCGCCCGCTTGACCGTCCGGCCGGTGAAGATGTAGAGGCCGGTAGATACCAAAAGCACTTATCCATAAAAAAATATGTTTATTACTGGTCATAGATCAGTATTTCACCTGGTGTGTTTGATAAGGTCGAGAATGGTAATAGCACGCTAAGCGTACGTAAGTGTTGGCGGTAGATTTATTCTGATGCTTTTACAACTTGAATATCTGTAAACCATGCTTATAAAACCCTTTTAAATTCCAGCTTGGGATCGAACCTCGTTCCTTTTTCGGCACTAGTCTTCAGGGTTGTGATGCAGACCCTCAGGTGGAGCTCTGATCATCTTAGCGAAGATACCAGGTATATTACTAATTTAATATTTTTATTATATTTAAAGCTGAATGATTTTAGCAGTGAACCATTAAACTCAAAAGCAACGATGCAATACATTAATCATTACAGGTTTATTATTTATTATTATATTGGTTATTATTTCATTTTAATAAAGCTCTATTTCCATTCCTCGTAAACTGCTCATTTTCAATACAAAATTATTACAAGAGTCAATCAGAAAATTATTTCTGCCAAGCGCTCTCTACGTCATGACGCGGATAATGACGTCACAATGTCCTTAAACAATTCAGTATCTATGTGTATCTAATACTAGCTGCGCCTCACGGTTTCTCTGTTCTCTGTCAGATTTCATCAACCTTGTCCGAAATAATATTTTGATAATTTATAATAATATTTTGTTAATTGTAATTCGTTTTAAATCTACGTTTCTAATTATTAATTATTATCGTTCTCTGTCAGATTTCATCAACCTTGTCCGAAATAATATTTTGATAATTTATAATAATATTTTGTTAATTGTAATTCGTTTTAAATCTACGTTTCTAATTATTAATTATTATCGTTCTCTGTCAGATTTCATCAACCTTGTCCGAAATAATATTTTGATAATGTATAATAATATTTTGTTAATTGTAATTCGTTTTAAATCTACGTTTCTAATTATTAATTATTATCGTTCTCTGTCAGATTTCATCAACCTTGTCCGAAATAATATTTTGATAATGTATAATAATATTTTGATAATTGTAATTCGTTTTAAATCTACGTTTCTAATTATTAATTATTATCGTTCTCTGTCAGATTTCATCAACCTTGTCCGAAATAATATTTTGATAATGTATAATAATATTTTGTTAATTGTAATTCGTTTTAAATCTACGTTTCTAATTATTAATTATTATCGTTCTCTGTCAGATTTCATCAACCTTGTCCGAAATAATATTTTGATAATGTATAATAATATTTTGATAATTGTAATTCGTTTTAAATCTACGTTTCTAATTATTAATTATTATCGTTCTCTGTCAGATTTCATCAACCTTGTCCGAAATAATATTTTGATAATGTATAATAATATTTTGATAATTGTAATTCGTTTTAAATCTACGTTTCTAATTATTAATTATTATCGTTCTCTGTCAGATTTCATCAACCTTGTCCGAAATAATATTTTGATAATGTATAATAATATTTTGATAATTGTAATTCGTTTTAAATCTACGTTTCTAATTATTAATTATTATCGTTCTCTGTCAGATTTCATCAACCTTGTCCGAAATAATATTTTGATAATGTATAATAATATTTTGATAATTGTAATTCGTTTTAAATCTACGTTTCTAATTATTAATTATTATCGTTCTCTGTCAGATTTCATCAACCTTGTCCGAAATAATATTTTGATAATGTATAATAATATTTTGATAATTGTAATTCGTTTTAAATCTACGTTTCTAATTATTAATTATTATCGTTCTCTGTCAGATTTCATCAACCTTGTCCGAAATAATATTTTGATAATGTATAATAATATTTTGTTAATTGTAATTCGTTTTAAATCTACGTTTCTAATTATTAATTATTATCGTTCTCTGTCAGATTTCATCAACCTTGTCCGAAATAATATTTTGATAATGTATAATAATATTTTGATAATTGTAATTCGTTTTAAATCTACGTTTCTAATTATTAATTATTATCGTTCTCTGTCAGATTTCATCAACCTTGTCCGAAATAATATTTTGATAATGTATAATAATATTTTGATAATTGTAATTCGTTTTAAATCTACGTTTCTAATTATTAATTATTATCGTTCTCTGTCAGATTTCATCAACCTTGTCCGAAATAATATTTTGATAATTTGATCGTTTTGCATGCACAAATAAAAATAAATATACTTAACAATTATAGCTAAGAAGCATCTCGATCACATCAGCTTTCAAACATAAAAACGCATCAAAGTCGGTCCATTCGTTTGGGAGCTACGATGCCACAGACAGACACACGGATACAGTGATACATACACAACCTAAACTTAACACTCCTCTCTTTGGAGTTCGGGGGTTAATAAATAAATAGTTTCTTAGTTGACTATAGTGAAAACAGGGGCGTCGCTGTCGATAATGCAATAATATACCGCATTGTTGTCAACAAAATATTACACACAAAAGGCTATATTTCAATTTATTTCACTAAAATATAAACGTCTGAATATTGAGATATTATTATTCTTTGTTGAATTATTGTACTATAGGCTCATATTTTATTCGAATATCAAAAGGAGGAGATAGTAGATATAACCCAGGTGTGCTCAAGTCAAGAGTGAATAGGTATATACTAGGCAAGCGTGCTACAACTTCGACCACATCGTCGCATTCCATCAGGTGAGATCGTGGTGTGTCCAGGCCGCATTAAAAAAATGTAAGAAAAAACCTCCTATTTGATAAACTTTCTGGCATATTTGGGTTATAAAATTATGATTTTTCATTAATTAAACTATACGATATATTAATTTGTTGTGCAAGTATAGGATGGCGCTAGTTAGAATTGTTATCTGTTACATTAATTTTATCGGGCACTTCGATCGGCAGTCATATTACAGTAACGCTGTAATATGACTGCGTGGTTCCCTGACCAAGATAGAAAAACAAAATAGCAGCATGTGTGTTCTTATAGAATTTAAACAACGAAAGTAATAATTTTCAAACCCAAATATCTCTGAAAGTTTACCACATGATTTATCATTTAATTTATATAGATTACTTTTTGTTTCTTATAGTATTTCCCATCAATATACATGAATTTCATTTATGGCCGTGAAATCAATATTTTTCAAAATGGCGGACGTTTAGTTCTGCATGCCAATAAGGTTATGTACATGCTCTTTAATATTGCTTTTATCACAGTAGCGCCACAGATTCAATACTAGTTCCATTAGTACCAAAGTTGTAACTAGATGTCGCCAACAATCGAGCGGCGGCGGCTGAATCGCGCTGACAAGAGTCTCCGGCAGAGCACGACCGTGTCGCGGTGCGCGGCGCAACTCATACTTACCTGGCGTAGGGGACACCGTGATCAAGAAGGCGGTTCCCCCAGAGCGAGGCCTGCCCATTGCACTGCGGGCGGGTTGACCTCTGCGATTATCCCTAATGTGGATAACTCGGACGCGTTATTTTTGGTAGTGGGGACTGCGTTCGCGCCGTCCCCCATTAAATTACATGGATGAATTAGTAATTGAACAATTTAACACCTATTTTATTACAAGTCATGTAAGTTAGTTAGTCCTCTTTGTTTGAATTGCAGATTACGGAATAATATCATCATTCGTCATTTTCAGCAATTTCAGCCCGTGTCCGCCCACTGCTGAGTATAGGCCTCTCTCTTTGTACGCCACCCATGTCCGATCCACGATCTTTACTATGTCGTCGACCCATCTCGCCACTGGACGACCGACGCTTCTGTTGCCCGTTCTCGGCCATCACTCGGTCAACGTTTTGCTCCACCTGTTTTCACTCTGCCTAGCCACGTGTGCTGCCCAACACCATTTGAGTTTGAAAATAGACTCTCCGACGTCTTTGACCTTTGTACGCCGTCTTATTTCTGTGTTTCGAACTCGGTCTTGTAATTTGATGCCAAGCATGGCACGCTCCATGGCTCTTTGTGCAACTCTCATTTGATACACGGCTGCCTTCGTGAGCGTCCATGTCTCGGCACCATAAGTCATGGTGGGCAGGACATATTGGTTGTAAAGGCGAGTCTTCAAACATTGTGGATATTCGGTTGATTTTAGAATGTCTTCGAGCTTGCCAAATGCAGCCCAGCTGAGCTGGATCCTCCTAGATGGTGTCTCCCTGTCGCACTTCTCTATTGATGGGTAAAAGGTTGCTTAACGGAATAATATACAGATGTTATTTATAAGCTAGGCTAGGCATGGAAAAGTCGTGAATAAAACCAACAACAATTATTATTTTAGAATGCTATTTTAAATCATGACGAAACAGAAATACAAATCCGGCCAAAAACTGCTGCACACGGGCACGGGTTCGTCCACAACCATGATTTAATATAAAAATTAAAGATATCACTTGCATGTCTGACGTTAGGCTCAAATTATATGCGTCCACGCGACCGAGCGGCTTGGCCGCAGATTCCGGTTCGGCAGGCGGTAGGTGAGCGTCTGCGCCGCTACTCATAAGTCGCGCGGACGCATAATAATTCGAGCCTTAGTTCAACGAAATATAGTTCGCTGCAATGGATGTTCGCTCTTGTAGTGAAAAATAAACAAATTATATTTTGGCTAATATGTAAAATTATATTCTGGTCAGCTATAAAATAAACTGTGGGCAAATTCATGGATTTGGTCAGTAAACAAAACAAGATCGATTAGCAAATAACGACGCTCAGTTTACCAACATCGAGGACTAACTTGATGAATTTTGCCCCCATGTCACGCGCTATAATGTCTTCTAAATAAAATTTCGCATGACATGCATGTTTTTCACTGCAGCCTGGCGAAATTCACAGAATGTGCACGTTGAGTTTATTTTGTTATAACATCGCATTTGTGCGTATACAATAAATTAATAAAATTTAGGCAGCTTTAGCAGTATAATATAAATAATGTAGAAGAAAATAAAATTGATAGATTACAAATGTTCGGTAATCGTATAATTTATTATTACAGCAACATTAGTTCACCTTTGCTTCGCTTCGCTCCCGCCTTCTAAGCCTAGCATTTGGAAGTCGAGACGCCTTTAGGAGTAAAATAAAACGATTTGGAAAATAAAATTACGTAATTATGTTGCTAGTCAATTTTATAATGTTCCTGTCTAATTAATCATTTCGCTGAGTATTATTTATTTACCAATTATTTTACCGCTTATTTTTTTACTGGCAACATAACTGTGTTTTACTGATCAAATGATTTAATAGCTACTTTTTCATGCTCACCGAGTTTATAAATGGCAGACAAATTAATTCCTTTTTACGTTACGTTCCAGAAAAGTCCGCTGTGCAGCTTACAGCAGCCTCACAAGATGGCTGAACTTACTTCACGTCCACCGTGAGTCTAACGACGACCGCGCTCGGTCGTGGAACACGGAGCTGACGTCACACGTCGTCAATGACGTCACACCGCCCAAACACGTCATACAACTCACTGTAAGAGACCATACAGTTATAGTATTATATCATCGTCAGCCTGTATTCGTCCACTTACTAAGAGGGCGCGATGAAACCAAAGTGGGTCTTGACCTCCGACAGCAAAAGACGCCATCGCTCTGTTTTGCGCGGCCACTTGCCATTCAGACAGCTGGAGTTCGTGCAGATCCTTCTTCTCCTCATCTGACCAGCGGTACCTGAGACGTCCGACCGGATGACGTCCTGTCGCTCGTCCCAGGTACGCGCGACTTGTCCGAGCCATCGAAGCCTATGTGCCTTCGGTTCGCTGATGATGTTTGGCTCGGCGAGCAGGTGAAATATTATCCTCCCCTTTAAAAATATATTTTTCTGCATCTAGTTAAACTAACAAAAACTTACTGGTCAGTTTTTTTTGGAAAGCGTATATTCGTTTTAAAAAAACGGTTCAGAAAAGGTTTGGTATATGTAATAATATTAGACACATAAAAACAATCCCATTAAGAAACATTTTTGATGTCGATTAATAAAAACTCGCGAGTGCAATAGTCGGTTTATTTCTTAAATACAGGTAAAAATCAAATGAATATTTATGTTGTTTTCATTATTGTAGGCAAACGCACAGCCCATGAAGAACCTCAGTAAGAAAGCAAGAAAAAAACTAGCGAATTCAATGTTGATGCAGAGCAATATTTCTTCACATATGCCAGGAGAGAAAAACAAAATTAATGTGTAAGTCAAAGTAATTTATTGTAAATTAGTAAAATTGGACTTAATTTCTTCAAATGTAACTTAAACCTTGTCGACTTCGTAACAAGGTCTTTTTGCCCCTGGCATCTATTCTAAACTTACGTCAATTTAAGCTGCACCGCTTAATATAACGTAATTAAAACAGGTTTTTAACACGCTGTCTAACAGCGTTTGGATAATATCGGGACTCTCGCCGCGTGGAAACAAAGTTGATTTTACGCTGACAGGCTTTAGTGATAGTTTAGTGAGTGAGAATAGATTCCAGGGACACAATTACCTTGTTACGAAGCCAACAAGGTTTAAATTACATATGAAAAAATTAATATCTCATGAACAAAGAGAAAAACATAAAATATTATAAATAGATCAAATCAATATTGAAAGGTAAACTAAGTGTTCTCAACTGTAATGGGCTTCCACTCTAATGATCTGATTATTGGTTGTCTGATTTAACATGCTCACCAAATCTACATCTATTCTATACTTACTTATAATAGCAGTAAGTAACAAAAAATATGTACGAGGATAATGAAAAATAAATTGTGTAGGGGCAACAAGCTACTGAACGAGAATACAACATCTTTTTAAATGGTGTTTTTCTGTCTGTTTATTTGTTCGCGCATCACGTTTAACTACTGGACCGATTGCGATGCGGCTTTCACTGACTTAGCTTAGAGCTTGAATTAAAAACTTGTGTATTCGTACATATGTATCTCAATCCGACGAGTAGAAGTCGAGGAATCGATAAAAAACGTTTTGTCTGAACGAAGTTTGATGACATTGGTACTTTTGGAATAACACATATTCTGGAATAACATATAGGTTCCTTATATCCCAGAAAAAATACCAAGCGAGCAAAGCCGCGGGCACAGGTAGTAAACATGATCAAAATTTACATACAAAATACCTTTTCTTAAAATAGTTTCCAAAAATAGTTAATTTAACAACATTTTTACAAAACTGGATTCCAACTGTTAGTTACTCTGATATAATTGACTATTATTGACTCGAAGAAACATTGTTTTCTCAAAAATAGTTTCATCAAAAATCTGTTTAGAACCTTACAGTCCAAAAATACACGAAGACAGACGGCAGCGAGCGAAGCGAAACAAAGCGAAGCGAATTATAACTCGGGCCTTAGCTTTCTAACATGTCACATGCGTGTCGGGGCGCCCGTAGGCATTTAAACTGGATGCTAGGAATTTAGTTAATTTGCATATATACGTAAATAGGCCGACTGGTACTGTGCTGTTTTTGGGAAAACCCGTCTAGGGACTCAATATTGATTTGGGTGTCCATAATATTTGATCCCTTACTTATTACTTGATGCATTATCATTTATGTTTCAGGAGTGCAGAGTCTAACGATGAAGTGGCGGTAGCGGCTTTAGAGTGTGCTGAATCATTCCTCACATCCTGTGGCGTATTTTTGAAGCCCACTACTCATAAGGTAAAACTTGCAAAATAAGTTTATAAATTATACGCCCCGCGGCTTTTCACGTAGGGTGCATTTGCTGCCCTTCCCTCCTCCTTCATTCCTTCCTTCTTTTAGTGTCATCTACCTGTAGAATTAGCAAAAAAGTTTTGGAATGTTTTTTTTATTTTCATTTGGTTTATGTAATTATTGCGTAATGCGTTCTTTATACTGTTTTTTTTTGCCAACATTTGAATTTGAGTTTAAATTTTTGTCTTGACTGCCTTCTCTATGGTGGTCTTCTTTATGGTGTTAGGTGTTAATTGTTACTGCAAATAAACCGAGAATGCCAGATCTAAACGCCTCTCAAGTTGCTAAGGCTGTTACTTTAAATGAAACTGAGCATATATACAAACATGTGGCCCAAACATTACGACCTTCAAAATCTGTGGTACACCGTGTTGTCAAGAGTTATCGCTAGACTGGACAGTATACGAGACTTGCAGGACAGGGACGTAAACGGAAAACTGTGGCCAGAGATGACCGGCTTATCGTTACCAGTGTGCTTAGAAAATGGAAACGAAGCTCCAAGAAATTCGAGGGGTTACAGTAAGCACAAAAGCTGTGAGAATAAGACTGACAGCGGTCGGAATACATTAACACTTGTATAACAAAGGCCCCCTTCTTGCCACATGCCATCGAGTAGATAGAGTTAATTTTGCTCGCATTAAAATTGGAATGTCGAAGTCAGGTTCTATTCACTGATGAGTCCAGATTTTGCCTGAAGCCAGATGATGGAAGGATTAAAGTGCAACATCGTTGGAAAAGAGGCATATAGTGGAGGGTCAGTTTTGGTATGAGGAGGTATTTGTATGGGGGCACGTACGGAACTCTACGTCATTAAGAATGGGTGGGCACATTGGTGCCCACCCATCGTATTATCGTGCCTCTTTCAGTATTATGTAACTTTTAATAAATTGTAGTGCCATTTGCTCCTTTTATAGGAGATGGATTTGTTTTTATGCATGACTAGCTGTGCCCGTGGCTTTGTTAACGTGGTATTTTTTTATGAGATTTAAGGATCCTGTGATATTCCAGAACCAAAAGTGCCAAAATCATAAAATTTCGTTGAGACGTCAATTGGTTTTTTATAATTGCTCAAATTCTGCTCATCAGATTGAGATACCAAGTACACCAGTTTTTAAGTCAACCCCTAACAAGTGAAACCGCAACAGTGAAAACCGCATCGCAAGCCGTCGAGTAGTTTTTACGTGATGCCCGAAGACATACAGACTAACAGACAGACACGTTTTCTTTTTAATATATTTTTGTTCAGTGACTTATTTTAAGTATCCTAGACCATTTTTTTTTAATATCTTTATTGTACAGATTTTTTCGTGCTTTATTTTATAAGTATAGAATAGAAGATAGATAATGTACGGTCCTATACTGCGGCCGTACTTGTCGAATACCTTCGAGACGCTGAATTCAATGCTATGGGGTGGCCAGCGCCTTAAACCCCGTAGAGAATGTATGGAATAAGCTTGGAAGACAAATTAATAAAAGAAGCCCCGCTAATTTGAGAGATGTTAAAAACGCATCACATTAAGAACGGAATGCAATCTCTTAAGATTATATTAACTTGACTTGATTATGCCTAGGAGATTGGAAGCTGTTCGAAGAGCTAGAGGCGGCAACACTAAGTACTGATTATAGCCCACGTTATAGCCGCATCGCAATCGGTCCAGTAGTTACGTGATGCGCGAACTAATAAACAGACAGTCAAACACCATTTAAAAAAATGATATATTTTTGTTCAATAGCTTGTTGCCCCTACACAATTTGTTTTTCATTCCACCATAACTTTTAAATGTCTGAATAGATTTTGATGTATCGTTAGAATCCTTAACATCATTCCGAGTAACAGAGGCTATATTTTTTTATTCACTTTTTCGACAATATGCCTAATTTTTCAAATGAGAAAACAAAAGGAACTTATTTTACAATTTGGGTCGGTATCAAATTGAAGGCCTTGATGAGCACATATCAAAAATAATTTATAACCATAACTGAAAACTTCCCACTAAAAACTTTTTTTTCTTTTTCTAATGAACACGACTGCCCTGCCAAAAACGAACTAAAAAGTCAAAAACAAGACATTAATAAAATTGACATTCTGCAATGTCAATTTTCCACAGTTCTGTGGAAAACTTTCAATCTACGACGTCCCCCGACTGCGATGTCAATTTTCCACAGTTCTGTGGGAAAAAAAACTACGAGGTCCCCAGACTGCAATGACAATTTTCCACATTTCTGTGGAAAACTTTTAATCTACGAGGTCCCCCGACTGCAATATCAATTTTCCACAGTTCTGTGGAAAACCTTTAATATTCGAGGTCCCCAGACTGCAATGTCAATTTTCTACAGTTCTGTGGAAATCTTTTAACCTCCGAGGTCCCCAGACTGCAATGTCAATTTTCTACAGTTCTGTGGAAATCTTTTAACCTCCGAGGTCCCCAGACTGCAATGTCAATTTTCTACAGTTCTGTGGAAATCTTTTAACCTCCGAGGTCCCCAGACTGCAATGTCAATTTTCTACAGTTCTGTGGAAATCTTTTAATCTCCGAGGTCCCCAGACTGCAATGTCAATTTTATTTATCTCTTGTTTTTCACTTTAAAGTTTTTGGTATGGCAGTCGTATTATTTAAAAAAAAAAACATAAACACTTAGGAAAGTACAAAATTGTCCTACACATATGTACACATGTGTACTCTGATAAAAGTTCCATTAGTACAACAAGGACAACTAGATGGCTCCAACAAACGAGGGTGGCGGCCGGCTGATCCCTGCGCTGCGTTCGCGCTAGGTGGCACAAGTGTCGCAATTTCGTTTCTATGAATCGCGCTATCATTCTGTTCACGAACGTAGCGAGCCTGCTCGCGTGGTAACGTTCAGGTAACTCACTAACACTGCTGGACTATCCCACATATGCTGGGCATAGGCCTTTCAAATTCTTATTTTTATAACTCTCGTCCGGTTGAAATTTGAATCGTTTTGAGAGTTTATTAATCATATTATATTTTCATGATCATAATGCTTCAAAATATACAAAAATTAGGTAGGTACTTGATTTTGTTATTAGAACTTGAACATGACAATTATGACAAAATCAATTATTTTATTTGATGTATTCATGATGTACAGTAGTCCACAGCGGAAGTATGTGTCTCGGAAGTTGTCTGCTAGTCGTTGCGCAAACTGCTATTTTTCAGGCGCAATCCCAATTCCAATGTTGAAGATGAAGACAGCATTGTGTATCTGCCTCGCCACTCGCTTACGTTTTTGGTGTATTCTTTCTCGCTCTTACTTTTTGCTGTTTTATCCCCACAGCAGTACCTGCGCAATAATTCAAGAGCCTTACTTCACAAACATATAGATAGAATGGCTGCGACTACTGTATTTAATATTTTTATGTTTTAAAAATCGGGGACGGAAGCTTTCCTTCGTTCATGAGATATTAAGTTTTATTGTTGTTTTGCCTATTAACAATAAATATATTATACCACTCCACTCCATCATCTTCACCATCGTTCAACATAATTAGACACAGACACCGACCTCGCCCGATGCGAGGTGGAAGATCCCGTAATTAATGTCGACTTTATTCGCCTTCGAATTTCTTGCCGATTCTTCTCGAAGGTGTATTCCGAATCGGTGGTCAGTTATGCAATTCATTTAAAGGGCTCCAGCCATTTCATCAGGGCCCCCTCGATCACTACCTAACAATAGAGATCGAGGGTGTTTAGTTCGATACTCCCCAAGTAATCAATGGCAACTGTCCAAGCCGAGGTTCGTACCCCCTGGGTGCCGTTGAGCAAGTGGCCAAAAACTTAACTTTGGCGTGCGCCTTCTGTGTCACGCATTGCGGCGGAGCGCTTTTGCGCCTGCCCCACCGTGCGTTGACGCTGTAGAGGTCAGCTATAGACCAACAACACATAGTCTTCCTAAAAAAAATAAAAAAATGTTCGAGTTATCGCCGAGTCAACAGGTCAATCGGGAAGAAAATGTCAACTAGACAGAAAATTGAGATTCGCACTGTCATAAAGATCCTCACCAAGCTGGGAAAAAACGCTGCAGATCATCATGGAAGAGATGTCATCTGCTTACGGGGACTCTTGCCCTGGTAAAACCATGATTTACAAATGGCATGGCCTATTCAAGCAAGGCATAGAGTCAATTGATGACGATGACCGGCCGGAAAGATCAGGTCCACATTTTTTTGGGATTCTGAAGGTATTTTGTTGATCGACTACAAAGAAAAAGGCGTCAACATCACCGGAAAATACTACGCCAGCTTACTCAAAAAGCTAAAAAATGACATCATGGAAACAAGAAGGGGAAAATGGACTCGGGGTGTGTTGCTTTTTCACGACAACGTGCCAGTTCACAAGAGCCACATTGCAATGGCTGCCCTACACAAGTGTGGCTTCGGAACTTTAAACCACCCATCCTATAGTCCAGATTTGGCCCCGTCGGATTATTGTTAGTTCCCGAAATTGAAAAAAGAACTTCGAGGAAAAAAGTTTACTAACAATGAAAAAGTGAAGTCGGCGATTTCGGCCTATTTTGAAGGCCTCGACAAAATATATTTATTCAATGGCTTAAACAAATTATTTGACAGATCGGAAAAATGTATTAGAGTTAAGGGAGAGCATATAGAGTAATAAAATGTTTTTTGGTTAATTTCATTTTCTTTCCTTGCCATTCCGCGAACATTTTGACCGCCCCTCGTAATGTGTATTTTTTAACTCAGTTTGTATAGCGAGCGACGTGGTCACATTTTGATTGTTTTTGTAATAAAAAAGTAGAATATGAGGTAAGTTTTATTTTATCATCAATCGTAATTTTTCTTTTTCTAATCGTAAATAATCGATGGTCTTAACAATAAATAATATTTAAAAAACTAAAAAACGCGCTTTATATAGAAAACCAAACTAAAAAATAGAAAATTAATTTTAATAGTGTAAATAAGAAAAAAAAGGTTTATTTCAAAAAAATCGTGGGGTGCATGGGTCAATAGTTATAAATATTTCATTGACAGATATGAGAAGCACCCCACGCTTTTTTTTTAATAAAACATTTTTTTCTTATTTACCCTATTAAAATTTATTTTCTATTTTTTAGTTTGGTTTTCTATATAAAGCGTGTTTTTAGTTTTTTAAACTATTATTTATTTTCTACTTTTTAATTATTTTTTTCGAATTATTGCATTGTCATCGGTCTTTGACAGGTGTGCAAAATTTGAATGAAATCTGACCGTATAAAGTGGGTCAAAATAGCGTCCAAAGGAGTCGGTTACAAACATACAAACATACAAGTGAAGCTAATATAAAGCGTATAAAAAGCAGCAATATCTTTCAAGCGACTGTAGGCTAGACGAGAGTGATTATGCAGTATTTTTTCTAAATGTGGAAAACTACCTATAATATCACAGATTCAATACCAGTTCCTTAGTACCAAAAGTTTGAACTAGATGGCGCCAACAAACGCGCGGCGGCGGCTGAATCGCGCTGACAAGATTCTCCGGCGGAGCACGAGCGCGTCGCGGCGCGCGGCGCAACCCATACTTACCTGGCGTAGGGGACACCGTGATCAAGAAGGCGGTTCCCCCAGAGCGAGGCCTGCCCATTGCACTGCGGGCGGGTTGACCTCTGCGATTATCCCTAATGTGGATAACTCGGACGCGTTATTTTTGGTAGTGGGGACTGCGTTCGCGCCGTCCCTCATATAGGGACGGGACATTTTCCTTTAAGTCTGATCCAAACAAAACAAAACCTCACTTTATTCTATGATTACACTATTGCGATTTGAACTTCTGGCCGGTGACCGCCTAACTCAAAGCTATAGCGATACCAGTGCACTGTCAGTCCTTGTCATTGTGTTACGATATGACAAGGACGGACAGTGCATTGACGTCATAAACGATCACAATTCCATTACGATCGCTCAACCGCGGTCGCCCTGCAGCCGTACCACGTATGTTGGTTTCAATCGAATTTTCAAACTAATGCTTTGCGATAGAGTCGAAATTGCTATGAAGAAAGTGACAATCTGATTGAAACCAAGTTCTGTGGCCTTATTACAGAACTTGGTTACAATCAGATTATCACTTTTTTCATAGCAATTTCGACTCTATCGCAAGGCATTAGTGATAGCAATATTGACAATCCGATTGAAAACAAGTTCTGTAATAAGGCCACAGGGCGCCGGGACCCGACCACAGAACTTGTTTTCAATCGGATTGTCAATATTGCTATCACTAATGCCTTGCGATAGAGTCGAAATTGCTATGAAAAAAGTGACAATCTGATTGATACCAAGTTCTGTAATACGGCCCCTGCTGTAATAAGTACGATTATAGGTTGTATTATGTGGCAAAACAGAGAGGTTCGTGCAATATGAGATCTCTCTTTCTGTCTTAATAAGTTAGAGCAAGAGATAAAATGCGTATTTATTGTTTTGAATTAGGCAGCGCAGCGGAAGGGTGGCGGGACGGGCAAATGAGTTGCGTTCTTAATTATTCACGTTCAGCCTACCTATGCTAAGCTGCTGCGTTCAGTTTTAAGAGTATAGTTGCTCGTTTGAAAATTTTAAATCGATTCGATACTTGATGCAAAGTACTGATATTAGTGCAAAGTATCGAAAGGAAGTATCAAATTCTGAATACTAGTATCGAATCGAAAAGTAGCGATATGAGTAAAATATCGGATTCGATATCGTGTCCCTACCCCCATATAATCTGAAAATAAAAATGCGTCACACAGTGCCATATTGTAGGGGTGGGTCGTTGACGATTTTATCGTCGACGCAACGAGACTGTTTTGCGTCGACGGTAAACTAGTTCATAAAGCAGTTATTTTTTCGACTAGTTTTTTTCATACAGTTGTAAGAACGAACGTTTCTAGTTGTTGTCGTTCACCGGTTGATTGGTAAACGTCGTGTAAACGTAAACGGTACCAAAATCATGCGACGTGTTTAGTATTAAGCTTACACGACAACGACATTTAAAATTCATGAAACTGTTTACTTGTAAATGTAAATAAACTCCCCTTCATGATTTTTGAGGTTTAGGACTGGCAGGATGGATGTTACTAATAATAGGTATGTTGTACAAGTGTTAAAACCTCTCGTATTTAAAAGTTCATTTCTTTCTATGTAAATAAACAAAGAAAATATTTTTTTACTTTACTTAATATTACACACATTTTTCATTTTTTTTTGCATATTGGATATACTTACAAGTTTTTTAAACTACTTATTATTTCTAATCGCCTTCACATATTTACACTTTTCTTTGTATTTACTTACTTATTTACATGTGGTTCACAAGGACGGATGTTGCGACAATGTTGCAATTTTTAATCTACTTATGCAAACAAACTCTTGATTTCGCAGCCAACTCACTCATATTTTAGCCCGCCTATCGCTATTACGTTCATACCATTCGTCTCTATAATATTTAATTACGAGTCATTTATTTCATGTGTCTGAGAACACGGAAAGGACGGCGGACGGATGCCTCGCTTGCCGCGGTAGCAACCGATCGGCTAAGTTCGGCAGTATTCGTTTCGTTTCGTTGAACCACAATCGTGCGCGCGCGCGAAACAGTTGACGTTGACGACACGTTTGGCGATGTCGTTTTTTATTCGACTAGGTTTTCGGTGAACCATAAACAGTTTATGCGTTGACTCCAAAGAAACAGTCTAAAAAAACAGTTCGTTCATACAACGACCACCCCTACCATATTGTATTATGTATTTTCTTTGAACTTGAACAGTGCTCTTTACTAGAGATGAGTTATACTAGGCAAATTTGAGACTAGGTGCACCTATTCCTAGTCCATTCAGATACTTGATCAAAATACCTGTTCCACCTAGTCCACCTAGCATACATAAAGTCTGGGTTTCAAACTTCAAATCAAAGTACGTGTGGCATATGTGTTGTATAATCTGTACATTTTATCATGTATCAGCCCTAGCTAGGCTCTTCTTTCTTAGTGGAAGTGAAGAGAATTAGAAAGACTAGCTGTGTCCGCGGCTTTGCCCGCGTGGTCATAAAAAACACGGGTTTTTTTATGACCACGCGGGTTTACGTGTACGGGTTTTTTTTGCGTGGAATTCTCTAATTATTTTTCTTAAATAGAAGTAACCTTAGTTACTCCTTATAACATCAGCTATCTGCCAGTGAAAGTCCCGTAAAAATCGGTCCAGCCGTTTCGGAAATTAGCCGGAACTAACAGACAGACAGACAAAATTTAAAAGAAAAAGTTTATGTTAAAAGTACCGTATACGAGTATACTTTCTTATGCATTTAGTAAAAAGCTGTTATTTTGACATTACAGACACTTCAATTTTATTTATTTGTCTAGACTAGAAAAGAACTTAAAAGTATTTTTTAACGTAACGTAACGTGGTTCTATTAAAAAAGATTTAAATTCATTTACTTTACATTTATAGGTAGTTAATTTGTATATTTACTTTATTTTTCTTATAGTTTGTGTTTTTCATCTCTTTACAATCACAGTTTTATTGTTATAATAGCTACGCCACACGGTTTCACCCGTATGAATGATGGTGATGGTGATGAAAAGTATCCTATGTGTTATTTCAGCCAGGGTATAAGCTATCTCCATTCCAAATTTCACCCAAATCTATTCAGCTGTTTGAGCGTGACGGAGTAACAAACATATATATATATAAACACACACTCGCATACACACATGCACTTTCTCCTTTATAATAGTAGTGTGATTTTATTTATTTATAAAAAAATACGTTTTTTTTGTACCTATATACAATAAAATAATTAAGTAGGTAGGTAGTTACTCCCTTTTGGAGTCATGTTTACATCACGAAGTTTAATGTGACGTTACGTATCGGCATCAACTATCGAGGTATCAAGCGAAGCAAAGCGTACGCGACGGCCACGATCACCTGTACTCGACTGATTGTCGGTATCATGCATGCACCTAGTACATGAAGTCCATCGCGTACCGTATCGTACCTAATCTACAAAGTCCATGAAGTCCATCGCGTACCGTACCTAATCTACAAAGTATTTTACTAAAGTATCGGAGCAGTGCATATATAGACAGGTTGCCAGTATTAGCGTGTTAGAGAAAGATAGCATATATTTTATGAGTTTCGACACGAGACGATGGTTGCCGAACATCCACGACCGACAGTCCGCATGCGGAGGGCGGCGAGCGAGACTTCCGAATTTGCTGAGTGCTACCTCTCTCATTTGATATAGGTAAACTACAAACTTCGTACTTCGTAGGTACTTCACCGCAAGATCGCGCGGTTCATGATATCGTGATACTAGGTGGACTAGGTAGATGGGACTAGATGCCGCCTAGTATTAAAATATACGTGATCTCTGCACCTGTGTATATATACGCTTCATCTCTACTCTTTACAATATAAAGTATGAAAGTAAAGTAATGAAATATAACGTCTGTTGTTAGTAATGAAATGACATTAAATTTCACTTCTCAGCTCGCTCCGCTCATGTTGTCCTATTATTAAAATTACCTTTCTTAGAATCTAGGCGCAGCTTTCGGGAGATAGTCCCTGGTAATGATAAATAACTCAAACATGCCAAGCAAAATGTCGCACGCAAAGAGTTTTTATTACATTTACATTTCGTTTCTGTGAGGGGTCATGCATACATATTTTTTAATTAAAATAGATTTAAGATATGTGCGTGATGTATGAGGGCCCGAAAGTTAAAACTCATAGGGTCTTATTAATAAAAATGGCTTAATTCTAATGTGTTCCTAAGTTACTCTTGGAGTAGTTAATTCTAGACTAACCAAGTATTACTATCTTTCGTAAAGTCGTATTAATAAACATGGAGTAACCTCGGACTACCAATACCATCCATATGCCCTGGAGTAACTCGTAAGCTAAGGCAAAAGTAAACTAAATGCTTCTGTGAATAAACCTAACGCTCATTGACAGTGTCAGTATTGATTATGCTAACAATATTGACAGTGTTAAAATTTGCTTTGAGTTTGACAACTCGCTTTGACAGAAAATCTATATCGCTGTCTCACTTTACTCGTTTATCCGCGCAAAAGTTTTTAATTCGTATAATTTGCATTTTGCTACAAATTGAAAAACTGGTTGGGGCTGTGACAGGGCGCAGGGCCGTTTGTTTGTCATGAAACGTCTACACCACGTACAATTTGATCCGGTCATGGAACCCTCTCGTTTGCTCTGTGCTGGAGTTTAGGGTACCGTTGTGATCTCCAGAACTTATTCTTTTGCCAATCTATCTTTTAGTTCGAACTTTCCGGGTGCTGTAGTCACATTTATTTTCAGTCTTATGTTGAATTTTACTAATTTTTTACATTAATTTTGCTGCTTATTTCTGTGCATCCTGCTCCTTCCCCCTGTATTTTGGCAATAGTTAAACATAACATCATTGAACTGACTATATAAGGTAAAAAAATACAGTAGAAATAGATCTCTGGAGCTTATAGTTACAGAGTTATAATAGCAAGACGATATAGACCTTTTAGTTACGGTTCACTTTTTAGCCCTGGTACCCATGTTTGGTTGGTTCTGGTGTGATTTTAAAGACGTTTTATGTCTATAATGAGCCCAAAACGCAGACGTTCAATTAATTGGGATGAGGTGGAAGAGATAAATTATCTTAAAGTGCTTTTTTAATTGGATATAATGGTCTTTTTTGATGAAACTTGGTATGGTAAGTATATTAAAATAACTCATAGGATACTTTTTATCACTGTCAACTGTTTTGGCAAAGCCATGAGCGAAACTAATTGAAGATAAATATTTAAATACCAACATAAACAAGCTAAAAACTAAGGCATCGGAGGAAGTAAAATACCTACTTTGAAATAATTAACGCCATAGAAAACGGTAATAGACACTATTCCTACCTTAATCAGTCGCTAAACTACGAGTAGGCAGCGCCAAGATATAACTATTACTCCAAGAGTAAGGTCGGATTAGTTTACTCGTTCCTTACTCTGTGTTTATTAATACCGAATTTGGTTAGTACGGTCTTAATACTTGGAGTAACATTACACCTGCTTTAGTCAATGTTTATTAATAAGACAGTTAAACTATACTTAGATTTCAGTGAACATCCTAAAATTATTGTGAAAATTGGAATAAGATTTTGTGGAAGTTAGCGACCTATGAGCAGAAAACTTGGGCCCTCAGTTCTTACGTAGAGGTTTGAAGGCCCATCTGTACAAGCTAAACTACGCACATTACAGAAGAAGTATTTCAGCACGTAAAAGTCAATCGCACATAAAATTTGTGACCGTAAGATATTATCGCAAAATGCTAGACTATCTTAGTTCAAAGTGGGCCCTCAATCCTCACACATGCCATAAGTTATTTCTTATATTGTGCTTAAAGTATGAAAAGTAGGTTTAACCTAAAGTCTTCTAATTTTGTGACAAAAAAATGCAACAAGTTCAAATCGAAGAGGAAATCAAAATACCCATTTATTATTTAAGAAAATGAAATTTTATGTTGACTCAATATAATTAAGAAATCAGGTGACCACAATATTTTTTCACACGCACATTTTAAGACTTCCCGGGATGTAAGTAGTATTGTTACAAAGGCCTCATCAACCCTTACATATGATGTATCTGTGGTTACCTAGGTACTTGCTTTTCTTTGTGCAATAAAAAATTGAATTTGAATGTGGGTTTTTTTTTCACGTTGATTTTTTAAACTTAGGAATCCGACTCAATATGCGAATATTAGATTCTCTAGATATGCTTTTTTGTTTAAAAAATAATATTAATGGATGTTTCTATATTTTAACTTATTTTATTACTATTGATTTTATGTTAACTTGTAATAAATAGTAATATTTAGACAGAAGTTGATTTATATATTAAAAAAACGAGCGAGCCTTACAGTAGTCGCATATGACGTGTGTCGCATATGACATCTGAGGGATGACGCGTGATGGATGATGATGATGATGATGATGAAAAGTATCCTAAGTGTTATTCCGGGATATAAGCTATCTCCATTCCACATTTGGAAAGCGAGCGGAAAGATATTACGCATTACAATAACTATAAATAAACTTGTATAGCTTTAATTAATGTCAAGTATGTTTGTAATAGTGAATTGGACATTTTGAGAAAAAGGATAGCATGAGCTGAGACATTTCGTACCGTACAATATATAACATCATTGACCGTATATTACACTATCACACCAAACATCACCTGACATCGACAAAATGAGCATTTCTCGAAATGTCCTTTACTCAATGTGACCTATTTTAAAATTACAGGAGGAGGAACTTGTTGTTCGTTTACCCTCCTCAAATGCAAATTGTGTTTGTGGCAAACCATCTATGTTCCGTAAAACCCAAAACGCTAAATACGCATTCGTCCACAGGTTAATAGGTAATATTTATAAAATAGCTTGAATACAATTTTTGTATACGTTTTGTCATCAGATCAGATTAAATAGATTTTGACTGCTGAAGGCATTTCAATAAATAAGTGTGTACTTCATGGGTCCGGTGCTATTTTTAATAAAATACCGAATTCCTCGTTTAAAAAATATGAAACTAATTTAAAAATATATATTAGTTTCTTAAAGTTATTATAGTGTGAATGAGTTTTTAAATGATTCTTTTGGTTTTTGAATGACATGATGATTTATATTAATAAATAATAATAAAAATATATTAATAAATGTATGTCAGTGTGGATAATTAAACCCTTTATAGTGCGTATAGAATATTTCCATGCTGACAAAATATAAAACATGCTGTACTTACAATTTACATATTGCCATATGATTTATAAAATTAATGTTTTGATTTGATTTGAAAGTTTCGTGTAATATTCGAGTTGGTAATTTGGCATATAATGATTTATATACGGACATATTGCATCATATGGTATCTATGTATGTTTATCCGTTATCTAGTGCCCATAGTACAGGGTATCCTAGTTTGGGGCTAGGTAATTGGTGTGGAATTGTCCCGAATATAATTATTATTATTATTATTTATTATTCACAAGAAATTCCCAATTTTCCAGCAATTCCAAGAGCTCCTGGTTACCGAATGCTACAAAGTGGACGGCTACAGCTCCGACCGCGGCTTGTGGCTGCTGAGGGCGCTAGAAGCTTGCAGGAAGAGCTGCTCGCCTAAAGTGCCGCCCCCCACCCAGTACTGTCTACAGCTGTACAGTGTGCTGGTTAATAGCTCTCAACCGGAGGTGAGTGTTTAGTAGCTCTTAAGAGAATCTATAGCGCCCTTGTCCATACAAAAAGAAAAAAACACTTATTTTTGCATGTAGTTGTTTCATTAATTAACTACGCTTACCTGTCTTCATTTAAAAAAAACAATAACTTCAAAGTATAAGCACCTTAACTGACTGTTTTAAGCGCTGAAACTAGGATAAACACAAGATGCTCTTTTTCAAAAATAAAAAACTGTGTAATAAAATATGAAACGTATAAGCGTAGCGTAGATTATATTCTATTCAAGCGCATGACAATAATCTCAAAAGATTTCACCATAATTTAGGGGGTTGAAAGTATTTTCGCTCTTATAGGTTTTCAGGGGGAGATGGTGGAGATAGCAATATATTTACTAAATACCTAACTTCGTGAAGATCGCGTCAAGCGACTATGCTCTTAATATCTATAAAATTGAGGGTTAGTACTCTAATTACTAATTAGTATTAGCTGCGCTCCGCGGTTTCACCCGCGTGTTTGATGATGACAAGTACCTACGAATATTCATCATTCCAAACATTTATTTATTTATTTTATTTAGCCGTGACGTGCCATGAGGATCGCTAATGTAGAGAAGCGTATTTTGTTTATTAACCCCCGAACAAAGAGACGGGTGTTATAAGTTTAGGGTGTATATCACTGTGTGTGTGTGTGTCTGTCTGTGGCATCGTAGCTCCCAAACGAATGGACCGATTTTGATGCGGTTTTTTTGTTTGAAAGCTGATGTGATCGAGATGGTTCTTAGATATATGGGGAGGGGGAGGAGGGAGGTCAGAAAGGGGGGGGGGGTGAAAATCGTAGCTTCCAAACGAATGGACCCATTTAGCTGTGGTTTTTTATTTGAAAGCTGGGGTGAACAAGATGGTTCATAGATTGCTATAATGGGGGGATGGAGGGAGTTTATGTTTGAAATCTGGAGATGCTTCTCAGCTGATATGAATGGTGGTGAGGATCGTAGCTCCCAAACGAATGGACCTATTTTGATGCGGTTTTTTGTTTTAAAACTGATGTGATCGAGATGGTTCTTAGCTATATGGGGGGGGGGGGGGGGGGGCGTCGGAGGTTTTTTTATTTTTATTTGTGCTTGTGTTTTAATTTCAAACGAAACATCCAAGTTAAGTTTGAGTTCATACAAATGTCCAATAGAAAAATAACGTACAGTTTTTCCCGAATTTTAAAATATTCCGGGAACTTTTCCTGGTTTTCTTCTTTCCATGAAACCTAATTTGGACTGCTACGAGTATTTTAAAACAAATTGCTAAATTATTCAACGAACAGCATTTAATTATTATTTATATTGATTGGTAATGGGCATGTTGGGTACGCTGCCAACTGGTAGGGGGCTAAAACATATGGCTACATGTGAGCCAGTAATGGCTTGTACGTTGTCAGTTTTTTTTATGTAGATAGTTGTTTGTATTTTGTATTATTTTAGTAGTTTATGAAACGGTGGCATAAAGAGGGTTATTAAAACACGAGAGTGAGTTTAAAAAACCAGCCGCTGTCGAGTTTTTTTAATAGTATCACTCGAGTGTTTTAATAACTAGTTATGTGCGTTTCGTACACTACTTTATCTACACTCATGCAATAAGAACCTACCATTAATGACAAAAAAAACCGTCATATTTTCTTGATTTTGCTGGTAAAAGCTCGTTCGTCATGTTCGTTGCTGTTCCGTGATGTCAGGTAAAATCAATTTTCTTCACTAACACTGCTGTCGGACATTTTTAATCAGGATACAGTTTTGATCAACGAAAACACACATTAAATTGGTTAGTTATGTACTAATGTAAAGTAAATTATGGTGCCAAAATAGAGTTCACAGCTAGTTCGCGCGCATACGGTCGTACACGTGCCACCATAAATAATAAAAGACGAAAACTCTCGTAGTGCGGAGCCAAACCGGTGCTTTTATGGGAAAAACAATATTTTATAGCACTATTTAGTTAAAAAAAATAAGTTTTTTTTCTTATTACAGATGTGTCGTGCGTAAAGTATGTCATTATGCCACCATTTTTGAGTTCATAATCCGGATTTTACGATATGAGTTTAGATAAAATTAATAAAGACACACGCCCGTGAAAATTACGACATTGGTAGACATAATAATTAGACTATACGACTTATATTTTTAGTGCAAATTAACTAAATCTTAAATATGTTATGGATCAAAAGCGATGGTACCTAACAGTTCAATAGTGCAACTTAGAATCCAACGATACCGGGTTCGGACCTCGGCTCCGCACCAAGACTTTTCTAAGTTATGTGCGGTTTTCCATCGCTTTTTGCTTCGGAGGGCACGTTAAGCTGTCGGTACTGATTAATAGCAGTCGTTAAGTCATATCAGAGTAGAGGGAGTGTGGCTATTTCTTCATATCTGTGGCATTACTGAAACGATTTGGATGATTAATTTTATTTTATTTGAAAGGGTAAATCTCCAGTGTCCCATACAAATTTCATAAAGAGTGGCTCAGAACTTATTTAGAGGAAGTATTTTTTTATTTAAAGAATTATTAATATAATAAGGCTTATTTATAATTTAATGAGGCTTATTTCATCTCCAGATATCAAAGTTATCCTCCCAAGCTCTGCTCGACATCCGGCTGCACTTGCACTGCTCGCCGGCGTCGCTCAACTTCTCGTTAGAAACACAGCCGGATAGGAAGCGAGACAACAAGAGGAAGAACATATCAGAGAGGAACATGGCGGCACTCGAAAGCTTGTTGGGGAAAGAGAGGTAAGATCCCTTTTTAACCCTCGAACGCGAAATGAGAGGGGTTTTATAAGTTTAAGGTGTGTTTGTGTATGTCTGTCTGTGGCATCGTAGCTCCCAAACGAATGGACCGATTTTGTTGCGGTTTTTTCTGTTTGAAAGCTGATGTGATCGAGATGGATCGATTTATTGGGCTTGGGGCTATATACATTTTTAATTTGCTTTAAAAATGTATATAGCCATTTTTAATCGGTACAAATTAGTACAGATACAAAACGAAATCTCATTGACATAACGTCCATCTCAGCTCCGACCGAATAGCGCGAAACACAGTGAAAATACATTAAACATTGATGCGATTGTTTAATCGAAAAATACAAGACATAGTACAATTTATATGTAAGTACTTATAAAAAACCAACAAACCAGTAAGTACCAGACATTTGTCTGTACTAAGAAGAAGATTTAAAAAAAATGTCCTGGGTACTTAAAATAAGATATAGTTTTTTGTAAATCGCTTCTTTCTTTCTGGTTGTTTGATCGCGTATCACGTAAAAACTACTGCGCCGATGGAAATGCGTTTTTTTCTGTATGTTAGCTTAGGATTTGACTTAAAATCTGATGAACTTAGAATTCCGATGCGATGAGTAGAAGCCTAGCAATAAAAAAAACTAAAGCTGAACTAATTGTTATTTTGCACTTTATAGATACTTTATCTCAGGAAAATGTCTCCGCAAGCAACTGTTTAGCATATTTTCTTAAATAAGAACATTTCTTTTCGCAGACTGTCATCAGAAAAAGAACTAGCCGTGGAAGAAATTATAACAATACCAGATGAACCAACAAGTAAAAGAGCTCGCACCGACGAAGACGACAAAATAAGCCTCAGCAGCGAATCTGCAGAGTCAGTGGAAATCAGCGACGACTCCAGTGTCGAAGCACTGGACGACTCCAACGAAACCGATTACATTATTGAGCCAGAACTGCAAGAATCAAACTTAACTGAATTAACTGAAGAACAACAATCAAGCCAAAATACCACATTTGCTGATGACAATGACGAAACTGATGGACAAGTAGATAACGAAGCTGACAACAATACAGACACGCCAATATATCTAGCAGGAGGAGAAAATAATGATTCTGAGAAGGAAATTAACATTTACGAAGCGAAAACGCAAATTCCGAACGTATCTAATGAAGCGATTGAAGAAAACAGCCCCCCTCTGTCAATGGAAGTAGCATATGATTATCCCAACACAGGCCAAGACAAAGTCACTGTACTTGAGAAAATGGATGGTGATAATCTACCGAGCACAAACGATACGGATGATGTGCAGATTACGTGTGGACAAGCTGTGAAAAACTCTCAAGAGACAGAACGCATAGATACAGAATGCATAGATGTAGAACGTATAGACACAGAATGCATAGATGTAGAACGCATCGACACAGAATGCATAGATGTAGAACGAATAGACACAGAACACATAGATACAGAAGTAAAAGAACCTGAGACTGAAGTGCCTAAAGAAAATGGTATAAACAAGTCGCCAGAGCGAATTGTTGAGAATGGTGAAGCGACTACTGCTGAGATTGAATCCGAGAGTAACATAACAAGCAAAACTGTGCCTAACGAGAGTGAGATTACAGTCGCAGATATGCTAGCAGACTTTGTGGACGAAGTCAATGAGAGTACTACTCAAGCTTAAAGTTTTTGAAGTGAAAGTGTAGCCTAAATCAAACGCAATGAATTCAATGACTTCATTTAACAACTAGTTTGTGTTTTGTTCTACTTATACAGTGATAAGTGTGTGGTTAGTTTCTTAGGCCCACTTGTGCATCTATATTTAATTCCGTGGTAAGTGATGCTTTTTTGAACACACACTACCTAACACGAGGACCTAAAGGAGACCTGACTGTCACAAGATGAAAATACATTGTTTTTTTAGCCCAAGCTATATAGTAGCCCGGGGCTAATATTCACATTTAGTAAAGGTAGGCTCAGATTATTCTATTCATTTAAACTGTGTCAAATAAGAACATGTTTTTTAAATTATTATCTTTGATATTAATAATTCTGCCAAACAATTTATTATTTTAATACATTTATTTGGAACACACAAAATATTTATATGCTGATAAAATTAATTTTGTTTGCGTCCGTTTTCTTTACTGCCTCAAAAATTGTATGGTGACAAAATGATTTAGTAGCTGATTTCTAGCTGACCGAATATTTGAAGGACAGACAATGTCAAGGCAAGTTTGTATCGTATGAAAGACTTCTATAATTATAAGTGTGTGTCATATTTGCCTGAGGCAAGCCTAGCGCCTGTAATGTCTATAAAAAAAAACTTATAGAAATATATGAAAATCGTAAAAGGTACATATCCGCTGCCTTTTACGGTTGCAGTGCCAATTGATGTTGTTCTAAATGTATTAAGACTAGTTGATTCAAATTGTTAATTTAGCATACCATTGATTAACTTGATTAAAGCTTGACGCTATATTATAGCTAAGATTTTCATTTAACCTGTCCTACTCAAAAAGTTTTAAAAAGAGACGGAGTCCACACAGTCAAATCGAAAGTGAAGCTCCCAAGATATGTCGATGCGCTCGTACGCACAAGGCGCACGCACACATATCATGTTATGCCTATCAAGTCAAGTCAATTATATCAAGTTCTCACGAAATATCGAAAACAATATAGTCTTTTGTGATATAATTGTGCATCAACCACAAAAAACTATTTATCGTATACGTACGTTATGTGGACATTCATACGCTGCCACCATTTGCTATGCTTCACTCGTTTGTTTAGCGGTGTACACTCCGTATTTTTTAAAGCGTATTGGTAATACTTCTCATTCCGAGACATTTATAAACTCCTACTATATGCGAGACTAACTGCTGTATGTAGACATCAATTAACGCTAATTAGCATTAACGTCTATCAAAATCTATACATAAATGCTACGTTAAAGTTAATTGACGTGTGCACAGGTACAACAGCTACTTACAACACTTGATTACCAAAATTCATAAAGTTATGATTTCGCTTCTGGCGGTGCCCGTTCAAAAACATCGGACTTTCAAAATAAAGAACGGACTTTTTTTCTTTTAAGATTTCAATTCGAATGATATAATATTAATTTTAGGGTTGAAATACAATCATTTTGAAGATACATATTTTTTGTCTTAATTCATATCATTTCTTTGATAGTTCATTATACTGAGTCTGGACGAAGTTTTTAAATTCGGAAGTATGGTAGCTCTACATTACGGACCCCTACTTTTTCATATGTTTTAAATCGGGATATAATATTATTACTTAGAGCCACGTCTGTGTTATCAATACAAATAAATTCCTACCAAACTCAGCTTATAATTTGAGGCAATGTTCGTAATTAAATTGATTAGAAAGGCAGAGATAAAAACAACAATTTTATAATATTTAACCCAAATGCAGCGTACGAATATAGCTAGGCTATTAGGTAGTCTTCATACGATTTCATACGAAAATGTCGAATGTTTTTGACAATAGTTCAAAATCATGAACATATCAGCAATGGATTTTCGTTCATGGAATATTTTTAATGCTCATTGCTCAAAACTCTTATTACAGTAAAACTTACAACATTAATTCAAACATTTTAGTTTTTATAATAAAAATATTCCCAAAAATTTATTATCTATTGAGAATAAAAGCTTTGGTAAAATAATGTATGTACGGGTAGTATTTTTATTCGACTTCCAAAATGACGAGGTTCTTGAACTAAGTTTAGATTTTTGTGTATTAGCACTCATATCTCTGTATTTTATTTGAACTGGTCCCACATAAATTTAATGAAAATTTGTGCAGTCGTTTTATGTGTAAATCCATTTATAAGTGTTTTTTTTTGGTTCGAAGTATTTATTATTTCCTTTAAAAAATAAGTGCCACAGATTCAATACCAGTTCCTTTGGTACCAAAAGTTTGAACTAGATGGCGCCAACAAACGCTCGGCGGCGGCTGAATCGCGCTGACAAGATTCTCCGGCGGAGCACGAGCGCGTCGCGGCGCGCGGCGCAACCCATACTTACCTGGCGTAGGGGACACCGTGATCAAGAAGGCGGTTCCCCCAGAGCGAGGCCTGCCCATTGCACTGCGGGCGGGTTGACCTCTGCGATTATCCCTAATGTGGATAACTCGGACGCGTTATTTTTGGTAGTGGGGACTGCGTTCGCGCCGTCCCCCTTATAATTCGGAAAAGATGTACGCCTAGCCTAGTACGAGTTGGCTCATAAAAAATCGGAAAAGTTTTCGTGAGCTCGCTAAACTGTCATTTTTGGTTGTAATCGGTAGGATGAATGAGATGAAATCATATTTTCAAATGAAGTTTACACAAGAGTATATCATATATGGGAGTATATAAATATGGTTTACACGTTATCTGCGATATCCGTGTAAATCATATTTATTATGTGGAACTCGAACGCGTTATTTTTTTTGTATGGTGGGACTACGTTCGTTCCATCCCCCATTTAAATTATAATTTCGTTAGACAAGTAAAGGAATGTAAATTCTTACAGAGAGCACAACACAAGAAAGAATTAAGTAAGTTTTGAATATACGTACTTAACCGGATAATGCGTTTATTTTAAATTTTCTTTTACGTTAAAAGAAATCGTACATAAGTTAAGAATTTAAGTTATTTGATTATTATAATTAAATTACTATTAGAGTAGTTGGAATGCTTATATAGATAGTACAGACTGAATTCAATGGATGCTATGGGATTCCATTGATGGGATCAATAGTATAACTAACTGTATATTTTATAAAAATATCCTTTTTTTTGCATTTGTTCTGTTTCTGTTTTCGGCTAAGGAAAACTGAACGTAGTTTTAATACTTACTTAAATAAGCGAATGTTTCCTTTAAGAAACATTTGCTAGCTTCAATATTGTGGGTACTTTCCTCCCAGGGCCCATCCAAACTTTCCAGCCTCTATAGATACCTACTGCTTGGATGAAGATTAGGAAATTACTCGATAAGTTGGCAAAAAACGTGAAGAGGATTTAACAATAGCGCCATCTGACGATAGCTCTTGGCCCAACGTCCTTGGTCAACTTGAATGTGGTTCTCGGACGCGTTTTAGTATTGGGGACTGCGTTCGCGCTCGTTTCTCCATATAAGCAACTAGATGGCGCTTGTATCGCAATTTCGTTTCGCTGAATCGCGCAATCGTTTGGTTCACGAACATGGTGACGGCGCTGGCGCGGCAACTTTTCGCCATCCACTGCTGACTATTCCACAAAAGCTGGACATAGGCCTTTTCTATAGATATTTTTATCATCTCTCGCACGTTATACGTTCAGAGAGTTTAATTATATAATAAATTAAATTACATAACCGTAACTATCAAAAATAACATATTTATATCATATTCAATCTACCGGGTGTTGGTAGAGGGTCCGACAAACCAAATGAGCGCGTTCGGGGGCCCACTTGGAGAATACAAGTTGCCAAAAAAAAAACACCGACCCCCAATTTTTTTAAACTTTTTACCTATTTACCACCATTTGTAAAATCTGTTAAGACCGGATGTTTTTACTTGAATTTGATCTCTAATACACCTTCAGCAGCCCTATTCCATAACTTGGCTTCAATCGAATTCTCAGTATCGCAGCCACTAATGCCTTGCGATGGAGTCGAATTTGCTATGAAAAAAGTGATAATCCGATTGTAGCCAAGTTATGAAATTGGGCTGCAGGCCACGCAAAGCAAAATTGGATACAAAACAGAGCTAACTGATTTAGAGCTCATAGAGTGAAAAAATGAAATAAATTTTACCTCATAGTTCAACTTTCACAGTGATCTAAATAAAAAACGCTAGCAATTCTGGAGGTAATATGCATTTAAAAACTACTCTATCTAACACTTACCAGCTTATTGAGTTAAAATAAGATTCTAAGTAACAACTCTAGGAATAAAAAAATGTGTATATACGTTAAGTACGACGAGCAGGTATAAAATCATTGTTATTAGTTCTTCTTTCTCCGTCTCTCCAAGAATGCAGAGGCGGCGTGTTAAGGCTTAAGCTACCGGTTGTCTAACCAATAAAATCAGTGTAATCAGTCGAGCTTTGACTGCTATCACTGTTTGACGCGTGTACGAATAATCGTGATCTGTTCTGATTCTGTTTTGATTTGTTGAATTGTTACCTTTGTTGACTGTTACCGTTGTTACTGTTGTTTTTATTGACGTTGACTGTTGTTGCTGATTCTTTCTGCGCCGACATGGTTTTTGTCTATGGCCGAGCTGATGGAAACGCACGTGCAGCCCAAAGAATGTACAGAGAGTCGTATCCCAACAGACGTGTACCACATCACACCACATTCTCAAATACTTTCCGGAGACTGCGGGAAACCGGCACCCTACATTTTAGGGAACTACGACTCAATGCTAGACAGCATCGTGTTGTTGTAGATGAAAGTATTCTACCAGAGTTCGATTCGGACCCCACCACCAGCATTAGAAAAGTGGACCGTGACTTGGGAGTTTCGACATGGAAAGTTTGGTCAGTGGTCAATGTAGACGGAAGGCATCCTTTTCACGACACTCCGGAGCAAGGTAAATTTAATTTATGACATTAACTCTAAACTGTGTTCTAAATTCTGACGCTTGAGATTATTTTGATCACTCTCACTCTTATGACTTTTCAAACGAGAGAGAGACAATGACCTAGATAATATCTCACGCGTCAGAATATTAGAGCTTCTGATTGCTCATTTAAAATATGAACCTTGCATAAACATGACGAATTACAAATGTTTGTACCTGTTTACTGGACAATGGGCTTTGCTCAAATTCTCTTGAGTAGTGGATTGTTAAATTTTTATTATTATGACTCGGTGGTGTATCGAACTCTACAATAATAATAATTGCCGTACAATTACCACCACCCAACCAATTACCCATCTCATGTTCTCAAACGGGTTTGTTTTGGTTTCAGATTTAGTAGAAGGGGACCAAGAGCGGCGTTTGCAGTTCTGCCGTTTTCTTCTACATACGGACGTAGATAATGACGAATTCCTGAATACCATTCTCTGGACGGATGAATCTAAATTCACGAGAGATGATGCCCATCTTTAACCAACCAATCTTTAATCTAACCAATCTTTAATCTCCACAGATGGGAATCGCAAAATCCTCGCGCGACTAGAGAGACCTCACACCAACATAAGTTTTCGGTCAACGTATGCGCAGGTGTCATTGGGAGAGACCTCATAGGACCCCATTATCACCCAGATACACTGAATGGGGAAAATTATCTAGAATTTTTAATGAATGACCAACCGGAATTAATGAGTGACCTGCTGATTTTTGAAGATGACCGGGCAGTTGTATTTCAACATGACGGCTGCCCGGCTCACTACCGGAACATAGTACGCGAGTACCTAGACAACGTTTTCCCCAATTCATGGATTGGGAGAGGTGGCCTAATTGAATAGCCCGCACGTTCCCCAGACCTAACACCGCTCGATTTTTATATCTGGGGACGTGCTAAAGAGTTGGTGTATGAAGTTAAAATAAACACAAAAGAAGAATTGGTGACGAGAATTAGGGACGCTTTTTCAAAAATGAAAGTAGGGATGACGCTGTACACGACTACAAAAGAAATACGCCGTAGATGCCGGGCGTGTATTCTTAACAGAGGAGCTGTGTTCGAACAAGATTTAAATTAAATAAATAATTATTTATTTCTGTTGTTTGAATTTTCCCTTCTGCCTCATTTATTCAACAAGCTGGTAAGTTTTATACCAACTTAGTATGTCATTGTAATAAGTTATGAATAGAGAAGTTTTTAAATGCATATTACCTCCAGAATTGCTAGCGTTTTTTATTTTAAGATCACTGAAAGTTGAACTATGAGGTAAAATTTATTTCATTTTTTCACTCTATGAGCTCTAAATCAGTTAGCTCTTTTTTGTATCCAATGTTGCTTTGCGTGGCCTGGTAGTGCCGGTGGTGCTCATGTGCAACCATCAAAATCCGTTGAGCCTTTTCAAGGTGAAGAGAAGAAGCAACAAACATAACATACTATTTGTCGCATTTATAATATTAGTGTGATTCTTTGCCGTGTCAAATTAGAAGAAAATTCCCAGTGGTCTTACTAGAAGTGTGCAGTAAAATTACCGAAAAGTTAGGAACGGCCGCAACTACTAATCTACTGCACCATTTTTGATGAAATTTATATGAGCCTATTTCTATTCCTATTTCAAATAAAAATAAACAAATTGGTTCAGAAACCTAAGCTTAAGTTGAAGTTGTGGAGTGGGAATACACAAAAATATAACATAAAAATTTGGAACTATTAATAAAAGAATACATGTTGTAACGTACTTTATTACAAAAATGTTAGTACATTAAACAACTTTATGAAAGTTGTAACATTTAATTCACATCAAAAATAATAATATCCTTAATCTATTACACAATAACATAGTCGTTACATTCTTGTCAATAAAGCTTTTATAAGATACATAATAATATATTGGCATTAATAAGAAAGGCACATTTATTACGCTTTAGCATTCTATAAATAAGATTTATCCTTATTTTCTTAAGTTCCATCCCAGTTCAGGCACTTCTACTAAAAGCAGTATTCAACTAACATAATTCATTACAAAAAATATATGAATAAAAAGAAATTGACAAACTTCGTATAAAATTAGTTCATCTTTATATAAAGCAGTAATTTCGTTTACTGATTCAGTAAAATATAAATTAAAAAAAAAAGTTTATATACTTAGTATAAAATAAGGAGTTGTAAGGTTCAACCAATAATCTGTGAAATTGCAGAATTGTATTTTTTTAGTATAGTGCTTTGAGCTCGAAGGGTTTTTTTTTGTTGTATTGTGCGAAAAAAGATTCTTCGTCGCGGATTTGAGGACGCGTTGCAGCGTGTTATTGTTGGCAACACTGTCAGGTTCATATTTGAGGACGCGCTGCAGCGTGTTATTGTTGGCAACACTGTCAGGTTCATATTTGAGAACGCGCTGCAGCGTGTTATTGTTGGCAACACTGTCAGGTTCATATTTGAGGACGCGCTGCAGCGTGTTATTGTTGGCAGCACTGTCAGGTTCATATTTGAGGACGCGCTGCAGCGTGTTATTGTTGGCAACACTGTCAGGTTCATATTTTCCAAAACATTGTACCTATGTATCCAAAGTCAAGTTTTCCGCCCAAGTACAATTATATTTTCATTTGTTGATATTATAGTTTTGTCAGAAATGTATTGGGTTGGGTTGGGTTGGTTTGGTTAATTGTGGTTGGTTGGTTGGGTCATGTAAAAATCTTAATTTTACCGCAAGCGAGAGTTCTTTCCGCACAAACTATCTCTTGCCTATCCCAGTTAGGTTAGGTGAAACGTCAAACAACGGTATTATTTGTATACTCTTTGGGTCAAACATATCCCTCTTTTAAGACTTATAGTAATATCATAAATAATATGGTATTATTAATAAGGAGAACCAAAGGCGAACCCATAGTAATCATTGTGACAGTACTATTAAAAAAGAGAACCCAAGGTTATTATCTCATAAATTCAAGACACTTTTGTTTTACTTTTTTTTTGTTTGGGCGTAACGTAAGTGTAGCAATGCCAGGAGCGGCTTTACTACTGGAGTACTTGCAGTACAATAAGTGATATTTCACAGATAATATTGGCAGGTCTCTATAACTTCAAATCCTCAAACACGATGGCTTAAAATATGTCACTGCTTTGGCGCATAAAAAAAAGATTAAACTTTAAACTTATGAAATATTTAGTTGTACTAATTTACAAAGGTAAGTTGTTAATCTCATAATTACTAATTGCACATATTTAGAGATTCTATTAAGTTTGTTAAAACTACGCTTAGTGATTTAGCACCCATGGTGAATAATTAGTATTTTTAAATAAGGCCAATAATTAATAAGAACACAACCTTAGTACTAAACAACAATAAGAATACTGGCAGTAGATACAACATTGTGTACGAAAAAAATATGCTTTTACTAATAAATCGACTGACTCATGACACCGATCTACTGGCCCAATTTTGATAAAATGTATATGGGACCACTCTGGAGGTCTTCCTTGTTAAAAAACACATCCAAATAGGTTTAGACATCCTGGAGAAAAAAGAATACATACAAAAAAAACTTCTCGACTTTTTTGGAGTCGATTAATAAATGAAAAATTTGTGTCTTATAATTTGAGTTTTTTTTATGAGTACAAAAACGTTAAATTTGATGTTTATTCGATAAAATGGCACTTCATAATGCAAAAGTCTGTAATTGCATTGAAAACAGGTAAGTACTACACAGTATCATGATAAAAATGATTCATTTACTATTTTAATATATTATCAAACTTTTCGTTACTCTCGTAGATTGTCTGTGATAACATGACTCGTAACAACAAACCAGAAAATTTACACAGTACATTATCTTTGCTATATATGTTTCGCTAGTACTTTCCGTATCAACAAGCCTTCGGCCCAGCCAAAATGCCTTCTAACCTTTGTGACCCCCCCCCCCCCCCCCCCCCGTTCATCCCTTTTCTACGCCGGTACCGGATATCCATACTTTTATCCATAGGGAGCTTTGGGCTAGAGCCCACCTTAGTTTTTCCGTGTGAAGTGTTGGACTAATTCTGTAAGCTACATGTAAGAGAAAATAATAAATAATAATAAACGTCCCGACGAGTCATGATATCTTAGAACCTGTAGCTTGTTTATGTGTAACTGTTTGGCAAGTAGTTCATGAACCGTCCATTATTTATCCCGTTTCATCTTTTCCAGAATAGGAAGGATCATTTCGAAGGAGGGCCGCTTCCCGGGGTCCTCGTGCATGCAGATCCTGACCAGCTTGGCGATGTGCGGGGACACGCCCGGTGGGATCGAGATGCGGAGCCCCTCCAGCGCCACCTTCATGCCGCACTCCATGGGCGACAAGTCGGCGAACGGCACCTGGAATATACAATCCATACTTATAATAAAGCAGTAAGCACAAAAAAGTCTGTACAACGAAGATTATTGAAATAAAATGGACTAGGCTAATAAGCTACTGAACAAGAATATAACATTTTTTAAACTCGTGTCTGTTCGCGCATCACTTAAAAACTACAAGACCGATTGCGATGCGGTTTTCACTGTTTGTATAGCTTAGGTTTTGACTTAAAAGCTGGTGTACTTGATATCTCAATCCGATAAGCGGGAGCCGAGCAATCGATAAAAAAACTCTTTGGCTGAAGGAATTGGGTATTTTTACTTTTTAGGTACTTTTGGTCCTGGAATAACACATAGGTGTTTAACCTAGATGAATGACCAAGCGGGCAAAGCCGCGGGCACAGCTAGTAATGCATAAATAAATTAATATAAATATATTCAGAACAATTCACACGAATTACCTATCCCCAAACTAGAATACCCTGTACTATGGGCACTAGACAACGGATACATAGATACTATATTACATACATGACTCGGAAACCAATGCTCGTCACACAAATGATTGCACCTTGCGGGATTCGAACCCACGACCGTTGGTTGAGTTCGCAGTCGGTGTCACTAAACACTCGGCAAAACGATCGTCAAAAAATATATTTCAGTTCTCACTGAAAGCGATGGTAGCCTAACGGTTCAGTAGTGCAACTTAGAATCCAACTAGACTTTAAGTTATGTGCGGTTTTCCATCGCTCCGTGTTCCGGAGGACACGTTAAGCTGTCGGTCCTGGCTATTATTGGGTACTAACAATCGTTAAGCCAGAGGCCCTCGGGAGGCCTGGCTCTGACACCAGATGCCAGCACTACCTCATATTTTATTATGAAAATTCTTATTCGGAAAACGAACAGTTATATAGAATTAAAAATTAAACTAAAGCTTAAAATATACACCATTTACAAGTTTTCGCATATAAACATCTGCTTGTTTATCATACGTAGGTAACATATCGAACATAAAAGTATAATTCTCTTCGCGGAAACGGCGTAGAATAAAGAATAATGAAAGATTATTATTAATAAAGAACTTAAATAATACAAAAAGATAGCTAGGGAGTCACACAAAGCCAGAATTTAGAAATTTTGGCTTTATATTCACAAGGAGATGAGTTAAATAAATCTAGTTCAGGAAAGTCATCCAGTTTATTAATACAGTTTGCTGTCCTAACGAAAAATGGGTTTTGCCATGTAACATGTAAAGTGATTGGTTGCCTCACAGACCTAGTAGGCATCTTTAGACTAATTTTAGTGAGGAGGTGACTCCTCACCTCCTCACTCAGTCAATTTGACTTTGAGCTATTTTAGCTAATAAACATTTATCCGCTATCTTACATCTCACTGTAAGAGGTAACATATGGTGCCTCTTGCATCTTGATTCATAATCATTATCATAAATCCTACATTTATACTGTAGATGTCTTAGAAATCTACGTTGAATAGATTCAAGCCTATTTTTATAAGCATCATATTGAGGATTCCAAATTTGCTAACAATACTCGAGGATGCTACGCACATATGAACATAAAGAATTTAATGCTTTTGAATTGGGAGCTAGATCTTAGTGTAAAGCCCATCGACTTATTTGCCTTTTTAGCAATAAAGTCAATGTGCTTCTCATATGTGAATCACACCCAGGTCACAATTTTGAGCCTCATCAACAACTTTGAACTCTTGTCCCTTGAGTATATATCTGAATTTTGAACATTTAGTTTTGCGGGTAAAATATATTACATGACATTTCTCAACATTAAGGTCTAATTTATTCTGGCAGCAATATTCTTCAAATCTTATAAGGTCTTGTTGTAAAAGACTACAATAATTTATGTTATGTATCGGCTTAAAAATCTTCATGTCATCAGCATATAGGAGAACCCTAGAATATTGAAAAATATAAGTAATATCGCTGATGAAATTGTTAAAAAGTAATGGGCCTAACAATGAACCTTGAGGAACTCCAGAAGGGACAAGATTCCTTGTAGAACTACTGTGACACCTACCTGGTTTCGTCCCTGCCTAGTTTGGATAGTTAATTAAAACAGGTAGTCTCGATATGAATTGGTATATTAATCGTTCGGGGCCAGTAGGTGAGCACAACAAATTTATAGGTCGTGGATGTACGGCCGATCTGATTACACCTCCATAGCAACGTACTTCCCTTAATAATATGCCGGTTGTGAGGGTGGTCCGCGTTTGTGAGAGTGGTCCGTGTTTGTGAGGATGTTCTGTGCCCAGTATTCTTCACCAGCTAGGAAGCGCGCAGAGAGGGCAAGCTTGCAATGGTGACGGTCAGCGGCGCAGTAAGGGTAGCGTAAAGAAGAAGAGTGAGGAAACAGGAAACCCCTAATGCGTGGTTGAATCCTGCACTAAAACGAGTTGTTGATCGAATTATTGACAACAATTCCACTAGCGGAGCTTTTTCACTATTAACTAAAATATTAAAGTACAAAATAATTTCGCGCAAGAATATGTGAGTGCGAAATTGGTCAGAGTGGTGTGGACCGACACTGACTTAAGTCAAGCAGTGACTCAGGAAGCGCGGTGAGACCAGTGCAGGTGCACGCTGCGGATGTCGTCTTGCTTACACCTATTGATTCACCGTTATCTCAGAGGTACGCACAATCATATCCCAAACTACTTACTTATTATTTATGTAACGTTTCCGTTACATAAATAATATCTTGAGATCGGTTTTCGATATATGATACAAACCATCTATATAGATTACCGTGGATACCAGCATTAAAAAGCTTCTGTAAAAGTATAATAAGATCAATGCGGTCGAACGCTTTGCTGTAATCAGTAAATATAGTATCAAGACGCCCCCCAGAGTTCATATTCACACACTAAGTTTGATGTCGTTGAACGTTTCTTGAGGAAACCATGTTGCTTAGGTATGAAGAAGGAAGAAAGACTATTGTAGACCTGGGTAGAAGGAAGAAAGACTATTGTAGACCTGGGTATAAATAAGCTTTTCGAATATTTTGGCAAAAATGCATAACTTGGATATTGGTCTATAGTTTTTGACGTCGTTTTTACTACCTTTTTTAATTGAAATGATTAATATGACTAACATATAAACAGTTCTCGCAACTGTACTGACTCAAATAAAATGACAAATACACTAATGACTAAAACGCCTCTAAGGAGGCTAAAACGAAGAATATAACTTAGAGTTTCAAAAGAAATATCAATGGATGCACCGTACGCAATGGATGGACATGACAAATGATAAAGGCAAGGTAAATTAGGTGACGTGAAAAAAAACGTCGGCATATGTTGTACTAGTTTTTTTTAAGCAAATACTGCATTTCCTGTAACTTACAAAAACTTTTCTATATATAAAAAAGTAAAATATGCTATTTAAGTCAAACTAATACTTAATCACTCACCTCTCTAGTAGCCAGCTCCCACAGAAGTATCGCGAAACTCCACATATCGGCGGCCTCCCAGTTACGCTTCGCTGACGGCTTGAGAAGCGCTTCGGGCGCCATCCAGGCGGGCGCGTAGACTCGCCCCTTCTCTTGGAACGAGAACTTTGAGTCGGCCATGTTGATGCGCGCTGTTAGGTCTTCGTCGATCTGTGAACATTTAAGATTGAGGTTGAATAATGTTTATTTTGCCATTTCTTGTGTCGTCTTTCAGTAGTTGCCTTGCAAATAGAAAATAATGCTCAGGATGAGGTATTTATACAACAATATCTTATTAGCAGCTCATCACATATTTACCGCAAGACTTTATCTTTTGACAAATTTCTTTTACAGTATATGATATAGTATATGATAAGGTTGGTCTCTCGTTATATTAGTATATTATTCCTGATTATCACAATGTACTTGTACTCTCCACAGGACTCTCGCATTCACCACCCTCAACACGCTCTCACTCACCATTACACACTCGTGTAATGTCGTTGCTGGGTTGCCATGTAATGTGGTTAGTTGGTGCTTACAGTGATGAATAAAAGAGGGTGTTTAGGGCACGTCTTTATTGCTTGGCGTCTACATGATTACTGACTTTACTAATAACTACTTAATGCAATGTCGGCGGATCTTAGATGTAGGTCTGTTCGACATCACAAACGCACTCACCACGGCATGCTCACAGCTCGCTTGCTAAGTTTAACCACTACCACCTATCACGCAAAAAAGGCCCATGATCGGCCTAGGTGCGGAAAAAAGCCCGAACACCAAGTACCAAGTACAACTAACACCTTATGTGTACAGATGTTTTAAACAAATAAAATTCATTCATTCATTCACAGTAACCACGACACACAACACAACATGCTCGCACTCACTTATGTTTACACTCACCTCAACACACTCACCATGATAAGCTTGCTGTTGAGATGGAAGGTCGGCAGTATCTTGTCCCTCGGCCTCGAGTGCAGGTAGGCCATTTCCATGGCGACGTAGTGCGCGAGGCGCAGCGCCGCTGCCGCGTCCCGCACCACAACACACTCACTATGATATGATTGCTATTGAGATGGAAGGTCGGCAGTATCTTGTCCCTCGGCAGCGAGTGCAGGTAGGCCATGCCCATGGCAACGTCGTGCGCGAGGCGCAGCGTCGCCGCCGCATCCCCCACCACAACACACTCACCATGATATGCTTGCTGTTGAGATGGAAGGTCGGCAGTATCTTGTCCCTCGGCAGCGAGTGCAGGTAGGCCATGCCCATGGCGACGTCGTGCGCGAGGCGCAGCGCCGCCGCCGCGTCCACCACCACGCGGCCGCCGGCGCCGCCGTGCAGCAGCGAATACAGCGAGCCCCATGACATGTACTGCGAGATTACAACCAGCGACGGCGGGGACACGCAGCATCCGACCTGCGGGAAAACGACTCATCAGCACGTGTCTCTCCACTGCTGCAGGTCACTCCCAAAGCGAACCCGAACTAGGCTCTTTTTTTTCAACTGCAGCCGTCTTCTTTTTATTTTTGAAATGTGTTAAAACTTAAAAATAGGAAGTAATTAGTTTATTTCCCGGGAACTCCCGGAAATACGAGCTTTTTTGGACCCGAGATCGATTCGGTGGAAAACCCGGGCACACGGGATTTTTTAGAAATTATTTTTTTGTGTATTAGACAGATGAAAACGCCTTAGTAGCATCGAATACTGTATTTCCAAGTTCATTAAGATCTTAATGCTTGTTCCCAATCATCTCATATGTTGTAAAGTGAAAGATTTCTAGTTATTCTTCAACTCCAAAGATGATTGATGATTTTAAACCCCGAACAAAGAGACGGGTGTTTTAAGTTTAGGGTGTGTATCAATATGTGTGTGTGTGTGTGTGTGTGTGTGTGTGTGTGTCTGTCTGTGGCATCGTAACTCCCAAACGAATGGACCGATTTTGATGCATTTTTTCGGTTTGAAAGCTGATCAGATCGAGAAGTTCTTAACTATAATGGGGGCGGTGGAGGGATTTTTTTTTTTAATTTGAGCTTGTTATTACATAAAAAATAATTTAAAAAACCGACTTCAAAACATATAAAACATCGTTCAAATTTATTGAGGTGTGTTATGCAGGTAAGATCCTACTTACTTTAGTCGGTGTGGGCGAAGCAAAAACCTCAAAAAAAAACTTTCTTTTAAGTTTTATACGAGTTGAAGTCAGTTAATTTATTTTTTAATTGTTTCTTATATCTCACTTTTTAGTTTCGTTCAAGTAGGCTTAAGAAAATGAAGTACTTATTCCGCTCGCTAAGAAAGAAGCAATACTGGAAATAGTTAACAGTCCATATCTTTTAACTACTCAACGGATTTTGGTGAAACTTAAACTATTCCCCAAGTTCAAAGATACTGAAACTATTACAAAAATAATTATTGCAATTGGACTTATAGTTTCCGAGAAATACCTACGTAGACATAAATACATTCGCGAAATTTGGTATATTTGTTCAGATACATATTATATGAGTATTAAGCATTTTTGACAATATGACATACACGTATACGAAATTTGATACATTTGCTCAGACACTCATATAGACTATAAATGAATATTACACATTTTCAACAATATTACATACACACTGTCATAACCAATGTTGACACTAGAACGCCTATCTGTGCCAATTGTGATATGACGCAGGTATTTGATTATGTCGATCATAACATACTTACTTGCAAAGTTGCAAACTTGTGGCATACGGTATTATTAGAGTTAATAAGGGGTAACATATTAGAGTTAATAAAATCGTATTTAGCTATTAGAACCCAAATAACTGAAATCTGTAGAGTCAACATTAACAACTAAACGAGAAGAATTGTACTTGCACATTCTATTAAATATGGAGTGCCACAAGGAAGTATGTTAGGGCCGCTATTATTTATTACATACATTAATGATCTGCCTAAATCTATTGACCACCCAATGACACTTTTTGCTGATGATAGCGCTATAACTATCGCATGCAAAACTAAAGAGCTGTACAAAAGTGATATTAATAACTCTTTAGCTTCAATTATTTCTTGGCTGGATAACAACAATTTAAAGATAAACTTAAGCAAAACTAAAGTAGTGCATTTCAATTAAAGACCGCAAAATGCACAAAATATTGACGTTCATTACAAAAACTACTCTTTGTGTGAGGTTAGGATACTGCCAAATTTTTAGGTTTAATTACTGACCAACAACTAAACTGGAACGCACATTTTTAGAACTGTGTAAAAAAATAAGTAGCTCAGCATACGCTATACAGGTTGAATTTTTCAAGTGGGCGTGGATGGCTAAGTCAGAAACTATGAGGAATAGCGAAAAGTACTCAAAGGAGTCTCGGGCCCGATTTTGATGAAAACTAAAACTGCATTTTGGATTTTTGAAAAACACAATATTCCTAGGCAGGAATCGAACACGTTGATTTTGGAAAAAAAACACACACTGTATTATTACACCATTCGATAGTGTCGCTAATAAGGATTGAATTCTGGGAAGAAATGACATACGGCAAACTTAAGGAAAATGTTGTATTTTAATAAACTGATTCATATTTTAAAGTACTGTTTTAATTCATACCTGCATTACCTGTACCTTGTTCGAAATGATGCTGGATAAAAACTATCCTATGATTTATTCCAGGGTATAAGCTATCTCGTTCTATCATAAACCGTCCAGCCGTTATCGCGTGAAAGCTCCCCAAACAAACAAACAGACAACGTTTCACTTTTATATATTGGTATGGATTGCATGTTATTTTAATCTGCATGCCATTTACGATGTTAAGTTTTTTTTTTGTACGCCTGTGAATGGAACATGAGCTCTTTTAACAAACTACTATCAACTATATACATCAGCTTGAGAACCTACTTTTTTTTGAAGTCGGTTAAAAATATTTAAGTTGAACTTATCTCGTTTAATAATGGAGTTATGACCAAATATTTTTGTTTATCATGACTTAAAAAATATCTTTGACTTTTCCTGATATTTGAATCTTCGTTCGGTTGAAACTGAAAATAATAGTACTAATATTATTGTAGTAAAAAGAGAAAAATAATGTATTACACTCGTCAGGTGGTTTTCTCGGCAACATAATTCTGTTTTTTAAGAACAACACTTTTTACACAACTGCCCATAAAATGTTTTCAGGGTTCATGTATATTTGTATGTATATAGGTATGTTTCTTTATTCCACCATCACTTTTAAATGCCTGAACAGATTTCGATGTAGGGGGTATCGTGAGAATCCTTACATCATCCCAAGTAAGTATTTTTACTTGTTTTTTTTTTAAATTAATTTTGCTTCATAATGGTTCTATTTTCAAATACGAAAAAAAAAAGCTGCGAAATGGGTATCAAATTGAAGGCCTTGATGAGCACATTTCAATAATATATAATTTATTGATTTAAGTTATTTTTTGATAGGGCAGGCGCTTTTTTTTCCCCGTTTACAGTATTTGCAGCGGAAGTATGTGTCTCGGAAGTTGTCTGCAAGTCGCTGCGCAAACTGCTATTTTTCAGGCGCAATCCCAATGTTGAAGGTGTAGACAGCATTGTACAACTGCCTCGCTCACTCGCTTACGTTTTTCGCATATTCTATCTCGCTCTTACTTTATGATTTTTTATACCCACATCGCCACATCAGTACTTGCGCAATCGTTCACAGAGCCTAACTTCACAAACATATAGATTGGCTGCGACTACTGTTCTCTTGAACTCCTGGGACAAAAAAAAACGATTCCCGGGGACGAAAAAAGGCCGTTTACGCGAAAACCCTAGTACACTAACCACAGGCAGGATGTTGGGATGCGAGAATATCCTCAGCTTGGGAAACTCCTCGTTGAAATCGCGCTGTATGCGCGGCGTGCACTCGCGGACCGCCAGGATCTTAGCCACTATGTCGTTCTTCTGCCACCTGCCGCGCCAGGTCTCGCCTGCAAACATAAAGCTCATCATCATCTGCCTATTAGGGCCCACTGCTGGGCACTGCTGTGCGTTATGGCACCTCGTCTCCCTGAGCGAAGACCTGCTCAGGGAGATACAATAATACAATTCTTTATTGCTGTAATATGATACAAAAGATGTAATTTTTACAGAGTACAACATACAATTTTTCTGGCATGCAAATATAACATGTTTTAACAAAATCTAATTAGCATAGTATTGTTCATGTACACAGTACAGAGGTGTTATAATAATTTAATAAGCATGCAATATAATGTTAACGACTATGAGTCCAAGTACAAAACCAGCAGTCTAAACATATCCAACTGCGCAGGGGAGTGAGACAGGGGGGTGTTATATCCCCGAAACTGTTCACTAATGTCCTGGAGATATGTGTAAGATGCTGGATTGGAACAGAATGGGCTAAAATAATGGGTATTTGGTGAATTTTAACAATTTATATTGAAGTCGTCTGCATATAAATGACTATTAAGTAATCACTGAACGACACTCTACACTTCCCCCATTTGTTCACAAATGTTGGAAAAAAATATGAAAAGGAATCTAGCAATCTGGGAGCAGCACCGGTCTCAGAAGACCGGCTGAGGCTCAACGGAAAAAAATTACTGTCCCATCTGACTGGTCTTAGGCTCTAGAGGTTATAAACAATTCAATATTGAAAAAGGAAAACAAGTAGGTACAAAGGCAATTATAAATAAAAAATATAAAATTGCATTGACATCATCACTTTTTATAGATAGTGATCGTCTCTTATTCTAGATAGTGATCATCACTTTTTCTAGATAGTGATTGTTTCTTATTATAGACTAGCTGTGCCCGCGGCTGTGTCCAGGACCAAAATTACCTATAAAGTACAATATACTACATTTCTTCAAAATTCGTTCAGCCGTCAAATAGTTTTTTATCGATTGCTCGGCATCTAATCATGGGATTAAGATACCAAGCAACCCAGTTTTTAAGTCAAATGCTGAGCTATCCAACAGTGAAACCCGCATCGTAATTGGTCCAGTAGATTTACGTGATGCGCGAACAAACATACAGATAAGCAAACAGACAGACACGATTTTTAAAAATGTTATACCTATTCTTGTTCAGTAGCTTATTTTAAGTACCGTAGTATTTTTATTTAAATTATCTGCTTTGTACAGAGTTTTTCGTTCTTATTGCTTTATTATAAACATAAATAGTGATAGTATCTTTTTCCACGCCGTCATTGATAATGCACCTTACCCGATGGAGTTACAGCGATCCTGGTGTGCAGCGCGAGTTCGTCGATTTTGATCCCCTTGTGCCGCAAGAGGGTGTCGTCGCAGCTGCGTGTTTTCAGTTATTGATATTTGATAATGCACCTTACCCCAGAGAGATATAGAGATCCTGGTGAGCAGCGCGAGTTCGTCGATGTTGCTCCCATTGTGCCGCAAAAGGGTGGCGTCGCGGCTGCGTGTCTTCAGTTATTGATAATACGCCTTACCTGAGGGAGTTATAGCCATCCTGGTGTGCAGCGCGAGTTCGTTGATGTTGATCCCATTGTGCCGCGAGAGGCTGGCGTCGCGGCTGCATATCTTCAGTTATTGATTATGCACCTTACCCGAGGGAGTCATAGCAATCCTGGTGTGCAGCGCGAGTTCATTGATGTTGATCCCCTTGTGACGCGAGAGGCTGGCATCGCGGCTACGTGTCTTCAGTTATTGATAATGCACCTTACCCGAGGGAGTTATAGCAATCCTGGTGTGCAGCGCGAGTTCGTTGATGTTGATCCCCTTGTGCCGCGAGAGGGTGGCGTCGCGGCTGCGTGTCTTCAGCCCGAGCCACGACTGGTCCTTGAACTGGATCTTCTTCAGCTCTTGCCCTTGGTTCACGGCCATTTCGTGCAGCCTGGAAGTTTTACGTGTATTGGTTTAACTTTTAAAGTTTTCGATTAAATTGGGAAGACTCCTAGAGTAAATAAAGCAGCAAATATTTTCTGTGTAATAAAATTAATTTAAAAAAAAACGATTTAGAATACTATAAAACTTAAATGACAGAAATAATTCATTATATTTAGGTCTGGTTCGACTCGCTTATCGACTAAAGTAAGTAAATAGGCACAGACCTCAAAAAATTGTGCCTAAGAAAATGAAGTACTTAATTCCGTTCGCTAAGAAGAAAATACTGGAAATATTTTTTAAACTTCTGAACCGATTTTGATGAAACTTAAAGTATACCGATAGGACAACTATCTATAGATTATGTCGCGTGCGTGGAAAAAATCCGTATCGAATGGAAGTGTCTTTCAGATATTAAAAAAAATAAATGTAGAAGGGTTAAAGGGAAAAGTTGGCTAAGTCCATTTTTTTCTCAAATTGTTTTTTAGCATTGTATGGCCACAAAAATACACATTTCATAATATGAAATGTAAAACAAGGGTAAAATCACGTTGTGTCACAAGTTTTTTATGTTCTATTTCTTCTTTAATAGTGAATAACTAGCTAAGTCCGTGACTTGACCACGTCTTCCCTACAAACGGAACGCGCTCGAGAAATGTCACATTGACGTTGTTTTTCGCGATCTGTGGAATGGTTATTGTTGATAAATAATTGTTTTAAAAGGGTCTTAGACTGCATTTAAATAAACAAAATGAGATATATTATATCTTGAATTCACGGAAAAAAACAGGCTAAGTCCTGGAACTGGAATTTGCTCAGACGATTGCACCGTTAGTATGAAATTTCAGTTATTATTATTAGGAATATTTTATACAGAAAACAATTCCAAATACATATAGCATACAAAATGTCTATTCAAAAATCAATAATTCTAATGCAGGAGCATATTTCAAGATAAAATGAAATGCATGAGATGCTTTCAAAACTAAATTGTCTCTACTGTAAAGTTTTGTAAATATGACTTAGCTAATTATTCCCCTTAGCCGTTCGTATGTTTCTTTTTGTGTGCAAAATGTATAATTGAAACTAACAACATTTATTTTCTTGATACATATGTATGAAGAAAAAACTAACTAACTAACTGTTAACTATTAGTTAACTATTGAATCAATTGTTTATACAGTTTTATTTTATTTTAGCCGTAAAGCCTGTTTGCGAAACCATACCTTATAATTATTATTTCTAAAGGAATGGTTTGTATTACGAATGGGACTCCAACCGGTGCGGGTTCCGTGCCTCTGCGTGGCACATGCTTTGCCAGTTCAGCCACCGTTACCACTTTATCTTATCCCAAATTCTTGCTTCAGTTTCTCTATTGCATCCATGGTGAATTAAGGAACCGGCAATATCCCCATACCAATATATAAAAGTGAAACGTTGTTTGTTTGTTTGGGGAGCTTTCAAGCGATAACGGATTTTTATGAAATTTGGAATGGAGATAGCTTATAAAACAGAGGAATAAAAATATAAAACACAGGACAAACATTGGATACTTTTTATCCCGGAAAATTGTAAATTTCCTGTAATTGTAAAACTGTAAAATGTTGATTACTCGCTGTAAGGAACGGTTGCCATGGAAACGAAATAACAAGCATGTCAAAAAACATCAAGAGTCTTACCTACACCTCTTGCTATACTTAATTTTGTATTGGTTTTTAATATCCTAGAAGAACATAGGATGCTTTTTTCCGCGATAAACAGTAGTCCGCGCGAACGAATTCACGTCGGGAAAACTAGTTTATTTAATAGAGTATTAAATAGACTAAAAATAAACAACATAGAACAACTAGGTAATTACTTAAGGTACGTAACTAAAAATTTATTTTCACGTTGTACTTTTTTGATTTACGTCCTTCAGACCATCTTCAGACAAGTTTTCAGATATTGTGTTCTAAATTTAGTGTAGAGCTCAATTTGAATGTCATTATTGGTGCTGACCTCCAAAGTGACCAAAAAAGGTAAAGGTTTCTTACATATGGGTAATTCCTGAAAATAGGTTCAGTTTCCGAAAAAACCTTCGCTCCTTTTGCATTTTCTTACACGATAAAATTGTTTTAAGCTTTCAAATATTTTTACCGGGATATAGTTCGTAATAAATTCTGTATCACATTTATTGCGTAGTTTCTTATATTTTCAGGTGCAAATAATATAATACTTTCGCCACTTGAATTTTGATGAACTCATTTTTGTGAAATTATTTAGTCAATATTCCTTGTCTACGTGAAAATGATATCGTAATTCGCTCGCTTTCCATTTTTTCCTCTTCTCCGTACATTTACATGTTTTTTTTTTTAAATACAGACAGCGCGCTACGCGACCCAATTTGCACCGCACAACTCTATTTTATAAATTTTCAGCTAAATGCGACCGTACTCTATTGCACCTGTATAACGACTGACAAACAAAGAATATAAGAAATATTTATTTGAAAAAGGCTTAGAGGAACATACATATTAGCGGAGCACCTGGTTCCCACACTAGGCTCGAAACCCGTACTATAGGAGCCAGGACTCTTCCGTCGAATAACAACATGCCTTATGCAAGGAACAAGTTACATAATAGGTACACCTAGGTATATAATTTTTACAATTGAGTATATTTATATTTTGTGTGTGTGTGTGTGTGTTTGTTTAATTTAAATTTTATTGTAATGGTGTTAATAACATCTCCGTATCATAATAATTTAACTTAATTAATTTTTCAAATACTGTCTTTTTACAATGACAATAGGTTAGGGAAAAAATGTTGATGTCCTTGTTTATTACATTATATATATAGGGTCCCCGAAAGCAGGGAAATCTCTTTGCAAATGCTGTATTGGCTCGAGGTACGTCACACACATTGTGTGAAGTACGTTTAAGCTGTATATTTGGTACATATTTTGTGAGTGAATGTTGGTGTAGAACCAGATGATGAATATACAGCTGTCTAAATGTTAGGACCTTGCACTCTCTATACAAGTCCACTGTTGGATATCGGTAAGGTCGGTTGGTGCTACATTTGAGTAACCCCCTTTGGGCTCTTTCGAGCGGGAGTACAAAGGTTTTATTTGTACCACCCCACGACGTGATGTAATAGGTTAGTATGGATTGGCAAAGTGAGAAATATAACATTTTAATAATGTCCGCATCCGCACTATCTCTAATATTTTTTAAAACTACAGTGAGCTTCCTTACCCGTTGCGTCACTTGCAAAGCTTTTCGTCAATCGTAACGCCAAGATACTTAATTGATTCTACTCTTTGAATAGTCGGGCAATTGCAAGAAGGGATAGCGGTGATTTGGCACGCAGCAGTTTTGTGACCAGTAATAGAGAGAGGCTCACTAGAATTAGGTTGCTTGCCTTTAATAGAAAAAGCTATATATTTAGTTTTTTCAATATTTAAGGGTAGCATGTTGTTTCTTAGCCAGGACGAGATAGTGTTAAACACAGTCTGGGCTGCTTGAAATACTTCAACCCAGCTCTCTCCCTGAATTACAATGGCTGTGTCATCTGCATAGGTTATAACACAACCTCTTTTTATTGACAAGGAGCAAAGCTCATTAATGTAGATCAGGAAGAGGGTTGGACCGAGTATGCTACCCTGTGGTACACCACATGTAACAGGTAATGGATCGCTTACGTAATCACCTATTTTGACACTTTGTGTCCTTTCACTCAAATAATTTTCAAAAAGTTTCAGTTGTGTGCCTCTAATTCCAATCCTTTCAAGTTTAAATAAAAGTAGTGGGATTGACACCGTGTCAAAAGCCTTTGCAAGGTCCAAAAATAAAGCCAGACTTTTCTTTTTAGCATCCAGACTGTTTGCTATAAATGTCGTTAATTTTAGTACTGCATCTGAGGTTGATTTTCCTCTCCGGAAACCATATTGGTTAGGCGAAAACAGGTTGCTTCTTTCAACATAGTTAACAAGTCGATTATTGATAACCTTTTCAAATACTTTCGACACGGATGTTAGAATTGAGATGGGTCTATAGTTACCAACTACTTTTTTATCACCATTTTTGTGTATTGGAACTATAAGAGCATGCTTAAGCGCTTTGGGAAATATTCCTGATTGCAAGGAAATATTGACCAAATGAACCAGTACGGGAGCTATTAATTCTTTGTTTTGTAAGTTAGAGAATATTTTATCCCATCCAACTGGACAGTCCGGTTTTAAGCTACTAATCAACGATGTGATTTCTGATACGTCCGCATCCAACATTACCATAGAGTTTTTAGGCGAGTCAAACAGGGAGTCATGTAACAATTCTGTGTCAGGTGTTATTTTGTCTGCGAGAGCTTGGCCCACATTTACAAAGTATTTATTAGCAACGTTAACTGACACTTTAGAAGACTCACTAATGTAAAGTAGGTTTTGAGAAATTTCGGGATTGTCTTATAGTTTGTGATCTCATTTATTACTTTCCAGGTTTTCTTAACATTTTTACTATTACTAGCTTCTTTCAATATATTTCTTTCATGGTTAGACTTAGCCTTTTTTAGTAGTGTTTTACAAAACATTCTATATCGCTTATAAGTAACTTGTAATGTAGCATTTTTAGGGTTACTACGTAGCCTCAAGTGCATGTGATCTCGATTTCTCATGCACCTAATCAGGCCGATAGTAACCAGGGTTTCCTTGTAGTCATCCTTCGCGGAATTAATGAAATAATTGTGTTTTTTTAAATTATCTGAGAAAGAAAGTTAACAAAGTAGTCTGCAGCTACATTACCAGTCAGAAGTATTATATGTCCTTGAAAAATCAGCATTTTTAAGTGTATTTGAAATTTCCAGGTAGTTAATAATTGTAACTGATTTATTAGAAAAACATTTAGATTGCTTGTTGTCCATTACTAAAAATATTGTATCATGATCTGTTACGCTATTTTGAACTACTAATGTAATTGAACTATAACTGACAAACGTCACTCACACAGGTAGGGTGTGACAACGCTCTACGAAGCCGAAATTAGCCGAGTCTCTTTCCGAAGACCGATGTGCATTATTTATCGCCGGGTACTGTACCTAGTTTTGCATTGGTTTTTAATATCCTAGAAGAACAGTAGTCCGCGCGGAAGAAGTCGCGGGCGGGAAAGCTAGTTATAATTAAATTTCATGTCGTAATTGTAATTTAACACATCCCCAATCAACTAATTTGTCTACTTAGATATATTTAGGATGTGTTATCATTTCGACATGAAGTTAATTATAATATTAACCTTGTCGGTTGCTTCATCTAACAATTTATGTGGTGGAATTTTCCATTTCTCAAATGTTGTTCACGCTTAGCAATCAACATTTAAATCTATAAATAAGGCCATTCGTTTTGAACCAAATTGCGAATATAATTGTTAAACCTTAATGATCACATTTGCGGGCGAAATTAGCGTTCTGAAATGTTTTCGGTCACCGTTCGTTTTGCATGGACATGAGAGTTAAATTAGACAGGAAAATCGACTTAATTTTTGCTTAAATTGCAATGATGGCACAAGTGTTGTAAATGATCAAAGCGAACAGCTTGTTAAAAATGTACATCGAAGAACGCCATCTCATCATCTCGAACGCAGGGTAACTGGTATAATAGTTACCTTTGCACAAGCTGGCCTCTAGTCTTGTCCAACGGCGTGTCCCCATATTTATTAGCAAGCGACACCAGCGCCCCCGCCATCACAAGCTCTTCGGCGATCGCTGTGTACCCCCAGAAGCAAGCGTAGTGGAGCGGCGAGTTCCCGTGCTCGTTCGTGAAGTTTACGTCTACTCGGTTTTGTAGCAACTGAAAAAAGATTTAAAAAATAATAATGAGCCGTCGCGCGACGCCTGGCAGATGTGAAAACATCGAATACGGTCGACCTGAGGCGGAAAGACCCGACGAGCCACGAGCGGCAGCACCGCGCCATTAAAAGTTAAACATTAAAAAAAAACGTGAATAATTGTACAATGCATTTGCCTACCAAACTGGATGTTAAAACACCCGTATCTTGGTAACTACTAAATTTGTACAAATTTTGTAAAAAAAAAAATCATAACATTATAATTTTAATGTAAATTGTTAACATTAGTTAGGAACTCTAAGGGTTTATACGGGAGGACGGGTTTAGTTATGGGTTGAGTATTCCCGTGAACTCAATCAATTCGACTAGATCGAAACATCGATGTAAATAAAATAACAATTTAAATCCCATAAGGGAAATCCCATAAATTATCTATCTTCTATCTATCTAGAATGGGAGCAAAATTTGTATAAGGGCAAAGCCGCGGGGCGCAGCTAGTTAAAAATAAAACAACTATTTTAGCGTGATTAAGTCGCGTTTAAATAAAAAGTTACAAAGGGTTTTTAATATACAGTGTTTTTTTTATCAGATGTCTAAGCAACAATAACAGTTCAAGTTTTTTTAGGAAATGCAAACCACGGACTTATAAAATAACCGCTTAGTTCAATAAAATTTCATTATGACGTTACTATTTGATTTCATCATTTAAATACATCTCAAAAATTCATCGTCTGTTAAAATTACATAATCCAGGAAAAATAAACATAAACACGGTTTTTATGTCTATAATTTCATCCCTGAACTATGGTAAAGCCTTGATAATCTAGACACCGCTATCCAATGATGGTGGCGATTCGCTGATTTACTAATGACTCAAAGTTGGACAGATAGATATAATTCAATATTAATTATGTTGTACTACAGTCACTTTGGTTTTGAAAAGTTAACCAAGTACAATTGTGGTTTTCAAAACTAAGTATTCTTTTCGGTGTATTTTGTAGCGGTGGATTTAGTTAGACATCTATATATATAACATTGCTGGCCTGAAGAACACTTTTTTGATCGATGGATGTCTGTAGCGTTCAAAGGGTTAAACTTGGACTAATAATTATCTTACCAATTGTACAATGGGTCTGTGCCCATGTGCAGCCGCCAAATGCAGCGGAGTGTCGTCCCCCATGTTGGTGACGTTGATCCGGGCGCCCCTTCTGATCAGCATCTCTACGATTTTGAGGTGGCCCTCCTTACACGCCCAGTGTAGCGGGCTGAAGTCGTGGTCATCTCTGTAAACCGGAGAAAAGATTATCATAATTGAGAGCTGGTGAGGCCTGCACAATATTCTGGTTGTAACGGATAAATTAAACTCTGGATATTTCTGGTATATTATACACATCATTATCATCAGCCTGTATTTGTCTGGAGATGGGCCTTTCCAAATGAACGCGACAGAGCTCGGTCTTACTCATCCACTTTCTGCCGACAGCCTTTCGCAGATCGTCACTCCACCTGGCCGGTGGGCGTATCCCCTGCCCTGCCATTTCCGAGACCGCCACCGTGGGACGGGAACTAGAGGCCACGAATTTCAACTAGCCTTTAATTTTTATTTATTTTAAAGAATCTATCAGTAACTAAGCACAATGCTCAGTGAACTCAATATTGTTTCCCAACAGGTAGGTCTTAAAATGAACATGGGTAAGACGAATATCATGTCAAATGCCCATATCGCACCCATGCCGGTTTATGTTGGGAACAATATCATCGAAGCTGCTGATCACTATGTCTACTTCGGTCAGACGATCCAACTGGGTAGATCCAACTTCGACAAAGAGGTCAATCGACGAATCCAATTCAGATGGGCAGCGTTCGGGAAATTGCGCCATATCTTCTCGTCGCAGATACTGCAGAGCCTCAAGACGAAAGTTTATAATCAGTGCGTGTTGCCAGTGATGACATACGGGACTAAGACGTGGTCGCTAACTATTGGTCTCATATACATACACTTCAAGTCGCGCAGCGTGCAATGAAGAGAGCTAATATGCTCAGAGTTTCACTATGTTATAAGATCCGTAACGAGGAAATCCGTAGAAGAACCAAGGTTATCGACATAGCTCTCAGAGTTTGCAAGTTGAACTGGCAATGGGCAGGCCATATAGTTCGCAGAACCGACAACCGCTGGGGAATAAAGGTTCTCGAATGGCGGCCACGAACAAGCAAGCGAAGTGTGGGGAGAAGTCGCAGGAAGTCGGTGGATGGCGGTGGCATCACATGATCGCTCGTCATGGCGCTCTTTGGGGGAGGCCTATGTTCAGCAGTGGACTTCTAAAGGCTGACATGATGATCTATCAGTAAGGATAACATTTTTACAGATATTTAAAAATGACCACACCGCCAAACAAATGAGTAAAGCATATCAATTGGCGGCTGCGAATGTGTGCGTGAGTGGATAATTTGTGGTTACTACACAATTCCATCAGAAAACATTGCATTGTTTTTGATTTTCCGTGAGAACTTGACAGAATTGACACGACTAACAAGGTCGAGATCTTGCTGCGATGTGGCGGCCGATCGGAATAACATGGTGTAAGTGTGTATGTGAGGCTTGTGAGTATGAGCCGATCGGCATGTCTTGAGTACTTCACTTTCCCTTTGGTAGTGTGGAATTTGTTTTTTAAACATTCTTGATTTTTACCTGATACTTGTACAAAAAAAATATTCATTAATCACCCTGTTGAACTAGAAGAATAGGAAAATCCTGTATACAATTGATTGGTCACCAAGTAGTGCTACTTTGTTATACAGGAAAATAATAACATTATCCTACTTCCTAACTGAGAGTATTAACAGTATTTTACTATGTTTTATTACTTTCTTGTCTGTTTGTCGTTCCGGATGGAATCTTGCAACTCAAATTTTGAGCACTTCCCGTTTAGCTATCCGGCTGAAACTTTCAGGGTAGCTCACAACGCGATGACAAAGCATTAAAAAAATAAAAATAAATGGTTATTAGCCATTTAGCGTTAAAATAAATTGAAATAATAATTGTGCAAACCACTTCTTTAGCTACTGGTCTATATGGCATACTAGTTTTCCCGCCCGCGACTTCGTTCGCGCGGACTACTGTTTATCGCGAAAAAAAGCATCCTATTTTCTTCTAGGATATTAAAAACTAATGCAATAGTAGGTGATGATTCTCTTGATGTTTTTTGACAGACTTGTTATTTCGTTTCCATGGCAACCTCAGACCATTCTGTGATGGCAACCGTTCCTTACAGTGAGTAATGAACATTTTCCAGTTTTCCCGTGGAAACTTACAATTTGCCGGGATAAACAGTATCCTATGTTTTATTCCATGGTATAAGCTATCTCCATTCTAAATTTCATCTAAATTTCAAAAAACTCCCCAATCTAACAAACGGACAACGTTTCACTTTTATATATTGCTAAGGATATTATTTTAAGAAAGAGAAAGTCAAGATGTTGATTTTTATGAAGTTGTGGCATATTTAGAAATATGAGTTTGTGCAACTTTTTGTGAGTTATCAACAAAGCAAAATAACAAGTCTGTCAAAAAACATTAAGAGCATTGGTGCTATACATAATTTTGTATTGGTTTTTAATATGCTAGACTAGAAGAACATAGGATGCTTTTTTCGCGATAAACGGTAGTCCCCGTGGACGAAGTCGCAGGCGGGAAAGCTAGTATGAAGAAAAATTGATTTTCATAAGTTTTAGTAACTTTAGAAAAAACACATTCATACAACTTTCTGTTCGTAGCAGCAGAAAAATAATACATGCTTAATTGAATTAAATATAGAAAAAATATGTTTTCCAAAAATCCGTTGCAGTTTTAATGTTTGAAACTCTCTAAATGGATTTCTAAGAACATGTCTTCCTAACTTGACTGGTTATCATAGCTGCCATTGAGCTCCCGAATAAAAAACTCACCCTGCATATAGTGTTACTCCGTAGTAGGGCATGCACCCTGAAAGTCCCAGGAAATCTCAGTACTGAGACTGTACCTTCCGGTTCTAACTGAAATGGGGTTTCGCAAAAAATTTACTACATGATCATTATAGGGATACCAGCTGCCTTATTCAGCTCGTCAGAGACGGCTATCCGGTATCGATATCGTAAATTTCCGCATGGAATCTTCCACATGCTATTCACAAATCCGTTTCTGCAGACTTTTGACAGTTGTAATCGGATGATCAGCTGTTATGTCACTCAAACTCATCCGAGAGCTGTTTGCAGTCGGGAAGGAATCCGTAGTTTGATTTTAGTGTTCAAAATTGATGATTAAATTGCTTTTAGTATACTATAGTAAGTAATACTCATTAAACTACTTTTGTAATACCTCCGGAGTTTAATAATAAAAGTGTAGTCAGTGTTTGGGCACCGAGACCCTAGTTTTTATTCAATTAATACATACCTAGGTAACCTACAATTAGATAGGTACATAATATATAATAATAGGACATATTCCAGACATTTAAACAGTACATAGGTATTAGGTACTTACACTAATATTATAAAGAGAAACTATTATATTTGTTTTTTTTTGTATATATTTGTTTGTAATGGATAAACTCAAAAAATATTAAACCAATGTAAAAAAACTTTCACCTATTGAAAGGTACATTATTAACATTGGCTTAATTTTATTTTTCAAAAACTTGGAGGTCACTTTGAAAATTGTAATTATGTGTCAGAAATTTGCCTATAAAAGTCAATGGGCTTTATTTTATGTTCCAAAATATAATCATTGGAAATCCCTACGAAAATAGCAATAATGTAACCCAAGGTATCAAACTTGCCTATAAAAGTCATTATTTTGCATGTGCAGTGAAAACTATTGATGATACATACAAGTAAAATTATGTACTACATATTTATAGTAGGTACTCATCATTATCCACAAAAAAGACTGCGAGGCCATACATCTAACTTTTATAGTTAAGTCACAATAACCGTATTTTGTATTTAAATACTGGTATGTGGCTTTTTAACCTGCCATTGGTGAAATACACATGTCCGTATGTCTGTAAGAGAAGTGGTTTGAAATAGTAGAATAACTATTTTATCCTCCATCAATTTAAGTTGTGCTTTCCTGTATTTGGTTTATTGCACAACCCCCTCTGTTATACCACCCAGTACTGGTGACGTAGATGCACATCTCGGAGTTTGGTGCCAACCCGGAACTCTTTTTTTTTAATTCTTATTGTTAGACATACAAAAAATTATTCAGCTATAAAAATATGAGTGTCAAAAGTTATGATATTTTAAAATAATTATTAGAAAAACTTGGCGCTTTTCTAATCTACGTACATATGTGTAAAGATTAATAAACAAGATGTGATTTATGATATACCCTTGTTTTATTATTTACGAAAAACCATATTTTTAATGATAGTTCAAGTTCAGTTGAAAAACAAGGTGCATAGGACCAGCATCACCAAAGATGTAATGTACCTAAGTAAAATTCACAAGTCATTTCAAGTGGCGGGTTAAAGAGAACCCAGTACCAAAGTATAAAATTAACAACAAAGCAACAAAAGAGCTAAAAACACACTGGTGTTTTTTCAATTCTCAGCATTTTAAGCTAATAGCTAGGAACTCAGTTTAGTATAGTAGTATCATTAGAAACTGGATATTTTCCATGTATTTTATATGTTTTCGGGGTCTCATATTTGTACTAAACTTCTTTCTTAGTGGCTTGTGCGGGTGGTTACCACAATTTCGCCAATGTTGTGTGCATAGAGTGGAAAACAAATGCTGGAGATGGCCGGTGAATCCTTTACAGGCACCAATATAATGAGCAAAAATATGAACTAAAAACAAATACATGGCAAATAGCCCATGTCAATGTTATTACTAATGAATAACACTTTAAAAAATAACAAATATTAATACTCATTAGTAATGAATATGTATTACTAATGTTATTTATAATGTTAAACATGAGTTTAAAAACTCCGTTTACAATAGTAGTCTGAGGATGGATAGCGAAGAGCCACCAAATTTTTGTTTGCTCCATATCTGGCTATTAATTATTGACCGCAGTGCAAGTCTGATCTCATTCGTGTTGGTATTATTTAGACCATAGCTGACGCATTTCACTAGGCCATGACTACATTGTGGGCGTGACTTTACCAATGCCATTTACGGAACACCTGGCCGTCCTGGAAAGGTAGTAATAGTTTGCGAAGTGAATAAACTTGTCTTACCCCTGGTTCATATCATGTTCGGTATCATCCAGCCAAACTCTCACTTGTAAGGCATTTCCTTCTCTGCACCACTGAAATATATCTTCCATGTTTTCCGACACTTAGATTACTATACTCGATGCAACACTCAATGTTATACACTGCACTTCAATTGGCCCACAAAACGAAGAAGAGGATGAAAATAAACGATGATTAAATAATCAAGAAAAATTAGAAAATAGTTTACCACAACCACTTATTTCACTTCATTTGCAATTTTGCAGGGACTTTGACAGTTTCGCAATCACCAAAAATAATTTGTTTACATGCCCTGCGTTCGAGATGATGATTTGGCGTTGTGAGCAGTTTCGAAATGTACATTTTTAACACTTTTGTCATTTTTGACCAACATATCATCGAAACTTGCAAACGAACGGTGATCGAAAACGTTCAGAACGCTAATTTCACCCACAAATGGCCAAAGACGTTTAACAGTTATTTTCGCCAATTGTTACAAAAGGAAAGTGTGAAATAGGGCCCGGCCAGTTGTAAACTATAGTAGACTGACAAATATCAACCGACAAATGTCAGTCAAACTACCGAAATGCATTTCATAAAACAATAGCAGTGACCGGCAGTCAACCGACAATTGTCTAACAAATGTCAATAGAAAAACGTTTTATGAAACGGCGGTTGCTTAGAAATTACCACGATTTGTAGAATTGTCGTGACAATTGTGACAGCCGAAGCTTTACCCATCACACTATTATGACTGGCATTGTGAAATGCAATATGACTGACAATCGTCAGTCCTGTCGTGATTGTTTGTTAAATGAAACGCGGGTGCGTTCACTTACTACGTTCGAGGACGCACGGATCACTCGAAATCGTTCACGGTGTCATCGGGCGTTCGCACGGGTCATCCGAAAAATAGTAGGGGATGGGAGGAATAGTATGAAACTGACATTTGACAGTTCTAAGTGGACGTCCAAAGTCGTTCACTAACTCCGGATGATCGAGCGATAATCGCACGGATGATTCGAGCGTAGTAAGTGAACGCAGCCAAGGGGCCCGTTCACATAAACGTTCGAGGACGCACGGATCACCCGCGCGTACACTCGAAATCATTCACGGCGTCGTCGGGCGTTCGCCTGGGTCATCCGAAAAATAGTAGGGGAGGGGAAGAATAGTATGAAACTTACACTTTACAGTTGTCATGGGCCCGACCACATAACTTGGCTTCAATCGAATTCTCAATATCGCAACCACTAATGCCTTGCGATAGAGTCGAAATTGCTATGAAAAAAGTGATAATCCGATTGTAACCAAGTTCTGTAATTGGCCCACAGTTCTATGTGGACGTCCAAAGTCGTTCACTAACTCCGGATGATCGAGCGATAATCGCACAGATGATTCGAGCGTGTAAGTGAACACAGCCCTGTAGTTGCATCGGTTTACATGAAGTTCTAGGTTGCCCCGTCCTCCTTTGTCGATGGCTAATATTGATTAACTTCGTGTCTGAAAGATAACGCCTCCCAAATCTATATTTTATTATTTTTATAGCAGTTAACGCCTGCGTAAATATGTATAATAATTTTCTAATAGAAAAGTTTGGATTACAGACGAGATTCGAACTCACATCTGTGACTCAGCGCGACACATGCCTTTGCCAATACCATGCGTCGTCATCCAAATCTTTCCAGTAGCTTCTTTGAACCCGTCTTATGGGGACGGTAAGCTAGTGGAAAGATTTGGTAGACGACGCATAGGTCTCGGTAGCCGAATTGGTAAAGGAATGTGCCGCGCTAAGGCACAGTGTGCGAGTTCGAATATCGTCCGTGATCCAAATTTACTAGATATTAATAAAATAAAAAAACTACTAGTAATAATGTAATACGTATTAGCAAAGATGATCAGAAAGGAAAGATCGCTCAATCCTTATTCCACTTACAGTAGTTTAAAAAATGTTGCTAGATGGCGTTACTTGGCTCGCTAGATCTAAAATTTATCTGAAATCGACGAAATATCGCATTTTACTGTTCTGGTTTATCATATTTATTTATTCTGAGCATAAAATACAAAAATTTCATGACATTAGTAACGAAAATAGGAAATTCATAATCAGGTATTTTTAACAGTTGATTTGTTGAACAAATATCACGATTTACCTGAAGGAGCATGCAGTTAGTTATACAAAATAAACAGAAGATGGCGCACATTTGAAAGTGTTTAGATTTTCGCGCGTTTGTCATATGTCATTGTTTGGATGATTTGGGGCCCGTTCACTTATACGTTCGAGGACGCACGGATCACCCGCGCGTACACTCGAAATCGTTCACGGCGTCGTCGGGCGTTCGCCTGGGTCATCCGAAAAATAGTAGGGGAGGGGAAGAATAGTATGAAAATGACACTTGACAGTTGTCAGTTGTATGTGGACGTCCAAAGTCGTTCACTATTTATTCCAGGTATATTATATTCCAGGGTATAAAGCTATCTCCATTCCGAATTTTATCAAAATCCGTTCCACCCGCGTGAGTGATGATGATGATGATGATGACGATGAAGGTATCTTACATGTAATTCCAGGGTATAAGCTATCTCCATTCCAAATTTCATCAAAATCCTGCAAAGTGCAATCATTTGTGTGATGAGCAGAAATGTTTGTTTCCGAGTTATGGATGTTATAATATTCGTATCTATATATGTTTATCCGTTATCTAGTACCCATAGTACAGGGTATCCTAGTTTGGGGCTAGGTAATTGGTGTGGAATCGTCCCGAATATACTTATTAATTGGGAGCTACGATGCCACAGAAAGGTACACACACACACACATACATAAGTGATACACACCCTAAAATTATAACACAAGTCTCTTTGTTCGGGGGTTAATAAACTAACTCACTTTCGCTTTATAATAATAATAAGATATGATGCTGGCCACATCTTCACATTCACATCTTTTTTACCACAAACAGAAGCTTTCCTTTTTCTCAATTCGTCTTTTAACTGTATCACTGTCATTATGGATTTTCACTATAAAAACTGGAAATTAATACTCGATACAATCAAACAACAAAACAGAAATGGCGGAGTTTAGGTCTAGTCGCTCGTGGCGACCTCTACAATAAGCTTTGCGTTTTGTTCCCCATTCAATCGCTAGTCGACTTACACTCCATCACACCCACTCATATATTACGCTATACATACCTTTACACACGCTTACAACGAAGTTTTAGTTTCCAATTTTTCGATAGATGGCACTAGGATACACCACTACTACTTTACTAGGATGTATCACACTTCAACTAATATAACAACATCAAGTTAGTACCGGCGACGATAATAAGTTTTACGGGAGCTTTGTACTAAGGTATGACGTTAGCTGTTAAGAATAGTTGTATCAGAGGCCGATGTAAAGAAATTAAATCACATAACTTCTTGAATTACTACTTTTATTTTGCAACGACGCTACATAAACTTGACATCTTGCTAGAGAGGAGCAGACTAGCCAAAGATATTTTTTTATACTCTAACCTGTGCGTTCAAGTTGAAGAGATGGCATTTTTAACAGCTAATAAGTAATTCGGCCTGACAAACTCTGACACCAGCAGTGCGATTACGTAATGTTGATCATGACGGTTTCAAGCCGTCAAATTCAATAATGCTTTGCGATAGAGTCGATTTTGCTATGAAAAAAGTGACAATATGATTGAAGCCAAGTTCTGTAATTGGGCCACAGAGGCCCGCACTATCTCATTCAACAAACAAACCAACCCATTCCTATAAAAATGAAACGAGTTGTTTTTCCAACTTCACGTTACTTTTTGACGTTTTTTGTATGACATTTATGTCAAAAGCGGACAGACAGTAAGCGAAAACGGTTCGTTTTAAGATATAGGAACCGGCCATTAAGTGCCTATCTACCAATGCCCCCAAACTCGACTTAGCCTTCTGCTAAAAGCCAAATACAATACAAACCAGAAGTGAAAGCATCATCTGACGAACGGTGAAATATAATTTGAATATAATCCAATGGAAAAAAAAACAACTGTACTCATTGACAGGCGGATAGGAAAGTACCTACACTTAAAGTACAATGTGCTACTGAAGATTGACAACTGACTACTGAAGAACTATATGTATTTTGTTTCACTATGGTGGTCCTCTGTATGTTTCCAAAACGAGTAGCAAGAGCAAAATTATAAAAGAGCAGGATTAACATAATATGTTTTTTGGATAGGATTTAATAATGACAAGATTTGAGCAGAAACGTTTTACAGAAAGCAGCCGATAAAAGTGCTTGCGTCAGAAGGGCTTCTCTTTTAACTGCACACTTACTTGAAGCCTCAATAATTCTGGCAATTCTTGGCTAGAGATGTCAATTTAAGGATCATACCTAAACAAGGAAATAAAACATATTTTAATAGGAACTTGTTAACTAATATCACAGCTGGTAGAGAGCTGTTCTAGCAAAGTGCAATGCTGAAAACAGTTCTCAAAGTCTTAAACTTTATTTATTGCAAAAACATATTTCAGTATTTTACAGAGCACTATTTTTTGGCAAATGTTATTTTCATTGCATGTGTAGGTGTGATCTTGAATCCTTGTAGCGCTTCCTTTGCCGCTGCCGACTGCATTTCATTTGCAAACTCAACGAATGCAATATCGTGCCTATTTGGTACCAGACGTACTTCTTTGAAGCCAGGGAACCTGTAAATGAAAACAAATTGACAGTTTCTAAATGTGGCGATTTTTGCAAAATAAATAACATGGCAGTATTGGCACTGTGGATTAGTTAACTCAACAATGGTAGCTGTTAGAAAAAATACAACTTACTGGTTGAACAACATAGACAACATCATCTCTGAGGTTTCATCAGGTAGATTGGTCAAGAACAGAATCTGGTTAGGAGGTTGCTCAACATTGACATTGTTGAGTAGACCCGGTGCTCCCATGCCGTGCATAGCATTAGCTCGGTTGATATCCTTGTTCTTCTTCTTCTTGCCATCATCCAAGCCTTTGGGAAGCTTGGGACGTTTAGGCCTCTCTTGGAAGGTACCTTTGCTCTTTGCAATGACGTCACTATCTGTCTTTGAGTATTGGATTCTCTGTAATAATATTTTTTAATTAATTTAATTTTCATATTCTAATATAATTTTTTATTAATTTAATTTTCATTTATGAAAAAGCGAACTACAAAACTACAGCGAAGAAAGGGAAGGGTAATGAGTTTAACAGCATGTATGTATCTATGTACAGTAGTCGCTGCAGAAGTATGTGTCTCGGAAGTTGTATGCTAGTCGCTGCATAAACTGCTATTTTTCAGGCGCAATCTCAATGATGAAGTTGAAGACAGCATTGTATAACTGCCTCGCTCACTAGCTTACGTTTTTCGCTTATTCTATCTCACTCTTACTTGATGCTGTTTTATCCCCAGAGCTGTACCTGCGCAATCATTCACAGAGCCTAACTTCACAAACATATAGAATAGCTGCTACTCCTGTGTGTGATTATGTGGATGTTCCACCATAGTCTCCCCTTTTGGTCCGATTTTCACAAGCAATTAATCGATTTTTCTTCATGTATAGAGTGCCAGTGATGACATACGGCACTGAGACGTGGTCGCTAACTATTGGTCTCATACAAAAGCTCAGAGTTGCGCAGCGTGCAATGGAGAGAGCTATGCTAGGTGTTTCACTACGTGATAGAATCAGAAATGAGGAAATCTGTAGAAGAACAAAGGTTACCAACATAGCTCTCAGATTTTGCAAGTTGAAGTGGCAATGGGCAGGCCATATAGTTCGCAGAACCGACAACCGCTGGGGAATAAAGGTTCTCGAATGGCGACCACAAACAAGCAAGCGAAGTGTAGGGAGACCCCCACACGATGAACCAACGACATTGTAGCCATCGCAGGAAGTCGGTGGATGGAGGTGACACAAGATCGCTCGGCATGGCGCTCTTTGGGGGAGGCCTATGTTCAGCAGTGGACTTCTAAAGGCTGACCTGATGATGATGATGATGATGATAGAGTGTCATAGGTAAGTTTTTTACCCGTCAACTGCGAAGCAGAGGATGAGTTTTTTAGTTTTAGTTTGAACACATAATCAAACTAAAAACTTTGTCAGATTTTGACAAGCGAGGTATCAATCGATTCGTCTTCATGTAGAGTGTCATGGGCTATTTTTAACCTGACCATAATCGGTTTTAGTATTTGAACTTATATCTTGCTTTACATTTCGATTATGTACTGAATACTACGTCAGCAGTTCCTACATATCACAACACATAATAATCATGTTATATTGTCAGCAACAGATGTGTGGAAGTAAGTTTCATGAGAAGTATTTACAATGACATAGTTGAAAAACCTTTTGATAGATTTGAAGCAAAGAAACAAAATATACTATATAGTGAAGCTAAATAAATTGATTATAAAAAATATGAGCATGTGTGAATAAATATTTTGTATACTTTAGACAGTTTTCTATGACTTACCATGGGTTTGTCATAAAATGGGAACCCTTGCATACTCCTCAAGGCAACGGTAGCACTGGATATCTCCTTGAAAATTACAAAAGCCTGGCCCCTCATTTTCAGTGTTTTCATCGCAACAATATCCAAGATTTGTCCGAATTGTGAGAAGATAGCATAGAGTGACTTTTTGAGTTCCTCTTTTTTAATTTTCTCATTTAGGTTGTTTATGTAGATTGAGTGGTTGGGGCGAATGTCCATGGCTGAAAGACAAATAATTAATATTAGAATATTGAGCGCAGTTTGTTTGTTGTTGCTTGTTGGACCAAGCAACAACAAACAAACTGCATCTGCACTGTGCTGGGGTGCGTTTAAGCAAGTCGGCGAAATTTTCACCGGATAAAATTTAACCAGCGGTTCGCTGAACGGAGTCTTAGGTTTATCTGTCAAATTCAAGTGTCGACTTGTCAAATTTATGTTCAGTTAATTTATTTATGTCCCACAGATAATTTTTATATTATATTCTTTGTACACAATTTATGTTACTGCATTATTATAAATATATATAGTATTTACGAATAAAACAATTAACATATTGAATCTAACCATGAATCGAATGACAAACAGCTGTCATTCAGACAGCAGACTAAAATTTAGCGACCTCAAAAGCTCGCTAAAATTTATCCTAGCCAGGCGAAAACTTATACCAGCGGACGCCCGTGAACGGGGCAGATTAAATTTTAGTCTGGTTAATTTTTCGCCTCGCGGTGTGCTTGAACGGGGTGTTTGACGTTTAGTCAGTTTAAATTTTATACTGGATAATTGACTTAAACGCACCCCTGGCATCTGGTGTCATAGTTTGTAAGGTGGCCCGAGAGCCTCTGACATGGCTTTAACAACCTGCCTGGCTAATATTAACCAATATCAGCCAGGCAGGAAGGGCACTGTATTCAGCACAATCACTGAAAATATACAACTGAAAACCAATGTTCTCAGGGTGATGAGCTTAGTGCAGTGCCAAGCAATTACTTACGTGCATGTAAAACGACCATCAAAAACTGAACTGACTCAAGGAGATTAAAGTTGATGATATCGACATAACCTTAAACGTAAGATTGAGGTTAGGTTATCCGAAACTTTGTTACTTCAGTGTACGATGCCGATTTTGCACATGATTAGTGATAGAATTTCACACAAAATAACCGATCATATTATTGTAAATTATTACAAATGGATTATTTTAAAGGAATACTTACTCATTGTGATGTTTCTGCCTTATTTTGAAGACAACAAGGAATGCACTAATCCAACTTCAAACTTTTTCCTAATACTTTTAATTTGTTATTTGGCTTCTGAACTAGCTAATAGATCACTTTTTTCACGGATTTTTACTAATAATCACAAATGTTATTAACAAAACTCAAACTATGTCTACCAAGCACAACCACCAAGCAATCAAACATTACTAAACTCTATGATTGATCAAACATCGAAGATTCGACCGACGCCAAGCCTCAATCAGGGTTGCCAGCTCGATTCCACGACTGGATGCTAAATGGCGTCCCACTACCAAATAGTGCAAGATTGCAGTGGATTTCCAAAACTAGTGCTAAACTTATTGAATATGAAATAAAACAATAATATCGAATAAAATGATTTTATTTGTCATAAACAAATTGTTACTAGACTTATTTTATTCCCACTCTTTTCTATAACATTGAACATTTAGCTCACTTTTTGCCTAAAGGAACATTAATTTGCTTAGTTTTTCTAGCTCAATAAACAGTAAGCTTTTGCATTACGACTGCCAAAGCAACACAGACTAGGTAGAGATACTACGTAAAAGCAATAAGGTAAGTATTGAGTATTATACCTTATTACGAATAATGTATAATAATTTATAAAGAATATTCCAACAAGAAAAAAAAAAGTTAAGAATCATCATTTGCAGCTTATTCCGCCCACTGCACAGCATAAGCCTCCTCCCTCTTACGCCATTCATCTCTGGTTTGAGCCAGTCTGGTCCAGGTCTTACCAGCGTGCTTTTATATGTCGTCAACCCATCGCTGGATGGGTCTTCCTCGGCTACGCTAACCATCACGTGGCCACCATTCCGTCAGGGTCTTACTCCACCTGCCATCACCACATCTTGCCAAGTGTCCTGCCCATCGCCACTTGAGTTTAATTATACGATATCTTCCACCTTGGTTCTTCGGATCTCCGTATTTCGAACTCAGTCACTCAACGTGATACCTAACATAGTGCGCTCCATGGCTCGTTGTGCGACTCGCATCTTGTGCACAGTCTCCTTAGTGAGCGTCGATGTTTTGGCACAATACGTCATTGTGGTTAAACACATTGGTTGTACAGACGGGTCTTCAGACATTGCAGCATTTTTCGGTCCCTGAGGACGTCATCAGGTTTGCCGCATGCAGCCCATCCCAGCTGGATGCGTCTTGTGATTTCTTTGTGCCTATGCTCTCTATCAAAAGAAAAACAATGTCCAAGATAGGCATAGTAAGTGACCACCTCCAAAGCCTCACCACCAACCTTAATAGTTGGTGGTGACATGCTGGGAATATTTGTCATCACCTTCGTGTTGGACATGTTCATCTTTAGACCAACTCCAAGAGAAGTATAGGTCTTGTAACATCACTTGCAGATCTGACGGCTTTTCACTGATAATAATCAGGTCATCTGCAAAATGGAGGTGAGACAAGTGGACACCACTAACTAAGACACCTTTATCCTCCCAATCGAGTAATTTAAGGACGTCCTCCAAGACTGCGGTAAATAACTTGGGTGATATGGTGTCTCCCTGTCGCACGCCCCACTTGTTTGGAATACTATCAAGTGAGTGCATGCATCCGTATCTGCATCGACGCTGATTCATACAGGTTTCCGAGGACATCCACATACCACATCCACTTGGCAGCGATGGAGGGAATGAAACACGGCCCAGTGTTCTACGCTATCAAAAGCCTTTTCGTAATCTACGAAAGCACAAGGGCCGGTTGAATTTGTCACATTTCTCCTTCAGCTGCTTCACGGTGTGAATGTGATCTATAGTAGAATATCCGCTTCGAAAAACTGCTTGCTCGATGGGCTGACATTCATCATGTTGACGAGTAATTCTTTGACTCAGAACTTTGGCAAATAGTTTGTGTATATGAGGGAGGAGGCTTATCGGTCTGTAATTACTTAATTTTGAGGTGTCTCCTTTCTTGTGCAATATCGTGACTACTGCGTTTTTCCACGCTTTTGGCGTATGACCGCTTGCAAGAACTTTGTTAAAGAGTTCTACGAGAATTCTAACAACTGGTTCCCCACCAGCTCTTAAGAGCTCAACTGTCAAAGCTCCGTCTTCACCAGGTGACTTATCGGACTTCATGTTATTGAGAGCCCACTTCTATAGGCAGGATGGGAGGTAAATTATCTTCACTTCGGCATTCGACGGACTCAGCTATTGGATCGTCTTCTAAAGTTTCCGGTGCTACCATTGTAGAGGCATACATGTTTTCATAGAACTCTTCAACAATTTCCAACATATCATATCTACTGCTTGTTTTAACTCCACTTTTATTCGTTAATGCTCTTATCTGTGATGTTCCTGAATTTAATTTCTTCCTGAAAACTTACGGCCCTCTGCTTTCTACAATTGTTTTCATTATAGTGAGCTTATTATGTGTTCTTAATCTTCTCTTACTGCTTTATGTATAATTTTGTTAGTTTCTTCTATTTTCCTCTGATCGTTAACATTGTTTTGTGGTAGTTTACGTCTTTTATCTATTAGTGCCAATGTTTCTGGTGTTAGTGCTGATTGTTTTTTCGGTATGGAGCCAATGTGTTCCTTTGCAGTGTGAATAATGGTCTCGGATAGCTTTTTGTTCAGACTGTCTATGTCCAGATTTAACTTATCTAAGCCCTCAAATTTATTTTTCAGTTCCATTCTGAAAATATCCTGTAAAAGTGCAATTTCTCTTTTATCGTATCATTTAGGTGTTTTTATCAATTTCTTTCTTTCCATAGACAAGTTAATTTGAACTCAGCTCCGACTAATCTGTGGTCACTGCCGGTTTTAAACCATTTGAGTACCGATACGTCATTCACCATGTGCCTCTATGAGGCAATGACGTAATCTACCTCATTTTTGGTATAACCGTCGGGACTAGCCCAGGTCCACTTTCTTGAAGGTCTTTTGTAAAAGAAAGTGTTCATAGCAAAAAGCCTGTTCTTTTCAAGAAAGTCTACCAAAGTTTGACCTCTTTTATTGCGGATGCCAAGACCAAAATTTCCAACTGACTTATTTTCTGTATTGAGCCGTTGACCAATGTTAGCATTACAGTCATCCATGATTGTAAAAAAGTGACAATGTTTTTCTTTGAGAGCTTTATCCACGTCTTCGAAAAATTGTTCGACTTCCTCATCGTCATGGTCGGAAGTTGGAGCGTATACTTGAACTACTTTTAATCCGTAGCATTTGTTTAAGAGTAATAATTGTATAACATACACGAGTTGAAATGCTGTTAAATACCTGTATTGCGGGGGCTAGTTTCTTGTTTACTAAAAAGCCAACTCCTCCATACGACGAGTCATCGTGACCTCGGAAAACAGTAAATTTCCAGATGGTAGTTTTATCAAATCTTCTCCTCTTCTTCGTACTTCTGACAGTCCAATTAAATCCCATTTGATGTTGTTAGCTTCCAATTCAAGTTCGTGAAGTCTCTCGTCCGTGCGCAACGTCCTAGTGTTAAAACACGCCAGGTTAAAACCTAGTCCAAAAATTATATATTTGGAGCTATGTTTTAGTAGCTAAATTAATCATATTATTATATTATATATAATTAATTAAATTAATCATATTATTATATCATATTATTATATTATATAATAATATGATTAATTTAGCTACTAAAACATAGCTCCAAATATATAATTTTTGGACTAGGTTTTAACAAAATATATATATATATCGAATATATAATATATATCTATAATATATCTCGAATATATATCGAAGAAGAAGATCTGACCTTAGTGGCCATCGGTTCTGCATTTTTTCACGCAAAAGTGGGAACAGATGGCGTCAAAAGCACTTGAATTTACTAATAAATCAGCAATAACGATAATAACTATTTACAAAGCTATTTCTAAATTAATTTACAATTTATTAAAGCCTATTAACAAGCAATCAAAGCCCAGAAAAGCATTGGATGATCATAAATAAACTTACTTCGGAACACCATCACAATTTGAAGTCAAATTAAAGAATCATTAAAATAATAATTGAACTATTTACAAAACCATTACTTAACTTGATGATTAAATAAGATTCTATTATTTTAGAGATAAAATAGTACGCTGAATCAGTTCATAATTATAATCAGATAAATCTTCATATTTGCTTGAATGAAGAAACTTTGCGGCGAAATATATATATATATATATATATATATATATATATAAATATAAATATATATATCATGATTAGTTAAAAAATGATGATTAGGTTAAGCGTTAAGCGTCGATGGTAATTTAGCTACTAAAATATAGCTCCAAGTATAACATTTTTTTATCTTTCTATTATGTGTATGGTGTACCACATATTATTTTTCAATATTTTGTTAACATACCTCAACACAATAATATTATTATCGGAATATGCTGATATTGTGTTGGTGGATTGTATAGGTTGGTAACAAACAACTAATAAAATTACTAACTAGACTGTACTTGAACAGAATTATCTAGGAATCATTAATACTGTAATTACATCTCACCTAAGTTAGGTTATGTTATTCTTTAGAATATAAATAAAATTATTGACGCTATAGTGTAGTTACCACATTCCCTTTCTTCTATTATAGCAAGTGAAACTAATTCTGAACCTAATAAAATATAAGCAAGTTGATTTCTAATATAAGCTTGAAAATTACTGAGCAGTTTAGTACCTACCTAACATGTACAAAAAAAAGGCATAATCTAAGGATTATTCATAGAAACAAGGAAATAGAATTGTTATATTTTTTATTGATTCTACCGCCAGATTCGGAATACACCACCATAGAAGAACTGGCAAGAAACTACGGGGCGTTTTTTTTTTGTCATCATTTTTACAACTATCATTAATAAAGATATCATACACTAAATACCTAACATACTAAACAACCTCTATGTGATACTAGGTCATAATGACACTTTATTACCGTTTTACAATCACCATGTGATCCTAATCATTTCTAACACAATCACATTATCGTATTGGTTATAATAACCAATATGGGAAACCATAGAACCGACAATATCTATTTGCAAAATACACAGTTATACACAGTACAGGGACAAGGAAACAGAGTAGCAGAATAACAGTGTAGGTAATATTTGTTGTAAGAGCGATGTCACATCTGTTGTCTATGGTAGGTGGTTGTGTAGTCTGTAGCAGACCTGTCGTGTGAAAAATGAAAAGCGGGTGGTATTGGAGACTAATTTAAATAAAATATTCTTCCTTGTGCAGTCCTCGTTTTCTTCTGACCCATAACCCTCAATTGGTTATGGGCCCAAGGAACTCGATTGACTAGTGTGGGGCGACCGGCTTTTGTTTCTGAAAAAAAAAAACAAAAGTGAAGATCAGCCACGACGGCGGTGAATGCGAAGTGCTGCTGTAAAATAATTCACATTGGAAGGGCGGATTGATCACAAATATGTTGTGTTGAATGGAAAAACTGGCCGGCTTGGAAATTCCAGATGTCAGTTATTCTGAAGTCGAAGAAACTGTATGGAGTAGTAACCGGAGGAGAAACAGCGTCAGATAATGATCTAGAAAAATGGCAGGACAGAGATAATAAGGCGCAAGAAATAATAGTGACAAGACTTGATGAGAAAATTATGTCGTATATTTCGTCGTGTACAACGAGTACAGATGTGGGAAAAATTGATTACTCTCTATGAGCCCTCATCACAGGTGAGCGTTCACTTTGTGCAACAAAGATTCTTTAGTCTTACTTTTGAGGAGCCAATCATGATGTTTATATCTAAATTAGAGGAAATAACAAACCAACTGCGAACTATGGGGGAGGTTCCATCAGATAGGATGATTGTCACAAAGACACTTATGTCGTTACCTGATAAATACCGTCACTTTGTGAGTGCGTGGGAGTCAGTACCTGAAAGTCAGCAAAACATGAAAGAGTTGACCTCGAGACTGCTCATTGAAGAAGAACGCAGTGCACAGCATGAGCTTAATCCAACTACATCAGCTTTTATGTAGAGAAGCAAACCTACTGGATCTGCAGCAGATGATATAATTGCACAGAAGTGTTTTGTGTGTGGCAAAGTTGGAAACTACAAGCGTGACTGTAAACAAAGAGTTTTCGCTGCAAAAAGATGGGACATTTGGCAGCTGTGTGTAACCAAATAAAGTGTTATCAGTGTAATAAGATGGGTCACCTAGCTAAAAACTTTAGTACATCTATTGATAACAAAGATAAGGCATGTAAGAGTGCTTTCGTAGTACAGGAACCGTTGTGTACAAATAAAAATCAACTAAATTTTATTATGGATTCAGGGGCCAGTGAACATATGACTTATAATAGAAAATTGCTTTGTAATTTGAGAAATATTGAAAAACAAGTAATAATTGGGGACGGGAAAGCATTAAATGTTGAAGGAATAGGGGACATACATTTTTTAGCTTATAATGGATCAGATTATGTGCCTTCTGTGATCTAAAACGTCTTGTATGTTCCTAATTTACATGCAAATTTGTTTTCTTTATCTAGCGCAGTAGATCATGGCCATACAGTATTATCAGGAGAAAAACAATGTAAATTCATAAATAAACGACATGTAGTAGCTTTAACAAAACGATTAGGCAGTCTATATATAATGGATTTTAAAATAGAAAGTAACTTTGAGAATAATAGTAATGGGAGTGCAATTGCCTTAGTAAGTTTGTCTATATGGCATGAAAGATTGGCTCATCAAAATTTTAAGCACGTAAAAGAAATATTACACAAAAACAATATAAAATATGAAGGGCAGACTGATCAGTGTACATCTTGCATTCTAGGAAAGCAGCATAGGTTACCCTTTCCTAACAGCAATAGTCGAGCAGAGAGTCCGGGAGAGCTGATTCATGCAGACTTGTGTGGTTCAATGGAGGTAAGTTCGCTGGGTAAGTCTTCTTATTTCCTGTTACTGAAGGACGACTATAGTAACTACAGGTTTGTGTATTTTCTCAAAAATAAGTACGAGACCAAAGACAGAATTGCGGAGTTCCTGGAGCTTGTTAAAAATCATCATGGATATAGGGTGAGACGGTTAAGGTCAGACGGGGGTGGTGAATTTATTAATAGGGATGTAGAAGAATTATTCAAACATAAGGGAATTGTGCATGACACCACTGTAGCTTATATGCCAGAGCAAAATGTAAGGATAGAAAGAGAGATGAGAACAATTGTGGAATCTGCAAGGACTATGATAATAAATGCAGGGGTGAGCAAGGAGTTTTGGGCGGAAGCAGTGAATAATGCAGTCTTTACGATAAATAGGACTGGTTCTAGTAACCAAAAGGGAAAAACACCAAGTTCTGTAAAATTACTTTTGATATAAATATTCTCAGAATATTTGGAACGGAGGTTTATGCTCACATTACTAAACAGAAAAGGCGCAAGTGGGACCCGAAAGGTAAATTGGGTATCTTCATTGGCTATGGTACCACAACAAAAGGATACAGGGTGTGGTTTGAAGATATAGGATGTGTAGAAACGCACAGGGATGTGATATTTGTCCAAACGGTAAGGAAAGAAGAAGAAGAGATACAACAAACAGTTCAAAAGATTGAACCAGTAAGTGAAGAAGAAGAAGAAGAGGGAAATTTAGTGGAAGAAGAGGAAAGAGAAGAAGAAATAGGAATTAAAGAGAGACCAGAAACAGAGGTCTGAAGGTGATGCGGAAATAGAAGAAGAGCGTGTTGAAGAGGACTGGTTTAGTCCAGAAGAAGAAGAAGGGTTAGAAAATGAAAGGCTAGTCCTTTCATTTTCAGAGGAAGAAGAATGAAGAAGCCCGCATGGATGAGTGATTATGAAGTAGGACTGGTGGCACAAAGAGAAGAAGAGTTGAGTTATGAAGAGGCAGTGAATGGAGAAGATAGAAATAAGTGGCAGAAGGCAATACAAAGGGAGTTAGAGGCACTGAAGCAAAATAGTACATGGAAAGAGACAAATTTACCTAAAGGTAAGAAGACAATTGATAGTAAGTGGGGTTTTAAGATCAAAAAGGATGGAGACAATGAGATTTATAAAGCAACACTCGTAGCAAGAGGTGTCAAGCAAGAAGGTAGACTAGATCATTCAGAAATATATGCTCCAATAGCGAAGTTACCAACATTACGTATATTGTTAGCTATAGCAAACAAATATTGTTTAGACATACAACAAATGGATGTGAAGAGTGCTTTCTTGTATGGAAGAATTGAGGAAGAAGTCTATTTAGAGAAGCCAAAAGGAATGAAAAAGGATGGTATGGTGCTAAAACTGGAAAGATCATTATATGGACTTCAGAAGTCGCCAAGATATTGGAATGAGAGGTTCCATATGTTAATGATGCAGGAAGGGTTTATTCAAAATAAGTGTGATTACTGTTTATATTTCAAGAAGGACATACAGTTCTATGTGTTGCTTTATGTCGATGACATACTCTTGATTTCAAGAAACAGTTAAGAAATCGAGAAGATGAAAGAAGTGCTGAAGAAGAATTTTAATATGAAAGACATGAATGGAGTTTCTAAGTACTTAGGAATAAACATAAGGAAGAAGGATGACTCAATAGAAATTGACCAGGAAGACTATCTGAAAGACATTTTAAAGAAGTATAAAATGGAAGACTGCAAACCAGTGTCAACACCTATGGAGCCTGGAATGAAAATTGAGAGGAGTGATAAAGCTGATGAAGAGTTAACGAGAAGATGCAGAAAGCTGATTGGTAGCTTAATGTACTGTTATGAGACGCTTAGGTTGTCTTTTTAAAAAAAGGAATTAAGAATAAAATAAAATAATAATTGATTTTCGAGACAACCGTCTGATTTGGATAGTGGATGAAGACTAAAGGGATGGATGTGTAACTGTGACTCTATCTGTAACTCTATAGCAAAAGAAATGATGACTTGGCAATAAAGGGTTCATAAGTTATCTATAACATCTCCCTGGGGTAGACTAAACTTCGGGGTTAAAATTTCGAAGTTTAGGAAAACAACTAAGGAAATTATATATTTCTTCTAATACTGGGAGCCGGAATATCTTCCGGGTTCTGGTGAGGTTTGATGATCTTAAGAGGGATGACAGGATCGGGATTTGGTGTTTGTTCTATAGTTGAGTTTACTGGGACCGATCGGGAAAACTTAGGAAAGCGATAAGGAAGACGGTTGTGCGATTTAATATAGAAAAACAGTTTAGCGATACAAAATAAAATAATAGTACAAGTAATTAAAATTAATAAAATCGAGTAATGAGTCTCGTATTTAATGATTTGATGCTTATTTATAATTTTATCGGTTTCTGCCGATATAGATTTTAATTTAGATTTTATTTCCTGGGTGAAAATATCCAGATCGACGTTTCGTAATTTCATACGAGGTTCATTACTTAATTATTTTTCAAACTTATTTAAACTACAACAGGAATCATTTATTATATTAAAATCAGAATGGTTTAAAGTGGCATTGATTTTTAAATTATTAAATTTAGGTATTAATTTGGTGCTTTGACAGTATGCAACATAATTATTTGGGATGTTTACAATTCCCCTTCCAATAATATTTAATTCTAAACTTTTCTGATTGGGACATTCTATGTATAATTTATTGCTCTGAGATTGTACATAAATCCAGTTATTATTACAAAGCGATTTCCATAAATCTAAATGTCCGTAAATGAAATCGGTTTGGCACTGCACTGGTAAGGCACTTATGACGTTTGATAGTAGTTCACTTTCGCAACTGGGGTTCGCTTTAGTTGGGAACACGGTCATGACGTCACAGATGAACTCGTGAGAGCTTATGAGAGTGAGAGGGTTATGTGAGAGCTCTGCATTCTTTCAGTGATTCGAGGTTACAATATTCTGATTTATCCTTGGTCATTGCGATGTATTTACTGCTAGGGACTATAAAACTAAATGAGTTCGGTTTTACACTGCTATGTGGAGATGGTAGTGCTATATTATGGTACAAGCTGTAATCCTTAGGTGATACTAAAGGTATTCTTAATATAAAAACAATCCTGTTGTTTAAACTATAACAAATTACATTCGAAACATTCATTAAAATATGAATATGACTTAACTCTAAAGACACGGGTAATTTAAGATCTGCAGGTAGGTATCTGTAATTATCAACAAGCTCTTGGTATAGCTGCGTGGGAGGTAACACGGCTGGGTGAAGTATGTTTTGAAAACTAAACATGATAGCATTTGTTATGTCCTCTAGTTGAAATGATAAGGTGAGGACAGAGACTTCCAAACTGTTTAAAATTGAATTTATATTTGCCTTTATTTTTAAATCGTTAGAAATTGCTGACATGTTTTTTAATTTTAAAGAGATATTGTCGATACTTTCACTAAGTCTGGCTTCATTAATTTTTATTTTACTTAAAGTTTCATTAAATTTAGACAAAGTAAAAGTTGTAACCAAAATATTTTGTTTAATTAATGAACCCAGTCTTTTCTCATCACTTTGTACAGTTTGAATAGCATTGTCATATTTAATAGCGTCATCCTCGTCTAGGGTCCCAAAGATAGTTTTGGATAGGGTGCCTATACCACCTATCCATGCTCCACGTTTGAACCTATTATTACTTGTAAGGTGAGCAATAGAGGAATACTCGGTAACAATATCACTATATCTAACTGTTAGCGGCTCTAATACGTTATGACATTCTAACTTAGTTCAATTTCAATTTGATTGCATAAGAAGCGTGTTGTGCCTAATACCGAGTTAATATTTTGAATATGAGGTTCGATGTAAGAAATGTCTAACGGAGTTACTATATCTAGGTATCCAGTGTTAATTTTGAGTTCACCAATTGGATCAAAGTATATGCCGGAGCTCGAGTTGATTGGTTGAACATACTCATGGTGACCTTGGACCAGTACGCTGTAATGAAAAGAAACATTGAAGTTACTAACTACTAACCCTAACTAATTATCCTAATAAACAATATGTTTTAAGTGCGTGGAACTTCGTGGACATCCACGTGTTTAACTTCATCATAGTGATGTTTCGCATGGCGTCTATTTATTAGTAAAGATAAAGTATGATTGCCATGAATTTTTACGACTTTGTATGGGCCTTTCCATATAGGAGATAAGGCTTTGCGCATTCTGAGATGGTTTTTTAGTAAAACGTAATCGCCTACTTTGTACTCGACAGGGCGAGTATGTGAGTCATAATAGGTTTTAGAATTTTCTTTAGATTTATGTATGTATTCTAAGGCTTTATCACGTGCGTGTTTCATACGGTGTTGTAGAAGTTTTACATACTCAGGATAGGTAGTATTAGAGTTATCATTATATACTGAGTCTGGGATATGGGGCTTATGCCCAAATAATAACTCGTATGGTGTATAGTGTGTGGTTGAATGTACAGCAGTATTGTATGCCAACATGGAGGTATACACATACTGGGGCCAATTATCTTGATTTTCATTAGCATATGATTTAAGGTATTCTTTAAGAGTGGAATGTGATCTTTCTAAAGCACCTTGCGTTTGTGGGTGGTAGGGTGATGAAAATAATTGTTTAATTTTAAAGAACCCGCACGTTTTTTTTAAAGAGTTCTGCTGTGAAATTGGTGCCTTGATCGGTGAGTATATGTTTTGGGATACCAAAGAGTGATATAAAGTGAAGGAGACAGTCGCTTGCTTCTGCTGCTGTGTTACTGCGAAGAGGATATGCTAATGAGAATTTTGTAAGGTCGTCTTGCATTGTCAGAATATACTTAAGTTTGGCCGTGCCAGATTCAGGCAGAGGACCTACGATATCAAGGGCTAGCCTTTCGAATGGAGACGTAGAAGTAGATGTTATTACCATCGGTGCTCTATTTATTTTACGCAACGCTTTGTTAGTTTGGCATGATGGACATTTTTTAACGTAATTCTCGATATCACTGCGCATATTTTTCCAGGAAAATCTTTCCTTGATGCGGTTTAGCATTCTTGTGGATCCTAAATGTCCTGCAATAGGGATGTCATGGTTTTCCTTTAGGATCTTAGGGATTTCGCTAAGCGAAGGATATATAATATTATTGTGGTAGATATGAATTTTAATATTGGTGCCATCGAATAAATATGCCAACATATTATAGATTTTTGCAAAGGAGTGTTTATCAAAAGGATTTCTAAAATCAGAAATGCTAATCTCATTTACTGTGGGATATGACATGATTATTTCATCGCGAATAGATTTCAGGCATTTAAATATGTCCGGATACGAGTGTTCGTCAAAATGGTGAACTTTCGTGAATAACAAAAGGTAAGTTTTATTTTCGATAGTAAGAGGCAAATAGTTATGTAAGGCTCTTTCTTTTTTCAGGAAGTCATCGCGCTCGTTGTTTTGACAATTGTTGAGTACTTCTGGAACATATGGCATGGATTCATCCATGTCTATTGAGGTAGGAATTATTATCAATTTTTGTGCTCCTTTCAGCAAGTCTTCATTATGTTGACAGTATGCAACATAATTATTTGGGATGTTTACAATTCCCCTTCCAATAATATTTAATTCTAAACTTTTCTGATTGGGACATTCTATGTATAATTTATTGCTCTGAGATTGTACATAAATCCAGTTATTATTACAAAGCGATTTCCATAAATCTAAATGTCCGTAAATGAAATCGGTTTGGCACTGCACTGGTAAGGCACTTATGACGTTTGATAGTAGTTCACTTTCGCAACTGGGGTTCGCTTTAGTTGGGAACACGGTCATGACGTCACAGATGAACTCGTGAGAGCTTATGAGAGTGAGAGGGTTATGTGAGAGCTCTGCATTCTTTCAGTGATTCGAGGTTACAATATTCTGATTTATCCTTGGTCATTGCGATGTATTTACTGCTAGGGACTATAAAACTAAATGAGTTCGGTTTTACACTGCTATGTGGAGATGGTAGTGCTATATTATGGTACAAGCTGTAATCCTTAGGTGATACTAAAGGTATTCTTAATATAAAAACAATCCTGTTGTTTAAACTATAACAAATTACATTCGAAACATTCATTAAAATATGAATATGACTTAACTCTAAAGACACGGGTAATTTAAGATCTGCAGGTAGGTATCTGTAATTATCAACAAGCTCTTGGTATAGCTGCGTGGGAGGTAACACGGCTGGGTGAAGTATGTTTTGAAAACTAAACATGATAGCATTTGTTATGTCCTCTAGTTGAAATGATAAGGTGAGGACAGAGACTTCCAAACTGTTTAAAATTGAATTTATATTTGCCTTTATTTTTAAATCGTTAGAAATTGCTGACATGTTTTTTAATTTTAAAGAGATATTGTCGATACTTTCACTAAGTCTGGCTTCATTAATTTTTATTTTACTTAAAGTTTCATTAAATTTAGACAAAGTAAAAGTTGTAACCAAAATATTTTGTTTAATTAATGAACCCAGTCTTTTCTCATCACTTTGTACAGTTTGAATAGCATTGTCATATTTAATAGCGTCATCCTCGTCTAGGGTCCCAAAGATAGTTTTGGATAGGGTGCCTATACCACCTATCCATGCTCCACGTTTGAACCTATTATTACTTGTAAGGTGAGCAATAGAGGAATACTCGGTAACAATATCACTATATCTAACTGTTAGCGGCTCTAATACGTTATGACATTCTAACTTAGTTCAATTTCAATTTGATTGCATAAGAAGCGTGTTGTGCCTAATACCGAGTTAATATTTTGAATATGAGGTTCGATGTAAGAAATGTCTAACGGAGTTACTATATCTAGGTATCCAGTGTTAATTTTGAGTTCACCAATTGGATCAAAGTATATGCCGGAGCTCGAGTTGATTGGTTGAACATACTCATGGTGACCTTGGACCAGTACGCTGTAATGAAAAGAAACATTGAAGTTACTAACTACTAACCCTAACTAATTATCCTAATAAACAATATGTTTTAAGTGCGTGGAACTTCGTGGACATCCACGTGTTTAACTTCATCATAGTGATGTTTCGCATGGCGTCTATTTATTAGTAAAGATAAAGTATGATTGCCATGAATTTTTACGACTTTGTATGGGCCTTTCCATATAGGAGATAAGGCTTTGCGCATTCTGAGATGGTTTTTTAGTAAAACGTAATCGCCTACTTTGTACTCGACAGGGCGAGTATGTGAGTCATAATAGGTTTTAGAATTTTCTTTAGATTTATGTATGTATTCTAAGGCTTTATCACGTGCGTGTTTCATACGGTGTTGTAGAAGTTTTACATACTCAGGATAGGTAGTATTAGAGTTATCATTATATACTGAGTCTGGGATATGGGGCTTATGCCCAAATAATAACTCGTATGGTGTATAGTGTGTGGTTGAATGTACAGCAGTATTGTATGCCAACATGGAGGTATACACATACTGGGGCCAATTATCTTGATTTTCATTAGCATATGATTTAAGGTATTCTTTAAGAGTGGAATGTGATCTTTCTAAAGCACCTTGCGTTTGTGGGTGGTAGGGTGATGAAAATAATTGTTTAATTTTAAAGAACCCGCACGTTTTTTTTAAAGAGTTCTGCTGTGAAATTGGTGCCTTGATCGGTGAGTATATGTTTTGGGATACCAAAGAGTGATATAAAGTGAAGGAGACAGTCGCTTGCTTCTGCTGCTGTGTTACTGCGAAGAGGATATGCTAATGAGAATTTTGTAAGGTCGTCTTGCATTGTCAGAATATACTTAAGTTTGGCCGTGCCAGATTCAGGCAGAGGACCTACGATATCAAGGGCTAGCCTTTCGAATGGAGACGTAGAAGTAGATGTTATTACCATCGGTGCTCTATTTATTTTACGCAACGCTTTGTTAGTTTGGCATGATGGACATTTTTTAACGTAATTCTCGATATCACTGCGCATATTTTTCCAGGAAAATCTTTCCTTGATGCGGTTTAGCATTCTTGTGGATCCTAAATGTCCTGCAATAGGGATGTCATGGTTTTCCTTTAGGATCTTAGGGATTTCGCTAAGCGAAGGATATATAATATTATTGTGGTAGATATGAATTTTAATATTGGTGCCATCGAATAAATATGCCAACATATTATAGATTTTTGCAAAGGAGTGTTTATCAAAAGGATTTCTAAAATCAGAAATGCTAATCTCATTTACTGTGGGATATGACATGATTATTTCATCGCGAATAGATTTCAGGCATTTAAATATGTCCGGATACGAGTGTTCGTCAAAATGGTGAACTTTCGTGAATAACAAAAGGTAAGTTTTATTTTCGATAGTAAGAGGCAAATAGTTATGTAAGGCTCTTTCTTTTTTCAGGAAGTCATCGCGCTCGTTGTTTTGACAATTGTTGAGTACTTCTGGAACATATGGCATGGATTCATCCATGTCTATTGAGGTAGGAATTATTATCAATTTTTGTGCTCCTTTCAGCAAGTCTTCATTATGTTCTGTTGTGACATGTTAAATCATGACTCCAAGTTAGATTTTTGTTATAGATCTCGATTAAATAAAATGTATTGGGTACAACGCCATCTGGCGAGGAGCAGCGTCTTTTCTATTAGATCAAGTTGTGTTTTCTCCGTATCTGAAAACCAGACGCCGAGTTTGGAAAAAAAGCCGAACTCCACCACGCGTGCGCCACTTTCTTCGTTAAAGGAATAATGAAAGCTTTTCTTGTTGAAGACAGATTGATAATTTCGCCTATCTAAGAATCAAGAAATAATGGTTGAATTTGCCTCTGCGAGTGAAAGGGAAAAGTTTTCATCTACTGTCTCAAGATAGATAAAATGGTTAATCCACGCAGCGACAGCTAGCGACAAGAGGCGTGAACTAGAAGGAACGTGTAAACGAAGCAGTGGCCTCTGACGGCAAGTAGCAGGGCTTCTGAGTGTTGCTATTATTTATTGACGTTCCAGGAATATTTCGGGCTCTAGATAACTTTGGACGAGGAACGGGTTGTTTAAAAATCCAGAATAGGTCGCATCTTTAAGTTGGCTAACAAATCATAAGTTCAGAAGGCAGCGTTTCATATGTCGAAAATAATTTAAATCTAGAAATCGCTTGCGATGGTCACACCATGGAAGGTTTTGACATAATGGCGAAATCACATGTAAGTTCCGGAAAGATGGTTTTTTTATATGAAGTTTTTCGTAGTAAACACTGGAACCTGATCGGAATGTACCAGAACTGGCTGGAGGACAGTGACCTGTATAGCTAGGCCGACAAGGTCTGCTTTACGAAGCAAGTTGCAGAGTTCTTTCTAGAGTTTTCTGGATACCGGAAGTTCGAGGTCTGAGTAGAATGCTACTCGAAGTGCAAACCAAAGTTCGTATATATACAAGAGAGAAGCCTGTGGATGGGATTTTGATTTCGGACGTAAAACTGGATTTAGTTCACGTAGTTGGCATGTCATTAAGAAACACGCAGTTTCTCTTGTGTGAACATAACGACCGAGGCACACTGTCCAGAACGAAGCTGCCCTGTTACAGGCGAAATAAGTATACGAGTGCAAAAGCCAGGTCAAAATCGTGCATCTACGGTCGGCTATTGTCGTCACCACTGCGAGCTGCTGTGCGCGATCACCCGGGGCTCACCACCGTTCGTGGAAGAAGCCGGTCTACGAGGGACTCCAGAAGGACTCCAACGCACCACCTGTCCAGTAGAAGATACCAGGCACCGTTCGTTAAGAAGCAGTAGGAGCTGATCGAGTGGAGTAAGGAGGCGTTCCGCGGGTGCACGCGAAACGACGGTACGGCGTCCCAGGAAGCTTCCAGGTTGGTCTACTCCAAATCATTTTGAGTCAGCGAGCTACGGTAGTGAGGGAAGCCTTCGCCTACTTGCGGGTTAATATATTGTTGAAAGATACTTTCTGTCTTACTTTCTGTCTTACTTTCTGTTTCACTTTCTGTTTTAGAGTTTAATATCCCTATGGGAAACACAATCTTGCACACACACACTCTGTTTGCACAAGTTCTCTTTTAATTTGAACATTCAAAGGCAAAGACAAGACTATTCCGTTGCGTTGTGACCAATTACATTATGAACTGCTGAGTACCGTCTCACTAAGTTATTGCCTAGGATATTGCAGCTCTATTGTAAATTCATATCATACAGGCCGAAGTTAAGTACTAGAATATATATGTTTGAGGAAATTGTAATCATATTTGAGAATTTTGAGTTTTGAGTATTAAGTAATATTTCCTATTATAAGATCTTGCTGTTTAGAATTATTTTGATGCAGAACAAACTAAATTAAGTGTAAAATATTTCTTTTTGAATTCCTCAGTAAAGGGGAGAGTACCAATATTTGATAACTCATGTGTGTCTTTTTTCTATTTTTTGTAATAAAGCCCTTTGTTATTGAATTTACCATATTGTTTTAATTCCTCGCCTTTACCTGAGAAGGAGGTCCGTTTCCTTAGCCGGGCAAACGGTCTTTTCACTGTAATGTCAGTATTATATGATTTTGTAGGTGATTTTAAGAATTTATTACAGGTTTCGTCAGATAAAGGTATGTTGTCAAGTACTGGAGGAGTGTCTGGATTATGGGTTGAGGATGTGGACGCAGGTAAGTTCTCAGGATTTTGCCAACTAGTTGAAGGTTGAGGATCTGATTCTATTTCAAGACGTGCTTCAGTCAACACAGAAAGTGGATCAAATTGGGATGATTCCATGAGGGTAGGAGGTTCTACGGCAGTAGGAGGTTCTACGGGAGTAGGAGGATCCAGAGGACTGAAATCAAGGTTTCTATCTTCCACTGGGCTTATCAGTTCGTCCAGTCTTATTAGTTCGTCAAGGGTGTCTTGACCAATTTCCTGAGCTGTTGATTCCAATGAATGTTCAGTACTAGGATTAGTATCGTCAAGTGGATTTGGCTTACAGAGGATCCTGAGTCTACAAGTAAGGTTAAGGGAATGTCAGATACGGAAGATTCAACCAGTACATGAGGTAGTAACGTTATTGCTGGGTTATTGGTAATCTCAAATACATTGGACTTAGAAGATTTTGGCAGGTTCATGTTCTGCGCGGATACAGTTGGTTTTGGCAGATTCGTATTCTGCTTGGATACAGTGGATTATAGCAGATTCATATTCTGCTTGGATACAGTGGATTTAGGCAGATTTGTATTCTGCGTGGACACAGTCGATTTTGGCAGACTTGTATTCTGCGTGGATACAGTGGATTTTGGCAGACCATCATGTAGCGATGTCTGCGAAGATTTTGACGTATTTATTGAATTATCTCCATGTAGCGGAGTGAATTCAGGTTTATTATTAAGGCTTACGGTGTCGATTTTTAAATTGTTAAGTCCCGTACGACACTGGAACGAGATAGTTACTTGTTTTTTGTTTCAGCATCAACGGTGTCATAACCTTCTACTGATTCAGCTGGGAATTCGTCTTCAGGGGTATCAGAAACAAAATGGACACGCTGTGGTGTCCTTGACTGATTTTGATCAAGTCTAAAGCGGTTATTAATGTATTCGCGTTTGCGGCATTGTTCTAGGGTATGTCCTGGCGTTTTGCAATATCTGCAGACGGGAATAGAAGAATCATTATTGTTATTAGGCCGATTGGGATAAAAATTGGGCCTAGGCTAGTTAACGTTTGCAGGGAATCGCTGATTTTGATCTCTACGCATAGGTTGGAAATTCGGCCTTGGGAAATTGGGCCTTGAAGTACCTGGCCTTTCTTGACGTGAGAAAGACGGATTATGTTTAAATAAAAATTGTTGTATTTTTTCTTCGGATATAGCAATGTTCACAGCTTCGTTAAGCGTTTTGGGCGACTTGCATCTAACGATGTTTGATATACGGGTTATCAATCCCATTTGGAAATGATGGAGGGCTAATTCCTACATGGCTGGTGTGCGTCCTATCATTTCTCTACTCTTATGGCCATGTGAAATGGATATTTCCGTAAGTAATTGTGAGAGACAAGTTTCTATTCTTAAAGCGTACTGGCTCACAGGTTCGTTAGTTTGTTGCTTACACTCCTGAAGGTCGGTGAGTAAGTGGGCATAGTTTTTCCTCTCGCTGAACTGAGTTTTGAGAAACTCTTTGAGTTGAGTCCAATTGGCAAACTCTTTAACAGAGCAGGCGGTTTGTGCTTTGCCCTGCAGTTGACATAATATGTATTTAAATAAAATATCTTTTTGGGCTTCAGAGGCTAAATCATAGGCGTTATTGCAGTTGACCAAAAAGGAGTTCAATGTTTCTCTAGATCCGTCAAATGGTTTTATGAATTTTAATAAAGTCGAAAGGTCAAGTTCAAATTTGTTGATCGCAGTGTTATTTTTTTTTCTGGACCTTGTGGGAATGCCAGAAGGCGGAGGACAAAGTGCCTCGTCTTCCGTGTCCGTTACAGCAATTTGAGTTTGTTCCAGCTTTGGACTTTGAGATCTACTCTCAGCCATTTTGAGTTTAGAATAAATAACAATCGCAATTCACACAATAAACAATTATTAAAACAACAACAAGTGTCAAAAAACAATTAATAAAACAATAGTAAGAAAAGTTTGAGATTCGCAATGACCAAGAATCACTTACTTGAGAACGGACAGAGTGATAACGAAAGCTATAATTACTTCGAAGTTCGCTCACGATATGTAGGATTTAGCAGGAATAGATAAGGCGCGTCACGTCGTCGCGTCGAATGGATGCTCGCTCGTCGGATGTGCTACGTACTCGCACGTCGGATGGCCAATACCGGTCACAGCACCAAGTTGTGCGTGACAGTGGTATGGCTTTGGTTGTTCTTGGAGAAGACTGACTGCAGCACAAGCAGTGCGCAGTAATGGGCCTTTTACACGATGAACTGGGTTTAAACTCGGTGCACTCCGATATCCAGGTATGTACAATGGAGTCACTTAGATAGAACTTGCACTACACAGCACAGGAATCGCGTCGAATTCCCGTATATATGACGGGATTTGTATCACGTACTCGGGATGGAGACGGTACCGGGGACTTCAAAAATCCCTTTACGCTGCCACCAAATGTTATGAGACGCTTAGGTTGAGTCTTTTAAAAAAAAGGAATTAAGAATAAAATAAAATAATAATTGATTTTCGAGACAACCGTCTGATTTGGATAGTGGATGAAGACTAAAGGGATGGATGTGTAACTGTGACTGTGTGTGATCTGTAACTCTATGGCAAAAGAAATGATGACTTGGCAATAAAGGGTTCATAAGTTATCTATAACAGTACGCTATGTTAGGTACTCGTCCTGACATTTGTTATGCCTTGAGCTATTTGAGCCGGTTTCAGGCATATGCGAATGAGGAAGTATGGAAGAGTTTAAAACGAATTTTAAGGTACATAAAAGGGACTTTAGGTATTAAATTAGTTTACAGGAAAGGTTCAGATGAAGCTCTGATTGGGTATTCTGATGCAGATTGGGGAGGAGACCAGGAAGGACACCGTAAGTCAACTTCAGGATATATTATGAAGGTATATGGTTGTACAGTTTCTTGGTCATCAAATAAGCAGCAGTGTGTGGCGTTATCTTCAACCGAAGCTGAGTATGTATCTCTAGCAAGGGGAATCTCTGAGGGGTGCTGGATAAAACATTTGCTAACAGAAATTAATTTAAAGTGTGACAAAGTAGTTATGTTCGAAGATAATCAGTCTGCCATTCATGTAGCCAAAAACCCAGAGAACCATAAGAGATTAAAACATAGATTTAAAGTACCATTTTATTAGAGACAAAGTTGAAAAGAAAATCGTGTTGCTTAAGTATATAGAGAGTGAGAAGCAAGTAGCTGATATATGTACTAAACCATTATGTAGATTGAAGTTTGTGGATTTGAGAAATAATTTGTTTTGAATAGGATTTGTGTACCAGATGTTTTTTGTACACTACTTAAGATGAGATAATACGTTCAGTAAGTTTTATTGTTTTTTGTTGAAAAGATGTTATGTTGAGTTTTCAGGGTTCCATTAGATAAACAAAGGGTTCTGTATTTTTTGTGTTGTTACCAAGAAGCTTATGATGTTACATCGAGGACGGGTGTTGTAAGAGCGATGTCACATCTGTTGTCTATGGTAGGTGGTTGTGTAGTCTGTAGCAGACGTGTCGTGTGAAAAATGAAAAGCGGGTGGTATTGGAGACTAATTTAAATAAAATATTCTTCCTTCTGCAGTCCTCGTTTTCTTCTGACCCATAACCCTCAATTATATTAATTGTACTTAACTTTTGGTGTCTTGTTGATACAACGACGACAGAAAACGAACAGAGGGCTGCTCAGCCCAGAGGCTGCTTTTTATAGAGATTCTACCCGCCAAAGTCACGTAGTCTTTGCACCAGCAGGAATGAGCCTGCAGATGGCGCCGAAGTGACGGAAATGTACATATTTTATTACATTGAAACTATTTAATAATTGTTAAATCGGTATTGTTTACACATTGTTAATCATTTAAATAATTAAGACGTTTAAATACATATTTTTCAGAATGTTAACAAATATTGAAAGTCAGAACAGTATTCTTATATTATTCTCATAAATTACAATTTTTAGCGGGAGAAGTTGTATTTTTACTACAATTATAGGTTTAAATGTACAGAGCTGATTAAGTAATAATACATTAATATTAATCGGGTAAGTACTTAGTTTTAAGCATTTCTATCAATATCGTAAGTTTACATGATTTTAAATCATTCTAATTTGAACGGAAATATATATACAGATGTTTCAGAGTTATAATACAATGACTCAGTAATTTTACTTAAAATTAAAGGATAACTGTACTTAAGCATTTTAAACAACATTATATAAATCTATAATTACCAATTGTAAGCTATTACTTAATAAGTTGTGGAACAGATTCCAGATCAGTTTTTCTTCATAAACATAATTTGTTATTATCACAGATTACAAACTCGCCATAGATCTAAGAAATTACATAATTATTTACAAAAAGATTCAATCGGTAGTCACTTTTGTCTTGAAGTGCAATATTTTATAAATACATTATAATATCGTCAGTGGTGAGGTGATTCAGTGAGAATATTCATTACATTGTTAAATACTAATGTTTTTCTATCGAGTTTAAAAAGTCTCTCTTGGTCTGAGGTTTATTCCGAGACTGACACAAACTTGGCGTTTCATAAATTTCATGAAGTATTGACTTTATTCTTCAAACCGTGCTTTCCTAAGAAAAAAATTAAACATACGTGTAAATTCAACCAGTGTAACTGGATTTCCAAAGTTATAAGAATTGCAGCAAGAAATAAACGTAAACTGCGATTTAAATACTATATGACAAAAAAGAAAAGTAGCAAACTAAAGTACTTGCGCTATAATAAAATATTTAAGAATTGTGTTTTTACAGCTCAGAAAATTAAAAATATTTCATTCATTAATAGTGCAAAAAACGTTTGTATAGCCTCCTGGAAGATAATAAACTCAATTTCAGCATCCAAGATGCCAAAAGGTACTATTAATAAACTTACATATAATGGTAGTACCTTTACTGAACCCTCTGACATTGCAAATGCTTTCAATGATTATTTTACTAACCTGACGAACACTAATAATAAAACTGACATTCATGATTATAAATACAACATAAAATCTATTGACTCGACTATGTTCTTGTTTCCTACAGACTACACAGAGGTCAGTAACGTAATCAACATGCTAAAATCTACGACGGCAGTTGGCTATGATGAAATTCCAACAAACATTTTAAAAGTCGGTAATGATATATTGACTCCATTATTGGTACATTTAATTAACCTATCGTTTGACGAAGGTGTTTTTCCTGATTTACTAAAAATAACTGTGATAAAACCTATATTTAAAAAAGATGACCAGGAGTTACCTGTAAATTATAGACCTATAGCTCTAATTCCTATTATAGCTAAAATATTTGAAAAGATAATGCATAAGAGAATAACTGATTTTATTACTAAGTTCAATATCTTAAGTATTGAACAATATGGTTTCCAAAAAGGCAAGTCTACGACATTAGCTGCATTTCATTTAGTCAATCATATTGTTCAACAAATTAATATTAAAGTACCTACCACTGGCATATTCTTCGATATGAGCAAGGCATTTGACTATGTTTCTCATAAGCTTTTGCTAAGAAAGTGTGAATATTACGGATTGCGAGGTCAAGTCCGAGTTTGGTTAGAGAGTTACTTAAATAATAGAACTCAATATGTTGAAATAACTGCTCATAATGCTAAAAGAGAAGAAATAACATTTCAATCAAAATCTAATATGAACAGAGCTGGGGTGCCTCAGGGCAGTATCTTGGGGCCCCTGTTATTTTTACTTTATATTAATGATCTCCCAGCTATAACCAATCATCATTGCACTCTATTCGCCGACGATATTTCTGAAGTGATATCTAAAGACTTCAAAAATAATTATAATGATAACATTAACAATACTATAAAAAATATTGTTGATTGGCTCCAAACAAATGAACTCAGGGTGAATGTTGAGAAATGTAAATACATTCAATTCCATAATCGAGGGGCGAAGAAACAAAAATTAGATCTTTATTATGATAGTAATAATTTGTGCGAAGGACATGAAACCACTTTTTTAGGTCTAGTTTTAGATGAAAGGTGCTCTTGGATATCTCACGTAGAAAAAGTTTGTAACAAAATAAACAGATTTGCATATGCTCTCTGGAGGCTTACAAAAATTTCTGATAGGAAAACTGCGCTTAAAGCCTACCATAGCTATGTTGCCTCAAATTTAAGGTATGGTCTACTATTGTGGGGCAATTCGGTAAAATTTAATAGAGCATTTATAGCCCAAAAGCAATGCGTGCGTGCCATCTGCGATATTTCCGCATTGACTACCTGCAAGCCTTTATTCAAAGAACTCAAACTGTTGACCTTGCCAAGTCTCTACACCTTCGAGGCTTTCGTTTTTGTTAAAATGAATCCCTTGCTCTTTAATTGTAATAAAGACATTTGTAGATTCAATACTAGATTCCCTGATAAGCTAAAGCTTCCTCTTATTAAAACGGAGATATGTAGGCGAAACAGTTACGCAATGTCAGTAAAAATATATAACAAGTTACCAGAATCAATAAAACTTCTCTCAATAAAGCAGTTCAAGAAAAAGTTATCAACTTGGCTTTTAGACAAATGTTTTTACTCAGTTATTGATTTTCTGACATTGAAATATAATATAATAGGTATTTGAATACTTTAGACATAGATGAATTATAAGTTTAAAATATATGACATTTGATGATTATAATTGTTTCTAATGTAATAATTTAGTATAAAATAATAATAATAGTAAATTGATTGAAATTAATATTATTACAACTGTGATGTGTAATATTGCATAATTAATGAGTAATTTTTAATTTCTAGATTTTAATGTCAATTTAATCTAGTGTTATCTTATAACATAAGTATGTGTAAATTTTGCATGCCTAAATTGGTGATGTGTTAAGCCACTTAAATTAAGAACCTCACACCTTGTAAGACCACATTTATGCAAATAAATAATTGAATTTGAATTTGAATACGTAAAACGTAAGTACCAAGTTGTATTATCTCGTCCAGTACTACAACTGAATATCGTCAGCTCTTACATTGTTATAAAAATGGCTGGTACTAGATAGATTACACATATCAATAAGTTATAACCTGAGAATATTCATGTCATTGTGAAATACGTAAAATGTAAGTACCAAGTTGTAATGTCTTGTCCAGTGCTGCAGCTGAACACCGTCAACTCTTACATTGTTATTCTATTGTTGTAAAAATGGTTGTTACTAGACAGATTAAACATATCAATAAGTTATAACCTAACACGGCCATACTGACTGTGCTTCGTCCTCGAAGTACTTTATCGTTTTGTCATTAGACAGATTTCATAGCCTTTCCATGAATATTGTAGATTAACTCATTAGGAATACATTTCATTGGCTTTTTTATAAATATTGTAAATACAATTAACTTTACTTTTTCTTTTTTCTACTATATCATTTGTTATGTTTTTATTTAATACTTTTGTCAATATTCATTAATAAATGTCATAGTTATAAATTTATTGTGTCACTTTTCAGCAGTAAATTTAGTATAAAATTGTTTTTTTAAATTTACTGTCATACTCTATTGCTACTTGCATAGACATGGAAGTTCATCAACCGCTGCTATTGACTTTGAACTTACACCAAACAAGTAACCGACCAGCGGATAGAGATACTCTATTGCTACTTGCATAGACATGTTAGTCCGCCTCAACCGCTGCTATTGACTTAGGACTAACACCAAACAAGTAACCGACCAGCGGATAGAGATAACTGTACTCTATTGCTACTTGCATAGACATGTTGGTAGTTTCAACCGCTGCATTTGACCTTAGACGAACACCAAACAAGTAACCGTCCAGCGGATAGAGTTGCTACTTGCATAGACATGTTGGTAGTTTCAACCGCTGTAATTGACCTTAGACCAACACCAAACAAGTAAGCGCCCAGCGTATCAAAATTGTCATAGTCACTGACACAGTCACAAGTCAGTCATTCATTGAGTTTGGTATCCAGGTCAAATTAAGCCTTGTAAATAATAATAATTTCTGTTACAATAACTTCTATTACATATTTTTTACTTAAAATACCAAACCTCTTAGAGCATAGCGATAACGAGGATTCTTTAAATGTTTTTACCAGTAAACTACTGCTTAAATCGAAGAAAGCGTTTTATCATTATGTTTTGAAGTTTTAAACAATAGTTTCGATTTGATTAATTCTAATTATCAAACGTTGCAAGATTTTATTAAACATTAGTGTAACTGACTTTAACCCGCTTGGCCAATCTTGACATTTTACATAAAATACTTGGGTCAACTATTGTAATAATTATTGTGTATCTCAGTTAATTTACTGAGTAAATAATGGTATTTTACGACATGGAAAATTCACCGATAAACAATTTAGAATTTATTTAACATAAAATTATTCAAAGAGGAGATTAAATCTTTGTATATATTTATCAATCACAAGAAGGATTTAACAAATACTGCTTAAGGCCCAAATTTCCCTTTTGTCATTAATCATATAAGGTTATATAATAATGAAAAGGTCCACCAATTGACTCTTAGATTCATTATTTTGTCAGAAGTACTTAAGATTGTTTTATGATCAATTTATTGTTATTAAGACCTTCAATAATTCTATATCAAATAAAATCAAAATTAAAAATGTTATCACAGGAAAGAGCAAAAATATCATAAAGAAGAAAACGAAGTTAAATTCATAATTATTTAAGGGCGTTAAAAACAATGACCTAAATATCCAACTCGAAAATAATTAATTATTTTCAAAAAAGACCTGTACCTTAAGCAAAAGAAATTGAAAATGTTATTAATATTATTAGAGACCGCCAAATTAAGTAATGTAATGACTTTACATGATCGATAATTTCATAGCCATCAGAGTACGTAACCAACGTACGTATTTATCTTTGGATGATTATCACAAAGATAAATAAAAGCTTGCTTGTTGTTTAGTAGTACTACCGGAATTATAAATAATACCTTACATACACAATGTAAACATATGTATGTAGTTCGTAGTTGTGTACGTCACGTACAAAATCTACTCGTATACTAACATTATACAAAGGCAAAGTATTTTTATTGCTGTATGTTTATTTGTTACGATTAACAGGAAGCTGTACAAGTTTTCGTGTGTAAAGGGAAAACTCAGGGCGGAGCCACAGGGCAGAGCCGTTAGTAAATAATAATGCAGATTTAGATTTCAATACCGGGTAAGCTAAGTGCCAACATTTGCTCGAAGTATGTACTGAGCTTTTATATACAAGCTCAGGTGTATTCTAGATTTCAAAACCACGAAAGCTAGAAGCTATGATATGTTTGAAAATGTAAATTGTATCTAGAGGCCAAGGTATTAATGCATTTCATTTACTGAAATAAATAAAAACGCCGAAACGAACCATAACCGAAATAGGGTAATATTTTCGTATTTTCTAAAAATATAAATATTTTAGAGTATTCAATGAGTACTAGTACAGTTTATCTTCGCTAATTTACTCACTTTACTTTTCATTTACACAAATATTTTATAGAAGAAAGATTTGATTTCTTGTATTTTTGTATGTTTGTTATGGATAATCTCAAAAAATACAGTAGTTTTCTAAAATTCTTTCACCTATAGAAATATACGTTATCAGCGACTAACATAAGCAGAATATTATTTTTCAAAAATTGAGGTCCTTTATTCACTGTAAGTAACGGAATTACGTTTCCGTGGAAACGGAATAATAACAAGTCTGAAAAGTACGTGAGTAATAATACAGTCGTCTATGGTCAAAAACCATCACGAAAGTTGCTGCCAAATATTTTGAATCTCGCTTATGTATATGTTTGTTTTTCTTTTAGACGTTACTACGGGTATAAAAATGCTAAAAGTAAGAAAAATTTCGCGTTGCGAGCGATACCCGCGTGAAACCGGGGCGAGGCACTAGTAATGGCAATAAAATAATTGAATTATAAGTTAAGAAGTAAACTTAACCTTTCACCAGAATCCTTAGCGAGTAATACTTTAAAGGAGGCAAAAATTGCAAGTGTCTCAGTGAGTTATTTAGTTGAATGAGCAGAATAATTTTTATATCTAACGTTGTTCATGAGATTATGTTTAACGTTCGAAACTATACGCTTGGCAATTCAGTCTAAGTTTATTAGCATATTTGAACTTTACTCATCGATCGCTGTGCTCTAAGCATCTAAGATAAGATATGATTACACGAGTCAGTCTATTTGGGCGTAGGTACATATCATAGCTTGAAGAAAGTATCTTTCACTATAATAGAACACACAAATTTTCAGTTTGTATACTATAGAAACGCAGACCCTTTCAGGGACTTTACCTGCCGTAGTGAAAGTTGTGACGCTGTTCCTGGAACATCTTTCGTGAGAATCTCCAGGTTGGTGTAACACAATGCGCCACCATCGTTGTGATACACCGAGATGTCAACATTTAGCCGCCTACGCCATTTGTAGCTGGTAACAGTGTGATGTCAGCATTTCCCGCCATCGTGAAACTTCGTGAATCACCTCGAGGAGTGGAGCAGCCGGATAAACTGAAAAATACATCGTATTAGAATCTATTTTCACGTGGAAACGATCCCACTTCTGATGTGAGATTAATAGACATATGTTGATATATATAATGTTATCTAGGAATCATCAATACTGTAATTACATCACACCTAAGTTTGGTTATGTTATTCTTTAGAATATAAATAAAATTATTGACGCTAAAGTGTAGTTACTTCATTCCCTTTCTTCTATTATAGCAAGTGAAACTAATTCTGAACCTAATAAAATATAAGCAAGTTGATTTCTAATATAAGCTTGAAAATTACTGAGCAGTTTAGTACCTACCTAACATGTACAAAAAAAGGCATAATCTAAGGATTATTCATAGAAACAAGGAAATAGAATTGTTATATTTTTTATTGATTCTACCGCCAGATTCGGAATACACCACCATAGAAGAACTGGCAAGAAACTACGGGGCGAATATATTTTTTCATCTTCATTTTTACAATTATCATTAATATAGATATCATACACTAAATACCTAACATACTAAACAACCTCTATGTGATACTATGTCATCATGACACTTTATTACCGTTTTAGAATCACCATAGTTACACCAGGCACAAAATAAAAGCATTTACCATGAACAAAGTGATCCTAATCATTTCTAACACAATCACATTATCGTATTGGTTATAATAACCAATATGGAAAAACCATAGAACCGACAATATCTATTTGCAAAATATACAGTTATATACAGTAAATATGGGAAGGAAACAGTAGCAGAATAACAGTGTAGGTAATATTAATTGTTCTTAACTTTTGGTGTCTTGTTGATGCAACGATGACAGAAAACGAACAGAGGGCTGCTCAGCCCAGAGGCTGCTTTTTATAGATATTCTACCCGCCAAAGTCACGTAGTCTTTGCACCAGCAGGAATGAGCCTGCAGATGGCGCCGAAGTGATGGAAATGTACATATTTTATTACATTGAAACTATTTAATAATTGTTAACTCGGTATTGTTTACACATTGTTAATTATTTAAATAATTAAGACGTTTAAATACATATTTTTCAGAATGTTAACAAATATTGAAAGTCAAAACAGTATTCTTATATTATTCTCATAAATTACAATTTTTAGCGGGAGAGGTTGTATTTTTATTACAATTATAGGTTTAAATGTACAGAGCTGATTAAGTAATAATACATTAATATTAATCGGGTAAGTACTTAGTTTTAAGCATTTCTATCAATTTCGTAAGTTTACATGATTTTAAATCATTCTAATTTGAACGGAAATATATATACAGATATTTCAGAGTTATAATACAATGACTCAGTAATTTTATTTAAAATTAAAGGATAACTGTACTAAGCATTTTAAACAACATTATATAAATCTATAATTATCAATTGTAAGCTATTACTTAATAAGTTGTGGAACAGATTCCAGATCAGTTTTTCTTCATAAACATAATTTGTTATTATCACAGATTACAAACTCGCCATAGATCTAAGAAATTACATAATTATTTACAAAAAGATTCAATCGGTAGTCACTTTTGCCTTGAAGTGCAATATTTTATAAATACATTATAATATCGTCAGTGGTGAGGTGATTCAGTGAGAATATTCATTACATTGTTAAATACGTAAAACGTAAGTACCAAGTTGTATTATCTCGTCCAGTACTACAACTGAATATCGTCAGCTCTTACATTGTTATAAAAATGGCTGGTACTAGATAGATTACACATATCAATAAGTTATAACCTGAGAATATTCATGTCATTGTGAAATACGTAAAATGTAAGTACCAAGTTGTAATGTCTTGTCCAGTACTGCAGCTGAACACCGTCAACTCTTACATTGTTATTATATTGTTGTAAAAATGGTTGTTACTACACAGATTAAACATATCAATAAGTTATAACCTAACACACGCATGTGTGCAGCGTACGGATGTAGCGTGCACACAAGTACAACCGCGACGGGCGCGCGCGGGATACGGTGGGCTAGCGGGAGAGTGGGCTCCGGCCTCTCACCTCTCCAAAGCCCACTTACACCTAAAATTTGCTATTGTGCAGCGCCTTGCGCCTAACTTCACAGCCGCCATAAAGATTGGTACCTACATAAATTATCTCTAATGAAACTAATTCATCTGTGGCTTCAATACCGCAGAATCAGTTGCTGCGTTCCGGGTTATTCTCTTTCTCCCCACCAGCTTTGTCCCACTAGTGGGGATAAAGGGGAAAATAAAAAATGTATGGCATTTCTCCCCAGTATGAAATATATTATTTGATAGTGAGGAGAAAGGTAATAATCGAAAAAGTATTCTCTTTCTCCCCACTACGCAATCCTTGATATCCTTGATATCTCCATAATTGCCCTTACTGAAAATAATGTTTGCTTCATATCAAGTCTAGTGGGACATTCTACTATAGTAAATTTGGTTATTCGCTTTTTCTCCACTACTATGATAGGTATTTTTTTGATTCCATAGTGGGGAAAAAGAGAATACTTTTCGATTATTACCTTTCTCCCCACTGTCTAATAATATATTCCATAGTGGGGAGAAAGGCCATACATTTTTTATTTATCCCTTTCTCCCCACTAGTGGGACAAAGCTGGTGGGGAGAAAGGGAATAACCCCACAGGATCACCTGACATTGCCGGACACGATGCGTAAGGAGCAACAACATCAGCAGATAAACCAGATTCTATGTGTGCAAGTTTAACTCGGTCAATACTGACCGTTGATTTATGACCCTTAATGCCCACAGTAATAGTCTTGTCCCTTCTAATAATACGGTACGGACCAGAATACGGAAGTTGCAACGTACGACGAAAAGTGTCGTCTCGTAACCATTCATGCGTTGCAGTCGCTAAGTCTTTGAAAACGAAAATCGTCGGTTTCGAGTGATGCGAAGCAGGAACAGGAAGCAATGCTTCCATGTGCCTTCTGAGTTCAGACAGGGCGGTCGCACTCCGCAACAATTACAAATAAATTCAAGGACCCAATATTCGGGTCCGTTCAGTCGAGTGTCAAGCGTGCTGTTATATGGATTTTCAAAAACGTCTTTTAAAAAAAAAACTGTTTTAAACTTAAACTATTTAATAGATTTGAAGAAATATATATATAATACAATATTTCTTTTATAGTTTCTATTGGCAACCGCTCTGGATGATGGGTCGAGTCAGACTGAATTTAATTATAATTAAAAGAAGCATTAACCAGCAAGATTGCTGATCAGGCTAAATGAAACTGCAAGATAGCACTAGGGCTAACAAGGTTGGGGTGTAACATCTCCCCTTTTTAGAGGAGACTTTGGGGTTGAATCAAAGTTTCCGTTAAACTCTAGTTCTAAGTGAGGCGACGGGGCTAGTTAGTTCTATTTCAAGGTCTTGTCCGTCTGTGATGTTTGTTGTTTTCTGAGAAGATTGCGAAGGTGTTTTATCAAAGTTGAATTTAAATTGGAATGGGTGGTTGCTGCCAGATCTACAAATTTTCTCAATAATAAAATATCCTAAGAATATTAAAATCAATATTAATATTAAAATTATAAGTATGGAATAATGTGTCCCATATTTTACAATGTGCGGACTTTGCGGGTGTTCCAAAGTATTTAAATTATTTAGGAGAGACTTTAGTTTTATTATATTTCTAGAGTTAAAATCGTCTAGATCAATATTTTGTAAGTGAACAGGAGACACATTATTTACTACATTATTAAGCTTAACTAGGTTACAACAAGTGTAGTTGATTAGGTTAAAATCTGGAATGCTATTAATAGGAGAGGTAATATTTATAAAACTACCATATTTTGGTGTTAATGTAGTGCTTTTACAATAACCTATACAATCTCTGGGAATACTAAGAATACCTGTACCTAAAATATTTGTTTCATATAACTTAGAATGAAGACAGTCAATTGAAATTTTGTTTGGTTCCGATTGTATATAGATCCACTTATTGTTTGTCAGCGGTTTCCAAATGTCAAGATTTCCTACTAAAATTTTCGTTTCACACTGCACTGGTTTTTCACTTATTACTTTGGCTAATAGTTCACTTTCACAGATCGGTTTCGCGTCGGTAGAATACACATTTTCGAGGTCACAGATTTACAGATTTCCAGATTATCAAAAATGCAGTAATACGATTTGTCTTTACTCATTGGTATGTATTTATTATCAGGTGTGATCAGGCTGAATGAATTTGGTTCCTTATTTTTGTATGGTGTGGGAAGTGCCATGCTGTGGAACAGTACGAATTCTTTGGTGTTGACCAGCGGCACTTGCAGTACAAATATAATCTTATAATTAACATAATAACAAATTAACTTAGAAATGCTTAAAATAAGGTGTATAGAATTAATGTCTAAGGGTACGGGCAATTCAAGGTCACTGGGCTAATATCTATAGTTATCGGCAAGCTCTTGGTATAATTGTTTTGGTGTCATGATAGAGGGGTGCAGAATATTTTGGCTACTGAATAGTATGGCATTAGTTACATGTTCCAATTGAAAAGACAAAGTGAGTATTGAAGTTTCTAAAATATCAAATATTTCATTAATGTTTGCAAGTATTTGTAATCCATTAGTAATTTCGGAAATATTTTTAATATTAAGTTGGAGCTTGTCGATAGCTTTGTTGAGGTTGGCTTCATTATCTTTTATTTTACGTAAAGTATTGTTATTAGAAATTAATATTGAGGTAGTAACTAAAATGTTTTCTTTTAAAAGTGAATTTAACTGTTTTTCATTATTTTGCAAAGATTCAATTGCCTCATCATATCGCAGCCCATCGTTCTCGTCTAGGGAGCCAAAGATTTGTTTCAGGATTGTGCCCATACCTCCTATCCACGCGCTACGTTTAGTTCTATTATCTACCAAATGGGAGATGGAGGAAAATTCTCTGCTCATATCTTGGAATCTCGCTAATAATGGTTGCAACATGTTATAGCATTCTGCATCAATTTCTACAATCCGCGTTTGGTTACACAAGTGTCTGGTGTTTCCCAAAGCCGTTTGAATATTTTGTATGTGTGGGCCAAAATGTGAAATGTCTACTGGAGTTACAATTTTTAACTGAACATTATTAATTTTGAGTTTTCCTAGGTAGTCATGATAGAGGCCTGAACTTGAAGTAATCGGCTGGATGAAATCTTGATCAGATTGACTCCGAACGGAACTGCAAATAATAATTAAGCTAAGGTTAGTAAATCTATTTTATGTTTCTTATCTATATTCATTTTTTAATATTATATTTTATTTTACAGGTCCATTTAGGTGCACCATCGCGAGATGAGTACAAGGTAAGTATAACTACTTCTTAAATTAAATAAAAACTATTTACAGGTTTGTTCCGATGTCGGCTGGCTTCACTTGATCAAAGTGATGAGTAACGTGACGTCGGTTGATAAGCAAGGTAAGAGTATTATTACCGTTTATCTTAACTATTTTGTAGGGCCCTTTCCACAGCGGCGAAAGCGCTTTACGCATCCTTAAATGATTTTTCAGATATACATAGTCGCCAGTCTAATACTTAGCTGGTCGAGTATGTGTGGCATAGTATGTCTTAGAGGATTCTTTAGATTTCCTTATGAAGTCCAAAGCTTTCTCTCGTGAGTATTTTAGTCTGTTTTGAAGCATACGGACATAATCAGGATATTGTAGCTCCTGGGGATTCATCATAGATATAATTCGGAATTACCGGTTTGTTCCCAAACATTAGTTCATAAGGGGTGAAATGGGTTGTGGCATGAACAGATGTATTGTAAGTAAGCATAGCTGTATAGACATAGCGGGGCCAATTTGATTGTTCCTCATCAGTAAAGGATCTGAGATACTCCTTGAGGGTTGAGTGGCTTCGTTCCAGAGCACCCTGGGTTTGCGGATGGTATGGAGAAGCCCAGAGGTTCTTTACTTTAAGGAACTCACAGGTCTTTTTAAATAGATCAGAGGTGAAGTTGGTTCCCTGATCCGTGAGGATCATTTTCGGGATACCGAAAATGGATAACCAGAAAGTGATTAGTAGTGGATCAAGCATTCACTCGTCTCTTCTGCCGTGGTGCTGCGGATTGGATATGCAGATGAGAATTTGGTAAGATCATCCTGTATTGTTAATATGTATTTAAGTTTCGCAGGGCCCGCTTCTGGTAACGGCCCAACGATGTCAAGAGATATTCTTTGACAAGGTTCGGTTGATGTACTTGTGATTTGCATAGGTGCACGATTTATTTGTCTGAGAGCTTTATTAGTCTGGCACTGTGGACATTTCGTTACAAAAGTTTCAATGTCACTACGCATGTTTTTCCAGTAGAAGGTTTCTTGGATTCGTTTAACCATGCGAGTACTACCGAGATGTCCGGCAATGGGGATATCATGATTTTCCTTGAGTATTTTTGGAATTTCCGAAAAGGACGGGTATATGATTTTGCCTTTGAATATGATGCCTGTTTTGTCAAACAGGTAAAGAAGCATATTGTAGATTTTGATAAATTGGTGCGTATCAAATGGGTTCTTAAATTCGGTTATCGCAATATCTTGGGTAGAGTCTTTATCGAGATTAGTGACCAGTTCATTTCTAAGTGATTTAAGGCTCTTGTAAATATCTCCGTAAGTAGATTTGTCAAAGTGGTAAACTTTGAAGAAAAGGAAATAATATGTTTTGCCTTCATGTGTAAATGATATGGTAGAGTTGAGAGGCCTTTCTTTATCTGTAATTTCAGAGTTATTGGGTATATTGTCAAGAATATTCTGTATAAAAGGATTGGATTCGTCAAGGTCAATAGAAGTAGGCAGAATAATGACTTTATATTTCGATTTGGTTATATCATCGTTATGCTCTTGGATATTTGTATGGAAAGATTTATCTTTATTTTCCATAGCTTTCAGGAAAGTAGGATAGTCATCATTAGATAAACTTGGACAAGCGCTCGTGGATGGCATTGGATCGACGACAGCTTGGGCGTCGGGAGTAGGTAACCGTTCGGGAGCGTGGTCAGGCAAGTTAGTCACTTCGTTTTCGATTTCTCCTCTAAGGATGTCAGGTATGTTAGAAGGTAAATTTGTTTCAGGTGACGGCAGAAAGTCTTCAATAGGTTCGAGAAGATTCGGAGATGTTCAGTCTATTTCGGGTAATGGTAAGATATCATCGTTAGGTCTGGCGAGTGCAGGTCTAGTTCATTAGGATTAAATGATGGTGGTGATACCAGTAAGTCCATTAAGTCTCTGTCTAGTCCACGACTGGATTCTCCTTCTATATTGGGATTGGATTCTAGGACATTCTCAGGTTGTATAGGATTGACAGGGAATCGGGATAGGGCGTCAGCGTTTGTATTGATTTTTCCTTTTTTATACTTGATATCATATTCGAATTCTTCCAGTTTAAGACGCCAACGGATAAGTCGTGATCCCGGATCTTTACACTTAAACAACCATTCCAATGGTTTATGATCTGTTAGGACTGTAAACCGATGACCGTACAGGTAAGGCCTGAATACTTTGGTGCCGAAAATTACGGCGAGGCACTCTTTTTCAGTAACACTGTAATTACATTCCGCTTTATTAAGGGTGCGAGATGCGTATGCGATGGGGCAATCTCGCCCTACGGGACCTTGTGATAATATTGCAGATATTGCATAGTTTGAAGCGTCGCATGTCAATAGAAAAGGTTGTGTAAAATCTGGATATGCTAAGATTGGGGCAGAAACTAGTTTGTTTTTCAGGGACTCGAAAGCGAGTTGTTGCTCATTTTGCCATTTAAATGGGATGTCTTTTTTCAAAAGAGAACTTAAGAAGAAGGTTTGGCCAATTTAGCAAAATCAGATATGAATCGCCTGTAATATGACACTAGACCCAGAAAAGATTTAATATCTTTTGGAGATTGAGGGGTCGGAAACTCGGATATGGCTCTAGTTTTATCCGGATTTGGTTTCACGCCATTTTCGCTGATAACATGACCTAAATAGGCGACTTCCTTTCGTAGGAACTCACATTTTTCCGGTTGAAGTTTTAAGTTGAAATCACGGATTCTGTCGAAGACAGCTCTCAGGTTATCGATCTTGGAAAACAGATCATGAGAATAGATGACTATATCGTCTAGGTAGACGAAGCATCGTGTACCTTGAAGGCCAGAAAGACAATTATTCATAAGTTTTTGGAAGGTGGATGGCGCATTTTTTAGCCCAAATGGCATTCTATTAAATTGGAAGTGTCCCTGAGGTACAGAGAAAGCCGTCTTAGGGGCGTCTTCGGGAGAGATTTGATGGAAGCCGGAAGTGAGGTCTAGAGTTGTAAAATATTTACTGTTTCCTAATTGATCAAGAATTTCGGATATTTGTGGAATAGGGTATGTTTCACCAATGGTTATATCATTCAGCCTTCTATAATCTATTACAATTCGCCATTTAAGTTGGCCATGTGAATCTACCTTTTTAGGCACTATCCAGATTGGAGAACTCCAAGGAGAGGATGAAGGTTCTATGATTTTCTGGTCAATCATTTTTCCAATCTGAGTATCCACTTCTTTCTTGTGACATTCTGGGAATCTATATGATTTAGTATGAACAGGGATATCGCTATTTGTCTTGATTTGATGATCAAGAGCAAAAGTATGAGTTAATTGGTCATCAGGTAGGTGGAAGATGTCGGAATATTGGGAGCACAGTTCTATAAGGGCATCTTTCTCTTCCTGATTTAAATGATCTGTTCTCAATGTATCAATTACTTCGTTAGTTCGTCTAGATGTTCCTTGGAGATATGCACTAGTCAGATATGCAGTGGAATGCAGAGGTTCAATATTGAGATTCAAGTTTGTTTTGACATTTACAAAAGTTTCTGATGTGTTAGCAACGGACAAATTTACACGGTTGTTGTCTTTAATTTTAACAATGCAATTGGATATTAGTAGGTTATCAGAAAGGTGTTGATCTATAACAAGACCTTCTTTAAGATTTGTTTTTTGAATAGAACATTCAATGACAGCTTCAGAACGAGGCGGAATGACGTAAAAAGGCTCAGAAAAATGTAGTTTGATGTCTTATTTTCCTATTTTCAAGATATCGTGAGTGTAATCGATTTTACAACCAGAGGCGGTTAGGAAGTCTGTGCCTATGATGCCATCATAAGGTAGATTGATGTCCCTGATGACATGGAATTTGAATGGTATGGATTTATTTTCATTTCATTTTAATTTGAGTTGGAAATGACCTTCGGTTGGAGTTGGTTCGTCAGAAGGGTCAATGCCCTTAAGTTTAATCGATTCTTTGACCAGTTTTAGTTTTTTTCTGATACTGGATTCCTTCAGTAAACAAATGGCAGAACCTGAATCGACTAGTAAAGATAATGGGATGTCTGAGGCTGATGAATATAGTAGCACGTATGGTAACAGCCTTTTCGTTGTGTCTATGTTAACTTCGTAGATTTTTTATGGTTCTCGTTCTCGTTGGAAACGGAAGTGACGTTAGAGTTCTCAATCCCGTAAGAAATATGTTCAATAGTTTTCTGATCGTCGGTTTGGGGCTGATTACCCTGTCGGTTGATCTTGCTTGGTTTTGAATTTTGGGCACTTGTTTGGGGCTGGTTACCCGAGTGGTCCCTAGGATTAAAGATTTGGGCGCTTATTTGGGGCTGGATACCCGAGTGGTCCCTAGAATTTGAGGATTGGGCACTTATTTGGGGCTGGTTACCCGAGTGGTCCCGTGAGTTAGAGGATTGGGTGCTTATTTGGGGCTGGTTACCCGAGTGGTCCCTTGAGTTAGAGGATTGGGTGCTTATTTGGGGCTGGTTACCCGAGTGGTCCCAAGGATTGTACAGTTTGGTTGTAGTGTCGGCTTTTGTACACTGTCTCGGGCGACACCGTGACGAGACTTCTATTCGTTTAAAGTGTCGGGGGATAGATCTACTTCGTCATGGCCGGCCTCCTCATCAGGTTGTTCAAGGAAGTTTACACGCGGGGGCGGACGATAAAATGTTTGGTTAGTCGTTCGGCTTTGTTCAACCTTGAAACGATTGTTATTATATTCACGTTTTTTGCAAATAGAGATATCGTGTCCAGCCGTTTTGCAATAACGGCAAAATGAATTAGAAGCCCCTTGTTGTGCGGGGTTAGATGGCCTTTGAGAGGAGAAAGATGGATTGAAGTTCTGTCTAGAAGGACCGGCATTGAAGTTTTGTCTAAAAGGAGCGGCTCTAAATTAGTTATTATTATTGTTAGTGTTAGGTTTTTGGTCCATCTGTGGCTTTCTATACAGCGTCTGCTGAATGCGTTCCTCGGAAATAGCATAATTAATTGCCTCATTTAGCGTTTTAGGAGACCTACATCTGACAATATTTGAGATTCGGGGATGAAGTCCCATTACAAATTGATGGAGGGCTAGGTCCTCCATGGCTGCAGTGCGGCCGTAGTCAGTAGTTGTGAGAGGTAAGTCTCCATACGTAGTGCATATTGGCTCACATTATCCTGCGGACCTTGTTTGCTCTCTTGGAGGTCAGCTAAAAGATGCGAATAATGCTTTCGCTCACTGAATTGTGTTTTTAGGAAGTCCTTTAACTATTCCCAGGATGTGAACTCTTTAATGGAGCAAGCAACTTCCGCCTTCCCATTCAAATGGCTAAGGATGTACTTGAATAAGATAGAATTCTGAGATTCTGATGCGAGGTCGAATGCGTTGTTGCAATTCACAAGGAATGAGTTGAGAGTTTCCCTACTGCCATCATATGATTTAACAAATTTGAACAAAACACCCAATTCTAGTTCGGTCATTGCGATAGCTGCGGCGGCCCTCCTGGTAAGCCGAGGAGAACCAGTAAGTGACTTAACTGATGTATCACTTGCGACTTGTTCTGGTTCGGGAATTTCAACAGTTAATTTGTCTCCCTCAGCTTTTGGCACTTTTGTCATAATTTTCCAAAACTATAAGAACAAGTCACAAAAATGAGAACAAGATCTAAAAACACAATAAAATAATTAACGGAACCCTAATTTCTCAACCTAGTCAAAACAATGACCAAAGACTCACAGTACGAGCAATGCGTGGGCGACCGATAAGCAGACGGCGGCTTCTGGGAACATTCCGACGAGATAAGGTGCGTCGCAGCTTACGACTTTCTGGTCGTCGATTCTTGTATGATTTTGGATGTTGAATTCTGGTTTTCGTTTTAGATGCAGGATACCACGATGAAGGACTGCGAAGCTGGATGGAAGCACGGAGAATACTTCTGGGTATTTTCTCTTGCATTTGGAGCTTAGAGCGATCTTCACTCAGCCGGAGTATTTCAGGACGAATAGGAGCAGATCCTTTCCAGGACCTGACAGGATTTCCGTGACGATACGTCAAGGATAACACGGTGAGTATAAAGCACTTATGTTATATTCACTAACACAAGGTAAGTTTTAAAACACTTATTTGTTTTAATTAATTTTGTTTTAGGACGAGGATCCGGAGCGAGTCAACGGAGCGGTGCCTGGCACTGGGGATTTCCGGATCCCACCGCTGCCACCAAAAAAAACTGTTTTAAACTTAAACTATTTAATAGATTTGAAGAAATATATATTTAATACAATATTTCTTTTATAGTTTCTATTGGCAACCGCTCTGGATGATGGGTCGAGTCAGACTGAATTTAATTATAATTAAAAGAAGCATTAACCAGCAAGATTGCTGATCAGGCTAAATGAAACTGCAAGATAGCACTAGGGCTAACAAGGTTGGGGTGTAACAGTGCGCTCGATGAGTCGCGTGCCTTGTACTTAGCGATATAGCACCTACTTACGTAAAGTTATTAACAAACTTTATTCGTGTTTTAACTAAGAGTACCAAGAAGAAAGCTAGAAAGCACTGCATAGCATTCGGCTGTTTGAATAGTGATAGAAATGACGAATTGTCATTCTTTACGCTTCCAAAGGATATTGAAAGGTAATAAATTGTAATACCTATAATAGGTCCTAGTTATGTAGTTAGATATTGATATTTTTTTATTACGTAGGTTCCTATAGTTTTATGTTATTTCATTTGTGTTCCATAGAACAACAATGAAATAACATAAATGAAACTCAATACATATTTCATAATCAAAATATGAAATATGTATTGAGTGGCGAGTGGAGTTGGCTTCAATCGAATTCTCAGTATCGCAACCACTAATGCCTTGCAATAGAGTCGAATTTGCTATGAAAAAAGTGATAATCCGATTGTAGCCAAGTTATGGAATTGGGCTGCTGGTGTTTATAATAGAAAGTATTACTAGTAGTACTGGTGATCATAATAATGCTATTTTAAGTTCATAAAAATGTCGAAGTAAATTCATACTGTCGGTTCTTGGGCTAACTATATATGGACGCCAAGAAATGTCCTTTTGTCCTCAATTATCGTTTTCAAGGATGTTCGATAATTATTATACTTACAATTTGCGATTTCTTGTATATTTTCAGGCGCAGTGGTTAGCGTTACTTGATAGAGAAGATTTATTAATCAAAGAGAATTTGAAACCCCACAGTTATTCAGTATCATTTCGGAACATTTTAAAGATTCATCGCTAAAAAAGGGCCTTAAAATAGGTTCAGTTTCAATTAAAGTTAACGTTTTAACTAATCAATCGCAAGAAAACTCATTTAACACAGACGCACAGACCAGCGCACAAAGCAAACCTAAAATCAAAATTATATCCAATGCACAACTTCAAAAAGCATATACTGCCTCAGCCGAAATTCAGACAGAATCTATAGAACAATCAGAAAAGGAAACACAGACATCTAAATTCTTGTCAGCTCAAACTCCTCGGAAACGTAGACTTTCAGAAGAATTACGGAGTTCTCAACATAAATGCAGGCGTTTAGATCGTGAAATAACAAAAATACAAAAGGAATTAGAAGGCAAGAATACAGCCATTACAAGCGAGCATCCTGATGACGAAGTCAGTAAAAGATTCTATAAGTTGATTGAGTGGCAGAACAAATTAAAAAGCAGATTTAAAGGCAATCGATACGAATTAGAATACAAAGTTTTTGCATTAAATTTATACTATACAAGTCCCCATGCTTACAGATTATTACAAACTTTTTTAAAACTACCAAATTAAGCTACTATTAATAGATTTAAAATTGATATTCCACCAAAATTTGATGATCGAGTAATCAAAAGTTTGGAATTTAAAATTAAATCTCTCCCTGATGCCGCGAAATACTGCACAATTTGTGTGGATGAGATGACCCTTAAAAGAAACTTGTATTACAATACAAAAACAGATGAAGTGATTGGTTTTCACAATATTAATGGAAAAATATCACCAGAAATTGCTAGTAATGCTTATACCATAATGCTTCAAGGTATCCACATAAAATGGAAACAGCCGATTGCTTACGCTTTGCTAGCATCTGCAAAGCATTATGGCGAGCTTGATTTATGGTTGGAGGAAGTAATTTCAAAACTTCTTGCAATAGAAATTCAAGTAAAAGCTTATACTTCTGATCAAGGATCGAACTTCGTCAAATTCGCAAGAGATATAAAAAAATTAACAGTAGATAAACCTTACTTCATATATGATGATCAAAAGATCTTTTATATATTCGACGTCCCTCATTTAATCAAGTGCATTCGCAATAATCTAATCACCAGTGACTTTCATTATGATGACAAAAAAATATGCTGGAAATTCATAAAAGAACTTTATGACCACCAAAAAGACAGAAATTTAAGGCTTATCCCTAAAATAACTGAAGCTCACATAGATCCTAATAACTTCAAAAAAATGCGAGTGAAATACGCAGTGCAAATATTTAGTCGCACAGTTTGTGCTGCTCTTCATACCTACATAGACTTGGTAATTATTTCCGAAGAGGCCAGGCCGACAGCCAATTTTGTGGAATCCATGAAAAACTTATTTGACGTTTTAAATTGTAGCAAAATAAATTGTAAAAACAGGTATCAAAGTGCCTTCAGAAAATGTGATTATCAAAAGAAAGTACTCGATGATGCCTTAGAAATATTTTCCAAAATTAAGGCCATTAATAAAAAAAACAGGAAAAAATAATACGGCTCACATGAAATCATTCATAAATACACAGATATCAATACAATCCATTCAAATGCTTTATGAAGATTTAAAAAAAGAAGGATTCAAATATATATTCACTCGAAGATTGAATCAAGACAGCTTGGAATTATTTTTTGGTTCAGTTAGGCAGCAAAGCGGTTCTTGCACAGAGCCTACACCAATTCAATTTCAAAGAGCTTTTTCAAAGCAAAAAAATAAGTTAGAAGAAGTTTGGTTAAAAGTTCACCAAATGCTAACTGCGAGACGGATATTTATGACATTTTGCTCCAATCCGAGGATGTTATGAAAACGTTTAATTTGTTTACCCCTCCATCGGCAGAAATATCAGTTGTGTGCTTAAATGGTGAAACTGATCACCATATGGATGTGCCTGAAGAAAACTTATGTTTCAGGATACTTACTTTTCAAGTGTATGGGTAAACACAAATGCCATAACATTGATGGAGCATTGAACTCGATTCCAGATTTGGGAGAAACGAACTTGTTCACAAAATATAAAGCCTACAACAAAAAATCTGGATTCTATGGCTCACTGAAAATGCAGCCTAAATAATTTATCCAGTACATCCAAAATTTGGAAGACGTCTTCACAAAAACATTTGAAAAGGTAATACAAGAGAAACCAGGTACAAAACTTTACGAACTGCTGCAAGCTGTATTTCCAGAGACACCGTGTGCCTATTTTCCTTTAAATTACCTTTTAAAATTGTTCATTCGGTTACTCATATACGCCACTCTAAGATTCAATAATCGAAAATTTAAAGACGGGAAATAGGATATCAAAAAATATATAAAAGTTAAACATTTGTAAGTAATAATTATAAAAATATCCAGTACCTAATCCTATTATCTATTTTGTGCTATTACTATAATATACACATACTTTATTATGTATTGTTCATTTATTATTATTTCATAGACATTCAATCTGGATACAATAATTGTTTTCCAATCTAACACTAGGTACCTACTTACATTTATTTTTCACTGCCAAAATCGCTCCTCTGCTCGAACTATAATAGCCGCGCGTCGCGTTGCTACACGTCGTACGGTCACAATCACCGCGCGCCCAGATTCGGCAAGTCGTGGCAAGTCTTCATGCACCACTGATGGATGACAGGTTTCGTATAATACCTACCTACTTTTAATACCTTTTATTACGTAGGTAGCAATTTATTTTTCACTCATTAAAAAGCATGGAATTCAGACAGGCACCTTTATTCATCAAAGTGCAATACCTATAGGATATAATCATAATCAACCAACGACACGTACCTACGTGCAATAGACGTACGTGCGTGCTATAGGTACCTACCTAGTTATCTCACTAAACTTATCGGCGTTCTGAAAATGGGATAGGTAGGTAGTAAAAATGAGGTAGTCGGTCTATTCTGATAAGAATGTCATTGTATGTAATAGAACTATTTTAATTTATAATAATAAGTAATAACATAATACATTATTACTTATTTATTCTGTTACAATATCTAAGTCATAACATATCACAGAATAATTAGTAGTACAAGGACCTAGTCATATCTTAATACACCCTACCGAGCGAAAAAGGGACAGAGCGATTCTGAAACGGTTAGAGCAATGGAAGTTCTCGCGCGTTGTGATACGGTGCATTCTAGCCTGCACACGGTGGGCGAGCGACTTCTAGGTAAATATAATTGAAAGCTCGCAGCGCCGTGCGAGTTAAATTGCACTTTATAGCGTTGTAGCGAGAGTCGCTATTTATTTAAATGTCTTTACTCAGTTAGCCTTCTGTACTTGTACTATTATTTATTCTGTGGTTCAGAGACAAAATCTGTAACATCCGTATTAATAGGAACATCTGGTACCAAAATAAATTCACCAGGCTAACGAAGAGTTTCTCCATAAACGAGTTCAGCGGAAGAAGCGTTAATGTCCTCTTTGAGCGCTGTCCTCATGCCGAGAAGAACAAGTGGAAGTGCTTTTGTCCACGTCGTTGAATGACACATCAAAGACGCTTTAAGTTGACGATGCATCCGCTCTACCATGCCATTAATATAACGCATGGATAATAACTAGTGGTACGAATCCTTTTAGTAGCGCAAACATTCAAAAGTCACTGAAAAAGAACGGATTCAAATTGACGTCTCTGATCAGTCGTCAAAACACTAGGTACACCGTAACGAGACACCCATCCATTTAAAACAGTATCTGTTATTTCCTCAGCAGTGATCGATTTCATTGGCCAAATCTCTGGCCAACGAGTGAATCTATCGATCAGCGATCGATAGATTCACTCATAAGAGGCAATAAGTAAAACCATTAGAATGCGGAAAAGAACCAACAGTGTCCAAATGAACGTGCATCCTTCCAGATGGCGCATTAAAATTGCCATGAGTAGACACGACATGTCTAGTCACCATACAACGTTGACAGTCTGGGCGAGAACGAACCCATCTACGACGTACCGCATTAATATTTAGCCATACATAACATCCAGTCACTATGCGAGCGGTAGGTCACGCACCAGGGTGGCTAAGATTATGGCATCGATTATTAGCAGCTCGACGAAATTGTGGAGTAAGATATGGACGAGGACTTCCAGTAGAAGTGTCACAAACAACAGTAACATTGGTACCAGGAATGAGAATGTCTTCTAATTTAAGCGAAGAATTATCCCGAATCTCAGCCATCTATTTGTCTGAACCTTGAGACAGGGCTAGTGCAGCAAAATCTTCTTCGAGAGAAAATGTTTCAATGTGAGACATAGTGTCCGCGATCATATTATCTATTCCCTTAATATGGACAATGTCCGTAGTGAATTGACTAATAAACGACAATTGATTTAACTGGGCAGGTGGTAGCTTCTCGCGACGCTGTATAAAAGCGTAAATAAGCGGCTTATGATCAGTATAAATTGTTACATGCTGAACCTCATGAATGTGCCTAAAATGTTGCACGCTTTCATACACAGCAAGCAACTCCTTATAGTAAGCTGGCCATTTTATTTGCTTAGCAGTAAGCTTTTTACCGAAATAAACAAGTTGCTTCCAGTCATCCTCGTCAGCAATCCGTTGCTGCAAACAAGAACCAACATGTGAGGCAGAAGCATCGGTAAAAAAAGTCCGAGTGAAGCATTACAGTTTGGTGAACCAAAAGTGTAGCTGCTGATAAACTCTTCTTGCAAGCCTCGAAACACTCCTCCAATACGGGAGTCCACACAAAATGTTTAGCGCCTTTGCTTTGAATAACGGCAATAGCGTCTATCAAAGGTGCTTGATACTTTGCAGCGTCAGGAAGAAAACGACGATAAAAATTGGCCATGCCAAGAAAACGACGCATACCTTGAACGGTTTTGGAAGGCGGCAACTCCTTTAGGGCTTGAATCCTATCTTCAGGGGGGCAAGTGCCCTCGGCAGTAATCCTATACCCTAAAAAGGTAGCTTCCAACACACCAAATACACTCTTGGTAGTATTAATAACCACACCATACTCATGGAGCCTTTTAAAGAGTATTTCAAGGTGATTTGCAAGCTGTAAGGGATCTCGAGAATAAACGAGAATGTCATCAACGTAGGCAAAACAGAAATCTAGCCCCCGTACGACTTCATCGATGAATCTTTGAAAGGTCTGACCAGTGTTTCGTAAACCAAAACTCATGTACGGAAATTCATATAAACCGAATGAAGTAATTATTGCCGTCTTACAAACGTTACGTGGATTGATAGGAATCTGCTGATAGGCCTTAACTAGGTCAATAGTACTGAACACAGTGGAGCCAGCTAAATTCTGAGCAAAATCTCCAATGTGTCTAACAGGATATCGATCCGGAATGATGCGGGCGTTTAAAGCTCGATAATCACCGCAAGGACGCCATGACGAATCTTTTTTCTCCACTAAATGCAAGGCAGAAGACCAAGGACTACTTGAAGGACGAGCTTTCCGGCATGAACCATGTCTCCAAACTCATTTTGTGTAGCACGAAGTTTTAAAGGAGCGAGACGACGCGGCCTCGTAGATACAGGACGTCCGTCAATCGTATTAATAAAATGCACGGTCGAATGCTTCGGCTCTTGAGGTGCTCCAGGAGGTCAAGTTATACTGGGAAACTTACGAAGGACTACAGAGTACTGAGATTTGGGAAGTGAAATTACCTTCACACTGGATTGATTCACTGCTGAAAGTTCTGCGGAAGAACACAAACCAGCAGCCTTATTGTCTAACTCTGGTGATAATGAAACTGACGTTCATTTACACCATTATGAACATGAATCTCCGAATTCGAATTGTCTAACTATCCACCGGTGATCTCCTCGGTGATCTTCACCGAGTCCCCACTATCAGCTGTTTATAAGCGAAATGAATGAATGAAACATCATATTTTGACATATATTGGTATTGTCTAAATTTTCATCGCCACCAAGACATGTCAAATGAAAAAGGTTGCTCTGTCCTAACCTTTCGTATCAACTGGCTTTGAGTTTGTGACGAAATTATAGTTTTATTGAATTAAAAGTTGACTGTTTGCGTAAGTTCAAAGGGAAGGGGTAATCTAGGTATCATAATTAATTGCGGTTTATTAATTTCAGGCATTAATTCTCCGAAAATTCGACTTCCAAACTTGCGAAAGTCAAACAGAAAATTCACTGTTTTTTTGTGATATATATAGTTCGATACAAAGAGAATATTTCGATATTTACTTCTACTAGCACTTATTTCAGTTTAACATATCTAATTTATCCGATTACAGGCACTATAAGTACCTAACCTACAAAAACATAAAATGAAGAATATATTGATGGGCGAATTTGTAGCTAACTGCAGAAAAACAACATCTCCAAACTAATGGACAGGCTCTCAAGCCCCTAATATTGGTGCTGACCATGTGGCTATTATAATATCTATGGATGTTCAATGTTTAACAACAAATATCAACAAAATAGACCAATAAAATATTATCTCTATGCACTTCAAATCAGTTTTGATTTGAAGTGCATAGTTAAAGTTTTGATAACAAGGTGGACAGTGGAAACTAAATATTTCCCAAGTAACACGCAGGTGGACAAAGGTAAGCTATTGTAAAAAAAAACTTTCCAAGGTTCACCCAGGTGGTCGTAAAAGATGAATTGGCTAGTGCCCTGACTGAGAGTCAACAAATGGTTGCAAGTTCGAATCTCGCAAGGTGCAATCAATTGTGTGATGAGCACAAATGATTGTTTCTGAGTCATTGATGTAATATTGGTTTATATCTATGTTTGTTTATTTATAGAATATTTTTGATGAGAGAATTTGTAGCCAGCTGCAGAAGAAAAACATCTCCAGAAGGTTTTGAGGAACAATCACAGGCCTATTCACACCCTAGATCATTCATTATGAAAGAATTTGCAAAAATAACAGTCAAAATGTATTAAAAGTATCGACAAAAGATACCAAGTCATATTAACAATTAAAACAAAATAAGTACAAAACCTAAAATGATACCTTTATAGGTAATCAGTTAAAATTTCATCGGGAACTGCCTACTTTCAACTCATATCTAATGCACCTTTTTTTTATTACGTTTTATGCAATTGTTTGACCATGATCTCACCTGATGGAAAGCGATGATGTGGTCGAAATTGTAGCACCCTTGCCTAGTAGATACCTATTCACTCTTGACTTGAACACACCTGGATTCATTATATTTTACCAGAAACTGACGAGGGCAGGGCATTCCACTCTTTTGCAGATCTTACAATGAATGAAGAAGCGTAAAGCTTCGTGCTTGTGTGTGGTATTTCTATCATAAAAAGGTGCTGCTTTGCCAATATTCTAGTTTGTACGGTGATAAGCGAATCAGATTGTGCAGTTCTTATGCTCACTCTCCATAGTGCAATCTGATAACTTGAATTTTGCACTTTGTCATATATGTCGTTCAAAAAGGAGGTGAAAAATTCATTTTGTCATTTACATTCAGTGCCACTACATTTGGCAACCAGTTGGCCGAGTGGCTAGTGACCCTGACTGAAAGTCAACCAATGGATGCGGGTTTGAATCCCGCAAGGTGCAATCATTTGTGTGATGAGCAGAAGTATTTGTTTCCGAGATATGAATGTAATATTCATATCTTTGTATGTGTACTCGTACCTATTGTCTAGTACCCATATTTAGTGCATTCAGTGTATTTCTGTCACATAGGTTACATAGTCACATAGGTAATTAATTGACTATATAATACTCTAGCTACACAGTTAGACACCACCTTAAAAAACTGTTAATGTAAGGCGCCTTGTGGGCCCGGAGTAATAATAGGTCCATCCCTTCTCACCCCATGTGTGCTTTGAGCACCAGCCGGGGTTCAGGAGATGGGCTGCAGCTTGCACCTGTGTCAGTATGAACATTTCCAACTATCACAAAGCCTGATGTAGCTGTAGGTACAGCATATTAACCTCTCTTTTGAATTGTTTACAAATTTGATCTAACTCTACAAAAGTAATACTGCATATTACAATATTGACTATGTAGTACTTGTTATGTAGATAATGACATGATCATAGCTATATCTTTATTTTCAGATTCAGTTCAGTACCTGTCTATCACAGTAAACAGGATCATTTCAAGTCGGATTGCAGCGGGAAGAGATTCATAGCATGTCCATAAAATGCAAAAGGATGCTGCTTCTCAAATCTACTTGTTATATTTGTATTATAATATGTAGGTGTATACCTAGTTACTGCACTTTTTTTATACCATTTGAATAAAATGGTGTGTTGGAAATATTTAAATTTGTTGTTGTGAATTACTATATAATTACATTGTAATTAGTGGGCTACCAGTGAGCCAGTAATGGCTTGTAAGTTTTTAGAATGTTTTATGTATAGTCCTTATTTAATAAAGACACTTGCCCGTTATATTTTTTTTAGAAAGATTTTTACAATAAAATAAACATGCTATTTAATAAAATTTGTTTATTTTGCTGTTTCTCTATCCATACTCAGTCTGTATTTATGCTAAAACTAGCTGCATGCCGAGGCTTTGCTCTTGTGCAAACATTGCCAGCCTCGTTCGAAATTTAAAGAAATATTTCCTCCAAATTGCAAATCTCTAGGTCCACCGGTTTAGGCTGAGTGTTGTCTGTGAATCAGTTGGTAGGTATATAGGTATGTCGCTTATATTAAATAGGTAGGTTATAGTCACAAGATTAGTGTGAGTTTGTGCGAAACGTGGATAAACTAAAAGTGGAATTGCTTTGTGAGATGTAATGTATGTCGAGGTTATGTTCATTTTCGGATATAAAATTGACAAATATGCCTTGATTTAGCAACAAATACGTACCTATGTACCATATTGTATATCAGAATGTCATCTGATAAAGTGGTCTTTGCATAGACCTACAATTGGTCATCGAGTTAGATCGAAACTTTGAACAAATATATCGCAAGTTCTAACAGTATTTGGCTTGGCTACAGGAATTTTGGTGGACTAATGAATATTATCCGCCTTCCCCTTTCATCACGAACGCTGGGCATGTCATAGGGGCCGTTCGTTTTGTAGCAAATGGCGAAAATAACTGTTAAAAACACATGATCACATATGATCACATTTGGCATTTTCTTTGGACATTTGTGGGCGAAATTAGCGTTCTGAACGTTTTCGACACCGTTCGTTTTGCATGTTTAGACACGGTTTTGATGACATGTTGACATAGGAAAATCGACTTTATTCCGTCATGGATAAGGTCATTTTTCTTTCAGTTTAGAAAGGTTCGTTAGTGTCAAAAGTTGCAAAAATGGCAAAAATGTTGAAACTGTTCAAAGAAAACGGCTTGTTAAAAATTTACATTTCGAAACTGCCTACAACGCCATCTCATCATCTCGAATACAGGGATATATGAATTTCGCGCGCTGTCAACATTAAGGTCAAATAAAAAAAAAGAAATTTCAGTTTTGGATTGGTGTGGTGTAGGTATTTTAAATAATTTTGTTTTGTGTCCAAAAACAACACAATTTAAAAGTGCTTCTGGTGAAAGATTCAACACTGACGAACACTTAGAAAGTAATAAAATGCACGATCCTAAGATTTCTAAGATTGATTTCGAAACGGTTACTCCCGATTTATGGAGTGCTAACGAAGAAGCATGGAAAGAAAAACTTATAAAGCTGCCGAATTGGCATCAGGTATATTAGAACTTGATTCTAAGTCCACAATTCATATGATTTGACCTTTGTATAACCTTAATCCTAGCTAGGGCTGCCATCATCTAAATTGCTGAAATCGGACAAAGATTTCGGAAACCCCGGACATTTGGTCGAAATCGGGATTTTTCTCCGGACGCTCTTGAGATATTTGAAAATATGAATATTCATCTAATCAAATAACTCTCTTCTAATTGGAAATATCTTAAAAAATGTTATTTTCATGTTGTGTTCTTTCCAAAAATTACAAGTAGTAAAAGGTAGTTATGCAACGAATACGAATATTCGTATTCGCCGAATAGTAGGCATTTACCGAATATTCGTATTCGGCGAATACTAATACGAATATTTAAAAACTAATATTTTACGTACAAACGCAACTCTAATTACTGGCAGACTTGAAAAACGCGCGTGTAAAAATACGCACGTGTGCAGAGGGCCTTAACCGCAACGACGACGCAACGGGGGACTCCCCGGCCATAGTTTGTACAGAACTGCAGCTCCGGGAGTTTCCCTATCATTACAATTACGAACCATTGATTGATTGATTCATTTCTTTCACTTCATTTGTTAGTCGAAAGCAGAAGTCAATCAAGAGAGTATTGTTTTATTTATTTTCTGAGGTTGCTGCGAAGTAAAAGAAGTTAAAGTTGAATTGAAAATGTCTTCTCGTAAACGAGATCAAAGTGACATATGGAAACACTTCGATAAATTACCGAGTAAGTAGTTATATGGTCTGTATTTCTTTGGTATCAACAAAAGGTAGGATAGTAAGTAAGTAACTTAGACGAACGTTGGTAGTTAATGGCTGCGTCAATGTAGTACTAGACTTTGCCCGTGACTTCATCCGCGCAGACATCGGTTTTACTTTCACATGTAATATTATAGTGGGATAGGATTTTAAATTGTGTTGTTTTTATTTTAGACAATGAAAGCAAAGCTAGATGCAGATATTGTGCTTGTGAATTGTCTCGGGGAGGGAAAAATGCATATATTAAAGGATTTACTACAACCGCACTGTGGACTCATGTGAAGAGATTTCACGAAAATGAGCTTGCTGCCAGTATTAAGTACTGTAGACGAAACAAACACTGAAGTTGAAGTAACTCCAGCAAAGAAACAAGCCTCCTTAAAGGAAATATGTGAAAAGCGAACTACGTATGAAACGGGTGATCCTGGGGCTGTCAAAATCACATATTTGATTGCTGAACAAGTTTGTCTAGACATGGAGCCCCTGCATTTGGTAAATAAACAGAGATACCGTCGTTTGCTCAGTGAACTAGCTCCAAGGTTTGTTTGCTTTTATTAAAATGCTATACATTTGTTCATTCATACATATCAGTGGGATTTTCTTTCAACTTTCACAAATCCCTTTTTAATTCCTGACTGCTATTTTTTTTTACAGATATAATATTATATCTAGAACCCACCTTACAGAAAAAAATCTGCAGGATATTAATGAACGTGTTAAAATAAAATTGAAGGAGCAGTTAACAAAGACCCCATATCTCTCTGTCACAACAGACATGTGGACCAGTGACGCTTCCTCACAAGTCAATGATTTTATAAGTCTTACTGGACATGGTGTCAATGAAGATTTCCAGCTCAAATCTTATTGTCTGGAAGTGTTTCCCTTTGAAGGTGACTCACATTCAGGAGAAAATATTGCCCACAATATGCATATGATGTTTCTGGAATGGCAGCTATTGGGTAAAGTTGCAGCAGTTGTAACGGACAACGCACGGAATATGGTTAAAGCAAATGATGAGCTGGATCTTAGTATTAAACATATTTCTTGTTTGGTACACAGCTTCCAATTAGCGCTGAAAAAAAGTTTATTTAGTCAAGAACGCTTGACCGAAATGTTAACCACATGCAGGGGAGTTATTACTCATTTTAATCACTCAACCTCCGCACTCAAACAACTGAAAGATTCTCAACAAGCTAACAATATACCGAAACATGTTTTGTTTCCAGATGTTGAAACTAGATGGGACTCAACATATCAGATGTTGAAGAGATTACATGAACAACGCATAGCGATTCAAGATGTTTTACCATCTCTACCAAATTGTCGTCATGAAATCATAGCAAGGCAATGGGCTCTTATGAGCCAAATCATTGATATTCTGGCCAATTTTGAAGAAGCTACTAAAGAGCTAAGCAAAGAATCAACGACGTTATCTCAAGCAATCCCAATAATACGAAGTCTAAAATCTTGCCTCAATAAAATTTCAAATGATCCTTCTTCTCATCCTGATGTAAATGATCTGGCAAACTCCCTATTCAGTGGACTTTCGAATAGATTTGCCTTTATGGAAAGTGATGAAACTTATCTATTAGCAACGATCCTTGACCCACAGTTCAAAACAAGGATTTTCAGCTCAACAGTGGTCGCTGAAACCGCTCGATCAGTTCTTAACGCTGCTTTTGATGGCAGAGAGGCCGTAAGACCGACAAGACCTCCAGAAGAACCTCAACCGTCGACAAGTAGAGGAATTTGGCAAGTATGCCAAGAAATAATTGAAGAGGCTGAAATGGAAGAGCCAATTTCAATATTTTCTTGTGAGTATGAAAAAAGTTAGAAAAGTTATTAATAGGTAATACTAATGGGTACTCTTTGTCATCTACATAGTATACTATAAGTTAAATTTAATTTCAAAATGTCTTTTTACAGGGGATTCGCAAACTAAAAACGAAATAGATGCTTATCTAAAGCTCCCAAAATTATCGCCGACTGCTGATCCACTGGCCTTTTGGCGAGAAGATGTCCATTTTCCAAGTCTGAAAAAACATGCCCAAAAATATTTTTCACTGAAGCCATGTACAGTCGCCTCAGAAAGACTTTTTTCAACGGCTGGGAACATTCAGACTGAAAAAAGAAATCGCCTTAAACCAGAAAATCTACAAATTTTATGTTTTTTAAATAAAAATTTGCCTGTTGTAAATTTTAATTATTAGAAGAATAGAAATTTATCAAATAAATTAGTCTTTTATTACCATGGCGAAATATTCGTATTCGTATTCGCCGAATAGTAGGTTTGATATTCGTATTCGTAAAAGTACTATTTGGTGCATCACTAGTAAAAGGGATAGGGAGGAGGGGGAGAGGGTGGGGGTGGGTTAGGAGTACTCCCCCTAGAAGGGGGATGGCGTTTTTTTTTTTTAATTTATATAGTATTTTTGAAAAAATGTAAAAAAAATACACAGGAAGGGGTGGGGGAGGGTGAAAAATCCCGCATCTATATCCCCCTGCTCTAGAGTTGCGCCCTTAAATTAATATAAATGATGAAATGGAATAGAAATTTGTCTCTGGTGTGGGCTCACGCCAGAACTCTCGCGAGGTTGCCCCTGATTGTCGCTTTGCCCACTCGACCTCCTATGCAAGCTTCTGGCTCCGCGCTTTTATATACACACTAGGGGTAGGGACCACAAGACCATAACGTCGCCGGGCGTCGGGGTGCTCTGTGTCGGTTCTGTGACTCATTTAGATCCTAACTCACTCATATCTGGGTGCTCTGTGTCGGTTCTGTGAAAATCACGTAATTACTGTCACCTATAAGCTAAAACACAAAAAAAGTGACATTACGTTCACTGTCAATGTCAATAAACTGTCAAAATCATGAAAATTACTGTCTTTTATGAATTTTAAAGTGGTTTTTTCATTTACATAGTACCATTTATGGAATATTCTAATATATTTTTCTCAAAAACTATTGGGAATCGCAATACGCTATTTCAGATTTGGCTTTCTATGAGAAGGCCTACCTTAGAAAAAAAAAACAGCCTTCTAGCTACTTGTAATTTTTGGAAAGTTGAGCCAAGCCATTTCTAAAAGTTCTGTTTGTTTTTTTTTTGTGTAGTAGGTACTCAGGATTTTTTGGTTCGAATAAAGTTGTTTCATTACTTATTTGATGTTTTGCCATTCGTCTTTTTGCTTTAATTTTCGGAAGTCACTTGTATTTATGTGTTGCGTCGTTGCCACTCTATTTGGGACTAAGTCGACACAAGCTGATTAGCTTGTGTTTGCTTCGCCACGCAGAGCGGAGTACAACGTATCTACCTCAGTTTATAAATAACATCATTGCTGGCCCCGCTTTAAACAACTCCAATAAATAATTAAATTACAGCTATCGTACTCTACTATGAAAATTAGGAAGGAACTTACCTTACAAAAATATTAGTGATATAGAACTTGCTTCTTTTTGGCATTAAATTCAAAACAAATTATTAAAAAACATCTTGGTAGGTTACTAGTTATTTCAGTATTTTGAATGAAACACATGTTGGTTGAAATACGAATGAAAACTGATTGCGAGTCGAGATGTGGTCATTTTTACTTTCAGCTTGCGTGGAAGACCTTTTCTTGTCCCTGCTCTATTAATTCAACCGAAGTTTGTGTTGCTGTTGTCCCCGGAAAATGCTATGCACAATTGTGTCAGATGAGAGGCAGTTTGTTTGACTCAAGTCATATACGTAACATTTGTCATACATATAATTAGTAGTAATTACTGGAATAGAAAACCAACAAAACTGTCAATACAATGAGCGTGTTTTACCGGGACACTTCTTGAGAAACCCCCCTGGAAACTCTGAGGACGGGGACTTGTAGCCCCCCTCTCTCAGGAAGGGTTGTACTCCCTCTCCCATAACCGTTCCCCCCCCCCTCCCACTTAACAGTCCCCCCCCCCCCTTCCTCCCCTAAAATCGTAGGTCAAGCTTCTGAAGTCGTACCGGGAGGGGTACCAAGGGGTAGCCCTCCACCTACCCTACACCCCCTATTTTTGAAAAAAAATATGTTTCGTATTGTAATCATCACTCATTTTTATAAATAAGTTGCCAAATCTATTACTTATAATAAAGCATTAGGAACGAAAAAGTTTGGTTGTCTGTATGTTTGTTCGCGCATCAGGTAAAAACTACTGGACCGATTGCGATGCGGTTTTCACTGTTGGATAGCTTATGTTTTGACTTAAAAACTGGGGTACTTTATATCTTAATTCGATGAGTAGAAGCCGAGCAATCAATAAAAATATTTTTGATGGCTGAAGGAATTTTGATCAAATGTTGGTATATTGGTATTTTAGGTCCTGGAATAGCACAAAGAGTACTTTTAACCTACAGAAATGACCACTTGTGCGAAGCCGCGGGCATCAGCTAGTGACTTAATAATTCAATTATTTATGTTTTGTTTCACATAAAATTAATAGTAATAAAATAAATAATAAACATTCATCGCTGGTCATGGGGGTTGGCGATCGCAGGGCGTAGCTTCTCGCACCTGTTACGCTGCTGCCCGTCACCGGCCTGTGTCATTTGGCTACGCTTATTTTTGGGATGGTTATACCGCCATCTGTCGGTCGCCAGAGCCTCGTTCGCTATCCAGCAGGATGACCGCATGCAGGTGAGGTTGGCTTGGAGCATTGACATTATTTTCGCGCCCATACATCCAACGGTGATATTACATTTTGTCATCCACCCACATAACAAAATGTAGTATCAGCAAATTTGCATTTTTATATAATTGATTCACCATTCAAAGCTACACTACATCCGAGTGGCATAGGCTACGCGATTGATACCGCGGGGAACAACGCCACAATGTCCGACGATACAACCACGTCAAAAAATATAACAATCAACGAATAAGTGACTCAAACTGCAAAAAGTATTAATGGGCCGACAAGATTTTACGTATTTTTTACGTTTCTCTACGAAACACCTCAAGTAATTATAATTAATAAACTCATTGCAAAAAATAACAAAATATGAAGGACTAGCTGTGCCCGCGGCTTTGCCCTCGTGGTCATTTCATTTAAAAGTAGCCCATATGTGTTATTCCAGGTTGGTTCGTGTTTGTTATTGTTTGTTTTATTGTCTTATTTTCAGATACCACTTATAAATTCAAATGCCTCCCACAACCTTCCAGACAGCACACTGGTGCGGTTCCGAGGGATGATCCAAGACATGCACAACCCCGAGTTTTACTTTGAGAAGTTTGAGGTGTTTAACACAACGACTAATGAGATTAAAAATAAAACTGGGAAATATAAGGATACTGCCAATATTTTGGTGAGATTTAATTATTGTTGACCAAGAAGCTTACCATTTATCCCAAGATTCATGCTTAGAGCACATTTACACAGAATAAACAATAGTACTACATACTCTAAAGCATTGAATAAATGAACCAAAGGCTGCTTGGCTTTCGAGTTGATGTTATTAAAACTGTTATATGCTTTTTCGTATTTATCTTTTGATTGTTCCGGTAGTAGATTATCAATCCATACCAATATATAAAAGTGGAACGTTTTCTGTTTGTTTTTTTGTTTGGGGAGCTCTCACGCGATAACGGCTGGACGGATTTTGATGAAATTTGGAATAGAGATGGCTTATACACTGGAAAAAAACATAGAATACTTTTAATTGCGGAACATTCTAAGTTTCCATGGTAAAACTGGAAAATGTTGATTACTAGCTGTAAGGATTGATTGCCATGGAAACGAAATAACAAGTCTGTCAAAAAAACATCAATAGCCATTGCTGCTATACTTTTGCATTGGTTTTTATATCCTAGAACAACATAGGATGTTTTTATATCTTAGAACAACATAGGATGTTTTTATATCCTAGAACAACATAGGATGTTTTTTTCGCGATAAATTGTAGTCCGCGTTATTTATATTTGAAAAATGATTTTTTGTACAGAATGCTTCCAAACAATATTACTCAACTAGCTGTACCCCGCTGTTTTACCTGCGGAGTGGTGATGATGAAAATTATCCTATGTGTTATTCCAAGGTATAAGCTAACTCTACTCCAAATTTCATCAAAATCAATTCAACCGCTTGAGCGTGAAGGATGATGATGAAAAGTATCATATGTGTTATTCCAAGGTATAAGCTATCTCCATTCCAAATTTCATCAAAATCCGTTAAGCAGTTTGAGCGTGAAGGAGTAACAAACATACAAACATTCGCCTTTATAATATTAGTGTGATGTGTAATGTATGTGTAATTTTATTTACCTTTCAGGAAAATGAAAAAATTAACTACACCGAAAACCTTTTAAGTGCTCAACGTCAGACCATGGTTGTGGTTTCCATACCAGGCCTCAACGTCTGGGCACAAGAACTAGAAAACAACCGCAACCATTTGAAACACCTAGCAGATCAACCAAACACCTCTAAACGTTTAAACACTACATTGAAGTTAAAACGCAGTCACGATGAAGCTGACGAAGATTCTGATGCCATGGAGGTTGCGGAGAATGAAGTTAATAAAGAGCCGAAAACGGGGGAAAATGTTGATCTCGCTGCAAATTTAGTTTCAAGGGAGCATTTACTGAATTTCCCCTTGCCAGATGTGCAAAGCAAGTCTTGTATTGTAAAGGTAATAGGTAATATTCATCATCATCATCATTATCAGCCTGCATCAGTCCACTGCTGAACAGGCCTCTCTAAAGCACTCCACTGAGCCCGATCTCTATCTTCTTTTCCAACCGCCGCCAGCCATCTTGCGTATGTCATCGCTCCACCTAGCTGCAGGGCGTCCTATATAAAGTTTGCCGAGTCGCGATCTCCTTTCAAGAACACGTCTACCCCAACGATTATCGGTCCTTCGGCAAATATGACCAGCCCACTGCCACTTCAGCCTGCTAATCCTATGGGCTATGTCGATAACTTTGTTTATCTGTCGGATCACCTCGTCCCGGATTCGATCTCTCAAAGAAACCGTGCTTAGCTCTTTCCATAGCCCGCTGAGCGACTTTGAATTGGTGAACTAGCCGTAACGTGAGAGTCCACATCTCAGCTCCTTAAGTCATGACAGGTAGGACGCACTGGTTGAAGACTTTAGTTTTCAGACATTGAGAATTGGTGACGAAAAGACGCGACACGTTTTTACCCAACTTCAGCGTTTGCCCAAGGTAAACATACTCTTGAACAACTTCAAGACGAGATCCGTCAACATCAATCGGCTCCGGAAAGACATGTTCATTGAATATAATGTTGGATTCTTGGTTATATCCAAATTCATCCAGAGACCGATGCGTTGAGATGAATCAGCTAAGCCGTTCAGCATCTGATGTAAGTCCTGCAACGATTTTGCCATAAAGACGATGTCATCCGCAAATCTCAAGTGTGAGATGTACTCGCCGTTTATGTTTATGCCACGTCTTTTCCAGTCCAGAGTCTTAAACATATCCTCCAATGCATTTGTGAACAATTTCGGGGAAAAACGTCCCCTTGTATAGGAGTGAGCTATTTGCAGGAGGATTTGCTTAGTCTGCTGATTCTGTATTTGGACGGTCATTGTTGCGGCGTCATACAGGCATCTCAACACTTGAATATATCACCAGTCGACTTGGCAACGCTACAGAGATTCCAGGACAGACCAGGGGCCTGATTCCGTAGAGTTAAAGTGAGGTTCGGTTAATGCCACTTGGACCATTCATTGCCACCGATCACTCGTTTCGAATTCACTAAGCTCAGTGAGCATGTGAAATGACGTCATCAAGGCGATGAGTACTCTACCGCACGGAAACTGTCATTTTACTAGGAAATACAAAACCGGTAATTCAAAATCAGAATTCACAAGGAATTCAGTAGCAATGAGTTTTCGTCAACCGAAGAGCACCCGGTGCGCTCATTGCATTTACTATCTACCAGTGTTTGTTTAATGAAGATCATTGATAATGCTTAGTTACTATGAAACTTATAGTTCTAACACCTACCTAGGTACACTTTGTTTCATGTTTTATCGTGCCATGAAGTTGTTTTCTTTTTGTGAAAGGTAGGTTTAATGACATGTATGTATGTGGTATTTCATAGAACCTACCTATCTATTTAATAGCTAGAGTAGGATTTTAACCCTAAAATAGAATAATACCTACTGGTTTTAAAATGTAGTAGTTTTTTTACAAAGCCTAATTATGTGAAGTTCTACTAAACAACGAGGGGTCAATGCAAATATAAGAAAAACGAAATCAAGTCTAAGTATTAAATATTATTTAATAATGTTATAATTTTAACATAAATTGAAATTTACACTATCCTACGAGTATGAGCTCGGAAAGCGGAGATTTATACATTCTTATAAACTGCAGTTCTGTGTGCATCCACCTGAAACAAATGTATCATTTTATTAGTATTATCAAGTAGACTCAACATTCAATATAGTTAGGTACTTGTCTATCCAGTCCTAGGCTATAATTATCAACTGTCGAGCTCCCATTTGTCCGTCTCTCCAAGACTTGATCATTTTTGTGAATCTACAACGATACATAAGACGTAGGTAGATACAATACACTTCTATATAGGTACAAAACAAGAGATTTCATCTAAAAATACATTTATCGGGTGGCGCTATTGCTAACATTGCGCAGTACTGAGCGCATACATGCGCGTGCGCGCGTGGCAAGCAACTGGTGCATTATAGTCACTATAATACCTATAGGAACATGGTATTTTTAAATAGGCAGTCGTAATAATTATTTGAAGTAGGTAAGTACATTATTGCTGAGAAATAATATCAAAATTTAGATTTTCTTTCAGAGACGTACAATCTTCAAAATGATTATTGGCATATTATTAAATTACTACAAAACTTACGATGCTAATTAAGTTTTAATTATACCTACTTAATACGATCATACCTACTTATGACGATGATTGTTGGAGCGCGATTGCCACCATTGGTTGGCTGGCGCACCACCCACAGATAATCACTCGAACATAAAACCCTGCAAAATTTGAAAAGTCCTATTTCTACTAGAAGTATTTGTAGGCTAGGTTTAGCTTAATTCTGCCGCATAGTTACCGGTTTCCCGGTATTAGTGTTGATTGCGGGTGCTTGACGGATGCGCGTTAACTGTTTAGTAAATTCCAAAACCTTCACGACCTTCAAGCGCACCCGCAATGGGTGCTCGGTGGCAATCACTCAACCTCACTTCTTAGGGAATCAGCCTGCATCAGGTCTCAAAGGTAATATTTGCTTCATACAATTCATACACTCAAGCCATCCCAACTCCTTAAAATAGGGGAGTGTGGCTTTGGGTCGCTGGCACAACTGCAGTGACGATGGTGATGGTGACAATGAAAGTGATGATGATGAAGATGGCAATAGCAAGTTTGGGATAGGTCGCTGAGACAAATCATGTATTCCAGTTGTGATTCTGATTTGTTCCGTGGCTGGACAGTGCAGTAGCACGTGCTCCATAGTCTCGTTCTTTTCCATCCAGCCACGACGCAGAGGACGTTTTCGTGGCTCCAATCTTGTGCATATGATAATTTAAGTTGCAGTGACCTGTAACAAGCCCTACTAAAAGGCGAAGATCCTGCAGTTGCAACTTTAGTAAGCTGTTTGTGATATTTCTGCTACGGGTCGGGAACGCGGTCTTGGCATGATTGCAGTCCGTTTTCCGATCCCACAGTTTTCGTTGCTCACTCTCAGCGTGACGGCGCAGTATGTCTCGTACTTCCATCACCGATGGTTTGCATAGACCCACTGCGTCGTCGCTTACCTGTTTCTTGGTTCCTTCTTTGGCGAGGGTGTCCGCCATGGTATTACCTTTATAATGAGCTATGTCCCTTTGTCCATTTAACTATTGTTCTGTATCTCTCCGCCAGTTTCTGTAGAGTCTCATGACACTCTGCTATTACTCTTGATCTAGTTGTAGGTCTTCTCATTGCATAAATGATGGTCGTACTGTCAGTGGTAAACATGAGGACTTTTCCTCTCGCTCCCCCTTAGAAAAAGAGCAGGGAGTGAGTTTAGTGATAATATTGCTTTTGCAGCTAACAACAGGCCCATGCCTTCTGCCTAAAGCACTGTCGTAGTTTTGCTCAGAGCTTTTGATTCGGAAAGTTCATTTTCCGGCGAATATAAACCGCAACCTACTCCCGTTTTATTTTTTGCACCGTCTGTGTTGATGTTACAACAATTTGAGAGACCCTCCAAGTCAACTTCTATCGTAGTCAGCTCATACCTCTTGCTATCAATGTGTGTGCTGGCCATTCTGTCTGTTCCGGTCTTTGCCTCTGGGATGATTTTTGTTCCTCTATCAAAGATTCCGCAGTGGTTTGTAATGGGTCCGTTGCCCTTCCACTGGTTTGTGGACTTTATCCTATGTGCTGATGCCATTGCTTCCTGCTGTATGTACAGGTGCAAAGGAGTCAGACCCAGGACCATGTCCAAAGCAGCTGAAGGTGTCGATTTCGAACACCCGCTAATGAGAGAGCACGCAAGTCTCTGAATTTGCTGTAGTTTGGTGATTGTAGTCACCAGGTTTGTTCGTGTCCACCACACTTCATACCCGTAAGTGAGGACTGGCCGCACTATTACGTTGTATGGCCAGCGGCATAGTTTTGGTTTCAGGCCCCAGTCCTTTGCGACTGCTCTGGTGCTTTGCCACAAAATGTTTGTTGTGGTAACGTGGTCAAGAGGTTTTCCCTACAAAAGTTTACTATCTAGTCAGATGCCTAGATATTTAACTTCTTTACTTAGAGTCAACTTTGTGCCAAACAAAGTCGGTAGTTTCAAATTTGCTATTCTAGTTTTTCGGGTAAACAGACCATTTTTGTCTTCTGTGGGTTCATAGATAGACTGTGGCGTTCACACCATATCTTATCTGTATCTCAGGCTAAATCTGATCCTTCTATGATTCGCGCATGAAATCTCTTCAGTTGCCACACGCCAGTCATTAATCGTCTTAGCAATTACGGGGGTGGCTATTGAGATGTCGACTATCGTTTTGGCCCAGGAAGTCACAAACGTAGCTTCCAAGCCTCTGTTTAATAAACTGAGGTTGTGCCGCATGATGAAATCAAGGATATCCTTGCCTCTTTCGTTTGTATCTGGACATCCCCAGACAGTGCAGTGTGCATTTGCATCGCAGCCCACAACACATTCTAATTTGTTCTCCACGCAGAACCGCATCAACTCCTCTAGTGCTGCGGGCGGCGCTTCGGCTCCAATGTCCATGTATGCCGATGCCACGTCGATGGTGCTGAGTTTCCCTTGCAAGCCCTTCTCTATTTTAACTACTGTAAGGTCCTCATTACACCAGTGTGTTCTTAAGGACGCTTTATATGTATTATGTACATAAACGAAAGTACGCGTTTTAAATTGTCCGATGGGAGCGAAAACATTACCCCTGAGGGCGTTGAAGCCTCACTCCCACCTTTCCACGATTTAAGTAGGGTTCCTGAACGAGTGCTATCGTGTTCGGTTGCTCTTCCAGGGTCCGTCACAAAGCGGCAAAACCAGTGACGCTGTGTAGTTGGATATTGGCCTGTATTATGTTAATACTATCAATACCGCCTAGCTTTTGTGTATTACCCACCCCCGTTGTGGTACTGTTTTTAGAGTTGTTAGAGGTTTTTTTACTAAATAAATCCATTGTAAAAAAATATCCTTAAAATCTACTGAAAATATTAGGGAAACGATAAAATAAATCGCCAGCCCTATTAATTTGAGGGATCGGTGAGGGAAGGTCCGGGCCCATCCGCATCCGTGGCCGATGGCGGCGAGAAGATGTTAAGGGACACTAAATTGCCCGTTAAATACTCTTTGCCGTCATCGCCCACTTCTAGCAGTTTGTCCACCTCCTCCCTCGTCCATCCCATGTCCTCAGTGACTGTGAGGTCGTCGCCGGCCTCGGGAGTCGCCAGCAAAGCATCGCTGCTTGGCGCAAAGTGCGTAGTCCCAACCACCCCCGGCGCTGACGCCACAGCACACAGTTCCTGCGGTTTTACCCATGTGGTCTAAAATTCATGTTTCTTTTTTCCGCGGTTCCCTATATCTCTTTCGAAAATTAAAGTAGCGTAAGTAACTCCTTATAACATCAGCTATCTGCCAGTGAAAGTCCCGTCAAAATAGGTTCAGCCGTTTCGGAGATTAGCCGGTACAAATGGAATGGCTTTTTTATTGTACCGTAAATACTTTCATATGTATTTAGTAGAAAGCTGTTAATTTGACATTCCAAACAGACACATCAATTTGATTTATTTGTATAGATAGACTAAACCAGAGTATGACTATTTCCTTTACAGATCTACGACGAAAGCGACAGCCTTAAGCTCAACGAGATGGTAGAAGTGGTCGGTTTCCTGTCCGTAGACCCCACCCTGTCTGGCGAGTTCCAGCCGGAGAAGAACGCTCTGGTGGAGCCCCAGGATGAGACAGCTGTGGAGACCATCACGCACAACCCGCCGCCGAGCCTGGTGCCGAGAGTCCACGCCGTGCATGTGAAGAAGTTGGAGCATTGCAATCCGCTGGTTAAAGATGGGTTCGATCAAGGTATAAAAGATAGATTGAAACCAAGAAAAAAAACATTTGTCGTCGCGGGACGATAGATAGATAGATAAATGGATAACTCTTTATTCCACAAGAAATGAAATTGACGATACAATAATCAAGTTACGATGTGTAAACATAAAAAAAAAACAACGAACAACCGTTTTGCACCGCGCGCTCTCATTGGCCAACTGTGAATCAGCAACCCTTCATCTGATCTATACTAACTTTTCGGCCTAATACCATAAGTCAGGATGGCGCGACGGGACATCGTTCGACAGGCGATCTTTAGTACTGGAGTTCAATTCTCAATTTCATTCATCAATTGAACACAACAACATGTAAACCCTAAATAACAAACACACATAAAGTAACACATGGCGTAACATGTAAATGTTACGCCAAAATCGGAGTTACCCCCTTACCGCACCATTAGATGTTTACACATCAAAAAGACAGACATAGGAAAATACTTAGATAATAGGTACGTACAATGGGCGGTCTTATCTCTGAAAGCGATCTCTTCCAGAAAACCTTTGGAGTGACAGAAAATATTGAATAACAAGGACGGTGGTGTAGCAATATAGAAATGTATTATGTGATATTAATTGGACTATAAATAGGTTAGGTACATATTATTTTGTTAATCCCTCAGATAATAATGAATTATAAGTATAAAACAAGATTTGTAATGAAGATATGCGACGGAGAACCAAGGTAACCGACATAGCTCTAAGGATAAGCAAGCTAAAGTGGCAGTGGGCTGGTCACATTTCCCGAAGAACCGATAACCTGGGGTAGACTAGTTCGCGAGAGGAGACCACGTTTCCACTACCCACGACCAAACGTAGTGTAGGACGCTCTGTGGCCAGGTGGAGTGACTACCTGCAAAAAGCGGCTGGAAGAAACTGGATGAGGAGAGCTGAAGACTGATCTCAGTGGCGTGCATTAGGAGAGGCCTACGTCTAGCAGTGGACAGATATAGGCTGATGATGAATCCTTCAGATGTCGTAAACAACGTTACCGAATTGTTACGAGTATATGAATGAAAATGTGCTCCGCGAAATGAGACCACATAATTACACAATACACTCATACACATAAATATAATATTCTGCACTTTTATTTATGAGAACTAGCTCTGCCCGGTCATTTATCTGGGTTACAAGCATATATATGTTGTAACGAAAAAAAAGAAAAATGAGATGAAAATGTGATGAATTGGTTTTTAGGCCAAACTCACCAACCACCGAAATAGTGGGTCCGGTGTCTAACGCCGATAGTGTATTCGCTCAAATCAATGAAAAGTAATTTTGAGAATAAAGGTAATAAAAAAATAAAATGGGGTGAGTCACACCAAGAGTGGGGTGAGTCGGGATTCTTACCCCATCCGGTCGCTTTAAACGTGAGGACGCTATATCTTTCTTCGGAATCACTCAAAACTTGAAATACTCATTACTACTTTGAAATTAATAAAATTACCTGGATAAACTTAGACCGGACCGAGCTTCAAGAACTATTGGATCAAGACCGTTCGGTAATGTACTAGCTAGTGGGTACAATAGTGGAAGATAAAACATACAACTCAAATTCACCAATACAATCTTTATTATTCTTGGTTTAACTTTGCCTACTTACCTAAAATCTAAGGAACCGTGCCGTAGGTACGTTGGACGGCCATTCAAGCTAGCATGTAATAGTGGAAGACAAAACATGCAATTTAAATTCACCAATACAATATTTATTATTTTTGGTTTAACTTTGCCTGTTTGCTTAAAGTCTAAAGAACCCTTGCCTGCAGATCCAACTCAGCAGCTAAGAAGTACTAAGATCTAAGATTACCCTGTTATAACTAGGGTCGATATAGAACTGACAAAATTAAGTATTTACCCTAACAAAACAAGTGATGAGTTGCCGGCCGGCAGTGCTGTCTACTTATTTACCTTTTTCTATAAGATTGAGCCGTTATGTTAGTGAAGGTAATTCTCCATCCGACGTTTCAGCAATGTCCGATTCGCGTGAGAGGTAGCCAGGCTAGACCACTCGGGCGTTGCAGGTGTCCAGCAGGTCGGTGGGGAACAAAAGTTCAACACTCCGGTTAATGAAAAATATGCATAAACATGCCAATACGATACCGCATTCCGAGAACGTGGCAGGAATCGTTGGGTATAATGTCGTCGTGGCGTATAGCGACACGGCGCCTTTCTAGTTAAATCCGGGGGAAGAAGCCTCCGTCGTGTGATGTCTCAGTCCGGGGGGAAAACCCGCTGTGGATGAATAGACACAACGTTTCTTTAGAATTCGAGATTTCGAAAACGCCACCGCTCTCAGTTCGCTAAAATGGCGTCTCGAAAAATGGATAAAAGTGATTTCACAATCGCAATCATTACTGCCGACAATGCAAAAATACCGAAAAATGTTCTCACCTTTTTTTACGGGTTTTATAATATGCAGGGAAAAAACTTGTCAGTCCTGCTACTGGGCTCTCCAGCACGAAAAGAAAAACCACGCCACACGTCTCCGTTGTCTGTTTCTTTCTGTAGCCGGATCTAGTTTGCTTCCAAGTTAGCAAAATCTATCCGAATAACATTTCGTTTCACCAGGAAACCGATCAGCGCTTACACATGGGCTTTGGAAATGATTATATGGTTTTATTTTTATTTTTTAAGATTTCTCACCATCGAAATCGAATTTGTTTATTTACTGTTTCTTCAACTATTTTTGACAGCTAAACAACTGTCAAGAGACGTCTAAGAATTGTTATAAACTATAGTCCATAAAACGTTCCGTACTAGAAACGATCCGTTCACTTCCAGACGAAAGGTACTATCATATACTATCATAAAACTATATACTGTCCGTATTAAATTATGATATTGTATGGGTTTGCTTTGGAAAAATCTACGTTCCTAAATTTGACATTCGTTGCATTTAATTGGTTTGTTTAATTTTATTTTCTATTTGCTGACATTGCGGGACCGTGCCGAACAACGGAACGCGCCCTTTTGCTTTGACAGCTAATCGATGCAAAGATAAGTAGAATCCTACGGTAGAGGTCACTACTTGTCTCAATGTTTATCAATTGTACTTTATTAATTATTTATTTATTATCTGATTCCCAGTTATTCCTTGTTCCCTTTGTACATATCTCAATCAATTGACCTAATGAGAGTTATAAAGTCGTGATCCGTAGTGCATGGACGTGTTATATTTATCGAAGTGTTTATAACCTCTGAAGATGACTACCGTTTTTGGAACTCTGATTTACAGGATTATATCATGTAAGTAAACAACGTACGATAATCTATTTTATGTACCCGATCGTCTGCTTTCGTTGGTATTTACCAAATACGAACGATAGTACTGTTTCAATCAACTATGTGCGACTTCAATGTCGTCATCTGATAGATTCTAACAACAAACAACAACAGAATGGCTTGTCTGTTTAGAGATTTGACCTGTAGTCACAGCTATGCTAAGCTTTTATTTAAAGAAAGGGTTTTATTGTTCATCTGTTTTTGAATTATTATTTTTTATTATAAAATTAGTAGCTCACGCTACAATGTCTATGCTTACAAGTGTAATCTAAATTAAATTATTTTTTTCATATATTTTTTGGCTTTTCCCTTTTAAATTTTTTAAGTTCTTTATTTTGTCCAAAAGTAACCTATAAAGTAAATAATAACAATTAAAAAAAAAAATTTTATTGTTTATTTTTTAATTACTTTTGTTAAATATATTTTTTCATATTTTTTTTGGCTTTTCCCTTTTAAATTTTTTAAGTTCTTTATTATGTTTCTTTGTTTCTTTTTTTTTATTGCGTTGTCATCGGTTTGTGAGCTACCCTTAAAGTTTCAGCCGGATAGGTAATCGGGAAGAGCTCGAAATTTAAATTGCAAGATTCCAGGACAGACAAAATAGTTACATAGACAGATACAAGTGAGTTAAATAAATCGATTTTAGGCTGCTAATCGTCGGATTAAGATACCAAGCAAACTAGTTTTTGAGTCAAATCATAAGCTATCCTACAGTGAAAACCGCATCGCAATCGGTCCAGTATAATTTACTTGATGCGTGAACAGACTAACACAAAGAAACGATTAAAAAAAGTTGTTCAGTAGCTTATTTTAAGTACTCTATGTCATATTTTGATGTGTAATATCTTTCCGCTCGCTTTCTTGAAATCGATGGGATCGTGAAATGTGTTAGACAATGTGTAACCGGAAGTGTGTAAACGGAAGTGTAACAGGAATCCGGGGAAGCGCGCGCTATTTGATTCGACAAATGTGCGCGCACGGTGCTTTCAAGCTAGAAGCCATCATATGTTTTTTTAATGTGCAATATAAACACTTAAGTCGGGAATAGAACTCGGGTACTTCAGAATATTAGCGGAACGGTTCCCGGCTGGCAACCTTATTATGGGATACACCTTGTTTTTTCTATTCCGTGGGAAACACAGATGTTTTCCCTGCGCGCCTTTAAGGAGAAATCACTTGTCTCAAATTGAGACATGTCGCGGCGCGCCCGTCATGCTAACATAGCCTCTCTAATTTAATTTAAACAAATAAATGTCTCTTCTTATGTTAAAGAGGTCTTCATCCAGCAGTGAACAAATACTTGTTCACATATGTGTATGTACATTATAGGCTAAATGTAAAATTGTTTTTCTAATCGACTTCACAGAAGGAGGAGGATAACCTCAACATACAAATAAACACATATAAACATAACACATAGTCGAACATAATAAATGATGGACTGGAAAGCAGCACTCTAGGTATGAAACGAATTGATCGAGGCAGAAATACCGTTCTGCGTTCCATGATAGGTGTTGCAGATATAGGAGAAAAAACTGAAAGGCTCAAATGGAATTGGGCGGGTCACGTGAGCAGGTGCATCCCGAAAGATAGTCAAATATCGCCACATATTGGGTAATGACCGACGAAGGCGTCGAGGCCGGCCACGGAAGCGGTGGCGCGACGATCTCGATACTTTCGAAGGAAATTGGCTTGATCTTGCAGAAGATAGAGATAACTGGAAGGAATTGAGACCTTTGCCCAGCAGTGGGACAATAAAGATTAAAAAAAACGTTCACCGACTTCTCCTTCAATTGCGGACCGAATTTGAAATTTAATTTTTGGTTTGAAAGTGTTACTCATGGTATATAAATTGGATATTATTTCATCCGTTTGAAGTCTATCTTTTGTCCCATAGTATCTTGACCAGCACATGTTTGTTTTTTTGCAGGAGTAGTGTTACAAGAGGCCAATTCAGCCAGAGAACACCTCCTAAAAGCACTCACCGAGTTATTGCTGGGGGACCAATTAGCTGCGGAATATTTGATCTGCCACCTCATTGCTTGTGTGTGAGTACTATTCTATAATATTTTGTTCAACTGTGATAATGCTTGCTTGTCGTATGAGGTAATGTCGGAGTTTGTCAAGCCGCCCGAGGACCTCTGGCTTTACGACTGCTATTAATCTATAACCTCCGAGATAAGCAGTGCCCTCCGAAGAGCACATAACTTAAAAAAGCCATTGGTGCGGATGCGGAGCCTAGGACCGATCCCAGTATTGTTTGATTTCTAGTCGCACTAGTAGACCGCTAGGCTACCATCACTGTGAAAATAATAGTCTTATTTGAAAGGCAGAATACTCTACATTAGCTGTATGAACACCACTTGTACACTTGCTTATTGCATTTAAAGGGATGCAAGGCAATATACTACCAAAATCACCCTCGTTAATTCCCTTCTCTTGCCTCTTATAGATTATGCTGACGTTTGCCTTGTCGGCCTTAACTCTGCACTTCTTAACAAGTTAGATCGTCTCTTGAACACGTGCATAAGATTTATCTTTGGTCAACGTAAGTACGACCACATTTCTGAATACAGAGCGAAACTTCGATGGTTACCTATTCGTGAGCGAAGAAATGTTCGGATTCTTGGCCTTCTTTTTTCGGTACTTAATGATCCCAATGCTCCTAGGTATCTCAAAGAGTCTTTTCAATACCTTAGTAACACTCACGAGCGTCTTCTTAGGTCCTCCAGTAACCTACTTCTTGCTACTCCTAAGCACCTTTCCTCCTTTCTGGACAACTCCTTCTCCGTTGTAAGAGTGTGGAATGCGTTGCCAATAGACATAAAAAATGCAACTTCTAAGAGTATGTTCTTGCGCCAAGTTCGCAACTTTTATGTCGAAAAGGTTCATCATTCATAAATTTTTATTATTATTTTTTATTTGTTCCTACATATATTATGGATTCTTTATAAACTGTTTTTTTTTTTTATTATCTTCTTTTTTTTTGTTTCTCCTGTCGTACTTAATGATGAATGATAATAATATTATTATATATTTTTTATATATTAGTGTATTACTTAAAGATTGGTCTTATAATATTCTTATTTATTCTTAAAATTTTAGTTTATAGCTAGGTACCTATTTCTATTCACTTTCGTTATTATTATTTTATAACTGCACCGCTACCATTTTTCTTGCACTTCCAGGTTGACTGGTAGAAAATGCTACTTAGCATTAAGTCCTCCTTGTACATTGTATTTGTGTGCTAAAGAATAAATAAATAAATAACTAAATAAATACCTAGTAACCTAAAAATAGGCTAAGTTACTCCTTATATCATCAGCTATCTGATGATATATAAATATTATGAATTATTAGCCAGCCAATAAAATAAATAACTTTTGAGACTTACGTCATTTAGTTCCGAGATAAATTGTGTGTTCAAACAGCGCTCGCGATATTCAACCTTGTTACGCGCACCTCAGCGCTTGTTGCGGGTAGCGGGTGGCAGAGTGTAGAGGCGGAGCTAGCGTGGGAACATGTATTAATGGAGCCTGGCCTTAACTAACATGAACTGTTATTTTCCCACAGCTACCAACGCCAGGACACATTAGCTCTGGGCCAGTTCTGCCTGAACCTGTCCAACCTGCCCATTCAGAGGTACCCTGAGTATGCGCAGCAGTTGTACGACATCATCAAGCAGTTTGTCACTAAGAGCTACTACCTACCGCTGACCATAGACAATATGAATACACTTACTTTACTACCAAAGTAAGTATATAGGGTAATAGAAAGAAAAAAGATGCATTGCATGTTATATTCTTCATCATCATCAGCCTACATCTGTCCACTGCTGGACGTAGGCCTCTCCTAATGCACACCACTGAGCTCGGTCTTCAGCTCTCCTTTAAGGATTCCAAATATAATCTTTGATACATTCCTATTTAACAAGACATGCCTTTAACCAATTCGGCTACCGAGACTACACCGCCATCCAAATTTACCCATCAGCCTCTAAATCCGTCTTACAGGGACGGTAACGCCATATATTGGTAGTTTGCTGAACTAACCAACCGAACACGCCTAATATTGCATTTACCATTTTTTATTATTATTTTTAGCATATTATAAGCTATATAGTTAGCTCTTGACCGTCCCAGCCGACAACAAGTCATAAGTTCAAAACTAAAACCCGACTACGGTCGGATAAAAAATAACCTATGACACTCTTGCAATGACGACGAATCGATTGATATCTCGCTTGTCAAAATCGGACTAATAGGGCCACGCTATTGTGGAACATCCACATACCCACATACATAGATACATACATACACTGTTAACCTTCCCTGTTAACTCATTACCCTTCCCTTGCTTCCCCATAGTTGGGTCAAAACATTTTATTTGAACAAGAAGTAAAGGCTTTTTCGAAATATTTTATTTACAATAGTGTGTACTGTCCGCGTCACGCCTGCACTCGAGTCGTCTATATGACACCACGTAAAACTAATAGGTATTAATATCGCTGGTCCCGCCGCAATTGATTTGGTTGTGTTAGTTCAAAAACATCGTTTTAATTTCTGAATTATTCGTCAGAAAAGTGTAGTGCCAATGAAAGAATTGATGACATCAGGTTTTCAACCTTTTTAAAATGGCGACCACAAAATGTCTTTAAAAAACCCCGGTGATCTCCGAAGCGCCTATAATATTTGTAATATGGTAGTAGTAATGTGTGAAAACAGGGAATATCAGTTCAAAAGTGCGAGCGAAGCGACGAAAACTATTTCTAGCCGTAGGCACACAATGATGACTTTTCTGAAAGTATGAAAACAAGCAATGGTCACAGATCAGATACCAACCCGCGATCGAAGCGAGCACAACAATTTAGTTTACATAAATATCTAATTCATCTCTTCAGGAGTTTCCCTATTTTCGTGATTAAACAAAATCTTTGTTAAAATTTTAGTATCGAAGATTAAAGCACTCTCGACCTTCTTGAACTGCAGCGCGATCCGCCAGAGGTCGGACAGGACACATATTTTTAAAAACACTCATAGTCCTCAAAAGGAAACAGACTACCTGAAGCTGGTTTTGAACCGGCGACTTCTGGAATGCTGTTCCATCGTTCTCCCAAATGGGCTATCCTTCAAAACAAACTCTTCAATAATTTATTTTATTATACGTTTCAGAAAAGACTACGAGTGCAATCGGCTTACGAGCGGCGTTCTGCAACTAAGCAAGCACACGCATCTAGTACTAGACGAGACTAAACTAGAGCAGGGCCGGTTGGACGCTACCGGAGTGAACAACCTGGCGGCGCTAGGGCACACCATACAGAATCAGAAAGTTGAATATGACTTCAAATACTACAAGATGGAGTTTGACTCGGATATATCGGTGCTTATACTGTCTGAGGGGAAGAGTTTGTTACCGGTAAGTTGCACAAAGCTAGTATAAGAACTACTGACGAGCGGTTGGCCGAATGGTTAGTGACCCTGACTTTGAAGCCAACGGTCGCGGTTTTGATACCCGATTGTATGATGAGCAGAAATGTTCCGTTTCCGAGTCATGGATGTCATATTCGTATCTATGTAAGTTTATCCGTTGTCTAGTGCCCATAGTACAGGGAATCCTAGTTTGGAGCTGGGTAATTGTGTGAATTGCTCCGAACATATTGACAACGTATTACCTAACAATAAAACGCATATTAAAATACTTACCCTATTCGAAACCTTTATAAGTATGAGAATGACGCTTTGTTCTCTGTCCCATGGCGGTACCTACACAACTATTTCTACCTTATACAAACATCAACTGTCACACTGTCACGCAACAGGCAGCGCGCGCAGTCTATAAAAAGCGTAGGGGCGCGAGTCTCGGGCTCATTGCGTCTCATATTAAATTTACCAGTACCACTATTACGAGCTGCAGTAGTAAACGTTTTTGACGTTACAACTCAAGCAAAAGTATCTACGTGACTGACCAGTAAGACAACACAGTGGGTAGAGTCCGACTTACGAAAAAAGTCTCACAGACGCGGCGCTAGTTTGGTAGGGTGGGGTAAGTTTGGAAAATGTGAGGGCAGGGTAGTGGAAAGTGAGGGGAGGATGGGGTAAGTCAGGGATGGGTTGAAATGAAAACTTCCCCCACCCTCCCCTCACTTTTGCCAAACTTACCCTTCCCTCCTCTCACATTTTTCCTTATTTCCCACCTTTCCCTCACATCCCCTTTCCTTCTCCTTACTTACCCCACCCTACCCTCACATTTTTCCTTTTTCTCACCTTACCCCTCACATCCCCTCCTACCCTCCCCTGACTTACCCCACACACCCCTCGTGTTTTCCCATCTTCCCCCACCCTCACCCAACTCCCCCGCTCCCCACCACCGGCCGTGCACTACACAACACCCCCTCCACAAGTCCCTTAGTTCCTAAATTTTGGCTTGTTTAGTGAGTTTGTTACAAAATAATGTGATTGTCAGGAAAGCTAAAGCGGTTTGGACCTTCCCGCGTGACTTTCTTTCTGCGGTAACTAAATAATAATCAGCTACTTAGATTGCTATTAAATCTTGTATTATTTGTTATTCTGTGATTTAGTGCTAGGTGCTGTAATGTTAGCTCATAGTGCTAGACATAGACTTATGAAAATAGTGCCAAATCTATCACCGAAAGTGCTACGCTGGAAACACTGAACGCGACGCGGTTACGGCCCTTTTGATTCGGGTTCGATGATTACGTCTTCAGAATCCGTACGGGATATGGTTGCTTTCCGAATATTGTACCTATACCTCGCCACAGAATCAATAATAGACACCCCGTCCAGAGTCGTAAGGCCTGAGATAGGAAGGTAATTTCGCGATAATGTGCCTACGTGACGATTAGGAATTACGATTTATTTTCCAAATTTGTACCTAAATAAATGATACGGACGTGACGTTTTAGATACCTTGGCAACAATTTCTTAGTTTTCAACCGTTTCGAGTAGATTTATCGTAATTCATTTGGAATTAATAATAACATCAATGTAACAGATTATTAAACGAAAAACACATTTGCGTAAAAACTCGTCACTATGGTGGAAAAATATTTCTGAAAACACCAAATGCAAAACTTGTCGTCACGGGTTTTGGCATTTTAGATGAGCGTGGCAGCAAAATGGCGGATTTCATAGACGAATAATGTTGCCAGGATAAAAATATGTATTAGTAGTAGATTGAAATATAAATAAAATAGAGAATAACTGTCGTGACTATGTAGGATTTTCCACCAAGCGCCAAAACATGGGACAAGCGTTAATCAATGTCGTAACTGTTAAAAAAAACATTTTGAATTAAAAATTATAAATTAAGGCATACAAAAGTTGCTAAAATAGCGTAAGACATAGCAAAAATGCATAGTTATTCAAAAATTCAAAAGTCAGTTTAGAACAATTTAATGAATAAATTACGTTTTTTTGCCGCATTTCTACTAAAAAAACAATGTAGTTTTCCCTAAAAACAACATTGGTGCAAAAATACATAGAATTAATTAATTACGTTATATTGAAGTTAGAGGACATCGATTTTTACCTCCTTGCAACTTTTCGCGAAAATACCCCGGAAAGCCTGAACCTATGATACAAATGATAATTGATACAATTCTTTATTGCATTAATATGGTTATAAAGATGTCAAGTTAAATATAGTAGTCCAACATATTAGCCATTGCTGGCATGCAACATTTTTACACGCTCGTAATATATATACTTAGGAGCAAAGATAAAACAATTTAATTTTATTAAAATCATATGTTACTAATTAAAAATTAAAATTAAATTACATAGGTAGTCCTTCATTAAATATTTAGTAAAAATAAGAATTAAATGTCAGTAGAAAAATAAGTAATACAATTTTGAAATATCAAACACAGTAGTCAAACGAGGAATGTAAAGCTAGTGTTTAGTATTTAGGAAATCATTCACAGAATAATCATTTATCCAACATTTATCCACTAGCCATGAATGCAAACTACTTTTTAATTGATAAGCATTCATGTTTTTCATACCTTGTGGTAGGCGATTATAAATGTTAATGCACATACTAAAGGAGTTTTTGAGGATAACGAGTGTTAAAGTTACATTTTTCGCAATTCTTTGTAAAGAGTGTCCAGTTAGCTTTAACAAAATTGCAAATTTCATAAATGTATAGGCTAGGTACCGTTAACAAGTTTAGCTGTTTAAACAGAGGCCGGCAGGTCGTCATAGGACACACATCAAATATGGCACGCACACATTGTTTTTGTGCTATAAATACTCTATTAATTTGAACTGAATTTCCCCACAGCAAGATACCCTACATACCCGTGATATGCCTTTAGTGCAGTTTCTTTGTTAGACACTTTTGATAGTCTATAGAGCGCGTATGCGAAACGGTTTATCTTTTTGCAGACTTTATCAATGTGCGACTCCCAAGAGCAATTGTCATCTAGTATAATTCCTAAAAAAGTAGTTTCGTTTGTTTCTGCAACAGGCTGGTTATTATAAATCACATCAAGGTCTACTTTTTTTGCTCGTTTATTTTTAAATTGGATTAATTTTGTTTTATTAATATGTACTCGCAGATTATTTGCATTCAGCCATTCCACAACATTTTTTACTGCTTCGTTGATATTTAGGTTATAATTACCGTTCATGTTATCTGGAACTACTACCGAGATATCACCAGCGAAGAGGGTACAATGATGATTCGTTACTTGAGGCAGGTCATTAATATATAAGAGAAATAATAAGGGACCCAAGATACTACCTTGTGGTACACCAACTTTATTTTCCTTAATAGAAGATTTGGATTTAATTTCAGTTAAATTATCCAAATTAATTGCATTTATTTCTACATATTGCTTCCTATCACCTAGGTAGCTTTTGAGCCAGTCATGAACACGACCTCTCATTCCATAAGCTTCTACTTTATACAATAGCAACTCATGTGAAACGAAATCAAATGCCCGGCTCATGTCAAAAAATATAGTTGAAATTCGCTTTTTGTTATTAATGTAAGAAATTAATTTACTAATAAGTTTAAAAGCTGCTAAGGTAGTCGATTTTCCTTTTTGAAAACCATTTTGCTCTGAATTCAAAACATTGTGCTTTTGAATGAATTTAGTTATTCGCTGATGCATTATCTTTTCAAACACTTTTGAGAATGCAGGTATTAGCGCAATGGGTCTATAGTTATCAGGATTTTGTTTATCGCCCTTTTTATATATTGGCTTAATAATAGTCATTTTAAGTGATTCAGGAAAAATACCTTGTTGGAATGATAAGTTTATCAAATGAGCCAGAATAGGCGTATAAATATCACAACAGGCTTTGATAACGTTTGTGGGAATATCATCATATCCAACCGATGAGGTATTTTTTAATGACTTAATCATTCTAAGTACCTCATTGCAATCTGTAGGGAATAAAAACATATTATTATTATTATTTTCTTTGATATTAGATTTATATGAATTAAATTTATTAATGGCGAATTGAATGTCATTTTTGTGGGTCAAGTTTATAAAATATTCATTGAAAATATTAGCAATTTGGTCACTTATAATTTGATTTTTATATTTTAAATTTAGAATTTTATCCCTATCAGATTGATTAGAATTTGTGCTGTCCTTAATTATTTTCCAAGATGCACTACAAACATTTCGGGAAAACTTAATGATGCGTTGATTCGTTATTTTATGTGCTGAAACGACACATTTTTTGAAGATTTTATTATAATTTAAATAATTCGTTTTGCTACTGTTAGTCCTGTCTTTGTAATATTTAAATCTGAGATTTCGTTTCGTGACTGCTGCTTTTTTTATGCCTTTAGATAGCCAAGCAGCTTTCTTGGGTTTACATGATATAATTTTTTTGAAAATAGGAAAGCATAATTTAAAGAAAAGTGTTACAGTCTCGTGGAAAGTATCAAATGCAAGGTTTGTGTCATCAATAGAAAAAACCTCATGCCACGAGAGACTAGCTAAACAACTGTAAAACTTGTTCATATTTTCAAGACTGAAGTCACGCTTCATAATGAACCAATGACGAAAAGGCATAGCCTTTTCTTCGACCTCAAAAGTTAGCAATTGTCCAGTATCATGATCTGACAAGCCCAGAGGAAGTATTCCACCTTTAGCGTCAGGCACGTTACTAATGATTTGATCCAGGCAAGCTGTTAGCCTTGTGGGACAGGCAAGCTGTTAGCCTTGTGGGACCTGTAATGTGTATTGTAAAATTATAGTTTAGTACAATTCTTTTAAATTCAGTTCGGGCTTCAGAATATTTTAGCAAATCTATATTGAAATCGCCAACAATTATTACTTTCTTTTTAATCTTGCTTCTAAGTTTTTTAAGTACTAGCTCCAAATTATTGAGAAAAATGTTACAATTGCTAGCCGGTATTCTATAAATGCAGATAATAACACACTTACGGTTAGGTAATTCTATCCCACAGCACTCGAAAGTGAGCTCTCTACAAAAATCTTACAAAAAAGGTATTTTATTAAACTCTGAATATTCTCTAGTAAGTATACAAACACCACCGCGGCGCTGTTTACTCCTTCAATAACAATCGGCCAAAATAAAATCTCGTAGTTTTATATTAGGTTCATCTCCAGATTTGACAAAAGTTTCGGACAAACACAACACATCGACATTTTTATTTTCATCAGAAAGTTTAAGAAGAGTGATTTCAAGTAAATCTTTTTTACATATTAGGCCAGCTATATTCTGATACAAGATTTTGAAATCATGATTTTTAGCGACGAAAACATTTTGTTCCATCATTGGACGTGGCAGGTAGTTTCGAAAAGTAGTCCAAAATAGTTTTTTTAACAGGCTTCACATCAGTATTCAAGGTCATTGAGAAGTAGTCCAGAATAGTAGATTGTCTAGAAGTAGGTTTTGGTGCGTTACCATGCAAGCATGCTACGGTACAGTGATACTGTCTGGGATCTTCCTTTAGGACTTTCTGAAGCTTGTTGCTATATTTGTATTCATGTGCGAAATTTACGCTATGCAAGCATCTGTTGTTAAATTTTATAAGGCGGCTCTGTTTCAGAAAGGTGTATTCATAATCTATGCAATCGATTAAATAATTAATTTTTGAGCATGTGTCCGAAAACATATTTATTCTATTATCATTATTTTTAACATAATAACAATTGTCAAAAATTTTACATAAAAGCTCAATGTCATGATTTAGTTTAATTACATTCAGGTACTTATTTTCTAATACATTTAAGACTATAACAGTGCGTTTATTCTGAGTTTTAAGAAAACTACTCAACTTGGAAACCAATTTTAGGGGATTACTTTCATTTTCACCTACACAAATAACAATTTTGTCCGTATCTCCAAAGTGAACATTACACAACTTCAAAGCTTGTTCTGAGTTTGCAGACGGCTTAACAATGGCTGTCACACTGTATTTACGATACAGGTTATCATCCCTAGAATGAGAGAGGTTATGTGTTGGTTAACAATTGGTTTGGTTTAGGGTTCCGGTTTCCCTGGTTCAGCTCTCACGGCTCGTGACGGAATCTATATCACAGAATAAATATTAGTCCGCATTAAGCCATACCACTGAATAAATAATAGTACAATTACAGAAGGATATCTGAGTGAAGTCATTTAAATACATAGTGACTCTCGCTACAACGCAATAAAGTGCAATTTAACCCGCACAGCGCTGTGAGCTTTCAATTATATTGACCTACAAGGCGCTCGCCCATCGCGTGCAGGCTAGAATGTATCGTATCAAAACACGCGAGAGTTTCTATTGCTCTAACCGTTTCAGAATCGCTCTGTCACTTTTTCGCTCAGTAGGGTTCTATTAAGATATGACTAGATACTTGTACTATTAATTATTCTGTGATATGATATGACTTAGAAATTAATATTGTAACAGAATAAACATATAATTATGTAAGTTATTACTTATTACTATACATTTTGATAGTTCTATTATTTATTTATTTTATATTTTGTACGGATTAGGCAATCGTTTGACCACGATCTCAACTCACGGAAAGCGATGATGTGGTCGAAGGTATAGCGCACTTGCCTAGTAGATACCTATTATTCACTCTTGACCTGAGTTATATTATACCGGAAACACTGACGAGGGCAGGGCATTCCACTCCTTTGCAGTTCTTATAATAAATGAAGAAACGTAACGCTTCGTTCTTGTGCGAAATATTTCAAACATAAAAGGGTGGCGCTTTGCCGATCGTTTAGTCGTGCGGTGATGGAAAGGTGAAGGGGGAATCAGATTTTACAGTTCTTGCGCACACTCACCATAGTGCAATCTGTAGAATACCGACAGGCATGCGACCTCACGTCGATACGCCAGACATTGAAGCTTACTCTTTACCAGAGTGTCATCCCTAATGAGCCTCATAGCACGTCTCTCAATTGAATCCAAAGACTCGAGCTGATACTTGGCAGAACCGTCCCAGAGGTGGCAGCAGTACTCCATACAATATTGGACCTGTGTTCTTGATAAAGATTCAAAAGCTGTCCTGGCGTGAAGTACCGCCTAACCATGGACAAAATACCAAGCTTCTTTGCAACTACCTTGGCTTGGCTTTGTTGTTCAATGTAAGACCCAAAATTCAGGTTCGATGTGAGTTTGACACCCAAAAGCTCGAGATGGTCGCCTATTGGTATTGTTACACTACGGAAAGACGGAGATCAGTTAGAGGACTCTTTTTAGCAGAGAACAAACACGCCTGCGTTTTAGTAGCATTAAACTTAACCAGGTTAGTATCGCCCCTGTCGAATACGACTTCTAAGGGTAAATTCTAACGGTCTACCATAGCCTCTCGCTGAAGCTGGAGAGTGACGCAGCTGGCTTTATCATTGGAAATGTATATCTCAACTACAGTACTGTCAGCTGCATACCCAAAGGTACAGGGCTTCAGAAGGTCATTCATCATGTCAGCCTTTAGAAGTCCACTGCTGAACATAGGCCTCCCCCAAAGAGCGCCATGACGAGCGATCTTGTGCCACCTCCATCCACCGACGGTTCTACGGTCAGGTCAGAAGGTCATTAATGTGCAGTAAAAACAGTGTAGCCGAGAGAACCGATCCCTGGGGTACACCGGCATTGATTACATATGACATTGGTTATTATCGGAATAGACTCTGGTCTGGTATTCGTCTGATGCCGTCGACCGCAAGATAGGACGTGTAGCTTTTCTTTACTTTCTAGTATATAGTAACAAAAGTCTTCTTTCTCTTGTAACAAATAAAACAAAAGCAAACTCCTATCGCTAATCGCGAACATGTCCGACATCGTCTCAGGGAACACTTCGAAGAGACTGAACTGAATTCAGTGCTGCTGCGCTGTCGTTGTGTGCGGAACCAATTCGGCAGCGGCACTGTCGCCTGCGGCTATCGACAGCAGCACAGTCGCCGCGGTCTGCGGCCTGTCGTCGCCAGTGGAATGGCAGCTTTATTGTTGTCAACTGGATCATTAAATAATTAATTGGAACGTCCTACGTTGGAAAATTTGTAGAATTATTAATTGCTTGTTTTCCGAATAATACAATTTTTGGGCTTTCCATTTTATTGACCGAGCGAGCGCGAAGCGTCTCTGTTAGCAGAATAGCTCCTCAAAATGCAGTAAATTTCTCACTTTTAAGTTTCTACCAGTGGTTTTTTTTACCAAAACCTACTAGGTAGGGATTGATGGAGCACCTTGGTTATTAATGTTAGTTTGACAATAAGGTAACTAGATGCACCGCTAGATTGTTTGCAAAAAAAAATTGTACGCGCGAGGTCTACAGCTCACAGAGCCACTAGTTATTCTAGTTATTCTTAGGTCTAAATGAGTCGAATTTCGGTTTTCTAGTTACTGTACCTTTTTTCAATAAATATATATGAATGAAGTTTTGGATATCTTGATTTAACTAAACTTTCCTAACTATCGAAGAGGCAGCCACCCATAATGCGAAAATTTATATCGGGCACCATTCTGTGTATTGGACATTTGGAGAATTAGGCAGTGTTTTTCGGCTGGGACGATCAAATGCAAACTAGGTTAACTGAAACATTATGCTCAAAATAGTATTTAAAGGAAATAAATCTACATAATTGTTTGTTTTTTTTTTCAGTGCGATTACCACCTGCCCCTAAGGCCAGAAGAGTCTTCTCTGCAGATCTTCGACGCCATCGTGGAGGCCGCGACGTACTACCTTAAGGAAGACATCATGAACACCATTCGGACATACCTCACGCACCTCAAACTAGTCAAGTACACGATCAGTGAAGATTTACAGGTACTTTATAAATAATCTATTCTATCTTTATAAAAAACAATTGCCGTGCAATAGTCACGCAAAAACTCGAGAATACCTCGACGATTGGAATAAAATAATAATGTTGCGTTCGTAATTGTACGGATAATAAGGTGTAAAAGCAAATTATTAAATTGAATTATTGAAATGTACCAGAAGTTAGGGCGTGTGTGTGAGGGTGGTGTGTTCGTGTGTGGACCATTGTATCATGTTTGTCACTTCTTCACGCTGAAACGGCTCAACGGATTTTGATGAAAATTGTTACGGAGATAGCTGAACATATAGGATTCTTTTGATTATCAATATCATCCACGCGGGTAAAACGGCGAGGCACAGCTAGTCAATTATAAAAAAAATACTGTGCGTGTCGGACACACATAGACTTAGGGTTCTGTAGACTGGATGAGACCCGTCATTTAGGTACATCATTTTCCCAAAATCAATCCGATGTTTTACTATTTTTTGTTTTTGAGGAAACTATTAGTCCTAGAGGCACCGTTTTGGAATCAATTTGAAGTTAATTCAGTTCACTACAAATTCTTCTTTAATGACTTCTCTCTAAGATCATTGGTTTAGCCAGTACTTGTCTTGGAAATTACCAATCGATAATTTCGCATTTTTAGAAAAAAAAAATGCTCAACTTTGACTAGCTGTATCTCCGCAATCAATGGATCTAGGGTTTGAGCTCAAATTGAAAAAGAAAAGTTAAATTTTTGTTGAATATTTAGTTTGCTTTATAAAATTATATAGTGTATCAATCTTCAATTTTTTCTTCAATTCTTGGTAGTTATTTCGAAAAATAGTTTCAAGCACCACGAGAGTAGCACAGGGTTTTCAGTGTTGCAACTTCGATATAAACTACCCTCAAGGCTCCTTTTGCGACGTTCCGTTGTTTTATTGACTGGCGTAAGACTACTGGGGTACTTAAAAAAATAACCTTTTTTCATGAATGGGAGCGACTAAAATATATATTATTCCTTTTTTTGTGGTTCTCTTGTAACGTTTATAAAATTCAAACCAGTTCACTATATATGTGACCATCTAAAATTTTTGTATGGAGGTTGGCTAAGTAAACTTCCGTCATTTTGAAATAAACTCGGTTTATTGGCCATAAATGAAACTGGTGTCAATCGTTATGGAAAATTATAAGAAACAAAAAGTATTCATTAAAAAAACGCCTATGTGAGAGATATTTGGGTTAAAAAAACATTATTTTTTGTTAACTTAACTTCACGATGATAATAATTTATCATGCAACTATGGGTATGGCGCAGGTTAAAATAGTTACCTGTGACATTAATTTCATCAGACAGTTACAGTAGTCGCAGCCAATCTATATGTTTCTGAAGTTAGGCTCTGTGAACGATTGCGCAGGTACTGCTGTGGGGATAAAGCAGCATAAAGTAAGAGCGAGATAGAATATGCGAAAAACGTAAGCGAGTGAGCGAGGCAGTTATACAATGCTGTCTTCACCTTCAACATTAGGATTGCGTCTGAAAAATAGCAGTTTGTGCAGCGAATAGCAGATAACTTCCGAGACACATACTTCCGCTGCGAATAGTGTACATTTAAGGTTTCCCTGCCAAGACAGAAAAACAAGATACCTAGTAGCATGTGTTCCTATATAACGCATGTAAACGATGCAGAAAATAATTATCAAACCCAAATTCTCAGAAAGTATATCGCATAGCCAAATTTTTATTGAATGCTTTTTGTTTCATAAATTGTTTCCTATCGATTGACACTATAATAGGTAGAGAAATCGAGCTTTTTTTCAAAATGGCGGAAGTTTAGGTATGCCAAATGTGGAAGATACATGCAATTTGATGTAGGGCTTTGAACCAGGCGCCGTTGGATTGTAAATCACACCATGATATGGTTCTCCTAAACATCAAAATGAAAAAAAAACTGTTATTATGTATTTTTGTTAAAATTGTAGTTTTAATGCACATCTACCTTATCAACCTAATAATATAATTTTTTCTTTCTTTTATTTAACTTCACTTGTATGTATGTATCTGCCTATGTATTTCTGTCTGTCTTGGATTTTTTTAATTCAAATTTCGAGCACTTCCCGATTAGCTTCCTGGCTGAAACTTTCAGGGTAGCTCACAAATCGACGACAATGCAATAAAAAATAAACTTATAAACTTAAAAAGTGAAAATGCAATAAAAAAATAAACAGTTTTTTTGTTATTATTCTTATTTGTTTTACTGTCCCTTTATAGTTTGTCGAAGACGACTTCATAGAAATGCGCAGCAAATCAGACCCAGAGAGCCCAGTGACAGCGGACGACCTGCACCGCCTGCTCGTGCTGGCGCGCCTCGTCAGCCTCGCGCGGGGCTTCGACTCGCTCAACAAGGAATGCTGGGATATCACCAAACACATGGAGGCAGAAAGGCTGCGGCGAGTCAAGAATAGAGGCGCTTCTAATTTTTAGCTGTAGCTTTTTTAATTAAACGGTTTTATTTTTAATGATTGTTTGTTTTGAACCTGAATTCCAGATTAGGCATATATTGTGTTGTATGATTCGAATTTAACTCATTCGGCCTTTTTCGTTTCTTAATTACATATATACAGGGGGCGGCATTTCGGGATACCTAAACAAATACTTAAAACAATATATTATATTATACTTAAGACTTATAAAAGTTTGCGCTCGCTTCGCGCGCACATGTTTACATCAGATTATTTTCGTATAATTTTGTTTATATTCGTTTTCTACACTGATTGAAATAGCGCAAACAGTTCGAGCAGGCACGCTGCGCTCACGTTATTGGACCTTTTCTATAAACTTTTTTTGTTATCTTGAGTTAATATCTACACTCCTAGAGATACCTGAAGTTTGCTAATTATTTTCATATGATTTGGAATTTTGTTCTATTTTACTGATAAAACAAAATTCCAAATCAGTTATTTGGAATCTCGGATTTTGCACTCTCGTTTTTAATTATGTTTCAATTTTTATGCTGGTGGTGCACCACGTTTTTCTAAGTAGCTCAAAATGTAGGTGTTTTTTTTTTTACCATTAGGCATCATGTTTGTATTTCGACAGAAATAACTCAAAATTTTCGCGCTCGCTGCCCTCGTTGTTTTTATTATTCCATATGTTTATTTATTTGTAAATCGGAATTGTATTTAATTAAAACATTGTCAGAAATAGCTCAACATTTTTGCGCATGTTTGGCTCGCGTAATTTTTAATTGTTGATTTGATATTATTTTTCCTTTTCTATATTTCAAGAAATTGCTAAATGTTTTCATTATCGCTCTGTTCGCGTCATCTAATTAAAATCATCTAATTTCGATGTATTACATAGATTTGGAATTAAAGAGAATAGGGGGCAGCATATTTCGGCTTGACCCCGGGCGACAGAATGTCACGATGCGCCATTGGCTGGAGGTCTATAACTACCCTAAAAAATATTCAGACTCATCCATCGAACCTATTAATCGGATCAATGGCCTCGTCGAATCATATTTGTATTCTCTTTGCAACGAATATGTAGCGAAGTCCGTGCATCCAATTGAATCTGTAATACTCGAAAAATAGGTTTTTATTTTTTACAAAAAAACAGTCCTGCTACTAGCCCTGCTAGGCACGCGAGTCAAGCATTTGCATCTGCAATAAAAACAAGTAATGTGCAGTTGTCTATGGCAAAAAAAAAACACTAACCAAACGCAATGATAACAGATTGGCCTCAGAGAAATTTCTTTGAGAGATTGGCAGAGCGAAACTACTGACATTTTATTTTTATTGTAGTTTTATATTTTATGTATTAATGTTTTTTTAAAGATGTTTTTTAGTATTCTTGTTTTTGTTTTTAGTTTTTGTTATGTACAGTTACAGTTCTTAATTTAATTTTTATTGCATGTTTAATTTCCCATACAATTCATTGTTTTTTTTGGAATAAATGAATTGAATTGACTCGTGTAGAACTAATACTAATATGGAAACTACTCGTGAATTAAAATATAAAAGACTTGACATAGCGGAGAACACGTAAGCAAAAAGACGCTAAATATGATCTGTAGTCGGGGCACGGAAATGCCACTATACCATAGGTAATAGGGTCGTTTGTCGTTCGGTTTGGGAAGGACCATTAGTGGCAAAATTGCAAAGTATTGAAATTGATCAAAGCAAGCATCGGCTTGTTAAAAACGTACATTTTGAAACTTCCCAAAACGCCCTCATGCCAATCCTTATACAGCCTAAACAGCAAAAATATTTTGTATTTCGTTGGTAGAGTACAATTTATAAATGGCAGCACTCAACACGCGTGCTAGCCTAATGAAATGTCATTGTCACAGTGAGTCCCTATATTACACGGCCAGTATTACGCGACCAAATAATGTACAGCCAATAATACGCTACCAATATTACGTGGATTGGCGTCGTAATATCAGGGTTTACATTATTTGGTTGCGTAATATTGGCCGTGTAATATCACGCCGTGCTGATTTTGTACAGGCGATAATACGCAGCCAGGATTACGAAGCCAAAATATGTACATGTAATAACAGGGTGTGCATTATTGGCTGTGTAATACGGGCCGTACACTTTTTGTACGGGCGATAATGTACAGCCAATATTACGTGTACATCACAGATTAAATTATAGAAATGACATGGTCAAAGCCTCGTTTGCACGTTCCAGTTTCCTTTTACCACAGATTATGAATCGCAATCGCTCCGGCGCTGCGGGAAGTGCTGCCCCTCTGCCCTTGCGTAACAAAGCACAGGTACCAACGCTCGCCTCCGCAGCTTCGGCATTTTGGTCGCCGTCGGCGACCAGCCTCCGCCGCTCCAGCTCACCCTGGTACCAGCAGCCCGATTACATAATTTGGCTTCAATCGAATTCTCAGTATCGCAACCACTAATGCCTTGCGATAGAGTCGAAATTGCTATGAAAAAAGTGATAATCCGATTGTAGCCAGGTTCTGTAATTGGGCCACTGCACTTTGTCACAGCGGACGGGGGCTGCACTCCCTCCGCGCCTCCGGCTTTTTAAAAACACTCTAGTGTAGGGCAGACAAGACCAAGTGGAGTCGGGGTTGGCCGATTCGGTTCTGTGACAGTTTTTTTTATCTTGACACTCGCCTACACAAACGAGGCATCAAGGAGTGATTCTAGCTTTGTCTATGGTTGGCTTCGTATTATTGGCCGTGTAATATTGGTCATACAAAATCGGCACGAGCTGATATTACATATCCAGTTGTACACGTAATATTGGTCGCGTAATACTGGCCGTGCATTATCAACCCGGACCGATTTTGTACGGGCAATAATACACGGCCAGTATTAGCCGTCCAAATATTACGAATCCATGTACACGTAATATCTGGCCGTGTAATATTGGCTGTACAATACTGGTCGTACATTATTTTGGTCGTGTATTATCGTCTCCTATCACATTCATCAGACGTCACAGTGGCATGTAGGTACCTACGTTTTTCTATTCTACAAGTTTATTGATTTGATCAATTTATTTTCATGAATAAAAACTTATTATTTAAATAAATTGCTGCTTGAAGGTGGGAGACGATAATACACGACCAAAATAATGTACGACCAGTATTGTACAGCCAATATAACACGGCCAGATATTACGTGTACATGGATTCGTAATATTTGGACGGCTAATACTGGCCGTGTATTATTGCCCGTACAAAATCGGTCCGGGTTGATAATACACGGCCAGTATTACGCGACCAATATTACGTGTACAACTAGATACGTAATATCAGCCCGTGCCGATTTTGTACCACCAATATTACACGGCCAATAATACGAAGCCAACCATAGACAAAGCTAGAATCACTCCTTGATGCCTCGTTTGTGTAGGCGAGTGTCAAGATGAAAAAAACTGTCACAGAACCGAATCGGCCAACCCCGACTCCACTTGGTCTTGTCTGCCCTACACTAGAGTGTTTTTAAAAAGCCGGAGGCGTGGAGGGAGTGCAGCCCCCGTCCGCTGTGACAAAGTGCAGGTACCAGGGTGAGCTGGAGCGGCGGAGGCTGGTCGCCGAAGGCGACCAAAAAGCTGAAGCTGCGGAGGCGAGCGTTGGTACCTGTGCTTTGTTACGCAAGGGCAGAGGGGCAGCACTTCCCGCAGCGCCGGAGCAATCGCGATTCATAATCTGTGGTAAAAGGAAACTGGAACGTGCAAACGAAGCTTTTACTATGTCATTTCTATATTTTAACCTGTGATGTACACGTAATATTGGCTGTACATTATCGCCCTTACAAAAAGTATCCGGCCCGTATTACACAGCCAATAATGCACACCCTGTTATACAAAATCAGCACGGGGTGATATTACACGGCCAATAATACGCAACCAAATAATGTACACCCTGATATTACGACGCCAATCCACGTAATATTGGTCGCGTATTATTGGCTGTACATTATTTGGTCGCGTAATACTGGCCGTGTAATATAGGGACTTCTTGAAGGTAATAGGGTCGTTTGTCATTCGGTTTGGGAAGGATCGTTAGTGGCAAAATTGCAAAGTATTGAAATTGATCATAGCAAGCAACGGCTTGTTAAAAACGTACATTTTGAAACTGCCCTAAACGCCCTCATGCCAATCCGTATATAGCCTAAACAGCAAAAATATTTTGTATTTCGTTGGTAGAGTACAATTTATAAATGGCAGCACTCAACACGCGTGCTAGCCCAACTGAAATGTCGTTGTCACAATCATCAGACGTCACAGTGACGTGTGTCCTACGTTTTTCTATTCTGCAAGTTTATTGATTTGATCAATTTATTTTCATGAATTAAAAACTTATTATTTAAATAAATTGCTGCTAGATAACGATGTCCAACAAAAGCAAATCTGTAGATACTGCCGCTAAAGGTAAAGTAAGTGAATCTGTATGGAAAAAAGCGTTAACAGCGAATGCAGAATGGCCGGACAAGGTTAGTTTTCCTATCACGAGACTTTATTACTTAAATTTCAATAAATTATCATGAAAGTGGGTAAATTACGAGTGCTTTTGTTTCAGGATGAGTTTTTAGACGTGATTTACTGGATGCGGCAAGCCTTGGGCATTGTTTTAGGGCTCGGTTGGGGCTTGCTGCCACTCAAAGGGTTTATAGGTGTTTTGATGTAAGAATACCTCTAATTTATTCATCGTAGCTTGAACTTTAACATTACTAATTAAATATGAGTCATATAGATTTAAATATACCTTCGTTAAATCAGAATTGTATTGTAATTTCGCGTTTTTCTTATTTCAGATTTGTACTTGTGAATGCTGGTCTGATATACTTTTATGTGTTAAATTTCCAAAGTATTGATGAGGAAGAATATGGTGGAATGTGGGAGATAACTAAAGAAGGATTTATGACTTCATTTGCAGGATTTTTAGTAAGTTTTCTAATGTAAATGTATAGTACAGATCAAGAATGTTTTAAAAAAGACTGATACCACACCGCCAAATTAAAAGTGAAGTACCCAAGATATGCCAATCCACCCGCATGCACAAGCCTCACACACACACTTACACCATGTTATGTTAATTGGCCGCCACATTGCAGCAAGATCCTTATTAGTCATATACAAATTCTGTCAAGTTCTCACGAAAAATAAAACACATTGCAGTCTTGTCATAAAATTATGTATCACCACATCATCATCAGCCTATACAGCCAGAGAAAAACAGAAAAACTGCTGCAATGCTGGACGGACAGAGGCACGCCACTGAGCTCGGTCTTCAGCTCTCCTCATCCATTCTCTTCCGGCCAACTTTCGCAGGCCATCTCTCCACCTGGCCACAGGCTGTCCTAAACTATGTTTGCCTAAACGTGACCAACCAACCACAAGACACCACAAATTATCCACTAACACACACAGCTGCCATTTTATATGCTTCACTCGTTTGTTTGGTGGTATAGACTCCAGTCTTTTTCAATACAGAAATACAGATAGGCCGAATTGCTTCACCCTGTATTCTGTTTTTCTCTGGGAATTAGGCATTTTCCAGGTATAATTAATAACTTATGGCATTCTTTGAACTTCATAATACAACCTTTTTTCCAGTAATTTTGTAATTAGTTATTTACAAAGATAAACAAGTCTTATTGTAATGTCTGAAAGTAGAAGAGAATCTTCTTGGTCTTACAACTTATTACACAATCTTATTTAAATTGTCTCTATTTGTCAAAATGCAGCTAATCCAATCAAGTTTTTAAAATCTCGCATATTTAATATAATTGTGGTTTAATATACAATTATCTTTTATTTCCATTTTGAACTGCATCAGCAATCTTTGATAACTTTTCTTAAATTTTTCAGGTAACTTGGATCATTGTGTACACAGGATTGCACGGATCAGATTTATGAGAATCACAGCATTGAATATGGCTAAAAGATTGAAGTTCAACCAATAGCATTCTTAAGTACAAAATGTACAGAAGTAACTCATAGCATCATATTGAAGATTTTACAAGTACATCTTTCATATCAGCCCATAAGGAAAGAAAATTAAATCATATATATAAAAAAAAACAGAACAGCAAATATCTCAACTATACCACCAGTAAATGTTTATTTTAATCAAGCATGTCATGAAATTATGAACACCAAAAACAAGGTACAACTATGACCTCAACACAAAGACCAACCCCAAGCAAGAATCATTATCCAGCCCCGTGGGTCATACATGGGGAATTATGGAGAACTAGCCTACATCAGTGTACACTCCTACCATTTCTCTTGCACAACCAGGATGACTGGTAGAAAATGCTTCCTAGCAATAAGTCCTTAATGTACAGTTTTTGTGCTAAAGTATTAAATAAATAAGCAAAGGTCATAAATAGACAATACCATCTCATCTGGTTTCTAAGACACCTACAAAACTTACCCTTTACATATGTAAGAGTTTAAGACTGCCTAGTCCATTTAATTTTGAAGGTGGTGAAAGTCAACTATTTGCTAAATTCAATACAAAATGCATCTATTGACACACACATGCCTGGTCCAATTTAGCAAGCAGTAAATCGCCTGTAGAACAGAAAAAATATTGGTGGTGTGTATCTGTATATGTCTGGCATCAATGTTACACTGTTAAAAACTGCTTTTTTGAGTAGGCACATATGCTATTAGTCAGTTTATTTATTATTTATACAATTTGTGTGATGCAGGGTGGTATGATTACGAAAACATTTTGCTGTATTTTGTGTAAATGGTGACTATTAAGAATCGAGTTATTCTTAGAATGCAACAGTCATTCTATAATTAATTTATACTTACTCATACTAGTGCCAAAAACAGCGAAGATGAGAAATCAAATCAAATAAGATAACAGAAATAAATTTAATTGTGAGTCTATAGTATCAATTAATTTATCTTTATGTACAAAGGACACAGTTGTTATAATATATGAATAATAATTGTAATATCCAAGCGGGGTAGACAATGTATTCACTAGATTATTTTTTATTTACTAAATCAAAATATTTATAAATTTGTATTATATCAAATTATATTGTTATTATCTGCACAGATGTTTTCTACCAGAAAAAAACTATCAGTGTGTTCTGCAAAAAGTTAACTTTACTGTGTAATCCTCCGACTTTTCTCCAAAAATACGGGGTATTAAGCCGCATCTGACTTGAGGTTTTATAATTTAACCGTTTTAGAATCGATTAGACTGGTCAAAAATCTAGGCTTTGCATAGCTTCTCTAAAAGAAAAAGAGGTGTGTAAAATTATGCGGCGTTGTGCCCAACTTTACCACCGTTCATTTGTGAAGCCATTTTAAGACGTATTTAAGAGGCTGGTTTTAAGAATCAAACATGAAAAAGGAGAAAAGATGCGATCCAGAACATAAAAGTCATGAGTTTGTTTATTAGTGAAGTGGGCAATGTTGGGCTGGCTTTTATTTCTACTTTCATACAAATATGTCATAGGAGTCAGGGCTGCGCCGCGCCGTCAAATGTACCGAAATACAGTTGGGCACTGTTGATTCTGTGCCACACTGCCTAAAATTGCCCAAGACCATAACTTGATAAATAAAAGACATTTTTTAGGTTTTTCCTATGCTGCCAGCCATAATCACGTAACTTATGTTGTTTTGGCGCTCTCGGAAAAGTTTTTGGGTACGAATTTTGTACCAATTTGACATAACATGTTGAAAGGGGTTAGAAACTTCTAATGTGTAAGCCAGTATAAATAACGTAGATTCCTAACAAAAAGTAAAAAAGTCAATACACATTATATTTATTTTGAAAAATCGTTTTAAGTTATTTTTTGTCCTTGGGTAAAGATTGGTAGGGTGGGTAAAGTTGGAGGATTTCACGGTAGTGTTTGTATGAAATAAAAAACAAAGCATTTGCATTTCACTAAGTAAGCTTGGTTTTTTTTTTTTTGTTGTTTTTGCATGAATTCAATTAGTTTTTAAGATTTGTCACTGTAAAAGTCCATTTAAATAATTAAAAATAAAATAGAATTTATATTAATTGTAAATAGTGTTTATATTGAAATTGAATTCACCATGTCTTCAATTTAGTTACTGAGGTAAAAAGTATAATATAATTGTTTTTACTAAGAATTGCAGGGAAAGTTATTGAATTGAGCAAAAGTAAAGAGATGGTTCCGACCTCAGACATACGTCATATACAATACAAGTACCTACTCAGGTCTGTTTCAATAAAAACGCGGCAATTATTTTATGAAAACGAATGCAATAATAGTCAAATCTTGTTTGTAATGTTAGTTGTTGTTTATAGCCCTGATTTGCAGTGATATATTTGAACAAAATATATATGGTTGGATTAGAAAGTTTATTTTTTCTTTCGTCCACTCTACATCTATCTATACCTACTTAAAAAAATGCTACTCATCAAGAATATCATCTTTTCGAGTATCACATATTTACTACCGACCGATCAGAATGCGGATTTCACTGTTGGGATAGCTTAGTTTTTGATTTGAAAACTGGTGTACTTTGTATCTCAATTGTATAAGTAGAACCCAAGCGATCATTAAAAAACTATTTGATGGCTTAACGAATTTTGACGAAATGTAGTAGATATATTGTACTTTAGAGGTAGTTTTGGGCCTGTAGTAACACAGAGTGTTTTTTTAAAATAAAATCAATGATTAAATCAATACTTATTTTACCAGCGTGCACTGCTCTGTTTACCTACACAGTTCGGGGATTTTCCGAAATTTAAACTCGCCACTGATTCCGCCCGTTTCGCCGGTCATTTGTGATTGATTAGTGAAAGAGTGAATACAACGAACAAGATCTGGGAGGAAAAAATATGCTGTATATGGGTTTATTGCAATGAAAAAAGTCGGCTTGCGGCAAGTATAACAAAGCGGTGCGTAAACCTAAGGAATTAATGGGCTTTATCGAGAATGAAAAACATTTAGGAACATGTGTGACAGAAATAGATCGCAAACAAATATGCTAGTGTTGTTTTTAAAATTACTAACTTTTTAGACTTTAGTTATATTGACTTTGTTTTGTTTATTTCTTTTGTTTGAAATAAATAAATATTGTGTTTTTTCCAACTTCCAATTTAAAGAAGATGCAAATATAAAACATATTAAAAAACTGATTTAAATCAAATAAATCAGTTTTTTTTTAAACTAAATCATGATTTTTATCAACCCTGCCGCGTGGTCATTTCACAGCTAGTAAAACAAGCTAGTTGTACTTTTAGGCTGTACTCATTGTTCATCTTAAAAGTAGAAAACGAAAGAGAGCTGGTAGCGTCTGGATAAGGAGCCGAAGGTCGGGCTCTGTGGCGTTCAGTTGTAAGAGGCCTACGTCCAGCAGTGGGCGAATACGGGCTGATTGATGATGATGTTTCGTATCGTATTCTGTTCTTCTATTGAAAGCGTTCGTCTTCGGCAATGTGAAGCTTGATCCATTTTCTTCACTCTTCCTGTAGACACCTAGAAAGGCTCGCCTCTTGAAACTGCATCGATCAATTCGAGGTATGACAATGAACCTCGAATTGATGTCCTTTTACACACAGGTTTTGTAGTGGTAGGCCCCTAAAGCAAGAGGAAGTACCACACCTTTGTCAGACATTCAACCGCCAACCAGTAGTGTATAACAACTGTTTCGGCTTGAAGGGCAATGTTCCCAGCAACTTGATCTTTACGAACTCCATAATGGAGCTAAATCTTCAAATTCGAATTAACTTCCTCCTGCTGGTCTCGTAACACAATCGAAATAAACAGGCGGCAAATGTAGATTATAAAACTAATCTAAAATCATGTTTTTTTTTATTATTGCATTGTCATCGAGTTGTGAGCTACCCTGAAAGTTTAAGCCAGATAGCTAATCGGGAAGTGCTCGAAATTTGAATAGCACGATTCCACCCGGAACGACAGACAAACAAGAAAGTGACTCAATAAAACCATATTAATGTAGAAAGAAAAACATATTGAAACACAGCAATGTTTAATCATCTCTCCAAGTAACCAGTACATCATCAGTTCTATATCTCTGCGTGATGGTTGCCTCGTTGAGCTTCATCCGAGTGCCCGAACCGAAGGCGAGGGCGCCCGCGTGCGCTATCATGACTCCGTTGTCGATGCAGAACCGCTCGTCTGTCGCGAAGATCTTGGACCCTCGCTCGGTGCACATTACGCCCATCATCTCTTGCAGGCGCTCGTTGCAGCCGACCCCGCCTACTATCAGTACCTGAAAAATACAGTAAAATATTAGTAGTTTAGAAGAAACAAAAAAGGTGGGGATAAAATTGCGAAGTCTATAATCATGAGATAATACTTATGGTGCGTTAGCCCGGAGCATAATGAAATCACGCGATAATCTGAGCGACGCGATAAAAAGTCACTTTTTTGCTCTGATTATCACGAGATTTTTATGCTCCTATCTCTTCTTTAAATAGGTAAGTTTTTTCTTCATTTTTTAAAATTATTATGAGAGCGTGATGACCCTTTTCTTGTTCGATAACCATGAACCAGCAAAACTAATATTTTAGAGCTTACAAGAAATATTTTTCATTTGATAGCCCGTCACAATTAGAACCTCTGAGGCTACTTTTGAACATGGAGATGGCTGAGCCACATTACTGTACCCAAGTAATAACTGACACTTTAGCTGAACGTCTGCAAAAACCCGATCAGCAACAACAATGCGATAGCGGTGCTGTGGAACGCTTAGGCAGCTGTAATACTTTTGTGGTACCACAACACTGTGACCCCAGAGACTCCCAAATCTGAAAAAAATAGTCTCCAAAAGAATACACAGCCCAAACAGGAACCTAACAAGATATGGATTCTAGGCACTCAGCAATGTACTGGCTTGGGTTCAGCACTCTCTCATTCTAGGGATGATAACCTGTATCGTAAATACAGTGTGACAGCCATTATTAAGCAGTCTGCAAACTCAGAACAAGCTTTGAAGTTGTGTAATGTTCACTTTGGAGATTATAGAGATTATGTTATTTGTGTAGGTGAAAATGAAAGTAATCCCCTAACATTGGTTTCCGAGTTGAGTAGTTTTCTTAAAACTCAGAATAAACGCACTGTTATAGTCTTAAATGTATTAGAAAATAAGTACCTGAATGTAATTAAACTAAATCATGACATTGAGCTTTTATGTAAAAATTTTGACAATTGTTATTATGTTAAAAATAATGCTAATAAAATAAATATGCTTTCGGACACATGTTCAAAAATTAATTATTTAATCGATTGCATAGATTATGAATACACCTTTCTGAAACAGAGCCGCCTTATAAAAATTAACAAACGATGCTTGCAAAGCGTAAATTTCGCACATGATTACAAATATAGCAACAAGCTTCAGAAAGTCCTAAAGGAAGATCCCAGACAGTATCACTGTACCGTAGCATGCTTGCATGGTAACGCACCAAAACCTACTTCTAGACAATCTACTATTCTGGACTACTTCTCAATGACCTTGAATACTGATGTGAAGCCTGTTAAAAAAACTATTTTGGACTACTTTTCGAAACTACCTGCCACGTCCAATGATGGAACAAAATGTTTTCGTCGCTAAAAATCATGATTTCAAAATCTTGCATCAGAATATAGCTGGCCTATTATGTAAAAAAGATTTACTTGAAATCACTCTTCTTAAACTTCCTGATGAAAATATAAATGTCGATGTGTTGTGTTTCTCCGAAACTTTTTTTTTTGTTTAGATGAACCTAATATAAAACTACGAGATTTTATTTTGGCCGATTGTTATTGCAGGAGTAAACAGCGCCGCGGTGGTGTTTGTATACTTACTAGAGAATATTCAGAGTTTAATAAAATACCTTTTTTGCAAGATTTTTGTAGAGATTTCACTTTCGAGTGCTGTGGGATAGAATAACCTAACCGTAAGTGTGTTATTATCTGCATTTATAGAATACCGGCTAGCAATTGTAACATTTTTCTCAATAATTTGGAGCTAGTACTTAAAAAACTTAGAAGCAAGATTAAAAAGAAAGTAATAATTGTTGGCGATTTCAATATAGATTTGCTAAAATATTCTGAAGCCCTAACTGAATTTAAAAGAATTGTACTAAACTATAATTTTACAATACACATTACAGGTCCCACAAGGCTAACAGCTTGCCTGGATCAAATCATTAGTAACGTGCCTGACGCTAAAGGTGGAATACTTCCTCTGGGCTTGTCAGATCATGATACTGGACAATTGCTAACTTTTGAGGTCGAAGAAAAGGCTATGCCTTTTCGTCATTGGTTCATTATGAAGCGTGACTTCAGTCTTGAAAATATGAACAAGTTTTACAGTTGTTTAGCTAGTCTCTCGTGGCATGAGGTTTTTTCTATTGATGACACAAACCTTGCATTTGATACTTTCCACGAGACTGTAACACTTTTCTTTAAATTATGCTTTCCTATTTTCAAAAAAATAATATCAAGTAAACCCAAGAAAGCTGCTTGGCTATCTAAAGGCATAAAAAAAGCAGCAGTCACGAAACGAAATCTCAGATTTAAATATTACAAAGACAGGACTAACAGTAGCAAAACGAATTATTTAAATTATAATAAAATCTTCAAAAAATGTGTCGTTTCAGCACATAAAATAACGAATCAACGCATCATTAAGTTTTCCCGAAATGTTTGTAGTGCATCTTGGAAAATAATTAAGGACAGCACAAATTCTAATCAATCTGATAGGGATAAAATTCTAAATTTAAAATATAAAAATCAAATTATAAGTGAGCCTGACCAAATTGCTAATATTTTCAATGAATATTTTATAAACTTGACCCACAAAAATGACATTCAATTCGACATTAATAAATTTAATTCATATAAATCTAATATCAAAGAAAATAATAATAATATGTTTTTAATCCCTACAGATTGCAATGAGGTACTTAGAATGATTAAGTCATTAAAAAATACCTCATCGGTTGGATATGATGATATTTCCACAAACGTTATCAAAGCCTGTTGTGATATTTTTACGCCTATTCTGGCTCATTTGATAAACTTATCATTCCAAAAAGGTATTTTTCCTGAATCACTTAAAATTACTATTATTAAGCCAATATATAAAAAGGGCGATAAACAAAATCCTGATAACTATAGACCCATTGCGCTAATACCTGTATTCTCAAAAGTGTTTGAAAAGATAATGCATCAGCGAATAACTAAATTCATTAAGAAGCACAATGTTTTGAATTCGGAGCAAAATGGTTTTCAAAAAGGAAAATCGACTACCTTAGCAGCTTTTAAACTTATTAGTAAAATAATTTCTTACATTAATAACAAAAAGCGAATTTCAACTATATTTTTTGACATGAGCCGGGCATTTGATTTCGTTTCACATGAGTTGCTATTGTATAAAGTAGAAGCTTATGGAATGAGAGGTCGTGTTCATGACTGGCTCAAAAGCTACCTAGGTGATAGGAAGCAATATGTAGAAATAAATGCAATTAATTTGGATAATATAACTGAAATTAAATCCAAATCTTCTATTAAGGAAAATAAAGTTGGTGTACCACAAGGTAGTATCTTGGGTCCCTTATTATTTCTCATATATATTAATGACCTGCCTCATGTAACGAATCATCATTGTACCCTCTTCGCTGATGATATCTCGGTAGTAGTTCCAGATAACATGAACGGTAATTATAACCTAAATATCAACGAAGCAGTAAAAAATGTTGTGGAATGGCTGAATGCAAATAATCTGCGAGTAAATATTAATAAAACAAAATTAATCCAATTTAAAAATAAACGAGCAAAAAAAGTAGACCTTGATGTGATTTATAATAACCATCCTGTTGCAGAAACAAACGAAACTACTATTTTAGGAATTATACTAGATGACAATTGCTCTTGGGAGTCGCACATTGATAAAGTCTGCAAAAAGATAAACCGTTTCGCATACGCGCTCTATAGACTATCAAAAGTGTCTAACAAAGAAACTGCACTAAAGGCATATCACGGGTATGTAGGGTCTATATTAAGATATGGTGGTATCTTGCTGTGGGGAAATTCAGTTAAAATTAATAGAGTATTTATAGCACAAAAACAATGTGTGCGTGCCATTTTTGATGTGTGTCCTATGACGACCTGCCGGCCTCTGTTTAAACAGCTAAACTTGTTAACGGTACCTAGCCTATACATTTATGAAATTTGCAATTTTGTTAACGCTAACTGGACGCTCTTTACGAAGAATTGCGAAAAATGTAACTTTAACACTCGTTAACCTCAAAAACTAGTCCTGCCTAGTATAAAAACGAGTCTATGTAGCAAAAACTCCTTTAGTATGTGCATTAAAATTCATAATCGCCTACCACAAGGTATGAAAAACATGAATGCTTATCAATTAAAATTTAGTTTGCATTCATGGCTAGTGGATAAATGTTATTATTCTGTGAATGATTTCCTAAATACTAAACACTAGCTTTACATTCCTCGTTTGACTACTGTGTTTGATATTTCAAAATTGTATTACTTATTTTTCTGCTGACATTTAATTCTTATTTTTACTAAATATTTAATGAAGGACTACCTATGTAATTTAATTTAGTTTTTAATTAGTAACGTATGATTTTAATAAAATGAAATTGTTTTATCTTTGCTCCTAAGTATATATATTACGAGCGTGTAAAAATGTTGCATGCCAGCAATGGCTAATATGTTGGACTACTATATTTAACTTGACATCTTTATAATTCATGTATGTATGCGAGTTTCTTTATCCCACTATAACTTTTAAATGCCTGAACAGATTTAGACGTATGGGGTATCGTTAGAATCCTTACTTCCCACCGAGTAACATAGGCCTTGTGTTTGTTTGAAAGTGTTCTTCCCGTCCGGTACTTCAAAAACTTACAGAATTTTTTGTTTAACTACTTCTCAATTTAAACGGAGTTGGTTGCTTTCTCGATGGACTTCAGTGACCTTTCTTTTCCAAATTAAACTTTAGTTTCGCAGGCTATGCATCTGTGAACGTCCTTTTTAATAGCTAATTGAACGAGCGAGCGCGAAGCGTCTCCGTTTCAGCCTAAGCAAAAATGATTTCGTATGTCCGGAGGATGTCCTTATGTCCGGCTATTCTCTTCTATAGGTCGCATTTCTCAACCGATTCTTGTGAAATGTTGTGTGCAGGTTCGATTATTATGTTTTTTTTTGTTGATTCAGTTTTTCGTAAAAAAACACAGGTCGAGTTTCTCGACCGATCCTCATGAAATTTTGTGAGCAGTTTCGATAATTTTATGTATTAGGTAGTTGTTTTTTTTTTGTTTAGGTTTTTGTGGTGATCATTTATTCAGTTTTAAGCTGTGCAAAGACAGACTCGCGAGGTCAACAGCTCACAGAGCCACTAGTTATGTAAACGGCACAAGGAGTGAGTCCATGTACCTTTTGTTGTTTTTTTTCAGGATGTTGAGCGCTGACTTTTTTCTGCACAGAAGTAAATTTTTGGGTCTTTTTAAGAGAAGAGAGTGCGGGTCATGCTATTTCGATTACGTGATTTGAGTGCGTCTCCCCGCCAGGTGGGATTAGTTCTCTGCACGCACGTCACGCGTCAACGACAACGAAAACACTTCCGTGCAAGTTTAAAGTGGTATCAATTGCAAAATTGTTTAACAAAATCGACACTGCTCTTGTATTATAATGTTCTGCGTTTCAAATAAGTAGATAAATCGACGATACTTATAATAAAGCAATAAGTACAAAAAAGTCTATACAATGAAGATAAATAAAAAATAAATGGTCTAGGGTACTTAAAATAAGCAACATAACAAGAATATAACGTTGTTAAAAATCGTGTCTGTTTGTCTGTATTTTTGTACTGGACCGAATGCAATGCGGTTTTCACTGTTGGATAGCTTAGGGTTAGACTTAAAAACTGGGATAATTGGTATGTCAATCCGATGAGTAGAAGCCGAGCAATCGATAAAAAACTTTTTGACGGCTGAAGGAATATTTGATGAAATTTTGGTATATTGGTATTTTAGGTATTGGAATAGCACTTAAAGTACTTTTAACGTAAAGAAATGACCACGCATGCGTAGTCACGGGTACAGCTAGTCTTACATATATTTCATAAATCGGATTCGGCAATTACTTTGGACATTTCAAACAACTGACGATAATTCATATTTTCACGGAAACACAGTTGTTCACCAGCACAGTAACGGAAACAATTTTTCTGGGATTAGATTTTTTATTCTAACCGATATGAAAAAAAATATATAGAAGAAAATGTGTGTCACATTTATTTTGCTAGAAATGTACGATGCGCGAACCTATCGCCACTCTTTCACCGAGCGCTCAAGATCCGTACCGACAGTTATACGCACTTGTCGACCACTCGACAGGTGCGCGCATTTGAGACTAACAGGTAAATATATTTTGCGCGCGCTCACGGCGACCGACGAGGTTAGGTGGTTATGTATTTTTATCTTTGGTTTTTATAATTTCAGATGTAACTAAACCGAAATACTGCCCGATGATCGGTTTGTTATAGTTAGTTCAACCTAACCAACCTGCCTAGTTTTTTATGCGAATATCAAACAGCAAATGAAAATTAAAGTTATTTTGATGTGCAATCAGTATTTTTGATATAAATATCATATATTTGTTGTAAAAGTTATTAAATTGATTGGTGATAAGTTTTCTGATGTACAATTAAATGAACCTAATTCATGTATACTTCACCTCATCAGACTCGCAGTGTGCCATCGCTCGTTCCGTGATTTCCACCAGCATAGCGAACACAGTCTCTTGCAGAGAGTAGCACAGGTCTTCAGGGGTGTACTCCTTCAGTAGATCGTCTATTTTGTCCTCCATGTAGGAGAGAATGCCGGAAAAGCTAACGTCCATGCCTGAAATCAACGAGTTAAGTGGTTTTAGTAATACAATATGCAGAGTGATATAACGTTAAAATACATACCCTAAGCTATCCAACAGTGACAAGCCTTATCGAAATCTGTCCAGTAGTTTTTATGTGACTCGCGAATAACCCGTTTTTTTTTTTTTTAATTATCTTCTTTTTGCAGACTTTTTGTTTCTTACTACATTATTAAAATTATAGATAGTAGTAACCAGCTTTGTAGATAATATAGGACTCATATTGTAAAATCGAAAAGTCAACCTGGCGAAAAGTTCGAAACCTAGATGGAAATTTCGATCCAAAAACGTCTTCTAGCCAATTCATCATCATCAGGTCAGCCTTTAGAAGTCCACTGCTGAACATAGGCCTCCCCCAAAGAGCACCATGACGAGCGGTCTTGTGCCACCTCTATCCACCGACTTCCTGCGATGGCTACGTCGTTTTTTGTCGCCATTCGAGAACCTTTATTACCCAGCGGTTGTCGGTTTTGCGAACTATATGGCCTGCCCAATGCCACTTCAACTTGCAAACTCTGAGAGCTATGTCGGTAACCTTCGTTCTTCTACGGATTTCCTCATTTCTGATTCTATCACATAGTGAAACACATAGCTCTCTCCATTGCACGCTGCGCAACTCTGAGCTTTTGTATGAGACCAATAGTTAGCGACCACGTCTCAGTGCCGTATGTCATCACTGGCAACACGCACTGATTATAAACTTTCGTCTTGAGGCTCTACAGTATCTTCGACGAGCAGATATAGCGTAATTTTCCAAACGCTGCCCCATCCTAGCCAATTACTATAATAAAATCAATAATGTGCCAAAATCCCAAAACTTTCACACTAAAATTGAAGGAACTTCTCTACTTCTCTTTGTTTTTTATGTGAAGTCTAATGCAATCTATGCATCTCAATATCGATTACGCAATGGGGATAATGTGTAATGTAATTCATTTTTTAATCTTTCATGAAATCGCCACTAATGCTGCTAGGAAATTTTGGAATAATCCAAATGGATGATTCTGGAAATCCGCACCAGCTGGCCTGAGATAGTGTGGTGGTTATTTGTGTAATACTGTGTAATCCTTTTTGATCGTCCGGAGATCGTTTTTGTGTGCGTCGCGTGCGGTTGAGCATGTCGCTCCCGCCACTCGTTCACGTCTCGATACCTTTGGTGTAATCCAGTGTGGATGGTCCGAAGCCTCAACACTTAGTGAGCCGTCTCTCTGGACCAATGCACCGCCAGGCTCTGATTAGGGTTTCATGGTGAAACCAGCAGTCCAGAGCCGCTTTACGATCTGTAAGACCGTTCTATCTTCCTTTCCTCGTGCACTCGTCGGAGTTAAGCTTGAGGAACCTAGCTGGGCCATCCTACGGGATCTCGCCCGGCTCGGGCAGCTCCTCGCTTCTCCTGCGCATTACGGAGGTAAGACTACGCATTTTCTACCGAATCCAGCTTTATTATGTCGGAGGGGGTTTCCTTCCGACATGATGACATGATGGGGAGTACAAATGATCACACACGAGCAGCCGCACAGTAAGTTATCGTCTGCAAGTACCGCCTCAACCCCGAGCAGTCGGTGATCGTCCCACCGGCTGCGTTGGGCCTGCGCAGAGCACTCGTTCGCGCCGACAGAGAGCGGAGCTTCCCAAGGGCTTACCACCGCAGAGGCGTCCTCTACGGATGGTGAAACCGACAGGTCCCCCCCTCGTTCATCTGTTGGAGCAAGCGTGTACATCGACACTACCAACGAGGAGACTCACCCCCCGCCCCCTCCTCCTCCATCCAGCTCGGAGCGCGAGACCGGTACCGGTAATGCAGGCGCACGAGGACTCGAAACCAAACGCTCGATCCGGATCCGCGCCTAGAAGCAGCGGTTCAGTACCCGTACCAGGCACCCCCCACATAGGTACAGAGACAAGCACCTACGGCCAGGCAACAGCGACCAAGAGCTTCTTTACCCCCCGACGGAAAGGGGAGCAGCCCTACCTCGGAGAAAATCTAGGAGAAACAGGAGACGCTTCATATCCTCCAAACGCAAGGTTAACACAGCGCCTCCCACAGCAGCTTCTACACCATTGCCAGATGAGCCTGAGCGCATCAATCAGGCCAGGAAAGCCAAACTATAGATAACCAAACTAAAGACGCTCGTTCAGTCGCAGGATATCCACATCATCCTCCTGGGCGAAACGAAATTAACCAAAAAGCAGGACCATAAAACAGCCGAATACGATACATATAGAAGGGATTGCGTTTCTCCCTTGAACAAGGCCTATAGAGGCACAGCCATGGTTGTTAAAAGGGACACAAGAGGAACTCCCCCTGATCGAGCTAAGGAAGCTGTGCGCGAATGGGGTAAGACTTAAATTACCAGCTTGAGAATTTAAAGTCTACGCGGGTTATAGATCACCGACAGCCACCCTTTATGGCAGCGACTTCAAGAAAGTCCTAGATGGGGTAGGAGAAACCATCTTGGTGAGCGATCTAAACGCCAAACATATAACGTGGGGCCCTGATGAGTCGACGCATATCCCCACCAACTTTAATCATGCACCGGATATTTTGGATATAGTCGCGTTCCAGAATATTAGAACTCCGATTCGGGTAGAGGTGCTATACGACCTGGACGAACAGCATCTGGTAACCCTGGGAACCCAAATTCAGTTACTAGAATAACCAACAATGAGGATTGCTGATGTAAATACGGCAACCAAGCTAATCACAGAACGAATGAAGATAGCAAAGGAAGCGGCAACGTCCTTGCAACCAAGTAGACCCCATCGTCGTTTCGAACATGCCATTCAAATCCAACAGAATTTACTTACTAAAAGAAGAATTCTGAAGGACTGGGCCACGAACCAGATGCCCCATCATTAAAAGATAACTAAATGCAATAATGGAGAAGGTTTCAAGGGAGGTGGAGGTTTGGCGTGGCCAAGAGTGGAACCAGGTGACGGACCGGACTGGCGAAAACATGACCAACCTCCACCATCTCATCAAGCAACTAACTCGAGCCCCAGCACCCATTTACCCGCTATTGGACAGCAACAACGTAAGGAAGTATCATCCTAGGGACAGAGCAAAGCTAATGGCAGAGCATCTCAGGGTCCAATTTACCCTTCATTCATTGAGCCAGGATACTCTTCCCGACATACTTAAACACCACAAGGAAGTTACCAGCAAGGCATGACTTCCTCAGTTAACCAGACCCAACGCTCTAAGGAAGAGACTTTATCTCACCAGCGGAAGTATGGAATGCTATGAGGAGATTTCCCAGGAAGAAGCCGGCAGGCAATGACGACCTTCCCATAGCAGCAGTTCACCAGCTACCCAAAAAGGCAATTGCGGCGGTGACGAGATTGTTCAATGGGATCCTGAGACTGGTCACTTCCCGCAGGAGTGGAAAACTGCGAAAGTGATCATGTTACCCAAGTCCGGCAAAGATAAGAGACAACCATCGGCCATACAGACCGATATCGTTATTGCCGCACTTAGCCAAGCTATTTGAAAGACTGCTCCTAACGGGAATACGACCCTATGTATGTACCCTATGTATGTGTGCTCAGGTTGCCTATGTATGGAGCAGTTTGGAGTAGTCACCATTCCACAACACTACAGCTGGCAAGAGTTCTCCATCATCTATCGCACGAGTGGAATCGGCGTCACTACCCGGCAGCCGTATTTTTGGATGTAGAGAAGGCGTTTGATAGTCTGGCATGAGGGCCTTCTCTATGAACTAGCAGCCACGGTTATGCCAAAGCATAATATACATATAATAATTATAATAGCATCCTTCCTCACCGGCCGTGACTTTTTCGTTACGGTAGAACAAATGGACTCCAACAAAAGGCCAATTATGGCAGGGGCGCCTCAAGGCAGCTGCCTCTCACCGGCTATGTACGCGTTGTATACCAACGCCATACCAACATTGGAACGACGTCTCAAGGAAATGGAGAGAGACGTCCTACTGGCACTCTTCACGGACGATAGCGCGTACATATCCTCTTCTGGAGGTGTGGAGTGCGCTGTCCGGAGGATGCAGGTACTTAACCTGCTCCCAGCCTGCTCGGCTGGTCGCGGATGGCGATCAATGTGGACTAGTCCACATTGACCGCCATCCGCCGTTCTCTTTTTCCGGTGACCAGCAGCGCGGCGGTCTAGCTTGAACTGAAGCTGAGAGGGCGCACCACTAATCCACTAATGGCAGAAAGTCGTCAAATACTTGGGTGTAATTTTTTTTTTATTAAATGTTGGTTGCAAATATAACTTAAATTTAATTAAAGTACACACTTAGTTTTCTAAAAACACATAATTCCTAGTCATGACCTTCAAAATCATTACAGTAGCAACAAAACAATAGAATGACCCAAAATCGCTCGTTTCAGGTAGCGCGGTTTGTATGACTATTAGCAGGTATAAAAGGTTAGGGGATGATTGAAATGACATCATTTGCATACCAACTCGTAGTCAGAAAAGTTATCGAATAATTCAAAACAAGAAAATAGATACCACACCGGAAGCAGCATCTCAAGTGGTTGCACTAATTGAAGCTGGGCTAAACCAAAGTCAAGTGGCACGACAGTTAAATTTAAGCCGATACGCTGTTCGGCGTGTATACCAGCGATATCAACAGACTAGTGGCTATACCCGGCGACGAGGAACAACACAGCGCGATGACCGTTTTCTTGTCACAACATCGGTACGAAATCGCCGGTTGAATGCAGTTCAACTCGGGCAGCAGCTCCAGGAAGTTCGAGAAGAGTCAGTCAGTGGACGGTTAGAAGAAGACTAGCCGAAGGAGGCCTGACAGCGCACAGACCAGCAACTGGTCCGAAATTGACCCCAGCCCACCGCCAAGCACGACTTCAGTTTGCTCGAGATCACGTGAATTGGACTATGGATCAATGGAAGGAAGTACTGTTCTCTGACGAGTGCAGGATATGTCTTCATGGTAACGACGGACGGGGTAGAGTGTACCGAAGACCCGGTGAGCGTTTCGCTCAATGCTGCATCTCTGAACGTGTCTCATACGGCGGCGGTTCGTGCATGTTCTGGGGAGGCATGTCACTAGAGGCGAAAACCGAACTTGTATTCATCACAGGGTCCAATACCGAACGTCGATCCAGAGGACTGACTTCCCGACGTTACATCGAACAGATCCTGGAAGAACACGTAGTGCCTTTTTCGGGATTTGTCGGCGAAAATTTCATTTTCATGCAAGACAATGCAAGACCACACACCGCTGCTATAGTGCGCCAAAATTTGGAGGAGGTTGATGTACTGGTTATGACGTGGCCTGCTCGAAGTCCAGATCTCAATCCCATTGAGCACTTATGGGACAAGTTGAAAAGACAAGTACGAGCCATAAACACGGCGCCCACGATTCTCAGAGAGCTTCAAACCGCAAATAAGGAAGAATGGGATAGCATACCGCAGGATTATGTAAAAAAATATATTATTCAATGAAACATCGAATGGAAGCTGTAATTCAGGCTAGAGGAGGCAATACCTCGTATTAATAAATGTTTAAATCGCCAAATAGACGGTGTTTGGTGTTATTATATCATAATTTTCAAGTTGACACAATAATGTCGTCAAGCATCAGTTTTTTGGCTCCGGAGTATAGTAAATCAGACGTTGGGATTATTACTAATCTACTACCAGAAATAATAAAAGTTATATACGAACCAGCCTACAACGATTTTAATCAATAGAGAACAACGAAAGGATTCAAGGCTGTGTCCGAATGTCTTTTTATACGGTTTATATTAGCTTCACTTATATGTTTGTAACCCACTACTTTGGGCGCTATTTTGACCCACTTTAAACGGTCAGATTTCATTCAAATTATAATCTTTAATCTACACTTTTTACCTTTGACAGCATATGGTAAGTGTAAATATTTCTTCCCCTTCTTCGCAGCCTGTTCAATGTTGTAGCCGGGGCTCGGGGCGTTAGATAACTTAAGCACTCGCGCAAATCTGCAAACAAAGCATTTGATTTAATCATTTTATTGAGTGGCGAGATGAGCAGGTCGCTCGCCTAGCCACATCAATCACATTGCTACCCAGAACATAAATCAAGAACATAATCTTGAGCGGAACTGCACTGCACTCAAGACCCTGTGACATTGATTTTTAAGTACCTATCAGGCCTATCTTAATTTCGCTGGAAACAATGCCTTTCAAACCGGAACAGTAATTATATCTATATATCTGGTAAAGGTGTAATCTTTCCCAGAAGGACTCTCAGAAGAAAAAACGAATATCATTCGCACAATCGTGTTTCTTTAATTCTGAAAATACATACATTCATATCGTAAAATCCGGATTATGAACTTAAAAATGGTGGCATATATGTTATACATTACGCTCGGCACGTCTTTAATAAGAATAAATATTAAATTATAACACTGTTTTTTGAACTAAACGATGACTATAAGTATATATTTTTTTACCATTAAAGCACCGGTTGGCTCCGCACCTACGAAGCTTTTCGTACTTAATATTATAAAGAGGTAAAGTTTGTGAGGTTGTACGGGGTAATCTCTGGATCAGAACCGATTTTGAAAATTCTTTTACGAATAGAAAGCCACGTTATTTATGAGTGTCATAGGCTATATATTAAAATGGCCGGGGGAATCAGCTAGTTTATTATCTATGGCGGCGCGTGCTAGACCGTAGGCGCGCGAATTCTGGAATGGATTTTGGCGCTATAATTTACTTTTCATTATTACCTAACCAATTTAATATGATGTTTTTGTTGATCAAATGTTTTATCTTTGTTAAAAATGTGAAAAAGATGTTTTAAACATGTGAAAACAGAGTTTGTGAGGAGAATTTGACTCCACCTGACATCACGGAACAGCAACGAACGAGTTTTTACCAGCAAAATCAAGAAAATATTACGTTATTTTTTTTCATTCTAAGATCCTATTGCATGAGTGTAGATATAATAGTATATGAAACGGCACATAACTAGGTATTAAAACACTCAAGTGATACTATTAAAAAACTCACTCTCATGTTTTAATTCCCCTCATTATGCAAGCGTTTCATAAACTACTAAAAACATAAAACTAATCGACACTGAAAGTTTACCATCTCACCTTTATAATTATATGATTATTAGTCAAAATCAGTTGAGATTTTTTTGAGATATTGGAGGTACAAATCTGAAAGAAAGCTAAGGCAAAAAAATGTTTTTACTGAATAATTATTAAATACGTTCCCATTCGGAGTTTTTGTAGGCATTCGCGGCGCGAAACTTGGCGTAACACGGAGAGCAATATTTAAATGAATTATTTCTTACTGTACGTATTTTCACTAAGTGTCAGATTTTTACGAATTTTTTTCATGAAGACCTAATTCTAACTTTCAAATAATCGATTTAATTATTAAATTAAATAATAACATATCAAAAAAAGCACCTTTGATTTCGCGCGTAGGAGCTGATTCGATTTGCTCACAAGTGTAGTTTATTTCATGTATTCTTTTAGCTGTTTCTCATAACACCTGTGGGTTGAGAAAGGGTGGTCCGATAATTGAGCATAGTTAAGCAGAAAGCGACCAACCCTATTTTTTATTTTTTGAGAAAATGTGTTATATTGCCTATGACATAAGGTTTTATTTAGTTTACGTATTCCAAAGACACGTTTCTTCAAAGCACATTCTGAGGTCAAGATATTAAATTGTCCAATAAGACCACTTGCCATTATTACCAATTTTTTGTGTTAAAGCCGACCATTTTAGGAGATGGTCTAGCAAAATATCCTTAAAAGAGGAAATTGTGGTAAGCAGAATCCGACTATCACAGTTGGTCTGGCTTCTGCAAGACCAACTTGCTTTTATTTATAATGGAATAGTTCGCATTTTTTATTTGCAGAAGCCGACCACAGCGAAGGTCTAGTTTTTCAAAAATATTTTTGGCGAATTAAATATTATTTTTCTTGATAAGATTTCGTCCATGTTTTCATCTCGTGTAACATCACACAGGGGGCAGGGCGCTATGGAAAGAACTCATGCGAGCATAACAATCCCTTGAGTCGTTCTAGGTTTATTTTATATGGTTATTACAATTTGCAGAATAACATCATTGATTTGGCTTTGCATATCTCTCAGTTGTTGTCCAAACCTCAATAAGCTGAAGGAGACCATTTCTATGGATGCATTCTGCAAAAAACTAAATTATGAATTGTTGCAAAAAGCAGAAAACAACTATGTGTTTAACTCAAAAGTTTATTAACAAAAAGAATCAATGTTCTAGTTATAAATATCCCATTTTGTAGCCTCTGAAGTTTCCTTTGATATAAGTATAACATTTAAATCAATTATGAACTGTACATAAAAAAGCAGCGAAAACCCCTTTAAACGGCTGTATCTCAAAATGCGTTTTTCGATGATGGTCGCTTTCTGTTTAACTAAGCTCAATTGAGGTAGTCAGCGCTATAGTGGCCTATCATTTTGAGACAATTGATTTCTTTTGTATCTTAAAATGATAGGCCACTGTAGCGCTGATCACTTCAATTAACCTGTGGACTAATGCGTTTCTTTTTGTCATTTGTAATGATTTTAAGGTTTGCCATACTCAAAATCTTAATTTGATGAAGGTAAAAAAGAAAGGTTTTTTTTGCAATATTTGACTCTTTTGACCCATACCCGTACAGGCTAATGCACCCATGAGTTAAACTAGAACCATACAGCTAAGTTGTCTTGCCTTGTCATATAGACAGACTTATGCTTATATTTTTTTCAGTATGCCTAAAAAAGGTTAAGGAACAAACTTATAAGGGGGGTCCTTAATATAGGTAAATAGGTCTTTATCATAAGTATTAAGAATCTTCTAATGTATGCTTACCTATCTAAACAATTCCCAACAGCGATGTCAATGGTTTCGCCAAATATCCGGTACCTCTTCCTAGAGTAAGCTATGATCTGTGTGTTGCCACCGCTCACATAGAGTACCGTTGGGTTGTTCGCTTTGGTGATCAGCCTGCCCATTTCTATGTCTGTTCGGATGGTGTTAAGGATAATTTTTGTTGGTTATTTATTTATTGAACACCAACAGCAATATTAATAGGTACAATAAACATATATAAAGGTGTAGTGTTAAACAGCCAATTAAAGGTCTCCTTATATAGAAACAAATTAAATTGAAGCTCCTACATTATTGCAAAGAAACTATAAAATTTTGAATACAAAAACCAAAAATTAAAATAAACTAAAAACTAATTTTGTTTCACAAAATTGTACTGGAGAGGGGGTGTAAGGGTGTGTGTGTATTGTGTGTATGTATGAGAGAGAGAGGGCGCGAGGAGATGTGTGTGGGAGTGTGTTTTATGACAGATAATAATAATAATATATAAATATTTACATTCATATAGGGTGATAGGTAGGTGCACAATATAAAACAGGTAGGTACCCAATAGCCATCATTACTATATCCGTGCGTAGGATTAATTACACACAGGTATAGCAACAGTGTCAGGTAAGTTAAATTTAGTTAAGTTTTCTGTAATAGTTCTTGTACTTTTCGCTTATAAACCATTTTGGGCATATTGAAGATATTCAGGTCCGAGAATCTTTTATTTACAGTTTTCGTAATACGTGTTAAAGGTGCGTTACTTGCATACTTAGCAGTATGGGTAGGAAGACAGAACAATGCAGTATGTCGTGTGCGCTTTTTAGGTACATTAAAATTAATTGCCGATAGATATTATATTCTTTAAACAGGATGGCACTTAGGTTCGGACACATTTGTTATATCACTATCATTATAACTATTTAGAATGACAATGGTGGTCAAAGGAAGTAAACACTCTAAGCCTCAGATTGGTCCAGCTCTCGAGGGCAACATTAATATTAATAATAGGTTATTGTAAATGCTAGTTATTGTTTCTACATGGAATACTCACCTGAATTGTGCACTGTCAAAGCTAGACTGCTTAAATATATACATTACAAAACTTTACACTTTGACCGTTGGTTCACAACTACTACTATACTTTTTTTCTAAAGTATGCCGTTCACGACTCCTGCTGTGAGCCGTGATTTACTACAATTCTCACTACAAACACAAAGCTCTGTCGTGATCAGTGTTTCTCGCAATCTGTAGCTACATTTTTAGCTACATAGGCGTTTTTTACGAAGCAGGAATATTTTTGTATTGATTTTTTAAAATAATATTTCTTGTTTTATTTTTTAATATAAAAATACATTATGTTATTTTAACATATACAGAAAGAACTAAATGCATTACTCTTTTTGTTCTATTTATATAGAATATACAACAATGCCGAAAATGTCCGACGTACAGGGGAATGCGCATTACAAAATGCTCGGCTGTCAAAGTGTTAAGCCTATAGAAATACACAAAAGTCATCTTTATTGTGTGAAGCCGGGTTTACTTAGATTGAAACTTAAAAGGCAATTATATACTTACTTTCCAGGTTCTATTTAGTAGACCTTTTCAATTTTAATGATAACATGTATAGGTTATTATTAAACCTATACCTACTAGGTTATTATTAAAATTGAGAAGTTAACATTTATGTTAAACTAGCTTTCGCCTGCGACTTCCTTGTGCAGACTACAGTTTTATAGCAAAAAAAAAACCTATGTTCTTCCAAGATAAAAAACCAATGCAAAAGCACCAACGTATTGTATTCTCTTTGGCACCAACACTCTTGATGATTTTTGACGAGACAAACTTGTTATTATTTCAATTCCATAGCAACAGTTCCTTACAGCGAGTTATTGTCATTTTTCACTTTTGCCGCGGAAACTTACAATTTTCTGGGATAAAAAGTATTCTATGTTTTATTCCAGGGTTTAAGCTATCTCCATTCCAAATTTCATCAAAATCCGTCCAGCTTTTATTGCGTTAAAACTCCCCAAACAAACACACATTTCACTTTTACATATTGTTGTGGACTAGCTGTCCGCATGATATTTTTTTTGGGATAAAGTATCCTATGTGATATTCCAAGACCAAATTACATTCAGTCATCAAATCGTTTTTGTCAATTGCTCAGCTGCTACTCATCAGATTTCAGATACAAAGTAAACTAGTTTTTAAGTCAATACCTTAGCTAGCCAACAAAGAAAACCGAATTGCAATCAGGCCAATAGTTTTTACATGATGTGCGAACAAACAGACAGATACCATTCAAAAAAGTTCTTGATCAGTAGCTTATTTTGAGCCCCTTATACCAATTTTATTTTATTCATCTTTGATCAGACTTTTTCTTACTGCTTTATTAATTATAAGTTTAATTAACTAAAGAACTATTCAATATCTACAAAAGTCACTAAGTTTCACGTTTTTTAGGATGTGACAACCACAAGTTGAGGGGTTACTAAAAGGATACGGCCAATACAGTGGTTGACTCCTAAAATGGGCTTGTTCCACAGCTTTGCACAAGTCCTGGCCACGATCGCACAGACCATCAATGGTGGTGCCATGCCCGGCCCCTTTGTGTAGCATACCACGTCTATGTCCTGTGGTTTGATGCCAGATTGATCAAGAGCTTCCTGTAATACTTCATGGATGTGTTGCTGATGGTGCTCTGCCGTTTCTCGGGGCTGGAAACCTGTAAGTATGTTTTGGTATTGTAGCTATGTTAAGGTAAGTGAGATTCATGCAATTTCTAGTTGATGATTTCCAGTTTTTTTTCAAGGTATAACGTTTAGACTGAGATTATGCCTTTCTAGGAAATTCATACTTTATTTGCAAACAATCAAAGTTTATTTGTAAATTTTGAGCTTACCTTCACCGGGTGGAGTGATATAAGTTCTCCTGCAGTTTGAGAGAATCTCGCCATCTTTCACAATGCCGATGCCGAGTTTATTAGCGCTCCCTTCGAATCCAATAGCTATACCCATTATATTTTTTGAGTTTGAATGCTATTTTATTTTTGTTGGGAAATTGTCTCGTATTGTTTACAATTTTCAATGATGTCATGTCAACCAACCAATGGCGAAGAAAATGTCTACTCTTCAACCATCCAACACAATGGCTGTGTTCACCTACACGCTCGAATCATCCGTGCGATTATCGCTCGATCATCCGGAGATCGTGAACGACTTTGGACGTCCACATACAACTGACAACTGTCAAGTGTCAGTTTCATACTATTCCTCCCCCCACTACTATTTTTCGGATGACCCAGGCGAACGCCCGGACGACGACGCCGTGAACGATTTCGAGTGTACGCGCGGGTGATCCGTGCGTCCTCGAACGTCTAAAGCCCCATCCACATGCTTGGCAAACAATGGCAAACAGCCAACAGCAAACAGCAAACACGGACGTGTGGATGGGTGTTTGTCGTTGTTTGCCTGTTTGTGTTTGTGTTGGGCAGTGTTCGGCATCGGTGTCGGTTTTTCTTGCCAGATCAAAGGCTGTTTGGCAAACAGTTTGCGACGTATCCACACATTTGGCAGCGATCAGTAATGCGCGCGAGCTTGCGGGAGGCGGACGTATTTACTTGCTACACTTTTTCGTTGGCGCGCAAAGCGTAAATAATGTCTGATTGGTCAGCACCTACGATTCTGTCATTTTTGGAGGCATATCAAAATGAGCCATGCCTCTGGAATTCCAAAGATGCCGATCACAAAAATCGGCAAAAGGTTAATGATGCATGGACTCGCCTCAGTATTATAATGAATAAAAGTGTCAAGGAATTGAAGACCAAAAATGAAATACTGATGGCTACGTTCCGCAGACATCTGAAGAAGAAAAAACGATTCTATTCGGTCTGGTGCAGGTAAGTTTAAATAATCAATAAATATTTGTCTATGTTCGTTGCGAATAAAATTTTATTTTAATTTAATTTTTCAGGATCCAATGATGTTTACAAACCGATCTGGTTTGCTTATGACCTAATGGAGTCATTTTTAGGTCCGGTATATACCTGCTCAAATAATGTAAATTCAGAGGAAGTAAGTAAAACGACTTTTTTTTCATAATGGTTTATTCGTTCTTAATTAAATTTAAACTATCATATACAGGGTGGCGCAATAGAACGTGCATATTTGAAAAAATAAAATAAAAATAAATACAAAAGGTATAGTCAAAATAAAACTAAGGTATTGTAAAGAAATAACTGAAGTTTATTTTTTAAAAATAACATCATCTAAATGATGACCCTCTCTACGACGGCACTCCTCTAATCGCAAACGGAAATTATTGAAAACTTTCTTCAGTAATGCTGGTGTAATTGTTGCCATTTCACCACGGATATTCTCCTTGAGCTGATCGATGTTTTTCGGATTATTGCTGTAGACTTTGTGTTTGAGGTATCCCCACAAAAAAAAGTCAGGAGGCGTCAAGTCTGGACTACGTGGGGGCCATGGGATATCACCTCTTTTCGAAATCAGTCTGCCAGGGAACATCTGTTTCACAACCGCCATGGAGTTATTTGATGTGTGACAGGTAGCTCCGTCTTGTTGAAACCAAGTCCTAGAATTCACTATTCTTGAATTTTCAAGCTCTGGAGCCAAAAAACCTTCCAACATCGCAACATAGCGTTCGGTATTAACAGTGACGTTTTGCCCCCGCGTATTTTCAAAGAAAAATGGTCCAATTATTCCTCTACCAGAGATTGCTGCCCATACTGTCGCTTTAGGACTATGCAGTGGTTTCTGGTGCTTGAGTTTGGGATTCTCACTGTTCCAGTAACGACAATTTTGACGGTTTACGAACCCATTGATATTGAAATGGGCCTCATCGGAGAAAAGGATATTGTCATAATTGGAAAATCGATTAAGCATTTCATTAGCAAATGCGAGCCTTGCTCCGAAGTCAGACTCTTTCAATTCTTGTGTTAACTGCAGCTTGTAAGGATGCAGTTTAAGATCCAAGTTTAAAATTCGTTGCAAACTTCGTCGCGATAAGTGTAAGACAGACGATCTCTTGCGAGTAGACATTTGTGGATCTCCTCGTACCGACTGCATAACTTTCTCAATATTGTCGTCGGTCCTAGATGTTCTTGGACGACCTTTTGCTTGTGGTTTAAACGTTGAACCGGTGTCTTCAAAACGCTGTACCCATATTTTAATTAAATTACCACTCGGAGCTTCACTAATTTGCCGTAGTCCATATTCAGAACAATATAAACGCCTAGTAACGATGTATGAACGAGAGTTCTCGTAAAATGCGCGCACGCAAAATGCGCGACGCTTCCCGTCGAAGTGACTCATAGTGACTAAAACTCCATGAGCCCGCCTACCCAACGACGCAGGCTCCCCCCGCCCGCGCACTTTGTACCCCGCAAAAAAAGATGATGCAATATGCACGTTCTATTGCGCCAGCCTGTATAAAGATTGAATCAGACAAAATTTTGATTATCTATTTGCAAGAATAGCTATACAGTCTGTATCAAAAAGGTGCAGTAAAACTTTAAAAGGTGATTTAAATATTAGAATGACCTCTTGGCACCTTTTTGTTACATCCTGTGTGACCTTACTTATCCTTTCTATATTACTTACTACTTACTTATCCTACTATTACTTATCCTACTACGTACTTATCTTACTACTTACTTATCCTTTCTCTATTAAGGGATCATTTTTTTTAATAATGTAGAATGCTAAGTTAATCTATTACAAAAATATAACGTAAATTCTTCCCTTATCTGTTTGGCATGCATGGGTGACCTACGGGGTACGTTTGACATATTCTAAATTGCATTATATTCATTTTCGTATTTTCGCCAAGATCCAGGTGTTATTATTTCACCATTTCTGTCAATCGTATCAAACGTTCCTGGGGGGGTATATCTCTCTCTGGAGTTTTTTCGAAGGAAGTTCCGTAGTAGTACACAAGTCATTGTTATTTTTGATACTGTAATGGGGTCTAAATCAATTGGATAACGGTAAATACGAAACACTGAACTTAAAACTCCAAATGTGTTTTCGACTACTACCCGAGCTCTAGATAAACATTGATTGAATATTCTTTTTGGTGAACCGATGTTATGCTGTCCTGGGTAGGGTTTCATAACATGCATGCTCAATGCAAAAGCACCATCTCCTATGAAAACGTATGGAACGTTAACGTCCGATCCAGGAAGTGGGCATGGTATAGGAAAATCAATTTCATTTTTACAGATTTTTTTCCACAGTAATGAATTATTAAAAACGCCACCATCGCTAATCCTCCCTTGGCATCCTATGTCAACAAATATAAATTTGTAGTGGGCATCAACTAATGCCAATAGAACGATGCTAAACGTTTTCTTATAATTGAAATATTCAGTTCCGCTATGAGGTGGACTTTCTATATTAATATGCTTGCCGTCTATGGAACCGAGACAGTGTGGAAATTTTCTTCTATACCCTCTTTCTATATTCATCCAAGCATCAGCCGTTGATGGCATCTGAAAACAATAAAAATGAAGCAAATAATAATTATTTATTTATTTCAGAGTGCGTTGTCAGAAGAAACTGCAGCTATAGAAGACGAAGAAGTTGTTGAAAATAATGATTTAGAGCAGCCTCTCCCGACACCAAAACCAGTGCGCCGTCGTCCAGCTACCGACACAGCGGAACGGCAAATGTCGTCTGCATTTGGACAGTTGACCAATATTTTAAGCAAAAGACAGAGGGATTATCCACCACCATCACTAAGAGAAGATGACGACTGCGAACTTTATGGAAAATTACTAGCGAAAAAACTGCGTGAACTTTCACCGGATGAGAGGAAACTATTTATGTAAAATATAGACACATTGTTTATAAATAGAATTAAAGAGAGGCTCTTTAAGCGATAAACCCCATGTTCATCTCCCCACTCAGCCTCTTATCAGTCATATTCTGTGCCATTACCAAAAACTTCACCAATTTCAATACGACCATCAACTTCCCAAACATCATATTCCGAACCTTTGCCAAATAATTCACCATCGGCTCCATACCGACCGTCATCTTCCGAAACCTCGTATTCTGAACCTTTGCCAAATACTTTAGTTATAGGTCCAAACCAGCCATCAACCGCCCAAACGTCACAGTATGTACCATTGCTAATCAATTCCCCCCAACCATTCACTTCTCGAAATCACGTTTATTTTAACCAATCGGGCTCGTCAAATTCTATTCCTACCATTCAAATAATATCGAATGAGTTGATTTCCCAAAAAGCAAAAACATCCAATGGGTTGATTTCCCAAAGAACAGATACATCCAATGAGTTGATTTCCCAAATAACAGAAACAAACCGTGTAAATGAAGATTTAATTAAAGCCTATGAATGCTTTGATTGTGAAAATTGAGTTATTACGATACGTCCACTTTTATAAGTTTTTTCTAATTACAAGATTCATGAAAAATAAAGCCAAGTAATAAAAAAAACTTGAGTAGATCTTTAGAATGTCCAGTCCTAAAGATAGTTTAATCGGCTAAATTTTTCATGAATTAATTTTTCATTTCAACTTATTGATAATAAAAATAAAAATTTATAAAAACAACTTACCTTTATTTCATTTCTTAGAACATCATTAATTGCTTTGCAGACTTCAGGTATAATTTTTGAAATTACTCGGGGAGACACTTTGAATAAATAGTGTAAACTTTTATAACTGTCACCAGTTGCGATAATGTTATTGCTAGACGATATTTCGCTGGTATAGCTTCTCTGAAGTCCGTATCTTGTTTCGAAATCAGAGGAGAAATTTTGTCTAGCAAATACTCAAAATCTGTGAAACTCATGCGGCAGAAGTTATGAAACTCCCCTGATGGTTCGTAAAGAAGCTCATTAAATTTATCTTCTATAAATTGTCTGAAACGAATAAAAACTTTTAAGTAAAATTAAATAACACGGCAAATTAAAGCCCAAATAATAGGTCTAAAGTAGTACCTTGTGCGATTTCTATGCATTTTAATCATCCACCATCGTCTTCGCTTTCTTCTTTTTTCTTTTTTCTTTCTCTTGCTTTAATTTATAATAAAAATATGTCAACCCAAAAGTAATAGCTGCCACAAGCTCGTCGTCCGCCGTGTTTGCCGATTCGGAATGTTATGAACGTTCGCCAAGCATGTGGATGGCTGTTTGTGTTGGGTGATTGTGGTTGGTGTATGGGACTTTGTTTGCTGTTTGCGGTGTTTGTGACAAACAGCCAGCGTGTGGATGGGGCTTAAGTGAACGGGCCCAAGAAGATGTCAATCAAGCACCAGTGCTGCCAGTGGTCGATAGTCAAAAGTAACACGAGACAGCTCAAAAGTAACATTTTCACGAGAAAAGAAACATAATTTTATTTTATGTAGAAAACGACTCTAATACTGTGATATGGCACTTTATTGACAGAGTCAGCTCGAAGCATTTCTGTTATAATTGGGCAAAAATGGTTTCGTATGTCCAGCTGCCTGCGCGCCGTCCGCCTGTCCAGCTGTTCTCCTCTACAGGTCACCAAATTTTTATGAACACGCATTTTTAGTAACTTAATATTCAATAATAATTACTACCTTTCACATAAAAAAATAACCATTGAAATCAAACCTAACATTATAAGGCGGAGATATTCAGTAGCCGTCTTTTTGCCTCTTTTTTGAGGAAGTACATCCTCCCCCCCCCCCCCCCCCGCTCCACCCCAATAAAAATACCAAAAAAATTAATAAAATGTTAAATCTTTATACCAAAAAATATTACCAAGTTTCGTCTAGCTAGATCAGTTAAGAAATACGACTATACTACGAGAGGACAACAGTTGGACAGCCGGAAACACATACGAAAGCATTTTTGCGAAAGCTGAAACAGAGACGCTACGCTCGCGCTTCGCGCTCGCTCGGTAAAAAGCACAGATTAAATCTGTGGTAAAAAGTCTTCATTCATATCTACAATTCATAACAACAATTCAACTTATTCGCGATTGGTACAATTCGAGACGATGGTGGCTCAAAATCAAGTACGCCAACACGACGAACGAAAACTTCCTTTGGTGCCTTCCGTTTCACGCAATTTTATGTTTTTGGATAATATTAGAATATGTTTGTGTTTAGTCGTAAAAGTAACACGTTTAATCGTGTAACATGAAAGTAACATGAAGTGGTAAAAGTAACGTAAAATGTTACAATAGTAACATTCTGGCAGCACAGGGCCCCGACCACAGGGGCCCGTTCACTTCGGCTTCAACCAGATAATCACTTTTTTCATAGCAATTTCGACTCTATCGCAAGGCACTAATGAATTTGACGGCTTGAAACCGATATGAACAACATTGCGTAATAGCACTGCAGTGGCCCTATTACAGAACTTGGTTACAAACGGATTAACACTTTTTTCATAGCAATTTCGACTCTAACGCAAAGCATTAATGAATTTGACGGCTTGAAACCGATATGATCAACATTGCGTAATAGCACTGCAGATGCCAAGATAGCAAGCACCAAGGGGCCGTTCGTTTTGTAGCAAATGGCGAAAATAACTGTTAAAAACGCTAAATACTATCACATTTGGCGTTCTCTTTGGACATTTGTGGGCGAAATTAACGTTCTGAACGTTTTCGATCACCTTTCGTTTTGATGACATCTTGACATAAGAAAATCGACTTTATTCCGTCACTTGTAAGGTCGTTTTTCATTCGGTTTGGAAAGGATCGGTAGTGTCAAAAGTTGCAAAAAGGGCAAAAGTGTTGAAAATGTTCAAAGGGAACGGCTTGTTAAAAATGTACATTTCGAAACTGCCCACAACGCCATCTCATCATCTCGAACGCTGGGAAAGGAGTATTTTACAAGTTGTTTATTAGGTAGCTGTCACCTGTTAGGTACTGTCAGACACAGTCATTTTTGCTTGAAGGTTGCACGCACGGGCTGGGGAGTGGGGAGTGGGGGTGGGGCAAGTATTGCAATTTGCATTGCATTGCAAAGATCATTCTTCAAACTATTGGATACAATGCACTTATAATCTCACCAAATACTTAGATCAACATGGATCCAAAAAACGCTCAAGAAGTGGGCGTTTTACCGAAAATTGTCGACGTTGAATGGAAACTAGAAGTAGTCACGAATTCGCCAGGAACAGGTTCCGATAACTTACAATACACTGTGATATTAAAGACAGACAACGGTGAAGATATCAGGTTCACTTGTGGAAGCCAACAGCTGCAAGATCTAGTGTATAAATTGAAATATTTGGTACGGCATTGTGAGAAAGTGAAATCTGACGTTTCATAGTATGAGTGTTTTCCGGAATGGGCTAATAGTGTACCTAATATTTATGAAGATTATTTATTAATTTTATGTAAGATGTATTCCAAATAAAAATTGAACTCTAAATAGTTAAAATGAATTTTGTCTGTAGCTATTTGACGTCTGCCAGGAGAAACCACGAGGCGCAGTTAGTTTAAATATATAAGTAGCTTGGTTGTGACTGTAGAGCAGACTACTTGAGCTGACCATCTGACCACGGATACCTTTTGCTGTGGTCAGATCAATCTAACAAAGCGATCTGACCACAGATATCTACCAACTCTGACTATGGTCGCTGTTTTTGTCCACAAAAACAGTGTCAGTACAGTGACTAACCTTAACAATACCTCCTGGTATTAGTTAAGGTTAGTCTATGGTGAGTGCCTGAGTGGTGACTTATATTTTAATTTTCTATTCTGAAAAGCATGTTGATGAGAATGAGAATAAAACAAAATGGTTACTCAAAATAAGTTTACTTCCAAATATCATAATAAGATATCTACCATCATAATATAGCTGAGGCAAAACAATACAGAAAACAATTCCTTCACACAAAAAATCACAGAATAACAAATAAACTCTTAAATTTAATAGGTAAGTCACTTTCTATGTCTACAATAATGTTAGCATCTCGGGACTAAAACTATAAATAAAATACATAACTAAAATTTTATCTTAAAATATCACAATATCAACAACTACTGTACTGTCATCAAAAGATATTGCCAATTTTTACAATAAATCTGAATTTCTGAGACAGTGTTGAATTTTTTGCTACCACATTGAACCAAATAAATCTCCCTTTTTTTCAAGTATTATTCGGCTTATACCATAAAGTTAGGATTTCGAGGATACATAGTTACATACTAAGTTTATGGCTTAGACAGATATTTTACGTAACTTGTCTTGCAATCTTTCGGGAATAATTCAACCTTTTATGTGCATATTAAATATTACATACCCATCTGGTATGTATATTTACTATGCACATCCCATCACTATTCAAGTTAGTTAAAAATTCACGCAACAAGTTCCATGAGATGTTTTTTAAAACAGTACTAACTAACAACTGCCCAATGTTAGCCCACATAGCCTTCTCTAAATTTAGTTTTGCCAAAATAAGTGTGTTGCAAAATATTAAGTACACACAAGTAAACATGAATTTCACTGGAACAGATTCCAAACATTTTAAAGACTTGCATTTCTTTATATTTAATATTATTCCTTAACATTTATGTGACGGAATAAAAGTTAGAATAATAATGAACAGTTCTAGGCCTAAATAATACTTATTTTTAAGCGACTTCACAAAAGGAGACGCTTATTGAATCAAGCCTTACTTCCTAGTAACATTAAGTTTAATAATAAAATATTATTTTTCTTATTCATAGCTGCTTTAAATTTAATTTATTTTAATAACAATCTTGTTGACCTTGTTATTGAATGTTATGATATTATTCTCTACTTTAGTACTTAATACTTTTTCTTTGATAATATTTTATTTTTAATTGCTTAGTATGATAAATAGATTACTATATTTAATTTTTTTTTTTTTTAAATTTTTAAACATGAACTAAAATAAATTCAAGTGTCATGGTTCAGTCAAAGTTACTTTTTGAAATGGCTATTTGAACACAGTGTTAATTTATTTTAATATGAAATAAATAAATAAATATTGTGATCACATTAACAACCAAAAAATTAAAATAAATAAGCAGCATAAAGTTCTCAATAGCTTAATCAAAACATTAGGTAATAGTAATAGCAACAACAAATAAAAACAGAAATATATAAAAACACACATAAATCAGTTTGGGAATATCACATAGTATGAGTATAATACATGAGTTTTGAATAAGCAGCATATTCATGTAACGCAAACGAAAATAATAATTAAATATAACTTAATATTATCACCATTTAGACACCATGGAGTTGGAGCTCTATTAAATTGCAATGCAATTAAAAGCAATCCAAGAACTTAATGGTCACAAATGTCAGTGTGGTTCTTCTGTTGTTCCAGTCCTAACGGAAAATATGAGGGGAGAATGGGGTAAGTCGGGGATGGTTTGGGGGAAGTGAGGGGAGGGTGGGGGAAGTCGGGGGAGGGTGGGGAGATGTGAGGCGAAGATGGCGAAAAAGGAAAAATGTGAGCGGAGGGTGGTGTAAGTTAGGAAAGAGTGAGGGGAGGGTGGGGAAAGGTGGGTGGATGTGAGGGGAATAATATGACTGGAGGGTGAAGTAACTTCCCCTCACTTCTTTCAATCCTCTCCCAACTTATCCCATCCTCCCCTCGCTTTTCCCCCACCCTCCTCTCACTTCCCTCCACCCTCCCCTGGCTACCTCTAATCCATCCCCGACTTACCCCATCCTCCCCTTGTCGCGAGGCGGTCCCTCGAGGGTGTATAGTGTATACCAACTCAAGGAACAACTCTCAGCGCACAATTATGTAGTTCAGAAACACGGAGGAGGTAGCATAGCAGATTAATGTAGAAGTCGACAGACTTCTGGCACTTATCAGGAATCAGGACGAAACGTCAGCTCCATGGGCCTCTATCTTCATTTGAGAGAAGTCCGGATAAACATACTCAATGTGAGAACTGTCCATCCTGTTGATTCTCTATGAAAGTCTTCACAAACAAGACTTCTCCGATTTCTTTAAGTCTTCTCTCATGGTTGATACGGAAAACTTCCAAGTTTCGATGGTAAGTTCATTTCTTGTGCATGGGTAGCGTCGTCGATTAAGGCCAAAGGGAAATCCTAACTATATGGGTTTTCAAATGGAAGAAATTATTAGTATTTTTTCTGTTTTTATACTAAGGTTTTTACCAAGATAGATGAAATCATAACTTGATAGAATCAATGACAATGTAGGAATGACTCTTACGTAGTATTTATATACTCTTTGGGAATGACAAGATAAATATTAGAATTTTAGAATTAACTATGAAATGAGGTTTTAATTAGGATGAAAGAGGATGACATTGTCACATTCTCACATTTTCCCAACCTACCTGATCCTCCCCCAACTTTTTCCAACATCCCCCATCCTCCCTTCACTTTCCCCCACCCTCAATTTTTCCAAACTTACCCACCCTCTCCTGACTTTTTTCTTCTTCTTCTTCACCCACCCTCCTCTCACTTCCCCCAACCCTTGCCCGACTTACCCTATCCTCACCTCAATTTTCTGTAACTTACCCCACTCTCCACCCTTAATCCCTCCCGCCCCTTCCCCGCCCAGGCCGTGCATAATACAACACACACTAACCCTGCAATGCAACTCTGCAAGTCCTTTAGTTCAGTTTTAGTGAGTGAACAACAGAATTGACACCAAATATCAAATCAATCAAACTCATGAACTACTAACATTGAGAAAAATTAAACATGTTTAAAACATTGACATCATTATCACCATAGGTTTAAAATGTTTCAAATAGGTACATTATGAAACAAGTTATTTATATTAATATAAACCTCTTTTCTAAACAAAATTGTTTTTTTTAAATTAAAATATTATCAAAATAACAAAATACATTAGATTTATTTGATGAACATTTTCGATGTTTACACAAGAAACAAGCGCATGAAACTAATTTAAAAAGTAACTTGACTTGCAATTGCAACAACAAAAATCAATTTCTTTGTCATCTTACAGTTATTAGTAACATTAATCTGCAGAACTGGTGTTGTTTTTATTTGTATTCATTATAATAGGTTTCTACTTTATTTTCATAACATGAACTAATAAAAATGTAATAGGGAACCACATAGTTCATACTGCATACTACATAGCATGTATGTGTACGGAACACATACATTTAATTCACAAAGTATTCCTAAACAGAGCTATTTTTAAATTCAGTAGTTAATTTATGGTTAGTTTTAGTTAAACCTATTGAACGCCAAGCCTATAGTGGCAAAACGAGCTCTCCACGCCAAGCTACAAAATCTACAAATTAAGAAGTACAAAGAAACAGAAATATTAGTGAGATGTACTCAAGACATTTCTTACGTCGTCTTTGGGTATACTTGTTTGGTGTCTTTTGGCGTTTTAAGACCGAAGGGCACCCACGCAGCTTCTACAGGTTTTGCCTTACATTTTCGTGAAATTTGCGCTATGGGAGAAAACGTTTCTACCATAATAAACCATAACATAACCAAATCCAATAATTCAGTTCTCTTTTTATTAATGACAGAATAAACTATGTTTTTAGATTTTGTTTTTTCTTAATTTATTATTTTTCATTTAAACAGTACACAAACTTGAGAGAAAATATCGGTATTAAATCAGTAATTAATTCAAATTGTTTACAAATTATGATAAAAAGAAAAAGCTACAAACATAGTTTAATCTGTGATTAATAAAAAGAGACCAGAATTATTGGATTTGATTATGGTTTAGTATGGTAGAAACGATTTCTACCAAAACGCAAATGTGTGGCAAAACCTGTAGAAGCCGCGTGTGTGCCCTATCCTCTTATGACGTCTACTGCCGTTGCTGACGCGGGAGCTCTTATTCGCTTCACGTCCATGTATGTGTGTGGCGTTCAAAGTAAAAATGTTTTTGATCTAAAATACACATTATTATATATATATACACTTTTTATCTCGGGCTATGATTGTGCGTTTAGATTTCCGATTTACCTGTATTTTATGGACAAAAAGTTAAGATATTATTATATTCATAGCATATCTAATTCATAAGAGTAACCATTTGTTTAAAATAGCTCATTTAGATATAAATCCATTCATAGTAGGCCAATCTGCCTGAGATCCTCCATAGTCAGTCATTTCCAAACATCTTTCGCTTTTATAATGTTATCACTCCCTACTTTCGAATACTTAAAGTAGGTACCTACAAACTTGTAAAAATGGTAGTTGTAGGTTTTTTTGAGGCAAGCTTAAATCCTGCATCTGTGGATAATAGTAGATATAAATTTATAAAGCTGCTTTTTATATTGATTGGCCATGCACGAAGGTTTAAAAATTATCAAAAGTTTACAGATAATTTGTAAATAGCTGAAAAATAATGCTTAGTACATAAATATAATAGAATCAGGTTTAGCTGTCTCCATTTCAATATAACATTGGTTGGTACCAAAAAGTTAGTTTCGGCCCAAAACGTAAGGTTTTTGCAATTCATCATAATTTCAACGGTGCCGCTACTAGCTAATTGCTGTATCTATTTAAAACAAAAAAGCGTGGTTGCTAAATTGCACTTAGAAACCGCGCATTAGAGTTGATATTGCTTTGTTCTAATGCAGACAGTTGCAATTATAATTTCGCTATACGGCGCATTGTAATGTTAACTCTAACGCGCGGCATTTAAGTGCAATTTAGCAAGCACGCTTTTTGTTTCAAATAACTACAGAAAAAGTATTAGCAGCGCAAAGCTGTAAAACCATAGATATAAATAAGTAGATAAATAATTATTTAGTCTGTTCCGAACGAAGGCTTTATAGACAAGCCAATTTTAGAGTATTTTGAAGCGTCTTATAATCAATCTTGAAGTGCATTTAAACCATTGTTCATCTGAAAATGCCTTATATTTAAATTATCTCGTACGCAACTTTGTCATTTTTTAAGTGAATAATAACAAATCTGTTGTCCTTACAGTTGTGTTTGGAACAGACCGCAGTCGAATAACGTTTCAGTCACCATTTTATGCAGCAAACCTTTATATTTTATACAACCGTGCTTCGGTCAGTCAATCAATTTTACTGTGTATCCGAAACAACCTTTTTTTTTCATTATACAGCTGCCTTCATATGAGGGTAGCATTTAAATATTTTTACCTTCTAGGTCAGCTATGTCAGAGTGATACAGAGCCTAACACACTTTAATTAATATAATACTAAAATATAAGGTCGCAAGTATTTTAAACGACTTGCGACCATTTATTAAAGTCCGTTGGCGCATTGCGGCCTTGATACATTACCTAACTTTTTAACCTATAATTTAAATTAGTCATTCATAGAAATTGCACCTGACGGACAGAGCAGCTTGCCGTTTCAATGTAAAGTTATTACCCATTTCAATAAAAAAATCTCATTGAAATTGATTTGAAACAAGATAGATACATAATGCACTAACTGTTACCACAGACTAGCCGTCATTTTTTGAAACCACATAGGTACAGTTACAGAATTGATAATCAAAATTGTTCACAATAGAACAAAGTACCTAGTAATTAACAATAGGCAGTGTTTGGAAGTTCTGACAAAGTATGTACCTATTCGACAACGAATAATAAGTCGAGACCATAGTCGAAGAGTGTCGGGTTGAGATCAGCCTCAGCCCATTTGAGGATTTAAAGTGAGAAGAACTTGAGGAACGCCGCCGGAGGCACCGGGTACGGCGGGAGAGGCCCGCCGGCCTCTCTCAAGCGCTCCCGGTACTCTGGACACTGGAACAAAAAAACGTTGTACTTTATAGGTACTTTTGATCCAGAAATAAGACATACTTTTCCGAAGAAAAATGAACACGCGGGGCAAGCCGCGGGGCGCAGTACTTCAATAAAAAAATATACGCATCGAACTGAGAATACACCACGACATCAAATCATCATCTAAAAGTCCACCGCTTAACAAAGACCTACCCCATAATAGGGAGGGGTTTGCCTAATTCCTGTTATTATTCAAGTACTTAATTCTACGAATAATAATAAGACTTAATTCAATACTGTTGGTCTTCCAATAACATAATCCTGTTATTATTATCATGCTATTCATGTACTTAATTCAGTGCTGTTGCTCTTCCAATAAAAAAATCCTGTTATTTTTATCATGCTATTAATGTACTTAATTAAACGCTGTTGGTCTTCCAATAAAATAAACCTGTTATTATTATCAAGCTATTAATGTACTTAATCCAATGCTGCTGGTCTTCCAATAAAATAAATAAATAAAGAATCAGCATGCTAGGCAGGCGGCTTGGTAATCGCAGTAGGTGTCGATAACTACACAGGAAGATGGTGCTGCCCAGTTCTTGAATTCCCTATTTTGGCTCAAACAGGACCCGCGGGGTGAGCCCTACAAAGCAAGTTCTCTTCTCATCCTCAAGAAGTTTACTTAAATGGGGTCTCGAGACACGGCCTATGATTTTATTTAGCCATATTGTGTCGAGTAAATGGTATTTTTATGAGTAACAAAAAATCTGTTAAAAAAGATAAATTAAAAAAATATGGTCTATGGTATTTAAAATAAGCTACTGAACATGTTTTTTTTTAAATCGTGTCTGTCTGTTTGTCTGTTCGCGCATCACTTAAAAACTACTGGACCAATTGCATTCACTGTTGGATAGTTTAGGGTTCGACTTAAAAACTGTTGTACTTGGTATCTCAATCCGATGAGAAGAAACCGAGCAATCGATAAAAAAACTATCTGACGATTGAACAAAATGTTGTGTCTTGTACTTTATCGCGTACTTTGATCATGGAATCAAAATAGATTACTTTTATTCACTTATCTATATGGATTTGCTCAGCCGTACTTTAGTTAGTGCTGATTCAAAGCACCCCACAGAGCGTCCATGGTATTAAAAATGACATTGTTTCATCTTCTAACGTTAGTCACAGAATAAATAAAAGTACAAGCACGTTAGCTCCATGGAACCACACTACTGCCAAACTACTGCTACCAGAGACAAAATGGCGATAATCAAATGCTCTCATTGCTATAGTAGTCGCAGCGGAAGTTGTCTGCTATTCGCTGCACAAACTGCTATTTTTCAGGCGCAATCCCAATGTTGAAAGTGAAGACAGCATTGTATAACTGCCTCGCTCACTCGTTTTTCGCATATTCTATCTCGCTCTTGCTTTATGCTGTTTTATCCCCACAGCGGTACCTGCGCAATCGTCACAGAGCCTAACTTCACAAACATAGATTGGTTGCGACTACTGTACGTTCGTCAAAAGTCTGTCTAGAGTACGGAGTAATATGAAGTTGTCTATGTTTTTAACCCAGAGAAATGACCACGCGGGCAAAGCAGCGGGCACAGCCAGTAATCTCATATGACATCAAATTGTGGCACATTAAAAGCTGAAAAGAATAAGGCTGGTGACTCACTTGGTCAGCTATACAGGGGTGCCCCAGCGAGCGCCAGAACAGGCACTTGCAGTGTCGACACAGCGACAATGTTTCCGCGTACTGCGCGTCTTCCCGGAGGCCGTACATCCTGAGAAACGGAGGACAGTATGTAAGGAACCAGTAAATAAACAGCTATAGAAAATGGGGCGCAGATAGAAAATGTTATTTTAGAGAGCGGTTATAACGACGATAGCGACAACCGATACGTCTCGGTCCAATATGGCAGAAATACAAGGTCGTCTACGAGACCTCCGACAGCCGACAAATCGTTTGTCGTTATCGGCCAAATGGACAAGCACCCGAACACAGTTTTTTTTACGAGCTTTGCTTTTGTTTGACCAAGATCTCACCTGATGGAAAGCGATGATGGAGACCACATCATGTGGTCGATGGTGTAGCACGCTTGCCTAGTAGATACTTATGTACTCCTGAGCAGAAGAGTTTCTGGTCAATAAATAGAGTCCAGCTTCTTCTATTTTACCCTCAGTATGCTAGCGATAAGTTCCGTGCTGAGGTAGCCTAGGCTGGGTAGCAACTCACTTCCTGAGGTGATGAAAGAGCTTCTTCCAGTCCACCTCCTTGTCTTCATCCTTGTACTTGGCGAGCGCGGCGTCGGTCTGCTGCTGCGTGAAGTGGAAGTGCACCAGCTCCCGCCACGTGCGTTGCTCGCTGCACACTGACGCCATCACGTTCCATGCTGATGACGCAGCCTGGAGAGTGAAAATCATTTTTTTTACTTCAACCTTGGGTTGAAACTTTGGCAACATTAGCTTTGGCGGATATGTACCAAAGATAGAGTACTATAATCCAGTCCCTTTGATGTGTACTGTACCTACCTAACTATATTGAATTTGATTTCGCCCAACAATATTTATGTCTAGAAGTCAAGGAGGCTATGGAAGCCAAGGAAGTTCTCCCGGTTATGAAGGTTATATGACGACCGGTTGGTCTCGTGGCTAGTGATCCTAGGTACGTAATCAAACGGTCGCAGGTTCGAATCCTGCAAGGTGCAATCATTTGTGTTATGAGCAGAAATGTTTGTTTCCGAGTCATGGATGTTATAATATTCGTATCTATGTATATTTATCCGTTATCTAGTACCCATAGTACAGGGTATCCTAGTTTGGGGCTAGGTAATTGGTGTGGAATTGTCCCGAATATATTATTATTATTATTATCCTGGCTATGGAGGCTAAAGTTATGGATTAAGTTAACACGGACAATACCCTAGCCTAGGTATGGAGGTAAGATTTGATTTGTTTAATGAATCATTGGTACATTCAGTAGAATCACATAAGTTCGTGATGTGTACCAGATTTCAACTTAATCGGTCCAGAAGATTCGGAGCAAATCGGCTGTGACAGACGGAAAGTCAAGCAGAAACACGACTGATCCAATTAAGGCCTCAACTTATTGTCTGACGCGTCCGGCAGCCATGGCTTACAGGACGTGGACGCCGTAATAAAAAATACATAGGTTCAGGAGATACTTACATCTAAATCCCTGTGATCCGATATCCTCAGCAATATTTCTCTTATGCACTCCTCAGGCAAGTCGTGGAGTTTAGGCACTACTTCTGGTCCAGGCTGGAAGCAGGAGCAAACCAAGAATCACTAAGTATCGGCTTAAGTAACACCTGGGGCCTATTCTATGACGCAACTATGCTACACTTCACGCCACAATTACACTCTCCAAGCCAAGACATAAACTCTTCATCATCAGGTGTAAGACCACAGCTGAACATAGGTTCCCTCTAGACCAAAACAAGCGGTCGCTCGCTTCAGATGGTCCCCGCGAATCTCCCCAGGTCGTCGGTCCAACTCATTTGGGCAATACCTCTCCTCTAAGGATAGATATTTATGAAACAAACAAACACTCTTGGACTAGAAATTATGTACATAGGGATCCATTGAGCAGATACAGGCGCGGATCCAGCCCTCATAAAAGGTTGTGGTCACAGCCACCCGAAAATCGGCCAAGTGCAAGTCGGAGTATGAACGCGCTTATGATCGATATAGTAGGTACAGTGCATTCCTACAAAGGAGATGTTTACAAAATATATGACGCCCTGACCAACGTTTTGTACAGCCACGTGGGCAAAGCCGTGAGGCGAACACTAGTAGGTTAATAAACCCATAAAATGTTAGTTTGTTCGCTCACAAAAACATCAAAAGTAAATGTGTGTTTGTTTGCACAAAACAGTGTCACATTTAGACTTAAAACTACTAAACCGATGTTGATGAGATTTATACAATGTCAAAGGATATCTAATTAAATTAAACGCTAGTGTACATTTTACATTAAATAGTTTTATTAAGGTGCTTACATAAATTACAAATTCAAGCTGACGTTTCTTTTTAGCAAATAGGTGATAATTTCATCGATATCCAGGTTAACATCTTTGTGTACATCGTCGTTGGCGAGCGAGAATTCACGTGACATTTTTAGGCAAAATGAGTTAATGACGTAAAAGTGTGTTTAAACCCATTATCTACCGTATGGAATGATAGTAAGAGCTGTTTTTTAGTATTTCCGATAATACAACAATGTCAGAAGCACATAACTACTTGTCTAGCAAAAAATCAGTATATCAAAATCATTTCTTACTGTCGTTGATCAAAATTAACTAACGGTACTTGAGTAAATTATGACAATCGTTTTACTAACGTTTTATCAAATACTGGGCAGCACTGCGCTATTAATGGCTCTTATTTATTTCTGGCAGAGGAAAAACTTTGAATAAAATGAAATTCTGTGTTCGGTAAAAGTCACCAACAGATCTTGAGTAATTTAAGTATATGAAGGTAACTGCACGTTTTTCGGTCTTTACGTTCTCCAAAATCGAACTAAAGTTTATTAATTAAAGCAAAACCAACGCAAGTTTTTGTTTTTGAAAATGCTATATTTAACTATCATACTTTTTATTTTATGTCTCAGTAACGTTACAAATATTTAAATCATTTATTCCTTATTAGACTGCAGGGTAAAAATATCAATATTTTTTTCATAGAAACCATTTTTGTAACTATAAGCGTTGATGAGTTATGCTGATTATAAGAACATAAAAACTTTAAAACGCAATTATCTACAAACTAGCTTTTTGCACTTCTAATGACTTCTCGCTCGCCAACGACGATATTTAGGAGAGCTTGCCCAGATAATCTTTCCTGTGCCATTGAGGCACGCAACCAAGTGTTTACTCTGCGAAGAGTAGAAAACGATATATCTGCGATAGCTATGCTGACGGAGAGTTGCCAGTTTTTTAAATTTTCACTTTCTCTTTTTCCATCCAGAGTCTGTATTCATTTATTACAGTTGATTCTCTGGTACATCTGGACCACTTTTTTCACTGTCTCGATAAAGATATCCCATTCCCTGACACTGACATTTAGTTTAGGTAGAAAAACTCCCAACTGAAATAGGTTGAGTACCTCCGGAGACTATCTCTGCCCCAAATCATTAATAACGGAATCGAATAGAGGTATGTAAATTGATTTCCGAAAGTACTCTTCTGCTGATTTCGCATTAGACCGTGACAGTGTGAGGTCTCTAGTCTATTAGGGTTGTGGGCATGCCCACCTTGCCCACAACGGTGGATCCGCGCTTGAGCAGATAGATATTTGAACGCAGCCAATAATAAGAAGGCGCGAACGTAGTTAGCGCGATACTTTTTAGTTATTCTTGAAATGTTTGTTAAAACTGAAGGAAAACAAGATGAGCTTTATCCTTCATTCAACAGGCAATAAAAGAACAAGGGTGCGAGTATACAGAGCGCGAAAATTTGGAGTAATTTCTAGTAACTTTGTGTTTCATCAACTCATGATATTATTATAAAGGCGCGAGCGAAGCGAGCGCGGAAATTTTGAGATATTTCTATTAGTGGAATAAATAAACATGATTACAAAACATACGAAAATAACAAATGGAACTAAAAAAAACCTTTGGTTGAAATAAGCCCGGGGGGGGGGGCGTCGGCATGGGGGTCATGACCCCCCCCCCTGGATCCGCGCTTGACTGAGATATACACGCATCAGCTTGAAGTTGCTAGTGTATTATATAATAAGAATTGTAATAATATACCCCTGGTCCTGGTATGTCGGTTTAAAGACTAGGAGAAGCTCTAAACTTACCCCTTGTATGCGGATTGCATTCGCGATCCTGTTGATCCTGGCGATGGCGTGGTCGTGGTGCCCCCACAGCGCGCGGGAGCCCAGCGGCCGGCCCCAGCAGGCGCCGCGCTCAGCCTCGCGGAGGGTCGACAGCGCCACCAGCAGAGCTCGCAGAGCGTTGAGGTTCTGTTTCGATGTTGCCACTGGAATCAAGAGGAAACTATGACACACACCAGACAGAAGGAATCAAGACTTTTATTATGACAGCACAATTCGGGACAATTCGGAGAGGGAACTTTACGCATCAAGAATGCGAATTTCTTCGAGGGGATATCGGTGTACCTCGGATGAGCCTCGGTGTACCTCGCCATTAAGTTTGGTTCGTACTATATGCACGCCGAAATTGTCACTAATATTAGCATAATACTCGTAATCTACGATATTGTAATTGTTTAATTTTGATTGTGCCTTCGAGCAAAGAACCAATTCCGTTGATGGGTTGTGCTTATTAATTAAATAAAAAATATTTTTATTTATTTGTTTAAGTGGTGAGTCGAGCAGGTTGCTCGCCTGATGGTAAGCGTCACGCCTGCCCACAACAGTTGGAGTGACCCCAGAACTGGTTGCAAAATCTTGCGCGTCACTGCACTGCGCTCGTCATCCTTAGACATTTGTTATTTTAGTCTCATTGCCCAGTAATTAAGCTGAAAATATTTATTTTGTTAGCTCCTTTAAATAATAATAAAATATATTCGGAACTATTCCACACCAATTACCTCGCCCCAAACTAGGATACCCTGTAATATGGGCACTAGATAACGGAAAAACATACATAAATACGAATATCAACATCCATGACTCGGAAACAAACATTTCTGTTCATCACAAAATATTTATTATTACCAGACTGCGGAACGCAAAGGCCGGGTAATGTGTTTATCAGCCTATGTATGTATGCCTGTTCCTTTGTGGCACAATATAAACTAAACGCGTGGACCGATTTCGACGATTCTCACGTCAATCGATTTGTGTTAATGGTTCGAGTGCTAATAAAGACATGACAGTAATCAAAATTCAATATGGCGACAACCAGACTCCGGCCGCATTGTGAAAAATCAAAAAAACAACGTGTGGTGGGAAAGTGGGGTCTCATTGAATAGATATTTGAAAATCATCTATAGGTATCTGTTCTAATTTTTCATTTCGTATGATCATTTAGGATAAATAATAATAAATAATAAAAATGTATTTATTGCAAACAAACAAACAAAAAACAATCAACACAATAAAAAAAATTAGATATTCCACGATAACATGACTCGCGACAATTAGTAACATTAAATTTACCGTGCCGCGCGTCATGTTAGCGTGCACATCTGATGTTTTTATTACAATAATGAGCTTGTTTAACAATTGGGGTATGCTCAGCACTGTACTGCGCAGACTAAGAGTCTACGCAGGGCTGGTTTTCAGCATACCCCGTTGCTTGAACTCTGGTGTTAGTCAAGCGCAAATAAAGTGTGTGAAAGTACCTACGAAATTTAAAAATATCTCTGTAATATGCTTTTTGCTAGTAATTATATCCTTTTATCTGCATTCGGTTACGTACGAGTACGTGTACCATTTTATATCGAAGCTTTGATAGTTTTATGTTAGTAAAAAATAATGTATACTATTTTAGAACAACAGGTACCTACCTATATCTGTATTTGAGATGTTTCTTTTTAAACATAATATTGTCTGTTTTCGTTCAAAGTCCGTTGTATTTCGTAAGATATAAGTGAGATTATTCCAATGAACAAATAGCACAACTACTGTAATCAACTACATGGGAATTAATAGCTTGGTAATAGGGACGACGTTCTGATCTTCACAAATTTATTTTTCAACATTTATAATGTGAGAATGAATCAGCACCGCATTTCACGACCGAAAGCACACGTACAATCTTATTGCAGTTTGCAAAGAATAGTAATTAAAGAGGAAAGATGGGAATACATCTATATTCAAATAGTATGATCTGAATAATTTTAAACTTAAGTGATCAAGCAAATAATCTGCTGTTCTAAGCAGGTAATTTCATAATGGTAAGAACCTACCATGGTTGCTCATAACATTGGTGGTGTGCAGAATTTCTTAGAACTGAAAAATCTTGAACGATATTGAAAACTTTTAGATGTAGGCAGACATTTACGTGAGTGAGACCAACACTTCATATTATTATCATGTCATGCATGTAATAGAGCCCACCTGTCGCGTCAGAGTTTGTCAGGTCGCCCAAGGGACTCTAACATGGCTGTTATGATGTGTCATCACATATTTGGTACATACAAACAGACATATTTTCATAGACATGATATTGTCCGTCTAAAACTAGTACTTCATTTTTCCATGTCTATAAATATGTCATAGCCAACTAGTTTAATGAGCCGTTCAATTAACCGCCGTTCAAACTAGTGGCCTGAAATAGAATAAAGCCTAAAAACTGGATGAGTTAGTGAGGTTGAAAGTGAATGCTATCAGCGACCGGGAACTGGGGCTATATTTTATTATTTTAGTGCCGTTTTTGAGGAGATTTTGCCCATAATCGCAACGCTGGGCATGCGGGTTGGCGATCGCAGGGCATAGCTTCTGGCACCGCGGGTGACGCTGTTGCCCGTCACCGGCCTTTATCTTTGGCTACGCTTGTTTTTAGGATTTTTATACCGCCATCTGTCGGTAAAACCATCCTAAACCACCATCGCCTAGTTTGTTATCCAACAGGATAATCGCGTGTAGGTGAGGTCGGCTTGGACACAAGTACATATATTAGACTAATATATGTACTGTGGCTTGGAGCAGTGAGATAGTTTTTCGCTCCCATTGATTACTGCTCGCTTACAGTAATCAAAAAATAATAAATATCCATTTATTATTTTGTACACAAAAAAAACATAACTGCAAAACAGCACTCATGATGGACTTTACAAAATTAATTTACTAAAGGCCGTAAGCTCTGTGATTCAAAAAGTTTCACCATTGACTACAATATGCGGGAGATGAGTGTAAGGGGATGGGGGTCGGTGTGTATGTGTATAAGTGTGTAATTTGAAGGAAAGAGGGTGTGTGCGTGTGTGTTTTGTTATTTTGTTTTAAAGGCTGCTTCAAACTGCTTTTTGTAACGGTTCAAAAGAAGACCCTTGCATTTACATTTAAATAGAGCTGAACTTATTTTTTTTCTCATAGGAGGTGGTATATTGTTCCAAATTTTAGATGCGCTATATTTGAAGCAGCCTTTAAATCCAGTGGTCTTGTGCTTGGGTATAGACAGTACATTCAGGGATTTTGACCGAGTGTTTAGTGAGTGAATATCCTTAATCCATGTAAGCTTTTCAAAAAGGTATTCTGGCTTTTTGCTCCACATTACCTTTTGTGTTGTGCAGACTAGGATCTATAACGATTTGAATTTGGTTAGCAACAATTTTCACTTAAATTTTTGCCTCTTGTTAGTTTAGTTCGCAGTCGGGTCACGGAATAAATAATAGTACAAATCGGGTTTTTGACCGAGCGAGCGCGAAGCGTCTCCTTTTCAGCTTGGGCAAAAATATGAATGTTTATTGACACAAAAAGTCTCAATGAACTATGTACAATACAATACACTTCGAATAAGGTATAAAACTAGTAATCATTAACATTAACATGACACATAATTATTATTGAATTCGACATGTACATATTGTTCACTACAAAGCTTTATAAGCCTCAGAAACCTACGCTAGGCTAAAAGCCTGTGTTATAGGGATCTGTGCTCCGACAACTATATGACTTAAGTAATTAAATGTATTATGACGTAAAATTTAAATTAATTAATTCATAAAAATAAATAAATAATTGTGTGTATATGTACCTAATTGGTTATAATTATTACATTATATATTTATATTCACATTTAAAATTTAAAATTGCTAAAATCTCGTATTAAACTATAAAATCACGCATTGCAGTGTGTCACACGTCACACAAATGCACCCTACATTAGTGTGTGTAAACGGAAGTTAAAGTTATGTGTGAATTATGTTGGGTTGAGTATTGGGAGGATTCGGAAATGAATATGTATGTATAAATGTGTTGGTAACAAGGCTCGTAGAGAGAAGTATACTGTAGCACTATCTCAAAACCGGAAGAAGCTCCTCTGTTTGGTCATAGGAATAAGATTTAAGTAAAATTGTGACCGTTTTTTTTTAAATCAAAATAATTCAAGTGATGAATTTGTTTAACTTTAGATAATTTATTATAAATGAAGCCACCTAGGAAACATGGAAATCTCTTAGCAAAAAAATTCCTGTACTTGGGTACTTAAAAAAACCTTTTCAGCGCGTCGCCTCTTATGTTTGGAATCTATAGGTATGATTTGCGGGCATAATTTATGTTGCAGCAGTTAGACTGTTGACTGCAAGTAGAAGTAGAAGTTGAAGTGCAAGTATGAATATTTATCTAACAGATAGCACGTTAGTTTCTTTGTAAAGCAAAAATGTAGAATATCTGTATGGGAGGCAGTTGCTAACTTTTAAAACTGCCCGTTGAGCTCCTTCCAGAGGCAACGTTACAAATGCTTTCGTATGTCCGGATGTCCGTCTGTCCGGATCTCTGTTCTCCTCTACTGTTCGCATTTCTCAACCGATCTAGACGAAACTGGGGAAAAAGGAAAACGATGTTTTTGAATTTTTTATTTGTCGGGATTTTTGATCGGGTACTTCCCCCAAAAAGGGGGCACAGAATATCTCCGCCTTATTAGAACCGATTTCGATGGTAATTTTTTTATTTGAAAGGTAGTAACTTTAAACTGGTCTCATAAAACTTTGGTGAAGATCTAATGAGGATCTTCGGCGTAATGAGCAGAATAGCTCCTCAAAATGCAGTAAATTTCTCCCTTTTAGGTTTCTACCAGTGGAATCAGCCCTTTACCCACTAGGTGGGGATTGATGGAGCATCTTGGTTATTAATGTTAGTTGTAAAATAAGGTAACTAGACGGCGCTGCTGTGCACCGCTAGGTAGTTTGCAAAAAAGTTTGCACGCGCGAGGTCTACAGCCCACAGAGCCACTAGTTTAGCACTTGTTAATCAAAGGACAGATATAGGCAGATGTAAATATTATATCCTAAGCTTGTATTTTAAGCTTCTGTAGAAACATCGTCAGATTGCATTAAACAAAGTCGAAGCGATCCTAGACCACTGCCGTCACATTCATCAAGTAACACTGACCTTGATCTGCTAACTGCTCCAACATGGACAGTAACAGTTTCTGTGCTGCACCAGGCAGGTGCGTCAGTCTTTGTCCACCGAGGAGCAGTTCCAGCAACGCGCAGATGTAATTGAACCGTTTGACGTCGCGGACCGCTGAAGAGAAGTCCAGGCGGCGGACCGCTTCCGATAGACCGTTGAAGCCTGCAATCTGGGGAAGGAGTTTGTTTCCAAACAGTTTAGATTACGCTCTGAGATAGTTTAGCTTTCCCCGTGTGATCATTTCTCTGGTTTAAAATTACCTATGTGTTATTCCAGGACCAAAAGTATGTTTAAAGTACACAAGCACAAATAATAAAAATATATAACCCCCGATCTCCACCATTATAGTTAAGACCATCTCGATCACAGCAGCTTTCAAACAGAAAAAAACCGCATCAAAATATTTAGGTTCATTCGTTTGGAAGCTTTGTCCCTCACCCTTCCCTCCCCCCTATTATAGCTAAGAACCATCTCGATCACATTTCAATCAGAAAAAAAACTCATAAAAATCGATCCATTCGTTTGGGAGCTACGATGCCACAGACAGATACAATGATACATACTCGCCCTAAACTTATAAAAAAAGAGAGGGGCTCTTTTTGAGTTTAAAAATACCAAATTACGTTCAGTTGACAAATAGTTTTTTATCGATTGCTCGGTTTCTACTCATCAGATTGAGATATAAGTCAAAACTTACGCTATCCAACAGTGAAAACCGCATCGCTATCGGTCCAGTAGTTTTTACGTGAAGCGCGAACGAACAGAACAGAACAAAAAATTATAAATTTTGATGTTGTTTGTTCAGTAACTTATTTTAAGTACCCTAGACCATTTTTTTTATTACCTTCATTGTACATATCTTTTGGTACTTACTGCTTTTTACAAGTATAGATTCTAAACTTAGCTCTAGACGTAGATTCACTTTACATAATCATTAGTCAGGTATTGTATATATGTGATTAGATGCTGACAATATGCTGAACTCACTTCTCTAGTGCATTTGATAGTGATGTGGCAGTGTGGCGGTATTCTGGAGTCGTTTGAGTTCTTTTCGGCGTCCTCACTTTCTGAAGACCTGGAAATAAATAGGAAATAGCAAATTAAACACAGAAGTAATGTAATGAACAATGATGGCTTGTCTTTGGAAGATGCTTCCTTGTCTAGTGCTGGACTGCTGCTGGTGTCAGAGGGCTGACACCAGAGGCCAGCATTAAACAAAGCCTGATACCCTTATCAGGCCGTCCAAAACGACATTGCTTAACGACTGCTACTAATCAATAACAGCCGGGACGGACAACTTAACGTGCCCTCCGAAGTCAGTGATAGAAATCCGCACATAAATTAGAAAAGTTATTGGTGCGGAGCTGAGGACCGAAACCGGTATACCTAATTTAAATTGTATCGTTGGATTACTTAGATTTTATCTAACGCGCACTACCTAGTATACCGCCCGGCTAACATCGCTTACAGGATGAGCGAACTGTAGCCAAACTATAGCTAAGCCTTTGGATCAATAGATAAAAGAAAAATGGCCAAGGATGGGTCAAGGCAAAAAACGTAATATAATACATCATAATCAAAGAAGATATTTCATACGATGTGTCGAGACCATGCCCTCAATATTTTCAATACGCAAGGTCCTTATTGAGAAAACCAAATTGTACACATCGGAAAATAGTTCGTATGGTTTATCCGCTACACGTGACCTTAATATGATCGCCCGGCTACTAGGGCGGCTAGACGAGGGTGCTATACAATAGGTACAATACAATACAATAACACTTTAGTTAAAAACAAATTACAACTATAGAAATAACATAAACAATAGGTACTATGGGCGGTCTTATCGATCATAGCGATCTTTTCCAGACAACCTTATGATGGAAAGAAGTTAATTGCTAAAAAGGGTCGGTAGTGTGGCAATATTAAATTTCTATACAAATTTAATGTAAATAAAAAGAAATAAACAAAATCCATCCATACCAATATATAAAAGTGAAACGTTGTCTGTTTGTTTGTTTGTTTCGGGAGCTTTCACACCATAACCGCTCAAGGGATTTCGATGAAATTTGGAATGGAGATAGCTAATACCCTAGAATAAAACATGGGATACTTTTTATCCCGGAAAATTCCACGAATTCCGAAACGAAATAACAAGTCCGACCAAAATCATCAAGAGCGTTGGTGCCACATATTAAGTCAACAAGCCACGGAGGCCATAACCAAGAAGTCTAAGTCTACTTTTGCATTGGTTTTTAATATCCTAGAAGAACGTAATTAGGATGCTTTTTTCGCGATAAACTGTAGTCCGCGTGGACGAAGTCGCGGGCGGGTAAGCTAGTTAAAATAAACTACACAGACTACTACTACTTATATGCATTTAGAAGTTAGGGAGGTCAGAATATAGTGGCAATCCGGTGAACGGTGCTGTAAACAGGAGCTTTTGCGTTGTCAATGGTATTATCAGACTTTTTTATAACGCTATAATGGGTTGATTGAAAGCAAAATGGGAGTGCTATTTTTTATGGAGAATTTAATCAAAACTCAAATTGAGTTGTTAATTGAATGATTTACCAAGTCATATATTATAGTCATATAAGTCATATATTATAGTCATATAAGTCATATATTATAGTCATATAAGTCATATATTATAGTCATATATTTGTAAGTCTTATCTCTACTGATACACAATTTATTAATTTGCTACAAATAAACGAGCGAGCCCCTATAGTAGTTGCATATGATGTGTAACATCATAATCGATGTTCAAGTTCTGTTTAATCATCGCTCGTTTCAAGCTCTGTTTTATCATCGCTCGGTTCAAGCTCTGTTTTATCATATACTAGCAACTCGCCCAGATAAAATTAAGAAAAAAATGAAGTGAAAAATGTAGTTCTCGCACACTCGATCTTGTCTCCGTTTCGGAGGATGGAGCGGCCTCGTATGCTCGCTCGTATTATCCATATCCATATTAAATAATATAAATCTCCTAAAATGGACTCTCTAAATGGACCGATTTTGACGAGACTTTCACTGGCAGATAGTTGATGTTATAAGGAGTAACTTAGGGTATTTAAATTTTTGAAAATAATTAGTGTTCCACACAGAAAAAATTAAACGCATGCATATTGACTGCGCGGGCAAAATAATCAAACTGATGGTGAAAACCTCATTAAAATCCGTTGCTTAGATTAAAAGATCAAACAGATTAAAGACAGACGGCCGGCGGAAACCGACTTTGTTTTATACTATGTATTGATGCTAGCACCGCGCGCGCTCATTGTTACACTTTAATTACTCCCATAGATTTGAGGAAAGCGAGAGGAAAGATGTTACACATCAAAAATATACTAACATTATCGGCAGCTTATGTATGCTAAAACTTCCATAGTGATTACATACTTGAGCTTGAGTTTGGTATTGAAACATTATGTGTCAGTGTGAGTCAGACTCGCGCACCGAGAGTTCTGTACAAACTTGTATGTAAGAAAATAGTTCGTCCATTACGGGGAACACAACAACTTCACTGTTTTCGTATTTTTCCCTTTAGTTGTGCTATAAGACATTGCTTCTTGTCAAATTTCTAGGTCAACGGGAAGTACCCTATAGGTTTAGATTCCCTTGCGAGTGTCAAAATATGCGACGTGAACGGCCGTATCTTTTGATTGCGTTGGGTTAGAAGTTTGTTTTTTTCAAGGGATTTCAGACCTGAGTATTTGATATAAATTTCAAATTGATACCACGCGTTCCTGAGAAAAAGGGTCTTGACAGACAGACAGAATGACGGACTACTAAGTGATCTTATACGGGTTCTACTACTACTAAATGATCTTCTGTACTATATGTACGTAAAAAAATACTTTATAAATAACTAATAATGTTTAAAAAAAGGCAGAGACCACACCACCAAATCGAAAGAGAAGCATCCAAGATATGCTCGTACGCACAAACCTCACGCACACTTACTCGTAAACCATGTTATGTCGATCGGCCACCACATCACAGCAAGATTATTATTCGCGTTAATTCTGTTAAGTTCTCACAAAAACAATGTAGTCTTTTGTGATGAAATGTGTATCAACCATAAATAATCCACATACGAGTACGCAGAAGCCATGTGCTATGCTTCACTCGTTTGTTTGGCGGTGAGGTCTCCTTCTTATTATAAACCTTCTTGTAAATTACATTATTCGTAATTCGTAATCTATCTTTTGGTTCTAAATTGACAGACAATGGTAGCCAATGTAGTAGCCATCAATTTACTGAGCAATTTAGCTTCGTTGCGGATCGAAAGACAATTACTCTGGATTAGATGATTGTGAATGGCTTTATAAGAGGAAACCAATTTATTTGCAAGACTTTATCCAATGTACGATTATCCTGCATTAACCTTCTAGATGATTTTAGTTTGTTAAAGTCAGTTTCGAATTATTGACGAGGACAGCTCGGGTGAATCTCTGCTGGTGGTTCCGGAATGAGCAGGGCATTAAGACCTTCCACTCTAACTTTAAAATTCCTAAACAGATTTACAAGTATGGGGACCAGGACCTTCCTTCGCCGCTAAGGTTCTGCGGCGGGTGAAGCGACATTCACGCGAACTGGGTTTGCCAACCCTCATAATGATTACGTCTGGGCAAATAACAATCCAAACGTGTCCACGCAAAGCAGTTACAGTCAAAAAAATGAGGTCTTACAAAAAAAAAATTGGAAATTATAATTTCAAAAACGGGGTACAAAATGTTAAATGAAACGTCCTTATAAAAAGTTTTCTAAGAATATCCCACACGTTTTTCCTCTGCTGGGATTTTGGTCTTTCAGATTAATGTCGATGCGACGCGACAAGCGACAGTTCGTATAGACGCGTAGGGAAATCACCCGCCTTCAATTTGATACACATATTGTAAAATTCGAAGTTTTTTCGCATTTGTAAATGGAGTCATACTGCAATAGAGTTTTTCCAAAAAAAGCTATAGCCTATGTTACTCGGAGGGATGTAAGGATATACATACGTCTAAATCTGTTTAGGCATTTTAAAGTTATGGTGGAATAAAGATACTCACATACATACATATAGCTAGCGGCACGTAAGTCTAGCGGTGAACGAAACGTGGCGGGGATCTTGGCACAGTCAATTTTCGGGATAAAAAGTGTTCAAAATTTTAACACATTATATAAACTTTGATTGTGCCACGATCCCCGCCATGTTTCGTTCACCGCTAGACTTACGTGCCGCTAGGTAAACAAATAAATATTAATGAATCAAAAACATTACATTATCTTTTTGGGCAGTCTTGTAATTAGGTATATTCTTAAGAGTTACGAATAGCGTCTTTAGCTTTTAAAATAGCAATACCTAACGTGACTTAGTAATAGTTTTTACGTGATGCGCTAACAAACATAAAGACCGACACGAATTTTAAAAATGTTCTATTCTTGTTCAGTAGCTTATTGTAATTTCTAAAGAAATTTGTCTGGGATCCCAAATGTTCAAAATGTTAAATTTTACAAAGTACCCTAGACCATTTTTTATATTCTCCTTTGTACAGACTTTTTCGTTCTCATTGCTTTATTATAAGTATAGATTTGTGAATTTCGGTGGGATTAGTAAATGATTTATCATTCAGAACAGATGCCGCTGGTTATGAAGTTTTAGCTTACATCATAAGTTATATCATCAGAGGTTCAATAACCCCAAACGCCATTAAATTGTGCCCACAACCTATTACTTATTCTGTGTCACAACTTAAAAGTACCCCGTCACAATGATAGAACCGACTCAATCTTTGGCGACGGTTCTTGTCGAGAACAACAATCATGGAGTCTCTTATTTATAATGAAGACTTCGGAACAGTATAGCTCTAGTCATTAGAAAGTTTTATGTAATACATTGGCATTGAGGTGATTATTATTATAGCTAAGTAGATTATTTCAACCCTATTTTTGCACGACTAAGGCGAAGCAAGGGAAGGGTAATGAGTTTAACAGTCTATGTATGTATGTATGTATGTATGTATGTATGTATGTATGTGGGTAATGTTCCACCGTAGCGTCGCCCCTATTAGTCCGATTTTGACTAACGAGGTGTCAATCGATTCGTCTTCAGGTATTTAGTGACATAGGCTATTATTTTACCCGACTACGGCGAAGCAAAGGAAGGGTTATGTGTTCAAACTAAAAACTTGGCCCGATTTTAACAAGCGAGATGTCAATCGATTCGTCTTCATCGAAAGAGTGTCATATGCTATTTTTTACCCGACCGTAGTCGGGTTTTAGTTTTTGAACTTATGTCTTGTTATAACTTTTTTCGTGATTCTCTTATAATGAAGACTTCGGACAATATAGCTCGAGTTTAGAAAGTTTTATGTAATACTAATTGGCATTGAGGCACAGATTGAGGTGATTATGATATGGTTAAGTAGATTATTTCAGACCTATTTTAAAAGCTTTTATTTAACTTGCAATGTTTGTATGTATGTGTGTTTGTTTAGGTCAAATCTTGCAAGCTGAATCAGAATGTTGGTTTAGTTCCGATAACAATGCATGTTGAGTTCGGTTTAATGGTAACAAAAGCGTGTTTTTTAGTTTTTTAAATTATAATTTAATATATTTTTTTTTAGAAATTATTGTATTGTCATCGGGCCCTAATAAGTGTGCAAAACTTTGAATAATTCTGACCATTTAAAGTGGGTAAAAATCGAGTTCAATGGTTCCGTTACATTACATACAAACATACAATTATGAAGCTAATAAAACCGTGTTAATAAAAATAGAACAAGAAATAAGTTCAAAAACTAAAACCTGACTACGGTCGGGTAAAAAATAGCCTATGACACTCTTGCGATGCAGACGAATCGATTGATACCTCGCTTGTCAAAATCAGATCAGTCGCTACGATGGAACATCCACATATAGGTATGTATACATACATACATACATACATACATACACTGTTAAATTCATTACCCTTTCCTTGCTTCGCCGTACTCGAGTAATAATAAGAAGAAGAAGAAGACACGTCCTGCAGTCAGAGAAACCAGGTGGTGACAGGGGGCTAATTTAATAGTCATAACCAACAATCCATATCTTCTAACACATATCACGCTGAAACTACCGTACGGATTTTGAAGTAACTTGGCACAGTCAAAGTTTATAGTATGTGTTAAAATGAATGATACTTTTAATCACGAATAAATACGGGATTCCTGCGGGATATGAGTCTAAAGTTATGTTAATTTGAAAGGAATAATAATTGCACATCCGTTTATAAAACGGTATCGTAAATTCGGCTCCTATGCCACAAGTCAGAGTGGCACTGTGGAAGCGGTGTCTGGTGTGCATCCCAGAGGCACATGGATGGAATCCACGCGCTGCTATGAATGTTTTGCCTCAATATTACATATTTTGTGCCTTTTTTTATATTTTCTTTGATTTTTAAGGCTTATGTAATTTCCTGAAGTAAACCGTCAAGTTTTGTTTGAAAACAATATATATATATAATGGGATCTATCCAAACGAATGGTCCGACTTAGGTGCGGTTTTTTATGTTTGCAAGCTGAGGTAATCGAGATGGTATAGTACGAGTTGGTACGAGTTTAGATAGCACAATGGCATCAACAATTCAAGCGAATAAACCAAAGGCATCAAAGTTCTCCCTCCGATTTAACTAGATGGCGCTGATTGACCTTAAAACACGCAAGCATTTCATTCCTGCAACCAAGGCACCCGCTAAATTCAAATTTATCAGGTGTTTCGAATTCATCCCACACTAGCCTCACGACCTCCAGGGGCTAGGGGTGGATCGTTGACGATTTTATCGTCGACGCAACGAGACTGTTTTGCGTCGACGGTAAACTAGTTCATAAAGCAGTTGTTTTTTTCGACTAGTTTTTTTCATACAGTTGAAAAAACGAACAACGTTTCTAGTTGTTGTCGTTCACCGGTTGATACTTGATTGGTAAACGTAAACGGTACCAAAATCATGCGACGTGTTTATTATTACGCTTACACGACAACGACATTTAAAATTCATGAAACAATTTACTTGTAAATGGAAATGAACTCCCCTTCATACTTCAAACCTGGCGTATTTAAAAGTTCATTTCATTTTATGTACATAGTCAACAAATTTTTTGTTTTATTTTTTTAACTTTTTATTAGCACACATTTTTTTGTTTTTGCTTTATGAGCATACTTACAAGTTTTTTAAACTACTTATTATTTCTAAACGTCTTTACATATTTACACTTTTTTTTGTATGTACTTACTTATTTACATGTGGTTCACAAGGAACGGATGTTGCTATAATGTTGCAAAATTTTAATCTAATTTAGCAAATAAATTCTTGATTTCGCAGCGATCTCACTCATATTTTAGCCCGCCTATCGCTATTACGTTCATACCATTCGCATCGATAATATGTAAGAACGAGACACTTACTTGATGTGTGTGAGAGCGCGGAACGGACGGACGGACGACGGATGCCTCGCTTGCCGCGGTAAGCACCGATCGCCTAAGTTCGGCAGTGTTCGTTTCGTTTCGTTGAACCGTCATCGTGCGCGCGAAACGGTCGACGTCGACGACACGTTTGGCTGGATGTCGTTTTTTATTCGACTAGTTTTTCGGTGAACCATAAACAGGTATGCGTTGACTCCAAAGAAACAGTCTAAAAAAACTGTTCATACAACGACCACCCCTACCAGGGGCCTAATTCTCTAATTTTAAGACGCCAATTCCTCGCTGCCTGCGTGGAAATTCGAATCACGAACAAATTCCACGTAGGCATGGGTCATACTCGCAAACGCAATATCCAGCACCAGGGCTTTCAAGTACTTCCATCTTCAAACACCAGGGCGAAAAACCAGGGTTCAAAATACTTTCAAGTGCTTTCTGTAGAAACAGATTAAAACCTTGAAAGTAGAAAATACTTGCATAGGAAATTGATATTTGCCATCATATAAATAAGGAAAACAATCGTGTTTGCAAAATAAAAGTACTTGGAAGCCTTGAAAGTAGAAAATACTTGCATAGCAAATTGATCTTTGTCTCTATATATAAAAGGAGCACTATCGTGTGTGTGGAAAAGTACTCTGAAGCCTTGAAATGAAAGTAAAAAATACTTGCATAGGAAATTGATCCGTGGGTATGCATAAATAAAGACCACAATTGCTTTTGCGTAAAAAATACTTCGAAGCGTTGCAAGTTTTCTGAGTATGTATATACAATATATGTACTACGTTTTTTTATTATGTTTCTTCCATTGAGATATTATAATGTACTCCCTACGTACCTGCATAATTATATAATTACATCGGAGGTTTCTTCATAATGTCTTACTGGCAAAATGGTTAGTTGTCGGTATTGAAATGTGTACATACAGAGGTAGGTACATGTATTGCTCTTCACAGAGAAAGTATAGAAAACTTTGATTTTTTCAAATCAATCCTCATATCGTGTTGAAAAAGCTCAAAAAGTAGGTAGGTAGGTTAGGTAATTATTAAGAGCCAGTTAAAGTGCCAGTAAGTACGTCGTTCTGTGAAACATCGTAAAAAATAATTTGTACTAAAAACACAATGTTTCGTTGCATTGAATGAACTCGAACAACACGCTTTCTTCTTTTTTTTACCTTATGGTCCCTAAAGGCTCTTAAAACGTTTTTTGATAGAATAAGTCGACGTCAGTTGTAAAACGCGCAGCGAAATTAAGCGAATTATTTATAGTAAAAATAGTAATTTATTAATTAAAAAAATAAAATAACTCATTCATGTCATGAATCTTTCATTATAAAAACCAGGGTTCAAAATACTTTCAAGTGCTTTGTAAACCGAAGCCTTGAAAGTAGAAAATACTTGCATAGGAAATTGATCTTCGTGTCCATATAAATAAGGAGCACAATCGTGTTTGCGAAAAAAGTACTTAGAAGCGTGGAATTGAAAGTAAAAAATACTTGCATATAAAAATATAAAATATATATATAAAAAATATAAAAAACCTTCGAAGACTTGCAAGTTTTTTAGGCGATGTATCGGACACCTAGCTTCTTGTGACCCGGCTGGCCAAGTGCGTCCGAACTCAGCCGAAGCCATGCCGAACCCGCCACCGAGTATGTAGGTGCGGACGGGGCGAAAGAGCGAGTTGGTGAGAAAAATACTTTGAAAGTCTTGCAAGTATTGCGGGTCCGCACCAGGGCGGCGTACTTACAAGCCAAAACCTGGCTTAAAAACCTGGTCGCGTAAATACCCACCTTCCATAATTCCACGTAGGTGGCGTGGAATTAGCGTGAGTGGTCATACAGAATCCAGGCACAGCTCTCAAGCCCTTGCGACTGATTTAAAAACTGGGGTACTTGGTATCTTAGGCCTTGCATGCACTGCCTTGCAGTGGAACGCGGTGCGTTTATTCTAGCGTTTATTTCACATTGTATTATATGCGTTTATTTCATATTTTATTATATGCGTTTATTTCATTGCAATACGTGCACTTCTATGAAGTGTCATAGAAGTGCAAGTGTGTTATAACGCATATTCTGTGAAGTACGGAGTGACGTAAAAAGGCAAGGCAGTGCCTTATTCCGATGATTAGATGCCGAGCAATCGATAAAAAAACTATTTGACGGCTGAACGAATTTTGAAGAAATGTAGTATAATATTGTACTTTGTATGTTTGGTCCTGGTCCTCCTGGTCCTCTGGACCTGGACCAAACCTACAACTGGTCTTGTGGTGGTTTGGCTTTTGGTCCTGGAATAAAACGTGTGAAATAAAATGACCACGCGGGCAAAGCCGCGGGCACAGCTAGTGTTTAAATAAACCATATTTGTCATAACCTCAAAGTTCACAACCCTTGCACGTGCCCTTCAAGTATCCTGAGAACATAACCAACAATGTTTAAATAAACCATATTTGTCATAACCTCAAAGTTCACAACCCTTGCAAATGCCCTTATAGTATCCGGAGAACATTTCGAAATAATCGCGTTCATTTGGAGATCGGAATAATCCTAGATAAGACCACCAATAGCAAACTGCAATCAGATTTGAATATCAGATAACAAAGCAATGATAGTCACATAAATAGCTCATAGATTAGCTAATTCGATGTATAAATAAATACAAAGAAGCCATAAAATATTGCGCAGTTGCTTACTGACTGCGTCATCGAGGGCTCTTGCATTTGCTACATCTGCACTTTGCAATATTTATAAGACCTTAAAACAACAACAAACAAACAGAACAGTAGTCGCAGCCAATCTATATGTTTGTGAAGTTAGACGAATGCGCAGGTACTGCTGTGAAAAACAGCATAAAGTAAGAGCGAGATAGAATATGCGAAAAACGTAAGCGAGTGAGCGAGGCAGTTATACAATGCTGTCTTCGCCTTCAAAATTGGGACTGCGCCTGATAAATAGCAGTTTGCGCAGCGACTTGCAGACAACTTCCGAGACACATACTTCCGCTGCGACTACTGTACTTCCATAAACTTTAATAGCATAATAAAAAGCAGACTTAAAGTGAAAAAGAGGGATCAGATCATATTGGATGGTAAATGATTGCAATGCAATAAAGAGGGTCGTTGACGCTGACTTCTGTTCAAGAAGTTTTTGAAATATTTAATGTTCAGTAATTTGAAGTAAACGACGCCTTTATTAAAACCACAAGTATTTCAAAGAAAGCACATTAATTTCTCATTTTCAACACATGAAGATAGCGTTTCCTACGCATAATGACTGTTTACCTACGCAACGTGTGAAAGTGTAAATGATTTCACTAACACTGGTGTACCTACGCGTACCTACTCGGTAAGTTATCACTAGACATCGCTATCTTCATGACACGAATTATTTATAGATGATTAAAATAGAAAAGACAAACTCCCTACAGTCAGTTTTACCTATTGACATGTAATAAATGTAGGAACGTACGTTAGTAATTAAGAAACGGGTAATACTAATAAGACAATTTAAACAAGCACCTTTACAATAACCCGACTGCGAACAAAACTAAAATGTGGAATGGTTGCTAACTACCTTTAAATCGTTATAGATCCTAAATGATCATTAGAAATAAAAAATGATCAGAGAAACCTAAATATGATTTTCAAATACCTTTTCAATGATACCCCACTTAATATGTTCGTCGACTTAATTTTTTTTCTTTTCACAATATGGCGTCTGGTTGTCGCCATATTGAATTTTGATTACTATCACGTCTTTAGTAGCACTCGCAATATTAACAAATCGATTGACGAATTATCAAAATCGGTCCACGCGTTTGGTCTATCTAGTTCCACATAGGAACAGACATACATACGTACCATAGTCTGATAAACAAAATATCCTTCGCTCAGTCGGGTAAATATAATGATCCCATTCTTTTTACACATTTTTTTAAAGGAGCGCTTCTATTTTATTTTACTTGTTTACTATTATTAGTAAACAAGTAAAATAAAAGAAAATAAAATGACTTTGTACTCGATTTTCAATACATTTATTTAAAAATAAACTATTTGTTCCCTAACAATTAATTCGCTTTTGTGCAGATATTACAGGCAAAATAAATGTATAGATTAAACAATACCTGATGTTCTTTTAGACATTTATATGACAACATGGTAATTGTACTATATTATTTTTAAATTAATGTATTGAAAATCGAGTACAAAGTCATTCTATTTTCTAAATAACTTACATGTCGATTTGACAAGTGAATATTAGACTGCAATAAAAGATAAAAAATGAGTGAAATCTTCTTAGAACCTGTTGCACTATCTAGCTATTATCATCAAAGACCGGAGTTTCAAAGAGTAAAAACTAAAGTAGGCATTTCCATGTATGTCAAATGTACGCCTCTATTGAATTGATAATCCTTAACTTTCATTATTTGATTACGATCTTTACTTATCATTTTTGCTTATGAAAGGCGAAAGTGATTATCGAATACGAAACTATCAACAAAGAAAACAAAGAAAATAAAACAACAGGAAACGGTGAACACAGTTTTGAAAGAAAACAGAACAACGGAAAACTGGCGGCAATCAATTTCAAATTAAGAAACATTCCAAATATCGAGAACGTTTCGAAAATAGACCGGCGGAATGAAGTAGCTTAATTACCAATTTAGACAGAGCTCCAACTGTCTCCAGGGATAATTTTGTGGAATGAACATTTACGGCTCAATTAAGGCTGGTGCTATTTAAACCAGTTCCTGAAACGATTCCGTGTCGGCGCTTGTGCAACATGACAGCGCTCGCATGTAGCGAATGCAAGTAATAAGATCTATAATTATTTTCAACGGCATTAGTGTATCGTGCGCTCTCATTTTCGTCTCGTAAAATTATAAATGATTCATGCAATCATTGGACACTGTTGCGTACTGTTTTTCAAGAAAGGTGATAAAACCTTGCTTAAAAATTATAGACCCATCTCACTTCTGAGCAATGTCTATAATTTTTTTCTCGAGGGTCATCACAAACCATCTCGCGTCACACATCCACACAGTGCGCCAGATTATACAGAAGACCGAAGAGTATAATCGGACACTGCTTAGCATTTGTGGACTACGACAGATGCTGACTAGCCTAGCTGACGCTTCACAACAAATTGGTCTCCGCATGAACATAGCCAAACATGGTCAATATAAATATTATACCGGAACCAATTGTAGTCAATGACATGCCTCTCGAAATTGTACAGGAATACTCCTGTGTGGCTGACATATATGTATATTTACCTGGGAAAAAACTGGTAGGTACAATTTTGAGAAGGAAGCCAATAGGAAGATTCAGCTGAGCTGTGTAGCTTTTGGAAAATTTCGTCAAATCTTCTCGTCGCCAATTGCAAAATGCCTGAAGAGAAAAGTCTTCCACCAGTGTGTCCTACCCATAATGAAATACGGAGCCAAAACGTGGACTCTGACTGTGAAACTGGTCCACAAGCTTAAGGTCGCTCAGCGAGCTATGGAATGAGCTATGCTAGGAGTTTCTCTGAGAGATCGAATCCGAAATGAGGTGATTCGGCAGAGAACTAGGGTAACTGACATAGCTCAGAGAATAAGCAAGCTAAAGTTGCAATGGGCTGGTCACATTTGTCGTTGAACCGATAACCGTTACGGTAAACGAGATCTAGAGTGGAGACCACGAATCGGCAAATGTAGTCTAAGACGCCCTCCGGCTAGATGGAGCGACAATTTGCGTAATGTAGCTGGCAGTCATTGGAAGAGAAGAGCCGAAGATCGGGCTCAGTGGTGCGCCTTGAGAGAGGCCTATGTCCAGCTGTGGACTAGTATATAGGTTGTTGATGATAATGAATCATTGGGCAACTTTTGGTTATGATAAGAGCAGTTCAATATTAGTATAAAATTATGTTATATTTTTTTTGTATTGCTGAAGATGCAGGATCTTACACGATTACAGACATCTTCCGAAACAACTTTTTTCAGCTTTCAGGCCAAAACCTCATCGTGAAATTAAACTTAAACCATCAGGGCCTACGTGTTATGTATTTAGAAAACTTTATTTCTAGCAATGTCCAGCGTCGCACAAGGCCCATTTTTTTCTTGCTATTCATCAAGACATTTTGTTGACATTTGTCTAATCGTGGAAAACACTAGCATAATATCACCTACAGCATAATCATTGCCCATATAAAACACGGAAAAGCAAAGACTTTACTTCCATTATAAATTCATAAATGCAACGATTAACAGATTCTACGTAAAGGTAAAGATCTAGATTATTCGTAATCATAGCGCAGTGAAACGCGGAAACTTTTGTATCAAACGGCTTCATGTAACACGAGAAATTGGACAGCGAGTCGAATTGAAGAACATAAGTGAATTAAGAAGGATATACAACTGTACAGAACTATGGATCTTGAAGCTAATGCATCTACTGAACTCCCTTAAATCATTTTCAATTCTAGGCAGTCAGTAGTCATAGTAAGTCATAGTCATGCCTTAAGGCAACCTTTCTTCAATTCATGTTCATGGGGAATTGATTCCCCACCTCAAGTTTGTTTACCCGTCGAGCAAGGTTATTAAACTTCATCATTCTCTAGATGACTATTCCGTTAGATCCATAAATCTCATTAAACGGTTTATTATTTAACTTCCTAGGTATATGTGATATGCCCTAATTTTGATGTGATGCAACATCACATCAAAATTAATAAATGTTCGTGACTTTAAAGGCAATAAATTCTCTTCTTTCTTTTGACCCGACTGAACAGAGGTTACTGTGTTTATCAGCCTATGTATGTATATATGTCTGTTCCTTTGTGGCGCTCTAGAGACCAAACGCGTTGTCCGATTTTGATGATTCTTACGTCAATGGTTTTTTTTAATCTTGCGAGTGTCACTAAAGACATGACAGTAATCAAAATTCAATATGGCAACAACCAAGGACTATGTTAAGTGGGGTATCATTCAATAGGTATTTGAAAATCATCTTTATATTTCTGTGATCATTTTTCATTTCGAAAGACCATTTAGGATCTATAACGATTTAATGACTACGGCAGTGTTTTTTTTCATTGTGCGTAAATTGTCTAACTTGGGTTTCTGCTTTTCTACATTTCTAAACAGTACAATATTAGTAATGACATCTGAACCAGGTGTGCGATAAAACATATGCGACAATGGCCTTACACAACGACAAAAGGATAGAATAGATGCAGGTTCAGTTTACATTATTATTGATATGACCTTGTTTCGACGCGCCGATGCGCTATGAAAAGTTACACAATACGTTGTACATGCGGACCGTGGTGCGAAATAAACCAATAACTCTAAAATAAAATAATATTAGAACGTGTGATTTTATTTTGAACAGTCATTCGAGTTTCGACCGATTAATTTCTAAAAACGAAATGAATACAAAAAGTTAAAATAAAAGAATAGCACGACCTATTTACTATATCTACATTTATAAGAAAACTAACAGGTCCAATTCTGTACACTGAAGATATTCACTGTTCAATCTATAGTCAATAATGACGCCAAAACATTATTTTTTATCACGCCGAAACTAATACTGAATAAATTCAAATGAAACTTGGCATGATTTGAGTAGTATGAACTCAAATCATGCCAAGTTTCATTTGAATTTAGGTAGGACACTGGATACTTTTACTCCGAAATTCAGCACGGTTCTCTTGGGTTGGGATGAAAGTCAAAATGTGTAGTTCGAATTCTAGTAGTTCGGTTATGGTTTAGTTTCTACCATACTAAACAAACCATACAAATCCAATAATTCTGGTCTTTTTTTATTAATCACAGAATAAACTATGTTTGTAGCCCATAACGCAAATGTCACGGAAATGTAAGGCAAAACCTGTAGAAGCTGCGTGGGTGCCCTACGGTCTTATGGAGAGAGCTATGCTTGGAGTTTCTCTGAAGGACAAGATTCAAAATTAAATGATCAGACAGAGAACCAAAGTAATCGAAATAGTCGTAGCTCTAAGGATAAGCAAGCTGAAGTGGCAGTAGGCGGGTCACATTTTTTTGGTTGGGGTAGACGAGTTCTCGAGTGGATTCCGCGCTTAGGCAAACGTAGTGTAGGACGCCCTGTGGCCAGGTGGAGTGATGACTTGCGGAAAGCATCTGGCAAAAACTGGATGCATAGAGCTGAAGACGAGCTCAGTGGCGTGCATTAGGAGAGACCTACGTCTAGCAGTGGACAAGTATAGTGATGATGATGAACCAAATAATTATTAACTATTATGTTATATGTGTAAAGAGAGCATTTTTAATCTTAAAATGAATATTTAATATAAAAATGTAAGTAGGCAGGTTCATGACACGTACTTTTAGTACTTCGGATGTGTACGTGTACCGTATCACATCCGAAAATCCTCACATAAAACCGAGTGAAAATTAAAATTATACCTATTCCTGTACAAGAGATAAAATATAAAACGTTTCTTATTATATATGCAGTCATTACGAGGGTAATAAAACAGACTACAATTCCAAATAAATACAAGAAACGTCGCAAGAATTACCCGAACATACTCCACCCAGAGTATTCAATGTATGTATTACACGAGAGGGTTTTGGCCGCAATATAATTTCATGACGATGCGATACAATAGACACGAAGACACGAGAATGTCTAAACGAGACTGGTGATTTGTATTGTGTAAGTAGATGGCATTTCACGAATATGTTTGTTATGTATATTATTATTTTGTGTAGCAGGTGATTGTACGCAATCGATGTTTTGTATACTGATTTGTAAGTTCCAATAGAAGGACGACCATATTTCTTTGGAGATTCCATGTTTAGCCATGTATCTATTATCTGTACAATGAGCCTTGGATTAATAACAAATTGGAGGGCTAATAGTAAGTTATGTTTTCCCCTGAATTTTCAGCTATATTTCTGCCAAATTTCAGAGAAATCGGTTCGAGAGAAGTTTCATGAAATATTATATTCTACTAGCTGCGCCCCACAGCTTCGCCCGCTTGCAAACTTTGCCTCCCCCATTCACCCCCGTTCCGAACCGTTCCGTTGCATGGTATTGCAAAAAATCCTCTTTAGTGATAGAATGAATACTATGTCCTCCAAATTTCAAATCTCTTTGTTCACCGGTTTAGACTGTGCGTTATCTAGCTACATAGCTACTGACTGACTGACTGACTCAGTCAGTCAGTCAGTCAGTGGTGGTCGGGTGCTTATGTAAACACGGACTTTGACTAATGGTTCATAATGGACCTACCGGATAGACAATATGTTTCAGCCAAGCAAGGCAACAATTTGGCCACCAGCCAAGGACGTTCGGACGACGACAAACCTTAGTCACCCCAGGAGTTGGTGCTTGTCCCGTTATAGAACTCTGTACGTTCCTTTCAGAAAATGTCACGATTATTTGTGATAGACAAGGAATAACTGGTGTATCCATACCGAATACATACGAATTATTAGGACGCAGGCAATACGGTTAAAAAAATAGTGTCTACACCACTAAACAAAGTGAAGCATAGCAAATAGCGCCTGCGTATGTGTGGTGAGTGGATAATTTGTGGTTGATACACAATTTCATCACAAAAGACTGCATTGTGTTTGATTTTCCGTGAGAACTTGACAGAAATGACGCGACTAAAAAGGTCGTGGTTTTGCTGCGACGCGGCGGCCGATCGGCATATCCTGGGTGCTTCACTTTCGATTTGACGGTGAAGATTCAGTCTATTTTTAGCCGACTGCGGCGAAGCAAGGGGATGGTAATGAAGTTAACAGTATGTATGTATGTATGTAAATATGTGGATGTTCCACCATAGCGTCGCCCCTATTGGTCCGATTTTTACGAGCTAGGTGTCTATAGATTCTTCTTCAGGTGTATGAGTGTTTTTTTTTGCCCCACTACTGCGAAGCAAAGGAAAGGTTACGTGTTCAAACTAAAAACTTGATCCGATTTTGACAAGCGAGGTATCAATGGATTCGCCTTCTTCGTACGAGTGTCATGGGCTATTTTTTACCCGACCGTAGTCGGGTTTTACTTTTTGAACGTATGTCTTGATAAAGGCAGGAGTGTGTTTTGTGATCCCTACAGACAGCCGAATTAGATAAAAGCGTTTCCCATTATTTAGAAATCATCAAAGAAGTTATTTGAGGTGCTTATCTTTAATTTTATTACTGTCCTTGATCTATATATGGTAAAACTTTTGAAATCTCGTTTTGTTTTGAATAGACATCAAAATATAAACTTCTTGCAGGGGTTGTAGCGCACTTGAAACATAAGATCATCAACCTTTCTCTTCTTCTTTCATCAGAATAAGGAAATGGACTCAAACATTTGACCACGATCTCACCTGATGGAAAGCGATGATGTGGTCGAAGGTGTAGCACGCTTGCCTAGTAGATACCTATTCACTCTTGACTTGAACACACCGGGGTTATAATTTACCGGAAACACTGACGAGGGCAGGGCATTCCACTCCTTTGCAGTTCTTATAATAAATGAAGAAGCGAGGATGTAAGGGGTTATTACAAAACAATGGATCTCAAGATTCCCAAGTCATCAATAACGCAAATAATGTCTGCTGGTATCTACATAATGTGTTGCGAATATTGCGATATTGTTAATCTTGATTGCTGATGATTAATTATCAATATGTTTTATTATGTAGGTAAGTAGATTCGATACGCAGGTGTGATGAGGTGACCTAGAATCTAGAAGCACATATCAAGAAGGATAGCGAGGTTTGGAGTCCACTTTAAAATGAAACCCTTTATGTCATCGCTGCTTGTTAAAAGGTTTTTTTTTAAGGTGAACGCGCATATACTGGTGGCGAATGCGCCGAAGGAATCGAAGTTTCTTACGACCTCGCGCACCTATCCTCGCCGAATCGTACGAATCGACCGTATCGGAACAATCGTCCGGCCGACAGAATGCGATCAGGGTTGCCAACTGGATACCACGGGTGATTGACATAAAAGAAAATGCTATATTGAAATAGATTCCAAAATAATTGGTATTAATTTTATTGAATAAACGCCACGGTTGATATTTAGGGTATCTAATAACATTAGAACCTCTAATTTTATTAGATACCGTAATAAAATTAGGAGACTGTCAGTTTACATCTGTTTATCTGTCCTTCCGTCTGTTTATCCATTTGTATGTATTTAGTGGTTTTCTAAACAAGAAGGCAATAATTTCATTTTGTGAAATCCCAACCAGAAAAATCAAAATACGTTATAATGAACGTTATTTTGTTTATCTTTACGTTAAACACTCTGTGTTATAGACTCCGCTCGCATCAGTAATCATCAAGCAAGACAAAGATTAAAACAGGACAAACAAACACTGACAAGTGTTAGGTACCTTGCCTTTGTCTTTATAGTTCGCGGGAAATCCCAAGAGCAGCAAATAAATAATAAGTAAATATATTCAGGACAATTCACACCAATTACCTAGCCCCAAACTAGGATACCCTGTACTATGGGCACTAGATAACGGATAAACATACATAGATATAAGTATTACAACCAAGACTCGGAAACAAACAATTCTGTTCATCACACAAATGATTGCACCTTCGGGGAATCGAACCCGCGACCGTATGGTTTCACTAGCCACTAGACCAACCAGTCGTCAAAGAATAAAGCTAAAGCTGTTTGGTCTTACCCGCGTGGATTTTTCTCAGCGGTAACCAGAAAAGAATCAGCTACTTAAGTTGCTATTTTTTCTTGTACTATTGGTAATTCTGTGGTTTAGTGCTGGAAGCTATTATGTTAGATCATAGTACACAAAAGTACTACGTTGGGAACACTGAACGCGACGCGGGCACGCCGGCACTTCGTTCGATTCGGACGCTTCGAGCCTGCTGAGTCGGCCGAGTCGGGATTTGGTTGCCTTCCGAATTCTTCTGGCGATTCGGCGCGTTCGGCTTGGATAAGTGCGCAGGGTTTCATATCATTTCATATAAATAATTCTAAAATTAGGCGCGTGCGGCGCGTTCGTCTCCGATAAATACGCGTTCACCTTTAACCGACTTCAGAAAAGGAGGAGGTTTTTAATGGTTTTCCTCCAGGTTGATCCCATGTAAATATATCAAAATTGAGTTTTTTTTTAGAATTTCAATTTTTTTAACTATTGAACAACATAAAATAGCATTCGCCGGCAATAACGGCAATTTTTTATTTCTAATATTCTCTGCCTTCCATTGTGCCGAAATGTTATTGTGGATTTGTGAATTTACGTTGTTGTATGTCGTGACGTGACTTTCATTCATTACCAGTAATAACCACAGACATAATCAAAAACTTGTTACTGGCCAATGAGCAGTTTTCCATTAGGCATTGTCAGTTTAGTTCTTTCATCGTCAAGAGATGGCGCGCGCGTAACTTTTGGTATTTCCTCAACTGAACGTAGTAATCGAAAGCAGGTAAAAACAGCGTTTTACCGTAAAAATACACAAACCACGAGCGAAACAAACGAACGACAAATTGTTTGTGTAGTGAAATTTGTTATTTGTTTTTTTTTGTTTGACATTGGCAGTTTTGACATATTCAGATTTTAATTACCCCTTTAATAAAGCAGATAAATTAAATCAAAATAAAACGGTCCATTTTCGTTGTAAATATATAGCTGTAATTTATAATACGGAATATCTTTTTAGCGATAAGACCGCCCATTGTCCCATTTATTTTGTATAAATGTTTTAGTTATTATTGTATTTTTTGTTCTATGTGGTGTACAATAAAGAGTTATCTATCTATCTATCTATCAAGAAAGTAGAAAAGACTACCATTATATACTATTTTTAATGAATTTGTTAATAAACTGACGCACAACTTGCCATAAACAAGGGTACGCAGAATGTCATACCCGCCAGTAAGCGTAATTCAAAATCTTTAGTCATACCCAAGGAAGTTTTATGTACTTATAGAACTTCCTCGGTCATACCAAACTACAGTACTGTTACCAAAACAGTCGCCAACGCCATCTAGTGAGAGATAATTAATACTAAAATGACACTTGGAAAACCGCTCATTTGGAAACCAACCTATTTTTGTAACCAATGATGTAGGCGGGAATGCGAAATAAACTCGTAAACGTGTCAAGAATCGAAATTAACAACAAGCACAAATTAAAAATGTATATAACCCCCGACTCCCCCCCTACCTCCATTATAGCTAAGAAGCATCTCGATCACATCAGCATTCAAACATAAAAAACCGCATCAAAATCAGTCCATTCGTTTGGGAGCTATGATCCTCACGCCGCCTCCCCCCCTTATTATAGCTAAGAACCATCTCGATCACATCCGCTTTCGAACAGATAAAACTGCATCAAAATCGGTCCATTCGTTTGAAAGCTACGATGCCATAACCCTAAACTTATAACATGTGCACTATTCACTTTTACCGAGTTCGGGGATTAAAAATTAGATTTTTACACAGGGTTCCAAAAATATAAGTACATATGTTTAAATAAAACGTGATTGATTGCGCTTGCGTCTAAACTTAGTCTGAAGATCGTTGATACATCGAAAAATCGAAATAGAAGTGAAAGCGCCAGCTGTCTCCTGAAATGTAAGTTCAACACTTATCCATAACTATACTCATAAATTACCCTATTTATAAACTTCCGTAGTACAAAAATAAACACAAGGGAACACACTGAGGACTTTCACTTTCACTCTAAACTAAACAACTTCAACATTAAACTATCTTGAACCTTAAATAAACTAGATAAAGTTGACTTTTGTGTCCCTACCCCCGGTGCTGGTAGAAACACCGTACGAAATGAGATTGGTCACGCTTCCGGTACATTTTCACCAGATCGTATTACGTTTCAAGTTGGTCGTATAAGCTGTAAATACGTTATTTCCGCTGTAAGCCGAGACGTTTCGGTTTTGCTTCGGTCCAGTCTAGGTACTCAGCGGAGCTGTTGTCATGATACTGGTGGTGAGTGTGGAGGTTTGTCTGATGGGAAAATGCGTTGTAATCATAATCAAGTGCAATCTCTAATATAAATTCAATTTGAAAATTTTCTTCATGTTTAACGGAGCCCGCGAGTTTCAGACTTAAAACGGTCGTGGAAAATTTCAACAAGAGTGCGGATGTGCTATGCTATACATAACCTTATACATACTAATGTATGCATAAAAAAAAGAATTTATAATTATTAACCTGTGTTTTATATCACATTTACAGCTTGCGTGAATTTTGGGACTCCCTTTATTCTCAGTTCAGCCTGTAATAATACTACATGTACATGGTCATCTATGTAATAAGTACTCAGATGAATCTCATTGAAATTTTTAACTTGAGAAGGTTTAGTCAATTCGTGATCTGTGGGGTGATGCACAGGCGCGTGAGTTTAGCTTTCATACGAGATGACGTCATATATGGGACAGTTGGGAATATATCATATCTCCCATACTATGCCCGAGAATCGCCCCGTACAAAAGGCACCAAGAAGAAGTTGGAATTGGACCTCGTGAGAACGACTTTTTTGCTAAGCTGCATCCAGTTCATCACTAATGATGTAATGATGCACTTACATGATTATTTTATCAGCAATCTTCTTGCTTCTAATCAATACTGTAATCGTAGACAGCATCCGCTTTTTGTTATGATTTTTAATTGATAGGCGCGTCTACAGACCCTGGCCTATATTGTACAAACGTATCACGCTACTAATCTATATATATATATATATATATATACTTATAATAAAGCAGTAACAAAAAGTATGTACAAAAAAGAAATTGCTCTATCTAGGGTACTTAAAATAAGCTACTGAACACGATTATAACAATTTACCAGTCAGTCAGTTGTTTGACTGTCTATCTGTCGTTCCGGGTGGAATCTTGCAACTCAAATTTCGAGCACTTCCCGTTTAGCTATACGGCTGAACTTTAAAGGGAGTGTTATGTTTTTAGCATTCATGTATGTTTGTATGATTGTATGTATTTGAGTTAATGCCTAAACAGATTTAGACGTATGGGGTATCGTTATAATCCTTACATCCCCCCGAGTAACATAGGCTACATTTTTGAAAAAAACCTGTATGTTTGCAGTATGGCTCCAACTTAAAAGGCGAAAAAAATATTTTTTCTTCCAATTTTACAATATGGGTATTAAATTGAAGGCCTTGATAAGCACATTCCAACAGAATATAATTTGGCAGGCAATTTTTTTTTTTAGCTTTTAAGCTAGTTTTAGATTAGTTTTTTAATCTACTTTTGCTGCTTGTTTTTAAATTGTGTATTTGCTGATCGCACATCATATAAAAACTACTGGACCAATTGCGATGCGGGTTTCACTATTGGGTAGCTTAAGTAAGAATAACACAGACTACATTTAACCCAGAGAAATGACTACGCAGGCAAAGCTGCGGGCTCAGCTAGTCTACACTATAATCACAGGCAGCATCCGCTTTTTGTTATGATTTTTAATCGATACGTCCTGTTGAATACTGACCCCGGCCTACATTGTACAAACGTGTCGCCGTTCACACTGATATTATAACCTGGCTGTGACCGCGGCTTTGCCCGCGTGTCTATTTATTATCTGGGTTCTATAATAACCACGCGGGCAACGCCGCGGGATCAAACACGTTTTTGATGACAAACTCGTTGGATAAGGCGATTACATTATAGCAGTAAAGAAAGATCACAAAATTCATAAATTATAATAACAACCTCCACAGAATCCCCGCTAAATAGCCATGCTTAAAAACTACTGGACCGATTGCGATGCGGGTTTCACGAACAGTGAACCCCAGTTTTTATCGATAGCTTAATTTTTGACTTAAAAACTGGGGTAGTTGATATCTTACTCTGATATTTAGAATAGTACTACGACTTTGGCTTCATCATCAGCCTATATCTGTCCACTGATGGACGTAGGCCTCTCCTAATGCACGCCACTGAGCTCTTCAGCTTTCCTCATCCATTCTCTTCCAGCCGCTTTTCGCAGGTCGCCACTCCGCCTGGCCAGTGGGCGTCCTACACTACGTTGGCTTAAACAGACCTAATTACACAATGCTATCTGGACTAGGTATTTCATATATGGCTCTGAACTGACTGTGAAATTATGAAATCAAGAAATGTATTCTTTGGGAATTTCAGTTTTAGATTTTGTAGTGGTAGGCCTCACGCAAGAGTCCGCCTGGGTAAGTACCAAACCTTTTTGACAGATATTCAACCGCCAAGCAGTAGTGTGTAAACATTTCTGTGTTTAGGTTTGAAGGATAATGTTTCCAGCGAAATTACTGAGCAATGAGACTTAACAACCAATGTCTCAGGGTGACGAGCGCAGTGCAGTGACGCGCAAGATGTTGCAACCAAAGTTCTGGGCGGCACTTCAACTGTTACGGGCAGGCGTGACGCTTACCATCAGGCGAGCGACCTGCTCGACAATGCACGCACCTTTTCATTTCTTAAGTGCACTCAGATACCTTTACACATAAAACTAGGAAAAACATTAGTTCAAAGTGCACAGATCTCAACTATCCAAACAATACCTACCATCGTTTCCTTTGGCATTTGCTTTATCAAGATAGATTAGCGACTGATAGCTGTTACCTTAAGGGAGTAGAATGGACATTGAGGCCACACCCGAAAGTTACTTCGATCAGGTAAAGTGGTAACGCCCATCAGAAAGGTCGGGATGTCGTGTCCCTTACGGTGGGTTAACATTGATTGCGTATAATCTGAGTTTGAGAACTTCGTTTTACTGGTATATATCTTTTACGTCGACGATACGTCCCTTCACAAAAACCAATCATCAAAATTTATCTTCACAGTTCACATGCAACTTCCGTTGGGTGAAGACTCGAATAGGTCACTCGCCTGATGGTAAGTGCCACAACAGTTGCAGTGCCTCCCAGAACTTTGGTTACTACACTAGACATCGGTTGTTAAGTCTCATTGCCCAGTAATTTCGCTGGAAACATTGCCCTTCAAACCGAAACACAGACATGTTTACACACTACTGCTTGGCGGTTGAATACCTGACAAAGGTGTGATACTTCCCCAAGCGGATTCTTGCGTAAGAAGCCTACTTTACTGAAGGTTAATTTGCAATTGCTTTTTCAGGAGTCTAAAAAGATTCAGTTATGTAACTAGGACGATAGACTCCATTTGTTAGTCTCGTAATGTCATTTTTTAGTCTCATGTACAAAACTATTGCACTAAAATATTAATATTCATCCGACAGAAAGATTTGATTTAAAACAAGTCACGATAATGGGTCAGAATTTTGGCAGTAAGTATTTTACATATGTCATTTTTTAGTCTCATTTACAAAACTATTGCACTAAAATATTAATATTCATCCGACAGAAAGATTTGATTTAAAACAAGTCACGATAATGGGTCAGAATTTTGGCAGTAAGTATTTTACATATGTAATTTTTTAGCCTCATGTACAAAACTATTGCACTAAAATATTAATATTCATCCGACAGAAAGATTTGATTTAAAACAAGTCACGATAATGGGTCAGAATTTTGGCAGTAAGTATTTTACATATGTCATTTTTTAGTCTCATGTACAAAACTATTGCACTAAAATATTAATATTCATCCGACAGAAAGATTTGATTTAAAACAAGTCACGATAATGGGTCAGAATTTTGGCAGTAAGTATTTTACATATGTCATTTTTTAGTCTCATGTACAAAACTATTGCACTAAAATATTAATATACATCCGATAGAAACATTTGATTTAAAACAAGTCACGATAATGGGTCAGATTTTGGCAGTAAGTATTTTACATTCATCCTATCCCAGCATCTTAAATTCAGTTTGTTCTTTCTAAAGATGGAATTTTGGCAGTAAGTATTTTACATTCATCCTATCCCAGCATCTTAAATTCAAATTGTTCTTTCTAAAAATGGAATTTTGGCAGTAAGTATTTTACATTCATCCTATCCCAGCATCTTAAATTCAGTTTGTCTTTACTAAAACTGAATATTCTGTATACATATAGTAAAATTGTTATGTTTATATAAATTTAGGAGAATTCGGGAGTTGTTAGATAACTTGAAACTGTCAGGCAATTTAGATTATAAGATCAAAGAAACAGAGGATTATACTCAGGAATTTCAATCAACATCAAACGATTACAACTTGAAACAGCTACAAGTTTATACATTACTAGCTGCGCCCCGTGGTTTCACACGCTTGAGTCATGATGTTGATGAAAAGTATCCCTATCCTAAGCTATCTACTTTCTAAATTTCATCAAAATCCGTTCAGCCGTTTGACCGTGAAGGATTATGATTATTATGATCATGATGAAAAGTATCCTATGTGTTATTCCAGGGTATAAGCTATCTCCATTCCAAATTTCATCAAAATCCGTTCAGCCGTTCGTTTGTGCGTGAAGGAGTAACAAACATTACACACACACACATCAATACAAACTTTCGCCTTTATAATATTAGTGTAATAGAATTATTCAGTTAATTTCAAAATACTCTTGGATATTGTATCCCTATCCAAGTACAAAACTAGAAAACTATTAAACATACACGAGTCTGAAAACTCTGTATCACATCCAAGTTGAAACCTTGACCTATTTCAGAGCTGGAACCTCGAACGAAGGATTCACTAAGGTCGTAACCTTCGTGAGTCGGCAAATACGCAGGCAGCTCCAGAATTTATTAACAAGGTTGAATATCCGGCGGATCCGGGGACTTTGCAGGAAATGCCAACAATAGTGGGTATGCGGCTGGATCTTATTATGCACTGTGAGGTTTGCTTTGCACGTCGGTAAGTTTAGATAGGTATTTACTCATATGAATGACTAAATTAACAAGTAAAATTATTATAAAATACAATAAACCCGACTGCAAACAAAATTATTTAATAATAGCAATTCCCGCGGCTTTGCCCGCGTGGTCATTTAATTTAAAAGTAGCCCATACGTGTTTTTCCAGGACCGAAAGTACCTCTAATGTATAATATACTACATTTCTTAAAAATATGTTCAACCGTCAAATAGTTTTTTTATCTGTTGCTCCGCATCGTATTATCGGATTAAAAAATCAAGAACCCCAGTTTTTAAGTCAAACCCTAAGCTATCCAACAGTGATAACCGCATCGCAAACGGTCCAGTAGTTTTTAGGTGATTCGCGAATATACAGAAAACTAACAAACAAACAGACGAAACGATCTTTAATAATGCTATATTCTTGTTCAGTAGTTAATGTTAAGTATCCTCTTTTTTTTTTATTATCTTATAAGTTTAGAAGAAGAGCTGAAAGTTTTTATGTATGTATAGGTTTGATACTTCTTCACGCTTAAACGGCTGTACGGATTTGGATGAAATTTGGTATGGCGGTAGCTTATACCCTGGATTAAAACATAGGCTACTACTTACTCCGGAAAAATGCACGGTTGCTGAGGGACGCGGGTCAAACCGCGGGCACAGCTAGTATTTATATAAATGTAATGTTTCTTTTTTACTTACATATTTTACTTTACTTTAATAGTTGCAATTGTACTATTAGACTATAGTATTTACACTAACTTAAATAATCTAAAGTTGAAAAATTTATAAGAAGCTTAAAAGAAAATTGCTACTGTTTAGTTATACGAGATATATATTTTTGAAATGGTATTTTAAAGACCTGTATTTTGATACCTCACTCAATAGGTTTTGGTCATTTTTTGTTCCGTCGGAAATACAATATTCTCGTAGCAGCTGTAATCCGCCATATTAGTTTTCTTGACGTTTCATATATCCATATAGCCCTCTCGTGATCAAGACGAATCCAATGATACCTCATTTATCAAAATCCATCAAGCCGTTTAGGCTGTAGGACGCGCCTAAGAAACGTACAACATACAAACAAACAAACAAACATACACACCAAACACATAAACCTCCTCAGTCGGGTAAAAAACACTTTTAATGTCGTAGTCATTATGTAAACGTTAGTTAGTAAGTAAAGTAAGGAAGATTGATTGAATGAATGAATGAAATAAATTTATTTGCTTGAATACAGATAGGTACATTTTTAGTTATTAATTAGCTGTGCCCGCGGATTTGCCCGCGTGGTTATTTCGTTTAAAAGTAGCCCACATGTGTTATTCCAGGACCAAAAACGAAATTTCTTTAAAATTCGTTCAGCCGTCAAATAGTTTTTTATCGATTGCTCGGCATCTAATCATGTGATTAAGATACCAAGTACCCCAGTTTTTAAGTCAACAATGAAACCCGCAAGCATAATGACTACGCAATCGGTCCAGCAGTTTTTACGTGATGCGCGAACAAACATACAGACAGACACGATATTTTTACATGTTCTTTTTCAGTAGCTTCTTTTAAGTAGGTATCCTAGACCATTTTTTTATTATCTTCTTTGTACAGACTTTTTCGTTCTTATTTCTTTATTATAAGTATAGATATAATTCTGGGATCTCTGTATTCGACTAGTTTGTCGAGCAAATATTTTACAATTACAAGGGATTAATTAATTTACATATAAATTGAACATCTAGCTGTACCCGCGGTTTCGCACGCGTGGTCATTTCTCTAGGTTAAAAGTACTCTGTGCTATTCCAAGATCTACAATATTTAAAATATCAATATACCAACATTTAATTAAAATTCCTACAGTCGTCAATAAGTTTTTTGAAGCACCCCCAGGTACCCCAGTTTTTAAGTCAAACCCTAAGCTATCCAACAGTGATAAACCGGATCGCAATGAGTCTAGTAGTTTTTACGTGATGCGTGAACAAACATACAGACAAAAACACAGACACGATTTTTTTTAATGGTATATTCTTGTTCAATAGCTTATTTTAATTATCTACCGTAGACCATTATTTTTAATTATCTTCTTCGTACGACTTTTTCGTACTTATTGCTTTATTATATGCATAGATAGATAGATTTTATGCAATAAAAATTCATAGGTAATTCATTAATTATCATAATGTCAAAGTAAAATAAAATTTTAATGTAAATGTCAAAAAAAAAAACAATTAAAACAATATTATAACAGGTTGATACAAGAATAAAAATTAATATATTCATTTAAATTTAAAATATTCGTGTAGTTTATTGATTAAAAACATTTATATATATATATATATATATATATATATATTGTTATTAATTTCATTTCCGTGTAGCTGTCTTAATTCATGAGGTTATTTATTATAAATCTTAATAGCCATTTTGTAATATGTCAAAAAAAGTTTTGATTCAAACTCAAAATGAACGAAAACAGTTTCAGTCAATTTTTGATCCCAAATTTTGCCTTCCACGTTTATAAACAACTAGCTGTACCGCTTCGCACGCGTGGTCATTTCTTTAAATTAAAAGTACTATATGTACTATTTATTCCAGGACCTAAAAAAAAAAAAAAAAAAAAAAAAAAAAACCCAATACCAACATTTGATCAAAATTTCTTCAGCCACCAAGAATGTTTTTATTGAGTCTGTATGTCACAGCCATTGTATTCGGCTTCTATTAACTCTACAAGTTTAAATTTGGCACATGATATTTATAACCGCTATATGTGTTTTTTCCCCGAGTTACTTCCATACATGGAAAGTGAAAAGAATATCAAATTTGTTTTCCCATCGAGTGGGATCCAGTCAAAAACAATTTTCAAATTATAATAAGGTTGTTATTAAACGAGACTTAATCGCGCTGAAAGCTTAACTTAACTTTTGTCTTCTCGTGACCACGATCAATGCAACTTGATCGAAATGTCGAGGTAAATAAAAATTAAGCTTTCAGCGTGATCAAGTCCCGTTGAAATATATAACTATAATAAGGTATCTTTGACAGGTATTTTTACTATTTGGTTCCGTTTACGAAATATCTGACTCTAAAATGATCTGTTTGCTTGAGTTGCATGTTGCATGTCGCTTTAGTTCATATAAACAAAACTATTTTTTTAGGAATATAGGGCATAAAACGAATTTACTAAAAAAAAACACGGCTATCTAGGGTTAACGAGATATAGCCGACCAAGATAACGCATTTTATGCACGCGTCAATTCTCTATAAATTCCATAGTGAGAGACATAATCCAACCGTGAGAACAATGTGTTGGCGTATAACGGCAAAACTACTGGACCTATTGCAATGTTGTTTTCACAGTTGGGTAGCTTAGGGTTTGACTTAAAAACTGATGTACTTGGTATCTGAATCCGATGATTAGAAGTCGAGCAATCATATAAAAACATTTGATGTCTGAACGAAGTTTGATGGTTAGATTATGAACGCGTTGCGTTTGACTCGTGTTTACTTAGGATTTGGTCGAAGGTGGGTTTTGAATGGAAGTGGAAGAAATATTGCAAGAATTCAAGAAAAAACCTAAAACAAACTTTATGTCAGATATCATGCATATTAATCTAAATTAATAAATAGATTGGGCAACGACATTAATCAACATTTTAATACGGCGTTTAAACGTAAGACAACCTTAACTGGTCACCACATGAATCATTACATACTTGGGCAGCCGTGTCAAGGGACTAATGAAGATGGACTGAGATAAATTGCTCAAGAACCGAAGTTGGCACTATACAAGTGATGAACTAAATTCAAGGACTCCAATGAACCAAAGAACTGACTACCAACGAAATGAGTCAATAATAATTATGAAATAATAATGAACTCTGCGGCAGACAAAAAATGTCAAAATGTCGAAAGTAATAGGGTGCCAATGTTTGGTGTAATTAATGCCAATGCGCCCGTGTATGCCAATATTTAGTTAATTGTCGTGTATTGAATAATATATACTTTTCTGTATTAACTGTCTTCTTTTTTTTTGGATAATTTTAATGACCCCCGCTGAGGCAGTAGTATTAAAAACTTGAAACTTATCCACTTCCACTTTAAGCAATTTTATTTACTTCAAAATATATTCAGTGTGAATACGACACGCGACGTTAGTTTGAGGTGGTCTCTTAAAGTGCCAATATGTAATTGAGGTGGTCTCTTAAATTGCCAATATGTAATTGAGGTGGTCTCTTAAAGTTTCAATATGTAATTGGGTAAAATGATAAATGATGATGGGTGATGATGATGTAATTGGGTACTTTCCTTTATCTATTTATAGGATTCATTTAGGATTTGATAAGGCAATGTTCAAAAAACAACTTGTTTTTTTTTTGGATATTCAAGCAGATCTTCAATTAGACAAGGTCTATGTATATTTAGCACTAGCTTTCGCCCGCGACTTCGTACGCGCGGACTACAGTTTATCGCAAAAAAAACATCATATGTTCATCTAGGAGTATTATAGCACAAAAGCATGTCATTCATTTCATTTAGCGAGTAATATCGTCATTTTCCTGTTTTCCCGTGGCAACTTACCATTTTCCGGGATAAAAAGTATCCTATATTGGTATGTATATTGTACAGTAGGTATCTATGTACAAAGTTTCATCAAAATCAGATCAGCCATTTTGGCCTGAAAGCTCCCCAAGCAAACAGACAACGTTTCACTTTTATATATTGGTGTGGATTATTTCAGGCAACAGAGAAAATCGCGGAATAACGGCGTACCTTTGGTACTTACCATATTAGGTAACATAAAACTTTCAATACAAATAATTATGTGTTAAAAAATATAAAGAAAAAAACTAGGACAGATTAGGTATAGCAGTTTAGAAATCATAAAAATGAACTTCACAGACATGAAAATGACCTGACCGCTCCGGTATTAACCAGATATTCTGCTCTGTATCTGAAGTCTATTTTGAAACGAGGTCAGTCCGTGGTCAATATAAAAGCAAACGCAGTGCAAGCGCAGGTAGAGGTAGCTTCGTTAGTCACGGTTGAACGAACGGGGAAAGACACAATAAAGTATGGAGTTAATGAAACGGATAGGATTGCCTTGTTTCTGAATCGTATCCAATCCAGTAAAGAGACTCATATTGGTAAATGTAATGCACAGAGCGATGGTAGCCTAAAGGTTCAGTAGTGTAACTTAGAATCCAACGATACCGGGTTCGATCCTAGCCTCCGCACCAATGACTTTTCTAAGCAATGTGCGGTTTTCCATAGCTCCGTGCTCCGGAGGGCACGTTAAGCTATCGGTCCCAGCTGCTATTGACTAATAGCAGTCGTTAAGCCATATCAGTGGCCCTCGGACGGCCTGACAAACTCTGACACCAGAGGCAAGCACTACCTCATACGACAAATAAACAAACATTCGTAAATGTGAAGGTAGCATCAATGTAGAGAATGTACGAGTTATTCTGTGGTACGAGACGAAATAGGGTTGTGAATTTGACTTGGGCGGTAAACAGTTGTTTTTTTTATGTATTTTTTCACAACTAACTGCATAACCTAAAAAAATAGTTTCAAATATACACATAAAGCCCGTTCATTAGGCACTCACTTGATCTGACTGTCTCAATTTGAAACAGAAGCACAACAAGCACAAATTAAAAATGTATATAACCCCCGACTTCCCACCCCCCATTATAGCTAGGAAGCATCTCCATCACATCACATCAAACATAAAAATCGTTCCATCCGTTTGAGAGCTACGGTCGTCACCCCCCATTATAGCTAAGAACCATCTCGTTTATCTCAGCTTTGAAACATGAAAAACCGCAGCTAAATTGGTCCATTCGTTTGGTAAATACGATTCTCACCCCCCTTTTCTCGACTCGCCCCCCGCTCCATATAGCTAAGAACCATCTCGATCACATCAGTTTACAAACATAAAAACCGCATCAAAATCAGTCCATTCATTTGGGAGCTACGATCCTCACCCCCATTCCCCCAAACCCCCATTATATCTTAGAACCATCTCGTTTTCCTCAGCTTTTAAATATAAAAACCGCAGCTAAATCGGTCCAATCGTTTGAAAGATACGATTCTCATCCCACTTTTCTCAACTCCCCTCCCTTCCCTCTATATAGCTAAGAACCATCTCGATTACCTCAAATTCAGATATAAAAAACTGCAGCTAAATCGGTCCATTCGTTCGAAAGCTACGGTCACACACAACCTTTTCCCCTCTCCTTAGTTATGAACCATCTCATTTACCCTAGCTTTCAAACCACAGCTAACAACACACAAAATACAAATCGGTCCATTTGTTTGAAAGATACGATTCTCATCCCCCTTTTCTCAACTCCCCTCCCTTCCCTCTATATAGCTAAGAACCATCTCGATTACCTCAAATTCAGATATAAAAAACCGCAGCTAAATCGGTCCATTCGTTCGAAAGCTACGGTCACACACAACCTTTTCCCCTCTCCTTAGTTATGAACCATCTCATTTACCCTAGCTTTCAAACCACAGCTAACAACACACAAAATACAAATCGGTCCATTTGTTTGGAAGCTACGATTTTCACCCCCATTTTCTCACCTCCCCCTTCCGATGTATCTAAGAACCATCTCGATCACATCAGCTTTCGAACAGAAAAAACCGCATGCAAATCGGTCCACATACACACACACACACACACACACACACACACACACACACACACACAGACACACAGCGACACACACCCTAAACTTATAACACCCGTCTCTTTGTTCGGGGGTTAAAAATTTTCAAAGACTAAACCCAACAATTTGAATTTTTCCATGATATCTCAATCAACAACCAACAATCCGTAGAGTCCCCAAACCTATTCAACCAAATTCTACTCTAATATTATGACTAATTTCACTAGTGACTAATTAGTGACTAATTTCATGAAACTTGGATCTAACGAAAACGGTTCGAAAAAGATCGTCGAACAAACTTACATACAAAATATACAAATGCTTGATTTGGAGACGCAGGCGAAATATACTTATATCAGAGAATTCTATGATCTTTGAGTTTCATCAAAGAACAACAACAACAAGCTTTCCCGCCCGCGACTTCGTTCGCGCGGACTACTAGACTGTTTATCGCGAAAAAAGCAGCCTATGTTCTTCTTCCCAAGATACAGGCTATGCCTAGTTTGGGGCCCGTAGTCAACACAACTTGTCTACCTACATAATACCTAACCGTACTAAAATGTGATCAATATTTTAATTTACTGTTTCAATTTGTTTTGTTATATTTATGTATTTTGATAGTTTAATTTTTAATTTGATTTAATTTTGTTTATTTTTTGTTATTTCACAATCTGTAGATGTAATGGTTTTCCGTGTAATATTTTCTATTCAATAAATGATTATCTTATCTGAAATGATTATCTTATCTTCTAGGATATTAAAAACCAATGCAAAAGTAGGTATAACACAAATTCTCTTGATGTTTTTTGACAGACTTGTTATTTCGTTTCCATCGCAACCACAAACCATTCTGTGAGGCAACCGTTCCTTACTGTGAGTAATCAACGTTTTCCAGATTTCCCGCGGAAACTTACAATTTTCCGGGATAAAAAATATCATATGTTTTATTCCAGTGTATAAAGTATCTCTATTCTAAATTTCATCAAAATCCGTCCAGCCGCTATCGCGTGAAAGCTCTCAAAACAAACAAACAAGCAAACAGACAACGTTTCACTTTTATATATTGGTAAGGAGTAAGGATAAATGTCCAGAATGAGCGGTCGTCCATCGCACGCATGTAACGCTTGCACAAGCTCTATTTACCCGAGTACGGCGAAGCAAGGGAATGGTAATGAGTTTAACAGTCTATGTATTTATGTGGATGTTCCAAAATAGCGGGGCCCCTATTGGTCCGATTTTGACTAGCGAGGTATCAATCGATTCGTCTTCATCGCCGTAGACGGGTTATAGTTTTTAAACGTCTGCCCAAAAAAGGATTGTATTGTTTTTAGCTTAGCTTTAGTTTTTTATTCCACCATAACTTTTAAACACCTGAACAGGTTTAGACGTATGGGGTATCGTTAGAATCCTTACATCCCCCGAGTAACATAGGCATATTTAAACACCTGAACAGGTTTAGACGTATGGGGTATCGTTAGAATCCTTACATCCCCCGAGTAACATAGGCATTTTTTTTTTGATAACATTCTATGTGGCAGCAGTATGGCTCCATTTACAAATTCGAAAAGAAAATCTTCTAATTTTACAATATGGGTATCAAATTGAAGGCCTTGATAAGCACATTCCAACAGTATCAGGGCAGGCGTGTTTTTTTTTAGCTTATAAGCTAGCTTGTTTACTCGTATCAACAAGTCTTTTAACCTGGACGGATACATCATTTATTAATTTTATATTTGACAAGAATTTTAACCATAAAGTTATCGGAATATTGGTAAACATTAGCAAGCGTGTTGCTAAGCTGTTCTTCTCAAATGCACATACCTATTTAAAGAAAATTAGGTCGACGTCTTCTCTAAAGACTTCTCGTCTTTCAAAGTGGATTGTTATGCTTGATGCATTATTTGGGTGGCTGCCAGATCTCTTGAACTCTGTTGATCTCGACTTGACTCGAGTTTACTGGGGTGAGTTTAGATTCTACAATTTGTTTGCAAAGTTAATCTTCCGGATGGATAAGTTTTTTTGGTATCAAGAAAAACGACAGAGAGAGCATAAATAAGTCCAGCACTTGTGCAGCTAGTAGCGAGAAAAAAAAACAACCTACTACCTACCTACCTGATACCTACTCAGTAGGTACAGTTCGGAAAACCATTTACAATTCTAAAAACCTACACCAGTGTGCTTTTAATTTGCATCGAAAAATATCGCGTTGATAAATATATTTACGAATTTAACAGTAAATTAACATTATTTTAGGTCCTTAGAGATACTTCGTCTTTTGATAATTATTCGAAAGACGAGAATAAATAAAATTATTACGTCCGAAAGTTAATATGAACATCGTCACAAAGCCTTTCAGTGTTCTACAGGATACAGAATATTTCATCAAAATTTTGGAGTATGCGATGGAGCTACACCACCCAGCTCGTTTCCACCATCAGACAAGAGGTGCAGAATTACGATCCGTATACGGTTGACATTCCTGCACTCCGCACAATGCGATTCGCGTCTACATAAATGTACATTTCAAATTGTGAAGTAATGGATTATGGAAACCCTACTAGCGTTTTGATTCCCGATAATAATTTGTAATCTGCGGCTTTATAACCAGTGCGAGTTGAACTCGCGTAGAGAGGGTTCCATACGATGAATATGTTACCTTACAATATTGAGAGATTTACCATGATTTTTAAGACTTCTTATAGGAATTCTTAAAGGATGTAATCTATAAGTAAAGAACTATTTCCTATGCTTTTTCCAAAAATTTAGGCTCAGCAGTTTTGGAGGTATATGGGGAGGAGGATGAGGGGAGAATGGCCAATTTACATATATTTTTTTTAAATAACTTTAAAACTATTTATTTTAAAATTATAATATTAGAGACCCTCACAGCAAGCACTTTCATTTGATATGCCACGCGGTAAACAGACATACAAACACACGAGTGACATGTAAGGGTTTAGTTTTTTTTCTTCTGGAAATACGGAACCCTTAGAAAAGTCGCGGAAATGATCTGTGGGCTGGGCATTTATATCTAGTTATCTATTCCTCTACAGGATTTTATCAAGAGTCTTTAAAAGACAATGGAAAAAAACGCACTAAATTGAAAAGCTTGTATGCATTCTAGACAATGTCTTCAATTAGAATTTAACCAAGGGAAAGTAAGTATCTTCTATACAAAACGCATCAAAATATTTACTTGGCTCACAACCATCCGACAAATCTCTGATGTTTAAATAGAAACTATGTCGTCCACGGAGCGGAGCGACAGTAGAAACCACATAATGGCTGTTCAACCCGCTATGATCTGAAGGCATGACTGCCGCGCCATTATCATGTGCACTTTCTAATAACTGACCTGTGGAGTTGGGAAATGGAGCTGTGTTGCTACGAAACTGATTTCCTTTATGAATTTACTAGAATTTGTCTTAATCAACCGTTTCCTCTGATGGGAACCAGAACTTGTTTCAGACAGGTCTCCTCTACAGGCCGCATTTCTCAACCGATGTGGACGTAACTTTGTATACAGGTTTAAATACTTTTAGATTTTTTTAGTGGTCGGGGATTTTTGATTGAAGAGTCCTACTTCCGCCAAAAAGGGGCAAAAAGAGGGCCACTGAATATCTCCGCCTTATTAGATCCGATTTGATGGTTCTTTTAACTATAAGTTGGTCTCATACCAATTTGAGAACAGTCGGCATTTTTGCTCAAGCTGAAACGGAGACGCTTCGCGCTCGCTCGGTCAAAAAGGACAGTCATTCTGTTTAGAATCGGCCATTTTAAAAATAAGCATACTCTTTCCTGTCTCAACGAGTTTCAAAGGTTTTGAGTCATTTCGATCTTTTCGTGGGAGGATTATTAAGGAAAATTAGTATGTATTTCGATAGCGCTTCCAGCCGTTTCGAAGTTATTTTTTATCAGGCCTAAGAATATTTCAGAATATGTCATTTAGGGCATGTATAAATAAAAAACTAGAGATGTAGAGTTTGTACAATAAATAGCTTGATCCGCAGGACAGCTGTCATCGAGATCACGCGCATGAAGTTTCGTATTTTTTCAGTCAAAATGTACCCAAAACAATGTCGTACTATGATTGTACTGTCTTATTATTTTAATAAAAAACTCTTTTTTTTTTAGTATTTTATTATATATTATTGTTGGAGCTATTGGAGGTTTAAATCAAACATTGGTGTGACGGAAAGGGATGTTCAATTTTCATTGCGACATCTTAATCACAGACTCTAAAACAATAATAATCGATTATAAAAATTGAAATAATTTGATTTGCTTATTCGTAATAAATTCATAGAAAAGGTAAAAGGCTAATTAAAAACTATTGTTGTAGTAAAATGCAAAGATTTTGAATGACGCTTACTGGCGTTCAAATTCATTTTTTTTTATTGCATTCCATAATGTAATGTAATAAGAGTCGCCTGTCCATCGTGTGGGGGGTCTCTCTACACTTCGCTTGCTTGTTCGTGGTCGCCATTCCAGAATTCAATTTGATACCCATATTGTAAATTAGGAAGTTTTTTTCGCTTTTGTATATGGAACCATACGCAACACTGGATTTAAAATAAAACTTTGCCTATGTTACTCGGGGATATAAGGATTCTAACGATTACCCATACGTCTAAATCTATTCAGGAAATTTAAAAGTTATAGTGGAATAAAGAAACTCACATACGTACCAAATACATGAATGCTAGAAACATAACACTCCCTTTTTTGGGCAGTCGTGTAAAAAGGGGTCGTGACCAGTCCACCCACCGGCTTCACCCACTAGTGGGTTCGTTCATTTTGGGTATTAAAAACCAATGCAAAAATATATCACCACCGCTCTTGATCATTTTTGAAAGATTTGTTATTATTTTGTTTCTACGGCAACATGTCATTCCGTTCCTTACAGCGAGTAATCGTCATTATCCCGTGGCAACTTACCATTTTCCGGGATAAAAAGTATCCTATGTAGGTCTCTATATTGTACAGTATTTACAAAGTTTCATCAAAATCGGATCAGCTGTTTGGGCGTGAAAGCTTCCCAAACAAACAGACGTTTCAATTTTATATATTGGTGTGGATGGCAAGCAGAATTAAATTTAGTCGTATACAGTACAGATGTACAGTATTAAGAAATTATTTTCTACGGGTGTACAAGTCACATTGATCAACGAAGGAATTTTAGCAAATTAGCAAAGGGATAAAAGTAAGGTATTCCAAGACCAAAAATAGTGTACCTGCAAGTATAAAGTACAAAATTTCGTTTAGCCGTCAAATATTTGTCATCGATTCGGCTTCTACTCATCCGATTAAATATTTTTCATCCGGCTTCTACTCATCCGATTAAATATTTTTCATCGATTCGGCTTCTACTCATCCGATTAAAATAAAAGTAAAAAGGGTTCAGTTTTAAATCAAAACCTAGACTATCCAACAGTGAAAACAGCATTTCAATATGTTTATTATTTTTTATGTGATGTGCGGCGAACAGACAGGCACCATTTTTCAAAATGTTTTAATTGTTCTTATTCAGAAAACTACAGACATTTTTTTATAATTGTCTTCATTGTACAGAAACTGCAGATTTATTCCCCCTGTTTATACTCACTCTGTTTCTACTTTATTGCCCTAGCTCGCGGCCGATAAAAGTACTGTTGGAAAGAAAAGTGTTTTTTAGTAATATTACTCGTACACCTTATATAGTTTATGATTGCCTGGTAAAACTGGGCCGTGAAAGTGAGTTTTGGTAAATATTACACATATACTATTATCGAACTTCATGTATTTTATGATTGCCTGATAGAACTGGTACGTGAAACACCATTTTGTTTGTTTTCAGAGTACATACCACTTCAGCGCACACATACATAAACGCGTAAACTTGTGTGCCTGTGACCATTGAATGCTATTATCAAACTACTACTAGTTCATGATTGCCTGGTATATATTTCGTAAAAACATAAATGTTTCCTTTATATTTATTGGCTTTTTTATCCGCGCTTCTTGCTTACGTTACAATTTGTTGTTACATTCATAAAACATTCGCTTGATGCGCAAGAGTTTTATTTTATTGTCGTCCTTGTCTTTTATATAAAATGTATGACAAAGAAACTAAAGCAGCTATAAACAGATACATGCGGTAATAGTTGTCACTAAATATACGCGGCTACAAATGTTACCAAAATTGAGAATATTTTTTACAAATTTGTGGCCTCGTACTATTATTTATTCTGTGACGTGGCAGAATCAGAAAACCGCACAGTTCACAGAATAAAATAATAGTACTTATACATATAGGCCGGTCACCGTAGACACAAAAATCGCATTAGGTCACAATAATAAGTGACCTGTACTGTCCTGTATTTTTTTGCATGTTGTTATGATAGATACCAGTAGTGTAAGACTAAAGTTGCAGCTTCGGAAGACCTGCAGACCTATTGCATATCTCCGTTGACAGCCCATTGTGAAGATCACTTGGCAGTCTTCAACGATGAACTGTCAAACAGGTAGTTTCGTATTGGCTAACTTCAGTGATGAACTAGTATGACGTCATGAGAACCAGCTCTATTTTGTTGTGATTGTCTCTCGGGAGTGTTTATTGCTGTTATTTAGTTTTTTATATAATTAGGCAGTAATTTGTTAACTGCTTTAAACACGACAAAAAATAAATAAAATGTTCAATGTAAGGTAAGAATGTGATAATCAATAATAAAAAAGATACTCGTACGCATTTTAAGAGTGTACCTAATCATTTTTATTTAATTGACTATGAACTAGATAAAACGGGTTAGGTTTGGCTGTAGGTAGATTATTGATTTTATAGTGCACCCCATCCTGTAAAATTTTAATACGCTCCACACAAAAGTTGCCTGGAAGAGACAGCTGTGAGCAATATATGCCACCAATTGTTACACTTTGACTACAGTTCCAATTTTTTTGTTAGTTTTTGTGGTGTGTAAGTACAACAAAGTATTTATCTATATTTTTTGTATCACTAATCTTACTCTTCACATTATGGCAGGGCAGATAAAAATAAATAATTATTGTTCTGTTAGTAAGCTGATAAAATTTCATGATGTTCCTTTAATTTAAGATGCAAGAATTTATCTTATTAATTTACTGTTTCGATCAGTACCATAATTCTTTTTTCTTGTGTAATATTCAGTTGCCTAGTACCTAAAGTACAGAGTATCCTAGCCTATCCTAGCTAGCGAAGTTTTAGAGCCACATTCCGAGAAGAATATTGGCTATAATACTTATTCTACGAAGAAAGTTATAGGCAAAAAAGTTGTAGAACAATTATCTAGCATCTAATTTATCCATAAGCAAATCTTTGTAAAACTAATAACTCCTCTGCAATATGGATAATACCAAAAATTAAGGAAATTAGATTTTTCAAGTTTTTAAGTTATTAATATTGCATAGTTATTTACTGTAATGTTATTGAAATTATATCACATTTATAAATTTGATTTATTAACAGTGTTATTGAAAGTGTTTTTTTTACCTTTATGTAACATTTTAATAAATCGAGTCTGTCTGTTTGTCTGTTTATCTGTGTCTGTTGGGTCGTGCATCACGTAAAATCAATTGCTCGATTGTGATGCGGTTTCCACCGTTAGTTAGCTTAGGGTTTGAATTAAAAACTGTTGTACATGGTATCTCAATACGATGTGTAGAATCCTAGCAATCGATAAAAAACTTTTTGATGGCTGAAGGAATTTTGATCAAATGTTGGTATATTGGTATTTTAGGTCCTGGAATAGCACAAAGAGTACTTATAACCTACAGAAATGACCACGCGTGCGAAGCCGCGGGCATCAGCTAGTGACTTAATATACTCGATATTGGTATTTTAGGTCGTGGAGATACTAGAGTACTTTTGACCTAGAGAAATGACCCCGCATGCAAAATCGCGGGCACAGCTAGTATTGATATAAATTATTTTACACTGAGTTTTTCTTACCCTTTACATAAGTCCTGCAATATGTCAGGCTCCATTTATTGAAAAATCCGATTGCCCTAATAGTTTCGTTTTGTCCAGATTACAGAGGAACCATTAAATAAATCCATACCAATATATAAAAGTGAAACGTTGTCTGTTTGTTTGTTTGTTTGGGGGGAGATAAACGCGATAACGGCTGGCCGGATTTTGATGAAATTTAGAATTGAAATAGCTTATACCTTGGAATGAAACATAGGATACTTTTTATCTCGGATAATAGTAAGTTTCAACTGGAAAATGTTGATTACTCACTGTAAGGAACGGACGTCATCACACGGTCTGTGGTTGCCATGGAAACGAAATAAAAAGTCTGTCACAAAACATCAAGAGCATTGGAGCACCTACTTTTGCATTGGTTTTTAATATCCTAGAAGAAAATAGGATGCTTTTTTTCGCAATAAACTGTAGTCCGCGCGGATGATGTCGCGGGCGGGGACACTAGTTACAAGTATAAATTGTAGACAAGCTAATGCCCGGCACGCGTCGCATCGCAATTCCCCTTTCAATGTTTTTTTTATCTTTCATCTTTTTTTTATGGGAAACCTTCACGCTAGTACCAATTATAACTGTACAATGTTTCAACTTAATCGGATGCGCGCAGTTATGTGCTGGCGTTGAAGTCGAACAAACAAACAAACAAACATTACTTTTTATATAATAGATGTACAAAGGCGAGATTAACCCTAAAAATAAGTTTTATTTTTAATGTACTACGCCAGGCGACCAAACATCCGATTTTTTATACTCTTAAAAGTAAAATATCTCATAAACTTAAATATCTCAAAAGTGTCGCCTGCGGAGGGGAGGGGTACCAGTGTGCAGCCCTCCCCTACCCCAACTCCCTCTACCACCCACCCCCCTCAACTCCTGCCCCTCGGTTCTATATATTTCCCCCGCAAGATTCCTAAGACTGCAAGACTTAGAAGACCACAAGACTCAAAAGACCGCAAGATTCCTAAGACCACAAGGCTCAAGACCGCAAGATTACTAAGAATGCAAGACTCATAGGACCACAAGACTCAAGACCGCAATATTCCTAAGACTGCAAGACTTATAAGACCAAGACTGCAAGACTCATAAGACCACAAGACTCATAAGACTACGAGACTCAAGACCGCAAGATTACTAAGACTGCAAGATTCATAAGACCACAAGACTCATAAGACCGCAAGATTCCTAAGATTGCAAGACTCGTAAGACCACAAGATTCATTTAAGACTGCAAGATTCATAATACCACAAGACTCATAAGACCGCGAGGCTCATAAAACCGTAAGTCTCGTAAGACAGTAAGACCGTAAGTGTCTCGTCAGACAGTAAATGACCTGGTGGAAACTGATAATGCGGTCGAAAATTGAGGCTAGTCCTGTAATACCTACCTAGCACCTACCTAGTAACCCGTTCCCAGAGCCAGGTGAGTGCAAACTGCCTTTTGGAAAAGGCGGCGGTTTTTTCATATCGACCGGTTGGTGTGGTGAAAATTGAACGGAATTAGACGACACTGTATCACTGTTGGTATAGTGTCCCCGATACGAATCCTGGCAGTGTTGTCGGATTTTGGTTGCTTGTTGTCTGTGGCCACGCCACCCGCTACCCATACAATCCTAGTGTTAAGAGTACCTAAGTGCGTAAACTTTTTTTACCGGTCGTGTATTTTCCGTAAAATTCCAGCAAAATAAAGGTTTTTGCGATAATTCCCGTCATCTAGTTCTCAAGTGGGTAGAAGTCTGGACTAGAAAGGTAGGTAGGTAACTATTTCCACGTTTCTCAGGCGGTTTTTCGTGGTGTTTCTGTTTTCTAGCCAAGTGGCTTGCTTGACCGACTGCGCGTTTCAGCTTGACCTAGATGCATCCTAAACATTTCTTTTCAATACGAACTTAGTTACGAATGTCGAATTGACAACGTATTAACGAGCTGTCATTATAGCTGTATATTTATTACTAGTGACTTGGCTTCGCACGGGTAGCGCTCACACCGCGCCATTTTTCTTACTTTTAGCATTTTAGTACAATTCGTAATTAAAAAAAAGAAAAACGCCATTAAACGTAATTCAAAATCTTTGGGACCAACGCTCGTGGTGCTTTTTGACAGACTAGTTATTTTTTCGTTTCCACAGCAAAATTTCATTCCTAGAGTAATTGACGTTTTTTAGGTTTTTTTTTTTGTCTTGGGTTACATTATTGCAATGTTCAAAGGTATCATTAATTTAAAAAAAAACTGCCCATTCTACTCGCTCATAATGTAGCTTTGTATAGGTGAAAGCATATTTAAAATCGATTCAGTATTTTTTGAGTTTATCTATCACTAACAAACTAAAAAAAAACGAATCTTTCCTCTTTCTATTATTAGTGTACATTTGTCTACTAATTAGATTATTTTGTTTTAGGTAATTCGGCAGGCTTAGGTACAGCTATCAAGTATCATCTATACTATACCTATGACTATACCTACCGTGAATTACCTACTGACTGAATGACTGACACGCGGTGCAGCTAGTCGCAAATAAAATTTAAAAAGCAAAATAATTAATAAAACCCAAAGTAAGCCTCGTCTATGTTTTATGACATAACGGCAACAACACAATTTACTTACGTAATAAGTAGGTACCTACGTTCAAACAAGTGAAATAAAAAATAATAATAAAAAAACCCAACCAGCTTCCCCCATTATAGCTAAGAACTTTATTGATCACATCAGATCAGCTTTCAAACAGGAAAAACGCATCAAAATCGGTCCATTCGTTTGGGAGCTATGATGCCACAGCAGACACAAGGATAGGTAGGTATCATACAATTTTAAATACCTACATAGGTACAATGATACACTCCCTAAACTTATAACACTCTCACTTCTCTTAGAATTCAGGGGTTAAAAAATTAATACAAAAATTAGTAAGTAGGCAAGTACCTAATTAGTAATGGAAAATATCAGGTTATTTTAATTGTCTTATGCATAGGTAGGTACTAGCTACATAAAGGCCTGGGTAATTGAAAACCTGCTATTACCTACCTATTATATATAGGTCATAACAGAAGAAAGGGTTTTAAAAAATATATTTTCTAGGACCGCTAATTTTTATAACAATAGGAAAACAATAACTCCTCATGCCTATACCTAAAGGCACGCCCGGTACTGGACAGAAACCTTCTTGAATAGAATAAACCAATATATGGTCGATATCTATAATAGTCTAGTAGTAAATTAATTACATACCTACCTAGGTATTTAATTTACGATCGTCAATATCTTCCCATATTAACATGTGAATTTTGGTGTAATTAGTGCGTGCAAATGGTGTAGATAGGCACATAAGAGCAAATATGTGTCTAATAATGATTATCCTTCAGATAAAAACTACATCGAATAAACATAAAAGTGCCTACAAAACTAGTGCCTACTACATTATTATTTTTTCCCTGCCTTGGTTTTGTATATATCTTTCTAGGATGTTATGTAGATAAGCGAAGGGCTTGCACTCAACATGCAAGAAAATCAATAATTCTGTTATCCACAACAAAAACAGCTGATCTACGTGCGTAGTAAGTTTATTTCAATGAATCTACGCTACGACCATACGACATTCCTAGAAGGGGAGCACTTACCACTTTTGCTGCTCGTCCGAGTTATTAAAGTTAGTTATAGCAGGATATCTGCAATACAAATACAAAGAGCACTTCAACACTCATGAAAAACTAATCCAAGCCATTGGTGGTCTGGTAGCAATCAGCGTTGTAAATGGTCCATGTTATTCCAAGCGTTGCACTACGAACAAAGAAGTCTATTTATTTCGCAATGCAACTCACCTCTGCGACGTGCACTCCAAAACCTTCTTCTTCTCCCAACCTTCTTGAGTTTTCACCCATTCCTCACCAGGAGAACGCCAGTCTTTCGAAATAAAGGGCATTTTTTAGAGTCACTAAACCACAACAAATTTAACGGAAATGGTGCGCAGGAAAATCTACGCACATGCGACCAATTCGGTCGCAAATCGAAAATTGAGGAACTTATCTTGATTTGCTTGATGTGGATTGTGAACTGTGCAAGAAACGTTGCCACTTGCCAGCTCGTTTCACGAACAAAAACACGAGTGCGACAAGGAAAGGAAATATTGTTTTGATAAAGACAGCTGTGCGCATGGCATCTGTTTATTTGTTATTTCAAATCAGCTGTGATGATTTTTATTTTAGAAGTGGTTATAAAATAGAAATTAATTTTAATAATAGTTGTAAAAAACATAGAAAAGAAATCCTAACTTTATGCTTTTCTCAAAAATTATAATTAATCCAGCTTTTTATTTTGTTATGTTAGACAGAGCTGCAGGGCAATTACCTACGTTGTTTCAATCAGTGTGCCCTTAATACCGTGCGTTAGAGTCGATATTGCTTTGAAATTCTGTTTGTGAACAAGTAATAGGCATAAGTGGCAGGCCCTACGTGCTCTGTCTACGGAACGTTTATTTATTTATTATCATCTGTATTCATTCACTTTAATTTGTCTATGGTTTTTTTCGTTTACAAACTTGAAACTTCACTAAGTGTTCTGTGACTTCGTTCATTTAGTTCAGTCAGACACTCATTTCATTCATTCATTGTGCGGAGAATATTATTGGTGAAATTTTGAGGTTATATTTATTAAAAAAACGATTTCGTAATGGGAGACAAAGGTTTCTTGCCAAAAATCAGCGGCACCAAGAAAGATCCGGTGTTGAAAGAGGCGGAGATCGCATATATGAGGTTGATCGAGCAGAAGAACAAAGAACGAGTTCAGAAGTTACAGATAATCGCAAAGAAAAATAGGATCACAGGATTCGCTATTGGAACGGGAGTGCTCGGAGTTTATCTGTATTCAATATTCGCCGTGAAGCAGGAGACGTTCCTCGACGACTTTAACGAGCCTGCTAAAGTTCAGCAGTAATGGCCGCGGCTAAAAAAGCTTTACATGTTAGGTTGCCTCCTCTACCAAGTATCAAAGATGTCATCAGGCTGTACAAACTTCGTGCCCTCAGAGAACTGTCGCAGAACTTCCTCATGGAGCCGAAATTGATAGATAAAATAGTGCGCGCCGCTGGTAATATCACGAATAATGTCGTTTGCGAAGTAGGCCCGGGCCCGGGAGGTATTACGAGATCCATTATTCAGCAAGCGCCCAGAAAAGTCGTCCTCATCGAGAAAGATCCCCGTTTCATACCATCTCTAGAGCTCATTGCTGATGCATGTAAGGATAAAGTTAATGTTGATATTATAACCGGTGACATATTGAAGACTGACCTTGCAAGCTATATGCCAGATGATGTAAAAACTGGTTGGATGGACTCCCCACCACCGATTAACCTAATCGGCAACTTGCCTTTTAGCGTGTCTACTATTTTAATTATTAGATGGCTAGAGATGATATCAAAGCAAGAGGGGCCCTGGGCTTATGGTCGGACAAGAATGACACTAACATTTCAAAAAGAGGTTGCAGAAAGAATGGCAGCACGCATTTTACACAAACAAAGATGTAGATTGTCTGTTATGTGTCAGACTTGGTGCAACATCAACTACAAGTTTGATATATCAGGTGCTGCATTTCTTCCAAAGCCAGATGTTGATGTAGGAGTTGTTACATTAACACCTTTAAAGCATCCTTTAGTGAAACAACCTTTCAAAATGTTTGAGAAAGTTGTGCGGCAGATATTCTCCATGAGACAGAAGTATTCTATTAGAGGAGCAGAAACATTGTTCCCTGAACAAGTACGAGAAGAAATGGCATTGAAAATGTACAAATTAGCAGACATTGACCCAGTAACGCGACCATTCCAAATAGCCAATATGGAGTTTGCTAGAATTTGTGAAGCTTACAGTGAAATCATAAAGAAGTACCCAGAATTGGAACACTATGATTACAGAGCACCTAAAAACAAAAATGCTGCAATTATTGATACAGATGAGGTAAAAGAAAGTAATTTATGATTTTGGTTTGTAAATATTATGTTGTAGTTATTAAAATAAAGTTGGATTGATTTGAACCCATGTTTTGATCTATTAAAAATATGATTAGGTGCGATGGTAGCCTAGTGGTTATGCTAGCAATGGTTATCAACAATATTGGGTTCAGTCCTGGGCTCTGCACCATTGTATTTTTTAATCCTTCGGTAACCACACATTTTTACAACAATAGAACACATGTACAATGTGTCCATTGTCATGGTGTGGAACTGGGAGGATTAAGTTGAGTGCAGATTATCATTGCTCCGTTCTTCAGAGGGCACGTTAAGCTGTAGGCCTGGACTGTTATTGATTAATAGCAGTTGTAAAGCCATGTCAGATGACTTTGGGTGGCCTGACCAACTCTGACACCACAGGCCAGCTCTATCTCACATGACAAGTAAGGAAGCAATGAGTAAATTATGATTCAAGAAAACACAAATCGTAAACATTTAAATTTTATTTGACAAAGATAAAACAATTAATTGAGCAGCATAAAATAAAAAGTTAGACAAGTTCCTCAGGTGATGTTTTTTCTTGTTTACTCTGTTTCTCTTGCAATATTTTCTTCTTTTTAAGCACTTTCATGTGACGAGAAGATTTCAAATGTATTGCAAACACATTGTCCCCCAAAATTATTCTCTCACAAACTTCGCAGTAATTGTGTGAATTTCCATCGGAACTTCTTTGCTGCTCCGTCAAACCTGAAGCTAAAGGTTCAAAACTGTAAGTAGTGTTGTATAGATAGCTGCTTACTATGTCTATAGCTTTGTTTTTCACATTTTCATCCCACTTAGAAACATATGTAGTGTCCAATTCATAAATCGGCGGCACCTGAAAAATAAAATGAATCATTTAGCGCCATCTATACCAAATAATTACTTGTCAAGGATATTTTCTACTTGCCACTAGATGTCAAAATTACAAGTTAATGAAATTTCAGAAAAGGTTTGGTTTTATTATTTTAATGTAGCGATAGTAGTTTAGCTACTCGCCACTAGATGGCGCTTTTAAAGAATAATTTATCGTGGAAAGTTATTTGATCGCTATTGCACAATATGTCCTTCCATTAACATAATCATATTACGTCTACTTTAAAGAGAAAAAATAAGTTCATTGTTTAAAAATGGGATAGGCTCTCGTAAAAACACTTTTATTACCTGCTTCAAGCATGACGTTAAAATATGGGCAGTAAAAATAATAACGGCTTTGATCTATGCCGTGTTTTTCGGGACAGGGAAAGTTATATGACATTTTATTGTTCTTTTGACTTTCAGTAACAATCGTTTGAACAGAAATGTAGATTTCCTAGTTACAAGATTAAAATAAGTTTCTATAATCTTATTTTTATCTTATCTTGTAACTAGGAACAAAGTAAATCACTCGATAGAGATATTTTCTATGGGTTACTATTTATTCCAATGTTATTGTCTTCTACTGTTAAATAATATTAATAATATATTTGGGACAATTCACACTAATAACATAGAATACCCCGTTCTAGACAACGGATAAACATAAATACATATGAATATTACATACATGACTGTGCAAACATTTCTGCTCCTCACACAAATGATGGCACCTTGCGGGATTCGAACCAGCGACCTTTGGTTGACTTCGCAGTCAGGGTCATTATAACCACTCGGCCAAACGGACTAAGCGTAGGTAGGGGCTGACAAAGGATTGTTAAGTGCATATGCCTCATGTTAAATTGCAATGTTTGTATGTATGTTTGTTTAGGTCAAATTTTTTTATATTGTGATTGTTATGTTTTTAATTCAAATAATGTTTACTTCTCTCCCAGGATGCTCCAAAAACCGCCCCCTGACCATCTTGTTCTGCCTCCTCGCGTACCGCCTGGTTCCCCTTTTCATGTTTTCAATACTCTCCCGCAGCAGCTTCTGTCCTGCTTCGCTGCTTCGCTCCTCTTCAGATAGCATCAGGTAGTCGTGGAACTCCTTGAAGCCGAGGGTTTGAAATACTCCTTTTGTGTAGTCGGGAGCCCTGGAAAATAAAATAAAAGATTTTCAATGCCTGCTTGCTTGTCGTGTGGCGTCTGGTGTCAGTTTGTCAGGCCGCCCGAGGGCCTCCGACATGGCTTAACGACTTCTATTAATCAATAACATCCGGGACCGACAGCTTAACTTAACAGCCCTCCGAAGCACGGAGCGATGGAATACAGCACATAACTTAGAAAGTCATTGGTGCCAAGCCTAAGACCGAAACCGGTATCGTTGGATTCTAACTTCTTTATACCATCACTCAATTATTTTTAATAACTGTAGGTATAACCAATAAAAATATGAAAGATCACCTAGCTCCTTTCTAATGTAGGTTTTGAGTATTCATCCCTGCTTATCTCCTAATGTGGGATGAATCTTGAATGAATCGTATTATTCATCTTAGTAAAGTTTTGAACGTAGTTACTTACAAACAATAACTTTACTATACAAACAGCATTTTCTGCCAGTCATCCTGGTTGTGCAAGAAAGATGTGTATAGGCGTGCACTCGAGATATGGAAAGTAAAATGGAAATAAAGAGAAATTAATTGAAATGAATTCTTAAATATAAAACTTTTAAAATATGTATATACAACAATTATAATATATATATATATATATATATAAATATAATATCATAAAAATAAAATACATATAAATATTATAAAATTAAACAGCTGGTGTTGTTAATACGTATTTTTTAAATGCTCTCGAGTTTTTAATGATATTATATTTATATATATATTATAATTGTTGTATATACATATTTTAAAAGTTTTATTTAAAATATGTATATACAACAATTATAATATATATATATATAAATATAATATCATAAAAATAAAATACATATAAATATTATAAAATTAAACAGCTGGTGTTGTTAATACGTATTTTTTAAATGCTCTCGAGTTTTTAATGATATTATATTTATATATATATTATAATTGTTGTATATACATATTTTAAAAGTTTTATTTAAAATATGTATATACAACAATTATAATATATATATATATAAATATAATATCATAAAAATAAAATACATATAAATATTATAAAATTAAACAGCTGGTGTTGTTAATAAGTCTTTTTTAAATGCTCTCGAGTTAACCGTTTAAAATTTTCTTTAGTTTGACACTTTCTAATGTCAATTGGAAGGGAGTTCCAGAGAATAAAAAAAATAAAAATAAAAATGTTGGTACATTTTGATGGACAAGTTTGCGGTTAGCTGTTAATATGTTGAATGTGAATAAATATGTTGTTAGAATTATTTTAAAATGACCATCATAATCGTAAATTTTATATTTAGTTACGCAACTTACATAACTATGTAAGTATATATATATATATATATATATATATATATATATATATATATATATATATATATATATGACTAGCTGTGCCCGCGGCTTCGCACGCGTGGTCATTTCTCTAGTTAAAAGTGATCTATGTGCTTTTCCAAGACCTGAAATACCAATATACCAACATTTGATCAAAAATCCTGCAGCCGTCGTCAATAATATTTTTATCGATTGCTCGGTTTCTACTCATCTGATAGAGATACCAAGTACCCCAGTTTTCAAGTAAAACCCTAAACTATCCAACTGTGGAAACCGCATCGCAATCGTCCAGTTGTTTTTACGTGATGCGCGAACAAACAAGCTGACAAACAAACAGATAAACAAGATTTAAAAAAAAATGTTATGTTATTGTTCAGTAGCTTATTTTAAGTACCAGAGACCATTTTTTTAAATTATCTTTGTGCAGACTTTTTCGTTCTTATTGCTTTATTATAAGTATAGAAGGTAACAAATAAAATCTACAGTAAGTACCTACCCAAATGTGGTAAAGTTGATTGTATGTATGTTCGTAGGAGGTCTCTGGAAATACTAATCAGATTTTACAAATTCTTTGACTAAATGCTACACTTTTCCAGGTGGACATAGGTTACTTTTTTCCCAGGTTAAGTTTCCGTGGGATAACGTTTAATGATCGGGCGCTTAAGTATATCTATATTTGAAAAGATCCTTCACTCAAGAAGGTTTAAAAAAAACGACAAATCCCAAACACCCAAGATATGCCCATCCGCTCGTACGCACAAGCCTCACGCACACACTTACACCATGTTATGCCGATCGGCCGACCAGCAGCAATATCTTCACCTACTTGTGTTAATTCTCGAAAAATAAAATATAATTTAATTTAAAAATACTTAAATTAAAAAAAAAAAGGTTTTTTGCAGTAGCCATGTCATGTCACGAGAACGAACGACGAAAATATTGTCGACATAATAAAACAAAAAAAAAATAACTTATCCATACTAATAATAGAAAATCCAGAGTACCTCTGTCTGTTTTTGTGTGCCAAATTTCAGCCCGATAGCTTCAGTGGATGTGGGTGAAATATTGATTCCAAAATTCCAGGACATACATATACTCGTAAGTAGCTAGCGGCACGTAAGTCTAGCGGTCAACGAAACGTGGTAGTTTGTATAATGTGTTAAAATGTTGAATACTTTTTATCCCGAAAACTGACTGTGCCAAGATCCCCTCCACGTTTCGTTCACCGCTAGACTTACGTGCCGCTATACAAGTGAAGTTAAATAAAAGGTTAAAAAAAAATAACAATGCAGTCTTTTGTTATGAAATTGTGTATCAACCACAAAACAACATAAATTATCCACTGACGCACACAAACGCATTCTTCATTCGTTTGTTTGGTGGTGTGGTCTCCGTCTTTTTTAAACCTTCACTATTGGATAGAATTAACCCCTCCGCGATCTAATTCGTTTTAAGAAATTAAAACTAAACTTGTTTCACGCTTAAAAGGCGTTAAAATTCGGTTTGGATATCAGTATTATGTTACAAGACTATCCTGTTGCACCTGGCCCTCCCTTAACAATAATTAGGTAGGTATATCGGGAAATGATTAACCAGGCGACTAATAAATGAAGTGGCTACTGACGGTCGGCACCTATTAAAACAAGCAGCAAAAATAGAATAAAAGAAATAAAATATAAACCAAGTTTTTTTTAGAATGCTAAGTCGAGCTGTGAGCTACCCTGAAAATTTCAGCCGGATAGTTAATCGGGAAGTGCTCTATATTTGAGTTGCAAGATTCCACCCGGAACGACAGACAGAAAGACAAGAAAGTGAATTAATAATAACGTGGTATAATAAAAAATGCCAACGTTTTCATATTTTTGAAAATTATAAATTGAAATAGCTTCAAGCAAGCTTGATAAAGCTTAGAAACGGCAGATAAAACCTACTTATACTAGTCAGGTATATAGGTATTTTGAAATTGCAGGTGGGCTGTTATAATCCATACCAATATATAAAAGCGAAACGTTGTCTATTTGTTTGTTTGGGGAGTTTTAACGCGATAACGGCTGGACGGATTTTTGATTTTTTTTTCCACGTGAATACTGGAAAATGTTGATTACTCGCTGTAAGGAACAGTTGCCATGGAAACGAAATAATAACAAGTCTGTCAAAAACGTCAAGAGCGCTATTATTGCTCTACTTTTGCATTGGTTTTTAATATCCTAGAAGAAGATAGGATTATTTTTTTCGCGATAAACTGTAGTCCGCGCGGACGAAATCGCGGGCGGGAAAGCTAGTTAATACATATATATTTATACTTCTATATTTATAATAAAGCACTAAGTACCATGACGTAAAAACTGCTCGACCAATTGCGATGCGGTTTCCACTACTGGATGGCTTAGGGTTTGATTTAAAAACTGCTGTTCTTGGTATCTCAATTCGGTGAGTAAAAGCCGATCAATCGATAAAAAAACTATTTGGCAGTTGGACGAAATTTTATACGGGTACTTCCTACTTCAGTTCCTGAAATCATTTAGAATACTTTTATCCCAGAGAAAAGACTACGCGGACAAAGTCGCGGGCACAGCTAGTGACGAAATAAAGCAACATAAATAAATAATACAAACTTGTCCATACAATTAATATAAAAGCATATTTTTATTCCAGTGAAATGACTGGCACAGTTAGTGACGAAATAATTGAAAAAAAAAAAACTTATCCATACTAATAATATAAAAGTCAAAGTAGCTCTGTCTGTTTGTTATTATACCTTTTCACGACTAAACGGCTGAACAGATCTTGGTGAAATTTGGTTAGGAGATAGTTTGAATTGAACCCTGGGAAAGGAAGGACATCGTCGTAATACGCGCGGACGGGGCAAAAGCTAAATCCACAAAAATAAAGCAAAAAAAACAAAAACTCGCTAATACAATTGATTTCAATTACACTTAATCGGGTGTCAAACGGGAATCGATTTGAATTGAAATTATTCAAACGCGTGATACCGCGCGTCGTTACTGTACTATTATTTATGCTGTGGCATCGTATTCGAATGGTTTTGTCAGTTCAATTATTTCGACGACTCGAACGAAACGGTTACATTATTATTTTTTATCGTTCGTTCACCTCTCGATCTTTTTGCAAATAGGTACCTAACACCAAATGAATACCTACACATTAGTGTTTATTTTATTGTCTAGACTTCAGAGTGATTTGGTCGACTGACAAAATACTTTTATAGTACCTACAGTCGGTTGTTTTGAAGTTATCATCGTGTCTTGTATGTTAATTATTTCCGATGGAAAACGGCTATCTAGTATCTACTTAGGTACTACTTATTTTTGATGTATGTACTTATAATAAATCAGTAGGTAACAAATAATAAGCTCAAAGAATATAATTTAAAATAAAAACGATGGGACTTAAAATTAGCTACCTACTGATCACGAATATTACCGTTTAAAAAAATGTATTTGTATGTCTGTTTGTATATTCGCACATCACGTGAAAACTATTGACCGATTTGAATGCGGTTTTTACTGTCAGATAGCTTATGTTTTGACTTAAAAACTGGTGTACTTTGTGTCTTAATTCGACGAGCAGAAGCCGAGTAATCGTTTGTTTAAACACCATTTGTCGGATGAATAAATTTCGATAGGTTACTTTTAACCGAAAGAAATGAGCACGCGTAGTATTTTATGATAAATATTAAGAAATACATTTTTTGGGCAATTACTTGTATATTTACAGAACCAGTTAGAGAACCTTCAGTGACGCCTATTCTGTTGAGCAACTCACTAAACTAAGCTAAAGCTAAATTTATTTATTTATATTTATTTTTTATTTATTTTAGTGATTCCTAAAATTTTATCAGTTGTTGATTTCTACTAAACTAAGACATCATTGTGACAGGACTAATTTGATTTTGACAACGACTAAATTTAAATGCTAGTATTGCCAACATTTCAATAATGAACAAATGTAATCACAAATCATGGTTTATTATCTGTGTTTGTGAGCCGTTTGTATATAATTTTTCTTAAGCCACTATGCGCATGCGCAATCGATTGATTCATACAGTGTGGGAGTTTTGAAATTAAATGTCTTTAAAATCATTCGGAAACATAGGGGCACCAGGATTTAAAAGTGGACCATCACGAAAAGGGCTATATTGTCTTTTTTTGCCCTTTATAGTCAGCTCGATGATGTAATGTTTATTTTGGTCAAGAGCCAAAAATTTTATATTACAGGGGGAAGCAGGACGCACAGAGCAAACTAAGCGAAATTGATATTTTGTGATGTTAAATTCAGTATAACTCGCAAATTAGTAAGGGTAGCATATTGATTCCAGTGTTTTTGTAAAGATCTCGTTGAGAAAATTCGATTCAATATGAAAAAGTTTGCAAAAAGTCTACTTAAGTCTAACAAATTTTAAAAATATGGCGTAAAGATTACAAAAGTGGCTGCAGCGTAAATCCGTACTAAAACAAAGATTATACACTTTTTAAACTCCAGCACAGAGCAAACGAGAGGTTTTCAGGACCGGATTCACGACAAACAAATGGCCATGCGCCCCAACACAGTCCCATCTGGTTTTACATGGAAAGTAGTACATTTATGAAACGGAAATCTGGTTATGTTTCGATGGTCGCGCATAAGGGCTGTTGATAAGGTCTATTTTAATCTTCGGAGTGTGACATACATGAATACATGTTTACTTTTAACGGTCACGCATGCGCATCTCGGTCACATCAGCTTTCAAACAGAAAAACCGCATCAAAATCGTCCATTCGTTTGCGAGCTACGATACCAATGACAGACACATGGATACATCCATACACACACACACACACACACGCACACACACACACACACACACACACACAAAACTTATAACCCACCTCTACTTTCAAGTACGGAGGTAATAAATTTATTACTTTATTACGTATTAGTAACAAAAGGTCTGTACAAAGAAGATACTCAGAAAAAATGGTCTAGCGGACTTTAAATAAGCGAATGAACTATAAATAAGCTAATATACTTCACATTTTTCAAAATCATGTCAGTCTGTTTGTCTGTTCGCGCATCACGTAAAAACTAGGTTATGAATGAAAAAAGGTTTTGGCGTACTTGGTATTTCAATCCGGTGAATAGAAGCCGAGCAATTGACAAAAACTATTTGACGGATGAGTGAAATTTGGTATTTTATACCTTATAAGTACTTTTGGTCCAAAAATAACACATAGATTACTTTTCACCCAGAGAAATGATCACGCGGGAAGTTCCACTCATAATCAGCAATATTTCTGTTTTTGTGATCTTTAATTCGGTATAACTCGCGATTTGTACGTGGAGTAGACGTTTCACGACAAACATACGGCCGTGAGCCCCACCACAAACCACACTTTTTGTCTATGGTTTTCATTTCTTGCTGAGAATTTTCGGCATGTGTGTTGTGTAGGCACCTTTATACGTAAACTGACGTACAACAGAATCGATAAATACCACTAAACTAAACTGAGAAATTAAAATGGATTTAGGTGTGTCAAACAAAAATTTAGTTTAGTGCATTGTTATAAACTTGGAACAGGACTAAACTTAATTTTAGTGTAGTTCAGTCTAGTTCGTGCCAACCGAATTGACGCCAGTATCGATCGGAACGTTTTGCAATCCACCTGCAAGTCTATTAGCTGTTTAGCAAAACGACTAGGCTCTTTGCAATCAAGTGGATATTTAACTATTTTGCGCCACTGATATACAATTACATCTAATTTATGCGCTGTTCTAATCAAGAGTGTTTAAAATATGTTAAATAAAAAACCGGCTATCATAATAAAATGCGTACACAAAAATTCGTGTCTTTGCTATTGACCGTTGAAGAGTTCCTTTATCTGGAGCTATTCCTGGATGTAGATTCAGGGTAGTGTTTACCATAAATAAGTATATATATATATTTTTTTTATTATAGCTTATTTTTTTGTTTCTTTGTTTACCTACGCTTTTAACTTTTTCTTATTTCTTTTTCACTTTTAACGGTCGGGTAAAAATTTGCCTATGACACTGTTGCGATGAAGACGAATCGATTGATACCTTGCATGTCAAAATCAGACCAAGTTTTTAGTTTGAACACATATCCCTTGCTTTGCCTTGCCGTAGTCGGGTAAAAATATATAGCCTATGACACTCTATACCTGAAGACAAATCGATTGACACCTCGCTTGTCAAAATCTAACCAACAGGGGTGACTCTATGGTGGAACTTCCACATACATATATAGACTGTTAAACTCATTATCCTCCCTTGCTATGCTGTAGTCGGGTAAAAATGCCACTTCCAGTGCTTCTACGTGAAGTTATAAGCGTTCTCTTCATGGGCTCGTATAGTTACCGCTCTCACTTGATTACCCACAAACTCGTCCACACTGGTTACATTACATAACACACGAAACATTACGTTCAGTTAGGTAATTCAGGCTAGCCGGGCATGAACAGAAGTACTATTTATTACTTTCAAATTGATTAAGTTCATGACCAAGGTTGAATTAGTTCAACTAGGTTGAATTAGGTAACAGTTTGATCTACTTTGGGTCTCGATTCATTTTCATTCACTTATTTATTCTTTACTATTATACCTCACTGAGCCCCGCAGTTTTTTTTTATCAGTTTGACCACGATCTCTCCTGATGGAAAGCGATGATGTGGTCGAAGGTGTAGCACGCTTACCTAGCAGATATCTATTCGCTCTTGAACACACCTGGGTTATTTTTTACCGGAAACACTGACGAGGGCTGGGCATTCCACTCCTTAGAAGTTCTTATAATAAATTAAGATGCGTAACGCTCCGTTCCTGTGCGAGGTATTTCAACCATAAAAGTATGGCGCTTTGCCGATCGTCTAGTCGTACGGTAATGGAAAGGTGATGGGGGAATCAGATTGTGCAGTTGTTGTGCACACTCTACATAGTGCAATCTGTAGAATACCGACAGGCTTGCGACCTCACGTCGATGCGCCAGACTTTGAAGCTTACTCTTTAGCAGAGTGTCATCTCCAATGAGCCTCAAAACACTTCACTCAATTCAATCCAAAGCCTCGAGCTGATACTTGGCAGAACCGTGCCAGAGGTGGCAGCAGTACTCCATACAAGATCGGACCTGTGCTTGGTAAAGATTCAAAAGCTGTCCCGGTGTGAAGTACCGCCTAACCTTAGACAAAATACCAAGTTTCTTTGCAGCTACCTTGGTTTTGAATTCAATGTAAGACCCAAAATTCAGGTTCGATGAGAGTTCGACACCCAAAAGCTCCAGACGGTCGCCTAATGGTATTGTTACACTACGGAAAGGCGGAGATCGGTTAAGAGGACTCTTTTTAGCAGAGAACAAACACGCCTGCGTTTTGGTAGCATATTAAAATTAAGATGCACACTATTTCATTGTTAAATTTCATCAATATCGTTATGTCGTGTAATCGTGCAAATGTAACAAATATTGAGAGAGAGAGAGAGAGAGAGGACAGCGTTTATAATATTACTAGCTGTGCCCGCGGCTTTGCCCGCGTGGTCATTTTTCTGGGATATAAGGATCCTGCGATATTCTAGAACCAAAAGTACCAAAATCATCAAACTTCGTTCAGACGTCAAATGGTTTTTAATATATAGCTCGATTTTTACTCATCACATTGAGATACCAAGTACACCAGTTTTTAAGTCAAACCCTAAGCTAACCAAAAGTGAGAACCGCATCGCAATCGGTCCAGTAGTTTTTAAGTGATGTGCGAACAAACATAGAGACAAACAAACAGACAAACATGATTTAAAAAAATGTTATGTAAACTAGACCATTTGTTTTAAATTATCTTCGTTGTACAGACTTTTACGTTCTTATTGCTTTATTAAAAGCATATATCACAGAATATATAAAAGTACCTACATACTAAATATTATTTAGTACTATTTATCTTCTGTGATATTATTAAGAATATTATGATTATATTTTCCACATTTTTTCTGTACCTACATGAAATCAGAACCATAAAACTATTAGAAAAATGTTCACGCGGAGAAACCCGCTGCGCACAGCTAGTTGTAAGTTAGATTGAATTGGTAAGTTATTGCCCTAATTTTGATACAGCAATACTGTCATTTCAATCAAACAATATACCCTAGTGTTGAAAATAGTACAGCGAAACATGCATTGCACATTGTTGATAATTATGTAGTGGCAATATCGTAAAATTGATCATTTCATGAAACGGTTGGCCACGACATCTTAAATTTTTATTTCATGAAATTATCTTTGAAATCATGAAATGGTTTGGCCAGATCAATGAATGATTAGCGTTTGATGATATCAACAGCTAAACGCAAGACTACTTCATGATACGGTCAAACATTAATGAAAATATCGTAAAATAGTTACATTATCCACAGCTAGAGGTGCTAGGCGGAAGCCCAACTTGGCCATGATAGGTTAGAAGACCAAACCCTTGTCTTCATGTTTTTTTGGTACCTTTGGTACCATATGTAGCAGGGCAAGCTAAAACTGAAAAGTTTAGCTGGCCATTTCATGAAATAGAACCATTTCATGAAATAGAACTATTCTACGATATCGCCACGACATATTTATAGAAATGAAAATGTAAGTATTGAACCGTGGTTATTGGGGAAGGTTAAACCATGTTTCCCTTGAAAACCAATGTTTCTGGGTGACGAGCGATATGCAGAGCCGCGCGCGCTACATTTTGTAACCAAAGTTCTGGGAACTACAATAGTTGTCAATATGGGCGGCCTGGCGCTTACTACCAGGTGAATGATCTGCTCCTCGCGTCATCACAGAGAGAGAGAGACAAGGAGACAGGAGTCGTCTGGTCACATAGTTCAACTAAGTTAAAGGTATTTTAAAAAAAACCTAACCTAAACTATAAAACTAAAATTATGAAAATGGTGTGCGATTATCGCGAATCCACACCAATACATAAAAGTGAAACGCTGTCTGTTTATTTGTTTCATGCCCAAACGGCTAATCGGATTTTGATGAAACTTTGTAAATAGGTACTGTACAATATAGAGACCAACATAGGATACTTGTTATCCCGGAAAATGTTAAGTTGTCACGGGAAAACTGGAAAATGTCGAGTACTCGCTGTGAGGACCGACATGTGGAAACGAAATAATAACAAGTCTGTCAACAAGACATAAGATCAATAACTAAAACCCGACTACAGTCGGGTAAAAATTAGCCTATGATAGTCTATACCTGAAAACAAATCGATTGACACCTCGCTTGTCAAATCGGACCAATAAGGGCGACGCTATGGTGGAACATCCACATCACCACATACATAGATACATACATACATACATACATACATACATACATACATACATACATTATCCTTGCCTTGCTTTGCTGTAGTCGGGTAAAAAGCATCAAGAGCGTTGGTGCTATACTTTCTTGAAGGTCTGTTTAATACCTACTTGTACATAAAATTTGTATATCACCACATTATACAATCGCCTACGCCTCTCGCACCTCGTCACAATAAAAGAACGTAAAGTGCGCAAAAACTCGGGTGGCTGAACCGAGCTCGCTTTTTGTGAATGACTGATTTGGCGGCTCCTGGCCAAGTGTTAGTAAACTTAACAACGCGGTTTTTGTCGTATTTAAAATATTGGACTAATAGACAAATGATAGACTTGATGTTAGATTTTTGTAGGCCTCTTAAGCAACAGTCCGCCTGGGGTAGTACCACACCTTCGTCAGATATTAAACTACCAAGCAGTAGTGTGTAAACATTTCTGTGTTTCGGTTTGAAGAGAAATATTTCCAGCGAAATTACTGGGTAATGTGTCTCAAGGTGACGAGCGCAATGCAGTGACGCGCAAGATTTTGCAGCCAATGTTCTGGATGTCACTGCAACTGTTATGGGCAGGAGTGGCGCTTACTATCAGGCGAGTGATCTGCTCGTCCCGCCACAGAAGCAAATAAAAAAAAGACTCGCTAGTCTTAGCGCTAGCGAATTCTCTTGCTAGAGCATTAAATAACCCCCAAGCAAACCCCAAAAACCCTAATATTAATTTAATGCAGGGGTTGAATTCACAGAATAAACAATAGCTGAATTTTGACTGATTTTGCTGACTTGCATCCCGTGGAGACATGTAGTTTTTTTAAACATTCGTTTGTGTGTGAAACGGAGGGTTTGGTATTTGACATTTCGATATTCATGTTTGACTTTACATTACTACGTCACATTACATTATTCAGTTTCTTGTTCATTTATTTTAATGACGTGCATTTTTTTTTAAACCCTGACGAAAGACCTCTCTTTCGTGGTGTTATAAGCTGTGTATGTATCCGTGTCTGTCTGTGGCAAAGTAGCTCCCAAACAAATGGACCGATTTTGATCCGTTTATTTTTGGTTAAAAGCTTTTGTGATCGAGATGGTTCTTAGCTATAATGGGGGGGAAAGGTCAGGATCATAGCTCCCAAACGAATGGACTGATTTTGATCCGTTTATTTTTGGTTAAAAGCTTTTGTGATCGAGATGGTTCTTAGCTATAATGGGGGGGAAAGGTCAGGATCATAGCTCCCAAACGAATGGACTGATTTTCATGCGATTTTTTTCTGTATGAATGCTCATGTGATCGAGACGATTCTTAGCTATAATGGGGGTTGTTTTTTTTTTACTCTTTCGTAGTGTTTTTGTAAATTTTAGCAGTTTTTTTTTTCATAATTTCATTTAGGTTGGTTAGTTTTACATCTTTATTATCTGTGTCCGCGGGTTTGCCCGCGTGGTCATTTTTATGGGATATATAAGAGTATATACGGATTTTACGTATTATTGCAAACCAAAAGTAACAATATCATCAAGCTTTTTCATACTTCGAATGGGGTTTCATCGATAGCTCGACACCTACTATCGGATTGAGATACCACCAGAGTACACCAGTTTTTCATACTTCGAATGGGGTTTCATCGATAGCTCGACACCTACTATCGGATTGAGATACCACCAGAGTACACCAGTTTTTCATACTTCGAATGGGGTTTCATCGATAGCTCGACACCTACTCATCGGATTGAGATACCACCAGAGTACACCAGTTTTTCATACTTCGAATGGGGTTTCATCGATAGCTCGACACCTACTCATCGGATTGAGATACCACCAGAGTACACCAGTTTTTCATACTTCGAATGGGGTTTCATCGATAGCTCGACGCCTACTCATCGGATTGAGATACCACCAGAGTACACCAGTTTTTCATACTTCGAATGGGGTTTCATCGATAGCTCGACACCTACTCATCGGATTGAGATACCACCAGAGTACACCAGTTTTTAAGTCGAAAACTATCCAATAGTTACTGCAGTCAACTGATAAAAAATTTTTGCGGTGCAATAGTCTGCACCGCAATTGGTCCAGTAGTTTTTACGTAATGCATGACAATTATTTTAATTATCTTTGTACAGACTTTTTGTTACATATGTACTGCTTCATTATAAGTATAGATAGATAGATCAATGTTCTGTTCTGCTTGGCGGAAGTATGATATATATTTTCTCTTCGATCCTTTCTTTTTAGTTTCTGTACTCTGATTATTTCCATACGTTTTCCTTTGGCTTGTTTTTATTAGCCTTCGACTTGTTTTTGCGATGGCGGCGACATCGTCAGAGTCTCAGGAACCGATACCATCTAGGGGAGGTGTAGGTGGTGAACATTTTGAACACGACCAGTCTTCCTCTCACTAGCCAAAAATATTAAACTTTTTTTTTAACTTTAATATCTGTTTTTTTTACTATGCCAGTTCGTAGTTCCTCTGTTCACTGTTACTGGTTACTGTCACAGAACCTAATCTGCCAACCTCGAATTCACGTGCTACTTGTCTGTCCTACTCATAGTGAAGTTATTTTTGTTAAGGTGGAGAGGCTTTGTTAGTGGAACGGGCTCGCGATTATGTATCTGTGTACATATTCAAGAATTACATACATATTCATTATTTCGTTTGTAAAGAAGTAGGAAAGGATCGAATGGCTGAGAATCAAATTTTCTATGAAACCTAGTATCGCCTGCTGCATATTCGAACGATATATTGTCTTATTTGACGCACTAATTGCACAAATATAGAATTCTCCTATTCGTCACGTTTATTAATTTTTAATAGCTATAAACGCCATTCGTAACCGTAAAAATTAATGGATATATCCTTATTATGGGATATATATATATATATATATATTTATAACTTATCACACTAATATTATTTATATATATCAGAGAAGTGTAGCCATAGTCGTAATAAGGCCAGCTTAGAGTTTTAAATACTCTCTTATCGAGCGGAAAACTTCGAATGCGCGATGCAGTACTCCATACATTGGAACTGAAAGTCCATACAAAACTTCATAAAATGCATAAAAACTGAATAGCGCCATCTATATTTAATGTTTAGAAGTGTGTGTGTGTCTCTTACCCCTTCACGCTCAAACGGCTGAATGGATAAAATTTGCTACCAGGATAGCTTATATCCTGGATTAACACATAGGCTACTTTTCATCATCATCATCATCATCATCATTAACGCGGTTGAAACCGCGAGGCGTAGCTAGTTATGGTATATATATATACCATGTCTCTGTGCATGAATATGTCCGGTCACGCTATATAATATAAACAAAATAAAAACTTATGTATGTAAGTAAACAACAATACATAGTCGAAAGTGCTTTAAAACCCGACCTTCGAACAAAACTAAAAAGGGGCAAAAAAAATAGTGAGAATGATTGCTAACCAACTTTAAATCGTAATAGATCCTAAATTGTCATTCGAAATGAAAAATGATAAGAGAAACCTAAACATAATTTTCAAATACCTATTCAATGATCATAGCTCATTGACTCTAATTTTTATCTATTTTACAATACGGCGTCTGGTTGTCGCCATATTGAATTTTGAGTAATGTCTTTATTAGCACTCGCATGATAAAGACAAATCGATTGACGAAAGAATCATCAAAATCGGTCCTCGCGTTTGGTCTATATAGTGCCACAAAAGAACAAAAATACATACATACGTAGTCTGATAAACACATTACCCTCTGCGCAGTCGGGTAAAAAGGCGTCCGTTTTGTAAAAGTCCTCGTATTTTTTTATTCTGTGGCAGGCAACCAACAATACCCGTATGGTCCGTAGCGACTGAGGCTGGTTAAAAAGCAGAAGCTGCGTAGACGAGCTCCTTAGGTAAAGAGATTTTCTAGCCAATGCAGGTTCTGTGCAATGAATGAATGAATATATTAAAATGAATAAAAAGTTAAAAAAAAATGAAATAAGAAAGAAAAAATAATATGAATGTTGAAACCGAATGATCCTATTGAATGTTTTTTGACCATAGTGCAATATTTTGGCCACATCTAGGTGGCTTTACATCACATGTGTTGACATGACATCAGAGTAGAGATGCACTGCGGTCGCCAATGCTACCGTGCTGCGAGACGTACTTGTGTATCAACCAGTCTTGATACTAGATCAAAACTAAAATGTAAGTAGATACATGATTCGATATCAAGGACGGTTTTTTTTGTCTTTCAAGTTTTTTACCCGACTACAGCAAAGCAAGGGAAGGGGGTAATGAGTTTAACAGTTTATGTATGTATGTATGTATGTATGTATCTATGTATCATGTATATATGTTGTATGTATGTATGTATGTATGTATGTATGTATGTATGTATGTATATATATGTATTTATGTATCTATGTAAGTGGTTATGTGGATGTTCCACCGCAGCGTCGCCCCTATTGGTTCGATTTTGACAAGCGAGGTGTCAATCGATTCGTCTTCATTTATAGACTGTCATAGGCTATATTTTTTCACCCGACTACGGCAAGACAAAGTAAGAGTTATGTGTTCAAACAAAAAAATGATCCGTTTTTGACAACCGAGGTGTCAATGGATTTGTCTTCATCTTAGACGCGAGTATGTCTACGGTCTTCATTTATAGAGTGTCATAGGCTATTTTTTAACCGACCGTAGTCGGGTTTTCGTTTTTGAACTTGTCTTGTTAGGTTTAGCTGAGTACGAATGAATACATATATTTAGCCGCACTTTGCTATCAGAGGGCAGTGATCACTGATATCCTTTCTTTTTTAGTATGGATATATGCTGTTGGTCTATAACTGACCTCAACAGCGTCACCGGTGGGGCGGGCGCGAATGCGCTCCGCCGCAATGCGTGACGCAGAATGCGCACGCCAAAGTTAAGTTTTGGCGACTTGCTCAAGGGCACACAGGGGGTACGAACCTCGGCTTGGACAGTTACCATTGATTACGGGGGTCTGACTAAATACCCCTGGATCGCTAGTTTTAGTAGTGATCGGGGGCCCTGATGAAATTCCTGGAGCCCTTTGAATTATTTGGATAACTAACCGCCGATTCGGAATACACCTTCGAGAAGAATCGGCAAGAAACTCGAAGGTGAATAAAATCGATTTTAATTACGGGACCTACCCTCGGAATTTATCCGGATATGTGTGAAATCGCGGGTTGTTCTAGAACACTGGTTACAGAAAATATTCGTCGTTTCGTTCGCTTTTGGCCAAGGAAAGCATTCGCTTTCGTCGAAGAAGAACTTAATTAGTACGACAAATTGTTTTAATGGCCAAAAATGTCTAATCAAATCCTTGAACATACTAATTACTTACCTACCATAATCTCATCGAAAACGAAAGCGACACAAAAGTGCGGGAAACCGCTTGACCTCAAAACGCGTATCTAATAGTCCTATCAAACTAATCAAAAACTTAATTAACTATAAGTACCAAAGACAAATATTCCCGCTAGAGCAGAGACGCATGTAACACGAAACCATAGACAACCGCACGGCAGATGCCACTCGCGCGGACGTTGCCCGTTCCCGCCATTTTGCTTTTCTGCTTTTATTCATAATGTCCTTTTTTTGTAGTTAAGTTTGTTCGACTTTCTTCAGTTCAGTGTAAGAAATCAACTTAATCGACAAAAGGTTAATGTAGGATTGATCGGATTTAATTTTGCACTAACAGTGCCCGCTTGGTCATGTCTTTGGGTTAAAAGTAACCTATGTGTTATTTATACCTGTACAAAATACAAAATTTCTTTCAGCCGTCTGATAGTTTTTAGCGAGTATCCCAGTTTTTAATTTGAAACTTAAGCTAACCAACAATGAAGACCACATCGACATCGGTCCAGCAGATTTTTACTTGATGCGGGAACAGATGGAAAGAAAGAAACAATTAAAAAAAACTAGTTCAGTAGCTTTATTTAAGTCACCAAACCATTTTTTTTAATTACCTATCTTCTTTGTACAGAGTTTTTGTTACTTACTGCTTCATTATAAGTATAAATGTCACATATCTTCTTTTTTTTTTTACTTTCACTTGCAATAACAAGTGAACATATAAGTATACATTTTTGTTTTGTTGGTAATAATGTATACTTATTATTTGACACAATGTTTACATGTTATTGCACGTGACTGTACCTAAACCTACGTGAATAGCAGCAGTTTAATGTAGAGTAAAGTATATTTGTGTTTTCCTGCCAGTGGGCTACTGTAATAATTTATTTCTTTGTTACACATTTTATAAGGCTGTTTTGTGTTAAGTTTGTTGGTAAACTCAAAAAATAAGTATTGCTTAATGAATAATACAAAAAGATACAAAACTAATAAAAAACCAGTAACATTAGACGTTTTTATAAAATGAAGTCAATTTATATGCCATTTATTTGACTTCTAATTACAGTTGACAAAAAATAGACAAAACAAACAACAAAAGAGAGAGAAAAAAGCTGTCAATGCGGAGCCATTGATCAGTTCAGTCACAAATTCATTGAACGTTGTCTCAACGTCGTGGTCGTATTCCCCAAGATGGATTCGCGAACGAAACGTTTAGCGACGCCATTTTAATTTCACGGATAATTTGTGTGGATTGAATGCCCTTTGTTTCGTTTAAATTAACTATCGATCGGACGGCTTTTTGCTTTTTTAAAGGGAGATAATTCAGATACAGAGATATAGCTATCCACACCAAAATCCATCCACCCGTTATCGCGTGAAGCAGTGAAAGCTCCCCAAACAAACAAACAGACAAAGTTTCACTTTTATATATTTGTGTGGATGTAGTGCTGGAAAGGTTGCCATCTTGCAGCATCCTGTTGTTATTGTCGTACTATCGATATATGTGTGCTATCAAGTACTTACTGCCCGTCGTGTATCCTGTGCCGGTTGTGTCTCGCGTGGAAATCCAGGAGTTCTTCTATCAGGCCTTCTTCCAGCATCTTTTCGACGCGGGCGTCCAAGCGTTCGTCATGGGCCGCCTGTAACAAATGAACTGCGTTGAACCATTGCGTTCAGCGTGGGCACGTAAGACGCTGTACCATACCTAGCTGTACCTAAGTTTGTAATTGATATTAATTTTATTATTTTATTTATTAAATACTATAGTTTATTTTTGTGATAAAATTATTAATCTATATTTTACGATGTTGAATAGAAAGAATTTTAAAGAACTTTTTGTTCATGATTATCTTGTAATTCACCTGTTTGTGTTAATATTAATAAGTTACTATGATTATGACCATAGTAGGTCCACGAATATTTTTATATTAACATACTTTTTTTCATCACTGTCACCCAATTGGCCCACCCAAAGTTAAACAATACAAACAATTAACAAATAGTAGTTTATGAAACGGTTGCATAATAAGGGGCATTAAAACACGAGAGAAATAGTATCACTCGAGTGTTTTAATTCCTAGTTATGTGCCGTTTCATACACTACTTTATCTACACTCATGCACTATGAACTTCCATTTAACGAAGAAAAAAATATGTCGTAACATTATCTTGTTTTTTTCATGTAAAAGCTCGTTCGTCCTGTTCTTTGCTGTTTCCGTGATATCAGGTGGAGTCAAATTCTCCTCACTAATACTGCTGTCGGACATTTTTAATCAAGATAAAACTTTTTATCAAGAAAAACACATTAAATTAGTTAGATACTAATTAAAAAGTAAATTATGCCGCCATCGATAATAAATGGCCAAAACTCTCGTAGTACGAAGCCAAACCGGTGCTATTATGATAAAAAAAACTATATTATAACATTGTTTAGTTCAAAAAATAGTGTTATTATGTATTTTATCTACACGTCGTACATTTTTGTTATATGAAACGCTGGTTTGGCGTATTCGACTGACATTTGTAGGTTTATTATGATTTGTCGCTTTATAAAATAGGGCCCTGACATCACGGAAACAGCAACGAGCATGATGAACGAGCTTTTACCACAAAAATCAAGAAAATATTACGACAAATTTTGTTTTCATTGAAAGGATGTCATTTTGCATGAGTGCATGCATAAAGGAGTAGCATTAAGCGGCACATAACTAGGTATTAAAACACTAGAGGCCAATGGCTCGTTTTTTAAACTCACTCTCTTGTTTTAATACCCTTCGTTATGCAACCGTTTTATAAACTACTATATTTTTGTTATTAGAGACGTGCCGTTCGTAAAGTATATAATTATGTCACCATTTTTGAGTTCATAATCCGGATTTTACGGTATGAGTGTAAATAAACCTTACTACAGACCGCTATCTACTGTAAGGTGCAGTGCAAAGGTCCCTGCAGGCTGGACGCACGCTCGACCTAAATGACATAACTACAGTCGCATTCATGAGTAGGTGATAGTGATATAACTTAGGACTTAGCTCATATGACTCGTATGAGTTTAGATAGAAATAGGGTATTTGTACACATTTGGCACATAAAGACTCAGGAATGTTGACGTAGGCACTTTTACTAAAACCATTAGCAAAATTTTAAATTTTAACGTCATTGTCATCTCGCCGTTTGGTGGTAACCAAAAAAAAACTTTACAGCACAATGTCTCAATAGTAGATATACCTGTACTGCGTCGACCACGCAAGCACAGAAATAATAACAGTATAAAAACTTTACAGCACAATGTCTCAATAGTAGATATACCTGTACTGCGTCGACCACGCAAGCACAGAAATAATAACAGTATAAAAACTTTACAGCACAATGTCTCAATAGTAGATATACCTGTACTGCGTCGACCACGCAAGCACAGAAATAATAACAGTATAAAAACTTTACAGCACAATGTCTCAATAGTAGATATACCTGTACTGCGTCGACCACGCAAGCACAGAAATAATAACAGTATAAAAACTTTATAGCACAATGTCTCAATAGTAGATATACCTGTACTGCGTCGACCACGCAAGCACAGAAATAATAACAGTATAAAAACTTTACAGCACAATGTCTCAATAGTAGATATACCTGTACTGCGTCGACCACGCAAGCACAGAAATAATAACAGTATAAAAACTTTACAGCACTATGTCTCAATAGTAGATATACCTGTACTGCGTCGACCACGCAAGCACAGAAATAATAACAGTATAAAAACTACAGCACAATGTCTCAATAGTAGATATACCTGTACTGCGTCGACCACGCAAGCACAGAAATAATAACAGTATAAAAACTTTACAGCACAATGTCTCAATAGTAGATATACCTGTACTGCGTCGACCACGCAAGCACAGAAATAATAACAGTATAAAAACTTTACAGCACAATGTCTCAATAGTAGATATACCTGTACTGCGTCGATCACGCAAGCACAGAAATAATAACAGTATAAAAACTTTACAGCACAATGTCTCAATAGTAGATATACCTGTACTGCGTCGACCACGCAAGCACAGAAATAATAACAGTATAAAAACTTTACAGCACAATGTCTCAATAGTAGATATACCTGTACTGCGTCGACCACGCAAGCACAGAAATAATAACAGTATAAAAACTTTACAGCACAATGTCTCAATAGTAGATATACCTGTACTGCGTCGACCACGCAAGCACAGAAATAATAACAGTATAAAAACTTTACAGCACAATGTCTCAATAGTAGATATACCTGTACTGCGTCGACCACGCAAGCACAGAAATAATAACAGTATAAAAACTTTAAAAAAAAGGTCTAGGTTACTTAAATTAAGCTACTGAACAAGAATATAACATTTTTAAAATTCGTGCCTGTCTGTTTGTCTGTATGTTTGTTCGCGCATCACGTAAAAACTACTAAACCGGTTGCGATGCGGTGTACACTGTTGGATAGCTTGGGGTTTGACTTAAAAACTGATGTACTTGGTATCTCAATCCAATTAGAAGAAGCCGAGTAATCGACAAAAACTTTTTGACGGCTGCAGGAATTTTGATCAAATGTTGTTATTTGGAATTTTAGGTCTTGGAATAGTACATAGAGTACTTTTAACCTAGAGAAATGACCACGCGTGCGAAGCCGCGGGTACAGCTAGTAATTAAATAAATATATGAAAGAAAACAAATAAAGAACACTAATTAGCACAATAAAAAAACTGGCAAGAAATAAAAAACCTGACAAATACAAGAAAAGTGTGAGGCCAAAACCACGAACGAGGAAAAGTTCTTACTGTTTAACACTGGATAGGCTCTGCCGTACTTTCGTTTGTGCCGATTCAAAGCGCCCCACCGAGCGTCCAATAGCACAAATACTTTAGTTCCGTGGATTCTCACTACTGCCAAAGTACTGCTATCAGCGCCAACAGCGCCAAAATGGCGATAATCAAATGCGCTAATTGCGACGTTCGTCAACAGCCTCTTTGGTACTAGTAATGTGCAGTTGGCTGTTCGATATAATTTGTAAAGTGTCAGTAGCTCGCTCTTGGCGCCTGTTTATATAGAAATTTATTTCTGACTTCCGAGTCAATGTTTTAATAACTAGCTAAAAAAACACGCCTGCCCTGCCAAAAATGAACTTATGCCAATAAATTATATACTATTAGAATGTGCTTATCAAAGCCTTTAATTTGATACCCATATTGGAAAATAAGAAGAAAATATATATTTATTGCAATTGAATTTGGAGCCATACTGCAGACAAATTTAATTTAAAAAAATGACCTTTATTACTCGGGGGATGTAAGGATTCTAACGATACCCCACACGTCTAAATCTGTTCGGGCATTTCAATGTTATGGTGGAATAAAGAAACTCACATATCTACATACAAACATAGTTACATGAGTGCTAAAAACATAACACTCCTTTTTTGGGCAGTCGTGTAAAAATAGGACTTGTGTTTTTTAAGATGTTGCCAATTTTTAGGATGTTAGGGTGACATTCTCTCGTAGGAATGGACTAGGTAGGTATCATTTGTGACGCAAACATGACATTCTCTCGTAGGAATGGATTAGGTAGGTATCATTTGTGACGCAGACATGACATTCTCTCGTAGGAATGGACTAGGTAGGTATCATTTGTGACGCAGACATGACATTCTCTCGTAGGAATGGACTAGGTAGGTATCATTTGTGACGCAGACATGACATTCTCTCGTAGGAATGGATTAGGTAGGTATCATTGGTGACGCAGACATGACATTCTCTCGTAGGAATGGACTAGGTAGGTATCATTTGTGACGCAGATATGACATTCTCTCGTAGGAATGGATTAGGTAGGTATCATTTGTGACGCAGACATGACATTCTCTCGTAGGAATGGACTAGGTAGGTATTATTTGTGACGCAGACATGACATTCTCTCGTAGGAATGGACTAGGTAGATATAATTTGTGACGCAGACATGACATTCTCTCGTAGGAATGGACTAGGTAGGTATGATTTGTGACGCAGACAGATTAACTTCATTCGGCCGTGCGAGGCGAGATCCTTATCAACTCGGACCAGTCGGCGTTTATGTGTTTGTTTGTTAGGCTCAAAATTTGACAAGTAATTGGGAATAATAATATAATTTTGAGTTATTGATAATTATATGAGCTAATATGGTTTAGGACTTGTCTGTGATGTAACTTGATCTGTGTAAAATCGTTTTTTTTTAATTTGTTCATTTATTTTTGGTTGTAATGTTTGACTAGTTTTTGCCGTGGACCTTAAAAGCATCGTATCGCAGTTTTTTTAGGTTTTTTATTATATATAATCCTCTCGTATCCACCCACTGATGAGTATAGGCCTCTGTCCTTCACGACAGGTTTTCCCGTCCTGTGCTATTTGGACTCGGCCAGGAAAACAAGACATAACTTAGAGAAACTCTGTCAGTCATCAGGGAGGCCACGACGATGCAGCCCATTGAGCTGGTGCGACCAGTGAACAGATACACACGCTCTTCACATTTGAGACCCACTTATGACGGTTTGTAGTTCGCCAGGAATAGAATAAGGTAGCGTACCATGAGGACAGGAGGTCACGTCACGACTCTCAGCAATGAGGGTAACGTCGTAAGGAGGGGAGTTTTTGACTATGAAATAAGAGTGTAGATATTCTATGCTATAAGCCAAAATACTTCCACAATGTGGATTTACTATACGGAGAAATGCCGTATCTGAAGTTATTGCGAAGGCGTTAAAAGTTGAAAAGGCGGCAACTACAAAAGCAGATAAAAAAGATGACATCTATGTGTAGATGCTACCTTTTGCCTTTTATTCTACAGACTCCGCCTTTTTACTTTTTATCAAGAACGGAATTTTTGCAGAAGCCGACATCTTCCCATACTGAAATCATAGTTTGAGTATAGTTACCGCCTTGTTTAATGTACAGAAAGATAGGTTTCTTTTTACCTGACTGAGCGGAAGGTATTGTGTTTATCAGCCTATCTATGTATGTATGTATTTTCCTTTGTGGCACTATATTATGTATACATAAAACCAAACGCGTGGGCCGATTTTGATGATTTTTACGTCAATCCTTAATCTTGCGAGTGTCACTGTCACTAAAGACATGACATTAATCAAAATTCAATATGGCGACAACCAGACGCCAAAAAAGAAAAAAAAGAAAATAAAAAAAAACTTTTATGAAAAAGATAAAACTAAACTCAACGAACTATGTTAAGTATCATTGAATAGGTATTTAAAGTTGGTTAGCAACCATTAATTCTCAGTTGGGTTTTTCTATATGCGTAAATTTTCTAGCTACTGATACCAAAAACCGATTTTTGTTGTAGATGCCGCCTACTTCCTTGTGACAGAAGGGTATCTATCTGCAACAACAAAGCACGGCATGATGCTTACCTCGTTTTGTGATATTTTTGAAGGTTTACATGTTGTAGCTCTTAGGAAAAGCCGTGGGAGGAAGGTCAGGTTGCGTTGAATGGAAGAGATCTTGGTTTCGCTTCTTATTTTTCTTGTGCGGTGGTGTTTGTATTATGGGGTTTAACCATATATTTACCGGTGCTCGTGAAAACAGTGTTAATGTTCCTTTATTTATATATTTTTCTTTCTTTTCTTCTTTTACTACTTTTTTCAAATCTATCTGCTAAACTGTCAGCTACATTAATCAACAACAATCTCATTAAATTCTTATAATCGAAGCCATGGACGAAGGCAATCTCAGATCGTGGCACATGTATAATTAACCAGGCACCGTGCGTATGCGCCGGTACATCGTGACCGGTCGGGCATGACCTGTGCCCTATTTCATAAAGCGACAAATCATAATAAAACTACAAAAGTCAGTCAAATACGCCAAACCTGCGTTTCATATAACAAACAATCACGACAGGATTGATGATTGTCAGTCATATTACATTTCACAATGCCAGTCATAGTAGTGTGATGGGTAAAGCTTCGGCTGTCACAATTGTCACGACTATTCTACAAATCGTGGTAATTTTTGAGCAACCGCCGTTTCATAAAACGTTTTTCTATTGACATTTGTTAGACAATTGTCGGTTGACTGCCGGTCACTACTAATGTTTTATGAAACATATTTAGTAATATTTTGACAATTCATTGAATGAATTGTCGGGTTTTTATGAAACGCATTTCGGTAGTTTGCCTGACATTTGTCGATTGACACTTGTCAGTCTACTATAGTTTTATGAAATAGGGCCCTGGAGTCCTGATTGCCTGGTAGCTGGCTGATGTGACTTCCATTAATTACATATAATTCATAAAAAATAAGTAGGTACTCTTATGAAACTCGTCGAAGCGACTCGATCTCTTTTTACCCGAATACGGCGAAGCTAGGGAAGGGTAATGAGTTTAACAGTCTATGTATGTATGTATGTAAATATGTATGTATATATATATATATATATGCATGTATGTATGTATTTATGTATGTGGGTATGTGGATGTTCCACTGTAGCGTCGCCCCTATTGGTCCGATTTTGACAAGCCAGGTATCAATCGATTCGTCTTCATTTACAGAGTGTTATAGTCTATTGTTTACCCGACTCTAGCGAAGCAAAGGAAAGGTAATGTGTTCAAATTAAAAAGTTGGGCCGATTTTGTCAAGCGAGGTATCATGCGATTCGTCTTCATGATAAGAGCTATTAGGTTATTTTTTACCCGACCGTAGTCTTGTTTTAGTTTTTGAACGTTGGTCTTGTTGAGGGAAAATACAAAAAAAAAAAAAACTGCTTCTCTTGCCTTAATATAAGTAGGTAGGTAAGTACTTGATAAATTGGCGATGGACTCGTGGTCACATCGTTTTATCACACTAGTGTATTAACATCATCAGGTGCTAAAGTCGATTGATATCAATGGGACAAAACTGATAAACAGTGAGGACAAAATGTTTAACCAAGCAAAAGTTGAGGAAAATTCAAAAGAATAGAAGCATTAGCCATGCATGACTCATGAGGTACGACTCCGGCTTGCAGTAGTCATAACTGGTTCATTTTTGACTACTGATGGTCATAATTGGTACATGACTTATTAGGCCGAAATTACGAAGACTTGTAGTTACAAAGTTTGAAGGCGCTAAAGGAATATTAACGAGTTAATAAGGCTATTAAAATGCAAGCAACGCTTGGCTTAGGTATTTTTGACTGTTGAACATGTATCAAACGATTGATGCTCTAGCAACACTGGAAATAATAAAGCTCTTTTTTAACAAATAATATAAACTTGCGTTGGAGTCGTATTAATATCTAGCAACACTGGAAATAATAAAGCTCTTTTTTAACAAATAATATAAACTTGCGTTGGAGTCGTATTAATATCTAGCAACACTCTAGTAGCCATGTAATTGTGAAACTTAACGGGCGGAACGGGCTATCACAATTAAATGCGTATACAACATTTCACGGACATTTCGTGTCTGTGCTGTTGACCGTTAAAGAGTTCCTATATCTGGAGACCATGTCATGGTAAAATTTAAAACCGGCTATCATAATAAAATGCGTACAGAAAATTCCGTGTCTGTGCCGTTAACTGTTGAAGAGTTCCTTTATCTGGAGCTAATCCTAAATGTGGATTCAGGTCATACTTACCATAAAAATGCATTGTCATCGAAACTGAACCAACATATAAAAATTCAACTCCGTAGAATAACAGGAAGTGGCTCTAATTCAGCTTGCAAAATTTGACCTAAACAAACATACATACATACAAACATTGCAAAGTTTTTAAAAAGAGTGTCAGAAGCCTCCCCGATTGGTTTTTAAATAAATCGGATCCTATGATTTAAAAAAAACCCCGGCTTCCGACATACGTCTAGCTAGCTTATAGATAGACTGCGACAATCTAATCTAGTCGTAGTAATTCAAAAACCCCGGCTTCCGACATACGTCTAGCTAGCTTATAGATAGACTGCGACAATCTAATCTATAGTCGTAGTAATTCAAAAACTACTAGTGGACTTTAGTCACAAAGAATTCTCAAACATTAAAATTTTAAATTTTAGGGCCGTAGGAGTGCGATATAAATTTCTAAAACTTTTGAAAAAAATTTTTTGTGAATTTTAACACCATAGTCGGGTTTTAGTTTTTGAACGTATTTTTTATTTTGTTAAAGTGGTTGGGGCCGAGGATCGAACTCTGTGTCATTAAATTGCATGCAATGCATGTATTACCGCTCGGTCAAAGAAAATACACTCTACGCTCGATTATCAACGCTACTATTTATAGTCATTCTTATTTATAACTATCTGCGCCCCGCGGCTTTGCCCGTGAGTACAATTTTCCAGGATAAAATTATCCTACGTTTGTCTCTATGGTTTACAGCATCTACAATATATTTTTTAATACAGACATGGTCACGCACACTATAAGTATAATCATAAGAAACGGTACAAACTCAATACAAATAGTGTCCATGGTAAATATCCCGTTTCATATGATTATACTTATACAGCATCTACATAAAAAAAACATAAAATTCGATCCAGCCGTTATCGCGTGAAAGCGCCCCTTAAAAATAAACAATCCAACAAATAAACAAACCAACAAACAGACAACGTTTCACTTTAATAGATTAGTGGGGATTCTTATTGTACGTATCGAATACAATACCTATTCCTTTTTACAGTCGGTTTATAGTGAACATAAAAATACCGTTTCCAGCGATATCTTACCATTTTCCAGGATAAAAGTATCCAATGGTGGTCTCTACAGTATCTACGTACAAAACGTCAACTTATTCGTCATTCAAATAAAAATACAAAAAAACGTTTTTCCGTGGCAACTTACAATATTGGTCCCTAAATGGTACAGTACCTATTTACAAAGTTTCATCAAAATCGGTTGTGAAAGCTCCCCAAACAAACAGACAACATTTCACTTTTATAATATTAGTGTGGATTTACTTACTAGTGATAGTGACTAGAGAGTTCGCGTGCGCGTGTCAAGCGATCTTTTAATCAATCAAATTAATATTTATTATTAATACTATTTTATTATTATTTTATAAACATTATTTATTCAATTTAATTTACGGCTGGTTGGTCTAGTGGCTAGTGACCCTAGGAACGAAATCAAACGGTCGCGGGTTCGAATCCTGCAAGGTGCAATTTTGTGTGATGAGCAGAAATGTTTGTTTCCGAGTCATGGATGTTGATATTCGTATTTATGTATGTTTATCCGTTATCTAGTGCCCATATTACAGGTTATCCTAGTTTGGGGCTAGGTAATTGGTGTGGAATTGTCCCGAATATATTTATTTATTTATTTATTAAAATATAATTGATTTACGTAAACACGTCACCCGACGTCATCACTGCTGCAGATTTCAATTTTCTTTGTTGTCAGTGATTTTCTAGTTAAATCTTACACCACCGTTCAGTGCTAAGTACACTTAATTTAATCACGGAACTAAAATTGTATTTGTTTGTTTTTAGTGATAGATAGATAGATAGATAGATTAACTCTTTATTGACACCAAGAAAATAAAACGATACAGACATAGGAAAACTCTTAGATTATAGGTACAATGGGCGGTCTTATCGCTAAAAGCGATCTCTTCCAGACAACCTTTCGATGGACAGAAATTATTGATTAACAAGGACGGTGGTGTAGCAATATAGAAATATATAGGTGAAATTAAGATTTAGACTATAAATAGGCATACAAAAACTAAATACGTAAGTATTGTAAATTATTTAGTTTTATATATATAATATATATATGATTATATATAAATATATATATATTATTATATATATATATATATATATATATATTTACATATAAGATAGTCATGCGTGGAAATAAGAACGATCAGAGCGCAATATTGGAAAGGTAGAAGATTTTAACTTGACTTTTAAAGCTATTGACCGATTGAACACGTCTTATAGTGACTGGGAGTTAGTTCCAGAGGCGCACTGCCTGAACTGTAAATGATGAATATGGTATACGTACATCGCTTTATAAATAGAAGTGAAAGAAATTAGTCGACTATACTGTAAACTAGCTATTTAGCATTATACGACAAAGTACATTAGTTAAACGTAAGATTTTCTTGCACCGGAATACTACGTCTTATAGTAAAAGCGGACTTCCTAATAACAACAAGTTATTGGGGTTACTCCGGATACACCTCTGCAGTTAAACTCACGCGACACCCACGAGCCCGCGGCGAGTTACGATCGAGTCCCATTGAGAACGCGCGTGTTCATCAGGGTTGCTAATCTTTTCATATTCATAATAAAGGTACTCGTAGATGTGTCTAAAATTCTACACAATATTCGCTTCTTTTTTTTTTAGTTTTCGTGTCTTAATTCTGATCGATTAACTAGACGATGTCATACTTATTTAACTTGCAATGTTTGTATTGTATGTGAGTTTGTTTAGGTCAAATCATGCTGAATTAGAAGCACTTCCTCTTATCCTACGGAGTTGAATTTTTACATGTTGGTTCAGTTCCGATGACAATGCCTTTTTATTGTAAGCATGGCCTGAATCGACATCAAGGATTAACTCCAGATAACTCTACAACGGTCAACAGCACAGACATGAAATTTTGTGCATGAAGTTTTGCGCATTTCATTATGATATCCGGTTTCAAGTTTTACTATGACTTGGTTGCTACACTTAGGGCCGGATCCTGACTAATGAACTCCTCAACGGTTAAAATCACAGACACGAAATGCATACGCATTTAATTGCGATAGCCCATTCTAAATTTCACTATGATATGGCTACTGCATAAAAGCAATTTTTTATATTTTATTTAACTTAATTATTTTATGCATATGTTGGCCACGAAAACATCTAAATTATAAAAAACGTAAATTCTAGAGAACTAAGAACTAAGAAGAACTAAGAACTAAGAGTTCTAAGAACGTACTCTAGTACTACGTTCTATAAGACGTGACTACAACAAGTTACAAGTAACAACTAACAAGACTAGTACAAGTTACCGATTACCTGGGACTACTCCGATTGTCACGTAGAGCTTCTGCAAAACGTAGAGCCGTGTGTATGTGGATACGTAGGCAAAAAATATGATAAAGTAAGAAATATGAACTATATGCACCTTCTGTTGATAAATAACTGTCTACTACATGGAGAATTTTCGCAAAATTTTGCAACAAGTGCGTAGCGGTGGTGTAGCGCTAGTGCAGACGAGACTTTGCACTGCGCGGCAGCCCTACCACTGCACCCACTGAATGGATGAGGTAATTTGACGTGAGTCAGACGGAGTGCAATCGTAGATTGGGTAGTAAAGTTACTTGTACCATTAGCTACTCTGCGTTAAAGTATGGCTCGTTGTTACAAAGGGCCGGTGAGTAAGCGGACAAGACGGAGTGTGTAACAAAGTAGGTTGTAATTACAATTTCTGTAGCAGAATGATGCAGTTAGAACTATATTTACGGTTAGAAAAACTGAGGATGACGCTCAGGAACTCTAGCCAAACGCTTGAATAAGAAAGTATCTATCTATACTTATAATAAAGCAGCAATTAACAAGCTCTGTACAAAGACGACAGAAAAAAAAATAGTTCAAAAAATCTAAAAAACACGCTTTATATAGAAAACCAAACTAAAAAATAGAAAATAAATTTTAATAGTGTAAATAAGAAAAAAATGTTTTATTTAAAAAAAAGCGTGGGGTGCTTCTGCATATCTGTCAATGAAATATTTATAAATATTGACCCATGCACCCCATTGGTTTTCTATATAAAGCGTGTTTTTTAGTTTTTTTAAACTATTATTTATTTTCTACTTTTTAGTTTTTTTTTCGAATTATTGCATTGTCATCGGTCTTTGACAGGTGTGCAAAATTTGAATGAAATCTGACCGTTTAAAGTGGGTCAAAATAGCGTCCAAAAGAGTCGGTTACAAACATACAAACATACAAGAGAAGCTAATATAAAGCGTATAAAAACGGCACAGTGCGAGTCGGACTCGCACACCGAGGTTTCCGTACAAACTTGTAGGTATGTAAATAGACCGTACATCAAAAATTCTGATTTATCTACAAATTTACGACTCTATAGGTTTTGATTCCCTTGCGAGTGTCAACATATGCAGCGGTCGTGTCTTTTGATTGCGTTGGCTTAGAAGTTTGTTTGCTCCAACGGATTGCAGACATGAGTATTTGATATTAATTTCACTTGATACCTCCACGCGTTCCTGAGAAAAAGAGACACAGACAGACAGACAGACAGACAGACAGACAGACAGACAGACAGACAGACAGACAGACAGACAGACAGACAGACAGACAGACAGACAGACAGACAGACAGACAGACAGACAGACAGACAGACAGACTGACGACGGACAGACAGACGGACGACGAAGTGAAGGATCACTTAACTCTTACGGAACTCTTATAGGTTCCTTTTTTCCTCTTAAGGTTCGGAATCCCTTAAAATGACCTCGAGTTTGAGTAACAACAATATAACGTTTATAAAAATCATGTCTAGCTGTATGTTTGTTTGCACATTACGTAAAAACTTCTGATCCGATTGAAATGTAGTTTTCACTGGTAGCTTAGGTGTTAACTTATAATCTTAAATTTTGATGCCATGTGGTACCTTATAAGTACTTTTGGTCGTGGAACACATATGTTACTTTTAACCCAGAGACAGAGCGTAACCTGAGTAATAGAAATTCGACTCGCTCCATGTTTTTTTAGCTTTTGGTACATTATGCATCATTCTTAAGTTTCTTTGCAATCATCATCATCATCATCATCAGTCCGTGTCAGTCCACTGCTGGACATAGGCCTATCCCAAAACACGCCACTGAGCCCGATCTTCGGCTCCTCTCTTTCAACCACTGCTAGCCACATTGCGTAAATCGTCGCTCCACCTAGTTGGAGGGCACCCTACACTACGTTTACCGAGTCGCGGTCTCCACTCAAGAACACGTCTACCCCAACGGTTATCAATCCTTCGACAGATATGACCAGCCAAATGCCACTGCAGCTTACTAATCCTAAGGGCTATGTCGACATCTTTGGTTTTCTGCCGTATCACCTCATTCCGGATACGATCTTTCAGAGAAATTCTAGCATAGCCCTTTCCATAGCCCGCTGAGCAATCTTAAATTGGGTGACTAGTGTACCGTGAGTGTCCACGACTCGGCTCCGTATGTGATAACAGGTAGGACACACTGGTTGAAGACTTTTGTCTTCAAACTTTGCGGTATTGACGACGAAAAGACTCCACGAAGTTTCACAAATGCTGCCCAGCCCAGCTGTATTCTTCTGCGGGTCTCTCTCTCGAACTAGTTGCAAAGTTTGCCCCAGATAAACATACTCCTGAACAACTTCGAGAGCAGTTCCGTTAACAGCAATTGGTTCCGAAATAACATGATCGTTGAACATAACCTTGGTTTTGTCCAAGTTCATCCGGAGACCAATGCGTTGAAAAGAATCAACTAGGCTGGCCAACATCTGTTGCAAGTCATGCAACGTTTCTGCCACAATGACGATGTCATCCGCGAATCTCAAGTGTGATATATACTCACCGTTAATGTTAATGCCACATCCTTTCCAATAAAACCGTTTAACTTTTTTTTTCCTTTAGACATTACTACGACTCCAAAACTCTTATCGAACTCACTCGCCCGTCGCCAATGAACATACTAATTAACTTAATGTTAAACATTGAAACTATCTTATGTCCTCGATAACGAATAAAAAATCAATTAAGCTAGTACTCTACTCTATTGAGTCAAGTGTAATCACCCATTAGAGGCAATTTTAGATTATTTTGGGCAAGTTTTGAACGTTATCGGACGTGGAAGAATGCTTTACGAATACTTTTTTGGATTTCTTTTGGTATTTGTGACATTAGCACGTAAATTGTCTCATTTATAAATTGAAGGTCCTTTCAAGGTCTTTATTGAAAAGCATTATTATACGCTTTTTACCTGACTGAGCGGAAGGTGTTTATCAGCCTATGTATGTATGTTTGTTCCTTTGTGGTGCTCTAGAGACCAAGCGCGTGAGCCGATTTTGATGATTCTTACTTCAATCGATTCATCTTAATCTTGCAAGTGTAAGAAACGACATGACAGCAATCAAAATTCAATATGATGACAAACAGGCGCCATACTGTGAAAAAGAAAAAAAAAAGTCGACGAACTATCTCAAGTGGGGGGTATCATTGAATAGGTATTTGATTATCATCTTTAGGTTTCTTTTATAATTTTTCATTTCGAACGACCATTTAAGATCTATAACAATTTAAAGTTCGCAGTCGGGTTTTTGCATTGGGCGTTTTTTTCTTTCTTTATTATTACTTCCGAATCCGATTATGTCTTGTTATATAAACCTAATCCAACTTCCTACTAAATTATTAAATTTGATTCACCCTACGTTTGTTTGTGTTAGTATGTGCACTTGCGTGCAGCTTAATCGACTCAAGACCTCAGTCGCGCAAACGTGTTTTTTTAATTCAAAAAATACGAAACAAGCAATAAAAACTATAGACACTGAAAGTTTACCATCTCACCATTATAATTACATAATTTTCGTGAAAATTAATTGAGTATTTTTTGAGATATGATACTTAAAATTATATTGTACGACTTTTTATACAAATTTGAAAGCAAGCTATGGGAAAACCTTTAAAGAAAAAAACATTTATTCAAATGTAAAATCAATAATAATGGTTATATAATTTGAATAAAAATAAAAGAAAAATAATTTATAGGCATTCCCGGCGCATACTTAGGAGAGCAATATTTTCAAGCATTAATTCGAACTGTACTTATTTTCAGTAAGAAGTGTCAGATTTTTATGATTATTTTTTCATGGAGCCTTAATGTTTCCAAGTTTCACATAATTGATTTAATTTTTAAATTAAATAATACACATACAGAAAAAAAACTTTCGCGCGTAGGAGTTGCGTCGATTTAGCTGCACGCGAGTGTAGTTTGTTTGCAAAATGAAGTGGCAATAGGCCGGTCACATAAGTCGAAGAACTGATAACCGATGGAGTAGCTGAGTTCTTGAGTGGAGACCACGTAAAGGCAAACGTAGTATAGGACGCCCTTCGGCCAGATGGAGCGACGACCTGCGCAAAGTAGCTGGCAGCAATTACAGGCGAAGATCGGGCTCAGTGGCGCGTATTAGGAGAGGCCTATGTCCAGCAGTGGACTAATGCATGCTGTTTATGATGATGTAGTTTGATAAGTTGATGCGGCTGAATGGATTTTGATGCCACTTTATGTCTTGGAATAAAATAACGGATACCTTTCATCATAATCATCACCACGCGAGTTAAAACTCGGGGAACAGACAGTTTGTAAATTCGATGAAAAACATGAGTTTAGCTGCTGTTGCGATATTGACCGAGTCTTATCTTATCACCTGGAAATATACAATAAGTTCGGGAAGCTCATTCTAACATGTAACTACTACACTATGTTTTATTATAGTAAGTTTGAGTGACGAAACGAGCAGGTCGCTTGCCTGATGGTACGCTCATAACAGGTGAAGTGCCACTGAGAACTTTGGTTGCAAAATTTTGCGCATCACTGCACTGCGCTCGCGTCATCCTGAGTATAATACGTGCGACGAAAGATGAGACTTGACGAGCGTCAGTAGTGGGGAGCTTGCGCATGTTAATCCATAATTTGTATATATATTCAGGGATTTTTCAGCGACATTCGGAATTATGTGTATAGCAAAACTATATTAAAATTCATCACAATATTTATTACGAAATAATACAGTTAAAGATAAAAAATGGCAGATTGTCCTAGTCACTGTTACTGTTAGTAAATTATAGTTTTCGTCAGATAACGTTGAGGAACTACCCGGGTTGCTGTCTGGCAAAATCTTCTACTGTCATAATGATCTCAGTATCCGTCAAATTGACAATTATATGATCACTTACTATGTAAGCGTTTTTTTTCCATTCATTTGGTCCCATTTAATTTGTCTTTTCTGTTACTAACTCTATCACATGTTTGAGGTTCCATTGCACATTCTTACTATGTACTTACATAACCTTTTATTGACGCCCCCATTTCGATTAGATTTAAATCAGGGTGGTATGGGGGTAGACGCAATACGTCATGACCGTATTCAGATAGTATTTTGTCAATGCTGAATGTCTTATAATGTTCTTCTTTATGTATTTTTATCTATTTGTACAATAGTAGTTTAAGCATATCTTGAGTGTAAGGAAGCCTTTTTTGGGTTAGCCATGCTTGCATATCAGCTTTCACAAAGTTGCACTCGTATACAACACATCTATAAGCAAAGTAGAAATTTATAAACACAGGTTGAACTCGTCTGTACTGCGGAGGAGTCAAGCGGTGCGTGCGCGGGGCGAGGAGAACAGGGGGCAACTACCGCGCATGCGCAGCGCCTCCCGCGCTCTTTCCGACCTAAAAATCGTCTACTGCGCAAGTCAAACCACGTGGTGTATCAAGTCTCATCTTTTGTGGCGCGTATTGTACGGTAGTACTATTACTTCTTCTGGCCCTGAGATATTAGCCAAGTAATTACGACAAAGACAAAGACAAAAGACAAAGGGTGCATTCCGAGACACGATAAAATCTATGTGAGCGATCACAGTGCTAATTTGCGTTCCGATTCAGATATCGCGCTCATGACAGTTGAGTGCTGCAGTTGATTCGGAACGCTCGTGAGCGTGATTACAAAATCACAACAATATAACCTCAAAATTTGCTCAAAATACAAAGTATTACTCGTAGGGAAAGTAGTATATCTAAAAATTGGTCAATTATCTGTAGTAATATTTGGAAAAATATATGAAAATCACACACAACTGAATTCAAACAACAGTTTTCTTTGCAAACAACCGTCAGTCTGTCACTTTGACAGTCAGCTCACGGTGATATCGGTTTGGGGTATGGTCGGTGTAATCGCAAAATGGTGGATGTAATGACGTAATCCATGACATCACAAGGGATATCGTTGTCGCGCTCACGGTGACTCGGTACGCGTGTAAGCGCAATAATGTCGATTATAGCGTGTCTCTGAATGCATCCAAAAACTAAACCACTATGCAACCACACACACAAATAAACATCCTCTAACATCCACCTGGACCTATTTAGTACAGGAACGGAAAATAATTGTGCACATACACCATATCCAGAAACGAGTTTAGATCTCGTTTTCTTTTGTTTTGTTTTAAATAAATCCATACCAATATATAAAAGTGAACCGTTGTCTGTTTGTTTGTTTGGGGAGCTTTCACGCGATAACGGCTGGACGGATTTTGATGTAAATTGGAATGGAGATAGCTTATACCCTGGAATAAAACATAGGATACTTTTTATCCCGGAAAATTGTAAGTTTCCACGGGAAAACAGGAAAATATTGTTTACTCGCTGTAAGGAACGGTTGCCATGGAAACGAAATAATAACAAGTCTGTCAAAAAACATCAAGAGCGTTGGTGCTATTCTTTTGCATTGGTTTTTAATATCCTAGCCTAGAAGAACAAAGGATGCATTTTTTCGCGATAAACTGTAGTCCGCGCGGAAGAAGTCGCAGGCGAAAGCTAGTAACTTAGAGAAGTCATTAGTTTGCACCATAGCTCTACTAACTCCACTAATAACATAGGTAATTGTGAATCTAACAAAAATCTCCTTATATTTGAAGTCGGTTATTAAATAATTGTTATTTATTTTATTTTCCGCAGCCACAGACTACCACATCTACTTCAAACTTACTCCACCGACATCGTCCAAAATTCGCTCTCCACGTGGGCGACTGACTAAGATCTGCGGAATGCGGGGCCGAAACAGCGCTCTATGGTCCCAGTGCATTGAACTGCAGTGCTCATAGCATACAAATAGAACAATTAAACGAGAAAAAAGAACGCGAACAATACAAGGCACGAGCAGGTAACTTACGCCTTTTTGTACCTGGTATTCATTTCGTCAGTCCGCAGAATAAGGACGTAACTCGGTATTAGCAACTGAGTTATGCCATTTTTCAACTGCGCTGCGTATTTAAAACGACCGTTCAACCTGTAGCGATTGCGTCTGGTAGTCAAGGTCAAGTCTGGTTTCCGAAATTCTAATGATTCGATTGTTCGCGAATTAAGATAAGGCTGCCTGTTCACGATCCGGTGAGTCGTACGACTTTAACGCCTAGTTTTCTTTACTCTTTGCATTTTCTGACTGCTTTTACATCTCTTGAGAACGGCTCAACGGTACTTTAATTAATTTAACAAAAAAATCGTTCAACAACGGTGCAGAAAGATTTAGGGTACACATTTTTTTTAATATCTCTTTTATACGAGGTATACCTCTAAAATAGGTATACTCATGTGAGATGAGTTCCCCGTAGAGTTTCTTGGTGCTCTCTTCTCTAACGGGCATATTTCCGAAGCACCGGTAGGGTATGTATACCAGAAGGGTATTTCCTTTACCAGTGTGAGATTTGTGTGAGACTGGTTTCCTTTACCAGTTGGCGCTTGCCGGCCGCTGCCGTGGCACGCTCGCTTCGCTCGCTCGGCTCGCGCAATGTGTAGTCATGTTCTAACCTAACCTACCCTAGTCTTTAAGCAATTTTTAATAAAATTAAAACTGATATATCTCATAAACTAAGGGACTTCGCGGGGGGGGGGGGGAGGGGGGAGGGGAGGGGTAGCAGGGAGTAGCCCTTCACCTCCCCCATACATCCTTTACCTTAAATCAATGTCATCAGAAGTAAATTTGAAAGTAAGGATGGAAAAAAAAAACTCGGAAGTGGGGGGCTGCGCAACTTTTCCTTCAAAGGGGAGGAGGGTTCCTACCTCCCCCCTACCCCCTCCACCCCTCCCTGCCGCCGAAATCGTTGTATAGATTGTACAGGTTAGTCAGTAATTTCGCTGGAATCATTGCCCTTCAAACCGGAACACAGAAATGTTTACACACTAAGGTAAATACTATCCGAATGACATATACCTAATAATATCATATATCTATACATATACCTAATAATATATCTTTATTCCTTGCGTAATAAAACAGTAACAAAAAGTCTGTAAAGTGAAGATAAGCTATACTGAACAGGAATATGATATTTAAAAAATTGTGTCTGTCTGTCTAGATGTTTGTTCGCGCATCACGTGAAGTCTACTAGACCGATTGACTTGCGGTTTTCAGTTTTAACGGCTTTGACTTTGAATCTTGTGTACTTTGAATCTCAATCCGATGAATAACATAAATAACATAATAACAATAATAGATAAAAAACGATTCGACGGCTGAACGATACTTTATAGGTACTGTTGGTCCTGGTCACTTTTCCCTAGCAAAATGTCTACGCGAGTACCATAATATGGTGGAAATATGGTCCAATTATAAATGATTTTGGTACTGCGTTTGTATTGTTCGCCACAAATGATAATTTGATGAGGACAATTCATTCAACAAGAAACAAAACAAAGGATAAAAAAACACAAAATGTGTACTTATCGGCAACTTTGTCGCTCCATGAATGGTATTTCTTTACACAAGTGTGAATGTCATTCTGCAAATTTCAATGAAACTGAAACTGAATTTTAACCCAGTGAGAGGGAAACATTCAGACATATATTCCTTACGTAATATAAAAAAGTAGGTAAATGCTTTTCACTTATTTACGATAATCCATACCAGTATATAAAAGTGAAATGTGGTATATTTGTTTGGGGAGTTTTAACGCGATTACGGATAAACGGATTTTTATAAAATTTGGAATAAAGATAGGTTATACCCTGGAATAAAACATAGGATACTGTTTATCCCGGAAAATTGTAGGTTTCCATGGGAAATCTAGAAAATGTTGATTACTCGCTGTAAGGAACGGTTGCTATGGAAACGAAATAACAAATCTGTCAAGAGCTGTTATTGTTCTACTTTTTTCATTGGTTTTTAATATCCTAGAAGAACAAGGGTGTTTTTTTTCGCGATAAACTGAATTCCGCGCGGACGAAGTCGCGGGCGGGAAAGATAGTATATTTTATAGAGAAGAATATCATAGGTAGGTAAGAATAATAAGTACCTATTTGGCAAGTCAGATGTTTTGTTAATTAATGTGCGTAAAAGTTAATAATATACTTAATTACTTTGGAGTTACTATGTATGTCGGAGGAGGTATGCTTAACTCAGGGGTAATAGTTTGTCAGGCCGCCCTAGGGCCTTTGACGAGGCATAACGTCTACTAACAAAAGTTAACAAGCGGGACGACGGGCTTAACAAGCCCGAGAGCGATCAAATCCACACATGATTTATTTAAAATTCATACGAGGATCGAACCCAGTGTCCTTGGATTGCAATATAAACGCTCTGCCACCATTTCCACCGCTCGTTGCATTTGCAGTAAATATGATACATCCCCAGCCAATTATTTGCCAGACCTTTTTAAAATCTTTTATTTAACTTGCAATGTTTGTATGTAAGTATGTTTGTTTAGGTCAAATCTAGCAAGCTGAATTAGAAGCACTTCCTCTTATCCTACGGAGTTGAATTTTTGCATGTTGATTCAGTTCCGATGACAATGCATTGTTATAGTAGTCATGACCTGAATCGACAACTAAGATTAGTTCCAAATAAAGGAACTCTTCAGCAGCCAACAGCAAAGACACGAAATGTTGAGTACGCATTTTAGTATGATAGCCGGTTTTAAATTTCACCATGAAATGGCTACTGCATAAAAACTTTTTTTAAATGGTTTATTATTAAGTTATTTCAACAAACGTGGAAGAAAACCCATAACATTGAAGTTAAACGACACCCATACTGCACTTATTATAAAATTTGACGTAACTTAATGACTGGCTCTCTGGTCATAAACCAGTAATTTGGAAATAAACCAAAGGTTTTAGTGGACAACATATATTTTCACATGTTGCTGACAAAGCCCGAGAAGCAGTGAATGCTAGTTGATATAGTATTAATGTAAATTGAAAGTAAAATGAATTAAATTGAATTGTAATTTTTTGGCGAAAGTAAATTGAATATAATGTCACACCTTGTTACAATCATGGTTAAGCACATCCATACCAATACATAAAAGTGAAACGTTGTCCGTTTGTTTGTTTGGGGAGCTTTCACGCGATAACGGCTGGACGGATTTTCATGAAATTTAGAATGGAGACAGCTTATACCATAACAGGTAATAAAACATAGATTACTTTTTATCCCGGAAAATTGAAATTTTCCGCGGTAAAACTGGAAAATGTTGATTACTTACTGTAAGGAACGGTTGCACAGAATGGTCTGTGGTTGCCATGGAAACGAAATAACAAGTCTATCAAAAAACATCAAGGGACCACTATACCTAATTTGCATTGATTTTTAGTATCCTAGAAGAAAATAAGATGCTTTTTTCGCGATAAACAGTAGTCCGCGCGTACGAAGTCGCGGGCGGAAAAACTATTATCTGATATTATGAAAGGCTTGTCATGACATGGCCTTGACTTTCTTGACGGTATGTCCAGATATTTTATTGTGTTTTTATACTAAATCAATTTAAATGTCTATGACGGGCCTGCGTTCGCCTGATAAGTACTGCTAAGGACAGGAGTAGTTCCGCCCAGAACGATGCATCGCGAATTCTTATTTTTGTTCGGCATGAGTGTAGCTCATTACCATTTCAATTTTGTATTTTAAATAGTAACTCTTTAAATATTATCAGTCGAACTGCGTAGATATTAGATACTATGTTTCAATTAACTAACCTAAGCTAGATAAGAATAATAAAAAATAAAACCTGTTACGGTTTTTTTATGAATATTTATTTCTTTTTTACTTTTTTTTGTGGCGTTATAACTTTTGACGAAAATAAAGGTATTTATAAATTTTATTTTTTATTTTTAACGTTCTAAAGTTGGTTTTTGTTTTGGTTTTTCTTCTTTTTGTGAGGTACCCTGAAAGTTTCAGCCGGATAGCTAATCGGGAAGTGCTCTAAATTTGAATTGCAAGATTCCAGGACAGACAAAATACATAGATACATACAAACATACAAGTGAAATTAAATAAAAGCTTTTAACTTTTAAAATAAAAATGATTTATGACAGGGTGCCGAGATAGGAATTTTTCGTGGGGCTAAATTCATGGACGCCGAGATGGGAAAGTGCCGAGGGACTAAACCCTTTAGGCCCGGTTCTAGCACTTTTAGCAATTTTCGATCATTTTTTAACGTCTGTTACTTGTTTTATAATTAACCCAGAACTATGAAATTGGTATCACAACAAAATTTTACATATTATCTCGTACTTTGTGAACACAGAAACATGATTAGTATGAATTCACTCGATAGAAAATAAATGCAAAGGTAACACTACTTTATGCTTAGAACATTGATTGGAAAGAGACCCCGTCACTAAATGATATCAAAGTTAGACCAAGAGAAAGAGCTTATTATGATTGAGAAAATGTTAAGACACTTTTTAATTCAAAGCTTTAGTTTTCCTACAGATAAATAAAAACCTTAAATTTGACTCCCGAGATGTATCATCTTTCCCGCTCTACTTGATCACGGATGAGAGGGACAAAAAATTCACTGACACCCGCCCCTAAGTCTTAAGTTCCTGTATTTTTTCTGGATACAGTGCCCTTCAAATTGTAACTCAGTGAAGTTTCCACATTAAACTGCAGTACCTGCACGATTATAAGTAGTTACGTAATACGGCATTTTGATTTTCGCTATCAAAAACCACCATCGCCCAACGTTCGGGCTTTCCCCGCAACATTACATACATGCTTCGAAAACGCGTACATTACTCTAGGAGTCTCTTTGAAAAGTTTTTATCAGCCAAAAACGTATTTCCTCCGTCACGGCTTATAAACCGTGTTAAAACATTGGAATAAATTCGTAATGGGTTCTTAAAGTTCAGGTGCTACGTAGTGTCTGACCTTGGTGCTAGAATTTTGAGTTGTTTTACTACTACGGAGTCACGCCCCGCGGGTTTGCTTGCTTTCCTGCAAGAACTGTGCGCATAAGCATATCTTCTGAATTAACTATAAATTTCACGTGAAAATTGGTTTGGATTTTGGTTGTCGCATGCTCTCTTTTCTTTTCGTGAACGTCATTCCGATGGTCGCAGGTTCAAGTCCAGCTACGTGGTAGCATTTTATCTTTCATAAATATAACGTAGGTTCACGCCTATGCATTTCATAAAGATCAGCAGTAGGCAGTTTATGTAATTTTTTAATTGAAGCCATTTAACATTATACCACCTTTAATGATTCTGAGCATATCACCTTATAGATGTAACTATGTTATGGTAATAGATATTAAATGTTGTGGTTACAAGCATTTTAAGTGGAGCCTGACAAAATAAAAACACCTTTTTATCCTTTATGTATATATTTTTTAGATTTTCATGATCTTCATCAGCCTATATCTGTTCACAGCTGGACATAAGCACGACATTGAACTCGGTCTTCAGCTCTTCTCATCTATTTTCTTCCGGACACTTTTAGCAGGTCGTCACTCCCCATGGCGCATGGCGTCATAGACTACGTTTACATAAACGTGGACAAACGTACCAAACGTAACGTTTTTAGATTTTGCTTTGTGTAAATTGTTGTTTTTTGGTAAATACGTATTTTATTTATTGTACAGAAATATATAACGTCATGTCGTTGTCTTCGTATTGCTTCTACGTTACCAAATTAGTTAATTTATTTACAACATTTCTATTTTAATTTATACTGACTCGTCGTCGGTTAGATAAATAACGAATGAATGGAACTCTCAGCTGATATATTCCTTGTGTTGTGCCACGTGACTGTATAAAAAAAGAATTAAAAATAAATGTTCTAAATGAGCAGTCAAAGTTGAAAATAGAACGGAGTAGCGATGCAACGATATCGCGATGGCATGCACCGGGACCGGGTGATAGTTTTATAAAAATATGTCACTGGAAGCGTTCTATTAAAAGCTTTCATTTATCTTGCAATGTTTGTATGTATGTATGTTTGTATGTATGTTTGTTTAGGTCAAATCTTGCAAGCTGAATTAGAACCACTTCCTCTTATCCTATGGAGTTGAATGTTTAAATGTTGGTACAGTTCCGAAGACAATACATTTATATGGTAAGCATGACCTGAGCCGACATCCAGGATTAACTTCAGATAGAGGAACTCTTGTACGGTCAACAGCACAGGCACGAAATTTTATGTTTGATTTTATTATGTTAGCCGGTTTTAAGTTATACCATGACATGGTTACTACACTCAAGGTTGGGTCCTGACTAGGGAACTCCTCAACGGTTAACAGCACAGACACGAAATGTTCTGTACGCATTTAATTGTGACAGCCTGCCCTAAGTTTCACCATGACATGGCTACTGCATAGACGCTATTTTAAAACGTTTTTTAACTAACTTATTTGTTTTCATTACGTGCCCCTCCCATCCAAAATGCATCCAAATATACAAAGGAACGGGTAATTGTTTTATATTTCATTCTATCCCTATTTGATATGGGTAGAATTTTATAGAGTTAGAGTTTTTTTGAGTTAGTTTTTATATATAACTTTTATTGTAATGTTATCGTTACGAAATCACGAAATTTAAATCGAAATTGTGGGCAGATCGCGTACTAGGGGAGTTCAACTAAATGTATACTTTTGTGGCGATGATAAAATTCAAAATACGCAGGACACATGGAAAGGTGAAAATGTAACGATCCAAGGTTACCATAGAAACGTAGAAAGATTTAAAGAACCTGGCCATCTTACATCTTTCACGGATCCTTCTCAAGTTCGTCAAGTGTTACGAAGGCCAACGGGCGTCTCGTTCAGATACTTATAATAAAGCGACTCTTCCTTAATATCTTCTCCTTATTTTCATGTTCATATCCCACCCAACTTAATCATTTGATACTTCAGTTCTATTTTAAGCCCCCCTTTTTTAGAGAAATATATTTGTTTGTCCGCAAATAAACTGTTATGTGACTCCTGTCCTTAGTCCGAAAGTGTCTTTTGGACATAGAGATTTATGTCCTCATAGGTTTTGGATGAAAAAAAAACAGAGTAGGTACCTAAGCCAAAAATTACACTTACACTAAAGGTTATTTTCATTTTTAACTTTTGCTTGTAATGTATGAGAAAAAGAAATAAAAGGCGCTGGGATGAAAAGTAGAGTGTATCCCTCGGGCGCAAAATTATTTTCCCTCGGGCGACGTATATTGAATCCCTCGCTACGTTCAGGATTCTACTTAAGAATCCTTCACTCCACTCTGGATTCAAAATAGCGCCCTCGCCGGAACACAATCTATTATTATGTATCATCAATAGTTTTCATAGCGCGCGCCAAATAATTTTATAGGCCGCCAATTTATAGGCAAATTTTTGATATCTTATATTATTGTTATTTACGCAGATATCTCCAATTTTTTGATAAATACATTTCTACTATATTACTCGCTGATAATGTGGCTTTTTATAGGTGAACGTTTTTTTTTGTGTTTCTCTATTACACACAAACAAACAAACAAAAAAGCATCTCTTAGTAATATTAATAATAATAATAAGTTTGTTTATTTGAATACTGATTAGTATAGAAAAATGTGGTACTATACCGTGTACATCATTCCAATGAATGTCGAGGTGTCTACGACACCCATCAGTGAATGAATAGACTGCCAGCTATATTAAGTACTAGCTGTGCCCGCGGCGTTGCCCGCGTTGTAATTTTTCTGGTATTTAAGGATCCTATGAGTTATTTCAGAACAAAAAGTACCGGTTGGTTCAGTGGCTAGAGACCCTACTACGAAATCAAACGGTCGTGGGTTCGAATCCCGCAAGGTTCAATCGTTTGTGTGATGAGCAGAAATGTTTGTTTCCGAGTCATGGATATTTATCCGTTATCTAGTGCCCATAGTACAGGGTATCCTAGTTTGGGGCTAGATCATTGGTGTGAATTGTCCCGAATATTATTATTAATTATTAATTAGATTTCCCGCCCGCGCCTTCGTCCACGCGGACTACAGTTTATCGAGAAAAAAAGCGTCCTATATTCTTCTAGGATATTAAAAACCAATGCAAAAGTAGTTATAGCACCAACGCTCTTGATGTTTATTGACAGACTTTTTATTTCGTTTCCATGGAAACCGTTCCTTACAGCGAGTATTCAACATTTCCCAGTTTTCCCGTGGAAATTTACAATTTTCCGGGATAAAAAGTATCCCATATGTATTCCAGGGTGTAAGCTATCCCATTCCAAACTTCATCAAAATCGCGTGAAAGCTCCCCAAACAAACAAACAGACAACGTTTCACTTTTATATATTAGAATGGATATACCAAATTTCAGAAAGCTTCGATCTGACGTCAGATAGTTGTTTATCGATTGATCGGCTTCTACTCATCGGATTGAGATACCAAGTACACCAGTGTTCAAGTAAAACCCTTTGCTATCCAACAGTGATAACCAGCTTAAAAGCTAAAAAAAACACGCCTACGATGCGTATAAATTATATACTGTTGGAATGTGCTTATCAAGGCCTTCAATTTGATACCCATAATATAAAATTGGAAGTTTCTTTTTTCGCCTTCTTAATTTGAGCCATAATGCCGCAATATTGGATTTTTCAAAACAAAAAAAATCTTTGTTACTCGGGGGGATGTAAGGGTTCTAACGATACCCCATACGTCTAAATCTGAAATCTGTTCAGGCATTTAAAAGTTATGGTGGAATAAAGAAACTCAGATACATACAAACATATATGAATGCTAAAAACATAACACTCCTTTTTTTTGGACAGTCGTATAAAAATCGCATCGCAATCGATTCAGAAGTTTTTTACGTGATGAGCAAACAGACAGACACGATTTAAAATAAACGTTTTCTTTCGGTACGTAGCTTATTTTAAGTACCATGGACCATTTTTTTTAATACCGTTCCGTTCCGCTTCTTTGTACCGTTTTTATGGTACTTACTGCTTTATTATATGTATAGATATAGATAGAAGACGATATAGATTAGGTAATTAAGCTAGATTCTAGCTTATCAAGTAGACTAATTTTATTCGTCTCGTGCCACATTAATCCGCGTAGTTACTGCGCGGCCTCGGGCGCGGTCGTAAACTGGCGAGTCAGTGTTTCGCAATCGCTTATTAACATTCAGCAGGAAGCCAGTTCTGACCGCCCTTGACTTACTGCTGGCTGGCGATGATTGTTGAATATCGGCCTAGAACAGCCTAGATAAGTCTTTTTGCCTTCCGCAATATTTTAGCCTCGTTTCAAGTTCGGTCTTCACCACTTTATCTCAAAAAAGGTAAATTCCTCAAATTGGCTGCTGGCGTAAAACTGGCTGGTCGACACTTAAAAACTAACGTTGCGCAGGAAGCCAGCTTTGACCGCTCTTGGCTTACTGTTTGGCGAATTTTAGCCTAGAAGCATCATGAGGTTTTAGTTATGGCCTTCTGCAATTTTCTCGCGTTGTCTCAAAAAACTGTTCATCTCAAAAAAAGTTAGATTCCGCAGGTTGACTGCTGCTGGGGCCAGCAGCAGTCAACCTGCGGCGTAAAACTGGCTGGTCGTTAAGCAAACAAAGTAAAAGTATTTTATTGTAAATAAGCAAAATAATAGCACATATGCGACAAAATTAACATCTCATGAACAATGAGACATACATAAAACATTATAAAAGCATCAAATCAATAACATTTTGGTAAACTAAGTATTCTTATAGTTTGAAAAGGAAACTCAAAAACTAACGTTACGCAGGAAGCCAGCTTTGACTTTAGTCTAGAAGCGTCCTGAGATTTTTGTTTTGGCCCTTCCACAAGGTAACCGTTTTCACTGAAGTCCTATTTTCGCCACTTGTTCCCTGAGAAATGCAAAGGTAAACGCTGTTGCCATTGAGACAAGCCATAAAGCGTAAAACTGTAAAAGCCTTCAGCTATATTTCCGCCTTGTAAACATCCCTAAATTTCAATCAAGTAAACGTAATCACCGGAACGAGATATTTGATGATGACAGCCCTATGAAAAAACTATCAAAAAAGTGTTAATTCCGTAAAAAGTAACAGTATTGCGAAACCGGTAGTAAACGTTGATGATTTTTTTTTATGACGCGTGACAATCTAGTAACCGGTAAAGCCGAGTGGACATTAGACATACAGATTCTAACTTGGGCTGATCTACGGAAATATGAAAAAAAATATATATGAAAATCAAACATGGAATAGGTTAGGTTAGGTTAATTAGGTCGCTCAGCGAGCTATGGAGAGAGCTGTGCTTGGAGGTTCTCTGAAGAACAAGATTCGTAATTAAGATATACACGACAGAGAACTAAGGTAACCGACATTGCTTTAGGGATAAGCAAGCTAAAGTGGCAGTGGGCTGGTCACATTTACAGGAGAACCGATAACAGTTGGAGTAGACGAGTTCTCGAGTGGAGACCACGTTTAGGCAAACGTAGCATAGGACGCCCTGTGGCCAGGTGGAGTGATGACCTGCGAAAAGCGGCTGGAAGAAAATGGATGAGGAGAGCTGAAGACCGAACTCAGTGGCGTACATTAGGAGAGTCCAGCAGTGGACAAAAAATACTTAATTTCTAGGAGGTTTAACTTAAGGCGTTGCTTTCTCTATTTTTTTACTTTCCTTTGATATACTTTGAATTATGAATAGGATAGGTCATAAAATAGTCATAAAATGTACAAAGCCTTGGGTTTGTTTTGTACCTACCATTCTCTCGATTAGGTACTTCACGCCTTTCAATAACGATGAATTACGTTTCTTGTTTATTAGTTATCTGATCACCGTAGTACCTATTTAGCGTAGCCATTAACATTTTAATTGAAAGTATTGTTTAGTAATTTCGCTTTCGACATGTTCAATCCATACCAATGTATAAAAGTGAAACGTTGTCTGTTTGTTTGTTTGTTTGGGGAGCTTTCACGCGATAACGGCTGACGAACGGATTTTGATGAAACTTGGAATAGAGATAGAATAAAACATATAATAGATCCTGGAATAAAACATAGGATACTTTTTATTCCGGAAAATTTCCACGGGAAAACTGGATAAATGTTGATTACTCGCTTTAAGAAACGGTTGCCATGGAAACGAAATAAAAAGTATGTCAAAAAACATCAAGGTTGGTGCTATACCTACTTTTGCATTGGTTTTTAATATCCTAGAAGAACATAGGATGCTTTTTTTCGCGATAAACAGTAGTCCGCGCGGACGAAGTCGCGGGCGGGAAAACTAGTATATTATATTAACAAGTCTCTATTTAAGATATTGTCTTGACCCACTTGGGATTGCCTATATAACAGAAGGTCTATCTAGAAGGGGTGATCACTAGTGGGGTGCTCTATCCAAACTCGGAATAAATACTAATACTTTTTATTAGGTTTTCACTGTGTACATATATTAACAGACAAGTATATGTACGGAGTCACGTCGGGGTCAACAGTTTAGGCACACTTGGGATTGCCTATATAACAGAAGGTATATCTAGAAGAGGTGATCACTAGTGGGGTGCTCTATCCAAACTCGGAATAAATACTAATACTTTTTATTAGGTTTTCACTGTGTACATATATTAACAGACAAGTATATGTACGGAGTCACGTCGGGGTCAACAGTTTAGGCACACTTGGGATTACCTATATAACAGAAGGTATATCTAGAAGAGGTGATCACTAGTGGGGTGCTCTATCCAAACTCGGAATAAATACTAATACTTTTTATTAGGTTTTCACTGTGTACATATATTAACAGACAAGTATATGTACGGAGTCACGTCGGGGTCAACAGTTTAGGCACACTTGGGATTGCCTATATAACAGAAGGTCTATCTAGAAGGGGTGATCACTAGTGGGGTGCTCTATCCAAACTCGGAATAAATACTAATACTTTTTATTAGGTTTTCACTGTGTACATATATTAACAGACAAGTATATGTACGGAGTCACGTCGGGGTCAACAGTTTAGGCACACTTGGGATTGCCTATATAACAGAAGGTCTATCTAGAAGGGGTGATCACTAGTGGGGTGCTCTATCCAAACTCGGAATAAATATTAATACTTTTTATTAGGTTTTCACTGTGTACATATATTAACAGACAAGTATATGTACGGAGTCACGTCGGGGTCACCAGTTTAGGCACACTTGGGATTGCCTATATAACAGAAGGTCTATCTAGCAGGGGTGATCACTAGTGGGGTGCTCTATCCAAACTCGGAATAAATAATACTAATACTTTTTATTAGGTTTTCACTGTGTTTAGGCACACTTGGGATTGTCTATATATCAAAAGGTCTATCTATCGGAGGTATTCACTAGCACGACGGAAACAATGTTAATATGATAGTTTTTTTTTGTGTATATGTTTACCAAAATACATATTTAAACGACTATTACAAGGGATGCCGCACGCTAAATCTGTTTAGCTGGCATTCCGGCAGTCACCTATACTCTATGTGAAAATGATTAATAAGTCTCAATGAATAATCAGTGAGTAGGTACAAAACCTTTAAAAATGTGCAATTAAATAACGAATGATCTTAAGTGATTAACGCAAAATGTTTTACGACTTAGTGATAAAGTAATAATATTGTATTTTAAAAGCTTCCGTACATCGTAGCCATAAAATAAGCTGCAATAAGAATTACTTTGTATATTCATTCTCAGAGTGCAATAAAATGTGCATAAAATTCAGTCACAAGTACAAAACACTTGTTACAAAGTAGTGCATCAACATTGTGATCAGCTTAGACTCATAACTCGTAAGTGTTTATGAGTTATGACTTTGTGGATTGGTTACACGTACAATAAGGAGGACACTTACGCCGTTATGCAGCTTTTAGTGCACGGTTTTAGTGCATATGATTTAATGTAACAAGTTTTATATTAAAAATCGTACAAATAATCAATGTAATAATGTGTATTATTAATATTTTATTTCAATGTATATAATTATAAATTGTCTCATCGAATACGCATGGCAATTCAACGGGGCAATGCCATCAGCAAATGGGTAAGTTGGTTGGGCTAGAACATGACTATATTATGCCAGTAACGGCAGTTATCAATACTTATAATAAAGCAATAAGTACGAAAAAGTCTGTACAAAGAAGTCAATTAAACAAAAAAATGTCTAGGTTACTTAAAATAAGCCACTGAACAAGATATAACATTTAAAAAATCGTGTCTGTCTGTTTGTTTATTTGCACGCACCACGTAAAAAACTTCTGGAACGATTGCAGTGCGGTTTTCACTGTTGAATAGCTTAGGGTTTGACTTCAAAACAGGTGTGCTTGGTATCTCAATCCAATGAGTAGAAGCCGAGCAATCGATAAAAACTTTTTGACGGCTGAAGAAATGTTGATCAAATGTTGGTACACCGATACTTAAGGTATTGTTTTTATGTTTATTTATTTTAGTACGGATATGTGCTGTTGGTCTATAACTGACCTCTACAGCGTCAAAGGCGGGCGCAAAAGCGCTCCGCCGCAATGCGTGACGCAGAAGGCGCACGCCAAAGTTAAGTTTTGGCCACTTGCTCAAGGGCACCCAAGGGGTACGAACCTCGGCTTGGACAAATGCCATTGATTACGGGGGGTCTGACTAAACACCCCTGGATCGCTACTGTTAGGTAGAGATCGAGGGGGCCCTAATGAAATGGCTGGAGCCCTTTGAATTATTTGCATAACTGACCACCGATTCGGAATACACCTTCGAGAAGAATCGGCAAGACACTCGAAGGCGAATAAAATCGACTTTAATTACGGGACCTTCGACCTCGCCGGGTTGGTGTCTCTGTCTAATTGAGTTGAAAGATAGTGAAGACGGGTTGGACGAATCTATCGCTGCCTGCACTGCGGCAGCGATTTCATCGTCCGGATCGCTCAAGATATCTCTAGGGCAGCTACGGAGGGGTCGTGCGTCTGTTGTCGCGTCTGTCGAGTAGTCAAAGGCCTGAACTACAATAGGGTTGGGGTGATAGGGTGCCGCGTCAAAGTAGCGGCGAGAGGCAACCTTCATGTACTGAAGGATCGAAGGAAGCTCGAGATCTCTATGCAGGTCGATGTTCCTCTGATACTACTGCAAAGCGGACGAATTTATTTTGTAAAGTATGAAGTTTCTCTAGGGAAATGCGGGAGGCGTGAGCAAATACTATGGACGAGTATGTCATTGTCAGTCGGACGCAGGTTTTGTGTTTTGTGTCAACTTATTTCTAAGGGACATTTTACTGTGCCTGCCTAGGAGTAAAGCGAGGCGGTATTGGTAGAAGGCCGCCTTTGTGTGGACGGTGCTTATATGCATGTCGAAGTTGACTCGATAGTCAAGGGTGACTCCCAAGTATTTAGTTGACCTTTCCCACGGTATGGGTCGGTCATTGATCGTGATGTTGTCGATTGGAAAATAGCGTTTAACCCCGTGAGTGAAACGCATTGCTACGTTCTTCTCGGGATTAACCGTTATCCGCCACTTACGGAACCATCCATAGAGCGCTCGGAGCGCTCGTTGGATGATTCTTTGAAGAACGGTTGGTTTGCATCCAGTGGAATAAAAAAAGAGGGCGATCTCTACTTTGGGAGTGCGGGGAAAATCGCTTGTGTAAAGCGTGAACAGGAGTGGAGACAGCACGGAGCCCTGAGGGACTCCGGCTCTGATGGGATGGGGGGTGGATCAGTCGCCCTCGACACGATAGCGGCTCCGGCTCCGGATAGTGAGGTAGTCTTGTACTATAACCACAAGACGATCTGGCAACCCGAGCTGGTGTAGCTTGTATATCAGTCCACGTGCCAGACCTTGTCAAATCCTTCACTACGTCTAGGAAGACTGCTATCGTGGTTATGGGTTTTGGTTTACTATTGAAACCTTTAAGGATGTGCTCAGTGATGCGGTGCACTTGCTGAGGGCAAGAGTGTCTTGCTCTAAAGCCGAACTGCTCATCAAGGATGAGTTTTCTTGATTTCACGACGGACCAGAGTCGATTCAGAAGATCTTCCCCAGAGAGCTGAGGAGACTGATGGGGCGGTAGCAGAGGGCTCGGATGCTTTCTATCCTGGTTTGTGTATGCCGATGACGTCGGCACTCTTCCAGGCGTCGGGGAAGATGCTAAGAGATAAACTAGCGGGATAGAAACAGCTTGAGGACTTTGTTGCTGATGCCATCAGCGCCAGGGGCCTTTCGCACTTTGAGGTCCTTGATAATCGACTCGATAGGTCATTTCTACTTTCTAGTTCGTGGTCCACCGCGGCAATGTGGACAGGATCAACGTGATCGTTGACGGGGGTGCACTGGGCTTCGAGACTCTCCGCCAAACATTCGGCCTTCTCCTCGTCTTCGAATGCTGGCGGGAGGTCGAGTCTATTGAGAGGGGGCATTATGGTAATGGTATCGGATTTAAGTTTTCTCGCCGACCCACCAGGCCTACTGGGGGTCGGCGAGAAAACTTAAATTAAATAAATAACTTAAATTTCAGATAATAAGTCGTCCCAACGTTGTTCGCGCAGCTTGCTAATGCGCGTCCTGACCATACGGTGGCAGTAGCTCAATGTGGCTTTGCGTTCTGCGATGGGAATTGCATCGTAGGCTCAGGTCTTTTTAACCTAGAGAAATGACCAAGCGTGCAAAGGTGTGGATACAGCTACTCGTAGTTAGTTATACATATATATAAAGGGACTTCAAATAATAATATAATATTTACCACAAAAAAATTGGTTTTTATGTGAATTTCGTAGGTCACGATCCGATCCAGTCGTGTATACCACTCTTCATCTCACCGAAGCATCTATCACGCAACACATCGAGATTATAGGTATGTTAATTAAGTCCGTAGATTAAATAGGCAGTTTGCGTGTTCACCAATTTGCGTAATGGTAAAAAAGTAAATTTTACGACCATCGATTATCGGCCGATCGGCGCACTCCATTCACGTTCGGAAACGAAATGTTATGTAAAAAGTTCATGTCTTTGTCTCTGTTGTTAGGTTGTAAGTTAACAAGAGTTTTTATGTTATAAAGGCGTAAGTGAAGGATGACGAGTCGACATAAAAGGGAAGAAGTGCCATGATATTTTTTATATTTCTTTCATTACATTCTGTTTATTGATTTACAATATATATATATATATATAGAATACTAGCTGAAGCCCGCGGCATCGCTCGCGTGTTCATATTAATATATAGCCTATGACACTCACAAATAACGTGGCTTTCTACTGGTAAAATAATTTTCAAAATCGGTTCAGTAGATCCAGAGATTACCCCCCTACAACCTCACAAACTCACAAACTTTACCTCTTTATAATATTATATAGTATAGATATAGATAGTATATAGTTTATATACTATAATAGTATAGATTTATTTAAGATTGATGTTTTTTTAATAGTTTAGTTATGTTTTTTTAAAACTGGCATACTTATTATTAAAAAACAGTAAATTGTAAAAAAATATAAGCACACCTGTCCGCTGAAATATTTTAATTATGATCTAAGATGTGCTATTTTTAGTCACCTGTTGTGTATATTTACAGTACTATATAATAGACTTTTAGACGAACAAAATCTAGATAATTGCAGACACGTGTGCAAATATTAGACTAAATATCTAGATATCTATATAATTATGTAAACACACAGACATGGTATTTACTCATCTAGCAAAAACATTTCAAGTTAGGAAAATATGTTTTATAGAGTTTGTGTAATCTGAGAAACTATTTGACCGTTTATGTTTTAATACTGGTTATACATTAATACTCTGACATATATGTACTACTTTATTAACCCCCGAAATCGAAAAAAGAGGGGTGTTATAAGTTTAGGGTGTTTAGGTATGTCTGTCTGTGGCATCGTAGCTCCCAAACGAATGGACCGATTTTGATGCGTATTTTTTTCTGTTTTAAAGCTGATGTGATCGAGTTGGTTCTCAGCTTTAGTAAATTATTGTAATGGGTTATATAAATTTAAATTTGTGCTTGTACCTATTACGAAGCTTAGGAGAATGTAAAAGATTAAACATTAAAATGTAGTTTTCCCCCCCGCGACTTCGTCCGCGCGGACTACTGTTTATCGCGAAAAAAGTATCCTATGTTCTTCTAGGATATTAAAAACCAATGCAAAAGGAATAATGCCACAATGTGCAAAAGTAGGTAAAGCACCAATGCTCTTGAAGTTTTTTGACAGACTTGTTATTTTGTTTCCATGGCAACCGTTCCTTACAGCGAATAATCAACATTTTCTAGTTTTACTGTGAAAACTTACAAATTTTCCGGGATAAAAAGTATTCTATGTTTTATTCTAGGGTATAAGCTATCTCCATTCTAAATTTCATCAAAATCCGTTCGGCCGTTATCGCGTGAAAGCTCCTCAAACAAACAAACAAACAAACAGACAACGTTTCACTTTTATGTATTGGTATGGATATTACCTGTGCCTGTGGCTTTGCCCTCGTGGGCATGTTTCTGAGAAAGAAGCATCTTATTTATGTTATTCCGAGACCACAAGTACCTAGAAATATACCAAATTTCGTTCAGCCGTCAAATAGTTTTTTATCGATTGCTCGGCTTCTATTCAACGGATCGAGATACCAATTAGGTACACGAGTTTTTGTCAAAACCTAAGCCATTCAACAATGAAAACCGCATCGTTATCTGTCCAGTAGCTTTTACGTGATGCGCGAACAGACAGACAGACACCATTTAAGAAAATGCTATAGTTATCAATAGCTTATTTTAAGTACTATCTTCATTGTACAGAATTTTTGTTACTTACTGCTTTAATATAATAATAGTTTATGTAAATAAACTTTGTTAAGCCGGGCGAAGCCGGGATGGTTCGCTAGTTTAAATATAAACAAACACAAACAATATTTTTAAAGTCCCTGAGGTCATAATACTATTTCGCGCCAAAAGCTCTCGCGGGTGCTACCAACGTTTTTGTGTAGACGAGTCACGCGTGCTTTTTGTACGAGGTACTTGAACTTCTGTCAACCTGTTGGTGCCTGTAGAAACACTCGTGGGAGTCTACTGGACTGGGATCGGCTATCGGACGTATTAAGGACGGACACTTTGGGGTGAGCAGACCATACTGTGCATTTGTGTATTTGAGTGTGTTTGAGGTGTTTAAATCCAATATGGAAAGGGCTTTGGGGTAGTCGAAATATATTAGATCAAACTTCCTATTTATTATAAAGAATTTATAATACTTTAAATTAATTTTATTAATATTTTATATTTTTGTTTATCACAAGACTTAGAACATACATACCGCCACAGTCAGATTGTGTTTGAGATTGTTAATATCATGCGAGGTAACAAGCGTCACTTTTAAAAAGTACTAAGTATGGTACTTGCTGCAGGTCACACTATTTTTTTGTAACTTTACCAGTTACGTCAACTTTTCATACAAGGTAGTTGTATCTCTTCTGTCAATATTTAAGTGCCTGTAGACTCGGAGTGTACTGGGCCGACTTTTGAAGTTACTGAGAAATTGACAGAACGGGAGCTTCGGAGGTAAACCCAGGATACTGCAGGCGAAAAGTAGTAGAAGAACAAGAATCAAAATAAGTGTTTATTGGCACAACGCACATTATTGCATCCGAAAATAAAATACAGCAGAGACGCCATAAACGGAAACCCGTTGATCCGAACATCTGTATCATCCGAACAACTGTTTAATCCGAACAGCCCAGCCAGCCCTTACCGCTCCCCGCACTCGCCAGTTGCCTGCCGTGATTTTTTGATGCCACACTTACGTGTTTTTACCCGACAACGGCGAAGCAAGGGAAGGGTAATAAGTTTAACAGTCATGTATGTATGTATTGAGGATGTTCCACCATAGCGTCGCCCCTATTCGTCCGATTTTGTCAAGCGCGGTATCAATCGATTTGTCTTCGTTGATCATAGGCTATTTTTTACCCGACCGGGTTTTATTTTTTGAACTTATATGAACTCGACATTTGGAAGCGTATTGGTTTAACAAGTTGTAGGACTTGCAGGTCGATATACCCCCGCCCCATGCCTTAGTCCCCTCCTGCGCCTGCCCGCATACCAACATCGTTATCTAACAACCACTCGAATATCAGTCGGTGCTTTGATGTACACTTTGTATTGATGATTTTGACGCGCAGTGATTGATGGACGATGAATGCACTTGAAATTATTTATTAGCAGTGTATAGGGCTGTCACTAATAAGTTAGTTTAGGCAATTATAAAATATAACATGCATACAGGAAAATTTTATATTATTATTTTCTTTCTAAATCATGTTTTCTTTAGGTTTTTTGTATTCATTTTTATATTTTGCCACGACTAGCAATAAATAAAATAATAATTTGCAATAAACCTGCAAGGCTTCCAAACTGTGTGGTCTAGAGTTCTAGATCTAGAATGACCATCAAAACCCGTATTCACACCAATATATAAAAGTGAAACATTGTCTGTCTGTTTGTTTTTTGTTTGGGGAGATAATTTCACGCGATAATGGCTGGACAGATTTTGATGAGTTTTGGTATGGAGATAGTTATACCCTGGAAAAAAACATAGGATACTTTTTATCATCATCATCCTTCACACTCAAACGGCTGAACGGATATTGATGAAATGTGTTATTATTATACCCTGGAATAACACAGGGATACTATTCTTCATCATCACCATCATCGTCCCTCACGCTGGTGAAACCGCGGGGCGCGGATAGTCTGTCTTAATCTATAACTACCTATATATACACACACTCTTATTATACAGTGAATAATAAAGCTGTATGTAACAAAAAGTCTGTAAAAAGAAGATAATAAAAAAAAAAGTAAAATTATTATAAAATACAATAACCCCGACTGCGAACAAAATTATTGAATACGAGCTTTAATATGAATATAATACGAAATTTCTAAGGAAGTGTTGTGTCTATATTTTTGTTACTTCTTCACGCTTAAACGGCTGAACGGATTTCGATGAAATTTTGTACGGGAGTAGCTTATAATCTGGATTAACACATAGGCTGCTTTTAATCCCTGAAAGAAGTATGGTTCCTGAGGGACGCTGGTGAAACACGCGGCACAGCTAGTATTTATATAAATTTAATGTTACTTTTTTACTTACGTATTTTACTTTACTTTAATAGTTGCAATTGCAACATTAGACTATAGTATTAACATTAACTTTAATAATATAAAATTGAAAAGTTTGTAAGAGAGCTTAAAAGAAAATTGCTACTGTTTACTGTTTAGGTTGTCTGGAAGAGATCGCTTTTTAGCGATAAGACCGCCCATTGTCCCATATATTTTGTATAAATGTTTTAGTTATTATTGTATTTTTGTTCTATGTGGTGTACAATAAAGAGTTATCTATCTATCTATCTATCTATCTATAAAAATAAGATATATATTTTTGAAATGGTATTTTCAAGACCTGTATTTAAATACCTCACTCGATAGGTTTTGGTAATTTTTTGTTCCGTCGGAAATACATTATGGCAGTATGGCATATTAGTTTTCTTGACATTTCATATATCCTACAGCACTCTCGTGATAAAGACGACTCCAATGATACCTTATTTATCAAAATCCATCAAGCCGTTTAGGCTGTAGGACGCGCCTATTAAACATACAAACAAACAAACAAACATGCATACCTACTATCCAAACACATAACCCTCCTCAGTCGGTAAAATACAGACTTAAAATAAGCTATTGAGAAAATGATGAATTTAAAAATGGTTTGTCTGTGTATTTTCGCATCACGTAAAAACTATTAGATCTATTGCAATGCGGTTTTCATTGTCGTATAGCTTAGATTTTGACTGAAAATCTGGTGTACCTACCTACATGGTATCTCAATCCGATGAGTAGAAGCGGAGCAATTGATAAAAACATATTTGACGACGCACGAAGTTTTATCAAATTTGGTAAATTGGTAGTTTTGGTTTTGGAATAACACATAGGGTCCTTATATCCCAGAAAAATTGCCACACTGGCAAAGCCGCGGAACTAAATTTCGTAGACTGAGTGAGCTATTAGTTAGTTAGTTTTTAGTAAGTGCAAAAATTAATAAGTACCTATTATTGCTAGTGGCTCTGTGAGCTGTAGACCTCGCGAGTCTGTCTATGCATGAACTGAACTTTTAAAACTGAAAATATGTTCACCGCATAGCTTAAAACAAAAAGCTGAGAGACATATGTGAAAACGGGTCCCATATCTCTGCCATGTTAAATTTTTTCGAAAAACCGAATCGAAAAAACATGATTATTGAACCTGCTCACAAAATTTCAAGAGAATCGGTTGAGAAATGCGACCTGTAGAGGAGAATAGCCGGATATCCGCCTGACATAAGAAAACATTTTGCCACAGCTGAAACGGACACGCTTCGTGCTCGCTCGTTCAATAAATATGTACTTTTTAAAACAAGCTTTTAAAGTTAATATCACCAGTACTATTTCAGACCCGAGAACTCATCGAGACACAAATCAAATGAGCCCAAACTCGAAGGGGTTTCATCATTTGATTGTCGAGTTACTACACTATACTATACTACTGTACTATATATTTACATATTTATGTGTAGGTATATTGGAATATATGTGTATATATGTTTATTCATTGTATTCAGTTTTTATTATTTATTTGTTATATTATAATGCACCACCGTCTTTGCCGTATATTAATTCCTTTCCATCCAAAGGTTGTCTGGAAGAGATCGCTTTTTAGCGATAAGACCGCCCATTGTCCCATTTATTTTGTATAAATGTTTTAGTTATTATTGTATTTTTTGTTCTATGTGGTGTACAATAAAGAGTTATCTATCTATCTATCTATCTATCTATAATATTGTATTGTCACCAAAACTGCACGATTGAGCCAAAAACTTTATTGGACTTCGTTTAGTGGTTCAAATTGCTTGCAAGATTTGTTCCAAGCACACTAGCAGTGTATTATAATAAAAATAAAACAAAAATAAAAACTTGTAAAATGGAGCTAGTTTCGTGTAAAAAAAATAAAAAGTAAACTCAGTATTTGTTTTTTTCATTTGTTACAATAAAATAAGTTAATTAATTAAATAATAAAAAAAAGGTTTTATGCAGTAACCATGTCATGGTGAAACTTAGAACGAGCTATCACAATTAACTGCGTAGGTAATGTAGGTATACAACATTTCGTGTCTATGCTGTTAACCGTTAAGGAGTTCCCTAGTCAGGACCGAACCCTGAGTGCAGCAACATGTCACGGTAAAACTTAAAACCGGCTATCATAATAAAAAGCGTACACAAAATTTCGTGCCTGTTCTATTGAAGAGTTCCTTTAACTGGAGCTAATCCTGGAAGTCGATTCAGGTCATGCTAACCATATAAATGTAATGTCATCGGAACTGAACCAACATGTAAAAATCCAACTCCGTAGGATAAGAGGAAGTGGTTCTAATTCAGCTTGCAAGATTTGACCTTAACAAACATACATACATACATACATACAAACATTGCAAGTTAAATAAAAGCTTTTTATAATGCAGGTCTGATAGATATGTCATAGCTAAACTTATTAAACTTATTTTACCTGTCTACGCTCTGTGGCGTTAATTGAGAGAAGCCATGTTTAGCAGTTGGCGAATACAGACTGATGATGATGACGATGATGATGAAATCTATAAATAATGATCTAACCAACTTACCAGTACGTGAAGTTCGATTATAATTATATCATCAGCTTCATTCTTATCGATTTATTCTTATACTATAATAGTAACTCAACACAACTCGCGTGAATAATTATTCTTTCTGCGTAAGGGTAGACACTGACTAAGTCAGATAAAAAAATATAACACTTTATATTATTTATAACAATAATTAATATTATAAATTATGAGGATACAAAAAACAAATAAACTGGATTAACTTCATATTTTATTTCTCTAAACATCCTACAATATGTTAAAAAAAACGCTAAGAATTGAGCTGTGAAATATAAATTAATGATCAAACGGACTTACCAGTACGTGAAGTTCGATCATAATTATATGATCAGTTTCATTATTAGCGATTTATACTTACCCTCCCTAAATTTATCTATAGCTAGCTATAGTCCCAAACCAAAAATTAAAAATTTGTTTTTATGTTACATCTTTATACAAAATGAGAAAAAGATGGCGGTACCTGAGATTGGCAGGGACGGGTTGCCATGTCTTAAGAAAAATTTAAACAAACCATGCGAGGGCTGAGACGTGGGGACCTGACTACAATATGTAAACAAAATCGCTAAGAATTAAGCTGTGAAATATAATCTATATATATATATATATATATATATATATATATATATATAGATATATATCAGCCCTCGCATGGTTTGTTTAAATTTTTCTATATATATATATATATATATATATATATATATATCTATCTTACATCAGCAACAAAGACACAAAGCTGCAACTTAAAGCCACGTACAAAACTTATCATTTCCTCTTTTATCTAAGTACTTGAACTCACAAAGAATTCATAGCATTTGCAAACTGCGCTGTTCAGGATGTGCGCAAAAACGGACTAAAGGTTAAAATAGTGAAGTCAAAATGACCTACCATAATGTGTATCGGGTTGTCGGCTTATTACACTCCCCAGCATATGGTTGAAACTTTGAAAGGCAGGGAAACAAAGAAAAAACGTAACTAAAAAACCAAAACGGCAGGTGCGCGCGCTCATACTTTTGTACAGGCTGTTGTAAAACTTCTGTTTTTGTTTTGTTTTGTGGGACGGTGGTACGCAGTTGTTTTATTTTCTTTTGGTAATAATATAGTCATCAGCATTATCATCCATAGGCTTTGCCCATAGAAAGCCACAACCATTGCTTGCTCGCTAGTAGCATCCAGACTAAAATTATAAAACAGTTTGTATACGTTAAAACTACTGGACCAATTGCGATGCGATTTTCAGTGTTGGATAGCTTAGGGATTGACTTAAAAACCGGTGTACTTGGTATCTCAATCCGATCAGTAGGAGCCCAGTAATTTGATAAAAACTATTAATTTTAAAAGTGTAGTACTAAGTTTTGAATACAGTGGACAATCACTGTACGACTAGTCGACCAATATAAGGACCGGTTGGTCTAGCTAGTGGTTAGAAACCCTAGGTACGAAATCAAACGTTCGCGGGTTCGAATCCTGCTAGGTGCAATCATACGAGTGATGTTTTGTTTCCGAGTCATGGATGTAATATTGGTATCTATGTATTCTTATGTTTATCCGTTATCTAGTGCCCGTAGTACAGGTATCCTAATTTGGGGATAGGTAATTGGTGTGGAAAGGACGAGAATATAAAAAAAATGTTCGCTCAGCGGGCTATGAAAAGAGTTATGCTCGGAGTTTCTCTGAAAGATCATAGCCGGAATGAGATGATCCGGCAGAGAAACGAAGTTGTCGAAATAGCCCTTAGGATTAGTAAGCTGAAGTGGCAGTGGGCTGTTCATATCTGTGGAAGGACTGATAAACGTTGGGGTAGACGTGTTCTTGAAAGGAGACCGCGACTCGGTAAACGTAGTGTAGGGCACCCTTCAACTAGGTGGAGCGACGATATACGCAAAGTGGCTCGCAGCAGTTGGAAGAGAAGAGCCAAAGATCGGGCCCAGTGGCGTGCTTTGGGAGAGGCCTACGTCCGGCAATGGACAGATACAGGCTGATGATGATGATGAAATTCACGCAGTGATTAACACCGTGATGTACGTCGCTCAAACATTATTGAACGTAAAATGCTGCCAACTTATACTAATTATTGTCTTCATATGTCTTTTAGTGTAGCTCTTTAGTCGTCGTAGAACGATAACCGTTGGGATAGACGAGCTATAGAGTGGAGACCGCGAGGCGCCCTCCAGCTAGAGCGACGACCTGCGCAAGGTAGCTGGCAGTCTGACCGCCATGCTCGACAGTATGGTGAATAGCTAAGTCCAGCGCTACACTGCACTGCGCCCACCAACAGTTTAAAAAGTAACAAGACTAAGTTCAAAAACTAAAACCCGACTACGGTCAGGTAAAAAATATCCTATGACACTATACATGAAGACAAATCGAATGATACCTCACTTGTCAAAATCGGGCCAGGTTTTTAGTTTGAGCACATAAGTCTTACTTTGCCTTGCCGTAGGCGGGTAAAAAGAATTGCCTATGACACTCTCTATATCTGAAGACGAATCGATTGACACTTCGCTTGTCAAAATTGAACCAATAGGGGCGATGATATGGTGGAACATTCACATACCCACATACATAGATACATAGGTACATACATACATATATACATACCCATTACCCTTACCTTGCTTTGCTGTGGTCGGGTAAAAATGCACAGTAATCAACACAAGAGACATATTTTTTTGTACATCCTATATCCCCCGTTTAGGTGCATGCGCAACAGGTGGGTTAAGACCAGCGCACGCGCAGCTCGCGTGCCGCCCCAACAAAACAGTACGATTTTGTAGACATCCTTAAATGCTCGTCTAATGACCTCCCGTTTTGAGTAGCAGGTGGAACCGCTAATTAAGGTCTTGACAAAAAAAAAACGACACCACAAAAATATACACTTATTTTTCTGTTCTATGCAGACAAGATATATTGGGAGCGGGACCAAATAGATGCCTCGAGTGAAAGGTTTGTTATATCATCATTCGGGATGCTTGAATGTCATAAGTTCGCCAGACGCGAAATACAAACTTTATGTTCATAAGTCTCATCAGGTTCTTTGTCTATTGGAGAAGAGTAGTTCGTGTTATTTTCATTTAATTTCCAAAGATGTGTGGCCCTTACCGATTATTTCGCATTCCGGCACGATTATAGGCATTTGTTCTGTGATTTTTACTCTTAGATGATGCGCCGATATGTTCGCGAATGGCGACCACGAACAAGCAAGAGAAGTATAGGGAGACCCACACCCACACGTTGGACGGACGACATTCTAGCCATCGCCGGGAGTCAGTGGATGGAGGCGGCACAAGACTGCTCGTCGTGGCACTCTTTGGGGGAGGCCTAATATGTTCAGCAGTGGGTTTCTAAAGGCTGAAATGATGATGATGATGATGATGCGCCGATATCAGGAGAGAACGGTTTGGGAAAATTTATAAGTTTTTTTTTAACTTCATGTGTTAATTAACTTGTGGACACGCATTAGCCTGAACGGGTCAAAATACTCGTAGTTAATATCAGCAATTTTTTTAAAAATGATTTCTTTAGGCTCGTCTTAATGTATCATGCTGTGACAGACAGACCGATGGACTGGACAATCGAATAAGTGTTCTTTGTTCGACAACAGAACTATTAAAATCAGGTTACAAAAATAAAAATAAAATGTAAGTCTGTGCTGACTTCGTAGAAACTTCGCTTATGCTACGAAAAATAATATAACATAATCCATACCAATATATAAAAGTGAACCAGTGTCTGTTTGTTTGTTTGGGGAGCTTTCACGCGATAACGGCTGGACGGATTTTAATGAAATTTGGAATGGAGATAGCTTATACCTTAAATTAAAACATAAAATACTTTTTATCCCGGAAAATTAAAAGTTATCTCGGTAAAACAGGAACTGGATTACTCGATGTAAGGAACTGTTGCCATGGAAACGAAAGAACAAGTATGTCAAAAAAATTCATGGGCATTGTTGGTTATACCTACATTTTGCATTGGTTTTTGATATCCTAGAAGAACATAGGATGCTTTTTTTTGCGATAAACAGTAGTCCGCGCGGACGAAGTCGCGGGCGGGAAAGTTAGTTTACCCATAAAACTTATTCAAAACTTATTAAACACTACCTATCTATTACCTCAAAGTCACCTCATGTCCGAGAGGTCAATTAACTTGCAAGGAGCTTATTAGGAATTAATGTACTAATTAAAAAACACTTATTGTCGACCAATCATTGTTAATGTCTTCTAGAGTTAAATAAGCAAGTATTTTTTCGATCCACCTGTTCGATTCAATTTAGAGATGTGGATGATGTCCGGACAAACTGTGACCGAATAGGTGTTTCGGTCAAAAATATTCCATACAGCGAGATTATAAATCGCGATAGTTACACATTGAACGCTTACCGGCTTTTTACCCGACTACGGCGAAGCAAGGGAAGGGTATTGAGGTTAACAGTCTATGTATGTATATAGTATGTGAATGTTCCACCATAGCGTCGCCCCTATTGGTCCGATTTTGACAAGCGAGGTGTTATTAGATTCGTCTTCATTGATATAATGTCACAGGCTATTTTTTACCCGATCTTAGTCGGGTTTTAGTTTTTGAACTTATGTCTTATTGTGACGAGGTCCAAACCTCTTTCATAATAATACTCTTTTGATATCTAAATTCTTTCATAATCCATTTCTTTTCATTTTGATAGTTCATTATTAATTTCCATATACAAAATAACCTGTTATTCGGACATTGATTGCATTAGCAAAACCGTAATTTTCGAAAGAATATTATAAAATACATAAATAAGTTAATTACAACTGGAGACTTGTAAATATATATAATAATTCCGTCGTTAGTGTTCGTTTTGTTTGAAGCCACTGTTTATGGAAATCACCAAATGCTCCAATATTTCCTTACCTTTTATGTTGTCCACTGAGGCTTAGTCCCGGGGCTAGTGGAACAAACCCACACCCTGGGACCGCCTCGTGACACTGGCGCCCTCAACGTCCCCGTACCCAGCCTGCTCTACCTGCCTACAAATCCTCCTGATCCTGAATCCTTCCTGATTTCTCCGTGTTTTTTTTTAATCAGTGTTCAATTTTTAAGTCGCCCCACAAAATTCTAAAAGGCACTAGGCCATCTTGATTTAAATTTGGATTGGAAATATTTGGCAAACTCAGAACAGTTTTTTATACTCAAGTGTATTTTATATTTGCATTCCAGTCATTCATGTAAGTAAGACATTTTCATTAATACGTACTTTATTCCAAATTTCACTATCGGCCTACCTAGTTCCGAATTAGTCTAAACTTTGACGCGTTATTATGCGTGACGCATTAACGCGTAGTTACATTAACACTATTTTTTTATATATTTTTAAAGCGTTACTAACGCACTAAACGCACTAAACGCACGTTACCTACTAAGTAAACACTTAGTTTTATTTGCTGGTCTCATATTAAATAAAAATGGACCCTGCGCATCTAAATAAACCAGAATTGATCTATGAATTAAAATGTAGAAATGCTGAAGTTCATACAACAGATACTGCAGAAAATTTACGTTCAAGGTTATCGACCTTACTTGACAGCTCGAATACACAAGATTTTCAAAGTCCGTATACATTTGAACAGGATATAATTGAAATTCAAAAATGTCTAACCATTATTTCTGCACGTTTAATAGCTTACCCGGTACGAAAGGAGAAGAATGCGTCCTATATTATGCATATTAAAAATAGATTAAATAACATGGATATTACCACCGAATTTACGACAGTACAACTAGAAACATTTAAAAATGTTTCAGAGAATTTCTTCGATTTACAAAAACGTTTCGAAACATTAGAAAATCCTAGCTGCTCTTCTACAGAAAATTCTTCTACACACGATCATTTTCCAGAACAACAAACTCAATTACCATATTTTGACCTACTGACACAAAAGCTACAAAATATTTAGATCAACAGATCAAGTCACGAAATTAAACGGTTTATTTACAAGGGGGATAGTTGTTCAAGAGATTTTCTTGAAAAAGTAGAGGAATTCGCAGTTGCTCGAAATATTTCACATGCTGAACTATACAATCATATATACGATATTCTGAAAGGAACTCCTTTAGATTGGTTTCGAGCTCACAAACAAACAATCCCGGATTGGGAATCTTTTAAAATTACATTAGTAAATGAATTTGAAATTACAGACTACGACTATAAACTGCGTAAAATCATAGATGCTCGTAAACAAAAAACAACTGAGCGTGTGATTTGTTATTTTACCGAATTAGAATAATTATTTGCAAAATTACGTGAGCCTATTTCAGAAAAAGCCAAGATTGTTATTCTTAGGCGTAACTTGCGACCCGAATTCGGTCAAAGGTTATCACCAGACGATCTCGACTCGGTCGCAACATTATTAAAATCGTGCAAATGGTACGAAAGTTGCATTGAAATTTCCAACTCTGATACTCCTTCTACATTACAAGACTTAGCGAAGCCTTCGACTTCTAATACCCACCACAAAGTCAGTGCTACACTTAACATACCACATTATCCGTACAATACCTTGCAACAACCACTTGTTCAAACACACCCTTATCCTCAACCTTACCCTGTACATTCAATTGCTGCAGATTCTAAGAAAACTGCACTACCTATATTTTGCCCTCGCTGTCGAAACGACAGTCATGCTTTATGTCAATGTCCCTACAGACATAAAGTTTGTTTTCGTTGCGGTAAAAAAGACGTAATTTTTACCAATTGCCCTGTATGTACAAAAAATTCAAAAAACTAATTAGAGAGGAACTAGAAACACAAAATTGTAAAAATAACAATAACTTTGATCAAAATGATTGGAATAATTGGCTTAAAACTATTTCAATATTTTTCAAAACATACAACGTTTCTACGCTCCTCTTTAATAATACATCGGACACTGAACGTCCATACCTTAGAGTAAATGTTGGGAATTTAACCCTTAACGGTTTGCTGGATAGTGGCAGTGCCATTACAATTTTAGGTAATAACTCACATAAATTATTACTTGAACATGGTTTGGAACTACAACGTGACCAAATTATCAAAGGTTCTGTTGCTAATGGTCAAACAATCAATTCAATTGGTACTATTAAGCTTCCAACTTTATTTAAAAATAAGTTTGCTATAATTACTGCCCATGTAATACCCGCTGTTACTCAACCTTTCATATTAGGTATCGACTTCTGGAAAACTTTTAAGCTGGCTCCAGACATACTTAATACGGTCAGTATGCTCAAGAGTTCAGATACTCCCATGTTTATCATCAATAATAATGATACTTACTTACAGTCTTATGACAGACTTACAGATACACAATTGATTCTTGCTAATGCAGTCGTAGAACAATTTCGTAATATTTCTACCGACGTACTTCCTTTAGGAAGAACAAACCTTATTGAACACTGTATTGATACAGGTGACCACCCACCTATTCGTCAACGTTGCTATCGATTATCACCTGAAAAACAGAAAGCTCTCCGAGCAGAAGTTGATAAAATGCTAGAACTTGATGTTATAGAGCATTGTGAAAGCCCATGGCTAAATCCTGTAATTATTACCCCTAAGAAAGATGGTACTTGGAGATTTTGCGTCGACAGTCGTAAGCTTAACGACATAACTAGAAAAGATGCTTATAAATGACTATTCATATCAGACATTATAGATAACCTTAAAGATTTTAAATATCTGAGTTCAATTGACATTGCTAAAGCTTTTTGGGAAGTGCCTTTACGTTTAGAAGACAGACTTAAGACTGCTTTTCACGTTCCAGGTCGTGGATCTTTTCAATTTAAGGTTAAGCCTTTTGGTCTTACTAACGCACCAGCTACGCAACAAAGATTCATTGATAATCTTCTTTCTGATGAGTCTAATAACGACTCTCTTTTTTATTATTTGGATGATATAATAATAGCCACAAAAACGTACGAGGAACACGTACGTTTGCTTAACAAATTACACGCAAAACTTTCAAAAGCAGGTATAACAGTAAATTTTCCAAAATGTGCATTTTTCCGAAATGAACTTAAATACCTAGGCTACGTAATTGATGATCAAAGTCTCCACACAGACCCTGATAAAGTCAAAGCAATCTTAGAAATACCAGCACCCAGGTCTGCTCGCGAGGTGAAAAAGTTTCTCGGTACAGCTAGTTGGTATAGACGCTTTGTACCCAATCTTAGCACATTAGCTGCTCCCCTCACTAAACTTACGTCTACCAGTAAGAAAGCTCCCGCTTTCAAGTGGACTTCTGAAGCTGATAAAGCTTTTAATAAAATCAAACAAGCTTTAATATCAACTCCTATTCTAACTTGCCCTGACTTTTCTAAACCCTTTGCTGTTCATTGCGACGCATCCGCTTTTGGACTTGGAGCAATGCTTACCCAAGACTTCGATGGAGTTGGAAAACCCATAGCTTACATGAGCAAATTACTTACAGGTCCCCAAAGAAACTATTCTATCACTGAACGTGAACTTTTAAGCGTTATAACAGCATTAGAGTATTGGCGTTGCTATCTAGACAATGGTCAAAAGTTTACTATCTATACCGATCATTCTGCACTTCAATGGTTCTTACACTTAGATAATCCTACAGGTAGACTTGCCCGTTGGAGCATACGCTTATCAATGTTTAATTTTGACATTAAATATAAACGTGGAAAGGATCATTTGGTCCCAGATACATTGTCTCGTATTAAACCAATTAATGTGATTAATTATGATCCAATACAGACTTATGATTCGTGGTACACTTCTGTATACTCCAAGTGTAGCACAAATCCCACATCAACTCCTGATTATATGATACGACACAATAAACTCTACAGGTACAACCGTTCTAATACCCTCATAAACTCAGAATTAAGTTGGAAAGAAGTAATCCCATCTGAATTTCGTACAGCTATTATCGACGAAAACCATTCGTTACCAACAGCAGCTCATTTTGGCACTTCAAAACATACCATCGTATTAAAGACAAATACTTCTGGCCAGAAATGTACAAAGACATTGCCAGCCATATTTCTAAATGTGAAACATGCCTCGCTTATAAGCATCAGAATCAAAATACCATTGGTCTGATGGGTAAACCCAAGAACTGTTCTCGTCCTTTCCAATGCATATCTATTGATATTGTTGGTCCACTTCCAATGACACGTAAACTTAATAGATTTATTTTTGTAGTCACATGTTGTTTTTCCAAATATTGTCTTATATTCCCCATGAAGCGAGCTACCTCTTCTGTAATCAAACATATACTTGAGAACTTAGTTTTTATGGTTTATGGTATTCCAGAGACCATAATCCTAGATAATGGCCCTCAACTAATTAGTCATGAACTCCAGGATTTATTTCAATATTACAACATACCAAAAATTCATTACACCCCCCGTTACTGTCCGCAAGTCAATACTGTTGAACGTTACAACAAAACAATTATAACAGCAGTTGCTTCTTTTGTTGATAATGACCATCGTACTTGGGATTTATATTTAAATCAAATCCAATTTGCATAAAATATATATTATTAATATATATAAATTCAGCTGTTAATGAAACTACTAAATTCACACCAGCTTTCTTAGTATTTGGTCGCGAACTTGTAACGTGTGGTTCTGTATATAATGCTTCGGATCTAACTGAAGAATTGATTTTTGCTCCACGCGATGAGTACGCTGACAACATAGGTCAGTTAAGCCCTTTATTTGCTGAAGTTCAAGCACGTTTATTCCGCGCTCATGAAACTAACGCAAAATATTATAATAAACATCATCAACACCTTGAATTTAACCAAGGTGACATTATATGGAAACGTAATTATCCCATAAGTTCAGCAGGCAAGTATTTTTCAGCTAAGCTCCTAAATTTGTAAAATGCATCATAGCAGCTAAAATTTCACCACTAATTTACGACCTCAGTGATTTATCGGGTAATCCCTTAGGCCGTTGGCATGTCAAAGACATTAAACCTATACCACGTACGTCTTAACCTTAACCATCACTTCTCTACTTACATACTTTATTATAATTATGTACTATGAAAGTTACATTGCTTTCATATTCCTGTACCTTACCATATATTTAAATACCTACTTATGACCATTGTAGGTTCCCTACTTACAAAAAAACTTGTATTTAAGTTGTAAATAATGTAATTTTAATATAATTTCCCTTTACGGAGTAATGTCCACATTTTTAGCCTATTTTTTTTATTCACTTCATTAACTTGTCGGATTCATTATGAATATTGACTTCAAGTCCCTACGTATTGCTATTCAGTGCTATTGTACTTACTACATACTTTAATTCTTTGGTACTAACAGTAGTTAATACCCTACTTGTTAGCTATGCCTACTTGTTATACTATTTTATTTTATTTACAATCATAATGTATAGTATAAAGCGAAACCAGTACCATATATTATTATTTACTACACCTACACACAAAACTTCCAACACTGAAAAGAGCGGCAAATGTGATTACTCTATAAACCAAGCCTAGGTCACAAAACCAGTATTATTTTATAGTTAATATGCTATTACCTACCTACCTTACTCATATTATTTTAACGTTCTAACACAACGTTTATTATGTACATACACGTGCTACAGGCACGTCATACTCTAAGGTACGTTTAGCCATTTTGGCAAACTAATTGTATATAAATATACACATACATACATTTACACATCACACACCACACATTCACCACACATACACATACACACATACACTCACATAATCATTCTGATCAGCGGCTAGTGACTGTATAAATAAGCCTACACTATACTGTATTGGTTCCACGAGTGACCTTATTGATATATAAGGTTTCTCTTTCTTATGAGTTTTATTTCCAAGGAATGGGAATAAGACTATGAATGATGATGAATGAATGTGTGATTTATGAATATGAATGCATCTAGGAATCCAATCAATTGTATATTGACATTGTTAATAAACATTTTCACATAAAAATTTAAAAGACTTAGCATTTCCATTATTTTAATTAATTATTTTACTATTTTAACTTTATTACCCATATTATATATATTTTTATTATTAACTTCTACTATTTTTTTTTTGTTCTTAGCATATTTTTTTTTCTTTTTTTTTAAATAAACCTTACAAAAAAAAAAAAAAAATTTTGTATTGTGACGAGGTCCAAACCTCTTTCATAATAATACTCTTTTGATATCTAAATTCTTTCATAATCCATTTCTTTTCATTTTGATAGTTCATTATTCATTTCCATATACAAAATAACCTGTCATTCGGATATTGATTGCATTAGCAAAACCGTAATTTTCGAAAGAATATTATAACATACATAAATAAGTTAATTACAACTGGAGACTTGTAAATATATATAATAATTCCGTCGTTAGTGTTCGTTTTGTTTGAAGCCACTGTTTATGGAAATCACCAAATGCTACAATAGTTCCTGACCTTTTATGTTGTCCACTGAGGCTTAGTCCCGGGGCTAGTGGAACAAACCCACACCCTGGGACCGCCTCGTGACATTGTTACATATACTCGTAGTAAGGTAAGTGTATATAGAAATTTATTGAACAAACAATGCCAAGCGCTGGAATGACATTATACAAACTTATCTCATAATCTCCCTAGTTCTGTATTTTCGACCATATCGTCACTTGACGCCATGTAAGATATTGGTCAACTGGCCAACAGCAACCGAAAATAAAAAAATACTATCTGATTACCTAACCAGGAACATCGAGATCCATGGTAGGCCTTCATAACTGTGAAATTTAGGCACGGACACCACGCTGTGTGAAGCCATTGGGCCAAGCAGTTTATTTGAATACCGCCGATCGCCAATGCATGTAGAATGCGAATTGTTTTGCTCTAAATAGATTTTACGATTGTAGGTATATTTCAGTAGGTATTTACTGTTTTCTAAGTGAGTCTTCTGTACTATTATTTATTTTGTGACCATGGTCCCGGCATACGTGCACGTTTTCTTTCAGTGCACAAATATAATTAGTCCGGATGGACGCAGGGACCAAACCCAAAACCCTAACGTTACTTTTACCTACTTCCTATGGCGCTACAACCCTTTATGGTTCTTGGCCTTCTCAACAATTTTCTTTTGCAACAGCAGTCTATCACTTGCAGTGCTTTTAGAAATGGAAATATTTTATTGTAAAAATTGTGTACAATGGTCTTTAATGTAACAAACGTTCCAACAGCCTAACCATTTCAGACAAACAATATTTTGATCATTATCCTAACATTCATTATAAAATAAATTTATGGATAAATTTATATTTATAAGCTTAAAAATAATTAATACGAGTAGGTAGGTAGGTACTAGGTAGGTATTAATTCTGCAATAAATATTACATTCTGTTTCTAATAACTACACAGATTCAGTTATCAAAGTACTAGCTTTCCCGCTCGCGACTTCGTACGCGCAGACTACTGTTTATCGCGAAAAAAAGCATCCTATTTTCTTCTAGAATATTAAAAACCAATGCAGTAGGTATAATGTTTTTTGACAGACTTGTTATTTCGTTTTAATGACAACCACAGACCATTCTGTGATGGCAACCATTCCTTACAGTGAGTAATCAAGAATTTAGATTTTTCCCGTAGAAACTTACAATTTTCCGGGATAAAAATATCTTGTGTTTTATTCCAAGATATAAGCTATCTCAATTCCAAATTTCATCAAAATCCATCCATAACGGCTGGACGGATTCATCGGATCGCGTGAAAGCTCCCCAAACAGACAACGTTTCACTTTTATATATTGGTATGGATTCATTTAAATATTTTAAAACATAGTAATATGGCTTATTACTCATTTTTTTAAATTATGTTTTAATATTTTGCCTTTTAATAATTTCAGTTCTATGGGCATGTGATTGAATATTTTAATTGCGCTTATAAAATAACTCTTATAAAATAAGATATTATTAATCTGTGGCATACACAAATCATATATATTTGCTTCTTTTTACCAGCACAACTAAACTTTTGACTAGGTACCTAATACTTTAGTGTTCTCAATTTCAATTTCAATTTATTTATTGCAAAACATATGTACATAGTAAAAAACACAGGCATTAAGGTGTAGTTGCCAACATAAGACCATCACAGGGTATAGCAAAAAGTAGCAAGCAGACCGAGCCATAATCTATTATGTCAATTAATTATATATGTAGATTTATCATTTAAATACTCGTCAAGCAAATAGCATTAATAGCATTATTTATTAATAGCATTTATTAATTAAAAAGTTCTTTAGATTATTATGGAATGTTGTTTGTTTTTCTTATTTTTTTATTATATCGGGTAGTTTATTAGAAATTTTTACTGCCATTTTATTTGTTCCAGAACTGTGAATTTTTAATTTGGTAGGAGGTACAACTAGATCATATCTATACCTAGTTGCGAATCCTCTAGAGGCTGGTCAACCTTTCTAGAAAATAATATAGGGTATTTCCGTACGAAAATACAAATTTCCATTATATAAACTGATATTAATGTCAAAAGCTTATAATATTTAAAATGTGCTTTACAACTGTCGGTTACTTCACTAATGTTTACAAAATTACAAAATTCTAATATGTAAAAGCATGTCAAAGTGAGTTTTTTTTAATAATTCGACCGAGGCGGAATAGCAACAGAATTTTTGAAAAACGAAAATGTTTGAGTTGTTTGTTGTCTTTCCGACCAAAACACATCACGATTACAGCGACATCCCTAACTTAAATGTGTAATATTTAGCTCAGAATCTTTAAAAATGAAAATGATTGATTTGTTTGATGTCTCTCCGCCTAAAACACACCATGAATACAGCGACATCCCTAACTTAATAGCTAAGTACCATAATTAAAAAAAAACATGCATCTGCTTAGAACAGAAGTAAAAAGTATCGATTTATTTTTACGGAGATGTCACATGCCTGTAGGCAAGTACACACATCAACACCCTAGGGATATTTTGTGTAAAGTTCTTAAACTCAAAAAATACTGGCCGGTTTTAAAATCTTTTGAAGAAAGCTTCTTTTGTAGACTTTTTTGGATGATTCCAAATTTGAATTTGAAAAAATAAATTTAACACAAAAGATTTGTATAACTTTAGAAAAGTTCGATAGTTTCAATTTACCTACCACATGATATAATAATATATTAGGGATCATGACATATTTTATGTCAACTTTTGGTATCAAATAAACGTTTTAAAACAAGTTAGCAGTTCATTTAGAATTTATGCCCCTGTATGAATCATGCAGCGGCGCCATTTAAAGAGAGAGGAAATGTTATGTAGGCATGCTCTAAGCTGGGGCTCCAAAACGTGATATCAATGTTATGGTCACGTCATCGTGCTACTGGTGAAGTGGCTGAAAGAAACCCAGACGGGAAGCGCATAACCTCCTTACGACAAGACTAAATTTTGCAAGTTGCCACGATAAGACAACCAAATGTTACGGCCATGTTTCAAAGGCTCCAATCAGAGCACCAGATGCTTGTGAGTGACCAAACTATGAGGAGAAGAATGCATGGAACTAACCTTTATGCTCATTGACCGCTTCGTACTCCAGCACTATGCCGAGGGAATCTTGGACGAAAATAAAGTGGGCTCGTGAACATTTGCTCTGGGAAGATAACCAGTGGTCTGTAGTGCTGTTTACTGATGAGTCCCAATTCGATTTCCATCCCGATTCGCGAAGAGTACGCGTATGGTGAGCTCCTGGTCATGAAAGCCGTCTGCAACACCCTCAAGAAGTCCATCCATACCACGGCGGGACAATTATGCGGGAATTAGTGTTGGTTGAAGAAAAGACCTCGTTTGAATCAGAAACGCCATGACCACTGAAAAATACCGTAACCAGGTGCAAGAGTCTACCCCCATCAACTATAAATGGGCCAAGAATTCACGCTCATGCCCGACAGCGCCCGTCCGCACACAGCAGGAGTGGTGACCAGCTGGCTGCAGGAGCACGACATATCGGTCTTAGAATGGCCCGCGCAATCACCAGACCTAAACCCAATAGAGCACGCGTGGGACATGCTCCAAATAAGGGTTTGAAGAATTTTCCTGCAAATAGATATTGCGACTGAAGAGCAACTTTTTTGGCATCATAGCTGGACCTGCGACAATATCCCGCAGCAAACTTTGACTTTACTCAAAGCATGAAAAACCGTTGTAGGACCATTGTTAACGTCATGGGTGGTTTTACTGACTACTGATTAATCGTATAATTGAAAAAAATACAGAATAATTTCCCTTTATTTTTCCATTTTTCTTGAAAAATACATTCATCATTAGTTTTACCATTATTTCACTTTTCGTCTTTATTTAAATAAAATTTTATTAAAGCAAACATCAAATCTGATGTCTTGTCTGATATATGGACTTTATAAAAATATATAACCTACATGTTGTGTATTATTTATAACAAATTTTGATTAAGTTGAGAAAATTCAAAATATCCCTAGACAGTGTTGATGTGTGTATATTTGTGGTAAAAATAGGCGTAATCAATAATGTGTTCAATGTTGCTATAATGCATAAAGTTATATTTATTTTATGATATGGTTATTACGCTTCAATTCAAAAAACGGATTTGCTGGACTTCTCAAAGAACGTTCGTGTTACTTTTACACAATGTATTAGGTATACTTCTCAAAACGGGTACATATTAAAAATGAGCACTTCGCAAAATGTGCACACTTAATAACACATTACCTAGATACCAATCTGAACTTTACAAATAATATGTTAATTTAGAAATTCTAATATTTTTTATAGTTCGAATTATATTTTCTAGTAAAGATAGAACCTTCGTCGCGTGATAGGGTAAACGGACCATTAGTTAACCGATGAAGTCTGGTGTTGCCAACACTCCCCCTACATCACCTGCAGTGTCGCAGAGGACATGCATCATCTCCTCGTGGAGAGTGCACGGAGCCAGTCAGCGAACACACATGCAGTGAGCATATGTGTTCGCTGACTGGCTCCGTGCTCTCTTAGTAGGATTCCAATTTTCTAGATGTCAGCATAATAAAGATTACAGAGTATCTTATGTGACGCGGCAAGAGCTCTTTATAAATTAGTGCACAAAATAATTAAGTAGTTGTTAAGTTGTATGTAAATAACTAGCTTAAAAGCTAAAAAACAACACGCCTGCCTTGCCAAAAAAGCACTTATGCCAATAACTTATATACCGTTGGAATGTGCTTATCAAGGCCTTCAATTTGAAACCTATATAATAAAATTAGAAAAAAACGCTCATTAAAATGGTACGTACCATACAGCGGCCAAATTGAAATGTTACAAAAAAATATAGGCTATGTTACTCGGGGGGATGTAAGGATTATAACGATACCCCATACCTGTTCAGGCATTTAAAAGTTAAGGTGGAATAAAAAAATCACATACATACAAACATACAGAGTCCTAAAAAATATATCACTCCTTTTTTTGAGCATTCGTGTAAAAATTGGGCTGCCTTAGTCACGAAGCGACTGAAAGACCGCAAAAAATAGAATAAAAAAATGTAATTCAATATGTTCATCAGCTTATTTCTCACTTGTCTCTTGGAAGTTCGTTTGTGCATGAAACAACAACAACAACATACAAGTAAGCAATGGCTTGGATCAAGAGTTAGACAATATTATTCAATATTACTTTATTAGATAGAGAAAATATTTTTTTAAAATTACAATCAATTAAGGTAGTCGTAGCAGCTCTCTAGTCTGAAAAAATAAATCCTCAAGATCTCTATAATTTCGAGCTTCTAAGAAAAACCTTCAAGGCATAACTGGATATGAAAGAAAAGGTGATACTTGTTCTAACAACAATTATGAATATGACACAATAAATGGTGGGCAAACCTCCATAAAGCATACGACGCCATCTAGCTTAAAAAAAGGTAAACAACGCGACACCTGCGTGTAGAATTATTAGGTGCTCTGTGCCAGTCGCCTCGTCGTGATTGGCAGGTGGCGCGCATGCGTGCATCTGCAGACAGGCACAGAATAAATAATAGTACTCCGGCACAGGACCAAATCGTAGGGATGGGAGTGTTATCGATTTGTATAATTATATTATCAAAATGATCGTAAAGCTGATGTTTTAGATAGATGATGTCAACAAGTATTCAATTTATTTAGAATGCAAATGATTATTAACAACAATTAAACAAGCGAAATCATTTTAAAGGTTTTCTTTGTTAAAGGAATGTTAAAAGAAATTAAATATATTCATCATCATCATCAGGTCAGCCTTTAGAAGTCAACTGCTGAACATAGGCCTCCCCCAAAGAGCGCCATGTCGGGCGATCTTGTGCCACTTCCATCCACCGACTTCCTACGATGGCTACAATGCCGTTGGTCCATCGGGAGGGAGGTCTCCCCACACTTCACTTGCTTGTTCGTGGTCGCCATTCGAGAACCTTTATTCCCCAGCAGTTGTCGGTTCTGCAAACTATATGGCCTGCCCATTGCCATTTAAAGTTGCAAACTCTGAGAGCTATGTCGGTAACCTTGGTTCTTCTACAGATTTCCTCATTTCGGATTCTATCACGTAGTAAAACACCGAGCAGTGCTCTCTCCATTGCACGCTGCGCAACTCTGAGCTTGTGTATGAGACCAATAGTTAGCGACCACGTCTCAGTGCCGTATGTCATCACTGGCAACAGGCACTGATTATAAACTTTCGTCTTGAGGCTCTGCGGTATCTGCGACGAGAAGATATGGCGTAATTTTCCGAACGCTGCCCATCTGCGATGGATTCGTCGGTTGACCTCTTTGCGAAGTTGGACCTACCCAGTTGGATCGTCTGACCTAAGTAGACATAGTGATCAACAGCTTCGATAATATCGATCCCAACATAAACCGGCATGGGTACAACATGCGCATTTGACAAGATGTTCGTCTTACCCATGTTCATTTTAAGACCCACCTGTTGGGAAGCAATATTGAGGTCACTGAGCATTGTGCTTAGGTCTTCCAGGGTTTCTGCCATGATGACTATATCATCAACAAATCGAAGGTGAGTGATGTATTCGCCATTGATGTTAACACTATATCCGTTCCAGTTCAGAAGCTTGAATATATCTTCCAGTGCAGAGGTGAACAGTTTCGGAGAAATAACGTCTCGCTGTCTCACCCCTTTTTGCAACTGGTTAGAATTCGTGCTCTGATCTTGAAGACGGACTGTCATTGTGGCCTAGCTGTACAAACACTTTGATGTACCGGTAGTCAATCTGACTGTAATGACTGTAAAGACAAACAAAGGCTTTATCGTAATCCACAAATCGCTAGAAATAGTGGCCGATTATACTCTTCGGTCTTCTGTAAAATCTGCCGGAGCGTATGGACGTTGTCTACGGTGCTAAAGCCTTTCCAGCAAAAAATCCAGCTTGTTCGGGAGGCTGCAAGTCGTCAAACCTACGAAGGAGACGGTTTGTAACTACTCTCGAAAACAGCTTATAGACGTGGCTCAGCAGCGAAATGGGCTTATAATTCTTCAAAGGGGTTTTATCACCTTTCTTAAAGAACAAAAGCACTACGCACCTGTGCCACGCCTCTGGCGCAGTACTCTCGAGGACGATGAGGATTAAACAGCTTCTGAAGGACTTTAAGTACCGGTGTTCCACCCGCTTTCAGTAGCTCTGTCGTTATTCCATCCTACCCTGGTGTCTTGTTGCTCTTAAGCTGTTTGAGAGCCATTCTGATCTCGTATAGACTGACGTCCGAGATATCTTCGGTATAATGTCGGGTCAAACGGGCTCTTGCATCGCTAGTCGTGCTAGGAGGACTACGCGATGATATGTATAATTGTCCATAGAACTTATCGAGCTCACTCAAAATTCGACGTAACGATGCTGCCACTGTCGGTTTTCAGCTTCGTCAACAGGCTTTGCCCAATAGAAAGATCTCTTCCGAACCCTTGTTCCACTCTATTACATTCTTAATACAAGTAGTATTATAGGAAGCAAGCTGTAACTCGACATGTCCACTGAAGACTGCAGTCTAATCTTGCCTCGCTCTGTCATAAGTTTGAGTGTATGCTCAGAGAGTTGCTGTGTTCTATTTTTACGGTGGGTCTTAAAGAACTCCAACCCGACCGCGTGAACAATTTCCACCAGCCCGTTGTTTAGTTCGTCCACTATATCGGATTCGGTAAGGATTTGGATGCGGTTTTGGAGCTCCAACTGAAAACTCGGGGTTTTGGATTTGGGTAAGACTTGGGCGAAGAGTAGATCTCATCAAACGAGACCTCTCCAGCTTTACGTTGATATTCAATATTTTTGCAAATTCAGCCTCTTACCATGCGGTGATCACTGCCGGTCTTAAGCCTGTTGATCACAGAGACATAATTGAATATATGCCTATTGGTCGTCAAAATGAAATCTATCTCATGCTTATGACCGCCGGGGTGCAGCCACGTCCACTTCCTGGACGGGCGCTTCTTGAAAAAGTTTATCATAAAGAGTCCCTCCTTCTCCTTGGAGTTGACCAATCGCTGACCCCTTTGGTTCCGCTGTCCAAATCCAAACTGCTCCAATCTCAGTTCATCACCATCCCTCATGCCCAGCCGTGCGTTGAAGTCCCCCATCACCATTGTGAAGTGTGTTTTCGGGGCATGTATGGCATTAGAAATTTCGTCGTACCTAGCCTCCACTTCACCGTCCGCTTTGAGTGTGGGGCGTACACCTGTATGACCTTCAACGAATACCGTTCGGTAATTCTGAGTATAAGGTATGCCACCCTGCTCGAAACGCTTTCGATCTTCACAATGTTATTGACGAGGGACTTGTGGACAATGAACCCGATACCGTGTTGGGACTGTCGGTCGCCCTCCTGGTAATAGAGTAAGTTACCGGAATTGAGGGTCATCGAATCCTCTCCCTCTCTTCGGACTTCTGATAACCCTATAATACCCCAGCGCAACTTACTTGCTACTTCTTCCAGCTCTATCAACTTCTCATCGGTTCTCAAGGTGCGTGCGTTATGAGTTGCCAGGTCCAGAGATCGTGGGGGTTGGTAGCTGGGTCTCTGCCGGGGATTCTCAGCACCTCCTGGTCTGCCGTTACCGTGGCTGCTACCGTTGCCAGGAATAACGGAGCCACCGGGGACTGGGGGCCGTCTTTGCGATATGTCTATCATATTAGGGGTGTTTGCCATTGTACCACCCTTGGCAGGCGGATTGGTGACCGCAGTCATATGACATGTGCCGCAGTGTTACAAATGTGTGCTCGGAGGTCGCTGCTGCCCATCTTCCGGTGCGTATTCCCTTAGTCGACTCTTAAGGCATCTACGGGAGGATTGGGAGGGGTCTTATTCTAAGCCATTATTAAATGTATGTTAAAAGAAATTGTATATCTAAATGCGAAATATTTAAACGTTTTAATGGTCCCAAAGTAATATTAACCTACAAATGTACGTGTCCAAATCATATATATAGGTAGGTATGTAGATTAGGTATTTTCTTGATACGAGTGATTCCTGGTGAGGGACCGCATCATCACCATCATTTATCAGGTGAAATATCATAACGGTCTATCAAGTTGCAGAAAAATACATTATATTTTTATTATCGATCTCATTCGGCACATCCCTAAGAGAGCTCCATAAGGTTTTTTGCCCCTAACGTTAACCCTGCAGATGCCTTAAGGGCAACAAAGTAGTAAGTTTCTATAAATATTGTTATAGTTTCTGTAATTGGTGCCCCCTTGGATATTAATGCGAACACTTTATATTAATATTCGTCAGGTGGTTAAAAGAGGTGCTATTGCGGAGATTTTAAATGTTATATGCAATTTAATGGAGGGTTCGACTGAAAATATTTTCTGGAAAGTCATTGGCCCCGCACTGATCTTCCGTCCGAGGTTTTTGTACTTTATTATACGCAGACCTTCAAAAGAAAATTCTAAAGAGACCTCGCTGAACGCAAGGACTCACCGCGGCTATTCTCCTGCTGCAATTGTAAATAGGCAGCGGTAGGCAACTTGAGAATCATCTCCCAAAACAGAGTTGAAAAAAAAACAGGACATGGGCGAGTTGAACTCGATTGGAGTTCGGTACGATGAATATATTTGATCTCACAATATCGAGAGATTTACCACATTATGTTAAGACCGTAGACTTTTTATAGGATTTCCTGTAATCTACGTATAAGTAAAGAAATATCTATGTACACAATATATTTCTTTAATTATGGAGATAAGCACTCTAACAAAATATGCTAAAAAATACTACATATTTAGGACTTTGTCTCATAGATCTTCTATTATACTGAGCACAATATTGAAAACTTGCCACTAGTCACGTACAGTGAACTCTAATACTGCATACCTGTTCACATTTCAACCACAGTATGACGGTGGAGCCAGGCATACGCAATTCGCCTTCCGTCTGCTTCTGCTCGGCCAGGACCTCGCTGTGACGCCGACCAGACTTCAGCCACACTTCGATTGACCTGCAGACAAAAAGAAAATAAATAAATATATAATATATATATATATATATATATATATATATATATTAGATGATGCTTTTTATTGAGGGGTCTAAATAAATAACATGAGTTAAAAAAATAAAACTTATTTTATGGAGTACCACGTACCACGTACGCCATATTCATACGCTATAACCATGTCATGGTAAAACTTCAAACCGGCTATCGTAATAAAATGCGTAAACAACATTTCGTGTTTGTGCTGTTGACCGTTGAAGAGTTCCTTTATCTGGAGCTAATCCTGGATGCTGATTCAGGTCGTGTTTACCACAAAAAATACAATTTCATCGGAACTGAACCAACATGTAAAAATTCAACTCCGTAGGATAAGAGGAAGTGGTTCTAATTCAGCTTGCATGATTTGACCTAAACAAACACATACAAACATTGCAAGTAAAAAAAGTTTTAATAAAATCGCACCCAGGCAACCTGTAAAGGATAGGTAAAGGAACTCGAAGGTATTGAAAAATTACACCTACCTAGGTGTAATTTTTCAATGTAGAAAGTTCAGAACCCCCCACTAGGTAACCACGACCGGAAGTCAGGTCCCAATTCCACTGGGGAAGTGAAAGCAAAACGTAATGCAAAAATAACCGCCTTGTTTTACCTAATCATTCATTATAACAGTATCGGGGTCGTCAGTTCATCGCGACACCTTCCTTTTCAAACATTATTTTTGAATTATGACCGATTGTCACTGGAGATGGCGCGGTGACGAAATGTTCCCACGAGGTTGGTTCACACTGGTTGGCTTTTTACCCGACTGAGCGGAGGATATCGTGTTTATCAGCTTGTGTATGTATATATGTATGTCTGTTCCTTTGTGGCACTATATACGAGTAGACCAAACGTGTTGACCGATTTTGATGTTTCTTACGTCACTCGATTTGTTTTAATCTTACGAGTGGTACTAAAGACATGACAATAATCTAAATTCAATATGGCGACAACCAGACGCCATATTATGAAAAAGAAATGTCGACGAACTATATTAAGTGGGGTATCATTGAATAGGTATTTGAGAATCATCTTTAGGTTTCTCATATCATTTTTCATTTCGAATTACCATTTAGGATCTATAACGATTTTAAGTTGGTAAGCAAAAATTCTCAGTCGGGTTTTTTCTATGTGCGTATTTTACTGTGTTTAACGGCTGTATCGGCGTTACTTGCTTTGTTGCTAAACACGGCATAGAATATATAATATGGCACAAGCAAAGCATTCTTGGGCACAAGGCAGCAAAGTAGGACATCAGTTTCAGCCTCACAAATATAAATACATGTCTACGGGTCCTGAGGAGTGTGTGTCACAGAAACATCATCATTCCTACCCGACTATCAAAAGTGGATGTATGAACAATGAATATGAGTGAGATGAGAGAATGCAAGAGAGTGAAATAAGGAAACAAAAAATGTGAGAGAATGAATTAAAGTGAAATAAGGTAAGGTAGGTAGATAAGTAGGTTTACGCTAGGGGAGAAATCCCGCAAGAAATAATCAAGTACAGGTAGAAAGCGAGTGAATTTCAAAATTATTTAATACCAATGGAAAAGTTGCAGCAAGATGCTCATCTACTTAGTGTCAACCATTTCAATTCTATTGAGAACTGGGGTTCTGAGTCCTGACTGTTATAATTTTGACTATTGTGACACTAGTTTTGTAACCCGTTAAACACTCAAGTGATACAGTCGGTCGTCATCTTAACGTTCTCATGTCGGCTTCAAGTGAAAAAAAGTGTGTGGAAAAAGTGTGTAAAAGTGGTCTCGACATTTCATATTTTGTGACGGTCGGTGTCAGTTTAGTGGTGGTAAAGTTACTGGCAAGTGGGGTTCCAGTTGGTAGAAAGGGCTGGAACTGGAAAACAGTTGTAAATAATGGACATATTATGAAATGTACATTTATGTTAAAATATTTTTGCAAATCCAAATGAAATAAAACAAAAAAAAAATATGGACTCACATTTACACAACAGGTAGAAGACAGAAAACAATGTATATTAAAAAACTAATCTAAAACCACTTGTTTTATAAGAACATTTTTTTTTCAAAATTCGTTTTCATCTATTTGTGAGCTACCCTGAAAGTTTCAGCCGGATAGCTAATCGGGAATTGCTCGATTAGCTATCCATCTATTATGTTAATATCATATCTATCATGCTATTTATATTCCACTTGGAACGACAGACAAGAGACTTAATAAAAACGTGGTAATAAGATAATACGTTTCTTTAGTTTCTAAACGACTTCAAAAAAATTAGGTTCTTTGGGCATTTAGGGAAAGGGGCAAATTCGGTAGTTTGCGTAAGAAGTCCTGAACGGCATACGCCATGAGTGGAGAATCGCCCATTTAGCCTATTCTCCACTCATGGCGTCGTCGATGAGTTGCTTTCTGCTTTCACACAGTTGATGGTCGGATACTCGATAATTCAAACACAGCACGACAATCATCGTGTACCGAGCTGAAGCCCAACATAAAGACATTAAGTTGGGCCTTCTATCGTCATAACGGCCACTTAAAAACTCATAAAAGTGAACTCATAAGTCTGCCCACCGTCAGTGATCTTAGAGAGATCAACCTATTAGATAGTACGTGATGCTTGAGCAAGTTGGGCGCAGTAGCTGTTGAGACAGTAGCTGAATTGACAGATGAGGAGTTGGCTAAGAGGTACCTTCCTGAAAACGCTTTCTAAAATATTACTGGACAGATGCTCCCACCGCTATCTTCTTCGTTTCGATGTTTCATTTCAATCATAGAGGTACCTTGAGAATTTAAATTTTAGTTAAAAAACCGTGGTGAAAGAATCGGCCAGCTAGACACGCAAATGTGTGCACGAGTGGATAATTTCTGGTTGATACACAATTTCATTACAAAATAATTGAGAGAATTTGACAGAATTAACACGACTAACAAGGTCGAGATCTTGCTGCGATGTGGTGCCGATCAGCATAACGTGGTGTAAGTGTTGTGTTGCGCACAAGCCTCACGGCTGTGCGTACGAGCGGATCGGCATATCTTGGGTGCAACACTTTCGATTTGGCGGTCTTGACTCTGTCTTTTTTAAACCTTGTTGTATGGTACATACTCGTAGGTACTGGTCCTGGAATAACACAGAATACTTTTATCCCTGAAAAATGTCCACGCGTGACAAGCCACGGGGCGTATCTAGTTTTAACATTATATCAATGTAATAATGACGGGTCACGATCACGATAAACAATTTTATCTACAATCATATCGGAAAATCCGGATTATGAACTCAAAAATAATGGCATAATGATAATGATATACATTACGCACGGCACGTCTCTAATAAGAAAATAATATAACACTGTTTGTATACATTTTTTAATAAACAAAAACACATTAAATTGATTAGGTACCTATTACTAATGTAAAGTAAATTATGGCGACAAAATCCAGTCCACAGCGAATTCACGCACCTACGGTCTAGTACGCGCCGCCAAGCTGCCGCTAGATAATAAATCATTTATATATATTACAATAGTTCAATTTGGGTAGGGTTTGTTTAGCGTGGGGTATTACTTTTGTTATAATTTAATTTTAAGCTTTTAATTAAATTATTAAATTTTATTTTTAAAATTACACTTATTTTTAATTAAACGCGCGCAGTAGCAATGACAACTATTATTTATTCTGCGGTACTTCATTTGCAATCAAGTCACAGAAATGATTATTTATGAATGTGTTGATTTTTACATAGCATACATAACGACAGCTCTAAGGATAAGCAAGCTAAAGTGGCAATCGACAGGTCACATTTCTCGAAGACCCGATAACTGTTGGGGTAGAAGAGTTCTCGAGTGGAGACCATAACTAGCCAAACGCAGCGTAGGACGCCCTGTGGCCAGGTGGAGTGACTACCTCCGCGAAGCGGCTGGAAGAAAATGGATGAAGAGAGCTGAAGACCGAGCTCAGTGGCGTGCATTAGGAGAGGCCTACGTCCAGCAGTGGACAAATATAGGCTGATGATGATGCTGATGAATTTTACTAAATCCTACTTAATGTACGTAATAGTGAGCCCGTTTGAAATTTGAAGCGTGTTTTGTTCGTGAGAATTTCGTGTCAAAGGTACAAGGTTGCAGCCATTTGTACGAACTCAAGTCACTGTCTCTTCTTATACTGTGCTAGAGGACACTGGAAAAAGACACCACTTTTTACGACACTTGTGCAGGCTTATCGCAATCTACTGCGGCCGTTATAAAGAATGGGGATTATTTCTCGTTTGAAAGTAGATAGATGATGGCAAGTGCTAATCGTTACATATAACTCGAGCAGATGCGTCTCACAAGTATGTAAAGCTCAGACGTGTCCTTCGAAACAAAAAGTTCCCCAACAAAGTCTTTGCCAAGTCGCCTTACCTCATCATTTCTGCCCTTACCTGGAGCGACAGGACTCGCTCACCGTAAACCTTACCTTTCCATCATATCACAAACTTTGCTCCCCTAAATCTTCATACGATCGACTGTAAAAGTATGACAACTTAAGAACCATATCACATTAAAAAAAGCAGACAATTAGAGAAGTTGTGAGAGTTATGGCAAAGTGATAAACTACTCACACTTTGACATACATTGTTTTCGTTCCCAAGCAAAATTTTCATAAGATCTACTACGATTTTGTTGTCTCCTTGACCTGTCAGCTATTTATATGTTAGCATTAAGTTAGCATTAGTCTCAGAAGAGTTAGCGGTACAGTGCTAATATGTAATGAAGTTTTTTTCGTGTCTCCCAAATTGAAACTTCCATAATCTCTAAATAGTATCACTACTACTTAAGAACTGTGCCGCTATGTGATTACTTGACGTGTACTAAATTTTTTAAGGTGTTACAAAATTTAACGCGGCAAAGTCCTTAAGTGTTTACTTATTTTTGGGTCGATCAGGTCACAATCTCCGAAATCCTCTTTCGACGCGATGCTTATCGATTCTGAACAACAGATCCGAAGTTTTATCTCCTGTTATAGAGCCCTGAAGTTTCAGAGCCGGCGGTTAAAACGCGGTGAAGTTTTCTTATCTTTTTGCAACAAACTATACTTCGTACACACTACATGGGTGAACCAGTAGCGAGTTTTTTATGCATTTTCTAGCAACTCTCTAATGTAACGTTAGTTATACTTTACTAGCTTTTGCCCACGACTTCTACCGCGCGGACTATAGTTTATCGCAATAAAAAGTATGCTATGTCCTTTCCCAGGGTAAGAACTATCTCCATACAAAATTATATCAAGAGCGCTTTCGCTTTTATTAATTGTAATTTTAATCTATACTTCTATACTATCTATTTATACTAATATTATAAAGAGGTAAAGTTTTTGAGGTTGTAGGGGGTATTCTCTGGATCCACTGAACCGATTTAGAAAATTATTTTACCAATAGAAAGCCTCGTTATTTGTTAGTGTCATAGGCTATATATTAAAATGATTACGCGTGCGAAGCCGCGGGCATCAGCTAGTAGCTAAATATATTCAATGCCATGCTTAATGCTTATTATAGTCCCCAGCATGGTTTAAAAAAAATAAGAGTCTACACCTCGAAACAAACGAGTGAAGCATAGCAAATGGCGGCTGAGTATGCGTGTGTGAGTTAATTTGTGTTTTTTTAGGTTGATAAACAATTTCATCGCAAAATACTGCATTTTTTTTGTTTTTTTTTGATTTGCTATTTGTAAGTGCTGTATGTGTCTGCCACTTTAAGATGTTTGCAGGTATAAACGAGCACGCGTTTGTGCGTAAGTCATCGAAATATGCAGACTGCGTACTGTTCTGCCCTGTATTGTGCTTGCGCGCTGTTTTGTCTGCGTGCAATCTAAAAGTTTATGTTTTAATGGTTTCCTTTTCATCGCATACGGAACCCTATATGAGTTTGACTCGCAGGGTAACTTCGGCTGAGAGTGTACCGTATACCAACAAGCTACGCAGGTGGGACGGAGTTCTGGACGAAACATTTTGTAATTGTACTAAAACAATAGAAAACTATCAAAAGCACATTCTATACTATAATAAATCAGTATGTACAAAAAAGTCTATACAATGAGGATAATTGAAAAAAAATGTCAAGGGCACTTAAAATAAGCTGAACAAGAATATAACATTTTTTAAATCATGTTTGTCTGTTTGTTTGTTTGTTCGCGCATCACTTAAAAATACTGGACCGATTGCAATGCGGTTTTCCCTGGTATATAGCTTACTTAAAAACTGTTGTACTTGGTATTTCAATTCCATGAGTAGAAGCCGAGCAATCCATAAAACAATTTGACGGCTGAACGAAATTTGGTATTTTGTACATTATAGATATGTAGGTAGATAGATAAACACTTTAATGCACACCAAAAAAAAAGAAAGATAATGAAATAAATTTAAGTTACTTAATATAAACAGAGTACAATGGGCGGTCTTATCGCTCAAAGCGATTTCTTCCAGACAAGCGTTGGATGGAGAGAATCTTATTATATTTGGCATGGACAAAAAAAAGTGAAGCTTAATTTATTATAAGAACTGCAAAGGAGTGGAATGTTCTGCCCTCGTCAGTGTCTGTACACTGACGAGGGCCTGTGTTGGTCCTGGAATAACACATAGGTAACTTTATCCCAGCGAAATTACAACGTTGGCAAAGCCGCGGGCACAGCTAGTAATAATTATATATAAGGCGCAAAGAGTGGTCTTATCGATTAACGGTTGTGCCAGACAACATACAGTTATAACAGGCCTTATCACAACATCAGCCCGAAACCGGCCACTACTGAACAAGGGCCTTTCTAAACTAAAGGGGAGAGAGTAGAGGGGGGGGGGGATCCAAAATCATTAAGCTTGGCAAGCGGCTACAAAGGAAAATGCTGGCCATTTCCTGAATTCCCTATCCCAGCTCCAATCATCAGCCTATACTAGTCTACTGCTGGACGTAGGCCTCTCCTAATGCACGCCACTGAGCTCGGTCTTTAGCTCTCCTCATCCATTACTCTCACAGTATCCACGAGATAAGTAGGCCTGGCTTACAATCAAGCTGGACTCACACGGCTCAAAGTAGGTCCACTGTCCATAGCCAAAGATGTTGAATTACGCTTACCATTGCCGACACAATCGCTTGACAATCAATAAGTTTAAAACTTTTGCTAAAGTAAATCTCATAAGTAGAGATAGCATATTATAATGTAAATGAGACAGAAATGCATGGCCTGATGTCTCCAAGCTCCATGATAATAATAAATGATCACTTCTATGATTATGTTAAGTGACTAAAATGTTCAAAATACTTTGTGAGATGTCTCATGACAGCAACATGTCATGATGTCATGTTGTTTTATACAACATACTTAGTTAGAAATTTTATTTTATTTTTGCCAGTTTCATGGTTTGATGATTGTGAGACATCTCATTGTCACTTTTATTTTTGTTAAATTTTATTATAATTTCTGACATTTGAAACTATTATAAGGAATTAACAATTTTGGAAAAAAACATCCCCGTAGAGTATCATGGTGCTCTCTTCACTAACTGGCGTATTTCCGAAGCACCTAGGTAGAGTCAGAAGGGTATATTCCTTTTCCAGTGTGATATTTAATTCTGTCGGCACATGAAAGGGAAATTTATTTTTCAAACTCAAAGCATGTTTTGGATACCTAATTTTATAATGAATGTATTTATAATATTTTATGTTTTGCTCCTTGTTCATAAGAAGTTAATTAAGATTTGTAAAAGTGCTATTATTTTGCCTATTTACAATAAAATACTTTGAATTTATCATGCGATTGCTGCCACTCGCAAACCATCTAAATGCGTATTAGCCCTGACGAGTGTTGACCGCATATTTATTTTTCAGCGCTCTTTCAAGTCTACCTGTCGCGTGCTACTCAATGGAATAAAAAATGCAAAAAAATGTCTGCACGAGAACTCATCAAGCCGTATTACTTAGAGCATTTTAACGTAGTTTTTGCTCACGCGGGATCAACGCCCTAACACCTGTTGCTTACGTTTTTTAGGGTTCCGTGTTTGGGTGAAATAGCAGCTAATATATTAGTCCAGGTTGAACTACTGATGTAAAAGTAATCCTAGTCTAATATATTAGTCCGGGTTGAACTACTGATGTAAAAGTAATCCTAGTCTAATATATTAGTCCGGGTTGAACTACTGATGTAAAAGTAATCCTAGTCTAATATATTAGTCCGGGTTGAACTACTGATGTAAAAGTAATCCTAGTCTAATATATTAGTCCGGGTTGAACTACTGATGTAAAAGTAATCCTAGTCTAATATATTAGTCCAGGTTGAAATACTGATGTAAAAGTAATCCTAGTCTAATATATTAGTCCGGGTTGAACTACTGATGTAAAAGTAATCCTAGTCTAATATATTAGTCCGGGTTGAACTACGGATTTAAAAGTTATCCTAGTCTAATATATTAGCCCGGGTTGATAGTACTGACAGTACTGTAGTTGAGAGATACACTTCCAATGCTCAAGCCAGCTGTGACGCTGTCCAGTTTCAGAGAGAGGCTATGGTAGACCGTTTAAATTTAGCCTTAGAAGCCGAGTCCGATTGGGGCGATGCTAACCTTGTTAAGTTTAATGCTTCTAAAACGCAAGCGTGTTTGTTTTCTGCTAAAAAGAGTCCTCTACTCCGATCTCCGTCTTTACAAAGTGTAACAATACCAATAGGCGACCATTTGTAGCTTTTGGGTGTCGAACTCACATCAAACCTGAATTTTGGGTCTTACGTTGAATTCAAAGCCAAGGTTCTTTGCAGCTAGAAACTTGGTATTTTGTCTAATGTTAGGCGGTACTTCACACCGGGACAGCTTTTCAATCTTTATCAAGCACAGGTCCGATCTTGTATGGTGTACTGCTGCCACCTCTGGGACGGTTCTGCCAAGTATCTGCTCGAGTCTTTGGATTCAATTGAGAGACGTGCTATCAGGCTCATAGGGGATGACACTCTGGTAATGAGTAAGCTTCAAAGTCTGGCGCATCGACGTGAGGTAACAAGCCTGGCGGTATTCTACAGATTGCACTATGGAGAGTGTGCACAAGAACTGCACAACCTGATTCCCCCATCAACTTTCCATCACCGTACGACTAGACGATCAGTAAAGCGCCACCCTTTCATGGTTGAAATACCACGCACAAGAACGAAGCGTTACGCTTCTTCATTTATTATAAGAACTGCAAAGGAGTGGAATGCCCTGCACTCGTCAGTGTTTCCGGTAAATTATAACCCCGGTGTGTTCAAGTCAAGAGTGAATAGGTATCTACTAGGCAAGCGTGCTACACTTTCGACCACATCATCGCTTTCCATCAGGTGAGATCGTGGTCAAACGATTGCCTAGTCCGTAATAAAAAAAAAAATTATACTGATGTCAAAAGTAATCCTAGTCTAATATATTAGTCCGGGTTGAACTACTGATGTAAAAGTAATCCTAGTCTAATATATTAGCCTGGGTTGAACTACTGATGTAACAGTAATCCTAGTCTAATATATTAGCCTGGGTTGAACTACTGATGTAACAGTAATCCTAGTCAGGGATCAGGGTCTATGTCAACTAGACTACACTCTTTTAGTTCTTACAATAAAACTTATATTAAACTCTTGTAGCTCTGTTCTTTTGTCTTTTTTATTTTTAATCGGATCTTTTTTATTTTTGACCGTACGATTAGACGATCGGCAAAGCGCCACGATTTTATGGCAATACCTCGCACAAGAACGAAGCGTCTTCTTCCTTTATTAAACAGCAAATGAGTAGAATGCTCTGCCCTCGTCAATGTTTCCGGTATAATATAACCCAGGCGTGTTCAAGTTAAGAGTGAATAGGTATCTACTAGGCAAGTGTGCTGCACCTTCGAACACATCATCGCTTTCTGTCAGGTGAGATCGTGGTCTCAAAACCTAAGCTATACAACAGTTAAAACTGCATTTCATTCAATCCAGTAGTTTTTACGTGATACGCGAACTTACATACAGACATAGAAATACAGATACCATTTTTTTAAATGTTATATTCTTGTTCAGTAGCTTAGTAAAAGTCCCATTTTTTTTAATTATCTTCTTTGTACAGTCTTTTTTGTTATTAATAGTAAGTATACTGTTTTATTATCTATCTAACTTCTATACTTATAAATAAAGCAATAAGTACGAAAAAGTCTGTTCCAATGTGTCTGTCTGTTGTTTTAATTTAAAAAAATGCCCTAGTTTACTTAAAATAAGCTACTGAGAAAGAATATAACAATATTTTTTTAAACTTTTGTGTCTGTTTGTTTGTTTGTCTTTATGTTCGCGCATCATGTAAACACTACTGGACCGATTGCGATGTGGTTTTCACTGTTGGATAGCTTAGGGTTAGACTTAAAAGCTGGTGTACTTGGTATCTCGATCCGATGATTAGAAGCCGAGCAATCAATAAAAAACTTTATGACGGCTGAAGTAATTTTAATCAAATGTTGGTATATTGGTATTTTAGATCTTGGAATAGCACATAGAGTACTTTTAACCTAGAGAAATGACCACGCGCGCGAAGCCGCGAGCACAGCTAGTAAGTATATATATACACGAGTACATTTCTATATTTTTTTTGTTCTACCTGTGTTTAAAAAAGTAATGAATTATTGTATCAGATTTCAGGCAGTTTGGTTGATAACTAGAAGTTATGATGCGCTGACAGATTGGGACAAACGGACAGACTGGACGATCTTATAAGGGTTCCATAAAACCACGGAACCCTAAAAATCCAGATAGACAAGTTATTGAAACCGGCTAGTCTTTACACATCCGGAACCTAAGCGATCGTGCTGAGATCTATCTTAGCCCAGTTTTTTAGTGAATCACGGCCAAGTCGAGACCAGACACTCTCCGGTTTTTGCGACAGCCTCTCAGTCTGCCATATTGATTTATATTGAGGAGGCCTGGGGACTGGGGATTTTGACCATTCAAGTTTCGAGTGAGAATTCTCCAATGAAATAGCATAATTGGACAAAAATGTTCCCATTTTACCAGTTGATAGGATTGTTGCGTGAGTTTGTCTACGTGATTTTTATTGCTTACAGGATAGCGTGTGATAGTGTTAACTGGTCATATGACCATATGAAGAAGAGAGCGATGGGAGCCTAATTGTTCAATAGTGCAACTTAGAATCCAACGATACCAGGTTCGGTCCTAGGCTCCGCACCAAAGTTATATGCTATTTTCCATCGCACCGTGATTCGGAGAGCACGTTAAGCTGTCGGTCCCGGCTGTTTTTTATTAATAGCAGTCGTTAAGCCATGTCAGAGGCCCTCGGGCTGAGGCCAGGACTACCTTATACGACAAACAACTGGTCATAGGTATTTCGAAGTCTCTCAAGTCTCGAAGGACTGCTGCCAAAGCGATCCGTTGGATCTTTTTTCATCCAAAGATACCGGGTTCGATCCTCGAAAGCTACGACTTACTTTTCTGAGTTATTTGCAGATTTCCATCGCTCCGTGCACGTGAACGTGAAGATTGTACTATCCATTGTCCACGACCGACGTTTTACGAGAGGATATTGATCAATTAACTAAGGAGAAAATAATCAACTCTATCGTTGATGCCATTGAGTAAAAATAGAAACGAGATATTTAATTTAATGATAATGAGAAAATTGATTTTAATGTTAGTTTTAAAACAAATATTGCTATCGTGTGCTAAGCAGCTGTAATAATTTAATATACATAACTTTAATTAATTTATGTTCTTGGACAAGCCGGTTTCTACAAAGCTCTCGCAGGCAAAAGCAAAAAAAACCCTTCGATATAAACCTTTAATTAAACAAATGGCTCCCTCCCGTATTCCAATCAAAGAGTTCATCGTCACTTCCAATTCGCGACTAATTAGTTAACCCTTTCGCCCTCAATTCGTACTTGAGATATCATTGACGATGCCCATATGCCTTTAGCAGGGGCGGACTTGAGGAAGGCATGCGTGGGGGCAATACGGGCAAGTTTCTTCGTGAAACTACGTTGATATTTAGGCACTAAATCCTGTGTCCTTGCCGGTTACCGTTATTATCCTAATTATTTTAATGTGGCAAACTCACGAAACTTACACTAAAGTTTTTTCTTTGTTTTTAATGGAAGGGTAAAAACTAAAACAAAGAATTTATTTTTTACATCAAAAAGGAAACACCATTCTGACTAACTAAACAGTAAGGAACTATTTTTTTCTCGAAATGTTTCATGACATATTAAATTATTATATAGAACGGTTTATTCCCCCAGTTTATACTCACTCTGTTTCTACTTTATTGCCCTAGCTCGCGAACGATAAAAGTACTGTTGGAAAGAAAAGTGAGTTTACTTACATAATATTGGCAAAATTAGTGCTAATAAAATGACCCCAATCAATATAAATAAATAAATATATTCGGGACATTTCCACACCAATTACCTAGCCCCAAACTAGGATACCCTGTACTATGGACACTTGATAACGGATAAACATACATAGATAAGATAAACAATGAGATAATCAATATAATCAACTCATCAATTTAATCAACCATTTTAGTGGTCGCCTCATAGCCGCCGCAAGCAAATATTGACTAACTAGCTGTACCCGCGGCTTTGCACTCGTGGTCATTTCTCTATGCTAAAAGTATTTTATGTACTAGTCCAAGACCAAACACGTACCAATATATCAACAATTGATCAAAATTACTTCATCGGTTCAGTAGTTTTTACGTGATGCGTAAACAAACAGACAGTCCCGAATTTTAAAAATGTTATATTCTAGTTCAGTAGCTTATTTTAAGTACTCTAGACTTTTTTTTTATTATCTTCTTTGTACAGTTTTATTCTTTTTTATTGCTTTATTATAAGTATAGATAATAATCATGATAATAAATATAATAATGTTTATTGTATAGCATACATATATAGGTTCCATAAGTATAGTATAGCATGCATTCTCAACCAGCCCGAGCGAGTACAAAGAGGTATCACACTAATAGGTATTATATAGGCGAAAGTTTGTATGTTCTTACCTTCACGCTCAAACGGCTGAATGGATTTTGATGAAATTTGGAATGGAGATACCTTATACCCTGGATTAACGCACAGGCTACTTTTCATCATCATCATCATCATCATCAATTTTCATAATTGTTCACGCGGGTAAAAACGCGGAGTGCAGCTAGTAATTTAATACAGCGTCGTGCGCGTGGTCTGTGGTCGTGCCGTTTTTTGGGACGGCCTTAAGCATTTGTTTTTTTTGTGATGACTGCTCATCTTCTTACTTTTCTAGTTTTTCTTCATTTCACTATACTTCGACTAGACACTCTAGTATCCTGCTCCTTGCTCCTACCTTGCTCGAGGTCCCTGAGGTAGAAAAGGGCGCCACACAATAATCCTGAGTGCATCCCTGTTGCTAACTCATTGATTAAGGCAGGAAACCGTTTGTTAGAGCGGAGACAGCCGATGATTTCATTGCGCTTTTTGGAATTCTGATGGCGACAACAAACAACACTACATATTTTGTAGATCGGATTAGGTTCTGCATATAATCATAATAAGATCATAATGAACTGATTCTACTTAGGATTAATAGAATATATAGGTACCTAGGGACTCAATTACAAAAAACTAATAAATAAAAAATTAAACCTACTTCAAATCGTATAAAACTTGAAAGAAATAAATAATTCTATTTTTTTGAGGACTTGCCCAATCCGACTAACGTAAGTAGATAGGTAGATACATCAATTCTTTATTGTACACACACCACAAACAAAAACAACAAAAATTAAGAAACAATAGTAGAAGAAGTGTTACAATGGGCGGCTTTAACGCTAAAAGCGACAAATCTCTTTTAGGCAACCTTTGGATGCAGAGGAATTGTTACAAGCGTGAAGGACACTATGATATAACAAGCACAAATTAAAAATGTATATAACCCCCGACTTCCCACCCCCCATTATAGCTAGGAAGCATCTCGATAACATCAGTATTCAAACATAAAAACCGCATCAAAATCGGTCCATTCATTTGGGAGCTTCGATCCACATCCCCATTCCCCCCCCCCCCCTACCCCTTTATAGCTAAGAACTATATCGGTTATCGCAGCTAAATCGGTCCAATTGTTTTGAAAGATACGATTCTCACCACCCAATTCTCAACCCCCCTCCCCCCCCCACCCTTCTATATAGCTAAGAACCATCTCGATCACATCAGTTTTCAAAAATAAAAAACCTCATCAAAATCGGTCTTTTTGTTTGGGAGCTACGATCATCACCTCCATTCCCCCCACCCTCGCTACCCCCATTATAGCTAAGAACCATCTCGATTACCTCAGCTTTCAAATATAAAAAACCGCAGCTAACTCGGTCCATTAAGATAAGATAAGATAAGAAATAATTTATTCTCACAAACTGTACAAAGCAACACATAAATCAACAGAGAAACTTAACTAAAAACAAGCAACTAAGCACCTGTGTACAAAGATCGCTGCCATGTACACTTGTACAGTGCTGCCAGAAAAGGTCTGAGCTCAGCAAAAAAGCTGTGAATGAAAATCCACAGCGCTGATTTTCAGCTCAGGCCATTGGTGACGCACGGACTTTTTTTAAATTAATAAATATAAAGTAAGTATACAAATATATAGAAAATAAATATAACTATACAAGTAAATATCACAATAATTCACGCACAGTATAAATAATATTGAAGTATTTAAGATTTAATGTATTTGTAATTATAGTTGAATTTATAATATGTAACGATTATTACATTCGTTTGAAAGCTACGATTTGTACCGCCCCCTCCCCTCCACGCCCCCCGTCCCCTCCATCCCCCCTTTATAGCTATTAGCCATCTCGTTTACCCTAGCTTTCAAATATAAAAAACCACAGCTAAATCGGTCCATTTGTTTGGAATCTACGATTTTCACCCCCCTTTTCTCACCTCCCCCTTCCTCCCTCCCCCTTCCTCCCTCCCCCTCCCCATATATCTAAGAACCATCTGGATCACATCAGATTTCGAACAGAAAAAACCGCATCAAAGTCGGTCCATTCGTTTGGGAGCACCGATCATCAACCCCCGTCCCCATCCCCCTCCCCCCATTATAGCTAAGAACCATCTCGTTTACCTCAGCTTTCAAATATAAAAAAAACACAGCTAAATCGGTCCTTTTGTTAGAAAGCTACGATTTTCACCCCCCTTTTCTCACCTCCTCCCTCCTCCCTCCCCCTCCCCACATATCTAAGAACCATCTCGATCAGATCAGCTTTCGAACAGAAAAAAACACAAACACAAACAGTGATACACACCCTAAATTATACACCCATCTCTTTGTTCGGGGGTTAAAAATATGTACTAAAAACAGTAAATCAAAATAAACTATTTTATTATTAATAATATACATTAAAATATATATATGAATATTATATTATATGACAGAATACATAATTATATATAATTACGAAAAGAACAAAAAGAAAAATAAATAAAAAGGTATTTATGCAACATGACAAACGTAATATTTGCGGGGCAATGCCCCAGCATGTCGGGTACGCTCATACGCTGCCAGCTGTAGGCTGTTCGAACATTTGGGCTACCTATAAATCTAAATTGGCTCATGTTTTCTAAACGTTTTATAAGTAGTTGTTGTATTTTGTAGTAGTTATTGGTATATATTATTTTCATAAAGGGCGTCTAGCTAAGGTATTTTTAAAGGATTCAGAAGGAAAACAAGGATTAACTATACATGGATTTAAATTAAAGCTGAAAATATAATACGCGCATTAAAAAAGCTAAGAACCTCTAAAATACGATACCAGTGCTTTTTAAACTCCTTATACTTACATGTATTTTCTGTGTAAACATTTTTTATGTACATAAGTTTTGTTCTGTAAACCATCAGTTTGTTGTCTTCTAACTTCACTTTATTTTGCTGTCTGGTCTGTGGGCCCATTAATTCCTCGGACAATTTAATATATAATGGAATATGCCTCACTTCCACAGACTATATAGGAGACGTTCACTTCATATTAACCGTTTTAATTCAATAAATAAATAAATATTATTTTGATTCTTTGCTCACTTCACTCCTAGTTTTTGTGTGGAATAGTGTTGTCAATTTATTTATATATTAATTCGTCTGTTTCAATTCCTATTCACTTTATATTGTATTTATGTACCTAATGTGAATTTTTTATTATTGTTAATTCTTATTTTATGTGACATTTCCGTGCGTGACGTCACCTGCCGTTGCCAACGGAAGATAAGAGCTGGTTGTTATCAACCAGCATTATGCTGAGTTGGGGCCGCCTTATGGCAAAAAACTTAATATTGCGGCCCCGAAGTTTAGGTATAATATTTGTACTTGTTGCGGAGTGCGACCGCCCTGCTTAGGTACTAACTTATTTATTTAAATGTTTTTTTTTGTGTACTTGTTTTTTTGCCATAAATAAAGCTATGTCTATGTCTAAACTTAATACTAGTTTTAATCCCTAAATTTTATATTCGTCAACAGACACTAAAAAATAAATATCAAAGAGAATGACAACCTCATACGATGTTGCCCTCATCAGTCGTACTCGTACTATAGACGTTTACATAACAGAGTTGCCATTATTAAAAATATATATTGCTACAGATTCAATAAACACTCATAGATAAATTGTTAACATTATTAATTATTTAAAAGAGTTTTAAAACATCGGCACCTTCTTAGACACACAATTTAATTGGTATTATATTCAAAGGCGACGATAGTTGCCAAGCTATTCAATGTTATTTTTTATTTAAAAGGGTAGATCTTCAGTGTGATACCGTGTTTTATTAGAATTGGTTTTGTTGTTTATAATAGTGAACTAGTGGCTCGTCCCGGCTTCGCACGGTTAATTAAGGGTTTCTCTTAATTTGTACACGATTCTACCAGTTTTATGATTGACTAATTCGAACACAAAACGATTTTTCAAAAACTAACGCAAATGTAAATCAGCAACGGTCGTGGTGCTTTGTGACAGACTTGTTGTTATTTCGTTTCCACGGCAACATGTCACTCAGTCCCTTACAGCTGTGACGATGTCAAAACCTCTTTCATAATAGTACTCATTTGATCTCTTAATTCTTTCATAATCCATTTCATTCCATTTGATAGTTTGTCATTATTAATTCTAAATTCAAATAACCTGTCACTCTGATATTGTCTTTTGGATTGGCAAATACTGCAATTTTACAAAATAACATTATATAAAATACCTACATAAGTTTATTACAAATACGAGTATATATGAGTATTTTAAATATATATGATAATACCTACGTAAGTGGTTATTTTAATCCGTATCGTTGAAGTTAAATTGAGAGAAGACTGAATAGAATAGTCGAGTGCAAGATCTCTGTCTATCTACATCTCCATGTACTCCTAGTGTTCCTGTAATTTTGTGTCACTGAGGTTTGGTCCCTGGGCTAGTGGAGTTAACCCAAACCCTGGACTGCCTCGTGACACAGCGAGAAATCGACATTTTTATACGCAAATTTTTGATACCTTGGCTTACATTATTGCAATTTTTGAAGGGACCTCTAATTTTTTGAAAAATAAATTACAACCCATGTCAATCGCTGATAATGCGGCTTTCTATAAGTGAAACAATTTTTAAAATCGGTTCAGTATTTTTGAGTTCATCCATTACAAACAAACAAACACAAAATATCAAATGTTTCCTGTTTATTATATTAGTATAGATATTTTTAGTAAAGTTGACTCATTCGTTTTTATGTTTATATCTACACTAGCTTTGCATTTATAATTTTCGTTAGGATTTCGGAACCAATTTGTCCATCAGTGGGTTCTTCAATGGGTTGTAAGGAACATTTCTTGTTCACCGGTATACAACGCTCATAGATGTAATGTTCCGAAATAGAGACACGACATGACACAGAATAACTTAAAATATAAAGTTTACAATATAAGTTATACCAGCTAAGTTTCATTGTTCAGTTTCCATAAGATACTAAAAACGACCTAGTTGCAATGAGATCATCTGGCAGAGAACCAAAGTAACCGACATAGCTCAGAGAGTTAGCAAGCTGAAGTGGCAATGGGCTCGTCACTTCTCTCGAAGAATCGAAACCGCTGGGGTAAACGAGTTCTAGAGTGTAGGCAAATGTAGTGTAGGGCGGCCGCCGGCCAGGTGGAGTGACGACTTGCGAAAAATGGCTGGCATGAACTGGATGAGAAGAGCCGAAGATCGGGCTCAGTGGCGTTCACTAGGAGAGGCCTACGACCAGCAGTGGATGAATATAGGCTGATGATGATGATAAAAAAATTTCAGCGTAAGTTCACACTCTCTTAATAATAAGCTTTTTACTCATTAGATTAATATTTTGAATCTAATCAGAAAATCTAAATTTTAACATATTACGATATATTTTAGATTATTTAAATAATTAAAATAGTCAATAGTTATGTCAGCCCTCCGCAGACGCCCTCGCGATGTCTTGGACGCTACGGACGACGCCATCGCAGCTAAAGTATTGGCAGCGAGCGATGGCCTCGCCCAATTCTATCACCTCTGGCAACCCACCAGGGGGAATAACAACACTTTGACACAGACACCGACTTCACCGGCGAGGTCGAAGGTCCCGTAATTTATAATCAGTTATTATTCGCCTTCGAGTTTTTGCCGATTCTTCTCGAAGGTGTATTACGAATCGGTGGTCAGTTATATGATCCAATCAAAGGAGTCCTAGCCATTTTTCAGGGCCCCCTCGATCACTACTAACACTAGCGATCCAGGGGTGTTTAGTTCGATATCCTCGTAATCAAGACAACCGACCAAGCCGAGGTCCGTACCCCCTGGGTGCCCTTGTGCTAGTCGTCATAAATAAAACTTTGGCGTGCGCCTTCTGCGCATTGAGGCGGAGCGCTCTAGCGAAGGTTCAAGCTGTAGAAGCCGGTCAAGGCCAATAGCAAATATCCTAACTAAAATAAAAAGAAAGAAGAAGAATGTTATGTATAGCGCCCTAAACTTTTGCGATGCCTGAAAAGGGCTACTAAGTTATAAGTACTAGACAAGAATAAGACCTTTTATATGTTGTACACTTAGTTATGCAAACAAAGATACTGAATACTTAAAGTAGGCGGTCCACTTTTGCGCATCCAGATTTTGTTGCTGACTAGATAGCAGTCAGGTGCATGGTTGAATATAAACTCACAGCTAGGTTCACCGAATGTAAAGCATATTTTCTAGTTTTCTGTCAAAATCTTACTAACATGAAATTACTCCGTTCGCAAGTCCGTTCAAAAGCTTGGCAATAGTAAACAAACCAACGCACTACTTCATAATTATTGTCTTTGCTTCAGCGGCAAGTTGTGTCCACGACTAAGTTACTATAATTGAATCTGTGGCCGTGACGGGTTAACTATAATTTAATCTGTGTCTGCGACGTAAAACTGGCACTTAATCTGTGTCCATGGTCGCCCTGCCTACTATTATTTATTCTGCGGCCTTGCTCCCATGGTGTGTACGCCGAGGAATGCGATCTTTGGGCTTTATACGTACCTCGGCCTTTGTGCCGAAGTTGCGTTTTAGCGAGAGGCTTTTGAAGGTTTTATTTTTAATGTGTGGTACTTATGGTGTTGCGACTCGGGAGATGAAGTGCGATAAGCTATGTTTTTAAAAGCTTTTAACTTGAAATGAAATTAAATAAATTTATTTGCATGAATACAGGTACATTTTAGTTGTTAATATAGTTCAGGGATCTCTGTATTGGACTAGTTTGTCGAGCAAATATTATAAATTACAAGAGACTAAATTATTAATATTTTGTAGGAACAATAGATTTCATGCAAAAATTCCAAGTAATTATTTGTTTATTAAAATGTCAAAGTAAAATAAAATGTAAAAGCAAATAAAAATGACAAAATAAAACAATCAAAACAATATTGTAGTAGGTTAAGTACACGAATAAAATTATAATATTAGTTTACATTTAAAATATTTGTCTATTGAATAAAAACATCTATCAGCCATTTATATATTTTATTATTAAATTCATTATAATAATATAACTTATTATATTGTATAGAACACTGACATAAATAAAAATAGAAAATACCTTAACACTAAGACTGAATTTATTTACAAGATAAAACATACAAGAGACAAAAGTTCATTTTAAAATATATATATAAAAAAAAAACTTAACTATTTACACAAAACTATCTAAAAGTCCTTCGGAGGAAGGGAAAGTGCCAAGTTGTATTGCAATACTAATTTTTTGGCCTAAATAGGAGCCAGCATTCTGGTCACATGTAAGTTCCACTAAACGTTTTGCCAAGTCCCTGTAAATTTCGTGGCCACCTGGCCCCCACGGACCCAAAGTTTTAACCCCAAACGGCACAAACATGTAACCCCGGTCAAGGTTCCCATATTTGCGCCGCTTGAGGTTTTCTGCTTTGGTTGCAGCGCCGCCAGCCCGAATCGTTGTCTCTGGAAGATGAGTCGGTGCCAAGGTATCGACACAAGTTGCATCTCAAACTAAAGGCCGTCCCATCTTCCAAGGAATTAAAGTCATACCATCAGGTCTCTTACCGTCGTCCCGCATCAGGCCGTTTGGTTCTAAGATTGACGGAACGCCGGCACTGACAAAGGCCCGACGGATGACTTCATTCAAACTGGCGTGTCGAGGAATCCTCCCTGCGCTTCTGTAGCAAGATAGTCCATGATGGCCAAGCCGATCCACCATATCGCCGCATAGGCAACGGTGTGGGACTTGGCAAAAAACGCCCAGACGCAGAGAAACGGCTAATCGGAATGTCTGGTTGTCTAGTAAATTGCCAATGTTTTTTGATGGAAGTGCTTGCAACCAAAGGCTTGATTCCCAACGTGAAACAGCGAGGAGGCTAGCACGCTCTGCAGAACAAACAGATGTATCAAGAAGATTTTTCCGTTCAATTTCGCAGACCGTCCCAATGCTTCTGGGAAGGAGGCGCTTTGGGCAATGACTGATTTGGACATGCTATTTTCCAAGCATCCCTAGCCTCAGTCAAAAAACTTATTTCGTAATTTGCAATACAGGGAGATAAAATAGCTCCGATTAATTTTTGTGTACTATAAACTGAGGATAGGAAAGCTGGTAGAGATACACTAGAAATTTTACGTATGCCAAGACCACCGCACCTTATTGGTAGTGAGGCCTGGCACCAAGAGCGATCATCGATTGAGGATGGCGGTGAGCGTATCTCTTTCCTATATATTGTATTATATAGGAAATAAAAAATAGGGTAAAAAAAACCTAAAAACGTAACTAGTGAAAGTGACATTCGTTAAAAAGAAATGCGTAAAACTTTTTTTTTTTAAAGTGATCTTTATATTAGGTATGTTACGTTACGATGTATGCATGTTCAGGTAAAATCATATAAGATTATACTGTATTGGTAATGGAAAAAACATACAGCCTAAACGTTTTGTTGGATTTTGATAAATAAGGTATCATTGGATTTGTCTTTATCACGAGAGTGATACAAGATATATGAAGTGTCACAAAAACTAACATGGCGGGTTACAGCTGCCATATTGTATTTCCGACAGAACAAAAAATGACCAAAACCTATTGAGACTATCGAGAGAGGTATCAAAATACAGGTCTTAAAACGACCATTTCAAATATATATAATTCTTATTACAAACAGTAGCTATTTTCTTTACATAATTTTAAATTTTAACTTATGCAAATTAATGTAAATACTATAGTCTAATTTTGCAATTGCAACTATTAAAGTATAGTAAACTTTGCAAGTTATAAAGAAAAAATAAATTTACATAAATACTAGCTGCGCCCCACGGTTTCACCCGCATCTCTCAGGAACCATGCATTTTTCCCCGTATAAAAAGTAGCCTAATTAATTCAAATTTCATCAAAATCCGTTCTGCCGTTTATGCGTGAAGAAGTAACAAACATACACATACACACACACACACACACACACACACAAACACACACCCTTTCATACATACAATCTTTCACTAAAAAGTAATATTTTTACTTTTTAGTAAAAATATTACTAAAAAGACGCGAGCGAAGCAAGCGCGGAAATTTGAAGCTATTTCCATACATTATGCGACTATACGTAGGTATATGAAAGTAGTAGAATAATTGTTGTGGATCGCTTGAGTACCTATAAACAAGTACAAATAATAAAATATGTAATCCCCGATTAATGATCGAGATGCTTCTATAATGTGGGCGGCGCACATTATAGAAGCATCTCGATCACATCAGCTTTCAAACATACAAAACCGCATCAAAATAGGTCTATTTGTTTGAGAGCTACGATCCCGACCCTCCCATTTTAAGTAAGAACCATCTCGATCACATCAAATTACAAACAGAAAAAAAACGAATTGAAATTGTCCGGCCCATTCGTTTGGGAGCTACGATCCTTTTGGAACATTTTGGAATTGTTTTTATAAAACAAAATTGGTTCTAAAAACTGCTAAACGACAGTATAATCTATATCTACAAAGTTTAGGTTTGATTTTGCAATATTGAACACGCAGCAATAAAAACTTAACCAAGATAAGGTAAATCGACTCACAACACATTTGTGACATACTCGTATTTTCCCCGGTCAAGATCAGTTTTACATTCTCCCTGACGCAGCAATTTGCCGCCGTGAATGTTAATAGTCAATTAAGCTCCGTTAATAAAGTGAAAGGATTTCCATTGAATGAAATGCTTCGACCGTATTCGGAGAATGTGGAAAACAAATATATTTATATTTTATCGCCTTGTCACAGTACACAAAACGTTTCATACTTTACTCTGATCTAGAAATTACAAATTGGTGAACTTGGGCATGGTTCTATGTTAGTTACTTGATGGTCACATAAGCTTAAGTCGCATGCCTCAAATCCGGGATAATTCTTTTCCTGTACCGAAGTGGTAAATGCTTAAACTGTAGTTTATTAATTAAGAATCAGTCTATTGGCCTTCGTCAGCTTTGCCAGTTTATACACTGCAGAGCATAACCAATTCTTACGTTCTTATACGTTTTGTTCCTATGTTCCTGTTTTCTTAAATGTTCCCATCTATATTTATACGTATTTCCATGAGCGTCATCCCCTTTTTGAGCTAGCCAAGGGCCTTGGCAGACCTCCAGGGCATTCTTTGAGCTAGCCGAGGACCTTGAGGGATCTCCAGGACACTTTTTGAGCTAGCCGAGGTCCTTGGGGGATCTCTGGGAGACTTTTTGAGCTAGCCGAGGTCCTTGGTGGTTCTCCGGGACACATTTAGAGTTAGCCGAAGATCTTAGTGGACCTTCAGGACCCTTTTTGAGCTAGCCGAGGACCATGGGGGACTTCCTGGTCACTTTGTGATCTAGCCGATGACCTGGGGGACTTCCGGGACAATTTTTAAACCATTATTCCCTTATAGACATATAATTACAGGTATTCATCTAAGTAGTTATAATCATTAGCAGTGGAGTGGAATGAAAGATACTTAAAACTTAAAAGCCAGCCTAAGTTTTTCACACATATTTATCGAATTACCTATCTTTGCACTGACTTCCATAGGTGCCTCTTCTAGACAAGGCTGACAAAATATTTAGATTTTAGTATAGCATCGTTTGTGGTGAGGCTCATGAGTCTTATTTACCTGAAAGACTTATAGCCGTCGATAAATTGGTAGCTACGAAATTGATTTTTTGAAGTCGGAGTTATTCTACTTTTCAACCCACGAGTTTTAGTCGTTTTACATATTATTATTATAAATACTATGATTGAGCAATTCTAAATCTTTAGTTTCTCGATCTGGCGTCTTTTTATTCCACAGCTCGTTTTTATTTGTCTTTTCTTTGCAATCCATTTACAGAAAAAACATCGGGCAAATTTACAATGTTGCAGCACACACAAATCTAACCACTGTAGTACCATGTCGCTTTTACTATTCTGACGCCCTTTGCGGCTCTCAATGGAACTTCATGCTTTTCTTGCAAAGATGAGGTTCAGTTAGGTAAATTATTAAAATCGTTTTATGTTTACAACTTCGGTTCATTTGCAATTACCACCTGTTTTTTATTTTACATAGAGGCTGCCGCAATAAACCGTATACTATAGTTAAATATTGACGGTTACATCAAAGGATAAGGTGCTCGCGTATAACCTCATTATCGTATTTTTTTTTACTTTATTCGTGTGGCTATTTGGGACCAATAACGAAAGGGCTGGTTGGTTTGGTATGTTCTGACATTAACATCATCATCATCATCATCATCATCATCATCATGCCATCCTTTAGAAGTCCACTGCTGAACATAGGCCTCCCCCAAAGAGCGCCATGACGAGCGATCTTGTGCCACCTCCATCCACCGACTTCCTGCGATGGCTACAAATAATAACATAGTTGACATTAACATAGTTGATTCTAAATACTTACTCTTTAATAGCGCTCTGTCTTCACGACCAATTAAAGGCACAAAAACCAACAAAATCGAATAGTTTTATATTCTATTCAAGATGATTTACCCACATTTTTATAGTAATAATAACATAGCAAAATTAACAGATTGAATACACATTAGCACCAGCAGTAAATAAATAATCACTCAAAATATGAATAACTAAAAATACATAATAATTAACGCACGTAATGTAACAAGTTTCAAAAACCATACAAAAAACGGATACAAAACAAAAAATCATAACTGAGAAAAAGTACCGGTCATTGACTGCATGGCCTACCGTGCCACAAAAAATGAACCTTGTTATTTGTAGTTAATGATGTATAGCTTATTACAAGGTACGAGGGTTGTAAATAGTACATTATTTGTATTGTCAAGTTGACACACGTGGCCTATCAAAGTCGACGTAGGGGATAATGGATGGTCTGTCAGTCTGTCAACCACCTGATGGCGAGCGTGATGATAGCTACATAACTACACGTTTTATTGTCGTTACGGGAGCTCCAATTTCGGAAATAATTTTCTGGGAATCGTGTCGTAACTACAGAAAAGCTGGTCCAGTTAAAGATCTTGTGTGGATTTTCTTGCTGTGAAACAAGTTGTGATATTTATCGGAAGGAAATGTTTTAGGGTGACCAGCTCAGTGACGAAAAATTCTGGCAACAAAAGTTCTGGGTGGCACTAATTGAGGCATGACGCTTTCCATCGGGTTAGCAGCCTGCTCGTCTCGTCACAGTTGAATAAAAGCAAGGAAGAAACCTTGATTCATGTATTTCTGTTATGTTTCTGACCAATTGCTACTGTAATCGGAATCTTTCGGTATCCATAATTTATTCTGTGCTTTCGGTTACAACTTTTCGTGTCACAATGATGACACACCTAATCGTAACTAGATTTTATGCCTAATTCTTATTCAGTGAGCGTAATAGCGCATATGATTAGCAAGCTGATTGGATTTTGACTGTTTACCCCAACAATTATTAATTCTTCGGCAACTATAACAAACCAAGCTAATGGAATTTCCATTAGCTTGGTTTGTTATAGTTGCCGAAGAATTAATAATTGTTGGAGTAAATAGTCACAATCCAATCCGAACTAGACAGACATGTTTTTGATTGGATTGCGACTCAGCAAACACTGTACATGGGAGGATCCTCCCTGGCCAGCTGGATGATTAAATGCAAAGTGGCAGACATCAGTTGTAAGTTTGTCGTATGCGGTAGTGCTGGCCTCTGGTGTCAGAGTTTGTCAGGCCGCCCGACGGTCTATGACATGGCATAAGAGTGCTATTAAACAACAATAACCAGGACCGCTAGCTCAACGAGCTCTTTGATTCAAAAAGTGATTTGTTTGTTTGTTTTGTTTGTTTGTCGTATGAGGTAGTGCTGGCCTCTGATGTCAGAGTTTATCAAGCCGCCCGAGGGCCTCTGACATGGCTTAACGACTGCTATTAATCAATAACAGCGCCGGGACCGACACCTTAAAGTGCCCTCCGAAGCACGAAGCGATGGAAAACCGCACATAACTTAGAAAAGTCATTGGTGCGGAGCCTAGGTTTTGAACCCGGTATCGTTGGATTCTAAACTGCACTAGCAGTTGGATGAACTTGAATGAAAGAAACCGAATATCGATGGCATGCTTTTGAAGAGGTATTTGTACAAAATGACACTGGGCACTGCCTGATAATGATCAAGACGACAAAGCTCAAATTCACTCAACGAGCTAAAATCCGGATTGTGGATATCCGCAAAAGAACTAAAGTTACCGACACAGCTCTCAGAATTAGCAAATTGTAGAGGCAATGGGCAAGCCAAATTACGCGTCGAGCCGAGCCTCAAGTCTGTTTGCTAATGGCTCGCTATTTATGCTCGATCGCGGGCCGATAGCTGCTATCGATAGATTTTGAATAGAAACCACAATATTGATGTTTTAACGCTCATGCTTGGTTGAAAGCTATTATCAATTTTATTCCAGTGGCAACACTTTTTCGAAAGCCGTAGCACATCCTTCTACTGCGTTGTTTTTGCTACAAAACTGCGATAGTGTACTTGATTTAGCAGACTACCAAATTTGACGCTATATAGTCCAATCGCAGAGGTATCGCAGCGGCAAGGCTTCTAGTTTACAAACTTAATAACAGATGGCCATGGTGCTAAAGACGATCACGGACCGGGAGACGGAGCATGGCATGCCCCCCCCACGAGATGGACCTACGACCTGCGGAGAGTTGCCGGGAGCCGAGGTGCAAACACTCGCTATGGTGTTGTATGGGAGGACCTATGTGCAGCCGTGAACATATTTCGTCTTAAAATGTATCTAGAATTCTTATAGATTTAAAGAGACATCAAAGTGAGAGCTAATTTAAATTTAACTTTAGCATGTATTCCTACGCTTTTGTATTTTTGTGAAATTCAAAACAGCTACTAGCTATCAGCTTGAAATGAGAGCTACCTAACCTACCCCTACTCCACCCCCATTTCCAAAACTTGGGGACAGTTCATGGGGACAGACAGTAATAAATCCTTTTTCTTATGATTTTGTATTTTGTTATATTAAAACACCATTGATATTAAAAGCGCTACTCGAATCTTTCGCTATCTAATATGAAGCTTTAACCAAAATATCACATGCATAGAAAAACTAATATTATACTGGCACTCAAAACTTAGTACCACAATTGCATGCCTTCTACTCATCGGATTGAGATACCAAGAACACCAGTTTTTAAGTCAAAACTTAAGCGATCCATAAATGAAAATAGCATCGCAATCGATCCAGTAGTTTTAACGTGATGCGTGAACAGTCAGACATTAAAGGTGGTAAAAGATTTGAAGGCCAGTGTATCAGTATTTCTGTGACCACATGCGATCAACATCCTCCTAAGGTCATTGCTAGTAAAAACACCATTCAAGCAGCTTGCGGCGTAGTTATTTACAATGCGTACAGCATTCGGAGTGGAATTCCTTTCCGGCGCTGCATTCCGACGTGAACGCCTAGGCAGCGTTGTGGAGCTAAAGGTCAGGAACGAGCTAGAACATAAATCTTATTATAATACTTTTTATGTAGTAAGATTTGGCGATGTTAGTTTAGGTACAGTATAATGTTTTGGTTCAATCTCGCTCGAACTAATTTTATCCATCTAGCATCATGTGTTTTAACCTATATAGCCCATCTTAGGCCACAATGGTTGAAAACCCGATACTTACTAATTTATGATGAAATTATGTTACGAGTTTTTATGTTCTATCTATCTATCTATCTACTCATCCCGCATCCACCGACTGCTGGGCATAGGCGTCCTCTCTGACACGCCATTTCTTCCGGTCCTGTGCAAGTCTCATCCAGCCTCTTCCTGCGTGCCTAACAATGTCGTCTGATCATCGGGCTGGTGGTCTGTCCCGTGAACGATGCGATCCTCTAGGCCACCACTCCGTTCTTTGATCATCCCGTCTTGCCAAGTGTCCTGCCCATCTCCATTTAAGCTTTGCTATCCGTATACCTACATCTTCGACTTCAGTATGATGTCGAATTTCGACGTTCGGTATACGATCTAGCAGGCGGATGTTTAGCATGGCGCGCTTATTTTTTATGTTAATTCGGATTATACTCGTAATATACAGGTTGGAATTAAACGCGATGTAACGTTAGATTTCTCAGTCTTTCTTTAATTTAAGACACAAGTTTTCTTGCAGGAATTTGATCCCCATCATTGATCCTGTCGACTGATGGCTCAAAGTTACCGGATAAAAAAATTGACTGGTCGATTCCCATCTGTCTGAGGCAAGCAAATTTTTTAAAATCTTTGATTAATTTATCATTAATTTTCAAAATAAGGAATGTTTCCTTTGAGTAAAGTTCGCTTCATCAATATTTAAGGTACTTTCCGATTAAATTCCACCTGTAGCACAGGTGTCATTCCACCAGATTACTAAATAGTTCCTGCGTAACCTGAACTTTTAATACGACCTTGTAATTGTTAATGTAATATGTTTTGGCATAACTCGAGTCAACAGACAAACAAACAAACAGTCGAAAGTATACTTTAAACATTTCAAAAATATATAACAAGAATCAAATGTATTAAAGCAGAACAGAACTATGCTTTTGAAATGTTTCCTATTGAAACCCGCGAGTATGTGCGATGCGGTGCACTTGCTGAGGGCAAGAGTGTCTTGCTCTAAAGCCGAACTGCTCATCGGGGATGAGTTTTTGGATTTCGCGATGGACCAGAGTCGATTCAGAAGGGGTCGCTCGTAGATATTCCCCAAAGAGCTGAGGAGACTGATGGCTCGGATGCCTTCTTTCATGGTTTGTGAATGCCGATGAAGTCGGCACTCTTCGAGGCGTCGGGAAAGGAGTGATTTCTCAAAGCAGCATTGAAGATGCTGACTAGGAGATAGACTAACGGGACAGAAAGGTGCTTTAGGACCCCGTTGCTGAAGCTGTCAGCGCCAGGGGCCTTCTGCACTTTGAGGTTTGATGATGGACTCAACCTCTGCGGCTTTAACGGGCTCAAGCGGTTCCTTGCCGTCACCAACTTCTTCACGACTTCGGGCATGGCTCAGCGGTGGAGATCCTCCGCTGGGACCTACCTAGAAGACTCACCGATGACGGTGTTGAGGTGGCTGGTGAGGGCATTGATCGAGCGAGAAACGTCGACAGGTAAGCACCCTTCCAACACTACAGGTGGTTTGGAAATACGCCCGATAGAGAAGAGAGCACCAAGAAACTCTTAGGAGAAGTCAGTTTATATTATACAGTATACTTATGTATATCTATACTTATAATAAAGCAATAGGAACGAAAAAATCTGTAAAAAGAAGATAGTTGAAAAATAAATTGTCCAGGGCACCTAAAATAAACTAAATTAACAAGAATAAATCATTTTTAAAATTCGTGTCTTTCTGTTTGTTTGTCTGTTTGTCTGTATGTTTGTTCGCGCTTCACGTAAAAACTACTGGACCATTTGCGATGCGGTGTTCACTGTTGGATTGCTTGGGGTTTGTCTTTAAAACTGGTGTACTTGGTATCTCAAACCGATGAGTAGATGCCGAACAATCGATAAAAACTTTTTGACGACTGAGGGAATTTTGATCAAATGTTAGTATATTGGTATTTTAGGCCTTGGAATAGTACATATAGTACTTTTAACCTAGAGAAATTACCGCGCGTGCGAAGCCGCAGGTACTGCTAGTGTTACTGTATATATGTATATAAATATATATATATAATGAATATACAATTGTCACATTTGTTTAGGGTAGACGAGTTCTAGAGTGAAAACTACGAAGCGGCAAACGTAGTGTAGGACGCCCTTCGGCTAGATGGAGCGACGATCTGCGCAAGGTAGCTGGCAGCCATTGGAAGAGAAGAGCCGAAGATCAGGCTCAGTGGCGCGCCTCGGGAGAAACCTATGTCCAGCAGAGTACCAATATAAATTGTTGATGATGTTGATAGAATGCCCACATCATAAACGCGAGTCTATCAGAAATAAAACAAAACTTTACTCAATTCAATAAAAAAAAACTGTATTACTTTAAATAAAAAAACGTAATAACTACGTTACAGCAACCCCAGTTTATTAAATGAATGAGTTAATTAATGCAAGCATTTTAACATATAAACTAGACATAGCAATTAGCTCTCCGCTTTTCAGACGTGAACTCATTTTTTGTTACCTTTAACGGAGTCAAGACAGAATGAAGTTCAGTAAGGAATTGATCAATCTTATTCTTTAGTTCTTTGCGTTTTTGGTTGACTGTTTCGCTAATCAGTTATGACAGTTCTACGTTAATTTTTTTAGCTCTTGGGGCGTGCACAGGAATGTTGTATGGTAACTTGTATAATATGGTAACATGTTTTTTATGGCAACATACTTTTTTGTGATGGTTTTAAAAACTGCCTGATGACCTGATAGAAAGCGGTCACGTTTCGTTTGATCTGTTTGAATTAAACGCTCCTATATTGATACGAATAACTGCGTCGTACCGCGTGTGCTTACTACGAGCGGTTTTTTTATTGATTCGTAATGGATAGTTGATATCGATCAACCATGTCATGTTCAGAGGTTTGAGTTGATTGACAGGCAGGTATTGAAGTCGGTATTTGAAACGCTGGACGCCTGACGTCACTTCTACCTTCTGCTTCTTTCATGTCATCATTTTAGAAAGAAAATTAAACATGCATGAACTATAATTTGTCAATGAATCAAAAGTTACATGACAGAATTATTTCATTTAACTGGATGAGTTTATCATCCATACTCCGTAGAAATTCAGCCAGTTCGCATTTTGCATTTTTGTTCCACATAATCACGGTACTGCGTACTGCCCCCTCTGCTATGGTCCGACAACCATATTTTTTTGGAACTAGTCGTCCGCTCGATCGGACGATGGTTATTTTTTTTTCCTGTTGGTCCGACTAGACAATCGCACAACGAGGACCATAGTATATAGTACCAAAATCATAGTACGACTCATCGGCAGTTAAAGGCACTCCGCCGCAATGCGTGACGCAGAAGGCGCACGCCAATGTTAAATTTTAGCGACTTGCTCAAGGGCACCCAGGGGGTAAGAACCTCGGCTTGGGCCGTCGCTTACACTACGGGATATCTAACTAAACTCCCCTGGGTCGGTATTAGTGATTAATAGCGATCCAGGGGGCCCTGAACTATGGCTAGGAGCCTCATAAGTGATTTGCTGGCCACCATAACAGCGAATGGAACTTCTTGCCACCTCCTTAACTACAACCTGGGCGTCAGGACGAGTTATCTTCTAGATATGCTATCTTCATCGTCGCTTGGGTACCATCAGGAGAGGTCCAATCCAGCGTAGATCAATTCCTTATAAAAAATAAATCTGAAGGGCGGGCGGGTAATTTTTCTTATAGAAAAAACGGGCGGGTCCACCAGTGCGAGTCAGACTCGCACACCGAGGGTTCCGTACAAACTTGTAGGTATGTAAATAATTTGTCCATCACGTAAAAAGAGTCTCGAAGTGTTTTAAAAAAAGTGTATTTTTTGTGATGTAACTATATAGGTACAAATTTACAGTTTTCGTATTTTGCCCTTTACTTGAACATTGATTCTTGCCAAATTTCATGATTCTAGTTTAATGGGAAGTACCCTATAGGTTATGATTCCCTTGCAAGTGTCAAAATATGCGGCATAAACGGCCGTTTGTTTTTGATTTGTTTACTTATAAGTTTGTTTTTCACAGCTCAGCATTGCAGAGCTGAGTATTAGATATTAATTTCAACTTGATACCTCCCCGCGTTCCTGAGGAATCGAATCTTGACAGACAGACGGACGGAAAACAAGTGATCCTATAAGGGTTTTTATTTCCTTTTGGACGGGAATTTCCCTAAAAAGTTAAGTAAATATTTTGTCAAGAGTAACATATAAAAAAAAGTTATAACAGGAAAAACAGAACCCATAAAGTAAGCTCTTCATCTTGTCCACCAATGTTCACACGTTTTTTTTTATGATAACGGGATAACCTTCATAAATATATTTCTAAGCCCCTGCATGTTTTTTTGTCAAAATCGTTAGAGCCATTTTCGAGAAACCTATTACAGATTACACACAATAATTGCTGTCTTAATATGGTAATAGGTTTATAGGATAATAAATATATTCAGTTCAAGCACAGTCCTTACGGATTATATAATATGTACAATATGTATAATATGTGGTTCAAGTCACATTAAAAGTAAAGACCCTATTGACGCACATTATAAGAGATTATAGCATATACAACACTTTTAAAATCACCTACTTTGCACAATCAATAAAGGACCAAACAGACATAACCATAAATAAATGAGGCTCTCAATATTAATAAACTAATCGAACTCGTTATCAAAAGCAGAATTAATATCATCGCGTCAATGATTGATATTGTTGAAAAACACATAATAGTTACAACTATTCCTACGAAAGAAAAACAAACTGATATTTGCAGTTGAATTCTTGGCAGTCCTGGCAAATCTTTGCTTAATACGAAGGCACAAGTGTGACAATGTCTCGCGAGGTTATTTCCGTGACTGTCTTATCAATTTGGGCGTTATTAATGATTATGTTAAGCGACCAATTCAAAGTATAACATTAATAAAGATAATTAGTTATGCATTAGTACTGTCCGTGTGGCCGCGTGGATTCTAATAAGAGATTTGTCAACGAAATACGAGTGTGTTTCCATTGGACTTGCGTGTGGTACGATAGATCATAGACGAGAATTCGAAATAATGAAGCCTTTTTCAGATAATGCCATTCCTTTCTCGATATTTTTGATACTTCTGTATTTTGTTTGCTATGAACTATTCAGCCATCTGTTAAAACTTTACAATGCAATACTTTTTTTTTTAGTCCGTGGTGTTTAATTTTATGTAGGACTGCAGGCAGTATAGCAGCGCAGGAATGTTGGACCATAGAATCGCGTAGCTTATGGTCATTGAAAAACGAGAAACCGTCCTGCAAAAGCCGTAACGTCCAAAACAACGGAGACATACCACCAGCGGAAGCGTCAACCACATGTGGTTCGCAGCATGTGACAACATCACAGGTGGCTGCCATACTGCCATAATAATCTATCGTCGACCAGTGGGTCTAGTTAGTGGAAAATAATGCCCATTCTAGCCGCAAAGATTCCATGGGTAACCTACTTCTGGTTAGGCTTGAATGAGATTTTAATCAATTAAACTATTTCTGGGAGTCGTCGAGCCGATTCTAAGTGGGAGAGTTTATGCAATTCATGGAAGTAGTATTGAAGTTGGAAATCTTTTTAAATGTTTTATTTGGAATTCACGGAACCTAACTTCTAGTTAAAGGCAGCGAGGCAACTTCTTCATTCTATCTTTGCAAGCCTTGTCCTGTCAACATTTAACAATCTAGACCCCAGAGTATCTTCGCAAAATTGCTGTCTATCAGTCTTTTATAGGATGTATTTGTAAATATATATTTAGTATTTGTGAATATTCAATATACCTCTTGACCGCACCAAGCGTTTTTCTTCAATCTTCATCATCTGAACGGCCATGGACTGCATCTCTCCATGTGTCCCTATCAATCCCAACTTCCAGATTATTGAGAATTTGAGGCACTCTTGACTACAGTTGAAATAATAACGTGGAAGTGAAATCAATTAGATTCTACCTCATCTACCTTTTATTCATTGTCTATGCTTCGAAAAGCATCCTCTTTATCCTAAGTAGATACAGAATACAGAGTAAAGATGTCAAACGGGACAGGATCAGGGTTTAAGGGGAAGGATCTCTCGTCCCTTTGAAAAAAAAACCCCTCAATTTACTCATAATTCAAAATTAAAAATACAACTATCAAGTACGATCAAGGTTAGAAGCGAGACAACTTTACAATATTTATGCTGTGGTACAACTCCAATTTAGGACTTATTGAGTTATATCATCAATTAGACAAATCCGTTGCGCCGACGCCTCTGGCTCACGACTCGGGCGAGTCTTTGGCGGCGAGACGGGGCCAATACTTCACGGTAACTATTAATTGTTTCCCAATAAACCATGGCCAGATCTATGGGGCAAAGTTCCATAGTGAGGGAGACGTGCCGAACTTAGTTACCATCACACTCGCCCTTATCAATCATGAATGGCAGGACAGGACAGTTGAACGGTTATGAAACGAGCTTGTTCGCAAAATTTCCTGCAGTCGGATTTGAATGGTTGATTCGAGTACTATTCAGGACATGCAGGATACTTTAGCTTCTTCTGTGAATGTAACATATACTCTGATTTACCATAAATAGGTTTACTTTTGTTTATAATGAATCTACGAGGACCAATTAATCACAAAATTTAAACGAGAAACAAGACTGTATTTATTCCAAATATTTGTCGTGGCGTGGTGTAATAATTAGATACTCATAAGTATCGTGATACATAAATCAGAGCAGCTCATCTTTCAGGTTCTTCACATGCAATCAAATGTGACCCAGGCTCCCCACTATAGTCACCGACCGTTGCCATAACTTTACGGCGTTTACCGATGATGGTGGACGGCCGTGAAATCGTCCGGAAACAATCGCTTTGTGGTCTTCATTGCATAAAATCGATGATAACTTCACACTATCCACGTGTTGGACGGATCTAATGTGTATCTTTTGTTACTTTTTTTTTTGTTGCCATTACATGTAAATTGTAGTGACTGTGACTCTGTGGCATGGCAACCGGCCAGTTGTGTATGAAACTGTCACGTTCACATGAAACATGAGGCATGCTGGGCATGTGCACCAGTCCACAATCTAAAACCCACACTGAAAGTAATTTATATGGTAATTTATGGTGAATTTCCATTCTATACTCCCTTTCTCTCTCTATATTTTTTATATTTTTTATTGATTTATTGTCGTATGAGGTAGTGCTGGCCTCCGATGTCAGAGTTTTTCAAGCCACCCGAGGGCCTCTGACATGGCTTAACGACTGCCATTAATCAATAACAGCCGGGACCGACCGCTTGACGTGCCCTCCGAAGCACGGAGCGATGGAAAACCGCACATAACTCAGAAAAGTCATTGGTGCGGAGCCTAGGTTTTGAACCCGGTATCGTTGGATTCTAAATTGCACTATAGAACTGTTAGGTCACCATCGCTCCATATTTTCTATTACGGACTGGGCAATTGTTTGACCACAATTCACGTGATGGAAAGCGATAATTTGGTCGAAGGTGTAGCACGCTTGCCTCGTAGATGCCTATTCACTCTTGACTTGACCACACCTATATTTGGTTATATTTTACCGGAAACACTGATGAGGGCAGAGCATTCCACTCCTTTGCAGTTCTTATAATAAATGAAGATGCGTAAGACTTCGTTGTCGTGCAAAGTATTTCCACCATAAAAGGGTGGCGCTTTGCCGATCGTCTATATCTCTCTCTGGGATTGGAGTGCCCTACAGCACTGTTTTTGCCGTATAGGGAAGGATTTTACAACAGACTCACCTACCTGGTAGCTCATAACGCGGTCGCCTGTTTAGCATGCTTGCCTAGATGTGATAAAATCATCCTCTTTTCGTCTTTGTTCCTGAATTGCTCCCGTTCTCTACTACGTGGTGGATCGAGATGTCTTCTTGATGTGCAAGACGATCCTCGCGGGACCTCCACCACAAAGATCCAAGATGTAGTAATCAGCTGGTAGGATTTTACATTCATTCGCTGTTCGAATCGTAAATGTGAATCTCTTTGTGCGTATAATATTTGACGAATGTCAACCATATACGGATACAGTGTTTCCGTGCGACTTGATGTCCGATGGCGGAAACTGTGGTAACGAGCTGTAGGAATTAAGTTGTGCAATTCCATATACAGAAAGGCTGCAACTTTACGACGATGATCTAGGCTTCGAGAAGGTATTAAGGTAGAGAATTTTTTTTTTTGTTTTGGGCTGTTAACACAATTTAGCTGGTTTCACTGTCATTGCTCTTTATGAAATTAACTAGCTTTCACCCGCGACTTCTACAGTTTGCCGCAAAAAATAGGATGCATTTTTTCGCGGCAAACTGTAGAAGTCGCGGTTGAAAGCTAAAATCTTCATCTAGGATATTAAAACCAATGCAAAAGTAGCACCAACGCTCTTGATGCTTTTTGACAGACTTGTCATTATTCGTTTCCACGGCAACGTCATTCCGTTACAGCGAGTAATTGACATTTTCCAGTTTTTCCGTGGCAACTTACCATTTGCCGGGATAAAAAGTATCCTATGTTGGTCTCTATATGTACAGTACCTATTAACAAAGTTTCATCAAATCGGATCAGCCGTTTTGGCGTAAAAGCTCCCCAAACAAACAAACAAACAGTCAAAGTTTCACTTTTATAATTGGTGTGGATATAAAGAGCAGTGACATTGAAATAGAATCAGTTTTTATGTATCAAGAACACAATATCGTTTGTTCACTGTGACTGCTCAATTAACAGTCCCATACAAACGAATCTTGGTTGAAGAACACAAGGTCCTAGTGCTCTGGTAGTATGAAAAAAAATACTGCAGTTGCTACCCTAACTAAAAGACGCAATATCTGTTTATTCGCTCGTAACTCCGAAACTGGTCACATCCAGGTGCAATTGTTGTTAGTGGTACAACGTTGTAGGTTGGCAACACTAGTACAAAATGTATAAATAATATTATAGTGTTCCACAGGTCCTTGTTCTGTGCGCTTGTGGAAAAAATGACAATGATTAATTAGGTGCAAGGTTGACAAGTGACACCTAGCGGATCGCGCCTTCAGAGAGGCACGTGTGAGCTTATTAAACTGCTAGCTTACGTTAACTGGTATGGTTACAGTAAGCTTGTTGAGCTTGTGTGTGGGGGTCTTATGAGATTTATTAACCTATCTATACTTATAATAAAGCAGTTAGTAACAAAAACTCTTTTAATTTGTCTGGATGTCTGGATGTTATTTCACGTAATAACTACTTGACCGATTGAAATGCGGTTTTCACTTTTGGATAGCTTAGGATTGGACTTAACTAGCTTAAAAGCTAAAGAAACACGCCTGCCTTGCCAAAAAAGAACTTATGCCAATAAATTATATACTGTTGGAATGTGCTTATAATGCTTATAATGTGCCTTTAATTTGATACCCATATTGCAAAATTAGAAGTTATATTTTTTCGCCCTTGAAACTGAAACCATATTGAATTTTTTGAAAGCAAAAGATAGCCTATGTTACTCGGGGGATGTAAGCATTCTAACGATACCCCATACGTCTAAATCTGTTCAGTCATTTAAAAGTTATGGTGTAATAAAGAACCTCACATACATACATACATGAATCCTAAAAACAATACACCTTTTTCTGTAAAAAGAGTTGTCCGAAACCGAGCAATCGAATTTGGCTGAAATTCAGTATGTTGTACTTTATAGGCAAGAAAATTACGTTAAAACGTTACGTTACGTTACGTTGTTATTTTTTCGTTATTATAACGCAAGAAAATTTCCACGCCGGCAAAGCCGCGGGCACAGCTAGTCACTTTAGTCAGCGGCAAATAGCTTAATCCGCCATTTAATTAACTGCCTAGCCTTTTGATTGAATGGTGCCATTCATCTACCGGCCTGAATAATATTCAGCCATTCAATAAAACAGCTAGGCAAATGATTTGGATCGATCAAGTTTAATTAAGTTCTTGCCTAGGCTATTCATTTAAATTTAGTTCTACTATCTGCCACCTGGCGCTGAGGTCCATACACTGTCAATATACGTAGTATCGCTACCTATTCTGTGGTCAATATGGCGGCAAGCAATAATATTGTTAGTGTTTCTCACAGTTTGATTGCATTTACGCAAATAATAGTACAATGGTAGTGTTGTGACAAAAATAATGTGAATTTAGCGTGACTCGTCTTTTTGCAAACTACTATGTTTAATAGAATTGCACCTAAAAAAACTAGGTAGGTTAGTTGAACATGAAAACTGTTTATAAACATTTGTCTCTTTGCAAACAACTATGTTTGATACAATTGCGTATTTTTTTGTAACTCGGTCACCCTATTGTATGAATGGCCTAACCTAAGCAATCAGTCAGCAAGTTCTTTAAATGTTATATACGACTGAATATTACACAGACCATTAGTTGAATGGCACCATTCAGTCAAAAGCCTAGGCAGTTCATTAAACGGCGGATTAAGCTATCTGCCTGCGTCATATACACCTCAACGAACTTAAAGAGATCAACATCGATTTCGTTCCCATTTTTAGCTTTTTCATGATTTTATAAACATCTATAATATTAATAATTTTCTAATGGAAAAATTTGATATATATTTACGCTAAGCAGGCGTTAACTGCTATAAAAAATCATAAAAAATCTATAATATTTACTTCACAGATTAATTTCAACTCTAAAAATTTATAAACAAAACGAAGTCCCAATTGGTAACTTGACCTGATTTTATCTTAGGGGTTTTTGTCACCCCTTCCCTCACTAATGACCTCCATACTGAAAGCCATTTGCAGACGAAGTTAAGTTAATAGTACATTACTGTCGCGGTCTCTAATGACTGCGTTGCTGGCAGCGATGATGCGCGGTCAGCATTGCAGCTCTTGTTAGCCAAGCTGGAATGAAGGCCGAGACCGAAGGTCAAAGCTTTGCTAAGCAAAGCTCGAGGCTATCATAGCGTGGCCAGCTCCCGAACGAATGTTGTTTTCGTTTTTTATTGGTGTTTTTGTTGTTGTTTTTGTTGTTGTTTAAGTTTTTGTTGTTGTTTTTTGTTTTAAAGTATTATACAAGACTTGGTCTGCAATGACTGCCCAATGACTGCCCATACAAGGCTTGTATAGTGCTTTACTCAAACAATGCAATAACAACAGCAACAAAAAACAACAACAACAAAAACAACAATAATTTGTCGGCGGTAGTTGAAAATAACACAGCAACTAAAATTTATCTTACTTTAATTTATTGTTTAACACATATTTACTTTGTTTTTTGTCTAAAATTTTATGTGTGATTAAAGTTTAAGTCACAGTACCTACCGGGAAGTGTTTTCACCGCAAACATACTTACTATTCAAATATATTTTTTATAAACTTTTACAACCACAACACAAGATGGAAGCTATGAAGGATTCAATGGCGAAGATGAGCGAGATTTTTCATAAAAAGTAGTCCGAATTTGAAGATAGACAGCAGAAGATGGATTCTCCACAATCATCGGCTTCTTTAAGTCTTGCAGCTGAATTCTCTTCTTTCAAGGCTTTCACACTTAGTGCTCTCCGAGCACTACAGACCCAGGTGGAGCTACTTGCAAGCAAAACTGACAATTTAGAGATGCATAGTCGCAGGAAAATCTTGCTGCTTCACGGGGTACCTGAAGATAAGAAGGAGGACACGGCATCTGTCATCTTCAAGGTGTTAGTGCAGCAGTTGAAACTGTCAGACTTCAAGATTGGAGATATCAGCCGTTGCCACAGAATGGGTACATCACAGAATTCTGACCGGCCCAGGCCCATTCTTTTCAAGCTCCACGATGCGTCACTACGAGGCAAGATATGGGCTGCGAAGACCAATTTAAAGGGTTCCGGCATCAGTATGTCCGAATTTCTTACAAAGGCGCGGCACGACACTTTCATGGCGGCACGGCAAAAATTTGGTGTCAACAAATGCTGGACTCGCGACGGTCTCGTCTACGTGTTGGGAGCTGACGGGTCGCGGCATCGCGTTAGCTGTGTGGCGGAGATAGATAAACTTGATGTGCAGCCGCCCGCCGACACTGCCACTGCCGCTCCAAAGCAACGAGCAAAACGAGCTGCAGCAAGTAAAAAGTGATGTTCCATTCTTATTGTATGATCGTATTTTTTTTGTTATTTTACTTTTTACTCTTCTTGTTTGACCTCTTCAGTTGATTTATTTTACTACCCGTTAATTTTTCTACTATATATTTGTTATTTTTTATTCATTAGTGGGTAGTCGACAATTTGATTGATTTCGATGTCTAGTAATGTCAATTTTGTGTATCCAAGTCACGATAACACCTTCAAATGTCATTATAGCAGTGTTGTCAATCGATTGTCAAATGCTATTTGATTTACGTTCCGTTTCAGACATTTAGGCTTAAATAGTAAAATAGCGTAATTTGAGTTTCAACTAATTTGAGTTTCAACTAATGTTCTTCTTTTTTTTTTGTCTTTCTTTTTACTAATGCAGGATTGCTTACATATTTAGTTATCTGTTATTATTATTTAACTTGAAATCACTGTATTGGTTAGTTGATTATTGCAGTAGGTATGTGTAGTTTGGTATATATTTTATATTATATTCCTTGCAGCAGAAACCGGCAGGTGGAGCGAATTGAGTGTTTATTTAATAATTTTTTTGATAATAGAAAGTAAATAGGTATTGTAGATATTATTTATCTTATTTGTTAGTTAGTATATATATATATATTACACATAAAACATATATATATATATATATATATATGTATATATTTTATTAATAGTATTATGTTAAATATATATAATAATAGTGATATTGATAGTGATAATTATTTATCAATTTCTTCTTCCAGTAGCAGTGAAGATAGTTTTTTGAGTATCCCCTCCCTATCTGAAACTTTAGAAACCCATTTCTCTGATGTGCCTAAAAACTTGAATGTTATTCATATAAATGCTCAGAGCATTCCGGCTCATTTCTCTGATATGCAGGCGTCCTTTGACGTAAAGAATATTCATGCTATATTAGTCTCCGAATCTTGGCTTAAACCTTCTCTTCCTTCTATTTCCTATAATTTACCCGGCTTTACTCTCATTCGCAATGATCGTACAGGTAGTGGTGGTGGGGGTGTGGCTATTTACCTCCGTGCACATATTCCCTTCTCTGTAATAAGCACATCCTCCCAACCACCTCCGGCCAATGCTGGCGAGCACCTTTTCATTGAAGTCGTCCTATCTCACTCTAAAATTCTTCTCGGAGTCTATTATAGTAATACTTTACGCAATAATTTATTCTCTTCTTTTGAACAGAACTTAGTAGATCTCACTCCCTCCTATAGTCACACCATTATTATGGGTGATTTCAACACTTGCCTTTTGAAACAAGATCATCGTTCTTCTTCTTTAGAAACCATTGTTAAGTCGAGCAACATGCATCTTCTCTTACTTAGTGCTACACACCATTCGCCTAACTCATCTCCATCTCTTCTTGATCTGCTAATGGTGTCTTCCTTAGAACATGTTGCCAAACATGGTCAGTGTTCAGCCGACGCTTTCTCCTATCATGATCTGATTTATTTATCCTACAAAATTCGTCCTCCTAAATCTAAACCTACAATAATTCTGCGGCGTAATTTTAGTGGTATGAAACAAGAGGCATTTTTAAAAGATGCAAAAAATATTGACTGGACACCTGTAATAGAAGCCAATTCTATCGATGACCAAGTAGTCATGTTTAACTCTTTGATCACCAATTTATATAATGTTCATGCACCTTTAAGAGCTATTAAATTTAAACATGTACCTGCACCATGGCTTTCCTCTGAAATTAAAACGCTTAAGCACAAAAAGGTCATTGCTAAGACGAAATATAAGGTTCGTCCAAGTGACGCTAACAAGTCAAGGTACGTCAAGCTTCGAAATCGCTGCAACATGGTGTGTAGGGATGCCCAACGACGCCATATTCATGAATCTGTTCAAAATGAGGATCCAGCGAAAGTATGGAAATTCCTCAGGTCACTAGGAGTTGGAAAATCACGCCAAGAAACTATTCCCAACAATTTAGATATTAACTTGCTGAATCAACACTTTTCTGTGTCATCTAACATTGATGAACCCGCTAAATCTCGCACTTTAAACTATCTTTCTAACATTACTACTCCTGACCTTTCTCTCTTCGTTTTTCGTCCATTTGCCGCTGGTGATGTTAAGAAGAGCATGCTTTCCATTTCCTCTAATGCTGTTGGAGTTGACAGCATTAGTCGTAACATGCTGATCCCTATCCTTGATTATATCCTCCCAATTCTAACGTATATTTTAAATTTGTCTATATCCAATGGTGAATTTCCTTCCATATGGAAGGAAGCACAAATTATTCCTTTACCTAAAAAAAACAATCCTAAGTCCTTTTCAGAATACCGTCCCATTTCTATACTACCATTCCTTTCGAAAGTCCTTGAACGCCTGGTTCATAACCAGGTCAGCATGTACCTCAGTAGAAATAATCTCCTAAATCCTTTTCAGTCCGGTTTTCGACCGGGACACAGCACAGTTACTGCACTTGTCAAAATCACCGACGATATTCGTCTAGGGATGGAAAATGGTCGGTTGACAGTGCTGACGCTCCTAAACTTCAGTAACGCTTTCAACACTGTAGACTTTGACATTCTTCTAGCTATATTTCGCTCACTTAGTATATCTCCAGCGGCGATTGACTGGTTTCATAGTTACCTGTACGGCCGACGGCAGCGAGTTTGCCTGAAAGAGTCTTTCTCTTCCTGGTGCAACAGCCTCAGTGAGTGAGTGCCTGAGTGCCTCAGGGTGGCGTCTTATCTCCTCTTCTTTTCGCTATATTTATAAATTCTATATCTAAAAACCTTACTTCTTCCTACCACCTTTATGCAGACGACCTTCAACTGTATTATCAAGTTCCTCTCAGTCAATTGGGAGATGCTATCGAAGACACTAATAGAGACTTGCAATTAATATCAGACTGGAGCAAAGCTTACGGCCTTATAGTTAACCCTCTCAAGACGCAAGTGATTATTGTAGGTAGTTCCCGTATGATTTGTAAAATCGATTGGGACTCTCTTCCGCGAGTTTTGTTTGAAGGAGTCGTTATACCTTTTAGTGATACTGTGAAAAGTCTCGGAATAACAATTGACAGATGTTTGCAGGATCTTTACGTAGGCTTCGGAACTTTTTACCAACGATCACTAAGATTGCGCTTGCACAGTCTCTCCTACTCCCTATTCTTGACTACGGTGACGTCTGCTATCTTGACCTTACGGAGGACCAGCTAAATAAACTAGAGCGTCTTCAAAATTTTTGTATTAGGTTCATATTTGGATTACGCAAATATGACGATGTCTCCGAATTTCGAATAAAGCTCAAGTGGCTTCCCATACGTCAACGTCGGAATGCTCATATATTGTCCCTACTTTACTCTATTTTGTTTCATCCTTCTTCGCCACATTATCTCAACGAACGTTTTGATTTCCTTCACATGTCAAACTCTCGTTTTTTAAGGTCATCAGAGAACTTACTGCTAAAAATTCCCATACATAGGACCTCATTCTATGATCATTCCTTTACGGTTGAAGCAGTTAGATTGTGGAATGATTTGCAAGTTAAAATTAAACGTGCACCTTCTATTGATGCTTTTAAAAGTCAAGTAAAAGCCTACTACCTTTCACACTAGCTACTTTTTAACACACTGTATATATTTAAAAATAAAATAAAAATATACATAAACAAGTATATATGATTATGTATGTATAATGGGTATATTTATATATATTATATATAATGTATGTATAATGTGTATATTTATATGTATATATCTGTATGGTTGTTATGTTTTGGTATTTATTTGTCATTTCTATTAAAGTAGATATAGTTATGTTGTTGTTGTAAGAAAAACCACCGTTCGTAATTTATTTATGTTATAATAATCCTCTCCATGCACGGTTGTCTCGAAGAGATCGCTTTAAGCGATAAGACCGCCAATTGTAACATGTATTTTGTTAGATTAAGTTTATTAATTGTATAATTCTGTATTGTGGTGTTTCAATAAAGAGTTCATCTATCTATCTATCTAATAAAAACAAAAAACAACAACGTAAACAACAACAATAAACGATAAAAACAACATTCGTTTGGGAGATACAACGCCTCTCTTTTCGTTTATTCTGTGGTTTTGTTACCACGTACCAAAACCACAGAATAAATATAGTACTACAACAAAACATGACAATAATGGATTTTCAAAGGAAATAGCTGGTGGCTAAAACTCACCAGCAATGGAATTCCATACAACTTTGCTGGCGCCTTTCGAATAGCGCGGCAAGGTCGATTTTGTTCAAAGAAGGTTGTCAAAATAATCCATACCAAAATATAAAAGTGAGACGTTGTCTGTTTGCTTGTTTGGGGAGCTTTCACGTGATAACGGCTGGACGGATTTTAATGAAATTTAGAATGGAGATAGCTTATACCCTGGAATAAAACATAGGATACTTTTTATCCCGGAAATTGTTTCCACGGGAATACTGTTTTTAATTTATTATTCACTGTGAGGAACGGTTGCCATCACAAAATGGTATGTGGTTGCCGTGGAAACGAAATAACAAGTCTGTCAAAAAACATCAAGGTTCAAAATAATCCATAAAAGAATAAAAAATAAGTAATATATACTATAATATAAATAATATATACTATACATAATTTTGCATTGGTTTTTAATACCCTAGAAGAAAATAGTATGCTTTTTTCGCGATAAACAGTAGTCCGCGCGTACGAAGCCGCGGGCGGGAAAGCCAGTGATTAATAATGACCACATTACAAACATTGTTTGAGTAAAAATAACTGAAATTATCAAAGGCCTACCTACTCTACGCTAGGTACCTGTTCTTTGCCAAGACAGGGCCCTTTCACTTTAACCCGCATGCAGTGTTTAATTTCATTTACCCCTGTTCCTTGAAGGAAAACTGCGTAAGAACGAGAGAGCGATATTAATTAGCTACAAGTGCAACGGAGGTAGATATATAAACAAATCGTAAGGCCGTAAAAGTTGCCATATGTCTTGGCATGACAGATGCCGCGGCCGCGAACGCAGGTTGATTTACCTGAGTCTGGTTTTTGCTTGAAGTATAATGTATATTTTTGGACGGTATCTTTTATCCGGATTTTTCGGGCAATGATAATTTTTAACTCACTGTGATGAGAAAGACGGTGTTTTTACCCGACTACAGCGAAGCAAGGGAAGGGTAATGAGTTTAACAGTCTATATATGTTAAAATCTATGTATGTTTAACAGTCTATCTATGTATGTTGGTATGTGGATGTTCCAACATAGCGTCGCCCCTATTGGTTCGATTTTGACAAGCGAGGTGTCAATCGATTCGTCTTCAGGTATAAAGTGTCATAGGCTATACTTTTTACCCGACTACGGCAAGGCAATTGATGGGCTATGTTTTCAAACTAAAAACTTGGACCGGTTTTAACAAGCGAGGTATCAATCGATATGTCTTCATCGCATGAGTGTCATATGCTATTTTTTATCCGACCGTAGTCGGGGTTTAGTTTTTGAACTTATGTCTTGTTATTATTTACTTCCTCATGTGGAGTGGTGGACTCCTTCAAAACGGCCTACCAACTAGAATTGTACAACAAAAGAGCCATAATTAGAAAGGTAAATGCAACAAGCAATCCATACCAATATATAAAAGTGAACCGTTGTCTGTTTGTTTGTTTGTTTGTTTGTTTGTTTGGGGAGCTTTCACGCGATAACGGCTGGACGGATTATGCCACTCGCTGTAAGAAACGGTTGCCATGGAAACGAAATAACAAGTCTGTCCAAAAACATCAAGAGTGGTGCTATACCTATACCTACTTTTGCATTGGTTTTTAATATCCTAGAAGAACATAGGAAGCTTTTTTTCGCGATAAACAGTAGTCTGCGCGGACGAAGTCGTGGTGCTGGTATCAGCGAGGTATCAATCGATTCGTTGAAGACGAATCGCTTGTCAAAATCGAACCCATAGGGCCAACACTATGGTGGAACATCAACATAATACAAAGATAGATGCATACATACATACATACATACATACATACATACATACATACATACATACATACATACATAGACTGTTAAACTCATTAACCTTCCCTTGCTTTGCTGTAGTCGGGTAAAAAGAGAAAGGTTTGCAAGTTAATCAACCGTCAAGCATTAGTGCTGTGTTCCAGTAAAAAACGCAATATATCCAGCAAAATTACTGGGCAACATTAAAAACCAATGTTTCATTTTAGCTTCAGGATAACAAGCGCAGTGCAGTCGCGCAACATTTTGCAACCAAAGTTATGGATCGTTATGGGGAGGCTGGTCGCTTACCATAAATATCTGGTGGACTCCGTACTCAGATATAAAAAAAAAATATACTTTTGTTGTTTATTGTTGCAACTATATGAGATGTATTTTGTAACTTTAATTTTCATTTTGAGTAGGTCTGATTTTGTTTTTTGAAGGCAGAGTTTGTGTCTCTGTGTTGTGTGTGAGTATTTGTGTGTGTGTGTGTGTTTGTGTGTGTGTGTGTTTGTGTGTGTGTGTTTGCAGTGTCTGTATTGTGTATAAAATCATTATATTTTTGAATGTATGTCGATTGAGCTAGCGAGGTCTCTGGTGTCATTGTTTAACAAGCTGTGTTGCTGTGAGCTGTGTTTAACGACTGCCATCAATAAAATTGTTAAGAACCGGGACTGACGGCTTAACGTGGCCTCCAAACCTCAGAGCCCTTTGAAGCACGGTGCCCACCGAAGCACGGAGCCCGAAGCACGGAGGTATGGCAAATCCGTATAAGTCATTGGTGCGTGGCTGACAATCGATAATACAAAGTGGTCACCAAGACTATAGCAAAACTCCCCCGTAGCGGGCGAGGTCCGTGAGTATTGCGGGGGAGGTCCACGAGTACTGCGGGGTAGGTCCACGAGTATTGCGGGGGAGGTCCACGAGTAATGCGGGGGAGGTCCACGAGTATTGAAGGGGAGGTCTACGAGTATTGCGGTGGAGGTTCAAGAGTATTGCGGGGAGGTCTACGAACATTGCGGAGGAGGATCATGAGTATTGCAGGGGAGGTCCACGAGTATTGCGGGAGAGGTCCATGAGTATTGTAGAGGAGGTTCATGAGGTTTGCGGGGGAGGTTTATGAGTATTTATGGTCCTTGCTCAACAGTGAACGTCTTGGGCTGATGATTACCTAAAGCTGTAGGTACATATACTTAACAGGATGATGATGATGATGATAATCGAACGATTATACTCGTATCGATTATAAAACGCATATAATTATACCTCTCGCTCACCATCTCTCTTATCAAGTCAATGATTGGATAGGAGTTAGGACCAACTTAAAAGCAAGTTATAAACAAAGGGATCCAATCTTTAGGGATAAATATGGATATCTCATTATACTTACCAAGTTTTATGGAAGCCATTCCTTGTACTAATACCGAGACGAGATATTTTTACGCTCATATTTCATTGAGATAATGCTTGAACAATATTGGATAGGTATTTAATGATACATAATGGAATTATCCTAAAATAAGGTATATAGTAGATGAAAGCTATCGTTAAGATTACAGGCACAGAAATGCGAACATGGATCTTACTGGTCGGTCAAATTGCCGAATTTCATGTCTTTCAAGGGACAATTATTTAAAAACTTATTCAGTAGCTTATTTTAAGTACCCTAGACTATTTTATTTATTATATATTTATTGTTCAGACTTTTTGAGTATTTACTGCTTTACTATTAGTATAGATTTCGTTGCATTTTTGTATGGAAGGAGAAATTCGACAAAACCAATCGGTAAGATCCGTTCTAGCGCTGCAGATTGTGCGTTTAGTCAATACTAATACTATCCAGCGTATCCAATTATACGACATTTTTGCATTTGAACTTTTTTACTAACTGACAGCTTGCGTCCGTCCGACTGCGCGCGCGGCGTCCATTGAAATGAACCATCACATTCTCGTGCTGCGGCCGGGGGTGTGCGGGGATGCGAATTGCGCGGGGCGGAGAGTGACCATTCCACAGATTAAGTATCAGAATGGATGGAGTTTAAGCTTGGGTAGCATGTCCATTTTATGTTGGAGTGAGTTTCCAGATCTGCATTAGTGTGCGTGAGTAGGGAAGTGATCGCTTGTGCCGACCATATCGATAAAAACATATCTAAACAAAACTGCAGAGCATGAAAATATAGGAAATAATATTTATGCTAAAAATATTTACTTTACAGAACATGCAAAAATAATTTCATAATACTCATAAGTAGCAGTTTTTCAGTGTTGTTATCATAACAATGTTTAATGTTTTCAGACAGATTCATGTACTGTGAATTTGACTGTATTAAATCCAGCTGATTCTAAACAGAAATTACGAAAATACGATAACTTCTTATTTTTTTGGATTCTATGGACATGGTAAGGCAAGTTATTAAATAATACAATTTAATTACGAAATAAATTTAATAAATACTTATCTTATTGACACTCGACAGGAGCACGCTATAATATCTACAATAAGTTACACTTGACTTTTGCTAGGCAAACCACATGGAATACTTACAATAATATGTAAGAGTAACTAAAAAGAGACTTGCAAGATTTCCGCAGACGACAGACAAAAAAGGAGGCTAACAGCTTATCGGTTGTTATCGTATCGGTAGAGATCCCTATTATTGTGGGTTTCGTGGCGACATACATATTATGATAGATGACCACCGATAACGCATTCCGTTAATTTGGATGTCGCAACTCGCAACAGAGGGTTTAGGATTTTAAATATATGGTTTTCTCGTCTGTGTGCACACTGAATGATTTGAAATCGGCATAGTGGCCGGCCCGGTTAATAGTGCGTTAAAAATAGTACATTTATTTAAAATTCTACAATCTAAAGCAATCATTTGATGGAAAGCTGACTTCTGTTACTTCGAAGTAAAGTGGCAAAGTATCAGTCATATTGCATACACAGTGGCATATGTGTACTGTTACTGTTATATAGTGGTACTGAAGTACCTAATAAATTGTTATCAACCGGTAATTAATTACATGTAATGATGGTTAATTTTATTACAAGTTTTTTTTTATTATATCATGTTATTTTGTTATTTCTTAGGTACTGAAGTACCTAAGAAATTGTTGTAAAATAGGTACTTCAACCAACACTTGAAAAATATAAGAAAATGTTAAAACTTTCATTGCGCGCCTGGGAGTTCTAGAAAGATCTCCTGACTTCACTCCACACGCTTCTATCCTCTTCCGTTTCCTAGGAGTCAAATCCAGGTTTCCATTTCTGTGTTCACACTGTTTTCTTTTTTTATCCACCGGTTGATAATATATCGGATATTTTTATAGGTCCTGCATCTGTTTTAAGTTTCTTTATTGACAATCCAGTCACAAAGCTGGATATATTAAAATGTTTCGAGCAAAGCCTGGAGTATTAAGTCGGCTCCCAATTTTCACGCCTTACACCTTAACTCCACTGTTTTCTGATTTCCAGACATTTTGGAAAAAAATATTTAAAAAAAATGTTAAATACTTATTAATAATAGCTGCGTCGCGCGCGTGCAAATTTTCCCACCACCATCACCCTTTCTTCAGAAATGAAATTTCAAATAAATCCGTTCTTATTGCACCCATGAGGTTGACACCTGTCAGTTTGACACCTGGCACTTTGAGGGACCACTGTACTTGCTTGGCCCACGATTTAAGGCGGGAGCGGGGAGAAGGGAGGATGAAGAACCCCCTGAGAAGCGAAGTGAAGCAAGTAAAAATAACATATCTCAGAGGGTGGGAAGATCTAGACCCCTACGGTCTAGATCTTCCCACCCTCTGAGATATGTTATTTTTACTTGCTTCACTTCGCTTCGCTCCCTCCTTCACCTTCTAACCTAAAAAAAAACAGTACTTAACAGAAGCGTAAAGGTAGGGGGCTAGATCTTCCCACCCTCTGAGATATGTTTTTTGCTTGCTTGGCTTCGCTCCTTCCTTCACCTTCTAACCTAAAAAAACAGCACTTAACAGAAGCGTAAAACTTCGAAAAAAATAGCAAAATATATATATTAAAAAAAACATATCTCAGAGAGGGGAGAGATCCTCCTCCTCCCACTCTCAGGAGCAGTACCAATCTCTCCCCCCCCAAACTGTTGCCCCCACCCGCTTTCCTAAAATCGTGGGTCAAGCTGGTACAGTTGTGCCCAATATACCCCAGTCAATATCCTTCCTTACAAAATATCATCCAAACCCATTCAGCTAAAGAAGAATAAACGGTCAATGGTTCACTTAATAATATTGATTAAGTAAGCATATGGATTTAGCAAACATCGACAAAGTAGTATTAGCGCTGTAGAAACATCACTAGTCTGGAGGCGGAAAACAATGCATTTAATTAACTTAGATTAAAGCTTTAAATGCTTAGTTAATCATCACCACGAGGTAATTATATGATGTTAATTATGTGTATCCTTAATGTGAAATACATTTTTGCTTTGAAACTTTGATAATTAAGATAATAATAGCCAGTAAAGATATACCTGTGAAATGATAATTTCGGATCTTTTACTCCTTCTTTTCTTGTTCTTGATGCACAAAACACAGCACAATACGACATAGTTTTATTATTTAGCTAGAATGTCTAGTCTTAGCAAAGATATTTCACTAGGATTACACTTTTTATGCACACAGGTTGCCATGTTATGGCCTCCTAGGAGGTCAACAATCGGCACGAGGCACACGGACAGTGCGAGGTTGCCAATCTTACAATAGCTTTCTCATTTACTCAAGGGGATGATCCGTGTAAAAGACAAAGACACAACACAACGCGTAAACGAATAGCCGGGCGGAGCGGCAACGTTGTATAGCTCTATTCATTCTGATACTTAATCTGTGGACCATTCTGTAAGTTAGTACTATACATTCTGTGGTACAGGTTAAAGCTGGTCTTATAAATTACGTCTTCTGATTACAATATTACAACTTCGCATACGTTTTGTTAAACATACTCATGACGATTCATGACGAAAGTGATTCATGAACCGATTTCGTCATGAATCTATGTATTTATTGTACTGTTGTGTATTATTGTACTATTGTGTAATATGTTTTTAGGCGCAATAAAGTGTTACCTATCTTTTTACTAGTTGCGCCCCGCCCCGCGGCTTTGCACGCGTTCATTTTGCCCCCTTCTCCCTTCTCCCTCCCTCTTCCCGTCTTTTTTCTCCGCTCCTCCACTCCCTCTCTCCCCCACCCCCCATCTCTTTTTTTACCAAAGGCTTTGTCACCGAGTTATCCGGCTGATAGCAAATCGGGAAAAGCTCGAAATTTGAGTTGCAAGATTCCACACAGAACGACAAACAAGAGACATAAAAACGTGTTAAAATCGGTTCAGCAGTTCTTGAGTTATAAACGGTGTAACTAACCCGATTTAGTTTTATATATTTCGATTTGAATAAACTGATTCTTCTCTCGTAATCGCAATAATGTACTGTTGCTCTTGATATAGGATTTATAAAATATTTTAAATTAATGCTATTTACAGTGCAAGCCATGATAAAATCTTCGTGAGCTTTCATATCAGACATCTGTTAAAATTTAATTGACACATAAACCTACAAAAACTACGCTACATGTTTGTACCGCGTGAAGTAACACAGTTAAATAAAAGATTATTATTTAAGACACTTAATAATAGGCGCAATTCAGAAGTGTGAATTCAGATATAAATCTTTATTAGGCCCGAATCACTGAATATGTAATTATTTTAGTAATTTAACGTAATTCTAAGTAAAGGTCGTCGACTGCATGTGTACAGTGCAGTGCAGAAAAAAATGCACGCGATATTCATGATCAATATTTAGCTTAATATTATATAGGTACTGAGTAAGACTAGTGCGCGTTAGAATTCAGCGATACTGGTATAGTTATTTCCATCGCTCCGAGCTTCAGGGGGCGGATTAAGCCTTCAGTCCCGACTGTTATTGACAAATAACACGCGTTAAGCCTGAAATGCTGTTATCCTTTAGCTTTCCTCTGACTACCTCAAGGCACTCTTTGACCGGAACTTTGGTGAAAAGTGACTCCACATCAAACTGACCATGATGATCAACCGGTTCCAGTTTACTGGTCTTGACGATATCAATCTAATAAATTGACTGTGCAAAAATAGTATCTCTGGTATTACGTAAAATATATGCCATTCAATCATCATCATCATCATCATCCGCCCGTATTAGCCCACTGCTGGACGTAGGCCTCTCTCTGTGAACACCACAGAGCCCGATCTTCGGCTCTCCTCATCCAGTCGCTACAAGCCGCCCTCCGCCCGCAAATCGTCCATGCCGGCGGGTGCCTTAAACTAAACGCGGTCGCCACTCCAGGAATCGTTTACCCCAAGAGTTGTCGGTTCTTCGAGTTATGTGAATTGCCACAATATACAATACACAACAAGTATACTATTAAATATATATAAACTGGAGAAATTACTTTTTATAACTTTATTTTCAACCCGGCCAAAGTGGCGTCCATTAACAACAGATTATTGCCCTCCTGTCAATCGGTGCTGAGGTCATCATAGAGCTACGCGCCGCTAGAGATGCTCGCTTCACGTCAAATCTATTATCGTTATGATAAAGAAGGTTTTAAAAAGACAGTATAATAGTATACATAGCCAAATCGAAACTGCAGCACCCAAGATATGCCGATCCGCTCGTACGCACAAGCTTCACGCAAACATGATACGTCGATCGGCCGCCGCATTGCAGCATGATCTCAGTCTTGTTAGTCGTGTTAACTCTGTCAAGTTCTCACGGAAGATTAAAAACAATGCAGTCTTTTGTGATGAAATTGTGTTATGTATAAGCCACAAAATATCTACTCACGCACACATACGTAGCCACCATTTGCTATGCTTCACTTGTTTGTTTGACGGTGTAGACTCCGTTGTTTTTAAGCCTTCTGCCTATGATATAATATTTTAATGTAATATTACATATATAGCGTACAATATTACCGTTTCTGAGAAGATAAACATCAAAACAAGATTCAAGGTATAATTTTCTCAGAAATTTCTTTTGATTAAAAATATTACGTTTCGCCTAAATCTTTATGGAGTAAGAAGCGTTTTAGTAAGTTTTTGAAAAATATTTTTATGTATAAAAATGCTTAAATCGTTGCACGCTCTCAAATTTTTGAACTACTTGTCCAGGTCAAGGTTGAGCGGGCGAGGTGACGCAGCTCGCCAGCAGTTTTTATATAAATTCATTGATTTTGAACGAATAATCAATGCGCTTGGTGGCTTGCATTTTGGTGATCGCAGTTCTTGATAATAGTTTGGATAATGCTGCTGTCCGTTTCCTGAATTCCGTTAGCTAGTTCTCACACTAGCCTATACGCAACAAACAAGCACAAATTAAAAATGTATATAACCACCGACCATACCATTTTTTTTTATTACGTTCTAGGCAATCGTTTGACCACGATCTCACCTGATGGAAAGTGATGATGTGGTCGAAAGTGTAGCACGCTTGCTAACAAACATCTCGATCACTTCAGTTTACAAATATAAAAAACCGCATCAATTGGTCCATTCGTTTGGGAGCTACGATCCACACCCCCCCCCCCCCCCTTCCATTATTGCTAAGAACTATCTCGATAACATCATCATTATCAGTAGCCTATATCTGTCCACTGCTGGACGTAGGCCTCACCTAATGCATGCCTCTGCGCTCGGTTTTCAGCTCTCCTCATACATTTTTTTCCAGCCGCTTTTCGCATATCGTCACTCCTCCTGGCTACAGGGAGTCCTATACACTACGTTTGTCTAAACGTGATCACCACTCGAGAACTTGTCTACCGCAATGGTTATCGGTTCTTCGGAAAATGTGGCCAGCTCACTGTCACTTCAGCTTATCCTTATCCTTAGAGCTATGTCGGTTACCTTGGTTCTCTGTCAGATATCTTCATTACGAATCTTGTCCTTTAGAGAAACTCCAAGCATAGCTGAATTCTTCTGTTGGCTCAATCTCAATCTCGATCACATCAGCTTTAAAACAGATTTGGACTGATTTTGATGCGGTCTGTACCGCATCAAAATCAGTCCATTCGTTTGGGAGCTACGATGCCACAGACAGACACACGGATACATGATACATAAATAAATATATTCGGGACAATTCACACCAATTACCTAGCTCCAAACTAGGATACCCTGTGCTAGACAACGGATAAACATACATAAATACGAATATTACATCTATGACTCGGAAACAATAATAAACATACACACCCTAAACTTATAACACTCCTCGTTTTGGAGCTCAGGGGTTAAAAATAAATGTAAACTGCTACAAAAATCATCCTTATGCTCGACCACCATATACTATCGTTTCTTTCTTATAACTTATGATTATGAATCTGTAAATAACTAAATGAATAAAAATCAAATAAAACCAAAGTTGGTAAGTAATTTCGGCCTGAAGTGTTCAACATCTGAAAGTTACTAAATTATTTAAGTGTAAACGATGCCGGCGGCTAACTTTCGCTGTTTATTTAATAGATGAATTCCCCTATTCAAAATAAAAAGCAATAAATCAATATAACCGACAATATTTTATTTGTTTTAAACTAGTTTAATTGTGGCTTTAATTGGACGTGGTCGAATGAAATTAAGCCCACATTGTTTTTAGTTTTATTTTTCTACTAGCTCTTACAGTTGTCAGACATACGAGTAACTTTCTGACTTTGCAGACGTCGTTTCCTCACGCGTTGGTAACGCGTGCTCAGACGCGCTGCAAACGACATGCATTCGCAGCCTGTGTACCTTTGCATACGTGAACAGTACAATTTGGTTAAATAAACATTTAGGCGATCTTCAAATTAATATCCAAATGTACCTACATCCAACAGGGAGGAACTTCGTGAATGCAAACGCCAATCCAACATTGTGTTATCTTTCATGCCCCAAGTCAGTTCAGTCACTGGCGTTTCACTGGCCTCGTGTACGAATACATTTGAAGACAGTTCAGTGAGTAGGTAAGCGTCTTCAAATGTATTCGTACGCGAGGCCAGTGAAACGTCAGTGACTAAACTGACTCACTGAACTGACTCGCAAACTGGCCTCGTGTCCGGCGGGTATCATTTTACGGAATCATTAGCGCAAGTCCGCCTCTCAATTGATCGGATTTCAGTTTTTTGGTGTTTTACTTTATTTTATACTATAGTCACACTAGTTTGGCACTTGTATATATTTATGTACTAGCTTTCCCGCCCGCAACTTCGTCCGCGCAGACAACTGTTTATCGCGAAAAAAAGCATCTTATTTTCTTCTAGGATATCAAAAACCTATGCAAAAGTAGGTATAGCACCAATGCTCTGGATGTTTTTTTGACAGACTTGTTATTTCGTTTCCATGGCAACCACAGACCATTATGTGATGGCAACCGTTCCTTACAGCGAGTAATCAACATTTTCCAGCTTTCCCGTAACTTACAATTTTCCGGGATTAAAAGTATCCTATGTTTTATTCCAGTGTATAAGCTATCTCCATTTCAAATTACATCAAAATCCGTCCAGCCGTTATCGCGTTAAACTCCCCAAACAAACAAACAATCAAATAAACAAACAGACAACGTTTCACTTTTATATTATTATATTGGTATGGATGGATAGAAAAATAGATAGATTTTAGTAGGAGATACAGTCACTTTTAAACTATTCATTACTCCACTCGTATATTTCAAATATAAAGACAGATCTTGAACTAATGTACACACGAGTTCAGTCTCATGAGAATACAACATTTGGTAATTTCAACCTTTGATCCTCAAATCCAGTTCTTTTCGGCGTTTAGCCACTATCACCTTGTTGTCATAACGCCATCGTCAGAAAATGTTACCAGCTACTCAGCTTGTTTATCATGCTATGACGGTGTTAAAAACGGACAAAGGCGAGTTGACCTCGTGTGGAGAGGGTTCCTTGCGATTGATATATTATTATCCCACAATATTGAGAGGTTCTAATTTAGCTAGCAAGATTTGACCTAAACAAACATACAAACAAACATTGCAAGCTAAATAAAACCGTTTAAAAAGAAACCTTCCCATGTATTTATTTATAGCATTTGCATCCTTAAACACCACAAAAGTATAATGTCCTTTTTAAAGCGACGATCATTACAGCTAAATATAGAGCGATATCGAATGAAGCGGTCGATCCGACGAGGTATGCCAGGAATTTTACCGAATTAGGCTGGTGACATAGTGAGTTTAACTAAATAGCTACTGAGCTCAACCCAGTACGGACAAAGATTTAAAAATTTACGTATTCGGATGGAGCTGGAATTCCGAAAATATTTGCATGTTAATAAACATTTAACTTTTGTGCGAAGAAGGTTTAAAAAAAAGAAAACCTTATTGTTTCATGCATTTCTACACAACTTCTACAACACAAAACTATAAAACATTTGATCAAAGTTTAAGTTTACCATATTTTTTCATCTTATGGGTTAAATATCAGGAAGCCTACTATTATTATATTATTTATGTCACTTAAATTCAGACTCAGCTAACTCCACATACTTCATAGTGGAGCTACCTGAGTTCGAAGTAAGGAGACTCATTTTATATGGATAATTTGCGTTACAAATGAAGCATTCTTCCAAATTTCATCATCCAGAAGTAATCTCAAAATAATATAACAGAACACTATTTTATATGTACATTTTCTTTTTACCTATGTATGAGGAAGTTCGAATAAATTTTGCTTAGATGCCTACTTTACAAACACCCTCCAAATTTAATTTATCTAAGACCGGTGGTTTTGGCTGTGCGTTGACATGTCAGATACTTTAAGACGTTTTATTAAAAGCTTTTATAACAAGTTTTCTCTTATCAGGTAGCACTTCCTCTTACCCTACGGAGTTGAATTTTTACACGTTGGTTGACAATGCATTTTTATACTAAAGGAATAGCTCCAGATAAAGGAACTCTTCAACGATCAAAAGCACAGACTCGAAATTTTGTATACCTTTATTATAATAGCCGGTTTTAAGTTTTACTTAGACGGGGTGGCTGCACTCAGGGTTGGGTCCTGACTAGGGAACTCCTCAACGGTTAACATCTCAGACACGAATTGTTGTATACGCATTTAATTGTGACAGATCGTTCACAGTTTCACTATGACATGGCTACTGCATAAAAGCTTTTTTTTTACACTACTGCCCAAAAAAAAGGAGTGTAATGTTTTTAGGATTAATGTATGTTTGTATGTATGTATGTATGTATGTATGTGAGTTTCTTTATTCCACCATAACTTTTAAATTCCTGAACAGATTCAGACGTATGGGGTATCGTTCGAATCCTTACATCTCCCCAAGTAACAAAGGCTTTTTTTTAAATTTCTGTTTTGCAGCAGGCTCCGTTTTCAAATGTAAAAAACTATATTTCTTCTTCGAATTTTACAATATGGGTATCAAATTGAAGGTCTTGATAATTAAGCACATTCCAACAGTATATCATTTATTGCCATAAGTTAATTTTTGGCAGGGCACGCGTGAAGCTTTTCAGCTTATTTTAAATGTAAGATAAATTGGAACTTATTTAACACTCTTGGTGTGCTACCGTCATTACAACGCGGCTGTGAATTCGTGGAACCCCCATGCACGGCCCATTACCATAAATATTCCACTAACTAAACAGGAATACATGCAAATATTGCATTTTCACTTCTGTACAGTTGCAATGCATATTCAGTCATGTTGCGCTGATAAAGTGGTTATTTATGTCTGCATACACGCAGGTGTGGTTGATAAGGAAGTCCTGGTAGATAAGTCGCAGGGCGACCCGTACATGATTTATACATCGTGAGGTGCCTTAACATTATTTCGAGATTAGCTTTTGCCCGCGTCTTCGTCCGCGCGGAAAGTAAAACCCCACGCTAAACAAACCCTACCCAAATTGAACTATTGTAATATATAAATGAAATGAAAGCTAAGGCAAAAAAAACCCAGTATTCACAATATAAAACCCCACGCTAAAAAAACCCTACCCAAAGTGTTACGATACTTGTACAGTAATACCCCGACTTACGCTACCCCGTTTTACGCGAATTCGGAGATACGCGGTTTTTCATTTTGATTGCCGCGCGCATCGGCTCTCTCGCTCCGCCCTCTCAGTGTTCAGTTTGCGACAGGTTTAAACGTGTTCCGCGTGGAATTGTTTTACGTGCGCAGTGCGTTTTACTTATAATCTCTAATTATGCCATCTAACAGAACGAAAAATGAGTCATTTGAGTCTAACAAGTTTTTTTTTTTAGAAAAAATAGATTCTTATGAAGAACGCGTTTCTACTACAAAACGGTGAATAAAAAAATTACTGGTATGCTACAAGGAAATTTTGCGTGAGAAGAAGAAAAACTTAACTCGTCAGGCAACATTGTTATGCTGTGGTTTAAATTGCACCAATGTGCCCTATGTGTACTGTCAGCGCACACATAGTCGGATTAAAATGCGCATTTATTCTCCACGTTGGACACATGACGTCAGGAGTGACGTCATTTTGGTGTGCACACAACGCTCACAAAAAAGAGGAAGAGCAGCGTATGTGGTAACGTCAAATTCAATTGACATATGTCATTCTGTGTTGATATGTTGTTGGAACTCCCGCCAGACTGCCAGTACATATAATAATGATTATATTATTTTAGCAGAAGCAAACAAATTCAACAGAACTACGAGAGAAATGAGAAAACTATAAACAAAACAACAGTAGGTAGATTCACAGAACAGCTGACTCAAATGACATAAGCATGCAATCGTCGGTTTAATTTGTTAGCGTGCATATGCTGACCAACAAAATAAACCAATCGTTAGCAGTGTTTGCAGTCGCAGCACTGTGAGTGTAATTTAAACCACACTATTAGAATATATGAAGCCTTCGACATCAAAATAACTTCGGTTTAGGTTACTTTATTCATAACAATGTAAATTGTTTTATTATCTTACACTTTATTAAACATTTTTCTTCTAAATTATTGTTTTCTTTAAACTCTGGTCCCGATAAAACATACTTTATATGTATTTATATGCAAAGTTGAACCCCGACTTACGCGAATTCGACTTACACGGCAATCGCTCGGACCCACGTACCGCGTAAGTCCGGGGTATTACTGTATTTGGGTAGGGTTTTTAGCGTGGGGTTTTATATTGTGTATACCAAAGAGTATATAAATACTACGTAAGAAGAGTCGGGACTGACGTATATTGGAACGGATGTTGTGAATTTTTAAAACGTGCGCTGAGAATAAGTGCAACATAACTAAACTAATGACCATAGGTAATAACACTCTATATCGAGCATGTTAGCCAACATGAGAATCAGAAAAGGATGACTGCAAATATAGCACATTTTTATCGATATCGATATTTTGAAGAAAAATGTATTAGGAGTTAGGACTGTTTTAATTTATATGGGGTTTATAATAATATGTTTTTTTCTAAGCATGTGGTTTTTATTACATACAAAAATAATACAGTATATAGTACACAACACAATTTATGTCTTTATCCCTGAAAATAATCTCTAATCTTCCTTACTCCTTACTTAATATTACAAACTAGCAGTGGTCCGTGATTAATAGCAGATATGGAGTAGCCATTTTTTTTAAATTGGGTTGTTTCTTTTTGTAGTCGGTGTTTCGTTTTTTTTTGCCACAGATATATTTAATTCATGCAGCTTTTCGATCGGTATGTATGTTAAGTCCTCTTTACCGGTCCGTTGTATCCAGTTTTTGCACCTGAAAATAAGATTTTTAATGAAAATTGGAAGATTAAGCGGTTTTAGGCTACGCGACATTAGGTATTCTAAATGTATAATTTACTACGTTTACTATTATATAGCGTGGAATGCAGGAGGACTTAGAATAAGATTAGGAACCAAATGTCGGATAACGGGTTAGAATAAATATCGATACAACCGGCACCGCACTAGTGCTAGCAAGGCTATGTTATTTTGTTGAATATTATGAATAAAAATCATTATTTTCTTGTACTTAGTAGATTACCGAATAGATTTACCACTTACCTATTTTTATTCAGTGGAAATTTAGCCATAAATGTTCGTTTTTGACCCATCGCTCTAACAGATCGCAAACCACAAATTTCGCAAGTTTTATAGCTCTTTGCATAGAAAACTTTCAAACTCAATCACACTATTATTTATTTAATGTAGAAACAAACACCTTCAAAGCATTAAATACATCAACATACGGTAATTATCACAAAAGCAACCTGCTTAATAATTTTGTAAACAAGGTTAAACCACAGAACACATATTCATACTGTCATAGCCGTAGGTCATAGCGAAGGTGTGCAAGAAGGTCATGCATATAGTGAAGAAGAAAAGATAGCCGATATAGAAATTGGCTCACGTTTGATACAACAGTTTTGTATTAAGCTGTTGCGCCTGACTGGTGTATACTGTGTTCTTTTTTTTTTGCCTTAGCTTTCATTTCATTTATATATTACAATAGTTCAATTTGGGTAGGGTTTGTTTAGCGTGGGGTTTTACTTTTGTTAATTTTACCATTTATCATTTGTCTGACTTACAATTTTGGCGGAAGTAAGCTACATATTTTTATTTTGTTCATTTTTAAATATGGTTTTCCGCAAAGTAACGCCCGAATCTATCATCATCATCATCATCATCATCATCATCATCATCATGTCAGCCTTTAGAAGTCCACTGCTGAACATAGGCCTCCCCCAAAGAACGCCATGACGAGCGATCCTGTGCCGCCTCCATCCACCGACTTCCTGCGATGGCTACAATGTCGTCGGTCCATCGTGTGGGGGGTCTCCCAACACTTCGCTTGCTTGTCCGTGGTCGCCATTCGAGAACCTTTATTCCCCAGCGGTTGTCGGTTCTGCGGACTATATGGCCTGCCCATTGCCACTTCAACTTGCAAACTCTGAGAGCTATGTCGGTAACCTTCGTTCTTCTACGGATTTCCTCATTTCGGATTCTATCACGTAGTGAAACACCGAGCATAGCTCTCTCCATTGCACTCTGCGCAACTCTGAGCTTTTGTATGAGACCAATAGTTAGCGACCACGTCTCAGTGCCGTATGTCATCACTGGCAACACGCACTGATTATAAACTGTCGTCATGAGGCTCTGCGGTATCTGCGACGAGAAGATATGGCGTAATTTCCCGAACGCTGCCCATCCGAGTTGGATTCAACATAAACCGGCATGGGTACGACATGGGCATTTGACATGATGTTCGTGTTGCCCATGTTCATTTTAAGACCCACCTGTTGGGAAATAATATTGACGTCACTGAGCATTGTGCTTAGGTCTTCCAGGGTTTCAGGCATGATGACTATATTATCAGCAAATCGAAGGTGAGTGATGTATTCGCCATTGATGTTAACACCAAATCTGTTCCAGTCTGAATCTATCAACTATATATTATAATATATATTTTTTACCATTAAAGCACCGGTAGGCTCCGCACCAACGAAGGTTTTCGTTATTTATTATCTATGGCGGCGCGCGTTAGACCGTATGCGCGCGTATTCGTTGTGGACTGGATTTTGGCGCCATAATTTACTTTACATTAGTTACTTAACCAATTTTATGTGATTTATTATGATGATCAAATGTTTTATCCTGATTAAAAATGTGACAAAGTTGTGTTAAACATGTGAAAACTGTGTTCGTGAGGAGAATTTGACTCCACCTGACATCACGGAACAGCAACAAACATGACAGCTTTTACCAGCAAAATCAAGAAAATATTACGACATTATTTTTTTCATTAAATGTAAGTTCCTATTGCATGAGTGTAGATAAAGTTGTGTATGAAACGGCACATAACTAGGTATTAAAACACTCGAATGATACTATTAAAAAACTCGCCTTAGCTTATTCAACGTATGAATGAAGTTTGATGATATTGGTAATTTTGCTCTGGAATAAGACATAAGATCCTTATATCCTAGAAAAAATACCACGAGAACAAAGGGAGCGTTCAAGAATTAAATTACGTAACACATTTAGAGGGGGGGTCGTTACGGGGGGGGGGGGATTGAACTACACGTTAACAATTTTGTAACATTGGTATTTTAGCGACTTTCCGGTACTTTACTCCACATAATTGTGACTTTTAGGTAAAAATGTTCACTTAGTGGTTACGTAACGTTTTACTAGGGGAGTGGAGACATTACGTTACGGCGCATTACATGAGGTGGAGGGGGGGGGGGGGGGGGGTCAAAAATCTCTCGTTTTTTCTTTCTTTTTTTAGGATGGACTACTTGCTGTTGGCCTCGCTCCGCCGCAATGCGTGACGCAGAAGGCGTACGCCAAAGTTTTAGCGACTTGCCCAAGGGCACCCAGGGGGTACGAACCTCGGCTTGAGCCGTCGCTTAGTCTACGGGATTTCTGACTAAACTCCCCTGGGTCGGTATTAATGATTAATAGCGATCCAGGGGGCCCTGAACTATGGCTAGAAGCCTTTTAATTGATTTGATAACTGACCACCATTTCGGAATACACCACTGAGAAGAAATGGCAAGAAACTCAGAGAAGAATACAAAATTGACTAATTACGGGGTCCGACCCCACCGGCGGGGTCGGTGTCTGATTACTCGTGTGTTGATTGAGGAATGGCTAAACAATACCATCGCTACTCAACACGTTACGTAATACATGAACGTTCCCAAAGCCGCGAGCACAGCTAGTCTTTTATGTACATAACATAAAGCAATACGTAACAAAAAATATGTAAAACGCAGATAATTTAAAAAAAATGGGGACTTAAAATAAGCTACGACGACATGGACCATCTGCGCAACCACGACCACCTTACAAGAATGTCCGATTAAGAAGCGAACATACTGGGCAAATTGTGCCTGGTGAGGTAAATGGCTGTGAGGCGCAGTCAGCCTATTAGGCCCATGCCCTTACCCGCTAGAATGGTAAATGCTTGTGGTTTCGGCTTATAACTTACTAGCAGCGAAGCGAACCGCGAAGTCGTTTTTGCACCTCAAGTAACGTAGTAACTATAATTCAAACTGTGCCTCGAGTAGTTATTAGTTTTCATTTCTATCTATGCGGAGTTAAGGTTTCAACCACCTCAAGCTATAAACTATTAAACACTGTTGTGCTGATTTCGTGTTCACACAGCGGGAAAGTCGGAACGGGAGGAGGAGGAGGAGGGGATAGACGAAATTGTGACGTACGTCGGAAGGAAGTGATTGAGCATTGGACATAATAGGAAAACAACGCGTAGTACAGTTACAGTAAGTATAAACTTATGACATAGAATTACTAATTATGACATTTATTCATGAGCAATACTTATGCTACACCTAGTGTAGGATTCCGTGGACTTATTCATCATTTATGATGCTGTTACATACTGGGATGGAAGGAGAAACGGACGGACTAGACAAAAGTCTCTTATTGGAATACGGAACCCTAAAAAAGTAAGCGTGTTTAAGCTATGTACTTCATCGGAAGGGTGCGGCGGCCACGGTGCCAAAAAAATACGTTTTTTTAGAACAATATTAATTTATTTTGTTCGTGCGGAATCACACTAATAATATAAAGGCGAAGGTACGTTAGTACTATTATTACATCTGTGGCGAAAGTGTGTCCGTATGTGTGTTTGTATGTTTGTTACACCTTCACGCTTAAATAGCTGAACGGATTTTGAAGAAATTTAGTACCAGGATAGCATATATTCTGGATTAACACATAGGCTACTTTTGATCACGATTTAAGAAAAAAATACTCGTTTTTTTAATGTGAGTTGCCACTTCGATTTCATTGTGACGGGTGTCAAAGTGACATATATTAAAGTGACAGGTATCAAAGTGAAAAGTGTCAAATGTCAAAGTGACAGATGTCAATCCTAGGGGAGCACCAAAGATTTTTTTCTTTATTTACTAAAGCGGTGACGGGAGTGGCGTATAACTTATGTATGAGAAAGTTTGTATATGTTGGTATGTTTCTTAGAGCGCTCTTTTATCATCACCATCATCGTTTCTTACTTTTCTTTGCGATCGAGCTTCCAAAATTGTTATATTTATTTGTTTTTTCTAATTAAGAAAATTCTAAATACTTCGTCTATCCTTCGAATTATATTGCTATACCTTCTTGTGTGTTCTTATTCTACCTAAATACTTATTATATATATATATATATATATATATATATATATACATATATATTTTGTGAGAATCCAATTAGCCCACTAATTGGATTAGGTAGGTAGGTTAGGTATATTTGGTAGTGAGGTGGGGAATTAATTCTTTTTTATATTTAAGAAACGCCAGCATGCACTCTTTCGATGTTTCTTTCCTGGTTTCACGATTCATAGTCTAGAAACTGATTCTATGTAGTCTGAAGGTTTATTGTTGTTTTTGTTATATAACTTTTAAGTTTTTGGTTTGAACGAATACCTACTTTATATAAAATTGTGTGATGTTTTATATTGGTTAGTTTATTAATTGTAATTAAATATTAAATGTAACTATTATAGTCAAAATTTGAACCTTGTTTACTATAATCCAGTAAGAAATCGTAGTAGCCGTAACACAGGGAATCCTAGCAGGGCTACTACCGAAACACTACTACTATCGAAACATAAATGATGTAACAAATAAACATGTGTGATTCTTAGGTTAAGAAAACAGTGACTGTAATTTTTTGATAATAAATATCTTATCTTACCTTATCATTATCAATCCCCGTGGGTGAAACTGCGGGGCGCAGCTAGTGCTTGAATAAATTAATGACGGAGAGATAGAGAGCGAGATAAAATTATCTTACTACTAAGACTATAAAGATAGGGCTCAATTATCTCCTAGCGCTCGGTTGAACAACACCCTTACTTATTGGTTTCTGACAGGACAGTATAGGGGCTTCATAATCCTCTGTGGTAAATTAAATACTCCACGCTTATACTGATAATGCGGGAAATACTATTGGCTTTCTGTGTACGAGTACATAGCGCGTTCGTATTGTTATAGTTCATTCTACAAACTATTGGCTTTCTGTGTACGAGTACATAGCGCGTTCGTATTGTTATAGTTCATTCTACAAACTATTGGCTTTCTGTGTACGAGTACATAGCGCGTTCGTATTGTTATAGTTCATTCTACAAACTATTGGCTTTCTGTGTACGAGTACATAGCGCGTTAGTATTGTTATAGTTCATTCTACAAACTATTGGCTTTCTGTGTACGAGTACATAGCGCGTTCGTATTGTTATAGTTCATTCTACAAACTATTGGCTTTCTGTGTACGAGTACATAGCGCGTTCGTATTGTTATAGTTCATTCTACAAACTAGCAGCAATAATTGGCTTTATATTTAAGGTTATAATAAGCAACTTTTTGATCTAGTGTAGCTTTTTGGCTTTTTGGTAGTTTTTGGACTGTATGTGTGTATGTTCCCTTGGCGCGTCCTACAGCTTAAACGGCTCGATGGATTTTGATAAATGAGGTTTTATTGGATTTGTCATAATCACGAGAGTGAATTAGTATATGTGAAGTATCTAGATAACTAATATGGCTATATACTCTTTCAAAATTAAGAATTTAAAGCTTGTTGGCCCCGTTTTAGTTTTGTTCACAGTCGTTTTTTTTTACAATAATTTTGTTTTATAGTACTCTATCGGTCGGTTACAGTACTGATTAATTTATATAGCAAAGGTTTTTTTTTAATTCCTTTGTGTGACGAGTCGATCAGGTCCCTCATCGGAGGGTAAGTGTTACGCCTGCCCAAAACAGTTGCAGTGCCACCCAGAACTTTGGTTGCAAAATCTTGCGCACATTAGTTTTTAACTACTTAGGTATTGCCCAGTAATTTCGCTGGAAACATTGCCCTTCAAACCGAAACACACAAATGTTCACTCACCACTGCTTGGTGGCTGAATATCTGACAGAGGTCTGGTACTTCCCCAGGCTACATAGTAGGTACCATTATTTCTTCAATGCCCAGGCGGACACCTACCACTACAAAACTGTACACTGATGGCTACAAAAACACCTCTTACTCACAGAAAAGAAATCGATACCAACGATATACCTAATATCAGCAATCTAACAACAAGAAAGAAACATTACACCCCCGTTAGTCCCGACACCCGTCGGGTAACTCCAACAGTATTCTCTTACATTACATGTTTTGTATCGTTTACTGTTGTCCGTCATTCCCACGGACTTTTTCACACCTGTCCGGTGTCTGCGTCTTAACGGTTGGATGTCTCCAAATATCAATTGAAGCAATACGAACAATGACCCAGTAACGGACGAAGTTTTGTCCGCTTTCGGCCAGCTTGACAGAATACTTAGTCTGGATTGTTCCTAAGTTCCTTCTTCATCATCATAATCTACATATTTTTACCCACTGCTGGTATACAGGTCTCCTTTCAGAGGGCCCAATGTGTCTGATGAATGTCAGACAAATAAGTACGATAAAAAAAAAAAATGCCATTTGGTGAAAAATATTCAAAGTTTTTTTTGTTTATTTCTTTTTTCCTTTTTTTATTGCTTTGTCATCGGTTTGTGAGCTACCCTAAAAGTTTCAGCCGGATAGCTAATCGGGAAGTGCTCGAAATTTGAATTGCAAGATTCCAGGAAAAAATACATAGATAAATCGATACATACATGCATACAAATGAAGTTAAATAAAAGCTTTCAATAAATACCTATAAATATCGAATGAAGATAGTGAAGTTGCGGTTTCAAATATTTAAATAAACCAAAGGTATATACTTCCTTCGAGTCTGGGTATTTGTGCGATTATGATCCTCGTAATTCCTGATGCCCTAGGCACAATAAATCCAAGTCTGGGATCCGGATCTATGTGATCGTGACGCCTTATATACAATACCTACTATCTATTGCCTGAGACTTAGTATGCGCGAACTACAGTTTGTCACGAAAATGGGTTCTCACAATCTCCATACCCATCAAGATCGGCTCAGCCTTTTAGTTTTGAAACGTTAACAAACAGGGTTATGTTCGCTCCTATAAATTATTATTACGGATACAAAGAAGAGCTAAAAGAGGCGTAAATCCAGCTGCTTAGATAATCTGAGCCCAGCAGTATGATGAGTAGAGGATGTAAGAGGGTCGAATCGGTAAAAAGCTTGCGGTGAAATGTTCACAACATGTGGGTGAAATACCACTTTGAACTTATGTCAAAACTTATTCCTGCTAGGTCTCACAGACCCAGAACATACAAAGGTGCAGAGGATAAAATATAGACAAAAAGCCGTCTGTGTTCAACATTTGACAATTCCTTCTGCGCCAACGCATCGTCATTTGTCATCATTTGCCATCATCATCATCAACCTCTTTATGAATAGTGTAATAGTAATATAGTGGTAAACATGATTCTAACTATACCCCATACATTCAAATTTGTTCAGGCGTTTAAAAGTTATGGTGGAATAAAGAAACTCACATACATACATACATACATACAAACATACATGAACCCTGAAATATTACACACCTTTTTTGGGCAGTAGTGTAATAAACAGGAATAAAATATGTGGATGTGTGTGGATGTGCTCGTTTATTAGAATATTCGAACAAACGACCCTTCGCAGGAATAAACCTTCGCAATTTTGACCATTCGCAGAAAAGACCCTTCGAGGATGTAAGCATTCGATGAATAGACTTCGAGGAATAGAAATTCGCAAAAACGACTTTCGAAATTACGTACGTATCCCGAAGTTATTACATTTATAATTATGTTTATTTGAATATCCCGTACCTACTAATAACAATGTATTCAACATTAATATCAAGTTCCCTGGCTAAACATTACATTACTATAAGGAAAACAAATAAGATTCAGCATAGGAACAGCAAATAAATACATTCAATGCAGTTTATTGATAAAGACTATGACAAGGAATACTGAGAAACCCATTTAAAAATCTTAAAAACTCGCTGTTATATTTCCCAACGATTTCAACAAAATTCACAACAAATAAACAACAAAAAATTGAAGAACTTAGACCTTTCGAATGAAAAGTTCAAAATGATAAACATTCCGATATGTATTCCGCTGATAGACGTACTAAAAACACCAAACATTCAATGCTGAGAAAGCATTTGAAATAGACGCAGACTGATAGGAAAACAAAGCTGTATCTTTTGACCCAGATACTTGCAACACTGGTTTTTAAATTTAGACAAATGCAGCGGAAAGCCGCGCGAACTGGGAACTAACAACGTGATGGCGGCATCCAATACTTCATCATTGCAGCTTTACATCACCGTGACAAAAATAATAGCCGACGAGAAAGACAAAGAGAGAAATATTAGTACCACTTTTCAGCGTAGCAGAGAGCGTGAGAACTTAAAAAAAGCAGACTATATTTTAGAAAAAAATCACGTTAGATCTCCCGCGCGGCTTTGCTTCTTCGTAATTTCGTCATAAGTAAATAATACAATGTAGGTATGTACTATGTACTGTAGGTATGTACTATGTACTGTAGGTATGTACTATGTACTGTAGGTATGTACTATGTACTGTAGGTATGTACTATTTACCTACCTATATATGTCAAATGAGGTGTCGCCGACCTAGTATAGCTAGCGTCACGTAAGTCTAGCGGTGAACGAAACCAGTTCAGTTCAGCTCAGTTTTCGGGATAAAAAGTATTCAACATTTTAACACATTATATAAACTTTGACTGTGCCAAGATCCCCGCCACGTTTCGTTCACCGCTAGACTTACGTGCCGCTAGCTATACGTAGTACTATTATTTAATCTGTGCTCTGATATTAGAATTTGTGAGACCCCCCAAGGACCTCTGAACTGCTACTAACAACAGCCGGGACCGACGAACTTAAAGTGCACTCCGTGAAGCACGGAGCGACGGAAATCAGCACGCAACCTAGAAAAGTATTTGGTGCGGCGGAGCTGACGTCCGAGCCGTATTCTACCTCTCGCCTGCCATCGCTCACTCTATCGAAATGACGGTGATGATGAATTTTACAATACTTATTTGCCTCATCGAATTAGCATTAATCAATTTTTTTACAATTTTTAATAGGTACAATAAAAAATCGACACTAGTGTGACAGCTAACACACAACTTGAAAGATGACTCCACTCACTAAGCGAACCGTCAAACTTCACTGTCAAATCAAATGAATTGTCAACTTATTGCGAAACTCGCACAGATGGCGCCACGCCATATTGGAATCTATGGTCGAAGAGTAAAACGGAAGAGCGTCAAACACTATGATCTCTACTACTAACACTGGATAGGCTCTGCCGTACTTTAGGTTGTGCCGATTCAAAGCGCCCCCACGAGCATCCTACTACTAAAATTGACATTGTTTCATCTCATGACGTTAGTCACCGTTAGTTACGTGAATGTTCACTACTACAAAATTACTGCTATCAGCACCAAAATGGCGATAGTCAAATGCGCTCATTGTGACGTTAGACAACAGCCTGTCTTGAGTAAGGAGTAATGTGCAGTTGTCTATAGCGTCAAATCATCCATCTACTTCTGTCAAAGTGACAGATATACCTTCGTAAATCCTTGGGACAACCAGCCAATCAGCGTGAAGCATTTTGCCGCCATGTAAAGTGGCGGCAACCAGTTGGATCATGCAGCATTTTTAGCTCAAGTGTTCTTCAGATTTAGAATCTACCAGATTGGCATAGATTTAGGAATGGTAATAAGTGTGGCTTGTATTGGATTGTGTTAGGCTAAGTATTTTATTTGGTATTTAAGTTTGTAACAAAGTGTAAGTTTTTGGTTATTATTATTAGGATGACCACAGATACATAATCATTACAATTTAGCAACTTGATAATTATCACAAACACCATGGAACACAATGGATTGGATAATTCTTTTCAGATTTACTATTTATAATAAATTATTGTAAAATTGGCGGAGTGTTTTAATTCCTAGTTATGTTCCGTTTCATACACTACTTTATCTACTCTCATGCAATAGGAATTTACATTTAATGAATAAAGATTTTGTCGTATTATCTTCTTGATTTTGCTGGTAAAAGCTCGTTCGTCATGTTCGTTGCTGTTTCCGCGATGTCAGGTGGAGTTAAATTCTTCTCACTAACACTGCTGTCGGACATTTTTAATCACGATAAAACTTTTTTCAACAATAACATATTTAATTGATTAGGTACTAACGTAAAGTAAATAAAGGCACCAAAGTCCAGTCCACAGCGTACTCGTGCGCATACGGTCTAGCACGAGCCGCCATAGATAATAAATGAGCCAAACCGGTAACTTTATGGGGCAAAAACTTATTAGAGAAGTGCCATACGTAAAGTATGTCATAATACACCATTTTTGAGTTCATAATCCGGATTTTACTATATGAGTGTAGATAAAGAACATAGTTAAATCAACTAACAAAATTATAAACACTATCAACTTTTAAAAAGACACATTAGCACGGTTCAGTAGAGAAGAGACCTCGCCGTGATCCAACGCAGACGGTCGGCGAACTCACCTGCTGTCTCCACTGTCCCTTCCCCCTTACAAGAAGTAAGTCCTTTGTTGTCTACGGCAACAATTGGCTTTACATAATGTTGCAAGATACCTATTTCCAGAAACAACATTATTAAGGTTCGCTCCGCCTCAAGATGTACAGGGCAGGAATGGCAAGGCACATAGCTCATAGAGGTGGATCTATGGTTTGGTGAGAGTATGGGGGGGGGAGGGGACCCGCTGGATGTAAGAGCGAGCCACTACTCGTTGTGGCAGTCCAACTGATGATGATGATGATGATGATGATGATGATAATTATAATTGCGAGATGTTAAGCGAAAGAGGGATTATATCAGTAAAAGTAGAGATGAAAAAAAAGAAGTTCAATATAAATAAAACCCGGTTACGGTCTGGTAAAAAAAATAGCATAAGAAAATTTATACGTGAAGACGAATCGATTGATACCTCGCTTGTCAAAATCGGACCAATGGGGCGACGCTATGGTAGAATATCTACATACATACATATTTAGACAAACTCATTACCCTTCCCTTGCTTAGCCTTAGTCGGGTAAAAGGCTATAGTCAAAATATGTAAGTTAAGGTTAAAATGAGTTCCTATTATATTAGTGAACGTCTTCCTGTTGATGATGATGATGATTAAGAGACATATTCTTTGACCACATGGTTGCTTAACAGTAGGCGAGATGTTGAGCGTAAGAAGGATTATCATTGAAAGTTAAGGTTAAAACAAGTTGATAAAAAAATGTTTAAAAAAAGATTTTACGCAGTAGTCATGTCATGGTGAACGGGCTATCACAATTAAATTCGTATACAACATTTCGTATCTATGCCAATACAATATTTCGTAACCATGGAATTGCTCCGAAGTCAGGACCCAACCCTGAGTGCAGCAACCATGTCATGGTAAAACTTAAAACAGGAAAATGCGTACACAAAATTTCGTACCTGTGCTGTTGGCCGCTGAAGAGTTCCTTTATTTGAAGAACACGTCATGGTAAAATTTAAAACTGGCTATCATAATAAAATGCGTACACAAAATTTCCTGTCCGTGCTGTTAACCGTTGAAGAGTTCTTTTATCTGGAGCTAATCCTGGATGTTGATTCAGGTCATTCTAATCATAAAAATGTATTGTCATCGGAACTGAACCAACAAGCAAAAATTCAACTTCGTTGGTTAAGAGGAAGTGGTTCTAATTCAGCTTAGAAGATTTACATACATACAAACATTGCAAGTAAAATAAAAGCTTTTAAGAGTCCGGCGGAGGATGAATTTTCCATAAACGTAATACCAAAATCATTTGTAATTGAGAGCGTATGAGAGCATATTTCCACAGTGTTATGATATTATTCGGATTCGGGTTGTGTTTATCTAGGTTTCCAAATGTATTTTGTGTTCAAAATAATAGTTAAATATGAAATTACCTTTTTAACGCACTCGCCACTTTGATTTAATATTAAACCTACATAGTGTTTTTTTTTTCATACGAAAACTATAACATTCAAAATTTAAAAAGAACATGAAATTTGATTGTTCGACTTTCAATTGTTTTTACATTCAGATTTAACGTGAAGATGGATACAGCGAAAATTAGAGTAATTTTCCAATACGAGTTCTAACGTCGGACTAACGCAGCAAAAACTACTCGTAATGTCTAAGATGTATTTCGAGGTTTGGAGAGGATACGGCCAACGAACGCACCGTGCGTTTTTGGTTAAATCGTTGTTGTAGTGGAAACTTCGACTTGAAGAATGAACCACGAGTAAGACCAAGCCACTAAGGTAAATAACGATGAATTGAAAGTGATGGTGGAAGCCGATCCATATCAAACTCCAAGGAATTAGCGGCATGGTTTGACGTTAGCATACCCACAATATTGACCCATTTGCAGTAAACCGGTAAAATAAAAAAATACTTTAAAAATGGGTGTCTCATGATTCGACTGATCTGCAGAGAGCAGCGCGCGTTGAAGCTTGCCTTACCTTGTTAAACAGGTACAGAAATTAAGGGATTTTGGACCTAATTATGATGTATCACAAAAATTGGATTCTTAACGATAATCGCAAGCGAAGAACGCAACTGACCCCAGGTCAAAGGCTACAACAAGGCCTGAAGAAAAGCTTACCTATAAAAAGGCGACGGTATCTGTTTGGTGGTCACTTTGTGGAGTAATTCACTACAGTTTCCTCAGATCCGGTCAAGCAATAACTGCTGATGTCTACTGTGCAGAACTCCGAACAGAAATTGCGAAACTCGCAATAAAGCAGCCCTGACTCGTCAATTGTTCTTCACCATTATTGCTCTATGATAACGCAAGACCTTACTCTGCTCGAGAAACAGTTTTAACACTACAAAACATGCAGTTAGAAACCATATTTCATCATACATACACCATACTTTCTTCCCAGGAATCAGTACAAAATGCCTTCATACAATTTCTAGAGTCCAGGTCCCCAGAGTTCTATCGCAAAGGTTTAAATGATCTTCCGATTAGATGGCAGAAACGTATAGACAACGAGGGTAAATACTTTGATTAAATAAATATATTTTATCCCACAAAATATATGATTTAATTTTTCGGTATGAAACGGCAATTTCATACTTTAACCCCCCATACTTACCTGAAATGAAATGTTTATGCAAAGTAATGTAATGCAAATATTTCATTTGCCTTATTATCAGGAAAAACATCCAATTCGCTTAAATATCGTTTCAGGTAAGTATTTTGAAAGCTTTGGTCAAAATAGTTAAGGTTTAAAATAAGTTATTTTTCTACAAGAGAATGTCCGCCAGGATTAGCTCAAGATAAAGGAACTCTTCAACGGTTAACAGAACATACACATAAAAGCTCTTTTTAAAAATGTTTTTTAATTAACTTAAAACCTTATTATGACGTCACGTGGTCACAAGCAATTATTCCAGTGCTAGCAACTAGCTTGTTAAAGGCCTCAACGAATTCCTCTGAAAGTACCCCGGGAGACTTCTCGAATGATAGATAACCTCTTTGTTGTCTGGGGTACACTTCGTCTGTAAATGATGTATGTTACTTTTTGCAATTTAGTTTGATGTTCTAGCTGTAGCGAAAATTCTGAGAACTCCGGAATTAACTACCTATTTTCTCGAGCCTTGAAAATGTAGGTAGTTGTTTGTAGGTATTAAGGTTATATGGAGCATTTAAGTGATCCTTAATTTTACTAATGTGAAAGGTTAGATGCTCATATTTTACTTCTTGATATTGTTACAATGCAAACATCGTAAGATTTTTAAGATGGGTGCGTAAAGAAATTCCAGAAGCAGTTGGTAGGCAGGGCCGGTCCTAAAGCTGTGCGAGTGGTGCAACCGCGCCCTTCTTCGAAATAGGGCCAGAAGGCCGAAAAAAAACTGTGCATTTTTTTCTACACTACCCGGATGTCAGAGGGCAGCCTGACAAACTCTGACACCAGAAGCCAGCACTACCACATTCGATAAAAAAACAAACAGCCAGAATAAAAAAAAACTATGCTCGCTTCGCTCGTGAATTTGTATTTTGTCAGGAGATCCATTAATAAAGAGTTACGCGTCTACCTATCTACTAGTAGTAATAGTGGTAGTTTATTTTAGTAGTAGTATAAAATGGGGTGTAAAAAGTATTATACAAAATACTTAACTTATTCACTCTCTAAAACTTCTCATCCTCAGGTACCTATTAACCCAACTTTCAAAGTCCTCCAAACCCTCAGGCGCCTCGATCCACATCAACAAAGTTTTAATTCCTGGCTCGTTTCCTTCTACGCAGTTCGACATTGGATTAGAATAGTAAACGATTCGGCGGCGGCCAGACGACTCCCGTCTGCGCCCTAGCGACGCGCCCTTTGCCCTTAGTCATAGATTAAATAGGTTGAGATGGGGCAGGAAGATGCCGCGAGAGTTTAAACCGGATTCGTGATTGATATTGTGGTGTTAGTAATACTTTTTTTACAATATGTAAACTTTTTGGATCATTTAGCAGTAAATTTTAATATGTCAAAAGAGAATCGTTTTCTATCTTCTCATTATTAAATCGGTTACATGCTGAGTGGACTCACAGAGCGATCACTGATGCCTCATTTTCTAACAAAGCCAAGTATGAAGTTACGCAGAGTCCTGGTGATTTTCACACATCAAAATTTGCATTGTACACACACCGAGTCTGCTTCGTCTTAATGACCCAGTCTTACTAAGGTACCTAGAGAAAAACGTTAACATCACAAAACAAGTCGAATATCTATAGTTGGACTTTTTATGTTATTCAGACTGCATTCGTAAACATGCATGTCAGGCTTGGTGGTGCTTCGAGGGCTCTAAAAAAAAAAAAAGTCACTTTAGCGAGTGTCAGTAATCTGCTTTCTTTCCACTACAAAGTAATATCGCAATTGTTCACCTAAATGCCCTGCCCTCGTCAGTGTTTCCGGTAAATTATAGCCCCGGTGTGTTCAAGAGTGAAGAGTGAAGAGTGGTGTGAGTGAGTGAGTGATCTACTAGGAAAGCGTGCTACAACTTCGACCACATCATCGCTTTCCATCAGGTGAGATCGTGGTCAAAGCCTAGTCCGTAATGAAAAAATAAAAAATAAATGTAAGCTACAATTTTCAGTCACATTGACTTTTACATTCGCGCCAATTCCATCGCGCTCATATTTAAAAAATATTACATTCTATTTTTAAGCGACTTCACAAAAGGCGACGGTTATATTATGTTCGATTGTATATATGTTTTTTAAGTCTATTTTACGAATGCATTCATTCAATATGAAACTAAGGTCCAGCACTTGAACAGCTGTCTTGCCCCGGGCTAGTGTCTAGTCTGGGCTAAAAATTTGGACTAACTAATTAGATACTTTGTTTTGTTTTCGGGCCTTATAAATCCTTTGCTCTAGTTTGCTCTGAGTTTGAAAAATAATAACCGATCCGAAAGAAAATTAAATAAAAATGTACAGTAATGGATTTCATACTTATCGCACTTTTTTATGATAAGCAGTAATGAGGTGCTTTCTGCTTACGTTTTAGATGAATAATGGTGATATTACTGTGTAGTGGGAAGAAATAGTAGATTAGTAGCCAAGGGCTGTAAGGCATCAATTGCAGCCCGAGATATTTAGGCGCACGAGCGCAGCGAGGGCGCCTATAGTTCGAGGGTGCAATTGATGCTTACACCCGAGCTAACTACTCTGCTTTACATCTCGATTGTGAGGTAAGTAGAAAAAAACCGGCATGACAAGAATAAAACATTTTATTAGTTAAAATTTATAGTGAAATGAGAACAATTTTCAAATTTTAGGGACAGGTGTTTTTTGGGTATGTTAATAGTTTGAGATTGTAATATTTGTTGGTCATGGACAAAATCTGACGGGATGAAGCTTTCTTCAGCAGAAGTTGATGGTTGCGGATCATCTCTTGAAAAAGATGTTTCATTTTTTGAAAGCTGAATAGTTTCCGTTATTTGGTTGGTAATTTTACTTTTATTTTGTATGGAATCTTCGATGTAACCTTCAGCCACCTTGCTGTTTTTTTTTTTTTTTTTTTTAGAAAGGATATGTGCTGTTGGTCTATAACTGACCTCTACAGCGTCACCGGACGGTGGGGCGGGCGCAAAAGCGCTCCGCCGCAATGCGTGACGCAGAAGGCGCACGCCAAAGTTAAGTTTTTGGCCACTTGCTCAAGGGCACCCAGGGGGTACGAACCTCGGCTTGGACAGTTGCCATTGATTACTTGGGGAGTATCGAACTAAACACCCCTCGATCTCTACTGTTAGGTAGTGATCGAGGGGGCCCTCATGAAATGGCTGGAGCCCTTTAAATGAATTGCATAACTGACCACCGATTCGGAATACACCTTCGAGAAGAATCGGCAAGAAACTCGAAGGCGAATAAGTCGACATTAATTACGGGACCTTCGACCTCGCATCCGGCGAGGTCGGTGTCTGTGTCTAATTGTGTTGAAAGATGGTGAAGATGACGGAGTGGGCGAATCCATCGCTGCCTGCACTGCGGCAGCGATTTCATCGTCCGGATCGCTCAAGATGTCTCTAGGGCGTCTACGAAGGGGCCGTGCGTCTGTTGTCGCGTCTGTCGTGTAGTCAGAGGCCTGAACTACTAGAGGGTTGGGGTGATGAGGTGCCGCGTCAAAGTAGCGGCGAGAGGCATTTTTCATATATTGAACTATCGAGGGAAGCTCGAGATCACTGTGCAGGTCGATGTTCCTCTGATACCAGGGGGCATCTAATGCACCGCGAACGAATTTATTTTGTAAAATCTGAAGTTTCTCTAGGGAGATGCGGGAGGCGTGAGCAAATGCTACGGACGAGTATGTCATTGTCGGTCGGACGCAGGTTTTGTAGAGTGTCAACTTATTTCTAAGAGACATTTTACTGCGCCTGCCTAGGAGTAACGCGAGGCGGTATAGGTAGAATGCCGCCCTTTTGTGGACGGCGTGGATGTGATCGTTGAAGTTGAGTCGATAGTCAAGGGTGACTCCTAAGTATTTAACTGACTTTTCCCACGGTATGGGTCGGTCATTGATCCTGACTTGTTTAATTGGGAAATAGCGTTTAACCCCGTGAGTGAAACGCATCGCTACGCTCTTCTCGGGATTAATCGTTATTCGCCACTTACGAAACCATCCATCGAGCGCTCGGAGCGTTCGTTGGATGGCTCTTTGTAGAATAGCTGGGTTCCATCCGGTGGTATAAATCGCGGTGTCGTCCGCAAAGAGAGCGATCTCTACTTTGGGGATGCGGGGGAAATCGCTTGTGTAAAGCGTGAACAAAGTGGAGACAGCACGGAGCCCTGAGGGACTCCGGCTCTGATGGGGTGGGGGGATGATCGGTTGCCCTCGACACGATAGCGGAAGCTCCGGCTGGTGAGGTAGTCTTGTACTATGAGCACAAGACGATCTGGCAACCCGAGCTGATACAGCTTGTATATCAGCCCGGCGTGCCAGACCTTGTCAAAAGCCTTCGCCACGTCTAGGAAGACGGCCATCGTGGTTTGGGGTTTTGGTTTCCTATTGAAACCCTTTAGGATGTGTTCCGTGATGCGGTGCACTTGCTGAGGGCAAGAGTGTCTCGCTCTAAAGCCGAACTGCTCATCCGGTATGAGCTTTTTGATTTTCGCGATGGATCGGAGTCGATTCAGAAGGATTCGCTCGTAGATCTTCCCCAGAGAGCTGAGGAGACTGATAGGACGGTAGCTGGAAGGCTCGGATGCCTTTTTGCCTGGTTTGTGAATGCCGATGACGTCGGCACTCTTCCAAGCGTCGGGGAAGGAACAATTGCTCAAGGCTGCATTGAAGATGCTGACTAAGAGATAAACTAACGGGACAGAAAAGTGCTTGAGGACCCTGTTACTGACGCCGTCAGCACCGGGGGCCTTTCGCACTTTGAGGCCCTTGATGATCGACTCAACCTCTGCGGCTTTAACGGGCTCGAGGGGGGGGTCGGTCGGAGGTAGAGAATTCCTACGTTCTATTTCGCGGTCCACCGCGGCGATGTGGACAGGATCAACGTGATCGTTAGCGGGGGTGCACTGGGCTGCGAGGCTCTCCGCCAAGCATTCGGCCTTCTCCTCGTCTTCGAATGCTGGCGGGAGATCGATTCTATTGAGAGGGGGCATTACGGTGATGGTGTCGGATTTAAGCTTTCGCGCCAACCCCCAGTAGGCCTGGTGGGTCGGTGTGATTTCGGATAATAGGTCTTCCCAACGCTGTGCGCGCAGCTCGCTAATGCGCGTCCTGACCAAACGGTGGTAGTAGCTCAAGGTGGCTTTGCGTTCAGCGTTGGGGAATGCATCGTGGGCTCTAATGGCTGCGTTTCGTGTCGTCATCAGCCTCTTCACGTCCTCAGGTAGGACCCAGTGGCGGATATCCTCCGCTGGGACCTCCCTGGAGCACTCACCGATAACGGTGTTGAGGTGGCTGGTGAGGGCATCGATCGAGCAAGCAACGTCATCGGGGGTGATTATGTCGTCGGGGATACGGTCGAGGTCGGGTGAACTGATAGCTTTTAGGGCTTCCCCCAAACGCTTCCAGTCCACTATCGTCTTTGTCGGTGGATGGGAGGATGGGTCTGTCGGGTCGGGGCCTAGGCGCATAACGACGGGACGGTGGTCGGATTCTAGTTCTTGGAAAACTTCGATTGAGCGGAAACTAAGATTTATATTCTTTAGGAGAGGTATGTCCAGTATGTCGGGTAAATGGTCGGGATTTTTGGGGTAATGTGTCCACTCCGAGGGTGGGATTATATCAAAGACGAGAGATTCGCTAAAGTCGAATAGTCTAGTGCCGTTTGTGTTGAGTCTTCGGCATCCCCAGATAGGGTTTTTGCTATTGAAGTCGCCAGCCAGAATGACTGCGCTTCCCATGGAGAGGAGTGCCTCTAGATCACTCTTTAGTAAGCTTTTACTGGGGGAGAGGTAGCAGGAGGCTATAACGATTGATTGATGACCGGTCATCGCAAGTTGGCAGCAGGAGGCTTCTAAGTTGGTCAGAGTAGGGGTGTCAATCGGGATACAGTGGAGTGAGTTTTTGTAATAAATTAGAGTACCGCCAAATTTGGTGACTCTATCGTTTCGATGGACGCGGTAATTGGCAATCCCGGGATCGCTGTTACAGGGTTTGAGAAAGGTCTCTTGTATTAACATGATGTCGACCTGATGGGTCTTACAGAACTCGTGCACTGGGGCACGCTGTTCTCTTAGGTCGTCAGCGTTAAAGAACGCTAACACTACGGAGCGGGGTTTAAAACGTTTTGGTGTATTATTCATTTTGGTTCGTTAATTGAGGTTACGGAGGGCAGTAAGGAGCGTACGGTGCTCATATAAAAAGTGAACTTTTTCCAAATCGGATTTACACGTACGAAGTTTGGCAGCGAGTACGTCCACTTCGTTCAAGTCGACCGCATTTACGTAGCCGAGTACATAAGACAGGTTGTCTTGACCTGCCTTAGGAGGGGGAGGAGTGGGCAAGGGCCCGAGGGGGGTTGGGACTTTCGCGCGGGCTTGAGGAGGCCGGTACGGACCGGCGGGCGCGGGTTGCGGTTTTGGGGTGGGCTTGGTCATGGCCGGAGCCCAGGCGTTGACCTGCGGCTGAGGTGCCGGCATAAAGAGCGGGGCCTGCATGAGAGGCATGGGGGGGGCTAAGGACACCTTAGGGGTGTACCTCTGCAGACGTGCTGACATTGGAGGCTGACTGAAGGTCGCTCGCCGTCCGGGCCCTTTAACGCTCCTTGGAGCCCTTGGACAGCCGCGATAGTTCGCGGTGTGTCCTTCGGACTTGCAAAGAACGCAACTGGGTGGGTCGGGAGTATCGCGGGGGCGGGTGCAATCGGAAGTGCCGTGGTCGCCCAGGCACTTTACGCACCTGGGATGGCCAAAGCAAAAACGCGCGACGTGGCCATAGAGTTGGCATTTGTGGCACTGACTGGGTGCTCCGTTGCGGTTTGGGGGCTCTACGTAAATCCCGGATAGGTGGCAGACCGTCTTTATGTTAAAGATGGCCTTCCCCTCCGGGGTACGTTCAAGAACGACAAGGACAAGAGGGAGGGGTGTTTTAGGGTTTCCCCTGTATAATCGATGAACCTCCACTACGGGGTATCCCTGAGACTGAAGGTCCTTGAAAATGAGCGTTGTCTCAAGTTCGCTGGGGACACCGCGCAATACTACACGGAGGGGTTTTTGTTCTTCGCGGGCGTACGTGTAGAAACGCACATCTTCGTCGCGAAGGATCTTGGTTATTTCGCGGTGGTCGTTCGCGGTAGGGACTTGCACTTTGATGCCCAGTTGGGTATTGTGTGCAGATGTGAACGCCGCCCCCTTTGAGGCTAGGAGTCGCGTGACCGCGTCCCACTTCTCTTTTTCAGTAATGAAAAAGGGAGGCGGGAGTTTGGTCCTCGCGGGCTCTTTTGCCACAGAGTTTGCGGTTATCGGAGTGGTAGGAGGCGTCGCCCTGGAGGCAGGGCGAGCCGCTTTGGCCTTAAGGGCGTCCGTGCTAGAGGAATCGTCATGTGGACGCTTTCCTTTCGCTTTCCTAGAGACGAGGGTGAAGCCGTCGTCCGTGCTCGCGGGTATGGATTCGACCTCCATCTCGGGTTCGGAGGCCTGAGGTGGATCGGGGCTGGCCGGGGAGTCTGGGATGGGGCATATTATTGGAGAGCGAGAGCGAGACCGGCGCGGTCCGGCTGACGACGCGCGCCTGTCCGATTTGCGATCGGATTTTGAGTTTGAGGCCCGAGCGGCCTTGTCTGCGCTTTCAGCTTTTGTGGCTTTAGGAGCCTTAGTCGCGACGGGAGCGGGGGGAGCGCGGGGCTTAGCGAAAGAGGGAGACGCGGGGGACGCGGGGCGGAAAAAGTCGAGCAGTAGTTTTTCCTGCTCGGAGGAGATACGTTGATCACGGGCGTAACGCGACAGAAGGCCGCATTCTTGTGCCCAATTTAGGAAGCCCTTGCAGGCATCCTTAGCGGTAAGGGGTCGGTCGGAGTCCATAGTGGACTACGCGGGGGTTACGACCCGGGGGTGAACCGGGAAGTGAGTTTGATAAACCTGGTCCCCTCCGTCGGGATAGACAGAGGGGGTGTCCCTATAGTGAGTCCCTAGTGTGGCCCTCTGCCGATCTTATTGTGCAGAGGGATGTGTGCTTTCCTAGCGACCGAGAAAAGGTGACCGGCAAGCCGGAGGCACCAGTCCAAACAAATCGCTAGGGGAAGGAGGTAGGGTAAGGGTGGGTGGGAGGTGGGAGATACGTGGGTGCTCTCTAGTGCTCTACACAAGGAGAATGACTACCCACGCCCAGCCAAATTCTTGTTTCCCCCCTGGAAGAGGAGTGAAAACAAGCGCCTTGGGTCAGCGCCCAACCGTTCCTCAGGTTGGACCACGAAACTGTGGATTTAATTTGCGACTAGAAGAGTCCAAAGTGAATTTATAGTTCCGTCCAAAGGAATGAATAAATAGTTTTTGCCACCGAGATGACTCCTCCGACTGCCGAGACACCGTTCTTAAAAGAACGTTTGCCCTAGCAAGCCGTCGGGTACCGTCTGGCTTACCGAGACAAAGAGCGCTCCGTAAGGAGCGATTGCCTCGCTAAACCGTCGGGTGTGATGACAGCGCCCCGCTAGACACGAGTGCCTATGCGGGGGAGCGAGCGCGGACTGGACCGGCGATAGCTGCGGGCGAGCGCAGCTGGGAGACCGGAGACCGAAGACAGAAGGCGACCGCTCAGCTCGGCAGCGCAGGGCGAAGTGACTGGGTGGATGATTGCTGGATTTCCACCCATCGTGCCTTTTTATAGTGGTTAAGTTAGCCCCAGCATCGGCTAAAAGTGTAGCTGATGTTCTCCGGAAGCAATGCCCTGTGTACAATTCCGGGTTATCTAACTTTAAATAACTTGCGATTTGCTTCGGCATACTTCTGATGGTATTTTTTCCAATAACTTGTTTGTAGCATTTGCCTTGGTGGTACTTCAAAAAAAAATCGGTTGGTGTTTACATTTTCAGGACGAAGATTTCTGTATTTTTGTACGAATTCAGAGAATTCTTGAGGAACTACAAATGTTCGGTCAATTTTAGTTTTTGTGTTCGGTAGTTTAATTACTAACAACTGACCCTGTTGTTCTATGTTCTCTATTGTTATATTTGTCAATTCAATACCTCGGCATGCGCCAGTTATACCGAAGATAAGAACCACCTAAAACAAGCGAAATATAAAAATAAGTAAGTATGTTTTATAGGATTGTAAGAATTTAAAAGATAAATGATGAAGTATTACCATTATGTGATTTGTTATTTTACGTACCTTAACAGCTAAATATATGTCATCAGGTCATTTATGAATGTTTTCACGTCTTGCGCTGTAAAATTCTTTGACTTTTTGCTTTTGTGCCCAGCTGATTGTCTTTTTAGGAAAGATGATAATTTTGAAAAGTTCTTGATATTGATGTCGTGTTTAGTACTCATAGTTGCTTTTAACATTGAATAAATGCACCACAAACAAGATGGCTGCAGCTTTTTTGATAGCTCACTAAAGTATGTTAAGAATACAGTCTCAGATAAAGACTTTACTCGTTTTTCTTTTCGCCACTTCATGAACTCGTCGTAAGTTTTCAAATATCTCTCTTTAGAACTTTCAGGCAAAATATTGTTAATTGCTGCTTCAGCTTCCATTTTCATTGAATCGGGAGTGCAGCTTATATCTTCCATCACTTGCAGAACTCATGTTTTTTTCCTAATTAGCACGTAATTATAAAAAAAACCCAAAAACAAACAATATTTAAAGTAAAAGTTTTCTATTCCCGCCTTTTTTCATCTTTTTTTAAATTACTTTTTTTCAAAAACGAAATTGAGCTTCGCCGTTCGATATTTAAAATTGATGACTATTATACTCATATGAAGACAAGGCTGAATAGCGAAGCGACCTCTTTTTTCATTGGGCTGAATGCATGATGTCGATTGCCAGTATGATGGTTAGATATACGCGAACTTTTTTAAAGAGTGAAGTTTATTTTTAAATTACTTACCGCCCTAGGGCTTTTCTAGCTACATTATTACCCTAGAGCGCTAATTGGCCCAATCACCTACAAGCCCCATTTGGGGGTAATAAGGACCTACTTACCGAATATGAGAGATGTAAAAATATTTTCACACATATATTCTTCTAAAGAGCTATGTTTTATGTTTTATCCTAGAAAGCTTATTAAGCTTATTATTATTTCTTGCCCACGCTGTGAATTTATTCTTTTAGTCAATTCTGTGCGCGGTGGATCGTCGGTATAACAGCACCAAGGCTCATCGAGGGAGCTCGGATGCGCTTTACATCGTAGGTAACATATCTTGCTCTCACACTACGTGCCGCTCTACATACAAGTCTACTCATCGTGCGTGCCCGGCTACTCATTTGCCCGGTTTGGTCGTAGGTAACTCATTCCACGCATCTTATCTAGCATGCTAGTCTACTCTTTGAGCGACGTCTCGTCAGTACATCCGCACCGAACGCTCCCGGTCGCCCTTTCGTCCTACAGGCGGCCGAGGCTGAGCCCTAGGAACTCGGCGGCGTCGGCAGCTATGATTTATTGATAAGCAAACGGGGCTGTGACATTGACGAAATCTGCCGTTAGGATGTACCGATAGATAGGCCGCGGCTTTGTTTCGTAAGGCTTTTGAAATTGGTTTATACAAGAGCAAAGAGAGGGGTAATTGAATTTAGATCTACTAGATGATCGGCAAAGCCCTACCCTTTTATGGTTAAAATAACTCGCACAAGAACGTAGCGAAACGCTTCTTCATTTGTTATAAGAACTGCAAAGGAGTGGAATGCCCTGCCCTCGTCAGTGTCTCCGGTAAATTATAACCCCGGTGTGTTCAAGTCAAGAGTGAATAGGTATCTACTAGGCAAGCGTGCAACACCTTCGATCACATCATCGCTTTTCATCAGGTGAGATCGTGGTTAAATGCAAAAAAGAAATGTGGGATTTTATAGAAAAAACTGAAAATGACTATGACTTTAAAATCAAAATGAGGTAAAAGAACACGCCTGGCGTGGCAAAAAAGAACGTATGGCAATAAATTATATACTGATGAAATGAGCTTATCCTTCAATTTGATACCCATATTGTAAAATAAGAAGAAAAGTACTTTTTTCGCGTTTGGAAATGGAGCCATACATATAATTATTTTAAAAAAAAAATGTCTCTGTTACTCAGAGGGAGGGGGGGGGGGGGAGGGGGGGGAGATGTCGTCTATATCTGTTCAGGCATTAATACATTGCAATAACGGATTTTAATGAATATTATTTAAACATTTAAATGTTATGGGGGAATAAAGAAACACATACATTATATGCCCTCGGTCGTCGTGCGTCGCAGCTGGTACCAACCTTGCCGGTGCAGGGAAATTGTAAAAAAAACTCCCATTGTGACGTGAAATTATAGAGCTCGTGCATTGTTTTGAAAAGCTTCCTTTGTTCTTTAAAGCCGGTGGCAGGTTTTTTACTTTTACTTTTTTGTGGTTAATCGCATATGTATCTCATCATCATGAATCAGACAACGCAACGAACAACAATTTAAGCAAATACGCGCGTTTCAATCAAATTGCTGAGCACCCAACAGAATTAATAAAAGTATGTAATACCCTAGGCACAGAATAAATTATGGTACAAGGCCTATGTTGGGGCCCACAGTTAATTTGTAATATTATTTAGCTATGCCATTTTTTCTACCTTGATTAATGGAGTTTGACAATAAACTATTTTTTATCTTTTTGTTACCTTGTATCGGCATGTATTTATCCACTACGGAAAGCTGAGTCTGGTCACAGAATAAATAATAGTTGTCATGGTCTTGGGCCGCCTTTCGCAGGTCGTCATTACAATTTCCACCAGGCCAGTGTGTGTCCTACACTACGTAGATATGTCGTGAAATGGTCGATAATTTCATGAAATGGTTCTATTTCATGAAATGCCCAGCAACTGACCATATCGTTGAAACATCAACGTTTAATGATATTTCAATCCACTTTTGGCCATATCATTAAATATCATTAATGTCCCCTACATTTCATGATACCAAAGGTGTTCAAACAGTGACCAAGTGTTCCAGTGGTGGTTTCAAGGCTAAAAAAAACGCGAAGACGAAGGAGAGAGCTGCTCGGAGCACTTCGCTCCCGCTTTCGCCTTCTGAACTATCACGGCCAAGTCAGACTTCCGCCTAGCGCCTCTAGCGGTGGACAATGTAACAATTTTACGATATGATCACTAATGTTTGAACATATCAAGAAGTAGCCGTGCGTTGCTGTTCAGATCGACAAACGCTAATCATTCATTCATCTGGCCAAACCATTTCATGACCTCACCGATATCATGAAATATTTTACGTTATCGCCACGACAAATATACTATACTAGATACTCGATACACAAGGACTAGCACTCGAGTATGCTTGCTGCGTGAGTCTCTCCTCAGCCCCTGAGCTGACTTTCCTTCATCACACTCGGGGGTCACAAGTCATAAATTAAGAAATATAAAAACCGTGTTCCCTCCGGAGCTATGTTCTAATCAGCAATAAATACGAGTTATAATGTTATTCGTGGCATGTCTTCAAGGGCCGCCGATTTACGAGCGGATCGATTCCGCGTTCGGGTGTGGCTAGAGAATTAGAGGGTAGTAGAGCGTGAGCGATTAATGCGGTGGTTAAATGTACTGAACTGAAGAATTAGCAGGAGTATTCTCCTGCTAATATAAATAAATAATGCTAATTCTCCAGCTACGAGTACATTAAGAATCACCGTCCAGCACCTATAAATCGTTCTCTAATACCCCAGCCGTGGTATTCTCAAGGCGTATTAGTAGAAGAAGAAGAAAAGAAGAGCCGTAGTAGAGTACGAAAAAAGCTTAGTGAGTGCATAGTATACGCTACACACATGTTTAAGGTGTAACCGCAGTCAGAAGTATATGTAAACTACTTTTATGACCATTTTTATATTTTTTTTGTAATATGGCAACTTCGCCGGAATGGTCAGTCATTCCACATTCTGCAGGTACGAGTATGTGGCAGGAACGAATTGTTATAGTACATTGATATTGATAAGTTATGTTTGAAAAGATAAAGACTTAGTAATTACCTAATTAGTTTGTGTTTGATTTTAAACATATAACAAAAAAGGCGACAATCAATTTGGAAGAATAAAAGTGAGCCATATCATTAATGATACATGGTGTAAGGGATTTCTGGTCTTTTTGTCCATTAATGTATTTCCGACAAGCAAACGGGACGCAAAGGGGATATCTGGACTAAAAGTACAAAAATCCCCTTCGCAGGGGCTTGTAAAAAAATTATTAATATTAATAATAAATGGTTAAGGTGATTTCTGGACTTTTTGACCAATAATCCCCTTCCACCATGCAAAGAATACGCAAAGAGGATTTCTGGAAAAGTCCAAAAATCCCCTTCGCAGGGGATTGTCGAAGGGGATTTATAGAATAAGCCGTGTAAATGGACTGTTGAAATTTCCACAGGTCAATTGGATGAGAATATTAAAGTGCGGTGCTGTAAGCGAAAGGTGCAATTTACATGTCCGGCCTCTCGTTCAATAATACTGATTTAATATATCGCACCTCCGATAAAATAGGGTTACAACTCGAAAAAGTCGAATTTTGCGTTAAATATACAGAAATACTTAAAATTTTATTAACTATCTTCTCCAAAATGGTTACATCTGTAACTCTAAAACTCGCCGCTAGATGGAGTTGTAACACTACATGACTAAAGCATTTTGACTCCAGAATGTTCTCAATTAGTGTTACATTTAGTTTTATGAAAGGTGGACGTGCGTTTGTTGAGACAAGTAGTGTTACAAATTAAAATATAACAGTGTTTCAGAAAGGCAAAATCTTGTTGCTTACATCAATTTGTCTAATAAACCGTTACAAGTCGAATTATTACAGTTTATTGTTAAAGGATTGAATTAAATTAGTTCAATATTTCTATAATAAAGTGATATATTTTGTATTGTATCAGTATTTTAGATAGGATTTATTGTAATGTAGTGTTACACTTCACGTTGTAACGGTATTTGACGAAAAATGTGCATGTTTTGTCTGAATATTTCGACTTGTAATCTTGTTTTATAACAACGTTCAGGTATTTTCGGATTATTTGCTTGGAATTGGATTTATGATTCTAGGGTCAAAATGAAACGTAATGACGCAATTCTGCGTTTAGCCCTAAGTGATAAAGAAAAAACACCCGCCGATGATCGTCAAAAGATTGGGGGATCAAACTTGCAAGGTAAGATGCCTACTATACTTACCTTACCTACTTGTTTTTACCAGGTAACTTTTTCATTCTAAAAGTTAATAGCTAAGTTATTCTGAATGATGATCTTATTTTAGTAACTTTATGTAACCAACTTAATTTTATCATGTTTGTAATTTTTCAGAATCAGGAGAAAAATCGGATTTTGAAATTATTGAAAATCTGCGAACCGGGAAACTTTGCGCCGATAAACCCCAATGTATCCTCGCCAGAGACAATCAAGATTACATAGCTGATACCGAAGCTGAAACCTACAAAGGTTTTATTTATTTTCATTTTATTTAATTGAAAGTTGGCTCTAAGTTGAGTCGTCATTATTATTGTTGATTTAATTTTGCATTTACAGATATAACAATAAGTAATTCTGCCGCTAATAACACTGAAGCAATACCATCTACAAGTTCAATCGAAGTTAGAGAACAGAGCTCCCAGCAAATTCGCAACCCTATTATTGATGCCTCAGCTGATTCTTCTTCAGATACAGAAAGTACATCTTCCTCAGACTCTTCCAGTTCAACTTCAATTGAGGACAGTGATGATTCGGTGAAAGACCCCGATTTTGAAATTGAGCAACGTCGTTCCATTGAAATGTCTGACGATTCCGAAACTGAAGGACCAGCTGTTGACGTACTTCCATCGTTGAACTCAAATCCAGATGACACACCAATACCGGACACGAAAAAACCAAGCAGAAAACGTGTAGCTAAACCGACAGAATGGTTACAAAATAAATGTAAAATCCTTAGAAATGCCGGATCTGCTTACGTAACACTAAAAACAAAGGTGCAAAAGGATGCTAGAAAAATTAAGCCACCGTGTAGCGAACGCTGTCGGTTGAAGTGCAGGGAAAAATTTTCAGAAGTAGATAGAGAAGCTGTTTTTAAAGAATTCTGGGAGCTTAAAGATATTAACCGCCAAAGAGATTTTGTCAGCAGGCATATGGCGCCAATAAAAAGAAAATATAGATACACGACTACTCAAAAAGGAAGACAATTAAATAATGCATTTTACTTAACAAAAATGGGAAGTAAAATCCAAATCTGCAAGACATTCTTCATGAATACAATAGACATCAATAACAGAGTAATACAGACTGTAGTCAAGAAGAGGACATTTTCTGGTTCCGTTGAAGAGGACAAGAGGGGCAAACATCACAGTCATCACAAACTACCTGATTGTGTAAAGGAATCCATTCGAAAACACATAAATTCAATCCCCCGCATCGAAAGCCATTATTTGCGACAGCAAACTGAAAGAGAGTTCATCGAGGGTGGAAAAACGATAGCTGATCTTCATCGTGAGTACGTAGAAGAATGTGAGCGCAATAGTGTACCTCACAGCAATTATGTCATGTATGCCAAAATTTTTAACACAGAGTTCAATTTAGGTTTTTTTGTGCCAAAAAAGGATCGCTGTGAGCTGTGTGTTGCTTATGAAAATGCAGAGGACAAATTACTTCTTCAACAGAAGTATAATCAACACCTTAAGGAAAAGCAATTGTCAAGACAGGAAAAACAGTGCGACAAAGACCACGCTTCTGAAACAAATATAATAGCGGTTTATGATCTGCAAGCTGTTCTGCCAGTTCCAAAAGGTGACGTATCTGTTTTTTACTACAAAAGTAAATTAAACTGCTTTAACTTTACGGTGTCCGACCTTGCAACAAAAAAAACTGAATCGTACTTCTGGCACGAGGGCACAGGAAATCGTGGTTCAGATGAAATTGGAAGTTGTATCCTACAGTTCATAGAGAAAAGATTGTCTCAAATCAGTGATGGTTCTGCCATTGATATAACTTTTTATTCGGACAACTGTGGAGGACAAAATAAAAACAAGTTTATAATGGCTCTATACGCCTATTGCGTACTCAAATACGATAAACTGAAATCTATTACACACAAATTTTTGGTGACGGGACATACTCAAAATGAAGGCGACTCGGTTCATTCGGTAATTGAGAAATGCATTAAAAGAAGTTTAAAATCTGGCCCAATTTACGTGCCTTCTCAGTATGCACAAATTATAAGAACAGCCAAAAAAACTGGACCCCCATACTCGGTGAATGAGGTTTCCTATAGTGACTTTTTATCCCTGAAGAAATTACATGCAGAACTACGCTTCAGTACGGGTAACATGAAATTGAAAGACGTCAGAGTTGTTAAATTCATGAAAGAAACTCCTTGTGTTCTGTATTACAAGAATTCTTATGAAGACGAAGGATTTTCGGAATCAAAAATTTGGCGAACACACCCTGAGGTTCTGCCTGGACTAAAGCCTGCTTACGTCAGACAGCTCTCAATAAGCGAGAGGAAGAAAGCTGATTTGATGAGTTTGATTAATAGTAATCATATACCACGGTTCTATGCGCCTTTTTACAACCAATTGTAATTGAATATTGAATTACCTAATACTAATACCTACATTTTTTTTAAATTATATGCCCTAATTAAGAAATGACTGTAACTAAGACATTATCTGTGATTTTGATTTTTATAGTGATGATTATAGTTCCTACAAAGTATTTAACATTATTTTTTTAAGGAGAACATTAAAAAAATATTATTTAAGCGTAGCTTAATTATAGACTACCTCAACTTGTGTTGTAAAGTGATTCATTGAAATTGTGATGGCTAGAATTGTTTATATTTTTTATTAATTAGAAGTTTTGAATGTTTTTGTTAAAGTTTTTTGTTCTACAGCTGTATGAATACTTATTAAGTTCAAAAAAGTTTAAAGAACTGCTTGATTTTTATTATAATAAGAATTGTTACATTTGTCATATTATATTTTTGTTAGTAGAAGTTCGAATAGTTATCTAAAATACTGTTACAATTGGGAATTTTCAGGTTTGTTTTCAGGAAAATTTAAAAACAGCGTATACCATTAAAACGTATTTTTTGTAAGCTTTACAAATATGTATAATTTGTATCACATAATAATAATAATTTAAGAATAAAGACTGATTAACAAAAACGCGAGTTTATTTTCGCTTTTCTGAAAATCCAGGTTTTTCGACTTGTAACCCTATTTTATCGGAGGTGCGATATAATGTTAAATGTATAGTATGTTAATTATAGTTGTATTTTATAGTTACTAGTTGGTTAATTAAGGCACATTACAAAACATATATGAGGCCTAACTTATATTTATTGCATTTTCTTTCATTTTCAGATATTATTCATGCATGTAGAATGCAATGTATTGTACATTTTATTATGTCAACGCAAAAGCACGCGCTCCAAAGCAGTCCGCTCGCGCTTGTGTAACAAACCCCGGCTTTCATTTTCCTAACACGCACGCAATGTACAATAATTAGGCATGTACCTATAGGTAAAATGAAGCTTGGAAATGCTAGGCGACTGTTGTCGTAGACTCGCTAGCTTCACGGCCCCACCGTTGCGCGTTGTCGCGAAAATGTCTTCACGGCGCGCGGATTAGGGGCCCACGGGCCGGTGCGTGGGCGGAAAAAACCGTGGGGTGGGACAAAGCATAGAGATATTGCTGCTTGTGTGACTTGAATTTTAAATACGGGCCCGTTTAATTGTGAATAGCTCCCTGTTTGACGGCGGCGATGGTATTTTTATGGAGTTGACAAGCTGTTAGCTGTGTTATGGTGTTTTTGATGATGATCATGTTCAAATTATTTGATATCCGGTTTGTAATATTATGTGACATTATTGGTGCCACTTCAAGAAACCGGAAGAAGCAAGGTTAGGGTTTTAGATTTACTTATGAATTAGTAGGTCCGGTTTAATCGACTGACATTTATTTGTTTTCACCCGAATACGGCGAAGCAAGGGAAGGGTAATGAAGTTAACAGTCTACTATGTATGTATGTATGTATGTATGTATGTATGTCCACCATAACGTCGCCCCTATTGGTCTGATTTTGACAAGCAAGGTATCGATTCGTCTTCATGTTTAGAGTGTCATAGGCTATTTGTTTTACCTGATTACGGTAAAGCAAAGGAAGGGTTATGTGTTAAAACTAACAACTTGGTCCGATATTGACAAGCGAGGTATCAATCAATTCGTCTTCATCGCGTCAGAGTATTTTTTGCCCGACCGCAGTCGGGTTTTAGTTTTTGAACTTATGTCTTGTTAAGTTATACTGCTTTCTCGCTTTTGCCTGGTACCTATATCTATGGAACGGCTCGTTTTAGTAACGAACAGTGACATTTTCTAGCAGACGTAAGCTGCAACTGTTCCTATAAAACGAAGGTTTGCTACTAATGGATGGGAGGGTACTTATTATGGTGTTCAAATAAAAAAACTTCAGTGAACTGTTAAAGTTACATTGCGTAATTCGGTCAAACTACGGAAGCTAGTCTCCGGGAAAAACTTGTGGAAAGATGTGTGTTGCTAATAGTAGGTTGATAACGAATGGTTACTGTGATCTAACGTATCGTTAATTATACAAACCAGACATTTATGAACTAAGGACGAGAGGGTAGGGCTTTAGATAATATCCTCGCTTTGTTGCCAGGCGTCAAATGTAGTTATATTTCTGCGCCCCGCGGTTTCACCAGCGTCAGGGATGATGATGGTGACGAAAAGTATCCTATGTGTTATTCCAGGCTATAAGCTACCTCCATTCCAATTACATCAAAATCTGTTCAGCCGTTCGAGCGTGAAGGATGATGATGATGATGATGAAAGTATCCTATTCGTAAATAAAGACGAAAAAAAAACAAAATCCGTCCAGCCATTATCGCGTGAAAGCTCCCCAAACAAACAAACAGACATCGTTTCACTTTTATGTGGTTTAGTATAAGACCAATACGGAATGTCATAAAAAACTTGTTAAATCTACATATACAGGCTAGAGCGGATCGTAAGTCATTAAACAGCGCTAAAACAGAAACACGGAAACATTTTAGGTGACATTTAAAAACTAGACCAACAGTTACGGCATCACAACCTGAACGCGCAAAATACAATGACATTTCAATAAGTGTACATTTCAAAACCCAAATATAGATTTATTCGTTTCGACATATCTAGGGTTACCATTCTGAAGAGCCCTGACAAAAATGCCGGACGTTTCAATAAAAGTCCGGACATTTAAGTCACAAAATGCAAACATTGCGCACGTAGTTACAGTGTTATGGTAAGTATGGTAGTAAACGCACGCGCGAGTCACGTGCGTCGTGATTGGAGGGAAGTTTTCCGAGTGCGGGTTTTACATAAAAAATAGTTTTTACATAAAATTATTTATGTTTTGAAGAAAATATGTTACTTTTGAACCAGTTGATTGTTACAAACAATAGAGGAATTAATTTTGATTTAGTGAATTGTTTGTAATATTTAATGTTTGATTTTGTTAAGTTAATTGTTAAAAGAAGGTTAATATTTTGTTTTGAGATGAATGAGAGATTAATAAAAGATTAAAAACTTATTTGATAGAACTTATGTAAGTTTTATTACTCGTATTCCATCTAGGCCAAAAACTCGGAACAAATCAAAAATTCGGACAAAGTCCGGATAAAAGCCTAAAAGTCCGGACATGTCCGGACAAATCCGGAAGGATGGTAACCCTAGACATATCACACTAATATTATATAGGCGAAAGTATGTATGTATGTATGTATGTGTGCGAGTGCGCGGGTGTGTGTGCGTTCGTGTGTGTGTTTGTTACTCCTTCTCGCTCAATCAGCTGAACGGATGTGGATGAAATTTGGTACCAGGATAGCTTACTCGTATATCCTGGATTAACACATAGGATACTTTCATCATCATCTTAGCGGGTAAAACCACGGCGCGCAGCTAGTGTTAAGATTACGGCTACGACAGATCTACGAGTAGGTACTATTAAAAATGCCGCTCAATTCACAAACGTAACGGGTTTTCCAAAATAGACCGACAAAGACCCGTGCAACAGGTGGGGCGAGTATCCTATAGTACCATGTGACAATGTGTTTTACTGATAAATTCATGTAAATATGGGCTTTCTGATCCGTATATGGCATTTTGGCACGTATTTTGTGAGCTGTCGCCGGCGGTGACGCCCCCGCTGTGCCAGGTATGTACGTAGTAATGCTACGCAAAATATGATACGCACATTATCATTGCCAACTAATAAAACAAAGTCATTTGATACGTCGCGTCGCAACATACAAGTAGATTTAGTACGCGTTGCTACGTAACGTAAGTACCTAGTTTGTATGGGTATTTTCTACGTAGTATTGAACCATTTGTTTTTCGCATAGACGCGTTTTCGTGTCGATGACAACTCTTATGTAGCATTTATATTATCTTTAATGACAACCAACCTTTACCTTTTTACCCGAGTACAGCGAAGCCAGGGAAGGGTAATGAATTTAACAGTCTATGTATGTACATATAAATATAAAATGTATTTAAAAAACCGGACTATTCACACCAATTACCTATCCCCAAACTAGGATCCTGTGCCACCTCCATCCACCGACCGACCTACCAACTTGGCACAGGATCGCTCGTCATGGCGCTCTTTGGGGGAGGCCTATGTTCAGCAGGGTTGCAGGCCGGATAACCTCCAAGAGTGCCCGACTGTTGCTGGTCCCCTTCGATGCATTTCATCTGGGGGGAAGAGCAGCCGTTGGGACGGTGCACCCGGGGATCGGTCAATAATTCTCCTCGGGGGATTATTGGCCGTAGCCGATATCTGGCAAGGTGGTCTGGGTAGTTTTACTCCTGGACGGCAGGAGGGGAATCGCTACAAAGAGCTTTTATCTTTGTGGAGGTTCTCTTCCTGTGGGATGGGCGTCCTAGTGACGTGGAGGGGGGGGGGGGGGGGGGCCCGGGCGCTTGGCGCAGGCTCGAGGAGGTGGGGCCTTGTGCGCTTGGCGCCGGCTCGCGGAGGTGGGGCCCGGGTGCTTGGCACCGGCTCGAGGAGGTGGTGCCCAGGTGCTTGGCACCGGCTCGAGGAGGCGGTCCGCTCCTAGACCTACCATACTTCGGAATGATGGATTCGGTGCTGGGAGTGTGACGTGGAGGTGGGGCCTTGTGCGCTTGGCGCCGGCTCGAGGAGGTGGGGCCCGGGTGCTTCGCACCGGCTCGAGGAGGCGGTCCGCTCTCAGACCTACCATACTTCGGAATGATGGATTCGGTGCTAGGAGTGTGACGTGGAGGTGGGGCCTTGTGCGCTTGGCGCCGGCTCGAGGAGGTGGGGCCCGGGTGCTTGGCACCGGCTCGAGGAGGCGGTCCGCTCTCAGACCTACCATACTTCGGAATGATGGATTCGGTGCTGGGAGTGTGACGTGGAGGTGGGGCCCGGGCGCTCGGCGCCGGCTCGAGGAGGTGGGAGGAGGAGGCGACTCCTCCTTCGTATTTGTGGGGTCACTGATAGAGAGTCGGGGGGCTCTCCATCGGCTTGCACGCCCTACCGGTCGTGGTGAGGGGTGACTTTGGTGAGCAAGGTTGCCCCTGCACAGGCGGAGAGGCCCGATTGGGTCTGCCACTAGGGCAAGATGGTAGAATGCAACCGCGAATACGTCGATAATAGAGACGTCGCCTCTATTGGTCCGATTTTGACAAGCGAGGCATCAATCGATTGGTCTTCATCGCAAGAGTGTCATAGGCTATTTTTACCCGACCGTAGTCGGGTTTTAGTTTTTGAACTTATTTATTTATTTATTACTAGCGGATGTCCGCGACTTCGCACGCTTAGTCATGTCTCTAGGTTAAAAGTACTCTATGTACTATTCCAGGACCTAAAATACCAGTATAGGTCCCAACATTTGATCAAAATTCCTTCAACCGTCAAAAATATTTTTATCCATTGCTCGGCTTCTACTCATCGGATTAAGATACCAAGTACCCCAGTTTTTAAGTCAAACCCTAAACTATCCAACAGTGAAGACTGCATTGCAAACGGTTTAATAGTTTTTACGTGATGCGCGAACAAACATACAGACAAACAAACTTACAAACAAACAAAGAGACAAACAGACAGACATGATTTAAAAAATGATCTATTCTTGTTCTTGTTCTTGTTATGTCTTGTTTCTCAACCTTTGTGCCCTGAAATGGGTTGTTAATTAACAAATGTACACGTAAATATCAAATAAATAAGTGTGAATAAAATATAGTAGTCTTTGGTGATACCTATACTACCCCCAGGTGAACATAGCAATTAATCGGATAGAGCCATCGATGTAATTAAAGTGAGAAGATTCGGTACTAGTTCCTCAGGCGTGGACCGAATAAATTAAGTGCAATGCACACAATTGGCCTTCTTTGGTCATATTCTCAATCGGAGTGACGTTTGTGTAGCACGTGTTAGCAGCAAGGAAGTTATATGTAGGGGAGAGCGGGGCTGGTTCTAACGGGGGTAAGAATTAACTTACCTATTACCAGCAAACGATAAACGTTACAATCGCGATATTCGGTTTCCTATCGCTATTTACGTCACCGAAAGTGTCCCGACTCGTCAGTTGCCGTCCGATCGTCGATTGACGGTGTAGTGCACAGCGAGCCTGGATTGACAGGTAAACGAACTTTACGTGGTTTACAATAATTTGACTCAAGACTTATAGATAGATAGATAGATAGATAGATGAACTCTTTATTGAAACACCACAATACAGAAATATACAATTAATAAACTTAATCTAACAAAAAAACATGTTACAATTGGCGGTCTTATCGCTTTATGCGATCTCTTCCAGACAACCGTGCACTTATTTATCCAGTCAATTGAATAAAATGTTGCCCAAAATGAGGCTTCATTTCATTGACATGTATACTGTGCTATGCGTTTGTTATGATTCCGAAGGATTTATTTTCTGTAACTAATTAAGTTAAAAAAAGTGGTCTTGGGGCTAAGAGTAACATGTTAATACTTACCTCGTATGTGGGGCAGGTATTAACAGATCATAGTCGAGGATAATGAGTTCATAAAACGTGTATTTTTTATGGAATGAGTAACTACAAAAGAGACCAAATCAGTTCAACCACAGGCAGTTCAGACGAAAAACACGAGGCAGTCCAGCCCAGTAATTATTTAGCTAATTCAGCTGAACTTAAATCCGTTCAACTACAGGCATTTTCAACGGAAAACTTTAAAGGTTGTTCAGTTAAGTTCAGTCAATGATTCAGCTAATCTGGAAGACTTATCATTCAATTTGCAATCCTCAATAATCCCAGATATCTAAATAGCATGCCTGAAATTGACATAAAATTATTGGAGATTATTGAACAAATTATCCAAGAACCGTGTTTAAATGAATCAGGACTATCAAATACAAAACGAAACATAAAATTCAACTTAGAAACAATAAGACCACATCCAAAAGCTCCGCCACGTGTTGAATCCAAACGAAAGCGTTTAAGAAAGTCCACTTTTCTCACTGATAAACTTGAAAAACTGGCCTTTAAAGAGGAAACTAAATTAAAATTATCCAAAAAGAAGAATACTGGTCAGGAAGAAACGAAAAGTAAGAATAAAGGTAAAGGAAAAAGTAAAGGGAATGGAAAAAAAACCGTTAGTGTAGACATAGTAGAAAATGCGAAGAAGAAAATTCTGCAAAATGATAGTTATACAGAAGAAGAAGACTGCTTCTGTTTTGTTTGTAGTGAAGTGTATAAAGAAGATACAACTAGTTAAGATTGGATGCAATGCAGGCAAAGTAAGAGATTGACTCACATCACTTGTGTGAGAGGTGACACTAGAAGTTATGTGTGCCTGAATTGTTTATCAGACGATGATTACTAGGAATAGGAATCATCAACAGCTATTGTCATCTCGTTAAATAAACCATTATTATAATATATTTTTTATCTTAAGTACAAATTAGCTTCACAGCATGACTAATTAATCTAAGTTCCTAAAGAATTAAGTTTCGAATGAGACTGGTTACATATAAGTATAATTTAAAATGTTACGTTTGAGTGTTTCTAGACTTGATGAACTAAAAACTGTTTCTCTAATTGTAAATTAAGATATATGTGTAAAATACTTTGGTTTCTGTTATATTCAAAAACGTTATTTTTAGTGAACCTAATTTGGTTATAACGGTTTTATAGAAAAAATAAGGTTTCTTGGAATTATTTAAATGAAAAATTACCTGGTTAATAATTGCCCCATGCGTTAATACTTACCTCAGCCCTGTTAATACTTACCCCAGATACGGGGTATGTATTAACACATGTTTTTTTAAAGTGCTTCTATATCTTTAAATTTCAACGTTATTGATGTTTTTTGTAACTATTATTATAGCTGAATAACTAAGGTATGATATGAATAAAAAACAATGTAAAAAAGTTTATTGTGTTTGGAAATATAAACCGATACACAACTGGAACTGGAACTAGTTACGTACAACTGGAATGATATCTCTGTAGTACAAAAGTGGTCGTACCGAAACGTTCACGAAAGCGGGAAGTCTTTTTCTCTCACGTACAACGTTTCACATTTTTCGCACATACTATAAAATAAACTTGCTGTCACTTGAGATTGGCACTATAAATAAGAAAGAGACAATAACGGCTTCCGTTAACTTCCTTGTCTCTTTTTCTTTTTAAATAATCAATACCCCGTTTTTACTTTGAAGAAGTCGTTCCAGTTGTACGCAAGTACATAGAACTTCCTTGGTTAGCAGTGACTCATTCTTGCTACAGCTGCGTATTTCTCTAGCTTTGCTGTTGTTGCACGTGAATCACGACGGACGGTGGGATTATAGCTGTGTGGATGTCTGTGCCTGTAGTTGTATCTGTTTTTTGTTTACTTGATATTAAATCGTGCCGTATCTGCCCCCTCTAGATCTATGGGTAGATCCAATCAATCAAACATTATGATAAACATTATAACTTTGTCAATGAACCAAACCTGGCGCGAATGGTCTCCATTACCGTAATCCGTGAGCTGATGACAATACCGAACCTCAATAAAAATGTAAATCTGTAGTTCCTGATGGCCTGATAAGGCGAATAGCCGATTCCTGGCGACACCCACCGCGGTGCGTCAGACAAACGTAAAATATATTTAATCGATTTCCTAAAAGCTCGACTGTAATGAAGTTATTTATTTTTGTGTGTATTTTCGTGGAAAGATTTGATGGTTTGTATGTTTGCATGAGTTTGTTATGGATAAACTCAAAAAATACTGAACGGGTTTTTTTAATTCTTTTACCTATAGAAAACTACATTATCAGCGAATAACACGTGCAGTATTTTATTTTTCAAAAAATCAGAGATCCCTGCAAAAAGTGCAATAATGTAAACCAATGTATCAAAAATTTGCCTATAAAAGTCATTATATAGCGTGCGCTGCGAAAACTATTGATGATACATCAAATAATATACTACATGTTTAAAGTACTTACCCACAAAAAAGTCCACGAGGCTAAATGTCTAACTATTATAGTTAGGTATAGTTAGTTATTATTTTTACAAAACCAAATGCGGGTAGTTGGAGACTACGCTCGCCCTTCTCGACGCTGACACCCGCTACTTCAGTATTCTCGTGACCACGATCAATGCAACTTGATCGAAACGTCGGTGTATATATATATATATATATATATATATATACGGGGTACGTTTATATATATATATATATAAACGTTTTTTTTTATGTTTAAATATATATATATATATATACATATATATATTAAGTTTTCAGCGCGATTAAGTCCCGTTCAAATATATAACTATATTATAGTTAAGTTACAATAACCGTTTTTTGTTCAAATTAGTCAATCAAAACACTGATAGAATCGAAATTTTGTATAAATAAATGTTTAGAGAAACCATTACCTACTCGTGCGAAGCCGGGGCGAGTCGATAGTCACCGATAAAAACCGGTTGGCCCAGTGGTTAGTTACCATGACTGAGAAGTCAACCAACGGGTTCGAATCCCGCAAGGTGCAATCATTTGTGTGACGAGCACAAGTATTTGTTTCCGAGTCATGGATGTAACATTCGTATTTATGCATGTTTATCCGTTACCTAATTCCCATAATTCGGAGTATCCTAGTTTGGGGCTAGGTAATTGGTGTGAATAATCCCGAATATATTTATATCTCTGAAACTGAACCGATCTGGATGTTTTTTTATATGTTCGTCTTCGACTTCATTTTCATCAAAGTTGATTCAGTAGTTTTATTTTTATTTTTTTATATCGTTTTATTTATTTAATATGCCGCCCTTATTATAACCGCGGCTTTGCATTTTTCTTAAAAGTAATAATTATATGAAAGGTGAATCAGAAAAATTATTTAACCTTTCCTGCCTTTTTAGCCCTAGGCTATCGTTTTTTACGAAATTATGAATGAAAATGTTGATGTTTTTAAACGTTATTTACAAAATTGATCATGTTTCGTACTTTAATAAAAGCCAAAGGTTTTGTTAGAATAGAACAATCTGTAATTCTCAAAACTGTAATTTTAGTTGCTAGGCAAGTAACAACCTTTTTTATATTTGATTAGTTACTAATCAAACTTGAATCTAAGCTTGTTGTTGCTATGTAACACAAAATTCCCATGACAATAAATTGCATTATCACCAAGAACTTTTTATTGAGCAACCTTGCTCGGACCGAGGAACCTATTTGCAGTATTTTAGCTGAATAAAGTATGTACCTAATGTCGATTTGCATTATTAGACCTACTAGCAAAAGTTAAATCAAATATCGCGGTGCCAACGATTCCAGCGTCATTTCCTATCACTAACAGACATACAACTTTACATAAATATAGAAACCCTCTTGCATTTTAAATAAACTGCTTATAAAATTAAAATGAGTAGGTCAGTTGCGGAATTTCAAAGCAGTATAGACCACTTTGGCGCGTAGCAACAGCGGCGGGTGTCCACTCGCTACATTAAAATTCTGGCCCAACAACGCGCACGAAAGTTAGCCTTCACTAACGTAATAGAACGAGCTTTTGTGAAGAATATTTTATAGAGGCGTATGGGTAGACCAGGCGACGGCAAGTAATAGAAATGTAATACTGTAAACGAAAAATAACGAATTCAAAAGAATGAAAGTTTTTTACCCGACTGAGCGGAATGTATTATGTTTATCAGCCTATGTATATTTGTTCCTTTGTGGCACTAAATAGACCAAAAGCGTAGACCAATTTTGTTGGTTCTTACGTCAATCGATATGTCCTAATCTTGCGAGTGCTACTAAAGACATGACAGTAATCAAAATTTAATATGGCGAAAAGTAAAAAATGAAAGTCGACGAACTATATTGAGTGGGGTTTCATTGAATAGGTATTTGAAAATCATCTTTAGGTTTCTCTTATATTTTTACATTTCTAATAACCATTTAGGATCTATACTATAACATTTTAAAGTTGGTTAGCAACCATCCTCACTTAAATTTATTACTCTTTTTAGTTTTGTTTGCGGTCTGTGTTTTTAGCACTTTCGATTATGTCTTGTTGTTTACGTGATATTAAAGCGATGCCGTATCTTCCCCTCATTAACTAGATCTACGCTTGCGACCATATAAATGAGAACAGGAAAGATGTATGTCACACCACCACCACCACCACCACCTTATCTGTCAATACAACTTCATACAACCATCTTAGAAAGGAAGGTAAAAGGGAAGAGAGGAAGAGGCAGACATAGAAGGAAATTTACAGATAAAGAAGATAAATGTCATGTCGATTAGGGAAGTCAAAGCATTGGCTGAAGATAGGGAACGCTGGAAATTACTCCAACGAGAAGAGCTGGGCTCTTAAACAAGAAGAAGTTTTTAATTTAATCAGTTGTCAGTACTTATAATTGAAATTTAAATATACACATACATGTGCCATAAGATATTTAAATGACTAACACTTTGATACAGAATACAACCACTAGATAAGAACCGGCAAGCCACTAGAAAAGAACCGGCAACCCATTATAGAAGAACCTTCAATAAATTTAAATATCATATACACATACATACATGGGCCATAAGAAAGTTAAATGACTACCACGGAATTCCGAATACAACCACTAGAGAAGAACCGGTAAGCCAAAGAAAATAACCAGCAAGCCATTAAAGAACAACCGGCAAGAAATTTAAATGTAATTACACATACATGGGCCATAAGAAAGTTAAATGACTACCAACGGATTCCGAATACAACCACTAGACCAAAAACCGGCAACCCATTAGAGGAGAACCGGTAAGAAATTTAAATATAATTACACATACATGGGCTATAAGAAAGTTAAATGACTACCACGGGATTCCGAATACAACCACTAGAGAAGAACCGGCAAGCCAAAGAAAAGAACCAGCAAGCCATTAAAGAAGAACCAGCAAGCCATTAAAGAAGAACCGGAAAGAAATTTAAATATAATTACACATACATGGGCCATAAGAAAGTTAAATGACTACCGCCGGATTCCGAATACAACCACTAGACAAGAACCGGCAACCCATTTGAGGAGAACAGGTAAGAAATTTTAATATAATTACACATACATGGGCCATAAGAAAGTTAAATTACTTTCATCGAATTCGGAATACAACCACTAGAGAAGAACGACAACATACTATACATACATACATACATACATACATACATACATACATACATACATACATACATACATACAGACATACATACGTATTCAATTTTAGACTTCTACGTGTCGCTTTGTATCAGGTGAGAAAAAAGGTCATATGAAAGCTTATTCAGAAAGACCTACTGGAGTACATGCAAAGAGCCAACATATGAAAAGCTGGATCTTCTTCAGTCGAAATTTCATCCATTGAGCCACAAGATGGGCCATAGTCGAAATATCTCGGTGACAGGATTAGCAAGCTGCAGCCACTGATTAGCAACTGAGACTTCTCCAGACTAATAATACTAATATCTATTCTGTGACTCAGCTTCTGAGCTGAGTTTTGACCCCACACCATTCGGAGCTGATTTACTGACTAATACAGTCCTAAGATAAGTCAGTACAGTCGTAGGATAAGAGCAAGTAGTTCTAATTCAGTTTGCAAGATTTGACCTAAATAAACCTACATACAGACATACATTGCAAGCAGGACTGCTTAGGTACTGCTTAGGACTGTGTAGGTTTATTTAGGTCAAATCTTGCAAACTGAATTAGAACTACTTGCTCTTATCCTACGGAGGTGAATTTTTGCATGTTGGTTCAGTTTCCGATGACAATGCATTTTTATGGTAAGCATGACCTGAATCGACTTCTAGGAACAGCTCCAGATAAAGGAACTCCTTAACGGCCAACAGCACAGTCACAACATTTTGTGTACGCATTCTATTATGATAGCCGGCTTGAAGTTTCACCATGACTGCAGCACTCCAGGTTGACTCCTGATTTGGGAACTCCTCAACGGTTAACAGCACAGACACTTGTGTACTCATTATATTATACTAGCCGGTTTGAAGTTTTACCATGACATGGTTGCTGCACACCGGGTTGTATCCTGATTAGGGAACTCATCAACAGCATCGACACGAAATATTGTATAAGCATTTAATTATGATAGCACGTTCTAAGTTTTATCATGGTGCGTCTTCTGCTTCACGCATTGCAGAGCGATTTCGCACCCCACCCCCCTCCCGCCCGGTTCGCTGAAGAGGCCGGTAGAGGCCAACAGCAAGAAATCTACAAAAAAAACTGCCGTTGGACGTTTGCTTTGGATGGGTGAAATTTTGCCAGCTATGTAGAACAGCATGCAGCTTTTACTCCTTTTATTCATTACTTCAACAGGATATTAGCGACAGTTATTGACAAACAAACTATTAACCTATTATTTATTATTATTACTAGTATCGCGCGCGATTAACCCACATCCGCGCTGCGTGGTTACAAATGTATGACATACACCCATACATGTGTATAGATACAGACGGGAGCCCACTCACAGCGATTTATATTCCCGTCTACTCGTGCGAAGTTATTTCAGCCACGTATCCATGCTGGCGCAATCCATTCAATGGGTCAGTAGACGTGGACGTAGCTAAGTTGGGGCGGGGAGGTGCAGTTGCCCCCTTAGGTAAGGAATTCACTAAACTTTCTGTCATAGCTCTTCAATTGTTGGAATCATAGAGCATCATCTTTTAATTGTAGCTCAGTTATATTATTAACGCGAAAGTAACTCTAACGACCGGTTGGCCGAATGAGTGAATGAGTGACCCTGACTTTGAAGTCAATCAACGGTCGCGGGTTCGAATCTCGCTAGGTGCAATCTTTTGTATGATAAGTGAAATATTTGTTTCCGAGCCATGGATGATCTATGTATGTTTATCCGTTGTCTAGTACCCATAGTACAGGGTATCTTAGTTTGGGGCTAGATAATTGGTGTGAATTGTCCCAAATTTATTTATTTTACTGACACGAACCCCATGACTGAAAACGCCCATAGAAAACGTCACCCGCGCGGGGTCTTTCTGAAAACCAGCATATATATTATCCTGGTATATGTTGGTTTCCTATGTTTTTTTTTCTTCTGTTTTTTTGTATATTTTATTTGTTGTGCCAATAAAATGTTTTTCTTTTTTTTTCATTGTTTTTTGACTTGCCCCAATGTCCCATAGTCATTGGTTTCCCCCCCCCTAGAGAATATCCTGACTCCGGCCCTTCATGCGGAATTTCCCTAACCATTGACAAGCTACTAAAATAGACGAGGAAGGCGGGATTGGGACAAGAATAAACAATTTTTCTATGATTTGGATTCTATGAGTTATTCCAGAACCAAAGTACCAATATACCAAATTTCATCAAACTTTGTTCAGACGTCAAATGGTTTTTTATCGATTGCCCGACTTCTACCCATCGGATTGAGATACCAAGTACACCAGTTTTTAGTCGAACCCTAAGCTATAAAACAGTAAAAACTGCATTGCAATCAGTTTAGTAGTTTTTACGTGATATGCGAACAAACCCCTAGACCTTTTTTTATCTTCATTGTACCTACAGAATTCCTGTTACCCACTGCTTTATTATTAGTACTAGTTTTCCCGCCCGCGACTTCGTACGCGCAGGCTACAATTTATCGCGAAAAAAAGTATCCTATTTTCTTCTAGGATATTAAAAAACAATGCAAAAGTAGGTATAGCACCAACGATCTTGATATTTTTTGACAGACTTGTTATTTCGTTTCCATGGCAACCACAGACCAATCTGTGATGGCAACCGTTCCTTTCAGTGAGTAATAAAAAAAAACAGTTTTCCGGGATAAAAAATATCCTATGTTTTATTCTAGGGTATAAGCTGTCTCCATTCTAAATTTCATCAAAATCCGTCCAGTCGTTATCGCGTGAAAGCTCCCCAAACAAACAAACAAACAAACAGACAACGTTTCACTTTCATATATTGGTATGGATAGATAGATAGATAAATAGATAGAACATTATTCACGAGCTTGTAACTCTCGTTATTGTCTATTTACAGCCATCAGCGAAAGTATATTTCGCAAAACACAAACACTGCAAGAGATGTTTAAGGTCATTTTTGGGATAATAGTTTTTCACATTTAGTTTAGTGAAAATGGCCTTGCACCTCGCTGTGCAGCCACGTTGTGGCGATGTGACGAGCTATACTAATTCGAATCAGGGAGCCTTTATTTCTAGCAGCTGATAAGTACAATACGTGCTAAAATGTTGATGATTAGAAAGATTCAGATTATAATTTCATCGCATACCTAACGTTAATTACATCTATTTTCATGAATCTCGTTGGCAACAGCCACGGGATCACTCCACCTTTGATCTGGCTTGTTGTATAAAAAGAACACATTACAATCAATGTAGGCCCAAACATCCGACGCGGAAGACGTAGTATAGATTATGTCAGTAGGTCGATTACATCAGGACAATGTGTAATAATCATAATCTCCCTAAAGGAGTCTACTGCTCGAGTTAGTCCTCTGCTAGTAAACACCACTGAGCTCGATCTTCGATAATTCTAAACCAGTCCCTGCTAACCTATTTTCGCAAGTCTTCACCCCCACCCTTCTGCCTGACCGGTGGGCGTCCTACACTGCATTTGCCTAATGAGGTCGACCTCTAGAACTCATCAACTACAACGTTTATCGGTTCTACAAGAGATGTGACCACTCTCTTTTAGATTGACCTTATCCCATCGCACTTTTATTACATCACCATCGAAAGTGTCGACGTGACACTTCAGTACAAAAGTAAGAGTCACGCAACAAAACGCTGCGCTTTAGAGCTTTGCAGTCTCGCATATGAAGACAATATGAATAAAAGGCCCTTGTCCGTGTTTTGAAGAGTTATTTTTCTACGATCCACTTCTAAGATTTTCAGGCCTTCACTTTTGTGTTCAGTGAGATCCCTTACTGTTCATCCACTGTACTGTGCATCCGACGTTTACACCCGCAAATCTTTTTAATTTTATAGGTACTTAATCTCCCGTCCTACGGCTAAATGGGTCAGGTGTAGGAGTTAGTAACGGGTTATATATATTATATATATATATATCTTGTGTAGTGAATTAGATTGGTAGATGACATTGAATGTTTTTATATAATTCAAGCAATTTTGGAAAGTTTCAAATGTGAAATAATAATAAAAATATTTTCCCTTAATTTCGCTACAACGAGAAACAGCTAAACGGATTTCTATGAAACTGTCTCACAATAAAAAAGTAAACTTATAATATATTGTGGCTGTCTGTTTGTTTTCGCATCACGTAAAAACTTCTGGACTGATTGAAATACAGTTTTCATTGTTGGGTATACGTGATGACTGATGACTCTGATGAGTGATGGCACAGGATTATTTTTATCAGGGAAAAATGTCCTCGCGGGCAAAAATGTGGGCGCTGCTAGTCTTTTTATAAAACACATTTCCAAACAATACCGCCTAATGATACATGTTTCATGAATAGAATATTTTAAGCACCGCGCCGCGGAAATATAAACTGAAGTGATTATTCTGCCTATTGTTTAAAAATGGACGTCAATCAGCCCTACATAGGCTCAAGCCAGTGCTTCTTCTCTGAAGTTATTCAGTGCGTCCTACCGGTAATGGCGCAGCTAAGCCTTGGACACTTACGGTACGGCTAGGCCACAATCTTAAAGTCTAACTCAGCGGACTATGGAAAGATCTGTGATGTAAATGATCGAATCAGAAACGAGGTGATCTGGCAGAGAACCAAGGTTACTAACATAGCTCTAAGAATTAGGAAGCTGAAGTGACAGTGGGCTGGCCATAGCCGCAGAACCGATAAGATTGTCTATGACCCTGTTAAACAAAGGGTCAATTAAATATGTTGAAAATACCTAAAAACCATGATATAAGATTTGTTTGAGTAAGAAGGAGCTTATTCTAAACAAATGAATATAAACATAAAACAACATGAGACATCGTCTTTGACTTAGAATATTTGCATTGTACTTAACTTAGTTTCAGCTTAATCCACATTGAACGTACCTGTAACAAAAAAAAATGATGAAAACCAGTGCATAATAAGCCAATTTTTAAGGTTCCGTATTCAAACAAGTACCTCGTCAAGTGGGTTACTTGTTTGGAATTTTCATGGTGTACTGTATTCTAGTAGTTAAGCCCTTTCATTTGATACCCATATAGAGGGGGTTGAAACAATATGTAATTCGCTATTTTGGACTTACAATGATACCGAATATACATAATTATATTGTCATCAGAACTAAAAGTATGTGTACCAAATTTCACATCAATCGGTAAACAGGAAAGAGGTAAAATTTAAATTACTTACTAGATTTGACCCACACAACATTTAAAACTAAATAAAACTGTTTACCCTTATTCCACCGGATGGAAACCAACAGTACTTCAAAGAAGCATCAACGAGCGCTCCGAGCTCGATGGATGGTTCGGAAAGTGGCGAATATCGGTGAATCCCGAGAAGAGCGTAGCAATACGTTTCACTTACGGGGGGGGTTAAACGCTATTTTCCTTCCGACAATGTCATGATTAATGACCGACCCACCCATACCGTGGGAAAAGTCAACTAAATACTTAGGAGAAACTCTTGACTATCGACTCAACTTCTATGAGCATAACAGCGCCGTCCATAAAAATGCGGCTTTCTACCAAGGTCGCCTCGCGTTACTCCTAGGCAGACGTAGTAAAATGACCCTTAGAAATAAGGTGACACTTTACAAAACCTGCGTCCGAACAACAATGACATACTCGTCTGTAGTATTCGCTCACGCCTCCCGCCTCTCCCTTTTACAAAATATATTCATCAGCTACGCAGTAGATGCCCCCATGTATCAGAGGAACATCAACCTGCATTGTGATCTCGAGCTTCCCTCGATCCTTCAATATATGAAAAATGCTGCATCTCGAAGCTACTTCACTCAGCACCCCATCACACCAACCCTCTTGTAGTCCAGGCATCTGACTACTTGACAGACGCGACAGTCGCACGGCCCTTCCGTAGACACCCTAGAGACATCTTGAGCGAACCGAACGATGAAATAGCGATAGATTCGTCTAACCCTTCCTCACCATCTTTCAACACAATTAGACAGGTCGGTCGAGGTCGGTGTCTGTGCCATTGAGCCATTTCATCTGGGCCCAATCGATCACTACTAAAACTAGCGACCCATGGGTCTTTTGTCAGCCCCCGTAATCAATGGCAATTGTCCAAGCCGAGGTTCGTACCTCCCTGGGTGCCCTTGAGCATAAGGCCAAAACATTAACTTTGGCGTGCGCCTTCTACGTCATTGCGGCCGATGCTTTCGCGCCCGCCCCACCGTGGTGACGCTGTAGAGGTCAGTTATAGACCAACAGCATATAACCCACAAAAAAAAATGCTTCCAAAATAATCGGCTTTATTCTTGAGTTGCATGTACATCCCCCCTCTAAATCAAAAAGCACCCTTTTTTTAAAATAATTCTTGGGTAACTCGTATATTACGAATTTACAAACGAAATTATCACGAATATATAGAACTAGTTTTTCCGCCCGCGACTTCGTCCACGCGGACTACTGTTAATCGCGAAAATAGCATCATAGTATATAAAAGTATAGAAAATAGCATTAAAAACCAATGAAAAAGTAGGTATAGCACCACTCTTGATGTTTTTTGACATACTTGTTATTTCGTTTCCATGGCAACTGTTTCTTACAGCGAGTAATCAACATTTTTCCAGTTTTCCTGTGGATACTTACAATTTTCCGGGATAAAAAGTATCCTATGTTTTATTCCAAGGTATAAGCTGTCTCCATTCCAAGTTTCATCAGAATCCGTCCAGCCGTTATTGCGTGAAAGCTCCCCAAACAAAAAACAAACAAACAAACAAATAAACAAACAAGCAGACAACGTTTTACTTTTATACATTGGTATGGATTAACTAATCCACGAGATATAGCTAACCAAGTTAGACCAACTTTGTTGGCATCATATAACGTGAAAACTATTGAACCAATGGCGATGCAGATTTCATAGTTAGGTAGCTAAGAATCTTGGCTACGGAACCCTGAGTATAAGCGTGTCCGACACGCACTTGGCCGTTTTTAAAAAAAAATCTAGACAGGTGATTTGAACTCGCGTCCATGATGGAAAGCGAAGATAGGGCTGACGAACGAGTAATCTTTTTTTTTATTGGTTGACAACCCTAAATAACAGCTGCGCAGATAGATGAACTATGGAGCTTAGCACTGGATCAAACGAGAATGATCCAACATTTCGGCGGGCGGTCACGAGGGCAGTCACGCTTCACTCCCGTCACGTGCAAGCCTTAATTAGATATTAAAACCGTATAACGCAGTTGCATTGCACCACGTATTAAGAGTAGAGTCCTTTGGCGAAATTTTCGCAAAATAGGTATTGAGAAAATGTATTGCTGTCTTACCTCCTCTCCCCGATCCCCAACACGAAGGTCAGAGACAGTAAGTTTTAGTAGTACGGCTTTTGAAAGAATCGGTGTTTGGGGGAGAGCACTTTCTACCCCCTTAATTTTGGTGAAATCTTATGTTATTAGTGTCAATCGCTTGAATAGAATATAATCTACGCTTCAAACATGTTTAAATGATTTAAAGAAAGTTTTTTGTCTAAGTATAAAATAAATAAATAAATGTCATAGTGACGCCAATTCTGTTGAGCAACTCACTAAACTAAACTAAGCTAAAGCTAAATTTATTTTATTTTAGTGATTCCTAAAATTTTATCAGTTGTTGATTTCAACTAAACTAGCACAACATTGAGACAGGACTAATTTGATTTTGGCAACGACTAAATTTAAGTGTTACCCACATGTAAATAATGAACGAATGTTATCATAAATTGTTGTTTATTATCTGTGTTAGTGAGACGTTTGTATAGAATTTTTGCCGCTATGCACATGCGCGATCGAATGTTTCGAACAGTGTGAGAGTTTTGAAATGAAACGTCAATAAAATCTCTCCGAAACATAGGGGTTTTAAAAGTGGACCATCACGAAAAGGGCTATATCGGCTTGCCTTTATAACTGTATAACTATATAAGCCCCAGAGATCGAATGTAGGTGTCATATTTCTGTGATTTTTAATTCGGTATAACTCGAAATTTAGTAAGCATATTGATTCTGGTGTTTTGTTAAAGATCTCGTTAAGACAAAAATCGATCCAATATGAAAAAGTTTGTAAAAAAGCTAACAAATTTAAAAATAATGTGGTCTAATACAAAAGTGGCTGCAGCACCCGGAAAGTCCGTACTAAAATAAAAATAATACACATTTTGAACTCCAGCACAGAGCAAACGAGAGGTTTTCAGGACCGGATCAAATTGTACGTGGCGTTAACGTTTCACGACAAGCAAACGGCCATGCACCCCAACACACCATCCGGTTTTTCAAAGAAACTAGTACATTTATGAAACGGAAATCTGGTTATGTTTCGACGGTCACGCATGCGCATAAGGGCTGTTGAAAATAACTATTTTAATTTTCGGAGTGTGACATACATGAATACATGTTTACTTTAACGGTCACGCATGCGCATCTCGATCGCATCAGCTTTCAAACAGAAAAACCGCATCAAAATACTTAGGTCCATTCGTTTGCGAGCTACGATGCCACAGACAACCACACGGATACATACATACACACAAACAACACACACTAACACACACCCTAAACTTATAACCCCCCTCTCTTTTCAAGTTCGGAGGTAACAAAGATTTTATAATAAAGCAGTGAGTGCAAAGAAGATAATAATAATAATAAATGGTCTAGTGGATTTTAAATAAGCGAATCAACTTCAAATAAACGAATATACTTAACATTTTTCAAAATCATGTCTGTCTTTTTGTCTGTTCGCGCATCATGTAAAAACTAGGTTTAGAATTAAAAAAGGTTTTGGTGTACTTGGTATTTCAATCCGGTGAATAGAAGCAAAGCAATTGATCAAACATGTTTGACGGATGAGTGAAATTTGTTATTTTATACCTTATAGGTACTTTTGGTCCTAAAATACCACATGGGTTACTTCTAACCCAGAGAAATGACCACGCGGGCAAAGCCGCGGGCGTCCCATTCATAATAAGCAAAATTTACGTTATTGTGATCTTTAATTTGGTATAACTCGCGATTTGTACGTGGAGTAAACGTTTCACGACAAACAAGCGGCCGTGCGCCCTGACACAGACCACGCTTTTTGTCTATGGTTTTCATTTCTTGCTGAGAGTTTTCGGCACGAGGGTTGTGTGGAGGCACTTTTATACGTAAACTGACGTACAACAGAATAGAAAAATACCACTAAACTAAACTGACAAATTAAAATCAATTTAGGTGTGTCAAACTAAAATTTAGTTTAGTGCATTGTTATCGGCTTGGAACAGGACTAAACTTAATTTTAGTGTAGTTTAGTCTAGTTCGTTCCAACCGAATCGGTACCATTGTACGCAAAACACCGCCAGTTAAGATGCTTAAAACTTTGTAGGTTTCAAAAAATGTAGATATACGAATTCATATAAGCGTAGTTAACTAATGAAAAAAAAAAAGTAATATATTTAGGGGTGGATAAGTGTTTTTCTTTTTGTATGGACAGTGGCGCGGTATACCTCGGTCGTGTCTGGCCGGTCGCACTCCGCAACAAGTACAAATATTATACCTACACTTGGAAATCGCAATATGGGGGTTAATTCAGTAGTGTCAAGCGTGCGCTCGATGAGTCGCGCGCTCAGCAATAAAGTACTTACTTACGTAAAGTTATTGTAAAATTTTATTCGTTTTTTAATTATGAGCACCAAGAAGAAACCTAGCAGGTACTGTATAGCATTCGGCTGTTTAAATAGTGATATAAATGACGATTTTTCATTCTTTACGCTTCCAAAGGACATCGAAAGGTAATAATTGTAATAAGTACCTGTAATAGGTCCTAGTTATGTAGTTACCTATTGATATTGTTTTATTACGTAGGTAGAAAATTCTTTTTCACTCATTATTAAGCATGGAATTCAGACAGGCACCTTTATTCATCAAAATGTAGGTACCTATTAGGATATAATTATAATCAAACAAAGACACATACCTAATACGTAGGTAGGTATCTCACTAAACTTATCGGCGTTCTGAAAACGGGATAGTAAAAATGCGTTACTAGGTCTATTCTGATAAAAAATTCATTGGCTATGTAATAGAACTAACAAAATTTATAGTAATAAGTAATTAAATAATACAATATAAAAATACACAAAAAATAATAAAAAAAATACTTATTTATTCTTTTACAACATTTACATATATCTTAATACAACCCTACCGTGCGAAAAAGTGACAGAGCGATTCGGCAACGGTTAGAGCAATGGAAGCTCTCGCGCGTAGTGATACGATACATTCTAGCCTGCACGCGATGTGCGAGCGCCTTCTAGGTAAATATAATTGAAAGCTCGCAGCGCTGTGCGAGTTAAATTGCAATTTATTGCGTTGTAGCGAGGGTCGCTATGTATTTATATGACTTCACTCAGATATCCTTCTGTACTATTATTTATTGTGTTTTTTTTTCCGCGGTAGACGGAGAAATTCGTTCTATATCGCTCGCGCATAAAGTATATTGCCCTTACGCTTGCACATATGCGTTGTACATGTGCGAGCATGAGAGCAATATACATTTATGCGCGAGCGATAGAGATAAGTAGTGTGGGATCAATGTACGAATTTCTTCCTGTATTACGGCCGTGCTTTAGAAGTCACAATCTATAGACAAGGTTAAAAGTGTCATCTTCTATACTTATAATAAAGCAGTATTTAACAAAAAGTCTGCATAAAAGAACATAATTTAAAAAATGCTCTACGGTATGTCTAGGGTACTTAAAAATATGCTAATGAACAAAAATGTAATGTTTTTAAAATCGTGTCTGACTGTTTGTCTGTTCGCATATCACGTAAAAACTACAAGACCGATTACGATGCGATGCTACTGTTGGGTAGCCCAGGGTTTGATTTAATAACAAGTGTACTTGGTATCTAAATCCTATGAATAGAAGCCGAGCAATCATTAAAAAACTATTTGACGGTTGAAGGAATTTTGAGTATTGGTATTTTAGGTCCTGGAAAAGCATATAAGGTATCATAACCCAAGAAATGAATACGCGGGCGAAGCCGCGGGTAGTTAATAATATATCAATAATAACATTTAACATACATATTAATTATCACAGTGGATGTGTTAACAATCATGTTCCATAATGGTTTTATAAACAAAACTACGTAAAGTTGGGAAAAATAATGAAGGTGTGCTGGCGTCCAAGTAAATAAAACTGTTCAATTTTATCTCATACATCCAGTAAAAAAAAAACACATGTATATAAACTACAATTAGCACTGCTTACATTTTGAATTCTTGTTGTTGCAATTTTGCAAACCGATTTTGTGCGCACGTTTTCTTGTAGACGTAACTGTAATGCGTTAATGCGCACCATTTTACACCGAAAGCTCAACTTCCTAAAGTTCAACTTTTCTTGATACAAAATCAAGTGACACGCAATAAACACGACCTCCTCTTAACTAGGAGATGTACTGAGGTATGCTGCGAGCCTTGATAAAGCCGCATGACGCAGTTGCATTACATAATGACTAGCGGTGTGGCACGCAACCTTCGCCGGAAATAAAGCTGGAAGTGGCATGTTGTGCCTTGGGGGAAGATAGGGGTATACCTAGGAAAGATTTTAAGTGATTGATTGATTAATTAAGGCAGTGTAGATTCGCAATGTTTTGGGCTCACTCGTCCGGGTGTAAGATGAGTGGGTTGTACAGAACAACTCGGAGAAGATTTTATTTAAATTGATTGACTTATGTTGTAGTCCTCTGTGTCTAGTAGTGACAGGCTTCTTACGCAAGAATCCGAGTGGGGAAGTACCACATAATTGTTCGATATTCAACAATCTGACAATGGTGAAAGCGCAAGATTGCAACCAAAGTTGTGGGTGGCACTGCAGCTGTTATGGGCAGGCGTGGCGCTTACCATCAGGCGAGCAAACTGGTCGTCTCTAAAAATAAAATAAAACAATCTTCTCAGTTTACCGGTTAGAGCGGTGGTAGCATAACGGTTCACTTAGTAATGCAAGTTAGAAACCAACGATACCGGGATCGTTCCTAGGCTCTGCATCAATGACTTTTTTAAGTTATGTGCGGTTTTCCATCACTCCGTGCTTTGGACGGCAGGTTAAGCTATCGATCCCAGCTGTTATTGATTAATATCAGTCGTTAAACCATGACAGAGGCCCTCGGGCGGCGTGACAAACTCTGACACCAGAGGCCAGCACTACCTCATTTGACAAGCAAGCATAAGGGTATGAAATTTCTGTACAAATGGTCGAAAGAGCATCTGAAAAATACGTCATAGGAAAATATGTGACTAGATTGAACGAGAAACATCTCGCTACGAAGTGCCTACAATGTTGCATGCAGTCTCTACGTATTGTCTACGCAGCGAGCTACGCAGACTGCTACGAAAGTGCAAGCGTCTACGATTCGTGATCTCTACGAAATGCTGCGCCATCATTTTGAGCTAAATCATTAAATTATAGGTATTGTAATTTTATTATTATTAAATAGTAAGTCCGTTAAAATACCTCAAATAGTAACAAGACAGGTATAACTTTTTAACAATAATATTACTAATATCCCGGATTTCTGGTTTTAAAACTCCACAACATTATCCGCCTATGAAAGAGTTTGAAAATAGTCAAACTCAATATATTTTTAAACATACGCACATCCCTGGGAACGTGTTAGATATAATACATATAATTGAGGAAGCACCGCCGAGGATTTATCGGCAATTTGGACTCGAGTCTGGCTCTCAACGATAGTGGAAACGTATTTGATATAATAAATATATATATACAAACTGTACCTGCGGCATTACCCGCGTGGTATTTTCTCTGGGTTTAAAGTATCCTATTATTGTTACTCGATGATCTAAAATACTAATCAATACTTATAATTAAGCAGTAACTCACTAAAAGTCTGTACAATGAAGATAATTAAAAAATATGGTCTAGGGTACTTAAAATAAGCTACAGAACAAGAATACAGAAAAAGTATCTGTATTTCTGTTTGTCCTTCTGTCTTTTTGTTCGCGCATCACGTAAAAACCGATTTAAATGTGGTACTCACTGTTGGATAGTTTAGGGTTTGACTTAAAAACTGATGTACTTGGTATCTCAATCCGATGTGTAGAAATCCAGCAATCGGTAAAAAACTATTTGACGGCTGAACGAAACTTGGTATATTTTACTTTATAGTTACTTTTGGTTGGTCCTGGAATAACAGATAGGATACTTTTATCCCAGAAAAAATATCAAGCGGGCGAAACCGCGAGCATATCTAGTATAGCAATGAATATCATAATTCGTTCAGTTGTTAAATTTTAATAGTTTTTATCGATTGCTCGGTTTATACTCATCGCATCGAGATTAAAGTACATGATTTTAAGTCAAATCCTGTGCTATCCAACAGTGAATACCACATTTCAATTGGTGCAGTAGTTTTTCGTGATGCTGGAACAAACATCTAGAAAGAACAGACAGATCGATTTAAAAAATGTTATATTCTTGTTTAGTAGCTCATTTTAAATCCTCGAGTTTTTTTTATTATCTTCTTTGTGCAGACTTTTTGTTGGTAATTTTTGTATATTATTTGTTTGTCGTATGAGGCAGTACTGGCCTCTGGTGTTAGAGTTTATCAGGTCACCCGAGTTACAATTAAATTATTAAATAAAAAGCTGCTTTAGTATAAGTTTAGATATGTTTACCACTAGTATTCAAATGAGGAAGTTTGTATGTTTATATGTTTGAATATTTATATATTTGGATGTACAGATATTCATATATTCAGATATTGGAATGTTTGTCTAGTAATAACTTTGGTTATTAAGATTGCTTTATGCATTTTAAATCACGCCATTAGAGCTAAATAAAAAAGTAAAGGCTGAAGAGTTTTTAATAAAGAAAAAGTTAGAAAGTTCGTAAACAGATACACAAGCACAGGGTACATCCAGGGTTTCCAGCGGAAAAACAAGTAAACTGCGAACGGAATGCGAGACACTACTAGTTTATACATATAGGAAGCGCTCTCAAGGTGAATGCTGATATCATACACGTCTAATTTTACAGAAAGCGAACAAAACTCGCCTGTATTGTCAATTGAATAAGGTTCAAAACTCAAATAGATATATTTTATCGTATTTACGCAGTTTTATTTGCGTAACTTTATTGTGTTGTTAATAATTTAGTAATACCTAAGTATGTAAGTCATGTATCCGTATTTTTGAAAAATTAGAAGTATCCCTACTAATAAACATCAGCTTATTAGATTCCCACAAATGGGGTCTCTTTTAAAGCCATGGCCATACTGGCCTTCTCTCAGGGCAAAGAAGGGAGAGGGAGAGAGGAAGGGCTATATTCAACCATGCTGGCTCAGTGCTGGTGTGGTGGATGCCACACGTCCTTAAATTTTGTTATTCTTGGACAAAGCAAAGGAAATGTATTTTTATTGCAATTTTCTTTAATTACCCGATTACGGTAAAGGAAATATTGATAAGCAGCGTATATAATGTGAGTCTGTTCCTTTACAGCGCCTTAACTATCCATACCAATATATAAAAGTGAAACGTTGTCTGTTTGTTTGGGGAGCTTTCGCGCGATCACATGGACGTATTTTGAAAAAATTCGGAATGAAGATAGCTTACCCTGGAATAAGACATAGGATACTTTTTATCCCGACAAATTGTAAGTTTTCACGGAAAAGCTGGAAAAACGTTGATTACTCGCTGTATGAAACGGCTGCCAAGGAAACGAAATAACAAGTATGTCAAAAAACATCAAGAGCATTGATGCTGTAAATAAATATGTCGATGATGCTATACCTACTTTTGCATTGGTTTTTAATATCAAAGAAGAACATAGAATGCTTTTTTTCGCAATAAACAGTAGACTACGCGCACGAAGTCGCGGGCGGGAAAGCTAGTACATCATAAATAAAAGTACTAAGTACCTAAACTATTAAACTGATTTAGACTCTTAAGGTTTTTCTAGCGAGTCAGTAGTTCATTTTATTTTAATATTATGAGCCTGTAGTGTCCCACTGCAGGGCAAAGGCCTCCCACCTCCTTCTAATTTTCTCGATTTTGGGCTATAGCTGGCTAATCTATCAGGTAGGCGTCAAGATCGCCGCCATCTCCTTCTGGGCCTGCCGCGTCGCCGTTTCTTATCACATGGGCATCCATCCAGTTGTTGATTTGGCCCATAGTGCTTCCGGTATTCATTTTATATTATCTAAATGAAATTAGACCTAAAGGTTGCCACTTCAACTGCGTAGCCAGTGGCCTTCATAAGATCATCTGTTTGGGCTTTCAAGTAAACGCGTCTTCGTTTAAATCGAGGCCCGCAGTCACGTGCTCTTGGGACGGGTCAGGTATGCCCCATTTACACAAATTGTGTTTGCAGCGTCCAACTCCGGAACGAAGACGACATCGTTCAATTTGTCTCCATTGTCCGCGTGACAAAGGATAAATAAAAATATACTACATGACGTCAGTGGTACATAAAGTTATACATGATGGTAGTTATATTATTCTTGAGCTTTTATCACCACTTAAAAAATGTACAACATATGTGACATGATTGTAGCAAGTCAAGCTGTGTACCACTATTTTGTACCTGACTGCACAACGCAAAGGACAGTAATGTGTATATCAGCCTATATATGCATTTATGCATAACTGTGCCCTTGTGGTGCTCTAGAGACCAAACGCGTGGGCCAATTTTGATGATTAATACGACAATCGATTTGTCTTAATCTTGCGACTGTCAATAAACGCATGAAAGTAATCTATGGCGACAACCAAACGCCATATTACGAAAAAGAAAATAATGAAGCTCGGCGAACTATGTGGGGTATCATTGAATAGGTATTTGAAAATTATCAATAGGTTTCCCTATTGTTTTCATTTCAAATAATTATTTAGGTTCTTTGAAAGTTGGATAGCAACCATTCTCACAATTTTTTTTTGCGTTTTTTTAGCTTTGTTCGCTGTCGGGTTTTTTGCCACTTTCGATTATGCCTTGTTTTTAATGAGCTCAACCATATTAAAAGTTATGGCTCGGTATGATACCGACTTAAGAACTCTTACGCTGTATTTTTGTATGATTTAAAGTAATTCCGAAAAAGTTAGATTATTCTCGTTCAATGATTTTATTCTGTTTAGTATTTGGTTACAATAAATATTTTGAACATGAAGCTGTTTTTTTATGTAAAAATATTATTGTCCGCCAGTTCGCTACTCATTGTCGTGCTATTATTAATTCTGTGCCGCCAGTAAAAAGGCTTCAAATTCTTTGACATCATCACTTCACATCACATTAGTTCAGACATCATCCTTCACGAGCTAATAGCTATCAGCACTTCATTAACTCTACTTCAAAGACTAAGAAGTTTACAATTGACAGTAGGGATGTGAATGATATCCACACCAGTAACCGAAACTATCGGATAACCGAAATGAATAAAAACATCAGTAAGCGAAGTCAAAACAAAAGTTTTGCATAATTTTCGAATATCAAGCGACCCACTTGAAAGTCAGTGATCACTTACCATTAACAACTAAAATAGCGTGTGAGAATGTTATTTATGTAAAACTAAATGTTCCATCAACAATATCTTTAAAAAAACTCTGTTTTGATCATAATAATACATTTATGAAAAATAACCATTAAAACACACATCCGTATCCGAAATTATCCGAAAAAAGACTGATAAAAAAACAGAATAAAAAAATTGGAATGCGATGTAGTGGCATAATTGGCAAAGAGCATGTGCCACGCAGAGGCTCGGAACTTGCGGGTTCGTGTACCGTCAATCTTGTTTTTTTATTTTATTCAATGGTTATTATTTTCCGGGGCTCTATAAGCCTCCGCTTCGTGGTTACTTTTCATTCGTATCACAAAACATTTATTTATACCATTTTTAATTGAATATAATTTGTCTTCGTGTCACGCTACGAAGTGTCACGATATTTAATCGGATGGTATTCTTGAGTTTTTTAGAGGCTAAGCCGTAGAACTAACCGTAACTCCATATCAATAACAACCCTACAAACTATAACAAACGAGGAAGTTTACAATTTTAAAGGCTCTTTTACACGATTTATGAACAATTAAACACGCGATAAACTAACAATTTTGTCAGTCGTTCACATTCAGACGACTTCTACATTTAGGTCAATGGGAAAACTCTTTTACTTGTACCTACGTGATTCATTTTTATTGCCTGTTCCGTATTTAGGTTTGCTATCTTCGCTAGTTCTGGTTTGGCCGTCATATCTGGGACCGCGAAGCAGAGTTGCTAATTTTGGAATTTCAGTTCTGTCAGGCGGTAGGTATATATATTTTGTATAATAGGAAGCTAGTTTTTGCATTTCAATGTTGATTTAGTTGAAAATAGTAGAAAGGTAATTTGGGCAGTTAAGAATATTAATGTTAGTTTAAAAAAACTCTGTGCTACTTATTTAATTTTAACAGGCTCTATTGTAAGTAGAATTCATTATATTTCGTCAATTATTTTTATTTTATTTATTTATTTATGGCTTACCAACAATTATTACACTAATACATTAATAAATTATTATAGAAAAAGCTTAATTATTTTAGTTAAGTGCACAGTTTTTTACAGGCAACACACATGATGCATTATAGGTATAAAGTATTCTAAACGATGTGACGAGCTTAACGCTGTATCCAAGCATTTTTCTATAAATTAATTCGTATCTGATTTTGACTTTAATACCATGCCCCCCACTATTTAATCTGTGTCCTCACTGGGCAAGCAGTTTGAGGCCGTTTGCCAACCTACTTTCAGGCACATATCCGCAAATCGCGTACAATCTTCCCACTGTAAAACCCTTCATCCATACCAATATATAAAAGTGAAATGTTGTCTGTTTGTTTGTTTGTTTGGGGAGCTTTCACGCGATAACCGCTGGACGAATTTTGATGAAATTTGGAATGGAGATAGCTTATACCCTGGAATAAAACATAGGATATCTTTTTATCCCGTAAAATTGTAAGTTTCCACGGGAAAACTGGACCATGTTGCTGTGACATGTAAGGAACGGTTGCCATGGAAACGTAATAACAAGACTGTCAAGAGCATTGGTGCTATATCTACTTTTGTATTGGTTTTTAATATCCTAGAATAACATAAGATGCTTTTTGTCGCGATAAACAGTAGTCCGCGCGGACGAAGTCTCGGGCGGGAAAGCTAGTGTTTTATAATTCTTCACGCTTAAACGGCTGTACGGATTTGGATGAAATTTAGTATGGAAGTAGCTTATACTCTGGATTAACGCATAGGCTACTATTTATAAATACCGAAAAAATGCATGGTTCCTGAGGGACGCGGGTGAAACCGCGGAGCGCAGCTAGTATTTATATAAATTGAATGTTTATTTTTTACTTATATATTTTACTTTACTTTAATAGCTGCAATTGCAACATTGGACTATAGTATCTACATAACTTGAATAATCTGAGAAGATTCTTTGTAAGAAGCTTGAAAGACAATTGCTTCTGTTTAAATAAAATATTTTTATATTTTTGGAATGGTCTTTTAACGACCTTTAATTTGATACCTCACTCTTTAGGTATTGGTCACTTTTTGGTCCATCGGAAATACAATATGGCAGCTGTATGTCGCCATATTAAATTTCTTGACACTTCATATATCCTACTCGTATAGCTCTCTCGTGATTAAGACGAATCCAATGATTCCTCATTTATTAAAATCAATCAAGCCGATTAGGCTGTACGATGCGCCCAAGAAACGTACAAACAAAAAAACAAACATACATACAACCTAAACACATAACCCTCCTCAGTCAGGTAAAAATAAAGAACACCACACATCAGCTATTTGTCATCGACTATTCTAATTTGTTGTTTAATATCCGGGTCAATATATCTATCGCTAAACATCTACAATTTGTCTGTTTTTTATATATTTTTGTTTACACTGCGGGCTCATTTATTTTGTTTGTTATAAATGATGGCACTTCAGATTTTTAATAGGGCTAAGGGAAGTCAACCTGATTAGCATTATATATCAATGTCTAAGCACAGAATAAATACTAGTACAAGTACAGAAGGCTAACTGAGTAAAGTCATTTAAATAAATAGCGACTCTCGCTACAACGCTATAAAGTGCAATTTAACTCGCACGGCGCTGCGAGCTTTCAATTATATTTACCTAGAAGGCGCTCGCCCACCGCGTGCAGGCTATAATGCACCGTATAACAACGCGCGAGAACTGCTCTAACCGTTTCAGAATCGCTCTGTCCCTTTTTCGCTCGGTAGGGTTGTATTAAGATATGAATAGGTACTTGTAATACTAATTATTCTGTGATATGTTATGACTTAGATATTGTAACAGAATAAATAAGTAATAATGTATTATGTTATTACTTATTATTATAAATTAAAATAGTTCTATTACATACAATGACATTCTTATTAGAATAGACCTACTACCTCATTTTTACTACCTACCTATCCCGTTTTGAGACTAACTCGAGAGATAAATTTAGTGAGATACCTACCTACGTGTCGTTGGTTGATTATGATTATATCCTATAGGTATTGCACTTTGATGAATAAAGGTGCCTGTCTGAATTCCATGCTTTTTAATGAGTGAAAAATAAATTGCTACGTAATAAAAGGTATTAAAAGTAGGTAGGTATTATACGAGACATATATTATATAAATTCCTAATTAGTTGTAGGCTACTTACTAAGTCAGCACAGTAATTCATTTTCCGATCAACAATACCTACTTTAATCAATTATAAAATTACGTTGATCGATTTAATAAACGACTTTATTTCTGCGCGGAAAAACCTTAAATATGCGTAGCTTCGGTATGGAACACAAATGAAATAACATAAAACTATAGGAACCTACGTAATAAAAAAATATCAATATCTAACTACATAACTAGGACAATAACAATACAATGTATTACCTTTCAATATCCTTCGGAAGCGTAAAGAATGTCAATTCGTCATTTCTATCACTATTCAAACAGCCGAATGCTATGCAGTACTTTCTAGCTTTCTTCTTGGTACTCATAATTAAAACACGAATAAAGTTTGTCAATAACTTTACGTAAGTAGGTGCTCTATCGCTAAGTACAAGGCGCGCGACTCATCAAGCGCACGCTTGACACTCGACTGAACGGACCCGAATATTAGGTCCTTGAATTTATTTGTACTTGTTGCGGAGTGCGACCGCCCTGGTCTAAGTTAAAACATGCAGTTTTTTTTTAATAATTGTGGATGTAATTTTTTATTTTTTTTGCCCGACTACGGTGAAGCAAGGGAAGGGTAGTGAGTTTAACAGTCTGTGTATGTATGTATGTATATATATATGGATGTATCTATTGGTCCCATTTCGACAAGCTAGGTTTCAATCGATTCGTCTTCAGATATAGAGTGTCATTGGCTATTTTTTAACGGAGCTTAGTCGGGTTTTGTTTTTGAACTAACGTCTCGTTTAACGTTTTTGTTTTACTTTACACTTGTTTAACGATAGTACATACAAACAGTGACAAACTGAATAAGAAAACAAAGTGAAATTGAATTACTATTCGCGCTTTATTAAAGGCAAATGTATCGAATGAAGTACTAATATACACCCAAGGGTACTTCGCAGAATGTTCACAATGCGTAAATTAGTTTAATAAAAAACTTAAATAAAGAAACAGTCATATACAAAGCTTCTTATTAGCAGGTAGTGAACATTTATTTAAAAATATGTTTCCTGTGCAAACATAAAGAAACATTGTTTCACGACACGGCCCATTTATTCTGTGGGCAATAAACATTATTTGCATAAATGTAAAAGTAGCCAAGTAGCTAGTTCATTTGGTGAAGAGTTCCGCAAAAGACAATAAAGGAGTTGTCAGAACCAGGGCTTCAAATACCATTAAAAATCTATACTGCCATCGCACGAATTGGCTATAAAGTTTGCCCAAAAATTACGATATTGAATTAACGTTTATCTTCAAAGGGCATAGGAATATGTACGAATAGCGCTATCTCTAGGTACCGTTTGAAAATAACGTAATTTTTTGGTGTATGAGAAGTCACGTGGTAGGATACCGATTCTTCCCTTCTTACGCGGAGAAACGCGTGCGCTCTTTCTATTCTTATATTGCATCTCTGTACTTCGCTCACACAAGCATTACCTGAGGATCACCCGCGCTCGTGTCCGCTCGCCGCCCCTCCACACAACCAATTCGATAACGTTATTATAGCGAAATAGTTAGTAGCGATACGATCAAAACGATATAAAAAGGATTGGGTATCGGTATTCTGATAACGTTTTAAAGATCAGAACTCTACATTTGGATATTATGTTTGATTCTTCTCGACTTCCGCCAAATCTGAACTAACTAGGAGGGCTTACGCGTAGTGACCAAAATTAGTATAAAACCATTCGACGCTAAAAGTCGCCACTTCTCTCTGTCCTACGCAACTCCGTTCCATTGCTCAGTTTTGTTTTGCATGTCTTTCTGCACTTCATACTTTCAGCGATACATGGATTGTCCGAAAGGTCGACAGCCATGAGGCCGTCCTAGGTACGCTTACTCGATTTACTGCCCGACTTTTAACCATTCTAGTCATAGCCGAGCCAGCAAAGTCTGTGGGATTTAACCTAGCTGATGAAATTGGCCGTATCAATTTAAATAATTTATTACTAATTGTAGGTAGTGTTATTGCGGCAGAACCTTAAGTCATAATTTTCATCCCAATGGCTTGATGGGTACTGCCACAATTGCCCTTTACAACTTCAGTGCCACCCAGATCTTCGCATGGCAGTCTACAAGATACTAAGCTGGTCTACCTATCAAAACTCAAATAAAACCCAAGTAGTTCTAAATCAAAGTTTGTGGAACCCTAAAACACCTATCATCACATCACCTGTTCACACTGAAATAACACACAGATACGTGGAAACTGTAAAAAATGACTGTTCATTATTAAACAAACTCCTTGGACGCCCACGTCCAAACGTGGGCACATGGGCATTCATCAGTGCTTCAGGAAGCTTTTTTATTAGCATGATATATTTTTGACGCACAGACTGAATTATGGGAATATTTTATGAGTGAAAGGAATAAGTTTTTTGTCAGCTGTAAAACAAGGCCGCAGTATTCAATAATATTTATAAATTTAGAGTCAGATTGATTTTGAGTTACCTACATGAGGTCAAGAGCGATTCTCGGCCTCGCATAAATGACTAATAATTAATTATATGTAAATTTGCCATCGCTCCGTGCTTCACAGGGCACATTAAGCCATCTGTTCCAGTTGCTAACAGTTAATAACAGTCGTTATGCCGCGTCAGAGACCCTTGGGCGGAGAGACAAACAGTCGGCATACCGGGCATACCCCCCCCCCCCCACGGTAAGAACTTCCTCGAGTCCATCCAAGTCTCTTTTCAGTGCCATTTTGTGTCTGCCACAGCAAAAAAGCGGGAACATATTAGAGTAGTGGCGTGGCGTGACGAGTCGTGTAAGGCGTTTTTTCTGAACAGTGCCTCTCGAGCCTTTGCAGCGTTCTAACGTACGTGCAACTGCTCAATGTTTCGAATCAGACAGAGAATTTGAAGAGGCCTTCCAATATATTATATTATTGAAACTTCTTGACAGCAAAAAACCCCTCAAGATACCTATAATAACAGACGTAGCGCAAAAGCGGGCGTCCGATTCGCTAGCTCGTGTAGTAATGAGCCATGACCCATAGGTGACAAATTTGCGTGTCGTGTTACGTCGCGGCATAACCCCCACCACTACAATGTTACGATCGGTAGCGAGTAGTCCGCGACACGACACGACACTCCACGATAATGTGTATCTAACTATTCCCTCGATCCTTCAATACATGAAGGATGCTTCTCGCCGCTACTTTGACGCGGCACCCCATCACCCCAACCCTCTTGTAGTCCAGGCATCTGACTACTCGACAGACGCGACAGACGCACGACCCCTCCGTAGACGCCCTAGAGACATCTTGAGCGATCCGGATGATGAAAACGCTGCCGCAGTGCAGGCAGCGATAGATTCGTCCAACCCTTTCTCATCATCTGTCAACTTAATTAGACACAGACACCAACCTCGCCGGCGAGGTCGAAGGTCCCGAAATTAAAGTCGATATTATTCGCCTTCGAGTTTCTTGCCAATTCTTCTCGTAGGTGTATTCCGAAATGGTGCTCATTTATCCAAATAATTCAAAGGGCTCCAGCCATTTCATCAGGGCCCCCTCGATTACTACTAAAACTAGCGATCCAGGGGTATTTAGGCAGACCCCCGTAATCAATGGCAACTGTCCAAACCGAGGTTCGTACCCTCTGGGTGCCTTGAGCAAGTGGCCAAAACATTAACTAACTAACTAATATTAACGTGCGCCTTCTGCCTCACGCATTGCGGCGGAGTGCTTTCGCGCCCACCCCACCGTTCCGGTGACGCTGTAGTGGTCAGTTATAGACCAACAGCATACATAATACCTAAAAAAAAACTTATAATAAATGTAAAAACCCGATGTGCATGAGACGCTACTATATTTCCGCCTTAAATAAAATATACGCCAATATAATTCTTATACGCCCCAGCCTCGTATTTAGCCGTAAAAAATATGAATATACTATGGACCGATTTTAAATCGTTTTTTTTTGCCTAACTATGTCCCTGTATCCTGTCCTTCGCCTAGCAACAAGATAACGAATTAGTAAGCAGAGTAGTCACCGTCCGGTACGAAACTACGAACTTCGCCCACTATTAGCATACTGGTGCGATTTCTGGGTTCACTAGTATTGGCGTGTGGGTTTGCTTGGGACTATAAAAAGAAAATCATTTATGCAACACAAACTTTAAATAGATAAAACTTATTGATAATCAATTCTACAAAAAAATCCTTTTACATATTTTCACTTTTTTTTTATACATAAAACAATACCATAATTAATTCTAATATAGAGACTGAAAATGTTCGAATGATTCTAAATTCCAAAATTATATTAAAATAAATGAAGTTATTTTGGTGAATCTCAGATAGCCTTGGGTGAAGTTAGTGGAAGGAGGAAATAATTACTTTGAAATTAACTTTTCCAATACCATATCTAATAATATGGATTGGTCCCTATGGCTGATTCCATAAATCCCCTTTGACAATCCCCTGCGAAGGGGATTTCTGGACAAAAAGTCCAAAAATCCCCTTTGCGTCTTCTTCTGGCTATCGCTACTGATATCTGTAGCGATCAATCCATATTGATTAGAGTTACATTGTTATTCTATTGTTATAAAAATGACAGGTTACTGGACATATTAGGTTTATACTGGACAATTACAAGTTGGACAACAACTGGAGATTACAAGTTATTAATCGCAAAAACTAATACGAAATGCATATTTTTCAATAAAAAAATAAATGTTCTGTATCTAAGTTTGCAAACGGAAACACTTCATGCCTTTGGGAAAAAGCTGTAGTTATTGAGATCATATAACGAGTAGCTTATATTAAGACGTTAGGGAAGCTTGTTCCCAAAAAGGATTTGAAGTAGTGATATTTATTCTATATTAAACATCATCATCAGCCCGTGTCAGTCCACTGCTGGATATAGGCCTCCTCCCAAAGCACGCCACTGAGCCCGATCTGCGGCTCTTGTTTTCCAACTGCATTTTGCGTATATTGTCGCTCCACCTATCCGGAGGGCGCCCTAACCTACGATTGCCGAGTCGCGTTTTTCACTCAAGAACATGTCTACCCCAACGGTTATCAGTCATTCGACAAATATGACCACTGCCACTTCAGTTTGCTAATCCTAAGGGCTATGTCGATAACCTTGGTTCTCTGTCCGATTACTGTTTTGTATACGATCCTTCAGATAAACTCCGAGCATAGCCCTTTCCATAGCCCGCTGAGCGACATTAAATTTATGGACTAATCGTACTGTGACTGTTCATGACGCGGCTCCGTATGTCATAACATCTAGAACGCACTGGTTAAAGAGTTTTGTCTTCAAACTTTGCGGTATTGGTGACGAGAAAATTCGACAAAGCTTCCCAAATGCTGCTCAGCCCAGCTGTATTTCTCTGCGTGTCTCTCTCTCGAAGTTGTTTTCACCTAGTTGCAAATTTTGCCTCAAGTAAACATACTCTTGAACAACTTAGAGAGCAGTTCCGTTAAAAGCAATTGGTTCCGGAATAACATGTTCGTTGAATATAACCTTGGTTTTGTCCACGTTCATCCGGAGACCAAAGCGTTGAGAAGAATCAGCTAGGCTGTCCAACATCTCTTGTAAGTCCTGGAACGTTTCTGCCATAATGACGATGTCAGCGGCGAATCGACAAAACGTCTACAGCTAAATCTCTTAAGTGCATAAAAGAAGCCTACTTGACAAGCGTTACTAAATCATTCCTTATGATGCTAAACATTTCCGAGACCACTCGCAGTCTTGCTGGCCAATCTTCTCATGACAATGTTTTAACCAAACTCTTTTCGGGTCCCTGATAACCAGCTACATCTGGGATCTATTAGACACATCCCAAAATAATAAAAACAGTACGACAAAACGAACCAAGCAGAAGACGCTAAGCCGTAGGAGGAATATTATTATCACTTTGTTAGTACCCAAGTGACTTTGATAATATGTTTGATAATTCATCTGTTCTCTCGTAGCGCATAAATGTTCTTAATTTTGCCACAGAATAATAATATTATGGTTTTAGTGTTGGCTTCTGCTAACGTAGTTTGTGGACTTGATAGCGCGCTTTGACAAACATACGCACCTTCAGGTTTCATATATATCGACCTGTTTAAAGGCAGATGGGCTATTATTACTAAAACTATAATATATTCTATCGTAGTCTACACAAAAGGTCAATACAGTTTACATTCATAAAGAGGCCATCAGACAATGGTTGAATGAATATAATTAATTCGATTCATGGTTCTGAATCGCAGCCACGTATTTTGTGAAACTTACAAGGTTGAATACGTATTTTTTTATTGTCTATGCTGCTATAAAATTGTAAACGTGTCTGTCGAACATATATATGTTGGACATATACAATTGTGGAAATTAAAGTCGGTCGTTGGAAGGAAAGTACCTTAAACATTGCCGCAAATTTTACTCAAAAGTAACATTCCTTTATTGATAAAATTAATTGTAACTGCGTTCAAAGATTTTTGCATTTTTGTGTAGCTCTAATTGCCCATTGTACCTATTTTTTAAGTCTTTTCCTATGTCTGTATTTTTATTTCTTCATCATCATCATCAGCCCGTGTCAGTCCACTGCTGGACATAGGCCTCTCCCAAAGCATTCCACTGAGCCCGATCTTCGGCTTTTCCAACTGCTGCCAGCCAATTTGCGTATATCGTCGCTCCACCTAGCTGGAGCCTATTCTACGTTTACCGAGCCGCGTCTCCAATCAAGAACACGTCTATCCCAAAGGTTATCAGTCCTTCGACAGATATAACCAGCCCACTGCCACTTCAGTTTACTAATCATTATCTCTAGGCTCCGCAGCAATGACTAAGTTATGTGCGGTTTTCCATCGCTCCGTGCTTCGGAGGGCACGTTAAGCTGTCGGTCCCGGCTGTTATTGAGTAATAGCAGTCGTTAAGCCATGTCAGAGGCCTTCGGGCGGCCTGAAAAACTCTGACACCAGAGCCAGCACTACCACATACGACAAACAAACAAACAACAGAGTAGAATGCACTATATTCATTGTTAATGTATTTTCCTTGATGCCCCATTGAATTGATAAAGTGCTATCATATAATTCCTTTAATTTGAGACAATGTTCCTTACATTTGATCCACACCATTGACTCTGTCGATTACCAGCACCCGTCCAGTTCTCTCAGTCCATCACTCGACGAGTCAACATCTCCTGAGGATGCATCGCGCAGAGACGAAACATTGATGTTAGACAGTGGTATTTGGAAACTTGGATAAAGATATATGTTTTTTATTGTATATATCTAATATATTATCTTTATATTTTCTATCTTTTTAAATTTGTAACATTCTGGGTAGGGTTTCTGGTATATGTATATAATGGGTAGGAAGTAAAATAGGAAGATATGTTTTGTTGGCCTTGTCTTTTTATTTAACGTTAGTTCAACTATGGTAAGAGTTAGATACAGTGTTTTTTTTGTAAGTCTGTGTGCTGGTGGTCTATAACTGACCTCTACAGCGTCACCGGTGGGGCGTGCGCGAAAGCGCTCCGCCGCAATGCTTGACGCACGCCAAAGTTAAATTTTGGCCACTTGCTCAAGGGCACCCAGGGGGTACAAACCTCGGCTTGGAGAGTTGCCATTGATTACGGGGGTCTAAATAAACACCCCTAGATCGCTAGTTTTAGTAGTGATCGAGGGAGCCCTGATGAAATGGCTGGAGCCCTTTGAATTATTTGGATAACTGACCACCGATTCGGAATTCACCTTCGAGAAGAATCGGCAAGAAACTCGAAGGCGAATAAGATCGACTTTCATTACGGGACCTTCGACCTCGGTGTCTGTGTCTAATTGTAGTTATTAAAAAAAAACATTTTTTATTTGTCTGACTTACAGTTTGGCGGAAGCTTACTTCAAACTGCAAGTCAGGCATATTTTTGCTTCGTGTTTTTTTAGAGGATAAAGTTTTTGGCGTTTATGTCGGTTAGATTTCCGACTGAGGCAAGCATGTTTAAATAAATCTTCGATTGCATGTATAATTAATTTAATAGTAATGTTTCTTAGAGTAAAATTTGCTATCGTCAATATTTAACGTACTTTCCTTCCATCGCCTTTAAATGCCATCCTGTACATGGGGAGAACTGAAACTAACGACGATGTAATGCACGAAAAGTCTGAGATTCAAAATCTCATAATTAAAGCATTAGTATTTAGTAGTAAAAGTAGAAACAGTTTGAAAATCCTTCAAATGAACCCTCTAAGGTCGAAAACACACACCTTAAACAACACCTTAGTTCAAACAATGGGATATGCTGAAAATCAGCCCTGCGTAGACTAAACTTAGTCTGCGCAGTACAGTGCTGAGCTTACCCAATTTGCCAAACATGCACTTTCATTTATTTGCATACGTATTCTGTTTTTTGTTTTGTTTAATTTAGTAAGTGTTATTTGGCAATAAATTGTTTTTATTCTTTATTCTTATTCTAAGGTCTACAATCTAATCAAAATCAAAACTGGCAACTCAGATAAACCCACAGGCGGAAATCCACATTACATTACAAAATGGGTCACGTAGGTAAACCAGATGGGACACATGCGGAACGATACGAGCATGGTTAGGAAGTCTTTGTAACCATAACCAAATAAAATTATTATAATACAAGCCCCTTACAACATGTTTTTTACAGCGAAAAGTTTCTGCTTTAGATGTTTGCGCATTGCAGATTTCTTGTCTTCTATGTTTTATAATATTGTGATGTGTCTTCACAAATATATATACGTGTCTATATAGTGTACTTTAAAAAGTTTTAGTGAGCTTTCGCGGGGAAACACAAAATTAACATGAACTACAATAAATTATATTCTCTATTATAGAAGTTTTCAAAAACGTGTAAAATTAACATTTCGATGGCCTTAGTTACTCGCACACAGGTTTAATATCGAACTAGTGTGCCCGCGGCTTTGCCCGCGTGGTCTTGTTTCTGGGAACAGGACCACGGTGCCTATAAAGTACACTATAATATACCAAAATTCATTCAGCCGTCAAATTGTGTTTTAGTGATTGCTCGGCTACTTCTCATTAGATTAAAATACTGAGTACATTAGATTTTAAGAACATCGAAATCGTTTTTGTAGTTGACATACAGATAAGATTTAAAATAAAAACTGTTCAGTAGCTTATTATCTGCTTTATAATAAGTACACAGATATTATTATTTATAACTTTTAATCTTATAATAACCCATGCTTATATTTAAAATCACGTAGTTGCCTCATAAACATTAAAAAGCAATAAAATTAATTTACCGAATCAATATTCTTCACAAAACTCAATCAAGGTTTCTAGCGTTATAATCAACCCTGAAAATCAAACCTTGCAAAATCGGAATTGCCTCAACATAAATATGTATAGTAGACGAGTTAACATGCATATTATATTAAAACCTCGAGGCCAGGGCGCCATAGCTTGAATGACGACTTGGTCGTGTTACATGGAATGGTGTTGGCCACGTAGAACTTGATTGTAAAGCTGTTGGCCCACTCCTTACTGGATTGATGGATTGGTTATGATTTACTCGTAATACGAAACTAATTTTATACCAATTACTTATAAATCACATTTAAATACGTGCTCATTGGCACTTTATTTAAACTTTCGCTTTCCTAATAAATACATAGTGTCATCAGCCGGACTAAAAATATATATTATATTAATAATTTTATTATATATATTGTTCTTATGGTATTTATAAATCATATTTTATAGTATTTATATTCTAAAAATATTAATTTATTCATTTCAGTAAATTTATACTTGCACATGCACACTATCGTTCATTAATGTTCTGTTCTCGCTTTCTAATTGCCTGGAAGAGATCGCTGCTTAGTGATAAGGCCGCCGATTGTACTATTTTAAAGTTAATGTGGATGTGTATAATTTAAGTTTTTTTAGTGCAATAAAGAGTTATCTATCTATCTATCTATCTATCTATACTCGTATCTATAAAACAGTACTGTGACTGTTTTTGACAGACAACGCACAGCCTAAACATGTTGACCTAGAGATTTGAAATTTCTAGGAAATAATCTTTGAGCACCATAGAGAAGTAATAATTAGCTTCTTTTTTTTAATTCCTCCCGTGGTGTAAAGGGGGTGGCAAAGAATGCATGCTGGCAAAGCGCGTTTAAGTCCCGTTTAAATAAGATCAGACGCCATTTATTATTATATTAAATATCACTTTCCACAAAACTCCTATAAATTAAGCGTTACTAGTTACTTCAGCGAAAAAACCTTTAAATGAAATTATCATGGCAAAAGTAATGTCTTATACCCAGAGCCGTAATATTTAAAACTATATGATCCACGTTTAGTTTAGTTAAGAGCATAGACAACTGCACATTACTCCGTACTCTAGGCAGGCTCTTGACGAACGTCGCAATGAGAGCATTTGATTATCGCCATTTTGGCGCTGATAGCAGTAGTTTGGCAGTAGTGAGCGTCCACGGCTTATTATTTATTCTGTGACTAACGTCAGGAGTTGAAACAATGTAAATTTTAGTTCCATGGACGCTCGGTGGGGGTGCTTTGAATCAGTACAAATGAAAGTACGGCACAGCAACTCCATAGAGATCAGTGGTTAGAAGCTACAACATAGCACTCTCGTAGCTCTTCACGTGGACACATTACCTTATCAAAAGTCATAAAATATCTATAACTGGCCCGTTTGTAAACTCTTGAATACATATCTTTATATCCTCTATAGATAAACGACAGCGATAAGACCGACTATATCGGGGTTGTGTAACGTTGTTCTTAACGGGGGCTTGGGTTGGCATACTAATCCGTTAGGGAAAGTTTTTGGACAACGAAAGAGGCGCGAGCGGACTGAAGAAATAAGCGATATTACGTAATACGCATTGCTTGGCCACTTTCTATTACATATTAAGAGCGATGGTAGCCTAATGGTTCATAAGTGGAACTTGGAATCCATCGATACCGAGTTCGGTCCTACTCTCCGCACCAATGACTTTTCTAAGTTATGTGCGGTTTTCCGTCGCTCCATGCTTCGGAGGGTACGTTAAGCTGTCGGTCCCGGCTGTTATTGATCGAGCGAGCGCGAAGCGACTAAGTTTCAGCTTGGGCAAAAATGCTTTCGTATGTCTGTCCGTATCTCTGTCCTCCTCTACAGCCCGCATTTTTTAACCAATCTAGACGAAACTTGGTATACAGGTTAAACGAATTTTTAGTTTTTTTTTGTCGTCAGAGAATTTTGATTAGGGGGATAATTCCGAAAAAGGGGCAAAAGGGGGCTACTGAATATCGATCCAAATATAGAATTTGTTCGTTTTTTATTTGAAAGGCAGTAACTTTAAATTTGTCTCATAAAACTTTGGTGAAGATCTGATGAGGATCTTCGGCATGATGAGCAGAATAGTTCCTCAAAATGTAGTAAATTTCTGACTTTTAGGTCTCTACCAGTGGAATCAGCCCTTTACCCACAAGGTAGGGACTGATGGAGCACCTTGTTTGTTGATGTTAGTTTTACAATAAGGTAACTAGATGGCACTAATGTGCACTGCTAGATTGTTTGCAAAAAAGTTTGTGCGCGAGGTCTACAGCTCACAAAGCCACAAGTTGATTAATAGCAGTCGTCAAGCCATGTCAGAGGCCCTCGGACAGCCTGACAAGCTCTGACACCAGAGGCCAGCACTACCTCACACGACAACACGACACTGGCTTATATTTATTCAATGACCATGTAGGTCATGGCACAGCGAGAGCAATGAGAACCACTGGGTGGATCCCAGAGCAAAGTCCCCGAGTGAAATCAACTCCCAAGAAATATGGGAAGACTTCGATGAAGACTACACAAAGTACAAAGAGAAACAAGAGACCGCAAAATAAAGTCGCCAACCGCGTCGTACATTCAATTGTTATTTCAAACATTTCCCTTTATTAAATAAATTTAATAATATCCATTATCTAATTACAATGATACAAACTGGCCGGTACAATCAGTTAATCGGTAAACACGCGGCGGCGGTCATGAAATTTCTGTGAGTCCTTGAACTAGTGATGCGAATGTTTATCAAACGAGCCTATTGAGGTTATCGATACCTACTCGCCCGGGCGAGCGATAAATCGAATACGCCCTAAATATTTCCACATCGAACGAGACGAATGCCACCATATAATATAATATAGTATGGGCAGTGCGTAGAAACAGCGGGATTATAATAACACATGCAAAATGACAACCCAGAATAGGTATTGCCCAGATTATGCAGTCGTCGAACAAATAAGTTAGGAAGGAGCTAGATTCAAGCGATTTTTGCATTTTTTTATTTTTTTTTATTACGGACTAGGCAATCGTTTGACCACGATCTCACCTGATGGAAAGCGATGATGTGGTCGAAGGTGTAGCACGCTTGCCTAGTAGATACCTATTCACTCTTGACTTGAACACACCGGGGTTATAATTTACCGGAAACACTGATGAGGGCAGGGCATTCCACTCCTTTGCAGTTCTTATAATAAATGAAGAAGCGTAACGCTTCGTTCTTGTGCGAGGTATTTCAACCATAAAAGGGTGGCGCTTTGCTGATCGTCTAGTCGTATGGTGATGGAAAGGTGATGGGGGAATCAGGTTGTGCAGTTCTTGTGCACACTCTCCATGTAGAATACCGCCAGGCTTGCATGAATTACATACTTCGAAAATTTGCCAGATACATATTATGACAGGAGTGGGAGTTAGAATAGGCAATTGCAGAATGTTTTGAGTGAAATTAATCAATTTTTAAATACATGTACTAAATGGGAACACCATAAAAATATCCATACTGTCGGCAAGAAGGTTTAAAAAATGATGGAGTCCTAACCGCCAAAGAAAGGAGTGACAGATATTAGACATTTGTCGATAATACGTGGTTAATACACAATTTCATCACAAAAGACAGCATTATTTTTCGTGAGAGCTTGACTGAACTAACACGACTAAAAAGTTTGAGATCTTGTTGCGATGTGGAGGCCGATCGGCATAACATGGTGTAAATGTGTGTGTATGCTTGTGCGTTCCAGTGGAACGGCATTATATTGGGTTCTTCACTTTCGATTTGGCAGTGTGGAATCAGTATTTTTTAAACATTGTTGCCTGTCAGCATAACTGTGTTAATGATAGGGCTTTATGTGTTTCGTCTACAGACCAATGCCATGATGAAAATTTAAACGTTCTATTTCAGTACAACAGCGTCTAGTCGCTTTAATGACCGCTCGCGGTACCTTGTTATATTTTAAAATAGGTTATCATAAATTAGTTTTACGGGACATCATAAAACAATGACGAAAATGATCAGGTTTCACATTTTACTACAAACGGTAGCCACGTCTACTAAATCCGTTCCTACTCAGCTATTTAAAATCACAGCATGATGATAAATATCTCAAAACTTAGCCAGATAAATAACATATAAACTGATATTGATTGTATGTAAATCGGATCAGTAGTTGTAGAGTTATAAGCGAACAAACGGACAGCCAGACTAACAACATTTTAAGGTATCGTCCGTTACTTTCAAGAGTCAGCCGGATGGCTATAAAACCGCTAGAATAGGAACACGAGTGGGCAGGTAAGTGTCGCCTTTGATTTGCCAGTCGTCTGAATAAATGACAAGGCTGAATAAATAATACGTGAATCAGTGTAGCTAGGTTTGTGGTTTGTTTACGAAATTTAGGGAATAAAAATCTACGCTCCACACACACACACACACAACAACGCTGCGGTCTAACTTCTTCGTAAATGTATCTTACTTTTCGGACAATGACAGGCAAGTCTATCAATAACAAGTCTATCAATAATATTCCTGTATAAGTACAATAAGGACAATTCACACCAATTACCTAACCCCAAACTAGGATACCCTGTACTGTGGGTACTAGATAACGGAAACAAACATTTCTGCTCATCACACAAATGTTTGTACCTTGCAGGATTCGAACCCGCAGCCGTTTGGCTTCGTAGTCAGAGCACAGAATAAATAATAGGTCAGGGGCAATAGCCACTCGGCCAACCAGTCGTCATATGTACCAAGCATATACGAATCATAGTTGGTAGGTTGGGAGTTTTCTCCAAAATTTTGGTATTTTAGGTTATTATTTTAAGTATGATGACCGAAAAATATGAATTGTTTTAGTGTAGTGTGATAATTATTTTAATAGTGTCTATCTTATTTTTAATGTTCTGTTTTTTTTTCTTATCTTTTGCTAATATATTGAGCAATGAGATAGATCCCTTGCCATTAGATTGACAGATGATTTGCCATTAGATTGTAAAAATTACGGTAATTTTAAATTAATATACCTATTAGGTACAAGGTGTACCCTCGGCATTGCCCGCGTGGTAATTTCATTTAAAAGTAGCCCACATCTGTTATACCAGGACCAAAAGTACCTATAAAGTACAATATATTACATTTCTTCAAAATTTGTTCAGCCGTTAAATAGTTTTTTATCGATTGTTCGGCTAGATGCCGGATTGAGATACCAAATACCCTAGTTTTTAAGTCGAACCCTAAGTCATCAGTGAAAACTGCATCGCAATCGTACCAGTAGTTTTTGCGTTATGCGCGAGCAAACATACAGACATATAGACAGACACGATTTAAAAATATGTTATATTCTGGTTCAGTAGTCAATTTTAAGTACACCAACTATTTTATTTTAAATTATCTTCATTGTACAGACTTTTTCGCCCTTATTGCTTTATTATAAGTAAAGATGAACTTCCGGGAATTTCGAGAAACCAAATCTGGCAACAATGAACCACAATCTACAAATAGCAGTAAAACGTAAGTCCTTGAACTCCAGATTCGAACAAGCGACTAGACTGATTCAATCATTTATTGATAGATCTGACATTATCCATTGACTTGTTGTAATAAATTACACTATTTATTGGATGATAAACGAGTGCGACTATAACGATGTATTTAGATTAATTTGACACGTCAATTATATTTATATACAAGTGCGTCAATTTCTAATTTCATAGACATTTACAAAGTGGGCCAAACAAACCAATGAGTGGTTAAAAAGCAAAAGCAAAGTCTGTGATAAAAATTAAAGAATCGCAAAACTTAAGTTGTATTGGAAGAAAACATATCACAGAAACAAAAAATGTTGTGCAAACTGATACTAGAGTGGCGGTAATGGCCTTAAAAACAGTGGGAAGACCACAAATGAGGTAAGAACTCAGGGTTACTGGTATTATACAGGGCTACTGGTAGCTCGACGTATTTACGGTAGGAAAAACTAGGAGTTGCTTATATGCAATAAATGTATGGCCAAATATAAAAGTTTTTGAGATATTTGAAATTTACCAATTTTTAGAAAAATACCCAGTTTTGGGTATTTGTGACAAATAAAAAAGAAATGGCAAATTGAATGCCATTGAAGTAATTTTTATTTGTACTTAATTTGTTTGTTTTTTTGGACTTATTAACAAAGCTTAATAAGCAATAATATATACAAAAACATTACATACGTCGAGTTACCAGTAGCCCCGTATATAAACCAATATGCAATGATTTCCACTAATTTTCATAATTTGAAAATTCAATAATAATTAAACAACTTCGAAGCTGACAAATCGAGTAGAACTGAAGATGACGATGATTCTATGACGATCCTTGATTTATCGACATTATCGACACCCCCTTTTGTCCCCTTTTGCCATCACTAAATATTGCGTACACTTGAACGGTAACGAGCAGGGCGCGCTAATGTTATACGTTTTATGACTTGTCACGCCTCTAATAAATAAGTGCTGTTAGCCGTACCTATTAATGTTACAAAGAGTAAGTAAGAATTTAAGTCTGTAAGTTAATTCTTTGAATAAACTAGCTTAAAAGCTAAAAAAACACGCCTGCCCTTCTAAAAAAGAACTTACGCCAATAAATTATTTAACGTGGTTATCAAGGCCTTCAATTTGAAACCCATATTGTAAAACTCGAAGTTTTTTTTCGCAGAAAAATAATAATTTCACAGATTCTTACATTTTTTAGACATTTTTTAAATCACGTTCTTTATTGCAAGTGGTGCTGCGTGAGGTGAGTGTTCATAATAATGCTGAATCCGCATTTTTCCATGGCTTACCGTTTTGATTTTATACTGAATGCAAGCACTATGCTTATCGATACAAATAGTTTTTTTTTTTAAATCGTTTTACTTTAAGATAAATTATCATTGATAGTTTTAAGATTAGGTTATGATTTTTGACGTAAATATGCGTTTACTGTTTCGGGGATATCGCGTCTCTATGGCGCATTTCCCCCAAATACAGTGATCATCAACCTTTATTGATGCATGGTTTAAAAAATTATTTATGAAGTCATTTTGTGTATAAGCATTTCTCAGCAGAAGACGTTTAGTGATTAACAATCGAGTGTGCAAGCTTAGTATATTAAGCTTAGAATTAACCATGGTATTTAAAAAACATGTTTTGTTTAAATAACTGTTTTGTAACATTCTTCTAGGTTAAAAATAACAATTATAAAGAAAAACCCGTACAGTTTATTGGTGTTCTCTTCTCTAACGGGCGTATTTCCGAAGCAGCGGTAGAGTCAGAAGGGTTATTTCCTTTTCCAGTGTGAGATTAAACTCTGACTGCACATGAAAGGGAAATTTCCTTTTCAAACTCAAAGAATACTTAGTTTACCAAATATTTTATTGATTTGATCTTTTTATAATATTTTATGTATTTCTCCTTGTTCATGAGATGTTAGTTTTGACTTGTAAAAGTGCTATTATATAATTTGCCTATTTACAATAAAATACTTTGACTTTGACTATAAAAAAACTAAATGGTAAGTTTGTTTAATTTGAAGTATAATTTAACTGTGTTATTTTAACATAGTATTAACACATAAATAAAAAATGTTGTTACCATATTTTTATTATTTATTGCAATTTTTTTTGTTAAACTTCTAAAGTAATCGCTTGATTTTATTTTGTCCTTCGGTCATAACGACATACATTTTTGTGGATTTATCATTGGCTATTTTTACTATATTTGCTCTCACAAATGAAATGTTCAGAACATCTGGATTTCTCAAGGGGTAAATGCATCTGTAAAAAATGGTACGCATTTCCCCATTTCTATAAATTCCACTCTGGTAGCCTTATTATTTAGTGTTACTACACATTTAGTGTGACTTACTAGACGATTCATAACACAAATTTTAATGTACATCAAAATATGTTAATATCAGTCCTGAAAGCTAAACAGTTTAAAGTTTATTCATTGAAGTCGCATTTGCCCCATCGCGAGAAAATGCGTCTAAAATTCCTTCTTTAAAAAAACAATAATTTATCCCTTCTTATATACTTGTGGAAGAAACCAATAAATGAATCTTGCACACAAATAGTTTTCGAATACATTTGTGTTCAGGAATTTTCTAATAATTTCATAGGTGATGTGAAATGAGGTGTTAAAATGTTGTGGGTAAAAATGTGACTCAATTGCCCCGGTTGACCTTTTAGTATTTTTAGGTACTTTTAGCCCTAGAATAATATATAGGATACTTTATTCCCAGAAAAATGACCAAGTGTGCAAAGCCGCGGGCATAGCTAGTAATAAAGCAGTAATTACCAAAGAAGACTGTAAAAAGAGGACAATTTAAAAATAAATGCACTTGAAATATCTACTGAACAAGAATGTAACTTTTTTTTAATGATTTCTGTCTGTTCGCGAATCGTCAAGAATACTGGAACTGGACCGAAAGCGATGTACTTTTAAGTTTTGACTTTAAAACAGGTGTACTTGGTATCTCAATCCAATGAGTAAAAGCCAAGTAACTAATAATAAAAAAAAACGTTTGGATGAAGTATTGTGAGGTTTATTTGTGAAATAACTCATAGAATCCTGTTATTGCAGAAAAATTACCAGTGGTGAAGCCACGGGCTCAGTTAGGAAAGAATAAGTGGGCAGATAGACGTGCAGGAGCTCCAAGTGAGGAATGAGTCTGAATCTGCAGGTGGATATTGGAATCTCAATGGATAACATTAAAAACAGACCAATTTGTTATTTTCATCAGTTCGCGCTTGTGGAACGCAGTCAGCGGTTTTGGATAACTGGTTCGATTTATTGTTAAATACATATATTTTCTATCAGGAAACTTCTTGAGAAGGAGTTTAGCATAAATTAAACCCGATACCACGCAACATACGTGGCACCAACATTGTAAGCCACGTACGTGTGCGATCAATGGCCCTAATCTCTGACGTGTAAAGGTTTTTACTTGTCTGACGCAAACGTCAATTGTTACCGGTAGCCGTCAGGTAACTGTTGTAATTGGTTAAGTAAAAGGAATAATTATTACGATATGTGTTATCACAAAAACTATAGATTTGTTAGTAAAATGAACGTCATCGCGCCGTACGAGCGAAAACAACGTACGAGCGAAAACAAAGAAAATATACTGGGAATGGTCTGGGAAAACCGGCCTAACGAAGAATTGCAAAAACCAAGGAATGAGTCCGTCGAATGAGTTAATTTCAGGGCTTCAGGGCAAGATTAAATGATTGGAAGTAGTTAACACAATATATAAGTGAATAGTGACTCGCCCCGGCTTCACACGGGTAGTGCTCAAATCGTGGCATTTTTCTTACTTTTAGCATCTTATACGTATCCGTCGAAACTTCTAAAAAAATACGTCAGTAAGCGTAATTCAAAATCATTGAAAACAACGATCGTGGTGCTTTTTGACAGACTTGTTATTATTTCGTTTCCACGGCAACATGTCATTCCTTTTCTTACAGCGAGTAATCATCATTTTTATAGGCAAAATTTTGATACCTTGGGTACATTATTGCAATTTTCATAGGGACATCTCATTTTTTGAAAAATAAAATACTTCCCATGTTACTTGCTGATAATGTAGCTTTTCATAAGTGAAAGCATTTAAAAAAACAGTTTAGTACGTTTTGAGTATATCCATTACAAACAAACATACAAAATATCAAATCTTTCCCCTTTATAATATAAGTGTAGATACCTTTTTATAATAGAGTAATTAGTAACAATAAGTCTGTACAATTAAGACTTTGTTGTTGTTTTTCATTGTTTAGTCAATTTTTTTAACAATTGTTCTAGGGACCTCGCACAAGAACGAAGCGTTTCGCTTCTTCATTTATTATAAGAACTTCTAAGCATTAGAACGCCCTGCCCTCGTCAGTGTTTCCGGTAAAATATAACCCAGGTGTGTACAAGTCAAGAGTGAATAGGTATCTACTAGGCAAGCGTGCTACACCTTCGACCACATCATCGCTTTCCATCAGGTGAGATCGTGGTCAAACTATTGCCAAGACCGTGATAAAAAAAATAATTAAAAAAGGCACATTAAAATAAGCTACTGGACAAGAATAGTACATTTTAAAAATGGTTTCTGTCTGTTTGTTTTCTCATCACGTAAAAACTACTGCTATATTATTATGAAAACAAACGTGCCCTAATCACTGGATAGAACTCCATGACCCGAAGATCCTCTCCACGGAACGTCACTACTACTCTAGGATTGTACGTGAAGCGGTTGAAATTAAAAAGTATCCCAATTTCAACCGAGAGGATGGTTTCAAGTTGGCTGCGTCCTGGAATCCCGTGATAAGCAAGTATTTATGTCAGAAGAAATTTTGCAGATGTCGTTAGTGTCGTGTGTCGTGACAATTCTGATTTTTTACAAAACCAAATGCGGGTAGTTGGAGACAACGCCCGCCTTTCTCGACGCTGACACCCGCTACTTCAGTATTCTCGTGACCACGATCAATGCAACTTAATCGAAACGTCGAAGTAAATAAATACTAAGTTTTCAGCGCGATTAAGTCCCGTATATATTACTATGAATTATTCCAATTATAGTTCTAACCACATCCGGTGTTTTTTTAACCTACTACATTGATAACAAAGCAGTTTTCACTTTTGGTTAACTTAAGATTTAACTTAAAATCTCACTTCGTTCTTCATTTGAGCAATCGATAAAAAACTATTTGCAGCTGCACTGATATTGATTTAATATGGTATATATGTACGTAATAACACAAAGGATATTTTTTATTTCGGAAAAATCCAGGTAAAAGCCGCTTGTTGTAACCAGTACATTAAAAACGTACAATTTTGTGCAAATAAATACGAATACATAATATTAGTATATGAATAAAACCAAATAATATAGATATAGGTATTATTTCTCAAAAGGTCAACCATTCAACAATTACAAGGAAAATCCAGTAGTGAATAATTGATTTGATAACATTTGAAGTGCGTATGCAGTACCTAACTGTTCAAAATATTGTTGTTGTAGACGTTTTAATTAGTTAATTAGACCAAGAGTAGGTACACATTTAAGAAACGAGGTCGATGTTTAAAAGCCGATAAGTGAGTCTTTATATCAATGTTTCCAGCAAAATTTCTGGGACTATGAGACTACACGCTCAGGGTTAAGTTAAGACGAGCGCTGTGCAGTGCCAAGTTTTATTGTGTGCTGTCCCACTACTGGGCAAAGACTTTCCCCAAGTCCCTCAAGCAGGCCACCCAACTTTTTTTTAATCTACTATCTTATCAACTTCCGACTGCTTGCATGTAATATGCTATTTTCATCTAGTTTCTATCTTTTTGATTGCTTTTTACGCAGTCGGGTTTTTAATTTATAATTAAGTATTTTTTTATTATTATTCCTGGGACGGTTTCGGTTTCTTGTACCGGAGGCCAAGTACCCTTTAAGTAGCGGAGCCTTTATAGATAGATAGGTAGATAGATTAACTCATTATAGCCACCAAGAAAATAAAAAGATGCAGACATAGTACAACACTCAGCTAATAACTTATAAGTTTTATGAATGATTGTTTGTATGTTGTCCGGTAACACGTGCGCACCTCCCTCCCGCCCCCGCAATTTACATGCACTTGACGCGGCAATACAAATGATAGGACCACCCACGACGTAACGTAAACAAAAAAGCTTTATGAGCACTTCAGAGGGTCTTTCGTTTATACAACTTCTGATTTCGAATCATGACAGACGACACTATTTGTTTAAAGTGTTGTTGATAAGTTATAGGCAATATTTAATTTATAAAAAAATGTTGGAAGTTGATAGAAAAAAATAGAGGAGTGTTATTACAAAACATTATTTATTTCTGAATCTAAATCGATAGTGATCTTTTGCTTATTTGAGAAGTTCAGTCAACAAAAAAAAAAAAAATTTTAGTGTAGATTTTGGCGCGAAAACATATTTTGTCGGGAGAATATGGGCCTGATATAAAAACATGATATATAAAAAAAAAGTTTTTTTCTTAATTTAAAATTCAATAATATAAATACTAAAACAATAAAAAAATATTTAGCAGCTCCATAATTGAATTAAAAAAACGGGGAAAAAACCCGCCAAGTATAAATTCACTTTTGCTTTGACCATTTCCCATCGACAATTTACAAGCTAATTCAAAAATATATGTATCATTTGAAAGAGCTTAAAACTACGATTACGTTAATGCGTAACACAGAAAACGTAAAACAGTGCCCTCCGCAATGCGAGCAATTAACTTCCAAAAATACGTAAATTCGCTTAAAAAATGCAGAAATTATATAAATTTTGTAAAGCTATCAAATGATGTTCACAGGGTCGCTAGACTATCCATTTATTAGTATAACACAAAAAAGCTAAAAATAATAACAATATGTAATAAAACCAAAAAAAATATAAAATGAATAATAAACTCAAAATCGTTTCCGTAGTTACAGCGTGTATTTAGCGGATAATAAGGTAGTGCTGGCCTCTGTTGTCAGAATTTTTCAGGCCGCCCGAGGACGGCTTAACGACTGCTATTAATCAATAACAGCCGGGACCGACAGCTTAACGTGCCCTCCGAAGCACGGAGCGATGGAAAACCACACATAACTTAGAAAAGTTTTTGGTGCCGAGCCTAGGACTGAACCCGCTATAGTAGGATTCTAAGTTGCACTATTGACATAGCTATAGACATAGACATAGCTTTATTTATGGCAAAAAACAAGTACACAAAATAAAAAACATTGAAGAAATAAGTTAGTACCCAAGTAGTTAGTTAGGTTTTTTGCCATAAGCCTATTGCCTATTGAACCGTTAGGCTTCCATCTCTCTAACTAAATCAATATATAACAGTGAATCGTTGTCTGTTTGTTTGTACGGGGAGCTTTCACTCCAAAACAGCTGATCCGATTTTGATGAAACTTTGTAAATAGGTACTGTACAATATAGAGACCAACAAAGGATACCTTTTTATCCCGGAAAATGGTGTTTCCATGGAAAAACTGAAAAATTACGAATACTTGCTGCAAAGAATGTTTGCCATGGAAACGAAACAATAACAAGTCTATCAAAAACCATCAAGAGCGTTAGTGCTATACTTTTGCATTGGTTTTTAATATTTTAGAAGAAGGGATGCTTTACTCGATATATACTGCAGTCCGCGTGGGCGAAGTCGCGAGCGAAAGCTAGTAACTCATAAAATATAACAACAAACACTCCCCATATAAAACGTTTATTTTAATTGCCCCAACACTAGGATATTAATTCACCTGTCCACAACAAACAAAAGCGCTGAGCCATATTATTATTACAGCTATTCTATTCTCACACTAATTAAATAAATAAAACTAAAGCTTACCAACCATACAAATAATAAACTAATATTTATAATTTTGACGGCTTAGGGAACTAACCAGCGTGACTGGAGCTCTCTGTAAGGCGATGGCTGAAATAATTAGGTTCAGTTGGAAGGGGACGGGAGGTCATGTTTGCTTGGTGGTGATAAGAGTTGTGACTTCCTAAAAGATGAATCTAACTTCTTATGGTGTTGCGACCTTATGGTAGGGCGGCAATATTGTTTGGATTATTGAGAACTTTGAAGACAACAAGTTAACAACAAAATGGCTTTAAGGGAAGACGGAACTTAATGTTATCATAACTTTTGGTACGATGAGTAACTTTTAGGTTGATAAAATCTGGGGGTTTTTAAATCTATCTGTGTCACATTTTAATATTGCAAATACATATTTTTACTGTGGATTATGAAAGAACTGCGTGTTTGCTTGCTATATTAGGTACTAGCTATGCCCGCGGCTTTGCCCTCGTGGTCATTGAAGTAGCCCATACGTGTTATTCCAGGACCAAAAGTGCCTATAAAGTAGAGATGAAACGGATAGCTGTTTAGCCGGATATCGGATATGCGGCCAACCCCGATGCCGGATAGACGGATATCCGGCCGCCGGATATCTGGCCGAACATTGCCAATTGGTGCATCGTAATGAGCAAGCTCGCGTAGGAGGCGAACGAACGATCGGCTCGGGTGAATTCGGGTTATTTCATTCATGAGCGAAGTTAGCAAGTGTTTCATGGACTTGTTGAATTGATTGCAAATACGATCACTTGAGGTTATTGCTAACTCGCTATTGTAATTTAAGGTTATGACAATAGTTTTTTTTAAATTCTAAAAGATTTACAACAATTTGCTCCTAGTGCAGTACTGTTACTATATTTTTGATGAAAAATGAAAATTTGGTGATTACATTTTGTTTTGTGAATTAAATAAAGTACCTAAATTTGATATTTCGTACTTTTTTTATAAAATTCAGTATCCGGCCGAATACTCGCTTGCTATCAGGTATCCGGCCGGATAGTATATAAAGGCCGGATTGGACGGATACCGGATAGCTACCGGATATCCATTTCATCTCTACTATAATGTACAAAATACTACATTTTTCTAAAATTTTGCAGCCATAAATAGTTTTTTATGGATAGCTCGGCATCTAATCATCGGATTATGATACCAAGTGCCCCAGATTTAAGTCAAAACCTAAGCTATCCAACAGTGAACCACATCGCAATCGGTCCAGTAGTTTTTACGTGATACGCGAACAAACATACAGAGACGATTTAAAAAATAATAATATTCATTTTCAGTAGCTTATTTTAAGTACCCCAGACCATCTTTTTTTAATTATCTTCTTTGTACAGTTTTTTTCGTTCATATTACTTTTTATTCTATGTATACATAGATTATAAATATAGATTATGAAAGAACTGCGTGTTTTCGTTGCTATATTAGGTATGGAACTTTACATATCATGCGGACAAAAAAATTTGTGGTGCAGAACTACGTTTCGTTCTGAACTGTAGAGCAGGCACTGTAGAGGATACATGCTGGCAGTGAATGATTGAACAAATGAAGCTTGCTAGCTGGAGCTTGTTGCAGTTCTGGAGTAAGTACTCATTATAGTTACTCTGTGGTTCTATGGTTGCACAGAGCAATGCAAAGCTTTAGACGACTCTCCAATGCCACCCTCACATTATCCCAGTTCCTAGTCGCGTTGTCCCCATTAATGGGGATAGAGTAATGGGGACAACGGGAACTATTTTAACATTTTTATTCAATTCCCAATGTCCCCATTGATGGGGAATGGGTAATGGGGACAACGGGAACAATTATTATTTATTTTATTAAATTCCCACTGTCCTTATTAATGGGGAAACGGGCAATGGGGACAGTGGGAATACACCGTTCCTTCGAGGTGACGTTTTATTACTTTTTCTTGTAGTCGTAAGCCTCTTACGCAAGACTCCGCCTGGGGATATGCCACACCTTTGTCAGATATTCAACCGCCAAGCAGAAGTGCGTAAACTTTTATGTTTCGGTTTGAAGAGCAATGTTTACAGCAAACTTACTGTACTAGGAGACTTAAAAACCAATGTCTCCAGGTGACGAGTGCAATGCAAGGTTTTGTAACCAAGGTTCTGGGTGGCACTGCAACTATTACGGGCAGGCATTACGCTTACCATCAGGCGGGTGACCTGCTCAACTCACCACTCAAACATATAAAAAAACAAGGCGAAACAATATCCGCATATCAAATGAATAATGGTCACCTGTTTCCCCGAGCACATGTCAGCTACTTAGTGCGGAACTTCAAAAGTAGCTTCGACCGCGCGCGTTATTGTGTGTAACCGTACTTTGAACGTATTTCACGGCGCATGTGATGGCCGGAAAGAAAGAGATTTGAATTTAAAATACTTAAGCCTTGAATAATTCTTGATGATCTCGCGTATTCAGTATTCGAAGCGAAGCAACGTTCTCCCGATGTTTGTCTTTGCATCGGCCAGCAAGCAAAACCTATGTTTGGAGACGAGATTGGTCCATTCGATGTTCCAGTCATGGCAGACGCCTTTGCCTAGCATCATTCAATATCAAGAATAATGCATGGGAAAGGCTTGTGGCAGTGGAGGACTTTCATACGTGTTTCATTAATCCTAATATTTTAAAGCTCAGTAGATATTTAATACCCTTCAGTAACGTGGTCCAGTGGTTAACACTACTAGGTTTGACCAATTACGTAAAAAATGTGCAATCAACTGATTGCAAGTTAATAAGCCTTTGACATGCGAAAAAGCTTTCCGGAAACCCAAAGTTGCTTCAATTGGTGTTTATTTGCACATTTGACATTTGCGTTAAGAGACTGTCACTTGAGATTTTCAGCAACCCAAACAGCTCATTTGCGTTCCAGAAAGAATAGATAAGCGTATAAGATATTCCGTCATACAAAATCAAAAATAAACTATACTACCATAAAAATATATGCAATTTTTTAATTGCTAACTTAAATAAAACGGCTAAACACTCACGAAAAAGAAGATAAGTAAGGTCGATCGATTGATCGTCGCGGCTTGTCGGCACAACGCTCCCAGACGAAGGACTTTAAAACACCTAGTCCGAAACTGGTCGGAGTATTTCCGATCTTATATTTTTGTGCCTTTTTTTTATTTTTCTTAGCAAGCATTTAAATTAATTGCATTGACTGTAGTTGTAGTTATAATAATCCCACATCCGATCCACCGGAATTCCTCCGAAACACACAGATGCGCTTTCTACCCTCTAGCGTCTTTTGTTCTCTCACAATGGACGCCCCCTGATATATTGGTATATAATTATTATAGAGACCTCACAATCGTGATAAAGTTGTTTCAAAGCTACCGGCTTTGATTCACACCAATATATAAAAGTGAACACGGCTGGACGGATTTTGATGAAATTTGGAATGGAGATACCCTGGAATAAAAATTAGCGAACTTTTTATCCCGGGAAATAGTAAGTTTCCGCAGGAAAACTAGAAAATGTAGATTACTCGCTGTAAGGAACGGTTATCATGGAAACGAAATAATAACAAGTCTGTCAAAAAGCATCAAGACCGTTGGTGCCAAAGAGAATACAATACGTTGGTGCTATACTTTTGCACTGGTTTTTAATATCATAGAAGAACATAGGATACTTTTTTCGCGATAAACTGTAGTGCGCGCGGACGGAGTCGCGGGCGAAAGCTCCGTAGTGACATCTCAACATTCTCCTAATTATTTTTTAAAAGCTTAACTTCACTTGTTTGTATGTATCTATCTATGCATCTATGTATTTCTGTCTGTCCTAGAATCTTGCAACTCAAATTTCGAGCACTTCCCGATAATTTTTTCTGCTGAATCTTTCAAGGTAGCTCACAAATCGAAGAGAAAGAATTAAAAAAATATGTGACATTGCATCTAAAAAAAAGGTTCAGGTAAAAAATGCTTTCGCAGTCCGCGCGCTGGCCGGATTTTCTCCTCTACAAGTCGCATTTCTCAACCGATCTAGGCGAAACTTGGTATACAGGTTAAAATTTAAATGAAAACCAAAATAGGGCAAAATTTTAACGTTAAGTCGAAGATGTTCAGTAGCCTCCTACTGAAAATCTTCGCCTTAACGTTACGTTGGTGTCATAAAAATTTGGTGAAGATCTGATGAGGATCTTAAGCGTGATGAGCAGAATGGCTCCTCAAAATGAAGTAAATTGCTCACTTTTAGGTTTCTACCAGTGGAATCAGCCCTTTACCGACTAGGTAGGGATTGATGGAGCACCTTGGTTACGAGTATTAATGTTACTTTTACAATTAGGTAACTAGATTAGGTAAAAAATAGTGCTCAATTAGGTAAAAAATAGTGCTCACGAGGTCTACAGCTCACAGAGCCACTAGTTATATCAACAGACAACAAGAACAAAAAAATAGTGCTCACGAGGTCTACAGCTCACAGAGCTACTAGTTATATCAACAGACAACAAGAACAAAAAAATAGTGCTCACGAGGTCTACAGCTCACAGAGCCACTAGTTATATCAACAGACAACAAGAACAAAAAAATAGTGCTCACGAGGTCTACAGCTCACAGAGCCACTAGTTATATCAACAGACAACAAGAACAAAAAAATAGTGCTCACAAGGTCTACAGCTCACAGAGCCACTAGTTATATCAACAGACAACAAGAACAAAAAAATAGTGCTCACGAGGTCTACAGCTCACAGAGCCACTAGTTATATCAACAGACAACAAGAACAAAAAAATAGTGCTCACGAGGTCTACAGCTCACAGAGCCACTAGTTATATCAACAGACAACAAGAACAAAAAAAAAACAAAGAACCATCTCGAACAAATCAACTTTCATACAGAAAAAAACGCATCAAAATCGGTCCATTCGTTTTGGAGCAACGATACCACAAACAAACACTCGGGAGTTGTAAGTAGTAAAAACCATAGGGTTCGCTGCAAATGTGGATCCCAGTTTTATTCAAGTATTTTTTTTTTGTTAGATATGGCTCAGAAGCAGTTACTAGATACTAAATATTTAAATTGTTTTATCTTTCAATAATCAGGAAAACCTACGTAATGCAAACTGAGGGTTAAGATAATACAAAGAAGCTATGTAAATATTCTTCCATCCTTTTCTTTTAATTACTGTTCACAAACAAAAGAAAGATATGCAATCAAACTTGATAACTAATATTTAAAGTAATTTATTGAGTAAACTGAAAGCAGTTGATAAACCGGTGTTCGACGTAACGTGTATTGGCAAAATTCGCCGATCCCGTCGTGAGGCGCCGTGGCTTAGTTGGTTAAAGCGCCTGTCTAGTAAACAGGAGATCACGAGTTCGAATCTTGTCGGGGCCTACAAAATGTTCGATGATCGTTTTGTTTTTTGAGTAAAATAATAATAACTAAGGTAATTATATAACTTAAAAATAACATTAAAATTCAAATCGAACCGACGACATGACGTCATTCGTTTGTTTTAGCTCAGGAAAAAAACACGGTCAAGCCCGGTGCGCAGCTAGTCCATCCATCCATACCAATTTATAAAAGTGAAACGTTGTCTGTTTGTTTGTTTGTTTGTTTGTTTGGGGAGCTTTCACGGGATAACGGCTGGACGGATTTTGATGAAATTCGGAATAGAGATAGCTTATACCTTGGAATAAAACATAGGATACTTGTTATCCCGGAAAATTGTAAGTTTCCACGGGAAAACTGGAAAAATGTTGATTACTCACTGTAAAGTACGGTTGCCATGGAAACGAAATAACAAGTCTGTCAAAAAACATCAAGAGCATTGGTGCTTTACCTACTTTTGCATTGGTTTTTAATATCCTAGAAGAAAATATAATGTTTTTTTCGCGATAAACAGTAGTCCGCGCGAACGAAGTCGCGGGCGGGAAAGCTAGTATTTAATAATTGTACTATTTGTTGGATCTGCAGAATCCGACATATCGCCGAGGCGTGCCGGAACGACCATGAAAGTAATTTAAAACACGCGTAACACAACGATAAAAGCTACAAAAGAAAATAATTCCAGTTCGCCGCCGATTTACTAAACATTTCAAAACATTGTTCCGTCGTTTCACAGAAACTAATAATTCGCCAACCATGGCATTGGCGCTAAAATACTCCTGACCAAGAATTGAAAAGAGAACAGATTCCACACCGCCTAAACTAAAGTGAAGCACCAAGACATGCCGATCCGCTCGTACGCACAAGCTTCCACACACACACTTACACCACGTTATGCCGATCAGACGCCACGTCGCAGCAAGATCTCGTCCTTGTTAGTCGTGTTAATTCTGCAAGTTCTCACGGAAAATCATGAAAAATATGTAATAAAATTGTGTATCATTCCCAAATTATCCCCTCACGCACATACGCAGACGCCATATGCTATGCTTCACTCGTTTGTTTGGCGAAGTAGACTCCGACTTTTTTAAACCTACTTGCTCCTGACCTATAACGGTTACCTAAATACCTATTGAACAGTGAGGTAAACGTTTACATTCATTCGTTATTGGATCATGGTCTCTGCTGTATTATTTTTACTCTCGTTTAGATATCTGATTTGCTAAAAATCTTCTGAATTAATTGTGGTGAAATTTATAAGTGACTATGCTCAGCTGGAGTCTCTAATATTTTTTGTTGTTGAATATTTGCAATTTCATAGGTTTTCACGATTATTATTCAATAGGTGAAAATAGTGTAGTGCTTCTTTAATCGACTTCTAAAAGGAGGAGGTTCTCAAGTCTTCTGTATTTTTAGGTTGTCTGGAAAAAATCGCTTTTAGCAATTAGACCGCCTATTGTGCCTAATTTAATAAATAAAAACTCTTGTATATTTGTCCCTTATTTTTGGTGTCAATAATGTGTTTTATTTTTATTTATTTTTTGTTTGTTTGTTATGAACTAAAACTTCTGAACTGTTTAGATATATTTTTTGTTTTGAAAGGTTAACTCCGATTAGGTCACATTTTATTTTCAAAATAGGTTTAGTTGTTTTAGTAGCAGGATAAGGATGCAGGATTTCTGAACCGATTTGAATGATTCTTGTTTCATTTAAACGGGTAGATTGACATCATATGTCTCATATTGTTTCATTTAAACGGGTAGATTGACATCATATGTCTCATATTGTTTCATTTAAACGGGTAGATTGACATCATATGTCTCATATTGTTTCATTTAAACGGGTAGATTGACATCATATGTCTCATATTGTTTCATTTAAACGGGTAGATTGACATCATATGTCTCATATTGTTTCATTTAAACGGGTAGATTGACATCATATGTCTCATATTGTTTCATTTAAACGGGTAGATTGACATCATATGTCTCATATTGTTTCATTTAAACGGGTAGATTGACATCATATGTCTCATATTGTTTCATTTAAACGGGTAGATTGACATCATATGTCTCATATTGTTTCATTTAAACGGGTAGATTGACATCATATGTCTCATATTGTTTCATTTAAACGGGTAGATTGACATCATATGTCTCATATTGTTTCATTTAAACGGGTAGATTGACATCATATGTCTCATATTGAGACTACGATGAAATTTTACCAAAATCCACCTATCTACTGATTTCTAGCAAAATGCACAGAGATTTCATTCTGAATACATTGTACAGTTTAGTTAGAGCGTTCTAAGCGCTGTAGCACGCAATGTTTTATTTGATACTAGCTGTGCCCGCGGCTTCACACGCGTGGTTCAACTTCAACTTTCAGACGACTGAAGGAATTTTGATCAAATGTTGGTATATTGGTAGTTTGGTCCTGGAATAGTACATAGAGTACTTTTAACCTAGAGAAATGACCACGCGTGCGAAGCCGCGGGTATTAGCTGGTAAAGCAATAAGAACGAGAAAGTAGGTGCAACGAAGATAATTTAAAAAAATGGTCTAGTGTACTTAAAATAAGCTACTGAACAAGAATAGTTTTTTTTTTATATTTTCTCTCTGTTTGTCTGTTTCTTAGTTTGTCAGTTTGTTTGTCTGTATGTTTGTTCGCGCATCACGTAAGAACTATTGGACTGATTGCAATGCGGTTTCTTTGTTGGGTAGCTTAGCATTTGACAACTGGGTACTTGGAATCTCAATCCGATGATTAAATACCGAGCAATCGATAACAAACTATTTGAAGGCTGAACGAATTTTGAAGAAATGTAGTATATTGTACTTTATATGTACTTTTGGTCCTGGAATAACACGTATGGGCTACTTTTGAATGAAATCACCACGCGGGCAAAACCGCGGGCACAGCTAGTTATAAGTATAGATTGACGTTTAGACATTGTTGAACCCAGGTTCATTTTCTGGAATACCTGTCTTGGGACCCATACGTATCGGTGTGATTTTAAAGACGATTTACTTCAAAAAATCACATTACCGTTTGAAAACTCCCTACTTTATTGAAGGCGTTCATCTATACCTTCTCTTTTCCGTGACAACATGTGGTATAAATAATTTGATGAAAACACAAATATATTATATATTAGAATATATTATATGCGGCGCACCGAGAGTAGTGCTGTGCGTGGGAACCAGCCGTTTAATTGTTCTCGCGTTATATAACGGTTCCAATGCAGCGTTTAGCATACTCGATGGCGCCTTAGGTTCAGTATGTGTGACGCGTGCCAACAGCCTGTTAGAATTTTGAATGTGTGTGTCATGTCGTGCAATGTGCATGTGCATTGCGAAGGCACAGAAATGTAAGTTTGTTTTGGGTTATTTTTTGGGCACTTCAGAAAACTTATCAACCATCATTTATTATTCATCAAATAAGTAGTCGATGATCGGTAGTTACTTAAATACTGCTAGTTGACTTAAATAATAATAATAATAATAATATATTTGGGACAATTCCACACCAATTACCTAGCCCCAAACTAGGATACCCTGTAATATGGGCACTAGATAACGGATAAACATACATAAATACGAATATCACATCCATGACTCGGAAACAAACATTTCTGCTCATCACACAAATGATTGCACCTTGCAGGATTCGAACCCGCGACTGTTTGGTTTCGTTCCTAGGGTCTCTAGCCACTAGACCAACCGGCAATACTGCTAGTTGCCTTAAATACTGCGCGTGCGCACGCGGCTAGGTACTGGTAACTAACTATTACAACGAAAATTTGATTTTATATTAAAAAAATTGATGCACATCAAATTAACTTTCATTTTCATGTATATACAAAAAGTAGATTTTATGATTTGCAGTTAAATACTACCCTTTTTTACACGACTGCCCAATAAAAGGAGTGTGATGTTTTTAGGATTCATGTATGCTTGCTTATATGTATGTGAGTTTATTTAATCTACATAACTTTTAAATGCATGAACAGATTTAGATGTATCGGGTATCATAAGAATCCTTACATTCCCGCGAGTAACATAGCTTTTTTTTAAATTCATTTTATTTGCAGCACAAAAGGCAAAAAATACCTTCTAATTTTACATTATGGTATCCAATTGAAGGTCTTGTTAAGCACTTTCCAACAGTATATAATTTATTGGCATAAGTTATTTGTTGGCAGGTCAGCCGTGTTTTTTAGTTTTTAAGCTAGTTATTTAATTGTGAGTCATTTATATTTGGGACAAATTCATCATCACCCACCTAATACCTGCTAGGACAAGGCCTCCTGTAGAGAGAGGCATCCGACACGCTGTAGAGAGAGGCATCCGACACGCTGTAGAGAGAGGCATCCGACACGCTGTAGAGAGAGGCATCCGACACGCTGGTCCGGTATTGTTGGATGGATGTCACGTCATGTCGTGGAATTTTAATATTTTAGAAAATGCCTCCCAATATAATAAACTAGTTGCGCCCTGCGGTTTCACCCGCTAACACCTGTCACTTTAACAGTGTCCTTTCTGTCCCGCTAGATTATCTCTTAGTTAGCATCTTCAATGCAGCCATGAGCAATTTCTCCTTCCCCGACGCCTGGAAGAGTGCCGACGTCATTGGCATTCACAAACCAGGAAAGAAGGCATCCGAGCCCTCTAGCTACCGCCCCATCAGTCTCCTCAGCTCTCTGGAGAAGATCTACGAGCGAATCCTTCTGAATCGACTCTGGTCCTCCGTGAAATCCAAAAAACTCATCCCCGATGAGCAGTTCGGCTTTAGAGCAAGACACTCCTGCCCTCAGCAAGTGCACCGCATCACGGAACACATTCTTAAGGGTTTAGGAAACCAAAACCCCAAACCACTATAACCCCGGTGTGTTCAAGTCAAGAGTGAATAGGTAACTACTAGGCAAGCGTGCTACACCTTCGACCACATCATCGCTTTACATCAGGTGAGATCGTGGTCAAACGATTGCCTAGTCCGTAATAAAAAAAAAGAAGAAATAAAGCCGTCTTCCTAGACGTGGCGAAGGCCACGCCGGGCTGATATACAAGCTGTACCAGCTCGGGTTGCCAGATCGTCTTGTGGTTATAGTACAAGACTACCACACCAGCCGGAGCTTCTACTATCATGTAGAGGGCGACCGACCCACACCCCATCCTATCAGAACCGGACTCCCTCAGGGCTCCGTGCTGTCTCCACTCCTGTTCACACTTTACACAAGCGATTTCCCCCGCACTCCCAAAGTAGAGATCGCTCTTTTTGCGGACGACACCGCGATTTATTCCACCGGATGGAAACCAACCGTTCTTCAAAGAATCATCCAACGAGCGCTCTGAGCACTCGATGGATGGTTCCGTAAGTGGCGAACAACGGTTAATCCCGAGAAGAGCGTAGCAATGAGTTTCACTCACGGGGCTTAACGCTATTTTCCAATCGACAACATCACGATTAATGACCAACCCATACCGTGGGAAAGGTCAACTAAAGGAGTCACCCTTGACTATCGACTCAACTTCGACATGCATATCAGCACCGTCCACAAAAAGGCGGCGCGTTTTACCAATACCGCCTCGCGTTTCTCCAAGGCAGGCACAGTAAAATGTCCCTCAGAAATAAGTTGACACTTTACAAAAGCTGCGTCTGACCGACAATGACATACTCGTCCGTAGTATTTGCTCACGCCTCCAGCATTTCCCTAGAGAAACTACAGACTTTACAAAATAAATTCGTCCGCTGTGCAGTAGATGCCTCCTGGTATCAGAGGAACATAGACCTGCATAGTGATCTCAAGCTTCACTTGATCCTTCAATATATGAAGGATGCCTCTCCCAGGCAGCTGATAAACATATACAGACGACTGCACGTTTATTATATCTTGGGATATTGATAATATATTATAACACAGAGACACACGGTCTCTGTGTCATATATTATGGCGTCGGGCATGTTTAAAAAAAAGCGAAATCCCAACGTTTATGGCCGAGCTGACATCGGGTATACTTTCGAATTTAGGATTTCACGTAGCGTATTTCGAAAATATACCTCCATACAACGCTATCGTAACACAGATTTCTGTCAACAAGAAGATGAAGGCGGGTGCTCGCTACGCTTCGCTCCCGCCTTCGTCTTCTAACCTATCACGACCGTGTCGGCGCGCTACTGAAGGTATGTAGGTACCTATATTAGTACTTTGGTTCTGGAATAACTCATAAGATCCTTATATCCCAGAAAAACAACCACGCGAGCAACGCCGCGGGTACAGCTAGTTAACAAATAAAATTCAATTAAAATTTGCAAACACGATTATAAAACTAATATCTGGGTATGTGGTGTATCATCAGTTTCAAAATTACACGGGCTCAAAAACTTGTAAATTTTCATATTTTTCAGTCCGTGTATGCTAATGATATCCTCTTAAATCTATATTATATTGAACCACGGGTACATACACGGGGCGTGACAAGGCCTTACCGAATACTATTATTTATTCTGTGGCCTAACCATCCTTGGCACGTTACTATTCCCATAAAGTGCGGACGGTTATCGTATCGGTGAAGTAAGGAGCGCATAACCGTTATATTTCGCTATCATTTAACAAAGGTTTGACGTCATAACTTTATATTACTCATCATTATAAAATTTCAGGTAGAAACTACTGCTGAACATGGGATGTTTTTAATCAACTAACCAACCACTCTTTCCGATCCAATCTAAGCGGAAGGTTTCTATCACGATAAGGAATTTATTTTAATGATTTCGGTACCGTTTTGTTTTTTTAGCTAAATTTCACAGCGGTATGCAATTTTAAGTTATCTATATTTTACCTGGATATTAGATCAAGAAGTTGATGGGATAAATGCCTTTTGTTCGCTGAACCGTCCGACCATAAGGCCCACTCATGCCTACTTTTTCATTTCAGCAGCGAAATAAAAAAGTAAATAAACGCCACCAAATTAAAATGGTTAATATTGAGTAGGTACATAGTATGTTATAATCATCAGCCTATACTTGGCCACTGCTGGACGTAGACCACTCATAATGTACGCCACTGAGCTCAGTCTTCAGCTTCCTCATCCATTTTCTGGATTCCGGCCGCTTTTCGCAGGTCATCACTCCATGTCCATACACAGTATGTACATTCATAATACGTACATAGTATGTACCTACTACATACATAAAAACAACTGAGTTTTTTAAAAGAGTTCTTTATGGCAGCTATGATAACCGATAAAGATAGGAAGATATGTCCTTAGAAATCAAACGTTAGTTTCAAACCTATAATAAGTATTAATAACTCACCAATCTAAAGTTGCTACAACTTCATGAAAATAAACAGCTTGATTTTGTCGATCCTAAAATAAAGTATAAAAAGAAAGTTTGACTTCCATAAAGTTAGTTAGTAACTTCAAAAAAAAAACCATTCATCTTTTTGTTTGTTGCAACAGAATTCAGTTTTGCGTTAAAATAAACAAGAAAAATCGATTATACAAAAATCTTTGAATGCAGTTTTAATACGTTTGAAACCTCCAGATGGATTTCTAAGAACATATCTTCCTATCTTCAAGATAGGAAGTTGTTTTATTGATTGTTTATTTTTGTTGACTGTTACAACATAAAGTTTTTTTTCTGAAGTTGCTGTAACTTTATGGAAGTCATACTTATTATTTACATACTTTATTTTAGGAACGAGAAGTTGCTGAAGTTGCAGCAACTTTAGATTAATATGTTCTTACAACTTTTTATACGTTTGAAACATCTGGATGGATTTCTGAGAACATATCTTCCTATCTTGAACCGTTGTCATATCTGCCATAGCGATCACTTTGAAAAAATTCTGTCTGTATACATTATACATATGAGTATATATAAGTTTGTATATACTATCCTACATGGCCTTGTACGTCTGTTGCAGACTTTAAGCAGCGTCTGTGTTCTGTGAAAGTCACTGTTGTTGATGGCTTACAGATCAACACGGGAGCAACAACCTAGTGCAAAATTGCAAATGTGAGTTGCAGTTAGTCTCAGGTCACAGTAGAGTAACATTATTTTTATACCGGTATCATTTAACCTAAAACGTTCCTTCTGTTATCGGCTTCCCGCAACCGAGCGACCGAATTACGAGTCAGCACATGTTTTAATTGATATAATCGTTTATTCGTGCGAGCAGCCGTGGGCATTATTAGCGCTCTAGGGTTGGGCAAAAGCGGGCTTGTAAAGGCAGACTAGGTTGATATTACCCGGGATTTTGGGGAAAATACCGGTAAAAAATTACGTGAACTTCTTGATACGTACCTATTTTCCTATTATCTTTTAAAATTAGCAAAACAATTCATTCGTATTTCATAAGTCAGATATTTCTGTCTATTAGAACGAATCGGTATTAATCTATTCACTTTCATAGACATAAGATCATAGTATGTGTGTATTTTCAATTATATAAAAAAGAAAAAGAAGAGTAAGGGTAAAAATATTAATTTATACAAACAAGAAATATTACGCATGATGAAAAACCAGACTACGAACAAAACTAAAAAGAGGCAAAAATTGCTAACCAACTTTAAATCGTTATAGATCCTAAATGGTAATTCGAAATGCCAATGATAAGAGAAACTTAACGATAATTTTAAAATACCTATTCAATGATACCCCACTTAACATCGTTCGACTTTTTTTTTTTCATATTATGGCGTCTAGTTGTCGCCATATTGAATATTGTATAATGTCACTCGCGAAATTAAGAGAAATCGATTGACGTAAGAATCATCAAATTCTGTCCACGCTTATGATTTATATAGTGCTACAAAGGAACATACATACATATATACATACATACATAGGTTAATAAACACATTACCCGAATTTTGCATTGCGCAGTCTAGTAAAAAATTGTAGCAAAACATTCTCGGATAGTTTATTGGATCAGAAATTATTAAATAAACTTATTTAGTAAACTTAATGAAAGTTGTACTAAGCACGCATTTTGTATAAAGAAACGCTCGAGCTAAACCAAAATCGTTTAGCTGACTCTCACAAAATTCTGGATGGCAATGCAGTAATGGGCTGGCAGTACGCGTACCCTCAGACAAGCAAGGCGCTTGTCTGAGGGTACGCGTACTGCCAGTACTGTTGGTCCCGTTACTTCAATTTATAAATATTTTTTACCAAATACCTAAAATCCCGTTATAGACTCGCGAACGTACCACATCCCTAGCTGTTAGCAACAACAACATATTAAAATTTACTGTGGTTTAATCCTTTACGACACATGGCGGCCCTTCCAAACGATCTGCTAAAGGAAGTGGAGAAGGCCATCTTTGATAAACAGCTAATGGGGTCGCGAATTCTCCCATGATGTCATTGAGGGACTTTTGGGCGGCGACAAGGGTATCATGATTGATAGGGATTTAGGTGGTATTAAGGATATCTAGTAACGCTACAGTATAAACCATTGTTAGAAGTGTGTAGTCTGTCTATTAAAATATCAGTAGTTAAATAGGTTTTCTGAACACCTGGATATACAGTAGTTATTATTTGCGCATATCCTGAGTAGACTTGATATATATTTATTTAGTACTTTATGCACAAAAACAGAGGAGTACTTAATGCTATGACAGCATTTTCTGCCAGTCAACCTGGTCGTGCAAGAAAGATGTGTATAGACGTGCACCCGAGATATATATAATAGAAATTGTGAATTTATATAAATAAAACTTTTAATAAATTGTACATAGATTATAACTCAAAAATATATATACTTACCTATTATTGAAATATATATATATATATATATATATATATATATATATATATTATAAAATTAAACAGCTGGTGGTGTTAACAAAAACAAGGATGATAGCAAATTTTAGGAAATCTTTAAGTAATGCTCCCGCGTGTTACTTTATTTTGTTTGATGGTCTTGAAATTTAATTTAATTTCAAATGAACTGGATTTTCTGAACTACAATCGTGGGCTGGAATGGTTAAAAGCTAGGTGATGCCTATTTATCGGGCTAGGCTAGCTTGTCCACTACTTCCCCTCATGGAAAGTGACCTAAAGCGCTCATTAAATTATTCAATTTCAAGTAAACCTAATTAGGATCCTAACTAGGTGAAGGATAGGAATATATTGATTACACTGACCTAATATTAACAGCGGTTAAACCTTCATAATAAGGATTCCGATAAATTGAATAATGTAATAAGCTTTTGAGGCAAGCACGCTTGTCTAGTAGATATCTATTCATCAATGCTTGCTTGCTTGTCATATGAGGTAGTGCTGGCCTCTGGTGTCACAGTTTGTCAGGCCACCCGAGGGCCTCTAGCTTAACAACTGCTATTAATCAATAACAGCCGGGACCGACGCTTAACGTGCCTTTCGAAGCTCGGAGCGGAGGAAAACCGCACATAACTAAGAAAAGTCATTGGTGCAGGGCCTAGGACCGAACCCGGTATAGTTGGATTCGAAATCGCACTAGTAAGCCGATAGGCTACCAGCGCTATACACACACGATTATACGTGTATTATTAACCAAGAACAATTGTGTGCAAAAGTATTCAAAAATAAGCACTATGTACAAAGTGGTACGTGCTGTTAATTTTATTTGCGCAAGAAGACTAAACCACCTTTCAAATATATTTCTAACTAGTGACTTGTCCCGGCTTCGCACGGGTAGCGCTTACATCGCGGCATTTTTCTTACTTTTAACATTTTTAAACCCGTCGTATGTTCTAAATAAAATACGCCAGTAAGCGTAGTTCAAATCTTTGGCAGCAACGATCGTGGTGTTTTTTAACCATAGACAACTACATTATTACTCAAGTACTTGACAGACTTGTTATTATTTCGTTTCCATGGCAACATGTAATATTTTTGATACCTTGGGTTTACATTATATCAATTTTAGTAGAGACCTCTAATTTTTTGAAAAGTAAAATACTGCCCATGTTACTCCCTGATAATGTAGCTTTCTATAGTATTTTTTTTAAATCGGTTCATTATTTTTTAAGTTTATCCATTATAAACAAACATACAAACAATCAAATCTTTCCTCTTTATATTAGTGTAGATGAGGTAGCGTTAGGTAGACATTCATGAATGAATGTCGAATGAGGTAGTACTGACATCTGGTGTTAGAGCTTACCAAGCAGCCCAAGAGCCTCAGATGTGGCTTAAAACATCACGTGACTTCAGTCAGATCACCAACTGCTGAACCTAGGTCTCTTCCATATAAAGGAGGTTTTCGTCATAATCACCACAGTTCGCAGGCGTCTTGGTGATCACAGTAGAGAATGCTTACAAAGGAAACAGCTGCCCATTTCCTGAATTCCTTACAGGCAGAGGAAGCGTGGACCTAGTATCAAGCTGGACCACAACCCAAACGTCACAACACATACCATCTTTTAAGTTTTTTTTTGTAGCTTAACGACTGATATCAATTATTGTGCCTCTGAAGCACGGAGCTATGGCAAATACACACATAACTTATAACGCAGTTGTGCCCTGTGAAGCACGGAGCTATGACAAATCCGCACATAAATTATAATGCATTTGTGCCATGTGAAGCATGGAACCCTGGCAAATGCGCACATAACTTTTATCGTATTTGTTCCCTCTAAGTCTAAATGGAGCATGGAGCTATGACAAATCCGCATATAACTTATATCTCAATTTTGCCTTCTGAAGCACGGAGCTATGACAAATCCGCACATAACTTATAACGCACTTATGATGGCATTGGTGCAGGGCCCAGAATCGAACAGAATATCATTGAATTGCTAAACGATATTATTACCGCTTGGACACAATCTCTACCTATAACGTATGGCGCCCAACTTATTGTTTTGTGCTAATATTCCAAAAACTTCGCTCACCAAGTCATGGTGGGCGGCAGTTGGACTACTAATTTAGCACTATAAAAAATGCCGTCAGATTACGATTTGTTAAGATTTATACCACCTATTAATTCGTTGCTTAAGAGTTATTTATTAGGTACTTTGCGCTGTGGTTTTTGCTCTTCTGCTCTTCGAACCGGAGCGAAACAACATCTAGGGCTTGCTTAAAAATTGGTAAGCAATTACTTGTTCAAAATGTTTTTACACTATCCTTACGTGTTTTTAGAAATGCAAGGTCCTCAGAATCGACTGCCAAAGGGCTAGACTTCAAGAAGGCTGTAATATCGGAAGTGTTCAGTCACATAGGCATTCAACTCATTGGTTAAAAACTATTATTATTCATCAGAAGTTTCTAGTTGATTATTTACTTGTAGCTATTATTTTTATCTATTTTATTGTCATCATTAAACTTATATATGGATGTTCGTATATAGACTATATACGAACATACTATATAATATAGTGTACTTGTTATATTGCTATGTGTTGTTTAGTTTAGTTTGCAGATTCTGTTTGGTATTATGTACCAATATTATTTCTTGATGTTTCTTGATGCACCACCGACCGATAAATTTGTATGTCCATTTCTTTCTATTCAAAGGTTGCCTGGAAGATATTGCTATTTAGCAATAAGGCCGCTGATTGTACGTTCTAGTTTTTAATTTTCTTATCTACTGTTTTTACTTGCTTGGTGTGCAATAAAGAGTTGTTTTATTGTATTGTATAGGCCCTAAAATAGAATCAAAGGTTCTCTCGATTCGGTTTCCAATCATTGGGGAAGAACCGACAAGAAACACGACGGTTGATCTATCACTGGCTAAATTGGTCTAACTTCTGGGACAGTAGATGGCGGCAAAATCAGGTCTTGCTTATCTTCAAGTCTTACAAGCAGGGAAAAGAAGTTGAATGACAAGAGCTGGAAGACGAAAGAGGCTGAAAATAGGAAAACTACTGAACTGATTATAATCCTGTTTGCACTGCTGTTGTTGCTATCCAACAGGATAGCCCAAGATCTAACTTAAAATAATATATACTCGTATTTTGCATCTGCGTACATTTAGAAGAAGTCGAGATATTTACAGTGAACATTTTGTCTCTGATTTTATTTGTTACTTAAAGGGTACTACTACACTGATAACAATTCGGTTTTTACTAGTCGATAGAAAAAAATACAACTTTAAAGATACATTAGTTCTAGGTATATTTAGTAGTATTTTAGGTGAATATACCGCGAACGAAGTCGTAGGCAACAGCGAAGTCACTGGTTACATTGCCCTTCAAGACGGAACACAGTGATGTTACGTCCAAACATATTTTTTTGATACAGGTTGAGATTTTGAACAGGGGCATCTGTAATAACCGTTAAATATAGGAAGTTATCCATCTAAAGTTTTTCAAACGAATTAAAACTGAACTTAATTATTTTTTTAAACATTTTTTTTCCATCTACAATCGATTGAATGTGAATATTTTTTTCGCGGTATTGGATTCCGAAGAATATACAAAAAAATAAATGTTTTTTTTTTAAATTTAATCGATTTTAAGTAGAAGCAAAATATTTTTCAATAATCCATAAATACAGTTTTATACAAAACTCACATACATACCTACTCTACATACATAGAGTCCTTGTCCACACTAATAAAAGTCTCACGATCTTCAGCGGAAACATAAAATTAATACTCATACAGGTACTCGTCCATTGTCAAATACTCGTAGCCAAGGGCAAGCGAGTACGTAGTCAAGGGCTTTTTGTGTACTCTATAGTTTATTACTAGTTATTGCAAAGTGTGTGGTATTTCTGTAATTTAATTAGCAGTACAGGCAGCATCAGACTCGCCAGTTCCTTATGGGTTTAAATTTAAATGTTTTTTTAAGGTTCCGTAGTCAAACAAGGAACTCTTATAGTTCCTTCATTTCCGTCTGTCTGTATGTCACAGCTATTTTATTTACAAACTGTTAACACTACAATGTTAAAGTTTTGGCACATTTCGCTACATAGAGGTGCAAGTTATATTTTTTAAATCTTTTCTCTTTCCATTCTATCCCCGCTCTAACTCATAAAGTACAGTTATATTACAAGACTAGCTGTACCCTCGGCTTCGCACGCGTGGCCATTTCTCTAGGTTAATAGTACTCTATTCTATTATACTATTGCAAGACCTAAAATACCAATATGCCATCATTTAAACAAAATTCCTTCAGCCGTCAAAAAGTTTTTATCGATTGCTCGGCTTCTATTCATCGGATTGATATAATAAGTACACCAGTTTTTAAGTCAAACCCTAAACTATCCAACGGTGAATCATCGCAATTGCTCTAGTAGTTTTTACGTGATGCGTGAACAGACTAACAGACAAACAGACAACACGAATTTTAAAAATGTTTTTTTTAGTAGCTTATTTTTAGTACCCTAGGTTTTAAAAAAAAACTTCGTGTTACAGATTTTTTGGTACTTACTTCTTTATTATGACTAAAAAGTCCTTCACTTTTGAGTAAAATAATAAAAATGTGTGTTTTATTACATCATTTTAATCATGCCTATAAAACAGTACCATTACATACCTACTGACTGACTGACTGACAGACAACGCTGGGCGTTGTCTGTCAGTCTAAACCGGTGGACCTAGGTATTTGAAGTTTGGAGGAATATTCCTTGAGTATCCTAGAGGTGAACTAAGGAAGTAACTATAAACCGTAAAATATGAATACCAACTCCAAATAAAATACCCCTACTCTGCTCGGACCCTTTAATTTACCGGTATGAAAAGTATCCAATGTCCTACCTCGAAGTATGAACTCAAATCATGCCAAGTTTAATTTGAATTCACTCAGTAGTTTCAGCGTGATGCACATCCAAGATACAGACAGACAGACAGACAGACAGACAGATAGACAGACAACAGACAAAAATTAATAAAAAAACAGTTTTGGCTTCAGTACGAATAATAGAACAGCCTCTAAAAAATTAATTACTAAATATCTTCAATGTACAGAATTTGGTCCCATATCCCGCAGGAACCCTTTATTTTTTTGGTATAAAAAGTATCCTCAATTTTCAATCATCGTATAAACTATGAATATGGCAAGCCCATGGATTGGCATGGCCTTGCCATATCTAATATGACTATCTAATCTTGACTATCTAAATATGACCATGATCTATGACTATGCCAAGTTGCATCAAAATCCGTGCAGTAGTTTCAGCGTGATACGTGTTCTTTTAAATAGATTTCAAGCCCTATCCTGCGGGAACCCTTTAATTTATCGGGATGAAAAGTATCCATTGTCCTACCTCGTAGTATGAACTCAAATCATGCCAAGTTTCATTTGAATTTATTCATTAGTTTCGGCGTGATGCGCTGCCAGGATACAGAGAGACAGACAGAAAGACAAAAATTAAAAAATGTACAGTTTTGGCTTCAGTATTGAATATATAACAACCTACAAAAAAATTACAACATATGTTCAATGTACAGAATTTGGACCCCTATCCTACAAGAACCCTTTATTCTTTCGGGATGAGACGTATCCTCAATGTTCACCCATTATATAAACTACGACTGTGCCAAGTTGCATCAAAATCCGTCCAGTAGTTTCAGAGTGGTAAGTGTTTTGTTAAATAACTTTCAACCCTTATCCTGCGGGAACCGTTTGATTTTTCGGGATGAAAAGTATCCTATGTCCTACCTCGTAGTATAAACTAAAATCATACCAATTTTCATTTAAAATTAATTCAGTACCTAGTTTTGGCTCGATGCCTAGCCAAGATACAGACAGACAGACAGACACAAAAATGAAAAAAAAAAACAGTTTTGGTTTCAGTATGGAATACAGAACAGACTCCAAAAAAATGTAATAAATATCTTCAATGTACAGAATTGGACCTGTTACAGTTTTATTATAGTATATTATAAGTATAGATAGATGACATACGTTCAAAAACTAAAACTGACTACGGTCGGGTAAAAAGTAGCCTATGATACCTGAAGACGAATCGATTGACACCTCGCTTGTCAAAATCGAACCATAAGGGGCGACGCTATGGTGGAACATCCATACACATATATATACTGTTAAACTCATTACCCTTCCCTTGCTTAGCTGTAGTCGGGTAAAAAGAGAAACTAGGGCACGAGCGCATAATACGAATTTACTAACAAAATTATCATGGCTATCTAGGGCTCAAAATGTTGTACCGACCCCACATAATAGTGGGAAAAGGGGAGGGAGATGATAACGATGATGGTATGAAAGAAAAAGCTGGGAACAGCCTTGGAGAGAACTGAATGGAATTTTGTTAATCAACGGGTTTCTTTATTGTCAGGCACTTAACAAGTAGGCGCTATTAGGTTATTTAAATCCATTGTAAAACAGCTTTTATTAAAAAAAAAAAAAAAAAAAAAATTCAAATTAGTTACAACACAACCAAAAACAGGCTTCAAGATAAGATTTCAAGAAAAAATGCTATAAGAATAATTAAACGAACTAATTTTGCAAACAAATTCAGATATTGTACCTACTACGAGTATAGCGACACACGATTTTACGACTTACCAAAGTTAAAATATGGTTTTAAATAGTGTAGGTATGTGTCGGCGGACTTTATGAATGAGCGTCTCGGCATGAATGAAGGGCGGATGTGACGTCACACGATGGCGCCGCGCGTATACCACAGAATACGCAGCAGTAACTTAGCTAGCACCTATCGAGAATGTCATAGTAAGTATTATGTATGACATAAGACAGTAAGCAATTATTTGCAATTTGTGTTTTAAATTCGGTCATAGAATATGAATGGATGGAGAATGAATTATTTAAGCAATAACAAATTCTAAATTAGTTAGCAACATATTAGTTAGGAACATATTACTTAGGAACATATTAGTTAGGAACATATTAGTTAGGAACATATTATTTAGGAACATATTAGTTAGGAACATATTAGATCGATGAGAACAAACGTTCGAGTGATCTAGCTTCCATTGTAACAAACTATTTGTCTCTCAAGGTCATATTTGTTTTTTCCCACAAAAATAAAGGGCTCCCACGACTTATTACTTATTCGTAGGCTCCCACACAAAAACTAGGAGTATACGAATAGTAAGGAAAATGAAGAAATATGAAAGCAGTTCCATTTTGCCTGAAATCAAAGATACCGCCGAGACTAGGTCTTACGTTAAACATGAAGAGAAGGCGAAGTGGAGTCACAGTTAAGTAAATTTTAATGATGAATTGTCTATTCGTCTGTAAAGTGTGAATTTGGCGCCCTCTGAACTTGCCGCCCGGGGCATAGGCCCCGGCTTGCCCCCCCCCCCCCCCCTAGATCCGGGGCTGACGAATGTTGTGTTTTTGTGAGGTTTAACCCGAACTACTATAAGCAAAAGGCAACCGTCCATTCAGTAAACACGAGGAAAAAACACCACCTTACTACACAACCTAAAACGAAATTACTTCATAACAGTGCATTTTACACCCCCATTATTTTATTTAATCATTTACCCGATACTATCAAGAACGTACCATTTGATTATTTTAAGAAACTGCTATATAAATTATTGACTGCGAATTGTTGCTACACTATAAATGAATACATGAATTTAAATTTTAATGCTAGGTGAACTTCACACTATTTTTTTAATTAAATTGTCGACATTGTTTATTTTTACGGTTATTTCAAATTATGTTTAAAAAAAAAACGTATAAGTTTATGCACAATACTAGTTTTATATTATTTTGTAATCAAAATATATTAAGGCTAGCCATTGAATATAATATTGCATGCCACATTGGTATTTATAGATATAAATGCAACATGTTTAGCATTAAGACCCTGTAAAGCAATAAATTAATTTGAATTTGAAACTTAGGATAGCTACGATTCAATATCAATCTCGATTTTGAACTCAGTATTTCACAGCAAAGGATTTCGGGATTGCTCAAACACGACAAACGGAGTCGCAGAAAAAAAGACCCGACTTCCAGTTGTTGCCAACGACTTGTAATCATAAAAACATAATAAACATTACATAAATGCAACAGCCCTGCCACGTATTACTACACTATCAATATTTCACCAACAAAACCTCATTTACGATTCACATTGTTGTAAACAATTTTATGGCAATAATCTCACGCGAGTTGAATCAATTTATTAGTATTATACTGCATTGAATGGAGGCTGATTCATGCACCCACACATGCACATTCATTGTTAAAGTCAACAACACGATTCGTTTATTTTTGACGCGATTTATGTTGTCACTTGGTGATATTTTCCGTCAAGTGTCAGAGCAAGAAGCTTGGATTGGGTCAATGGACAAGAGATTCAAGAATCTCATCACCTGTCATAATGATGATGATGACAGATGTTTCATCATCATCATCATCAGCCGTATGACGTCCCACTTTTGGGCATAGATTCTCACCAGGTCTTCGGTCCACCTCTAAGGGCTCGTCCATCTTCAAATTCGTGGTCGCCATTCGAGAACATTTCTTCGCAATCAAATTGTTACTGGTTTTACGTGCTATTGTTTGTTTGTTTGTCGTATTAGGTAGTACTGGCCTCTGATGACAGAGTTTGTCAGGCCACCCGAGGGCTTACATGGCTTAACGACTGCTATTAATCAATTACAGCCGGGACCTAAAGCTTAACATGTCCATCGCAGCACGAACCACCAACATGTACATGCTAAGAGCTATTTTCGGTAGCTTTAGTTCTTCGGATTTCATTCCGGATCCTGAAACCTGTATCAAGATGTGTTTTTATGTTGTATGTATAATCAGTAGTAAAATACAGCAAAGGTACTGCGTACAATTTTGTAGTTATGTAGCTACAGGCAAGTGACAGACTTGTTGTCAAGTGTCCCATAATGTTTGTTTTATTAATCGACTTGAGAAAATTCTCAATTCGACTATATGTTTTTTGTTTATCTTTGTTGTTTTTTGTGTGTAATATCTTTCCGCTCGCTTTCCTGTAATCTATGGGAGTGATTTCGTGAAATGTGTGACAGTGTTAACAGTTTGTTAACATCTTTCCTTTCGCTTTTCTGCAATCTATGGGAGTGATTTCGTGATAAGTGTATGAGTGTTAACAGCTGTTACATATGTTAGCAGATAATAAAAACATCATATACGACTACTGTAAGGCTCGCTCTTTTTTTTTTGTTTGTTGGTGTAGCCCTCCACTGTAGACTCGTATACATTTTTACAGAATAAGACTTTTTAAAACTAAGAGAGCTTGTAGGTCGCCCGTTTCTTGTCCGCTTGCTGACAAGAACCTGCATTCCTTGATAAACTGCGGCAACAATTTGTTACAAGCAGGTGGCGCTCACCGACATGTTAAGGACCTGATTGTCAAAGTGGTATAAAAATAAAGAGTCCTGTAAGTTCCTGGAGCTGTCTCGTCACCGCGCGTACTCAGTGGATGACGCAAGCATTACAATAAGGAAGTGTGTTCAATTGTCCATGCGTGCGGCGGGGTATTCTGCAACGCTGGAATTATTACAACACTTAAAAGGGATTTCAAGGGAAGGATTTATCTATGGAAATTGTCATATGCTCGTTACTGGATTTTCGGCCTCTGGTGTTTATCTAGAGTTCTATCTAGAACTAGAATCTAGAGTTTATCAGGGCCGAGGGCTTCTGATATGGCTTAACGACTGCTATTAATCATGAACTGCCGGGACTGACAGCTTAACGTGCCCTTAAAAATACGGAGCGTTTTAAATCCGCACATAACATAGAAAAACTATAAAGGCGGAGCCGAGGATCGTATACGATATTGATTGTTTCTACTTTCCAATTTATTATTGTATCCAAATACTTGTGGGGTAAATGTTACCACAATCAGACCTACTTGTAGCAGAAATGTCCATAAAAGAATGTGAAGTGTATTAATTAGGTACTAGTAGGTACACCAACTGCACATAAACACCGCACTACGAGTACATCCAGTACGGTTGCAAGTTTTTATATATGCGTCATGTTAATATTATCTAGTCGGTAACATGTATCCAAATATTTGTGGGATAAAGGTTACCACAGTCAGAGCACCTGCTAGTCGCAGAAACGTCTCTATGGGACTGCGGAATGTCTTTTCTGATTTATATTCATGTAGTAGGTACACCAACTGCACATTGACACCGCACTACATCTAGCACGGTTTCGAGCACTAATTTATGCATCATGTTAATATTATCTAGTCGGAAACATGCATCCAAATATTTATGGGATACATTTTACCACAATCAGAACACCTTCTTGTCGTAGAAACTTCCCCATGTGACTGTGGAGTGTATTTTCTGATTTATTGTAATGAAGTAAGTACACCAGCTGCACATAGACACCGCACTACATCCAGTACGATTGTGAGTACTTACTTATGCGTCATGTTAATATTATGTAGTCGTTAAAATGTATTCATATACTTGTAACACATATTTTACCACAATCAGAGCACCTTCTTGTCGCAGAAAAGTCACCATGGGACTGTGGAGTGTTTTTTCTGATTTATAGTAATGAAGTAGGTACACCAGCTGCACATAGACACCGCACTATATCCAGTACTATTGTAAATACTTACTTATGCGTCATGTTAATATTATCCAGTCGTTAACATGTATTCATATACTTGTAACACATATTTTACCACAATCAGAGCACCTTCTTGCCGTAGAAACGTCCCCATGGGACTGTGGAGTGTATTTTCTGATTTATAGTAATGAAGTAGGTACACCAGCTGCACATAGACACCGCACTACATCCAGTACTATTGTAAATACTTACTTATGCGTCATGTTAATATTATCCAGTCGTTAACATGTATTCATATACTTGTAACACATATTTTACCACAATCAGAGCACCTTCTTGTCGCAGAAACGTCTCCATAGGAATGTGGAGGGTACTTATTAATAGTAATGTAGTAAGTACACCAACTATACACAGACACAGCACCACAGTACCGTCGCGAGTACTCTAATTGCGATGTTGAGATGTATCCCATAATCTAATTATTTGCGGCGGGACAAATGTTACCGCTGTCAGAATACCTTCCCGTCACAGAATCTCCCACCATTCTAGGAATGTGGAGTGTATTGACTGATTTATAGTAATATGGTACACCATCACGCGTCGCACTACTTCCAGTACCTACTGTTACGATTTTTTTACATATGTACTCACAAATAAAATATTTAAATTACTCTATTATATAAACATACTTTAATTAAACTAAATGATGCAAGTGTATTGATTTTGTTTTTACTTATAATTACAAAACAAAAAAAAAAAAAAGTTTCTCTGAAGGACAGGATTCGTAATGAAGATATCCGACAGAGAACCAAGGTAACCGACATAGCTCTAAGGATAAGCAAGCTGAAGTGGCAATAGTCACATTTCCCGAAGAACCGATAACCGTTGGGGTAGACGAGTTCTCGAGTAGAGACCACGTTTAGGCAAACTTAGTGTAGGACACCCTGTGGCCAGGTGGAGTGACGACCTGCGAAAAGTGGCTGGGAGAAAATGGATGAGGAGAGCTGAAGACAGAGCTCAGTGGCGTGCATTAGGAAAAGCCCCTGTTCAGCAGTGGACAGATAAGGTTGATGATGACAATAATAACATGTCTTTATATTTTGTATTGTACATAGTTTAATTGATTTGACTTTCCTGAAAACTTTGTTAACTATGTTAAAGATTTAGATTCACACTAAAAAGGTTAAACTGAACTAATTTAATCGGTTCTCATCTACTCTATCTATCTATCTCTCTATCTCTCTATCTAATATAACAAAGAGGAAATTATGTTGTATGTATGTTTGTTTATTTGTAATCGATAAACTCAAAAAACACTGGACAGATTTTGAAAAAAAACAGTTGTAAATTTAAAACTTTCGCGATTCGAACACATATTTTGGTGGTTTCAAGTTGACTGTGTCCTGGAATCCCGTGATAAGCAAGTGTTCGCGTCGCGGTTTATGTCAGAAGAATTCTGCAGATGTCGTTAGTGTTGTGTGTCGTCATAATTCTGATTTTTACAAAAAAAAAATGCGCGTAGTTTAAGTAAAAAAAAAACACCTTTAGAAATCTACATTATCAGCGAATAAAATGGGAAGTATTTTATATTTCAAAAAATCCCTACGTTTATTTCAATAATGAGTTTTATAAAATTGACTGTAATAATGTCGATTATTCGATGTAACGGAATGACATGTTGCCGTGGAAACGAAATAATAATAAGTCTGTCACAAAGCATCAAGAGCGTGGGGTGCTATACTTTTGTATTGGTTTTTAATATCCTAAAAGAACATAGGATTCTTTTTTTCGCGATAAACTAAACACAGGCGTTGCTGCCAAAGATTTTGAATTACGATTACTAGCGTTTTTTTTAGAAGTTTTGACGTGTGTAAAAATGCTAAAAGTAAGTAAAATCCCGCGGTGTGAGCGCTACCACCGAGAAGCAATGAGCCGGGGCGAGTCACTAGAATACAATGAAATGGCTAAACCAATTAGACTTAAAACAAGACAGACAAAATACTTTACTTACTTACTTTACTTTACTTTCTTCAAGTAAAACCTTGAAGGAAGCGTCAGTTTAGCCACAGTAATAAAAATGAAAAATCTTAACAAGTCCCTAAAACGGAAATCTAAACTAACTAACAATTAGGATTTTTTAAATCAACCGTACAAATACGTCTGCTACATGTTCATACATATTTAACGTAACAACGTAAATCACCGATTATTTGACCAATGTACAATAAGCCTCTATATGTACATAATAAATTGAATAAATTCTAGCACACAGTTAATGAATTTTACTTCACATCAATTCGCACGATTTGTTATCATAACAAATGTGGGTGCGCGGAGTGAACCGTGATAAAATCGGCCATGGACTTGTCTGTGATTTCTGACTAGTGTTCCGTATAAGTTTCTCAGTTTTTTGTCCCTCTCATCCGTGATCAAGTAGAGCGGGAAAGATGAGTCTAATTTAAAGTTTTTATTTATTTGTAGGAAAACTACAGCTTAAAATTAAAAAGTGTCTAGCTATTTTCTCAATCCTAATGAGCTCTTTCTCTTGGTATATTTTTGATATCATTTAGTGACGGGGTCTCTTTCCAATCAATGTTCTAAGCATAAAGTAATGTTACCTTTGATTTTATTTTCTATCGAGTGGATTCATACTAATCATGTTTCTGTGTTTACAAAGTACGAGTTAATATGTGAAATTCTGATGTGATTGCAATCTCATAGTTCTGGGTTAATTAAAAAACAAGATACAGACGTTCAAAAATGATCGAAAATTGCTAAAAGTGCTAAAACCGGGCCTTAAGGCCAGGCTCCAAGGTTACATTTTCCCACTCCCCAGTCCCCAGCCACCTCCCCTACACTCTGCCACCCGCTACCCGTAATAAGCACTGAAGTGCCTGCGTAACAAGGTTGAATATCGCAAGCGCTGTTTGAACACACAATTTAGCTTGGAACTAAATGACGTATGTCTCAAAAGTTATTTATTTTGTTGGCAGGCTAATAATTTAGCTAGGTAAATTTTGTCTAGGTAAGCATTAGATAATAAACTATATTTTCTTGCTGTGAGATTTATTATAGAGATAAAACTTAAGCAGTTAAGTAGAAAAATGTAAATATTACCGAAAATAACGTAATTTTTGATAAGAAAATGTATCGAATGAAATTCTGTTAATCATGTTTTTAACTTAGTCTTTGAGAGATAAAGATCTCAAAAACATATATGTTCAGTTTCACATTTATTAGGTTTGTGGTTGACCAAGCACATTTATGGAAAAAACTTTAAAAAGCAGAACCTGGTCTTAACGCTATATTAAGTCTACTGCGGTTGAATGTACCCATTTCATTTTCTTCATTTGCCCTTACTCACTTTCCAACTGTACTTTTAGCAGGTACAAAAACAATTCGCGAGCTGGGTTTATAAAGTTGACACAGATTCTGACAGTCATTTTTTTCTAAAAATTTCAGACTGTCGGATGTTACGGAGCCAAGAATATTATAGCATTTAAAATTATGTTAAAATTATAGAAAACTATAATTATAGAAAAATATCCACACCAATATGGAAAACAATCACCAATATGTAAAAGTGAAACGCAGTCTGTTTGTTTGTTTGGGGAGCTTTCACGCCAAAACGGCTGATCCAATTTTGATGAAACTTTGTAAATAGGTACTTTACAATATAGAATACTTTTTATCACGGAAACAGCTAAGTTTCCGCGGAAAAACTGGAAAATGACGATTACCCGCTGAACGGAATGACATGTTGCCGTGGAAGCGAAATAATAACAAGTCTGTCAAAAAGCATCAAGAGCGTGGGGTGCTATACTTTTGTATTGGTTTTTAATATCCTAAAAGAACATAGGATTCTTTTTTTCGCGATAAACTATAGTCCGCGCGGACGAAGTCTCGGGCGAAAGCTAGTGCATTATAAAAACAACCTTGTATTTCATAGAAATCTATATTCTTGAACATCTCTACATTTTGTACTCAGTGCTGAGTCTGCAATCCAAGTGTTATTAACTTAAAAATAAATCCATACCAATATATAAAAGTGAAACGGTGTCTGGTTGTTTGTTTGTTTGGGGAGCTTTCACGCGATAACGGCTGGACGGATTTTAATGAAATTTAGAATGGACATAGCTTATACCCTAGAATAAAACAGAGGATCATTTTTATCTCGGAAAATTGTAAGTCTCTACGGGAAAACTGGACAATGTTGATTACTCACTGTAAGGAACTGTTGTCATCACAGAATAGTCTGTGGTTGCCATGGAAACGAAATAACAAGTCTGTCAAAAAACATCAAGAGCATTGGTACTATACCTACTTTTGCATTGGTTTTTAATATCCTAGAAGAAAATAGGATGCTTTTTCCGCGATAAACAGTAGTCTGCGCGTACGAAGTCGCGGGCGGGAAAACTAGTACAATATATGTGTGGCTTAAGGTATAGTAATAAGACCACCCTTTCTCATTTCGCTGCTGTGAGAAGCAGCTCAGGGAATTCAGAAAAGGGCCTCCTGATGATTTGAATACAACAGCCCAGATTGGACAAGAGGCGTGGCATTTTTACCAGACTGCACAAAGCAAAGGACGGGTATTGGGATTATGTGCCTATGTTAATCAATTTGCCTTAATCTTGCGAGTGTCACTGAAGACATGACAGCAATCAATATTCAATATGGTGACAACCAGACACCATATTGTGAAAAAGAAACAAAAAAGTCGACGATCTATGTTAAGTGGGGTATCCTTGAATAGGTATTTGAAAATCATCAATATTAAAAGTGAAAATGCAATTAAAATAAAAATAAAAAGTGACAATGCATGAAAAAAACATGAATAAATTTAATTAAATTAAATATAAATTTAATCTTTTAAATTATACTTTTTTTATTTCAAGTGATCATTTAGGATCCAAAACTATTCAAAATTGGTTATATTAGATTACTAGCTTTCCCGCGCGCCGACTTTATCGGCGCGGACTACTGTTTATAGCGAAAAAAAGCATCCTATGTTCTTCTAGGATATTAAAAACCAATGCAAAAGTAGGTATAGCACCAATGCTCTTGAAGTTTTTTGACAGACTTGTTATTTCGTTTCCATGGCAATAGTTCCTTACAGCAAGTAATCAACATTTTCCAGTTTTCCCGCGAAAACTTTCAATTTTCCGGGATAAAAAGTACCTATGTTTTATTCTAGGTTATAAGATATCTCCATTCCAAATTTTATCAAAATCCGTCCAGCCATTATCGCGTGAAAGTTCCCCAAACAAACAAACAAACAAACAACGTTTCACTTTTATACACTTTTATGCGAAAGTCTTTTCCCAGAATATTTTATGTATTTCTCCTTATTCATGAGATGTTAATTTAGACTTGTAAAAGTGGTATTATTTTGCTTATTTACAATAAAATACTTTGATTTTGACCGTACATTTTGTACGAAATTACCTTGTCCGTAATAGCTACAGGAAAACGTTCTTATAAGACTCTCCTTAACTTTTGGAGATATTTTGACTTGCAACGTTTTCCTGTAGCTACAACGGTTAAGGTTGGGAAATGTACTCACAAAATGTGTGGGAAAAGTTTTTCGCAATTTCTGACATTTCTAGTACTTAAACCTCAGTCGGTCCGATAGAGACTTTTGATCCTTATAAGAAACAGGATAGATTGGCATCAAAAAAGGTTTTTGTGTAAAATTACCATTACCATTTTCTTGCGTACTGTACATTTTTTCTAAAATCTGTGAATGCAGTTCAGAATATCTCAAAAAGTTATGGAAGGTCTCCTAGGAACGTTGTTTTTTAACTATGACGGTTAAGATACCTACCCTTACTGTCCCGTCTCAAAAATCCAGCCTGTATATATTTGCCCGCGTAGTCAAAATTTATGTTTTTTTTTGTGTGGAACCTTAATTCTTTACAAAAATAAAAGTAGCCTAAGTTACTCATTATAACATCAGCTATCTGCCAGTGAATGTCCCGAACGGGCCAGCCGTTTCAGAGATTTTTATTATTATAAATATGGATAATATTATTAATATGAGCATGAGACCTGAACGTAGCGAGGGGGAGGCGGCCGTCCCCCGAAGCGGAGTGAAGGTCGAGTGTGCGAGAATTACATTTTCACCTCTTTTTTTATAAATTACACCTGTGCGAAGCCGGCGCGGGTGGCTAGTATTATAATAATTTATTTTTATTGGGCTAGTAATCAAATAGCTAAGGTTTCTTCTTCGCGATTTTATTAACGACAACTTTACTTGTAGTATTTTAACAACACAAAGTTACGCACATACATACAAATTGGCAAGATATTCCTGCTAAAAAAAAATTTGGGAAAATTATATAATTTTTATTCTTACCACGTAAACAGCACGCGTTGTCGCCTCACAGCATTCATAACTCTGTGGCCCCGCCCACACGGAACCGCAGATTACATAACAGTTAATATGAGACGTGAACGTGAGGTATATCTATATACTACCTTACTGCGACCGTAGAAACCGTATGGTACATTTACACTCGCACCTCGCAGCTCGCCTCGTACCTCGTCCCGTCAATCGCGCGAGAGTCTAAATGGGCTATAAGAGAGATGGTGGATAAGCGTTAACAGGTGAAATTTGTAATCCAACGACTCCGGGTTCGATTCTCAGCCATACCTCAATAAGTGATGTGTGGAAGCCATCTCTCCGTGCTAGGGATGGCATGCTAAGCCTTCGTTCTCGGTTGCTAACAGTTGGTAGCAAAAAAGTACAAATAAAGCCCTAAGCTAAAGCCACCTGAAAGGCCCATGCGCGTCCTAATCCTGAAAAACACTGACACCAAAGGACGGTACTACTTCATTCAACATATACACACACACACATACACACAAATACATAATTTACGACCCTACGACGCTAAAGATTCAAGCAAGAATATGAGACGTGAACGTGAGGTATATCTATATACTACCTTACTGCGACCGTAGAAACCGTATGGTACATTTACACTCGCACCTCGCAGCTCGCCTCGTACCTCGTCTCGTCAATCGCGCGAGAGTCTAAATGGGCTATAAGAGAGATGGTGGATAAGCGTTAACAGGTGAAATTTGTAATCCAACGACTCCGGGTTCGATTCTCAGCCATACCTCAATAAGTGATGTGTGGAAGCCATCTCTCCGTGCTAGGGATGGCATGCTAAGCCTTCGTTCTCGGTTGCTAACAGTTGGTAGCAAAAAAGTACAAATAAAGCCCTAAGCTAAAGCCACCTGAAAGGCCCATGCGCGTCCTAATCCTGAAAAACACTGACACCAAAGGACGGTACTACTTCATTCAACATATACACACACACACATACACACAAATACATAATTTACGACCCTACGACGCTAAAGATTCAAGCAAGAATAAAAGGCTTCCAGTAGCTTTCGTACATAAATATCACCAGCTAAGGTCATAGGCTTAATGGGGTATCGCCCTTATAGTCCATACTGTCTTTAGATTGTGCGTAAAGCCACAGCTTAGCTCGCAGTAGCCCTGACGCCACCGCCCTAGCAACAGTGACGTCAGAGCCCAAAGTAATTCCATAGGCGGAAATATTCGCCGTCCCCATTTCTAGGCGAGTCTGTGATACGATACCTAATCTGCTAGACAACTAGGTCAGAACTTCAGAGGGCTTTCAAAGTTTCTATAATAATAATAACAATCAAGAAGGTTTAAAAAAGACGGAGACCACACCGCCACACAAAAGAGTGAAGCATAGCAAATAGCGGCTGCGTATGTGTGCGTGAGTGGATAATGTATGATGTTTTGTAGTTGATACACAATTTCATCACTAAAAACTGCATTTTTTTTTCTTTACTCTATCAAATTCTTATTTTTCTTAAGAGTAGAATAGAATTAACACGATTAACAAGGTCGAGGCCTTGCTGCGATTTGGCGGCCGATCGCCATAACTGTTTTGTGTGCGTAAGGCTTGTGCGTACGAGCGGAACGGCATATCTTGGGTGCGTCACTTTCGTTGTGTGGGCGGTGTGGACTCCGTCTTTTCTTTAAACCTTGAGCCTGGTTAAAACTAACTGAAAAGAGATAATGATAAATGATGCAAATCATTATCGCAGTCCTGTAATCATCAATGTAACTGAGATCTTATTACATATGAACTTATTATTTTACTTATTGATACCCGAGCGGGTTTGCCTGCGTCGTAGTTCTAGGATTGCCAATCAGTTCCCGTTATATAATAGGCTATAATATACACTAACATGAAATGTTTCCAAATTCTTGTACATCAATTCATCCGTCATTCAAATGCTTGCGACCTGAGAATTAACGTCGAGAGCATAAACTTCGCGTGGACTGTAGACATGCGTATACTATAACTCATCTTCTTCTAACCCAAATGATGAAATAAAAATATACCACCCCACAGGACTCCACAGAATCGATTTCAGAAGACCTCATTTAGTAATCCATTCAGTATTTTTGCGTGAATCTCAGACAGACAGACACCATATCAACACTTAATTTACTGTACCTATATTTATAGATTCTATTAACATCAAATACTTCAAAAAGAGTTATTAATAATCTTCTATTCGTGTAGTTAAATTCTTAAAGTTTTATTATAAGTAATAATAACAATAGACTGAGCACTAAGCACGCCGAAGCTAAGAAGTCAAAATAATAACAATAGACTGAGCACTAAGCACGCCGAAGCTAAGAAGTCAAAATAATAACAATAGACTGAGCACTAAGCACGCCGAAGCTAAGAAGTCAAAATCCGCCAAAACCTATCACTATTACCAAACCATCGCAAAGGGTGTAAAGAGCTTTTATAAGTATTAGAGAAGGGGTTATGAAAGCATCAATGATACTGCAGATGTCGAAGCTACCTAGCCGCTTTCTATGACGCGGGCCCACAGATAGCCATGATCTGTGTGCAGTATGCTTCGTTGAAAAAAAAACCTCACGCAGTTTCCCGCCCGGAAGCGTCCTACATCTTGCAACATATTTACGACAATGTGAATATTTTATTCCGCGAGCAACGTCGGCAGAGGGCGCCCTTGAAAGCCGCACAATATAACAGGCAGTGTTATTGCGAAAGTCACGTTTCGTGCCTTCCTACCCCTCCCCCTCCTTGAAACCTCCACTCGTCCCGCAGGAGTAGGAAATAAGAGTAAATCTCGGCTGCCAAGACACCAAGGGTATAAGGAAATGAATATGAAGCTATCGGTGTCAGATGAATGCTTATCTATTTCCCGTAGTAAGTGGCGGGGAGAGAAGGTAAATTTTAGCATTGGCATACTTTGCATAGCTGAGCAAAGGGCGCTTCTAGGAGGTAATATAGAGGGAGGTAATATATATTGTATGTTTGATTGTTTGTAATGGATAAACTCAAACAATACTGAACATATTTTAAAATATATATTATTATATATTTTTTAGAAAGGATATGTGCTGTTGGGGAAGGCGCTAAAGCGCTCCGCCGCAATGCGTGACGCAGAAGGCGCACGCCAAAGTTAAGTTTTGGCCACTTGCTCAAGGGCACCCAGGGGGTCCGAACCTCGGCTTGAACAGTTGCCATTGATTACGGGGAGTATCGAACTAAACACCCCTGGATCTCTACTGTTAGGTAGTGATCGAGGGGGCCCTGATGAAATGGCTGGAGCCCTTTGAATTATTTGAATAACTGACAACCGATTCGGAATACACCATCGAGAAGAATCGGCAAGAAACTCGAAGGCGAATAAAATCGACTTTAATTACGGGACCTCGCCGGCGAGGTCGGTGTCTGTGTCTAATTGTGTTGAAAGATGGTGAAGACGGATTGGACGAATCTATCGCTGCCTGCACTGCAGCAACGATTTCATCGTCCGGATCACTCAAGATGTCTCTAGGGCGTCTACGGAGGGGTCCTGCATCTGCTGTAGGGTCTGTCGAGTAATCAGAGGCCTGAACTACAAGAGGGTTAGAGTGATGGGGTGCCCCGTCAAAGTAGCGGCGAGAGGCATTTTTCATGTATAACGATCGAGGGAAGCTCAAGATCACTGTGTAGGTCGATGTTCCTCTGATACCAGGGAACATCGACCTGCACAGCGGACGAATTTATTTTGTAAAGTCTAGAGTTTCTCTAGGGAAATGCGGGAGGCGTGAGCAAATACTACGGACGAGTATGTCATTGTCGGTCGGACGCAATATATTTCATAGAAAGCTAGCAAGTACTTTGTGTAATGCAGTTGTCTATGATCAAAAAGCACTGCTGTCAATGATTTTGAATTACGCTTTTTTTTAGAAGTAACGACGGGTATAAAAATGCTAAAAGTAAGAAAACTGCCGCGGTGTGGGCGCTACCCGTGCGAAACCGGGGTGAGTCACTAGAAGTTGATAAAGCTCCGAATTAAGAGTTGATAATACGGACCGAAGTCTATGGAAGTTGCCACTGACTGTAGACAATGGTCCCAAATTAAGTTCTAAACAATGAAAATTATTATTAATATAAAATGTTTATGTAGTAAGTGCTTATGTACCTACTGGATAAACACAAATTTTTTGCTTAAATTATAATATGCATTTTTCTTGTAGTCTGGTAAAAAGGTTTAACTGCGTAAAAAATGGAGACTTGAGACGCAACTAGTAAATCAGACCTAAACTATACGATATGTATTTAGCATGCCTACGTAGCCGAGCCTAGGGCAGCGAAATGACGAGCGAGCCGACATATTTTGACTTCGAATAAGAGGTTCTACATGGCCAGTACTGTATGATGATTCTCAAATATACGAATATTTAGAAATATACGTCTGGTTTGCCGAACGTATAGAAATCACATGATAAATAAATTCGGGGTTATCGGGGGGCCGAGTTTGCGATAACGTACGATGGCCATGGAATGATGAAAAGGCAGGACATTCCTGAATATTCTCAAACTCATTAGTTTTATATAAAACTGGATCTACGCTGTTTCTGTATGACCTGACCATCTAATGGTAATCGTCACTTTAGTCTTAAAGAAGCCTAGCTTTTAGGTTGCAGGAAAGTAGAAAGATGGCAAGAAATGCCATTCCTTAGCATTAAGCACTATAAATGTAAAACCAGAGCGCTTACGTATTGGCGGAATGTATACGATACACATGTACGGATGATATTTCGCCGATCTACGACTCTTTTTTTTTATGGAAAGGAGCAGAAGGAATTAGGTCATGCAACTCTCGTATTTTTCTTGCAGTAAACGTTCTTCCCACCTATTTAGGCAAACTTGTTACTTCCTAAACTGCATTATCACTTCAACTCAGATGTGATCACGGTTAATTGCTTTCCTACCATGCATAAAAACAGTACATTAAAAACAGTAGCAAGATGTCTAAGAAATATATTATTGCAGGAAGGTTTGTTCATAGTTTTATCTGAGCAAATTTAACGTTTATTATCTATTTTAGGAGCATTTCCTTATTCTTGATGGCCTTACCCTTCACCACTATCTCCCTTGATACATATTTGTGTTAATTCGGTACAATTTCGTATTCATTCAATATTACAAGGTACAAATTGTTGTGACCGACATACCTCAATCATCAGTGATTAATTTGATTGTATAGTTAATAAAACTCAATCAAATTTAAAGTTAACAAGTAAGATGTAGGAGTAAACTTATTTATGGTGTAATTAATAACCACAAATTAATCACGTTAATTAACTTACCACCGCTGGCTTTGGCTTTTATGGTTGACAATCTCTGAATAACATTTAATTCCATACTTCACTCCCACTTGACCCCAAAATAATAAATAAAATAATAATAACCACATAAGATACACCATAAACGTGATAATTAATATGACAGCCCACACGCGGTCGACCCACATCCGCCATCTTGTCCGAGATTTTCTGCCATTTTTATGGAGAGCCTACCGACGGGTAGTAGAGCCAAGGTCATCTAACACGCACACGATCAACCAAATCCTTGGCAGCGGTCAGAGCCCCGCGGAAGTCCGCGCGTCCAGTTTAACTTGAGACTCCGACATCAATACACTTCCTACTCGTCACTACGCGATTAGATTAAGGAGGGGGGTCAGCTTACGTGGTTCACAGGTTTTATGTCATCATGTCATACAACCTTCAATTTGGATGTTTATGTAAACCGCGCGAGCAAGTCCTGTTACCAAGGGAGTTTTTGCGTTTCATTTTTGCCAAGCTATTTCAGGAATGTGCGCATTATTGAGTGACGCATTTTAATCAGAATTTGTATGTAAATACTACGTTGTTATATACTATGTAGGATTAGAGAAATATCTGCCTTTACTTCAGAATTAGTAACTTCATCTTCTGAAACTTTTTGAAAGGCTTTTTAACCCCCGCCCGTAGTTAGTTTGAAACGTAGTCAGTCTGTCCTTCTGAGGCATTGTAGCACTCAAACTATGAACTGATTTCGATGCGTTTTTTTCTTTAAAAGCTAGTTAATCCGGATGGTTTTTAAGTTTGATGATAATCACTTCTGCAACACCTCTGTTGTTTTTTTTATACATTAAGACTATAAGGACTTAATGTAGCTTTGGACGGAAGTGACGTCATTTTCACAATGACTTGCCAAATTTCGATGTGGTCAATATTAGTAAAAAAAGACATGCTTTGCCGAAAATACTTGCCCTCCGGGAATCAGCGAAAGATTTTCGTATCAGCTTGCATTTTATCTATATGCAGTATGTTGTTTGGCAGAAAATACATTCCAAAATAAAGCACTCTACTTTAACACATCATTACCAAACGGTAAACGCCCACTGTTTAACACCGCTCTCCCACATAGACTACGAGCTAAATCGAACAGTTGCTCCCTGTTGCCTTTCATAAGAAACTACGCTTGGCAGGCTTCTTAGTGTAGCTGATGATAATACATAGTAAGATGCTGCTACCCATTTCCTGAGTTCCTTTATCTGGTTCTCACAGCACCCTCGGGATGAAAATCCAACACACAACAAAAACCAGCGAAGTACGAGTCGGACTCACGCACCGAGGGTTCCTTACAAACTTGAAGGTATGTAAATAGTTCGTCCATCACGAAGAAAAAACCTTTTTTTTGTTATGTAACTAAAAATTTACGGTTTTCGGATTTTTCCCTTTACTTGTGCTACAAGACTTTGCTTCTTGCTAAATTTCATGATTCTAGGTCAACGGGAAGTAGGTACCCTTTAGGATTTGATTCCCTTGCGAATGTCAAAACATGCGGCATATGCGAACGTATCTTTAGAATGCGTTGACTTAGAAGTTTGTTATTTTCACGGCTCCAAGGGATTGCAGAAGTATTTGATATTAATTTCAACTTGATATCTCCATGCTTCCTGAGAAAAAGGGCATTGACAGACAGACAGACAGACGGTCATCGAAGTGATCCTATAAGGGTTCAATTTTTCTTTTGAGGTATGGAATCTTAAAACACACAAAAATTGTTAATTATAAGTTAAAAATTTTGGAGACCATATTACTATCTGCAGCGCTGGAAATTGCAGAAGATGAACCAGATTCTAATCGTCACAGCAAAACAAGAAGGTGACTACAATGGACCTACAATGGTGATTCAGTTATTATCTGTCTAGTCCAATCGCTTGCTCGACGCTGATTGCTTTAGCGCCAATACATTTAGCACGCTTAAATTACTAAAATTATAAACGATACATATTAACAACAACAAAATATGATTGACAGCTCCGAATACTAAACCATATATAAAATAATTAAAAATAGAACAGAACTTGATAATATAAATCAAACTGATGACAAAACCACTAGTTCTAGGAAAACGAATGAAGATGATATTAAATACGTAAATTATTAAGCAACAGGAAGTGAAGTTAAAGGTTACGAGATATCTTGACAAATTAAACATCGGAAACTACTATCTGAAGTAATAAAAAGAAGTGTAGAGATACGAGTGAGAGCTCTTGTCAAGGCACCTCTTCAATACACATGAAATGTATTATAGCGAGATTATTAAGTGTGGGAAGCTCACCGGCCAGGTGGAGTGATGACCGGCGGAAGGCGGCCGGCAGAAACTGGAAGACTAGGCGATCTGTGACATTGGGTGAGGCATTTGTCCAGCAGTGGACGAATACAGGCTGATAATGATATGTAATGATTATTTTGTTTTAAAGTTATACAAAATTCAAATAACTTATAAAATATTTGTTGTCAAACAAGGAACCCTTATAGTTTCGTCATGTCCGTCTGTCCGTGCGTCTGTCCACCCGTCAGCGTGTCCTAGTATGTTTTATTCAGACACTATTAACACAACCAAGTTGAAATTTGGCACATGTACTAGATATTAATGTGTATAAAAAACAAGGAAAGATTATTTTGTGGGGCTTCCTTGAAAGGAGAGGATTAAACAAAAATAATACCCCATATTGTTTATAGAAAAAAACTAGGGAACTACTGGCCCATAACAAAATTAGCGAACGAATTCCCTAACAAAATTATCACGGCTATCTAGAATTAGCTAGTTTACAAGATAAAGCAGACCCTTTGTTGGCTACGTAGAAACTGGTGGACCGATTGCAATGCGGTTTTCATAGTTGGGTAGTTTAGGGCCCTAGGCTACCGAACCCTAAGTATATGCGTGTCTGAAAAGCTCTCGATAGATTTATTTTGTATTTATGTAAATTTTTGATGTGTAAAATATGCTATTTTACATGATGTAAATTTTCTTGTTTTCCATTTTAACTATGCTAAACTAAAGCAAAATTTTGTATAGAGGTTTTTCAAAGCTATATATGCGGGAGGAGAGGGTGTGGGGCAAGACTGCTGGGAGAGGGTTGGCCGGGGGAGGTGCGGGGAAGGAGGTGATGAGGGAGGGAGGTGCAGTGGGGAGGGTGTGCGCGTAAGGGTTGCGGAGGGTATAAACAAAGGAACTTGGAGGGGAGTGTTGTGTTGTGCACGGCCGAGGGCAAGAAAATGGGTGAGGAGGGGGTTCCCCATCAAAACACCATCCCCTGCGTCTACTCCACTTACTTCAATCTCCCCCCCCCCCCCCCTCCACTCCACCCTCCCCCTGCGAGATAATGATGAGATAACCGTTTCATATTTTGACATATTTTTGCAGTAGGTATCCACCTTAAACATGTTGTCAAGGCAACTTCGCGGAGCACAGACATCAATGAGGCCCACATAAGGTAATCGCGTCGCGTATAAACTCCGCATAAACGATTGTGTAACGAACAAAAGAATAAACCGTGAAATATATGCAATTTGACCTGAACTGGTATTCGAATCTAACTTAGACTTTATAATGCAATTAGTTTGATTATCCATGGTAGAAGGACTAGCAACGTCTCTATCCAACCCTAAGAAGGTAAGTAGGATGGAGATACATCACGTGAGAAATAAAGCACAGGTTCTGATAAAACGCGCAAATAAAAATAGCTTTTATTATCGTTACACAAGGTTATAATGCCATAAATCATGATCACGCGCGTTCTCTTGAATGATCAAATTTAACTTTGACTTGACATTCATAGATAAAAGCATGATAATGGAATTCAAACTCGTACAAGACGTAGTTCGTATCACGAAACAATAAAAGTGAAAATTGAAAACATCAGACGGCTGTTTAATTACGTAGTTATATTGACAACACACAACAAATCGCTCGTTTCATTCATAAAAACGGGTCACTCCGACTAGTTTTCATCACTTTCGCTATTATTTAAATCGTATACTGATTTATTTTTAGGTGTCGATTCGCGTAAATACGCCAAATGACGATATAATGTAAATCTTCATGGAAATTTTACGAGTGGCTCGACGATCGTATCGAATTATAAATATTATAATTACAAAATCGTTAATTTTGTCACGGACCTTTATTTTACTTGGTGATAACTTGAACTTTAGATCGTATACTTTTTGTACATTTTAGAGGTTTTTTTATATAGCTACTTATACATTGTTTTTATACCTCGTTGTCTGACATTCAACTTTTTTTAGTAACATATCTCACACTATTTGGTTATGTAGGCCTTTGAGAAGTTTATCAATGGAAGATAATATGACAAGATATTGGTGAATTAATTAGCTTACATAAGTTAGGTACTTACCTCAAAACTTTTCTTCGATTGTTAGGATGGAGCCGCGCTGCCATCACTGGATCAATAGCTTTCAATTCCGCATGTACTTCTTCATTCGTGAAGTTGTTTTCATTATCGACAAACATCTTTAACTTTACTTTTATATCGTCATTTTTATCTTCTGTCTTTTCCACCGTATCGTCTCTTTCAGATTCTGTATTAGTTTTTGTCGTAATACTGGATTCAATGTTTGATTCTTCTGTTGGATCTAACGCGATCTTTTTGCTGTCTTCTTTATTGTCAGAGTCATCTTTAAAATCTCGTTTTCTTCCACTCTTCTCCCACAGTAAAGCTTGGTCATCATCCATGTCTTCGACTAATATTTTGTAAACTATGGATTCGATGTAATAATTTGTCCCTCCAACTATTATCGGCGCCTTCCCTTGCTCTATGAGGTTATCAATCTGTTATTACAGTGAAGTCAATTAACATATTTAAAAATGATAAGTATGTATGTTGTGTTAAATGATTAGAGTTCTTTTAGTTCATAGTTTTTTTTTTTACCTATTTGTAGATATGTTAGTACCTAAAGTGAATAGTATTGGAATTACTGAAGGTACCTGCTCCTATTAATTACTAGATCCGTAGGATCACAGATCTTTGTGTCAGATAGGACACTTACTAACTGACATGATGTAAGCACATTTAATCACTTACATTTAATAAAGTATTCTTAACTGCTCGCCAGTTTTTTGGACATGTTTGTTTGTTTGTCGTACGAGGTAGTGCTGGCCAATGGTGTCAGAGATAGTCTGACATGGCTTGACAATGCTATTAATCAACAATGCTATTAATCAATAACAGCCGGGAACGACAGCTTAGCGTGCTCTTCGAAGAACAGAGCGATGGAAAACCGCACATAATTTAGGAAAGTCATTGGTGCGGAGCCTAGGAACAAATCCGGAATCGTTGGATTCTAAGTTGCACTACTGAACCGTTAGGCTACCATCGCTTGTTTTTGGACATGAGGTTCTAGAAATAAGAAATTAAGCGCCCGTCCAACTCATAACAAGAGTCTCGCACAGAAGTTAAAATTGTGGAACATAACTGTACGATAACTGTTACTGTAGGAGTCTGCATTACGTTGCGCTTGTGCACGTTCGTCTTTCAAGTCTTTCCCAATAACGCTTGTAAATTGCTGGAGGTTTAAGCATTAATTTAGACAACAAAGAGTATAAATGACTAAAACATTTAATTGTCTCACAGTAAATTTCCAAATGACTATAATTTAAGCATGCCAATATCAGAGTTACAATTTTTTGCGACAAATCAACAGCGTTCCACCGGCCGCTAGCGCTAACGGCAGTATATGATTATAGCTAATCAATTACTAACGGTTGATGTAGAAAACCTTTGTAAATGACCGTAATTCTAATTGAAATCAATATATTGACAGGCGTCCGCAGTAAGAGGATTATGTGGTGAACGAACTTCTGGCAAAAAAGTGGAGTTCAAATGGCGTGGATAGTCGGAGAAAATTTGTCATGGACTTCCGGGTGGGGAATAGGGATAGTTGTCTCTACTTGTAAGGACAAATGGAAGAAAATCTTCTATCCATACTAGGAGGGGGGAGGAAGAGAGGGGGAGGGGGCAGGCTGGGCTGGTGGTTTCATTTGTTCTTGTCGTTGTAGTCGTAGATGAATTTGAACTGATTGATGAATTGACATAAGTGTTCATAAGTCAAAATTGTAGCTGATCCATTTGCTCGTCAGAATTACTGTTTACTTTTGAAGGAAAGAAGAGAAATAAACAGCTAGGAGGTAATAGTGTAGTTTGGTGCCTCTTTCTTCCACTGTACTTGCCCGTGAAATAGTTATGGCTTTAACACTGTGGGTGGTAAATTTGATTACAGAAAATCGATCAAGGCGATAATTGGATATACTAAAAAAAATAGGCACGTAATTTGAACGAACTGTAGCTTAGAATGTTTATTTCATTAGTACCTACATCGTATTAGTACATCCAGACATGAATTTAAAAACTATGTACCATGGTAACAAAGAATACGTAGCGGTAGTGCGCAAGAAATTGCTCACAATCATATATCCAGTCTTACAATAACATTTAGTAAGTTCTGGTCAGCATTATTACATGAGAACTACCACCAGACAAACCACAACTTGTCTTTCTTGTCCCGTCAATTAATTATAAAAAGCCTTCGATTTTAATATTTTGAAATGAAGAGCCTACATATATTTACCCGACAGCGAATGTATACTTATACGAACATAATGTTCAAAGAACTTAAAGATTTCAAAATGCAATTGTTGGAAAATGTGTGGTTTTCGACTTTAATGAAGATATTACATCCTTATCTTTATTAACTTTTAATTTTATTGTAAAAAGTAATTCCTGATAATTTGAAATTAATAATTCTTGCAGGTAATTACGTTGGCATTCCATTGTTAATAACACTAAATGATTATCAACAACGTTTATTCTTTAATGATGAAATTAAGTAAACTGCACAGTGTGTATGTGTGTGTATGAATCATTTTATACAAACATTTTATTTGACTTTCTTCTTGAGCGTTGCAGTTATTTTATTTCCAAACTAGCTGGCTTTGCCCGCATGGTCTTTTTTCTGGGATAAAATATACTATATTATTCCAGACAAATTTCGTTCAACCGTCAAATAATTTTTAATCGATTGCTCGGCTTCTACTTATCGAATTGAGATACCAAGTACACAAATGTTTAAGTCAAATCCTAAGCTATATAATTAATTATCTATTAATGAATCGAAATCGGTCCAGTGGTTTTTACGTGATGCGCGAGCAAACAAACAGACAAACACACAGTTATATTCTTGTTCAGTAGCTTATTTTAAGTACACCAGTTTTTTTTTAAATTATCTTCTTTACTTTTTACTTTTTGTTACTTACTGCTTTATTATAAGTATAGAAGATAGATAGATGTTAGGCGCAGGTGCAACCAATAGACATATCTTTTTTGTCCTTTGATCACGAAAAGGTAAGAAAAAAATAAATTACACGGGTTCTTTTTCATCAGGTCGATGTTTGCTCGAAATTGTCGTATTATGTTATCATACGGGTTACGATTCGAGTTAGACGCGAAGTCGGCAAATCTATTCTAACTGGAATTTATTTTTGCATATAAATGAAGCATGAAGTTATTGGTATTTTGTGCATGAAGGTAGGCATGATTTTAGGGTTGCACCGAGGGTCAATGATTCTTAAAAGAAATGTAAGTCAAGAGTCCAAACTTTAGAATTATTTAATTAGTTCAGGTCCATGTGCATCAGCTTTCAAGAATGATTATAGGCTTTGGGTAGACGAGGAATCATTTCGAATGATGATTCGTCTGATTTTAAATAAGTTCGTCGAGTGGATAGCTACAAAAGCTATCCATGTTAGAGGATTCCCAGATTAAGTGCATTTTGAGTTGGAATCGATGATACGAGATACATTCCATCGGAATAAAGTATTTCTGACCAACCTAATCCAATTTCAAATCGAATGTGGTCGATAGTATCTTGATTCATCGCATCATTATTTAAAATCCTTTTGGATTTCAAAAGGATTTCAATGTTTGTTCAAATGTCACAATATATCTTTTCGGGATAGTATTAACAAAGCATTGTTCGTTGTCAAACATACGCATTTGTAAATTGTACATACATGCGTACAATAAATTATGTATAGCTATGATTAAGGTTTAAGAGGCAAATGTTTGTGCAGCTGCACGTGAGTGGAAAAGTATGGGACGGATGAATTGGCAAATTGTGAAATTTATAGATTTTCCTTTGTGTAATTTTGGCGAATTGTAAACAAATGTTTTGCATTGAAAGAATTGTGCAAATATTTAACAGGCTCGGCAGAAATGTTATAAATTATTCTACTAACATACTATTGTGTTGCCACAGCTGGGACGCCGGCCTTCTCTAAAAGAGAGTAAGAGAGGGAAAGTGAGGTAAAGAGAAAGAAAAAGCCACATTTCACTTCGCTGGCCTAACGCGGGTTGGCGAATATTGTGTGACAGTTCACTGAAAAACAATGTTGACGAGCACAAATTAAAAATTTATAGAACCCCCGACAACAAATAGCTAAGAAACATCTCTATAACATCAGCTTTCAAAAAGAACAAATCGCATCAAAATCGGTACATTCGTTTGGGAGCTAGAATGCCACAGACATACACACGCATACACCCCCTAAACTTATAACAACCCTCTCTTTTCAAGTTTGGGGGTTAAAAAGGATACAATTTTCAGCGCCCGATTCCGAAAGTCGACGACGGTGAACATCTGGTGAGGCTCCAGGATGTCCAGGAGGTGGTGGCGGGCCATCTCCCGCTCCACCGCGGAGGCTTTGGCTGTCACCACGTCCAGGCCTTTGTAAATCTGAAACAATTCACAGAGATAAGTTAGAAAAGAAAACAATTTCATCGGCATTCCATCCCTCTCCTATCCCAACAGCTATCCTTCCCTTGCCCTTCGCCCAAGGCGCATGCAAATTCACAGAAATGTTTAAGTTTTTTATTAACTCATTTCAACACTACGCATATGCGATGTTGAACTTGAGCATTTACTTGAAATGAGCATCCTAGCGAACATGACAGGTAAACAAAAAATATAAACAGGATCAGGATCGTTCTAACGGACATTCTAGTGAATCCACAAAAAATGCTTCGAGCTTTTTACCGAGGCGAGCAATTATTATATTTCGCGCCTAGTCCTCTAGATTGATATATAAACACATGTAGTATCGCCATCTGGGGCCTGATTCCGTAGAGTTAAAGCGAGGTTCGGTTAATGCCACTTGGACTATTCATTGCCACCGAATTCGATTCGTTTCGAATTCACTAAGTTCAATGAGCATGTGAAATGACGTCATCAAGGCGATGAGCACTCAACCGCACGGAAACTGACATTTTACTAGGAAATACAAAACCGGTAATTCAAAATCAGAATTCATAAGGAATTCAGTAGCAATGAGTTTTCGTCAACCGAAGAGCACCCGGTGCGTTTATTGCATTTACTATATAGCAGTGTTTGTTTAATGAAGATCATTGATAATGCATAGTTACTATGAAACTTATAGTTCTAACACCTACCTAGGTACACTTTGTTTCATGTTTTATCGTGCCATGAAATTGTATTGTTTTTGTGAAAGGTAGGTTTAATGACATGTATGTATGTATGTGGTATTTCATAGAACCTACCTAACTATTTCATAGCTAGGGTAGGATTTTAACCCTAAAATAGAAAAATACCTACATAATAATACCTACATCATAATAATGACATGTTTTCATTAATGATTTCATTCACAGCATTTTTACTCGAGGGCAATGTTTATTTCCAGTTGAAGTTTAACTTTACCTGAGAAGCACTATAGTCACTATACCTATAGGAACATGGTATTTTTAAATAGGCAGTCGTAATAATTATTTGAAGTAGGTAAGTACATTATATTGCTGAGAAATAATATCAATGTTTAGATTTTCTTTCAGAGACGTACAATCTACAAAAATGTTATTGGCATATTATTAGATCACTACTTACGATGCTAATTAACTTTTAATTATACTTAATATCTACACGGGAATAAAATTTTAGATTGATTAGAAGCGAGAGAGAAAAACCAGAGAATAAATTCAGACGACGATTGTTGAAGGGCGATTGCCGCCATTGGTTGGCTGGCGCGCCACCCACAGATAATCACTCGAACATAAAACCCGGCAAAATTTGAAAAGTCCTATTTCTGCTAGAAGTATTTGTAGGCTAGGTTTAGCTTCATTCTGCCGCATAGTTACCGGTTTCCCGGTATTAGTGTTGATTGCGTGTACATGACGGTTGCGCGTTAACTGTTTAGTGAATTCCAAAACCTTCACAACCTTCAAGCGCACCCGCAATGGGTACTCGGCGGCAATCACTCAACCTCACTCCTTAGGGAATCAGCCTGCTGGTCCCACCATTTTATGCACAAGTTGAGAGTAAGAAGTTGAAGAAAACCTCCTTGCTCCATTAAAACCTTCCCGTATTTTACCATTTCTAGTTATGTCATTCGCATAATCTGTGCTCACATTTGCACATGAAATAAAAATATTTTATATTTTTTTATTATTTTTATGGTATTTCTACGAAGTTAAACAGGCAAATATGTCGAAGTGTGTAAAATAAACGTTCCAAAATATATATAATGGGATATCAAGATAGTAGGCGGTGTTCTCCTGTAGATATGATGACGACTATTTCCTTCTGTAATACATTAAGTATAGCCAGGTTTTTTTCATTGGATGAAGTTCCAGTTTTGTGATGTTTTCATGTCTTGAAAAAGCGTATTATTTTACGCTACGATGAGAATGCAATCTGACCTGTCGGGAGTGACCAGTCTGGGACATTTCGCTGCATCGATGAATTGGGACATCAAGACAGCAGGCGGTGTTCGCCTGTAGATATGGTGACGACTATTTCCTTCTGCAATACATTACAGCCAGGTTTTTTCATTGGATGAAGTTCCAGTTTTGTGATGTTTTCATATCTTGAAAAAGCGTATTATTTTACGCTACGATGAGAATGCAATCTGACCTGTCGGGACTGGCCAGTCTGGGACATTTCGCTGCATCGATGAATTGGGATATCAAGGCAGCAGGCGGTTTTCACCTGTAGATATGGTGACGACTATTTCCTTCTGCAATACATTATAGCCAGGTTTTTCCATTTGATGAAGTTCCAGTTTTTTGATGTTTTCACATCTTGAAAAAGCGTATTTATGCTACGAATGCAATCTGACCTGTCGGGACTGACCAGTCTGGGACTAGTTCGCTGCATCGATGAAAGGTTGGCGTTACTTCCGCTCCGGGGAGATTACCTAATCTGATATTATTAAGATAATAATATTCAGCTTGCGTTCTTTTCATTGGGAAATTAACCTTGCCATAGACACATCACAAGCGGTTCTTGCTCAGTTACAATCGTTTACTTTTACCTATTTAGGTAAATTCCATGTTTGACACAAGTCATAGAATATAAAATATGAAGTATTTACGTGGCACTGAGTTCAACGAGATTACCGAGATTACCGAGGATAATGTCAAGGAGCCTCACCAATGACCTTGTATTTTTTAACAGATCTAGATCCAGCAGTTCTCTCATCTTAAAAGGAATATCCGATAAGCTGCAAAGTTGATCTTTCCAGCATCCAGGCTACGCAAAGTTCTTGTAGACCGCTTGTACAGTACATAGCATTAAAAAAATCCTAGAAGGGAATACGTTCAAATATTATGAAGATACCTACCTGGAGTCAGGGACCAGTATACAAGAATATATTCAGAACTGAGAAAGAATCTTAAAACTAAAGTATAATGGACAGACTTATCGGTAAAAGCTATGTTTTCCAGTTAATCTTTTGGATGTAAAGAAATATTACTAATATTATAATGATACGTGATTTATAATAAGAGTCCAGCGCAATAGCTTGGAGATCTCGTTAACATGCTGTTAAATTGAAAGATAAATTGTCTTAATTATTATTTGATGCATCATCTAAAACAGTTCTAAGATTAACTCCAATATATAGGAGCTTACTCCAAAGTCTGTAGACTTTATACTGAAGTCTGCTAAAACAGTAGACAGATCGTGCGGCTGACACTCAGCTGATGAGCTATGATTTATTATGACAATTCTAAGAAGTCCTTAATAACCTATACAAATGGGTACTATATCGGAGTATACGAGTAATGCATTGTGAACATATATGATAAGCAACTTATTTCACTTATTTTTCTTGAGCTGAAAAGAATCTGCAGTAAACTGCGACTCCTTTTAATTATATATAATAATAACCATGTTTATCAAAAATAATCACTAGAATTTGTGAATTGTAAAACTGTTTCGACTTGAAACATATCTTACGACTGTCACTCACGAGTTGTTTCGTCGAATAATTGAATTCGACCGGTGTTCGGACGTTGGAGACATCCGTCCTCAGGAGTTTGCGCACCGAGGGCGTGACGTGAACTGCGGACCACCGCACGTGTCGTTCATTGCGTCAGTGGCGCTGACAGCGGGGGTGTTGCAGGCGGGGGAGCCCCAGCCCAGATGAAGACTCACTTACGCACGCACCATTTTCACTGTTGTCGCTAGCGTACACTAACAGTTTAGGGTCCTCACACCAGTTGTCAACAGTGTCCACCTCGCGGAGAAACGGCTCTCTTTCGATGTTTCGACTTTAATTGATCTTTCAGACGCGTTTTTTTTAATGACCAAGTCCTGACTAGTGCCTCGGTTTATTACAATTCCAAGATCATACCTATATCCCATAACATCTATTATAGACCAAATCATACTAGATGATATTTCAAATTCGATCACGTTGCAGTCCGTTGCTTGAATTGAAGATATCCTGGGAGCTCGTACTCTGTGCCGCGCGAGATTTCTTGCGGAAGGCATGTGACATCATTGCGGCAATTGCCAAACGGTTCTACGAAGATATTGTACCGTGATGTTAGATTGAACTGCGCTGACTGAGTGCTTAAACAAGTAAAAACTTCTTTTGAGTAATTTTTAAAGGCACATTAGAGCGTGTTTAGGGCAAACCTAAACTTCTACCTCTCTTAACTTCTTCATTATATTATCTACTTCCTCTTTAATATCATTGCCTATATCTGTTTATGTACCAGCAAGAGATACGAAATCTATAAAATGACTTCTGACTTACAACTCAGTCTCAATTTTGATCTTGTTTTTTATTTATGTTGATGTCACCTAATTGCTAATTTAGTATAATCTGCGGGCCTGATTTCTTTATACCATATTATGGTGCCTGTTTTTTGTTCATTTAAACAAGATTACGTCGCAGCTGGTAGCTTAAATGTAACACTAAGTACTGCGAAACCGCTGTTATAACAGTAAATTTCGAGAGCGACTTTATAAAGGTAAATTTAAATCGATTAGGTGCCTCTTCAATTTGTTTTATTATCAGTAGATATTGAAACATAAAAAAATAATTGAAGTTATGTATATGTGTAAATTTTTTTTTTGCAATAATCATAGAGTTAAAATTTATCTTACCGCCAGACAGAGATCACGAATTAGATCAGAATTTTAATGTTTTTATTTCATTAATAACGGTTGATGGACACATAGGAAATATAATCGGAATGATTATTACCAGTGAGTCATTTCCTCCTGGCCTGACGTCAAATAAGGAATGATGGGTTCGACTAAGCTCAAAATCACTGAAATGTCTAGTGATGCACCGTATGTATCATACCCGTATGCACGCGCGCCAACATTCGTCAGTGTGATGTGAGTGTACAATACTGATTGAAGACTCCTGTTTCGCGTACTGTGACCCAAATTTTTTCTTCTTTTATTTAGCAATGTATTCGTATTATTATCAAAGAGAAGCTATTCCGGATCGCATCTTGATATTATAATCTTGATACTGTATAAACTGTGTGATGGTGGAACTTTTATTAGAGGACTGTCAAGTAGTAAGAATTCAATATCGTCAGTTATTTATTTTTTGAACTCTTCAGTTTGATAATGGCTCCTAATATAGGACCACGGAATATAATGAACAAGTAAAGGACCTTAAATCAATGCCTTCAAGTTGCCGATGATACGTAACAGTCATTTTTTAATTATTACTTCGTTCGAAGCTTACAGTAGCACATGGGATATTAGCCTTGATTTGGATAATTTCAATGATAATTTGTAATTAAGAGTTTTTTGGTCTAAGCTTTGGTTAAGTTTGATATTTTTAGCTCTGCCGATGATTATATATTATGATAGTTTCCAATCATTTTTTAAGTTTGTCTATTAAAATTGGTAACCTTACCGTATCACGATGCAATCGCAGATATGTATTTTGGTAGATATAATATTTCACACATGGATAAGCGTGTGTTATAGTTAGGTATTTTTTATCATTATTATTTTTCGTCAATACGCTCAGCTGAAAAGCTCTTACACATTGTTGTATTGTACATCGTTTTTTAATGGAAGTCTGAAGATCTATTTTTATATGTATTAATAAGCCTCGCAAACTGGTAGCTGCGCAAACATTTATCTGCTTAATTAAAAGCAATCTGGATGAGCGCAGGATTAAATTTATGAATTATAACGTTAATGTTGACACAATCTCAACAATATCGGTTATTGGTCACAATATATTATATTAGTAGACAGAGTTCTAAGGTTAATTGTTCATTAACGTTGGTTTAATTATTAATATTATCATCACAAATTAATTTGTGATAAAAATGTACTGTGAAGGTACAAACTTCTGCATTGATGATATTACCGTTATCTCTCAAGGTCTACATGTGTTTATATATCAATCTAGAGGACTAGGCGCGAAATATAATTACTGATTAAACGAACTTACCTGTAAGTAAAGTTCTATCATAATTATAGGAGCGCCTAGTCCGACCCTCCCTATATTTCATATTCCCAGTCTAAAGACTCTAGCGGTAATATTATCAATGACAGCAGGATTTGCAGCTCTAAACAAAATGACATAACTAGAAATAGGAAAATACGGGAAGGTTTTAATGGAGCAAGGAATTTTTTCTTCAACTTTTTACCCTCAACTTGTGCATAAAATGGTGGGACCAGGTGGCGATACTACGTGTGTTTATATATCAATCTCTTCGGACTAGGCGCTCCTATAATTATGATAGAACTTGACTTACAAGTAAGTTCGTTTAGTCAGTAATTATTATTTCGCTGCGCGCTAGGCCTGTCCGCTGAAGAATAGTTTTTTTCTGAGCATGTATTTGAGCTTTCGCTATAATAATCGACGAAATGTTCGTAAATACAATTTGCTCTATTCGTTGATCAGTTCGATAAAATTAAAAAACGGGGAATGCTTCATATTTTGTTACTAGTGAATGCTCAGGTTTATCAGCTTTGCATTTTGAACCAAAGAAACAGTCAATTGAGATTTTTAATATGGTAAGTATGACCTGAATCGACATCCAGGATTAGCTCTAGATAAAGAAACTCTTCAATGGCCAAAAGCACAGATACGAAATTTTGAGTACGCATTTTATTATGATGAGTTTCAAGTTTTAGCACAACATGGTTGCTGCTTGGGTCCTGACTAAGGAAGTCATCAACGGTTAACAGCACAGACACAACGCACACACTTGTCAGAACGCACACAGACAATTGTGTGCGTTCTAAGTTTCACCATGTCATGATATATTTTTTTATTTTTTTTTACTTCCCTAATTTCTGTTAAACTTTTTGTTTAAGCATAAGTTAAAGTTAGTTTAACACTAATACGTTTAAAACATCGAGCGTAGCAAGGGATGAGCGTAGCGAATTTGCGCTTGATGGCAGGCTTTTCACTTGAAAGTAGAGCTTACTCATTCACTGAACTGTCTTCAAATGTATGCATGATAATATTATATGATCGCTTCTATGTTTAGGTTAAGTGAATAAAATGTTCAAAGTACTTTGTGAGATGTATCCCTTTCAAACTCAAATCATACTTCATCATCATCATGTCAGCCTTTTAGAAGTCCACTGCTGAACATAGGCCTCCCCCAAAGAGCGCCACGTCAAGCGATCTTGTGCCACCTCCGTCGACCGACTTCCTGCGAAGGCTACAATGTCGTCGGTCCATCGAGTATCGGTAAACATACTTAGTTTAACAAAATTTTATTGATTTGATCTATTTATAATATTTTATGTATTTCTCCTTGTTTATGAGAAGCTAATTTGACTTGTTAAAGTGCTATTATTTTTCCTATTTACAATAAAATACTTTGGCCAGTGAAAGGCCCCACTAACTGGATTCAACAGAACTGACTCGCAAAACTGTCCTCGTTTCTGGGGTGCATTCTTCAATCTCACGATGTGCTCATTTCAACACTTAGTTCATTGAATCTCTATCCAATCCACATTCACACTTTTCTAATATAAAATAACACAACCTTACATAAAAATTGTATTCTAATATTTTTGACATATATTTCTAACATTTTTTATCCTTTGCGTGTACTGTTTTAACGCAAATTTTGCAATAAAATGTATTTATATTATACTAGCTTTCACCCGCGACATCGTCTGCACTGACTACAGTTTATCGCGAAAAAAGCATCCTATGTTATTCTACGATATTAAAAACCAATGCAAAAGTATAGCACCAACACTCTTGATGCTATTTGACTGACTTGTTATTATTTCGTTTCCATGGCAACCGTTCCTTACAGCGAGTAATCGTAATTTTCCAGTTTTCCCGTGGAAACTTACCATTTTCCGGGCGAAAACCCCTATGTAGGTATCTATATTGTACAGTACTTATAAACAAAGATTCATCAAAATTGGATCAACCGTTTTGGCGACTAATAAAGAAAAAACAACGTTTTACTTTTATATATTGGTGTGGATTACATATCTAGTACCATTAGTAACATATACATCAATGTCTACTACCTACCGAAATGACGGCTAGTACAAACATTTTATTAAGAAAATAAATTAGTTAATGTAACGGATTAATCACTTTTTCGGTAAAAAATGTCAGTCAACAAGTTTATTGATTACCCGTACAAGGCCACTCCAACTAAGGTTGTTCTATAAAACGTTATTATTAACTTATTAATTAACTATTTATAATAAAAATCTAACCATATCAATCTTTAAACGCCCTCGATGTTTAATTGATCTATTTACAGAAAATCATGAATATCTAAATAACAAATGACGTAAAATACCTTAATTTTTAATCGTTTTTTTTTTCGTTATCTCAGGTTCTGCTGTACATATTTTGATGTGGCTATCACAGTTCGAGAGAATATTAATATAGGTACGTTTAACTTTACGAAACAACACATCTTTTCAATCTAGGAGTTTAGCAGGAACGCTATATGAGAGAACGAATTACGAACCATGAAAACTGGACCAGCTTTCTGTTTTTAATCGACCTCAATAAAAGAAAGAGGTTGCTATTTAGATTGTTAATTTGCATAATTAATTACATCAAAATTGTTTCATATTTTTTTGTAAATCCCTTTGACACAACTTTTTCTTTTTTTTTTTTTTTTTTTTTTTTATGATTTTTGCATTAAAGCATGCTTAACGCGTACATATCTAATAATATAATTATATGCTACTATATATAACTCGAGTTTTTTTTTTGTTATTAACCACAGAATTGCAGTTCTGCTAGTTATGACGTGGACACTCACCGTTAACTAGTCCACAAATTTAAAGTAGCTCAGCTCAGCTATGGAGAGAGCTATGCTCGGAGTTTCTCTAAAGGACAGAATCCGAAATGAGCAGATCCACAAGAGAACTAAAATAACCGACGTAGCTCAAAGAATTAGCACGCTGAAGTGGCAATGGGCTGGTCACATAACTCGAAGAACCAATAACCGTTGGGGTAAACGAGTTTTAGAGTGGAGACCGCGAATAGGCAAACGTAGTGTAGGGCGCCCGCCGGCCAGGTGGAATGACGACTTGCGAAAGGCGATCGGTAGTGACTGGATGAGGAGCGCCGAAGATCGAGCTCAGTGGCGTTCACAAGGAGAGGCCTACGTCCATCAGTGGACGAATACGGGCTGATGATGATGATGATGATGAACAGACATGGTTAGTTTAACATTTGTGACAATTCATTTAACTATTTACATCAACCCATAAATATTTAGAACAATGTTTAAATACCAATCGTGTATATAATAGCGTACATAAAACCTATAACTCCATTGGTAAATATACACGATTATGTTAATGCAAGGCAAAATGTATGAAATGTATGTAAGAGGGCCGACGTAGCCTGAAAAGTACGTGAATAATTGTTGTGACAGGCATTGAATATGCATCAGTAGATGAAGGTTAAGGAATACTAGATTAAAATACCTTATTACATTGTCCTTCGTATATTTTCGCCGCCCACAAGCAAAATACGGTTTGATCGAATTGGACTACGAGATGATTTCACATTTTGGCCTCGTTTTTCTAAACGTTTTTGTGTTGTTGTGGCTATGAATATATGATATTGGTCACTATACTTGTCACCATCAGCCACCAGCAGAAGTCCACTGCTGCACATAGGTCACCCCCATAATAGTGGGGATTTGCCGCAATATTGTGCATAATTTCATCAATACAGGCTTAGCTAACTTGGCGTGAAAGACACTTTTATATCACGTGCTATTATCGTGGACAACTGCATCCGCAATTAATTTAAATTCCAATACCCCTTATCGTGCGTCATATTCGAAATTGAAACAAAACTTATCTCGGCGAATGCAAACAGACCAAAACACAAGAGATCAAGCTGTCTGAGGTCTTGAGGTTATCTCTCTTATTATGAGTAGTAATTGTTGCGCAACGGCCCTTCCGGTTCGTGTGCAATGTCACCTTTCTTTGATATAACTGGTATTTAGAAGGCTTTGCCTACAAAGACAATTTATAGGGTAAAATCATTATCAGCCTTTATGTTACCACTGATGGGTATTGGTCTCTCTTTTACCATGTTATTCGGCTCGTTCGTGTGCTAACCGGATAAAAGTGCGACCCGCTTCGCTTCGCTTCTTCTGTAAAAGAGGAACTGGGAAGTATTCCCGCGGTTATATTCAAATTTACATATACAACAAGACATAATCGAAAGAGCTAAAAAACCCAACTGCGAACAAAACTAAAGAGACGCTAAAATTTAATAGGAATGGTTCCTTACCAACTTTAAATCATTATGGTTCCAAATTGTCATTCGAAATGAAAAATTATAAGACAAACACAAGGATGATTTTCAAATACCTATTCAATGATACATCACTTAATATAGTTCGTCGACTTTCTATTCTATATTTATTTAACAATATATTTATCTATCTTTATTATATTATCTATATTTATTTATTACTGTCATGTCTTTGGTAGCACTCGAAAAATTAAGACAAATCGATTGACGTAAGAATCATCAAAATCGCCCATATAGTGGTCTATATAGTGCCACAAAGGAACAAACATACATACATAAGCTGATTAACACATTACCCTCCGCGCAGTCGGGTAAAAATACTCTATTTTTATAATCCTAGGACCGTAGTATACTATCATTGTGAGTTCTTGGAGGAACACATCCAAACACACAAACTTTAAATTTACATTAATATTCATTACTAAGATTTTAATACTGCGCACAACAATAAAATTTAATGATAAGTCCAATTAAACATCGATATCAGATTGACGTTATTGAAGTTATTACGTAATGTAGAGCAAAAAGGTGACAAGTACGATATCATTCACGACGTTAACGAGCATGACCCATGAACGGGGTTGTCGGCAACATTGTAGAAGCTTACGACTATAGACTTCATCATCGTGTGAAAATAGATGAAATGCAGCGATCACACTGACATAGTTACGACAAAACCGTTGGAGTTAATGTAATAGTAGATTATGCACCAAGGGGATAAAGCAGTCTTACTTCACGGCATATTGTACCCTGGGCGTAACGAGGGCCTCAGAGTTAACTCTCGAGCGTAGCGAGGTGTGTTGAGGATTTAGAGTCCCGAGTGAAGCGATGGGTCCAATATGCCGCCCGTGACAAAAGATAGGCTTTATTCCCAATGTGAATACTCTACTTTTCATACCTTCTGCGAGACAATAAAAACAATAAATGCACCATAGGCTACTTGGCTTTCGAGTTGTTGCTAAGTGTTGGAAATAAACTAAAAGGACAGATTCGGATACAGACTTTACTTCTTTTGTTGTTCTCCATTGATTAAAATCGTTGTTGGCTTTTTCGTTTCGTTTTTCGTGTTACAGTCATTACAGCGGTGCCAAATTGACTACCGGTAAATCGAAGTGTTGAAGTGTATGTATAGCAAGGCCACCATGACTGTCCGTCTCCAAGATCAGAGCACGAATTGTATCCAATTGCAAAAAGGGGTAAGACAGGGAGACATTATTTCTCCGAAACTGTTCACCTCTGCACTGGAAGATATATTCAACCTTCTGAACTGGAACGGATATGGTGTTAACATCAATGGCGAATGCATCAATAAACCTTCGGTTTGCTGATGATAGTCATCATGGCAGAAACCCTGGAAAACCTAAGCACAATGCTCAGTGACCTAAATATTGTTTCCCAACAGGTCGGTCTTAAAATGAACATGGGTAAGACGAACATCATGTCAAATCCCCATGTCGCACCCAGGCCGGTCTATGTTGGGAACGATATTATCGAAGCTGTTGATCACTGTCTACTTAAGTCAGACAATCCAACTGGGTAGATCCAACTTCGACAAAGAGGTCAACCGACGAATACAACTCGGATAGGCAGCGTTCGGGAAATTACGTCACATCTTCTCGTCGCAGATACCGCAGAGCCTCAAGACAAACGTTTATAATCATCCGTAACGAGGAAATCCGTAGAAAACCCAAGGTTATCGACATAGCTCTAAGAATTTGCAAGTTGAAGTGGCAATGGGCAGGCCATATAGTTCGAAGAGCCGACAACCACTGGTAAATAAAGGTTCTCGAATGGCGACCACGAACAAGTACTTCCTTCCCTCCCCCAATACTTGGTCCTCGAGTGAAACAAACGAGGTGATACGAGTATCTAGTTGTAGCAAGTAGCACCCACGACTCAACCACCCATCGGGTTGATACTCGTACTTGTCTTGCTCCTGTTATGTTCGGTAAAGCTGATAACGAGAGCACAGGTCAAATTTTTATTCGAAGACTGGTGCTGCCATCCTTCTAGGAAAACGTGCTTTTAGACCTTACACATAACAATTAAGATCATTACTTTAACTCCTTTGGACGCTATTTCGACCCACTTTAAACGGTCAGATTTCATTCAAATTTTGCACACCTGTGAAAGACCGATGACAATGCAATAATTCGAAAAAAAAACAAACTAAAAAGTAGAAAATAAATAATAGTTTAAAAAATAATAGTTTAAAAAAACTCAAAAACACGCTTTATATAGAAAACCAAACTAAAAAACAGAAAATACATTTTAATAGTGTAAATAAGAAAAAAATGTTTTATTTAAAAAAAAAACGTGGGGTGCTTCTCATATCTGTCAATGAAATATTTATAACTATTGGCCCATGCACCCCACGTTTTTTTTTAGGGTTTTTAAACTATTATTTTTTAAACTATTATTTATTTTCTACTTTTTAGTTTGGTTTATTTATAAGAGCGGTTTTTTTCCGAATTATTGCATTGTCATCGGTCTTTGACAGATGTGCAAAATTTGAATGAAATCTGACCGTTTAAAGTGGGTCAAAATAGCGTCCAAAGGAGTCGGTTACAAACATACAAGTGAAGCTAATATAAAGCGTATATTCGGCGTAAAGCGGGTCTTTATATCTGTACTTGGCTCATACAGATATAAAGACCCATACCATAGCTCTAATAACATAGAAACGATGCATTATAATATAGAAACAATGCATTTAATAAGATGCATTATAAAATAGAAACGAAGCATTATAACATAGAAACGATGCATTATAATAATCGAGTACATGGATGAGCACTAACTCCTAACTAGGTTACCCTGTGTTTATGATATCAGTCCTCCCCTGCTTTCATATACATTGTGCACTGTTAGTTTATTAAGTAGGATTTTTACTTACATTTGGCTGCTAGATAGAATTAATACGTGATGCTTTCACTTTACGAGTAGGTAGGAACAGACAGAAGTTGCGATCATTATTTCTATAAACATTTACAAAACAAACCTAAGGACTAACCATGATACGAATTTGTTCACAATTAGAAGATTAAAAGTTAGGTTAGTTAATATATACTTACGTATTTTTTAATTTTGTAATATTATTATTTAGAGATAGAAGAAGACGTGAATTGTAAATCGGTCTAATGTAAAATACTACTTAAATTGAGCTGAGTTAATATTCTGTTGAAGTTATTAATAAGCGGACGATTGAATATATCAAAAGTAACTAATTACAATAATTATATTCCATTTGCAGTCACCTTGGCCGACGATGCTGCGACCTATTGCGGTAGGACCAGGCTAGTCGCACTCCGCAACAAGTACAAATATTATACCTACACTTTGCGGCCGCAATATTGCGGTTTATTCAGTAGAGTGTCAACTGTCAAGCGTGCGCTCGATGAGTCGCGCGCCGTGTGCTTACGATAAAGTACCTAGTTACGTAAAGTTTTTGTCACATTTTATTCTTTTCTTAATTATGAGTACCAAGAAGAAACCTAGAATGTACTGCATAGCATTCGGTCTGACAAGTCTCTTAAAATACCTACATACTGTCATTTTATTAGGAAGCCATTTCTTTTTCATTCATTACTAAGCATGGATTTCAGACCGGCACCTTTTATTAATCAAAGTGTATTAAAAACCTATTAAGTTATAATCAAATAATGAGGTACTAGGTCTATTCTGATAAGAATGTCATTATATGTAGTTAATAGAACTATCAACATTATAATAATAAGTAAAATAAAAAACATTATTACATATCTTGATACAACCCTGCCGAGCGAAAAAGTGACAGAGCGATTCTGAAACGGTTAGAGCAATGGAAGCTCTCACGCGTTGTGATACGGTACATTCTAGCCTGCACGCAATGGGTGAGTGAATATAATTGAAAGATCGCAGCGCTGTGCGAGTTAAACTGCACTTTATTGCGTTGTAGCGAGAGTTGCAATGTATTTAAATGACTTTACTCCGTTATCCTTCTGTACTTGTACTATTATTTATTCTGTGGTAGGACTAATCTATTCTATCACATACATACAGATATACAGATAGATATACAGAGAATAGGTACATAGATTTTGTAAAGTTGTATGAAACGACGCTCAGTTTGAATATCAACCACTGCAGTTTTACATTTCTACTGAAATTTATTTGAATCGAACGGTAATGTCCCTTTCGTAAAAAGAATGGCTAAATACGGCCCGTCCTGAAAAGACAAGGTTCTCGAATCGCCATGTTCTTTAATACAGACAACATATATCCATACCAATATATAAAAGTGAAACGTTGTCTATTTGTTTGATTGTTTATTTGTTTGTTTGTTTGTTTGGGGAGCTTTCACGCGATAACGGCTTTTACGGATTTTGATGAAACTTGGAATGGAGATAGCTTATACCATGGAATAAAACATAGGATACTTTTTATCCCGTTTTTTTTTTAAGTTTACACGGGATTACTAGAAAAACTGGAAAAATGTTGATTACTCGCTGTAAGAAACGGTTGCTATGGAAACGAAATAACAAGAATGTCAAAAAACATCAAGAGTGGTGCTATACCTACTTTTGCATCGGTTTGTAATATCCTGGAAGAACATAGGATGCTTTTTTCGCAATAAACAGTAGTCCGCGCGAACGAAGTCGCGGGCGAGAAAACTAGTAAAAATATAATTACCTAGTCCCAAGTTAGGATACCCTGTACTGTACTATGGGTACTAGATAAACATACATTGATACAAATATTACATCCATGACTCGAAAACAAACATATCTGATCATCACACAAATTATTGCACCGTGCGGGATTCGAACCCGCGACCGTTTGACTTCGTAGTTAGGAACACTAGCCCCTAGGCCAACCAGTCGTTTTAAAATTTCGGATGTTGATGATTAACTTACATTAAAAATGTACTCATAATACTTATTTATTTATTTGTATCGATCTCTGATATTCAGGTATATAATTAAATAATTAATAAATAGGGCTATAGCTGATTAATCCTGATTTTATACAATTTATAGGAAAAATGAGGCCGAAGCTATAAAAATAATGTATTTGGTATAGAAATAATAATATTTATTCCGATGTTATGTCCTCGTTCACAAATTATGGGGGTCATTTGATAGTGGATAATGAAAACCCCAGATTTTTATGATCATAGTTTAACTATACCTATATTTGAACTATAATAGATAAACTGTTAATAGATATGCTTTTTATTATTTATATTTTTACCTAATTGTTATTTAATACTCTGAGTAGGATATTCTGAGTAGGTTTTAAGCACGGAGAAATTCTAGTTGTAACAAAGGCGTTCGGTCCTTTCTACAAGACTTCAGGGCCGGTTTTATTTTTATTTGAAGGTGCTGACATCCGGGCGACCTTGTTTATGTATGTTCAAAATTGGCTCAGTATTTTTTTAAGTAAATCCATTTGTGGTTGGTTTTAGGTTCAAAGATAATTCTTTGAACCTGTATGATTTTTCATGTACATGCATAATTGCATGTCCAGGAAAAATCATGAAAAACCTAGTTATTATTTCTACACCATCTCTGTGCCAAAGTCCCTCAAACAATTGACCTTTCGATGCTCCTAACTGCTGAACCGGTTGCCGTGAAACTTCGAATTTTAAACTGCGATGTAGACGACAGATATCGCTATCAAATTACAATGTTAAATATTTAATAATATAAGGCAAATAAAATGTTGTTACTATGGTACCGTTAGGTGGTCTAAGTTAAGAGCGAGCGAGCGGGAAGCGCGTCTCCATTTCAGCTTGGGCAGAAATGCTTTCGTATGTACCTATGTTTAGTGACCTTAGGAACGAAATCTAACGTTTGCTGGTTCGAATCCTGCAAGGTGCAATTATTTGTGTGCTGAGCAGAAATGTTTGTTTCCGAGTCATGGATGTAATATTCTTATCTATGTATGTTTATCCGTTATCTAGTGCCCATATTACAGGGTATCCTAGTTTGGGGCTAGATAATTGGTGTGGAATTGTCCCAAATATATATATATATATATATATATATATATATATATATATATATATATATATATGTCCGGCTGTCCGCGCGCCCTGTCTTGCTGTCCGGCTGTTCTCCTCTACAGGTTACATTTCTCAACCAATCTAGACGAAACTTGGAGTACAGGTTCAACGAATTTTGAGAATTTTTTAGTCGCTGTGGAATTTTGATTGTGGGGTACTTCCTGCAAATAAGGGCAAAAGGGGGCTACTGAATATCTCCGCCTCATTAGATCCGATTTCGATGGTTTTCTTTTTATTTGAAAGATTTTAAGTTTAAATTGGTTTCATAAAAATTTGCTGAAGATATGATGAGGATCTTCAGTGTGATGAGCAGAATAGCTCCTCAAAATGCAATAAATTGCTCACTTTTAGGTTTCTACCAGTGGAATCAGCCCTTTACCTACTAGGATAGATTAATGGAGCATGTTGTTGTAGGGATTGATGGAGCACCTTGGTTATTAATGTTACTTTTACAATATGGTAACTAGATGGCGCTACTGTGCACCACTAGATTGCAAAAAAGTTTGAGCTCGCGAGCTCTACAGCTCACAGAGCCACTAGTGGTACATTTATCTTGTATGAATAATATGTATATTATGTATTCCATTTACTCGGTCGATTGATTCTTCTTACAGTCACTCTTATCACTCGCTCCGCTCATGCCTTGCGCGCCACATAATCCACGCTCGCGTTGTGACCGCAACCTACAAGCGTTAAAATTCGCAGATAACAGAAATCAGCCAAGGCCGCGTTATCGCACTAGTCGTACTATTAACGAGTACTATACCTAATATTATTAAATAGTATGTACTATTAATTCCAAATATTTTTTGTACGATATGCAAGAATGAGTGTACTAATTAATATATTCGTTTTACTGAAGCAGGGGAAGGTCTTCATGAGATATCTATTTCACAAAGCGGTTCTCAAGTCGTCTCTTTTTTTTTGTGCGCATGTTATCTCATATCTCCGCCATGTATGAAACGATATGGATGATTATTTTTTATTGGAAAGAGTAGATATTCAGTGTAGACTTTATAAATTATATCAAAATTGGTTTAGTAGTTTTTTTATTGATGAATTCATTTTCGACCGAGCGAGCGCGTAGTGCGAGCTAAGCTTCTCCGTTTCAGCTTGGGAAAAATGGCTATTCTCTTCCACCGGTCGCATTTTTGAACCGGTTCTCATGAAATTATGTTTATTTTTTTGCCGATTCAGTGTTTCGAAATTTTTCTAAATGGTGGAGATATGGGGATTGAAAACGTAAAAAAAAACCTATTACTGCCATTTCGAAAAATGTTCAGAAATGACATACGACGTTATAAGCTTCAAGGCGTCGAGGGTGTGAGGGGGTGGAAAATAATTAAAAATAAAACGCAAACAGACTCGCGAGGTCTACAGCTCACAGAGCCACAAGTTTAAAAGCTTTTATTTAACTCGCAATGTTTGTATGTTTGTTTGTTTGTTTAGGTCAGACCTTGTAAGCCGAATTAGAAACACTTCCTCTTATAGATAGATAGATAGATAACTCTTTATTGTACACCACATAGAACAAAAAATACAATAATAACTAAAACATTTATACAAAATAAATGGGACAATGGGCGGTCTTATCGCTAAAAAGCGATCTCTTCCAGACAACCTTTGGATGGAAAGGAATTAATATACGGCAAAGAATTATCTTACGGAGTTGAATTTTTACATTTTGGTTCAGTTCCGATGACAATGCATTTTTATGGTAAGTAAGCATGACCTGAATCGACATCCAGGATTAGCTCCAGATATAGGAACATTTCAACGTCAACAGCACAGACTCGAAATGTTGTGTACGCATGTTTGACAGAGCGAGCGCGAAGCTTGATAGCTTGAAAGGATAGATAAACCTCTAGTGAATTATTGATTAGTATAGTAATTAAATCCATTTGAAGCTTCCTATTGGAACGTGGGGACATTTCGTCCAAGGACTAACTTCAGAACCGGAATATCTTCCACGTTAACATCTCATAAATAAGAGCATAGATAATGCAAACTGATCTTCAAACGAGTCTTACAGTGGGACTCCAATTCGCTCTCGTGAATCTAATGTTATTACATTAAGTCTAGCTCTTTCATTATTATTGTAATTAATTCTAGAATAAACACACTGTCTGGTTAGCTATTGTTTTAGAATAAACACACTGTCTGGTTAGCTATTGTTATATCATAAATGTTTGCTTCACTGTAGCCTAGTTAACAGGGTTACACGTCTTTAGACATAAGCCTAGGTACCTACGTGCATATATAAATAACGGTGAAAATACTCACATCATAAATATGTCGCACGCTTGGTTACGTTACTTGTAAGTTGGGATATATGTTCCTGTTAAAAACATCAGTAATATTAATAGTCTTAATTATGTTCCTGTTAGAAAAATCAGTAATATGAATAGTCTTAATTATGTTCCTGTTAGAAACATCAATAATATGAATATTCCGAGACTCTTAGTCTTAATTATCTGTGCATCTCTATTCTCCTGCAAATACCAGATAATGCGAAAGTCATCAACAGCCTGCTGGACTCCCAAAGACTGCCACAGAGCCCGGTCTTGGTCTCTTCTAATCCAGTTTCTGCCGGTAGACTTTCACCGGTCGTCACTCCACCTCGCCGGTGGGCGTCCTGTACTACTTTTGCTAATTTTCGGTCTCCAATCGAGGACATGTCTACTCCAACGTTTGTTCATCCTTCGACAATTAGTGTGACCGGCCCATTGCCACTTCAGCTTGCCAATCATTTGAGCTCTGTCGGTGGTTCACCGTCGTATTTTTTATTATTAAGTTTACTTGCTGTTGGCATCAAATGGCCTCTCCAGCGAACCGGCGGGGAGGGGGGATAGATTGAAAGGGGGAGGGAGGGAGGGAGGGAGGGAGGGAGGGAGTGCTAAAGCACGCCATTCAGATCTTATCCTTCAGAGAAACTCTCTCTCCATTATTCGCTGAGCGACTTTAAATTTGTTGACTAGTCCCACTGTGAGTGTCCACGTCTCGACTCGGTAGGTATCTCATGTGTCCATACATTTCGAGGGTCTTTCTCGTTCAGTTGTCTATGTAAGATTTATTTTGATGTCTAAATTTTTCTTCACCATTGCGACAATTATACGAACAAACTGACGATCGTTCATTAAAATAAGTATCCGTATTTTAGATAAGCTAGTAGGTACCTACAATAAAACTACTACAGACAGTCTGAATGTTACTGGAATGTCAAACGTGAGTATTGAGAGTTATCGAGCATTGTCTCCGAATACATTAAATAACATCCACGTGTTTAAATACTATATTACCTAATAGTAACATTAAAAATGTCGTCGAGAAATACTTTTGTGTGAATCAACTGTTGCTAACGCTTCTGATCGGTTTTATCTATTTTTATTAGAATGAAGATAAATAAAAAAATGGTCTTGGGGACTTAAAATAATCTGATCAAGAACTGTTCATTTCTTATTGTCTGTTTGTTAGTTCGCGCATCATGTAAAAACTACTGGAACGTTTACGATGCAGTTTACATTGATGGATAGCTTAGGATTTGATTATAAATACTGTTGTACTTGGTATGTCAATCCGATGAGTAAACACCGAGAAATTTGGTATATTGTACTTTATAGATGCTTATGGTCTTGTAATAACATATTTTATGGTATACTTTTATCCCAGAAAAATGACCAATTGGGCAAAACCGCGGGCATAGCTAGATAAAAATATGCTAATTAAAAAAACTACTTCATATAGTTATTTATTATTATTATTCAGCCATGGTCATCGCACTGCAGAGCAAAGGCCTCTCCCTACCCTCTTTCCACTCCTCTCGGTTGAAAGATTTCTGCGGCCAATCCTTGCAATAGGCGTCTAGCTCGTCCCGTTATTTCCGTCTGGGCCTGCCGCGACGTCGTCTAACGTTGTGTGGGATCCACTCAGGGTGAGTCTTGCCCACAGCTCGTCCGACATGCGGCAGACGTGGCTTTTTGACCAACGTCGGCGATCTGCGTTTTGGAGCGCAGTATACTTTCCCTTATGCGGTCTGATAACCGGATACCTAAGATACTGCGCTCCATAGCTCGCTGGCAAACCCCGAGTGCGGACTCCTGATGTTTCGTCAAGGACCAAGTCTGAGCACCATAGGTGAGGATAGGCACTTCATATAGTATTAAACTAAAAATAATGTATTTTTAGGTCTGTGCTGGCTAAGTATCTGTTCACTTTAGGTCTGTGCCGGCTAAGTATCTGTTCACTTTAGAAGAAGCGGTTTCGCTTTTTTAGTTACGGTAAAGTAAGCCTAAGAAAATTCCATTCCTAAGGAAAAACCTACTGGGAACAGTTAACAGTCCATATATTTTAAATACTGAACCGATTTTGATGAAACCTGAACTATTCCCTAAGTTGTAAGATACTGAAACTAATACAAAAAGAATTATTGCAATCACACTTGTAGTTTCTGAGAAATACTTGGACAATACATACATTCATGAAATTTAATCAAAATAAAATAGAAGTTACCGTAGTACGACATGCCTCATTTGGATACATTTTTGGCCCAGCTATCGTTTTTACACTCCAGTACTGCACAATAAAGCATGTTTGTTGTTTTTTACGCAAAATCACGGATGATATTTGGTAATTTGTTTAGATGTCCATATTATACTAACATATGTGTTTAATACGCATTTTCAACAAAATTACATACGTAGTGATGTGTGGGCCTATTAGTTTGTTTAAAAAAAAACAACTTTTCGGGCACACACTAATATTTATGTTTATTTTTCTTCAACAAGTCTTAACAGCTAACACAACAATTCCGATACTCTAATTGTTGCTGCACTTCTGTCTGTTTGGGCAGAGGTTCCACCTGACTGTGCTTAGTCCAAGCTGATCGGCAGGCCTAGGACCGGGTCCGTAGTCAGGTGGCTTCAGAGAGCGATTAAGGAAAAAGCCTCGAATATTATAGATCGCGGATTATATACCTTTGCATATTGCTGACAGTGCATTGAATAGTTATTGGGGGTTCGCCCTTACGTCAGCAATATGCGCAGTGTAACAGTACGCATGAATTTAATTACCACCTTTTTTGCAGTCGGTTACTAAAATATACCCACAGTCAAACCCATTCCATTCACAACCATCTTCGAATGATTACGTCATCTTCCCACACGCGTTGATCAAATTATATTAAATACTAAAACAGAACAGTTCCAGCTCTATATTTGGCGAGCAAGAGGCCAATTCAGAGCTCAGTGGGATGGGTCGTGCGAATTTGGCAGTGACCTAATTTTGAACTGTCGCAGATCAACTCTTCATAGGAGCTATACAATCCCAAGCAATGTGCTAATTTGCTTGGGATTGTAGAGAAATGTCAATCGATTCGCCTTCACGCAAGAGTGTCATAGGCTATTTTTTACCCGACCGTAGCCGGGTTTTAGTATTTGAACTTATGTCTTGATGTAAACCTTCTTGGGCATTAACTAGACATGCATCACTGTGTATTGTAATGTCGCTTTGTTTTTTTTTTGTTTTTCGCCCGAATCATAGATAAATAATCCAGAATGTTGGTCTCGAGTCTGTCACCGGCTGCAGCTCCATAGGTCATGGTGAGAAGAGGTCTAACACTACAAAATATATTTACTGGGCAATGAGAATTAAAAACTAGTTTCTCAGGGTGACGAGCGCAGTGCAGCGACGCGCAAGATTTTGCAACTAGTTCTGGGTGACACTGCAACTGTAATGGGCAGAAGTGACGTTTACCATCAGCCGAGCAACCTGCTTGTGTCGTCACTCAACCGAACAAAAATAAGTGTACTGCCAGTGAATAGGTAGATTGTTCCACGTAATATGACGTCAAAAAGGCTGTCTCTACTTAAGTACTCAGTAACAATGCATGTTTATGAATCCAAAGCACTGATTCTCGGGTTTCTCGGTACAGTCAGAATTAATGTACTAGTTTTTTCGGAACAGGGCCCCGATTCTCGCGTCATAGAAAAAAAAAAGTTCAAGTTTTCGGTTCAAATTCGAGAATGACGAAACAAAGTGGCAATATTTTCTGTCGATTGTATATCAATATTTATTATAGAATATTTTCAATTTATTTTTATTATTATTTGTTTAATTTTATTATAGTATGTGTATTTATATGTAATGGCATGTATGTATATGTTTATTTATTTTTATTAATTATGTCATAATTATTACTATTTCAATATATATATATATTTGTTTTAATTGTTTACACCGCCATCCTCTCTCACTCCATTATTTCTTTCCATCAAAAGGTTGACTAGAAGAAATCGCTTTTAGCGATAAGTCCACCCGTTGTACTTTAGTTATAAGATTGTTTCTATTTGTTGTAAATTTTTGAAAACTAGTGTACAATAAAGTATTATCTATCTATCTATCTATCATAAAGCCTTCAATGTAGTGGTTGTCAATGATATCCACTACTCCAGACAAGTATAATAAAAAAATATGCAAATGTGATGTTATGGTCCGCACAACATCTAGACTACTCGTACATGTGTTGTGTGTCCTCGTAGATCCTGATTCCTCAAGTTCAAGGCATGTTAGTTAGGGGTCAGTCAGGCCAATGCCTGTCCAAGGATAGCATAACGAAATTTTGAAAGACTGGATGAAAACATTTGCAATCACAATAAGTATTGGTGCAATTTAGTAAAATATTTTCATTTAACACTCAACATTTCGAAGATCGCCTTTTTAACCCCCGAAAAAAGAGACGGGTGTTGTAAATTTAGGGTGGGTATCACTATTATTATTTATTTATCGTATGAGGTAGTGCTGGCCTCTGGTGTCAGAGTTTGTCAAGCCGCCCGAGGGCCTCTGACCTTAACGACTGCTATTAATCAATAACAGCTGGGACCGACAGCTTAACGTGCCTTCCGAAGCACGGAGGAGCGATGGAAAACCGCACATAACTCAGAAAAGTCATTGGTGCGGAGCCTAGGTTGTGTATCACTGTGTGTATCATTTTGTCACTGTGTGTGTCTGTCTGTGGCCTCGTAGTTCCCAAACGAATGGACCTATTTTGATTCGGTTCTTTCGGTTTGAAAGCTGATGTGATCGAGATGTGATCTTAGCTATATGGGGGGAAGGGGGGAAGTTGAGAAAGGAGGGGGGAGTTGAAAAATGGGGAGTGAGAATCGTAGCTTCCAAACGAATGGACCGATTTAGTACGCGAACAAAGAGACGGTTGTTATAAGTTTAGAGTGTGTATCACTGTGTGTGTGTGTGGGTGTCTGCGGCATCGTAGCTCCCAAACGAATTGACCGATTTTGGTTTTTATGTTTGGAAGCTGATGTGATCGACAAGCTTCTTAGTTATAACCCCACCAGAGGTCAGGGGTTATATAATTTTTTAATTTGTGCTTGTTATATCCCTGAAAGTTCCTACGAACTTAAAAAGCCGGAGAAAACGAACGAATCCGGACATTTGGTAAATCTAGTAATCCAGGAAGAAACCAGCTGTGGCAGGATATTATCTACTGTCGAAGCAGAGGATCAGGAACCTATCAGGAACCTACCCATTCAGAAGGGCACGACAGTCCTACGAATAGTGAGACTACTAACGCACTACACCATGAAGGAACGCTTCATGATAATGGCTTCCATTCTTCATCAATTACTCCGTCATTACGTCATGTAATGCTGCAGTGCTGACGTCATCTGTCCAAATTATGAATGAGCCGTCACAGAGTATGCAGTAGTGGCACGCCTACGCTGAACTACAGTTTAAACACCAGTTACTTACACGGCGCCCTCACCTATTTCGATAAACGTGTCACGCTGGTTTCCCACGTTTTATTTTTTAAGCGAAAACAGGCTTTATCTGAAGTGAGGACAGTCGAATTTTGTTTGGTGGTACTATGGAAAATGTGCTCGAAATTTATGTTTTTGGTGTCAGATTTGTGTCACTGCAGGAAAATAAAACTGGGGCTTTAATCTAGTTACGGAGAACTTTTTTTAGAAAAACTGGCTCTTGCTCAATGTATGGAACTGCGACCTTTGTCATTAAGGCAGGTAGACACATATCGAGGAAGATGCAGCCTCGGTTTTCCTATGTTCCGCATCTGTTGTTTGGATAATGCGGGCCGTGGTTTACACTTTATGGTGGCTAATAAAATAAACTGGCAGCCTTTTAATTATCATGCAACAAATAAATTGAATAAGCCTCAAAAGTCACGCTTCAAAAATGACCAGAAATGGCAGAAAAAAATCGAGAAATTGATGGGAAATCAATTTAGCCTTTTATTTCTAAAGTGGCAAGTAAAAATAGTTTATTAATATCGTAAATTTCATCTATCTAGGTCTTGAGCGTTTTTCCAATACATTTAGCATTAAAAGCATGTTGACACAGATTCGCTCAGACACCGCCCTGTAGGGCGGCGCGTGGGCGGTCCGTGGGTGAATCTGAAAGCTACTGAAACTTTAGACTTTGACGAGAGTTTCGTTTTCATGATCGTGCAATAGACAATTTATGAATAAGAATATAACATGTTTATTGTCATCATATACAAAAAGGCCTACATCTATACAGGACTTCAATGCAAACAAATTAAAACTCTTGTATCCTAAAGTGTCACGATTTTGGCATGGTTTTTAATATTTGAAAGCTTTTGTGATCGAGATGGTTCTAAGCTATAATGAGGGGGAAGGGGGGTATCGTAGCTCCCAAAAGAAAGGACCGATTTTGATGCGATATTTTATGGTTGAAAGCTGATGTGATCGAGATGCTTCTTAACTATAATGGGGGTTGGGAGGAGTCTGGGATTATAAAGATGTTTAATCTGTGCTTGTTAGCTAACATTTCCTTAATTCGACTTGGCCGGTTGTTTGTGTTTGTTCACCAATTTCTCCAAGATTTCTGAGCTGATTTGAATGTTTTTTTTTATATAAAGGACCTCAAACTAACTCAACCATTTATAGCAGGCTTCAAATGGTATCGTAGAATTTCATGAAAGTTGACTCATAAACTAACGTGAGCGTGATTCATTATATATAGATATGTTGAAAAGTTTACTTTTTATTTGTTGTTGTTTATATGATTGAAATAACTCGTGAGTGACAGTCGTAACATATCTATATATAAAGTTGGTTCAGTTGTTTTTTTAGTACATTGGAAGTCGGTTTTTGGTTTACAAAATAATCTTGTCCAATTGAGTCACGAGACCTGGGGCCTGATTCCCGTAGAGTAAAAGTGAGGTTCGGTTAATGCCACTTGGTCCATTCATTGCCACCGTTTCGAATTCACTAAGCTCAGTGAGCATGTCAAATGACGTCATCAAGGCGATGAGCACTCAACCGCACTGAAACTATCATTTTAGTAGGATATACAAAACCGGTAATTCAAAATCAGAATTCACAAGGAATTCAGTTGCAATGAGTTTTCGTCAACCGAAGAGCACCCGGTGCGTTCATTGCATTTACTATATAGCAGTGTTTGTTTAATGAAGATCATTGAAAATGCATATATACTATGAAACTTATAGTTCTAACACCTACCTAGGTACATTTTGTTTCATGTTTTATCGTGCCATGAAATTGTGTTGTTTTTGTGAAAGGTAGGTTTAATGACATGTATGTATGCTGTCCTACCTATCTATTTCACAGCTAGAGTAGGATCTTAACCCTAAATAGAAAAATAGCTACGGTAGTTTTCTTACAAAGCCTAATTATGTGAAGTTCTACTAACAACGAGGGGTCAAAGCAAATTTAAGAAAAACGAAATCAAGTGTAGGTATTAAATATCATGTAATAATGTTATAATTTTCACAAATATTGAGATTTACGCTATCCTATGAGCTGGGAAAGCGGAGATCTATACATTCTAATGAACTGCAGTTATATGTGCATCCACGTGAAACAAATGTATCATATTATTAGTATAATCAAGTAGATTCAACATTCAATATAGTTAGGTACTTACTACTACAAGTCCTAGGCTATAATTATCAACTGACGAGCTCCCATTTGTCCGTCTCTCCAACACTTGATCATTTTTGTAAATCTACAACGATACACTTCTATATAGGTACAATGCAAGAGATTTCATCTAGAAATACATTTCTAAATCGCAAATATATTTCTTTCTTGTTTTGTTCTTGGTTTTTTTGTATTTTTAATTATTTATTGATTAATTGTTTTGCACAAAAGTAGTCTACAAGGAATGACATGTTTTCATTCATGTTTTCATTCACAGCATTTTAACTCGACAGCAAGGATTATTTCCAGTTGAAGTTTAACTTTACCTGAGAAGCACTATAGTCACTATACCTATAGGAACATGGTATTTTTAAATAAGCAGTCGTAATAATTATTTGAAGTAGGTAAGTACATTATATTGCTGAGAAATAATATCAATGTTTAGATTTTCTTTCAGAGACGTACAATCTACAGAAAGGTTATTGGCATATTATTAGATCACTACAAAACTTACGGTCCTAATTAACTTTTAATTATACTTAATATCTACACGGAAACCAAATTTTAGATAGATTAAAAGCGAGAGAGAATAAACAGAAAATAAATTCAGACGATGATTGTTGGAGGGCGATTGCCGCCATTGGTTGGCTGGCGCGTCACCCACAAATAATTACTCGAGCATAAAACCCGACAAAATTTGAAAAGTCCTATTTCTGCTAGAAGTATTTGTAGGCTAGGTTTAGCTTAATTCTGCCGCATAGTTACCGGTTTCCCGGTATTAGTGTTGATTGCGGGTGCTTGACGGGTGCGCGTTAACTGTTTAGTGAATTCCAAAACCAATCACTGAACCTCACTCCTTAGGGAATCAGCCTGCTGATCACTGATGGTGAGAGCCGGTCCTGGCCATATAAAACGCAGTACCACTACCGTACCACACATAATATTGTATTTGCAATGCCACTACAGTACCACACTTTGTATTTGCAGTGTCACTACAGTACCACACATTGTAATTGCAGTTACACTACAGCACCAAATATTAGAATTGCAGTACCGCTACAGTATCACACGTTGTAATTGCAGTGCCACTACAGTAGCACACATTGTAATTGCAGTGCCACTACAGTACCACACATTGTAATTGCAGTGACACTACAGTACCACACGTAGTAATTGCAGTGCCACTACAGTACCATACATTGTAATTGCAGTGACACAACAGTACCACACATTGTAATTGCAGTGACACTACAGTACCACACATTGTAATTGCAGTGCCACTACAGTACCATTATAATTGGATGAAGTTCACAGCACAAGTGGCTATCAGTGAATGATGATGCCCTTTCGCTGGCTATCAGATAGCGCAGTGACGTCAGAGTGCTGCTAATACAAGCCATTTCCGTAGGCTTTGTACGGCTTTGTCTGGGGAGACCTTTACGAGATAACGCGAAAGGTCATGTTTTTGTAGCCGTTTCACGATGGGGTTATTGGAAATAGCACCTTTTTTGCTGGATTGGACAACGTCTTCAACTGCATATAAATATTATGTTTGTCTATGTCGATTACCATCCAACAAGACAATGGACAAGCAAGATATTAAATATAAATAAATGAAATTCTGTCTGGGTATACAAAGTTTGCCAGGTATAAACTGGCTTAGCAATAAGGCCGTCCATTGTATTTGACGGCCCTAAAGTTATTGTTTTCAAAAGGTTTTCACAGTAACTACAAATCATGCGAAAGGACTAAATTGAAGTTGACTAGTTTGTGCCAAAGTATTGTTATTATTGTTCCTTCCTTGTCATTCTCACATAATCAAAGATATAAACAAAATACTATCGCACATGTGAGATAATGGACAAAAGCAAGCCGACCCTATTCAAACAAACTAGTTTTAACAGTGAAAAAAGCATCCTACGTTCTTCTAGGATATTAAAAGCCAATGCAAAAGTAGACTTAGACTTCTTGGTTATGGCCTCGTGGAAACTTCCACGGAGTTCGTAGAATTTTCCGGGATAAAAAGTATCCTATGTTTTATTCTAGGGTAAACGCTATCTCCATTCCAAATTTCATCAAAATCCGTCCAGTGGTTATCGCGTGAAAGCTCCCCAAACAAACAAACAAACTGACAACGTTTCACTTTTATATATTGTTATGGATTAGATTGCTCAGTGAGGAAGTAATACAGTCGTAAGCCTACTCACCGATTTCCAGCTTCGGTTCTCGCGTAGACGGCGCCGTCCATCTTGTATGTCCAAATCACAATTCAAACGTCCCACATACAAATATTGCCCAAATTCAATTATTCTGGATTCAACGGAGCACTACCGACAAAGCCCTTTACCGATGGGGCTGCAACCTTCGAGATCAGGTCAATGCGAGGGCCCTGAGAGCCTTTTGCGCGCGTCACGGGTCGACGTAGGCTGTGAACTGGCGGGCGAACCAGCGAGCAGCAATACAACTATAAACTACTTGGGTTCTACTAGTTAAGCCCTTTCGTTTGATACCCATATTGAGGGGGTTGAAAAAATATAGACATCTCGGTTTTAATATATAATAATATATTCGGAACAATTCCACACCAATTACCTAGCCCCAAACTAGGATACCCTGTACTAAATAACGGATACAATACGAATATTACATCCATGACTCGGAAACAAACATTTCTGCTCGTCACACAAACGATTGCACCTTGCAGGGTTCGAACCCGCGACCGTTTGATTTCGTACCTAGGGTCTCTAGCCACTAGACCAACCGGCCGTCAACAAACAATGGTGCTGAATATACATAATTGTATTGTCATAAAAACTAAAGGCGTGCACCAAATTTCAGATCAATCGGTCAATAGGAAGGGGGTAAAGTTTCAATTACTAAATTTGGCCCAATAAACAAAAACAAACCGGGCAAGTTAAATAACACCGTTTTAAAAACATTTAAATTAAAACAAAAGCTTCTGAAGGAGCACCGTTCATACAAATAAGCAGCACTTTTGTCTTATTTAACTTAAACAATTAGTCGAAAGTGTTAGTCAAAAGAGACAGTAATTAGTAAAGATTAATGGTCAGAAGGTCCAGAAATAACAGTAAGAGATCAACAACCTCAAAACTGAGAACTGCAAGCAAAAAAATATTTAAACGGTCCAAAATCAGCACGGCTATAGAGAATGGACCTTAAATAAATCCACACCGATATATAAATTGAAAACATTTGTTTGTTTGGGTAGTTTTAACGCAATAACGGCTGGACGGATTTTTATGAAATTTGGAATGGACATAGCTTATACCCTGGAATAAAACATATGATACTTTTTATCCCGGAAAATGATAAGTTTCTACGGGAAAACTGGATAATGTTGATTACTAGCGGTACGGAACGGTTGAAACGAATTAATCAAGTCTGTCAAAAAACACCAAGAGCGTTGGTGCTACACGTACTTTTGCATTGGTTTTTAATATCCTAGAAGAACATAGGATGCTTTTTTCGCGATAAACTGCAGTCTGCGCGAACGAAGTCGTCGGCGAAAGCTAGTACTTTATAGTTTGAAGGGAAGACATGTCTGCCTAAAAGTATATGTAGAATGAATGCATACCACACATATGGTCCAAGAATAAGGAAACATTATGACAATTTTATTGCAAATATTCCGCTAAGCTAGAAAATATCATTCATAAGTTAAAGGCTTCAAAGTATACATTTATTTCGAGGAATACAGTCGGAGTCGCGGCATACTGCTACTACATCCATATCTGCCCTGTTACTGGGGTCCATATATCATAAAGGTAGGTCAGGATACGACAAAAACAGAACAAAAGAGACGGGACCAGTCCTCTTGACCTCCAGACGGCCGCCATATTGGATTTGAGCTGCGAATAACTTAAAGGCCCTTGTACCACAATGGTCCACGCAATGGTCGAGCGGCTGGACAAATGGATGGGACAACATTTGGAAAATCAAACAAAAACAAATAAAACAAAACAGATTGTTCATTTAGTAATTGATAGTACAGGAAAATTATAGAGATAAACGTAACAAAATATAAATTTACAATATACTAGCGATCCGCCTCGGCCTATCACGGGTACAGAACATCAGTCCACGCTAAAGAGGATAATCGCTTGTCGAGATTTTCGCAAACTAGGTATTTAATAAGTTTATTTCTATCTCCTTCCATTCCCCTTACCCCTCCCCTATACAAGCGATAGAGAGAGAGTAGCATTTTTTACAGAATTGGTGTGTGGAGGATAGCACTTTCCACCCCCTAAATTGTGGCGAAATCTTTTGTTATTAGTGTCAAAGGTTTCATATTATATAAAAAGCTTCTTCTTTTTTTTAAATAGCATTTCCAATTTGTCATAGTTACAGCGCAAAGCCTCCAGTTAAGGTGCTTATAACTTTGAAGTTATTGTTAGAAAAACGAAGTCGTGTATGCGTAGTTAATGATACAAGAATATGCAAAAACAATATATTGAAATCGAATAATGATTAAGGGTATATAAGTATTTTTTTCGTTTTATACGGACAAGGGCCCTAAAGATTCTCTTCATAAGGGTGTAACAATGGCCAATGACCTTCACGATGCGACCTCTAATACTAGTACTGGTGCTATCTATCTGCAGATGGCAGTAAAACAGTGATTTCAGTGATGGCAGTTTTAAAATCAAATAAAGAGTAACAAGTACAGATAGTTACAGAAGATACAGAAGTGTTTCTCATAATGTATGGTTTTTTTGCCTATAAATTTTACTGACCAAAAATAGGTCTCAGTAACAGTAGGTACTGAAAATATCTAGGAAGTTCTAATTTTAATTAATTATTTTAATCTACACGGATCTGTACTAAATGATGAACCATGAAGATTTGACGATCACTAGAAAAAACTTACTAAATCTCAGCAATGTGAATAGCTAGTATGTTCCAGTTTTCACCAATTGTTTTATTTTCCACGACTGCTAGTAATGATGAATCATGAGAGTATGGTGACCGAAAAATGCTAACTAATAGGTACCTATCCGATAAACACACCCAGAATTTAGTTGGTAGTTTTCATCGATTTGTCCTTAATCATACCAACGGTTCCATGATGACACTCTTTTGATTCTTGATTAAGAAGTGATTGGATCTTAATAATGGATATAATTTTATCTGTAACTATGTGTGATGATGATGATGATTATGATGATGAAAAGAATCTTATGTATTATTCCAGGGTATAAGCTATCAACACTACAAATTTCATCAAAATCGGTCCCGCCGTTATCGCGTTAAAACTCCCCAAACAAACAAACAAACAAACAACGTTTCACTGTCATATATTGGTGTGGATTTCTATCAACATTCCAAATTTCATCAAAATCTGTCCCGCCGTTATCGCGTTAAAACTCCCCAAACAAACAAACAAACAGACAACGTTTCACTGTCATATATTGGTGTGGATTTTCATATACGTAACTTCTAAAAAAAGAAACGCTAGTAAGCGTAATTCAAAATCATTGGCAGCAGTGCTTTTTGGCCATCAACAACTGCATTATTACTTATCTACTTGAGAGACATGTTATTATTTCGTTTCCATGGTAACGTCATTCCGTTTTTTATTTTTGATACCTTGGATTACATTATTGCAATTTCCGAAGGGAACGCAAATATTTGAAAAAATAAAGAAAACTGCCCCTGTTACTCGCTGATAATGTAGGTACCTACAAGAGAAATAATTTTTAAAATCGGTTCTGTATTTTTTGGTTTTATCCATTACAAACAAACAAACATACAAAAAAACAAATTTTTCGTCTTTATAATACTAGTGTAGACTATCCTCCACCCTCAGCTTCACCCACGCAGCCGCAGGCGGAGGCTACTGTTATTGTTTTTATACGACTGCCCAAAAAAAGGAGTGTTATGTTTTTAGCATTCATGTATGTTTGTAAGTTTGTATGTTAGTTTTTTATTCCACCATAACTTTGAAATGCTTAAACAGATTTAGACGTATGGGTTATCGTTAGAATCCTTACATCCCCTCGAGTAACAAAGGCTATAGTTTTTTTTAAATCTGTATGGCGGCAGTATGGCTCCATTTTCAATTGCAATAAAATATTTTTTCTTCGAATTTTACAATATGGGTATCAAATTAAGCACATTCCAGCAGGTGTTTGGGGAGCTTTCACGCGATAACGGCTGGATAGATATTGATGAAACTTGGAATGGAGATTGCTTATACCCTGGAATAAAACATAAAATTCTTTTTATCCCGGAAAATTGTAAGTTTCCACGGGAAAACTGGAAAAACTGGAAGAATTTTGATTACTCGCTGTAAGAAATGGTTGCCATGGAAATGAAATAACAAGTATGTCAAAAACATCAAGAGCGTTGGTGCTATACCTACTTTTGAATTTGTTTTTAATATCCTAGAAGAACATAGGATGCTTTTTTTCGCGATAAACAGTAGTCCGCGCGGACGAAGTCGCGGGCGGGAAAACTAGTAGTATATAATTTATTATAACATAAACTCATTTTTGCCAGGGCAGGCGTGTTTTTTAGCTTTTAAGCTAGTTATTACGTTTGTGGAGAGGACATCTGAAGTTTGACGATTCGAAGTTAGACATTTAGTAAAAAAAGACAGCATTTAATATAAGGAAATTTATTAAAAGCTTATTTTTCATATATAAAAAACAAAACCACGAAGACAAAGGCGGTTTGTGTAAATCTTATTATGAATACCAGTTCATTTGCTGGCAATATTTATTTCTGATTGTATGGTTTCCATTTCCAGTTCTTCATGACATCTGTAGAAAATTCCAGATTATTATAAACCTGTAGTAACCAAGCAATACATAATAAGCCTCTTATAGTTTTTCAAATCGCCTATATCCAGCCTAATATAGGTGAAGCAAAACGCTTCATGTGATGTATATACATAACTAAGACAAGTTTTGAAAACAAAACTTACTTTGCACTTTCAGCCTCCGCGGATTGTAGTTCAGTCGTTTCATTTCAAACATTTCGTTGGCTTTCCTTCCTGAAAACTAAATATAAGTAGCTTTCTTAATTATAAAATTTAGCAATGGTAAATACTTCCTTCCTTTTCTAAGTGTTGGTCTCAGTGTCCCGTTACAATGAACTGCTGTAGGACAATTTATTGGGCTGAAGTTATATCTAATTAAAAAAAACAGGTTCAAAAATGCTTCGCGGACCGTACAATGAAAGTAGCAGACCCTGGTTAAGATAGCTAGGTTATACGGTTGTATCAAAAAATTGCCTATAAAAAAATTGATTTTATGTTGCCATGGAAACGAAATAATAACAAGTCTATCAAAAAGCACCGCGGCTGCCAAAAATTTTGAATTACCTTCGCTTACTCCGTTTTTTGTTCAAATTAGTTTAAATACGGGTAGAATCGTGTACAAATAATGAGATACCCTTAGCTACCCGTGCGAAGCCGAAGCGAGTCACTAGTTCACAATAATTCTGATCGTGCGTGTAAGAGGTACTTACCTACCTACCTACCTACTAAGTAAAAAAGACTGTGAACTGAAAATAATGTCATTGATAAATTGTTTAAAGTAATAAAAAATAAGTATTACTGTTACGAGCAAGCGCAGCGCTTACCATCAGGCGGGCGACCTCCTCGTCTTGTCACTCAGTGGTGTAAAAACAAAGTAAGTATATATATATAATGTAAAGTAGGTAGGTACTTACCACAAAACCAATCGATGTCCACGCTATTTGAAGATTTTATTTCCTATATTTGTTAGGTAAATCACTTCTGGACAAAATATAACATTAGATTTATTGAAATGATTAATTATCAGTATTTGTTATCTTATTAATTCAAGAAAATCGTCTAAAAGCTAGAAAAGATCAAAATATTTTCATCCGTAAAGTGAGCGTGGTCCTTCCGTGTCAAACTGCTGTGCCAGACTGAATGTCATGGCGCCGGGCCGGCCGGTAGAACTTCCGCAGGCCTCGGGGGGGGTGCTTCTAGCAAGTGAAAACGTTTTGCGTTGACAGTTTTTATTTTATTTTCCATTTATTTATTAGAAAATATACAAATTAAACAATACAATATGTTGAAAATGTCATAACATACTTTGTTTAAAAAAAAATACATGTCTCTGACGAGCGGATCTATGGGTTTTTTAATTAATTTAAAAAATAGCACACGCTTTAGGATTTTTTTCTACAATGTTCGTAAATATTTATACGAATTTTAAACAATACAAATTGTTTATGGTGAACTTAAGTTTACTATATATTTTTCATATAGGAAATGAACAAAAGGATTCATCTAAAGGTTCCTTTGAACATCGCGCATTTTTCGTGATTCACCACTGTTGCAGCCTTAATTTATGTGTACGATATGCAAAACACAGCAGAAGCGTCAAACAAACTGAAAAAAAAGAAAGTTTTTTTTTTTTAAAACACGACGGCCTTTCGTTCGTTGAAAGGACATCGTGTAAATCGCGTAGGCCCAACGTGTACAAGTACTTTAAGTATGGTTTAAGGTGAGGTCTGCCGTAGGGTAAATAGTTTGTGTGGTTAGTGTATACAATAATACATCTCATTCAATTTGTTTTTATTTGTATACCTCTGAATGAGCTTGTCGTCCATCTGTCTGTAAGAGCTATCGCCGCCCATATCGGGGAACATTGTTTTTTTTTGTTTTTTTTTATATAACTTCTTTTTTTTATCTTTGTGTTCGAGTTTTGTGCTACCCTGGAAGTTTCAGCCGAATAGCTAATCGGGAAGCGCTGAGTTGCAAGATTCCAGGTCAGAAATACATAGATACTCATATATACAAATGAAGTTAAATAACCTTATAACTTTAAAAAGTGAAAAAGTAACAGTAGATCGATTGTCATGAGTGCTGTTTGTTTCTTTGTCGTATATGTTGGTGTCAAACTTTTTCAGGGAACACGAAGACCTCTGATATGACTTGATGATGACTGCTATCAATAATTTTAGCCGGGAACCTCCGAAGCACGGAACGATGGAAAACCGAACATAGTCATTGGCGGGGTGCTGAGGACCGATCCCGTTACCGCTGGATTCTAACTCGCACTAGTATACCGCTCGGTTACTATCGCTCCTTGATAAATATCGAAGCAAAAGGATTCGTCCTTATAGGCTCAAGATGATGAATTAAGGCAATGCTCCAAGAAATAAATAAAATATTCAAATAAGTTAGCTAACATCCTCCATTATTTGCATAATAGTTGAAGGTGTTCCTATAGTTGTAAACCTCAAATACAGACAAGGAAACAGGCTTGTTATAATATTTATAGAGCTTTGTCTATTTGGAAGAATTAGCAGCTCTTGCTTGCCTTGTGTCGTCTCAGGAAATTAAATGGTAAATAGTCGTTCTTCCACAACGATCTCAGAGCCTTCGTGACGGCGACACTATTATCACCCTTTTATCGACACGGGTTCGATCCTAGGCCACGCACAATAAATATATTTATAAGTTATGTGCGAAGTTTTCGGATTTTTACCCGACTACGGCGAATCAAGGGAACGGGTAGTGAGTTTAACTGTCTATATATGTACATGTAGATATGTATATGTATGTATGTATGTATGTATGTGGACGTTCCACCATAGCGTCGCTTCTATTGGTCCGATTTTGACAAGCGAGTATCAATGCATTCGTCTTCATTGATAGAGTGGCACAGGCTATTTTTTTACCCGACTAAGTCGAATCATAGGAAGGGTTACGGGCTCAAACTAAAAACTTGGTCCGACTTTGACAAGCGAGGTATCAATCGATTCGTCTTTATCGCAAGAGTGTCATAGGCTGTTTTTTACCCGGGTTTTAGTTTTTGAACTTATTCATCGCTCCGTACTTCGGAGGATAAGTTAAGCCGTCGGTCCCAGTTGTCGTTAAGTCACATCAGAGGCCCTTGGGCGGCCTGACAAACTTTGACACCAAAGGTCGACACTATATCATTCGATAAACATTCATAGGTACATAATAATATTTAAATAGCGTTTGGTAGCATAGCCTTGTACTTCTATTTATTCTTGGCATAGCTTGCAACAGAAAATCTATCAGCTGATTTACTAAGACAAGACGGATGGTGTAAAGGCAGCACCACACTGGCACTCGGAATTATTGAACTGAATCCTGTGTACACACTTCTAATGAAAACGGATTTATGTTCCTCGTATTTTAACTTTAATTTTTAGTTTCTTCTAAAATTACAGCAAAAATACGAGAAACGAAGAAAAACGAGGGAAAATACCAGGAAAAATGCAGTTTCTGACTGGTCTCGCATAGCAGTGGTTCAGTATACGATGGAAAAACTACTTTGAAGTAAAAACAAAATGTACAAAATGTAGTTGGCTAGATATTGATGAAGTTGTGGAAATACATTACTAACCTATTTTTTTGCTAATATACGGAATTCGAAGGTAATATGATATACTTCGATATAGGGAACGTTCTTATATACAGGTTGTTGAAAGAAATATTAATCAGATTTATGTATTAGATACATGTGTGGGTTGCTGTGACGTGGGTTTTGGACCATTGTAGATGAATTTTTTGCAACATAGCAAGTTATTATTTTGTAAAGACTGTTGATTTTAGTTACTGTATATCCATATATTTTCTAGTTAAAAATAAAGAAATAAACATCAGAGTCACTGTCAGAGAGCGAGTTTATTAACCAAAAAATCACGCTCTTTGACACTTTTATACATACTTATTTTTTCTTTTTCCTGAAGAAAGAAAAGATGTCAGCAGTGAAAATGTTCCAAACCAACACTGTAATATTTTTATGAGTTTAGCATTAACGTCTGCTTAGCGAGAATATATCAAATAATTTTCGAAAAGAAAAATTTGGATCACGGACGGAATTCGAACCCGCATTATTCATGCATCTGCGCGGCACATGCCTTTAACCAATTCGGCTACCGTAACCAGTACATCATTATCCAAATTATTCCCTCAGTTTCTAAATCTGTCTTACAGTGATGGTAACTCCATCTATTGGCAGTATTCTGAACTGACCAACCGAACACGGGTTTTATTGCATTAAACTTCAACACTCTATATTACAAGTTTACAAATGCGAGGTATGTCGAATTGTAGATAGATAACTCTTTTTTGAACCACACAAATAAAAATCTTACTACTAAAAAAACAAAATTAATAATATATATATATTTACATATATATATATATATATATATGTATGTATTATTATTATTATTATTATGTATGTAGGTATATATATGTAAGGTCTGGCTCGCCGGGCTGATATACAACCTGTACCAGCTCGGGAAGCCAGATCGTCTTTTATAGTACAAGACCTTCCGCTATCGTGTCGAGGGCGACCGAACATCCCCCCATCCCATCAGAGCCGGAGCCCCTCAGGGCTCCGTGCTGTCTCCACTCCTGTTCACGCTTTACACAAGCGTTTTCTCCCGCACTCCCAAAGTAGAGATCGCTCTCTTTGCGGATGACACCGCGATTTATTCCACCGGATGGATACTATCCGTTCTACGTATGACATTTATAATATTAGTGTGATGTGATGTGATTAGTGTGATTATTGTTCAGTAGCACATTTTTAATCGACTTCACAAAAGGAGACGGTTATATGTTCGGCTGTATGTTTTTTTTTTATTATTATTATTTTATTTATGTCGGTCTATATCTCCGTCAATTGTGGACCGATTTTAAAAATTCTTTTTTGTTTGAAAGGGTTTACAAATGGTCCCATATAAATTGAATCAAAATTGGTTCAGCAGTTTTTCGAGAATAAACAGTTTTGTTGAGTAAATCCATTCGATTTTGTGTTTATATTGCCTTTGTTTTGTGTTTATCTCTAAGATTTCTGAACCAATTTAGATGGTTGTTTTTTTATTCAAAAGGGTAAACTTTCCGTGTGGTCCCATATAAATTTCATCAAAATTGGTTTAGTAGTTTTATTAGAAAATTACTTTGTTTTGCAGTTTATGTTCTCTTATATCTTGGGATTTCTGAACCGAATTAGATGATTGTTTTTACTTGAGTAAGAAGACCTCTAGTGTGGAACTGTATAAATTTTCATCAAAATTGGTTTAGTAGCTTTAAACAAGTTTTAATTGAATTCACTGTATTATAATGTTTAGGACTGCATTGCAAGTCAATTTTGAACAATTTAAGGGCGTCCAAAGATGCTGAAGTTTTGCAGATGGGTGTAGTTCTGATGACAATTGAAAACTACAGTAGTAGTAGTACTAGTAGTAGTTGTTAAAACAACTACACAATCGGATGATGAAATCCCTTCGAGTTTGGGCTCATTTGGTTTGTCTTGATGAGATCATGTCTGGTTTTATTTGGTATCAAGGGTCTGATGATGGAGCCGGAAAGTAGTCACAGGAACTCAACAACAAAATGATGAAAACCCTTCGAGTTTGGGTTCATTTGGTTTGTCTTGGTGAGTTCTCTAGTGTTATGTGGTTTTCATGGTCTGATGATGGAGCCGGAAGGTAGTCACAGGAACGCAACAACAAAATGATGGAAAATGGTCAAAACTAATTCAGTTGTTATATATGTAGGTTTGTTTCGCTAAAGTGAGTAAGTGTCTACCATTTTCTTTGGCATATATTCTTTCCGATGTTTGCAGCCACTAAAAATCAAACAATAAAATATTTTTCCAAAAAAATTAAATCGACTTCATATTAAAAATGTTATTTTGTAAACAACCACTAAAAAGAATAAAATAATTACAATTGAGCCAGAACAGTATCACTTTTTAAGAAATTACCAACGTAATAATAATGTATAAATTCAAGATAAGATAATAAAGAGTTTTTTGAAGGCGGTGCCAAACCCAGGCATCATTTAAATCTAATATCCTTACAAAATTAATGCATACCTATCTACTTACGCAGTAATATGCAGTTGTCTATGACGCACCCTCTATGACTACAAAACACGAAACGCAGAGAGACAAAACAAGAAACTCACACGAGCAGATTTTGACTTTCACACGTTCACAAACCGATTGACACGAATACAGCAATCTAGTAAATGATAAAGTTTTTGTAGGCAAATTACTTCAAAAGTTTATTATTTTATAAAGCACGTCAAGCCGTTTAAGACATTATCTTTTTGAATAAGCTCAACCATATTAATAATTATGGCTCGGCTTGGCACCGCCTTCAAAAAACTCTTTCTTATATTATGTTGAATTTATGCATTATTATTACGTTGGTAATTTTGAAAAAGTGATACTATTCTGGCTCAATTGTAATTATTTTATTCTTTTTAGTGGTTGTTTACAAAATAACATTTTCAATATGAAGTCGAATATTTTTTTTTGGATAAATATTTTTTAGGGGTCTAGACCATTTTTATTTAATTATCTTCATTGTACTGACTTCTTGTTGCTTACTACTTTATTATATGTATAGATACATACTTACATACTTAGTATCCTTTTCATTACAAAGTCATACACCCAAGTATATTGCAAGTTGCCAACGTTCATCACCATAAAATATGTCAAAACCACCACGATTAATTAATACTACAATTGAATGTGAAAAAATACGCAATTAAGTTAATAAGCTTTATCTACTAAATATTGTTATACTTTAGCCTAGAGGAAGTCGAGAAGGACGATAGGAAACCGCAGCCTTCCTGTTGGTATCGCCGTGGGTACAGCTTTGGGAAAAAACCAATACAGAGCAAGTACTTGATAAACTAAGCAGACAAGTGCAAGTATTCAAGCGTGGTTAGAGGTCCTTTAATTTAGTCCTTTATTGTAGTAAGATAATTGATGAATGCAAAACATATTTATGCAAATACGAGTAAATACATTATTAATTAAGAAACAAACGCACATCATTTTTTTTACCCGACTACGGCAAAGCAAAATTGAGGGTTATGATTTTATTTATGTATATATATGTATGTATGTATGTATGTTCATCTGTTCTCTCATAACTTCTAAACTACTCATCATTTTTGTCAAATGAGGTATCGTTGAAAGCGCCTTCATCGTTCCTGGTTGTAGGCTATATTGTGACGTCACACTTTTTTTCTTATTTTTTTTTTGTTAAACTACTTGCTGTTGGCCTCTACCAGCCTCTACAGCGTACCGGGCGGGGGTATTTCAGACTAGGTGGTGCCTCTTAAGTGATTTAGTATCTGACCACAGAAGAAATGGTAAGAAACTCAGAGACAAATAAAAACTGACTAATTACGGGGTCGTCGACCCCGGTGGGGTCGGTGTCTGATTAATCGTGTGTTGTTTGGGGACTGGCTAGACAATTCCATCGATGCCTGCAGAGCATTAGCAATGTCATCATCTGGATCACTCAGGAAATCGCGCGATCGCCGTCGGAGGGGGGTGGGTACGTCTGTCGGATTATAGTCAGCCGCTTTTACGATAAGCGGATTGGGATGATGAGGGACAGCGTCAAAGTAACGCCGTGCGATATCCTTCATAAATTGAAGGATCGAGGGATGCTCGAAGTCAATGTCAATGCAGGTCGACGTTCCTCTGAAACCATTGGGCGCCGACTGCATTCCGGATGAATTTATTATGAATTATCTGCAGAGAATGCAGATCAAAAGGGGACGCGTGTGCGAAGGTCACGCTAGCGTACGTCATTATCGGTTGGATACAAGTTTTGTACAGGGTGAGCTTACTACGGCGGGGCAATTTACTGTTTACACAATCAAGAGAAAAACGCAAGATACACAGGAACAAAACAAACGCAAATTTAGAAAAAAATACGTCACGCGTGCTGCGCAGTGTTTTTTAGTCAAATCGCATTTAATACGATACGATAAATCGGTTGTTTGTTTACCCAAAATTTTTAATAATATATTAGAAATCCTTAAGATTCCTAATATATTATTTAAATTCTATTATTACAAAGAATCGTATATTTTAAAAGGTTATATTTAGCTTTACCTGTTAGTTTTATGTTTGGGGCAAATCTAGTAAATTAAATTTTACCCCCTTCCTGTTGACCGATTGTTTTGAAACTTGGTACACACTTTTAGTTCTGCATTCAATACAATTATGTATTATTCAGTATCATTGTAAATTCAAGATGGCCGATTTTCACATTATGGAAATATCAAATTGAAGATGGCCGCCACCACAAAATGGCGGATTACTTTTTTAGTTTTCAATCCCCTCAATTTGGGTATCAAATGAATGAATCCGTAGAAGAACGAAGGTTACCGACATAGCTCTCAGAGTTTGATGGACTGAAGACATTGTAGCCATCGCAGGAAGTCGGTGGATGGAGGTGGCACAGGATCGCTCGTCATGGCGCTCTTTGGGGGAGGCCTATGTTCAGCAGTGGACTTCTAAAGGCTGACATGATGATTATGATGATGATGAATGAATGGGCTTGACAAGTAGAACACAGTACACTTTTAAAATACCTAAATAAAAACTAAAATCTTAATAAAAAAAATTGATACGGTAGACATAAAACCGTTTAATTTGACTGAGGAGTGAGGTGTCCACATCTATATGGATGATCGGCTTTTATTTTTAAATACGAGTGTGATTATTAATTATGTTTGTTTGTTCCACGATAACTTATGAACTAAAAGAAAAACTTTTTGAAATTTGGAAGATAGACACACAAATATAATGACTACATAAACAAGACATAAGTTCAAACACTAAAACCCGACTACCGGTCAGGTAAAAAATATTCTATGCGCTCTTGCGATGAAGACGAATCGATTGATACCTCGCTTGTCAAAATAGGTCCAAGTTTTTAGTTTGAACACATAACCCTTCCTTAACACAAATCTAGGGTACCCAGGGGGTACGAACCTCGGCTTGGGCGGTCGTACTAATTAATTGGTCCAGGAGTATTAAAGCGATGCGCGAACAAAGTGTTTTTTACGGTTGGTTTCTGCGAACAAAGTGTTTTTTTACGGTTGGTTTCTGTCTCTGACTATGGAATTTGTTCAAGTTGACGCGGTCGGAACGTTAACTTATGGCCGGTTCCTATATCAAAACGAACTGTTTTCGCTTATTGTTCGTCAGCTTTTGACATAAACGCCTTACAAAAAACGTTAAAAAGTAACGAGACGTTGGAAAAACGACTCGTTTCATTTTTACAAGATGGGGGTTAATCAACTCTTAAACTAGTCAATCCTAGTTCGTCGTGATCATTTTAAAAACTTTTATTTAACTTCACATGGTTGTATGTATGTATGTATGTATGTATGTATCTATGAATTTTGTCTGTCCTGGAATCTTGCCATTCAAATTTCGAGCTCTTCCCGATCAGCTATCCGGCTGAAACTTTCAGGGTTGCTCACAAACCGATGATAAAGCAATAAAAACGAAAAGAAATGAAAAGAATGAAATTACAAAAAAATATATACTTAAAAACGTAAAATAAGAAAATGCAATAAATTAAAATAAAATGCGACATTCATTATAAAAGCGCTCGTTTAAGTTTATTTTTTATTTTTTTTATTTATACTTTTTGTTAGTAAATTCAAATCATGCGCTAGTATCATACGAATTGAAAGTAACACCAAATAGTTTCAAAGCGAATTGTAGGACACAAAGTGAGATTTCATCACGATGTTCCGTTTACTTAATTACTGTTCTGAACACTATAAATATTAAAAAAGTATATCAGCCGAGTCTGAATTCCCGTGTAAGGCGGAAAAAGGAAGGTCGTAATCTTATAGGTCAACGAAGTCAACGTATGTTCAACTTGATATCGACACGTAGTTATAAATACCTACCTACCTACTAACAGTAAAGCTTATCGTATATCCGATGATACGCACTGCTTTCTGCTCTTTTTACCCGAATACGGCGAAGCAAACGAAGGGAAATGTAGTTAACAGTCTATGTACGTGTATGTAATTATGTGGATTTTCCACCATAGTGTCGCCCATATTGTTCCAATTTTGACAAGCTTGGTATCTATTGATTTGTCTTCTTGTACTTAGGCTAATTATTTACCCGACTACGGCAAGGCAAAGGAAGGGTTATGTGTTCAAACTAAAAACTTGGTTCTATTTTGACAAGGGAGGTATCAAATGATTTGTCTTCATTGCAAGAGTGTTGTAGGCTATTTTTTACCCGACCGTAGTTGGGTTTTAGTTTTTACACGACTGCCCAAAAAAATGAGTGTGTGTACTATGTATGTGAGTTTCTTTATTCCACCATCCCGAGTAAGTAACATAAAAAATAAAATACACTACTGCCCTGCCAAAAACGAACTAAACAGTAAAAAACAAGAGATAAATAAAATTGTCATAGCAGTCGGGGACCTCTTAGATTAAAAGTGTTCCACAGAACGGTCCCCCGACAATAATGTCAATTTTATTTACCTCTTGTTTTAGACTTTATAATTCGTTTTTGGCAGGGCAGTCGTGTTTTTTATTTTTATTTAAGGCCTGGTTCTACCACTTTTAGCAATTTTTGATAATTTTTGAACGTCTGTATCTTGTTTCATTATTAACAACTATGAAATTGGTATCACATCAAAATGTTACATATTATCTCGTACTTTGTTAACACAGAAACATGATTAGTATGAATCCAATCAATAGAAAATAAAATCAAAGGTAACACTACTTTATGCTTAGAACATTGATTGGAAAGAAATCCCGTTACTAAATGATATCAAAGATATACCAAGAGAAAGCTTATTATGATTGAGAAAATGGTTAGACACTTTTTAATTCAAATTTTTAGTTTTCCTACAAATAAATAAAAACCTTAAATTTTACTCCCGAGATGTATAATCTTTCCCGCTCTACTTGATCACGGATGAGAGGGACAAAAAATTCACTGACACCCGGCCTTAATTACTAGCTTTCCCGCCCGCGACTTCGTACGCGCGGACTACTGTTTATCGTGAAAAAAGTATCCCATTTTCTTCTAGGATATTAAAAACCAATGCGAAAGTAGGTATAGCACCAATGCTCTTGATGTTTTTTGACAGACTTGTAATTTAGTTTCCATGGCAACCGTTCCTTACAGTGAGTAATCAACATTTTCCAGTTTTCCCGTGGAAACTTATAATTTTCCGGGATAAAAAGTGGCTATCTCCATTCCAAATTTCATCAAAATCCGTTTTCGCGTGAAAGCTCCCCAAACAAACAAACAAACAGACAACGTTTCACTTTTATATATTGGTATGGATTTATTTTTACTGAATGTATGTCTTGTTTATTTTCCTGCTATTAAAATAAAATGTACCTAACCTACTCATTCAACATTGTGAACGAATGAGAGTATTTATCCCACAGCACAGGATTTATTCTAGCGTAAGGCACAGAGCATGCCTATTCACAAAATGTGTATGTATCTTCTATTATCTATCCATCTATCTATACTTACAATAAAGCAGTAGGTACCAAAAAGTCTGTACGACGAAATAATTTCAAAAAATGGGATTGAGTGCTTAATATTAGCCTCGGAATAAGAATAGAACGTTTTTAAAATTCATGTCTGTCTGTCTGTCTGGATGTTTGTTAGCACATCACTTAAAAACTACGGGACCGATTGAAGTACAGTTTTCACTGTTGGATAGCTTAAGTTTCTACTTAAAATCTGGTGTACTCCATATCTCAATGTGATAACTTTTTTAAGTTCCTACATCTGTAGATGATGAACATCCTGGTACTCGCATTCTAAAATGGACTGAAAGAGTAATACAACTCGAAAACTGTAACAAAACAAAGTATTCGTGTCACTGAACTTTAGGTATTGAGTACACAAACAAACCGTATGTCATGCAGATCCGCAACCGACGAATTTTTAGAATTCCATGCAAACTTTTGCCTCTGTTTACAAAATAAGTTTTTTGGTTGGTATTTGAAACTAGTTTTGGCTGTGACTTCCCTTCCCTTCTTAATCAGCAAAAAGATTAACACCTAAATGATTTTTAATCTTCTACTTTTAGTTTTCTTTTTACAGAAAAATATAGTCAAACAGATTGACAAAAATCTATGTAAAAATCTTATAATAAATGGAACGATATACCTGCAACGTTACTTTCTGTAATAAAATCCGTCAATAAATCAAATATTTCCATACATTAGACAAAACTATATCTACTTTGATAAAATTCCTTCAAAATCAGAAACAAAGTTTCCATTTAGTGACAACTCCGAACAATTATTCAACAATAGAATACGAGCATTAAACCTAGATCCGACAACAATGTCTAAAAAAGTTTTCCCACATAACCATCGAATTTCCGACCATTTACTTTGACAATGGCACAAAAACCGAGTGTTTATCTCGGTTAACAGAGCATAATATATTATTAGGTATATAATAAAATGTGTTGGTATGTATATTGTCTTGACATCCACATGTGTCAATTTAGATGAAGATTTTCCTGTCGCCAAATAAGTAAGGCTTAGGGGGAAACTCGCCGCTGGGCCGCAGCCCAGTTAGGCACTCCGGACATAAACTACTAGTAGTTGTAAACTGCGTCGACTTTATGGCCCTAGCTCGTCGAACAGCATGGACGGCTAACATACAATTTGATCGGATTCAATGTCAATGTAAATAGAAAAGTTTTTTTTGGTCCAATCTGTTCTATCATCGAACAAATAGGAGAACCAGTTGGAAAAACCTCTTCCATCTTGCCAAATTTTAAGCTGAAAACTATCACGATGGAATCAAGTTTTAGCGGCGACGAAAAGCGGCGGGAACTGCCAGCAGGACGATATTTGTAATTTTTACCTATGAGCTGCATGTGACTAATAATTGTATTGATGTTCTAGTAATGTTTGAGTGAATGAGGACAAAGATAGTTGCGTCAGTAGTACTTATAACCAAATTCTAAATGTATGGTTTAAAGCTATAGTTTTTGTAGGAACCATATCGGGACCCTTTTTCTAATATTAATTATGGCATACTTAATTTTTTGAACTAATATAACTATAAAGAGTTTGTCTCTGATTAGTGGAACAGCCTCTCGGAGTGTGTTTCTGTTATCTGTAATGTAAGACCTCCAATAGATTCTGGAGATCAATATCAAATATCATTCTACAAAAGCGACTTTAAATGGATTTACTTAAGTAAATCCATTCAAAGTCATGATGGAATGGATTTACTTAAGTAAATCCATTCCATCCAAGGGAGGGAGGTGCAATCCAAACCCCTATTAATGGCAGCAATTTTTACTTTTTCATGTATAAAAATTATTTGATTCTATAAAATAATTAATATACATGAAAATAAAGGCCAAAATAATATACTTGTATACGAGTGAATATAATACTTTTTCAGATAACAATATAAATCTATTAAAAATATTCATCATGGCAAATAAAAGATAAAATGTAAAAAATTGTTGCAAAAACTAAACTATTAACCACTCAAAATTATTTTATGCTTAAATGATAGAGTATGATCTGATCTGCTCTACCTAATGATACTACATTGAAAGTTTGTCTTCTGTCCAGACTCATTGTATATAAACCGGGCATTATGAAAACTATGTTACAGTTTCAAAAACTTGTAGAAAGCACGCTACAAAAGCCATGTTCACTGTATATTAGTGTACAATGGAAGTGTGCAATACCTGAAAACATACTATGCATAAGTTATACCACAGTACATAGCCCTGGTATGCTGTGCTGAAAGTGAAAGTCTACTACGCATCGGCATTAAAAGCAGTGACACGTTCGTTAAGCCTGCTTTACACAAGTGCTACTGAAGGTAGGTATTTGTTTAATATTTTATAGCTTGCTTTCGTGTAACGCAAGTAATTCGGCTGGGCCTTTTCAGTCTTCAATTTTTGTGGTTCCGAAGCATAAGGTCCCAAATGGAATCCGTTGTTATGGCAATACTGTCTGTACGACTAGAGCTTCTTTTTGACCAGTATGGCAACATTAACGAGCCTGAATATAGCCGTCTTTCAATAGAATCCAAAGCCTTGAGCTGGTACTTGGTGCTCCATATAAATGATCGTACCTGTTCTTGAAAATTCAGAATATCCTAAGATTCTAAAATACTAACGCGGTATATTAAATACCAGATTGTTTTTTTTTAAGTTAACCGGGTTTATGGGCGGGGGAGGAGGGAAGAATCTTCTCTTCCGGTTCGAGTCCGGGGGCGATTCGAATTTATATTACCAGGCTATGCTGCGTCCCACGTTTTTTTTTAGGTGTTAGTTCATATTAAAAAACAATTTAAAAGATAAATTAAAAAAGTTTTTTATTTAGTTATTAAAAAATTAATCCGCCATTTTGTGGTGGCGGCCATTTTGGATTTGTTTTTTTTTCATGGTGCACTGTATTTTACGTGTAAAGCCCTTTCATTTGATACCCATATTGAGGGGGTTGAAATAAAATATGTAATCTGCCAATTTGTGGCCATCTTGGATTTACAATGATACTGAATATACATAATTGTATTGTAATCAGAACTAAAGATGTGTACTAAATTTCAGATCGATCAGTCAACAGGAAGGGGGCCAAATTTCAATTACTAGATTTGAGCCAAACAAAAAACAACCACAAAAAACAGAGCAAAATAAATTAAACCGTTTAAAAAACCCGCACAAACACAACGTTTTACTTTTATATGTGTGTTTTCTAAGAATTATGATGCAGATTAAATATATTTAAAAGAAATGCCTACATTAATGCCATTAAGGTGTATAATAAATTACTATGCACATTTAAAGAACTGACGCTTAACATGTTTAAAAGAAGACTGACTGTGTGGCTTTCAGAAAAATCATTTTGTAATCTCAATGAGTACATGACATATAAAGAAAATAATAAAACATAATGTGATTAATTAATGTTAAAATTGTCCCAGGGTTTGGGTTGCTCCCACTAGCCCAGGACCCAAACCTGAGTGACACAAAATTACAGGAACAATAATAATTAGGAGCACAGGAACAGGAGGAGATGATCACAGACTTTTATACTTTGACGATGCGGATTAAAACCACTTATGTAGGTATTGTAGGTATTCTGATATATATTTAAAAGTCTTATATATTTTTGCAATAAACTTATTTATGTATTCTATAATATTATTTCGGTTTTTCCAAAAAATCAATATATCAATCACAGGTTAATTGTATTTAGAATGAATAATGACCAACTATCAAAATGAAAAGAAATGGATTATGAAAGAATTAAGAGATCAAAAGAGTATTATTAGGAAAGAGGTTTTGACCTCGTCACAAAATTATTGATTTAATGCTTGCTAATTGGCAACTATGACTTCATTTTTGATTAAATTTGACATTAACTTGAATTTGTCATTTTGACATTAATTAAATAATAAACCCTATATTTTACTATTGAATCTTGTTTATTATCGTTGTATTTTCTTGTATAGATATGTTTGGACACCATTGTTATGGTAGGATGTACTGGATTTTTATAATTATTATTACCATCTACTAAATTACTACATTCTTGTGAATAAATAATTCTGATTCTGATTCTGAAACAATTAAACATAATTGTCTTTAGACATACTTCTTTGAAAATGCGTATTTAAATGCGTTCGCGCAAATAATTGTTTAAAAATCCAAGTCTTCTTTAGAAAAGCCCTTCGGCAGACCGCACATTTGGAAATATTCTTTTGCCGCATTGTTTTAAACACTGAAGAATGTGCAAGTGCGTCTGTCACTGCTTCGCTTTCTGTTGTTGATGGATGTATGGGTTTCTTGGGCTATTTGTTTAAAAGCTAACACTTTTTGAGTTCATTTATCTTGGACGTTCTGCTTACTTATACCTACTGGTTACTTCATTAAGGGCCTGAGCAGACGACACACATTTTAAGAGGTTCTATAAAATGTGTGTGAAAAAGTAACAGGTTTAAGCTAAAAGTGTGAGGAAACGGTAACTAAGTTTTTGCGGACAAAAGTCAGTCGTTTGTATAAGCCCTAAAGCCTGCATAAAATGAAATGGAGACGCCGCTGAGGTCGTTACAGATCAAGACTCAAAACCTAAAACACGACTACAGTCGAGTAAAAAAACCTTACCATTTTTATAATATAAACACTTAGCATAACATTAGCAACTAAAGACCACATTTTTCCAAATATACAATGTCACATTTTGTATTTCGCAGGACTTTTAAGCCGGTACGCCTCGTTAACCCAATCGTGTGTGGAATGCGTATGCGCTTATCATGCTTTATGCCAGACATTTGGAAGGCAATAATAAATAAAACACAATGTATGTACTCCGCAAAAACATAAAAAATATAGTACACTTTGGACGTTCAGCGTCTGTTAGGGAGCTTACAGTGCGACGCGGGCTGTAAGGCAACCTCTATGTTTTTGGGGAAAATCTCGAAAATTTACCTTAATAATGACGAAAACGGAGACACCTGGCAATAGTACTACTACTAACATACAATCGCTCTATACAAGTCAAATCGCTCCAGTTTTGCCAGATTGGTAGGTCGGTCGGTACCCATTCAAGTTTGAAACCTTTTTAAGTTTAGTCAGCCTTACAAGAAAAAATCCTGAATAAATAAATTTTTCACCAGGTTGAACAGTCCACCAGAACATTCCATTTCAAATTCTCCGCATACCAATGAAAGGTACGTTCAAAAACTGCATAAACATGCACACTGTCGCAATCTCGTTCGCAAAGCGCGTTCGAAATTGACGTCAGGCATTCCTCACAGGAGGAAAATCAAAAGGATCTTGGAACCGTTGCACTATTTATACATTGACAACATTATTATTTGCCATCGTAAAGTTATGTGATTGTTCATTTTGGCCCTTGTGTGAGAACAAATAAGGATAACAAAACAGAATAGGCAGTGCACTTCAAATGTTTGACGTTTGTTTCGAATGGACTTTACGCGGGAAATGTCTAGTGAGTCAACGGATCTTGAATCAATCGCGATCGTGAATTCGTGAATGCGTTCCGAAGGAATGTTTCTAAGCAGGTATTTACTGATGTAACTTTGCATTATGTATGTCCTTGTGTACTGTTATGTCTGTGATCGTTTTTTATTTACAATATAGGTGTCGAACTCAAAGAGGTTGTATTACACAGGATTTGAATAGTCGATGTATAAAGCAAAGACTGAGCCTTCAGTCTTTTTCGCACTAATTTGCCGCAAAAGGATTTAACAATGCGTTTTTTTTTTAAATTAGTTGCATATAAATCAGATAATAAGAGACAAACAACTAAGCCAGCCCAAGCTTTGTTAAAGGAAAAGATGACCAAATATCTTTGCTGTATACAATTTATCTTTGCTATTCTTGCAAAAGTAATTCTGTAATAGAAAGAGTAACTATACAGTTTATCCTTGATCTACTTGCAAAAGATGCTATGATCGAAATTGAGTACCCAAGATACCGAGTTTATCCTTGCTCTATTTTCGAATTTGAGTGCCCCAGTCACCCAGTGAATATACAGTTTATCCTTGGTCAACTTGGAAAAGATGCTATCACTGAATTTGAGTACCCAAAATACCCAGTTTATTCTTGCTTTGCTCTACTTGCAAAAATTGTTCTGTTATCGAATTTGAGTGCTCCAGTCACCGTGTACATACAGTTTATCCTTGGTATTTTAGGTAAGTTTAGTTATCGAATTAAAATTAAAACTTAGTTAATATTTATTTGTTATGCTCCTTTTTTAACTCCCCACGCGAAAATTGTGTTTTTTAGGGTGCGTGTCTGTGTTTGTGTCTGTCTGTGGCATCGTAGCTCTCAAACGAATGGATAAATTGATGCGTTTTTTCTATTTGAAAGTTGATGTGATCGAGATGGTTCGCAGCTGTAATGGTGGGCCGGTTTATATTTGTTTATCTTGTGCTTGTTATTTATATTAACTGTGCGTCACTAAAAAGTTTTGATTGATTTATTGAATTTGAGTACCATGGTCACGCAGTAACTACAGTTTATTCTTACTCTACTTACTTGTAAAAGTAGTTATTTGAATGCTCCGGATTTATAAGTAACTCTCTGGTGGTGATGATGATAAAGGTTACCCAAAATGAAGCAACTAAGCTACACTCCAGTCCTCTGGGAGCGCCGCGTGTGGTCCACTCAGTAACGGAAGCGGAGTGCAGGAAGGAAGTACCAGTAACGGACAGTCGCGTGCACTGAGCCTCCAGTCAATGGAATGAATCAGATAATTGGGCTTACTTGTTCTTTAGCTAATTTATTTGGATCTTTAGTTTAATCCAATAATCACGCATATACAACAAAAAAAAGTGGTTTTGTTAACATCCAAAAGGCTAAACCGATTTGGTTAACTTTTGTTATAGTTGGAACATCCATTATCACTCACGCATAATGTGTGTGGGTTATGTCTGGTTGTACGAACGTAAAGGGTTTCGTACTTAGCCCTTGTCGTTTGATCCATAGTTAGAAAGAAGTATACTGAAATTAAGATAATCTATACTTGTAATAAAGCACTTACTGCTTTATTACAAGTATAGATCTATACAATGAAAATAATTCTATACAATGAAAATAATTTAAAAAAAAAAGGTCTAAGTTAACCGCGGGGCGCAGCTTGTTAGTAATAAGTATGAAATTAATTCTACAAAATACATAATTAACTAGGAATAAGAATAAAAAAAGAAAAAAAAAATAAAAAAAAAAAGCTTTTACGTATTTTTTTAATGAACGTCTCTTTTTTTGTTGCTTTGTAACTTTAACGTTTTTTAGATTTTAACACCCGTATTCACAAACGTTACTATGAGATCTTACAGTGCTCACGAACGCACAGGGTCCTACAATCCTATTCATAAACGACACTTGAGTGCCGAACAACACTGTGCGTTCACTTGAAGCAGCGTATACGTAAAGTAGCTAGCGAGCAGTTTTAAGCAACGCATAGTGTCGAGCTGCCAAAAAAGTTAGGTTTTATTTGCAATAGTAATGAAAGGGCATGAAAATAGAATTCAATAGTGTAGGTTTGTGATCAGTATTTATCTATAAATCCTACTTACCACTTGGCGGTTGATATATTAATAGATAAATCCTTAGATTTAACAGATGTAGACATGTCCATAGATACTTGCCACATTCACCTCGCACAAAAATATTATGCAGAAATTTTATAGTACAACAAACATGAACTATACCAAAAAAATTCTGTTTGAAATTGTTGGCAAACAATTTCGAGTAATAACGACCACAAATTAACAAAATATATGTCACTAGCTATACCCGCGGCTTAGCACGCGTGGTCATTTCTCTGGGTTAAAAGTACTCATATGTACTTTTCCAAGACCTAAAATTACAATATCAAAACATTTGATCAAAATTCCTTCAGCCGTCAAAAAGTTTTTATCGACTGCTCTCATCGGATTTAAGTCAAACAATGAAACACAATGAAGCTATCCAACAATGAAAACGACATCGCAATCGGTCCAGTAGTTTTTACGTGATGTGTGAACAAACATACAGATAAACAGACAAACAAACAGACAGACACGAATTTAAACAATGTTACCTATATTCTTGTTCAGTAGCTTATTTTAGGTATCCTAGACTATTTTTTCAATTATCTTCTTTGTACAGACTTTTTCGTTCTTATTGCTTTATTATGTGTAAAGATAGAGATTATAATGTCATCAGCACACCTGCCAAATAGAAGAATGAACATAATATTACACGGACCAATCAGAACGCAGTATTGGATGCACTGCGTTCTCATAGTAAAGCGTCGACTAAGTATCGTTTGTGAATTAGAAGGCTCGCAATGACGAACGCATAGTGAAATGGCTTACTTTGCATAGTGTCGCTGCTTTACTTAGGCACGTATTGTTTGTGAATACGGCTGTAAGTGTGTGATCTACCCTGAAAGTTTCAGCCGGATAGCTAATAGGGAAGTGCTCTAAATTTGAATTGCAAGATCACAGGACAGACAAAATACATAGATACATACAAGTGAGACTAAAAAAAAAAACGCTTTTAATAAATATTACCGGCGATCAATATACCACTTAATAAAAAATAGTACTACGTACCAATACCGAGTAAATGAACATTGCTCGGCGGCAAAATATCATGCCTTGCCATGCCACCTTTTGTTTTTCTAAATCCATACCAATATATAAAAGTGAAACGCTGTCTGTTTGTTTGTTTGGGGAGCTTTCACGCGGTAACCGCTGGACGGATTTTGATGAAATTTGGAAATAGCTTATACCCTGGAATAAAACATAGGATATAGTATCCACGGGAAAACTGGAAAACATTGATTACTCGCAGTAAAGAACGGTTGGCATGAAAACGAATAATTCCAAGTCTGTCAAAATCATCAAGAGCGTTGGTGCTTTACTTTTGCATTGGTTTTTAATGTCCTAGAACTGCACAGGATGCTTTTTTTCGCTATAGTCTGTAGTCCACAAGAACGACGTCGCAGGCAAAAGCTAGTACGTTATAACGACAACCATGGGTTTGAAAATAAGTTCTTTCAGGAGCAAAATAACTACATTATCAAATTTTGTCTAGCTATCAAACGTTTCTTATCGATTTGTTCGGCTTCTACTCATCGAATTGAGATATAAATTACACCAGATTTTAAGTCAAAACCTAAGCTATACAAAAGTGAAACTGAGTTTCATTCGGTCCAGTAGTTTTTAAGTGATGCGCGAACATACAGACAGACATCATAAAAAAAAACTGGTTCAGTTGCTTATTTTATGTTTCCTAGACCATTTTTTTAGAAGATAATAATCTTCTTTGTACAGATTTTTTGTTAAGTTAAGTGTAAGTAACAAAAAGCGATAAAAGAAAGAAAGAAAGAGAGAAAGTAAGATTATGTGCGTGCGTATAGATTAAGATCTATACTTATAATAAAGTAGTAAGTAACAAAAAGACTGTACAAAGAAGATAATAAAAAATAATGTTTAAGAGACATAAAATAAGCAACTGAAGTATATTTTTATTTACAGGTTTTTATTTTTACCGACGTGACAAGTAGGTTTTTTCGTAATAATAAGCGCAACCTGTTACCTATTAAGCGAGGGGGGGAGAGGGGCAATAGGCGGGATTACACACGTCATGGCGAACAACTTTCGTTTTACGAGTTTTGAGGTTTCGAAGTTTTCCATTAATGTATTTACTTATAAAGATTCCTGTAGGAGCACTGTACTTTAAACCCTAGTAGCACAGAATAAATAATAATACTACATAGGAGTCAGCTAAGAAAGAATCAATACCGATCTTGACCTTGAATTTGTGCATGTCTGTTTGTCATATCTGGTTGACAGACCTCGCGCATAGAAGATGAAATGGCTCGAACGTCAAAGTGAAAATCTGTCGAATCAAATTTTCCTTAACATTTTGTAAAAAGTTAATCATTTCTGTAAATATGTGATTAGCTCTAAGTGTTACACAACAGTGACGGTTCCTAAGCCTTCGGTGTTTTTTCAGCTATAAGTAATACTTCTTACTCGAATTATGTGCGTGCAGAGAGACAATAGGCTGTCTCGCCCCACATCTGCTCGGTCAGGGGAACAGTCTCCACTCAACGGGGTCTTTCCACCAGCGCGCAAGCGAGGAGAGGCCTAGCAACCTAAACCCGCAGATAGAGCAGTATGTATGTACGTACATACATTATTTTTTGTGCGACGTGATAGATAGTAAAGGGCTGTAGCAAATTTCTAAGATTAAAATAATTTTACTTATGTATGGGAATTTTAATTACGTTGTATTCAACCATTGCACACGTAAACGAATTTATATGATTGATCAAAACAAACCTGCTGCATATTTAAAAGGCTATTCAGTGATAAGTTGTATACATTTTTAAGCAGAAGTATGAAAAATACAATATTGTGTTACTTATATTCATGCACCACGCGTACTTTTGTCCAACTAAATAAAAAACATGATATGCATGAATGAGCAAAAGTTTTCAATCATTTTTTTTGCGTTTTTGCAAAGGTTACAAAGGTCCGCAGGTCAGTAGCCTGCTCAAATATGGAAAGAATTTCCGACGGCCGCCGCGCCGGAAGTAGTGTCTACGTTTAAAAGGTACTTGCTGTTGCTTACTGCTACGAATTTATCGATAAACGTGTTGCAGCTGACTGATGCTCATGTAGAACTAGCTGCGTACCGCAGCATTGCTCAGGTGAAAAGTAAAACTGAATAAACTATGATGCACACTATTTCCTTGTCAAATTTCATCAAGATCGGTTCTGCCGTTTAGTAGTGAAAAGATAACAAGATATACTTTAGCATTTATAACATTAGTGTTAGTGAATGAACTGAAAGGATTTTTGACTTAATAGAAAATATTAGAACTAGTAAGGGGGCTTTTGCCCTGGTGGAATAATATGCAAAGGGTCTAATGAAAAATAACGTTATAAGACTTGCTTGCTTCCATAGGTTTTACCAATATATCGCGTCATGTTATGGTATGATACGGTCGACACAAAGCGTATATACATAAGTCTGGACACAAGAAGACTTAAACAGCAATTAATTTTATCGATGAAAAAAATAAAAAGAGGGGGGTGCATCTCCAACCCTTCATTAATACCAGCAATTTTAATTGTTGAAGTGTAAAAAATATTTGAATGTTTTATATAAACAATATCTACGGAAATAGAGGCTTCCTAGACATAAACATAGATTATTTTAAGAGTCAAGATAATACTTTTTCAGATCATCATAAGTGTCTATTAAAAATATTTACATCATGGCAAACTAATGGTACATGGTTAATCTAGAACGCACCTTTAACTTCTAACTTTATCACCGAGGGTATGCTTCTCAATTTAATTGCGTTTGGGGGGTACCTACACCTTTCCTACCTCCTCCCTTCCAACGTCTGAACAGCGACACGACATTACTACTTGCTTGCGCGTCCACGATCCACCATTGTTGCGACGCCGGTTACTAATAAATCAGATTATCGCCGATCAATGAGCTCGGATAGCTTATTTCGCCGCGTTATTAATCTGCAAGCATCAACAATCAAACCACCAAAGAAAATCAGCAAATCATCTAGGAATGGAAGAGAAAACAGCCTGACGCACCAGAACCAGCGCCATCGAAGAACTATCAAAATCAGCACGCGTGAGTTAGTCGGTATCATCACCGTTTCCCCCTTTTTCTCGCCCATTTCCTTGGTCCTTCTCCCCAGGCATTTTATCATTTTTTGTTTTTTTTTTCCATAAAATATAACGGGGATTCATACGCCCCGTATTTTGCATTTTTGTCGAAAATTACACTTGGTAGTTTTCGAACGTGATATCATTCGTAAAATCAGCATATATCTGGCTTATCAATCCTTTCGACACTTCAATCGGGAAATTTCGATCGTAATTTCTATTGCAAAGTCATCTTTTTGTCCGCCATATTTTATTGCATTTCAGCGGGATAAATTCAAATCTAAGCTTCGTTCAATTGCATTCACTTTTTCATATTATCTGTGGTTAAAGTTCGAATCGATCGATTTAGTAAATCATCTGAGTGTGTGTTGAGCCTTATTTTATTTATTCAACTGGCAATAGTAAAAAAGTCAAAAGTCAAGGTCTGCGTTTATATTATTACCGGTTCAGTTTGTTTGCGTTTTTTGCAAACTTTTGTTGTTTTCGTGTAAAACATTACTTTTTCAGTGATTTTGGGCTGAAAAGTGAAGTGAAAGTTTTTAAACATGAGTGATACTAAAAGAGCTAACGTAACTTTTGACTTTTGTGATCGTTTTATAAATGAATTATACAATATTACCACGCAAATAACCGGTCAGCAGAATATTAGCGAACACGATAAATCTCGCTTTCACGCGAGATATGGGGATCTAGCCAGGCACTGGCGTCAGATGGAAGAGGCGTTCTCGATCATCATGGCTCATCTAGACGATGATGGACAACGAATTCAGGTAGAAACTAAGTTCAACGATTGTCAAGAAATCGTCTATTCAATAAAGACATTACAGAGTCATTTCCTGACTGTCCCTGAATCGAAACCCAAAGGCAACAACGATTTTCATTTGTAGAAAAAGTGCATTATTTGTAAGTGTTTTAGACAAACAACCATTAATTGACTAAGGACTAGTCAAGCATTTAACAATTTCAAATGAAAATTACACAATAGCTTATCAGTTATTATCGGATCGTTATGAAAACAAAAGATTAATAGCTGACAATCATGTAAACTGTATTGTCTTTGCCAAATTTGAATCAACTTAATTTCAAAGCATTAACTTCGTTCATAAACATAATAAAAGAGAATGCACATGCGCTACAAGCCTTACGATTTGATGTCACGTCATGGAGTTTCCTTTTACTCCATATCATACTGAAGAAGTTGCCGCTTGACTTACGTACTAAATTTGGGTATTCAACTGACACTACAAATATTCCCACGTTCAGCCAACTGCTACATTTTTTAGAAAATCAACTTAGAATATTAGAAAACGTTGGTGGTTCTACGTCTAGAACAGTAACAGGCAGGAACGCATTGAATATTTTAGATAACAAACCGCGTTACAAGGTTCACCATACTTTTAGTTGTCCATGTTGCAAGGAGAACCATGCTATTTATCGGTGCTCAAAGTTTGGCAGCATGACTCCCTTGCAGCGGAAGAATTTTGTGATTCAACATAAATTATGTTTCAACTGTCTGCGCACTCAGCAAGTTTCCAAATGCACATCAACAAGTGTATGCCAGGTGTGTCGTGGGCGGCACCACACCAAGCTCCACACATCAACACATGCAACGGAAAATCAACATTTTGACTCAACTTCTGCGCCAAAGCCTCCTGAGCCTGCTGTATCGACACATAGTTCCACAGTCCAGTCTCAGACTTTGTGTGGTGTCGATGCGACATCCACCATGGTATTAGATACAGCGTTTGTCAGCGTGCAGGATGTTGACGGTCACTTTCACACGGCCCGTGCCTTGATTGATAGCGGTTCTCAAGTCTCCATCATGACTGAGAATTTGGCCCAACATTTGAAGCTACCTCGTACTAAGTCAGGTAGTTTACACGGACTAGGTGCTTCGTCTGTTTCAGATACTCGAGGCTTATTTCATTGCAACGTTAAATCAACATGGGATAATTTAAATATCATATCTTTGAACATCATTTTAAAGCGAATTACAGGCCTTATGCCTTCGGTTCCAGTCGATCCCAAAGTTTTAGAACTTCGCAAAAATTTGGTTTTAGCTGATGCCAACTTCACAATACCGGGACAAATTGACTTGCTTCTTGGTATAGAATTTTTTGACCAGATCCTGGATGGCAGGAAGTTCAGTCTAGGTGACGACATGCCTACTGTCTACACATCCATCTATGGCTGGATCATTATGGGAATAGCACCTGGCAGCATCGCAACATGCTTATACAGCTTCTTCGATGGCCTGCACCATGGACCTCAATCTTGCTCTCAAACTTATGAGGGAAATTGTATGTCCCAAATCCAATCACTCATTCCAAGTGTTGTTTGGCGACACGTCCCATCAGCTCAAAACGCAGCCGATTCTGCAAGTCGCGGTCTAATGCCTTCAGAATTGGTCAACCAAACGTTATGGTGGTCACCAGCATGGCTCGAAGATGATCCTTCGTCATGGCCTGGGGACTTTGATACTGTGGACGATGCAGATTTGCCGGGATTAAAATCTATGACTTCAAGCTCCAACTCTTACACCGTTCAACTCACGGAAGCTTCTCCAGTTACGGAAGGAGAAACCTCCGAAAAGGTTCAAACTGCAAACGACTTGCTAACCAAATTCAGCTCGTTTCCCAAATTACAGGCAACTGTAGCTTGGTGCAAACGCTTCATCCATAACGCACGCAATCCAACCCAAAGACGTACTAGACCCCTATCGGTTGCTGAAATCAACGATAGTGTTTGCGCCATCGTCAAACTGGTCCAGTCTACGCAATTTGCTGAGATGTTGAAACTGTTGCGTGCTAATAAGGTTGCTAAAGGTGCTCTGATGCGATTGAATCCTTTCATTGATTCTGAGGGCCTCGTAAGAGTTGGAGGGAGACTTGTCAAGTCCGATTTGGATTTTAATAGCAAGCATTCATTGCTGCTCCCCAAATCACATCATGTCACGCATTTTTTAGTGGATTATTACCATCAGATGTTCTTGCAAGCTGGTCTAAACACACTTTTGAATTTGCTAATATGCAAATTTTCGATTTTGTCTGCTTTATACGAAATCGTATTTTTCAATGTCAGCGCTGCTATCGCTTGCGGCCAAAATCTTTCGAGCCTTTCATGGCTGACCTACCCGCAAATCGCGTCACATCTTGTCGGCCATTTCAAAGGGTTGGCATCGATTTCGCTGGACCTTTCATGTTGAAGGTTTCCCGTTTGCGAAATGCTAAAAGCGTCAAGGCCTACATGTGCATTTTCGTGTGCTTCACCACCAAGTGTTGTCACTTGGAGATAGTCTCCGAATTATCGACGGACGCTTTTCTAGCTTGCTTCGACAGGTTCGTATCCAGCAGAGGTTTGCCGAGCGACGTTTTCAGTGACTGCGGTACGAATATTGTTGGCGCGCGTAATCGCTTGCCGAAAATTTCAAAATTGTTAAACGAATCCCAGCATGACATACAGAAATCCTTGGCAGGTCATCAAATCGTATGGCACTTCAATCCCCCCGCTAGCCCTCACATGGGCGGCTTGTAGGAAAGCGCAGTCAAATCCGCGAAAATCATCTTAAGTAAAATCATCGGCGATCGCTCTCTCGTCTTTGAAGAGCTCGCCACAGTATTCTCAAAGGTTGAGGCCACGTTAAACAGTCGTCCAATGTATCCGGTCAGTAATGATCCAAATGACCTCGACAGCTTATCGTCCGGCCACTTCATCATTGGACAACCTCTCCTGGCTCTGCCCGAGCAGGACTTGTGCCACGAGAACGTTAACATATTGAAGCGATGGCAACTAGTTCGTCAAATTACTCAACGCTTCTGGAGGCGTTGGCAAGCAGAGTATCTGCATACCCTCCAGCAGCGTCCCAAATGGTTTCTCAAGTCTCAAAACTTGGAACCAGGCGATCTTGTGCTTATCAAGGAACCCAATTTGCCACCACCTCAATGGAAAAAAGCTCGCGTCATTCGAGTCTGCCCAGGCAGCGACAGTACGGTGAGAGCCGTTGAACTTAAAACTTCTTTCGGCACACTTCTTAGGCCAACAGTTAAACTTTGTCCTTTGATGCCATGTACCGATCTATAGTCATTTACTTATCTAAACACTTTCTTTCTTCTTACTTTTCCTTATTTTTTGAAACTCATCTTAGCTTTTCAACCTAATTTTAGAGATTCGAATAGATCCATCTTTGAAACTCAACTTTTTCTGTTCGAATTTTACCACAGATTTTAGATTAAGCTTCATTATATATCTTATATTTTGAAAGAGCTAGGTAGGTAGCTCTTTGGGGGGCGGTATGGTTAATCTAAAACTTATCTATAACTTCTAACTTTATCACCGAGGTTATGCTTCTCAATTTAATTGCGTTTGGGGGGTACCTACACCTTTCCTACCTCCTCCCTTCCAACGTCTGAACAGCGACACGACATTACTACTTGCTTGCGCGTCCACGATCCACCATTGTTGCGACGCCGGTTACTAATAAATCAGATTATCGCCGATCAATGAGCTCGGATAGCTTATTTCGCCGCGTTATTAATCTGCAAGCATCAACAATCAAACCAACAAAGAAAATCAGCAAATCATCTAGGAATGGAAGAGAAAACAGCCTGACGCACCAGAACCAGCGCCATGTCGTGAGTCAGTCGCTATCATCACCTTTTCCCCCTTTTTCTCGCCCAGTACATGTGAAAACTGGAGTCAAAATTTTAAAATTCATATTTTGTTCAATCAATCAATCAATCAATCAATCAATCATTTATTTATTTGCTAGAATACATTATTAAATTACATGTCAGTTCTTAGAGTTAATAGTAATTTAGAATTATACTTACTTAGAATTATCCTTGTAAATAAAGAAGGAACTATCCAAATTAGATTAGATTTTTAGAGGTAGTCAGGAACGTAAATACAAAAAAAAACTCAACCAATTTAGATGAAATTTATGTGAAATCATTCTGAAGTAATAACCATTCAAATTATAAAAAATAAACATCAAAATCTGCACAGAAATCCTGGAGTTAAGAAAGAGTATAAGCAATATAACACATTAAGCTACTAAAAAAGTAATCATTAATAAAAAATGCCGAACAAATTTTGATAAAATTTTAATGTGACTTTACTAAACATCTATCTTTTTCAATAAAACAATGATCACCTAAATCGGTTAATAAATACAAGAAAAAAAGAAAGACATACAGACAACTTGAAAATCTCAACCTTATGTGACGTCAATTAAAAATAGCTCCTAAACTAATATTTTGAGAACTATAATTAAGTTTTTAGAACTGATCATAAGCTATCATTACAGCAAAAAATAAAGAAGTGTAAACGGTTTAGTTTTAGCAATCCATACCAATATATAAAAATGAAACGTTGTCTGTTTGTTTGTTTGTTTTTTTGGGGAGCTTTCACGCGATAACGACTGGACGGATATTGATACAACTCGGGAAACTGACTTGACCCCTTGATGACTTTTCTGAGTTATGTGCGGTTTTCCATCGCTCCGTGCTTCGGAAGGCACGTGAAGCTGTTGGTCCCGGCTGTAATTGATTAATAGCAGTCGTTAAGCTATGTCAGAGGCCTTCGGGCGGCCTGACAAACTCTGACAACAGAGGCCAGCACTACCTCATACGACAAGCAAGCATTTGTTTTTAATATCCTAGAAGAACATAGGATGCTTTTTTTGCGATAAACAGTAGTCCGCGCGGACGAAGTCGCGGGCGGGAAAGCTAGTAGATTATAAAATCTAAAAAATATTCCTTATATTAACACTCATTTACACATGAGCCTTTTTTTTGGCATGATGTGTAAATATTTTTAATATAATGTTATTATTATCTGAAAAGGTATTATTTTCACTCATAGAGGAGTCTATCTTAATTTCTGGAAAGCCTCTACTTCAGTAGATATTAATTATTAAAGACAATCAAATATTTTTTACAGTTCAACAAGTAAAATAAATGGCATTAATAGGGGGCGGAGTTGTACCGCCCTCTTTTATGTTATTCTTCGATAAAATTAGGTGCATATAATACGCATTTAAAGTCTCCGAGTCTTGTGTTCAGAACATATTGTATATAGATTGTTTTCTAGGGAATCACGAACTCTGATAAGAGGTTTCATTTCCTAATTTATAATAGGAATAATTCCTTACACGTAATTTAATAATTCCTTGAACTTGGAAGCCAATTAGCACCAGCGAACCTTTAAACAGCTTATTATTAATTACGATAAAACGAGGAAAAATTGCCCTTACCAATTATTTTTTTGTAATAAACAGACTTTTGCGCACTTAAGTGCAAAGTCGGATTACATATTTTTTCGTGACCAAGAATATAGGGATTTCACATAAAATAAGTGAATAGGTGAGTTATTTATGGCATTTTCGACTCTATGCGTGTTTTGCACATGCGGCCCGCATGAATTACCAAATGCAAAAAATATGCAAAAACCGTGCACAAGTTATCACGAAACAGTATTTACCGTTTACTAAAATAGGTTTAGAATCTATTAAAATTAACATAATCACCGCTAGTGTACCTGGAATCGAACATAAATATACTGTGAAAGACAGTAAGATCGTTGAGTATTTTTAATTACGCACACATGCATATTACATGTGTGTCACACTCACGTTCCTTCTCATATCGCTTCATTTACAAATGAAGCAAGCAAGAAAAATAGAAAATGTCTAGTTTTAATAGCAAAATTACAGAATTAACTATCATCCTTTATTTATACATTGTAGCTGTAACTATAATTGTGACATAAACCCCAATAAAATTTACCGATATTAGTTTTTATTTAAAATTTGTATATCAATGTCAAAATTAATAATACTAGAACGATTTTTTATGATTGATTTTTGGGCAGAGATCAATGACTACCAAATCATAATGCAGGCTTAAATCTCCAATTCTAAACTCTCAAGGCTGTACGCGTCACTTTTCATCGTCCATCAGAAAAAAATGTAACAAAGCAAATAATAACAATAATAAGTAGAAAATAAAAAAGTATCGATCATGTTTAAAACTTACTCAATCAATCAATCCAACGAGCCAAACTGTTTCCAGGCAACGTCCATACTGTATTTGTCCGTAGTGCGATTACTTGGAAGTCATTACATTATTACAGTATTGTTGAGGTTTTCCCCAATTACTACACGATAGGCTGAGGAATCGTGTAATCAAATAGGTTAAGTTGACACAGATGCCTCAGTGACGCGAGCAACCACAAATGGCATAATCTCTATAGGCTTAGGTTTGAGCGCTATCGCACCCGATGTAAAGCGATGATGCGGTCGACGATGGTGAACGTTTGCCTACAAGTAGCCTATTAATTCGTGACTTGAAGAGTGGAGTTCCCCTCTTCATGGACTATTATTTATTCTGTGCCTAATAAATTTAATTTTAAATCAGCTTTCAAACAGAAAAAAAACTGCATCAATATCGGTTCATTCATTTGGGAGCTTCGATTCCCAGAGACACACAGACATACATTATACACATCTACATTATAAACTTGTAACATCCTTCTCTTTTCGTATTCCGGGGCTATAAACAACTTTGTTAGCATATCTATCCTACTAATATTATAAACGCGAAAGTTTGTAAGTATGAACGGATGGATGAATGGATGTTTGTTACTCTTTCACGCAAAAACTACTGAATGGATTTGAATGAAATTTGGTATGGAGGTAGCTTATACCCTGGATTAACACATAGGCTACTTTTTACCCCGGAAAAATGCACGGGTCCTGAGGGACGCGGGTGAAACCGCGGGGCGCAGCTAGTAAACCTATAAAACAGTACCGTGACATACTGACAGACAACGCACAACCTAAACCGGTGGACCTAAAGATTTGAAATTTGCAGGAAATATTCCTTAGCGTAGGGGTGCACAAATGTGGGATATTTAAGAAATTCAATCCCTAAGAGGATCGTAGCTAGTCACGTAATAAAACTACTGGACCGATTGTAACACAGTTTTTATAATGGGGTAGGTTACGAGTAGGATACTGTCTACGTAGCCCTAGGGTCCTTGCTTGTCCGACATGCACTTTCTTAGTGTTGCGCACAGAAATACCTTAGCCACTGATTGTATTAATCTAGTAACTACCCGCACATATGTTGTTTATATTTGTTTTTCTACTCACAACTTGTCCCAATGACGTGGGCCCCCCCTTCAATGTACGAGTTTTTCCTCGTACTGTAACAAACCCAATTTTTCCCAAACATTGTAACATTCATATTTGCAAATGAACTTAACATTTAAATATTCATAACATACCACAGTGATTGCTGATAACTGATTACACACCTGACGTATAACTACCCACATAAACGCCCAGGAAACGTCACGTCATTGCGATAAGAATATCAGGTTAGGCACTCTCTAAATAGATTCCAGCTGAAAATCTAAATACCCAGGTATGATGATAATACAGTTCTTTTAACCCGACTACTGGGGTTATTTTTTGGGCTGTATGTATGTTCCTTTGGCGCGTGTTACAGCTTAAACGGTTTGATGGATTTTGATAAATGAGATATCATTGTATTTGTTTTAATCACAAGAGTTATATAGGATATGTCAAGAAAACTAATATGACGGCTTACATCTGCCATATTGTATTTCCCACGGAACAAAAAATTAACCAAAACCTATCGAGTGAGGTAAAAATATATAAAGGTGTTTAAATTACCTTTCAAAATTATACAAGGGAAACTAAACAATTTAAAGTAAATTATTTTGAAAAAAAAAACAACAAACAAAACGACGGAACTATTTAGATTCAAGCTTTAGATAAAATGCAGTCAGAGGCATCATGCATTTCATTTTTCAGTTTTATCCGCAGTCGTTTTTTATTCTTAATAATTTAATCGATATCGAATCCACATTGACGTCATAGTTAGTCATCATCATCATCATCATCCTTATCAGCCTGGAATTGACCACTGCTGGACAGGCCTCTCCTAGTGCACGCCATTGAGCTCGGTCTTCAGCGCTCCTCATCCATTTTGTTCCAGCCGCTTTTCGCAGGTTTCATTTGCCTAAACGTGGTCTTCACTCGAGAACTCTTCTTCCCTAACGGTTATCGGTTCATCGGGAAATGTGACTAGTCCACTGCCACTTTAGTTTGCTTATCCTTAGAGCTATGTCGGTTACCTTGGTTCTCTGTTGGATATCTATCTTGTCTGAAGGACAAGATTCGTAATGAAACTCCAAGCAAAGCTCTCTCCATAGCTCGCTGAGCGACGAGCGACCTTAAATTTGTGGACTAGTTTAACCGTGAGTGTCCACGTTTCGGCTCCGTAGGTCATGGTTGATAAGACGCACTGTTTTTTTTTCTAGACTTTGTATTCAGGCACTATGGTTTGGACGACGAGAAGACTTCACGAAGCTTGCCTGCATCGGAAGTACTATTAATTATTCTGTGGCCATAGTTACCATACGGTTACAACTGCGGGGATGGCCTAACAAACTGACATCAGACTACAGTACGACCTCACATGAAAAGCAAGCAAGCAATAGCCCTCCTTTTTCAATATCGATGTATAACTGCGCAATCGTTCACAGAGCCACTTCAAAACCACAAAGATTCGTTGTGACTACTGTAACTTTTTTACTTGGATGCATAAAGACCATCTAGCTAGACCAAATAACTAGCTTAAAAGCTAATAAGACAGGCCTGCCCTGCCAAAACAGAACTTATGCCAATACATTATATACTGTTGGAATGTGCTTATCCTTCTTGTGCTTCTTCTTCTTCTTGTGTGTCCTTGTTGTGTTCTTCTTTTTGTGCTTGTGGCATATTGTGGCATATTGTAAAATTTCAAGAAAAAATACTTTTTTCGCATAATTGATAGATTCAGGCGTTACTTTGCGGAAATCCATATTTAAAATGAACAAAATAAAAATATGTAGCTTACTTCCGCCAAAACTGTAAGTCAGACAAATGATAAATGGTAAAATTAACACAAGTAAAACCCCACGCTAAACAAAACCCTACCCAAAATTGAACTAATGAAAAATATAAATGAAATGAAAGCTAAGGCCTGGAGGCCAGAAAAAACACTTATACACAAATAATATATATTTTTTTCGCCGTTGAAAATGGAGCCATACATTCTTCAAAAAAAAAGGTTTTTCAAAAAAAAAAACTATTTTACTCGGGGGGCTGTAAGGATTCTAACGATACCCTATACGTCTAAATCTGGTTAGGCATTCAAAGTTATGATGGAATAAAGAAACTCACATACATGAATCCTATATACAACACACTTCTTTTTTGGGCAGTAGTGTAATAAAATGCGGCTTTTTGCCCGAACAAAATTAGATTAGCGCGGAATGTATATAACACCAGTAAGCGTAATTCAAAATCTTTGCATTTTACCACAACAATAGATTCAAATTAGCTTGTGGAATCTTATTTGATGAATTTATTTCTTTTAAGTACCTTTTTTAAGCACCCAAGAGCATTTTTTTTTTATCTTCTTTGTACAGCCTTTTTCATACCTATTGCTTTATTATAAGTATAGATATATGACTGTGTCCATTTGCATCAAAAAATCCGTTCAGTAGTTTCAGCGTGATACGTGTTCTTTTTAATCAGTTTCAACCCCTATCTTGCGGAAACCCTTTAATTTTTCGGGATGAAAGTATCCAATGTCCTACCTCGTAGTATGAACTCAAATCATACCAAGTTTCATTTGAATTCACCTGTAGTTCCGGCGGCGGCGTGATGCGCGGCCAAGATACAGACAAACATATATACAGACAACAATGAAAAAACATACAGTTGAGGCTTCATTATCGAACATAGAGGACCGAATTAAAAAAATACAGGTATTGAATTTAGAACGGCCTCCAAAAAATATTACAAAATATCATCGATTTACAGAATTTGGGACATTATCCCGCAGGAACTCTTTATTTTTTCGGGATAAAATATATTCTCAATTTTTACCCATTATATAAACTATGATGACTGTGCCAAGTTGCAACAAAATCCGTCCAGTAGTTTCAGCGTGATACGTATTCTTTTAAATAACTTTCAACGCCTATCCTGCGGGAACCCTTTAATTTTTCGGGAGTAAAAGTATTAATTCAGTAGTTTCGGCGTGATGACTAGCCAAGATATAGACAGACATACAGACAGACGCACAGACAAAAATGAAAAAAAAACTGTTTTGGCTTCAGTATCGAACACAGAGTACCCTCCAAAAAAATAATTCTAAATATTTTCAATGTATTTAATTAGACCCGTTACAGTTTTATTATAAGTAAAGATAGGCAAATCAAATTATTTCGATTTTCATAATCAATTATTATTGTTTTATAGTCTGTGATTAAGACGTCGCAATGAAAATTTAACATCCATTTCCGTCACACCAATAAAGTACGACATTGTTTTGGGTACATTTTGACTGTTAAGAATACGAACGAAATATGACATATTCAAAGTACGTCTCAACTTACTTGTATTCACATCGTTAGGTTGTGCAATGTATGGTTTTTTCTGCCCATGAGGAGGAAAATAATCAGCTTATCTTATAAGCATTTGCAAATAATAATTATATTTGCAAATTCACACCTTACTGCCATAAACATTCCGCCCTGATGAAGCGTCAGCCAGGGATGCCCACTCTGAATCGATCTTTTCAAATATCGATTATAAGCAATGCGATCTTCGATTTTTTGAATCGTACTTTATGCAGTCTTGGCCAGATATAATCAAATGCCTAGAACTAGAAGATTGGATGAAAACAATCGAATGATTATTATTGTAAAGATCTCGTAGGTGTGTAATGTTGTTTGTTATCTTTTATTGTTTATGTTTGCTACATTAAAGAAATGGACAAATAATTACATTATGAATTCGTGTGGGTACTTTATTTATTGTAAACAATCTTTGCGGCCTGGGCCTGGCTTTGCGACATGCTACAAGACCTATGCAAGGCAAGCCTCGACGTCGGACTAAAAATGAATATGTCGAAGACCAAGCTGATGACTAACAGCACAAGACGTAAGATCCACGTCGAGGATGTGGAGGTTGAATATGTTAATGAATAAATATATTTGGGCCAATTAGTCTCTTTCCAGGCGAGACAGGATGCAGAAGTTGCACGTCGCACTGAGAACGCCTGGAAGAGCTATCGGTCCATGAAAGACCTTATGAAGGGAAATCTGCCCCTATCCCTTAAGCGCAGACTCATGGACGTGTGCATTCTCGTCATCCTCACATACGGTGCACAGACTTGGTCTTTGACTGATCATTAGAGGTCTGACCTCGAGCACAGAATAAACAAGTAACCTCGAGGTATGCCAGCGTTCAATGGAACGCAGTAATCTAGGAGTAAAATTAACTGACCGAATAAAGAACACCATACTGCGTTCCAAGACTCAGATTACAGACGTGACCCAAAAAGCTGCAATACTAAACTGGGACTGGGCTGGACATGTCTGCCGCATGTCGGATGATCTCGAGGCAAAAATTACCACGCATTGGGTGCCCCAAGATTGCAAACGTCATCGCGGCAGACCAAAAAAGATATGGCGGGATGAGCTTGACTCCTACACAAATAACTGGTGTACCATTGCAACAGATAGAGAAGAATGGAAAAAGGGTAGGGAGGCCTTTGCCCTGCAGTGGGACACAACAGGCTCGTAATAATAATAATAATAAGAGGCTCTCGCTAGATGGTTGGATTAAGAGTCAGATGCAGAAGGCAGTACTCTTTGACACGGCGCGTATAGTCAGGAGGTTCCTCACTCTGAAGCCATAGCCACCGGTAGTTTGGGCCCTGCTCCGCTACCATTGGTACACTAGGTTTAGGTTTTTTATAATATTTTTATCTGTTTTCATTTATATAAATATTGTAAAAAGTTTATATTTAAGATAAAAAGATAAATAAGGTTAATAATAATAATAATAATTTGTTAAAGCTTATTGCTAATATTATACCTAAAAATGTACATAAATATAGCTACTTAAAATTATGATACTACTTAACTATGTAAAACCCGTTCAGGGGACCAGAAGGGAAGGGTGCGGGGTGGAATGGCTCGCAAAAGATTGGTTAGTTAAAATCAGTAGTCGCCTAGCATTGCATCGATCTTACGCGAGCCTTCCGCGGCATCTTTATAAGTTAATTTTAATAATATTTTCGCCAAAATAAACAGTTTTTCTTCTAAAAATCGTTGTATTACTCGAGGGAGACCTATGTTCTTAACAACAGTATCCAACAATTTGTTTTTTCTGTTAAGAAGCGAGAGAATCCTGAGCGTGACGTGTTATAATACATACTTATTAAAATGGCCCCACTAGTGAAGTCAAATGTTTTTTTCATCACAAGTGGCAGGGGTGGTAAATTTAAATTTTATCAGCAAACAGCCAAAACAAAAGGATATAATTCATACAACCATCTTACAAACTATCTCAAACGACATCATAATAACTTTTAATCAATATCATTATCAATACGAACTTTGTGAGATCGATTTAAACCCATGCGATTCACATGGTGCATCGATTCAATGGTTTACGATCCATTGTGATCCAAAACATCGATTCAAGTCAAAAAATCGGGCATCCCTATGTCATACACTCTCACACGAATGCACCCACACTGACACCCGCGGAAAATTCACGTCATAACGATAAGAGACGGAATGATAAGAAAGATTTATCGCTGTAGAGCCTACTTTTGAAATGAGTACAATGGCAGATAAGTTTTGTGACGTAAATGAAGACTGCAGGAAAATGTGATATTTTTGGCACATATCATAAGAGGCCTATACTCAGCATTGGGTATATATAGTAGCTGATAAGAGAGATTAGTAATTGTCTCGTTTTGATGACGATTCTTAATCTTAGCGAGGGGAACGAACTGTTGGTTGTTTGCTCGAAGGGAACGAAGCTTATACACTATGGATTTGCGAAGCGAATAGAATAGACCTAAAGAGCTATGTTCATAGCTTCTTGACCCAGGTTGTACTATTATTTATTCTGTGACCCAGGAAGGACGAGAGTACTAGTAACGACGTGTTCTAACCAAACGTTTCGATCCCCGTGTCCAGCCGCAGGACGCGTAACCTTTAGACCTTAAGGAAGTTTGTAAAACCTTAAATCTAGTGCCAACAAACTAGTGTTGCTCGCAGCTAGAATTTCTAATGTTCATTACAGATTGAGATGAAGCAATATAATTAATTAAAAGTAAAAGAAGTACAAAAATTATGTACTAATGTTTGGTTTTAGTCCTTGATATCCAGTAAGATTCTGGGCTTAGTTTTACCAACCACCTTCGAACATAACTAACACCAGGTCACAGTGTAGAGTACTAAGATGACCAGGTGAGATATAGGGCCGTATTAATAAACCGACCTCAACTCTGAGAGCGCTATTGAGAGCGATCTCAAGATGCTAATCTAATTAATAAACATATCTTAAGCTGTTGATTGAGATGCCGTAATCAGCTGAGTTAGGGCCGTATTAATAAACCGACCTCAACTCTGAGAGCGCTATTGAGAGCGATCTCAAGATGCTAATCTAATTAATAAACATATCTTAAGCTGTTGTTTGAGATGCCGTAATCAGCTGAGTTAGGCCCGTATTAATAAATCGCTCTTGGTTGAGCTCTCAAGTGCGATATCAACTGATACGCTCTCAAGTTGTGATCAGCATCTTAAGATCGTCACTGATTAATAAAGACATTTCAAGAGCATCTCAGATCATGTCGCTTTCAAGAGCCGCATCTCAAGATGCTACGTCACGAACCAGAACATGAGAGCAAGATTGAATGAACTACGAATGAACGATTTATTTTCTTTATTGAAATTTCGGCTTTGCTCAAATAAGATATAGCGTAAGGTTCAAATTTATTACTTTGATGTAGTTGAATTAAATTAAATGCGATTATATTAAACGTAATGTTTATTTTCTACATAATTATCATAACCTTACTTTAGTTTTTTTGTAGAAAGGATGGTAAGCCATAATATTTGTTTATATTTTCAAAGTTACACTATCTATTTTAGAACTTAACGCAATTCATAAATGAATACTTATAATTTATGAAAATAAAAGTTCGTTTGTTAGCCATGCAGTATTTCTAGCGAACCGAATCGTATCCTTTGGTTACGATTTCGGATCTTTTTAGACTTCTGCGAGTCCTCGCCAGGTTCTGATATCTACCAAATCTTCGGAACTTTTCGCAATCGTGCCAAATAAATTTGTTTATTCCCACAGGAATAATATTAATACAATTATAATTATCAACTTCTGACATAATATTTTCGAAATCCTTGATTCTAGCAACTGGCAATCACGCTCTCAAGTCACGGATCGACTGCACTCAACATTCTGCATCTCAAAGCACATCGCAAGTGCGCCCTTGAGAGTCGAGATTGATTTATTATTAAACACTAACTCAGCTGATTACGGCATCTCAATCAACAGCTTAAGATATGTTTATTAATTAGATTAGCATCTTGAGATCGCTCTCAATAGCGCTCTCAGAGTTGAGGTCAGTTTATTAATACGGCCCTTACAACAACCCTTCTAGACCGCAACAAAAAAAAACCCGTACATTATTACGTTAACACACACAACTAAAACCTCTGCACCGAAATACCAAACTTACTAATCTTATCGCCCCAATCGGTAACAATTATTCTCGCTTCCACTAACAGTTGATAGGCCCCTCTAATGTAAACACTGCACATTGCTGCATCATCGTAAAGCTACAGCACTGGCTACAGCGGATATCGTTGTGTCGTAATTGGAACTTATTTTCTTTGATAACACAAACAACATCGTTTTTTAACCCCCGATCTTCAAAACAGAGGGGTGTTATAACTATTGGGTGTGTATCATTGTATGTATTTATCACTGTATCCGTGTTAATGAATGGACCGATTTTGATGCGGTTTTTCTGTTTGAAAGCTGGTATGATAGAGATGATTCTTAACTAAATAGGGTGGAAGGGGGCTGAGTATCGTAGCTCCTAAACGAATTGGCCGATATTGATTTGTTTTTTTCTGTTTGAAAGCTGGTTGAGATGGTCCTTAGCTATAATTTTAGGGGAATGGCTTGAGGATCATAGCTCCAAAACGAATGGACCGATTTTGTTGCAGTTTTTTCATGTTTGAATGCTGATCCGATTGAGATGCTTTTTAGCTACAATATAGTTTGTCAGGGGTTATATAATTTATTTATTTGAGCTTGTTGTAGTGGTAGGCCTCCTAGACAGGAGTTCGCCTGAGGAAGTACCACACCTTTGTCAGATATTCAACCGTCAAATATTGCAGTGTTTCTCTTTGAAGGACAACGTTGATTTTACTGGAAGTGAAATAACTAAGCAATGAGTCTTAAAAACCAATGTCTCAGTTTGAGGAGCGCATTGCAGTGACGTACAAGATTTTGCAAACATAGTTCTGGGTTGCTCTGCAACTGTTATGGGCTGGCGTGACGCTTACCATCAGGGGAGCGACCTGCTCGTCTCGTCATTCAATGAAATAAAAAAAACTAAGTTTTCAAGTTTCGTCCAGATCGGTTGAGAAATGCAACCTATAGAGGAGAACAGCCGGAGATACGGACAGCGCGCAAACTGAGATACGAAAGCATTTTTGCCCAGGCTGAAACGGAGGTAATCAACTAGGGTTTCAATTTATCTGGTTCTTAGAAAAATCCTTTCGTTTGCACACACGTGGATGATATAACTTCCTCATAAAACGAGTTCCTTATAATACTACGCTGTGAACACGTGTGTAGGTATATAAAGATTGAGGTTTAGTATCGTAAAGAAAAGCAATGTAAACGAGCTTAAACATTCTTCGACGTCAATTCTAAACCTAATCTTCTACTATTTTTGGATTTCTGTTGTTTATCCTGCATCATCAAATGAGCTTACTGACAACATCATACAGTAACTGTGTATTGAAAAACACTAACAAAGTGCTCAGCAAAATTTCAGCAGAATCAGATAAAAAAACTTATTTTGAATGGGACAGCCGCTTAAGTTATTAACACACCTACTTGCATACGAATTAATATTGCAGAGGAAAAGCGGGAAATGTTAGGTTGGACTGCAGTCACTAATGCAGTAGGCGGCCTAAACGGGCCACGCTCGCATCGGAACGTACAACCGGAAGTACAGACAGCAGCTACGAAAGAAACTTGTTTTGAAAACGTGACAAAGTATTGTCAGCAGTCCCCTTTTTTCGACTCAAAAATAAGGAAGTTTTTAATATGGCTTTGTGACTCATAGATCTAGTAGTTGAAGGGGAGAAGATAAGGCACGCTGTGATATCACGTAAAACCAAACTGAGCTAGATATAACTAGAGGCAAACACACCCACATAGCTAAGGGGGTGTCCATAAATCACGTGACATATTTAGCTGAATTATGAGCCCCACATAGGGACATCTTGGTGACATTGTTGTTCACGCGAATGAGTCACTAGTAACACGTGCTACACAAACACCACTCCGATTGTAACTAAGGCTAAAAAGGCAACTTGTGTGCGTTGCACCTAATTTATGCGGTCCACGCCTGTATAGCTGGTACCTCCTCTTCCCACTTTTAATAATCTTTTCATTTTCAGTAATTTTCTCTTCACTTTTAATTATCTACACAAACGACCAACCTAGTACCCCATCCACAGAGAGGTTCATATATGCGGATGACTTAGCACTGGGCTCACAAACACTCAGCTTTGAAGAAGCTGAAGAGAAACTGACGCATGACCTGGAGGACCTCGGGAAGTATTATGACGCGAATGCGCTAAGGCCCAACCCGTCCAAGACGCAATCCTGTGCCTTCCACTTGCGAAATCGTCAAGCTAATCGCCCTCTTCACATCTCATGGCAGGGTGTTAATATTGAACACTGCTGTACGCCTACTTATCTCGGTGTAACACTAAACCGAACATTAAGTTTTAAAGCTCACTGTCAGAAAACTAAGGCTAAAGTTGGAACTAGGAATAACCTACTACGCCGTATCACATCTACGACATGGGGAGCCTCTCCACAGGTACTCCAAATATCAGGTCTCTCGCTAAGCTTCTCTGCGGGGGAGTACACATGCCCATTGTGGCATCGTTCTGCCCACGTAAGGAAAGTGGACGCTGCGCTCAATGAAACCTGTCGCATTGTGACAGGTTGTCTGAAACCAACTCCCCTGACACTCCTGTACCTTCTATCAGGAATCGCTCCACCCAGTGTCCGCAGAGATTCTACTGCAGCCATTGAGAAATATAAACAAGAAGAAGATAACAAGCATCCATTACATAATGTTCTACCTTCCCCCAACAGACTTAAAAGCCGACACAGTTTCCTGAGAACAGTAACGCCTGTTGCTCCAACCGAACTAAAAGATGCCCGACTTAACCTGTGGACCACAAGGCATAAACCACCTGATGATTTCATAACACCAATGGAGAGGTTACCACCTGGTTATGAACAACCTTGGTCAGTTTGGAAAACCTTAAACAGACTCCGTACACAGGTTGGACGCTGCAGGAGCAACCTATGCAGATGGAGCATGATTGACCAGTCAAGAATGCAGTGCGACTGCGGTGCACCCGTGCAAACCATGCCACACTTGCTGGAGTGTCCTTCATGTCCCTACCGCTGCACACTGCAGGAACTTTGTCAGTGCACTGGCATAGACTTCGCCGCTGGTCCAAGTGGATATAAAATTAAATTTAAAAAAATATGTACTGTCGACACGAAGAAGAAGAAGACTTTTAATAAGATCTATGGAGGAATGTCTTGACAATTGCAGTGCCACCTAGAACTCTAGATTGCAGTCTTGGGCGCTAATGCTCGTCTGATAGTGGAAAGTTGATCAAATGTGGTACAGACATCTGCAGGAACCACACTCACTAACTACAGTAGAATCCAACTTGGCTAGTTTAATAAAACAGAAAGCTATTTCGCTATATTACCCGACTGGATGTATGTACGAGTATGTATGTCTGTTCCTTTGTGAAACTATATAGACCAAACATACACCCCTATAAAATATGGAACCCTTTTCTATTGGTTGTAATTTGTAGCATTGCCCCCCGCCAAGATTACCTCACGCTACTTTTGCGTGTTGGTTGGGTTCGATGTACGGATGTCTCACTATTTTCCCGACGCTACCAATACAATGTAGCAATACTCGGTACTTACGTGCCCACGCCAGTTATCGGCACATATCATTCATTATAAACTGGGGCAAAGGGTCAAGACATATTTTTCATAGATATATTTCATCACTTCTTGTTATCGTACACCGATTTGAGGTATATAAAAAATAGCATGCGCCGCTTAGCATGCTTATATTTGTGTTTGAAGCACATAAAGATGATAGTATCAAAATATTACAAACGATATTAAGATATTTCTTGACTTTTCAGCCTTTCTTGACCAACTGCTGGGTATAGGCCTCTATTTTAACACACCATTCGCCTCAGTCCTGTGCCAACCGGATCCAGGTTCGACCCGCGATCTTAACAATATCGTCGACCCATCTTGTCACGCCTTACATACAAGCAATTTGAGGGGAGCCCTGATACTAAAAGGTTGCATTATAGTTACAATGGTGGTGAAGCCTCTGTTTAAGGAAGTATAGTTAATGTTGAATTGATTTAAAGTGAGACTAATAACAATCAATTGTTAAATGAGTGGTCTAGCTGAGGACTAGCTGTGCACTGAGGTCTGAAGACTAGCTGCTGAGGACTGAGGTCTTAGGACTAGCTGAGGACTGAGGTTTGAGTACTAACTGAGGACTGAGGAAAGTGGACTACCCTCCCAATGTCGTAATGCGAGATTTGGAGGCTAGTCCACAGCGAAGTTATTAGTGTAGGGTGAAGGAAGCCCATTGTTCTATCGATAGTAAACACCCATAAATATTGTTTGTTCTGACACTGCGGACATCAAACCTATGGGGCTATAAACGGCCGGTTATCTAACTCGGAATGTGTATCGTTAACCGGCGGTTAGTGTTTAACGAATAAACAATTGGTAGGTAGTTTATCGATCTATGTAGGTGGGCGGGAAGCACGCAGTAAACTAGGAGTCGGTTTGGATAGTTGCGAATGATGGTTGCATAGACCCTTCTTTTCAATCAACTTCGGGTGCATTCCGATTCACGATAATATCGCTGTGAGCGATCACAGTGCTAATTTGCGTTCCGCTTCAGATATCGCGCTCACGGCAGTTGAGTGCTGCAGTTGATTTGGAACGCTCGTGAGCGTGATTACAAGATCACAACAACATAGGTAACCTCAAAATTTGCTCAAAATACAAAGTATTACTCGTGGTCAAAGTAGTCTGTCTAAAAATTGGTCAATTGTCTGTAGTAATATATGGAAAACTGTACGAAAATCACACACAACTGAATTCAAACAACAGTTTTCTTTGTAAACTACCGTCAGTCTGTCACTTTGACAGTAGCACTCACGGTGATATCGGTTTTGGGTCATATAGACATTTCCTACGTACAATGGTTTGGGGCATGGTCGGTGTAATCGCAAAATGGCGGATCTAATGATCACGATGACTCGGTACGCGTTTTAGCGCGATAATATCGATTTTATCGATATTTGCGCGTCTCGGATTGCACCCTTCATAAAAAGAGGCGGTACTCAATTTTATGTTTGTTAATGTGAAATCAATTTCTTTTTTAAAAGCTTTTGTTTAACTTGCAATGATCATGAGTATGTACAAACATACGTATGTTTGTTTAGGTCAAATCTTGCAAGCTGGATTAGAACCACTTCCACTTATTCTACGGAGTTGAATTTTTACATGTTGGTTCAGTTCAGATGACAATGCATTTTTATTGTAAACATGACCTGAATAGATATCCAGGAACAGTTCCAGATAGATAAACTCTTCAACGGTCATTGGCACAGACACGAAATTTTGTGTTGGTACACATTTAATTATGAAAGCCAGTTTGAATTTTCACCATGACATGGCTGCAGCACTCCAGGTTGGCTCCTGAATTGGGAACTCCTCAACGGTTAACAGCATAGACATGACATTTTGTGTACGCATTATATTATGCTAGCCGGTTTGGAAGTTTTACCATGACATGGCTGCAGCACTCCAGGTTGGCTCCTGAATTGGGAACTCCTCAACGGTTAACAGCATAGACACGAAATTTTGTGTACGCATTATATTATGCTAGCCGGTTTGGAAGTTTTACCATGATATGGCTGCAGCACTACAGGTTGGCTCCTGAATTGGGAACTCCTCAACGGTTAACAGCATAGACACGAAATGTTATATACGCAATTAATTGTGATAGCCCGTTTTAAGTTTCACCATGACGTAGCTAACGCATAATAACTTATTTATTTATGTTTTTTAATTAGATTATTTTCTTATAACATTATGTATTTGGTTTGGTATTGTTTAATTTTAAGGTTAGTAGCGGTCACAAACCATTTGACAGTGGTTATATCGCCATTGGACGGATCTAAACCAAAACGAAAAAGCCTATATTGTACCAAAAAAAATGTACACCATTACGTCCCACAGCTGGGAAAAGGTCTCTAGTTTAACTATTCATGTATTTTTTTTCTGTATCCTGTAGTAACAGGCAGGAATAACTAAAACTGCGGATGTAGGTATTTCCGGATTCCCCGCCATATGACGAACTCGGTCCGGTCTATATTTAGCGAGGACTCAGTGTTACGATATTTCTTTTGCATTGATGGACTTCAAGTGTCGAATACCACAGTATTTGAAGACAATAGTCTTCGATCAGTGCGTCCTACCAGTCATGACCTACGGAGCAAGAAACACACTCAGTGTGTACACTCACGGTCAGACTAGTCCACAAATTTAAGGTCGCTCAGCGAACTATGGAGAGCTATGCTTGGAGTTTCTCTGAAGAATAAGATTCGTAATGAAGTGTTCCAACAGAGAACCAACGTAACCGATATAGCTTTAAGGATATACATAAAAGGTAAATTTCATTTTCAAACTCAAAGCATACTTTGTATACATAATTTTATTGGTTTGCTCTATCCACACCAATATACAATGTGTCTGGTCGCCGGTGTCGGAGACTTAAGGGGGGTTAAATATGGGGATTTTTATCGACAAATCACTATCTCGATTTTCTCTTGGCCTCTCCATACTAAAATGGCAGCCATTTTGTTTTTTTTTACTTCGCAGCTCAGACGCCTACACTGATTTAATCATTGCTATCGATGTAGACGTCTTAGGAAGACGAAAGAGGTATCATTTGAAAGCTAACAATGAAGACAATCAATTTATGATACATTTTATTCAATATCTTTTTCACAAAATAACATAACAATATTAACAAAATAAAAATCGTATTTATTTATTGCATTTTTTTTAGTTTTTTAATTTTTTTATGAAAACTAACCTGTCAAGCTATTTTTTTTAAATTGTATTATCATAGTACAAGATATTTCCATTAAAATAAATCTTACATCAACATGTTAGAAAGAGACATGTACAGGGTGTGAATGAGACAAAATTGCGGCTCTACTCAGGTCAGGATACAATTACAGGTAGTCGTCCCTCGCCTAGCGTTGTGATTACATTCTTATCTGCCGAAGTACTGTGCGTTGCTATTTTCTAACCTCTGCTTTGTGTTTTGGACTCGTTTTGTTATTTTAGTTAACTTTCGTTAACTGAAATGGAAGAGCGTCGTTTTTCAAGCCGCGACGTGGCCAACATCCATTTTGTGTATGGATTTTGCGACGGGAAGATTCCCTGATAGACCTACGCCGAATGCTCGCACGTTCATCAGATTGCACTCGAATCTCTCCGAATATGGAATAAGAAGACCCGCTAACGAACGTACTCGTTTGGTGTCTCCGCGAGAGGAAGAAGAGGTGTTGGATTTAATAACGCAAGACCCACAACTGAGTGTCCGTCGCATTGCGATTAGACTCGGTCTATCGAAATGGACAGTTTGGCAGATTTTAAAACGGCAAGGATTGCATCCATTCCATTTTAGAAGAGTCCAGGATTTAATTGGACCTGACGTCGCCCGAAGGACAGTTTTTTCTTCGTGGATATTACGAGAAGCGCGATCCAATCCCAATTTTTTAAAGAGGATTATGTGGACCGATGAAGCAACTTTTACAAGATCTGGATACACAAATCATCGGAACGAGCACCTGTGGCTCCAAGAAAACCCGCATGCAGTGAGACCCAGTAGCTTTCAGCACAAGTTTTCGGTAAATGTTTGGGCTGGAATGATAGACGATATCCTTATTGGGCCTCTTATTTTGCCCGCTACATTAAATGGCCCAAGATTTTTGGAATTCCTGCAGAATGACTATCAAGACGCATTAAGCGAATTGCCATTGACGTATAGGGCAAGAATGATACTCCAATTAGATGGAGCTCCGGCACACTTTGCGGTAAATGTGAGAAATTACTTAAACAACACATATCCAACATGGATTGGACGAGGTGGGACGATTGCTTGGCCGCCGCGTTCCCCGGATTTGACACCCCTAGATTATTTTTTATGGGGCACAATAAAGCAGAAAGTGTACGTTAACGTGCCCAACACAAGAGAAGAACTGATTGAAAAAATATTACAAGTCGGGGATGTAATGAGGGCGGACAAAGCCATGATAAAAAGAGCTACACAACATGTGTCAATTAGGGCAACTGCTTGTCTACAACAAAACGGAGGACATTTTGAATCGTGGCTGTAGTACCTAGTTTAGATGGTATTAAATTAATAAATGATAATTAATGGTTTTACTTTGTTCTTTTCTTGCCTTTTCCCATCCCAATCATCATAGCTTTGACGTGTGCTATTAATAGAGTTTTTAAGGGTCATATTTAAACCATCATAGCTTCGAAAATATTTAACTTAGGACCTTGATGTAAGATTTATTTTAATGGAAATATCTTGTACTATGATAATACAATTTAAAAAAAATAGCTTGACAGGTTAGTTTTCATAAAAAAATTAAAAAACTAAAAAAAATGCAATAAATAATTATGTAAGTTATGTTATTTTGTGAAAAAGATATTGAATAAAATGTATCATAAATTGATTGTCTTCATTGTTAGCTTTCAAATGATACCTCTTTCGTCTTCCTAAGACGTCTACATCGATAGCAATGATTAAATCAGTGTAGGCGTCTGAGCTGCGAAGTAAAAAAAAACAAAATGGCTGCCATTTTAGTATGGAGAGGCCAAGAGAAAATCGAGATAGTGATTTGTCGATAAAAATCCCCATATTTAACCCCCCTTAAGTCTCCGACACCGGTGACCAGACACATTGTATATTAAAAGTGTTGTTTGTCTGTTTGTTTGGGGAGCTTTCACGCCAAAACGGCTGATCCGATTTTGATGAAACTTTGTAAATAGGTACTGTACAATAAAGATACCAACATAGGATACTTTTTTCCGGAAAATGGTAAGTTGCCACGGGAAAACAGGAAAATGTCGATTAGTCGCTGTAAAGAACGGCTGCCGTGGAAACGAAATAATAACATGTCTGTCAAAAAGCAACAAGTGTTGTGCGTTTTTTTCCCTCCTATGTTGGTGCTATAATTTTTCATTGAACTTTAGTATCCTAGATGAACATAGGATGTTTTTTTCGCGATAAACTGTAGTAAAATACTTTATTGACTTTATTCGAACTTTTGATGCTGCTGTGCTTTCACACCGAAAATGTCCGGAGATTTTTGAGCCATGATGTACTTCTCTTTACAGTCTTTCTGGTAGGTACTTTGTATCTTGCGCTAGAAGTTGGAATAGTTCATATTTTTACACGACTGCCCAAAAAAACGAGTGTAATATTTTTAGGATTCATGTATGTTTGTATGTATGTTACCCACCGGAAGATGGGCAGCAGCGTCCTCCGAGCACATATTTGCTACTTTGCAATTCCGGCAACTTACTCTATTACCGGGAGGGCAACCAGCAGTCCCAACATGGTGTCGGGTTTCTCGTCCACAAGTCCCTCGTCAACAACATTGTGAAGATCGAAAGCGTTTCGAGCAGGGTGGTATACCTTATACTCAGAATTACCGAACCGTATTCGTTGAAGGTCATACAGGTGTACGCCCCGCACTCGAAACGCCCGTACGATGAAGTGGAGGCTATGTATGACGACATTTCTAATGCCATACATGCCCCGAAAACACACTTCACAGTGGTGATGGGGGACTTCAACGCACGGTTGGGCATGAGGAATGGCGATGAACTGAGAGTGGGGCAGTTTGGATTTGGACAGCGGAACCAAAGGGGTTTAGCGATTGGCCGACTTCATGGAGAAGGAGGGACTCTGTATAATGAACTCCTTTTTCAAGAAGCGCCCGTCCAGGAAATGGACGTGGCTGCACCCCGGCGATCATAAGCACGAGATAGATTTCATTTTGACATATAAGCATATATTCAAAGATGTCTCTGTGATCAACAGGGTTAAGACCGGCAGTGATCACCGCATGGTAAGAGGCTCATTGAATATCAACGTAAAGCTGGAGAGGTCTCGTTTGATGAGATCTACTCTTCGCCCAAGTCCTGCCAAAATCCAAAACCCCGAGAGCTTTCAGTTGGAGCTCCAAAATCGCTTCCAAATCCTTACCGAATGCGATACAGTGGACGAACTAAATAACGGGCTTGTGGAAATTGTCCACGCGGTCGGGTCGGAGTTCTTTAAGACCCCCCGCAAAAAAATAACACAGAAACTCTTTGAGCATACACTCAAACTTATGGCAGAACGAGGCGAGATGAGGCTGCAGTCTTCAGTGGATATGTCGAGTTACAGCTTGCTTAATAAACAGATCTCCAAGTCAATGCGACACGATTTGCGTTCCTATAATACTACTTGTATTAAGAACGCAATAGAGCGGAACAAGGGCTTCAAAGTGTTCGCAAGAGATCTGTCTATTGGGCAAAGCGTGTTGAGCCTATACGAGATCAGATGGCTCTCAAACAGCTTAAGAGCAACAAGGCACCAGGGGAGGACGGAATAACGACAGAGCTACTGAAAGCGGGTGGAACACCGGTACTTAAAGTCCTTCAGAAGCTGTTTAACTCCGTCATTCTCGAGGGTACTACGCCAGAGGCGTGGCACAGGAGCGTAGTGGTTTTGTTCTTTAAGAAAGGTGATAAAACCCTCTTGAAGAATTATAGACCCATTTCGCTGCTGAGCCACGTCTATAAGTTGTTTTCGAGAGTAGTTACAAACCGTCTCGCTTGTAGATTTGACGACTCAGCCTCCCAAACAAGCTGGATTCCGGAAAGGCTTTAGCGCCGTAGACCACATCCATACGCTCCAGCAGATTATACAGAAGACCGAAGAGTATAATCGGCCACTATGTCTAACGTTTGTGGACTACGAGAAAGCCTTTGATTCAGTCGAGACCTGGGCAATGCTACAGTCATTACAGCGGTGCCACATTGACTACCGGTACATCAAAGTGTTGAAGTGTTTGTACATCAAGGCCACCATTACAGTTCGTCTACAGGATCAGAGCACGATTTCTATCCAGCTGCAAAAAGGGGTGAGACAGGGAGACGTTATTTCTCTCAAACTGTTCACCTCTGCACTAGAAGATATATTCAAACTTCTGAACTGGAACGGATTTGGTGTTAACATCAATGGCGAATACATCACTCACCATCGATTTGCTGATGATATAGTCATCATGGCTGAAACCCTGGAAGACCTAAGCACAATGCTCAGTAACCTCAATATTGTATCCCAACAGGTTGGTCTTAAAATGAAAAAAAAATAATGCCATGTCGTACCCATGCCGGTTTATGTTCGGAACGATATTATCGAAGCTGTTGATCACTATGTCTACTTGGGTCAGACGATCCAATTGGGTAGATCTAACATCGACAAAGAGGTCAAACCAAGAATCCAACTCGGATGGGCAGCGTTCGGGAAATTACGCCATATCTTCTCGTCACAGATACCGCAGAGCCTCAAGACGAAAGTTTATAATCAGTGCGTGTTGCCAGTGATGACATACGGCACTGAGACGTGGTCGCTAACTATTGGTCTCATACAAAAGCTCAGAGTTTCGCAGAGTACAATGGAGAGAGCTATGCTAGATGTTTCACTACGTGATAGAATCAGAAATGAGGAAATCCGTAGAAGAACGAAGGTTACCGACAGTCTCAGAGTTTGCAAGTTAAAGTGGCAATGGGCAGGCCATATAGTTCGCAGAACCGACAACCGCTGGGGAATAAAGGTTCTCGAATGGCGACCACAAACAAGCAAGCGAAGTGTGGGGAGACCGCCCACACGATGGACCGACGACATTGTAGCCATCGCAGGAAGTCGGTGGATGGAGGTGGCACAAGATCGCTCGTCATGGCGCTCTTTGGGGGAGGCCTATGTTCAGCAGTGGACTTCTAAAGGCTGACATGATGATGATGATAATGATTGGTAATGACAAATAAAAAATGTCATGTTACACTTGCATGTTACCATTGTACATAGGAAATGTCTATATGACCATGTCACACATAATAGATCAGAATAAAATAGTTGTTATCAGGAAACAACATGAACAATTTTATTTTATTAAGCAACTACTCCTAACAGACACACATATATTTTATAAGTATTAGGTTTAGAAATGGTTAAAACGTATGATTTATTTTAGCCGTATGATTAAATGTCCGTCAGATTTATTATCAAAGCAAAAAGTCACCATTGATTTTCAGCAAAGAGAGTAAAACATTTATTAAAAGGTAACTTTTAACTATTTTTTTATATATTTTTTATTACGGACTAGGCAATTCTTTGACCACGATCTCACCTGATGGAAAGCGATGATGTGGTCGAAGGTGTAGCACGCTTGCCTAGTAGATACCTATTCACTCTTGACTTGAACACACCGGGGTTATAAAACTCCATACGTATAGCAAACGCGGTTATGCATGAGCAATGATGTAATTAATATTGAATCATTATTCGTGTCATCATACCTTATAAATTGCTATTGAAATGCAATATGATTAAAATATATCAGATGAACTATACAATATTCAAATTCAACAAAATAATTAATAAAGATTCACTATTAAGTATTTCGGAGTTTTTTTTTACTATATGGCACAAGTGAACATTTATAAAAATATGATATGAGCCGGAAGTATATTACAATGTTATATTATATTTCTATAAGTTTTATGTGCCGGACATTGTAGCCATCGCAGGAAGTCGGTGGATGGAGGTGGCACAAGATCGCTCGTCATGGCGCTCTTTGGGGGAGGCCTATGTTCAGCAGTGGACTTCTAAAGGCTGACATGATGATGATGATGATGATGTTTGTATGTATGTATGTATGTATGTATGTATGTATGTATGTTTGTTTGTATGTTTGTATGTATGTTTGAATGTATGTTTGTATCTATGTTTGTATGCATGTGAGTTTCTTTATCCCAACATAACTTTTAAATGCCGTATGGGGTATCGTTAGAATCCTTACATCCCCCCGAGTAACATAGGATATATTATTATGAATATTATTATTATATCGGAAAAAAAACGAAATGGCGGCTGTATGGCTCCAATTTCAAATGAAAAAAAAAATATTTTCTTCGAATTTTACAATATGGGTATCAGATTGAAGTCCTTGATAAGCACATTCCAGCAGTAAATAATTTATTGGTATAAGTGGTTTGACGGCTGGTTGGTCTAGTGGCTAGTAACCCTAGGAACGAAATCAAACGGTCGCGGGTTCGAATCCTGCAAGGGGCAATCATTTGTGTGATGAGCAGAAATGTTTGTTTTCGAGTCATGGATGTTGATATTCGTATCTATGTATGTTTATCCGTTATCTAGTTCCCATATTACAGGGTATCCTAGTTTGGGGCTAGGTAATTGGTGTGGAATTGTCCCGAATATAATTATTTATTTATAAGTGCAGGCGTGTTTTATTAGCTTTAAAAATTATTATTCATTTCACATGCCGTGACCGAAATATTGAAGTTTTCGGATTTTAATTAAGCCGATTACACGTCCATAAATTTTCGATCCGGCAAGTAAGTACATTTTAGTGAATGTTTTGTCATGTCATAGGCCCTTCCATACTCTGACACCAGAGGCCAGCACTACCTCATACAACAAGCAAACAAGTGAATGTCTATACTACTAAATTAATTGTTTACAAGTAACTAAGACTCGTAAAATTTTACTCCTCCCTCTACCGAATGCTGGAGACGTGTAAATCTCAAATTTCTTATTGTTCTTCCGGGAGAAACCTTTCACTGGACACTATCCGTCTTCTCTATCCGTTTCCCAACGGTGGGAACGTAGTAGACTGCTGACAATGATCCCAATGAAAATAGAAAGATGCAAATATACTTCCGGATTCCCCGACGTATGACCGAGACTCGGTCTATATTTAACTTGGTTACGATCACATGCTGTGTTCATTACTTATGCACGCTGACTGTCGGGTAATAAATGAATGTATGACATCATACATTCTGTTCACTTATGAATAGTTATGAATGGAGTTACTTCGTCTGGTTGTTTTTGGGTGAGGATATAATAGAATGCACTTTAGTTCGTTCAGTGCAGACATCCTGAATTGATGCGCGTGTTTGTAGTAGTAGACGTAGTCTAGTAGTTCTGCGAACAGTAGACCTCGCGAGCACAATCTTTTTTGCAATAATCTAGCGTTGCATAGTAGCGCCATCTAGTGCCCAAGGCGCTTCATCAATCCCTACCTAGTAGGTAAAGGGCTGATTACACTGGTAGAAACCTAACAGTGCGCAATTTACTGCATTTTGAGGAGCTATTCTGCTCATCACGCCGAAGATCAAATTCAGGTCTTCACCAAATTTTTATGAGACTAACTTTAAGTTACTACCTTTCAAACAAAAAGCAGAACCATCAAAATCGGATCTAATAAGGCAAGGATATTGAGTAGCACCCTTTCCTTTTTTGGCGAAAGTACCACCCCCAATCAAATAACCACGAAGACAAAAAAAAAACTAAAATTCGTTTAACCTACACACCAAGTTTCGTTCAGATCGGTTGAGAAATGCGACCTTTAGAGGCCAAACATACGAAAGCATTTTTGCTGAAGCTGAAACATGTAAAAAAACTATGTAGAGTTAATTTCGCAAATCAACTTTGAGGTTACCTGCTGCTCTCTCCCATGTCTTTGTAATGCGACCGACCTGAAAATCTGACCGACAATCGGATCTTGAAAGCAATTAACCCGCGACATCTGCTGATCGTATCGGCGGCGAATCGAACATCAGCGATACATTCAGCAGTGTTGGGTGATTCTGAATATAGTGAGCAACTGAGCACAGACTGATATATTTCCCAGTAGTTTCGGAGATAAGGGTGGAAATAAGCTTACAGCAGCCTGTTATCTGATTCTCGAGGATTGTCGGGCATCCAATTGTCTTGATATTAAACGGAAGAAATTGAATACAGACCCACACAGAATAGCCCGGCACAGTGCAGTTCTATCGTGTAAAGAATAACGGTTGGGATCAGAATGCGATACATATCTAGACGGAACAATGAGCAATGGGGTGTCATGTCTGAATGTAGAGTAGAGGAACGTGTAGAGGAATCCATACCAATACATAAAAGTGAAACGTTGTCTGTTTGTTTGTTTGTTTGGGGAGCTTTCACGTAATAACGGCTGGACGGATTCTGATTAAATTTGGAATGGAGATAGCTTATACCCTAAAATAAAACATAGGATACTTTTTATCCCGGAAATTTTTAGGTTTCAACGGTAAAACTGGAAAATGCTGATTTTTCGCTGCAAAGAACGGTTGCCAAGGAAACGAAATAACAAGTCTGTCAAAAAATCAAGAGCATTGGTGCTATACCTACTTTTGCATTGGTTTTTAATATCCTAGAAAAACATAGGATGCTTTTTTTGCGATAAACTGTAGTCCGCGCGGACGAAGTCGCGGGCGGGAAAAATAGTTTTTAAATAAAACTTATCAGGTTAGAAGAAAGCGCGGAACAATTGAAGCCAAAAGGATAAATACAAATTGAAAAGCAAACACAAACTCGAGACAGTAAAAATCAAAGCATACTGTTCTCAGTACATGTGATTTGTTTTTTGAGAAACACAAGTTTTATAGAAATAGAAATAGAAAAATAGAAATATATTTATTTACTAAACACAGGAATGAATACATATGAACAAAAAAATTATTATACAATAGGTAGTTGACAAAGACAAAAGAATAAGCAGCATAATTCAGATAGGTATAAATTCAATGCCAAGTAAAGTATTAATCATATTAATTTCACATTCTTTACGGCAATAAAAAAGTTGAATGATATTAACTGCTGTTAATTTATCAACTAATAATATTCGTAAATTTTCTGCGGAGATGCATAGCAACAGAAATGTTTTGATTAAAAAACCCTGATAAGGCATCTAAATCGCATTGAGAATAAGACTAGGTCAGTTACGTATTTTGCACTTATCTTTAATGTTAAATAAACCATGACTTAAGATAATTAACCTTTATAAAAAGTTTTATCTAATTATTTCGCAAAAATAATATGCTGCGTTGAATATCGCTTTTTTATTTATTGAAGTAGAATTTGTTCGTCTGCTTGTTTGTGTTCTTTTTGGGGCATAAGTAGTAACTTTTTGATGTTGTTATTGAAATAGCTCTTCAGCTTCACTATTCTTGTCCTTTTATGATATTCTTAAGAAAAATGGCAGATTTAGCGAGAAGATTGATCAGATAAGTAATCAGTCAAGTATTTGTTATAATATATTTTTGAAACCAAGCTTTTCTACACTAATATTATAAAAATAAAGATTATATTTTTTGTATGTTTGTTTATTTGTAATGGATAAACTGAAACAATACTGAACCTATTTTAAAATTTCTTTCATTTATAGAAAGCTACATTATCATCGAGTAACATGGGCTATATTTATTTATTCAAATGCAAAAAAATACCGAATACCTCTGTAAGAAACGGAATGAACTGTTGCCGTGGAAAGGAAAGTATGCCAAAACCACAACGAGCGTTGCTGCCAAAGATTTTGAAATACGCTTACAGATGTTTTTTTTATGTTTTAAAAATATTCTAAAAATAAGTAAAATACCGCGGTATGAGCGCTACCCGTGCGAAGCCGGGGCGAGTCACTAGTATACAATATAATTACTAGCATCCAACGTAACAATCCTGCTGAAGACCTGCTTCCATTTTCAAGTTGATACCATTTACAGTTTTCTCAAAAATGCTGCAGCAGGTAAAATAATTGTCACCTGGCTGATAACCGTGTGCAAAATGTCAACTTCTTTGCAAGTGGTCGAAACGTTGACTGCAAGACTTGGTGTATCTATTAACATTGTAAGTACAGCTGAAAAGTAACAGAAACATAAAATAAAAAATATTTTTTTTTGTTCATTTCCATAATAATATATACATAAGACTAATTTCCGTTAGAAATAAATAAGTAAGTACATTTTCTTAACATAAAATACACATAATTGCAACATAAAATATCCAAACATGAAGTAGATACATTATGATCAAAATCATTTCCGGTCAAGAAAACCCGCCAGCTAAAGCCACCACACAAAATGCCAATAAAATAATCTTATATTCTCTGAATGTACACTGACCTGCACTATCGGCGAGAAATGGGTCCGGTTCGCAACAATTTCGCATACATTGTTGCTTTTAGGGTACCGCGGCCCTGTAAGGTTAAACTGTATGAACGGTACATGCGGTTCGTTTGAGGAACAATCCCAGTATAAATCTTACAGTTCATGTTGTCTATAGTCGATGCGAAACTAGTTGGTTAAGGTGTTTAGATTAATAATAGTAAATTAGCATGTTGAGTATTGGCAATGAATGGATGAGTGGTGATAAATTATACTACCAGGGGGAAAATCGTTCGAGATCTTGACCTCCGACAAAAAACAATCGTCATTTGTCCTTATAAGGCGCGATCTTTCGTTAGCCTTAAATTTGGAGCTTACGCTCGACCCTTTCTGAACCCAGGTCTTCTCACTGACCACTGTTGTTTGTCTTAAGTGGCCCTTCTTTCCCTTGATCCTTTTCTATTCTTCTATATGGCTGAGCCAGCAAAATCTGTGAGTCTTCATTTCGTCAATTATGTTGGGCTCTTCGATCTTCCCAATTTTTTCGAAGTCTCCATTTGCAATGTTCGCTTGATTTCACACAAAATGTTTCATATAATTGTCCTTTGTGGCATTAGGAGCTTGTTTTTCTCTTTATGTGTTAGTGTATATTCTATATAGGTTAAGCTTCTGAATTTTGCAAAAACAGAAGCAAAATTAAGACCACAAGGTTATACAGAACCGTGACAGCAAATTCGCGATTCACCCTTTCATATCAATATCTGAGATTCACCACCGGCAAATCAAGGCGGGCGGTGTAAGGCCACTTTTTGCATAGTAACACGCATTTGTTCTCTATCGCCGAATATTAATTATTACGCGTGATTGAGATCACCAGATAGGTGGGTCAGAGACCTGTCAACTGCTGCCCAATCTGTGGCAGACTTAAGTGATTGTTCTCTGGGATAGGAAAGAGTAATTACAAGCTATTGAAGTTGTTTTTGTTTTGTAAGTCTCAGATGGTGCAAATTATTCTTATCTGCTTCTGATAGAGCCTAATTTTAGCAGCCGTTATAGAAAGTTTTAAATATATGATAAGATGGTTGGGTATTCGTGGGACCACGTAGTTGTATTGTGTTGTTCATCGACATTATAATTAAGTTAACGTAAAATAAATTTGGAGGAACGTGAGAAAGACCATATTTTTTCAGAGGCTTCATAATTATTCTTTTCATTAAAAAAACGACTTTAATTGGAATTATAAAAAAAACCTGAAAGAATTTTGATAAAATATATTTATGAACGACTATGAATTTAAAAAAAACATCCAGATACATTCACAAATCATGCTCACAGGCTTGCAACTCTTACCGCTGAAAAGAGCTTTCTAAAGACGTGAAACTAAGCTTTTTCGTCGAATGTTGGTAGATCATCATCATCGTTGACCTTCCACTTCCCTCTAGAGTACCCTCAAAGAGTACCCTCTAGAGGGTTGGGCGTCGGGCCTTCTTGCCCTCTGACCAACAAGTTGCCAACAAGGCACCTTCAAAAAACTCTTTCTTATCTTATGTTGTATTTATGCATTATTATTACGTTGGTAATTTCGAAAAAGTGATACTGTTCTGGCTCAATTGTAATTATTTTGTTCTTTTTAGTGGTTGTTTACAAAATAACATTCTTATTATGAAGTCGATTTAAATTTTTTGGCAATTTTTTTTTTTATATTTAGTGGCATAAGCAAACATTAGAAAGAATATATGCCAAAGAACAGAGTAGACACTCACTCACTTTTAGACTCAAAGCGTTGGTAAATTAAAACCAAGAAGGAATAAAACCTACATATATAACAACTGAATTAGTTTTGACCATTTTGCATCATTTTGTTGTTGCGTTCCTGTGACTACCTTCCGGCTCCATCATCAGACCCTGATAACCACATAGCACCAAAGAACTCATCAAGACAAACCAAATGAGCCCAAACTCGAAGGGGTTCAATCATTTTGTTGTTGAGTTCCTGTGACTACCTTCCAGCTCCAACATCCCTGGATACCACATAAAACCAGAGAACTCACCAAGACAAACCAAATGAGCCCAAACTCGAAGGGGTTCCATCATTTTGTTGTCGACTTCATGTGACTACCTTCCGGCTCCATCATCAGACCCTTGATACCACATAAAACCAGACATGATCTCATCAAGACATGATAAATATTTTTTTTTTTTTTTTTTATATTCGGGACATTTCCACACCAATTTTTTGACTACTACTACTACTATTAACTTCAGCATCTTTGGACGTCCTTAAATTGTTCAAAATTGACTTGCAATCCAGTCCTAAACATTATAACACAGTTAATTAAATTAGAGCTTGTTTAAAGCTACTAAACCAATTTTGATGAAATTTATACAGTACAACACTAGAGGTCTTATTATTCAAGTAAAAACAATCATCTAATTCGTTTCAGAAATCCTAAGATATTAGAGAATATAAACTATAAAACAAATTGATTTTGTAATAAAACTACTGAACCAATTTTGATACGGGACTACACGCAAAGATTACCCTTTTGAATAAAAAAAACAACTATCTAAATCGGTTAAGAAATCTTAGAGATAAACACAATATAAAGGCAATATAAACACAAAATCGAATGGAATTACTCAACAAAACTATCTATTCTCAAAAAACTGCTAAACTTATTTTGATACAATTTATATGAGACTACCTGGAGAGTATACACTTTCAAACAAAAAAAGATTTTTTTAAATCGATGTGCAATTGACGGAGATATGGACAGACATACATAAAAAAAAACTATATGGTACGATTTTGAGGATTTTGAGGACAGGAAAACTGCAAACATACGTGGGACACAACATGTTCTACACTATTTTCTCATAATGTCGAGTAAGCAACAACATAGAAACATTTTCATATGAATTTGTTCGTTTAAATGCAAGTCATGTAACTAGGTAAGAATTTGCTTAGACTGTTCATTCATATAAATTACGTTAGCTAGCATATTATAATGTGACCATTAGGTAATAATATAATAAGTAAATATAAAATCATTTAATAAAAGTTTTGTCATGCTGAAACTTAGAACGGGCTATCACAATTAAATGCATAACATTTCGTGTCTATGCTATTAAGCGTTGAGGAGTTCCCTAGGCAGGAGACAACCCGGAATGCAGCAGCCATGTCATGGTGAAACTTCAAACCGGCTAGCATAATATAATGCGTACACAAAATTTCGTGTATGTGCTGTTAACCGTTGAGGAGTTCTCTAGTCAGGACCCAACCAGTAGTCAGCAGCCATGTCATGGTAGAACTTCAAACCGTCTAGCATAATAGAATGTGTACACATAATTTCGAGACAGTGCTGTTGACCGTAGAAGAGTTCCTTTATCTGGAGCTGTTCCTGGATATCGATTCAGGTCATGCTTACCATAAAAATGCATTGCCATAGAAACTGAACCAACACGCAAAAAATCAACTCCATAGGATAAGATGAAGTGGTTCTAATTCGGCTTGCAAGATTTGATCTAAACAAACATACATACAGACAAACATAGCAAGTTAAGTAAAAGCTTTAAAAAATATATAATAACTCCGAATGAAAAAAACGGGATCCTTATAGGACCACTCGTGTGTCTGTCTGTCTGCCTGTCGCAGTACATTTACCCCGAATATACTGGAACGATTAGGTTACTAACACGGACTGTAACATTAATTAATTAATTTTGAATATGGGGTCACTTTTGGGGAATAAATATAATATAATAATATATAATAATAATAATTAGATTATTAATAAAAATATGTTTGCAAACTGTACCGTGTAACATAAAAAAATAAAGTGTTATTTTTAGGTTCTCAATTATTTTTTATTATTTTAAAATAAATTATTCTAATGTTATTTAATAAAATGATGATGAAAATTTACCACCACCTTATCACCGAAGCTACTGAGCCTACAAAATTGAAAGTAGTACAGAAAATAATTATTTCCAAATTAAAACCTAAAAAAGGTCTGTGGTTTTAAAACAGCGAAGTGCTGCTAAACGAAATTTGGTATATCGTTCTTTAAAGGTACTTTTGGTCCTGGATTAATACATAGGTTACTTTTAACATAACCCACAGAAATTGCCAAGCGGGCAAAGCCGCGGGTACAGGTAGTCATAAATAAAAGTAATGTATAGTCACCCTACTATAATTTACCTAACTTGGCAATCCTAATAACTTAGCCAGCAGATATTTGAGCATGAATCGAGCTTACTTACCTACCGTTTCAATGTTTGTTGTGAGTAGGTGTTATGACAACAAGCACGGGTCGGTAAACCCTTACGCAGGAGATTTTATCGTACATTACCTGACACGTAAAAGTTAATTATTAGGTTTAGATTAGAGGAATACTAGCGTCTCGCCCCGGCAACTCACGGGTCATCATCATAATCAGGCCGTGTCAGTCCACTGCTTCACATAGGCCTCTCAAAGCACGCCACTGAGCCCGATTTTCGGCTATTGTTTGCTCAAGCCACTTTGCGTATGTCGTCGATCCAACTAGCTGGAAGGTGCCCGACACTATGATTACCGAGTCGCGGTCTCCATTCAAGAACACATCTACTATAACGGTTATCAGTCCTTCGAAAGATATGACAAGCCCACTGACAGCTTACTAATTCTAAGGGCTATGTCGACAACTTTGGTTTTCTGACGGATCACCTCGTTCCGGATACGGTTTTTCAGAGAAATTCCGAGCATAGCCCTTTCCAAAGCCCGCTGAGCGACCTTAAATTGGTGGAATTGTCGTACCGTGAGTGTCTACGACTCGGCTTTTTATGTCGAAATAATAACTTTTGTTTTCAAAAACTTTGTGGTATTGGCGACGAGAAGTACGAAGAAGTACGGGGGTACGAACCTCGGCTTGGGCTGTCGCTTAGACAACGGGATATTTAACTAAACTCCCCTGGGTCGGTATCAATGATTAATTGCGATCCAGGGGGCCCTGCTAGGAGCCTTTAAGTGATTTGATAACTGACCACCATTTCGGAATACATCTCCGCCAAGTAATGACTTTTATAGGCAAATTTTTGATACTTTGGATTTCATTTTTTAGCTATAACTAGTTTCCCCGCCCGCGACTTCGTTCGCGCGGACTACTGTTTATCGCGAAAAAAAGCTTCCTGTTTTCTTCTAGGATATTAAAAACCAATGCAAAAGTAGGTATATTACAATGCTCTTGATATATTTTGACAGACTTGTTATTTCGTTTCCACGGCAACCACAGACCATTCTGTGATGGCAACCGTTCCTTACCGTGATTAATCAACATTTTCTAGTTTTCCCGTTGAAACTTACAATTTTCCGTATCCTATGTCTTATTCCAGGGTTTGAGCTATCTCCATTCCAAAATTCATCAAAATCCCCAAACAAACAAACAAACAGACAACGTTTCACTTTTATATATTGGTATGGATAGGGAGGGGGGTATTAATTTTTAAATTGTGTTTTTTTATTAATATTACTGCTTGGACGCCATCGACGATGAGTGAGGCCAGAGGAAAAACCCCCGTTCTTTTTGTGGTTTGTGGCCTGAGCTGAGTAGCGGTGTGGGACACAAAGTGTGGAGACGATGAGACTCCCGATTATGTTACGAATTTATAATTATGTGCCCTACAGTGGTCATGTTCACATAACATAACGGAAATTTAAATCCTGTAAATATCAAGAATTCCCTGTAGCTAGGAAACCAGGTACTATAGAAGGACCACGGCTCGATGAAATCCAGTTTGACATGGTTCTCCATGTCTACAAGTTCTATGGTACATATAGAGTTTGACATGGTTCGCCATGGTAACAAGAGTTGTGGTACATATAGAGTTTGGCATGCAAGTCAACAAGAGTTATGGTACAGATAGAGTATGACATGTTACTCCACAACAAACTTAGAATAATCTAATTGTTAAATCACTTTAGAATTATTATTAGCACACATTTTTTTTAAGGTAAGAGATTCATCTCCCAAAATAGAATTTGCAGATAAAATATGTTAAATAATCGTTGGATTAATATACAACAATTGAGTAGGTATGGATTTTTTGTAATAATCTATAGACAACAAAAAATATTCACCTGGGAACTAGACAGTCTGATACTCGTCGTATATAATAAGAAATAGAGATTGTTAATATAACGTCCATTCTACCTGTATAGTTAAGTGCAGCTGAAAATATTATATGAACTTCTTAATCTACTTCAAATCTTCTCGATTTCTAAACCGATTTACATAATTATTTTATCTGTGCCTGCGGCTTGCCCCGCGCGGTTATTTTTCTGGGATAAAAGTATCCTATATATTATTCCAGGACTGAAAGTACGATAAGGTACATTATACACTAATTTCGTTCAGCCATCAAAAAGTTTTTTATCGATTGCTCCGCTTCTATTTATCGGATTGAGATACCATGTACACCAGTTTTTAAGTCAAACCCTAAGGTATCCATCACCGCATCGCAATCTGTCTAGTAGTTTTTACGCGATGCACGAACAAACAGACAATAAGACAGACAGACACCATTTAAAAAAATGTTATGTTCCTGTGCTCATTGAAGTCCCCTAGACGTTTTTTAATTATCTTCATTGTAGAAACTTTTTATAAGTAATATAGTAATAGTCAAAGTCAAGTGTACATGACTTTGACTATTCGTCTATTATCTACTATAGAGATTAAATTTAGAAAAATATATATGATAACAGTTCTTTACTTATAGGACTACAGGTAAACTTATAAGAAGTATTTGGTCTTAAACTAGGTATGGGCGAAATATCCCCAATCTCCAACAGATTTGAAACAAGTCTAATTCGAAGCGTCTTCTAGTAGGTTAGTTATTTTTTTAACCAGGCGACATTTTTCATATATGTGGGGTATACCCGGAATTAAATGATTTCCTCGCCCGGCCCGCTCTTTCCACTCACGAGGCTGGTATCAAACAAACTTTTTATACGTATAATATAATAACGCGACCGTTTCATTGAATTACAACCAAAGATCGTTTATAAAATACTAGCTTTCTCCCGCGAGTTCTTCTACACGCACTACAGTTTATCGCGAAAAAAGCATCCTATGTTCTTCTAGGATTTAAAAAATCAATGCAAAAGTGTTGCTCTTGATGGTTTTTGACAGACTTGTTATCATTTCGTTTCCATGGCAACCGTTCCTTACAGCGGGTAATCAACATTTTCCGGTTTCCCTTGGATACTTACCATTTTCCGGGATAAAAAGTATGGGAAACGTACGGGATAAGTAGTACGTTTTATTCCAGGGTATAAGCTATCTCCATTCCAAATTTCATCAAAATACATCCAGCCGTTATCGCGAGATAGCTACCAAAACAAACAAACAGACGTTTCACTTTTATGTATGTAAAAAATTGGTTTTGTACATAAATCGTAAATTGTAGCCGTAAAGTTTAATTTTTATTACAACCCCCCTCCCCCCACCCCATCGATTTTGCAGTTGAAACGCATCCCATGACTGTTGAAGAGTTGGGACGGACTCTATACAAAATCACCCATCGTTCTTTAATTTAGTGATCCAATTAATTAATTTCTATCCAATTTTTTTTTTTTTTTTTTTTTTTTATTATTTTTCATCCAATTAATTTCTTTCGACACTGGACATTTACATAGAAAACAGAATGGAAGAATATTTGACATAAAAATCGTTGTTAGGTAGTAAGTTTTAAGAGAACCCAACGCGATCATCAATTATTGTTATAAAATCATTTACGCAACCGTATCAAATTAGCACCGAAAACCTTAGAAAAACTAAAAGTAAAATTTAACAACTCCATTGTAAAAACAAACCCGGTCAAGCACCGGTCCCACGGTTGTAAACCGGACCGGTATTAAACCATAAACTAATAACTTAATGTATTATCAGAGAGGTGTAGACATACTAACTTGTAACGAACTTGTAACGCCGAAAAGCAGAGATAAACTTGTAACGAAATCGTAATACGGAAAAGCAACAACTAATCGAAACGTACTAGAAATATTGAAATATGCAGAAATACAAAAAAAAACAGTAACATTTATTGAGTGATTACGTAACGAGCAAGATATTGCAGAATGTTACTTGAAGAGGGTTCCGTCGCATCGTCGTCCGTTTATACGAACTTGTTTCGTTTTCTTTCGAAAAACACAAATCGAATCGAAATTATTTATAGATTTTAATCCTTTAAAATAATTTCTATCTATAGCTATAAAGCAGTAAGTACCAAAAAAAAGACTAGTCTAGATACCTACTTCAAATAGGCTACTGAACAAGAATATAACATATTTAAATATCGTGTCTGTCTGTTTGTTTGTCTGTATGTTTGTTCGCGCATCACGTAAAAACTACGGAACCGATTGCAATGCGGTCGGATCACTGTTGGATAGCTTAGGGTTTGTCTTAAAAACTGGTGTATTTGGTCTCTCAATCCGATGAGAAGAAACAGAGCAATCTATAAAAAAAACTTTGTGACGGCTGAAGGAATTTCGATCCAATTTTGGTATTTGGTCCTGGAATAACGCATAGAGTAGGTACTTTTAACCTAGAGAAATAACCACGCATGCGAAGCCGCGGGCACAGCCAGTACTCAATGAAATTTAAATTAAAACTCCACCGGTGAGGAATTCCCTAACATATTATTCTACAGCTAGACAATTATGAACATGATGATAAAGTTTGTCTGCAAAGTAAAAGCTACAAACCGCGAGAAAATGGATCGAGGAGTAAATATAATGTAGCAACATTTTTACTGGCGGAAGTAAGCTACATATTTTATTTCCGCTATGTAACGCCCGACCACCTCAGACTAACAAGTAAAAAAGTGTGCAGACACAGAAAAAAGCACACAACACTTTCGTGCTGGTGCCTGTTAAACAAGTGTTTCTGTTTATGCGAGACTTTTGTTACAAAATAATACCAACCTAATGTTACAATACACAAAACAGCTCATTAGAATACACCTTAACAGCAATTGGCCGATGTTCGTTATTGACAGGTTGCGGTGATGTAAGTAGCGTCAATGCCAAGGCTTGCAGTCGTTGACCGCGCGCAGAGTGGCCACGCTCGTTAGACAATGTTTAGGATATAGCAAAAATTTAAAGGTCATAATGAATGTCGTTGTGTTGTACCTAGAATTGGCAACCGAGTTATCCACGTTAGGTAGGACATAATAGAATAGAAAACGTGTTATTCCACATTAATTTCAAACTGCATCCATATATCGTGGCCAGATCTAAGAATTTACCACTTCATGATGTGGCCGACCATTTCGTGATATGGCCAGCTAAAACAGACCAATAGATAATCAAGGCAAAAAAAACACGAAGACGAAAGCTCACTATGCTTCGCTCCCGCCTTCGCCTTCTAACCTATCACGGTCAAGTTGGTCGCCCCTTACCATTTCATGAAATGGTCGGCCACATAGTGAAGTGATCATTTCTAAGATGTCTGTCTAGTGTTTGAGAACGTTTTTAGTTTTAAACCACAAGTTTCTTCACATTTTTTTAGTTTTTCCAGTCTTTCCTAGAAATTCTCAACCGTTTGGTTGTCCTAAGTTTAATCTGTCTTAATCAGTCACCGCTAACACACCTCGCAATTACGCGTTAAGGCGGGGTCAGTCCCGAAAACGCAAAAAGACGAATAACAAAACGACGAGAACGACGTAATGTACGAGTAAATACATTATGTGAACCAAAAAATACTGTGAATAAAAAAAGTATACTACCTACAAAAATAACCGTACACAACTTTCAGAAATGGCTTGGTAACCTTGGAAAAAAAACACGCACTACCACATGAAAATAACTTGTTGCATCGCTGCTCTCGTTATTTTCAGCGACAGCAACTATTTTTTAAAATTATTATTTAGCTACCCTATTAAACTCAACAAACAACTGAACACTTTATGGAAAATCTGCACCCGAGCTGCATCACCTCTCCCGCTTGCACTGCTCCTGGACGAGCAGGACAACAATTTGAAAGCGTACAGCACCTTAAGTTACGTTTTGGATTTCAACTGACAATATATCTTATTGTCATAGAAATAAGTCTCAACCAGTGATATTTAAAACAATTTAGTGATATATAAAACTTCCCCAGTGGGAAGGTTTAATTTGCGATGATTTTGATTGTTTCTTTTATTATAAAGTAATGTGCAATGTATTTAAATAGATAGATAGATAGATAATACTTTATTGCATCTAAAAAGACATTATTACATATAAAACATTTCTTAAAATATAATTTCTTATAAGTGCAATGGATGGTCTTATCGCTAAGAGCGATCTCTTACAGACAACCTTTGGATGGTCAGTATTGGAAGATAGGTTTGGTTACTATATAGTGTTTAACTATTCGAGAAAGATTTTGAGAAGGAATAAAACTGGGGATTTTAGTTCATGCACCTACAAACGGTGTAAACAAGTACACACCAAAGAAAATGAAAATACTAAAATAATATGAGGTTTGCAAAAAAAGTCTAAGGTTTTAATTTAATTACTTAGTTATATGAACTCATAATTTAATATGTGTATTGCACACCTGAAGGGAAAAACGTTTTCCAAAACGCAATTGCAATTTGAAATAATAACAGAACCGTGTTGAAAATATCAATAAAATCTAAATAATTAGTCAAATTACAGTTCCATAATAAAATAATAAAAAGAAGCAATATTTAATAATTTAATAAAGAAATAAGTAACAGTAAAATATCCACTTAATCTTAGTTATTTTAATTTTTATTTTTCTTTAATCTCTCAACGACTTGTTCTCTAATAAATTGTTGCATTTTGTAAAATAACATAATTCTTAGAAAACAGGATAACATTTTTTTGTCTCAATAAGCAGAGAGAGAACCAATATATATGACAGATGATTAATTTCTGCATATTATTCATTGTTATTAATATTTTACAGGAAAGTTATTTAAAAATATAAATTTATCGTCTTTTGGAAATTAATATTTTTATATTGTTATCTCAGTGACCACGTTCATAATAATAAAATATTTGTTGCACGTTGCCCGTCGCACGCTAAGGTTATTAAGCACTAGAGTTATTTTTCTAGCATGTATGGGGAAATCCTTATCTATAGCACACAGGGAAAAATGCAGACAGGAACCACATGGACTCAATTTTAGAGATAGTAGCTGCGCCCCACGGTTTCACCCGCTGACACCTGTCACTTTGACACCTGTGATTTTGACATCTGTCACTATGACACCTGGCACTTTGACACCTGCACTTCGACACCTGTCACTTTGTCATTCAACCGCGTGAGTGATGATGATGACGAAAATTAAACTATGTGTTATTCCAGGGTATAAGCTATCTCCATTCCAAATTTCATCAAAATCCGTTCAGCCGTTTGAGCGTGAAGGATTAACAAACATACACACACAAACACACAGATGCATACAAACTTTCGCCTTTTAATATTATTGTGATAAAAGAAACAGCGTTTTTTAAAATGTCGATTTTTAGAGATACGCAATTTCTTATAAAACATTTTATCGCGTAATTGGATTTTGCTGCTTATAGCGAACTAAGTAAGGGCGACTTCCACCAAAACTCCTTAAATCTAATTTTAGTTAATTCGAGATTTAGTCCTAAACTCAGCTTTAACCTAAGCTGAGTTTAGGACTGCTTAGCTTTGTCTTGCACCAATGTCTTTGTGAAGTGAATTAACTAAACGGAGTTTAAGTATCTCTACGTTCCGATTCATGTAAAAAAAACTTTTACGCTTAGGCAAACGTAGTTTAGGAGGCCCTGTGGCCAGGTGGAGTGACCATGAAAATATGATCTGCGAAAAGCGGCTGGCAGAAAATGGATGAGTAGAGCTGAAGACCGAGCTCAGTGGCGTGCATAGGAGAGGCCTACATCCAGCAGTGGACAAGTATAGCCTGATGATGATGCATGTGATCGTCACAGTGCTTCGTAAAGGATGTATATATATCCAAATATCTTACATTCCTTACTAAATAACTTAATAAAGCAATTTCTATAGTAACCAATAAAATAACAAATACTTAAATATAAATAAAAACAATAATCTAATAATAAAACCGAGCTACAAGAAACAGAAGTCTATCAACCGAAGTTAGTCGTAAAAATACCGAAAGATTGTCTTACCAAAACAATAATAGACAAGTAAATGCGCACTAAAAACCAAATCAAAATCGAGATAGCGATAATAGGGCTGTTCGACAAAATCGTAAAGTTAACGATAAAAGTTGAATCGATATGAGTGGAATCGATAGTTGTATCAAGATGACGCAAGATAAGGTTGATGTTACATTATTTCGTAATTCGCCAAAGTATTGAAAAATTGATAGCCGTGACCTTTGGCTATTAATAAATTGAATAGGAATGAACTGGTTTAAGAATTAGACTAGTCTAAAATTCAGGAAAATCTGTGCACAATTAGTGCTATTTTGATAATGTTGCAGACGTAAACGATGACAGTGAGTAAGCCTTGCGCAAGCCCTGTTCTATTTGTTAGAAAAGGCACGGTATAGTACGAAACAAACTTAATAGCGGCTTTGAAGTGCGCTGTTAGCGCGGCATCGCGCATCCCCGCACCCCTCCAATGCCCGCGAATACCTAATATTTGCTATTGCGCAGCGCTCCGCGCCAACTTCACAGCCGCCATTAAGTTTAGTTCGTACTATACCTACGACGATACGATACTATATTCTTTTTTTATTACCAACGAAAAAAAGTAGCAAACTATATTTCACCTACTATAAATGTCTGTCCCAAACTGATTTCAATTTTAGCCGCTTTTAGGAAGTCTAGAACCATGATGTAACACGTAGGTATATCTGATTCTCAAAATCATCAATCATACCTACTAGGTTTTTTTGATAGTTCGGACTGGATATATGCATATACCTAGCGGCACGTAAGTCTAGCGGTGAACGAAACGTGGCGGAGATCTTGGCACAGTCAAAAAATATATTATGTGTTAAAGTGTTGAATACTTTTTATCCCGAAAACTGACTGTGCCAAGATCCTCGCCACCGCTAGACTTACGTGCCGCTAGCTATATCACGGTTCTGAGCCATTATGGGTAACATGCGGCATATAATGAGATTTGAATGGGTTGCACAAAAGCGAATCCGCAGAATAATATTAAGAACGAGGGCACTTGAATTTCGACTTGATAGTTCTGATCAATAGTGCAGATTCGAGAGTCAATCTTCGCCAAAAACTTCCGTGCGCGATTAGAGGACGCGTGCCTTGAATTGAACACGAATTTTGAAACGGAGCTAGCGTAAACCCGTGCTTTTTTTCAAGGCAGTACTGCCTCCTATTAAACACGGAAGCGGAAATACGCGGCCGGAGGGCGTCCTACACTAAGTTTGCATATATACGTGGTCTCCACTCAAGAACTCTCCTACCCCATCGGTTATCGGTTCTGCGACTTATGTGACCGTAGCGTCTCCGTCGAAAAGTTTCCGAAGTTGTTATTAGAACCTATTCATTCGTGTTATATCTAAGCCTAAACCAAAACAAACCATTCGAATTTCGTAATTCTCTTCGACTAGATTATTTAACCTTCTTTTAGTACAATATAATTATAGTTATAATGAACGAAATATTCTGTACAAAGAAGATAATTTAAAAAATAATAGTCTAGGGTACCCACTTCAAATTTAAGCTACTGAACAAGAATATAACATCTATACTTCTAATAAAGCACGAAGAACGAAAAAGTCTGTACAAATTTAAAAAAATGGTCTAGTGTAATTTAAATAAGCCACTGAACAAGAATATAACATTTAAAAAAAAACATGTTTCTGTTTGTTTGTTTGTTCCCGCATCATTTAAAAGCTACTGGACCGATTGCGATGCGGTTTTCACTGTTAGATAGCTTAGGTTTTGACTTAAAAACATGGCATCTCAATCCGATGAGAAAAACATAGCTATCGATAAAAAAACTCTTTGACAGCTAAACGAATTTGGTATTTTGTACTTTATAGGTACGTTTGTTCTGGAATAACACATAGGCAGGGTTGATAAAAAACATGATTTCTTAAAAAAAATAAAAAAATTAAATCATTTTTTTTTATATTGAAAAAAATATGTTTTAAAATTTTATTACAGGTAGTGCGCACTACAGAATTCAATTATTGACTGTTGTTAAATTATTAAATTTAATAGAAGTACCTAGTTCTCTTTTGTTTTTAACAATTTGATCCGTATAAATAATGAAGTATAAAGTAAGTTTTTTTTTATGTCATAGTTTTGCACAAAATAATTCATAATATTAAACAGCAGTTAAATAAGTATTTTATTCACTTGACACTTCGATTTAACTTTTATCACGCCAGGATTGCGTCAATTCTGCGAACCGCGTCCACGTCTCATTCAATTTGCAAAAAATAACATTATCATTGACAACTTTGCCATAACTTTTTACCAAGAAAAGGTTTTTAAAAGTTCAACTGGGCAATTTGTTTCAATCTCATTTGCAAGATGCAATAATAATAAAATATATGATTATGTTATCGGCTATCTTTAACAATTTCTTTTCAAAAATTCACAAAACATGCTTTGGTGACCAAAAAGATAACTTCGCTTACCGATTCGAAAGATTCGGGTTCGCTTAAAAACCTTCTAGATCTCGCACTTTAATTCATGTAAATGGAAATGCAATTTTACGTTATACCACAGAATAAATAATAGTACTATGGTTAAACTACAATCTGAATAATAGCATAGTTCTAATACGGTAAAAGAACATCGTGAGAAAATTGGATTGTCCAAGAAATTGAAGTGCATGTGATGATGTGAAATCAAACCACACGCGGTTTCTGAAACGCAATTCATCAATACATTTGCTAATTGACTGATAACAAGAGATAATTACACGACTGCCCAAAAAAAAGGAGTGTATTGTTTTTAGCATTCATGTATGTATGTACGAGTGAGTTCTCGTATGTGAGTTTCTTTATTCCACCATAACTTTTAAATGCCTGAACAGATTTAGACGTATGGGGTATCGTTAAAATCCTATTTGTTTTTAATACTTTCTTTATGGCGGCAGTATGACTCCATTTTCTAATTCGAAAATAAAAATACTTCGAATTTTACAATATGGATATCAAATCGAAGGCCTTGATAAGCACATTCGAACAGTATATAATTTATTGGCATAAGCACTTTTTGGCAGAGCAAGCGTGTTTTTTTAGCTTTTAAGCTAGTTATTTTATTGACATGGTCACAATTGATAAGTTCGTTCACTTTCATTCACTCTTTAGTGTTTTGTGTCTGTGTAGCTCTATCGTAGTTTCTTTTGTTTTTGATATTAAATTAATCAAATTTTGACTGTAGCCGGTTAAAGCATTTTAAAAGCTTTTATTTAACTTCACTTGTATCTATCTATGTATCTATCTATGTATCTATCTATGTATCTATCTATGTATGTATTTTGTCTCTCTTGGAATCTTGCAATTCAAATTTCGAGCACTTCCCGATTAGCTATCTGGGTGAAACTTTCAGGGTACCTCACAAACCTATGACAATGCAATAAAAATAAGAAAAAGCGAAAAAACTTAAAAATGTTAAAAGTGAAAAGCCAAAGAGAAAAAAGAAAACAAGAAAAAATACTTAAACACGTAAAAAATACAAAGCAACAAAAAAGAAACCAACCCGTAAAAGCTTTCCTTTTTTTTAATTATACTTATTTAACCTTATGTCAAAGTTCGTGTTTACATAAGCATCCGACCACGAGATCAAGTGGCCTCACTGCGCAAAAAAATATTCTGTCTCGTCCTGCAAAAATTCCATTCCTTCCTCAATGGACTGGCACAATGGAACAAAACTTGGCCGGTGATTGGTAACCCTAAATCTCGAATAGAGGTACAAATTATTTTTAAAAACTTACGACACAACATTATAAAGTTATTGACGGCTATTATCGAGACTCACTATAAATACACGAGAATATTTCGGCGACACGTCAAACCTGTATTTAATTAGGTATCGTAAAATTTTATTGCAACCGTTATGACAAGGATACCGCAGTTTTTTTTTGAATGTGGGCCGGGTTCATTCCGGGGGAAGGAACGAGACGCGAGGTTAAAAACACATTATTATAAAGCTGAGAGGTATTTTCATAAGGATTAAAAACAATTATTTAAGTATGAGACTTGATTGTGTATCGTTAAGCAGCGCCCAGCAGCTTTGCCCGCTTTTCCACCCCCGTTACCCCGTTGAGGACAAAATTTCCAAAAATGCATCCATTGGCATATTTTTCAAGGCATATTTTCTTATAATTTCAAATCTCTATATCCAACGGTTTAGGCTGTGCGTTGTCTGTTAGTCAGTTACAATGTCACGATCAGGTAAGGTAGGTATAAAAATATAGTAGTCGCAGCCGATCTTTGTGGTTGTGAAGTTAGGCTCTGTGAACGATTGCGCAGCTACTACTGTGAGGATAAAACAGCATAAAATAAGAGCGAGATAGAATATGCGAAACACTTACGCGAGTGAGCGAGGCAGTTATACAATGCTGTCTTTACATTCAACATTGGGATTGCGCCTGAAAAATAGCAGTTTGCGCAGCGACTAGCAGCGCAAACTGCTATTTTTCAAAAGCAAAACAGCGACAAAACTTCCGCTGCTACTACTGTAGGTAGGAATCATATTTTAATCGATATAAAAATATAAAAGATTAGAGAAACCTAATTACATTATTCTTATAGACATATTTTTTTTTATATATTTAAACGGGACTAAATCGCGAGGTAAATAAAACGTCGAAGTAAATAAAAATTAAGTTTTCAGCGCGATTTCGTCCTGTTTAAATATATAACTGTGTGTTCGAATCGCAAAAGTTTATAAGTTTTTTGTGTTGTCATTTCATGTCATGTATGTACCAAGCTAAGTCCAGTTGGGCAGCTAATATAAATAACATTCGCTTCATGGGGTGGACGGTAGAGTACGTTATTTTAATATTTTTTGAAATCGGGGTCCCTACATTTTACCATGGAAGATAATAATAACTTTTACACACTTAATGCTTCCTGCAGCACAATGAATCCCCTTGTCGCGGGTGGCATAGACTGGACACACACATTAACACACCCCAAACATCCAAGACGCGAGAGTAAAAACACAAATGTATGCCGTGGTCAGGATTCAAACCAGGCGCAATACCAACTGCGCCACATTGTCGTCAATACATGTCATACAATACATGGTACATAGTAAAATATTTAGAGCAGATATCAGGTACGTAATATTAAGGCTTAGAAAGTTCAAGGTTGATTTAGGCCACAGGCTATACCCCCCCGTGGGTTCCCGCCTTGTCGTGGCGGGGGGGCTCTAGTAACCGTGGTTGGCGACCCCACGGTGAAGCTAAGAGGAACCCGGGGCCGCGCTGGCAGTGTGTCGCCGGTTGGCCCCAAGGAGGGGCCGCTTCACTGGGCTTTCCTCCACAAGCCCACGCTGAAGTGGCCACAGTAGGTTGCGGTGCTGTATGGTGTTTGCGGCATCGCAACTGAGGTGGGGCCCGGGTGCTCGGCACCGGCTCGAGGAGGGGGGGCCCGGGCACTTTGGTGCAGGCTCGAGGAGGTGGGGCCCGGGCGCTTGGCGCAGGCTCGAGGAGGTGGGGCTTGGGTGCTCGGCGCAGGCTCGAGGAGGTGGGGCTTGGGTGCTCGGCACCGGCTCGAGGAGGGGGGGCCCGGGCACTTTGGTGCAGGCTCGAGGAGGTGGGGCTTGGATGCTCGGCATCGGCTCGAGGAGGTGGGGCTTGGGTGCTCGGCACCGGCTCGAGGAGGGGGGGCCCGGGCACTTTGGTGCAGGCTCGAGGAGGTGGGGCCCGGGCGCTCGGCGCAGGCTCGAGGAGGTGGGGCTTGGGTGCTCGGCACCGGCTCGAGGAGGGGGGGCCCGGGCGCTTGGCGCCGGCTCGAGGAGGTGGGGCTTGGGTGCTCGGCACCGGCTCGAGGAGGTGGGGCCCGGGCGCTCGGCGCCGGCTCGAGGAGGTGGTCCGCTCTCAGCACTACTGTATTGCAGTAGTGCTCGGAGTGTGACGTGCTCCATGGTCTTTCAAATCCTGACTCACTGCTCGGTACTGCGCTGGACAGAGGACGACTGTAGCTGTGCGGTGCTGGGTGGTGACAATGGATGTGGGAGGCCATGTGGAGCTCAACGCCGGGAGTCGGAGGAGGAATTCGTTCCCTTCTGACCCCCCTGAGGCCTAGGTGGTGGACACGGGGGTGTCTGCCCCAGCATAAGGCCTCGAGGTGGCGCGCACGGTGTTCTGTGCGCCCCTTAATGGCGTTCATGGGATGGGGAATGGCTCAGCTCCATCCCAACCAGGAGGGGGTCCTCAACAGGACCAGCGCCGTCGGGGCCGCGGACGAGTGCGAAAGCGTACCCGTAGCCCTGGCACAAGGCGTACTGTGGAACACCGTGGGGTTTTAGTCGGTAAGAGTCCGACATAACCACCTTGCTGCCCCCGCAGCTTGGTGGTATCCATGAGGATTTCCCCACGTAAAAAAAAAAAAAAAAAAAAAAGGCCACAGGCTATAGCTCCAATATCTCAGAAACGAGACACATTATAGGACACTAATAACCCAACATTTTTGTTTGAATAGAAATCCTCTATCGAATGGCCGCAATTTCACATTTTTTTTCAAAATGGCTGTTTTTCACTATGCCACAAACGTAAGAAAGCCTTTAAAAAAAACTGCTAAAAAAATATTGACTCGTTGTTATTTTCTGTATGTAGCATTCGACGTGACCATAATGAATTTTTAACTCCCTAACCGCCGGCGCCGCCGCCCGCCCTGGTTACGGCCGAACATTTGAATATTTTTGAAGGAGACGTCTGAAAACAACTTTCGGTAAAACAACTTTTGATTTCAGTGGGTCCCCCGTGGCACGCTTTATGCTAATGTTATAACCGTTTCCGGTTCTCATAGCGCAGGGAATCCTATTTGGGCTCAGCAATGTTTTGTTTGCGTTATATCTTGTTGCTATAGTCGTGGTGTGGCTGCGAGTTGTGCTTTTGGAGGACAGTCGAGTGAAGCTTGTCCGAAGTCACACTGGAATAGTATACTGGCAATATACAAAATGCATCTCTGTAGTCGATCGCACATTGATTTTGTAAATAAAGATCAATCTGCCGAACAATAATACAGCCATCAGTAATATGCACCGCCTCCAATACAAATTTTCATACAAAAGGTCCATAACCAGCGATAAAGAATATCCATAGACAGAAAATGGGTATTATGAGGTGTAATTATACAGTTTTTTTTTATTCATTGGTCTTAGTGACGACTTACGACATACTGCGAGATGGAGCGGCGAACTGCGCAATGTAGCTGGCAGTCATTGAATGAGAGGAGCAGAAGATCGAGCTCAGTGGCGCGCCTTGGGAGAGGTCTACGTCCAGCAGTGGAGTTGATGACACAGAATGACCACTCGTATTATTGGCGTATTCACCCTACTACTTCATCCTACTTAAACTCAGTAAAGATGGTGCCCCTAAAAGGAGTGTGTTGTTTGAGCTCTATGTATAGAGGTGCGAGAGTGTTAGCGTTCACGGTGTCAGCGTTGCGAAGATTATACAGCACTTGTTGACTGACAAAACAACAAGGCGGGTACCACGGGGCGCAGCACTAATTTGGGTTTAATTTTGTAGAATCGTATGTTCAAATCATAGATCTAAATAAAAGTGGGAAGATCAGGGAACAGCTACTCGGGGTGAACCGCATGAATTAGGTGCAATGCTCACAATTGAGTCTAATGCCAAAAAAGGAAGCTTAGACACGATGGCGCGGCGCTTAGACGGATTAGTCGCGATGGCGTTTTAATAGCTCAGTAACTCTCATTCACGGTACAGTCAGAGTATATCTTTCTATCCTTGTTGTTGAAGCACATGAAGCACGAGGGTAGGAATGTAGCTGTGTGGATGTGTTTCCCTGTAGTTGTATCTAGTCCGGTTTTTCTTTACGTGATATTGAAGCGTGCCATATCTCCCCCGTTAAACTAGATCTATGGTTACAATAGACTGTTGCCGAAGGAATCAAGAGAAGAAAAAGGTATGAATACATATTAGCCATCTTTCAAACAATCCACTGACAACAATTCAATTCAAAAAACAATTTCAAAAACAATTCAATTTTCAATCTCTTGTCTTATAAGACAGGAGTGAATACGAGATGACGGCTGGTAGGATGCAATGTAAGAAGACAATACATGCTGTACCGACCTTACGCAGTGAGGTAAAAGAAAGATTATATTACGGAACAAATTTTGATGAAATTTTTATGGAACCACACTTTTAATTCAACAAGACATAAGTTCAAAAACTAAAACCCGACTACGATCGGGTAAAAATAGCCTATGATATTCTTGCTATAAAGAGGAATCAATTGATACCTCGCTTGTCAAAATTGGATCAAGTTTTTAGTTTGAATACATAACCTTTGCTTCACCGTAGTCCGGTAAAAATTAACCTCTATACCTGAAGACGAATCGATTGATTTCTCGCTTATCAAAATCGGACCAATAGGGGCGACGCTATACACATACCCACATACACATACATAGACTGTTAAACTCATTACCCTTCCTTGCTTCGCCGTAATCGAGTAAAAAGGCCAAAGGATTAACCAAATCAGTTCCATACTAGTGATCATGAACACAAAATAAAGGTCCTCCTCCGTTTGGAACTAGTCTGCAGTGATGAAAGATGGTAGTGTTTCAACAAGGATTCCACTAGAGCTTTGACATGTCTACGTCTGAAACATTAGATATTCGATAAGATTATTGTATTTCACCATCAGCCAGCTTCCAGTGCTTTGAGCTCAGATATTCTCTGATATATGTATAAATAATGTGACTTGAGAAATAGAATTCAATAACTCTTTCGATGCCGTGATTTTTAAAATCTTCTGAAGCATTTTCTAAGGTCCGGTTCCTATATCTTAAAAACAACCGTTTTCGCTTACTTTCCGTCAAGTTTTGATATAAACGCCATACAAAAAACGTCAAAAAATATCGAGACATTGGAAAAACGACTCGTTTCTTTTTTATAGGAAAGGGGTGAGTCTGTTTGGTGGCTCTCTTCGAAAACACTAAAAACTAATAATTATAATCTCGTGCAGTTTATACAACTCTTCAATATTTCTCGTTATCTAAAACATCAGACAATCAAATCGAGTTACGATACAACAGTAGGATTTTTTTGTGTTTACAATTCGCATAGTTTGGACACAAATCGATTTATTGACACATGTCTGCCGGACACGTGTACGGTACTGGTTTAGATGTGACGCTATTTTGGCATATCCGTGTGGCTTAATTTTGAATGGTTTACGTCATTAATCAACAAACTTTAAAACTAAATGATGGACATTTAACATCTAGCTCAAGGAGATAAAGACATAACATAGGTAATTAATAGCTGTAATATGATCAAGGAGTTAGATTAACTCTTTATTGTTAACAACAAAGAAAAGTTCAAACTAGATCAAAACAATAAGAGTCTCATCACAATGGGCGGTCTTATCGCTCACAGCGATCTCTTCCAAACAACCGTGCACGGAGAAGAATAACGAGGTAAGGGACGCTGGATTTCAATTAATTAATAAATACATACCTACACCATAAAATATATAAATGTAATGCAATATACAAAATATAATAAGCATACATTCTTACTAATATCAATAAATATATACGAAAACAGGATCGATTGCCAACAAAAAAAGGTTTTGTGTAAAATTACAATTTTCTTGCTGACTGTACATTTTTTCCAAAATCTGTGAATGCAATGCAGAATATCTCTAAAAGTTACGAATGGTATCTTAGGAACGTTTTCCTGTAACTATAGAGGTTAAGGTCCCGTCCCAAAAATTAACCTATATACTACTAAACTATATATTGATATTTCTACACAAATAATAAGAACAGTATGAGACGTAGCAGCTCAGCTAGTGCGATAAATAAAACATTTTAACATAATGTTTAAAAAAGTTGAGTGAAGGTGGTAGGGCGTTTCACAATCGAACAACTTCGACTGAAAAGGAACAATCATAGAAATTAGTTCTGTGGATAGGTGTATTTAAGATAAGATTCTTTGATGATCTTATTGCACTATTGATGGAAGTGTGGAGGAAGTCAAAACGTTCCTGAAGGAAGCGCGGGGAAGTGGGTTTAAACAGAATACTGTAAAGGAGGGACAATATATGAGCATTCCAGCGACGACGAATGGGAAGACACTTGAGCTTAGCGCGGTATTCAGAAACATGGTCATATTTGCGTAGGCCATATATGAACCTGATACAGAAATTTTGGAGGCGCTCAAGTTTATTTAGCTTGTCCTCAGCTTATAAGCCACCTTATGAGATTCTTTATGTTTTACATTTTTAATTTGGATTATTTTAAACTTATCGGGTTTACCTAATGTAAGGTTTTGAATCGTTTACTCTTCGCAATAAGAGCCCCTACGACAATCTGGAATCATCTGTCCAGACTGTCAAAAAGTTATTAGTTTAATACTGATTGGCGAAGGACTAAGTAAAGTTCACATCGTATTTAGGTTCTACGCTCACGTCAGAACAACACCTTAACCATCGCATAAGGATGGAGCTTGCCAAAACCGTCGCATCGCACCTCCTTTCAATTAGTAATCATTCTCGGTCGTGATCTGATCATATTTGCCAGAGTTCGATAGCCCAGGTTTTTTACGTAACGCATGTAGGAAGTGTGTATTTCTGAATTGATTAGATTAATAAATACGACAATGATCATAAAATAGTCATATATATCCACTTACATTAAACTTATTTTTGACTCTCAAAGGCTTACCGCACCCGAGTCCTTGCTTGCGAGCTTGTTTCTCTTATGAGGTAGTGCTGGCCTCTGGTGTCAAAGTTTGAAGGCCTCTGACATGGCTTAACGACTGCTATGAATCAATAACAGCTGGGACCGACAGCTTAACGTGCCCTCCGAAGCACGGAGTCCTGAGGAGATTCTAACAATAGCTCCCCAATATTATTATAATATTGCTCGACAAGTTAATACAATGATTAAAATACTACTAAACAACTCTCGTAATTTGTATAAAGGAAAGGACGTTCTAAATTAAATGTAATTTATTATTATTCAGGTACATAGTACATACATAGCTAACTCTAATATTTTATCGTTGGATTCTCGGATTAGAAGAAAATCTGAGGGATGAAACATATAATTATGTGATTTTGATTACGAATCTTATAATATTTACAATTGTTACTCTTATTATACTTTATGTTCGTTTTACTCTAGTCTACTAACTATTGCTTAATTTTGTGCTCAAAAAGGATTATCTACTGATACCATAATATTTCCTTCAAGGCCGATCATTTGTCAGCTTAGAAAAACCAAGGGCCCCAATCCTCGGCGAATCAAAACAAAACAAAGCGTCTCGCGTCGAACCAATACCAGCACGAACGCAGAAATTCACATTGTGTACGTAGATTTTTTACCGGCAGGTCGATAGCCCGTCTAACATACGTATAAGCAATAAGTAAGTACTAATAACTTAATAAAAAACCCTGGCCAAACGATTGCCGGCCTTCAACTCGATTAGATCGTTCACCTGCCTATCTCGGATGGATCTCAGTTGATTGTAGCTCGGACGCGTGACGATTGCCGAATTGAACTAGCGATTCTTAGAATCGAGAGCTGTTTGCGAATTGGTTTTGTTATCGATATCGGAAGGATAGACGGCTTTTTGATGTTCCTTTAGGAGGCTTATAAGGTAGAGGAAATTATACAGAAATGAGGGTGAGTCTGATTTGGCCTGCTTACTGTGGCATATGTTATTAGTATAATTATGATGAAAAATGATCGATGCTCGATTGTTAGCGATAATAGATAGTAGTAACTTGGTGAAGTACGAGTAGACGGACTAAAAACGCGATAGCACAAGGAATATTTCGTGTCCTGAAGGTCGTGTCGTGTCGTGTCGTGTCGTGTCTTGTCGTGTCGTGTCGTGTCGTGCCCTGTACTGATGACGATAGTAATGATGTCTGCCGAAATATTATGTTCAGTACAGGATAAGGATGGGACATCAAAAAAGACAGGAAATAGTCACAGGTTGAGTTTTTATCATAACGAAGTAACGAACCAAAAGTTGTACTTCGGTTTTTTTCTAATGTTGGTACAACTTCAAGTTTTTTAATATACATTTTCATACATTGTTAGGAAAGAGAAAATCGAAATGTTGATTTTCATGAGGTTGTAGCAACTTTAGAAAAATGTGTTCTTACAACATAAACTAAGCCTAAATCGCCTAAAAAAAGGACTATCGCCGAAACTGACCTAGAGACAGATTATCTGCTGGGCTTAGGGAAAAACTCGCCTTTGAGCCGTGGAACAGTTAGGCCACTCGGGACGCAGTAGTTAGGATTCCCAACCAAACTTTAAAGATACGAAAATACTTTAGTGCAAGCATAATGCATCAAACGAAAAGGATTGACATGGACGATTTGTCGGTACCTACACAGAAACAAGGACTTTTAAAAAAAAGATGTCGAATGTATTACAGCAAAAACAAAAACTGATGAAAAATGCAACATATTTTTAAAAACGATGATCTTTCGAATATCAAAAATTGTTGCCTATCTACTTTCTGTTCCTGCTATATCAGCCTCCACCCAGAGGGGTTTCTCGATGATGAGCGAAAGAGGCGAAAGAAATTGGTTATTATTTTATTTAACAATTTTGCTCGTGGCAAATGTTATGAAATTTAAAAAAATACATTACATAATGCCAAAAGTACACAGAAATATGTTTGAAAACTTTTTTTTTACTAAATAATTATTTTACACGTCAGAGATAGAGTGTACGTTAATTTCCTCAAAAAAATATATTACAACCCTAGCAGTAGTGGTAAACTGGACCGAATGAGAGAGCCAGTTTCCCAGTGAGAAACAGTAAGGTGGTAAACTTGACACAAGCTATTTTTTTGAGGGTTGTATAATTTATTACAGCTGCAGACGTGCACAGGGTCAATAGAAATTAACGGTAAACAAATACCTATGCTTGCAAAACATCAAATCAATTTTCAACTCGATTTGACCTACGAGTGACCGACCACAATCAGTTCAATCAAAGTATTGACTACCCGTTTTCCGACCACCATGAGTCAACAAGGGATCCGAAAAAGATCATGTTATTCCGATACCCGGCCAACAGAAGGGTTGTGTGAGGGGTTCCTTATAAGGGACTACCGTGTAGTATATGTACCGCACCCTGAACGGAAATCCGCATAATGTAACCTCAAAATCTATACAATAATAAAACGGTAAAGGGGTCGAGTCCGATATTAATAATATGTAGTTTGAAGAACTTGTGTCAGGACTTAAAACTTTGGGTGTTTTGTCAGTTTTCCGTCATGATCAATAGCCGTTCCACCTCATAGCTGGGCACATAAAGCATAACTTCTGTTAGAGTGAGAATATGGGCCGTAATCTCTTTTTTACCCGAGTACGGCGAGGCAAGGGAAGGGTAATGAGTTTAAAAGTCTATGTACTCGTATGTATGTATGTGGGTATTTTTATTTATTTAACTTAGATTATACAGCTTATAAACTAGTTAGATCCACATCGTTACATTATATGCCGAACATAAGACAGATTTAATCGACATTACATAATATGTTTGTGAATGTTCCACAATAGCGTCGCCCCTATTTGTTCGATTTTGACAAGCGAGGTATCAATCGATACGTCTTCAGGTATAGAGTGTATATTATTTCATAGGCTATTATTTTTTGCCCGACTACGGCGAAGCAAAGGAAGAGTTATGTGTTCAAATTAAAAACATAGTCCGATTTTAACAAGCGATGTAACAATCGATTCGTCTTCATTTATAGAGTGACATAGGCTATTTTTTAATCCAACTAAAAAAAACAAATGTTTCCTCTTTATAATATTAGTGTAGATTATTAGTTTTGAAAATAAGTGTTAAGTGCAACAGTATTTTTTTGATATCCTTAACAAAATTCATGTTAAAACTTTAAGTCTTTATGTACCGGAAACCCCCTCGGAGAACTGGAAACATCAGGCGAAACAGGGCGCCGCTAGTTGGATGTATAAATAAATTCTGATGCATGTGGAATTACTAAATTCCAATACCATGAAACGTTTTGATGTGAACGGAGATGTTTCGCCGTAGTTTTATTGCCGGAACAGGTGCTAGCCGGAAGCATTCAATATCAGCCCTGTTCTTGGAGGAGGATGATCAGGGATACAGATGCAATGGAATTGCCGTTTGACTTCCTGAAAGATGAAGAAAAGGCTTTTAAAAACGAAAACTTCAAAAGATAAAAATCAACATCAATAATCTATAGCATGCTTGTTTCTTTTTAGTGTTGTTCGCAGTCGGGTTTTTGTTTTATAATTTATTTTTGTTTATATCTTTTCAGTTTCCCGTATGTTTTTGGAATAGTGTTATAAAAACCTTCATTTTGATACCTCACTCGATAGGTTTTGGTATTATTTTGGTTTATTAGTAGCAATAAGCCGCCAAGTTTTATTGACACTTTATATATCCTTTGTCACTCTAGTGGATTAAGTCGCAAAAGCGCTCCGCCGCAATGCGTGACGCAGAAGGCGCACGCCAAGTTAATTTTTTGCGACTTGCTCAAGGGCACCCAGGGAGTACGAACCTCGGCATGGGCCATCGCTTAGACTACGGGATATCTGACTAAACTCCCCTGGGTCGGTATTAGTGTAGCGATCCAGGGGGCCCTGAACTATGGCTAGAAGCCTCATAAGTGATTTGATAACTGACCATCATTTCGGAATACATCTCTGAGAAGAAATGGCAAGAAACTAGGAGAAGACGAGATCCCCGAACTGGGAAAACCTATTTTATAATCCTAATTATAATTAACATTAACATTGAGAAAATGATATCCCCATGCAGTTTCTTGGTGCTCTCTTCTCTAACGGGCGTATATATATCAGTTCTTCCGAAGCACCGGTATTTCTGACTATAGTCAGCAAGTTATTTCTTTTTCCTGTGCGAGATTCAACTCTGAGTCAGCACATGAAAGGGAAATTTCCTTTTCAAACTCAAAGTATACTTGATTTACCTAATTTTATTGAATTGATCTATTTATAATAATATATGTTTTACTGAAATGTTAAATTTGACTTTCAAAAGTGATATTATTTTGGCTATCTGTATTTATCTATACTTTATAATACGAGTATAACTGTAACAGGTCCAATTCTGTACATTTTAAGTTCTTTTTTTTGAGTTATCCTATACTGAAGTAAAAACCATTTTGTTTTTCATTTTTGTCTGTCTGTCTGTCTGTATCTTGGCCGCGTATCACGCCGAAACTAATTAATGAATTCAAATGAAACTTGGTATGATTTGAGTTCATATTATAAGGTAGGACATAGGATACTTTTCATCCCGACAACTTAAAGGGTTCCCGCAGGATAGAGGTTATAAGTTTTTTTAAATAACACGTACCACGCTGAAACTAATAGACGGATTTTGATGCAACTTGGCACAGTTATAGTATATATTATGGATTAAAGTTGAGGATACTTTTTATCTCGAAAAATAAATGGTTCCTGCGGGATTAGAGGCCGAGCAATCGATAAAAAACTATTTGACGGCTGACGAATTTGAAGAAATGTAGTATATTGTACTTTATAGGTACTTTTGGTCCTAGAATAACACGTATGGGCTACTTTTAAATGAAATGACCACGCGGGCAAAGCCGCGGGCACAGCGAGTTTACAATAAATACTTTAATTTAGACTCGACTTTGACTTATAATCATAGTACAAACTGAATATGAGAACGCAGGTTAGCTAAGCCACCTACCGCCGTTATTTCTGCATTACCGATGAAATTCAAGCGACCGATTTCTGGCAAAAAGCAAAATTCAATGCATCACTGAACGATGCGGTTCTCGTATCATGTTTTATACATTTCTCCTTAGTTTACACATTGTTAAAATACCTTACATTTTACTTGAGGAATGTTCTCGCGCCTGCACGGGGAAACCTCAATAAATAGAAATAAATTAATTTTAACAATCAGTGTTTCGACCGATTTGGGCGAAAACATTTCGGTCGAAACGCGCATGACTCCTATTTACATCGGCATACACCTCATTATATCTTTCACAGTTTTAAGCGCGTCACAGACGACTAAGAGTTATCTTAAGATAAAATATCGCTCGCTATACAATTTATATGAACCATCACAAACGGCGAAGATAATATATATTTTCATCTTACAGTATCGTAAGATATCGAACGATATGGAATTTATTAAAAGATGTCATCTTAAGATACGAAATATATCGTAAAAGATACAAAATATATATTAATATACTATCTTAAGATACAAAATATATCGTAATATGTTCTACAGGTTGCTCTGTTTTGTATTTGTGGCGGTTTTTTTAGCCCCTGAACAAAGAGATGGGTGTTATAAGTTTAGGGTAGGGGTGTATCAGTGTGTGTGTGTGTGTGTGTGTGTGTGTGTGTGTGTGTGTGTTTGTGTGTGTGTGTGTGTGTGTGTGTGTGTGTGTGTGCGTGCGTGCGTGTGTGTGTGTGCGTGCGTGTGTGTGTGCGTGCGTGCGTGCGTGCGTGCGTGCGTGTGTGCATGTGTGTGTGTGCGTGTGTGTCTGTGGCATCGTAGCTCCCAAACGAATGGACCGATTTTGATGCGGTTTTTTCTGTTCGAAAGCCGATATGATCGAGATGGTTCTTAGATATATGGGAAGAGGTAGAGGGGAGGTGAGAAAGAAAAGGGGGGTGAAAATGGACCTATTTAGCTGTGTTTTTTTATGTTTGAAAGCTGGGGTAAACAAGATGATTCATAGCTATAATTTGAGGATGGAGGGGGAGGGGGGGTGGGGGGGGGTGCGAATCGTAGCTTTCGAACGAATGGACCGATTTAGCTGCGGTTTTTTATGTTTGAAAGCTTAGGTAAACGAGATGGTTCTTAGCATACTGCAAGTCGTTGTTCGGTACAAATGCTCTCGCGCATGTTCGTATTTTGTTTCACTAAATCTTCCTTTAATCAAATTATGAATTTCGAGAAAAGTTTCCTTCGACTTATTTAAATAAGTTTTTTGTTTGTAGAAACATCTGCGTAAAGATTAAATTCACCGCGGCTTTTTCTAAATTTAATGTGATTTGCTATCCAAATGATAACCTTTTACAGTGCGCTAATGCAATTTGCATATCAAATTCAAAATCAGAATCGTCGTCTGATGAGCCATCTAATAAATCTAATAGTGAAACCGTACTACTCATATTTTATCATTCTGTATATAAAAAGCGGTGAAGAAATACGTGTGGCACCTAGGACGGCCTGCGAGCGAATGAATAATTTCAATATATTATCGTATCTTAGCCGTGTGTGATACCCTAAGATGCTATAATATTTTATGTGCAGATATCGTGACGACCGGTTGGTCCCGTGGCTAGAGATCCTAGGTACGAAATCGAACGGTCGCGGGTTCGAATCCTGCAAGGTGCAATCATTTGTGTGATGAGCAGAAATGTTTGTTTCCGAGTCATGGACGTTAATATTCTTATCTATGTATGTTTATTCGTTATCTAGTACCCATAGCACAGGGTATCCTAGTTTGGGCTAGATCATTGGTGTGGAAATGTCCTGAATATATTATTATTATTATTATTATATTATTATTATATCAAATATTATAGTATCTTAATCGTCTGTGACGCCCTTTATACGTACAAAATTGTGTTTTGTCTCTTGAAATAAGCATAGCTTTTAACCCGACTGCTAAGTGTAATGTGTTTGGGTTGTATGTATGTTTGTTTGTAAGTTTATGTGGCGCGTCCTTACAGCCTAAACAGCGTGATAGATTTTGATAAATGAAGTATCATTGGATTCGTCTTAATCACTTTAAGAATTACATCAAGATTTTATACCGACGTCGTCTAACGAAAGCTCATGCTTCTTCTATCGTGAAAATGATTCGATTGAAAATTTAGATTATATTGGACCCGAAAGTTGCAACGTCGATTGCGCTGATCCAGCTGATTATTTTGCATCGTTAGTTGGTTTCGACCCCGCGCCCTGCGGCGTAGCGACGACAGCTGAAAGTGATTACACCGATTTTATAATGAAAACAATTTGAAAAAGTGCGTGTCGAAAACAAAACATCAGCAAATATTTAGCCCTGCATATTAGCATCAAAAGAGTTATGAGGCAACTACAATATACCTGGAATTCGTATTTGCAATGAGAGCATCGTTAGCAAAAACAAGCCACACGCGTAACTTTGTTTTACTAACGTGCGTTAACGCATTGTCATGCGTTTTACTGTTGCCTAAGGCTACTAACTGGGTCATATACTGGGAAATGGAGGCTTTAACTAATTTTGAATAGCGTGTCTTTTGTATTCAGGCGGTTGCAGGTGGTCGCAAAAGATTTGACGAAAAAAGGCTTTGCGTGTGTTGTTGAGGTGTCGATTATTTGTCATGTCATGCTTTTTCAATTTATATTCGGTAGGTAATCCCTGTCAACATTTCGGAATTTTATCTAAGTTTGATTGCAAAAGCGGTACGCAATTAGACTGCAAAAGGATCGCGGATTGAATACCCGCGATCTTCATAACATCCTCGTTCCATCTCGCTGCTGGACGGTCAACGCTTTTCGAGTAGGTATTAATTGATTAACACACGTAAAAATATGTACCTACAGTACCTAATAACCTCCACTTTAACAATGGCTAAAAATTACCCAGACATAGTCGAAAGTGCTACAATCGGGTGATTGTTAACAAAACTAATATGAGGCAAAATATTAGTGAGATTAGTTGCTTACAACTTTAAATCATTATAGATCCTAAATGTTTACTCGAAATTAAAAATGATAAGAGAAACCTAAAGATAATTTTCAAATACCTAACTATTCAATGATGGGTAATCATTGAACTTAACACCACGAACGACGACGAACTGTGTTAACCACTTAACACAGTTCGTCGACTTTTATGTATATGTTTTTTTACCATGTTTTTGTTAATTCACTTTTTTGTTTGTCTGTCTGTCGTTCTGGGTAGAATCTTGCAACTGAAATTTCGAGCACTTCCCGATTAGCTATCCAGGTGAAACTTTCAGCGTAGCTCACAAATCGATGTCAACGCACTCTAAAAAAGCATTTAAAAAAATAACAAACAACGTAGTTTTTAGATTAGTTTTTAATCTGCTTATTACAATATGGCGTCTGGTTGTCGCCATATTTAATGTTGATTACTGTCATGTCTTTAGTAGCACTCGCAAGATTATGACAAATCTATTGACGAAAGAATCACCAAAACTGCGTGTGGTCTTTAGAGCGCCACACAGTAACAAACATACATAGGCTGATAAACACATTACCCTCCGCGCAGTCGGGTAAAAAGATTCATGACACGGTACTGTTTCTTTGCGTAGTCGCGGTAGGTGGCGACGGCGTTCGTTCGTGACCCATACCTTGACACCCGTCGCGCGACGTGTTGAAGCGGTCCACAGAACTGTTAATTAGTTAATGTACTGTTTAAAGGGCCCTACCTTACTTACCATCTATCTACTAACTCTACAGACTAAAAATAATGCTTAATATAATAAAAAATGTACTCACATGTAAAAAGTAAAAAGAAAAAAGCAAAAAGAAAAGAGCCATCCCACACTCTCCTTTCGGTCCGCGGTCGCGATTCGAGAACCTTTCGACGAGCTATGTGACCTGCCCATTGCCAGTTCAATTTGCTAATTCTGAGAGCTTTGTCCAAGAATTTTTAAAAAACTACCGAGTTTTCGAATTGTTACTAGGTACTTTTGGTTCTGGAATAACACTTAGGTACGTAACTTTTAACCCTGAGAAATGCCCACGCAGGCAAAGCCGCGGGCACAGCTAGTATCAATAATTTTCTAAAGAAAAATAGCGTATTGCAGTCTACACTACGGTCATGGTGGCCGAATTGGTAAAAGCATGTGCCACGCTGAGGCACGGGCGTTGCAGGTTCGAGTCCCGTCAGTGATGCAATTCTTTAGATAATTATGTTATCGCTAAGCAGGCGTTAACGCTAACATCATAAAACATTGTATGACTTGTTTGCGAAAAGCGTCGTTTTCGCGTTTACTTTGTTTATAAACAGTTTTGTCCGCGTTGATGCGCAGTGAACTTTGTCCAATTTCTACTAAATATCTTCAATGTACATATTTAGGACCCACATCCTGCGCAGGAACCATTTATTTTTTCGGTATAAAATGTATCCTCCATTTTCGCTTATCATATAAATTATGACTCTGCCAAGTTTCAACAAAATCCGTGCCTACTGCACATACCTATTTCAGCATGATACGTGTCCTTTTAAATAACTTTCAATCCTTATCCTGCGGAAATCCTTTACTTTATCGGGATGAAAAGTATCCAATGTCCTACGTCGTAGTATAAACTCATCATCATCATCATCATCAGCCTATATCTGTCCACTGCTGGACGTAGGCCTCTTCTAATGCACGCCACTGAACTCGGTCTTCAGCTCTCCTCATCCATTTTCTGCCAGCCGCTTTTCGCAGGTCGTCACTCCACCTGGCCACAGGGCGTCCTACATGTCGGTTACCTTGGTTCTCCGTATCTTCATTACGAATCTTGTCCTTCAGAGAAACTCCAAGCATAGATCTCTCCATAGCTGGCTTAGCGACCTTAAATTTGTAGACTAGTTTGACCGTGAGTGTCCACGTTTCGGCACCGTAGGTCATGACAGGTAGGACGCACTGATTGAAGACCTTTGTCTTCAGGCACTGTGGTATAGACGACGAGAAGACTTGACGAAGCTTGCCGAATGCTGCCCAACCCAGCTGAATTCTTCTGTTGGCTTCCTTCTCAAAGTTGTTCTTACCTTATTGCAATATTTGCCCAAGGTAAACATATTGTTGGACAACTTCAAGATTCACACCATTAACTGCAATCGGTTCCGAGTCAATAAGATCGTTGAACATGATCTTGGCCTTGTCTATGTTACATGACCGATCCGTCCAGAAGCATCATCTAGGTTGGTCAGCATACTTAGCAAGTCTTACAGCGACTCCGCTATTAGGACGATATCATCGGCAAATCGTAAGTGGGAGATGTTCTCGCCGTCGATATTAATGGCCATTCCTTTCTAATCAAGCGTCTTAAACATATCTTCCAGGGCATTAGTGAACATTTTCGGGGATATAACATCCCCATGTCTCACTCCCCCGCGCAGTTGGATATGTTTAGACTGTTGGTTTTGTACTATGTTTAGACTGTTGGTTTTGATATGTTTAGACTGTTGGTTTTGGACACTCATAGTCGCGGCGTCATACAGAAACCTCCGCGCTTCGATGTATCGCCAGTCCACTTGGCAACGCTGCAAAGACTCCAGAACCGCCCAGGTTTCAACGGAGTCAAAGGCCTTCTCATACTCCACAAAAGCAAGACACAGGGGCTGGTTATACTTTTCAGACTTCTGTATAACCTGCCTCACTGTGTGTATGTATGTGGTTTATAGTGCCAAATCCTCCGCGAAACCCGGCCTGTTCAGGAGGCTGGAATTCATTAAGTCTTCTTGCGAGACGATTTGAGATGAACCTCGAAAACAACTTATAGACGTGGCTCAAGAGTGAAATAGGTCGGTAGTTTTTTAAAAGGCTTTTATCCCCTTTTTTAAAGAAGAGTACTACTAAACTCCTGCTCCACGCCTCTGGAGTTCACCCACTGTTAAGGATGGTGCTAAATATTCCTTGAAGCTCTCGAAGTACGGGTCTCCCCCGTGCTTTCAAGAGCTCCGAAGTTATACCATCCTCACCGGGGGCCTTTCCATTCTTAAGTTGTTTGAGCGCCATCTCAATCTCGTCTAGGTTGACGGCGGGCAGTTCGTCAGAGTAGTGGCGGTTCAGTATTGCACGGGAATCCTCTGTGCTGGGTTCGGGTCTAGAACAAGTCGTACAATAAGCCATAGAAGTCTTCAATCTCAGAAAGGATCTCCGGCTTAGATACGACGGTTGTGCCATTATTGGTCTTGAGCTTCGTCAGATGCTTCATCTACTCAATTGCTGGGCGAAGACTTTTGACCCCCGATTTTGCCTTTTCTATTCGGCGTGTATTTGAGCATCGGAGGTCACGTCGCACCCCCTTACTGATCTTTTTATTGACCTGTTGAGGTGTGGCTTGCTGTTGCTCCCGTCTCTCGTCCATAAGCCGAAGAGTCTCATCCGAGATTTTAGACTTCGTGCCCGTACGCTGCAGCTGACAAAATCTAGTGCCTTCCTCCCTAAGGATTTCCACATCTTTTTGGAGTTCCTCGTCTACGTCATTTGTGGTTTCCAATGCAGCGAATCGATTTTCCAACTTGAGTTGAAACTGTTCTGATCCAACAGCGGCCTGGAGCAGGTTGGGTCGGAGCGTAGACTTCACCAGACGGCATCTTTCAAGCTTGTGGTTGATATTCAAGGAGCCTCGGACAAGTCGGTGATCACTACCAGTATTAAACCTTGCGATCACTGAGACATCCCTGAATATGTGCTTATTGTCCGTCATGATGAAGTCAATCTCATTTCTAGTCACACTATCGGGACTTTGCCAAGTCCACTTCCTCTGAGGTTGCTTTTTGAAGAAAGAGTTCATCAAAAAGAACCCTTCTTTTTCCAAAAGGTTCACCTTTTGGAAAAAGAAGGGTTATCATTTGCCCCCTGTGATTCACTCAAATCATGCCAAGTTTTATTTGAATTCATTCAGTAGTTTCGGCGTTATGCGCGTCCAAGATACAAACAGACAAACAGACATACAGACAAAAGACAAAAATTAAAAACAAAACAGTTTTGGCCTCAGAACGAATAAAAAAACAGCCTCCAAAAAAAAATTACTAAATATCTTCAATGTACAGAATTTGGACCCATATCTCGCAGGAATCCTTTATTTTTCCGGTATAAAAGTATCCTCAATTTTCACTCAGCAAAAACTATGTCTGTGCCAAGTTGTATCAAAATCCGTGCAGTAGTTTCAGAGTGATACGTGTTCTTTTAAATAACTTTCAATCCCTATCCTGTGGGAACCCTTTAATTTATCGGGATGAAACGTATCTAATGTCCAATACCTCGTAGTATAAACTCAAATCAAGCCAAGTTTCATTTGAATTTATTCAGTAGTTTAGGTGTGATGCGCGAGCTGGATACAGACAGAAAGAAAAAAAAACAGTTTTGGTTTCTGTATTGAATATATAACAGCCTCCAAAAATATTCACAAAATATCTTCAATGTACAGAATTTGGACCTTCTGCAGGCACCCTTTATTTTTTCGGGATAAAAAAGTATCCTCAATTTTTCACCCATCATTAAAACTATAACTGTGCCAAGGTGCATCAAGATCCGTCCAGTAGTTTCAGCGTGATAAGTATTCGTGGAAATAACTTTCAACCCCTATCGTGACGGAACCCTTTAATTTTTCGGAATGAAAAGTATCCTATGTCCAACCTCGTAGCTGAACTTAAATCATACCAAGTTTCATTTAAATTCATTCAGTAGTTTTGGCGCGTAGTATTTTTTTCTACAACAGTCAATTATTCAAAAAAAAATACTAGAGCCCGATTGCAGCGCCACTAGGTCCAGTTGTGAATCCATACTCAAACACATACAAAAAATACATCAAAATCGGTCCAGCCGTTTAGGAGGAGTTCAGTGACATACACACGCATAGAAGAATTGTATATGCAAAGTTGTATAGGTGTTTCATGATCTCATTTTGGACGACAAGGCCAAGGATTGATGGAATACCTCTACCTATACACGTTTGCCAATAAGGTCTGAACATTCCTGACCTAAAAACTCCTTTTCTTAACCGACTTCCAAAAGAAGAGCTACTCAATTGAACTTCATTTTTTGTGTGTTCCTTAAAATTCATCACAATAGATTTTGAATTTTTTATAGTAAATCCGTTATCCGTGTGCATTACCGTGTTGTCAAGTCGTACTTTTATTTCAAACCTATTTTAAAAGCTTTTATTTAACTTCACTTGTATATATGTATTTGTGTATGTGTGTATGTCCTGGAATTTTGCAATCAATATTTCACCCACTTCCGCTGAAGCTGTGGAAATGTGGCACACACGTTTGGTTCTCGTGACATTACATGGCTACTGCCTAAAAGGTTTTTTTTTATCGTACTTATCTCGATATCTTTGGTCACATTATTAAGAGACATATCATAGCAACAGGGCCAACAGGGTAAGCCTAACCTACGTACAATTTTCCGCCGAGTGGCCCGATCGACAATGAAGTTTAGATGACTCGATATTATATTATAGGAAACCCTCTTGAATGCTAAACTTTTGCTTACCTCTGTCTTTTGCGACGATCTCAAGGGTTGCTTTTATATCCTGAAGGAGTTCTACAAGAGCTTTCTTTGTTCTGCCTGCGTAAGTGCGGAAAGACGATAGCACGATATTTGTACTGTGTATGAAAATGTACATGCACTATTTCAGATAAAATACAAGCACACACACAACCTTCACACTTATTGTAGTCAATGCTTCAAAGGTGAAACTTCTTTCTTTCTTTTTATTATAGACTAGCTGTGCCAGCGGCGTTGCCCGCGTGGTCGTTTATTTGGGTTAAAAGTAACTTATGTGTAATTTCAGGACCAAAAGTACCAATAACATCAAACTTCGTTCAGACGTCAAATGGTTTTTTATCGATTGCTCGACTTCTACTAATCGGATTAAGACACAAAGTACACCAGCTTTAAGTCAGACCCTAAGCTATTCATCAGTGAAAGCCGCATTGCAGTCTGTCCAGTAGTTTTTACGGGATGCGCGAACAGACAGACACGATTTAAAAAAATGTTATGTTTATTTTTTCAGAATGTAGCTTATTTTAAGTAACCTAGACCACTTTTTTTTTCAATGTACAGACTTTTTTTACTTACTGCTTTATTATAAGTATAGAAGGTGTATGCCCATGATAGAGTAAATTATGTACCTAGTGCTGTTTTTTTTGTTTTTTGGTGTAATTTATTTTTGTATAACTTTCTCACTTATCTCTTTTTTTGTGATTGACTAACATCTGATTTCAAGCAATGAGACAGGTATGCTGAACATCAGCTCTGCGTAGACGGTACAGTCTGCTTAGTACAGTGTTGCGCATACCCCAAAGTTTGTTCATGTCAATTTTTAAAATCACTGTACCCTGCTAATGCTAATCACTGCGCGGTAAACACTGCCACTGCTTCTCGGAAGGAACAACTCTTGATTCTATTTGCATTCATGTTTATTCCAAAAATAAGTTTACTTTGCTAAAATTACCAACATTAAAGCAATTTTTTCGCAAAAATCCTATCCTATAAACAAAATGAGTCTGAACTCGGACTACTAGTAATATACAGTCGTGAAGTCTCGTTCCTGTCACTCCTGAAGTCCTGCCTCCAGTGTCAACTCATGACTGTCAAAATATTTATTAAACAAGATTTGGAGCAAAAAAATATGTATACGCCACGCGACGAACGAACATTCAAAGTGTTACTCGAACGTTTAATTTCCAATCTTCTTTGATCGTGACAAACATCAAAGATCTAGAAAAGAGCCTAGTTTTCAATTGACGAAGAAAAGCAATTGAAGTCTTGGCAGGCTTCGGGGTGGCATACCTGCTGCAAACTTTTTAAATTGCAACCTGGCACACGGCCCGCCTTGAAGGCCTAGTTTAAACTGGATTGCAGCCACCTGGCTCATCGCATTTTCTTATAGTATAACTAGTATAGCTTATTACAAGCCGTTGTCTTGTGTCTCACTGCAGTCTAGAGGGCAGGTCTCCCTTCCCTTTTTCTGTTTTTCTCTAGTTCATCCCGCTATCTCTTCCTTGGTCTTCTGCGATGACATTTGGGATCATGGAAGGCCGTGGATGAATAAAGCACCTTTTGAAATTCAAAGGCTAACTTGGTGACCCCTAAATGGATCTTGACGTGAATATAGTGAAATCTCATAACTTTGGTGCCTTTATCGCAGTTAGCCGTTTCGGGAGTTTTTGATTTTTTGATTTCTCTTCTGATATTATAAGCTGCGGAAAATAGTTGGTGTGTTTACCCTGTACTCAACTGAAGATAAAGGCCTCCAAAAATCAGAGAGATCAAATTTTCCCAATTATTTTGTTTGTATCCTACGCGAAAGGACGTCCTTACTTGCACCAAAATTTACGTACCGCATTACTAATAAACGGGTTCCCTGCAGAGAATATTATTACAGAATTATGCAAAACTGTGTCATAACCATAAAAGGTTACGGCTTACACGGAAAAATGCAATACAGTTCTGGTATGAGGCTTTATTCGTGTCAACAAGGGATTCAGTAGGTACATTTCGTGACCAAATGTTGAATTGGCATCAATTTTAACGCGCGTATTTTGATTAGATTATTGTTGGTTTCCAGTATACCTACCTATATCTCTCAGTCGAGGCACCCAAGTGAAGCTTCAGTAGGAGCATTGAAAATGAACAAGTGGAACAAGTGAACAATACAGGATCCGTTACTTTAACTGTTACTAAATTGAAAATCTTCTTATTTGGACAATTGGCATACTATTTATCAAAATTTCAGGGAAAACCAAAGTTATTGTTCAATGACCTCCTTTGACATGGATAATGACTTCGAGACTCAGAGGCATCGCTCGCTGCACTAACTGAAACTACTGATCCAATTTTGATACAATTTATATGGGACCACCTCGAGAGTATACCCACTCAAGCAAAAAATAATTTTCAAAATCGGTCCACATTTGACAGAGAGATGGGTGACCATAAATAAATAAAAAACGAACATAGAACCTCCTCCTTTGGTGAAGTAAATTAATAAAAGCGGAAATAACTCTAATCTGTTCCTCTGTCTGTATGCTTGCTAAATTGTCACGACTAAACTCACGGCTGAAACGATCTTGATGAAATTTGGTATGGAGATAGTTCGAACCCTAAGAAAGGACATGGGATACTTTTTATGGCGATAAACTGTAGTCAGCGCAGACAAAAGCTAGTCAGTTATAAAGTAGCATTTTCCCAGTAATTTCGCACCAACACGCCGCGAACAAAGCACCAGGTGATTTAATTAACAATAATTATGTCCGGAACGCCCTAACTAGACAAAGCAGCAGTCAGATAATTGGTAACATTTCTGTTTACCTTCATTGAACATGCAATACCGACGCCACCCCCTAAAAAGTTCGCAAAAAGGCCCATACCCTTCACTTAACCGTAACCCCCATAACCAATTCTAATTTAATCAAGGCTACAATAAAATTTAAACTTTATTACTAAGAGGTAAGCCTCATCTTAGCAGAAGGGTTGTGCTTGAAACTCATTACTTTTTATACCGAGGAAAAATAATAACGGAGTTTAGAATATTATCGTTATTTGTAACAGCGCCCTTTTTGTTTAATCTGTGGTCCTTATAACAAGGGGCATAGGGTTGACAATTAGTGCGTAGTCGTAAAGTGGCGGAACATTGGGAGAGTTGACCGCGGAAGTAGAATCGTACGGGTTAAGGGTAGGGTTGCCATGTGTCTGGATTTCTCTGGATTTGACCCAGTTTATTACCTACTATTTTTTAGACCTTTTATAGAGTGGAGACTGAGCTAGCCAGTAAAGGAAATAATAATTGAGTATCAGGCACAGTGGCTTGTATTTTGACCAGCATTAGATTGACACAAATTGAATGTAATTTTTATTTTAACACATTTTCGGATTTAAAATATAAGCCAACATGGAAAATAGTTAAGAAGTTAGAGTAAAGTTATTGCACTCATCGACAGATTATTTCATCCTGTTGGATGACTTGCTTACGCAAATCGATTGTATTTAAAACTGTATTTAAGCTGCGCCCCGTAGTTTCACCCGCGTCTCTCAGGTCCCCTGCATTTTTTCGAGGTAAGAAGTAGCCTATATGTTAATCCAGGATATAAGTTACCTCCATACCAAATTTCATCCAAATCCGTTCAGTAGTTTTTGCGTGAAAGAGTAACAAACATCCATCCATCCGTCCATCCATACTTACAAACTTTCGCGTTTATAATATTAAGTAGGATACAAGCACATCGTTTGACAGGCGAGGGTTTAAAACTGCATATATAATCATTATTTGGTTGTGACATTAAAATGGAAGGCTGACCACACTACCATATGGGACAAAAAGCCTGGAAGAGAGAGGATTATTGAACTCCACGTCGCGTCCTAGTTGAAATATTCAAGAGTTGGCAACCCTAGTAACACAGTAACCACGCACGGTTAGTGGTCCCGTAGGCCGCTGTTAATAATTAACGATTTTTCATCGGATCAAACGAGGAAGTCTGATAATAATTAAACATTTTCGCTTCGCTAAAAACTGCTAATACTGACGTGTGGACCGGGGTTGGGCCTCAAATGGCTTCGATTTAGATAAGATTATTGAAACTGGACGGATCTACATCAAAGCGGACGGTCTATTCAATTTGCACAGTTGTTTAATTTACTGATATACCTTTTCGTCATAATATGTTCAGATTTCCTAAAATTGATCGGTGTTTCATGGAAGTCTGTATTTTATTAGCCTGATAACCTAAGCTAGGAGAGCAGGGAAGAACCTCAATTAAAAAATAACCAACCTTTGTTTATAAAAAGTACTAATTTAAAGTAAGTACAAGTTAAAATTCACGTTGTTTAGAACTCAAACCTCTTCATATTACTTATTCTGTGACTTAACTACATATATTATTTAAATAATTAATATTTCAATCAAAATTGGTCTACAAATAGAAAGTATTTGTTTCTCAGTACGTATCTGTGCTACAGGATTGTAAATCACCCGTAGACTAAAACCAAAGTCATGTTTATTAGAACTAGATTTACCAACTCTCGCGAAACACCCATAGCGCCGACATCACGTTGTAACAATAAAAATATAGACTTTGACTGACCCAAAAAAGGCCGTAAAAATCATTATATTCTTGTTTCAAAGAGGCCAGTCTGCAAGTTTACGATAGAATACCTCTAAATTAAATAATAAGCAGTCAAGTGTGAATCTTTCACGTGTTGCAGTGGTTCCGAGGTAACCCACAAAGTGTGAATCTTTCACGTGTTGCAGTGGTTCCGAGGTAACCCACAAAGTGTGAATCTTTCACGTGTTGCAGTGGTTCCGAGGTAACCCACAAAGTGTGAATCTTTCACGTGTTGCAGTGGTTCCGAGGTAACCCACAAAGTGTGAATCTTTCACGTGTTGCAGTGGTTCCGAGGTAACCCACAAAGGCCTTTTTAACTGGATTATATTGTCTCATAGTAATCCGTAGCAAGCTTCTACCTACTCGTTAGACTTCGTGTAATATTTGATTTGGCTTCCTGATCCTCTAGTGAAATTCCATTTTTAATGATTCCCACGACACACTAGCACTTCTTTTTGCATGAAATAGACCTCTACGCTAAATATAGATTAAGAACAATAGATACAACGTCCCAAGCGTAACTCGTTCAAAAACAGGCGTGGCGACATCCCGAAATTCCAAATTCAAGGACCGTTGAAGATCGCGCCTTCCTATTTCCGCAATTAAAAAAAACGACTCAGGTTTTGTAGATTGCGTCGTAAACGGTCGACTTTGGCCTCGTTGGGTCGTTGCCTCGATCTAGACCTTGACGTCAGCCAGTAGTAGCGAATACACGAATATATGCTAGCAACGGGCGCACCGAAATTTTTATCAGACCATGTTAGGAGCGGCGAGCGATGGGACATCGATCATGCTTGACGGATCAGGTTGGAGGCTCGGTTTGATAAGGCCGGAGGCGGTCTATTTGGACGGATAGAGTTGGTTGACTCTTTTAAAGTCTACCTTACGTGGTCTTGAGAAACGAGACGAATTCGGCTGCGAGCTTCATTGGATCTACGTAACAGCGAAGGTATCTCCAACCGTAGTTGCTGAATATGTTCTATAGATTCACTCTCCGTGCTTAAATAAAATACTTTTTACTATAAATATAAGCAATCAATTTTGATGTGATTCTAGGGTATTAGCAATAACCCAAACTGCCGTACTCATAATAGTCAACAAACGCTAATCAAACATAAACTTTTTACTATAAATATAAGCAATCAATTTTGATGTGATTCTAGGGTATTAGCAATAACCCAAACTGCCGTACTCATAATAGTCAACAAACGCTAATCAAACATAAAGTTATCAAAATCCATACAAAGCAAGCGATTTAATACTTGATTAGCGTTAATTGTCGATTATGGGTACGGCAGTAAGACTCGATAACTTTGTAATAGGTTCATAGAGGCTGGCTTCGAGAAGTACGGTAACTCTGTTAATATATAAAATGAACTTGTTTAATTCCTTAGAAATGTATAGAGTTATCTTGGGGAAATGTGAATAGGTACCGAAGAGTATACAAATACTACGTATATATGTACTGCGGGAGTAACCAATAAGAATAATATTCATAGACTATTCAATAACTTACAGTAAATATTTTGTTAGGAAATTTCAACATACCACCAAAGTCTTAAGCGCTATCATCCCAAATAATATATAAAAGTAAACTGTTGTCTGTGTTTTTACGCCAAAACGGCAAGACCGATTTTGATGAAAATTTGTATGTAGATACTGTATACAACAGAGACCAACATAAGATACTTCTTATCCCGGAAAAGAGAAAATTGCCACGGGAAAATGTCGATTACTCCCTTTCACACCAAAACATCAATAATTAAGTTTTAAATATAGGTAGGTACTGTAAAATTTAGAGATCAACATAAGAAATATTTATGTTAACTACCAGAAAATTGAAAGTTAACATGAGAAATCGGAAATTTTTAGTAGATTGGAATAACTAGCTAAACCGATTGTTAAGAAATTGTATAGGTACAGTTTAAAAATATAATTCTTTATATCAGGGAAAAATCAAAATACCTGCGGCTAAATCGTAAACGGCTTAACATAATGTTGATAAAATGTTGAACATAGGTATAATATACATTCATCACGGAATAAGGTTAATGAAAACGGATATCCCGGAAAATTGATAAATCCCGCATAAAGTCGTAAATCTAAAACGGATTATCAGATTTCGATGTTTTTTTACATAGGTAGTGTACAATACAAGAGATAAACATATAATACATTTATCCCGGGAAAAGTTAAAGGAAAGCAAAAAAACAGGTAAATTTTGGTAGATTGGTTGTAGTCGCTAATACATCAAAACATATTGGATACCTTTAATCTTTGAATTCGCGGGCGAAGGCGCGAGGCGCAGCTAGTCATAAATACTGGCAAGGATCTCATAAGTATTATTAAAACAGTGTATTAAAATGTTAATTTAGGATACTGAAATCCAGGCAAGGTATAGTTGAATCTGTCAGTTGGCAGCGTGCCCGGAATGCTGGAGAATCCGCGACGCTGTCATGCCTGTCTATGGTACTTTTGTGATTTCACCGAAAATTCAAACAACAGGATCAAGTAGGTAATGTTTCAGAATCGTAAACTTAATCTGACCGTGGAGAATTGATTAAAAAAAATAACCCCCTCATTATAGCAAAGAAGCATCTCGATCACATCAGTTTTCATAATTAAAAACCGCATCAATATCGGTCTATTCGTTTGGGAGCTACGAATCTGAAATTGAAACAGTATTGCACATTACTTCTTGGCGACAAATATCTCATGAAGCGGTAGTCATTGATTTGGTTGGAGACATATTTTCGAGACATGGTTTCCAATTAATCTCAAAACTTGTAAGACCAATACTAGCTCCATCCAAGATATACCAAATCACAGACATTTCATCCAGAATTCATGAGCCAAAAGAAGCGGCGAATTATCACTAAAACCACCCCCTAAATTGCTCACTAATTAAATGAACTAGACCGCTAGTCACCCACTTCGTGTACGTAGGCTTTCTAGTCTGACGAATTGGCTTCTCTAGGGATTACGCCATTTTAGGGCTTTCTAAAAACTTCAATTAGGTAATACTATAGGTACTACGTATTAGACTAATGTCTAATTTTGCGATAGTGGATAGGTGATCACTGTTTTTTTAGTTTCTATTGAGTGACTGCTATTTTCTTTTAAGAGATCGGGGCCCAATAGGGCCTATAAACACCGGTTGCACCTTTTTTTTATAAGATTGTATTCTGCAGGTGTAGTGATCGTTACGCCAACTCATTCAAGAGTTTATACTTAACCATCGACACGCCCCGGATTCGCACGGGTGAAATTAAGAAAAAAACGAGGTAAAAATTTAGTTCTCGCACACTTGACCTCGACCGTAATATCCGTAACGGCTGGACCGATTTTGATGGGACTTTCACTAGCAGATAGCTGATGTTATAAGGAGTAACATAGGCTTCTTTTATTTTTGAAAGGAATCCTAATTATTTCTATTATTTCTTTGCACATCGCAAAAAAAATACATGACTTTTGACTACGCGGGCAAAGGCTCGGGCACACTTTTACGTATATAAAACTTCCGTGATAAGCAATCTAACTGATGGTGAAAGCCTCATTACAATCCGTTGCGTAGTTTATAAGATTAAGCCACAGACGGTGGAAAGCGACTTTGTTTTAAACTAATGTATTGATTAGAAATAATAATAATTATTAGTATTAACTACAATATTCACAATTAACCGCACACACTTCCATTTTTCTTGCATGAACAGGATGATTGATAGAAAATGGTACCTAGCATCGTTTCGACGCCTAATGCCATAAACTCAAAATGCCATAATCAAAAGATATGGCGTTTTGCGTAGCATTACGGTATCCATGTACACTTTTTATACATGAGTATTAGTTATACATATAAATACATGCACTCCATGATAAGTACATCTTATAAGAGTTATAAAGTAGATTGGTTCTTAAAAAGTAATAGATTTTTTTAGTAGGGAACTCAATACAAAAGAAAAGCATGGTAAATATCCCATTCTTACTTTTGTCAAAGTAGTTAGGTATCAATTTAGGTGTTTTAAGGCTGTCTAGTTCCCACACAAGGCTATCTAGTGTTGTAAGTTGTGGGAAACTATTCACTTCCACTGTGTGTTCCACATTCATCATCAGCCCGTGTTCGTCAATTGCTGAACATAGGATAGGCCTACTCTCCACTGTGTATCTCTCCCACTAAATTCAACTAGGTACAGTTGGGATCTTATTATTGGCCACTAAGATAAGATCTTATATCGGTTATACCTAGCGGCACGTAAGTCTAGCGGTGAAAGAAACGTGGCGGGGATCTTGGCACAGACAAAATTTATATAATGTGTTAAAATGTTGAATACTTTTTATCCCGAAAACTGTCTGTGCCAAGATCCCCGCCACGTTTCATTCACCGCTAGACTTACTTGCTATACCACAGAATAAATAATAGTACAAGTAGCTATACTTAGTCACTTACACCTAACAAGAAAATTTACGCACACTAAAAAAAACAGTGAACTAAATTAAAAAGAGGCAAAAGAATTGTTGCGAACCAACTTGAAATCGTTAGATATGATTCCTAAAAGGTCATTCGAAATGAAAAATGGAAGAATAAATGATGATTTTCAAATACTTAAATAATACCCCACTTAACATAGTTCGTCGTCATTCATTTTTTTCTTTTTAATTATGTGGCGTCTGGTTGTCGCCATATAGAAATTTAATTAATGTCATGTCTTTAGTGACACTCGCGAGATGAAGACAAATCGATTGACGTAAGAATCATCAAAATCGGTCCACGCGTTTGGTCTATATAGTGCCACAAACAAACACACCCAGTGCTTTGCGCGGTCTGGTAAAAAGGATAATATCTCTACAGATTTCAGATTTACATTAGATACCTACCTAATGTACCTACGTTTTAGTTTACCTATCTCGCATCTAATATAAATTAGATCAACTCGTCCTAGTAACTAATATATCTTTAGGTAAATATATACCAAACCAAAAACTATTTAATATTCTTCGTAACAGATTAATATATTATGGTGTTTCCTTATTACACACGAATAAGATGTATCAGAATATTCGTCTTGTTTTTTTTGTGTTACCAATATTTTATGAGCAAAGTATAGTAAACTTGTCGTTAGAATGACAATTTATAATATTAATAATGAACATAAAATGTGTTAATCACCGTAAATACGTCATTTAAACATGTATTTGGTGCTTAATATGTCAGATGATTATATTTTATAGTTGTAAAACGTAGGTCAAAAAATTCGACCTTCGATTTTAACTGTAGCAGACCGGTCGCACTCCGCAATAAGTACAAATATTATACCTACACTTTGAGGCCGCAATATTGCGGTTAACTCAGTGAAGTGTCAAGCGTGCGCTCGATGAGTCGCGCGCCGTGTGCTCAGCAATAAAGTACCTACTTACGTAAAGTTTTTGTCATTTTTTTTTTTTTTTTTAATTATTAGTACCAAGAAGAAACCTAGCAGGTACTGCATAGCATTCGGCTGTTTAAATAGACGACTTGTCATTCTTTACGCTTCCAAAGGATATCGAAAGGTAATAATTGTAATAAGTACCTATAAGGTCCTAGTTATGTAATTACCTATTGATATTTATTTATTACGCCTACCTATAGTTTATTACGTAGGTAGAAATTTATTTTTCCCTCATTATAAAGCATGGAATTCAGACAGGCACCTTTATTCATCAAAGGACAATAGGTACCTATTAGGATATAATCATAATCAACCAACGACACATAATACAAAGGTAGGTATCTCACTAAACTTATCGGCGTTCTGAAAATGGGATATTAAAAATGAGGCACTAGTACCTAGGTCTATACTTATCAGAATATCATTGTATGTAATAGAACTATCAAAATGTATAGTAATAACATAATACACAAATATCTAAGTCATATCATATCACAGAATAATTAATAGTACAAGAACACTCAGGTCATCAGAAAATTTAGCTTTGTTGATCCCTCTACATAGAAGCTCTTTTTATGGCAGTTCATTTACCATCCAAGCAGTTCGCCTATGGAACGCTCTGCCAGTTACTATAAGGCGAGCCCAGTCACTCCGTTTTTAAACTTCAAGTAAAGAAGTTTTATCTCTCTAATTAATATCACTTCTTGCTATTTTGTTGTTATTCTGTTGTGGTTTCACTGTATATTATTTTTATTATGTTTGTATATATTTTGTAAATGTATATGTAGTAAATGTAATTTATTATAATGTATATACTATGTATATGGATATATATTTATATATGTATATATATATATATATACTGTACTATATATTTACATATTTATGTGTAGGTATATTGGAATATATGTGTATATATGTTTATTCATTGTATTCAGTTTTTATTATTTATTTGTTAGATTATAATGCACCACCGTCTTTGCCGTATATTAATTCCTTTCCATCCAAAGGTTGTCTGGAAGAGATCGCTTTTTAGCGATAAGACCGCCCATTGTCCCATTTATTTTGTATAAATGTTTTAGTTATTATTGTATTTTTTGTTCTATGTGGTGTACAATAAAGAGTTATCTATCTATCTATCTATCTAGTCATATCTTAATACAACCCTAGCGAGCGGAAAAGTGACAGAGCGATTCTGAAACGATTAGAGCAGTGGAAGCTCTCGCGCGTAGTGATACAATACATTTTAGCCTGCACGCGATGTGCGAGCGCCTTCTAGGTGAATATAATTGAAAGCTCGCAGCGCTGTGCGAGTTAAATTGCACTTTATTGCATTGTAGCGAGGGTATGTATTTATATGACTTCACTCAGTTATCCTTCTGTCCTTGTACTATTATTTATTCTGTGACTGTAGTGAGAGTATGTAGGTGTATAGGTTTTAACCTACACTAATATTTCCCTTATACCAGCTAGTTGAGAGCGACGATATACGCAAAGTGGCTGGCAGCAGTTGGAAGAGAAGAGCCGAAGATCGGGCTCAGTGGCATGCTTTGGGAGAGGCCTATGTCCAGCAGTGGGCTGGACATAGGCCTCTCTTTTGATCCTTCGATGTCGGCTCTTCCTGTCATTGCGAAGCAAGAGTCTGGTGACACGGGCTGATGATGATGATGATAATGAATATTTTCCTTCCACATTAAAGATCCAATTTATTAATCTAGGAGCACATTGAAATCATTCTCCAGAATGCGGTAACGTCCCTCTATACTCGACTGAAGGTAGGAATTAGAGTTTGATTGTTTTGTTTGTCGTATGAGGTAGTGCTGGCCTCTGGTGTCAGAGTTTGTATGGCTGCCCGAGGGCCTCTGACATGGTTAACGACTGCTATTAATCAATAACAGCTGGGACCGACCGCTTAACGTACCCTCGGAAGCACGGAACGACGGAAAACCGCACATAACTTAGAAAAGTCATTGGTGCGGAGCCTAGGATCGAACCCGGTATCGTTGGATTCTAAGTTGCACTATAGAACCGTTAGGCTATCATCGCTCTTGGTATTAGAGTAAAACGAATCGTGTAAAAAATCGTAATGTTCAGCTCTATCGATTGACAAATCTAGGCAACAAAAATATATTGTTTAAAACTTTTCAACATATGAAACCAAATCCAAATTTTATCAATCGACCATTCAAAAATAATACTTTTCATAAATTCATCGTAGTTTCGTTGAACTGAAGTAATTATTTGACTAAGTATTTCAATTCATCGATTTGCTTGAAATACTCTTCATTTGTGGGCAAAAAAAATTTTTTTTTCAAAATGGCTAAAGTTTACTTATGCTAATAAATGTATATGCTCTTTGATCAGCTGTAGACAAAACTATGACATGGCGAGGAGAAAATCTCATAAATTATAGAGAAACGGACGAATTATTATTTCTCCTTCGATTGATGATGACATTGGTTCTTTTAAAAAAACACTATATTATGCGTGCACCTGCGTAGCAACTCGGTCTTTGTTCGATACGTCCCAATTCACTGTTCCTACGTTTGGCTTAGTGACCTAAAGGCCAGGGTCTGTTTTCTATTCAAATGACAATACTTCCTACTGAGAAAATATATCTAACAATACTGGACTTTGCATTTTTTTAAATAGATCAACCTTCTATTTCCTAGTCCAGATCAATATCATTAAGCCTGGGAATATCGTCATGTTAGATTTTTTTTTACGATAGTCTTATTCGATTCTCTGGACGACAATCTAAAGGCCTTTCGCACGCCTTACATATTTTGTTGCTGGCGAGCGGGGACGTCCGCTTCTGTGGCCGGTGTCTCTCAGAAACTCTGTGAACCTCGTATATCAAGCCTCCAATATGTGCAAATAGTGTACCTCTAAGTCTATGAGGGTTCAAGCACCTGTACCTACATAAACTAGTCAATCGGTGTTTTGAAAACTATGATTTCTAATATAGGCCTAGGAAGATAATAGAGAATTCCCCATGCCATTCAGTCAAGTCCAAGAAATTACTAAAATGAGTATTGGTAACGTAATACTTTAGTTCGTCTTCTGATAACGATCGCTAAGTTAGTAGAAAATACTCCGTTGAAAGCAAGCACAATAACACCACTTTTATTGTAATTTGGTATTTTAGCAAAATCGAGCATCTGCTAGCATGGACACATAGCACGATAACCCATGGTAAGTCATTGTTGAAACTGAAATGCAGTACTATTATTTATTCTGTGCTGAAACCTCAAATCCGGGACCATTCTAACATCAGCGGTCAACTAAACTGCGGAAACTGATGTTGTAGACTTTGTCAATCGATACATGTTATATATTTTAAATATAATGTACCTCCTTGTATGGGTTTGGAACATTAAATATTATTATTATACACCAAAGTCAAATTAAGTAAGAAAACATTTTCTGTCTGAAAATCCTTCTACGCCCAAATAATTGTATCATTTAAACTAAGTTCTTTCAAACTTCAATACGAATGAAGATAGCAACAGGTGATGATGAGAAACCAAAAGCTGAGGCATGTAGCCAGAACGGTTGTGCTATATTATTCAACACAAAAACAAGCATCATCCGACGCATAATCCATAACGATACAGCATTGTAAACACCTGAAATCGAAACCCCATAGACGCGTCCATGACACCATCATTTGTTTACAAATCCAGCGACGCCCAAGGTCACCGTGTCACGGGCCGCACAATGCCGGGTCGAGGAAGTCGTTTCACTTTCGTACGGATATACCTAAAGTCGGCGGTGTGGGCGATACCGTATATGGCGTTTTGGTACCATTTAACGGTGCGATAGTCTCTGATTTGACGTTTTGGATGAAAGTGTTTCTGTGAGCTGGTTGTGTCCATATGAACCAGTGATTTATAAGTTTTATGGTATAGCAATCTCACAAATAAATATGGTACAACGAAATTGCTTCAGGGTCGACAGGTCAGATAATGGCGTGGTAACGAAGAGACCTCTATAACAAAGGAGATAGTTGTAGTCAAACAATGACATTGGTGATGTTGTGAAGGAGATATAAAATAAATAAACATAAGATTTGCTAAATGCCATCAAATCGTGACTGGTAGACCAACAACAGAATTTGCAAACGCAATACAAAAAACGTCAAAAAGTAACGAGACGTTGGAAACACGACTCGTTTCATTTTTATAGGAATGGGGGGGGGGGGAGTCACGAGAGGAAAACTTAGTTTTCGCGATGCAAAATTCGAGCGTTTCCTCATGCTCCTACTTCCTCCATCCTTTCGCCGCAATCCCACATTTTCCCATCCCCCCTCCACTATTCTCCCTTCTTCCCCATACACTACCTGCACTGGACCTCACCCTCCCTTCACTTCCTCCCCTTACTTCCCTTCCCACCACCACATCCTTCCACCCGTTTCCTCGCGTCTATTCCCATCCGTCTATTGCCACCACCAGCTCCGGCTAAACTGGTGGCAATCGAGAAAAACATTCCTAATCAACTCGTGGTCATTACACAATAAGTAATAATATTTTAGTTAAATGTAGGTGATAGTCCATTAGTAAGATCACGATGATATACTTATCCTTATGGTCCTACCGCCCAGCCAGCAAAGTAGTGATAAAAAAAATGTGCTAACACTAAAGAGTGTTAGAAAACTGGTATAAAAGTAACGTGGTGACTGCTTGTCACAGCGTTGCTGTATATTGATGACTCGTAACATAATTTAGCTGTATAAGCTATACAGTCAAATGGTGATAATAAATGATGACATAAACGTTTACTCGACTGCCTTGTACCTCATTTATAACACAGCTGTAAAGCGGTTCTCACAACATTGATTTAGAGAAAAAATGTTGTACATAATGTTTTGACGGTTTTTTTATACAGCAAAATTGATATATTGTGGCTTCTAAGTCGCTGTATTAGCACTGGTGATAGATCTGGCGCGCATGGATCTAATCTGTGATATAAAAGAACACACCGTAGCTGATATGCATCTAATTTACCGTATATCAGTGTTTCCTTAACGCTTGCGCCATAAACATCATAAGAAATCTACAATAACACTAAGAAGTTGCAAATATACTTTTTCAAGATCCATATATCACCAGTTACATATAAATATTTTTTGCTCATATGTAACTCTAAAAACACGCATAATAGCTGCAAATAATGCTTCTATGGAAATATAATGCTCTTTAAGAGAACTATGAATTACCTAGTTATCACACTAAATATTTTTTCTTAAAAAACAGTCAACGTCTAAATATTCCATCAGTTTCATATCACTAAAATAAACTGAACAGACAATAATAATTAATTAAAAATAAAGTAGCATGATACGCCACCAGAGTTTTATCTCTGATTTTTTGAGGAACTCTTAAATTTTGTCATGGCGGCAATAAGCTGTAAATCAGCGATATATCAGTAACTGAAACACATATTCGCCATATTATGGTGACTTTAAAATAATTTGATAATTTAATTAATGATTATTTGATCAAATATTAAAAATTTGAGGGGGGCATGAAAAAAACACTTATAATGCAGTATTATTTCAACAACATAATTTCAAGCGCAAGAAAAAATATACGTGTTTTGATAATTACGCACATCTCAGTTTGATACGTCAGGGAGATAAAAATATGAACACTTTAATTATTTACTGATGTTTTGTTATTCCTTAAAAGTTTTTTGAAATAATAATAAACCTATTGTAAAACCTTCATAATCACAATACGCACGAAGTATAGCTGAGCACCGTGGAAAGTGATAAAACAGAATCCTGATCATCAAAATAACAACAAATAGCTTAATAACAGCGTCATGGTAGCTATTATATCAGCATTAAGTGATATAAGTGATCAGGATATTATTGATATAACACCAAACAGATTCAAAGAACACTGAAATATCACGGATATGTATTAATAAAGTGATAGGCGGTTCTAATATATACACAATATATCATCAAATGGCTGTAAAACTGGGGCCACTTTTCAGTGATAGACACGTATCTATCTAGGATATACGACTGCTCGTATCACTGATATACAGCTATATCTGATTACTTTTTGCTGGCTGGGCAGTAGGAGCATAAGGACATATTAGTCCTCGTGCTCTACCGGTAGGGTACCCAGTAAGAGCATGCGGAAACTCCCCAGAACACCATACATTAGAAATGACAGTTCATACAAAACGTCATTAAATAATAATAATAATAATATATTTTTTGGATGAAACTTTGTACCAGGATAGCTTATATCCTGGTTTTACACAGGCTATTTATCATCATCATCCATCATCATAACCCAAGCCGGTGTAACCGCGGGGAGCAGCTAGTAATTAATAATTAAGCTTACGGAACAGACAAAACTTAAATCGACCTAGGTAGAGACACAGCATCTTAACTTTAACATTCATTACAAGGGAAAGTTCGCATTTAAGTGGGGTGGGGGAAACACGGCCACGACATTCGAATCTCCATCTAATGAGGAACTTGGGGATGTTAACAAGTGATAAGCATGTTCGCTTGTAAGCACCATTTACAGAGGTTTAGAATCAAGCGAAACGGAGGCTTTATTATGTGAAAATAGCTGTGCCCGCGTGGTAATTTCTCTGGGTTAAAAGTACCCTATATATTATTCCAGGACCCAAAGTACAAAATAACAAATTCCGCAGAGTTTTTTTATCGATTTCTCGGCTTCTAATCATCGGAGTAAGTGGTACCTACGCGGCTTCTAAAGGTTTTGCCGTGGAATTTGCGTTTTGGGAGAAAACGTTTCTATTAGACTAAACCATAACGAAATCTAATAACTCTGATGTTTTTTTTTATTAATCGTAAACAACATTAATAGCTCTTCTTTTTTCTTAATTTATTATTATTTTTCATTTAAACGGTACTTACAGAATCAGAAAAATACGTTCTTTCCATTTACATCAATTCAACGAAAATCGATAATCTTATTTTCCAAATAAGACCACAGATAAAAACGACATACGAAAGAACACGTCAAACACGGTGGAATATATTTGTCTCATTTTTTTGCTTGTGGGGAAGAGAGATAGAAATATGTAGTGTGAAGTTTGTTCAATCCATTGAATCGACAGGCAAGTGAACAGCCATGGAAGCCACTAAAGTTTTAGCAGAATACCAAATTTATCATACATGATCATGAACAGTCGCTGGAATGACATTTTGATGGCATTTTATTTAAAATTAGTGGAATCGGCCCCCAGGTTTGATACAAAACTTGGTACGCAGGCTTCCGTCCACTTGGCTCCCCTAACATGGATCCCCAGGGGATTCATTTGGATTTTTTGTCCTCACGGATCCCTTGGCCAAGAAGAATCACTTTAGGGTCCCCTGGGAGGTTTATTTGTACTGGAACATAAATAAAAAATAAAAAAACAAAATATTGAGGGCTTCCTCTTGAAGGTTAGAATATAACATGCCTGATGCATATATAAATATGCAATCATGAACTATCTTCTTGAAGTTCTATAATAGATTTAGTATGTGTGTTGTTGAGTTGCGTTTTATGTCTCTGCGTGTGTGTGTGTGTGCACTTAATTATTTAAACTCTCTCTCTTCTATAAATAACTTTCTCTTTTTTCGAGCATAGAACCGACTCCTTTTTTGAAGTTGTTTAAGTGGAATACTTTTGTCCAAAGTTCAAATGATTGAACTTTTGTTGAATTTAGTGGCAGTGTGGAGAATAATCAAAATGAATCCACCAGGGGATCTGTGTTGAGAAATAACCCAAATAAATTCCCAGCGGATCCGTGTGGACAAAAAATCCAAATGAATACTCCAGGGGATCCTTGTTAGAGGAGCCAAGTGAACGGAAGGGTTTGAGGGCCTTTCCATCCTTTCCCACTTCGGTGGTGTTATCTGTAACTGTAAGGGTAGAAAGAGCGGTTTTGACTCTATAGGCAGGAAACAATTCTCAGCTCCAAAGCAACATAATGGTACTTCTCGAAGCATACCTACTCATCACGATGGGTAACTTATACTAAATAACAAATATGATTGAGACTAAAATATAAATATCATAGTAGCTAGAGGAGTGGGACGCTTTTCCTTCGTCGTTGTTTCCGGTAAAATACTACCCAGATATGTTCAAGTCAAGAGTTTAGAGGTGCTTTCTAGCCAAGCATGCTACACTTTTGGCTACATCATCGCTTTTCATCATGTCAGATCAGAGCGCTGTCATGTCAGAGCGATGTTAGTTTATCTAACGGTTCAATAGTGCAACTTAGAATCCAACGATACCGGATTCGGTCCCAGGCTCCGCACCAATAACTTTTCTAGGTTATGGGCGGTTTTCATCGCTCCGTGTTGCTAAGCCGTTAGTCCCGGCTGTTATTGATTAATAGCAGTCGTTAAACCATGTTAGAGGCCTTCGGGCAGCCTAAAAAACTATGACACCAGAGGCCAGCACTACCTCATACGACATACAAACATCATGTCAGATCGTGGTCAAACAAACGATTAATTAAATACTTATTAGCAATTATACCACCATAGCAAAATGATAAATCAAATGCTACCAGAGGTGTATTGAAAATCGTTGCAAAGAACGGGCTGAAAATAAACATGAAAACGCTAAGGAAAATAAGCCTAATGAACAACGTGAAACATTTGCTTTTTTTTGACAAAGTGCGGCGACATCTTGTCGGCATCTTTTTATCTGATCAAATGAAGCCTTTTACATATTTATAAGCAGGAGCAAAACTACCACAATTTGAGGGAAAACAAAATGGGAAAGATTACACGAAATACCTAATTTAAAATTAATGTTACAAGAAGTATACACAAACTTATAGCTCACAGAGTTTAGGTAAAAAATTAGATAGAAAATAAATCTCATGGCTTTATCAATCGCAACCTGTTTGGAATCGAAATCGGTTTCTGAGAAATGAAGACATTAAGGTGTCCATAAAAGACTTCTTTAGCAAGTGCTTAAATTGTAAACCGAAGCAGACCGATACAAAAAATAATTACAGATTTATGAAGGCGAGAGGTATGATAAAAACAAGATTAAAATAGCTAAAAACTGAGTAATTGAACATGCTATGGAATAGGAATACGTTTATATTGACAGAACTGCCCAAACAGTTGTCTCCAAATGTCTTTGACCTGTAGCGGACGCAAAAACTATGTACTTGAGCTATAAATAAAATATACTCGTACAAGTTATAGTACACAAGAAGGATAATTCGACAAGCTAGGTTATGTTAACGTGACAATAATAATACATGCTAAATGTTAACGTAACACCAATATATATTAACTTCTCGCAAAAACAATAGATTGCGAGAATTTGTAAAACCGCCTATAATTTAGATTTAAATAAAAGCGGTCAAGTGTGGGCTCGACACAATTTCCACAGTTATGCCAATAACAAAAACTTATTATTCACCAAAATCTTGAATCACAGGTATGAATTTACGTGAATCAAACTGTTTAAGAATAATAAATTAAAATAAATAAATTTTTGATATTATTATTGATTACTAATGTTAATCTTATGTGACAGCGTTACTGATATTGTTAATTGTAAGGTGTCAATTATTTAAGACATACTTATTTATTGATTTAAATCTTATATAACCCTATTTGCAAAAGATATGGAAGTAGGTACTTAGAAATATTGAAAACAAATATCATTAAATATATGGACTATCAAGGATCAACTATCATCAATTATTCGCCTTCTTAATTTCTAAAAACCAGACTAAGTCAGAGCCGGTTAGGATTTTAAAAATGTAGATCCAAAAGATCATTGGCTCCATAATATAATCAAACTAAAAAGCAATAAAAGAACGAATATATTCCTAGGTACAGAATATAAATTAGTAAGTAACTATAAAAACTAAAGTATATGTACCTACTTTTCACAGGTATATAGAGGTCATAAAACTTAGGAACATTTAATGTGAATGCAAACTATCTGCTTAAGAGGTCTAAATATAATCTTATTCTTATCATACAAGTATAATAATAAAACAGTTAAAGACAATACTTTATTTATTAAAATATCATTGAAACATAACGTAACCAGCCTCTTAGCAAATTAACAACACTTATTGGCATTTTAGCATACAATATAAGAAATCACGAGAAAAAATGAGACTATTGTTCCTAAGTCTTAGTAGTAAATAATATGGCGACTTTTGTTGCCGACTTCACAAGACTACAAGTTGGCAATTAACTCAACGCAAAGGACACAACTCTCAAACTATTTGAGAAATTTAGTCGCCGAAAATAATGCAACGTAAAAAGCATTCTATAATCTTGATCATTATTCATTGATTTTCTCAAAACGTCGTAATTTTTCTTTAACGTCAACCAATCGTGATGCGAAACACGGCGCGAGAAAAAGTCTAGAACGTACCTAGTATTTATGTTTAAGAGCTACTATTACTTATTTTTACGTTAAGACAAGACAAAAACTCTACACCCGTATCAGCGTGGGACGCCTTGCGACGATAGTCTTCGCAGAATATAGTTGGCAACGGCTAGATGAAACCAGGATATCCAATGGGAGAGGTTTATGCCAAGCAGTAGACTGATCTCTTGCACTGCCACATGCTACATGACAAAGATTTGTCATGATACGTGGTGGACAGCCTGATGAGAGTTCCAGGGAGATACTGCATGCAAACAACATTTATGGGCAAGCCTATATTCAGCAGCAGACGTCTTCTGACTCCTGGTGATGATGATGGCGGCCACATTTTACTTAAGCACGTTAGTAATCTGAATTACAAACCAGTCGAGAATTTATCAAGGAAAGGGTGCGTTTGCTTGGTTCAATTGCTCTCAAAAGGGTTCCTTTATTAATTTTGTTATTGTTATTAGTTTTATCTTCACATACTCGTACTTACCTACCAAATCTTATCGAAATCTATCAATTAAGTAATAACTAAGGACTGAATTCTTTTAAGTCTAGGCCATCCACCATCTTTGACTTAATCTGGCCTTCGCATCTGAGTGAAGGTCGATCGCAAGATTCGCGAGCCTATTGAACAGTTTTTACGACTTTTCTTGTAAAAGTTTGAATAAGTAAATAGTTTGTAAATACACATTCTAATAAAAATAAATTAATATAAAAAAACCGACTGCGAACAAAACTAAAAAGAGGCAATCAAGTTTTAGATTCTTGATTTTGAAATATAAGGTAGGTATAGTCGGAGGCATGAAGAGTAAGCTCACCAGCTTTAGCTAATAGGAGAAATGAAATGCATGATTCCTCCGACTGTACCTTATATTTCAAAATCAAGAATCTAAAGCTTGTTTGCCTCTTTTTAGTTTTGTTCGCAGTCGGGTTTTTTGTTTTTATAATATAATTTATTTTTATTTTAAACTTTTAGTTTCCCTGATATATTATGCAATCATTTTGAAGACCTTCATTTTTATAGATTTTGGTATTTTTTTGTTCCGTCGGAAATACTATGTGGCAGAAGCCGCTATATTAGTTTTCTTGACACTTCATATATTCTATAGCACTCTCGTGATTAAGACGAATCCATTGATACCTTAATTATCAAAATCCATCAAGTCGTTTCGGCTGTAGGACGCGCCAAAGAAACGTTCAAACAAACAAACAAACATACATATAACCGTCCGCAATCGGATAAAAACTCAAGTAATTAGACTGGCTCGTATCTCTTGTTCTAAAGAGATCATTGGCTCGATCCAATAGTCAGAGGCGATATTTAACGCTGTAGTGTAATAGAACCGGCGGCCTCGGTGGGTCACTGGCTCATGATGTCACTAAAGAAATATAAGCGAGCGAAAAATTCCGCTTGGCTTCTGTACAGTCTGTGCCAGTAGGTTATCTACATGCAAAGCGCGAGATTTTGATCACACACACACTAATTAGCGATTTGTTGGAATTCTGCAGCAATCATTGACAAAAAAAAATAAAAAAAATTGTGAAATGTTTCATAGCCTAACCCTACTATCAATCAAATGAATAATCTTCTTCTTCATTGTTTCAAGATATCAATAATAATATCTTAAATGGCAAGACTATTATCATATTTTCGGACAAAACTTGGCAATTTCCACAGCAGCGTTATTGATGTCCAAATTAAGGACATGCAACATCTTTCGAATAGCAGCACCACAATCACACTCCATCCTGTCTCCTATACCTCATCGGAGCATATTGTCTCTAAAGTACCCAACACCATGGATTATAATTATGGTATTTCCATAGTGGCCACTGTAGTTCATACCCTGGTGGAAGTTTCCGCAGGATGCTTAAAGACAGGATAAAACGGCGTAGGTATCTACCTTGCCATGTAAATCTGTGTCATTGTTTACCTGTATAATAAAAAGAACTGAGTGAATTACTTCAACTAGATTAAGGCCAAACCTACAAATAGTAGATTGTAGGTTTGCTGAAAACTCTGACCAGGCATTTAGACATTTATAGTGGACTAGCTGCACCTGCGGCTTCGTGTTTCTCTAGGTTAAAAGTACTGTATGTACTATTCCGAGACATAAAATACCAATATACTCGTACCAACAATTGAATAAAATTCCTTCAGCCGTCAAAAAGTTTTTATCGATTGCTCGGCTTTTACCGATCGGATTGAGAAACCTATTATACCTATATACCTGTTTTTAAGTCAAACCCTAACCTATCCAACGGTGAAAACCGCATCGCATTCGGTCCAGTAGTTTTTACGTGATGCGCGAACATACAGACAAACATTAAAAATATCAAACAAAGAAACAGACAGACACGAATTTAAAAAATGTTCTTTTCTTGTTCAATAGCTTATTTAAAGTACCCCAGACCATTTTTTTTTCTTAATTATCTTCATTGTACAGACTTTTTCGTTCTTATTGCTTTACTATAAATATAGATATATGCTTTCATAAACCTAGGGCTCCTATCCTACTGTAGACAGCCAACCAATTGCCTATCGTACAAATTCTCCATACTGTTGATTCAATATTATAACTGCTCCGCCAAGTTTTGGGGGCCGGTCATAAAAAAACTAGCTAGTATTGCGCACGAGTTTGCTTTATTAGGGCCGGTTCACTTCCTGGCCCAATCGGAATCGTTAATAGACATATATACATAAACCTTTGTTGTAGAACAAAGAATCGGTTGGCATTGAATTAATAGGACTTTATAGTTAAGTAAAAACAAAAATTGAACTGCGAAAAATAAATTAGATTCTATGCAAATGGTAGGTATTATCAAATGTAGAGGACAATGCCAATTAAACTAAAAATTTCAAGCCTAAACAATAAACGTAATTAAAATGGCTTTCAAAGACTTTAAAAACAATCTTAATAAAAAGGACTGGACAGTGGCTACACTTCATACACTATCTTCATGGGGAAAAGTATGCGATATCGCGGACTAAAAATCTATCATTGCAATACCTACGAGTCGCCTAACATACATGGAAAGAATCCACAGAACTCACATTAGTCACAACTGACTTACGAAAAACAGTAACTCATGCTAATTACATTAATTACGTATTACAATGTATTAGCGTATATAAATAGCAGTAGGTATACACGTGTCATTACCATAGCATTGTAGCGACATCTTAAATAACAATGGTGCTACAATTACATGACACCCAAATATGGTGAGTGATAGAACATTATCATAATTGGTATGCTCGAATTGGTTTACGAATTTGAGTTTGGATAATGAGGGCTTGTTTTAATTACTGCGTCTTTTTTTCTACACTTACTGTTACTACAAAGGCCAATGTTTTAAAGGCTTAATAATAATAGTAAATCTTTATTTCTGACGTAAATGTCCATAATACACCAAAAGAAATCATTTTTATAAAAAAAAAAACTTAACACAAAAATTAAATTAACACTGAGAAAATTCACTTTTTAATACCTATTAGCAACTGTATTAAATGTGCTTGCAATGGACAATCAGGTGGTTTAGCAATGGTATTCAGAATGCTATTAACACTGCCTCGAGTTCTGCGTAAGAGAGATGCCGCCTTCTTTCTTATGATCGCGTAAAAATCATCAGTGCGTGCCTCTGCGAACATTCCAGACGCACTGCAAAACCGAGGCAGGCCCAACAGCACCCTGAATCCATTATTATATTGAACCCGCAGAGCGCTGCAGGCCCTCTGCGTATAACGGACCCAAAGGCTGCTCGCGTAAAACGACTGGCAATATGCCTTAAAAAGAGTAATCTTAACATCGGCGTTACAGCGAGCAAACCTACAAGCCAGCATGTTGCATCTGACCGCCAGCGCCCTGCGTTCCCTCTCAATGTCCTGATCGTCCCTAAGATCGTTTGTTACAATATGACCCAGGTATTTAAAGTTGTTGACAATATTTAAAGGAGCTCCATTTAGGGTGACAGGGGAAACGTGGTTGGGTAATTTATTTCCAGCTTTAAAAATCATTATCTCACCTTTTTGTTACATTGTATCGCAATCCATGTGTTTCTGCGTAAGATTCACAACAGCTAATTAATTTTCTTAGACCGCCGATTGAGGGGCTCAGCAACACCATGTCATCAGCATAGCTAATGTTGTTAACACAAGTATTACCAACATAGCAACCCGCACGCATGTTGCTGAGCTCCACAATCAGCTTATTGACATACAAATTAAAAAGTTTCGGTGATTTTAGTCCGCCCTGTCTAACTCCACATTCTAATTTATAAGGTTCGGACACCTCATCCACCCATCTCACACAGTTCACTTGGTTCTGGTACCAATGTTTCAAAATTCCTATTAGTTCTATGGGAAGATTAATGCCCTGTAGTTTTTTCCAGAGTATGTCGTATGACACAAGATCGAACGCTTTCGTAAATCTAGGAAACATGCGTAAATATGTGTTTTCCGGTCAGAAATAATATCTGACAGTATGCTTGAGACTAAAGATGGCGCTCTCAGTAGACAACTCAGTTCGGAAACCAAACTGAGGATCGTGTAGATGAAGATAGTCATCGAGGCACTTCTCAAGCAAACTATCAAATACCTTGGCTATAATTGTAGCGAGCGAAATTGGCCTGTAATTGTTTTTGTCTGCGGTATCACCAGTTTTGTTTTTTACAATGGGTACAACTATTGTTTTAATTAGGTCTGGGGGCAGATGAGAGTGTCCAAGGCAAAGGGAGAAAAACATAGCGAAAACCCTCCCTAGGTGATATCCAGCACATTGCAAATGCTCGATGCTGAGACTGTCGTGACTAGGAGATTTGCACTTGGTCATTTTACGAATCACGGTAAGAATTTGTTTCGCGGAAAATCTAACTTTTAAGTTTTTATCAGACGTCTCAGCATCCAGTTCCTGCGACACAGCTTCAAGTGGAGATTTAACCTGAAAATGGTTCTTAAACAAGTTGGCAATCTGTTTATTTTTACAAACTCCGTCTACACTTATAGGGTAGCTATTTAGCATTAAATTATTAGTGCATTTCCAAAAGTTTTTAAAATTCTTATCAGTGTGTTCATTAACAATTTTATCCATTGTTAACTGATCCTCCCTATTTTGGCACCATTTCAGTTTAGATTTAAATTCCTTTCTACTATTGCACATTTCTTCGTAAAAGGTACCTGATTGAGGCTTCCTCGCTAATATCCATTGTTGGAACATGATACAAGCTTTCCTATGAGCTTCAGCTACGTGTTTGTTCCAAACGGCTACACTTTTCTTTTTACGTCTATTTCTATTACATGTTTTGATTGCAGCTTTACTTAGAATTGAAACTAAATTAGAGTACATATTATTGAGAATATGTTTATGTTTAGTGATATTACAAAATGTATCACTGCATTGACTAAATTCTATAGGAAAGTCTATGTCTCTTAAATATTTATTACATATGATATATTAGCTAAATTACAATAGATAAAAAGCGGCAAATGGTCAGACCAATATATGTCGTTATCCGTACTAACTTTGACAATGGTTTTTCCAAGCTGCCTTAGTCACTAATTAATGATCCAGTCACCTTTTGGATCCATTCGCATCACTGATATATATGTATGCACCGGAAATTATACCTAAATAATCTACATCAGCTCAAGTCCAAGGGCTTAAGATAGTTTGTGAGGCTATTTATATTTATTAGGAAAAACGAAAAGCTTTTGTATTAGGAACCAGCAATGAGGATAATACGCACAGGAGGAAGTAATCACAGAATCTCTCCTATCTTGTTTTACATAATTCTATCAGAACACATAATCTGCCAAACATATTTGTTTGATCTATTTCATAAACAATTTCCTTATGCGCCCCTCTAGCTCCCTAAGCCTACCCTTTTGAACAATATTACCCCTCGTTCCTGCATCTTCCCTATCGGGCGAATTACGAAACTTTTGCGGAAATATCCCTGAATCCCGGAAACTTATAAGTAGAAGTTTTCCTGAAGAACAGATGGTGTGCAAACACTACATAAACATATTAATAAATTGTATTATATTCAGGGGTTTATGTTATCTTTAGCGGAAGAAAAAACATTTATTCTGGTAAAAAAGACAAATTTGAGATATGTACTTACGAGTATCCAAGGACGATAAGTAAATGGTTGTCTAGAAATTCGCGGATAGAAGATATGAATAAAGGTCATAAAAGCTAATAAAAAATACTCAACAAGCGTACACAGCAACAGTGACAACTTGCTGTCCATTGGAGATTAGGTGTAGGTGGCCTTCATAGACGATGGTATCAGGCCATCAATGGACAATAATAAAATAATAATGTCACTGTCGCCGCTGCCTAAGACAGAGATCAAGATCAATACTGTATCTCGCATAATCTTTTCGGTGTTTGAGTTAAATTAATTATTTAAAGGTTAAGTAAATTATATCAGTCCAAATGTCAACCTGTTTGTAGATAAAATCGTTTACAGATCTTTTATCTCATCTCACAAATAGTGTAATCAAATTCAAGTTATTAATCAAGTGATCATAAGTCCATACGTGATAAGTAGGTATCGAATTTGTTACGTAATATCAAGTTATGCCATAACTCACACGTAGATATCGTTGACAGTTTAGTATTTAACTAAAACGCCGCAAGTTTCAAGGCGGCTTGCGCAAGGTTTGAAACTACTGAATACGATTACGGCTGATCCATTGTCTTCAGCAAGTAACATCGTAGGTTTTAACCTACATCAATTCAACTTGAAAATATGGATTCCGTTAAGCATTGCATTGATGTAGCGAGTAAACAAATCAAGTACCGTGATGAAATAATGGCTCCGGAACAAACAGACAAGACCTCGACATATGTCGAATGTTTTAAAGGAAAAACAAGCAGCATATTTACATTGAAAAACTACTCTAAAAATCGTTTTTTTTACAATGTTTACATATATTTTTATTTTGCTTTGTCATCTAGTTGTGAGCTATCCTGAATGTTTCAGCCGGCTAACTAATCGGGAAGTGCTCAAAATTTGAGTTGCAAGATTCCACCCGGAACGACAGACAGATAAACAAGAAAGTGACTAAATAAAAATGTGGTAAAAATAATTACATCACTTTGGACTGTCATTATGGTCCTGGTTCCTGGTCGAATATTTACTCTCCAAAACCTAGCTTACAGAAATACATTAATCACAGGGCAGAACTTTACTTTTTATGATTTTTGCTATATCGCCTGCTTAGCTAGAACTTACCTAATTGGATAACGGACGAAAATCGAACCCTCAGCGCGACACATGCCTTTACCAATTCGGCTACCAGTACTACACCGCTAAAAAGCTGAATGAAAAATTTGGATAAAATTATTAGATACGAGTAAGATCTCTACTTTTTTTGACACTTCTTATTGTTGATTCTTAAATTCTATTCTCTTCTCTGTAGTTCGGCGGTTTTACTGTTTAAACCAGAACCTGTGACTATTTGCCGAAACAATATTGACCATCCTTGGGCTACTAGTAGATCTCATTTACATTATTGGAACACACCAATGCCATTAATATTAGTGTTGACTTCCATCATGTACCGACTTTAAGTATGGGATGGATACGGTACAAGGCAGTAGTTACGTACAGACAGACATACGTGATTGGCCACTGCTTTATAACAAGTAGTGATAGAAGAGAGATAGTGACAGAACCGGACAACACATATGGCACTTTTTACGCGATGGCAGTTCTAGTTCGTTTTAATCACTGTGAAATTAAAATTGTCTACACCCTGCAGGCTTTAAGCTTCGGTGGCGTACTTAAACTGGCCGCCAAACTAAATTGAAATCCACATTAACCGTCGAAAATCTTCATATTATATTGTTCCGCCCCATCAACTGATTTTAGATCATTGTTTCGTCACTTCAGTGTTATTTTGGTACCTGAAACGTGTCATTATTCATTTCGCCAAGTTCCATGACACTTGGAGACGTTAACGACCCGAGCGTTATTATCTTAGATGGGAAATGGCAACAGGTGTTCTAAATGTGTGATAATAATTGCTGAATAATTATCGCCTTTTACAGTCTACCGGACCTGATAACGCATTCGATTAGCGTTATCAGACGTCTGCTTAGAGGTATTATATAATACTGAGAATATTTATTGTTACTGAACCGGACTTCGGTGTCACCGTTATGTTATCAGCTTTCCCAGTCCCTGGAGTTCGGAATACATTTCAGCTTGTTTCAAAATTGCTACTTCTTTGCGCCGATATCCTACCGCTATCTTTCATGAATACAGATATCAACATCTCTTAACATTAAGCGTCAGTAATGGAATGTATATAGAGTCAGCCAGGTGTATTAACAACTTGAAAAAAACGTCTGGTGGGAACTGGACTGGATGAGAAGAGCCGAAAATCGGGCTCAGTTGCGTTCACTTGGACAGGCGTACGTCAAGCAGTGGACCAGTATAGGCTGATGATGATTGTTGGGATTGGGACGTTTAATGACATTATGCCTTATTCTGCAGAGGGGGTGGACTGACGGTTAAGCTTCACTGACACAATATAATACGCTTGAGAATATCTTAACACAAAGAAGTTTCCAATCAGATTAAATAACTAGACATGTACTTATAGAAGAAACTGTACACTCCAACAAGATCTTCCGTCTCGGTGGTCTAACAGAATCCATTGAATGTGACTCAGATTGAGTCTTAAATTAGTCGTTAAAAGATTACTCGTGTTGTGCCCAGTCATGGTCAAAGATGAGGAGACAAAAGCAATTTGATAGGAGTCAATAAGGAAAATCTACGGCGGTATTTCAAAGTTGATTGTGCTGTTAGGTAACATTTGATCAGTTACTGATTCGCTATGACAATAAGGCCAGACATTACTCTAAAATCTGGCTTTGTTAGCTTAAATTGTGCTAATATAGGTCACATAATGGTTTCGGTAAAGTACCTATGATATGGTAGGTGGTGCGGAAGAAAGTTTTTAAATGTTAAATGTTAAGACCATACGATCAGAAAAATATGTCAGACAGTATAAAGTTAGTGTATTGTCGTATCAGTGTACAATTTTTTTGTAAGGTCCGTTTTTGTTCAACACCTTCACTTACGACCATATTCTTAGAAAACAGCAACTCCATAGCTTATGAAAACTAGCATAAAACAGACAATGGCAGAATTGTAGAGGCTGGTAGAGGTCAGCAGCATAATATACAGAATATAACATAATTACCTATTAGATGCCGGAGTGGGGTATGTGGTTCGGCAGGGCGAATAACGTTAGTTTATGGACTACTGAAATTTCGAAATTTTTCATTTATGAATTTATTTTTAAATATTATGCAAAAAATACTGTACATCAACCCCTATAGTAGCACAGAATAAATAATAGTATTGCTTAGTAATCAGCTGGGAAAAAACAATAATCATCTTGACCCTGAATTTACATTGCGTAATCAAATGCTAATGCACAGTAACTACCTAGTCAGTCGCATGTCAGTAGACGTCATAGTGAACATAATGTCGGAATTTTCTACAATGTTTGGTTTAAAAAGTGAATCATATCATAAAATTTGTAGTTTCATGAGAAGAAATTGTAAATTTGTAGTGTGTCAAATAATTTATGTGTGTATTGTGGTTCAATAAGTCTTCGGTGTATCCTTTACCTATACTACAAACACTTGTGCGTTCAACAACTGCAACAATAACAAACCCTGTCCCCCATGTACTTTCTCGTACTTCTGGACAGTCTCCAGTCAGAGACCCTTGGGGACTCTCTCTCAACGAATAATTTCCACCAGTGTGCCAGCGAGAGGAGTAGATGGAACAATATGTACAAACCTACTTTTTGGTGCAACGTGTTAGTAAACAAGCATTTATGGTTGTGGCTTATTTCTAAGATTTTACTTATGTATGGGAATTTTAAAATCGATGTATTCAACCATTGCACACGTAAACGAATTCTCATGCTTGATCGAACAAACCTGCTGCGTATATATAAGGATATTCAGTTACTCCTTGTTTAAACAACCAAAAAAAAGTGACTGCAGGCTAACTTCAAATTGTTATTGCATTCTTTAAGTAATAATCTGATGATTATAAATATAAAAATACAGATAATTTTCGACCCTGTCGGGCAAAGCAATTAGAAGAGAGGAGGACTTTTATTAGTTTAATCATTATTATTATTATTTTTAGAAAACGTATACGTTTCTCTCCAGCTACAGGGGTGAAAATTTGTACGGGCCGAGCCAAGTACTTTATCAAAAGAAAATCAGTCCAGTAGAACTCTAGTTATGGAAATCAGTTCAGCAGTTGGTAATAAGGAATTGAGTAAATCTGTTCAGCGGTACGTCAGGAATTAGAGAAATAAATTCAGCAGTTCGTCAAAAATTTCCGTACTAATTCGGCAGGTGTTAAGGATGACAGCTTTTTGTAAAAGGATGTATTTTGTTGGGGGAATGCAGAGAGTGCTCAGACTTGTGTGGAGTGTTTTCGGTATAATACCTGTGGTGGAAATAATAATTGGGATTGATCTCGTGGTGTTAACTCGCCATTGGTTTTAATTTCAATGGAGAGGTCGGTATGTTACGCTATTTTTAGTACAAGTGGAGTCGAGGTTGTGTTTGTTGGTTTCTGTAATATTTTTATAATAATGGATCTTAGTTTAATATTAAATTATCAATATCAGATTACTTTATTTATTTCATTCACTTTATTTATGTACTAGCTGTGCCCGCGGCTTTGCCCGCGTGGTCGCTTTGCCCCCTAAGCTATATTTTTACATGAACCGCGAATAAACATACAAACTAACAAACAGAAGGACACGATTTTTAAAAGTGTTATGTTCTTGTTCAGTACCTAGCTTATTTTAAGTACACTAGACCCTTTTTTTTTAATTATCTTTTTTGTACGGACTTTTTCGTTCTTATTGCATTATTATAAGTGTAGATATGGATAGATAGAAGATATAGATAGATAGATTAGTTAGACATCCAGGCTCATAATGTTAAAAGCTGAAGTAAAATCGCCGTAGCCGAACTCGGCATAGATGACTATTATTATTATTATTCATCACTATCATCATCAGCCTTTGTCAGTCCACTGCTGGACATAGGCCTCTCCCAAAGCTGGCCGATGAGCCCGATCTTCGGCTCCTTTTTTCTTTTAGCTGCCAGCGTACATCGTCGCTCCACCTAGCTGGAGGGCGCCCTACACTACGTTTACCGAGTCGCGGTCTCCACTCAAGAACACGTCTACCCCAACGGTTATCAGTCCTTCGACGGATATGACAGATACTGTTTTTTACTATGTTTAAGTAAACAAAAACAGATAAAAATATTATACAAAAATCTAAACCTAGGGTACCACAGGCAGCGGAGCTGGACCCATACTACCGATGGCTAGAGCTGCAGAGTGAAGAACCTCCTCATTAAACGCACTGGGACAAGGAGTACTGCCTTATTATTATTATTATTAATTATTTCATCCATTACCTACAGAAGCCAAAACCACAGTACATATATATATGGACTATATAATCATGTTCTGTGCCATAACCAATAAGTCAAGTGTATTAATATCAAACCAGCAACTACGAACCAAAAAAAATGGTGGCGTAGACGAGTTCTACGTGGAGACCGCGTGTAGGCAAATGTAGTTTAGGACGTCCGCCGGCCAGGTGCAGTGACGACCTGCGAAAGACGGCCGGCAAAAACTGGAAGTGAAGGGCCGAAGATCGGGCTCAGTGGCGTTCACTAGGAGAGGCCTACGTCCAACAGTGGACGAATATTCCGATGATAATGATGAATGAAGTGGTACAATTAAAAGTCATATTTATTTGGAGCCCCCATTCAATGCGTTATTTCAATAGAATATCTTCTTTTTTTTTAGGAAGTTTTTGCTGTTGGTCTCTAACTGACCTCTACATTGTCACCGGACGGTGGGGCGGGCGCGAAAGCACTTCGCCGCAATGCGTGACGCACGAGAGTATCGTTGTGTCATTTAACATTAAAAATTAAGTCTTAAAATGTAATGCGGACAATGGCCTCGTCAAAGATGCACTAAAAAGCATTGTGGGTCCAAGACCAACCAAACATAACAGCAGTAATTTATCAGTATTAGAATAATATTTAATTTTAAAGTCGGCTGTAAAAGGCTTCGTTATCAAATAATATAAATTAGTAACATAATAATAATGTCAAAATTAAAATTCAATAAAATATTATAAAAATAAATTATAAAAAGATTTAGTTACAAATATATAATTAAAATTCGACTAGTATTTAAATTGGGCTAGATTGAATAGTGAACAGCTTTAGGCTTTAACAGTTTGAAATTAATTTAGTCATTGGTTAGAAATTCCTTGATACTATAGATTGTTTTTGAGATAAGGAGGTTTTTTACCCGACAACAGCAAAGCAAGGGAAGGGAGTTTAACAGTCTATGTATGTATGTAATGTATCTATGTATGTATGTATGTAATGTATCTATGTATGTATGTGGGTATGTGGATGTTCCACCATAGCGTCGCCCCTATTGGTTCGATTTTGACAAGTGAAGTGTCAATCGATTCGTCTATAGCCTGAAAGGTCATAGGCTATTTTTTTACCCTACTACGGCAAGGCAATGCAAGCGTTATGTGTTCAAACTAAAAACTTGCTCCGATTTTGACAAGCGAGGTATCAATCTATTCGTATTCATTTATAGAGTGTCCATAAGCTTTTTTTTTACCCGTTTACGGCAAGGCAATGGATGGATTGTGTGTTCAAACTAAAACCTTGATCCAATTTTGACAAGATTGGTATCAATCGATTCGTCTTCATCGCAAGAGTGTCATAGGCTACCCGATTTTTAGTTTTTGAACATATAGATAGATAGATAGATAACTCTTTATTGAAACACACAAATAAAAAATCTTACAACTAAAAAAACAAAATTAATAATAAAGTGTCACAATGGGCGATCTTATCACAAGGAATAACGGAGGTAAAAAAAATAATAAAAAAATAAGGTAATAGGGACGGTGGTTTCAACCAATAAATAAATACATAAACCATAAATAAGCACTTAAAAATTACAAAATAATAATGAAATTAATTGGGAAAACACAATAGAAAATTGGACATATTTATATATATACTTACTATACTTACATATTTTTACATTATTCCGAAACATACCTTCAGTCTTAAAATCTTTAATGTGTTCTGGCAGTCTATTGAAAGGTTTTGTCCAGTAAATGTAGGTAGTTTATTTAAAGCTTTGATTTAACTTCACTTGTCTATCTATGTATGTATTTTGTCTGTCCTGGAATCTTGCAATTCAAATTGCGAGCACTTCCCGATTAGCTCATCATCATCATGTCAGCCTTTAGAAGTCCACTGCTGAACATAGGCCTCCCCCAAAGAGCACCATGACGAGCGATCTTGTGCCACCTCCATCCACCGACTTCCTGCGATGGCTACAATGTCGTCGGTCCATCGTGTGGGGGGTCTCCCCACACTTCGCTTGCTTGTTCGTGGTCGCCATTCGAGAACTTTTATTCCCCAGCGGTTGTCGGCTCTGCGAACTATATGGCCTGCCCATTGCCACTTCAACTTGCAAACTCTGACAGCTATATCGGTAACCTTCGTTCTTCTACGGATTTCCTAATTTCTGATTCTATCACGTAGTGAAACACCGAGCATAGCTCTCTCCATTGCAACTCTGAGCTTTTGTATGACACCAATATAGTTAGCAACCACGTCTCATCACTGCCGTATGTCATCACTGGCAACACGCACTGATTATAAACTTTCGTCTTGAGGCTCTGCGGTATCTGCAACGAGAAGATATGGCGTAATTTCCCGAACTCTGCCCATCCGAGTTGGATTCGTCGGTTGACCTCTTCGTCGAAGTTGGATCTACCCAGTTGGATCGTCTGACCCAAGTAGACATAGTGATCAACAGCTTCGATAATATCGTTCCCAACATAAACCGGCATGGGCATTTGACATGATGTTCGTTTTGCCCATATTCATTTTAAGATCCACCTGTAGGGAAACAATATTGAGGTCACTGAGCATTGTGCTTAGGTCTTCCAGGGTTTCAGCCATGATGACTATATCATCAGCAAATTGAAGGTGAGTGATGTATTTGCCATTGATGTTAACACCAAATCAGTTCCAGTTCAGAAGCTTGAATATATCTTCCAGTGCAGAGGTGAACAGTTTCGGAGAAATAACGTCTTCCTGTCCTTTTTGCAGCTGGATAGAATTCGTGCTCTGATCCTGAAGACGAACTGTCATGGTGGCCTTGCTGTACAAACACTTCAACACTTCGATCTACACCGGTACAATCAATCTGGCACTGCTTTAATGACTGTAGCACTGCCCAGGTCTCGACTGAATCAAAGGCTTTCTCGTAGTCCACAAACGCTAGACATAGTGGCCGATTATACTCTTCGGTCTTCTGTATAATCTGCGGGAGCGTATGGATGTGGTCTACGGTGCTAAAGCCTTTCCGGAATCCAGCTTGTTCGGGAGGCTGAAAGTCGTCAAACCTACGAGCGAGACGGTTTGTAACTACTCTCGAAAAGAGCTTATAGACGTGGCTCAGCATCGAAATGGGCCTATAATTCGTCAAGAGGGTTTTTCACCTTTATTAAGAACAAAACCACTACGCTCCTGTGCCACGCCTCTGGCGTATTACCCTCGAGGATGACGGAGTAAAAACAGCTTCTGAAGGACTTTAAGTGCTTTAAGTACCGGTGTTCCACCCACTTTCAGTAGCTCTGTCGTTATTCCGTCCTCTCCTGGTGCCTTGTTGCTCTTAAGCTATTTGAGAGCCATTCTGGTCTCATATAGTCCTGGATATCTGACGTCCGGGATATCTTCGGTATAATGTCGGGTCAAACGGGCTTTTGCATCGCTAGTCCTGCTAGGAGGACTACGCGATGAGGTGTATAATTGTCCATAGAATTTCTCGAGCTCACTCAAAATCTCTGGCTTCGACGAAACGATGCTGCCATTATCAGTTTTCAGCTTCGTCAACAGGCTTTGCCCAATAGACAGATCTATTGCGAACACTTTGGAGCCCTTGTTCCGCTCTATTACGTTCTTAATACAAGTAGTATTATAGGAACGCAAATCGTGTCACATTGACTTGGAGATCTGTTGACATATCCACTGATGACTGCAGCCTCATCTCGCCTCATTCTGCCATAAGTTTGAGTGTATGGTCAGAGAGTTTCTGTGTTTATTTTTTTGTGGGGGGCTTATTCCCGATTAGCTATCTGGCTAAAACTTTCAGGGTAGCTCACAAACCGATGACAATGCAATAAAAAAAAAAAAGCCAAAAGCCAAAAAAAAACTCGAAATTGAAACGTAAAAGATACAAACCTTTTTTTTTTTTTTTTTAATTATTCTTATTCTACATATTAAATCGAAGAGGAATCGGTACCAATAAGTTTTTATTTAAGTTGTTACACAAGATTTGAACTAATGTTGAAAGTCCTGTTGAAGTTTTCATTTCACTGTATCAAGTATTAGGTCGCTGTTTGGCCTCTACACAATACTAGTCCTACATGAGTTAAATTCTTGTGTAACACGTGAAAAATCATATAGGATGAGTTAAAACTTACAAAAAGCTAAAACCTTGAAGTGCGCGGTGATTATGTCAGTCACGAATAATCATTTAGCACGTTCTGTTACTACAACGCGCGGTGATAAAAAACGTACGTAAGTATATTTTAATTTTGTAAATGGCATCCGATAACAAGTCAATTTAATGCTGATAGTAAAAACAGTTGTGTGAATGTTGTTATTTAATTTATGTGCTCAGATTAAATGTATGCTCATTATTAGAAAATTTTGTAATAATTGAGATTGTACTCGTAATTGTTGATACTGCAACTCGTTTTTAAATTTGAATTTAGATCAAATCATGAATAAGTATAATTAAAAAAAAGAAGCTTTTACTGGTTTTTTGTTAATGAACGTCACTGTTTTTGTTGCTTTGTTACTTCTTACGTTTTTTTTCTGGGTTTTTTTTCTTGTCATCGGTTTGTGAGCTGCTACCCTGAAAGTTTCAGCCAGATAGCTAATCGGGAAGTGCTCGAAATTTAAATTGCAAGATTCCAGGACAGACAAAATACATACATACAAGTAAAGTTAAATAAAAGCTTTTTTTTTAGGTTAATCTAATATTATTTATGTTACTCATCCGTTCTATAGATTACCGTAACTGAAGACGGACGCTGCTTCGTAGATGGAAAAGGTATGGGCTTTTTCTATCAGCTATTGAGTCATCATCATCATCATCTTAATATTCATGGGATGACTACATATAATTATGATGATTCCATTTTTATACGCTTTATATTAGCTTCACTTGTATGTTTGTAACCAACTCCTTTGGACGCTATTATGACCCACTTTAAACTTCAAATTCAAAGATTTCATTCAAATTTTGCACACCTGTCAAAGACCGACGACTTATAATTATTTATAATATAAGTCGTCGGTCTTATATTTTTTAATAGTGTAAATAAGAAAAAAAAAATTAAAAAAAAGCGTGGGGTGCTTTTTAAGATATTATCGAAATGATAATCCTTCTTCTCATATCTGTCAATGAAATATTTATAACTATTGACCCATGTACCCCACGATTTTTTTGAAATAAAACATTTTTTTCTTATTTACACTATTAAAATTTATTTTCTATTTTTTAGTTTGGTTTTCTATATAAAGCGTGTTTTTTTAGTTTTTATAAACTATGATTTATTTTGGTCGCATTGTTTAGCATATTCTGCCCTTGCAAGCCTTCGATTCAGAACCCATGCTAATCTTTCCAAGAAAACAATAGGTATATATAGGTATGTAAATATACTAGCTGTGCCCGCGGCTTTGTCCGCGTGGTCATTTCAGTTAAAAGTATCCCACACGTGTTATTCCAGGAACAAAAGTACCAATAAAGTACAATATACTACATTTCGTCAAAACTAGTTCAGTTGTCAAATAGTTTTTATCGATTGCTCGGTATCTAATCATCGGATTAAGATACAAGGTACCCCAAGTTTTTAAGTCAAACCTTAAGCTATCCAACAGTGAACCCGATCGCAGTCTGTCCAGTAATTTTTACGTGATGCGCAAACAAACATACTGACAAACAGATAGACATGATGTTATATTATTGTGCAGTAACTTATTTTAGGTGCCCAAGACCATTTTTAACAGACTTCAAAAAAGGAGGCTGTTCTCAATTCGACCCGTATGTTTTTTTATGTTTGTTACCTCAGAACTCCGTGATTTGAGAACCGATTTCGGTTATTTTTTTTATTTGCGAGGATGTACTTTCAGATTGGTCCCATAGATTTTTTATCAAAATCGGTTCAGTAGTTTTTTAACCTGTTCCAATAATAAGAAAAAAAAAATCGCGCGTTCGCGAAGTACGAGAGTTTGAAGACGGTTGTTCACGTTTTTGTCAAAAAAATAATATTTTTATCTTCTTTGTGTAGACTTTTTCGTTATTATTGCTTTATTATAAGTATGGATAGATTTAGAAGACTTTCAAATACGAATCTAAAAATAATCCAACCATACCAATTACAATGTACGAAACATCTTTTAATTTCGCAGTCATCAGCTAACAATAAGACATCCATAACAGGGCATCCACGTGTGTCCGTTCAACCTTGTACTACGAGTATTGGTTCAACTGTGATTGAACTCATGAAAATTTGTTTAGCGCAAGCTCGATAAAACACAAGCTGGTTCCAGTTTTGGAGAGAAACCCCAAACTATGCCGGTGTACAAACTTACCTAACTAGGTACGTACGGACCTCGATTCTCAAGGCGGTGCCGTTACAGCCAAGACATCTGAAATAGAATGCTCTGACATCCAAGCTGATGCGTTGATGTTAATAACCTGTCTCGCCGACCTAGGTCCACGTGTGACTTTATAATTAGAGCTAGACGTTCGAGAGTGCCTTTTACGACAGTGATGGATGCTGAAAAAGTGGTAGACGCACACTAACACATGCGTCCACAGGCACTCGTCTTTGCGGTTCCATTAAGAGGAAATATCTGGACGAATTTCCTACACTGCCATATTCCTCTGTATACTCCTTGGGTTTTGGCATTAGAGCGATCATCTTTTGATATATGAATTGTATGATACTGAAAAAGTGATAGACGCACACTAACACGCGTCCACAGGCACTCGTCTTTGCGGTTCCATTAAGAGGAAATATCTGGACCAATTTCCCACACTGATATATTCACCTGTATACTCCTTGGCTTTTTGCATTAGAGCGATCATCTTTTAATGCAAGAATTGAATGATACTGAAAAACTGATAGATGCACACTAACACATGCGTCCACAGGTACTCGCCTTTAGGGTTCCATTAAGTCAAAATATCCAACCAACCAACCACCACACTGACATATTCCCCTGTATACTTCCTGGGTGTTGGCATTAGAGCGATCTGTTTTTGATGTATGAATTGTATGATGCTGAAAAAGTGGTAGACGCACACTAACGCATGCGTCTACAGGCACTCGTCTTTGCGGCTCCATTAAGAGGAAATATCTGGACGAAAACCCCACACTGACTTATTCCTCTGTATACTCCTTGGGTTTTGGCATTAGAGCGATCATTTTTTGATGTATGAATTGTATGATGCAGAAAATTGGTAGACGCACACTAACGCATGCGTCCACAGGCACTCGTCTTTGCAGTTCCATTAAGAGGAAATATCTGGACGAAAATCCCACACTGACATATTCCCCTGCATACTCGTTGGGTTTTGGCATTAGAGCGATCATTTTTTGATGTATGAATTGTATGATGCAGAAAATTGGTAGACGCACACTAACGCATGCGTCCACAGGCACTCGTCTTTGCAGTTCCATTAAGAGGAAATATCTGGACGAAAATCCCACACTGACATATTCCCCTGCATACTCCTTGGGTTTTGGCATTAGAGCGTTTTTATACGCTTTATATTAGCTTCACTTGTATGTTTGTAACCGACTCCTGAAGTCTATTATTTGGTTAAAATAACTATTGTTTCGAAACATCAATTTAAAAAAATGTCGTAACTTAAGTGCCTATGTATACATTCTACATATTTATGTATGTACATAAAAGTTTTCTGCATTTCAACTTATTTATCTACTCGTATATAGATTTCAAAATCGCTCCGTGCTTCGAAGGGCACGTTAAGCTGTCGGTCCCGGCTGTTATTATTAGCAGTCGTTAAGCCATGTCAGAGGCCCTCGGCCCTCGGGCGGCTTGACAAACTCTGACATCAGAGGCCAGCACTACCTCATACGACAAACAAACAAAGTTACATTTTATGAAATAACTAGCTTTCGCCCGTGACTTCGTCCGCGCGGACTACAATTTATCGAAAAAAGCATCCTATGTTCTTCTTGGATATTAAAAACCAATGCAAAAGTAGGTATAGCACCAACGCTCTTAATGTTTTTTGACAGACTTGTTATTTCGTTTCCATAGCAACCGTTCCTTGCAGCGAGTAATCAACATTTTCCAGTTTCCCCGTGGAAACTTACTATTTTCCAGGATAAAAAGTATCCTATGTTTTATTCCAGGTTATAAGCTATCTCCATACCAAATTTCCAGCCGTTATCGCGTGAAAGCTCCCCAAACAACAAATAGACAACGTTTCACATTAATATATTGGCATGGATTTGTGATATAATATTATAAATAACTCGTGAAATAATACATTATATATTATTTTCAAGTAACAGTACCCAAACAAAGAAAATTCCTCAGTTGCTTGCAATAGGTCTGCACATTTGGCACAGATGAGGCTGAGCCGATCTTGGCATGGGTACAATAATAGAAATGCACTGTTAATATAGAATTTTGTTTATTTACATTTAGTAAGGAGGTCGGGGAACTCTGAAATGTATGGGTTGCATGCAGTCCAAATTTGACATTTATTTTGCAAAAGTGGAACGTTGTGCCGGTTTGAAGGCAATGTGGCAATATAGGAATGTAGGTGTGTAAATACTACGTATCACGGACATCGAGTATCAAAGATTTCAAAAATAAGTGATTTATTGCGATGGCTGTAACTACTAATTTACGGTTTTCGGATATTTCCCTTTACTTGTGCTATAAGACATTGCTTCTTGCCAAATTTCATGATTCTAGGTCACCGAGAAGTACCCTATAGGTTTTGATTCCCTTGCGAGGAACATAAACGGCCGTATCTTTTGATTGTGTTGAATTAGAAATATTTTTTACAGCTTCAAGGGATTGCAGACCGGAGTATTTAATATTAATTTTAACTTAATACCTCGTGTCTGTGCTGTTAACCGTTGAAGAGTTCCCTAGTCAAGACCCAACATTAAGTGCAGCAACCATGTCATGTAAAACTTAAAACCGTCTATCATAATAATATGCGTACACAAAATTTCGTGACTGTGCTGTTGACCGTTGAGGAGTTCCCTAGTTAGGACCCAACCCCGAATGCAGCAACCATGTCATGGTGAAACTTCAAACCGGCTATCATTGAACGAGCGAGCGCGTAGCTTCTCCGTTTCCGCCACCAACAGCATATCATATCCTTCCAAAAAAAATTATATAATAATAAAAACTGTGGCAACGCTTATTGCTAACAGACTTGGGACCCAGAAATCGGTATTTATTCGACATACCAAGTACAGGCTACAATCAATAAAATAACTAGCTTCAAAGCTAAAACAACACGCATTCCCTGCCAAAAAAGAGCTTTTGGCAATAAATTATATACTGTTGGAATGTGCTTATCAAAGCCTTCAATTTGATATTCATATAGTAAAATTCGAAAAGAAAAACGAGTTAGAAAATGGAGCCATATTGCCGCCTTATAGAATGTTTCCAAAAAATATATATTCTATGTTACTCGGGGGAATGTAAGGATTCTAACGATACCCCATACATCTAAATCAGTTCAGGAATTTAAAAGTTAGGGTTGAATGCTAAAAACATTACACTCCTTTTTTGGGCAGTCAAACAATCACACTTTTTTTGTGTTTTATCTACCTAATGTATATCTCAACATTCAGGTAATTTATGACAATATTAACATTTCTAGAATAAAGTGGTTTATAAAACGTACAAAGTTTCAAGTATCTACTAGCTGATGACCGCGGCTTCAAACACGTGGTCATTTTTCGAGGTTAAAAGTACTCAATATGCTATTCCAGGACCTAAAATACCAATATACCAACATTTGATCCAAATTCCTTGAACCGTTATATCTTTTTTTATCGATAGCTCAGCTTCTACTCATCGGATTGAGATTCCAGGTACTCCAGTTTTTTAGCCAAATCCTAAGCTATCCAACAGTGATCCGCATCCGCATCGCAATCGGTCCAGTAGTTTTTACGTGATGCGCGAACAAACAGACAGACACGATTTAAAAAAATTGCTCTAGTATTGTTCAGTAGTTTATTTTAGGTAAACTAGACAATTTTTTTAAATTATTTTCTGACAAATTCGGTCTTATTGCTTTATAATATGTATAGATTATTATAAGTATAGATGATTGGTGCGACGACAAATTTAGTCGTCGGAGCTGGAATAAATCGAGATAGATCAGATGTATTTTTTACACCACTTATAGCTTACGAATCATTTATCACGTAAACGTTGCAGTAAAAGTTCTGTGTTTTTATTTATTAACTAGTTGTGCCTTCGGCTACAAGAACAAATTAATAAATTTATATAACCTCCGACTTCCCACTCCCCATTATAGCTAAGAAGCATCTCGATTTCATCAGTTTTCAAACATAAAAATCATTCCATCCTTTTGAGAGTTACGATCGTCACCCCCCATTCCCCCCCCCCCCCTCCCCATGAAAAACCGCAGCTAAATTGGCCCATTCATTTAGAACATACAATTCTTACAACCCCCCCCCCCCCCTTTTGTCGGGTTCGAATCCTGCAAGGTGCAATCATTTGTTTGATGAGCAGAAATGTTTGTTTCCGAGTCATGTATGTAATATCCGTATTTATGTATGTTTATCCGTTATCTAGTGCCCATAGCACAGGGCATCCTAGTTTGGGGCTAGGTAGGTAATTGGTGTGGAATTGTCACGAATATATTTATTTATTTGTTTGTTTGGGGAGCTTCACATGTAAAATGTTGATTACTCGCTGTAAGGAACGGTGGCCATGGAAATGATATAACAAGTCTGTCAAAAAAAAAACAAGAGCATTGGTGCTATTTGCCTACTTTTGCATTTGTTTTTAATGTGCTTTTTTTCGATATAAACTGTAGTCCGCGCGGACGAAGTCGCGTGCGGGTAAGCTAGTACGAAATAAATGCCTTCTCACATTGCCAGCTACAAAAAACATCTCTAACCATTGAGTATACAATACTACTCAAAGACTGTAACGTACGCAAAATACTAGTCCGTTGCATTTGTTAGTATATAAACTGAATCACTAGACAGGTCAGACAGGACAGGATCACTGGCCCGCGTAATAGAACATGATGTCATACGAGTTTGTTACATGTTACTGAGTTATGCGTCAATATAATGGAATGGGCCTGGACTTAGCAGTTCTTGGTAATATTAGCTTTCCGAAAATTCACGCCAGAAAAACGACGCGCACGTTTTAAATTATGCAAACACTAAATTAGCATTTTCCATAATAACTATATGCGAAGATGCCTTTGTGGAACTAAAGAAAAATATTGTACTAATTACTTAGTCGAAATTAGCTGGTTTCTATGTCCAATCTATCTTCAATCTATACATATACTTAGGTACTTACAAGACATAAGTTCAAAAACTAAAACCCGACTACAGTCGGGTAAAAATATGCCTATGACACTCTTGCAATGAAGACGAATCGATTGATACCTTGCTGCTCCAAATTGAACCAAGTTTTTAATTTCAATACATAACCGTTCCTGTGCTTTGCCGTAGGCGGGCAAACAATTAGCCTATGACACTCTATGATATATGTAGGCAATTCGATTGACACTTCGCTTGTCAAAATCTGACCAAGTTTTTAGTTGGAACACATAACCCTTACTTTGCCTTGTAGTCGGGTAAAAAATATAGCCTAAGACACTCTAGATCTAAAGACGAATTGATTGACACCTCACTTGTGAAAATCGGACCAATAGAGGCAATGCTATGGTGGAACCTCCACATAACCACGTACATACATACATACATAGACTGTTAAACTCATGACCCTTCGCTTGCTTTGCTGTAGTCGGGTAATAATACAGCAGTAACAAATGTTTGTAAAACGAAGGTAATTAAAAAAATGGTAACGTTAACTTAAAATGAGCTAGTGAACAAGATAAATTGCTAATCGTTTCCGTCTGTCTATCTGGATGTTTGTTCTCTTCTCGCATCCGGCATCAGTAAAACCACTGGACCGATTGAATCGCTGTTTTCCCAGTCATCATCATCAGCCTGTATCCGTCCACTGCTGGACATAGGCCTCTTTAAATGAAAGCCACAGAGCCCGGTCTTCGGCTCTTCTCATTCAGTTTTTGCCAGCCGCCTTTCGCAGGCCGGTGGGCGGCCTGCACTACGTTTGCCAAGCCATGGTCTCCACTCAAGAACCCGTTTACCCCAGCGGTTGTCCGTTCTTGGACAAATGTGACCAGCCCACTGCCACTTCAGCCTGCTAATCCTCTGAGCTATGTCGGTGACTTTGGTTCTCCGTCGGATTTCCTCGTTCCGGAACTTATCCTTCAGAGAAACTCCAAGCATAGCTCTCACCATAGCTCGCAGAGGAACCGTAAACTTGTGGACTAGTCCCACCGTGAGTGTCCACGTCTCGGCTCCGTATGTCAGCACTGGTAGGACGCAGGCATTGAGGACTTTCGTCTTCAGGCACTGTGGAATGGAAAACGAGAAGACCTGACGAAGTTTCCCGAACGCTGCCCAGCCCAACTGAATCCTTCTGTTGGCTTCCCTCTCGAAGTCGTGTCTACCCAACTGCAAAGTTTGCCCGAGATAGACATATTCATTAACAACTTTGAGGGGCTCACCATCGACAGCTACAGATCTTGGGTTAATAAGATCGTTATACATGATCTTGGTGTTATTTAAGTTCATCCCGAGACCGATCTGTCTGGAAGCATCAGCCAGGCCGTTTAGCATTCGCTGAAGTTCCTGCACCGATTCCGCCATAAGGACTATGTCATCGGCAAATCGTAAGTGTGAGATGTACTCGCCGTTTATATTTATGCCCTTCCCTTTCCAGTCCAGATTTTAACATATCTTCCAAGGCGTTGGTGAACAGTTTCGGGGATATAACGTCCCCCTGTCTCACTCCCCTGCGCAACTGGATATGTTTAGACTGCTGGTTCTATACTTGAACACTCACAGTCGCAGCATCATAAAGACATCTTAGCACCTTGATATACCGCTAGTTGACTTGGCACTCGTTGCAGAGACATCAGTGAACATCAACAGAGACATCAGTGAACATCAACGTGATAGAGTCAAAGGCTTCCTCATAGTCTACAAAAGTTTGGCACAGGGGCTGATTATACTCTTCTGTCTTCTGTATAATCTGCCGCACTGTATGGATATGGTCTATGGTGCCATATCCTCCTTGAAACCCGGCTTGCTCTAATACGTCAAAATCCACGCAAGGCGATTTGTGGTGGAAATGGGCCGATAGTTTTTCAAAAGGGTCTTGTCACCCTTTTTGAAAAACAGGACAACCATACTCTTGTTCTATACCTTTGGAGTTCTCCCAGAGAAGAGGACAGAATCAAATATACGCTAAAGTTATTTAAGCGTGGGAGTACCTCCTGCCGTCAAGAGCTCCGTTGTAATTCTGTCCATATTTTTGAGTTGTTTCGGAGCCATCTCTATTTCCTCAAGGCGGACTTTTGGTAGCTCTTCAGTGTAGTGGTGGGTCAGAATGGCCCTGGAATCCTTGAGGTCAACTTCGTCAGATGGCTTCGACCAAGCTGTTGCACGAACACTTTCGAACCCTTATTTCGCTCAATCGCTTCTTCGTCCAATGAATATGGAGTGTAAAAAAACGGCCAAGTGCAAGTTGGACTCGCGTACGAAGGGTTCCGTACCACCGAGCAAGAAACGCATAAAAAACACTTTTCTTGTATGGGGACCCCATTTAATTTTTAGCTTTATTTTATTTTTATGATTTGTTGTTATAGCGGCCATATTACCTAATGCACACTCTGTAAAAATGTCAAGTATCTACCTATGACGGTTCAAAAGATTCCCTCTGACAGACGGACGGATGGATAGAGGAGCCTTAGTAATAGGGTTCCGTTTTGCCACCCTTTGGGTACGGAACCCTAACAAAGCCACGTGCAACGGCCAGAAATCAAATAATAGTTAATTTTTTAGGTAACCAAAATTAAAAGTTCTTAAAAAACAACATAATGAAGCTTTTGGGACCAACAAATAATATAATATTTTCTCAGCAAATTATTATAATCACACGATATTACTTTACTTTAGCGAATTTAACTAACTATTAAAAAACATACAAACAATAACGACCTAACACATGGTTTATGTATATACACTCGAGAGCATAGAAATCGCACACTACCTACATTTTCACTTTGACCCTAAATATTGGTTGCAAATATAACTTAAATTTAATTAAATTACACACTGTTAGCTTTCTAAAAACACATAATTCTAGTCATGACCTTCAAAATCATTACAGTAGCAACAAAACAATAGAATGACCCAAAATCGCTCGTTTCAGGTAGCGCTGTTTTTGGGATTTTGAGCAGGTATAAAAGGGTAATAAAACAATAAAATTGATAAAATAAACATTTATTAATACGAGGTATTGACTCCTCTAGCCTGAATACAGCTTCCATTCAATGTTTCATCGAAAAAAACTTTTTTTTTACATAATCTAGCGGTATGCTATCCCATTCTTCCTTAATTGCGGTTTGAAGCTCTCTGAGAATCGTGGGCGCCGTGTTTCTGGCTCGTACTTGTCTTTTCAGCTTGTCCCATAAGTGCTCAATGGGATTGAGATCTGCGCTTCGAGCAGGCCACGCCATAACCGGTACGTCAACCTCCTCCAAATACTGGCGCACTATAGCAGCGGTGTGTGGTCTTGCATTGTCTTGCATGAAAATGAAATTTTCGCCGACAAATCCCGAAAAAGGCACTACGTGTTCTTCCAGAATCTCTTCGATGTAACGTCGGGAAGTCAGTCCTCTGGATCGACGTTCGGTATTGGGCCCTGTGATGAATACAAATTCGGTTTTCGCCTCTAGTGACATGCCTTCCCAGAACATGCACGAACCGCCGCCGTATGAGACACGTTCCGAGATGCAGCATTGAGCGAAACGCTCACCGGGTCTTCGGTACACTCTACCCCGTCTGTCGTTACCATGAAGATACATCCTGCACTCGTCAGAGAACAGTAGGTACTGCCTTCCATTGATCCATAGTCCAATTCACGTGATCTCAAGCAAACTGAAGTCGTGCTTGTCGGTGGGCTGGGGTCAATTTCGGACCAGTTGCTGGTCTGTTCGCTGTCAGGCCTCCTTCGGCTAGTCTTCTTCTAACCTTCCACCGACTGACTTCCATTTCTCGAACTTCCTGGAGCTGCTGCCCGAGTTGAACTGCATTCAACCGGCGATTTCGTATCGATGTTGTGACAAGAAAACGGTCATCGCACAGTGTTGTAGCACGTATTCGGCCTGTTCATCGTCGCCGGGTATAGCCACCAGTCTGTTGATATCGCTGGTATACACGCCGAACAGCTTATCGGCTTAAATTTAACTGTCGTGCTACTTGACTTTGGTTCTTCCCAGCTTCAATTAGTGCAACCACTTGAGACGCTGCTTCCGGTGTGGTATCCATTTTCTTGTTCTGAATTATTCGATAACCTTTCTGACTACGAGTTGGTATGCAAATGATGTCATTTCAATCATCGCCTAACCTTTTATACCTGCTAATAGTCATGCAAACCGCGCTATAGTAGGAACCAATCTTTATGAAGCGCGCTGCGAGTGTGACTTCACGCTGGTACAGTAAGGTTCGCAATTATTAGAGTATTTTTTTACTACCTACTTGTAGAACATGCTAATAATAAGAAACACTTTATTACACCAGAATTATGGAACAAATATACAAGAATTTAATTTAAAAATAGGCAAAACGGGTGGTCTTATCGCTAAAAGCGATCTCTTCCAGACGACTTTTGGATGGACAGAAATTACGAATTAAAAAAGGACGGTGGTGCAAAACGATACAATAAATCATGCAAAATATAAATGAATATGCCTACATACATATTTAATAAACTACATAAACCATACTTACTTACATGTCGCATGCAAATAATGTAATGATTGAAAAAATATATGTGTTAAGTACATACAAATAATGAAATAATAAAAAATTATAATATCTATAGCTATGTTTCTAGTAGCTAAATTAGCGTCGACACTTAAAGCTTTAACCTATTCATTATTTTTTAACCAATCATGAAATTATGTTAACATACGTCAACACAATTATATTAATATCGGAATATATGCTAATATCGTGTTGGTGGATTGTATTGGTTGGTAACAAAAACAAGTTCAAAATAACTAACTAGACTGTACTTGAACAGAATCGCATGCATGTGTGCAGCGTACGGATGTAGCGTGTACACAAGCACAAATGCGGCGGGCGCGCGCGGGATGCGGTGGGCTAGCGGGAGGGTGTGCCCCGGCCTCTCACCTCTCCAAAGCCCGCTTACACCTAAAATTTGCTATTGCGCAGCGCCTTGCGCCTAATTTCTCAGCCGTCATAAAGATTGGTTCCTACTCTACCTGAAACGAGCGATTTTGGGGCATTCTATTATTTTGTTGCTACTGTAATGATTTTAAAGGTCATGACTAGGAATTATGTGTTTTAGAAAGCTAACAGTTGTACTTTAATTAAATTTTTATTTGCAACCAACATTTAATTTGAAAAATATTTAGGGTCAAAATGGAAATGTAGGTAGTGTGCGATTTCTATGCTCTCGAGTGTAGATTCTTCCAAGAAAATAGGTGGTTGTATGTCCTTAAGTCTTATTGGCATGACATAATTCCTTAGGCCTTTCTAGAAATGAATAGGCACTTAAGTGCCTATTCATTTCTAGAAAAAAAGGTTTCATACGTCAATATGGCATGTTTATTATGCTTGAATGTAATAAAATATTGCTCATACCCTAACATTCGCCTGTTTGGTTTGATAATAATTTCTGATTAAAAATTATTCGCCAAAATATCTTTCATTAATTTCATAAAAAAACTTAACATAAAAATTATTTTCAAAATTGAGTTTACGTTTTGCTAGTACAGGAATTGAATGGCACTGAAAAATATAAATCGAATTTTTGTTCATACGCCCCTTTGGTATGAGGCCCGCGATATATAAAATACTATATATGTACTGTGCTTAGGATTAGGATAAATTTATCTCTTACTGCCATACCTGTAGACGTCACTTAACGCTAATTAGCAATCAACATCCGAACAAAAATAACGATTTAATTCTAGTTAAAAGTTAATTAACGTCTCAGGTACAGCATTCTGTAATTTGACAACAGTTTGTATGCAGTTTTCAACTAATTATGTTATGGATACTTTTGTAACTATTCTACAAAGAACACAATTTTTGCAAGAATCGCCACCAAAACCGGATTAGGGTTATATAAGAATATTTTTGTAGTGGTAGGCCTCTAGAGTCCGCCTGGGGAGTACCACACCTTTATCAAATATTCAATCGTTGAGCAGTAATGTGTAAACATTTATTTTTCTGTTTAAAGGGCAATGTTTCCAGCGAAATTACTGGACAACGAGACTTAACAACCAATGTCTGAGGGTGACGAGCGCAGTGCAGTGATGCGCAAGATTTTGCAACCAAAGTTCTGGGCTGGCGGCAATGCAACTAAATTGAATAACATTTTAATTAAAAACATTCAATAAAAAACGTTTTAAGCCGTAGCCATGACATGGTGAAACTTAGAAGCGGCTATCACAATTAAATGCGTATACAACATTTCGTGTCTGTGCTATTAACCGTTGAAGAGTTCCCTAGTCAGGACCCAAACCTGAGTGCTGCAACCATGTCCTGGTAAAACTTATAATAGAATGAGTTCGTGTCTGTGCTGTTAATCGTTGAAGAGTTCCTTTACCTGGAGCTGTTCCTGGATGTCATGCTTACCATAAAAATGCATTGTCATCGGAACTGAACCAACATGTAAAAATTCAACTTTGTAGAATAACAGGAAGTTATTCTAATTCAGCTTGCAAGATTTGACCCAAACAAAGCAAACAAAATAATAGCTTTTAAAAACAAAGAATTTAAGCATTGCTTTTACATTTTGAGGAGTTTAATTTATAATAATATGACATTATTGAGCGTAATCAGACATTACTTTTTTTTCTTTTTATTACGGACTAGGCAATCGTTTGACCACGATCTCACCTGATGGAAAACGATAATGTGGTCGAAGGTGTAGCACGCTTGCCTAGTAGATACTATTCACTCTTGACTTGAACACACCGGGGTTATAATTTACCGGAAACACTGACGAGGGCAGGGCATTCCACTCCTTTGCTGTTCTTATAATAAATGAAGTAGCGTAACGCTTCGTTCTTATGCCAGGTATTTCAACCATGAAAGGGTGGCGCTGTGCTGATCGTCTAGTCGTACGGTGATGGGGGAATCAGGTTGTGCAGTTCTTGTCCACTCTCACCATAGTGCAATCTGTAGAATACCGCCAGGCTTGCTACCTCACGTCGATGCGCCAGACTTTGAAGCTTACTCTTTACCAGAGTGTCATCCCCAATGAGCCTGATAGCACGTCTCTCAATTGAATCCAAAGACTCGAGCTGATACTTGGCAGAACCGTCCCAGAGGTGGCAGCAGTACTCCATACAAGATCGGACCTGTGCTTGATAAAGATTCAAAAGCTGTCCCGGTGTGAAGTACCGCCTAACCTTAGACAAAATACCAAGTTTTTTTGCAGCTACCTTGGCTTTGGATTCAATATAAGCCCCAAAATTCAGGTTTGATGTGAGTTCGACACCCAAAAGCTCCAAATGGTCGCCTATTGGTATTGTTACACTTTGGAAAGACGGAGATCGGTGTAGAGGACTTTTTTTAGCAGAAAACAAACACGCTTGCGTTTTAGTAGCATTAAACTTAACCAGGTTAGCATCGCCCCAATCGGACACAGCTTCTAAGGCTAAATTTAAACGGTCTACCATAGCCTCTCTCTGAAACTGGACAGCGTCACAGCTGGCTTGAGCATTGGAAGTGTATCTCTCAACTACAGTACTGTCATGAGCATACCCAAAGGTACCGGGCTTCAGAAGGTCATTAATGTGCAGTAAAAACAGTGTAGCCGGTGAACCGATCCCTGAGGTACACCGGCATTGATAGCCATTTGATCAGACGAGCAGCCCTCTAAGACTACTCGAATAGATCCAATTGCATAAGCCAACAGGTAAACCATATGAGGGAAGCTTGTTTAAAAGGCCATCATGCCAGACCCGATCAAATGCCTTCGATATGTCAAGAGAGACGGCAAGCGCCTCACCATGCATCTCTATGGCTTCGCTCAGTACGTGAGTGGCTTACGCGAGAAGATCCCCAGTAGACCGGTTTCTGCGAAATCCGTATTGTCGGTCACTGAGAAGATCATTGTCTTCAAGGGCCTAATGTTTATGACACGCTCCATACACTTACAGAGTAAGGAGGTAATCGAGATGGGACGATAATTGGCCGGATCAGCACGACTACCCTTCTTTGGTACTGGTTGTACATTGGCAAGCTTCCAGCTCTTCGGAACTTTACCTGAGTGAAGCGAGAGGCGGTACAAACGGGCGCACAGCTTTTCAACACAATCGCTGGAATACCATCAGGACCACTGGCCTTGTTCACATCTAGAGCTCGAAGCGTTCTGAGAACCTTCTTCTGGCGAATGCGAATTTCGGGCATAAAAACCCCGCAATGAGGAAGTCAGGAAGGTGTCTTGCCAGAAGCATCTAGATGCGAGGCTTCTGCAAAAAGAGAAGCAAATAAATTCGCTTTGTCTACAGCAGTGTGAGCTAGTGATCCATCAGGTTTCAGCAATGGTGGCAGTGAGGGGCGGCAAAAGTTTACTTCGACCGACTTGGCCAGGGACCCAAAAGCTTTGCTACCCGCGGGGTATGAAGCCAGTTTGGCCCCAATTTGACTTACGTGATCAAAATGGGCCTTCCTAAGTATCTTCTTGCAGGTCTTAGCGGCAACGTTAAATTTTCTCATCTTAGCCCGAATATCAGAAGACTTGCGCTTTCGAGCATCAGCCCAGTCTAGATATGCCGCACGCTTTAGAGCCACAGCATGATCACAGCTGGATCTAAACCAAGGCTGATCTTTGCTGGAAAGAGTCTTGTCACTGAATGGAATGAAATATTCCATTGCCTGACATATTACCTCTGTAACAGCAGACGCGCAAGTCGACGGGTCCTGGGAGATGAAACATGTTTGCCGCCAAGGAGTTGCCGCATCTCGTCCCAATCTGCTGAGTTGTATCTCCACACGCGCCTATTTCCCTTAAGGCTAGGATCAGGTGGGGAATACACTGAGACGGACTTCACCAGGCAATGATCAGAGCTACCAAGAGGTGGGGATACTGATACGGAGTATCGGTCTGGTTCAGTCGTCATCAACAGGTCGAGATAGTTGGCAGTGTCACCGTCACGGTCAGGTACCCGTGTCGGCTCCTGCACAAGCTGAGAGAGATCTAACGCCATAGCAAGCTTCCGCGTCTCTCTACCAGCGTGGTCGGTTTTTTGGTATGGGACACGCCACTCCTTGTGGTGGGCGTTAAAATCCCCCAAAAACACCAATTGAGCAGACGGTTAACGCTGTTGGGCCACACTTGCCGCCTCACCTAGATAGTCTGCCAATAAAGTCATCCCCCGATCTCCGCTGTGTGAGCGGTACACACAAGCATACACAATTTTCTCTATGCCCGTGTCCACCGGCACCCAAATCACCGAGAAGTTAGGGTGCTCAAGATTTCGGAGACGCAGACAGCAAATGTCATCACGGGCATATACACAAACGCCGGCATTTGGGATAAATAGATGCTCCAAGATATAGCCTGGGTAATCCAAGTACGCCGTATCAGCTGGACATCCTATCTGCGTCTCCGACAAGAAGAACAAGTGGGGCTTAGAGGTCTCCAGATGATAATGGACCGGTTGGAGATTGGAGTGAATCCCGCGAATATTCGCAAGATCCACTTTAAGTGTGAGGACGTGCATCTGCCGTTTTAACTTATATCTTCTTTGGACTTTTTTTATGATGTGTTTTTGTGAATATGTTGGACGAGTAATAGCAAACGAGATGTCGGAATCGCTAGCCCACGGAAGTCAAGGCATAACTACGCCATTGAAGAACTTGCGTGGAGACCGCGGGGACGCCCGAACCCCCCAGAAATAATACATAAGTTCCTCACATCCGGTCGCCAGCCGGCCCAATGGATCATTTCAGGATTTTTCACAAGCGGCGGGGCAGCCTTTCGTAGCTGGCTAAGCTACTACTTGGCCCCCCTACAACGTGCGGTCGGCCAGCAGAGAACACCGTGCTTCGGATCCCGCTACCCTCCAAAGCAAGGCCTCCGATGCAGAAACACCATGATTCCGATCACGGTCCACCCTTCCAACACAACTGCATCCTACAACTCATCCGGACGGCTTCCCTGAACATCATGATGGAAGACGACAAATCGTTTGGCATCAAGACTTTGTCCAGAGGGTGGTAATATAAAAAGCCGGCGGCCGAAGCCTACCACCAGGTGATTCGGTTGCTCTTTTGGCACCACCCGAGGGTCACGTGTAGGACATCGAGGGCTGAATCCTACGGACACGAGCAAACAATAAACCCTCAAAATTTAAATTAGCTAAAGATTAATTACGCTAAATTTTAAATAAGCTCCGTCGTATTATTCGGACTCAAACTGGTTGACAAGTAAATTACCTGATGCAAATATATCGATAGCAGACGTCTACCTGCTCAGGCAAGATAAGGTCTTACCAAGAAACCAAAATGCCAAGGTTCAACTCAAAGAAGCCGATAATTTGAGTACTAAAAAAGCAGGAGTTAATACGATAATCTCACCATAGATGCAGTAACACGGTTTACTAAACGGTTCTTGTACGACCAAAATAATATAGTGAAGCGTTTATAAAAATATAATGAAGCGTTTATGAAAATATAGTGAAGCGTTTATGAAAATATGCAATCCTTTTGTATATTAAGAAAACCGATCAACTGACTACTTTTATACTTAACTAGCTGTGGCCGTGGCTTCACCCACTGGAGGGTGCACGGGGAATTCGCATTTACCCGTCCACCCACTGCACTAGAGTGGGAAACAAATGAAGAAATAATCGACATTTATGAAGAAAAAAAACAACATGTTTTGTAATTAGGTAACAAGACATTTTATAGTGACAGATTTCAAAATAATCGTCTATTATGAAGAAAAAAACCCTAAGTATTATAACTAGGTAGTAAGACATTTTAAAGTGACAAATGTCAAAGTGACATGTCAAACTTCAAAGTCATACGTCAACACCTAACAAGATTTAATCGATATCTTCGATTTGGATGACAGCTGTCAAACTTAAATTGGCTATAACTTTGAAACTAACGATCCTGGACTAGTAGTGATAGGCGTTGTCAAAATTACAGTCAATGTTAAAAATGACTGTTGATGCCAAAAATGACAGGCAATGACAAAAATAACAGGTCATATATAAATATAAACAATTAGAAATTAAGCAGTATTTTACCTTTAGGATAATTTATTGCTTTCAAGTAACTACGAATAGTTTCGGATAAATCCGTGTACTACTTAATTTTTTACATTGCTTTTCATTTTTGACATCAGCTGTTAATACTTGACGTTTTGATGTTTGACAGCTGTCATCCAAAACGAAGATATTGATGAGATCTATCACTTCTGTAAAGAAACTACTAGTCCAGGATCGTTAGTTTCAAAGTTATAGCCATTTTAAGTTTGACAGCTGTCATCCAAAATGAAGATTTCAATGAGATCTATCACTTCTTTAAAGAAACTACTAGTCCAGGATCGTTAATTTCAAAGTTATAGCCATTTTAAGTTTGACAGATGTCATCCAAAATGAAAATTTCAATGAGATCTATCACTTCTGTAAAGAAACTACTAGTCCAGGATCGTTAGTTTCAAAGTTATAGCCATTTTAAGTTTGACAGCTGTCATCCAAAATGTCGATTAAATCTTGTCAGGTTTTGACGTATGACTTTGAAGTTTTGCATGTCACTTTAAACTGTCTTACTAACTAGTTATAATACTTGGTGTTTTTTTTTTCTTCATAATTAATCGTTTGAACGGGTGCACGGGGCATGCCCCTAAATTACAATGCTAAATTTCATAAAAATTTGTCCATCCGTCATATATGTATCCGTCATCGGCTTGAGATATCAAGTACCCCAATTTTTAAGTCAAAACCTAAGCTATCCAACAGTGAAACCGCATCGCAATCGGTCTATTAGTTTTTAGGTGATGCGGGAAGACATACACGATTTAAAAAATGTTATATTCTTATTCAGTAGCTTATTTTAAGTACTTTAGACCATTTTTTTATTATCTTATTCCTGCAGACTTTTTGTTACCTACTGCTTTATTATATGTATAGATAGATTAGTGGGATTCATGTGAAAGCGAGTACAACCATTTTTTCCCCGATTTCCCGTATGAAATTTCCATTTTCCGCGATCAATGTATATTAAGTTATTCAATTTGTGGTTCTTGGAAAATCCTAAAGATGTTTCCCTTCGTCTCGTTTCAAACGCTATGAAACAGATCAATCTATACTTACCTATAATAAAACTGTAACGGGTCCAATTCTGTGCATTAAAGATATTTAGAAATATTTTTTGGACTTTTCTCTAGATTCGATACTGAAGCCAAAACTGTTTTTTTTTTAATTTTTGTCTGTCTGTCTGTCTGTTTGTCTGTATCTTGGCTAGGCATCACGCTGAAACTACTGAATGAATTTAAATGAAACTTGGTATGATTTGAGTTCATACTTTGAGGTAGGACATAGCATACTTTTCATCCCGAAAAGTTAAAGGGTTCCTGCAGGATAGGCGTTGAAAGTTATTTACAAGAACAAGTATCACGCTGAAACTACTTGACGGATTTTGTTGAAACTTGGCACAATCATAGTTTATATATATAATGGGTAAAAATTGAGGATACTTTTTATCCCGAAAAATAAAGTGTTCCTTCGGGATAATGTCCAAAATTCTGTAAATTGAAGATATTATGTTTTTTTGGAGGACATTCTATGTTCAATACTAACACCAACCAACACAACACTGCCAACACCGTATTTTTTTAATTTTTGCCCGTCTGTCTGTCTGTACCTTGGCAGCGCACCACGCCGAAAATACTTAATGGATTCAAATTAAATTTGGTATGATTTGAGTTCACACTTCGAAGTAGGACATTAGATACTTTTCATCCCAAAAAATTAAGTGTTCCTGCAGGATAGGGGTGGAAAATTATTGAAAATAACACTTAGTACGTTGAAACTATTGGACGGATGTTGATGCAACTTTGCACACACATAGTTTATAAGATAGGTGAAAATTATGGATACATTTTGTCCCGAAAAAATAAAGGGTTCCTGTGGGATATGGGTCCAAATTGTGTACATTAAAGATATAGTGTTGTTTTTTTTTTGGAAGTTACTCTATTTTCGATTATGAAGCCTAAAATGTATGTTTTTCATTTTTGTCTGTATGTCTGTCAGTCTGTGTCTTAGCCGCGCATCACGCCGCCAGAACTACTAGATGAATTCAAAATAAACTTGGTATGATTTGAGTTCGTACTACGAGGTAGGATACATAGGATACTTTACATATCGAAAAATGTATGGGTTATTATTTAGGGGTTAAAACTTATTTAAAAGAACACATACCACGCTGAAAGTAATGGACGGGTTTTTGATGCAACTTGGCACTGTCTTAAGTTATATGCAAGCGCGGATCCTGGGGGGGGGGGGGGGGGGGGGGTCATGGGTGTATGACCCCCCCCCCCCCCCCCCGGGCTAATTTCAACCAAAGGCTTTTTAGTTCCATTTGTTATTTTCGTATGTTTTGTAATCATGTTTATTTGTTCCACTAATAGAAATATCTCAAAATTTCCGCGCTCGCTACGCTCGCGCCTTTATAATAATAATCATGTTGTGATGAAACACAAACTTACTAGAAATAACTCCAACATTTTCGCGCTCTCTATACTCGCACCCTTGTTCTGTTATTGATTGTTGAATGAAGGATAAAGCGCATCTTATTTTCCCTCAGTTTTAACAAACATTTCAAGAATACTCAGTGGATCCATAGTATTTATATTAGTATTTTCATCTGACTTCACACACACGAACACAAATAGTTCAAAATTTTTGCGCTAGCTTTGCTCGCGCCTTTGTGATATTACCTATTTCCGCAAGCTGAGGAATTCAACCGAACATTTTCGCGTACTCTACACTTGCGTCTGCTAAATGGTATATTATTCTGTTTCCACATTCGTATAATATAATGGAAATAGCTAAAAATTTTCGCGCTCGCTACGCTCGCGCTTTCTTAATAATATTATATGTTTTGTACATATTCTATGTGATCATAAACGTTCAGTTTTTTTTTATATAACTACACTTATAATAAATGTATGTGTCTCTCAAAATTTTCGCGCCCTTGGATTTATAGCATGATTGCGATCATAGAAGATTGATCATACACTTCATTTTTTTCACATAACTACATAATACAATAAAATTATATGTAAGTGGCTCAAAATTTTAGGTAAAAATTGTGTTTATTTGTATGTGATTATTACAACTAGCCTGATTTTGAAAATTGATTCAAAGCTAAACTATTCTCGAGTGGCATACCTAGGCTACGCGATTGATACTGCGGGGAATAGCTAGTATTTTATAATTTTGGAAACCGTTCAGCGTGACGTTGAACGGGTTCCAAAATTACGGGTTCCCCTGACACGAAGGCTGGATCCGGCCTTGGTTATATGATGGATTAAAATTGAGGACACGTTTTATCTCGAATAAGTAAAGAGTTTCTGCGGCATATGGGTCCAAAGTTATGTTTAAGTAATAAAAAATATTTTTGGGTGGTTCTCTATATTCGATACTGAAGCCAAACTGTTTTACTTTTTAATTTTGTCTGTCTGTTTGTCCGTATCTTGAACGCGCATCGCACCCAAACTATTAAATGAATTCATTTGAAAAAATGCTCTTTTGTGCTTAAAAAAGGTATTGAACAATTTTTTTTGTGAATCGTGTCTCTGTTTCTGTTTGTCTGTATGTTTGTTTGTTCACACCGTTTGTTGGACCGATTGCAAAGTGGTTTTCATTGTTAGTTGGCTTAGGGTTTGATTTAAATCTGGTGTAATTGGTATCTCAATTCGGTGAGTTAGAAGCCGAGCAATTGATAAAGTATTTATGACGGCTGAAGAAATTTTGTTCAAATGTTGGTATATTGGTCCTGGAATAGCACATTATGGTACTGTGAATCTAAAGAAAAAAAACACGCGTGCGAAGCCGCGGGTACAGCTAGTACTTAATAAATGAGTTGAGAAAGCGAAGAAATATTTCAAAGTGATACAATAATTTGAAATGGGATAATTCCTTGTGGTCACACCAGTATGATAAAACGGTGTGACCACGAGTCCGTCGCCGTTTTATTATGAAGGAGAAGAATTTATTTTTCAAAATCATTTTTCTTTAGTTTTAGCCTACTTTATTCTACACTACTACTAGCGCTATTTAATCAGATAGAGTTAATGTGGTATATTAGTGCTCGTTAAAATTCAACGATACGGGTTCGGTCCTCGGCTCCGCACAAATGTATTTTTAAGTTATGTGCGGATTTCCACCACTCCGTGCTAAAGCACGGAGAAAAAAATAAAGAGGGCACGCTTTAAGCCTTCATGCCGGCCTCGGGTGTTATTGATTAATAGCAGTCGTTAAGCCATGTCAGAGGCCCTCGGGCGGCTGACAAACTCTGACACCAGAGGCCAGCACTACCTCATACGACAAGCGAGCATGAATCAATACGCAGTTAAAATGAAGCAAGTTAATAAATATGCATAAACCTTTGCGAAATAACAAATGCTATTAACACACAAACGAGGCACACTCGAAGGTTAAGGTTGGTCCGTGATGACCGTCATCGTTTACCTCATTGTAAGAAACACATTTAAGGGCCTCCGAATTCATTAGCATTATGCTGATATGATATAATACGGGAGGGAGGGGCGGTTTGTACTATTATTTATTCTGTGACAGAGGATTCAATTAATCGACAGGCCATGTCTGACACTGATATTGATAGTTTAATTATCAGTTTTCAAAATATCTGATATCTATACTTATAATATAGCAGTATGTAGCAAAAAGTCTGTAGAAAGAAGATAATAAAAAAAATGTCAAAGGTAACTTAACACTTAATTCACTTCTGAGTCTCACATCAAAACTTAATTGGAGATTTAAAGTTTTGATTAATTTAGTATTACGGTATTCACTTCTATAAAATACAGCAAAAGATTATCTGAGATTGATTTGATGTTCAATAAACAGTAAAACTATATGTATATGTACGTTATACCTCATAACTATAATAACGTATGCACCAAGCTAATACGAATCCCGAAGACTCCTGTAAATTTGCAACTTAACAACAAAGTTGCAACAACAACTGTAAAGTAAATAACTTGCCTAGGTAGGTAGGCCTACAACATTTTTAGTTCAATCTTGCTTTGTTTTTGTCTGTCTCTCTGGAAGTTTTATCCGCTATTGTTTATACTGTGACACAAATCTGTACCTATGAAACGATACCGTGACATACCTACTGACTAGCGAACTTACAGACAACGTATAGCCTAAACCGGTGGACCTAGTTTTGATATTTGGGGGAAATATTCCTTGAGTGTCGTAGAGCTGCACTAAGGAAGGATTTGTTGAAATTCTATCCTTAAAGGGATGAACGAGCAAATCTGCGGGGGCTTATTTATTAGCTGTGTAAATAATGATCTCTAATCCTAATTTTAAATGTTGACCCTTGAGACAAAAAGGTACCTAAATCTGGTTATTCAAACAGCTGGACCTATTAATACCGTACAAATATTGGCATGCATAATTAATAACATTTTAAATGTTGAACTATTGATTATTCTATGAAGTAATCCATCGAGTTCGAAACAAGCAGCTACCAAAATAGAATACCTTGATTTACATGCGTTAATAGCACGCAATAAAAGATCGCGTAGGTACATTTTGTTGGAATGGGTAACATCCTGGAAGCAATAAAAATGTGTTCACATAATATGCAGTCGTCATCGTACCATCGTAAGGGTTACCGGTCCGACCATCGCGACGTCCGACAGCCATTGATCTAAATAAAAGTGGGCAGATGAGGTACCAGCTCCTCGGCCATAGATCGCATAAGAGAGAAACTAGTTTTTATGGCCATGCTCACTAAAATTTCTTGACTTGCGGTGGCTCTGTGTACCGGGTCACTTCTCTTCCCTGTAAAATGGTTCAGGCTGGCTGGAGTGTACGGTACACAAGTCATTTGTATTTTCATTATTTTTATCAGTTTGATGAATATGAGACGTCTGATTGGCACTTTTATCTTTTGTATTTGACATTTACATGTGTATTATTATAAGCTGACTAACTTTAAAAAGTTTACACAATGGAGAAAATGACATCCCCGTAAAGTTTCTTAGTGCTCTCTTTTCTAACGGGCGTATTTCCGAAGCACCGGCAGAGTCAGAAGGGTAGTTCCTTTTCCTGTGCGAGATTCAACTCTGAGTCGGCACATGAAAGGGAAATTTCCTTTTCATACTCAATGTGTACTTAGTTTATTACCTAATTTTATCGTTTTAATCTATTTATAATTATCTATATTTTAACTACGTTTTTATTAAGTCACTTTCTTGTTTGTCTGTCTGTTTGTCCTGGTGGAATATAATAACATATTAGTTTTTAAATTTACATTTGCCGCTTGTTCTCTTTGTTCACGAGATGTTAAGTTTTGACTTATAAAAGTCAAAGTATTTATCGAAAATACAATAAATACTTTGACTTCGGTGCAACGTACACAATCGGAGTAGCGTTTGTGTACCACCATGAAGCACGACGGTAGGAATGTATGGGTGTGGGTGTTTGCCTGTAGTTGTGTCTAGTCCAGTTTTTGTTCGTGTGATAATAAAGCTTGTCATATCTTCCCCCTTTTAACTAGATTAACTAGATCTATGCCGACAGCTCAAATATTTGTGCAATCTAGTGAAAACGCAAAGTTTAAGCCTATGTCCATCTGGAATAATGTAGCTTTTTATCAGTGAAAGAATTTTCAAAATCAGATCAGCAGTCGTAACAAACTAAAACAATTTTTAATATTAGTGCGGATTTAAACCAGTTTTTGATTCTTGTGGCTGCATGGTCACAGTACTTATTAATAACTAGAAGAGCAATAGTTATTTTTTTGTTACTGACTAGGCAATCGTTTGACCACAACTCACGTGATGGAAAGCGATGATGTGGTCGAAGGTGTAGCACGTTTGCCTAGTAGATACCTATTCACTCTTGGCTTGAACACACCTGGGTTATATTTTACCGGAAACATTGACGAGGGCAGGGCATTCCACTTCTTTGCAGTTCTTATAATAAACTAGCTTTCCCGCCCGCGACTTCGTCCGCTCGGACTACTGTTTATCGCGAAAAAAAGGATCATTCTCGTTAGATAAAGATCCTGTTCTTCTAAGATATTAAAAAGCAATGCAATAGTAGGTATGCCACCAATGCTCTTAATGTTTTTTGACACTTGTTATTTCGTTTCCATGGCAACCGTCCCTTACAGCGAGTAATCAACATTTTTTAGATTTCCCGTGGAAAATTTCAATTTTTCGGGATATAAGGTACCCTATGTTTTATTGGTGATAGCTTATACCCATAAGCTATCACCATTCCAAATTTCATCAAAATCCGTCCATACGTTATGACGTGAAAGATCCCCAAACAAACAAATAACGTTTCACTTTTATATATTGGTATGGAAGAAGCGTAACGTGGTCATTTCTCTAGGTTAAAAGTAACCTTTATGCTATTCCAAGTTCTAGGACCAAAAGTACCAACCTATAAGGTACAAATATATACGACCTTTCTTCAAAATTCGTTCAGCGGCAGCTAGTATTTTATCGATCCAAGTACACCAGCTTTTAAGCTAAAATCTAAGCTTTCCAATAGTGAAAACCGTATTGCAATCAGTTCAGTACTTTTTATGTGACGCGCGAACAGACAGACATACTGAAACATTAAAAAATAAAAACTTATTTTAGGTACAGTAAGACATTTATTTTCTAATATTCTTAATTGTGCAGACTTTTTGTTACTGCTTTAGTATAAGTATAGATAGATAAAGCACTGAACCTTTTGAATGTTTCCAATCAAATATGTGCCGAAGCCGCCTTGTTTGCTGTTCCCATTTCATTTCACCAACTTAGTTCATGCATCTGCTGTCCCCGCCTTGTTGCACATGAATACAGCCACAGAATATATACACTATGCCTGAGCCGCCTCACCCCGCGGCTTAAAGCTCGTCATTGCGTTATATCGATACAAGGCCGTTCGCCGAAACAACTATCGGGACAATGATCGTCAAGTCAACATCCCACAATCCAGGAAAAGGAACTTGCTAAAGCCGCAGTCACTAATCCTAGACTATTTTATAATTTCGCTAAATAACTTATTTCTCATTATGTCCTGGTACATTTCAATGAAATTCATGTTATAGATTTTATAAAAATACTAGCTGTGCCCGCGGCTTTGCCCGCGTGGCACGTTTCATTTAAAAGTAGCCCACACGTGTTACTCCAGGACCAAAAGTACCTACAAAGTACAATATAATACTACATTTCTTCAAAATTCGTTCTGCCGTCAAATAGTTTTTTATCGATTGCTTCGCATCTAACCATCGGCATAAGGCTAGCGCGCACTGCCTTGCGTTTTTATAACGCATATTCTGTGAAGTACGGAGTGTCATAGAAGTGCACGTATTGCGGTGAAATAAACGCATATAATACAATATGAAATATATGGTAGAATAAACGCACCGCGTTCCAGTGCGGCAGTGCAGGCAGTGCGCGCCAGGCCCTAAGATACCAAGTTACCCAGTTTTTAAATCAAACCTTAATTATCTTCTTTGTACAGACTCTTTGTACGCCTCACTAAATCTTAAATTCGAGAGTATACCCGAACTCAACTCGTCCAGTGACTCACGTTGCTCGCCCTCACGCACGGCTGTGACAGTTCTGTTAGTACACAAGCACAAACTATAGCTAATTAGCCCGACTATAGCTAATTAGCATCTCGATCACATCCGTTTTCAAACTAAGGAGCTACGATCCTCACCCATCCCCCCCCCCCCCTATTCCACCATTGTAGCTAAGATCCATCTTGTTTACCCCAGCTTTCAAACATAAAAACCCCCAGCTAAATCGGTCCATTCGTTTAGAAGCTACGATTCTCACCCCCCTTTTCTCACCTCCCCCCTATATATCCTCTATATATCTAAGAACCCTCTCGATCACATCAGCTTTCAAACATAAAAATTCGCATCTAAATCGGTCCATTCGTTTAGATGCTACGATTCTCACCTCCCCCTATCCCTCCCATTCCCCATATATCTATGAACCATCTCGACCACATCAGCTTTCAAACAAAAAAAAAGCATCAAAATCAGTCCATTCGTTTGGGAGCTACGATGCCACACACACACACACACACACACACACACACACTAAGTGATAAACACCCTAAACTTATAACACCCATCTCTTTGTTCGGGGGTTAAAAATGTGAAACAGTAAGCAGTTTGGTTACCAATAAAAACAGCCGCAAGAGGGCGCTTTTTTATGAGGGATTGTAATTTATAAACGATAATTTATTTCTTTTTTAAACATGCACTTCAGGTAAAACTAACAAATATACAAAGTAAAATAATAAACAAAGTAATATGAGCCGAATTAGAAAAGTTTGCAGATTTGAATTTAGCGGTACGCTTGGTTGCAGTGTATGAAATGCTTGCGTGTTTTAAGGTCAATCAGCGCCATCTAGTTAAATTGGAGGCAGAACTTTGATTTGTTTGGTTTATGCGCTGGAGTTGTTGACCATCTCAATCACATTAGCTTTCAACCAAAAAAAAAAACGAAAACACATACACACACATACAGTGATACACACCCTAAACTTATAACACTCGCCTCTTTGTTCGGGGGTTAAAAAATGTAAAAATAACGCATAAGATATTTAAATGCTTTTAATTATGGAGCAAAAAAATCTAGAAGCGCGTGGTTTCGATCCACAGACGTCTGGATTATAAATCCACGTATGTTACCGCTTGGCCACTTGTTACGTGAAGCACACAACGAAATTTGGTACCGTTAAAAAAACGGATGTTTATTACTTTAATTTAACATAAACTTTATCCCTTAAAAATCCTTTATTTTTTCGGGAGTAAAAGTATTCTACATTTTAACAGATAATATAAACTTTGACTATGCCTAGTAACATCAAAATCCGTCCAGTAGTTTCAGCGTGATACGTGTTCTTTTAAATAACTTTCAGCCCTTATCCTGCGGGAACCCTTTATTCTTTCGGGATAAAAAGTATTCTAAATGTTAATCCATAACATCAGCTATGATTGTGCCAAGTTGTATCAAAATCCGTCCGGTAGTTTCAGCGTGATGCGTGTTCAAAGAGACATACAGACAGACAGACAGACAGACAAAAAATAAAAAATAACCTTTTTGCACTCCATAACGATTTTGAAGTTTATCTCAATTAAAATTTTCCAAAAATATTTTATGTACAGATTTAGCCCAGTTACAGTTTTATTATGGTATAGATAGATTTAGTGACTACTAATACTATGCAAGGTGATTTTTCATTAAAACTAAGGTGATGCCTCTTTCCGATCTATGATGGCCTGCTACCTCATCATAATCAGCCTATACTCGTCCACTGCTAGACTTAGGCGTGTGCGTGGCGTGTAGTGGCGTGCATTGATAGAGATCACTATGGCCTTCAGCTCTCCTCATCCATTTTCTTCCAGCCGCTTTTCACAGGTCGTCTCTCCACCTGGCCACGGGGCGCCCTACACTACGTTTGCTCAAACGTGGTCTCCACTCTGGTACCTAATTCGTCGTAAAGACACTACTATGAATAGTAAGTATTATGAGTGGTATTACAAATTAAGGATAACTTTAAAATTAATCGAGTGTTTTCCCCCCACTGTACTAACCTGAAAGTAAAAAATTGCATTAAAATTGACCTCGTCAGTCGGCGCAGAGAGACTCGACGTTGCGGTAATAAACCAACACCGTGCCGAGAACGTCGACGAGCACTGCCTGTTGCTGGGATCGATCTATATAAGTCACAACACGATGTCAAGCTTATTGGCGACTATGATCCTGTCAGTGCTGATAGAGCAGTCCCAATAGAAGCAATGCACGCCCATTTTCATTGGCGCTGTTGGTACTTATACTACGGCCAGTACGGCACTTCAGACTCGACGAGGAGCAACTTGCATACATCACATCATGGGTCAGGCCAACACATGCTTGGTATCGAACTTATCGAACTGCCAGAACTGTTAATTAAAGGTATTTGGCTACAGTATCTTTAATATTTTGAGTTTGAGTTCAAATGACTAGGTAGGCGTTTGGCAACAATGACGATGTAGAACTAGTTTTCACTAAGCATTCCTCTAAGCAGTCCGAGGAAGACCGATCTAACAATGAATAGAGAAGCACGCTGGTAAGACCTGGACCAGATTGGCTCAAACCAGAGATGAATGGCTTAAGAGGGAGGAGGCTATCTTCCATTTGATCCTCTGGATCTGTGAGTTGAATCCTTTTTTACCCGACTACGGCGAAGCAAGGGAAGGGTAATGAAGTTAACAGTCTATGTATGTATTTATGTTGATGTTGCATAGCGTCGCCCCTATTGGTCCGATTTTGACAAGCGAGCTATCAGTCGATTTGTCTTCATGTATGTGTTATAGGCTATTTTTTACCAGACTTCGGCAAGCCAAATGAAAGATTGAAAAAAAAGTTGACAAGCGATGTATCAATCGATTTGTCTTCATAGTAAGTGTGTCATAGGTTATTTTTTACCCGACTGTAGTTTTTGAACTAATGTCTTGTTCCTAGACTGAGTTTATCAACTCGTCGAGGTTGTAAGAGACAGTTCAGTGCGATCGCTCTGCAAGTCCGGCGGGGCACCGGCGGGTGGTGAGTACCTACAGCGGCGGCCGCGGCCTTGGCGCCGGCGCAGGCGATGATCTCGCGGCGGAATGTAAACATGCGCGAGCGCAGGCCGGTCGGTGCCAACAAGCCCAGGTACCAGCCGATGTGAAGAACGGGTAGGACTCGCTAGTGAAGTCAACATCACTGTGACCAGGTTTCAAAGAGATCCCAGTCTTCTGAAAGTTGGTTATGGTGCTAGACCGCGGTGAGCGGTGCCCTTACCTAACTGAAAACCGAAGTAATTTCTACTAAGAACTTCTTATTTTACTTAGCTGTGCCCGCGTGTTTCTCTGGGTTAAAAGTCACCCATGCGTTATTACAGGACCAACAGTACCTGTGAAGTACAAAATACCATAGAAGAACTACCCATAGAAGGTGGGTTTCCAAACAACGCCTTCTCAAAACGTAAGCTACAAATTCGCTATGTGTGCTGTATTTACTTGCCTCGTCACGCACACAGACGCAAAAATAATGTGGCCAGTTAAATACGCCCATACCGTATTAAGAGCATATTTCAATCGTACCTATGTACTTATAAAAAAAACTAGCGGTATTTATAAAATCTTATTCAAAAGTCGTAAAAACATACATATTTTATAACTAGCTGTGCCTGCGGCTTTGCCCGCGTGGTCATTTCATTTAAAAGTAGCGCATAGATGTTATTCCAGGACCAAATGTATAAGGTACAATATACTACATTTCTTCATATTCTTTGAGCCGTCAAATAGTTTTTTATCGATTGCTCGGCATCTTATTTATATGGGATTAAAATACCAAGTACCCCAGTTTTAAGTCAAACCTTAAGCTATTCAACAGTGAAAACTGCATCGCAATCGGTCCAGTAGTTTCTACGTGATGCTTGAACAGACATACAAACTAACAAACAGAAAGGCACGATTTAAAAAAAAGTATTCATATCCAGTAGCTTATTTTAAGTACCCTAGACTATTTTTTTAAGCACCATTTTTTAGAGACTTTTGTTCATATTGCTTTATTATAAGTACTTTCTGTGCCCGCGGCTTTGCCCGCGTGGTCACTTCATTGAAAGTAGCCCACGTGTGTTATTCTAGGACCAAAAGTACCTATAAAGTACATTATACTACATTTCTTCAAAATTCGTTCAGCAGTATAATAGTTTTGTACGTGTTCTTTTAATTAAATTTCAACCCCTATCATGCGGGACTCCTTTAATTTTTCGGGATAAAAAGCATCCAATGTCCCTAAAAACATAATACTCTTTTTTTGTACAGAAGTTTAGTAAAAAAAAACAATATCATACCTAAGCAACATACAAATAAAACTGGTATAAAGCTGGCAACACTCTGCCCGAACTAAGAGGGAGTTATTTGTTTTCACAATTTTTGGTATTTTAGACGATTTATGCAAGAAAATTAATGGCTTACTTGTGGAATGTCACATCAGAACTCATAAATTGCTATTCTGTTTTGTTGTGGCACGATTTCAACGCGCAAATTGTCATTTTTTTTTTTTTAAATGGGAGCTTTTATCTCTATCACCTGACTCAGAGCACTGACCGCGCGAGCGTCGTACGATGCCATATATGGCACCGTTTGAATGGCTTAAATTTCGTGAATGTACTTGGCTTCTATGGGTTCTTCTTCTATGACAAGATACCTAATTTTGTTCAGCAGTCAAATAGTGTTTATAGATTGCTCGGATTCTACTCATCGGATTAAGATAGACACCAAGTAAACCAGTTTTTAAGTCGGAACCTAAGCTATCCAACAGCATAGATAATTTATTCTATGATTTATCTATGCCAACAGTGAAAACCATAGTTTTGACTTAAAAACTGGGGTACTTGGTATCTATCCGATGATTACATGCCGAGCAATCAATGAAAAACTAAAAACGCCTGAACGAGCTTTGAAGTTTTTTTTTAAGTAAATGAAATGAGCCGCGGGCACAACAGCCACTTAAAATATAAGATGTTCTGGAATCGGAAGTATTAAACAAATCATTTAAAAAAATGTTAGCCAAACTAGGGCTCTAATGCATAATACAAAGTTAATAACAAAATTATTACGGCTATCTAGAATTCATATATCCCATTACAGCTAAGAAGCATGAAGGCAACAACCTTAATTGCAAGATTAATTGTAACTAATTAAAGAAAATTTGGTACTGTAAGTACTTCGTGCACAAATATGTTCCAGTCAGTAAATTGAAGAAATATACTACATTTCTTCAAAATTCGTTTAGCCGACAAAAGTTTTTATCGATTGCTATTTGATAAAAACTATTTGACATAACTTCGGATTAAGATAATTTAGATGATTGCGTTTTTATGAATCTGCTATGAAGCAAGGTAGATAAAAAACGTGAGATGGTAGCCTAACGGTTCAATAGTGAAACTTAGAATCCGACTATACCGGGTTCGATCCTAGGCACTGATGACTTTTCTAAGATATGTGCGGTTTTACATCGCTCCGTGCTTCGAAAGGCACGTTAAGCTGGCGATCCCGGCTGTTATTGATTAATAGCAGTCGTTAAGCTATGTCAGAGGCCCTCGGGTCTGACAATCTCTGACACCATAAGCCAGCACTAACTCATACGACAAACAAACAATGATCCAAAAAATAATTATCGTTTAATTTTCATCGACAATTTCATAGACAGGAACTTAGTTCTTAGAACAAACTAAATATTCCTTTTATTAAGTACTAAAAACTAGTAATGTTTTTTTCCTGCACTAACTTTCATGAAATTTACATGGGACCTTTTTTTAACGTCTACTAGAAAACAGTTTTTTTAAAACCTTTGTAAAAGTCGAAATCGGTGCAGAAATAAGATAACAAACAAAAATAAACGAATGAAAATCCTCTTCCATTTATAAGTCAGCTCAAAATAGCCCTTTTAGAAACCTCACGACATGCACGACCATAGGCCTGTACTAATCAAGTTACACAAAAGTAACATTCGGGCGCTAATGTGACAATTTCGTATTAAGTGTGGAGGACCATACATAACCCATAACGTGGACAAACATTGTATTGTCCTCAAATATTACCAAATAGGGACTAATTTGGTTCTAATTTTATTAGGGCCTATGGAAGACAAGATGGTTTGGTTAGGTAATTCCAATTTCAATCTATTTATTTTTATTGCACGTAATTTATTTACAACACTTACATTTCATTGTTTTACAATCTATACTTATAATAAATCAGTAAGTACAAAATTACTGTTCAATGAAGATAATTTAAAATAAATATAATTTAAAAAAATGCTTTGTCTTCGATTTGTGAGCTATCCTGAAAGTTTCAGCCGGATAGCCAATCGGGAAGTGTTCGAAATTTGAATTGCAAGATTCCAGGACAGACAGAAATACATAGATACAAGTGAAGTTAAATAAAAGCTTTAAAAAATGGTCTAGGAGTCAAGGGTGCTTAAAATAAGCTGCTGAAAAAGAATACATTTTTGTTCTGTTTGTCTGTACGCGCATCACGTAAAAACTACTGCACCTATTGCGATGCAGTTTTCACTGTTGGATAGCCTAGGGCTTGACTTAAAAACTGGTGTACTTGGTATCTGAATCCGATGTGTAGAAGCCGAGCAATTGACAAAAAACTATTTGACGGCTGAAGGAATTTTGGTACATTTTATAACCGTATTTTTTAGTTGTAATTGTTAGTTCTAAACGTTTTACCCCACATTCCTATAAAAATAAAACGAGTCGTTTTTCCAACGCTTCGTTACTTTTTGACGTTTTTTGTATGGAGTTTATGTCAAAAGCTGACGGACAGTAAGAGCGAAAACAGATCGTTTTAAGATATAGGAACCGGCCATTAAACAAGTTTTAGTCAGCAAAAGTAAAATAAATAAAAATCACTTAACTATCAGCTAAGTTTTTTTTTTGTTTTTTTTTTTATCTATTGATAGAAAATAAATAAATCATATTTCGCATACAAAATCATAGAATTATCAATAATATGTATTTTATTCAAAATTTTATAAAATCAGCCTTTTTAAGCTTAAATACATAACTAAAAAAAACTCCCAAATAGACAATAAAACAATCCTCTTGTCATACTAAACTATAAAATACAAAATCTAATGTTTTGAAAGAAAAAAAAATATAGTAGGACTTAAAAACATTACAATGGGTAATTATTAAAATAACAGCTTTACGAAATATTATTTATTTATTTTCAGCCATGACTACCCCACTGAAGGGCAAAAGTCTTCCTTTTTTAAATTTCTCCCGATCTTGTGCTTTTGAATGCCAGTCGTTACAAAAGTCATCCAGTTCATCCCGCCATCTCCTTGGGCCTGCCGCAACGCCTTTTGCGATGTTGTGGGGTTCACTCTGTGGTCATTCTAGCCCACATCACAGAAGAAATAATAGTATTAACGTACAGAAGGCTCACTCCGCTAAGACAATTAAATAAAAAGATACTCTTGCCGCCACACAATAAAGTGCAATTCAGCTCACACACCCACAGCTCGTCAGACGTGCGGCTGATATGTCCTGCCCAGTTCCACTTCAAGCTGGCAGCTTTTTCACCAGCGTCTATGATTCGCGTTTTGGAACGCATTATCATACTTCGAACGTGATCTGTCTTAACTCTGCGTTCCATAGCTCTTTGGCAAACTCCGAGTTTGCACTTTTGTTGTTTCGTCAGGGACCAAGTCTGAAATATTAGTACTTACTATTTATTTTTAAGTGTTAGTTCTAGCGAGAGACAGAACCCAACCGTAAAACAGCTTCGTCGGCGTACCACGTAGAAACTACTAGAGCGATTGCAATGCTGTTTTCATAGTTGGGGAGCTTAGGATCCTGGCTACGGAGCCCTAAGTGTATGCGTGCCCGACACGTACTTGGCCAGATTTGCATAACGATACTTCGCTGTCGGTGTTCTAAGTTTCGTCAGCTTCCGTGGCGTAGTGGTTGAAGAGCCGACTGTGAAGTGTGAGGTTGCGGGTTCCATTACCGTTTAGGGTTAATAGAGGTTTGACACGGATATTTTCTCGGAGTCTGGGTGGTTGTGGGATCGTGCTCCTCGTACTTTCTGATTCACTTCATTCAGGCAATTTAGTCACAATCTATGAATTCTAAAAAAGGGGTATTTAGAGGAAAAAATAAGTACTGTTTTGTAAGTTTTTTATTTAAATTGTAAATAACTAAGCCGAAGGACATATTGTGCGCTTTACAAGCAATGAAAACCAAAACAATTTTTAATAATCCTGTTTAGATCAAAAGAAATGAAAAGCAACACCAATTCAAATAGTACATCTAGTAATAGTAGTCTAGTTCAGAATAAAAAGAAGCAATGAAACCCAAAATCAATTGTAATACCTAGCATAAAGTCTAGTTCAAAATAAAAAGAAGCAATGAAACCCAAAATCAATTGTAATACCTAGTATAAAGTCTAGTTCAAAATAAAAAGAAGCAATGAAACCCAAAATCTATTGTAATACCTAGCATAAAGTCTAGTTCAAAATAAAAAGAAGCAATGAAACCCAAAATCTATTGTAATACCTAGCATAAAGTCTAGTTCAAAATAAAAAGAAGCAATGAAACCCAAAATCAATTGTAATACCTAGCATAAAGTCTAGTTCAAAATAAAAAGAAGCAATGAAACCCAAAATCTATTGTAATACCTAGCATAAAGTCTAGTTCAAAATAAAAAGAAGCAATGAAACCCAAAATCAATTGTAATACCTAGTATAAAGTCTACTTCAAAATAAAAAGAAGCAATGAAACCCAAAATCTATTGTAATACCTAGCATAAAGTTTAGTTCAAAATAAAAAGAAGCAATGAAACCCAAAATCTATTGTAATACCTAGCATAAAGTCTAGTTCAAAATAAAAAGAAGCAATGAAACCCAAAATCAATTGTAATACCTAGCATAAAGTCTAGTTCAAAATAAAAAGAAGCAATGAAACCCAAAATCAATTGTAATACCTAGTATAAAGTCTAGTTCAAAATAAAAAGAAGCAATGAAACCCAAAATCTATTGTAATACCTAGCATAAAGTCTAGGTCAAAATAAAAAGAAGCAATGAAACCCAAAATCAATTTTAATACCTAGTATAAAGTCTAGTTCAAAATAAAAAGAAGCAATGAAACCCAAAATCTATTGTAATACCTAGCATAAAGTCTAGTTCAAAATAAAAAGAAGCAATGAAACCCAAAATCAATTGTAATACCTAGTATAAAGTCTACTTCAAAATAAAAAGAAGCAATGAAACCCAAAATCAATTGTAATACCTAGTATAAAGTCTAGTTCAAAATAAAAAGAAGCAATGAAACCCAAAATCAATTGTAATACCTAGTATAAAGTCTACTTCAAAATAAAAAGAAGCAATGAAATGGCTTAGCGCGCCTTGGGAGAGGCATATGTTGTACCAGTGGACTAATAAAGGTTGTTGATGATGCTGATGATGAATTAAAACCAAATCTAATAGACCTAGTTAGTAGCCTAGTGAAAAGTCTTATTGGAACGATCTTATTACCATCTTACCAGGTACAGAAACATGAACCAGCAACAAATTTATAGACCCGTCAGAGACAGTCTATACCTAGTCACGTACTATAACTAATGGACGTAGTCCAACAAACTCTTACATTCAATGTCTACAATACCACAGAATAAATAGTAGTACACATTACCAACAATGGCGTAAAATCCAACTGAAAACAAGAGGCCCCACTACAAGACACCACACTGTTATAGTTTATTCTGCGGCGATACGGAATCCATTGTGGCGCATAAAAAGTTTTCAAATAAGGCAATTGACAAAGTAAACAATGATTTAACGTACACGAGTTATTCATCTTCTTGCCTAAAATATACCTACTTTATAGTCAGCGACCGCTGTGAAGGCTAAACGACGGCCCACGGCTTACTGCGGCATACTACTAACAGTAGCTCAATTTGTATCAAACCAACTACCCATACACATCCGAACATCACAATCTTCTAATACTCAAACGTTACATTACATAGATAGGAAATCCTTTAGCTGCCTGACAAACTCTGACACCAGAAGAGTTTGCTCCGCAATTCCTCATTCGACTTTCGTACATACAGCCGCGATTTAGCATCATTATCAGAAGCTAATCAGCGTCACCATCTAGAACCCTCGTTCTCATAAAGACAAATGTAAATAGGGAACGTTACACTTGTCCCCCTCCCACCTAAAATTAAATAATATAATTATTTATCATAATATTTCACATACAAAAAAATAATTCTGTAATACTCACATCCCGGTGAGCCTTAGTTCTGTGTTTTAAAAAAGGGGTGCGTGAAACTGAGCGTTCTTTGATGACATTTTGATTGCCATGTTTGAGTTGTTTGTGTCACCAGGGACTATCTCCCTCTCACCCGAAAGCCTGTGCATGGATTCTAAAGTTTTGAGGCATTAGATATTTTGAGAAAAGTACATTTTAAGAAAGGTCACTCTGAGAAAATAACATTTCGATATTTGGACATTTTGAGAACATATTTTCACATTTGCATCACATTGTTTGCCAATAGCACTCTTCAGTCTGTGTGAACTTGAGTTACCGCATATTGGACTGTATGTGGTAGTTACATAAGAACATATAGACAAACTTGGCCGAAGCACAGAATAAATAATAGTACATGTGCCGAAGTTCTAGCTTTGGTTCTAGGTCCATGTTTATATTATAAAGTATGTTTAGATATTGGATATAATTTATACAATAATATCAAACTATTTTATCAAAACAATTTATTAGCCCCCAACTCCAAAAGAAAGGGTTGTTATAAGTTTAGATTTTGATGTGTTTTTTTCTGTTTGATAACTGACGTGATCGAGATGGTTCTTAGCCATAATAGGGGAGGGGAGGGGGATACGGATCGTACACCCCAAACGAATGGACCGGTTTATATGCGGTTTTTTAATGTTTGAATATTGATGTGATCGAATTGGTTCTTAGCTACAACGGAGAGAAGAGGGGGGGGAGGGGTATGATAGTAACTCCTAAACGAATGAACCGATTTTGATGCGGTTTTTTATGTTTGAAAGCTGATGTAGTCGAGAAGGTTCTTAGCTATAATAGAGGGGAAGGTCGTGGTTTATAAATTTTTATTTTTTTAATTTGTGCTTGTTTTACTTATTCAATTAGGAATAGATACATAGATAGATAGATAACTCTTTAATGCATACACCAAAACTATAAAATGTAGCGACTCCGTGGGTCGTTACTGATTTGATAAGTTAATGTGCAGGGTAAACAATGTTTTAGGCAGCATCTGGAATAACATTAAAAAAATGTTAATTTAAGGTATAAATTGCAACTTGGGTTTGGTTAGGTATAATCTTTTTATCTTATTCTTTTATTTAGTTCACATATTTTGTAAATTACGCTAGCAAAGTTGTTTTCTGGAAAAACATATTTAAATAAATATGGTTTTCCAGACAAGCGCAAATTAAAACTTTATATAACCACCAATCCCCACACATTAAACCTAACAAACAATCTCGATCATCAACTTTCAAACATAAAAAAAACGCATCAAAATCGGTCCATTCGTTTAGGAGCTACGATTCTCCCCCTTTTTTAATCTGTTTTTATACTAGTAGGTACATACCAAGTAACTGGTTCTTACAATTATGTCCATCTTCCTACATCATAACATTTATAAGTAACGAGAGTACTGACCGACAGATATGATTCACTACCTCCACCCACCACAAGTGGATGTTATGTTTTTGGACATGACTTCTGTTCATCAGAGCATCTTGAAGGCGGACTACTCATTGGGCAGTTACGCAATTATTATTTGGCTAGATGTTCTTTAACAAACAATAAAAATTATAGCAATAAGTGCATATTTTTTCTTGTTTTATATATAACGTCGTTTGACCACGATCTCACCTGATGGAAAGCGATGATGTGGTTGAAGGTGTAGCACGCTTGCCTAGTAGATACCTATTCACTCTTGACTTGAACACCTGGAATGAAACCAGTTTCCCAGTGAAGTACTTGGTAAATTTAGAACATGTAGTTGAACTAGCTGTGCCCGCGGCTTTGCCCCTGTGGTCATTTCTCTGGGTTAAAAGTTAACTGTGTGTTAATCCAGGACCAAAAAACATATGTAAAAGTAAAAAAAAAACAAAATTAGCTTAAAATAAGCTACTGAACAAGAATGTAGCATTTTTAAATCGTGTCTGTGTGTTCGTGCTTCACGTAAAAAACTACTGGACCGATTGCGATGCGGCTTTCACTGTTGGATAGCTTAGGTTTTGACTTAAACTCAGGTGTACTTTGTATCTTAATCTTTGTATATTAATTTTCTAATTAAAACACCGGAGTTCAAACCGGTTTTAAATGTTGGTTTTTTCTTTTAAATTATTCAGGTCAGCTTGTATTCAATAATTTAGTTTGCAGTCGGGTTTTTATATGTTTATAATAATTTTACTTGTTCCTAATAATAGTCATAATCATTTATTTAGTAAAGTCAATATACACATCAAAAATTGTACACTTCCTTAATAGTGATGTGATGATTGAGTGTCAGTTCACACAGCCCTGCTCGGAGAGGAGATCAATTTTCAATCACATTTTAAATAGAGTTTTGGATCATAAGATTGAGAAATAAGACTTATTTTTATATTTCTGTAGCACCTTCTTTTGTTGCGCTTAGTTTTGTTTTACAACTCTATTTGAAACGCGATTGAAAAACTGCTCTCCTTTCCAAGCCGGTCTGTGTACTCTGAAGTACTTATTAAACTGTATGTTATTGTTTACGATTCGTAAACATAGATTTAGTATAATTATTGTAAACTAGTGACTTGCCCCGGCTTTGCACCGGTAGCCCTCACACAGCAGCGTTATTCTTACTTTTACCTCTAAAAAAATATACACTAGTAAGCGAAATTCAAAACCTTTGGCAGCAACAATCATGGTGTTTTTAGACCATAGACAACTGCATTATTACTCACATACTCAACAGACTTGTTATTATTTCGTTTCCATGGCAACATGTCATTGTATTCTGTATTTTTGATACCTTGGGTTACATTATAGCAATTTTCGTAGTTTTTTTCTTTTAAATGTAATACTGCCCATGTTACTCGCTGATAATGTAGCTACACCTATAAGTGACAGAATTTCTAAAATTGGTTCATTTTTTTTAATTTATCCATTACTATCAAACTTACAAAAATACACAAAATCAAATCTTTCCTCTTTATAATATTAGTGTAGATGTAGAAGTGTATATTTGTAATAACTTAATACCTACGCCTGCATGCTCAAAGGCAAAAACTTATCTACAATAAATGAAGTTTGTAAAGTCTCCTAGAAGTGAACTATTTGTTATTTCGAGAAATAAAGAATCTTAAGCTGTAAACCCTTCAAACACTCGAGTTCCGGAGCTGACTGCTCAAAATTGTAACTAGCTCCGGAGATGAAAATGATCCAAGTTTGAAAGCCCTAGTAATAACATGTTGAGGAAAGAGAACCAGATGGAAAATATTACATTTATTGAGTAAATGCGCTAAATAATAATAATAATAAATTTATTCAGAAATACAAGTGCATACATACAAAGTTAAAATAAAAAAGTAGGTACAAAGTGAAAGTTACAGTCAATTCAGAAGTACTAATATATAAGTAGGAACCTTCTATAAGTCTATAAGTTTGATTATATAATTGTATGTAATTTACATGGTGCCTTAGAACCCGGACAAGAAAGCCTGTATCCCGGGTCTTTAGAAAAGAAATGTTTTTCAAAATAGGTTATCAATACTTATGTTATAATAAAGCATTAAGTTACCAAAAGTTCGTACAAAAAAGATAATTTAAATAAAAATGGTTTTTAGAACTTACATAATTCAAGACAGTGATAATCTTTTTGGTGTTTCAGTTAAATTAATGAGGTTAATTAAGTAAAATATATCAGTCCAATTTCCACAGCCAATAATTCGCAACCAGTATTTATTCTGTGGCCTGTCTCGGATTATCAGGTTGTACAATATGGGTCGTACAATACTTAGTTGTGCATTATCAACATGAGCTGATTTTGTAGTTGTACAGGTGATAATTCGCAGCCAGGAAAAGGAACCCCATTGAAGTAAATACATGGATGATGTCTCTCCTTTTATCTCATGAAAATGACCACGCGAGCAAAGCCGCGGGCACAACTAGTACTGTTTAGATCAGATGGGACAGTGAAGTTTGGTGTACTTTTTAGGATTTAACTAAGTCAAATGTCCTTTAATACAACATTATTTCATTATATAAACCTAAAACTGTTATAATATAAATAATATAAATATTATGCGCAACATTATAGACGTTACAAACTAGATATTATAAAGAAAATAGCATGTAAATGTAAAATTCAAAAGTAAAGTTTAGAGGTTAGAATTGGATAACCATATTATGGATTTATTAGCATACCTGCATAGAATCTGCGCTTATGATCTCGGTACCAAATTTTTGTGCTAATTCGACACCTAACTTAGTCTTTCCTGTGCCTGTAGCACCTAAAACTATCACCATAGGGATCCGCGAAGATATCACAGAACGCAAAGCCATTGCTTTGCTTTGACCGATCGCGCGAACTTCACTATTGTTTTGATCAAAGAGTACATACGTCGTAGAGAGAGTATCAACTATGGGTGCATTCCGATTCACGATAATATCGCTGTGAGCGATCACAGTGCTAATTTGCGTTCCGATTGAGATATCGCGCTCACGGCTGTTGAATGCTGCAGTTGATTCGGAACGCTCGTGAGCGTGATTACGAGATTACAACAACATAACCTTAAAATTTGCTCAAAATACAAAGTATTACTCGTGGGCAAAGTAGTCTGTCTAAAAATTGGTCAATTGTCTGTAGTAATATTTGGAAAACTGTACGAAAATCACACACAACTGAATTCAAACAACAGTTTTCTTTGTAAACAACCGTCAGTCTGTCACTTTGACAGTAGCGCTCACGGTGAAATCGGTTTTGGGCATGGTCGGTGTAATCGCAAAATGGCGGATGTAATGACGCAATCCGTGACGTCACAAGGGATATCGTTGTTGCGCTCACGATGACTCGGTGCGCGTTTTAGCGCGATAATATCGATTTTATCGATTTTTGCGCGTCTCGGAATGCACCCTATGTAGTGGTTTTGATTTGACGATTGAGGACTTGACGTTCCCTGCATTCGAGTTGAAGCAGTGGCGTTTTGGGCAGTTTCGAGTGCCATTCAAAGAGTATATAAATGTGCCATTTATGTCACTAATGATCCAAACCGAACGAAAAACGACACGACATTGTACTGATGAAGTTGCTTTTTCGATGTCAAATTTAGCTGTCATATTCAAACGGTGATCAAAACATATTTACCGTTTTTAACTGTTATTTTTGATCATTTCGCTTCAAGCCACTGAAATCTTGTTCCGTAAACGTTCCGTTCTGGGTGCTTACTCTTGAATACTGTTCCAATCGCAATCAAATTCTAATCCGAATCAGTTTCAATCGCAATAAACTGTTATTTGGCACTCTCGAACAAAATCAAGATTGAAATTGAAATCGGGAACGTGATCGACTTCATATTGTGACTCATAGAAGATCTCCACTAAAAAGGTACACAACGCAACAAAAGGTATAATTTGAAATTACCTTGCAAAGTGCTCATTATTTCAACATTTTCAACTAATAATTATTATTTTGCAAAAACTATCATGTTTTATTATTTTATTTCACTATAAAAACAACAATACAGTAACAATGCTGAATGTGTACCTACGTCTTAAAAAAAAAGGACTGAAAAAAAGTTCCCGCTCTTATACTCAGCTGTCTCAATTTTTCAAACAAATTTTGAAGTGGTTTGGCGGTGGGTTTAAAGCGTTTGGTTACCTATATTTTCTTAAATAATGAGTTCGCCAACCTACCAACAACTTGAAGCTCTTGCTGATTTCCTGATGGAAAACCCAGGAATTGCCAAAGATCTCTACCCTTTCCGTGGGCAGAGCGCAAGAGACCTTGCAAGAAGCGAATAAGAAGTGGGACGAGATAGCAAGCAATATCAGTGCGCTAGGCGGTGCACAAAAAGATGGAAAAGGTTGGGCAAAGGTATCGTCGATAATAATAATAATATAAACTTATAAAACATAAGTTTAGGTACAAACCTTGTATCTCGTGGATATATCACTACGACGAGTAAGCTTTGCCATTAAAGGCTCCAAATCGCAACATATGACCTCAAAAGATCTCTAATGACTCTGTAGCATTTTTTGAACTCGTCGTCTGTTCATGGCAAAAGCAAGCTTTCTTACTATAGCGCGCCATTATTCTAATTATTCGCCTTTGCTAAGTCTACTCTAGATTTAGATTTAGATCTATAGATTTCAAACATAAAAAGGTACTACTCTATTAGCACTGCCCAAAATACTAAACATGAGAGCTAAACTTCCCATTTTTTCTTCGATAATCGCTAAAACCAACACAGTCGATCGGAAAAAAGTTAACTTTTAAACACTGTTTAGATTATATCGCAAACTCTATTCCAATTCAATCTGTTAACGTCAAAATTGCGTCAAGAGTACCGAAAAAGAGAATAGCGTCGAGATAAATCGATATCATTTAGTTCCATAAAATTCCACCATTATCAATTCCGAGAATATTAATTAGATATCAATATCAATTTCAAGTGCGCGAGTATAAAATTCAAGAGTACCAAATGGCATGATTTCGATCCCAATCCCAAATTACGATTGAAATCGAGTATCAAGAGTAACCTGTGAGCACCTGTGGCCGTATTACATAACTTGGCTTCAATCGAATTCTCAATATCGCAACCACTAGTGCCTTGCGATAGAGTCGAATTTGCTATGAAAAAAGTGATAATCCGATTGTAGCCAAGTTCTGTAATTGGGCCACTGGTGTAATTATATTAAGGATAATAGGGATTGATTTAGAATCGAGGGGCAGGAGTTGGGGGAGGGGTTTGGGTGGGGGGAGGAGGGGCTACCCCCTGGTCATATGGTCAAACATTAGTGATCATACCGTAACATATTACATTATCCACCGTTAGAGCCTAGGCGCTTGGCGGAAGTCCGACTTGGCCATGATAGGTTAGAAGGCGAAGGCGGGTGCGAAGCTGAGCGAGCTTCTCGCCTTTGTTATCGTGTTTTTTTTTAGCTTTGAATACCATCTGTTTGAAACTTGTTAAACCTTTGGTATCACGGAAACCCTACATTAATGATATGCCCAAACCAAGGGCGACTCCAGGCTTCGAGTCAGGGGGGGGGGGGGGGGGGGGGGGGGTAACAAACTTATATCGAGCCTGGATGGGTTCCAAAATTATACAATATTAGATGTTCACCGCGGTTTCACTCCCATAGCCTAAAGGCGGATCCATTTATAGATATATCATAAAATTAAAGATAGGTATATCATAAAATTTCAGGACAAAATAAGCGCAAGAGTAGTGAGCGGAAAAAGTTGAGTTATTTCTATCAGTGTGGGTATTAAAACGAAACTCTAATGCGTACATAGTATGTATTTAGTGTATATCAAACGCGCGATCGCAGCGAGCGCGAAATTTTTGAATGATCAGTGTTAAAACACTATTAAATTAAAATATCATTTCAAAGCATGTAAAAATATGCACTTGACGTAATTTAAACTTATGAGAGTTGAGATTGCTACATCTGACAATGTAGTAATCGAAAAAAAAAAACAAATCAAACAAAAATATATGAAAATATGTACTAAATATATTTGTCTATGTCTAAAAAACCAAAATAAGTGCGAGCGCGGAAATTTTGAGCTATTTATATATATATAGATGATATATAATATGTGTATATGTATACATTTATTTCATATGTATCTTCCAATATTTATATGTATGTTTTATTTGAATATTTATTGCATATATATTACATATGTGTATATCTATTATGTACTTTTATGACTATAAATTTTATTAACTACTACTCTATTTTTCGTGATTGGTCCCTCTGGGCCGTGACTGAAAATCAGCGTCAAGTGTCGAAGACGCTTGGCATTATGCTGAGGCATGACCCTTTCAACACTTAGATTTATATGCTTAATTTATATGTTAATTTACTACTTTTTTTATGTGTTGAATAAACGATTTTTCTTTCTTTCTTTTCTTTCTTTATCCACTAGGTAGGGATTGATGGAGCACCTTGTTTATTAATGTTAGTTTTACAATAAGGTAACTAGATGGCTACTAACTATTGGTCTCATACATAAGCTCAAAATCACGCAGCGTGCAATGGAGAGAGCTATGCTTGGAGTTTCACTACGTGATAAATTCGTATCGAGGAAATCCGTAGAAGAACCAAGGTTATCGACATAGCTCTCAGAATTTGCAAGTTGAAGTGGCAATGGGCAGGCCATATAGTTCGCAGAGCCGACAACCGCTGGGGAATAAAGGTTCTGGAATGGCGACCACGAAAAAGCAATTGAAGTATAGGGAGACCCCCCACACGATGGACGGACGACATTGTAGCCATCGCAGAGAATCGGTGGATGGAGGCGACACAAGACCGTTCGTCGCAGCGCTCTTTGGGGGAGGCCTATGTTCAGCAGTGGACTTCTAAAGGCTGAAATGATGATGAATGATGAACTAGATGGCGCTACTGTGCACCGCTAGATTGTTTGCAAAAAAAAGTCTGTAGGCGCGACTCTAATTGGCCGAGCGAGCGCGAAGCGAGAGCTAAAGCGTCTCCGTTTCACCTTGGCAAAATATTGTTTCGTATGGGTTTCCGGATGTCCGGCTGTTCTCCTCTTCAGGTAGCATTTCTCAAAAACTCTTTGAGGATTTTGATGGAGGGTGAAGGGAGGGGGGGGGGGAGGTTGTAACTTCCTCTTTAGACCTCGCGTCAAACAAAATTTCAAACAATCTAGCGGTGCAAGTACCCCCAAAAACAAAAATTCCTGACGAATAAAAAATTCTAAAAGTTCGTTTAACCTGTATACCAATTTGCGTCTAGATCGGTTGAGAAACACGACCTGTAGTGAGAACAGAGATCCAACCGGACAGACGGACATCCAGCCATAGGAAAGTGTTTTGCCCAAGCTGAAATAAAAAAAAAAAAACAAAAAAAACGCAGAACTTATGTTATTTTTTATGAAATACCATAAAAATAACATAAGTTCTGCGATTATTTATTTACTAGTTGTGCCTCGCTGCTTTTCTCACACCGAAATTTTCCAGATTTTTAGCTTTTACTTACCTTTTTCCGGCATGAATGTATTCTATGTTTATCTCTTTATTGTACCTATTTAAAATTTCATCGATATCTGTTAAGCCGATTTACATTAAATATTTTCCCGCGGGATTGATATTTTTCCGGGGTCAAAAATATTCCATATTAGTCTTTATATCATATCGTGCAGTATATATTTGTAAAATTGTACAAAAACAGTTTTAGTCGTTTTCATCCGAAAGCGAATACAACCAATCTTCCAAAGTTTTCCGGATTTCCCATTTTCAATTACCCTTTTCTGTGATGTCATGTAAAGTTTATCTCTGTACGTACAGCCTACCTTTATCTGTATATTCAGAATTTCATCAACATATTGTTAAGCTGTTTTATACCTACGATTTTTCCGCGGTATTTTTCTATTTTTCTGGGATAAAAAGTATTCGATTTTTAAACTGTGTAAGCATAAAATTTCAAATAAAGAGGATAGGGCATCGCCGCGGTTTCTATAGGTTTTGCCTTACTTATCCGTAAAATTTGCGTTTTGGGAGAAAACGTTTCTACCATACTAAACCATAACCAAATCCAATAATTCTGGTATTTTTTAAAGTGAAAATGTGAGGCAAAACCTGTAGAAGCCGCGTGGGTATCCTCTTTAACGGATAGACATTTTGATGTCAAAGCGAGTTAATCTACCAAAATTTTCTCGATTTACCGGGATAAATAGGATACAGGTTGATATTGATTGGTTGTTTTGTTTAGTACCAAGAGTACCTACCTATATTTAAAATATATCTCTTTTTGAGAGAAAGCGAGTAATCGTAATTTTCTCGTATAGTGGCAATTTTCCTTTTTCCGGAATAAAGTACCCTATGTTGTACACAGTATCATACAAATTTTCATCAAAATCAGTCTAGCTGGGCAATAGTGTTCTGTGGTGAAAAATCTCCAAACAAACAAATAACATTCCACTTTTATAATATTAGTGGTGAAGTTTTAGGGGATAGATATACCTAAATTGTTGATTTTTTTTAAACCTTGAGAATAATATGATAGTTATATTTTTATTGCGAGAATAATCACTATAATCAGTCTCATTTAAAATAGTGATGGGAAAATACTTTATCGATAATAAAATTTCAATTTTAATATGAATGATGTAAATATATAATACAATCGCTGTGCCCGCGTGGTCATTTATCTGTGTTAAAAGTAACCTATGTGTTATGCCAGGACCAAAATGTACGATATACTAAATGTCATAAAACAGTTTAGACTTCAGATAGCTTTTATCGATTGCTCGGCTTTATTCATCGAACTGAGATACCAAGTACTAAATATTTTTAAGTACTGCGCGAACAGACAGACATAAAATGAAAAAAATAAAAAAGTACTACTTTATTTTAAGTCTCCAGTCTTTTATTTATTATCTTTATTTTACAGACTTTTTGTTGCTTGCGGCATTATTGTACGTATAGATAGATATCTGCAATGTATTTTGATGTCTTTTTTCATCTCATTGTTGAAAAAAATACTGAAATACCGTGTTTCAAAAATGGTTTTCACCAAGGAATATAAATTGAGCATCTGGTTAATACCTAATACTGTGGTGTTTTCTAATCATAACATGATTATTGACTGAATTGAATTTGATTTCTTGGTGCCTAAATTATATGGTGTTGAATAAAACTTAATAGAAATAAACTACCTACCTAAGATATATCGATGTAGGATGTAGGCATAAAGGATAGGCAAAGGGGAAAGATAAGCGCGAGCAAATAAAAATATTTTTTTTTAATTTTTTTTAGTCGGACTAGTTAAGTACTGGGAAGCAACAACCCCTGGTACCACGCAGGTACATAATCACAGAATCTTATCGCTGATTTCACCCCAATTTAACACCGAATCATTATAAAAATTAAAATCAATTAATTAGCCACCCGCTTCCCAGACCTATCCAGACCCGACATCAGTATTTATTTATATGTAATGATTATCTTAATGTTTCATACATTAATTAAGGAACAAAAACCAAAAAAAACTTCTTTTTATATAATAGTATCCAAAAAAATTAGACGTGGTAAGTACACATGTCCTTAGATATTAGAACGCCGCTTCAAAGATTGCAGAGGACAACTTTAATATTAGGCGGAATCTCTTTTGCGCCCTGCATTCTCTGTAGCAGCGTGAACGCTACCGCCGCGTCGGGCGCCCCCGGGGCTCGCGCAGAGGGCCCCGCGGCCCTGCCCGATACAGCCCCCAGTACATACACTGAATACACTCCCTCGGCGGTGGCTAGGTGGAAAGCTCTTACATAAAACGGATACTATATCAAGAAAATATAATAAAATTAAACTATAAACATCGCTTACAATCCCAACCTTAACTATAAAATGTACAAATAATCATGTGTTATGTAAAAACTTTTTTATTTACCTATTTTTAATATTTTGGCAGTGGTGGAAATGTGCCTTGTCACAATAACGTGCAGTTTTATTGATTCACTATTACAATATTATCTCGATTTCGTCTACCGATGTATAAAGCTGTCATTTCCTTATCATTAACTTTTAACTACTGACTTTCTTATGTGAAAAACTATTTTAAGACTGGTTTCATATCACCATGATAAGAAACCAATTAACTTTTTGGATAACTAAAATCATTATCTTTAAAGATATTGACGTCAAAATTAACAAAAAATAAATGCAGGTACAACATTCGAGAATTCGTAACTCTCCAGTTTAGAAACTAAACAATTACTATAAAAAAAAACTCATAATAAAAAAAATCTTAAACAAGAGACGTACAACTAAGCTCTACCGTCTATTATTTACATTTTAATATCTAGTGGAAGATAAACTGCGAATCTTTAACACGATAACTATAACTCCTCGTGTACTACTATTTAGAACGATGCTATCCCTACATAATATTTCTCACAAAAAATATTTCTTGCAACTAATTCGAGTATAAACCTAATTTTCTATAATTCAAATTTACATATAGCAAGGCACATTCCGCACACGATTAAAGCCTTAGAACGTACAAAACTGCTGACCATGTGCTTGATAAAACATCAATCTCTGCTGCAAACCTGATCAGAAGAATAAAACGTGTCACTGGTAGAAAGAAACCCAGTAACAAAAGGAAAAAAAACTTCCGGTGTTTTTTTATTGACCGGAAAAGTTTCCTTTTTTATTTTTCTAATCATGCCATTTTTATCGATTCATCAATAACTTTACCATCGCGAGCACATCACTAACTTATTGCAATAAAATATTATTATAAAGAAAATGCAAAATTTACTATTAGTAGGTACTATGAGGAACTATGTCTTGTTTTTTATTTTATTTATGTCAGTCCATTTTGGACCATTTTGAATTTTAGAGGTTTTGATGTTGTTATCAAAATACACAGTCTATTTTATATAAGACGTAACTGTCACTGAGATTATAGTTTCACTGTCAATGCGTTTAATTAACTTTACTGATCCACATGAGTAATATTTGAAGAAAATAACATAATTATGAGCTAATGATATAATATTATATGTACATATGCGATTATCGTACAAATATGAGAAAGTGCATGACTCAATACTCGGATGCGAGCGCGCGTCTTTACTACCTTAGTGATGGGAAACTATTGGTATTACTCGATATCGATATTCGCTATGCTCACTATCAGAGTCCTGATGTCACATGATAAAATATTATATTTTATTAGCCAAATGTAAAGTAATTTTATGAATGATTTCATCAAGTGATTTTCGTAAGTGCATACGAATCGTTTATTATGGTCCAAACCTATATGTATTGAAAATTACCAAAGTTATCGTTAAAATAGTGACTTGGAGTTAATTGCGTGACTAAAATGTAAAATATTCAGTGTTAAAATTTACAAATTAACAAAACACTACAAAAAGAAACCATAAGCGAGCTAACCTAATGTAATTTAAACATATTAATATCAAAGTTAAAACAATATTGATATCACTACCTTGCTCGTATGAGCTAAAGGTTTAAAATATAAAATGCTACATTACTCGGGCCGAAAACATATTTGTGGCCATACGACTCCCCCACTGCCCGCAAGCCTTCGATAGCCACCCGTAGCGTCTGGCAACACTTTGCAGACTACCCTCATCTCACAATATTTACAGCGTTCACAAACTCAATACAATGGATACAACACATCGCGACGCTGCCGTGCTATGGTCGCAGCGATACGTAGGATCAATTCAATACTTAATCAATAATGGAAGGTCCAGTAAAAATCTTACCGTTAATTTTTCATCTCGATCTCTCGATCGAAAACCTGTTGCGCTATTTCAACTATGTTTATATGTTATATGTTTAAATTATTATTTCAAAAACATTTTAAGAGGTAAAAACCAGTCTACTAGTTTACGAAGCAGTCTGTGTACTATTTAAGACGTTTACTGAAGACCTAGGATATATCGTCATAACAGCTTTATGGCTCACTTTGGCACTGCAAACCCTTTGAGCAAACAAAGCAGCAGTTATTGCTTCAATATCTATCACTCGAGACCGAGACCGTTGCGTCGCGAAAGAAGCAGAGTAAGCCGTAAAAGCTGACTTTATCGACAACTAACTCCCTACTTTTGAGGACTCAACTCTAAGTGACTTCTGTTCGAAATGTTTTTCAACCAATTCGTCGACGGGGTTGCGAGACTGTACAAGGGTCCGGAGTCTCGCGACCGCGTCGACAAAATAAAGGGAAGTTTGGAAGCGCCTCAAGCACTAACGTTAAGTCCACAAAGTGTCGCGCAGCGTAGACTCAGAAGTTCCACTGTCGGAACGAATCTGTCACCGGTCGGGCTCGCGCGGCGCTCAGTACGAGCGGTAGCGCACTGAGAGCATGGTACGCAGCTTTTTCAGCTTCGTCTGCAGTTGGGTCTGCTTCTTCCTGAGCTTCTCGCGCTCGATGTCCTCCAGGTTGAGCTTCCGGCAGAGAGCGGCGGCCTCGCGGAGAATCACAACTTTAGGCGCGCGTTCCTTGTCGCGCGTGGCTGGGATCTGCTTCTTGAGCTCATCGAACAGGTTCTTGAGGCCGATGCGTCGCAGCCGCTCCATGTCGTTGTGGATGGAGCGGCGCTCGATATCGGGCGACTCGGCCTCGGAGTCAGTGTCAGTGTTGGAGCGGCGGCCGCGGCGGCCGGGCCCGCGCGCGCGCCGCCCGTGCCGGCTAGACGATATGCTCTGCGGCGGCACGAGCTTCTTGCGCGCGGCCGGCCGCGGCGACACCGATTTCACGGATATAGTCCGCTCAAACTGCTGCTGCTGGTGCATGGAGGGCACGCGCGGCAGGCTGTCCGTGCGCACGTGCGCCGCCACCACTAGCGTCTGCTGCGCCGTGTCGCCCACTACGTCGATTTCCTCCTCTGTAACAATAGACACTGCATTTAGAGAGACGTCGTCACTTTCGGCGGATCCAGTGAGCAACGCTTCACGCCTACCTGATTTCATTCATAACTGATTAAGCGCGCTTCGCCGTAATAGGCGGACATCGATCGTCGCGAGTAGTTTAGAGTAGTGTATACAGATATAGGCGTGCGCGGAGGCTAGTCCTAGTCGGGGAGATGCGACTGCAGTAGTCAGGTGCGCGGGAGGGGCAGGCGGCGTACGGCGAGGGGGGAGGACGTCGACCCCGACGTACTACCGCAGCGTCTGCCGCCATCGATCCAGACGCCTGACGTCACGGCGCGCCATTCGCGCCAAAACGAGAGCGCATGCGCGCCGCGCTGCCGCAGAGCGTCCGCACTCAATGGACTCCGGATTATCCAGCGGCGGACACGCTTTCCGGCCTCCGCCACAACCATTTAACAGAGCATTGATTCGAAATTAACTGTCACGCGAGAGTTGCACGGTAACGGCAGCCGACCGGCTTACGCGTTCGAAACTGACTGACAGCGACACCGGCTTCACCGGTAGTATGTCGCCAAGAGGCACGGGCCTGAGTCCGACTATCGATTCCGCCTAGGCATAGGGTGGCATACTTATATTATGTTCGAATGTGAGAGGCGTACGGGGTTGCATGGCGTCAATCATGACTGCCTCAACACGGGCGCCTCTCTAGAATAATGTTCCTGCTTTTTCTAGAACCGAAGCCATGGGGCTGGGGCTCCCAAATGAGCAGGTGGAGATGTCCTACCTACGATCTCTATTACATTTTTATGAGCGAGCGGAGCGGGGTTGCGGAAGCGGTCTAAATTCCGGTCGGTTTCGCAATGCGGCGATAAGGGGCGATAGGGTCAGCGTGCGACTGCGAGCGCATTGAGTTCTATAGTTCTATGAATGGATTATGTCGGTATGCGGGTCCGTTTCACGATCGCATTGCACCGCGCTGGCGAGAACGGATGTAGACGGCACGAGTCGTGTTTACGGCGAGTGTACGTTTCGCGGTATCGAACCGCCGCTGCACTATCCAGTTACACTCAAATAATTATGCCAGCGGTTCATTGTGATTAAAGGTTACTGGTTCGGTAGAAACGCGCTATTTGCGTGGTTAACAAGGACGAGAGCGGCCGTTTAAGTCCGCAGTGTGTGTGTGTGTGTACCTACTTAAAACACTGAAAATAGAAACAAGTTACGTGGGCAGCTGTTCGATGCGATTACGAAACGCGCACGAGTCAGGGACGCTAGCGAAATTATGTTTCCTCAACTACGCACTTTTGAGAGAAAAAAACTGCGCATCAGACACATTTATGGGTGAGCGGCGATAAATTTATACACCAACGCGATCTTTTTACTACATTTCCGCGTAGTTACGCGGCCGGTTATCTTGGCTACGCGTCGATCTAATTCGAGTATCGGCGCCTGTCGTCAAACACGCCACGCGTCTAAATCTAGGCGTGGGCCGTGTTGCTATCGCTATATCAAATTTTATGGCTAAGACACACCCCGATGCGCCCTGAAATAAACTAAAGCGGGCAGGCAGGCAGGTAGCTCGCAGCGAAATAGGGCTGGGACTTGCGTAGTTGCGGGTAGCCCGATTCCGTAAAAAGCGAAATAAAAAAACAGTGCGAGGTGAAAGGCCGTGCGGAAAAAAGGTTACTGTCTATTGTCGGAGTCGATTTTCACATGACTATTTTCACCGTGGCGCCACCGCGATTAACGGTCACTGCGGGTAATTGTTTCAGCTCTGCGTAAACCGATATGGGCGGTATTGTCGCGCGGCGCCCGTCGGGATCCGGTCTAGTGCATCCTATTATATCTCTATCTCTCGAGACGCGATTCTCAGATCAGCTGCATTCCAATTTTAAACGATACCAGAGATAATCCGCTTTTTATTGTTCGGCCGATGCCGTGCCGGACTAAGCAAAAAATCGCCAGCTCTCTCCGTCTTATTACTTTGTATGATGGGGGTTTTACGAGATCGACAAAATCGATAAAAAATAATGAAAAACAAACAATGAGCGTGCATCTTTTGGGCTAAGAACCTAGAAATGCAGTCTAGACTTGATGAGTCAGAATTCCTTGTTACGGCCACGACTCGCCCCGCGCCGGCCGGAGAGAAATACAATGAGTCACAGACTGTATATTTACTTACTACTCGACGTTTGGGATCAGTTACGATATAAAACACTGGAGATTATAACTGGAACCGGCACAAGACGTTTCCCCGACCGTAGATCATCCGGGATAGGAAAAAGTGGAATTTCTCCATAGCTAAGCGAGATACGGTTTCCGGAATATCTTCGCATTCCCTTGTCAAAGCTGGAGTTAATTCGTAATTAACCGCCGAATTTGGTGCAAAGATGGGATTTATCTTGTGGATTAAACATTTTTGTCTGGTAACTGTCAGCAGGGGAAGTTCGGAAATGCGGTAAACTAAACTTGTTTAATTAGGCGCAGCGGAGCAACCCTAACCCGAACAGACTCAAACCGTGATTACAGTCGGAATTGACTTTTGAAACCTTGCGTATAATTTCTGAAAATTTATATCGATCGCTAGAAACAGCGCACTTTTGCTGGCTTCCATAGAGTGATTATAAAGTTACCTAAATTCGATTTCTAAAAACTGAGTAACAGGCAAAGACAGGTGTAAAAAAATAAAAATACTTTTGAAAATGGAATGCGATGGGTACAATACAATGGTGTCGTCAAGTGTGACCTGGTAAAGCGGGGGCTGAGTTCACGCTTGGCTGGCCACAACTTCGAGGCCAAGTTCACTGGCATTTGAGCGCGATAATTAAAAATTATCGTGACGCGCACACGGCGCACGCCACAGCCTGCTCGGTAGGTAATGAAATGAATTCAATGACAAGACAATTAAAAAAAATCAAAGACTCATATTTTAAAATAGGCATGGCATGGGCATTAATTAGGCATGGATATATCGTACGTATCACTATTATTTATTCTGTGACATCGCGCGATCCGTATCCAATTATCCGAACCGATTCCGGTGTCGGTAACTAATACAATAAAATGAGAAATCATTAGGCTAATCAAATTGATATTTAAATAAGGTTGTAAGCGTGTCGCTTAACACTATAATTATATTAGTTAGCATGGCAACTGCTTGGAGGCATGAAATCGGCAATGAACAACAATGAATCGAGCGTGACACATGTTGCCTGTTTGCTCGGTGGGTAGGCGCGATAGGCGCTAAGCACAGATAGGCTCACAGGTTATTTCTGTGATGTTACGCAACCGCGAAAACTCGGTCATCTGGCCGGCTCTGGCCCACTTGTGCCCCGCAATCGAGATCCCGCTAAAATAGACGAGGCTAATTTATCGTGTACGCCGATCGATCGTTCGTACCCCGCGACCTTGGACCGTGTCCGCACTTCGCACGGAAGTTCACGGACGCGCCATGCGTGAGCTTGAAGTGACGCAACATTTTTGTTTAATGGCAATTAATGCCATTAACAAATAAGAATGAAGAAGTCACACGCGTGACTAGGGCTGATTCGATGGCGCGAATAGTTTAATAAGTCGCATGTCGATTATGTGTGGCGCCCCATACTATTGCAAATTCTTGCGTAGTGTTGTATCTTGTTCTATCGATATTTTGAATGAATAAGTATGTCAAAGCTGTGCCAGAGATAATATAAATTTTAAATTAATCGAGTCTATCGAGTTTAGTAAATATTTTATTAAGTTCACGCATTAGTAGATTCATCTTAAGTAATATCAAACTTGAGACGACCTTCCGCCTAACTTTAACATACAAATGAGCAGTACGTCACTGACTTAACAACTCGTGTTGCTAACCGTCACCACGCCCATCTCGAATTCTCAACAGATCAGAAACTAGCTTCAGAAATTCAAATCAAACATGTTTAATTAACATCACGAGAGCGTGGAATATTTTCATATGTAGAAATATCGAAACAGATAATTTTAATTTTACTAATAAGTTTATCTTGTTGCGATGTTGTTTTATCAGTGTACAGAGCGGCTTTAGTTTTTTCGTGATAAGACAATACAAATTTATGTTAGGGTGTCACATTGTCACGTTGTAGTATTACTATTGTTATCGGCGTTGATAATACGAAGGTCGCACGGGGGCCAAGATGGCGACTACATACATCAACTCCGTTACGACTGTTACGAGCGCAATAGGCTAGTATCAAGAATATCAACACATTCATACTGATTGTTTAAATATCTAAGTGCAGAATTCCGTGAGCGATAACGCTCAAGGCCTTTTCCACTACATACCTACATACGCGTACTATAGCGCCGATGCTAAAGTACTTTATCAGTAAACGTCGATAAAAACGGAGCATTGTTTAATTTTTTGACACACTAACCCAGTGACTGTGGAGCATTTTAAGATTGTGAAAAATCAGATCATAAGGATTATGGATAAACATTATTTGGAACTCTAAACATGATCTTGTAAGCACTTTTAATTGCATCTTTTTGACATCATGAATCACGAAGGCTTGGAGTTAGTTATACAAGGTCCAAGTATAATAAATGAATTAAACTATTCAGTCATACATAAATCATAAGTACCCAAGTGAACACTAAGTAGTATTATCGAGATCAAACGAATGTGGGCCAGGCCAGGCCAGCGGACCAGACAAGGCTAGGTTGGCTTCTAATACCGACAAATCCGTCGATCACTATATTTGGGTCAGTAAGTACTACAAACAAATAAAGCTTTATATGCTTTTTAAATTGAAATCTTATTTAAAAAAAGTACGTATTGGTAGTATCTGTAAATCTGCGTATCTTGAATGAAACGTTCGAAGTATAAACGTATCGATGATTAACTGTGTTGCTATGTTTAGTGTGTACATAATACAATTAGGCACAAGGAACTACCGAGTAAATTGTTTTTTACTACGCAGGAGAGGCCTACGGAATTGTTTCGCTTGGCGACTCGATAAAATACGTAACGTAGATAAGACGTAGGTAATAAAGACTACTGAAATTACAAAAGTAGTACAACATTCCAAGAGTTGAAAAAGTTAGTAATTATTTAATTCTATAGTTATTTTAAATAAAACTTTTGTGTGTATTGGTTTCTACTTGAGACGTAATACTTAAATAATATCACGACAGGCATTTTAATATCATCGTAAAATATTAAAAAAAACACTCAATACGATACACGGTGTCCTAGAAACTGGCACGCAGCCTTGGCTCGCTGATTGATACTAAAATGTTTAGGCCAACTGAACAAACCGGATCTCTATGCCCCAAATTGCCCTTTAAGGAACCTACAATATGCAGGTAAACTAGTACCCTACTTATCCAGATATTGAACTGAAATACCTTAAATCAAGACTAGGCAATCTGTTAAGATAATGTCAATCAGAGGCGTAGTACGTTATCTTAATGAATGATAATAAAACCTAGTTACAAAACTTGTACTTTTTGATTAAAAAATCACGTATTTTTATCATGTAGCGTTAGAGATTTCAAGTGATGACACCAATCGTGACATGTCGACAAACTCAAGCTAAATCACTAGTGGCTATGAAGTTATTGTCATACAGATTACAGATGTATCAAGTAATTACATGGACAGATTAAATAATGTTGCACTCTTCAGGAGTTGTATAAAAAGATGCAGCTAAACAATTTCATATTCTATGTGTAATAATAATTATACTGGCGCGAAAATATGTCAACTAAATGCAACTAGGGAAAACCCTACCACAGAAATGCACGATTTGGTGCGTGGCACTAGCAAAGTATTTTTTGTGCATTCTCACTCTCACACTAGTGATGGGACGTGTTAAATTATCGCGTACTATTAGTACTTTCTCAGTTGTATAAACAACTTGAATGGAATTTATTTCGAAAATGTTTGTGTGATATCCATTTGTAATTAAGGCCAAATCTTATTCGTTACTATCAGATTGACATCGTTCGTTACAGACTACGGACTGATCGGAGATCACGATTATTGAGACGCTGTCTATCATGTCATCCGAGCAAGTCAGAGGAGAGGGCCGCGTACTAAACCGGTCTAGCGGCGCGCCAAACGGGCTTCACTTCAATGAAATTCCATTTCAATCCGCTGCATTCTTACAGAGTAACGGACTAGACAAGGCGAGATTACAGACTGCAAGCCGTCCGTAAAGTAAATCCCGCTCGATTTACATTTTCCGTTTAATTCAAATAATAAATCCGAGTAGTTTATATTGGGTAAATGCAAGTTTTGTGTGTAAACAAATTGTCCGCAATCAAGTAAGCACGCGCAAATACTTGCCTATCGCGACCTTACCCACTGATATCGAACTAAATAGCTGTTAGCTAACAACATAATATAATAACCGACTTTGTTGCATACTAGATAGCTGGATGCGACTTAAAGGTCATTCATAATATTAAATCAAAGTGAATTATGTACCTATCATCACCACGTTTAGGTAAAGTGCCTGCTATACTACTCAAATAGTATATCTTTATTTCAAATTTATTTATCTTTTAAGCCTACCTGAGTCCTTTTAAGTGGGTTAAGTTAAGACCAATGAGACTCCTTTTGTCCAATCCAATAAGACGGGGTATTAAAGCAAATATGAGAATGATGTACAGTAATGCACATTCATTGGGAGGCCGCTTAAGCTCGATAGACCGCAATTCATAATTTTAATGGGCTCTGATCTGAGGATGTTCACTCTGTCGCAGCTTTTGCGGGAAGCGCCAATTCAAAACCGGAGGATGCACGAAGGTCGGGATATCTCGGTCGCCGTACTTATGACCTGTTCCGTCCTAAGCTCGGGGTCGGGACCTTATAAAGTAATTAATCCGCATTCTAATTAAACGTGTCAATCCCAGGAGATGTCGGGTGGGAACGTTGCGCAATCCGACGTTAAAGTTGAGCCGTTCAAGGTCGCAACGGGCGAAGGTTCCGGAAGAACAGGATCGCGGGTGCGTCTAGACGCAGCGGGGGGCGCGGAATGACGGTCGATACTCGCAATTTCCCGCGCTCGCCGTACGGCGCCTGCGTCCTAAGTACATACCCGTGAAACCCACTTGCCGCTCGCTCCAAGATATCTAAAGCTAACTATTCACTCGCATGGAGGCTACGCGACGCGAGGCTCGATGATGTAATGCGAGGAGAGGCAACAAGAGGCGATGCGAAAGTCTCATAACCTCAACTCGCGCGTAATCGCGAGCGGAGGTGAGGCGAGACGCAGCAACTAGGTAAAGCACTAGTTGTACGACATTAATTTTCCAAAAACACAAACGTATGAACCTACAATAGTTTAGCTTCAACTTTCAAATTGTAACAAGCCGAGTATTCTTAGACGGCCTTCACAAGAAAGAAGAGCTAGCTTAAAGAAGCAAACTTTCAAAAACTTTGTAGTTATATGCTAGCCAAAGTTAAAGCAAGAACAGGTACCATTAGTAAAATTATAAAAACAAACTGATCCGCCGGTTACTGCAAACTTATTAACATAATTTAGAACAACCTATGTAGGACATTTCCATATAATCCATCGAATAATATTTAAAAATACAGATAGCTAGAAGCGGCTAAGACATTTTAGTAAAAAAATGACAACATAATGCAAGTATTATTCCTATGTAAAAATAGTAAAAATCTCAACTCAGCTAGATTAATTCCTTATCTCGGTAAATTACATACAAAACAGGAAAATTCGTTCAAATGAAGAAAATTTGGAGTAGATGTATAATACATACCTGATTCGCAAGAGTCAGAAGGAGTTTGCACGCCGAGGCAGTCGCTTATAGGTTGTTGTCTCGCCAACGTGTAAGAATGATCAGCAGCGACCGCAACAACGGAATCTCTGAGGAGACGACGAGCGGTGCTCGCGACATCTACAGCGTGGCGGAACTGTGGGGGCTCGTCCCCATCAAGAGAAGGCGGAGTATCCGGTCTGGAAGGCGAGATGTCCCGCCGTAGCAGGCTCTGTCCAGGCGTCGCTGGTATCAAGTCAGACGGCACAAATGTGTTGTTGATAATCGTCATATCCGAACATGATCCGGCCCACATGCAGTCATGGAGAACTTTGCTATCCTTATGTGCTTCCTCCGGCGGTATTATACTCCAGTCTTCGTCACTATCCTGCAGCGCATCTGAGCCGTAGAAGTTCGCGGGTGACACTATGTCCAGCCCCTCGGCCTCGGATTGCACTTGTATCCAAAACTCCGACGTTTGCGTTAACCTGACGGAGTCTTCGTCGAGATTGTCCCACAGGTTGAAGTCGAACGGAGGCGACATTTTTACTTCTAGGTTTATTAACTAGTTTTAAAGCTAAGACGAACTCGTCGATATCACAGGCAGGGCCCTCTTATCACAGGGACGATGCGCGCGATGGGTTCAACGCACACCGTCTGCAACAACAGAAATTAAATTGTTAGAAAATGACTCCACAACCACTTGACAGAGCTGATAACATAGGAACACCTAAGTAAATTAGCAAGGAGTAAAAAAAATAAAATATTTTTTTTGGTTGCTGCAATAAAAGAAGCGGTAAGATAATAAACAGAAGCAGTTCAATAAAATTTTGCACAACAAAAATAACATACTTTATTTCAATGTGGTGAAATTGATCGAATACGGCTAAGTTCCAAACGTAGCGAAAAAAGTTTAGAAAAATATTTGTGTAAAATATTTAAAAAAAAACAGGATGTTGACCTCTTAGATTTATTTACAAACAATGCAGATTGCACTACACTATTAACTGAATAATAATAAACACCAAGTCTATAAACGCAGTGTTCACTACGAAGCCCGAAACCGAACTGAAGTCTGGATGAGAAACCAAGTGTTTTAAATAGTACGTCATCCTTGAAACCAACTATGTGAGGACTATGATAGTTATAGCGTTACAACAATAACTCATTCTCCTGACGTATCCCACGCCTTTTCATCGATATCTAATTTTATCTGTACGCGAAGGGTACATCACTAAACCCAGCAAGTTTTTGCGCGTATCGGCATAGCTTCAGGTAATATTTCCGTAAACTGTTTTTGTTTACAAGCGCAGAATGGCGCGAAATGTATGTTTACTAATAGAGCAGTTGAACGAGTAATTTTTCCCGCTATTTTGCGTCCTACTGTCTGCACAATAGGTGAAATACCTGTCTACATGCGTCGGTCGCTTTCATTGATTTTTGTAACCTAACAGTCAAAGTATTGACCGATAATACCTAGGTAGGTAGTAGGTACCTATCTAATACCGTGTGCGTGAAATCTATCGATATTTAGGAAAATTAAATTGCCATTAATTTTATAAAATAAAAATAAAGGCTAAATTGGTTGGTTGGTACGTTACAAGATATTTTTAAAACATTTTTGGTGAGTAAGTACCTTTTTACCACCCTTTTGTAGGTACTAATTTTTCTAAATTGTGAAACAGTTTCTAAATTACGTAAGTTTGTGTTGTAGCATAAAATAAATAATAGCTTATGTAGGTAGGTACCTCAAGTATTTTAATAGTTATCTACCAGGGTACTTATGAAACAAGAACAAAATTCAGCATTTTCATTTCATACAAAATATTTAGGTGCAACTGAAATGTGGTAATGTGTAGGTACGAGTATAGATAGGTTTTATGTATTATCATCAAAACAATCAATGATGTTCACTTTGTATTCTGTACCAAGTTATAGGTAGGTAGGTACACCTATTTCAAATCGATTTCACAATGTTTACTTACGATTTTCAAAAGTTATGAAATCCATCCTACCAAAAACACTAAGTACCTATTTTGAGTTTCTTGTTCTCAAAAAGGTGTCTTACACGAGAATCTAGCTGTATCTAGCGGTCTACCAACATACCATTGACTAAAAGTATAGTAGGTACCTACCTACCTACTTAAGTCCTCCGACAAGTAGAAGTACCTAGGTATAAATGTAAATAAAAAATTACTTAATAAATAATTCTACTTATTTTCATAGGTAGAATGTAGAAAGGATTCAGATATGCTACCAATTCGCAGAAAAAAATACTTTTTTCCCATGCCTCGAATTTAGCCGGCAACCGGCAACGCCCCGGCATCTTACTCGACCAATAATAACGTACCCACACAATCCTTACATTTTGATACTTGCATTGCACTGCTTAACTATACCAATGCAATACGATAAATAACAACCGGTATCTTCAACACTCACCAAAAAAGTTTTGTGCAAAACGCAATCCGGCCGCGGCCGGCGTATTTCACAATTTTACACAAAATTCTTTAGAATCTTCGACAAAGTTTTTTCCGTACACACTGAGTAACACTCACTGAGAATATGCAAACGGTTGTACAGTGTAAATTACTAAATACGATACTTCTTCCGAGACCTCCGATTGAGTTAGTCAAACACTGAAACATTATTCGGGAGCCGGCCGGTCTAATAGAGCCGCGCGTGCAATTCGTGTGGCGCCGTGGACACGACTGGCGGAGTGGAGCGCGCGTACTGCCGACTGCGGGCGGTCGCGGTTGCCGCGGCTGCGTCCCGCAGTCCCCGCACCTCTCCGCGCTCCGAGCGGCGCGGGGCGGCGCGCGGCGCGGCGGCGCCCGCCTGCACCACATTCTGCCGGCGTTATTCCATGTCATTCACCAAATACTATGAAAATACCGTAGGAAATCCTCCATTTCCACCAGCAAACATAAGCTCCGCATGAGAAAATTACCTAACATTAGCAGCTAGCTGTAATAGAGGCGGAATTTGGTGTTTTCAGACGCAGAGGGGCCCGCCCGAAGAAGGATTTCAGCCAGCATTCAATTCGAAGAATACGGCGTGCAAGTGTATGTGTTGGTGCGCGGCGATAATTGTGTGCGTGACGCTGTGAGGCCCGCCGGCCGGCGGAATATCGAAACACTTGGCTGGCTTGGTTGGCTGGTTTGGTTTGCGTGGCTTCATTCGGCTTCGAGCCTCGTTATGGCGAGGCTGTGTCGCTCTCTTTCATGTAGCCACATAACATCGAAGCTTGCCCATCTACATTCCTGAGCCGCCAGGCGGCTTATAGCGCGAAACATCAAGAATACCTTAGCGGTTCTGATGAATTGCTCCGCACTATTAATGAGAGTCTCTGCACTGCACATAATAATTATTGAGCTTACAAATGGTCTACAAGGAAAAATACTTACTAGGTAGGTACTTAAAAAGGTCCTCACGGGTCTTCACTATAAAAACAATTAAGCATAAGTAAGTATTAAAATTAATACATAGATGGAGTAAGCACATCAAATTAAAATAAGAAATTAGCTACCTACATCAAATTTATGATTAAACAACATTTCTAGGTAGGTAGGTAGGTACATATAAAACGAAATTTTCACAATTTTACCTAATTAGTAGATGGTACTTATCTATAGCTAGATGCTTAAAAATACCTAGGTAGGTACTAGGTAGGTAAGATTTCATTATTTTCCGTACCTACCTATGTTATAGATATGTAATTGCATTGCTAGTAGGTAGTTACGTAAGTATAGGAAGGAATACCTTCCTAAGAACGTATAACAAAATTTATAAAAGCGCCACGTGATAAAAAAAGTCCCTACCTATGCTCAAAGCATTCAAACAAGGGCTTTGAAAATGTTTTGTTGTATTGAGTTTCAAATTTCAAAGGTAATGCAAAGTTGGGAACAAATAGGTAGGTCATCCCGCAACAGCCAACCCTACCGCTTTCCCGCGCCCCGGGTCAACGACCCCGCATTCCTGACGTTTGCATTCCCGCGGAAAAAAAAACATCCGCTCCGCGCCGAAATCGCCATTTTTTGTGTAACTTTGGATATTAGTAATACCTGAATTGTAAATAAAAGGAAGGTGTTAAATAAATAGATTTATTTTTTTCAACTTACCTGTTCCAGAAGTCGATTAATGAAATTTGATTTTGTATTTGTCATAGCATAGGACATACGAGTAAAAGTAAAATTATTTCAACTTTTACATTTAGACACAAACTTGTTATTTTTAGATTTTAGCGCTGAAACCACCAAATAAAGTTTCTGTCATGTTAACATTTTTGTACTACAGAGACTTCGAGCATATATCCAATGGAGATGTGAATGCAAGGCGTACTCCTCTGCTGGCCATATGGCTCGACTTGACCATTCACGTTATATAAAACTATTTCACTAACGACCGCGGCCATTCGGTATCGTTTCGTGTCGCATAGCAGAGCTCCGTGAAAATGGTGAACTGTGTGGTATTTTTGTGTAGAAGGCGATCAGCAACATCAAACTTACGGGAACACGGTATTTTCTATCACAAGTAATTGTTATTTATGTGAATTGTGCTTGTAATTTTGTATAATTTTGATTCAAATGAACTACCAGTTGCGAATGATTAGCGACAGTTTTACGACGCCATCGTCTTGGTAGAAGGCGTAGTGCGGGGACAAGTTGAGTGAAATTGATTAAACGAATGATGGAATTAAATTATCTCAAAATGAGGAGTGTTAGTACCTAACATATTATTTTTCAGTGAGTATTAAAAGTGTTTTAATCTACATTTAAAAAGTGATATGCCATTCACTCTCTAAACACTTACAACGCTGAAATTTTGCCTGTTAGTATCATATAGGCTGTAGGCGACAATTACGTTGAATTACGGTGACGAACGGATGTTACGAATGGGCCGGATTAAGTGGGTGAAAAACGAGTTCTGGGTTTCTATTAAAGTTCATGTTATTTAAGTTCGGGACACAACACAACGTTTGGTATTAAGTTAATAGTTTAGATAATTCTGAACTATTAACCTGTGGACGAGCGCGTTTTTGGAGTACTTGAGCTATGTTTATTTTAACAAAATTTGCAAAAAAAAAAACTCGTACGGGATACCGATAGCTGACAGGTTAACTGAAAATGCAGTTATATTTTCTTGTAATATAATAAAGTACTGCTATTATATGATAACAAACTATATTAAATTCTTTTATTTTATGAGTGACTGTTACAGAAGAGATAAATATTTCCGATCTGGATAAAAATGATTGTCCAAGCAATTATGTATGAAATAAGTAATAAATAAAGTAATGTAAGTTTATTTACTTACAGCGTGTTTTAAAATAAACTAAAAACCTTTCGTGGGTTAACCTTAGATTTTACTTAACAACATTTGATCCATGAATTTTAAATAAGGTATTTACACGTCTTAAAAAAAACAATTTAAAGCTTAAGATTATTTTCCAAGTATTTTAAAATAATAAAATCATAGCTTTCGCCCGTGACTTCGTCCGCGCAGACTACAGTATAATATCGCGTAAAAAACATCCCATGTTCTTCTAGGATATTGAAAACCAATGCAAAAGTATAGCACCAACGTATTGTATTCTCTTTGGCACCAACGCTCTCGATACTTTTTGACAGACTTGTTATTATTTCGTTTCCATGGTACCCGTTTCTTACAGCGAGTAATCAATATTTTCCAGTTCTCCCGTGGAAACTTACTATTTTCAGTGGAAACTTATGTTTTATTCCAAGGTATCTCCAGGAGTGGGATTTAGCTAAAGTATCCAGTTTAGTTTTTATATCCATACCAAATTTCATCAAAATCCGTCCACCGTTATCGCGTTAAAACTCCCCAAACAAACAGACAACGTTTCACTTTTATATAGTGGTGTGGATTGCTAGAGCTTCCTTTAGTTATTTTGTCCTATACTTGACTTCAAAGATCTGTAATTATAGCCATACCGTGTCATTTATTTTTTTATCATTAATTTCAAGGAAAAAAGCGCTGAAGTATATAATGTCAAAGAATAAAAGTTCTTGAGTATCAGATAGGGAAGCTGCCTACGTGAAAGTTTGCATTAATTCAAAAACACGCTGTATAAATAAATAAATTCACCAAGTAGCGAAAACTTGCTCACAAAGTAGTACAAGTCAGTACAAATATAGAATATACATAAATATCTTTAAATAAACTCAAATTATAAATAGCTATATCTTTTCATCTCGATGAAATAAAAGCTTCATTTTACATCTTCAACGGAACGTTAGACATAAGTATTTAGTAAAACCACGTTCATTTCATTCATTCATTCATTTATCGTTCAGGTTACCGGTCTCTGTGAATGCCCATCACTAGAGATTATCATAGTGTGCGTCTAAAAACTGCGTAACTATGCTGTATTTTATAACTTTGTGCGTATTTTATGATGGTTTGCGAGATTGTTTTAGTGTGCGTTTACATGAATAAGATTATTATTTGCGCGTGTGCTATGCGTGTTTACCTCGTCCCCCGTCAAAATTGGCAGAAAATAATGTTTGCGGATTAAAACGTTAGCATCTCCATTGGATATATGCTCGAAGTACAGAGAGTATCAATTTTATATTTTTTTATCAATCGCCAGTTATAAGCATCATCGGTAAGCAGGTTTGTAGTTTAATGTATATACAAAGAGGACGGTTACAGCTATCAGTTTTTTTAACCTAAGTACACTTACCTACATAGGTCAACTCAATGAGGTTGAAACATAACATTCAACTAGTGACTCGCCCCGGCTTCGCACGGCTCACACCGCTACATTTTTCTTACTTTTAGCTCAGACCAATATAAACAAGCTTTTAGCATATTCATAAAAAAACAAATTACGCTTGTAATTCATTTTTTTTGGCAGCAACGATCTTGTTTTTTTTTAAATATAGGCTACTGCATTATTTTCTCTAATACTGACTTGACAGACTTGTTATTATTTCGATTCCACGGCAACATGTCATTCTGTTCCTCACAGCGAATAATCGTAATTTTTGCAAATGTTTGTTTGGTACCTACCTTGAGTTACATTATTGAAATTTTCTTAGGGATATCAAATTTTTTTGACAAACAAAATACGGCCCATGCTACTCGCTGACAATGTAGCTTTCTATAGATGAAAGAATTTTTAAAATCGTTTCAGTATTTTTTGAGTTTATCCTTTTCGAACAAATATATTAATATACCTACAAATATACCTACAAAAATACAAAAATTCAAATCTTTCCTCTTTATAATACTAGTGTAAATGTAGATAAACCCTATTAAACCCTTCCAGTATCGCAAAATTTCAAACAATAGGAAAACAATTACGCATTATTGCGATCGGAGGGCGCGGTACTGGAAGAGACTAAAAATAAAGGAATTTAATAATTTAAAAAACTCGGATCCGCCAAGTATCAGCTTGAGGCTTTGGATTCAATTGAGAGACGTGCTATTAGGCTCATTTTGGGGATGGATGACACTCTGGTAAGGAGTAAGCTTCCGCATCCACGTGAGGTCTATTATATATTCTGTGGTGAGGTCGCAAACCTGTCGATATTCTATAGTGGAGACTGTGCACAAGAACTGCACAATATGATTCTCCCATCACCTTTCCATCACCGTACGACTAGACGATCAGCAAAGCGCCACCCTTTTATGGTTGAAATACCTCGCACAAGAACGAAGCGTTACGCTTCTTCATTTATTAGAAGAATTGCAAAAGGAGTGGAATGCCCTGCCCTTGTCAGTGTTTCCGGTGTGTTCAAGTCTAGAGTGAAAAGGTATATACTAGGTAAGAATGCTACACCTTCGACCACATTACCTAGACCGTAAAACAAACGAAACAAACCACCTTAGTTTGAGTTTATTTGTAAGTACTTAGGTACTTACCTACATAATTTATTCGGGTACTTAAATATTTTTCAGATAAAAATGTATGCATCTATCACTTTTATGGCAAGTATTATTCTTAATTCGCCATCATTATCTTGACATATGCTTATTATTCAAATAAAACAACCTCTAGAAATTAGATTAGGCGCCCAAATAAATGCACCTAACTATACCCTTCACAACACCCTTCAATTAAATTCAAAAGAAAAATAAGATAAGTAAGCAGGAAGCACGGAATACATACTTCCGAAAGGACTAGCTTGGGTTGCCAAACAATAGCCACTTAATCTACAATTTTAAGATTTCCCTAACTAAAAAAACTGAATTCTATTCTAAGCTTTACCAAGCTATAAATAAAGATTAGCGTTTTACGGTTATGGGATTTACAAATATAGGGTAACGAACGACATCAAAACCCGTCATAATCCATGCTATGCCAGGAGTTTTGTCAAATGCATTTGTCTAGGGTTGGCAACTGTCACGTTTTTATGACATGTCACTTCTATTATTTTGACAAGTGAAACGGTCCTGATCAAAGCGAATAACAGGTTGACTATGACGACTTTAATAAGTTCCAATGCTTCAAATGTTATATTTTTTTAAATATTTAAATTTAGAACGCATTGCTTGTCCTTTGGATGTGCTGTTGTTTTTGACCAGTTCTATACTAAAACATTTATTGTAACGTTCTGTTTTCAAGCGCTTTAAAAATTTGTAATTTAGTTTAAAAAAAATGAGATAAATGTTGTGTTATGCAACAGTAAGGTTTCTTGTGTTTGTTTGTTTTGGTCAAATCTTGCGAGCTGAATTAGAACCACTTCCTCTTATCCTACGGAATTGAATTTTTACATGTTGGTTTAGTTCCGATGACGATACATTTTTATGATAAGTATGACCTGAATCGACATCCAGGATTAGCTCCAGATAAAGGAACTCTTCAACGGTCAACAACACACACGAAATTTTGTGTACGCATTTTATTATGATAGCCGGTTTAAAAGCTTGTTTTAAAAAATGTTAATTTTTAACAATTATACTCATCTAATGTGAGTGTTAGTGGTATAGAAAGTGAGGGAATAAATATTATTGACAAAATTGCTAGCTTTTTTGCTGGTTCGTATTTAGATAAAAATTTAATTTATTTAAAAATGTTTAGGCAAGCTACAAGCAAAACTCAAAATTAATTCATTTAAAGACATGTGAAACTGCTATCATCACCAACATCATTTACAGCCACTTTGTAAGCCGTTCTACCTAAAAGATATCCGCTCTACGAATAATAACAATATAAGTAGGTAGGTACCTACTTATGTGCTCTATAAAAATGTTCCATAATTACACATTGACATCTCAACTTCCCTTCTCCATTCTCAAAAACTCATCATAATATTAGCATTATTACATAGTAAAAAGTCTGTAGAATAATAATACCGGGCACGGGACCTCATCCCTAATAAATTATTATCACTGTGTACGCGCATAGGGTGGTAACTGGCTATTTGTCACATCAGGAAGTGAGATTATCCTCATTATGTGTTAGAATGTAGTTAATCCTTATTATTACTCGCTAGAGCGTATTTTTTGAGTCCTACTTTTCGATGAATTAGGCGGGCCCCACAGACAAATCAAAAGGATAAAAAAAAACAAATAAAAATTCAACTACACAGTAGAGGTTCATAAAGTTAACCCACAAACAATAGATAAATACTTTACGGCACCTAAACCACAGAATAAATAATAGTACAACCTAAACATACACTATTAGACATAAAAAAATAAAAAACTTTAAAATAAGTACAATGGGCGGTCTTATCGCTAAGAGCGATCTCTTCCAGACAACCTTTGGATGGACAGTAATGGAAGAACAAGAAGTAGACGACGGTGCATTGAAATAACATAGATATCTATACATAGATACTTTTATAAAATACAATAAATCAGTAACTATTTATACGATAAACTAATACACGATATTACAATAAACTAATACATATTTATATTACTAATTAGGTTTAAAAACATATTTTTACGTAGCAGGGCTTAGATTGGAGAGATAGTAATTGAAAGCACTGCATCTCAATTTCAAATTATATTAAGTACGTAATGTAGTTTTTTTTTTATTTGGCTCTTCACTACTGCATTAAGCCAGCCTCAAGAAAAGAGATAAAACAGGTTATATGTTTTTTCAGCAAATAGTCAAAATGAAGATTTTGGTAGTCAAAAGGCTAGTCAAGTCACGATTCAGTAAAGTGGTGGAACTTTACTTAAACTTCCAAGGGTGTTCTGGACAGAACACGAAATGATACGTTTTCCGCGTTTGTATAATTTGCCTACACTCGTGCACGTTAAGAACACTCCACCAATGCTACACATTAACACTCGAAGAAACACAAGTTTGAGAAATAAATAAATTCGAAGCAAAACAACCGTTTCCCGGTCCGTTTGAAGCATTGCTGCTGATGGGGTGAGTTATATTTTTTATTTTACTGGCATAATTGACCGAGGAGCGCGAAGCGCGAGCGAAGCTTCTTCGTTTCAGCTTAGGCAAAAATGCTTTACAGTTACAGGTCGCATTCCTCAACCGATCGAATCTAGAGACGAAACTTGGTATACAGGTTAAACGAATTTTTAGAATTTTTATTCCGCGGGGATTTTTGATTGTGGGACTTCCCACAAAAACGAGCAAAAAGGGGGTTACTGAATATCCGCCTTATTAAATCCGATTTCAATGGTTCTTTTTTATTTGAAAGGTAGTAACTTTACCTTGGTCTCATAAAAAATTGGTGAAGATATGATGAGGATATTTGGCATGATGAGCATAATAGCTCCTCAAAATGCAGTAAATTGCTCACTTTTAGGTTTCTACCAGTGGAATCAGCCCTTTACCTATTAAGGGATTGATGGAGTACCTTGGTTATTAATGTTAGTCTATAGGTACTTATAATAAAGCAATAGGAACGAAAAAGTCTGTACAAAAAAGATAATAAAAAAAATAAACGGTCTATGGTACATAAAATAAGCTACTGAACAAGAATATAACATTTAAAAAATTCGTGTCTGTCTGTTTGTCTGTGTTTGTTCGCGCATCACGTAAAAACCACTGGACCGATTGCAATGAGGTTTTCACTGTTGAATAGTTTATGTTTTGACTTAAAAACTGGGGTACTTTATATCTCAATCCGATGAGTAGAAGCCGAGCAATTGATAAAAATATTTTTGTCGGCTGAAGGAATTTTGTTCAAATGTTGGTATTTTGGTATTTTAGGTTCTGGAATAGCACAAAGAGTACTTTTAACCTCCAGAAATGACCACGCCTGCGAAGCCGCGGGCATCACCTAGTTTTACAATAAGGTAACTAGATGGAGCTACTGTGCACCGCTAGTTTGTTTGCAAAAAGTTTGTGCTCGCGAGGTCTACAGCTCACCTAGTAATACCTACCTCAGAAAATAAATCTGCGTACATACATAACACATTATCACACTTCACACTAATTGATCGAGCGAGTGCGAAGTGCGAGCGAAGCGTCACCGTTTCAGCTTCGGCAAAAATTGCTTCATTTCGTATGTTTATCCGGATATCTGTTCTCCGGGTACAGGTTGCATTTCTCAACCAATTCTCGTGAAATTTTGTAAGCAGATTCGAAAAATATGTTTTTTTACGAGTCAGATTTTCGAAATTTTTCAAAACGACGGAGATACGGGGCCCGCATTTTGTTTTAAGGTTTGCGGTGAACATGCTATTTTTAAGACAGACTCGCGATGTCTACAGCTCACAGAGCCACTAGTCTTATAATGCGAAAGTATATTATTTGTTATTTCTTTTATTTCTCTTTCACGCAGCGCCTAAGCGACGGATTAACGCATAAAGTTACGTAGGTTTTCTCTTACACGCAACGACTAAGCGGCGGATTAACGCATAAAGTTACGTAAGATTTCTCTTTCACGCAGCGACTAAGCGACGGATTAACGCATAAAGTTACGTAGTATTTCTCTTTCACGCAGCGACTAAGCGACGGATTAACGCATAAATTTACGTAGGATTTCTCTTTCATGCAACGACTAAGCGACGGATTAACGCATAAAGTTATGTAGTATTTCTCTTTCACGCAGCGACTAAGCCACGGATTAACGCATAAAGTTACGTAGGATTTCTCTTTCACGCAGCGACTAAGCAACGGATTAACGCATAAAGTTACGTAGGATTTCTCTTTCACGCAGAGACTAAGCGACGGATTAACACGTAAAGTTACTTAGTATTTCTCTTTCACGCAGCGACTAAGCGACGGATTAACGCATTAAGTAACGTAGGATATCTCTTTTAGGAAACATCCTTGCGTACATTATGTTACATCTAAGTTTATAAGTAGATTAACGTGCTTTTTTCACAGAAATTTGCCACATTTTTTTTTGCATAGGCATTCCTAGCCGTAGGCTGATAAGTCATCATCATCCACGCAGGTGACACCGCGGGGCGCAGCTAGTAACTCTAAAAATTGACTGTACACGAACGAACACTTCAGTCAAATGTCTACGCCACAAACTGTGACTGTAGCTTTTACAAAAAAGTCAAACCCTTTTGTGAACTGTACGGCTTGTACAGACACCTTGTTTGAATTCCCACGATTGCTGTACAAATTGTGTGTATGAAAAAATTGAATGAATGTTACCTATGGGTGTACTCTGATACCGTATCTCTTATACCTTAAACTTTTACTATTATTTATTCTGTGGCTTCAAGTAAATCGCACCTGCTTGCGATTGTATCTATTGCGATTTGGGACTCCCACGATGTTTTCAAAGTAGATAAATAACACGGAGTGTCCTATTTTTAACCCCCAACTCGAAAAGAGAGGGATGTTAGAAGTTTAGGGTGTGTCTGTCTGTGGCATTGTAACTACCAAATCAGTGAACCGATTTTGATGCGGTTTTTTCTGTTTGAAAGCTGATGTGATCGAGTTTTTAGCTATGATAAGGGGAAGGTCAGGATCGTAGCTCCCAAACGAATGGACCTATTTAGATGTGGTTTTTATTTTTGATAGGGGATGTGATCGAGATGCTTCTTAGCTATAGTGGGGGGTTATATTTTTTTTTTATTGGTTCCTTTTTTTTCACCTTCTAAATGGAGGAGGTTCACAAGTTGACTGTTTTTTTTATTATTATTATTTGTATGTTTTGTTGTTTGTTGTTAATATCTCTAAAACTTCTGAACCGATTTTGATAATATTTCTTGTGAAAGGGTAGTACTCCGATTAGGTCCTTTTTATACGCTTTATATTAGGTTCACTTGTATGTTTGTATGCTTGTAACCGACTCCTTTAGACGCTATTTTGATCCACTTTAAAGACCGATGATAATGCAATAATTTAAAAAAAAAACGCTCTTATAAATAAACCAAACTAAAAAGTAGAAAATAAATAATAGTTTAAAAAAACTAAAAAACACGCTTTATATTGAAAACCAAACTAAAAAATAGAAAATAAATTTTAATAGTGTAAATAAGAAAAAAAAGTGTTATTTAAAAAAAACGTGGGGTGCTTTTTAAGATATTATCGAATTGATAATCCTTCTTCTCATATCTGTCAATGAAATATTTATAACTATTGACCCATGTACCCCACGATTTTTTTGAAATAAAACTTTTTTTTCTTATTTACACTATTAAAATTTATTTTCTATTTTTTAGTTTTTTTAAACTATTATTTATGTTCTACTTTTTAGTTTGGTTTATTTATAAGAGCGTTATTTTTAATTTTTTAAATCAAAATTGGTTTAGTAGCTTTTAGTACGATGATAAGGATAAAGAATTTCTGAACCGATTTGAATGATTCTTGTTTAATTTAAAAGGGTAGACTTTCATTGAAGTCCCATATTAGTTTCATCAAAAATACGTAGTTTCATAGTTTAGTTGTCGTATTTACCTTCCGATGTTTACTTAGGCCGTTTTTCAATGTTTTTTTTATTGGGTTTGATATCTCTTCACGTCACACTGAGACCGAACAAGAGTGAAGGTAGATGTGGCGTTCGCTTTTTCGCCCGAGAAACCCTCTGATTCGGGTCAAAAATCCGACACCGAACGGAGAGCAGGCGAGCGCGAGAACGTGACCGCGAGAACCTATCCCTATCACGCTTCTCGGGTGTTCTCGGCGTGAGTGTTAGCGGGTATCTCGATCACATCAGCTTTCAAAAAACGCATCAAATTTGGTTAATTCGCTTGGGAGCTACGATGTCACAGACAGACACACGGATACAGTGATACACACAATGATACACACTCTAAACTTCCGAACCACTCCCGAACTCCATAGGAGAGGGGTCTCCTATGGAGTTCGGGGGTTAAAAACTTTTATTATAATATTTACGAAAATAGTCTCCTAATTGGCTTTTACTTTATTGGTCCTAGAATATCACATAGGATACATTTTTCACTAAAATAAACGCGAGCTGATTTAGTATATGTATATGTATGTATAAACCCCATCACCTTTTCATCACCGTACGACTAGACGATCAGCAAAGCGCCACCCTTTTATGGTTGAAATACCTCGCACAAGAACGAAGCGTTACGCTTCTTCATTTATTATAAGAACTGCAAAGGAGTGGAATGCCCTGCCCTCGTCAGTGTTTCCGGTAAATTATAACCCCGGTGTGTTCAAGTCAAGAGTGAATAGGCAAGCGTGCTACACCTTCGACCACATCATTGCTTTCCATCAGGTGAGATCGTGGTCAAACGATTGCCTAGTCCGTAATAAAAAAAAAAAAAAAAAACTTCTTCCTCATAATTAAAACTGCCGTTTCTAAGGTAACTGAAACTGTGTTATATACTGTGACAGTGTTTGTATATAATAATCAATGTGTATTTCTATAAGTAGGTACCTACTCTTATTATAGGTACTAACTCTTATTAATTAAGTAGGTACCTATTTATATTAAGCAGATTGTTATGTTATGTTCAAATGCCGGCAGGATGAGGGCAAAACCGCACAGGAAAATACAAAGGTGTTTAGCTAATTGTTTCATTAATTAATAATTAACGCGCGGAAAAAATATTTACGAAAATATGTCACAAGCCTTTTTTATATTGGCTGGATTGTCACCGCACCGGAACCAGAAAAACACAGGTTTAAAAACCAAAATAGTAAACTATTTACCTAAACTTTTTTTTAATAGTAATCATCATTATCACAAGTACTATTAAATGTTTTAAAAATAATTAAAAGAACATTAATTTCGTGCAAAGAAATTAAAAAAAAAGTTTTCCTGTTTCGGCTGATTACAGACCGAGCGAAGCGTCTCCGTTTCAGCTTGGGCAAAAATGCTTTCGTATGTCCGGCCGGCAGATGTCCAGCTGTTCTCCTTTACAAAATTGCATTTCTCAATCGATTTTCGTGAAATTTTGTGATCAGGTTCCCAGTACATGGTATTTTTTTGTTGATATTTTATTTCGAAATTTTTCAAAATGGCCTCTTTGATTCTGCGGTTGAAAACGTAAAAAAATGAGAGCCATTTCGAAAAATGTTCAAAAATGATACAAAACTTTGTTGCCCTTAATAAGACACATGCCTAAACTTCAAGGGGTCGGGGGTGTGAGGGGGTGGAAACTAATGAAAAAACAAACACTGTTTGTGTTTGTTTTTCGTTTGTGTTTGTTTTTCATTCACGAGGTGTACACCTCACAGAGCCACTGGTAATAATTAAAATGTATATGTTAGTATCTACCAGATTACCCAAAGGATAGTCTCTCAGCCTTAGTTGAAATTAGTTTTAAAATGGTGTTCGCAAAGGCGCTCCGGCGCAATGCGTGACGCAAAAGGCACACGCCAAAGTTAAATTTTAGCGACTTGCTCAAGGGCACCCAGGGGGTACGAACCTCGGCATGGGCCGTCGCTTACACTACGGGATATCTGACTAAACTCCTCTGGGTCAGTATTAATGATTAATAGCGATCCAGGGGGCCCTCAACTATGGCTAGGACCCTCATAAGTGATTTGATAACTGACCACCATTTCGGAATACATCTCTAAGAAGAAATGGCAAGAAACTCAGAGAAGAATAAAAATTGACTAATTACGGGTTCATCGACCCCGCCGATCTGATTAATAGTGTGTTGTTTGGGGACTGGCTAGACAATTCCATCGCTGCCGGCAGAGCAGTAGCGATGGCATCGTCTGGATCGCTCAGAAAATCGCGGGGGCGCCTACGGAGGGGGAACTCCTCTAGCACTTCACCTTTCCTACTATCCCATCCACTTCGTCTCCCCTCCCCGTCTCATCGCCCTCCACTTCCTCTTCTCTTCTGTCCCTCCCCCTTTCCCTTCCCATAGGCCCTGGCAGTCGATGGGTTTACCAAAATACGGTGTCGAGTTGGGAATATAAATAATATTAATTAAATGATGTGGCAGCTCGGGCCCAGAATACGGTTCTATGATAGGCCGAGATGGGAATAACTCGCACGCACGCATAGTAAACATTCGCGCAGCGGAAATAAAAAGGTAAAATACAATTATTTTGGTGTAATAACAGTTTATCCATCTAATTACTACAAAGAATATTACAAAATATATGCGATTACCCTACACAGATTTCCGGTTCGGTTACTAGTTTCTTTGAAGGCTATTTGACTTATTCTAGGAAATCAATTGCTTAGTTATTACAAGTTACACACACATTCTATTTTCATTTTCTCATAAACTTCATATTTTCAGTAAAAATACATCATAGATTGATTAAAAAATTACTTCCGCCAAAACACTCTTTCCGTCATGGCGGCGGCCATGACGTCACATGCAAGTAACTTTTAATTAAAATCTGTATCTATACTTATAATAAAGCAATAGGAAAAAAAAAAAGTCAGAAAAAGTCTGTACAAAGAAGATAATTAAAAAAGAAATGGTCTAGGGTACATAAAATAAGCTACTTAACAAGAACATAACATTTTAAAAATTCGTGTCTGTCTGTATGTTTGTTCACGCATCACGTAAAAACTACTGGACCGATTGAGATGCGGTTTTCACTGTTGGATAGCTTATGTTTTGACTTAGAAACTGTTATATCTCAATCCGATTAGTAGAAGCCGAGCAACCGATTAAAATATTTTGGATGGCTGAAGGAATTTTGATCAATTAATGTTGGTATATTGGTATTTTAGGTCCTGGAATAGCACTAAAAGTACTTTTAACCTAGAGAAATGAACACGCGTGCGAAGCCGCGGGCTCAAAGTCAAATTTAAATTCAAAGTCTAAGTATTTATTGTAAACTAGCTGTGCCCGCGGCTCTGCCCGCGTGGTCACTTCATTTAAAAGTACGTAGGTACGTGTACCACATTTCTTCAAAATTCGTGCAGCCGTCACATAGTTTTTATCGATTGCTCGGCATCTAATCATCTGAGTAAGATACTAAGGGCCGCTGTTTTTAAGTCAAAGCCTAAGCTATCTACTAGTGAAAACCGTATCACAATCGGTCTTGTAGTTTTTACGTGATGCGCGAACAAACAGACAGAACTGATATATAAAAAAATTGTTTTGTAGCTTATATTAAGTACCCTAGACCATTTTTTTATGATCTCATTTTTACAGACTTTTTGGTACATATTGCTTTATTACAATTATGGATTACAATGGATATGGATGAATATAGATTTGCCCGGAATGTTTGAAAAATGCCCAATATGAAAGGACAATATGATATAATACACTATTGAAAAATTTGAATGGACCGGGATTTATGAAAAATTTCTTTCACCTAAGTATTAATAAAATAAATAAATATGTTCGGGAAATTTCCACACCAATTACCTAGCCCCGAACTAGGATACCCTGTACTATGGGCACTAGATAACGGAAAAACATACATAGATAAGGAGAAATGATCTTTTATTTGATAAGAATATAATAACCATGACTCGGAAACAAATATTTCTGCTCATCACACAAATGATTTCACCTTGCAGGATTCGAACCCGCGACCGTTCAATTTCGTACCTAGGATCTCTAGCCACTAGACAGAATAATAAAAAGATGTGTTTAGTACCGTAACATACCTACTGACTGATAGACAGAAAATGCACAGCCTAAATCAGTGGACCTAGAGATAAGAATTTTGGAGGAAATATTGCTTGAGTATCCTAGAAGTTGCACTAAAGAAGTAACTATAATTCGGAAATTTTGAATACTACTTACTCCAAAAAATATAAATACCTTGCACACAAACGAAACTGTTATAATCCATAAAACAAGCACAAATTAAAAATTGATATAACCCTGACTTCCCATGCCCATCAGCTTTCAAACAGAAAAATCGTTCGTTCCATCCGTTTGAGAGCTACGATCGTCACCCCCACTCCCCCTATTCTTAGCTATAATGGGGGTTTTAAAGCTAAGAACAATCATGTTTATCTCAGCTTTGAAACATAAAAAACCGCAGTTAAATTGGTCCACTCGTTTGAAACATTCGATTCTCACCCCCCTTTTCTCAACTCCTCCCCTCAAAACCAAACCGATCACTTCAATTTTCAAACATAAATAACCTCATATAAATCGGTCTTTTCGTTTGGGAGCTAAAGATCCTCACCCCCCATTCCTCCGCCCCCTCCCCACGTCCCCCTCCCCCATTATAGCTAAGAACCATCTTGTTTACCTCAGCTTTCAAACATAAAAAACCGCAGCTAAATCGGTCCATTCGTTCGAAAGCTACGATATGCACCCCCCCCTTCCCCGTCCCTCCATCCCCCCATTATAGCTATTAACCATCTCGTTTACCCCATCTTTCAAACATAAAAAACCGCAGCCAAATCGGTCCATTTGTTTGGAAGATACTATTTTCACTCCCTTTTCTCACCTCCCCCCTCCCCCTCCCCTCCTCATACGTAAGAACCATCTCGATCACATCAGCTTTCAAACAAAAAAAAAACGCATCAAAGTCCATTCGTTTGGGAGATAGGATGCCACAGGCAGACACACACACACAGTGATACACACCCTAAACTTATAACACCCGTCTCTTTGTTCGGGGGTTAAAAAATCTAAACTAAGATCCTAAATTGGGTAAGCAAATAAACTACCTTGAATGATCACCTTCGAAAAGAAACAATGCGGATAACAGATGAAATACCTAGATACCTACCTAACTTCGTGCCGATCGTAGCTCCCAAACCCCACACGAATGGACCGATATAGCTGCGTTTTTTATATTTGAAAGCTGACATGAACGAGATGGTTCTTAGCTATATGGGGGGGAGGGTTGAGAAAGGGGGGGGGGGAACTTTTGATCATCAAAAACACAATAAAATCGTTGGGTACTAATTTAAAGTAAATTATGGCGCCAAAATCCAGTCCACACCGAATTCACGCGCATACGGTCTAGCACGCGCCGCCATAGATAATAAATGACAAAAACCCTCGTCGGTGCGGAGCCAAACCGGTGATTTTATGGAAAAAAATGTATATTATAACATAGTTTAGTATAAAACACCGTGTTATAATTATTTCTTTTTCGTTTTTAGATTAGCGCCGTGCGTAAAGTATGTCATTATGCCACCATTTTTGAGTTCATACACCGGATTTTACGATATGAGTGTAGATAAAATATATTATAAATAGATCAATTCAATAATATTAGGTAAACTAAGTATGCTTTGAGTTTGAAAAGGAAATTTCCCTTTCATGTACTGAGTTGCTGACTCAGAGTTGAATCTCGCACATTGAAAGGAAATACCCTTCTGACTCTACCGGTGCTTCGGAAATACTCGTACGCCCGTTAGAGAAGAGAGTACCAAGAAACTGCTCTGCCGCCCAGTTTTTTAATCCCTTCCTTTGTTGCATTAAATATACTGATACTGTAATCTGTATTTAGTTGATTGCGGTATTCTGTTGTTAAATTATTAGGACACTTAAATTTTCGCTTTTTCATGCGTTCGAAAACGGCAGTATGAGCAGTAAGGAGTGAGTCCTAGTTTATCGACCGTATACTTCTAATAATGTGTACTACTAATTATCCCAATAAATCCCCAATCAACTTGTAATTCCCCGCAGTTTGGGGAATTCCCCACAAATTAGCAACGTTTTACATTGTGCTTGTTGTTTGTTTTTTTCTACGACTATTCACATAAAGGTACCGTTTTATAGCCAGACTACTGCGATGCCAAAAGGAGGTTCATGATTTTAGCTTAAGTGGGTATATGATGAAAATTTTACAAACTGAAGCCTAATTCTCTAAAAAAAATATTCAATTCCAGTTACGATCTACAATTCAATCTCAGGAAAAACAGCGATCGTAATGAGAATGTTGTTAAGCTTATGGTGGCTCCAAACTTTCTCCCAACCCTACAACTGATCATCCAACTTTCGTTTTGTGGAAGGGCACGTTTGACATAGTTCAACTGAGTCGGCCCGACATCGTAATGGCAGCTGTAAATCTACAACATATTAAACTTGCCCCAAAAAGGGGCAAAAAAGGGAGCTACTGAATATATCCGCCTTATTAGATCACAGAGTACTTATTTTATTTGAAAGGTAGTAACTTTAAATTGGTGTCTTAAAAATTTGGTGGAGATCTGATGAGGATCTCCGGCGTGATGGGCAGAATAACTCCTCAAAATGCAGTAAATTTCTCACTTTTAGGTTTCAACCGATGCAATCATCCCTTTACCCAGGGATTGATGGAGCACCTTGGTTATTAATGTTAGTTTTACAATAAGGTAACTAGATGGCGCGGCGTTACTGTGCACCGCTATATTGTATTGTAAAAAAGTATGTACGCGCGAGGTCTACAGCTCACTAGACACTCAGAGACACTAGTTTAAATTACTCGTACCTATGCATGTAAGTGTACTTAGTTGGGTTTTCGTTTTTGAACTTATATTTATATTTTAATGATTGCCGCGCTGCCCTTACCTATTTTTTTAAAGATCTAGCATAAAATTATGCATGGTGACCAAAAATTATCAAATCAGCAAATCCCAAGGTCCCGGCCAGCGTGGCTTAACGACACATGTGGGAACCGTGCTCAGAGCGATGGCCAATGTACGTTATACCTAGCGGCACGTAAGTCTAGCGGTGAACGAAACGTGGCGGGGATCTTGGCACAGTCAAACTTTATGTAATGTGTTAAAATGTTGAATACTTTTTATCCCGAAAGCTGACTGTGCCAAGATCCCCGCCACGTTTCGTTCACCGCTAGACTTACGTGCCGCTAGCTATACTTATCGGTTTGCGAAGTCGAAATTCAAAGTCGGTCTTGTTGGATTGCAAATCGCATATCATTCCCACTCATCCACCACCCTATTAGCTACAGTGGCGATGGTGAAACTAAATAAATACTACTGAAAATGGTCGGTATTCCGTTTGCGTACCTCTTGCTCCGTACGTCCCACCCCTGGTCTTGGTTTAATGGCTAGCGAGGGGTGACAATATTGGTACTTACTTACAACATCTATCGGTGACGGGTGTTTTTCTTCATGGTTCCTGAATTTCTCGATCTGAAACTGCCTAACAACCTCTAAAGCTGTCTGTCTGCTTGTTACCATTTCACGACGAAACGGCTGAACCAATCTTGATGATATTTGGTATGGAGTTAGTTTGAACCCTGGGAAAGGACATAGGATTTTTTTGCTATAAACTGTAGTCCGTGCGGGCAAAATCGCGGGCAACCGCTAGTATAATATATACATCCAATCCCTAGTTCTAAGCACCACTCCACACTGGACGATATCAGGGCTAATATTTGTTCTAACCGGAAACCGAAGGCGCGGTGGAGCATCGACTTCGTGGAACACAACAGTGCGCGCTACCACATGATAAGATATCACATTCAGCATGATAACGATTACTTGTATAGAGGTACCTACTAGATTTTTGCAAGATCAAGAGACAGAAGAGAGGTGGCGGCTGAGAGGTTACATGTGCGCTTCCTAATGTATCGGTACCAGGTTCGTGATTTTTTCTGTGCCGTCTCGTGTCTGACTCATACGTGGCCGGTTTTTATTATTTGTTACTTTACTTTAGTTTGCACTAAAATTAAACTAATGTTGACGCTTTACATTATAGCTTTAAATTAAAAGGTCCATATGAATGAATCAACGCGGTGGCGATCCGTACAAAATTAAGGTAGAGATCGTCTAGCTAGCCTATAACTGAACGCCCCTCCAATGTGTTTACGCTCACAATTAAAGTAGGAGAATAGTCGCAATACACACAAATTAGTCGTTCAGTCACAGAATAACTAACAATGCTAACGCACCCGAACAGCCGGATCTGTATTTTGTTGGTCAACTAGTGCATAAATGACGCGAACGCACGACAGAGCGGACGTGTCGTTCCATGCAAAGCCCGCACTTCCGACATACAGTGACAGTACCTGAACTGATCGCATGATTAGTTGACCAATGAGCACGCAGACGAGTCCAAGGTTACAGTAAAATCGCCGCACGCACCCAAGTAAAGTGTTACAATAAGTATTTCCTCTCATACATTGAAACAATCAAGTGTAGTGGAAGGGCGTTCATTTTAAAATTATATGATCTGCCCGACCGTTCAGTTTATTAGTATGCAGGGGACCTTAGCTGGAACAGATATTTTATGTCTACTTATAGGCGGCATTCTACAAAAAAATAGGATGTAACCTTATTAGCATACCTAACCTTTCGCCATTATGAGTTTTCTTTTAGAACAGTTTTGTTTCATAAAATTTTCTCTCTCGATTGACACTAGTTACATTTAGGGTCAAGCTTTTTTCAAAATGGCGGAAGTTTAGGTACAGTCAGTCTTCATACAAAAATGACAAATGAAAATGTCTTCGTCGATACCGTGCCCAAATTGTCTCCACGTGTTTGATTATGAATCGTCCGTTTTTATCTGCGAAGGCCTCCAAACTCGAGGAAGTAGGTACATACGCAGCTACACATACACGTGCCAATAACGAATACCTACTTAAGGCGCTGCAGCAATGACAGCAAAGCCAAACAAAAACACACGAAACATAGCGAGCTTAGGCCGTCGCACATTCAACTCAAAGATAATAATATTTGTAGACTTGATAAAAAAATATATATAAATAAATAAGGTAAATTCAAAAAAAATATTATAAAAAGCTTTGAAATATCTTCTTTAATTTCTTACTAATAAAAGTACAAGAATAAAATATACATTTAATATGTATTTAACAAAATTACGACGCGTGAATGCACAGTGTATGTACTACAGCGTTTTATATAATTATTACAACAAAATTACTAATCAGCGATTACCTTAAACAGATAGATAGATAGATAGATAACTCTTTATTGTACACCACATAGAACAAAAATAACTAAAACATTTATACAAAATATATGGGACAATGGGTGGTCTTATCGCTAAAAAGCAATCTCTTCCAGACAACCTTTGGATGGAAAGGAATTAATATACGGCAAAGTCGGTGGTGCATTATAATATAATAAATAAATAATAAAAACTGAATACAATGAATAAATATATTAATTTAAAAAAACACATATATTCCAATATACCTACACATATATATGTAAATATATAGTATAGTATATATATATAGCATATACATTATAAACAGATTTCCAGTTCGTAAGTATCTGTCTTATAAACCAGTTTATAAGAAAAACATCTACACTGTTCGAAACAATTCAAATTAACATGGCGTTCACGCATGCGAAATGCGGCTGATGAAAAAGTCTAAAGATAATTCCATTTCATAAAAAGAAGGTAAAAGTATTTGTAATAAGATAAGCCACGTATTCATTAGTAAACATTTGTTAATTCATGCAAGCAAAAGTAATTCTCTATGTCTGTTTATTACCTTTTTACGATTAAAAGTCAGAATTATCCTGATGAGATAAGGAGATAGTTTGAAGCTTCAGAAAGGACAAAATACTCTTTTTATCGCAATAAATTGTAGTCCAACAACGTAAAACAAGAAGCTTTTATGCATGGTGAAACTTAGAACGGGTTATTACAATTAAATACGTAAGTAACATTTCATATCTGTGCTGTTAACCGTTGAAAAGTTCCCTAGTCAGGAATCCAACACTGAGTTTAGCAACCACGTCTTGAGTTCCTTGCAGGAACCGTTGAAGAGTTCCTTTATCTGGAGAACATGTTATGGTAAAATTTAAAACCTTCTGTCATAATAAAATGCGTACCTACACAAAATTTCTTGTATGTGCTGTTAACTGTTGAAGATTTCCTTTACCTGGATCTAATCCTGGATATTGATTCAGGTCATGCTTACCATAAAAATGCATTGTCATCGGAACTGCACCAACATGTAAAAATTCAACTCCGTACGATAAGAGGAAGTGGTTCTGATTCAGATTGCAAGATTTGACATAAAAAAACATATATACATAAACACAAACATTGCAAGTTAAATAAAAGCTTTAAATAAAAACTGGAATTATCATTATTCACATAATATGCCCTTAACTCAGAACTCAAACCTGCAAAAGTCGTATTACAATCCAACATGTAATCCATCTACAATTGCGGGGAAAATTAAACAGCGCTATCTCTTATCACGAGAGATATCACAATTATTTCCTTGACAACTATCTGAGACTTCGCAACGATTATTAAATTTATCGTTAAAAATTCGACGTGTCCGATAAGCCGCCCCAATTCGGGATTTGTCGATATGCTGATAAAATAATACTAATAATTTATAAGTAATTGGGTTAAAGTAGATAAAGTTACCTAAGAATGCGATGCTTGAAGCTTAGGGTAGAGGAGGGTTGGTACTGTGCCGGCGCAGCTAATCAGGTCCACCCCATCACCTGTTTTCGTTCGTGTAAGTGGCAACATACACTGCCAAGCGTGCTGATCATGGGCAAGTTCCACCAGAAAACTACACCGTGGCGGGCATCTGACCATCACGGTTAGCTCAAAGTTCCCAAAATTGTAAAAGTACTTAAAATTGTCATTGCTGCAATCCAAATAAATTTACTGAACTCCCGACAAAGCTCTCGATGGCCGAATTTCTATGAATTACTTTGCTGATAATTAGTAGTGTGTCAGAGTCTTCATAGCGGATTTGAATGTCATAAATATATACCTATGTATTATAGTAAGTTATATTTTTATCTATTCCCATATGGGATGTATGGGAGCAAACTATCACCTAAAATCTCTAGCTCAACCTCAACTGCTCGTAGTGCATCCTGCCGAATAACAAAGGAGACTCTGACGACCTACCGATGCCGGTATAACCGTCACGACAACGTAGCCAAATTCAATAGGACAGTGACGGGCAGCAGCATCATTGGTGCGGGAAGCTACACCCTGCAGTCGCCAACCAGCATGCCCAGCGTGGCGTGTATGGGCAAAAACCTCCATCATCACTACAAACAAAAAATGACACATAGTTCCCAGCGGCCTTGCTATTCCTGCCCGGGGTGGCGGTCATGGTAAAGGCAGGGTGAGGGGTGCGAAGAATCCCCGGGCAACGGTAGGCCACCACGCACACCTGTCAATTCGTGCGTCCTACCAGTCATGACCTACAGTGCTGATACTCATGAACTCATCTCATTCTTAGTCGCTCATTGAGCTATGCTCGGTATTTCTCTTAAGGACAGGACCCGAAATGAGGTGATCCGGCAGAGGACCAAAGTTACTGAAATAGCTCAAAGAATTCGCGAGATGAAGTGGCAATGGGATTGTCATATCTCTCGAAAAACCGAAAACCGTTGGGGATAGACGAGTTCTGGAATGGAAACCGCGTTTATTCAACTGCAAGCCAGGTGGAGTGACTAATTGCGAAAAGCAACTGGCAGAAACTGGATGAGGAGAGCCGAAGATCGGGCTCATTGGCGTTCACTAGGCCTACGTCCAGCAGTGGACGCATTTAGGCTGATGATAATGATGTTTTATGTTCTTTGACTAAATAGTCATAAAACATCAATACACATGGATTTAAATCGTTTAATAAGTAATTATATAAAAATATTTTCATGGTGACAATTCAATGTAACAACATATTTCGGTAAGTCGAAATTTACCAGTGTCACATAAGTATTTCAAATTTTATGTTCATGACTAAAGTCAAACATGGAATTTACCTAAATAGATTAAAGTAAAAGATTGTAATAACAAAGCAAGAACCGCTTTTGATGTTTCTATTTCAAGATTAATTTCCCAGTGAAAAGAATGGCAGCCAAGAAAATAATATCAGTTTAGGATCTCCCTGGTGTGGGAGTAACGCCAACCTTTCATCGATGCAGCGAACAGTCCCAGACTAGCCCCAGTCCCGACTGGTCAGATTGTAATATCATAGTAGCGTAAATACGCTTTTTCAAGCTGCGAAAACATCAAAAAAACTGGAACTTCATCCAATGGAAACACCTGGCTACATTGATGTGTATGTTACTATCTGGCTATATAATAATAGTCATCATGTCTACAGGCCAAAATTACCTGTTTAGTTGTTGTTTATTTTGCAACACCTAGGCATAATGTGCCTGTTTCATTTAAGATTAAAACCTATAAATTAAATAAAAATAACTGATGTGAAATGGATACAAGCACAGATATGCGAATGACATAACTAGAAATAGGAAAATGCGGGAAGGTTTTAATTAAGCAAGGAGGTTTTCTTCAACTTTTATTCTCTCAATTTGTGCATAAAATGGTGAGGCCGTGTGGCAATACTACATGTGTATATTTTGGTGTATATGCACAAAGAGTATACAAATACTACTTAAGATATATGCATATCAATCTGGAGGACTAAGCGCGAATATAATTGATCTTTATGATTGATCCTATCAATTGGTGCCCTAAAAATACAGTTTTTTTTTTTGAGTCGGTTCTGTTCCTGGTGAAGGTAAGCAACTTTTCAAACAAGTTTAAATGTAGTTTTACTTACTGTAAAAAATAATGGAATGTTTCCTTTGAGTAAAATTTGCTAGCACTAATATTAAGAGTACTTTCCGTCCAGGTCCCGTCCGAACTTTCTGCACTGTATAATGTTAATAATTGACTTGGACTACTGTCTGATGCATGGTGATTATGGGTTCCATTATGGTACATAAGGCTTATAAAAAAAAAAAAAAAAAAAGGAACACTCTCTTTAAAGGTTCATAGCTTATAATAATTACAAAAGGTTGAGCAATATTCAGTAAACTTAACCCAAAATATGTCGCATCAGTGATGAAGACGGATTCTTATCAAAATAAACACTAATTCACAGGTTTATCAGATAGGTACAGGTCATGTACCTGAAACCTAAATATGCACGACTGACGCAACGGTTTGATATGAAAAACTCTGAAATACACCGTCCACACTGTTGATTTTATACAGACAACAAATATTGGCATAAGGTCGTTATGCTGAATATGTCCACTTGTGTACACCAAGGGCTATGAAGATTGAATAAATTGGACAGATAGGCCAACTATTTCCAATTTGGCCTAAAGAAATTCAGCTTCACTGAGGTTTATGAAGACTTGTAATTTGTAGTCAGTGAAGCTGGATTTTTGAGGGTTTTGAAAAGAGTTCAGTGGATTTCTTTAGGCCAAATTGCTAACGGTGTTAGACCTGTTCTACAAGAGTTCCCTTGGCTTGGTGAAGTACCACACACATTTACTAGATATTATACTTACAAAATAGTCTCCGGATGAGCACAGTGCAGTGCCACGCGAGGTTTTGCACTCCAATTTTCTGGGTTACTTGGCGCTACTATTTTTGATCGTGGCGCTTACCGTCAGGCGATCGACTTCTCGTCTCGTGATTAATTTGTACATAAAGAAGCTTAACAAATTACATGGTATTGCGTTACCAGCGTTACTTTTGCCTAAAAATCGCGCCTTATTGAGAGTTCCCCAATATGGTGACTTTTTTTGCTTAATATCTGTGTAATAATAGGTACTGATAATAAAAACAACTGATCGTCTTATCGGACTCAGTGGATTGATATTGGCGATAAGAATTCAAAATTACGCTACATTTCAAGTGTAAATAGTGAAAACAATAACAAAAACCGGCCAAGGGCGAGTCGGACTCGCATACCGAGGGTTCCGTACAAACTTGTAGGTATGTACATAGTTCGTCCATCACGGGAAACGAACCACGAAGTTTAAAAAAACTTTTATCTTGTTTTAACTACAAATTTACGGCTTTCAGATTTTTTCCTTTACTTGAGCTCGACATTGCATGTTGCTAAATTTCATGATTATAGGTAATCATTTGATTCCCTTGCGAATGTCAAAATATGCGGCATAAACGGATTGCGTTGACTTAGAACTTTGGTTCTCAGTTCCAAGGGATTGCATACCTAAGTATTTGATATATATTGCAACTTGATACCTTCACGCGTTCCTGAGAAAAAGGGTCTTGCCAGACAGACGGACGGTCGGACGGACAACAAAGTGATCCTATAGGGGTTTCTTTTTTCCTTTTGAACCCTTACGTACGGAACCCTTTTTAGGATTGGTTGTTGTGGAGCGCTTGTATCTTATATGTATCCTATCTCGCTATAATCCACGAAGGTAGCTATTGTTTTGGTACACGTGCAGGTAGAAATTGCGCACAAAATTTGTCTAGAAGTTTTGAAAATGTAAGTCTCATACATAAATAAATATAAATAAATAATATAAATATTAGGTATCAAGTTGAAATTAATATCAAATACTCAGGTCGACAACTCCTTGGAGCTGTGAAATAAACTTCTAAGTCAAAGCTCACAAGATACGGCCATTTGTGCCGCATATTTTGACACTCGCAAGGAAATCCTATATGACACTTCCCGTTGACTTAGAATCATTAAATTTGGCATAATTTTGGTCTTATGCACAAGTAAAAATCCGAAAACCGCACCTAAATATGTAGGTACATCACAACTAGCTTAAAAGCTAAAAAAACACGCCTGCCCTGCCAAAAATGAACTTATGTCAATAAATTATATACTGTTGGAATGTGCTTATCAAGGCCTTCAATTTGATACCCATATTGTAAAATTCGAAGAAAAATATTTTTTTTGCAATTGAATACTGCCGCCATATTGAATTTTTGACAAAAAAATATGTAGCCTATGTCACTCGGGGGGATGTAAGGATTGTAACGATACCCCATACATCTAAATTTGTTCAGGTATTTCATACAAAATTATTATTATTTATTTGTTAAAGTTATGGTGGAATAAAGAAGCTCACATACAAACATACAAACTTACAAACATACCTGAACGCTAAAAACATAACATTCCTTTTTTGGGCAGTCGCGCAAAAACATATTTTTTCCATTCCCGTTATGGAAGAACTATTTACATATTTGTACGGAACCCTCGGTGCGCAAGTCCAACTCGCGCTTGCTCGTATTATTTTTAAATCATTAATGAGCAAAGCTATTCTAATTAATTAAATGCTATTAGTTCTGAGGGCTGATTCAGTGTTTCTTCACAATAATGGAACGAAACACTCAAATAAAAAGTTCCGAGAATCTCTAGCTGAGAATCTGAATTGCGAATCTGTCCAGATGCTCCGGAGAGATTTTATCCTTAAAATCAGAATTGGTTTAGTACACTCAATATCATAATCTTCAAATAATAATTAATCTAAAGTAATAAACAGTACCTCATTTTTTTAATGAATACCTATTGTATCGTTCAAAACAATAATAATTGTGATATTGAATGAAGTGAGGCAAGTTTCAGTACATTGCAAATCCATAATAGGTACACCTTTTTCCTAATTAATTGATATGAGTAATGGATTCCACTTTACATCGATAATTAATCCATTCAGTCATACGATTAGATAATTATCCGTTTCGTAAAATAAATATCTAAAATTAAATTATTGTATAATATTATTCCATTAAACAAATCACGCATCGAAAAATTATTCAAATTGGATCCAATATTCATCATCATCCCCCCTTTTATTTTAAAGCTAAGAACCATCTCGATCAGATAAGGTTTTCTACACACACCCTAAACTTATAACATTCCTCTCTTTTCGCGTTCGGGGGTTAAAGCAAACTTTATGAATAACTAATAATCGAGCTCAGTGGCGTGCATTAGGAGTGGCTCACGTCCAGCAGGCTGATGATGATGATGCTGATGATGATGATGTTGAACTAATAATATTTTAAAATATTGGCACAGAATAAATAATAGGTATTAGTCTCGAAATGTTTATGTTTTTTTTGGCACCAATAGTAAAAAAAACATGTATCAGCGTCGAGAAGGGCGAGCGTTGTCTCCAACTACCCGCGCTTTGGTCATGTAAAACATGTATCAGCGTCGAGAAGGGCGAGCGTTGTCTCCAACTACCCGCGCTTTGGTCATGTAAAACATGTGTCAGCGTCGAGAAGGGCGAGCGTTGTCTCCAACTACCCGCGCTTTGTTCACGTAAAACATGTATCAGCGTCGAGAAGGGCGAGCGTTGTCTCCAACTACCCGCGCTTTGGTCATGTAAAACATGTATCAGCGTCGAGAAGGGCGAGCGTTGTCTCCAACTACCCGCGCTTTGGTCATGTAAAACAAGCACAAATTAAACATTTATGTTACCCTGGAATTATAGCTAAGGAGCACAGACCCAGAAAAAAAACTGGATCTGTACTAAGGAGCATCTCGATCACAAGCTTTCAAACAGAAAAAACCGCATCAAAATCGGTCCATTCGTTTGGCACCAACGATGCCACAGACAGATACACAAACGGATACATGTACTCCCTAAAGTTTTAAACATTACCTACATTACATTTCCTTTCCACTACCGTACGACTAGACGATCGGCAAAGCGCCATCCTTTTATGGTTGAAATACCTCGCACAAGAACGAAGCGTTACGCTTCTTCATTTATTATAAGAACTTCTAAGGAGTGGAATGCCCTACCCTCGTCAGTGTTTCCGGTGAAATATAACCCAAGTCAAGATTGAATAGGTATCTACTAGGCAAATGTGCTACACCTTCGACCACATCATCGCCTTGCATCAGGTGAGATCGTGGTCAAACGATTGTCTAGACAAAAAAAGATCTCTTTTTTCGAGTTTCGGGGGTTAATAAAGCGCGAGGTGCGCGATTTTCCGTTATGAGTAACTAGTTATGTGTTCGAATCACGATAATTTAAAAGTGACTTTTGAATTTACCCTGCCTCTTTATTCTTTGCTCTCGATTCAGAGTCCTGTCTATGCGTTATACTTTCAAGCCCACGTCTTTATTAAAGGTATGTTGTTTACGCAGATGTGCAGGCCTTATGCGGGCCCTGAGCCGGTGGTGGCCGAAACTGGGCTGTGCTAACAGGCACTTTCTTAGAACTTGAACAATGGGAACAATGTTATCGGCGTAGTTCTGTCACTGTGGATGTCTTACTTTGTTGTTTCTAGATTTATGATGCGGCGGCCTTTTTAAAATAATTTTGAAAAAGTAAGTAGGTATTAGAGAATAGCTACTAGCTGCACCCCGCGGTTTCACCCGCGTGGATTGATGATGATGATGATGATGATAAAACAGCGAAACAATACTAACCTAGACAAACTTACTAAGTAATTTATATGCCACAATTTTTATACATTTATAGTTATCCTAAAAAAAAAGAAAAAAAAAGAAGTTAAGAAATTTCAAAAAATCCCTTCCTTTTGCATCCCTAGGGTTGGACACCTGTCACTTTGGACATCGAAGTGGCAATAACCATACAAAAAAAGATTTTTTTCCTAAATCTGGATCATAACTAACACATATGTTAATCCAGGATATAAGCTATCCTGGTACCAAATTTCATCCATATCCGTTCAGCCATTTAAGCGTGAAGGAGTAACAAACACACACATACAAACTTTGGCCTTTATAATATTATCAATTATAAATTTGTGATATTAGTGTGATTTGTTGATGATCTCGTTAAGGTGGATGTAAAGACATGGATGAGATTAACATTCGATCGAAAGGCATGTCAACAGCGAAAGACCTATACGCAGCAGAGGGTAGAGTACAGTACCTATAGCATCCAGTGTTGCCGTTCTAAAATTTTTAAAGTCCCTAGATAATCTGACCAAATCCGCCAGATAAAGGAAAAAACAAATTCTTAAAATCGTCTAGATGCATCTAGATCTTTCCATGTCTAAACGAGTAGGTATATCGCGGTCGTCGATATTTCGAGTATGCTAAGCCTGTTTCAGGCTGGGAGTAAAAAAAACTTGGAACAAACAAATTGAGAAATTAAACAAGTTCAGTGCAAAGAAGTTTTTTAATCTTTAAGATTTCAGAGCGACAAAAACTACAAAATGCTTTGCTAGAGTCACCTGGCACGGGTTTCAACCAATGTTTGTAGTCTTCATTGTTTCCCCACACTGTCCTGTTAATGCTGCTGGTAATGTTTTTTCTTTAAAGGAGCTTCCATGATTGCTTTTAATGCATTTCGATAAATGAACAGTGACTTACGAACCCAATATAAATTAATGAAGTTTTTATTTATGAGTGTCGACTAGCGTAAAAGGGGAGCAGCTATACATCTGTATAGCTTCTTCCCTTATACTTTCAAGGACCTCTGACTCAACAAAGAAGAGTTGAAAAACAGCGACACCATTGAAATTATTTACTTCATTTGTTTAGATAGTAAAGAGTAAAATTAAGTGTTTAGATTGTTTTTAAGTTTTTTTAAAGTCACCAGCCAAAAGGTTCAGAAGTCGCTAGAAGTAGCTAAATTATTTTTTCGCTAACACGTTTTTGCCTCGGCTTAACATTCATAAAATCCGCTAGATCTAGCGACTAAGTCGCTAGAACGGCAGCACTGATAGCGTCCTTTATCCGAATGTAGAATTGAAATGCTGCGCTGGCTGATCTCATGGATTTTTGACCAAGCGAGCCCGCAACGCGAGCGTAGCGTCTCCGTTCCAGCTTGAGCAAAAATGCTTTCGTATGGCCGGCGGATCTCCGGCTGTTCTCTTCTACAAGTCGCATTTCTCAACCGATTCTCGTGAAATTTTGTGAGCTGGTTCGATAATTATATGTTTTTTTTTCAGGTTAGATTCAATTTGTCAGATTTTTCTCAAGTTCAGAGATATGGGGTTGAAACTTAAAAAGAAAGCATATTTCAGTCATTTCGAAAAATGTTCTGAGCATTTGTTCAGTCTTAAGCTACGCAAAGACAGACTAGCAAGACAGACAGCTCACAGAGCCACTAGTTAAACTTTGTTTACAGTTGATTCTTACATACGATATGGTACATACCTGTACATACATTTCATGTACGTCTGGATAACCTAAGTACATTATTCTTCTTTTTTTATATTTATATTAATATTATAAGTAAATACCGCGGATTTTGGAAGGGAGGTGATCCGATCCTGTGATAAATACAATAAAAACAAGAAATCATGTTTCAAACACAATCGACGTCATCCCAATCGGAAACACTTTGAAATAACTAAAAATACACAACACCTAATGTACCTGGCAGGTCTAGTTCTCTACACTGTTCTATCTAGGTCAGGTTGAGATCTTTCCGCACTGTGATGTAACAGTATTCTGCAATTTTTTTGTAAATTTACTTCGCAGCCGCATTTTCTGTACGGTGGATTTTTTCTTAAATAAAAATTTGTGGATTTTTGCATTTTGAGCACTGCTCATCACTCTAAACTTCCTCATCAGATCTTCACCAATTATGAGACTAACTTAAAGTACCTACCGAAAACCTACCAAACCTACTTTACCTTTCAAATGAGAAAAGAACCATTGAAATCGGGTTTGATATGGCGGAGATATTCAGTAGCCCCCTTTTTACCCTTTTTTGGGGGAAGTACCATTGTCGCCCATAGATGACATAATGTTGAGAGAAGACTACGGATCTATTCGCATACAGAAATATCAAAATACTGTATTGACTAACCTTTATGTTTCGATCAAGTAGCATTGACCGTGGTCACGAGCAGACTGGAAATGCGGGAGTCAGCGTCGCCATGACAATAATTTTAGTGATAATCAGTTCGGTACTTTTTGAGATAGCATTAAATGAATTTAAGTACATATTCGACATATAGTAAAACTACATATTTTTTTTTAAATGTGCAGTGAAAGGTTAAATGGTTAGTTAATTACTGTAGCGGCGTGCAACTTTCCGTTAAAATGGGAGCAATATTTTCTTGTTTTTTTTTTCCAAATTAACGTATTTTTAGTATTTTTTATGATATGTTTTTCGAAGTTTTCTTACAAAGGATTTATTTTTTGGATTATATAAAATAGCAAACAAATAATCATCTTGCATCAAAAAGGAGCTCGCCAGTGTGTTGAGCCGGCGACACACGGATTTATTAAATTCGAAGACACTCGTGGGAGGCGACCTGAGGCGAGTCGGTGCCAAGTAGGACATAATGTCTCAGATGCTTCCCATCACACGAGGGATGCATATCTTTGTGTAGCTGTACATTGCAGCTTCGATTATTAATTGATTTCCAAAAGAAGGGATTTCTCAAATCGCCTCTATTGTTTTTTGTATACCTACGTTTGTTCACTCTTAATACCGTGGTTTTTGTAGAGATTTGGAAGTTTAATTTAATTTTATTTGAGATTAGTTAATTGTTTGTTTGTCGTAAGAGGTACTGCTGGCCTCTTGTGTCAGGATTTGTTACGCGCCCGAGGGCCTCTGACATGGCTTAATGACTGCTGGGCCCGACAGCTTAACGTGCCCTGCGAAGCACGGAAGAAGTTAGGAAATAAAAAAAGTTATAAGTAATCTTTTATGCATGTCATGGTGAAACTTCGAACGGGATATCACAATTAAATAAGTATACAACATTTCGTGTCTGTGCTGTTAACCGTTGAGGAGTTCCCTAGCCAGGACCCAACCGTGAGTACAGCCATGTCATGGTTATACTTAAAACCGGCTATCATAATAAAATGTGTCCATGGAGACCATGTCATGGTAAAATTTAAAACCGACTACCATAATAAAATGAGTACACGAAATTTCGTGTCTGTGCTGTTAACCTTTGAAGAGTTCCTTTATGTGGAGCTTATCCTGGATGTAGATTTAGGTCATGCTTACCATAAAAATGCATTGTTATCGGAACTGAAACTGAACTTTGTATATTGTCCCATACAAGTATTATCAAATTGGTTCAGTGTTTTTATTTGGCAATAAAAAAACAAATTTGATGTGGATTTTGGTGTTGAATCAAAGAATTATTTATATGAATCCTTACCACCCACCATCCACCCATCGTGATCGTCTACCGTCATCGATCCAGACGCCTGACGTCATGGCACGGCGGCGCGTGCGCCTGTCGCCATCTTTCCAGACACCTGATGATCACGGCGCATACGAATAATTAGCATGTGGACGAATGAGTTTTTAGTGGGCATTTTTAGATTAAAAGCTTTGCGACACATACAATCTGCATTTGAGGAAGTAAATGTTTTTAATTATTAATTTTCATTTTTGTTTGCAATATTTGCAAAAATTTACGCTGTGACGATGTTATCCTTTTTCATCAACATTGCAACCTCACCTCATAGTTATGATCACTGTGCACTGTCCAAACACATCTTCCTGTTCGTGGTGGTCACTGTTTTTGCTCTTTCAATATTTTCTTCCGTTGCGAAGGTTATCAGTTTTACGTGCTTTGTGGCTTGCACATTGTCACTTCAACTTGTTAATAACAGAACTATGTCAGTTACTTTAATTTTATTACAGATTTTTTCATTCCGGAAACTACCTCGCAGAGAAAACCTCACCGTAAGCAATTAAGTTTCAGTGCCGTAAAATATGTCATCACCAAGATAACCGAAATAGCTCGAACGATAAGCAAGCTAAAGTGGCAGTGGGCTAATCACCACTTCCCAAAGAACCGATTACCGTTGGGGTAGACGAGTTCTCGCGTGGAGACCACGTTCAGGCAAATGTAGCTTAGGAGCATTGTAGCCAGGTGAAGCGTCGACCTGCGAAAAGCAGTTGGAAGAAAATGGACGAGGAGAGCTGAAGACCGAGCTCAGTGGCGTGCATTAAGAGAGGCCTACGTCCAGCTGTGGACAAGTATAGGCTGATGATTAATATGTTATCACTGGCAACATAACCTATACTGATTGAAAAATTTCCCGAACGCTGCCGGGCCGCGCCCAATCTTCGTTTATCTTCTATCTATTATATAAATTCTGGGCAATTGATCCATGGTGCATGCTAATGGCAACAGGTATAAAATCAAAATCAAAGATTTGGTTTGCAAGAGATTTTGTTAGGAAATACGAAGACCCCAAAGCGCATAGTGAATTTCGTAGTATAATAATGTGTAATGAATACTGTACAATCATAAAGACGCGCGTGCCGTGACGTTAGGCGTCTGGATCGATGGCAGCAACCGTACGCGCCGTGACGTCAGGCGTCTGGATCGATGGTGGCAGACAAACACGATGGGTGGATGCAGTGGTGATTCATATAAATAATCAGTTCAGAACAGAAAAAGTTTAGTTCAGAACGGCCACAGAATAAATAAAAGTAAAACGCAGTCAAGCTTCAAATTGCGGAGCTTCATAAAGCTCGCGCTAAAACCGGCAATGGACGCGTCCCTCTGCAAAAGCTCCTCAATTTTTTTCCAGTTCTTATCTAAATTTAGCTGTTTCATTGTTTTGTCTGTTACGAATGTTGCAACAGCTCGTTAAACGTTTCCTACTTTATGAAAATAGGCCGGTCGTCGCTAATTGTTTCGTAATGAAGGTGCTCGCGTGCAGTCTGTGAAATATTTTGATTGAGCTTTTGTAATGTTTGATTTTGTGAAGTAAGTATACTTTTATTCAATGGTCTGGGATACTAAACACTTTGCGCACTCTATTAGGACAGGAAGGACGGTAGTAGCATAGATTAAATTTTAGTTACAGCGATGACGCGTGCCATGCTCGGCATTTCGCGAATGCCTAACAAAAGTCGCGAACGGAAACGGACCACAAAGCTGAAGTGGGGAGTGGATCGGCCATTTGACGAGACGAGAAGATGGACAAAGGTATTGACGGAAAGGTGGGACGGAAAATACCTAACCTACCTATACCTAACAGTGGGTTGAAGTACGCAGTTTTTTTTTTTCATAATAAGGTTCACGTAACAGACAAGGAATTACTGGTGTTCCTCACACTAGGTCAATGCTGTCTAGTGAGGACCTTTTAAATTAAATAGATATGTAACTACGAGAAGACCATCATATTAAGCAGGTCATGCAATAGACTATATAACAAACTTAAAATAAATATAAATTAGGGAAAACTAAGATTTTATAATGATTTAGTACGCCATAAAGCATTACAAAAATAATATTTGTGTTTATATTCTGACGATATTCTCAAGCATATTGGATGCTGATAAATTTATCAGCATCCAATATTTATTAAACAACAACTTTGACAAACTTGTCTGTGTCATCTACACTAATATTATAAAGAGGAAGGATTTGATTGTTTGTATGTTTGTTTGTTTGTAATGGATAAACTCAAAAAAAAACTGAAACGATTTTAAATATTCTTTCACCTATAGAAAGCTACATTTCCACAAGTAACATAGGCAATTTTTTTTTTTCAATATTTTAGAGGTCTCTACGAAAATTGCAATAATGTAACCGAAGTTATCAAAAACTTGTAAAAATAACTATCACTGGCTGAAACCACCGAAAGGAACGGTTTTTTTTTGCCGTGGAAACGAAATAATAACAACTACGCGAGTAATAATGCAGTTGTGCATGGACAAAAAGCACCGCTGCCAATGATTTCGAATTACGCATACTGGCGTACTTTTTTTAGAAGTTACCGCGGGTATATTATGTAATGCTAAAAGTAAGAAAATTACCACGGTGTGAGCGCTACCCGTGCGAAGCCGGGGCGAGTCACTAGTCGTTAGATAAATTTAAAAGCCACGCGGTTAGCTTGTTTGATGTTACAGCACTTAACATCTAGCGTTTTTACTATTTTGTTGTAAATATATGGAATCAAAAGTAGGGAAGTCTTTGAGTGAACTTGGTTCGAACAAAATCACGGGGAGGTCTAAACTCTAAAGCTGAGGTTCTATAATTGAATGAGATGGTCAGGAGAAGATAACACTTTAGAATGATGCTTAATAAAAGCACGAATGATGTAAAGTTGATGGACGTCTAGTACTTAAGCATCGGCGTCATCATCATCATCATCAGCCTGCGTTCGTCCACTGCTGGACATAGGCCTCTCCCAAGGCACGCCATGTAGCTCGATCTTCGGCTCTTCGCATCCACTTTCTATAAGCAACCTTGCGCATAGCCGGTTTCCTACACTAGGTTTGCCAGGTGGTTCTCTGCAGGATCACCTCGTTTCTGATTCGATCCCTAAGAGAAACTCCAAGCATAGATCTCTCCATAGCCCGCATAACGACTTCAAGTTTGTGGACCAGTCGTACCGTAAGTGTCCACATCTCAGCTTCTTAAGACATACCAGTCACCGGTAGGACGGACTGCAATAATAATGTTTGAATACCTTTGTCTTTAGGCACTGAGGTTTAAGAGCGATGGTGGCCTAACGGTTCTATAGTGCAATTTAGAATCCAACCACACCGGGTTCAAAACCTAGGCTCCGCACCTAGAACGCGGCTAGGTAGTGCTGGCCTCTGGTGTCAAGGTTATGCGTTTGTCAGCCCGCCCGAGGGCCTCTGACATCGCTTCTAATTAATAACAGCCGGGATCGACAGCTCAACGTGATATCCAAAGTATGGAGTGATGAAAAACCGCACATAGCTTGGAAAAGTAATTGGTGCAGAGCCGAGGAACGAACCCGGTACCGTTGGATTCTAAGTTGCACTATTGAACCGTTAGGCTACCATCGGGCATTAGTCGTGGTCCACCTGCTCAGTTCACCTGGGTGGACCACGGGTACTTTTTCTTCTTGCCCGTGGTTCACCCTAACGATAATTAAGAGGAATTTAGAAATATATATTGCCCATGATCCACCTACAAAAGTACTTTTTTAAACAACGCAAAAATATTACTACATTAAAGTCAACTTACAATTTGACAAAAAATTTAGGATTATTCCCAAAATCCTCGACAGACCGTCCTCATCGGTGGGGATTTCAACAAAAACCTAAAATATTTTTCGCGAAATTCTCACCAGGATCTGCAGTAGGGATTACGGGCAAAAGCAAAAACATATTTTTACCATTTCCCCCACCACGGCTACTATAGAACGAGTTGTTTCACTGAGGTCAGATTCCGCTTTCGTCAGATCACTATAGATAGATAGATAATTATGTAGTTTTATTAAAAAAAACCCAGCCCGTTCTCTCCCGAGGTCGGAGCATATTTGAAAGTAGGTATTCATCGGTACTGCTTTGCCAACATTCTCCAACCAACCGCTGCAATAATGCAGGCATTGTAGTAATCTATCGATTATGGACTCGCCTTCGAGGAAGTCAACATACGATCATCTAGGAAATTAGACAGAACCACCCACCGTACCGTAATTGACTTGCTAGTGGAGGTAATGCGATAGAAAACAAGTGGACGGGCCACTAAAGCCTGGTTAGAAAACCTGCTTAATTAGCACTATTGCACTTTAGAATTTTTCGCCTTTGTTTCGGAGTGTTCCATGGTATATTGCTATATAAACCGTAACGTAACGTATTAAAGGAGATGAGGAAGAGGAGAGAAGGATCTCTCTTAAAGAGGAGGAGGAGATACTCGTATCTACGCGTTACGTTATGTGACGTAACGTCTAGGTAGATAGGAGGTTTTACCTTTACGTTATATTATGACGTAACGCTTGGAGGTAAAATCAAAGGTTATCCAGAGTGAGATAGGAGGTCTCACCTCTTTGCTCTACGCCGTGACGTAATGCTCAAAGGAAAGATCTGTCGCCAAAGAAGAACGTTTGTGACATAACCCTGAAGAAAAGACCGTAGAGGTGAGGTTTTATCTTACAGTTTGCAAGATTGTGAATTACCTTACTTTCGGTTTTAAGGCCCTTTAATATACTCTTTAGAGGGTATGATGTCTTATTGTTCGAAATCTGTGGTTTGTTACTCTAGGAGAATAACCGTAAAATGATGGATAATTTTTAGACATAAAACCTGACGAGCATGAGACGTTAACCTGGGCTATGGTACGCTACGGACAAAAAATAATATAGATTACCAAGATTCCTTGATATTCCCGGCAAATTATCTTTAAAAACATAGGTTTTAATGTACTTATTAGTTGTAGTTTGATTAAATAGTGAAGATTGTCTATGCTCCGTCAAGTGTATTGATATATCGCAAATGAAGATTGTCTATTCTCCGTCAAGTGTATTGATATATCGCAAAGAAAGATTGTCTATAATCCGTCAAGTGTATTGGTATATCGCAAAAGAAGATTGTCTATGCTCCATCAAGTGTATTGATATATCGCAAACCAAGGCCGTTACCTGGATTCTTGAAGGACGTATTTACCCGTTATTTCCCCTGGTCATATTTGGCGGCAAAATTCACAAAGCTTCGATATTTATTACATTTATTCTTTAACTGCGTAAAAACAATAAATGCCCAAAGGCTTATAGCTCATTGTTGTCGGAAGGATCGGTTGTATTGTTCGTAAAGTCTCTATACATAAAGTGAAATGCCTCATTATTTAAGAGTAACTGGACTTTACAACATAAGCACCATCTAATGTTTTCAGTACTGTTTGGAATTATGAGAAATAGAGGAATAGCTCGTCTTGTTCACATTGTAATTTCACTATTATCGTGTCGGTCAATGTGTAGGTAGATAGAAAAACAGACCTTCGGGGAGTATGCACGTCACAATAGATTGACTACTTTTAAGGCCTCAGATGTGAATTTTAAAAGTAAAATTCAGTAATAATAGATAAAAACAATATAAAAAGGAGAGCTAAAAAAATACACGTTTCAATCACGTATACTATTAAACAACAATAGATTATACAACAAACCCTAGTCAACAGATCTAGAAAGCAAAGAGGTTGAATTACGCTTACTGGCGTAACTAGGAAGTGACCACACTTACTCATATGGAAATAAAAGGAACTGAATGACATACCTAGATCAAACATGTTCATGTTCTCGCTGTCTAACCAAGGTTGCCTGGAAGAGATCGCTGCTCAGGCCGCCGATATTATTATTTTAAGGTCAATGTTGACATGATATAATGTAAGTTTTTTGTGCAATATAGAGGTATCTATCTATAGATCAATTATATCCGCATCCACGGCAAGATTTGAATGCGGATTGTTCAAGGTCCGATGGATCAGGACTCCTTTCACGGCTTTAAGTACCTGAAATTTAAGTACCTGACTAGTAACCGCTGTACAAAAGCACCTTTTCGCCTTTACGACTAATGATTACAATATTATTACAAAAATTAGCCATGATGTTTTCACATAATTATTATTAACTAGCAGTACCCGTGCCTTCACACGCGTGGTCATTTCTCTAGGTTAAAAGAACTCCAACTATTATTATTCCAAGACCTAAAATACCAATATATCAACATTTAAACAAAATTCCTTCAGTCGTCAAAAAGTTTTGAAGTTTTATCGATTGCTGGGCTTCTACTCATCGTATTGAGATAATAAGTAAACCAGTTTTTGAATCAAACCCAAAGCTATCCAACGGTGCAAACCGCATCGCAATCGGTCCAGTAGTTTTTACGTGATGCATGAACAGACTAACAGACAAACAGACAGACACGAATTCACGAATTACCAAGACATACCTACTGACTGACTGACTGACTGACTGACTGACTGACAGACAACGTCCAGCCTAAACCGGTGGACCTAGATATTGGAAATTTTGAGGAATATTCCTTGAGTATAGAGGTGAACCACGGAAGTAACTATAAACCGTAAATCTCCAAATAAAATACCCCTATCCTGCGGAGACCCTTTAATTTACCGGTATGAAAATTATCCAATGTCCTACCTCGTAGTATGAACACAAATCATGTCAAGTTTCATTTGAATTCAATCAGTAGATTCGGCGTGATGCGCGTCCAAGATACAGACAGACAGACAGACAGACACCAGACAAAAATTAAAAAAAACAGTTTTGGCTTCAGTATTGAATATATAACAGCCTCCTAAAAATATTACAAAATATCTTCAATGTACAGAATTTTGACCCCTATCCTTTTTTTGGGATACAAAGTATTCTCAATTTTGACCATCATATATACTATGAGTGTGCAAAGTTGCATCAAAATCTCCCGAGGCTCCCAAACCTTTTTTAATGTTTCAAAGCTAATGTGGACGAGATGTTCTTAGCTATATGGGGTGGGGGGAGTTGAGAAAAGGGGGGTGAAAATCGTAGCTTCCAAACGAAGGGATGAAACTTAAACTATTCCCGAAGTTGAATGATACTGAAACTATTACAAAAATAATTATTGTAATCAGACTTGTAGTTTCTGAGAAATACGTGGACAAACATACATACACATACATATATACATTTACATTACATACATTCATACGTACATACAATATCATACATTTTGTTGTTTTTAGCATTAGCGAAATTTGGTATATTTGTTCAGTTACACATATAGACTAACATATACAAATATTAAGTATTTTTGTCAATATCACATACCTACCTACATACAAACATACATACACGAAATATGGTGCATATGCTTAGACACCTAAATAGATCGTATATGAATTTTATGCATTTTCAACAATTTTACTTATCGATATCAACATGAAAACCTCCTTATTTTAAGTCAGTTAATGACATAAGCAAGTGTAAGCGCCCTTGCCAACCGGCGCCAACTTTAAACAATCAACGAGCCAAGAAACAGTCCAGAAACGTGGAAGGTATAAGTATCATTAAATGTATTAATACACCGTGACTGAGCCTTAATTAAGATCATGCCGCAGATATTCTATGGTATTGTGTACATGTTGTAGTAAGCTCAACTAGTTATACTTCTAGCTTAAATGTGGGTTTTGTTTTATGCTAATCCGTATTCCTGCGATCAGGGTAGGTGGAAAATGCGAATCGTGGCTTCTACAATTTTTTTCTGTTATCGTATTTCGGTAGTAACTAAGTATCAACACACAATAAAATAGTACTTTCAGTTGAAAGTGCCTATTCATAGAACTATGTTCTATGACTGGTCGTTTTCCGTAGAAGCTGTTCGTCTCTGGAATACACTCCCAATCAGTATCAGACAGGCTCCGTCACTTAAGAGTTTATAAAGCTAGTTAAGAGTTTTTATCTTTCTCAGTCATTGTAACTAGGATCTCCTTAAATTTAGGTATCAATGTGTTGGAATCTATATATATTATTATTATTATTTTTATTTGTTTAATTTTATTATAGTACGTGTATTTGTATTGAATGGCATGTATGTTTATTCATTTTTATTAATTATTGCATAATTAATATTATTTCAATATATATATGTTTTAATTGTTTACACCGCCATCCTCTCTCACTCCATTATTTCTTTCCATCCAAAGGTTGACTGGAAGAGATCGCTTTTAGCGATAAGTCCGCCCGTTGTACTTTAGTTATATGTTGTTTCTATTTGCTGTAAATTATTTTGAAAACTGGTGTACAATAAAGTATTATCTATCTATCTATCTACTATATATACCTATATATTATCATTGACTATCCTTCTCTAATCTTTAGACGTCTGCAATAAGTTTGAATCCCGAGCCCGAGGGCCTATGACATGGCTTAACGACTGCTATAGATCAATAACAGCCGAATCCGACAGCTTAACGTGCCCTTTGAAGCACGGAGCAATGGAAAACCGCACATAACTTGACGATAACCGAAACGAATCCAGTGTCGTTGGATCTAAATCGCAGTAGGCTACTATCACGCATTAAGTACTATACTATTATTTAATAGCTTTTTCTGGGATATAAGGATCATGTGACAAACCAGAACCAAAAGTACCAAAATCATCAAACTTCGTTCAGACGTCAAATGATTGTTTATCGATTACTCGAATTCTACTCATTAGATTGAGGTACCAAGTACACTAGCCTCAGCTATCCAACAGTGAAAACCGCATCGCAATTGGTCTAGTATTAGTGTTTATGTGATGCGCGAACAAACATACAGACAAACAAACAGACAGACAAGATTTAAAAAAAAAAACTTGTTCAGTAGTTTATTTTAAGTACACTAGCCTTTTATTTAAATTATCTTCTTTGTACAGACTTCTTCGTACTTACTGCTATACTATAAGTGTAGATTCTGCGGGGTGTGACATTATTAGAAACAATTGAAACCTGCCTCTTTTTGAAACAATAGGGTTGATTGTAAGACCTTATTTAATCAACTAACAGAATTCGGAAAAATCCCACATTCTTTTCTTTTGGCTTTAAACAAAAGGCCTAATGATTTACTAAACTGTCATGTAGTTTGAACAGATGTCTTAGAAACGAGTATCTTAGACAATATATCCATTTTGTTGTGACCTCTCGCAAGCCTTTTCTTATTTATAAACCTGTTGCTTATTTCGTACAAACTAAGGTAGTCTCAAAAACTGCCACAGCCAGGATAAAATGGTTGATATTTCAAGTTTTTATCATTGATATTGGTCGTTGGATAAATATTTAATTTCACACCAGTTTATATTATACCTAAAAGTTTCCAATATAGGACATCGTTACTGAAAAGATTTTGTAACATTTGCTGCACATAAATATGTTTAATGTGACTTTTACGGGTTTATTCCTATCTTAAATCATATAGACGTACGTATAGGAGTGTTACTAATCTTAATGTTCATATATGTCACTTATTAAGATAAATTTGTTTAGTGATACTTTGTCAACAATAAGTTATAGTTGCAATTCATCTGTTCGCTTTTAATGTCTCTAACGTATTTCATGTTTTAAGATAAAAGCAAATAACATTTAAAATTCCCTGTTTTATTGCATTTTATAAACGATTCAGAACAGAAGAGCCATTTTACTGAAGTCAATATATTTTGTTCTAATTGAGGACCGTTCAACGATTTCGTAGCCATCTTCTCCTTAGATATTTCTTTTGTGATTGAATATTAAAACTTGGCACATTGAAATCAGTTGAAATCATGTTTTATTTTAGTTTTGTCATAGTTAGAAAAGCATGGTGTATGCAATTCCAGCCATATGGGTCTCCAAAATTCAAAAAGCTTCTATGAAGTTTAGTGATTCAATTCAAATGTCCGGAACTTCCTCTGACGCATCATGCATATTCTGATAATCAAAAACTGGCCTATATGATCTGACAGCTACACACGCCCAACACGGCCTGTGTTGGGCGTGTGTAGCTGTCAGATCATATAGGCCAGTTTTTGACTGGTTGCTTATTCACTATGCTACACGAAATTCCTTGCAGAAAACCTGTGACGTCATTACGACGCGTGTTAGAATGGTCATAGCGTATTAGCACCCTGTCTAAGCCCGTGACGTCTAGGGATTCGCATACCTTGTACCATAGCCTGGTACCATAGGCACAACATTCCCTTGCATTGTCCCGTGCATGCCAGGTTTGTTGACTCCGGTCACAGATGAATGCAGAGTTGCAAGCGGAAGGCGGGCGTGTGAGGTGAATGTGGCGTGCGCAGACGCACTGGAGACAAACGTTGGCGCCATTTTGATAAAGCTCTTTCCGGTTGAATAGGGTTGACACTCGGGTGAAAATTTTAGTTGGCTATTAATTTTCTTTTAACATTCCGTCTATGCGACTGGACTGGGCGGTGTACGGTGGTCGAATAGGCATGCATACCTACTGCGTCAATATATAGGACTGTGTTCAACAGTAGGAATAATATAGGAAATAGGAATAGGAAGAATAGAAGCAAGATTGAGGGGAAGCAGCAGCGGGGGTGAGAAACAGGAGCGGGGGGGAGAAGCAGGAGCAGGGGAGGAGATGCAGGAGCGGGAGGGGAGAAACAGGAGCGGGAGGGGAAAAACAGGAGCGGGAGGGGAGAAAAAGGAAAACGGGAGGGGAGAAAAAGGAAAACAGGAGGGGGAGGGGAGAAACAGGAAAACAGGAGGGGGGGGGACTAAGACATACATTAATTTATCTTATCGTACTTTTAAGCTACATAGGTAATTGACTGACTCATATTTTTCTAATTTAATCTACACCGGGCCTTTCCTATGACCTTAATTTTGGTCACTAGACTTTGATTAGGTACTTAGTCTCCAAGAAAAATAGACTGGAGCATACTGTACGTACTCTATTAAACTTTGGTTAAGTCTTGTAATATTTGTTCTGTGGCTCAGCCGCTAGGGTTGTGCTTGTGATCCAAGAGATCTTGCTGGACACCAAACACCAAGGAACGAATGAATGAATGTACGTATGATATTAAGGGTATTTTCAGTACAAGAAGTTGCGCTTGGGAACTCCCGTTATTTCTCTGAACCATTGGCAGAGGACTTACTGGTCCAGCTATGAACTATACACTAACTGTAAAGAAAGTATGTCCAAAATAACTTTGCTCAAAGTATCTTAATCAACATATTTATAAGTGAAAGCTGGTCAGTTGGATTCTATGATCATTGGATGGATTGGATCCCACTAACTCATTAAACCCCCAACCCAACCGATTTACCTCATGGACGAACTTAAAATTTCTGCCAAATATCATGATGACCGGATCAACGAAAGATTCCAAAGATATCGTTGAAAAAATAAACAAACATACACAACCAATTCTTTGATATAAATAGAAGAGTTCGCTTCGCTCGATCAATACAATCATTCAAAATACATAAATTTTTCAAGCTGAACTGGTGGCTCATAAGCCTTAATTTCGTTTTATAACATACTAGCTGTACCCGCTTCGCACGCGTGATCTTTTCTCGAGGTTAAAAGTACTCTATGTGCTATTCCAGGACCTAAAATACCAATATACCAACATTTGATCAGAATTCCTTCCGTCCCGTCAAAAATATTTTTATCGATTTCTCCGTTTTTACTCATCGGATTGAGATAACAACTAACCCCATTTTTAAATGTTATATTCGTGTTCAGTAGCTTATTTTAAGTACCCTAGACATATTTGTTTATCTTTTTTGTACAGACTTTTTCGTACTTATTGCTTTATTATACGTATAGATATTTTTTACTTTCAAATTAACATAACTTTGGACCCCTATCCCACAGGAATGCTTTATTTTTTCGGGATAAAAGTATCCTCAATATTAACCCATCATATAAACTATGACTGTGTTAAGTTGCATCAAAATGCATTTAGTAGTTTCAGCGTGATAAGTGTTCTGTTAAATAACTTTCATCCCCTATCCTGCGGGAACCCTTTAATTTTTCGTAAAAGTATCTAATGTCCTACCTCGTAGTATGAACTCAAATCAAACAAAGTTTCAGTTGAATTCATTTAGTAGTTTCAGCGTGATGCACGGTCAAGATACAGATAGTCAAACAGACAGGCAAAAATGAAAATTAGTTTATGTATAAAAAACGTATTAAAAAAAAGATTTTATGCAGTAACCATGTCATGGTGAAACTTAGAAATGGCTATCACAATTAAATGTATAAGTACAACATTTCGTATCTGTGCTGCTTACAGTTGAGGAGTTCCCTAGTCAGGACCCAATCCTGAGTGCAGCAACCATTTCATGGTAAAACTTAAAACTAGCTATTATAATTAGATGCGTAAACAAAATTTTGTGTCTACCGTTGAAGAGTTCCTTTATCTGGAGACCATGTCATCGTAAAATTTAAAATTTGGCTTTCATAATAAAATGCGTACAAAAAATTTCGTGTCTGTGCTGTTAACCGCTAAAGAGTTCCTTTGTCTGGAGCTAATCCTGGATGTCGATTTAGATCATGCTTATCATAAAAATGAATTGCCTTTGAAAATAAACCAACATGTAAAAATTCAACTCCGTATGATAAGAAGAAGTGGTTCTAATTCACATTGCGAGATTTGACCTAAACAAATAATACATACATACAAACATAGCAAGTTAATTAAAAGCTTTTAATAAAAACAATTTGGCTTCAGTATCGAATATAAGGTAGTACCCTCAAAAAAAATACTATTTATTACTTCAGAATTAACATAACTTTGGACACCTGTCCCGAAGGAATCCTTTACTTTTTCGGGATAAAAAATATTCTCAATTTAACCCATCATACGCGTATAACCTATGACTGTGTGAAAGTTGCACCATAACCCGTCCAATTGTTTCAGCGTGATACGTGTTCTTTTAAATAAATTTTAATCCAATATCCTGAGGAACACTTTAATTTTTCCGAATGAAAAGTACCCAATGTCCTATTTCGTAGTATGAACTCAACCCATACCAAGTTTCAGTTTAATTCATGCAGTAGTTTCGGCGTTATACGTGGTCAAGATACAGATAGACAGACAGACAGACAGACAGAAAAAAAGAAAAAGGTTTGGCTTCAGTATCAGCATAAAATATAGACTACCCTCCAAAATATATATTTATTACTTCAAAATTAACATAAATTTAGACCCCTATCCTGCAGGAACCCTTTATTTAATCTGGAATTAAAGTATTCTCAATTTTAACCCATTATATATACTATGACTGTGCCAAGTTGCATCAAAATCCGTCCAGCAGTTTCAGCGTGATACGTATTCTTTTGAATAAAATTTAAACCAATATCCTGCGGGAACCCTTTAATTTTTGGGATGAAAAGTATCCAATGTCATACCTCGTAGTATAAACTCAAATCATACCAAGTTTCATGTTCATGTTTCAGTAGTTTTAGCGTGATGCACGGTCAAGGTACAGACATGCAGACAGACAGACAGACATACAGACAAAAATGAAATAAATAATGTTTTTGCTTCAGAATCGAATATAGAGTACCCTAAGAAAAAAAAATTATTACTTCATGCTTAACATAACTTTGGACCCATATCCCGCAGGAACCCTTTATTTTTTCGGGATAAAATTTATTTTCAATTTTAACCCATCATATAAACTATGACTGTGCCAAGTTGTATCAAAATCCTTCCAGTAGTTTCAGAGTTAGGAGTTAGGAGTTTTTTAAATAACTTTAAACCCCTATCCTGCGGGAACCCTTTCATTTTTCGGGATTAAAAGTATCCTATGTCCTACCTCGTAGTATGAACTCAAATCATACCAAGTTTCATTTAAATTCATTCAGTGGTTTCTCCGTTTTTACTCATCGGATTGAGATAACAACTAACCCCATTTTTAAATGTTATATTCGTGTTCAGTAGCTTATTTTAAGTACCCTGTGACGAGGTCCAAACCTCTTTCATAATAATACTCTTTTCATAATCCATTTCTTTTCATTTTGATTTTCATTATCCATTCTACATACAAATATCCTGTCATTGACATTGATTTTTAGTAAAAATAGAAAAATATTCCACTTTAGTGCTTTCATTGATTTAATTTGCAAAATATATCTTTCGTCCTTCCTTCGCTAACATTAATATAAAAAAAACTGAAAGTCTGCTGCTCTGGTTTGAGGAACATCATTGAGTTGCAGCGCCCGATCGCGTTGCACTCGATGAACGGCTTCGCGCGGCTTGCTTGATATCAGACTCTGGCCTGCCGAGTCTGCTCCCGCCGTGTGCTAGTATCAAGCGGAAGGAAGTTCCTGTAATTCTGTGTCAAAGAGGTTTGTGTCCTGGAATAGTGGGAGCAACCCAAACCCGGGGACTGCCTCGCTTATAAGCATCAGAATCAAAATACCATTGGTCTGATGGGTAAACCCAAGAACTGTTCCCGTCCTTTCCAATGCATATCTATTGATATTGTTGGTCCACTTCCAATGACACGTAAACTTAATAGATTTATTTTTGTAGTCACATGTTGTTTTTCCAAATATTGTCTTATATTCCCCATGAAGCGAGCTACCTCTTCTGTAATCAAACATATACTTGAGAACTTAGTTTTTATGGTTTATGGTATTCCAGAGACCATAATCCTAGATAATGGCCCTCAACTAATTAGTCATGAACTCCAGGATTTATTTCAATATTACAACATACCAAAAATTCATTACACCCCCCGTTACTGTCCGCAAGTCAATACTGTTGAACGTTACAACAAAACAATTATAACAGCAGTTGCTTCTTTTGTTGATAATGACCATCGTACTTGGGATTTATATTTAAATCAAATCCAATTTGCCATAAATTCAGCTGTTAATGAAACTACTAAATTCACACCAGCTTTCTTAGTATTTGGTCGCGAACTTGTAACATGTGGTTCTGTATATAATGCTTCGGATCTAAGTGAAGAATTGATTTTTGCTCCACGCGATGAGTACGCTGACAACATAGGTCAGTTAAGCCCTTTATTTGCTGAAGTTCAAGCACGTTTATTTCGCGCTCATGAAACTAACACAAAATATTATAATAAACATCATCAACACCTTGAATTTAACCAAGGTGACATTATATGGAAACGTAATTATCCCATAAGTTCAGCAGGCAAGTATTTTTCAGCTAAATTAGCTCCTAAATTTGTAAAATGCATCATAGCAGCTAAAATTTCACCACTAATTTACGACCTCAGTGATTTATCTGGTAATCCCTTAGGCCGTTGGCATGTCAAAGACATTAAACCTATACCACGTACGTCTTAACCTTAACCATCACTTCTCTACTTACATACTTTATTATAATTATGTACTATGAAAGTTACGTTGCTTTCATATTCCTGTACCTTACCATATATTTAAATATCTACTTATGACCATTGTAGGTTCCCTACTTACAAATAACCTTGTATTTATGTTGTAAATAATGTAATTTTAATATAATTTCCCTTTACGGAGTAATATCCACATTTCTAGCCTATTTTTTTTATTCACTTCATTAACTTTTCGGATTCATTATGAATATTGACTTCAAGTCCCTACGTATTGCTATTCAGTGCTATTTTACTTACTACATACTTTAATTATTTGGTACTTATGGTAGCTAATACCCTACTTATTAGCTATGTAATTTTTTATATTTTACAAACATAATGTTCAGTTTAAAAAGAAAACAAGTTCTATATATTATTATTTACTAGACCTACACACAAAACTACCAACACTGAAAAGAGCGGCAAATGTGATTACTCTATAAACCAAGCCTAGGTCACAAAACCTGTATTATTTTATAGTTAATATGCTATTACCTACCTACCTTACTTATATTATTTTAACGTTCTAACACAACGTTTACTATGTACATTCATGTGCTACAGGCACGTCGTACCCTAAGGTACGTTTAGCCATTTTGGCAAAATAATTGTAAATAAATATACACATACATACATTTACACATCACACACCACACATTCACCACACATACACATACACACATACACTCACATAATCATTCTGATCAGCGGCTAGTGAGTGTATAAATAAGCCTACACTATACTGTATTGGTTCCACGAGTGACCTTATTGATATATAAGGTTCCTCTTTCTTATGAGTTTTATTTCCAAGGAATGGGAATAAGACTATGAATGATGATGAATGAATGTGTGATTTATGAATATGAATGCATCTAAGAATCCAATCAATTGTATATTGACATTGTTAATAAACATTTTCACATAAAAATTGAAAAGATAGCATTTTTTAGCATTTCCATTATTTTAATTAATTATTTTACTATTTTAACTTTATTACCCATATTATATATATTTTTATTATTAACTTCTACTATTATTTTTTTCTTTTGTTCTTAGCATATAATTTTTTATTTTTTAAATAAAGTTTACAAAAAAAAAATTTTTTTTTTAATATCAAAAATTTTTTTTTTCTCTGGGAAGGGGGGGTATTGTGACGAGGTCCAAACCTCTTTCATAATAATACTCTTTTCATAATCCATTTCTTTTCATTTTGATTTTCATTATCCATTCTACATACAAATATCCTGTCATTGACATTGATTTTTAGTAAAAATAGAAAAATATTCCACTTTAGTGCTTTCATTGATTTAATTTGCAAAATATATCTTTCGTCCTTCCTTCGCTAACATTAATATAAAAAAAACTGAAAGTCTGCTGCTCTGGTTTGAGGAACATCATTGAGTTGCAGCGCCCGATCGCGTTGCACTCGATGAACGGCTTCGCGCGGCTTGCTTGATATCAGACTCTGGCCTGCCGAGTCTGCTCCCGCCGTGTGCTAGTATCAAGCGGAAGGAAGTTCCTGTAATTCTGTGTCAAAGAGGTTTGTGTCCTGGAATAGTGGGAGCAACCCAAACCCGGGGACTGCCTCGCGACAACCCTAGACATATTTGTTTATCTTTTTTGTACAGACTTTTTCGTACTTATTGCTTTATTATACGTATAGATATTTTTTACTTTCAAATTAACATAACTTTGGACCCCTATCCCACAGCAATGCTTTATTTTTTCGGGATAAAAGTATCCTCAATATTAACCCATCATATAAACTATGACTGTGTTAAGTTGCATAAAAATGCATTTAGTAGTTTCAGCGTGATAAGTGTTCTGTTAAATAACTTTCATCCTGCGGGAACCCTTTCATTTTTCGGGATTAAAAGTATCCTATGTCCTACCTCGTAGTATGAACTCAAATCATACCAAGTTTCATTTAAATTCATTCAGTGGTTTCGGCTTGATGCCTAGCCAAGATACAGACAGACAGACAGACAGACAGACAAAAATGAAAAAAATACAGTTTTGGCTTCAGTATCAAATATAGAGTACCCTCCAAAAAGAAATTTCAAAATATCTTCAATGGTAACGGGTCCAATTCTGTAAATTGGACCCGTTACAGTTTTATTATAAGTATAGATAGATATAGATATAGATTATAGCACATAGTGCATAAAAATTTATAAAAAAAAGAAGGTATTTACTAAAAAAACTGAACATTACCGTTGAAATGCACCATTGCATATACTCGTATGTGATCAAAACATTATTTTAAACCTAGAAGTTTAGACAGTCTTCCCAGTATCATCACAGTATGTTTTCCAAGTCCAGAGAAATCAAATGCCCGCATCTTACGACACATATTGACCCCATAAAACAAACTATTAAAATGTTAGTTATAAATTAAAATATGGAAACTATCACGCCATATTGTATTTGAGCAAAATTGAAGAATCTGCCTAAAAATTGGTGACATGTATTCGGAACAGGAACTAAACCTTTAGAATGGTACTGTAATACAACGCCTCACAAAACTAATCTAACAGTTTTTGATACATTTTTAAACTGCAATTAATGGTATGTCATAGAAATGCAGTGCCGCAAAGGGTTAATATATTTTAAACTAGAAATACCATAGCACTATCAACACTTAACACATTTCCAGGTCATTATAGACCATTTCATAAATGATTGATCCCTTGATAACTCTCAAGTCACTATCAGTAGCTAAACAAAGAAATGTTATCACTTATCTAATTGGTCGGTAGGCTTAGACACGATAACGATAAAAAAATTGAAACTACTTTTTGGCTATCGGTGTTAGATAAATAAATATCTACACGTGGCGGCGTACCGTGGTCGGTGGCCTCGAAACAAATCTAATACAAGTTATGAGGCATCGCAGTTTTAAATGGGGCTTGAAAATATTTTGTGCACAAATTAAGCTATGATTATGAGAAGGCTTTTGACTCTGTTGAAGCCTGGGCGATTCTGAAGTCTTCGCAGTGGTCTGGCGATACATCGAAGTGCTGAGGTTTCTGTATGACGCCGCGACTTTGAGTGTCCAAGTGCATAAGCAGCAATATAAATATATCCAACTGCGCAGGGGAGTGAGACAGGGGGTGATGTTATATCCTCAAAATTGTTCACTAATGCCTTACTGGATTGGAAAGGAATGCGCATTAATATCAATGGCGAGAACATCTCACACTTAAGAATTGCCGATTATATCGTCCTAATGGCAGAGTCACTGCAAGACTTGCAAAGTATGCTTACCCAACCTAATTGATCGGTCTTGAACATAGATAAGACCAAGATCATGTTTAACGATCTTATTGATCCGGAATCGATTGCAGTCAATGGTGCACCTCTTGAAGTTGTTGAACAATATGTTTACCATGGGCAAATATTGCTATTAGGTAAAAACAACTTTGAGAAGGAAGCCAACAGAAGAATTCAGCTGGGTTGGGCAGCATTCGTCAAGCTTCGTCTCTGAAGGACAAGATTCGTAATGAAGATATCCGACAGAGAAAAAAGGTTACCGACAAAGTGGCAGTGGGCTGGTCACATCTCTCGAAGAACCGATAACCGTTGGGGTAGCCGAGATCTCGAGTGGAGACCACATTTAGGCAAACGTAGTGTAGGAAGCCCTGTGACGACTGCGAAAAGCGGCTTGAAAAAAATGGATGAGGAGAACTGAAGACCGAGCTCAGTGGCTTGTTAGAAGAGGCAGCAGTGGGCAAACATAGGCTGATGATAAATAGCAGAAGGCATTTCATTTTCTTTTACATTTTGTATGTACGAGTAACAGCTTTTTTGATGTTATCTCGAGAACGGATTGACTGATTTCTATGAAGGTGAGTTGAGGGGGAGCAACGGTGAGGGAGGGGGTAGGATGAGGGCGGAAAAGAGGGGGAAGGAGGGGGTCAAAATTTGTAGACGTAGAAAGCTGAGGAGCGCAGCTAGTTAACAATAAATAACCACCCCTGCCGATGCCGCTTTCTTTGTTTTTAGACATAACTGTTATTTTCGGAGTATTTTTGTTGTTGAAAGGGACAGCCCAGCCCTAGCTTACTTAGACATATAATACACAATACCAACTAACATATTTCGATTGATGTCTCAATTCGCGATCGTGATTCCGGCCGGTCCACATTTCTTTTATTTGAAACAATGGGTGCAATTTTTTTGAAGCAGGCTTTTTATTTGTTCATAAATATTTTATTTTATTCAATTCGGACATCGCGGGAAGTCGGCGCTTTTGAATAACTTTTGGTTTTATGTGAATAACCTTTTATAAAGTCCGTCTGATTGATTGACTATTGAATAATTGTATTGATTATTCGCCGATTGATTCTCATCAAAGCTGATAATGATGACTTATCAAATTGAAAATCTACACAAGTGGGATTAGGCATTCAATGTGTGCCTAATTTTAACCCCCGAACGAGAAAAGAGTGGGGTGTTATAAGTTTAGGGCTCTGTGGCATCGTAGTTCCCAAACGAATGCTAAATGAAATTTGCTATGCTTCACTTGTTTGTTTGGCGGAGAAGACACCGTTTTTTTTATACCTTCTTGACTTATGCCAACAATTACTGGTAGTGGGGTAGCAACATTTGGGTTACCTATAAGCCTGTTATAGCCTTGAGCACAGAATAATTACTGTTTTATGTAGTACTAACTGTGCCCGCGGTGGATTGAAATATAAAGTATACCAGTTTTTACGCCTCTCCCCCCCCCCCCGTCCGTCCGTCTCAAACCTCTACCAACAACCTCCAGCCCCCTCCCTACATACCACCTGTATCACTTTGACTTGGACATATGTCCCGTTGACACCTGTCACTTTTACATCGAATTAACATAACACTTTTTTTTCTGTATGTTTCTTTTAGGAATCATGGACTTCATCAGAATACCCTACCAAAGTTTCATGGCATTCTGATCAATGATTTCGGAATGCATAGGACATACAAATAAACATTCTCTTTTATTTATATATTATTATGAGTACATATAGATTTAGTTAAACGTAATTAAAATAATAATAAAGAAAACCTGGAAAACAACCCTCAGACCCAAAAAGTTACAGGCCCATCTCACTACTCTGCCACACTTTCAAACTATTTGAGAGATTACTGCTGTCAGTCTCAGATCGAACCAAAACTAATTCCAGAGCAGGCAGGCCAGGAAAGGCTTGCGCCGGCCAGATCTTGAGGCTTACAGAACACATCGAAGACGGATACGAGGCAAAGAAAATAAATGGCGTTGTCTTTGTCGATCTGTCTGCGGCCTACGATACCGTGAACATCAAGAGACTTCTCTCTAAAGTCGAAACAATTACAGAAGACAAAGATTTCGTAAAGATTCTTGCCGAGTTGCTACTAAATCGTCGATTTCAAGTCCAGCTTCAATCTGATAAAAGCAGATGGCGAAATCAAAGAAACGGCTTGCCACAGGGTAGTGTTCTGGCACCAACACTATTCAATATCTACACAAACGACCAACCTAGTACCCCATCCACATAGAGGTTCATATATGCGGATGACTTACCACTGGCCTCACAAACACTCAGCTTTGAAGAAGCTGAAGAGAAGCTGACGCATGCCCTGGAGGACCTCGGGAAGTATTATGACGCGAATGCCCTAAGGCCCAACCCGTCCAAGACGCAATCCTGTGCCTTCCACTTGCGAAATCGTCAAGCTAATCGCCCTCTTCACATCTCATGGCAGGGCGTTAATATTAAACACTGCTGTACGCCTACCTATCTCGGTGTAACACTAGACCGAACATTAAGTTTTAAAGCTCACTGTCAGAAAACTAAGGCTAAAGGTGGAACTAGGAATAACCTACTACGCCGTATCACATCTACGACATGGGGAGCCTCTCCACAGGTACTCCAAATATCAGGTCTCTCGCTAAGCTTATCTGCGGGGGAGTACGCATGCCCAGTGTGGCATCGTTCTGCCCACGTAAGGAAAGTGGACGCTGCGCTCAATGAGACCTGTCGCATTGTGACAGGTTGTCTGAAACCAACTCCCCTGACACTTTTGTACCCTCTATCAGGAATCGCTCCACCCAGTGTCCGCAGAGATTCTACTGCAGCCATTGAGAAATATAAACAAGAAGCAGATAACAGGCAGCCATTACATAATGTTCAACCTTCCCCCAACAGACTTAAAAGCCGACACAGTTTCCTGAGAACAGTAACGCCTTTTGCTCCAAGCGAACTAAAAGATGCCCGACTTAACCTGTGGACCACAAGGCATAAACCACCTGATGATTTCATAACACCAATGGAGGGGTTACCACCTGGTTATGAACAACCTTGGTCTGTGTGGAAAACCTTAAACAGACTCCATACACAGGTTGGACGCTGCAGGAGCAACCTATGCAGATGGGGCATCATTGACCAGTCAAGAATGCAGTGCGACTGCTGTGCACCCGTGCAAACCATGCCACACTTGCTGGAGTGTCCTTCATGTCCCTACCGCTGCACACTGCAGGAACTTTGTCAGTGCACTGGTAATGCCATAGACTTCGCCACTTACTGGTCCAAGTGGATATAAATTTAAATAAAAAAAAAACAAAATGTACTGTTGACACGAAGAAGAAGAAGAAGATAAAGAAAACAACATTATAGCCACATTTCTAGTAGGTCTTTACGTTTAATTACAATAGTCTACAGATACACATACATATATATATATATATATATATATATATATATATATATATATATAGAGTGGTACAGTATTTAAAAGGTTCTCAAGTAATTGTACAACAAATGCAAATAACTATTAATCAATGAATGAAACAAAGAATGTGTAGCTCTTACATAAGTTTTATTTGAATTGCACAATGTGTGAGTTTGCACAGCAGGCAAAGACAGGTGTTACGCAAAGTCAATTCTTGAAATGCTGAATATCTAGTCTAGACTTTGTATTAACCCGACTGCGCGGAGGGTGTTGTGTTTATCAACCTGTATGCAGTCTGTTCCTTTGTGGCGCTCTAGAGACCAAACGCGTGGGCCTATTTTGATGATTCTTACGTCAATCGATGTGTTACTAAAGATATGACAGTAATCAAAATCAATATAGCGCAAAGCAGACGCCATATTGTGAAAAGAAAATAAAGAGAGTCGACGAACTATGTTAAGTCATTGAATAGGTAGATATTTGAGAATCATCTTTAGGGTTCTCTTATCATTTTTCATTTCAAATGAACATTTAGGATCTATAACGATTTAGCAACCATTCTTACTAAAATTTTTGCCTCACTTTAAGTTGTTCGCGGTCATATTATGTTTTTTAGAACTTTCGCCGACGAAGCAAATTTTTAACACTTAAAATAACACACTAGACAAGTTATCTATATTTACTTCTATATCTATCTATCTATCTATCGTCTATACTGATAATAAATCAGTTAGTACCTACCAAAAAGTCTGTACAAAGAAGATAAAAATAATGATCTAGAGGACTTAATATACGCTACTGAACAAGAATATAACGTTTTAAATCGTGTCTGTCTGTTTGTTTTCGCATATCACGGAAAACTACTGGACTGATTGCGAATTGGTTTTTACTGCTGGATAGCTCAGGGTTTGACTTAAAATCTGGTGTACTTGGTATATCAATATAATAAGAAGAAGCTGAGCTTGTCCAAAACCTGTCCCGGCCGAACGAATTTTTAAGAAATGTGTCTTTTTAGGTACATTTGATCCCGGAATAACACATAGGTTACTTAAAACCCAGAGAAATGACCTTGCAAGAAAAGAAACGGGCACAGCTAGTAAAAAAAGTAGACTTACTCGTATAACCGGGATTTGCGTACTGCAGCCTGCGGAACTTATGCGTGGGCGCAAGACAGCCTAGGAGCCTCCTCCAGTATCTTTGTAATGAATAGATGATTCTAAAAAATATTAATAACGTTTAATAAAAATTACAAACTAGAATATTCAAACTTTTTAGAAATTGTGTACTTTAAGGCCGGGGGAGTGCGCTTTACCTACTTGGTTAAATAATGATTATTTTATATCGCACTCCTACGGCCCTAACGTTTTAAATTTCTAAAACGTTTGAATATTCTTGTTTGTGACTTTTTAGCCCACTAAGACTAATTTATATTTTTGTTTAATTGTCATAATATATATTTTCAAAATGTGCTAATTAAGCCCATTCATTTGATAGCAAACACAGCTATTTTTTTTTTATTTACTTCTTTATGTTCTCTAGAGGGTGCCAAATTCAATTTAATGTGACGTCACATAGCCTATAACCAGCGGACGATGAAGACGCTTCCAACCATACCTATCTCATTTGTCAAATTATGTTATTAGTTTAGAAGTTATGACGTAACAGCTGAACATACATATAATATACCCACCCACATAAATACATACCTATGTATGTATTTATGTGGGTGGATGTATATGATATAATCGAAGCTGTTGATCACTATGTCTACTTAGGTCAGACGATCCAACTGGGTAGATCCAACTTCGACACAGAGGTCAACCGACGAATCCAATTTGGATGGGCAGCGTTCGGGAAATTACGCTATATCTTCTCGTCGCAGATACCGCAGAGCCTCAAGACGAAAATTTATAATCAGTGCGTGTTGCCAGTACATACGGCACTGAGACGTGGTCGCTAACTATTGGTCTCATACACAAGCTCAAAGTGGCGCAGCGTGCAATGGAGAGAGCTATGCTTGGTGTTTCACTACGTCATATACATATGACTACGTGATAGAATCCGAAACGAAGAAATCCGTAGAAGAACCAAGGTTACCGACATTGCAAGTTGAAGTTAAAGAGTTTGCAAGTTAAAGTGGCAATGTAGGCCATATAGTTCGCAGAAACGACAACCGTTAGGGAATAAAGGTAAATCAAATGGCGAACTGAAAAATAAAGATCTTCTTACAGAGAAAAAGTAATTTAAAAAAAAAAACGACGTCAAATCGTATAAAACATAAAAGAACGAAAAAAATAATTGAGGTCGGTGCTACTCCCAAACCGACTAAAGTAAGTAAGTAGGAAATATCCTAAAAAAATATATGAATTATTTCTTTCTTTTAAGTTTTATACGAATTAAAGTGGTGTTTTGTTTAAATTAGTATTTATTTTTTACTGTTTAGTTTAGTTTCGTTAAAGTAAGCCTTGTAGGTAGGTACTTATTTCGATCACTAAGAAAAAATCCCATACTGTTTACAGTTAATACTCTATATCATTTAAACTACTAACCCGATTTTGATGAAACTAAAACTATTCCCTAAGTTGAAAGATACTGAAACTATTACTATAATAATTATTGCAATCAGACTAATAGTTTCCGAGAAATACGTGGACAAACTTACATACGTACGGTCGCGCTTGTTCAGATACTCATATAGTCAATTTTTGACAATATTACATCAACACATACAACATACGATATTTGGTACATATGCATAGACACCCATTTAGACTAACATATATGAATATTACGCATTTTCAACAATATTACATACATACACATACGATATTTGGTACATATGCATAGGCACCCATTTAGACTAACATATATGAATATTACGCATTTTCAACAATATTACATACATACACATACGATATTTGGTACATATGCATAGGCACCCATTTAGACTAACATATATGAATATTACGCATTTTCAACAATATTACATACATACACATACGATATTTGGTACATATGCATAGACACCCATTTAGACTAACATATATGAATATTACGCATTTTCAACAATATTACATACATACACATCAAATTGAGAACCATCAAATTCCTTATTTTTGAAGTCAGTTTGTAATGTAATACCTGCGTGCTTAAGAACAGTAATCTGAAAATCTTGAATGAACTGCCTAGTAACAGTCATATTTACCAACAATCCCTAAAGTGCTAACCTCGACCCTAACACTTGCTAAACGGCGAGTTACTACAGAAGTGTTAAAGTAACCTTAAAGTGGTACGGTAACCTTCAGAGTTGGCCTTGTCTTGATGACACCTAAATTCCATTGATGCGAGTATATTCTCATAATAAATTATAGTACTTAGGTACTTAGGTAAGTATGCTTAGTTGAGATTGTTGCTGCACAAAATACTTGTGGCTTATATCTTGCCTCTTTCAGCTATAATGAAATGATCTAGGTCATCAAATTATACACTGGTCTTCAAAACTTAGTTCACTTTTAATGTCTGTCTGTTCGCGCGTCACGTTAAAACTACTGGACCGATTGCGAGGCAATTTTTAATGTTGGATAGTTTAGGTTTTGACTTAAAAACTGGTATACTTGGTATCTCAATCCAATGAGCAGGGGAAAAGCAATTTAAAAAAAAACTTTTATTTTAAAAGTGTAGTACTAGGTTTTGAAAGTCAGTGTAGTTAAAAACGCATGTATCTGAAACCGATTTGAACTAAACAAATAAGTATGAAGGTAGGTATTTTCTATATCTATACTTATAAAAAAGCAGTAAGTTGCAAAATGTCTGTACTGTAGCTTTAAGAAGAGAAAATTAAATATTCGGATCTAGGAGACACTGAACAAGGATATAAAAAATAGTGTAAGTCTATGTGTCTGTTTGTTTTTGAAAAGTCAAAACTAAAGGATCTTTGTTTTTTAGAGTTCAGAAAAATGTAAGCTTATGTCTGTCTGTATGTCTGTCTGTCCCTAGCTTGTATCTCCTGACACTCTTTAATGTAATGTAGGTACAAAATTTGCTCCTACTGCGGTTGTGACTCACGCAAACATGTCGCATTTTTAAGTCCATTAACAACTCATTAACAATTACATAACTAGTGTCAATTGTGTCACCTCTGACAATTGAGTTAATTGCATTGCGTTTCCTTCATTTACGCTCCCTACTTCCTTCCTCATCCGCTACGGGCCGTGGTCCACTCTGTTTCATACGTGTGTCACACTGAATGTTTCCGGATTCAATAAGAAAAATTCATTTGGAAAATTGTATCTCATTTTATTTTCTTTCAGATGAAACAAACTGCAAACTACAGCCAAACTGATCCATTTTCAAGCGTTTTAATGTATTTTCGAATAATGTTTATGTAAGTGGATAGATCCAACTGGGTAGATCCAACTTCGACAAAGAGGTCAACCGACGAATGGGCAGTGTTCGGGAAATTACGCTACATCATCTCGTCACAGATACCGCAGTGCCTCAAGACGAAAGTTTATAATCAATGCATGATGACATACGGCACTGAGACGTGGTCGCTAACTTTTGGTCTCATACATAAGCTCAAAGTCACGCAGCGTGCAATGGAGAGAGCTATGCTTGGAGTTTCACTACGTGATAAGATCCGTAACGAGGAAATCCGTAGAAGAACTAAGGTTATCGACATAGCTCTCAAAATTTGCAAGTTGAAGTGGCAATGGGCAGGCCATATATTTCACATAGCCGACAACCGCTAGGGAATAAAGATTCTGGAATGGTGACCACGAACAAGCAAGCGATGGACGGACGATATTGTAGCAATCGCAGGGAGTCGGTGGATGGAGGCAGCACAAAACCGTTCGTCGTGGCGCTCTTTGCGGAAGGCCTATGTTCAGCAGTGTCCACTGAAAAAAGAAAGGCTAAAATGATGAAGTGGCCAGTTCCGGAAACTTTGCGTGTGACCGGTTTTTGGAATAAATAGGAAAAAGTTAATATGAATGCTCATAAATCAGATGAAACAAACTGCAAACTACAGCCAAAGTGTTCCATTTTCAAATGTTGTAAAAACTTCTTCTTTTTTTTAGAAAGGATTTAAGCTGTTGGTCTATAAATGACCTCTTAAGCGTCACGGGGCGGGCGTGAAAGCGCTCCGCCGCAGTGCGTGACGCTGAAGGCGCACGCCAAAGTTTAGTTTTGGCCACTTGCTCAAGGGCCAAAGAGCCCTTTGAATAATTTGTATTACTGACCACCGATTCGGAATACACTTTCGAGAAGATTAGGCAAGAAACTCGAAGGCGAATAAAATCGACTTTAATTACGGGACCTTCGACCTCGCCGGCGAGGTCGGTGTCTGTGTCTAATTGTTTGTAATGACTTGTTGAATATTGTTTATATAAGTGGCCAGTGCTGGAAACTTTCAGTGTGACCAGTTTTCAGAATGAATAAGAAAAAAATCTATGATTGGTCAAAAATGAATGTTTTGTTTCTCCTTTTTTTTTATTGTTTCGTCTGTCAGATGAAACAAACTGCAAACTAAAGCCAAAGTGTTGTAATGACTTTTTAATATTGTTATGTAAGAGGCCAGTTTCGCAAACTTTCAATGTGACCTGTGTAATATGTATCTTACGACCGTAATCCATTGTATTTATAAAAACTTTTATTTATCTTGCAATGTTTGTACGTATGTATGTTTGTTAAGGTCAAATCTTGCAAGCTGAATTAGAACCACTTCCTGTTGAAATTTTACATATTGTTTCAGTTTCGATGACAATGCATTTTTATGGTAAGTAATGACCTGAATCGACATTCAGGATTAGCTCCAGATAAAGGAACTCTTCAACGGTCTACAGCTCAGACACGAAATTTTATGTACTCATTTTACTATGATAGCTGGTTTTAATTTTTATGGTCTCCAGATAGAGGAACTCTTCAACGGTCAACAGCAAACACACGACATTTTATTTACGCATTTCATTATTATATCTTGTTTTAAGTTTTACCATGACATGGTTGCTGTGTTCAGGGTTGGGTCCTGATTAGGGAACTCCTCAATGGTTAACAGCACAGACACGAAATGTTGTATACCAATTTAATTGTGATAGCCCGTTCTACTCGTAAGTTTCACAATGACATAGCTACTGCATGAAAGCTTATTTTTAAATGTTTTTAATTAACTTATTATTAGATAGGTACCATTACTTAGCTATTTCTAGAGCTATGGTAGCCACGTGGTATACCAGTGCACGTTAGAATCCAACGATACCGGGTTCAGTCCTCGGCTCCGCACCAATGTATTTTCTAAGTTATGTGCGCATTTCCATCGCTCCGTGCTTCGGAGGGCAAGTTAAGCTGTCGGTCCCGTCTTTAAGCCCTGTCAGTGGCCGTCGGGCGGCCTGACAAACTCTTACACCAGAGGCCAGCACTACCTCATACAACAAACAAACAAACCTCGATTTCTAAATATATTTGGATGATTGAACAGAGTGAAGAGATCTTCTAGCCGCCGGGTTTTTAGCGATTTGCTAGTCATGCAAAAAAAATTATCACGTTTAGCAAGCACTAAACGTCTACATTGGTATTATTGCAATAAACAAAAAACAAATTTACTGAAATTAATAATTTGTTAAAGGAAAATTTTGGATCATGGCCGGGGCTCGAACCCGCATCATTCCGTGCCTCTGCGTGGCACATGCCTTTAATCAATTCGGCTACCGTGACCACATCTAAATTTCTACTAAGTAATGGTTCGTAAACTTATTTGTAGCATTAGTTACCAATAGATAGCGGTACCGTCTCCGCAAGAAAGAAAAAGAATACATTCAAAACAACAAAAATATAATAAATCGTACATTAAATTTACTAAATACATAGTTGTTGACAGTCGGTGCACATCCTTCAAGCCGCTGCTCCGCTCAGAGGTCGTCTATCAGCTGCATTTGACAGTAATTGCTCAACTGAGAGTGTGTCACTAAGGCCATCATCACAGGGCCGTGAGAATCGCCGCCTGGGAATCGCCTAAAACTATTGTTTTTGCCCCGTCTATAATACCTCTCATATCTTCGGCATTAACAATCATTTACGAGCTTGACAAACAAAAACAGAGAAGAGTCGGAGGACTTGGAGAAATCATGCCGTGGGATTATTTAACAATTTACCTATTAGGTCGTAAACGCTGAAAATGCATTATTGTTGTTTTACAGTTTCGTAAATGATTCGTAAATCGGATAGTCAAAATTTACAGGGCCGTAAAATAAATTGATATATACGATTAAATTATATGTACTACGCACTATATCTCTATGCATAATACGTCTTAGGTAAAATGGCAATCCGTATAATTCAAAGTGTTTCAGTATTATTTTTTATCTGTCATCGCCATGCCGGTTTTGCAGTCAAGGCCCGTTTCAATTCTGTGCAAATTCTTGAATTTTCATTTCTTTCTATATGCTAAGCACTGGCCCTGAAGACCTAGGTACAATAAAAATGCATATATCGCCACACACGCAACGTAAGCATAGTCATAACTAATAAGAACAGCATAGTAAAATGTATGTGTACCCATGCTTGGCCTTATCCGGTCTTCATACTTCTTAGAGTCAGATTTGTAGATTTACAGGCTCAATGTACTCTGAGGCTTAGGTAGAGAGTATACATACATACAAACTGTATCCAAGAGCCTAATCGAAATTGAATATTCGGATAAATTCCTTTTACGAGTATATTTATAATAACTTTTGACCAATACTCACTTTTTGTTGTGACGATGGGATCGAAAGCGAAACACGATAGTCAGACTGGCTCTCTAGGACTACCTATTGCCAGAAAGCCCCAGTTGGGGATTAGAGTCACAGAGAGGCACCCCTATTCCAGGAGTGGCCGCCAGTAGCCTGCCTGTGCCCCAGGCGGCTGCGTGTTGCCACCGAAGTGGGTTGGGCTCCAGAGGGAGGTGGAAGAACCACGGACTGTCAGCTTGAGGGTAGTAATTTAATTAATGAATATAATTTGCACCCACACGTATCTTTTAAATTAGTCAGGTCAGCGGCCACTTGACGACATGCCCCACATTCTTTGGTATTCGTAACACCATTAAATACAATGTTGGGTCTTGGGCCATTTTAAACTGCAATCACATCGCTTTTGCCGGATTTGGTCATTTTTATCGACTTGTCCCTTAAAAGGTAGTGATGTCTTTGAAAAAATACGGTTTTCGATAAAGGATTGGATGAAGTAAATCCGTAATTTTGCCGAGCACTTTCGGCCGGCCTTATTTTTGTTCTCTCATGGTAAACAAAAATGAGTAGATGTAACATTATACTTTTATTTTATAACCCAGAATCAAATGCATTACAATTTAATCAAACCGGCATGCATGTATACACCTACTTATCACCTATATATTACTTATTACCAATATAATCACGATGGTAGCCTATCGGTATACTAGTACGACTTCGAATCAATCGGTTCTAGGCTTTTCTAAGTTATGTTTTTCAGGGCGCCCAAAGGCCTCCGACGTGGCTTATCGACTGCACCACCCTGGATGTTCCCAAATCTGCACATGACTTATTAAATATCATTGGTTTGCGCTGAGGATCAAACCAAGTAAATTTCACCACCCAACGCTCTGTTGAAATGAGCCCAAATATTTGAGAAACATTATAAATATCGTACTATTTTCAGTAGTCCGACTTTTTATAGTTTCAAATCATACGTTTTATTGGATTAATCAAATAAAACATCAGATAATGTAATAATATTTCATGTGAAATGTTTGTCACATTTTATGATTATAAATTACAAAAATAGCGATTTCTCAGAATTTTTACGACGGTTATGATTCATAATATTATATTTTGATAACCAATATATTAATGGAATGATGTAAACTTTAGATTCTTGACTAACAACCAAGTTTATTCTTTCCCACTTCGGTGGTAACAACTAATAAAATTTATTACGTGGTTTGGTTTTAAAATATCTAGCTTCATTCCGGGTGTGTAAGTGAATTGTGTTGTAATTTACCCATTATTTCGGATCTTGGCACTTGTCAGCTCATATTATATGAATTTCAATCATGAAATTCATGAAGACATCCGACTTCACTACTTGAAATTACTGTATTTAACAAAAGATATACAAGGAAGGGAGACGTTATTCCTCCGAAACTGTTCACCTCTGCACTGGAAGATATGTTCAAGCTTCTGAACTGGGACGGATATGGTGTTAACATCAATGGCGAATGCATCACTCACCTTCGATTTGCTGATGATATAATGGCAGAAACCCTGGAAGACCTAAGCACAATGCTCAGTGACCTCAATATTGTATCCCAACAGGTGGGTCTTAAAATGAACATGGGTAAGACGAACATTACGTCAAACACCCATGTCGCACCCATGCCGATTTGTGTTGGGAACGATATCATCGAAGCTGTTGATCACTATGTCTACTTAGGTCAGACGATCCAACTGGGTAGATCCAACTTTGACAAAGAGGTCAACCGACGAAACCAACTCGACGATGGGCAGCGTTCGGGAAATTACGCCATATCTTCTCGTCGCAGATACTGCAGAGCGTCAAGACGAAAGTTTATAATCAGTGCGTGTTGCTAGTGATGACATACGGTACTGAGACTTGGTTGCTAACTAATGGTCTCATACACAAGCTCAGAGTTGCGCAGCGTGCAATGGAGAGAGCGATTCTCGGTGTTTCATTACGTGATAAAATCCGTTACGAGGAAATTCGTAGAAGAACCAAGGTACCGACATAGCTCTCAGAATTTGCAAGTTGAAGTGGCAATGGGCAGGCCATAAATTTCGCAGAGCCGACAACCACTGGGGAGTAAAGGTTCTCGAATGACGACCACGAATAAGCAAGCGAAGTGCAGGGAGACCCCACACGTTGACCAACGACATTGTAGACATTGCAGGGAGTCGGTGGATGGAGGCGACACAAGACCGTTCGTCGTGACGCAGTGACGCTCTTTGGGGGAGGCCTATGTTCAGCAGTGGTCTTGTATAGGTTGACATGATGATACAAAGTGTCTAATGTTGTCTTTAGTGTTAATAACCAAGTCAGTTTAAAACAAAAAACTATTGTAAAAAATATCTCTTGAACAGAATCTGACAATCGTGTAATGCTGGTTTAATGGTTTATTGTGTCTAATTTTAAGTAGGACAATCCTAATTTACCGGGATCTTCTTGAGTTTGTTCACAAAATAATCAATAGGTTTGGTTAAGTTCGGTGGTTACCAGCCTTAGAATAGCCGATAGGTTATTTCGATTACGTTACATCCCGGTAAATTTTGACGAAGCTAAATAAAAAAACACAACTACATTTTTTTGGGGTCGCTTTGCTATTTTTTAAGTGCCTATCGTGAACAAGATCTTCTTCTTCTTCACACAGAAGATTAGAACAATAAAATGTGTAAATAATTAAACATTTGCACCTGCAGACCCAAATCTTTAATATTTGATCGATGAATCATCATTTCAGGTGCGAAATCACTTGAATTGGTGTGTGCTTAACTGAAATTGCGAAGGTCGGTTCTGACGTCCAATCTGCGAACTGTGTGGTGGCCAGCTTCACTAGCTACTTCCGCGGCTTTGCTTGAACTGAGACCACATCTTGTAGGTACTTTTTAGTTGCTAGCGGTTAATAACTATCTCGCCTGGTGTTGAAGATGTGATGTGGTATAGGTACACTCTAAGCTCTAAGCCCTCAAGATTGGAAGAAATTTAAAACTTTGGAGCCGTAGGAGTGCGATATAAATTTACTGTTAGTTAATCAAGTAACGCAAATAAGTATGGTTGGTTACAGAAAAATTGGACACAACATTTGCTTGGTTTCTTATACATTGAAGGAAAGAGGTACAATGGCGCTAGGACAATTGCTGATTTTCTAAAGAATTCTGCACACTCCCTGTGTCAACAAGTGAATTCGTTTAGGAAGCTATTTTAAAAACTGATACGCCAGACAATAGTATTTCAATCAGTGACGCAAAATGAAAATTACACGAGTGTAGTACATCTATCTATTCAATTAAAATCCCTTGTTTAACCACGTGGTTAGAGAATCCACAGCAATAAAAGTGAAACGTTGTCTGTTTGTTTGGGGAGCTTTCACGCGATGACGGCTGGACGGATTTTGAAGAAATTTGGAATGGAGATAACTTATGCCCTGGAGTAAAACATAGGATACTTTTTATCCCGAAAAATTGTAAGTTTCTACGGGATAACTGGAACATGTTGATTACTCGCTGTAAGGAACGGTTGCCATGGAAACGAAATAATAACAAGTCTGTCAAAAAACATCAAGAGCGTTGGTGCTATACTTTTGCATTGGTTTTTAATATCCTAGAAGAACATGATGCTCTTGTTTGCGGTAAACTGTAGTCCGCACGGACGCGGCGCGGGCACTTCTTTGCAGTTCTTATAATAAATGAAGAAGCGTAACGCTTCGTTCTTGTGCGAGGTATTTCAACCATAAAAGGGTGGCGCTTTGCCGATCGTCTAGTCGTACGGTAATGGTAAGGAGATGGGGGAATCACATTGAGCAGTTCTTGTGCACAATCACCATGGTGCAATCTGTAGAATACTGACAGGCTAATTTAATAATGCATATTTTTATTAGTTACTAGTTCCCGCCCGCGACTTCGTACGCGCACACTACTGTTTATTGCGAAAAAAAGGATCTTATTTTCTTTTAGGATATTCTAAAACAATGCAAAAGTAGGTATAGTACCACTTGATGTTTTTGATAGACTTGTTATTTCGTTTCCATGGCAACCACAAACCATTCTGTGATGGCAACCGGTACTTACAGTGACTAATCAACATTTTACTTTTTTTCCGTGGAAACTTGCAATTTTCCGGGATAACAAGTATCCCATGTTTTATTCCAGGGTATAAGCTATATCCATTCAAAATTTCATCAAAATCCGTACAGCCGTTATCGCGTGAAAGCTCCCCAAACAAACAAACAAACAGACAACGTTTCACTTTTATATATTGGTATGGGTTTACTTTTCATATTTAGTGCTACAGATACATTCTGTTGCATGGACTGAGTACATACATTTAAGAAAAATATCGAATTCAATGTCACGGTGTATAGACCAACCTCTTGGACCGATTTCTATAAATTCTTAAGCTGCATTTAATTGCTCAACCGACCGTCAGCGCGTACCGTACGCGCTGTTCGTACGTACTGACCGTCGGTCGAGGCCAAGCGTTTAGTGCTTAACCGACGGCAAACCTGTACAGGGCCATTATTCTCTATTGACAATACGACACGTTACGCGCCGCGTTAAGATATCTGCGTGGAATCGTACGGCAATTGCCGTACTGACGTCACACGTTTTCGGCAAGGAATTTTATGCGGCATAGTGAATAAGCGCCCAGCCTTGAACCGCTCGGTCATGAAAACGCTTGGTATCGATATTAATTTTTGTTCACTTTAATGCGGTCGGTTGCTCGGTCAGCGTTGCACTAAACGCGCCCGTCTATCGCCTAGCGCGTCAGTTGACAGACGTACGCTGCACCGGCGAGCTCGACCGACGGTCCTCGTACGCGCGACGTAGCTGTACGCGCGTAGCAGTTCATTAGCGCTGCACTGCACGCGTTCATGTTTCCATTGATATAGCTACGCTCGACCGACGTCAGCGCTGACCGACGGCGACGGTCGAACACTAAATGCAGCCTTACATAAATCGATTTGCCTAAATCTTGCGAGTGCCACTAAAGACATGACATTAATCAAAATTCAATATTTCGAAAATCAATACGGAGAAAAGGAAAAAAAAAGTCGACGCAGAAGATGATTTTCAAATACCTATTCAATGATACCAAACTTAACATAACTTAACATAATTCAATATGGCGAAAATCAATACGGAGAAAAGGAAAAAAAAAGTCGACGCAGAAGATGATTTTCAAATACCTATTCAATGATACCAAACTTAACATAACTTAACATAATTCAATATGGCGAAAATCAATACGGAGAAAAGGAAAAAAAAATTGACGCAGAAGATGATTTTCAAATACCTATTCAATGATACCAAACTTAACATAACTTAACATAATTCAATATGGCGAAAATCAATACGGAGAAAAGGAAAAAAAAAGTCGACGCAGAAGATGATTTTCAAATACCTATTCAATGATACCAAACTTAACATAACTTAACATAATTCAATATGGCGAAAATCAATACGGAGAAAAGGAAAAAAAAAGTCGAAGCTAAAAAAAAAGTTGAATTATGTTAAGTTTGGTATCATTGAATAGGTCTTTGAAAATCATCTTTAGGTTCTCTTATAATTTTAAAGTAAAACCATTTAAAGTATTTTTGCCTCTTTAGTTTTGTTTGACTTTCGATTGTCTTGTTTCATCTGTTCATGTATTGGGGAAAAATACTATGATTATTCATATGCATTTTTGTGATGTTCAAATATCATAATGTGACTCACAATTTGCGTCAAACAAATTGACACACCTTAAAATGAGACTGTGTTAGGTATACCTACCTAAGTACCTACCCAACGCGACGTTTGATACTCGTAGGTACACAAGTCGTTAAATGCAAAATAGTGTCATTGCACTCCACAGATGCTACCCATACTACTTAAGAAATGCCTTAACTCTTTAGCACTTTGTCTTAATAGACATAAGACATACATAAATTCAAATCGCATTTATTTATTTGAAGGGATGTCAACGTGTCTTGTTATGACAAAGTGCTTGATTGCAAATATCTGTGGCCATCTAAACACGCGTAGAAATGAATGAATCAGAGGAAATCCGCGCATCTTCCGTGAATATCTGATCAATCATCCATTGTTACTTGTACCAAAATATAGACGCACAATGTAAGCAGGTAAGTAAGTACATACCTAGTACTTTGTACCTTTTGTCTCTGGTTATAGAACGTTTTATAATCACAATAAAATAAAAATAAAATTTATATATTGAATCCATTGTGTCGAACGCGCTTGGTATTGGAGATAGACCATATCTTCAAAACGTTACCTGCAATTTTACATTCAAGTTTATATATCTTTAGGAAAATTATATAATAAGGCGACTCTTGCGCAGAACCACCTATACTGCCGTGATGTTATACGTTTTTAAATCATTTTAACCTCAACACGCCATGTACTATATAAGGCACAGAACAAAAACGCACTAAACTTGATATCCAGCAATACTGCGACGCTCATTTCACTTTTAATACATTATTTGTCATTCAAACCACGTTCCGGTGTGCAGAAATTTGTTTAGTCCGGAAGCGGCCATTTTTTCACTTTATTTTTCATACGCCGACGCCTGCAACTGGCGGCAGCGCATTCAGCCTGCGTTTTTTAGTCATGAATTAAAAATATCACACATGGAGGTAGCACCGGTGCGTCGCCCCGGCGGCGGCCGAACGCACGACGTTTGCCAAAACTGTTCCAGGAAAACGTATTTTTATGAGGAAACCTATAAAAGTATATGTTTGGAACGTAATTTGACGTTCCGACTAAACTTTGATATAACATTCGTTCATCTAACGATAAATTATACGAAGTATCTATCAAGCCAGCTAAAATAAAGTTGATGACAGAATTTTGATATCCTAAAACTGTGACGATGTGAAACGTCTTTCATAAATTCTTAATTCATTCATAATTCATTTTATTCCATTTGATAGTTTGTCATTATTAATTCTAAATTCAAATAACCTGTTATTCCCATATTGTCATTGGATTAGTAAAACTGCAATTTTCACGAAATAATATGTTATACCTCAATAAGTTTATTACATCTGGAGTCTTTTAAATATATATGATAATAAAATATATTCCTTACCTTCGTTCGTGGTTGTTACCCTGCTTGTCAAAATCAAACCACGTTTTTAGTTTAAACACATAACCTTACTTTGCTTCCTGATAACTAGTTTTTTAGCAAGAAGGATGTTTTTCCTTTGCCTGTCAATAAAAAACCAGCAAGGAAACTGACTGCACAGCCAGATAAATAAATAAAGAAGGCAAACAAAGCCGAAACATATGAGGTATGTTTTTATTTTTCCAGGACCTTATCGCAGTTTGAACTCAGTTTTTTTTGGTATCGTACTTGGAAGTCCTAAGAAATGGGAATCAATCATGGCCACGTCCAACTGTTGGGATCAAAACTGGTAACGTCCAACAGTTTTTATCAATTCTTCGTATATTTTTGCTCTAAAGGTATGTTGTTTGTAGAATCATTAGAGAGAGTGAGTATTTTCTATGTATACAAAAAAAAACTACTCTAGAAAGAGTAAGTTGTTGTGAACAAAAATGAGTTTTTTTTTTACTTTCTGTAAATCTACTTTCGATGGACGTAGCCAGTATTGATTCTACACCCCTGATATATATTTTCGAAATGTGCTAATTAAGCCCTTTCATTTGATACCAAAAACGGCAAGACAAATAAAATAAAAAAGTCACTTCTTTATGTCCTTTTGAGGGCGCCATATTCAATTTAATGTGACGCCATAACCAGCGGACGATGAAGACGCTTGCAACGATACCTCATTTGTCAAATTATGATGAGTGGTTTAGAAGATATGAGGGAACAGATGAAAATACATACATACATACATACATACATACACACCCACATACCCTCATACATACATACTAGTTAAAAACATAACCATCCTTTTTGCTTCGTCATAGTCGGGTAAAAATTGTGTCACTTTTCCCGCTCAAAATTTAGGATAGCTCGTATACCGAAAAAAACACATGAATTATTTTTTGGGATTTAACAACCTATTTTATATTAAATATGTGTTACCATATTTGATATGAAATCCTTTTATTAAACATACTTACGCTCCGACTCAATATAAATAAACATCCTCATAAAATTGTAATAAAAGAGATGATACGTATGCCAAAAATAGAGACACGAAAATTGTTTATCAATGGCTCGCTCGTATAATAATTCTGTTTTGTTTATGCTCCCATGTGAGTACTGATTGGCGCAATAACATCTAAGTAAATATTTTTGTATTTTGATCATTTAAACGTCAGTGATGCTACTTCAATTAATTTACTCAAAACATGTTTTCATAAATAAAGTATTGTAGGTTAAATTAAAAAACTGTGATCGATGAGTAGATAGTAGGTATTTAAGTTGGAAGTGACCTTTATACATTGTTTTCAAAATTAGCTCAGTAATATCCTAATGTAACTTAAAGGACAGTAGTTTTAACAGAGTGGACTATATTGAAATTGTTCTGTAATTAAATAAATTCGTTAGAAAATAGTGACACATTAAAAACGATTTTGGGTAAAAAACATCATCCTTATGGCAACACCGAGATTTAATGACAGATTTATGGCTCGGAAATTTTGGCAGTAACGATTCTTTGCCTTCTAATGGAGATCGTAACACATGCTCTAACATAGGCCTGCAATTAAATTAGCTTTTATTTTAAAATAGCTGTGCCCCCGGCTTTGCCCGCGTGATTAGTAATTTAACTGGGTTAAAAGTAACTTTATGTGTTATTCGAGTAGGTACCAAAAGTACCTTTAAAGTCCACTGTCACGAGGCGGTCCCAGGGTTTGGGCTTGTCCCACTAGCCCAGGACCCAAACCTCAGTGGACAACAGAATTACAGGAACAGGAACAATAGGGTGCACTTGGACAATTTCGTGTTGATACAATACGGATGAAAATAATCTCTTATGTAGGTATTATCATATATATATTTAAAAGAGTAATTCAAGTTGTTATAAACTTATTTATGAATTTTATAATATTATTTCGGTTTTTCCAAAAATCAATATTCGAATGACAGGTTATTTGTATTTAGAATGAATCAATGATGACCAACTATCAAAAATGAAAAGAAATGGATTATGAAAGAATTAAGAGATCAAATGAGTATTATTATGAAAAAGGTTTGGACCTCGTCACACCACTATACTACATTCCTTCAATTTGTTCATCCGTTTTTTAACGATTCTTCTCTTCGGCTTCTACTCGTCGGGTTGAGAAATCTGATGAGTGATGAGAAACCCGCATCGCAATCGGTCCTTTACTTTTTACGTGATGCGGGAAAAGACAGACAGGATTTAAGAATAAAATGGTTCACCCAGCCTCACGTACACACGCAAGCATGCACTCGCGAACGCATACAATGAGCACGCATGGGAATATAATGTCAAATTACATGTAGCTAATAGTATAAATTTGCATGTTCATGCACGCTAGCGTTGCATGTTACTTATGTAGCTCATGTCATCGTCGACCGCATCACCGCTTTGCATCAAGTACTTACATAACATAAAAAATGTACTCACCGCATAGTTGCAATATAAGATAACACGTAGTTTTTGCTCAACTAATTACGTATGGAATGCCATTTTCTATGCGAATTTCCCCAAAATTGATTCGATTGAAAAATTCTGGGTACATTGAAACAATTGGAAAAATCTGATAGATAGATAGATAGATAGATAGATATATAGATAGATAGATAACACTTTATTGCCCCAAAAGAAGACTTACAAATAAAAATAAACTTAAAAAAAATTGTACAATCAGCGGCCTTATCGCTAAGCAGCAATCCCTTCCAGGCAACCATAGACTATATTCATATATGGCTATATCATTGGTAACATGTGATCATTGGTAACACATGTTACCAATGATCCGTATTATTTTACCAAATAGGTTTAAAATAATACGGAGTCGTTTTTTTTTGTGGTTTATACACAATTCCATCACAAAATACCATAATGTTTTTTATTTTTCGTGAGAACTTAACGTAAATAACACGACTAACAAGGTCGAGATCTTGCTGCGACGTGGCGTCTGATCGGCATAACATGGTGTAAGTATGTGCGTGAGGCTTGTGCGTACGAGCGGATCGGCATGTCTTGGGTGCTTCACTTTCGATTTGGCGGTGTGGACTCTTTCTTTTTTATACCTTCTTGATAGATACTTATCCTAAAGATAGATAACACAATAGGTATAAAATAACACTATAACATTTATCAAAATTAGACAAATAAGACGTACACAATAGAAAATACCCAAATAGGCCAGTGCCTGTCAAAATAATACGGAAATAGGTGTTACGTCAGTACGTAACACCTATTTCCTTATTATTTTGACATCACCAATACTATAAAAACATGTTTGGAGACAATTATATTCGAATACAGGTGCAGTCAACCATTTTAGCTTGGCTTTGGCGCATTAAACAATTAAATGAAACAAAGCAATTTGACACCAGGTGCCGAGACATAAGATGCTGTTTAATTTTGCACAACAATGCCGAGGCCAGGATATGTTGGTTGCTATGTATTTACGTATAATGAATTAATGATAATTTTTCGATAGGTAATTCCATAGAATTTTAAAGCTAGTTACGCCCTACGGATTCACCTGAAAAATTTGCACTTTTACTTTTCTGGTAAGTCTACCCTTTTTAATAAAACAACAACCTTCCAAATTGGTTTAGAAATCTTAGAGGGCAATATAAACAAAGAATTTATAAAGAAATCGGTGTACATACATACATTAAAAAAAACGTACAGTCTATATAATCGTCCCCTTTTGTGAAGTCGTATAAAAACACGTCTATATTTAATGCTTTCTGCTCAATGTATATCCTCCTAACTTTCCCTTCTATAAAATACTTAGGTACTTACAAAATGTATATTATTGTAAAACTTTTAGAAATGCAATTTGAAATCTAATTTATCCTAGATTTTGCTAGTCACTTATGTAGAAGAAAAAATAACTGCCATAATTGAAGAAGTATAATTGAATCAGTTAATTTAGGCACCTATATCTACTACCTACATATCAAGTAAAAAATGTACCTAATAAGATAAATTACAATGCATTGGCTACCTTTTTTTGTGTGTATGAGGATACAACAGTTTTTCCTAGGTTAAAACCTAGAACCTAGAAAACGGTAAACATATAGAGGCGATTATTTCGTAAACGAAATCTAATAAAAAAATATGCATAATAATTTTGAATTCCTGTTCAACGAGACCCCATTTAAAGAGGTATTAACGAAAATAATTTTTCGTCTTCACTTTTCAATATGCGAGAGGGTAAAAAAAAAAGGTATTTTATATTTGACATGAAACGTCTTTAAAATTTTCGCTCCAGAGATCTAATTTTGGTTTATTTTTTTAGCTTACATAGTCAGCTATTGTTCAGTGACCGAATGCTAGATCTCGACATAATGATGCAAGACCTATACGATGCATCTCTTCAGGTCGGCCTCAAGATGAACATGTCTAAGACGAAGGTGGTGACCAATATCTCTAGCCGCTAACTAACATTACTGTTGGTGGCAAATCCTTGGAGATAGTGGCACATTATACCTATCTTGGACATGTTTTATCATTTGGCAGAGAACATCGCAGTAAAGAAATTTCGAGGCACGTTCAGTTAGGTTGGGCCGCTTTCGGAAAGTTGGACGACATTTTAAGGGCTCAAAAGATACCTGAATGCCTGAAAACCAAGCTCTTTAGCCAGTGCGTTTTGTCCACCATGACTTACGGAGCCGAAACATGGACGCTCACTAAGGAGACAGTGCATCGAATGCGAGTTGCACAGAGAGCCATGGAGCGTGCCATGTTAGGCATAAGCCTGAAAGACCGAGTCCGAAATACAGAAGCAGGCGTCCCAGACGTTGGAGACCGTATTATTTATTATTAGATTCAAGTGGCGTTGGGCAGGACACTTGGCGAGGCGTGGTGATGGCAGGTGGAGTAGAGCCCTCACGGAATGGTTGCCGAGGGAAAATAAAAGATGACCACCACCAGATGGGTCAGCGACATTGAGGCGGTCAAAGGAAAGACTTGGATGAGGTCGTCACAGTCCAGAGATGAATGGTACAAGGGAGAGGAGGCTGCCCAGCAGTGGGTGGAAACAAGCTGACGGTGATAGTCAGCTAAATGAAGTTATATTTAATTTTTGTCAGAGGGGGGAGAAGGGCAGGACGCACAGAGCTAAATGATCAACATTGATGTTTTTGTGATCATCAATTCGGTATAAATCGCGATTTAGCAAAGGTATCGTATTGATTTGGGCGTTTTTGTAAAGACCTCGTTGAAACATTCGATTTAATATGAAAAAAATAAGTTAGTTTTTTTAAAGTAAACTTAAAATAAAGTTTAAAAAATATATAATAATTATAAAAGTGGCTGCAGTGCCCGGACAGACCGTAGTAAAATAAAGATTAAGCACATTGTTGGAAAGAAGAAATTCTGTAGCTACCACAACGGTACCCTATCCTCCAGCACAGAGCGAACGAGAGGGATTCAGTACCGTTTCACAACAAAAATAAAAATGTAAGTTCAAAAACTAAAATCTGACTACAAAGTCACAAACAAGAATATTCAAACGTTCAACAAATTTAAAACTTTAGAGCCGGGGGAGTGCGCTTTACCTACTTGGTTAAATACTGATAAATTTATATCGCACTCCTACGGCCAAAGTTTTAAATTTCTAAAACGTTAGAATATTCTTGTTTGTAACTTTTTAGCCCACTAAGACCGTAGTCGGGTTTTGTATATGAACTTATATTTTTATTTAAATTTACTTTGGGGTTATAATATATACTCGTATATTTTTAAAATGTGCCCTTTCATTTGATAACAAACAAGGAATAATAATTAAAAAAAAGCTTCATTATGTCCTCTAGAGGGTGCCATATTAAATTTAATGTGACATAGCCTTTAACTAGCGGACAATGAAGACGCTTCCAACGATATCTCATTTGTCAAATTATGATAAGTAGTTTAGAAGTTATGAGGGAAAAGCTAAACATACATACATACATACATACATATCGGTTAAAATCATAATCCTCCTTTTTGCTTCGCCGTAGTCGGTTAAAAAGAGCCGTGCGCCCTGATACAGCCCCACCCGGTTTTAAACACTTTGGGCGGTTATTAATATCCATAGTTGTGACAAATTTCAACACTATTATTTATTCTGTGCTTGTGTGTAGTGTTACTAGTTTCTGAATAAAATGGCTGTAATGTACAGACGAAACTATGTAAGTCCCAGAAAACTAAATTCTTTATTTATTTTTCGGTGCTTTGAGTATGTAGTGCAAAATATAAACAAACTTCCAATATTAAAGGAAAACAGTAAACTTACAAAGAAACATAAAATAACCTATTCGCTGCATTTCCCCGAATCGTCATCAATGAAAAACATTTAGTCTTCGTCGTTTAAAGATAAGAGACGCCATATTGTTTGCTGACACAATATTGTCCAACGCTGAAGTGCATCATGTGTTCTTTGAATGTAGACACTAGTTCATTCATACGGTTTACTTCAGCAGAATATTGACCTTAGGGCCAACTGCGCTATGCGAAGAAATTATATATTATATATAATTATATTATTACTAGTTGCACCAAGCCACTTTGCCCTCGTGGTCATTTTTCTGGTGTAAAAAAGTGAAATATGACAAAGTTCATCAAGCGAAAAGATTAATAACAGATATAGAGACAGTTGAAAGATCTTCGGATTATTTTCGGGTCGGCATTAAAATTTAATTTGTTGGCCCAGAAGGTCACACTTTCCACACTGTCCGTGGTTTTCATTAAGTCTTCAGGAGTTCAGATGTGCATGAAGAGCAAGACATCAGGAGTAGCATGGTTTCTTCACACAAACATTGGTTGATGGATGTTTGCACATGTTACTCCTGCAGCGACCTACTTGTGTTCGTAGCCAGTTTAATAATTTTCATGCTGGCCGTGTAAGTTCAACAAGTCACGGGTGGAGAAGACTTTCTTGCCAAAGTTTGGAGTGTTGCTCTTCCAGTGTCACCAGATGAAGGTTTAGTTGTTTTGATGGAGCTCCTGCGGCTTTTAGAACGGTTTTTTTTTGGAGTGCGCTTGATTTTTCACAGCTACAGTAACTTCTCTTTTCACTGACTTCTTTATTTTTTCTGTGAAGCCATATCTGCAAGTTGAAAGTGAAAATGTATTTTGTTAATGTACCTATTTGTAATTTCAGACACTTCTATGCTGGGCCATATTTCACAATTCTATAGTGTATGCGTAATAAAATTGGAACAAGATTTCGAAACGACGAGTTTAACGAAAGCCATTATCAAATGTCGCTATGTACTCCCAACAATTTATAAACAGAATCAATCATTTGGAAAATCTCAGGAAGTTCCTATCACGAAATAAACATATTTTCACATCAACAATTCCTACGAAACCTGCTGTTACAAAGAACAAGCCTACACTCTACACATCAAAAACGTAAAAGCTTCACATGTCCAACGCGTATGTAAACATTCCTCAATGCGACTTCCTCCTGTACGAGAATCCTGAACCTTCTATCTGGCTTGGATGGCTCAGGTTTTTTTCTTCGAGATAAAGGCTGCGAGAAAAGGTACCTTCTAGTAGCAGTACCCTAGTTCAGCCAAATTCTGTCATCATAAGACCAAATGCAATCTTACCTTGTTTGCAATAAAGTATTATAAAGATCAAACTGCGAAGAGGTGTTCCTCCTGAAGCAACCCTCGATATCTATCACGCAATTGTAAACTTTATCCCTTCAAGATAAAGCTTAAAAAGAGAACAAGTTTTGCGGAACAGTGTTCAGCATTTTGATAAGTAATCATAAGTGTATATGTGACGAACCCTATCTAGGAAATCATGATAAGAGGTGTAAAGACGGCGCCGTGCGAGGCGCCAGCGATCCTCATGATAAGACATTCCTGGCGCTATCCTTTCAATAATTCATTGAATTCGATGCAGCGCCAAAGAATGGCGGATGCTAAGTCATCGCTATGCAGCGAAAGAAAAACAGGTCAAAATAAAAACTCTTATCAGTGCTTAGTATATCAGTATTTAAAAGCATGATTCGGTAAAGCTATTTATTACTGGAATTATTTTTGTCTCTGGGAATTAGCTTGGGTTTGCCCCAGATCCTTGCATTACGTTTAGATCTATCTTCCCACGTATCAAACCAAGATGCAAGTCAAGCGTAGAGGAGATAGTGCTGGCCTCTTATGACATGGCTTAACGAATGTGCTATCAATTAGCAACAATGGAAACGGAGCACGGAACGATGGAAACGTAGATCAATATTCAATAAAAAAAACAACCATATAGCGACTCTCAAAGTGTGGAAGTCATGAGATGTTTTACCACACGTTCAAGGTACCCTGAGATCTTAGAAGAGTCAGACTGACAATCACTATGGACATCTTTGATGTCTGAAAGAAGCGCCAAAGTTTACCTGCGCAAAAGCTCGTCATTTTTTGAGTGATGCTTTGACAAACAAACATATCTAAACAAAATGTTTAATATATCCATACAATGTAGGTTAATCGCTAAGATAAGATAGTGCCTGATAAAGACGTCAACACTGGTAGTTTGGATTAAATTCTGGCCCTTGCAGTATGTCAACTGAGCGAAACGCGCTCTCCAAATCAACTTGGAAAAATCGGCATTTACGAGTATTTGAACTTTCAAACCGCTGAGGTAATAATAGTAAAAATATTAGGTTTGTAAATGAACTTCGGGGTCTTAAAAATATCAAAGTGAAGTTAATTATTGCTTTTTTCACGGACTATAAATATTTTTTTGTTTAATTTTAGGCCTTTAAACTTGTAAGCTAGTAGTAAGTAGTAAGTAAAAAAATTCCTATGTATCGAGTAGTGTAAAGTTTGACATTCGAGAAACGTTTATCTTAAAGGCACTGTTAGTTACCAGATAAAAAAGTAGGTATAACAGGGCAAACCTGAAGTACATAGATCACACAAGCAGGCCGGCGTTTCTAGGCTAGTAGTCCAAGATCAGGGCCCGGCAGACTTTAATTTATTGTAGCATGTAGTTACGGAACAAATCAGATTTCAGGAAATGTCTGGATTTATTTATTTTTATTTTTATTCTGTAGCACAAAAGAAAAGATAATCAATTTTACAAGGAGAACTTAATGCCTAATAGTATTTTCTAACAGTCAACCAGGACGTGTAAGTTTTTTTTTGGCGGTACAGTAATAAATAAAAAACTATTAAATTTAACTACACGAACCAAAAATTTATAATCCATACCAATATATAAAAGTGAAACGTTGTCTGTTTGTTTGTTTGCTTTCACGCGATCACGGCTGGACGAATTTTGATGAAATTTGGAATGGAGGTAGCTTATTCCCTGGAATAAAACATAGAATACTTTTTATCCCGGAAAATGGTAAGCTTCCCATGAAAACTGGAAAATTTCGATTGCTCGCTGTAAGGAACGGTTGCCATAGAAACGAAATAATAACAAGTCTATCAACTAAACAGCATCAAGAGCGTTGGTGCTAATTGCTATACTTTTGCATTGGTTTTTAATATCCTAGAAGAACATAGCATTTTTTGTCGCGATAAACTGTAGTCCGCGCGGACGAAGTCGCGGTCGAAAGCTAGTGATTCATAAAGCTGGTTATCGGAGGCAGTGCGATGGTTCGCATTTCTTTTTAACGTCATGCCACAAGATTTCTATGGGGTTTAGGTCTAGGCTGTTCGCGGGCCAGTCCAACACAACCACTGGTTGATTGGTGAGGATTTGTATTGGTATCCATAATGCCTAGAATATTTCGTACAGGCCTCACACCTGTCCCGAGAAACAGCCCCAAAGTTTTATGTTGCTGCCTTAACCTGCTTTCTAGTGTACAACCGGTTCATTTCGGTATGTATTGCCTGCCGTCTGATGAAATCAGTTTGACCTTGGTCTCATCGGAAAATAGGACATGTTTCCATTTAGAATAGGTCCAGTTCTGATACTTTCTGGCAAACGCCATCCATGCAAATCTGTGCTCCCTTTTCAGCACAAATTTGTACGGTGCTACTCTTCGAAACAGCTTTGCTTTCATCAGTTGACGAATGGCCCTTACAGATATCTTGCGATTGGTTCTGACCCAAATACTCCGCCCTTGATCTGAACTGAACCTTTAAATGGGTCTCGTTTAGATGGCTTCTATCTTCTTCCAGCGGGCTGGTTTTCCTCGGTCTTTTAGTTCTGGGCACATTTTCAGTAAACCCATTCATTTTAAAATGTTGAACTGCCTTGGAGACCATTGATTTGGATCATTTCAAATGCCAGCCGCGTTCATAATAAGTATTATTTTTGTCATTGTCGCATCGCAGCTCTTTTTTTGATGAAAGAATAAAAAAAAAGTAGATGTATACATCTTTAACACACATAAAATAAGTAACAGGAATATTTGCATAGATCAAGAATGAGGCCAAAATAAAAAAAAATAAAAAAAATTGCTGGAATATTTTTAATGTCATGGCCAGGTCTTAAAAACGGTATCTATCCGAATGATGCACTGTATAATCCGTAACAATAAAAACGTATCCTATTAAAATAAATGTGTACTGTGTAGATAGGCTGATTGATAACGAATACTACGTATCATCTTACAATGAATAGTTTTAATTCGCAAATACTAGTACTTGAACTATTATTTTGGTCGAGATTTTAATTTGAACCTTAATTAGTTGACTACCACAGTATATAACAAAAAAAAGGAATGGACAGAAACAAAACAGATTATACAGAGATATCAAAATGGATTGATCTTAGACATGTTAAATTGAACTTTAATCTTTGGTACGCGAATTAAATTCATGGTTGATGATAAGACCCTAAATAGGTCTATTGGCAAACAAATGAATATCAAAGTATCATTTCGCAAACCTCGATGTTTCGGTGACGGAGCTTCTGAATACAGAAAACAAAGTGAAGCACTTACAGAATAAAATTTTCACGACAGACCCCTTTCACAATCCTGTCGAATTTCACCCAACCCTTACTTTTACAATAAAATCGAATTTCTAAACATTTGCAGACCAAATTGCGGATGGTGCGAGATAGCTATGGTTCGGTGTGGCGAGAGGCAGTGAAATTAAAAACAACCCTGTGACAGGCAGCGTTTGGATCCTTTGGATACGGATCCCTAAAAAGTAATGACAGCTGCCTTGTATGGACCACCCCTCCTACACCACTCCTTGGATCTGCCAACACATTTATATATGTTTGGTAACCGTGAAGTCCGAAATCAAGCCATCTTCATCAACTTGCGTTCGTTCACTGCTTGATTACGAGGTCTAAAATAAATAAAAGCCAACTCAAATAAATAATATACCTATTAGTGTAATTTATAAAGTATAATATCAAGAGAATAAAAAATGTAAGTCTTATGGTGTAGAAAACAAGAAAGTCATCGAGAGAAGAGTTCTATTAATTTTTTCGTTTTAACAAACTGTCTAGACTTTTCGTGAGACGCGAATTTTACAAAATCACAGCAACATATAAAATACATTATTATATGTAACAAAATAGGCGTAATAACGATAAATAACATTTCCTGAATCATGACCTCGCCAACAAACCGCGATAACCCATATCAACCGTGTAATTATATTTTCAGAACAAATATTGAATTGGCACTGTTAATAATTGTACATATACGAAACTATCTATACTTATAATAAAACTGTAACGGGTCCAATTCTGTACATTAAAGATATTTTGATATTTTTTTTGGGACCTTACTCTATATTCGATACTGAAGCCAAAACTGTATTTTTTTTCATTTTTGTCTGTCTGTCTGTCTGTCTGTCTGTATCTTGGCTAGGCATCACGCCGAAACTACTGAATGAATTTAAATGAAACTTGGTATGATTTGAGTTCATACTTCGAGGTATAGGACATAGGATACTGTTCAACCCGAAAAATTAAAGGATTCCTGCAGGATAGACGTTGAAAGTTATTTAAAAGAACACGTATCACGGTGAAACTACTTGACTGATTTTGTTGAAACTTGGCAAAGTCATAGTTTATATAATGGGTAAAAATTGAAGATACTTTTCATCCCGAAAAATGAAAGGGTTCCCGCAGGATTGGGGTTGAAAGTTATTTCAAAAAACACTTACTTCTCTGAAACTACTGGACAGATTTTGATACAACTTGGCAGTTTATATGATGGGTTAAAATTGAGGATACATTTTATCCCGAAAAAATAAAGAGTTCCTGCGGGATAATGTCCCAAACTCTGTAAATTAAAGATATTTTGTAATTTTTTTTGGGGGCCTTTCTATATTCAATACTAAAGCCAAAACTGTATTTTTTTAATTTTTGTCTTTCTGTCTGTCTGTCCGTCTGTCTGTCTGTAACTTGGAAGTGCATCATGCCAAAAATACTCAATGTATTCAAATGAAATTTAGTATGATTTGAGTTCATACTTCGAGGTATAGGACATAGGATACTGTTCAACCCGAAAAATTAAAGGATTCCTGCAGGATAGACGTTGAAAGTTATTTAAAAGAACACGTATCACGGTGAAACTACTTGACTGATTTTGTTGAAACTTGGCACAGTCATAGTTTATATAATGGGTAAAAATTGAAGATACTTTTTATCCCGAAAAATTAAAGGGTTCCCGCAGGATTGGGGTTGAAAGTTATTTCAAAAAACACTTACTACTCTGAAACTACTGGACGGATTTTGATGCAACTTTACACAGTCATGGTTTATATGATAGGTTAAAATTGAGGATACTTTTTATCCCGAAAAAATAAAGAGTTCCTGCGGGATAATGTCCCAAATTTTGTAAATTGAAGATATCATGTAAATTTTTTTGGAGGCCGTTCTATATTCAATGCTAAAGCCAACAATATTTTTTAATTTTTGTCTGTCTGTCTGTCTGTTCGTCTGTCTGTCTGTCTGTACCTTGGCAGCGCACTACGCCGAAAATACTTAATGAATTCAAATGAATTTTGGTATGATTTGAGTTCACACTTCGAGGTAGCACATTGTATACATTTCATCCCGAAAAAATTAAGTGTTCCTGCAGGATAGGGGTGGAAAATTATTTAAAAGAACACGTACCACTCTGAAAGTAATGGACGGGTTTTGATGCAACTTGGCACTGTCTTAAGTTATATGATGGGTTAAAATTGAGGACACGTTTTATCCCGAAAAAGTAAAGGGTTTCTGCGGGATATGGGTCCAAAGTTATGTTAATATTTAAGTAATAAATTATATTTTTTGGTTGGTTCTATATATTAGATACTGAAGCCAAACTGTTTTACTTTTTAATTTTGTCTGTCTGTTTGTCCGTATCTTGACCGCGCATCGCACCCAAACTATTAAATGAAATCATTTGAAAAAAATGCTCTGAGGTGCTTAAAAAAGGTATTGAACAGCAGTTTTTTTTTTGTTAATCGTGTCTTTCTTTCTGTTTGTCTGTATGTTTGTTTATTCACGCATCACGTAAAAGCTACAGGACCGACTGCAATGCGGTTTTCATTGGTGGATAGGTTAGGGTTTGATTTAAATCTGGTGTAATTGGTATCTAAATCCGGTGAGTTAGAAGCCGAGCAATTCATAAAGTATTTCTGACGGCTGTATATTGGTCCTGGAATAGCACATTATGGTACTTTGAACCTAAAGAAAAGAACACGCGTTCGAAGCCGCGGGTACAGCTAGTGTGAATATAAACTTTTGTATAAACATTGCTAGGTACAGCTCGCTGAGTCCACAAACCGTGCAAAGCTGGTTGCGCTTCAATATGTCGTTTTAAAATTTCACCAGTGATTAAGTTATCACAATGTTTCTTTGATGCATAAAACTATTAGTATCAACAACAAAATGTCAATAAACAAACCCTATGCAATGTACCCAATAGTAGAGGTACCTAATTAAGTAAGACAACTACTACTAGACTGAAAGTGAAAAGGCTGTCAACTTCACCACCCAAGCACAAACTTTGAAATTTATCGCACCAGAAATTTCGGAAGCTTCACTGAAATAGAAAATAATGCAATGTATTAAGTTAGTTTTAATGTAAAACTGTTTATTTTACCATCATCATGATCATGTCAGCCTTTAGAAGTTCACTGCTGAACATAGGCCTCCCCAAAGAGCTCCATGACGAGCCATCTTGTGCCCCCTCCATCCACCGACTTCCTGAGATGGCTACAATGTCGTTGGTCCATCGTGTGGGGGGTCTCCATACACTTCGCTTGCTTGTTCGTGGTCGCCATTCGAGAACTTTATTTTAATTTATTTTTAAGTAATATATTCCCTTTATTTTATCGTATTTATGTAAATTTACCCGATGCAAAATCCTTCGAAAAAACTTCATCACAATTAGTTTTCATTCGTTGTCATCTTGCACGTCGCGTCAGTCTTTCTTCTGGACAGACAATACCTACCGGAATGTACTAAGAATAACTCGATGTCAAATAAAGGGGTCGCTGTACATAGGTCTTGACAGGTTAAAAAGTTTACCCTTCTCGGTTCCCTAGCATTACTCCGAGGGGATGAAAGATCAAAGTTTTGGGATAAACTGAGTAAAACTATTTAAATACAATTTTAAAGATGTAACTTTGGAACAGGACTTATCCCATGAGGCGAGTAGGATTTAAAATGTCCGTTGCTCTTAACTACATTTTTAAAGTGATGAAATGCTGTTTTTAAAAGCTGATAGATAACTTTCCGTATTAGTTAGACTGTTGAAGTCAAATCTTGCAAGCTAGTGGCAAATCTGTGTTATAAAATAAAAAACACGAAGGCACGCATACAGGAGCAACACTTCGGAAATCTTTTCGAAGATTCACCAAGTTGGCGTGGTTGTGTTAACACTCCCTGGCATAAGACTGAAATAATCATTGTAAGATAATCAAATCGATCGTTTACCAGCTAGCTTGGTAGTGGACAACATACACCGGTATCACACACAGCGTTTTGGGCATTCGTTTTTACCACCACATAGCTATATCCAGGGAAAAGAAACGCGGATATTATAGAAAAACACAGGCGGCGCCGCAGATTGCACTTAATACCAGTTTAAAGATGCTGGTCCGGCATAACAATGAGACCAGCCGATCTCATGCCGTGGGTGATGTGAGAACCGAATTAAGGAAATAGATAGCATTTGTTATTTTTTGAGTGCGAGGCGAGACACGAACGCGAGTGTTCCGCACTCCGCTTGAGAAAGACCACTGGGTGTAGATAAAACTATAGATGGAATAATCCAACTTCTTTACGTGAGTAACTCCCGTTTTTGTCTTTAAACTGCATTTATCCTGAGTATTTAGGTAGTGGGTAATATTCTATGGTAGTTGTGAGGCTTCTTCTGCAAGAGTCCGTCTGGAGAAGTAAGCTTTGCCAGATATTCAGTACTAAGCTTACTTGCGTTGCTTGTACGGCCACCGGAGGTCCTCTGACATGGCCATAACAGCCGGGACCAACAGCTTAACGTGCCTCCGAAGCACGGGTCGATAGAAATCCGCATGCATACATACATAACTAGGAAAAGTCATTTATGGGGAGCCGAGACAGAAACTGGTATCGTTAGGTTTTTACTCGCTTTAGTAGTTATAGTAAAAATCCTGACAAACTCTGACAGCAGAGGCCAGCTTATACGACAAACAATGTCGTTAACTCTTTCGAGTAGATTGGAGTAAAACAAGACGCGATACCAGTCTCTGCAGTCAGTGCAGCACTGACGTGCAAGATTTTGCAACCAAAGCTCTGAGAGCACTGCTAAATTGTAATTGGTGTGACGCTTACCATCATACTAGCAAACTGCTCGTCTCGACACTAAATTAAACTAGTGGCTTTGTGAGCTGTAGACCTGGCGAGTCTGTCTTTGCATATCTTAAACTGAAATCTGAACTGAAATCTATCTGAAACTCGAAATAGCTGAAATATGTTTTTTTAATGTTTTCAACCACCTTATCGCCGCCATTTTGAAAAATTTTGAGAAACTGAATATACAAAAATAAACATATATTATAGAAACTGCTCACAAAATTTCACGAGAATCGGTTGAAAAACGCGACCTGTAGAAGAGAACAGCCGGACATCCGCCGGACATACGAAAGCATTTTTGCCCAAGGTGAAACGGAAACGCTTCGCTCGCGCTTCACACTCGCTCGATAAAAAAATACGTCTTGTTGCTAAGGTCTATTCAATCTTGTGGTTGACTGTTGATGTAGGTCAGTATTATTCGATTTTGATTAAATAATGTAGGAATTATTCAATATCTAATCTGGTACTTATTACTTTTATTGGTGTGGCCACCTCAGGTCATGTCTTTAACTCCTTAGTAGGTTTCCAGAACACTAAACGGTTCCAACAAAGAAATATTTTTTAGGGCACTTCAGATTATGGGGGACGATATCGTATCAAGGGGCTATGATTATTATTGACCTCATATTTGTTGGGTGAGTGGCCTGCTGATAAAGTTAAGGCAAGAATATATAAATTGTACAAAATACATACATTAGAGGTTACAGAAGGGAACACAAGAGATTATAGCGAGGTATCTTTTACTACTTTTTAATTTTTTCTAGATGTAGTATGGATTCTTTGCAATCTGTTTTTTTTAACTATTTTTATTTATCTTTTTTTTACCTGTCATACTTGATAATGATAAATGATAATATTATTATTATATTTTTTTTATATATTAGAGTATTACTTATAATATTCTTATGTATTCTATAGTTTTAGTTTCATTTATTCTTAGAATTTTAGTTTATAGCTACCTATTTCGAATCACGTTACGTAATTTTTTTTACTGGACCGCTACCATTTTTCTTGCACTTCCAGGGACCTTATTCTCTATCGCCACTCGGCCACGTAACGCGTCGCGTTAAGATATCTGCGTGGAATTGTTTGTGCATGTTCGAGAATTGCCGTACTTTTCCGAACGATTCCACAGCGAGACGCGTTACGCGTGTGACGTTCATAGAGAATAATGGCCCAGGTTGACTGGTAGAAAATGCTACTTAGCATTAAGTCCTCCTTGTACATTGTATTTGTGTGCTAAAGAATAAATAAAATAAATAAATAAAAGTATAAGTAATAATACATCAGAGACATAAACATCAAGTCGTACGCAGTATCCCGCTTAAAGCGGTTTATTCTAAACTAGTGACTCGTCCGGCTTCGCACGGGTAGCTAAGGGTTTCTCTTTATTTCTACACGATTGCACCCGCGTTTTGAAAAACTTATTTGAACAAAAAACTGAGTAAACGTAATTCAAAATCTTTGGCATCAACGCTCGTGTGTTTTTTTGACAGTTTTTTTTATTATATCTGTTCCACAACAACATTTCATTCCTTTCCTTACGGCGAGTAATCATAGGCAAATTTTTGATACCTTGGGTTACATTATTGCAAATTACGTAGGGACCTCAATAATAAAAAAAGTCCCATGTTATTTGCTGATAATGTAGCTTTCCATAGGTGAATGAACTTTAAAATTTAAAATCGGTGCAGTATTTTTTGAGGTTATCCCTTACAAACAAACACATATACATACACAAAATTTCAAATTTTTCCTCATTATAATATGAGTGTAGAATGATCTAACATTTTTGTAGGATTTTCACAATACTTCCTCCGATCTTTACAAATTAAAGAAATAATTAAAAAGAATCTGCTTCTTGGAGTCGGAGTTACTATATAGACTTACACGGTTATCATCCAACCGTATTCATATCCAAACAGAAAATGTAATAACCGGAGATATCACACTCGCAGCCGAACGTACGACGCGTTTGGAATCAAATGATGCGATTGTTCAGAACACTTCAGAACAAACAATTGAGGAGTTAGTTAAGTTAATACTGGATTTGAACCCCGATTTGATCCAGGCTGTAGCATATAAAGGTGCCATGTTATAAAAATTGTGGAGTCAAGATAGGTGACAGTTGTTTATTTCTTTACTAGCTGCGGTACCCTGGAACAAAATTTTAGCGTGAAGGAGTTACAAACATTCACACACAGACTTCTAAAGATAAAAGATAGATGGTGCTTATCGGTTTTTATGCATTCTAGGACGTTTTGTATGGACTGTCAGTTCTAATGAATTAAAACTGCAGAACGACATCAGAATATGATATTTTTTGAAAACACAATGGCTGCCATAATGGCAGATTGACTGATCTGATTGGTTGGTTTGGACGTATTGGATTTTGATGTAAAAGTTTCTCGGGACTTGCTAGCTATTGAAACGATTCAGAGTTTTTAAGCATTATTTTCTTATTAAAAACGTGGACTTATTAGAAATTTAAACATATCGCAAAATACATAAATTTTTTAACTTTATTTTAGCATAAAAAAAACATTGCTTGTGTGAGGTGGACATAATGGCTTTTGATATTTATCAACTCATTTATTAGTTTGTTTTTTTAGTTAGTTTAATTCTATTGCTAAAAGAAGTAAACAGACAACTGTCCGTAAAATTAAAAAAATGCATCAGAATCTTTACCTACGTAGGTAGACCTCTAACCATTGTATATTTTTTTCAAGGGATACATGATAGTTTTTAAAGGCTTTGGTTGCAAGTTCTTCAGCTTTTCTAAGTTATTATTGATTGCCAGTTACTCCCTTCAGCCAACAAGTCCTCATACTTATGGCAATTCCTGCCTTGTTTACATAAAAAGTTACTAACCCTAGACAAAGTCATTGAGCGACCTTCAGTTTTGGCGCCCTGCTTTATAGGTTCATAATGAGTTTTCTATTTTTTATTTGGCGCTTCTTTCGAGTCAATGACTGCTTTGTGGCTTTTGACCAGAAATTAAAATATTTCTATTTTTATCCAGAATTTGGCACTATGTTGGTCATTTGTATTAGTGTGGACACATTACCGTGCGCAGTGTATGTGATGGGGCGCATGAGAATTCTTAAAACCCATATCTCAGGATGACGAGCACAGTGTAATATTCCGCAAGACCTCACAAACTAAGTTGTAGGTGGCATTGCAATAGTTATGATTCACACTATTTCCTTGTCAAATTTCGTCAAGATTGGTTCAGCCGTTTTCAGTTTATTAGTGAAAAGGAAACGTACAAACAGAGTCAAAGATACTGGGCATTTATCTACATAGATGTAGAATATGATAATTAGTATAAAAGTGCATTTGTTTTTTGAATGTTTGTTGTTGTGTAATGGATATACTAAAAAAAAAAACGATTTTAAAAATTCTTACTTCTATAGAAAGCTACATTATGAGCGCGGAATATACTGTACTTTATATTAAAAAAAAACTACGAAAATTGCAATAATGTAACCCAAGGTACCAAAAATTTGCCTATGAAAGTCATTATTTGGCGCGCGCTGCGAAAAGTATTGATGATACTTAAAATTATGTACTACATGTCTATATTACTCATTACCCACAAAAAAGTCCACAAGGCTAACTATTATAGTTAAGTCACAATAGCCGTTTTTTGTTCAAATTAGTCAATCAAAACATGGGCAGAACTAGAATCGTGTACAAATAAAGAGAAACCCTTGGCTACCCGTGCGAAGCCTGGGCGAGTCGCTATGTATATTATAAGTGTGATTACACTTATTGAACGAGCGCGCGCGAAGCGCGAGCGAAATGTCTCTGTTTCAGCTTGTGCAAAAATTATTTTGTAGATCCGGATGTCTGTCCGGCTGTTCTCCTCTACAAGTCGCATTTCTCAACCGATCTAGATGAAACTTGGTATACAGGTTAAGCGAAATTTTTGATTTTTTTAGTCATCGGGAATTTTTGATTGTTCCCCAAAAAAGGGTAAAAAGGGGGCTACTGAATATCTCCGCCTCATTAAATCCGATTTCGATGGTTCTCTTTTTAATTGGAAGGTAGCAACTTTAAATTAGTGTCATCAAAATTTGGTGAATATCTGATGAGGATCTTCGGCGTGATGAGCAGAATAGTTAGTTTCTCACTTTTAAGTTTCTACCAGTCGAATCAGCCCTTTACCTACTAGGTAGGGATTGATGGAGCTCCTTGGTTATTAATGTCATTTGTACAATAAGGTAACTAGATGGCGCTACTGTGCACCGCTAGATTGTTAGCAAAAATGTTTGTACGCGCGAGGTCTACACAGCTCACAGAGTCACTAGTATTACAGAGTGATGACACAGTGTGATGACACATGAACATCTCCAAAATTGTGGCACGCACGGGTATGAATGGCGCTAATTTAGTTTATGAATGGGACCTACAGAAGTACCTACGGCCTTGACTTCCTGACCTACTGGAGAAAGTGAACGTTTAATGAAGTGTTAATGAATACCTACTCACTGTTTAACACTTGATGAACATGGAACTAATGAGACCGTTGACTTGGAAGCCCTATTTCTTTGTTTATGTAATGTAATTTTAGTCTTCAAAGGTTAATTAGTTAATTTAAAAAACTTTAAAAAAAAAGGTTTTTCTCCACACTACATTATAATATCACTATTGTTCACCTAAAACGTAAGCAGAAAGTACCTCATTCCTGCTTAACAAATAGTGTAATGTAATGTAGTGCACTGTTTTTTAGTTTCATGATTCATCACACTAATATTATAAAAGCGAAAGCTTGTATGTATGTGTGCTCGTGTGTATGTTTGTTACTCCTTCACGCTCAAACGGCTAAACGGATTTTGATGAAATTTGGAATGTTAATAGCTTATACCCTGAAATAACACATATGATACTTTTCATCATCATCATCATCAAATTTGGAATAGAGATAGTTTATACCCTGGAATAACACATAGGATACTTTTACGCGGGCGAAACCACGGGGCATGCAAATGAATGCATTCGTCCAATAGGGATTTAGAAATAGAATGTTCTATTTTTTTAAATATGAGCGCGATAAATATGATGATAATATAAAATAATTCTATTATTTAATATTGGCGGAATTGGCGCGTATTTAAAAGTCAATGTGACTAAAAATTGTAGCTTACATTTAGTTGAACAATTGTGATATTACTTTGTAGTGGAAAGAAAATCAGATTACTGACACTCGCTCAAGTGACTCCTTGCTGCACTCGTGTTTTTAGTAACCTCGCTAAAGCTCGGGCTCCAAACTAACACTCGGTGCAGCAATGAGTCACTTGAGCGAGTCAGTAATCTACTATTATGCAGTAGGCATGTCATGGTGAAACTAAAACTAGAACGGGCTATGAGTACACAAAATTTCATGTCTGTGTCGTTAATCCTGGATATCGACTCAGGTCATGCTTACTATAAATGCATTGTCATTAGAACTGAACCAACATGTACAAATTTACTCCGTAGGATAAGAGGAAGTGGTTCTTATTCAGCTTTCAAGATTTGACCTAAACAACTAACATACATTGTATGTTAAATAAAAGCTTTTTACAAGTGTGTTGAGTTTTTGCGTATACCTAAGTTTATATATTTCCATAACTGGTAGCCTGCGGTAGCCTGGAAGAGGTCGCTGCTTGATGATAAGACCGCCGAGGGTGCCGTATGTACCGAGTGTACCTTTGAAGCTCAATGTTGATGTGTTATAATTTAATTTGTTAGTGCAAAAAGAGTTATAAACATACAGGATCCGCCACTCAATCAACTCGAAGTCTTGTAAGTTAAGGCATCGCACGCTGCACGAAGGCAGGTTGTTGTGGGATTCGGTCCCATTCCCGACGAAGCGCTGCTTTCAGCGTTTCCACACTTTCATAATGTTCACCTGCGCTAGAGCTTTCGCGGTCTCGCTTGTGATGGACCAGCAAAGTTCAAGGCAATCACATCAATTTTCGTTTTTTTTGTCTTTGCTCTATTTTTCAGGTTGTAAACAAGAAAGCAGTCTTGGTTTGACAAATTTGCCGGTAAATGTTGCAGTAGTATGAAGTTGATAACACTTCGAGAGATGGACCCTGTATCTATCATTTTTATTGAAGAAGAAAGAAGAAGAAATTAAATTTATTTGCAATATGTATTATTTAGAACCTGACAAAAAATAAACTTAATACTAAAATACATCTAAATGCAACTATGTGCATAATGGCCCCAGCTCAGCATATTTCTGGTCTTCTTTATTGTAGTTTTATGCGATGACTTAACTAGTGATAAGTGTTTATTATTTATTTGTACGATTGTACGATCTAACCTATCACAGGCCCTAAATCTGCCAATTTGTATTATTTTATTCTGAATACTGTGGTAGTGTCTATAAAATTTCATGAGTGCCCTCAAGGCATATGTGTAACATCATTTTTTTACTTTGATTGCAGTGACGCACAGTATACCTACTACAATGCGCTGCGCTAGTCGCCCTGACACTTCGTTGTATTAGTTATTCATTTGCACTAACTTATTTTCTTCTTCTCTTCCAAACAACCGAAGACGGAGCAGAGAGCATTGGACGGCGTGTCGCCATCCCTCTCAGTCCTGGTCCGTCCGCTTTACTTCACTCACATACTTAATCTTTCCAGTGCCGACCATATGGAGTAGAGTTACATTATTATTCTATTGTTATAAAAATGCCGGACAGATTACTCTGTGCTCCAGTCCGGAGTACTGGAATCTGCTACGGTCGACCGGCGCCGCCTGACCATAAATAAGTATAATTTAAAAAATAAAATATCATAAATGCTTGTATGCCATGTAATTATGTCGCTCATTTGATACCCATATCATAGGGGTTACTATGGAAATTATAAATCGCCATTTTGTGACTTCCGCCATATTGGATTTAGAATGACGTCACTTTATTTATTGTGTTCCGCTTAACAATTCCTTTCATTTGATACCCAGATCATAGGGGTTGCTGTGGAAATGATAAATCGCCATTTTGTAACGTCAGCCATATTAGATTAGAAATGGTGGCATGCATGAACCAAACGAGTGTGCCAAATTTCAGCCCGATAGACTCAGTGGATGTAGGTGATATATTGATTGCTAAATTCTAGGACATACGTACATACATTCATACATATTTAAAGTGAAGTTAAATAAAACCTTATAACATTAAAAAACAGTAACACTGGTACTAATAAGGTTTAAAAAACCGTCTTGACTGGCACATTGCTTGCGGCAACGGAGGACGGGGTTTTCACATATTTTCCTGCTAATAAATTGCATATTAAGTGGTTACAGTAAAGGCGTCGCGTCAACCGGATGCGTTGCGTAACGCACGCAGGCATCAGCATGCTTGGCATGCATTCGGAAAGGCAAAAGGCAAATAAGACAATGACTCCCGCATATGTATGTTTGCACTAAATTAGCGATGACGTTTCAATGTTTTAGCTTCGTTTCCCACACAAAATATGGCGTAGCATCAGCAAAAATGTCACTCGGAGAACGGCCGAAGAATAGCCGGAGAACTTGACAGATTATGTAAATCTCATGTTTTAATAATAAGTTGGATTTTAAGCTAACAGAGGCTTACCCTGCTCCAGTAAGAAGAGGAGAGACCTTGGCTCACTCTGTGGGATAGGACTATAGAGACTGAAAGGATTACAATCAAAAACATGTGATATAACATTTAAGTTTATATTGTGTTACTCTAATTCTCTCCAGTGAAACTTTGTGTGGAAGAGATCACATTGAGCAATAAAAGCTGCAGTTTAATTACTTTATTTATAAGATTGGACATGATGGGCGTCATTTGAAATATTTTCTAAAATACATTTCTTTTTATGCTTATAAAAAATATTCTGCAATCTGCATTACTTCATAGTTCGATGACTTCTATCGATAACATAGTAATACATTCCAGATACGCGCTTCGTAAAAAAGTGCATGATCAAGCAGTAAGTGATATGAATCGAATTCATGTCAAAACTTGTTTAGCAATAGGCTAAGGTATTTTAGTGAATTTGCAATAAAGATTGCAAACACATTAAAATAAAACAGCAAAACTAGGTATATATTATAATAGGTATATATGTAACAAAGTGAATAGGTATGTAAAATTTTACTGTATTTAGGTCATTGACTTTTTGCGTCTATTGTTTTTGTTAAATGTTTTGCAAATTTGATAGAAATTTGCTTGAAGTACCTACATAATTGGGCCTTTCTTGCTGTTATTATTCATCTCATGCTTGTCTTTAAAATAAAGTAAGTATGTATTATCTATTTTTCTTTCAAGCATAGGGTTATTTGTTTTTTCAATTTATATTTGAAATTTTGTTTGCATTAGAATTGTTTTTTGGATATATATGATAATGTGTTTTGGTGATTACTTTCAATTAAAAACCAGCTTATTAAAACTAGCTTTATAATTAGCTGTGCCATTTTTTGTCCGAGTGGTAATTTCTTTTAGTTAACAGTGACATAAGTGCTATTCCAGAACCAAGAGTACCAAATTTAATCAAAATTCGTTCAACTGGCAAATAGTTTTGGTCCTCGGCATCTGCCAATCGGATTGAAATACAAAGGACACCATATTTTAAGTCAAAACCTAAGCTATCCAACAGCGAAAACCTCATTTCAATCGATCCAGAAGTTTTCACGTGATGCACGAACATACAGACAGACAGAAAGACAACATTAAAAAATATATATTCTTGTACAGTAGCTTATCCCTACACATTTTTTTAATTAATTCATTTATACAGATTTTTGTTAGACTGCTTTACTATAAGTATAGATGTTGATGTTCGGTAGTTTCAGAAACGGATTTGTATGTATCTAACAATCCTAGTTTACACAATGAACCTCATTTTTTTTAAACTGCTTTATCCATGGTCCCGATTTGGAGCAAATACCTGTGGTAGGTATAGTAATACAAATATTTTATCCTCCGCGGGTATCGAACTTATCCTCATATATCCAGTCAGCTAATCACCTATGCCACGGAAACTATCAGTTATTAATATAGTTACACTCAAAAAAAAACTTTTATATTCTTAACGTATTTCTGTTTAGGGAGTAGAGAAAATAAACAAAAAAAAGACACTATAAGTATAATCATAAGAAACGGGATATTTACCATGGATACTATTTATATTGAGACTGTTAGTGTTGCGATCTAGTTACAAACGAAAGTGTGAACAATGGTACTGGTGTCGCGCGTAATAAAAGAGTGAGAAAGAGGGTAGACCATTTTGTCTGCACTTAAAAACTATTCCACCCGCAGTTACTTCAGTTATCCGTGATCATGGCGCTAGCAACAGCGCCGAAATATCGGGAACTCAATATAAATAGTATCCATGGTAAATATCCTGTTTATTATGATTATAGTGTACGTGACCATGTCAATTTTTAAAATAAATAAAAAGTCATAAGTTCAAAATCTAAAACCCGACTACGGTCGAGTAAAAATAGCCACACTCTTGCGATGAAGACAAATCGATTGATGCCCCGCTTGTCAAAATCAGACCAATAGGGGCGACGCTATGGTGGAACTTCCACATAATACATACAACGTAACGTCGTGGTCAAACGATTGCCTAGTCAGTAATAAAAAAAAAACCCTGCTTAGACTGTTACTTCACTACCATTCCCTTGCTAAAGTGAAAAGTAAGATCAATAATCCTTGATGAATTTGCTAACGATCCGTCCACAGGATGTTATTCCTTTCCACAGAGAGTACAACAAATAAAACTGTAAAGTAAAACTTTACGGTTTGTGTACTGCATGGCTACTCATTTGTAAGCATTGGTAGGTGGCGACTTTGTAGATAGGGTTGCTATCAATTATTGCAAAATGTAGAAATAATGCAGAGTTAAACAAACAAATATTCATCGGAGTTCGACTTCTTTGTCGGATCGCTTAATTACTAATTGTTTTTGTCAATTTAGAATAGAATTTGAGGTATCGCGCAAATAAAACCATCAGTTTCCAAAATATCATGAATATTGAAAATAATCACGCATTGGCCATCCGTTTTTTATTGGTCATCCGAACATCCAAAAGAGTCAAAAGTAGCATCCCTAGCTCTTAAACGAAGAAACATCAGGTATGTACCTATTTAGATAGGTATGATGTGAAATCAAGAGGCCCTTGGGCGGCCTGACAAACTCTGACTAGAGGTCGGCACTATCTCATTCAAACATAAATTAAAACTAAAACTTTTTCTTAATAGCCGGCCGCTCAATCGGGTCAGTATTCTCCTACTCGTATGTCGCAGCCATTTTACATCAGCCATTATATTTGATGTTCGTGTTCTGTGCGCGTTAAAAAAACATAAAAGGGATGTCACGTAACAAACCATGAAACGGATGCCAAAAGTTTTTTTCATTTTCCGGTCAACGACCCCGTGTGGGAGAATAGAAAAGTCACTGGCTTCTCTCGTTTTAAACCGCGACGAAAATCTTCAGACGGAACATTTGAAACAAATATAATTTGGTGATAGATGGGTTACATTTTCGCAGTTGTTCTTTGTTTGTTTTTCTTTAGTCGTTAATTACTCGTCTTTTAGTCGTTTATTTTAAAGTCATGGATTTTCAGCAACCATAACGGACAGTAGTAGTCCAGTGGGTTCGTTCCAGAATGTGATGTACAAGTGCCTATTATGAGGAATACATATCTTCGGTACATCGAGTTCTGGCATTTTATGTTCCGTTTGTGCTGGACAGCTGACAGACTCCTTATATATCACTTTTTACTTGCCAGTTTATCTGATTCCTAACCTATAAATGTTGATCCTTTTTGGTGATTGTGATACCCAAGCAAGAGATTAGTTCTAACAAAGATGTTTAATTACACTAACTGGCATACAATACTGGGCCGCAAAAAAGTGGGTTGGTAACAAAAACTTCAATGTCTTCCTAAATATTGGAACCACCTAGCTTTAAAAAATAAAGACTTAATTTATAGTCAATTTTTCGCTATATTCGTTGATGTTTTCGTGATGTCAGATGGAGTCAAATTCACCTCACTAACACTGCTATCGGACATTTTTAATCAGGATAGAACTACTAATATATAGTAAATTATGGCGCCAAAATCCAGTCCACAGCGAATTCGCGCGCATACGGCAAGTTTTCGGAACTTGGCGATTCTGAAACTAGCATCATTATCATGCGATACAGGTACAGGTAGCGAGAGGTCGCGAGAGTTGTAAAACGTCAAATAATTTGTCGTATCAATTAACTATCAATCACTAAGAATCTACGACAAACTGTGGTAGACCTTTTCGTGATTACACCATTATGAATGGCGAAAACTTCTCAAAGCAGGCCTAAATTGACCTAAAACAATGTGTTAATGAATTGATTGGTGTTCGCTTGTCACTGTAAAAAGAGGATATCACGACTTGAAGTAGATACATTGAAGAGGAGGATACCTAGTGATCATCTAACACCATTTCCCTGCCTTCGTGATGAAAAAGTGATACAAACAAGGAGCTCAATAGCTATTTTTTGCCATAGCATAAAAATACCAGTGACGTCTGTTAACTGGAAAATACATAATTGTTTTTCGGCAAGAAAACGAAATCGTGACGCGTTGTTGCAATGAATTATTTTCTCAAAATTGTGTTTCTTCGAATGATAATGTGTGATGAAAAAAAAATGTTGCTCCACTAATTTACTGAATAGTGACTTTGACAGTGACTGGATTAGACTTTGGACTGGGACTCGTCATTTTGACTATAATTATCTCAGAGCAAGTAGCTAGAGATGGAGGCATTATGTACAGCAGTGTTCAATCTTTGAGCTGATTATGTATTCCCATTCTTTTAGAACATAGTTCGGAGAACGTAACTGAAAACATAAGCAGAGAATAAATTATTATAACAATCACACTAATATTATAAATGCGAAAGTTTGTATGTTTGTGTGTGTGTGTGTGTGTGTTTGTTGCTCCTTCACGCTCGAATGGCTGGACGGATTTAGATAAAATTTGGTACCAGGATAACTTATATCCTGGATTAACACAAAGGCTACTTTTTATCTCGAAATAGGAGAAAAAAATAGTATCGTTTTCTATAAAACTTGAAAAAAAATAATGAAAAAAATATATTTCTAAGTACCAGGAGAGCATAAGCACTTAAGAAGTTGGAGATATAAAATTGACAAATAAAGTTATTAAAAGTGAGTATACTTAGCTCCCAATGAACATTAAATGGTGTGATTATATTAAAATAAGTATTTCTGAGTACCAGGAGAACAGAAACTCTTAAGATGTTGGAGACATAATATTGAAATATAAAGTTATTTAAAGTGAGTATTCCTCCCCATGAAGATTAAATGGTGTGATTAAATTAAAAAAAGTTTTTCTAAGTACCAGGAGAAAAGAAACACCTGAAGTTGGATATATGACATTGACAAATAAAGCTATTAAAAGTGAGTATACCTCCCCATGAACATTAAATAGTGTTATTATATTTTTTTAAGTATTTCAAAGTACCAGGAGAGCAGAAACACCTGCTCCTTCGGGCTCAAACAGCTGAACGGATTTGGATGAAATGTGGTACCACGATAGCTTATAATATCTTGGATTAACACATAGGCTACTTTTGATCCCGAAATAGGGGAAAAAAGTAGTATCGTTTTCTTTAAGATTTGAAAAAAAAAAACAAAACAAAAAATGTATTTCTAAGTACCAGGAGAGCATAACACTTAAGAAGTTGGATATACAAAAATGACAAATAAAGTTATTAAAAGTGAGTATACCTCCCCATGAACATTAAATGGTGGATTATATTTAAAAAAGTATTGCTAAGCACCAGGAAAACAGAATCACTTAGGATGTTGGAGATGTAACAGTAAAAAATAAAGTTATGAAAAGTGAGTATATCTCCCTATGAACATTAAATGGTGTGATTATATTTAACAAAAGTATTTCTAAGTACTCTGGCTCAGTAGCGTGCTTTTGAAAATGCGTATGTCCAGCAGTGGACTGACACGGGCTGATGATGATGATGATACCTCCCCATGAACGTTAAATAGTGTGATTATATTTTAAAATAAGTATTTCAAAGTACCAGGACAGCAGAATTTATCATCATTAATATATTTTTGCAAATTCTTTGTCAAAGTGACATGGCGGGGGTGGGAGTTGAGGGTTGTTGGTAGAGGTTTTAAAGGGGACCGAGCCAGGGGGAGGAGGATGGGACCAAAATAAGAAAGAAAATGGAAGATTTGAAGGAATTTTCAAAATTATAAGTGTCAAAGTGACAGGTGTCAAAGTAGCAGGTGTCAAAGTGACATCCTAGGGATGCAAAAGGAGGGATTTTTTTAATGTCTTTTCTAATGTGGTGGGAGTGACAAAGATTGACCGCGATTGTGTGTATGTGTTGTTGCTTTTTCACGCTCGAACAGTTGTTCAGATTTGGATGAAATTTGGTACCAGGATAGCTTAAGTTAGAGATACAAAATTGACAAATAAAGTTATTAGATTATACCTCCCCATCAACATTAAATGCTGTGATTATATTTAAAAAAGTATGCACTATGACGCTGCGTTTATAATAGAATGTGTTTAATATAAATACAAATATAAATAAACACTATTAGTTTATCAAGACTTTTTCTTTAATTGATAACGTCTTGCAATTGGCAATGCATTTGTATTCAGCAGAGCTTTTGTGTGAAAACAAAGTAGATAAATGAGATTATATTATTATTTCTCTTAAAAAAAGTGTTTTCATTCAAAATTCCTTGAGTATCCAAGAAGGTTACTTAGGAAGGTTTTATTGAAATTCCAGCCTTATGGGAGTGACTCCCATTTGCAATTACTAAACAAGGCGCAGGGGTAATCACTACCCCCCTTACAACACACTTAGTACAATATTGTACTGCGCGGTTTTACTAATCATTACTTAATCATTGCATAACTTTTTATAAGTAAGTTAAGGATTAAATTTGGAAAATACATGCTCCTCACATGGTCAATTGTTATGTGCCGTGCTCACGTGTTGGGAAACCGTCAGACCTATTCGTGTAACTACTCACAAGGCGGAAAATATTTGTTTATCAAAAAAAACTTCAATATAAAGAATATATACCACCAAAACTCTTTTAAATTATGTGACATGATTGTAACGCTAACTGTAGTATTTTTAAATAGGATGGGGGAGAAGATTGCACGCGGGCAAAGCCGCGGGGCGCAGCTAGTAATAATATAATTTAATTATAATAATTATTTATAAATTATTTCCAACGTCTTTACAAAAAGGCATCTTATAGGTGGATTGAAGACGCTGGTGAGAATCACGGGAAAAGTTAGGTATAGATAGATTAAAAGGAGTAAATAGAGAAAATGCGTCTTTGTTATGGGCATAGACATATGTTATGGGTATAAAACTGTATCATAAAGCTACCGCTGACCATTAAAAATGTAGAATCGTTAAATAACTTTAAAAACAAGCTCAAAAATTTACTTTTAGGAAAGGCTTACTATTCTAGTGACAAACTATTATTAATGTAAAAATTAAATGTGTGTGAGGGTGTGTGTGTGTGTATGTGTGTGTGTGTGTGTGTGTGTGTGTGTGTGTGTGTGTGTGTGTGTGTTTGTGTGTGGGTGTGTGAGAGGGTGTGAGGGTGTGTGCGTGTGTGTGTGTGTGTGTGTGTGTGTGAGGGTGTGTGTGTGTGAGTGCGTGTTTGACTTGTAATTCAAACTACATCATTACATTGACCACACACGTCCACGGCCTGCCCGCACCCGCGCGCCGCCTCTTCTCTATTATACCACAGAATAAACTAATAGTAGAAGTTATGCAATGCACCTTTCAACAACGTCAACAAAACAAAAACAATGACAATCTCCAAAGATTCACCTAGCCCAATAGAAGAAGAAACCTCATCATCATCATCATCATCATCATATTGATCTTGTGTCACCTCCATCCATCCACTGTCTCCCTACACTTCGCTTGCTTGTGCGTGGTCGCCATCCGAGAACCTTTATTCCCCAGCCGTTGTCAGTTCTGCGAACTATATGGCCTGCCCATTGCCACTTCAACTTGCAAACTCTGAGAGCTATGTCGGTCACCTTGGTTCTTCTACGGATTTCTTCGTTTCAGATTCTATCACGTAGTGAAACACCGAGCATATCCCTCTCCATTGCACGCTGCGCGACTTTGAGCTTGTGTGTGACCAATTGTTGGTCGCTAACGTCATCACTGGCAACACGCACTGATTATAAACTGAGGCTCTGCTGTATCTGCGACGAGAAGATATGGAGTAATTTTCCGAACGCTGCCCATCCGAGTTGGATTCGTCGGTTGATCTCTTTGTCAAAGTTGGATCTACCCAGTTGGATCGTCTGACCTAAGTAGACCTTAGTGATCAACAGCTTCGATAATATCGTTCACAACATAAACCGGCATGGGTGCGACATGGGAAAAACCTAATTCAAATATTTAGCCTTATCAGTAATGACTCCATGTGACTCCAGATGCACGCCTGATATTAAAGCTCAAATATACGAGTAGATGGCAAAAATCATTTAACGACAAAAACCTTAAATCCAAAATTGCAAACCATCTCAGAAAAAGGTTAGAAAAAATTACATCTGGAGCATAGCTCTGTACGGAAGCGAGACGTGGACAAATGACACAAAAAGACCGGGAAAGCCTGGAAGCATTTGAAATGTGGTATTGGAGGCACATGGAGAAAATAAGCTAGAAAAAAAGACGAACGTAGAAGTACTTAGTTTCGTCCAAGAAAAATGACTATTAACCTTTAACCAGGCAATGTAGGACAACTATTTATTATTATTTTTTATTGATTGTATCATCATAATCATCAGTAATACTTTCGTAAGTTCAGGGCAAGGTTCTTAGAGAGACCTCGTTTCTTGAACATTTTTTTTATACACAAAAAATAAAAATTGTACATGTAGTTATTGCCTCTATATTGTATATAAACAAAATCCTAAATTTTTTAAACTTTATTCTATAAAACCCTAGTCGCCTGGTTAAAGGTTAATAGTGACCATAGAAAGGCAAGACGAATGATGTTTGGCCACCTTATACTACATGACAAGTTCATAAAAACCATCATAGAAGTGAAGTTAGAAGGGAATAGAGACAGAGGCAGACCTAGAAGGAAATTTACAGATCAGATAAAGGAGAAAATAAATGTCATGTCGAATAGGGAAGTCAAAGCTTTGGCCGAAGATAGAGAACGTTGGAAATTACTCCACCGACAAGAGCTGAGCTCATAAATAAGAAGAAGTACGAAGAATTGGTCGCGCAGAATTTGCTTAGCAAATACATCGTCATAACAGTCAATCTACTCGTCAAAACAGTACGGTGTACAATTGTACATTGAAATATGTATCTACATGAAATGAAGAAGATTACTGGGCCCCAATTCTACTAAAACAATTGTAATGACAATTATCAACAATTTCCGCAAAATTTTCGCTTTTACCTCTTAAAAGTGGGAGAAGCGAAAAATTTTGCAAAATTTTCACCAAAAAATATTTCCAAAAAAGAAAAACTCAAAATAAAAAAAAAACACATATTATTCGCTTCTACGATATTATTGTTATTTTATGCCACATATCCTTTTGATTCAAGTCTTTAGCTATACTTATCATCAGATTTATCTCATACGGATACGAAAATGCCATTGAAACCAAACATTTGGCCAAGAAGATACGGCACGCTTTAATATCACGTAAAAAAATGGACTTGACTTCATGTGCATCAATGAGAAAGAGACATACGCAGACTATAGCGTGAATGTGAGACTATATAATAAATAATAGCCTGCTAACCCTTCGGACACATCTAATACGTGCTACACAAACGCTACTCCGATTGTGGGTAAGGCCAAATAAGGCCGATTGGTGTGCGTTGCACCTAATTTATGCATCTAATCTTCCCATCTATGGCATAAACCCAAACTTTCTTGTCACAGACCGACAAACTCTTCAACTTAAGACTCTTCTTTTTACATTGGGTGTGAAAAATGGGCTGTTTTGTCGCTTAAAATGATTTCTTTACCACAAATACACAGTCAAATATCAAGTTCGGAAAGGAACAAAAGTAGGTAACTACAAAATCTATGTAAAACCAGCCAAGTATACTAAAGTATGCAGAATGTCGTTTTCTTTAGGAAGGTAGGGCACCTAAGTGATTTCCCAGAGGCCCCGTGCGAAAGGAATAAAACTGATCAAACACGAATTAGATGGGCCCCGACGTAAAACTTCACCTCTTCACTTTGCTACTTGCCCTTTTGACTTGTATTTTATTCGAATGGTCAAATTTATTGTAGATTTGTGGAGTTTAAGATGCTATGTTACTGGAGAGATTGAACATAAGTATTAGTGGATTTAAAAAAAACCGTACATATATACAAAATAATGTATTCGTGCTCATTTTAAATATAAGCTAGGCAGTTTGTATTTATAGTATAGTGATAATAGATTTAGAATTCGTGTAATTACCAGTGCAGGCCAATATTCTTAAAACAATAAAATTCGTCCTAAAACATTTAACATCCAAAAGGTGCATATATAAATAACAATAAAAACAACTTACTTAGACTTTTTGATTCGTTGCCAAATTGCGTTTTATTGCTCAATTTGAATGAAACCGTCAGGTGTTCGTCACTCGCAAGTCAACCTCTCCCATAACTCTATCTGGCACTTAGCCGGTTATGCGCGTTTCGCTCCGAGTGGTTCTGTATCGTGCCAGACAGGATTCGGTCTAGTGCGCGATGACCTTTTCTAAGCAATGCGGTATAAATACAGTAAGGGTAGAAGGTGGTGGGGATTTTTTAAAGCAATATAAATAATCCTATCCTACTAATATTATAAATGTGAAAGTGCGTGTGCTTGTTTGTTGCGCTTTCACGCCTTAACTAATGTCTTAACTACAGTCATATTGTTGGTTATGAATCAGTAAAATAGTGGACGTTTTATTGAAACTTCTTAGAGAGTTTGAAGACATTACAAAGTGCCCCGTTTTTTGAATTTTTATCCTTTGCCTGTGCTGTATGGGAATTGCCACTTCGATGTCAAAGTGACTAGTGTCAAAGTAAAAGCTGTCAAAGTGACAGGGTCAAAGTGACAGGGTCAAAGTGACAGGTGCCAACCCTATGGTGCAGTGAGGGTTTTTGGAAATTTCATTCCTAAAGTGGACGGCAGCAAGTAAAATAATAAAAAGTCTTTACTACCACTAAAAACCAAAAATACAGATTGGACAAAACTTAAACATAGTTATATGAACGACCTAGTTACACTATCTGCACCCCGCGGCTTTGCACGCGTGGACATTAATTGTCTGGGATAAATGTATCCCCTTATCCAGGACCAAAATTACCTATAAACAGTACAGTATTCCAAATATAAATTTACGTTCAGCAGTTACTTTATTTATTTATTTAGGAACGATTTGCACCTGTTCAAAGTTAACTCCTTAGCTATCCAATAACACAAACTACATTTCAATCAGCCAAGTAGTTCTTACGTAAAGCTAGAAAACAGGCCGAAAGACACATTTAAAAAAAATAAAATTTTTGTTCAGTTGCTTATTTTATATCCCCTAGAGGACCATTATTTTTGGTAATTGGCTTCTTTATTCAGACTTTTTATTACTTACTGTACACAATTATTTCACACAGCCCAACAAAAAAATGTCTAAAAAATGTATCTCACTGATTGACTCCATATTTGTATCTATCACGGGTTGAATGAAACGTCGATACATCACTCCACACACGTGATGGAAAACGCTGATAATTGTTCGAGACGCGTCTGATTAGAACATTTATCAAAAGGTTCCTACTTGTTATTTATGTTTTACTGTTGTGCGAGTAGTTAGGAAGTTTTGTTAGTTGTGTTTTGTGATGAATTGAATGATATTACATCGCACTAGCAATCGGAATAAGTATTATTTGTACAATGGCTATCAAACAAGCAAGTGCTAACCAGAACATGGTCACCTTCTTTCAACATTTAATATTTGTAAAAATATAAAGTAGTTTATACGTTTGTTATATACCGAATGTACCAAACAAAAAAAAAAGTAGTTTATACGTTTTTTATATACCGAGGGTACCAAACAAAAAAAAAAGTAGTATATACGTTTGTTATATACCGAGGGTACCAAACAAAAAAAATAAAGTAGTTTATACGTTTGTTATATACCGAGGGTACCAAACAAAAAAAATAAAGTAGTTTATACGTTCGTTATATACCGAGGGTACCAAACAAAAAAAAGAAAGTAGTTTATACGTTTGTTATATACCGAGGGTACGAAACAAAAAAAAAAGGAGTTTATACGTTTGTTATATACCGAGGGTACCAAACAAAAAAAAAGTAGTTTATACGTTTGTTATATACCGAGGGTACCAAACAAAAAAATAAAGTAGTATATACGTTTGTTATATACCGAGGGTACCAAACAAAAAAAAGAAAGTAGTTTATACGTTTGTTATATACCGAGGGTACCAAACAAAAAAAAAAGTAGTTTATACGTTTGTTATATACCGAGGGTACCAAACAAAAAAAAGAAAGTAGTTTATACGTTTGTTATATACCGAGGGTACCAAACAAAAAAAAAAGTAGTTTATACGTTTGTTATATACCGAGGGTACCAAACAAAAAAAAAAGTAGTTTATACGTTTGTTATATACCGAGGGTACCAAACAAAAAAAATAAAGTAGTTTATACGTTTGTTATATACCGAGGGTACCAAACAAAAAAAATAAAGTAGTTTATACGTTTGTTATATACCGAGGGTACCAAACAAAAAAATAAAGTAGTTTATACGTTTGTTATATACCGAGGGTACCAAACAAAAAAATAAAGTAGTTTATACGTTTGTTATATACCGAGGGTACCAAACAAAAAAAAAGTTTCTGTTGCCAATTATTTTTTACAGCTTTCGTTTTTATCCCTTTACTTGTGCTCTTAGACATAGCTTCTTGCCAAATTTCATGATTCTGGGTCACCGGGAAGTGCCCTATAGGTTTTGATTCCCTTGCGAGGAACATAAACGGCCGTATCTTTTGATTGTGTTGACTTAGAAGTTTGTTTTTTTCACAGCTCCACGGAAATGCAGACCAGAATATGTGATATTAATTTCAACTTGATACGCGTTCCTGAGAAAAAGGGTCTCGACAGACAGACGGATGGACCACGAAATGATCCTATAAGGGTTCATTTTTTCCTTTTGAGATATGGAACCCTGAAAACATTCACTTTTTTTTTATTTCATGATAGCATAAATACCAAATTTTGAAAAATTTTGTTTAGCCCTAAAAAGTTTTATATCGATTGCTCAGCTTCTACTCGTCGCTTTGAGATGTACTAGTACATTAGACTTTAATTCAAACCCTATATTATCTAACAGCGAAAACAGCATTCTATCGGTCCAGTGCCTATATGTTTTTATGTGATGCGAAAAATAACAGACACCATTTAAAAAATGATTTGTTCTCGTTTAGTAGCTTATTGTCTTCTAGCTAGGCCAATAAATGATCTTCAATGTAGGTACACTTGGTCTGTGAACTATTTGAAATTTACAGTTTTTTTATAAGTATAGACTTTCTGAAGCTCAAAAATAAATATTCCAAAGAGTGAGTTGAAGTTCTGTTATCCCAGCACAGCAAGTTTGAGGTATTCGCTTCTGGTACAGTGTTTATTTCATCATCATCACCCACAGCCTTTATCTTCCTCTACTGGACATAGTCCTCTCTTGCACCACGCTATGCGCCACGGTCCTGTGCCAATCGGATCCCGGTTTGACCCGCGATCTTAATATCGTCGGCCCATCTCGCCGCGCCGGAAGACAGGCGAGTTTTCAGACATTGTGAATTTGAAAATGTCGTCAGTGGTTATTTATAAGCCAATAATAACTTATAAGCTTAAGCTACGAATATCGATCACCATCACGGACGTAGGAACAGAATAGCTATAGTTCGTACCTATACGTAGAGTCCACAATTCGCCAGGTGTATTTAGACCATACTGGAAAGTTCGCAACGGTTCATAGAACAAAAGTAATCCGATTCGACTGGACACCGACTTTGGATGGGCGTGTTATCACTTACCATCTACATCCGAGCTAATTTGAACTATCATCCACTTAATTGCTTTTAAACTTAGAGCTCTTTTTGCACTGGACAGAATATACTTACAAAATTAATATATGCGTTCCAAGCAATCGATTTAAGCATCTATTCTCGTGAATTTAAGGATATGCAACGAAAAATGTATAATGACATCACATTTTGCCTCAGGCATTGTTCCTCGTCAATCTGTCATAGTCCGAAACTAGTTTAGAATATCTATCGCAGGTGAAATAAAAAATTAAATGACGCGTTATCAAGTCATCGTGCAAAAACTGCGGCGTAGGATCCGATTAAGCTTTCCAACGACGGCCCATGAGCAAAAAACATATTATTTTAGAACACTTCTTTAGCTTCACAATAATGTAGGTATACAATACATTATTGTGAAGCTAAATAAGAAGAAGAAGATGTCATAAAAACATTTATATTTTACTTTTTAACAAATAACGAGTTATTCGCAGATTGCCCGCCTAATAGCAAGCTCTTTCTTTTAATAGCATACTATCTGTGCCCGCGGCTTTGCCCGCGTGGTCATTTTAAAAGTAGCGTTTTATTCCAGGATCAAAAGTACGAAGTAGGTACAATATACCTACTACATTTCTTCAAAATTCGTTCATCCTTTAGAAAGTTTTTTATCGATTGCTCGGCTTCTACTCATCGGATTGAGATAACAAGTACCCCAGATTTTAAGTAAAAAACCTAAGCTATCCACTTTAAAACCGCATCGAAATCGGTCCAACAGTTTATACGTGAAAAACAAACAAAAAGATAAACGGTCAGACACGATTTAAAAATAAGTTATATTATTGTTCAATAGCTTTTTTTAAGTACCTTAGACTCTTTTTTTTATTATCTTTATTGTACAGACTTTTTCGTTCTTATTGCTTTATTATAGATAGATTAACTCAGTAGCAAAAAAAATACATATTGTTTGGGCCATAACAATGTTCAACGCTGTATGAGATTCATTGATGTGAATCCCATACATTAAACAAAAAATAGCATTAAAATTAGTAAAGTACTTTACGTTTTAACACTAATAAAAAGGATTAAACGAGCGAATATAAATTCAAATTAAAGGTGTTAAAAATACAGATTAAAACATACTGAAATACAAAGTGGGCGAAAGGCTGAGGGCGTATACAAATATTGAAAACGGCGACTAGATAATACAAATTGCTAGCAATTAAAATTCCAATAGTTCGAATTATATACTAAAGCGGGCGAAAAAATACAGAGCGGGCGAAAGTTCTCATTTTCAACCCGCGGCTTCACACGCGTGGTCATTTCTGTAGGTTAAAAGTACTCTATGTGCTATTCCAGGACCTAAAATACCAATATACCAACATTTCCTTCTTCTCATCTTCTTTCAACCGTCAAAAAGTTTTTTATCGTTTGCTCAGCTTCTACTCCTCGGATTGAGATACCAAGTACACCAGCCGTCCGATTCAGATAATAAACTACAACGTGTTCGCTGCGCGATCGTTACCTTTCGATGTGGCCATACTTACAAAAAATAAAAAACTGGGGAAATGTGCGGGGATGAAGGTTTGGAGAAGTGAGGGAAAGTGGGGGAAAATGAGAGGAGGGTATTGGGAAGTGGACGAATGGTTTGGGATGTCGTGGAAGGGTGCGAGAACGGGTGCAGGAGATGCAAAGTGGGGGAAGTCTGAAAAAAAGGGTAGGGCAGAGCGGGTTCAAGGATGGTGGGAAAGTGAAATTGACGTCCTTCCCCCACCCTTCTTCTCCCTCCCCCTTCTCCCACTTCCCCTCACCCTTCCCCCTCTCTTCCTACCCTTTCCTTATTTCCCTGCAACCTTCCTCCACCTTATTTCACTTTCCCAGCACCCTCCCCCCCTTTTCTCCCACTCTGCTCCTACCTTTCCTTTCCCACCACCCTTCCTCCTTTCTCTGACTCTGCTTGCACCTTTCCTTTCAGTCTTCCCCACTTCGCACCACCTGCCCCACCTTCCCCACTTCACGCACCATTCTCCGACATCCTCCAACATCCATCCACTTGCCCCTGCCCTCCCCTAACTTTCCCCCACCTTCCCTCATTTCCCCAAACCTCCCCCCATATCTCCCTACATTTATCCAGTTTTTTATTTTTTCTGAGTATGGCCACACCTAAAGGTAATGATCACGTTGCAGTGCAGGATAGGTTTCGCACTGCAGTTTTTAATTCAAAACCTTAGGCTATTCAATTTTATTAAATACACATTGGTGTTAACAGTTACAGATATTTTATTTACCACTATAGGTCCTATTTTTCACTTTAGTAATTTAACCGCCCTGGGACTTGTCAACAATATGAAAGCTGTCAATTCAAGATATTTTAAATCAAATTTTGAGGCTAATGAGTAAAAAAACTCACGCATTAACGCTCTGCGTGCAATTTCGTTCTTCAGTATTTCCAATTTTACATTCACGGAAAGCAATTTTTGAGTTCTGAGGCTTGCAATCATTGCACGCGTTTTAATACGAAGCACGAAAACGTTATTTCCGGCGTCATTCTGGCACTTAATTTTTATAATTTGTGTGAGCGCTTTTTGTTTTTTTTCCATGGAAACATGCGTGTTTTTGAACACGCAATTCACGCAAAAGGTGTTTTAAAGTTGAAAGGGGTTTGACCGCCTCAGTTTGATTCGTAGCGGTCAAAACAGCGAAATGCGGTCGATCGAACTGTAGCTAGTATAAAAAAACACTTTGATAAATAAGGAGGTTCTATTTGTAGGTATTTATGATCGAATCACGTCCATTACTTTCTTTGCCGCACTAATATGTATCGATGTAAGATTTTGAAAAAGTTCATATTAGGGTCAAGATGTAACGAAATCATAATGTAGGTACCTGTACTTACTTATGTTGTAATTTATGTAAAATAAATGTGCCAACGCAAATAAAATACAAAATTTAATTTATTAACTGAACAGACGACGCTGTGGCAAGCTAAAAATTATTTTTTTTCACCAGTCGGATAAAGAAACCTGAAACCGTGTTAAGGGCGCGCAAGGCCAACCAAATTAAATACTTTCATAAACTTGATTTGCAACCTTAACTGTCGACTAAATATCAACAAACCGCAAAAAAGCGTGCAGATTACAGGCCACCGAACGCGTGACACATATATTAGTCTCTGGAAAAGACTAGAATATATGTACTGTGCCGCCGCGGTCACTTTCGAGTGCACTTTTCGCAAATTTGTTACTTCTTATTGTTTGCATTTTGTTTTTTTTTTTTGCGGTGACGAGTTCTATTACTGTTGGCAGAGAGCGCCAAGTCATTGACTATGGGTGTTTAAGATGGTACGTTGGTGATTCATTAAAGTACTAGCTGCTCCCCGCGGTTTCAACCGCGTGGATAATTATGATGGATGATGACGATGATTATAAAAAGTAGCCTATGTTTTAATCCAGGATATTAGCTATCCTGGTACCAAATTTTATCCAAATCCCTTCAGCCACTTAAGCGTGAAGGAGTTACAAACATAGACACACAAACTTCTAAAGATAAAAGATAGATGGCGCTAATCGGTTTTTACGAGTTATTTAGCTTAGTTTTAACTTATAAATAATTATATAATACTCCCCCGGTTTTATTGAATAAATTACGATCAATGCGTTGAAAGTTTACGCCGACCTGTCTAAATCGTTCAATGGCATTAAATCACACAAAAATAATAACACATGATATATTTATGATGATAAACTTAGTCCAAACTTAGTATAAATACTGTTACAGCTGTGTTTTTAAATTAAATAAAAATAATTATATCATTATGACTGCTCAAATATTAACCTACCTACACGCTGGACGACACAGAATCATCTGCGATTAAAATCATTCGGGTTCGTCCACTCCGCCCAAGCTTGTACCTACTCATTATTTTTAAGAAACATTAACTGCTTAACATAAATATGTAAGCCAAAAACGCTATGCAATTACCGGAGAACAAAATTGCGAAGTGTATAATGTCAGCCTGAAGGAACGGGGATATAGAGAGGTTGGAAGTGGCAGCACTGTTGCCACTATTACCAGGCCGGTCGCACTCCGCAACAAGTACAAATATTATACCTACACTTCGAGGGTGCAATATTCGGGTCAGTTCAGTAGAGTGTCTAGCGTGCGCTCGATGAGTCGTGCTTAGCGATAAAGTACCTACCTACATACGTAAAGTTATGGACAAATTTTATTCGTGTTTTAATTATGAGTACCAAGAAGTAACCTAGAAGGTACTGCATAGCATTCGGCTGTTTGAATAGTGATAGAAATGACGACTTTCACTCATTATAAAGCAAGACCTGCATTCATCACCTTTGTTCTTTTTTCCTTTTTTTTTTGTTATGATTATACCTATAGGATATAATCATAATCAACCAACGACACTTATACGTAGGTAGGTATCTAACTAAACTTATCGGCGTTCTGGAAACGGGATAGGTAGGTAGTAAAAATGAGGTAGTATAGGTAGGTCTATTCTGATAAGAATGCCATTGTATGTAATAGAACTATTATAATTTAAACAAATCCATATATAAAAGTGAAACGTTGTCTTTTTTTTTGTTTGTTTGTTTGGGGAGCTTTCACGCGATAACGGGTGGATGGATTTTGATGAAATTTAGAATGGAGATAGCTTATACCCTGGCATAAAACATAGGATACTTTTTATCCCGGAAAATTGTAAGTTTCCACGGGAAAACTGGAAAATGTTGATTACTCACTGTAAGTAACGGTCGCCATCACAGAATGGTCTGTGGTTGCCATGGAAACGAAATAACAAGTCTGTCAAAAAACATCAAGAGTGGTGCTATACCTACTTTTGCATTAGTTTTGAATATCCTAGAAGAACATAGGATGCTTTTTTTCGCGATAAACAGTAGTCCGCGCGGACGAAGTCGCGGGCGAGAAAACTAGTAAGTAATAACATAATACATTATTACTTATTTATTCTGTTACAACATCTAAGTCATAACATATCACAGAATAATTAGTAGTACAAGTACCTAGTCATATCTTTACCTTAACGAGCGAAAAAGCGACAGAGCGATTCTGAAACGGTTAGAGCAATGGAAGTTCTCGCGCGGTATGATACGGTGCATTCTAGCCTGGGTGATCGCCTTCTAGGTAAATATAATTGAAAGCTCGCAGCGCTGTGCGAGTTAATTTGCACTTTATTGCGTTGTAGCGAGAGTCGCTATGTATTTATATGACTTCACTAAGTTATCCTTCTGTACTTGTACTATTATTTATTCTGCTATTATTTATTCTGTGCTATTACTTACAAACTGCGCCTCACGTGCATTCTATGCCGCCGGCCACTGGCTTAGCCACACTCCGCCTGGGGAACTACCACTGCTTTGCTTTGGATCGCCAAGCAGTAATGTGCGAACATCTGGTTTGAAGCACATATTGTAGACAGGAAATAAATGTATTAGGATAGTCAAACTCGGGACTTTCTGACGGAAACCAGCTTTCTCTTAACTTGTAATGGGATATGGGCAGGATACTTGGCAGATGGGGTGAATAGAAAAACAGAAGACCAAGGCTTTAACAAATGGATGAAAATATTGAGCCTGTTTGGAGGGCAATGGATAATGCATAGATGATGATGGATGAATGCATAGAACGGAAAAGAGTTGCGACGAAAAGAGGCTATACTTCGTAACGAGAGAACGGGCTGGTTAGAAAGATAGATGCCATTTCCGTCTCCCCTACGTCTTCGCCGACCCTCCACGGAACTAACCAAGCCTGCCCCGAAAGCGCAAAAACTCAACGATGCGCTCCAGATCAAATGAGCTCCCGCGGCCATACGCACGGTTCACAGTATGGTAAGACCTGTTTTTATCACCAACTTTGAGATCACTCTGAGTTCTCTGAGATGTTACAATGTGGAAGTTAAGTACTTTTTCAGGGTGCAATCAGGGCAAGTCTTTCGGACTATACAAGTGTTTTTTTATTTACGATGGATTTAAGTGGCAAGCGGAAAAGAGCCCGCGCACCAAGTAAGAGTCCCAAGCTTAGTTTTAACTTTGTACGTAATATACACAAATATAAATAACACACTTTTTCAAAAAAAAACATGAATGTGTGAGATAAGGAGACAACATAAAATTATCAAACTTAAGTTTGGTTATGTTAGCCTTAAGTAAGGTTAAGCTTTTCTTGGAAAAAATATAAAGTTATTGACATTAAGCTGTTGTTATCTCATTAGTATTGTTAGTAATTATCTCGTAAGAGCTTGGAATCACTTAGCAGTTAAGTACCTACCCAGAAGATACTGAATAAAATTGCATAATCTAAGGAGTACTCATGGAAACAACGAAATATGATTGTTATTTGCTACTGATGCTACCACCGCATAAGATAGGAGGCGGGTAGGATGGCTTAGATTTTTTTAGATCCACACTACTAATAAAAAAAAACTACTACTACTACTTATAATAAAATAAAAAATATGTACTTTTTTAAATTTTTGTCTGTCTGTCTGTATCTTGGCTAGGCATCACGCCGAAACTACTGAATGAATTTATATGAAACTTGGTATGATTTGAGTTCATACTACGAGGTAGGACATAGGCTACTTTTCATCCCGAAAAATGAAAGGGTTCCCGCAGGATTGAGGTTTAAAGTTATTTCAAAAAAAACTTACCACTCTGAAACTACTGGACGGATTTTGATGCAATTTGGCACAGTTATAGTTTATATGATGGGTTAAAATTCAGGATACTTATTATCCCGACAAAATAAAGAGTTCCTGCGGGATAATGTCCAATGTCCAAAATTCTGTAAATTGAAGATATTATGTAATTTTTTTGGAGGCCGTTCTATATTCAATACTAAAGCCAACACTGTATTTTTTTATTTTTGTCTGTCTGTCTGTCTGTCCGTCTGTCTGTCTGTACCTTGGCAGCGCACCACGCCGAAAATACTCAATGAATTCAAATGAAATTTGGTATGATTTGAGTTCATACTTCGAGGTATGAATACTTTTATACATTGGATACTTTTCATCCCGAAAAAAATATGTGTTCCTGCAGGATAGGGGTGGAAAATTATTTAAAAGAACACGTAGTACGCTGAAACTATTGGACGGATGTTGATGCAACTTGGCACATACATAGTTTATAAGATGGGTGAAAATTATGGATACATTTTGTCCCGAAAAAATAAAGGATTTCTGTGGGATATGGGTCCAAATTCTGTACATTAAAGATATAGTGTTTTTTTTGGAAGTTACTCTTTTTTCGGTAATGAAGCCTAAACTGCATGTTTTTTCATTTTTGTCTGTATGTCTGTCAGTCTATATCTTAGCCGCGCATCACGCCGCCGGAACTACTGGATGAATTCAAATGAAACTTGGTATGATTTGAGTTCGTACTACGAGGTATAGGACATAGGATACTTTACATCTCGAAAAATGTATAGGTTCTCGCAGGATAGGGGTTGAAACTTATTTAAAAGAACACATACCACGCTGAAACTCATGGACTGGTTTTGATGCAACTTGGCACTGTCTTAAGTTATATGATGGGTTAAAATTGAGGACACGTTTTATCCCGAAAAAGTAAAGGGTTTCAAAGTTATGTTAATATTTAGGTAATAAAATATTTTTTTTGAATGGTTCTCTTTATTCGATACTGAAGCCAAACTATTTTACTTTTTAATTTTGTCTGTCTGTTTGTCCGTATCTTGACCGCTCATTGCACCCAAACTACTAAATAAATTCAAATGAAAAAATTGGGTGCTTAAGAAAAGTATTGAACAATATATTTTTTGTTAATTGTGTCTTTCTTTCTGTTTGTCTGTATGTTTGTTTGTTCACGCATCACGTTAAAACTACTGGACCAATTACAATGCGGCTGTCATTGTTATATAGCTTAGGGTTTGATTTAAATCTGGTGTGATTGGTATCTCAATCCGGTGAGTTAGAAGCCGAGCAATGGATAAAAGTATTTTTGACGGCTGAAGAAATTTTGTTTAAATGTTGGTATATTGGTCCTGGAATAGCACATTATGGTACATTGAACCTAAAGAAAAGACAACGCGAGCGAAGCCGCGGGTACAGCTAGTAACAACTATAAATTTAGTGACAAGCGCATGACAGAAGGGGTAGTAAATAATTTAACGAACGTATTAGTTTCACAACGTCTATTCGAGTTCCAGGATATAGCTAGATTAACTTACAAAACATACCATGCTAAATACTAGAGCTTTGTTTACATTAACGTCTGTACTACTAGGTATTCCATGGTACAGCGCTGTCACGGCCTTCCTGCCTAGGCTTCGCTCTCGAAGCCTCTCATCCCTCTCACATTATATTATCTGAAATTAGAAAAATATTATAGGAAATCTATAACAATAGCATATATTCATTTAGTGCCTTTATTCATGGCTTCTTTGGTGTGTTATTAATTGGCATTATTATATTATTATGTGGGGCACTTTATTTCTACATATGGCCTGTGCCTAACTGCACTACCATTTGACATTTGTAGCGCGGTCGATGACCCGCTTTGTTTTGATTTTTTTGTCAGTGCGATCACTCGCATTCGTGCTAGCACCAGTCAGTGCGATCCTAGCACCCTTACCCAAGTAAGTTGCCTACTCTTTTTTATTCATTATTTTTTATTATGTAATGAGAGCTATCCCAGCACACTTTTCAAGCCGCTTACGCTTTTATCTCATTTTTTTATGAGAGCGATCCCAGCGCACTTTTCAAGCCGCTTACGCTTTTGTCTCATTTTTTTATGAGAGCGATCCCAGCGCACTTTTTAAGCCGCTTACGCTTTTGTCTCATTTTTTTTATGAGAGCGATCCCAGCGCACTTTTCAAGCCGCTTACGCTTTTGTCTCATTTTTTTTTATGAGAGCGATCCCAGCGCACTTTTCAAGCCGCTTACGCTTTTGTCTCATTTTTTTTTTATGAGAGCGATCCCAGCGCACTTTTCAAGCCGCTTACGCTATTGTCTCATTTTTTAACTTTTTCATACGTACCTGTTTAATATTTGTTGGCGGTCCCAGCTCACTTTTTAAGTAGCTTACGCCGTTTTAATTTTTATTTTATTACATTTTTTTTGTGGGCGATCCCAGCTCACTTTGTAAGTAGCTTACGCCTTTTTTTTTATTACACGTTTTTTTGTGGGCGATCCCAGCTCACTTTGTAAGTAGCTTACGACGGTAATTAGTAATAATTACATATAGAGCATACTACAGCCTGTCACGGCACTTTCCGTAGCCTCGGTTCCTTCTGTTCTATCCGTCTGTTTCTGTCTTTCGGTACTATTTGGTAAGTTTTGTTTTCTACATTTATGACCTTGTATTTCTCTCGTGGCAAACATTTTCCAATCGTGAAAGGTCCTTTATACAGCGACTCTAATGTGCCCAAAGAGTTCGTTGCTGCTATACATAAACAATATCGCCGATAAACAAATTGTTAAGTCTCATTTAATCAAATCTTCGTTTGATTTGTTTATTTCGTGCATTTTTTCTTGGCATTCTTTTACGATAATCCATAATTGATGTTAGGTACTCAACATTACACTCAACCTCAGGGAGTTATCCGTATAACCGATTTAATGCAGGTACTTCGTAACCTGTTCTCGGCAATAGCTCTTTGGTCAATAGCTATATTTGGATACAACCAGTCCTTCCCCGAATTGTCTATGTTATATTGCAAAGCTCGCTCGTCCATTCTGACCCGCGGCTTACTTCACAGGATAGTGTAGATATAGCACTGTCTCTATGTATTATTTGGCATAACTATTAGCTCTTCTCGCTTCTGTTGCAATAAAAAGAGCTATCTAATGTATTTTCCCATGAAATTAATAATTCATGAAAAACTATATTTTTTTCGTATCGTTTCTAAGGATTCTTCTACTCTGATATGACATGCTCTTCATGTAATATTCTGGTGCTGTTCCATCGAAGTGCTGAAGGTATAAAATATTTTTATATTATACTGGTGTTTCTTGTTTTTTTTTCTCAGGATTTTCACTACTTAATATTGTTTTGAGTGTCTTCTAATAATGTATTATTTCTCATATATTCTATTTCTTCAATTTCACTTTGCGGTGGATTCCTTTTGAATCATCAGTATCTAACTAAGTCTGAAGAGCGGGATCGAATACTTTCGAGTCGTTGTTTCTTTTTCTTTTAAAACAGCATTCAACCGTTCAAGGCTTCTTCTATAGTGTTTGTAAAATTTATGAAGTCATGTATGAACACCAGGCAACAGTTATTTACAACGGACTGTAATGGAAATGCAGTTAGTATGCCACTGCTTGCAATGATAGTGGATATCTGTCTTTGTCGATTATTCTATTTGAAGAACAGCTGTTGTTCACACACACAGACTACCACTTGAATCCCTTTTTTTGACGCATAAGGTAACGTTGATTCTTGAATAATATTGTTATTATAAAGTTTTGTCCCGTAGCACAGAATAAACAATAGTACAAGCCCGTAGCACGAACTTCTTCTCGCAATAGCTGACATTCGATATGGTTATAAACAACGGGCTCGTTGGTTGTGGTCCGAATAAGCATAACAGCGGTTTTGATCTGACGAATGTTCTTGTTAGAAGGAATAAGACTGTAACAGTTGTTTAACATATCTCGAAGCTTTGTTTAAGTATTGTTCAGAGACTCACAGTCTCAGCACTATTTATCAAGTCGTCTAAATTATAAACAATTTCTTGGTCTTGAGATTGGAACAAAGATCGCCTTCTTGTTGAACATATCGTCTTAGGTAGGTGGTAACAAACTTGTGTTTAGTAACTAATGTTGGTACTTATTGCGTCTTTTCCAAGTATTAGCGTCGTATGAATACCTAATTTCTGTGTTTTGAACAATGTAAAAATCTGTTCTGTTTCCACACAACATTTTCAAATCTTTATTTTCTCATTAGAAATCAATATCTCATTAGAAAGTCCACAGATATGTATTTACTATGGTTGGTTGGCGATGTACTCTCACGCCGTAGATCATCTCATCACAGATCATGATGCTCCGCTGTCAATTAGGACAGTAGGTATATACAATTTCAGCATTAATAATAGCATCGGTTTACATACCTCCCCACTGCTGTTGACTTCTTTATTGTTTGTTACGGACGACTCTCTGTTTCGTCCAACATTCTTCAGCAGAGTGTTCTTTTTTAGAACAGAAAGAACACTGCTTATCTTGCAGAATTTGCTTGTTTGTGGATGGCGTGTTGACTTCGTGCATAGCTGGAACGTCGTTAGGCAAGTTGTGTACGCTAGTTTGAAAATTGCGCTGTAAATGTCCAACGCGATTACACCGGTGACATCTCTTCATTTCAGTGATAAACTTCGGTCTTTTTGATGTAGATAGCATATTTGATGTATACGGCCATGTATCCGTACGGTGTCATTACAAGGAGGTAAAGTATGTTTAGCAGAGTTCAGAGAAGTTGGAATGTAATGGGCTAATTTCTGATATAAGCCTATTATTGTCTCAGCGCTACTTGCTATAGATTTTGCATGAGGCTCACTTATGCCTCCCGTTATTAATTCCAATATTTCATTCACGAAATTGTAGTCTCAATTGCTTGAGTATTCTATGTTTCTTGGCTGCGTAAAAAGAAAAGTAGAGTATTGATCACTTGTCATATTTGCGGCAATTTTAAAATCTCGGTGCAAATCCCGGCACTTTGGAAATGTAGTTTGGAGATCCTCTTTTAAAGCAGGATCCTCTTTCCAAGTCCTTTCCAAAGGTGTCCATTCTTTATACAAATCTTGTGCGGGCCCAGCTAAAAACGGTACACATCTTGCGATTGTCTCGACGTCATCCCATTTATTTTTCAAGGCCAGATTATCTACTTCTTCAGTCCATTCACAAGCTTCGATTGAACCAACACTCGGGTCAAAAGTAGACAAAGCTATAGCTTTGCTAGTATATTCACTTCTAATTCCAATCATAGTAGCCGGCACACTCACGTCACTGATTGTTCACTGTTCTGTCTATTTTTATTATTCACTTTTTTACTGTTCATAATTTTATTTTTTACTTGTTTATTGTTCATGGTGGGGGTGAGTTTTACCAATCCCACTTCTGATGACAGAAGGGGTAGTAAATAATTTAACGAACTTATTAGTTTCATAACGTTTATTCGAGTTCCAGGATATAGCTAGATTAACTTACAAAACATATCATGCTAAATACTAGAGCTTTGTTTACATTAACGCCTGTACTACTAGGTATTCCATGGTACAGCGCTGTCACGCACGATCATCTCGCAGCAGTAGGCACGGAACTACAACATGGGGCTCCGGGGCTCCGGTATCGGTACTGCGAAGCGATACGCGATAACTGCCTGTACCGATGTTGGCTAGCGCTAGCGCTAGCAACCGTCTGCTCCCACCGAGATCTCGCCCAGTGCCGGATTTCCCACGCGCATTGCGGTCTGCGGTATCCTGATGAATAAATACTACAGTAATGATGACTCATAGAACTGGTGAAGTGAGTTAGTTATTTGTTGTTGATTTGGGTTCCACTTACTAACTAGAGCAGGGAGGACTTTTATGAAGCTATGAAAAGGGCGATTAGTGGCAAAACAGCAGCCAGACGTATTTGCCCTCGCCTATTTGCCATTTTGTTGCTAAAAAATGTGCAAGCGTTGCCAGCGGATTATTACTTTTCAAAATTTACTTTTCAAAAGTATTTTCTATCAAATTACCCAGCGAATTCGGCTATATATTATGAGCTAGCTTCAACTGCTTTTTTAAAGGTTCTTATCCCGAAAAGAAACCCTCACGAGGCACACTTCGCTGCTCTGCCCCTACCATTTTACTAGCAAGTCATAATTAAGTCGCAATTTGTAATGCAGGTCGATCGGAATGATATAATTTGTTTAATCGAGCTGGGTGGTACCCACAATGAACATACTTGGTCTCTTTTCAAAATAACCATAATTAAGTACAAAACCGATCATACATTTTTGGTATGAGACTGCGCGGCTGCAAGCTGTGACACTTAATGAAAGTAAACCGTTTCATATTTTTTATCTCTTAAATTATACCTTGATACATATTATTTATAAGTTAATTTAAAAAACAGAAGCTTTTATGCAGTAGCCATGTCGTGGTGAAACTTAGAAAGGGCTATCCAATTAAATGCTTATACAACGTTTCTTATCTGTGCTGTTAACCGTTAAAGAGTTCCCTAGTTAGGATCCAACCCTGAGTGTAGGAACCATGTCATGGTAAAACTTAAAACCGGCTATCATAATAAGATAAAATTTCGTGTCTGTGCTGTTGACCGTTGAGAGTTATCTGGAGCTAATCCTAGACGTCGATTCAGGTCATGCTTACCATAAAAATACATTGTCATCGGAACTGAACCAACGTGTAAAAATTTAAGTCGGTAAGATAAAACGAAGTGGTTCTAATTCAGCTCGCAAGATTCCACCAAAACAAACTAACATACATTGCAAGTTTTCTAAAAGCTTTTAAAATAGGATAAACATGGTAACTAGCCAACTAAACCGGTAAATATTCAGTATGGTTTTCTTTTTTACATTTTCTCAATTGTAGGGACGTGGTTGTACCATAAACATTCCCTCTGACTTGATTTACAGTTTTTTTAATTAAGAAATATCTCTGCCAAATCCATCTCGTGGTCACAAGTGAATCAGATAGTGTTTTCCTTTAGCCATACCAATAACTCAACCGAGGACTATCTCCATCTCATTTCCATGAAAGTCAAAGCCATCCTCCTCAAGTCGCATTGTTTTGACGAATATTTGACGATTTTGGTCAAACTGCCCATCAGATTAAGCTCCCGGAAAATGTATGTCCCTCAAATCGCTGGTGAAGCGGCGGCATCTCCGCGGAATTTAAATGGTTACTGACGACGGGGGGCAATTTATATACCGCTAAAATGTAAACCGGAGAAAAATCGCGCCGCTAACCCTTACCGTCTCATGACCAAGGGCTTTTTTGGGCAAATAATTTGGACCAGTTCTAGGTGCGTTGAACTCGGCCCACGGCGACGGCATTTCGCCTGATTCGGGCCGAAATCGCACATCTTTGCCTTGTTTTTGCCCGTTCTGCATTATTATTATTAATTGGATCACCGCCTTGTCCAGTGATGGCAATCGTTAAAGTGCAGTCAACCCTTTCTTGGTGTTCCGTACGTTTAAACAAGCAAGTTAAATGTCACTTCTCAGACTGATCAATTTAAGTTGAAATAAATGGCCAAATTGTCAAAAACGATCACACATAATTCAAACCTTTCCAGAATTACATGCCAAAGTTAGATTTCATCGCATTCCATTCCTTCTCTACCCCTAGAGAATCGCCAACCTAACAAATCAAACGTCTACAGTCGTAAATCAACGTACCTATAAGACCAATGTGCTCCGTAATTTACCATCATAGAGGAACATGTGATAAAGTATCAATGGACTCCAGGGTTCAAAGAAATACCATAAAGGCTTACGTATCTTATTCGGCTAGTAATTTTTGCGCTATACCTTGTTCAGCTTGGTGATAATGGTAACTTGAGCCAAGTCTCCATTACGAATCCATTTAGGAAGGTTGGCTCTGTTCACAGTTCCTAATACTTACAGCCATATTATCCTCGATTATCTGTGAATTAGTTTATTATTAAGCTAGATGGTCTTCTTAGTATTAAATTTCAAATTTACCGCGATAAGAGTCCAATCGCATTTTTTTATTATTTGGGTCACTTCCAAACTGTAGTAAGTAGGTAAATCAAAGGGTCAGCCCTTGATTTACCAACTATAATTGACTACGCCAGCGTGTTGGAGCATGTTGTGATTGTTACCTATCTTTTATATTATCTTTGCTATGTACTGTCTGGGCCTGCAGTCTCGACATATAGATAGTGATTTCTTTACAACCGTAATCGGTACAAACTGATGACAATCGTTAGCTTTGACAGTTATTGTCAAAGGCTATTGTCATCTGTATCTGTAGTGACATTGATCATGATTGACATCGATATTTGGCAGAGACTACCACATATCGTTATAATCGTTAATGCGACCGATTTCGGCTGTAAAGCAATCGCTGTCGATGTCGAGACTGCCCAGGCCCAGGTTTGATTACAAGCAGTGAATGTGATGAGCAGATGAAAACTATTGATATCTCTTAAAATTGATGTCTAGATTATCGCATTTCGGCTTCCACGACAAACACTGCACAAATTCTAACGGATTTCAACGTTTAATCGTCCACAACTCACGGATCTCTAAAACTTCCCACATTTATCAAACATGGTAGAGTTGGATGCGTTGTCGAAGCCAGCCATGCATCAAACCTGTGCTGCCAGCGTCCTCCACAAATTTACCTGGATACACTTGTCATGGCGCCGAGACGATGAAGTTGAGCCGCAACTTACGTTACAAGTACAAGTTGATAAAGTCGATTTTATTTTAGCGGGTTTAAATTTCAGCAAGTGGTGGCGCAGTGTAAGTGATGCAGTTCGCAATATGTGGTCAAAAATTACGTCAGTATCTTAAGCCAATCCTTGCATCACAGTTGGGTTTCTGGGCTTCCTAAAAAAGTAAGCAATTTGTCCTTTCCCTTTGCCAAAATCGACTATTGAACAACGACTTCCGAAAAAAAACAATTAAGTATTTCGGCGATATTTCATAACAAAATATAATTGTTTCAAAAGCAGTATTCTAGCGAGTATCAAAGTCTACAAAGTAATAAAGTCACACTCAGCAAATATCTACATAATAATAATTAGGCATAGATTCCGTAGCCCAAGTGGCGTCCGTAAAACTGCTAGAGTGCATAAAACACACATTTATGTTACTATGATGAAAATAAAATAATATATTTTGCTAAAATAACTGTATTAGATATTATATGATGACGTACTTGTTGCTTGCTGCACACGCAGTTTTTGCGTTTTCCGCGCGATCGTTTTCCGCCACGCCCATATCCCTTCTGATGACTATGGCACTAATATAATGAGATTGAATTACGCTTACGGACATATAAGTGTATTCGAAAACTATGGCAAATGATAGTGAAATCGGTTAAGTAGCCTTGTTATTACAGACACTAAGCAGAAAACACTTTCCGACTCACTATTTTTTAACACTTTCGGAGACTACTAACACTCTCAGACTCTCTTCGCACTATTTTGTTCGTATACATTATCCTTCTGTCCCAGATTGCTCTACCTACTCCTTCGGGCCTTCGTTTCCACGAAGGTCCGGGGCATTCGCTCCTTTCATATTAGCTTAATGAGCCCTCCGCTTCCTACACTTTTTACGCTCCTTTTGCTCATTCCGAGCAAAGCAAGTGAGCGCAATTGGGGCGTTTCACATGGACAGTAATTGCATGGCAGTGTGGAATTTAAAAGGATTGAGATGCCTGAGAAAATGAAGCTGATTTTCATCTTAAATGTAGAGCAGATTCCAACGTGGAAGAAGACCTATAGATACTTCTCCATATTAAAATTAGAACCTATTAACACTCGAATTCTCAGTAAACGAACGTTCACAACTTTAAATAAATAATATAATATATTGTTATTTTTTTTACTGCAGTAAATTTTTCCGTTATTATACACAACTGGCGGTCTAATCTAGAAGGGAGCTCTGTCGTATAGCTCTATCGTACAGAGATCCCTTATAGACCAAGTACATAGAGAAAAACCTAGGATACATAAGAGGGTGGGTTCAATGTTATATGTATCTAAGTAACTACCAACACATGTATTTCATCTAAACTTAGAATTTCAAAAAAGTCTGTACAAAGAAGATAAATGAAAAAAAATGGTAAAGTAAAAAATATATTGTATTATAAGCTGGGCTGGTCACGTCTGCCGCATGCCAAAAGAGCTGTGGGCCAAGATAGCCACCATGTGGAGCCCCAATACAGCGAGGCGACGTCGCGGGAGACCACGCAGGAGATGGCAGGACGAACTAGACACCTTCAGTGACTACTGGTCATCCATAGCCCAAGACCGCGAAGCCTGGAAATCATGGGGGGAGGCCTTTGCCCAACATTGGGACACCACAGGCTGACTGTAACTGTAACTATATTATAAGCTACTGAACAAGAATGTAACATGTTTTTAAATCATGTCGGTCTGTCTGTATGTTTGTTTGTTCGCGCATTACTTAGAAACTACTGGACTGATTGCGATGCAGTTTTCATTGTTGAATAGCTTAGGGTCTGACCTAAAAAACTTGGTTTACTTGGTATCTCAATCCGATGAGTAGAAGCCGAGCACTCGGTAAAAACTTTGATAAATTTAAATTTTATTTAAAAATAGAATTTTGATAAAATCTATGTATGTAAAATAAATCTATGGTATTTGAAGTCTTGGAATAGTGATAGTAATTTTAACATAGAGAAATGACCACGCGTGCGAAGCCGCGGGTACAGCTAGTAGTACTACATATCTGGCTTCAGGCAGACACCTTTGCTTAACTCATAATCATTCATACCGCAAACGGTTACTTGACAAAGTTAAACCGGTAATAAAATGTGTTATATCATGAAAGTCAAATCTACAAAACTTAACCCTTTCAAGATATCCTTTGATGCCTTTGATCGAAGTAGCACATCTGCCCCGGATAAGGGTTAATTTAGTTCTTACCTTACCAGACTCAAATTGCATCGTTGAAACACCTAAAGCTTTGTTCACACCAGCACCACAGAATAAATAATATGCCAGCACGTAGCGTGGCAGACACGTCACAAACGCAAGTTTTCATATCTACAAACACCGACACACCTAACAAAACAAAAACACGCCGGTGTGGGTCCGTATCTGTGCGGGCACTCTCCTTGGTTGGAGTGGAAAATAATGACAAACCTATTTTTTTTGTGATTTGTGAATGTGCATTTACGCACACTAGCCCGATACGGGAGAGGCGAGCGAGTTATGTCGGGCTCAACAACATTGCTCCTACCGACTAAAACCTAACCTAACCTAACAACCTGGAATTAAACGGGTCATGGACCTTGACCTCGACATTGACCCTAATCTAACCTAAGGTTGGTGAGTCATCGGAGATCATGACCTTTACCCCTAGATCATTGATTTTGACTCGTCCTCGATCTTGACCATCAAAATTAATCAGGACAACTGACCACGTGGTCTGACTCGGTCCTACCACCGTTTGCAATTTCAAAGCGTCCAGGTCTTGAACATAGTGGGGGGAGGAGGAGACGAACCGAGAATATTGGCGAGAGCCTATTACTATACCCGATCAATTTTGATCAACGTATTGTTTAAATACGCATTTGTGGAGGTCAAGGTCATAAACATCGAGCGAAAGGACTGAATGACCTTTAATTTTTGTTAGGTTATGTAGGGTTTGGTTTGGGCATTGGGTTCGTAGCGTACTCTTTATGTGAATACGCTCTAAGATAACGCATGTAATAATATTTTTAAGACTGTGCTGTTACGTATCTGTCACGTTGCAGTATCTGCAGATATAAGTCGATCTTTACTGTGTTTTAATTTCAGTAAGTTTATTTGCGTTTCTAGACGCGCAACAACTTTTTTTTTCCAATTCTTTTTTTTTCCTGACTTTAAGCACTTTGCAGTGTTCGTCGTCGCAAGTAGACTGGATGTGCGGGTAGATCTGTGTTAACAGATATAGAAAGATATTTAGAATTATTGCCTGAAGTTATAATCGATACGTTCTCTTTGCACGCTATGTTGCATTGTCCAAAGATCTTGTTGTTTTGAGCTGGTTTTAGCTGGATGACTGGTTCCCAAGCAGGAAGAAGTGCCAACCATAATCTCTTTTGAAATTTTCATATGTACATTTAAAAAATTTAAATAGCTTCGCGTATCTTTTTTGCTTAGGTCTCGGTTGGTTGCGCCTTCAATCCCAAACTATTTTTTTAATAATATTATAAATCAGAGAAGTGTAGCCACTGTCGTAAACAGGCTAATCAGGACATAGACCTGCAGTCTCGACATAGAGGGTACTTCCCATCGGATCACGATATCAGAATTTTTAATTAAGGGATCTCGCTTTGCGTTCCCATCGGATCTCGAGATCCGTTGCAACTCAAATGAATATTATTTTTTCTTCCCATCGGATTTTGAGATCCGTTCAACCAAAATAAATATAATCTTTGCGTTCTCAACGGATCATTTGAAAATGATGTTCTGTATATCGAAATCGCTCGCAAAGTCCTAAAATCCGATATTTGCAAGTCTCTACAGTACAGATACCGATGACAATAGATAGCTTCAAACAGTAACGGTCATAGCTAACGTATCTGTACTGTATAGAGACTATGAAATAACGCAAAAAACGGACTTTGCGACAGATTTCTGTTGAAAAACTATCTATGTAAAACTATAACTATAAATATAGATTTTTAAAACTCGGGCCTACAGTCTCGACATAGGTCGAGACTGTAGGCCCGAGTGTTAAAAATGAATACAATCATAACGAGCGGAAAACTTATCATAAATTCTGACACATTAGAACCGACAGTCCATACAAAACGTCATAAAATGCATAAAAACCAATTAGTGCCATCTATCTTTAGGAGTTTATGTGTATGTTTGTTATTCCTTCACGCTCAAACGGCTGAACGGATTTGTATGAAATTTGGTACCAGGATAGCTTATATCCTGGATTAGCACATAGGCTACTTTTCATTATCATCATCATCCATCATCATAACGCGGGTGAAACAGCGGGACGCAGCTGGTTTTTTTTTAAAACATTCTGGAGGTACAATTTTTGTTTGATAAATTGTATTTGAATTTTCTGGAGAAAAAAACCCCTTGACAGCACTGAAATTATTCATACCTGGTTTCATTCAATTTTATAGACTAAGAGGCTTCGGCCGATCTCGGTAACTTGTTCACGAAAAACATGAAATTTCAGTTTCAATTATTTTTTTCTCTTGTGTAACAAAGTTTACTACACCTCATAATAAAATCAACAGCTCGGTTTTAAATTCAGATTCCTATATGTGCGGTCTATATGCCGATTTGCAAATGAGGTTCGGATTCGGATGAAATCTGGCTAGAGACTTCACTTGTTCTTGAACCGGGGGGCGTTCAAGTAAAACGAAACGATCCAGTCTTAGTTAGTCCTAACATAGGCTTAGTGGTTTAGCCTAAATTCCTATTACTCATGACTTGAGCCCTGCCTATGTTTGTTTTAAGTTTAGTGGTTATGTCTAGTTTAGGGTAATGTGTTACTAGCCAAGTTAATTGGATGGGAGGTACCTATTACGTACGAACCAAGAACGAATAAGAGATACGATTTATCTTACTACCCCTCCCCAAACAAACATTACACAAAGGTATACAAAAAGAAAAACGTAACTCATTTTTCTTTTACGAAACTGTTTACTTTTTAGATCGCCATTCTTTTTAAATGGCTAAACAGGATGACTAATTATATGCATGCCTCCGATACAACGATTTTAAAATTTTGCGATCAAATGGCAAATGCGATCAACTTTCAGAAAATAACAAATATTAAAATCTCATAAGTTATGCCTTACTTTAAAGACTATTAAACCAAATTTAAAGTTACCAGGCAAATTTACTTAGCAGAGCCGGTCTCTTAGCGAATCACTTATCGACCGTATTAAATAAATTAGATTTTAAACCGCTTTCGCCTATATAAATCAACTGCAAATCCAAAAAACAACAGGCTACTTTGAACCGTACTTCAACGACTCAAGGTTATTTTTCGGTGCACCACTGGTGAAATCTCGTGAAAGGTTGAACAAAATATCAATCAATGGAGAATCTAGATAGACCGTTAGTGCTTCTAGGAACTTGTGGAATCCAGTTGCAACCGGAAGTGCTTATATTCGATTGTTGAATAACGGAATCGATTGAACATTAGATAGTAGAGGACAACTCGTTGATATTTGGAACGTGTTTGTGAAAGATTTCAATAAGTTTAATTTAATTTTCTTGATTATACACTAAACTTTTATCACTCAGCTAATAACATTCATTATTTAATTATAAAACACAAATCCTGACGTATCGGAAGTCAGAACATCAAAAGTAGCACTGGCCTTCAAAACTCAGTACCACACTTTTAATGTCTGTCTGTCTGTTCGCGCATCACGTTAAATAAAACTATTGGGCCGATTACGATGCGATTTTAAGGCCAGTGTAGGTCCGTTCGATTATTGGTTAGTGACGTTGCAAGAAGTCACCTCCGTCGATGCAATTAACATACAAACACACATTGGCGTGAAATACATCACCCTCTTGTAGTCGGCAAAAACTCTTAATTAACCTTTACCTAATAATTAAAAAAGCCGTAGTAATCCTGCTGTCTACCAACTTTGTAATTAATATGCAAATTATTACGTATGTATGAATGTATACATACGATAATAACATTTTAATATTCGTTCTTAAACCTCTAACGCCGGAAATTGTGTATTTATCCCGCCATAAACGTAATTATATGTAAACTGTGATTGCATTCTTGAAAAAGTTTGACATAGAACACATAATTAGTATAGAAGTGAAAATGCCTAACAAAATCATGACAAAGCTATGCCTATAATCCTCCTTTTTTAGGGTTCCGTATTCAAACAAGGAACACTTATAGTCGTCGTCTGTCTGTCCGTCTGTCAGTATGTGACAGTCATTTTATTAATTTACCCCTCTTGAAATATGACAAATGTAAGTATGTGTCACCGTTCAATTGTAAGAACTGTCAGATTGTAATAAATCCGGCGAAATGGTAAACAGACGAAAAACTTTGAACGTAGCATTCAATTTACAATAAAACGAATACAATTCCTATAATATACAACCTATCCGTCCCCAACCGTAAAATTGTAAACGCACATGCATTATCGAATAATATCAACCAATCAATGCACAGATTTTTCAATTTTTGGCGGCCCATAGGAAATTCTGTTCTGTACATATTTTAACATTCACAGGATATAAATCTCCATGAGTTAAGACGTTAATTTCAAATTATTGCTATTAATACATAGCTACTTATTATATTCATTTTTATTTTATATCTTTTTGCAAAATTATTAGTCTATACCAGTTTTAATTAAAAATGAAGAACTGAACCAGTTCAATGGAACAAAAACATTGTTTATGTGTTTGGGAATTAGCTTTCGGTAAAGTACATACACGTTAAAACTCTATTTAATAATAATATGAAACAGAAAGGTACGGTCAGACCACAGCGGTGGCGGCCCATTTAAACAGTTTCAATTTGTAAGATAATCGAATAATTTGGAGAAAATATTTGTATGTTTAGTAAAAATAAATATTATGTGTTAATTAATCTGTCTTCAATATACTCGTATTTGATGGACATATAAATGTTTTATATGTATTATTGTTTGAATAAAACAAAAATACTTGTTGAAATTTCCCGAATATATATAATTAATTTTTGAGTAGTTAGTCGTCCTACAAAAAGGTACTTTAGTCGTAGACCTTATTTTTTAAATTGTAAAATGGTTTGAATTTACAGCCCCTGTAAAAACATCATCACTTTACATTTGTGGGGTCACGTAATGTAAAGTGTTTTTTTATGGGGGCGCAAGCTCTCGTAGATGTCAGTATGTATTCTTAAAAAAAATATGTCTCCTTGACCACAAATTATTTTGGTCTAGCTTGAACTTTACCAGTTATTTGTTTTTACCAGACTGCTGCGAAGCAAGGGAAGGGTAATAAAGTTAACAGTCTATAAATGTAGGTATGTATGTATATATGAGGATGTTCCACCATAGCGTCGCCCCTATTGGTCCGATTTTGAAAAGCGAGGTGTCAATCGATTCGTCTTCAAGTATAGTGTCATATGCAATTTTATTACCCGACCATAGTCTGTTTTTTTTTGAATTTAAGTCTGTTCAACCGTGTACTTTGTACCGAATTCGTTTGGATCCTGACTATCACATTACTAGTACTCACTCTACTTCAAGCGCGTACATAGAAAGTGTGTTAATATCACAAATTACACCTACTACCTAAAGATGTCACGCACAATTCTAAATAAACATTTGTTCACGATTTTGGCACATTTAAGAGTTGTAAAACACAATACGATAATTGAATGTTCTGTTTCACATTTCAACATAATTTCAACATATGTTATTTTTAAATTTTTATTTAATTAATCATTTTATTTTTGAACCGTTTTGTTGTTTGTTTGTTTGTGTTGTTTTTTGTGTTTGTGTATCTGCTTCAAATCTATATTTTTAATTATGCGTGAAACTTTAAAATTCTGTCATCATCATCACGTGATCATGGTGTGTTTTTTTTAGTTTTTTTTTTCTGCCTAAACTTGTCCACTGCTGAACGTAGATCTCTCCTGATGCACGCCACCAAACTCGGTCTTCAGGTTTCCTCAGAATTGTCACGGGGACTGATCCCCATGATGACAATACTGCCTAATGATAATTTCAACGGTCGTCAAATCCTGTTGTTTCAGGGGTAGGATAAGATGGGGCACAGTTACACACGGGGCACAGTAAAACAACCGCATTATACATAACACGTTTAAAAAAAAACTAATCTAACTAATTCCACTGATTTATGAAGCGATCGAACCGCCATCTTGTTGCAGTTGTCATTTTGCAAATAGATCGCTCCTTGTTGTATTTCCAAATAAAATATTGTTTTTGCCGATAAATCGACTGATTTTCATCAAAATTGATTTGTTTTTTAAAATATATCGATAGTTTTGAGGTGAATAGGTATAGATTTCAATATATCGAGTGTAGTAGCTGTACCCATGTCTCATTCACAGTGCAGTAGCATGCAGCGTTTTAAAAAAAACGTTTAGTTGGTGAAAAAGAAAAATAGTAGTGTGGTAGCCCCACATTCAGCCGTCAAAAGGTTTTTATTGATTGCTCGGCTTGTACACCTCAGATTGAGATACCAAGTACAACATTTTTAAGTCAAACCCTAAGCTATCCATCAGTTGAATCCGCATCACAATCAGTGCAGTAGTTTTTACGTGATTTGTGAACAAATAAACAGACGCAGATAAACAAACAAACAGACAGACACGATGCTAAAAATGCTATATTTAGCTGTAAATAAATCAAATCCATAAATGTGATGTCATTTTAATAAAGTTACAATAGATAACAGTGCAATATTAATAACAATTTATATATCTTGAAAAATCCGATTTCCTTAATTTTTGTCCAGATTGCAGGGGAAATTTTTGTCCTTTTTAACCACTACTTTCCTCGTAAAATTAGTATACTACAATTTCGAGCGTTATTGGGAAAATGGCCAATGTTTGAAGTACTGCACTTCAGATTTTCTAAAAATGCGGTTAAACACAAATTATAACAAATTTTGTCTTCTTTATAAGTGTAATGAATAACTTTTCCGTGGGCAGCACCTTTTAGAAGTTATAAGCCAAAATCTGAAAAAAGACCGATTATTTCGATGTTTTTCGAGCACCACGAAGTTAGCTCAGGTCTTACGAAGCTGAAAATTTAGTTTAACACTACTGGTATCTATCCTAACTACATCACAAAAACCAGGACTGGACAGATTTTTGTGACTTAGCGCGATTTTTATGTCTACTGTGACCGGCCTATATCCATTAATCATATAGTATGATAAGGTGCGAAAGCCAGCTTAAGATGAGCCTTACGTTCAAACGTTCCTGCATTTCGGGTTTCAAGTTATCCAACACATAATACTGAGGGTTGTGTTGCCTGTAATTTCTGAACTACAGAACCAATAGTAATGTAAATTTTTATAGTAGTACAAAACAAAGAATGAAATGGGACTACGCGTTAATGAATTATAACAAAGTACACATTTTGACCGTGGTGGTCTCGGCTTAGAATAAGACCCCTCCCAATCCTCCCGTGGATGTCGTGACACGTGGAAGAGGCGACTAATGTGCCAGCTATACTCTTGAGTCTAAAGATTTATTATTTTTTATATTCACCAATAGTTAATAATACTTACCTATAGTTTTACTAATATTTATTAGTTATATTTAATCTCGACATCGATAGATATTGCTTTACAGCCGAAATCGGTCGCAAATTTCGACTATAACTATATTTGGTAGTTCTACCAAATATCTATGTCAATCATGATCAATATCAGTACAGATAATTATGACAGTCGATAGCTTTTGTTTGACAAAAACTGTCAAAGCTAACAATTGTCAGCGGTATATGTATCGATTTCGGTAGTAAAGCTATCACTATCTATGTCGAATAACCTGAACTGGGCCATTCTGTCGGACTATGGGTAATTCTTTCGCCCTGACAGTTGTTTGTGACAGCCACTATCCTGCACTGGGCTATCCTGGTGTACTATGGGCCATGCTCTCTTCCTGACTGTTGTTTGTGACATCCACCGACCTGCACTTTGCCATTCTGATGGACTATGGGCCATGCTCTCTTCCTGACAATTGTTTTTGACATCCACCAACCTGCACTGCGGGCCATTCTGTCGGATTTGGGGCATTGTTCTCTCCCTGACAGTTGCTTGTAATATCCACCAAACTGAAATGGGCCATTCTGGCGGTCTATGGGCAATGATCTCTCCCTGTTGGTTGTTTGTCCTTTTTCCAAGCATTGAAAAAATAATAGGCTGATGTTGATTATCTGTCGTCTTCACGTCATCACACTCAACAAACAAGTTACTAACCCGTTAACTCCCGCACGCAAACATTCCCTTAAAAGTGGGTAAAAATAAAGCGTTGTAAGTAGTAGGCAATTAAAAATCATTACATAATGGCCCGTGTGGCAATATTTACTTCCTTTATGAGGATTTCGACGCGCGCCTTGCTCCGCTGCCCACCGCTCGGACTGCCTCGGACAGGTGGTACCGATGGCAGAAAAAGCGAAGTATCCTGCCTATTCCACTTTGAGCAAGCATTTATTGTGTACCTATGCAACAAAGATATTAAGATTGGTGCTCAAAGTGTCAAAAATATGTTTTTAGTTCCTTTTTAAAGTTGTACCTACCTGTATGAGACTCTTTTTACCCGACTACGGTGAAGCAAAAAGGAGGGTTATGATTTTAACCGGTATGTATGTGTGTATGTGAGTGGGTATGTATGTATGTTCAGTTGTTCCCTCTTACTTCTAAACTACTCATCATAATTTGACAAATGAAGTATCGTTGGAAGCGTCTTCATCGTCCACTACCAGTGTGACGTCACATACAATTAAATGTGGCAAACATAAAAAAGTGAACAAAAAAAGATTTTCTATGATGCCGTTGGTAACAAATGAAAGGGCTTAATTAGCACATTTCGAAAATATGAATATTATACCCAAAAATAATTTCAATAAAAATATAAGTTCAAAAACTAAAACCCGACTACGGTCTTAGTGTACTAGAAATTCACAAACAAGAATATTCAAACATTTTAGAAATTTAGAACTTTTGGGCCGTATACGTGAATTTTCAAAAACTATTTTTTTTTCCAAACAAAATTTAATTTAATTTATATATAATAATTTAATTTATACATATACCTAATTTTCAAAAATATATATAACTGTATCGTATTTTATTTTGTTAATGACGCGCCACTGTGTTGTGGAGCCTCATTAAAATTACAATATAGTCTTAAGACTATTAAGTATTTTTACGTTTACATATGCTGCTATGTAGAGTAAACGTTAAGTGAAGTTATCTAAATCTGTTATATTTATATGTTTACATATGCTGCTAAGTAGAGTAAACGTTAAGTGAAGTTATCTAAATCTGTTATATTTATATGTTTACATATGCTGCTAAGTAGAGTAAACGTTAAGTGAAGTTATCTAAATCTGTTATATTTATATGTTTACATATGCTGCTAAGTAGAGTAAACGTTAAGTGAAGTTATCTAAATCTGTTATATTTATATGTTTACATATGCTGCTAAGTAGAGTAAACGTTAAGTGAAGTTATCTAAATCTGTTATATTTATATGTTTACATATGCTGCTAAGTAGAGTAAACGTTAAGTGAAGTTATCTAAATCTGTTATATTTATATGTTTACATATGCTGCTAAGTAGAGTAAACGTTAAGTGAAGTTATCTAAATCTGTTATATTTATATGTTTACATATGCTGCTAAGTAGAGTAAACGTTAAGTGAAGTTATCTAAATCTGTTATATTTATATGCAGATTTTTTTTAACTACTTTCTTGAGTTCACCATTTTGATGAAAATCCCGCAGCGAGAGTTTCTAAGGTATCCTGAAATTGAGCGGACAGGCTCCTCTTTAAAATACATATTTTTCATTGCGTTTACCTGCGCACCTTACCAACACCGTCGGCATGTCTCACAGACTGCGCTCGTAATGAATATATTTTTTGTTCTTTTTTATCTGTCTGTACTTAGTTCTGAGCTTTTTAAGTTTTTATCTTTATACACCCGCCGAGCTTTCACCGCGGTGCATCAATTGAAAGAAAAAACAGATTTCATTTTTAGTATTCTCGTATTCTTAGTACAGTTGTTTTATCCTACAACACGGGTAAAAACAGATACGCGAAACGGCTAACTAATCTACCGTAGCTGAAATATAGCTAACGTCTGTGCAACCGTGTATATTGCGGAAAAACTGCAAAAGAGTGTGCTAATATAATCCAATTCAATAGCCACGGCTTATTGAATTGGATTATTGTTTTTGCAGGAATACATCTAGCAGCAATGGAAATTTACTGGCCTTCTATACTAGGTACCACACTTTTAAAATTATGGATTTTATGAAATTGCTTGGCTTGCCTACTCATCGGATTGAGATTCCAAGTACACAAGTTTTTAAGTCTAAACCTTAGCTATCCAATAGTGAAAGTCGCATCGCAATCGGTCCAATAGTTTTAACGTGATGCGCGATCAGACAGACATTAAAAGTGTGGTACTAAGTATTGAAGGCCAGTGTGTGCTGCAAATAATGGAAGTGAGAAAAGCTAGGCCTTTCCAAGCTGCGGAGTGAAGCTGATAAGAAAAAGGAACTGCCAAATTGCCAGTTAAAAAACAAGCAATATCGGTTTATAAAATAACAAGCGGGCCCGTTGCCATGGCAACCGCCTCGGTCCAAATAATTGACAAAAACGCGCACTCTGATACAATCTAACTCGATCGGGCACTTTATTTTTTATTCTTAATATTGCATTCCTTAGCCTCCAACGAGATAAGTTTTGAGCAAAAAGCTCTCGCAAGCCGAATCAAACTCGTCCACTGTCTCGCTCACTCTTGAAACATCAAACAGAGACGGGTTAGTGATCACGGGTAAGCTGGCCAGGGTTCCTAAGTCGTGATTGGCGTGATGTTTGAATACCGTTGACCGCACTTTTTGCTGATAACTATGCATTAATTACTATTAGCCGAGATGATTTAAATGGCCGCTTAAATCAGGCTCGGATTGAAAAGGTTTTTTTATAAGTGAGGAATGTTTATGTCTTGATTTAGGTGGTCACGATCACGTGACCGATCAATTGAAAGATGAACAATTGAATTAGTTGATTTTCAACCTATTCTTGTAACAAGCAACACATATGTTCAAACACTAAAACCCAGGTAAAAAAAATGTATCTTGCTTTTTCCGATTGATACCTCCCTTGTCTAAATCGGACAAAGTTTTTAGTTTGAACATATAACCCTTTATTAACTTTGTCGTAGTCGGGTAAAAAATAGCCTACTACACTATACCTGAATACGAATCGATTGCTTGTCAAAATTGGACCAATAAGGGCGACGCTATGTCACATACATACGTACATACATAGACTGTTAAAATCATTACCCTTCCCTTGCTTTACCGTACTCGGGTAAAAACACTACCTAGGTACTCTAGATTCTAGACGCACTGGCTGGATATAAATTAAGTAAAAGATAAGTATTTTTCTTCGTCTTGTCTGTTTTTTAATGACTATCGCTTTTTTCTATAGTTCTCGTTGTTTTCGTATCATATTCGTTCATATTTCAATAAATTAAATAGGTACTGAAAACAACATCCGGATGCCCTGTAGCGTTACAAATAGCTAGGAGTCCTGGAGATGAGATCAGCCGAATTTGTGTAATTTTATCGGGTTCTTTCACCCGGCCGCGGCCGTGGGTGGCGGCCAGTTTCGTAGCGACTCGGCTACTGCCAGTGTGGACTTGGCAAAAAGTTACGAGGAAACTTGTTGTCTTTGGCTTATTATGTCAAAATTTATGACAAACTAGTAGATACTTTTGCTAAAGAAAGAAAAACACTAATGATTAAATCATAAGTGGCTTATTCTGTCGAAATTTATGACAAACTAGTAGATACCTTTGCTAAAGAAAGAAAAACACTAATTATTAAATCATAAGTGGCTTATTCTGTCGAAATTTATGACAAACTAGTAGATACCTTTGCTAAAGAAAGAAAAACACTAATTATTAAATCATAAGTGGCTTATTCTGTCGAAATTTATGACAAACTAGTAGATACTTTTGCTAAGGAAAGAAAAACACTAATGATTAAATCATAAGTGGCTTATTCTGTCGAAATTTATGACAAACTAGTAGATACCTTTGCTAAAGAAAGAAAAACACTAATGATTAAATCATAAGTGGCTTATTCTGTCGAAATTTATGACAAACTAGTAGATACTTTTGCTAAAGAAAGAAAAACACTAATGATTAAATCATAAGTGGCTTATTCTGTCGAAATTTATGACAAACTAGTAGATACTTTTGCTAAGGAAAGAAAAACACTAATGATTAAATCATAAGTGGCTTATTCTGTCGAAATTTATGACAAACTAGTAGATACCTTTGCTAAAGAAAGAAAAACAATAATGATTAAATCATAAGTGGCTTATTCTGTCGAAATTTATGACAAATTAGTAGATACCTTTGCTAAAGAAAGAAAAACACTAATGATTAAATCATAAGTGGCTTATTCTGTCGAAATTTATGACAAACTAGTAGATACTTTTGCTAAAGAAAGAAAAACACTAATGATTAAATCATAAGTGGCTTATTCTGTCGAAATTTATGACAAACTAGTAGATACCTTTGCTAAAGAAAGAAAAACACTAATTATTAAATCATAAGTGGCTTATTCTGTCGAAATTTATGACAAACTAGTAGATACTTTTGCTAAGGAAAGAAAAACACTAATGATTAAATCATAAGTGGCTTATTCTGTCGAAATTTATGACAAACTAGTAGATACCTTTGCTAAAGAAAGAAAAACACTAATGATTAAATCATAAGTGGCTTATTCTGTCGAAATTTATGACAAACTAGTAGATACTTTTGCTAAGGAAAGAAAAACACTAATGATTAAATCATAAGTGGCTTATTCTGTCGAAATTTATGACAAACTAGTAGATACCTTTGCTAAAGAAAGAAAAACACTAATGATTAAATCATAAGTGGCTTATTCTGTCGAAATTTATGACAAACTAGTAGATACTTTTGCTAAAGAAAGAAAAACACTAATGATTAAATCATAAGTAGCTTATTCTGTCGAAATTTATGACAAACTAGTAGATACTTTTGCTAAGGAAAGAAAAACACTAATGATTAAATCATAAGTGGCTTATTCTGTCGAAATTTATGACAAACTAGTAGATACCTTTGCTAAAGAAAGAAAAACACTAATGATTAAATCATAAGTGGCTTATTCTGTCGAAATTTATGACAAACTAGTAGATACTTTTGCTAAGGAAAGAAAAACACTAATGATTTAATTATTGACCAATTTCAAAATAAATTAGGGGTGCTCTTTTAATTAATGACACTGATATTTCCGAGATTTCTGGAGCGACATGGTTTTTTTATGTTTTTTATTTGTCCTCCGAGATTGTCTCAAATAAAGTAAAGATTGGTTCAGTAGTTTTTTAATGGGTAAGTTTTTGGTGACGTTTTTTTGTTCACTTACAAAAAAAACCCTGCCATAAATGAACTTACTCGTATGCCAATAAATTATATAATGTTAGAATGTGCTTATCAAGGCCTTCAATTTGATACCCATATTGTAAAATACGAAGAAAAAATATATATTTTTTGCAATTGAAAATGGAGCCGAATGCAGCCATAACGAATTTTGGCGAAAAAAAATATGCCTATGTTACTCGGGGGGAAGTAAGGATTCTAACAATACCCTATACGTCTAAATCTGTTCAGACATGTTCAACGTTATGGTGGAATAAAGAAACTCACATACATACAAACATACATGAATGCTAAAAACATTAAATCCTTTTTTGGACAGTCGTGTAAAAATACGAGTACGTATCCTTTTCAGATAAGTAAATATTTAATTTTGCGATAAATCTGTTGTGCTCTGTCTATCTATATTTCTAAAGATGACACAAATATAATTGTGTGAAATTAACTCGTCATTATTTTAACATTTTATGCACCTACTCGTACTGATGAAATATTATTGGTTTTGTTGTTAAAAAACGAATTGGAATTTGCCAGTACACGTTTAGATTGCATTGATAATCATAATAATTAAGGCCAATCCTATTCTAATTATGATAAGATACCTACCAAGAGTTCTTGGCACATACTGTATGTTTTTAAGATGGGACTTGGTGCAGCTCCAGCTCTTTAGTACATCATATAACATTATTGTACTCCTTTCTTTGTCAGAATGGACAAATAAAAATTGTAACAGCAATAATATCTGTTATTCTATCTCTTAAATATCTTCTATCTATGCATGTATCTATACTTATAACAAAGCAGTACGTAACAAAAAGTCTGTACAAACAAGATAATTAAAAAAAAGAAGCTCTATGAGACTTAATACTGAACAAGTGTTTTTTAATCGTTTGTCTGTTGTTATTATGTTTGCACATCACTTAAAAATTAATGGACAGATTGCGATGTGGTTTTCACTGTTTTTTACTTAATAACTGGTTTACACACTCACTTAGTTAGTGTGTATGTTTAGTTGGTCTTTATGCTGAAGTGGATCAACGGATTTGATGAAATTAAGTTGAGATACTTTACTTAGATACAGTATTTCTCAAACCAAATAATTATGTATGACTCATGAAACTCAAACATAAACAAATTCGACCGCACACACACACAGCCAAAGGCGCACAGATAATTGTACACATTACCGTAGTAGTATTATTTATTCTGTAACACTGCACACCTACATATTTTTTTGTAGCCATGCTATCTATGTCGAGAAAATGTCAATTGTTAGTAAATACCATGTAACCTTTCAACCCTATGAGGAATCTATCCATTCTCGAAAACACAGGCTTCCCCTAATCTAGTTTCGGTAATAACAGATTCATCGTTTTTGTAACCCTACAACCTTTTTGATATCCTTTTTGTAATGGCTATATAAATAAAGAAGCTATATTTTTTTTTAAATACTATAATATAATATACCTAAATCAAATTATTATTATATTATTACTAATTTAGGTCATGGAATAACACACAGGATACTTGTCATCATCATCATAATAATCCTCAACGCCGCAGGTGATGTCGCAGGGCGTTGCCAGTACCCGCACATAAAGCAATTGAATAACAACCTAGGTATATACATTGACGGGTCTGTAAACAGCCCAAGTGTCCAGCCCACAGCACAGGCAGCGGACCCAACATGGCGGCATTTCGCCTTTGAGTTGTAATGCTAATTTTAAATGCGGGTATTTCGGAAAAGTCTTAAGTCTTCGCGGACGCGCCCAGCGCACTTCCTAATCAGCTAATGACGTGCGACAGAAGACAGGAAGAACCTGTCGCGTCCGTCCGTTTGTCTGGCAATATAGCCGAAATATATGGCGGCGTCCATCGTCACACAAGATTACATAAGATTTCGGCAAAGAGTCACCTTTTTATGGTTGAAATACCACGCACAAGAACGAAGCGTTACGCCTCTACGCGTTCAACTAAGAATCACTCAGAACTCTATAAGAACTGCAAAGGAGTGGAATGCTCTGCCCTCATCAGTGTTTCCGGTAAATTTTAACTCAGCTGTGTTCAAGTCTAGAGTGAAGAGGTATCTACTAGGCAAGCGTGCTGCGCTATCATCGCTTTCCATCAGGTGAGATCGTGGTTCAATTATTGCCTAGACCGTAATAAAAAATGAGGGCTATTATAAAACAAGCGACAAGATTTTTATGATAAATATAAATTATGTCCAATATACTAAGTTGTCCTCAACATTAGGTACTAGTCTATCGACCAATTGAGCGTCTGTCCGATTACAATTTTTCCAGACATTCTAATTTATATACCTACAATTTCATAAAAACCGAGCACATATAGGTATATTTTATGTACTGAACTAGACTTAGAAAGATACGGCACGCTTTCATATCACGTGAGCAAAAACTGGACTAGATACAACTACAGGCAAACACACCCACAACATCTATATAAAATTTCTACTATCATGCTTCATATGCGTCAACAACAATGGTTCGTATGTGCATAATGTGCATCAACAATAAAAGACATTCGCAGACTGTACCGCGAGATAACAAAACAAAAAAAAACATAACATAACATAACATCCATTTTGACTTTCAGCCACAGATAACCTGCCGCGCTCTAGAAAATTAGGTCAAAACCTGTTCAAAATCTTCTCCAAACTTTAACAATACCCTTTACCTCGCAATTCGCAATTAACAAGCCCATAAAAGCACCTGACGTCGTTACCGAGACATTCGCAAAAGAAGCTTTGCTTTTTTTACTGGTACCAGTTCTCGGTCCCATGACCGGGGGTCAATAACCGGGCCGAATATTTGGACAATGCGACTATATGAACACACGTTATGTAGATATACATTAAGTAGGTGCGCGTAGGGTTACTTCACGTTCGGATTTGTAGGGACAAGGCCAGCTTTTTGATCTCTCGTCCGGATTTTTGTGCCGGACATTTATATGGTGAATCTTATTCGGATTTTTCAATACTCTGCTCTTTTAGAGAAAAAGAGACAAGAATTCCTTAAAAATTGTTGTTTTCAATTATTTTCAATGTTGTTCCCGTCTTTTGCCCATCTCTGTGAAATAACCTATCCCACTATATTATGTAAGTTTATAAATAAGTAAAAATTAATATTCAGGACAATTCACTCGAATTACCTAGCCCTATTATCCTACTATCAAACCTATGTACTACTTTGGTAGTAGGTAAATGCCTAGCAACAAACTAGGATACCCTGTACTATGGATATCAGGCAATGGATAAACATTGATCCGCAACGGATTGTGAAGTCAACGGTTGCGGAATTCGAACCCGCGATCGTTGTCTTCAGAATTAGATAGTTGATAGACTCAGGAGTAACTTTGCGGAAATCCCTATTTAAAATGAACGAAGTAAAACTGTGTAGCTTACTTCCACAAAATTGTAAGTCGAACTGAATGGAAAAATTAACCAACACTTTATCAAAATTGAACTAACGCAAAATACCTAACAACCAGGTTCACAATCAGGGCCACACATGACGACCACTCGGCCAAGTGTTCGTCATGTGTGTTAGTATTTTTGTCATCACTCAGCGTTTAAACGGATGAATATTGATGAGCAGATGCTTTATGTCCTAAAATAACACACATTTTTCCTGGAAAATTGAATCTAGGATAGTAATGAAACTGCTAAACAGATTGTGATGAAATTTGGTATTTAGGTAGATATTTCATGTCCTAGAACATTGTCTACGCGGGCGAAACCAAGGTGTATTAGTTAAAAGTTATTTAGTAGTTTATATCTGAAAATTAAACCTATTTAACGAAATCATTTTATTATACAAAAACTGATATTAAAAACGTGAATTAGTTCCCGTCCTTGTTTTTTTTAATGTCCTTTCTTTTAAAATGTTGATATGGTTACATCCCTAGGTGCGCGGGCGTCTTGTTTCGTACACTCGTACGCTAGTTGAATGTGCGATTTTCATTTGATACGCCGTTTCCGCTCCACGTGCCGCGTCTGGTTTCAGGTTGCGTTTTTTAAATGTGAATGGATGGAAATAGCTTGATTGACACATAGTTTGTAGGAATTGTTGGCGTTTTATGTGTGTATTTATGATGAATGAAATAAATATGTAGTTATTATGTACATATTATTTAGCAACCTTGAATATAAAAAGGTGAGTAAATTACTTGACCGTGTTAACCTCGCGTTCGGTGTCCCATGAAAGACAAATTGTATGTAACAAAAACTTACACATTTTAAAATTGAATCGTCCGGTCTTTTTTCGTAATGTAACAGAAAACTTACACAACTCCACTAATAATATAAAAAACAACAAATTTTGGCCAAATACCCATTTGGCCAAAATTTGTTGTTGCTTTAGCCCATTTAAAATGTGCATTTTCATTGATAATCTATTATTCATAACATCTAAGATCAAAAAATGCAGTAAAAACACAACACACCCGACATAGTTGTCCGACATCCGACAACTGGGACGCATCGAATATAAAAACAAATAACTTTAACTTTCCAAAGTGTGTACTAATAATATTAGGGGCTCTCGCAGATTTACGCAAATGCACAGAATAAGTTAACCTATTATAATCCCGTGAGTCTCTTTGGAAGTTTCAGCCTAAAGTTCGGAGATTTTTAGTAGTATTGTAAAACCAACTTCAAAACCCAATTTATTTAAAAAATACATCATCAATGCAGATATGAGTTTAGGTTACTTATATCATTTTTAATGAGAGATACTAGTTTATTGTGCAAAAAGTAAATAATCTAAATAAATATACTAATCATTAGATTAATACTAATTAAATATACTACATCTAAAATAATATACTAATTACGGAAATAAACAGCATTAAGATCGCCATCGGAGCATTTTTAATAATTATTAGTAACCTGTGTACCTTTTCCTAGAAATCTTTGTTTTAATAAATAATGTTCCTTGATTTTGTTTTTATTACAATAATTTCAAGTTAATGAATTAGCTGCCTGGCATTTATAAATTCCTGGATCAATAATAACCTTTAAAAGAACAAAGCTTGTGTTTTTTTATCGCCTTTGGAACAACAAGCGAACTATAAATTCACACAAAAACTTTATAAACTAGCTTAAAAGCTAACCCATACGTCCTGTTCAGGCATTTAAAAGTTATGGTGGAATAAAGAAACTCACATACAAACATACATAAAAACATACATGAATCCTAAAAACATTACACTCCTTTTATTGGTCAGTCGTGTAAAAAAATCATCAAAATCGCAGCACCTTTACGCGTAAGTCCCGCACATTGCCGTCAGACGCGCGGACAGTTCTTGCTACTTTCATTTCATGGGTGCCAATTTTGATAAAGCACTGGTCGCACTCACATTCAGCCGCGCCCGCGATCGCCGCTGCTGATATTAACTTTATGTTCAGAGTCGAGACGTGTCTCATAATCGAAGCCGCATGTGGACTGGCTCTGCAGCGAGATACTACAGGCTATTATTGTATCTGTGGTATAACAGCTCGGTTACTAAAAACCGGTGAATCAGTACCCATTAAAACAAACTAAAAAAAATACGCAATTAGAAAAAACCCTACTGAGAATTGAGAGCTACGTTGAATTATAAGCATTGACCCGAAGCCCGCCACTTGACTATTTGAACTTAGTATTCGTAGATTTGAACCTTACTAGCAGTGATGGCTATCGTTGCGACAGTAAACCGATCGCATAGCTTTTTCCCCCCCTTGCCTAGATGATACATACCTTGTTGATAAAATCTTTAGTTTCACTATTGTGTAGGTACAGTTAGGTTTCAACCAGGATGTAGGCCTCGTCAGCCTGTCAGAGGCCAGTTTTTTATATGGCCTGGGCCAGCAGTCTTGCCACCGACAGCGATTGCTTTACAACCGAAACCGGTCGCAAAGTCCGATTATAATGACATTTGGTAGTCTCTGCCAAATATCGATGTCAATCATGATCAATGTCAGTACAGATACCGATGACAGCCGATAGCTTTTGACAATAACTATCAAAGCTAACGATGGGGTTTTTTTGAAAAAATTCAAAATGTTGTGATGTAGAGTTAGATTTTATTCTCAATCTTGTGTATCTTCGAGTGTTAATGTGTAATATTGGTGGAATATTAACCATTATTTACAGCGACAATCACGAACAAATTCCACGCATTGTCAGGCAGCGAGGAATAGGCGTGGAATTCGCGTTGAATTAGCGTGAGTGGTCATACAGAATACAGGCCCTGGTCCAGCCTGTAATATATTTTTCTTTCCACTTTATAGTGGTGTCACAATTGTTCACCTAAAACGTAAGGAGAAAGCACCTTGTTTAAACTCATAATAAAACAGTGCAGAAAGTAAGTAATTCATTACATCTACAGTTAAACGCGAAAAAAGCATACTATGTTCTTTTGGGATATTAAATACCAATGCAAAAGTAGGTATAGATAGCACCAACGCTCTTGATGTTTTTTGACAGACTTGTTATTTCGTTTCCATGGCCACCCTTCCTTACAGCGAGTAATCAAGATTTTCCAGTTTTCCCGTGGAAACTTACCATTTTCCGCGATAAAAAAGTATACTATGTTTTATTCTAGGGTATAAGCTATCACCATTCAAATTTCATCAAAATCCGTCCAGCCGTTATCGTGTTAAAACTCCCCAAACAAACATTTTCACTTTTATATATTGGTGTGGATTAATTCATTCAAAATCAGAACATCAGAACATCGTAGTACCAAGGCAGCCAGATTCAGTTGGATGATTTCTGCCTACAAACGCACTTAGTTGACTTTTAAATATGTTCATGCCTATAACCATGCCTATAATTGCAAATAGACAACAATGTTCATTGTTAAAGTATTAAAGTATACCTACTTCGGTTATCGTCAGTGCTTTTAATATACCACATACTGGCCTACAATTTGTACAGTCAACACAAAATTAATTGTTTATTTGTGGATTGTGGGTTTTTTGGGGGAATAACTTCGAGCACACAACCAACTCCGATCGAGTTGAGTTGGTTGTGTGGTCGAAAGGAAATAAACATTAGGTTAAAAAACAATTAAAATACCATTTGGTTTTATAATTGTTAAAAAATGTACTTACTACTTAAAACTGATTGGCGCCAATTGATGAGGAATTATAAATATTACTGAACTGAGACCGTAATTACACGGACATGCGAGACCAGTCCGCATTTACGTGAAAAGTGACTCGCCCCGGCTTCGCACGGGTTGCACTCACACCGCGGCATTTTTTTTACATTTAGAATTTTTATACCCGCCGAAACTACTAAAAAAAATACGCCAGTAAGCGTAATTCAATATCTTTGGCAGCAACGATCGTGGTGTTTTTTAACAAAATTGTATGTCAAAATTGTGAAGAGTAATTAATATTGTAATCGGACATCATTAAAATATTATTATTGTTATTAAATAAATTCATATGTGCCTTATTATTTTGTTACACAGAAGCGGATAAAAACTTTTTCATATTTACTGTGCATACTGCATATATATGGTGATTTTAAAATATGTTTTAAGCGCTTTCGAAATAACATCAACATGGAAGAAATATTTACTAAATTGTATTGACTTTTTCAAATAAAATGTTTTCGTATTTTTATTATATACCGGCAGTTCATTATCTGCAATTGACCGTTTGTATATTGACAAAAACAAAGTTAATTTTAATGAAACATATCATTGTAATGTCTAAATTTTGAAAATAAATAAGTCAATTTTCTTGAGAAATGGCGGATTGACTAAGTCTGTACAACGGTCCAAATAATCTCTATTGCGTTACTCAAGGTAGCTTTCGTTCCATTTTAAAGACCTCAAGGATCTTTAGCTACATTGATAGTCTTTTTGGAACTTGAGTCTTTATTAGAGTATATTATTACCGCTATTATTTATTTATTTATTCAATTGAAACGGTAAATCATATTACATCAATTAATCACATTAAACTCCAGTATACATTAAATTAAGTCCTATTCTAAACACAGAAATTTGAATTATAAGTAGAATGTCACAAGATAATAATAAATCTCAAATAAAAAATTCCACTATGTATGTATAGTGAATAGAAATATCGAGAGCATAATGGTCAAAAATTCAATCTGTCAAAATTACAATAATAATTACACGCACTAAAAAAAACAAATTTACAAATAAAATATAATTAATTAACAAACATCTAGATGTCACAATCATGCAATCATCTCACAGTACTCCAAACATCCCGATAAGAGCACCTTCCATTCATCTGCGAACACATCACAATTCGGACTAGCTACCAGGAGGGCGTTGAGCGCAGTGAGGGTCCGCGGTATAGGTGATCTAGAACGGGCTTTGGTACGACACACCGGGACCGCAAACAATCTATGTTTTCTGCTCCGATGATAATTATTGGGAACAAATAATGTACACAGCTTACTATTTAGATCAGGGGCATCAACCTTCCCTCGAAGAATCTTGCACATCATCGCAAATTGGTCACGAGATCTTTTGACCTCCAAAGAGTTATACCCTAAGCAACCTAGAAGAAATTTCGTTGGGTACATGTAAGGGTAATAGCCATATATGCGCTTGTATAAGTACCTTAGAAAAGCCTTCTGTACTTTTTCTAATAAAAGCGCATATTTACTCACGTGTGGGTGCCACACACATGCACTGGCTTCTAGCTTACTGCGAACCAAGGCGCAGAAGATTAGCTTGATGACCCTAATCTTCAGCTCCCTATGTTCTGAAAATTTTTGGAGTTCCTAAGAACAAAACCTAGTCGCTGAAAAGATTCCTTAGCCACTGTCGTTATATGGTCATGAAAAGTGAGTTTTTGGACAAACGTGACACCCAAATCCCTAACAATAGAGGATCTTGATATTATATAAGAGTCCAGCTTATAGAGAAATTCTACAGAATGTCACTTTCTGCAAAAAGTCATCTCGAAGCACTTCAAAGGATTGAATTCCATTTTATTATCCACACTCCACTTATAGATCGAGTCGATGTCACGTTGAAGCATTAAAGAGTCTTCCTCTGTTTTTATTTCTAAAAATAGCTTTAAATCATCAGCATAGAGAAGACATTGCACGTGTTTGACGACTGCGGGAAGATCATTGATCATAAGGATGAACAGCAGAGGGCCAAGTATCGATCCTTGACTCACCCCGGAACGCGTGTGATAGGGTCGGGACTCATAGAGACCAAGCTGAACAAACTGCTGGCGATCGCGAAGGTAATCGGCGATAAAACGGAGGAGGCCAGGGGCCAAGCCTAGCACATTAAGCTTCTACAGCAGTATGTCATTATTGACCCTATCCAACGCCTTCCGGAAATCAAAGTAAAGCACGTCTACTTGCCCTCCATGATCAAGTCGGGTAGAAATAAAGTCAACAATGCTTAGTAGATTCGTATTGACTGATCTCTTCCTTCTAAAGCCATGTTGCTCATTACAGATGAGTGGCTCGACCTGCCTATATATTGATGTACTTGAGAAACCAAGGAGGAATACCATCCGGTCCCACAGAACTACCAAATCTAAGGTCCTGAACCCCAGCAACCACGTCACTCGGAGTGATCTCACGTATGTTAAAGTAGTTTCTGGACGGAATCAGGTTCCGATTATCAATATTTCCCGAATCTAATTTCGGCAATTCGGACAGGAACACACTAGAGAAGAATTCAGCAAAAGCCTCAGAAGCGTTTACTCCACTCAAAGTGTCACCCTTGTATTCTACATTTGGCTCAAAACCACCCTTGGATCGTAGGCTCGAGACGTGGCGCCAAAACTCACGGGGACTAGTTGTAATGTTCTGCTCTATGCGAGACACATAGGAATCGTACGCAAGCGAGATGCGCATCTTCAGGTCAGCTCTTAGATCAGAAAAAGATTCATATACTTTGCGTGACCCTGTTTGCTTCCAGTCACTATGTAACTTAAGTTTACGTTTTGTATCGCGAATGATTTCACTTGTAAACCAGACTGTGTACCGTGAAACTCTGCCATTTTTACGTCGCTTTTTGGGAATGCAAGCGTTAAACATGCTGTAAATAGTGTCATAAAAATATATAGTACCGTGACACACGTCATCCAGTTGATAAAGTTTATGCCATGAGACCTTAGAGAGCATATCGTACAAATTTTCATAATCACACAATTTGAAATTCCAATCACTATTCGAATTTATATTACTCGACTCAATACTACTAGAATTACCAGCTGCAAGAATTTTAATATTAACATCAAGAGGAGGATGATAAGTATCAGGCGGAACTATTCGTTCTGTGGCTCTAACATTAGTCTCCCGCAATTCAGCACACTCCTGGACCAGTACTACATCTAACATTCCACCATTCATATTCTTCACAACATTCATCTCAACCAGATAACAATATGTCAAAAAATAACAATAATTATTATTTATTAAAACCATTAAAACCATTCCCTTTACAGCATTAACAAAACTTTCAACTTTGCAGAACCATCGCATATAATCAGTGTCCTTTGCCTTTGGATGAATATAGACTACACACACGTAAACACTACGGCCATGCCACGCGAAACTCGCCCATAAATCCTCAGCGCAGTCAGTTTCCAGCTCAGAGTGCCGGCGCAGCGCGACAGGTGCACGGGCAGCAAGCATCATACCTCCACACGGCGTGCTTCTGTCGCGACGCAGAGCGCTCCAATCGCCGCAGGCAAGCTCAGAATCCTCAACAGAGCCATCCAGAAATGTTTCCGTGGCGGCTACTAAACTATGTTCTACGTTCTATGTTCTACTAAGCTATGTTATTATGAAACTTCTAGTAGAACAAGAGTGGTTATTCGAACTCTTATAAATCTGGCTTATACCTATGGCCTACAATTAACTGTTTTATGCAGTTGAGCGGCGTATAACTGTAACAAGAGAAACCCTAATAAAACTTTCAGTGACAAATGCTCTTATAAAAGTAACTCTCTATAAAAGGTGTATGTGGTAAATTGATTCTAGAATAAACTATTATAAAGACAAGGGTGGTATTTGGATCCGATACTGCCACTTTTGGTACATTTTGTACCTACAGTCGTTTGCGGAAGTAGTTATGCAACTTAAAACTACTTCCTGAACTCTAAAGCATCTTAAAGTTACAAAATAGGCTGCAATTTCTACTAGTGGTTGGGAAGAAAATATACATTTTTTAAATCGTGTCTGTCTGTCTGTCTGTATGTTTATTTGTTCGAGCATCATGTAAAAACTACTAGACCGATTGTGATGCGGTTGGATCACTGTTGGATAGCTTGGGGTTTGACTTAAAAACTGGTGTACTTGGTACCTAAATCCGATGAATAGAAGTCGAGCAATTGATCAAAACTTTTTGACGGCTGAAGGAATTTTGATCAAATGTTGGCATATTGGTATTTTAGGTCTTGGACTAGTACATAGAGTACTTTTAACCTAAATAAATGACCATGCGTGCGAAGCAGCGGGTACAGCTAGTAATTCATAGTACACCTAAAATTACATATTTAAAATAATTTAAAAAAAGGCCCAGCCAGATCTAATCTAAATACATAAAATATACAAAATAAAAAAACGACATATTGAATAATTATACTAATTAGAAGCTCTTAAATAAACAATTAGCTAAGATAAATCCAAGAAAATTTGCTAAAATTCTTCTAAGCCACGTGCAAAAGAAAATTGTCTGAATCCAGTTTCCAAAACTAGTAAACAAGCAAAAATTAACCTTAATTACGTTGAGATAAAGACTGTTTACATTTTGACAATGATAAGTTCAAAGAATCAATACAGCCACTACAATTCGTCAAGTTTCATGATTTTTTGTTTTCATTTCTTGTGAATGATGTCTTTGGTGAAAAGAATAGGATCACTTTATTTTTTGTCGCGTTTGTTTCGTTGTTGTACAACAGTCGTTAACCACTAACCGATAACAGTTGGGCCACGGGTAAGTTGTGGTCCAACTGCTTGGCACTACCAGTTGTGCCAAAGGGAAATATATTATACCAATGACACAACCAAACAATGCCAATAGTGCCATGGGGAATTGCTATTCCCTTAAGCACTACCAGTTGTGCCAAAGGGAAATATATTATACCAAGCCACACAAGCTGGAGAGGTCTCGTTTGATGAGATCTACTCTTCGCCCAAGACCTGCCCAAATCCAAAACCCCGAGAGCTTTCAGTTGGAGCTCCAAAATCGCTTCCAAATCCTTACCGAATGCGATACAGTGGACGAACTAAATAATGGGCTGGTGGAAATTGTCCACGCGGTCGGGTCGGAGTTCTTTAAGACCCCCCGCAAAAAAATACACAGAACACACAGAAACTCTTTGAGCATACACTCTAACTTATGGCAGAACGAGGCGAGATGAGGCTGCAGTCTTCAGTGGATATGTCGAGTTACAGCTTGCTTAATAAACAGATCTCCAAGTCAATGCGACACGATTTGCGTTCCTATAATACTACTTGTATTAAGAACGACCACCACTACGCCCAAACAACACCACTACGAACAACACCACTACGCTAGGTAGGTTTTGGTTTTGTTTACAGAAGTTACATAGTTATAGATAGAATATATTTCCCTTTGGCGCAACTGGTAGTGCTTAAGGGAATAGCAATTCTCCATGTCACTACTGGCATTGTTTGGTTGTGTTATTGGTATAATATATTTTCCTTTGGCACAACTGCTAGTGCCAAGCAGTCGTGCCACGGATAAGTAACGGATCTTTCACTTGACGTAATTGCCTAACATTTTTTGTTTTTATTTATGTGTGTGTTCCGTATTCAAACAGGGAACTCAGATAGTTTCATCGTGTCCATCTCTGTCCGTCTGTCTGTAAATCAGAAAAAAAAACTGGGGAAAAGTTCCAAGACAAAAGTACTCAATGAATTACCCAATAAAACCTCGGTCAGCCGTCGAGATTTAACGTACACTGTCAAAGCATAAGCTATCCAAAAGTGAAAACCGCAACGCAATCTGTCCAGTAGCTTTGATACGCGTACGTACAGACATCAATTTTTTTTTAAATAAACTTTTTCTTTAGGTCATAAAATGAGCTACTAAAAAAGTTTATTTTTCAGTAGCTCATTTTAAGTCACATTTATTAAGTAAACATTTTTTTTAGGTTTTTTTTTATAACCACAGCATACAATAGCGAAAAATCAAAGTCAAATAGGCCTTCTTGTCTTCAACCACTCCTTCTCCCTTATACCTTGTCTTTAAATAAAAACAAGGATCTTGAAACTTCATTCATCTCTATATGTGAAGGACATGCTATTACAGATATTGCTGTTATCGCGGCTCGCTGTAATTAAAGGCCGTATCAGATGTTTGTCCCTGACGTCCCCTTCTTAATGCCCATGGGTATCAACTGCATCTTTTTAAAGATTTATTTGTCAAGCTTCGTTTTTGGTATCTCTGAGACGTTCGTCAGGTATTTGCAAGCATAAATGGATAACAACAATAACGATGAAAAGTTGATGAAACTATAAAAAATTTACAAGAATATATCCTTACAAGGCTCAGGTTAATGAGCAGGTTACTGTTAAACTATTTCCTAGTCAGTATGACGAATCAATCTACCTGTCTATACTTATAATAAAGCAGTAAGTAACATAAACCCTGTATAATGAAGATAATTTGGTCTAGGGGACATAAAATTATCTACTGAATAAGTATATAACTTTATTTTCATACCACCTGCCCGACATGTCCAATTACATATCACGCATTCGCAAAATAAATCAAAGCATTATATCCCAAGGCATATCAAAATTATATGAAACTCCCAGGAGATATAATGAGATTTGAATTTGGAACTTTGGAACTTAGCATAGATACGTTGTAAAGATAGTTTTCATATCACCTGCTCAACTATGTCCAATTACATATCACGCAATCTCAACGTAAAGCAAATCATTATATCCCTTGGGATACTAATATTTATTTGTCATACTAATTTTAATGGGAGTTTCATATAACTTTATATCTCTTGGGATATAAAGTGGTATGAAACATTAGTCATAATAATTTTAACGTTTCAAATTCAAATCACATTATATCCCTTGGTTGGGAGTTTCATATACCCCTTGGGATTCCCAACCAAGGGATATAATGTGATTTGAATTTGGAACTTTAAAATTAGTATGACTCTTATATAATAAATAATAGATAGCACAGAAAATAGGGCATTGTAAAGAGAGTTTATTTGAAATTCAAACTGGCCGCCATGGACAGAACAAATAAATAACAAAGGCGCGATTATAAAGCGAAGTCTCCACTAGCAATAAAATTTGCGGAAGTTTACTTCGGCAAGTTTTAGTAACTTGCTGAACTTGCTGCAAGTTCCACGTGTATCTGGAAATTGTTCAAGTATTTGCTGGATACACTTGATAACATGAGCGAGAAAAAGGATCACCCCGTGAAGACACGATGAAACTCATATTTTTATACGACTTTATCCCCGATTGTGGGAGACAGCAAGCAAAGAATATAAAAATAAAATTAAGAAAAGCGTTGCGTTAGAGCATTTAGCAGAAAAATTCAATACTACGGCTGTTGAAATCAATCGAAATCTATATAACCTCAAAACACAATTTGGACAAGAGGTAAAAAAACAACTCAATAGACGCAGTTTGTATTTTTCTGCAGCTAGGCATCTGGTTCTACCACTCTTGTTCAAGTACTTTGTATGCAATTTCTGTCGAAACGGTTCTACAAGATCTTGTAGGAAGTTAACATCTACATACTTCTAAAAGCGACTTGCAAATAGAAAAATCGCAGTCAGTGGACACAGTCGTCAAACTATGTGAAACAAGAGACGGTGTATGGTGTTATTTTAATAGTTCCGTACTTTATCATTTCCAAGTAGGCACAAAAATGTCGTTGAGCGATAGTGATAGCTTAGGAAATCAGACGATTTGTGATTATTATTATTATTCCAAAGCAAAGATTTACTAAAGAAAAATCAAAACGTAAATACGAAAACGCCTACAAGATTTTAATCAACGGAGAAATACAAAAGCATTCAAGGCTGTCTCCGAATCCGTCCTATGGTGCATTTATTGTATTTATTGTGTCGCAAAAGTTATAAGTAAGTTAGTTTATTTCCAACACTTAGCATCTACTCGAAAGCCAAGCAGCCTATGGTGCATTTATTGTATTTATTGTGTCGCAAAAGTTATGAGAAGTAGTATTCACCTCGAGGATAATGACTGTCTAACGTCACGGCCCGCACGTTAGACAGTTAGACGTGATGCAAGGGGTATTGGACCCCTCGTGTCACATAAGTAGAGTCCCGACTCTACATAACTTAGAACCCCTTCGCTAACGTTCGGGAGTTAACTCTGAGTCCCTCATTACGCTCAGGGTCCAATATGCCGCCCGTGACGTAAGACACTGTTTTATCCCCTTGGTGCATAATCTACTATTAATCGTTTCCGAATCTATACTTACAATGAAGCAGTTCTGTACAATAAGAATATTGACAAATTATTAATAGACAATTATTGATAGATAATTTAGGTTTAGGAATTATAATTTAGGATTTGGTCTAGGGGACTTAAAATTAGCTACTTAACAAGTTTTTTTTTTTATCGTGTCTGTCTGTCTTTTCTCGCATCACGTAAAAACTACTAAGCCGTACCGTACCGTAAGCGAGTTGCGACTTTCACTGTTGGATAGCTTAGGTTTTGACTGTATTTTGTATCTAATTAGTGGACGCCAAGCAATCGATTTTTATTTGTCGTATGAGGTAGTGCTGGCCTCTGGTGTCAGAGTTTGTCAGGCCACCCGAGGGCCTCTAGCATGGCTTAACGACTGCTAAAAATCAATAACAGCCGGGACTGACACCTTAACGTGCCCTCCGAAACACGGAGCGGTGGAAAACCGCACATAGAAAAGTCATTGGTGCGGAGCCTAGAAACGAACCCGGTATTGTTGGATTCTAACTTATACTATTGAATCCTTAAGCTACCATCTATAAAAAACTATTTGACAGCTGAATACATGCTAAAACTGCTACTACTGGTATATTGTACTTTATAGGTACTTGTAACACCTATGATCTTTTTCCCAGAAACATGACCACGGGGCGCTGTTAGTGTATCATGACTTCGTAAACTCTATTAATGAATCACTCATGAAGTTCGTGACGGCCGAAATCATTCATCCGTGCAACAAAAACAGTAGATAAGTACTGCTTAATATTCACTCTTTCAAATGCAAAAAGTAACCTTTAATTTTCTAGGAACACACCTACTCAAGCACCGCTAAAGTAGGTGTGTAATACTCTCAAAGCTAAAGTAAGGTACCTGACTCACCACTTCTTTGGTACCTACCAGTCACAGACTTTTCTGGGTCTGTGCTGCCGCCTAGTTGTATGAAGTCTTCTTGAACGAAAAAGTCATGATGAAAAGCAAAACGACCACGCAAGTGAAATAAGTCGAAATCACTCATGGCATTTTTCATGTCCTCTAATAGAGATTTATTGGTTAAAATTCTTTCCAAGTTTGCGAATGGCAGTGTTCCGCGTTATATTCTAACAAACTAGCTGTTTCCACGGCTGTGCCCGCGTGGACATTTCTCTGGGTTAAAAGTAACTTATGTGTTATTCCAGGACCAAAAGAACCTACATTTTATAAAAACTCATTTAGCTGTCAAAGGGTTTTTTATCTGTTGATCGGCTTATACAAAGTACATAAGGTTCTATGTCAAACCCCAAGCTATCCAAAACTGAAAACCGAATTTCTATCGGTTCAGTATTTTTCACGTGATGCGCTATCTTACAGACACAGACAAATTTTTTCATATTTTTTTTATTCTTTTTCAGCTGCTTAATTTAAGTTTCCTAAACAAATATTTTTAAATGATCGTCTTTGTACAGACATTTTGTTACTCACTGCTGTATTATATGTATACTAAAAACATCGGAATAAGAACAGCATTTTATTTCATGGATCAGTCAGTTAACAATATAATATATTACCAATAAATTTTCTAAAATCACGTTGCTACGCAGTTTCTACGAAGTTCTGCCAATGCAAAGTGAATGACCGACAAATAATGTAAATAGTGTACCACCACAGCTGACGCATCAGTTCCTACTGCGAGTACACAGACAAGTGCACAGTTAGTACGTGCGATGACACAGATTAGTGGCCAGTCAGTGCATACAGCGACGTCAATCAACGAAAATGTAAAGACCTCCGCCCACTGATTAGAAGCACATTAACTGCTTCAGCGCCAGATACATTCACATTTCGCTGTGGGTATGCGCGGGCGCACCTACGCTCTAAGGTCGATACACACTGAGTACAATGGGAAAAAAGTATGTGTTTTTCTTATCTACTCCAAGAACCAGGATGTTGCTCGATACTTCACCTCTCACAATAAATAATAGTACCTTAACTGTTTTTATAATAGTCTCATTTCACGGTGCGGCGTTTTCAATAGTTGAAAATTAGTCCATTATAAATCTATTAGTTGCAAATTAGTTATTTACAATTTTTTCATTCGCTTGTGATACAAAGTAGTACATATAAAAAAAATGCAAATTTTTCCTCCTTTCACGAATTCTTCCAATTTAGCAACACAGCAGTAGAGCAGAATTCTGTAACTGGATATAAACGTTGAATCACTGGTATGTTAAAGGTACTTAAATGAGACACCATAACGCAGTAGCAGTGGTGGTGATAGACAGTTGTCCTGAATCTGTTGGTGATCCAAACAGATTCAGGACAACTGTCGTTTGATCTTTTATTCAGTTACTAGCCTGCAAAAACGATGTCATATTTTGTAAAGAAAACTTTAACAAGTAAAATTATTAAAAAAATATAAAAAAACCGACTGCGAACAAAATTATTGAATACGAGCTGACCGCCCGCAAAAATAATCACATTAATATTATAAAGGCGAAAGTTTGTATGCATGTAATTATTAATACATATGCTTACAAACGTGTATAAGCTGTTTTCAAGAGTAGTTACAAACCGGGTGCCAGATTGATTACCGGTACATCAAAGTGTTGAAGTGTTTGTACAGCAAGGCCACCATGACATTTCGTCTTCAGGATCAGAGCACGAATTCTGTCCAGGTGCAAAAAGGGGTGAGACAAGGAGACGTTATTTCTCCAAAACTGTTCACCTCTGCACTAGAAGATATATTCAAGCTTCTGAACTGGAATGGTTATGGTGTTAATATCAATGGCGAATACATCACTCACCTTCGATTTGCTGATGATATAGTCATCATGGCAGAATCCCTGGAAGACCTAAGCACAATGCTCAGTGACCTCAATATTGTTTCCCAACAGGTGGAAAAAAACAACCAAAAACCGTAACCGTAACCGTAACCGTTTGGTGGTGGTGGTGGTGTTGTTAAAATGAACATGGGTAAGACGAACATCATGTCAAATGCCCATGTCGTACCCATGCCGGTTTATGTTGGGAACGATATTATCGAAGCTGTTGATCACTATGTCTACTTAGGTCAGACGATCCAACTGGGTAGATCTAACTTCGACAAATAGGTCAACCGACGAATCCAACTCGGATGGGCAGCGTTCGGAAAATTACGCCATATCTTCTCGTCGTAGATACCGCAGAGCCTCAAGACGAAAGTTTATAATCAGTGCGTGTTGCCAGTGATGACATACGGCACTGAAACGTGGTCGCTAACTATTGGTCTCATACACAAGCTCAGAGTTGCGCAGCGTGCGTGTTTCACTACGTGATAGAATCAGAAATGAGGAAATCCGTAGAAGAACGAAGGTCACTGACATAGCTTTTAGAGTTTGCAAGTTGAAGTGGTAATGGGCAGGCCATATAGTTCGCAGAACCGACAACCGCTGGGAAATAAAGGTTCTCGAATGGCGACCACGAACAAGCAAGCGAAGTGTGGGTAGACCCCCCACACTATGGACCGACGACATTGTAGCCATCGCAGGAAGTCGGTGGATGGAGGTGGCACAAGATCGTTCGTCATGGCGCTCTTTGGGGGACGCCTATGTTCAGCAGTGGACTTCTAAAGGCTGACATGATGATGATGATGATGATGATGATGATGATGATGATGACAATATGGTGTAGGTTAGCGGCGGTTTTTGCACGTTTGTTAATTTCTTCGTATCAATCAACCACTGCATTGTACCTATTTTTACCCGACTGCACGGAGGGTTACGTGTTTGGGTTGTATGTATGTTTGTTCGTTTATACGTTTCTTAGGCGCGTCCTACAGCCTAAACGGCTTGATAGATTTTGATAAATGAAGTATCATAGGATTGATCTTGATCACGAGAGTGCTATTCGCTCTCTTCGCCCTGTTACATTGTTTTAATAATTAACTGCTGCACTCATAATCGACAATTAACGGTAATCAAGCATTAAATCGCGTGTTTAATATATAATCGAACAAATAATTATGTAATGCTTCATTAGCGGTAATTGACGATTATGAGAGCGGCAGTTAGTCTTTTAATATGCCCAGTATCTTGCCTATGATGACAGACAACCTATTTTAACCCCCGAATGCGAAAACAGCACGACTTCTAAGTTTAGGGTGTGTATCTGTGTTTGCGTGTTAGTCTGTGTCATCGTAGCTCCCAAACGAAAGGACCGATTTAGATGCGGTTTTTTTCTGTTTGAAAGCTGATGTGATCAAGATGGTTCTTAGCTAGCACATTTTTAATTTGTGCGTCTTAAGAATTGATTTTAAAACACTTTCAAACACCTAAGAGAGTTTAAATTTAATTTTCAGATGATCTTTGTCCCGTTGATTGCTCCCACTGCGTCTCCCACAGACAGCCACCGACCGGTTGGCATGGAAAGTGATGTATTCCGAGCAGTCACCACAATGGTCCGTAGGCGACGCTCTCATATTGTTCTATATTCGGCACACCCGCTGTAGGTAAGGAAACGATCGAAAGTTCACGATACTTATTCAAGCCGTGACTAATTGCCGATCTTTACTTATTTAATACTAGCTGTGCCCGCGGCTTCGCTCGCGTGGTCATTTCTCTAGGTAAAAAGTACTCTATGTGCTATTCCAAGATCTAAAATATACATTTGATCAAAATTCCTTCAGCCGTTTAAAAGTTTTTTGTAAGTTATTGCTCGGCATCTAATCATTGGATTACGATACCAAGTACGCTAGGTCTTGGTCAAACCCTTAGCTATCCAACACTGAAAACTGCATCGCAATCGGTCTAATAGTTTTTACGTGATGCACGAACAAACATACAAACAAACAAACAGACAGACACGAATATTAAAAATGTTTTATTCTTGTTCAGTAGCTCAGACCAATTTTTTAAAATTATCTTCTTTGTACAGACTTTTACGTTATTATTGCCTATAGCTTGTGTGTAGTGTTGTGTGTAGTGCCCGCAGCGTTGCTCGCGTGGTAGTTTTTCTGGGATATAATGATCCTATGAATTATTCCAGTACCAAAAGTACCAATATAGGTACCTACCTACCTGTGTTAACAGCCTTCGGTGGCGATCCGTCATGTCGTGATAGGTTAGAAGACGAAGGCGGGAGCGAAGCGTAGCGAGCATAAAGCCCCATTATAGCTAAGAACCATCTTGTTTACCTTAGCTTTGAAACATAAAAACCCGCAGTTAAATTGGTCCATTCGTTTGAAAGATACGATTCTCACCCCCCCCCCTTTTTTCAACTCCTCCCCCCCTCCCCTCCCTTATAGCAAAGGAACATGATAAACCATCTCGATCACATCCTTTTTAAAACATAAAAAACTGCATCAAATTTGGTCCATTCATTTGGGAGCTATGAACTTCGCCATATCCCCCCCCCCCCTTATTATACCTAAGACAAATCTTGTTTAGCTCAGCTTTGAAACATAAAAAATCGCAGCTAAATTGGTCGATTCGTTTGAAAGGTACGATTCTCACCCCTTTTTTCTCGAAACTCCCCCCCCCCCCCCATATAGTTAAGAACCATCTCGATCACATCAGTTTCAAACATAAAAAAACCGAATCAAAATCGGTCCATTTGTTGGAGATCAACGATCCTAAACCCCATCCCCATCCCCCCCTCCTCCCTCCCATTATAGCTATGAACCATCTCGTTTACCTCAGCTTTCAGATATAAAAAACTCGCAGCTAAATCGGACCATTCGTTTGGACGCTACGATTCTCACCCCCTTTTGTGATTTCGATCCACGCACGTCTGGGTTAGCAGGCAGAAATACTCCCGCTAAACCAGATAGTATAGTGGCGAGAGGGTCGAAATTATGGTACCGTTTTAATGTTTTATTTATATTACATTTAAATTACCATAACTTTGAATACCTATCCCGCAGGAACCCTATATTTTTTGGGGATAAAAAGAATCCATAATTTTAATACATAATATGTACTTTGACTGTGCCAAGTAACATCAAACTCTGACCAGTAGTTTCAGCGTAATATGTGTTCTTTTAAATAACTTTTAACCCCTATCATGCGGGAACTCATGATTTTTTCGGGATAAAATGTATTCTAAATGTTAATCCATAACATAAGCTATGATTGTGCCAAGTTGCATCAAAATCCATTGGGTCTACCCAATGGATTTTGATGATGCATGTTCAAAGAGACAGACAGACAGACATACAGACAGACAGACAGACAAACAGACAGACAGACAGACAAAAATTAAAAAAATATCCTTTTTGCACTCTATATCGATTTTCAAGTTTATCTCAATTATAATTTTCAAAAAATATTTAATGTACAGATTTAGCCCAGTTACAGTTTTATTATAGTATAGATATATAGATATTAGTCCTTTTTAATGATTATTTGAAAGGCCTCAGTCACAAGCATTCTCTGAATATTGCAGGCTGCAAGAGCGGTAAGCTCCAATGCAATGACACCGGGTTCAATACTCGGTTCCGTATATTAACTACCAATGACTATTAATAAGTTATGTGCGGGGTTTCTATTGCTTCGGAGGCTCGGAGGGCACGTTAAGTCGGTGCCAGTTGGTGACAACTGATAGCAGTCGTTAAGCCACATCATAGGCCTTTGGTAGGCCTGACTAACTCTGATAGCAGGGGTCGACAAACCTCATTAATATACTTTTGAGGAATTTTAACGGCTACAACTTTAACGGCATCTTTTAGAGTTCTAAGATTCCGAACTACGACACCCAAATTCACAGCTTCTAGCTGGGCTTGCAGTCTCTACATAGATAGTGATTGCTTTACCTAACGATGACAATCTTTAGCTTTGACAGTAATTGTCTAAAACTATCGACTGTCATCGGTATCTGTACTGACATTTATCATGATTGACATCTATATTTGCAGAGACTACCAAATATCATTATAATCGGACTTAGCGACCGATTTCGGTTACGAAACTGCAGACCGAGCTCTTACCTCTTCTCCCATACTAACCTATGCTCAAATATCCACATCCTGGCTGACCCAAGGCCACTTAGTGCCCGACTATTATCTCTCCCACAAAGGCTTCACATTAAAACAATAGGTCCCTAACCGTTACTGCTAGTTGTTCTGAAACCTGACTATAAAACTGCCTAAAAATGTTTTTTTCTGCACTACAAACTTATTGTTTTATAATAGTACTTCAAAGAACCATCCTTATTCTCAAAACTTTTAAATAACATCTGTTAAAATCATGTGTGTCATCGTGTCATTTAGTATTTTAGTAGGTGCGGAACCGGTCGGTGACTAAAACCGATTCTCAGGAGCATTGAGAGTCAGGTTCCCACATTTTTCATAACTATCATGGTTTATAAGCAAATTAAAGTTATTACATAATAAGCCTTAGCTGAGAATTCACGATTTGCAAACCACCAAATAAAAATTTAATTAAACCTGAGCTAGACATACCTACTAGTCGTTGTTTGAATGGAAAAAGGTCCAAAGACCATTTTGACGATGTTATATCTTGCATGTTTTCGCCGATTCAATCAAATACCATAGATTGAAACAATGTGATCTATGGCGTAAAAAAATTATTTATCCTACGAAGAGTTTGTCTACACTAGAACTAGAAAAAACAAGACATAAGTTCAAAAACTAAAACCCGACTTCGGTCGAGTAAAAAGTAGCTTATGACACTCTTGTGATGAAGACGAATCGATTGATACATCGCTTGTCTAAATCGGAACTTTTTTTTTTAGTTTGAACACTTCTCTTCTATTGTTTCGCCGTAGTCGGGTAAAAAAAATTGCCTGTGACACTCTATACTTGAAGACAAATTGATTGATACCTCGTTTGTTACAATCAGAACAAGTTTTTAGCCCTTCCACAATTCACCATGATCGGGTAAAAAATATAGTCTTTAACACTTTATATCTGAAGATGAAACTATTGATCAAAATCAGACCAATAGGGGCGACGTGCAAAAAGCCTGCGTTTTATAATAAATTATTTACAATATAATTATTAGAACAAAATAAACTAAACTATTCATCTATTTCTCGTCCCATCAATCCAAATAAATAGAATATTTGCATTTGTACTTCATTACTAACTACTGTTAGTGATATTTTGTTTTTGTAGCTGAGGCAGAGTAGGCTAATAGACTCTAGTTATATAGTACGAACTTAACAGTTTAGTAACGGACTATCGATTGGTAGTTTAAAAAATTGGCAACAAAATAGGATTTTAAATCATGCCGTTTAACATCTAGGTAAATGAAAATCACAGTAATAATTGAAAAAAATATATATGAAAATTATATTTTTATGTGTTGTTTTAGCTTAAGCTAGTCAAAATCAGAAAGTTAAGATTTAATTAGAAGATTTAATGTTGATAACAGTTTCAAAATATCTTGTTGAATTGCAAGAAGTAATAATTTTGACTTTTATTGATGTTTGGATGACTAATTCAATCATCCAAACAACTAATTTTGTCTACTCGTGACCACGATCAATGCAACTTGATCGAAACGTCGAGGTAAATAAATATTAAGTTTTCAGCGCGATTAAGTCCCGTTTAAATATTTGACTAATTCAATGTTTCATTTATTTTTACTAATCTCGGTCTCGGTCTCGGTCCCGGCCGATAATTGATTTTATTCTGGTTTTCGGTTCGGTCTCGGCCGAGATAAAAAAAGCTGGTTCGGACGGACCTTTTTCCGTGAGAGATAACGAGAAACCTACGGGCGGAGCCGTACGGCAGAGCTAGTCACTTATAACGGTAATATTTTTCTCATTGAATTCATCATCGAAATCAACGACATTTAAGTAATATAACCTTGTTGTGTCGCATCCCGATAGCACAAACGACATTAGCCGTCAAAATTATACGTAGATTATTTATCTGACCATTAGGTTATTCCCCTCTGCTGCCCTTCGGAACAGCATCTCATTCAGTTGACAATCAGTTCTCCGAAAGACTAATAAGAGTGACGTATCGTCGGCAACGCAACAGCATTCATTGTTTCGGCTCCTCATCGATCTGGCCAATTAGGCCTTCCGGGCACGCATGATTTAACGCATTTTTCACTATTGTGGATTGATGTAAAGAGAATAGAAAAAACGGTGACATCTGCATGAGTTATAAAAAAATAAATATATTTAGGACTAGCTGATGCCCATGGCTCTGACTGCATGGTCATTTCTCTAGGTGAAAAGTAATCTATGTGCTGTTCCAGGACCTAAAATATCAATATACCATCATTTGACAGGCCTATGTCCAGTAGTGGACGGGCTGATGATGATGATGATGATGTTTGCATAATATCTTCTTCATTAGAAAATTCCAAGTATTTCACTGTTATTATATCTATCTTTGTTAATATTTATAGTGGCCCCGGTAGGTTTGATCTGTTAACTGGTTTCACTCCCAGCGCGACAAGCCGCCGCACTTGCTCATAAATTCATTCATTTATTGGGCAAAAAGCTACGAATAAATAATTACTTATTCGTAGGCAAAAAGTTAAAAAAGTCGTTTCCAGCAAAACTATACATCATCGGCATTTACAAGCCGGTTTCACAGATTAATAAATTGTTAGTGCGTAACCTACGCTACGTGCCACAGAATAAACAATAGAGCAAGATATTACTCAATAAGTGAATACAGTATGGGTGTCGTGGCGATGAATTGAATACCTATATTGTGGAATAGCTCTTGCAACTTTAGCTATATGTATTAATATTTATGGCAACTTCGCTGTTTTTTATCGATGCCGGGTGCACATATTGATTGGATTATGGAATCGATCGCATAATTTACCATTTTATTCTCATATGTTATATTTCTGTAATCTGTTTTGTGCACCTAATAAATAAATAAATAAATTGATAATTTCATGAAATGCTCGATAGCTTCACAAAATGGTTATAGAGCATGAACTGGTCAGCTAAAACTGTCCGTATCGTTGAAACATCAACGTTTAATTATAATTCAATCCACGTTTGGCCATATCATTAAATATCATTAATGTAGGGTTTTCAGGTTTTCAAACAAATAAGATAAGGCTTGTAGCGTGAGCTACTTACTTTCATAATAAAAAATAATAATTCGAAAATAAAAAATAATAAGATGATCAATAAAACCCTTTCTTTAAATAAAAGCTTAGCATAGCTGTGACTACAGGTCAAATCTCTAAACAAACAAGCCATTCTGTTGTTGTTTATTGTTAGGATGTATCAGATGACGACATTGAAGTCGCACATAGTTGATTGAAACTATCGTTCGTATTTGGTAAATACCAACGAAAGCAGACGATCGGGTACATAGAATAGATTATCGTACGTTGTTTACTTACATGATACAATCCTGTAAATCAGAGTTCCAGGAAAAGTACCAGAAAACAGTACTCATGTCCAGAGGTTATAAACACTTCGATAAATATAACACGTCCATGCATTACGGAACACATCGAAGAGAACACTCATTAGGTCAATTGATTGAGATATATACAAACGGAACAAGGAATAACTGGGAATCAGATAATAAATAAATAATTAATAAAGTACAATTGATAAACACGGAGACAAGTAGTGTTCCAAGTCAAGTACCTCTACCGTAAGTTCTACTTATCTTTGCATTGATTAGCAATCAAAGCAAAAGGGCGCGTTCTGTTCGGCACGGTCCCGTAATGTCAGCAAATAGAAAATAAAATTAAACAAACCAATTAAATACAACGAATGTCAAATTTAAGAACGTAGATTTTTTCCAAAGCAAACCCATACAATATCATAATTGAATAGTGACAGTATATAGTTTTATGATAGTATAACAGTACCGAAGCATGGAGACCGCGTTCCGTACCTTTCGTCTGGAAGTGAACGCATCGTTTCTAGTACGGAACGTTTTATGGGCTATAGTTTATAACAATTCTTAGACGTCTCTTGACAGTTGTTTAGCTTTCAAATATAGTTAAAAAAACAGTAAATAAACAAATTTGGTTTCGATGGTGAGAAATCTCAAAAAAATAAAAATAAAGCCAAATAATAATTTCCAAAGCCCATGTGTAAGCGCTGATCGGTTTCTTGGTGAAACGAAACGTTATTCGGATAGATTTTGCTAACTTAGGAGCAAACTAGATCCGGCTAGAAAAGAAACCGAGGCAATGGAGTCGAGAGGAGTGAACGTTTTTTTTCGTGCTGCAGAGCCCGGTAGCAGGACTGAGAAGTCTTTTCCCTGCGTATCATAAAACCCGTAAAAAAAGGTGAGAACATTTTTCGGTATTTGCATTGTCGGCATTAATGATTGCGATTGTGAAATCACTTTTATCCATTTTTCGAGACGCCATTTTAGCGAAGCCATTTGAACGAACGCCATTTTCATCCACAGCGGGTCCCCCCCCCCCCTTTGATTACCACACGACGGAGGCTTCTTCCCCCCGGATTCAACTAGAAAGGCGCCGTGTTAGGATACGCCACGACGACAAGATACGTGTCGCGATACGCCACGACGACTTTATATCCAACGATTCCTGCCACGTTCTTGGAATGCGGTATCGTATTGGCATGTTTATGCATATATTTCGTTAACCGGAGTGTTGAACTTTGGTTCCCCACCGACCTGCTGGACACCTGCAACGCCTGAGGGGTCTAGCCTGGCTACCTCTCACGCGAATCGGACATTGCTGAAACGTCGGATGGAGATTTACCTTCACTAAAATAACGGCTCAATCTTATAGAAAAAGGTAAATAAGTAGACTGCACTGCCGGCTGGCAACTCATCACTTGTTTTGTTAGGGTAAATACTTAATTTTGTCGGTTCTATATCGACCCTAGTTATAACAGGGTTTTTTTTATATTTTTTTTATTCGGGACATATCCACACCAATTATCTAGCCCCAAACTAGGATACCCTGTGCTATGGGCACTAGATAACGGATAAACATACATAGATAAGAATATTACATCCATGACTCGGAAACAAATATTTCTGCTCATCACACAAATGATTGCACCTTGCAGGATTCGAACCCGCGACCGTTCGATTTCGTACCTAGGATCTCTAGCCACGAGACCAACCGGTCGTCAATCCGTAATGGTCAATGGTTTGTAATCTTAGATCTTAGTACTTCTTAGCTGCTGAGTTGGATCTGCAGGCATGGGTTCTTTAGACTTTAAGTAAACAGGCAAAGTTAAACCAAAAATAGTAAATATTGTATTGGTGAATTTAAATTGCATGTTTTGTCTTCCACTATTATATGCTAGCTTGAATGGCCGTCCAACGTACCTACGGCACGGTTCTTTAGATTTTAAGTAAGTAGGCAAAGTTAAACCAAGGATAATAAACATTGTATTGGTGAATTTGAGTTGTATGTTTTATCTTCCACTATTGTACCCACTAGCTAGTACATTACCGAACGGTCTTGATCCAATAGTTCTTGAAGCTCGTTCCGGTCTAAGTTTATCCAGGTAATTTTATTAATTTCAAAGTAGTAACGAGTATTTTAAGTTTTGAGTGATTCCGAAGAAAGATAAAGCGTCCTCACGTTTAAAGCGACCGGATGGGGTAAGAATCCCGACTCACCCCACTCTTGGTGTGGCTCACCACGTTTTATTTTTTTATTCCCTTTATTCTCAAAATTACTTTTCATTGATTTAAGCGAATACCCTATCGGCGTTAGACATCGGACCAACTATCTCGGTGGTTGGCGAGTTTGGCCTAAAAACCAATTCATCACATCTTTCATCAGAATTGACGGATTCTGGATGGCACAGAGAAATTTACTATAAACCGGATAATATCGTTACAGGCTAAAAAAATACTTCCATTAGCAAACATCCATTTTACTGATATATGAATATGATCACTAATGTTTGACCATATCATGAAGTAGCCGTGCGTTTAGCTGTTCATATCGTCAAACGCTAATCATTCATTCATCTCACCAAACCATTTCATGATGTCACCGATAATTTAACGAAATTAAAATTTTCATGTTGCGCAATGAAAAAAACAATTAAAATGAAATTAACAATTTTACTATATCGCCACGACATGGGCATTTCGACAACAATTACAATAAGCCCGAAAGTATGTATTATCGTCATAATAGGATTCACAACATGACAAAAAAGGATTTCACTATTTAGTGGCTCTAGTGAGACATGTCTACAAACAAAGGCCATGAATTCCCAGAGAAAAATCAGGCAAAATTCTAGTCCTGTCCCGTCATAAATTTACTAGAAGTCAAATCCACGCGCTGCAGTCACAAAAAAAAAGAGAAAAGAGAGTCAAAAGTGAAAAATCGAGAATCCCTACTGTATAAAAACTGTAAGTTGCTTGATCATCCGTGAGTAGATCACGAACATGTAGGTACCTCCGATTCATTCACAACTTGATGTTTCGTGTGGCAACAGACGTAGGTATCTACACAGTACATATACGAGTATAATCCTTGACTATGTATGTACTGTGGTATCTATAGTCGTTAATTTTTTCCAAAAAGTTATAATTGCCTCTTTTTGTATTGTACGAATAAACTTATGAAGTTGCTTCTTTCGCGTATTTCTGAGTTTTATTTAACAGCACCTTGTTTTTTTTAAACCGTGAGTGACGAGACAAGAAGGTCGCATGTCTCATAGTAAGCGTCACATCATCATCATCATCATCAGCAGCCTATATTTGTCCACTGCTGAGCAAATATAGGTTGTTAGGCCTGTCCTCATCCATTTTCTCCCAGCCGTTTTTCGCAGGTCGTCACTCCGCTTGGCCAAAGGGCATCCTACACTACGTTTTCCTAAACGTGGTCTACACTCGAGAACGGTTATCAGTTCTTCGAAAAATATGACCAGCGCACTGCCACTTTAGCTTGCTTATCCTTAGAGCTATGTCGTTTACTTTGTTTCTCCGTCGGATATCTTCATTACGAAAATTGTCCTTCAGAGAAACTCCAAGCACATCGTCACTTCTGCTCATAATATAACAACTACAGTGCCATCTAGAACTTTGATTGCAAAATCTTGCACGACACTGCACTCTCGTCACCCTGAGATATTGGTTTTTATGTCTCATTCCCAGCAATATCACAGGAAACATTGCTAAATAGAAGTACATATACACCTTATATAGTGTTTTTAAAACTAAGTAGTAACCCTAATTGTGAATAGGTACTTAGATATATCTAGAAAAGGGTAAGTACCTCGTACCTTTTTACATATTTACAAACCGGTTTATCGATTAAATTAATTCATAGCATCATTGGAAAGATAATCGAAAGTTGTTTGGTGGAAAAGCCCAACTGGTAAAGAGCGTACGGAATGTAATACGCAAAGATTTTCCTACTACCATTTTTCAAGGCAAAGTAAATAACTTGGGTGACTACGGAAAATTCTGAATGTTTATTGATACAAATAACGCCTTAAACGAATACAACGACAAACTTCTACGCAATACTACTATAAATAAGTTGGTAAATGGATAGAACAGCATTCTACAGCCGAAGATTTGAATTTTACGCGCTCGTGGATGAATTTTATTTTTCTAAATAAAAAAAATGGCCAAATAAACAGGACTACAAAACCACACTTTTAATATTAATAGAGTATTTATTAAATTGCTTGGTTCCTACTCATCGGATTGAGATACCAAGTACCCCAGTTTTTAAGTCAAAACCTAAGCTATCCAACATTGAAAATCGCATCGCAATCGGTCCAGTAGTTTAAACGTGATGCGCAAACAGACATTAAAGTGTGGTACTAAGTTTTGAAGGCCAGTGTGTTTCAAATTAAAACAAGTCATTCAACCAAAACTATTTCGTGTAATGTCATTACAATACAATACCTTATAGTTCCACATTAATTTGCACGAAAGCATTTTCCACTGTAAAATACCAAATTCCACGAAATGACAAAGTACGACTAAGTATGTAAATTAACCTGTGTTCGAATGTATCAAATAACTATCCCTTGCAAACTGATTCCTAGAATTGAACAGGAAGTGTTTGTAAACAAAAATATATGTCACACGCACTCTTGCACCGGGGTCATTGACACTGATGCACCGCGCATTCCTTGACCAGATTGATTTCCATATATGTTTACCGTATATGTGCAGTATTAGAGTAAACAGTACGCAAGGTTTGTTTAAAGTGTACGTTCGTCTGTAGTGTATGTTTGCGTCTTTCTTGCACGATCAGGATTACTAGCAGAAAATGTTGTCATCAGTACGTACACGTACACGGTACGTATCTAAAGCATTAATTGAATAATTAATGCATAAGTTTGTGTGGAAGAAAGAAAGTAATATCTCGCGTTATTTTAGCAACCTCTATTATTTTAGGTTCTTCGCTTTTGCAATAAGTAAAGAGAACCCAACGGCTCTTAGCTCACTTTTCCTTGCTTCGCCTGTCACTTTAATATTTCAACGACTCAACTGTCCCGACACTATTTAAATAATCTTTAATGATTTATTGTTATTTTGCTGCGTACGCGTTTGTGGCTAAGCTTTCAAACCCTCGCCTCGTGAAACCTTTATGGATGGAAAGTTGTAAACAACACGAGCGAGTGACGCTCGGGTGTTACGAGTACGCAGATCTAATTATCCATAAGACAACTAAAGATTTAGTGAGTTGTTAGCCGTTTTATTTATATGTTTTGCCAAAGATAGCCGGGTAATAAACTTACCTAAATTACTAGCTAGACTTATAACTTCTTTAAATACATGCATTGTCATGAATTTCACAGCGTTACATCCACATACACTGGCACAGTTTTTTCTTAAAAAACCTTTGTAAATTGAAAAATATTACTATTCGTTATTTTTATGTTGGCTCATTATTGAGGGACTTAAAACACTGTCTAACATTACACTGCGCGCATGGTCAGCAAAAATCGCATCTATCTAAAACCAACCTTACACCCCTGGAATAAAATATGATATCGTTTGCAAAAAGTTTGATTTATTCGAAGATGTTACAATAACTTTTAACTATTATGTCCGCAAACATCGCTCAGTTTTTACGACGGACGTTGCTTATTTCCGAACGATGGTTAGGGCGATTACGTTTTATTTTATTGAAACTGTGTAAATTAAGTTAGGGAATGCGAAATAAACTTCATGGAGGAACTGCTTCTCCACATGGATGTACCCTTATTAAATATGAGTATCTCATTCAGTTTTTTTTTACTAAATCTTATTTGAAACAGGTGACGCTATGTGCTTTTTAAAGTTTTTTTTTTGTTTTATTTTAACCATGAAAACGTTTTCCTCTTTCATCAGGACTTACATAAGTATCTACCTACCTATTTATCCTCGTCAGTTAATTTTGGATTGACAATTAATATTGCAATTTTCTTTGAAGATCAAGTGTTTTACAGTAGTTTCAAGAATCCTAAAGAGTAGACTTTCAAGATCAGACAACCTTTAAATTTGCTAGGTGGACAGGTACCTAGCAAACCTGAAATATATTCGTTTCCGTGCATTCAATATGGCTTTCGAGACAAGATTGTTACAACTTACTGTACAGCACGCCTATGAGACAAGATTGTTACAACTCACAGTACAGCACGCTTGTGAGACAAGATTGTTACACCTTACAGTACAGCACGCCTGTGAGGTTATAAAAATCTAAATTGTCATTGCAGTCAAACATGTTTAAAGTGCTGATTCTCATAAGTCAATATCAACAAAATTATTGGCGCTTGAATCAAATTGCCTTTAACCTTCGATATTGATATTATAAATGTGTCGGAAGATATAAAATTAAAGTTTGCGGCGTTTATTGCAAGTACCTATAAAAAACCTAATTTGAATTAGATTTTTTTAACTGTGCATGTGTCTTTATTAAACTAACTAGGTGGATTAAATTTGTTTTGTAGAGCATGCGAAACGATGTGAATGAGATCCCAATTGATATCATACAATTCATACAAATCTTGTTTTGATTACCCACTGTCGAACAGCATCGGTCAATTCAATGTCTCGTAGGTAGAGAGAATATGGGAGCTAAGTCGCACGTTTTGCAATCCAACGACATCGGGATCTAACCTCGGCCCCGCACCAAAGACTTTTAATAAGTTATGTGCGATTTGGTATTGCTCAGTGCTTTAGAGGGCCCGGTCTCAGGCCCTATGCATGTCGAATGACGCAGTGCCAACGTATGTAATAGTTATGCCAGCGGCTTTGTCCGCGTGCTCATTTTTCTGGATTAAAATTAACCTATGTGTTATTCCAGGGCCAATAGTACCCACACAACAATATGTTGTCAAAATAGTTTTTTCGATGGTTCGGCTTCTACCCGTCGGCACAGAGTAAATAATAGTGGTTTGGATTATAAAGTAAACCAGATTTTAAGTTAAAACTGGTTAAGCCCTGAACTATCCAACAGTGAAATCCGCATTTTAATCGGTCTAATAAATACCGCTCCATCGCTGAATATGTGATGCGTGAACATACAGACAGAAACCTTATCTTCTTTCTACAGACTTTTTGTTACTTACTGCTTTAAAATATGTATAGATTGTCCCTAATGCCACAGAATAAATAATAGTACAGGTACAGAAGGATAACTGAGTAAAGTCATTTAAATAAATAGCAACTCTCGCTACAACGCTATAAAGTGCAATTTAACTCGCACAGCGCTGCGATCTTTCAATTATATTTACCTAGAAGGCACTCGCCCATCGCGTGCAGGCTAGAATGCACCGTATCACAATGCGCGAGAACTTCCATTGCTCTAACCGTTTCAGAATCGCTCTGTCCCTTTTTCGCTCGGTAGGGTTGTATTAAGATATGACTAGGTACTTGTACTACTAATTATTCTGTGATATGTTATGACTTAGAAATTGTAACAGAATAAATAAGTAATAATGTATTATGTTATCACTTATTATTATTAATTAAAATAGTTCTATTACATACAATGATATTCTTATCAGAATAGACCTACTACTTCATTTTTACTACCTAGCTATCCCGTTTTCAGAACGCCGATAAGTTTAGTGAGATACCTACCTACGTATAGGTGTCGTTGGTTGATTATGATTATATCTTATAGGTATTGCACTTTGATGAATAAAGGTGTCTGAATTCCTTGCTTTATAATGAGTGAAAGTCGTCATTTCTGTCACTATTCAAACAGCCGAATGCTATGCAATACCTTCTAGGTTACTTCTTGGTACTCATAATTAAAACACGAATAAAATTTACAATAACTTTACGTAAGTAGTACTTTACGTACTTTATCGCTAAGTACAAGGCGCGCGACTCATCGAGCGCACGCTTGACACTCGACTAAACGGACCCGAATATTGCGCCCTCGAATTTATTTGTACTTGTTGCGGAGTGCGACCGCCCTGCTAATGCTTATCAACTAAATTATAAATCATCAAAATTGGCTCTAAATTCCCGGTTTCTTCACCTGCCTCGTTCCTGTGGCGTAAGGAATGCCTAAATCCTTTTAATTCTCTCTAGCCGAATAAATAAACTATTTTAATGAACCGCTCGCTTGGCTAACACTGTCGGATATTGAATTTTATGAATTATTCTAAAGTAACGAGATGGAGTTAAATTTCTTCGAGTATCAGGTATTTTTAAACATTCTTGGTATCAGGACATTAGGTATTGAAACTTATTAAAGACTAGCTGTTTCTCTTGGTTAAAAGTACTCTAAGGCCCGTATTAATAAATCGCTCTTGGTTGAGCTCTCAAGTGCGATATCAACTGATACGCTCTCAAGTTGTGATCAGCATCTTAAGATCGTCGCTGATTAAAAAAGACATTTCAAGAGCATCTCAGATCATGTCGCTTTCAAGAGCCGCATCTCAAGATGCTACGTCACGAACCAGAACTTGAGAGCAAGATTGAATGAACTACGAATGAACGATTTATTTTCTTTAGTGAAAGTTCTGTTTTTGCTCAAATAAGACATAGCGTAAGGTTAAAATTTATTACTTCGATGTAGTTGAATTAAATTAAATGCGATTATATTAAACGTAATGTTTATTTTCTACATAATTATCATAACCTTACTTCAGTTTTTTTGTAAAAAGGATATAAGCCATAATATTTGTCTATATTTTCAAAGTTACACTATCTATTAAAGAACTTAACGCAATTGATCAACAAATGTCTATAATTTATGAAAATAAAAATTCGTTGATTAGCCATGCAGTATTTCCAGCGCGTATCCTTTGGTTTCGATTTCGGATCTTTTTAGACTTCAGCGAATCCTCGCCAGGTTCTGATATCTACCAAATCTTCGGATGTTTTCGCAATCATGCCAAATAAATTTGTTTATTTCCAGAGGAATATAAAAATATTCCTATAATGATGGTTAATATAATTATAATTATCAACTTCTGACATAATATTTTCGAAATCCTTGATTTCTAGCAACTGGCAATCACGCTCTCAAGTCACGGATCGACTGCACTCAACATTCTGCATCTCAAAGCACATCGCAAGTGCGCTCTTGAGAGTCGAGATTGATTTATTATTAAACACTAACTCAGCTGATTACGGCATCTCAATCAACAGCTTAAGATATGTTTATTAATTAGATTAGCATCTTGAGTTCGCTCTCAATAGCGCTCTCAGAGTTGAGGTCGGTTTATTAATACGGCCCTTAGTCCCAGGGCCTAAAATACCAATATACCAACATTTGATCAAAATTCCTTCAGACGTTAAAAAGTTTTTTATCGATTGCTCGGCTTCTGCTCATCGGATTGAGATACCGAGATTGGTTTTTAAGGGGCCCTCGGGCGGCCTGTCAAATTCTGACACCAGAGGCCAGCACTACCTCATACGACAAACAAACAGTCAAACCCTAAAATATCTAACAGTGAAAACCGCATCGCAATCGGTCCAATAGTTTTTACGTGATGCGGGAACAAACATACAGACAAACAGAAAAACAGACTGACACGAATTTAAAAAATGTTATATCCTTGTTCAGTAGCTTATTTTGTACCCTAGACCATATTTTTTTAAATTATTTTCTTTGTACAGACTATTTCGTTCCTATTGCTTTATTGTAGAAGATTATAAGTACTAGCTGATGCCCGCGACTTGGCCCTGTCATTAGAAACGACAGAGTCACCGCCGAGGAATGTGGTACTCTAATTTACTATTAGAGGTCTCTTCACTGCGTCCCGTTAGATACCCCTCCGTTAATCTACTTAGAAGCCTCAATTTGCCGATTAGCAATGACCGATCATCAATCTGTTGTTATAGGTTCATGTTACCTCTCCCCCAGTAAAGACTTACTCAGGAGTGACCCCGAGGCGTTCTTCTCCTTAAGTAGCTCGGTCATTCGTGCGAGCCATTTCAACTCCAAGCACATTATGTGGGGGTGTGTGAGCACCAACCCAATCGGTACGGCACTTTACGACCTTGTCGACACGCTTGGTTTTGACGTCGTCCCACCAATGGAACCGACCCACTGTCCATTTAGTACCGACCACACACCCGACATATTTATTTATTTATTCTAACATTCCTGTGGGTGGGCATTACAGTTTCCCAATTCACACACCCAAGGATCAAGAGCAAGTACATAAAAAAATATTAACAAACAAATAACCTGGAACCTGCCTGAGGACGTGAGTTGGCTGAAGATGGCAAGAAACGCAGCCATTAGGCACTACGACGCAGAACCCACCCCAGGACGCAAATCCTTTTTGCAATTCTATCATCGCGCGGTAAAGAAGCGCATAAAGAAGTTGCGTAGTAATCAATGGAACGATAAGATGTCTGACGTTTTGCCGACTCACCAGGCGTATTGGAAGTTGGCGAAAAAGTTCAAATCTGATACCCAGTCCGTTTTGCCTCCCCTTGAATGGGTCGACATGCCTCCGGCGTTCGAAGACGACGAGAAGGCCGAGTGCTTGGCCGAGAGCCTCGAAGCCCAGTGCACCCCCTCCGATGATCACGTAGATTATATCCACATCACCGCGGTGGACCGCGAAATCGAACGTAGAAACGCCCAACCTCCGACTGAAGAGCCGCAGCTTTCGCTATCATATCGAGGGAGTCAAATCCGACCCGCACCCCATCAAAGCCGAAGTCTTTCAGGACTCCGCGCTCTCCCCGTCTTGTTCTCACTGTACATCAGCGACTTTCCGCGCCCTCCTAACGGAGAGATCTCCTCCTTTACCGACAACACTGCCATCTAGTCCACCGGATGGAAACCTCTCTTCCGCGATTAAATAGTGTAGCATCCTCCCTTTAACCATATAATATGCAGATTACCTAGGTAAAGTGCGGATATTTGCTACTTCACAAAGTGCGGATATTTAGCGGTTCCTACCCGGTAATTTGCAGATTACCTAGTTAATGCGCATATCAACGTCTTCCGGTAACAGATACAATCGATGAGGAGTAGCACTGTGGCAGTTTTTGTGCTCTACCTAAAAAGCTCTTCTTAAACTCAAAACTACTTTTTACATACCAATTTCCATTTGTCCATATATCAAGTCCTAATCTTATTTACTTGCTCTACAATCCCGTGACAGGGCGCACAGACTGACAGCGTTGCCTTGCCACAGCTATAGGATTCCGGTTGGACCCTTGGGTATGGAACTCTAAACAACATAGGTACAACTACTTACATTACCTTTTAGTAAAAACTTCAAAAATAAAATCCTGTTACTATTCATCATCATCAGGCTATACTTGTCCACTGCTGGACGTATGCTCCTCTTCTAATGCACGCCACTGAGCTCGGTCTTCAGCTCTCCTTATCCATTTTTTGCCAGCCGCTTTTCGCAGGACGTCACGCCACCTGGCCACAGGGAGTCCTACACTGCGTTTGCCTTGACGTTGTCTCCACACTCGAGAACTCGTCTAACCCATCAGTTACCTAATATTCAGTTAAATAATATTGTAGGTATTATTAGTAGTAACTATTTGATCTGTGCACACAAATTCAAAATTTCAAGTTTAACTACTTACATTACATAATCAGGCTACAACTGACCACAGCGGCCAGTGATCTTGGAACAGGTACGTATTGCTTGTATACTCTGGCTACTAATTATTTTGTAACCCGCACCCAAAGATCTAATTAAAAGTGGAAAGATTAGGTACCGCATAAATTAGGTGCAACGCACACAATTGGCCATCATTGGCCTTATAATTGGCCTTTAAATTTGGGTGCCGATGGCGTGGCGTATAGAATGTGTTAGTTAGCAGGGACTCATCTGCACTACAGTCTGCGTATGTTTCTCTGTATTTGTTGAATTAACACGATGCGACGGCGGGAATGTAGGTGTGTGGGTGTGTTTGCCTGCAGTTATAACTAGTGCAGTTTAAGTTTACGTATTGTACGTAAAATTATAATGAATTAACAAATGTGGAAAAAAATACATGTAGTTTCTTAGTGCTCTTTTCTCTAACGGGCGTATTTCCGAAGCACCTGTAGAGTCAGAAGGGTATTTATTCCCTTTTCCAGTGTGAGATTTAACTCTGTCGGCACATGAAAGGGAAATTTCCATTTCAAACTCAAAGCATACTTAGTTTACCAAAATTTGATTGATTTGATCTATTTATAATATTTTATGGGTTTCTCCTTGTTCATGAGATATTAGTTATGACTTGTAAAAGTGCTATTATTTTTGCCTATTTACAATAAAATACTTTGACTTGGACTTTGACATGATATTAAAGTGTGCCGTATCTTCCTCTCTTTAACTAGATCTATGTCCGTTCCCCGACTTCCAAGCTATAACTTACAGATTCAGGTCAGCAACAATTAGTGTCACGTTTAATTCCTTCCAAAAGCAGAGTAACCGAATACCTTGGATACGCGAAAATCAGAGATTTTGGCATCCAGTCTGACGCTAATTAATACTGTATCATGCGCAAACTGGTCGTCGAAATTGGCAACGGTCGTTTATTTCAGAGTCTGTTATTACTTGCACGCGATATCTGGTGTAGGGCTTCTTTTGGAATTTTTCCATTCCGTTTAATTGTTGCATATTGGCGAAGGAAATCATTATGGACCATCTAATACGTTTTTCTTATATATTTGATGGTCTTCTCGTTGTCCAGTCCTGCCTAAAGACGTAAGCCTTCAACGCGTGTCCTACCAGTGCTGACGCTGACATAAGGAGCCGAGACGTGGACATTCAGTGGGACTAGTCCACAAAGGGCTTTGAAGATTTTGCCATCTTATATTTTTTTTCAAATTTTCGGCTTACCATTATACCTATATATATTGATAAAGGACACGTGTACAAACAAAAAATATTCTGGAGTTTAATGTTCAAATTACAAGGTGGCGTCTTCTAAGCTCTCTAAAATCGCTCAGCGAGCTATGGAGGTATGCTTGGAGTTACTCTGTAGGATAAGATCCGAAACGAGGTAATGCAACAGAGAAGAAAAATATTCTGGAGTTTAATGTTCAAATTACAAGATGGCGTCTTCTAAGCTCTCTAAAAACGCTCAGCGAGCTATGGAGCTATGCTTGGAGTTACTCTGTAGGATAAGATCCGAAACGAGGTAATGCGACAGAGAAGTAACTTTATCAGGTCACTGATAGCTGAAGTGGCAGTTGGCTGGTCATATTTGTCGAAGAACGGACAACCATGAGGGGCGGAAACGAATACAAGCTGATGATGATGATGATGATGATGATGATGAATCGGTCAGTTACGGAACACGCTTGCCTAGTAGAAGTAACCTATTAACGCGTGACGTGAAGACTCCCAGGTTATATCTATCAGGAAGAAAGGACTCAAATGAAATTGAGGTCTACATGGCAAACTCTCACAAGTCAACAAGCAAAATTTGCATTTTCATGTAGCGGAATAGCTGTCAACTGCACCTTAACCCAACAACCTCATTATCAACATCATCAGCCTGTATTCGTCCACTGCTGGATATAGGCCTCTCACAGACCACACCACACCACAGTGTCCAGCCTGTCGCAGATCGTCACACCACCTAGCCGGTGGACATCCTACACTACGTTTGCCATGCCGTGGTTTCCACTCGAGGACTCGTTCACCCCAATAGTTGTCCGTTCTTCGACAATCGTGATTAGCCCACTTCAGTTTGCTAATCCTTAGTAATGACGAAGTCTTTAGCCTGCAAAAAGCGGCCGACGGAAACTAGACTTAGAGAGCTGAAGTCCGAGATCAGTGTCGTGCATTAGGAGATGCCTAGATCCAGCAGTGGACAAGTATAGGCTGATGATGATGATACAAAAACTTAAGTAAACTTATTATTAAATTGTCATTACTCGTGGTAGTACGAGTACCTACATTAACTATCATGGCAACGCTGCTGTGTGCTCTAATTAAAAATATGTTTACTTGTGTTAACCCAAAATAAATCGGAATTTAACATTTATCAGGACAAAATAAACAAATAATACAATACAATAAAACTAAAACAAAGTTAATGAAATTACAAAATAGAAATAACATAAACAATAGTAACAATGGGCGGTCTTATCGCTCATAGTGATCTCTTCCAGACAACCTTAGGTTGGAAAGAAGTTAATAGCTAATAAGAGTCGGTAGTGTGACAATATTAAATTTCTATACAAATTTAATGTAAATAAAAAGATATGAATAAAATATAAAATAAGCTACACAGTAATAGTTATTTAAATACTGTGTGAAATATATAGCTATAAGTAATTATAAACTTACAAACATATAAATGTAATACATACTTAATTACATATCAAGTTAGTGCTGGGATATAGGTTCCCTTGTGAGGAGCTGGAGAGGTAAAAAAAAACACTAGGGTCTTAAAGCTATCAATAGATTGTGCACATTTGATGGCGACTGGAAGGGCATTCCAAAGGCCCTTGGACAGTAAACGAGGAGACATAGAAGGAAGTTGTGTGTACTGGGGTAAGGAGGACTAAGTTTTCTGATGATCTTAGAGACAGGGAGTGAGAGGAATGAAGAAACTGGAATCGTTCATTGAGATAAAGGGGAGTAGAAGGTTTGAAGAGTATGTTGTAGAGAAGAAAGAGAATGTGAGTATTATTTGTTATTCTCAATAATGTTCTATAATACTAAATATTTGATCACTGTATGGAAAGGCATACTTTTTTTCATTAGCCTATGATGTGCATGATGGTTCTCGACAGACCTATAGCTAGGATCCTCACTCTGTCATTTCGGATTTCTACCAAAAATACTCAATTTTTAACAGCATTATCCATGTTGCAATTTATTTAATAAAATCTGTCACTAAAACCACTGTGGGACATAAATTAAAAACTGGTCAACCATTTAAATAACAGCTGCATAATTTCTTACGACTTTTTCTCTCTCCATTTTGAACTTTTGACAAAAGTTGCCAACATTAAAGAGTTTAAGAAAACGACTGACAATTTAATCATGTATCGTATCGAAATCCGCATTACATAGGTCATGATCATATTCCACTGCAGGCGAAATATATTGGCAGGTAGTTTACTTACCTGCCTACTAACCATTCACTTTAAGCTCCACCTCCAGTGTTGCTGTTCATCACTTTTTCATCCAGGCAGCCTTGGTCCATCCAATGCCGAGCATAGCACAGTTATATCTTTGTATCCTCAGCTATATACTAAGTTCGAATAAGGATGTAGTATTATTTTGTTCTTAGGGTTAGATCTATGATCCTCATGTATTTATTGGTCCTAAAAACAGGGAAAGAGTTGTCTACGAGCGTCGACTATATCCGTAGCTGTATCAATTTAAATGGTTTGGACTTTTGGATCGAATTTGACTACCTCTAAATATCTGAGATATCAAATCCGAAATTTGTTTATTTCGTACAACAAAAGTCAATGGGTCCGTAATGTACAGTAAATAAACTTAAAGTATGCTTAGTAAACAAAGAGAACTTAAAAACTAACAATTATTAAAGTTAATACATCATGTACCTGACAGGCAACCCGTGCGAACGACCACCATAGGAGTTATCAACTTCTTTTTCGGTCGTCGTTCGCACGAAGTGCCTCAGTACAGGTGCATGCGGATCATCTGCAACGGTTTTAGGGAAGCTGTTCATGCTGTTGTCACTTCCCTCACCCTTCTCAATGTTGACTTTTCCTCCTAATCTTCTATCTATACTTACTATAATATAACTGTAAGTGGGCGAAATCTCTAGGTACATTAAATATTTTGTGAAAATTATAATTTAAACAGCTTCATTATCGATATCGAGACCAAAACAGTTTTTTTTTAATTTACCGGACGGAATTTGATGAAACTTAGCAAAATTATAGTTCATATTATGGATTAACATTTAGGATACTTTATATCCCGAAAAACAGAGTTTCCGCAGGATAGGGATTAAAAAATATGTAAAAAAAAACACACATCACGCTGAAACCAATTGACGGATTTGAATGCAATTTGGCACAGTCATAGTTTATATTACTTGTCGGTTAATATTTGGGATAATTTTTATCCCGAAAAACTAAAGGGTTCCTAGGAGTAAAAAGGAATGTGAAAATATTATTTCAGCAATCAATAGTGTTTGCGAAACGGATGAAATTTTGGGATGAAATGTCATAGGGTAAAACTGGGTAATACGCCCACTTGACAAAACGCCTCACTGGCCTAGCACTCAAACAAACAAAGCTACGCAACTCACAAACGCGTGTACTCGTCAGTCACCCGGCAACATGGCTGACGCTCACGAGCGATTTGTGCTATTAAATAAAAAAATATAAAGAAATTTGGTTTATTGGCGTCCGTACAATTTGTGGTGAGTTTCAGACTAATTTGAATTTCTATACTGCTATGTTTTTCATACCAAAATAATCCGCACTGTTATAATACGTTTGAAACTCGCGTCTTTTGATTATTTCGTGCGTTGTAACCTTGAACCTGTCGGCAGGAATGCGGTGGGGCATTTTATAAATCAAAATTGACAATATGCCCCACTTGCTGTTGTATAAAATGCCCCGGGTATCTAATCGACAATAAAAAGTTTTCACTGGGTATTAAGTTAACTTTACGGTGACGCTTTTGATTTTAGTAATAATTGTGATAGGAATACATATGTTCGAACTATAGGCTAATGCTTCAAGTGTCGCTTTTTGGATCCAATTTAAGAGTCCATTTCAAGAGATGATGAGCAAAAATATGGCGACCGGATATTACTAATGTTAGTAACTAGATTCTTAGTTACTAACATTAGTAATCGGAAAAATAGATCGGGGTTTCACTCAAATAATATTAAGGCTTAGGTAGGTTTGTACTTCTCGGAATCATCCCATGAGGGTCTGATTCTGAGAAGGGTTTCTTTGCGGATCCTTTTCATAAGAGCCTAATGATGAGCAGGGACATGGCAACTGAAAGTCAGTAAAGGTAATGAGTGATATCAGGCGTTCATTTCTATACACTGCCAACGCTCTAATTCTGCTGTTTTATTTTGATAATGACAAGTTTTTGTAGATTATATCCCGTAAATACGAACAGAAGACACTAGAGCGATCATAGACCGCGGAAGACTTAGACTTAGGTCTGTACGACCGCATAGCCTCTTCTAAGTCTCTCTTCTTCTCTTCTCTTCCGCATATATATATAATAGGCAGATCCAAAGTACCTCTTGGTCGCAACCCAGTTTTTTGTGTAATCGTTGTGGACGAAAAGCCAAGAGATAATCTACTAGGTAAATGTTAGGTGATAATCTGTCAACTTGTCTCAGAAGTTGTTTCAGTATTTTAAGAGTATTAAGTATGTTGATCTCAATGAAAACATTAAAACTCTTATTCAAATATTGCTATTACTAAGGTGAAAATTTTACTTAAAGACTGAGCGTTTACCTCATTTTGTTATAGATTAAATTTTGTGTTATTTGTTTATAATTTGTTGTTCCAATTGGTTCGGAAATATTATTATTACACTGGGGCATTTTATAATACAGGTTGGGGCATATTACCCAATGGTCGTTATATAAAACGCCCCACCTAAGTTTTTTTTATAGTAGGTCCTATATTTTATGAGATTGCCAAAATTACTAAGTGCTATAACGTTAAGAAATAACTTAATTATGTTCCTCAATAAAAAGTTAAAACTTTGATTATATCTTAAACAGTTTTTTTCTAAATAATATTTTATTGAATGGTGGGGCGTATTACCAAGTCTTACCCTATGACAAAACAAAGATACAAGTAAGATGCTTTTTATCCCGAAAAATAAAGGGTTCCTGCGGGATAGGGGTTAAAAGTTAAGTAACAGTTTTATTGCACCAATCGATTCGTGTTGGCGGCACGGATCTAATCTTAACAAGAAATATCATCAAAATAAAGATATATCTAGGTAATTTTAAGGGTTCCGTATTTAAAGAGTCCGAAACTAATGAGTCCAAACAGAGCCCTATTATTAAGCCTAAAATGGGCTAATTCTATTGATTCGTTAGAAGCGCGAGAGGAAAATGTCATCTAAGCTATGTTTGTCATTCACCTTCTGGTGACTGTCAGTAAGTTTAATATGCAGTACCACCACAAGAAAAAAAATACCACGCGAGCAAAGCCGCGGGCAAAACCTAGTAACAGCATAAAGCCTTTCGTCTCTGAGCAAACAACCGGACTAGGGAAGAAAAAAACTTCCGTAGTCCGGTTGACCGGACAACTGAACCGTACTTCGGGCAAAGAGTGAACATTCCGTAGGCACTGCAAAAACAGGGAAGTCTCAACATCATCCTGAAAATATTCTTGTATTGGACGTATAGGGTATTTAGCGATTACGATTTACGATATTTTTAGACGACTGCCCAAAAAAGAAGTGTAATGTTTTTGGGATTAATGTATGTTTGTTTGTATGTATGTGAGTTTCTTTATTCCACCATAACTTTTAAATGCCTGAACAGATTTAGGCGTTTGGGGTATCTTTAGAATTCTTACATCACCCCGAGTAACGTAAGAAACTTTTTATTTTTGAAAAAAAAACAATTGTGGCAGAATTGCTCCATTTTCAAATGCATTTTCTTTTTTCGTATTTTTCAATATGGGTATCAAATTGAAGAGGGCATTTTTGGCAGGGCAGGCGTGTTTTTTTAGCTATTAAGCTAGTTATTGGTATACCTGGCCATAGACCGCCCGTGTACAGACCCTGACAATACGCCTTGAAGAGCGTAATTTTAATTTACCTGGTCCTTACAAAGAGCGAATCTACCCTACGCTCCCTCTCTATATCAACATAGTCTTTGAGACGACGCGCGACGGTAAGGAAATGTCCAAGATATTTAAACCTATGTACCCGCTGCAGGTTCAATCCATTTAAGATAATCTGAGGGATACATTCGGGACACTTACCTGCGGCCTTAAATACCATATACTCACTCTTCTTAAAATTATATGCAAGACCATGTGACGCAGCGTAAGTCGCACATACTCTCAGCATCTCTCCAATAGCACTGGAAGTCGGAGCCACGTCATCCGCGTAGCTGATGTTATTAATTCTAACACCACCGCATGCTGCTGAGTCCGACTCTTAGATCATTAACATACAGGTTGAAGTCAGCAGTCAGAATTCATCATACAGTTGATATCGCATATTAAATTATTATAATTAGCGATGGTAGCCTTACGGTGCGACTAGTGCGACTTACAATCTAACGATACCGGGTTCGGTCCTATAGGCTCTGCACCAATGACGTTTCTAAGTTATGTGCGGTTTTCTATTGCTCCGTGCTTCGGAGGGCACTTTAAGCTGTCGGTCCCGGCTGTTATTGACCATTTTATTACAGCCCAGACTTTGGCACGAACAAGAAGAACAGGTATTTTATTTGGACGGAAAACCTACAAAATAATTTTCGAAATGAGGATATTGAAATTCGCTTGCATCTATTTTCGCTTGGGAATCAAATTACCGCTACTTGCCATGTCTGCCGTTGTGGAAAACATCGTTGCAATCGTCGTTGGAGGATGGTCGTCTAGACGATTCCGGTTCAGTATAGAATGTGTTGACGTGAAACGTCTTTAAACATACAGGTACCAGGGCAGAAAAGTGAAAAGGTCTACGATGTATATTAAAAAAACGGGGTGTTAAATTAAGTAAAAATCTCAAAAGTGGCTGCAGCGCACGGAAAGTCCGTACTAATATAAAGATTAGGCACATTGTTGGAAAGAAGAAGTTCTGGAGCACACAACGGTAACTTAAAATCCAGCACAGAGCGAACGAGAGAGTTGCAGGAGCGGATCAAATTGTACGCGGCGTAGACGTTTCACGACAAAGAAACGGCCGTGCGTCTCGACACAGCCCCACCCATTTTTTTTTATTTTGGTTTGAATGCATTTGTATACCTAACTAAGCTTTCTCTTCCAATCTTGCCTCCTTCAACAAAAGCTTATTTTACATGACCATGTGTTGTTGCAGCTATCTCTGATGTTATGCAGTACGATCTTTAAATTCCTCAGCTGACAACCCAATTAAGTCACTAAATGTCGTAAGTGCGCGCATGAAAGTCACCTGCGTGACAACTTTTATTTATCGGCGCGAGCTTTCTGCGCGTACGCAGGCGTGTTAACCACGCTAAGAAGTCATTGGCCAATGACTGAGGTCAATACTACAATAGCAATATCTGGAATTCAAGGGTGGGAATTTATGAAGTACTCGTTTAGGTAACGAATTATTGGATAACGTCACCAAGAATTTCAATGAACTAAACTCCTTTGGTCCCTATTCAAATGGTTCTGTTTTATGAATGAATCTACAATTGATCGAAGTAAACAATCGCGCAACGTGTTGAAGTATATTTATCACTTTGAACTAATGCGATAAAAAACAATAATCTACTGGTACCTAATATCTATTTTGTATGTAGATATATAGATTCTATAGTATGCAATGTCTCACCATGGTCAACGTGATCCCATCTTGAGTTCATTTAATGTCACGGTATTGGTTCAATTCGATAAATTAGCAAAAGAAGCGGTCGATTTATTAAAAAAACACATTAAGGGCACTTTGATCTGACGCCGAGGTTTCTTTAGGTTGCCATCAGGGGGAAATTCTTGGGTTATCTTATCAGAAACTGATATAAAAGCTTTACATATGCGATTGTACATGTTTTAAATGTTCACATTTTAGTTGTTAATGTAATTATATTGCCTTCTTCCGGTCATGATAACGTTATGTAGGGAGCTAAGGCGCATTGAGAAGTTGAGATCTGACATTGAAATATTCCACGCAATTAGATGTCAGCAGTTTTTTTTTTGGTTTAGTCGACATTGGACCTATTCGCAAAACGACTTACCATTAAAATGAAGACCTATTGAATGACTTAATGACTTATTCTTAAAAAGGCCTGTTCGCCGAATGACTTATTCTTAAAAATACCTGTTCTCCGAATGACTTATTCTTAAAAAGGCCTGTTCGCCGAATGACTTATTCTTAAAAAGGCCTGTTCGCCGAATGACTTATTCTTAAAAAGATTTGATACCGTCTTGTGCACCAAAATATTGAGTTCAGTTAATTACCAGATGCTGTTGAAATCATTGACATAAGAAATACTGAAGAGTATAAAACATACATATGTGTAAGTTTATGTTTTATTTATAACATATGTGTAAGTTTTGTTGATGATACAAAAGAATATGTAAGTGACATAGATACCGGCACAATAAATATATAACTTTTTGGGCATGTGCCTTTATTAACTAACAACTAACTAGGAACTCTGACACCAGAGGCCAGCACTACCTCATACGACAAACAAACAACAAACAAACTAGGAACTACAAAATTAACTAGATAACCAGTGTAACCACTACATGAAACAGTGGGACAAGCCATTACAGACTTATAGGAAGTCCAAGTGCTCTAGCCCATTAACATAAAATATACCTAGTAATAAGTAGGTTGCTAAATCATAGCTGTTCACAAAATTAATATTTCAAAGGAACAAATTTAAAAATAATCACAACTCGGTTAAACACGAAGACTAGATTAGAAATGATTAAGCTCAGCCGATCTGATAGAGTAATGCGGTCAATTATAAAACATTCCGCAGTTTTACATTAATGGCTTCGTTAACATTTTTTACAATTATTCGAAATAATTGGATAAATAAAACTTTCACTTCATAAGTTGAATATTATCTGCGATCAAAGGAAATTATTAATAATTATAATTATATTAAAACAATGGTTAAAATATTTGTTTGTAATACCTACTTCATTTAGTAAACGGCGTTGCTTCTCATTGAATTATTGCAGTTCTTTGTAGTGTTCTCAGTGAATAGTAATTGTGTGAAGAATGACGCATTATTTAATTACAACATGACCTAGCCTAACCTTAGCCATTAATTTTATTATTTCTTTAGTTGCTATATGTTTAAATATTTGCAGAGGCCTGCACTGCAGTGTTATGGGAAACTTAAAATATACACCTACATTAAACAAAATGTTATACATGTTATAGAAAATTCCTCATTTATATGTAAATAATAAAATTACCTACAACTTTCTTAGATAACTTTCATTCTAATCACTGAATTATAAGAACCTATTAAGCACATTCTAAGATAAATAATTTCAATAATTGACCTCGAAATTCTGAAACCTCAGTTGGAAATTCATGTTGGATGTTAGACACTTAATATAAAATCGCACTACCCCTATCTACTCGTACCTACCCAAAATGTCCAATTGACCTCTTTTTAAGATGAATTGACCGTTCTATATGTGAGGTATTCGAGCTAATTAACAAATTAGTTCTTGGTTATATGCTCGAAGGGTGCAGTGTACAAAATTAAAGATGTCGGTTCGACAATCGAGAATCAAAAAGACAAATAAAGTTTATGAAAGTTTCTTATTTACAGTGTTTTCATTAAATACATAAACTTTAACACACTTTCCGAAACGCCGCAACTATGAAAATTTCCGTTCGAAAACTTTTGAACCTCACTTCGGATGTTTTTCTAAAACATTATGTTTATTACTACCACAAAGATCATCGCACCGCTTAGAAACATCAGCGACTGCCGACCTTTCTTTAACCTGCCTCATTACTCATCTTGACTCGCTTGCAGGAACAGTTCACAATAATGGGCCAACTGTACAAATTTGCTCAGTCTATGTTAACGTCTCATCGGCATTAACATCGAGATTAACTGTTAATGATGCAGTAATAAGGAGCATTATCGCGATGTCGCCAGGTCGGCAGGTTGCAGCCGTGGAACAGAGGTCGCGACGTCCTGATGACATTGGCCTAATTGGAAAATGACTTTATCTCCGACCTCCAAACGAGCCATTCAACGTTTGTAAGTCTGCGAAACTGCTGTGGGAACGATCGAGCATGAGATCTTAATAAAACCCAAACATCATGCCTAAACTTTTATTCAAATTGATCTGCATTTAAAATCATAACATAATAAAATCTATAACATAATAAACAGATTGCATAATCAAAATTTTCAACTTAAAAAACTAGGAATGCAATCCTAGGTATTGCCATGCATTAACCAAAACTCGAAATTAAGTTGCGAATTGTATTAAAACCTAAAATCAAGTTTAATTCAGCAGGGCGTAGCGACAATTATTATTGATCTCATTGGTTTATAACAATATTCACAGATTGTTGAAGTAAACATATTTCCATAATCATAAATAATCAAATAATTAAACATGTCAAATTAATCGTATGTCTGACCATGTGATATAAGGTAAAACATACAAATTATAGCATAAGAAGTAATAGTAATTATAATGTCATGCACACTCGCGAGTTGATATCAATAAAAAGTAAAATTACAAGTCATGCTTTAGAAAATTTTAGTATTTGTTAGTCAATATAATTGAAAACTTTAACCCGACGAACACAATTCTATTATAATAAACTTAAATCTAAACAAAACGAGTTAGAACCGGGAAGGAAAACGGAAAAACGTTGTAAAGATAAAGTCGTTTCAAGTCATGGAACTTATAAGCTAGATCATCTTTGCGTTTTCCTCCGCGATCTTACTATGACCGACGGACGTATGGTAAATAACGAGATACATATGATAATTGGACTGCTAAGAGTTACAAATCAATTCATCCTACGAACTGACAAAACTACAGTTAGCACTATCACGAAATAAAAGTTGGAATAAAATTAAAAGAACAAGTGATGAGCGTTAACTGCACCTTTAATTGCGATTCAGAAGTTAATAGGACAGAAGACAAATGAAATAATAGTAACACAAAGAGCCTAATATAACGTGGTGGACAGAGAAGAGCTACAGATGTAATATTAGATTTTGCGCTGGACGTGTCGCGTAGAATCTGCAACAATAGAAATTTAGTTTTAGAAAAGCCACTTCATAATAATGCAACACATGACAGGATGCACAATGGAGTAAAATTTGACAAGTTCTAAGAGTCTATCAAATAAATAATGATCGATATCCTACATCATAAGGTACACGCAAATACTCGACGAAACATCTGCATAAACGTTAAAAAAACTGATCCCTTGTCAAATAACGAACTCAATTAAAATGAAGAAACGTTAAGTCACGCTAAAATAACTTGGAAGTCCCCTTGTAGGCACTTCGCAGCGATGACGCGGCTACAAATTAAGATCAATGTAAGTTTGAGTACCATTCATCAATTTGATAATAACACATTTGCAAAGCAGTGAATCGCTGTGGCATTCTAAAATTGGTTATATTACGCTGTGTCGAATGCGGTAATAAATCCGAAAAGGGGTGGAGAGATTAATAAGCGGCGAATGAGTCAGCGTTCAAGTTGTCCGCGGCGCAGTTTACCTATCAATGATGGAGTGAATTATCATAGATTTGAGTACATTATTGTCCTGTGAGTTGATGAAGTTTTTGGGACATGTAAGCTTTTTTTTTGAGACCTCTTGAAGATGTGTGTGAGAGACTGCATAACAGCTTATAAATCTGCCTATTAGAGGCTCAATTCGAGCGCTTATACAGAAATCGGTTTTTGAATAGTGACCAGCGTTACCCCTCGTATTTAGCGTTTAAAGTTCAATGAGATTACCTTCAGTTTCATGGACGGATAAATAATACACTTGAATCTTGAATTTAATGATATTTATTTGTGACACTTCAATTATACAAATCTATTTATATTTGTTTCTAGAAAATCAGCTGCGTCAATAAAGCTTCGTAATCTGTCCGAATGGACAGTAACGTCCTAATTATATCGCGTTACGAAAGCAAAACAAAGAGAGCCGGCGGTGAGGGCACGATTGTCGGCGCCTAGCAACAGCGACCGTCTTTCGTCGGTTATCACGATACGACGTAACGTTATCAATCAGTTTCGTCATGCCCTCGATTCTACCCACGCCCTACGGTAATCTCGACTATTTACCCCGTTTCTTAATCCTACATAACCTCCAAATTAACCAGACCCCTCATTACTTCAGTTGTTCAGACATTCGGGGATCTTTCTAATTTGCCAAAACAGCCATTCTTTAAAGACCTACGTTTATCAGCGACAAAACCGCATAAAAAGGTCTTCATTACTGGTTTCTGTGAAATACTGTCGAAAGCATTTATCCCTTTTTCCTGATTGCGGCTGCCCATTCCAACTGACTTGATTCTTTCTGGCATTAATTAATTAAACTATTTATTCTGTGGTTATTCAAAATGCAGTCACTAAAAACTATTAAAAAAAAACGATTTTATCTAAGTAAATTCTATTAAATTTACAAAATAGTTTCCTGAGAACTGCCTTATCCGATCCTTAATCGTGCCAACGATAGAATTTTACATATGCATAAGGATAATTAGTATAAATTAGCAGTACAGAAGGTTAATATTGAACATTGACAGTTTTTTATTCCGAGCTGAGTAGTTATTATGAATGGTGGTGCTTTAATTAATGAACCAAAAATCCTGGGTCTGGTATCTGGTGAAATGATGATAGAGAAGCAAGTTTTAATCGTATATTATAGGATATTAATTCAGGACAGTAATTCCTCACTTCCTCTAGTTGAGGGGTCTGTACCCTTGCGCCTCCCCTTCCATTAATTGTATGACAATAGTACGTATATTAAAGCAGCGATATTATAATATAAACTTGTACATTGTTGCCAGACTGTTTAATTGAAATTTTAAAAATATTATAATTTTTCTCTTTATAACACCATTTAGATGTTTTTATTAAACGGTTTTATTTAGGTTGCCCTGTTTGTTGTTTTTTGTTTGCTTGGGACTAATTTAGTAATTGAAAATTTTACCCCTTCCTTTTGACCGATTTATAGAAATTGGTAGAATTTGGTAGGTACACACCTTTAGTCCCCTCAATATGGATATTAAATGATTTCATTAGTAGAAACAGTCCATCGTGAAAATTCCAAATCTAAGATGGCCGCCACCACACAGACTTGACAAGTAGAACACATACATAAAACTTTAGAAATAAATAAAAACTAAAAACTTGAAAATAAAATATGTAATAAATATAAAGAAGATAATGTAATAAAATCTAAAAATAAAATAATATCATGGGGCGTAGCGCAATTTGAGTAATATAAGTTCGACTCGTTCCACGATTTTAACTGGAAGATAATGATTGCTAGCATTAAGTTCGCCTAAGTACCTATCTTATATGTGCAATAAAGAATTTTCTATCTTCACATCTATCTATTTTATTTTATTTTTTAGCACAATATTTTCTTTACAATCATCATCAGCCTATATCTGTCCACTGCTGGACGTAGGCCTCTCCTAATGCACGCCACTGAGCTCGGTCTTCAGCTTTCCATATCCATTTTCTTCCAGCCGCTTTTCTCAGGTTTTTTTCGCAGGAAGTCACTCCACCTGGCTACAGGGCGTCCTAGACTACATTTGACTAAACGTGTTCTCCACTCGAGAACTCTTCTACCCCAACGGTTAACGGTTCTTCGGGAAATGTGACTTAAGCTTGCTTATCCTCTGAGTTATCCTAGTTAGTCCTTCAGAGAAACACCAAGCATAGCTGTCTCCATAGCTCGCTGAGAGACCTTAAATTTGTGGACTAGTTTGACCGTGAGTGTCCACGTTTCGGCTCCATAGGTAATGACTGATAGGACGCACTGATTGAAGAGTTTTGTCTTCAGGCACTGCGGTATGGACGACGAGAAGTCTTGCCAAATGCTGCCCAACCCAGCAAAGTCAAATTATTTTATTGAGTTTTTTATTAAGGATTTGATTAAAATTTTGAAAATGACATCCCCGTAGAGTTTTTTGGTGCTCTCTTCTCTAACGGGCGTATTTCCGAAGCACCTAGAGTCAGAAGGTTTTTTTTTACCTTTCCCGTGAAAACTGAGTCAGGCAATTTTATAATTTAACCTAATTTACCTAATTTTATAATTTAAATTTAAATTAAATTATATTTAAATAAGATTTTGTTTTCTTGTTCATGATATGTTAATTTTAATATTAAGTTAAACTTGTAAAAGTGCTGTTAATTTGCCTATTTACAATACAGTACTTTGACTTCGCGCATGGTTCGATAAGGATAAATTGCAAAATTACTGGGCATACGAGAATGGACAAATGGTGTCTCTTGGAGGACCACCTTAGTGCAGTACCTCAGAGTTTAATGTTATTCAACACTCTTGGTGGCACTGAAATGGTTTCGTCCAGAACGACAGTTCATCATTACGCGAGCGACTTCTCGTTACGAAACTACGTAACAAACTATTAACTTTAAGTTTAGTAAACCTTTCATTGTTCTTGATGGTAAGTTTTGTATGGTTACTCACACTCGCTCTTTTGAACCACAAGAAGAAGAGTTTAGAAGAGATATTCGAATAAAGGTAAAACCACAAATTTAAAATTGCCATAAAATCTAGATATTTGTGCACTTCTCCACAACGACTACATTTGTTTTTGAAAACTCTTTTTTTTCAGCAACGATTAGATTATGAGAGTCATAGAATTGGGAAATCTCAAACCAACCAATTCAATTCAGGTAACAGTTGCCTCATCGGGCCTGGCGTCACTCCATTCAGAAATCTGACCACCTGTGCCTGGATTACCTTTCCACCTTTCGACAATCGAAGTCCTAATGAATCAACAGTGACCCATTGACACACATGTAGTCATTAAGGCCCGCTGGGCTTCATTGTCCGACATAGGTTCATGGAGCCATGGCAACTGCACACCTGAACAAATCGGCGACAATGCTATGTACATAATATTATGTATACACCTGTGGAAAGAACTGCTGTTTGTATTTGTGACGCAAGTCATTCTCTCAATATGAGTGGAACCGTGTGTTTGTCTTGAGGCTCCCTGAGTTTTGCCGTCGGCAGGTTTTTCAGCGTTTTGTCTGGTGTTGCAGTATTTGTTATACAACCAAGTGACGAAACGTGCATATAGAGCCCATAACAATTTTGTAGTATCGCTCGGCACCGTGACAAAGTCCCTATGCCACCAATGTCACTGGGCTCCTCAGCCTGAAAGATTGAGACGTCAGTCTCACATGTCCTGTAATAGTTTCCCTAAACAAAACCAAATTATACACACTAGTTAGCAAAATAGCTTGGCATTGTTTAGTGCATAGTATGCATTACTTGATGTCTATATTTAATTTGCTAGTTTTAAATTTTCTGTTTCTGCAAAACTGACCAACACCAAGTGTACCACGTTAGTTAGGGAGTTTGCGATTTCATCTTGTCCTCAAACTTTCACGGGAGTGTGCGTTTATTGCTTGAACACAAACTTTCACAGGAGTGTGCGTTTTTTGCTTGTAGGTACTCAAACTTTCACGGGAGTGTGCGTTTTTGCAAACTTTCACATGAGTGTGCGTTTTTTGCTTGTAGGTACTCAAACTTTCACGGGAGTGTGCGTTTTTGCTTGTACACAAACTTTCACGGGAGTGTGCGTTTTTGCTTGTACACAAACTTTCACGGGAGTGTGCGTTTATTGCTTGCACTCAAAGTTTCACTGGGAGTTTGCGATGTTTGCTTGTACTCTACTCATATAAAACTATTGTTTGCCTCTTTTTAATTTTGTTCGCAGTCGGGTTTTTAATTTTGTTCATAATAAATTTATTTTTACTTTAAACTTTTGAGTTTCCCTTATATATTTTTGAATGGTCTTTTACCTTTATTTTTATACCTCACTCGATAGGTTTTTCTTAGTAATTTTTTTGTTCCGTCGGAAATACAATATGGCAGATGTAAGCTGCCTTTCGTGATTAAGACGAATCCAATGATAACTAATTTATCAAAATCCATCAAGCTGTTTAGGCTGTAGGACGCGCCAAAGAAACGTACAAACAAACAAACATAAATACAACACAAACACATAACCCTCCACAGTCAGGTAAAAATAGCAATACTCCCCGCGCATTTAATTCTCAAAGACATAAAATTCAGCGATTCCAGCTAGCCATATCGCACATTCCAATACCAAGGCAATTAACTACCATGTTGTACTATTATTTGTTCTGTGACATGACTCGCTTACTTACTTACACGTTTATCGAAAGCGACCTATTTTACAACAATAAATATTATTTTACATTTTGTATTAGAACCAATTGCAATTTATACGTCAACGAGTGCACTCCGGGACCTGGAACGGTTGACTTGTTTGCATAAGGAAAAGAGGTGATTTCGACGTTTCATCTGAATGTAGGTACATATTGCAAAAGTTTTAAGATAGCTCCGCCGGTGTGTGGAGTTTCCTCTTTAGTGTTTTTACCCGACTGAGGAGAGTTATGTGTTTGGGTTGTATGTATGTTAGTTTGCTTGTACGTTTCTTAACGGCTTAATGGATTTTGATTAAGGCGGGGTAATCTCTCAATTGTTTGTCCTGCTCGTCCAGGTGAAGTGTGAGTGGGAGAGGTGATACAGCTCGGTAGTCGATTTTAGATAAATTTTGTGCTTTTTTATAGAAGTCTCATTTTTTTAAATCTCTTTCTTGGCAATCGTTTGACCACGATCTGACCTGATGGAAAGCGATGATGTGGTCCAAGGTGTAGCACATTTGCCTAGTTGATACCTATTCACTCTTGACTTGAACACACCAGGGTAATATTTTACCGGAAACACTGACGAGGGCAGGGCATTCCACTCCTTAGAAGTTCTTATAATAAATGAAGAAGCGTAACGCTTCGTTCTGGTGCGTGGTATTTCAACCATTTAAGGATGGCGCTTTGCCGATCGTCTAGTCGTATGGTAATGGAAAGGTGATGGGGGAATCAGATTGTGCAGTTCTTGCGCACACTCTCCATATTGCAATCTGTAGAATACCGACAGGCTTGCGACCTCACGTCGATTCGCCAGACTTTGAAGCTTACTCTTTACCAAAGTGTCATCTCCAATGAGTCTCATAGCACGAATAAAACTCAATTAAAAAAAGTGTTCGGTTATTTGTCTAGTTTAATAGAGTAGCTATTTAATTATCTAAAAAAAAAAAGTTGCTGTCGCTGAAAATAACGAGAACAGCGATGCAACAACGGTATGCGGTAGTTCGTGTTTTTCTTCCAAGGATACGAAGCTATTTCTGAAAGTTCTGTCGGTTATTTGTTTAGGTACTATACTTTTCTATCCACAGTATTTTTTGGTTCGCATTATGTTGTTTCATTACGTCTTTCTCGGCGTTTTGCTATTCGTCCTATTTGCTGACTTCGGGACTGACCCCGCCTTAAAGAGGTATTATTGGATTCATCTTAATCACGAGATATATGAAATGTGAAGAAAACTAGTATGGTGCCTGACAGCTGCCATATTGTATTTCCGACGTAACAAAAAATGACCAAAACCTATCGAGTGAGGTTTCAAAATACAGGTCTTTCAAAAAAATTCAATTTTGGATTATTCAAGTTAATGTGAATACTATAGTCTAATGTTGCAATTGCAACTATTAAAGTAAAGTAAAATGTGTAAGTAAAAAAGAAACATTAAAATCATATAAATACTAGCTGCGTCCCGCTGTTTCACCCGCGTCCCTCAGAAACCATACATTTTTTCGGGATAAAAAGTAGCCTATGTGCTAATCCAGGGTATAAGCTACCCCCGTACCAAATTTCATCCGGAGCCGTTTAAGCTTGAAGAAGTAACAAACATACACACACACACACACAGATCCATACATACAAACTTTCGCCTAAGAAGTATTATAATATTAGTGTGATTGCGGGGCGGTCAGCCCGTTTTCTATATTTTATATGTATTTTTATAATAATTGAACTTGTTTTACGTACGCTTTTATCCTTCGTCTATCGCGTAGATGATACGTGAAGATGTATGAATGAAGGGTGGAATATAACAAATACTAATTATTTAAATTTACACGAGAAAGTGACGATAGCTCCGAGAAATTACAATGGATAGCTACATTTAAAATTGAAGTAATAAAACAATGAGAAAATAAAATATGAGCAATTTTATTAGAAAAACTGAACATTGGACTCAGTGGCACACATCTATCATATATCTATAAAAAGCAGTAAGTAAGAAAAGTCTGTACACAGAAGATAATTAAACAAATATAAGCTGCTGAACAAGTATTTTTTTTAAATGTTTTTTATCTGTCCGCGCATCACTAAGAACTACTGGCCTGATTGTGATACGATTTTTCACTGTTGAATAGCTTAGGTTTAGACTTCAAAATTGGTGTACTTGGTATCTCAATCCGATGAGTAGAAGCCGAGCAATCGATAAAACTATATCTGTACGTTTGGTATTTTGTAAATAGTGGTATTTTTGGTCCTGGAATAACATATACTCGTAGTTTACTTTTACCCCACAGAAATTAGCACGCGGGCTAAACCGCGGGCACAGCTAGTTCACTATAAATTATGGATGATGATGATAGCATTTGCGAATTTAAAATTAGTAAACCGATTAATATTAATGAAACATAATAATTCTTCATTCATTACACGACTGCACAAAAAAGTAGTGTAATGTGTTTAGGGTTCATGTATGTTTGTATGTATGTATGTGACTTTATTTATTCCACTATAGCTTTTAAACGCCTGAACAGATTTGGATGTATGGGGTATCGTTAGAATCCTTGCATCATCCCGAGTAACATATAGCCCACATTTTTTACATTCAATTTTGCGGTAGTATTTTGAAAAGAGATAAGAAAAACTTTGGATTTTACAAGAAGGGTATCAAATTGAAGGCCTTGGTGAGGATATTACAATAATATATAATTTATTGGCATAACTTAAAACTTCTCAATAAACATATGCAATAAAAAAATTAACTTGTTTTTGACTTTTTAGCTCGATTTTTGGCTGGGCAGTCGTGTTTTATATAACGTAATAGGCTAATAATGAACAAAACTACACTCGGAGACACCTACTATCTAATGAACAAACATACACTCGGAGACACCTACTATCTAAACTAAAGCAACACTAAATCATATCTGTGTGGATCATAAACTAATAAACTGAGGAAATCCAGTTGATAAACTGCCCATATAGAGCTGTAGACCGCCGCCGCTACCGTGCGGCCCCATTTATCTAAATAATATAATAAGTTTATCTGTCGATAGCGGAGGCGAAGGCCGGTTCCTATCGACGCTCTATCGAGGCTATATCTACATTGTATCGACGTCTGATTATGGATTTATATAAAGACTGGTTGTGGCCGCGGCTTTGCCCACGTGGCCATTTCTCTGGGTTAAAAGTAACCTGTGTGTTATTCCAGGACCTAAACTACCCTTTAAGGTACAAAATACCAAATGTCGTTCAGCCGTCATATAGTTTTTAATCGATTGCTCGGCTTCTAATCGTCGGATTAAGGTACCAAGTACTCCCGTTTTATAGTCATTATCTAAGCTATCCAACAGCGAATAGAAACACTATTATTTACTGTGTGGTAATAGCAGGGAATTGTCCTAAACACTTTTTTTACCTTCTCTAGTAAGCTCCTTTTAAGCCTGTGTAAGAAATTGTTTTTTTTTTGTATATTTTTTATGAATGAGGTACAATTTTACTATAGGATCAAAGGGCACGACAAAAATCTAATACTAACAAAGATAATTTAAAAAAAATGGCTTAGGGTTCTTAAAATAAGCAACTGAACAAGAATTTTACATAAAAATGGTGTTTGTTCTTGTCTGTCTGTGTGTTCGCGTATCACGTAAAAACTAATGGACCGATTGCGATCCAGTTTTCACTGTTGAGTAGCTTAGAGTTTGAGTTAAGAACATGGTATCTTAATCCGATGATAAGAAGCCGAGCAATCGATAAAAAATATCGGATGGCTGAACGAAATTTGATAATTTATACTTTATAGGTATTTTTGGTCCTGAAATAACACATAGGCTACTATTAACCCTGACAAATTACCACGCGGGCATAGATTTTATACTGATTTATTTGTGTGTTTACGCATCACGTAAAAACTACTAAACCGAATGCGATGCGGTTTTCACTTTTGGATACCTTAGGGTTTGACTTAAAAACTGGTGTACTTGGTAACTCAATCCGATGAGTAAAAGGCAAGCAATCGATAAAAACAGTTTGACGGCTGAAGGAATTTTGATCAAGTGGTATATTGTTATTTCAGGTCTTGGAATAGTACATAGAGAACTTTTAACCTAGAAATACGAGTATGAACACGCGTGCGAAGCCGCGGGTGCAGCTAGTAACTATATAAGGCGGGCAAAGCCGCGGGCATTGCTAATATTACATAAAGTTTGCAGTGTTCGATGACGGAACTGGAAATATACATTGTGATTCCTTAGGACCTTCGAAGAAATACACAAGAACAAATAAATAAAAAAAATAACCCCGGATCACATCAGTTTTGAGACATAAAAACCGCATCAAAATGGGTGGTCCATTCATTTTAGCTACGATTCGCACCCCTTTTTTCTCAACTCCCTCCCCCCTTTTTCAACTCCCTCCCCCCCTATAGGTATAGCTAAGAACCATCTCCTTTACCTCAGCTTTGAAGCTTTAAAAAAACACATCGAAATCGGTACATTCGTTTGGGAGCTACTATTCTCACTACTTGTGGTGTGCGTGTCGCGTGGTCGCGTGATATGTAGTCGATTAGTTATGTGTGCTGCCCTGGCTCAAAGCTATGGAGAGCGGCATTTTACTTTTTATGATGATTAAGTTTAGTTACCTTATTTAATAATTAAAGAAGCCGTCTCCACTATAAGCGAGGCATGCGCGGAGTTTTTGAATTGCACGGAGTTTTGGTGGAACACGAATCGGGTGAACTTAGTGACTCCTTATTTTTATCTTTCATCGAAGCTTAGGACAGATCGTACTGTCATCCATACCATTGTCGTACTACTCGGATTTATACCTACTGATTATATTATAATAAATATAATTGTGATATTTCTGTACTTACCGCAGCCGCAAGTCGTGAAATTGCGCTGATATTACTGATAACGTGCCGTAACTAGTACCTGGAACAACAAATTGATATTTATTAATATTGATAATCAAAAGGCCACAGAGGATTAAAGTCAAATTAACATTCTTTAGCTTTCATTGATCAATTTTGATTAAGCAAAATTATCTAAGCTACTGTAATGGAAATCCCCACTTACATAAACGATAAGAAATTAACCTAGTCGGAGGAACATTTAAAAAGATATATTTACTGGTAGAAGAGTATGGCCAGAGCGAAAATTATTATGAGACAAGCCTTCAAAAGGCTAGTTCAGTGACTCGTCCCACAAACAATCGTCCCAATGGGACAAGATACTGAATTTAAAAAAAAAGTTTTTCTTTTCAGTTACTCGTCCCATTGATTTTATCCTCATTTTTTTTAACAATATCTATACTAAGTAACGTCAGCAACAAAAATGTTTGAAGTTTATTTATTCAAGTTTATTAGTTAGGTTTCGTTTATTTGATTTCAATAGAAACATGACTTATTTAATGGAAATAGAATATAATTACAAAAAAAATGAGACGCAGCACTACTTTTCCTCACATCGCATGGTTGGTGTTGCACTTTTAGACAAAGGATTTAAGGACAAGCTAGTTAGAGCTATACGATAAAGATCTCATTGTATTGCAGATAGAGTAGTGTGTAGTCGTCATTATCTGTAAATTTGAGCAAAAATCTGTGCCTCCGTTTAACAAACAGCGCAGCGTTGTAAGATTTCATTATTATAAGATAATAATTAGTTATAACACCAATGTGTTGATCTTATTTCTAATAAGTGCTCATATACATTAACTTGATACTGTAAAGGTAAGCCTTAAACTGTAAAATATTTGGCTTTTGTTTGTAAATATTATGTTTTGATGTTTAACTTAATATCTACTTAAAATGCCTCAAGTTATTACAAGGCCAATATGAACTATATTTAAAGTAGTGTTACATAAATAGTATGTTCAATGTATAAGTTATTTTATTTTCATATCATGTTCATTCGTTCATTCATATTAAAGATATAATATATTTGTCTTGTCTTGCTAACAAATAAAAAAAATACAAAAAATAATAATTTGGAAATGAAAAAAATACAATAATTTCAAGGGAAATGGGTTGGTTTAAACTATTGAACATTGTAGTTGTCTACATCTACACTAATATTATAAAGAGGTAAAGTTTGTTGTAAATTAGTTTGTTACAGCTAATCTCTGAAACTACTGAGCCGAATCTGAAAAATCGTTCACTGATAGAAAGCTACACAATTCCAGATGGACATAGGCTCCTTTTTTAATCGCAAAGTTTCCATGCTGAGACGTAGGGCACGCCAACTAGTAATTAATAAATTGGAATGAATTAAGTAGTTAATTTATATGTCACAACCAAAACCCTTGGCTTCACATAAGCAAGGTGAATTTAATATGATTGCATCATAAAGAAATAGGTTTCTTCTTCTTCGCAGAGGCTACCAATATGACGAAAAAATAAAAAACAAAAGACGATTCAACAGTTCGGCAACAATTATTTTTGTTATCCTTTATTTATTCTGGTTTTAAGACTGATTTTAAAATAAATGTATTATAATGTTGATTTTGTGATCATATATGTAATGAGCGTGTAAAATAAATTAAATATGATTTAGATTTTAAAACACATATGTGATACAAAACTATATTCAGACTTTTATTAAACCTGGGACCCACGGCTTCACTCAAATATGAGTTTTTCCAGGACCTAAGGTATCAAATTTCATCCAAATCCGTTACTGTTTCTTCATACAAGACCAGACCCCCCCCCCCCCCCCCCCCCATTCAACTCTGAGATTAATATTCGCCGTAACTTTACAAAAATTAAATTAATAAATGTTACTACCCTTAGTAAACCTTTAAATTATTTAAATTACTCAATATTTCCTCACAATTTTAAATATCTAAGGTTCATTAGTTTAGGCTGTGCTGTCTGTCAGTCAGTCAGTAGGTCACGGTACTGTTTTTTAAGTATAGAAGATTAATCATTTATAGATTATGTTGTTGACTGTACTAAATCCATTCAGATTTTACAACCAATGTGACGACCTACAGAACAGAATAAAAAAAATAACATTAACTAGTCCCATTGGGACGAATGTCTTATGGGACGAGTCGCTGAACTAGGCATTCAAAAGGTGCCGAGTTATAAAACCGTTTTGTTATTACACGACTGCACAAAAAACGAGTGTAATGTTTTCAGGGTTCATGTATGTATGTATGTATGTATAAATAATAAATAAAATAAATACATATATTCGGGACAATTCACACCAATTACCTAACCCCAAACTAGGATACCCTGCACTATGGGTACTAGATAACGGATAAACATACATAGATACAAATATGTATGTATGTAGTTTCTTTATTCAGCCATAACTTTTAAATGCCTGAACGCCATTGGATGTATGGAGTATCATTAGAATCCTTACATCATCCCCAATTGACATAGGATGTTTTTTTTTTTTTTATTTTTCTTTTACTTTTATGATTTACTTGTTTACTAAACTCCATTTCAAAGCATCTTTATACCAGAGATCCCCTAGAATTAGGTGCTCATAATTATGCCACTTATCAGCAGACCCTCATTATATGATTGCGAATAAATAAACAAACAAGTGCTGTCCAAAATACCATTGTACAAAATATCGACTTCAAATGGATGAACTTATAACTAAAACAAAACTACTGATCCAATTTTGATACAATTTATACAGTACCACGCAGGAGGTCTTCTTTAAAAAAAACGAATTTGGTTCAGAAATCCCAAGATATTTGAGAACATAAACAATAAAACAAATAGATTTTCTAATAAAAACTTTTTAACCAATTTTGATAGAGTTTATATGGGACTACACTAAAAATCTCCCCTTTTGAATAAAAACAACCATCTAAATCGATTTAGAAATCTTAGAGATTTGAGGGAATATAAACACAAAATCAAATGGATTTACTGGACCACATGGACATAGTGAGAAGACTCAAGAGAACAAAACCGTTCGAGTTAGTTTAGAGTTAGTGTACTCTTTAGCACTTGAACCACATTTCACTAATACACTAAATTGTGTATTAGTGAAATGTGGTTCAAGTGCTACGTATAAAGAACACATGAACAAAGTGTCTTCGCCTTAATAGAGACTGTAATAAAAGTGTTATTGGACACATTCTTAGTTCTATTCAATCTAACAGTTTAAGTTAAATTAAAATTACTTATTAGCCTGAATGATGGCTAGATTGTAATATAAATAGAGTACATACTTAAAATGTACTCTAGATTTTTTTTTTTAAATGGATTTTCTAAAAAGCTATTGAATATCGAAAAAGAATCAATTTTTATACAATTTATATGGGCCACCAGGAGAATAAACCTTTAAAACAAAAAAATACATTTTCAATATCGGTCCGCAATTGAAGGAGAAATCGGTGTAAAATGTAAATACATTAAAAAAACATACATTTTGTCGAACATATAACCCTCCTCCTTTTGTGAAATCGATTAAAAATAAATAAATGTATTAAGGACAATTCACACTAATTACCTAGCCCAAAACTAGGATACCAGGGTATCCTAGTTTTGGCATACTATGGATACTAAGCAACGGATAAACATACATAGATACAAATACAGGGAGTCCTATGAAGCAGTGATAAACGGAGGTCCCGGGGTAACCCGAATATACCCCATGTATGTTCCACGATTTTCTATACTTTCGGAGTTATTCCATTTTTGTTATTTTTTTCACATAACTCCAGATTTCGACACATTCTTAGTAGTTATGACCAAACTTACAGTAATATTCTGCGGATTTTTGTTTTTTTGGTAGTCCAGGCAGTAGTAACCCAACCCCAAAGATATACAAAAAACATATTGTAATTATTACAAAATAATTAGAAAAATAAAACAATTACTTAAAATTTAGTTCAAAGCAAAAATATCTCTTCAAAATTTGAAGGAAACTTATTCCATCCACTGACAGTAAAATACCATCCATGGCTCGGAAACAAACATTTTGTTCGTCTCACAAATGTTTGCACCTTGCGGGACTCGAACCCGCGACCGTTGACTTTACAGTCAGGGTCACTAGCCACTTGTCCAACCGTTCGTCAAAAGAATACCATCGAAAGTGAACAATCGATCACAAAGTAAGGCTTCTAGTGCCCGAGATCACAAATGTACTGACTATCTTGGGAAAACAAGGACTGTCTAAAAAAACAATCTAAATACAACTACTTATCAAATAAAAAAAACGCATTGAAATCCGGCCAATCCATTTCGGAGACTACGATGTCACAGACAAAGACAAAGATTTCAAACTTAAAACAGCCCTCTTTTTGAGTTGAGGATTTAAAAAAAGAGAACACAGCAAAAGCGTCGTGTCCGAGAGCAACTTTTAAAACTAGAATTGGCACTATTTCCCGCCAATACATCCGACGCACGTAGAGCTAAAAACGAATGCAATGGAAAAAGAATCGATAAAACCGCACTCCGACCTCCCTCAGACTTGCGCTATTATTCACTATGTGTCTCAGACGAGGAAATACAAATCTCCATTCACAGAGTAGGTATATACGATACTGCATTGCACACATGCAAGCCTCGCAGTCGGCTGCAGCTGCAGTGGCACCCACACTGGCGCAGGCAGCGGCATTCACTTCTACTACGATAGTACTATATACTTTAAGGAGTACTATAAACGGCGCTTCATTATCCCGACCTATCTCGTGCCTATACCCGCGCTAACCCCGCCTGGCAACTCAAATCCGACCTTAAGAACTAGGCGGTACAACTCAAGCTCGTGAATCAAACGCCAAACGCTGACAACTGAATTGTACATTTACGTCGCCATTGCAAAATGATCTTTACTTGTATTAGCTTCGAGTAAAAATTGATTTGTGTGAGCGTGAGGTTTATGATGTTCAGCAAGTGCAGTCGCCAGCGAGATGTCTGCAAAGTCAGACATGTCTATTTATAGAGATACGGAGATTGCGATTAAGTTTAGCACTCTGCAGTTAATGGGTGTGCAGCGGAGGCAGTAGTGAAGTTCCGTCGATGCTGGTCACAGTTTAATTAATTGTTTATTCGAGTTGACTTCAAGTTTCACAGTTGTACGCGTTCCGTGGCGGTTCCACACGAAGCGCTTTTTTATGCATGTCGAGGAATGTTATGAAATTCTTTCTTTTAGTAGCTTTTAAAGTTTTATGAAGCCTTTGTGAAGGTTTTTGAAAAGAGTAGGCTTTTGTCTTTTACACTAGTGTGCGTTTAATTTTTGCAAATCTTATTTTTCGTTTCCGTAAAGGCCTGAATGAGCAGCCTGAAAAGGCTTTAAACATAATTTTATATAGTACCTCACTAGCTGCGCCCTGCGGCTTTGTCCGCGTGGACATTTTTGTTCGGTAAAAAGTAAAAAAAGCTTCCTTCCTCATGATGCACACTATTTTATAAAGATCGGTTCAGCAGTTTAGTAGTGAAATGGTAACGAAACAGTCACATTTGCATCTACAATATGATAAATTCGAATTGTGATTAGTTGCGCAAATAACATCACTTGTATGCAGGGTTGCCAGATCAAATTGTCAAAATTACCGTACATTGGCTAGCGAAGGAATTTGCTGATCTAAAAGAGTGGACACACACAGTACCTACACATTATTGTATTTGTTCCTTATATGGTGTAATAAAGTGTTTATTATTATTATTATTAATAGTTATAATATTAATTGCTACTTGCAGTTTTTTTAAATTTTTGTAACCTTTTATGTTTTGGTGAAAGTCGTCATTGCATGTTCATCACTACGTGTCCTACTCTACGTTTGCCTAAACGTCGTCTCCACTCGAGAACTCGTCTACCCAAACGGTTATCAGTTCTTCGGGAAATGTGACCAGCCCACTGCCAGTTTAGCTTACTTATCCTTAGAGCTATGTCGGTAACCTTGGTTCTCCGTCGGATATCTTCATTACGAATCTTGTCGTTCAGAGAAACTACAAGCATAGCTCTCTCCATAGCTCGCTGAGCGACCTTTGAATTGGTATCATTGAATAGGTATTTGAAAATCATCTTGAGGTTTCTCTTATAATTTTTTATTTCGAATTACTAGGTATTTAGGATCCAGAACGATTTAAAGTTCGCAGTCGAGGTTTTTCATTGTGCGTAAATTTGTTTGTTATCAATGTCTTCTTTAATACGTTTGACGTTTGTACATATTTTTCTCGGAACTGAAAAACAAAAAAAAAACCGAACCGCTCATACTTCTTTTTGACATACCGAACAAAGAACACGGGGCTGAAATACCGAACAGTTCGGTAAACAAACAAACACCTGGCATCCCCGATTTTATGTGATTTGCGTAATCGATGGTTGGGTGAGGGTTCGTTGAGGTTTGAAGATCCGATAGATCAGGAGATACACGGCTCAGGGAGTTTCCCGCGCGCGTGAGATTAGTTTCCATACGAGATGACATCACATCTCGTATAGTATAAAAATTTCAAAGTATAGTAGATATGACGTGAATCAGCCCAGCTCTTTCCTCGTACTATGTGGGCGACTTGCGCAAGTCATTGGCGCCACACTTCAGTTCAGCTACTACTGTGTATATGCGCCGGCGCACGGTGACTAAGATAACGTTATCATCATATCACTGTTATCTATTTCGTGTAATTGTTCAAGCCGATGACTTAAATGTATGTCACAGGGATTATTTTTTTACATAGAATGGAATATTTGCATAATACAGATAGTATTATGCAGACCAGCGGCTAGCCCCGCTGGTCTGCATAATACTATTTATCATGGGCGACAATATGCGAGACATACTCGTAAATCTCTACAGCGAGAACGTTTGGCCAATCAAAACTATGTGACGGTCACGTGATAGAGCATTCTTGCGTTTTCATTGTTCAAATGGGTCACGTAATAAAATAAAAACAAAGAAAGAAAGAAAGAACATTTATTCAACAAAAATCATTTAAAAAAGAGTATATAGTAATAATAATAATAATACAGCTTTCTTGCGTTTTCATTGATCAATTGGGTAAAAGAGTAAAGCTTTCTTGCGTTTTCATTGATCAAAAGGGTCACGTGACAAAGCTTGCTAGCGTTTTCATTGATCAAAAGGGTCACGTGACAGAGCTCTGTTGCGTTTTCATTGATCAAAAGGGTAATGAGACAGAGCTCTCTTGCGTTTTCATTGATCAAAAGTGTCACGTGACAGAGCTCTCTTGCGTTTTCATTGGTCAAAAGGGTCACGTGACAGAGCTCTCTTGCTTTTTCATTGGTTCAAACTTGTGTTTTCATTGGTCAGAAGGGTCACGTAATAGAGCTTGCCTGTGTTTTCACTGGTCATGAGGGTCACGTAATAGAGCTTTCCTTGCATTTTCATTGGTCGAAAAGGTCACGTGACAGAGCTTTCTTGCATTTTTATTTGTCAAAATGTCTCGGTAGAGAAAAGTCTCTCGAATATTATCGCCCATACTAGTCCTGCAGTAGTTCTGGCGCCGCGTCATTGCATTCTCATATTTTGGGTATTTTATGTATGACAAGGCCGGCGTAAGTATGCTTGGTATTTATTTTGGTCATAATCTACCCGCTGCTGTCTTCCCTTTGCATTATTATCGACAACTTATCTCTATCACGTATAGATTTAACACATGGGTATGATACCAAGGTGACAGATAAAGCCTTTGCACGATTTACATCACGAACGTTAGTCATAAAAATAAATGTATGATCATTTGCGCGTACTTGGTTAAACGTTCGTGTATGTATGGTTCTAATTATTATTATTATTTGTTAAGATATTCGTTTGAAGGGAATGTAGATAAGTAATTGAATGGGATGGAATGCCAACTATTCCTATTCACTATTCGTGATCGCGAACTATATCTATTCGACTATTATCTATTCGTGGTCGCTAACAATAGTTAGCGAGCTCAGAGTTGTACCAATAGGTACAACTCTGAGCTTGTGTATGAGCAAGCCGACAACCGCTGGGGGATAAAGGTTCTCGAATGGCGGCCACGAACAAGCATGCGAAGTGTGGGGAGACATTGTAGCCATCGCAGGAAGTCGGTGGATGGAGGTGGCACAAGATCGCTCGTCATGGCGCTCTTTGGGGAAGGCCTATTTTCAGCAGTGGACTTTTAAGGGCTGACATGATGATGATGATGATGAATGGAATGTGTAATTCAAATACTAGTATTAGTAGCGAGTAGCAATAGCTTGAAGAGTGACAAGGCATGGTCACATCACGACCCAAACAAATTTAATAATGAGGAACTGGGTACGCTCCGATTTGAATGGTATCTAGATGAGAAGTGCCGAAGACCGATCTCTGTGTCGTACATTGGGTGAGGCCTATGTCCAGCAGTGAACAAAACCAGACTGATGAAGATCATAATGTGTTACGCTCCGCTAACATTTAACTACTAGTAATATTCCCGCATTAGTTAGTATACAGGATAGTTATATCCACAGCAAACATCATCCAAATAAACATAACATCCAAAACTTCTCATGTGATATTGTGTGTCTTTTAGCATTACCAGAGCGAAGTGAAGTTAACATCCACGCATTACATAATGTGTGTGTTCTTTAGTCTTTACCAGAGATCATTCAAGTGAAGAAGTTTGAATGCATTGGGAGAGTATTGCAGCAGTAACCTGATTCTTTAGTCAATAGGAGTAGCACTAATCATACTTCACATTCACAACAGAGTTCAGCAGGGTGGTCAATCACTACGCCGGGACCACCAAAGCTGATTGTTATCTTATGTTTATTCTAATCTAAAATGTTAGCACCCGCAGAGCAATAGCTAATGTTTACAAAATACCGGAAATGTTCCGCGCTACGCAGCGGTATCACGTTCGGCGAATATTGTCGCCGCTGATAATGTCTAAACCACATGTTTTTAGTTAAAGGCCGTGCAACTATAATGAAACTTTATCAGAGTGTCAGTGGTGGACTTCGCAGTGGGTACTGCGTCGTTGCGAATAGTGATCGTTTCGAACTTTTGGAATTTGTATTTCTAAATATCTTACATTAATGAACCAATTGTGTCTACCTATTTACAATATATGAAGCCGTGATTACGTAGAGAGAGGTGCTTGGATTCTGGGTGATTGAATTTTAAACATAATTTAGCTAAAATTCTATTGAAAATCCACATCGACACGGAAGATGATGAAGAATTCAGCTTTCACTCTTAGTCCGATGACTGAAAAGGAGCTGGGCGTTGGATTATGCTGGTGTTTTGAGGTTGAAACACAATTCCATCACAAAAGACAACATTGTATTCGATTTTTCGTGAGAACTTGATAGAATTAACTCGGCGGCCGATCGGCATAACATGGTGTAAATGTGTGCGGAGGCTTGTGCGTGCGTTCTGATCGGCATATCTTAGGCGCTTCACTCTTTATTTGGCGATGTGGAATCCGTTTTTAAACATTGGTATGCCCGTTCTCAGAATTATTGCAGTAGGGCCAATATTAGATTTCGAAAACTTTAGGGCTGTTGGAGAAAACGAGAATTCCTACGTTCCTGTAGTGTAAGTGAAACCTTGTCTGGGAGCTGGCAGATTCTCTCAGAGAAAGCGAGTAAGCTCAAGAAAATACATCATGATATGGGCGAGCGGTAAAATATCAAGTAACTCACCTCGCCAAGGCTGACACGATCAATAATATAACGACATCTGCAAACCTATTATGTAATACCATGTAATATTTTGTATTTTCAAAAACATATTGCAGCTTTCGCGTTATTTTGATGGAAAATCTTGGATTTTCTTCAAGCATTTAACATCAGGTTCGAATAAAGCCTTCTATTTATGAATACAACATTATATCGTCCCGGTGTAATGATTTCGTTCGTTGTGGCTATTAATTGAATTCTTTTACTATTTAGACGATATTGTTAACTAAGTTATCAATTATTTAATATTATATGATTATCTTCATCAGGTATGAAATAGAGATGCGATCTCTATTTTATACATATCGGATGTAAGAAATTTTCACTTTCACGTAAAGGGCAGGACGAAGAGAGTAATTCTACTACTACTCAACAAGACATCTCGATCACACATCTCGATCATAAAATTCGTTTGGGAGCTACGATGCCACAGACAGACACATAAAGTGATACACACCCTAAACTTATAACAACCTCTCTTATGGAGTACTGGGGTTAAAAAATAGCCTACGACACTATACATAAAGACGAATCGATTGATACCTCACTTGTCAAAATCGAACTAATAGGGGCGACGCTATGGTGGAACATCCACATAGCTCGTTGAGAGAGCTCGTAGCTCGTACATAGCTAGTCGGGTCATAAGGTATGTCACATCCTTAATTAATTTAAATTTCTGATATTGGCCAGAAATTTTTGGATTGGTTATGAATAAGGAACTTTACTGGGAGTCTTGACATCGACAGCGATTGCTTTACAACCGAAATCGGTCGTAAAGTCCGATTATGAAGATATTTTGTAGTCTCTGCCAAATATCGAAGTCAGCCATGAACAATGTCAGTACAGATACCGATGTAAATCGCTAGGTACTGATTTCGGTTGCAAAGCAATCACTGCAGAATCTTATAAATCTTATCTTCTGCAAAATTTATCGAGACTGCAGGCCCTGCCATATTAAAATAAAAAATAGATTGATATTGTTCTAATTAATGAATGTCACCTTTTATGTTTTTATACGCTTTATATTAGCTTCACTTGTATGTTTGTATGTTTGTAACAGACTCCTTTGGACGCTATTTTGACCCACTTTAAACGGTCAGATTTCATTCAAATTTTGCACATCTGTCAAAGACCGATGACAATGCAATAACGGGAAGTGCTCGAAATTTGAGTTGAAGGATTCTAGGACAGACACAAATACATAGATACAAACATACAAGTGAAGTTAAATAAAAGCTTTAAAAAACGTTTTAATAAAATGGAGTGGATGCAAAAGGAAGACAGAATCGCGGTTACTGCGCTGCACCGCTGCGGTTACGCGCCAAACGAGATATATTATCTTCTACAAAATTTGAAAATATCTCGTACGGTTTGTTTATCGTACTATCAAACGACTCAGTGAAGATTCGAGCTTCGAAGACCGTAAAAGGAGCGGCTGACTTCATTCGATTAGGACACCAGCGGTCATCAAAGCAGTGCGAGTGCGAACGTACGAAATCCCGTCCGCAAGCAAAAAATGTTAGCCCTTTAGTTGGTGTTAAGCAGAACTACGGTCAAAACAGTGATAAATGAAGATCGGGACTCCGGCTTATGGACGAAAAACGAGGCATTTTCTAAATGAGCGTCTAAAAAAATTAAGGCTCGAGAGATGCCGCGCTTTGCTTAGGCGGTACGCCGGAAAAATAAATAATAGTTTAAAAAAACTAAAAAACACGCTTTATATAGAAAACCAAACTAATAAATAGAAAATAAATTTTAATAGTGTAAATAAGAAAAAAAAGTTTTATTTCAAAAAAATCGTGGGGTGCATGGGTCAATAGTTATAAATATTTCATTGACAGATATGAGAAGCACCCCACGCTTTTTTTTAAATTTTTTTTTTCTTATTTACACTATTAACATTTATTTTCTATTTTTTAGTTTATAAAGCGTGTTTTTTAGTTTTTTTAAACTATTATTTATATTCTACTTTTTTTTTCTTTTTTTTCCGATTTATTGCATTGTCATCGGTCTTTGACAGGTGTGCAATATTTGAATGAAATCTGACCGTTTAAAGTGGGTCAAAATAGCGTCCAAAGGAGTCGGTTACAAACATACAAGTGAAGCTAATATAAAGCGTATAAAAACCGCGAAATCCTTTATTCAGCCAAAAAATTTTTAACGTTGTAGAAAGTTACAACAAACAACATGATAAAGTCTATGCCCCACAACAGAGAAGAAGCGCGCAGGCAGGTATCCTGAAGATCCAGCGTGGGCATTATCCTTCATCATTCATGGTTTGTCTTGGAGACTCATATTCAGGCCTTACTGAGGTGCTTTTCTGTGAAAAAGGTATGAAAACTAGTGCAACTGTGTATCAAAATACGTATTGTGGAACCTCTTTCTCAAACAATGTTCGAAAACCGACACTGGGTAACCGCGCTTCTTCTCGAGGCCACAGCACTCCAGTAAGATTCAGCTCCAGCTCATCGGGCAGCAAGCACGTAAAACTGGCTGATCGCCCATGGAATTGACTTCATCAAGCACGGCCGAATAGCCCTCGTCCAACCCAGACTTAAACCCGTTGGATTACAAAATATAGCAACATTTGGAGAATAAAGCCTGCACTAAACCTCAAAAGAATTTGAGGTTTAGTGCAGGCTCTCTCAAATCATCCCTGATTAAAGCAGCGGCTGATATAGACATGAAGGTTGCACGTGCTACGATCGACGACTGGCCTCGGATGTTAAGTACCTACCTGTATTCAAAATTAGAGAGTGCAATTCGAATAACTTTAATATAATTTCAATCTTCGTTTAACTACGTTTGTTTCCACATAATATATATTTTATATAAACATCTAAAGTCAAAACATTTAATGAAGTATTTGTGACAGAACTTATGACCCGACGAAGTATGTACATACATACATACATAGACTCTTAAACTCATTACATTTCCCTTGCTTCGGCGTACATGAATAAAAACAGCAGAAAATAGAGTTAAATGAAATGAGACAAATCATGACAAATGTCATCAAACATCTGAAACTAGCCTTAATAGCCCTGAGAAGTGACGTGCAGTGGATAGTGGGAACATGCCCAGAGTAATTACATCATCGTTAGATCGGGTGCTTTGAAGATTTGGAAGAGCCAATTAGCCACTTTAGAAAACACCGCTCCCTGAGGTTACTTCAGTTGACCCCATTTTCTTATTTTTTTATTACGGACTTTGCAATCATTTGACCACGATCTTACCTGATGGAAAGCGATGATGTGGTCGAAGGTGTAGCACGCTTGCCTAGTGATATCTATTCACTCTTGACTTGAACACACCTGGGTTATATTTTACCGGAAACACTGACGAGGGCAGAGCATTCCACTCCTTTGCAGTTCTTATGATAAATGATGAAGCGTAACGCATCGTTCTTGTGCTAGCTATTTCAACCATAAAAGGATGGCGCTTTGCCGATCGTCTAGTCGTACGGTAATGGAAAGGTGATGGGGGAATCAGATTATGCAGTTCTTGTGCACACTCTCCATAGTGCAATCTGTAGAATACCGCCAGAGCTGAGCTGATACTTGACAGAGGTAGCAGCAGTACTCCATACAAGATCGGACGTGTGCTTGATAAAGATTCAAAAGCTGTCCCGGCGTGAAGTACCGCCTAACCTAAGACAAAACACCAAGTTTCTTTGCGGCTACCTTGGCTTTGGATTCAATGTAATACCCATAATTCAGTTTCGATGTGAGTTCGACATTCAAAAGCTCAAGATTTGCCTATTGGTATTGTTACACTACGGAAATATGGAGATCAGTTGAGAGGACTTTTTTAGCAGAGAACACGTCTGCCTTTTAGTAGCATTAAACTTAACCAGGTTAGCATCGCCCTAATCGAACACGGCAATCAGTTGTCACCATTACAATTAGAGTATCAATTAGCAATGTATAAATGTGTGTGTAGCAATAGCAAGCGCCGGCGCTCCGACATGGTGCAGGAGACGCTAGTTAGCTGGTGCAACGCAACCGTTAATTACAAACTAATATAATTATGGACTCACGTGGCTGCGTCACGCTGTCGTAACTGGTATAATTCGCGTGCAACCAATACCTACTGTCTAGCTAGTGTCTTGTTTTGGTTTGGAAACGTTTTTTATTCAAATACAAGTGGGACGGTAAAATAGTGCAAGTATTTATTATTCTTGTACAATTCAAAATCGTTTTTTTTTTATTTGTACTAAAGTCTTCACATTCATTCATTTCTTCCATTGTACCTACTATCTAAGTGTTTTCTTATGTTTGTATCTTTTTATTTTCTTGCTATCAATAAAGAGTTAATCTATCTATCTTCTTAGGCACATCCATCGCTCAGTCGTTTCGAAGTTACTCATACCAATAAAGACATATTATATCGCCTCTTTTCTACAAAAAAAAGCGTGACTTAATTTAGAAGTTCCCACGGCCCGGGAATCCTTCATTGGCAACACGTGTGATGAACGACATCTACCCTCAATTAGTCTGCGAGGTGGTCCGCGTAAAAAATAAACAGTACGCCGACAGTGGCGGTATATGGAAAGAAAAAAAATCTTGATGGAAATGTCATAGACTGGTGAAGTAATGTAGTGTATAGCTCTCGGCGCGACCAAAACAAAATTTACTCAGCGCTAGAATAAAAAGCCTTCCACTTAGCACTTACGATACGACTGGTTCATTTGTATAACCAAAAAGTTATCTTGTACGATTTATTAGCTTTTATCCAAATTCATTGCTAGTTGTAAAGGAATCAGTAAAGAGGCATGTTGTACAGGAGTGTAAATGGAATGAGAATGTGGTTGCCTGTCGTGGACGCTCGTAAGGTGCAGGTCAATAACGGGGCCGATAAAAAACGCATCTCACGACTGCCGATTGGTGCGGGAGAAAAAACGTGGTAAGCGCGATGCGGAACCGCCTACTTAGTTCCGTAGATAATTTTAGATTAAACCCGAAATCAACAGATTGGTGGGATTCTATCCAGAAATCTAGCAAAGGCCTTAGCCGTGTGGTGCAAGAAATGTCTAGTTTCCAAATTAATCTTGACACCTTTACAAATTTTGTAGATTCATTTACACGATGACAGCTTATGCTGTTTATACCCAAAGCAGTGACAAGGTCATCATCATCGTCATTCTTGCTTCTCTTGCATCATTCTGACCTGCTAAATTCCTATACCATTCCTTTTTTTGACTTAAAGAAACAATTCGTTCACTGCACTAGCTATGGCACTAGCTATGGCACTAGCTCGACAAACATAACAAGTCAATAACTAAAGTTCAGCGTCACGTTCCACCGGACGCTAAAACTATTGAACTTCGGCGAAAAAACCCTCAAGAGACTTCTCAGAAGCGCCCGACGTGATTGAATCTTTCATCTTGGTCCATGGGCGTAGCCAGGAGCGGGTCAGGGGCCCCCCAGGCACGGTCCCCAGGCAGGCTTGATGTGAGTGAAATGTGAGATGTCCTCCGCTTGCGACTATATACAGCGCATTTAAACGCTAAGTTGCACGACTGGAGGAGTGTCGAATATCTGGCTCATTAGCGTGCTCTAGGACAGAGCGACCTAAGCTAAGCTACCCTTGTGTTTTTAAACTAAACCTAAGACCCCCTCCCTCTTCATTATCCGAATAAAAAATCTGATCTGATCCCCCACACTCAAATCCTTACAAAACCATGACACCAGAAGGAAATAAATTATCGTTTTTAGACGTCCCGTCGATTCACCCTAACATTGGTTCCTTCCTACGCCCACGTCTCAGTCCGTCACTTCGCCAGATATAGTGATAGATGTATACTTACTTAATAGTTTTTTTATGGTTTTATGAACGCTTATTAGTTTTTTATGTGTTCATTGCGACGGTTAGTGCGCGTTGAGAGATCGATTGTGGGGAGCTGTGGGTATTGGCTTTTTAAGTGTTAACTTGATGCTTGTTGGACGATAATAATATGATAATGATTTGTTGAAAGGCATTGATTGGGCGTATGAGGGATTACGTAGGGTTCAAATCAGTTCAGTCGTACGTGAAATCCAAGCCAGGCATAGGCAGAGCTATATATTGTATGTTGGATAGGGCCAGTGGAGTTCACTATATGAGACAAAGGCAATGAGTAAGAATAGGTAACATATTAAAACTTGAAGAAAAAACGATAGAAAAAGAAGAATGTAAAAATAGGTAATATTCGTTCAACTTTCAGAGAGTAGTAACGAACGAGTAGTATTGGTGGTGTTTAGGACGAAGACACCTGTGTTTATAGTCCTGAACATTGGTGGTGTTCAGGAAGAAGACACCTGTGTTTATAGTCCTGAACATTGGTGGTGTTCAGGAAGAAGACACCTGTGTTTATAGTCCTGAAAATCGGTGGTGTTCAGGAAGAAGACACCTGTGCTTATAGTCCTGAACATTTGTGCATCTCAAACTAACGGCAAATAAATTTTTGTTAAGACATCAACCACTAACTCGATAAGTCTTCTATAACAGTTATTGTAAGCATAATTATACTCTTCTACTTACAAAGTCATAGCAATCACAAAAGTTTAAATATATACGTACTGAATCTATTAAATGTTCAAGAAAGGGTATTATTGTCAGAACGATTTAAGTATCGGATTGATACAAAACACTAAAGGATATCCGGTCTACGAAAATGAACCTTGGATCCCACGCCCACGACAACTACAAATAACTATTTTTTTACAATTGATAATATAACAAAATTGAACAGCGCGTCAAACTTTTATCTCCGAAGGGCGGGCTCGATCGGAAACGAGATTTTATCGGATTTAGTTTGTACAATTGAAGTTTTTTATCTGAAAGCTTCCTCTACCGGAGTTTGCAGTTTGCTCAGTTGCCGGCCCTTTGATGCTACTCTCATTACATGAGTACGGAATACGGATCTCGAATGCTCCGGACGCGGCTGTAAATCAAGTGGAAGAGTACGTTTATCTAACGTCGGCTGTCAAAACACGAGCACAAATCACAGCAGGCAGTGACCACGCGATGGCTCCCACAATGGTACTTCCGCTGCCTAAAAAACCATCCAACAAAAGCGTTAATATGTCGAAAGCGGCCGCACGTTGCGGTAGGACCCATTGTTGCTCCGCTATCTGGTTTTTCGACAACAAACCGTATTAGGTGTGAAACGACGTCTAATCCCTTGTTTGGACGACGGACATGAACATACAAAGACAGTCTTGTCAATTTAAAAGCAATAAAGTTCCGGCTGCACGAGTTATCTTAACTATCGGTTCGTGAAAGAAAGCCGATGAATCTAAAATGCGTGAAACGGGTTCTGATAACGCGAGTCTGGTGACTGCTGGCCCTTTCGAACTTTCACACGGACACATGTATGGAGTATGTGCGGTACATCTTGCGCGACGGATGTCATCACGAGCGGCTGCGATTATTATTGCGCGGTATTGTGCCGCCAAATTACAGCATCTCGGCTTCCCATCCGGTCTAAGGTCGCTGTCGCAACACTCTGAAATTCGACCTTATCGGTGTGAGGTAGGTTCCAGTGTTGTGTAGTCGCTGGAAGACATGACGAGGCGTTTACAGGACGCGGCGCGGAGACGAGACGCTCCCGATCGACGAGCTAATGAGGGACGGACAAATAGCAAGCAGGTGAATGAATCGAACAAACGCACGAGGACAATGCCATCTCGGCGAGATGATACCACGCGGACACCTGCGGCGAGAATGAAAGGCAAACTCTTTGATTTATGGAGTCGAATGTAAATGCGCTTGCGATACAGCGCATCGCACCGGAGAAAATCCGCCTTTCTACCGTCACAAAAGCGAACTAGATCAATGCGCCCATCCGACTGAGAGCACGCGAGATTTTGTCTCCCCGTCTCCGCATAATGCTGTTCTCTCTATTCAAAGTCCCAGAGGATAACATTTTACGATCGACCTATTATTCTTTGTGTATGGGACGAGTTCCTGGAGTCCGCCATTGATGAGTGTTTCCAAAAATATTACACAATTGTCGTGGATTTAGGGAGCACCTGATTTTTTTGCACAAATATAGATAAATGAGATTTATTACAACGCACTTTAAGTACTGTGCTGTGCCCGCGTCTTTGCCCGCGTGGTCATTTCATTTTAAAGTAACCCATACATGTTATTCCAGGACCAAAAGTATCTATTAAGTACAATACACTACATTTCTTCAGAATTAATTCGTTCAGCCGTCAAATAGTGTTTTATCTATTGCTCGGTATGGAATCATCGGATCAAGATACCAAATACTCGTAGTTATATATTTAAACGGGACTTAATCGCGCTGAAAACTTTATATTTATTTACCTCGACGTTTCGATCAAGTTGCATTGATCATGGCCACGAGAAGACTGAAAGTAGCGGGTGTCAGATTCTAGGACGCACCCAACTCATAACCGCATCACAATAGATCCAGTAGTTTTTATCTGATGCGCGAATAGTCAAACAAACAGAGAAAAAAAATGGTTTAGTAGCTTATTTTAAGTCCCCAATACCAATTTCTTTTTAATAATCTTCTTTGTACCGACTTTTTGTTACTTATAGTTTGGTTTAGGAAGTATTTATTCTGTTGGTCTATAACTGACCTCTACAGCGTCACAGGCGCAGGCGTGGGGCGGGCGCTAAAGCGCTCCGCCGCAATACGTGACGCAGAAGGCGCACGGCAAAGTAAAGTTTTGGCCACTTGCTCAAGGGCATCCAGGGAGTACGAACCTCGGCTTGGACAGTTGCCATTGATTACGGGGGTCTGACTAAACACCCATAACACAATTTAGTAGAGATCGAGGGGGTCCTGATGAAATGGCTGAAGCCCGTTGAATTATTTGCATAACTGACCACCGATTCGGAATACACCTTCGAAAAGATTCGGGAAGAAACTCGAAGGCGAATAAAATCGTCTTTCATTTCGGGACCTTCGACCTCGCTGCGAGGTCGGTGTCTGTGTCTAATTGTGTTGAAAGATGATGGGGAAGGGTTGGACCGAATATATCGCTGCCTGCACTGCGGCAGCGATTTCATCGTCCGGATCGCTCAAGATGTCTCTAGGGATTCTACGGAGGGGCCATGCGTCTGTTGTCGCGTCTGTCGAGTAGTCACATGCCTGAACTAAAAGAGGGTTGGGGTGATGGGGTGCCGCGTCAAAGTAGCGGCGAGAAGCATCCTTCATGTATTGAAGGATCGAGGGAAGCTCGAGATCACTATGCTGTTCGTCTGATACCAGTAGATGCCCTACTGCACAGCGGACGAATTTATTCTGTAAGGTCTGAAGTTTCTCTAGAGAAACGCGGGAGGATTGAGCAAATACTACGGACGAGTATGTCATTGTCGGTCGGACGCAGGTTTTGTAGAGTGTCAAGGGACATTTTACTGTGCCTGTCTAGGAGTAACGCGACGCGACCTTGGTAGAAGGCCGCCTTTTTGTGGACGGTGCTGATATGCTTGTCGAAGTTGACTTACTGCTTTATTATCTATCTATACTTACCTAAATAAAGCAATAGGAACGAAATAGTCTGAACAACAAAAAAATGGTCTAGGTTACTTAAAATAAACTACTGAACCAGAATGTAACATTTTTCAAAATGTTGTCAAATGTGTCTGTCTGTTTGTCTGTTTGTTTGTTAGTTTGTTAGTTTGTCTGCATGTTTGTTCATCGCATCACGTAAAAACTACTGAACCGATTGCAATGCGTTGTCACTGTTGGATAGGTTAGGGTTCGACTTAAAAACAGGTGTACTTAGTATCTGAATCCAATCAGTAAAAGCCGAGCAATCGATAAAAACTTTTTGACGGCAGAAGAAATATTGATCAAATTGGTGTTACTTAAAATAAGCTGCTGAACAAGAAAATAACATTTTTTTAAATCGTGTCTGTCTGTTTGTCTGTTTGTTTGTTAGTTTGTCTGTATGTTTGTTTGCGCATCACGTAAAAACTACTGAACCGATTGCAATGCGGTTTTCTCTCTTGGATAGCTTAGGTTTTGACTTAAAAACTGGTGTATTTAGTATCTGAATCCAATCAGTAAAAGCCGAGCAATCGATAAAAACTATTTGACGGCTGAAGAATGTTTGATCAAATGTTGGTATATGGGTATTTTAGGTTAGAAATTACCACGCGTGCGAAGCCGCGGGCATCAGCTAGTAAGTATATATTATTCGTAGGCGTATGGTGAAGTGAGGTCTGAGGTACCCTGCCAGAAACAGTCTAACTTCATATTCATCGAAAGTACCTTTTTAGAGGAGCCTACTAGTAAGACTAGTAACGGACTTGTGTACGAAAATCAATGTCCCACAGTTGCAGTGAATAAACTTGTTATAGTGTCAATGGTGAGTTAGCTAGGCTCAAAGTACATGAATATGTAGCCGTGCCCTTAGTGACCCGGTTCTCACGGGTCCGCGCGTTATATGACGCGGAGTCTAGTCTGGCTGCTCCAGAAACTGGCTCAGTTCCGGATGCTTTACATGTGCAAAGGTATGGGTACAGCAATGGTGGGATACATTACTTCAACTTAGTAGTGCAGTGTGATTTGCGTTCGTAGTATGTCTAGTGAGCTGGGCAGACAATACACCGGTAACAAGGACATTTACTAACTAGCTGTGCCTGTGGCTTCGTACGCGTGGTCATTTCTCTAGGTTAAAAATACTCTATGTGCTATTCCTGGACCTAAAATACCAATATTCGATCAAAATTCCTTCAGCCGTCAATAAGTTATTTATCGATTGCTCGGCTTCTACTCATCGGATTGAGATACCAAGTACCCCAGTTTTTAAGTCAAACCCTTAGCTAGCTACCATAGTGAAAACTGCATCGCAATCAGTCCAGTAGTTTTTACGTGATGCGCGAACAAACATACAGACAAACAAACAGACAGACACGTTTTTTAAATATTCTTGTTCAGTAGGTTATTTTATGGGTCTGTTCGCCGCTTGCCCCCTTTCTGATTTCGTCTATTATTTCTAGCCATCCATAGAAATTACCCGGAAGTGGGAAGCAGAAAATTAAAAAATTAAGATATCCATGAAGCCATGATACTGTGTTCCGAAAGAGAATTAAAAATACAAGGTGGGGCGGTCTCGGGGCGCACAGCCGTATTTTTGTCGTGAAACGTATATGCCACGTACAATTTGGTCTGGTCTTTTCATTTTGAATCGAATTTTTTCTTATTGAGATCTTTACAACAACACCCGAATCAATACGCTACCCTATCTAAATCGCGAGTTATACCATATTAAAGTTCACAAAAGTATAAATTTTGCTGATTTTTCTCTGTGCGTCCTGCCCCTCTCCCTGCCTCTCCCCCTCTGTCTTTTGACAAAAATTAAACATCCATCATCAGCCAGCGTACTATATCAACTAAAATATTACACCAAAATTTGATCTCTGGTGCTTATAGTTACAGACTTATAAAAGCGAGACCTTTTCGTTACCGTTCACTTTTCTGCCCTAGTACCCGCATGTTTCGGTGTGATTTTAAAGTCTTTTCACGCAATAGAATCTTCAAGTACAAATTTTCAATTCTGAATATCCTGTAGGCAAGTTTTTTTTTACGGTCTAGGCATTCGTTTGACCACGATCTCACCTGATGGCAAGCGATGATGTGGTCGAAGGTGTAGCACGTTTGCCAAGTAGATGTCTATTCACTCTTGACTTGAACACACCAGGGTTATATTTTACCGGAAACACTGACGAGGGCAGGGCATTCCACTCCTTAGAAGTTCTTATAATAAATGAAGAAGCGTAACGCTTCGTTCTTGTGCGAGGTATTTCAACCATAAAAGGATGGCGCTTTGCCGATCGTCTAGTCGTACGTTAATGGAAATGTGATGGGGGAATCAGATTGTGCAGTACTTGTGCACACTCTCCATAGTGCATTCTGTAGAATACCGACAGACTTGCGACCTCACGTCGATGTGCCAGACTTTAAAGCTTACTCTTTACCAGAGTGTCATCTCCAATGAGCCTCGTAGCACGTCTCTCAATTGAATCCAAGGCCTCGAGCTAATACTTGGCAAAACCGTCCCAGAGGTGGCAGCAGTACTCCATACAAGATCGGACCTGTGCTTGATAAAGATTCAAAAGCTATCCCGGCGTGAAGTACCGCCTAACCTTAGATAAAATACCAAGTTTCTTTGCAGCTACCTTGGCTTTGGATTCAATGTAAGACCCAAAATTCAGATTCGATGTGACGACACTACGGAAAGACGGAGATCGGTTAAGAGGACTCTTTTTAGCAGAGAACAAACACGCCTGCGTTTTAGTAGTATTAAACTTAACCAGGTTAGCATCGCCCCAATCGGACAAGGCTTCTAAGGCTAAATTCAAACGGTCCACCATAATGGCAACTTCTAGCTTCTCAGCATCATTCCCACTGTTGGGCAAAAGCAAATAACAAAATTGACATGGCTTTTACGTAAAAACTGGGTAGCAAAATCTACATCCATGTTATGGTATCCGGAATTCAAGAAGCCAAGTTACATAGAATATCAATGGGCCAAGGTGGTATTCGAGCCCACTGCCATGCCAGTCGACGTCCGGTCGGGCCGGTCTAGCAGATGCCGGCGCGACCTTGGCCGCCGCGGCATGCCGGCACTCACGGGCAATGTAAGTACAAGCAGAATAACTGAAGTACAAGATCAATACTCATGTCGAGTGTACCAGGGAGGCGATTTTATTTGTAAACTTGCAATAAAGCTCATCAGGCCCCACAAAACAAAAAACGCCGTCAGGTAGACCAAGAAGGAGATGGCGGAATGATCTTGACTCCTACTTTCGCGAAGAGTGAGATATGTTAGGGAGGCCTTTGCCGTGTAGTTGGACACCGCAGGCTCTTAATATATAAAAACAGTGGAAGTAAGGTGATTTAGGAATACATATTAACAGCGAAAAATTAGTGAGTGACGCTATAATAGCTGAATGCGCTGCAGCAACGTTGTGAAGGTAAAGGTGATGAATTAAAGAAATACTCAAAAGGTTCTCCGCTTAATTAAATAAATTATTTTCAGTGCTTCATCAGCATGTAAGTATTGCAAGTATCGATTTAAGCAAACTGTGCAGGAATACATAACAAAAATCCTGCATCACTTTTGCATAATCCCTAATAAGGCGATGCCTCATCGCAATTTGCCATAGATAACATATCGATGATATGACCAGCCCACCGGCGCTGCAAGTGGCTATCAGCTGACCTTTTCATCGGACAGATAAAAACCTTTTTAGACTCTTCAGCAATAAATATTATATGGGAGTACAACAACAAGAATAAGTGTTGGGCCAGCTACAGCGGAAATGGTCGAAAATGTCGAGGTAGCCAATGTAGCCATGCTAATGGCCGCATCTTGCAAGCAAGTGTGCTTTTTAAATGCGGATATTTTATTTTTCCTTTGTTAGTGCCTTTTACAAGTAATACTATAACAATATCGGGTAATTTGGTAGTGGCTCTTATGCAAGAGTCCGCCTGGGGTAGTACCACACCTTTGTCAGATATTCAACCGCCAAGCAGTAGTGTGTAAGCACTTCTGTTTTTGTTTGACGGACAATGTTAATCCAGTGGAATAACTGGTCCATGAGACCTAAAAAACTATGTCTCAGGGTGACACGAGTCACGAGCGCAGTGCAGTGACGCGCAAAATTTTGCAACCTAAGTTCTCGGTGGCACTGCAACTGTTATGTGGCAGGCGTTACGCTTACCATCAGGTGAGCAACATTCTCGACAACAAAGAAAAAGCAACGAACATGACGAACGAGTTTTTACCAGCAAAATCAAGAAAAGATTACGACATTATTTTTTTCCATTAAAAGTAAGTTCCTATTGCATGAGTGCAGATAAAGTAGTGTATGAAACGGCACATAAAACACAGGTATTAAAACACTCGAATGATACTGAACTCGCCTACAGCTCGTTTTTTAAACTTACTCTCGTGTTTTAATAACCCTCGTTATGAACCATTTCATAAACTACTATAATAGTCTAGCATGCTTTATATAATCTGGCATATACTTACTTGATGATTTCTAACACTATTTTAATGTTAGAAATCACGTCGCACCCAAAAAGTAGGTATGATGGAGTTTGTATGTAAATACATACATATTCCTCATATTCATTATATTCAAATTTTTTTCAAATTTTTTTCTGCGGGTTCAGATTGCTAGGCCTCTCCTCGCTTGCACACTGGTGGAAAGATCCCGTTGAGAGGAGTCTGTTCACCAGTCCGAGAATGCAGATTTGGGGCAAGCCACATAATTGTTGCACACACATTATTCGAGTAAGCAGTGTTAGTTACAGCTGAAGAAACTTACATAAATAACTTAATATTCACGTTTTACAAAATAATAAAAAAAAAGTGGTTTCACTCTAACGTTCTGATTTTCACTCTGACTTTCAACTGATCACTGCGCAGTAGGCTCCAATGCGCGAGGTCTGTCAATCAGACTTGACATGCAAACTTGTACGAATTCAGAACAAGGTAGGTATGTATTCTTTCCCAGCTGACTACTAGGTAGTATAATAGTACTACCTAGTAGTCAGCTGGGAGTAATTTATTCTGTGCTTCTGGGGTTGAAGTGTTCCTAGAGGAATCTTTAAAAGTAAATACATGAATGAAAAAATTCGAAATCTCAAAAGTCGTAAAACTGAAGTTGTTCGCCATGGCTTGTGGTATACCCCACCCGGGTAATTAACAGGCAAATTTGGTTACAACCTGTATAGAGAAATAATATTCGATTCAATTTCGACATGGATTACTGTCAAGTTCATGGCATGCATTACAGGCCCCTATAGAATTACTATAATTGGCAAAAATTAAATCTACAAGCAAATGTCAGACCTCAACGTAATCTGCCGTAATGATGGAATGGAGGTTGGAGATCTTGGTGGTGAGTATAAGGATTCATTTTAATTCGATTTTTCTGCATATGGATATTACTATGGTTTATATTGGTTATTAATAATATTATTCTGGTTTATTAATAACTTGTGCTATTTAGATCAGTTACGGTACAAGTCTCGCTTCAGTTCAACACCAATGTACCAAGAGATTTGAAATTTGGAGGAATGATTCATTGAGTATCCTGGAGGTGCACTAAGGAAGGATTTTATGAAATACCATCTCTAAGGGGGTGAACGGGGAGGCAAAGTTTGCACGCGGGTGAAGCTGCGGGGCGCGGCTGGTACAATATAAGTCTCAAAAATTTAAAGGAGGTGGGCTCTCTCTAGTGATGAATGTTTTACCTCATATATAATCCTGATTGTATTATTATTCAGCAAGTTGAAGTGGCAATGGGCAGGCCACATAGCACGTAGAACCAATAGCCGTTGGGGAATGCGGAGTGTGGGACGGCCCCCCACGGGGAGTCGCGGGGAGTCGTTGGATGCAAATAGCGAACAACCAATGTTCAATCATTTTGTTTTTTTATGGTGGAGGTATGTGTTCAGTCAATGTTCAATCGTTTTGGCGTTTTATGGTGGAGGTCTGTGTTCAACCAATGTACAATCATTTTGTCTTTTTATGGTGGAGGTCTGTGTTCAGCCAATGTTCAATCATTTTGTATTTTTATCGTGTAGGTCTGTGTTAAGCCAATGTTCAAACGTTTTGGAGTTTTATGGTGGAGGTCTGTGTTCAACCAATGTTCAATCGTTTTGCTGTTTTATGGTGGGGGTCTGTGTTCAACCAATGTTTAATCGTTTTGCTGTTTTATGGTGGGGGTCTGGTTCAGCCGTATAAACATATTCTGTGGTTCAGCAGTGGCACAGAATATGTACGAGTCTACCGACTAATGAAGATGACATAATCCTGATTTCTAACTATAGCTCATATATCCACACACACACTTATGTTTTATACGTTCGTGAAGATTGAAATTTCCACCATTTTAATAAATCAAAGCGGGCGATGGGAATATTAGGTGGGTTTTAAACGAAGACCTCCATGTTTTGCAGCATAACAATAACTTGAAATATATTATTTACATGTCAGTGGCTGAATGCACAAGCCGAGCGAAGCCATAAACCTAAAAAGGCGCAGTGCAATCATCCGCAAAGAGTGGGATGTTCAACTCCGAACACAAAAGAACAGCACCATACGCGATTTTATAAGTTGTGAATAATATTCGTGAAATAGTTTACACTGTGACAACTCTCTAAGAGACCACAAGAGCTTTTTAAAAGCACAAAGGACGGCTCATAAAAAGAAAACTGAATTGAGACGATTACTCCTATATTTACTAACAAGCTATGCACCCTTATATTTGTCCCGTAAAAGCCATAATACCTAAATCAAACTGAATGTAATTGGGTGTTCTTTGTAAGGGAATTCTACTATAAAGTTTGCTTTTAAAGGCGTTTATTCGTATAATGCTGGGCTGTTCGTAAATAGGTGTCCCGCTGGGCCTCTTGATGTCGCGCATTAGGTGGGACTTCTTCCTTAGGACTATGGAATTTCAATAAATTTGAGTAAGTTATACTGGTGGTAGATTTATGTGTTTTATAGCTATTCGAAATATGTGAGAAGAGCTATGTTTATTAAATACTTACTTATTAAAAAGCTTCGTCTCTTTCAAACTAGATGCTTGAGATACTTCTTCTCGTTAATACAATATTCGTTGTTCTTTAGGTTCCGTACTTTAAAAGGAACCCTTATTGGATCAATTCGGTGTCGTCAGTCTGTCAAGACCTCTTTTCTTAGAAACGCGTGGAGGTATCAAGTTGAAATTAATATTAAATACTCAGGACCCCCTTGGAGCTGTGAAAAAAACAATCTTCTAATGACTGGTTCCTATCAAATCAAATCATTTATTATTTATAAGACACAATGATCCATTTTCATTAATAGTACATAGTATTTCGAAATTGTAATAATTATAAATGTAAACCTATATCTTAAAACGAACCATTTTCGCTTACTGTTCGTAGGCGTTTGACATAAAAGCAATACAAAAAACGTCAAAAAGTAATGACACGTTGGAAAAACGAGTCGTTTAATATTTATAGAAATGGGGGGTAAGTCAACGCAATCAAAAGATATCATAGATTTATGCCGTATATTTTGACACTCGCAAGAGAATCAAAACCTACAGGGTAACACTTCCCGTTGATCTAGAATCATGAAATTTGGCAAGCAATGTGTATATAGCACATGTAAAGGGAAAAATCCGAAAACCGTAACAGTAACATAGAGAAAAAAAATTAGGTACGCAACTCGGTGCGCAAGTCCGACTCGCTCATGGCCGTTTTTTTAAATGTGTATTGATTTAGGTACGTTCTTTCATTTGGGTAAATCGCCAGAGAATGTGTCCTCTTCAAAGACCATGTGTTGCATATTATACATACTTCTGATTTAGAGATTGTGATTCAAAAGTCAATAACAGTCTATGAGGTTCCGCTGGGACATAAGCCTTCTCTCAGATGAGCTATAAACTAAAACTTTGCCATTGCAGTTGGGGATGCACATGCACGCACATTTCCATGAATTTTTGAGGCTCATCGGTTTCCTCAAGATGTTTTTCCTTTTCCGATCTTAAGAGATGACATCGAAAAGTGATTATAAAGTCATTGGTGCAAGGCCGATGTTTTAAACCTGGTTGCGTGTAAGATTTTAATATTTTCCTCAACTCTGTACATTAAATTTAGCAGCACTTTAATAGGCTTTCATATTATCTCAAGGTAAATGTGTCATCGACTTGCTAGAATATAAACGCAGCATGACTAACACAAACTTAGTTCTCGATACAAGCCGTAAGGTGGCTTTGCGACGATTTCCAAAAAATCTGGTGACATCATATCGGAGTGAACTTTGTACTGTTTTGGTATGACTCATACAGAGGGCGGAATGTATTGTAAATAGATATTCCCGGGATGAATACAACATGCTGATTAATTAACAATAGAAACTGATTATAAGATTATACTGAATAAAAGATTATTATTTCACTTATAGCTTAATATATGCAGATAAGTGAAATAATATTCATGAATATAACGTATTATAACTAATTTCATTCGCAACATAAAGTATCGTTCTGTCATCTGATTCAGTTAGTAAAAAGCACTTTAGACTTATGCATGAACTGAAGCACTTCACTTTTTAATACATCATTCAATTTGTAAAGAAGCCTACTCCAAAAATATCACCTGATGTCGTATCATCATTACCTTGTATATACTTCGAAGTTGTTAACAAAACTCGATGTTTTGTGATGATTTTTTTAATTCCTTTGGGATGCGTTGCCATGCCAGTTTTAACCCGGCGAGGATGTGGTACAAGAAGGGTGCATCCAGGATGCGGAGGGTCATAATGACCCTATTTTACATTTAAATTTCTTCTATATAAGTTGGTATATTACTACAAAGCATTGAAGGTAAATATATAAATTGGATTTTAAACAAATCATTTTAACAAAGAAAAACATTAAATAGGATATGAAAGTTAATAACTCGATAAGTGCTTAAATGAATCGACAATAACAGGATTTTATGTTTATAAATAAATAAATAAATATAAATAAATATATTCGGGACAATTCCACACCAATTACCTAGCCCCAAACTAGGATACCCTGTACTATGGATATACATAAATAGATACAAATATTATAACATCCATGACTCGTACACAAACATTTCTGCTCATCACACAAATGATTGCACCTTGCAGGATTCGAACCCGCAACCGTTTGATTACGTACCCAGGATCACTAGCCACGAGACCAATCGGTCGTTTAATAATAAAATTTCGATTTAACATTTTAGGGTAAGAAAACTCCATAATTATACTGATTTTATCAATGGTTTTACACTAATAAAATCCCAGTTCTTTTTTGCATTTTCTAAATAAACTGCGTTTTATTGCGTTTGAGATAAGCTCATTTTTACTCTTTTTAACTTTTGCGCACGCTTCTAGCCCAAAAACTACAACTGCCCAATCTACGGTATTTGGAGGGCAAGAGAGTGCAATAGCTGCAGCTACTGAGAAGTTCGACAGCGACGACTGCGGTACAATAAACTGTACACAAAACAAAATGAGCAGGGTCAAATTGACCCCTCCACATCCTCGCCGAGTTAATGACGAAAACGGACACAAAAAATAGGTAACGGGTCTCGGAGATAAAGGTAAGGCCGGGTTCCTCTCTAGAAAAAAGCTAGTTAAGCTTTGTTTTGTGTCTACTAAGTGAATAATAATAACAATATTTAAGGAGAATAAGGGTCTAGTCGGTTGGGAAAGTTCGTTTGGTTGGCTTAGAATTAATCCCAAGTTATACAGTTAGCAAAATTGTAACTGCCTACATTATTCCATACGTTGTATAATTTCTTAATTTTCCTTACAAAGTATACAGGATGTAACATAATAACCTATTACATACCGGGCTGGGGTATGTGGTGCGCCATGGCGAGTAACGTTAGTTTTACGATCTTTGAGATTTCATTCATGACTTAACGTTTAAAGATTTTTCAAATAAAATACTGTAGATAATGCATAGTACTACCTAGTAATCACCTGTGAAATAATCGATACCGCCCTTGACCTCGAATTTATGCTACAGTGCCACCAACTTACGTGTGATGGTGGCGTGAGTGGTCTAGTCAATCGATAAGTAGACCACTCAAACAAGATATAAGTTGGGTAAGAAATAGTCTATGACACTCTTGCGATGAAGACGAATCGATTGACACCTCGCTTGTCAAAATCGGACCAAGTTTTTAGTTTGGACACATAATCTTTCTTTGGTTCGCCGTAGTCGGGTACAAAAAAATAGCTTATGAAACTTTAAAAATGAAGACGAATCGATTGACACCTCGCTTGTCAAAATCGGACCAAGTTTTTAGTTAGGACACATAATCTTCTTTTTATTCACCGTAGACAATTCCCAATCGATACGCATAAAATATAATGTCATAATTTAGTGTGGCATAATTTTCATTATCCTAATACTGTGCAAGCATAATAATAATTACGCATAAATGTTTGGGCATAATCGGGTTTACCATATCTAAAGTTAGCATAACGATAAACAAGCATATTATAAATAAATATTACCTATGTAAAACAACATGCGGCTCACGGGTGGCCCAAGGGCCACCCCGCCGCACCTTAACCTAAAACGTCCAGTGACCTATTACGTCCAGTCCCACAATGTACAGTGACCTTAAGTGTCTAGTATCAAAAGGTCCAGTTTCCAAAATGTCCAGAGTCTCAAAAGGTACACTTCCCAAAATGTCCAGTCTCAAAATGTCTAGTTATATACTGTCTAGTCCTAATAGCTTCCTTTTTGTCAAGTGTCAAAATCTAGGTAGATGTGCGAACGAGCGACTTTTAGACGGTTACTGACTAACCCTAATAGGACCTTCTTTAATTTAAAATAAAAATTGTATTCCATTTTCTCTTTTTTTCCTGCACCAGTTCCTATCTTTTCATGTCCCACTTCTAGCTCTTATCTTATTTCCATTTCTCTTACATAAAGCTTATAAATCCGTCGCAATAAGACCTTTTAGTCTTGACTTTATGGTACGCTGGACCTGTTCGGACACTAGTCATTATGAGACACTGGACATTGCGCTACTGGACGTAATACGACAATGTACTTTTTAGCATACTAGACATACTACGACACTAGACATTGTGAGCCTGAACGTGTCAATGTATATTTCTAGATTATATTGAATCTTAAGCCTTATAACTTTTATGCGACTCCATATTAGGCCAAAATAATAGGTATAGCCCAAAAGATCATTATGCCAACCTTAACAGTATGCCGAATACTGTTTATGCAAAATTAATATTATGTCATTAACCTAACTAGGATTGCCTAACTCATTATGCCAAAAAGTAAATTAGTATTAAAAAACAGAAGCGAAACAAATGGATACTAAAATTGACATACGTTATAAAATATGTTTGCCTAGATTTTGGCGGCAATATCAGCTGAACATCTTTGTTTGCGTTTCTGACCATTAGTGTGTAAGGAGCACAGAAATCGTAATGGCAGTATTACGATTTCTGTGGTTAGGAGATCTTGCTTCATGATCATTTCATTACATTTTCAACTTTCAGTAATAATGCACATATTTTAAATAAACGAACATATAATGTTAATGTGTATTTTATGCACTAGAGACAGAATATGTCTCTAGTGCGCTTAAACGAACTTTACGAGCATGAGAAGTGACACATATATACTTTATGTCTCTCCTTTGAAAACAAAATAAAGAGCGGGACTAGCTTACTATACTACTACTAGCTACTAGCTCACGTGTGAGCGAGAAGTGAAACATATATACTTTATGTCTCTCCTTTGAAAACAAAATAAAGAGCGGGACTAGCTTACTATACTACTACTAGCTACTAGCTCACGTGTGAGCGAGAAGTGAAACATATATACTTTATGTCTCTCCTTTGAAAACAAAATAAAAAGCGGGACTAGCTTACTATACTACTACTAGCTACTAGCTCACGTGTGAGCGAGAAGTGAAACATATATACTTTATGTCTCTCCTTTGAAAACAAAATAAAGAGCGGGACTAGCTTACTATACTACTACTAGCTACTAGCTCACGTGTGAGCGAGAAGTGAAACATATACAGTATGAATTTTTCAAGTGGGCGTGGTTGGCTAAATCAGAAACTATGAGGAATAGCGAAAAGTACCCAAAGGAGTCTCGGGCCCGATTTTGATGAAAACTAAAACTGCATCTTTGAATTTTTGAAAAAAAACAATATTCCTAGGCAGGAATCGAACACGTTGATTTTGGAAAAAAAAGCACACACTGTATTATTACACCATTCGATAGTGTCGCTAATAAGGATTGAATTCTGGGAAGAAATGACATACGGCAAACTTAAGGAAAGACCTCATTTTTAACGAAAATAGTTAAACCATAACTGATTAATTGTTCAAAATGATGACCGTTGTTTTAAACACATATACCTAGCTGGATTCGACGTCTCAAGGATTGTACTGCATTCAGTATTAAAATATTATTGATTCCGTTTAGAATATTTTCCAAAGTTCGTTTCAAGTCATCAATTGCATTATACGTGTCTTTGTAGATTTCGTTTTTTACATACCCCCAGAGAAAATAATCTAAGGGGGTAAGATCCGGTGACCTCGCTGGCTACGGCACAGGACCATAAATTGCAATAAAAAGTTCACCAAACTGCTGAATCAACATCTCTTTTACTATACGACTATTAATATGAAACAATACGCAAACAGTAATAATCAACGAAACGTGGAACAAAATCTACATTATTGGCGCCAATTTATTCTACGTGCTAATTTGAATTGTTTAAATTTTTTTCTTTTACTGTAGCCTTTAACCGCGAAGACATAATAAAAATTTGAAATTAGAATATAATGTTGTGAAGATGACCGCGCTGCGGGTCTGTGTTGCGAGTCCGTCGCCAAAATATTGAGCATCATTTCGGACAAGATACAGGTAATGCAGGTATGAATTAAAACAGTACTTTAAAATATGAATCAGTTTATTAAAATACAACATTTTCGTTAAGTTTACCGTACGTCATTTCTTTTCAGAATTCAATCCTAATTAGCGACACTATCGAATGCTGTAAAAATACAGTGTGTTTTTTTTTCCAAAATTAATGTGTTCGATTCCTGCCTACGAATATTGTTTTTTTTTTCAAAAATCCAAAGATGCAGTTTTAGTTTTCATCAAAATCGGGCCCGAGACTCCTTTGAGTACTTTTCGCTATTCCTCATAGTTTCTGATTTAGCCATCCACGCCCACTTGAAAATTCACCCTGTATACTTTATGTCTCTCCTTTGAAAACAAAATAAAGAGCGGGACTAGCTTACTATACTACTACTAGCTACTAGCTCACGTGTGAGCGCTGGCGGCAAGGGTACTTCAGACTTGAGTATCGCACATCCTGTACAACATCAGCGCACGAGGTTTCATTCACAAAATATACCAAATATCGTATCTATTTACATTACTATCGGTCGTATCAGGGGTTGCCCTTCGCGGAAGCGCAAGGTTATCGATACCCTAACTGCGCGTCAACAAATCGATAACAGCGGGATGAGTAAAGAAATCGATTTTGGAAACCATAAAAATGGACGCAAACTTTGACAACAACTTAAATAAAACATAAATAGTACATAAAATTGCATTGTGCAACCATTAATCTTAGTACTTACTGGTACTTATATATCTCTAACTATAAGGATCACAAACCAGCACATTATGACTGTTATTATTTCAACAATATAAGGCAGCTCGAAACATAATGTTCTTGTGTGTTGTAGGACAAGCCTATTCTGCCTCTATGGCAGTAGTGTGCAAAAATTACTCTTTTCCGGCTTGAAGGGCACTGTTCCCAGTGAAATTACTAGACAATGAGACTTAGAAAATATCTCATGATGACGAGAGCAGAGCAGAGCCGCGCATGATATTGCAGTCCCAAACTGTGGGTGGCACAGGGGGAACTGCAATATTATATACTAACTAGTTTTGACACCCGGCACTTTGACAAGTGACACTTTGACACCGGTCACTTTGTACATCTGATGATGATGATGATGATGATGAAAGTAGCCTATGTGTTATTCCAGGACATAAAGTATCAAACATACCAAATTTCAACCAAATCCGTTCTGCGTGTAGGAGTAACAAACATGCACACACACATACATACATACAAACTTTCGCCTTTATAATATTAGATGACAAGCGTGGTTCATTGTTTGTGCTTACCATCAGTCGAACGACCAGCTCATCTCATCACTCAGACGCATAAAAAAAAAAGAATCGTCTCCTTTTGTGAAGTCGATTAAAAATCGTACGCCCACAAGTAATTCTTCGAAACTGAGGTAAGTGAAATATTTCAACAGAAGGATATGATTGCAATATAGGTACATATACCATTAATGTTACCATTCGTGGTAAGTGTCGCACGTCTATAGCTCGAAATAGGAACGGTTGTTAACGAAACGAAAGCAGAACGATAAAACTGGAGAGTGTGGTTGATGAAGCAATAATATTGTTGGCGAAGTTGTGTCTGCCTTTCACAAATCTAACTGTCATGTGTTAATTGCCAATTTCTGAAACAGAAATGGTATTTATTTTCATCGGATTATGCTGTATTCGGAGCAAATGTGCCAGTACTGTAATAAAACTAAATAAAACGACGTTTTTATCTCTTCTTCATTAGTTAGCAATGTGGGACCTAGACAGTTTATTGCAGACCGGCTGTGAGCCTGCTCTACAGACCCTGTTACCTCCTTAATTATGTAAGAATTGATGTACCTGTATTTTAAGGAGAACAATAAACGTATTTATTATTTGTTGCCTACTCAATTCTCGTAAAGCAATTTAAGAAACTATTCGTACAGCATCAGCCAACAAGAACATACATTTTAAATAACAAAAGAGTAGACAAGCGCCATCTCTATGCCTAGTCCAAAATACAATAGACACAACGTTTTTCCCAAAGTGGCAAAAAGCTTCAATGAGTCAAAAGCCCGTTATTTTATTGACTACACAAATAAACCTGCCGCGTCGAGATCACATATAAAAACATTTTGTTCAATAAAGCTCCCGACGTTCTCGGAAACGACGCGCCGCCCGCCACCAAACAGGAAAATGTACAAATTCTTAATTAAATACGTGTACTCACTTCGATTTGATAGTTTGTCCCTGATAAGCATGGCTCTGAAACAAACAAAATATATATTATTAAAATAATCCCATCGAAACATCAGTAGTAGGTACCCGAACAAAATAATAGTAAAGCGTCCAAGGTTTCGAATGGAGTTTATCGAAATTAAGATAGTAATAGGAAAAGCAAAATGCGTAGTCATGAATATAAAAAGGATTCCCTGTTAATCTAATCTGGAACTACAAGAAAGCCTAACCTCACTTAGACAAGGAAACTTACGTAATTGTTCTCCTCAAGTTATTTCAGATGCATCCACCTCACTCCAAAGTACCAGCCTACCTAGTAATATGTAAACATAGTGACGCATGTTACAACGATTTGTTCGTGTCATTATCCATCAAGCGGTCAAACGCTGAAATATTGAGTAATTTACCCACAGTCCGGTGCTACGTTACCATACCGTGACATTATAACAAGGTGTATTTTACGGAAGTCAATAGGAATCGTCACGTACCGCTTGAAAAATCACAACCAGTCTGAGCTTTAGAGTAGGCATTCTCGCCTTCATTGTCTCAATGCTGAACAAACGTTTTCCTCACAGCCTGCCATTCGTATGTGCTTTCAATCATTAACAATGTTTCCTACTTCCCACCTTAAACGACTTTGTTGATCTTCGTAAAAAAAAACTTCAGATCGTTCCAACTACGCTTTTTTGACCATACTCAGCGCAATACGCCCTCCTACAGTATTTTGGAAACTTTTTGGTGTGAAATTAGTGTCTTTCTCTATTTCCTATCCAGATTTCTGATTCTCCGGAAGGAATATAAGCAAATGGCACTAAGAAGATTTTTGGTACAAACATAAAAACTAGTCTCTAATTAAAGGCACTATAGGAATCTAACACGTCGAATTTAACATCAAATACGGTTTACGTCTTTCCTTATTTCCCATCAAGAATCCTGATCTCTGGAAGGAATATAAACTAGATAATTGGCACTGAGAAAAGACTTAGTGTAGAGATAAAAAATAATCTCTAATTAAATGCACTTTATGAATCTCGTAACCCGTCGAAGTCTAACATCAATTATATAGTTTTATCGGCTTCTTTCCCAACATGAATGCGAATTCCAGCTATCAATAGCAAATTAGCTCATACATCTGAAGGCATGCCAAGCCGCAGGCGTTTCTAGTACACAATAAAAATGATTGCACGGTGTAGACCGATCCTTTTATGTGCCAGTGTCAATAAACTGGTCCGGTACAAAAAGAACAGCAAAAACCACTTGCGATCAATGCTCTGTGGCATTTTGGTATTACTAATCTCTATTCTGGCATAAACACAATCATATTACTTACACATATTATTTACAGATATTACTATCAATGTTGTCAGACTTGAGCAGTAAGTACCACTTAAAGTTTGACCTAACCTGGTCAAATGCTATGATAGAGTCGACGATGGAGCAGTTCAGTTCACTAGACTGGAGGATTGCCCAGATTACAGTTATCAGGAAGTCAAGAAATACATCTTTAATTATGTTAAACGGCTATAACTCACGGTTAAACGTCGGAAAATTGCTCTGATCAGATAAAATACTACGCTTTGAATTGTAAATGTAGAAGTGAAACTGTTGTGAATAAAAAAGTATACGTTATGTCGTTTGGTCAAATGACACGTGACAAGAACAAGCACAAATTAAATACTATATCAGTTCATTCGTTTGGAAGCTACGACGCCACGCAGATACATAAATACCCCTCTCGTTCGTCGGGGGTTAAAAAGGTCTATGGTAAAGTGAACTCTCAATAATTATGACCATCCATACTACTACTTCGTTTTCATTTAATGAATTATTGGCAAAATTCATTGTTTTTTTTGTGTTTTTAGTATTACTATTTTAATGTATCCTTAGACCAATACCAGCTAGCGAGCATAGACGGACTGTGGGTGGGTAATATGTCTAAATTATTATCACATCCGTTGATGGATACATCAAATATGCTTTCTGACGTCAAACGTGAAAAACAAGAAGAAATACTGCGCTCGCTAATGAATACTAAGGTAAAATGATTTATTTGGGTGAATATGAAGAAATATAGCTCAGATAGGCCATTATGTCTATTTATGATCCACAAACTTTTAAATGGTTGGTAATTATCAAGCATTAAACAAGAGTTAATGACTGACTTTACATATTATAGTTATTATATTCAAATGTTTAGGATCTACAAATGGAAGGTCTTCCTTCATAGAAAGCGAAAAGAAGAAGTCAAAAAATACGATACTTGGTGTTTCTTATTTTTTATTTCTTTGTCAGACATAATACAACATAACACAATTACTTCTTTATCGAAGATCCTTGCTTTTATAAATTCATTTTAGTTAAATAACGAGCGGTATACGCGGTATATTACGCGTTAGAATCCAACGATACCGGGTTCGGTCCTCGGCTCCGCACTTATGACTTCAATATTTTCATCGCTCCGTGCTTCGGAGCGTTGGGCTTAATAGATTAATAGCAGTCGTTAAGCCATGTCAGAGGCCCTCTGGGGGCCTGACATACTCTGACACCAGAGGCCACTACCTCATACGATAAGCAAGAAAACCGTTCTCTAAATAAATTATGTCTTAGTTAGATACTAGCTGTGCCCGAGGCTTTGCCCGCGTGGTCATTTATCTGGGCAAAAAGTAACCTATGTGTTATTCCAGTACCAAAAGTGCCTATAACAATGTACATATATTGTACTTTATAGGCACTTTTTACATTTCATCAAAATTTGTTTTCAAATAGTTTTTATCGATTGATCGGCTTCTATTCATCGGATTGAGATACCAAGTACACACATTTTTAGGTCACACCCTAAACTATCCAACAATGAAAACTGCATCCCAATCGGTCCAGTAGTTTTTACGTTATGCGCGTACAGATAGACACGATAAAAAAATATGTTACATTCTTATTCAGTAGCTTATTTTAAGTACCATAGACCATTTTTTATTTCATTATCTTCATTGTACAGCCTTTTTGGTACTTACTGCTATATTATAAACTGTATAGATTATTTTAATATTGTACAGACTTTGTGGTAGTTACTGCTTTATTATAAGTAAAGATAGATATAGATAGTATACTATAAATAGATGTTGGCTACGCTACGCCAGGTTTATACGACTACATTTGACTCGCACCATGTGCACCTCGAATCAATGGATTGTTCGCCAATGATTTACCAAGATGGGGTATGATAATATGAATTCGCAGAAAACCCATTCAAGCTAAAAGGATAATAGTTAAAAATACTCGTGCATTTAAAAAATATAATTAAGTAGCTCAGGAAAATAATAAAAGCTACGCGCATGTGAGAAAAAACTGCAGGAAAAATCTTAAACTTTAACTAAATATAAACGTTAACAAAGTGTTCATTGGGAGAGTAGTTGTGAGAACGAACCCTGTCGCAATGAGATAATTTATGCTAATAGGTACACACTGAAGGGCAACATAACTATAGCCACGTCAACAATCGCCTACAAATTGATCATCTGTTATGGTTGCTGGTTACCCGAAACACAAACAGTAATAAACGCGGAACCAAACACTCAATCAACGTGCCCGCGGAGTCGTCGCACGGGCCTAATAGGAAATAATTCGATTTTAATTCACCAATACAAACAGAACGTTGCGTAGTTTGTACCATACATCATATTACACGCTGACACGACGACGCCTTCTAATTTAATTTTAACCACTTCTTTGGCCGCGGTCGTTCACCTACATTTTCTGAGGGAATTTGAACTTGTGGCCTGCGCTTCCGCAGCGGTACAGCGTATGAAGCGTATCATTTAGCTAGACGGAGGCGGTCTCACAGCCTCTGGAAATCAACACAGTATTTTGACTCGAGAGATTTTTTTGAGACGCTTCACTTGCGTTCCACCTTAAGTGTCACTGGCCACGGAGGCGTAGCTTCATAGACGGTTCAAAATACGCCAAACAGCTTGAGCAGCCCAGCGTACTGAACCCTGTCCACGAGGCGTATTACACGCGAATGACGCGTACGTTTTCAATCATTTGTGACAATGCCGTCGGACGACGAAGATGTTATTTTGGCATTCGAAGTCGCCGAAGACGACGATTATATTGGACGCATCCGTATATAGAAAAAACCATCAACTGTAGATTGTTCGTAGCGGCAAGAGAAGCGGCCTTTTCAGTTATATCTTTTCTAGCATATTCAGCAAGATTATTGTTGTACAAACACGAATATTATTCCGTTCCCGTTATTTTTAAACTGTGCTTTCGCGCAGTTTTTTCAGTGTTTTCCCGGCGTATGACATTCGTTACGGCTGGCGTCATGAAGCCTGCATGCAGCGACGCGAGCGTGACGTTGCCGCTCCGTCCACAGAGTTTCATAGTTTTGTACGTAAGCTGTGAGCAGGCGTATACTAAGCGTGTAGTGACGAATACGCGTCTATGAAGCTACGCGTCCGTGGACAGTAGGCCTAAGTTATCTGAAACAATTTCTTCCTGCCGCAACAACCCTCTTTTTGTTTATTTGTTTGTCGTATGAGGTAGTGCTGGCCTCTGATGTCAGAGTTTGTCAGACCGCCCGAGGGCTTCTGACATGGCTGAACGACTGCCGCTCGAGAGCCTCTGACATCGGACCGATAACTCCGAAGCACGGAGTGATGGAAAACCGCACATAACTTTAAAAAGTCATTGGTGCGGAGCCTAGGAATGAACCATTGATGGATTCTATTCATTTACTCCTCTATTTATTCGACTACGAAAAAGGAGGATTATGATTTGAGCAGAGTATATCCATCTGTTCCTTCACAGCACCTAAATTTACCTTCATAACCGATTTGAACTTATAAGACATATGTTGTCAACAAAGTATGATTTAGTTTGAACAATATGTTCATTTCAAGAAGTCTGGTTTCGTGTCTTTTAAAGGAAATCACACATTATTTGAAGCTGGCTGCAGCACTTACTAGTTACGCCAGGAAACTTCAACCAACGCATGGCCAATCATCCCGCCTCACATAGCCTTGATAAGCCGTACTGGTCCACTTGTTCCAATCTACGACACTATCTTACAGCGACGTGGCTGAGTGAACTATGAACCCTGACTCAATCCGATACAAAGCGGAGCGGTGCTGACGGATGGCGGTTCAAGATTCCGAGAAAGGATGTAGACAGAGCTACAGAGCCAGTGGCAGGCGGCGGCGAATTAGGGGCACGGGGGTTGACTCATTGTTCATTGATGTTGCGAGTTTTTTTTTTTTATTCAACTGAGTCGTTTGTTCGCCTGATATTAAGCGCCACGCCTGCCCATAACAATAACAGTGCAACCCAGAACGACCCAGCGCGTCACTGCACTGCGCTCGTCACCCAGAGACATTTATTTTTTAAAAGGATAGGGAACCTAAATCCTTTAGGTTTTGCCTTAGGTTTTCCGTGAAATTTGCCTTTTGGGAGAAAATGTTTCTGCCATACTAAACCATAACCAAATTCAATAATTCTGGTATTTTTTATCACAGAATAAACTACGTTTATTTTTATCATAATTTGTAATGAATTTGAATTAATGAGTGTTTAAATACCGATATTTTCTTGCAAAATGAACCTCTAAGTCGCGTACTGTTTAAATGAAAAATTATAATAAATTAAGTAAAAGGAAAAATATAAACGTAGTTTATTGATAAAAACAGACCAGTATTATTGGATTTATTTATGCTTCTACAGGCTTTGCCTTAAATTTCACGGAAAATCTAAGGCAAAACCTGTAGAAGCCGCGTTGGTTCCCCATCCTCTTAAGTCTCATGACCAGTAATTTCGCTGGAAACATTGAGCTTATCTGCCTTCGTTTTTTAACATGATTAGTGTGAACGATTCAGTGACTAAAGCGTATAGACGAAAATCGTATAACGATCTAATTGGGTAATTTTCCATACGGAATTACGGAAATCTGAACGTAGTGACCTGAGTCTGCATTTATAGACCTTGGCATTGTGAGATTTAGATTATATATGGCGTCTAAGATATCAGAATAGAAAAAGCATCTATGGAAATCGAATTCCCTGCCATTTTCCTTTTATCTTGAACACTAAAATCTGCGTATCTTCAATGCTAGAGTGTAAAGAAACATCTTCTAGATCTGTGTACCCTCTGCCACATCGTCGCTTACCGTCAGGAGAAATGGTCAAATACGTTGATATCGTGAGGTTTTAAAGCTCTGTGCTGTTGTCTGTTTATGGCAACTGCAGCGTCAAGCTGCAGTTGCCATAAACAGACAACAGCACATATAGGCTGCCATGATGTGATCAGGACCCTCAGCAATCGACTTAAGGAGTGGGAGGGGCCGTAGGTTTTCCATCAGACCGTTATAAACATCCTCTGGCTAGATGAAGCGATGACCTGCGCAAAGTAGTTGGCAACAATTACATGAGAAGAGCCGAAGATCAGTCTCAGTGGCGAACATTAGGAGAGGCCTATATCCAGCAGTCGATTTATTCAATCTGATGATGTTGTTGATAGTGATAAATAAACAAAAACGTCAGCATTCACAGATTAAAGGCATTACATACTGTGAGTTGCATGATTGACAGACTTGGCTTGGTACTGTGAATCACTGCCACTGAATCTACCTGATCTAAGTACGACAGGTCAGAAAAACGCCCTATAAGGCTTCCGAAATGACCCGTCAGCTATATTTAGCGAAGTGGCCGAGAGCCCCATAAAATTCGAATGGCGGTAGGCCCACGACCTTGCCAATGATATAGGACTCATGATTCATACGCCTACAAGTGTCACATTGTTGGAATGTTTGTCACTGGTGCAGAACCGGTCATGAGGACTTTGGTCCTGTGCCTAAGATCGACTTGGTGAATTTAGGGATGATATGTATATTATGTAGTATAACGTACTATGTTACTTAATGGAGTTTCGGATACGAATGACATTATTTGGGATACACGAAAGATTCGGATACAGATAGGTATGAATATTCCTTATTGGTGATGGTTATGATAGAAAGACATAGTGCTGTCGTATAGAAATTCAAGATTGGCTTCCTTATGGGATTTATATGTATGGGTAATGACGACCTGCGAAACGCGGCTTCGCACGCGTGGTTGTTTCTCTAGGTGCTGTTCTAAGACCTAAAATAACATTATACCAATATTTGATCAAAATTCCTTCAGCCGTCAAAAAGTTTTTTATCGTTTACTCGGCTTCTACTCGTCGGATTGAGATACCAAGTACACCAGTTTTTAAGTCTTACCCTAAGCTATCCAACAGTGAAAATGGCATCGCAAGCAGTCCAGTAGTTTTTACGTGATGCGCGAACATATAGACAAACAGACACGACACGATTTGAAAAAATGATAAATTGTTGTTCAGTAGCATATTTTAAGTACCATAGACTATTTTATTTTATTAAACTTCTTTGTGCAGACTTTTTCGTACTTAGCGCTTTATTATAAGTATAGATTCAGTCGTTCATTCATTCATTCAAAATTCCTGTTACAGAATCGCAGCACAAACGTATCACACTGCCTAGTTAATAGCCTTTGTACCTCTATCGCAGAAAAAATAATAGTACAAGTATCTCTATCTAGATTTTGCTTTCAGTAGTTAACAGATTTCCTGACCACTCCCTAATAAAAAGCATAGCATACAACCATCCTAAAACAAATAAAAAGTTAAAATGATAAACACACATATTTTGTATGCGGAAATCGCCGTAAGGTTGAGATCAGCCGTAACACATAATCTAATCCTTCACAATTTATATTAAGTAGTAAATTATCGGTGCGCCCAATATTTAAAGAGATTGGTAGCGATTCGGCCAAAAACTAAACCAAACTTAATTTCTTCAAATATAATTTAAACCTTGTTGGCTTCGTAACAAGGTATTTTTGCCCCTGGCATCTTTTCCTCACTCACTAAACTAAACAAAACTAAAGCCTGTCAGCGTAAAATCAACTTTGTTTCCACGCGGCTAGAGTCCCGATTTGTCCAAACGCTGTCTCAGAACTTGTCCGAATTTATCCAAACGTTGTTAAAAACCTGTTTTAATTACGTTATTTTAAGCGATGCATCTTAAATTGACGTAAGTGTACAATATATGCCAGGGAAAAAAGACCGTGTTACGAAGTTTACAAGGTTTAAATTTACTTTTGAAAAAATTAAGGCTAGTTTAGTTTACGGAGTGAACTACCAAATCGCTGCCATTGTTCCACGTATGGGCTATGGTGATAGTGATGACTAAGAAAATAAGTATCTACCTATAGGTTTACCGACATATCGTACATAGTCATTCTAAATGAAACGGTTTTCTAACTGACTAATTCTAATAATACTATACTTATTACTGTACTTGTTCTATAATTTACAATATCTCTAAAGTAAGAATACATGGTTACCATCACTTAATGTATAGGTCTAAAGTTATTTTAACTTCAACCGTAAGTATGATACCAATAACAAGACATACTCGTAAGTTCAGAAAACTAAAACTAGACTACGGTCAGGTAAAAAATAGCATTTGACACTCTTGCAATGAAGACGAATCGATTGATACCTCGCATGTCAAAATCGGACCAAGTTTTTAGTTTAAACACATTACACTTCCCTTGCATCGCCGTACTCGGGTAAAATGGAAAGCCTTAGCCTTAGTCACTTTCATACAATACCACTGTCGACGTCGCACTTGCGGGCTTACAATCGAATTTAGACAAGTTCTGTCTAAATTCGATTGTACCTATTTGTATAACGTATACTTTAGCTTGTCAAGTTTTGTATGTAACAGAAGTTTCTGCTTTGGTAGCCGGAAATAGGTTATAGTACTCCTGAATTTTCTTATACAAATCTCACAAAAAATCTGTACTTAAAAGAAATGAATTAAGAAGCAGCAAATGTAGATTAAAAATATAATCAAAAATCCATATTTTTTATAGTTATCATTTTTATTTTTTGTTTTGTCATCGATTTGTGAGCTAGGTACCCTGAAAATTTCAGCCGGATAGCTAAGAAAAAAAAGAAGGAAGTAAAAGTTTCGGGAAATTTGAGTTGCAAGATTCCATATGGAACTACTGTCAGAAAGAGGTAAAATAGGTCTCGTTATGGAGCTAGGTGGCAACGGACAAACAACACACACATACAACTCCATTACAAACGCATAAAATCTGTAAATTTTTAGTAGGGGTTATAAATATTAGTAGGCGAGAAGGGACAGCCTACCAACGAGCGAAGCGTTGTGAGGTCTGCAAATGGTGTTGTGCGAATACCTATAATTTTCGATTAGTGCCCCGTTCTATTCTACTAATAATATTTTTATATTATTCGTCCACAAACACGTGACCGTTGTTATTGTTACTGCTAATAGACACTTCGTATTCAACAGAGCACCGAAACAGTTGTGATTAGCTATTCCATTCACAGATTACACACATTAGTCGGAAAACGTCCCCATTCCCATTCCGAAACCTGTTCCACGGAACACTTCCACGGAAGTACCTTTTAGATTCTAATCAAAGGGGAGAACTGTTTCACCGGGATTCATGAGATTCGTCCAAAAAAAGGTGTGAAGGATCGAAAAACAGCGGGCGCGTTACTTTCAAAATTAGAGCACGTTTAGCCTTGAAATACATCTTTTTACTCGCCTTCGAAAAGTCATCCTTGTCGCAGTGTGCCATTGTCGAGAATTCGTTACAGTCTGCTGTCTCACTTAAAGACATTCGCATAGTAGACCTTCCGCAAACAAAGTAAGGTTTAATATGCATTAAGGTGTCGAGATAAACGGTGACAGCGTACGATTTAGGGGACAGAGGAAGGGTTTAAAAGTCGATTTGACACAGGAGCCCCGGGGTCGGCATAAAAAATAAATAAACATTGTCCCAATCTCCCGTCTGGGGACGCCGCGGCCTCGAGGTGTGAACAAACAGGCAGACAAACAAATTGCTTATTTATTTTACACAACAATCGGACGCGCAGCCCACCCGCGGCCACGGGGCGGGCGGCGCGCGTGGCCTGAACCACGGTAATGTTATTAACGGACGCCCGAAGCAGGTGGACGTCACATTAGATGCAAAAAGGGCCATGTTGGACGCACAATAGATCGCAGGATATATATCGCTGAGTGAGGATACAAAACATATAGCAGAGTCCAAAAAATTGTTTTGTCATCACATCACATATGAGTATCTCACGTACTCGTATAGGCCATTTGATAAATTGATCCGATCAGGAAAGATCATTTCAGCATTGTGTTTATTTAGACTACGGCGACAATTTACAGTGTGATTTTTATGTACATTTCATTGATACATCTTAAAGTAAAAACTAATGATTATAGTGCAAACCTTCGATCAAATTAACCGCTTAATCGTTGTTGACTAATTAACTAACTGCGCAGCTAACGGATAGAGTAGGCAATTTATTGCTATTTACTAATTGTAATTGTGTCTCTGCCAAGAACGAGAGTACTAAACTAATATATTTTCTGTACATACAATGTCACTCGTACTAGCACGTTGCGGTCATCAATCTACTAGCTAAAGGTAATAAAGGTGTACGTAATAGACGTGACATCTTTTATTCAGCGTACGAATAATGGTTAATAATGGTTCAATTTGAGAGGCCCCTATTTTTCTTTCAAAGGCATATTGGGCATCTATACTAATAATTAAGCAGTAAGTACCAAAAAAACTGTACAATGAAGATAATAAAAAAACCCCTAGTATTTAAAATAGGATACTGAACCAGAATCTAACATTAAAAAAAAAAACGTGTTGTCGTTTTTATTGTATGTTTATTCGCGCATCACGTAAAAACTACTAGACCGATTGCGATGCGATTTTCACTGTTGGATAGCTTAGGGTTTGACTTAAAAATTGGGGTACTTGGTATCTTAATCCGATGGTTAAAAGCCGAGCAATCGATTAAAAAAAAACTATTTTACGGCTGAACGAATTTTGAAGAAATGTAGTCTAATGTACTTTGTAGGTACTTTTGGTCCTGGAATAACACGTATGGGCTAATATTAAATGAATTAACCACGCGGGCACAGCTAGTTCCTAATACTTTCTTGAGATCAAGGAAATATCGACTGTGGCGTATCTGTAACAAACAGCCGTAGTTTAGTCTAGGTTTTGTGCCAGTCTAGGGAGTTACGCAAACCGTGCAAAAACTGAAGTGTAACGACCGGGCCTAATGCCCTTGAACTTTTCCACGTGCCTCGGACAGACGGACCTGACAACACCATTAGCATGCAGTGTACTTATCAATGAGATTTTACCATTAGAGACGTCATACCCATTATAAAACACTAAAAACACGGCGAAATTGTAATTGTACTTACATAGAACTTTAGCAACAATATTTGCATCACTGAAGAGGCTAAAAGATAACAGATATATACAGAACCGCGTCGTCAGAAAGAGATAAACATATATTCTCAGTTACAGTGAGTTGCAGTATGCGGCCGATCGCCAATGACCGCCGATGACGGCCTGTGACGTCACGTGCGTCGACTAGCAGAGTAAACTGGGGCAAAATGGATACAAGGGTTTATTCCAGAAGAAAATAAAATGATTTTTTTGATAAAACATATACTTTCGTAATAATAGTTCTATATATCCCGGAGAACACCGGTATGTTCGCCGGACACTTGAGACACGCGCGTAAAACTTCTTTTTTTTTGTGAATTGCTTATAGAATAAACTACATTATGTTATATACCATTTTATAGCTAAAACAATAAAAAACATCGAAAAAAATACTATTACACTATCAAAAATATATTCCCGTTAACTTTTCCCGCCAAAAGTGACAATCGTCACTCGTGGGACACTAAACAATAAATTATTTTAATATTAGGAGTTTTAACTGTAAAGAGCTTACAGTATTATTAGACGTAATAACACAAAATTACAAGCTATAAATCACTAAAAACAACAAAAAATCACAATCACTCACTACGCGGTCGATGAACTCGCTAGGACAACACGAACTCACAAAAAAAAAGCGATTGGGCCGAACCACTTTATTATCCACTAAAATCGCTCGTTTCAAGGTGTGTCAAATATATGTAACACAAATACAATATTCTATCCTAATCCAATACAAATAGGGTTGCAACTCCGCTAGACTTCCTGACTGAAGATCGTCAGCCGTGGCCTTTACGGGTCGGAGCACAGACTGAAGATCGCCAGCCGTTGGTAAGCCCCAACATCCCCTAGCATCATACGAACAAACAACGCTGCGCGCCATTATCGCGTTCTCTCTGTCGCTCTTACACGTAACCCGCTACTTGTCTCGTTCGTGTAGGTGGCGAGCGGCAACATCGCAACAGTTGATTTGAGTAAAATTCAATTTATTATTTTCCATTTTCAATATCGTAAACAGTACCTAAAAATGAAAAAAAAAACACATCCTTCCTGCCTTTCAAAGTAGTGTATGTAGTGCGCTTTCTAAACACACAAGATGGTATTTTTGATTAATTTTTCATGTTTCGGAAGTCGCGTGTATTTACGTGTTGCGTCGTTTTCACTCTGTTTGGGACTAAGTCGACACAGGCTAATTAGCTTGTGTTTACTTCACCACGCAGAGCGGGGTACAACGTATCTACCTCAGTTTATATATAACATCATTGGTACTTATAGATAGATAAATCAACTTCTAGAAACAAAAGGAAATGACTTATAGGTAGTGCCTAAGTAGCCGTCGGGACGGGACCTACGGATCTGCCAAATGCATAGAACCAGAAGCTCGCAAGATAATGGTTTTTCATTTGCAATTCTTATCTTATCTTATCCTTATAAGGACATTTGAATAATTTGTGAGAAATGAAATTCGACTTTGGAATTTTGATCTACGATTAGTATCTGAACGAATTAGGAATTAAAGCAATAAGGATGTATACACCGAATGTAACAGACAGGACATATCGCAATTTCGCGAAAGATGAATCATATTCAAAGTTACTACAAAAGACGTCAATCCAATGTAACGGAATTAATCTGAGCCGAAACCAATGACTACAATTACACATTTTCTAGGAAGCAGTTGATCCAAAGATAGCTGATGCTGAAATTTGGCAGTCATTTTTATTACGCACAGTAGCCATAGAGTCGACGGACAATCCAACAAACGAAACCCTAAATATTTATATCAGCTGGAAGATAATAAAACGAGAGTTTTCCGTGACGCGGCCGACCTTGAACCGGTTACACTGTAGAGAGTTGGCAATACATTATGGTATGGTGAAAAAGGGACTTAGGGGGAATCGATGGCCTTCAGCGAACAATGGAACGAAAATATACGAGGACATGGTTTAGTAGAAGAAAGTGTATTGAGAAAGTAATGCGTAGTTACTTTGGGATACTTATTGTACTTTCAGAATAAGCTGTGGTTAAGGAAACTAAAATAGATTCATTTTTTCGAAATCAAGACAAGCGGTAAGCGTAAATAAGTAATTACTTATTTGTTTTCTATTGGAAATAACGGTATATACATATTTGGATACTTTTTCTATAATCAATATTACCTTATCTTAGTTTCAACTAGAGATGAAATGGATAGCTGTTTAGACGGATACTGGATATCCGACAAATCCTGAAGCCGGATAACCGGATATCCGGCTAAACATTGCCGATTGGCGCATCGTAACGAGCAAGTGCGCATAGGTGGCGCACGAACGATCGAGCGGGCTCTGGTGAATTCGGGTCATTTCGTTCATGAGCGAAGTTAGAAAGTGTTTCATAGAGTTGATTGCAAACACGATCACTTGAGGTTATTGTAAACTTGCTTTGTAGTTTGAGGTTATTATAAAAGTATTATTATAATCCTAAAAGATTTACCACAATTTGCCCCTAGTGCAGTACTGTTACTATATTTTTGATGAAAAATTAAAATTTGTTGACTACATTTTGTTATATGGATTAAAAAAAATAACCTAAACTTGATATTTCGTACTTTTTTCTAAAATCCGGTATCCGGCCGAATACTCGATAATTATCCGGCCGGATAGTAAATATAGGCCGGGTAGGCCGGATACCGGATAGTTACCGGATATCCGTTTCATCTCTAGTTTCAACCCAAACGCTAAACCATACATGCTCACGACTTTTCTTTCCCACCATGAATGAGCGATCATCGACAACAATTACCCACCAAATTATCATATCAGCTACATCGCGATTTACATCCTACAATAACAGTCTTAATATGCTTAAAACTATTGTTCATGAATATGTTGTTGTTAAGATTCCATCCACAGACCGTCAGCTCTCGTCTATTCCGTCACCAGATACAATCTCGGAGCTGTCCACTCCTCAGTCAAGGCAGAGTGATGACCACGTCACGTGTTCCTCAAGTCGGTGAACTCTCTGACGAGACCTGGCCGTAGATTAATGTTATTTTTGGCAGTGAACCCGATGCTCAGGGTCGGGAGACTGAAAATATATGATATATTTTGTTTGAGGTTATTATTTTCGTACTGTTTTACTGTGTATTACTGTTTTATGTTTTACTCATTCAAGACAGGATGGAGACTGCGGGATTGTAACTTTCGGCTGACATGTGCGGAATGATGTCTGAAAGCTTGGAGTTAATAGCTTTCCGCTATAATACTCTTTCCTTCACCAACAATCCTTTTTGAAATAAAGGTAACAAGAATGACCGTTATCCAGCGGTTTGGTAAATTAAATTAGCACTATACATCCGTCTTATTTGATACAATAATGGAAGCGTATCTCTACAAAGCCTAAGTCAATCTTGAATACTCGACAAAATCCTTCGTGTAAGCTGAAAGGCGTCCCATTGAACTCGAAGGGCCTTGAAGGGCCGACCACCCTTGAACCGATCTATACCGATACGTTATTACGTATACTTATTTGTAATAAATACGCCGTACGTATTGATCTTTGCAACGTATAAATAAACCTGCAACTCCAATCGCTTCAGGCCATATTTGATTTGTCGTCAAATTTGATTTTCTCTATTTCTCTGTAACCAGGTCACTTACATCAATGAGGTAGCTGGTGGAGTATAATATCCCAAAACAAAGTGCGACTTTCATATTTGTAACAGCGACGTTCAATCAAAATAGCTGCATCATCTGAAGCATTGAAAGTAACGTAATATTAATTTTCGTAAGAACATTGGATTCTAGACCTCAATCTATCCGGAAATCAATGTTTTTTTGAATGATCCTCTATGAAGACACAGAACCCTGTAACAATTTGTATAAGTAGACAGGTACGCGGTACGCATCGCTTGCTGTAACTAATAAAGTATATTTATATGTAGTACGTATCGACCGGGTGAAGCACTAGAGTTTCACGACCAAGGCCGCGGTGAAAATAGATTGATGAGGTATTTTATAGGCGCGCCAAATGAAAGGGGATCCGAATAAGCTATGGATTAGTCGTTAGACTAGCTGGTCTTTGGCTTGGGTGAATGACATCACTTTTACAAGCCTTTATTTAACTTGTCTTCGGTATAGGGTGAGCTCATGAAGAAGCGAGAAGGCGGGCAGGACGCTAGACAAAATGTGGTAAAGGGTTGAAGAGTAAGTCTCTAAAGGTCAAGGCTAGGCTTTGTAATGTGGTCACTGATTGGTGGCTCAGGAAATACCAGATATAGATCTACGCAAGAAATGGGTCTGTGATATCAATAAACACGTGCATGGATTAGGAAGATTGGCTCCAGGCTGGGGCTGTAAGCATTAAAGGGTAAGTAAAAATGAAATGGTGGCATTAACTGAACTAGAAGATAAATCATATCGGATGTTTCTTTACACACAGAAACAAACGAATGCTCACTACTGCACCGATAAGATCGCATCCAGCAACAATAATACAGCAATGGTATCATCACGCTTCACAGATACACATCTGGCGCCGGCAACATTGTAGCGACAAAATTGTATTTCCATCGTGTTGTAACGTGAAATTAAATATGCCGTTTGTATTTTTAATAACACGGCGGCTGTCGTAATTTTAGGCTTGGATTGCTGGTTTGTAAAACTTTTATATTATGCGATTAGTTCAGCGAGCGTGCTTTTTATAGCCCAGTTTTGACAAATTCAGAAATTCCGGAGCAGTGTTCGCGTCTCCGCGGTAATAGCTCCTGCTTGGCAGTCGAGTAGATGTATAAAACTTTAATACTTTTACACATAACAACCGTTCTTATTCTAATTTACTGTCAGATAGTCATATAAGAGCATATATGTATGAGATGCTTATATCTCCAGACAAACGTAAAGTGCGAATTGGAATGGGGGTTTTAAGAGTGTTTCTGTATTGATCAACTCGGCTAGGAGCTGGTTCTCTCATGTCATGTTGCCCATGATTCTCTAAGCTGCAGCATAACTATAAGATTAAAATATCGGTTCACGTATTGAATTTGTAAATGCTATTTGAATTAAATTACATGCAATTATTTTCTTTGATTTGCAATTGAAACTGAAAGTGCCGTTTCCTTCGTATAACTTTATTTCCTGCCCTGACAGTACTGACTCCAATAGAAAGTATCGACTTGAAAAGATCAGACCCTTGACTGATCTATGACTGTGACACAGACTTGAAGCTCAAACATGTGAATTATCCACGACTGTAGTCCTTCAAAATGAGTACATTGAATGCTTCAGAGTGTGTTTAAACATTCCGAATTCTCGGTACAAGCGGCCCAGGTTCCGGTCAAGCGTGACCTTGGCGAAACGACCAACCACTTGGCCTTGACCACTGTCAGACCACGTTTCAAGCACACGCACACCACATACATTTCATTTTGGCCCAGTATGCGCTTTGCTCATACACAATGTTACCTAGGTACTTATATTGTGACATTTACATAAGATTATAGTTAGTACCAAAAACTGCCATGGTCGGAAGAAAATTGTCGGTCTCTACTTTTGCACTCGAATATGACCTTTCTGATTAGTACGTTAGACTTTACTGCTTGCTTGCTTAGCGAGTAGCCCGGACGGAAACTGACTTCCCTTACGTAATAGTGAAGTGCTTGGTAAGGAGGAACTTCGGAAGTTGACTAACATCATCCAGTAGCCTAGTCACGTAGTGTGATAGCACTTGAAAGGGTAGTGACATTCTTAAATTGTTCGTTAGTTTTCTATGTACGAGGCGAGTTGTGCGTACTGTTTGAAAACCACTTGGTGTGAACACATTTGGATATTTCCTTTCTCGTTTGCTGTATTTGTTAATCAACAGCTTAAATTTTGCGTTTTTTGTCATTACGATTTCTCGTCATAATTATCTGTCACCTAAAAAAGATGACAGACAGTTGTTGCCCCTAATCCTTTAAGCTATAGTTTTCCTTATGCAGGGTCCAAAACCCCAAACCGGATGTAGACGAGTTCCACGACTTCCACGGCATAGCTCCGGCCGCCCGCCGCGATCTGCACTTAGCCCGTTATCTGTCTGACTCAGGGTTACCATCACACGGTAAAACTTTCGCCATTATTAGGCTAAGGGAAATATTAAGCTTGTTTTTAGAAATATACAAGTAGAGTACGTACCTCATAATTACGGCCAGAGAACAGGTTACGTATCTGACGCTTTGAACTGTTTCAAATCTAAGTTTTAAGAAATACAGCATTGCTGGCAACCCTAACTAGGACTAAAATGGACATGATTTATAACCTATCAGTGTCGAAAACAAAAGGATCCATAAAACATGTTTACCAAAATGTCAACCGAAAAACAATCTTTTATTTAACTTGCAATGTTTGTATGTATGTATGTATGTATGCTAGTTTGTTTAATTCAAATCTTGCAAGCTGAATTAGAATCACTTCCTCTTATCCTACGGACTTGAATTTTACATGTTGCTTCAGTTCCGATGACAATGCATTTTTATGGCAAGCTTGATCTGATCGACATCCAGGATTAGCTTCAGATAAAGGAACTCTTCAACGGTTTCTCTTCACAGACACGAAATGTTTTATACGCATTTGATTGTTATAGCCTGTTCTAGGTTTCACCTTGACATGGCTACTGCATAAAAGCTTCTTCTTTTAAATTAACTTTCTTATCATATGTAATAGTATTAGTCTAAGAGGTAGATCTAGCTTATGTTCTACAGTTGACTGGAACGGTTTGCAATGCGACATAATCTCAATCAATGAATCAGATAGACATATACATGATCTTTTGGTAAACTTGAGGAGAATAACAATATTTTCATAAAGGTATTCTCCTTGGAAGCAACATGCGTTGATGTCGCTGTCGAACATCGCAAAACACGCCTCGAGGGCGATTCCTAACTTTTTTTGCTAAACCTTATACGTATAAAGGTTACAAAAACAATGCTTAATTCAATCATACAATTCTAACAGAAACAGCACCTATTCGATAAGTCTCCTGAAATTAGATCACGCCTCCACCGAAGATGTGACAAGTGTTCAGAAAGGGCTACCCAAGTGCCGATAAATTGTGTAAATTGTAATCTGTGGCAGCCATCGGGCGAGCGGTAAGTGGTAACCCTGGATCGCTGTTCTGTTTGATATCTGTAAAATCGATCGAAGGTCAATACCGTAGATAGCCGCATTTACACGTGGTCGCTGGTTTTTGCACATGCTATCATTAATTGCACGAGTATTTTCGAGTTGAAAATGAAAATAATATTTGAAAAAACGTTCATTATCAGTGGTTAGCGGAACATAAACAAATCTTAATATGTAGAATACAGCAATTACAAATTACGCTAAACACTGGACGGGTTAAATGTAACATATTTCTGTGGTCTTCACACTAGGCAAGCCTGTATCGTGAAGACCCATTACGATTATCATTAGACCTATATCTAGTTGTCATATTAGCCCTATTATTATGGCCATGTTCTCCTATACTAACAAAATTTTAAGTAAGACAACAATAATTACTACCAAAAACTATTTTTAATTATTGTATTATGAAATTAGGTATATACTGTGACTTAACCTACTGATTCAATTTATTCATACAGTAAAGTTCTTAAGAACTAGGTAACAAATAAAAAGTTTAGGATTTAATATACAAAACGTCTTCAGTGCCCTCGTAAGTTACTGTAGACAACCATTTATGTATGATCTTTTTAGCTTCGTAGGCCGACTTCTTCTTAAATACTCTCATTTTATTAGTCTCATTTCGGATTTCACCGACTTTATATCGAAAGTTTTATTGATAAGTATGAGCAGATCAGTCTTAATATGATTAAATGGCATAATTTAGCAAATTTTCGCAGCTCTCGTCTCTAGACCTCCATATAGTTAACACTGCAAGAAATATAGCATCATAAACAAAATTTGCAAAAGTATGTTAATATCTGACGTCATTGTCATTTTTATTGCTTAACTACATATATCTACATTTTACACACACCTTGATTTATGGAGTTCGAAATAGAATTAACTCTCTTTTTTACTATAAAGCATAAAAATGTCGTCTGAAGCGGCACTTAAAATGTTATAAAAGCTGCTAAAACCAGCAATCTAGCTTCAATTAACTTTTAAAACCGGAACAATTAATAATGAATAAAGTTAAGAAAAATATATATTATCATTGCGAAACGTCCTACATCTAGAAAAAGAATTGGAACTAGACGCCCGCTTTAAACTCTTTAACAAGACAATAAAATAGACCATAAAGATAAAGGTAATAACGAGACTGCAAACCGGAAGCTATTATAAATAAAACGAAGTTAATTCGATGACAAAGTAGAATGCGTTACGCATATCATTAAAATACATATTTTAATGTAGGAACGCTTGAGAAATTAATGGAATAAATAATGCAATAAATGGTAAAGACACAACGTAGTTTGTCCAGGAGTTTATTTTTTAATTAATATTTCCGATTTTCAAATTTAATGGATTGATTGATAGGATAGATTGCTGGTTTAGTTGATACTTGCATTTCTAAACAAATATAAATTTAATTGCGATATATTTTTTACTAGTTTTATCGTGAAAAAAAAGCATCCTATTTTCTTCTAGGGTATTAAAAACCAATGCAAAAGTAGGTATGTATAGCACCAATGCTCTTGATGTTTTTTGACAAACTTGTTATTTCGTTTCCATGGCAACCACAGACCATTCTGTGATGGCAACCGTTCCTTACAGTGAGTAATCAACTTTTTCCAGTATTCCCGTGACGCTGTAGAGGCACAGAATAAATAATAGTACAAGTACAGAAGGATAACTGAGTAAAGTCATTTAAATACATAGCAACTCTCTCTTCAACGCAATAAAGTGCAATTTAACTCGCACAGCACTGCGATCTTTCAATTATATTTACCTAGAAGGCGCTCACCCATTGCGTGCAGGCTAGAATGTACCGTATCTCAACGCGCGAGAGCTTCCATTGCTCTAACCGTTTCAGAATCGCTCTGTCACTTTTACGCTCGGTAGGGTTGTATCAAGATATGACTAGGTACTTGTACTAGTAATTATTCTGTGATATTATATGACTTAGATATTGTAACCGAATAAACAATTTAAAAAATGTATTATTTTATTACTTATTGTTATAAATGTTGATAGTTCTATTAACAAAATATAATGACATTCTTATCAGAATAGACCTAGTACCTCATTATTTGATTATATCATAATAGGTTACTCTTTGATGAATAAAAGGTGCCTGTCTGACTTCGATGCTTAATAATGAATCAAAAAGAAATGGCTACCTACGTAATAAAATGTCGGTATGTAGGTATTTTACGAGATTTGTCAGACCGAATGCTATGCAGTACCTTCTAGGTTTCCCCTTGGTATTCATAATTAAGAAAAGAATAAAATTTGACAAAAACTTTACGTAAGTTTACGTTAGTAGGTACTTTATCGTTAAGCACACGGCGCGCGACTCATCGAGCGCACGGTTGACACTACTAAATGAACCCCAATATTACGGCCCCGAAGTTTAGGTATAATATTTGTACTTGTTGCGGAGTGCGACCGCCCTGGTAGAGGTCAGATATAGGTTATAGACCAACAGAATACATACCTTAAAAAAACAATGGTTTAGATTTCATGTGTCAAGCAAAAACGTACCTACACAGCAAATTCATACCAATATATAAAAGTGAAACGTTGTCTGTTTGTTTGGGGAGCTTTCACGCGATAACGGCTGGACGGTTTTTGATAAAATTTAGAATGGAAATAGCTTATACCCTGGAATAAAACATAGGATACTTTTTATTCCAGAAAATTTTAAGTTTTCACAGGAAAACTGGAAAATGATGATTACTCGCTGTTAGGAACGGTTGCCATCATGGAAACGAAATAAAAAGTCTGGCAAAAAATAAACAAGAGCGTTCGTGCTATACCTATTTTCACATTGGTTTTTAATATCCTAGAAGAACATAGGATGTTTTTTTTCGCGATAAACTGAAGTCCGCGCGGCCGAAATCGCGGGCGAAAAGCTCGTAAATAATATAAACCTACGCTGACTTGTCTGTTTGTCTTGTCGCTGATGAATAAAAATGTATAATTCTGCAGTCACATGAATCTCAACCATAGATCTAATTACAAGTGGGAAGATTAGATACCAGCTCCTCAGGCATGGTACGCTTAAATTAGGTGCAACGCACACACAATTGGCTTTCTATGGCCTTAGTCACAATTCGAGTGGCGTTTGTGTAGGACGTGTTAGCAGCGACTCTCTTTCGCGCTACAGTCTGTATGTGTCTATCTATCTTTGTTGTTGATGCACATAAAGCACGATGGTGGGAATGTAGCTGTGTGGGTGTATTTGCCTGTAGTTGTATCTAGTCTAGTTTTTGTTTACCTGATATTAAAACGTGTAGTTTCTTCTCCCTTTAACTAGATCTAAGATTAAAATATTTGTATGGACAACATCAAACACGATTGATCAGCGACAATAAAAACAGACAAAGTCCGTTTAGTATGAGTACTAGATTATTTTTAAATTTTATTATTTCACTGGTTTAAGGCGCCCTGAGCCCTGACGCGGATGTGGTGGTGTTATAGGTTAGAAGACTACGCTTTAGCCTTCGTGGTCTCACGTTGCATACAACATTCAAACAAATGAGAACATTCAATCCAAGAATAAGTTCCGCTGTTAGCGCACGCGCGACAAAAACGCGTCTGCGCGACAAAAACGCGTCTGCGCGCTAATGAAGATCCAAGCAAGGGCCGGCATAATTAGAGGGGGCGATCAGCGGCGCGTGCGCATCCGCACCGCGCTGCGGTGCACTAGTCAGTGATTGAGTTCGCTACATCACACTAATATTATAAATGCGAAAGTTTGTATGTTTGCGTGTGTGTGTGTGTGTGTGTGTTTGTTGCTCCTTCACGCTCGAATGGCTAGACGGATTTAGATAAAATTTGGTACCAGGATAGCTTATATCCTGGATTAACACAAAGACTACTTTTTATCTCGAAATAGGAGAAGAAAATATTATCGTTTTCTATAAAACTTGAAAAAAAAAAACGAAAATTATCAAGTACCAGGAGAGCATAAGCACTTAAGAAGTTGGACATATAAAATTGTCAAATAATGTTATTAAAAGTGAGTAAACTTAGCTCCCAATGAACATTAAATGGTGTGATTATATTAAAATAAGTATTTCTGAGTACCAGGAGAACAGAAACACTTAAGATATTGGAGACATAATATTGAAATATCAAGTTATTTAAAGTGAGTAGTATTCCTCTCCATGAAGATTAAATGGTGTGATTAAATTAAAAAAAGTGCCAGGAGAAAAGAAACACCTGAAGTTGGATGTATGACATTGACAAATAAAGCTATTAAAAGAGAGTATACCTCCCCATGAACATTAAATAGTGTTATTATATTTTTTTAAGTATTTCAAAGTACCAGGAGAGCAGAAACGCCTAAAAAGTTGGAGATATGACATTGACATAATAAAAGTGAGTTTACCTCCCCATGAACATTAAATTGTATAATTATCACACTAATCACACTAATATTATAAATGCGAAAGTTTGTAAGTTTGTGTGTGTGGTGTGTGCTAGGAGAGTTGAAAAACTTAAAAAATTTGAGATACAAATTGATTATTAAAAGTGAGTATACTTATCTCCCCATGAACATGAAATGGTGTGATTATATTTAAAAAAATCTAAGAACCAGGAGAGCAGAAACATTTAATAATTTGGATAAATAACATCTATATATATATATATATATATATATATATATATATATATATATATATAACAGAAAGTCAGAAATTCGTGTTACTAACACTATTTATAACTCAAGAACTGCTGGACAGATTTTTATTATTTTTGATTTTTTGAATTTGTATCCGTCCCGAATAGTTAATAAATATAGATGCAAAAAGGAGGGAATTTTTAAGATTAATTTTCTAAACTTGTGGGAGTGGCAAAGTTTGACAATGCTGAAAGAGTTATTATGAAGGCACACTATCTAAATTCAATTTAAAAATCTTTTGAAATGTTTGAAAGATTATGTGCAGTCGATGGAATGAGCAGTCAATGCTAAAGGGTCAACAGCTGGGATGAAAATTGGGATAGATTATTTTAAATTTAAAAGAACTTGGGTCAAATCTATAATGAGCCAACCAGATTTCCTTAAAACCCGCACACTGTCTCTATGTCAACATGGCCGTCGTGATTATAAACTATTCTAGTCCGTTAATCGCGTAATGGCAGAGGAATGAACCTGATGTAATATTTATCGGCGTCGGAGTTACAAAATGGCACGTTGTTGGCTCTGGCTTGCGCGATGAAAGGGAGCTAGGAGTCTCCAACTCTCAACATGTATATTCTATGGCGTTTAATAACCGTACATCTTGATCGAAATTGGACATTATCCCAACCAGAAAATGTTCGTTTATTTGTAGTAGAATATTTTGTTTCTGGTTCGATTCCAAAAACTCTTTCACGATACAAAGGCTATAGTCGGTATTCCATAGTGTGGCAAATGGTAAGTAGCAACCTATATTTTTTAGAACAAAAAACCAACACACCCAAACCTCTTCGTTACATATTTTTTACCAAAATGACAAGTTCATCTGGTGTTTTTTACTAATTTGACCGGACATACTAACTAATAAACACAATCATCACATGATAATCATCAGCCCGACCGAAGAAGTCCACTGTTCAAATTGGTAATTTTGTGGAGATGGGAGCTCCACAAAATTAAGGGGAAAAAAATATGGTAGTCAACTATCTATCAATTTCAATGATAGTTCAATCGAATCCGACAGATTTAATCTTAAGTAAATTATTTCAAGTGTTGATTAAATCAAAATCGGCATATATCCCATCTACTTTATAAGTTATCCAAAGTATTATTTTCTCTTTTACGCGTCTCTCATAGTTTTTGCAAAACTAATCTTAAATTGGGCATTATATTTGAAGAATTCACAACTGTATCAACTAGCAGTTGTGAATTCCCTTTCTTGTTTGTCTTTCGTTCCGAGTTGAATTTTGCAAATCAAATTTTGAACACTTTCCGATTAGCTATCCGGCTGAAACTTTCAGGGTAGCTCACAAAGCGATGACAATGCATACAGAAAAAAAACAATCTAAAAACACGTGGTTTTTACTTTAGTTTTTTAATCTACATTTGCTGCTTGTTATTGCAGTTCAAACTCAAATGCATAGTCATAGCCTGTGAAGCCATACTCGCGAGCAACATTCGCAATGATTATGTTGAGCCGGACTTGGGGGCGGGCGCTTACAAGCACTCCGCCGCAATGCGTGACGCAGAAGGCGCACGCCAAAGTTAAAATTTAGACGACCCGCACGAGGGTACCCAGGGGGTACGGCCCTCGGCTTGGACGGCCGTCTGATTACGGGGGTAACGAACTAAACACCCCTGGATCGCTACCGTTAAGTAGTGATCGAGATGGCCCTGAACAATGGCTAGGTGCCCTTTGATTGATTTTTTATAACTGACCGCCGATTCGTAATACACCTTCGAGAAGAATCGGCAAGAAACTCGAAGGCGAATAATATCTGACTATGTGTTATGGTACCTTCGACCTCGCCGGCGAGGTCTGTGTCTAAGTGTGTTGATACCCCCTGGCGGGTTGCCAGAGGTGGTCGGATTGGGCGAGGCCATCGCTGCCAGTACTTTGACTGCGATGGCGTCGTCCGGATCGTCCAGGACATCGCGGGGACGTCTACGGAGGGCAATACTGTCTGTCGTATAGTCGGAGGCTTTTACTACGAGCGGGTTGGGGTGATGGGGCGCCGCATCAAAGTAGCGGCGAGAGAAGTCTATCATGAATTGACTGATCGAGGGAAGCTCGATATCGCGGTGCAGGTCGGCGTTCCTCTGATACCAGGGAGCGCCTACTGCATTTCGAAGGAATTTATTTTGGACTATCTGGAGCGGTTCCAGAATTGACGGATCGGCGTGCGCGAATGCTATAGACGCGTAAGTCATGACGGGGCGGATGCAGGCTTTGTAAAGCGTCACCTTATTCCTAAGGGACATTTTACTCCGCTTGCCTAAGAGATGGTAAAGGCGGCCTTGGAAGAAGGACGCCCTGTCGCGGACTGTCAAGGGTAACTCCTAGGTATTTGGTTTGTTTCGTCCACGGGATGGGCTAATCGAGCATCGTAAGACGACCGGATGGAAGGTACCGCCTGGTGTCCTCAGTAAAGCGCATTGCTGCGCTTTTCTCAGGGTTCACCAAGATGCGCCATCTTCGGAACCACTCTCCGAGGGCGACGAGCGCCCGTTGGATGCGTTTCCGAAGATGGGTTGGCTTCCATCCGGTCGCGTAGATCGCGGTATCGTCGGCGAAGAGGGAGAGCTCTACGTTTGGGGGGCGCGGAAAATCGCTAGTGTACAGTGAGAACAGCAGCGGGGAGAGCGCGGAGCCCTGAGGGACTCCGGCTCTGATGGGGTGAGGATTGGATTTGACTCCCTCGACACGATAACGAAAGCTGCGGTCTTTGAGGTAGTCTTGTACTATGAGCACAAGACGATCTGGCAACCCGAGCTGGTACAACTTGTATATCAGCCCGGCGTGCCAGACTTTGTCAAAGGCCTTAGCCACGTCTAGGAAGACGGCTATCGTGGTTTGGGGTTTCGGATATCTGTTGAAGCTAGCGAGAATGTGCTCCGTGATGCGGTGCACCTGTTGGGGGCAAGAGTGTTTGGCTCTAAAGCCAAACTGTTCGTCGGGAAGGAGACTCTTTGAGTTTACAATGAACCGGAGTCGACTCAGAATGAGTCGCTCGTAGATCTTCCCCAGAGAGCTGAGGAGACTGATTGGACGGTAGCTAGTGGGCACGGTAGATTTCTTGCCTGGTTTGTGAATGCCGATGACGTCGGCACTCTTCCAGGCGTCGGGGAACGAGTGATTGCTCATAGCGGCATTGAAGATGCTGACTAAGAGGTAAACTAATGGGACAGAGAGGTGCTTGAGCACCCTGTTGCTGATACCGTCAGCACCATCCGCACCTTGAGACCTTTATTATGTAGTCAGTGATCATCACGCTTTTATACAAAATAGGGCATGAATATGGTAAATAATTTGACTGATCCATAGGGTTAAAAACAACAAAAGACTTAGTATTAGTTTGAACTTATTAGTCATCTTCCTCACAGATCATAAGAAAAACGGGCATTTAGAATCAGCCTTTACATTTTTCTTCTTTTTTTTCCGAATGATGTATCAACCACTATGCACTGGTAGGCTGTTTTAATTGAAACGTCGTGTAAGACTATCCAGATCATAAGATGCAGTCCGATGATCCAGGGCGCGCTGGAGGTTTTTACAATCATATGGATAGATTTATTAAAAGCTTTGCACAATGTATAACTTGTCTTACATGTAGATGAGCAGTAAACCTAGCCAATCCTAGGAATACAGTGAACAGCGCAACATATCGTTTGTCTTCGACTGTTACACAATAGGAAGTCCCAACACTGGGGTACGGAATTAGACCGGCAACGACCCGACCCGATTAAGATATGGCCCGGACTAAAAGTATATTAGGAATGGGCGCGCCTAAACTTAACTTACACCGAATGAATAACACAATAAATGCTGTAGCTTGTCGATAAAGTCCTTTATATAAAAATAAATAACTAGTGTAAAAGCTAAAATACACGCCTGCCCTGACAAAAAATAATATTCTGTTGGAATGTGCTTACCAAGGCCTTTAATTTGATACCAATAAAGCATAATTCGATAAAAAATAACACTTTTGTAAATGGAGCAATATTGGAAAGTTATTTTTATTTTTTAATAGTCTGTTTTACTCTGGGAATGTAAGGATTCTAACGATACATTGAGTTGCATTATTGCAATTTTCATAGGAATTTATATTTTATTTGAAAATAATACAGCCCATGTTACTTGCTGATAATGAAGCTTTTTATATTCTAATTTTTTAAATCAGTTAATTTTTTTTTGAGTTCATCCGTTACAAAAAATATACAAAAACAAATCTATTCTCTTTATAATATTAGCGTAGACTACATACGAGCATTCGCCTGGATAAGACATAACAGAGGAACTACTCATGCAATCGCTTTGCGATGCTACGCGACAGTGTAAATGCAGCGGCCGCTAAACAGCGAGATATTTCTGGCCGCGCGACACCCTACACTCACTCCGTAGATGCGTACACAAAATTTAGCGTCTGTGATATTGACCGTTGAAGAGTTCCTTTATCTGGAGTTAATCCTGGATATCGATTCAAGTCATGCTTACCATTAAAATGCATTGCTGTCGGAACTGAACCAACATGCAAAAATTCAACTCCGTAAGATAAGAGGAAGTGGTTCTAATTCAGCTTGCAAGGTTTCATCTAAACAAACATACTACACATTACATTGCAAGTTAAATAATAGTAGTTTATGTAACGGTTGCATAATGAGGGCTATTAAAACACGAGAGTGAGTTTAATTAATAGTATCACTCGAGTGTTTTAATACCGCGTTAGGTGCAGTTCCATACACTACTTTATCTACACTCATGCAACAAGTACTTACATTTCATGACAAAAAAATATTGCTGTAATATTTTCTTGATTTTGCTGGTAAAAGCTCGTTCGTCATGTTCGTTGCTGTTTCCGTGATGACAGGTGGAGTCAAACTCTCCTCATTTACATTGCTGTCGAAATTTTTTAATCAGTATATATTTTTTTATTGACAAAAACACATTAAATTGGTTAGGTACTAATGTAAAGTAAATGATGGCGCCAAAATCCAGTCCACAGCGAATTCGCACGCACACAGTGTAGCACGCGCCGCCATAGATAATAAATGGCGAAAACCCGACGACGACGGAGTCAAACCGGAGCTTTTATGGTAAACAATATATATAATAACACTGTTTATGATGAGATGAACTGCGCCAGAGATGCAGTGGTAAAATGAGCTGTAATGATTATTACGAAAACAAAACTCACAAATATCATAAGAGAAAGTAAGACATTATGCTCCGGAAAGAATCCCGATTTTGAACAAAATACTTAACAAAATCTTGTAGCAATTTCTGCAAGCACAAAAATCGCAGCGGTTAGGTAGTGCGTTGTTACTTGTTAGTAAACGAATGCAACCAGTCGTTACCTTGACACCTAAACAAGAATGCAGACGGTGAACGACCGACCTCTGCATTGACAATGAACTAACTGTCGGTTGCCGGTCTCTTTAGGAACCGACCGAAAGCGCGGCCGCGCGAGAAGACATTGCCGATGTGGCCGGTGATATTTTGCATATCATTTCAATGATGTAATATTAAGTACGAGGTCATTAATGTAACTGAGAGTCAAGTTGCGAATGAACAAGTTGAAATTTAAGAAAGTTGATATGTATGACAAAATCCATACTAATAAATAAAAGTGAAATGTTGTCTGTTTGTTTGTTCGTTTGGGGAGGTTTCACGCGATAACAGCTGGACGGATTTTGGTGAAATTTGGAACGGAGATAGCTTATACCCTGGAATAACATTTAGGATACTTTTCATCGTCATCATCATCCTTCACGCTCTTTCAAACGGCTGAAGGAATTTTGATGAAATTTGATTTTTGAAATTTGAAATGGTATATATCCTGGAATAACAACATAGGATACTTTTCATCATCATCACATTATTATCATCATCATCACACACGCGGGTGAAATCGCGGGGCGCAGCTAGTTAATAATAATTAACAAGGTCCGGGCAGGAACCTTTAAAAATACTTTCTTGTTTTAACTTTTTCATAATACATTATTGAATGAAAAAGTTAATAAAGCTGATGCCCGAGGCTTCGCACGCGTGGTCTCTAGGTCAAAGTACTCTATGTGCTATGGAATAAAATATCAATATACCAACCAGCTTATTTTAAGTACCCTAGACCATATCTTTTTTATTATCTTCTTTGTACAGACTATTTCGTTCCTATTGCTTTATTATAAGTAGATAGCTATAATGCCATTATATTTTCTTTTGATTTTTGATGATTACGCTTACAATAAGCAGCATAATTTCAAGTCACCGTTACTGGCCGTAACAGTTGACAAGTTAATTAATATTCCACCAGACGCCAAGCCTGTTACATTCTGGGCATAAAACCAGTGATGATGAAAGTTCGCCGCGAACCTTTGCCCTTTTATCAATAGTATCAGCTTACGAGACGGAGAACTTTTCCATTTAAACTGGGTGCTTGAAGGGACAACAGATAATGCCAAATAATGATAATGATTATTAGGGATGCAACATTAACAAGCTCTGCTGCGTCAACTGTATTAGTACCACTGTTATGTGATTTGACCAACGTCCTATGGCATGAGATACTTATAGTACCAGAGACAGGATTTTGTAAATGCTTGATTAAATCTTTGTTCACTGCGACTAAGCGATTCTCATGGTCTGTGATACTTTTGTAGGTGCTTGGTTAAGTCATGACATTTCGCCAAAATTATATGATTCAGTACACACAGTAGTACAGTGTCTAAAGGAGTATCTGTGGTACCGTGTATTTATAGACGCGATTCACTTGACCCATAACTTCACCCCATAAAGATCTCCAATTCACTGTACAGAGAACCCAACAAACAGTTCACAAATAATTTTAGTTTTTTTTGAACCACTATCTTATTAATATTATTATTGAATTGAAGTGTAGGTAAGTACAGAATCTATTCTGACAGGCGAGCTAAAAAGTATGAGCTAAAGAGTATCGATTGACAGTGCTTGAAGAAATATTAGCTGATAATGAAAACATGGAATCTAGCTTGGATTGCATCGCTTGTAGTATTGTTGTTAAGTTCAAATCTCCGCTGTCTCGCGGTAGACTTGGCACAGACTTTAAAATCCCACTAAAAGCCCAATAAAAATGCCAGAATAAAACGCGGTGCACTTAAAAGTCAGATTTGAGTCAGTAACGTCGTTCCCGGTTATAAAAACACCGTAACAAAGTTCGTAGAAGTAATTCTATCGTTAAAAAGAGGGTGAAGTCCGAGGTGCCTTAAGGGTTGCAAATCACCTTATTGTTTGAGCGATGGGTAGAAAAAGGCACGCGAGTTTAATAGACGTGGAATATTAGAGCTTGTTTTTTTCAAAGTAAAGTTGTGTCAATGTAATTTGAGATCTTCTACTAAATGATAAGAAACAATTTAGTACAGAAATAATGTATGGTATGGTAGCGCCACGGAAAAGTTGACGGTGAAATCATGTTTTTTTGTTGGACATACAGAAAGGGCGTAAAATAATACTTTAGTGCAACGTGATATTAGAACCGGTGATCTAGATATTGGATCCCATATCAATTTAGAGTCGCTACAGATGACAGTGTAGCCAGTTAGAACTAAGGCAGATGTTGCTTTGTCTACGGATTTTCCGGATAGATATAAACTGGACAGAAGGTCAGACCATGTAAAATCCGAAACAGCCTGATATCGAATGCGAAACTCGATTTGCCCATAATCGTTTCTGATGCATTCGGAATTCGGCAAGAAATAAAATAAAAACCTGGTTCTCCAACGCCTGATTATAACTTCAGAATTTTAGGCTTGTCGGCAATGTCGGCCTGTCACTGTGACGCCCTTTGAAGGTTGGGTTTGCCGTATACAGGATCAAGTGTTGCCGTATTTAATAAGGAAAATACGAATACAAAGTAATGAGATCAAATGTAATAAAATTTAAACAGCATGTAAATATAAAGAAATGTGTTAAGTATTAACAATTTTTTTAAACTGTTAATACTTAACACATTTCTTTCATAGATAGGTAGGTAGGTCAAATTTTGCAAGCTGAATTAGAACCACTTACTCTTTATCCTACGGAGCTGAATTTTTACATGTTGGTTCAGTTCCGATGACAATTCATTTTTATGGTAACCATGACCTGAATAGACATCCAGGATTAGCTCCAGATAAAGGAACTCTTCAACGGTCAACAGCACAGACACGAATTTGTGTACGCATTTTATGACAGCCGGTTTTACCATAATATGGTTGCTGCACTCAGGTTTGGTTTCTGACACCTGACTAGGGAACTCCTCAACGGTGAACAATACAAACTGGACATTTTATATACGCATTTAATTGTGATAGCCAGTTCCAAGTTGCACCATGACATGACTACTGCATAAAAGCTTTTTACACGACTGCAAAAAAAAAGGAGTGTATTGTTTTTAGCATTCATGTATGTTTGTACGTTTGTATGTATGTGAGTTTCTTAATTCCACCATAACTTTTAAATGCCTGCACAGATTTAGACTTATGGGGTATCGTTAGAATCCTTATATCCCCCCCAAGTAACATAGGCTATATTTTATTTTAAAACATTCGATATGTCGGCAGTATGGCTCTATTTTCAAATTAGGAAAAAAATAACTCGAATTTTACAATATGGATATCAAATTGAAGGCCTTGTTAACCACATTCCAACAGTATATAATTTATTTGCAAAAGCTCTTTTTGGCAGGGCAGGCGTGTTTTTTTTTAGCTTTTAAGCTATTTTTATTTTAATGTTTTTTATTTAACTTATTTTCCTGTAGAAAGTTACAAGACAAAAGTGATCTGTCAGTATTAGCACTGATCTGCATAATGTCATAACTGTAATGGTAAAGCTTGCAAATATTCACCAAAGCTTGGGCAACGAACAGTGGCAGGACTATTATGGTCTTGTAGCTTTTTGGCATCCTCAAATGTGCTTAAACTGTATGTACAAGACATATTTCCGCGGGGCCCCTTCGAATTTCTTGCCGAATTCTTCTCGAAGGTTGTATTCCCAATCGGTGGTCAAGTTTAATTAATCAAAGGGCTCCAAGCTATTTTGTCAGGGCCCCCTGGATCACACTAGCGATCCAGGGATGTTGAATCCGACTCCCGTAATCTAGGCGACGGTCCAAGCCGAGGTCCGCATCCTTGTATCGTTCATTTAAAAAAAAAGACTCGCATTTTCTGCCGAAATAATGAGCAACACTACCCCGTCGAACCTGCACCGACGTAATAATGACATTACGGTAATTACAGACCGAAACTCGCACGCCCGCAAGTTTCTGCAAGACAAATGATGTACCGGCACATAGGTGGCGGGCAGTCAGACCTTGCATCGCCTTGTAGCTTTGTGGTATCCGCCAATTACCACCCCATCTATATGCGAAAATATTCGATCAGGTTTCTGTCGGGCCGAATTTCGGGAATGATTTATCTGTGTGAGAACTGGTTTAGAAATTGGCAGAGCTTCATGAAGAGCAGAAATGACCCTAATTGATGTTTATCAGGAGTGGGATGTTAGTGGCAATGTATGTGGTGTAGAAACCTTGTAAACTTTAAATTTAAATATTGTTTCTTCTCAAGAGCGTTTAGTATAATGTGTACAGAATTCATAATCAATATATTTAACTGTTCACAGAAGTTGTTACATTAAAAAAACTGACAAGTAACCATTTAATTTTAAACGTACCAAACTTCGCAATTTTAGAAATGTGATTAAGTAATTTGTTGAAACAGAAACTTATCAATTAAACCGACAGGTAAATTAGGATTAAACTGATAGATGCAAGGTTTAAATTTGATTTGAATAAAAGTTTACCTATTCGCAGAACCCCAAGAAGGGTAATTATTATCACTATGAAATAAACTAAACAAAATGTATTTGATCAGCCAAGATCGAAACTGCCTTCAATATCGAATTAAACCCAGAAAATATTCCTATTTGTTTACTCTTTTTCTACTTGACATGCAACCTTAATTATTAACTAACAAATCAGGGTCTATTATCAAACGTAAGAAACTGCACTGTTTTTTATATATTTTTATGCTATCATTTTGTCTATGGATTTTTATTACGTATAATAAGTTCACTTCACATTAAAAACATCAAAATTCAAACAAAAATCACTTTTATGAATGCATCATGCATCAAAGACAGCTGTATCAGTAAACGCACCTATGTATTCAGTATTCAGTATCTTTATTTGCATAACTAAGTGTACAACATACAAAAGGTCTTATTCTAGTTTAGTACTTTCAACTTAGTAGCCCTTTTCAGGCATAAATTATGTATCAATATAAGCAGCCATCTCCTTCAAATAACAATCAAATGTAACAAACCCTAAACCAAACTCCAAACATTAGCAACCAAATCAGCAATTTCCATCCTATTTTGAATTATTCGTTAAGTTACGCTCATTTCATTTTCATTATTTAAAGTTGGAATATATGCAGTTGTACATGACCCAAATCTATAAATCAGTAAAAATCAATACAGCGTCAAAAAAAAAAATTACGTACTTCCTGAAATAACAATTAAGTATAAATAAATTATTTATTGAAACACCACAGAAAAACTTATACAACTAACTTATAGGAAAAACTTATACACACGGTATTATTTCAGGTAATATACAGCAAGGGTCAACTTGTTACATTAACAAAATAAATATCCAATAAAAATAAATAATTATAAAAACAACAAAACTTTTCTGCTTTAGATTCTTGAGTTTGAAATATAAGATGCAGTCGGAGGAATAAGGAGTAAGTAGCTCGCCAGGTTTTAGTTGATCCCGTCAAAGGAGAAATGAATGCCTCCGACTGCATCTTATATTTCAAAATCAAAAATCTATAGCTTGTTTGCCTCTTTTTAATTTTGTCGCAGTCGGGTTTTTTATTTTTTATAATAATTACTGTTTATTTTTATCTGCTTAGCTTCCTTACATATTTTTGGAATGGTATTTTCTAGATCTCCATTTTAACACCTAACACGACAGGTTTTGTTATTTTTTTGCCGGAAGTACAATATGGCAGCTATAAGCCGCCATATTATCTTTCTTGACACTTCATATATCCTATGTCACACTCGTGATTAAGACAAATCCAATGTTACCTCATTTATTAAAATCCATCTAGCCGTTTAGGCTGTAAGACACGCCAAAGGAACATACAAACATACATACCCACATACATACAGCCCAAAAACAGAACCCTCCGCATTCGGGTAAAAATTAGAATAACGTAAAGACGTTCGAAGGAGATAAGGCGGTATGCACAAAAAGATAACTTTTTTCCCGTCATTAAATTGCTGAGGCTACAATTTGGATGCATCGGCACGTGAAACCGTTTGTCGGTCGGTCCGTACTTCGGTTTATGGCTTTTTTCATTCATGCCCGTTCCGAGAAAGGCAACGCTTTGGCGCCGAAAAACGAAGTTCACAGAAAAAATGTTGGCGCGAATTTAGTTTACGAGAATTAGGGTTTGTTTGGTTGCGTTGTTATTTCTTGTTTTTTTCTGCCGAGTCATTAATGGTTTGAAATTCTAATTGGGCGAGACATTGGCTTCAATTTATGCTTTTAAGGGTTTTGTAGTGGATTTTGTTTTGTAATCATGTCTTTTAAGACTCTTTAGGATTAAAATGTTTACAAGGGTATAACAAGACATCGTTGAAAAAAGTCAGTTTCGAATATACAACACGACAGCGCAGAGTTTACGAATTCCAGATTAATGAACACAAAATGTTTGTATGTATGTTAGTAAGTGAGCTGCGCATATTACCACATAAGAATCGATTTTAATAGACATCAACCTATGACCCCCGAGTATTAACTAGCTAAGTTTTTGTTTGTTTACATAATGAACATTATTTTATTATAACAATTTCTATGAACTCTCTTGGTTAATGAGAAATTCTGATCCTGTGATCCGTTGGGAAGTACCCAATTATTATTGTGACGTGTGACGAAACGCGCTTATTCATAAAATCTATAAGTATTGTTCTCATAAATCAACAATACATTTACTTTAGGATCATAAACAGACAAAGTACTTGTAACTCTACAAAACAATTGTATGGAAAAAGAAAACAATACGTTTTTACCTTTCTTAAACGTTTTGGTTTCCTGCGGACTGTAAGGACAATATGTGATTAAAGTGCCGGGTAAGAGCGGTAATTTGTCCGAAATTAGTGTTCCGTACAATATTAAAAAATAAGGTACATATTTACTAGTGGAAGAATGCGAAACACAAACCTGGAAAGACCAACAATTCAACATTACCAAGTACTATCAACAGTGGATTGAAACAGTGGAAGTGGTCCAGGTCCTTAGAAGATTATGAACCGATGAAGGACTTTGAGAATTAAATACATTTTAGATTCTTATTCCAGAGCGACGACAGCGACGTTTGGTTGAAACTCGACAAGCGTACGTTTGTTTAGAGTGGAATCTCTAATCTAGGCAAGTCAAGATTCAAATTGCGGTTGCGTCGTTCTGGAATACGGACCATAGACTATTTATACGGTCTGACTGGGTGTATGCTCTGTAACAGAATGAAGGACGCAGAAACTACTCTATAAATGTTCCTTTTTAAGGGTTCCGTAGTCAAACAAGGAGCCCATGTCCGTTTGTCCGTCCGTCTGTCTTTTATTCAGAAACTATTTAACACTACAAAGGTGATAGTTGGCATATGTATAGATATTTATAACCGCTACATAGATAAACAATACTGAAAAAAATACTGTTCGCTCACATACCTACATGAAAAGAGGTTTTTTTTTTTTAAAAACCCGGTTCGTGTGAGGTGTCGTTGAATAGGTATTTTAGAATTGTTATGAGGTTTCTTAGATAGTTTTTTCTATTTAGTTCCGTTTACGAAATATTTTGCTTGAGATGTCAACCCTGGTTTGGTCCTGGCCGCGGAAGCCCGAGTCTATGCTTGTCCGACACGCACATGACCGGTTTGTTTACGTAGGAACAGAACTAAAAATGATATAAAAGCGATTCCATTAGGACCATTGGAATCTCATCAGTGCGCAACCCCGGCTCCGGCATAACAATCTCATCGCACCGCGTTATAGTCGACTCATTTCCTCAATCCCCGACAGAACCCTACAAATATTTATCAGAAAAAAAACTCGCCGAGAAGAGTCCACCGTTTCCCATTCCGCCCTCGTACAACAAAAGGCGAACGGTCGCTATTGTGCACGCACCTTTTATGTGAAGACCAGCATTCACCACCGCCATGCTCCGGCCCAAGGGTGGTTGCTATGACGCTGGAAAACAGATGTCAAGCTCCAATGAAGGATCAACTAACCTAACAGATTTTTATCTGGAAACAAAACCGTGACCGCCAACCGGACATAGGAAAACATGCTTAAACAAAGCATATTCCAAAATGCTAAAATACCAGGCTGCGAACAAAACTAAAATGAGGCTAAAATTTAAGTGAGGATGTTTGCTAGACAACTTTAAATCGTTATAGATCTTAAATGGTCATTCGAAATTAAAAATAATATGAGAAACCTAAACATGATTATCAAATACCTTTTCGACGCCATATTGTGAAAAATATGAAATCAAAGTCGACGAAAGAATATTGAATTTTGATTACTGACATGTTTTTAGTAGCACTCGCAAGATTAAGACAAATCGATTGACGTGAGAATCATTAAAATCGGTCCACGCGTTTGGTCTATATAGTATACATACATACTCAGGCTAATAAACACATTAACCGGCCTTTGCGTTGCGAAGTCTGGTAGAAACATTGGATAGGTATGTGTTTATTATATTAAAATCAACGAGACTCGCACCGCGTTAAGCGCCACAACTGCCTATAATATTGCAGTGTTACGAGTATGTAGAGACCCCGGGTTATTTGTATTTAAAGCTCTATATCCAATTATTAGAAGTTGTTTGTTAACGAGGATTTAGAATCCTCGTTAACAAACAACTTCCACATTTAGCTAGTACCGAAATATTTAGTGTCCCGTGGCTTCAACATTAAAACACAAAGGTGCCAAGATCAAAACACTGTTAGAAAGGGGTCAAGAGCACGATGACCAGTCGATGACTTCGAGCTATGCGGGATATATGCACCAGCTTGAGACAGGTGTATTGGGGAAACATCTGCCAGCGCCTAGAGCAGCGCCACATATATAAACAGCTATTCGAGGACAGCCTTAAATAGATTTTCAGTTAAAACTCGGAGACAACACTTGTCTAACTACCAGTACGAAAGAGGTAGTGCCCTGCCGATCTTTGGCGTCAGAATTTGTCAGACCACCCAAGGGCCTCTGATATGGCTAAGCAGTTAGAAGGTCCTAAACAAATTTGTTGGTTTAGATACTGCCCAGATTTAGTCCACTACGTCGCCACGCTCTTTTCTATCTATACTTGTAATAATATTTAGGAATCTATTGTCTATTGTCAGACAGACAATAACCTAGTGTCGTTTATGACACTTCGTTCTAATGAAGGCAGCTGGCTCGCTCGTAAGGTGAAGATCTAACGCCATCTGTAGGAATATCTGTAATTGGTATCACCTGCCCTCGAGTTTCCCTATATCATTCCTTTGCGTGGTCATTTGTTTTGATCGTTTTGTCTAATTGAATTTTATGTTTGGAATGAATTAAATGATTTATCGCTATAGTGCAATTTGGAAATAACTACTTTTTAATTATGATTTTACTGATGCCATCAACTACTATAAATAACGAGTACTATTACTGTTATTCTTTGACTATAATCAAAATAATAAATCGTTGTAGCTGTTTGTATACAAACCCAAAACTTACAACACCCCTCTATTTTCGCGTTCGAGGGTTAAAAACAAACGCGATGGACGCTCTCAGTCTAAGCCATGCCCTCAACTTATGACCACTTTTTTCACCCATCGCGACAGGTGACATTATCATGTGATAGGGGCCAAGATGGTAATCGGGGACAGCGCGGGCCCGTAATGAGACAGAGCCCTAAATATTTGTTAATATGCTCGAGATGGGTTTTTAATACCAGCTCTAGTTTTTTGCCGATTGTTTTTGTCTAAGACTAATCGAGTTTCAGTTCCGGGATGTTTTGTCACTCGGAATAAATAATTGGTCGAGTGAATTTAAATCGTAGAAAACCATTCTGGCTGCTTGTTGGTGTTATTTTTTATTATGTGCTTCCTTACTCGTTGCTCACTGTCTGTTTGTACAGGAAAGCTCTGAAATGATTGTTTATTGATAAAGATTTCACCTGGGAGGCGATTTAGTAAATCTATCAATTAAATAACTTAAAATCAGTAACAGTTGCTACACAAGTGCTGTACAAAATACTATCGAACAAAAAATCAACTTCAAATGGATTAACAAATAATTTAAAAAAACACAGTCGAACAGAGGACCTCCTCCTTTGTGTAGTCGATTAAAAATAGTATTAGAATAGTAGTAATATATTTCACGTCATTTGCAAAAGAAATGACGTGAAATATATTACTACGTCTTTTGTACAGCGAAATTATGCCGTCTATTCTCAGTAGTTTAAACAATTTCATTTACGATTTCATGAAAAAAAATATTGAACTACTGATACCCAAAAGTCTCAGTAGTTTAAAGTTTTTTTTATTGATTGAACAAGCCTCAGTAGTTTAATCAATTGAACTGTTAACTGCACTACTGAGACTTTTGACCATCAGAAGTACAATCAAATTATTTCAATGAACTAGTGAGACTAAAAAAGCTCAGTAGTTCAATCAATTGAACAGTTCATTGAATTACTGAGAATAGACGAATTATGCTAGGTATCCATATACACATATATACACAGGGATCATTACACGTACTAAAGCATGTTATTCCTATTTTCATAACCATATGGACTGTTAACGATTTAAGATACTACAAAATGGGAAGACACACCTGGAAACCTTTGCACATTAAGTATTCATGTTACACCACACCTAGTCAACTATAACAAGTAAGAACAGAAACTCTAAAAGATTCCAAATACATAGCAGGAGCAGTTTAAACCAGTCATTAGTTCATACTATGTGATTAACTACACCCAGGAGTTATAAGCAGGTGTCGTGGCGCCCGGCACCTGTCGATAGTTGATCGTGTGCGTTTTAGACCCAAATTAACTTGAAAACACTTTCTTACGTGGATTTTAAATTAGTATCCTGTGATGGTGCAGGTGTTTGTAAATATTTCCGGGTGTTTTCGAATTGATTGGTGTTTGAAGCGATATTGACTATGAATGTACTGAGTTTGTTAGTTTATGGTTAATTAATTGTGATGAGAATTTAATGCGAGCGGAATAGAACAACTTTTTAGTTTGTTGGTGGTTTTGATACTCTCAATTATTTTTAAAGTATATTGAATGGACTCGTCTTCCTTATTGCCCTTATGGTATCCTTTTTGAAAATGACCTTTAATAAGTTAACTTAAAAAAAAATAAAAAAAATGACTTTATGCAACTAAACGCGTATGCAACATTTCATGTCTGTGCTGTTAACCTTTGAGGAGTTCTCTAGTACCAACCATGTCATGATAAAACTTAAAACCGCCTATAATAATAAAATGAGTACACAAAATTTCGTGTCTGTGCTATTGACCTTTGAAGATGTCATTTATCTGGAGCTATTCCTAGATGTCGATTCAGGTCATGCTTACCATAAAAAGGCATTTTCATCGGAACTAAACCAACATGTAAAAATTCAACTCCGTAAGATAACAGGAAGTGGTTCTAATTCAGCTCGCAAGATTCCACCTCAACAAACATCCATACATTGCAAGTTAAATAAAAGCTTTTTAAAAGACAAACTACAGAAGGAATTGAACTTAGACGGCTAATTATTTTAACTGCACTGTATAAATGTATACAATCCATCCATTGAGTAAAACAAAATACTTGCTCGCCTCATAATAATTATATCCATGACCACAGAGTCGCCATGACGCTGTAACTTCTCAAATCACTATTAATCAATTATAAATCAATTTCGTATTTTCCAACGCTGATAAGAAAATAAATAAGTAGAAAGAAAACAGTAAACGCCTACCCGGTAGATCCATAATGATAAATTTGTTTCGTAACCGATTATTACGAAATAATTGTACTTGTTGAGTCTGTTATTACGCCTTTGAATGCACCGGTAGAGTTAAATATGTTAAGGAGCACGTGCCTACCTGTATGTTTAAACAATTACGAATAATCAGGATTGAATAACAATCGTATCTCATTGAGGTAAGAACAAAATTAGCTTGAAGGAAAACAGCTGTATTTAAAAAAAAACCCTTATTGTCCTTAAAGTTCACTAGTCGTTTTTTAATATACTGTATGCCAGTAGGATTAGAGTTTAAATTGAGATATTCTGTATAATAATGTAGAGACATGCATTCATCTAGGACCTGCCACGGACAGCGAGTCTCAAAGGGCAACTAGTAATTTTGTGTAATTCGATGCTCGTGTTATTTTTAAGGAAAAAATAGCGCGTTTAATTACAATCAAGTCAATGTAATTAAGGCAGTTAACGAACGTTAACTTTCAATTACGATTGGTGCCCTTTGTTCGGGGGTCGAGTTACTTGTGCTTTGGGGGACCAGAAGTTTTAAAAATGTAACCGGAACTGGCCCGTTTCCCCTTAGCTGTACGTAGATAGGGATATTGACTAATGTAGAGATTGATATTGAAATGTAGTTTATATTGTAACCAATGATGTTAAAAAATACAGATTCCACACCGACAAATCGAGAGTGAAGCATTCAAGATATGCCGATCCGCTCAAACGCACAAGCCTTACGCACACATTTACACCTTGTATGCCAATCGGCCGCCACATCGCAGCAAGATCTCGACCTTGTTAGTCGTGTTAATTGTCAAAACAATGGAATCATATGTTATAAAATTATGTAAAAACCACAAAAAAAAGACAAATTATCCACTCACTCACACATAGGAATCTTCTATTTTCTATACTTTAATCGTTTGTTGGCGTGCAATTTCAATAATGCAAAGGAACAACATATTTAAATATTAAGTTGACTTACCAAATCTTACTTATTCCCGACTGAGAAGAAAAAAAATATTATCTGTTTGTCATCAACGTAACTTAAAAATACAAACTTTATCACCCCAGCACCCCCTTAGGGATGATATTTCAAGAAATCTTTGTTTAATGCCCTAATCTTAGGATACTCAAGGAATATTCCCTCAAAATTTCAAATCTCTAGGTAGAGCGGTCTTGGCTCTCAGTCGGTCAGTCATTGAGTCAGTATGTCACGGTACTATTTAGGTATAATAATAGATTAATAATTCTAACAAACAATACTGATAAACAAGTCCTCTGAACAGCACCAAAGACAACAATAAGCAGCGATAAGACCGTCAGTCAGGGTGGCCGTGACAAGGCCCCGATAGGCGATACAATCGCAACAAACAAGGGTACACTCAGTGTCAAGGGGACGAATATGGAAAAACTTGAGAAACATTGTCTGACGCTGACGTTTTGCTCGTTTTTTGTATGGGAAACTCTACAATAATATCCAATACGTATTTGAACAGTTAAAATTATGACTTCATAAGAAAATATATTTTGCACTTTTCTTAAGCAAAGCGGTCAAGTAGGAAAATTCAAAGGAAGGCTTGAATGCAATCAAATGCAATCAAATTCAATCAAATGCAATCAAATTCAATCAAATTCAATCAAATGCAATCAAATGCAATCATTATTTCAATAGGCAAATAAATTGCTCCGTGTAAATAATAATCGGAAATAAATAGGTTATATTTTTTAAATAAATACGCAATGAATGAACAGTTGCTAAAGTGCCTTTAAGACGCTTTTATTAGCTTGACCTACGTTACTTGAGCAAATCACAACTAACTCTTATTAGCTTGACCAACGTTACTTGAGCAAATCACAACTAACTCTTATTAGCTTGGCCTACGTTACTTGAGCAAATCATAACTAACTTTTATTAGCTTGACCTACGATACTTGAGCAAATCACAACTAACTCTTATTAGTTTGACCTACGTTACTTGAGCAAATCACAACTCACTTTTATTAGCTTGACCTACGTTACTTGAGCAAATCACAACTAACTCTTATTAGCTTGACCTACGTTACTTGAGCAAATCACAACTCACTTTTATTAGCTTGACCTACGTTACTTGAGTAAATCACAACTCACTATTCATCTACTCTAATTATTATAGTCATATCGTTTTGCCATCTGATGTATTCGCAAATTTCACTGTTAAGTTCACACTCACCCCAAAACAAATGCAAGGATGAAATACTAAATTAGTTACCTAGGGTACCTACTAAAGAGTTGATGCCTAGCCTGGACCCAAAACGAGAACAAGACTAAGACACTCTTGCATTGAAAACTTATCGATTGATACCACGTTTGTCAAAATAGATAGAAGCTTTTTTGTTTGAACACATAACCCTACATTTGTTTCACCGTAGTCGGGTTAAACAAAATGATTGATGATTGAAGACGAATTCATTGATACCTCTCTTGTCAAAATTCGACCAAGTTTTAAATTTGAACACATAACCCTTCCTTTGCTTCGCCAAAGGCGGGTAAAAAAATAGCCTATGACACTCTGTACCTGATGTCGAATCGATTGATTTCTCGATTGTCAAAATCCGACGAATAAAGACGACGCTATAGCGGAAAATTCACATACCCAAATACATAATACATACGTAAATCATACAGACATAGACAGTTAAATTCATTACCCTTCCTTAGCTTCGCCATAGTCGGGTAAAAATAAATCATGGTACGAGTGGTGGATCATGGTGGATTGAAAATTACTCGGCCTAACACAGATCCATTCAATTCTAAAAATCAAATCTACACACTGGTTATTTAGTTCATTTCAGACTAGTTAATTGTGTGAAGTTTAAAACGTGTGCGATAATTAGTTGTGATTTTATAAATTTATTAACAAAACAGTCGGACATAATTTCCGCGAATGGAGCAAATCGAGCAGCGTGCCGTCATTAAGTACCTACATAAGAAAGGGCATCATCAAAAGCAATCCATGATGTATCATGATGGTCAGTACATTAGGGGATTCTGCTCTGTCATATTCATCCGTAAAAAATGGATAGCAGAATTTAAGCGTGTTAGAGAGAGTGTGAAAGATGAACCCCGCTCTGGAAAGCCTTCGACGTCCACTACTGACGAAAATATTAAAAAAGTACTTGATTTAATAATGGGAGACCGCAGATTAAAATTAGAGAGACAGACGAGATTATAGGCATCTCTTATGAACGAACTCAAAACATCATAGTCTACGAGTTGGGTGTCCACAAGGTCTCTGCGAGGTGGGTTCCGCGACTGCTTTCAGTTGAACAAAAAAGGACGAGATTGAATATTTCACGCGACTGTTCGGAGTTATTTGAAGCCGATGCAGATGATTTTTTGAGTCGTTTTTTTACTATGGACGAAACATGGGTTCATTACTGTACACCGGAAACAAAACAACAATCAAAACAATGAAGAAGACCTGGTTCACCACCCCCTAAAAAGGCTAAGTCGATTTTGTCGGCAAATAAGGTGACGGCTTCTGTATTCGGGGACTCGAAAGGTGTGATTATGATTGATTATCTTGAAAGGGGTCAGACAATAAACTCTGATTACTACTGCACCTTACTACGTCGTTTATGAGAGGAAATAAAAGAACAACGTCGAGGAATGCTCAGAAGAAAAGTCCTGTTTCATCAAGATAATGCCCGTGGTCACACGTCTGTGCAGTCAATGGCTGAAATCCACAGCTGTGGCTTTGAACTGTTACCGCATCAGACTTCTTTCTGTTCCCTAACCTCAAAAAGCACTAGGGAGTTCAAAGATTTTAGACAAACGACGAGGTCAAAGCAGCAGTAGACGCATATTTTGACTCTAAGGAAGAATCACTTTTTTCAACGGTCTAAATGCTTGGAAGGGGGAGGTGGCAAAAGTGCATTGAACTTGATGGTGATGTAGAAAAATAAAAATATAACTGATTTAGTATGTGTTTATTTTCTTGGTTAGGCCGACTACTTTTCAATCCACCCTCGTATAATATAGGGTTTTAGGTAGATCACTGCTAACCTCGGAAACATATATAGAGGCGAGCACGTGGAAATTTACTATGAAAAAACTTTTGATAGTAAGGAGAGATAATATTGGATTCAATAACAATTAATAACGTGTCACGCTCCCACTAACATGATTAAGGCCTTCTCTGCGAAATATAAGCTTATGGTTAGTGATTCGGCCCGGCTTCGCACGGTTAGCGCTCACACCGCGTTATTATTTTTCTTACTTTTAGCATTTATTTAACCGTCGTAGCTTTAAAAAGAAATACGCCAGTAAGCGTAATTCAAAATCTTTGGCAGCAACGGTCGTGGTGTTTTTGACCATAGACAACTGCATCACTCACGTACGGCAGACTTTTTACTTTTTACTATTTCATTTCCATGGCAACAAGACTATCCGTTCTGTATTTTTGATACCTTAAGTTACATTATTGCAAATTTTGATATTTTTTTCAAAAATAAAACTTGCCCTTGTTGCTTGCTGATTATGTAGCGTTCCATAGGTGAAAGATTTTTTAAAGATGTTTATCCACTACAAACACACAAACATACTAACAGTTAAATCTTTCCTCTTTATAATATTAGTGTAGATATGGTTATCGCCCACGCTGGACTAGCGTTAGTTTGTGCATTCTTGGATGTGGCAATTGTATGTTTACTATCAGTTGAAAACTCCAAACTATAAACCAATCGGGAAAACCTTACAACTGTCACGTTTATGAGAATCGGTAGTTAAAGTTAACGCCGCGCCTTTGTGAACATAAACCCCCAAGAATAAGCATTACGTAGCGGTTAAAATAAATCCACGTGTAAATATGATACATTTGCGTACGGCTAGCCAATAAAATAACGGAGCGGACGGTAAATGCACTATGTTCGCCGAACGTACTATGACCCTGAGTGTACCCTGGGGCATCCGTACAGTCGACGACAGAAGCTGGAATAGAGCACAACAAATGAGAAGTCGAATAATTATCTGAACCTAAAAACCAACTTCAGAAGGATTGCCTAAACAATAAAACAAATATATATAACCCCTGATCCCATTACAGCTAAGAACCATCTCGATCAAATCAGCTTTCAAACAGAAAAATCCGCATCCAAATCAGTCCATTCGTTTCGAAGCTGCGATGCCACAAACAGACACACACAAATACACACTCTAAACTTATAACACCCCTCTCTTTTTCTTTAAAAAACAGACGAATTGAGAACCTATTCAGTTTTGAAGTCAGAGACGACCGGGGAATCTGGTCACTCTGGTCACAGTCAGGAATGCGAAACATTTTTTTTCTACCGGCATCTGTTGTCGGTTATTCTCAATCCAGGGTTTGATAAATCAAGAACTTACGAGGATGCCTCATGCAGAGACAGACAGATGTCAGAAAGGGGCTGGACAGGTGCGTGTAGCACGCCTCATCTGTAGACCCTACCTAACCTCCCGCCGCATAAGTTAAGACGCAAATTGTATAATTAAGCCTAACACATTTTAAAAGGAATTCCATAAAGAATCGCGTAGAACAAAGGCAGCTGTTGGTTAATGCTAAAGTGTAATACCTTAACGTGGGTCTTTTTTAAGGTCCTAGTGAACTCTTAGCGCCCACGTTTGCTCTAGTTAATTTCTGTGTGGGTGGACCGTGTTAAACAGGACTGTTCTGCTTTTTTCCTTCATGAAAACTCTTTGGTAACCCGAAATCTTTTCTTTGTGCATTTTCCCGCATAGCTCCCCGACCCGATTGTACTATTCTAGAGGCATAAAAACACGGACAGCGCTATTCGAGCAACAATGGACACGCAACAATGTTTACGATCTTTTTACAACGGTATGTGTAAATAAGTAAATATCGTTGTTCTTACTGCGACTGGGAAATAGCGAATGTTTGTGTGTATTGGGTTTACGGACGAAAATCATAGAGGTGAGAGGCGTGAAAACTATTTGAAGGAAACCTATTCTAGGAGAAAGAACGTCTTGTGATAAGGTAGAAACACAGTTATTTATTATTAACACCAATAATTATAGCCCCAATCTAAGATGCCCTGTACTATGGGTACTAGACAACATATACATAGATACGAATTTATATTTGTTTCCGAGTAGCAGAAAGGATTGCACCTTGCGGAATTTGAAACTTGGTTGACTTCGCATTCGCAGTCAGGGTCACTAGCCACTACGTCAACTGATCGTCAAAAACGAAGTTAGAACACAAGTAACGTATCATCATCATCGTCATCAACAGCCTAAATTTGTCCACTGCTGGACTTAGGCCTCTCCTAATGCAAGCCACTGTGCTTGGTCGGTATCTCTCCTCATCCATTTCCCCAGCATTTTCTTTACTTTTCGCAGGTCGTAACTCCACCTGGCCATAGGGCGTCCTACACGTTTGCCTAAACGTGATCTCCACTCGAGAACTCGTCTACCCCAACGTTTATCGGTTCTTCTGGAAACGTGACCAGCCCACTGCCACTTTAGCTTGCTTATCCTAAGAGCTATGTTGGTCACCTTGGTTCTCCGTAGATATATATATTCGTTTCGAAGTAACGTATATCGACGCCGGAGAGGGTATTATTTTTGGCATTGACAATCAACTCGCAGAATTGAGTATGCAGTGTCGTCAAACGATTTAAACATGAAACATTGTATGCCTGCACTCGTGAGGATCTAATGAATGCCACAGGCAAGTTTATTAAAGTGGGTACTAAATAGACCAAACAAATCTAACAGGCTGATAAACAAAGAAGCTAAATTATATCAGAGTCACATGAGTGCATAAGATGCCAATGCCCCAGGTTGGGCAACGGCGACGTGCAATCGGACATAGACAACATATTTCTGATTGTGTCATTTGCATAACGATAAGTGCACGCTATCGGTCAACAACCTGTCAGAAAAACCCAAGACTGTGTTATGGGTGCAGGCTGTTGACGAGTTTTATTTCTCGAATCAGAGTCATGTTTGAACTGTAATGTGAATTAATACTAAGTGTTGCAAAAGCAACACTTAGTATTTGGTTTTCGTTATTTAATTTGCGATATCTTGTGAAATCATTGCCATTACGAATAAACTTGTAAATTAAATATCTGTGAAACCTATAGATAACATTTAATTTTGAACTTCAGGAACTAAATTATATAGGAATTTGTAGCTGTGTAATATAATGCAGTTATATGATTTCTGTACTATGGACATCATGAAAAGAAATTAAAGTAATTGACAACATTTCAAATTTTTAACATTACAAATAAGATATACGTATTTTTTATTTTTCCAATATTATATGAGTTATACTTTTCGAGAAATTAATTATTAAAAAGTAGGTTATTCTAAAAGGACGTAAATGCAAGAGTTCGGTGTTATGAACAAGATTACCGAAGTCACATTCGTTTTTTTTTAATTGTTATCTGTCAAAGTTAGGCTCTAGTTATTCCACCGAACTCTGCTTGGTTGAGAGTTATTACCTAATTTCTTTGAAAAATAAGAATAATGATCAGCGTCGCAATATATCGAAATGGTTTTCAAATTTAATTGCCTTATGAAATATGAAAACTTGTCAATTCTATTAATTTATAAGACATTCCTTGAAAACAGAATACCATGTTTGAACCGAAAGTTGATGATGTTCCCTTTACTGTACCAATGTTGGACACTTTCCCTTGATCGACGAAAGTGCATAAAAAATATACAATACCTTGCAATCGAAATGGTGTCTCTTCTTATATTTTGAGACGTTTTTATAAAGTCACTTTTTATACGCTTTATATTAGCTTCGCTTGTATGATTATATGTTTGTATGTTTGTAACCGACTCCTTTGGACGCTATTTTGACCCACTTTAAACGGTCAAATTTCATTCAAATTTTGCACACCTGTCAAAGACCGATGACAATGCAATAATTCGAAAAAAAAAACAATAAAAAAAAAAAGCTATAAAGTAGAAAATAAATACAGGTTTAAAACTTTTTAGTTTGGTTTTCTATATAAAGCGTTTTATATGGAAAACCAAACTAAAAATAGAAAATAAATTTTAATAGTGTAAATAAGAAAAAAAAGTTTTATTTAAAAAAAAGCGTGGGGTGCTTCTCATATCTGTCAATGAAATATTTATAACTATTGACCCATGCAAACCCACGATTTTTTTGAAATTTTTTTTTCTTCTCATTTACACTATTAAAATTTATTTTATATTTTTTAGTTTTTTTAATCTACATTTGCTGCTTGTTTTACGATTGTTTTTTTATTCACGTTCAGTTTTAACACTCTTCTCGTTATATGACATTCCATTCTCCTTATAACATGCCCGTACCAAGATAACCTTTTACTTCTCAACTTTTCAGTCACTATTTTCAAACTTCTACTGACATACTCTTTTCTAAATTTTATCCATTCTTGTCACTCCACACATCCATCTCAACATTCGCATCTCTGCTGCATGCAGTCTTCTTTCATCTGACCCTTTGGTGGCCCAACACTCAGATCCATGCATGACGACAGGACTAATATTTTTCTAGATTTTTCCTTATGGCGTGCTTATAGTAAATGGTATGTTTTGAAAATAATGTGGGGTATTTTTGTTCCAAATAAGTATAAAGAGAAATCTACAATAATTTTCTGAACACACAGTTGTTGAAATAGCTAAGCTTTAGTGCAGTTAAATAATAATACAAGAAATTCAACACAAAAAAATGGTAAACATTTTGCCTGCAGTTTGCCGGCCTACCCGGAACCTTCAAGGAACTGACAATGGGTAATTTTCATAACAATAAACTAGCAATAATGCACAGGGAAACCGTTAAAAGTACGTTGGCCAAAGATGTATGGAATTTATTCACCCCTACGTATGAGATCGCATTTCCATTGACACACGAGAGTGGCGGGAAGAAGTGGGGGGAACCGAGGGAAAATTATATGTGCACTTCAAGTAAATTGAGAACCGAATATGCAATAAACATGTGTGATGGAGACGTTTGAGTTTTGGAGGAAATAATTGGGAGACAGCGGTTTCTGCCTCTGTGGGCCATGAAGACTATTCCATTGTGATTGGAAAGTTTATGATGGCTGGTTGAGGAATTTTGATGTCACCAAGGATAACAATAAAAAAGGCCGTTTGCTTTTATTTAGAAGCCATGTTGACGCGTTTGTTTACGTTATTGTTGGGACTTGGCAAACAGTTTGCGTTAAAGCTAGAGTACACGCTGACTGTATAACCTTTCCAATAGAATTTCCACGACAACGTACAACAATAACTAAATTGATTTCAAAAGCTAGTAACAGATTGCCAGTTGGTCAAACTGTTGATTATAAACATTAGAAAATGGAATGGATATTTAGGATACTATTTGGAATGAGTTCCCGAAACGTCGGCACTGTTGCAAGATCACGGATAAGTTGAAGTAACTGCTGTAATGTTTATATTTCTAGTATTTGTGGCCGTGTTAGTTTTAAACGATATATTGGTGATTAAAAGATACTGGTGAAATCATACAGACAAACAAAACTGCAAGCGTTTGTTTTGTGTGTTAGAATTTTGATGCCCTATTTCCGTGTTATTTTTAATCGACTTTAGAAATGAAGGAGGTTCTATGTCCGACTGTATGTTTTTTAAAGTATGTACACCGATTTCTCCGTCAATTGCTGACCGATTGCGAAAACACGTTTTTTATTTGAAACTAGCTTTCGCCTGCGATTTCGTCCACGCGGACTACATGTTATCGCGAAAAAAACATCCTATGTTCCTCTGGAATATTAAAAACCAACCAAACCACCACCAATGCAGAAGTATAGCGCCAACATTCTTGATGCTTTTTGACACACTTGTTATTATTTCGTTTCCACAGTAACCGTTCCTTACAGCGAGTAATCGACATTTTCCAGTTTTCCCGTGGCAACATACCATTTTCCGGGATAAAAAGTATCCTATGTTGGTCTCTATATTGTTCGTGCATTTGGAATAAAATGGTTTCATCTAACAAATGAGCAAAATTTATATTATTGATGCAAAATGGTTCTTATTGCACCAACCTTTTGTTATTTGAAACACCTAGCGCCATCTGTTGCATACTTTTGAAACAAACCTACAGTAAAGGTTCCAAGAGTAACACATTTGTATCTAGTTTTATTATAGACGGTTCTTTTTGACAGAACTTATTTTTTCCTACTGTTTAGAATAATCGGCCTCAAACATTTTAAAAAGTTCTAACAGACCACTTAGAACCTTTTTATTCTTACTACTGGCAGCACTACTTGGGGTTTTCTTTCGTTTGTCAGGCCAACTGTCATGTTATGTCAGTCAGTTGATTGTTGTTTGAAAGAGCTGTCAAATTAGGTTATGCATTGTTTATATGCAAAAAAAATGGAAATTTGTGTTGTTTTCTCGTAAAAAAATGACCTCATCTGAATATGAACTATTTGAGGATGGATCATCGGGATCTTCTTATAAACCGAGTGCGAAAAGCGAAAGGTACGTAATTTCTTTCTTGTGAATGCTTCACGATTTGCCTAAGATTTTATATGAATTTGTACAGAGTTCCCACCTAACATCAAAAACTTTACTATTTTTAGCGAACCAGATCTAGAAGAACCCCCGATTATTATTATAGTAGCTGATGTCCACGCTGGGAATTCCAAAGGATCTCCCAGCAAAGTAGCACAGCCCAAGAAATACCACAGCCAGTGGAATCCCCAGCTCCCCAACCAACCTCTTCATTGGTTGTGAGTAATGAAGAAACACCTCGGCCTAGTGGCGATGGACTTCTAACCAATCCCGAGATGAATTCTACTGTTATTCGAAGCCGGAAAAGAAAAAGGCAGCCCAAGAACTGGAAAAATAATATTTTAAAAGAGAAGCATCAATCAGGACAGCAAACATTAACAGCAAAGGTGCTTTTGTTGCAGCAAACCGCATGAAAACTACTAAAGATAAGTTAGTAGTAGACCACTCGTGTAAATTCAAGTGCAATTGCAAAATATCCGAATCTGAACGCCTACAAATATTTACAAGTTTCTACAAACTCACTCAAAATTAAAAACATTTGTTTATATTGAACACAACTAAATGTTGTAGCACTGTCAGACCAGATAAAAGCAAAGTCAATTCCAAAAGAAAATATTAATTTTCTTACTTTGCAAATCTTAATAATGAACAAATACAGGTATGCAAGAACTTCTACTTGGGAACACTCAGTATATCTCAAAAACCTGTCTATAATGCACACGATGGTAAAGATGTTGCCAACACTCCTAAACTGGATTGTAGAGGTCAAAATAGCAGCCGTAGAATTCCAGAAAATGTGATCGATACCGTCAAAGATCATACTCGTATCAATTCATTCCCTAGAGTTGAGTCCCATTATTGTAGGAGTACTACTGCTGTACTTAGAAACTTAGAAAGTACTTAGAATCTTCATTATCTTTAAGAAAGATGTATCAATTGTATATTGAGATAGTCGGCCAACAAGCGGAGCCTGCAGAGTATGTAAATTTTTCCATGTACAGATCTTCAATACAGAGTTTAACCTCTCTTTTCACATTAGAAAAACTGACCGATGTGATCTTTGTGAGCACTATGATGTTGCTAAAAAAGAAAATACTGTAACGGATGATCTGAAAGTTAAATATGACAAACATGTTTAAGATAAAACATCTATGCGTGCAGAGAGGGAGAAGGATAGAAAGAATAAAGACGTTCCAGTTTTATGCTTTGATTTGCCAAATGTGATCACACTCCCTCGAGGTGATATTAGTTCATTTTTCTACAAACGGAAATTGACTCTTCATAATTTAACAGCCCATCTTTCCACCTCTAAAACAAAATACTGTGATATATGGACTGAATGTTCTTCAGGGCAAGGTGGTGGTAACGATATTGCAAGTGCATTTAAAAAGATTCTAGACAAAGTTGCTGAAGAACATCATTTTACAAAATTGATAACGTGGAGTGACTCTTGCGTTCCACAAAATCGCAACTCTTTTATTAGTTCGGCTGTTTCCATTTTCTTAAAGAAATTTCAGATGTCACAGAAACAACTATGAAGTATTCATCGCCAGGGCATTCCTGAATTCAAGAGGTAGATAGTGCACACAGTGCTATTGAAAAAGCAATGCTTTCATCGGAGATTTATTCACCTATGGGCTTAGTAAGGCTTCTGATGAAAATCAACACAAATAATCCTTTTAGAATTATTCAAATGCCTGAAAATGATTTTTAAGTTCGGTGGCAAAAACTATGAATTTTAAACAGGTTCCCTTCACAACTGTTTGCAGCTTGAAGTTTACACAAAACTTATCAGAAGTGTTTTCTTTTATCATTTATACACTCCCTCTATAGAGTTTGTAATTTAATATTAGAGGACCGACCAACAAGAAAACAACCAGCTACAGAGATCAACATAGACCTGACACCAAAAGCCCACAGAAATCCACCAATTATCTCTAATGAGAAAAAGATTATGCTTAAATTTATGCCCAGCCAAGATAAACAATATATAAAGTTTATTAAAAATTTAACTGAGAGGATAGCAAGGTTGATGTGTTAAGTGTTTTTTTATAAGCATCAAATATAATTTAAAAAATAATGTAATGTTTTAAAGATCTCAGTTGAGTAATTTAATAAACAAATTATTATTGTGCCATTTTGTTTTACTACTTCGCATAAAACCGAATAAAAGAGGGTCCAACTAAATTACTTGTAACGATATATGAACTGAAAAGGTTTTATATGCTAATGGAATCATTTTAAATCACAAATTATACCTTTGACTGAATTCAACAAGGTTCTATCAAACAGCATGAAAATGCTTTGAGTTTACATAGTAATTTAAAACCAAATAAATTATTTAAAATCACCTTTATTAATATTATATTTATTACAAACAAAAATTTTAATACCGACAATAGAATTAAATTTATAGTCATTCAAAACTTCACACGCGATTTTCTAGGAATGTATGTTGGAGCACTTGGAACCATTTTATTCCAAATGCACGTATTTACAAAGTTTTAACAAATTCCGATCAGCCGTTTTGGCGTTAAAGCTCCCCAAACAAACAAAATCTGTACCTATTTTGGTGCTGTGAAAAAATCACGCTTCTAAGGCATATTTTGACATGCGCAAGGGTAGCAAAACATATAGGGTACTTCCCGTGGACCTAGAATCATGAAATTTGGCAAGAAGCAATGTCTTATAGCACACGTAAAGGGGAAATTCGAAAACAGTAAATATGAAGATACATCACAAAAAAATATGTTCTAACTAAATACCTACATGTTTGTACGGAACCTTCGGTGCGCGAGTCCGACTTGCACTTGGCCGGTTTTTGTGCATTTAGTCAGAGTATGATGTGTCTACCGTGTATATTATATAAAATTTCATTGATCTTATTGATTGATTTATCCCAGCTTCCTGCATAGCACAGCTTTGTTGGGCACAGCCAGTCAGCCTACCTTACACTTTATTTCACAAACGATGTGTATGAATTAGAAAATGTACTCAAAAGGGCACTTTATGTTTGAGTTCACAGCACTGTCTAACTTTATTGAAAGCCTTTGCAAGTAGGTACTTTGCTCCATCGAGCAAGAGTGCTAAAACTTCTGCACACATCGGCGAGTTTCGATCTCAGTATCCTCCAGATAATCGGTCAACATTTACTCAGCTGCTCATCTGCCCCTTATCGGCCGCAGATCTGACAGCCGTCGTCCCGGACACGTTCCGTTCGGGAGTCACTGCACTCACGGTAATAGCCCGAATATAGGATGTGATCACGTCTCCTAGCTCACGAAGCAAGTCGTAGGAGAGCGCGGGTAGAGAAAAAAGAAGGTAGATCGAAATTTTCCGTGAATGCGAACAGTGACACTACACGGGACTAGGTATCATAGGCTTGATTTGTCATTGACTACGGGACTAGGTATCATAGGCTTAATTTGTCATTGACTACGGGACTAGGTATCATAGGCTTGGTTTGTCATTGACTACATGTTCCCTCTGAAAGATGGATGGAACGGAATTCCAGTAGGGAGAACATAAATATACAAGGCTATCTGATGCCCACGGCTTCGCACGCGTGGTCATTTAAATATATAGACTATGACACTCACAAATAACGTGGTACTATTGGTAAAATAATTTTCAAAATCGGTTCATTAGATCCAGAGATTACCCCCAACCTCACAAACTTTATTTTATTTTTTATATCTTTATTGGTCTTTATTGTACCAGACCAATAAAGATATAAAAAATAAAATAAAGTTTGTGAGGTAAAGACCAATAAAGATATAAAAAATAAAATAAAGTTTGTGAGGTTGGGGGTAATCTCTGGATCTAATGAACCGATTTTGAAAATTATTTTACCAATAGTACCACGTTATTTGTATTTGTATATATATATATATATATATATATATATATATAAATATATATATATGTATTACACATATTACACATATTTGTATTTGTATATATATACATATATATATTTGTATATATATATATATATACAAATACACAAGACAAATGAAACAAACGAAAAACTACGAAGAATAAAATTAGAAGAAGACATCATCGAAAATGCTAAAAAAAACGACTGCGAACAAAACTAATATGAAGTAAAAATTTAAGTGAGAATAGTTGCTAGCCAAATTTAATTCGTTATAGATCCTAAATGGTCATTCGAAATGAAAAATGATAACAGAAACCTATTTTAAGATGATTTAGCCTATACCTATAGAATTATACCCAACATAACATAGTTCATAGATTTCATTTTTTATCTTTCACTATATGGCGGCTGGGTGTCGCTATATTGAATTTTAATTATTGTCATGTATTTAGTGACACTCGCAGGATAAAGACAAATCGATTGACGTAAGAATCATCAACATCAGCTCAAGCGTTTGGTCTCAAGAGCGCCACAAAGGAACAGACTTACATACATACATACTCGTATCTAGGCTGATAAACACGTTGCATTGTGCATTTTGATAAAAAGAAATGGTATTTAAAATACAAACAAATGCTTTTCATACGACACCCCACTTGACCTGATTTTCTCACTTCGACATTTTCTCTCCCTCACATTATCGCAACAGCCCCGTGACCAATTTATTTCACGAACATAAAAATACTATATGGTGTCTACCAACATTCTTGAAGATCGGATCAATGCATAGTTCGAAACAAACATACACACATACAAAATTTGTCCAAGTTGATTTGGGGACCTCGCTTTGCTCGTTTATGTACTGGCTGACTAGGCAGTGCAGGAGCACCGCTACTTTCTGTAAGTTAATCGTTCCCAGTTGTTGGTAGCAATCGTTGCAAACGGCCATCTTTGACGTCTTCTTTGCTTCCTATCAGCCAACATAACAATGGTTACCAATTTATAACCGCTGAAACTTGTAGCATGCTCTATGCAGTATGCAATCCCGAATCTTGCCTCCTTGCGGAAATTCGGACCCCATCGATCATAGTGCACCGAACATTCGCAGCCGGTCTGATTTATTGCGAGCACAATACGCTGTAACGGCAAACAGATCGTATCAATGAATTATTGCAAAAAAATATGTTAAAATTAATGTGCTTCGCTTTTGTGTTGCAATGAATTTAGTGGTAGCCATATGGGTTCCCTTTTTATTGAATTAATTATTAAACCGACGTTCTTGGATTGATAATTCTTAGAGCAACAAAATAGTTCTTTAATATTTTAGAGCACCAATCAAAATTTTGATTTGTCTTGATTCAGTTTTTCATACGTAAAAACATGTAATGGCCTGTAGCTTCAAGTGATGGGGTGTTGAAAGTGTATTTGTAAAATATATTTATCATCATCAGCCTATTATTATCATCAGCATATATTTATTTAATGCTGGACGTAGGCGAAGAAGGAGCATAAAGCTCCTTCTTCAGCTCTCCTCGTCCATTTTCTGCCAGCCGCTTTTCGCAGGTCGTCACACTCCACCTGTCCACAAGACGTCCTACGCTGCGTTTGCCTAGACGTGGTCTCCACTCGAGGTCTCTTCTACCCCAATGGTTATCGGTTCTTCGGGAAATGTGACTGCCACTTTAGCTTGCTTATCTTAGAGCTACTCGTATGTCGGTTACCTTGGTTCTCTGTCGGATATCTTTAAGTTTTTCGCTCGCTCGATATCCAATCAAGCTAAAATCGTATGGGATAATTTTGAGATTCATTTGATTTGTTGAATCATAAATGTGTTTTTAAATAAATAATAGTTTAAAAAAACTAAAAAACACGCTTTATATAGAAAACCAAACTAAAAAATAGAAAATAAATTTTAATAGTGTAAATAAGAAAAAAAAGTTTTATTTCAAAAAAATCGTGGGTGCATGGGTCAATAGTTATAAATATTTCATTGTTCATTGACAGATATGAGAAGCACCCCACGCTTTTTTTTAAATAAAACATTTTTTTCTTATTTACACTATTAAAATTTATTTTCTATTTTTTAGTTTGGTTTTCTATATAAAGCGTGTTTTTTAGTTTTTTTAAACTATTATTTATTTTCTACTGTTTTTTTTTCGAATTATTGCATTGTCATCGGTCTTTGACAGGTGTGCAAAATTTGAATGAAATTGGACCGTTTAAAGTGGGTCAAAATAGCGTCCAAAGGAGTCGGTTACAGACATACATACATACAAACATACAAACATACAAGTGAAGCTAATATAAAGCGTATAAAAAGCGAGAACATGTTCATGGTATCAAAATGCTATTTTGGTTCCCAAGACGGTTCAACAACCTCTTTTCGCAATCTTATCCTGTGCTACCTAAAGCAAAAATTTGATACCAGTTCGTAAACCCTATCTATAGGTTTACTATCAATGGCGCCTAGCAACATCGGAATACTCGTAAAATCGAAAAAGTATACTCACGTTTATCACCACTCGAAGTTATCGGGCAATGAACCCGACGAATCTGAAACAAGAAGTGGAATATTACAAATCGATTACAGAATACGGATAGCGAATAGAAATAGTAGCAAATATATAATGTTCGTTTTGGTATCATATCGCTGTGAAGTATTCAGACATTACACTACATACATTAGGGGCTGTTGCTTAGTCTTGCTGTGACTAAGTACATATGTTAAAAGATCGTTAAGTTTACGATTATTTGAGCTTTGCTGATAAGTTAGCTTTTCGATAAAGCTCGTAGTTTCTAAAATGGTGTTGCTAAATCGTACTGACGCCGTGGTAAGTGTGATATTACTTAATCAAGTAATCAAACATGAGAGGTATTATGTAAACAAACTAGCTATTCTATACAGTAAATTATCAGAACCTAAAAAAACAGTTCGTAGTGAACGCTTGTATTAAATTAACTTCATTGATTGGGGAGTTAGTTGTGGTTTCGTCAATTTAAGCAACTTAGAAAATACAAAACATGTTGTAAGTTAAAGTAAATAGCGTTGTTGCGCAATGTACTACTTTTAAACACCCTGAAACCAATACCGTCGAGAGCATTTCAATGTTTGTCTGCAAGATTCTTAGTCACAATATATGTAGGCCAGGCCTACTTCTCTTAAAAAGTTCACAACAAATCACAGCTTGTCATACAGAATTGGAATCTTTTCGGTTATCGACCGATAACTTATCTCGACAAGACGTTCACACAGATTTACTTCTTGACATCACTAGTATCAACCTGTTCCACTGGAACGCCAGACATGCGTGACCTCCGCATTTCTCTACCAGATAAACATACCAGTTCCAAGTGATAGGTAAAGATTTTCTGGTCACTATTGTTTAAGTATTTAGTCACCAAACATGAACGACCTTCGTAATCTTCTGCAAAATGAAAGTTGCAGTATAATGAGAAATGTCACATTAATTTGGGCATGTTACGAGTTATGAAGAAACAAAAGCTCACAAATGATGTATGGAATAAACACCATAATGAAAGTTGAAGATCTAAGTTGAGAAACAATAAGTTTACAATTCAATGGCAAGAATTAATAATTTAATAGTAAATATTTGATACCAATTCCCGCCTGCGTTTCCGTCCAATGCCGAAAGGTTTTTCGTGCCATGTAATGCGATAACAATTTAACTAGACATTGTTTGAGTTGAGGCTAATTAAAATAGGAATACCATATTTCAAATATGTATGAAAAATCTATCGTCACTAATGGTAGTTTTATAAATATACAAAGTTCCTCCACATACATACAATGGTGGCTTGAAAGTGTTAAAACACTTCGATACCTAATAGAAAGTAAGTACTTAGGAAGTTTCCATCCAACGTTTTTCCAGTGCTAAGTGACAAAGGATTTGGCAACGAATCAGAGCATCAGAGCTATTTGTGCAAGCAATCTTCAAATTCCCATTTCAGACACAGTAAAGATTATTAAAAGACCCTGGTTTTGTTTGTGCTGATGTTTATTTTTTTAGTGCGCCCGCCATTCGTACCTTGGCATCAGACAGGTTTCATTTTAGGTATAAAGAGGTAAAGAGGCTTATCTAGTTTTGAAGGTGCAACGACAGCACGTTTTGGACGCGCCCAGTCGATCAGTCATCTTACGTCAAAAGCCGCATTAGGATACCTGCTAGGCGATAGAGCCGGCCAGACAGCAGATGGTGACGGCGACACAATATTGTGCCATCACGGTGGGACTTTGTTTGCTAAGTAGTATACCGGCCTAAAAGATTTTCTACGTCAGAACCGACAGCGAAATGTACACAACACTTTACAAAAAACATGACTAAGATAGGTGTTACGCAAATATTTATTTTGTTAAATTTACAGGCCTGCAATGCCCAATTATTGTAGGCACGGATTATGATGATGACGATATTGAGATACTTTTGAGGAGGTTGATGTTTGTTGTCTAGAATTCTGCTTTTCGTGTCGGTTCTTCAGACTCTTAACACTGAAATTAAATGTGGCATTGTTTGTGTGGGTTCTCCATTGGGTGCTTGAAACTGGTGCAAATCCCCACTTGTGTTCGTAGCCAGTTTAGTAATTTCCATACTGATTTTCAGACTTTATGGGCAGCTGAGATTTTTCTGCAGGAGTAACAAAGTCATTGGGTGGTGCATGACGGACGCTTTTGCCACAATTTGACCCTTGCTCCTCCAGCGTCATCAGAGTTAGGTTCATTCGTTTTGTGATGTCTAGTCAATATTTACCAATTTACTTTAAACTGCCATCTATTACGTTAGACCTAGCAGTTTATACAACTGGCCTATCAAGAACCCCGAGTAAATGGCTATTAAACGAACGCAAAAGTTTGAACTTTAGTGCCTTTGCCCTTCCTTAAGCTACAGTGAATCTATGAAGCTTGTATTTACTATATGAACAGGCCGATTGCCCATTGGCGGCTCTACCGTATAGTATGAAAACACGCAGAAAATGAAAGATCCAAGGCAATTCCAAGGTATCAGAATACTGGAAGGAGAGGTACATGAACCATATACATGGTTCAAACTCAGCACAAGATAGATTTTCCGAGCAGCAGCCACATAAATCCGTTAGGAGATGGCACCACATAAAGAAGACACTGACACTCGATAAAAATCTATGTTGGGGTCAGTGTTTAGGAGCACAGTTTTAAATTTCATAGCATAGCATAAATACGTTCAAAAATTAAAACCCGACTCTATAGATGAAGACGAATCGATTGATACCTCGCTTATTAAAATCGGGCCAAGTTTTTAGTTTGAATACATAACTCCTCCTTTGCTTCGTCGTCGTCGGGTAACCCTCATTCTATCAGGCCGTACGCATGCTTGTTTGTTATCTATTACAATTTTCGATACCAAAAAAACATGGGTTCGTATATGGTATATATATATATCTATCTTTAACTGCATTGAAAGTGGGCAAAGTCTGGGTGTGCAGCAGCAACGTATCGCATTAGTACACCTTCTTTCTGGGATGTATTCACTTAACGGCGCTCCGTATGGTGCAATAAACAAACAGTCGTGAGTCGTTGTTTTGGGAAAAAATACCTAGCAAGTAGCAATTGTCCGAATTAACTTAGCTGATCTACATACTACGACCAAAAAAAATTACATAAATAAGAAGAAGAAGAAGAAGAAGAAGAAGAAGAAGAAAAAGCATTTATTTTACAAAAAATTACAATAATAATAACAAAAAATAGTAAAAAATTAAGTGCGGTGCCAAAAAGGCCGCGCCTCAGCATAATATTGAGTGTCTATGACACTCAGCGCTGGTATTCTGCCACAACCCTGAGGGGTCGAAATGGAGGAAAAATAATAATTAAAAACAGAGAAAAAATAAATTTACTCAATAATAACAATTTATTTACACCACCGTCTGTTGTCGTATTTATTTCCTCTCCATCCAAAGGTTGTCTGGAAGAGATCGCTTTTTAGCGATAGGACCGCCCATTGTACAATAATATTACTTAGTTTTAGATCATTTGTGTTTGTAAATTTTTGGAGTACAATAAAGAGTTATCTATCTATAGATTACAAACAAAAGACGATACGAGTAATTGTATTTTGTAGTCTGTATAATAATATATTTAAAAAAAATATTTTGAATCCCTGTTCGCCTTAAGCCCTAAGATACGGTCGACTGAGCGAGCGCGAAACGCGAGCAAAGCGCTTCAGCTTGGGCAAAAATGTTTTCGTATGTCAGTCCGCGCGCTGTCCGGATCTCCGGTTATTCTCCTCAATAGGTCGCATTTCTCAACCTACCTAGACGAAACTTGGTATACAGGATAAACGAATTCGATGTTCATTTTTTTTTCTTTTTTATTTGAAATAAATAATAAAAAATAGCTCGTCAAAATTTACCAAGGTAGGGATTGATGGAGCACCTTGGTTTTTAATGATAGTTTTACCATAAGGTAGCTAGATGGCGCTACTGTACGTGCACCGTTAGATTGTTTGCAAATATGATTGTGCTCGCGAGTTCTACAGCTCACAGAGCCACTAGTAATAAATTATTCAAAATCTCCCGATCTTTTTATTGCTATCCTACTTTGCAGAATAAAAAGCAATTTTAGTTTATCGTAGCGCATCGTAGATGCCTACTTTTGTGCAACGCAGATAGCTTACGGTGTCTCAGCAGATTTATGTGAACCCGCTCTTTTCAGTCATTAGCTGAACGAGTTGCTGGAACTAATTGTTTTTTCCAAGATAGGACAAGAATTCAGAATGACGTAACTAAGGAAATTGAGACTGTTAAATACCCCTCCGTAGACGCCCTAGAGACATCTTGAGCGATCCGGACGATGAAATCGCTGCCGCAGTGCAGGCAGCGATAGATTCGTCCAATCCGTCTTCACCATCTTTCAACACAAAAAGACACAGACACCGACCTCGCCGGCGAGGTCGAAGGTCTCGTAATTAATGCCGATTTTATGCGCCTTCGAGTTTCTTGCCGATTCTTCTCGAAGGTGTATTCCGAATCGGTGGTCAGTTATGCAATTCATTCAAAGGGCTCCAGCCATTTCATCAGGGCCCCCTTGATCACTACCTAACAATAGAGATCCAGGGGTGTTTAGTTCGATACTCCCCGTAATCAATGGCAACTGTCCAAGCCGAAGGTTCGTACCCCCTGGGCCCTTGAGCAAGTGGGCAAAACTTAACTTTGGCGTGCGCCTTTTGCGTCACGCATTGCTGCGGAGCGCTTTTGCGCTGTGACGCTGACGGTAACGCTGTAGAGGTCAGTTATAAAACAACAGCACATATTCTTTCTAAAAAAAAAAGAGACTTAAATAAAATAGAAACAATAAAGATAACTTTGAATTTGGAACTTTCGTTTCAGTTTAATTTATTCCAAATGTTAATTTATTCTACATTCGTATACAAAATTAATCAGAATTTACTTTTTAGTTTAAATTGCAGTTCATTCTGTTCTTTGAACTCCAACAAAAAATTAAATTCTCAGACACATAAAAAACAAGTTCGTAGAAAACTTTAGCCAAGGGCTTAATAATGTTGCCTGCAGACCGTAATAACAGGCAAGCGAACATAGAATCGTCCAAATTCACAGCTTGAGCGGAGCGGAGCGCTACATACAACCAGCATTTTAATACCTTTTCGCGATAAAAGTAAAACATCATCATCATTATCGGCCCATATCAGCCCACTGCTGGACATAAGCCTCTCCCAAAGCACGCCACTGAACCCGACCTTTTGCTCTTGTTTTTTTAAATTCCTTATATGTATGGTCGCTCCACATTTCGTCAGTCCTTTCGCAAATAAGGCCAGCCTACTGCCACTTCAGCTTGCTAATTCTATGGGCTCAGTAAAAAGGACCACGTTTGTAAACTTATACATTACGAGCAAAATCAGTCGCGCTCGATGTATTTGATAAAAAAAAAGACAGACAAGCAAGCGCCTAAAACTTAGATTAAAGTCTCGAGCCGGAGCGGAGGCGAGACTCGAGCACAGTAACACGTTCATTTAGAATAGAGGATTTCAACAAATCATATCTATCATGCTAATCGAATTGTCTTGACTGGCTAGTTTTGTTTTCACACTAGCTGAGCAGAAAAATCTAATTTTCTACGCAGAGGGCACCAGAGGTGAGTGCGCTGAACTCGTTTTCCGAGAAGACTAGACAAAAACAGTTTTGGCAAACACGCGTGTCTAGAATAAGCATGGGAAAATTGCCGCTAAAAGCGGATTGTGGAAAAAACTGATGAAAATTTAACGATAATAATGAATTCGTCTCGGGTTTCTTTTGTTGTATGAAAATGTTTGACGTAGGTACTTGCTTGCTTGTCGTACGAGGTAGTGCTGTGTCAGGTGTCAGAGTTTGTCAGAGGGCCTCTGACATGGCTTAACGACTGCTGTTAATGAATAGGAGCCGAGCGTGCCCTCCAAGCACGCTTTGAAGTACAATGCATTTTGAGAACATTACTTGATTATCTACTTGTAGCGGTTGGTTGGATTAGTATCAGTTTACGTTTTATTCTTATTTTAGTTTATGTTTCAACAACTAAGCGATGTGGTTCAGACGAGAAAATGGTCCTTCCAAAAAGTTGCAGTGATCACAAAGTACATAAGTGTATTCCAATATAATGAGTACTCTTTGGAAATAGTAGCAATTGGAAAATAATTAATGAAAGACCATTTCTTTTATTTTGCTTTTAGTACTTACCTATTATTGTATACGGAGATCTATCAGTTCTTCTCTGGTGTTGGTATCCGGTATAATGCAACCTAGATAGAGATTTTACATGTAAGTTTAGCTAATATTAATACGTTTGTGATATTGCTTATATTACTTTTATATCATTAAAAATAATAATTATATTATTTCATAATTACTTATATATTACTAGTAATTATGAAATAATACATATATTTTACTAGTTTTCCGGCCCGCGACTTCGAACGCGCGGACTACTGTTTATGGCGAAAAAAAGCATCTAATTTTATTTTAGGGTATTAAAAACCAATGCAAAAGTAGGTATAGCACGAATGCTCTTGACATTTTTTGACAGACTTGTTATTTCGTTTCCATGGCAACCGTTCTTTACAGCGAGTAATCAACAGCGAAAGCGAAAATTTCTAGTTTTCCCGTCGAAACTTACAATCTTCCTGGATAAAAAGTATCCTATGTTTTATTCAAGGGTATAAGATATCTCTATTCCATATTTCATCAAAAACCGTCCAGCCGTTATCGCGTGAAAGCTCCCCAAACAAACAAACAAATGCCATCCATAGCAAAATATATAAAAGTGAAACGTTGTCTGTTTGTTTTTTTGGGGAGCTTTCACGCGATAACGGCTGGACGGATTTTGATGAAATTTAGAATGGAGACAGCTTATAATCTAGAATAAAACATAGGATACTTTTTATCCTGGAAAATTGAAACTTTCCGCGAGAAAACTGGAAAATGTTTATTACTCACTGTAAAGAACGGTTGCCATCACAGAATGGTCTGTGGTTGCCATGGAAACGAAATAACAAGTCTGTCAAAAAAGAGCATTGTTATATTGGTCATCAAGAGCATTGTTATATTGGTCGAAGGGTGCTATACCTACTTTTGCATTGGCTTTGAATATTTTAGAAGAAAATAGGATGCTTTTTTTCGCGATAAACAGTAGTCTGCGCGTACGTTGAACTTTTATTTTTGTTGTTTTTTTGTTTGTGGTGTGAAATACGTTAGCAGCAGAAGGAGGATCGAAAAAAAACCGAAATGTGGTTTACTAATTTAATTAAAATCAAAATTACAATTAATTACTTAAGTTATAAAAGAATGTTTCCACATCGAAGTAGGAATATGGAATGCCTATCATTACAATAATCAAATAACAAGTTCCGTCGGTTGACGACATGCTGCATCGGCTATTTGATGTTTCCCTAATAATAAGTGCAAAGTGCAACTGCACCGTCGGCGATCTTCATATGGTAGCGCTACGTAATTCCTCCACCCTTAGAACGGCGACTATTTTAGCACGTTCAGTGAAAATGTTGCCGGGACATTGTCAGGATCTTCTTTCCTCTCCTGGATAGTGATTGGAGGCTGCTGGTCGTCCTTCGTGGTTCTGTAACATCGTTCTATGTAGCGCCGGAACATTAGAATGATAATGAGTGCGACTGCACTGGATACTACAGCATAGAATGGAACAGTCGTATGATAAAAGAAATCTGTTTTCAGGTTATCCATTTGTAGAGGGGCCTGGAGCATGATTTTATCTTGGATGCTGTGTAGTCCTTGGAGATCGATGGAGTTCAGTCTGATTTGAGTCGTTACTGTAGCTTGTTTCTCAACGTCATAGGGTATCTTCGTCAGTTTGAGAGGTTGACCTTTGATTTCATCATTATCGTTTGCGATAGTGAATTCTTCAGATTTCAAGCGACATCCAACGGGTATCGTGGTGAGGTAGCTGCCTTGAAGCGATTTGTATTCTTTTCGGCTGCAGATGAGTTGTACCTTCGTATGTTGGGGGAAGGACAGGATGTAGTGCTGGTCGTCTAGTTTCTCCATGGCTTCTTTTATGAGGGTGACTGTCGTGAGTTGGCAGGATTCCTGAAGGACTTGATTAATAATTAATTCTTGAATGCAGTCAGATTTGGTGCGAATCTGATGAGTGATTCCCTTCCCACAGAGATACCAGTTTTTCAACTTCGGGCATTCTGCCTCTATGTACACGAACGACATCTCGTTAGTTGCTATGAAGGGAAAGGATGGGATAAGAGCCTGCGCGTGTTTGTTAGGTACTATCGATAATCTATACAAGTCATAACTATCTTTAGAGATTATCGGAAACTTAAAAATTAAAACTATCATTTTATCAGCATAGTATGATCCTGGTATTATAATGTCGTAATATTCTCTAAGTTCTAAATCTAAAATTTGCTCTCTACCATATATATTTCTTAGCTTATTAACCATTGACCCTAGTACCTCAATGTCTATCATGGAGTGGTGCGTACTGGAATCACGAATGAAGGCTAAACTATTTTCTATTCTAAGTAGCTCTTGAGTAAGATCTTCTACATTTTCGCCTATTACTTCTAGGAGCTGGGCAAACTTAGCATACTTAATTAAACTATTTTCTCTTAATGCGTTACTTCTTAATATTAATTCTATCGTATTATTAACTCTATTTTGATTGTCAACTAACTGTGCCAGTACGTCACTATGTTTGAACATCCACTCTTTACTCATACTTATGTGGTCATTGAATTCAGTTACTATTTTATTTTGATTATTTTCCAAAGTTTTAATTGCCTCATTATACTTTAACGCATCAGTGTGATCTAGGTTTCCTGTTATACTTTTTATAATGGAACCCAGTCCGTCTACAAGGCCTCTTTTAACTCGATTAGGTTCTAAAGATTGTAATTGATCTAAAACTTTGCCAAGCTTGTCAGTAAGATAATTTATTTGAATCTCGTATAGGGAGTAAGTATCGTTTGTCATTTTGTCTTGATAGCTTAGTAATTGAGTCTGTAATGTGTGGACATTATTTTCGATGTCATTCAATTGTACGTACTGCAGGAATGTATGGTGGTGAGTAGTGAGTTTCATCAGTCCGAGTTTATAAGGTAGTAGTCCCGGTCCGTCATCTAGGCTCTCAAGTATTATCTCTTGAGGTCGAATCATTGGGAGGATCGTTACTAGCAGGATCCTGTAACAAATTGGCTTTTTTAGGGACACGCTTTAGTCTCGCTTTAGCTACAGGGCCACGTTTTTTGGAAGTGTATATGTGGATTGGTAGGTCAGCTAAGACAGTGTCCTGTGTGTAGCGTGGAGCTACCTTTTGTCGACTAGCGAGAGGATTCTTTATAAAAATCTGTTGTTGGGGTGCGTATTCCTTCTCAGGTTCACGGTTCTTATTTCTGAGCTCGATTAGTGCAGTACGATTAGCAAGGGATGAAGAATTTACTATGTCATAGACTTTTCTCATCTGTTCCTTATGGGCTTGTACGTATTGTTGTAATAACTGTTGCGTTATGTCAATGTCAAGGCAGTCTCTGGGATCAAAATGTCCAGTCAATAAGTCGAATGGTCTGCATCTCGTAAAGCTATGTATTGAGCTGTTGTAGGCTATAATAGCGTAGGGCATAAGATTTACTATCGCTTCGTCTTTATGTTGTAGTTTGAGGATTCTGAGGTGTTCAAGCAGTGTTGAATGAAATCGTTCGATATTGCCATTGTCGTTAGGGGAATGGGGTAAGATTCTATGATGGTTTATCTTATGGAGCCGTGTAAATTCCATAAACAGCTGATTGGTAAACTCTGTTCCGTTGTCTGTGATGATTGTCATGGGAACGCCATGGTGGGTGCAGTATAGCAAAAGAGCTTGTAAAATGCTGACAGCTGTTCCGTCACGCAGATGATAAGCTTGACCGTATTTAGTAAAAACGTCAATAAAGGTTACATACTTTTCATTTTGTGCGGTGAATAAATCCATATGGATTATTTCAAATGGTTTAGTGGCTGGAGGTACTACATTGAATTGAGGTCTGATCGGATGCCTATCGTATTTAGCTTGTCCACAGATGGTGCACTCACTTATAAATTTTGTTATTTGCTCTTTCATCTTTGGCCAATAGTATTTGCGAGAAAGGGCTAAATGACATTCATTGATTCCGCGATGGTTAGTTTTCCCATCATGATAGTGGCGGATAATCTCTTGCTGTCGGAGATATTCTTTGACATTTTCTAACTCAGATTTAGCTAAGACAAGATTCATTGATGAGCTTCTAAACTTGTCTTGTAAGATCGGGATAATTGAATACATGGCCAATGGTGGATTTATTAGAATAGCTGTCTTGACCTTGGGATTAACGTACTCTTTTACTGCGTTTATCACATCTTCCTCCAGATTGGATTCCGATAGCTGGATGCTGATACGTGTGTGAGTGTCAAATGGTTTAGTCACTGTGGGTCTTTTCTTTACGTCGTTAACAAGAGTAAAATATATCTGTCGATTGAATTTATTGAGGGGTTCGTCTGTTATAGGAATTTCTAAAATTGGATTTTCGTTGCTTGTGTGTACCGTTTCAGTGGAAGAGTTTGCTAGGGCGATTATGGTGTCAGATGGATTGCCCATCAAGGAATTAAGATCGTCAATTTCTTCTATTAAGGACATTGCTTCTTTCGTATGGATTTCTATGCGAGAAAGAGCGTCCGCGTTTGTGTTACATTTTCCTTTTTTATAAATAACAGTAAAGTCATATTCGCTCAGTCTTAGTCGCCATCTCGTAAGACGTGAATTTGGTTCTTTCAAATTCATCATCCACTGCAATGGTTTATGGTCAGTCAAGATTTTAAACTTTCGTCCAAATAGGTAGGGCCTAAAATATTTTGTGGCCCAGACTATGGCAAGGAGTTCCTTCTCAATGGTACTGTAATTCATCTCGCTCTCATTTAAAGTTCGAGATGCATAACAGATAGGTTTGTCTGATCCTATCGGACCCTGTGAAAGTATAGCTCCAATAGCTACATTTGAAGCGTCGGTCGTCAAATTAAATTCTCTACTAAAATCTGGGTATTGCAAAATGGGGTCATTAGTTAAGAGAGTCTTGCATTTTTCAAAACAGTTGACATATTCACTGTCGAGAATGATTTTTCTACCTTTTTTCAGGCACTGCGTAAGGGGTTTTGTGGTACGAGCAAAATCTGGGATGAATTTTCGGTAATAACCGAGAAGGCCTAAAAATTGTTTGATTTCCTTCGGAGTCTTAGGGATGGGGTATTTTTTAACTGCGGAAATCTTGTCGGGGTTTGGCTTTATACCATCTCTGCTAATGATATGGCCTAGATAGGCAGTCTCAAGCTTTAAGAACTCAGATTTGTCCATCTGGATCTTAAAGTTGGACTCTCGAAGTCTCTGGAAGACTTTTTCGAGATTAATCATGTGTTCCTGGAGGGATGTACTGAACACTATGATATCATCCAAATAGACTAGACATATCTCATTTTGAAGCCCTCTGAGGACATTGTCCATTACACGTTGAAACGTGGACGGTGAATTTTTGAGTCCCATGGGCATTCGGAGAAATTCAAAGTGCCCGTGTTCGACATTGAATGCGGTCTTCTCAACATCTTGAGGGTCCATTTCGACTTGATAGAAGCCACTTGCCAGATCTAAAGTTGTAAAATATTGGCACTTCCCTAATTTGTCAAGAACGTCGCTAATATTTGGAATGGGGTATTTGTCGTCCAGAGTTTTTTCGTTTACTTTACGAAAATCAACCACGAGGCGCCATTTCTGCTTTCCAGAGGCGTCTACCTTTTTTGGAACTACCCAGATGGGGGAGCTCCATGCAGATTCAGATGGTTTGCATCGCCAGGAAGTTAGGGACCAGATAGGAAAAATGTTGGAACAGGGTATCATCTGTTCCAACATTTTTCCTATCTGGTCCCTAACTTCCTGGCGATGCACGAATGGATACCGATAGCTTTTAGTGTGCACCGGCATCTCGTCGGTGGTCCTAATCCGGTGTTTGATTTTATTTGTGAAGGTCAGACCCTCACCTTCAATATAAAATACGTCCGAGTAACGAGAACAAAGAGTTATAAGATTGGCTTTTTCCTCTTGGTTTAAATGGTCTGTTCGTAAACGTGAAACTACATCTTGTGCGCGTGTCGTAACTTGTTGAGTACGCGTGCACTCAGTATTAAATAATTCCGCGTGCGCTGGACGATCAAGTGAAAAAATCACGTCATTTTGAGTCGGGTTCTCGATTTCCAAATAGCCACGGTTATTAGAAACGGTGGTTATGCATTCGTGCACTATGCAGTTACACAGGACTTGTTCATTAATAAAAGCATTACCGTCTGGTATATCCACGGGGATACGAATGACTTTAGAAGTCCCTGCTGGAATAATATCTTCGTATAAGTTCACGTTACACGAGTTGTACATTCTGATGGAATTTGACGCAGTTCGAGTCAATAATTGACCTTCTCTCAAATCTATGCGGGCTTCCCAACTACTCAGTAAATCTAAACCTATAAGCCCATCGAAATAGTCATGAAACCGATAAATGAATAACTTCATGCTATCAGGGTCATTAAATTCTGAGACGTGCTTCTCAGAATTTAAGCACGTCTCAGAATTTAATGGTAATAGCAAGGTAATAGAATAATTGTTCCTACTGGTCGCGTGTATGTTGGTTACTTCAAACGGATCAAAATTGAGGGGATACTCAGAGAAGTATTTCTCAACGGCCTCGGGGCTTATAAAAGATTGATTAGCACCCGTATCTATTAGAAATTTTAAAGGGGGGTCCGCGATTTGAATATAGGGTAGTTGTCTCTGCGTCTGGAGGTTTAATTCTATGTTGGTTTTTGTGACGTCGAAACCTCCTGAAAATCCTGCTCAGCATGGCGAGGTCCTGCTTGTGGTTGAGATTCGTCAAGCAGTTGGTTATCCATAGTCATGTCATAATAAATTGAGTTGGAAGTGAAACCGGGGGCAAAACCACTGTCAGTATAATCGGTATAGTAATTGTACTCCGGTTCCTGGTAATAGCCGTAATACGAGTCGTCGTCGTAAGTCGCACACTCATTCATGTTTGTTTCGCGAGTTTTAAAATAATTTGTTGGCGGCGGATTTCCGTACTTGCTCCAATCATGGCCCATTGCCATTTTAGTATGGGGCAAGTGTTTGGGAGTGAAACGCTGAACTCCGCTCATAGGCTGAGGGCCTTGATATTGAGGTGGATTATTTCGGGGTGGTAAACGAAAAACGTTACTACGGGGGTTGTAGTTAGGTGGTGGTGCAGCGAACATTCGCTGTGTATTTGTGGGCATCCGATATTGATTTGAGTCTGCAAATTTAAAAGGTTGAGGCGAAGGCCTCATGGGGCGCAATCCCACAGGGACTGGCCAATTAGGCGATGGCATCTGGAAATTATGAGGTCGCGGGGGTGCAAAAGGTACCCCAGGTAGTGCGGGAGTGAACTTAGGGGTCGGCTGACTTTTAGGGACCTCGTTTCGTGACTGCAAGTACATTATGTTCAGCTCTTCCTGAACATACTCAAGCGCTTTTTCGATGGTGGCGGGGCGCATACAACGTATACGGGACCCTAAGGGTTTTTTTAAACCACGAACATAAGCCTGCATGGTGACTTTCCGATATAATTCGCGCTTCGCTTCTATGGTAGTCGGTACGGCTTCATGTAATGTAACGTATGTTATTAGCGTACTGAATAAGGTTTGGCAATGATCATAATATTCCTGAGGTGTTTTATTACCCTGCATGGCCAGGGAGAGGTCATTGTACAACGCTGTTTCATCACGCTGATCCGAAAAATTATTAATCAAGGCAGTTCGAATGCCTAACCAATTTTCTGGTATTCCATTGGAATTGATGGTGCATGCAGCGGTCCCGGTGATCTTATTAAGTATCCCGTTTAATAGACATGCATTAGGAAACTCGCTACCGGGGACAGTACTTAAATAAGTTGTGGCTAACTGATCACATATTTTAATAAAACGTGTGAGAATGTTAGGGTTACCATCAAATTCCGGGACGAGGCGGAGAGCCTTAAATATCGTGTCCGGGTCATGAGCCATTTCTAATTCTGTTCTAAATAACTTATCTAATTCAAAATTATCTAACTCTATATCTCTATAACTATCAAGTACTCGTTGGCGGGCCTGGCGTGATTCAGGTTTCCGCGCACTAGAGGCTCGGGGATGGTAAATCTTGAGGTTTAAGATTGACTTAGGATTAAGGGAAGCAACACGAGAATAATTCAAGTGTACTTACAAATACTGCATATCTGGTTTCTCTCCGTGAATCAAGGTTTGGATTCTCCGTCCGGTCTGCTGCAGGTCCGTAGATTCTGGATACCCGTTGATGGAGCTTGATAGCCACCCGGGTGACTCGCGACGCGTTTATCGATATTAGAAGAGTCCCGAAGTCTTCCCGCGGGTATCCTACCGTCTGCGCCAAATACGTTAGCAGCAGAAGGAGGATCGAAAAAAAACCGAAATGTGGTTTACTAATTTAATTAAAATCAAAATTACAATTAATTACTTAAGTTATAAAAGAATGTTTCCACATCGAAGTAGGAATATGGAATGCCTATCATTACAATAATCAAATAACAAGTTCCGTCGGTTGACGACATGCTGCATCGGCTATTTGATGTTTCCCTAATAATAAGTGCAAAGTGCAACTGCACCGTCGGCGATCTTCATATGGTAGCGCTACGTAATTTGTGCACAACAAAGAATCTATCTTATCCACACCCAAGTACGTGACGACGCGCGACCTTGAGGTTATCTCGAGTACCTACCCTAATATTTTTATACCGGCGCATGTATATTCAAATACTCGGTCTAGTTATACTTTATTCTGAGAGAAGGTGTTTCACGAGCTCCAGGTCTAGGATTGGCAGAAGGTGGCGCAGGACAGAACGAAGTGGTGCCTCTTATTATCGGATGCCAAGGCTCATTTTGAGTCACTGCGCCTTCCTAGTTCACTTGATATTGAGTCTTGAATCTGTCTAAGATAACTAATTAAACATACGACTTTATAATTATTTAATCCTAAAAGTTAAACATATCGTTAAAAGTACCCACCAATAACGTTATTCCATAAATTTGAATACGTTAATTTCAATAACTCAGTAGTTGTGTAATTCCATGGGGGTCCGTGTACCATAATGTATAGCAGATAAGGCCCCCCATTAACAGAGGTCAAGTTTATGACGGTCCCGAAGTATCTAAAGTACACGTCTTTATTCTAGTCGTAAGTTAAACATATTAGGGTAAGGAGTTATAGGAAACGAGAATCGGGATAACTTGATCACAGAAGTGAGTTGTCGATAAATATAAGTTAATATAAAAAAACATTTAAAAAGTTTTTAAGCAGTAGCCATTAATAAAATGGTCTTGGATACTTAAAATAGGCTAAAGAACAGGAATATAGGATTTTCAAAAATCGTATCTGTCTGTATGTTTGTTCGCGCATCACGTATAAACTACTGGACCGATTGCGATGCGGTTTTCACTGTTGGACAGCTTAGAGTTTGACTTAAAAACTGGGGTACTTGACTTGATTAAATGCCGAGCAATCGATAAAAAACTATTTGACACCTGAACGAATTTTGAAGTACCTATAAACTACTACTCTTCTTTTAAGTTAAATTACTATTGTAGTTTACAGGTACTTTAAAATCTATTTCAAATAGTACTTTTGGTCCTATAATATACACGTGTAGGCTACTTTTAAATGAAATGACCACGCGGGCAAAGCTGCCCGTACAGCTAGTTTTAAATAAGTTTATTCTAAAGAGGCTTAGAATAGAAAGCGAGGCTTGATATGATCTTGTAGTAGAAAGAAGTAAGATATCTCTAAGTGTAGGTGTCGTAAGTCGTCAATCGCATTAGCGTCGGAATAAATGGCTGTGGAAAACGATATCTTGGGAATTAAATGTATAATTTATATACATTGTAGTTCTTACAATTCTTACAACATTTGAATTCTCATGTAACATGGATTCCTGCGACTTACAACTACAAAATGTAGGAGATAAGACAACCGGCGTGTTAGAAAGGCTGAATAATAAATTATCATAATCTGACCATTTGTCGGTTTTTTGTTTCAAAGAATCATCATCATCATCTTTCAACCAAGAAACAGACTTCAAATGGAAAAAAAAACCTAGCATCTTTACATCAAAATCGGTTAAGCAATTGTGGAGACATTATGACATGTATGTACGAGTACATACATTAATAGAAAAAATATACATAAACTACATATTTTTTTCTTATCAAATTGAGTACCTCCTCCTTTTTGAAGATTTTAATTGAAAAGAAGAGAATGAGCTTTTTAGAAAGAAGTCTTTGCTTAGCAGCTGGAGTATAGGGTGACAAAGAAAAATAGAAGAGTATATAAGAAAACCAGACGATCAGACGATGACCGACGACATTGTAGCCATCGCAGGAAGTCGGTGGATGGAGGTGGCACAAGATCGCTCGTCATGGCGCTCTTTGGGAGAGGCCTATGTTCAGCAGTGGACTTCTAAAGGCTGGCATGATGATGATATCAGAAAATAATATATTCGTGAAATATTTTAGTTCTATTTAAAGAATGAAAGTGTAATCAAAACAGTAAAAGTAAAAGTATATTACGGTAGCTTAAAATAACATTTATGTATTCAAAGGAATACAAATTCACTTTTTGATTTATTCAAATACGTAGTTATTACCATTTTTGGTCAAACGATTTGCCTAAAAGTATTCAATGACGCATGAAGCAAAGAGTTAACATTGTCGGTACTTCTAAATTCTGTTTACCGACCGTAAACCTACCCTTCGTAACATTTGGAAAGTTTCCTTTATAAGCGGTTCAGGAAAATGTGAGGAAATCAGGATCATATGAACAGAGATGAACTACAGTTTATATTGATACCCACTGAATACAGTGATTTCAATTGTATTTGTTTATTTAGCAGTGACGCCTGCTTATTGTTCCGATGCTCTGAGTATTTGAGCTAATTGGCGAAAAAGTGATAGCTTGACGAGAGATTACCAAAATCCAGACCAATATAAAGGGAGTAACTGAAAAGCCTTATATATACGCAGCAGATTTGTTACGATCAAGCATGTGAATTGGTTTACGTGTGCAATGGTTGAGTATATCGTATTTAAAATTCACATACAAAAGTAAAATCTTAGAAAATAGCGACAACCATAAATATTTGTTTACTATCACGTCTCACCAAAAATTAGGTTTGTACATGTTGTTCCATCTGACCTTCTCGAAGTATTTCCACCAGGGTGCCAGATACTTCGTTGAGACAGAGCCTCCATGGTGACCGGAGATGGTTCAGCAGTCCAAGAAAAACACATGTCGGGGGGACGGGGTATATTATTATTGTTCTATTAAAATCCATCCAGCCGATATCGCGCGAAAGCTTGGGGAGCTTTCACGCGATATCGGCTGGATGGATTTTGCTTCTTTTTTTTTTGATATCTTATACCCTGGAATAACACAGGATACTTATCATCATCATTATCCTTCACGCTCAAACGGTTGAACGGGTTTTGATGAAGATTGGATTAGAGATAGCTTATACATTGGAATAACACATAGGATACCTTTAATCGTCATCATCGTACTTACTTCATTCTTAAACGGCTGAATGGATTTTAATGAAATTTGGAATGGAGATAGCTCATACCTTGAAACACTTCTGTATACTTGTTACTCTTTATTTGATTTTAAACTGTCATCACTGTAATCACTGTTACTGCCATCTGCAGATAGATAGCACTCGACCTCTAATACGAGCACCAGTCAGGCGAAACAGCATAGTAAAAAACACATAGAATACTTTTCATCATCATCATCATCCCTCGAGTGGGTAAAACCGCGGGGCGCAACTACTTATATCTAAAAATGATTTTTAAACGCAAACTTAGACTCAAGGTCTAGTCATCCCGTATGGAAAGCATTGCAGCCAAATTACTAGGCATTTAAGACATAGAATCTGGTGGACTGTGGCGCAAAGACAATTGCTATGGAAATGGCACTGCACTTGTCATTTATACCCGACTACGGCGAAGCAAGGGAAGGGTAATAAGTTTAACAGTCTATGTATCTAAATATTTTATGTGGATGTTCGCCCCTATTGGTCCGATTTTGCCAGGCAATCGATTGTAATAGAGTGTAATCGATTAGACTTCAGGTATAGTGTCCATAGGCTATTTTTTACCCGACTGTAGTTCGGTTTTAGTTTTGAACTTAGGTCTTGTTTATAGTGGCGCTTATCAACACACGAAAGGTCGACTCGTAATTATCTTTGTGCTCGTCTAGTCAATTAATTGTTCAGAACGGTCTCAAAAGAGTTCTTACAAAGTTTAATTACTAACGCCGTGTAATGTGTAAATCTCAGAAGGACAAACCCTATTTATAATCATGTCTTTACTCTCTACAAAGAAACACTACGAAACTCTAGACGAAGACGTACTTTAATTAACTAAACCCAGACAGACTGTAGACACCCATAGGTACACTTAGTACGCGTGTACCTCACGTGTACCTCCTTCCAAAGCTGAGCGTAATGCACTGCTGTGTCCTAGGCGGGCGACAATGCTATATCAGGATGCGATGCGACGCAGCGCAGTTCAATGAGAAATAATAAAAACGGCAGTCGACAAAAGATACCAAAACCTATCGAATGAGGTAATAAAACGAAGGTTTTTAATATATTTTAAAATAATAATAAATAAATAAAAAAAGACCGACTGCGAAAGAGCTTTAATTTTTTGATTTTAAAATAATAGATGCAGTCATTTCTCCTTTGACGGGATCAGCTAGAACCTGGTGAGCTACGATAGCTCATTCCTTCGATATAACGTATAGATGTGTACACAAAACACATCTATAATTTGATATATTCGCGCTGTGTCGCGTCGCCTCGCGTTTGTCGATCACCTAAGACAATGCGTAACCATGCCTAATTGTGAGCAGTCAATTTGTGATTCCATTTGCGTGTTCAATTCGAGTGTGCACGGCTAAGGTCAATGATATACAGGGCCTGGGAACCGATGCTGTTGGTGTGACGTAAAAGTTTCCGTAAACAGGAGCGTAGCCGTACCTTGGGGTTGGGGAAGGCCCCGAAAATACTTTTGGCAATCTCTACTTTTGTCTATCAGATTGAGATACCAAAGTACACCAGATTAAAATTTGAGCCAAAACCTAAGCTATCCAATAGTGAAAACCGCATTTTTCGTTCCTATTGCATTTCATAATAAAGCAATAGGAACGAAAAAGTCTGTACAAAGAAGATAATTAAAAAAGAAATGGTTTTTAAAATACGCTACTGAACAAGAATATAAAATTTAAAAAAATCATGTCTGTCTGTTTGTCTGTCTGTATGTTTGTTCGCGCATCACGTACAAACTACTAGACCGATTGCGATGCGGTTTTTACTGTTGGATAGCTTATGTTTTAACTTAAAACTGGGGTACTTTATATCTCAATCCGATGAGTAGAAGACGAGCAATCGATAAAAATATTTTTGCCGGCTGAAGGAATTTTGATCAAGTGTTGGTATATTGCTATTTTAGGTCCTGAAATAGCACAAAGAGTATTTTTAAACTACAGAAATAACCACAGGTGCGAAGCAGCGGGCATCAGTTAGTTATAGCTAAAAACCATCTCAGTCACATCAGCTTTCAAGTATAAAATACCTCATCCAAATCGGTACATTCGTTTAGGAGCTAGGATGTCACAGACAGACACGAATGTGAATGTATATGTATGTATCACTGCATTCGTGATACAAACATACACAATACACAAGTCCTTTAAATGTTTAGTTCCTGTGCGCCACCTCAAGCCGAATTGGATTTTTAAGTAAACGCGAAGTGTAGGGCCCCACTTCAGTGTCAGGGCCCCTGAACAGTTACTGCGCCTTTACCGAATTAACAAGTGCGTCATTCACGTGTCGGATTAACGAAGCAAATGTCAAGTTCGAGGTCGTCGGTTTCCGGTTATTGAATTGATACGCACATCTTACTATGCTAATGTTGTTTTTGGAACTGGTGGCCCCTACACTACCTACTAAAGATTTCATGACTTTCATGTATGCTGAATCGAAAAACTTTTTACGTAAGAGATATGAGCCACTGACTGACTATGCCCTGCTGGCCTTCGAGTATCTTTTGGTAGTTAAGGCGGGGTACGGTCTCAATTGTTTGTCCTGCTCGTGCAGTGCAGTGCAGTGTGAGCGGGAGAGGTGATGCAGCTTGGGAGACAATTTTAGATAAATTTTGTGCTTTCCTATCGATATCTCAATATATAAAAACTCAAATGAAAAAGTGTTCGGTTATTTGTTTTGTTTAATAGGGTAGCCATATTATTTTTAAAAGTATAGTTGCTTACGCTGAAAATAACGAGAACAGCGATGCAACAACAGTTATTTTCAAGCGGTATTTCGTGTTTTTCTTCCAAGGACACGAAGCCATTTCTGAAAGTTCTGTTCGGTTATTTGTTTAGGTGGAATACGAGTACGTTTCTATCCACAGTATTTTTTGGTTCGCATAAAATTGTTGCATTAAGTCGTTCTCGACGTTTTGTTATTCCTTTTTTTTGCTGATATCGAGACTGAGCCCGGCAGGCTCCAAAGTTACATTTTCCCACTCCCCACTCCCCTGCCAGCTCCCCTGCACTCTGCCACCCCTACCCGCAATAAGCACTGAAGTGCTTGCGTAACAAGGTTGAATATTGCGAGCGCTGTGTGTGAACACACAATTTAGCTCGGAACTAAATGACGTATGTCTCAAGAGTTATTTATTTTATTTGCAAGGTAATAATTTAGTAAATTTTGTGTAAACATTAGATGATTAACTATATTTTCTTGCTGTGAGATTTATTTTAGACACAAAACTTAAGCCGTTGAGTAGAAAAATGTAAATATTACTGAAAATAACGTAATTTTTATAAGAAAATGTATCGAATGAAATTCTGTTAATCATGTTTTTTTCCTTAGTCTTAGACAGATAAAGATCTCAAAAACATGTATGTTACGTTTCACATTTATCACGTTTGTGGTTGACCCAGCATATTTATGGAAAAAAACCCTTAATAGCAGAGCCTGGTTTTAAAATGCTAGCCTATTCTTGGTTCATACTATCAACTAGTTACGCTACGCAGCTTTGCTCGCGTGCAAACTTTGTACTACCAGTGCACTCCTAGGGCACACCAGGAATGTTTCCTCCAAACATCAAATGGCCGATGATGAAGAGATGTAGTAAGTCAGAATGGAGAAAGAAAACGTAACAGTAGTTTATGTTCTCTGGCACCTTTCCAAACCAACTTTACTACTGTGGGGAAATTAAGGAACTACCTATCCCATTTCGAAAAATTGTATAACATGTACTAAATAGCTGCTCCCGCGTGGTAATTTTTCTGGGGAAACGTATAATTCCAGGACCAAAAGTAGGTGCCTATAAAGTACAATATTTCAAATTTCGTTCAGTCGTCAAAACAGTTTTTCAATAGTTCAGATATCTTGTCACTTAAGTGTTTCAATTCAATTCAACCAGAACAGCTCATCTTAGGGAACAATGGTTAAAAAACAACGAAAGTAGAAGATACAAGTAACCTTATGAAATTAAAAAAATGCACAGAAATGAATTAATCGGTATGGGAGGTACGATGCCCAGACAGATACAGGTAGGCTTCAAACTTTCGTTTTTTCTTCAGGGACTACAGTCACAGAATACCTATGTATCAATTGACAGAGTTCTTCAGAGTTATTAATTCTATACAAACATTAATCAAGTCGAAATTATTTATTATAAGTAGGAAACATAATCAGCACTCTTTATGTCAAAACATAACGCCTCATGAACAAGGAGAAAAATAATAAAGAAATGATAAACACCAAATCAGTAAGTACTACTCAACTAAGTTTAACTTCTTCTTTTCAGCCATTATCACCCCACTATTGAGTACAAGCCTCCTCCACCACCCCTTTCGATATTTTACTGTCCTCAGAAACTGTTTACCAGCAACTCTGGCTACGTCATCGCTCCAACGAGCTGTTGGTCCGCACCACCTACCGCAATCCAAAGTAATTCATCCAATTTGGTTTTGGTTTTGGCTAACCTAACCGACATTTTAAATCAAGCCATTGCACACGTAGCCGTCACTCCTTAGTCCATATAGGTAGGTATTATAATGTTTCCTTGCGCCAAAGGCGAATAGAAGTGACATTGTCTGACGCCCTTGCGCGACCCGGGAGTCCTGGGAGCCGTCAGCCGCGGCGGGTAAACGAAAACGGCTAAGTACGCGCGGACGCAAAAATTGGGGGTGAGATATGGAACGGTTACTTGAAAAGGGTATGTTTGTTGTTGTTTGAGGTAATGCTGGCCTCTGGTGTCTTTGTCAAGCGGCCGTCTGACATGGCTTAATGACTGCTATTAATCAATAACAGCCGGGACCGACAACTTAACGTGCCCTCCGAAGCAAAACAGCACATAACTTAGAAAGCTCATTGGTGCGGAGCCTAGGAACGAACCCAGTATCGTTGGATACTAAGTTGCACTATTGAACCGTTATGCTACCATCGGGAAAATGTAAGTACGAGTACCTAAGAGGAGTAAATTCTGTGAGACAAAGGCATTTTTTCAATCGATTTCAAATTCAATTCGAAAGAACAAGAACAAATTTTGGATTTAATGCCAGACGAATACGAATATCCTAACCTAACCATAACAGACTATGAAGACTCCCGGATTATAAAACATTTTCCTAATACATAGCAAGTGTGAAATATAATGTTTTCCACGGGACACTTTGTAGCTACTCATAATTGAGTATCACAATCAAGACGTGAGGTGTTTTGTCGCTTAGGGCATGAAGTACACGCAATTATTCAAGTTTTCCCCGAGACAGACACGCAAACAAGAATTAGTTGCCTGCCAATTTAATTTTGGCTACTTTGTACGTAGTAGGTACTGTTACTTTATTGATACATGTTTTTTTTATCGTTTACACCTGCTTAGAGAGAACATATCTAACAATTTTCCAAAGGAAAGCACCGTCCCCGTAAAAAGGTATTTTCTAAAAAGCTGAGTTTTTTTTTTAGATAACGGTTAGTGGTCATGGTGGCCGAATTGGTACAGGCATGTGCCGCACTAAGGCACGGATGATGCAGGTTCGTGTTCCTTGTGTGCGTCTGACATTCCACGGGTTAATAATGTTAACTGTTATTTTAACTTCGACTTTCACATACAATTTCTACAAGTTTCAAAAGCTCCCAGTTTAAAATTGACAGTCACTACGCGAGTACTCGCAAATGTCCGGTTCTCAAGTGAGATGAGCGCAACAGTACTCAAGAAAGTTCAGCCAGTACTTAAGCTAGTATGAAACGGGCGCGTTATCCAAACAGCGATTCCATGAGCTGTTATTTAGAAGTTATTTCCACGTCTCGAAATAATGTACGTTTTATTTTATCTATATCTGTACTTATAATAAAGCAGTAAATAACAAAAAAAGTCTGTACAATAAAGATAATTCATAAAAATGGTCTAGGAGACTTAAAATAAGCTACTGAACAAGAACACAAGATTCTGATGTGTAAACGTCTAATGGCACAGTCCGGGGGTTACACTGATACTTGGCGTGGCGATCGAGCGGGGCGCGGCGAACGCGACGCCACGTCGACTCTTTCCGCCTCAGCTCAGCCATATTCATGGTATAAGCCATCACATACATTTTTTAATGTGCAAAATGTAAGCACTCCAGTTGGGAGTTGAACTCCGGTATTACAGACCGACAGTCAAACGGTTTCCCGTTGCTCAACCAGACTTATTGTATTAAGCCGAAAGTAAGTATAGATCAGATAAAGAGTTGCTGAAAAAAGAAAAAAAATGTACACAATAAAAATATGTAGCTTACTTCCGCCAAAACTGTAAGTCAGACAAATGATAAATGGTAAAATTAACACAAGTAAAACCCCACGTTAAACAAAACCCTACCCAAAATTTAACTAATGAAAAATATAAATGAAATGAAAGCTAAGGCCTGGAGGCCAGAAAAAACACTTATATACAAATGATATATATATAAATATATATACACAATAAAAAACCCCCAAAGCTAAACAAAGAAATACAAATGAAATGAAAGCTAAGGCCTGGAGGCCAGAAAAAACACTTATATACAAATAATATATATAAATATATATACACAATAAAAAACCCCCAAGCTAAACAAACCCTTTCGGGTGATGTTGACTCGTCGAGTGCTGGACTGAGAGTGATAAACAATGGTGACAATTTCCCTTATATAGGCTACGCGCCTGAGCTAGTGCGACTGCACTACTGCATCGCCGCGAACCAGTTTGAGCCAGAATGAATCACTATGATTTCGCAAGGTCATGCCACTATTGCACCATATTTACGATTACGTCATCGCCGCCTGTTACTTGTGACGCATTTCCAGTGAAAATACGCAACAAAGGTGATGAAACTAAGTTGGTTTGGTCGTTCAACAATGTATACCTATTATTGTTATATCTTAAAATTTCTAATTGTTCCAATACACACAAACGGAAACCCTTGTCGCAAACATGTAAAACATTATAAGTATTATCACACCGCAGAGATGACCGGACTCAATTATTTTTTTTGCGAAATGGGACTGCTCTGGATGACTATTCCTATACGCGGCCTTATGTTCTTTAAACCTAGTTTCAAATTTGCGGCCGGTCTGACCCATTCAGAAATTGCGTGTTGTTTACCTAAACAACACGCAATTTCTGAATCTACTGCCAAAGTTTCCAATGATTTTTGAGATAGTTTTGAACTAAGATTATATTTCAAACCTTTCTCTAATAAAGAAATTTCTGAAGTTGGAAAATCAATACTAGTCAAGTTTTTAATACGAGGGTAAAAGGAGTGGCTGCTAACGGGCACGTCCGAAACGGAAATAACATTTGATCTGTTATATTAGATTTAACAATCAATATATTAGACAAAGAGAAGGTTTGGCAATGGGTTTCCCCTTGAGTCCTCTGACGGCCGAGTTATTTATGGACAATTTTGAATGTCAACATTTAGTTAACGATCCCAATATATTTTTTTACTTTCGATATGTGGACGATGTTATTATTTGTTGGACAGGTACTCTCCGTCAAATTGATTTATTTGTTGTTGAGATCAACAATATCCACCCCAAAATTAAGTTTAAATTAGAACTAGAAGAAAATCGGTCTCTTAACTTTAAGATTTAACTTTAACGAGGGTAATTGATAAACTAGATTTTCAAATTTACCGTAAACCAACACACACGGATATTGCTATTCCTTCTTCGTCTTGTCACCCCATTCAACATAAATTAGCAGCCTTTTATAGTTATGTACACCGGTTATTGACAGTTCCTTTGTCTTTTGAGAATTATAATAATGAATTACATATTATTTATCAAATTGCTATTTCAAACGGGTACAATAAGGAAGTGGTAGATAATTTGATAAAAAGGAAACTACAAGATAGGGTTCGATCATTACTTTTTGCGGGTCCACGGGATAAAATCAACAAATATGTAGGTAGTTTGTCATACATGGGCCCAGTTTCGCCAAACTTGCTTAGGAAAAACAACGTTCATGTAGCGTTTCGAACCAAAAACAATCTGCGTCATCTTTGTAATGGTAAATACCGGATGGAGAACCACAAAAAGTCCGGTGTTTACAAGTTGGTTTGTGATGAGTGTAACGGGGTGTATGTGGGTCAGACCGGCCGCAAAGTTGAAACTAGGTTTAAAGAACATAAGGCCGCGTATAGGAATAGTCATCCAGAGCAGTCCCATTTCGCTAAACATTTAATTGAGTCCGGTCACTCTCTGCGGAGTGATAATACGTATAATGTTTTACATGTTTACGACAAGGGTTTCCGTTTGTGTGTATTGGAACAATTAGAAATTTTAAGACATAACAATAATAGGTATACATTGTTGAACGACCAAACCAACTTAGTTTCATCACCTTTGTTGCGTATTTTCACTGGAAATGCGTCACAAGTAATAGGCGGCGATGACGTAATCGTAAATATGGTGCAATAGTGGCATGACCTTGCGAAATCATAGTGATTCATTCTGGCTCAAACTGGTTCGCGGCTATGCAGTAGTGCAGTCGCACTAGCTCAGGCTCGTAGCCTATATAAGGGAAATTGTCACCATTGTTTAGTCACTCTCAGTCCAGCACTCGACGAGTCAACATCACCCGAAGATGCCTCATGCAGAGGCGAAACACGTGTCGTATTGATGTCAGACGTTTGGTATTTGGATCGAGGTATATGTTTTTTTATTGTGTTTTTATATTATATGTATATAAATATATAAGTGTTACGATACTTGTATTTGGGTAGGGTTTTGTTTAGCTTAGGGGTTTTTTATTGTGTATATATATTTATATATATTATTTGTATATAAGTGTTTTTTCTGGCCTCCAGGCCTTAGCTTTCATTTCATTTATATTTTTCATTAGTTCAATTTTGGGTAGGGTTTTGTTTAGCGTGGGGTTTTACTTGTGTTAATTTTACCATTTATCATTTGTCTGACTTACAGTTTTGGCGGAAGTAAGCTACATATTTTTATTTTGTTCATTTTTAAATATGGATTTCCGCAAAGTAACGCCTGAATCTGTCAATTATATCAAAGAGTTGCTGGTTCACAGTTTATCAATGTTGCAAAACGTTGCTCGTATTGTTTTATGTTTACACATCTGCCAGGCGTCCCGCGCCGGCTCATATTTTTTTATTGTTTCTGTATGTTTGTTTGTCTGTTCGCGCATCACTTAAAAACTTCTAGACGGAATGCGATGCGGTGTTCACTGTTTGATAGCTTAGTTTTTTTGACTTAAAACTGGTGCACTTGGTATCTCAATTCGACGAGTAAAAGCCGAGTAATAGATAAAAACTATTAGACGGCTGAACGAAATTTGGTACTTTGTACTTTATAGGTACTTTTGGTCCTGGAAAAACACATTGGCTTCTCACCGGTAACTTTTATCCCGGAAAAAATACCTCGCTGGCAATTCCGCAGGCACAGCTAGTGCTTAGAAACAATAAAACTTCAGACTAGGTACGAGTACTTCAACCGTTCGTACAATCATATTCTACGGTTCAACGTAACCTGGTAACATCTTTTAACGAAATTTCAAAGCGCGCTGATGATGTAAAGGACGCAACCGAGAACTTGATTATTTTTATGGCAAAATAGTACTCGGAATAAACATGAGACACTTCAAACAAAATCGAGATATGTTCTTCACGAACACACAAGAAAATTTATGCATATAGAAAAAAAAACAAACTGATAATGGTTGCTACCCAACTTTAAATCGTTTCAATCCTTAATGGTCATTCCAAATTAAAAATGATATGAGAAACCTAAAGATGATTTTCAAATACCTGTTCAATCGTTTTTTTTTCTTTTTCACTTTATTATGGTGTCTGGTTGTCGCCATATTGAATTTTGATTACTATTATATCTGTACTTTCGTTAGGTTAAGACAACACGAATGCTGTAAGAATCATCAAAATCGGTCGACGGGTTTGGTCTATATAGTGCCACAAAGGAACAGACACACATACACACATACACACGTACATATAGACTGATAAACATTGATAAATAATATTTTTTTTCTTGATATGATACGTTTTTTCGGAAATCTAGCCGGCCGGTTGGTCGGTCGGGAAGTGCTGTTTGTCGCGACCGGAAACCCGGAATAGTGGAGGCCGGTATCCGGTTTGGATTTGAACCCGCAAAGGGGTAAGAAGGTATGTTAGTCCAGTTAGATACCTTTATTGTGTGTCAACGTTCATAATACAAGTATCTTTATACCCGACTAGTGACTCGGCCCGACTTCGCACGGTAGCGCTCACACCGAGGCATATTCTTCTTACTTTAGCATTTTTATACTCGTCGTAACCCATTCTAATAATTGAAAGAGGTACTTACATGTACATAATCAACCTAGATTATGAAACTATTTTGTTATTGCTTTTTGACTGACTTGTCATTATTTCGTTTCCACGGCAACATGTTTCCGTTCCTTACAGCGAGTAATTTACATTTTTATTGTTGATACCTTGGATTACATTATTGCAATTTCCGTAGAGATCTCAACATTTTTGGCATGTTACTCGCTGATAATGTAGCATTTTATAGGTGAAAGAATTTAAAAATAGGTTAATTATTTTTTGAGTTTATCCATTACAAACAAACATACAAAAAAAACTTTTCTCTTTATAATACTCGTATTAGTGTAGATATAAATAAATTATTAAAGCTTCGTCACTGCAGTTACGCTGTACGAAGGTTTAGAATTCGTCTGGGATCAATCACGCGCTTTAACAGCCTATTAAAGTCCCATTGATGGGCCTCGTTGACTTATAGCCACGACGTGGGTTCAACACTCGGCTCCTCATTCCAAGCAAATACCTGAATATCCGTTCTAATAAGATTTTATCGAAATACATGGTACATTACATAAGTACTGACTCACTGATCGATTGTGGATAATTAAATTTCTCGAGCCCGGCGCTGACTCGACTTCGCATAATTTGATTGTTCTTATCAATGAAACTCGTCTAATTATTTAATGAAAGATTAAATAATTAGACAATTTGCCATTCAAACAAATATTATCTTTAGAATATAATTTTCTAGACCACGAGGTTAATCGCTATCGCCTGCATTATTCCGTCCACTAATGGTTAATATTCAATGGCTTTTCGATTAGGTATAGAACAAGATATCCATCATAAATTAGAGTACTTAATTTGTTACAAATCAAACGTGAATGGGAATGGTAATTGTTGGGGAAAAAAGTCCGATACGAGTATTCGACGAGGACATTTCTTTCAGTAAAATGTTGTCTCGAAGAAATCACTCTGAGCGATAAGACGCCCATTGTGACACTTGTTATTAAGTTTGTTTTTAGTTGTAAGATTTTTATTGGTGTGTTGTTCAATAAAGAGGTATCTATCTATCTATCTAATGTAAATATACCGAATCTTAATTAAACACAATGATTACTCTGTTAATATACACTATTATCGTTTCCTGGAACAATCTTCCGTCCTGGCACACTCCGGGACAAAAGCATCAATATACCGACAAATCTCCCGACGCGGACGTTCCCAAATCCTCCATTACTGAGAAATTTCTCTCGAAAGCTGAGATTAGCGCCTATTACAGCGAATTTCTAATTTGTCTAAAGAAAGCATTAAATTATATTAGGCACATGAAATATTTCTCTAGGGGCCTAAAATCTAGACGGAGTAATTTCGTCGTCTAATTTTCAAGTTTCTGTAAGTATGAAGACGTTTAAATTGTTTAATGGAAGCTAAAAACGCGCGAACAAAACGCCTATCTACTAAATATTTATTATCGTAATACAATGGTAGATCTTTACGTCAAAGACCAATGGTACTTTTTTTATGGTTCCGTAGACGAAAAAGGAACCCTTATAGTTTCGTCATGTCCGTCTTTAATTTATAGGTTATTTCCTCTAAATAAAAGCCACAGCGACACGTACGCTGAGATGTCAATTTTAAAATGGAGTGCAAATGCCATCAGCGGGTACATTAGGCTGATGATGATGATGATGACATTAATGCCCTTTTTTAATAGGATTCAAAAAGGGCATTAATGTCATCATCATCACTCCTATTAAAAAACAGTATCAACAACGAAAACTAAAGTAGCAAAATTGACTTTCTTTGAGTTTTAGTTATTTTTTTATTTTAATTCAGTCACTTTCCACGAGGAGATTAACATTGGAAATCTTGTTGCTCCATTTTAGCTCTCACACAAACATTAAAATATTTAAAAAACCCACCCTAATGCCAGGTTGAAAGCAGTATCAAATATATATACCCTACGTTAGTCATCATTCGTACGTTCGGAGTCAATACGCCGAATAGATGTGAGTTCGGAAACATCCGAACAGAGCGTGGCAACTTCAGGAACCGTCCGAGCGTCACTGTGCCATGCCCATCCACATTCTTAATTATTTTGAGAAGTGGACGTATCTCGAAGTGATGTTTTGCGAAGTGGACATTTTGCAAAGTAAGCGATTTGCGAAATGGACCTTCTTGAGAAGAGGACGTTTCGCGAAGAGTATATTTGTAATTTCTAAATACTACCACAGTCAGATAAAAATCGCGAAGTGTCTCACTATCTCGGTCCATTTCCAAATTAGGACCAGTATTTTATAGGCCACTGAGAGACGCCGAGGCTCTTTCCCGTTTTATCTACAAGTCAATCGCGTAAATGGGTCTACATAAAACAACCCTTATGACCTATAGGTTGTAAAAAGGTCATGTGGATCTCGCGTTGATATAGATCGTTTCTAAATAGTATTTTCGATTTTTTTGGAATATGAGTCTTTGCGATCACTTTTCAGGTTTTACAACTCTCTAGTAAAACTGAAAAGTGCTCTACTTTGTAGAGACTGTACTTATAACTGCTTATGTCTCCCTGGTTAATTAAAGAGACGTAGATACCAAGGTTTTTGAAAATAAAATTATGGGTTGGTGAGACAAAAGCAATAACTAGCTCAAAAGCTAAATAAACACGCCTGCCCTGCCAAAACTGAACTTCTTGCCGATAAATTATATATACTGTTGGAATGTTCGGTTATACTGTTGGAATATTCGTATTTATGTATGTTTCCGTTATCTAGTGCCCATATTACAGGGTATCCTACCAAGTTTGGGGCTAGGTAATTGATGTGGAATTGTCAGGTTTTTTTTTTTTAAATGTGCTTATCAAAACATTCAATTTGATACCCGTATTGTAAAACACGAAGCTTTTTTTTTGCATTTGAAAATGGAGCCATATAAAAAAGTACCCTATGTTACTCGGGGGGGATGTAAAGATTCTAACGATACCCCATACGTATAAATCTGTTCAGGCATTTAAAAGTTATGGTGGAATAAAGAAACTCACATGCATACATACATACATACATGAATGCTAAAAACATAACCCTCCTTTTTTTGGGCAGTCGTGTAAAAGTACAAATGCACACAATTATTGTGAAAATTATGGAGGTCGTGTAGAGAATAATTGATTAAACCAAAAAACCGACATCAAATGGATTTACTAAAAAAAAATGTACCAAATTTCATGAAATGTATATGGAACCATTCTGGAGGTCTCTCTTTTCATATAAAAAAGAATCATCAAAATCGGTTCACAAATCACGGAGAAACATCAATGGAACAGTCGAGGTAAGGTCGGCTTCTTCGGACGATGAATATTATTTAAATCTAGGTCACAATGACCATTCTAAATCAAAAGCACTCAGTTAAAAAACCTACCAAGAAAGACGTGGTGGTATCTTTCCAGTCGCTATCAGTCGTTGTTATGTGGTAATCGTGCGCTGATAACGACCATAGGAGGTCACAGCGACGACGGTGGTATCACTTCTAATGTTCTAATCGATCTATTTACGTAACATATTGGTGCGGTGTTATATCATAATGGTAAATGGAAAACAAATTGTGTGTCTTCCGTATCGTCATCAACACGTCACCCCATTGCTTATTTGTCTTATCTACCATTGGATAAATTATACAGTACATCATTTTTTTGCTCTATTTAACAAGAAAAGGTTAAACCCCTTACTTATAAAAAGTTATGCAATGATTAAGTAATGATTAGTAATTCTGCGCAGTACAATAATGTACTGCGCAGAATAACTAATCATTGCATAACTTTTTATAAGTAATGGGTTATGTGTCTAGATATGAAGGTATTTCTTAATACACGAGTTACCTATGAATTGACAGTTATAATTTTCATATGATATAGTAATTAATTATACCTTATTTCACAGGTTTAATGTGAAGATAGAACAAAAATGCATAAATAAAATTACGAATGTGGACTCAGAACGTTACCTCATTAGACATAGGACAAAGTGACTGTTTAATTTTTGCATGCTTATGTTCCAGATGACATGACTTCGCGGGCTGTGATTGGTTGATTTTCTAGACATCTATGTGTTATGTGGGTGTGTGTGTGTGTGTGTGTGTAGATTACTCAAGCACTTAACATCTTTTACGATGTAGGATATAAAACAAAAACTGGATATTATACAAATAAGCACAAAAAAAATATTACGATGTCGTGTATTTTTTTTTAAATTCTTTTTGTTTTGAAAGGCAAAAGTTTTAAATCTTCCTTATCCAACAGAAGTGAAATTTAAGTCTTAACAATACTGCATTTATAGTTAATTTTCGAAAAATTTGGTAGTTAGAACAAAAAAGCACTCAGGCGACGAACAGTAACCATGTTTTATGATCAGAATTTATTATGTTGAACATTAGATTATAGACGGGCCAAACGCAAGCCTATCAAAAATGAAATTATTAATTAAGCATTCAGGACTTGAAAAGTTTAAAGATCCACACTGGCCTTCAAAACTTATTACTACACATGTCTGTCTGTTCGCGCATCACGCTAAAACTACTGAACTGATTGCGATGCGATTTTCACCGTTGGATAGCTTAGGTTTTGACTTAAAGAATGGTGTACAATCCGACACCATTCTTTAAGGTATCGTTTTTGGTATCGCAATCCGATGATTAGGAACCAAGCAATTTAATAAAAACTTTAAATTACTACTATGTAGTACTATGTAGTGTAGTAGTGGTACTATGTTTTGAAGGCTTAAAGGCTGTAGTGTAAACATTCTTGAATCTACTTAGGCCCAAGTCCATACCTTCGTTAGTCATCCAAAGCTTTTAAATAGTGCCAAAAGTGTCACTAAAGATTTATTTAGAGTTCACAAATTAGTCCTTTCAAAGATTACCCCCTTGACAGGTCAAAATCGGAGATATCAGATGTCACTTCTGATCTTTTGAATTAACCCGAACTTTTTTCTCCAAACTTTTTGTCTCTCAAAGTTTTCGGCTAATTCTGAATAAGTTTTTGTCACTAATTGCAGTTTCGCAGAAGGGCCGTGTTGACACTAGCACCGTCCGTTTCCGGATTTGGAATCTTTTTTTTAATCCTGGTTCGTTTGCACAGGCAAGTGAAACGCTTTAGCACGTCTGTGACAAGTGATTCTCATGGGGGATATAAATTCCAATAACTTGATAAAAGACTGGACGGGCAAAAATTGAGTTTTGAAATATTACAACGCTATTTGGTTTCTTTCAAAGGTTTGTAACAATAATTCACGCTAATGAGCAAAATATTTCATTCATAACTCGTATATTGAACGAAAACCGGTTCGACCGCAAGCTTTTGAAAATTGCAATGTTAATCCTAAACACACATTTCTGCAACTATAGACAAAAGATACAAAACATTGCACATCATTAAATTTTAAGCTTTGTGTTTTGATGCGTAAGAATCAAAATTAAATTAGATTTAGTTCATAAAGCGCAGCGGTGGAAGCTCGAAGCGTGCCCACACACAGTCAAGTGGTACTATTATTTATTCTGTGGTCAAGCTTTTAAAGTCTAAAAAAATACGGGGTCCGATCCTGGCGTTCGTTAGAAGCGCGTGTCTATCATGCGGGTCCCATTTACAGACATGCGTCAGTATTTGAGTTATGGAGTGGAATTTAATATCCGGACTCAGTTACGGACTTAAGTTCAGATGCACAGCTCAAATACGGATGAGGAAAGCACCGAGCTAAATGAATCAGTTTGGTTTTCGTCTGTAACGAAACCTAGCTTTCTTTGCTAAGTTCACATATTGTGTGATTTTGCAATTTATTTAGTTTACGGTTTCAATCTATGTTTACGAAGGTTTCAATCTACTTTTTAATCTATGTTTAAGGTTAGAATACCTAATTGAACGAGCGAGCGCGAAGCGCGAGCGAAGCGTCTCCGCTTGGGCAAAAATGCTTGCGAATGTCCGAATGTTCGGCTGTTCTCCTCTACAGGTCACATTTCTCAACCGATCTAGACGAAACTTGGTATACAGGTTTAACGAATTTTTATAATGTCGACATATTTTTGATTTGGTACTTCCCTTAAAAAAGGGTAAAAAGGGGCCACCTATCCTATCTATCCGCCTTATTAGATCCGATTTTAATTGTATTTTTTTTATTTGAAAGATAGTAAGATAAAACTTTAAGTTGGGCTCGTAAAAGTTTGATAAAGATCTGATGAAGATCATCGGCATGATGAGCAGAATAGCTCTTAAAAATGCAGTAAATTACTCACTTTTAGATTTCTACCAACAGTGCAACAACATTTATTCAAACATCCGTGCAAAAGTCAGATTGGAAAGAGAAGGAACGGAATTTCCTATCGAGATGGGCGTTCGACAGGGCGATCCCCTCTCACCAAAAATGTTCTCTGCCGTCCTAGAAACCTCGATTGGGATCAAAAGGGAGTGAAGATCGATGGGGAATATCTTAGCCACCTGCGATTCGCGGACGACATTGTTGTTTTTGCTGAAAATACTAGCGAACTTGAAAAGATGATTAATGACTTAGCAAACCAAAGCAAAAAAGTAGGTCTGACACTCAATGCAACAAAAACAAAAAATTTAAGTAACGGGCATATGCAAAATATAATGGTGGGAGGCAATAATATAGAATACGTCAATGAATACATATACTTAGGGCAAATGGTGTCATTTGAGAACAGCACGGGAAACGATATAAATAGAAGAGTAGCTATTGCTTGGAAAAAATATTGGAGTTAGAAAAGAGATAATGAGACATAAACAAATAAACAATAATATCAAGAAAAAACTCTATGACATAGTAATCCTCCCATGCCTAACCTACGGATGTCAATGTTGGTCACTGAAGAAAGAAGATGAGACCAGACTAGCTATCTGCCAAAGGAAGATGGAACGAAGTATGCTAGGAATAAAACAGAGAGATAGAATTAGCAATAAATACATACGAGGAAAAACCAATGTAACTGACGTGACAAAAACTATAAGGTCATTGAAATGGGACTGGGCGGGACATGTCTGTAGAATGGAAAATACACGATAGACTAAAAGAGTAACAGAGTGGATACCGAGAAACGAAACCAGGAGTCAAGGTCGACCGAGGAAAAGGTGGAAAGATATATTCATAGAAAAGGTTGGACCAGATTGGATGACATAGGCTAGAGAAAGAAAGTTGTGGAAAGATATGGGGAGGCCTACGCCAAGGAGGCGACTACTACTTAGCGTTATGTTAATAAAACCAAGTATCAATAGATAAAACATAGAAATATATGTATACCTATATCAATAAGTACAAGCTCACCTTATATGTGATACTTAAAATTATATACTTAGTACTTTTTAGGAAAAACTAGATGGCGCTACTGTGCACCGCTAGATTGTTTGCAAAGTTTGTGCTCGCGAGGTCTACAGCTCAATGAGTCACTAGTTATATAGGAGCATGTCTGGAAAAAGTTACATAAAATTTTCCCTCGAAGGCGAAATGGCCTGCGACCTCCAGAATGCCTTTCCGTTGCTCTTCCAATTGAGCTATCAGTGGTCTTTCCTTCAATCTTTCCTTTATTGTGTATCTTCTTTATTTGCGTCCTCTTAAGATTAATAGCAGTCGTTAATCCATGTCAGACGCCGTATCTCGGGCGGCTTGACAAACTCTGACACCAGAGGCCACACTACCTCATGCGACAAACAAGCAAGCAGGGAGGATGCTTTACGACATTTATTGAAGATCTGAACTAATTTATCTTTATCGATTACGAACTTTACTTTTTTTGTGGGAAAAAGCTGTTAAGCAATCCGTAACTATCCGATGCCGATGTTTCTTTCACAACCCTACCATACAATAATGACTTAATAATCATTGACCAGTCATTTCATGTGGAATAGCTTACTCTCTCACACTAGTTGTTAAGTTTAAGCTGAGGGGTGAGCATTATGGGTTGTTTTCAATAGTGTATACTTGTACAGTAATATTTATTTACGTGTGTGTGTAGCCCGCATAACTAGAAATAATGTTAATTAATACTTTTGTGTAAATTGTTCAATCCATAATGTAATCCATGGTTTTTGTTGATCATGGGAAAACAGGATGGCATGACGAATGATGGTTTTGAAAATTGGAGGATTCATGACCATTATCATGCCTAATAGGTAGGTACTTTGGAATTCAATCATTGTCTTTCTTCAAGTGAGGAAAAGAGTAATATGTAAGTAGATATAGTCAGAATAACTAATAATGAAGAATTGCGATTCAATAGGCAATAGGCAATAGGTAGGTGCGATTTTTAAGACAAATTGTAAGTTACGGGTGGCGCTGTAAATGTTTTTGACAATAACGGCGCTTACTGTCATGATAACGTCATGCTATTCTCGCTTCTTTTATCAGTAGTATCATCATAAGCCTATATTTTTCCACTGCTGAACGTAGGCCACTCCTAATGCACACCACAGAGCTCGGTCTTCAGCTCTCCTCATCTATTTTCAGCCAGCCGCTTTTCGCAGGTCGTCACTCCACTCCATCTCCTACACCACAGGATGTCTTACGCTACGTTTGCCAAGACGTGGTCTCCAGTCGAGAATTCGCCTACCCCAAAGGTTATCGGTTCTACGGGAAATGTGACTAGCCCACTGCCACTTTAGCTTAGTTATCCTTAGAGCTATGTCGGTTACCTTGGTTCTCCGTCGGATATCTTCATTACGAATTTTGTCCATCAGTGAAACTCCAAGCATAGTTTTCTCTATAGCTCGCTGAGCGACCTTAAATTTGTAGACTAGTTTGACGTTTCGGCTCCGTCATGACTGGTAGGACGCACTGGTTGAAGATTTTTGTCTTCAGGCACTGTAGCTGATTGTTACTTGTTAATTGTACTTGTATTATTCATTCGACCACACCTTGTTCTAGACGAGGGGCCATATTTCAGAGGGACCTTCAGCATTATTTACTGTATACCATCATGAAATAAACTAGAAAAATAACCCTTCTAGAATTTATCAACATTCCATAAAGGCCATCCAGAGCTCGGACAGTAAAAAATTGCGTTACGTGTACGATGTCCGATATAATCGCAAATGACCGGCTTATCGCTATTCTCAATTTCTACGTCATTAAAATCATTTTTTCCGCAAACATAATAATAATTGGATATGAGTCAGGCCCTCATCACAGTGTGAAACAGTGATTGATGTTACAAAGTAGATCTGTTTATCATCATCGTATATTTATTCGTCCACTGCTGGACGTAGGCTTCTCCAAGTGTACGCCACTGAGCCCGATTTTCGGTTTTTCTCATCCAGTCCCTGCAAGCCGTTTTTCGCAAGTCATCAATCCAAATTTTTTTATTTTTTTTTATCACTGTCTAGGCAATCGTTTGACCACGATCTCACCTGATGGAAAGCGATGATGTGGTTGAAGGACGCTTGCCTAGTAGATACCTATTCACTCTTGACTTGAACACACCAGGATTATATTTTACCGGAAACACTGACGAGGGCAGAGCATTCCACTCCTTAGAAGTTCTTATAAGAAGCGTAACGCTTCGTTCTTCACCTGGCCGACAGGCGCCTTACGCTTCTTTTGCCTAAGCTCAATCTTCAATAATTTAGTACCCGTTTACCCCAACCTATTTGTAGGATCTGTTTGTAGTATCGTACAAACGAGATTATGTCTATAAAGATTCTGGCTACGCGTAGGAAGCAACCATCGGGGAAGCAGTGGTTTTGTCGACCCCTTTTCAGGGCCCTACCAAGTTAGCATAACCTTCATTTTCACCACCACCATAATTATCTTAGGAGCAGTTGTGCCAGCGACCTAAGACCATGCTCCGTTACATAAGGAGTTGGGATTGCTTTAGTTGGACATTCAGTGCAGGCCTTTTACAGCCCCATGCCACAACATAAAACGAAAACACGAAACTAAACAAACCATATAAAAAGTAGAGTTTCATTTAAAATGTTAAGAGCTTGGACGACAGCTGTGGGCTTTCAAAATTTATTAATACCTTTTACCTAACTTAAAATACAAGCAATGTTGCCGGAAATCTATCATGTAGCCGAAAAGCAAACGACGTTTTAAGGAGAAGTCAATAGTCTTATACCCAACAGTGGGTTGACACGGGCTGAGATGATGACAATGATAATAGACAGCTCGTCCTAGACAGTTTTTAAAAGCTTTTATTTAACTTCACTTGTATGTATGTGTCTAAGTCTATGTATGTATGTCCTGGAATTTTGCAATCAGTATTTCACCCACTTTCACTGAAGCTATCGGGCTGAAATTTGGCACACACGTTTGTTTTCGTATGTGATGCACGATTACTAAAATGCCGCCATTTTTAATCCAATATGGCGGACGTTACAAAATGCCAATTTATGATTTCCACAGTAACCCTTATGATATGGGCACAGAATACCTAATAATATGATAAGAATATCAAATGAAAGGGCTTGATGAGCGAAACACAATAAGTGACGACATTCTAAATCCAAAATGGCGACTCAAAATGGCGATTTATAATTTCCATAGTAACCCCTATTATATGGATATCAAATTAAACAGCTTGATGAGCGACATGATATGGCCACTGCATTTTATTTTTTTAATTACTCTTAATTAAAGCTCATTCAAACGTAACGTGTCGTCGTCGCGTCAAAATGTAACGAGCTTAGGTACTGCACCCAAAAAGATCCTTACCCCCGTGTTAAGAAATTGGCAATATGACGCCACATACCATATGTGGGCAGTTAATAATTCGCTAACATATCATTATGCAGGGATGTATGGGGGTGATGTGATAGAACGGCGCGATACCACCGGAATAATGGTGAGTTATTATGTGGTTTGTGGCTCAAATAATAAACAATGGATTAAAATATACAGCAGTCGCAATACATGCAAAACAGGGCTTAGGAGGGGAGGAGGGGGGCCATGCGAGTCAACAGTTCCGTTAGTTGTAATCATAACAATATGAGTTTTGTCATTGGCAATTTATTTCTTGGTGGGGTGTAGGCGTCATAATTATTTAAACTTTTTTAACAATGATGCATGTTACTTACCCAATGTTTTGTCTGTTTTGTCTTGTAAAACGATTTTATTAGTCTTGTAACGAACATTTTGATAGCCGGACATGTTAGATGTCTTCTATTAACTGCATGACTATATGTTCATTTGATATTGAGTATTTGATTTTAAATTATCTAATACCTATTTATGTTTAAAATTAACCCATACCATAACATAATATCTTTGCCACTTCTCGTGCTCGTACAGTTCTTGTTTATGCTGGGTGTAGACGACATAAAACTGCATTTAATGCTCTAGCTTATACATAAAAGTGTTTACTTCTCTAATTCTCTATATCGAGCCTAAAATTTGTAAAAAAGTGTCGGAAAAGAGGTCCTCGTCTTTTCTTAGCCGTATTTTAAAGTTTGGTTATTTAAAATACAATTTTCATTGTCATATCCTCGCAGTCGAAGTGAAAAGCAGAGTGTTAGAACTCGTGTATCTCGACTTCAATATGTACACTCGCCTTCGGCTCGGGCGGATAAATGTCTCGGATGAAATGGCTTGTTTTAAGAACTTGTTGCACAATCTACTATTTTAATTCGATCTTAAAGAACAGGATAGCTGCGAGTTAAAACGTTGCATCTGAACTGAACGTAATGTTCATTCAAGGTTTTTCTATCAACTCAGATTAATTTAATCAAAAAACGTCAAATTAACTGTTCTCGTACATTGACTGTGTACATATTTGTTGTACACTATAATGATCGCAATAGCAATAACCCAAGGCGTCAGACTAAGAAACTAAACACAGACAATTATATCTTTGCCGTTATCAGTTTTCGAAACTTACTTCTATCGTACGTAAATATCACAGAAAGTAACAATTAATATGAGCGCAGTAGGCATGGAGCGGCAAAAGTAAAATTGTCAAAAACAACTTGTCGGTTACACGATCTATTAGGGAACAAAATGCCGATTTTCGGTTATAGTCCGGTGACAATACATGGGGTGGCTTTCCAATATCGTACATCATTTGTCAAGTGAAGTTTTTAGGGGCGCTTGTAGAATGGGCAATGAATTGGAGCGGTGCGAGGTACGAGATGTAAGCGGTGACGTCATTAACCGCCAGGTTAACATTGATTCGTGCAATAGGAGTGCTAATGCTAATGGTTTGTAGTAGAATTAACCATTAACTAAAGTGTGCATGTGTGGTTTCTAAGGAAACGAATTTATCCTGTTAATATTAATGATGGCGTTCGTCTGTTACCAGTCATCATTACACGAGTGTTGTGCTATATTCCTATTTAAATGATGTTCCCAAGTCTTATCATCAATTTCAATCAGAAGAAGTTGTGGGAGTAAATAATTGGCTGCACAAAAAAAATATTTCAAATGGATTTAATTACTAAAAAAACACTGAATTTTTAAATGAAATGTTCACTTGTTATGCTCGTAAACTTCTTGTTTACGACGCGGTGTAAGTGGACTAAAACTGAATTTTATGCTTTAGACTAGACTCGCCTTCGGTTCGGGCAGATAAATGTCTCGGATAAAATGGCTTGTTTAATGCACTTATTGTACAGTCTTCTATTACATAGGACCACTAGAGGGTGAAACAACTGAAATAAAAGAAATACATTCTCATCAGTTCAAAAATATTAAGATATAAGATCGAACAACAGAAAAAAAGTAAAAGCTAATTGAGAACTTCCACTTTTAATCAACTTCCACAAGTATTTTATTTATCTACCTATTTTATGAGTTTTGTTTTTTATTTTAAGTTTCAAGTATCTTTACTGACATCTCTGAGATTTATTAGATTTGAATATTTTTTTATCTTTTATTAATGTGGTCCCATATAAATATCATCAAAATTGGTTGAGCTATTATTAAAACCATTTGAAGTAGATTTATTAATTCAAATATATTCCTATTTCTATCAGTAGCTTGTACCGTACAAACCTTCAACCAGCCATCATCCGTCGGCTGCGTGCCATGGATTTAGCAACAGCGCCACAGAATAACCACAAGTACAAACCATGGAATACATGAGACAAACTATTGAATAAACATCGGTATACAAGCTTACATCTAATATATCGTTTACGCGACTTTCGCAACGATAAATACGTCTTGGTCCTGAAATAATAGGTACGTTATTTTTAGCTTGTGAATATAGGGTTGCAAACCCTATTTAATTGTACTCGTATACTCTGCACAATGTGCAACATTTTAGTTTTTCGCGTTATAGACCACATCGGCAAACCTAGTGCTACTAGACTTAAAACTGTGTATACAAATACGTAACCTAGGCAATGCAAACTAACGTAAATAGTCCACGCGAACTCTTGTTAACTTACCAAGCCAATAAATTATTAACTAGTAGTGGAAGTCACAAATTTTCCTCGTTTGCAATCCACACTCGGTACAAATAGCTTTCGGTGTATTTTAGTGTTTATACATTGAACTGTGGTTTGTATGAACTGTTAGCTGAACCCGCGGTTTCACCCGCATAATGATGATGACGATGATGATGAAAAGTATCCTATGATACTTTTCCAGGGTGTTCGCTATCTCTGTTCCACATTTCATCAAAATCCGTTCAGCCGTTTGAGAAGGAAGTATGATAATGATGATGATGAAAATTATCCTATGTGTTATTCCAGGGCACAAGCTATCTCCAATACAAATTTCATCAAAATCCGTTCAGCCGTTTGAGCGTGAAGGATGATGATGTTGCTGAAAAGTATCCCATGTGTTGTAAAAGTATCGCTATCTCCATATCAAATTTCATCAAAATCTGTCCAGCTGTTATCGCGTAAGAGCTCCCCAAACAAACAAACAGACAACGTTTCACTTTTATATATTGGTTTGTTTTAACTATACAGGACCTTGGTTGCTATTGTTTTGAACATCGAACTGGAAAACGTTTGCAAATTGTAAATGATGAAAGAATCGACAGAACGTGCAGTTCTACTACAAATGGTAGTGAATAACCACGATAACATGACTTGCGACAGTGAGTCGAATAACCTAAGAATAAACAGAACTAAAAATCTATGATTGGTGTTTGTATATTGATCAGATTCGCTCAGCGCCCAAAAAAGCGAGGGAGGCTCGTTGGCGCATTAGATATTATATCAAGTCCCAATTATCTTTATAAAAGCTTTTATTTTTTGGAGCTAGATGGCATGTTATCGTGGTTAATTAAAGCACTGTTATTTACTTGAAAAACTAAAAAAAACACCCATAGAATTAAATATTAAATTAAAGCTCCAACATCGCATCTCATAGAAGAGTAGTAGCAAGTAAAGAAGCTCTACCTTTAAAAATACGAAATTAAAATTGTAGAAACAATTAGACGATAAAACAAATGCTTCCTACGCACTCACCTCGTATCCTCAGCAAACGTAGGATAAAAACAGAAAATAAACGTTTTGATTTGATAAAGATCAAAGAAAATAAATTGCATTAGTTAACGACGAATACGCTCTAGTCTACTACATACACTACTGCAGATCAAGAGAACTAATTAGAAAAATCGTACCATTATAAAACCACGTACTACTAAATACATTAAAAACAAGGGCACACGCCACACCTCCGTTTTTTACCAACCCTCTATATGAAATAGAGTGGGAAGATGAAACGAAACTTTGAAAAATATATGAAAGAAATGTGAGCATCAGCTTACACAAAAAAAAAAGATTCATCTCCACTATTACGAACGAGGCCTACAATCAATTAACGTATTTTATCTCCAACCTGTGGTACTACTTTATTCTTCGTGATAAGGGAAGACGCAAATTGTACATCAATTTACGATGAAACAACTATATCTTCATTACACAAACTTAATCGTGATTCGTGATCTGTCTGTAGGTACTTGTTGCACCTTTTATTTAATTACTTTATCTTCAGTCCATATTATCGACCCATTGATTCACAGGTCTCTCCTGGACATAGAACTACACACGAATTGACCTCCACCTTTTCAATTTCGTAAAAAATGTTATATAAGCGACAAAAATCCCGCAGTAAATGACGAAAGCGTGCCAGAAAATTAATCAGGTTTGCGGCATATCAACACATGCGGCATATCATGCCGGATCTCTTTGATTAAAGAAACGAATCACTAGAATATTACGTTTACTGTTTGCCCACATATACTGTGGTGAGTAGGGCTGCCCTGTGGTATCTTCTCTGATTATAGCCTATTTATTTTGCATCATTCGTTCCGTTTTTTTTTTAATTCTTTTATTTAACTTCACTTGTATATGTATCTATCTATGTATTTCTGTCTGTCCTGGAATCTTGCAATTCATATTTCGATCACTTCCCGATTAGCTATCCGGCTGAAACTTTCAGGGTAGTTCTCAAACCGATGACAAAGCATATATAAAAAAATACTTAATAACTTGAAAATAGACAAAATATAATTAAAAAGCTGCTATTTCTTAAAACTAAGAGTTTCCAGGTTCTCTCCGATTTAACCATCTGTAGGTACATAAACCAGATTTACGGCAACCCTGTTCACCAATCACCTCGGAGCGCAATATTGTAGAGTAAACAAACGAAGGAACAGTTGTAAATTTAACGCCACAGCACATTTCATGAATGATTTGTACTTGGTCTACAAAACTTGTGTTATTACTGATGCCCCTAGTTCCACTTTATCCCAGGAACACGCGAAAATTACCCGTATGAATAAGATCTTAAGAATGTCTGCAGCTTCATTACAAATTTTGTATTTTGCAAGCGGTTGCATGTCAAGGCCTGAGCAGTCGTACATTTGAAGTAAAGAGCTTACAGCGACAGATTTATACAATAAATATTTAGTTTTTTTTCTCTATACACCTAATTATTTATGCTAAGTAGCACAGGAGTAAAGCTGTTTATAAAATTAGACCTGCTGAAACTGTTTCGGATAATTCTTCGAGAACTAATCCAGTCCTTGGCAGTTTCGGGAATGAAGAACCACATTTCTTAAAATTATAATAGTAGTTTACACGAGAGTGTATTACTCGAGTGTTACACTACTACACTACTTTATCTACACTCATGCAATACGAACTTACTTTTAATGAAAAAATAAATTTTTGTAATATTTTATTGATCTTTCTGATAAAAGCTCGTTCGTCATGTTCGTTGCTGTTTCCGTGATGTCAGGTGGAGTCAAATTCTCCTCACGAGCACTGTTTTCACATGTTTAACACATATTTGTCACATTTTTAATCAGGATAAAACAATTGATTAACATATCATATCTCCTGAGGATGGACGTCTTTAACGACCGAACACCGGACAAATTGTTCGACGTAATAACTCGTGACGTGAGTGACAGTCGTAACATATCTATATATAATAAAAAAACACATAAAATTGGTTAGGTACTAACTAATTTAAAGTAAATTATGGCGCCAAAATCCAGTCCACAGCGAATTCGCGCGCATACGGTCTAACACGCGCTGCAATAGATAATAAATGGCGAAAACCCTCTTAGTGTGGAGACAAACCGGTGCTTTTATGGCAGAAAAAAAATATTATAACATTGTTTAGTTCAAGAATCAGTGTTATAATGTTTTTTTCTTTTCTTATTAGAGACGTACCTTGCGTAATTACGCCACAATTATTGAGTTCATAATCCGGATTTTACGATATGAGTGTAGATAAAATATTAAATAACATCATCCATCAATATTAATAAATGGAAATGTGCAAGAAGGACATGGCTAGGCGAGGTGCTGCCGGTGGAGACAGTCTTTAACAGAGTGCCAAACAAGAACTGGACAGAGAAAGGTTGGACGTCCAGGCGGCGCGATTTAAGGTGGTGGATACGAAATGGATGAGGAAAAGCTTGGAATCAACGAAAGGCCACCACTCTGGAGGTGGCTGTAAATGATGATGATTATTCATCTTTATCATCAGTCTAGGAGAGAAAGAGAGTATGGGTCATAATCCACCACTGGCATTCTTTTTCTGGATAAGAATTTCACAATGAGCAAACATGAATTTCACGTAGTTAGTCCAATCCTTGAGATTTTAAGATTTATTTCATGGAATCGACAATCATGTATTGATTCTACATTTTCGTTTCTTTCTGAAAGTTAGTGACTCAAACCTCAGTCTACGAATAGTGGAAACGAGCATAAATCACATGAGTAAGATAATGCCGGTAGTGTGGCCACAGATATACGCTTCGCAATTGCTCGTGTAATGTCTTGTGTAATGCATACTTAATGTACAGTGTATATGAATACAAATCACTGAAACAAAGCTTGTACTCGAACTGAGTCCCGATATTATGTAGAATCGGAATTTAGCACAATTGTTTCATATCGAAATCTTCGTGATCTGAAATAGAATCTACCATCAACAAATTAGAGACAAAGTATTAAAACATAAATGTAGAAGACATAAATATAGTATATAGTATACATAAATGTAGTTTTATAGGTCAGGGGACCTATAAAACAATAAAAATAATGACTTCTGAGCCTAGAGGCATCCACCAGCCCACGATGTCAGCATATTGCATGTCATCGTCATCATCATCAACCTGTGTTCGTCCACTGCTGGACATAAGCCTCTCCCAATGTACGCCACAGAGCCCGATCTTCGGCTCTTCTCATCCAGTTTCTGCCAGCCGCCTTCCGCAGGTCCACCTGGCCGGTGGGTACACTACGTTCGCAAGACAGGGTCTCCACTCGAAGACATGTCTACCCCAGCGGTTGTCCGTCCTTCGAGAAATGTGGCAAACCCATTGCCACGGTCCTTTCGCTATCTCTTTATACTAGACTGCTACAGGGTACGCACTACGCTAATGGACCCCAGACGCTATATTCTGATATATCTGCATACGCTCCAAGCGTGGCCCGCACAGTGAGAACCACCATCCTCACTTGGCAATACCTCCACCATTGATGATCAAATCCATCGCAGACAGAATTTCTGATACGACAAGAAGAAGAGAATGGTGAAAGCATGGAGTCCACACCAATATATAAAAGTGAAAACGTTTGTTTGTTTGGGGAGTTTTAAAGCGATAACGGCTGGATGGATTTTGATGAAATTTGGGATGGGGATAGCTTATACCCTGGAATAAAACATGGGATACTTTTTATCCCGGAAAATTGTAAGTTTCCACGGGAAACCTGTAAAATGTTGATTAATCGCTGTAAGGAACGGTTGCCATGGAAACGAAATAACAAGTCTGTCAAAAAAACATTGTTGGTGCTATACCTACTTTTGCATAGGTTTTTAATATCCTAGAAGAACATAAGTTGCTTTTTTCGCGATAAACTGTAGTCCGCGCGGACGAAGTCGCGGGCGAAAGATAGTAGGTACATAATATTTTAAATTACATTTGAGCCGCTTGGTGTTTGAGGCATTGGGAGATTGGAAAAATGGGACCGGGAATCATTTTTAAAAAGGAGAAAATTTACGCACATAGAAAAAAACTCGAATAAAAATGGTTGCTAATCAACTTTAAATCGTTATAGATCCTAAATCATTCGAAATGATAAATGATATGAAAACCTAAAGATGATTTTCAGATACCTATTCAATGATAACCCACTTAACATAGTTCGTCGATTTTCTTTTTCTTTTTCGCAATATGGCGTCTGGTTGTCGCCATATTGAATTTTGATTACTGTCATGTCTTTAGTAGCACTCGCAAGATTAAGACAAATTGTATGACGTAAGAATAATTAAAATCGGTGCACGCGTTTGGTCTATATAGTGCCACAAAAGAACAGACATACATACATACATAGGCTGATAAAAACAATGCTCTCTGCAAAGTTAGTCGGGTAAAAACAGCGCCTGGTGGATGCGACGCGTGACCAAAATGCTGGTATTTATTTGGCCCATCGAATTAGTATTACTAGTGGTAAGATATATATTATTAGATATATTATTAGTGGTAAGATACCGCGGGAAAACGTTTTTTTTATGGTTCCTATAAGCCAACTGTAAAAAGAAGTACGCATTATATTCGATACGTACAGTAAGAATCGCCACTAATCATTAAAAAAAACTGTTTATTTGTTGGTTTGTTTGTTGGGGCCATCCCTCCGTAGACACCCGTCCTAGAGACATCTTGAGCGATCCGGACGATGAAATCGCAGTGCAGGCAGCGACAGATTCGTCCAACCCTTCCTCACCATCAGATCTATCAACACACTTAGACACAGACACCGACCTCGCCGGCGAGGTCGAAGGTCCCGTAATTAATTCGATTTTATTCGCCTTCGAGTTTCTTGCCGATTCTTCTCGAAGGTGTATTCCGAATGGGTGGTCAGTTATTCAAATAATTCAAAGGGCTCCAGCCTTTTCATAAGGGCACCCTCGATCACTACTAAAACTAGCGATCCAAGGGTGTTTAGTCAGACCCCGTAATCAATGGCAACTGTCCAGCCCGAGGTTCGTACCCCCTGGGTGCCCTTGAGCAAGTGGCCAAAACTTAACTTTGGCGTGCGCCTTCTGCGTCACGCATTGCGGCGGAGCGCTTTCGCGCCCGCCCGGTGATGCTGTAGAGATCAGTTATAGACAAACAGCATACATATACATCATAAGAAAAAAAAAGTTGGGCCATTTCACGCGATAACGTCTGGATGGAATTAAATTAAATTTTGTATGTTGATGCTGTATACCGTAGAGACCAACATAAAATACTTTTATCCTAGAAAATTGTATACGCGGGCAAAGCCGCGGGTTGCAGCCATTAATATACAAGAGTCGGCTACAGAATAGCGTAGTGATAGTTATGGGCGGTGCAACTCGAACGTCCGAGGGTCAATAAAGCTATTAGAAGGCGCTATGTAAGCCATTACAGACGGCGACAAGCTGGGGAGAGGTAATGTGGCAACGACTTTGGAAACAACAGGACAAAATCCGAAAATTGAAGTTTGGAAGTCATTTTGAAGTTTACAAGTATTAAAGATAATTTGAATCTGGGATGTTATATTGAAGTTTAAAGTTAGTAGTCAATTTGGGAGTTAGATCCTGAGAGAAATGATCAAAGTTCATCCTATGACGTTACTCCACGATCTAAATGGGTTGATGACATTATAGGATTGATTTGATTACGTAAGTTATCGAAGACCAGACACTATAACAATAAGTTTTAGACCTTTTTACATGACTAACCGTGCCCACGGCTTTGACCGCGTGTCATTTCTCTGGGTTATCAGTTACCTATGTGTTATTCCAGGGTCCAGAAGTATCTATAAGTACAAAATACCAAATTGCGTTCAGCCGTCAAATTATTTTTTATCGATTTGCAATGGATTGTGTAGTTTTAACGTGATGCGTAAACAAACAAATGAAAACGATTTAAAAAATGTTATATTTTTGTTCCATAGCTTATTTTAAGTCCCCTAGACCAATTTTTAATGAACTTTGTACAGACTTTTGGTACTTACTGCTTTATTATAAGTGTAGGTTTTATAAACTTTATCCCCTTATATATCACAAGGATGGACACTACATCCATAAGGCGGAAGATAACACGACCAATTTGCAGATCTAATATTCCGGCCACAGGGTATTACACGAGCCCCCTGCATCACTGACGGACAGGGACCCCATATGGGGTCCTTTATGACGTCCCTGGGATCCCAGGACCCCGCGATCCCGGGATCCCGCGCTTATTAGATAATGAGCTTCGGCCCTTTTCTTTTTTTGCCAGATTTGTTTCTGATTTACGCTGGTCTGCGGGGATTTGCCGGTGTTTTTTTGGAATTTCGTTATTTGCAAAGTTGTGATTGAAATTTTGATTGAATTTGATGCAGGGTTATCTTTTACAGTACGTACGTGTATATTTACTTATTAGTATGCTTTGATATTTTTTTCTAGGTATGTGTAGCTAGTATGTTACTGGAGAAATATTTTAAGTCCATAGACAAGAATGGGGCAAAGTATGTGTAACTTGTATGTTACTGGAGAAATATTTTAACTCCATAGACAAGAATGGGGCAAAGTATGTGTAACTAGTATGTTACTGGAGAAATATTTTAAGTCCATAGACAAGAATGGGACAAAGTATTTTCATTCAGTATGTTACTGGAGAAATATTTTAAGTCCATAGACAAGAATGGGGCAAAGTATGTGTAACTAGTATGTTACTGGAGAAATATTTTAAGTCCATAGACAAGAATGGACCAAATTATGTGTAACTAGTATGTTACTGGAGAAATATTTCAAGTCCATAGACAAGAATGGGACAAAGTATTTCCATTCAGTATGTTACTGGAGAAATATTTTAAATCCATAGACAAGAATGGGGCAAAGTATGTGTAACTTGTATGTTACTGGAGAAATATTTTAAGTCCATAAACAAGAATGGGGCAAAGTATGTGTAACTAGTATGTTACTGGAGAAACATTTTAAGTCCATAGACAAGAATGGGACAAAGTATGTTCATTCAGTATGTTACTGGAGAAATATTGTAAGTCCATAGACAAGAATGGGGCAAAGTATGTGTAACTAGTATGTTACTGGAAAAATATTTTAAGTCCACAGACCAGAATGGGGCAAAGTATGTGTAACTTGTACGTTACTGGAGAAATATTTTAAGTCCATAGACAAGAATAGGGCAAAGTATGTGTAACTTGTATGTTACTGGAGAAATATTTTAAGTCCACAGACAAGAATGGGGAAAAGTATGTGTAACTTGTATGTTACTGGAGAAATATTTTAAGTCCATAGACAAGAATGGGACAAAGTATTTTCATTCAGTATGTTACTAGAGAAATATTTTAAGTCCACAGACAAGAATGGGGCAAAGTATGTGTAACTTGTATGTTACTGGAGAAATATTTTAAGTCCATAGACAAGAATGGGGCAAAGTATGTGTAACTAGTATGTTACTGGAGAAATATTTTAAGTCCACAGACAAGAATGGGGCAAAGTATGTGTAACTTGTATGTTACTGGAGAAATATTTTAAGTCCATAGATAAGAATGGGCAAAGTATGTGTAACTAGTGTTACTGGAGGATGGGGCAAAATAATGGGGCATCAACGGTAGGTACCTTTTCCATTGTAGTTTGGTTCTTTTGTTATTTTGAAACATCGGGTCTATTTTAAAGAAAGAAATACAGAATTATTGGATTTTCAAACAAAAAAAGTCAGAATAAAAAAATACATTTTTAAAATACAGGTTTGTCTCAATCAACTAGGAAAATATTTCCCAAATTTTACGATTTGATTTAGTATTATTAGATTTAGTAGTTACTTACTAAAACTTAAAAAGAACTCAAATTAACTTGTTCCCTAAATTTCCTATGATGTGCCATTTGACACACCAATAAAATTATGTTTTGTATTACAACACACTCTAGTTGTCCAAATCGAAAAAAAAAATATCCCTTTCAACATTTTCAGTTTTCTGATCCCACATTTTCTTGTACGTATTTTTTTTTAAACCTAATACCTAGATAAACTAGCTTAAAAGCTAAAAAACACGCCTTTCCTGCCAAAAAAGAGCTTTTGCCAATAAATTAATAACAGTTGGAATGTGCTTATCAAGGCCTCCAATTTGATACCCATATTGTAAAACCCGAAGTTTTAGTTTTCGAATTTGATAATGGAGCCATACTGCCGCCACATTGAATGTTTTAAAAAAAAAACTATGTTACTTGGGGGGGTGTAACGATTCTAACGACACACGTCACACACGTCTAAATCTGTTCAAGCATTTAAAAGTTATGGTGGAATTAAGATACTCACATACATACATACATACATGAAAGCTAAAATACACTCCTTTTTTTGGGCAGTCGTGTAATAAGCTCAAAATAGACTGTATATTTTGGGCTTATTTATCTACTAGGTATTTGAGTTTTAACCGTAAATGTTAGACGATTTACCATATTTTTAGCTGTCATAATCTGTATAGTTAAAATCGACACAATTTGTCTTTTTGCAAAAAGCTAGTAGCTACGAATAATAGTAGCTTCATGGTAGAGTGCGCAGACTTCGATTTTGATCTGTATTCCTGCCCCGACCTCGTTAGCCTTGTCGTTATCAGAGGCCAAGATACCATCGGCTGATAGAATCCCGGCAAATTGCCTTATGTCATCGATAATACCTTTTGGTTAATGGTTTGTGGTCGTATTGCTGGTGTTGTTGTAACTGTGTTGTCATTGAATTAGGGCATGCAAACCGGATACCCGAGTAACCGACTGATTTGAAACTCGGTTTTTTAAGATTGAAAACCCGGGTTTTTCGAGTTTTTTCATTTATGATGTTTTATGTAAAATACTACCACCAGAACATTAATAAAGAATCAAACTTCTCAAAAACTTACTGTTTCCCTATTTCTACTCTATTGACTGTATAAAGTGGACGGGCTGACCACAATCATACTAATATTATAAACGCGAAAGTTTGTAAGTATAGATGGATGGATGTTTGTTACTCTTTCACGCAAAAACTACTGAACGGATTTGAGGTAGCTTATACCCTGGATTAACACATAGGCTACTTCTTACCCCGAAAAAATGCAGGGGTCCTGAGGGACGCGGGTGAAACCGCGGGGCGCAGCTAGTCTATAATAATTATTAGGTATTAGGGAGTAATATATTGTTACCTGTTAGGCTTTGGTCTGACGTTGAATGAGTGAGGCGCTGCGAGTACTACCAGACTACGGGAGTCATCTGGTAACGGCGGAATTTATTTAACATTTTGTAACTCTAGTTTGTTTATACTGTCAAAGTAAAAACTTGACTAGGGTCACAAAATGTTCAATAAAATAGTAGAAATGGTGCAGATTTATTATTATGGTCCCTTTACAACTTGACAGAGGACCTTAATAATAAATTTGCACCATTTCTACTTTCATTTGATTAGGAATCGACTTAGTTTAATATTTTTCTAGAGATTAACCTTGATAAAGAAATACTCCTTATTTTAAGTTACTATATAGGCAAGAAATATGACTTATTTTATGTGATTTACGATACGATACGATACGATACGAAACACTATTGTAACTTTTTTTTTTAGTAAACACAAATAATTATTTAAAAACATTTTATTTAGTTCATTTTGTTTTTAAATGCTGCTTAATAGTTTATTATAGATAAGGTGTTGCTTAGATTATCTCGTGTATGGTGTGTGTGTGCGTGTGTGAATGTAGTGTACCTGCTCTTTATCTAAATGTGTTTGTTATCTATGAAAGTGTAACAAATTTGTTTTTATCTTCATCATCATCATCATCATCATGTCAGCCTTTAGAAGTCCACTGCTAAACATAGGCCTCCCCCAAAGAGCACCATCACGAGCAATCTTGTGCCACCTCCATCCACCGACTTGCTGCGATGGGTATAATGTCGTCGGTCCATAGTGTGGGAGGGAGACCTACTATACTGCTCTTACTTGTTCGTGCTCGCCATTCGAGAACCTTTGTTTTACATTAACGACACTATCAGTTTAGAATAAACCCCGTGTTTTTCCTAACACCTTAATCTGGGATTCTTCAAGTAGAGTGAACATGTTCTAAACTAGCATGCTCCAGCGTAGACAGCACTATTTCCGATTTATAATAACATGCTGTTGCTAGAAATAGAAACGAATAGGTCCCTTTGGGACCGTACACACCACACACAAATACTTTCATATTATGTAGGAGAAAATGAAAGGTTATTTTTTGAAATGTGTCTAGGATTAGGAAATATTCGTGATAATGTAAGTAAACCTCAGACGGCTGTTTATTGTATTTCCACACGAGTTAGTGACTATATCTAGAATTATTTGTTTTGTAATCTCGTAAAATCGTTTATTATAGATAAGGTGTTGCTTAGATTATCTCGTGTATGGTGTGTGTGTGCGTGTGTGAATGTAGTGTACCTGCTCTTTATCTAAATGTGTTTGTTATCTATGAAAGTGTAACAAATTTGTTTTTATCATCATCATCATCATCATCATGTCAGCCTTTAGAAGTCCACTGCTAAACATAGGCCTCCCCCAAAGAGCACCATCACGAGCAATCTTGTGCCACCTCCATCCACCGACTTGCTGCGATGGGTATAATGTCGTCGGTCCATAGTGTGGGAGGGAGACCTACTATACTGCTCTTACTTGTTCGTGCTCGCCATTCGAGAACCTTTATTCCCCAACGGTTGTCTGTTCTGCGAAATATATGGCCTGCCCATTGCCACTTCAACTTGAGAGCTCAAAACAAACAAGTCTGAGAGCTATGTCGGTAACCTTGGTTCTTCTACGGATTTCCTCATTTCGGATTCTATCACGTAGTGAAACACCGAGCATAGCTCTCTCCATTGCACGCTGCGCGACTTTGAGCTTGTGTATGACACCAAAAGTTAGGGACCACGTCTCAGTGCCATATGTCATCACTGGCAACACTACTGATAATAATCTTTCGTCTCGAGGCACTGCGGTATCTGTGACGAGAAGATATGGCGTAATTTCCCGAACGCTGCCCATCCGAGTTAGATTAACGGGTAAACCTCTTTGTCGAAGTTGGATCTACCCAGTTGGATCGTCTGACCCAAGTAGGCATAGTGATCAACAGCTTCGATAATATCGTTCCCAACATAGATCGGCATTGGTACGACATGGGCATTTGACATGATGTTTGTCTTACCCATGTTAATTTTAAGACTCACCTGTTCAGAAACAATATTGAGGTCACTAAGCGTTGTGCTTAGGTCTTCCAGGGTTTCTGCCATGATGTCTGTCAGGGTTTCTGCTATATCATCAGCAAATCGAAGGTGAGTGATGTATCATCAGCAAATCGAAGGTGAGTGATGTATCATCAGCAAATCGAAGGTCAGTGATGTATTCGCCATTGAGTGCAAACTAGTACGGAGGGTAGATGTAAATCTTTTAACCAACAATTAGTTTTTTGCCGTTTCTAGGTATTATAAAATAAAAGTACATAAAAAACAATACGCTGTTGCGTTCTATGTGGCTTATGTGTAGTAAGTGTGATTCTGATGTTGGTTTCTTTTATCTTTTACATATTGTATTTTCTTGTTGCGTAGGTATGTATTCCAACCTTGTGTATAACAAAATTAGATTGCAAGTTTTTACGGTGCGACTCGCTATTGAAATGATGTATTTTGTTGTTTATAAATTTTGCATTAGTCTTATTGCATTTTTTGCTAATCGTGTTTTTATTATTATTAACTTGATATACACACCGGATAATAATGTACGGATTCATTTTATCTTTACCCGAACCGTACGTTTTTGTTTTCAAACCTCATGAATTGTAAATAAAATAGAAACCTAAGTATATTGTTGTTCAGTAACTTATTTAGTTATAGCCACACTATAGCAACTGGTTGTAATAATTTTTACTTTTTACTTTTTTCGTTGCATTTGGTATGTTATTTATATAAATACCTAATGTTTTTCGATGAACTTGTTGTTAATAAGAACGGAGAAATAAATATATTATTATATTATATTATATATTGATGTTAACACCATATCCGTTCCAGTTCAGGCTTGAATATAACTTCCAGTGCAGAGGTGAACAGTTTCGGAGAAATAACGTCTCCCTGTCTGACCCCTTTTTGTAATTCGATAGAATTCATGCTCCGATCTTGGAGACGGACAGTCAGTTTTTTATTATTATTAGTACCAAAAGTTACTTTGATTATTAATAGTACATATACCAAATGTTACTTGATTGATCTCTTGGTAAAGCTAAAAAATATGAATACGAAAGTTTTTACATATTTTAATTTCATTTCAGCCTTTTCTTTACTTACACACACTAATAATAATTCTTTTAAGGCCTAAATCGAGAAAAACTCGAAAAACCCGTAAAACTCAAAAAAACGGTTTTTAAAATTGATAACTCGAAAAATCCGGGTTTTTTAAACAACCCGAGTTTTGCATGGCCTACATTGAATCGATAACATGCACCTTAGATGGTTGATTATTAAGTCAGTAGGATTGTTATTAAGCTTCAAAATTAATTTTACTAGATTGATCCCGTAAGCCGAAGCCGAAATGTGTACGAAACTACAAATATAGTCCACAAATATATGGTCGCTCAGCGAGCTATGGAGAGAGCTATGCTTGGAGTTTCTCTGAATGACAAGATTCGTAATGAAGATATCCGACGGAGAACAAAGGTAACTGACAGAGGATAAGCCAGCGTTAAGTGGCAGTGGGGTCACATTTCCCGAAAAATCGATAACCGTTGGGGTAGACGAGTTCTCGAGTGGAGGCCAAACGTAGTGCAGGACGCCCTGTGGCCAGGTGGAATGACGACTTTCGAAAAGCGGCTGGAAGTGGATTAGGAGAGCTGAAGACCGAGCTCAGTGGCTTGCATTATGAGAGGCTTACATCCGGCAGTGGACAAATAAATAAAGGCTGATGATGATGATGATGATGATCCAGTAAATGAAAAAAATGAAAAAAAATGAAAATGATTTATAAGATAGTAAGGATTAGATTTATTTATTTTGAAGTTGATGGAATGTGACAAATTAATTAGGACTTTTATGAATTGGTTATAGTATTTAGTGTGTCGTGTTAAGAGTTTGAAAACATGATAACAAAAACTTCTAGAATTAGGTAGGAGCAAAATTCAAAGAAGTTTTCCTGCATTTGCAAAAGTACTTGCGCGCAGTACATGCAAATTTGAGTGCCATAAAATAATGTTTTGTTAATGAGCTGGCTTTAGCTACCCAAATATAATATTTTCTCTAAATTTAACTAACTAAAGAATGTATCCAGCGTCGATTGCACTTCAACACACAACCCTTAAGGGCAACAACTGAGCTTCAAGTCCACTCAGTGGGGGCGGCAAGTCCCACAAGTATTCAGTCTAGACCGGACGCTCGCTCCCAAATTAATTGTCTGTGGGACGAGCACTTATGGACATTTTGTGTACGTGTGGACCTTGTCAGGGTGCTTAGGAGCACGCAAATGTACTGCTAAATTGTCTTTATGAATTTAAGTCATTTGCTGGACTGAATATACGTTTTTTTTCTAACAAAAGCATGACGAATTGTTTTACATTAACGACACTATCAGTTTAGAATAAACCCCGTGTTTTTCCTAACACCTTAATCTGGGATTCTTCAAGTAGAGTGAACATGTTCTAAACTAGCATGCTCCAGCGTAGACAGCACTATTTCCGATTTATAATAACATGCTGTTGCTAGAAATAGAAACGAATAGGTCCCTTTGGGACCGTACACACCACACACAAATACTTTCATATTATGTAGGAGAAAATGAAAGGTTATTTTTTGAAATGTGTCTAGGATTAGGAAATATTCGTGATAATGACACGTTCGTTTTAACTAAATAATATATAACTCCGGCAGGCAATAAACTAGCCGACTTTAAGCATAACACACCAAAATAGCGTAACTCTGTGATTTTAGTACATCCCAAATAAGTAAGTACCTACATACCTACCACAATTGTTTGGTACGAGTATTAATCCTAAATGTCGGGTTTGGGAAAATACAGTAACTATAAATTGTTATGTTTCCGTTAGGCCTGGTGTATCATGCTTAAGGCTCATTATTATCAATGATGACCTTAAAAAATTTCACTTATTATTATTTATAAGGTCATCATCACAGGTCATGCCAAATGTGAAATATGTTACTTCTGTAAATCTGTGTGAATAGTCACTTCCCCCGCTACTAATATCAGAAGCGAAAGAATATAATTTGTACTAGCTGTGCCCGCGGCTTTGCTTACGTGGTCATTTCAATGAGTTAAAAATAACCTACGTGTTATTCCGTGACCAAAAGTGTACAATACAATAATACTACATTTCATCCAAATTATTTCTGCAGTCAAATAGTTTTTTATCGATTGCTCGGCTTCTATCTACAGCATGGAAATACAAAGGACACCAGATTTTTAAGTCTAAACCTACGCTTTACAACAGCGAAATCGTATTTTAATAGATCCAGTAGTTTTTACGTGATACGCGAACACAAATACAAACAGACAGACACCATTTTGTTGTAGATTATTTTGAGTCCTCTAGTTTTTTATTATTATTACAAGTAGGTATAGTCTTTCTATAGGACTTCAGTAGACCAGGAAATAACGTTACATAAAACAGTTCGAAAGGTTTTTTTTTTTAAATCTGATTTTATATTTTCTATGTTGCAACAATGTATGAACGACGCGGAATTCGGTCAGATAAAAATAAATAATTATGTTATAATAAAATCCAGAATAAACTTTCTTACATATAATAAAATTCTGAGACTTCACATCAAAACGTCTAACGAAAATTAATGAAATTATGCATGGACAGTACAAACAGTACATTATGTCTTAGATTTTTACATAGTTTTTGTCCCGGAACATGCAACATTCTCACACAGTCACATCGCGTTTCACATTATGATAGTTCTTCGAAAATTTACATTTCCCACGAAAAAACAAGCTGAGATACTGGCTGCAGCTTGTACTGCTCATATATCTTCAAAAATAAAAATGTCACGGTGCACCGACATATTGTGATAGAAATAAATGTATTATCGAAGAGTCAGCTTTAGATTCCCATCAACGAGAGAAACAATTGTCCTGGCCCGCATCCAAGCAATCATGCCTTGAATAATATAGCAGAAAATTTAAAATTTCCCCATACTGACGTACAAACTATTATTATTGGCTATGTGCAGTACGCGAGCTCATTACTTAAAGTCAGATATATAGAAATTCGGTTGGGTTCCGGGAATGAGGGTGAGGGGAAATTACGGGGATGTGTAATATTCCTGAATCTGTTATACGCATAAAGACGCTGGACTGGTATGGAGCGAACATTAACATTAACAGCGAATACATCTCAGCGATTCGTAGACGATATAGTCCTTAGAGCGGAGACGCTGCAAGAGCATAATATACTTAATTTACTGGCTAGCCTAGCTGACGCCTCACGGCAAATTGATCTCCGCAAGAACATAGATAAAAAGAAGATCATGATCGATGGCAATATTAGATCAGAAATCAATATAGTCAATGGCTTGGCATGCCTTCGAAGTTGTACAAACAAGTGTAGGTATGTGTACCTCGGGCATTATAAAATTAAAATGGGTCGAAACCACTTTAGAAACATTTGTAATAAACACCGCCATGTCTTTTCATCGCCATTCCAGAATGCCTGAAGACAATAGACTTCAGCCAGTGCGTTCTACCCGAAATGACATACGGAGCCGAAACGCGGACACTGATTGTACTGCAGTTTGCGGATAAAACGACGATCTGAGCAGAAAGGTGGCAGTCTGGATGAGAAGGGCCGAGCCTTAGAAGAAGCCAATGTCTAGTATGTAGTTGACTAATACACGCTGTTGATGATGGTAATGATTTTGGGAACGAGTCTCAACAGAATTATGTTCTGTTGGCAAAATCTTGAAATCAATGTATGTACAATCCCTTTCCTAGTTTTATACCGACTCATCTGATTTAACGCAAATAGTAGCATTTGCACAGAATATGCAATTTTTGTTAAAAAGTTTGTCAGGCAAAATGTTTATTGCACGATCAGGATTGATCAGCTAGTGATCCCACAGAGATATTGTCTTACATCCGCCTGCCAGGTCGGTAGAATATTTTGTATAAAAATTTAGACAGCGCAGTATTTTTTTCTACAATTCACGGACGTCATCTGACTGAAAATACATTGTTTCGAAATGCATAGCGATGTATCTTTCAATCCGGTACCATCAAATACTGTCGAATGGGAATAGAAAAACCTTTATTTCATGAGATTACATGACATGTTTCCTGAAATAATACAGATTTAGTGTAGTCTAGTGGCAAAATGTTGAGGTAGAGCTGTAATTGTTCCAAAGATTTATGCACGGAGAAAATATATATTTTGCGTTACCTACCTACGAAGAAGTGTAATAGATACAGACGAAAATAACAGATTTTTCATACCAACTGCTCGACAATGTCCAATTACATATCACGCATTCTCAACGTAAGTAAGTAATAATAATAATAATAACAATTTATTCATTAAAAAAAAATTGTACAAGATATACAAAACCATCAAAATACAGTATAAAAGGAAACATGGTGATCATTCGATTAGGTAGGTTAAGTAAGGTTAGCTGCGGGCCCCAAACTAGGCAATGCCTGTATCTTGGGGACCCAGGTGAAAAGTATTACCAAAAATTATGAATACGCTTGACGATCTATACATGTACGTGTTCAACCAAACATTTGTAATCTATATTGAAAATTATATTACAAATATGTTTTGAACCAATGCAAATAACTGAAATAGTTAGTACTAGTAATAGTTAGTATTACATTATTTTTATAAATTTAAATGATTATTGTTTATTATTCTACATACATAATAAATTAAAACTAAGATTTGATAAGTAAATAATACAGATTTCACATTGCGATCATTAATTATTAGAATTTGACAAAAACTTATTTTCAATTTAATAATCTCAGGCTGTTATTCAAACTACAAATTGAGATAATACATAATAACGTAATATGTGAAAAAGCTAAACTAACATTTCATTACGCCATAGTATAACCTTCATAAGATAACAAGAAAGAAAGGGAAGGTAAGTGATTCAAGAAAAGATATACACTAAATTAAATTTCTCTTAGAATTATTATAATCAAATAAACATTCTAAAATTATGTGTTCGGGTGCGTGATTTGTTCCTAGATGTAAAGGCGCATTAAGTTTACGGGTTTTTAATGTTACTGAGTAGGTACTAAATAATACCGTGAGTTCAAAAAGTCTCAACTACAGAAATGAGTAGAACCATTACCATGGACTTAGTATAAACCAGCTTTGACAAGACTTTCTGTGGTCTCGTATGTTAACGAAAGCAGCCATCTTTTTAATTTTGATTTGGTTCAGGATACGAACAATTTTTGAGGTCATATAATTTGTAGACTGCATTGTATGTGTAAACATGAACGTATTTTGGATGACGTCTGGCAAATGTGGTATAAATTTTTGGAAGGGCTTGCTTTAAAGGGCGAAGAGAACGTTTCCTGGTTGGTTGTTGTTGAGTTGAGCGAGTGTGACATTTGGCAATGGCACGCAGGACAAAAAGCTGGCGGACTCTCAGGACAAACGCTTCCTCATATAGCTTGTCGGTGGAATACCGGCGAGGTTTGCCCAACATTACTTTGAGAACTGCTCGTTGTGCACGCTCCAGCTCAATCATGTAGGTTTTGGCTGCTCCTCCCCAAACCCCGATGCAATATTGAAGAAGCGATTGACATAATGATATGTATACCAATCTTCTTACCTCAGGCCTAGCAGCGTGTCTTATTGTTTTTACTAGAAAGATGAGCTTGCGTACTCTTTTTGATAAAACAGTGATTTGTTTTTTGAATGACAGGTTCTGATCAATCACAACACCAAGATACTTTGTGAAGGTCACTTTATCAATAGAGTTGCATAAGCAGCTTGACAGATCAGTATGCGATTCCTCAATAATGCAATCACTGTCGTGGATCTTGAGTTTTGTCAGAACAGACCCGGTGGCTCGAGTAATGTGAAATGTAATAAAATTTGTTTTCTTAACGTTTAGAGTGAGTAAGTTTACATCAAGCCAACGGATCAGCTCCGACATTCCTCTTTCAGCTGCCTTCCTAGTGTTTATCCAGTCGTCTCCATGAAAAATCGCTACTGTGTCATCGGCGTAGCAAATCAGCTCAGTGCGTGGCAATTTTATTCTGAGGATGTCATCCATGTAGATGGTGAACAAAGTAGGGGCCAGAATGCTGCCCTGTGGGACTCCAAATGTAACGTTTAATTCTTTACTTGTGTAATCTCCCACTCTAACACATTGGCGTCTGTTGGTTAGGTAGCTTTCAAACCAGCTGAGAGCGCTTCCTCTTATGCCAAAACATTCCAGTTTTTTAAGAAGGATTGAAGTTGACACCGTGTCGAAAGCTTTGGCAAGATCGAGGAAGACTCCGACGCATCTTTGCCCAACATCCAAATGAGATGACACTGTTTCAGTAAGTAACTGAACAGCATCTTCAGTCGATTTGCCACGCCGGAAACCAAATTGTCGCCCCGATAGCAGGCAATGTTTCTCAAGGAAGTCCACTAATCTCTTGTTCACTACTTTCTCTAGAATTCGACAGTATGCTGAGAAGAGAGATGGGCCTGTAATTGTTTGGGCTTGATTTAGGGCCACTTTTGTGAATGGGATTACATCCCAAGGGATATAAAGTTATATGAAACTCCCAAGGGATATAATGACTTACTTACGTTGAGAATGCGTGATATGTAATTGGACATTGTCGAGCTATAGGAGCATAGCTGTCAGTTTTTCTACGAAATCAAAGGAATTTCCACTCTGTATTGCGTAGTTGTTTTTACCCGACTACGGCGAAGCAAGGGAAGGGTAATGAGTTTAACAGTCTATGTATGTATGTATGTAAGTATGTATGTATATATGTATGTATGTATGTATATATGTATGTATGTATGTATGTATGTATGTATGTATGTATGTATGTATGTATGTATGTATGTGCATGTTCTATCTATTGGTCCGATTTTGACAAGCAAGATATCAATCGATTCGTCTTCATTTACTCGTATAGTGTCATTTTACCCCACACGGCGTAGAAAAGAAAGGTTTATGTGTTCAAACTATTGACAAGCGAGGTATCATTCGATTCGTCTTCATCGCAAGAGCGTCACAGGGTATTTTTGACCCGACTGTAGTCGGGTTTTAGTTTTTGAATTACGTCTTGTTAATCTGGATGCTATTGCTCAGTTATACAAACAGCACGTTTCCAGAAACAGCCAGAGCTCTTGCGTACGAAGTACAATGCAAAAAAATCCATGAAAATAAATTTGTCGCAAAATTATCTGAGCTAAATGAAGCGCCTTATTGCTTAAACTAAAAACAGGAAGCACAGTTACATAAGACATACGAAACAGAAGATTTTCTCAGGAATGTTTGCCTCTTTTATCACGCACAACGACAACGGATTGATAACACCATGTGCCACGTTGGAAACTTTATTTGATATGCTTATCTACCAGAGTGTTGCGTAAGAAACGCGCGCAGTCCTTGTAGCAATAAGGAAGAGCTGATACGTTTTTTTTATGTTGGCTACATAGTAACTGACTTTACACGTGGTGGACTGAAATAGAACGTTATCTCTAGTCGTGCTAAAAAGTAGGATTCACAATGCGCGTATTTTACGCATTACGGTGTTGAATTACCACCTATCGTTAGAGTTGCGTCGTATCTTTTTTATTTTCTTCGAGTCGTTGATCCATTCTCATAGCCTAGTATGAGCTACTACAACGCCGAAGGCAGAAGACTCAAAGGACGAAATTAACCGATTTATTTTCTGTCCTCGTATATTTTGTGACTCGTGACTGCAGCATAAGTTTAGAGCGATGTTAGCCTATCGGTTCAATAGTGCAACTTAGAATCCAACGATACCGGGTTCGGTCCTACGACTTTTCCGAGTTATATGCGGTTTGCCATCGTTCCGTTAAGCGGTCGGTCCCGGCTGTTTTTGATTAATAGCAGTCGTTAAACCATGTCAAAGGCCCTCTGACACCAGAGGCCAGCACTACCTCAAACGACAAACAAACAACCATCAGTTTAGAAGTCTCATTATGTCCAGAAATAGATTTCGGTGTCGCAAAGCCTCTTAGCCATCATTGCCATTAAGACAGGAACACTACATTATTTGAAACAATACTCCGGTAGCAAAAGCTGGCAAAAAATACGTAAACAATCCGCCGCAATTGCACTTTCAGCCATTCTGAGACCTTCTAAAAGCATCAGATGCCATTACTAATGCAATTACTAATGGCATCTTATGATTTTAGCTGTTGTAAGTGTAAGCATTAGTCGTTGAATCACCGAACAAAACTAGAATCAAATTCCATCAGGAAACTCCCACAGGCAGTTATGAGACACAACAAGTGTCTATGATCTGCTGTCACTTGTCACATGCCAGACATTAGCAACGCGGGCGCCACCAATTTCTGCTGCGTAGACCGCTAATGTGTTTCTGTACGTGAATTAGGAAACAAAAAAATTACACACATAGAAAAAACCCGACTGAGAATGGTTGCTAAGCAACTTTAAATCGTTATAGATCCTAAATAGTAATTCGAGATGAAAAATGATAAGAGAAAGTTAAAGATGCTTTTCAAATACCTATTCAATGATACCCCACAACTTCACAAAAGGAGACGGTTACATGTTCGACTGTATGAATGTTTTTTTTTATGTATGTACACCGATTTTTCCGTCAATTGCGGACCGATATTTAAAACAAATTTTCGTCAAAATAGGATCAGCGGAAAGCTGCCCAAAAAGACAACGTTTCACTTGTATAAATAAATCATGATGGGTGATAATAGAACGTAGCAATTCCGTTTGCAATTCTCGGCCTCGGAGCGAATAGCTGAACGCTTAGTAATGAGCGCGGGAGTTTCTGCACCCGCGTGACGGCGCGTGCGCCCGCGCCGTGGCACACTGACCGATATCTGTAGGGCTGTCAGCCGTACGATTATCTATCAACTTATAATAAAGCAGTAAGTTACAAAAAGTATCTACAAACACTTAAAAGTTGTGTCCAGGACTTAAAATTAGCTACTGAACATGTTTTTATTTTAAATCGTTTCCGTCTGTCTGGACTCTGGATGTTTGTCAAAACTACGCGACCGATTGAAATGTTTTTTGTTTTAATGTTGTCTGGTGTACTTTGTATCTCAATCCGACGAGAAGAGGCCGAGCAAACGATAAAAATATATTTGACGACTGAATTAACGTTAAATTAATTTGGTATTTTAGTTCCTGGAATAAATCATAGGTTACTTTTAAACCGGAGAAATGACCACGCGAGCAAAGCCGCGGGCACAGCTATGATATATTCATGCATGATGGTGCGCCGTTGAGATTTCGTCAAGCAAGCCAAGGTTTATTTCTTTTGCGAAAAAAGGAGATTATTCAAATATTTGTAACAAATTTTTGCAGTCGTGCTTAAAAGTGTCAGATTTATATCATGCAATGACAAAATCGTGAGCTAGATGTTACGGAGACATCATTTTCAACAATGGCTAGTTTGGCACACATTTAAATAGCGCTATTAGTTATTTCTTGGGCGCCTGCCTACCAACACGCACCTTACGTCTCGAAGGGCGCCTTACGCATTCCACAGACTTCGTTTTTTTAAAATGTGTAAATAGCTGAGGAGTTGGCACATTTACAGCCCTAGAACCGCCGTCGTTGGGCAGATACCGACATGACGCAACGTCTCTGAGCCATCTCGTACTTATTTCAAGCTTGTTTTTTTTTCTACACAGAAAAAATATATAGTAAATAAATATTTATTGGCAGTTGGCAGCCCTATTCGCGTTGGTGGGCGCCTACTTGCTAGCGTGGTATGACGCAACGTCTAGGGCGCCCCTACACGTACATCAACGGTTGACAGCTCGAAACCAATCGAATCGAGGCGCGGAAAATCTCGATTTGCTCCAAATCAGTCGCGCAAATATTTGCAAAGCTTTTCATTCGGATACGCAAGCACACGAGAAACGTCAGTCAGGAGTAAACAATATTTTCTGGCTGAATAGCGACTCGTGTCGGTCGTGTCTTCTGCAACTTTTGCGTATGTGCGTACGCGTAATTTATCTTGTGATTTTAGAATTCAGGGGCACAGGTTTTTTAATGGAAAATAGAGTATGTATAGGGCTATTCTTTTTTGTCACAGCAGAAGTCTGGGTGTTTGTGTACACACTGGATCATGGTATTTCAGGTAATACAATTTTCACTTAGTTTTGCTATATATATATATATATATATATATATATAGCAAAACTAAGTGAAAATTGTATATATATATACATATTATATATAAAACATTTTGTCGGCTGAAGGAATTTGATCAAATGTTGGTGTATTGATATTTTAGGTCTTGGAATAGTACATAGAGTACTTTTAACCTCAAGAAATGACCACGCGTGCGAAGCCGCGGGTACAACTAGTAGAAGTATATATATATATGTATCTATGTACGCAATACAATTTTCACTTAGCTTTGCTATGTGTTTATGTTTAAATGTTTTTATCTATTGCTCGACTTCTACTCATCGGATTTAGATACCAAGTACACCAGTTCTAAGTCAAACGCTAAGCTATTCCACATTTAAAACCGCATTGCAATCGGTCAAGAAGATTTTACGTGATGCGCGAACAAACAACAGACAAACAAAAAGACAGACACGCATTTTAAAAATGTTATATTCTTGTTCAGTAGATAGATAGATAGATTAACTCTTTATTGGACACCACAAGCACAACAAGAAATTATATCTAAAAATAAAGTATAAGTAAGTAGTAGCTTATTTTTAGTACCCTAGACCATTTTTTTTCTATTATCTTCTTTGTACAGACTTTTTCGTTCTTATTGCTTTATTATATATATCCCGTTACAATATTTGATAACAGTTCATAAATTATAATGATTCCAATGAACTTTGCCTCCAGCGTTGATTGATTCGACTTATAAATATCTACGACATGTCCAATTAAATTGCAATGTATCCAAGACAATTTCATTTGCGTGGACTCTAATTAATGACATGCCGGTATATTCCGCTCACTTTGTCCCTTCATTAACAATCAATGCTCATTAACATGCGCGACATGGCCATCCTCACAATTGTCAATTAGGCTGTATTCGGGCGTAATTAACGGTCATACTGTTTGAATTCCTGTCGTGACGTCATACGGTCGGCTTGTGATCCGAATTTGCACACTGATCGCCTTGGCTGGACATATACTAATCTAGAAGTATAAACATTAGTATATTTACCGTGGATACTATTTGTATTGAGTAGAGGGTGGACCATTTTGTCTGCTCGTAAAACTAATCCACCCGCAGTTACTTTCAGTTATCCGTGAGCATGGCGCTTGCAATAGTGCCGAAATATCGGGAACTCAATACAAATATCCATGTGGTAAATATCCCATTTCTAATGTTTGTGACCATGTGAGTTTTAAACCACTAATCTAGCTTAATAATGATGTTCTACTATTCACCATCCAGATATATGCTGATTCAAACTTTTGCAAACCTGGTCGAATTTGCCTCTGGAATCTCACTAGAATATCTTCAGCACCAGTCACAAATCAATACTTCATGCACAGAAAGATCTAGATCAGTGTCCATGCAAAGCAAATGGGCATACACAATTAAGAAGCTGTACATAGTTTATGTTAGACGAAAGTTTTGATCTCAAGTGTCTCACCCAAGAAGGGAACATTGGAAAACTTTTGTGAATCACTGGCTCAAAATAGTATACTTGGTATATTCTGTGGTATAGGCCAGCAATCTATACTTATAATAAAGCAATAAGTACGAAACAGTCTGTACAAAGAAGATAATTTAAAAAAAATTGCGATGCGGTTTTCACTGTTGGATAGCTTAGGGTTTGACTTAAAAACTGGGGTAGTTGGTATCTCAATCCACTGAGAAGAAGCCGAATCGAAAAAAGATTATTGACGGTTAAAGGAATTTTGATCACATGTTGGTACGAGTATATTGGTATTTTAGGTCCTGGAATACAACATAGAGAACTTTTAACCTAAAGAAATGACCACACGTGCGAAGCCGCGGGCATCAGCTAGTACACTATAAAGTTACTATAATAGAAAAGTTTTAAGGTCGTATTCCATCGTCAGCTGCTTCCGAGTAATCTTTGTTTAGTTTTCCAGTGACCTACCAGCCAATAACAAACTGTAGAACGGTGTGTTGCCATAAACACGTGTTCGAAAATACCCGAATCGCGTGGGAGTTTACACGTGCGTGCACGCACGCTCCGCGAAGCACGGCCTTGTCTCTTTATGGGCCGTCTGGTGTCAGTTCCTTCTACTTTCTGGGAAGAAGAAGCAAGCAATTTTCCAACTCTTGAGTAACATATAAATTATGCTTACAAACTTTATATTAATCAATTCAGCCTTGTTGTCGGATACGACAGGAAGGCTTATTGTCACACGAATACTTAGTTCACCCAATTTTCTTAATCTGATACATTAAATATTTTATCTATACTCATATGAACATGAACTCAAAAATGGCATACTTTAGCACGGCTCGTCTCTAATAAGAAAAAAATACATTAGGTATATAACTGTTTTTTGAACTAAACAGTGTTATAATATATATATTTTCCTATAAAAGCACCGGTTTGGCTCCGTCGTCGTCGGGTTTTCGCCATTTATTATATATGGCGGCGCGTGCAAGATCGTATGCGCGCGAATTCGCTGTGGACTGGATTTTGGCGCCATATTTTACTTAACATTAGTATCTAAGCAATTTAACGTTAATAAAAAGCTTTTTCCTGGTTAAAAATGTGCGATAGCAGTGTTAGTGAGGAGAATTTAACTCCACCTGATATTACGGAGCCAACAACGAACATGAGAAACGAGCTTTTACCAGGAAAAATCAAGAAAATATGACGTTTTTTTTTCAAGTAGTGTATATTTTTTAAACTCACACTCGTGTTTTAATACCCCTCATTATGCAACCGTTTCATAAACTACTATTATGTTTCTGTCCTTTTTCATGAGATGTTAAGTTTTGACTTGTAAAAGTATTGTGAATAAATAATAAATAATTCTGATTCTGATTATTTTGCCAATTAACGATAAAAAACGCATGCGATCGGTTTCGCAAGTCTTTGGGTTTTCCACGAGGATAATGACGCTCGATTTCGTGGGAATTCTAATCTAGGTCTAGACCTCATATTATATGTACCTGTACATTTGAATTTGACTTTGGTACCATAATAGTAGAGCTATGGTAGCCTAACGGTTCAACAGTGCCATTTAGAATCCAACAATACCGGGTTCGATTCTACGCTCCGCAGCAATGACTTTTCTAAGTTATGTGCGGTTTTCCATCGCTCCGTGCTTCGAGGGCGCGTTAAGCTGTTGGTCCCGGCTTTTATTGATTAATAGCAGTCGTTAAGCCATGTTAGAGGCCCTCGGGTGGCCTGACAAACTCTGACACCATAGGCCAGAACTACCTCATATGAAAAACAAAACGTAATAGTATCAAGATTTTATAAATATTTTGCTATCTGTCCTAAAAGTTTCCGGGAACTAGCCAGGAGTTAGCAACTACGAACGACGAGATACTACATGGACCCAAAATAAAATGACGCAAATATTTCGGAGCTACGAGCAAGACTTGAATCATAAAAAATGCCCTGGCCACTATCTTTCCGCCCGCCCCGATCACGTCTCAACCTCATGAAAACGAGTAATAACTTAAATAAACGCATTCTCGAATATGTTACAAGATCTTTACATTACGGCGGACAGAGGAAATGTCACACATTGCACAATAGTTGTGCTATATGAATCGATGCCGTATTTTTAGCAACGCATACATCTCTTGGCAAATGTTTCCGTGCGCTTCTAACACAGTAGAAAAGTGTCGTGCACTAAAATGTTGCAATTGTTTTGTTTATTAATTACGTCGCGCATGATGGCTATAAAGGAAAGAATATAATCAAAAGCTTTTATTTAACTTGCAATGTATGGATGTTTGTTTAGGTGGAATCTTGCGAGCTGAATTAGAACCACTTCCTCTAATCCTACGGAGTTGGATTTTTACATGTTGGTTCAGTTCCGATGACAATGCATTTTTATGGTAAGCATGATCTGAATCGACATCCAGGATTACCTTCACATAAAGGAACTCTTCAACGGTCAACTCACAGACACGAAATTTTGTGTACACATTTTGTTATGATAGCCGGTTTGAAGTTTTACCATGACATGGTTACTGCATTCAGGGTTGGGTCCTGACAAGGTAACTCCTCAACGGTTAACAGCACAGACACGAAATGGTGATCGTAACTCCCAAACGAATGGACCGATTTTGATGCGATTTTTTCTGTTCGAAAGCTGAGGTGATCGAGATGGTTCTTAGATATATGGGGAGGGGGGGGAAGGGGGGAGTTGAGAAAAGAAGGGTGACAATCGTATCTTTCAAACAAATGGACCGATTTAGCTGCGGTTTTTTTATATTTGAAAGCTGAGGTAATCGAGATGGTTCTTAGCTATGGGGGAGGGACTGGAGGTGATGATCGTAGCTCTCAAACAAATAGATCGATTTTGATGAAGTTTTTTATGTTTGAAAACTGATGTGATCGAGATGCTTCCTAGCTATAATGGGGGGTGGGAAGTCGGGGGTAATATAAATTTGTGCTTGTTTTAAAAATATGTATGTAGGTACCTACATAGTATTAAGTATGTGTAGGCATTGGGATGGATGTTCTCTCGTACCTTCTGGACTGATTATGGTAATTTTGTCGTAAGTCGTATTGTTAGTGCATACATGTTTATTTGATTTATCAGGAGAGTCCGATACGATATCTATGGTTGATCCTATTGGATTGGAGAAACGTCGAGTCCACACAAAATAAATATTTCTTCGCCGCTCACATGATATAAAATTACAAAAGTTATTCCTCCATTTGATAATATATTAAGTTACATCATTATCAGCTTCGTAACCACTTGTAATTAGTAACGATGACGCCTTTTTCCTTGCCTCAAATGATGCCGTAGTAGTTCCTAGTAATAATAAATATTCAAGTAATGTGTACCGTGATATATCTACCGACTGACTGACAGACACCGGAAAGTCTAAACTGGTGGTAGGGAGGCATTTTTGAAATTTCAACTTTAAGAGGGTAGGGGGTGGCAAGAATTGCACCAATAGCTAACCAACATTAAATCGTTTTAGATCGAATTCGAAAAGCAAAAATGATAAGAGAAACCTAATGATGATTTTCAAATAGCTATTCAATCGGAAGTCGATTTTATTGTTTTTATTTTTCATTAATGGCGTCTGATTGTCGCCAAATTTTGAAATTTTATTGTCATGTGAGTGCTACTAAGCACTCACAAGATTAAGACAAATCTATTGACGTAAGAATCATCGAAATCGGCCCACGCGTTACCAGTGTAAAACCAAACAAGGAAAACAGCAGGTTATTGTGTTTACTTGACATTTTTACTAACAATAAAGTCACATTATGAACACTGAAATGATCTGGACGAGGATTCGCATTTTAAAAGGTTTCAATCTAAATTATAATGTTAATAGCTTTTAAACGCTATCGGACTACAGTTTATCGCAAACAAAAATTAAAAGAAATCAGAATTATAAGTATCCTATGTCGTTCCCCAAGGTTCAAACTATCTCCATACGAAATTTCATCAAGATCGATACAGCTGTTTAGTTGTGAAAAGGTAAAAGAAAAAGTGATTTTCGCTTTTTCTATTATCTTTTATCTACACTTATAATAAAGCAATAAGAACGAAAAAGCCTGTACAAAGAAGATAATAAAAAATGGTCTAGGGTACCTAAATAAGCTACAGAAAAAAAAATTGTCTGTCTGTTTATCTGTTTGTTTCTCTGTATGTTTGTTCCCGCATCAATCACGTAATAACTACTGGACAGATTGCGATGCAGTTTTCACTGTTGGACAGCTTAGGGTTTGACTTAAAATCTGGGGTACTTGGAATCTTAATCCAATGATTAGATGCCGAGCAATCGATAAAAAACTATTTCACGGCTGAACGAATTTTAAAGAAACATAGTATAATGTTGTATGGGCTACTTTTAAAAAAAGGCACTTTTTACTTTTTATGAGCAGGCGGGCAAAGCCGCGGCCATAGCTAGTTAGTACGAATATTAGAGTTATAAGGAACTAATATTAAACTGAAAACGCCGCAAAAGGCTCAATAGGTTTCGCCGTATCTACAAAGTAATAATTTATAACAAAAATCAGTTTGATCGACACCTACGATCAAGTTATCGCTGCTGATCGCGTGGTTTCATTTCCAAGGTTTAACCATTTACAAAAATCATATGACATCAGCAAATAACTGTCGATATCTAAACGTAGGAGAGAAATGCCCAATTTGGTCAGGGACGCGGCAAAACCGACTTGAAATCATAGACTGTCCAATAAAATAGCTACAGCTATCTACCCACGCTATCAGCGCGCTATCTTCCGGGCCCACTAACCTATATAAAATTCACCCACTTATCTGCAAACCTTGAACGCCCAATTCTCTCAGGAAATTGGCACGTATAATCTGAATTCGCGCCGCGACATTGAGAATAGTAATCTGTGAATCCCATTCATTTTTATAGAACAGAAAAAGAAACGGCGTGAAATAAGTGATGTGTCGTCTGGGTAGTATTTTACATGTAGAGTCGACCGTGCGGAAAATTCCCACGAGATTGGGTGTGTATTTAGAGACTCTGGTCCCGTGATTCTTTTTGTTGTCTGTATCATGCGTCGCGATAAAATAAAATCTCTTCTGGTGATCGTACGATGTCGCGCGTTTCCACACAATCACGCATCAGATGAACGTTCAGTGGACTAATATCAAAACATGTGCTATTTCTATTCAATTATAGATTTAGACGTGATATTAAAGGGTTGTTTGATCTTTTATTTGATTACTTAGTCCCTTCTATTCTCGTTCGAAGACTAATGTTTTGAACGAAGTGAAACGGAGACAGAATACAATTTCCATTTCTAGCGAGCTTATCGACGATTCATCAGTATATGTCCCGATGATATTTGCTCAGCCGATTCGCTAAAATCGCGAGGTGACTATGCGTCATTTAAATTGGCTGTGTCAACTAAAAGTGTTGAGAAGTATATGAAACCTGAAAACTGGGCAGAAGATGTCCACATAAAACCTTGGCGTAGTGGATTTCGAAAGCCACAGCCAGATACAAGTAAATAATAGTCATCAGTACAAATCAGAATGTCAGAGGACTTCGAACTAAACTTGACATTTGCAAGAAGGCTATATTAGTAGAATCAGCAGACTTATTCGCATTCACGGAGACTTTCCTGATAAGCAGCGTATGTGATGCAGAAGTGTTCCCCCAGGGGTACACGGTGCTGCGCCGAGACCGCGCCAGCGATGTAGGTTGGGGAGGGATACTGCTTGCCGTCCGACACCAATACAAAGTCCAACAAGTAGTTGACATAGATGGATACACGGACGATATTGAGATAGTGATAGGTATCGTTACGTTAAAGTACAAAAAACTTATGTGTTGTGTGGTATACATTCCCCCCAATTCTAGCGACGATAAATATCTAAATACTTTTTGTGTTTTAGAAAATGTTATTGCCAAATACGACAAATTTGATGTGTTAGTGCTAGGCGATTTCAATTTAAATTCTTGCAGTCAGAATGTTACTTTGAAATACAATTATTTGTTATCCTTTTGTAATTTAAAACAACACAATTTAATCTGCAATAAATTCGGTAAAATGTTAGACCTGGTACTGAGCAATCTGGACAGACTGGAGGTGAGTGGCGACACGGAGCCGCTAGTTCCCGCGGACGCATACCACCCGCCGCTTGCGGTGAGCGTGAGGAGCGAGCGGATGGCGCGGCCGCGAGATGGTGCGCGCGCGCCGTCGCTACCGGTCCGAGATGACGAGCCGCGCGAATGGAATTTTCGTAAGGCAAATTATCTATACTTGTATGCAGAGTTCTATTCTCTTGAATGGGACGACATTTTTAAAATTACAGACGTCGATGAAGCTGTATCTTTATTTTACAACAAGCTGAGTGAATGTTTTGAGAAATATGTACCTATAAAATTAAAATCTCCGTATGAATCCAAGTACCAGTATCCGACGTGGTTCACACCCGAAATAATAAAAATATTGAAGGATAGGTATTTTCATTTAAAGAAGTTTAAGGAATTAAAATTGGATTTTAACCGCGAACTATTTAAGTTTAATAGGCAGCGAGACAAAAAACTTATAGGTTTGGCTTATAACGACTATATCAGACGAACAGAGACGGATATAAAGGAGGATCCTAAAAAATTTTGGAAGTTTGTAAAAGATCAAAAAGCTTCGAGACAAACTCGTACTGAATTTGAGTACCATGGCCAAGCTGTGGCTGGGTTAGAAGCAGCGAATGCTTTTGCAAATTATTTTAGTTCTGTATTTTTACCTCATTTTTACTTTACCCGCTGCTGACGCCGAGCGTGAGGCAGCTGATCTGTTATGCTCCTCGCGGATTGCGATAGACAATATCGACTCATCCGACCTATCTGTAGCAATTCGTCGATTGAAGGCTAACTCATCTGCCGGGCCTGATGGTATTCCGCCTTTCATTTTAAAGGACTATAAACCTCTTCTTTTTATATTTAATTTGGCTTTAAATACATCTACCTACCCCAAAATTCGGAAAATATCTAGAGTCACTCCTATACCCAAGGATGGCTCCGGGTCAAAAGTTGAGAACTACAGACCTATAGCGGTGCTTTCCGCCTTCGGCAAGGTGTTTGAGTCAATATTCAACCGCTACATCACCAGGCAGGTCCAAACACAACTAGCCGAGCACCAGCATGGCTTCAGAGCCGGTAAGTCTACTACTACTAATCACATCAATTTTGTAGACTTTGCTGTAACTAAAATGGTTCAAAATATGCAAGTTGATGCGGCTTATTTTGACTTTAAAAAGGCGTTTGACCGCGTCCACAATGATGTCTTGCTCAGCAAATTCTCTGCGATAGGATTTACGCCTAAGTTACTGCAACTGTTTTCTAGCTATTTTTCCAGTCGTTTGCAATACGTACAACTTTCTGGGTACCGATCTGATCCTTATATGACCTGTTCTGGTGTAAGTCAGGGTAGCACGTTGGGACCGACCCAGTTGTTATCATGATTAATGACCTGCCGAAGGTCGTCAGGGCAGCTGAGTGTCTGATGTTTGCCGATGACCTGAAGCTGTATTTGGGTGTAGGTTGTATGGAAGACTGTGAGGCGCTTCAGAGGGATATCGATAGTGTGGTAAAATGGAGTGAACTGAACCATTTGGAATTCAACAGTTCGAAATGCAAAACCATTACATTTACCCTGTCACGGGCGCTTCTTCAGTATAATTATCACATTTCCGATGTCAATCTGGAGCGTGTCACACAAATCCGCGACTTGGGAGTGACGTTAGATGGAGAACTAACCTTTAATTAGCATATTTTAGAAATTTGTAAAAAATCTTTCAAGTCTCTTGGTTTCGTCATGAGAGACAGGCGTACAGATTCCGCGACAGAAATGCCATAATCACATTATACTACGCATTTGTACGCAGTAGATTGGAATATAATTGCTTAGTGTGGGATCCGCATGAGCAGAAATATAAAATTATGTTGGAACGCGTCCAGTGGAAATTCCGATTTTTATACAAAAAATTATATGGATACTACCCTTTTCTATATCCATCCCTGTTCGTCGCCGGAATGGTAGGTGACAACACGTTGGAGTTGAGACGTAAGTGTGCATTGTTGATGCACTATTACCTGCTACTCAACAACAAAGTTGATAACCCTGCTGCTCTGGCTCGCTGCTCATTGTTCGCGCCAGACCGGCTGCAGTGGAGGCGCGCGCGGCGCTTGCTTCAGGCACCGGCGGTGCGCACGCAAACTGCTAAATATGCTCCCACGGCCCAGGCCATACATTTGCTCAATGACCTGATTGCGCAGGAACCAGAAATTTATATCTTTTGTACAAAATTTAACCACTTTTAGAACCATTGTATCACTTTCTTATCTACTTAATATATGTACTTACTAGTTTTTATGTTATGCATAATAATTCTGTGTTTGACTTGCTGCGCGCTTTGGTGAATACTGTTAGCGCAGTAAATAATTTAATAATAAATAAATAAATAAATCAGGAAGTAGCTACAAATGGAAGAATATACTTATAAAATACTAGCTGTGCCTGCCCGCGGCTTTGCTCGCGTGGTCATTTCATTTAAAACAAAAGTACAATATTATGCTACATTTATTCGAAATTCGGGTAGCTGTCAAATAGTGAAAGCCGCCTCTCAATAGGTCCAGTTATTTTTACGTGATGCGCGAGAAAACATAAAGGAAGACAAATAAAAAAAAAAACTTATAGTAGCCTATTTTAAGTACTAGGCCATCCATACCAATATATAAAAGTGAAACGTTGTCTGTTTTTGTTTGTTTGGGGAGCTTTCACGCGATAACCGCTGGACGGATTTAGATGAAATTTGGAATGGAGATAGTTTATACCCTGGAATAAAACATAGGATACTTTTTATCCCGGAGAATTGAAAGTTTCCACGGGAAAACTGGAACATGCTCAATACTCGCTGTAAGGAACGGTTACCATGGAAAAGAAATAACAAGTCTATAAAAAAACATCAAGAGCGTTGGTTCCACAGATTAAGTATACCAACAACAATCCACAGAGGCCATTACCAAGAAGTCTAAGTCTACTGTTGCATTAGTTTTTAATATCCTAGAAGAACATAGGATGTTTTTTTCGCGATAAACTGTAGTCCGCGTGGACGAAGTCGCGGGCGGGTAAGCTAGTATTTTTATAAAATTTTCTTCTTTGTACAGATTTTTTGGTACTTACTGCTTTGTAATAAGTATAGATAGATGTGTATGTCACTGCTGGCATTGCGCCACTGCCAATTCCTGGTCCATTGTTAAACAAGTCTGTAGTCAACTAATCGGTTCCTGTCTGTAGGAGAGCTGGGTGGTCTACTAATGTTTCTTATTCGTCGGGAAAGGACGAGAGGGTCGAGTTATAAGAGACTTCCTGCAAAGTTTAGCTTCCATTGAGAGGAAGACCAAATTGGCGAACAATAGCAATGGTCCGGGGAACTGTTCGACGATTTAGATGATTTCAATTCTGGCATTTTTGTCCCGCACAGCAACGATGTCTATTCTCAGTTTATTTATTATATATAACCCCCGAATTCGAAAAGAGAGTGGTGTTATAAGTTTAGGGTGTGCATCATTGTATGTATCCGTGTCTGTGGCATCGTAGCTCCAAAACGAATGGACCGATTTTGATGGGTTTTTTGCCTGAAAGCTGATGTGATCGAGATGGTTCTTATGTGATTCACATGGAGGAGGGGAGGATATTTTGATGCGGTTTTTTTAATGGCTGATAGCTTATGTGATGCTTCTTAGCTATAATGGGGGTGTGGTTCGGGGGTTACATTTTTTTTATTTGTGCTTGTTATGTCGTACCACGCAGTTGTGGTGCCTCATTAAAATTACAATCTAGCCTAAGACTAATAAGTAATTTAACTTTAACCTTCTTCTTAGCTATAATGGGGGTGGGGGGAGGGTATATATATATATATATATATACACCTTTTTTTTATTTGTGCTTGTTATAAATGTACCAGTAAAACATATACTTCAAATCTCCGGGTCATCATAAACAAAAATAAATTCTTTTTTATATTTATTCCTCCTGTCCAGAGTGGTAAAAAATCTCTCTCTCTGTGGTCTGAAAAATTGATTATACTAGTAGTATTTTAGTGAATCTATTTGAAATTAGTTTTTTGATCAAATAGTTATTCCTGTTAGCCCGTCGCGAATCTTGTTTAATTATTTTATTCTCGTTCGAAACTATCGCTTGACGCGCAACCGCGCAAGGTTCCTAAGACACTCATCATTATCATCATCAGCCCGTGTCAGCCCACTGCTGGACATAGGCCTCTCCCAAAGCACGCCACTGAGCTCCATCTTCAGCTCTTCTCTTCCAACTGCTGCCAGTACAAGTTAAATAAACAGTGCATACCAGATCAGCTGCGGACTGCTATGACCCATAAGTAAGCGTAGCCTAGGATGGCACGGATCACGATCCACATTGACCGTGGCCTTGATTCGATATATAACCTAGATCCTGACGAAACATGATGTTGATTTTGTGACCCTAGTCGCAATGCAGATCAACTTCTGACAGACGGTATCAGCTGAGCATCGCACAGAATCCGAAAGCCGCAGTGGGCGTAGTGACGAACTAGTACATAAGTACGTATGACTCAGTCGGTTATTCCTGACATCCTGCCCCAATTACATGTAGCGCTGGTTAAGGGGAGGCAGCTCTGGAAGAGGCCGGAGTTCCTAGAGGACGCCGCTAAGTAGCTGGATTGAGAATACCTTAATAAAAGTGTTGCAAATATCGATTAGGAAAAACAATGTTTTTGCTATGCCTATTTTTAAAAGCTTTTATTTAACTTCACTTTTATGAATGTATCTATGTATTTCTGTCTGTCCTAGAATCTTGCAATTCATGTTTCGAGCACTTCCCGATTAGCTATCCGGCTGAAACTTTCAGGGTCGAGTTTTGTGAGCTACAAATCGATGAAAATGAAATAAAAAGTAATAAAAAACTGTTGATAAGTTATAAGCCGACTTAAAAAAAACGAGGTTCTGAAATTGATATTTATGTAATATTATTGAAAATGCGTAATATTCATACATGTTAGTCTATATGAGTATCTGAACAAACATACAAAATTTCCCGTATGTATGTTTGTCCACGTATATCTCGGAGACTACAAGTCCGATTGTAATTATTATTGTTGTAGTAGGTTCGGTATCTTTCAACTATGGGAATAGCTTTAGTTTTATCAAAATCGGTTAAGTAGTTTAAAAGATATGGACAGTTTCCATTATGGCTTTCTTCTTAGCGAACGGAATGAAGTACTTCATTTTCTAAGGCCTATTTAAAATAAACTAACAATTAAGAAACAAAACTACTTAAAAAAAGACACAAACAGACAGACCTCAAAACATTAGAACTAATACTTTTCAAGTCGGTTTGTTTTTTTTAATTGGTTTTTATTTGGCCAAGTTTTTTTTTTCGAGTCAATTAGTCAATGTTCTAGAAATCTTAATTAAATTTTAATCAGAGGTTAAAGAGCAGGGACTTGTACACTACATAAGTCACAGTTTTTCATGATAAATTATTTTAGATAAATTGTAATAACTGTGGGTAAGGCAAAAATATAATTTAACGTTGGTGTTGCCTCTTGCATGCTCGTCTGACAGTGACAAACGTAGTAGGTATTTCTAAAGACACACCTTCGAAACGTATCGGAACAGCTGCAGAACCCAAGGTTTCCCCCTAATTTACAAAACGGCGACCGACGTTAACACTGATTCAGCTAATCTAATTGATTACAAAATAGCCAATAAAAATTCTCGAAGACATCTTGGCCTTAATATTAAACACGTGGGATGTATTTCAGACTATTAACTGGATCTTTATAGAGCATGGCAAGACAGTATAGATAATAGCCAGCCAGTAAGGAGTGTGCGTAGTTCTGAAAGACAGATAAACAGATGATTCGATGATATTTAAAAAAACAGCTTTGTGCGAGTCGGACTCGCGCACCGAGGGTTCCATATAAACTTGTAGGTATGTAAACAGTTCGTTCATGACGGGAATCGAATCTCTCGAAGATTTAATTCATCATCATCATGTCAGCCTTTAGAAGTCCACTGCTGAACATAGGCCTGCCCCAAAGAGCGCCATGACGAGCGATCTTGTGCCACCTCCATCCACCGACTTCCTGCGATTGCTACAATGTCGTCGGTCCATCGTGTGGGGGGGTCTCCCCACACTTCGCTTGCTTGTTCGTGGTCGCCATTCGAGAACCTTTATTCCCCAGCGGTTGTCTGTTCTGCGAACTATATGGCCTGCCCATTGCCACTTCAACTTGCAAACTCTAAAAGCTATGTCGGTGACCTTCGTTCTTATAGCTCTCTCCATTGCACGCTGCGCAACTCTGAGCTTTTGTATGAGACCAATAGTTAGCGACCACGTCTCAGTGCCGTATGTCATCACTGGCAACACGCACTGATTATAAACTTTCTTCTTGAGGCTCTGCGGTATCTGCGACGAGAAGATATGGCGTAATTTCCCGAACGCTGTCCATCCGAGTTGGATTCGTCGGTTGACCTCTTTGTCGAAGTTGGATCTACCCAATTGGATCGTCTGACCCAAGTAGACATAGTGATCAACAGCTTCGATAATATCGTTCCCAACATAAACCGGCATGGGTACGACATGGGCATTTGACATGATGCTCGTCTTGCCCATGTTCATTTTAAGACCCACCTGTTGGGAAACAATATTGAGGTCACTGAGCATTGTGCTTAGGTCTTCCAGGGTTTCAGCCATGATGACTATATCATCAGCAAATCGAAGGTGTCGGAAATCCGTTCCAGTTCAGAAGCTTGAATATATCTTCCAGTGCAGAGGTGAACAGTTACGAAAAATAACGTCTTCCTGTCTCACCCCTTTTTGCAGCTGGATAGAATTCGTGCTCTGATCCTGAAGACGAACTGTCATGGTGGCCTTGCTGTACAAACACTTCAACACTTCAATGTACCGGTAATCAATCTGGTACCGCTGTAATGACTGTAGCACTGCCCAGGTCTCGACTGAATCAAAGGCTTTCTCGTAGTCCACTAACGCTAGACATAGTGGCCAATTATACTCTTCGGTCTTCTGTATAATCTGCCGGACCTTATGGATGTGGTCTACGGTGCTAAAGCCTTTCTGGAATCCAGCTTGTTCGGGAGGCTGAAAGTCGTCAAACCTACGAGCGAGACGGTTTGTAACTACTCTCGAAAACAACTTATAGACGTGGCTCAGCAGCGAAATGGGCCTATAATTCTTCAAGAGGGTTTTATCACCTTTCTTAAAGAACAAAACCACTACGCTCCTGTGCCACGCCTCTGGCGTAGTACCCTCGAAGATGACGGAGTTAAACAGCTTCTGAAGGACTTTAAGTACCGGTGTTCCACCCGCTTTCAGTAGCTCTGTCGTTATTCCGTCGTCCCCTGGTGCCTTGTTGCTCTTAAGCTGTTTGAGAGCCATTCTGATCTCGTATAGGCTGACGTCCGGGATATCTTCGGTATAATGTCGGGTCAAACGGGCTCTTGCATCGCTAGTCCTGCTAGGAGGACTACGCGATGAGATGTATAATTGTCCATAGAACTTCTCGAGTTCACTCAAAATCTCTGGCTTCGACGAAACGATGCTGCCACTGTCGGTTTTCAGCTTCGTCAACAGGCTTTGCCCAATAGAAAGATCTCTTGCGAACACTTAGGAGCCCTTGTTTCGCTCTATTGCGTTCTTAATACAAGTAGTATTATAGGAACGCAAATCGTGTCGCATTGACTTGGAGATCTGTTTATTAAGCAAGCTGTAACTCGATATATCCACTGAAGACTGCAGCCTCATCTCGCCTCGTTCTGCCATAAGTTTGAGTGTATACTCAGAGAGTTTCTGTGTTCTTTTTTTGCGGGGGAACTCTTAAAGAACTCCGACCCGACCGCGTGAACAATTTCCACCAGCCCGTTATTTAGTTCGTCCACTGTATCGCATTCGGTAAGGATTTGGAAGCGATTTTGGAGCTCCAACTGAAAGCTCTCGGGGTTTTGGATTTGGGCAGGACTTGGGCGAAGAGTAGATCTCATCAAACGAGACCTCTCCAGCTTTACGTTTATATTCAATGAGCCTCTTACCATGCGGTGATCACTGCCGGTCTTAACCCTGTTGATCACAGAGAAATCATTGAATATATGCTTATTGGTGGTCAAAATGAAATCTATCTCGTGCTTATGACCGCCGGGGTGCAGCCACTATATACATTGCTTCTTGGCAAATTTCATAATTCTACTTCAACGGGAAGTACCCCATAGGTTTTGTATCTCTTACGAGTATCATAGTATACTGCATAAACGGCCGTACTATTTTATTGCGTTGATTTAGAAGTTTTTTTTTCACAACTCCATGGGATTGCAGACTTGAGTATTTAATGTTGATTTCAGCTTGAATACTCCACGGATTTCAGAGAAAATTGGTTTTGAAAAATATACGGACGGACAATAAAGTGATTCTATAAGAGTTCTTTTTATCCTAAAAATACCAATCAAACTTTATAACGGTCTTGTAATTTTCAAAACTCAATTTCTAAGTTACGTGGTGCTGCTGATCCCCTCGATTCAGGTCTTCATATTATGCTACACATCATAAATATGCGGGTACGAAGAATTTCATCGAAACTGAATAAGCACAACTTAAAGTTTAAAGCTGAGTGCCAGTGATCCCTTCACAAACTGCAATCCGAGTTGAATAACTTTGGAACAGATTCACCGGTTTTTTCCGGTGTAAACTATACAAAAAACGTTCGTGAAACCACTGCTAGCATGGCTAACATAGCGATATTTCGAAGCAACCTTGTATCGACGAACTTTCTATAAGAAGATGCCTTACTGTCACGTCCCGTGATATCACCAGGAATGCGGAATATCATTTCTTAGCTGAGCAGATTTGCCTAGCAACAGTGTTACTGCTTTGATCTGAACTTGCGGTAAATCACTCGGACACTCTTTTGTAGTTTTATATTATATAGCAATATTGACAGTGTCATTGGCTTCCTTCATTGTTTCGTTTTAGTTGAATCGAGTTTTTAAATAAGTGATATCAATGATTATTGCTTTCATTTCCGCATTATAGTATTTGATAAGCGATGATGATTGTTAAAGCATTTCATGTTTTCCAAACATTGCCAACGCACAATTAACGCAGGTTTCGGCCGTAATGCTCCCAATGTTACAGTTGTTTCATCGAATTCTATAAATTATAAAATGATTTGCGTCTAATGTTTTCTAATGATGACCAGCTCTAATATAAATTACCATATCTTACATCGAGTTAGTTGTAGCACTTCAAACAACAATAATTTAATGTTAGACAACGTGTCATATAATTAGTATCACAGTACTTAATTACACCTATTTTTACCACAGAACATTTTGACATTTCTTATTGGATACCACGTATTTATTTTCCAGTAGGAATGACTTGGGCTCGTAACAAACATGTTATTATCACTTTCGAAAAGTCTACTACTTCACATGTGGAAAATTAAAAAATGTTACTGAAGACAAATGACAATGCCCAGTCACGCTAGAATCAAATACAGACAGATTGTAAATACTAGTAACGGTTAACTAAGTAAACACACATACGTATAAAAAAATAGAGTGAGAGTTTTCCCTTAACAAAATTAACGTTTCCCGTACCGGTTATTAGTTATTTATTAATCTCAACGTATTGATCAAACTCTGTATTGCCCAATCTTATTCAATATTTACGCGGCGCACCCTCGGCTTCACAATTGGGCACACCCTCTGTTATACACATCTATAAATATTACACGATATACAGCTAAAGCTATAAAATCACTAACCAGTGCATATATTTTTCTGCTTATTGTTATTGGACTTGTTCACGCATTTCCGGCGATATAATCGTAAAATAGAAAACCAAACAATAACAAACAAACTCGTATTTAGCAACTAAATTGTGTCCCTAGTTTGTGCTTTTGAATGGAAACTTCATAATTATCTAGGACGCTGAGACAAGAACTACAGTGCCATATCAAGAGTTTTAACCTTAACCGGTCGCTCGCATGCCAGCTCGAAAATAGGACCACTAGAAATTAAAGACGATACAATCAACAAAATAAGAAATAAAACTATTTAATTAACACGTATTAAAAGGTCAGTTTGTTAATCAACCACGCCGCAATAAAAATGTACGTTAAACCGGCGGCAGCCGCAGCTGACAAAAGAAGCGTTTTAAAAAGGATAAGCACTTCGACGATCGCAATCTCACGGGATATTCATTTAAAATTTATGACGATTCGAAATAGATAACATTTGAAAACTGCGCGCCCCTAGCGGCGCCGAACAATGCACTGCCTTTTGAAGATAACCAATAACTCTTTAGAATACTGCGCGAAAACGGGCGCGAACAATAAATTGGGAAAGAAATCTCCTGCCGCTCAGACCCACCCGGCCCGGATACTTCAGGAAGGTGAGCCACTATAGCTACACCCAATTTACTTTAAAGTTTATCGCCCGGGTACGCCATAATACATTTCTTGGCGCATTTAACATGGGCATGGCGGTTCGCTATTTATTTCGCGTGATAGTTAGCAACTATTCCGGATGGTTTATTATCAACGGCTAAGTTTCCGTTGTGCCTTTTGAATTCTTTATAAGGGCAGGGGGAAGTAGCAGTGGCAATAATTTCAAATTAGTCATTTCACGGTTTCAAATATTTATAAGTTTAATTGTCCTGCCGAGTCGCTCCGAGATTTACCGCCTACAACTCCGTCTATTCTCAACTGACTAAATTCTTAAAGCTCATAAATTAGAAAACAAGGTGTTCAATTAAATTTGTAAATTAGTTATCTGATGGTACAGTTACATGGTCTAATCAGATACATTTAGTTAAACAATTCGTTACAGATTCAAGGCATACTCATGGTCTGGTGGCTAGCCGACTAGCCATATCGCGTAGACAACTCTGTTAAAGTCATTATGTGAATCATACAGATTGTGTACGACGTGAACATGAACATGTAAATCAGTATTTAGACAGCAGTAAGGACATACGTGCTTATAAAGTTATAAGAAGTGCAGAACTTCACAAAATAATCGTCATCATTGGTCTTTGTCATCTCCTAATGATGATTCGATTCATAAGTACAATCTGGTGTACGATTAAATACGTATACGTACACGACTCTTGTATAACTCAAGTCCCTAAAGTCTTATAAATGGTTATCAAGCACTAGAAACTATTCAGCAGAATGCATCGTCATTTGTTAAGACATATGAACAAGTTTATAACTAAAGCAAAGTACCTAGTGCTGTTATAGAAGAGATGCGATCCTGTAGTGTTGATGCCATGGCAGGTATTGTACTATCTAATGGCCTAGCCATATGTTTAAAATATCATGGACGAGCTTTACCAGGAGCTTTGTAAACCAGGTTGCCCACCATTATGAGAAGGAAGGTCGCCTTCTTCTTTTACCTGCAGTGAGGATTCCAGTACCTACTAGTTTCCAAGCTCTTCGAGGGCAACATTTCAGGAAGAAAAATGCCAAATATCAGTGACTCAGCGTGAGATCGCGAGAAATTTTGCCTAATGAGCCCCAAACGTCAATTTGAAGAAGACACACAATGGTACAGTTTGCTGTCATAATCCCCCAATGTCATAAATCAACCATGATATATAAAATGTTGTTGGGGAAAACGAGAGTAAAGTTTTTGAAAATTTACACTGTCCCGAGCAGTGGGGACAGCCTGTGTGGATTATTACAATAAACCCACTTGATGATGATGAACCAGGCCTGCGTTTGAACAAGATCTCAATTGAGAAGAAGCGATGTGATTAAAAGTACAGCACTTTCGCCAAGTCAATAACTATATACTCAACTGTATTGTATATTTTCGCAAATCGTTACCGGTGCCTTTAAGTAAACCTGAGCCTGGTACAGTATAAAGTGTAATTTAAAATTTTCAAAATCTCAATTGCAAAATGCAAGCCGTGTTCATGGTCCGAGGAATACCTACGCAAACTGTACAATGAGCTTTTGAATACTAATCTTTATCTTTTATTGCATCTCGATTATTGTTCTCTTATGAACATTGTATGATGAAGGGAGACTTGATGATTGTAAACTACCTTTTTATTACACATCTGGAACAAATGGCGATTAATAAATTGTTGGAAATTGTTAGTTTCAGAGTAAATTATGAAATTAATTATATTTAAGAGTTCGTAGAATAAGTTAATAATGTTTAAGCTATGACTTAATAACAACGCGGAAACCAGCTGATCTCTTAACATTTTCTTCTCGTTTATCTTTGTTAATAGCCTAGGTGTTTATAAAATATGTTAAAATACAAAAAAATATCGTTGCAAAATGTAATCGACCACCTTGTGGAAAGTAAACTGCTGTATGTACTTAAGTACCCAAGACTTGATAAATTCTACAAGAAAAACAAGCAAGTAATAATGTTTTTTTTTTGTTTGAACTTCCAGTATCCTCCGATATAAATCGGAGACTTTGGTAAGGTTGTTCAATTTCAATCAACTTAATATAATTTGTTCGTCAATATTGTAATTTGATTTACAACATTGTGTAAAATATGTTAGTAAATAAACATCATAGGTTAGTCAATACAGGAAATTGTACAATTATAAGATAGTAGATGTCAACTGAGTACTTAACTATAACTTCTTAAATTTGTAAATAATATGTAGTAGTGTAACTTTAGTGACAACTTGACCTATTTCAATATAATTCTGTTATAGTGCTGTGTGCATGTATTGTTAGTAATATTCTTAGGAATATACGTAATACATGCGTTTCTTACCAACTTTTTATATGGAATATTATAAAGTGACTCTCAGAGTCACCTTGTCCTATTTCGTTTTATAGCATCTTTGGCTACTTTTGTGCAGTATAGTTCCAAGTACGGCCTGGATTTTTTTCCAGACAACATTTCATATAATGTTATCGACGTCAACTTCATGTTAGTTGATGATTCCAGGTCGTACCTGATAGCATCGTACTTCGGGCACTCCAGCAGCAAATGTAGTATTGTCTCCTCTTTTTCTTCTTCGCAGATACATGACGGACTGTCTTTGCACTTGAAGCGGTTCAAGTACGCCGAGAATCCGCCGTGACCGGTCAACACTTGCGTCATTATTGGGGTAAGTTTCATCTTCCTCACGATTTTATGAGCCTTGGTTATCTCAGGGAGGAACAATTTTGTGATTCCTGCAGTACCACCTTCTGTGTACCTACGACCCCATATCTCAATTGTCTGTTTTCTGATTTTAAATTTAGCATGAGACACGGGACGTTTATTATAGTGGGCTGAAATGTTGGTATCAAGGGCAGTTTCTTTGGCCAGTTCATCTGCACGTTCGTTGCCCTCGACTCCGACGTGGGCCAGTTCCAGTAAAAAAGGATAGTAAACCCTTTAGCCTTGAGACCAGCTATGTTCTGTCTAATAGCAAAAGCCAAGGGATGGAATGTGTCCGGGTTCCGAATGAGTTTCAGAGACGACCTCGAGTCAGTTAGTAAAGCCACAGTATTTTGCTTCATTCTATTTAGAAGCTCCGTAGCTTGGTATAACGCATAGAGTTCAGCTTGAAAGACTGTGCAGAAGGATCCAAGTTTCATCTTCTGGGTCATCGTTTCGATTCCTCTGATCCTGTAGGTGTAAGCAGCTCCTACTTTTCCGTTAATCTTGCTCCCGTCTGTAAAAATCTGTGCATCAGGGATGTGATGTTTTTTGACGGTTTCTGGTTGCAAGTCACTTATGCACTCAAATTCTATATTGACCTTCTTGGATGGGTGTGGAGCCTTCATAAAGCTCACTCGTTCTTCTATTTGTGTTTCAACATAATCTGGGAATGGCTTACCTCTTTTGATCTCGTAAAGCTGAGCCGCTTCTTGGATCCTAAGATCCAATGGAAGCAAATCCGCTAAAACAAGTGCTGCATTTAGGGAGACAGTTCTATAAGACTTGCAGTTTTTTTTAGCAAACCCTCTTTGGACAGTGTTCAGTTGTTTTTGGGTCATGACTTTTTCAGTTGTTGGCGCCCAAACACTAGAAGCATACATTACAATTGGCTCTATCACTGCTATGTATATCGTCTTGATGATCTCCGGGTTCAGCCCCCAATATATCTTGGCCGTCCTTGCAAGCTGTTTATAAACGTTGGTGGCCTTACGACAGACGTTACTCACATGGCTATTGAATGTGAGCTTCTTGTCTATCGTAAGCCCCAACAGCTTGATTTCGTCTACCATATGGATAGCTTTTCCGCTCATGTGTATAAGTGGGATGTCAAATTTGAGCTTTTTTGTTATAATGATCGCGTTAGTTTTGTGAGCGGCAAATCTAAGTTTGTTCTTGATACCCCATGCACACGTGCAAGGGTGTCGTTGGCATCCTGTTGTATTTTTGTGGCTGACTTTCCGGAGAACACCAAAACGACATCATCTGCGAACGCCTGAGTGTACACTCCTCGTGCGTCTAGATCGTCAAGTAGAGGATCCAGCAGCAGATTCCATAATATTGGACCTCCTATTGACCCTTGCACGCATCCTTTGCTGGTTTGTTTTTCGCAGGTTTGACCTGCGTAGCGCACAATTACTTTCCTTTCTTCGAAGTAATGATAGATAAGTCGAACTAGGTTTAATGGGCACTTCTTTTGGGCAAGTTGACACTTAATTGCAGGCCACCAGGCACTATCAAAAGCACCCTCGATATCCAAAGAAACCAAGACTGTTATTACCTTATTTTTTAGATTGTTCCTAATATGCTGCATGAGATCGTACAATGCATCTTCCGTGCAACGTTTTGGAACGAAACCGTACTGCCTGGTGTTCATCCTTGGCAGTATGTGCCATTTAAGTCTTCTTACCATCATTTTTTCGAGGACTTTCCCTAGTATTGACAGCAAACCAATAGGTCGGTACGATTTCACTTGGCTGTAATCAGTTTTTCCTGGCTTTCTGATCACCAAAATAGCGGCTTCTTTCCAGGGCGAGGGAAACCAAGACAGGGACAAGCATTTATTTGCAAATCTTAAAAATACTTTTAGATCTGCATATATTGCCCTGCGGCAGATATCCGCGGTAAAGCCATCTGGCCCGGGAGCCTTTTTGGGGTTGAAAGTGCTTATTGTCCTTATAAGTTCTGCCTCCGTGAAGGGTGGATCTCCGGTGTCATCTAGTGTTGAACTGCTGATCATTCCAGCTTTAGCTCTAATAGTTGCGTGGATATCATTATCTTCGTTTCTATTGTCATCTGGAAAAAATGTCTGTCTGTCTGTGCTTTCTGTGCTTCTTCTTCATATTTGTTTTTCGATTGCAGGTATTCTTCTACTACGTGTAGTCGTCTGCGAGGAGCTGCGCAAGCTATCATTCGTCTCTTCGTGATCATTTCTCTCTTCAAGCGTTCGAGTTCTTCATTCCACCATGGTAAGTAATTTTTCTTTTTATTAATTCTGATTAATGGTATTGTATTTTTACAAGCAATTTGAACACATTCTATGTACTTTTTAACTAAAGTTTCCAATTCTTCTTTAGTTAGTAGATTTGAAATATTTTCAGGTGTAATACTATTTTCATCCCGTGTCATTTTTACTTTCTCGGTGAACCGACTCCAATTCGCTTTTCGTGTAAAATAAAGACGTGTCGTGTTTTTAGGCCTTTCCTCAGTGGGCTTCTCTAGACATAGATTGAAAGTAATAGCGTTGTGATCTGCGCTGGTAACGGACTTATCGACTTTCCAATCCCTGACGCAGTGCAATAGACTCTCCGTACAGACTGTTATATCGACGTAGCTGGTGAAAATGCGTCCTCCTCGGATTGTGTCGAATGTTGGGACAGTCCCTTGGTTTAAGATGTGCATATCTAATTCGTCTATAACACCCCTAAGTTCTTTGCCTCTGGTGTTTTCTACTTTGCTGCCCCACCATGTGCTCCATGCGTTTACGTCTCCACCGACTATGATCTTGTCAGTTTGCATTAATCTCTTAACTTATCCAGGTAGGGTTCAAGCGGCATACATCCCTCAAAATAAACCTAAACAACTCCAACCATACATTTGTTGGTTTTTAAAATGGTCATCACTACATTTTCCGTGTTTATGATTAAATTGTTAAGAATTTCAATGTCGTCGTCAAATATAATAATAGCTGCCTTTACTGGCTTTGTTCTGTTTGGTCCACATTGAATAATTCGAGTGCCTTTATACCAAGCGGTATCTTTCTCCCTTTTCTCCTACGTATGGTTCTTGGACTAGAGCAATGCAGAGTTTTCTTTTTTGTGCTTCGAGGAAAATTTCTTGGGTCGCAAGTTTTTTATGCTGCAGATTAGCTTGTATTATTTTGTACTTTTTCCTCTCATCCTTATTATTCATTGAGGTAACGTTTTTGTCGGTGTTTTGTGTGGAGCCGTTGGCGTTAACAATACGCCACGCTTGATCTGGCTATTATGTCCCACTTTTTGCGTATGGGGCAGTCTCCGTCGAATACATTATGTCCAGTCTCGAAGTACTTGGCTACTTTGCAATTACGACAAGATGGTGTGTCACCTACAACATAATTTGGACACTTCACTCGCAGATGGGGGCCTCCACAGAAACTACATAAGTCAACCGATTCTTTACACAGCTTGCGGCCGTGCCCATACCGCAATACAAGTAATAATGTTGGTAACAAAGAGTTAATAAACACTCTTGTTGAGCTAATTTTGTGGTGTGCTCTTTTTTTGCATGTCTATAAACAAGATGAAAGCATTGTTTCCACGACTGGCGTAACTTCTTTAAGACCAAGATAATTTAAATATCCAAGACAGGCGGAGTACACTTTTTGGCGCAAGCGAACAGATGAAGATTTGGCACAATACTTGCTAGATGGGTCAATTGGATATCCGCCAAAGGCTATACAGTCCGGAGATTAATGGCGCAACGGAGAGGACTTGCACTCTGCAGTGGATGGAGAAAAGTTGAATAAGGAGATGATAATACGAAGACTTGGGAGACCACGTGACGTCCACGTAGCAAACGTAGCGTAGGACGCCCTATGGCCAAGTGGAGTGACAACCTGCGAAAAGCGGCTGGTAGAAAATTGATGAGGAAAGCTGTAGAGCTCAGTGGCGTGCATTAGGAGAGGTCTACGTCCAGCAGTGGACAAATATAGGCTGATGATGATGAATATTAAGACTAATGAGCTGTGACTTTGTGTTCAGGAGATTGGCGTAACATCGTGAGGCGTAAATCATGAAAAGAGATAATTACGACCCTCATACACGAGGAAAAAGACTAAAGGAGAGGAACACTAATTCTAGCTAAAATGATGAAGTTTATGGAAGAGGAAGTCTGAATTTTGTGCGCTGAAATTGATGGCTTATGAGAAGCCATAGTTTCAACAGAGGATGGAATGCCAGCGCAACCTAAGCTGTTAGACTACTTTATCTCAGTCTTCCTGGATAATGCCGTCACCACGACGTCCTTACCAGCCCATCTCAGGGTACAATGGCTAAAACATCAACACTAAAGAAGAAGTTTCAACAGTTTAATAGACTTATTGTTGGGATTTGACTCTATCAGCACATGAAAGGTAAATTTCCTTTTCAAACTCCAAGCATAGGAACATATTTAATTTACCTAATTTTATTGATTTGATCTATTTATAATATTTTATGTTTTTCTCCTTGTTCATGAGAATTTACAATAAAATACTTTGACTTTGATTCTGTCCGTATGAAATTAACTGCTGTATACAAACTAAACTGCATATAAAATATCACTCAATTCTATTAAACTATCCCCGGCACTAAAACTTCAATCAATATTAGTCCAGCATTACTTATTCCATAAGACGAATTGTCGGAAATAACTCGGGGTTGTAAAATGTTTAATGCACTTGCAAAACGGTGTCGTCGTGCACAGGCTTCGTAGGACGCAGTCTTAATGTTATGCCATTCTAGAACCTTGTCACACGAATTCACTTATGTCTTCCTAATTATTGATAGACATGCGTCTAACCACTAACCACATTATCGAAGCTGAAGGCACGCTTACATGGAAGAACCTATTTTACTAGTACGACACACTCATACATTTTATCGCGAATGTTTTCGAGATTTATATCATAAAACGATTTTTAATTTCACAAAAAGGTTATGATAAGAAACAACTTAAAATACCTATCTAGGAGACAAGCATTTTCAACGACCTCTCCGTAGACATCTTAGAGACATCTCAGTGCAGGCAGCGATAGATTCGTCCTCACCATCTTCCAACACAATTAGACACAGACACCGACCTCGCCAACGAGGTCGAAGGTTCTTCTCGAAGGTGTATTCCGAATCGGTGGTCAGTTAATAATTCATTAATTCAAAGGGCTCCAGCCATTTCATCAGGGCCCCCTCGATCCACTACCTAAAAGTATCGATCCAGGGGTATTTAGTCAGACCCCCCGTAATCAATGGCAACTGTCCGAGGTTCGTACCCCCTAAATTCTCTTGGGCAAGTAGCCAAGACTTAACTTTGGCGTGCGCCTTCTGCGTCACGCATTGCGGCGGAGCGCTTTCGCACCCGCCCCACCGACCCGACGTCACCACCGGTGACGCTGTAGAGGTTAGTTATAGACCAACAGAACATATCCTTTCTAAAAAACAAAAAAACAAAAAAGCATTGTCAATAAATAAAATGTATTTCCTTAGAGCAACAAGGTTCTAGGTTCGACCTACTTTTCGGTTTTGTTCATTGTAGATCGGAGAGTTCACGTCAAATTTAATATGCGGCCGTAAAAACAAACGATTCGGTCAATAACATTTGTAATAGGGGTGGGTTTTACGATCAGAGATCTAAGGGCGGGTGCCAGTGCGTTGGACTTAGGCTTGCTGCAAACTAGCGGTTTTCGATATTTACTAAATTTATATGCTAGCGTTGGAGTGGTGCACTATCTCAACCAGGTGTGTGGCGATGTGGTTGACAATGTTAAACACACGAATCTACACTAATATATAAAAGTGACACGTTGTCTGTTTGTTTATTTGTTTGGGAAGTTTCAACGCGATAACGGCTGGACGAATTTTAATGAAACTTTGTAAATAGGTACTGTACAATATAGAGACCAACTAGATACTTTTTATCCCGGATAATGGTAAGTTTAAACGGGAAAACTGGAAAACGTAGATTACTCGCTGTAAGGAACGGTTGCCATGGAAACGAAATAATAACTAGTCCATCAAAAGTTTCTGATCGAAGGTCAAAAGACGTCGGTTCTATACCTTTGCATTGGTTTTTAATATCCTAGAAGAACACATGATGTTTTTTTCGCGATGAACTGTGGTCCGCGCGGACGAAGTCGCGGGCGAAAGCTAGTCTATAGCATATGCTATAAGCTGCTAGTATATGCCCCCTGCCCATACACTGTAGAGGCCGGTAGAGGCCAACAACAAGTAGTCCTTCCTAAAAATAGCGTATAGGACTCTATCTGAACCCTAACATTGCACGAATACCAATTACTTAGCATTGTTTATGCAATTCTTGCAGTCGTACGTCGTGCACGAGTGTTTGATAACAAATATGTACTTACTTAGTGATGTAATTTTATCTCAATTGACTGCCGTTGATGAATGAAATATAAGTGCAACGTAATTTTATCGATGTAAATATCACAGAAATTGCCTGACATAACATATTATCATTACAAAAGTACAATGCAAAAGTATTTCAGTGAACATTGTCATAAATTTCAACACACTATGTTCGTTGTACAAATCTGAGAACTAAATTAATCCTACGACCCTGACACTCATTGAAACATAACAAAAGAGACATATTTCTAATCACAGGAGCGATAATATTATGACAAGTTAATTCAACATTATGACAAGTTATTCCAACATTATGATACGTCGCTCAAGGTACGACGCGACACTCGGTGTGTCACCGCCCTAACCACCGGCGTGGTTACTGCAGTTATCAAATCTGTGGATAGATTGCATTGCGTGCCCGGTCTGACGGCGCACGTTACTTAGATATTGCATTGCACCGAGCGCTCGTAAACTATAAATAATTAATGTTCATGTGTATGTATCTGTGGTATTGTTTATTTTCTGCACTTTGTAGTGGTACAGTGGGATCCAGTAGGGGATCTAGCTACAAAACGAGGGCCACGTCTGAACGCAAAGCTGTATCGAGTTGACGATGATAATGCCACTATCATATCTATCCGGCCTTCGAGCAATGTGAACAGCCCATTTTGTCACGTTTCCACTGCTGGGATAAGTGTTACAGTATGAAGACCTTTCTTAAAATAATATATTAAAATCCTGAGTCAGCAAGTAACGAGGTAGGTGATGGGTGTCAAGTGACTTGCTCTTTGAATTTCGTGGTTTTATCTTGGGCCGATTCCTCTTGCGGTTTTCCTTTACGTTTGAGATTGTGGCAATTTCGCATAATTTAATAAATGCGTATATACCATTAACCGAGCAGAGCCCGAGAATACCAAGTTACTAAGCAAAAGTATATTATATGGGCTGACATACTCTGAAATCAATTCGTCCTTATCGCGAGGCCAAGATTTAGGTAAGTCCAGTGAACGTTTGCACTTTCCAATGTTTGAATTGAGTCCAGTGACGTGGCCTGTTGAAATTGAAGCGAGCCAAGATTGAAGTTTTATTAGTTTTGAGAACACTCAATGCACTTGTTTGTTTTGATTGTGGAGTAAATTTCATTCATGCAGTTTGTACTATGTACTCTACTACAAGCAAAATATATTCATTCATAAACTTGTCGGTTCCGTCCGCCTCAATTATTATAAGCTTTTATTTAATTTGCAATGTTTGTATGTATGTACGTTTGTTTAGGTCAAATCTTGCGAGCTGAATTTGAACCACTTCCTCTTATCCTACGGAGTTGAATTTTTGCATGTTGGTTCAGTTTCGATGACAATGCATTTTTATGGTAAGTATAACCTGAATAAACATCCAGGAACAGCTCCAGATAATGGAAGACTTTGTCACGATTTTTTTGCACACATTCTATTAATCTAGCCGGTTTGAAGTTTCATAATTATATGGCTGAAGCACTACGGGTTGGCTCCTGACTTGGGAACTCCTTAACGTTTAACAGCACAGACACGAAATTTTGTGTACGCATTATATTTTGATAGCCAGTTTGAAGTTTTACCATGACATGGCTGCTGCACTCCGGGTTGTCTCCTGATTAGGGAACTCCTCAACGGTTAACAGCATAGACACGAAATGTTGTAAACGCATTTAATTGTAATACCCCGTTCTAAGTTTCATCATGACATGACTACTGCATAAAAACTTTTTTTTATATGTTTTTAAATTAACTTATTATTCTTATAACGTGGGTTATAAGAAAAATAATAGGTACTAACTTACCTACTAATTATATTGTTTCGTGTACAAATAAAGCTTTATTATTCTCTTTTGCTTACTTTTGGTATGAGGCAGAGCTGGACTCTGGTGTCAGGTCAGAGTTTATCAGACCACCTGAGGGCCTCTGACATGGCTAACGACTGTTATCAATTATCAATATCAATCAATAATAGCCGGTACCGATCTCTTGACGTGCCTTCCGAAAGCACGGAGCGATGAAAAATCCGCACAAACTTAGGAAAGTCATTAGTGCGGAGCCGAGGACCGAACTCGGTATCGTTGGATACTAGCGCGCACTAGTGAACATCCCGGCTACCATCACTCTTTTTTAACTTATCAGGATGTTAAACATGAACTCAAAAACTTTTATTAAAAAAACAGTTATTCTTATTTTTGTATTACAAGTCAAATAAAAACCTAATAAAGAAAGAAAAAAATATAGCTATAAATATTATTAACTAGCCTGGTTCAACCAGTACTTCAACAAAGAGCTTTTGGTTACGTAGTAACATTTAATAACCCGTGTTTAGCTGGAGCACCCAGGAAGTATTAGGTAAAGTCAATTCAGTTTGTTTTAAATGTTATCTTACAGAATAAATTCACTCCAACTAGGAATCTCTGTATCAATAAGACTTCACTGGAAAATGTCAGAAGACCAGGTAAAATAATGAAAAAACACTGCCGATGATTCAAAGTTGTTAATACTTGGAAAGCATACGAACTTTGGAACCACACGGAGCAGGGGCAGGTAAGCGAGGCAGGTAGTCATATCATCCGAGTATAATCGGACCACAGAATAATGTAAACATCACATCCGGTGACCGACAGACCGACCAATAAATAACATTTACACTCGAACATTGTAAATAGCCGATACTATTCTACTGATTCTACAATCACAAAACTAAAAAAAGGCAAAAAAAGTAAGACACCCCTTAACATAGTTCGTTGACTTTCAGTTTTTATTTTTCACAATATGGCGTCTGGTTGTCGCCATATTGAATTTTGATTACTGTCATGTCTATAGTGACACTCGCAAGATTAGGACAAATCGATTGACGTAAGAATCATCAAAATCGGCCCACGCATTTGATTCTTAGACCGCCACAAAGGAACAGACTTACATACGTACACATAATAGGCTGAATACCGTTCTTTGCGTTGCGCAGTCTGGTAAAAACTTAAGGTATGTGACTTGCACACGTACTAGGCAGCAGCTTGGTGGATTACGTACTAGGCCAGCAGCTTGGTGGATATTATGTCTGTGGTAGGGGTTAATGAAGGATGAACGAAGAGGTAGATTGTGTTTTTCTTAAGCGTCTAAGCGTCTTCATTCTATAACAAACGATAGCCCACATTCACGCTTTTTTCTTTTTTTTTTTTTTTTTTGAGGTTGGTGCTCAACAAATATCTCAATGAAGAATATTTTTTATTCACAATAGATATTTTTCTGGGAAATCGAAAGCAAATTACCCTCCTCGGAAATCCGCGCAATTCATCACGGCGAGTTATTTTTAGTCCTTTCATTCTTTGTCTGCCAATTTCAATAATTTAAGTCATAAATCACGTGGTTCCTTTGATATAAGTATTTCCTTCGCTTAGAGGACCTCTGATTTTCGGCGTGCCCTTAGAAGGTTAATGTCAATCAATAAACACGACACCTACGCTTTTCTGGGTTTACATCAAAAGAGCAAAAGCCGAAAAATTAAGAAATTTATCAGGTTTAACTTCAGTATACTTCTTATATATAAACCAAAAAGAAACAGTAATTTCTAGTTAAATCAATATAATATATCCAGTTCAAACCACGCGAAGGTAACCGTCCGCCATCGCATACCATTTCATATACATATCTACGATTCCCGGAATTTGTTCCACCAATATTTGCTGTGGGTATTAGATAAGCACGATCCACGGTTCGTATTGAGTTCGGGATCAATAGCTTTGGCGTCATTTCATGCCCCTCGGGATTGAAGGGCCACGTAAACGTGGGCTTGTGAATTTACGTAGGTGCTTGAAAATCAACAGCCAAGCGAACAAATACTAACTTTATATTCGTAACAAACGCAAAATTAAAAAAATGCGTAGTATACTGAATTGAAACATCTTCATTTGTACATCTTCTATAAAATTTATAATGTATTTACTGTTTATGTGATTTATGTGTACAATACAGAATATAAGAAAGTGTGGACATGTTCAGTTACTTTTGACTGTACTAAATAATGAGCTAATCTATTATATATAACTAGTCGCATATAAAAAAACAACAACTCTTAAAAGAAAAATATTTAACGGTGAAGGTCCAAATAGCAAGCTATTTCTCAATTTTTGTGTATCACACGACATTAAACTAATATCAGGAAAATGGTAAACAGGGAATAAAACAGAAATATGCACAAACAACGCTATTAAAATTTGAATCCCCTACACCTAATCTTTGATGTATAAATTAATCTGTCGTCTAGACGAAATTGTTTATTGCACGCTAACAGAGAAGATTTACAGTGCCCTAAGAGTCCATGAAAGAGGGAAAAAGGTGGTACGCAGCATGAAGCTTTGTGGATTTATCTCCATATTAATAGCACTTAATGCAATACAACTAAGGGGAGGCTGGGCCATACGAAAAGCCAGACTAAAAGATGACGAAAATAAGCAATTCGTTTTGCTAGGGACGAGTTTTTGTCGGAGCACTTAGAAGCAGTATTATTTGAGTTAATTCTGTAGAATTGAATGCTTATTTAACCTGCATGTTTAAACAAACAGGCAAAATGTAAGTGTCGTTGAAGCAAAGAGCTTTCTGCGAAAACGTCAACATGCTCTGTAGAATTTCCTTTAAAATTAACAGGGCGACTTTTACGCAACATTTCACAAAAGCATCATCCCAAATCCAGTAACAAGATGTCTCGGACTTAAGACTTCCGTATTTCGCGTCGACAGGACAGGAAAAGCCATCCAGCTTTACTGCTTATCTACTAAAGATGGGGTTGACGCCGTCGCGTCGCGCTGTATTCAAATCCTTCGCGTTTATTGGTCCATAACTCAGAACTGGCGTCGTTACGAGCATCCGACATTCCACTAAGATTAAACCAGGACCCTGCAGCTAGACATGCTCCTAACTGTCCGAACGTGCCCAGAATCCGAGGGGCGAGACTAAAAAGTACCCGCTAATTTTGTTAGGAAATGAACAGCTGGCGAATTTAAAATGAAGACTTTTTTTATTGGATTAATAACTCAATTTCGTAGGTGATTACATCATAGAATGGGCAGGAGCTGTCGTAGGAAGGGAGCGGTCTTTTGGAAAGAAAAAGTATGTATGATGAAAATAAAAGCAGTTTTATTAATCTTATTATGACCTAAGCAGTTCTGCTCGTCGATCTTCACGTGACGTCTCGTCGGCGACGAACTACCTCATTTGGAGCTGGTGTATTTGGTGACAGCCTTGGTGCCCTCGCTGACCGCGTGCTTGGCGAGCTCGCCGGGAAGCAGCAGCCTCACGGACGTCTGCACCTCCCGCGAGGTGATGGTGGAGCGCTTGTTGTAGTGCGCCAGACGGGAAGCCTCGGCGGCGATCCGCTCGAAGATGTCGTTCACGAACGAGTTCATGATCGACATAGCCTTGCTGGAGATACCGGTGTCGGGGTGGACCTGCTTGAGCACCTTGTAGATGTAGATGGCGTAGCTCTCCTTACGTTTGTGTTTTCTCTTTTTCTTGTCGGTCTTGGAGATGTTCTTCTGGGCCTTGCCGGATTTCTTGGCGGCCTTACCGCTAGTCTTGGGCGGCATAATTCCTGTTATTCAATTAGTTAACGCGTTTAGTATAGAAGAGACCGTGTCGGCATCCGGCTAACGAACGAATGTTGGGGCTGTAGGGGTTTACACCGAGTTTTGTTATGAGCGCACTCAGCGACTAGCGCAAGCCAAGTACAGCGCTCTCGTATCGAATCGACCAATAGCGGCGGACGCTCGCGTAGGTTCAGAGAGAGACGAGAGCATACCTGTCGCCGCGCTCGCTCTTCATCGTGCATTTAGATAGTCATGCCCACGTCATGCTTAACTAATCATCTCTTAAATGACTAATTTTCTGAATTAAACATTCTTTCGGTATATATATTTTACATACTTTAGGCATGCTAACGAAGAAGACAACTTAAATAAACCTTAATCAGAATTTAGTCTATGATATCATGATCTGATTCGTCTAAATCAATTACAAAATAAATCTAGAACATTTTTACTCTGTACCGTCACGACTTTTGTCTGGATCTAATTACAGGGTTAACTGGATCCAGAACAAAAACGCGAGAAAAACTAGTTCGCATTATTAGGGCCGATCAACTATATAGAGGCAATAGAGGGCATTGAAGGGTCACAAACGTAAGGCCTGAATGTTATCACCCGTACGTGACTACGTTTTTCGATGAAGTAAAATTGTCGAACATACATAAAACATACCGTTGACGGCGTTTTACAGGGCTTTTATTTTCAACTTATTCGCTTGGAGGAATCTTTGGCGCGTGATGAAGGACTCAATTTTGGTGGGGTATTTCTATGTTGGTAATTTTGCATGGTGCCATGCCTGAAGTGGGAACTTAACAGGATAATGTCAATTCCAGTGAGGGTTTTTTTATGTATAATGTACTACGTATCTATAGACCTCCGTTAGACCACAATCTCATGTGATGTCGTTTATAAATTGAAAGTATTATGTATTTCTAACCATTCAAAAGTTAACATTAATTGTTCCTATTTGATATAATTATATTTTGAACTAGCTTTCCCGCCCGCGACTTCGTCCATGCGGACTACTGTTTATCGCAAAGTATATTAAAAACCAATGCAAAAGTAGGTATAGCACCAATGCTTTGATGTTTTTTGACATACTCGTACTTGTTATTTTGTTTCCATGGCAACCGTTTCTTACAGCGAGTAATCAAATTTTTTCCAGTTTTCTCGTGGAATCTTTTCCGGGATAAAAAGTATCCTATGTTTTATTCCAGGGTATAAGCTATCTCCATTCTAAATTTCATCAAAACCCGTCTAGCCGTTGTCTTGTAAAAGCTTCCCAAACAAACAAACAGACAACGTTTCACTTTTATACATTGGTATTAAAGAACGTAGGCGGTGATGTGGCCGCAGATCTTTAAAAGTCTAGCCTTGAATATACCCAATTTATGAAGTTGCGAGTCACAAACCTGTTGCTTTTATATATTGTTTATACAAGAAAGAAGGCATAGAATTCTCCCCTACTGTCTACGCACTATAAATAAATCTGGAATTAAAGCGCTTGGTACGAATTGGCAGAATGCTTTGTCTACGAAGGACGGGGTGATATTTCACTGATCGAATGAGATGCCTTTGTACAGTAATGGCATGATTCTCATTAAGTCATCCTGATGACGTGTGCGATCTTAGGTCCCCTCAGTAGGGCGTCCAGTGACTTTCCATCACATCCTGTCTTGGGATTCATACTTCACTTGGCCTTCCCTATAGATGTCTTTTACTTCCGCCAAAAATTAACATTCTGGTTTAGGATAAGGTCTTCAAATGTTCGTGCAATACTATTGTGCAACATACCAAACTTTCATAGCATCATATTTTTAATTGCTCATAACCGAAACACCACTTGAGGCTCTTTAAGCACGCCACTGATGCTCAAAAACTGCTACACGGGCTAATTTCAAAGGTGATACGAGTATCACAGCCTGCCGCTGGCAAGTTTTTCTACCAGCTACTAACGGGTGAGAAGTACACTTGTTTCAAGTGGCTGGCCACTCCAACGGCGGGGTGTCGGCGCTTTATGCATGTCGGGACATCAAGGATGGGTTATGTTTATGATACTGTTTTTTAGGTCCCGACGGTTTGGTGCACGAGTAGTCCGTGATGTCAGGTTTCTGGGTGGCAGTATGAAGCTGGCAGATTATTGAATGAGACAGTTGTAACGATTTTATCAAGTACGTTCAGAGCCAAAGCTTTGTGATTACTAGACTCGTGTAGGGATAGGTTCAGGGAACTAAATATGACAATGACGTGTGAATGTATGTATTAAAACATATTGTGTGTAACTGAAAATGTACCAAATATGACTAGGCGCAAACATGTACATGATTATAATATGGTGATCTTTGATTGTTTTACTACTTACTAGATCTTGCAAAATAACTTTCTGACCGTACAAGGTGCATCTTACAAGACATAAGAACAGTATTATAGTCCCCAAGACAAGACTGAGCAAAAAAAAATAAAAGCTTTTATTGCTTAGGAATTAAGTTTTATAGTAAAATGCCTGAAATTGTAAAAAAAAACGAAGAAAGATAATTCAGTTATTTTTTTATTATTACTGTTTGAGCAATCGTTTGACCACAATCTCACCTGATGGAAAGCGATGATGTGATCGAAGGTGTAGCATACAAGACAACATTTAATTGTTAAAAGTTATTATAACATATCAGAGGCTATAGCTGATAAGAATATAGTTAGGTAATCTGATCTGACTGTACACTTAAAATATTAGACGATGTGTAAGCAGAATATTTTATTGTACCTGTGAATGTTTTTTTTTATACACATTGACGATGCTATAGAAGAAAATATCTTAATTAATTTATTGTTATTAGTATTTTAGGACTGTTATAATTAACTACTAAATGGTTTGATAAACTTTGTCAAGAGCATTTAATATGTCGAAAGATCAATAAATAAATAAAAAATATATAAAAAAAACAGTAAAACTTGTCTCAAAAGAGTAAAATGTTCAAGTAAACTGATTAAATTGCTCCACCGTTAAGCGCACTCTTTAAATACAGCTCTATAAAAATATCACAGAGCCCTGTAATAGCAGTATCGAAGATCAAATCTTTGTTAAACCGAGCTAATCCGCGCACTCAATGCCTCACCCGTCTAATTCGAAATTGCATTCCCACAGCTGAACTCCCAAATTCGCAGAAATAACAAATTGCAATTTGCCTTAGAAACCGAGGATCTTAGAATTTCGCCGGTAACAATGCCGTCTATACACAATGAGAGGTACAAAGGCGCTGATCACAATCAGTTAAAAAAAGTTTAGGGGGCAAAAAATAACTGGATGCCAGAAGATGGCCAATTGAAAAGGGAGCGTCTGGGTCTATGGCAACATCTGCCGCAACCGGCGCTGTCCTTACTAAAGCTTTAATGTGACCAAACGACGCTACTCTCTCGGACTCGGGCACGCTAATCTCAACATTTCATCCCGCCATTTGTCGTGAAGAATTTTGATTATTTATTTTATTGTTATATCAGTTTTATGCTCGTTTATGCTCATAAAAGTGTAACTACTAGGGAAACGAGTTGTAATAGTGATCGTAAAATGGGTATCGATCAGGAATCGAGGTTGGTTATTGGAGTTGTGGGTGGTAATGGTGAATAATCTTACGAGTCGTGAAATCCATGGTGATAGTTAGTTGCTTTTTCTGTGGGATGTTGAATCTCGCATGGTTTGGGGAATATGATAAAAAATACATTTTAGGTTAATGTCACCGGTTTTTTTTTTAAAATAAGTATTTTACTTTTAAACATAACTATTAATTAACTATTATATATAACTTTAAACATGGATAATGACTTACTGAATAGCGAGGCAAACAAACTAAGAACATTAACAACATTAATTAACATTCTGGCCTATAACAGTTTTTTTTTTATATCCTCTTACTATCGCAAAACATAGTCACAATACAATACTACGACACCCCACAGATCACATCTAAACTATATTGAACCACCCTGTATCCGAAATTTCTTCAAGACAGCACGTGTTGTGTTCTATAGAGCTATCTATAAAAAATGCACCCTTTATTATACCGCACGGATTATATGTGAGCAATAGTTCATTAAAAGTAATAAATATGAGGATTGTGGCATTTTGATGGGAAGTTTGGGTAATAAATTGTGGCATTGCATAATGTAAGCCTATTCTTCTGCCATGGTTTTAAATTGCTTGTTAATCTGCAATATGGAGCAATGTGCTCGTGTTGGCACCAGACTCTGTCGGACGGAGCGGAGTTCCGCCAGCCAGTTGAGAGCTAGTTTCCTTCGATCAAATCCTCCAGACGTCTAGCGTAATTTACGCCGCGCAAGTGACTCACGTTCCGTTTCATAATTGGACTCACTTTGCGCGCCGTAAGTTGCTCTCGTCTGGCCTCGGTGTTAAATATCCAGGTAAGATTAAATGCTATCCAGTTTAAGTAATAAATCAATATAAGAACAAGCAAAATTATTATAAAAATACAAAAAACCCGACTGCGAACAACATTATTGGATACGAGCTGACCGCCCGCAAAAATAATCACACTAATATGTGGGTGTGAGTGGGTGTGTGTATGTTTGTTACTTCTTCACGCTTAAACAGCTGAACGGATTTGGATGAAATTTAGTAAAAAGGTAGCTTACTCGTATACCCTGGATTAACACATAGGCTACTTTTTATCCCGGAAACATGCACGGTTCCTGAGGGCCGCGGGTGAAACCACGGGCACAGCTAGAATATTTATGTAAATTTTAATGTTTCTTATTTACTTACATATTTAACTTTACTTTAATAGTTCAATTAAAACATTCTTTACTTGAATAATCTAAAATTGAAAATTTTGTAAGAAGCTTATGAAACAAGTGCTACTGTTTAGTTATAAGAATTATATATATTTGAATGGTCTCTTAAAGATCTTCATTTTGATACCTCACTCGATAGGTTTTGGTCATTTATTGTTGCGTCGGAAATACAATATGGCAGCTGTACGCCGCCACATTAGTTTTCTTGACACTTCATATATATTAAAGCACTCTCGTGATGAAGATGAATCCAATGATACCTCATTTATCAAAATCCGTCAAGCCGTTTAGTCTGTAGGTCATACATACAACCCAACCACATAACCCTCCGTGCAGTCGGGTAAAAATACAGTTGCTCCACGTCGTATTATATCCTGATAGTCCTGGTAGTTGATTATGGGACTAGCAAGACACCGTTCGACGACTATCAACGTTGTTTTCATACAACACAAAACATTAGCACGAGATCTTGTTTGCATCATTTCGCATCAACGCTTTCCCGTTTAAGCCCGTCAGTGGGGGGGAAAAGTGTCTGCCCTACAAAAGGTGGAGTAAGTATGAGGTCTTTATGACATATCCCTACCTCCGCGAGGGTTCGCTGAAGAGGCCGGTAGAGACCAACAGCAAGAAACGTTACTAAAAAAAAAGAAAACAGAGTGTTAGTCGCCATTTTGAATTAAAAGCTTCTTTTTTTAATAATTCCTCAACAGCTGATTTTATGACAAAATTGTATGTGATAATATAAATAAATTACTCTTTAAGTCTCATTATAAACGGCGGAAAAATAGCCTATAATCCATCGAGATTTCAAAATTCCAAAGTTGAAGTTTTTGACTGACTGTTTTATACGCTCAAGATATGTGCTTGTAACTTTTTACCTATAAGACGTACAAAATAAATATGTACACAAACAATGTTAAACAGTTTGTCTTCTTTATACTTCTCATATACACTTTTGTCATAAAATCAACTGTTCAGGAATTATTAAAAGAAAAATAAATTTTGGTCCACTCAATTCAAGATGGCGGCTAACGCATCGGACCGTCGAGATCGAAAATTTGGATTTTTCTGTGTTAATCTAGGATATAATCTATCCTGGTACCAAATTTCATCTAAATTGGTTCAGTCGTCTAAGCGTGAAGGAGTAACAAACTACATACAAATTTCGCTTTTATAATATTAGTGTCACAATCTACAAATGAAACCAAGTCAATCTCATTAACCAAATAACGTTTACCGCAAGTAAGACACGTTCTAAATTATCAACAAGATCATAACTCCCGCAGCACGTTTGCAGGAAGCCTCCTAAATAGCGGATAAACTTCTTTAACTCATTTCGCGTAATCACCTTTTGTGGAAATCCGCTCAAACTTTTCAGGTCACTTTTCCACTGTTAAAAGTTTTTAGGGAGCGTCAATATTTTTTAAACGGGTTGGTTGGATTGGAGTTGTAATGGAGAACAATTAAGCCGTTTGTTCTGTGCAGACTTCTTTTTTATTTCTTACTAGCTGTACCCGCAGCTTTGCCCGCGTGGTCATTTCCTTTAAAAGTAGCCCATACGTGTTATTGGAGGACCAAAAGTACCTATAAAGTACACTATATTACATTTCTTCAAAACTCGTTCATCCTTCAAATGGTTTAATATCGATTGCTCGGCATCTAATGATCGGATGAAGATACCAGTACCCCAGTTTTTAAGTCAAACCCTAAGCTATCCAACTGTAAAAACCGCATCGCTATCGGTCCAGTAGTTTTTAGGTGGTGCGCGAACAAACAGACAGACTGGCAGACACCATTTTTTATATGTTATATTCTTGTTCAGCAGCTCATTTTAATTCTAATCTTTTTTTTAAAATATTTTTTTTGTACATCGTTTTTGTTACTTACTGCTTTATTATAGGTAGGTATAGACAGATATATAGATATTATTATAAGTATAGACAGATATATAGATATTAGAGTTAGAGAACCAACTCCGGGCTCAACCTTGTACTTTCAGTTATTCTGTGGTCAGGCCGCGGCTTCACAAACCGTGACTCGTTCAAAGAGAGCTAATCCCGCTTTTAGTTGTTTTTTTTAAGCCGGATCTAAATTAAGATGCCATCAGATCGTGGTGAGCATAAGGGTTAAAGACTACCATGACTGACGATACGATGCGAAGCTATGATCACGTACAATGGCACGCAGTATGGCGAAATACTTCCGAAACGACAAGAATGGAAAGTACAAAATCGTGGCTTAGAATCAGACAGGGTTTCGATGGTGGTAGTCAGCTCTGGGACAGTAGAAGCGGCTGAGACATAACAAGTAATTAGAAGGGAGACGATGCAACGGATGTTGTAAGGAACCTGGGCCAACAGAAGCAACAACAACCAACCTTCACTAATGTTTTTCACTTTGATGTTTCCACCATTGTGCCCTGTGATGGACTTTTGACGTGAATACGTCTATAAATTTGCTTCCATAATCCAAAAAAAACTGATGATTACGAAATCGGGGAATACAGTTTGGTGTTGCAGATCCATATATATTATCATCGATCGAAAAATTAATTACACCAGTCGATAGCTAAAGGATCAAAGCATTTATTATTAGAGTGAGGACTATGTCGCATCGCGCGGAGTAGAGGGGGAAGCGCCGCAATATTAAAGTCATTTCGCAGCGGGGTACGGTGGACCAGTTTTAGAATCGTAGGAATTGATTGGCTGGCTTTCCCTGGCTTAATTAATGAAATGGCGTTAGATGAAGAGAAATACAGGAAGAGGTATGCGCAAGGACTATGTAGCATGATGACATGTTTGTGTGGACATTCATTTAGCACTGGTTTTAGTGGTTTTGACCCTAAGTTCGTCGACACGCGAGCACCGCAGACATCTTGCCAAATAGACGTGTCGGTCTACTTACAAGGTTCTTGACATTACCAATGACTCAATATAGATTAATTGATTAGAAAAAAAAGCAAACACGAAAACCACACACTATTTTTCCTTGTACAGGTTGTTAACAAGCAAAAAAGGTGATTTCAAGCGTGGCTAGTGCTGCCAGGTGGGAGTCATTCCCCTATTTTTAGGGTTCCGTAGTCAAACAAGGAGCCCTTTCGTCTTGTCCGTCAGTATGTCACAGCCATTGTATTCGGACACTATTATCACTCACTACATGGATGATTTTAATAAATGTTTAGATATTTACAACCGCTACAAAGGTGTTTAGGTACTAAAATATTGAGTTATTTTTTTGGTTTCCCATACATGAAAAGAAAAGTTTTTTTATTATTCTTTCAATTGAGGTCTCGTTGAATATATATTTTAAATTTATAATGAGGATACTTTGACAGTTTTCTTTTATTTGGTTCCATTGACGAAATATTCGCTCATAATATGAATTTACTAACACAGCTAACACTAACTATATAGGGGTTTCTAGTTTACGAGCTGTCTAGTTTACGAGCAGCCGACCAAGACAAAGCAAATTATGCAACTCTGAGAACAAATTCCACGGTGGGACAGAATCCAACCGTAACAACCACTTTGGCGTATTACTTAAAAACTACTGCACTGATTTCAATGCGAGTTTCATACTTGGGTAGCTTAGGATTTAGCTACGGACACTAAGTCTATGAGTGTCCGACATGAACGTGGCCGGTTTTTTTTTGTTCAAAGTTGTAGCACAGAATAAATAATAATACTTATAGTGGACACTTTTTTCTAGCACATTTTCAGTGGTTTTTCGGGGAAGAGCCGAAATAGGTTTGAAATAGCCTTTCATACTGTTGAAGCAATGAGTGACTCTTGTCTTGATTTGTTCGACCTTTGTACTCGAGTGGCACCATTTACAAAGTAAATTCAGGTCGTCGAATCTCTACTGATTTTCAATCTTTCTGAGGATCTTCTACCGAACCTCGTCGCCTGGTAACACCAAGCACAATTCTATTTTTTTAAACCGTTCATTCAGGTTCTCGCGGTAATTCGAGAATGCCTCGAGCGTTTTCTCACGCGTTCCCATTCAAATTTAGGCGCAAAGCTTTCAGTCGAGACGGGATGCGCCATTAAACGCCAGCGCTAATGGGACCAGTTATTGGATGATACAACTCGATAACATTGATATCGATATCGTTGTAACCTTATTTCCGATTTGTTCCGTTGGTGCATAACGATTGCATTATTGGGGTTTTGATTTTATTAGAATGCGGATTGATTTTGATTTTATTAGTTATTGATAAATAAGAAAAATATCAGCACAATTAAAAAATCCGACTGCGATCTTTAAATCGTTATCTAATTACCATTATCTAATGGTAATTAGAAATGAAAAATTAAAAGAGAAACCTAAAGATGTTTTTCTAATATCTATTCAATGATGCCCCATATAGTTCCGTTTTATTTTTCTTTTTCACTATATGGTATCTGGTTGTTGCCATATTGGATTTTGATTACTGTTATGTCTTTAGTAGCACTCGTAAGATTAAGACTAATCGATTGAGTTAAGAATCATCAAAATCGGCCCACGCGTTTTGTCTATATAGTGCCACAAAGGAACAGACATACATATATAGGCTGATAAACACATTACTCGCGCTTTGCGTTGCGCAGTCTGGTAAAATATGAAGCGTGACTGTTGCTTTTTTCTCATCCGTCACATTTGAAACGCACCGCTCACGCCTTGTTACATTATCACCGCGCCTTTGATTCGATTAGTAAGGAAACAGTCAACCAGACTATAGCAGATAGTTACCACTACTTACTCAGTTTATATACTGAGCCTGGCCGCCCAGACCGCAGACATATTAACGTGTACGTTAATCCGGACTCGCGGCCACAGGGACCCCCCGCACTTCGCGAATGTCGTAATTACGGACCAAACTCTGCGGTTACACTTGTTAGCTTTGATGCTTCAAATGTAACGTTTCGGCTTTGGAGAGGTTTCTTGGAACTTATTAGAGGTATGCGAGCAGAGCTGTCGAGCAAGCTGAATCTTGTTGCCAAGATACGGGGTTAATAACCCTGTTCGAGTTTTGTTGGCCCCGACTACTACTTTAGGCCGCATATTTGTGCCCTGTTTGTTATTCAATGTACAATGGTGTACGACAAGGGTGGCCGAGCGGCAATATGTACCTACTCTTTACAATCCATCGATAAGGGTTCGATCATCCGTCCAAAACCAATGACTTTTAATGAGTTAAGTGCTGATCAGCTCCGTGCTTTGAAAAGGGCACAATTGATACAACTCGATTGATTGACCTCGTGAGTGACAGTCCTAACATATCTATATACAATTGATACATATTCAGAATTCAGACATTAAGTTATTCAATTATTCCAGAACCAAAAAACCAAACTACGTCCAGACTTCAAAATCGTTTGCTCAATTTCTACTCGTCGGATTGAGATACCAAATACAACAGTGAAACAGTGAACAGTGAAAACCGCATCGCAATCGGTCGTCGGCTAAACAAGGCAGATCTAGGAACCGATGGCATGATACTCATACTCAGACAAAACTTGAACATTATGAACACAGATTTCGTCAAAAACATAATTTAAAAACGCGTCAGTATAATTAAACATTTCAATACAGCTGTGTAGGGACTTTGTCAGGAAAAAGCCCTTACTACAGTACAGCTGCACTGAATTGACACAGCCAATATACAGATGTACAGTACTGTACATCAGACTGTATTCCTGTACTGTAAATATTTTGTAAATAATATGTCATAATAATGAAGAATAATAATCAAATGAAAGAATTTCAAAACATCCCACCTTTGTGCACTCAAGTTACTCAAGGAATGTTTCCTCTAAATTTCCGATCTCTAGGTCCACCCACTCCACCAGGTTTAGGCTGTGCGTTCTCTGTCAGTCAGTCAGTAGGTATATCACGAAAAAGCATTGAAAGACACAAACTAAAAATAAGAATAATGAGTGAGCCTTACAATAGTCGCATTTGATACACATCATATCTGACATCTGAGGGATGACGCGTTATGATGATAAAAAGTATTCTGTGTTTTTCGTTTCCATTCCAAAATTCATTCAAATCCGTTCAGTCATTTGAGAGTGAAGTAAGATGACGATGATGATGCAATATATCCTATGGTTATTCCAGAATATAAGCTATCTCCATTCCAAATTCCATCAAAATCCGTTCAGCCGTTATCACGTTAAAACTCCACAAACAAACAAACGTTTTCACTTTTAGTTATTCCAGGGTACAAGGTAACTCCATTCCAAATTTCATCAAAATCCGTTCAGCCGTTTGAGATTGAAGTAAGATGAACGTTAACGATTTACACTGTTTAACACATTGTTTACGCTTTTCACGAAATCACTCGCATAGATTGCAGAAAAGCAAGCGGAAAGAACTGGTTTGCCAGTAAACAAAATAAGCATCATTGTTGTGTCATAGTTTGAATCCGCCATCCCACAGCTACTCATCTACACATGCATGTGGCCATGTTTAATACTAAAAGCGTATCGTTAGCCGCTAGTCTAGACAGGAAGTGTTAAAGTTTTTTATGGCCCAAACGGGAACTGCTTCCTTCCTAACTGATTTTGTGGACACAGTTGGGGACTTTGTCGAAATTTAGTTATGATAATCTTTTAATTGACGATACATTGAATGTGATGCATGCTGGGGATGATGTTTTTTCCTGCATCTTTAGGATCTGTAATTTCTGTCAGGGGAGAATATTACATCTTATCCAAAGGATTCAACATTTCACCTAATATTGTAAGCTAGTGAAACGGCCCGACTTTTCACTGGTAAATCAGTATTCTCACCAATCACGCCCATGTGAAAACCAGAACAAAATTCATTTAGTAGTTTCTGAGATAAATCCAAATAGACAGACGCGATTGAAAACTGTATTACAAGAGTAATAGTTGTTATAATCATGCGTTTGTAACGGCTGAACGGATTTTGTCGAAATTTATTACGTAGATACTTTATGTCCTGGATTAACATGTAGGATGCTTTTTATCCCAGAAAATTGTACGGTTCCTGTTGGATAGTAACAAAATCTAATTCATCATCCACAGCTTGAGATCATTGTCTATGCGGGAAAACCGAGAGGCGCAACTAGTAATTTATATAAAACATCATTGGTGATCGTCTAGCAGTTAAGACTCTAGCTCTGCTATCAAGTCTACAATACGAGGTTACAGCGACAAAGTACTTCATGTTACTGAGCAAAATGTCTTCAATGTTTAAAGCATTTATTCTTCACTTGTATTTATGTATCTATGTACCTATTTATTTCTGTCCTGGAATTCAAATTTCGAGCACTTCTCGATTAGCTATCCGTCTGAAACTTTCAGGGTGGCTCACAACTCGATGACAATGAATGAAAAGGAAAAAAAAACACACCAAAGCAGTATTCTTATTAATTAAGGGACTGTCAGACTTCCCGGTTTTCGGATACAATAGTTTGAAGTTAGATTCGGATTATACATGTTCACCAATGTTAGCCTAGCGGTTTACTAGTGCGAGATAGAATTCAACAAAACAGGATTCTGTCCTGGTCTCCGGTTAACAAGTTATGTATTTGGTTCGGTTTTCCATCGCTCCGTGCTTCGGAGGGCACGTTAATCTGTCGGTCCCGGCCGCTAATGATAATTAGCAGTCTTTAAGCCATGTCAGAGGCCCTCGGGCTGCCTGGCACCAGAGGCCAGCAATACTCACATGACAAACAAACAAACATTTGAACTATCGTTAAACTCCAGTTTATTTAGCATGCCAGGTTTGTACTATAAAATAAATAAATATATTCGGGACATTTCCACACCAATTATTTCCTGTGCTATGGGCACTAGATAACGGATAAACATACATAGATAAGAATATTACATCCATGACTCGGAAACAAACATTTGTGCTCATCACACAAATGATTGCACCTTGCAGGATTCGAACCCGCGACCGTTCGATTTCGTACCTAGGATCTCTAGCCACGAGACCAACCGGTCAGCAAAACATTCGTATAATGAATTACCTATTATAAGATAATTCTAATATGACAGATTATATGTAGCATTCAAAAAATATTGAAAATCAATTTATCTTTAATAAGAAGCAATAATGCATTTAATTTCGATTTAAAAGAAAGAGTAAAATATACTCCTTATTTATTAATTTATAATTTTTGATAAACCGTTTTGACAGTTATGTTGATCCTTTTACATGTGGTACCATTGTGTGTTGTGAAAAAATGTGGAATGTTAAAGGGTTAAGGATGGGTCAGGACAGCAAAATACCAGTAATTGATTCAGATGAGACGATGGCAACCGAGCGGTTTACTGGTACGAGTTAGATTAGAACCCACGCGATTTTTTTCCGGGGTAAAGAGTAAATTAAGTGGCTAGTGGCCCTGACTGCGAAGTCAACGGTCACGAGTTCGAATCACGTAAGGTGCATACATATTTTGAGTGATGAGCACAATGTTTTCCGAGACATGTATGTAATATATTCGAATCTATGTATATATGTTTATCCATCACCTAGTACCCAGGGTATCCTAGTTTGGGGCTTGGTAATAGATGTGAACTGTCCTGTTTTTCTTACTAATTGTGGCCTTCCTCATGACAAAAAAAAACACAAATTTATTTTCAAATTTCATCAAAATCGTTTCAGTCGTTTAGTCGTGAAAAGTTAACAAATATATAGAGACACAGAGTTACTTCGCTTTTATAATATTAGTGTGTCTTTTTGAAAGGGCTTTATAAATAGCTGCGCTCCGCGGTTTCAGCCGCGTGAGGGATGATGATGATGATGATGATGATGATGATGCTGATAAAAAGTATCCTATGCGTTGTTCCACCACACCAAATTTCAACAAAATCCTTTCAGCCGTTTGAGAGTGTAGTATGATGATGATGATGATGATGAAAAGTATCGTTTGTTTTATTCCAGGGTATAAGCTACCTCCACACCAAATTTAATCACAATCCTTTCAGCCGTTTTGAGAGTTAAGTATGATGATGATGAAAAGTATTATATGTGTTATTTCAGGGTATCAGCTACCTCCATTCCAAGTTTCATCAAAATCCGGCCTTCCGTTATGGCGTGAAAGTTCCCCAAACAACCAGACAACGATTCACTTTTATATATCGGTGTGGATAGTACCTATATGTTCGTACTACCTGTGTATCATTATCATCATCGTCAGCCTATATTTATCCACTGATGGACGCAGGCCTCTCCTAATGCACGCCACTGAGCTCGGTGACGTGTGTCAAATGTCAACTAGGAGACGGGTGACGTGATGCGCCTTGTTGATTAGGAAAGACTACTGTTTTTACCCGAGTACGGCGAAGGAAGGATAATGAGTTTAACAGACTGTATGTATGTGGGAATGTGGATGTTCCACCACTGCGTCGCCTATTTTATTATTGGTCCGATTTCGACAAGCGAGGTATCAATCGATTCGTCTTCATCGCAAGAGTGTCATAGGCTATTGTTTACCCGACCGTAGTCGGGTTTTAGTTTATAAACTTATGTCTTGTAATCGGTATGTTATAAGTCGAATCCCATTTAATAGTAGTACAGATAATTATACGCCACTTTTTCAACAAATGCTTGATTCTAAGCAGCAACTGCCGCATATTTCCAGTAACGCGATACTTCAAACGCTCGGCGCAAGGCACGCAACGTGTTCACTAAATATTCAGGCATCGCTTAACAATACTTGCATTAACTGAGAAACGAGTGGATATGCTAGAGCTTAGTCGTAGAAAAAAGGAGGAGCGAAACCCACTAGGTTAAAAAAGTATGTTTCTAAAACAAAAATCAGACTACTAAAAAATCACGCTCAAAAAAGTATGAAACAATAAAATTTTCTTATCTGAAATTGTAATATAGCATATTCACAGTTATGTTCAGAGGATAGCCGTGGTCGTATGCCACCTGCCATAACAAAACAATACATTAATACATTCTAACCATAGTAAGCGATCATAAGCTTTAGGGCAAAGTGGCATATGATCACCATCTGAACATCATGTATGTATTGTATTATGTATTAATACAATTTCAGGTGAGAATATTTTCTTGTTTTCATACTTTTTGGAGCATGATTTTTAGTCGACGGGTGATTTTTAAACTTACTTTTTATTTAAATTATTTTGGGGTTATAGTATTATCGGGTTCATGCAAGCAAAGCCGCGAGCAACAGCTAACAATATAGATATACATTTTTCAAATGTTCTAATTAAGACCTTTCATTTGATACCCAATACGGCATCATTAAGTAAATTATTAGTTTTTATTTCATGACTTCATGTCCTCTAGAATGCGCACTATTCAATTGAATGTGACGTCACATAAACTATAACCAGCGGACGATCAAGACGCTTCTAACGATACCTTATTAGTCAAATTATGATATGTAGTTTAAAAGGAACAGATGAACATACATACATTCCAGTCAAAATCATAAAAGTCGGTCGGTCGGGTAAAAAGTATGTAACTTTGGCAAGGGATTTGGTACAAGGCCAGAAAATTAGTGAGCTTGAACATATCATCACATCTTATTAGATCATGGTTAAATGCTAAATTAGTCCAATTTAAAAAAAACGAGGTAGGCGCATATGATGTGTAATATATCTGAAATCTCTCAGCGCGCGCTCATTGTCATTGGTCAACTGTGAATCAGCAACTACTTCATCTGATCTATGTGATCTTAGTTTTCGTCATAACATCGTAAACTGTTTCGTCGCTCATTGGTCAATACAAATAGCGTGCGCTTCCCCGGCTTCCTATTACACTTCCGTTTACACATTGTCTAATCTAACATATTTCACGAAATCACTCGCATAGATTTCAGGAAAACAAGCGGAAGGATATTACATTTGCTTCCCTGTTCGTTTTATCTTCTAAGATCACTGATCCTTAGGAATCGTAAGCATCAGTGATCCTAGGTTAGGATCAATGGTTACGATCCGTGGGTTTTGAGCCGAGAACATACTACAAAACAGTAGAATAAATTCAGTAGAGCACACATAAAAGAACGCCGACAGCTTTTCAAAAAAGTAAGACGTTGTGGTTAGTATGTGCAATACTGATGAAATGATGAAAAACGATGAGATTACCCACATTTCCCGAGACTGAGCATTGTTGATGTTTTTATACTTTGTTTTGTAAACATTTAAACATACGCACCTACCTACACAGGCGTAGGGGTGAACCTGTATTTGTATTTTTTTTAAATGTACCTACCTTTCAAAAGTTTTTTATATCATGTCTTTTAAACTACTCGATTCAAGATACGTTTAAAAAAGTAATTGAACTTTTTTGCATCGACAAAAAACGCAGCAATCATTCGGTTTAATTAGTGTAGTTTATTTAAGCTTTTACAATATTATAAAAGTAGAAGACGCGTCTACTTGAATATACAAAAAAATGCAAGTCAATGATGACTTCATACAAATCATGCAAACTTCATACGAAGTTATTAATGGATATTTAATTTAGTCGTACACAAGACGGCGCTGTCGACCTCCCGTGGTGTCGCGTCGATGAACGAAAGCGGTATTAACCGCTTTCGTTCATTCATTCAATTGTTCAGTGAAAAGCGCGGGAAGCATTATGATTGGATGGCGCGTGATTGACAGATTGACGTTGACACTTTTGTGAGTCGGATTACGAATGCACGTGAAATAGGCTCCCAAGAGTGTTTGATCTGCGATTTCGCAGCCAGAAGACTGACGAGTTTTTTTTTTTTTAATATGGCGTAATTACTGCATCTGTGTAGGTTGCTTGCTCGAAGTCTACCGTAAATAGCCATTAAAATACTAACTTTTCTAGTAACTGTCTACGCGTCACTTCAATATTTGACGATGTATCGTTATTATTCGTCCAAGTTTTTCGCACTAAAAGGTGTGACACCGAAATTTAGCGCTACGATATTCCATCCTTCTCGCAACTGAGTGTCGAATATTTCCTTTCCTTGACTTTATACGTCTTGGGGCGATGACATCATATTGTTTAACGTTACTAATCAGTCGTAACTAACAAGGCCTTTACCACACCAAGTTTAATTTGAACATGCAATGTTCGTTACGTGGATTATCGCACTTGACTGCCTCTGAACTTTCAAGCAGGTGCATTAATTTACATGCAACTAAGAGTATCTACTACAAGATTAACGTACTTAAACGTAAAAACCGCAATGGAGCGGAAATCGCTGTCAAATACACCTATCAAACCCACCACAGTCGTAGAAAAAGACGTCCGATGAATTGTTAAACAGGGTTTAATATTCAAAATCGATTAAATACATAATCAATGAGGCGTATTCTGAAACAAATACGTAGCTGACGCGATTTAACAAAGCTCGAGTCGGCTGCACGGTACGCCGCGCCGTTCGCCGCGTTGGACAAAAGTATAAAAAACCTATTAAAATCCAAATGAACGGCACGCGACTCTGGTCCAACGAACTAAAAACTCTCTGCATAAACCATGCACAATTTTTTTTAGGACTCCTTTTGTATAACACGTTTTTGTGCGAATCTTGCATCTATTGTGCAAAAGGAAACGGTCCGCGGAGAAAAAATCTAGTCACACCTGGCCGAGACGCTGCCAAACGTCTTTGCAATCTACATTAAAAACGTCTCAAGTCCCAGTAATGTGTGGATCGTAAATCAATATTTGCCCGTTATAAATAAGGGCCTAATTTCTTAATACTAGGGAGCCTTAAGACCAAATCCACAGACAATGCAGTCTTGAGCGCACAAAGGGAGACATTGAGTAACGAGACAAAATAGGGATCCCATTTTTTTCTCCGAGCAAATGCAGGTGATGGTGTACGGTTGTGAAATTCAATTATTCGCCCATTGACAATATTGGAGCGTTTCTAACCATGAGAAGATGGGGTGAGCGGAACCGCCTGGGGGTTGAGGTGCCTATCGCAATGAATAGTAGGTATTAAGACGCGGGTGATGCGCCTCGGGCGACTGAAAACCGCTTAAGAGAACTTTTAATGGCAAAGCTTTGGGAAGTTTGTAATTCGTATTATAAGAAATTATTGTTGAGGCGATTTCACACAATAGAAAAAGCAACTACAGATAGTCCATTTTTAAACTGTTTTATTCCACTGTTTAATCAAGGATACGGAATTGAAACAATTATTGTTTTTGAACACATTATTTACAAAATATATGTAATTAAAAACAAATAAAAAATATATGTAAACAAAATATATCAAAATAATAATTACCAGGATTAGTATCGGCAATTAAATTTAAAAACAAACCGAAAATTACAAATTAATTGATTTGGAATCAGCGACTTCTAAATTAGGTGTACTATGTTCACCCCCGTTAGTTTTCCAAAAATGATTTCTTTGGACAAATTATAATATACGTTATTTATTTATTTACTAAACAGAATAGTACCTAAAATAGAAAATACAGTCAGACTTCAGACTTCAGGATTACACAGCATGTTAATGATCATCCAAAGGTTGCCTGATAGAGATTGCTATATAGCAATAAGGCCGGCCATTGTACCTTTCATTTCATGAGTTTATCCTATATATTACCTTCTTCTTGGTGTGCAATAAAGTGTTGTTGTATTGTTGTATGGTATTGTATTATTAATCATTGTTATAATAAAAAGTTATTGTTTTTGTGTGGATGGAGGAATACATAACATAACATTTTTCATTTTTCATTAGGTAAGTAATTACGATACGATACGAAATACTTTATTATATACCAAAAAACAAAGAACCAATAATATAAAAACTTAAATAAATTATACAAACAAATAAACTAAATGAATTCAATAGGTAATAAACTTAATATGAGTTTATTAAATAAGTTAGGAATTATAATTTAAAATATGATACGAGTACCTATACTTTTTTCAGGAACGTTGGTCTTCCTTTTTTGTTTCTTTTCAATATGCGCGCACCCTTACCACATTTCTTTTAAGAGGTGCCATAAAACAGGCACTTTTGCAAATTGCTCGTATATTACCCGAATAATAACTAAAAATGCTCAGTGGGGGAACTCTATTATTTACGCTCTATAAAAATATTTCGTTCTGATAAAATATCCAATAACTAATATGTGAAAGCGAAAGTCTGTTTGTTACCTTTTCAAGAATAAACGGCTGAACCGATCTTGATGTAATTTGGCATGAAAATAGTTTGAAACCCGGGAAAGGACTCAGGATACTTTTTATCGCAATAAACTGCAATCCGCGCGGGCGCAATCGCGTGCAAAAGCTAGCACGTTAATAGTTGATTAGTAACTTCAGGATATTGTTTAAGCCGTTAGGTAGTTTATCGTTTACTAGTTCTTTTAAATGAAGTGACCGCGGCTTTGCCCGCGCGGTCACTTCATTTAAAAGTAGCCTATGGGCTACGTGTTATTCCAGGCCCAAAAGTACCTATAAAGTACAATATACTACATTTCTTCAAAATTCGTTCAGCCATCAAGTAGTTTTCTATCGATTGCTCGGCATCTAATCATCGGATTAAGATACCAAGTATCCCAGTTTTTAAGTGTAACCCTAACAGTGAAAACCACTTCGCAATCGGTCCAGTAGTTTTTACGTGATGCGCGAACAAACATACAGACAAACAGACATACACAATTTTAAACATTGTTATATTCTTGTTTAGTAGCTTATTTTAAGTACCCTAGACATATTTTTTTAAATGATCTTTTTTGTACAGTTTTTTTCGATCTTAGTGCTTTATTTCATAAGTATAGATATAGATAGATAGATAGATTATTATAGGGCCCTAATTAAAATCTCTCTGTTTATATGGGGCCCAAAAGAGCAATCATGAAAGTTAACGGACTCTACGACCAGATCCGGAATGCAACCATTCAAGAAGAACCGGTATGTAATGACGATGTTTTTTTATATAAAACAACTAGGCAACTTCTGTGTACTTTATACTAGTCGCTAAGAAGTGCTTGAGATGTTTGCTTCAATGTCAAAACTTTGTATTGACTTAGTCATTCATTTTACAATACGATATCCATACTAGGTATCTCTCTCTAACACATTTCTTGAATAAGAATAATTTACTAAGTTTGTATAATGCTAGGTTTAATTCATCATCATCATCACCCGGTAGATGTCCACTTGTGAACACAACCCCTACCACGACACAACGAGCTTTTGCCGTCGACTTCGTCCTCACGGACTACAGTTTATCGCGATAATAAGTATCCATGTCCTTTCCCAGTGTTCAAACTTTCTCATACCAAATTTCATCAAGGTCGGTTCCGCCGTTTAATCGTGAATTGGTAACAGACAGACGGGCTTGTTTTTTATTTATTTCATACTAGCTGTGCCCGCAGCTTTGCTCATTTCTCTAGGTTAAATAAAAGTACTCTATGTGCTATTCCAAGACCTAAAATACCAATATATCAACATTTGATCAACATTCTTTCAGCCGTCAAAAAGTTTTTTATCGGTTGCTCGGCTTCTACTAATCGGGTTGAGATACCAAGTACCTACCCTAGTTTTTAGGTCTAACCCTAAGCTATTCAATAGTAAAACCAGCATCGCAATCGTTCCAGTAGTTATATTTTATATTTATTCCAGTAGTATATTCTGGTTCAGTAGCTTATTTTAAGTACCCTAGACCATTTTTTTTTATTTGTCTGCTTTGTACAGACTTTTTCGTACTTGTTGCTTTATATGAGTATAGATTAGTATAGATGTAATAGAGATGGCATGGTTCAATAAAAAAAAATTGTCAATATATTGCAACTTGCAAGTGGAGACACATATGGAGTCGACACATTTAAAGTAAATAAAATTGTCAATATATTGCAACTTGCAAGTGGAGACACATATGGAGTCGACATATTTAAAGTAAATAAAATTGACAATATATTGCAACTTACAAGTGGAGACACATATGGAGTCGACACATTTAAAGTAAATAAAATCCACAAAAATCAACTAAATTACGGAAGAGATCGCCTTTGATCGATAAGACCGCCCCCTTCTGTTTATTTTTCTTGGTGTCAATAAAGAGTTAATCAATCGTTTATCCATCTATAGCGATTACACTAATGGAAAGCGACCTCCGCATGGACAAAAGGTAGTCATCAAACAGGGAAGCGCAATAAAAACTATTTACAATAAGTTTTATGACTTATCAAATTGAGTTTAAACAGTTTTACGGCCCAGCAGTGAGGTAGATAGTGTCACAAAGGCATCGTAGAATAAAGTGTCACATAATAAAGACATCGTAAACGTCATCGGGAGTATTGTGCGGCCGTAAAAATAGATTTTAGTGTCGACTTCCTGATGCAGGCTTTAATTGAAGTGTCGGATGTCGTTTGACACTTGTCGGATTTGTCGAATGATTTAAAAGGATCTTTTGGAAATATCGCTATTGAAATTACTGGTACATTAATCAGTATGGCATATTATGGGCAGTCATACCAATGATGGTAAATATTAACTTCTTAGGATTTAAGATCTTTTATTACATCATCAACAACCTATACTACACTGCTGGACATAGGCCTCTCCCGCGGCGCGCCACTGAGCCCAATCTTCGACTCTTCTCTTCCAATGACTGATTGCTACCTTGCGGAGTTCGTCGCTCCATTAAGCCGGAGGGCGTCCTACACTACGTTTGCTTCGCGGTCTCCACTCGTCTATCCCAATGGTTATCGGCTCTACGACAATTTTGACCAGCCCATGGTTACTTTAGCTAGCATATTCTCTGAGCTATGGTGGATATTTTAATAACTACAAACGATATAAGAGCAAGCTTTACTTTTCAGTACTAAACTTAATAGCTGTAGACAACTTCCTTGGATTGGCTATTCCAAAGAGATGTCCCATCATAAGCGTGATAATACTCGTATAAAGACATTTAACACTACACAGACACAGGGTCTGGGTGAGCTAACAATCCAGGCTCTTTCTCATTCTATAGTTACCTATATATTTAAACGGGACTTAATCGCGCTAAAAACTTAATTTTTATTTACCTCGACGTTTCGATCAAGTTGTATTGATCGTGGTCACGAGAAGACTGAAGTAGCGGGTGTCAGCGCGAGAAGGGCGAGCGTTGTCTCTGTCAAGTGCCCGCATTTGTTTTTGTAAAAAATCTGAATTGTCACGACACACAACACTAACGACATTCACAATTCCCTCTTTTTTAAACCAAACATCTGTAAAAAGTAGGTAATTTTCACGTTTTAGTGTCGAACTGTCGGCCTAGGCTTCGATTGTACGACGCTCTTCTTTAGGACTTTACGCCGCGAAATCGCATTGTGCGTAAAATAGGATAGTTCAAAGTAAATTTACCATGTAACTACAGATTCTCAGCTCAGCACCAATAATATACCTATCAGATTTCAGATGCCAACATTCTTCTACTTACATGACGCATATCTCCAGTTCTCACTAATTTTGATAGCAACATCAAAGCATTCCACACCGTTTACGTTCTTGTTTATCAACAAGTTCAGGTCGCTCAATCACGGTGTCACCAACCCGATGTGTCGTGTTAAAATCGATTTCTATTCACTCCCTCGCAACGCACTTCCTCTAATGGCGTTATGCTGGATCCCATCCGGTCTGCTCTTTGTTTGTAAATATACTTTAAACGTACGTGAGTCATGGGGTTAAAGGTGCAGTGGATTGATTTTGGAAGTTGATGCATCAATATTCTATGGAATTTCAATGAAATTGGAATTGTCTTGTCACTTAGTTGTTCCTCAGTACATATCTATTTTTGTTGGTCATTTTGGGGATGAGATCATAAGTTATTACTGGAAATGTGTTTTTTCCTCTGAATTCATTATGCTTACAGAAAATTGATACCTACTTGGATCTTCTATAAACTATTTTCTTGACGCAATGTAAGCTTCTTATTGCCTTGTTTCCTATTAGTATTTATTAATTTAAAAAACTTCATTGGCTCGGCCACATGGAAAGAATGGGTGAGGCAGTAAAACGAGTGTTCCTGGGGCGGCCGAACGGACGTCGACCTGTCGGGTGTCCCAGGTATCTCTGACAGGACAAATTTGACAAAGATTTGCAGGAACCCTCACCTCAGCAGTGGAACGAAGTTGCGCAGGATCGAGAAGTAGCGACTTTTAGTATAGGAGGTCGAGACTCATTTTGGGGCACTGCGCCCTCCTTGTTAGTAAGTTAGTTCCAAGCAGTATTGTTAACATCTGCCTAGTTCAATTTTGAAATCAGAATTATAACTGTCTCAATGTTTTCGTATTTTTCTTTTGATTGTTAAACAATATACTTTTTATGAATTTCAATGCATTAGTTATTGTTTTGTACACAATTATACAATTCCTTAAAAGGAAAACCTGAATAATGGTTCAAGTTTATTTATTATATTATCCTTATTAAACCAGAAGATTAACGGGCTACAGTGGCTACCTGTTACTAGTAGCAACAAAGTAGCCTGTGAGTGGTCTTGGCCGGAGCTTCGTTCAAAACGACAAAGAATGGATGACGATGGCATACCAATGTGTTTCTAACGAGAGCGCGGCGAACGCATTCAAATTAGTTTACCGAAAAACGAATTCCAAGTGGAATGGGTGAGATAGGGTAATGCGTTACAATGTAATATTTTTTTTAGAAAATTGAATTTGTTTCCTTATCTCAGCCAGCGGGTGCTGTGAGACCTGGCTAAGGGTTTCACGAAATAGACAGCAGCATGCACCTGTGTGGGTATCAACATCTAGAATTATAGAGCGACTAAGACGCCAGACAAGTGCAGCCATTCTGGCATAATCCCTCCTATTATGGGAGAGGCCCATGTTCAGCAGTGGATGTCTTCGGGTTTGTACATCAAAACATTTATCGAAAAACGGAGATGTTTTTGGGAATACGTACACTTTTAGGAAAGTGAGACGGTTGTGAAATAGATCGTTATACAATAGACGGTTTGGAAAACGTTATCGAGGCGCAAATCGCGTTTCTTTTTGTATCTAAAAATCACACAACGACAAATGACTATTACCTACTAGGTAGGGATTGATGGAGCAACTTGGTTATTAATGTTAGTTTTACAGTTGTTTTTGTATAAGGTAGTGCTGGCCTCTGGTGTCAGAGTTTGTCAGGTGCCCGAGGGCCTCTGGCATGGCTTAACGACTGCTATTAATCAATAACAGCCGGGACCGACAGTTTAACGAGCCCTCCGAAGCACATATTTGATTATAATTATCATAGTTAGATTTTAGTCAAAATTCTATACTAGCTGTGCCCGTGGCTTTGCCCGCGTGGTCATTTCTGTAGGATAAACGTATACTTTGTGTTATTCCAGGACCTAAAATATTATTAATCGTTTTTAACGATTACTCAGCTTCTACTCAAAACCCAGTAAAGACAGTTCAGTTGTTTTTACTTTATGCGCGAACAAACATCTGTGCCTTTTTTTTTGTTCCCGGTAAACCTTTTTTTTTATCATAGTCTTTTTACAGACTTTTTGTTACTTACCTACTGCTTTTACAATAATATTCTCAGAGATTAGTAACAAATCCAATACAGAACTAGCAATCAAATAGAATAACAATATCAAATGTGGCGTTTAAGATATTATTTTTCCCTGATATTATTTACCTATTGCGTGTAAGCGAATCCTCGGTGATTTAATAGTTCTTTTTACTAGACTACGACGAAGCAAGGGAAGGGTAATGAGTTTAACAGTCTGTGTATGTACATGAACATATGTGGATGTTCTACCACAGTGTCGCCCTTATTGGTCCACTTTTGACAAGCGAGGTATCAATCGATTTGTCTTCATCGATTTGTCTTCATTTGATTTGTCAGGCTATGTTTTACACGTCGGGTTCTAAGTCTTGTTTGCAACAGTCGGGGTCAGCTGCGCGCAAGCATTTATAGCAAATGCAAGTCAAACCAGCAGAGCGACAACGTTTTTTTTGTAGAGGCTATGTAAGCGTGACTGGCTCGCCGCGTTTTTCATAATTTTGTTCGCAGCCTTTCGATCTTTTCCCACTGGTGGACACAACACATAATCGCAAGGAACTCTTACATTATTTCCGCCAGCTTTCAATAAAAATAAACCTCGTACGAAAGAGATTTCTATTCCGGCGATATCACACACATTCATTTTTATAAACATGAGAAGCAAGATATGCTCCCCCTGAGATGGAGAATCTCGTGGGGGCTATAGAAGAACCCCATCTTTACCGTCGACAGCTTCTTTGAATAAAATATAAACTTGATAAGTTTCCGATGCCTCTGGATTGAGTGCGGGCGCGGGTTACTCGATGGGAAGTCAATTCTTTCATTGCGGCTTTTTTAATCTATTTAGTACCGGCCATTTTGATTAAAAGCTTTTATTTAACTTCACTTGTATGTATGTATGTATCTATCTATGTATTTTTGTTTGTCGTGGAATCTTGTAACTCAAATTTCGATGGGCTATCCGGCTGAAACTTTCAGGGTAGCTCAGAACTCGATGAAAAGGTATCAAAAAAGAAGAAGTTAATAAGCACTTATTTTTTTATTATCCTCATTATAACAATAGAATAACAATGTAAGAGCTGTCGATAGTCAGTCGCGGTAAGGGACGGGTTAATTCACTGCAAAGGAGGTTCTAAGGTCGTGTTTTGTGTAATTATGTATATTATCACATATCTCCGGAATTTCAAAACCGATTGGGATATTTTTATTTATTTGAAAGGTCCTTCAATTTGATCCCATATAATTTCGTTCAAAATTGGTTCAGTAGTTTTGTAACACTTAAATAAACACTTTTAGTAAATCCATTTGTTTTTGTAGGCACGAGTGTAGACAAATTATACAAATACAAAAAGATCCATTTCGGGTTGTATCCAAAACTTTCTAGGAAATTATGAAAAAAACCATCCAACACTTTACTGAATTGTGACTATGATTAAAGACTCTAGACTAGACGATTAATATTGACATCTTATGTGTCGAAAAACTTTTAATATTTTACCACGTTTTTAGCAAGTCACTTTCCTGTTTTTCTGTCAGTCTGTTGTTCCGGGTGGAATCTTGCAACTCAAATTTAGAGCTCTTCCCGATTAGGTATCCGGCTGAATCTTTCAGGGTAGCTCACAAATCGATGAAAATGCATTTTAAAAAAACGTGGTTTGTATATTATTTTTTTTAATCTACATTTGCTGCTTGTTTATAATTGACACGGCTAAATGCACTAGTCGTGAGGAGCCAAACAATAACAAAAAGGCAAAGATCATCGGAAATAATCAGTATCACACAAAGTCCGAAGTTTGCCTACGCTCCTCTCAACACACCGGTCCGCGTAGAAACGTCTTAACGACTAATGACCTGGGTTCAAGGTTGCCACATGTAAATAAATTATTCAAATTGCATAACAACCTGTTAATTTACGACGTTTCACGTGGTTCAGCAGACGGGCCTTGAGACGGGTCTCACGAAGTCGACTAGTTGGGCGGGTTTGTCGATCTACCTAGTAACATAGTGAATGGAATAGTACCCAGTTACTGGTGTTGAATCTGATCTGTGGGCCCATTACCTGTAGAAATCGTTAGGAATTCGGACGTGCCCAGATTACGGGATGAAGCTAGATATCCATATAGTTGTGTGCGATGTCTAGGTAAGATAAGAGCAGCCCACTTACAAATTTGGTACCTACGAACATAATTATAATTAACTTGCTTTGACCGCGTGGCCATTTCATTTAGATCAATTTTGCTATCTGCACCATACTTTTTTGACAAGTTGAAAGTTATTACACGACGTTTTTGATGAGCGTATTTCTATTCTGCTTTTCTTATTTCTGCTTGGGGCAGGTCGCTAGTAATTCCATAATTTTGCAGTTTTTATGTTGATCCCGGTCTGCGTAATCATTTTGCCTAACCTTCAAGTTCATAAAAAGCTGAAAAACTGAACACCGGGACAATGTAAAAATACTTTGCATTTGAAATTTCAATAAGTTGGTAGATAATTTATTTAAAAAACTTTCTAACTTAAAAATTTCGTTTCGAAACTAGTAGCGACATCTAGGCAGGTTGTAATGAGTATTATAAGCAAAAAATTTCCTAATTCAAACTAGCTAGCGACATCTAGTTCTCGGCCTCTACATGATGTCGATTTTCATAAAATGTACGTGTGAAGCATGAATTACTCTCGCTTAGAGAAAGAAAAGTATTACCTACTACACAGATACTACATAGATTAGATATAAGTACCTACTCTGGAAAATACTGGGACCATTACTAGACAACAGCAGTTAGAGATTGAATAAGAACAGGGAAGTGGAGGAGCTATTCGCCGAGCCAAACATCATCGGCGAGTCGACGGCACATAGGTCCGATGGCTCGGACACGTCTTCGAAGTGAAATTTATTTTCTAGCCGTTCCCAGAAATAATAGATCACTACGTATATATGACATTTAATTTGACAGTCAGATCACAAAACGAGTGAGATACGAGTCCATAAGGTGAACTGCATTGCACTAAAGTGGTTATGCCTAGATAAATGCGCTAAAAGAGCAATGGCGTTGTTGGTTTGTTGTAGGAGGCCAAGACCCACTTTGGAGTCATTGCGCCGCGCAAATGTAGTAGGCGACATCTAGAACACGACAACAGAACTATTTGATGAACACTACTCGACGCTAGATGTCGCGCTTCAATATAAGTACGAACGCGACATCAGATATTATTTTAAGGTTTACTCGGAAATTTGCTTACCAGCGCCATCTAGCGGTGAGTAGCGGAACCGTAACCTCACTTGGCCAGCCACGATTCCACAGCGCCATCTACAGAAGAACACTGCATCCAATTTTCACATATTTTTCACACATTCGGAATCTGTCGCGGCACCACAAATTCATATAATTTTCAATATCACACATGTTCTATGAGGTTGAACACCATTTATTAGGCATTGTTGCACTGTATTACATTTTGTGACACACTTACTGCACTTAAACATGTGGTATTTAATTTTTGATGGATTTATCTGAAACAATAATAACATGTTATGTTTTGGTTTTATTTATTTCATATTGACACAATGGCTATCATAAAAAATGTGTTTTACAGACATATTATTTTTGTGTCGATTTATCTACCTATCTGTCCATAAATCATGACATTAATAGCTACCAGAGAACTCAATGATTACAATCAAGCATGGGACCATCTTAATTCCGGCTAACATATAATATATATAAAAGTGAATCATTGTTTGTTGACTTCACTTTCATATGTAATAATGGCTGGACTGAATTTGATGAAGATTTGTATGTAGATGCTGTACATGTAAACCATAGATACCAACTTAAGATACTTTTTATCCAGGAGTGCAGCTAATTATGTATGTTTGATAAACTTTACTTACATCTCTGAGCAGGGTTGATAAAAATCATGTTTTTTTTGTTTATGACAGTTTTTTTTTTATTTATTTAGAAACAGACAAAAAAACAAGATTTATTTGTATTAAGTTTTTGGTGTTTTTTGCCGTAAACAGTACTTTTGACTTATCTGCCTACGGAATAAAGTCGCTTTTCCTATGTCAAATTAAACTATCAACACAAAAATAAGTATCATGCAAACGAACAGTGATCAAATACTTCGAGAACGCTAATTTTGCCCACAAATGTCCAAACCAAATGGCAAATGTGCTAATTTTTGTTCGCCATAGGGCTATTTTAGGGGAATTTTGTAAAAACAAAACAAAAATACATATTTACATATTTTGATAAGCATTTTAATTTCTAGTCTCATAGCATTATTATTTTAATTAATCAATGAACTTTTATAGAATAAAACAAATTTGATCATTGAATCATTGATTTTAATAAAAAAAACACTACACTCTATCTCCGAGTATAGCAGTATTTATTATAATGTTTATATAGAAAAAATCCAAGATTCAGTTAAAACACCTTGTATTGTATTATATAACATTATTTTCTATACAACATTATTTATCACATATTTAATGATTTAGAATAAGGTAAAATGATATCCACATTGCACATCCTTATTATTTTAAAATTTACTTTGTGTGGTTTGGTGTACATTTCAAAATACACCAGGTGAAATTGAGATAGTGGTGAAGAGCTAGCCTTACACAAATAGAAAAAGTTTTTGAGATCAGCCCTACACAGAAAATTATTTTAGCAAGTATTTTTTCAGGCTTTTAATATGTTGTTCATTTTATAGCGAAGTGGGTTCCACTTGAAGTAACATAATGTGTGAAGAACACTATATCTGACTAGGTTTCAGTAGACTACACTTGATACTGCATCCAAATATTTACATGTTATTTTTAATTACAAAGAACATTGAACAATGTAAATTGTTGCAGGTGTCCATTTGATAATATACCTACTATAACATATTAGGGTAACTGTTTTCTATATGTAATCAGTTTTAAATACTTTGAGGTTGTGATTTATAATTAGTTAATGTAAATTTAATGTTTTTTTTTATTTAGATTTTATTTAATAAAAACTTGCTTCAATTACATTACAACAACACACTTATAAATATTGTTGTATTAACCAAGATATGCATACAAATATTTTTCAAGGTTTAAGTTTGACCAAAATGTGCATGACCTTTCTGGAATGACATGCAATTGCACATTGTTTTTAACGAAATAAACAAGAAAATTAGCCATGTTAGTCTTAAATACGTACCACAAACACTTCATCCGATAAATCATCCGTCCAGAATTCAGGATACATGATAGTAACAGGTGGATTTGGAATAACTTGATTCCAACCTAAGTTAAAACTTTCGCACCACTTTCAAAACCACGTTTCGCATTGAATACTGCTAAAATTGGAACCGAACAAGCAAGATACTACTTCCCAACAATATTCTTTAAATAACAATCACTTTTACAGGCTAGTTTTTAACTGAGATTGAAGAATTAGATTAGCCTGAAAAATTGCAAGCACGTGCACATCGCAATGCACTTAAATGCACCAACAAATTTTGGTCTCTATCCACTTTTTGGATATACAACAACAACTGTAACGCACGGTATTGACGAAAAATACTATTTTCCGTAATATAAAGACGATTTAACATGTGAATCCTATAACCAATTCGAATTACAGCGGCTGAAAAAACTACACAAAGAAAACATATGATCGATCGGAATTGAAGACATTTGAAGTGCACATGGAGTTGACTGTTGTCTATGCCTGACATCTGTCAAAAAAGAAGAGTGAAAGACACAGGTGAAAAATTATAAAATTCTGTGGTTTAGTCGTTCATTCGCCTCTGTCATGAAGTTTTGATTTTTATTGTTTTTACAAGATGTTAGTTTATTTGATTATTATTATTTATTTATATCCCGTCATTTAAAAGAAATTGAATAAAATAATAACTGGAGAAACTTACAACTTAAATTATTGATGTTGACGTTGTATTGTCCGTAAAATTTATGATGCCGACAACACTGCCTGAAACAGAAAAAACAATTTGATATACCCTTAGATCTAATTGTTGTTGTTGTTGTAAATTGTTTTTTCTGCCTGAAACAGAAAAAACAATTTGATATACCCATAGATCTAGCCACGTGGCCATCAAATACCCCTGAAATGTCCAGTAATGCAGCGTACGTATGATGTTTTATGCACACACGCATCGCACGCGCGTGGACACTCGAAAGGTTGAATGTAGCTACAAGAAAATCATTAAAAAAAAAGATGGTCTTACCGATTCGGTTTCCACCCAAAGACTTTCAAACTCTTTCTCAAATTTACTGACGATGTTGGTATGAGAAGTAACGATAACACTTTCATGATTTGAAACCATCGCATGGGTTGACCAATTTAATGATCCAGACATAACAAAACCCTTTTGCCTTATTTTTGAGGGCAACTTCACGTTTGTTTTTGTGAATTGGGCATGTAAATTCAGTTTTTCAGCGTAAGTTTTCAATAAGTTCTTCCGTTTAATGGCTCTTGGCCCGTCAACAATGCAAAATTTGTGGTGCATTAGTATTGATTTGTTATTTGTCTGTACTTGAATAAAACCTGTAATAATAAATAATTACATCAGAAATCTATAAAGCTTTAATAAGAAACATACACACATCTACATAAATCCAAAATTGCAAATAATAGCAGAGGAGAAAAGTTTTTTTTTGTGGTATCCGGTATTTATAAATTCTCTAAGCTTGGTATCTTCATAAAAGGTTGGGGGAGGGGGAAGGTATGGGACGATGGGAGTTACGTGCAGTAGCAACATCCACCACCACCGGCAGCGGCGGCACTCTAGTACCGGGGGTGACTTATGAAGGAGGGCGCCTATGTTTTGTGCAATAAACTAAGAATATGTCGTTCCATTACACTCTCGTTGCTCATAGAAATAATAAACATTTCAAAAATACTACACAGCTCCTTTGAAAATTTTTGTTATTTACAAAAAGAGGAGCCCATTCTGTATCTAATTCATGCAAATGGCCATTGTACCTAAAATAATTAATGTCAACAGAACTACATAAGCTAAGTTTTACACTGGGCCTTATGATTTTACAAAAAAGTAGGTAAGCATTATAATTGAAGACTAATATATATCTCCTAGATAGGGTTCAAGAGAGAGATTTCCCCACTCGACCCACTCTCTCCTTCCTCCTTGTAGAGGGGTAACAAAGGTATCGTTTATATCCAATCCTCTTTTCTTTGACACATAAATTTCCTGTGATAGTACAAATAATGTTGTTTTATTGAGATTTTGATGATGATCAGCAAGAAACACAGGAAAAATAATTAATTTCGTCTAAGAATATTTTCCTATAATTCTTAGCAAGCTTCATTCAATGATATTCATTTTAATAAGCTATGTTTTATTCCGGTTTTGTAAGATAATGTGTATAAAAATAAATTTATATAATCAACTCTTAGATAGGTGTGTACTCAAATTTCAGAGCCGCTCTGGCTTCCATAAATTATAGTAGTTTTCCATAAAATTTGTTCAAATAATGGTTGGTGTTACATTAATATTTTATCACAATCCCATCGCATTGACTTCTACGATGAAGTCCATGAGAACGACCTAGAATAGACCTAGAATACGACTGGGATGAGTTATGTATTGGGTGTAAATAAAGTGTTATTGTATTGTTTTGTATGTACATTATGAACAACTCATAAGCATAGAATATACTTACTATACTCTCTCAGCTTTTTAATTTGCGACGGTGGTGTATTTGCCATATCGCTGTCAACTACTATTCTTACTAAAACGTGTTTTTGTCCCAATCTTATTATTTGTTCTGTTATTTCGCTGCTCGTTATTAAGTACATACACACATCCAGCGTCTCACGAGCAGATTTAATGTATTTTATTAATTTGAAGCAGTTAAGTTCCCTGCTTTCACATATTGTAACATCTCTATTTGGTGGCACTCTTATTGTATGATGAATTATATCATCGGAGAACAATATTACATCGTTAATCTCACGGTTTCTGAGGTTTATTAGTTCACAGCACGAATCTTCACTGATCACTTCTGATTGTGAGGTTTTTTCTTTATTGTAGAAGTAATTGAATATTTTCTTCGCCACTTGTGATGCGACAATAAATGTAGCCGTCGATGCCAACAAAATTTTTGCACTTTTCCAATACATTTTGAAAAAGATATCACACACAATGCCACAAATTAAAAATACTGTATATAATCTTATCAATTATCCACCATCATGTCCACGCACTTAACAATCACGTTTTACTACCTCCACAAAAAATTGTGAGCTACCCTCCTTTTTTTTTAAAGCTTGTTTCTATGCAAGTCTATATCAAGTATATATATACTCTTTGGTCTATATATATTTTGTAGTATTGTTTATCAAAGATCTGGAATACAGTTTGCCATTATGTTCGATATTAGCAAAGAGGTTGAATTACGCTTTTCTCTGAGAACATCAAACAGCTTTTAAATATTTAGGTCCAAAATTTTTAAAACTTGAACTAATTGGGATTTCGGTGGAAAAACGAATTCAAGACGTAGTTTTGCTTTGAATTATTTTCTCAAACTTATGTTTCTTCGAGTGTTTATGTGTAAATATTGGTGGAATATTAAACATAAGATGTTCGTTAAAGTGTAGGAGTGTAGGCAAATGATACAAAAAGCAAAAAAAACGTACCGTTTTGGAAATCGATGCCGATCGATGTGTTCTCTCCGAAACTCCCTATATTCTGATTCATAATTAGAGGCCAAAAATGTAAACAAAGTGGTAGACAGACTCTTTAAACTATGAGATGGGGTTTATTTTAATAAAATACCTAAAATAAACTTGACAACAGATTCTTCATTCGTTTTATTCAATTTTCTAATCATCCTCTTATACCCAAGCTTCAACTTTTCTATCAATACGTTTATACCTCCCGTTATTGGTCTGTTGCTCAAAAGTTTCATAGTTTATAAATCCCTTAAAGAGCCTATATACCGGTCTCCAAAACTCCCAATTTTTAATTTTGATTACGATATTGTTACCTTTCATCCGCAAATAATTTTAGAGTTTGATATCTGCAAAGGTGACCTTTATGCTGATGAGCATTTTCGAGAGATCTTGCACTGGGATTGGCTTGGTTGGCATACAATATTCACAGATGCCTCAAAATTATCGCCAGTTGAATGTGTTGGTTGTGGTGTTTTCCATTCTCAATTCGACATTGTCCAAAAAGTTAAGTGTCCTCCTGAGTCGTCAGTGTTCACCGGTGAATGTTTGGCTATCCTTGAAGCGGTTAAATATGTCCTTCTCTTTAAACTTCGTCGTACTATTATCTTCTCAGATTCACGTAGTTCCCTCCAATCTTTGCTTTCTAATCCATTTTCTTCTAAATTTCATCCAATCTTACTTCATATCAAAAAGTCTATTTCTGAATGTCTCCTTATAGGCTTAGACGTAGTTCTTGCCTGGGTGCCTGGGCATGTTGGTCTCTCTGGTAATGAGCGTGTCGATAGAGTGGCCAAGGAAGCAGTTTCTTGTGGCGATAAGATTCCTTTTATAAATTATAGCCAGGACCTTATTTGCCTACCAAAAAAATATTTATTAAATTCTTGGTGTATAAACTGGAGATCTTCTAGCAAATACAAAGGTTCTGGTTTTGCTAGAATTCAGCCTGACATCCCTAGTAAACCATGGTTTGCACGGTGGCACTTCAACAAGCTTTTTACATCTTCAATCATTCGTATGAGGCTGGGTCACTGTTGTATCCCTACTCATTTGCAAAAGATTCATGTTAAAGATTCTTCAATATGTGAATGTGGTTTTGATGAAGGGGATCTCAATCATATTTTCTTTTCATGTCCGCTACTGAATCATTTCTCATTCTTTCAGTCTCCTATTTCACTAGAAGTTTCATTGCCAACTCATATAGCAGAACTTTTATCATCCAATAGTTTATCATCGTAATATTTATATGTCTTTAGTTCAATTCCTTTCATTAACTTTAATTCTTTTCAACTTTAATAAGTATTTGTGTATATTGTAGTTTTATAAATTATAGTTCATATGTATTTATATATATTTAATTCATTTATGTAGGTAGTTCTCCTATGTTTGTAAAATTCATCATATTAATCTGGTCTTGTTAACGTTTCTAAATTTCCTGTACTAGTAAATTATCTATAAACTTTTTGACGCGAAGCTACATGACTCTGGCAGAAATGTCAAAAAGACAATTGCCACAAATAAAAAATAAATAAAAAAATACTGTTTTACTATAATCTCTCAAGTTTCCAATACGAAGGCCGGAGGGGGTCTTTAAGACGTGTTCTGATACTGAAGGCGGACTGTCATGGTTGCCTTGCTGTACAAACACTTCAACACTTCGATGTACCGGTAATCAATCTGGCAGCGCTGTAATGACTGTAGCACTGCCCAGATCTCAACTGAATCAATGGCTTTCTCGTAATCCACAAACGCTAGACATAGTGGCATAGTGGCATAGTGACATACTCTTCGGTCTTCTGTTTAACCTGCCAGAGCGTAAAAATGTGGTCTACAGTGCTAAAGCCTTTCCGGAGTCCAGCTTGTTCGGGAGGCTGAAAGTCATCAAACCTACGAGCGAGACGGTTTGCAACTACTCTCGAAAACAGCTTAAAACCAAAACCACTACGATCCTGTGTCACGCCTCTGGCGTAGTACCCTCGAGGATGACGGAGTTAAACAGCTTCTGAAGGACTTTAAGTACCGGTGTTCCACCCGATTTCAATAGCTCTGTCGTTATTCCGTCCTCCCCTGGTGCCTTGTTGCTCCTAAGCTGTTTGACAGCCATTCTGATCTCGTATAGGTTGACGTCCGGGATATCTTCGGTATAATGTCGGGTCAAACGGGCTCTTGCATCGCTAGTCATGCTAGGAAGACTACGCGATGAGGTGTATAATTGTCCATAGAACTTCTCGAGCATTCAAACTTCAAAAAAAAACTTTGAAACTTCATTTGAATACGATGCTGATTCTAAAACCATTTTGAAATATTACATTCCTGTACATTATTTTTACGTTTAAAACTCTTTAAACTATGAGATGGGGTTTATTTCAATAAGATACCTAAAATAAACTTGACCTTCATTTGACCTCTAATGACGTAACGTAGTAGGCTGTACAGGGCTACTTTCAGTGCCTACAAAAGAGCAATGGCAAACCAAAACAAATTCTCTCAATGTCAAGTTAACGGCAGCCAATGGGCAGCCATACTAACTTCTTCCATACACATACTTACGCCAAGTTTAGGGCATACATATTCAGCCTACTATGTCACGTCATCGCTATATAAAGTTTCAAAACGTTTAAAACTCAACTACCACATGGAAAGTCAAAATATTCAAATTAGGTTAATAAAATAAAGTATATTATCAGTAAAAAATATAAAATAAATACAAAAATAAAACCTTTCATACCGATTTGCGTGACGCAGAAGGCGCACGCCAAAGTTTAAAGTTTGGTGACTTGTTCAAGGGCACCCGGGGTTCGAACCTTGGCTTGGGCCGTTGCCTAAATTATAAGGGTCGGATTTAGAAAGAAACACACTAATGAGAGAATTAAAATATCCGTTAAAAGAAAAATACGTTTTCTAATGGCAACTGACATATATGAGACATTGAGAATATAACCTATAACACACACAACATTAACTTCTTTTTTATGGTGGCTTGTGTGTGGCTACAACAATTTCGCCATTAACATACCATTATAGTTACCTACGTAAGAACATTCATCTTACCCATCTCTTAGAGCGATGGTGGCCTAACGGTTCTATAGTGCAATTTAGAATCCAACGATACCGGGTTCAAAACCTAGGCTCCGCACCAATGACTTTTCTGAGTTATGTCCGGTTTTCCATCACTCCGTGCTTTGGAGGGCACGTTAAGCCGTCGGTCCCGGCTGTTATTGATTAATAGCAGTCGTTCCACCATTTCAGAGGCCCTCGGGTCGCTTGACAAACTCTGACATCAGAGGCCAGCACTACCTCATACGACAAACAAACAAAACTAATCTCTTTGCTTGACGCTGGCTTAATGTGCTAATCGTGCGGAGCTAATAAAAATAATAATAGAATACAACTATAAAATTACTATATGAAAACCATCATATACATCAGTGGCCCAATTCCATAACTTGGCTACAATCGGATTATCACTTTTTTCATAGCAAATTCGACTCTATCGCAAGGCATTAGTGGTTGCGATACTGATAATTCGATTGAAGCCAAGTTATGGAATCGGGCTACTGTAGTGCCATTGCGATTTATTGCAATAAGATTTTCAAAGCAACATCGTCTCTAACGCACCGCAATAGGTGCACGTGATAATGAAAATCTGATTGCAGCAAGTTATGGAGTTGGCCCGCTGATTCATTCCACACTAAGGGGCCGTTCGTTTTGATGTTTGTAAAGGCGACCTATTCGCTATTGATGCAAGGTTCGATTTCCTACGGGAAGACTTGGAAGCAAAAAACAGACGTGTGGCGTTAACGGTGGTTTATTGGAAACTAAAGTACAGCTATGCAGTGGACTGTATGGTTAAACTTAGCTATATGTGTATATGCACTGTACATTACATCGAAGTTGGTTTCTATCTATACTTTCGGTATGTAGGATGAATTTGGTCCATAAAATACCTAACATACCGCCCACCAAAAAACACAAGTTTTTTCGCCATCGTTACAAAAGTTGTATTTTTAATCCTATAATATTCTAATGCAATAAAACAAAAGTAACATCTGACTACGTTATTCGTATTATTTCTTCTGTGATCTAATGTCGAACGTCAAAAGAAATTCATAATAATCCATCTCATTGACTCTTCAAACAAACCTAACATCGATACAAACTTCTTCATAAACAACAACTGAGATCCATAAGTAAGTACAAATGTTAGAAATAAAACGTAAACTTAACGAAACAACTAAATGAACTCGTATCAAGATTAACTACGAGCCTACGACTCGAATAGGCCGTGCGAAACAAAGGTTGTTTACGACTACGACGACATGCCTACTGCTCGACTAGTTACCTATAACCAGTCAAGATAAAGTGAACAGGGCTGCATTAAGGAACATACAATTAAAATTATTTCTAATTTTAGATTATGTTGAATCTACCTGCTTATGATCTTAATACAATTCAATTTCTTAATTTAAATGAATGGTATAGGCAAGAAACAATGATACATATATACAAAACAATGAACACAGAACAAAGGAAATTGTTGAATGACATAAATATTTGAATGACATCAACTATTTTGGATATTAATAACATAATTTTATTAATATTCGTTTACTCTTTTACTCACTATTTATAGGAAGTTGGCACAATTTAGAGACAGAGCGTTGGGTTATTTTACCGTGACACCTTAAACTGTACACTCTGCAAACATTATCATTCCCTACATGTTTTTGTACTATGCGACCCATTGACCACTTACCAGGAGGAATGTTATCCTCTTTGACCAGAACGACGTCACCGATCTCAAACTCGGGTGTGCGTCGTTGCCACCTTGGCCTTTCTTGCAATCTGGTTAAATATTCTTTCCGCCAACGATGCCAGAAATTCTGTACCAGTTGTTGACAGTGTTGCCATCTGGACAATCTGTTGAGTGGAATGTCACACAAGTCTGGTTCTGGGACGTTGATCGGTGCTTCACCGATCAGAAAATGTCCGGGTGTCAAAATGTCTACTACGTCGTCGCCGTCGGGATCTTCATTGTTTGCCGGACAAAGCGGCCTAGAATTTAAACACGCTTCTATTTGACACAGCACTGTTGAGAACTCCTCAAATGTCAGATGAGAATTTAAAATTCTCCGCATGTGGTACTTTATTGATTTGACTCCACTTTCCCAAAGCCCGCCAAAATTAGGACTGTATGGGGGAATAAAGTGCCATTGAGTTCCATCTTCAGCCAGTAAATGTTGTAAGTGGCCAGGCATCTCTAAGTTGGCTTGGTCCCATAGCTGAGCTAACTCTTTATTACCCGCCACAAAATTAGAACCTCGATCGCTCCATAGGTGAGTACATCTCCCTCTGCGTGCGACAAATCTTTTGAATGCATTCATAAATGCTTCTGAGGTGAGATCACCCACGAGCTCCAAGTGAATGGCCTTGGTGACCATGCATATGAAAATTGATATGTAGGCCTTATAGCACTTGGCTCCGCGGTGCCTAGACATCAAGACTTGAAATGGTCCAGCAAAATCAACCCCTGAGTGCAAGAATGCACGTGCTGGTGTTACTCGGACCTTAGGTAAGTCACCCATTATTTGTTCTCTATTTGTAGCCTTTTGTTTAGCACAAATAAGGCACTTGTGTATGCGTGACTTCACAGCACTTTTCAATTTCAGAATCCAGTAGTGGGATCTCAGGTAAGTCGAGGTAAGTTGAATTCCACCATGCAATGTCCTTTTGTGTGCATTATCTATAAGTAGGGGTAAGAGATCATTATTATGTCTAATAATTATTGGATGTTTTTCCATTTTAGCTACTTCTGCGTTTCTGAGGCGACCGCCCACCATGAGAATATTCTTTGGACTAAGGATGGGGTTAAGAGTTTTCAATTTGCTATTCCGTTTTATTGATTTCTTTCCTTGAAGCTTCATTATTTCATCTTCAAACTCTTCTCTTTGTACCTTTCGTATTATAATATCTAAAGCTTCTGCTAATTCTGATGTGCTTATATTCTTAGCTTCTTCCTCCTTTGCTTTTTTGTAGTTTAAAAATCTTCTTGCGTAAACTATTACTCTTTGTAGCTCTATTAATGTATCATATTCTTTCAGGTTGATTTTCTTTTCTTCTTCGGTGATGTCGACTACTGTATGAAAACATTTTCTCTTCTCTAAATCTGTTGCCTCTATATTGACCCTTTCAAATGGAATTACCTTTGTTCGCAGCCAAGCGGGACCGTTCCACCACAACTGATCGTGTACCAGTCCAGAAGAAGTCAGCCCTCTAGTCGCTTTATCGGCTGGGTTATCTTCAGAAGATACATGGTGCCATCTGCTGTTTCCAGTGTTTTCCAAGATTTCCACAACTCTGTTGCTCACAAAGACGTTCCATCTTCCAGGATCCCCTTTCAGCCAGGACAATACCACTGTGGAGTCAGTCCAAGCGAATATGTTTTCGTTAGAGATTCTGGTGGCTTCTCTTACTTGTTTCAACAGTCTGGACAACAGTACAGCGCCACAAAGTTCCAGCCGAGGTAGAGACACAGGTTTTACAGGTGCTACTCTCGTTTTAGCAGCTATGATACCTGTTTTGATATCTCCATCTTCAGTTTCTACTCTCATGAACGCAACAGCTGCATAAGCTTTGATTGACGAATCAGAATAGCCATGGATTGTTGTCCCTTTCATTCTTTTTTGTGTTGTCCAAAGCCATCTATCTATATTTATTTCATTTAGTGTTTCAAACCCCTTTCTTAAACTCAACCATTCTTCTTTCAGGTCACTGTCTACTTCTTCGTCCCATCCAACACCCTTTATCCATAACCTTTGCATGATCATTTTTGCAGGTACAAGCGCAGGAGCTAACCAGCCCAGAGGATCAAACAGACGCTGTATTTCTGAGAGTATTACTCTTTTTGTTATGATAGCAGGAACTGGTAGTTGATCCAGGTGGTATTGGAACTCATCTTGGCCTATATTCCACGATATGCCAAGTGTTTTGACAGTGCCGTTAAGCTTCATGTCAAGGTTGACATGTGTACTTCTCTCACTGGGTTGAAATTGTTGCAAAAATTCTGCGTTGTTTGAGGCCCACTTTTGTAATGTAAAACCTCCCTTTTGAAGAATATCTTTGACTTCCAATGCAACTGAAATGGCTCTGTCTACGCTTTCGTGACCTGACATCAGATCATCCATGTAAAAATCTTCTTTGATCATTCGTGCTGCATCAGGTTGGTTCAACCCTTCATCGTCAGCTAGCTGATGTAGTGTTCGGACCGCAAGATAAGGAGCCGAAGCTGTCCCAAAGGTCACTCGAAGAAGACGGTATTCTTGAACCTCTTGATCGACTTCGTCACGCCACAATAAGCGTTGGTAATCTGCATCTTCTTTGGTAACTAAAATTTGTCGGTACATTTTTTGGATATCCGCGACAAAACATACTTTCTTCATTCTCCATCTCATTATCAAATTTCTTAAATCTTCTTGAATCTGTGGTCCAACAAGCAAATCTTCATTCAATGAAATATTGTTCTTACCCTTGCTGGACGCATCGAACACTATTCTCGTCCGAGAAGTCTCCTTCTCTTCTTTTATCACAGCGTGATGTGGAAGGTATACCGCTGGTCTATTCTTCTCTATTTCTGGAACCCTTTCCATGTGCTTCATTTCTATGTACTCCTTAATAACCTTTGCGTATTCTGTTTTTAGTTCTGGTTGTCTTACAAATCTTTTCTCTAGCTGATGTAATCTTCTTAATGCTATATCTCTTGTTTCTCCTTCAGCTGAGAGTGGTTGTGGTGTTTTAAAGGGGAGTTTGACAGTATATCTTCCTTCGTCAGTTCTTGAATGTAAGTCTTTAAATATCTTCTCGCAGATTTTTTCATCCGCAGTGGGTGCTCGTTTCTCTGAAGATTCCAACTCCCACATGCTTTTCAACATATTATCCAGATCCGCATGAATGTGCAATGAAATTAATTCCTCTTGACTCTCTTCTCCTGTTTCTCCTAACAATATCCAGCCTAACCTGGTTTGTTGCGCGCTAGGTGTGTTAGGAGGACCTTGAATTACACCACTTTTAAGTATTCTGCTATACACCTTGGAACTTAGCAACATGTCCACTCTTCCTGGTTGATTGAAACTCGGGTCTGCCAGTTGGAGTCCTTCAATGTGTTGCCAAGTACTTGAACTGATGGGTTTCTTTGGGAAAAAGGTGGTGAGTTTGCCTGACATAACATACGCAACAATCTTGAGGCTGAATTCATTTTCATACCTAGATAGTACCTCAAAAGATGTCACGTGACTCACAGACGCCTTTGATGACCCACTACCAAACACGTGTCCCTTGATAGGTATTTTGTTTGACCTTAACATTTGAGCTGCTTGTTCGCTAATAAGTGTTACCTGAGCACCTGAATCTACAATAGCACGTAATATCGTTACATTCCCTAGTCCGTCCCTGACTGGTACTAACGCAGTCGCCAGCAGGCCGGGTGAGTCGACCGCCGTGAAGAATGACGATAGTGCGGCTTGCAAACCATGGTTTGGTTGTACCTCTTCTTCTCTCTTCTTCTTCTCTTCTACATTTTTGTGTAATGAAACCTCTGTATGTTGTGTTTTCTCTGTATTATCAGACGTTTCCTGCTTCAAATACTGATGTAGAAGAGAATGATGTCTTCTGGCACAAATTTTACATGACGATTTATGTCGGCAGAAGTGTACAAGATGCCCTGGCAATAAACAATTAAAACATAATTTCTTACCTCTTACGAAGTCGCTCCTGTCCGATTGTGTCAGCTTGCTAAATTGTTTACAATTAAAAAGTGAGTGATTTTCCTTGCAAAATAAACATGACTTACATGACCTATCATACTTATCATTATAAGACGAGGAGGAGGGTGACGTAGTATGGAAGACTTGTTCTCGAACATTCTTAGGGGGTGCCGCTGACGTCAGCTCCAGTGTGTGAATACGGCTCTCCAGGAAGGTCATCAGATCTTGCTGTTTTGGTAACCCAGCGCCGAATGTCTTGGTAACATGGTCTTCCCATTCCTTGTGTGTCATGTGGTCTAATCTCTGGACCGCCATAAATATCACGATTGGGTCCCATGTAGCTGTAGGTATCTTCAAGTTTTCTAGTCCGGTCAAACACTCCCGTGTAGTATCTATAAACTGTTTGAGTTGACTGGTAGACTGGTTGGTCATCTTCTTTTGTTGGAACAGCCTCTTGAGGATTGAATTGACGATTAAACGCTTGTGACTGTATCGCTCCTTCAGGCAGTCCCAGGCAGGTTGGTAGTTGCTTTCAGTTATTTGATAAAACTTCAGAGTGGCAGCTGCTTCTCCTGAGAGGCACGACTTTAGGTAGTGTAGCCGTTGAACGTCACTGAGCGCTTCGTTTTGAGCTATCAACGAAGTAAATGTGTCCTCAAAATTTTGCCAGTTTTCATATGACCCTGAATATTTCGGGAGGTCAATGCGGGGGAGGTTGACCTCGACTCTGTTGCGAAATCCTTGTGAAGGCTGCGAAGAATTCTCAGGTGTAGGATCTGTCCAATTTAGCGATTCTAATACTTCTTGCATATCAGTTTTTAAAGATAGGTACAATTCCTCAGTAGTGTCGTAATAGTCGGTCACTAACATATCCGTGCGTTGCTCCTTTGTGGTTATTTCTAACAACTCCACGTGATACCTTTTAAATTGCGCCCAGTAATCATCAATACACTGAATACGCACTTTGATGTACGCTAATGTTTTTCTCACTTTTGGACATTTCTTGAAGTTATCTTGTGCTTTCTTCAAAAGTTGATAATTATCTTCCATTTTTGACTTCAATTCTTCAATGGTAGGCATGGCGGCGTTATGACGATAAGCACTTCACAATTGACTAAAGTTTTGCACGAACAATGTTTGAAATAGTTTTTTATACACTTGATTAACAGTGAATCTCACTCGTAACAATTGTCCTTTTCACTTAAATATCGGAGTGGCGATCGTAGCTAAGAGTTCTTCTTCCCGTACAAATAAAATATCCGCGCTCGAATTCGACCAATGTAAAGGCGACCTATTCGCTATTGATGCAAGGTTCGATTTCCTACGGGAAGACTTGGAAGCAAAAAACAGACGTGTGGCGTTAACGGTGGTTTATTGGAAACTAAAGTACAGCTATGCAGTGGACTGTATGGTTAAACTTAGCTATATGTGTATATGCACTGTACATTACATCGAAGTTGGTTTCTATCTATACTTTCGGTATGTAGGATGAATTTGGTCCATAAAATACCTAACAATGTTAGATGATCGAAAACAACAGCTAAAAACGCTAAATATGTTTCAATCAGCGTTCGCTTTGGACATGACAGTTAAATTTGACATCAGAAAAGTGACTTTATTTACTAGGTTTAAGGGTCGTTATTCATTCAGTTTGGAAAGGATCTTTAGTGTCAAAAATGGCAATCAAAACGGCCCAAAACGCCACTTATTCCTCTCGCATGATAGGGCCCGTTCACATAAACGTTCGAGGACGCACGGATCACCCGCGCGTACACTCGAAATCGTTGACGGCGTCGTCCGGGCGTTCGCCTGGGTCATCCGAAAAATAGTAGTGGAGGGGAGGAATAGTATGAAACTGACACTTGACAGTTGTCAGTTGTATGTGGACGTCCAAAGTCGTTCACTATCTCCAGATGATCGAGCGATAATCGCACGGATGATTCGAGCCGGGCATTGGTCGTGGTCCACCTGCTCAGTTCACCTGGGTGGACCACGGGCACTTTTTTTTGCCTGTGGTCCACCTCAGTTCACCTGGGTGGACCACGGGCACTTTTTCTTGCCCGTGGTCCTCCTCAGTTTACATGGGTAGATCACAAGCAGAAAAGAGGTCGCATACAATTATGTATGCAACCTCTTCCCTCTTCAGTTGACCTTTACTTTTTTTTTTATTGAATTTGGCATCAATGTAATTATATGACATTAGCTCAGTCATTAGAAAATAAATAATTCGTAAGTAATTTCCCTAAAATAAAACTAGAAAAGGTCAAAAAATGTCTAAGAGTTCGGAAACAGATTTAGGTGGGCCAAGTTCTACTCCCACCTCGCATGCAGAACCTGAAATATATTTTGTGAATCGAAAAGGTGGCACTGTACTATTGTATAACGCATTTCAATTTTATAAAGTTAAAATCTTAAAAAATGGCATGGTGCTATGACGGTGTTCTGAATATAAAAAAATAAAATGCAGAGGAAACCTAATTATGCAGGTAAAACAATTTGTTTTATCTAAGTACTCTGATGTTTTTGAAGTTATAATTATTATGGCACGTTAGAAAAAAAAAGAGTTATTTTTTACGATGCGCGGGCACAGCGACATAATTTGAATTATTTCCGAAATCCCCACAAGACCGTCCCCACCAGTGGGGATTACGGGAAAAAACTAAAATAGTTTTCCCGAAATCCCCACCAGGATCTGCAGTGGAGATTTCGGGAATAATCTTATAATTTTATGCTACACCATGAAGTTAGCCGTAAATCTCCCTTTAGTATAGTGTGTGAAGTGATATCTATATTTAATATTTTTATTGGAGTAATTTTGTTTTTGCTATGCCAAGTATAACTTCTTACGTGCGTAAACTGTGTATATACAGAAACTGTGTATATACTTATGTATATACACAGTTTTGTTTATATATACTGATGATCAACATTAATATAGTGTTGTTTCAATCTTTCAGGATAACCGCATCGTTAAAGAAAAATACTACTTATGCACTCCAAACTTGGCTAAAAACTTAGTTGCCAAAGAATTGGTAAAATTAAGAGAAAATGTCATAAATACCATTGAACCTGTGCCTAAACTATACGATGAAACTAAATCTGAAATTGAGAAATTGGGGTTAGATTTGGTAACCGAGGTACCCTCATTATCCAATTTGCAACATAATTTATATACATTAAGAAATCAGTCATTAGGAGTTAGTAAGACGGTTTTCAAAACTTTTAAAGAAGTTACAGTGCCAAACAAATTTGATAGTTTCGTTTTAGGCAATTATTATTACAATGGATCACGTATAATAGTTTTTTGTAGTACTACCAACAGGAAAAAGATTGGAGATATAAAATATTTTTTTGGTGATGCAACATTTACTTCTTGTCCAAAACCCTTTTACCAAATATATATAATACATGGTGAAATGGGAAGTACCGTCACAAAAACAAATACAGTACCATTAATTTACGCATTAATGCCGAATAAAAAGCAGGGGACCTATAAGTATTGTTTTTGAACTCATAAAACTAGAACTGACCAATTTCAAACCTCTTAAATTCCATAGTGATTACGAAAAAGGAGCAATAAATGCAAATTTGCAAGCATTTCCAGAAATTAAATTGACAGGTTGTTACTATCATTGGAGCAAAGCCATTTGGAAAAAGGCAAAAAAAATGAATTTGAAATGTAAAAAGGAAAAAAGACTGGTTGGACTTACCGCAGTTTTGCCGCTTTTGCCTACAGAAGCCATGGCTGAAGGTTTAGAATACATCAAATCTGAAGGCAGGGATAAAGATAAAATGGTACCTTTTTTTAAATACATTGATGGTTTTTGGATGACAAAATAATTTGCTGAAATATTATCCGTGTTCAGTGAAAGACATCGTACAAATAATATAACAGAATCATTTCATTCAAAACTAAATAAAAAAGTAAATAAGACAAATACCATTATTTTGCGACTTCTAACTGAACTGAAGCATGTTGAATATAATTAAATTTCCAACAAGAGGAAAAATATGCATATAGAAAACGATGATGACATATTAGAAATCCAATTAGAATTGGTTAGTAATGAAATTTCCGTTGGGGTTGCCTTAGAAAAATTACGTCCATGAAAGGATTATATAATAAACTAGTTGGAAATATAATATTATCGTTTACCTACTTATCGTTTTAAATAATTCTTTATGTATTTTTAGTGAAATTGTAAGTTGACATTATTGAACTCAATTTTTTGCGTTGTTAAATAAAAGGTTACGGACCCGTGCTCCACCTAAGTTATCCACCTGGGTGAAGCATGGAGTACTTACAGGTCCTCGTGCTCCAACTGATAATATTTTGGTACAATCAAGATGTAAAATTATTTCCATTTATAGATATCCGGCAGAGACTCGTGGTGGACTCGTGGTCTCACAATTTGTCACACTGGTGTGACCACGATGTATTATTATTGCTCGTGGTCACACTGCTTGGTGTGACTAATAGAAAGCTACAAAAAATAAGACTCGACACTCCAGTATGGGAAACCAAAAGATCAATCATATAACGATATAATTATTAGCAATAGTTTTAGAGTTATAGCCATTTTAAGTTTGAAAGCTGTCATCCAAAATAATGATATCAATGAGATCTATCATTTCTCTAAAGATACTGCTAGTCTAGGATCAATAGTTTCAGAGTTATAGCCATTTTAAGTTTGACAGCTGTCATCCAAAATGAAGATATCAATAACATCTATCATTTCTCTAAAGATACTGCTAGTCTAGGATCAATAGTTTCAGAGTTATAGCCATTTTAAGTTTGACAGCTGTCATCCAAAATGAAGATATTGATGAGATCTATCATTTTTTTAAAGATACTGCTAGTCTAGGATCAATAGTTTCAGAGTTATAGCCATTTTAAGTTTGACAGCTGTCATCCAAAATGAAGATATTGATGAGATCTATCATTTTTCTAAAGATACTGCTAGTCTTTTCCCTTTTAAAGTTGACAACTGTCATCCAAATTCAAGATATCGATGGGATCTATCACTTATGTAAAGTAACTTCAAGTCTAGGATCAATAGTTTCAGAGTTATAGCCATTTTAAACTTGACAGCTGTCATCCAGAACGAAGATTTCGATGAGATCTTGATAGGTATTGACATATGACTTTGACGTTTGACATGACACTTCACCTTTCACTTTGAACCCTGTCACTTTGTGTCCTGTCACTTTGTGACCTGTCACTTTGTGACCTGTCACTTTGGAACCTGTCACTTTGTGACCTGTCACTTTGTGACCTGTCACTTTGTGACCTGTCACTTTGTGACCTGTCACTTTGTGACCTGTCACTTTGTGACCTGTCACTTTGTGACCTGTCACTTTGTGACCTGTCACTTTGTGACCTGTCACTTTGTGACCTCTCACTTTGTGACCTGTCACTTTGTGACCTGTCACTTTGTGACCTTTAACTTTGTGACCTGTCACTTTGTGACCTTTAACTTTGTGACCTGTCACTTTGGCACCTGTCACTTTGAGGTGGAGCTAGGTATGAGAGCAGTCTGAAGGTAAGTCGGACGTGATCAGTCATGAGTGTAAACGCGAGAAAATCATGATACTAAGAAACGGTGTCTCGGTTAGTAAATTTTCTTCCTAACCATCACACAAGTGTGACAGAGCAGTGGGAAGGTTAGTCGGCCGCGAAGATTTTGCGTTGTTTAAAAAAAATAATTTTATAGGTGGACCACGGGCAATGGATATTTTTAAATTACTCTTATTTATCGTAAGGGTGAACCACGGGCAAGAAAAAGTGCCCGTGGTCCACCCAGGTGAACTGAGCAGGTGGACCACGACCAATGCCCGATTCGAGCGTGTAAGTGAACACAGCCATAGTAAGCATCATAAAGTGTATTATCTATGGTGGTATCACTACTGTGTTCATTCATATCCTAACGATCATTCTTTATTTTTTGTTCAAACTAGAAAATAATACAGTAGGTAATAAATTAAATACATTCGATTTTTGAATAATTTGAATAGGAAAACACAAATGAAATGAAAAAGCTGTTCCAAGGCAATCACTGCTGCTATATAGGCCAAATAAATTAATCTAAAAGTAGAAAACTGCGTCGCGGAAGGAAGTCAAAATGCCGAAAATACCTTACAAGTCCGAGAAATCGGGTGAAAATGAAGACGATTACGAGATTGTGTCTTTCGAAGACTTCTGTGACAAGTCTCCAGGTTCGAAAACTGATCTATTAACGTTGAATGATAACATTAATTACCGCCTTTGTTTCGAGGGTGACAAGAAGGTCAAATATAATGAAGATGCCGGGGAGTCCTCGAGGGATGTAGATCATCAGACGGAGACATCTCTGAGCGGTCCTAAGAATGTCAGCTTTAAAAGGAAACTATCGAACTCTTTCGCGCCATTTGGGAAATATAACGGAAAAGGCGGCAGGGCTCCGCTGTTCAGTGGCGTTATACCGAAGCCTAGAGATGATAGAGAGGCTTCATCTACTTCTAGAGAACATAGGTATGTACTACTTCGACCTCTCAAGTAATGTTGTCTATGAGCAAGACAGAGAAGAGTAATCTCTACATTTTTTTATACAATTGAGTTACAACACAAGCATGTTGTTCATTTGATTGTATATGTCATGCTTGCACATAACAAGTGCAGTGCCGCTCAGATCTTTGTTTGCATAATCTTAAGTGGCACTGCAGTTGTTCGTCACCCTGAGACTAAGACGTAAGTCTCATACACCTGACAGTTTTGCACACTAATGCAATGCACACTATTGCTTGGCAATTGAATATCTGACAAAGACAAACTCTTGCTTAAGGGATCTAGCACTACAAACCCTATCCTCATTTAAGTATTTCTCTTCATCAATGTTTTTTAAGTTATCTACTGATAAGATCCATCCATACTTCTATACTAATATCATAAAAGCGAAAGTATTTCTGTCTGTCTGTTTGTTACCTTTTCATGACTAAATGGCTAAACTGATCCTGATCAAATTTTGTGTGGAGATTACATAGGATAGGACATAGGATACTTGTCATTCTGATAAACTAGTCCGTGTGGATTAAATCGCCGGCATAAGCTATTAAAATATAATATGCTTAAACACAGAGATGATTTAATGTTTTTTTTAATCAATTTATAGCAAAAGGGTTTTGTCGCTTATTGCGAACATGCCACCCTGGTTGTTACGCAAAGAGTACAGTAACATTACGCATACCTTACCCACCTGTAGCCCAGTGCGATCAGTTGAATAACTAATCATGCCTATCCTCAAGCGAGTATTGCTTTCTGGCATCATCTGAAAGTGGATCTGCTAATATACTGTTACATCTACCTATACCAGTCATATTAGAATGATTTCTAATAATAGAATTCCGGGCACATTCCATCAATATGTTGTATACGTCATCTACAAGTCCACAAGTTTCACAATTCGGCGATGTCGCTTTGCGCATCAAATAGGGAATTTATTGCTTGGAATGTGTCCGGATCTTAAGGCTATATTAAGATCTCTTCTATTCAAAATTTGATTGTCAAACCATGGAGAATTCAAGGGGTGTGGTTGGATAGTCCATATTCCATTTCCATTTTCCTTTCACCTCTCATCGAAATACTCTTTCCAGAGATTATAACATTATTTTTTAACCATAAGCATATAGTCTGAAAATGAAGGTGTAATGATGTTAATCCATTTTCATATATAAATCTCAGCATTTTTTTTTTAGTACTATGTTGCTAATTTTATTTGAATTGATGACTTGGCCTGATCAAATAATGTTATGATGTCAATTCTTTGCTTACAACAAGGTGCTGGCTAAAGTACAGCTGTACAGCCAATTACAGAACACACTTTATTTCACAAGGAATAAGCATGTACAACCACATAAAAGCCAGCAGTATGATGATCATTACATAGATCTGTTTACATTACTTTTACAATATTCACATTACTAATATTCCTTTATTAGTCAATTACATTAATTAAAAAGCAATTGTTATTATCATTACAAAGTTCAAAACAAACCTCCACTTTCTTTGTCTGTTATCTATTGTTTTGGATTTAATTAATTAATAATGCTGTCATTATGCACCTTGACCTGTGACTTAATTAAACAATATTCATGTATCACAAGATAAAGCAATATCAATATTATTAATGTTTACTCAGTGGTTTAATTGCTGCAACTGTAGCAAAAATGCTACTCATATAATTATTGCTTATCTTATGAATATAAAGGTTGTCTGTCACTAAATACCACACCATTCCATCACAAAACGCAACTTATTCTTCAAAAGTTGGATTTAAACATAAAAAATACAAAATGGCCAACAGCTTGAAGCAAGCGGGCTTGCTATGCCATCCATTTTGCATGATTGTCATGTGAAAAACTTGCGTTTCAACCAAGCATTTCGAGTGACCCTCATGCCGACTATGAGCGGTCCACTCGTTTGTAAACGGAAACAACTCAAAGACACGCATGCTTCTAAGGCAAGATCGCTTACTCTGTGTGTTTCACTATTCAGCTGTCTCCACGCCAACAGCATATAGAGACTGCTCTCGCTGTCCCGTAGCAGACAGTGCATAGACAGCGTAATGTCTCCTCACCGGTAGGTGGGCTAGCTACCTGTTGGCTAGCTACCTGTTGGCTAGCTACCAACAGGTAGCTAGCCCAAGGCGGTGCTATTCAGATGCTTTGCAGAAGCGGTGCTGCTATGTTGTGTTGGAGCGGTGCTGAGGCAGTGCGGTGTAAGTGAGTGATAACCTTAGGTATCAATAATCTAAAAGGACAATGTTCACAAATGGGTACTAACTAAAGTATTACTCATACTCCAATGAATAACAACTGAAGTCATTATTATTGCCTCCATTTGCCGCTTTATGTAAACTCCATAACAAAGGAGGTGTATTCTTATTATAAGTTTGTATTGTTATAAAAGTAATTGTCATTGTTTTGTTAAAAGTTTTCAACAAGTTTAGACTTGGATGATGCAAAGTGTTTCTAGAACTTATGATAAAAGTGGAAAAGTAATGCAGTGGAGAATCCGGTAAGTTTTATTGTATAACATTCTGAATGGTTGTGCATAGATAATAAAGAAAATACAAATATGTATGTACTTTGCTATTCAATTATTAATTTTTATAAAAGGTTGCACAGTACAGTCCGTTCATTTTAAAAAGTAAATAAAACTGAGATTGACTCTCGTAATGTTGGAGTTTGTTGCAAACTGGAAATTCTATTCATTACAAATACTGCATTTTGGTGTGTAATTACGGCCATAAGGTACCATATGCACTTCACAATCTGACGGCACATGGTTCAAACCTCGATGTTGCAAAAGTTTTATTTTTTTTATTCACTTTTAAAGGGCTTTTTCGCACACTGTGAATATGCCGCCCTGGTGGCATTAATAAATCTATTGAACTACTAGTCTCTAATAACTAGTTTGTACAGCATTTTGGCTGCGTCTGAGAGAGGCTCAGCCAGAATGCAGCTTTATTAAAATTGGTTGATTCAATGTATGCCAGAGCTTCGGAAATTGCTACCATTATGGAAACTTTTGCATTAATTTTGAAAGTCATGCTCTGTTGATCATGTGAATCGTAGAAGGCAGCTCCAATATCCACTCCCTCCTTTGAACCATCAGTGTATTTTTTTTTAAATGAAATGTATTTATTAATAAGATATTTACAACATATTATCTTTAAATTATAAGGGTTGAAGTGACGGTTTGGTTTCGAAAAAGCTTCTACATCAGTTATTCAAATTTTAGACAATTCAATATAAGTGACCCATGTGTCAAGAGAAAACATTCCCAATTTTTTACAAGCGTAAATAGATAAATCATTGAAGCTGTTATGTATAATAGTCAACAAGGGTTTTTTTTGTTAATCCAATAACGATTTGAGCATAAACTAGTCAAATCATTAATAGCTTCAATGGATTGGCTATTGGAAGTTGTCTTACTACAGTTGCAAAAGTTACTTATCTAGTGGGTCCACTCCAACAAGGAGTTGCGGCGCTTGTTTCTTTGTTGTTCAACGTTAGTCGTCTTATCGCCTGGGGCTCTAGAACGGGCTCTATTTGTGTAGGTGTCTGGTTAATTTTAGTTTCTCGTACCGTTTTCAGATATCAAAGATTCTCCGAGCGCCGGAACATATTCCAGCGTGTGTGGGAGCACACACCTGGCGTCGGCTCCGGCATGATGGGCATCGCGCTCGTGTGCGCCGTGTGCATCGCCACGTGGTGGGTGGTTAGCGGCGCCGTGGGCGGCGCGTGGGCCGACGAACATTACAAGTTCGTATAGTGGGACTGCTGCTTATTACCTCAGCATCGAATGTCTCTTCGACTTTGAGGCCTATTGTTATCATGCCTGTTCCGCCTGGCATACGGGTAACGCACTATGGCTGTGGGACCGGAAGGTAGAGATTTCAAAATAAACCAATTGAATAGTGCTAACTGCTGTTCTTCATTTATAGGATATTCCACTGCTCATCATGTAACATAGTGGTACCTCGCGTCTTCTTGTAATATCAGCTATTTTTAAAGAGGGGACTGGTGTTGGGCTGGATCATCCTTATAGAAGGATTGGTCAGTGAGGCGGTATTTCTCTCAGTCCCACATGCTTTGTGTGCTGAGGCTTAATGTAATGAAGAACCAGAAAACAGTGCTCCGGTAGGATCCTTCAGCGTAACCCAAGAATATTGTAACACGTCTTTTCTTCATAAACCATGTTACAAACTAGCTGTGCCATAAGTCATAGTCATTTCTCTAGGTTAAAAGTATTCTATGTGCTATTCCAGGACCTAAAATACCAATATACCAAAGATTAAATTCCTTCAGCTGTCTAAAATATTTTTAATAATTTCTCGGCTTCTAATCATCGGATTGAGATATGAAGTACACCAGATTTAAAATCAAGACCTGTATAAGCTATCCAGCAATGAAATGCGGATTTCGATTGGACCATTCGTTTTTAGGTGATGCACAAACAAATATCCAGACAGACAGACACGAAAAAAGGACAATTCTTGTTTCTCTTCTTATTTTAATACATCGAGGCTTTTTTTAAATTATCTTGTTTTTTAGACTTTTTTACTGCTTTATTATAAGACTGAGTATAGATGACAAGCATTGAAACAACAACGTTTTTATTGCTTTATTATAAGACTGAGTATAGATGACAAGTATTGAAACAACAATGTTTTTACTGCTTTATTATAAGACTGAGTATAGATGACAAGCATTGAAACAACAATGTTTTTATTGCTTTATTATAAGACTGAGTATAGATGAAAAGCATTGAAACAACAACGTTTTTATTGCTTTATTATAAGACTGAGTATAGATGACAAGTATTGAAACAACAACGTTTTTACTGCTTTATTATAAGACTGAGTATAGATGACAAGCATTGAAACACTAACGTTTTTACTGCTTTATTATAAGACTGAGTATAGATGACAAGCATTGAAACAATAACGTTTTTACTGCTTTATTATAAGACTGAGTATAGATGACAAGCATTGAAACAACAACATTTTTACTGCTTTATTATAAGACTGAGTATAGATGACAGGCATTGAAACAACAACGTTTTTACTGCTTTATTATAAGGCTGAGTATAGATGACAAGCGTTGAAACAAAAACGTTTTTTACTGCTTTATTATAAGGCTGAGTATAGATGACAAGCATTGAAACAATAACGTTTTTACTGCTTTATTATAAGGCTGAGTATAGATGGCAAGCATTGAAACAACAACGTTTTTACTGCTTTATTATAAGGCTGAGTATAGATGACAAGCATTGAAATAACAACGTTTTTACTGCTTTATTATAAGACTGAGTATAGATGACAAGCATTGAAACAACAACGTTTTTACTGCTTTATTGTAAGACTAAGTATAGATGACAAGCATTGAAACAACAACGTTTTTGCTACAGAAAATTGTGGGAGCGCGCACATCCTGAAACCGTAAAAACACCGATATCTCCACTGCAATTGGAAAAGGTAAACATAATAAATGAAAAAAACAACTGCGAGCAAAACTAAAAGGAGGCAAACAAGCTTTAGATTTTGAAATATGAGATACAGTCGCAGGCATCATGCATTTAATTTCTCCTTTGACGGGATGAGCTAGAACCTGGCGAGAGCTACTCCTCATGCCTCCGACTGCATCTTATATTTCAAAATAAAAAATGTAAAGCTATCTAATTGTTTGCCTCTTTTTACTTTTGGTCGCAGTCGGTTTTATTTTATAATAATTTAATTCTATTTTAAACTTTTTAGTTTATATTGAAAAAAATAAGTGAGAATGGTTGTTAACCAACTTTAAATCGTTATATATCCTAAATGGTCATTCGGAATGAAAAATAATAAGAGAAACGTAAGGAACAGAAGATTTTCAAATACCTCTTCAAAAATACCCCTTTTTTTTACTTTTTCACTATATGGCGTCTGGTTGTCGCCATATTGAACTTTTATTAGTAGCACTCGCTAGATTAATACAAAACGATTGACGTAAGAATCATCAAAATCGGTCCACGCGTTTGGTATATATAGTGCCACAAAGGAACAGACAGACATATATATATATATATATATATATGTTCCTTTGTATATATATACATTACCGGGCCTTTGCCCGTCTGCGCAACGCAGACTGGCAAATAGTGACACTATTAGATAAGTACTTTCTTAACATAAATACGTGTTCGTTCACTACTGAACATAGGCCTTTTCGTCCACTAATGCACATAGGCCTACTCGTCCACTGCTGGGCCTTCCCCACGGCACGCCATTTTGCCCGATTTTCTGCCAGCAACCTTGCGCAGATGGTCGTTCCATCTAGCTGATGGGCGTTTAAGTCGTATTAAGCTACCTGCCTGCCACATATAAACACGTAGTGTTTATGAATTGGCAACTCTCCACTCGAGAACACTACCTTAACGGCTATCGGTTCTGCGGCTGATATGACCAGCCCACTCCACTTCAGCTTGCTAATTCTCAGTCTCAGCTATGTCGGTGCCTTGGTAACCTTGGTTCTCTGCCGGATTACTTCGTTCTGGATTCGCTGAATTTGACTATACGGTTACTGTTCCTGTTGGTTTCGATCGTCTCTAACTTTAGTAGGAACCGAAATCCTCATGAGCTGATCTTCGAAAATAATGCAGCGAAAGTGGAATAAGATCGTATTTTATCAAGATAAGAAATAACTAGCTTAAAAGCTAAAAAAACACGCCTGTCCTGCCAAAAAAGAGCTTTTGCCATTAAATTATATACTGTTGGAATGTGCTTATCAAGGCCTTCAATTTGATACCCATATTGTAAAATTCTAAGTTTTTTTTTAATTTGGTTTTTAGCCGTACTGCCGCCATTTTTTTGGTTTCTATCTTTTAATTTTTAAAATATTTTAGTACGAAAGGATCAAATATTTAAATTAAATTATTATTTATTGAATTTTGTTAATATTTTTTATAATATTTATCAAATGGATAATTTTAAAATTTATTTATTTAGATTTATTTTAGGATTTTTTTTAGACGACCGGTTGGTCTCGTGGCTAGAGATCCTAGGTACGAAATCGAACGGTCGCGGGTTCGAATCCTGCAAGGTGCAATCATTTGTGTGATGAGCAGATATGTTTGTTTCCGAGTCATGGATGTAATATTCTTATCTATGTATGTTTATCCGTTATCTAGTGCTCATAGCACAGGGTATCCTAGTTTGGGGTTAGATAATTGGTGTGGAAATATCCCGAATATATTATTACTATTATTATTTAATGTTTTAAAAATAAATATAGCCTATGTTACTCGGGGGGATGTAAGGATTCTAACGATTACCCATACGTCTAAACCTGTTCAGGCATTTAAAAGTTATGGTGGAATAAAGAAACTCACATACATACAAACAAACATACATGAATGGTTACAAACATTAACTCTTTTTTTTGGCAATCGTATAAAAAATGGAAACTATTGTTTAGCTGGTCTCTTCTAATCAAGACCGCGCTTCAATTTCAATGGAAATAAATAATTATGGCATAGAGCTTCTACTTACTAGAGGAGACAATGCAGTTCATTACGTTTCGGGCCACTGCGACGATATCGCTGCACTTCACTCAGTCACTCGTTAGGCGCTCGCTGTGCGCGTTGTGTTGACTTTAAACAAGCCTAAATTAAAACATTGTATAACCACCGACGATCTGCAGTTTCCAAACAGAAAAAAACGCAAAAACAGACAGCCACACAGGTACCCGTACCCTTAAATATGCGTAGCTTCGGTATGGAACACAAATGAAATAACATAAAACTATAGGAACCTACGTAATAAAAAAATATCAATATCTAACTACATAACTAGGACCTATTATAGGTATTACAATTTATTACCTTTCAATATCCTTTGGAAACGTAAAGAATGACAATTCGTCATTTATATCACTATTCAAACAGCCGAATGCTATGCAGTACTTTCTAGCTTTCTTCTTGGTACTCATAATTAAAACACGAATAAAGTTTGTCAATAACTTTACGTAAGGTGCTCTATCGCTAAGTACAAGGCGCGCGACTCATCGAGCGCTCGCTTGAAACTCGACTGAACGGACCCGAATATTGGGTCCTTGAATTTATCTGTACTTGTTTGTTATCTCCCAAACAAATAGAATTTCTCAAAAATTTCATCAACATCGCTTCAGCCGTTTAATAGTGGTAACAAACAGACAAAGAGTCAGAGTTTTTTGTTGTGGTAGGCCTCTTACACAAGAGTCCGTCTGGGGGAGTACCCACCTTTGTCAGATATTCAACCGGCATGCACTAGTGTGTAAATATTTCTGTGTTTCGGTTTGAAGGGCAATGTTTCCTGCGAAACTACTGGGCAATTAGACTTAATAACGCTCAGGGTGACGAGCGCAGTGCAGTGACGCGCAAGATATTGCAACCAAAGTTCTGAGTGATACTGCAACTGTTATGGGCAGGCGTGACGCTTACCATCAGGAGACCGACCTGCCCGTCTCATCAATCAATGTAATTAAAAAAAACCCTTGCGTGTAACATGTGGCGACATATATGGAAGAAAATGAGGGAGACCTTTCCCCAGCAGTGGGACAGTATAGGTTAAGACAAAAAACTTACCTAATATTGGGTATTTCTATCCCCCTGGAGAGAACAAAGCGAAAAAAAGGTGGGTAGGATGCCCAATATTACACTACTAACTTATATTCCCAGCCGGTGACCGAGCATCGATACCACGACCACAACAACCTCAGCACCAAGAACCGCAACGCTTCGGACGTCAAGAAGACTACGTACAACAAGAAGAGCTACGTAGAACGTCTTCCGGAAGAGCTGAAGGAAGTTTGCGAGAAGGTCGAAGAGAACATGCGGTTCGACTGTTACCCGCAAGGGGGCATCAACGAGACAGACTGCGGGAAACGGGGTAAGAAAGGAGATTTCTTGTAAGGTTCTATAGTCTAGGTCAAGTCTTTCTACCCGACTGTGGAGGGCTATGTTTTTGGGCTGTATGTTCCTTTGGCGCATCCTACAGCGTAAAGGGCTTGATGGATTTTGATAAATGCAGTATCATCGAATCAATCACGAGAGTGACATAGGATATAATATATGAAATGTCAATAAAAATAATATGGCGGCGTACAGCTGCCATATTATATTTCCGACGGAACAAAAAATGAACAAAACGGTGGCAAAACCTATCGAGCGACGTACCAAAATAAAGGTCTTTAAAACACCATTACAAAAAAAAACATTTAAATCTACACTAATATTAATAATAATAATATATTCGGGACAATTCCACACCAATTACCTCGCCCCAAACTAGGATACCCTGTAATATGGGCACTAGATAACGGATAAACATACATAAATACGAATATCAACATCCATGACTCGGAAACAAACATTTCTGCTCATCACACAAATGATTGCCCCTTGCAGGATTCGAACCCGCGACCGTTTGGTTTCGTTCCTAGGGTTACTAGCCACTAGACCAACCAGCCGTATATTATAAAGAGGAAAGATTTGATTTTTTGTAAGTTTGTTGTATATTTGTTTGTAATAGATAAACTAAAAAATTCTGAACCGATTTTAAAAATTCTTCCATATATAGAATGCTACATTACCAGCGAGTAACCCGGGCTGTATATTGATTTTCAAAAAATTAGAGATACTTCGAAAATTGCAATTATTTAACCTAAGGTATCTAATATTTGCGTTTTATATAATAATTATATAATAATATCGACTACTCGCTGTACGGAATGGAATGACATGTTGCCGTGGAATAATAACAAGGCTGTCAAAAAGAACCACGAGCGTTGCTGCCAAATATTTTGAATTACGCTTATTGGCTTGTTGCTGCTATACTTTTGCATTGGGATTTTATTATTTTATATATGATACATCAATTAATATACTATAGTCTGCGCCAGAAAGATAGGCAATAAAGTGTATTGACCTTTCGGTGGTTCAAGGAGTGGTGACAAACCTTTTGTGACATTTTAACAACAACAATTCAATTAGTTTTTTTTTTACTTTTACAGGAGGTCGCGTAAGTAGGTTCCACCAGAATATCAAATATTCTGCCGCCAAGTATAAGTACCTGTTAAATGTAGTGTCTAAACAATACTATGTTCCGATTGAAGGGTACTGTAGCTAGTGAAAAATTGAGATAACGCTCAAATGTATCAAAGTAATGCACCTGTGAAGTGATGCACAGGACTTTGTTACTCAAAGTTTTGGGTACCACTGCAATGGGCATGCGCAGGCGTTATCTCTTACGCGAGCGAATTAAGTAACGTACTACTAGTTTAGTTTAAAAAAATAACTTTATTCAAACGAACACAGTGGCAACATAGCCTTAGTAAATAATAATTAATTCTATTTTACAAAATTTGGATCTTATATACTAATTTAATGTAAATTCAGCATTTCCCCACCAGTGCCACATGTCCTACTTAATTAGTGCTCATCTCGTTGTGTGGTATTGTTGACGAAGCTGATTTGGGCGTATTGGGGTTCCTTAACTAGCGCCTCACTCGTCTCGTTACTTATGACCATAAAAATAGTTAGGCACATAAACAACAAAAATATTATTCAATATCATTTATTTAAAAAAAAAAAACATCTGTATTGTCATTCATTGTGCCCACTTAATTCTTCTCTGTGTGTGGAGTTTTCTGAATCAGACGAGCTGTCTGTGACATTAATTATGAATCTGTCAGTAGTTCTATCTATAGTAGCATCAATTCCACGCATTTTTCTTAATCTTTGGACTTCTAAGTATTTGGTACGCCACACGACTATCTCTGGGCGATCTATTAAGACACTTTTTCTGCTTCGCTTAATATATTTGAATTTTTGGCGGTACAGCAAGCGTCTCAGTGTAGTCTTACTCAGGTTAGGTAATTGGTCATCATTATTTTTAAAATTTTATTCAGAGTCCTTGTGTCCGATTTTTCAAAACTGTCCAACTTGCCAATATACGCTCCTAAGATGAGATAAATAGTTCTCTTGCTGACTCCTAAGATCTCAGAAGTTTTTTCGAGCATTTTTCGTTCAAAGGAAACGTAGCTGGCTTATCTATTGTTTATTGATAATCTATTGTTTCCCAACCGATAGAGGTTTTCTTTTTTTACCAGTGATAAGAGAGAAGATCCAGAAGAGATAAATAATGTTGAATGATAAACATGTAAATGATAAATAATATTTTGTCTACTTTTTTTTTTGGATAGATAAAAAAATATTTAATGAATGCATGCAGCTTCATTTCTTAGAGCTTTCGGCACCTTAACGTTAATTTATGTTATTATGCACCTATAACTCGACGAGGACGTGACCGCTTGCTGGACGAAGCGGCTTTTTCCGAATCCATATTGTCACCAATGTTTTCTTATTTCACAAATAACAATAACAACATAAATTTATCAGACCAAAGGTGACGCATCTCTGCTGTTTGACGTTACAAAGTGTTTGGGGTGAAGTGGCATAACTCGCGTTTTGTATGATTTTTAGGAAGTTGTTTCGTAAGTGTAACAAAATTTGTTGTAATGCTTTTAATTTATATTTGAAACAGAGCAATTAGGTATAAATAAATCGTGTGGGGGGTCTCCCCACACTTCGCTTGCTTGTTCGTGGTCGCTATTCGAGAACCTTTATTCCCCAGCGGTTGTCGGTTCTGCGAACTATATGACCTGCCTATTGCCACTTCAACTTGCAAACTCTGAGAGCTATGTCGGTAACCTTCGTTCTTCTACGGATTTCCTGATTTCGGATTCTATCACGTAGTGAAACACCGAGCGTAGCTCTCTCCATTGCACGCTGCGCAACTCTGAGCTTGTGTATGAGACCAATAGTTAGCGACCACGTCTCAGTGCCGTATGTCATCACTGGCAACACGCACTGATTATAAACTTTCGTCTTGAGGCTCTGCGGTATCTTCGATGAGAAGATGTGGCGTTATTTTCCGTACGCTTTCTTTCGTTTGTATCGAGACTTTACAGCGCCAAAAACGTATGCAAATGCTGCGTGGCTGCGACTGAATCTAGTTTGAAGCGCTAATACGCGCGTCATCGGCGCGTATAAAATACGCCGTGCGCATAGGTCCTTACAAACTCCCAAACATTAGTAAAAAAAACAGCATTCTCCATCCTATTTAATTGAATTATTAGTTAAGTTACTCATTAATCGACTTCACAAAAGAAGGCGGTTATATGTTTGAATGTATGTTTTTTTAATTTATAGCGGCCGATTTCTCCGTCAATTACGAACCTATTTTGAAAATTCTTTTTTGGTTTGAAATGGTATATTCCAGATGGTCCCATATAAATTTTATCAAAATTGGTTTAAAAAATGTCTAGGGTACTTAAAATAAGCTACTGAACAAGAATATAATATTTAAAAAAACGTGTCTATTTGTTTGTTCGCGCATCACGTAAAAACTACTGTATCGATTGCGATGAGGTTTTCACTGTTGGGTTTGACTTAAAAACTGGTGTAATTGGCATCTCAATCCGAAGAGTAGAAGCCGAACAATCTATAAAAAACTATTTGACGGCTAACGAATTCTGATGAAATGTAGTACATTATACTTTATAGGTGTTTATCTTTATAGACTTTTATCCCAGAAAAATTACCACTAGGGCATATCTAGTATTATACTAACAAGTCATTGGAGAAGAGCTGAGGTTTTTTACCGGGTGCAGTGGATTGTGAGGCGGACGTGCTACCGCTCGACCTCCCCACCGCTTTTCTGTAGTCTGTACTATAATGTAACTGGGTTAAATCTGTACATTAAATATTTTTTGAAAATTCTAATAAAGTTCAAAATCGATATGGAGTGCAAAAAGGTTATGTTTTATTTTTTGTCTGTCTGTCTGTCCGTCTGTCTATCTCTTTGAAAACACATCACGCTGAAACTACCCGACGCATTTTGATGCAACTTGGCACAATCATAGCTTATGTTTTGGATTAACATTTAGAATTCATTTTATCCCGAAAAAAACAATGGTTCCCGCAGGATAGGGGTTGAAAGTTATTTAAAAGAACACATATAACGCTGAAAGTTCTGGTGGATTTTGATGTAACTTGGCACAGTCAAAGTTTATATTATGTGTTAAAATCAAGGATACGTTTTATCACGAAAAAATAAAGGATTCCTGCGGGATAGGAGTCTAAAGTGTGAAAGCGTGTTGGGCCTGTAACGCAGAGGCTCAGATTTTATGAGTTATTTTTACAATTTCTTTGATATTTTTAAGGCTTCTGCAATTTCCTGAAGTAAGCCGTCAAGTTTTGTTAGAAAACATGCAGATAAACATATACAGACAAGCGCGCGTTTGTTATATCAAGGGATTTTGATAATTTATAACCCTTTCGACGCAATATACCAAAAACGTAAAATCCCAAAGACATAGAATGGTACGATTAATGCCAAATTCTCATTATGTTATTATACGTGAAAATTACGAAATACCAAATGCTCGACAATGCCAATGTTTTAAATCATCACAGTCATAATAATTCCAGTTTGGATTATTTATAAAAAAAACTCAAAGACAGAAAACAATTATGTCAATTTACTTTGTAGTATTTTTTGACTTTGTAAATTTGTTAGTTTTACTTGTTTGTTTGTTTGTCGTATAAGATAGTGCTGGCCTCTGATGTCAGAGTTTGTCAAGCCGCCCAAGAGCCTCTGACATGGCTTAACGACTGCTATTAATCAATAACAGCCGGGACCACGGATGATGCACGGAGCGATGGAAAACCGCACATAACTCAGAAAGGTCATTGGTGCGGAGCCTAGGTTTTGAAATCGGTATCGTTGGATTCTAAATTGCACTATAGTACCGTTAGGCCACCATCGCATATAGTTTTACTTAAAGCGCATGTTTCATTTACAATCCCTCAAACAAAGCGCCATCTTGTGACTGTTTGTATTGGTAACCAAACTGCATACTGTTTTACATGTTGTTCTAACAGAACTGTCACAGCTGTGCGGTGGTCGCCCGCGCAACCACGGGTTCTTCCGTGATGCTCTAAAGTGAGGATAGACGTCGTTGCGTATTTCGAAAATATACATTACCTACACAACGCTCTTGACGTCAGAGAACGTGTTGGCATTTTTGACACACAGTTGGTTGGTATGTTTTAAAATCCAGAAAGCGAAAATGTATTCTTCGAAAGTATTTTGTAAAGGTATACATTCGGAGGAAAACGCTATATTTTCTCGATCAAAAAGCAAAATATATTAAAAACTGTTATGAATATCGACCCAGAATTTGCGTTGGAAGATAGTTTTTAAGTTGATCTACATTCTTGCGTAGCCATTTTTCGATACATCTCGTAAGTCGTTCAAAATCAATGAATCTAACAAAAATCTGCTCCCGTGCAGAACAAAAATATACTTATAATAAAACTGTAACGGGTCCAATTCTGTACATTGAAGATATTAAAAGATATTATTGAAGATATTATTTATTTAGAAATTTTCTTTTGGAGGGTACTCTATATACGATACTGAAGCCAAAACTGTATTTTTTTTTCATTTTTGTCTGTCTGTATCTTGGCTAGGCATCACGCCGAAACTACTGAATGAATTTAAATGAAACTTGGTATGATTTGAGTACATACTACGAGGTAGGACATAGGATACTTTTAATCCCGAAAAATTAAAGGGTTCCCGCAGGATAGGCGTTGAAATTTATTTAAAAGAACACTTATCACGCTAAAACTAGTGGACGGATTTTGTTGCAACTTGGCACAGTCATAGTTTACATAATGGGTAAAAATGGAAAATAATTATTATCCCGAAAAAATAAAGAGTTCCTGCGGGATAATGTCCCAAATTCTGTAAATTGAAGATATTTTGTAATTTTTTTTAAAGCCTTTCTATGTTCAATACTAAAGCCAAAACTGTATTTTTTTAATTTTTGTCTTTCTGTATGTCTGTACCTTAGCAGCGCACAACGCCGAAAATACTCTCTGAATTCAAATGAAATTTGGTATGATTTGAGTTCATATTTTGAGGTAGGACACTGGTTTTTTTTTATCCCGAAAAATTAAAGAGTTCCTGCAGGATAGGGGTGGAAAATTATTTAAAAGAACACGTAGCACGCTGAAACTCTTGGACGGATGTTGATGCAACTTGGCACAGACATAATTTATAAGATGGGTGAAAATTATGGATACTTTTTGTCCTGCGAGAGCGTCCAAAATCTGTACATTAAAGATATTGTTTTTTTTTTTGGAGGTTACTCTTTATTCTATGATGAAGCCTAAACTGTATGTTTTTTCATTTCTGTCTGTTTGTCTGTCTGTCTGTACATTAAAGATATTGTTTTTTTTTGGAGGTTACTCTTTATTCTATGATGAAGCCTAAACTGTATGTTTTTTCATTTCTGTCTGTTTGTCTGTCTGTCTGTATCTTGGCCGCGCATCACGCCGCCGGAACTACAGGATGAATTCAAATGAAACTTGGTATGATTTGAGTTCATACTACGAGGTAGGACATAGGATACTTTACATCCCGAAAAAATAATGGGTTCTCGCAGGATAGGGGTTTAAAATTATTTAAAAGAACACGTACCACGCTGAAACTAATGGACAGGTTTTGATGCAACTTGGCACCGTCTTAATTTATATGATGGGTTAAAATTGAGGAAACGTTTTATCCCGAAAAATGAAAGGGTTTCCGCAAAATAGGGGTTGAAAGTTATTAAAAAGAACATGTATCACGCTGAAACTACTGGACGGTTTTTTTTAATGCAAATTGACAAAGTCATACATCTATATTTATAATAAAGCAATAGGTACGAAAAAGGCTGTAAAGGCTGTAAAAAGAAGATTAAAAAAATGCTCTTGGGTGCTTAAAAAGGGTATTGAACACGAATATATTATTTTTTAATCATCTCGCTCTGTCTGTTTGTCTGTATGTTTGTTTGTTCACGCATCACGTAAAAACAATTGGACCGATTGCAATACGGTTTTCATTGTTGATAGCTTAGGGTTTTTAAAACTGGTGTAATTGGTATCTCAATGTGGTGAGTTAGAAGCCGAGCAATTGATAAAAGTATTTTCGACGGCTAAAGAAATTTTGATCAATTGTTAGTATATTGGTCCTGGAATAGCATTTTATGGTACTTTAAACCTAAAGAAAACCACGCGTACCACGCGTGCGAAGCCGCGGGTACAGCTAGTAACAAATAAAAACTCTAAAATTTGAGAGCATACAGCGTCTTCATAGAGGCACTTTTCGGTATAAAAAAACAGTAAAAGACAGCTAATTATGACGATGTTCTAATCAATTCCAGGTTGTTGCTGGACCCCCACAACGACCCCCAACGTTCCATACTGCTACTACCCCCCGCAGTACAACAGCTACCAGTTCGTCAACATGACGGAAGACAAACACTCGTTATCCGTCTACTACGAGCTGGCGCGCCCCTCCGGATATCCGGACGACTTCAAACTGGTCCGGATGGACTTTAGGTACCTCTCGGACGATGCGCTGCAAGTCAAGGTTTGTACAAACGATTTATGTTCTATACTAACTAGGTACTACACTCTCCGGTACAATATGACTGTAATAGTTGTGGAATGAATGTGGAATATTACAAACAAGAATGTTTAAAAAAAGTTAGAGCCCACACTGCCAAACAAACGAGTGAAACTTGTAAATGGCGGCTGCGTATGTGTGCGTGAATGTATAATGTAGTGTTTTGTGGTTGATACACAATTTCATCTCAAAATACTGCATTGTTTTTGATTTTCCGTGAGAACTTGACAGAGTTATTTCGATACCGAACACTGTTTCCGTTGTTGATTTCTTTGAGATTTGCCGCCCGTTAGACTATTAGGTACATTTTTTATAGAATTTACGTTTCGAGGCAACCCCTAAAATTCTTTCTACCCCTTAAATTGTAGCAAAATATTTTGTTATCGGTGTCAATCGCTCGTAGAGGATGTATTTTAGGCCTATACGTTTTATTATATTGAAAAAAGTTAATGGATTGTGAAAAAAGTCAATAGTTTCAGCGCAAAAATCTGATTCAAATGCCTGTAACTTAAAGGTGATTTTAAAAACTGGAAAAAATAAGACGTATTAGCCTAGTTAATAATTTGTTAATAACATGATGAAAAAAATCCCACCAAAATCGGAAAATATTAGGAGGTAGAAAAGAGGTTTGTCTTTTTGTATGGACAAGAAGGCGGTAAATATTCCTCTTAACACGACTAACAAGGGCGAGATCTTGTTGCGATGTGGCGGCCGATCGGCATAACGTGGTGTAAGTGTATCAGTACTATTAGTGTTGTCACTCTGCGTAGGTTCCGGCAGAAAATCAGTGCCGAGGCTTATGGCCTTAGCATTTGCTGAGTCGAGACCTGTATGTGACAACACACTGCATTAATTTTTATTTATCTCTTTTTTTGTTTTATTTTGTTTGTCGATAATTATAATGTTGTGTGTTGTTATAAATAAATGTATTTTCTTTCTTTCTTTCTTAAGACTACTATTAATCCATAACAGCCGGGACCGAAAGCTTAACGTACCCTACGAAGCACAGAGCAATGTAAAACTGCACATAAATTAGAAATTCATTGGTGCGGAGCCTAGGACCAAACCCGGTATCGTTTGATTCTAAGTTGTACTATTGGACCGTTAGACTACATGATATAGATTAACTAGTACGTAACAGTTTGTGAAATGACGGAAGACAAGCACTCATTCAAACCCAGAATCACCACATATTTAGATGTTTTTACTGTCCTCAAATTTATATATTTCCAGATATACGACGCAGAACACAAACGCTTCGAGCCCCCGTACCCTGAAATAGCCATGGTGCCCAAAACCATCTCCAACCTTAACTACAGAGTGATGGTGGAAGGGTCGCTCACAGGCTTCAAAGTTATTAGAAATGCTGACAACGTTACTATGTAAGTATTACTATTGAGAGGGGTGTTGTGTTGTGCAAGGGGGTGGTGAGGGAAAGGGGGGGAGATTTATGTGGGGAGCTGGTTACTAAATTTGCTTTAAAATTGGTTGAGCTGTTTTGGCGGTTAATCGCCCTGAAAAATAAACAGACTACGTTTGTTTCACTTTTATATATTAGCGGGGATTAGCTGCGACCCGCGGTGAAACCTGCGTGTATGGTGACGAAGACCCCATGACACTATGAAAAAAACACGTCAATCCGTCGCTTAGTTGCTGCATGAAAGAGAACAAACAATTAACATTTAGGTTTCCGTTGATCGTTTTGGAAGTAATGAAACGCGATTTCTTCGGTAACGAATTAAGAAAATATATTGCACACGTACACTTTTATCAAAGAAAAAGGTAAGACCATAGAAATCGGAAGTTCTCAAAAATGACAGATAGCAGCAGTGTTGCCAGACAGTTAAATTACAGAACCCACAGATATAAAATTTCTAAACTCAACACACCCACAAAATTTTATAAACTAAAACATCAAAAATAACGTTGCTAATGTTACATCTTAACACAAATTCAAAATTTATAAATCTCCTTATCACTGCTAATGTTCAAATTAAAACAAAATCTGATTTCACAATCTCTCAAATTTCAAAGTAGTTAAAGGCTTGGTTAGCATATCAGCTAACTGCTGATCACTCGGCATATATTTTATATAAATCAAATTTTGTTCAACTTTTTCACGAATAAAAGACATCTATGTTCTTACTTATTTTATGATATACAGGATTATGTATCAATTTTATGGCACTTTGGTTGTCTACATATAAAGGTATACATGTTTGATTTTCTCTTATATCTACTAGAAATTGTTTAAGCCACAGTATTTCCTTGCGGTCTCACTTGCAGCTATGAACTTGGCCTCAGTCGTGGATAATACTACAGTATTTTGTTTCTGTGATGACCATGCCACAGGTCCTCCATTCATTAAAAATATATAACCCGTTGTCAGCGATGAAATATAGGGTAGATCCCCGATCGCCGCTCGAGAAACGGCACCGTCAAAACAAGGCATATGTCTTGTTTTGTTCTCAGTCGCAATAGAACTCTTACTCTCTCTCTCTCTCCGCCTGTGGACTATTTTTATATTAGCTATAGAACTCTCTCTTTCTCTCTCCGCTTGTGGACTATTTTTATATTAGCTGGAGAGGTATATATCTGTACAAGTACAGAATAAATAAGTACAAGTAATCAATGGCGCGGGGACACTTTTGAGGTTTGATTTTAAAAAGAAAAAGAAAGAAAGAAAAGACGTTTATTGTGCACAAACAAGATACATAAAAAAAACTATTATACTTATACATAACTACTTACTTACTTTACTTATTACTTTATTTTTCGGGGCAGATTTTCATAGAGACTGTGTATCTATAGTTTATTTGATCGAAGCCCGTTGTTGACTTTCTAGTATCTAAGTCTCCCACATAATCTGAATCGGAATAGCCAATCAAATCGCAACCATTTTTATTATATTTTATACATATATCTTTAGTTTTAGTTAAATAACGAAATATACGTTTTAAAGCATTTACTGCTTATATATCTACTGAGTACATTTACTGCAAAATAAATATCTAGCCTTGAAACTGAACATACAAATAAAAATATATGGAAAATTGACAACATCATTATTTATGTGTTTTATGATTTTAAAATTTACATCAGCTGGAGTACTGCTAGGGTTAGCTTTACACATATTGTTTTTTTTTATGATCTGTTCAATGTATTGTTTCTGACTCAAAAGAATACAGTTCAGTACAGGTTCTTATTCAATTTTCTTTCCAACAAAAACATTTGAATCTACTTGTTTAATTGTAAAACCTTGTTTTAAATAAGACATAAGTTGAGACAGTATTTGTTTAGATTTTGACATCAAAAGAGCATCATCGACATAAATTATCAACATGACAGATTGACACTGTTCAAAACCATATTCTTTTAAAAATGTAGTAAACTTTTTATTCCAGCATCGAGATGCTTGTTTGCTTCAATGATTTATATAATTTACATAATTTATTTTTCGGGGCAGACAACCTCAGGAATTTCTAAATAAATCTCTTCGTCATTTCACCATTTAGGAAAGCTGTTTTTACATCAAATTGTACAATCTCCAAATCGTACTTTGCGATGATACTAAGTAAAATACGAATAAAATCATACCCCGTAGTTGGTGAAAATGTCTCTTCATAATCTATACCTTGGACCTGGGTGAACCCTCGCGCACAAAGACGAGCTTTGTATCTCTCTATGTCACCTTCCTTGTTCCTCTTGAGAGTGAAGACCTATTTTGTGGTGATGGTGCGCTGCTTCTGGTTTTCTACCAAAGTCCATGTTTGATTATCTGTATGTGCTTCTAATTCTTCTTTAATAGCTTTAGCCCATTCGGCCATATGCTTACAGTTCATTGCCTCTTCATATGTTTATGGGGTTACCTGTTCAAAAATATTAGCTTCATAGCTTCTGTGCATTCTGGGTCTGAGGTTTACATTTGTGTTAACCATTTCATCAATTTCCTGTGATGGTTCATAAGCTGGGTCATTCTCACTTCCACAACTCGTCATGCTGGCGTCACTGGACTCTGTCAAAATAGTATCATTTGAATTAATGTGTCGTCATGCATTGGTTCAACAAGAGATTGGTCAACGACTCCTTCACCCTCATTTGATATGTCTTCACCTCCAATGTAAATTATTGCTATATTCTTCCTAATCTCAGGAACTTTAGTTTCATCAAAAATCACATTTCTTGTTATTTTGATAATATTACTCATCATATCATACATCCTGTAGTTAGTATTGCTTTCACTACCAAATATTCTTATGCACTGTAAGTTTGGTTTCACTCCATTCCATATCTCAAACGGCGTTTTGTTAGCTGTCTGACTCGAAGACATTCTGTTCAACAAGTACACTGCACAGTTGACGGCTTCAGCCCACAGATTCACAGGTATATCCCTTGCATATAACATTGACCTTGCACTTTCCACGATTGCACGGATTTCTCGCTCGGCTCGACCATTTTGTTCGGGAGTATACGGAGCATGCACTCATGTACTATACCTTCACGATTGAGAAAATCTTTGAAAGCTAGATTCACATATTCCGATCTGTTGTCTGTATGCAATGTCTTCACGCTGTACATTGATAGGTTAGAAGGCGAAGGCGGAAGCGAAGTGTAGCGAGCACCCGCCTTCATCTTCTAACCTATGGTATTTATTCTTAATTACAGCATTAAATTTCTTGAAACAATCAAGATCATCACTTTTATTCCTTATGATGATACATGCTTGAAACTTGATGCAGCATCTTTGAAGAGTACAAAATATTTCATACCTTGAACTGACTCATGGCTCATAGCAGTCAGGCGAAACAGCTTAATAAAAAACTGTTCATAACTGTTGTATCAAACGTGAGCTAATTTCTATGGCGGCTATGTTTTCTACTTCACTATATGCATGACCTTCTTGCACGCCTTCACTATGAATATGTGTTCTGTGGTTTAACTTTGTTTACAAAATTATTAGGCAAGTTGCTTTTGTGATAATTACCGTCTGTTGATGTATTTAATGCTTTGAAGGTGTTTGTTTCTACATTAAATAAATAATGGTGTGATTGAGTTTGAAAGTTTTCTATGCAATGAGCTATAAAACTTGCGAAAGAACAATGGCGAACTCCCATACATACGTTTATGTCAGTCAAATTCAAGCGTCTTTAGACAAAAAATATCGCTAGTAATTCAGCATCATTTCCAGAAATTGTTAGTCTAAGATATTTTTTTTGAGGAGGCCAGGTATAATTGTTATTAGGCTTCAAAATTTTGTAGGTTATGTTACTGTTAATGACCTTTGAAAAAAGTCTTAGAGATATTAATTGTCCGCTTAGTTAGGTAGGCAAGTAAGTACTTATGCGTGATAAATATAATGTTTCAAGATATTGTAGGTACCTACCTATTCAATTACCTATCTAGTGTAACAGACTAGGCTTTTCAATAAGAATTATTTTTAATCTGTTACTGCCTGGCGAGATTACAAAACAATATATTTAGATATGTTGCTACTGTTTCACTGTGCAGGGAAACAGTTGTCCCCTATTAGCACAAATGTTTTGCAAGAATTCCTTACATTAAATATTTTATTTAAACAAACCTTTGTTTCTTTCGTATTTATTGTTCAATACTTTAAGTAACACGCCATATGTACTATTATTTCTTTCACGACCTGGATGACTGGTAGATAAAGCTGTTTAGCATTAAGTCCTTCCTTGTACCTACACTATTTTTGTGCAAAACAATTAAATAAATTAACATACCCTATTATAACAACAATTCTTTACACTTCCTCCATAAACTATAATGCATTGTATTCCCTTTGCTACGAGTATAATGTTTTGTATAGAGGTTTTATATTGACGTACCATTTTGTCTATGGCACAGTCTATATTATTTTTCTGTTTATCGCAAGGAGGTTGAACTACGCTTACTGTTAAAAGATTGAACGCCAGTAAGCTTAATTCAACCTCCTTTGGTTTAAAAAACCGGGTGGGAAGAAAGCGTAATTCAACCTCCTTTGGTTTAAAAAACTGGGTCGGAAGTATACTGTGTTGACAATTTTGACGTCAAAACCGGAAATGTTTTGTATTATATTATTTTTTTCACCCGTTGGGCAGGCAACAAGGCTGGTTAAACATTGTAGGAAGGAAATCAAGTTACAATTTCATGATTTTTTTAAATTGATTTGTTAACCTGGGTTTTTCTAGCTTACAGCCAATGTTGAAAAAACGTAGAAAAATAATTACTTAAGTTCTGTAGAAATGATATGTCAAGACACTGCAAGATTTATCGCATACAGTTCCGCCTATGTTCTTTGTGGTTTGCGATCTGCTCAATGCCCCCGCTATAAAACAACCTATAATGTAAATACACTCCGATCACGTGACCATGACATCATCGCGGCAAGACGGCAAAATGGCGCAAAAAAATTGTTGCCGCGCAAAACTTATTTGCCGTTCCTTCCTCAACGGTTTGGCGGATCCTTACAAAACTTGGCCTGTGATACGGTGAATATATGTAGCCACTGACAAACCGAACGTAAGTTTTATGAAATTATTATGTAAGGAGAGAGCACCGCGGAAAAATTATGAAGCAAAAATGGGAGTAGTTTCAGAAAAAAAAAACGTATTTTGGAAACGAAATCGATGACATAGTGTTTTTTTGTTTTATTTAAATACTAGATGAACCAAGCTATCCGTTAACATTAAAACATCAACACAGTTTAGTACAAAAAATGACCAGAATATTTTCGTGAAAACCAACAAAAATTTCAAAAATTTACGGCTCGTGGAGAACGGCCGAGGTTTTATTTAAAAAAAAAAACTGCTTTAGTGTTTTTACGTATAATATATATATCCTTTTAAAGACAGAACACTAATTCGATAATATATGCGAGATTACATTTAACTCGATTTTAGTAGATCAAACCGTTACAATTAACTTTCGTGTTTTTTTTGGTTGCTCTAGCGACCAAGGGGGATTTGCGGTTTTGGATCTTGGTCGCTACAGCGCCAAAGGGGATTCAGCGCTTATAGCGATGGGTCAAAAACGAACATTTATGGCTAAATTTCCACTGAATAAAGATAGGTAAGTGGTTAATCTATTCGGTAATCTATTAGGTACAAGAAAATAATGATTTTTCTTTCATAATATTCAACAAAATAACAAAGCCTTGCTAGCACTAGTGCGGTGCCGGTGATATCGATATTTTTTCTAACCCGTTAATCAACATTTGGTTCCTAATCTTATTCTAAGTCGTTCTGCATTCCACGCTATAAACGTAGTAAACGTAGTAAAAGTATAAATTTAGAATACCTAATGTCGCGTAGCCTAAACCCGCTTAATCTTCTAATTTTCATTAAAAAACTTATTTTCAGGTGCAAAAACTGGATACAAGTGACCGATAAAGAGGACTTGCCATACATACCGATCGAAAAGCTGCATGAATTAAATATTTCTGTGGCAAATATTTTCGAAACACCGACTACAAAAAGAAACAAGCCAATTTAAAAAAAATTGCTACTCTTTAACTGCTATTAATCACGGACCACTGCTAGTTTGTAATATTAAGTAAGGAGTAAGGAAGATTAGACATTATTTTAAGGGAAAAAGACACAAATTGTGTTGTGTACTATATAATGTATTATTTTTGTATGTAATAAAAACCACATGCTTAGAAAAAACATATTATTATTATTATAAACCCCATATAAATTAAAATAGTCCTAATACTTATTTTTTCTCAAAATATCGATATCGATAAAAATGTGTTATGTTTGCAGACATCCTTTTCTGTTTATCATGTTGGCTAACATGCTCGATATAGAGTGTTATTACCTATGGTCATTAGTTTTGTTATGTTGCACTTATGCTCAGCGCACGTTTAAAAAATTTATAACATCCGTTCCAATATACGTCAGTCCCGTCTCTTCTTACGTAGTATTTATATACTCTTTGGCTCATAGGACCGCAGACGTCACTGTAGACTAGCTATCTTCAGTCCCTCGACAGTACCATTATCACACATATTCTTTATTTCTTTGAGGTTTAAACGCGTCACAGACGGCTAAGATACGATAATATTATATCTTAAGATAAAATATCGCTCGCTATACAATTTATATGAACCATCACAAACGGCGAAGATAATATATATATTTACATCTTACAGTATCTTAAGATATCGAGCGATATGGAATTTATTAAAAGATGACATCTTAAGATACGAAATATATCGTAACAGATACAAAATATATATTTAAGATAGTAATCAGATAGTATTTAAGATAGTAAGATAGTAAATTTAAGATAGTAATCTTAAGATAAAAAAAAAATATCGTAAATGCTCTACAGGTTGCTCTGTTTTGTTTTCGTGACGTTTTTTTTAACCCCTAAACAAAGAGACTGGTGTTATAAGTTTAGGGTGTGTATCACTGTGTGTGTGTGTGTGTGTGTGTGTTTGTGTGTGCGTGCGTGTTTGTGTTTGTGTGGCATCGTAGCTCCCAAACGAATGGACCGATTTTGATGCGGTTTTTCCTGTTCGAAAGCTGATATTATCGAGATGTTTCTTAGATATATGGGGACGGGGGGGGGGGGGGGGGGGAGTTGAGAAAGAAAAGGGGGGTGAAAATTGTAGCTTCCCAACAAATGGACCGATTTAGCTGTAGTTTTTTTATGTTTGAAAGCTGGGGTAAACAAGATGATTCATAGCTATTAGTGCTTGTTATTGGTTTAATTAGCTGTGCCCATGGCTTTTCTCTAGGTTAAAAGTTACCTATGTGTTATTTCAGGAACATAAGTATAGACAGATTAACAGAAAGAAAAACACGATTTAAAAAAGTATATTATTGTACTTACAGTAGTTTATTTAATGTACCCTGTTTTTTAAATTATCTTCTTTGTTTTTTTCATCAATTTGCATATCAAATTCGACATCAGAATCGTCGTCTGATGAGCTCATATGTTATCACTTATCATCCTTTAATAAAGAAAGCGGTGAAGAAATACGTGTGGCACCTAGGGCGGCCAGCGAGCGAATGAATAATTTCAATATATTATCGTATCTTAATCGTGTGTGATACCCTAAGATGCTATAATATTTTATATGCAGATATCGTAACATCAAATATTATCGTATCTTAGTCGTCTGTGACGCCCTTTATGTGACCTAACCTCTCATGCCATGTTTTCAAGTCACTTTGTACAAGATTGCAGCTTTCAGTTTGTATAGGCTTTATATCTAGCTCATATAAATTGTTACTCTTCAGGGTCGCACACATTACAATGTTATCACCCAATAATATTTTAACTGTGGTATCCATTTTAATTATTTTATAGCCCTTTCGCATCACAACTCCTTCGGAAAATAAGTTTCTTCGTAAGTTAGGCACATAAAGTACATCTTCTAGTACACTTGTCTCCCATTTTCCTTTTACGAATCTCTCAATTAAAATATTTCCTTTACCAAACACCTCCAGTTCTTGTTTATTACCCAAACTAAGGAATTTTCCACTGAAGTCATCTAACTCTTTGAAGGAAGTACTCACGTCTGAACCTCATGTGTGCTGATGCACCACTATCCAAGATCCAAATATCGTCTGAACTGTTTGTCGATTCATCAACATTGAAAGCTAACATATGATGCTTGTTATCATTTTTCCATTGACTCATACTCGGTGTGTCGCTGGTTGGCTCTCTTTTGCAAAAAGTTTTATTTATGTTTTTAGAAACAACAAGGGCGGTCTCAGCCTCCTCTTCACACCCCAAACTCGCTTCCTCGTCAAGTAGTCTTGCTGTCAAGTTTGTTATGGTCTGCAATTTTGGATCTAAAGATAACCAAGCCTGGCGTAATGATCTGAACTTCGAAGGCAACGTGCTCAATATTTTTGTGAAAACTGCACTTAATGATTCACCACTCTCTCTCATCTGCTGGGCTAATTTTCGACCTTTGAAATATGTTGAGCGACGCTATCCGTGGGTGTTATTTTATATTGATAAATAAATTCTTTCGTGAATTATCATTTTAGTCAATTCACTCTTTTGTTCATATATATAAAAAAAAAAACAACACAACCAATACTCCAACTTAGTCATTATTTCCTTTGCACTTTCACAATTTTCGACCAAAGTTATTTGTAGTGATGCAACGAATAGTACTTTTACGAATACGAATACGGATATCAAACCTACTATTCGGCGAATACGAATACGAATATCTCGCCATGGTAATAAAAGACTAATTTATTTGATAAATTTCTATTCTTCTAATAATTAAAATTTACAACAGGCAAATTTTTATTTAAAAAACATAAAATTTGTAGATTTTCTGGTTTAAGGCGATTTCTTTTTTCAGTCTGAATGTTCCCAGCCGTTGAAAAAAGTCTTTCTGAGGCGACTGTACATGGCTTCAGTTAAAAATATTTTTGGGCAAGTTTTTTCAGACTTGGAAAATGGACATCTTCTCGCCAAAAGGCCAGTGGATCAGCAGTCGGCGATAAATTTGGGAGCTTTAGATAAGCATCTATTTCGTTTTTAGTTTGCGAATCCCCTGTAAAAAGACATTTTGAAATTAAATTTAACTTTTAGTATACTATGTAGATTACAAAGAGTACCCATTAGTATTACCTATTAATAACTTTTCTAACTTTTTTCATACTCACCAGAAAATATTGAAATTGGCTCTTCCATTTCAGCCTCTTCAATTATTTCTTGGCATACTTGCCAAATTCCTCTACTTGTCGACGGTTGAGGTTTTTCTGGAGGTCTTGTCGGTCTTACGGCCTCTGCCATCAAAAGCAGCGTTAAGAACTGATCGAGCGGTTTCAGCGACCACTGTTGAGCTGAAAATCCTTGTTTTGAACCGTGGGTCAAGGATCGTTGCTAATAGATAAGTTTCATCAATTTCCATAAAGGCAAATCTATTCGAAAGTCCACTGAATAGGGAGTTTGCCAGATCATTTACATCAGGATGAGAAGAAGGATCATTTGAAATTTTATTGAGGCAAGATTTTAGACTTCGTATTATTGGGATTGCTTGAGATAACGTCGTTGATTCTTTGCTTAGCTCTTTAGTAGCTTCTTCAAAATTGGCCAGAATATCAATGATTTGGCTCATAAGAGCCCATTGCCTTGCTGTGATTTCATGACGACAATTTGGTAGAGATGGTAAAACATCTTGAATCGCTATGCGTTGTTCTTGTAATCTCTTCAACATCTGATATGTTGAGTCCCATCTAGTTTCAACATCTTGAAACAAAACATGTTTCGGTATATTGTTAGCTTGTTGAGAATCTTTCAGTTGTTTGAGTGCGGAGGTTGAGTGATTAAAATGAGTAATCACTCCCCTGCATGTGGTTAACATTTCGGTCAAGCGTTCTTGACCAAATAAACTTTTTTTCAGCGCTAATTGGATGCTGTGTACCAAACAAGAAATATGTTTAATACTAAGATCAAGCTCATCATTTGCTTTAACCATATTCCGTGCGTTGTCCGTTACAACTGCTGCAACTTTACCCAATAGCTGCCATTCCAGAAACATCATATGCATATTGTGGGCAATATTTTCTCCTGAATGTGAGTCACCTTCAAAGGGAAACACTTCCAGACAATAAGATTTGAGCTGGAAATCTTCATTGACACCATGTCCAGTAAGACTTATAAAATCATTGACTTGTGAGGAAGCGTCACTGGTCCACATGTCTGTTGTGACAGAGAGATATGGGGTCTTTGTTAACTGCTCCTTCAATTTTATTTTAACACGTTCATTAATATCCGGCAGATTTTTTTCTGTAAGGTGGGTTCTAGATATAATATTATATCTGTAAAAAAAATAGCAGTCAGGAATTAAAAAGGGTTTTGTGAAAGTTGAAAGAAAATCCCACTGATATGTATGAATGAACAAATGTATAGCATTTTAATAAAAGCAAACGACGATATCCCTGTTTATTTACCAAATTCAGGGGCTCCATGTCTAGACAAACTTGTTCAGCAATCAAATATGTGATTTTGACAGCCCGAGGATCACCCGTTTCATCCGTAGTTCGCTTTTGCCATATTTCCTTTAAGGACGCTTGTTTCTTCGCTGGAGTTACTTCAACTTCAGTGCTTGTTTCGTCTACAGTACTTATAGTGGCAGCAAGCTCATTTTCGTGAAATCTCTTCACATGAGTCCACAGTGCGGTCGTAGTAAATCCTTTAATATATGCATTTTTCCCTCCCCGAGACAATTCACAAGCATAATATCTGCATCTAGCTTTGCTTTCATTGTCTAAAATAAAAACAACACAATTTAAAATCCTATCCCACTATAATATTACATGTGAAAGTAAAACCGATGTCTGCGCGGACGAAGTCGCGGGCAAAGTCTAGTACTACATTGACGCAGCCATTAACTACCAACGTTCGTCTAAGTTACTTACTTACTATCCTACCTTTTGTTGATACCAAAGAAATTCAGACCATATAACTACTTACTCGGTAATTTATCGAAGTGTTTCCATATGTCACTTTGATCTCGTTTACGAGAAGACATTTTCAATTCAACTTTAACTTCTTTTACTTCGCAGCAACCTCAGAAAATAAATAAAACAATACTCTCTTGCTTGACTTCTGCTTTCGACTAACAAATGAAGTGAAACAAATGAATCAATCAATCAATGGTTCGTAATTGTAATGATAGGGAAACTCCCGGAGCTGCGGTACTGTACAAACTATGGCCGGGGAGTCCCCCGTTGCGTCGTCGTTGCGGTTAAGGCCCTCTGCACACGTGCGTATTTTTACACGCGCGTTTTTCAAGTCTGCCAGTAATTAGAGTTGCGTTTGTACGTAAAATATTAGTTTTAGTATTCGCCGAATACGAATATTCGGTAAATGTCTACTATTCGGCGAATACGAATATTCGTATTCGTATTCGTTGCATCACTAGTTATTTGTGTTAAATCCATGACCGACGTGATTACAAACATCGCCATCCCACCATTCTTCAGCCATTGATTTTGGTTATTTTCAGGTTTTGGAGTAGATAGGTCGATCCCTTTTGCTCTAAGGGCACAATTTATTTGGAATTTCCATTGCCTGAAGGTTCTTCCACTGAACTTTTCCAAATTAAACCTCGTGTCATCCATTTTACTTTTAGGTTATGGCGAGGCCGTCGTGTAAATTCTTTACCGTTTTCTGAATTACTGATGCTCTTCGTTCCACAAACTCCACTACGCTGTCTGGGCGTATAACCAATTAACATTTAGGTTTCCGTTGATCGTTTTGGAAGTAATGAAACGAGATTTCTTCAGTAACTATTAAGAAAATATATTGCACACATACATTTTTATTAAAGAGAAAAAGGTAAGACCATAGAGAGTGGAAGTTCTCAATAATGACAGATAGCAGTAGTGTAGCCAGATAGTTAAATACAGAACCCACAGATATAAAATTTCTAAACTCAACATAAACAAAACAACAAACACTTTCTCATTTATAATATTAGTATGATTATACTGATTATTTATTGTTTGATTATACTGATTATTTATTGTTTGGTTATACTGAATATTTATTGATTGATTATAATGTTTATTGTTTGTATTCCAGTTTCAACACCCAAGACGTCGGAGGGCTGATCCTCTCAGATAAGTTCCTGCAGCTGTCTGCCATCTTGCCGACCGATCACCTGTACGGGCTGGGCGAGAAGCGAGCGCGGTTCATGCACGACATGAACTGGCAGACCTTCGCCATATTCAACAGGGACCGGCAGCCGTACGAGGGGGTGAGACATTTTATGTTACTCAAAGGGGTCTTTACATTTTGCTATGGAGCATACCTACAGGTTTTACTAAACGCAACCATGTTGAAAAAAAGGGAAATCGCGGCTACTGCCACAAAAGGGGACCTTACATTTCGAAAAGTGGCATAGCTACAAGTGAAAAACAAGATCAAATTAAAGTAGCATCTAGATCACATCAGCTTTCAAACAGAAAATAACCTGCATCAAAATAGGTCCATTCGTTTGGGAGCTAATATTCTCCCTCCCCCCTATTATAGCTAAGAACTATAGCGATAACATCTTTCAAATAGAAACAACCGCATCATTATAGGTCCATTCGTTTAGGAGTTACGATGGCAGACAGACACACGAATACAATAATACTTACACCTTAACTTATAACACCCCTCTCTTTTGAAGTTCAGGGGTTGGAGCTCAAAGATAGCAAAATGACTACTACGCTATCTTTGAGCTATCTCAGAAACGCAACACTTTAGGATACCAGTGTCCTAATTTGTTTGCATTGAAGTCCTCTATCGATTTATTAACGTTTGATAAGTGACTTTTCGATTTTTTCACTTCTATTCCACAAACGTTAGAAGGCCTTTCGGACTACAAGTCCGAAAGGTTGTAGGAGTTTAAAAATCCCCAACAAAACATATAATATATAAATATAAAAACATATATATTTATTCAACTCCATTTCTAAGTTTGTTGTTGCTTTATATCCTCTCGATTCAGGTTTCTGATATGCTTCTTTTCATCAGACAAAGAGAAGAAGAATATATTTATGTTACGAGATTGCATCTCAAAGTGTGATCAGTGCTGAATATCTTGAGAAAGACTATGGGAAGACTATGGGTAAAGTTTTTTGCGATTCACTCAGTCATTGTTATACATGATTATTCAGAAGCAGATTGATGAACGATGGTGGTAGAGTGGTTAATATGTATCTATGCTATCCAACAACTATGGATTCGATCCTCGGCCAATGACTTTCTAAGTTATGTGCGAATTTGCCATCGCTTCGTGCTTCGAAGGGCTTCTGACGTGTCTTAACGACCTGGACCGACGGCTTAACGTGCCTCTCCGACTTTTAAATAATCATTATAATTGTACAATAAACATTATAATCAAACAATAAATAATCAGTATAATTACACTAATTTATATTATTAGTGTGATTATATTGATTATTTAAATAGTTGAATAAACTATGTTCGGAGGGGCACATTAAGCCGTCGGTCCAGGTCGTTAAGACACGTCAGAAGCCCTTCGCACTTTCACAATTTTAGAAGCCCGTGAACGGCCTGACAATCTGAAAAAAGAGGTCGGCATTAATCTCATTTGACACACATACAAACAGACACAGTCTTGTGCTCATCATGCATGTAACATCTAGATGCATCATGTTATCTTACTAGCTTTTGCTCGCGATTACTTCCGCGCGCGCGGACTACAGTTAATCGCGATAAAAAGTATCCAGCGTTCAAATTATCTCCCAATCAAATTTCATCAAGATCAGCCGGAAAAGATAACTGGAAAAATAACTGACGGATTGAGTTACTTTCGCTTTTATAATACTAGCTGCGCCTTGTGGCTTTGCCCGCATGGACATTCATCAGAGAAAAAAAATAAGTTATATCCTTCCTCATGATGCACACTACTTCCTTGTCAAACTTCATCGTGGTCGGTTTAGCTATTTAGTCGTAAAAAGGTAAAAAAGAGTTTTTTTTTGCTTCCGTTGAGTGACGAGTCGAGCAGGTCCCTCGCCTGATGGTAAGTGTCACGCCTGCCAGAACTTTGGTTGCAAAATCTCTCGCGTCACTGCACTGCGCTGGTCAGCCTGACACATTGGTTGCCCTTCAAACCGAAACAAATGTTTACAAACTACTGCTTTGCTGTTGAATATCTTACAAAGGTCTGGTACTTCCCCAGGTGGACTCTTGCGAAAGAGGCGTACCACTAAAGAGTTATTTTCGCATTTGTTAATCATCGCTTTCCATCAGGTGAGACCGTGGTCAAACGATTGCCAAAACAGTAATAAAAAAAAACTGTACTAAACTTTTGTCACTTTATTCTGCTACTTTTAGATAAACCTGTACGGCTCGCAACCTTTCTACTTAGCGGTGGAGCACGACGGCAAGTCGCACGGGACCCTACTTCTCAATGCTAACGCTATGGGTATGGCTTTAAGGGTCATTATGCTACAACACGCCGGTCGCACCTATCACTTTCCTTATTCTATACGTCCCCCAGGGAGCGATTATATCGGGACGCTTTTCTAAAGATGCTCGCCTGAATGGGCCATATTTTCACTGCAATATGGGACAGCAACATTGCCATTGTTAGTATTGCTCGGCGATACAGACAGACTAACATGTTCAGTATTTTTGCTGTTATTTTGAGTGTTTCCGGGCGATAGCTCTGCAATCGAAAATACTGCAGTATTCCCGGAAATCTTTTTTGTATTTTCTCTTTCAGACAGGATTTGAAGTATGCCGTACTTAATGACCACGCGCTATGTTGTTGTACTCATTGTTGAATAAAAGCCGCTGCAATACGAATGGTTTCATTATTGCGGCGGAGCGCTTTCGCGCCCGCCCCACCGCCATAGAGGTGACGCTGTAGAGGTCAGTTATAGACCAACAGCACATATCTAAAAAAAAAACAGCCTTTATAGCACTGATAGTGGCCCGTGTAGAAGACTAGATTATGGGCCATACTGTCGCATTAGACAACATATCATAGATGTGATTTATCATTGGCCGAGCAATAATTGATAATATTGCAGTAAAATATTAACCGTTTAGAAGCACCATCAGGGCCTTGGGCCTAAACAACTATTATATATTTGATTTTGAAGACGAACGTGAGTTATTTCGACCTTCTATTTCGTGTTTTTTAGTGCCGTTTTATTTATATCTTAAAATATATTTAATTGTAATTATGTTAATTTACTATACTAAATCATAATTAAACTATTTAATTGAAATTGAATTTACTTATCATAATGTTTACCAAAAAAGTATTAAAAAATGATTTGGAATCGCCCACAAAAAACATTACGTTAGTTAGAATTTACATAATTACTGACATCAAAAATCATTGACGTCTACCTAATGTTTAGGTGCCCCTTTCAAGAAAGGCGCACCTAACTCGGCGCCCGGGGGACGTATTACATGCCGAAGGCGATACGGAGAACGTATTGAATGAGGAAAACGATATACGCCTCCGGTTTCTAGTTACGTGCAGCATTACGAAACTCGCTATGTTCTTCGGCATCATTGCATTTCCGTAGGAAAAATATTGCTGAACATAATTTTGCGCTTTCATTTTAGACCTTATTACCTTGCATCATGGCCCAATATTTCATATTTAACAATAAGGTTGTGTTTTTGCATATTTGTCAAGTACTTTCAATAAATATACAATAAATAATAATTGGGTGTTAGATTTCGGCGGAAAAAATATTTCCCGCGTCTTTGAATATGCGCCTGGTACGAAAACATTATTTGTAAAAGAAATATAAGTTTTTTTATAGTTATTAACTCTCATTAATATAACAACATATCGAATGCTTTGTCATCGAGTTGTGAGTTAACCTGAAAGGTTCAGCCGGATAGCTAATCGGGAAGGGAACGAAATTTGAATTGCAAGATTCCAGGACAGACAGAAATGCATAGATAGACACATACAAATGAAGTTAAATAAAAGATTTAAAAAAAACCTTACCAAATCAATTATTACATGACAAAAACAAAAGAAATGCGTGCAACTAGCGGGGCCTGTGCATCTACAGTTAGTCGCAGCGGAAGTATGTGTCTCGGAAGTTGTCTGCAAGTCGCTGCGCAAATGCTATTTTTCAGGCGCAATCACAATGTTGAAAGTGAAGACAGCATTGTGTAACTGCCTCGCTCACTCGCTTACGTTTTTCGCATATCCTATCTCGCTCTTACTTTATGCTGTTTTATCCCCACAGCAGTAACTGCGCAATCGTTCTCAAAGCCTAACTTCACAAGAATATAGATTGGCTGCGGCCTGCGACTACTGAATGCTAAATAATAGAGATAAGATAAACGAAGATCGCGAAGTGATTAGCTAGTTTCGTAGTTGTATGCAACCCGGTAACATTAGCTAAAATCTATTGTACATAATTTTCATTCTGTTAGTGCATAGTTTTCATTGTGGGCACTGTGATGTTTTTGAGCTTGATGATAGAAATATGTAAGTAACTGTAGTTTCTTTAGTTGACTTTAGTTCCAACATTTTGTATTAACTACATAAAAGGTACGTAATACATATCACACAACCACTTTCTTTCATTTTTAAGAAGACACGAATGTGTCTTTCTGTTTGTAAACGTTTTTCTGCTTAATTCCACACATATTTACTATGTATTTATTATGTTACTATGTATTCCTCTTTCAATTACCGAACTCTTGTTGTATAAAAGACACTGAATGTTAACTCATATTCGTCCTGAAATTGCTAATTTACTTTAGTTTGAGAATCATGCATAAAATATTATAAATTTACCTTTGTATATTTTTTATAAACTTTTGCATACTGTATTCGTTGACCTCGACATTTCAATTAACAGAATACTCTTAAGTTCTTTTACATTTTATTGTGATGTGAATTGTTAGCGAATAGTCCGATTTTGTAAACATTTTCAATATTCCAATCCAATTAATCCAATTATTCCAGACATAGTGTTGCAACCGACGCCTGCTATAACGTACCGCACTATTGGCGGCGTGCTGGACCTGTACATCTTCATAGCACCCTCGCCCAAGGAGGTGGTCGCTCAGTACACGGAGCTGATCGGCCGGCCGGCGATGCCGCCTTACTGGGCGCTGGGATTCCATCTCTGCAAGTAAGTGAACGTTCCAGACATAGTCCTGCGACGACATTCCAAACATATAGTCCTGAATCAGAACTCCGGAAATTATCCTGCGATGACATTCCAGACAATGTTCTGCGACGACATTCTTAACATATAGTCCTGAATCGACATTCCGGACATAATCCTTCGAAGAATTTCCAAACATATAGTCCTGAATTGACATTCCGGACATAATCCTGCGACGAAATTCCAGACATAGTCCTGCGACGACATTCCAGACGAAGTCCTGCGACGACAATCCAAACATACAGTCCTGAATCGACATTTGACATAATCCTGCGATGACATTCCAGACAAAGTCTTGCGTCTCCGGCCGGCCGGCGATGCCGCCCTACTGGGCGCTGGGATTCCATCTCTGCAAGTTAGTGAACGTTCCAGACATAGTCCTGCGACGACATTCCAAACATATAATCCTGAATCAGAACTCCGGAAATTATCCTGCGATGACATTACAGACAAAGTTCTGCGACGACATTCCTAACATGTAGTCCTGAATCGACATTCCGGATCATAATCCTGCGCTGAAATTCTAGAAAATATCCTGAGACTACATTCCAGACATAATTCTTTGACGCATTTTTGCATTTTTTGCATTCCAGACATTCGAGATTTATAATCCTACGACAATATTTTAGAGATTGTCCTGCGACGACATTCTAGACATAGTCCTGTGAATAACTCCAGACTTATATGATACCAGACATATTGATGTATATATCCTTTGATGACTCTCCAAACATATTCAGACATTTCAGACTTAGTCCTTTAGTCCTGCGACGATATTCCAGACATTGAACTTTTACGACATTCTAAAGTCTTGTTACGACATTTCATAGTCGAAATAGATAAGAGCAGGTATTAATTGAGAAGAGGGAAATTGCTTGCATGTAGACATTAAAATTGCCTTATTAATTTTAAAATGGACTATGCAAGATTGCATTATGGCTAAATGCATGTAAGCCCCGATAGTTGTAAAAAAACGGTTTTACGTTACAATATTTTACAATTTATATATTTTTAGGCGAATTTCTATCAAACATAGTTTGCAAACTGAGTCACAGCTAAATTCACATTATTTTTATCACACCACTCTTCTATTGCACTATTATTTTTCAACGCAATCAAACTGTGAGAAATACCAACAACATTGTTACTTGCCGACGCCATATTGACCACAGACTACGTATATTGATAGTGTATGGGCTTCAGCGCCAGGTGGCAGAAAGTGGAACTAAATTTAAATGACTAGGCTAGGCAACTAGACGTGATTGATCCAAATCATTTGCCTAGCTATTTGATTGAATGGCTTAATATCATTCAGACAGTTAATTGAACGGGGGCGTTTAGTAAACAGGCTAGGCCGTTAATTAAACAGTGGATTAAAGCAATCTGCATGTGACATATATAGAACTAGCTTTCGCCCGCGACTTCTCCCGCGCGGACAACAACATAAAAAGCATCATATGTTCATCTAGGATATTAAAATTAAAAACCAATGCAAAAGTAGAGCATTCAACAGACTTATTATTATTTCCTTTGATTGCCAATTGCCATGGAAACCCATGGCAACCTGTCATTCCGTTACTTACAGTGAGTAATCGTCATTTTCCCGTTTTCCATTGGCAACTTACCATTTTTCGGGATAAAAAGTATCCTATGTTGCTCTCTATACTGTACAGTATCCCAAAAATACAAACAGTCAACGTATCACTTTTATATATTGCCGTGGACAGGCCTAATTTCCCAGTAGTTTCGCTGGATACTGTCACCTACTTTGTTCGTTGTCTTCTGCAGGTTCAACTACGGAAGTACCAACGTGACCAGAAGCGTTTGGCAGTCGAACAGAGACGCTGGCATTCCTTTTGTAAGTTGGAAGTAAAATTAATCTCCTGTTTGTATTTCGAATGAGGTAGTGCTGAACACTGGTGTCAGAGTTTGTCAGGCCGCCAAAGGGCCTCTGTCGTGATAAAAAGTAAAGGTTAAAAAGAGGTATATTAGTTTTCTTTTCACCATGACCATGTTTTATTTTCTATTCGGTGACTCATAGGTAAAGCTTAAAAATTCTAGAGCTCTTTATTTCTATTTAATAAAGGTTTATGCAAAAATCCAAAAAAAAAAAACAAACCCATATTTCCAGGACGTGCAATGGAACGACATCGATTACATGCACGACCACAACGACTTTACTTACGACACGGACAAGTATGCCGGCCTGCCAGAGTTCGTGAAAGAGGTGCACGCAGAGGGCATGCACTATGTCATCATCATTGGTGAGTTGAGAGCTGTGGTGGCACAGTGTGAATTACATCGGCTACATGCACGATCACAACAACTTTACTTACGATATGGACAAGTATGCCGGCCTGCCAGAGTTCGTGAAAGAGGTGCACGCAAAGGGAATGCACTATGGCATCATCATTGGTGAGTTGAGAGCTGTGGTGGCAGAGTGTGAACTACAACTACTGCATTCACGACCACAATGACTTTACTTACGACACGGACAAGTATGCCGGCCGGCCAGAGTTCGTGAAAGAGTTGCACGCAGAGAGCATGCACTATATCATCATCATTAGTAAATGAGTTGAGCGCTGTGGTTGGTTCGTTAAACTGTCCGATTCTTTTTCAACCAAATTGATTTTGCGGTTAATTAATTGGCTTTCTGGTGCGTATAATTAAATGTCAACTTCGATAGTTAACCTTTTGATCTTCCTATAAATAAATAAATAAATTAAAGGAGTCGTATGCCTGTTTAAATAAGGCCACCGTATATACGGAACGCTGAATTTTCGAGGCTGGACTCGTACTCGGCCAAGATTTTAAATATGAGGGATTGGTAATTATGGGTATGTACGTGATCGCGCGTAAGTCACAACAAGTGGTCCGCAATTTCTTTTCACCTTAAACTGAATTATCACTGCTATTACCGATATTTAGAGTAGAGCTCAGCTTAATTCACGTACCTTGTGTGATGTCGTATTGAAGACTGGTGTGAGAATCGCGTGCGATGCCAGCGTGGTGTGCTCCGCAGATCGTGCACACATACGCGTCGCTTACGCGTTTACAGTACGTACTATGTATTGGACGACAACGTTGAACCTAATCTGTGGATAAAGTACCTAACGTATTTTTTTCTAGATCCCGGTGTTGGTGCGTCCGAAAAGCCAGGGACATATCCTCCGTATGACCGCGGTATTGAAATGGACATCTTCATCAAAAACTCTACAAATCAACCTTTCGTCGGAAAAGTAAGTAGTTCCACATTTGTTGAGGAGTTTCTCAACTCGACTGATTCTTTTTATGTGTATGTTCACTCATAACCTCAAAGGTACCGAGATATCTGAACCGAAGTTTTAATTTAAAAGTAATAAAAAAAAAGGAAAAATTCGTCCGCAAATTAGGACTGAAATCATTTGACTCATTCACGCTTAGTATTATTGTGTATTTATGCATACATACATAAAGTAAAACAGTAAGTACAAAAAGTGTGTGTGCAAAGAAAATAATTAAAAAAAAAACGAGGGGACCTAAAATAACAAGTACTTTTATTTAAAAAAGAAAATAACATTTAAAAAAAAAGGTGTCTTTCTGTCTATTTGTTTGTTCATCACGTAAAAAACACTGGACCGGTTGAAATGCGGGTTTAACTGTAGATAGCTCTTAAGGTTTTGACTTACTGGAGTACCTTGGTATAAAAATATTTGACGGCTGAACAAATTTTGATGAAATGTAGTATGTGGTTCTTTAGGTCCTGGAATAACACACAAACTACTTTTAAAGCAGAGAAATGACCACACGGGAATTTTTCATCTCGATAATTTTGAGAAAAGAACAATATTCAGTAAGGACATTTACTAAAAAATTATCAGTTGAAAAATAGAGCTCCGGACTTCATCAGAAATCACCTCAAAGAGGTTAAAAATAAAAATAAAATATGATCAATTTTAAACTCATTCCTCTAACTTTTATACAAACTATCAAAATCCAATATAGAAGCATCGGATTACACAAAAGAACACATGGAAAATATCAAAAATTATAATTAAAAAAGTCTACTCATTCCTCTTACCTGTGAATTAAATATATTGTGAAAAGATAATTTTAAGAAAAGTCCTTTTAGGTAAAGAAAATTTTGAGAAATGGACAAGAAATAACGATTTGTGCTACTTTTGACCTTGAATAATAAGTCATTGAAAAAAAGTTGAATAAAAGTTGTCTCAAAAGTCTCTTAAAATCTCTTAAGACGCACGAGATTTTAAGAGACTTTTGAGACAACTTTTAGAATGCCAAAATAAAGTTTTATACAAGTTTCCAGCTTTAATCTCTCATTCCGAGGTTAACCATTTTTTTAGCTTATGTGACTACTATGATTATAACTATTATAACTGAATAAAAGCATTTGAATTTAATTAAAGGTATTTTTAGTCAAGGTGACTGGTACATCCTTAGTAATACACTCAATCTATTTTCCTTTTCAGGTTTGGAATACAGGACTGACTGTGTTTCCCGACTTCACCCACCCCAACTCGACGCCTTATTGGCTCGAAATGATGTCTAACTTCCACAAGGCTGTACCTTATGACGGCGCTTGGATTGTAAGTCAAAATTGTACTCTATACAATATTTATAGTTTGGTTTTTACAATTTTTGGTTCGCTGGCAATTGGTAGTGGGCTACATACAAATTTGTGCTGTAATAGCTTTGGGCTGTCTAACTGTTTTATGTAGTAGCAAATAGATAGTAAACATGCACAAATAAAAATAAAAAACACCCCCCCCCCACCCCCACCACCACCCCTCATTATAGCTAAGAAGCATCTCGATCATATCAGCTTTCAAACAGAAAAAAACTGCATCAAAATCGGTCAATTCGTTTGGGAGCTACGATGTCACAGACACACCGATACATACAATGATACACACCCTAAACTTATAACACTCCACTATTTTAGAATTCGGGGGTTCAAAACGTAACTTGCACTTATATAAAAACATAGGTACATTTATGATAACGTAACTTGCGACAATCAATCGAATAATCCAAGAAAAATAGGAAGAATAAATCGATTCATATTTTTTTATATTGTTTTATTTTTTTTGCAAATTGGCTTCTATTTTACCACGGCTTTTTACTATCACGCCTGTTTATGCTTGTTTTGTGGCCCAAATTGTGAGATTATTTATTTCAAAGAGAAGATAATATCTCCAGAGGGATCCCATTGAAATTTCATGAAAATTGGTCAAGTATATTTGTAGTACCTAACCCATTTTGTAGCCATCAAATAACCACTTCAATAACCTCTAACAATAACCTCTTCTGAACATAAACAAATCTATTTCAGGACATGAACGAGCCGTCCAACTTCGCAGACGGTTCCATATACGGACAATGCGAGCCTGAGAACCTCCCATACAAACCCAACACACACGACTCGGCACTCCGTATCCATACACTTTGTATGGAAGCGAAGCACTACGCAGGCGTGCATTACGACTGGCACAACCTGTATGCCATCACTGAAGCTATTGCTACTAACTTGTAAGTTATCTGGAAGATCTCACATACAAAACTAACACTAAGGGTCATCCATAAATCCCATATATCATAAATTACGACACGATTTCATAGATTTTTGACCCCTTCCTCTACCTTATCCCAAGTTGCTCCTCTACTGAGGCTAACGTCACATATTTTTGACCCCTTCCTCTACCTTATCCCAAGTTGCTCCTCTACTGAGGCTAACGTAATCTATACTTATAATAAAGTAATAAGTAACAAAAAGTCTGTACAAAAAAAATATGTCTAGGGTACAATACTTAAAATAACCTACTGAACGAGTTTTCTTCTTTTTTTTAAAAAGGTTTGTCTGACTGTCTGTCTGAATGTTCGCGCATCACGTAAAAACTACTGGACCGATTGAATACGGTTTGCACTGTTGGATAGCTTAGGTTTTGACTTTAAATCTGTTGTACTTTGTATCACAATCTGACAGGTAGAAGCCGAGCCGAGATATGTAGATCCCTTATGTCACTGTGTTGGGACAGCACTACCGTGCACAACATCCCTACAAACGTTCTATCTCATTCATAAGTTCGTTCGTCTCTTTTTCTGTTCTTACTTGAATGGCTGACATCCGAACTAACACTATGTGCATAATAGTTGTTTATGAACCTGTTGCATAACAGGGGCTATTAAAACTCGAGTGTGAGTTTAAAAAACGAGCCGCTTGTAGTTTTTTAATAGTATCACACGAGTGTTTTAATACCTAGTTATGTGCCGATTCATACACTACTTTATTATAATAGTATCACACGAGTGTTTTAATACCTAGTTATGTGCCGATTCATACACTACTTTATTAATAGTATCACACGAGTGTTTTAATACCTAGTTATTTGCTGATTCATACAGTACTTTATTTACAATCATGTAATGTAACAGTCCTACTTTTAATAAAAGATACATTTGTCGTAATATTTTCTTGATTTTGCTGGTAAAAGATCGTTCGTAATTTTCGTTGCTGTTTCCATGATGGCAGGTGGAGTCAAATTATGAGGATAATTTGACTCCACCACCCCACACCAATTTGATATCACTGCTGTCAGTATTTTTTCTCAAAACAAAAACACAGTAAATTAATAAAAATAAATGAATAATGTAAATTATTAGCGCCGAAATCCAGTGCGCAATCGCGCGCATTCGCTCTAGCTCGCGCCGCCATAGATAATAAACGGCCACACTGAATTAAAACTAGCCACCGCGGCTGCTCGTTTTTTAAACTCACACTCGTATTTTAATAGCCCCCGTTATACAACCGTTTCATAAACAACAATTTTATTCTTATTATAGACGTGCCGTGCGTAAAGTATGTCATTTTGAGTCCATAATCCGAATTTTACTATATGGGTGTAGATAAAGTATAATATACATGTTTATTCTTATTAGAAAAGTGCCGAGCGTAAAGTATGTCATTTTGAGTCCATAATCTGGATTTTACTATATGGGTGTAGATAAAGTATAATATACATGTTTATTCTTATTCGAAAAGTGCCGAGCGTAAAGTATGTCATTTTGAGTCCATAATCTGGATTTTACTATATGGGTGTAGATAAAGTATAATATACATGTTTATTCTTATTAGAAAAATGCCGAGCGTAAAGTATGTCATTTTGAGTCCATAATCTGGATTTTACTACATAATAAAAATAAATATATTTGGGACAATTCCACACCAATTACCTAGCCCCAAACTAGGATACCCTGTAATATGGGCACTAGATAACGGATAAACATACATAAATATGAATGAGTAATATGAGTGTATGACGCGATACATTTCTAGTCTAACAAATCGCTACCAGTAGGAGATATTCCCAAAACGCTCAGGCACCATTGCTATCACAATAAAAGTAGTAGTAGTAGTAGTAGTAGTAATAGTGGAGCATTGCCACGGTGTATGACAGTGCTTACTCTAAACTCTTTCTAAAGTAGGTTAAAAATATAGTTTCTTTGTTTGCACAGCGCTCTGTCTGAGATTCGAGGCAAGCGCCCGTTCATAATATCGCGTGCGTCGTTCGTTGGTCTCGGACAGTTCGCCGGCCACTGGAGCGGGGACATACGCAGCGAGTGGCACGACATGAGGATGACCATACCCGGTGAGTTTACTCTAGGGGTGTTAGGGCCATCTCTGTTGTCGTTTCACTTAACGGCATATGTGCATCTCTTTCTTACGTGAAATTACATCTGAATATGTGCATCTCGCACATATTCAGATGAAGGCGCCTAATTTCAAACTCAGTTTACTGCACTATGATGTAGTTTGTCGTGGCCAGGAGTGCCGACGCGTTTTTTTTTATTGTTTTCAGAAAAAATGCAGAATAAAAGCCACTACAACTAATGTTTTCATAGTGATTCAAATTAATTTATAGACGTAGGTAAATTTATACAGTTGCAGTGACAGGAGTCCCGTGCAATCTACCTCAATAAAAATGTGCAATAATTACATCACTATCATGTATGTTATAATATAATTTACCTAATGTAACATTTAATTTAGTTACACAATTTACACAAATAAAAGTTTAATCCCAATTATTGTGCTCATCAGAATGCCAAATTGTTGCATTATTAATATAAGTTAAGTCATGATAATTATAAAATATGTCAAAAGTTTAATGAACAAATAAAATGTATTGTTAATTAATATGTGGCGATAGTGCCTAACTGTTCTATAGTGCAATTTAAAATCCAACGATACCGGGTTCAAAACCTAGGCTCCGCACCAATAACTTTTCTAAGTTATGTGCGGTTTCCAACGCTCCGTGCTTCGGAAGGCACGTTAAGCTGTTGGTCCCGGCTGTAATTGATTAATAGCAGTCGTTAAGCCATGTCAGAGGCCTTTGGGCGACTTGACAAACGCTGACATCAGAGGCCAGCACTACCTCATACGACAAACAAACAAACAATTAATATGTCAATTTTAAATACATAGGGATTTTTCATTATTAATTATAATTTAGTTTGTAAATAATCCTTGACACTATTGAAATATTTATGTCCAACAACCAGACTTTAAGTTTTTGTTTAAATTTGTTTGCACATGGTATTTATATCTTTTGGCAATTTACTATAAATTTTATAACCATCAAAAAAGCGTTTTTCTTAAATATGTTTAAGCGTCAATTTGTAAAATATAGTATGTTACAATGCCTAGTGCTTCTTTGTACAATTGTTGCCCTGACTCCTGCCTGACTGTAGCCCTTGTAGGAGACAAGTGTATGGGTCCTATTGTTGGAGATGATTTGCCGAGATATATTTTTTCCAGACATATTTTGCAACAAAAAGGCGATGTGATGTCGATGTGTGTAGGCTATAGATGAAATATGGAATATATAAAAGCACAAAAGATACATTAACCCTTTTTAAGAGCTTTAGAAGTTTACCAGATACATTGATCCTTCCCCAGAGCTTTAGAAGTTTAACAGATACATTTATCCTTCCCCAGTGCTTTAGAATTTTAACAGATACATTGATCCTTACCTAGAGCTTTAGGAGTTTAACAGATACATTTATCCTTCCCAGAGATTTAGAATTATAACAGATACATTGATCCTTACCCAGAGCTTTAGAATAATAACAGATACATTGATCCTTACCGAGAGCTTTAGACGCTTAACAGATACGTTGCTCATTCCCCAGAGCTGCTGAGCTTCAGCTTGTTTGGGATCCCATTGATGGGTGCGGACATCTGCGGGTTCTCAGGCAACACGACGCCCGAGCTGTGCGCGCGGTGGATGCAGCTCGGGGCATTCTATCCTTTCAGCCGGAACCATAACTCGGACTCTTCTATTGTGAGTATTATATACTTAAAAAAAAGGGTCTCTATTAAATTCTACTTAGTGTGATTCATGAATTAGATAGTTTGTCACAAAGTGAATATAATAATAAAAAAATAAAATAAAATAAAAACATCTTCAAATCGTATAAAACTTAAAAGAACGTTTTTTTTGTGATCTGTGTTTCGTCAAAACTAAGTAAAGTAAGTAAAAAAAAGAATTATTTCATTCTTTTAAGTTTTATACGATTTGAAGATGTTTTTATTTTATTTTATTTTTTTATTATTATATTCACTTGTGACAAACTATCTAATTCATGAATCAAGTCTGTTTTCTTTTTTTAACCCCCGAACAAAGAGACGGGTGTTATATGTTTAGGGTATACATACCCTGTGTGTGTCGGTGTGTGTGTGTGTGTGTGTGTGTGTGTGTGTGTGTGTGTGTGTGTGTGTGTGTGTGTGTGTGTGTGTGTCTGTGATATCGGTAGCTCCCAAACGAATAGACCGATTTTGATGCGGTTTTTTTCTGTTTGAAAGCTGATGTGAAATGGTTCTTAGTTATTGAAATTTTTATGTTTGAAAGCAGGTGTAAACGAGATAGGTCTTAGCTATAATGGAGGGAAGGAAGGGGATGTGGTGAGAATCGTAGCTCCCTAATGATTGGACCGATTTTGATGCGGTTTTTTTCTGTTTGAAAACTGCTGTCTTCGTCCATGTCCTCTACTTCATCATCCGAGTGTGCCGAAGTCGGTGCGTACACCAACTTCGAGATTCTTGATGAAAAATATTATATGTTTAATTCCAGCCTCAAGACCCTGTCAGCCTCGGGCCGGTAGTAGTGGAGGCGAGTCGCAAGGCGCTCCGGATCCGGTACAAGCTGCTCCCGTACTACTACACTTTGTTCTGGCGGGCGCACATACAGGGAGATACTGTCGCCAGGCCGCTGTTCTTTGAGTAAGTACAGTAAGCCTCGGTCCAGTAGTGGAGGCGAGTCGCAAGGCACTCCGGATCCGTTACAAGTTGCTCCCGTACTACTACACTTTGTTCTGGCGGGCACACATACAGGGAGATACTGTCGCCAGGCCGCTGTTCTTTGAGTAAGTACAGTAAGCCTCGGTCCAGTAGTGGAGGCGAATCGCAAGGCACTCCGGATCCGGTACAAGCTGCTCCCGTACTACTACACTTTGTTCTGGCGGGCGCACATACAGGGAGATACTGTCGCCAGGCCGCTGTTCTTTGAGTAAGTACAGTAAGCCTCGGTCCAGTAGTGGAGGCGAGTCGCAAGGCACTACGGATCCGTTACAAGTTGCTCCCGTACTACTACACTTTGTTCTGGCGGGCGCACATACAGGGAGATACTGTCGCCAGGCCGCTGTTCTTTGAGTAAGTACAGTAAGCCTCGGTCCAGTAGTGGAGGCGAGTCGCAAGGCACTCCGGATCCGTTACAAGTTGCTCCCGTACTACTACACTTTGTTCTGGCGGGCACACATACAGGGAGATACTGTCGCCAGGCCGCTGTTCTTTGAGTAAGTACAGTAAGCCTCGGTCCAGTAGTGGAGGCGAATCGCAAGGCACTCCGGATCCGGTACAAGCTGCTCCCGTACTACTACACTTTGTTCTGGCGGGCGCACATACAGGGAGATACTGTCGCCAGGCCGCTGTTCTTTGAGTAAGTACAGTAAGCCTCGGTCCAGTAGTGGAGGCGAGTCGCAAGGCACTCCGGATCCGTTACAAGTTGCTCCCGTACTACTACACTTTGTTCTGGCGGGCACACATACAGGGAGATACTGTTGCCAGGCCGCTGTTCTTTGAGTAAGTACAGTAAGCCTCGGTCCAGTAGTGGAGGCGAATCGCAAGGCACTCCGGATCCGGTACAAGCTGCTCCCGTACTACTACACTTTGTTCTGGCGGGCGCACATACAGGGAGATACTGTCGCCAGGCCGCTGTTCTTTGAGTAAGTACAGTAAGCCTCGGTCCAGTAGTGGAGGCGAATCGCAAGGCACTCCGGATCCGGTACAAGCTGCTCCCGTACTACTACACTTTGTTCTGGCGGGCGCACATACAGGGAGATACTGTCGCCAGGCCGCTGTTCTTTGAGTAAGTACAGTAAGCCTCGGTCCAGTAGTGGAGGCGAGTCGCAAGGCACTCCGGATCCGTTACAAGTTGCTCCCGTACTACTACACTTTGTTCTGGCGGGCACACATACAGGGAGATACTGTCGCCAGGCCGCTGTTCTTTTAGTAAGTACAGTAAGCCTCGGTCCAGTAGTGGAGGCGAATCGCAAGGCACTCCGGATCCGGTACAAGCTGCTCCCGTACTACTACACTTTGTTCTGGCGGGCGCACATACAGGGAGATACTGTCGCCAGGCCGCTGTTCTTTGAGTAAGTACAGTAAGCCTCGGTCCAGTAGTGGAGGCGAGTCGCAAGGCACTACGGATCCGTTACAAGTTGCTCCCGTACTACTACACTTTGTTCTGGCGGGCGCACATACAGGGAGATACTGTCGCCAGGCCGCTGTTCTTTGAGTAAGTACAGTAAGCCTCGGTCCAGTAGTGGAGGCGAATCGCAAGGCACTCCGGATCCGGTACAAGCTGCTCCCGTACTACTACACTTTGTTCTGGCGGGCGCACATACAGGGAGATACTGTCGCCAGGCCGCTGTTCTTTGAGTAAGTACAGTAAGCCTCGGTCCAGTAGTGGAGGCGAATCGCAAGGCACTCCGGATCCGGTACAAGCTGCTCCCGTACTACTACACTTTGTTCTGGCGGGCGCACATACAGGGAGATACTGTCGCCAGGCCGCTGTTCTTTGAGTAAGTACAGTAAGCTTCGGGCCAGTAATGGAGGCGAGTCAATAAATTAGAGTTGAATTCGAAATTCGTACAGTTTTTCCAATTTTTGGTTGCTACAAAGAAACGATTTTTTTAGCAAATTAAACCCTTAGGTGTAAAAGTTAATAGAAGCAAAGATCATAGATAGAAGTGAATGCGGTCAAAGCCGCGTATTACAGTTGTTTTCACAATACTAAGGCCAAAATGACTGGTTTCAACCTGCCAGGATTAAAAAAGAGAGATTGTATTAATCATCAGCATAGTCTAAATGTACAAAAAGAAAAAAAAAACTTTTCAGGTGGCCTGAACAAATAAATCTACACGACATAGACGACCAATTCCTCATCGGTCCGTACCTGATGATCACACCCATCTTGAACCAAGGCGCCACTACTACCAAGGCGTTCTTCCCGTTGCCACAGACTTGGTACAAGTTGAGTGGGGAGAGAGTTGGGAACGGACAGTGGGTCGATGTGGACGAAGATAGCACGGTGTCTGTGAGGGTGAGTTTCACTTTGTCTACATTATCTACACTAATATTTTAAAGAGAAAAGGTTTGATTTTTTGTATGTTTGTAATGGATAAACTCAACAAAATACTAAGCCAATTTCAAAGTCAAAGTCACTTAGAACGGGCTATCACAATTAAATGCATATACAACATTTCGTGTCTATGCTGTTGTCCCTAGTCAGGAGCCAACCCAGCGTGCAGCAGCCATGTCATGTTAAAACTTCAAACCAGCTAGCATAATATAATGCGTACACAAAATTTCGCGACTGTGCTGTTGACGTTTGAAGAGTTCCTTTATCTGGAGCTGTTCCTGGATATCGATTGAGGTCATGCTCACTATAAACATGTATTGTAATCGGAACTGAACCAACCTGCAAAAATTCAACTCTGTGGGATAAGGGCAAGTGGTTCTAATTCAGCTTGCAAGACACACACACCTATACAAACATTGCAAGTTAAATAAAAGCTTTAATAAATAAAACACGCTTTTAGATAAGTTCTTTACAACTCATACATTTATTTAAAAGAGTATTAAATAGACTAAAAATTTATAATATTCACTTTGGACTTCTTTGATTTATGTCCTTCAGATAGCCTTCAGACAATCTCTTCAGATATTGTGCTCTAAATCTTGTGTAGATCTCTTGACCGAGCGAGCGCGAAGCGCGAGCGAAGCGTCTCTGTTTCAGCTTCGGCAAAAATTCTTTCGTATGTCCGGATGTTTGACCGGCTGTTCTCCTCTACAGGTCGCATTTCTCAACCGATCTAGACGAAACTTGGTATAATTGGTAATATTTTTTATTCATCATGGAGTTTTGATTAGATTGGGGGGGGGGGGGGGGGGGGATTTCTTCCTCCAAAAATGGGTAAACATTGGGCTACTGAATATCTCCGCCATATTAAATCCGATTTCGATGGTTATTATTTTATTTGAAAAGCAGTAACTTTAAGTTAGTCCGATGAGGATCTTCGGCATGATGAGCAGAATACCTCCTCAAAATGCAGTAAATTTCTTACTTTTAGGTTTCTACCAGTGGAATCAGCCCTTTACCTACTAGGTAAGGATTGATGGAGCACCTTGGTTATTAATGTTAGTTTTACAATAAGGTAACTAGATGCCACTTCTGTGCATCGCTAGATTGTTTGCAAAAAAGTTTGTACGCGCGAGGTCTACAGCTCACAGAGCCTCTAGATTTTGGGTAAGAAACCTTGAAAATAGGTAGTTTCGCTCATTTTGCATTTTCCCACTCGATAAAATTCTTTTAAGCTTTCAAATATTTTTACCGGGATATAGTTGGTAATAGATTCTGTATCACATTTATTGCGTAGTTTCTTATATTTTCAGGTGTAAGTAATATAATACTTTCGCTACTTGAACTTGATGAACAGCATTTTCGTGAAATCATTTAGTTTTTACACTGTCAATATTCCTTGTCTCCGTGACGATGATACGTAATTAATATCGTGACGATGATGTAATTCGCGCGCTTTCCATTTTTTCCTCTTTTCGGTACAAAATTACCTACTTGATTCAGTTTGCACCGCGCTCTCTCATTGGTCAATTGTGAATCAGCAATCCTTCATTTATTTCGTGATAGGTATATAGTAGTTTTTCGGCCTAATAACATATAGCCTCTGGATAGCCTCGACGCGGCATAGTTCGACTTCGGATTTATAGTACCGGAGTTCAAATCCCAAGTGTTTAAATTTTGCATATTAAAAAATATATGTGATGCCTTATAACTTGAATATAGCCGAGATAAGGCGGAAAGAGCTGACAAGCCACGGAAATTAATTACTGCCCTCTCTGAAAGTCTTGAACAGAAAATACCTACTTTTCGAGGAACCGATCAGCGTTTTACGAATAGATGGGATGAAAAATATTGTACCACATGTTTATAGTACGTCATAATCACAATAATCGTTTTTTTGTTCAAATTAGTCAATCAAAACACTGGTATAATCGAAAAGCATAAATAAATATTTAGAGAAACCCTTACCTACCCATGCGAAGCCGGGGTGAGTCGCTACTCACTTATAAAGTAGTAGTGGTTCACTCCAAACAGAAACCTCGATTCACCATGAACTGAACTGAGACCTCGCCAAGTACTGTTTTTTTCCACATTTTGGCGTATAAGCATATAAGTATTACGGTTTATCTAAAAAATTACGAAGCTTAAAATAAAAACATAACCAGTAATCGTAACCCTACTTTTTAAAGGAAGAAAAAAGCGGAACATTTAAAGGATCACTCTTGTTCTGTCTATCTGGCTGTCTGTCCGTATGTCACAGACAATTTGCTCTCTACTGGACCGTTAAGTTGAAATTTGGTACACATGAATTTCTGTGACCCAAACACGGACATGTAACGTAAATAAATATAAACGAATTTTGAATATGGGAAATTAGTTATTTAAGAAAATTGATGTCAATTGAAAACCCTCCGCCAACTCCGCCAGTTCTTAACTTATACATCATCATCATCATCATCATGTCAGCCTTTAGAAGTCCACTGCCGAACATAGGCCTCCCCCAAAGAGCGCCATGACGAGCGATCTTGTGCCACCTCCATCCACCGACTTCCTGTGATGGCTACAATGTCGTTGGTCCATCGTGTGCGGGGTCTCCATCACATCACATCACTTCGCTTGCTTATTCGTGGCCGCCATTCGAGAACCTTTATTCCTCAGCCGTTCTGCGAACTATATAGCCTGTCCATTGCCACTTCAACTTGCAAACTCTGAGAGCTATGTCGGTAACCTTGGTTCTTCTACGGATTTCCTCGTTTCAGATTCTATCTCTTAGTGAAACACCGAGCATAGCTCTCTCTCAGTGCCGTATGTCATCACTGGCAACACGCACTGATTATAAACTTTCGTCTTGAGGCTCTATGGTATCTGCGACGAAAAGATGTGGCGTAATTTCCCGAATGCTGCCCATCCGAGTCGCATTCGTCGATTGACCTCTTTGTCGAAGTTGGATCTGCCCAGTTGGATCGTCTGACCTAAGTAGACAAAAGTAAGACTAATTAGTGATCAATAGCTTCGATAATATCGTTCCCAACATAAACCGGCATGGGTGCGACATGGGCATTTGACGTCATGTTCGTCTTACCCATGTTCATTTTCAAATAAAATCAAATTCGTTTATTGTGAACATGGGTGGGTGGTTAATAGTAATAAAAAATAAATTATAATACATAGTTCGCTACGTTCAACCTTAAGCATTCAATAATTCCAAAAAGTAAACACAATCTAAAAATCAATTTAAAATCCAATAAAATTACAAAATACATAACAATATTCAAAAATAGCATGTCAGAAAATTAAAGTCAAATGTAATCTAAAACAATTAATAAATTTGATCACGTATCTACATATATAAAAAAAATATTGATTGGATCATGTCGGGATAACAAAAACAATAATAATAATAGTGAAAAAAATGGTTCAATCAATAGAAAATATCTCACGTAATTGTCATCCAAATAGTCCCTCACACTGTAGTATGTCTTCTGGATTAAAAATATCTTTAATTTAAATTTAAAAATAATTATACCAGTAATTACTGTCTTTAATTATTCTTGGAATATGGTTGTAAATACGAGCGGCGATACAAAACACGCTATTAATTTGCCTTGACCGTTATTCGAAGCTTATTTGATTGAGATAGGCACTGCGTTTCCCGCCTTATAATTTCTTTCTCTTTCTATCGAATAGCTCTGTCTGTCTTGAACTTCACTTCCGCTTGGCAGTGGCGTGATCTCGAATGTTGAGGACCGCCATTTTATCTTCATTGGCGTCTTGTTTCCCGCCGTGTTCGGACGTGCCGACACTTTGCTACAAGACTAGTGATAATAATTTATATTATTATATATCTTGTGAACTGACCAACATGGATGAATCTAATAATAAAACCGACAAAGTGGTTCGAGAAGTGCTTCCAGGTCCTTCATCATCGCCGAAACGACGAGCCCGGTTAAACAGCAGCTCGAGCTCTAATAGCGACAGCTCCAACAGTAGCTCGTCGTCCAGCTCAAGCAACCCAAATCGAAGCCGTCGTAGAAGAAAAAAGAGCGACAAACGGAAACATCACTCTTCTCGTAAGGTACATAAGCTATCTAAGGAAATACGCAGCCTTCGTGATCAAATTGCTTGCCAAACAGGCAACTGTAATGTGAGTAACAACTTTGACAATGATGCTATTTCACTGATGTCTGGTGTTAGTGAAAATTTTCGTGAACATCTACCTGAATCTGTAAATTTACACAGTGATAAAGAATTTACCCTTGCTTTTGAAACCAAATTAAAAGAACCCTCAATCCCGAAAACTTCAGATGCATGTTTGAAGGTGCTATGCGAGCTTCAGCACTTAGACAAAAGTGACTGGAATGAAATTAGATATTCCGACACGCAAAAATTATACAACGACTCGCCAGGGTTTACTGATATTGAGATGAATGAGGAAGTGAAGTCGTATGATTCCGCTCGTCACCTCATTCTTGCTGATAAAACTTTGCAGCCTTGACTATGTGTGTGCTTCAACAGAAAGAGTTTTTGCAAGGAGCCCTCCAAGATCTCTTGTCATGGGCAAAGAATAATGACTTTCTAAATTATGAGGACCTGCATCAAAAGATTAATAACCTTTTCTCCACAAGAGATTTTCATAAATGTTCCTCAGACTTATTACAGATTATTTGTGGACATCGCGCAGAAATAATCCAAATGAGAAGAGATTGTGTTACAAAACAAGCAAAGGACCCTCTGCTTAAGGCTAATCTAAAGAAGATTCCTCCATCGTGTACGATCTTGTTCAACGCAGAGAGGTTTGCTGCAGTAGTTGAGAAAGCTGGTGGTGTCAGAAAATGTTTTTGGCCAGTACAAAAGCCTAATATTGGTTCTGCCTCGCAGGCAGATTCACATCATACAGAAAGCCCTCGCAGGGTTTTTCTCATGGAGCTCACGCTTCCCACCACTATTGTGCGCATAATAACCCACCTCCGCAAGCTGGTTGTAACGCACATGGCAATACATGGCAAAATAATAATAATCGTAATTCCTTTCGCGGAAGTTTTTCTCGGTCAAATACGAGACAGCAAAATCAGTCAAGATATGGGCAAAAACGCAAATCTTCCCCATCTCACCAAAACAAGGACAACAAACGACGTAAGTATTGACTCAGTGCCGTTCAAAGCGGGCCGGCTTGCACAGTTTCGATATCAATGGGAACAAATGGATGCACCGGATTACATTTTAAAAATATTAATGGGGTACCGCATACCCTTTTATCTAAAACCACCGTTGGTTCATCCACGTGCTATCGGAATCAATTTAAATGTACCAGAATCTGCCAAAATGACATCGGTCATAAACAAAATGAAAGAACAAGGAGTTCTAGAGCGAGCTGTAGTTTCACCAAGCTTCCTTTCGTCGATGTTTCTTGTTCCCAAAAGCGATGGCTCGTTCCGTCCGATTTTCAACTTGAAGGCACTAAACCATTACATTATAACAGATCGATTCAAACTAATAAATGTGTATCGCATTCCCGACTTCCTGCAGTTGAAAGATTGGCTTTGCAAAATCGACATTTCGCAAGCCTATTTTCATCTCGCCGGGGCTCGCAGCCACAGGAGGTTTCTGAGCCTGATCCTGAATTGCAAGGAATTGCTAGAAATGACTTGCTTGCCATTTGGCCTGAGTACGGCCCCCAAAACTTTTGCTGCGCTCACAAATTGGATAGCTCAGACAATCAGGCAACAAGGTATAAGGATAATTGTTTATCTCGATGATTTTTTGATCGCCCATCAGGACAGATACATACTTTGGAATCATGTCAGCATTGTAATCGAGACTCTAGAGAAATTAGGTTGGCTGATCAATTACAAAAAATCGATTCTCACTCCCATCAAAAAACATGGTGTTCCTGGGAATACATTGGGATCCCTGGACAAATCTCAAGCGCCTGCCTGTAGAAAAGATTCCGACATTGTTGACCAAAATAGAACAAATGCTTCTAACGCGACGTACGAGGCTCAGAGAACTCCAGAGTCTCGTCGGTCTCCTCAATTTTGCCAGTTTTGCTGTGCCGACAGGCAGACTCAATTTTCGAGCGCTTTTAAACCTTCTCAACCAAATTCTCAAATCAAATCACAGGACATTACACATCATACCCACTACTGCCATAGACAACTTGACATGGTGGCAACAGAATTGCACGAATCCCTCGGCCATTCATATGCCAACTCCTTCTCATTTCCTCACAACGGATGCGTCGGACATCGGATGGGGAGCTCGCTGGAACAATTTGTCCCTTTCAGGTCGCTGGACAGAAGCCGAGAAAGATCTTCATTGCAATCAAAAAGAAATGCTAGCAATCCTAAAAGTCTTGAAAGATCATTGTCAGCTCCTGAGAAACAATACAGTTTTGATTCAGAGCGACAACAAATCTGTAATAGCATATCTCCGTCACGAAGGCGGAACCAAGTCGATTTCTCTCCTGGGTTTGACCTATCGAGTATTCCAAATTCTAGAGGATTACTGCATTCACATGAACGTCTTTCACATTCCTGGAATTTACAATTCCCACGCCGACCACCTGTCGAAACAACGTGTAACTCCGGAGTGGCATCTTTCTCCGGAATGCACGATGAAAGTTTTCTCCAAATGGGGAATACCAGTGATCGATCTCTTTGCATCCAGCCGAGCACATGTAGTGACGAATTACGTATCCTTGGATCTAACCGACAACCAAGCCCTCTTTCACGATGCTTTTTCACAAATATGGAATTACAGTCTAGCGTGGATATTCCCTCCACCCTTTCTGTTTCCCAAGGTCCTGAACCATTTCAATCAGGCTCAAGGGACATACCTGCTAGTAGTACCACGATGGCAGCGCGTTTTCTGGCGCCCGGACGTCAAGTTGCGCGCCCTGGCACCCCCATTCACCCTTTATTACGTGGACAAAGTTCTAGTCGACACGACGACAGGACTTCCACCACCGAACGTCCTCGACATGACTCTGGAAGTGTGGAAATGTGGGGGTGGTCGGAGTCGCTAACGGCATGGGACAGTGGTCAGTTAAAACTTCTCGAGGAATCATGGCGTCCTTCAACTCGAAAAGTGTATAACGTGGCTTGGAAGAGATGGCTTGCCTGGTGTGAGACACACAAGGTTATTACTTCATCACCAAAAGCGAGCGATTTAGCAAGATTTTTATCAGATCTCCATCTAATTCATAATTTGTCATGCAATTCCATCTTATTGCACAAATCTGTTGTCTCCACTCTTTGCAACCCGGAAATGTCCGGCCAACTAAGTTGCCATGTCCTAGTTAAGCATGTTTTAAAGTCTATAGCATTACGAAAGCCAGTTACCCATACAAAGTCTCCGGTTTGGAATATAGATCATCTAGCCAGTTATTTGGAAAATTGCAGTATAGATAAAAATAATGTTTTTCAAGTTCAGAGACATACAGCAGTTTTACTACTTATTTGCTCCGGAAGGAGAATTCACGACTTAACGCTGCTTAAAGTTGATTCAAATAATTGTTTTGCTCAAAATAATACTTTAGTTTTTTGGCCTGCTTTCGGATCAAAAACTGATTCTGCCGATTACAGACAGTCTGGCTGGAAATTAATTGCTAATGAAAATAATGAACAATTAGACCCAGTTTTCTGGGCTAAGTATACAATTTCTCTTCTTGCAAATCGTAGAAGGGCCGCAAATTCTAGTAATTTGTTTATAAATATCAGGGGTGAGCCTAAACCTGCATCAAGAACGCTTATAGCGGGTTGGATAAAATCTATACTGGTAGAAGCTGGCATAAAGGCTTCTCCCGGTAGTATTAGGTCAGCCGTAGCCTCCAAAAATTGGTTAGATAATTATCCTCTTGATGATATTCTTGCTAGGGGAAACTGGCGATCTCAAAACACTTTTTGTAAATTCTATAAGCGTGAGGTTAGACCTGTTGTTAACCAACCCTCGATTACTTCACTATTCAATCCAGTTGATTAAAAAGTTATGTACATTAAAATAATATAATTCAATAATTAGTTGGAAGTATAATTTTTATTAGATAATAATTACATACATAAGAACATTATAAAATACCTATTCAACATTGTTTTCATTATAGAAGTAAAAAAGTTCGTTTTTGTTATGTTGGACAATATATTTATTTTACAACCATTTAATCTAGGTTTTATTTATTGTAGTTCTTACCTACATAGACAAGTATCTACCTCTTATTATAATAATCTAATTCTTATATCACATTGGCGTCTCTGTCACTTCCACCAGGCGATAACAAACACGTCTCAATCAAATAAGCTTCGAATAACGGTCAAGGCAAATTAATAGCAGCGTTTTACCGACCAATAAAACGCATATTAATTTACTTACCTTATTCGAAGCTTATGAACAATCCCTGCCTGGTAAATAAAGACTCAATGAAGATAAAATGGCGGTCCTCAACATTCGAGATCACGCCACTGCCAAGCGGAAGTGAAGTTCAAGACAGAGACAGAGCTATTCGATAGAAAGAGAAAGAAATTATAAGGCGGGAAACGCAGTGCCTATCTCAATCAAATAAGCTTCGAATAAGGTAAGTAAATTAATATGCGTTTTATTGGTAGGTAAAACGCTGCTATTGAATAATAATGCCGTTTTATTGGGGGAAAGCGTATTTTATTTAAGTGTCGTTTACTAATAAGTGACTGAAACTAACTTAAATTACATCTAACAAAGACAGAAATTTCATGTATGTACAAGCTCGGCGACGAATTTAATTTTACAAAATGTGACTTACAGCTGTCTACTTGCTTCAAATTGCATATAGCCCTTATACACTTCTTTTGGGCTTTAAGGTGCAACGTTTCGCTCAGCGAAACCAATTCCAATTTTCTTGCGTTTTTTGTAAGTCTATTACCCATCGTAGTTCATGAAAACTTATTTTGCGGTAATAAATGGGTTGTAACGAGAAATTACGGTTAAAATGATCACCTAGATAATATAGGTATAGCTACATATGTCAATAAGCTGATTTTCATCTTGATTTTTGGTTTATTGACAAATGTACTTATACTGGCTTTCACCTTGATTGTTTGGTTGGTGTAATTTCTTGTTACAGTCTATTTACTGCCGCAAAATAAGGTCTCATGAACCCACGATGAGTAATAGGGCTGTAATTAACAAAAAACGCAAGAAAATTTGAATTTGGCGCGCTGAGCGATACGTTGAACCTTAAATATTCTTTCTTTCCCAGAACATTACGCCGTATCGCAGCACAGACTCCACATAACTATGGTTTGTTTGTATGTCGTATGAGGTAGTGCTGGCCTCTGGTGTCAGAGTTTATCAAGCCGCCCGAGGGCCTCTGACATGGCTTATCGACTGCCATTAATCAATAACAGCCGGGACCGACAGCTTAACGTGCCCTCCAAAGCACGGAGCGATGGAAAACCACACATAACTTAGAAAAGTCATTGGTCGGAGCCTAGGTTTGAACCCGGTATTGTTGGATTCACAACTTTTTTAAGCAGTTCATAGTAAAACTGGTTAAGTTTCCTACACAGACTATCAACATGGCCCTTCCAATTGAGTTTGGAGTCAATAAAGAGACCTAGAAATTTTATATTCTCTACCTCACAAATATTGTAGCTAGCATAATTTATTTCCAAATAAATAGACAGGTTACTTCAGCTTTTGAAAGTCATGACATTGGTTTTGTCAAGATTGATTAAAAGATTATTAGAATGAAGCCAGCTTATAATGTTTTTTAAAGTTTCATTAGCACAAGGCTTAATAGTTGATTTGTCTTTTTCTGAAAATATTACAGTACTATCGTCTGCAAATAATACCATACGATTCTCAGTGACTCTAGGTAGGTCATTAATATATATGATAAAAAGGAGAGGCCCCAAGACACTTCCCTGAGGCACGCCGCGCCTTTTGCCGCGCTTTTGGCTGTCATGGACGGATTTGTCTATGGTGGCGGATAGCAAGGAGGAGTGACATTTGGGTTGAATTATAAAAGAAGAGGTGTATTATTATATTTTACTTCTCGATATTCAGAAGAGTACAATAGTTATTTTTTAAGTACTGGACATATTCTTCTTATTTGAGTCGACTGTTGCCTATGGCTCAGATAGGATTTCATAAGATTTAGAACATCACCTCTTACGCCATATGATTCAAGTTTATTTATTAGGAGGTTATGATCTAAATAATCAAAGGCCTTTGTCAAATCCATGAAAAGAGCACAAACACTTAGTTTCCTGTCTAAACTTAACATAATGAATTTTAGAAATCTATATACTGCCAAATTAATTGTTTTTTGTTTTCTAAAGCCCACATGGTCCTCTACCAAAATGTTGCTGTTTTCAAAGTAATTATAGAGATTTTCGTATACTACTTTTTCGAATATTTTGGTGAAAATCGGAATTAAAGCAATAGGGCGATAGAACTGCATGTCTTCTCTGTCATTATTTTTAAACAGAGGTTTGATCACTGTTCTTTTTAGTTTATTAGGGAAAACACCATATAAACAAACATGGGAAACAATATTGAGGTCACTGAGTATAGTGCTTAGGTCTTCCAGGGTTTCTGCTATGATGTATATATCATCAGCAAGTCGAAGGTGAGTGATGCATTCGCCATTGATGTTAACACCATATCCGTTCCAGCTCAGAAGCTTAAATATATCTTCCAGTACAGAGGGGACATGCAGTTTCGGAGAAATAACGTCTCACTGTCTCATCCCTTTTTGCAATTGGATAGAATTCGTGACGGACGGTCATGGTGGCCTTGCTGTACAAATACTTCAACACTTAGATGTACCGATAGCCAATCTAGCACCGCTGTAATGACAGTAGCACTGCCCAGGTCTCGACTGAATTAAAGGCTTTCTCGTACTCCATAAACGCTAGACATAGTGGCCGATTATACTCTTCGGTATTCTGTATAATCTGCCGGAGCGTATGGATGTGGTCTACAGTGTTAAAGCCTTTCCGGAATCCAGTGCTAGGAGGACTACGCGATGGGGTGTATAATTGCCCATAGAACTTCTCAAGCTCACTCAAAATCTCTGGCTTCGACGAAACGATGCTGCCACTGTCGGTCTTCAGCTTCGTCAACAGGCTTTGCCCAATAGACAGATCTCTTGCGAACACTTTGGAGCCCTTGTTCCGCTCTATTGCGTTTTTAATACAATTAGTATTATAGGAACGCAGACCGTGTCGCATTGACTTGGAGATCTGTTTATTATGCAAGCTGTAACTTTACATATCCACTGAAGACTGCAGCCTCATCTCGCCTCGTTCTGCCATAAGATACACTCAGTATGCTCAGAAAGTTTTTGTGTTCTATTTTTGCGATGGGTCCTTAATGAACTCCGACCCGACCGCGTGAACAATTTCTACCAGCCTGTTGTTTAGTTCGTACACTGTATCGCATTCGGTAAGGATTTGGAAGCGATTTTAGAGTTCCAACTAAAAGCTCTCGGGGTTTTGGATTTGGGCAGGACTTGGGCGAAGAGTAGATCTCATCAAACGAGACCTTTCCAGCTTTACGTTGATAATCAATGAGCCTTTTACCATGCGGTGATCACTGCTGGTCTTAACCCTGTTGATCACAGAGACATCATTGAATATATGCCTAATGGTCGTATAAATGAAATCTAACCTCTCTAATCTAATCTCGCCCTTACGACGGGGGCTTCTTGAAAAAGGAGTTCATCATAAAGAGTCCCTCATTCTCCATGAAGTTGACCAATTGCTGACCCCTTTGGTTCCGCTGTTCAAATCCAAACTGCTCCACTATCAGTTCATCGCCATTCCTCATGCCCAGCCGTGCGTTGAAGTCCACCATCACCACTGTGAAGTGTGTTTTTGGGGCATGTTTGGCATTAGAAATGTCATCATACATAGCCTCCACTTCATCGTCCGGGCGTTTCGAGTGTGGGGCGTACTCCTATATAACCTTTAACGAATACCGTTCGGTAATTGCCATAGAAATGGCCATGGTAATTGCAATTGGAGGTGAGGATTGCCATAGTCACCACGCTTGGCAGGCGGCTTGGTGGCCGCAGTGTTACAAATACGTGCTCGGAGGACGCTGCTGCCAATGGGCAGCAGCGTAATAAATAACATCATTACATGCTTATTGGCAAGAGGCGACTGACCATTGTCCGGTGTGTATTCCCTTAGTCGCCTCTTACGACATCCACAGGGAGGATTGGGAGAGGTCTTATTCTTAGATATATAAGTTATATGATTTGTGCATGATGTGTTCATCTGTAAGTGAATGTAACTTTTATTATTAAATTTGCCAATAAGCATGTAATGATGTTATTTATGTTGATGATCCTAATTAAATAAATAAATATAAATAAGCCGAGACCGCTACGGCGTACTTATACATAGATTACAGTAAAATCTATAAGAAGTCTATGATGTCTATGTCTATGATCTTTAAATAAGATCAATATTGTGAGATAATATTTATTCATCGCTACTAAGCCACCCAACTGTGAAAATCGCATTGCAATCGGTCTAATAGTTCTCAAGTAAAACGCCAACAAAGTGGCTAACTGTTGGATTCTGTCCCTCACTATGGAATCTGCTCAGAGCTGACGCAGGCGTAACTCCCATTATCTTGGTAGGCAGCTCGTAAACTAGTGAACCCTAGATAGTAGTGTTTTTTTAAGTTACATAGACCTCTATGATTTAAAAAAACCTGTACATTATTAGTTAGTGGGGCAGGGGAGAATATATTTTTTTCGTAAATGGGAGCAACACAAAAAATAATTATATATTATTTTACAATTTTGTAGCGGCTATAAATATTCTACACATGTGGCAAATTTCAACTACTAGTGTTAATAGTGTCTAAATACTGTGACTAGACGGACTGACGGACACGATGAAACCATAAGGGTTCCTTATTCAACTACGGAACCCTAAAAACGGGTCAAACTCTAGCCTGCAACCAATAACCAAAACTTTTATTACTACACAGGGCGGGGCAGTGTTGCCACTACAAGAGCCGCCAGCTCGCGGGGCGGTGACCACCACCAAGACTCGCAGTTCGCCGCTGCAGCTGATCGTGGTGCCAGACAACGAATACAACGCGCATGGCGAGATCTATTGGGACGACGGAGACAGTATCAGTGAGTAGCATACTTCTAGCCTTCTTCTAGCTGTGAAAATGGTATATAGGTGTCATCTTAATAGTGGTATTAAGATGACACCTCTATACCATTTTCACAGCCATTTATGTTATGTTACAATATTAATTCCATCAGATTTACTAGGATGATACTTATATCCACTTATGAATGAATGTCATTTATTTGCTGTAAATATGTGTACAGTATTAAGGTTAGGTATAGTAAAGTTTCAATATATTTTACCATTTCTGGTGTGCAAATATTGCTACAAATTTATACATTTCAAAAACATATCGGTTACTTAAATATTATGTCATTGTTAAATGATTAGAAAAGATGTCACACAAAGTAAAATAATATCAGATGTCGTTATAACTATGATACATTTTTCAAAATAGATCTCGTTTTTTATGTGTTCATGTTAAAAAAAACATTAACGGAATAGGAATTCCTCTTACCTATTATTTTCTACGCGGACATCAGCTTTGTTGATCTATCTGAAGAACTCTTAAATAAATTAGACCGGTTATTAAACTCTTGTATCCGTTTCATTTTTAACCTTCGAAAATACGACCACGTCTCCGAATACCGAACCAAGTTAAAATGGCTTCCTATCCGTGAGCGTAGGCATGTTCGTATTCTCTGTCTCCTTTTTTCGGTGTTAAATGACCCGAATTCTCCGAACTATCTAAAGCGAAATTTTCAATTTCTTGCCGACACACATAACCGGGAACTTAGATCATCTAATACCCTGGCTTTGGCCACTCCCAAACACAAAACATCCTTCCTATCCAAATCATTTTCTTCGATGGCAGTTCGTCTCTGGAATAAACTACCTTTAAATATAAAAAGCATCAGCACCAAAGATAATTTTAAGCTAGCAACTCAAAAATATTTTGTCAAACATCTTTATCCTGATCATCCTCCTAAATCATCCACCTAGGGTAGTATGTGTGTTATTTTCATTAACTCATTTAATTCATATTATGGTAGGTATGTATATTATTTTTAGTAAAGTATTTATGTACTTATGTGTGTACTGGTTTATGTATAATTATTTAAATTTTTATTTAAAATTACTTATTATTATTTTGTTTATTATTTACTTTGTTTCTTTTGTATTTTTTGTTTAGTACCTACTTTGAGCCGCACGCCCTACTATTATTTCTTTTACGACCTGGATGACTGGTAGATAATGCTGTTTAGCATTAAGTCGTTCCTTGTACACTTTTTTTATTGTGCAAAACAATTAAATAAATAAATTATACGATGATAACCATTTAACCATTAAATATCTTTACAGCCATTACGTAAGTGTTTTTTCGGTATAGTGCCAGTATGCAATTTGGTAAACGGATTTTATTTGCGTATTTTATGTTCTCTCGAGCTAGTCATTGCTAGTGTACTAAAGAATTCGGGATTTTGTTTCACAAATATAGCTATTTGTTTTATGTAAAGGGAAGGTAACGTAAGCAGTTTGTGATTTTTGAAAAGGGGTTTGCAAGAGTCAGTGAATTCTGCGTTACAGATAGCTCGTATACATCTTTTTTGCAGGATGAATGGCCGTTCTGCATCTACCGAGTTCCCCCACAGTATTAGACCGTATTGTAGGTTCGATACTACGCATCCATAATATGCTGCCATGTTATGTTAGGATGTCAATTCCATTAGACTTATTAGTATGATACTTCTAGCCAGCATTGTTAGGATGATACTTCTATCCACTTATTATGTTAGGATGCATACTCTACTTTTCATACCTTCTGCGAGACAATAAAAAACAATAAATGCACCATAGGCTACTTGGCTTTCGAGTAGATGCTAAGTGTTGGAAATAAACTAAAAGGTCGGATTCGGACACAGCCTTGGCTCCTTTTGTTGTTCTGCATTGATTAAAATAGTCATAGTAGGTTTCTTCGTATTTATCTTTTGATTTTCTTGTAGTAGATTATTAATAATCACTAAAGCATGTGATTTAAACTTCGGAGTTAAATCACTATTGCTCGACATCATTTTTTTAGGGATGTGAAAAAAACGATTATTAAAATAATCTATTATTATTTTTTAAATGTCGACTTTTTTGTTCTGGTTTTTAAATTATTTTTTTCATTGTTAATCGTTTTTTTTTCAAGCATTAATGTTTAGATTTCTTTAAACTAAAAAAACAATATATATTTTCTGATAATCGATTTTAAAGAGATCCCTATATATATATTTTTTGAAGGGATCCCAATGGGAAGTTTTCCGTAAGGCAATAAAACATTTTTTTTAAAGTTCATATAAATGTGATAGATGGCGTTGAAGGCCGATAAAAAAACTTTCTTACTAACATAGACAAGCGTATATCTATCTGTCATGCTTGTTTTTGTTATTTTATATTCTCTTTAGTTTGTGTGGCTATTGTTTAATATCAAACAAAGTACTTTTGTTTTTCCACAACACAACACAAATTAGTAGGTACCTATATAAGAGTAAATTTGCATTTTCATTGATTAAATGCGAAAAACATGAGATCAATAAATCGATTATGGGAAAATTGATTTTAGTACCATTTAGTCACATCCCTACATTTTTGTGCCAACTGGAAAATGATAACTATTAAAATAAAACCAAACACCGTCTCTTGTTTGTTTTTCTTGTATTTAAAATCGCGCCTTTTTCTTTATTTTGTATGTTCTGCCTACGTTCCAAATTCAAATCACGTTAATGGACATTGTCGAGCAGGTGGTATGAAAATATTATAATATACTAGCTGCGCCCCTAGGCTTCACCCGCGTGAGGAATGATGATGATGAAAGTATCCTATGTGTAATTCCATGGTATAAACTATCTCCATTCCAAATTTTAATAAAATCTGTTCAGACGTTTGAGAGTGAAGTATGATGATGATGGTGGTAAAGTTTGATGATGATGAGGATGAAAAGTATCCTATGTGTTATTCCATATCTCCATTCTAAATTTTATCAAAATCCTTTCAGTCGTTTGAGAGTGAAATACGATGATGATAAGTATCCTATGTGTTATTCCAGGAAATAAGCTTTAACACACACACACACACACACACACACACACACACACACACACACACACACACACACACACACACACAGTGATACACCCTAAACTTATAACACACGTCGCTTTTAGCGATAAGGCCGCCCATTGTACACTTCTTCTGCTATTTTTCCTTTATTTTTTGTTGATTTTGTTTGTGGTGTGTGCAATAAAGAATTTATCTATCTATCTATCTATCTATCTTTGTTCGGGGGTTAAAAAAACAACAGTAAGCGTAATTCAAAATCATTGGCAGCAGTGATTCTTGACCGTAGACAACTGCATACTCAATAGACAGACTTGTTGTTATTTCGTTTCCATGGCAAAGTAATTTCCGTTCTTTATTTCTGGTACCCTAAGTTACATTATTACAATTTTAGAAGAGATCTCTGGTTTTTTAAAAATAAAATTCTGCCCATTTTACTCACTGATAATGTAGCTAAGCTATCTATAGGCGAATGAATTTTTAAAATCGGTTCAGTATTTTTTAAGTTTATCCATTACAAACAAACATCAAATCTTTCCTCTTTATAATAATAGTGTAGACATGCTTACTATAAACCTAAAAGAAACTAAACCACTTCTTGTACGAGTTTGCGGAATGACGATAAAAATGATATTATCGTGATCGACTGATTTTCAAAACTAATTTGGGCGAGCGGCAATATGTGTACTCCTTGCAGTCCAATGACACCGAGTTCGATCCTCGGCACAGCACCAATGACAGTTATGTGTGGATTTGTAATCTCTACGTGCATTAGACACCAGAGTATCTCATACAACATACAATTTAGTACTCGTTTTATATTTTCATATAAAACAAACTTTCTGAACAATAAACTCCTTTCCCCCTAACAGACAGCTTCCAAGAGAAGAAATACAGCCACGTGGAGTTCTATCTCGACTACACGGAGTTCCGAACCGCCGTCCGCTGGTGGGGCTTCGGGGTGCCCTCCCTTGAGAAAATAACCTTCTTCAACCAACCCCCCGTCAAAACCGTCAACATCAACAACCAACCGTGCAAGAAACCCTGCGAATTCACATACAAGTCCGTTTTACGAACTCTAGAAATAACAATTAACCAATCCCTCGATAAGCCGTTTACGCTTAGCTGGGTTTATAAACCAAAGGCCACATTAAAAAAAATATGAGCTTTTCATAGGTGTCTAACAGTACACAAACAGGCAACCAACTGAGCGCAAGCGTAGCGAGCTCGAAAATGTATTACTGTTAAAATGTGTTGAGCTATTGGTATAGTGCAAAACTAAAACATGTCAGTAAGTTCAGCATAATAATAATAATGCGTAAGCAAAGCAAGCGCATTTATTTTTTGATCTTTGCTTTCCGGAAGGAACGGAGATTTCACCACGAGACGGAACGGCGTTTCGGTCCATTTCGGGCACACAAAGGGTCCCTGGTAGAACCTTAACTATTGAGGTTGAGATTGCAAGACTAGAAATATTGTGTGAACCCATTACCTGTGTAAATAAGTAAGGTAGCCTTTTTATTAAAATGTTCTCTTTAAGCAAGATCGTATATCGGAAGGCCTGAGGCATTCAGGAGTATTTTTTAAATATTCCTGACATAAAATAAAAATATTATTTAAGTATGTATCGCCCGTCCTGGAACTATTTGGATAAAATAAATCAAATCAAAAATTAAAAAAAAAAAAAACATGATGGTTTATTAACCAATGATAATTTTTTGGTACAAGAAGAATTTTAGTGTTTTCTTAAGATTTTACTAGGTTTTATATATTGCTAAATGAAGCTGCCCAATTTTAACTTAAGTCTAATGAGTTTGCTTTATTAAAATGTATTTTATTATCAAATGCTTTATTATTTTTATTTTGTAACCTTTGAAAATGCTTTTGTTGTACATATGCTTATTGCCATTTATTTCTGTTTAGATCATTGTCTTGAATTAAGTACTAGTATTTGTATGAAAATGTATTATATCCTAAGAGAAGATAATTAAAATATTAACAGGGAGTATGTATGAAAGTTTGCCAATTATGATATTAAAATGTTATCTTCAGTCTTTAGTGATTATGTAACGAATAACATCTCGAAAATTTAATAATAAATTCGTAAAATTGATCTAGTCATAAGAATTTAAAACAGTTAAAAATTAAAGCTCTTTGTAATAAGCATTTTTTTTATTATTGTAATTTACTTTTGACATATCATTTTACATAATTATGTGTAAGACAATATGATAGCGATTTAAAATGTTATGCATATTTTTGGTCTGACATACTGTTATAGTTTAAGGTATGACATAGGCATAAGTTAAAAAGCTAAAGTACTTGGTTAGTATAATATTTTTACTAAGTAGTAATTTACGTATTTACGTTTTTTTTACAACGTTATACCTAACTTAGTCATCGAAAGAAATATGTCAAAGTTTAAAAGAAAAAAGATAACATTAGAATACGAAGCTACTACTTTAGCTTAAGGTGGATGGTCCATCATGGCATGTGTTTCACTAGATGACAATACTAGCTTAATTTATTTATTTGGGCCTTAAATTGCAGTCAGGGTAGATTTAACTTTATTCGCGGATAAAACATTATCAGATGTTAATGTTTAATCTATAGCTTTCATTGTCAAACTAATATTTTAACCATACTCGTTCCCTAAAAATTTGGGTTCAATACTTGACTCAAGATCTGAACCAAAATTTATAAGGAACGAATATGTTCAAAATATTAGATTTACAATTGAAACTTAAGATTAAATAAAATCATTACACGGTAATATAGCCGCTAATGAAGTTTTAAATCGGATCTGATTGCAACTATAAGCCAAAAAAAATAATTATGCACATATTGTCATTTAGCACCATCTAGTGAAACTCATGTCGTGGACCATCCACCTTAATAATTACTTGTACAACAACCCCCTAACTTATAAAAAGTTATGCAATGGTTATCCAATGATTTGTAATTCTGCGCAGTACAATATTGTACTGCGAAAAATTACTACTCATTACTTAATCATTGCATAACTTTTTATAAGTAAGGGTGTAAGTGTACAACTAACGCTATATTGTATGAGGGAATGGAGTTGGATTAAACTACCCACATATCATTGCTATGGCCGGCGGAGGAAGAATTGTACATACATAAATCATTTGTTCTTTTGAATATGGTATTCGAATTCGGATAGTATTTATCTAGGTTCCCAACTGTATAATTTTGAATATGGTATTATTCGAATTCGGATAGTATTTATCTAGGTTCCCAACTGTATAATTCGGATAGTATTTATCTAGGTTCCCAACTGTATAATTCGGATAGTATTTATCTAGGTTCCCAACTGTATAATTCGGATAGTATTTATCTAGGTTCCCAACTGTATAATTCGGATAGTATTTATCTAGGTTCCCAACTGTATAATTTTATTATCTCTAAATATTTTCATACTGGAATAAACATGACTGATTGAAATTCATCATCCGCCGCCGGCCCCTTAATGATTTAGTGTTAAGCGTAATTTTTGGTAAGTGCATGTCCACTTGCGCATCTGTACTTCATTACTTCCCCCCCCTTAGCCCGGGCTCGGGCTATTGGCTAATGCCGGCTAACCTTTCGATCATGTGTGACAGTTGGAGGTTATGTCATAATGTTGTATAGACATTTCTTACTATCATTGGCTACGGTCGTTGGTCATAATATGCTCAAGATAAATCACTGTGCAGTGTGCAACCATCATTAGTGTTCCTTTGACTTTGATTGACATTATTCCAACCCGTTAGAGAGAAATGGTAGCCTGGTGGAGATCATGAAAAAAGATTATACTCTCTACCGATTATAACAATGCACCATCGAAATTTTGTGGTAATGTCTTGAACAAGGCTTTTTAGTCCAGGCTTGCCAGCGCACCGGGGCTACTATAGATGGGCAAGTGGACCTGAGTATTTGTCGTACTGGATAACTGATGTGTCATTTATTTTTTGTAATAATATTGTGTACACAATTATGAGTTACCTACTAAAGTAATACTTATGTTATTATATAAATAATACTGTCACACTCGGCGTAAGTGCGAGGGATGCCAAAGTAGAAACTTATTTTTACCAATCTAATTGTAAGAATGCACTTCAATAAACATTAACACACATTTTAAAGTTTTATTTTAATGTGCCCTTAAATTAGATCTAGGGATGAAAACGATTCCCATATATATACCTAGGTACTGTACTGATATGAATGACGTAACGACTAAGAAAGTTGACCAAAAAAAAGGAAAGAAGAAAGTTGAAAGAAAAGAAAAAAAGAAGAAAGAAGTTGAAAGTTGATAGTATGACTAAGAAACCGAGAACAGTTTGAGAGACGTTTTCTGTTTGGGGTAGTGAAAATCTTGGCTTTGAATTCATTCTTTGTCCATCTTGGATGGATGGTCAAACAATTGTCTTTTTTTGGACCGAGCGAGCGCGAAGCTTCTCCTTTTCAGCTTGGGCAAAAATGCTTTCGTATGTCCGGATCTCTGTTCTCCTCTACAGGTCGCATTTCTGTGAGCATCAGGACTGCGGGTGTACCTACCACTTTTTGTGTCGAAATGCAGTTCGAATAGGTGCGTACTGTATCTCAGAATTTATAGAGGTACATAGAAAATCATTGCAGGTACCATGAGGTACATTGCAGGTACAGTACACACCTATTCGAACTGCTGCATTTCGACACAAAAAGTGGTAGGTACACCCGCAGTCCTGATGCTCACGCATTTCTCAACCAATCTAAACGAAATGAAATTTGATATACAGGTTAAACAAATTTTTGTTTTTTTTTTAGTCATGGTGGTTTTAACCCTTTTTGATTGGGGTGGGTAGTTCCCATAAAAAGAGGGCTATATTAGTACCATATGTGGTACTGAGCAGAGGTACTACTGAGAACAAACCGTTTCCCACTAGTAGCAATAATAATAGTTCATAGTAACAATCTGAACAAACCGTGTAAACATTGCCGCATCAACATTATCAGTATTCGTCCACTGCTATGAAATACCTCAATATATAGATGTCATTAATACCTACCTTTCATGGCAGGGTAAAACATGAAACAAAGTGTACCTAGGTGCTATAAAAAGTTCTCTATGTCTAGGACAAATATTTGATTCATTGTAACTATGCATTATCAATGGTATTTCTTCTTCATCCCTTATCTCTTATCCCTCCATATTCACAGCGCGCACGGCCCAGGCCGCTCGATCGCCACGCCAAAAGTCGGCGTTACCCTCTCACCGCGCCATTAGATGTTAACACATCAAAATTAATTAGGGCTTTGTTCATAGTATCAATCTGAATCAAATCAGTTTACCATATTAATAATAATGAGTACTAACAGCTAAAGGTTGTCCCTATGAACTAATAAATCTGTTGTGGCACGTTCTACATATAGTTTTACTCAAAAGTGATTAATGATCAACAAAAATTTTAGTTGAAGTACATAAATAATCCCAAAAAAATAAGAAGAACACTGATATTATGATGAACATAATATAGGTATTGATGCAGCCTATTCATTTCTGTCTAAGATAGAACAACAATGACACTAAACATTACAAAGTAGGTAAATATTGCTCTTCAACATTCCAGTAAAGTAAGTTTAATCTATTTTATTTGCAACTAAGATAAAGTATTAGAACATCACAGCAAAACAATTTTTATATGAATTTCAAAAAGTAGCCTCTATGTCTCATGTTTCTCAACATCGGTCTTCAAAAACGTCTCATACTTTTCTTCAGTCATGAGTTCCTCTAATTCCTCAAGCTTCGTCAACTTCAATTTGAATAGCCAGCCTTTGTCGTAACAGGAAGTGTTAATCAAGCCAGGTTTCTTCTCAACTTCTGTATTTTTCTCTGTAACTATGCCTGTGACGGGCGAATATATTTCACTTGCTGCTTTAACACTTTCTAAGGCACCACATTCATCTCCGGCAGCCAAATTCGAACCCAGATCAGGCAGTTGAGCAAACACTACATCGCCTAGAGATTCTTGAGCATATTTACTAATGCCAACTGTTCCTATGTCTTTATTGACTATTACCCATTCATGTCTGTCTGTGTATTTTCTAGGTGTGTTGGAACTGTACTGTTTGTGACGTATTTCACAGAATGACTGTCTTATGTTTGACTGTAGTAAGCAATGTCTTGATATGTAATTACATGTTGCTCGGAAAAAATACCGCTGCAGTGCCATTTTGAACTGAAAAAATATAACAAGCAATTAGTAATACATTTGGGGAGAAATTAGGTTTAATTTGGTAGAGTAGAGATGCAATTTTCCATGGAGTATAGAGTACATTTTAGAAACCAGATACAAATCTTTGGTCATTGGTGTTGATTATTTTATTACCAACAAGACTAAACTAGTCTAAATTTAAGTTTAGCCCTGTAAAACCGGTTCTTTTGTTACAAACTAGACTAAATTGAGATTACAACAGTAAGTTAAAAAAAAGGAACTCATAGAGTCAATCTCCATCTTTATATAAGTACTTATTACTATAAATAGGTAACAAGAGATACCTGTAGACAAATGCCTATAAAATAATGCCCCCAATAATTCAAGCTTATTGCGAGAAATCACTTCCAAAAAATTTAAAGACTGACTACACTAACATTCCATTAGTACCAAGCAAATGAGTTTTATAAATAAACATAACAAACAATACATTTAAGATAGGGCCCTGAAGATAAAACTTGAACTTTGTTTCTCTTATTGAGCACAAAGGTGAGTTTATCAATGTTGTTGTCATTATTGAATTGAGATTAAGAGTTAATGAACAATATTATTGGCATATATTAGTATAATATTTTATAAAGTCTCATTATGACTAGGAATAGAATAGAATAAAATTTTATTGTATAAACTGTGTACATTAGGTATAAGTGATCAATTCAGAGTTAGATAACTCCCCTTGACACAAATAAGATAGCTATCACAGGATTTAAGAAGAACTAAGTTATGATTGGAGTTTTCTTTTTAATTCTAATTCAAATGTTAAATCAAGTTAGTTAAGCCCTAATTTAGGTGCCGTGAGACTGTAAAAACTGTTACTTAAGTAGGCAAATTTAAACAGAAACACTAATAAAACAAAATTAGATCAGAACACAGGAAATTCTTTACAATAATTTGTTAGAAAAGTACATATTGAAATGCTTACTTTAAATGCACAGGCACTTTTGTGTAGGAACTCGATGTTCTTTAAATGCTTTTTCGTTTTATTCTGTTTGAATAAACACGTATCTGTGAAACAAATGTTTATTTAGACTTTTTCAGTAATCAATTTCAGGTTATTTTCTAGAATTACAATGGGACCGTTCACATAAACGTTCGAGGACGCACGGATCACCCGCGCGTACACTCGAAATCGTTCACGGTGTCGTCCGGGGCTGTGTTCACTTATGGTGGCCATACACGCTACGAGAAATCGTTACGATCAGACTGTACAGTTCGAACGGTACCGATAAATCGCTACATGTATGTTATGAAACTGTGCAGTTTCGCACGATTTTTTGAGACTGTACAGTCGAACGGAACAATACGAAAATTTCAATTGATTTATCGGAATCGGACGAACTGTGCCGACTGATCGTAACGTGTATGCGCTCGTTCCGTTTTCGTGTTCAGTTTTGTAGTCGGTCGAAATTCGGGTGGACGTGCGCACGCGTCATGGCGTCTCAAACTAATCGCGAATGGCTTGAAGAATTTATTGATTTATATCGCAGTGAACCTTGTCTTTGGAATATTAAAGGCAAAGAGTATCACAATCGTGAGTTAAAACGTGCAGCATATACTAAGCTGGTTGAAAAATTTAAAACAGTAGACCCTAGTGCTGACAAAGATGCTGTTGTAAAAAAAATAAACAACATTCGCTCTACTTACAAAAAAGAGCGTAAGAAGATCGCTGATTCGAAGAAATCAGGAGCAGGAACCCAAGAAGTGTATAAACCAAAACTATGGTATTACTCTATGTTGCTGTTTTTGGATGACCAAGAAGAACCAAGACGTTCACGTTCTAATATGGACGACGAATCAACAGACAACGAGGTAAGTTGTTTGCGTGTTATTATCAGTGATCGGAGTAGGTAGATTTTTTTTTTTCAACCAATTGGGAAATTCCAGCAGAATGACCCCAATTCAATCTACCTACTCCGATCACTGGTTATTATACAGAGTACAGTAAGGTCGGCTTTTCTTACGATTTTTTTTATTTCTTGTATGGTTTTTAGCCCTGTGGTGCCAGCAGAGTAGACTAGCACTAATATGGTTATGTGAATATAATAAGTAAATCCGGCCATATTGAGAATGCTCCATAGTTATTTATATTATTACATGAATCCTTCCTTCTTTCACATTGAAGCAGACTCGAAAAAATACGTACATATTAATACTAAGGCGGGATTTTACCAACCTCCTAATAAAGTTATTGGAAACTATATCTGGTGATAAACCACTTTTTATATACCTAATCTGTGTTTGGAAAGTTGGAGTTTATTTGCCGAATAAGTCCCTAATATCTTATTAGGAGGTTGGTGAAATCTAGCCTGAGTGAATTAACATGTAGGTATTTAAATAAAACTAAATAACTTTTTTATTAAATGTTTTATTCTCAAAGAGTTAACATATAAAATTATTTTGCCACGGAACGCTGCCTTCGCTTGCAAAATATTCCATGTACTCTTCTCTGACTTTTTTTGCGGCAATCGAAGTATTACCAAGATTTCTTCTTTGCAAATTAAATATGGCTGAATCCGTTGTATCATATCCTTGGGTTATTGACCCTTCATCAACATTTTCTACGTCGAAGCATTCTTGTTGACAGTAAGAACTTTCTGAAGTCTTCATTAAATAATTATGTAAAGCACAACTGGCCATCACGACTGACTCTGTTCTCTTCGGATTAATACTAATTTTTGTGTGAAAAATTCTAAATCGAGATGCCAAGATCCCAAACGCATTTTCGACAATGCGCCTTGCTCGTGATACGCGGTAATTTAGAATTCTGGTTTTATTTGTGGTCAAGTCTGCTTGTCTAAATGGCTTAATTAAATCTGTTCTAAGTGGAAACGCATCGTCAGCCACAAACACATAAGGCAACTTTCTAGTGCTATTTGCGACAGCTGTTTCGGTTGGAATACACAACTGATTATTATCAAGTTTTTCAAAAAACTTAGTGTTTGTGAGTACTCCACCATCTGAAATTCTTCCATTTGTTCCAAAATCACATAAAAGAAATCGATAATTTCCGTCAACGATTGCCAATAACACCATGCTATGATGGTTTTTATAGTTGAAATATTCTGAGCCACATCCATTAGGAAGAAAAATTGATATATGCTTTCCATCCATCGCGCCTAGACAATGCGGAAAATTCCATCTCTTTTCAAACACTTTGGCCACATCCTTCCATTCTTCTTTCGAGCGTGGGAACTGTAAAAAAAATAATTGTTTCAGGAAATTGAAAGTGAAGCATCTCCGGCCGCCCAGTCAACTCCACAGTCACCTCCAGCCACACAGTCAACTCCACAGTCACCTCCAGCCACACAATCAACTTCACAGTCAACTCCCGATACTCGTTCAACTACAAACACGTTGTTTAATAGGAGTCGGCCAAAAAGGAATGCAAATGAAAACCTAACTACTGAAGTTTTACAGTCTGTTCAAAACCATTTCAAAAGGCCAGCAATTACTAATGATCGATTTGATATTTATGGAGCAAACGTCGCAGCTAAGCTGAGAGACCTCACAAAACATCAACGTATTTTGGCCGAAAAAATAATTAACGAAACATTATTTCTGGCAGAGATGGAAAATTTGACTATATCACACCAAGTGATGGATTCAACCAGTGTGCGTTTTACTAATTATGGTTACAACGTTCCCAGCCCCGTTTCAAGTACTCCCAGCCCTGTTGGAAACAATCCTAGTCCAGTACCTTATCAGAATTCAAATTATGATTTCCAAACACAACCAGGCTCCCAGTCAATTCTCCAAACCCCAATAATGCAAACTTCTCAACAAGAAGAGTTCCAACAAATGCAAAATTCAGCGGCTACTTATTTGTCTAATTTTACTTAATGTTAACCCATCATTATAAGTACAAATTAATAAACATTACATTCTAAGTAATTAGTAGTTTTTTATTTCTTACCTTCAAATAGTCTTTGCGGAGAACCTTATATATTGCTTCACAGGTGTCCGGTATTATGCGACCCAAAGCTTGAGATGAAATGATACTAGAGAATTTCAAATCTTCATAATTTCTTCCTGTTGATAAAAACCTCAAAGTAGCTACAAGCCTGTCATGGGGTGGAATAGCATTTCTCATAATAGTGTCTTGCTTCTCGATAATTGGTGCTACCAAATTCAGTAGATGTAAGTACGTATCATGATCCATTCTTAGAAAATTATGCCAGTCTTTTGGAAAAACCTTTAATTCCGCCAACAAATTGACATGAGAATGAACTCTTCTTTTCATTAGCCATTCTTTACACCAGATGCTACGATTTTTCCGCTTCACCTTTTTTTCCTTCAGGGCGAATATTAATCCAACAATTGCTAAAACGTCGTCCGTCGAAGCCATCACTGACACGTGTGCGTCGGCACCATATTGTACCGTCTGATCGTAACGATTTCTCGTAGCGTGTATAGCTTGTATGCCAGCTACGATAAACTGCACCGTTCAAACTGTACAGTTTGATCGTAACCATTTCTCGTAGCGTGTATGGCCACCATTACACGCTCGAATCATCCGTGCGATTATCGCTCGATCATCCGGAGATAGTGAACGACTTTGGACGGTTTATTCAAAGTACTCTGTGCTTTGGACGTCCACATACAACTGACAACTGTCAAGTGTCAGTTTCATACTATTCCTCCCCTCCACTACTATTTTTCGGATGACCCAGGCGAACGCCCGGACGACGCCGTGAACGATTTCGGGTGTACGCGCGCGTGGTCCGTGCGTCCTCGAACGTTTAAGTGAACGGGCCCCAGTCGTTCGCCTGGGGTGCGTTTAAGTCAATTATCCAGTATAAAATTTAAACTGACTAAACGTCAAACACCCCGTTCATGCACACCGCGAGGCGATAAATTAACCAGACTAAAATTTAATCTGCCCCGTTCACAGGCGTCCGCTGGTATAAGTTTTCGCCTGGCTAGGATAAATTTTAGCGAGCTTTTGAGGTCGCTAAATTTTAGTCTGCTGTCAGAATGACAGCTGTTTGTCATTCGATTCGTGGTTAGATTCAATTTGTTGATTGTTTTATTCGTAAATACTATCTATACTTATAATAATGAGTAACATAAATTCTGCACAACGAATATAATATAAAAATGATCTATGGGACATAAATAAATTAACTAAACATAAATTTGACAAGTCGACAATTGAATTTGACAGATAAACCTATGGACTCCGTTCAGCGAACCCTCGCTGGTTAAATTTTATCCGATGAAGATTTCGCCGACTTGCTTAAACGCACCCCTGGTCATCCGAAAAATAGTAGTGGAGGGGAGGAATAGTATGAAACTGACACTTGACAGTTGTCAGTTGTATGTGGACGTCCAAACTGCCCTCCACCTCCCCCACCCCACCAACTCATGCCCCTTGTTTCTATAGCCAGCCCAAGGCGTTTTGGGCAGAGAGAACAGAGAGAGACAGTAACACAGAGAGATCACAGTAATTTGTCTATGTTCGAAATGTAAATTTCTAACAAACCGTTCGGTTTAAAAGTTTCCTACATTGCATTTTTGCCACTAACGATCTTTCCCAAACCAAATGAAAAACTAGACCCTTTTATGATATATTATAGGAGTAAAGACACTTTTCTGATTTCAAATTAACTGCCATGTCTTCTAAACATGCAAAACGAACGGTAATCGAAACGGTTTTTATTTTTGCACATTTGCTTCAACACGAACGGGACATGGGATGCAAAGGGGCTAGGGGCGATTCTCACGAACTGATATAAATATCACAATAGTCGAATATGTATATATTCGATATATGTTGAAAAATCCATATATTTTTCGATATATAACTATTGTGATATTTATATCACTTCGTGAGAATCGTCCTCCTGTTCGTTTTGTAGCAAATGGAGAAAATAACTGTTAAAAATGCCAAATACGTTCGCTTTGGACATTTGTGGGCGAAATTAGCGTTCATATTTAGCGTTTTAACAGTTATTTTCGCCAATTGTTACAAAACGAACGACCGACGATCATTCTCTTCTTCTTTTTTTATTAGATGGCTTCTACGGAGGCATTGGCCTACTAGAAATTTCGCCAATGTCAAGTTTAATAGTATAAAGTAATGTCACGTCACAGTCATTAATTGTCAAAGTCACAAATCAGTAAAATGGTGGACATTTATTAAAACTTCCGAGGGAGATTTGGAAAAATCACAAAATGCTATTTATATCTGCGTTTGATTCTTTTGCCTACACTCGTGCACGTTAACGAACACCTAATGCATAATATTCCACAAATATTACACATCAACACTCGAAGAAACAGAAGATTGAGAATAAAATCAAACCCTACAACACAATATTTTGAATTTATGCAAAAAAAAACCCCTCATCATCTCGAACGCAGGGCAAGTCTGTGGCGTTAATCTGTCATTAGTTGGTGTCAAATGAAACGTCATTGTTCGCTAGCCATGACTGAAAGATGTCAAACGAAGTTTACAGAAAAATTTGATAATCATAATTTTATTATTTATATAGGAATCCTTTGCACTTCTATCGCTGTGCTATATTGCTACAGGTAAGCAGTGCATTGTAGTATTTTTGTACGTTTCCCCTTTGTCGGGAAGTGAGTATGCTACCACTTTAGTTTCGCTTTCGATTCCAGATTTCACTTCACTTCGATAGCCTTTAGCTATGGGTTGGGATGTTTGGCTTGTTATTATGGCCTGAATTCGTCAGTTTTCTACAATTACGTGGATAAATTTAAGTGCCATTTAGTCGGTAAGACGGCTGATAGTGAATTGGATGATGACCCAAAAAAGGTGAGTTGACGTTTTGAGTTGTTTACAATATGAAATGTATTTATTTTATCTTACTCCGAGGTATTTGGCATATTTTTTGGTAGATCCGGTATAAGTATCTTAGAACCCATTAATCATATGTGTTATAATAATAAGCTGTAACACATCTACCTGGCAAACTCATTATTTTTTTGCCCCTTCAGAAATGTAGCGCGTGTGGCTCCAAAGATTGCGATAGGCATGACGATGGAGTATCTACAGAACCCTGGGTAGGGTTGCAGATACACAAACAGCTGGACCAAGCTATAGAAGAGGTGAGTGTAATCATCTACAGTAGTACAAACTCACTATGCATGGCAATCCTCATTTATATTCTATCTATTACTCAAATATTGGGCCATTGAGCATTACAATAAGGTCTAAAATCAAAGTGCAGGATTCTACGGAAATATGAAGTTGCTGAAGCACTATAGTGACATTGTTTCATTTTTGGTTTGGCAATTCTATGTTTAAATATTTTTGTCATGGTAATGTTGACTTAGTCTTATGCTTTACTTGAAGAAGTCACTCAGTGCAAAGTACAATTAACATTATATAAAGATAGTAGCTATGCCTGAGGCTTTGGACGCATGGTCATTTCTCTAGGTTAAAAGTACTCTATGTGCTATCCCAGAACCTAAAATACCAATATAAAAACATTTGATCAAAATTCCTTCAGCGGTCACAAAGTTTTTTATAGATTAGTCTGCTTCTTCTCATCGGGTTGAGATACCAAGTACACAAAGTTTCTAAGTCAATCCCTATGCTATCCAACAGTGACAACTGCATTGCAATCGATCCAGTAGTTTTTACGTGATGTGCAAACATGCAGACAAATAGACAAACAAATAGACACAATTTTTAAATATTTTATATTCTTGTTCAGTAGCCAATTTTAAGTAGGCTAGACTATTTTTTTAAATTATGTTCATTGTACAGATTTTTCGGTACTTACTGCTTTATTATAAGTATAGACATCATGACTGTCATTCTCTGGTTATTTCTTTGAACAATTCACCCATGTTCAAACGTCAGGAACTTGCACAGCGAGTGCTTGATGAGAACTGTGTGTCATATGCATCGCCCGTTGTGCCAGCAAATAGTACCCTAAGTTTCATCATCATTATATTAACATAGCAGCGACACTCAACGTACGAGTAGTCCACCAATTTATAGTCGCTCAGCGGGCTATTATAGAAAAGGAGTCAGCGGGCTATGCTCGGAGTTTCTCTGAAAGATCTAATCCGGAATAAGGGGATCCGGCAGAAAACCAAAGTTATTGATATAGCCCTTCGGTTTAGTAAGCTGAAGTGGCAGTGGTCTGGTCATATCTTTTGGGGTAGACATGTTTTCGAGTGGAGACTGCGACTCGGTAAACATAGTGTTGGGTGCCCTCCAGCCAGGTGGAGCGACGATATATGCAAAGTGGCTGGCAGCAGTCACGAGAGAAGAGCAGAAGATCGGGCTCAGTGCTATGGGAGAGGCCTATGTCCAGCAGTGGACTGACATGGGCTGATGATGAATATTAGTGTAGATTATCCCAACTCAGGCTGAGAGTGGCTACAGGTTAATTATTACTAACTTTATCTTTTAAAATTAAAAACTTACATTTAAAAAACTGGATAAGTAGGTAACTAAGTAACAATTGAAGCAATTTTTTTTTGTTCAATGAGTTATAATTGTTTGGATTCTCAAGCTGAGTGCAAACAAGTAGAAGCTAATTACATTATTAGCTTCATTTGATTGCTATTAGTAATACATTATTAGATTTCTATTAGTAATAAGGTTTCAGATTCACACATAGTAAATTATCTCCTTTTTACCCTTAACTGTAGTTGTGGGTCCAGTGGACCCATGTTCATCTTTGAACGCAAGTAAAAAACTCGGCGTGTGTCCCAGCGCTTCCCGCTCCTAGGTACCTTCCTACAACATAAAAAACAAACAAAAAGATATAATAAAATATAAAAAAAAACGATTGTGTGTTTTGGTGTCATTATGTCTTGGGTCATCAGTTTTTTTTTTTTTTTGATTGTTAAACATCTAGTGGCGCGGTATGGGGGATAACGCCGACTGTTGGCGTGGCGATCTAGCGGTTCCGCGACGCAAGCTTTCCGCAACGCGAGTGGTTGTCCGTTTGAGTCTTCTAACGATGCCCGTGTTGTTGAGGAGCTGAATAGCCTCGATGTTCACATGATGATGAAGTCTTTATTTGTAAGCTTTGGCAACTTTTTTAATAACCTTAGTAACGAGATCCACCTTCAGATCTCGATGGAGGTTGTTACTTCTGATGTACCACGGTGCATTAAGAATGTCTCTGAGTACTTTATTTTGGAAACGTTGAATGATATGTATATTAGTGGATTTGGTACAGCCCCATAGCTGGATACCGTAAGTTCATATTGGCATGAGGACTTGCTTGTATAAAAGTAATTTATTGCAAACTGACAACGAAGAATGTTTTCTCAGAAGCCAATACATTTTTGTGTAGCGAAGCTCCATTTCATCGTGTTTGTTTTGGACATGGACCTTCCAGCGAAGCTTTCGTCTAATGTCATACCAAGATACTTGGCCGTATTCTCGTGTGGTATTACTTGATCGTTTATATATACAGAATGATAATTCGTTTTCTTTTTTGTAAAATCTACGTGTGTGGATTTTGATTCGTTAAGTTTTATTTGCCATTTTTTAGTCCAATCGAGGATGGTATTGACGGCTGTTTTCACTTTCTTGACGGCTTCCTCTTGGGTAGCCCCAATAGCCATGATTGCTGTATCATCAGCAAAGGTGGCAATGGTATTATTTTCGAAATCTGGGATATCGCAAGTGTACAATAAGTACAGGAACGGACCTAGGACACTCCCTTGCGGTACTCCAGCTTTTATTTGCTTAAGTTCTGAATACGCATCTTCTTGCCTTACTCTGAACATTCTATGTGTTAGATAAGACTCGAGAATATCTGCAAACTGTTTAGGCAGCATTTTTCTTAATTTGTGCAGCAAACCTTTATGCCAAACTTTATCGAATGCTTGAGCTACATCTACAAATACAGTTGTACAAACTTTTTTCGCCTCTAAAGCTTTTTCAATAAAATTAGTGATTCTATGCACTTGGTCTATTGTAGAATGCTTTTCTCTAAATCCAAATTGATAATCCGGGGTAAATTTATTTTCTTCTATGATGGGCTTCAATCGTCTCAGTAATAGTTTTTCAAACAATTTTGACATTATCGGCAGCAATGAAATTGGCCTATATGATGTTACTTCATGAGGTGGTTTACCAGGTTTGGGTATCATAATGACTCCGGCTACTTTCCATTCTACTGATACATGCTGAAGTCTAAATGATGCATTGATGAGCGTAGTTATTTTAACTAAAGTTTTACGAGGAAGGTTTTCTAGAACTTCGCCAGTAATTAAATCATAACCAGGAGATTTCTTGCAACTTAGATGTTTGATCTCGTTAAAAACCTCTTTTGGTGTAACAAATGTTATTTTTAGCTCATTTTTTTCTTCCTGTACCAAATCTTCATCATCTGTAAGATCTCCATTTGATTGAAAAAGTTGCTCTAGGTGCTGCGCGAACCTATTAGCTTTCTGTTCGTTATTGATTGCCCACCTTCCATTATGTTCTTTTATAAGTGGGATATGCATGATTGGCTTTCTAAGGTTCATCATTGTTTTCCAAAGAGAATAATCTGTTGGCCGATCACTTGTTAGCTGACTTAGATTAGAATTAATAGGCTCATCACTAAAGTTCTGTATTTACCTTTTAAGTTTTTTTGTAAGATTGTTAAAAAGTGTTTTGTCTTGTGGAGATCTAGTCATCTGCCACTTTTGTCTTTGTTTTTTTTTAGCATTCATGTCCCTGTTTTCTATTGGGTACGACTTAACTCTGGTTCTTTTTTTATATTCCGGTGAGTTTGCCCAAGCGCATTGTTGTATGTCTCTTATAAGTTTTCTTACTTCTATGTCTAGATGTAGTGCGTTCTTTAGTGGGACTTTCAGATCGATTTTTGCTTCTAAATCTAGTTTAAAACTTTTCCAGTCCGTTCTGTAATTAACAAGAGTCGGAATATTCTCTTTTTGTACATTAGTATCACTTAAGGTTAATATTATTGCTGAGTGATTTGACCTCATATCATAAACCTTCCTCAATTAGAAGAAAGCTGGGTGATATATTTTTAAAGATGAAGAAATCGATGAGATCTGGTATTTTATTAGGGTCAGTAGGCCAATAGGTGGGCTTTCCTGTTGATATTACATTACAATGTATTTCTTTGATTGCACATAATAATTCTTTTCCATTAGTAGTGGTAAGGCGAGACCCCCAGAAGGTGTACTTAGCATTAAAATCACCGCCCAGTAAGAATCGATTACCAAGTAGTTTTAAAAAACTTCTATACTGTTCTGCTTTCAGCGTATGCTTTGGTGGGCAATATATTTCTGCAAGGGTTACAGGATAGCGCTTAGTTCTGACACAAATAGCGATTAAGTTTGAAGAACATCACATACAGCTTGTATGTGATGTTCTTCAAACTTAAATTGTACCAACTAAGCACCCTCTGTAATTGGCCGGATGTTGCTCACCACAATCAATTTTGCCACAATGGACACATTTCGGCTTTGCTTCTGCTGGTTTTTGGCAGTCTCTGGTTAGGTGCTTGCCTGTGCATTTCACGCACCTTGGTTCTTTTGCACAGTATTTCTGTGTGTGGCCATATGCTTGACATCTTTTACACTGAGGTATGAGCTTATTCGTTTTTAATGGCTGTCCTTACAGCCTAAAATGGATTTTATACCGTAGATTTTGTTGATGTCCTCATCTTTTTGGAATGAAAGCATAAACATGTTAAGTGGTTCCTTACTCCTCCAGCTAAGCTTAATGGCGGCATCCAGGATCTTGTATCCACCAAGTGTCAGATCTGCCACTATTCTATCGGGAAGGCATGACGCATGTAGATTTTTAGCCATTACTCTTAATTGGTCTGTCTTGTTTGTTCTCGTAGGATTACCAGAGGCAATTGTTTTCTAACAACAGCTTGGTGATACATCTGTACGAGTCTTCACTATTGGCATATTTTAACATTTTCCCCATTCATCACTTTTGTGATAAACGAGTCTCTCGTTACGCTGGTCGATAACAGGTCGTAGAACTTTAAGTAGTCCTTTATGTTTTCCACTATTATAGGTGGCGGTAAAGGCACTTTTTTACCTTTGGATTTTCTTTTACGGTTGAGCGGAGTCTGCTCCTTTTGGTGGGGACAAGGATGTATTCAACTTCCTTTTTTCCTGCTTCTATGACGAACCCACTATGTTTCTTAAAAAAACCTTATTTTGTTTGTGAAAAAAGTTACATTTATTTTTTCTATTATGTTTTTATTTTATAATGTTTTTGTTTCGAAATCTTTTTTTTTTTGTATGTAAATAGCAACCAATTAAAACAAGTGCCATTATAGTTAAGAATAAAAGTTTGTTGTTGATTTTGTTTAATAGTACGATTGTTAATGAATCAATATAAAGTTTATTAAAAAAAATGTAAAAATTGTGATTTGTTTTTGTTTTATTTTAAATTTAAAATAGGCGGGTAAAATAGATTTTAAGAAATTTTGCAGTGTGGTAGGATTATTTCCTTTTATTGTCAACAGTTTTTTTTTAAATATGCTTCAAAGTCTTAATTTTCGATGAATCCAATATTTTGGCATAGATAAATTTCCTTCTATAATTTAGATTTTACTGTACCTTCTTTGCTAGAGAATTCGCTTTACAATCGGAATATTTGGATTATTTGTTGACATTTCATTGATGAAATTCATAAATAGGGCTAGCTCCACAAATTAGATAATTTCCTTCTATAATTTATCTATGATTTTGGGGACTGCCAATGTTAGGGCATCTTCCCCTACTAATATTTATTCTGTGGTATATTATACAATGCAAAAGAGGCTAACTTCTTTAGGTATGCTATAAATGGAAGACATTGCACTAACTAGGATTGCAATGTGAGCTTAGCCCATGTATGATAAATTCTAGACAATACACAGATATTAAAAACTGTTTTCTAACATGTAAATTTTATTATGTAAGTTTAGAATTAAATATTAGAGATGCAAGATGTAATCTGGCTGGATATACAGCGAAGATCTTGGCCGGATATTCAGGCTAGATAGGGCCTAACAAGTAAGAAGATAGTGCTCAAGATTTTAAACATAATATATTATGCACCCGGATCGGCGTATTAATGATAAATAAATAATGATAAATGAGTTTTTATTGCCAAAAAGAGATTAATACAAGTGAAAACAAATAGGAAGAAAAAACAAACAGAGAAACATCAAACAAGATTGTTGGCGAACCCCAAACTAAGCACGAGGCCTGTATCTTGGGGCTCGAGTGCAAATTTAGCAGATAAGTTTGTTACATTTAACTGAACCGAAAGAAAAATAATTATAAATAAGGAAAATAATTATACAGTGGCAATGCAAAAGACGAAAATTTATGGTCTTATTTAGTAAAGGTACACAAAACAGAATCTATGTAATTATAGTGCCTATGTTCATTATAAAACTAGAGAAAAAGGAATGTGACATGTCTGTGCGTTACGCAAATGTGTGTGAGTGTGATAAGAAGATTGTTGTGTGTGTGTAAGTGCGCGAACTTAAAATTCAAATAACTTCTTCAGTTTCGTCATAGGAAAGTTTAAGTAGCCATTCCCTAATACATTTTTTACACTGATATATGGAGAGATTTTTAATTTCACACAGTTTGCTTACTTTATTGTAGGTGCATAGGTGAGAGTAAGCAGGACTACGTCTACCCAGCAGAGATTTGACCCGGGGAACCGGCAATCTGAAAGCTCGTCTAATCATGATCTCATCATAGTCGCAGCGTTTTTTTAAGCTTTTGTGAATTTTTAGAGTAGCATTATAAACAAATAACTGTCGTACGCGCAACACTTTGAATTCTGCATACAACGCAGCAGTAGAAAAACGAAACGGTTTTCGTAACATGACTTTTATCAAGGCTCTCTGTGCTCTCTCAATGGTAATAAAATAGCTTTTACCAGCACTACCCCAGACAGAAACACAGTATTGTATGATAGACTGACACAATGCCAGGTATATTTGTCTAAGTAAAGGGACAGGAGTGCAATCCCGAAGGGTCTTCATAATAAATATTAATTTCCTTACTCGAGCAGAAAGGTCAGTTATGTGTTGCTTATAAGAGAGATTTTCGTCAACAATTACGCCTAAATATTTCATACTAGTAGTGCGGTCTATAACGCTGCATGTACACGTGGAAGATTGATCAGAGCAGTAGTGAATTTTTAAATCTTTCCCGATGGGGGGCAGAGAAACACAAGTCTTGGAAAAAGCAATATACTTGGTCTTTTTTGTGTTCAAGGTAAGGAGATTCCTATCTAGTTTGTTTGCAATCACAGAGAGTCCTTCTTCTGCAATGCTGTACACTCGGTCCCACGCTTCTCCATGAAATGATTACTGTATCATCCGCGTATGTTATAATTTCTCCATTTTTCAAATTGCTGCATAGTATGTCATTTATGTATAATATAAAAAGCGTGGGGCCCAGTATACTGCCCTGTGCGACACCGTAATCAAGTGGTAACTGGTCGCTAAAGTGATTGATAATTTTGGTGAATTGTTTACGGTTGGACAGGTAACTCGTGAACCACTCAAGCGACACACCCCTTACACCCATAGATTCTAGCTTCCTCAGAAGTAGACCGACCGAGACCATGTCAAACGCCTTTGCCAGATCGAGAAACACACCGATACAGTTCTCACCATTTTCAACATAAGATGAGACTAGATCGGCAAGAAGCGTTGCAGCGTCCTCGGTCGATCTACCCTTGCGGAAACCGAATTGTCTATCCGAGATAAGTTTATACTTTTCCAAGTAGTTCGTAAGTCTTTTGTTAACAGCTTTTTCTAATATCTTAGAGAATACGCTTAGTAGGGCTATAGGTCTGTAATTGTCTGGTATGTTCTTGGGACCGTTTTTATATATTGGAGATACTGCACCCACCTTCCAACAGTCCGGAAATATGCCAGTTTCTAAGCTGAGGTTGAAAATAAAAGTTAGTGGTATAAGAATAGCGTTCAGTGATTTTTTAATTAAAGCCATAGAGATTTTGTCTGGACCAGAGGCGCTGTCTACTTTAAACTTTGCAATAATTTTGGAGATTTCATCAGGATCAGTAGGGTATAGAAACATAGAATGAGAGACGGATGAATCAGGCCTGTGATAAGATGAGTGATTTCTCAGTTTCTAACAACTTGGTCAAAATATTCTTAGCTAACTTTCCCCTACAGATACGAAATATTTGTTGCAGCTATTAAGCGAGTCATCAATATTGTTACAACAAGTTAACAATTCTGAAGAGTCATGTTTGCGATTAGAGTTATAACAGATATTCTTAATGGTCTTCCAAAGCTTTTTAGGGTCATCTTTATTTTGTTCAAGTTGCTGACTATAGTATTGTGCTTTAATTTTCCGGAGAAGTTTATTACAGAAATTTCTGTATTTCTTGTAGATTTTAGACCGCTGAGTATCGTCAGGATGAATTTTACAGTCACTATGAAGCTTATCTCGGTGGCGCATGCATCTGATTAGGCCTGGTGTGATCCAAGGTTTCACGTTTACCATTTTCCTACCTATTTTTACCATATATGTGTTTTTGTTTAAAATGTTAATTAATATCTCGCTGAAGGCAGCAACTGCAGAATTCACACAGGTTTTTGTGATAACCAAGGACCATTCTGTATTGTTAATCTCAGAAACCACCGCGTCAGTGTTAGTTTTAAGACGGAATCTAGCATTATTTGAGTGTAGTTGCGGTTGTCGTTCAACTTGAGCAATAACAATGTCATGGTCTGTGGTAGAGGACATATAAACCACGCCATTAGCCTTCGTAGTAGACTTGATGAAAATATGATCTAAACAAGCTTGACCTCTTGTGGGTTTGGTAATAGCAGGAAGTAACCCGTGCGATACCAGTAAACAGAGATAATCAGACACCTGATTATTCGATGAATTCAGCAGATCAATATTCATATCACCTGTCACAATAATAAGCGGCATACTTCTAAAATCATTCAAGACCAAATCAAGCGAATTTATAAACGGTTCAATAATAGATGTGGAAGGAGATCGATAAATTCCTAAGATAGCAGTTTTACCATCAACATGTATCAAAAGAGAGTCAGCACCAGTGATATTTGGTTCAGAAGCCACGGCATTAAAATAATTTTTGATATACATTACTACTCCACCATTTTTATTTTTTTGTCTGTGAGATCGAAACGCGTTGTAGCCTGGAAGACAATCGATTATCATAACCTCAGATAACCAGCACTCCGACATTATGATGGCGTCAAAATCTAAGTTGAAGCGCTTTAGAGTGATCGCAAAGTCAGCAAAATTGTGTTGATAACTTCTTATGTTTAGGGAGATGGTCCTAAAATTATTATCAAGTTGATTACTTAAAAAAGTCCTGCATGATTCTACAGAATCGTAATAATGACAATCAATAGAGATAGTTTCATCAATGTCATTACTTACATTAACTAAACCCATCTTGATAAAATAAAAATTTAAAAACAATTAAAGACAGAACCCAGTGTGTCATTTCTAATAAACAAGTTATAAATAAGTAAACTTGAAACAACATAGGTGACAGAATACCTTTTGAATTACGAGCACAAATGAGAAAAAGTGAGTGTTTGTACATGTTAAGTTGAGAGTATGTGATTAAATGTTTGAGAGATGAGTGAGAGAGTATGATGAGTGAGCGCATTACACAAAAAATTACATGAACCACTAAATAGTAAGTTATAAGAAAATTATAACTACATCTCGGTGGGACTGAGGAGATTTCAAGTAGGCACCAGAAGTTGCTTTTGAGCAGGTAAGTTACCCAAGTGACGCTCCTGGTCTTCCAGAGATCTTATGGTGATTGCTGGGCTTCCCTCCTTCCTGCGCACGTGGATAGTGCCGTTCTTGGTCCAGCAATACATAAAACCTGCTTCCTTGGACTGATGCCTGGTCGAGCGAAATAACTGCCTGTTCTCTTGAGTCAAACGTTCGTTGAAGTACAACTTTTTACTGGGCTCCTCAACTCCAATATCAGCACAAGATAAGTTACGCCGGCTTTTGGCTGCTTTCAAAAATTCCTCTCTTTTTTCACGTCTCACGAACCGTACTACTAACGGACGAGAAGTCTTCGAAGATGCTGGCAGTGCATCGCTTTTTTTCGGGCGACGCGGCCCCACACACAACGCATGGTCAAGGTCGGAATCATCAACAACAACTCCGGGTTTTTGAGCCGTTACTCGTATGATATGCAGTGGATTTTCGGCAGTGGTCTCAGAGATACCCACTATCTCAAGCTCGTTCCTCAGGTAAGCTTGGGCCCTAGAGTTCAATTGGTCACGCAATTGCACAACAGTGTTTTTCAAGGTGATAATGTCCGTGTCGCGCTCTGCTTCTCGTTCCTCTAATAAACGCAACCTGTTTCCATATTCGTCAAGTCGCGAGGTGATGTGCTCCGTAAGGGACTTTATGTGAGACTTCATGTCCGCCATATCCTCCCGCATTAGTTTCATCTCTGTGGCGATCACACCCAACTGGTCAGGATCAGGTGACAACATAGCAGGGGAGCGGAGATTCGGGACATTTAATTTACTACTGCCCTCGCGCGGAATGACACTAGAACGCTCGTCACTATGTGCGGTTGTAACGGTGGCCCGCACGTGTGTATTTGTATTATCTTTCTTCGGTTCTTTGCTTTCACATAATGGACAAGACCACGCAGACTTAACGTCTTCAGATAATCTCCGTAGGTCAGATATGTTCACACAAACAGCATGGAAACAATTTGCGCATTTGGAGCATTGAATATTTTGTGTAGAACGAATTGTTTTCGTACACGCTCCACAGTTGTTAACCATTATTGTAAGACAACCGTAGCCAGCAGGACAATATAACTTGATGTTGACAGCTATACCAGACTCACGTAGCACGCGCAGCCACTGAACCGGTTCCGTCCGCTTGTAGCTGTAGTGCGACAGAGAGGATTTATTTCAAATCCGTAGCCCGCCTCTGTTACCCAAGGTGAGGAGGAGCTTACCTCGGCCTGCAGCACGATCTACGCAATTTGTTATGCACTTTCAAATAGAGAATTATTGCAGGTACTTCGTAGGGACTAAAGTTACGGCAAGCAAACGCGGTCTTTACCTTTTTAGGTAGGGCAGACGTCCCGGTTTTGGCCACTTTAAGAAAATTTATTGTTACATAAAATAACTATTTTATGACTATAAGTAACGACGACGTAATTCGCACGTCATATATTATCATCATCATCAGCCCAAGTCAGTCCATTGCTGGCCTCTCCCAAAGCACGCCACTGAGCCCGATCTTCGGCTCTTCTCTTCCAACTGTTGCCAGACTCATTGCTTATATCGTCGCTCCACCTAGCTGGAGGGCGCCCTATACTACGTTTACCGAGCCGCGGTCTCTACTCAAGAACACGTCTACCCCAACGGTATTTTCCGGCGCGTTGCCAGAAAGCTGTCTTAATGTTGTTCGAGGAACATTAAAGTTTTTGCTGGCGCTGGAGACTTTGATTGCTGCTCTTATTACTTCTAAAGCCTAGCCTACTTTATGTGGTGAATATTGAAATATATTTTTTCACGCCTTCTCCACTACTAGATGTCACCATAACTTCTAATTCCTGTAAAAATATATCATAATTTTAAACAGTACACAGTAGTCTAAAACAGCTAGGTGGCTAGAACTGGTTATGTACGTATGCCAGTTGTGGCCACCGGCTACAACTGGCATACGTATAAACTCTTATTTGAACTATATTGCGAACAAATACACTAAAAGCTATTTAGACAATACATCTGCTATGTTTTATGAACAATTTAAGAAACATTCAATAATTTCAGAAATATCAACAGATTACTCACCAACTGATTTTATCACTTAAGGTGCAACGTTTCGCAAAGCGCGCCAAATTAAAACCTATTTTTTGCCTCAAAATAAGTTTTCATGAACCCACAATTAGTAATAGAGCTGTAATAGACAAAAAACGCAAGAAAATTTGAATTTGGCGCGCTGAGCGAAACGCTGCACCTTAATAAAATAGATGATTTAAAAAAAAAACGTGAGTTTGACACAACATGTCCGGAAAAATTAATGACGTATGATTAACATCAACGTCATTAATTTTTTAATATAATAATACAGCTGTGTCTGTATTGCCATAGGTAAAAATATGCTATTCCATGGACTCATTCAGTTATCTAAGTATCTTAATTATGTTACTTCGAAGATAAAATGCCCAGAAGGGGCTCATAAAATAAGTGGGGCTCAGTGGACAGAACCGGGTCGTGTGCCCTACAATTTTCTTGTGAGTTATGATAAAAAGATCCTCTACTGTTTTTATTCATTTTTTAGTTATCCTAACCTGCCCCCCGATTTGGAACCTTTCAATAACGAATCGAATCGATTTGATTCGCTATTTTAAATTAAAAATGTATAGAATTGAACGATTTCAAACCAAATTGACAGAATAAATAATAGCGTATAAAACCGACAACTGAGTTATAGAAAGGTTCTGAATCAGGGGGTGGCCGCATAATCGGCAATCTCCGGCCGGATTCGGACAGTTGCCGGATATCCGTTGCATCTGGTTGCGATTCATTTCTATTAAGGGCCTTATTTATAAAAAGCAAATAAACGTCAATTAGTACTGCGCAGTACAATATTGTAGTGCGCAGTATTACTAATCATTGCTTAACTTTTTATAAATAAGGCGGTAAATGTCCAGAGACGTAATAATAAAAGCGATGGCATATAATATATACTAAATAGATAATATATACAGTACATCCTGTCAAGGCTCAATACAACATTTTCATAGGTTTTTCTCATGTTTGAGATTTTACCTGTACCTTCTTTGCTAGAGAATTCGCTTTAGAATCGGAATATTTGGATTATTTGTTGACATTTAAATTATGAAATCAATAAATTGGACTAGTTGAAATATGAAGCATAAATTAACTTATTTTAAAATACATATTGCACATAATAAACGCTATTCTAATTCATACCCTGAACATAATTTGCATTCTTTTGTGATGTTTCAGAAGAACATTATCAATAATGTCTAAGACAGCTGTAGCTATGCGTCATACATAACAAACTGTCCATTTAATAAAGTACCTACCGAACAAGTACCTACTTAGTAAGCATTATGTTTATTCGAGCTGCATCTATATTTGTCTTCCTTATTGACACCTTGGCTTCGTTAAAACAAAAGGCTCATTAGTATGACAACTCAATTAAACTGAAAACAATTACAAGCTATTAAATTAATTCCGTAAGGATCCAATGGTTTGGAGTCCCAAAACAATATGAATGTAAAGAAGATTTTCACTGTTGAATAGCTTAGGTTTTGACTTAAACACTGGTGTACTTACTTGGTATGTCAACCCGATGAGTAGGAGCCAATTCAATAAAAACTATTAATTTTAAAAGTGTGGACTAAGTTTTGAATAAAACTACTGGACCGATTGCGATGTTATTTTCACTGAATAAAACTCGTTTATTGGTTTGTTTTTGCAATAACGCCATATTTGCTTTCAAATCTATACTTATAATAAAGCAGTAGGAACGATTAAGTCTGTACAAAGAAGACAATTTAAAAAAGTATGGTCAGGGTACTTAAAATAAGCTACTGAACAAGTTTTTATTTATTGTTTAATTCGTGTCTGTTTGTTTGTCTGTTTATCTGTATGTTTGTTCGCGCATCACATAAAACTATTGGCCCGATTGCAATGCGGTTTTGACTGTTGGATAGCTGAGGGTTTGACTTAACAGGGATACTTGGTATCTCAATCCGATGACAAGAAGCCGAGCAATCTATAAAAAACTTTTTGCCGGCTAAAGGAATTTTGATCAAATATTAGCATATTGGTATTTTAGGTCCTGGAATAGCACATCTATAGAGAACTTTTAAGCTAGAGAAATGACCACGCGTGCGAAGCCGCGGGCACAGCTAGTTAGGCTATATTTTATACATGACTCGAACATTGGCGCAGACGGCGCTTAGCAAAATTTTGCAATAAGGACTTGTAGAATTATAGCAATTATACACCTATTTAATACTTGACTCTCGTGCTTATATTTCTTATTCCACCTTGTATTTACATTATCTTCATACATTCATAAATACTTACTATTTATCTTGTTGTTTCAGTTCTACAACACTATACTGGAGCAGTTCATTAACTCGTGGTACAGCAAGATAACGCTACAACCTTTCTTTGTGGATGAGCTGAGACATCAGCTCAGACACGCGTCGGCTTGTCTGCTGCAGCGTGCTTTGAAGGCGAGTCTTTGTCTACACTAATCTACACGTCGTCTTCTACACTAGTTGACCGAGCGAGTGCGAAGCGCGAGCGTTGCGTCTCCGTTACAGCTTGGGCAAAAATGTTTCTTTCTTTTTTCTCAACCGATTCTCGTGAATTTTTGTGAGCAGGTTCGATAATTATATTATAAGTATAATCATAATAAACAGGATATTTACCATGGATACTATTTATATTGAGTTCCCGATATTTCGGCGCTGTTGCTAGCGCCATGATCACGGATAACTGAAGTAACTGCGGGTGGAATAGTTTTTAATTGTTTGTTCTTTGTCGATTCAGTTTTTAGAAATTTATCAAAATGGCGAATTTATGGGGCCATATTAACAAATGTCTCTCAGCTTAAGGTGCGGTGAACATTTGTTCAGTTTTAAACTATGCAAAGACAGACTTGCGAGGTCTACAGCTCACAGTGCCTCTAGTTTGTAACGATAAACTCAAAAACTACAGAAAAGATTTAAAAAAAAAACCTATAGAAAGCTACATTATCAGCGAGTAACATGGGTAGTATTTTTAATTTTTCAAAAATTAGAGATCCCTTCTGAAATTGCAAGGTATCAAAAATACAAAACAGAATGACAATGTTGCCATGGAAACGAAATAATAACAAGTCTATCAAGTACGTGAGTAATAATGCAGTTGTCAAAAGTAGACAAAAACACAGAGAATATATATATATATATATATATATATATATATTATTGTCAGAGTAGTAGTTGTTGTGTAGTAGTTGCAGTTGTTTTAAGTCGATTAAATAGATTTACTTCTCCACAGATAAATTATTCAAAATTCATAACCACCCGCCTTGTGCCATGCGCACTACGCCACTATAGCGTTTATAAAGATGGCTGCCACTCCAACACGCTGCAGCTACACGTAGCGGCGAGATCGAGGAAGTCGGAGCTAAACTACCTGCGCTGTGTTGCCAGTGAACTGATGCCGAGAGTGTTGAAGGAGAACGAGCTCATGAACCCGTAAGTTGTCATCCTTTTTAGAGGTAATGCCATTAAAAAAACATCTACAAAGATGACTGCTACTCCAACACGCTGCAGCTACACGTGGCAGCGAGATCGAGGAAGTCAGAGCTAAACTACCTGCGCTGTGTTGCCAGTGAACTGATGCCGAGAATTCTGAGAGAAAACGAGCTCATGAACTCGTAAGTTGTCATCCTTTTTAGAGGTAATGCCATTAAAAAAACATCTACAAAAATGACTGCTACTCCTACACACTGTAGTTACACATAGCGGCAAGATCGAGGAGCTCAGGAGCCTGTAAGTTGCCATCCCTTTTTCGAGTAATGCATCCAAAAAGCGTCTACAAAGCTAGCTGCCACTCTGGCATATTGCAGGGCCCCAATTCTGTCAACTAAGAAGAGTCAGCTTCAAAGGCTGGCGCATCGACGTGACTTTGGAGAGTGTGCACAAGAACTGCACAATCTGATAACCCCATCACCTTTCCATCACCGTACGACTAGACGATCGGCAAAGCGCCACCCTTTTATGGTTGAAATACCTCGCAAAAGATCGAAGCGTTACGCTTCTTCATTTATTATAAGAACTGCAAAGGAGTGGAATGCCCTGCCCTCGTCAGTGTTTCCGGTAAAATATAACCCAGGTTCAAGTCAAGAGTGAATAAGTATCTACTAGGCAAGCGTGCTACACCTTCGACTTTCGACCACATCATCGCTTTCCATCAGGTAATATCGTGGTCAAACGATAGATAGTCCGAAAAAAAAACGATTGAACCGCGATAACGTAAATTGGTTGCATGAACTTACAATCGCGATGCGATTGTAAAATTGTTGAATGTGCAATTTGCGTTATCCCGGTTCATTAGCTAACAGAATTGGGGCCCAGATACCTCGGACGAATCTTTCCTTAATAATTGGCACTTATTGGGGATGTCATCTATTAATAAGTATTTAAAACTTTTATTTTCAACCGCGAGCGATCTGTACGTCTCATACGTGCAGATCGCTCGCCTGATGGTAAGCACCACGCCTGCGTTTTATGCGGGATGATGCTCTGTGGACGTCTTCCGAAGGTTGCCTTTGTGAGTTTCGTAGGACAGTATTGTAACGAGCTGGGATTCGGATAAAATTTATTTATGCCAATTAAGTAAACCAAAAATTAACACTTTTATTCACAAAATCACAAAATGAAATTAAACCAACAAATAACACTTAAACACTTTTTAACTCCACTGTACACTAGGGCAGGGCAGTCGCACTTTTTTTTACTTACGCAAAGTTATTGACAAACTTTATTCGTGTTTTAATTATGAGTACCAAGAAGAAAGCTAGAAAGTACTGCATAGCATTCGGCTGTTTGAATAGTGATAGAAATGACGAATTGTCATTCTTTACGCTTTCAAAGGATATTGAAAGGTAATAAATTGTAATACATTATAGGTAGTCCTAGGTCCTAGTTATGTAGTTAGATATTGATATTTTTTTATTACGTAGGTTCCTATAGTTTTATGTTATTTCATTTGTGTTCCATACCGAAGCTACGCATATTTAAGGTTTTTCCGCGAAACTACTGCCCCGATTGCAATGCGGTTTTCACTGTTAGATAGCGGAGGGTTTGACTTAAAAATTGGGATATTTGGTATCCCAATCCGAAGAGTAGAAGCCGAGCAATCGATAAAAACTTTTTGACGGCTGAAGGAATTTTGATCAAATGTTGGTATATCGATATTTTAGGTCTTGGAATAGTTAATAGAGTACTTTTAACCACGTTAAAAGTTAGAGAAATGAACACGCGTGTGAAGCCGCGGGTACAATAATGTAATAATAACGCAAATATCATGAAAGTAATCATTAGTTATTCGTTCCTGAAATCATGTCTAAAAACATAATTTTCCGTTATTACAAAGTGAGTCCGGAGGCAGTTAATAATAAGAGGATTAAAGATATCTAAAAAAAACGGCCCAATCTAGTACACACTAATTTATTGTCTCTGAATTCCTCTATATTACTGAATATTCGCTCCGAGTCACTTTTATCGTTTCGTTCCGAATGCCAAGTCAAGGCTGTTTGTCCAGCGGACGCCGGCTGCTTTTATAGCCGCGTCACGCTGCGTCCGTAAGTACGTACCGCGCGCTCTGGAAACTTTCCAGTAGGCACGCGCCACTGGTGTGCTCCAGAAGGTACCTGTAGGTACCATGGCTGGATGACGCGGAGCATTGCGTCATCCAGCCATGGCTTCTCGAACTATTTGGTACCTTCTGATTTTCTAATAATCGACCGCGTAACAGTATGTTGACTTCCATTGCAGAGTTTTCACGGTGCTAATAAGGGAGGTATTCTCTGGATGGGTGCTGCTGCCTCTAACGGATGTGCTCGCCGACCCCTACATACTCAACACTCTGGTCATACTCGCCACGGGAGATGAGAAAATGGCACAGTTGCCGACCACGCCTAATTATAAGGTAAAGAAAAAACTGGTTTTAATGTTAGTCAATTGACGATTTTGTTTTTTAATCAATTTCCAATGAGTTATCAATTCGCGTGTTTTACCCAACTGCGGAGGGTTATATTTTTGGACTGTATGTATGGTTTTTATGTCCTTTTGGTGCGTCCTACAGCATTCGCGGCTTGATGGATTTTGATAAATGAGGTATCATTGGATTCATCTTTTTTACGAAAGTGGCGAAGGACTTATGACTATGAAAAGTAGTTTGGTGACTTACATCTGACATATTTTATTTTTGATGGAACGAAAATGACCAAAACCTATCGAGTAAGGTATCAAAATTGTATTTACTACTAAAAAGTAGTTAGTCACAATGTTGCCAGTCTTACGTTTATTGAAAGGTAATAGAACTATTTACAATTTATTTTCAAGATGGCGGCCAAATGGGTAGACTTTCGTACCGGAAAACTAATATTTGTATCCATTTTGGACCTCTATTCACGAATATAAAATAAAATCACATCCTAGGTACCCCAAATTACAACGAATTGACCCCACTATATCGTTACTATGAAAATTTCGACCTTTCCACCTTTGAAGTCACTTTATGCTTTGTTGCTATAAGTTTAGGGCAATTCAGTGTATCGATATTTTATCTTATTGCCAGTGAAGATGTTTTTAAGACAGGAAAAATCTTCTTATTTTTTTTGTTAGGCTTACGTACTTAAGGTTCCAAACTTTGAACAAAATTTAAAGTTATACTTTTTTTATATAATTACTAGATATGCGCCGAACATGGATTTCTAAACTGAACCGAATAACGAACATTGATCGGTTCAGCTTTACCGAACCGAATGTTCGGCCGAATTATTCGGTTCCATTTAGAGGCGCCCGGCCGGCTAAGCATTTGAAAACCGATATCTTTTTAAGATGGGTATCATCACGCGCGCTGTCTTTACATTTTCGTCAAAAATAAGTGTTTTTCGTATGATTAGAGTACCAATCAATCGCTCGAAACTAAGCCCAAAACTTCGTAATCTGGGATCACAGTAGGGTCCCAGGAACCTCCTGCGACCTTATCTAAACCAAAACGCTACTGGGATGGAGCTAATAACATCAATTTTGTGTAATTAATTATAATTTGATTGATATTAATTTTCTATTTAATTGTGTTATCTGAGATTGAATGAATACATACTCATTTAATATTATTCTAATTGTCACCATAAAATTGACATCAATGTTAAATATGTTATGTTTGTCTGGTATTCCTAGCTGGTTTTATTTTACAAATAAAAATGACTAAGTTGAATAATTTCGGCTCGTACTTTAATATTAATTAATTGGTTAATACTTGATATGTATGCTTAATATTTTAAAGTCAATACAAGCTGTAGGTAGGCATTAAAATAACATAAGTTTAATATTCGGTTAAAATTCGGCACATCAACCGTATACTCGGCCGAATACCGAACATATAGAACCTTGCCGAATATGCCGAATACGAATAATTAACGAATATTCGGTGCATCTCTAATTAATTACTAGTTTATTTTGGTGTCTTATAAAAGGGTCACTACTGTACTACCATCATACAAAAATCAACTGAATAGTAGTGCTGGTTTGGTCAAAATTACTAATGTTGTGTTCTGGATATTTGTGAAAAAAATATAAAAATGGAATAACTCCTAAAATATCAAAAATCGCAGAATATACATGAGGTTATTCGGGCGCCCCTGGGAGTGCTCTTCCTCGGAACCTCTGCTTATCACAACTTCCCGGGACATCCTGTATTAGTAAGATTTAATACATTTCCAGGTGGAGTTCCTGGAGACATTCGCCCGACAGACGGACGCCGTGTACTTGTCGCGCTGCAAACTGCTGAAGATCGACCTGGACCTGGTGATGAGCGACCAGGAGTACCTGTACGCCTTCATGCAGTACCTCAAGCCGACGTCGTACATCTACCTGCTGCAGTTCTATAAGGATATCAGTGAGTTGCTGTTGATTACTAGCTGCGTCCCCGTGCTTGCCCGTGTGGACATATTTCCCGTGTAAAAGGAAAAAAATAGCCTCTTTCTTTTCCTCATAACGTACACTATTTTCTTGTCAAATTTTATCAAGATGGGTTCAGCAGTACAAAGTTAACGAACAGAAAGAGAGGCACAGTTACTTTTGCATTTAAAATATGAGTTTGATTGGATGCAACCCGAGTTCCGCGATCCCGGGTTCAAACCGTACCTAACCTAAAGTATCTACATACTAAATTTCATCAAAGACCGTTCAGCCGTTTCAGCGTCGAGTAACATACATACTTTCAAATTATCGCATAATAATAAATGTTTTAGTTATAGTTTTTTTTTAGGACACGTAGTGTTCCATGTCATTAAGTATCTAAAACCAAAGTTTCATCGCAATCCATTTAGCAGCTACGAAGCTGAGAGGTAACAAAGTTACAGACTTGCACATTTATCATGTTAATATAATTAATTATAGTAGGTACAGGTTTGCTTGTCGTATGAGGTAGTGTTGGCCTCTGATGTCAGAATTGTCAGGCCGCCCGAGGCTTAACGACTGTTATTTATCTATAATAGCCTGGACGGACAGGTTAACCTGCCATCCGAAGCATGGAGCGATGAAAATTTGCACACAACTTAGAAAATAATTTGGCGCGAAACCTAGGATTGAACCCATTATCGTTGGATTCTATCTCCCACTACTATACCGCTCGGCTATCGTGCGGCAAAAGAAAAAATAGCAGAAAAAGCGCAAAATAGCCGATTACTCGGTATTTATATTCAATAATAATTTCTGGCCTTCATGACTTTTCTCGAGATTAATTTCCCAACGAACAATAGATTTCCCGGGAATTCCTGGGAATAAACGAATGGTGACATACTTGTTGCTTTAGGGTGGATAGTTAGCCAGGTGGACACTAGAGTATCCCTATCATCAAGTTGGTAAAGTCCGGTTGCGATACAGAGATAATTTCGTACAATTACCAAAAATCCTTTTTTTCACAGCTGTCAAACTAAAATGAAACTAAAGCCCGGTGACGAAAAATTAAAATGAAAGTGCTTAAACTTGGACCACCCTATTTCGCAGAATCATTCCAAACGAAACTGCTAAACCCGGAACTGAGTCCAGCCGAGAAGGACTACCTGCACCGAGAGGCGTGCGACATATTCTCCACGTACTTAGAAGAAGACAGCGCAAGTCGCGTGCCGGTGCAAGCTAACATCGCCGAGGAGTTGTATGACATATTGCAGAGCGACGACTGTATCAAACGGTGAGTCTATGCCAAATATGCATTTACATATTTTGTAAAAAATGTACAGTCAGCAATAAAGTGGTAATTTTCACAAAAACTTTTTTGATGGCAATCGATCCTGTTTCTTATAAGGATTTATAGTCTCTACTGGACTGACTGAAGTTTGAATACTAGAAATTACAGTACTCAAACCTCAGTCATATTATGTACGAAATTACATTAACCGTTGTAGCTATAGGAAAATATGCTTAGGCGATTGACCGTAACTTTTGGATATATGTTGAATTTCACAGGATTTGGAAAAAATGCTTAATAAATATTTAGTCTTTTATTTGTCTAGGTATAGGCCTCTTTATTACCATGTCATTCGCCTCGATCCTATGCCAATCGGATCCAGGTTCGCCCCGCGATCTTTTAAAACCGTCGGTGCATCTCGCCGCCGCACGACCGAAGCTTCGCTTCCTGTCTCGGCCACACTCAGTCGCCGCTGACCTCCCCCTATCGTCACTTCGTCCGGCCATGTGTCCTGCTTAGCTCCGTTTAAGTCTGATAACGGTAGTTCCGACTTTTTTCTTCGCCGGATTTCGACATTACGCACTTTATCTTGGAGTTTAATACCGAGCATGGATCTCTCCATAACTCTCTGTGCTACTCTATTACTGTGCACAGCCTCATGTGTGAGCGTCCACGTCTCCGCACCATAGGTCATGGTGGGCAGGACACGTTGATTGACCACGCGTGTTTTCAGACATTGTGGAATTTCCCTTTTTCTGTTTGCATCTTAATCTAGCTTATTTACGAAAAGGAAACTAAAAATTCACACAAATAATTTACAGAAATGCTTTTTTACTAATTACATTGACTTCGACCCACATGTGCATAGCATATGTGTACGTGGAGCTTTGCGGATGAGGGTAAGGGTGGAATTGTGTGTGAGTGAGAGTGAAAGTTGTATTATCAACTTTGTGTAACTTGTTTTTTTTTTTACATTAAAATACAACGTGCCTTCCGGACCTCCACATCCATCCAAAAAATCCACGAAGCATGGAAGAAAATACAGAAACTGAATCCTAAATAGCATCGTTGCAAACAAAAAATACTTATACTACTTACCTATCTATCTAATTACTACTCAAAATATTGCAAATCATGATTTCCTGCTCGTAAAATGTACAGCTGTTTATTAATAAACGCCACAATGTTTCAACTTGGCGGTCACGCAGAAACATTGCAGATTATAGATTCTATAGATGTTCTTCACTAAGACTGTGCCTGTGGTTTACTTGTTCGGTTATCCCGCGGAAACCTTGCATTTCCCGGGGAAAAAGTATGTCCATTTAGTTTCCAAACAATTTCGGTGCTCTCTGTTTTCGGTGCTCTCTGTTTTCAAACTAATTTACGCCGATTTAATTATTTAAGTATGTTATTTTGGTAACCCACGAACTTCAAAACAGTTTATTAGTTTAGTTAGGGTGTTTATCACTGTATCCGTATCTGTCTGTGGCGTCGTAACTCCCAAACGAATGGACCGATTTTTATACGCTTTTTTATGTTTGAAAGCTAATGTGATCGAGATGGTTCTTAGCTGTAATGGGGGAGGGGGAGGGAGGAGAAGTTTTTTTTGTTTTTAATTTGTGTTTGTTTGTAGATTGCAGACGAGCAGAGCCCTGTACCAAGCGGCGCGGCAGGCGCACGCAGTATTAGACAAAATTATGTTGCCAAAGTTCTTGCATAGTGAAGAGGTAACATTTTTATTTATGTTTTTATTGCTACGAAACTTACGAGACCAATTTATTCGTCTGATGTGAAGCATCATAAAATATGGTAGTTTTTTTTACTACCTGCGCTTTGCCCGCATTCTGTGATAAAAACTAAACAAGAAGTAAATGTAGATTAAAAAAAACTGATATAAAAATCAGGTTTTTTTTTAATTTTCATCTTTTGTTGGCTACCCTGACAAACGTATTCACAAACGTTACTATGAGGTCTCACAGTGCTCACGAACGCACAGGGTCCTACAATTCTATTCATAAACGACACTTGAGTGCCGAGCAACACTGAGCGTTCACTTGAAGCAGCGCATTCGTAAAGTAGCTAGCTAGCTGTTTTAAACAACGCATAGTGCCGAGCTGCCAGAAGGGTTAGGTTTCTATTATTATGCCGTCTATAGATAAAATAAGCGGCAATAGCAATGTGAGGGTATGAAAATAGAATTCAATAGTGTAGGTTTATGATCAATATTTCTCTATGAACACCTACTTACCAGTTAGTGGTTGATGTTCTCAAATCTATCGATGTAACTGTTGTAGACATGTCCAAACTTGCCAAATTCACTTCGCACAGAAAAATATTAGTCAAAAATTTTACAAAACAGACATGAAGTTTACCAAAAACTTTCGTTGAGATTGTTGGCAAACAATTTCGAGCATTTACGACCACAGATTAACAAAATATATGTCATCGGCACAGCTGCCATATTTAAGAATGAACATAATATTACACGGACCAATCAGAGCGCAGTGCGTTCTCATAGTAAAGAGTAGCGTAAGTATCGTTTGTGAATTAGAAGGCTCGCATCGACGAACGCATAGTGAAATGGCTTACTTCGCATAGTGTCGCTGCTTTATTTAGGCAAGTATTGTTTGTGAATACGGCTGTGAGAGTTTCAGCCGGATAGCTAATCGGGAAGTGCTCCAAATTTGAGTTGCAAGATTCCATCCGGAACGACAGAGAGACAGACAGACAAACAAGAAAGTGACTTAATAATAACGCGGTAAAAAGCCCTTCCCTGTCCCTTCCTCAAAAAAGTATCTCGTAGTGTAGAAGAGGCATTACATGTTACAATAAAATTAAATAAGCATGAAGTAAAGTAACTAATTGATTGTAATTATTCCAGTTCTACAGATTCATCATCGGCAGCAGACTGCCGACGGGATATCAAAAGCAGATGACCAAAAAGTGAGTTAATTTTGAAAATGTAAACGTGTAACATCTACTTCGCCTGCGGTGAGTCTTCAAAAAACAAATGATGCCCGTTTTCAGTGTTTCGCACTGTCTGTACCTATTAATTCTGTTTTAAAGGGGAAGGGGTGTATTTTTCTATGATCAATTTTTTTTTTGTGGATCGTAAAATAATATTCAGACCACATAGAACAATAGTTTTAAAATATAAAAAAGCACTAAATCTCATTTGAAATTGATAAACAACTTTTTGAAGCTTCTATACATCTCAACAATCCCCTGACCGATTTATCGTATAATTATGTAAATGAAATAATTAAAAATGCCCTACTGTTACTCATGCCTCCGACGGTGTCTTTCAAAATCAAGAATAAAGCTTGCTTGCCTCTTTTTAGTTTTGTTCACAGTCGGGTTTCTTGTTTATTTTTTTATAATAACTTATTTTTATATTAAACTTTTTAGTTTCCCTTAGTTATTTTTGGAATTTCCTTTTAAAGACCTTCATTTTGATACCTCAAGCAATAGGTTTTGATAATAAAGAAACCGTCGGAAATACAATACGGCAGCTGTAAGCCGCCAAATTAGTTTTCTTGACATTTCATAATATCCTACGTCACTCTCGTAATTAAGAAGGAACCAATGATACGTCATTTATCCAAATCCATCAAACCTCTTAGGCTGTAGGACGCGCCAAAGGAATACGAACATACATACAGTACCCGGCGATAAATAATGCACATCGGTCTTTGGAAAGAGACTCTGCTAATTTCGGCTTCGTAGAGGGGGGGCGGGGGTCTTTCTGATTCTATCACGTAGTGAAACACCGAGCATAGCTATTGCACGCTGCGCAACTCTGAGCTTTTGTATGAGACCAATAGCGACCACGTCTCAGTGCCGTATGTCATCACTGGCAACACGCACTGATTATAAGCTTTCTTCTTGAGGCTCCGCGGTATCTGCGACGAGAAGATATGGCGTAATTTCCCGAACGCTGCCCATCCGAGTTGGATTCGTCGTTTGACTTCTTTGTCGAAGTTGGATCTACCCAATTGGATCGTCTGACCCAAGTAGACATAGTGATCAACAGCTTCGATAATATCGTTCCCAACATAAACCGGCATGGGTACGACATGGGCATTTGACATGATGCTCGTCTTGCCCATGTTCATTTTAAGACCCACCTGTTGGGAAACAATATTGAGGTTACTGAGCATTGTGCTTAGGTCTTCCAGGGTTTCAGCCATGATGACTATATCATCAGCAAATCGAAGGTGAGTGATATATTCGCCATTGATGTTAACACCAAATTCGTTCCAGTTCAGAAGCTTGAATATATCTTCCAGTGCAGAGGTGAACAGTTTCGGAGAAATAACGTCTCACACCTTTTTGCAGCTGGATAGAATTCGTGCTCTGATCCTGAATTCGAACTGTCATGGTGGCCTTACTGTACAAACACTTCGATGTACCGGTAATCAATCTGGAACCGCTGTAATGACTGTAGCACTGCCCAGGTCTCGACTGAATCAAAGGCTTTTTCGTAGTCCACAAACGCTAGACATAGTGGCCGATTATACTCTTCAGTCTACTGTATAATCTGCCGGAGCATATGGATGCCTTTCCGTAATCCAGCTTGTTCGGAAGGCTGAAAGTCGTCAAACCTACAAGCGAGACGGTTTGTAACTACTCTCGAAAACAGCTTATAGACGTGGCTCAGCAGCTAAATGGGCCTATAATTCTTCAAGAGGGTTTTATCACCTTTCTTAAAGAACAAAACCACCACGCTCCTGTGCCACGCCTCTGGCATAGTACCCTCGAGGATGACGAAGTTAAACAGCTTTTGAAGGACATTAAGTACCGGTGTTCCACCCGCTTTCAGTAGCTCTGTCGTTATTCCGTCCACCCCTGGTGCCTTGTTGCTCTTAAGCTGTTTGAGAGCTATTCTGATCTCGTATAGGCTGACGTCCGGGATATATTCGGTATAATATCGGGTCAAACGGGCTCTTGCATCGCTAGTCCTGCTAGGAGAACTACGCGATGAGGTGTATAATTGTCCATAGAACTTTTCGAGCTCACTCAAAATCTCTGGCTTCGACGAAACGATGCTGCCACTGTCGGTTTTCACCTTCATCAACAGGCTTTGCCCAATAGACAGATCTCTTGCGAACACATCGGAGCCCTTGTTTCGCTCTATTGCGTTCTTAATACAAGTAGTATTATAGGAACGCAAATCGTGTCGCATGACCTGTTTATTAAGCAAGCTGTAACTCGACATATCCACTGAAGACTGCAGCCTCATCTCGCCTCGTTCTACCATAAGTTTGAGTGTATGCTCAGAGAGTTTCTGTGTTCTTTTTTTGCGGGGGGTCTTAAAGAACTCCGACGCGACCGCGAGGACAATTTCTACCAGCCCGTTATTTAGTTCGTCCACTGTATCGCATTCGGTAAGGATTTGGAAGCGATTTTGGAGCTCCAACTGAAAGCTCTCGGGGTTTTGGATTTGGGCAGGACTTGGTCGAAGAGTAGATCTCATCAAACGAGACCTCTCCAGCTTTACGTTGATATTCAATGAGCCTCTTACCATGCGGTGATCACTGCCGGTCTTAATTCTGTTGATCACAGAGACATCATTGAATATAATATGCTTATTAGTCGTCAAAATGAAATCTATCTCGTGCTTATGACCGCCGGGCGCTTCTTGAAAAAGGAGTTCATCATAAAGAGTTCCTCCTTCTCCATGAAGTCGGCCAATCGCTGACGCCTTTGGTTCCGCTGTCCAAATCTAAACTGCCCCACTCTCAGTTCATCGCCATTCCTCATGCCCAGGCGTGCGTTGAAGTTCCCCATCACCACTGTGAAGTGTGTTTTCGGGGCATGTATGGAATTAGAAATGTCGTCATACATAGCCTCCACTTCATCGTCCGGGCGTTTCGAGTGTGGGGCGTACAAACGAATACCGTTCGGTAATTCTGAGTATAAGGTATACCACCCTGCTCGAAACGCTTTCGATCTTCACAATGTTGTTGACGAGGGACTTGTGGATGAGAAACCCGAGTTTGGGGGGGGGGGGGGGTCACCACGCTTGGCAGGCGGATTGGTGACCGCAGTGTAGCAAATATGTGCTCGGAGGACGCTGCTGCCCATCTTCTGGTGTGTAATCACTTAGTCGCCTCTTACGACATTCGCGGGAGGATTGGGAGGGGTCTTATTTTAAGCCGAGACCGCCACGGTTAAATAACTAATATGAGTTATAAAGTATCTAAGAGCGCCTTTTATTTATTTTTTCTCATAGAGGGGGATGAAAAGTAGAGTGTATCACTCGGACTCAAAATTATTTTTCCTCGGGAGAAGTAAATTGAATTCCTCTCTACGTTCAGGATTCTACTTAAGAATCCTTCACTTCGCTCTGGATTCAAAATAGCGCCATCACCGTCAAAATATTATTTTGCTCCCTTGTAACTACTTAGCCCAATATACTATCCTTTTCTAGTAGTTGCAACAGCTCTCTATAAATATTTAAAGTTTACATGTTATCGATTTGACGTAAACTAATAAAGTCCATAAAGTGCAGTATTTATTTGATATGTAATGTCCTAGAAATGACACTTAATAAATACGGTGATTAATGGACGGTCGTCAGTGTTCGAAAATCGTCGTAAACAGCCAACTGTCTCTTTCCAAAGGCCGATGTGCATTATTTATCGCCGGGTACTGTACAGTCCAAAACCGTAACCCTCTGCAGTCGGGTAAAAATTGTATTATTATTAACTACCTACCTGTATTCCAAATTTCATAAAGAATTACAGTTCGATCTTTGGCCACATGGCTCATAGAACCGATAGCATAAAAGGTTCTCGAATGGCAACCACGAACGTAGCGTAGGACGGCCCATCACGAGGTGGACTGTCGACCAGCGAGCAACTGCTCGATGTCGCGTTCTATTTGGGGGCTGTGTTCAGCTGTGGACGTAGGACGGCTGATGATGATGATGATGGATTAACTGTTCGAAAGTTAAAGAAAGTTTATTCAAACATACATACACACAAACCTGATTCGTCCAAATTGATTTGGAGATCTCACTTCGCTCTGTCAAAATGTAGGTTTTTCTCATAAAATATCTTTCCCTTCTCATGTTCTTAAGTTCTTGTTTATACTGGGTGACATTAAACTGCATTTTTGCAAAGTGTCTGAAAATAAGCTCTCGGCTTTACTTAGCAGTATTTGAATGTTTGGTTATTAAAAATATAACTGTTTCATTTCCTCGCAATCGAAGTGAAAACCTAGTTTATACTACAAGGCTTTTTATCCTCTTCTTCAATACCTACCCTCGCCTCTACCTTTGGCTCGGGCGGATAAATGTCTCGGATTAAATAGCTTGTTTTCACGTGTTGTACAATCTACTGATAATCAATCTATTAATAACTAAAATTGGTAATTTATTTTTCAGACCGCACGAGCGCTTATTAGCTTCCGCCCTAAAACTGGGCACTCGTCTCAAATCCGCCCTAAAAGCGCAGGCCATAGACGGACAAGTGTTGGACCTGTTCACCAACCCTGACGATCCCGAGGGCGAGGGCATGGACAATGTCGACATACTGAAGTACTTGGACACGGTCGCCGCGGAACAGTCGCTGGGCGGACAAGACTTGACCACGTATAAGGTTGTGCTCACTCATGTCGAGACTAGATTGGTGAGTAGACATGTTCGCGAATGTTACGAAGAGAGTCTATAGTGCCCTTGACCAGGCAAAAAATAAAACGCTTATCTATCCCTTAATATTATCCGCGATTTCAACCTTTTTTAAATGCATACTTTTTTTTTAATATTAGCTACGCTTATACATCTTTGTTTTTTCAGTAATTCAAAGTTAAGCATCTGAACTGGTGGTTGTTGGTGCTGAAACTATGACAAATTGAAAATGCCCTTTTTCAAAAGCAAAATGCTTTCTTTAAAAAATCAAACGTATAAGTGTAGATTATATTCTATTCAAGCGATTGAAACTAATAACAAAAGATTTCACCACATTTTAGGGAGGAAGAAAGTGTTTTCCCCCAATACACAAATTCTATCAAAAATGGTATTATTAAAACTCACGATTAGCAATTCTCTCTATAGCTCGTACAGGGGATCGGGTAGAGGGAAGGAGATAGCAATAAATTTAATAAATATCTACTTTGCGAAGATCACGTCAAGCGACTATCCTCATAATAGGGCGGAGTACAGAGCGTTACAAGTTCGCAATCGTAAGGAGAAGCGCGGAACGCTACAATTTTGGAAAAGTATTGGATACGTTGAAGTTGCAGTGGGCTGGTCACATTTGTCGAAGAACGGACAACCTCTGTAGTAAAAGAGTTCTTGAGTGGAGGCTACGGCTTGGCAAACGTAGTGTAGGACGCCACCGGCCATGTGGAGTAACGACCTGCGGAATGCGGCCGGAAGAAACTGGATGAGAAGAGACGAAGACTATGCTATGTGGTGTTCATTGGGAGAGGCCAGCAGTGGACGAACACAGGCTGTTGACGATGAAGATAGGATACGCGGCTTAAAAGAGCACAAAGCGGTAGATGCTTTTGGAACGTCATTCATATTGATGTCTGCCTCGCGACAGTCGCGACAGAGATTCTCGTACAGTCGAACGAGTAATGTGGATGACAGTTACTTGTTATTCGCTTCGGGAAACATTGCCGACAATTTCGCTCGAGAAACTTCGCCAGTAGTCAGTTCTGTAGTCTACCTTGTCACTATAATGACCGCGTTCTGGGCGTGGTTGCTAATGGGTCGACTGCAAAGAGCAACGGCAAATATTTGTGTGAACCACAGGTATTTCTCTGAGCGTTTGTAGAACCATTGCGCTCGTAGTTCTTGATTCCGTAGAAACAGGGAATTATGGATAGGGCTCTGTTTTTTTTTAAACTATAATGCGATCTTTTAATACAATAAGTGTTGAACTCCTAGCAAGCCCCTCCGCGGCGCGGCACAGTGCGCGTATTCTCCCTCGCCGTGCATCGCGTGGAGCCGGGCGCAGCGGCGAGGCTGTGGACGGTGGAGCGGAGCGAGCACGACTTCCATCTGTTGCGGAGCAAGCTGCACGAGTTCCACGGAGACCGGCTTCTCATGGACCTCCCTCTGCCTTCTAGAAGGTGAGTGTTGAACCCCTAGCAAGCCCCGCCCGTTGCGGCTGTAGACGGTGTAGCGGAGCGAACCCCTAGCATTATTAATAATAATATTTTACAAATTTTACCCAAGACATAACGTCGTCTTCTCTAGCGATATTATCGAGTGTCACACCGTCATACAATCATACACTCTACATACACGCATTCTCATTTACACAAGTACCTACACGCTAAGAAAGTAAGTTCAAAGGGTATCACAAACTACAGACTCTAGTCAACATTAATAACGGAATATTATGTTCTTTAGCTCCGAGTTTCCAATATTTCGGCAAACACAACTTGCAAGCTCCAAGGTCACGAATAAACAATACATATAGACTAAAGAAAGTTCAGACATATATGAACGTAGTATGAGATATGAAAGATATGTAGATTACAATTTTTTTGACGATAGTTATGATTATTTTAGTAATCTATGTTCTGTTATTGTTTACTCTTTGATTAGTTTTATAAAGGACTTGCTGTGTCCTCGTCATTGCCCGCGTGTTCATTTCTCTGGGTTAAAAGTACCCTACGTGTTATTGTAGGGCCTAAAATACGTTTTTTTTTTAATTAGATCCTTCAGCCGTCTAAAAGATTGTTGACAATTGCTCGGTTTCTACTATTCGGATTGAGATATGAAGTACACCAGTCAAGACTTTTTTTTAACGATTTTAAATCAAAACTTAAGCTATCCAACAACCGCATTTTATTCCATTCAGTAGTTTTAATGTGAAACGCGAACAAACATCCAGACCGACAGACACGATTTTTAAAAACGTTATATTCTTAATAAGTAACTCATTTTAAGTCCTCGAGAGCATTTAAAAAAAAACTTCTTTGTACTTTTGTACACACTTTTTGTTACTGCATTATCATAAGTATAGTTACTTATATTTGCAAACCCCCTCTTTCAGAGACAACAGCCCCCTCGAAACCCTCCGCTACAAATACGAGGACTTTCTCCAGCGCTTACTACAGAAGCGCCTTCTGCAGACCAGCGAACTGCTGCGTATCTTCCTCACAGAAGACGGAGACTTCTCCATCGTGGTCCAAGCTTCAACCCTCAACGCGAACAGCACAGACCTGGTCAACATATACCAGAGTGTGACACACAAGCTGAGGAAGGAGAAGGGACAGCACCTGGAGAGCTTTCTGAGGAATCTGCTGGTATCCTCTGATATGGATCGGTATCAGGCTTTGTGAGTATACATAAACTCAATCAAAATGTGTCTTATAATAAAGCAATAAGTACGAAAAAGTCTGAATAAAAAAATAATTAAAAAAAAAAACTAGCGATCTTAAAATAAGCTACTGAACAAGTTTTTTTTTTTAAATCCTGTCTCTCTGTTTGTTTGACTGCATGTTTATTCGCGCATCACTTAAAAACTACTGGACCAATTGCGATGCGGCTTTCACTGTTGGATAGCTTAGGGTTAGACTTAAAAACTGGGGTACTTGGTATCTCAATTCAATGAATGTGGGCGCATTTTCTTTAAGAAAGAACACATTTTTGGTTAATTTTCCTCTCCGTTTTTCTTTAATAGCTTCCCTTAAGCGATGCAGTGTGGCTGCGTACGATGTTGCATTAATGTTGTCACCGTTTTGAATCGACTTCAAAAAATGAGGAGATTCTCAATTCGACCAGAATGTTTTTTGTGTATTCAATAAGCATAAATCCTTTCGAGTCCCAAATTACTGTAGCTATGAATTTTCCCGCTGATGGAACGACTTTGTATTTCTTTCGGTGATCTGACCCTTTTTGATGCCACTGCATGAACTCTTGTTTGCTTTCAGTTTCATAATGATGAACTCATCTCCAATAACTATTTACTGGCTCTTCACCACAGAGCTCTATAAAGTCGTTCAACAGAAGACTAGCTCACTTTTCTGAAGCGCGGTGAGCATTCGTGGCACTTATCTTGCACTGACTTTTGAAAGGTTGAGATGGTCGTGAAGAATAGTGTGTATGGTACCAATCGATAGGTTAGTCATCTCTGCTGATTCATCTTTACACGAGCATGTTCAGTACAATTTTTTCAACTTTTTCCTAGTTTGATTTCCGTGTTTTATCTAAATAAAAGATAAAACACGGAAAGCCTAAGCTACTGTATCCTCCCTGAGCGGGGGTCGTATTCAATGCTATCCCTACCTCGCTTAAATTCACTTGACCACTTTTGAACAGTTGATAAAGATGGAGCAGAGTCTTGGTAAACACACATCATCTCTTGATGGATGTTTTTTGTCTTTTTCGTTGCTTATTGAGGAACTTCATCACAACGCGGTGCTCGACTTTGGAAAACATTGTCGCATCACTCATGATAGTTGTCTGTAGCGGCGAGTACGGATTAATATGCAGTTGTCTATGATAGAGGTCGATTAAAAATAAACTAATGTTCAAAATACTACTAATAGATGGAGTTACCGTCCCCGTAAGTCTGGTTCACAAACTAAGGGAAGAATTTGGGTGATAATGCGGTTGTGATCACGGTTAGACAGAGATTGATTAGAGGCATGTGCCGCGCGAAGGCATGGATGTATGCGGATTCGAACCCCGTCTGTGATCCAAAGTTTTCCTTTAGGAAATTATTAGATAAGAAACTATGTAATGGTCACAATAAAATTAGACCAAATTTTTATATATACTCTCAGATAGTGTCATTATCTAATTGCATTTTATAATTACCCTTAAGATTAGTTAATCATATTGATACCGAGAACTTGTTGAACACCCCTTGTAAGTATAGATACAATCATTAACTAATCTGCACCAATAAAATAAAGGCTAAACTATTTCAGATGAACATAGGACACTTTTTTCACCGGGAAAATGCAAAATGGAAACTACCGGCGGGGTAGGGCAGAGTAGCTAGTTTCTATAGAAATCGCCAAGAGGAGCCTCAAATTAAGAAAAATATATAGCTCCGGACGCCACCCCCCCACCCCCCATAGCATAAGAAGCATTTTGATTACATGTTTTCAAACATAACAACCGCATCAAATTTGGTCCATTTGTTTGGGAGCTCCCCTTTCTCCGCTCCCGTCCCTAGTTTCTATAGAAATCGCCAAGAGGAGCCTCAAATTAAGAAAAATATATAGCTCCGGACCCCACCCCCGCTCTCCCCCACCCCCCATAGCATAAGAAGCATTTTGATTACATGTTTTCAAACATAACAACCGCATCAAATTTGGTCCATTTGTTTGGGAGCTCCCCTTTCTCCGCTCCCGCCCCTAGTTTCTATAGAAATCGCCAAGAGGAGCCTCAAATTTAAAAACCCCCGTCCCCTTTATTATTATTTATTTTAGATACGCCAATAAGGTAACATCATCATCATTATCATCAGCCCGTGCTCGTCCACTGCTGGCCTGCATAGGCCTCTCCCAATGAACGCCACAGAGCTCGATCTTCGGCTCCTCTCATCCAGTTTCTGCCAGCCGCCTTTCGCAGGTCGTCACTCCACCTGGCCGGTGGGCGTCCTACACTACGTTTGCCAAGAAGCGGTCTCCACTCGAGGACACGTCTACCCCAGAGGTTGTCCGTCCTTCGAGAAATGTAACCAGCCCATTGCCACTTCAGCTTGCTTATCCTTTGAGCTATGTCGGTGACTTTGGTTCTCTGGCGGATACCAAAAAATACGTTTACGTTACATTTGAAAAAATACGCGACGAATGGTGAACCTCATCCTTTTGGAAGTTTATTAAAACTATCGTTTAATTTTCCAGAAAACATGGCACAGCGCGCGACGTAGAAGAAGCCCTAGAAGTGTGCGAGGACATTCGCGTCGAGCCAACGCTAATGAAACGTCACAAGAGGGACATCCGAGGGGGCGTGTTCGGGGACAACTGGGGTGTAGGGGACACGACCGTGGTCACCATGGACAGGGAGCATCAGACGTCTGTGGTCGGCTTCACTCAGTGCTGCATGTACCTGTGTAAGTATTGCACTCAGCAAAGATATTCGTGTCGAGTTAACACTAATGAAACGTCACAACGGCACTCGTAATGGCGAACCGAACCGCCTTTCATCCATCTCCCTCTTTCGTTGGCTTCTCGTTCTCATGCGGTCTTTGTCTTCCCTTGGTGTAACAGGCATTATTTTACACCTAATTGTTACGAGCTGGGGTTCTGATAAAATTTATTTAGCACAATGAAACCAAAAAAAAACACTTTTGCTCACAACAACCACAAATGAAACTAAAGCAACAAATAACACTAAATCACTTTTTACTGTACACACTTATCACTGAACTCAACTATACCACTGTATATTCGCTTTGTGTAACTTCGATCGTACTCGTAGCTAAGCCAAAAGAAGACTGACAGTTTTTTTTGTATTTTAATAATATGCTGTTGGTCTATAGCTGACCTCAGCGTCACCGGACTGGGTGGGCGCGATAGGGCTCCGCTGCAATACGTGACGCAGAAAGAGAATTCCAAAGTTAAAACAAGAATGCGTCTAGCTCAAGGGCACCAGAGGGTACGAACCTCGGCTTGGGCCGTCGCCTAGATTACGATGGTTGGATATTATATTCCTGGATCGCTAGTATTAGTTGTGATCCAGGGGGCCCTGGCAAAATGGCTTGGACCACTTTGTATAATCTAAAAAACTGACCCCGATTCCGAATACAACTTTCGAGAAGAATCGGCAAGAAACTCGAAGGCGAATAATTGATTAATTACTGGACTTTCGACCTCACCGGCGACTGGCTGGCTTAGCCGATGCCTGCTGTATTTATACCCAGAGCCGCTGGACGCGCATGTCCCGCGCTCTCTGGAAAATGCACGTAGGCACGCGCCACTTTGCGTCATCGAACCCCGGCTTCTAGAACATTCTGGTACCAACTGGAGACGTCCAGAACCTTCCACACCGTCCGACCACTTAGTAGCTGCTGGAACGATACAGAGCGATCTTACTAGAATCTACCAGAGACTTACCTTCTAATATATGGTCATGTGTCTCAATCTAGCCTACGGTTGCCAGGAAGAGGCCGCTGCTTAGCGATAAAGCCGCCGATTACGCAATTTATTAAGTTTATTTTCAATTTTATTTTGGTGCAATCTATCTTTTTCTAAGAATCGATCGGCGTAACAATACTTTGAGTTTGTCTTTTCCCCTTTATTTCAGTGACGCAGATAGTAAAGGCTCGCGGCGTCGTCACCAACATCATCGGTACCGTATTAGGGTTCGCTCGGGAGAAGGCGGACGGAACCTTCGACCAGTACCTCAACAGTGCGCTGCGGGACCTTCTGTCGGAGCGGACGCTGGCACATCTCATACGATTGGGACATAGTGAGTATGTTTTGAATAAGTTGAGAAGGTTTATAAGTTTAGGGTGAGTCTGTCTGTGGCATCGTAGCTCCCAAACAAATGGACCGATTTTGATACGGTTTTTTCTGTTTTAATGCAGATGTGACCGAGGTGGTTCTTAGCTTTAAATAGGGAGGAGGATTTGGGGTCGTATCTTCCAATAGAATGGACCTATTTTGATGCGTTAGGTTTCTATTTGAAAGCTGATGTGATTGGGATTGTTCTTAGCTATAATGGGTGGGACGGGAGGTCGTTATCGTAGCTCCCAATCGACATTTTGATGCGTTTTTTTTTGTTGAAAGCTTATAATGATCGAGCAGGTTCTTAGCTATGGAGGGGCTCCCGGGCAGGGGGGGGCTTAGTTATATAGGTACTTTTTTAATTTGTGATTGTTTAAAGTAGAGAGGCTTTGTTAGCGTGACGGGCGCGCTGCGACTACGTTTCTATGTTCATAATTATTCATGTCACAGCGACAAGCGACCGTTCGTAAAAACATGTAGGAAACTAACCATAATAAAGTAGGTAAATGCTTAAGGCGTTACAATAGTTTGTTTGTTTGGGGAGCTTTCACGCGATAACGGCAGGACGGATTTTGATGAAACTTGGAAAGGAGATAGCTTCTACCCTTGAATAACATAGGATACTTTTTATCCAGGAAAATTGTAAGTTTCCACGGGAAAAATGGAAAAACTGCAAAAATTATGATTACTCGCTGTAAGAAACGGTTGCCATGGAAAAGGAATAACAAGTATGTCAAAAAACATTAAGAGTGGTGCTATACTTACTTTTGCATTGGTTTTTAATATCCTAGAAGAACATAGGATGTTTTTTTTGCGATAAACAGTAGTCCGCGCGGACGAAGTCGCGGGCGGGAAAACTAATATTAAATATTTGTTTCCGAGTCATGGATGTAATATTCGTATCTATGTATGTTTATCCGTTATCTAGTGCTCATAGTACGGAGTATCCTAGTTTGGGGCTAGGTAATTGTCCTGAATACATTTATTTAGAAAATAACTAGCTATGCACGCACGCGGCTTTGCCCGCGTGGTCATTTCTCTGGATTAAAAGTTGTATTATTTCAGAAACAAAAGTACCTATAAAATATCAAATTTCCTTCAGCCGTCAAATAGTTTTATATCGATTGCTTGGCTTCTACTCATCGGGTTCAGATATCAAGTGTACCAGTTTTTAAGTCAAAACGCATCGCAATCGATCCTGTAGTTTTAACGTGATGCGTGAAAAAACAACAATACAGATACGATTTAAAAAAAAACTTTCTTATTAATCCTAGACATTTTTTTATTATCTTTATTGTACAGATCTTTATTTTTCGGTACTTACTGCGTTATAATACGTATACAAGATTCTAGAGTAAACTGCCAGGTCCCATACATTTCTGGCCATGATTGCAGGTCAAATTTTCGGCAAACGAGCGTCCATCCCGCGGAACGACGCCGGTCAACAGCGTGAGCTGGCGCGGAAGCAGCTGCTGCGCGCCGTGCCCGCCGCCGCCACCGCGCTGTTGGGAACGGGGCTGCCCGCCGCACTCAACCAGGCGTTCGATCTGGTGCAGAGACCGGAGCTGAATAAACAGGTATTTATTTATACTTATAATAAAGCAGTAAGTACCAAAAAGCCAGTACAATGAAGCTGTTAAAAAAATATTGTTCTAGGGTACTTAAAATAAGTTACTGTAAACAGTTTTTTTTTAATCTTGACCGTCTGTTTTTCACGCATCACGTAACAACTACTGGACAGATTGCGATGCTGTTACAGCTTATGTTTCGACTTAAAAACTGTTGCACTTGGTATTTCAATCCAATGAATAAAAGCCGAGCAACCGATACAAAAAACTATTTGACGACTAAACAAAATTTGGTAATTTGTGCTTAGGTACTTTTGGTCCTGGAATAATACCTAAGCAACTTTTAACCCAGAGAAATGACCACCAGTGGCATAGAAAAACTATACATGGTGTATTTTTGAGATGGGGCCGTATTAACGATAAATAAAAGGCCCAAGTTTAGTACGACAAGAAATTGGAGAATGCGAGTTCCGCGGCTTCGAAAATACTAATATTACAAAGTAAAACTTAAAATATCAAGCGGCTAGCTCCGTTCGTGTGTGCTACCGACATTGCACCAATAACTTAAAATATCAAGCGGCTAGCTCCGTTCGTGTGTGCTACCGACATTGCACCAATAACTTAAAATATCAAGCGGCTAGCTCCGTTCGTGTGTGCTACCGACATTGCACCAATAACTTAAAATATCAAGCGGCTAGCTCCGTTCGTGTGTGCTACCGACATTGCACCAATAACTTAAAATATCAAGCGGCTAGCTCCGTTCGTGTGTGCTACCGACATTGCACCAATAACTTAAAATATCAAGCGGCTAGCTCCGTTCGTGTGTGCTACCGACATTGCACCAATAACTTAAAATATCAAGCGGCTAGCTCCGTTCGTGTGTGCTACCGACATTGCACCAATAACTTAAAATATCAAGCGGCTAGCTCCGTTCGTGTGTGCTACCGACATTGCACCAATAACTTAAAATATCAAGCGGCTAGCTCCGTTCGTGTGTGCTACCGACATTGCACCAATAACTTAAAATATCAAGCGGCTAGCTCCGTTCGTGTGTGCTACCGACATTGCACCAATAACTTAAAATATCAAGCGGCTAGCTCCGTTCGTGTGTGCTACCGACATTGCACCAATAACTTAAAATATCAAGCGGCTAGCTCCGTTCGTGTGTGCTACCGACATTGCACCAATAACTTAAAATATCAAGCGGCTAGCTCCGTTCGTGTGTGCTACCGACATTGCACCAATAACTTAAAATATCAAGCGGCTAGCTCCGTTCGTGTGTGCTACCGACATTGCACCAATAACTTAAAATATCAAGCGGCTAGCTCCGTTCGTGTGTGCTACCGACATTGCACCAATAACTTAAAATATCAAGCGGCTAGCTCCGTTCGTGTGTGCTACCGACATTGCACCAATAAAAATAATTTACGCGCACTCTCCAAGTGCAACTTTATTTGTTTTAAGCGGCACATAACAAAAGACGTTTTGGAAAACAATTTTAAAAATTAACACAAGTATCTTATAGTTTTAAATATTATACCACAAATTACATAGAAAAATAGTAGTTTTTCTAACAATAAAAAACACAAAAATAGGTATATATTGCACTTGTGACGTGCGTCTCCTACAGGGCCGTAAGGGCTAGGTACCTTAACCGTTGTTAATACAGAAAAACATTCGTAGGAGACTGACCTTAACTTTTGGCGATATTTTAACTGACATTCGCAGATTTTGGAAATTTAAATGTACTGTCAGCAAAAAAATATGATGCGAATCGATCCTGTTTCTTATAAGAATCAATAGTCTCTACCGGAACAACTATTATGGGCAAGCGTGTTGCTTAGATTACCATCAGGCAATAACTTGCTGGTCTTGTTACTCAATCGCATAAAAAAACAGACTTGACTAATTTCGTGGGTGGCTGAGTGACTGTACGCAGTTACCCCCACTAGTTTTCCTTTTGCTCGACTCGTGCCGATGTTTATACTCGTGAAATAGTATGGAGAAAAAGCTAAATTGATCTACATGAAATGAGAAACACCATTGTGATATTTAATTTTATAAGAATTTATACAGAAACTAGCTGTGCCTGCGGCTTCGCTCGCGTGGTCATTTCTCTAGGTTAAAATTACTCTATGTGCTATTCCAAGACCTACAATAAACAATTGATCAAAATTCCTTCAGCCGTTTAAAGTTTTTATCGATTGCTCGGCATCATTGGATTACGATACCAAGTACCCCAGGTCTTGGTCAAACCCTAAGCTATCCAACACTGAAAACTGCATCGCAATCGGTCTAATAGTTTTTACGTGATGCGCGAACAAACATACAGACAAACAAACAGACAGACACGAATTTTAAAAATGTTGTATTCTTGTTCAGTAGCTCAGACCAATTTTTTAAAATTATCTTCTTTGTACAGACTTTTACGTTATTATTGCCTATCCTTATCCTATGAATTATTCCAGTACCAAAAGTACCAATATAGGTACCTACCTACCTACCTGTGTTAACAACCTTCAGTGGCGATCCGTCATGGTCGTGATAGGTTAAAAGACGAAGGCGAGAGCGTAGCGAGCATAAAGCCCCATTATAGCTAAGAACCATCTTGTTTACCTCAGCTTTGAAACATAAAAACCCGCAGTTAAATTGGTCCATTCGTTTGAAAGATACGATTCTCACCCCCTCCCCTTTTTCAACTCCCCCCCCCCCCTTTTTTCAATTCCCCCCCCTCCCATATAGCAAAGGAACATGATGAACCATCTCGATCACATCCTTTTTAAAACATAAAAAACTGCATCAAATTTGGTCCATTCATTTGGGACCTCTGAACTTCACCATATCCCCCCCCCCCCTTATTTTAGCTAAGACAAATATTGTTTACCTCAGCTTTGAAACATACAAAATCGCAGCTAAATTGTTTGATTCGTTTGAAAGGTACGATTCTCATCCCCTTTTTCTCGAAACTCCCCCTTTTCTCGAACCCCCCCCACCCCATATAGTTAAGAACCATCTCGATTCAAACATAAAAAACCGCATCAAAATCGGCCCATTTGTTGGAGATCAACGATCCTAACCCCCCACCCCCCACCCCACCCCACCCCCCCTCCTCCCTCCCATTATAGCTAAGAACCATCTCGTTTACCTCAGCTTTCAGATATAAAAAACTCGCAGCTAAATCGGACCATTCGTTTGGACGCTACGATTCTCACCCCCTTTTCTCGCCCCCCCCCCCCCCCACCCCATATAGCTAAGCTAAGAACCATCTCGATCACATAAGCTATCAAACAAAAAAAACCGCATCAAAATCGGTCCATTCGTTTGGGAGATTTTTTATGAGGGTGCCACAAACACACACACACACACACACACACACGCACGCACGCACACACGCACACACACACACACACACACACACACACACACACACACACACACACCCTCTCACACAGTGATACACACCCTAAACTTATAATACCCGTCTCTTTGTTCGGGGGTTAAAAATGTAAAACAGTAAGCAGTTTAGTTAACAATAAAAACAGCCGCAAGAGGTCGCTTTTTTATGAGGGAATGTAAATTATGTATGATAATTTATTTCTTTTTTAAACATGCACTTCAGGTAAAACTAACAAATTTACAAAGTAAAAAAAAAACAAAGTAAATTGCCAGAATTCTTTTCTGTTTTTGAGTTTTTTCTAAATTATCTGTATTTGAATTATTGTGACCTATTTTGTTGTAAAAATTTGACGGTTTAATTCAGGAAAAAAAAAGGATTGAAATTGTAAAAATAACGCATAAAATATGTAAATGCATAAAAATATGGAACAAAACATTTTTATAAGTACGTGATTTCGATCCACGCACCTCTGGGTTGGCAGGCAGAAATGCTCCCACTAAACCAGACAGTATAGTGGCGAGAGGGTCGAAATTATGATACCCTTTTAATGTTTTATTTATATTACATTCAAATTACCATAACTTTGAATACCTATCCCGCAGGAACCCTGTATTTTTTGGGGATAAAAAGAATCCATAATTTTAATACATAATATGTACTTTGACTGTGCCAAGTTACATCAAACTCTGACCAGTAGTTTCAGCGTAATATGTGTTCTTTTAAATAACTTTTAACCCCTATCTTGCGGGAACTCATGTTTTTTTCGGTATAAAAATTATTCTAAATGTTAATCCATAACATAAGCTATGATTGTGCCAAGTTGCATCAAAATCCATCTGGTAGTTTCAGCGTGATGCGTGTTCAAAGAGACAGACAGACAGACAAAAATTAAAAAAATATCCTTTTTGCACTCTATATCGATTTTGAAGTTTATCTCAATAATAATTTTCAAAAAAAAAAATGTACTGATTTAGCCCAGTTACAGTTTTATTATAGTATAGATAAACAAAATAGCTCAAAAAATTTAGTCAATAAAACCATCAAACATCGCAAACGCACATGTATGTACGATTTTGTATATATTGCTAAGACCCCTGAGAGTAGTTTATATCCAAGTTTGCAACACTGAAAATCCTGTGCTACTCCCGTGGTGCTCGAAATTCTGGGACTTTTGTCCGTTTTTTCGAAAAGCCTACCTTAAGAGCGGCCAACTCGCCAAACGTTTCATACAAACGCTCATACGTGATTATGGCGTTTTAACCCATTTTTCTTTGTTTATTTTTAACTAACAGGTATTTTGTACACTGTGTGTAGGTTCCTACTAAAGCAAAAAATATAAATATGGAGAAACAAATTCAGTACAAGCCTCCAAAAACGTGCGTTTTCTTACGAATTTTACCTGAACTTTGGCCGTTCATAATGTACTCATAAATTGTAAAAATAAGGAAATTATCTTTGTAGAAACCTTGCACATGTAATGGAGATTCTAAATGAAAAACATTTATTTCACAAACTTTTAAGGATTACTCAAAAGCACGTATTTCCTGGAACAAGTTTTATGAAATTTCAATGTTGTTATTAATGTTATAATACGGAAGTTTCCGAATGCTAACCGAGCGGTCAGAAGCTATCTCTCTTTTTTTGCTTTGTCTATTTTTCAAATATTACGCTGGATGAAACAACATGCTTTTCAACCATGGTCGCGCAGACGATAGACCGACCGGGAAGGGCCCCGGTCTTAAGGAAGCGATTTTCGGGTATCTTTATCGGTATACTTTTTGTAAAGCAAACTAAATTTTCTATAATTTGCGCATTGCGAGCTCTCTAGGTCCATTGGTAGGTAAAGCCAGTAAAAGAAAAGCATATTTTGATAATTATCGATAGGGTCATTTCCAAGACGCGTACTGGCTAATGATCCTAGAGAAAAGTCATGTCATGAGAGAAGAATTTGTAGAAAATTGTATTAGCTTCAAATTGATTTCAACATGGTGCCTCTTGGCCTCATAGTTTAAACAAATAATTGTATAACGTCGAAAATTGGGAAAATGATGAAAATGTCGGGGCTGCACTATTTTGTATAGAGTAATGGTAACCACATTTACCGCTCGTATTGAACACAAAAGCCGTTAAATCGGTCCACCGAACAAAATTGGTGTAGTATTTTCTGAGATAATTGTGGTCAAACATATGCGTTTGGTGATTTTCTTTCATAATGTTATGTAGTTATTAAATTATAGTTACAAATTTATTTTTATTTTTGTTCCAGCTCGTGTACAACCTCCTTGACCTGTGCATAGCGGAGTTGTTCCCGGAATTGAACAATGACAGCCTCGCCAAGGGGCCTAAGAGTTGAGGACATGCAGGATCATATTTGGATAGCAGTTATATGTGTATATTAGGAGTTAGGCCCTTTTTGATATCAGATGTATTTGTAAAACCATGGGTGTAAAATATCATTGTTCACTGACACCTCGCTGCCTCTATAAAACCATGCCCTTTTATATAGTAATTATTTGAAATAAAACCAGACGAAAACACTGAAAACTGAATTTCATAAAAATATGGGACCACTGTAGGGAGGTTTCTACTCTTTGAAATAATAAATAATCTTCCTTTTTGAATTAGGTTTACATTTTTAAATCCTAAATCGTGGTTCACTATGTTAAAATCAAGGATCTTTATAAACCATGTAGAAGTTATAAATTCCTTGGTCAAATGTACCTATTTGACACTTGCGTGTTTATGATATGAGGTACTGCTGGCCTCTGATGTCAGAGTTTGTCAGGCCGCCCGAGGGCCATTGCCATGGCTTAACGACTGCTATTAATCAATAATAGCCGGGGCCGACAGCTTAACGTGCCCACCGATGCATGGATCGATAGAAAACCACACATAATTTAGAAAAGTCATTGGTGCGGAGCTGAGTACCTAACCCGGTATCGTTGGATTCTAACTCGCACCAGTATACCGCTTGGTTACCATCACTCTATTTGACACTGTGAACTCGTGTGAAGCACCGAGCTCAAACCCAACTTTTTTCTGAATCTCATCCATAAGAGCCATTTTACCACAACTGCCCAAAAAATTAGTAATGTTTTATTTTTGTATGTATGTGAGTTAACTTAGATGTATGGGGAATCGTTAGAATCCTTACATCATCCCAAGTGACATAGGCTATATATTTTTATAAGCTCTCATTGGCTGCGCATGCTACTCTTCTGGTGAGGTGGTGAGTCTAACATATCTTTGTCATTTGGTAGCTTATATTAAAACATTGGATCTCACGTAATTATGTATACGTATGGGAACATAAATAAACTTTAATTCTTCAGTATTAAATATACATGCCATTATTATACATATTTCATAACTTTATGCATGGACTCTCGCACAATGTCTTCAGGCACCACTAACTCCAACTTTTGATTTTTATTATGTAATTATGGAAGTATTTCTGTAGTCTTGAACCATTATTGTAATGAACTTTTTATATTTTCGGATTTATACGTAATAATTGATTGAATGTCAACTGCTTAAATTTCTTATTTTCTAGAAAAAAAAATAGCCCAACACGATGATCAAAATGTACTTTCATACAAGAATGTTTTTTTAACATTGCCTGCATAGAAATACTTCGCTATATATATCTTAGTTTTAAAAGATGTTAAATATTCATTTAGTTTTAATTGTAAAGAAGTCTATGGTCTTAACAATCTTTGAATGCAGTATTTCTTTATCTTAAAATATATATGATGACATTGTAACTCACTTTTGATCTACTCATAACTTGAACTGTGACAAAGTAAAACTAGTTAAATTATATTTACAAGTAAGGCTTTTCAATTTTATATAAATTAATAGGAAATAAAATTTAAGTCTCATGAACTCAACGATGTTAACTTTATTTAAAGCAGCATATATTTAATGTAAATACTGTAATGGGTAGCATATTATATTTTTATATTAATTTAATTATTAATCACTATCAGGAGAGCCCACGGTTGTAATAAATGAGAAAACTGAAATTTGTGTATTTTAGTGTAGATTTGGAACGTGAAATACATTATTTTGACTAACCAGTATTTTCGTTGATTACCTCGTAATTGATCGCCCTTGTAGATTTTCGCGGTGTGATAAAAACCGTAGATGTAGACAAAATAATTATTATAATTCGTCATATTTTTATATGAATATGACGAATATAACATTAACATAGTTATTGCCACACCACCTAACACGTTTTTAGCAATTTACTTTCTATCCTCAGGTACACATACAGATGGCGTACATTTGTAATGGAAAGGATAGTGAGGTGGTCACGAATCTCGACCCTCAGTACCCCTAGTACGAGTTTTTATAGTTTTCGAAAACTAAATGTACATACTTTCGTTTATTTCTAGGAGATAATAACCCTTTCGGGACGGTCCAATGTAAGATCGAGCTTATCTCAACAGGAAAACAGACTTATGTTCGTAGAGGACGGGCCCTGTTTCACACGATTGTTCATGCAGTGGTCCTTCCCCTACCGTTTTATTATTATTATTCTTAGCCTACAGTGCAAAACCATTCCATTGGTGCCATACAATTATTGGCCTGGATGATATTCAGCCATTCAATCAAATAGCTAGGCAAATGATTTGGATAGATCACGTTTAACTACATGCATAAGCTATTCATTTAAATTTAGTTCCACTTTCTGCCACCTGGCGCTGAAGTCCATACACTGTTAATATTATATACGTAGTATCGCTTCTTAGTCTGTGGTCAATATGGCGTCGGCAAGCAAAAAATTTGCTGGTGTTTCTCACAGATTGATTGCTGTACGCCAAAAAATGGTACAATGGAAGAGTGTTGCGGTTATAAGGTGGAGATCAGCTTGTGTGGTATTAGTGGAAGTAAAGAAACGTGTGCTCTTGACTCTGTTTATTGATAGACTGGCTTCACACAATGAAAACATGCATTTTAACGATAGTAGTAGCTACATAGATAGAAATCAATTGGGTCTGTATGTACGTCCGTCAATGTGAAACTAATTCTTCAAACAAGAAAATAACTGAACATAAACCGCCCACCAAAGGACTATATGAGTCCTTTCAGAACTAAAACAAACAATTAAGTAACATTAACATCACGCAAGGTGGGTAATGGTATGAATATATCTACAATAAAATCATTCAGCGTCTATGGGTAAAGCGCATAACTTTGATACACATCGTAATCATTGATACACTGCATTGTCTCCGCTTGACCGTGTAAACTCTGGTGATATTGTCTGGCCCTGGATGTTTGTCTATTATTCTTCCAAGGGCCCATTTGCCTGGCGGCAAATTGTCTTGTTTTATTAGCACAATGTCTCCCTTGCTAAACTCTTCTGTCCGCTTTAGCCATTTAGGTCTTCGCTGTAGTCTGGACAGATACTCTTTCTGCCATCGACACCAGAAATCACTGCAGTTTTTGGCAATATTGCCATCGTGACAAATGGCTAACATTTATTCCACTTAGGCTTGGACTGGGCACTGTGAGCGGTGCCTCTCCAATCATGAAATGTCCAGGGGTTAATGGCTGGATATTTTGATCACATTCAAGGTCAATTGGGCACAAAGGACGACTATTTAAGCAAGCTTCGATCTCGCAGAGTACCGTGGACATCTCTTCAAATGTAAGGTTTTTATTAAGGATCCGCTTTAAATGGTACTTGATCGATTTGACCCCTGCCTCCCAGAGGCCTCCGAAGTTCGGTGAGTATGCAGGAATGAAGTGCCATTGCGTGCCGTGATTTGCGAGTGTATCACTTTATCTCTCCATCAAATTGGAGATGAGCTTATCTCCAAGCTTCGATAAGTTCTCTATTCGCTCCAACGAAAGTTCGGCCTTGGTCACTCCACACGTGAGCACATTTTCCTCTGCGTGAGCAGAACCGTTTGAACGCCCTGATGAATGCTTCCGAAGTCAAATCGCCGACCAGTTCTAGGTGAATCGACTTTGTCGACATACATATAAAAATGGCAATGTAAGCCTTAACAGTTTTTGCTCCTGTGCCCTTGTTCATTAAGATCTGGAAAGGGCCCGCAAAATCCACCCCTGAATTCACAAATGGCCGAGATGGAGTTACACGAACCTTCGGTAGGTAAGTCTCCCATGATCTGAACCCTCGGCTTGGCACTTTGTTTAGCACATATCAAACATTTATGTACGTATTGTTTGACAAGTCCCTTTGCTCGCAGTATCCAGTATTTGGACCTGCCCAGCATCAATTGTATTCCTCCGTGTAATGTCTTGACATGAGCATCAGCAACGATTAACGAGGCAAGCTTGCTTTCTTTTCCTAGTATAATCGGATATTTGCTTTCTTCCTCCATCGTGTGTGCATGTCTCAGTCTTCCACTGACTCTTAAGATCTCATTAGCATCCAAATATGGATTCAGTGACCTTAGCTTACTGGTTCCTTTCACTTGTTTCTTTCTCTTAAGTGCCTCTATCTCTTCTGTGAATTCTTTTCCTTGTGCTATTTTTATACTGGTCTTCAGTGCATCTTCTAGTTCCTCTGTTGTAAAACTTGCATCTATTTGTTCTTGTCGCTTTTTGTGATTCAGAAATCTTTTGCAATAGCAAATCGCTCTCAAAAGTTCCTCCAGTGTGGTAAACTCCTCCAATTGTTTCGACATCTTATTTTCTATCTCTTCCTCGTTTTTTGTCATAAGTAGTGTTTGTATAGTCTTGTTCCGTTGTTCTAAATCTGTAGGTATGATATTTGGTCTTGTAAATTGTATTTCTTCTTTCGATAACCATTCAGGTCTCTTCCACCAAAGATCACCTTTCTTTAAATCTTTTATTAGCATGCCTCTAGTCGCTATGTCTGAAGGATTGTCTTTAGATTGAACGTGATGCCATTGACTGCTGTTCACATTTGACGTGATTTCAACAACACGGTTGGCAACAAATGGTTTCCATCTTGAGGGCTCTCCAAATAGCCAAGAGATGACTATGGATGAGTCAGTCCAAGCAAAAACTTGTGATGCTGGAATCCTCATTGCTTGTGTAATTTGTTTTAATAGTCTCGAGAGAAGCAAAGCACCGCATAATTCTAGTCGTGGTAAGGATATCGTTTTTAGTGGTGCTACTCAAGTCCTTGCAGCAATTAGTGTCGTCTTTAGGGAACCATCTTGGTTTGTTACACGGCAAAAAGCCAAAGCCACGTAGGCATATATAGAAGAATCGTAAAATCCATGAATTTGTATGGATTCTCTATCCGTAGTGGATGTTCCAAGTCATCTGTCGACTTGAATATCATTTACGATAGTTAGGTCTTGCCGTATTTTGATCCATTCTTCTTTTAGCGATAGTTTAAGGTCTTCGTCCCAGGTGACCTTCTCAAGCCACAGTTTTAGGATGAGAATCTTCGCCATCACTATGCAAGGTGAAATCCAGCCTAATGGGTCAAATAGCTTCTGTAAGTCGAAAAGGATAGTGCGCTTCGTGATCACATCGCTGATAGGAGGTAAGTTCAAGCTGTACTCAAATTGGTCTTGACCCAGATTCCATCGTGTACCTAGTGCCTTTATTACACCATCCACTTTGAGATCAACGTGGGCGTTGGTTGATCGTTCGCTGGGTTCTATACCTTGCATGAACTTAGTACTATTCGAAGACCATTTCTTTAACTTGAAGCCACCTCTTCGAAGAAGTTCCCTTAAGTCTTGGCTCACTTGAATGGCTTCTTGTAGCGAGTCACAGCCAGACATCAGGTCGTCGACGTAAAAGTCCTCTTTTAGAATTCTTGCTGCATTAGGATACTTTTCGCCTTCGTCGACAGCCAGTTGCATAAGTGTCTTTACCGCCAAGTAAGGCGCTGAAGCCGTTCCGAAGGTGACAGTTAACAGCCTGTAGTCTTTGACAGTTTCTAATGGATTATTCCTCCATACGATTCTTTGATAATCTGCGTGGTCTTTATGTATGAGAATCATTCTATACATCTTTTCGATGTCGGCGACGAAACATATTGCATGAGTCCGCCATCTCATTATGAGACTTCGAAGGTCTTCTTGCAGAGTTGGTCCTTGTAGAAGTTCATCGTTCAGAGCGACACCAGATTCACGGGATGACGCATCAAAAACGATTCTCGTTCGAGAAGACTCCTTTTCTTCCGGGACCACGGCGTGATGAGCTAAGTACACTGATTTATTCTCCTTTTCTAGTCTTGGTACTTCTTCTATATGATTTAGTTCTTTGTATTCGTCTATCACCTTCTTGTAGTCTTCCTTCAGCTTTGTATTTTGATCAAACCTTCTATCCAATTGCTTGAATCTTCTTAAGGCTCGGCTTCTAGTGTTTTCTTCCGGTGATTTTAATTCGTCTGTTTTAAATGGTAGCTGGACTATGTATCTTCCTTCTTTATTTCGTGTATGTGTCTTTTCATAAATATCTTCACATTAACTGTTCTTCTCTTGTTAGATTTGTTTTCGAATCTGTATCAATTTCCCATATTGTTTTCAGTAAATCATGGATATTTACTTCATCATGTGTGATGGCCGACAAGGACTTTTCTGTTGTATGTAATTTCATATTAGTTCCTCCCATTATTATCTATCCCAGGTTGGTTCTTTGCGCGCATGGTGTACCCAGGGGACCCTTGATTAGTCCTTGTTGCAGTATGGTTGAGTACTCTTCAACACCCAATAACAAATCCATGGATCCAGATTTATAATAGTTTGGATCTGCCAAATTGAGGTTTTTCAGGTGTGGCCATTCACTTGCCGGCTTAGCCTTTGAAGGTATATTCGTTGTTAAATGCCCAGACATAACGTAGGCTCTCATAGGCAGCTCAAAATCAGTTCCCAACGTGACAGAACCTGAATCTCGACTTCCTGCCGTACTCGTAACTTCATCGACTCCATACCAGTGACTATAAGATTTACTTGCTTGCGTTCGAGTTTCATGGCCGAGCCGCCTTTTCACTAATTAAACTAGTTTGTGATCCTGGGTCGATGAGCGCCTTTAGCACAGTGGTGTGTCCATTGTCACCCTTAATTATCACCACTGCGGTGGCCAGTAAATTTATTTTACGCTCATCTTCTTCGTGAGACGCGATCGATGTATGCACTTGCTTCTTTCTACATCTGCTTGAGTTGATGACGTCAGTTGGATAGGTTCCATAGATAATGCCGACGCATCTGGTTTCCTTGATTGATGGAGAAGGGTGTGGTGGCGTCTTTTGCATATTCGACAGGATATCGACAAACGACATTTGAAAGCCGTATGCCCTGGAGTCAGGCAATTGTAGCAGAGCTTGTTACTTTTTACGTATTGACTTCGTTCGGAAGGTTGCATGTTGGTAAACACCTTACAATGGCACAGAGTGTGATTTTCTTTACAAATTGCACAAGACTTCTCTGTAGTTGTGGACACATGGAAAACTTTTTCTCTTACTGTCTTCTTGTAGCTGAAGGTGCATGGACCATGATCCATGGTACGAAACTTGGCTTCTAAAAACTTCTTCATATCTTCCCACTTCGACAGCTCTTCTCCACTTTTATTATAGGAAAACTGTTCCCACTCTTTATGTGAATCGGCGTCCAACTTCTGCACGACCAGAAATATTATTATTGGATCCCATGAATCGGTAGATACACTAAGATTTTCTAGACTATTCATGACTTCTGTGGTGGTATCCAGAATTGACTTCAACTACGGGGATGTTTGTGCCGTACATTTCTTTTGTCGAAATAATCGCTTCAATAGGGAATTTACTATAAGTCGCTTATTGGCAAACCTTTGTGTAAGTGTGGCCCAAGCCTGTTCGTAATTTGCATCCGTCATTTGTATGTGTCTTATTAAGGCTGCTGCTTCACCCGTAATGCTTGTCTTTAAATAGTGTAGTTTCTGAACATTCGAAAGGGACGAGTTGTTGTGTACCAGAGATATAAACATGTCTTTATAAGCAGGCCACTCTTCGTACGATCCCGTAAATACATTGGATCGGGGGTAATTTCGCTTGTATGCTGTTTGATGGTGTTTCCAAAGACGTGTCCGTGCTTCGGCGTTCGTCAGAAGGAGTAAGCATGTCCTTCAAGTCACCAATCATATTTAAATACAAATCTTCGTAGATGTAAAACTCATCGTTAGCGAAAAATGGTAACTTGCTTCGTTGTTCTCGATTGGTACACTTCAATAAATCTTGGTGAGTTGTTTTGAAAGTAGCCCAATATTGTTCAATGCATTGTATACGCGTTTCTATGTAACCACTTGTTAAACGTTGTTTGGGGTATTTTTTCAAGTTAACTTGTGTTTTCTTTAATAAGTCCGCTGTATTGTCCAAAATGGTAAATAGTTGCTCCCTGGTTTCCATAGTTCGCCACTACACTCGATAATTGTCCAAACGTAATCACAAATTGTTCTAATCACACAATGTTCACGATGTTCTAGCATGTAAATCACAGAGTACTTTGAATATACCGGAGATAGAGTGAACATTCAGCCGATGTCGCTTGCAGCGACATCGGCGAGTGACAGAATTACTAATTGACACGTGACGAACTTAATATTATCTATGTCATCTAGCTATCTAGTATATTCATTTAAAGCTATACCTACTTACGTCTACTTATGCTCTCTATACCTACATAAAAGGGGCAAATAAATAAAACAATATCAGCTAAAATTATCTTTATTTCTTTCGTTTTCTATAATAATTGACACATTCTTTTTGAATTACATCTTCTTCACAATAATCGATCCTGCTACCATTCAATAATTTATTACATTCTTTACACCAGCTATAAATAAATAAATTACATGACATTTCTTCAATGTACTTGACTGCCTCTTTTTTGTGATTGGAACATATACACAATGAATAGCCAAAATTGTTTTCATATAAGTTTTGATTTCCTTAATCTCACATTTTTTTCTTAGAATGTTAATGATTATATCTTGTATGGTGGAGAAAGCTCTAACTAGTTTTTCTGTGGGGTATATTAAATATTTTTTATTAATTCCTCGATCTTTGCAAGATATATATGATTCCTCATCTGCACTTTTTGTGTTATAAAAACAATCTTTACATTGTTGACAGTTTTTAAATATTTTATCTTTCGTTTTTTTCACCACATACCCTGATACATATTCTAATGAGGCCCATATTTTAGGGTTATTTTTTTTTAATTCAAAATCCACCTTCATTACATCTAAACTTAAATCTTCCATATCAATTTCAATTACCGCTGGAGAGGTGGACTGAGGCAACGTTTTAAAAAACAATTTCCTTATAGATTTAAACATGGTACAATTGTCCTTTTCACAATTTGCACCAGGGGAGTGCCTTCCACTTAAATTGTTCACTAATAGTGCTGCAAATGCCGCTTCAAAACCAGCACAGTTTGGATTTGTATTTCTGCATGCATGGCTTCGTACACATCCAAAAAAGTTTTCGAGAGGGTCCTGGTTGAAATGCCGAAGCCATATTGATTTAATGTTATATTGGTTGAATAATATATTTTTTAGGTATTCCAAGTTTTCTAATGTCTTAATCCAATTTGTAATGGAAGGCACTACCGTCTCTTTGCCAGTAGCACTAACATACATCATTGATTTAAGTACAGGTTTTGCATTGTTCCATACTTCCTGGTGGGTTGAGTTTGGTGTGAGAGGGCCAAGCAATGGTTTGCCTGGTCTTTTTTTTTCATTTTGGTAGCTGCCGTTGACAGAGTCGAATAACTCGTCAAAAAATAGAAGTACTGAGGCAGTGTCTTTACACTCATCTTTTAATATTCCTATTTCTGAAAAAGGAAAAGAGGGAAAAAGGGTTACTTAGGTATACACTTAATCAATACATACACATATAAATACAATTGGTATAAAATTTACCGAGTGAGGCTTAAGGTATCCAAGGAAGTATTCAGTTGTCTGTTGGCTTAAGTCAAATATATTGTGAAAATAGCAGGCCCAGGGAAAAAACCTGGATGAGTATGGCATAGGATTGTGATAAGTAAGAATAAAGGGAGACCTAAGCTTATCTATTACCCATAGCGTGTGACACTAGGCTACAGATGACACTGATATTAGGTTAATAAATAAATAACAAAAAACGGGACAATTCCAGACCAATTATCTAGACCCAAAGTAGGATACCCTGTGCTATGGGCACAAAATAACGGATAAACATACATACTCGTAGATACAAATATTACATACATGACTCGGAAACAACATTTTTGGCTCATCACACAAATGATTGCATCTGGCAGGATTCGAACCCACGACCGTTTTATTTCGTACCTAGGGTCACTAGCCAATAGATCAAATGGTTGTAACAAAAATAGAATAAAACAGAAAATAGTACTAGCAGAAATAAGTTGATCTTTACAAAATGACTCACTTGCTAAGTATCCCATAGCCACTGCTGTTGATTTACTCAGTACCTGTGCTGCACATTGCACTTTCATTTTTTTCATTTTTTTTGGATTTATATGGCACTCTGTCAACTTCGGTAGCATTCTGAATCCTTCAAATGATGGATCTTCTTTAAGAAGCATTTCTAAGTGGTCCCATTTGGCTTTTTTCATCTGATTATTAATACTACATTTTAAGTTTTTTGTTACTAAGTTATTTCGGATCCCCTTAAGTAAATGTGGTGGGTCATACAGGGGTACTACTTCCTCCCCATCAACTTCAAACACGTTCCTCTTCAGTTCTTGATTCTTTCTTAAATAGTCAGCCTTTGTGTTTTGAATTAACTTATTAATGGCACTCAAATTTGTAGAACCTTGGTCGCATACTGTGGCCAATACTTTAAAACCAACTGAGTGCAGCTCCTTTATAAAATCTTTTATTTGATTTGCAAGATCGATTGCCGTTGTGGTTCCAGAACAAAATGTGTATGCAATTGGTTGCTTATAATTGTACTGAATACCTCGTATCATAAATACCAATGCATGATCTGCGATTTTCTTCGTTACACTCTTGCCATTATTGACAAACCCCAACATGGTGTCGGACCTTCTTTTATAATCAAAATGAGGTGCCAGTGCCATCTCATCAAACATTAAAATGCACAGTCTTTGATTTATTTTCATCTTCTTAGCCCTCTTTCTTAGCTCACCAAAAATGTTATGATTTATTCCAGGCTTTAAAGCTGCTCATGCTATCATCCTATTTAGTGAGAGAGGCGCAGGCAACACGAAAATGTTTCGTAGCCATTTGTAGGCTCTTGGTCCCTGTTTATACAGTGCCAGTGCCATTATTTTTTCTTCTTTTGTATATCTCCTACCCCACTTCTTTTTCCCAGTTTCCCTAAATTGAAGCATAGTGAATATAGTAGCTAGTGCCGTAAATTTCTTCATTGCTTTTTGAAATGTAGTGTTCTCTGACAGTTGCAGTGCTTTTTTCAATTTGTTGGCATATGCATTCTTTTTATTTTTTAAAGCTTTTATTTGGCGTGCGAATGCACTTGCTTCGGTTGAATAAAGGACCGAGAGTGGTATGCCTTTTTTTCTAGCTGAAAATTAAATGAGCTAGTTTATTATTTCGATAACTTACTTTATTATTTAATCAACAGACAGATAACCTGATCAGACACAAATCTTAAATATTATAAAATGCAACCATACATTTATCAGGATGTAGGAATGGGTTTTTTTCAATAAAAAAGACTTACTTTTTGATAAATCCTGAGCCATCACATTTTCTCTTATATTATTCTGTTTGGGCTCGGGTACACCTTGATTTCCTAGAAAAGAAAGAAATCTTTAAAAAACACATACTTTAGGTACTAACATACCTAAAAGCATCTGACAAGCACGCTCATCAGAGGGGTGATCACAAACAATTTAGACAGAATTATTTGATTTATTTTTGTCAAAATCGTTCAGACAACAATGAAACACACAAAACAACAGACAAAATATGAGGGATATTTTGTACTAGCTTTCCCGCCCGCGAGTACATCCGTGCGGACTGCTGTTTATCGCGAAAAAAAGCAACCTATGTTCTTCTAGGATATTAAAAACCAATGCAAAAGTAGGGAGTAGCCCACCCCCCCACAAACTCCTGCTCCTCGATTCTATAGCCAACCCCTAAACCTTACATTGAGAGTGATAAGTGCGGCCACTGAAATGTGTCCTTGTTTTACGACAAACTCAGGATTGTACTTTGACAATATGAATACTTTCTCGAAAGTTATTCATAATACTTTGATACTTTTTGTGAATACAATCTAGAAGAGGTGTATATAAACATTCAAGGCATAAGAATGTTAACCAACCTAAAACTGTCTTTCAAATGAACGGGATTGTACGTTGGACATACCTATATATATTTATTTATGTATATCACATACCTATTGAAGTGGAGGGATAACTTGGGTGCACTTGCGCTCTATGTTGTGACTGGTTGGTCACATCCATCAGTGGCTCTCTTGCAGCAATTAATCCTGTAACATAATTATACATCCTTGTAGTGTTCTGTTTTGTTATTTCTTTTGTGTGTGTGGTTCAGAATGAGCACAAAATGAACGTTCCGAGCAGCAGCATCCAATACAAGATATCCTTAATGATAGCCGACCTCCAGTAGGAAATTGCAAGATTATTGTTACACAAGTAATGGAAACTTACCAGCCAGGTGCAATGTTGGTACAGAATTGTACGTCAATTTGTTGCTTCTGTTGGTTGTTATTATATATTGTCGTAGAAAATGATGTTGGCAAACTCTGCGGTTTTTGAATATCACTTCATTACTGAGTGATAAAATGTCACCACCAATATTATACAACCAAGTACGGAATCTGTCTGGTTCTTTGATTGGGTTCGGGAATTTGTACAGCACATATTCCGGTCCTATAATACAAAACGTATATCATATTAGTTTGCTATCAATTTGAAGGATATTTCAAAAACAAACTGTTGATGGTATGGTGTACTTACGCGATTTATCGCAATTTTTCGCACAGCATTTCTTTTCAGACATGATAATTTCGTCGTTATCCAATCGCAAGCAAATAAGTCCGGGAGAATAGCTGAGGTAGGTCTTCGTAATGAGGGTATCGGGGTCCAAAAATAAGCAAATAAGTCAGCAGTAAAAGAAATCCACGAGCAAAATCTACGAAAAATATCTTCGATCCAAAGAAAGAGAATGAAAATATTTGAAATGTTGATTGAAAGCACATCGACTGTGACATTTAAACATTTAATTACCAGTATAAAAATTTCAACAATAATACTAGCAATAAAATTAACCATTTGATTATAGCGCCATCGTGTGTCGAGTGATGTAATAACATTTACTTGCATATAACGGTAATTTTGTTAGAAGTGAAAGAACCGTGATGTAAATAACTTTGAGTTCCGTAAAAGTGCATAAAAATAACACCGATAACCGCTGGCGTAGGTATAACTGCGCTGTGTCTTTTGTTCTCCGACCGGTCCTTCGAGAAAGCTCAGCAGCCCGATTCCATAACTTGGCTTCAATCGAATTCTCAGTTTCGCAACCACTAATGCTTTGCGATAGAGTCGAATTTGCTATGAAAAAAAGTGATAATCCGATTGTAGCCAAGTTATGGAATTGGGCCACAGGTAATTGCATCCGGCGCGATTGCGACCATTTGTTGCGGTTATAAGATAGAGATCAGCTTGTGTGGTATTAGTGGAAGTAAAGAAACGTGTGCTCTTGACTCTGTTTATTGATGTACTGGCTTCACACAATGAAAACATGCATTTTAACGATAGTAGTAGCTACATAGATAGAAATCAATTGGGTCTGTATGTACGTCTGTCAATGTGAAACTAATTCTTCAAACAAAAAGAAAATAACTGAACAGAAGAGTATTGTGACAAAAATAATGTGAATTTAGTGTGACTCGTCTGTTTGTAAGGTACTGTGTTTAATAGAATTGCGCCTATAAAAACTAGGTAGATTAGATTAAACTTAAAAACTGTTACTAAACATTTGCCTGTTTGCAAACTACTATGCGTATTTGTTTGTCACATGGTCACTCTCTTGTATGAATGACCTAAGCAATCAGCCAGTCATTTCATTAATTGTTATACGGCTGAATATCATTCAAGCCGTTAGTTGAACAGCACCATTCAAAAGCCTAGACAGTTAATTAAACGGCGGATTAAGCTATCTGCCTGCGACATATATTTATGTCAAAGCTTTTGTCGAATGGTGAAAACTTCGAGAAAACAACCAACTCCAGCGGCCGGACCACGTATGTCCTGAAGCTATCAGTTGGAATGAGATACTATCTATAAAGATGCTCCAAGAATAATATTAATAATATTTGTACAAGCGAGATAAACTTATACACCGTTAACTGATAGTAAAAGAGAAGACGATAATATTTTTTGTCCCTTACTGTGTGTGCTGTGTTGGTTGTTTGCCCAAAAGCTCATTACAGCCAAACAAACCGTTCAAGACATTTTGGTCATCGATATTTTAGTAGATTTTAGTAATTTGTACTATTTTGACGGATTTGAACGTTTCTGAGTGCTGATTTTTGTGAATCACTTATAATGGTGAGTTGTTGCATTGTGGGCTGTAAAAGTCGTACGGAACGAAAATATGAAAATATATGCTTTCACACATAAGTTTTGATTTTAGAGTACATTATTGAATGGTCTTGCATACATAATTGCTATTAGATTATCCATCGCTTTAGGTATAGTAAGATTTAATTGATTTTAGACGATATTTTTAATATTTTTCAATTTGTAAAGGTTATCTTTTCGTAGTATTATCCTCACAAATTGCTTGGCTTGTTTTATTTTGTCATTTTTTCCATCTCGCTCTATCTTGATGTGGTTGAGTGAGCTGGAACGAGTAAGGACATAAACGACGGATCTTCTACATTTCGTAGAGTTAATCTGATTTTAGGGATACCATATTATTATATATTTTTTACCCTCAAATACTGGGTTATTTTATGTATCTAACGTAAATTAATAATTGTTGTTTGTTCTGTGGGTATTTTGATGTATAATAAGTATGTGTTTACAAAATAAAAAGTATAGATCACTTGTTTGTTTGTGTGTCGAGGTAGTGCTGGCGTCTGATGTCAGAGTTTGTCAAGCCACCCGAGGGCCTCTTACATGGCGTAACGACTGCTATTAATCAATAACAGCCGAGACCGACAGCTTAACGTGTCCTCCGAAGCACGGAGCGATGGAAAACCGCACATAACTCAGAAAAGTCATTGGTGCGGAGCCTAGGTTTTGAACCCGGTATCGTTGGATTCTAAATTGCACTATAGAACCGTTAGGCCACCATCGCTCTCCTCCATCATCCACCATAGATCACTGATAGCGGTTATCTAGTTCCCATAGTAAAGGCATTGCTTAGTCTAGGTTTAAATGGCGCAGTTTGTAAAAACCTTTTTTTTTTAACAAAATGGAGTTAAATTGGATAAAACTAATTATTTTTGCCAATTTTCTAATTTTTTCCCCTTAGTTTTTCCAGATTTCCTAAAATTCTGACTATAAGAAAGTTATGGGACAGTGTAACAGGTCGCACTAACTGGCTTCCAACAATTTCCTCATGTATGCATATACATGAGGAAACATTTTTGAATCAAAATATTTCAGAAAAACAGAAAAGTAGATGTTCTTACGAATCAGTTCTGTACCTACAATTGAGTAAGTTAATTCTTTACTGTGAAGTCAGCCCTTCATGATTACACTAGCAGTGCCCCGAGGTTTCCCGATTTCCTACATGAACTGTTTTTTTGTTGGGATAAAAAGTAGCCTATGTGTTAATCCAGGGTATGAGCTACCATCATACCAAATTTCATCCAAATCCTTTCAGCGTGAAGGAGTATCAAACATACTATAACTCTCTCTCTCTCACACACACACACGTCGACAAACTTTCACATTTATAATATTAGTGTGATCTATATATTATAGATCACATTTTATAATATTAGTGTGATCTATAAGAGCGATGGTGGCCTAACGGTTCTATAGTGCAAATTAGAATCCAACGATACCGGGTTCAAAACCTAGGCCCCCGCACTAATGACTTTTCTAAGTTATGTGCGGTTTTCTATCGCTCCGTGCTTCGGAGGGCACGTTAAGCTGTTAGTCCCGGCTGTTATTGATTAATAGCAGTCGCTAAGCCATGTCAGAGGCCCTCAGGCGGTTTGACAAACTCTGACATCAGAGGCCAGCACCACCTCATATGACAAACAAACAACAAACAGTGTGATCTATATTTTTCGTGTACTTTGCACCATTCCATTTTTGGTCTAGTGGCTAGATACGAAATCAAACGGACGCGGGTTCGAACCCTGCAAGATGCAATCATATGTGTGATGAGCAGAAATGTTTGTTTCCGAGTTTCTATAACTCGGAAACAAACATTTCTGCTGGTCTCGACTCGAACATCTATCAAACTTAGAAAAAAGGAAAACGTTGACAATGGGCTTGAATCTTAATAAAACTTTTGATAATGACAACTTGAAGATTATTTACGATGAAACTAAGATATGGGGAAACATTTTACATCGCCTTTTAGATGTAACGCTATTCTTAGCCCAACAAAATCTTGCCTTCCGAGGCCACCGTGAAGATATTTCTTCGGAAAACGAGAAAATTTCTAGAATTAGTACAACTGTTAGCGAAATATGATCCGGTGTTGAAAGAGCATTGCTTAAAACTAGAAGAGACTGCTGGTGGGTCAAAGAAAGTACCATCTTATTTGTCAAAAGGAATAAAAAATGAATTTATTCAATGTTTGGGTGATCATGTGAGGCAAAAAATTATTGCAGATATTATAAAGGCTAAGTATTACGCATTCCTGATGAAAGTAGTGATAGTATTTTTGACAGCACGCCTGATGAAAGTAAAATAGACCAAATGAGTCAAATCATTAGATTCGTTCATATAGAGAATGACATTGTGGAAGTACGAGAATCTTTCTTGTTTTTGTTTAATGTCTGGAAAAACTGCTGAGGATATGTCAAAAGACATTCAGCAACAGCTGGAAAAAGATGGACTGGATATTGCGTTATGCAGGGCTCATGTTTATGACAATGCCGCGTCAATGTCAGGTGTCCATGGAGGGGTGCAACGAAAAATCCAAGAAGTAAATCCAAAGGCACTGTTCAGTCCTTGTTCTAATCATTCCTTGTATCTTTGTGGAGTTCATGCATTTGCATGCGTTCCTTCTAGCGTCACGTGTTTTGGAACAGTAGAGAAATTATATTCGTTCTTTTCGTCATCTACACAGAAATGGCAATTGCTGAAAGAGAAAACGGAAAAAAAAAGTTTAGCGGATACTCGCTGAAGCGCTCATTACGAGTCAGTAAAAGTTGTAAAAGAAAACATAGAGACAATTGTGAGTAGTTTGGAACATTTTCAAGATCCAACAAAGGCAAATCTAGATACAAGATCAGGAGCAAGCCTGCTCCTCCCGGCTGTTTGTGATATTACCTTTCTAACCTATATACAATTCTGACTTTCTATACTGGAGGAAGTAAATTTAGTTCAACAATATTTGCAGTCTCCAAAAATGAAAACTAAACGCTTTGAATGAGTACTTAGTGACCGAACGAACTACGATTGTAGACAATGCTGTAACATTTGGCATAAAAAATGCAATGACATGGACATCTACGTCGAGAAATGAGGAAGAAGGAAGGTAAAAAGAACGATGCCGGGTGAATCAGCTCATGATGCTGGATTTTCAATTCAAGGAGATATACGTCGGTCAATGTATGAATGCATAGATCGATTTATACAAGATTTTTCAACACGATACGGGGCCATGAAACAAATCAATAATATTTTCCAAATTATTTAAACAAAGTTTATGCTAGAAGCTTCAGATGACGCTCTGGCTATAGCAGTTGACAATCTGATACAAACTTATGATGAATTTGACTAGGAGCAAGTTTCCCAAGAAATAAAAATGTACCTCAGGCATGTAAAAGCCACCGATACGAGTATGGGCGTTGCTGCCAAATAGAGAGCCCAAGAAATGCTTCAATTTTTAATAAAATGGGTCTTCAGTGAATTTGTTACCCTGTATATCGCTTATACTTCAATACTTCTTGACCATTTGCATCTTGATTGTATCATGCGAGAGGAGTTTTTCGAAACATAAACTAATTCGATCGATCGATCTACAATGGGTCAAGAGCGACTGGTTAATCTAGCCGTGCTTTCAATAGAAAGAAAAATTTCAAAAGAAATCGATTTCACAGAAGTTATTGAGGAGTTTAGTAAATTGAAGGCACAAAAACACATATAACACGCTACAAAAAATTAAAATAACTATCACTGATTTTTTTATCTAATTTTTTTTTTATCGATCGATTCGTATTTTATTTTCCTCACCCATATCCATTCTATGTTGTAGGTATGTATTGTTATTTAGCCTAAATAATTTAAGTCGAATTTAAATTTCACTTGTCAGGTTTTAATGAAATAAACATAAACACTTATTTATAAATACAAATGTGAACTGAATAAAAAGCATGTATAACTACTTTTTTTTAAGTTGGGGGGCCTCATTCAGCTTTGCCGCCCCGGGCCTCTGACGGGCTTAGTCCGCCACTGATCTACTCGTATGTATGTTTATCCGTTATCTAGTGCCCATAGTACAGAGTATCCTAGTTTGGGGCTAAGTAATTGGTGCGGAATTGTACTGAATGTATTATATATTTTATTTTATTAAGATCCTTTTTTACCCAGAAAATTATTTAGTCCTATCAATCAAAACCTCATAAATCGACTACCTTTTTATTCTTGTACACAAACATTATGATTTGGGCTGAATATAAATTTGCAGTTAAATATTCTTGCTTCTAATAAATACCCTGGGTATTTATTTTGCAAAGCGGGTAACCCTAATATTGTTGGTACTACAAACCCGTATTTTTTCAGTATACGCGTGGAGCTCCTCTATATTGATACTCTCTGTACGTATTTGTATACACTTTGATTATTACACATGAACACTCGAAGAAACACAAGTTTGACAAAAAACAAAAAAATATGCGAAATGACCGTCTCTATTTCGTTTCCCGCCGAAAGTCCATTGGTCTAAATGGTGCATTTGTCATTGATTTTTGAACGAAATAGTGCTGCCAGAGTCACATTTACTAAATTATTTTTAATAATTATGATTTAATTGCATTTCACAAGAGCGATGGTGGCCAAAGTACAGAACAAATAATAGTACCTTATACGTGACCGGCCGGTCCGCGTTAGAAATGTTGAATTCAACTATACCGGATTCAATACTCGGCATGAAAGACGCGATTTCTTTAATAATAAAAGTCTGGTAGTTATTTAATATAGGTATTCTTTATAGTAATCTTGTACTATTTATAGTATCTTGTACTCCCACAGCATTACAACGCCATCTGTTTTGGATAAAATAAACAGCAGTTATTTACCTACGGCTTATTACTTAACGTAGTTAATTTTCATATTATTTATATGCATACCACAAATTTAGTTTAACTAACAACAAAAAGGAAAAAACAAAGTAAAATATATATTTTGTAAAAAACATACCTGTAAGTCGTTATTAACTTTACCTACATGATTTAATATGTTTGAATAGTTCAGTGCCACTATTAGCTAATTTCGCATTAGAGTTGATATTTATTTGTCCTGAAACAATTAAGTTGCAATAAGAATTTCGTTGAACGGCGCAAAGTAATATTAACTCTAATGCGCAGTATTTAAGTGCAATTTCGCATACACACTTTTCGAGTTCAGATTGCTACTGGAATTAGCTAATAGTGGTACTGATCCCTCTAATCACACTTGTATTATGTGTATTGTAGTGATTATAGTGATACAGTTACACATAAAAAGTTGTTTTGAATTAATACTTAATGAAACTACTTTTTCTGTTATTATTTAAACTCATTATTATTTCATTTTGCTTTACTATTCATAAATTCTTAATTCTTCAATGATTGTGAATCCGCAGAAAACCTACTTTCAAGAATTGCTTAGAGTATTAGACTATTTTATTTATACACTTTCATCACATCACACACACAAATATATATTATTATATATTATGTGCAGTGCAGATTATACCTACATTTAAAATACAGGCAAGCTAGAATAGCAGGACGCCTTGCAATAATTTATAAATCCCTTGCATATATTTTATCTGTTATTGAATATCGATTTGATTAAATTACTTTTAGGGTTTGGTCAAAGATCTTGAATTACGCTTATTGCTGGGGTTGAGATTACCATTATCCCTGCGTTCGTGATGATGAGAAGGCGTTGTGGGCAGTTTCGAAATGTACATTGTTAACAAGCCTCTCTTTGAACATTTTCAACACTTTTGCCATTTTTGCAATTTTTAACTCTACTGATCCTTTTCAAAGTGAATGAAAAACGACCCTATGCTAAAATAAAGTAACTATTCAGAACGCTAATTTCGCCTACAAATGTCCAAGGCGTACGCCAAATGCTATCATATTAGCGTTTTTAACAGTTATTTTTGCCATTTGCGTCAAAACAAATGGCCCCTATGTTGTATTACATTACACAAGATTTTTACTGTGTGGTAAAACTACCCCAATTCCCCACATCTCTGCTTGTCCTGATATAGCGGGCAACTCAGAAAGATAAAACGTCAAAATTAATTTACACTGAAAAGTAAAAGGCGATGGGTGTGTTGCTTTGTGTTTATTTCGTATGCGTAATTTAGAATATTTTATTTATTTAATCGAGATATAGTATAGGTATTTATATAAGTTATTAGTTTACATTTGAAACATTTACCGAGCAAACCTTAATAATGTGTGAAATTGACAATAAACTGATTTAAATATTGTTTTGCTGAATGTGTTTCACGATTTTATCACAAACACAAATAAAAACAGTCTAAATGATGCTGATTTTGCTAATGTGATGTGCTAACTAAAATAAAATAATCAAAATTTCATATGAAATTAACTATCAAGACCCTAACTGCTCCTGAATAAACAAAACAGTAATTACTCTACTATAATGGCTTTCGTGAACAAATATCGTGAGCATCATGGATGTGATTTCTAAACGGAGCAGTAGCAGTAGCTGCAGTAGTGCTCGTGTTTTGAAATCGCGATGTCGTCGTCGCCTTGCCAAAAAGGCGGGATGCGCCTCAGCGAAGCGTTGGATAACATGCAACTCGCGTACAATCCCATAACAAAACAGTTGCATTTTGTGAGTCCGAAAGTTGACAAAACTCGTGAAGATATCGTGGACGATATTGATAAACTGTCGAAAAAGAGTAGTTTCAGTGATGAAGGTAACTTTTCTATTTCTACTTGCGAGAAAAGTGATACTAGTGATTCTCCAAAGAGTACTTTGCAGTGGGGTGGAAGTGTGACGGGTCACCACCGTGGTAAGGATGGGGGCTCATTCTCGAGCACCGTGTCAAGTTTATCGGAGTGCTCTCTGGGGTCAGCGGCTTCTAAAGATGATGAAGTTCTGGATGTTATCTGTACAGATCAGGAACAATGTAAATTGAAGAAGAAAGGATTCTCTGGATTCTTTAGCAGGTTAGTTGATGTTTCGTTACATTGTTTTGAATGAGATGATCATCAGAATTAAGTAAGTGGTGGTTGTAAGTATAAATAACTTTTTTAAATAATTTTTATTATAATAAAGCAGAAAAAAATATATATTTGTATGCCCATTTCTCACTAACTATCAGTCTATGAATTCTTGTCACCATCCATGTCAGTTTAGGTAATGCATATCAACATAATTGTGTAACTTATTGTTATATTAATGTCACATAATATAAGGAAGTCTTGCTTAAGCATTTTGTTAGGTAATCTACAAATTAAATAACAAGCTTGTTAAGTAGGTATCTATCCTACATTAATTCTAGATTTAAAGTTGACAAACACTTTAGTCAAACACCTACTAAATTGTTTAATACACAATCATAAATTGCAAGATGCAGTGCCATTATAAAATACTTGTTTTTTTCTAGAATTTTAAAGAAAGATAATCAAAAAGTCTAAAATTATATAATTTATTTAAAAATTTAGCAATTTAGGCTTTATATAAAGTAACATCTGAATTACTATTAATATTGCCTAATTCCAATCCAGTTCTACATTTATATTTACTTTAGCTAATTGTGGCAAACAAAAGACCTTTAAACCTAGACTATTTATTGATAAGACCTTCCTCAGTAAACAAGCCTTGCTCTGGGTTTTTCCTCATGATGAGTTCAATACTTTATTATTATTAGCCAATTCTTAAATATGTTTTTTGAGCAAATATTTGAGGCTTGTATGTACCTATATCCTATTGAAAAATCTTTTCATTTACCCTTAAGGGAGATCTTGCAATGTAGGTACCAATAATTTTCCATTACAACACAAAAATGACAAGGGCCCTATTTCATAAAGCGACAAATCATAATAAACCCCACCGGCCGCGAGGTTCGATCGCGTAGTTCAATCAAGCGAACTACGAAGATTTTTATGTCCTGGTGGTTTGATCAATCAAATTACGAGGATTTGTAATTCCTTGTAGTTCGATCATTGAAAATCAAGTGAACCACAAGGATAGTTAGATCCTGGTGGTTCAATCAATTGAACTACGAAGATTTGCAATTCAAGTACTTGGTATTTCAATCAAATGAGCAGAAACCGAGAATCGTTAATAATATTTTTGACGGCTGAAAAAATTTTGATCAAATGTTGGTATTTTAAGTCCAGAAATAGCACATAGAGTAGTTTTAACCTAGAGAAATGACCACCCGAGCGAAGCCGCGGGCATCAGCTAGTACGAAATAATTTTTGCCCAAGCTGAAACTACTTCGCTTGCGCTTCGCGCTAGCTCAGTCAAATATGAAGTGTCAATTTATTATTTCCATACTAGCTGCACCCGCGGCTTTGCCCGTGTGGCCAGTTCATTTGAAAGTAGCTCATACGTGTTTTTCCAGGACCAAAAGTACCTATAAAGTTCAATATACTACATTTCTTCAAAATTCATTCAGCCTCAAATAGATTTTTATCGATTGCTCGACATCAAATCACCGGATTATGATACCAAGTACCCCAGTTTTTAAGTTAACCTTAAGCTAAACAAAAGTGAAAACCGTATTGCAATTGGTCTAGTAGTTTTTAAGTGATGTGCAAACAAACAGATAGACACGATTATAAAAATGTTATATTCTTGTTCAGTAGCTTATTTTAAGTACCCTAGAACATATAATATCTTCTTTGTACAACATTTTTGACGTGAAACGTCTTTATAATTGCTTGTTTGAAACTGCTGTCAATTTTACATGATGTATTAAATGAAGATCTCGCTGAGATTTATCAATTCTATAAAGAAATTACTAATCTAGGATCAACAGTTTCAGAGTATATAGCCCTTTTAAGGTTGACAGCTGTCATCCAAAATGAAGATATTGATGAGAAATATCACTTCTGTAAAGAAACATCTAGTCGACGATCAATAGTTTACGATTAATAGCTGTTTTAAGTTTGACAGCTGTCATCCAAAATGAAGATATCGATGAGATCTATCACTTCTGTAAAGAAAGTACTAGTCTAGGATTGTTAGTTACAGACTTATAGCCCTTTTAAGTTTGACAGCTGTTATCTAAAATGAAGATATCGATGAGATCTATCACTTCTGTAAAGAAACTACTAGTCTAGGATTAATAGTTTCAGAGTTATAGCCCTTTTAAGTTTGACAGTTGTCATCCAAAATGAAGATATCGATGAGATCTATCACTTCTGTATAAAACTACTAGTCTAGGATTAATAGTTTCAGAGTTATATCCCTTTTAAGGTTGACAGCTGTTATCCAAAATGAAGATATTGATGAGAAATATCACTTCTGTAAAGAAACATCTAGTCAACGATCAATAGTTTACGATTAATAGCTGTTTTAAGTTTGACAGCTGTCATCCAAAATGAAGATATCTATGAGATCTATCACTTCTGTAAAGAAAGTACTAGTCTAGGATTGTTAGTTACAGACTTATAGCCCTTTTAAGTTTGACAGCTGTTATCTAAAATGAAGATATCGATGAGATCTATCACTTCTGTAAAGAAACTACTAGTCTAGGATTAATAGTTTCAGAGTTATAGCCCTTTTAAGTTTGACAGTTGTCATCCAAAATGAAGATATCGATGAGATTTATCACTTCTGTAAAAAACTACTAGTCTAGGATCAACAGTTTCAGAGTATCCAAAATGAAGATATCAATGAGATTTATCACTTCTGTAAAAAACTACTAGTCTAGGATCAACAGTTTCAGAGTATCCAAAATGAAGATATCGATGAGATCTATCACTTCTGTAAAGAAAGTACTAGTCTAGGATTGTTAGTTACAGACTTATAGCCCTTGTAAGTTTGACAGTTGTCATCCAAAATGAAGATATCAATGAGATCTATCACTTCTGTAAAGAAATTACTAGTCAACAACCAATGGATGGAGTGGATATGGGTGGGGATAGGTGGGCTGTCATCCAACTTCACACTATACTAAAGGGAGATTCCATTTACGTCAGAAAAATAACAGCATAATAAAAAAGAATCTGACATACATTCTCGTAGAAGGATTTCTGTTATCGTCTGAAAAACAACTGCCTTATATTTATTTTCACGAAAGCAGAATCTGACCTAAGTGAACCAAATCCTTGGATATGGGCGGGGATAGGTTGGGATGGGTGGGAATGTGTAAGGATACACAATTAGGTTTAACACGCGATTTGTAAGTGGCAGAGCTTTCGTTTCATGATAAACACACGGGCGTGCACCCCAACACAGTCACCAGACTTTAACTTTTTTTTTTCTTTACCAGAGTGTCATCTCCAATGAGCCTCATAGCACGTCTCTCAATTGAATCCAAAGCCTCGAGCTGATACTTGGCAGAACAGTCCCAGAGGTGGCAGCAGTTATACAAGATCGGACCTGTGCTTGGTAAAGCTGTCCCGGTGTGAAGTACCGCCTAACCTTAGACAAAATACTCAGTTTCTTTGCAGCTACCTTAGCTTTGGATTCAATGTAAGACCCAAAATTCAGGTTCGATGAGAGTTCGACACCCAAAAGCTCCAGATGGTCGCCTAATGGTATTGTTACATTACGGAAAGACGGAGATCAGTTAAGAGGACTCTTTTTAGCAGAGAACAAACACGCCTGCGTTTTAGTAGCATTAAACTTAACCAGGTTAGCATCGCACTAATCGGACACTGCTTCTAAGGCTAAATTCAAACGGTCCACCATAGCCTCTCTTTGATTCTTCGTAGTTTGCTTCATCGAACCGTGTAGACATAAAATAACAAAATCTGCACAGCTCGATCATTCAATCGAACCGTAAGGACATAAAAATTCTCGTGGTTCTCTTGATCGGACCGTTTGGACATTAAATAGCAAACTCTGCACAGTTCCATTATTGAATCGAACTATAAGGATCTAAAAATCCTCGTGGTTCGCCTGATCGAACCGTTAGACATTAAATAGCAAACTCTGCACAGTTTGATTATTGAATCGAACCACCAGGACTTAAAAATCCTCGTGGTTAGCTTGATCGAACTACGCAATCGAACCTCGCGGCCGGAGGGTAATATACCTACAAATGTCAGTTGAATACGCCAAACCTGCGTTTCATATAACAAAAATGTACAACATTTCTATAGTTTGACTGACAATTGTCGGTTTGATTGACATTTGTCAGCGTACTACAGTTTTATGAAATAGGGCCAAGGTTTAAAATTGAACAAAACTTTAGTTTCAAATTTTAGTTTAAGTTCTTTCATATGATACCCCACTTCACCTGATTGTCTCACTTGGAAATTAAACCCCCCCTGTTGGAAATTGACCTCTCTCCCTGCATTCGAGATGACGAGATGGCGTTGTGGGTGGTTTCGAAATGTACATATTTAATAAGCCGCTCTCCTTGAACATTTTCAACACTTTTGCCCTTTTTACAACTTTTGACACTACCAATCCTTTCCAAATCGAATGAAAAACGACCCTATCAGTTAGGAAATAAAGTCGATTTTCCTATGTCAACATGTCATCTAAACATTCAAAACAAACGGTGATTGAAAACGTTCAGAACTTAATTTCACCCACAAATGTCCAAAGCGAACAGCAAATGTGATCATGTATAGCGTTTTTAACAGCTAATTTCTCCATTTGCTACAAAACGTACGGTCCCTAAATCTTAAAAAACTCCTGACTTAGCTCACATAACACAAACAAACCTAAAAATTCTATTATTATTAAATATATACATATTTATCATTGGATCAACAGTTCAAGAATTATTATCAAACATACTACATAGGCTGTATTAATATTATATGAGCCAATTTGTCCAAGTTGTTTTGGAAACCTTATTAATGGACACAGTTCCTAATATGAAAATTTTAAGTAGGTTAAAACTCACTGCAAAAAGTGGTTATTATGCTAAAAGAGTTAGTTATGAATGTATTTCTTAAGCCGAGAAATGCTACAAAAAACAATGTGACTGGGTTTTCTGGCCATTCATTTATTTGCTGTCCATTGTTGTCTTGCACTCAGATCAACGCTTGCACTGTAATCAGTCAATAGCTTAAAAATAACTGATGAAAAGCATGGAAGTGGCATTATTGTGGTCTTGCATTGTAATTCTGGTCTTTTGGACCTACTTAAAAAAAGGATCAGAATCAGAATTATTTATTCACAAGAATGTAGTAATTAAGTAGATGGTAATAACAATTATAAAAGTTCAGTACATCCTACCATAACAATGGTGTGCAAACATATCTATACAAAAAAAAATACAACGATAATAAACAAGATGGTTCTCAAGTTGATGTGTATGTATGTAATATTGTTGAAAATGTGTAATATTCATACATGTTAATCTGAACTGCTTAGACACCCGTCTAAGCATATGTACCAAATTTCATGTTTGTATGTATAATTAATTATATAATAATCAGGACAATTCACACCAATTACCTAGCCCCAAACTAGCATACCCTGTTCTATGGGTACTAGACAGTGGATAAACATACATAGATACAAATATTACATCCATGACTCGGAAACAAACATTTCTGTTCATCACACAAATGATTGCACCTAGCGGGATTCGGACCCGCAACCATTGGTTGACTAGTCAGGGTCACTAACCATTCGGCGAATGGGTCGTCAAACTGATATGATATGTGATATTGTTAAAAATACTTAAACTTTATATACTTATGTTAGTCTATAATTATATTAATCTGAACAAATATACCATGTATGTTTGTTCACGTAACTTTCTCTCACAGACCTCAAGTTTTTTGAGGTCTGTGCCAGGTAGCTGCCTACTTACTTTAGTCGGTTTGGGCGTAGCACAGACCTCAAGTTTTTTCATTATATCAAGTCATTTTTATTTATTTTTTTATTTATGTTTTTTTATGCTTTTTTTTGAGGGAAATCTTATAGTTAAACTCACCATCAAAAAAGTAGATTCAGATCAAAAGTATCATTTAAAATTATTCAGCGCACAGCCTAACGAACCATGCTTCCTTTTGTAGTGTAGGGGAGCACTAAAAAAGGAATATCAAATATTCACACTCTAAGGAGAATATTTGCATGCAGGCAATACCTTAGGGCACATTTAGTTATAAATAAAACAATCCGCTCATAACATATTAAAATAGATTTTTTAAATATTACTTTGTGACCCTAATAATTGTTAAATATTCACTAGCAGACAAATATTGTACTTAAATATAACACTCTTAAACTCTCTTTAATTCAGACTTGTTACAATTTTAAGCTTTTTGACCTAATTTATAGCTTTTCGAGCAAATTTATTTTCATCTACGCCAAGAAGCGTGCAAGTTTAAGCTTTTTGACCAAATTTATTTTCATCAATGCCGACGAGCTTACAAGAAATTTCAAACAGTCTTTTCTGGTTATCAATGTTTTTGGAAAACTTATTGCTAATGCCTTCTATACAGTTGCTAATATACAATCCGCCTTTTTTATCCAAATCTTTGTCAAAACATGCAAAGAGAATAGAAATTGCACCCTTAGCGGGGGTTTTGAAGAACAGCTTCATTGCCCATGGGAAGATCTGTCTGAACAGAGTCTTTTCGAAGAGATCCGTGTCTACTATTCCAGGGTGAACAGCAAAACCTCTCACTGGGCAGCCATCCTCTTCCATCAGCTTGTTGACATATCTCGCTGCCATAAGCTGAAATAAAAACACCCATAAAAAGTCTAATAAATGATCAAAACAGTTCCAAACAAGAATTGAAATAAAATAACAGTAAAATAATGATATTCGAAAACCAAACACGTTCGAATGACACCAGTAGGTATGTATTTGCGTAGGTATGTTTCTGTTAAAAGGTCACTTCTTTAGAAAACTAAGTTTATAAATAATAAATTACCTGAGCTAGTTTTGACTGGGAATAAGCAGCTGTAGTATCGTAATGCTCCTCCATGTTGATATCCTCATAGTAGACTTTTCCAGGATAGTGGGCACATGACGTCACATTGACGATTCGTGACGGCCCCTCTATAGCGCCACCCTTTTTCAGCGCTGGCAACAACAAGTGTGTCAAATAGAAATGACCCAAATGGTTGACAGCTAGTTGAGATTCAAATCCATCTTCCGTGACCTCGTAGTCTCCAAACATGATCCCGGCATTGTTCACCAAGAGGTTGACTTCTGGATATTTTTCCTCAACTGTTTGTGCGAATTCCTTCACGGATTTCAATGATTTCAAGTCCAATTTGAAAGCCTGAAGATTCTCGCCGTTTTCCATAGAGTCCGAAAACTTTTTCGCCTGTTCCGGATTTCTTATTCCCATCACAACTCGCATGTTAGCCTTGAGCAGTCCTCTGATGACTTCCGTGCCGATACCCCTCGCCCCCCCGGTGATGACGGCGACTTTCTGCTTGCAGTCTGGCAACACCACTTTGTTTCTCCGGATATTGATCAAGTCGTCGATCAAGCCGCCAAATCCAGCGCCTTGCATGTCCATGTTGTGTTTTAATTCACTGAGAATATACTTCAAGGGCTTACGCCTATTCATGTACCAATAGACGGCAGCTGCAGTGGTTAAAACCACTGCTGATGCAATTGCAACAGACATGTTTGTTATTTTATCGACCGTCTGTCGCGGCGGCTCTACCGCGGACTACTGCCGCGGCTGGCTTTCACTCCGTTGGAAACCCGGCGCTTTCTCCCGATGTTTGTGTTATTGTGTACCGTTAGTCCTTCGAATGTTGACGCTCTATTGATTCCTTGTCGCCCTCGCGTCTGGAACAAAACAGAACTGTTTCAGGCAAATCACGTATCAAATCAACTTTAACGTTCGGTTAAACGTGTTATCGGTTCGTGACCTCGTGTCACACTGAAAATGATGCAATAGCGTGTCGGTATATTTGCTAGACTGGAAGAGGCTCGTTAAAATCTCCTCTATTTGTGGGTACTTTGTCGGTTCTGCTAACGAATGTTCAAATATTAACTCTAAAACTTGTTTATTAACGATATTTGTTGAGTGAGGAATCCCATATACTGAACAGGATATTCCATTGTTTGTTTGCGAATGATACCGAGACGCATGCGCATTACGTGTCGGCATGTATCGCACTCGGGCACAGAATAACTAATAGTAGAGTTGGAGAGTCCGCTCGGTTGGATCGGCTGATTTCTAATTATGGCTATCATTAGCACTCTGAACGTCTGACGCGGTTTCGATTGATGTTAATTTATGGTGTGACTGCTAATTTCGGATAAAAGGATTGGACCAAAAACTTTTATCGATTAGTTTAGATAACACATGAATAACTTGTAGTCCCCACAGCGTGACGCGGATGGCCTGAGCCGAAGTTAGGGTAATAAGTTTAACAGTATGTATATTTATCTATGTATGTGGTTATGTGGATGTTCCACCACAGCGTCGGCCCTATTGGTTCGATTCTATGGTGTGATCCCTATTGGTTAGGGTTTTAGTTTTTGAACTTATATGTCTTGTTCACTTGTATAGACATTCTATGTTAACACATTTCGTCCTGATAATGTGCCAAAACACTGAATTTGTACCATTCCTTATTTAACTATTTGCTTTTAATTATTAGAACTTATAACTTTTTAAACAAAATTTAGATTGACTTACTTCCCTTTGTTAAGTTTCACTTATACTGCCTGAAGTTTCACTTATACTGCCTGAAGTTTCACTTATACTGCCTGAAGTTTCACTTATACTCTGTTCCAAATGCAGCGATAATAATTAAATTTTGTGATTTACAATCACAATGCCTTACACTAAGCGCACTTTCTGTTACAACTTATTTAAATAGAAGATAGGCACGATATTTTTGTAAAGTTTGTTATTCGAAAATGAGTAGTTAATTGTAATTGTAGTAGTTTCTCAATTGGGTCAAGTTGACATTTGTATAATACACAATACGGTGAAAATTTATCGGCATTTGGAACAGAGTATAGAAACAAGAGTACATTTTACTTTCTCTTATCTGAATCTCGATCATTTGAAACATACCAAGTGATCCAACCATCGCAGGTAAATTCCCATTGAAACAAAAAAACTAGGTGGCAAGGCAACGGACAAACATACACACACACTCACCCTAAATCCATTTCAAACGCATACTGGGTTTAAGAACTACACTTTCTTATATTTCTTACACATGTACATAAAATTATACAGACTACAACCAAACGTACCCTTCTGTACCGAGACGCAACTCGATCCCCTCGTCCTCCAAATAAAAGTAATTTGGACTATCGCTCATCCTTACCTTATCTAACACCTCGAAAAGAGAAGGACGATAGATACGGCCGATAATCTCGGTAGAGAAATAGTTTTTATCGATAGTTTCATAGCGGTAAAGCCGAGTTCCCCCCAGTTGTGATTAATTAAGGGTCTTTGAACTGTAGTAGAATAGCTACTAAAGTAGCGTCTCGTGATGCGAAGCGGTAGGTGACGCAAGACTTGAATTAACGCATCTAAATGCAGTGCCGTGATGACGTCACTTCTACAATTAGCAGCTCCCTTTATTGGACTGAAATTATGTGCAAAAGTTACAAAGAAAGGAAGACGACGCCATGCAAAAAGCGAGAACAAAATAATAACATTATTAGAACTGTTGTACTTACATTTAGCTATCCAAACGATGAACTGAAATAGTTGAAACAAACAAACGTCATACAAATGATGACGTGACAGTTGACAGTAGCCATGTCAACAGATAATAAAGATTAATGAACCTGGGAAAAAACGTAATTAGGTATTTGATTTGTGTTATCTTATCAAGAAAGAATAATGTTATTGATATACCTGTTGTTGTTGGCCCATATTGAGCCGACTCGAGTGCTTAAACAAGTTGAAGAGTTTACTTATCCTCGAAAATGAGTTCTGTAAACATTTAACATTCGAGTGATAGAACTCCAACGAGACAACTAGAAAATCCACATACAAATATAGAACTTGCAAAAGTAAAAAATATAAAAATATTAACTTATCGAAAGCCAGTCCAGTCTATTGTGTTAATGAAAATTCCAAACTTGGCATTCGAAACACGGATAGAAAGTGAACCTTGTGGTTTCCATTACTTTCTGCAAATGGCCAACCTGAGTGCAAACCACTAACCACAAACAAGCTTACTAGTAAAATAAAACTACAGAAACCAGTCGAACAAACAATGCGGCATAAAGCTAAAGTAATGAATGTACAATGGCCAATTCCCTGCACTCGATGCTTGACCGGGGGAACCTGTTCTCAAAGGCACTGCGACCCTACAGAAAGCTCTCACCAAACCTCTTGACCTTGGCAGCAGTTGAACTGCTTCTGCAACCATTGCTGGCTTTGCACACGTAGCATGTTGCAAGTTTTCATTCGATTGCAGCAATAGAAAGCGCGTTATGTGATAATGTCGAAAGCAAAGCCTTTCAAGAACTCCCTAGTATTAGTAGGCCTATGCAATGCAATGCCAATAATTAAAGTTCGTCTGTACTTAATGCACTTGCCAAAGATGCATTTTGAAATTTTATACGAAGCAGATGTCCTAATTTTATACGAAGCAGATGTCCTAAAAAAAGTAATAAGCTCTGACATATGGTTAACACATGACGGAGAGACGGCCTGACACTTGATCGTAAAGGATGTAGGTACTCACAGTTAACAAAAAGAAAACTTGTCAGGTTTTCAAGATGCTCTGCTTGTAATTTAAACCTGACCTCGAAGAACAAAGTTCTTCAAAACTTCTCCAAAACTTCTTCAACGCGATTGTAACAGGTTTCATGCTTCTATTAAGTGACAGTAATGAGAATTGTCAAAGTATTCCAAAGCGATCCGCTCAATTATGAACACATATAGCACACAAACTAGTTTTGCCTTGGCGTCAAATCAGCAATGTCACCACGTACGCGTTGGCATCAGCTGTATAACAAGGTTTCCTTTCATTCATGGTTTGTTTCTTTGCATCATTGACGTTATTGCCTTGAATCTTTCAAGATTTTAATCATTCTTAATTTCCTAATCAAGTATTCTGCAATAACGTTTAAAAAAGACAGATTTCACACCGCCAAATCGAAAGTAAAGCATCCAAGATATGCCGATCCGCTGTACACACAAGCCTCAATCACAAACTGATACCATGTTATGCCGATCGGCCGCCAATGACTTACAAGATCTCGATCTTGTTAGTCATTGTTAATTCGCTCAAGTTCTCAGGAAAAATAAAAAGTAAATGCTTTTGTGATTAAATTTTGTATCAACCACAAAACACCACAAATTATTCACGCACACATAAGTAGTCGCCATTTGCTATGCTTTGTTTGGCGGTTTAGTCTCCGTCTTTTAATTTTAAACCTTCTTGGTATTCTGTATGTTATTGGGAGTATATTTTTTGTAAAAGTTGTTTAAGTATGGCTCATAACCATAACTGCTACATGCTTGCACTGCTTTGGATGACAAACATTCGATATCGATCATCCGACGATTAACTTCACAGTCATCACAACAACAGATATATCGACACACACTTATCATTTTCCCTACTGCATAACTACTGCACCTGAATGACTGATATTTTAACTATCGCAAGTTAAATATGCTTTTATATTGTACTGACAATCATCTAAAAATAAGGAAAACACACAAAACCGTATTGTCTTGTCAAAGCATTCCAGTGCTATCAATTCAAAATTAGCATAATATTTCTGAGTCTTTTTGTAAAGAAGTAATTAAGTATGCTCTCATGCTAATGACTCAACTTCCTTGGTACAATATAAGTAATGGTCTTTTGGCTGTATTTATGTCGTCTACGTTCTTTAAGTCATTTTGACAGAATAGGCGAATACCATTAGTTACGTCATCAGCTTATTCTCGGTTTTAATGTGCTACGAAGCCTACGGATGGACAATTGTATCGATTTTTCCGTAGGTAAGCTGATCTTACTTTATGTTGACGTACTCGTGTGTGTCGAATTAGTTTGTATCATACGTAACAGATATCGCAATCGCGAAGTAAACCTTATCTTATCTGTTCAATGTAAATGAATGAAACCTTTTTTTACCTGTCGTATGTAGGCATTTGACAGTTAGTTTTTTATACCTTGTTATGCAGAGATTAAACTCATTTGAGTCACCGGTAGCTCTTTTTGTCTTGTCCAGGAATGAAGTTTTTTTTTAAGTTGATTTCATTATTATTGACTCATTCACTGCTACCGACAACGCGTATAGAACGTTAAGTAATTCAAAGGGATCTCTAACACCTCTGATTCACAATCTTGATTACAGATTTGGCCATCGAGTCTATGTTACTTGTACTATTATTTAATCTGTGTCTATGTCACGTCAACAACGTGAGTAACGTTTGAGTCACCGAATATAAGCCATTACAGCCATCTAGCCATAACAAAGGTGTTATGATAACCTCTGGTCCCCATGTTTACCGAGGTTTGTGTAGATGTGTTGATGTCACTGCATTTATCTTTCAATCTTCTTAGGTTTACGTTCTTATATGATTTCGGTTATTTCAGGACTATTTACATTACATTCTTATGTCAAGAAGATTTTAGTTATGTCAGGACTATTTTTGTTCTTATATCAAGATGATTACGGTTATGTCAGGACTATTTACATTCTTATCTCAAGTTTTTTTAGTTATGTCAGGACTATTTACGTTCGTCTCAAGAAGATTTCGGTTATGTCAGAATTATTTAAATTCTTATGTCAAGAAGATTGAAGTCATCCGTCGGGCCTTTGTCAGTGCCGGCGTTCCGTCAAACTTAGAACCAAACGGACTGACGGGACGACGGCAAGAGGCCTGATGGTATGACTTTAATTCCTTGGAAGATGGGACGGCCTTTAGTTTGGGATGCAACTTGTGTTGATACCTTGGCGCAATTATGGGAACCTTGACAGGGGTTACATGTTTGTACAAATTTGTATTGCAATACAGCGTGGCAATGCAGCCAGCATTCTGGGCACTTTCCCTTCCTCCGAAGGACTTTTAGATAGTTTTGTGTAAATAGTTGTTCTTTTTATTTATATTTTAAAACGAACTTTTGTTTTTTTGTACGTTCAAATTGTTTGTATCCTGTAAATAAATTCGAATTTCATTAGTAAAAATATATACTGACATAGAAGATTATAGTTATGTCAGGACTGTTTACATTCTTATGTCAAGATGATAATAAGACAACAAGACTTCCCAGGTCTTGATAATAGCATAAAATTCTCGAATAACTGAGATAAACAGTTGATTCGAACTAATAGTCATGGTAGAATAACTTTAATTTCATTCATAAAAATCGTCAGAAGATATATTATCACAAAATATAACCAACTCACGTTGCCTTGCCAGTGAATAATAATGCGCTTTCAAAGAACAGTATCAGTAGACTAGTCGTAAGCAATAAAACATATTGGTGACTGATCCCTTGGAAATATCCAAGATATCACATTTACAATCGTTTGACGTAAGTTATTATCTTTTTACATTGCTTCAGGTATAGATAATGTTACGGTCGTTACGAAATCGGACTTCGTACGGAGACTTCCCCGGTGTGTTCAAGTCAAGAGTGAATAGGTATCTACTAGTCAAGCGTGCTACACCTTCGACCACATCATCGCTTTCCATCAGGTGAGATCGTGGTCAAACGATTGCCTAGTCCGTAATAAAAAAAAAGATATTTAAATCGCGTGTGGAATGTTTTCTTTTATGATACAATTCATTTTGGGAGATTCGTGTTAGGAAAACTGTATGTATGGTAAATCAGTTATCACAAACATTGAAAACAATTTGTAGAATAATAATAATGCCAGGTGATCACATAATGTGTGATGATAGTATGGGGTCAGAATCTGTAAATGCTATCAAATAAAAACAAATCTAAATAAGAATAGAAGACATAACATTTTCAAACAAAAGTTTGGACGAATTCCGCTCCGAGACTGTCAATAATATATTGTAGGTACCTATTAAAATATTAAACAAAATATTAAGTTAAACGGTTTTATTGTAAAGTAAACTTAAGAATGATACACTAAAATTTAAAAAATAAAATAAAAAAAGCTAAGTGGGGCGTAGCGTAACCTGAGTAATTAGAAATTCGACTCGCCCTACGAATTAATTTTATTTTTAAGATTTAAGTTTTTTATTTAGTTATTTCTTAAGTGTACTGTGTTCTACTTGTCAAGCCTACTTTAGTAATATTTAGTCTGAGGTCAAGCCCTTTCATTTGATACCAATACATAGGGTTGAAAAAAATGTGATACACCATTTTGTGGCGGAGGCCAATCTTAAATTTGTACAATGATACTTACTGAATATACATAATAGTGTTGTCATCAGAACTAAAGATGTGTACCAAATTTCAGATCAATCGATCAACAGGAAGGGGATAAAATTTCAATTACTAGATTTGACCCAAAAATTAACAGGGCAAGCTAAACAAAGCCCCCTCCCTTAATAGCATCCCCTCACGTTTCACGTTTCTACGTTAGGCTGCGTTCTACGTTGCGTCGATTGTCAATCGGTCAAGAAGTAGTTTTATATTATTTTAGAAGATTGTAGAGCAACGATCTCTTCGTTTTGGTGAAAGTGAATGCAAGAGGCACTAACCAGCGATTAACGCACTCGTTACTTAATCCATTGTGAAGATGTTAAACGTGGTTATATTTTCCTTGGTTCAAGGCATGCCTAAATTACGCTGTTATTTTCACAGAATAACTAATAGTTTCGTTAGTACTCGTAGTTACATTACATACTATTTGTATAATAATAATTAATTATAGATTAAAATCTAAATTGTAGATATATGAGAAAACAAACTAACAAGAATCAAGTAATAATAATAATATATTCCGGACAATTTAGACCAATTACCTACCCCTAAACTAGGATACCCTGTACTATGTGTACTAGACAACGGATAAACATACATAGATACGAATATTTATATACGAATTATAAAATAATAATAAGATACTGGTAGAGTAGGATTGATTTCTTTTCCTACTGATGTGGATGGAGCTAGTATTGATAGAGTAAAATTGTAGATTTTGGTAGAGTTATGAGAAAATGCTTAAATGGGACTGGGCTGGACACGTCTGTCGTATGTCAGACGAACTGTGGGCTAAATCCATCATGGAATGGAACCCGCAAGTCGTCAAGCGACAGCGTGGCCGGCCATGACGACCGAGCGACGCGTCGCGTCGCGGCGAGCGAAGGTAGCGCGTCGATCTTGACGCGTACGAGAAAGAATGGCGAACTAAAGCTATAGACAGGAAACATTGGAAGGAGGGAAGAGAGGCCTTTGCCCAGCAGTGGGACGATATGAGCTGTTTTTACACGACTGCCCAAAAAAAGGACTGTTATGTTTTTAGCATTCATGTATGTTTGTATGTGAGTTTCTTTATTCCACCATAATTTTTAAATGCCTGAACAGATTTAGATGTATGGGGAATCTTTAGAATCCTTACATCCCCCCGAATAACATAGGCTATATATTTATTTGAAAAAATTTAATAAGGTGGCAGTATGGCACCATTTTCAAACCCGAAAAAAATTGTTTATCTTCGAAATTTACAATATGGGTATCAAATTAAAGGTTATAAAGTTATGGTCTTGATAAGTCCATTCCAACAATATATAATTTTTTGGTAAAAGCTCTTTTTTGGCACGGCAGGCATGTTTTTTTTGCTTTTAAGCTAGTTTATGAGTTTATCCTTTAATGTGGCGGGACCACGTTAAATTATTACTCTTCTGGAATCTTGAACTTCTGCGCTCTGCCTTTAAATCAGTAGAGTTAGTTTAAGGTAGACTAGTAATCTATCTATCTGTATGTTTGTTCGCGCATCACGTAATAACTACTATACCGATTGCGATGCGGTTTTCACTTTGAATAGCTTGAAGTTTGACTTAAAAACTGGGATAATTGGTATCTTAATAAGTTGATTTGATGCTAGTACTTTATAGACACGTTAGGCCCTGGAATAACACGTATGGGTCTACTTTAAAATTATAGTTTACACTAGCTAGCCGCGGGCAAAGCTACTGTAAACTAAACTGGGACTTCGCAGCCACACGAAATTCGTTGCAGAAAACGTGCGACTTCATTCGTTACGATAATAACGAACGATTCCACCAAGATATCGTAACGCGTGTCTGCACGGTCACAGTGAATAAGGGCCCCGTGTGTCGCGTTGCAGCAGAACACGTGGAAGCACTGAACCGGCCATAAACTTGACGAGCAGGGATAAAGCCGAGAATTTAATGGAGTTTACACTACGAGCACTAAGTTATTCAGTGGCTTTGCATACGTACCACCTCATTCGCTTCTTAATTACCACTTTTTATGCTTTCGTTGTATATTTTTAGTTTTGTATAAATAAATCCTCGTTTTTATTAAGTCACTTTCTTGTCTGTCTGTCTGTCTGTCTGTCTATCGTTCCGGGTAGAATCTTGCAACTCAAATTTCGAACACTTCTCCGTAGAGTTCTCAAAACAAAATAAGCATTCAAACAGCCAGCCGTCTGTACTACAAAACAAACAATGTCTATCTTCTATCTATATCTATCTATACTATAATAAAACTGTAACTGGGCTACATCTGTACATTAAATATTTTTTAAAAATTTTAATTGAAATAAACTTCAGAATCGATATGGAGTGCAAAAAGGTTATTTTTTTATTTTTTGTTTGTCTGTCTGTCTCTTTGAACACGCATCACGCTGAAACTACCAGACGGATTTTGATACAACTTGGCAGAATCATAGCTGATGTTATGGATTAACATTTAGAATACTTTTTATCCCGAAAAAATAAAGGGTTCCTGCAGGATAAGCGTTGTAAGTTATTTAAAAGAACACGTATCACGCTCAAACTACTGGATGGATTTTGATGTAACTGGGCATAGTCAAAGTTTATATTATCTGTTAAAATTTAGAACACTTTTACTCCTGAAATAACAAAATATTTTTAAGGGATAAGGGTCCAAAGTTTATGTTAAATTAAAGTAATAAAACATCCGTTTAAAGAACAGTACCAAATTTCGTTGTCCGCGTCACGTAACGAGTGGCCGAGCGGTTAACACGCGCAGAAGTCTAATCCAGACGTCCGTGGATCGAAACCACGCGCTTTTAGTTTTTTTTTGTTCCATAATTAATAGCGTTTACATATTTTATGCGTTATTTTTACATTTTTTTACCCCCGAACAAAGAGACGGGTGTTATAAGTTTAGGGTGTGTATCACTGTGTGTGGGTGTGTGTGTTTTTTTTTTCGTTTTTTAATGTGATTGTGATGGTTCTTTGCTATATGGGTAGGGGGAGGGGGGAGGTGAGAAAAAGTGGTGAGAAACGAATGGTTTGATTTAGGTGCGGTTTTTTATGATTGAAAGCTGAGGTAATCGAGATGGTTCTTAGATATTAAGGAACGAGTAGGTATATAATACAATGGAGTATCCTACTTCCTTAACACGGCGTAAGTATTTTTATTGTAGAACCTCTACACAAGAGAGCGTAGTATCTGTACTTATAATAAAGCAATAAGAACAAAAAAGACACTACATAATTTACCAGCATCAAAAACTCCAGCGCATAAATCAAACGAATCAAAGTTCTGCCTCCGATTTAACTAGATGGCGCTGATTGTCCTTAAAACACGCAAGCATTTCATTCACTGCAACCAAGCGTTCCGCTAAACTCAAATCTGTAAACTTTTCGAATTTGGCTCACACTAGCTTTAGCGCTTTGCTTCAGCACGACCTCCAGCTCTCAAATCCTTGCGACTGGAAGTTGTCTGTCTGCTGAATTGCCTACTGTCCGGTTGATATCAAATTACTCTGCGCATATCTATACTTATAATAAAACTGTAACGGGTCCAATTTTGTACATTGAAGATAATTTGAAATTTTCTTTTGGAGGGTACTATATTCGATTCTGAAGCCAAAACTGTTTTTTTTTTCATTTTGTCTATCTGTCTGTCTGTATCTTGTTTAGGCATCACGCCGAAACTACTGAATGAATTTAAATGAAACTTGGTATGATTTGAGTTCATACTACTAGGTAGGACATATTTAATCCCGAAAAATTAAAGGGTTTCCGCAGGATAGGCGTTGAAATTTATTTAAAAGAACACGTATCACGCTGAAACTACTGGAAGGTTGTTTTGCAACTTGGCACAGTCATAGTTTACAAAATTGAGGACAATTTTTATCCCGAAAAAATTAAGAGTTCCTGCTGGATAATGTCCCAAATTCTGTAAATTGAAGATATTTTGTAACCTTTTTGGAGGTTGTTCTACATTCAATACTAAAGCCAAAACTGTATTTTTTATTTTTTGTCTGTCTGTCTGTCTGTCCGTCTGTGTATCTGTACCTTGGCAGCGCATCACGCTGAAAATACTCAAATAATTCAAATAAAATTTGGTATGATTTGAGTTCATACTTTGAGGCATTGGATACTTTTCATCCCGAAAAATTAAAGAGTTCCTGCAGGATAGGGGTGAAAAATTATTAAATTAAATTAATTAATTAAATTATTTCAAAGAACACGTAGCACGCTGAAACTATTGGACGGATGTTGATGCAACTTGGCACAGACATAGTTTATAAGATGGGTGAAAATTATGGATACTTTATATCCCGTAAAAAAGGGCTTCTGCGGGATATGGGTCCAAAGTTATATTAATATTTAAGTAATAAATAATATTTTTTGGGTGGTTCTCTTTTTCGATACCTACTGAAGCCAAAACTGTTTTATTTTTATTTTGAAATAAAAGGTAAAACAATAAGTAAGTAAGTTAGTAAGTATTTTTAATGAATTTAGTAGTTTCTGTGCGAAACTAATGAATTCCTTCAATTTTTGTAATATAGGTTGTTTCCACAATATAAGTGTTGAAAGTTATTAAAAAGAAAACGTATCACGCTGAAACTACTGGACGGATTTTTAGATGCAAATTGACAGTCATATATCTATACTTATAATAAAGCAATAGGTACGAAAAAGGCTATAAAAAGAAGATAAAAAATGCGATTGGGTGCTTAAAAAGGGCATTGAAAATGTTTTTTTTTTTAATCGTGTCTGTTTGTCTGTATGTTTGTTTGTTCACGCATCATGTAAAAACTATTGGACCGATTGCAATGTGGTTTTCATTGTTAGATAGCTGATTTGATTTAAAAACTGGTGTAATTAGTATCTCAATCTGGTGAGTTAGAAACCGAGCAACCGTTATAAATATTTTTGACGGCTGAAGGAATTGTGTTCAAATGTTGGTATATTGGTATTTTAGGTCCTGGAATAGCACAAAGAGTACTTTTAACATACAGAAATGACCACGCGTGAGAAGCCGCGGGCATCAGCTTGTTGTAAAATATAATTACTTATTGTCTGTCTCAATTATCGTTTATTTCGACTCAACATCGTGATTCTTTCTTTATTTTGTTAATAATGTCATTCAGAAACATATAAATTGACACAATATCCTATGAAGGTTACCACCATTATAACAAATTCGTGTCAATTGAAGTCAACTCATGTATCAAAAATAAATTGTGATCGTGGGAACTTAAGTTATCTACCTATCTATACTATATAATGCAGTAAATAACAAAAAGTATACTTATAATAAAACAATAAGTACGAAAAAGTCTGCACAAAGAATCTTCTTTGTACAGACTTTTACAGAATTATCTAATAAAAAAAATAGGGTACTTAAAAGAAGCTACAGAAAATAATATAACATTTTTTTAAATCTTGTCTGTTTGTTTGTTAATTTGTCTGTATGTTTGTTCGCGCATCACGTAACATCTACTCGAACGATTGCGATGCGGTTTTCACAGCTTGAAGCTGAGGTTTTAACTTAAAAACTGGTGTATATAGTATCTCAATCCGATGAGTAAATGCCGAGCAATCGATAAAAATATATTTGACAGATGTTATTTTTTTTGGCGAAATGTAGTAGTATATTTTGTAGTAACTTTAATGGTTTCAAGTAAAAGTCAATCGGATTCTTCAAAACTTGGCCAGACCAGTCAGCTTGCCAATCGACGTGGTGACTGATCGATGGACATATCGACTTATGTATGATCGAACTAGAAAAATAACCGGACGTTTGTGGTCCATCGTTCACCCCCATTAATATTTGAATCTACAAATACCAGATCCGAATTACTACTTGATCCCAGTAGTAATTTTCTATGGTTCTACGTATGTGGTATGGATGGACGCCCGTGGGCCAGGTGGCGTGACGACCTGCGATAAGTTTTTGGCAGAAACTGGATGAAGAGAGCTGAAGTCCGAGCTCAGTGGCGTGCTCAGGAGATGACTACGTCACTAGACGGATATATTACCGGCGTATAATATTATTATTATTATTGTCAAAATCGTTTATGATTCTCTCGTTGCCGAGGTTTAACTAATAATCGCGGGCTTTTGGCCAAACGAAAATCAGTTTTTGAATTTAATCGAGCGATAAAAACTTGCGTACAATTCTGCACGTATTTAAAATAACGGCTTTCTGTAGCAGAATGAAGGTTAGTTGGTGTATATCCAGTGCTTGCAGGCTAGTGTGTTTGGTATTACACCTGTGGATGACGAAAACTAAATGGGAATTGTTTTGACTGTCTGAACTCTCCACTGTGTCTTTAATTCTATTGCTAAGTCTGTGTATTTGGTTTCTCTGTGTATGTGGATAATATATTGTGTGTATTGGGAATGGCAATGTCAATTAGGAAGACAGATTTTTTCTTTTTGTCGTAGACTGTGATGTCGGGCCTCTTGTGATGAATTGTATTGTCTGTGATAATTGTCCTGTCCCAGTATAATTTATAATCATCTGATTCTAATATTATTTCGGGCGTGTACTTATAGTAAGCGGTTTTTTCTTTAATAAGGTTATGTTTATAAGCGAGGTATTGATGAATGATTGCTGCGACTTGATCATGCCGAAGTTTGTAGTCTGATTGAGTTATGGACCTACAAGCTGTATGTGTTGTATTGTTTCCGATGCGCTGTGGCAATGTCTGCAGAGGTCAGAAATGCTATCTTTGATGATGAATTTTCTATAATTTCGCGTATCTATTACTTGGTCTTGAATGGCCAGGATAAATCCCTCTGTTTCCGGGAATAACTCGCCGCACTTAAGCCATGTGTTTGAAGAAACCTTGTCGACATTTGGGTTCAACAGATCACGGCGATGCCTACCGTGGAGCGATTTCTGCAACCAGTTTTGTAGTTTTTGTTCTGACGTTGTTATTTTCTCGTTGTTTTGTTGTAAGTGATCTTTAAGATTTAGTGGTGTGAACTTATAATCTGCATTTATGATTGCATTGTGTAGAGGAGAGCGGTCTGCTTGCTGATGGAAAAAGGATCGCAGTGCCGTTATTTGTGAGTTGTGTAGGTTTTTGATGTCGATAAGTCCTCTTCCGCCTTCTCTTTGGGGCAGTGTTAACCTTTCGACACAAGAGCGTGGGTGGTGTTTTCTATATTTAGTCATTAATGTGTTTATTGTGCGTTGAAGTTTAGCTAAGCGAGACTGTGGCCAATGAATTATACCAAAAGAGTAAGTAAGAATAGGGATAGCGAAGGTATTGATTGCTTTTATTGTGTTCCTAGCATTAAGTTGGGTGTTGAGTATCTTATGGAGTCTGTTTTTAAACTGTAGCTCTATTATATCTTTTGATTGTTTTTGGTGAATCTGTTGTGATTGAAAATAGACTAGGTATTTATAGCCAGATATCGGATCTACTGGATCGATCTGTTAGTTCAAGTATGTTCTGTTCTATTTTACCTTTATTGACTGATAGGATTTTGCACTTATCTATTCCAAACTCCATATGTATGTCTGTTGAGAATGAATGAGTGATGTTGGCTAGATCATGAATTTCTTGTGGACTGCTGCTGAAAAGTTTAATGTCATCCATATACATCAAGTGCGATAGGGTATGGAAAGTATTGTCATATTTAATTTTGAAGCCATTGTCACTATTGTTTAACAGATTTGAGAGGGGGTTTAATGCTAAGCAAAACCAGAGAGGACTCAATGAGTCTCCCTGAAACATGCCACGACGGATCGGTATGCTTATTATTATTATATATTTTTTACTCGGCCTATATTTGTCCACTACTAAGTGGACAAATATAGGCTGATGATGATAATTATCATGGTACTACAGACGCAGCGCACACGCGCCTCCCGCATCGCTAATCTACCGCAGGAACCTACTCACTTATGCGCCCCTTGTACCACTACGACATACTAACTAGCTACCTGAATCTTGTACATAATAAAATAAATGTTATGTATTCAAGCAAACAAAATCCATAATATTCTTGGCAGAGAACCTGTTGAGAATGCCTGCCTGCCAAAAGTAAAAATATATATATATGTGTGTGTGTCTGTATTTTTTAACAGAGCCAGTGCCTTTATTAATTTAAAACTAACTTCTACAATATATGTATAACTACTACATTAAACATTCAGATAACCTATAAGCCGTTATTGGCTCATAGGTAGCCCAAATGTTCCACCACTGCCAGTTGGCAGAAATCCCAAAATGCTGGTACCATTGCCCCGCTTAATTGCAATGCTAATTCCATCGATTTCAATTAATTAAGGAAATAATAAATACTTAACTCGAATTCCCCGTGTTCTAAATGCTGGTACCTTTTTGGCTCATCAGCTCGGAATAAATAATAATAGTACGTCATCAGCTAATTAGGTACGCGTCGCATCGACCAGGAGAGATATGTTTATGAAAATACAATGAGCTCCCGGTCCCCACGGCCCCGATGTTTCAACACCAATCGGCTCAAATATGTAGTCACTGTCGGCTTGCATATTTTCGCCGCTTGAGCTGTTCTGCCGAAGTAGCCGCGGCGCCCGCCCTATTCTTTGTCTCAGAAAGATGTGACAGAATGCACAATACACCCCAAGCGGGACGTCAGTGCAGGCCTTACCGCCCCCATCTTGAATAAGAATAAGAAGATGTGACAGCGCCAGCATTTCGAAGCAAGTAGCGTTTCACAGGGCCGCGCCCGCCCGCCCCATCTTCTAAGGGACAAGGGTCATACACATTGTTGATCGTTTGAAAATGTTGGGTACATGATGTGAAAATAGAAATATAAAAAACGGATGGGGCTGTATCGGGAGCGCACGGCGTTTGTTTGTCGTGAAACATCTACGCCACCTACAATTTGATCCGGTCCTGGAACCCTCTCGTTCGCTCTTTACTGCAGAGTTTAGGATACTTCAGTAAAGAGCGAACGTTGTGAGCTCCAGAAGTTCTTTCCAACAATGTGCCTAATCTATATTTAGTACTGGCGCTATAGGCACTTTGGTGATTCTTACTTTTTTTTCCATCCCGTATTTTTAATTTACTTAAGCTTAAGTAGACTTCTTGTAAACTTTTTCATATTAATCGAACTTTCTCAACGAGATCTATTCAACACCCGAACTAATACGCTACCCTATCTAAATCGCGAGTTGTACCAAATTAAAAATCACAAATACATCAATTTTGCTGATTTTGCTCTGCGCGTCCTGACCCCTCTTGCCTCTTCTTTTGTCAAAAATTAAACATTACATAATCGAGCTGTCAATATAAGCTAAAACATGACAGAGACCAGAAAACACCTGACAGAGACACCTGAGACCAGAAAATTTGGAATACAGATATATTCTGTATTCCAAATTTTCTGGTCTCAGGTGCTTAAACTTACAGTTATAAAAACGCGACGATATAGACCTTTTCGTTACAGTTCACTTTTCTGTCCTGGTACCAGTATGTTTCGGTGTGATTTTAAAGACGTTTCACGTGTATTTTAAGTAGTCTAGGCTCTAGGGATTAAACTTCGGTTTCGTAACAGAGTGACTGACCTACGTCAGAGCACGGCCAGCTGATATAAATACCTGAACGTCTGCGTCGAATTGTCGACGGCTTGTACGTCATTCACAATGGTTACTTGGAATGTTTTATTGCGTTGCATCACAAAGGAAACGAAGGAAAAAGTTGTGGGAATATTGTCTTTGTAAAGATACTTGGTTTTATTGAATTGAAACCACGTTGTCGTCTAATCAGGTCTGATTCAATCAGACTTTATAAGGCGACAACGTGGTTGGAATGGAAGCATTCCTATTAATTGAATAATTGCAACTTTCGTAGGGATCTTAATTTTTTTTGAAAAATTATATATTGCCCATATTACTCGCTGATAATGTAGCTTTCTATAGGTGAAAGAATTTTTAAAATCGGTTCTGTGTTTTTTGAGTTTATCCATTTCAAACAAACAAACAATCACATCTTTCCTTTTTATAATTTTAGTGTAGATGGATTCAAATAGCTCATTATGAAGTTTATAAATGGATCTACATTTCTTATTTAGTTGACAAGAAACAAACAAATTAGTTGACCATAGTAATTAATTTATATTACACTGTTAGTTGAACTTGGACGAAAGAGGTTCCAATAGTGGAAACAAAAGTATCTAAATGATAATGATGACATGTGTAGAAAACCGAGAACAACTACACTCATTACATACACACAATATACAAATGCCCAAGTGCGATTTTCGAAACGGACGCTCTTCTGCATTCCACCTTTTCTCTGTACATCTATTTCTAGATTGATGGTTAGACTCTTGTGTCTACTCAATGAGTCGACAGATACATTACATTACAAAACATGAATAAGTCGCCTGTAAATAACATCTCCAAGATAATCTGATCCTCAGATACGATCAAATTAATTCAGTCCGTGAATCCAGCTCTTGTTCAGTCAAATGTGCTGTGAATTTCTGTGATCTGTGAAGTCTGACGATGATGTCATTGAATATTATTATTATGTACTTACCAGCTGTGTGTGTACCCGCGGCTTTGCCCACTTGGACATTTTACTGCGATAAAATTACATACTTTTAAAGTACAAAATACCAAATTTTATTAAAATTCATTCAGCTGTCAAATAGTTGTTAGCGATTGCTCTGCTTCTAAAAATCGCATTGAGATTCTAAGTCAAATCAGATTTTAAGTCAAATCCTAAGCTTTCTTACAGTGAAAACCGCATTTCAATTGGGTTAGTGAATTTTACAATAAACATCCAGACAAAAAAAAATAAACGATTTAAAAACGGTAAATGTTCAGTAGTTTATTTTAAGTAACCTGTACCATATTTTTTAAATTATCTTATTGTGTAGATATTTTGTTAATTACTGCTTATACCAAGAATAATATTGAAAAAAATAATCTTTTTTTAAATACAATTCCGCGACGAGACAAGCCTGAAGTACAGTCAGGCGCGGTCGCAGGCTGAAATTTTGGAGGGGGTCACTAATAATAAAATATGTCGAGTAAAAATGCACAATACATCAATTTATTACATACAAATGGAAGTCTTCAATTTTTATTGGAAAATCGGGATAATATTGGAGACGTATTGAATATTTAGCCTGTCAGCCAGTCTTCTAACATTTTTGTTCTCAACCAAGTTTTTACATACAGACAGACATACACGCAAGTGATCCTATAAGAGGTTCCATGTTTTTTCATTCGTACGTAAGGAACTCTAAAAAGTGAAACTCTTTAATAATGAAAATAGCCCATAAGTACAAAAAAATTAAAGACCTTTTTTTGTGACGCACTAATTGGTTAACTACACTGTGATAATAATGAAGCGCGAGCGAAGTGAGCGCGAAATTTTTGAACAATTCTATCGTGCAAAATTCAGTGAAACAATGTTTTCATTGTTTCAAATCATGTTAAAAGGATATATCATAGAAAAGTGCCTGCGAGCGCAGGAAACGCGTTTTTTTTGGCTATTTATAGAAGTGTAAAACATAATTCAAAATGATGTAAAAATAAAATACAACGCGGCTAGGTGCAGTTTTTTTTAATTATTATCTTAAATTTAAGAAGATTTTTCAATTTGACTTGTACAATTTGTGGGGGGGGGGGGTGTCATGTCCCCTGTGACCCCCCCCCTTCGGACCGCACCTCCCCCCCCCCCCCCTCCCGCCCCCTTCGACCGGAGTACAGTGCTACCCAGAACTTTGGTCACAGAATAAATAATAGTTTGTATACAAAATCATCCACTGCACTGCACGCTCTGGGATAATTTTAAGTCTCATTATGCCCAGGAATTTAGTTGGATACGAAGCCATTAAAACCAGAATCATAGAATAACCAAATAATGTTTGCACACTACAGCTTGGCTGTTGAAAATTTCCCAGGCTGACAAAGATGTAATTCTTGTAGGCAGGCACTACAAGAATTACATCTTTTAACATTCATTATGTACATTTTGCTGTTGTGAACATTCAACAAATTAATTCTGTATTCATCCTTTTGTGGGTTTTAAGCGTGACTTTTTAATTTTTTCCTCGCTCTTCAACATTTCGTCAAACCGAGCTGTAATACAAATTTCAATTTCTTGGTATTTGAAAACCTGCATCAACAATAACCATAAACGTGTTGGGCCAAGTCCATAATTCATGCAATCGTCGTGTTCACAAACCATGCCGCCGACGGCCATTGTCCGTTTGAATTCCACATGTCTTACGTAAACCTTTTCGCGAAATCTTTCTCAACTTTCATTCTATTACGACATTTCTTATTTGCGTGTGCGTGCGTGTTTTGAACACATCGGAGCGAATTGCGATTCCCTAATAGTTTGTTTGCTTGTCGTGTGATATAGTGCTGGCGTCTGATGTCAGAGTTTGACAGGCCGCCCCAGGGCCTCTGACATGGCTAACGACTGCTATTAATGAATAACGGCCGGGACCAACCGAAACACGGAGCGATGGAAAACCGCACATAACTTAGAAAAGTTATCGGAGCCTAGGACCGAACCCGGTATCGTTGGATTCTAAATTGCACTATTGAACCGTTAGGCTTCCACCCTGACAGCTACTAGCCGCTTTAGCACCCTAAAAGTTGCTTAATTGTATTATTTTTGATATTTGGTGTACGGGCTCTTTTTCGCAACTAGGCCGATCATCGACCACTTTTGCGTGATACGCGCAGCGACAGCTAGTTCAGCCACCCGATGTCCCTCAAGAAGGCCAGCATCTCACGTATTCCGACGCATGCTTCCCTCAGGGTAGAAGTCGTTCCCAGGAACTGTTCCCTTTGTAACGCCACGCTTTCGCACTCGAGGAGTACATGTGTGGCCATTTCTTCTGCCCCATGCATCCTCTGCTGAAGGGGCTGTCTGTGACACCTATTCTGTGAAGTTGTTTGTTAAGAAGACAATTACCAGTTGCAATTCTCACCACTTGTCGGAGACTATCCCGTTTAAGGTTCAGAAGTTTTCGGGAGTATCTCGGATTTAACCCCGGAAAAACCTCCCTTGACTGTCTACAAAATTGTATTGCTTAATTGTATAACTTTTGCAGAAGGTCAGAATACCTACACTTCTGTGTTTTTTTATTTGTATCTAATAATATAATTATTTATTGTCTTATTGTATATTTGTTACTGATTTTCTGATCTGTTTGTCTGATATTTCCCAGTGTTTATTCTCATGTTTTGTTACAGCATAAATAATAGTACACTTTTCTATCTAGTGATTATACATATAAATAGGTAGAAATAGTCGTGAACTCTATAAATACACTGGCCTTTAAACTTAGTACCACACCTTTAAAATTAATAGTTTTTATTAAATTGCTTGGCCTAATCATCGGATTGAGATACCAAGTACTCTAGTTTTAAACCAAAACCTAAGCTATCCAACAGTGAACATAGCATCGCAATCGGTCCAGTACTTTTATTCAAAACTTAGTACCACAATTTTAAAATTAATAGTTTTTTTTATTAAATTGCTTGGCTCCTACTCATCGGATTGAGACACCAAGTACTACACCAGTTTTTAAGTCAAACCCTAAGCTATCCAACACTGAAAACCGTATCGCGATCAGTCCAGTAGTTTTAACGTGATGCGCGAATAGACATACATTATAAGTGTGGTTCTAAGTTTTGAAGGCCAGTGTGTTTCTGTATCAGTATTCTTGACCTCAAGGCGATCGTGATTATGTGTCCCGTTATAAGAAGCTTTATTTGTATCATAATGTGGTCATCGCTTTGTCTCGCTCTATCTAATATTGTCTGAATTGCTTCCTCTTTATTATCTAAACGTTTTTGTTAAACTTGAAGCTTTATCATTTATGTTTGTTATTAACGTTTGAAAACATCGATATTCCGACGTCTGTTTTCAGTCACATAGTTGAATTGTGTGTGTACAGTGTGTTCCGCTGTGGTTATTGTATTTAATTTTAATATTTGTCTCTTTAACACGTCCCGAGGCCATTTCGCTATAAGCGCAATGATAACATGACTGCGAAAACTATGTGAGTACTAAACTGATGCTAATATTATGTTTTCATCTTCGATAAAAAAGTCTTCATTTTCTTTATTTACTATCACGAACATATTATGGCTTCCGATTTATTTCACTATTATATTTTCCGCCTCATTTTAGCCAGTCGCGCCTTCTTTATATTAATTTCCTGAGCTCCTGGCTCACAAAGGTTAAAGTTTACTCCGTCTGTTCCCCTTTCATGGGTGGAAGCAAATATTTGCGTTCCATTTTCGCCGAGCGGCGTGTACAGTGCGGGGGCACAGAATAACTAATAGTACAAGGCGGGGGTCGGCCAAATACGTAAATAGGTCTCGGCCGGATCCAGAATTACGACACTTTCAATGCTACACCACAGAATAAATACTAGTACAAGCTACATACAACACGCAAAGTCTACGTAGAGTCAGCTGCTTAACATTACTTTGTCGATATAAATGCTATGACAAATATTTTGTTAAAATAAAGCATCCTCTCAAACACCTTATTGTGACAAGGCGATAGCATGGCCTGAAGACAAAAGTCTTCAATCAGTGCGTCCTACCAGTCATGAACGTGGACACTCACGGTCAAACTAGTCCACAAATTTAAGGTCGCTCAGCGAGTTATGGAGAGAGCTATGCTTGGAGTTTCTCTGAAGGACAAGATTCGTAATGAAGATATCCGATGGAGAACCTAATTAACCGACATAGCTCAAAGGATAAGCAAACTAAAGTGGTAGTGGGCTGGTCACATTTCCCGAAGAACCGATAACCGTTGGGGTAGACGAGTTCTCGAGTGGAGATCACGTTTAGGCAAACGTAGTGTAGGACGCCCTGTGGCCAGGTGGAGCGACGACCTGCGAAAAGCGGCTGGAAGAAAATGGATGAGGAGAGCTGAAGACCGAGCTTAGTGGCGTGTATTAGGAGAGACCTACGTCCAGCAGGGAACAGATATATGCTGATGATGATGATGATGATGATGATGACAGCATGGCGGCAATGCTATAAACTAACCATAACCGCAGAGTAACTAATAGTACAACCAAAAATATAAAACGTTTACGGTAACTTCGTAGTTAAAGTTACATTAAGATGTGTCCATTTGCTGGAACTAGCCGTTGATGTCATTGTAATTGTGGTCATTAAGGGCTACTCTAGATTTAAACATATTAGAGAAAGTAGTTGGGATTTCGTTCTTTAAATCTAAGATATATAACAAGAAAATTTACGGTAGACGCAATTCACTATTGAAATTGTTCCTTTTGTTGATGACACGATCCGTGCCCGTACTACATTAGCCGGTACCACGGTAATGTTATCTATTAACATTACCGTGCCGGTACATACATTGTTTAAAGTTTAAGGTATGTGTCATTCATCATATCAACGCATGTTTAGTTTAAACACACAAAACTGTGCTTGCTTGTTACATCAAACCTTTAATAAACAAAGCTGTAAGGTTAAATATTTTAGACGATGCGATGGTTAAACAATTTTAATTCGTTCGGGCTTTTGCTAACACAAACTCTAGTAATTCTAGAGTTGTAAACTAGCGATTTTTATGTAGACAAGGGTCTTTAATTGTTGCAACCTTGACATTTGGTTCTGTAATCAAAACACCCGTTTAATTAGTCCCGATTGTGCCCATAAACGTTTTATTATCGGTTCGTACCGAAAATAAACTGGCGTTTAACTATTCGATGCTGTAAAAACACGCATTTTTTTCTTTTTACTGGTGTCTGTTGATTAGCTTTGGCTCTGCGGTCTAAGTGCGGCAAATAGTCTTCAGAGAGTAGTTGCAAAAAGTGTTTCTTGTTCACTTTTAATTACATAAATAAGTTTAGGACTTTCATAACTGCACATAACGTTTGCGTTGTTTTTCAATTTAATAGAGCTTTTGCTTTGTCTCCACTAGTTATCACACTAATAATATAAAGGCCAAAGTTTGTATGCGTGTTTGTTACTTCTTCACGCTCAAACAGTTGAACCGATTTGGATGACATTTTGTACCAGGATAGCTTATATAGAGCTTTTGCTTTGACTCCACTAGTTATCATACTAATGATATAAAGGCGAAGTTTGTATGCGTGTTTGTTACTTCTTCACGCTCAAAAGTTGAACCGATTTGGATGAAATTTTGTACCAGGATAGCTTATATCCTGGATTAACACTTAGGCTACTTTTCATCATCATCATCATCATCATCCACTCGGATGAAACCGCGTGCCGCAGCTAGTTAATATTATTGGTGTTTGTTGCTATTGCTGTAATATCGTATAATTCCCGTATTTAACAATACAGATGTGCTGATAAACTTTCTATACACATCAACAATCCTGCCTCTATTATTGTTATTTTCTATTCAAGGCAATATGCGCTTACTTGCCGTCATGAGATTATTATTTAGAATTAACTATGTATAGACAATTGATTCTTTATTGCTTAACAATTTACCTTGCAATATTGACTTGACTTGTTTCATAGACACAAGTTGATGATTTCTAAATATATTTATATTAATATCATTCATATTTATATTATTATTATTATTATTTGTATCTATGTATGTTTATCTGTTGTCTAGTACCCATAGTACAGGGTATCCTAGTTTGGGGCTAGGTAATTAGTGTGGATTGACCCGAATATATTTATTTAAATGTATTCATTATAGTTTACAGATTACTCGTACTTGGTAGAAGTTTTAAATTATGTGAATCAAACATGCAACTTTAAATCTTTTGCATTAAAGGAATTTGATTCTTCTCTCTTTGTATTAAGACTATTATTTCTAGTATGCCAAAGAAAGATCGACAATAATGTTTACCTACAAGTGTACGTTGTGAGACCTTGTGTTCACACGGTCCAAATCGTCGCTGTGTCGTCTCGAGATCGAAACCGGAGGTTGAGCAAAAGTTGCAACACAAAATGCTGTCATTTATGCTACTTAAACATACATCAGATCACAGGAGGGAACTTGCCAATAACCATTTAATAAATCCAAGGTCTTCATAATGGTACGGCGAATGGCACTTCATAGAACATGTATTAAACAGTTAAACAGTTCGATGGAGAATTTAAAATTTTACTTTGACTTTGTGGAAAGTTTTCTTGTCGGAAATAGAGAAAACCATATTATTTTTAATGATGTTCTTTTTACAAGCATTTATTCAACTTGAAATGTTTGTACGAGTATTGTTACTTTGTTTAGGTCACATCTTGCGAGCTGAATTTGAACCACATCCTACGGAGTTGAATTTTTACATGTTGGTTCAGTTTCGATGACAATGCATTTTATGGTAAGCATGACCTGAATCGACAACAGGACTAGCTCCAGATCAAGGAACTCTTCAACGGTGAACAGCACAGACACAAAATGTTGTGTAGCTTGTTTGAAAATGGTTTTTACTATGATACTTGTTTTCTTCAAAATAGATCCGATGTTTCCTAAACGAAAGCTTCTAACTACAAAGGAAAAGGTGTCTACCTACACTTGATGTCCCATTGTTTTCCCCATCCTGTAAAATATAATATATTATCTTTTGGACATGGCATTGGCACATGGCATTGGCATATACAATAATATTTTATAATTTGGATTGGAATAAAAGTAGTATCTTAGGTTAGATTATTATATATTTGAGAACACTTGCACAAGAAAATGCCTGACATTATCGGGAGCCGTAATAAGTACAATTTCACAAATTGCTTGGCGTTCGTAATCAGACGCAGGTGTTTCAGATCGACTATCGACAAAGAAACGAGAACGAACCCAGCGCTTCATTTCCACCTTTAAACAATATCCGCCTTCGCGGTTCGCTGCAGCCATCGAATTCCTCATCTTTTGGATCACGATGTTAACCTTTGCTATAAGTAGCGATTCTAAAATTATATCGTTACCGGTTTTCACGATGCAGTAATGAAAAACGAACTTAAACATTCTCCATGCTGCTCTATGTGTAAATGTAGTGAAACAAAATCTTTACATATTATTTTTATTTAGTCTCATAGGCGCAGCATGTGACCGAGGTTTTTTCTCATAATTGTTGGAAATATTAAAGTTGATTTTTCACTTCTCATGCTCGTAAGGTTCTTGTTTATGCTGGGTAAGGTTAAACTGCATTTTATGCTCTACCTAGTTCATAACAGTGTTTACTTCTCTATGGTATTCGACCCGAGCCTAATAATAAATCCAGAAAATTAAAAAAAAAACATGCGGGAAGAAGCTCTCGTCTTTTCTTAGCAGTATTAAAATATTTGTTTTTTTTTTCAATTTGCATTATTACTGAAAGTTAAACATGTCATGAAGAACACAATAATGGAAAGAAACGCACAGAAAGTTGTTCAGCAAGATATTGCCGCCAAAATCTAGGCAAATATATTTCATATCTTATGACAATTTGAAGCATTGGTTAAGCGGGAAACTTGTAAATATTTACAATATCACTGTTTAATTTCCTTGCAAACTCGTTTATAAAATAAAGCATTATATCCTCGCCTTAAATATCTACCCTCGCTTTCGGCATGGGTGGATAAATGTTTCGAATAAAATATCTTGTTTTATGCACTTGTTGTACAATCTACATTGAACTTGACCATGTATTATTTATTGTATGCATAGCTAGCGTTTGTCCGTTTGTTGCTATTTATCCTGCCTTAAGTGATTACGTACAAAGCAAAAAAAACGAATTGTGAAAATATTAGATTACTAGTGACTAGCCCCGGCTTCGCACCGCTCACACCGCGGCATTTTTCTTACTTTTAGTATTTTTATAACAGTCGTAACTTCTAAAAAAAAATATACGCCTGTAAGCGTAATTCAAAATCTTTGGCAGCAACGCTCGTGGTGCCTTTTGACAAACTTGTAATTATTTCGTTTCCATGGCATTTCATTCCGTTTCTTACAGCGACTAATCTACAATTTTTAGTAAAATTTTTGATATCTTGGATTACATTATTGCAATTTTCTTAGATATCTCTAATTTTTTTAAAACTACATTGTGAGCGAGTAGCATGGGCAGTATTTTAAACAGCCCATGTTACTCGCTTATATTAGCTATATATATAGGTGAATTTTTAAAATCGGTTCAGTTATTTTTCGAGTTTATCCATTACAAACAAATATACAACAAATGAAATCTTTCCTCTTTATAATATTAGTGTAGATAAATTCACAATTCGCTTCTTTTTTTACTTAGTTCCGTTTTCATTTCTGAATGGGAAATTCTAAAACGTAGCGATTATACCTTTGCGGTTACATTGTGGCTAATTTTAGAATAGAAGATGCGACGACGAAAATAAACAGCATTTATGATGATAAAATGATGTGGTTGGAAACATTAATTTTAGTCATTAACATTTTATTTGGCCATTAAATTACATGTTACAAGAAGTATTATTTTTTATGCCGTGCCTTAGATGATGCTAATAATACGCAGAACCATCGTAAACATGCTATTACTAGTTATTTCGATACAACTTTAAAAGTAAATTCAGAAATAGCTCTTAAGTTGGTACGTGTTGGGTATTTTATTGGTCTCGGTAATGATAAAACAAATTTTCGCATTTGTAATTATTGAACACATGAATCGGATAGAAATACGCTAAATAGTATATGACAGTTAGCCTGAAACATAATACATGATTGTTATTGGATGACAATATTATATTTAGTAAAAGTAAAGGTCAACGTGTTGATCAAATTGACAAAGTTATCGAAGCGTTACTTGGTTTAGCATGATCAGGTTTCCGAATGTGCAACGATATTTTCAAGGAGAAACAATTATTTTAGAAGTTTTAAATTTTGTCGTATTAGATTCAAGATTAAATCGGAGACGCGTGATTTTTAGGATCTAAGAAATCAACTTGGAATAAAAAAACAGACACAACTCTAAAGAAAAAAAAAGAAATTGTTTTTCAAACTATCTTTAGACAATATTCAGTCTCAGAATAACATGATAAAAATAAAGTAAACAAGCTGATGCGTAAGCGCAACCATAAAGAAAATATTTTTAAGAAGAGTAATGTTGTAGTTACTGAAGATAAGACAATTCTGATTTTATTCGTTCAACAAATACCTTAAAAACTTCAATTTTAACATATAAAACAACAACTTTATATTGTAGCTCATCCCACTCAATCTGAATACCCTATTAACCGACGAAATACCCGGCTGCTATAGAAGGTCACGATCCACGAACATAATGGAATGTGCTGAAGGCAACAATAGGTGCCCATCGGGCATGGTATGAATACAATTATTATTGACTTTTGATACGCTATTGACATAGATCTAGTTATAGGGGCACGCTGGAATATAACGTAAACAACATCTGGACTAGATACAACAACAGGCAAACACACATCTATATTTCCACTTTATTGCTTCATGTGCATAACAAAGATAGAGAGACATACGCAGACTGTAGCGCGAATGAGATAAAAATAATTGACACTGCTAACGCGTGCTGCACAATCGCTTCTCCGATTATGACAAATGCCAATTATGTGCGTTGCACCTAATTTATACGGTCCACGCCCGAGTAGCTAGTACCTAATCCCCCAACTTTTAATGAGATCTATAGCTATCGATCCTCATTGAAATATTCTGATATTGCATCGTGACTATATTATGTTTAGGCTCTATATCCCCATAGTTCTTTGCGAAATTCTTTGTTTACATTCCATTCACTGTTGAGCGATGGTTGGTAGCCTAACGGTTCTATGGTGCAATTTAGAATCCAACGATACCGGGTTCGATGCTAGGCTCCGCGCTAATGTCTTTTCTATGTTATGGGCGGTTTTCCTTCGCTCCGTGCTTCGGAAGGCACGTTAAGCTGTTGGTACCGGCTATTATTGAATAGCAGTCGTTAAGCCATGTCTGAGGCCCTCGGGCGGCTTGACAAACTGACACCAGAGGCCAGCACTATTTCATACGACAAACAAACAAACTGTTTTCGATGGGTTGGCTTGGATCAAAGGATGTTCTTTGTGTTTTCTCTCTCATGTGGCTCGAGTGTTTGTTCGTTTTTGTTATGAGAGAGTACTCGAGCAAATTGATATCGATATCTAATTGATTTACACACATGTGTTGATACCGATATTATCTGAATGTTTTTAAGATTCGTTCTCTTGAAAGGAAATCTTTCTGGCAATTACATCTACGGAATATCTACATTATTAATCTCTTGTAAACTAAAATCATTTTGTGTGATGGTATTCTCTTTCGTAGTTAACTTCATATTTTAATCACTAAACCTTTGTTGACTCTTCTGTAACCTTTCCATCCATGTCATGTCACGCTATCCTCAATTCCACACACCGATTAGAGTCGTATGACTACGGGGTCACACAACTACATCTGCTGCCTGACCCCACATACCACACACAATTGTGCCATTGCGCATCACAGTGATGGGATCCGCTATGGAGGTTAAAATAAAAATATACCTTGAAGGGAACGTTGTTTTTGTTGAAGGAACTTTTAAAAGCTTTTATTTAACTTCGCTTGTATGTATCTATGTATGTATTTCTGTCTGTCCTGGAATCTTGCAACTCAAGTTACGAGCACTTCCCGATTAGCTATCCGGCAGAAACCAACAGGGTAGCTCTAAATGACATTTAAAAAAACAAGTTTTTTTTTCATTATGCTTATTTTATGTAAAACTGACTTGGTCTAGTGTGATTCAATTTAATATTTCAAACAAAAACGAGTGTTTAAAAATTAACATATTTCTCACAAAACACATTTCGTGCTACGTTTGCCTATACGTGATCTCCACTCAAGAACTCGGCTACCCCATCTTTTATCGGTTCTTCGACTTATGTGACCGGCCCCTTGCTATTTCAGTTAGCTAATTCTTTGACCAAATAGTGGAAAACCTGATAAAAATACAATATTCCGAGATCCCAATCATCTAATTGCTAAACATGTCCATAGATGATTACATAACTCTGCTTGAGTGATGACGTGGCGTGAGAACCAGTTTCCACGTATATTGACTGTTTTTACGGCAGCATAAATCAAGTTCTTTCATTGCCATTGTGGTGAATAGGCTGCTAGACATTTCTATATCCACTGTTGCAAAATTTCGTTTGGTATTTGCATGTATGTCGAGGTAGGGCAAAAGGCAGTTGACAATTATGTTGCGTACATTGTAATTTTTTTCTTCTGTTTACTTGAAGGCAGTTCTTCTAAGTGCATCTGATTTTGCATTCCAGTGATTTGCAAATGAATAGTTTTTTTTTTGTTTATTGGATTGAGTGTTTAGATAGTAGGTGGCTTGCGTGGTAAGCGTCACGCCTGCCCATAATGAGAACTGGTTGCAAAATCTGGCAAAGGTCTTATTCGTCTGATACATACTTCTCCAGGGGACTTTTGCAGTATAGGGCCAACTTTACTAATATTTACTCTACGACCATCAATAAAGTGAATACTAAAGGAAATTTTGTTATTTATTTCCTAAATTCCTTTAGCTGGTCTTCATCACAGCTCCCGCAGGATGAAGGGGTCAGCACTACGCCACAAGGCTAAAACTTACACATTTGCCCATATTTTTGAAGGTCATTTGATGTTATATCAAGTATGTTTATTTATAGAATCATCGCGTTGGCGTCGCCATTAAGTCTGGGAAAGTTTCGATTGTTTCTCCACTTTAACGACAAGTAGTTTATGGATGAAGAAAAGTCAGAAGCTATTTCCTCACAGTCACGAGGGAATTTATCAATGTGTGCGCGGCACATATCAGAATGCGAGTTAAAAGCTTGAATTAAGATTTCATTTCCTGAAAGTATATCGGAGGAAAAAATAAGTTCAAAACAAAATTGTTCTTTTGAAAAATACATAGAATATTTTCATATTTCCCACATCTGTCCCACATTCGATATCTCCTCGAGCTAGACATAAAGTCAACAGGTCGTTTATTACCGTACCACGTCGTACCACGCGGCGGCTGGCACCGGCGCGCGCGCACGATTCCCAAGCGTTTTTACACCCAGCTTGTAACAGATAAGCCACTAGAACAATAGTAGGAAACATGACTTACGCAAGCCCCCTTGTACTACAGAAACCTATTACAATTGCGTTTCCATTAGCGATTTTTGTAAGTCTTTTTAATAAGAAGTAAAATAAAAAATAAAAAACTTTATGCAGTAGCCATGTAATGTCATGAGAACAAACGTGTGTGCCAAATTTCAGCCCAATAGCTTCAGTGGAAGTGGGTGAAGTATTGATTGCATAATTCCAAGACATACATTCATACAAGTGAAGTTAAATAAAAGCTTTTAATGAGTTTTACTGAGCTTATAATAAGTACATTTCTCTTCTTTTTTTAAGAATAAATCACTGACTTATTCGTTGCCTATCACTAATTTATTCATAGAAAAAATGTTTTAAATGTTACACGTCTTTATTCCATTTTTGCACGTTTGTCCAAAAAAGAAGTGTAATGCTTACAGGGTTCATGTATGCGAGTTTCTTTATTCCACCATAACTTTTAAATGCCTGAACATATTTAAACGTATGGGGTATCGTTAGATCCTTACATCACCCCGAGTAACTTAGACAATATTTACTTTCAAATTCTTATGGCAGCAGTAAGGCTCCATTTTCAAAATTTACAATAATATTTCGAGTTTTACAATATGGCTATATGGCCTTGATGAGCACATTCCAACAATATAATAATTAATAGGCATAAAATTACGTTCGTTTTTTGGTAGGGTACTCGTGTTTCTTCTCTTAGTTTGATGATGTTCTTGTTTCCAGTCTCATTATGATTGCATGTATTTTGAGTACATATTCGGTTGCATTAGCATCATTAGTTATTATATGCTTCATGGACGTGGTGCACAGCAGGTATTTGTTACTCCAGGTAAGTACCTCACAGAAAATTCTTGTATTTCTAGTTATGAATGTTGTCCTATTTTTATCATCGTCAACTCTAAAATGATGATAATTTGTTTATATTTAATTGTTTTGAGAGGAGATACATAAAGTCGCGACCTTCAATAATATTTGCAAGTTGCTTGTTTAAGTCTGCGGACATTTAGAGCGTTGACATCGGCATGTATTAATATTGAAAGTTCAAGCAAAAACATGTGGGTTTCCAACGTCCATATAAAGGAAGGCCGCTTTTCTGTTCAGCCCCTCTGCATTTGGTATTGCAAGCTTATAATTTACTTTTACAACTCTGCGATGATTATATTCCTGGAAAATAAAACACAAATAGTCGTTTTTTTACTGTGAAGACGCGTTCGCGGCCTACGCGGCGATGCGTATTGCAATTTAATAGTAATTTAACCTGATACTCCCCGAATGTTTGATCGAAAGCCCTTTTAACTATTTTTTTACTTAATTTATAATGCCAGTACATAGTATATTCCTTCTATAATGCGTACAGATAAACACGCTTTCAAAGACTTGTAGTATATTTTGAATTTATCTACAGGCAGAAAAGAACACTTCGCTTTTTCTATGGCATTTTGGCACAGTATTCTGTACAGTACGGTATTCTATCGATGTTCTCTAAATATCTCTGATTTAAATTTCTGCTATAATATCAATGATAAATCATGTATGCGGTTGCTATAAATCAACTACACATAAATAATCATGTGAAGGACGCATGTGTTATATATATCGACGCATGCGTCTCAATTATATTGTTTGGTTAGTTACTCAATCTTTCTTTTATTTTGTATTACATGTACCAATCGAATTTGGTACTTTAATCACGTATTGTTCACAATGTATTTTTGTAAATAAAGTTTCTCTGTAAACATCGTTGATATGAATAATTCATTTAGTTATTTATCATTATTTTGACGTGTACATTCATCCAATTACAGGATCAATCGGTACGATGCACTGATTTGGAGAATAAATAAGTTGTTTTGTATCCTCGTTTCGCCATTGTAGTTGTTATTGTCCCGTTCGCTTTGTTTTACAATTTAGATATATTGTACTATTAGTTAATTGGTGGTTTACAGTGGCATTAATTGTTTACCAACTTGAAATATTTGTTATTCATATCGTCGTCCTCGTTGCAAGCCCGTATAGATCGGCTGAACTTAAGTTTGCATTGAGTACAGTCATGGGGATTTACGCTTACATCACGTTCCGTATTTTACCTGCATAATTTAAATTCTTGTTTTCTTGGAGTTTTACGTTTCCCTTGAACTTAAGTCACGAGTTAATAACTTATAAAAATTTTGATGTGTCTTTGCGCTCGCTTTCCTGCAATCTAGGGAGTATTTCGTGAAATGTGTAAAAGTGTTAACATCTTCTACGTGAGTGATTCCATGAAAAGTGTAACAGTGTTAACAGATGTTACACATAATAATGGGACTGAGGCTCGCTCGTTTTTTTTGTATTTTTTTCTATGACTCGACGCCCCATTTTATTCTAATGATAGTTCAGCATCCCGAAGTAAAGTAGAAAAGTTTGAGAGACTTTCAGTTATTTTCTTTTTTTTATTGTCGTGAATATCTCACCCGAAGATTTGAATTCCTGCGATTATTATGAACCAAGCTTAGCTGGTTCCGGTATCAAAATCTAGCTGTTAGATACTGCATCACATGCGCGTCAAATGCCAATTGGTGGCAAATTATCATACGCTTTCGTCCCACGCGCGCGCGGGCCGAGCGCAAGTTATCACACAATGACATTCCAGTCTTCTAGTATCGTATCCTGTTGCTATTTTTATGATCAATAGATCCTTTATTCTGTATTCATAACTATAATAACTTCTATGTTTGTAGATATGTGTGAGAGTATACAAAGGTGTTACTTTTTCTCTTTTCTTTTTATTGTCGTAGTACTGTCCGTAATTGGCTGTAGATTAAGTCATATTTTCCACTAGCTGATGCCCTTGGCTTCGCACGCGTGGTCATTTCTCTAGGTTAAAGTACTCTATGCTATACCAGGACCTAAAATACCAATATACAAACATTTGATCAAAATTTCTTCAGCCCGCAAAAATATTTTTATCGATTCCTCGGCTTCTACTCATCAGATTGAGATACCAACTATCTACCCCAGTTTTAAAGTCAAACCCAAAGCTATCCAATATTGAAAACTGCATCGCAATAGGTCCAGTATTTTTTAAGAGATGCGCGAACAAACAAACATACAGACAAACAGACAGACACGTTTAAAAAATTTATTATATTCTAATTTAGTAGCTTATTTTAAGTACACTAGACCATCTTATTTAAAACTTTCTTCTTTGTACCGACTTTTTCGTACTTATCGCTTTTTACAAGAATCAAGTCTTCACATCCACGGGTTTACATTTTGATGTCATTACCACAGGTGCAGAAACCCAACTCGCGTGTTGTTGTCTGAAACTGATTAATGTTTAACTGTGCCGCAAGGTTTCAAACACTGTACCAGTTCGATTACAACAGTTCGAAGCTATTCATTACTGAGTACATAATGTTTTTGTTTTAGATTCGTCATTGTCTGTGACATATTATTCTGTGCCTATAGATACTAAGTCGGAACAATCGGGTTTGTTGTGTCTTCTCTATAGGCTACCCGTGCGTTGTGCTATTAAGAGACCATCAGTGAAAGCATGTATTCCTCAGTGAAAGCATCAGTTGTATCCCACTTCTTATATTTGTTCCAATAAGCTGTCTGTCTTCTTATATTTGTTCCAATAAGCTGTCTGTCTTCTTACATTTGTTCCAATAAGCTGTCTGTCTTCTTATATTTGTTCCAATAAGCTGTCTGTCTTCTTACATTTGTTCCAATACCCTGTCTGTCTTCTTATATTTGTTCTAATAAGCTGTCTGTCGTCTTACATTTGTTCCAATAAGCTGTCTGTCTTCTTATATTTGTTCCAATAAGCTGTCTGTATTCTTAAATTTGTTGCAATAAGCAGTCTGTCTTTTTCTCCTGAGCACTCTTCCTGCCACTGATGGCTTGGGTATGATGGTCCTCCTTTGCTTTAGGCTAATCTAACTGTGCCCGCGGCTTTGCCCGAGTGGTATTCTGGGTTAAAAGTTACCAATGTGTTATACCAGGGCCAAAAGTACCTACTAGTAAATCATCTTAGCAAGAGAAAAACACGACACTGCCAAAAAAATATAAGTAAAAAATAAATTGCGTTACTCGGGATGATGTAAGGATTCTAACGATACCTCATACATCCAACTCTGTTCAGGCATATTAAAGTTATGGTGGTATAAAGAAAATCACATACATACTGTAACGATATTTAAATTGTTTAACGATATAAAACTGTGTTCTAGTGATTTCTGAGAGTAAAGGTAATAAAAAATAAATTGGGGCAAGTCAGACCAAATGTGGGGTGAGTCGGGATTCTTGCCCCATTCGGTCGCTCTGTACGCGAGGACGCTATACCGTTCTTCAGAATCACTCGAAACTAAACATACTCGTTACTATTCTGAAATTAATAAAATTACCTGGAAAAACTTAGAACGGAACGAGCTTCAAGAACTATTGGATCAAGACCGTTCGGTAATGTACTAGCTAGTGGGTACTATAGTGGAAGATAAAACATACAACTCAAATTCACCAATACAATCTTTATTACCTTTGGTTTAATCTTGCTTATTTACTTAAGGTCCAAAGAATCCTAGCCTGCAGATCCAACTCAGCAGCCAAGAAATACCAAGATCTAAGATTACCCTGCTATAATTAGGGTCGATATAGAATTGACAAAATTAAGTATTTACTCTAACAGAACATTGATGAATTTGTCGGCCGGCAGTATAGTCTACTTATTTACCTTTTTCTATAGGATTTAGCCGTTATGTTAGTGAAGGTAATACTCCATCCGACGTTTCAGCAAATGTCCGATTCGCGTGAGAGGTAGCCAGGCTAGACCCCTCAGGCGTTGCAGGTGTCCAGCAGGTCGGTGGGGAACCAAAGTTCAACACTCCGGTTAACGAAATATATGGATCAAATACGATACCGCATCCCAAGTATGTGGCAGGAATCGTTGGGTATGTCGGCGTGGCGTGACGTATTTCCGACACGGCGCCTTTTCTACTCAAATCCGGGGAAGAAGCCTCCTTCGTGGGGTGGTTTTAGTCTGGGGGGGAAAATCTCCGTCGTGGGGTCTCATTTCGGGGGGAAAACCCGCTGTGAATCAATAGACACAACGTTTTTTATAATTCGAGACTCCGCAAACGCCACCGCTTTCGGTTCGCTAAAATGGCGTCTCGAAAAATGGATAAAAGTGATCTCACAATCGCAATCATTACTGCCGACAATACGAAAATAACACCGACAAATGCTCTCACCTTTTTTTACGGGTTTTATAATATGCAGGGGAAAAACTTGTCAGTCCTGCTAGGCTCTCCAGCACGAAAAAAAGATTTACTCTTCTCGCCTCCATTGCCAGTTTCTTTCTGTCGCCGGATCTAGTTTTTTTATTTAGCAAAATCTATCAGAATTACATTTCGTTTCACCAGGAAACCGATCAGCGCTTACACATGGGCTTTGGACAAGTAATATGGTTTTATTTTCAAGATTTTCACCCTAGAAATCACATTTGTTTATTTATCGTTTCTTTAACTACTTTTGACAGCTAAACAACTGCCAAGTGACGTTTTAAGAATTGTTATAAACTATAGTCTATAAAAACGTTCCGTTCCAGACGAAAGGTACGGAACGCGGTTTCTTTGCTCCGCCACCGTTATATCATCATAAAACTATATACCGTAACTATTAAATTATGATATTGTATGGGTTTGCTTTGGAAAAAATCTACGTTCCTAAATTTAACATTTGTTGCATTTAATTGGTTTGTTTAATTTTATTTTCTATTTGCTGACATTGCGGGACCGTGCCGAACAACGGAACGCGCCCTTTTGCTTTGACAGCTAATCGATGCAAAGATAAGTAAAATTTCCGGTAGATGTCACCACCTGTCTCCGTGTTTATCAATTGAACTTTATTAACCATCCATTTATTATTTAATTCCCAGTTATTCCTTGTTCCCTTTTGTATTTATTTCATTCAATTGACCTAATAAGTGTTATAAAGTCGTGATCAGTAGTGCACGAACGTGTTGTATTTATAGAAGTGTTTATAACCTATGAACATGACTATTATTCTTTTGGAACTGTGATTTACAGGATTATATCATGTAAGTAAACAACGTACGATAATCTATTTTATGTATCCGATCGTCTGCTTTCGCTGGTATTCACCAAATACGAACCACCAGTACTGTTTCAATCAACTATGTGCGACTTCAATGTCGTCATCTTATAGATTCTAATATGTTGGCATATTGAACAATATGCAATTATAATTCTAGTTTTACTATTATAAAGATACGTTTCTATTAGTTGTTTATGTGCTGTCTTGTTTATTCCTACTTTTACTTGTCGATTTTTTTGTTTTGTATTGCTATTTATGGGTTTATTGTTTTTTTATTTAAGTAGCGTTTTGTCAACGCTACAATACTTACATAAACCCTGAAAACATTACACTCCTTTTTTTGGGTAGTCGTGTAATAAAGTACATCATCAGCCTATATCTGTCTACTGTCGGACGTAGGCCTCTCCTAATGCACGCCACTGAGCTCGGTCTTCAGCTCTCTTCATCCATTTTCTGCCAGCCGCTTTTCGCACTCAACCTGGCCACAGGGCGTCCTGAACTACGTTTGTTAAACATGGTCTCCACTCGAGAACTCTTCTACCCCAACGGTTATCGGTTCTTCTGGAAATGTGACCAGCCCACTGCCACTTTAGCTTGCTTATCCTAAGACTATGTCGGTCACCTTGGTTCTCCACATTTTCTTTGTAACAAAGTACAAAAAAACAAATTTCGTTCAGCCGTCAAATAGTTTTTTATCGATTGCTCGGCTTCTACTCATAGGATTGAGATACCAAGTACCACAGTTTGTAAGGCAAAACCTAAGCTATCCAATTTTGAAATCCGCATCGCAATCGGTCCATTAGTTTTTACGTGATGCACAAACAAACAGGCATACAGATATGATTTAATAAAATATTATATTCTTGTTCCTGTAGCTTATTTAAAATAACCTGGACCATGTTTTTTATTATCTTTGTACAGTATTTTTGGTACTTACTGCTTTATTATAAGTGCATAGACGCCATTAGTGCGACTACATGACCAGACCACGGCGCCTAGTGTGTCTCTTTGTGATATTTCTGGCTGCTGTCTCGTTCGTCACTTGACACGGCATTTGTTTTTGAATGCTCATTATCATTAACCTTAATGAATGACTGTTTGTACGGAAGTCGACGTGACAGCTTAATCTTTATTATTTGTGAGCTTTTAGTTTTTGTCTTATATATCCCATAAACAAACGTGTAATGTGGGAACGTGTACTGGCGGGTACGAGGTACTCCATTTACAATAGACTGGTCATTTATCATCTTAGTTAGTTCATTTAAATTTATTATATTTTTAACACCAATTGTATATATATTTTTCTCACGAATGTTGGTTCTTTGAACTCGTATTTAACGTCGTTGCCTTCGGCGTTGTCATGAAAAATGTATATACCCGACCTACGTGACCTTTTTAACGGCTTACTTCCTTTGCCGTATTTACTGGGAGGTATTTTATTTCATCCATTTATAAATTATACTTAATTATTAACTTATCACATACTTACGTTAAAATTTGTATAAACTTGACATATAAGGTCGGTGATGAATATATTATAATAACAGTTTTCTGTTGCATAACTTGCAGCTATGGCAAATAATGAGCGAAACCTTTCAAGACTGCAAACCCCTGTGATTTGACTCCGGAAATTTCAGGATATAGATGTATTAAAACTTTCTTAACCGATTATATTTCCCTTGTTACAGAGGCGTCTTCCCTTGGAAAAGCAGCAGTTCCTCGAAGAGTAATGACTCAGCATCATCCACCGTATCCTGGCGGTTATTCGGCAGCAAGTCGCAAGGAAACCTCTCCTCCAAAACCCTCTGCTCGGAAACACAGAAGAACCTGACGCCGACGTCATCCGTGGCCAACACTCCTCATCATCACAAGAGGCAAGGAAGCTCAGCGAGTGAAAAGCAGTTTGAAGATCTGGTTGCCAGTTCCATTGCTCTGATACAGCATGACAGGTAAGCTTTAGGCTCTCTTGCTTTTTAACCCCCGAACTCAAAAGAGAGGAGTGTTATAAGTCTAGGGTGTGTATGTATCACAGGGTGTGTCTGTCTGTGGTATCGTACCTCCCAAACGAATGGTTTGATGCTGTTTTTTTCTGTGTGAAAGCTGACGTGATTTAACGGCTTGAGGTTTAATTTAATTTGTACTTGTTATAAATGCCCAAAACAATTGCAACATCATCAAGAATATTGACATTGTAGAATCATAGGGATTAAGTTATTAAAACGTCACTAATTGAGGAGGCTCCTGGCTTTTGATTTGAAAAAGATTTTGTTCGTGAATTTGTCGATAAGTTCCTACATTGCTTGTTAATATTCTTCTCTTTTGACATCTGTGATTGTGCAATCTCAATTGATGAAGCCTTGTTTTTAGAAAATCTCCAATAGCCCAGCAGAGCGTGCTAGTTTGTGCAAACAATTTGTTCTTAAAGTGTCTGATGTATGATCCTAGTTCTAAGAGTTTGCAAAGAGCATGATGCTATCAATATTATCGTGCTTCTATGACTGTAGCCATTGTTGCCCAAAGAAAGTATGACGACTGTATTTCCGGCTGTAGCTGAAACTTATAAGGCCGGCACACACGTTGAGGTTTCTATGGTCCGCTAGTCCCGCTACCCGCACCCGCCACACCGCGCGATTCTCTCTGTGTTTGTACCCTTAGGGCGTTAGAGTACTAATATTATATATTCAGTGCGTTAGGTGTAAAGTTGTTTAGTACATCATCGGGTAGAACATATATTGGTTTTAAAGTAATCTGGAACCAACTACAATCGCGACTCGAATAACGACGACATAAACATTCATAGGCGTAAATAGCCTTTGGTATGCTACTAGTGGAAATAGATTAGAGCTATGGTAGCCTAACGGTCCAATAGTGCAACTTTAAATCCAACTATACCGGTTTCGGTCCTAAGCTCCGCACCAATGATTTTTCTAAGTTTCGTGCGATTTCCATCGCTCCGTGCTACGTTAAGTTGTCGGTCCCGGCTGTTATTGATTAAAGAGGCCGTCGGGCGGCCTGACAAGCTCTGACACCAAAGGCCAGCCCTAGCTCATACTACAAACAAACAATGGAAATTGCTTCTTGTCTAGTTCATTATTGAGGCCTTCCCCGAAAATAGATTTAAATTAGAAAGGTGTAACGTGTTTGCTTTGTAATTTCTCGAGAATGAGGCAGGTTAACGTGGGCGTTCAAATTTGATCAATATCGGGATATCACAAAATGGTAACACAGCTAGGAATTTAATCAAAGCTTCGTGAAAGCAATAGATTTAGGTCAATTAGGTTTGATCGAAGCTGCTCAGGAAGGTAAAATAAAATTTGAGTCGTTTCGTTTCGTTAATTCTTCGCATGAACAATTGAAGAATCCTTGACGATGAGAGGACAGGACCAGCATGGTTGATTATGGTGCAGCATACTCTCTGAACCTTAATTGTAATGTTCTGGATACAAACGGGTAACCCTGCGTTCGAGATGATGAGATAGCGTTGTGGGCAGTTTCTAGATGTACATTTTTAACAAGACGTTCGTTTTGAAAATGTTCAACACTTTTACCATTTTTATCACTTTTGACACTTATGATCCTTACCAAACCGAATGAAAAACGACCTTATCTATACTTATAATAAAACTGTAACGGGTCCAATTCTGTACATTGAAGATATTTAGATATATTTTTTTTGGATCATACTCTTGATTCGATACTGAAGCCAAAACTGTTTTTTTTTTTCATTTTTGTCTGTATGATTTGAGTTCATACTACGAGGTAGGTCATAGGCTACTTTTCATTCAGGGTTCCCGCAAGATTGAGGTTTAAAGTTATTTCAAAACACTTACCACTCTGAAACTACTGGACGGTTTTTGATGCAATTTGGCACAGTTATAGTTTATATGATAGGTTAAAATTCAGGATACTTTTTATCCCGAAAAAATAAAGAGTTTCTGTGGGATAATGTCCCAAATTCTATTATTTTTTTAGTGCCGTTTCAATACTTTTAATACTAAAGCCAAAACTGTATTTTTTTTAAGTTTTGGTTTTCTGTATGTCTGTCCGTCTGTACCTTGAAACTGTACCATCACGTCGAAAATACTCAATGAATTCAAATGAAATTTGGTATGATTTGAGTTCATACTTCGAGGTAGGACATTGGATACTTTTCATCCCGAAAAATTAAAGGGTTCCTGCAGGATAGGCGTTGAAAGTTATTTAAAAGAACACGTATCACGCTGAAACTACTAGACGTTTTTTTTTTAAACTTGGCACATTTTTAGTTTATATAATAGGTAAAAATTGAGGATACTTTTTATCCCGTAAAATTAAGTGTTCCTGCGGGATAATGTCCAAAATTCTGGAAATTGAAGATATTATGTAATTTTTTTGGAGGCCGTTCTATATTCAATACTGCCAACACTGTATTTTTTTTATTTTTGACTGTCTGTGTCTGTCCGTCTGTCTGTTTGTACCTTGGCAGCGCACCACGCCGAAAATACTCAATGAATTCAAATGAAATTTGGTATGAATTCAATTCATACTTCGAGGTAGGACATTGGATACTTTTCATCCCTAAAAATTAAACGGGAAATCCTGCGGGAACTCAGGATAGGGGTATAAAATTATTTAAATGAACACGGAGCATGCTGAAACTATTGGACGGATGTTGATGCAACTTGGCACATTCATAGTTATAAGATGGGTGAAAATCAAGGATAATTTTTATCCCAAAAAAATAAAGGGTTCCTGCGGGGTATCACGCCGTTGGAACTATTGGATGAATTCAAATAAAACTTGGTAAGATTTGAGTTCATACTACGAGTGTGAAAAGTATCCTTTGTCTTACACAAAGGATACTTTTCATCCGGAAAAGTAAATGGGTTCTTGCAGGATAAGCGTTAAAACTTATTTAAAAGAACACGTACCACGTTGAAAGTAATGGACGGGTTTTAATGCAACTTGGCACCGTCATAGTTTATAATATATGATGGGTTAAAATTGAGGACTCCTTGTATAGCAAAAAAGTATAGGATATCTGCTGGATAGGGTCCAAAGTAATGTTAATTTTGAAGCAATAAATAATATTTTTTGGGGGTTTCTCTATATAATTTTTGTCTGTCTGTTTGTCTGTATCTTTATGAATTTTATTGAAACTTGGTATGATTTGAGTTCATACTACGAGATAGGACATTGGATACTTTTCATACCGAAAAATTAAAGGGTTTCCGCGAGATAGGGGTTGAATTTTATAATAAAGAACACATATCGCGCTAAAACTACTGCAAGGATTTTTTGATGAAAATTGACACAGTCATCTATCTATACTTATAAAAAAGCAAAAACTACGAAAAAGAGCTGTAACATTTTTTGAGTCGTCTTTCTGTCTGTTTTTCTGCATGTTCGTTTCTTCATGCACCATGTAAAAACTACTGGAACGATTGCGATACGGTTTTCATTATTAGATAGCTTAGGGTTTGATTTGTAAACTGGTGTAATTGGTATCTCAATCCGGTGAGTTAGAAGCCGAGCAATTGATAAAAACATTTTTGACGGCTGAAGAAATTTTGATCAAAGGTTGGTATATTGGTCCTGGAATAGCACATTATGGTACTTTGAATCTGAAAGAAAAGACCACGCGTGCGAAGCCGCGGGTACAGCTAGTACGGAATAAAGTCGCTTTTCCTATGTCAAATTTAACTGTCATGTCATTTAAACATGCAAAACGAACGGTGATCGAAAAACATAATCAGAAAGCTAATTTTGCCCCCAAATCATTTATCTATTATTTATTCTTTGCCCAAATGTCCAAAGCGAACGGCAATGTGGCAATGGCAATGTGCTCATATTTAGCGTTTTCAACTATTATTCTACCACGTTTTTTTATTAAGTCACTTTCTTGTTTGTCGTTCCGGATGGAATCTTGCAACTCAAATTTCGAGCACTACCCGATTAGCTATCTGGCTGAAACTTTCAGGGAAGCTCACAGCTCGATTACAATGCATAATAAAAAATAAAAAAACATTACATACAGCCGAACATATAACCGTCTCCTTTTGTGAAGTCGATTAAAAAGAAAAACGTGGTTTTTAGATTAGCTCTTAAATCTAAAAAATAAAATTCTGCTTTGTCACTATTTGCTTCAAAGAAAACGGCCTATAAGTTATTGATGGAATCATTTGGTTTCCGTCCATAAATGTAGCACAGCCGTGCCCGAACACAGAATAATTAATAGTACGAGTTCCCAGATGCCGGGCGATCGACGATTTAGTTATATATTATTCGATAGCGAACTGAAATGCTAGTTTCCAAAACTAACCGCAAGCCCAGTAATTTGGTCACGAACACTTTCCTAACGATGTTCCAACTAACATCGAGTCCAATAAAAGTTTGATGGCTCGAGGCCGGTCAGTAACTCAGTACCTAACTACTCATTGCCTACATAGGTGTGCCTGACCGACATTCGGTGCCCCAATAAAATGTTTTCACGACACGCTCTGATGGTCCTGGTTAATTAGCATTAGAGCCGATGGAATGGCGATGAAAGCATTAGCCGTTTGTTTGGACTCTATACTTATAATAGAGCAGTAAATAGCAAAAAGTCTGCATAGGAACAAATAAAAAAAAAGATGTTCTAAGGGACGTAAAATAACGCACTGAACTTTTCTTTATTATTTTTTTTAAATTGTCTGTTCGCGCCTGACGTAAAAACCATTGCTTGTACTATTATTTATTCTGTGCCATTGGTCAGAAGAAAATTCTATTTTCACTGATCGATAGGTTTTGGGTTAAAATCTGGTGTAGGTACTTTGGATCTCTGTTCGAGCAATCAATAAAAATCTATTTGACGGCTGTATGAACGTTGATGATATTGGTACTTTTGGTTCGGGAATAACACATCCTTAAATCCCCAGAAAAAGTACCATGCGGGCAAACCCAAATATTAAATATAACTAGCTCTAGGTTAAAAATACTACTCTTCTATACTATTCCAAAACCAACAACCAACCAACCCAACATGTTGGTGTTGTTCTATACCAACATGTTGGTGTTGTTCTATACCAACATTTGATCAAAATTCCTTCAGCCGTCGATTGCTCTGCTTCTACTCATCGGATTGAGATACCAAGTATCTCAATCCGATGAGTAGAAGCAGAGCACACCAGTTACACCAGTTTTTAAGTTAAACCCTAAGCTATCCAACAGTGAAACCGCATCGCAATCGGCCCATTACTTTTTACGTGATGCGCGAACAAACAAACATAAATACACCATTTATATAATGTTATAATCAGTAGCCTATTTAAAGTCCCGTAGCCACTAGACCATATTTTTATTAACTCCATTGTACAGACATTTTGTTCCTTGCTGCTTTATTTTAAGTACTTATATAGATTGTTGCGACAAGCCTTATTTCTTTAAGCCCAGTCTAAAATCCCAAACCTCATGTCCAATTATAGGATTTAAATTAACTCAGTGTCGCCTGTAAGTCCACTTGTAACAAGATTATGCCGAATCAAGCATTACTTTGGACACTGGTACGAGCTGTCAGTGTCACCGTCATCGACCGTTCGACCACGTTGAGGATAACGTGCGAAACCTCGACAAATCTTGTTAGTACGTAAACAACGTGGTTAAAACAAGCATTGAAAATGGCGGCTGCGTATGTGTGCGTGAAGGGATAATTTGTGGTTGATACACAATTTCATCACAAAAGACTTTTGTTTTTCGTGAGAACTTGACAGTTTTAACACGACTAACAAGGTCGAGATCTTGCGGTGTGGCGGCCGGTCGGCATAACATGGTGTTAGTGTATGCGTGAGGGTTGTACGTACGAGCTGATCCGCATATGCTGGCTGCTTCACTTTTGATTTGGCGGTGTGGACTGTCTTTTTAAAAGCTTTTATTTAACTTCACTTGTATGTATCTATGTATGTATTTCTGTCCTGAAATCTTGCAACTCAAATTACGAGCACTTCCCGATTAGCTATCCCGCTAAAACTTTATTTTCTGAAAATTTGGCAACTCGATGCCAAAAAAAAATTGACTTAAAAATATTACTATTTAAAGCTTTTTTTAAATGATACTTATTTTAAACCTTCTTGGTTCGATGGTGGTGAACATGTTAAGTCCTGAATGAGACTGGTTCCTAAGGTCTACTGTCGGAACACCCCCTAGCCGTCACTTTCATTATCATCGGTAACGTAATTTTGTCCATTTCTATAAACGTATTTCATTAAGTTTAGTATATCTGTTACCGGCAATCTATACATGTAATCCGGTATTCTACACAATACCACAGACAATACCCAGGCAATGTATAGAATATAGAATACCGAAAACGTTAAGGAAAGGAACGTTACCGAAAACGTATGAAATATTATTTATTTTATACTTGGCCTAGGTATTCTATACAATGCCGAAAGCGCAGCCGGTAATGTGTGTAAAAGACGATAGACAGTAAACGCGAAAAAAGGTTAGGTTTTATTGACCAAGCGCGAGCGAAGCGTCTCCGTTTCAGCTTGGTTGGGCAAAAATTCTTTCGTATGTCCGAATGGCTGTTCTCCTCTACAAGTCGCATTTCTCAACCGATCTAGACGAAACTTGGTATAGTTAAACCTGTACAGGTTCAACGAATTTTTTAGTCGTTGGGGGATTTTTGATTTTCACTTACTAAAAAAAAGGGCAATAAGGGGGCTACTGAATATCTGCGCCCTATTAGATCTGATTTCTATGGTTTTTTTTTTATTTGAAAGATATTCACTTTAAGTGGTTCTCATAAAAAATTGTTAAAGATCTGATGAAGATCTTCGGCGTGATGAGTAACCTTTATATAACCATTATATTTCTACCAGTGGAATCAGCTTTTTACCACTAGGTAAAGGTACCTTGGTTATTAATGTTAGTTTTACAATAAGGTAACTAGATGGCGCTACTATGCACCGCTAGATTGCAAAAAAGTTTGTGCTCGCGAGGACTACAGCTCATAGAACCACTAGTTTTAGGTTCTGGGGCAAGATGGTAGAATGCTAACGCGACCCCATCTTGCCTCACCTCGGTGGAGGACTGCTCACGGGGGAGTTTTTAGTGCCACATACCTTCCAGCACCCCCGTGGTGGAAGGGGGAAGTGCTTATAAAATATCTGAATTATGCAGATTTCCGGCAACATATCGAGTCAACTTTGTGAACTTTCATATCATGACATCTTTGTCATGACTGAGTTTCCGTCAACATACTCATCACTGTGCCATTATTCTACTGGCAATTCGAACTGCCTGAATTATTATATATTTCTTTTAATTAATGTTGTTTCACTACCAAGATCGTGACTAGCACAGCTGTTCGCAAAGCCACAACATTGCTCGGAACACATTTCTGCAGCACGACTTCATTTGCGCCGTGCTTCATTTAACGATTTCCTGTGAGCTTAATGAACTGCGCTTTCTACAACTATAGAGAGTCAATAAGGATTAAAAAATACGTAGACTGCATCGCCAAATCGAAAGTGACATACACACACTTAACACCGTATTATACCGATCGGCCGCCACATCGCAGCATGATCTCCACCTTGTTTGTCGAGATAATTCTGTCAAGTTCTCACGGAAAAACAATGCAGTCTTTTGTGATAAAATTGTATATCAACAACAAAATACCACAAATTATCTACTAACGCACACATACGCAGCCGCCATTAGCACTCGTTTGTTTCGCTGTCTCCGTCGTGTTTTAAACCTTCTTGGTTAGAGTGATCTGAACAACCCAAAGAGTACCATCACATAACTTTGTCCTGCTAATGGGGACGCTCGGAAAGGTTCCACTAACGTGTGACCCTGTTTGTGAGCGTTGTTTTTTTGGGTTCCGTACCATAAAAAGGAACCCTAATAATCGTTCAGTCCGTTCGTCTTAGATCTCTGGCATCTATCTATCATAAACATTATTTATTCTGTGTCCTAGTTTTTAAAAGTGCATGTATATTGGTAGAATGAGAGTTTAAATCTATACTTATAATAAAACTGTAACGGGTCAAATTCTGTACATTGAAGATATCGTGTAATTTTTTTTGGAGGTCGTTCTATATTCAATACTAACTACTAAAAGCTGTATTTTTGTAATTTTTGTCTATCTGTCTGTTAAAGGGCTTCTGCGGGGTATGGGTCCAAAGTTAAGTTAATATTTAAGTAATCAAAAATATTTTTTGGATGGTTCATATTCAATACTGAAGCCACTGAAAACTGTTTTACTTATTTTATTTTTGTCTGTCTGTCTGTCTGTCTGTTTGTCCGTATCTTGACCGCGCATCGCACAGAAACTACTGAATGAATTCAAATGAAACTTGGTATGATTTGAGTTCATACTACGACGTAGGAAATTGGATACTTTTCATCCCGAAAAATTAAAGGGTTTGCGCAAGATATGAGTTGAAAGTTATTAAAAAGAACACTTCTCACGCTGAAACTAGTGGACGGATTTTTTTGATGCAAATTGACACAGTCATATGTCTATACTTATAATAAAGCAATAGGTACGAAAAAGGCTGTAAAAAGAGGATAAATAAAAAAATGCTCTTGCTTAAAAAGTGAACAAGTAGTAGTAGTAGTAGTAGTAGTAGTAGTGTGTGTTTATTATATATTTTTTAATCGTGTCGCTCTGTCTGTTTGTCTGTATGTTTGTTTGTTCACGCATCACGTAAAAACTATTGGACCGATTGCAATGCGGTTTTCATTGTTAGATAACTTTGGGTTTGATTTAAAAACTGGTGTAATTGGTATCTCAATCTGGTGAGTACGAACGAAGCAGAGCAGTGGATAAAAGTAATTTTGATGGCTTAAGAAATTTTGACCAAATGTTGGTATATTGGTCCTGGAATAGCACATCATGGTAATTTGAACCTAAAGCAAAGACCACGCGTGCGAAGCCGCGGGTACAGCTAGTGTAAAATATATATACAAACACACCAATTGACACCAATTACCTAGCCCCAAACTAGGATACCCTGTACTATGGCCTCTAGACAACGGATAAACATACATAGATACGAATGTTACATCCATGACTCGGGAACTAACATTTCTCATCACACAAATGATTGCACCTTGCGGGATTCGAACCCGCGACCGTACCGTATATAGTGTATGTAACGTATGGTATATATAGATTGTATAGATCAATTTCATTAGAATAAAACGTCAAATGGTGTTCAGCCATACTATCCAAGCATACTCCTACCTGTCTGCCACGACTCAACGGCTGCACCTATCTAAAATTATTTTGAACACTGGGGATGGACATTGGATACTTTTTATCGCGTTAAACTGTAGTCCGCGCGAAAGATGCCGCAGCCAGATGCTGTTCATCAAATAAAATGTCATGGACTACATTGGATACTTTTTATCGCGTTAAACTGTAGTCCGCGCGAAAGATGCCGCAGCCAGATGCTAGTCAGCAAATAAAATGTCATGGACTTGCGCGCGCGCCAGTATTGATTTATGCCCTCAGCGAAATAATTGTTTTTCGTTGCAGTTTGCCTTTATACAGCCAGCAGTCGCGAGCTAGTGCAAGCGTCACTGACTGTTTATTGAAATACATTGTATCGAGGGAAATAACTGAGCTCCAAAACACCTGCGGGTGATTGTTGTCATGTGTAGATCCCCAAGTCATACTCGTGAACAGATTCACAAGTCATACTCGTGAACAGATACACAAGTCATACTCGTGAACGGGTGCTTCTTGTGGGGACTGGTCCAGCCTGGTTTCTTATTAGTCATTTGTTTTTAAATTTACTTTTACTCAGTTTGATGGTTTGATGATTGTGGGACATCTCATTGTCACTTTGATTATCATAATATATTTTGTTATTTAAATGTGTATTATTATAAATTCTAACATGAAAAATTATAAAGATAAGCCATAAATTACATCCTTGTAGAGTTTCTTGGTGCTCGTATTTCCGAAGCACCGGTAGAGTCAACAGAGTCTTTCCATTTCGCTTGTGAGATTTAACTCTGTCGGCACATGAAAGAGAAATTTCCTTTTTACTTAATTACCTAATTTTATCGATATTATAGCCATCGCAGGGAGTCGGTGGATGGAGAAGGCACAAGACCGTTCGTAGTGGCGCTCTTTGGGGGAGGCCTATGTTCAGCAGTGGACTGCTAAAGGCTGAAATAATAATGATGATGATGATGATGATGATGACCTAATTTTATTGATTTCATCTATTTATAATATTTTACATTTTCTCCTTGATCATGAGATGTTAATTTTAGGACTTGTAAAACTGCTATTATTTTGCCTATTTACAATAAAATACTTTGACTTTGATCTAGTTATAGGGGGAAGATACGGTACGCTTTAACATCATGCACGTAAACGAAACTGGACTAGATAAACTTACACGCAAATACAGCTGCATCCCACCCGTGCTTCATGTGCATCAACAACAAAAATAGAGAGACATACGCAGGCTGTAGTGCGAATGATAGTCACTGCTAACACACGTGCTAAACAAACGACATTCCGATTGGTTAAAGCCTAAGAAGGCGAATTATGTGCATTGCACCTAATTTATGCGGCCTACGCCCGAGGAGCTGGTACCTAGTCTTCTTACTTTTAATTAGAACTATGGCCACTGCCATGAACTTGTTCTGTTTCACTGTATTGCTCAGCTGTTGTTATTCAGAAAGCTATTCTTTTCTCGTTGTTTTGTCGATCGGTTGTGCCAATCTGTTTGCTCTCAAAACACTTGTCCACACATCGCATGACGTCAACTTGCATGTGTTACGTACATCAGTGTAATTTGTAGGTATTTTGCTCAAACACCATGGTTTATACAACGTACATACAGTTGGACCGTGACAAAACTCATATAAAACCTAGCGTTGATCAGGATAGTGATCTGGTCTAGTTTTTTAAAATTGTTGTTAGGGTAGGTTTTGACCTTATTATCACCTGGTACATCTGGCGATAATGTGGTCGAAGACTCTTAGCCTAAAATGGGACTTGAAATGTGAAATAGCACACAGTTGATTTAGTACCTAACACAAAATGAAAATACTGGCAGTAATAAAAAGTAATAACTAGCTTAAAAGCTAAAAAAACACGTCTGCCCTGCCAAAAAAGAGCTTTTGCCAATAAATTATATACTGTTGGAATGTGCTTATCAAGGCCTTCAATTTATTTATTTTTTTCGAATTTGAATATGTCATACTGCCGCCAAATGATATAATTATAGCCTATGTTACTCGGGGGGATGTAAGGATTCTACCGATACCCCATACGTCTAAAGGCATTTCTGTTCAGGCATTTAAAACTTATGATGGAATAAAGAAACTCACATATATGAATGCTAAACACAATACACTCCTTTATTTGGGCAGTCGTGTAAAAATGAACATACAACAATTGTACAATGCCGGTAACATGAAACAAACGGACGCCTGCTGACCGCTGCGACGTGGCTGCGACCGAAGCGCTGCACTTGACCGCTTTTATGCGATCGTGACCGCTCGCATCCAACCAAGGATCGCGATATTTGTGGACCGAAATTAGAACTGTACGATATTTGTGGAACATAATTAGAAAGAGTATGTTTCTGACGTTTTTGTAGAGTTCGTTAGAGAGCGAGTATGGCTTGAAAGAGCGAGGCGCATCATCATCAGCCTATACTTAACACTGCCGGACGTAGGCCTCTTCTAATACACGCCACTGAGCTCGATCTTCAGCTCTCTGCATAGTTTTTGACAGCCGCTCTCTGCATAGTTTCTGACAGCCGTTCTTTCCATAGTTCGCTGAGCGACCTTAAGCCAGGCTGCATTAATACATTTCCCCACGCTAGCTCCGCCTCTACACTCTGTCAGCCGCTACCCGCAACAAGCACTAGTGCCTGCGTAACAAGGTTGAATATCGCGAGCGCTGTTTGTTTGTTTGTTTCTTTGTTTGTTTGTTTGTTTGTTTGTTTGTTTGTTTGTTTGTCTATCCGACGACCACGTAGATTATGTCCACACCGCTGCGGGTGGACCGCGAAATCGAACGTAGGAACGCTCTCCACCCCTCAGACCCCCCCCCCCCCCTGTTGCCTAGGCCGCGGAAGTTGAGTCGATAATAAAGGGTCTCCAATGCTGCTCTGAGTAACACTCAACTCTTTCCCCGTCGCCTGGAAAAGTGCCGACATCATCGGCATTCACAAACCAGGCAAAAAGGCCTCTGAGCCTTTTAGTTACCGTCCCATCAGTCTCCTCAGTTCCCTGGGGCAGATTTACGAGCGTATCATTCTCAAACGTCTCTGGTCAGCAGTAAAGTCAAAAAAACTTATTCCCGACGAGCAGTTTGGGTTTCGACCCAGACACTCTTGCACACACCAAGTGCACCACATCACGGAGCACATCCTCACCGGCTTCAATAAGAAGCCAAAGCCCCAAAATACGGTAGCCGTCTTCCTAGACGTAGCCAAGGCTTTTGACAAGGCTTTTGTACGACGGGCTGATAGACAAGCTATATCAGATCGGCGCATGCCGGACCATCTTGTACTTATAGTGCAGGATTACCTCACAGGCCGAAGCTTTCGCTATCGGGTCGGGGGAGACCGTATTCTCCCGCATACTGTCAGAGCCCTCAGGGCTCCGCGCTATCCGCACTCCTTTTTTCGCTATACACTAGCGACTACCCGCGCACTCCCAAAGAAGAGATCTCCCTCTTTGCGGATGACACCGCTCTCTATTCCACCGGTTGGAATTGGGCCCTCAACGTCTATAACATCCGAAGAGCGCTTGTCGCGCTCGAACGATGGTTCCGAATACGTTTTTTTCATGAGTAACGCCGTTTCTACCCCACTATCGATATCAAACTCAGCGGCAAACCCATTCCGTGCGCTAAATCCACTAAATACTTAGGCGTCACTCTTGACTATCGACTCAACTTCAGTGAGCACATCCGTAGAGTCCTAAACGGCCCGCGTCCAAGGTCGCCTCTACCCTCTCATAAATACGAACAGTAAAATGCCCCTCCATAGTAAGCTCACCTGTACAAAACTTGTATCCGACAGATAATGACGTACGCTAGCGTGACCTTCGCACACGTCCCCTTTTGATCTGCATTCTCTGCAGATAATTCAAAATAAATTCATCCGGAATTCAGTCGGCGCCCAATGCTTTCAGAGGAACGACGACCTGCATTTCGACCTCGAGCTTTCCTCGATCCTTCAATTTATAAAGGATATCGCACGGCATTACTTTGTCGCTGCCCGTCATCATCCCAATCCGCTTATCGTAAAAGCGGTTGACTATAATCCGACAGACGTACCCACCCCCCCTCCGTCGGCGCCCGCGCGATTTCCTGAGCGATCCAGATGATGACATCGCTACTGCTCTGCAGGCAGCGATGGAATTGTCTGCCAGTCCCCAAACAACACACGAGTAATCAGACACCGACCTCGCCGGCGGGGTCGACGACCCCGTAATTAGTCAGTTCTTATTCGTCTCTGAGTTTCTTACCATTTCTTCTCTGAGATGTATTCCGAAATGGTGGTCAGTTAAATCATTTGAAAAGGCTCCTAGCCATAGTTCAGGGCCCCCTGGATCGCTGTACCGACACACTAATACCGAGCCAGGGGAGTTTAGTCAGATATCCCGTTGTCTAAGCGAAGGCCCAAGCCGAGGTTCGTACCTGGGTGCCCTTGTGCAAGTCCTTAAGTCTCAAAAGTTATTTTATTGGCAGGCTAATAATTTAGCGGCTCGTTCTTCGTACCTACTATTAGTTTATACTGAGGTGTAATAGCGCAGATGCGGCGCGGGTGTGTATGGTAAATGTAATGTTTTTTACGAATAAAGAGAAACCCGCCCCGGCTTCGCACGGGTATAGTACGAACCAAACTTAATGGCGGCTGTGAAGTGCGCTGCTAGCACTGCATCGCGCATCCCCTCACCCCTCCATCGCCCACGCATACCTAATATTTGCTACTGCGCAGCGCTCCGCGCGAACTTCAGAGCCGCCATTAAGTTTGGTTCGTACTATAGCTAACTACCCGTGCGAAGCCGGGGCGGGTCACTAGTTGCGTATATAGGACAATGCATTAACAATTCCAATTGCTATCCTCATTAGAATGGCGTGCTGTTTTATAAATAGAGTGGGTAAATTACTTTAATTACTATTGTAATTAACAATGTCATACATCAAAGGGAAAATGTGTAGGTACCATAGGAATATACATTTATTTGAAATAATCAAGATGAATAACCTTTTTCTTTTTTCTTTTAATCTGAGAAAACAAAGCTTCGAAAACTAACTTTTTCTATTCGCTGCCGAGACGAGCAGGTGGTCTGCATGATGATAAATAAGTACCTACTTGTCTATAAAAATATTGTATTTTACTATTATTATTAAAAACTAGCTGCACCCCGCAGTTTCATCCGCGTGAGTGATGATGATGATGATGATAAGTATCGTATGTGTTATTCCTGGATGTGAGCTACCTCCGTTCCAAATTTCATCAAAATCCGTGTAGCTATTTGAGCGTGAAGGAGTAACAAACACACACACACACACACACACACTAACACACACACACACACACACACACACACACACACATACTCAAACACATAAATACAAACTTTCGCCGTTATGTACTAAGTACGTTTACCTGTAATAAATCAGTTGGACCACGGGTCTAGTTATGGGGCCATTATCAAACTACAAAAATAGTTGGACCCTAGTAAAGGCCCGTAGTCCAACTAGTTGGACAGAACAGTTGGACCACTGCCCCGAAATCCACTGTGATGTGATAGGTAGGTACTAGGTACAAGTAAACTTCATAGGTAGTTATTCAAGTATTTGTTAGTAACTTCAACACGAAAAGGCTAAATGATTCAGCATAAAAAAAAACTACAACTGTCCCAATCTCCATAAACTAGAATACAAAAATAAATACCCACCGTTTGTCCAAAGCGGAAATACCGCGGTAATAATGAGTAATGACAGCTCTCGGGCCGCAATTTGCATGTTCGTCGGATCTCTTTGGTTCGTGACCGCTGCAGGGCTCGACTGTACAGCTACAGTCAGTTGCTGTGAGAAAAATATATTGCAAAAATAAGTAGCCCTGGAAGTTATTAAAATGTATCCATCAACCTTGCACAAATATCGATCGATGTTTCACTAATGCTGATGAATTGATGATAGCACAGTTGTAATGTTTCGTAACCTAAGAATAGCATCCGTTGCAGGTCGACAACGGATGAGCGATCGTTATGGTTTTATTTACGTTTACGTTTACCATTGACGATTACTATAGAATAAAAATTGGTACCGCGATGAGTAATCGTATTGTAATGGTTTATTGAACGAATGAATAGTTTTCAATCGTCTGCAGGGCGACCGCCGATACGCAAAGTAAACGTAAACGTTATCAATTTGTCATTTTAAAACCATAAACCTCTATATTAGTACTGACTTTTGGCGGGAAACGAAATCGAAACGGGTGTTTTGCTTTGTTTTATTTCTCAAACTGCAGGGCGACAGGCGACAGCGGATACGCAAAGTAAACGTAGACGTATTCAATTTGTCATTTTAAAACCACAAATTATTAAACGATTATACCATTAGCAAGGCCATAACCTACTTTCGGCGGGAAACGAAACCGAAACGGGTGTTTAACTTTTTATTATTTTCTAAACTTGTGTATCTTCGAGTGTTAATGTGTAATATTGATGGAATATTAACTGTAAGGTATTCGGTAACGTGCACTAGTGTAGGTAAATGATACAAGCGTGCCATTTCGTGTTCTATCCGGAACTCCCTAGGACGTTTCAGTAAAGCTCCACCACTTTACTGAATCGTGACATGACTAGACTTTTGACTATCTGACTGACTGAGACTAGACATTTTGAAAATCTGTTGAAAAAAACATTCAATTTGCTATATCTCTTTACCTGGCACTGGCTAAATGCACTGGTCGTGCAGAACCAAATAATAAATATACAATAATAATTTAGTACCGCCAAACTGTCGCCGGTAGCAGTTGGGGAATTATTTTCTCGAACAACCATTGAAATAAACCCTTGCTCAGTCTGTAATTGGCCCTATAATGTTCTTTCGGCAGTTACAATGGGTTGTTGAGATCACGTAAGACATACACGCCTCTTTCTATGAGCTGCCTTCTCCGCTTCGCTCGACGCTCCTCCTCTGCAGCCCCAAGCAAATAGGCTCTTGCCGCCACTTACGTAGGTAGATGAACTAAAATTGATTTATAGATCACTTTTCATTTAGGTAGTAGATACTAATACTACTAGGTACTTTATTTAATAACTGGGTCTATGTTTAGACTTAACATACCTAATCTAAAACCAATAACATAATCTAAAATGAAAACATTGACTTCGAATATAAATCACAATCAATGTGTATATTCAAAGTATTAACTTGATAGTATGTAGCATAAAAGGTTGCTCGTTAGTCACCGTTTTCAACAATCACCATTACGATAGTTTTCAAAGCCGCGAAAGCGTTCGCGGTACCCTTTTTTTGTAACAACTGTCATTTCGTAGGAAATCATTCGTTCAATAGTTTTCCACCAAAAGTTTTTTCGTAATCGTTTTTAATCGTAAACGCGACAGTTTGGCGGTACTAAATTAATGGTTTATTGTTTTAAAATGTCAAATTGAAACCGTTTACGTTAACTTTGCGTATCCGCGGTCGCCCTGCTGGCTGGTGACCGCCCAACTCAAAGCTATAGCGATAGCGATACCAATGCACTGTCCGTCCTTGTCAATGTGTTACGATATGAGAAGGACGGACAGTGCATTGAAGTCATAAACAAATATAGTTTATTTAGTAATTTCAAAAAGAAAAAAAATTGTATCACGGATGGGATTCGAACCAGCATACATCCATGCCTCTGCGCGGCACATGCCTCTTACCAATTCGGCTACTGCATCATCATCAAAAAATTTCCCTTAGTTTCTGAACCCGTCTTATGGGGACGGTAACGCCATCTATTGGAAGTATTTTGAACTGACCAACCGAACACGGCTAATATTTTGTTTAACTTCGTGTCGGAAAGTTAACGCCTCACAAATCAATTTTATATAATTTTAGTAGCAACGCCTGCAAGTGAGAATATATCAAATAATTTTCTAAAGGAATGATTTGGGTCACTGACGGGATTCGAAATTTAGTTTGTACTATTATTTATTCTGTGATTTAGTTTGGTTTTTATGCGTAAAGTTAAAATTCAATATCAACATTTTTTTATGCCCCCGTAGAACCCGTCTATTTATGTTTTCATATGTTGCTCAATTGCTCATCATCAAACCTTCATATATGCGGGTATGAAGTATGTCTTCGAAACTGAACATTTGAGTACGTAGTAGTTTATGTAACTCTAGAGTGATCAGAGCTGCATATCTTGGGAACGGAACGGCTAGGCAGCTGCAGCGATTTCTTACAAACAAGGTAAGATAAGAACCCTGTCGCCAACTCCAGCATTCAAATGAAAATAAAAAAGCATTTGAAATCGGTCCTTTCGTTTAGCTGCGATGCAACAAATAGAGAAAGTCTTCCAACATAAAACGCCCCTCTTTTTGCGGATTGAGTTCAACCTATACATTATAACTTTTAACTGGAGTTACGTTTGTTTGTTTATTTGCACCCCGGGGCGACGCGTAAGCATAGGCCATAGGCAGGGGTCTACAGGCCAAAAAAGTTTGGGAAATTCTGGTGCAAACAAATGTTGCATTGATTTTTCACCCATTCCAGATGCTCGTTTTTACTTCAAATTTTGCATATTTACAAAGATCTTGATACATTTTGAGGATCGCAGAACCCGATGTGAAACCCTGGAGATCCAGTTTCACCATACTCTATAGAATGTGGGTGGATACTAGTTATTGAAGGCGAGTGTACCGCCAGTCGGCGGCTTTAATCAGTCCTATCTGGAGCTCCCGTTATAATGAAGCACTTGCTGTCTCGGTATCCACTGCTTTGAAGCGCCTTGCTATAGGGATTCTGAGAAATTGCTGCATTTAAACGAACCCTGCGTGGATTACACGAATGATATTCTTTATAACCGTAAGGATAACATAATAATCTATACTTATATAATTAAGCAGCTAGTACCAAAAAGTCTGTACAATCAAGACAATAAAAACAATGCTATAGAGTACTTAAAATAAGCAAAGTTTTTTTTATTAGTGCCTGTCTGCTTGTTCGTGCATCTCGTAGAAACCACTGGACCGATTTCGATGCAGTTTTCACTGTTGGATAGCTTGTGTTTTGCAAAAAAACGATTAAAAAAACTACTGATCCAATTTTGATACAATCTATTTGGGACTAACCTGCTGGAGTATACATACTCTTTAAATAAAAATAATATTTCAAAATCGGTGAGCCATTGACGGCGAAAGCGGTGAAGATACATTAAAAACATAGAGTCGAACATAGAACCTCCTACTTTTGTGAAGTCGAGTAAAACGATCGCTTGACACGCGAGCATCTACATAAAGCTAAGTAAAATGTAAAATGATAATGTTGAACCTCGATTTACAATTTTATCTCGTGTCAATAATGAATTAGGTACTTACGAGTAGTTTATTCTAGAAACCAGTGAAGCCTTCGCCCCGTTAGGAATAGCGGCTGCGCTAGAAATGAATAATGCATCAAACAGATGCGTTACAGATGCATCTCGTGCTCATTGTTTTGTAATTGCGCGATTGCCCAAAAAAGGAGTGTAATGTTTCTGGGTTAATATATGTATGTATGTATGTGTCTTTATTCCACTATAACTTTTAAATGCCTGAACAGATTTAGTTGGATGGGGTATCGTTAGAATCCTTACATCACCCCGACTAACATGGGCTATATTTTTATTTGAAAAATATCTATATGTGGTCAGTATGGCCCCATTTTCAAATGCGAAAAAATACTTTGAGTTTCACAATATGGGTATCAAATTGAAGGCCTTGATGAGCACATTCCAACAATGTATCATTTATTGGCATAACAATTTTTGATCGTTTTTTGGCAGGGCACTCGTGTTTCTTCTCTTTGATTATGTACTTGTTTTGTTCATGTTTTATATTTAAGTAGCTGTGCCCGCGGCTTTGTCCGCGTAGTCATTTCATTTAAAAGTAGCCCATACGTGTAATAACAGGACCAAAAGTACCTATAAAGTACAATATACTACATTTCTTCAAACTTTGTTCAGCCGTCAATTAATTTATTTATCGATTGCTCGGCATTTAATTATCAGATTAAGATACCAAGTACCCCAGTTTTGTTTTTAAGTCAAACCCTAAGCTATCCATAAATCAAAACTGGATCGCAATCGGTCCAGTAGTTTTTACGTGATGCGCGAACACACAAAGACACGATTTAAAAAAAAACAGTAGTTTTGTTCAGTAGCTTATTTAAGTACACTATAGGTTTTTTTTATTATTATTGTACAGACTTTTACGTTCTTGTCTTTTTTATAAGTATAGATTTACTGTGTTAACTCTGTTGGAAAACATAATCAATTAATAATGATTGGTTGTTACAATAATGCGGTGAAATATCCTAAAATAAAAACAATTTTGCACAACTCATATGAGCGTGCAATACCAGTTTATCTTTCTGATGATGAGCTCGATAGCGAATAATAGCGTTATCTCTATACTTATTACTATCTGAATTTGCAAGATGAATAATGATCTTTTGTGTTAAGAAAGCGAACACACATGAATGTATTTCATTGCGTACAATGTTCTGTTATTAAACAAGTTTGCAAAACGCCTTTTGCTGATAGCTGTTATGAGTCCAGGTTGTTATGAATTTTTTACACATATTATGTACTATTTTAGGGCATAAGTGATACAAGTTTTATTTTGTTAAAAGTTACATCAACAACAAGTGAAAATAACATAACAGCTCTAACATTATCTTGGTGTATCTTGAAGACCCTTATGAATCAAGGACCGCAAGAAAGCAGTATTATGATAATAACTAGCTATGCCTGCGGCTTGAAACCCTTATGGATCAAGGACCGCAAGAAAGCAGTATTATAATAATAACTAGCTATGCCTTCGGCTTGAAACCCTTATGGATCAAGGACCGCAAGAAAGCAGTATTATAATAATAACTAGCTATGCCTTCGGCTTGAAACCCTTATGGATCAAGGACCGCAAGAAAGCAGTATTATAATAATAACTAGCTATGCCTGCGGCTTTGCCCGCGTCGTAATTTTTCTGGGATATAAGGATCCAATGTGTAATTCCATAACCAAAAGTACCAGAATCTTTAAACTTCGCTCAGACGTCAAATGGTACTTCTGCTCGTCGGATAGAGATACCATTTATATATCAGTTTTTAAGTCAAGCCCTAAGTTACCCATAAGTGAAAACCGCATCACAATCGGTTTAGTAGTATTAACATGATGCGCGAACAAACAGATAGAAAGACACCATTTGAAAAAAAAACTGTTTACAGTAACTTATTTTAAGTCCCCTAGACCATTTTTTAATTAACTTCATTGTACAGACTGTTTGGTACTTACTGCTCTATTATTAGTATAGATAGATAGATAGATAGATATAGATATAGATAGATAATAGCAATCACTACATTTTGTAACAGCCACATAGGCAAGCCATATAGGTAGTACTTAGAACCGATAAACATTTGGAAAGAAAGGTTTTCCAGTCCTTGTTTCGAATTTAACAAGGACAGGAAGTCGGAGCGTAGCACGACGGCCTCCCCACGAGGTGGACCGACGTCCACCGGAAAATGCGAGCAACGGTGAACTATCAGGGAGGTGACATAGGTCCACTTACTGAACATAGGTTCTTGTATAAGTGCCCGTTAATTCTGGTGTCAATAATAGTAGTTTATGAAACGGTTGCATAATGAAGGGTATTAAAACACGAGTTTGAGTTGTTTTTATAGTATCACTCAGTGTTTTAATACCTAGTTATGTGCCGTTTCAAACACTACTTTATCTACTCTCATGCATTGGGAACTTACTTTTAATGAAAATATTATTTGTGGTAATATTCTATTGACTTTGCTGACAAAAGCTCGTTCGTCATGTTCGTTGCTGTTTCCATGAAGTCAGGTGGAGTCAAATTCTCCTCACTAACACTGCTGTTGGACATTTTTAATCAGGATAAATCTTTTTATCCACAAAATTAAATTCCATTACACAGCGAATTCGCGCGTGTATGGTCTAGCACGTGCCGCCATTGATGATAATTGTTTGATAATTTCAAAAGACAGTTATATAATGGGTTTTTTGTTATTAGAAACGTGCCGTGCGTAATGTATGCCATTACGCCACTATTTTTAGTTCATAATCCGGATTTTACGACATGAGTGTAGATAAAGTGTTTATTATTATTATTATTATTTTATTATAGGCCATGTTCAATACTGAACTTGTTCCGGTTGTTGATGATATACAGGGTTATTTGCAACTCGACGTATTCCCGACAGGACATGGTAAGCGCGCTAATATGTAACAAATTTAAGGCCATAAATTGGGGGGCTTAAATTTGTTGCATATTACCACCCCCACCATGTACTTCAGGGAATACGTCGAATTACCAATAACCCTGTGTATAATAAACAAAGTCGCGAGTCGCCTCTGTTTATTCAGGATAATCATGTCTATTTATAAAAACTAAAACTCCGCTATCCCATACCTAAAATTGTGTGAATTTGTATTGTTTCCAATATCGCAACAACAATGTCCTCAGAGCTATCTTCTCATTATTGCAGACCTTCGAACCTGCCGGCGAAATGCACCGAAGAGGCGCTGCGCCACAAGGCGGAGCACGCGCGCATGGTCGAGGCAGCCCGCAGGCGGGTGGAGAGGGACGCGGCAGCCAGAGTGGCCAGGATGCAGCAGTCGCTGAGGCTCGAGGAGAGGTTGGCCAAACATGCAAGGGAGTGGACGCAGACCATACTGCCTGACTGGCAAAACCAGTAAGTACTTATTTCTACCCGACTACGAAAAAAGAGGTCTACGATTTTAGCAAAGTTGTATTTATGTATGTTTTGTTACGAGCTGGGGTTTGGACAAAATTTATTTATGCCAATATAATAAAGATAAAGATGGACAAAATATATCGCCACACATTGGGTACCCAAAGACCGATGAAGGCGTCGAAGTCGTCAAATCAAAGCAAACTAAATCAACAAATAACACTAAATCTATTTTGAACTCGACCGTGCTCACTAATCACTTATCACCGAACTCAACTATAGCACTGTGTAATCGCTTCGAATCACTTCGATCGTACAAATATCTTAGCCGAAATTAGACTCAGAATTAGAATCGCTCAGCCGACGCCTGCCGTATTCATACCCCCCGAGCCGCCGGACGCGCACGTCTCCGCTTTCTGTAAAGATCCAGTAGGCACCCGCACATTTCGTCATCTAGCCCCCGCTTCCAGAACGTTCTGACACCAACTGGTGACGTCCAGAACCTTCCACTACGTCCCTGTACCATCTAATAGCTGCAGGAACATTCTAGTTCGATCCCTCTAAAACCTTCCAGAGACCTACTGTTTTTCTAAGAATTGATTGGCGTAACACTACTAGTGGCATCATCTAGTATGCAGTGGCTGCTGACTCCTATGTAAAAGTTATGCCACCCGACGATAGATAACGTTGTTAGTAACAGTATGTATGTATGTATGTTTGTTTGTATTTTGCTTTACAGCGCCTAAACTACTAACAACTTATACGGTGTCGTTGAATTTATTCCGATTATCCGGGTTACATAGGCATAAAAAATAATAGCCTCTGTGGCACTCGGACTAAAACATCGGAATCTAGCATGATGGCATTTATTTTGAAATGGTCTGTATTAAATTCAGACCATTTCAAAAGCAAATAACACACGTGGCATCAAACTATGATGTAGAACAATATTTTAATTTCAAGGAGTGATCTCGCCCTGCTGATGTTCTCTCGTGCTCACGAAACTTGCAATATTTTTGCCGTTGTTTCGCGTTACACAGTATGGAAAATGACCTTAAAAACGGACATCCCCTTTTTATTTATTCAATAGATACTGTAAACTATTTGAAATGTATGAGATTTTAGCTATTTCTTAAACAAAACTTTATTGTTCGATATAATATGTTTAAATTCACTTTTTACTATATTTGTTATTGTCATTGCATATTAGTTTATTTTTATAATTTATTAATCAAAACAATATCATTATTGCTCCAATAAAAAGATATTTTGTATTAATGCAATTTTGGTTTTTATTTTTTTTTAACATTTTTCTTGCTATATTTGGATTTTATATTTGCGTTGGCATATACTGCAAAACTACCTTAATTTGTAAAAAAATAATCAAATCTGAATCTGATAGGATCTCGGAGTAATATGCTTCTAAAGTTTTTTCCGGATTTCTCTGGTTTTAGGGGTGTCACATATATATTTTTTGTGATCAGAGTTGGTAGAATGATTTAGGGTCAATGATCTCAAACGTACATGCTAATATGGACATGCCTCCGTGATTCCGGCATTTTAAAATGATTCATAAATGTTTTCCGGGATGTCAAAATTATTACGTGCAAGAGTAAGGTAGGGTATGTTTGTTTTTTCTTAACACTTTCAACGCCCTGGGAGCGGCATAGGTGACCGGCATTCTATAAAAATAACTGAGGTGTTCAAAGACTTCAGTAAAAGCCGTACAAAGTATAAACGGGATCATATTAGTAATAGAGATACACTTAATAATAATAGGTACCTATAACTTGGCAAGAAGGGTCTTTTGTCACCCTATCTTATCCCTATCCCTATCCATCCCTGTTCGCACAACGGTTGCGACCAATCAGAACAGAGTATCCTGGATGACTCATTTACTGTTTGTCATAACAATGCGCGCGCGCTCACATCATAGGTAGATCTCCTTCGCTTACTTCGGGTCGTAAAGTACGTTTCTTTCTTTGCGGTATTAACATATATTTTTTGAATTTTTACCTGTACTGTCAAGATAGACTATCAAAAGGTTGTTTAACTGGTTATGAGCTTGTACTTTCGATTAGACTCTTTCTGTTATTGCAAGTTTTTCTTTGTGACAGTTTTACAATTCACAAGTAAACATTCAAGTATTTACTTGTGGGAAACGTATTTTCCTGCTATAAAGTGCGTAGAAAATGTTATGAATTTACACACTGCAACTCACCAAAGCTTTAATTTAATAGGATGAAGTTCATGAAAACGCATAGCGAGCAAACAAAAAACCAACATTCATTTTTTTATTTGACAGTTAAACAAAAATCAATTTAAAACGATTAACAATCGCTTCCCTTAAATTTAAAATGTAGTAGTTACCAAATCACTACTTTAATACATAATATTAAATATTAATAATATTAAACTCAATCCCTTAAACATCGGAACTTTCCGGGAAAAAAGGCATATCCATGTCTTGACATGATGTAAGTACGAAAAATCATTCTATCTATTCCGATCACTGATTATAATAAACCCAACTGTCCAAAAAATAAGTACAATACTCATAAGATTCATGTATGTATGGATGGATGGGAGTTTCTTTTGTCCACCTATACTGCCAAAATAGATGACAGATAAAAAAGTTTCTAAGATCTCAGATCCAGTTGTTTGTATAATGTTCTTAAAAACTAGTTGACTGATTTAATGTATTTTTTAGTGAAAAGGTTTTAGATAAGGAATATATAATAAATAACACATTAGTATTGGGGTATTCTTGTTATATAAACAATGGTAAAGGAAAGGCTGCCATAGGTTTCGGCTTGAAAAAAATTACTTAGTCTCAGGGAAGTCAACATTTTCTGATATTATAACTTCATCATCATTGTACTCTATGAGACTAATATTTTCATAGTTAGCATTATTTAACTCTTCTTCTTCTGTTGGAGCATCATATGGTTTTATTAGCTCTAAAACCTGGACTGGGAGAGGCTTGCGTTTAAGCTTTTTTAGCACAGGGCCAAAATCTATATAAAATGTCCTCATTACAGATCCAAGAATTATCCTCTGAACCATTATAGAAAAATAAAAATACAATAAATATAAATTTATGTTTGCAATAAAATTAAATATGATGTTCTCGTACTACTAGATATTTTTTTAAAGCTTGTTTTTTATTTATATATTGTACATCCATAACTAGGCATTCGTAAATCGACCAAAACATATAAATTTAGTCGCCTATATTGATAAAATAATAAAAAACAATGTATTAGAGTTGGTGTCAACCCTAAGTCAGTTTTTTAAATCCTTAATAACTCTCGATTCCTAGTGATTAGTATTAGATATTTTAATGGTATATTAGTAGGTATCTAATGAACATTTTCTTTTAGAAATAAAATCCAAATATGTTAAGAAATACGAGTAAAAAAATAATTACGAAAATAAGGTAAAAGTTAGAGAAATCGTTAAGAGTCGAGAATATTGCATAGTACAGCTATTTCTATGTTTTTTCTGACTTCCATAGAAAATAAAATGAAATGGCCATATTTCTGGTTCTATGTACATTTGAAATTCGGGAGTTTTACTCAAGCATTTTAAATTGTTTACAGTACCTTATAAAGAAATAAAAAGGGGACGTCCGTTTTTGAGGTCATTTTTCATACTGTGCGTTAGTGCGATACATAATTCCGTGGATATACTACAGTTTATTTGACGATGGTTCACAATAAAATTCCTGGTGGACATTGTCTTTTATATAAAATGCAGACTCAAAGTTATATATGACAGAAAGTTATAACGGAAAACGACGAGCATAGGGCATCTAATAAAAAATATTAATTGAATTGAGACCTTCATTACGTCAGTTAAAAAAAAGACTTTGTGTTACAGGAAAAACGCAAAGCGCACCCTCGAACTTTGGTGGAGCGGCTTACCGCCCGCCATCCGCGGCAGAGTGTGGCAGCTCGCCATCGAGAACAAGCTCAAAATCACACACGAGATGTACCTCGACTTCGTCGCCAAAGCCAAGCAGAAGCTGCAAGAAGCACAGCTCCGAAGGAAACGACTAAAAGTGAACCGGGCGTGCGGCTGCCAGAACAGAAGCGACGAGAACGTCGCCAAAACCGACGACTCAACCAACAAGCCCGAAGAGAAAAACCGCTTGAGTATTCCGAGGAATTACAGCGAGCAGAATCTGAAGTCGCAAACGTGCGAAGCGCCGAAGAAATGCTGTTCTAAATCGAACCCTAACTTGCTTGACTATAGTGACGAATGTTCGATGGAGTTGATACAGCTGGATATAGCGAGGACCTTCCCACATTTGTGTATCTTTCAGCCGGGAGGGCCGTATTTTGATGTGCTGCATGAACTGCTGGCGGCGTATGTCTGCTATCGACCTGATATCGGATATATTCAGGTGAGCATTTTACGTACGTTTCAATATAAATAAATCAACAAGTTAATTTAGGCCAAAACTACCAAATGTAAAATAAAATGTAAAAACCGACCTATTAAGTTCAAATCCATTTAAAAAAAATTATGCCACATCTCGATTTAGGTCTTCATATTATGCTATTCATCACCAGATCCTCATATATGGGGCACGAAGAATACCATCCAAACTTGAAACAACATTAATATTATCAAAACCAGGCGAATATTTTTTTTTTTTTAGAAAAGGCAGTCCTAGATAGATAGATAGATAGATAGATAGATAACTCTTTATTGTACACCACATAGAACAAAAAATACAATAATAACTAAAACATTTATACAAAATAAATGGGACAATGGGCGGTACATACTCGGTTTTAGATTCGAGCTACCTACCACATGAAACTTCAGAAAGAAAGAAGTTTTTTAGAAAAGGCAGTCGTACATACTCGGTTTTAGATTCGAGCTACCTACCATATGAGACTTCAGAAAGAAAGAAGTTTTTTAGAAAAGGCAGTCGTACATACTCGGTTTTAGATTCGAGCTACCTACCACATGAGACTTCAGAAAGAAAGAAGTTTTTTAGAAAAGGCAGTCGTACATACTCGGTTTTAGATTCGAGCTACCTACCACATGAGACTTCAGAAAGAAAGATTTTTTTTAGAAAAGGCAGTCGTACATACTCGGTTTTAGATTCGAGCTACCTACCACATGAGACTTCAGAAAGAAAGAAGTTTTTTAGAAAAGGCAGTCGTACATACTCTGTTTTAGATTCGAGCTACCTACCACATGAGACTTCAGAAAGAAATAAGTTTTTTAGAAAAGGCAGTCGTACATACTCGGTTTTAGATTCGAGCTACCTACCACATGAGACTTCAGAAAGAAAGAAGTTTTTTAGAAAAGGCAGTCGTACATACTCAGTTTTAGATTCGAGCTACCTACCACATGAGACTTCAGAAAGAAAGAAGTTTTTTAGTAAAGGCAGTCGTACATACTCGGTTTTAGATTCGAGCTACCTACCACATAAGACTTCAGAAAGAAAGAAGTTTTTTAGTAAAGGCAGTTGTACATACTCGGTTTTAGATTCGAGCTACCTACCACATGAGACTTCAGAAAGAAAGAAGTTTTTTAGTAAAGGCAGTCGTACATACTCGGTTTTAGATTCGAGCTACCTACCACATGAGACTTCAGAAAGAAAGAAGTTTTTTAGTAAAGGCAGTTGTACATACTCGGTTTTAGATTCGAGCTACCTAGCACATGAGACTTCAGAAAGAAATAAGTTTTTTAGTAAAGGCAGTCGTACATACTCGGTTTTAGATTCGAGCTACCTACCACATGAGACTTCAGAAAGAAAGAAGTTTTTTAATTCGATGCGTAGTATCTTTTTTACCCGATTACAACAAAGCAATAATGGCAGGGTATGAAGGGTAATGAATTTAACAGTCTACGTATATATGTATCTATGTATGTGGTTATGTGGATGGTCCACCATAGCGTCGCCCCTATTGATTCGATTTTGACAAGCTTGAAATCAATCGATTCGTTTTCATGTATAGAGTGTCATAGGCAAATATTTTTACCTGTTTTACCGCAAGGCAAAGGAAGGGTTAAGTGTTCAAACTAAAAACTCTGATTTTGACAAGCGAGGTATGTATCGATTCGTCTTCCGAGTTTTTCCCATTATAATATCCATATAACAAATACATTGAAATTGTTTTTGTTTAATAAATTTATATCTCCCAAAGAATACATATAATTAGGGCTACTCAAATTATCGTTTTATTATGAAAACTGATATACATTTTGAATATCCAACTAATGTTTCAACTACATGAAGTGGGTACAGAACGCTCACGAGCGGACGCACATATTATATGATATATGGTCTGTAGAACGCGTCCCGCCTCGCATAAAATGTAAAGCAAACTATCGCCTTCATAGAAATGTACTGTAGCGCCTGCAGGGTACATATAAGACTTATCTGTGTAATCACAATGTCACAAGGGAATTTCAACCTTATTCGTTGTATCCACAGGGCATGTCGTTCATAGCCGCTGTACTGATACTGAACATGGAGGCGCCGCAAGCGTTCGTGTGCTTCTGTAACCTGCTGGACGGGCCCGTGCTGCGCGCCGCCTTCACTAGGGACGGCGCTGCTATGCAGGTAACCAGCCGTAACTGGACGTACTGCATGACGCCGTACTGTACGACGTAGCTAGTCGTACTGCATGATGTAACTAGCCGTACTGAATTAAGTAATTAGCCGTAATGCATGACGTAGCTAGCCGGACTGAATGACGTAACTAGCCGTAATTAACGCCGTATCTAGTCGTACTGCAGGACGTAACTAGACGTATTGCATGAAGTATCTAGCCGTACTGCATGACGTAACTAGACGTACAGTCCGACCAACTTATCTGTGAACTGAATGGTGTCGTAAGTGTCCATAAAAGGAACAATTTTTTTTTAGAAAATGTGAACCTCTTTCGTGGCGGCTGTAGTTAATTTTTTTGCCAGTTCACAGATAAGTTGGTCACACTGTACCGCATGACGTACCTAACCGTACTGCATGACGTGTCAAGATGTACTGTGAGACGTAACTAGCCGTATTGCTTTTTTATATTATTCCTTATTGCCGCACTATTCAAATCAACTATACTACAATTCGTCCACGTTGATATGAAGACCTACTTTCGCCCTTTCAATTAAAATCTTGTCAACTCATCTGTTGTTTTTCGTTTTTCAGCGACTATGGAAAGCCTACACGACCCTGCTCCGCCACAACCTGCCGTCTCTCGCGGACGCCATAGCTCCCGAGCTGTATCTATTAGAGTGGTTGTACACGGCGTTCGCCAAGGCGATGCCTCTGGACGCCGCCTGCAGAGTTTGGGACGTCTTCCTAAGAGATGGCGACACTTTCCTCTTCAATACTGCTTTAGGTGAGTCACTTTTGATGGAGTTTATTATCTATCCTTCCACACAGTGCTCCTTTACAACTAGCACGTTGTAGCTTCCAATCCATACTACTCTTATTATAAACGCAAAAGTAACTTTGGTGCGGTCTGTTTGTTACCTTTTCACGACTAAACAGCTAAATCGATCGAGATAAAATTTGATATTGAGATAGTTTGTATCCTGGATAAGAACATAACATACTTTTTATCGCGTTAAACTGTAGTCCACGCGTCCGGTTGCGGACAAAAACTAGTAAATAAAGTAATTCTTCTAATCGGAACAGAAATGTCGAATTGAGGATCTCCTTATTGCGGAAATCAACTGAGGGAGATGTGTGTCCATGCTGTTACGAAAAAGTATGCTGATCAGCAAACTTGCGCATAGTCCTAATGTTGTCAGACAAGACGAGTAGGTCATACACTTGATGGAAAGCGTCACACCTGCTAACAAGTGCAGTGCAGGCCACAGAATAGCATATTGCATACTTATTTTAAACTAGCTGTGTCCGTGTGCTATTTTTTCTGGGATATAAGTATCCTAAGAGTTGTTCCAAAACCAAAAGTACCAAATTTCGTTCCGACATGAAATTTTTTTGGTCATCAGCTTATTTTAAGTTCCCTAGATATATTTTTTTATTGTCTTCATTGTACAGTCATTTTGTTACTTACTGCTTTATTATAAGTATAGATGTAAGCTGTGATAGTAAATTGAGTAAATTTTAGTGCATTTAGTCAGAGTATGACTTGTCTATTATATAAAATGTAATTGATCCAATCTCTCTTTTCAGGAATACTCCACCTGTACCAAGAAGAGCTGAAAGACATGGATTTCATATCCGCGGCGCAGTTCCTCACCAAGCTGCCGGAGGACCTGGATCCCGAGGCGCTGTTCCGCAGCATCTCCGCTGTCTCCACCACTCTCGGAGGCATGTCATTCGAGGAGCTGGCTTCCTCCTGCGACGGTGAGACCAGCCTCGACGATGACATCCGGTTATGATACAAATGGAGCTTCTGGGACCTGGTGGATGCGCTGGCTTTCAGGGTCAAGAGGTAGAGTGAGATGGAGTCAGAGATATGGGAAGAGCTGTAGGAAATGGAATGTTTAGGCCCCAATTCTTGAGATAGTGACGTTATGTCGAATTCGAGATCATCTGTAAGGTTCAAGGAAATTCAGTTTATCGTACAAAAATTGTTACGTTCTCATTGAAAAACTACAAGTCCGATTGAAATTGTCGCGAAATGTGATTTAAGAACGGAAAAAATGATTGAAACGTTTATCTTAATAAGTTTCTGTACTGGCAACATTTCCGATTCCCGAACGAATAAATGGAACATAAAAAAGAATGTAACTTGACTTCCGTAAAAGTGATGGTAAGTCATGTTAGCCTCGTGGCGTCAGACAGACAACTTTGTAGATAACATAAGCTGAAGCACTGTTGCCAAAGAGTATATAAATACTACGTAAGAAGAGACGGGACTGACGTTTATTGGAACGGATGTTGTGAATTTTTTAAACGTGCGCTGAGAATAAGTGCAACATAACAAAACTAATGACCATAGGTAATAACACTTTATATCGAGCATGTTAGCCAACATGACAAACAGAAAAGGATGTCTGCAAACATAGCACATTTTTATCGATATCGATATTTTGAGGAAAAAAAAACGAATTAGGACTATTTTAATTTATATGGAGTTTATAATAATAATGTTTTTTCTAAGCATGTGGTTTTTATTACATACAAAAATAATACATTATATGTACACAACACAATTTGTGTCTTTTTCCCTTAAAATAATGTCTAATCTTCCTTACTCCTTACTTAATATTACAAACTAGCAGTGGTCCGTGATTAATAGCAGTTAAGGAGTAGCAATTTTTTTTAAATTGGGTTTTTTCTTTTTGTAGTCGGTGTTTCGAAAATGATGCCACAGAAATATTTAATTCATGCAGCTTTTCGATCGGTATGTATGTCAAGTCCTCTTTATCGGTCACTTGTATCCAGTTTTTGCACCTGAAAATAAGTTTTTTAATGAAAATTAGAAGATTAAGCGGTTTTAGGCTACGCGACATTAGGTATTCTAAATTTATACTTTTACTACGTTTACTATTACGTTTTTACGTTTATTATATAGCGTGGAATGCAGAAGGACTTAAGAATAAGATTAGGAACCATATGTTGAATAACGGGTTAGAAAAAATATCGATAACACCGGCACCGCACTAGTGCTAGCAAGGCTATGTTATTTTGTTGAATATTATGAATAAAAAACATTATTTTCTTGTACTTAGTAGATTACCGAATAGATTTACCACTTATCTATATTCAGTGGAAATTTAGCCATAAATGTTCGTTTTTGACCCATCGCTCTAACAGATCGCAAACCACAAATTTCGCAAGTTTTATAGCTCATTGCATAGAAAACTTTCAAACTCAATCACACTATTATTTATTTAATGTAGAAACAAACACCTTCAAAGCATTAAATACACCAACAGACGGTAATTATCACAAAAGCAACTTGCCTAATAATTTTGTAAACGAAGTTAAACCACAAAACACATACTCATAGCGAAGGCTTGCAAGAAGGTCATGCATATAGTGAAGTAGAAAAGATAGCCGCCATAGAAATTAGCTCACGTTTGATACAACAGTTATGAACAGTTTTTTATTAGGCTGTTTCGCCTGACTGACTGTTGCGATAGATGGATCAATCCGTACAATGACCCCTCACTGCGAATCTCTTTCGCTCGCGCATAAATGAGTATCGCCGTCCCGCTCGCGTCATATGTGCGAGCGCGATAGCGTTATCTGTTTATCTGTGTATAGCGGCCGTGCTTTAAATGTCAATGTTTGAAACCTATTTTCTATTCAAATTAATAAATCAGAAAAATATAGTACAAATAGTAGATATTTAATTTTAAAAACAAACGCGCGTGAAATTCATTTTAAAAATATAAATAAATCGGGTAAAAACTCGCGAAATAGAAAATCGGAAATACTCCAACCATTTTGTCCGACCAATACTATTTTGAAGTTCTTCGTCAGGGAGTGACAGACAGACAAAATCATACAAAAAAAAACATATCATGACATTTTTCTAATACGAGAATAGGTTTTCAATCGATATTTAGTTTCGACTTAACTTATATTATGTCGAATTCGACATGACGTGTACTGTGCTAATGCTGGCTGGTCACACACATTACTCCTCATTTGCGTATGTATGTGCGTTAGTACAAGTGTACTCGTACATAAGGATATTAGGTGAAATCATAGTTGTTCACGCTAAGTCATCGAGATTATAATTCACTGATAATTACACTTTTCGGGACGTCTTGAAGATAAACCCATTTGAGATTATCTATTAATTATATCACTCAAGTGTTATACATTTTGGATATCTCTCCCCCCTTCCTCTCCCACAGTCTTTGTCACAAGCAGTCACATTCGTGTGTCACTGTTGTGACGTTAGAATTGTGCCATTTTAGATAGAGATCCGTAAAGGTAGATTTCGCATACCGTGCTATCGATAGACCTATAATCCATGTATTTTTTATTTTTTCTTTGCTTATACTGTCCCACTATGATTACTAAATTTATATTGTTTGTTAAGTCTTTTTTACTCAAACCCCTTATCACACTATGTCGACCCCAACCCTCCCCTTTTATGTGTAAGCTTAAGGACAAACGCCCCCCTGACCATCCCCTTGTAGTTGTTTTTCACTCTCACTTTGCCTCCCCATAGTTTAAAGATCCTAAAGTCAGTTAAATTTAGATAGATATTATATAAATTGTACTAAGGGCTGTGCCTACAGTGTTTATCTGAATTAAGAATTTATATTATTATCTAATTTTCTACAATTATGATGAATTATGTTGAATGATAGAAGTGTGTGTGAACTGTAAATAAATATATTTTACAGTTCTGTTATAATCTCAACATTAAGATTGGTAAATCTACCGTTTGAGACTGCGTACAAGTACGAATTTTTATATCATAATGTCTTGTATATTTAATTAATTAATGATATTGAGTAATTTTTATTTAAACTGTAAATAAATAAAATCACTTGTGAATATCAACTTGTTAATACTATTTGAAGCACGCGCTCCGTTGCTTGCGAAGTAGTTTTAAAATTACCCGTTTCGTATCCGGTTCCTGTTATATATCATTGATTTTCCTGATTGTAACTTGAAATTAGTATGCATCTAAAAAAAAAACGTTTATCAATAATGAATCATACTTACGGGTTAAATTTACAAAAACGATAACTGTGTTTATTTAATTTCTGAAGCGGTTATTTTCTTAAATTTTCTACTTTTTGTAATTTTCATGTCTCTATCTTTAGTTATTTCCGTAAATACTTGTGCCCAATTGTAGATCTGTTCAAATCAGTTGATCGATATTGATCATGATCACAATTTTCGTTTCACAACTTTACATACCATGTGTGTGTTTTATTGTGTTTGTGTTGTGTATGGAACTCTGTGAACATATCATAATCATTAGATTTTAATTTATAAATCATTGTACCTGTCTATAGTTATATGTTTTAAATAGGTATCTAATTACGGCACTCAGAGAAATCAATTCATAAATGCATATTAAAAATATAGTGGTCTCTGAGAGCATTATAATGATAAAAATGAATGTAAATAAATGTCAAACTATATAAAATGTAATTTTTAGTATTAGGAAAGTCTTATTACGGATCTACAGATAAATAGGAATGGTACTAATGAGTATTTAATGAAAAATGAATGTAAAACAAAATACGAAATAATCTCTCAACTGAAGTCGGATTTTTAATTAAACAAAGCAGGTCGAATGTCACTTGGTTTTTAACCAAGTGACATACTTTTAGTACATCCTACTAATATTAAAAATGCGATAGTAAGTTTGTTTGTTACGCTTTCATGCCTAATTACTCAAACGATCATCGTGAAATTTTGCACTCACATTGACAGGGACACAGAAAAGGAAAAAAAAACGAATCTATAATATTTTTTTTGTATCAAAGTGATAGGTGTCAAAGTGAACGGTGGCAAGGAGTCGGTGACATGTGTCAAAATAACAGGTGTCAAAGTGACATATGTCAACGCGATAAACTGTAGTCCGCGCGGACGAAGTCATGGGCAAAAGCTAGTTACTTATAGATTATAATTAGTTAAATTTCGCTAACAGTTGAATACTCAGTTTACTAATGTTCTCTCACTCTGTTCAGTGAACTGAACTAAATCCTTTTGCCACAAAATTACTTTTATTTCGTATAAAAGTATGAACCCAGCTGTCAATTTCTTTAGTCTAATTAAAAATCCGATTTTATCTAATACTCTTTAATTCTTTACAATTTCAACTATAGAATTGAATTATGTACTCCTAATTTATCTTATAGTTGTATAATCTTGTAAATAATATATAAACATTGACTGTGTCAATTGTAAGCTAATCTTATACAGACGGGCAGAAGAATAAGACTTATTCGTTAGCCCGGATACTTCAGTCTAAGCCGATGCCACTTTTTCGCTGATTCATCTCCATCCAAAGGTTGATTGGAATAAAGTTATATTAGCAAAAGGCCACTATTTTCAAAAAAACTTTGTATGTTACTAAAAAGCTATTGGTCGTTTTCCATCCTCTCTGGGAAATCTAAAACTCGCAAGTCTCCTTTATAACATAAACCTATAATTTATATTATGAAAGATAAAAAAAAAAACTTTCTTATTCTTCTGCTCGTTATCTTATAATCTAATATTATCTTAAGGTGAAACTTATCAACGAGTAGTAAACCGGCCTAATATTTAATGAAATATCGAAATGTGCTTTCGAAATAATTAATAATATTAATGTCTATTGTGTATTGTTTGTGTGTTTATAATGTAGTATATGCATCTATTTAAATCGTGTGCGTTTATATTCTTATTGAATTGCTAATAAATCTTATAGGAACAGAAAGCAATTGAAATAATTCTGAACAGCAGGCACTACGCGCAAGGAAGTAACAAAAATCTTATAAAAGTTTGTCTCCTAATAGTGCACGATATTTCAACCGTTTGTTCTCACTTGGTCGGAATACAGTTAAGAAGAAAATATGTAGGTATTTTTTTTTTCTCATTAGCACTTGATCGATCTCTCGTGGGGTTGGATTCTTATTCATGAAAATTTTAATGAACAATATAGTTCATATTGGACCCATTTGTTTTTATTGTAAAGCTAACATTATTTATTACCTTAACAAGTCAAAACCTTAACTCCTCATGAACAAATATAGTGCGTAAATACGAGTGGTAACTGTGGTTACCGTTACACTATACAAAAAACAAACCTGAATCAAAATCCATCCAGTATTTTTTGCGTGAACTTCGGTTAAACCCATTTTTGGCTGGAACGTTGCTTTAATATGTTTATGTTATTGTCTGTATTGAATCCAGCAAAATAAGAATCTGACCAAGTGAGAACAAACGTTTTCAACATGAGTTTCGTTTACCCCATTCATTTCCGTATTGATTTTCTTTATACACCTGAGGTACGAGACGAGCAGGTCGCTTGCCTAATGGTAAGCGCCACGCCTGCTCGTAGAAATTGCAGTGCTACCCAGAACTTTGGTTACAAAACTTGCGCGTCACTGCAATTCTCAAGTCAAAATTCGTTCTTAATTATAAAATTCACACCAATAATAATAGTCCCAAACTAGGATACCCTCTACTATGGGAACTACATAACGGATAAACATACATAGATACCAATATTACATCCATGACTCTGAAAAAACATTTCTGCTTATCACCAAAATGAATGCACCTTGCGGGATTCGAACCCGCGACCGTCTTTAGTCTCATATGCCCAGGAATTTGTAACTTTACTGGAAACTACCCTTTGAATTGGAATAATAAAATGTTTTATGCCCCCAAATTCTGTTTTTGTGGAAGACTTATCAAAAGTAGCTGAGTAGTTCAGTTACAGATTCCACACCTCGCATGCAATATTGTGCACGCTTAGTGGACAATCTTATTAAAACCTTGTGTGTGTGTTAAATGTTTGTTATCTCTCAAACATTAAAATTAGAATACCCGAGATGGACCTGGCGAAAAAGTATATTCGTGTCTATGTGACAAAAATGGGTTAATTCGTGCAAGTACTTTAATAACCTCGATAATAGTCCTTATGAGTAACGTGGATGTTTCGACCGAGTTGCTTTAATAGTGGTTACGTTAGTAAAACCGATTGTTGTCATAAAAACATGAATTCATTCGCGGAAGCTTAAAAAAACGACCTTTACTTGTTGATTCAGATTTATAAAACGTATTTAAACGACCAGCTTTGATTGCAAGCTTGTACAATTTATGTGTATTTATTTATACATGTTTATGCTTGTTTATGTCTGTGTAAATGTAAAATATAGTGTGATAACTACGTAATAATATTTTAATTACAAACATCAATGAGGCGTGGATGAAAATTTAAAATGAGTTAATATAGTATCTATTTAAAAATTATGTTATGGTAAAGATATTTGTTTTTATAAATATATAAAGCTATTTAAACATATTAAGTATAATGTCGCAGTAAATAAAAGCTTTAATATGTAAATATAACAACATATTATTAGGTCTTGCCACAGTTCTGGTGATTAACGTTTGTTTGTGTTTTATATAACTTTTTTTCTACAGTGCACTATTTAATCGTACATTTTGTTTTGCAAGTTATACAACTTTGTTATACTATGGATACACGTATTTTGTTAGGAAGTTTGTCCCAAAATGTGTATAGGGTCGAGTTTCAGTCATTTTTCTTGTTTCTATTAGACTTTAGTAAGCAACCGGTTTGTGAACGTATCCTGTAGTCTCAGCAATACTAGTGTTCTCAAGGTCCACCACAATATCCGGTAAATGATATATCGCTGTATTATCGTAGCATTTCCTTACAGAAAAGACTGAACTTTCGGTCCTCTTTTCTGTTAGCAAAGCTTGGGCTGACCTAGGTGGTCTGATGCGGAATTGTAACATTTGATTTTCGACATAAGTTGTTTATTCCTACTTCCGTGAGGAAATGCGACGGTAATGACGCCGATTTATCGTATATCGAGTGTTTTGTGGTAGACCCCCAATATTAAATGTTTATCTTTAATGTTTAAACAACTTTTGTTCTACGACTAGAACGCAATGATATAAAACTCGAAGCCTTACGCTGGGACAAGATTATATTGAAACATGTCCTGCGCCCCGATTCTGTAAGCTGTTGAACCGCGATAACGCAAGTCGATCGCTTGAATTTTTTGAGAAATTTTCTTATTTACCTCTTAAAAGTGCTAGAAGTGAAGTGAAGTGAAGTAGAAATATTTAAAAAAAAATGGGGAAAAAATAAAATTTGCATTCAATTTTCGCTTCCAGCACTTTTACACTATTATTATTATATTTACACTATTATTCATTTATATTTATTAGAATTTTTTACACTATTCTTAATTCAAAATTATTAAAATTTATTTTCTATTTTTTAGTTTTGTTTTCTATATAAAGCGTGTTTTTTAGTTTTTTAAACTATTATTTATTTTCTACTTTTTAGTTTGGTTTATTTATAAGAGCTTTTTTTTTGTGTGCATAATTTGAATGAAATCTGACCGTTTAAAGTGGGTCAAAATAGCGTCCAAAGGAGTCGGTTACAAACATACAAACATACAAGTGAAGCTAATATAAAGCGTATAAAAACATTTGATGTCGGGGAAAAGTTGCAGTTAATTTTTAACTAGTACCAAGTGATGCTCTCCAGCCGCCGATCTGTGAAATATAAATCTCAATGGATAGAATACCTACCTACCACTTAAAAAAAAACTTGGAACAAAAGTTGTTTTACATCCATACCAATATATAAAAGTGAAACGTTGTCTGTTTGTTTGTTTGGGGAGGATTCACGCGATAACGGATGGACGGATTTTGATGAAATTTAGAATGGAGATAGCTTATACTCTGTAATAAAAGATTGGATACTTGTTATCCTGGAAAATTGTAAGATTCCACGGGAAAACTGGAAAAAAATTAAAAATGTTGATAACTCGCTGTAAGAAACGGTTGCCATGGAAACGAAATAAGAAGTATGTCAAAAAACATCAAAAGTGGTGATATACCAACTTTTGCGTTGGTTTCTAATATCCTAGAAGAACACAGGATGTTTTTTTTCGCTATAAACACTGGTCCGCGCTGACGAAGTCGCGAGCAGGAAAACTACTCGTAGTACTATATAAATTTGCTTGCTTGTCGTATGAGGTAGTGCTGGCCTCTGGAATCAGAGTTTGTCAGGCCGCCCGAGGGCTTTTGACATGGCTTAACGTGTGTTAGTAATCAATAACTTTATAAACTGAAGTTTAATATATTATTTAGTTTTTTCCATTGATATGTTTTAGTAGATAGATTCTGGTTGTAAAATAAGATTTTGTATGTTCGTTACGATCTTGTGCGACTGATATTATAATTATTAATAATAGTAATGAATGCCATCTCAAATAATAGTTATGTTAGTATTTATAACTGTATATATAGCTAAGGTCATGTAAGCGGATGATTAAGCCCCAAATCATTAAGATAATTTTAATTTCATTATTGAAATAAACATTTGAAAATATGTTTAGAGTTTTATTCAGACTGACCTGACTTTTATTAACATATTATTATTATTTATAAATGCGAGGCATTACACTTAGCTATCGGAACGTTTTTTTTCGCAAAATTTCATTCGGCTTCATAGAGAGTTTTTTGTTTTTTTTTTCTACTGTTGCCACAACACTGTATATTTCAAAACAGTCATCCTTTTTTTATTATTGGGGTTAATCCGGTAAACCTTCTAGATATCTTTTTTTTTTTTAACTATCACACTTATTAGTTAATGTTTACAATGTTATAGTCATACGTCATACATACATCTATGAATAGTGCAAGGGCTACCTATATAATAAGTTAATGCTTTTTTGTTTACAATGTTATAGTAATACGTCATACATACATTATGTATAGTGTAAGGGCTACCTATATAATAAGTTAATGCTATTTTGTTTACAATGTTATAGTAATACGTCATACATACATTATGTATAGTGTAAGGGCTACCTATATAATAAGTTAATGCTATTTTGTTTACAATGTTATAGTAATACGTCATACATACATTATGTATAGTGTAAGGGCTACCTATATAATAAGTTAATGCTATTTTGTTTACAATGTTATAGTAATACGTCATACATACATTATGTATAGTGTAAGGGCTACCTATATAATAAGTTAATGCTATTTTGTTTACAATGTTATAGTAATACGTCATACATACATTATGTATAGTGCAAGGGCTACCTATATAATAAGTTAATGCTTTTTTGTTTACAATGTTATAGTAATACGTCATACATACATTATGTATAGTGCAAGGGCTACCTATATAATAAGTTAATGCTTTTTTGTTTACAATGTTATAGTAATACGTCATACATACATTATGTATAGTGCAAGGGCTACCTATATAATATAGATATAACGGTGGTGTACCTATCAAAATATAAGGCCACAGACAATTAAAATAGTCCTTTTCATATCTGATTTGCTTCTGCGTGACAACCATTCTAAATTCATGTTTCGAAGTGTTGGCGTTTCTCAAAGGAAGTAGTACATTTTACGAACTTGAAATCGCTGATATGCAAAATTTCTTATAGTAATTAGGTAGATAAACTACTTATTTAACAACCGTAAAATGTTAAAATTAAGACCACCACGGCGCGCGATCACGCACGCGCTTTCATAGTAAACATTCTGTATAGATAGACTTTTAATGTAATTTAAATAATGTAAAATATTTAAATATATAGTTTATATGTATACATGTAATTAATTCAAAAAATATGCTAATATTACCTTAATCAGATTCCAGTTTGTTAATGTAAAATGCGCACACTGTTCGAACCGTTGAAATCACCATGGCGGCCACGCATGTGCAAAGCGGGTGATTAACAAGTCTATTAAATTAATTCAAATTATAATTGTAAGAAATATCAACAATATTCAATCATCATCATCATGTCAGCCTTTAGAAGTCCACTGCTGAACATAGGCCTCCCCCAAAGAGCGCCATGACGAGCGATCTTGTGCCACCTCCATCCACCGACTTCTTGCGATAGCTATAATATCGTCGGTCCATCGTGTGGGGGCAGCCCCGGATCTTAAATTTTTTTTAGGCGGGGCAATAACTGAAAAATGTCGCCCCCGTTTACCTAGATTTATTTTTACCTTTATCACCTTTATAATTTCTGCTATCAGATGTCAACTAATTAATTGACATTTTGACATAGGCCTTCCGGAAATAATGCATCCATCGCTATTCTTTATGTGTTATGCCTATTTATTTACAGATATATAGACATGAACGTGTAGGATATATATTTTATACTCAGCGCAAGATAGGATTTAAAATAAAAATATGTGTAATAAAAATAAAAATCAAATATATTATTGCATTTTAGAATTGAAATTACAATTTTACTCTTCGAGCTTTTGTTCACTATTATTTATTCTGTGGTCAAAGTTAAGTAAATTTTCCACACTTCGCTTGCTTGTTCGTGGTAGCCATTCAAGAACCTTTATTCCACAGCGGTTGTCGGTTCTGCGAACTACATGGCCTGCCCAATGCCACTTCAACTTGCAAACTCTAAAAGCTATGTCGGTAACCTTCGTTCTTCTATGGATTTCCTCATTTCGGATTCTATCACGTAGTAAAACAGCGAGCATAGCTCTCTCCATTGCACGCTGCGCAACTCTGAGCTTGTGTATGAGACCGTGTGTAGCGACCATGTCTCAGCACCGTATCTACGTCAGTATCTACGGTCTTTAGGAGTTGGCAAATCAAGAGAGGCTTCAATTCCCAAGAATCTAGAGACATTCACTCCCTTAATATTCACTTCTCCTCTTCTTCTAACATTGACGATTCGACCAAAATTATGACATTACGGAGTCTTTCAACCATTCCAACTCCTGATCACGATCCTTTCAGTTTTAATCAATTATCTGTGTGCGATGTTAGGTACAGCGTATTGTCAATAACATCCAATGCTGTAGGAGGTGATGGTATTAGCTATCCTAGTTACGGTTATTCCTATACTTTGTCACATTTTATACACTTGTATATCAAACAGTGTGTTTCCTTCTCAATGGAAGGAGGCCCAAGTTATTCCGTTACCTAAGAAATCCAATCCTAAATCCTATTCTGAGTACCGTCCTATTTCTATACATCCTTTCCTATCCAAAGTACTTGAGCGCCTCGTCCTTAATCAGCTTTGTAGTTTCCTAAATAAAAATAGAAATAGTTTACTTAACCCTATGCAATCAGGTTTCCGGGCTGGTCACAGTACGGTAACTGCACTCCTTAAAATAACAGATGACATACGTTTCGGCTTGGAAGAGGGTCAGCTGACTGTGCTGACATTATTAGATTTCAGCAATGCTTTTAATACCGTCAACTTCGATATTCTTCTCGCCATTCTACGCTCTATTAACTTATCTCCTGCAGTGGTTGATTGGTTTCGCAGTTATTTGCATGGTCGCCGGCAGCGAGTACGCCTCGATGAACATTTTTCTTCGTGGTGTGATACAACTTCTGGTGTACCGCAAGGTGGCGTTCTTTCTCCTCTCTTGTTTGCAATTTTTATTAATTCTATATCGGTACATATAACCTCTCCTTATCACTTGTATGCTGATGATCTACAAGTCTATTGCCAAGCCCCACTTAGCTCTCTCTCTTTTGCCATAGAAACTACTAATTCCAATTTACGCCATATTTCTGACTGGAGTAAAGCTTATGGGCTAAAAATAAATCCTACAAAAATACAGGTAATCATTCTTGGTAGCTCCAGAATGATATCAAAAGTTGATTGGTCAGTTCTACCCAAAGTTGTGTTTGGAGGGTCCACTATTCCATATAGTCAGAGTATCAAAAACTTAGGTCTAATTATAGACCAGAGCCTTACTTGGATTCCTCAGATGGAAACCGTCAGTCGAAAGCTATGTGCTTCTACAGGTTCCCTCAGAAGACTCCGTAATTTTTTGCCCACTGCAACTAAAATTGCTCTTGCGCAGTCACTTCTGCTCCCAATCTTAGACTATGCCGATGCCTGCTATCTAAATCTTACTGAGGACCAGCTAAACAAACTTGAGCGTCTTCAAAACTTCTGCATTCGATTTATATTTGGTTTGCGCAAATATGATCATGTCTCTGAATTTCGCACTAAGCTTAAGTGGCTTCCAATACGCCTTCGCCGGAATGCTCATATACTCTCTATTCTTTATACAATTTTGTTTAATCCCTCCTCCCTGCGATATCTTATGGAACGTTTTAATTTCCTGTCTGATTCTAACAAGTTGTCACTCAGGTCATCAGAAAATTTAGCTTTGATGATCCCTCTACATAGAAGCTCTTTTTATGGCAGTTCATTTACCGTCCACGCAGTTCGCCTATGGAACGCTCTGCCAGTTACTATAAGGCGAGCCCAGTCACTCCCTGTTTTTAAAGTTCAAGTAAAGAAGTTTTATCTCTCTAATTAATATCACTTCTTGTTATTCTGTTGTGGTTTCACTGTATATAATTTGTATTATGTTTATATTTATTTTTTAAATTTATATGTAGTAAATGTAATTATATTTTTTATTATAATCTATATACTATATATATATATATATACACTATACTATATATTTACATATTTATGTGTAGGTATATTGGAATATATATATATATATATATATATTAATATGTTTATTCATTGTATTCAGTTTTTATTATTTATTTATTTATTATATTATAATGCACCACCGTCTTTGCCGTATATTAATTCCTTTCCATCCAAAGGTTGTCTGGAAGAGTTCGCTTTTTAGCGATAAGACCGCCCATTGTCCCATATATTTTGTATAAATGTTTTAGTTATTTTTGTTCTATGTGGTGTACAATAAAGAGTTATCTATCTATCTATCTATCTATAACATCACTGGCAACACGCACTGATTATAAACTTTCGTCTTGAGGCTCTGCGGTATCTGCGACGACAAGATATGCCGTAATTTCCCGATCGCTGCCCATCCGAGTTGGATTCGTCGGTTGACCTCTTTGTCGAAGTTGGTCTACCCAGGTGGATCGTCTGATCTGACCTAAGTAGACATAGTGATCAGCAGCTTCGATTATATCATTCCAACATAAACCGGCACGGGTACGACATGGGCATTTTACATGATGTTCGTCTTGCTCATGTTCATTTTAAGACCAACCTGTTGGAAATCAATATTGAGGTCACTGAGCATTGTGCTTAGGTCTTCCAGGGTGTCTGCCATGATGACTATATCATCAGCAAATCGAAGGTGAGTGATGTATTTGCCATTGAAGTTAACACCATATCCGTTCCGGTTCAGAAGCTTGAATATATCTTCCAATGCAGAGGTGAACAGTTTCGGAGAAATAACGTCTCCCTGTCTCACCCCTTTTTGCACCTGAAATGAAATGAAATGTATTTATTGCAGAAACTGTGTTATAAAAAGCGTTGTTATGCAATATTGTTTGTTTCCAACTAAGGACATACAATATTTATAATAATAACATGCACATTAATTTACATACAATTTTAAAATTAATTTAATTACAATTTTTATTTGATTTTATAAATGTCAAAGAAAATCATTTTTTTTAATACATGTCAATTTAATTTAACTATCAATTGAGCAAATCTTTAAATTCATAGAAACATTTTTCAGCTAGCCACTTATACAGCTTTGTCTTAAATTGCTTTGTTGGTAATTCTCTCATATCTCGAGGTATTTTATTGAATATTTTCACTGACATAACAAAACAGTTCTTTCTAAATAAAGCAGTTCTGCAAGCAGGCAACAACAATCGAGTCGGATCTCTATTTTTTATCTTTGATTTCGTATTGTCCTTGCATTGATTGAAAAGCGATGAGTTGATGAGGTGCTCTCTAACAAAACATCCTACTTGAAAAACATACAATCCTGTTAAGGTTAATAGATTTAATCTCCTTAAAAGTGGTTTACAAGATTCAAGTGGGCCGACTCCACATACGGCTCTCACACATTTTCTTTGTACTATGAAAGCCCTCTTGACATCTGTGGAGTTACCCCAGACTATTAGACCATATCTTAAAACTGAGGCGACATATCCAAGGTATGCTGTTAGTGCAGTGCTTTCTCCAGCTGTGCGTCTCAATCTTTTTATAGAAAAAACAAAACGATTGAGTTTTTTACACATTACATTAATATGCGACTTCCAGTTCAAATGTTTGTCAAGTGTAATACCAAGGAATTTAATTTCGTCAACTTTTTCAATTATTTTATTTCTACATGTCAAATTAAAATTAGAATTATCAATATTATTATAATTTAGAAAATTTATGAATTTAGTTTTTTCTATGTTCGCACGAAGGTTATTTCGATCTAGCCAACTTACAACGTTTTCTATTTCAAAATTGATCATCCCTTCAAAGTTTTAATTTTTGTTATTATTACGTATCACGACTGAGACATCATCCGCAAACAGCACACACTGACACTCTGTTATATTTGGCAAGTCATTGATGTATAGTAAAAATAGCAAGGGTTTTACCTCTACGTACTGCCTTCGATCAGATAGATAGCTTTTTAGCCAATCTAAAGCGGGACCTCTAACGCCATAGAATTCACATTTTTTTAGAAGAATATTGTGGTCTACAAAATCGAATGCCTTGCTCATATCAAAAAATACGACCGAGACACGTACTCGCTTGTTTGTAAAATCACTCAAGCTACGTACTAAAGTAAAAGTCGCCAGACCAATAGATTTATTTTTCTGGAACCCGTTTAGAACCCTGGATAGAATTCGTGCTCTGATCCTGAAGACAGACTGTCATGGTGGCCTTGCTGTACAAACACTTCATCAACACTTCGATGTACCGGTAGTCAATCTGGCAGCGCTGTAATGACTGTAGCACTGCCCAGGTCTCGACTGAATCAAAGGCTTTCTCGTAATCCACAAACTCTAGGCATAGTGGCCAATTATACTCTTCGGTCTTCTGCATAATCAGCGTATGGGTGTGGTCTACGGTCCTTTCCGGAATCCAGCTTGTTCGGGAAGCTGAAAGTCTTCAAACCTACGAGCGAGACGGTTTGTAAATACTGTCGAAAAAAGCTTATAGACGTGGCTCAGCAGCGAAATGGGCCTATAATTCTTCAAGAGAGTTTTATCACTTTTCTTAAAGAACAAAACCACCACGCTCCTGTGCCACGCCTCTGGCATAGTAGCCTCGAGGATGACGAAGTTAAACAGCTTTTGAAGGACTTTAAGTACCGGTGTTCCACCCGCTTTCAGTAGCTCTGTCGTTATTCCGTCCTCCCCTGGTGCCTTGTTACTCTTAAGCTGTTTAAGAGCAATTCTGATCTCGTATAGGCTGACGTCCGGGATATCTTCGGTATAATGTCGGGTCAAACGGGCTCTTTTATCGCTAGTCGTGCTAGGAGAACTACGGGATGAGGTGTATAATTGTCCATAGAACTTCTCGAGCTCACTCAAAATCTCTGGCTTCGACGAAACGATGCTGCCACTGTCGGTTTTCAGCTTCGTCAACAGGCTTTGCCCAATAGACAGATCTCTTACGAACACTTTGGAGCCCTTGTTCCGCTCTATTGCGTTCTTAATACAAGCAGTATTATAGGAATGCAAATCGTGTCGCATTGACTTGGAGATCTGTTTATAAAGCAAGCTGTAACTCGACAAATCCACTGAAGACTGCAGCCTCATCTCGCCTCGTTCTGCCTTAAGTTTGAGTATATTATCAGAGAGTTTCTGTGTTCTATTTTTGCGGGGGGTCTTAAAGAACTCCGACCCGACCGCGTTAAAAAATTTCACCAGCCCGTTGTTTAGTTCGTCAACTGTATCGCATTCGGTAAGAATTTGGAAGCGACTTTGGAGCTCCAACTGAAAGCTCTCGGGGTTTTGGATTTGGGCAGGACTTAGGCGAAGAGTAGATCTCATCAAACGAGACCTCTCCAGCTTTACGTTGATATTCAATGAGCCTCTTACCATGCGGTTATCACTGTCGGTCTTAACCCTGTTGATTCAGAGACATAATTGAATATATGCTTATTGGTCGTCAAAATGAAATCTTTCTCGTGCTTGTGACCGCACGGGGTGCAGCCACGTCCATTTCCTGGACGGTCGCTTCTTGAAATAGGAGTTCATCATAAAGAGTCTCTCCTTCTCCATGAAATCTACCAATCGCTGACCCCTTTGGTTCCGCTGTCCAAATCCAAACTGCCCCACTCTCAGTTCATTGGCTCAGGGGGTGGTAGATTGGTGACCGCAGTTTTACAAATATATGTGCTCGGGGGACGCTGCTGCCCATCTTCCGGTGTGTATTCCTTTAGTCGCCTCTTACGACATCCACGGGAAGATTGGGAGAGGACTTATTCTAAGCCGAGACCGCCACGGATAATATTCAATATTCTTTTGAAATATCACTAGAAATATTGTCAAACCAATATATAAAAGTAAAACCTTGTCTGTTTGTTTGTTTGTTTGGGGAGCTTACACGCTATAACAGCTGGACGGATTTTGATGAAATTTAGAACGGAGATAGCTTAATACCCTGGAATAAAACAAAGGAAAACATTTTATCCCGGAAAATTGTAAGTTTCCACGGCAAAACTGGAAAATGTTGATTACTCACTGTAAGGAACGGTTGCCATAATAGAATGGTTTGTGGTTGCCATGGACCGGAATGACAAGTCTGTCAAAAAACGTCAAGAGCATTAGTGCTATCCCTACTATTGCAGTGGTTTTTAAACTCGCGTCTACGGTTTTTAATACCCTAGAAGAACAGGATTTTTTCGCGATAAACAGTTCGCGCGGACGAAATCATGGGCGGGAAAACTAGTAAATCAATATGTACGAGAAAGTCTATCCAAAGAAGATAAAAAAATATTATATAGAGTACTTAAATAAGCTACGGTATAAAGGTTTAGTTTGAATTGTGGGTACACAGTCAAGAACAAATGATATTTTACAGTAGCTTAGCGTGACTTTTTGCCGACCAGAGCCGAACCGGAATTAAACCACCACCTATTTTCTTTAATTCCAAATTTATTTAGAAATTTTGAATAGACGCGATCAGTGCGGTCGCAAAAATGTCGAAATTTTTGAGCTATTTCTATCAATACTGAAATTAATTGATAATAATCAGAATCATATAAAATTCATTGTATGGACAAGCACAAAAGGTGCAAAGCGAGCGCGAAATTTGAGTTATTTCTTTCGATAATTTAATTAAAATATAGTTCTGAAAAAAAAAATATTTTGAATTACGTTCTTTAGATGTACATAATGAAACAATAATAAGTACCTAATCATAGGAAAATAATGAAATAATAGTACATTACTGCCGCGGTCTGTAATGACTGCGTTGCTGGCAGCGATGAGAGTAGAGAGTAGAGAGCGTAGCTAAATTAAGTTCGAGGCCATCACAGCGCGGTCAGCATTGCAGCCCTTGATGGCCAAGCTGGAATGAAGGCCGAGACCGAAGGTCGAGGCCTTTATAGCGCGGACAGCAAGGGCTGCAATGATGGCCAAGCTTGAAGGCCGAGAACTTAACTAAGCAAAGCTCGAGGCCATCATAGCGTGGCCAGCAGGGCAGTCATTGCGGACCAAGGCTTGTATAGTGCTTTACTCAAACAATGCGAGGAATTTAAATAAAACCAATAAGAATTTACTCAAACAATGCAACAACAACGAAAACAACAACGACAACGACAAAGACAACAACAACGACCACAACAACAGAAAAAGAAACAGTAACAGAAACAGAAACAGAAACAGAAACGGAAACAGAAACAGAAACAGAAACAGAAACAGAAACATAAACATAAACATAAACATAAACATAAACATAAACATAAACATAAACATAAACATAAACATAAACATAAACGTAAACGTAAACAGAAACAACAACAACAACAATCACGATCACATCAGCTTTCAAAAAGAAAATAACCATCAAAATCGGTCCATTCGTCTGGGAGCTACAACGCCTCTCTTTTCGAGTTCGGTGGTTAACAAAACCACAGAATAAATAATAGTACTAAAACACGACAATAATGGATTTTCAAAGGAAATTGCTGGCCCGTAAAACACGACAGTAATGAAATTCCATACAACTTTGCTGACGCCTATTCAAGCAGCGCGGCAAGGTCGACTTTGCCTAAAGAAGGTTATCGAAATAATGACCACATTACAAGCTTGTTTGAGTAAAAACTATAATTGCTGCTGATAGTGATCTCCTAAATGTTGTGCTACTAATACCTGCATATAAATTAAAAAGTGCTAAAAAGACGACCTATTTTAAATGTAAAATAATTCAAATTCCCATTTAGTGCTATTGAAAACAAAAACTTGTAAACAAAAAGGGGCCTTTTGGCGGGAAGACGATTTCGTTCGTGAGTAGGGTATATTTATAGATAGTTTTTTATTGTTTTATCCATAATGGTATATATAATACATTATGTCATTTATTGTACTACCTATGCCATTCACCAAAAATAGGTTTTGATAAGTTTGAGTTTTGATTTCCCGCCAATATCTTTGGGTGCTGTGCTGGGGTGCGATTTTTGAGTGTCACCGGTGATTTCGAAATCAGCTTTTCGCAAAAGTGGTATTTTTGAATATCATACCCTGTCTACCAACATATAAGTACGGCTCATCTTTGCTAATAGACAATCGTATGATTACGTTACTTCCTACTCCTAGGAAAAACAACACACGTAAAGTAGGTGAATATAAGAAATTTCAAAAATATCACCGGGTGATTTCAAAACGATATAGTTCTGAAAAAAAAAAAATTTTGAATTACGTTCTTTAGATGTACATAATGAAACAATAATAAGTACCTAATCATAGGAAAATAATGAAATAATAGTACATTACTGCCGCGGTCTGTAATGACTGCGTTGCTGGCAGCGATGAGAGTAGAGAGTAGAGAGCGTAGCTAAATTAAGTTCGAGGCCATCACAGCGCGGTCAGCATTGCAGCCCTTGATGGCCAAGCTGGAATGAAGGCCGAGACCGAAGGTCGAGGCCTTTATAGCGCGGACAGCAAGGGCTGCAATGATGGCCAAGCTTGAAGGCCGAGAACTTAACTAAGCAAAGCTCGAGGCCATCATAGCGTGGCCAGCAGGGCAGTCATTGCGGACCAAGGCTTGTATAGTGCTTTACTCAAACAATGCGAGGAATTTAAATAAAACCAATAAGAATTTACTCAAACAATGCAACAACAACGAAAACAACAACGACAACGACAAAGACAACAACAACGACCACAACAACAGAAAAAGAAACAGTAACAGAAACAGAAACAGAAACAGAAACGGAAACAGAAACAGAAACAGAAACAGAAACAGAAACATAAACATAAACATAAACATAAACATAAACATAAACATAAACATAAACATAAACATAAACATAAACATAAACGTAAACGTAAACAGAAACAACAACAACAACAATCACGATCACATCAGCTTTCAAAAAGAAAATAACCATCAAAATCGGTCCATTCGTCTGGGAGCTACAACGCCTCTCTTTTCGAGTTCGGTGGTTAACAAAACCACAGAATAAATAATAGTACTAAAACACGACAATAATGGATTTTCAAAGGAAATTGCTGGCCCGTAAAACACGACAGTAATGAAATTCCATACAACTTTGCTGACGCCTATTCAAGCAGCGCGGCAAGGTCGACTTTGCCTAAAGAAGGTTATCGAAATAATGACCACATTACAAGCTTGTTTGAGTAAAAACTATAATTGCTGCTGATAGTGATCTCCTAAATGTTGTGCTACTAATACCTGCATATAAATTAAAAAGTGCTAAAAAGACGACCTATTTTAAATGTAAAATAATTCAAATTCCCATTTAGTGCTATTGAAAACAAAAACTTGTAAACAAAAAGGGGCCTTTTGGCGGGAAGACGATTTCGTTCGTGAGTAGGGTATATTTATAGATAGTTTTTTATTGTTTTATCCATAATGGTATATATAATACATTATGTCATTTATTGTACTACCTATGCCATTCACCAAAAATAGGTTTTGATAAGTTTGAGTTTTGATTTCCCGCCAATATCTTTGGGTGCTGTGCTGGGGTGCGATTTTTGAGTGTCACCGGTGATTTCGAAATCAGCTTTTCGCAAAAGTGGTATTTTTGAATATCATACCCTGTCTACCAACATATAAGTACGGCTCATCTTTGCTAATAGACAATCGTATGATTACGTTACTTCCTACTCCTAGGAAAAACAACACACGTAAAGTAGGTGAATATAAGAAATTTCAAAAATATCACCGGGTGATTTCAAAACGATATAGTTCTGAAAAAAAAAATATTTTGAATTACGTTCTTTAGATGTACATAATGAAACAATAATAAGTACCTAATCATAGGAAAATAATGAAATAATAGTACATTACTGCCGCGGTCTGTAATGACTGCGTTGCTGGCAGCGATGAGAGTAGAGAGTAGAGAGCGTAGCTAAATTAAGTTCGAGGCCATCACAGCGCGGTCAGCATTGCAGCCCTTGATGGCCAAGCTGGAATGAAGGCCGAGACCGAAGGTCGAGGCCTTTATAGCGCGGACAGCAAGGGCTGCAATGATGGCCAAGCTTGAAGGCCGAGAACTTAACTAAGCAAAGCTCGAGGCCATCATAGCGTGGCCAGCAGGGCAGTCATTGCGGACCAAGGCTTGTATAGTGCTTTACTCAAACAATGCGAGGAATTTAAATAAAACCAATAAGAATTTACTCAAACAATGCAACAACAACGAAAACAACAACGACAACGACAAAGACAACAACAACGACCACAACGTATGATTTCGTTTACGAGTGTTTTGAGGCACTCGTAAACGAAATCATACGTATGATATTTTTTATCACCCAGTGAAATTCAAAAATACGACTTTTGGGGAATCGGTGACTTTTTATCATTTCGCTGATATTTAATCACTCGGTGATATTCGAAAATCGCACTCCTGATATTAGAATAAAACAAAGATTGCATTTTTTTTAAATGAGTATATGTTATAGAGAAACCGAGGATATAAAAACAAAATAAAACAAGGTGTTTATTTAAAGTATATGCCAAAAATAACACAGTTCGTTATTCAAGGTTTTTTTCGAATCAAGAAGCTGTACTTAATAAAATGATTATTTATGTGATATTATTTTCCCTTAGGTATCCTGATTGATAATTTCAATGGCTTTCTAGAACCGAAACTCAAAACATTATAATCGTAAGCATTCAGCAGGAAGAGACATAAATAGAGCATGGGAACCCAGTTCAACCCGGATAACTGCAGGTTACCGCTAACCCGAGGACCTCACATGTTTCAGGCGCGCGTAGGCTTGGACTTGCAAGGGTTTAACAATAGACTGTAGCAGCAGAACTGCGCAGATAGCACTTGGAATGGAATTAAAGTCAAATGAAAAATAATCAGTCAAACGACTAGCTTAGGACATACATTGGTCCTAAGCTAGTCGTGCAACCCCCTCAGCTGGCAGCCTGGCTTCTCAGCTGCAACCCCCCCCCCCCTGCCCCCCCTTAGCGACGCCCTTGTTGGTATTTTACGTCTTGGAATAGCACATAGAGTACTTTTAACCTGGAGAAATGACACGCGTGCGAAGCCTCGGGTACAGCTAGTAAACAATATTAATTTAATAATTCGAGTTGTGTTTTCTTTTCGTGCAGCCAACTAGATACAAACCTATTCGGAACATGGCGGACCCTTTGTTTGATGAAGCGGGTCGGTAGATACAGGTCATACAGGAATGGCTAAATTGAATTGAATTAGGAATTGAGTAGGACGAGCGGACACGGCAAGGTAGTTTCATTGTGCAAACTAGGTATTTTAAGGGTTGGGTATTCGTTTGTGCTGCTTAACTTACTATTTTTATAAAGGTGACTCACTTATGTAGGTTTGCAAAAAGGAGAGAGCACATAGGTATCTAACAACTTTCAACGCAATGGATAGTATTACATGCAAACCACAGGAATACCAATCTATCAATAAAAAATGGTATATATTATAAAGCAATTTTCCGCAATATTACAGGTGCCTACAATCATACATGACGCAATTCCCTGAACCAGAAACATATTTAAGCATTGCATCACACACGTCTAGAGTTACCTCCAGACAAACCAACTTCTTTAGTCCAATACTGCCTGTCAAGTGACGTCAAGCCTGCCAACAACTTCGAGTCCGAAATACGGAAATCTGACGAAGACCCACGCCGTATATTCGGACGTATTGGCGTTGGGTTGGGCAGGACAGTTGGCGAGGCGATGGTGACGGCAGAGTAGAGCCCTCACGGAACTGTTGACAAAAGCGAACTAAAGAGGGTTGAAGACCATTTAGCAGATGAGTCATTAATATCGAGGAAAGGGGGGGGGAGGGGTACCCCCTGGTACCCCTCCCTCCCGCGGCAACGCTTAGCTTATGAGATATTTCAGTTTTAAGTTTATTAAAAAATAACCTGAAATGGCTGTTTGGGAGGAGGGAAGTGGGTGGTGAGAGGAGGAGGGGGAGGGAGGGGGGAAGGGCTACCCCCTGGCACCCCTCCCCTCCCGTGGCGACGCTTAGTTTATGAGTTTATGAGGTATTTTAGTTTTAAGTTTGTTAAAAACAGCTGAAATCGGTTGTTTGGTCACAGCCAAACAGCTGATTTAGGCTCCTTATTTGAAACTGTCGCAACATTAAAAATTAGTTATTTGGTCGACGTAAATATGTCTATCTAATACAATATTCACGCAAATATTAACAGGCGAAAGTTTGTATGTGTGTAGGTATATTTGTTACTCCTTCACGCTCAAACGACTGAACGGATTTTCATGAAATTTGGAATGTATTTATCTTGTACCCTGGAATAACACATAGGATACTTTTCATCATCACTCACGCGAGTGAAACCGTGTGCAATGTATCATTGTGCAATGTTCCACAAAATCTTCCCACTCTATTAAAATAAAATTAACTGCCATACCTACTATTAGTTAGTCTGTGATGCCAGTACCTATACACAGACTAAATAATAGTCCTATATACATAGAATAACTAATAACTTGACCTAAATCCTATCTATTGCTGTCCTATGAGGATGTTAATTTGTAATAATTAAGTAGAAGTACACAAGATGGTTTTTAATGATCCTCACCCGGTTGTATCCCGATAACTTGCGGGTTTGCAAACGATTGTTTGGGTAAGAATGAAACTGTTCTTGTTAACCAGGGTTCTGTACTATTGACAACTAGCTTACATTACCTTCCTAACTGTTATCCCATTTAGTTTTTATAAACTTAAAAACATAAAGCACTTAAAAAAATGAAATGATGTTTTTAAGTGAATAAATTTATTCCTATTCATAGTATGAGGGCAAAATTTTATAGGTTAATCATACATAATTCTCATAAACTAGTTCAATTAATGTGTGCCTTCACATATGTGACATTACTAATGCATGACTCAATGTTGTTAAATCAATAGATACTTCCGCCGACCAATAATATTAAAGTCTAAAGAACATCAATAGGGTCAAAGAATCATTTCAAAAGCATATACGGGACTCTATTTATACAAAGTGAACAGATGCTCTGTTGCGAAATTATAGGGGTCCGGCTCAGTCGCTCGGGAGGTCTAACGCGCATGCGTCAATTCCAGTGGGTTGACTGACAAACGTAGAAATAACCACGCGACCGGGAGTAAACACTAAAATTTCTATTCGAATTTAAAAACATTTTACTTGTGTGAGAAATGGCAGTTCAAGTAGATGAGAAGAAAGCCAGCGAGCCTGGTGAAACCATAGGATTGCTCGACAGAAAGGTGAGTGATTTGCTTTTACATTTTACGTAGGTGATGTAATGTCAAGTAAAGGTCGCGAAATTTTGTAGGTTCTGTAAAAGTTGCGACTTAATCCAAACGGCTAAGGTTCATATTGGCTTGAGTTTTTAGTTACACGATCAAAAAACTCTATTTTTAGGTAAAACTGCATGTAACTGTTTGGAAACTTGTTAAGTGCCAAATAAGTATCGATCGATGCTACTTAATTAATACCACAAATACCTACCATCCGGATACGCAAACAACGTAGGTAACAAAGTTTGTTTTGATTTGAGAAGTAATTAGCACTTTGCGTTGGCCTCAGTCAACGGCATTTTCCATCCAAAACAATGTTTCTAATGTGACTATTTAATTCGGACGTTAAGTTCATAAAATAATCCAATAAGTTTGCATTATTAGATTTTATGCTAGGGACCTAAAATATTAATGATACAGGAATTTTCAGACAGTTTGAATTATTCAGAGATTTCGCTAAAAGGTTAAGTACTTCTTCTTTCTTAGTGTTGCAGGCAGATAATCTGAGGTTACGATACGGTTACATAATACGTACATAAATACTAACTGGTCAGATGCACTTGGCAAAGGTCACAGCTGATTGTCTAATTATTTGATGTAACAAGCTGTAACAAATTAAAACGTATGTACTCTTACAGACGTTTTAATAATTATAAGTTATTTGCTGCTCTGGTTATTCTGTGAAATTTTGTGATACAATTTTTCACGGTATGAGTTCTAGATGATGGTACGATGTGGTGTCACAGCACAGGCTAAGAAAAATTACACCACGCGAACCACAGATATCACTAATAGTAAGTTAAAGCTTATCAATTATTGTTGACACTTGCCAATTGTTTGGTCATTAATTATTGTGTTGAAAGTTTTGATAGATTTAAAGAAATAAAAACTAAAATTAAAAGAGCTTGGAGGGAAAAGTACCCAGAATGCTGTGCTGGGTGCATTGTTAATTGTTATGTATACGCTGCATAACAATGATCAGACTAAAAGTAAATCAAAAATTTGAATTTCGTAACATTATTTTTTTGTCACTTCCTCGAGATTCTCATATTTATCGGGTACTAATTTACGCCCGCGACTTCGTCCGCGCGGACTAGTTTATCGCGAAAAAAGCATCGAATGTTTATCTACGATATTCAAGACCAATGCAAAATTATAGCACCTACGCTATTGATGCTTTTTAACAGACTTGTTATTATTTCGTATCCACGGCAACCATTCATGTCATTCCGTTCCTTACAGCGAGTAATCGTAATTTTCCAGTTTTCACGTGGCAACTAACCATTTTCTGGGATAAAAGTATATTGTACAGTACCTATTTACAAAGTTTCATCAAAATTGGATTAGCCGTTTTGGCGTGAAAGCTCCCCAAACAAATAACGTTTCAGTTTTATGCATATATTGGTGTGGAAAAGTGAGTTTATTGCAGTTGTCTATGGGTATAAGTCTTGGTAAACGCATAGGTACTATTAGATTTCTTCAGAATATTTTGACTTCCTCTCAGGTTCAATAATCTTAAACAATTTCTTTTGGCGAAGAGCATCAACAATGAGATATAGCTATGAGGATCCAGCTCAGCATGGTTGCATTCGGAAGCTACAAGATATTCTGAAATTAACCAAATATTGACAAAGTTTGAAGACTCGTCCTTATAACCAGTGTGTCCTGCCAACCACGACATATGATGCCGAGACATGGACGCTCACGAAGCAACTGTGTATCAAGTGAGATTTGCGCGAAGAGCCATGGAGCGTGCCATGCTCGCATCACACGACGAGTTCGCAACAGAAATAAGACGCCCGCGCGTAGCCAAACAGAATTAAATTTTGTCGATTCCATGATTTCCACGCCTTGCCATGTTTACTAAACGCGTTTAGGATTTCAGCAAGCTATGAAGTCACACGTTTTCTGCAAGGAATTTTGTGTGGTGGCCAGTCATGTGTAAACTTCAGCAATGCAATTCCGCCAATGCGATTTGTTGCAATCAGATTTTTAAAGCAATCTATACTCTAACGCGCCGAATTATGTGCACGTGATAATTAAAATCTGATTGCAATAAGATAGGTAATTTGCCTTGCTGGACCGATTGCAATGCGGTTTGCATTGTTGGCTTGTCTAGGCTACGGAACCATTATAACACGTACTTTGCCGGTTTTTTCTTATTCGTTTGAACAACAGTTGTTTGGTCCGGTATTGCCATTACGTTTGGTTCACATAATAATATTTTTTCCCGTAATTTTGTCTTTGTTCAGAAGAACATGAGTTGATAGTAAAGTAAACAGTGTTCTATATTTAGATACCCCGCACAATGGGTGTAATCTGGTCGAATGAGATACATCCGGTGGCGACGCTGAGATTGTACTCGCAAGATGGACTGTTATCGTTGTGGTAACTGGTAGGTACCTACCCTACCTACTATGATGCTAGCAACGAACATGACGAACGAGCTTTTACCAGCAAAATCAAATCAGATAAATAATAATATAATCAGATAATATAAGATTTTCCATTAAAAGTAAGTTCCTATTGCATGAGTGTAGATAAAGATATATCTTGTTTTCTTTTCATCGAGTATACTTGAATAAATAAGGTGGCCTACTTGGATGCTGTGTTTAATTATCTTTATAATTCATCTAGTTTCTCTGTTATGTGGGGGGCAATGCCCCACCGAGTACTTTCATAGCAATAGCCGGCAATTTTGGATATTATAATACTGCTAAGTTTTTTTTTATTACTTTGATTGACGAGACGCAGGTCGCTTGCCTGATGGTAAGCGTCACGCCTGTGCCAGCCAGAACCTTGGTTGCAAAATCTTGCGCGTCAGTGCCCTGCGCTCGTCACCCGGAGTCATTGGTTGTTAAGTCTCGTTACCCAGTAACTTCGCTGGAAACATTGCCCTTCAAACTGGAACACAGAAATGTCTACATACTACTGCTTGGCGGTTGAATATCTGACAAAGATCTGGTACTTCTCCAGGTGGACTATTGCGTAACAGGCGTAGCTCTACAAAAACAAAAGAAATGGGCTAGAAGTGCTAGAAAAGATGGTTTTTCTTTTGATTTACCAAAACATGTACTTAAACAACATTTTTTTGAATAAATTCATTTCACCAGCAAGATTGTCACATCGACAGTGCATCGCATGTTGCAACAAGTGCTGTTCAAAATACCATGGCACAAAAATCAACTTCAAATGGATTAACAGCAAATAACAAAAAAAAACTACTGAACCAATTTAGATGAAGTTTAGAAATCTTAGAGATTTGAGGCCATATAAACTCAAAATCAAATAGATTTACTATAAAAACTATTTATTCTCGAAAAACTACTGAACCAATTTTGATACAGTTTATTTAGGACCACCTGGAGATAGAGACCTAGAGACCCTTTCAAACAAAAAAAGCATTGTCAAAACCGGTCGTCAATTGAAGAGAAATCGGTGTAGGTACACTTATAATAAAAAACATACATACCGTCGAACATATTGTAACCGTCTCCTTTTGTGAAAACTCGTCGACAGCGAATCGAGTTCCAAGTTCGTTCTTGCATCGATCGGTGAAACAGGTCCCATTGTTGCTGTGTGCAGGGCCCAGGTGCACGGGCTTGGCAGTCGGCACACATCCCTACAACTGCAGTAGGGACCAGGGGGGGATCAAGGTATGGTTATTATAGGGCCTGGGATTTTAATCTCATAAAAACGGGTTTGCTAGAGCAAATTTATTTAATAGTTTATGCACAAATACAGTGTACACAGGAGGACTTAATGCTATGACAACATTTTCTGCCAGTCATCCTGGTCGTGCAAGAGTTCTTTATTGTTTTAATTATATATAGGTATTACATTAATAAGGGTAATAATTAAACACTTTGAACTATGATGTCCGTCTTTTATAAGTATTACTAAACTCAAGGGGTGTATATGTCGTGGCGATATAATTATAGAATTGATCATTTCATGAAATGGTTGACAACATCATGAAAAAGGTATGTTTCATGAAATTATCGGTCACATCATGAAATGTTTGGCCAGATGAGTTAGTTATCAACGTTTGATGACATGAACAGCTAAACGCACGGCTCCTTTATGATATGGTCAAACATTACTCATCATATCGTAAAATAGAAGGCAAGGATGGAAACCTGACTTGGCCGTGATAGGTTAGAAAGCGAAGGTGGGAGCGAAGCGTAACGAGCTCCCACCTTCAAACAGATAGGATTTCAAGGCTAAAAAAAACACGAAGATGAAGGTGGGAGCTCGTTACGCTTCGCTCCCACCTTCATCTTCGTGTTTTTTTAAGCCTTGAAATCCTATCTATCTGTTTGAACACGTTTGGTATTTCGAAAACTCTACATTAATGATATTTAATGATATGGCCAAACATGGATTAAAGTATCGTTAAACGTTGATGTTTCAACAATATGGTCAGTTTTAGCTGGCCATTTCATGATATCGAACCATTTCATGAAATTGTCGAACACATAATGAAGTTATCAATACAACCAAAAGTACCTACAATACAATTGAATATACTATATATATAGTATATTGACGTGCAAATTGCCCAAATTTAACCGACCTTCCTCCGACTCTGGATTTAAGAATACTAGTTACTGATGTTACTGGTGCATTGACCGGCAGGCCTACTTTAGTAATATTTGCTCTTCGGGCAGGCCCCTATTGCAAACCTACTTGTTTCGTAAGTTGCCTCAGGGAAACCCAGCTTGTAAAATAACTGTTATTATGAGACCGATATCTTTCGATAGATTGGACGTTTCGTTTTCTTTTTACTCTCTATAAGCTCGTTAACTGAGGTCCTTTTAGGACTATGACATAATGAGAATTTAGACAAAATACTGTTTTTGATAACGCGTTTTCGTTTTTCCAAGTATCCCAGTTTAAGGGTAGTTACATATTCCATAAACATAAGGTGTACTCAATGAACGTGTTAACGTGAATTGTCACTTGACCTTTTATTTGTTTTGTGACTTGACCTCTCAGAGCCGGTACCAAATAGTAAATCTATTCTATATATCTTCTATACTTATAATAAAGCGGTAAGTAACGAAACTCTGTACAATGAAGATAATTAAAAACTTAACATAAGCTACTCAACAAGAATATACGATACGAAATACTTTATTGTATACCAAAACAAAGAACAAACAATATCAAAACTTAAATATAGATAGAATATAGATAGCTAGATAGATAGATAGATAGCTAGATGAACTCTAAAATGAAACACCACAATATAAAAAAAATACATACAACTAGCTGAAAGCCGCGGCTTCGCACGCGTTGTCATTTTAATATATATAGGCCATGACACTCACAAATAACCTGGATTACAATTGATGAAAAAATATTCAAAATCAGTTCAGTAGATCCAGAGATTACCCCCTACAACCTCACAAACTCACAAACTTTACCTCTTTATAAAAGTATTTACCTACAATTAATAAACTTAGTCCAACAAAAACGTGTTACAATTGGCATGATATATTTATAATATATTGTTATAATATATTTTTAAATGGTGTCTGTGAAACTGTTTGTCTGTTTGAAGAAGTAGAAAGAATGACAAGAAAAACAATTTATTTGCAAAAAATAACATTTAGAAGAATGACATAAATAAAAAAAAAAACCTTAACACTAAAGTACGTCTAAATGTAACCATTTGCAAAATAGCCCCAGCTCAGCATATTGCTGGTCTTCCGCTATGACCATTTGGTAACGTCACGGTACGGATGAACGGACAGTATAACGTAAACAAAAAATGAATAAATACATTATATAAAAACTAATAACAAGTAACAAATACATAATATATCATTCCATAAAGAAAGAATGACAAAAAATAATAATACAAATTATAGCTAATGTCCTTTGCCCGCCACAACAAAACAAAGGACCACTTTTTCTCTATTTTTTTTTTGCTTATTCTCGCATCACGTAAAAACTACTAGACCGATTGCGGTGTGGTTTTCACTGTTGGATATAGTAGGGTTTGACTTTGGTATCTGAATCCGATGAGTAAAAGTCGAGCAATCTATTAAAAAACCATTTGACGTCTGAACGAAGTTTGCTGATATTGGTACTTTTAGTTCTGGAATAATACAGGATCCTTGTATCCCAGAAAAATGACTACGCGCGCAAAGCCGCGGGCGCAGCTAGTAAATAATATTTCATACTTTCAGTGACACCTGCAGAATGGACCAACCTTCTAGGGGTCAAAAAACTAAGCGAGTCTCTTATGGTATACGGCACTTCCTTCTCACGCCTCTTGAAGTTCTCGGTCAAGTGGATAGCAACCAAAGCGGTAGAAATGTCAACTGCCCAGTCTTTACACAGATCTAAGATCTCCCCGAGCGTGGACCTCATACATTAGTAGCAACGCGCACAATTGGCCTTCTTTGGTTCTCAATCGGAGTGGCGTTTCTGTAGCACGTGTCAGTAGCGACTCTCATTCGCGCTACAGTCTGCGTATGTCTCAGTATCTTTGTTGTTGATGCGTATGAAGCACGACGCCGAACTGTTCAGAATTACTTTTTAAGAGGAGTAGACTGTACTTATTACAATATATCGCGTATTCACCTTTCCGTTCATAGGTCGCTGGTTAACTTCTAAACTATCAATGACAAGATTTTTTGATTTCCTTTAGCATATTCAATAATGAAAAGCTACCTAGGGATTAGTTTTGCAAATATCTTTTCTAATTATTTTTAACATTTTTTTACGTAATCTATACTCGCTAATCGCATGGGCAACCCCTCTGCTGTCGCCCAATAAATCAGTGCGGGAGAGACGAGACGTGCTGAACGGATCTGTGACACTTTTCTCCGCAATAGGCACCTATTATTAATCTGTGGCTTGTCTTCCGCATAACCAATTTGGAAATCGTATATTATGTCGATTTTTAGTTGTAGGCGGGATTATTTGAGTGTGTAAATATAATAATACTGATACATTTTTAGTTTTTTGTAATAAGGGTGTACATAATAGTATAGTCTTTTATTATAATTATTATTTAACCTAATCGTATTATAGTCATGAAGATGATGATGATATTATAGTAATTATTATAGTTAATTACAGTCAGATTATAGTAATTAATATTTAATTAAGTATCAAATAATGTTTATTTATTATCTAAATAAATAGTACTGATTCTTTATATATTATTTTTATTATTATAGTAAATTATACTCACATTATAGTAATTATTATTTAAATAATTCTATGTGTGAGTTCATACATAATAATATTTTTTAATAACAAGTTTTTGATTTCCATAGTATGTATGGTAACAATTCTGTTGTCCCAATCAGGGCTTGATATCGGTACGAACAACACTTGTATCATAGCGGTAAATAACGGTATTTTCCATTTCGATACTTGAATATCGATACCTAAGAACAGGTATTTTTCCCTCAAGGTACCGGTAGATAATTCAGGTTCTTATGCTACAATGCTAGAATGCCACCATAAACTCGTGGTCCCGCAGCGGATGTCTACGGATTGTGACGTTGTGCCTTCACACGAACTATATGAGTAACTATCACCGTGATAGAACTCATAATACATCGTGATCTGCGGGATTTCAGCCTCAGATTTGACAATCACCACCACAAGCACTTTTTGTTCTAAATGATGGGACGAAAATACAAATCATGTGTATGATAATGATTAGGGAGTAGAGACTTTGTATTTATTATTCATCTGAAAACCTCATAGTTCATTATCAGTGTTAAAATTCTAAAGTTAACCGTAGGTACTGTTTATTTGGATTCTTGACTCATCTTTCTTATGATCTAAAATTTAGTCGATATTTTGGTTTAAAATCAGTTTAAATTCTAAATTGATTTGAAACCCAAATATTGTAGGTAGGTTTTCCAATGTTTGGTGTGTTTCGCGGTCGGATAAAAATAATAATTCATTAATTTTTTAATTTTGGTTCTTTGTCGCACTGAACTCAAGACTTTTTAAACATCAGAGATTGTAATTTATTCTATTTTGATGAAAAAATATTTGCTAAAAAAACGCGCACTAATAGTGTAAATTGGAGACATGTATTTTTTTTATTGAAACATAATGTTTATTTTAAACAAAAAATAGATATGATTCAATGTCGGTTACCTTGGTTCTCCGTCAGATGTCTTCATTATGAATCTTGTCCTTCAGAGAAACTCCAAGCATAGCTTTCTTCATAGCTGGCTGATCGATCTTGAATTTGTGGACTAGTTTGACAGTGAGTGTCCACGTTTCGGCTCCGTAGGTCATGACTGGTAGGACGCACTGTTTAAATACTTTTGTCTGCAGGCACTGTGGTATGGACGACGAGAAGACTTGACGGAGCTTGCCGAATGCTGCCCAACCCAGCTGAATTTTTCTGTTGGCTTCCTTCTCAAAGTTGTTTTTTTGGGCAAATATTGCAATTATTTTGGTAAACATATTGTTGGACAACTTCAATAGAGACACCATTGACTGCACTCGGTTCCGGGTCAACAAGATAGGATAAACATGATCTTGGTCTTGTCTGTGTTCATTCCAAGACTGATGCGTCGAGAAGCGTCTCCTGGGTTGGACAGCATACTTTGCAAGTTTTGCAGCGACTCCGCCATTAGGACGATATCATCGGCAAATCGAAGTATGAGATATTCTCCACATTGATATTAATAAGATATGTTTAAGATGCTGGATTGGAAAGGAATGGGCTTTCCATTCCAATCCAACATCTGTATCATATCTTCCAGGGCATTAGTGAACAGTTTCGGGGATATAACATTCCCTGTCTCACACCCCAGTCAGTTGGATATGCTTAGACTGCTGGTTTTGCACTTGGACACTCATAGTTTTGGCGTCATACAGAAACCTCAGCACTTCGATGTATCGCCAGTCCACTTGACACCGCTGCAAAGACTCCAGAACCGCCCAGGTTTCAATGGAGTCAAAGGCCATCTCATATGCCACAAAATCAAGACACAGGGGTTACTTATTTCAACCCGTGAAGTACCTACTCACTGCTTTATTACAAGTATAGATATAAACCTCCTTGCAAGTAAAGTTTGTTGGAAATGCAGAAATAAAAAAAAACTGTAAAGAAATTGCACTAGCGCGGTAAACTGAACTTTCAAGACCATAAGGCCTTAACAGTACACATTTTAAGCAACTGTATTGAAAATTAACTTATTCATTATTCCTGGAATGCAAAAAGAAAATTTCGTGGACTTAAAAGGCTCGCGTGTTACATGGTGCTGTAACTAACCTCCCTCCCTCAAAATAAATATATCGCTTGGCCAGTTGATCGTCTATACTACGTTGTGAATATAAGTAACTCGGAACTTTTAGAGTGCGTGACTGTACTGGGAAGGAATGAAAATTAATATGAAAGTACAAATACAGATATTACAATAGATATGTTAACTTAGCATCTGAGATTTGGTTATTAACATAGTGTCAACAAGAGCGTGTTCTTAGATAATATAAATGTGTTATTATAATATTCAAATAATTACTGAAGTCATATCGTTCGCATCTCTCCATACAGCACATCATAAAATATAAAACAGGAAATCAGAAGACTTATTGTTTACTTATTATTTAATTGTGAGATGGTGTTTGTTTGTTCTGCCTGATATTCTCCGACAATATGATCGGAGACCTTAAGGCATAACATGTTTATTCTCTTTTTATTTTAGAGTTTGGCTATGTAAAACCACTCATATGTTAGTAGAACTTTCATCGTCTACTAAACGGAGTGGTATGAGGATGGAGTAGTGTAGGTATATTTTATGTGTATAGCAAAGCAAACCATTCAGTTTAACATAACTGGAGTTAGTTCAGGTTGACTTAGTTGAACATAATCGGTCTATGCCGTAACTTGTCTTTTACTGACTATGTCAGTTAGTTTTATTTAAATAAAGTCTGGATTATACCAGTAAATGGTTTTAGTTGTCATTAGGAATAAATCCCTTTAGTTTATCGGCCTTGCCGTAATTCGTAGTTGAGACTAAAGCCTCTGATATTCAATATGTTTCCTTAAAATATTTAAGGGTTTTATCTGGACTATGCCAGTGTGAATTATTTAGTATTCAGGAATAATCCTCAGTAAATTAATTATGAAATTATTACACTTTTGTAAGTACATTTCCATAATAATTGCTATTAATTCAAGGTTGTACCTTAATTAAAGATTTCGTAATCGATCAACAGTAAGCATGTCAATCCTTCACTAGTGCCTGACAGAGCCAGAATTTACACGATAAGGGTCCCTTTGTTCAGCTTATAGCCTTCATCTTTTTTCGGAACATAAGATATTCTATCAGTGCTGGGTGCCAAAACAACAAAGTGAAAATTAACATTCCTTCCATATATTTCAACCAAGAAACCTATTAATTAGTTCGTGATTGACTATATAAATATAATTAAAGATTTCGTAATCGATCAACAGTAAGCATGTCAATCCTTCACTAGTGCCTGACAGAGCCAGAATTTACACGATAAGGGTCCCTTTGTTCAGCTTATAGCCTTCATCTTTTTTCGGAACATAAGATATTCTATCAGTGCTGGGTGCCAAAACAACAAAGTGAAAATTAACATCCCTTCCATATATTTCAACCAGGAAACCTATTAATTAGTTTGTGGTTGATTATATAAATATAAAAGTTCTGCTAGACTGAAATAGTATTAAAATTCACCCTTAAGGCGTAATTCATCTTTAATCTTACATAAAGAAATTGGTTTGAAGGGTAGGAATATGACAGTTAGGAGGAAGCAATCGGAGTCAACCTCCGCTATCACCGATTACTAATCGAGCCATAATTTATCTGTATTTGATATTTATGTTTGAAGGTTGAGTCAGTAAGCAATGATCTGTTGGCCGAACAGAACAATACTCCACTTACTCATTGTATTGTGTGCGTAAGGGTATCTCCTCTTTGTGAAGTCCTTTTGATAGCAGCAGATATTATTTACAAGTCAGCAATGCATAGGAAAGATCACGTATATAGTAAAGGTTGTGAGGCTTTAAAATCGCATCTATCTCCATACAATATCACTCACTTGGTAATAATTCATACAGTATGTAAATGAATAAGCTATCACTCAATTAGTATATAATGTAAAACAAAAGTTCGTTATTTTTCTATTCTATGAGGATAAGGGTATGTTATACTTATTTCTAACGCTGTTGTATTTAGTGGTCATTCACCTGCGCCAACCAAGGGAAAGGGGGATCCTGCTTCTTCAGAAACTGAAAGCCGTTCCGAGACCTAACAAATGAATGATCATTAAATAAACGATTCCGCCTTATTAGCTCTAAAACCCTCCACCAATTTATTCTAAGATCAGGAAATCTCGTGCCGTTATCTAAAGGGAACATAATAATAAGATATAATGTGCAAAGTTAATAACTGGCATTGAAATTCAGGTAGCTGTAAATAAACATTATTATCATCCCTAATAACACTTCTCCAATCCATGATACAATCAGGAAATCTCGTACCATCATTAACTGAAAGTGACATGATATAAAATAATATGCAAGATTACTAATTATAGTAAAAGTCAGGTAGCTGTAAATAAACATCATTATAATTTTCTAATATCTCTCCACCAATACATGATACAATCAGGAAATCTCGTACCATCGTTAACTGAGAAAAACCCTGTATATATAAAAGTGAACCTTGATTTCAAAATTGTTCTTTAATTTCGATTAAACATACTAATTACATCAAACTAGATACCTTTAGTCCGTATTTTAGGTAAATTCCGACTAGAGATCAGTTATAATCGGCAAATTTGAGACTAGGTGCACCTGTTCCTAGTACGTTCAGATACTTGTTTAAAATATTTATTCCATCCAGTCCTCCTGGTAATTCAGGATATAAGCCATCCTAGTACCAAACCTCATCCAAATCGGTTCAGCCGTTTGAGTGTGGAGTTACGAATGATGATGATGATGAAAAGTTTACATGTGCCAATCCAGCATATAAGCTATCCTAGTATCTGTCTTCATCCAAATCAGTTCAGCCGTTTGAGCATAAAGGAGTAAGAACTGCGATGACGAAAAGTATTACATGTGCTAATCCAACAGATAAGCTATCCTAGTATCTGATTTCATCCAAATCAGTTCAGACGTTTGAGCGTAAAGGAGTAAGAACTGCGAGGATGATGAAAAGTATTATATGTGCTAATCCAGCATATAAGCTTTCCTAATACCTAATTTCATCCAAATCTGTTCAGCTGTTTGAGCGTAAAGGAGTAAAATAAAAATGGTGATGACGATGATGATGAAAATCATTCCATGTGCCAATCTAGTATATAGCTATCCCAGTACTTAATTTCATAGCAAATCAGGTCAGCCGTCCGAACGTAAAGGAGTAAAAAATATACCTACATACTTCCGCCTTTACAATGTTAAACAGTGTAATCACTCAATAATCACCAGCATTCTTCAATACACAAAACCCGCTAGTGGCGACCATCATCTGATAAAGAAGAAAGAGTTCCCTAAAGTATTTATCTAGACTTCAACTTAATGCCCATTTTAAGGTTTAGAAATCACTCGAAGATTTCTATTTATCTAGTGTTTATATAGTCAATTTTCCATGAAATTTGCCGTTGAACATAAATGTCTTACTTAAACCGGTGAATTATTTTTATGGTTATTTTATGATATAACTAGCCGCCCCCACGTCTTCACCCGCGTGTGTCAAATTTCATCAGTTAAAAGAGTTCCCTAAAATATTTATCTAGACTTCAAAATAATGATCCATTTTAAAGGTTCAGAAATCACTCGAAGATTTCTATTTATCTAACGTTTGTATAGTTAATGGTCTATGAAATTTGCAGCTGGAAATAAAGGCCCTACTTAAACCGGTGTGTTAGTTTTTATGATATTACTAGCCGCACCCACGTCTTCACCCGCGTGTGTCAAATTTCATCAGTTAAAAGAGTTCCCTAAAATATTTATCTAGACTTCAAAATAATGATCCATTTTAAAGGTTCAGAAATCACTCGAAGATTTCTATTTATCTAACGTTTGTATAGTTAATGGTCTATGAAATTTGCAGCTGGAAATAAAGGGGTTTCATTCCAGGGCACAGCCACCCTAAATTCAAACCTCAACCAAATCCGTTCAGTTGTTTGATCATACATCTAGTCATGAAGTACATCGCGTACCATACCCAACTAGGTACAAAGTACTTTACTAAAGAATGGAAGCAATATTCATATAAAAGGATTACCACTATTAGCGTGTTGCCTACCGTCCACGACTGACTGCACATGCGGCGAGCGGCGAGCGAAAGATCCGATTACGGGAAGTACTGTCTCGCTCACTCGATATACCTAGTTACCGCGCTACAATCTCACGATCTATGATTTCATGTGGACCAAGTTGGTAGGTACCTAAGACTAGGTGCCGCCCACCACCAAAGCACACGTGATCCCTGCACCTGTTCCAGTATCCTCCACTCGATGCTCGAACAACATACAGACAGACAGACAAAATTTCCAAAGGTTATATTTTCGTTCAACAGCCATTCCAAGCACCACAGACCAATCCTTCCCAAACTACACTGTACAGAGACCCCCCGACACTCACGGCTCCATTATAAGTATTGATTAATATGATAGAATAATTATATCTCCGTGCGCACTGCTTACGTATTTTTTTTCCTATGTCGATCGTCCCTCGCATCGCTGCACAGAATAAATAATAGTACAAGATAGAACGTAGCCGATTATCTCTTTAAATGCTTTACGTTCACTACCACAATTATCGTATGTTCTCTGCTTGTTAGCTACTACCTTACCGCGTGCGCACGCGCAGTATGTGCGCAATGAGGCATGTTGGCGATATATCGTCACCGACTAGACAAAACATAACACAAAATTCTCTTTACGAGGGCTACGTCCCTCCAGCATGCCGGACGGAGCGGGCGCCGCACACCGAACATAAACACTACCCTAATTCATTAAAACAAACCCCAAGTAACCCTTCTCGAATCAGAAATAATTTTAGTATGCCTCTCATCCTGTTAGTGCACTATTTCGCTGAAACTCCAAGTATCTTCCAAGAGCGCCGCTCGGTGACTCTCCGGGCCCAGGCCGCCCCAATCACTTTAGGTACACTACGATTTTATTGAACTCCGGAGCCGATCGGCGCACGCACAACCACTCACTTATAGTGTTTCTTCTTGACTCCTCTCTCGACACGTCTTAATTTCTCAAGGTCTCGCAACGACTGCCTCGGACGCCCGGCCTCGCTTAACTGTCACGTACGTGTCTCGCGGAGACGCTCCGCACGCGACCTATCCTTGGAACGATTCCGCACTGACTGGCTCCCGCTCCCGGGGTTTTTTCCATGCGCATGATTCAACGGACTACGTTCGTTGTTCCCCCACCCCTGGGCTGCAATGCTATAACGCCGAGCCAAAACTTTCCACTCATAATACTAAATAATCCCAGTACCCACGAATTCTATGGTTAGTATATCAATGCAATGTTCACGTTAAGGAAAGGGTTAAACACATTGATGACCGAATTATGGTTAGGTACATTCACCCCCCAAAATTATAAAAAGTTTATCTGGTTAGAATTTTGCAAAACTAAAACATAATTCGAAATTAGTTTTAAATTCAAAACTTTTTTTTCTTTTTGTCATTTTTTCTAAAAAATTTTTTTAAATCCATTTGCCACAATACTTAGATACTTTTCAATTTATATTTCATCGCATTATTGTTTCTCAATACGCTATAGTGCACAATGGAAAATAAGTATTTACCATTACTCTTTGTCAACTACTTGCACAGAGAATGCAATTCCATACTGTTCCGCCATTTGATAATAATGATACTACTAAAAATTTTGACTCCTACAATATGTCGCACCCAGTAGAAATATAACAATACGCAATATATTGTAATTTGCTTTGATCCCAAATCTACTTGCCAATTTGAAACTAAAAAGCAAAAATTACTTCACCGGACTGTTACTAACTTTAAGATTCCATTGAATAAAAACACTAACATTGAAACTGAAAGTTATTCGAATAACTAAACCCTAAAATTCAAAATTAATAACATTTTTTTCAAGAAACAAAAATAGACATACATACGAAATCCCCCATATATCAAAATAGCTACATGATATTACAAAGTACAACGCAATGCTCTAATATCTTGCTTACTTTTAGCTCTTTTAAGTCAAATTCTTTCCATTAAGCATAATTATTTTTATTTGTCACTTCCTTTTAAGCGTAACCGCAGACTAACTTAAGTTTTTTTTCTAATATTTACAACTTTTAGATGATGAATATAATTAGTTGTCTCTTGTTGTTGATATGGAATTAGTAATGTTTTTTTTTGTACATTAACGACTAAAATTATCTAATGTTCCAATATATATATATTTTTTAATTTCCTTTTATGTGTTCTTACCAAAACCTTCAATAATTCAGTTCAACATGATTGCTTATTTTCTAACTAGCAACCTTCCACGGTCACACCCCCGCGAACATAATATAAATTAATGATGATAGCAAAAAGAACCCCATTTCCAGGACCCAAAGCGTTCACACCCTGATCTCATCAGCTGTTCCAGCGCTGAGCGGCAGTTTAACTCTTCGTACATAACTACATACATACATACCTACATACATACATAGACATAATTCTATATCTTTATTAGATTTACTAGCCCAGCGCACCTACGCCCAACGGTTTCACTCATGTTGTTGTTGTTGTTGTTTTATTTCTATCAGTTCCCTATATAGCTTACAGCACCCAAAAACAATACATCAAAAAAAGAAACCCTAACTTTAGCTTACTTTATGATAATAACGTCCTATATTATTATTTTTACTAACAAATCTCTTTTTTTTTTTTCTGTTATTTCTCTAAAAGTGATCCATTACATACATTACAATCCATTACTAACTGAACAACACCACCAATATTGTATGTTTATGTATAACTAACTAAAACTTCCTTAATTCTAGAACATAAACACATGTAGACCTACGTCATTTAATATCTCAACCCTAACTCACTAACACCCCCATATTTCTAGAACTTGAGCGTCCCTCTCCGAACTATAAACAAACATACCAACTCACGTTCCACAACTTTTAAACTAAAGCAAACCCAAGATCTAAAGTATTTATTTCAACCTTCACTCCCTAACACCCCCATATTTCTAAAACTCAAACATCTGAACTCACTAAAATGCCCAAACGACTCTAGCTCGCGACGCGTACGCGCATGTGCGCAATGCCAAATATATCGACACCCAATGATTGACTAGTTAAGCACCCCCAGGACCAAAATTCTTGTAATATCTTAAACCTTTTTCACTAACACCCCCACAATTTTAAGACTCAACACTTCTCACTGTGATCTGTATACTCTCAATCTCAAAACGTACTTTATCAAAACATTTTATAATAAATAGTTTTTCCCAGAACTAGTCTCAACAACTCTTTCCATTTCACGAACACCAAATTGTAGGCTATTAAAGCCTACTTTCAGGATAACTGTAATATCCTGGTCACGGCTTCACCATATTGTAACTAACCTCCCTCCCTCAAAATAAATATATCGCTTGGCCAGTTGATCGTCTATACTACGTTGTGAATATAAGTAACTCGGAACTTTTAGAGTGCGTGACTGTACTGGGAAGGAATGAAAATTAATATGAAAGTACAAATACAGATATTACAATAGATATGTTAACTTAGCATCTGAGATTTGGTTATTAACATAGTGTCAACAAGAGCGTGTTCTTAGATAATATAAATGTGTTATTATAATATTCAAATAATTACTGAAGTCATATCGTTCGCATCTCTCCATACAGCACATCATAAAATATAAAACAGGAAATCAGAAGACTTATTGTTTACTTATTATTTAATTGTGAGATGGTGTTTGTTTGTTCTGCCTGATATTCTCCGACAATATGATCGGAGACCTTAAGGCATAACATGTTTATTCTCTTTTTATTTTAGAGTTTGGCTATGTAAAACCACTCATATGTTAGTAGAACTTTCATCGTCTACTAAACGGAGTGGTATGAGGATGGAGTAGTGTAGGTATATTTTATGTGTATAGCAAAGCAAACCATTCAGTCTAACATAACTGGAGTTAGTTCAGGTTGACTTAGTTGAACATAATCGGTCTATGCCGTAACTTGTCTTTTACTGACTATGTCAGTTAGTTTTATTTAAATAAAGTCTGGATTATACCGGTAAATGGTTTTAGTTGTCATTAGGAATAAATCCCTTTAGTTTATCGGCCTTGCCGTAATTCGTAGTTGAGACTAAAGCCTCTGATATTCAATATGTTTCCTTAAAATATTTAAGGGTTTTATCTGGACTATGCCAGTGTGAATTATTTAGTATTCAGGAATAATCCTCAGTAAATTAATTATGAAATTATTACACTTTTGTAAGTACATTTCCATAATAATTGCTATTAATTCAAGGTTGTACCTTAATTAAAGATTTCGTAATCGATCAACAGTAAGCATGTCAATCCTTCACTAGTGCCTGACAGAGCCAGAATTTACACGATAAGGGTCCCTTTGTTCAGCTTATAGCCTTCATCTTTTTTCGGAACATAAGATATTCTATCAGTGCTGGGTGCCAAAACAACAAAGTGAAAATTAACATTCCTTCCATATATTTCAACCAAGAAACCTATTAATTAGTTCGTGATTGACTATATAAATATAATTAAAGATTTCGTAATCGATCAACAGTAAGCATGTCAATCCTTCACTAGTGCCTGACAGAGCCAGAATTTACACGATAAGGGTCCCTTTGTTCAGCTTATAGCCTTCATCTTTTTTCGGAACATAAGATATTCTATCAGTGCTGGGTGCCAAAACAACAAAGTGAAAATTAACATCCCTTCCATATATTTCAACCAGGAAACCTATTAATTAGTTTGTGGTTGATTATATAAATATAAAAGTTCTGCTAGACTGAAATAGTATTAAAATTCACCCTTAAGGCGTAATTCATCTTTAATCTTACATAAAGAAATTGGTTTGAAGGGTAGGAATATGACAGTTAGGAGGAAGCAATCGGAGTCAACCTCCGCTATCACCGATTACTAATCGAGCCATAATTTATCTGTATTTGATATTTATGTTTGAAGGTCGAGTCAGTAAGCAATGATCTGTTGGCCGAACAGAACAATACTCCACTTACTCATTGTATTGTGTGCGTAAGGGTATCTCCTCTTTGTGAAGTCCTTTTGATAGCAGCAGATATTATTTACAAGTCAGCAATGCATAGGAAAGATCACGTATATAGTAAAGGTTGTGAGGCTTTAAAATCGCATCTATCTCCATACAATATCACTCACTTGGTAATAATTCATACAGTATGTAAATGAATAAGCTATCACTCAATTAGTATATAATGTAAAACAAAAGTTCGTTATTTTTCTATTCTATGAGGATAAGGGTATGTTATACTTATTTCTAACGCTGTTGTATTTAGTGGTCATTCACCTGCGCCAACCAAGGGAAAGGGGGATCCTGCTTCTTCAGAAACTGAAAGCCGTTCCGAGACCTAACAAATGAATGATCATTAAATAAACGATTCCGCCTTATTAGCTCTAAAACCCTCCACCAATTTATTCTAAGATCAGGAAATCTCGTGCCGTTATCTAAAGGGAACATAATAATAAGATATAATGTGCAAAGTTAATAACTGGCATTGAAATTCAGGTAGCTGTAAATAAACATTATTATCATCCCTAATAACACTTCTCCAATCCATGATACAATCAGGAAATCTCGTACCATCATTAACTGAAAGTGACATGATATAAAATAATATGCAAGATTACTAATTATAGTAAAAGTCAGGTAGCTGTAAATAAACATCATTATAATTTTCTAATATCTCTCCACCAATACATGATACAATCAGGAAATCTCGTACCATCGTTAACTGAGAAAAACCCTGTATATATAAAAGTGAACCTTGATTTCAAAATTGTTCTTTAATTTCGATTAAACATACTAATTACATCAAACTAGATACCTTTAGTCCGTATTTTAGGTAAATTCCGACTAGAGATCAGTTATAATCGGCAAATTTGAGACTAGGTGCACCTGTTCCTAGTACGTTCAGATACTTGTTTAAAATATTTATTCCATCCAGTCCTCCTGGTAATTCAGGATATAAGCCATCCTAGTACCAAACCTCATCCAAATCGGTTCAGCCGTTTGAGTGTGGAGTTACGAATGATGATGATGATGAAAAGTTTACATGTGCCAATCCAGCATATAAGCTATCCTAGTATCTGTCTTCATCCAAATCAGTTCAGCCGTTTGAGCATAAAGGAGTAAGAACTGCGATGACGAAAAGTATTACATGTGCTAATCCAACAGATAAGCTATCCTAGTATCTGATTTCATCCAAATCAGTTCAGACGTTTGAGCGTAAAGGAGTAAGAACTGCGAGGATGATGAAAAGTATTATATGTGCTAATCCAGCATATAAGCTTTCCTAATACCTAATTTCATCCAAATCTGTTCAGCTGTTTGAGCGTAAAGGAGTAAAATAAAAATGGTGATGACGATGATGATGAAAATCATTCCATGTGCCAATCTAGTATATAGCTATCCCAGTACTTAATTTCATAGCAAATCAGGTCAGCCGTCCGAACGTAAAGGAGTAAAAAATATACCTACATACTTCCGCCTTTACAATGTTAAACAGTGTAATCACTCAATAATCACCAGCATTCTTCAATACACAAAACCCGCTAGTGGCGACCATCATCTGATAAAGAAGAAAGAGTTCCCTAAAGTATTTATCTAGACTTCAACTTAATGCCCATTTTAAGGTTTAGAAATCACTCGAAGATTTCTATTTATCTAGTGTTTATATAGTCAATTTTCCATGAAATTTGCCGTTGAACATAAATGTCTTACTTAAACCGGTGAATTATTTTTATGGTTATTTTATGATATAACTAGCCGCCCCCACGTCTTCACCCGCGTGTGTCAAATTTCATCAGTTAAAAGAGTTCCCTAAAATATTTATCTAGACTTCAAAATAATGATCCATTTTAAAGGTTCAGAAATCACTCGAAGATTTCTATTTATCTAACGTTTGTATAGTTAATGGTCTATGAAATTTGCAGCTGGAAATAAAGGCCCTACTTAAACCGGTGTGTTAGTTTTTATGATATTACTAGCCGCACCCACGTCTTCACCCGCGTGTGTCAAATTTCATCAGTTAAAAGAGTTCCCTAAAATATTTATCTAGACTTCAAAATAATGATCCATTTTAAAGGTTCAGAAATCACTCGAAGATTTCTATTTATCTAACGTTTGTATAGTTAATGGTCTATGAAATTTGCAGCTGGAAATAAAGGGGTTTCATTCCAGGGCACAGCCACCCTAAATTCAAACCTCAACCAAATCCGTTCAGTTGTTTGATCATACATCTAGTCATGAAGTACATCGCGTACCATACCCAACTAGGTACAAAGTACTTTACTAAAGAATGGAAGCAATATTCATATAAAAGGATTACCACTATTAGCGTGTTGCCTACCGTCCACGACTGACTGCACATGCGGCGAGCGGCGAGCGAAAGATCCGATTACGGGAAGTACTGTCTCGCTCACTCGATATACCTAGTTACCGCGCTACAATCTCACGATCTATGATTTCATGTGGACCAAGTTGGTAGGTACCTAAGACTAGGTGCCGCCCACCACCAAAGCACACGTGATCCCTGCACCTGTTCCAGTATCCTCCACTCGATGCTCGAACAACATACAGACAGACAGACAAAATTTCCAAAGGTTATATTTTCGTTCAACAGCCATTCCAAGCACCACAGACCAATCCTTCCCAAACTACACTGTACAGAGACCCCCCGACACTCACGTTATAAGTCTCCATTATAAGTATTGATTAATATGATAGAATAATTATATCTCCGTGCGCACTGCTTACGTATTTTTTTTCCTATGTCGATCGTCCCTCGCATCGCTGCACAGAATAAATAATAGTACAAGATAGAACGTAGCCGATTATCTCTTTAAATGCTTTACGTTCACTACCACAATTATCGTATGTTCTCTGCTTGTTAGCTACTACCTTACCGCGTGCGCACGCGCAGTATGTGCGCAATGAGGCATGTTGGCGATATATCGTCACCGACTAGACAAAACATAACACAAAATTCTCTTTACGAGGGCTACGTCCCTCCAGCATGCCGGACGGAGCGGGCGCCGCACACCGAACATAAACACTACCCTAATTCATTAAAACAAACCCCAAGTAACCCTTCTCGAATCAGAAATAATTTTAGTATGCCTCTCATCCTGTTAGTGCACTATTTCGCTGAAACTCCAAGTATCTTCCAAGAGCGCCGCTCGGTGACTCTCCGGGCCCAGGCCGCCCCAATCACTTTAGGTACACTACGATTTTATTGAACTCCGGAGCCGATCGGCGCACGCACAACCACTCACTTATAGTGTTTCTTCTTGACTCCTCTCTCGACACGTCTTAATTTCTCAAGGTCTCGCAACGACTGCCTCGGACGCCCGGCCTCGCTTAACTGTCACGTACGTGTCTCGCGGAGACGCTCCGCACGCGACCTATCCTTGGAACGATTCCGCACTGACTGGCTCCCGCTCCCGGGGTTTTTTCCATGCGCATGATTCAACGGACTACGTTCGTTGTTCCCCCACCCCTGGGCTGCAATGCTATAACGCCGAGCCAAAACTTTCCACTCATAATACTAAATAATCCCAGTACCCACGAATTCTATGGTTAGTATATCAATGCAATGTTCACGTTAAGGAAAGGGTTAAACACATTGATGACCGAATTATGGTTAGGTACAGTGCGAGACACTTGCGCTGTGCGCCTCTCTACTGGCATCATTCGCCTACTGTTCTCTTTCGCTCAAAGAAAAGTAGGTACTACGGGAACCGGTTTTAGAACCTATATAAAATATTACTTTATTAAGTAATACCTGTATGTTAGTTAAAATAACAACACAGTACCGGTACCGTCCCAAAGTCAGTGGAACCGGTTTATGAAAATAGCGGTATATCAAGCCCTGATTCCAAGTTGACTAAAATAATTTATATCCAAGTCCGTAAGTCCCAGGAATGGTGGAATGTAATAACTAGTAGTAGATATAGGAAAACTTATTGAGTCAATTACAACGCCAGTAATGTAAGAGAATGCGTGTGTTTTATATGTATTCAGGTATAGGTATGTACGAAAGCATGATTCATATGTGTAAAAGAAATACTACGAAACACTATATATCGTAAACATAATAATTAGGTAGCTAGTATTCGATAGAGTATGCTATGTTAGAGTGCGCGCGGCTGGCGTAACTTTTGTCAGGGGGTGCGGGGACTGCGCGGGGCATTTTCATCGGTAACGCCCAATCGAGCAAGGTCAACGGCGTATATCCCCACCTTAACCAACAGCAATAACTTATTCGTGGTTCAGGAGCTTCGAGGATTCAACAAATGATACTAGGTACTACGACAGTACGATGCGTGCTGTAGAAAATAATACACGCTATTTTATAATGAATAAAACTAGATTTAATATACGCGTAGAATTATTTTTTTCGGAATATTACTTGTAAATTAATTGAGAAAAAAAACAAAATTTAGGTAAGTATATGTACTTACCAAATATATTAGAAAAAATTACACTCGATATTTGAAGTTAATTTTGAAGTTTAGTTTTGGTGAGGTTTACTTGAGTTTTATAAATAACTAGTTTTATAAATAACTATACCCATGCTATACTAATGCTATACCACTGAACGGCACTCTACACTTAGTGTACCCTCATTAGTTCACAATAGTTGGAATACTAAAAAACGGTCACATGCATGTGGCCGGCTGAGGCTAAGAAAACCGGCCAATATGTGGCCGGTCGAAGGCTCTAGAACAGTTAGTTTTAAATTCATCATCATGGAGGCCTTCTTGTAATCCATTCTTGGATATAGGCCTCTCCCCTTCGTCTCCACTCCCGGCGATCTTGTGCCTGATGCATCCAATCCTGACCTCCGTGTCGTCTAATGATCCAGCGCTGAGGCGGTCGTCCTCGCCCTGGGTCTCCACTCAAGGACTCGTCTCGTCCAACGGCTCTTGTCGTGTTCATTCGTGCAATGCGTGCATGTGTTAGTTTTAAATTATTTAGTTATTCAGCTATTTACCGATTTAAATCAGTACAGGTATATCTAGGTACTTACTTCTAGTACATAGTTCAATGTTTCAGAATGATTCATTTGTAGCCAATAACCTAAAAATTGGTATTTCTCTAATTACTTATCTACTTAAGTACCTATGTACCTACTTACATAATACGTTTTCAATTAGGTACTTATTTGCTACCTTCGCTACAGACACAGTCGACAGATGAAGACGCGAGTTTTCTTCGAAAAGAATAGAATAGCAAACAATTCAGATTACGCATTTTAGAAAATTATTATATTTCAAGACAATGCTTGCTCTAAATACTACATCTACAATACAATGTAAGTTAACTGAACGTACCCTCTAGGTATAGGTGCCAGTTTTTTCGTTTATATTTATATAGTTTTTAACAACTTCACTTCTCAGTTCATTTCGTGCTTGGTTGGATGGCAACCGGATCATTGTTGTCTCTCAACACGAGTTTTGGCGCGGAAAAACATTAAATATTTCTTTAATTTCGCAAGTTTTGGCGGAAAACTATTCTCATTTATTTTTCTTATTGTTAAGTGGCCAGTCTAGTGGTAAATTGATGTTGCGCTCAGTTTATGTTTTCCAGTTACTTTCATATCGGCGTGCGTTCGAGACTTGCCCACGTGTTCGCAGTGTTATTCAAATAATACACCTAAATCATATAGCAATATAGAAAACAGGACAGTTAAATAAAGAGCTCCACATAAAAAATGTCGAACAAGGGCGAAAATGTGAACAATGTCAAAGAAAAGTGTTGTTACGATAACACTGGATTTGTTATGACCGAGAAAAACGTTTGGATGAAAAAGGTAAGCAAACTATAAAGAAAAGTAAAGTTAAGTTAGGAAAGCGAGTGTAGTCTGTGGTAGGTAAAAGAATAGATGTTGCACCAGTTACTTTTGTTTTATGCAAGGATTTTTAAAATGATTTCCACTAGCCTTGTTCTTTCTGTGATTCCTGATGCGTGACGAAAAGAGTTGATTATAATTATGCTTTACAATTTTTACTCGAATAAGTACCTGCAGTCTATTTACTAGATAGGTACTGCGTCAAATGGTTGCACCACAGAATAAATAATAGTAGAAGATTGCACATCGTGATCAATAAACCTTTGTGATACGTCAAAAAGTGCGCTCAATACTCGAGTAATGTTTCAAAATGCCGTACCTATTAAGGCCGGTAAGATTTAATGGATTCGATGGGAAATTGCTGATACCCACTTGACACGATAACTGGATAAAAAAGAAAAACTGAGAAGATACTTACATTCTATGGAGGCCCTAACCTCCGCATCATCATATCCCTACCCTTATCCCACTGGTATGTGGGGTCGATACAACATGTAAGTACTTTATTTCACTTCCATGTAGTAAAAGTTTTGGCTGATGTACGACCGTCCGTCTGCCTGATGTTAACTTCCTTCGGGAATTTTCGTTGGTGGAATAACCACCACCAGCGATTGAAAGAAGCACGATTATGGGCGAGGACGGTATGCCTATGCATATGTAAAAAAAAACTCGGAGAGGATGTCGTTTTGTAAGATCCACGACATAAAAAAACTTGAGGCACTTAATTTAAAATAAGCAATATTTTATTGATTTGTAACAGGGCTGGACTGTGATATAAATTTGCCAATATTAAACCAAATAAAGCGCATTCCTACGTCCCTAAAGTTTTCAATATCTAAAACGTTTGAAAATTCTTGTCTGTGACTTTTTAGTCCACAACTCGGGCTTTTGAACTTATATTTCTTATTACCAAGTAAGTATTCTCTACCATAGAGAATCGTTTGTCTACAGTCTAGACGCTTCACAACGATCAACGAAGACCGTTGCTTCAAGTCATGCAGATGATCGATGAAGCATTGAAAATTAACACTAACCGACTAATTCCAGCTTTAGAATTACGACAAATAACTTGTTTGTTTGAAAATAGAAAAGCCAGGCAAGTGTGTCGGACACAAAATGTATATATCAAGATATCTAAGTATGTTATCTATCAAGTAGACCTATCAAGGTAGACCTAGCAACAGCATACAGCATAACAGCAAGTAGACCTATGAAGGTCTACCTATGAAAACAGCATTGCACTTTTTTTTACGTGACACGTTATAAGAATGGATAAGGATTTGTCATTTTTAAATTCTCATCTACTACATGACAAGAAATGTCTAGATAGGGTATTTTGTACAAATGTGCGTCTAGGTAAAAAAAAACAATAACCATAATATGTGTTGGGCTTTTATTCCAATTTTCTATAGTGTTTTCCCAATTAATTTCATTATTAGTTTCACCATTTCCGCGACGGCGCGGTAGGCGAGTAGTATTCAAGTTATTTTGCACGATATCTTCAAATGATTATGACCGGTTCCGAGTGGTCAAGTGACAATTCAGCGGTCAAGATCAAGATAATCAAAACAGCGTAACTTGTTTGTTAATTTAATTTTTGTTCAAAAAAACGACCGAACCAATAGGGGCGACGCTAATAGTGGAACATCCACATACCCACATATACATAGATACATACATACTCATTACCCTTCCCTTGCTTCGCCGTAGTCGGTTAAAAACTAAAGCAGTCGTGTTTATTCAAGTACTTCACAGATCTTTATGTTACTAATTAGATCGTGCGTGACATTGTAAATTTCCAATAAGTATAGGCAGTAGGTATCTACTCATTTTGCTGATAAAACAATAATTGTTGGAAAAACACCTTTAAGTGGTAATGTGATGGTCAAAGTACCTACTTCGCTTGTTTGTCAAATCAGATAATGTACACTTATGATAAAAAAAAATATTGTCGCATCGCATATGATGTGTAGGTAACATTTGATTCAAGCTCTGTTTTATCATCGCTGTTCAAGCTCATTGCCTCTATCAGTTAATTTCTGTAGCTATTTGAAACAAATAAGCGTGTATGCTATTGCACTTAGATGCCTCGCATTAGAGATGATATTGCTTTGTTCTAATGCAAACAGTTGCGATTATAATTTCGTTATACGGCGCATAGTAATATTAACTCTAATGCGCCGCATTCAAGTGCAGTTTAGCGTGCATGCTTTTTTGTTTCAAATATCAATAGAAATTAGCTGGTAGAGGCACCGTTTTATTATATTACTAGCTGTGTCCGCGGCGTTGCTCGCATGGTAGTTTTTCTGGGATATGAGGATCCTATGAGTTATTCCAGTACCAACCAATATAGGTACCTACCTACCTGTTACGGTAGCGTTGTGTGGAGGTATATTTTCGAAATAAGCTACGCGAAATCCTAAATTCGAAAGTATACCCGATGTCAGCTCGGCCATAAATGTTGGATTTTTGCTTTTTTTAAAACATGCCCGACCCGATATTAATATCCCAAGATATAAAAAACGCTCAGTCATCTGTATATGTTTATGTTTTCAAATAAAACTTGAAGGTTAACTTCAGAAAATCACAGCAGCCTTAAAAATATCAAGGAAAAGTGTAAAAATAACGCAAATAATATGTAAATGCTTATAATTTTACTATGTAGCAAAATATTTCTAGAAGCGCGTGGTTTCGATCCACGGACTTCTGGATTATATTTATATGCATGTTACCACGACGCCACTCTACTTAGTGGAGAGAACGACGAAATTCGGTACCGTTCTATAAACGGATGTATTATTACTATAAATTTAACAAAACTTTGGACACTATCCTAACCCTATCCTTAAAAATACTTTATTTTTTCGAGATAAAAAGTATTCTAAATTTTAACACATAATATAAACTTTGACTGTGCCCATCAAAATCCGTCCATTAGTTTAAGTGTGATACGTGTTCTTTTAAATAACTTTAAACCGTTATCCTGCAGGAGCCCTTTATTTTTTTGGGACAAAAAGTATTCTAAATGTTAATCCATATTATCAGCTGTGATTGTGCCAAGTTGCATCAAAATCCGATTGGTAGTTTCAGTGTGATGAGTGTTCAAAGAGACAGACAGACAGACAGATAGACAAAAAAACAGTATTGCGCTCCATATCGATTTTGAATTTTATCTCAATTATAATTTTCAAAAAATATTTATCGTACAGATTTAGCCTAGTTACAGTTTTACTATAGTATAGATTATATGCTAGCACCGCGCGCGCTCATTGATCAACTGTTTCACTGTAGTTGACCAATGAGCACATTGTTATACTTGTCACGAAATTACTCCCATAGAGTTCAGAAAAGCGAGAGGAAGAATGTTACATATCAAAAACTAATCGTTATTATATAACTCTATGAGTTAAAGCGCCACAACAAACCTTTGTTAAAGCAGGAAACTAGATGCCTGATCATTTTATGAAATATTCGTATTTTATACCATTCCATTCAATTTTTACCATTACTTCCGAATACGTGCAACCATTAACCAAACTTCCTGTCAAGATAGAAGTTCAATTTATATATAGTTATCATAAAAAAGTTTTTTTTTTGCTATTTGAAAAGCGCAAACATTTGTTTAAAACCAAGAAGGTTTATAAAAAGACGGAGTCAACACCTTCAAATCAAAAGTGAAACACCCCAGATATGCCGATCAGCTCGTACCACAAGCCTCACGCACACACACCATGTTATGCCGATCGGCCGCCACATCGCAGCAAGATCTCGCCGTGTTAGTCATGTTAATTCTGTCTAGTTCTCACGGAAAATGCTCAAAAACAATACAGTCTTTTGTGATGAAATTGTGTATCAACCACAAAACACCACAAATTATTCACTCAAGCACACAAACGCATGCATTACATGGTGTGTGTGTGAGAGGCTTGTGCCTATACGAACGGACCGGGTGTCTTGGGTGCTTATCTTTCGATTTGGCGATGTGGAATTTGTCTTTTTTAAACGTTTTTTTATATGTTGTATCTCTATGACCATAGGACGACATTTTTAATTCTAATATCATATCCGCACTGTGTTTCGCCATCTTGTAAATACTTTAAAATGTCTTTTACTAAATGTCGGTACACAAAACATGCCAGTAAATATACTTACCCAGATTTGGAAACTGCAGCGTGAGAACTGAGAGTCCATACTTTATACTTATAGCATAACTTTTTAGTAAATCTTTACAAATTACAAAATGCGTTTTACAAAAAACTACAAAATCTTAGAGATCTATGTGGTCACTCAGTCCACACACACACACATTTATTGATACCTACCTTGTTTAGTTAAGATACTCGTATAAGCGCATCGACTTTAGACAGTAGACACAGTAACTAACACCAGTGAGCACAGGCATGTACTTACATAACTAATCTTGTATATACTTACTGACTGACAACTTGACACTTGTAGTGTAGGTAATGTACGGATTCAATTATCGAGATCAGCTAGTAATACGAGATTTACTTTAGCGACGCGGTGTTAAAGCAAATATTTTCCGAACACGTATATACATACAGGGTTGTCCAATAATGGTGCACAATACTAATAAAAATAAATTATTATAAAAAACAAAAATCCAGACTGTGAACAAAACTAAAAACAACAAGCTACAGATTTTTGATTTTGATATATAAGATGCAGGCATGAAGAGTTATCTCGCCAGGTGCTAGCTGATCCCGTCACAGGAGAAATTAAATGTATGAAGAGTTATCTCGCCAGGTGCCAGCTGATCCCGTCACAGGAGAAATTAAATGTATGAAGAGTTATCTCGCCAGGTGCTAGCTGATCCCGTCACAGGAGAAATTATATGTATGAAGAGTTATCTCGCCAGGTGCTAGCTGATCCCGTCACAGGAGAAATTAAATGTATGAAGAGTTATCTCGCCAGGTGCTAGCTGATCCCGTCACAGGAGAAATTAAATGTATGAAGAGTTATCTCGCCAGGTGCTAGCTGATCCCGTCACAGGAGAAATTAAATGTATGAAGACTGCGACTGCATCTTATATATCAAAAACAAAAATCTAAGACATGTTTGCCTCTTTTAGTTTGATTTACAGTCTGGTTTTTTGTTTTTATGATAATTTATTTTCATTTGATACTTTTTAATTTATATTTGAACTAGTGAGAATGGAATACTAAACAGGTAGATGAACAACGACTACAGTGACTTTAAAAATATAGGACAATCAGATGGGTGGGTGGTGAACGAGCACACACGTTGAATCGCATAGGTACATAAAAAGGACTTAACTTACAGAAATCCAACTAATAAGAAGAGCGTTTCTATGGACATAACCATAACCCACACACCTTTTAATGTTTTTTATTTTATTTTTTGTATGAGGTAGTGCTAGCCTCCGGTGTCAGAGTTTGTCAGGCCGCTGTCAATACTTTCTTATTGTTAGATATCTGTTTACAGTAATTACACATTTACATGTCAAAATTATAAGTGCAAATGGTGAGATGTCCCACATAAAAACGGTATAAAATTATAAAAATACAATGACTAATATAATAAGAAACCAGGCTGGACCAGTTCCATGAAGTGTAATTTTGACTTGTAATAGTGCTATTACTTTGCCTATTTACAATAAAATACTTTGATTTTATTGTAGTCTGTGCCGATACTGTCACTTCAGAGAAACTAGATTGTTTATGGTCATGTCACTAAAATGTCTTGACTTGCGGAGGCTCGGTGTGCCTCCGCCTTTTATTTCCTTAACCTTTCTAAGTTCTAACTCTTTTCGCCTAACCTTTCTAACTATGTTGTATGGGTTTGGAGTAAAGAATGCTAATGCACTCTAATACTAACTACCAATATTTATACTTCTCTGTTTATTTTGAGATGTGTAACATCATTCCGCTCGCTTTCCTGCAATCTATTATGGGAGTGATTACGCGAAAATCGGAACCAATGTGTAACCGGAAGAGTAACAGGAAGTCGGGTAAGCGCGCGCGCTGCTATCAAGCTAGAAGCCATCACATAAAGTGTTTAAAGTGCAAAATGTAAACACTTCAGTCGTGAATAGAACTCAGGTATTTTAGACTAGTAGCCGAGCGTTTTCAAGCTGAGCTATCCAGAAATGCGGGTTTCTAACGAAAAGAAAGATCTATAGATCAGATGAAGTAGTTGCTGATTCACAGTTGACCAATGAGCGCGAGCGGTGCTAGAGTAGGTATATTAATATAATATTGCTTATTACCAAGGCGAAATGTCAGATGTTACACATCATATGCGACTACTACTATAAGTACTACTAGGTATATTTTTTCGTTTGATTCAAATTATTGTATCAAATACTTATCGCAATTGCTTCAATTTTGTTCGCATTATCTACAGTTTGCTCGACATATGACAAACAAATTCCCTCGACAAATGATGGCAGTTATATATAATGATATGCAAATCGCAGAGTCATCTAATTTGCAGTTATTATGTCTGTAGAGTTCTTCTACAATAACATAGCTCGTGAACATAGCAAGAAGAATTGTGAATTGGGATGATGCTAACCTGGTTAAGTTTAATGCTACTAAAACGCAAGCGTGTTTGTTTTCTGCTAAAAAGAGTCCTCTACACCGATCTCAGTCTTTCCAAAGTGTAACAATACCAATAGGCGACCATTTGGAGCTTTTGGGTGTCGAACTCACATCAAACCTGAATTTTGGGTCTTATATTGAATCCAAAGCCAAGGTAGCTGCAAAAAACTTGGTATTTTGTCTAAGGTTAGGTGGTACTTTACACCGGTACAGCTTTTGAATCTTTATCAAGCACAGGTCCGATCTTGTATGGAGTACTGCTGCCACCTCTGGGACGGTTCTGCCAAGTATCAGCTCGAGTCTTTGATTCAGAATAAATGCTCGTGGAACGATGTCCAAGATTTCGTGGAGCGGAGTGGCTGAAACGCTAAAAAGCTGTACTTATTAAAAATGTTTATTGGAATTTGAAATCGTGTACCATCGTGTAAATAAAGTTGATTTATTCCTTAAATATAATACTAGCAAAATAAGTAAGTATATACAGGTCAATAATTTAATTTGGATAAAGGCCTCCTCCATCTTAATCCATATTTTCCTTGTTTGCGCCACCGCGGCATAGTGATCCAGTTTTTAACACGTTTTCATTAAGTCACTTTCTTGTTTGTCTTACCGGGTGGAATCTTGCAACTCAAATTTCTAGCACTTCCCGATTAGCTTTCCAGTTGAAACGTTTTAGATTAGTTTTTTAATGTATAAACCTGTCAACGCGCAATAGAGATAATCCTATGAAGCATTAAACTAAAAGAGAAACAAAATAATACTACAATATGCTACAAAACTAAACTAATGGATGCTACAACACGCACAAAGGCTGAAATGGAAATCGGCGGGCCATATAGCAAGAACGGTTGAAGCAAAGTAGAGTAAACGAGATGAGCCATGTCCTCATCATCATTAGCCTATATATTTGTCCACTGCTGGACGCAGGCCACGAACAATAACAACAATAATGCACGCCACGGAGAAGTCATGTGGCCGGACACAATCAAATAAATTAAAAAAATTCAATAACGCACCATGCTAAAAAAGAACTTATACCAATAAATTATATTTTGTAAGGCTGAAGCCTTGATGAGCACATTTGGTACCTATAATGTAAAACTCGAAGTTTTTGCTTTCGCACTTGAATATGGTGCCATACTGTCATAGAGAAAATTTTCAATAACAAAATAAAATAAAACTCGGGATGATGTAATGATTCCGACGATACCTCATACATCCAAATCTGTTCAGGCATTTAGAAGTTATGGTAAATAAACTCACATACATAGATACAAACATACATCAACCCTGAAACATTACTCTCCTTATTTGGGCCGTCGTGTAAAAAGGCCATCGTGTTATATTTATAACATAATTATTACTTTTGTCTTAGAGTATTGAATATTACTTACAAGGTATTATCCAAGACTAATTAGCTAATTAAGTAACAATTTAATCAGCTAAATAAGGGTATTATCCATTTTGTTTGTATAAAGTGATTAAACAAAATTTTGATTGAGATAAACTTCAAAATCGATATGGAGTGCAAAAAGGATATTTTTTATTTTTTGTCTCTCTGTCTGTCTTCTGTCTGTCTGTCTGTCTCTTTGAACATGCATCACGCAGAAACTACCAGACGGATTTTGATGCAACTTGGCAGAATCATAGCACACATTATGGTACTTTGAACCTAAAGAGAAGACCACACGTGGGAAGCCGCGGGTACAGCTAGTAATTAATAATATTACTATTAGATTACATGAATGAAAATCTTAATCAATAAATCACAAACTGACAAGTGAAAATGAATTTAATCTGCTTATGATCAAGTAATGAATGAAGAATGAAACATATAATATACTACGGGACGGGAGTAAGTATCTAAACGTTACACAATATTTATTCTGAACATCTCTCTGCTTTGTATTGTAAGTGGTTTCCAGCCTTGAGCACAGAATAAATCATAGTACAAGCCTTGACATAGACATTGTAGAAGGTTGCATTGCAATTGACACAGATAAACTAACAGTAAGACCTGACTGACGTACTGGTTGTGCACAATTGGTATTGTATTGCACGTTTATTACATGGATAAGTGATACCCAGTAGGGCTAGCTAGATAGCACGCGTCATGTTGCGTGCGTTGAGCATCAGCATCATCCTACAAAGACAAAACATAACATGATTGTAGTCAGCTACGGCGACTTTACTTCTGCTTTAACGTATTATGATTATGACCTCTTATATGGATAATATACACTATTTTTGAGGTAAATACGCGTGCACGACGTGCACACGTTAGGACACCGTTGACCAAATTATATTGTATACGAGCAAAGCCGCGGCTACAGCTATGTAGCCGCGGCTTTTCTCGCGAGGTTTGTTCATTTAAAAGTAACTCATACGTGTTACTCCAGGACCAAAAGTACCTATAAAGTAGCCATTTATGCTTGATGTCTTGAGAACCAATCTGTGTTGCAGAAGAGTTGTGTCGAGGTAGATTTTCGAAATACGCTGCGCGAAATACTATATTCGAAGGTATATCCGATGTCAGCTCGGCCAGTGATGTCATAAATGTTTGGTAAAGGTATACTTTCGAAGAATACATGCTCGTATTCTGGATTTAAAAACATACCCGACGCCAACACGGTCTCTTTGTTAGAAATTATTAGTATCCCACGATATAGCAAACGCGCGGTTTTCTATTACAGGGAGTAACTGAATACGCCGCAGGTTTGTTTCGATCAAGTATGTAAATGCGTTTACTTGTGCAATGGTTGAATACATAGTATCTAAAATTCCCGTACAAAAAATATATTTGAAATTTGCGACAACCCTAAATGTTTGTTTACTATCTATCTGGTGATCTGTACTAAAGGTTTTTTAAACCTATCTCAGCTCAGGCACTAGCTCCTCACAAAGGTAGGATTATTTTGTTACTCCTTTCTGATCGCAATTAATGTGTAATTAATTAACCTTTTGTGAGGAAAATAAATAATATATTTGATTTGATTTATTACGTCGCACAAAAATGATATACATACTACTGCGGGTTCAGGTTGATAGTCCTGTTAAGCCTCTCCTCGCTTGTAATGACTTTGGTGGAAGAGTGGAGATTTTAAAACTAATCACAAATAGCATTATAATCAGTTTTTACAAAATATTACTCGTTAATACTATTAGTTCATAGTCTTTGACGTGTAAATTTTCACTTCTGACATTCGACTGACTACTGCGCAGTAGACTCCCAATGACCAACCAGAGAGTTTTCTTCGTGAGGTCTAATTTAAAACAACTCGCGTGCGCAGATTTGCAGAGCGGTGCAGGCGTAGGATAATAACTACAACAAAATAAATTTATAAAGGAAATTTAGCTTATGATAATTGCTATTGTTATTATATATTTTTGGAATGCTATTGTTATTGTTATTATATATTTTTACAAGCTCTATAATCCGATTACAGAAGGAGAGACTCTTTAGGAAAAACTCCATATACATGAAAGGATATAGTACGTAGGTACGTAGATATCCTGGCAGATAACCTATCCGTAGATGGTAGCGCTAGCGCTACAGGTTATCTAGAGTTATCTAGTCTAGATCTAGACACAGAATAAATAGTAGTACCTTAACCTAGACAAACTAGTTATGTCACAGTTCACGTTATCTCAATTTGTACCTACTGTGGTGTTGTTTTTATTTAATTTAGTCCGAATCCAGCACTATCAATGTTTTTATCCGTCGTAATACCGGCTCGGAGATTGCTCTTCTGCGTAGGTATCGGACAACAAAATAAACAACTATTGTTTTTGGATGCTACGAACATAATAATGAAATTCTATAGATTTTTCTTTGCACTTTATCAAAACAATATTATTCCTCACAGAAAATCAAGGTGTTTAATATTCAAGAGAATACATGTTTTGCTTGTGATTTAAAAATAATCTATTGTTACATTCTATAAAAACTAGCATGGCTGTCAAAGTGCTGAGATTTCTGTATGACGAACGCCGTTCAAGTACAAACCAGCAGTCTAAACATATCCAACTGCACAGGAGAGTGAGACAGGGAGACATTAGGTACATTATGATCTATCACCTTGATTGATTATAGATTCGGTTTATATAATTAACGACACGTCAATGTTACAGCAACCATTCGTAATCAACCCACTAATAACGAGGCGTCCCACAGCGTTCCACAATATTTTACAGCGACGAGTTTCCGTAGTTTGACCGAATTACGCTATGTTACTTTGACAGTTCACTGATGTTTATTTATTTTTATACGCTTTATATTAGCTTCACTTGTATGTTTGTATGTTTGTAACCGACTCCTTTGGACGCTATTTTGACCCACTTTAAACGGTCAGATTTCATTCAAATTTTGCACACCTGTCAAAGACCGATGACAATGCAATAATAAGAAAAAAAAATAGAAAATAATTAATAGTTTAAAAAATAAATAAAAAACACGCTTTATATAGAAAACCAAACTAAAAAATAGAAAATAAATTTTAATAGTGTAAATAAGAAAAAAAAAGTTTTATTTCAAAAAAAGCTTGGGGCAGCATCTGTCAACACACTTAGACACAGACACCTACCTCGCAGGCGAAGTCGATGGTCCCGTAATTAAAGTCGATTTTATTCCTTTTAGAGTTTTTTGCCGATTCTTCTCGAAGGTATATTCCGAATCGGTGGTCAGTTATCCAAATAATTCAAAGGATCGAACACTACTAAAACTAGCGATCTAGGGGTGTTTAGTCAGACTCCCGTAATCAATGGCAACTGTCCAAGCTGAGGTTCCCTGGGTGCCCTTGAGCAAGTACGATTCTCACTCCCCCCCTCCCACCCCATCATCTTAAAAATAAAAAAAACCGTGGTCAGTTATAGAATATAGACCAACAGCATAAATCCTTCCGGAAAACAAGATTTCGGAAACCCCGGACATTTGGTCGAAATTGGGACTTTTCCCCGGACGCCCTTGAAAATATGAATATTTATAAAAAAAAAAACTCTCGCCTAATTGGAAATGTCATAAATAACAATTATATCTATCGTACCTATTTGACTTGAAACTTAGGTAGTAACTTAACAAACAATAATATTAGTAATTTTCGAACTTTCTTCTTTTTGGCATCAAATTCAAAATAAATTATAAAATAAAATCATCTTGGTAGGTTACTACTTAGTTATTACAATATTTTAAGAGGCTAACGAGTCGGTTGAAATATGAATGAAAAAGTGATCCTGCGTCACGCGTTTAGCTTGCGTCATTCGTTTGTCGCTGCTATACTTATTCCACCGAAGTTTGTATGCTGTTGTTCCCGGAAAATGGTATGCACAATTGTGTCAGATGAGAGGCAGTGTGTTTGACTCAATTCATATACTTAGCATACCTACGTCATATAGTATACGTATAACTAATTACTGAAAATGAAGAAAACTGTTAATACGACTAGAGAGGAGGGCCTCCCACGGAGAGTCACGGATTCTAGGACAAATCTGGGGAAACCTGTACGGATGGCAACATGTACATGTGCGACGGACGAACATACGACGGACAGATGGACTTGGAGATTCTATGAGGGTTTGTCGGCATAAGATATCTACTAGGTACCCACCCACTGACCGTTACCAATACTCAGTCAAGCATCATACCCCACTGAGATCCAAGCTAGAAAGCCAATCATATCAACATTGCTCCACAGCACCTTGATTTCATCGGAATAAAAAACGTTATCCATTTGTATACAATCTTTTTGACAAACGAAATGTCACAAGGCCGCAGAATAACTGATAGTAGCTGGGCAATGAGTCAATGACAGTTGACACATTTTCATGCAAAAAGCGATAAAGTGCAAGAGGCACGCACAGTGCACACCCGCGATTTTCTTGGTATTAAGTGTAGGTAATCTACTAACACTTATTTTCTTATCGTATCAGTAGTTACATGTGATGTTAGTCTCATTGATTGCATTCTAAACAACCTTGTTCAAGTTTTCGAGCAGTAAAAGATCATTTGATTTTGAAAACTAACGCGAGTAAAATTCATCCATACCAATATATAAAAGTGAAACGTTGTCTGTTTGTTTGTTTGGGGAGCTTTCACGCGATAACTGGACGGATTTTGATGAAATTTAGAATGGAGATAGCTTATACCCTGGAATAAAACATAGGATACTTTTTATCCAGGGAAACTGTAAGTTTCCACGGAAAAACTGGGAAATGTTGATTACTCGCTAACGGTAACGGAACGGTTTCCATGGAAACGAAATAACAAGTCTGTCAAAAAATATCAAGAGCGTTTGTGCTAAACCTACTTTTGCATTAGTTTTTAATATCCTAGATGAATACAGCAGGACGCTTTTTTTCGAGTTGGAGTTGAGAAACAGAGGGTGAGGATCGTAGCTCCCAAACGAATGGACCGATTTTGATGCGGTTTGTCAGTTAAGATTAACTAGAGATAAACCACAGAAATGACATGAAAAAAAAACTTATGTATGGGTTAAGCAATTGGAACTAAAACCTATTATTTACAAAGTAAGTTTAAGGTAAGTTTTTCGACCTTAGAGTAAATATATTTCCTCATAGTATTCGACTGACTCCCGCTGTCATGTTATCGTACACGATCGTTCTAAGACTGATTATTTTGGCACCACGTTTCTTTAAAAAGAACATTGTTTTTTTTTTCTGAATCTGTGTTGCGCACTTGATTGCGCAAAAAGTATCTACTATATCACTGATCTATATACTGGAAGACTACTTCCTTATCAACCTGTTCATATCTTAAGGAAAACACGTCTACTTGACAGTCGGACCACGAATCACCTACCATCGTCAGAGTCGGTGTGCGGTCATACAGTGTAACATGGCTGGCGGCACGTATTCGATGTTACCACTTGGTGACTTCCGTTTCCTAATTTTGGAAAGTTCAAGGACATACCGTAACTAACATCACAGCTAACATGATGTAGGAGCGTGATTAGACAATTTTCTCATAAAAATGAATATTAAAACCTTTTTTTGTACAAAAATGCTGGTTCCTGTTGCAATTCAACGGAGCAATGCCATGCATGTGTTTCCTGCTACGTTGGCAAGATCACTGGTCTAACAAAAAGCCTGTGACGGCATAGTGGCCTTGAAGTGCTAGAACACATGGGCTTCAGCCACTCCGCTCCACGAAATCTTGGACTTCACTCCACTCACACACTCCACGAGCATTTATTCTGATTATTAATTAAAAAAATATAAGCTTGTACATTTGTTCCACTTCACAAGAAAATTAATAAGGTCAGCAAGTAAAGCTTAAACAAAAATTGGTAAAAAAAATTGGTTAATACGTTTCGTAGGTTTCGTGCTTAGGAACATAATAAATAAATAAAAAACACAGAATGATTCATTAATCAAATATTTTATGATAATCAACTATTTAAAATATATATAAAGAAAACTCACAAAATGCTTAGAAAAGCATAAAATTCGGCATTTTCTTTCAGTTTGTTCATTAGTTCGTATAGTCTTGTTTTTTTTATTTCATTTTTAATCCTATAAATAAGCGTTGATCTTTTAAATTCTCTCTTTTGATATTATTTATACTTATACAAAAAAAACTATGTAAAAATATCAAAAATAACTACTTCAGATTAGAAAATATTCTTACTTAATACCTGAACCAAAAATTATAACAAGATTTTCTAATCCGAAGATGTTTTTATGATATTTTTACATCTTATATTAGCTAATCTGATGTTGTGATTTTTAATAATAAATAATGATATCTACTGAATCTCAAGTAATTTTTTCGTTGTATTTATTTGCCAATTACGTTGCTAACTGTACTCAAATTGCCATGAAGCGATTTTGGCCAAAAATACTATTATAATTTTAGTTCTGTGGAGTCAAAGTATGTAGTGGCTCAAGCCCATATGGGCTACCTCGAAGATGTTAAAGCTAATATATATAGTTTACCTGTTTTACGTAGTATTTTGTATTTTTGTAGTAGTAAGGCAAGACTTGCCAAGAAGTTCATCATCATTGGTATCTACGATAACTTTCCACTGCAGGCGGGTCTCTCACAGGGCATGCCACTGAGCCCGCTCTTCTTTTCCAACCGCGTAACCGCTGTAAGTCATTTTACGAGTTTTTGTTGGTTCGTCACAAGCCATATTTTGTGCTCTTTTAAAGTTCCAACATAATACATTCATCACTGGTTCGTCACATCAGCATCAGCTAATTAAATACTTATTATTTTTGAATAGTTGATTCGTCACAGTCACAGGTATATTAACACGGTAGGTATATTTTCACAGTAGGAAAATCAATTTTTCTTTTCTATGGTCATGTCATGATCATAGAGAAGAAAAATATTTGTAGAGAGGTAATGTTAGCGTTACGGGCGCGCCGCGAATGACTCAATGTACAATATATTGTATATTCATGCAAGGCGACAAGCGACCCTTCATAAAGACGCGTTAAAAGTATATCCCAATATGGTATATTCTTAACAGTTACGAAAGGCGTTTATAGCTTTTAAAATAAATAAACGTGACGTCTAGGAGAATTACATATTTGTGCAATTTGTGCGTCAATATATCTTGCGAATATGCAGCTGGTAACACTAGGTTTCATACAATATTTGGTTCCCAGCCAATATTATTCCGACTGCCTTTTGATTTCGGTGTTCATGATACTATTACATATGCGTTATTATGTTGTGGTCTATAGATAGTTAAAAATTGAGATGGATAAGTAGGTAGGGATTAGAGATGCGCCGAACATGGATTTCTAAACCGAACCGAATAACAAACATTGTTCGGTTCAGCGTTACCGAACCGAATGTTCGGCCGAACTATTCGGTTCCATTTAGGAGCGCTTTGCCGCACTAAACACGTTTGTACAGTACAAGTCCGCGAGGCGCCCGGCCGGCTAAGCATTTTAAAACTGATATCTTTCTAAGATGGGCATCATCATTTTTTTACATTTTCGTCAAAAATAAGTGTTTTTCTTATGATTAGAGTACCAATCAATCGTTCGAAGCTAAGCCACAAACTGCGTAATCTGGGATCATAGTACGACCTTCTGCGACCTTATCAAAAACAAAACGCTACTGGGATGGAGTTATAAAAACAATTTTGCATAATTAATTATAATTTGATCGGTATTGATTTTCTATTTCATTATGTTATCTGAGATTACACATACTCATTAACTATTATTCTAATTGTCACCATAAAACTTGACATCAATGTTAAATAATGTCATGTTTGTCTGATATTACTAGTCGGTTTTATTTTCCAAATAAAAATGACTAAGTTGAATAATTTCGGCTCGTACCATATTATTTATTCTGTGCTCGTACTTCAATATTAATTAATTGCTTAATATTTGATATGTATGCTAAATATTTTAAAGTCAATACAAGCTGTAGTCAGGCCTTAAAATTACATAAGATTATTATTCGGTTAATATTCGGAACATCAATCGAATATTTGACCGAAAATATAAAACCATGCCGAATATGCCGAATACGAATAATTAACGAATATTCGGCGCATCTCTAGTAGGGATAAAGCACAATACCTAACCACAGAACAAATACAGACACACATATAGATTATTGTAATACTGCATATTGGTGAAAAACGAGATACAACTTGAATTAAAAAATAACATATAAAGAAATCGGATCACTCTGTTTTTACAGAATTTTACCTAGAATATGCAAAATCTAACTCTACCTACGATCTCTTGTCATCGGTAACAGAATATAGAGTCAGTTTTATGACATCCGTTTAATGTTGATATACCTACATATTCAAACGCCGTATATAACATATCAACCGTACTACTTACGTACTAGTACGGTTGTAGACTGAAGACTAGTAGGCTGTATTTTAAGATGGTAAAGGGAGCTGACCAAGAACCATTTTAGTAAAGCAAGTTATTTAATTTAAAACGGTCAAGCAAGTGGCTGTTATACACAAAACCCAAAGTCAAGGTTTATTCAGTAGCGTTCGCAATTACTGTGGACGCTTTATGAATGAAAACATAAAATAAAATTCTTAATAATTCACCCGACGGGAACATGGTTATTTAAATGCTCAAATTTCTAAACCTCTTTCTTTGCGCAAAACTAAATATTGTTAATTAAGTATTATAGTAATATTTTTTATTTTTATAACGGTTTTAGTACCTTTATTAACTATTACTATTAAATACAAACAACTAACTACTATTATAGTTTAAAAAACTAACTAACACATAAATAATTCTGAAAACCTGGGTCGCTGGGTGCTGCCCACTAGCAGCATTGCCCCGTTGAATTGCCATGTTAATTCGATCAGCCAGTTGCAATGGATCTCGAGATCCAATGGGAAGAAAAAATAATGTCTATTTGAAATACAACTGATCTCGAGATCCGATGGAAAGAAAAAAATAATATATGCAACGGATCTCGAAATCCGATGGGAACACCAAACGAGATTCGATTCTGAACTTGAGATCCGTTGGGAAGTATCCGCCAAAAGTACCACTATTCGTAGCATAGGTACCTATTTTGGTCACGCGTCACTTATGAATAAAAACATAATAGAAAATCGTTAACAATACACCGACGAACATGGTTAATTTAAGACTCAAATTTCTAAACCTCTCTGTTTGCGCGAAACAAAAACATTAAAATGACAGTGGTAGCATCTTTTCGTCGAAGACAGAGATTTTGAGTGAGCTCGAAAAGTTCTATGGGCAATTATACACCTCATCGCGTAGTCCTCCTAGCACAACTAGCGATGCAAGAGCCCGTTTGACCCGACATTATACCGAAGATATCCCGGACGTCAACCTATACGAGACCACAATGTCTCTCAAACAGCTTAAGAGCAACACCAGTACTTAAATTCCTTCAGAAGCTGTTTAATTCGTCATCCTCTACGGTATCGGTACTACGCCAGAGGCGTGGCACAGGAGCGTGGTGGTGTTGTTCTTTAAGAAAGGTCATAACACGCTCTTGAAGAATTATAGGCCCATTTCGTTGCTGAGCCACGTCTATAAGCTGTTTACGAGAGTAGTTACAAACCGTTTCGCTCGACTTTGACGACTTTAAACCTCTCGAACAAGCTGGATTCCGGAAAGGCTTTAGCACCGTATAGATTATAGCAGAAGACCGAAGAGTATAATCGGCCACTATGTCTATCGTTTGTGGACAGTGGCAGTGCTACAGTCATTACAGCGGTGCCAGTTGACTACCGGTACATCGAAGTCCTGAAGTGTTTGTATAGCAAGGCCACCATGACTGTCCATTTCCAAGATCAGAGCACGAACTCTATTGAATTGCAAAAAGGGGTGAGACAGGGAGACGTTATTTCTCCGAAACTGTTCTGTTTACCTCTGCTCTGGAAGATATATTCAAGCTTCTGAACTGGAACGGTTATGGTATAAACATCAATGGCAAATGCATCACTCACCTTCGATTTGCTGATGATATAGTTATCATGGCAGAAACCCTGCAAGACCTAAGCACAATGCTCAGTGACCTCAATATTGTTTCGCAACAGGTGGGTCTTAAAATGAACATGGGTAAGACGAACATCATGCCAAATGCCCATGACGCACCCATGCCGGTTTATGTTGGGAACGATATTATCGAAGCTGTTTATCACTATGTCTACTTAGATCAGTCGATCCAACTGGGTAGATCCAACTTCGACAAAGAGGTCAACCGATGAATCCAATTCGAATGGGCAGTGTTCGTGAAATTACGCCATATCTTCTCGTCACAGATACCGCAGAGCCTCAAGACGAAAGTTTATAATCAGTGCGTGTTGCCAGTGATGACATACGGCACTGAGACGTGGTCGCTAACTATTGGTCTCATACGCAAGCTCAAAAGCAGCGTGCAATGGAGAGAGCTATGCTCGGTGTGCTACGTGATAGAATCCGAAACGAGGAAATCCGTAGAAGAACCAAGGTTACCAGACAGAGTTTGCAAGTTGTAGTGGCAATGGACAGGCCATATAGTTCGCAGCACCGAAAACCACTGGGGAGTAAAGGTTCTCGAATAGCGACCTCGAACAAGCAAGCGAATTGTAGGGAGACCCCACACACGAGCGACCGACGACATTGTAGCCATCGCAGGATGTCAGTGGATGGAGGTGGCACAAGACCGCTCGTCATCTCGGCGCTCTTTGGGGTAGGTCCATGTTCAGCAGTGGACTTCTAAAGGCTGACATGGTGATGATGAAAATGAAATAATAAAAGTCAGTGAGTTTCTTCGCTACGACGAGAGCGCTCAGACAAGTTTTAGAAAATACTTATGTCTCAAAAAAACCCAGTTCAGACACTTAAAGTATATAATATAGGTTCAAATATGTAACCACTAACACACTACTTTCGCCGCTTGAGCTGTTCGTAATTTAGTGTAGACTTTTTCGAAGAATAGGTACTTAATTTAAAAATAATAACGATATTTTTAAGTCAGCACATCAACATTAATTCTGTCCGGTCGCGAATATTACTGTATAAAGTAAGCTAAGAAGAAGCTGTGCTTCGTCTGCCCAATTACAAAGATTGTGCTCGTTAAGGAAACGATTAGGTTTCTGTCTTTATATGTAGGTATACACCCTTGTGTGGCTTGTTGTTTAATCAGGGAAATTTCCTTTGCTGTGCGAGATAAGATTAATATATGTACCTAAATGTACTATTCATTTATTATCAATATGATCATCTACCTACACTACACAATACGATTTAGTCGAATTCAATGGCAAAGCGCAATCAAAGTATTTATTGTACATATGCATTGATCATTTAGTATCTATTACTTAGTACGTACTTTTACAGGTCAAACAATTGTCATTCAAGACCAAAGATAAACATAATAAAAACCAATTAAAAAGACCGACACCGACTACTTACAAAGCATTAAATTTGGAAGTAATTCCCTTAGTACACATATGGTAATTCAATACATCAAATAGAACACTTAACAACTTAATATACAATAATACACAATACAACACAACACTTAATAGAAAGAAATAATAAAAACACAGCCCATATCTTTTAAAGTACTGAACCTATTTTGATGCAACGTGCACTGTTTCCTTAGATTAAAGTAAAATTTAATTTCCTGTTTTAACCATTTCCTTTCGATCGGATGTTACCCTCAACCATGTCTTTTCACCCACCTCGATTACCTCAGTTGTTTTAAGTCGGTTATAATTAAATAGTATATTTAAGTTACTGCAAAAGCACGAAATACGGTGAATCCTAAGTTTAATAGTAAAATCTAAGACTTACTAAATCTTAAAGGTAAAAGTCAGAACAGTTCTGTGATCATCGTTATTTCGAACTTTTACAACCATTAATCCGGTTAATCTTAAGATTTACATCAGAGACGCAGTAAATGTTGAAAAAGACTCAAAGGGCAAAAAAAAACTAACCTAAACTAACCAAAACCAATATTTACTACCCGAACCTGGTAAACCTAGCATTTACTAAACTCTAATGGTGAACGTCCGGAAAAACGTTGTTGCAGACTCTCACGTAGTTGCAGGGTACCAGTTGAGAGATAATGAGACTTCTTGAGCACAGGACGTTCGTTCAGGGGTCAGTTGAAGATACACGCAGTTTGTTTACACTTTATAGTTGGTATATTATTCACAATAAACAAGGATGGTACAGAATATAGTTTGGTTATCCCGGTTATAAATGTTGGCTATCGGAGCCGTAATGTACTGTGGTGCTACTGTATAATATTGGTCACTTATAGGAGAGCTTCTTGCTTCAACGGCTACTGCGAACGGGAACTTATGACGAAATGCACACAGATTTTTCGAAGTATGCGTTTTTATAGTAAACGCAAAACACGTGAAGCTCTCCTATTGGGCGAGTTGTTTTATTTTATTCGTGACATACGTTAGCCCTATTGTTCTCTGCCCTAACTTTCCCACGCTCGATACATTCCTGTGTGACTCATTGCAAGTCAACACACTTGACTGTTTTAAAAAAGCTTCTCCCATTTAGCCTTCCCTCGCTCTTACTATCTGTAATGTTCATTACCTTTAAAAATTACCTTTTAGATCGGTTCAAGTTCGCCCCGCGTTGTGAACTAGTACAAAGCGGGGTTTTTCCTGAGCCATCCTGTACCAATATTCATGCAACAACAGAGAACTTCAGTCTATCTGTGGCTGCATGTTCCCATTTATTTACCTAAAGAGGTACGCGACCATCTCGTATGCTATAGACGTCACAAGAGATGGCACGTAGATTCTACACTACGTTTGCTTGATTCGTAAGCCCATACAAAACAATTAATAACTCGCTTATGCGTTAACCTACCCATATGCCGATTGGCGCAAAATGTTTGTAACACCTAAGCCCATTATTCTGTGTTGCTACTTTCCACCTACCTATTCACATGTATTTGTAGGTTTCAGTGCGCTCTTTTACAATCTTAATTTCTATGATTCTATACATGACTACTTATAGCTATACATATATCCACTTATAGCTATAGCTAGGTTGTTATTGTGCTTTGTCATTTTATTGTGAGTGTCAACGGATCGCAGTGAGTCGTGTCAACTGATCGCGCTATCCGTTGAGGCTCAAATAAAATAAAAATATTTTCCCATCGGATCGCGATTTTGGTTAGATTATGTAAAATAGCACATTTACAAGTCAAAACTTAACATCTCATGAACAAATAGAAACACATATATTATTATAAATAGATCAAATCAATAAAACTACGTAAACTAAGTATGCTTTGAGTTTGAAAAGGAACTTTCCCTTTCATGTGCAGAGTTGCTGACTCAGAGTTGAATCTCGCACAGGAAAAGGAAATACCCATCCCTTTTCGTGGCTCTGTATCGGGCGGACAGGCAGATGCCTGTCCGCCCGATACAGACATGCCACAGCAATAGGGGTTCGTTTAGGCTTTTCGAGTACGGAATCTTAAATGGTTTATATTTTGGCTTTTCCCCGACTCAAAACTTCTCAGTTTTCAATAATATATAATTGGATCTACCAATGATCTACCTACAAATGTTACTAATGAATGGAAATTTATTCCATTTTCAAAAACCAGTGAAGCTGCATTGGTCAAAACACGTTTGGTCTACGGACCTGGGAATCCTGGTACTCGAGGAAAACATGGGATTTGCCTGTTGAATATAAAGTGCCGCGGGCGGTGGATTCCTCAGTTCGGTATGGTCCGCTTTTGAGGAAGCTTACCTTACATTGTACCTAATTATTTTTCATTGCGTACTTATATTTGCAACCTTAGTTTTCCTTGTGTAATGTGCCTTTTGTGATTCATTTGTTTTGATTGTGAAAATTATTTTTTTTACTTTATAAGGATAGGTGCACTTCTTCGCTACATTTTCTATCTAATTACATAAAGTGAAGGGACACAAAATGGTGAAAGACAGTGAAGTTGGAGTGACTGGGATGTACTGGCGTTATGATGAGGTAGTTACTTTTAATGTTTGCTTGGCTTATCCATGGCTTGTAGTGACTTTCGCCGCAATTTCCTAGGGTCGTTTGTGGGTCATAGAACTCATAAATTTAAATGATCCTGAGAAATTAAATTAGGTAGGTAATATATATATCTTTATAAGCAGATATTAAACATATATTAAAACTGCCTGTCTAATTCTAAACCATTGAATTATATAATGATATTACATAGAATAATCTACATATATATACAATGAATTTTTCAAGTGGGAGTGGTTGGCTAAATCAGAAACTATGAGGTTTAGCGAAAAGTACTCAAAGGAGTCTCGGGCTCGATTTTGATGAAAATTAAAACTGCACCTATGGATTTTTGAAAAAAACAATATTCCTAGGCAGGAATCGAACACGTTGATTTTGGGAAAAAAGCACACACTGTATTATTACACCATTCGATAGTGTCGCTAGGATTGAATTCTGGGAAGAAATGACATACGGCAAACTTAAGGAAAGAGCTCATTTTTAATTAGTTAAACCATAACTGATTAATTGTTCAAAATGATGACCGTTGTTTTCAATACATCGAACCCAGCTAGGATTCGACGACTCAAGGATTGTACTGCATTCAGTATTAAAATATTATTGATTCCTTAGAATATTTTCCAAAGTTCGTTTCAAGTCATCAATTGCATTATACGTGTCTTTGTAGATTTCGTTTTTTACATACCACCAGAGAAAATGATCTAAGGGGGTAAGATCCGGTGACCTCGCTGGGTCTATCTGTCAGTCTATTCGCGCTTTCTTAAAAACTACGGAACCGATTGCGATGCGGTATTCACTGTTGGATAGCTCTTAGATTTTGACTTAAAACTGGCAAATTTGGTATCTGAATCAGATGATTAGAAAAACTAATGGACGTCTGAACGAAGTTTTATTAAAGGTACATTGGTACTTTTGGTTTTGTAATAGGCAAGGACCCTTTTGTGTATCATATCCCAGAGAAAAATACGCTGCCCGCGCTGCGGGCACAGCTAATGTGCTAGTGTGTGAGTTTAGGCCATAGAGGTGTATCTGTATATCTCAACGGACACTAATACAGGCAATGCCACATTGCATGTCAATGCAATCATAATCAAAAAAACATTTAATAACCGTAGTTAGACACTGTGACAAAAAAAGACAAAACTGGTATAGGTGCCTCTTTTGCCACTCCGTCCGGTAGAATTGCGCATTTATTTATTTAGGACTACGTAGGTAAGTACATATATTTCCTTTATGTTTTACCTTATACAGGGGCTTGCTGTTGGTAGGGAAACCAAAGCACAGAATAAATAGCAGTACAAGTAGCCAAAGTAATCACATACAATATAATTTCAAAAACTAAAGCCCGACTACGATCTTAGTGGATTAAAAAGTGCCGAAGGAGTGCGTTATAAATTTACCAGCTGGTATTAAACCAAGTACGCTCCGTGTTTCGGAGGGCTCGTTAAGAGCCATTTCACAAAATTACGTTGCACAAATTTAGGTAAATACCGGCGCTCGCCAGCAAGAGTGAGAGCGCACGACTCCGCGACGACGGGGATAGCGCGACTAGGAATAACATGGTTTGATACTTGCACTCCTTGCGTACAGACATTTTGTAATTTTCGAAAACGATCTTAATTAATTGATTTCTTTTCAATTACTTCTTATCAAATAAATATAGACCGTATATCTATACATATAATAAAACTGTTACAGGTCCAATTCTGTACAATGAAGATATTTAGTAATGAGTTTTTTGGATGTTGTTTTATATTTGATACTGAAGCCAAAACAGTTTTTTTTTTCATTTTCGTCTGTGTCTGTCTATCTTAATGTATCTTGGCTAGGCATCACGCCGAAACTACCGAATGAATTTAAATGAAACTTGGTATGATTTGAGTTCACTCTGAAACTACGCGTACTGAATGAATTCAAATGAAAATTGGCATGATTTGAGTTCATACTACGAAGTAGGACATAGAATACTTTTAATCTGTAAAAGGAAGATACAAAAAAAAGGTAACTAAAAATAAGCTACTGGAAAAGATTAAAACATTTTTAAAAATCGTGTCTGTCTGTATGTTTGTTCACGCATCACGTTAAAACTACTGGACTGATTGCGATGCGGTTTACTACTGTTGGATAGCTTAGAGTTTGACTTAAAAACTGGTTTACTTATTATATATACACAATCCGACGAGTAGAAGCCGAACAATCGATAAAAACTTTTAGGCGGCGGAAGGAATTTTGTTTAAATGTTGGTATATTGGTATTTTAGGTCTTGAAATAGTAATAGAGTTATTTTAAAATAGAGAAATAGCCACACGTGCGAAGCCGCGGGTACTGCTAGTAAGTCTATATAAATATAGTTTTTTTCTAGTTCAATAAAAGTTATAAAAATACCTTTCAAAATAACTTTATTCAAAAATATTGACTGGCGTCAAATTATCAAATTATATAAATATTTGCCGTAAAGGCATTGATCTCGTCTTTCTAGGGTCTATGATTTCTGGGACTAGGCAATCATTGTAGAAACGAACCAATTTCGGAAGCATTTTTTCTTGCCAAAATATGTCATCTCTAACGATCCTTACGACTTTCAGTGGAAAATCAGAACCAGTCCACACAGCAAATAAACATACATTTCTTCTGGTAATGTGGAGCTGGCCTTGTACCTGATAGTACCAATCGTGATTTTGGTTCATGTTGACTTGAGTTTGGTTCAATTTGAAACATTTAAGTTTCTTTTCTTGAATGGCAGTATTAGGATCTATTCCGAAAACGGAGCTAGGACATTTTACTTCCACTAAACCTTCATTGCACAGTCCGTCGGGTGTCGCTCCTAAAAAACAGTGTTCCATGTCAATAAAAAGTCCACACTTTTCTATTACTGTATTTTCTTGTTCACTGAGTTGTTGCAAAGCCTTTGGTTCGTTGTCTCTACCGTGTTTTATCGAGGTAATATTATCTAATTTGTATGTATATAGAATTGATTTCACCAGAGGAGCTGAGTTTTGACTTGGACGTCTTTTACAAACCTTTCCAAAGGAAGACGCTGTTAGTATACATCTTCGAAGCTCGAGCCACAAAGCGCTTTCTGCTTGTAGGACAGTAGCTCTCTCAATTTCATGACGATTCGAAGCTTGTTCTTTTAAATTATTTAAAAACAGCGCTTTTCCTCTTTCATAGTCTTCGGCATCCATATCCGGTCGTTCACATTCACTGCCGTAATGACCATCCACGGGATTGAAATTTATTTTTTTACGAGAACTGCTTCCACGGGCCATAACTTCTCGAGCATTTTTAGTACATCTTCTAGCTTCCAGCAGTTTCAGAGATTTTCCCGGACTAGTGTGACAAATCGATTTATACAATGTATACTGTGGCATTCCTGTATTAAACGATACCACTGCAGCATGACATCGGGTAGTGTAAGAGTCCTTTAGAGAAAAATTTACTCTCTTGCCACCTACCATTTTAGCCACAATGCTGTTGAATTGCTCAGCACGATTATTTGTATAGCAATGTAACAGACTTCGGGAATTGAAAGCAAGCTGAGACGCGTTTTTTCGAAGTTTAAGAATCAGAGTAGGTATAAGTGGGACCAGATTCTGTTCACTTTTTCTTTCCTCTGTACAGTAATAACTGTCACATTCTGAATGGTCCCCAAAAATATGACGGGGACTATTAATTATGTCTTTTTGAAGATTTTCGATTTTATTTGAATTTGATCCGTTGTTCTGTTGTCTGTGCGTCACAGCAGAACGTACAGCGGTTCTTAACCTTTTTAAACGGTCCATATTTAAAAGTTTGCGTTCACTTAGAGGAATGGTGGTATCTTTTTGAAGTTGTAAGTTCTTTCCATTGTAATTTCTCAACAAATGGTTTGTGCACTCAATTTTTTGTATAGGTACATCAGCATAAGGACGACTCTCTAGGATACTTTTATAGGTACTAGAGTCCCCATCTGCAATTAAAGTTTTATATATTAGATTCCGTTCTTTTATAGAATTCTTGAACCCTTCAACCAATATCGCTTGCTCCATGCTGGTAGACGATCCTGAATGATTTTTAGTGCACTTATGAGTTTTTGGGGCCTGTCTTTTTTTGCTCGCACGGGCGCAAATCACACAGTATTTATTGCGAACCCCAATGTGTAAAACTTTACCACTATGCTCTCCTATAATGGCCGCAACACCAGAAAGCGCAGAGTAATTATTTTTGTAGGAGCGTTTTCCCCAACATGCATCCGCTTCGACCGGTATCATTGCAAGACCTGTATTATTAATATCGCCACGTGATTTTGCCGCTTTAATTTCCTCTTTGGCAGCATTTAACATTGTTTCTTCGGCTGCAGTCTTCCACATATCAGAAATAGCATCATGTGTTTTACTATATAACCGAAATGGCATTGTTGGTAAATCTATAGATGCAGTGAGCTCATTTAAGTTCGACAGACCAATTCCCGTAATTATTGCACCTGACACAGCTCCAGCATTAACGTCAAGTCTTGATTGTTCCTCGGAGTCTGAAGTTTTCAATATGAAGCTTGATCCACAAAACATACACTTCAAATTAAATTTAGATATAAGACCTACTTTTTTTTCTTTTTCTATTTTAAGATAGTTTAATTTGCAGCCGAAATTCTCACTGTGCTCACTTATAGCCACCAACTGACTCCAAAAATATTGGAAATCGATTATTCGCCTGCCTTCTACTAGGTAATCTTCCTAAAACAAAAATAATAATATTATGAATATTTAGTAGATACTTAAAAAAATATGGAAATTTAAAAAATATAATAAAATATTTACAATTGGTTGAGAAACTTCCTTTGGTATGTCAGATTCAGTTTCTTCTTCAAGAAACTCTTTGTCCTGTTAAATGAAAGAAAGAAATATTATTATACTGTATTCTACAAGTAAAGCCCTTTCATTCGATACCCATATTGACGGGGTTCTTAAAAATATATATTTCTGATTCGCCATTACGTGGCAGCGGCCATCTTGTATTTAGAATGATACAGCTGTATTCTACTAGTCAAGCTCTTTCATTTGATACCCATATCAAGGGGTTTGTAAAAGAAATCATAATCCGACATTTTGTTGCGGCGGCCATCTTGGATGTATAATATTATTCAATACATGTTACTGTATTGTTATCAGAACTAAATTAATAAATAAAACTTACAATTTCCATTATCGAATTGGATTCCTTTGAACATGTACCCAAAACAGCCTCAGTATTAATGGTAGTATTTTCTTCAGCACGATTTATCCTGTTTCTCATTCTAAAATACAATAAAATATCTGTTATGTTTATATCTTTAACTACAACTATGTATATATTGCAAAATTAGATATTAAAACAAAAAAATCGCCTGTATAAACTAACAAGTACCAAATATTAATTTACTAACAAAAATTATTTATAATAATTTTACGACACTTTATCCCATCAAAATCTAAGTGCTAGTTTGAAAGATCCAAATAATCACGTAAAAATCATGCGCGTTAGCATGCCGCGTAACGCTCTTTCTCAGTTTATGATCGATATATTATTTTAAAATACTGATCCAATTTTTATGAAACTTTCGTGTTAAACCATTACAAAAATAATTTTGTAATCCTACTTTTAGTTTTGAGGAAGTGGACAATAATCATACATAAAAACATTCACACACTTAGAATTTCTGATATCCAAACAGAACATAATAGCTGAACTGAATATTACCCGTTTTTGATGATATTATAGATACAAACAGGTGAACTTGAGAATCTTTTTTTAAAAATAAATTCTTACCTCGCTTCTGTTGCTTTCTGTATGGCTGCATAATTATGACGTTTCCTTTTTTTAACACAGTGATAAATGGCATTTTTTCGTCCCATTGCTAATACTAAAAATACAGAAATATGTTGTTATTGTTATATACAATGCATCAATACTAATATTACTCAACAAAAATAAACACTTAAAAAATACTCACGCGATCAAAACGTTGTGGTCGTACTATGAACTTGCGTTTATGCGTCTCGCGGTCGGAAAATCGGGGCGCAGCAAAACTGACACAGGTCCTACCTCGGTAAGCGCTCGCGCCGTACTGATCGGCGCGCTTTTTTTTTTTTTTTTTTTTTTTTTTTTTAGAAAGGATATGTGCTGTTGGTCTATAACTGACCTCTACAGCGTCACCGGACGGTGGGGCGGGCGCAAAAGCGCTCCGCCGCAATGCGTGACGCAGAAGGCGCACGCCAAGGTTAAGTTTTTGGCCACTTGCTCAAGGGCACCCAGGGGGTACGAACCTCGGCTTGGACAGTTGCCATTGATTACTTGGGGAGTATCGAACTAAACACCCCTCGATCTCTACTGTTAGGTAGTGATCGAGAGGGCCCTCATGAAATGGCTGGAGCCCTTTAAATGAATTGCATAACTGACCACCGATTCGGAATACACCTTCGAGAAGAATCGGCAAGAAACTCGAAGGCGAATAAAGTCGAAATTAATTACGGGACCTTCGACCTCGCATCCGGCGAGGTCGGTGTCTGTGTCTAATTGTGTTGAAAGATGGTGAAGATGACGGAGTGGGCGAATCAATCGCTGCCTGCACTGCGGCAGCGATTTCATCGTCCGGATCGCTCAAGATGTCTCTAGGGCGTCTACGAAGGGGCCGTGCGTCTGTTGTCGCGTCTGTCGTGTAGTCAGAGGCCTGAACTACTAGAGGGTTGGGGTGATGAAGTGCCGCGTCAAAGTAGCGGCGAGAGGCATTTTTCATATATTGAACAATCGAGGGAAGCTCGAGATCACTGTGCAGGTCGATGTTCCTCTGATACCAGGGGGCATCTAATGCACCGCGAACGAATTTATTTTGTAAAATCTGAAGTTTCTCTAGGGAGATGCGGGAGGCGTGAGCAAATGCTACGGACGAGTATGTCATTGTCGGTCGGACGCATGATCGGCGCGCGCCTGTACATCGTAATTTATAGTAAATTTAGAATAATGCTAAATATTTTTTTATGTCTTATCAAACAGAGGGAATTTCAATAAAAAATAAGAATCAGATTCACTTAAGAACATTATTTATTTTAATATAGTATTTTGTTTGAAATTACGCTTTATTTGAAGCAAAAAAAACGTGGCAAACTGCCGGTATAATTCGGGGTAATTAGCGGAATTTCTTCTTTTTTTTTAATGATACTGTGATGAAAAAACTATATTCTAATACATTATCTACCTAGAGATGTATATGCCTGATGTATAGGTTTTTTTATCAGTCATATTGATGATTTTTTATAAAAGATTTAGGAGTCTGAAGATGACTGTTTGTTTTAATTTTCGTAAAACTAGGTGCGAAAGATTGACCACTACAAAATAAATAAAGTAGTATTTGTAAATGTGGAACATTGAATATCAATGCAATAGATTGTTCTATTTTAAACAATTTTTTAATATTGTCAAAGTCGTTTCTAAGATGGTAAATTAAGCGCTTGAAATATAAGATTATCGCGCGAAAACGTGAAATGGCTCTTAAGTCCCAGCTAGTTAAGCCATGTCAGAGGCCCTCGGGCCTGACAAATTCTGACAGCATTGGCCAGCACTACCTCAAACAACAAACAAACAACCAAGTAAACCGCACTCCCACGGATCCAAAGTTTTAAATTTATAAAACGTTTGAAAACTCTTCTTTGTGACTTTTGTGGTATCCCTTTGTTTCGCATAACTTTTTTAATACTAATTTACTCTGGCATAATGAGTTAGGCATAACTTTTAATGACATATTATTCATTTTACATAAACACTATTTGGCATACTGTCAAGGTAGGCATAATGCTCTTTTGGCACAGCTTTTGGGACATATTATTTTGGACTACTGTGACAGTAGGTTAAAGTGCGGCGGGCTGGCCCTTGGGCCACCCGTAAAATGCGAACATGTTTTATATAAGTAGGTACGTAAAATAATTTAATTTAAAGTTATTTCACTCGCGGTGAATAATGTTTTTGTTATGCTACTAAACAATATGCTTGTGTATCGTTATGCTAATTTTAGATATGGTAAACACGGTTATGCCTTAACATTTATGCGTAAATGTTATTATGCTTGCACATTTTTAGGATAAGTAAAATTATGCCACACTAAATTATGAAATTATATTTTATGCGTATCGATAGAGAACCCTTTTTTGTCCACTAAGACCGTAGTCGGATTTTAGTTTTTGGACTTATATTTTATGTAATAGTTTTTAGTTGCAACACATAACCCTTCGTTTGATTCGCCGTGGTAATATTATTAAACGAATCCAGTCAAGACTGGATTCGTTTAGTAATATTTGTCTTTTTTATCTCAGCACGTGTCGTTTCGGAATATCCAGTTGGTATTTTCTTATATCTTCTATGCCAACAAAACAGGAGGTATACCCACACTACTCACACTATCGCACTAATTATTATAAAGTTTGTTTTTTGTTGTTTAATTTTGAATATGTGTTAAATTTAGTTAGTTTTAGTATTTAGGACCTTGGGTGGATAAATTGGGCCGCTGTAATGCACACCCGAAGGTATAAACTCTGATAAACTCATTTCTGCCCAACCTCCTTTGAAAAGGAAATGTAAAAGGAGTGTAACGGGAGGAAGGATCTTTGGATGGATAGATCACCCACCAATAGAAGTAAGGGATTAGTGTAATCGGGTTAATGAATCTATTGTTCTCATTGAAAAAAGTTTCATACAATATGCTCCGTGGATAAATGAAGCAAAATTGAAATATGGTGACATTCAGGAAAAGAGACTTAATCTTAGGTGATCACTTTAATCAATTGTAATGGAAGGTATTTAAGGACTTAATCAACTAAAGGACATCTTTAGTGAAGCTTCCATGTGTCTGGCATAATACAATTATGCTAAACCCGCCAAGAGTGTACGAGTGTGTTAGGCCACCCGTACATTTATTTTATATCATTTGATACCTAACTACTTAGTATTATTATTTCTTCTGTGACTAATGTTAGTTACGACATCTTCTTTACTAGCTGTGCTCACAGCTTTGCCCGCGTGGTCATTTCATTTAAAAGTAACATATTAGGTACGTTTTATTCTGGATTGCGGCGGAGCGCTTTCGTGCCCGCCCCACCGAACGCGTGACGTTCGTTTCGGTGACGCTGTAGAGGTCAGAGACAAAAGCATATATCCAACTTAAATAAAAAAAACATTTTTTCCAAGACCAAAGTTACCCATTGAATTACTACCAAATATAACGTACAATTTACTACATCGATATACCAAACTGTTTTTTGTTTGTTTGGGAAGTTTTAACGCGATAATGGCGACCGTGGGGCGCAACTAGTTTCTTCATAATCCGTGCAGCCGCCATAAAGTTTTTTAATCGATTGCTCGGCTTCTTATCATCGGATTAAGATATCAAGTACCCCAGTTTTTAAGTCAAAACCTAAGCTATCCAACACAAAACGCGATGTGAAAACCGCATCGCTATTGGTCAAGTAGTTTTTACGTGATGCGCGAACAACCGAACTGACAGACACCATCTAAAAAAAAACTTGTTCAGTAGCGTATTTTAAGTCCTCTACTTAGACATTTTTTTCAGATCTTTATTGTACATACTTTTTGTAACTTACTGCTTTATTATAAGTATAGATGGGGATCGTCTTATCATTACTCGTATTGATAAAGATAACTTTGACATTTGACTCAATAACTGTCTCGTCTTCGTGATCATACCTAATACCGGTATGACATAATCTAATACCAGACTAGATTTATGTGTACCTACATATAAGTACTAAGTATTTTGTTATGTGCTACACTTAGGTATACTAACATAGACTGCATGGTTTAAAAGTTTATAATGATTATGTGTATTAGTGACTCGCCCCGGCTTCGCACGGGTAGAGCTCACATCGCGGCATATTCCTTACTTTTAGCACAGAATAAATAATAGTACAAGTACTTTTAGCATTTTTATACCCGACGTAACTTCTAAAAAAACCGCCAGTAAGCGTAATTCAAAATCTTTGGCAGCAACGGTTTTTTACCATAGACAACTGCATTATTACTCATGTACTTTTTGACAGTTATTATTTCGTTTCGACGGCAATGTGTCATTCCGTTCCTTATTTCACTTAGGCAAATTTTTGATACCGCGGGTACTTGTACTATTATTTATTCTGTGCCTCGGGTAACATTAATGCAGTTTTCGTAGGGATCACATTTTTTTTGAAAAATAAACTGCTGCCTATGTTGTAATGTAGCTTTCTATAGGTGAAAGATTTTTTGAGTTTACATCTATTACAAACATACAAACAATCAAACCTTTCCTCTTTATAATATTAGGGTAGATAGTTTATGTTAGACTAGTTCTCCCTGAGATAGGTATATGGTACCTCGCAAATGTCAGTTTTTTTCAAAATAACAAAAAATCTCTATAATTTAACTAGGTAAACATACGCGCATGCGTCACGCGTAATCATACTGTCACATTAATTTCTTGTAAATACAGCATTCAGAATGGCGGTAGCGAGTCTGCGAGCTGTTGTCCCCACACTAGCCGGGCAGTGTTAAACCGATACTCAAGAAAATAGGCCGTACGGGCACAGAATATATACACTAAGTACGGGCCTTTGTCTACGCGATCGTGAAAAAGAAAAACGAAAGTATTTTTTTTATTAATTCGTATTTTGAATAAACTTTTAAGCAAAAGTAATTAGTTAAATCTGGCGTTGTTGTGCCCGTGAAATAATTCGTGCTATAGTTTCGTCGGTTTTCAGCACCAACACGGACTTTATAGCATAAGGTAAGCTATATTATTATTTTTTTTTTTTTTTTTATTTATTATAGAAAAATTTACTTTAAAAAAAAACACTTTATTCGGGTATGATGGTTGAAATAAAAATATGTTTATAACATTTGTTTTCAAATCCGGATGAACCGTATTTATTAGTTAATCGGATTTATCAGGCCAGCATCCGACATAATCCGACATCATTACCCATTCATCCATTCCATCCAATGTATACCCATTGGCATATACTTCACTGTGGGTAGGGATAAAAATAAATATCATCATCATCATCCTGTCAGTCCATTGCTGGCCTCTTCCAAAGCACGCCACTGAGCCCGATCTTCGGCTCTTCTCTTCCAACTGCTGCAAAATAAATAAATTCAGGACAATTCACAGGGTATTACACTGCATCTCAGCAGGCATGAGGGAATGACAGTCTGGGATACACTTTGGTCACGTCACGAATACCTACCTCACCTATTGAGGTTTATATTTGGTCTACGTTTTCACGAAAATAACTTGGTAGGAACTTTCCAACCTCACCAAAGTAGTATCAAAGGATTGAACAATGGGTGTAACCGTGTAAACATGCGATAGCTTAGGTAGGTAGGTAATCGTAAAACAATGTGAAGTGCTCAATTGCTCATAACAAAACAAATATCGCCATATTTTAATAACAAGGTTGACAAACAATAATTAAAGTTTAGAGACGAAAAAACAACGTCAAAAGGGAATGAAACAAAACACTACTTACTTAAGTAGGTACCAAATAAATACCTACTTATATTACTTATTTTGACATTAGGTAGGTAGTTTGACCTTTAACAATTTAAAGGGTTTTTTGTAAGTTTTTTAAGCTTTCCTCATTCTTGTGTTTTTTCGCGTGTTAATGAGTAATATTGGTGGAATATTAATCATTAGGTTTTCGTTAACGTGTATACGAGTGTAGGCAAAGGCTAAAATTCAAAAAACGCGACTCGTTGTGATGTTTTCAAAACTCTCCAGGAAGTTTCTGTAAAACGTCCGCAATTTCACTGATTCGTGACTTTGTCAATTTTATTATTGACTGTGACGTGACAATACTTACAAATACTAAACTTGACATTGGCGAAATTGCTAGGCCAGGGCCTCTACAGAAGCCATTATGATAAAAAATGAGCCGTTACGGGCGCCTGGCAGATGTATAAACACAAAAAAATAAATTAACTACAACAACGAGCAACGTATTGAACCACACTCTCTCATTGGTCAAATGTGAATCAGCAACATGATCTATACTTACTTTTCGCTTTAATACCATAAGCACAGAATAAATAATAGTACAAGTATGCCATAAGTCTGGTTGGTCCAACGGGAGACTGTTCGGCCGTCAGTCTGTAGTACCAGAGTTCAATTTCTAATTGCAGGAGTTTACATTTTGCACATAAATAATATATGTGATGGCTTATAACTTGATTGTAGCCCAGCTGAGGCGGAAAGAGACCACGAGCAGCGCGTCGCCACGCCCGTGGCGAAGTGTCAAGAGTCGTCGTTCGTACTACCGTGCCATTAGATGTTTACACATCAAAAAAAGATGAAGAACAATTTAATGTTTTTAATACCTACGTAGTTTATATTTTCATTGGCTACTACGTGCCACCAGCGTCGTCACCGTCGTCGAGTCATAAAATACACGCAATCACAAATTATAACAAGTTGTAATATTATTTGTAGGATCTAGTGTTTATACTTGAAACCAGGAAGTTTATCAACATTTTGAGCATTTTTCAACCGCAGTTGAGTTGGATAATGTACCTACAGCAATTTCCTAGCCATACGATCTAGGAGCTCATAATCTAATCTCTATAGCTAATCTTCTAGCTAATAGGCAAGGCCTATTTACAAGTAGGCCTTCTCAGGTAGAGCCTTGTGTCTAGAGATCTCCCGGAGAACGTAGATCTGCCATCTGGTAGGTAGATCTATAAAATTATCTGAATTTATCGACGAACTTGGGACAGCTTCGCTCGGATGGAAGCTTGTAGACCCTGGTGGAATTAAAGTGAATTCTAAAGTTGTGTTTTTTATGATCGTAAAAAAAGTCAAACTGCGCCATAAAAACGAAGTGGCTCGGTTTTAAATTAAATATTATATTTGTTTTATTCAAATTCACATGTAAATTAAAGATTATACGAGATACCAAAAATCAACTAATAGATTGTGTCAAAAAACTACTGAACCAGTTTGGATGTAAATTATCTGGAATTATACTGAAGATATCATAAAAATCGGTTCAGCATGCCCTGGGATATTCTTGTAGAAGTCGAATAATAAAAACAAAAGGTATTTTTTTCCAAAATGGCAATGGCTTTGTTCATGCCAAACGCGCGATCATGCATGAGCATAGGAAAAAAATAACTAAACCGTGCCGTGTTACATTTTCAATTTCGCGTTCATTACGAACTATACGCATATTGTTTGTCGATTTAGTTATTTATTATGCACTAGCTGTGCCCCTAGGCTTAGCTCGCGTATTCAACGATAAAAGATCTCCAATATGTTTTGATGTGTTAGCGAATACAACCAATATACCAAAAATTTAATAAAAAGTACGATTTCACTTACCTTTTTCCGGAATGAATGTATTTTAAGTTTATCTCTGTATTGTACATACAGTACATCGTAACACCTATGTTCAAAATTTCATTAGCATATGTTAAGCCGTTTTGGACTTCCGATTTTCCCGCGCGATTTTTCTCATTTCCGGGATAAAAGATACTATTTTATGTGTATAATATCATATTAATCGGTTTATCCGGTTTGATGTGAAAGCGAGTAAAACCTATTTACCAAAATTGACCCGTTTTACAGTATGAAATTTCAATTTTCCGGGAATAATGTTTCTTACATTGATCTCTGTATTGTACAGCACCTAGAGTACCTACCTATATTTAAAACTTCATTTTAGCTGTTTAGATGTGAAAGCGAGTACCTAATCGTCATTTTCCCGTTTTGCCGTGTCAATTTCTCCGGGATAACAGGACACTATGTTGGTCTCTGTTGTATATAGTACTACATACAAAATTTCATCAAAATCCGTCCAGCCGTTTTGGCGTTAAAATTCCAATAAATAAAAAACATACTAACCAACAAACTAACAAACAGACAACGTTTCACTTTTATATATTTGAGGAATAGGGTTGAGGATACCTAGCGTAGGTAATGACGATCCTTGGCCAGTCTGTTCTTATTTGCAGCTGTGGTTTTCGGTGTGAGCACTGCCATCATACATCCAAGCAATAGGTATCTCAATTAAACTATTACTTGAGACATTTTGGCCACCCACTACAAGAGCCATTCTTTCTTTAACGCACCTAAATTACCCTTAATTAATTAATGGCGACCACTCACAAGGCACTCACGCACAAGCAGTGTTACCATGATTGAGGGATTGTAACAAAATATGAGGAGATCTGAACTGCCACTGTCTCGCCAATCTCTCATACTCTAGTATGAGAGATTGGCGAGACAGTGGCCAATCTGTCATCATTATTCTTCCTTGTAGATCAAACAGGTTTGTTGCATTGACTGGCACTCGTCAGCCTGCTTTGTATCCAAGTTCAGTGAACCATGAGAATTACAAATGCAGATTAAAGCTGCATTGACGCAACGCTTGGCAAACCTGGACCTCCATGAATTGGTTTTATGGGGACATTAAAGTTTAAGGACCCGGTAATTTAAATCTTTTTACGAGCATAAAAGGTCATTGTACCTTTTGACTTTTCTGTCTCATTACCTTTTGAATGTAGGTACCTATAATTTCCATTATATGAAAATATTCGCCGGTTGGTATAAAATATGCCAGTGATAATAAAGAATTTGACACTTTATAGCCCTATCGAGATAATAATGTAATAATGATAACAAGCAAATTACATGTTATGTCGCCAGTGCCATTCAATATTAACGTTCAGTCATCTGTATATGTATAGTGGTAGGTGGTAGGTAAGTCTCTTCCGCAAGAGTTTAACAAACAAACATACATACAAACTGAGAGACTTCCATTCGCTCGGTCAAATATTTTACGTAGACTTTAAGAGTGGGGCGCGCACTTTTAGTCCGGATGATCTATATAATTTTTATCGAGTCATGTTAAAAGATCTACATTAATAAAATGTATCACAGTTCACAGTACACATACGGAATGTAGTATATTTGTACTATGGTTGTATGGACAGTCAGATTATCGTTATCTCGTAGTCTTTATCTCGCAGATAGACCGGGACGATTGTACGCTGATAAAACACTCAATAGAACATTTACTACTACTAATTATTCTATGAGAATAGATGCGAACTTAGGTAACTCCCGTCAAATAACAGAGAATAAATATTAGTAATACGGTATAGCTAGGCCTAATTCTATTTACTTATCGATTTCCATGGGAGGAGTTCTCAATTCGAGCTTATTTTGCAAACCGTGTTATCTCCGATATTATTCAACCAATTTTGATGATTATTTTTCTATTACTTTTTTTGTGAGTAGACAGACATCCAGTATGGTCCCATGTCCATATAAATTTAATCAAAATGTACCTAGGTAATTTTTAGCAAATCTATTTGAAATCTATTTTTCGATTCTAATAATTAATTTGTCAATTTCTTACAAGAAGTTCTTCTAAGGTTAGAGTTTGGTTTTCAGGGAAATTTAGAACCTTTTTTTATTTACGTAATAAGGTTCCTATTACCTCATGGGTGCACTTATAGTGGGAGATCAGGTCGTGATAAAGTAAGATGTTACATGGTCTGGTTATCTGGTTGCTATAACATTGCATGGGTTATATAAATTTTCATTTGTGCTTGTCTATTTGTAAAATTTTGATGTATAAATATCTAATGTACTTGTCCTAAATAGTTAAAATAACAATCTTGTTGACATCCTGTTGACCTAAAATATTCGTGCTCTGTATGCATTCATATATCCCTGTACCATATGTGTAATAAATGGATTTATTACACATAATATGCCTGTACTCTGAAAATTGAAAAATGCTTATAAAAGGTATAAAATATTTACCGAAGTTTTTCTGACCCTTTTCGCGTTTGCGTTGCGTATACGGTAAATTCTTTGCCCGAAGATACTTTTGAAGCAAAACTTCGTCAAAAAAAGCTTGGGACTAAAATATGCTCATTTGAAACCTTTTACATTAGCTGGATAAAAGTATTTTTATCTGGCAACGAAACCAATTCCAATTTCTTTCTCATTACGGAGTCTAGATTAGACCCTATTATAATTTTACGACACGAGTTGCGTGTCGCAAAAGAAACAGGAACAGAAGTTTTTTTTTTCATTTTTCAGTTAGGTACGTTAGTACTAATATATATATATTCTGTGGCTAGCTAGGTCAAAGGTAGCATGTTGTCAAATTAGGTTTCTGTGTTTTTATGACAACAGATAAAATATAATATTTTTAATACCTCTGGATGATGGATATCCATTACCATATCCAAAACTATCGGATATAAGGACTAAAAAATACTTATTGATAAAATTCTTACATAGTTAAATATTTAAACAGGACTTAATCGCGCTGAAAACTTAATATTTATTTACCTCCGAATGTGTTCGAATCGTGAAAGTTTAAAAGTTACAAAATACTTACAATCTACAGGTTTTTGATGCATAGTTTACCGAATCAAAATGTTTTTTGCTATCTTCTCAGCCCCCATAAAGCATTCTTGGCCCCGCAGCTTTCTTGATGTCTGTTTTTTATTTTTTATGTGAAAAATGCCAAAAGTCAACCTTTAAACTTGAATTTAAAAAAGTTATTAGTGTAGCCTCCAAAAGTATTTTTTATTTGAATGTGTGATGTTGTTTTCTCACCTCCCCCCTCCCTCTCCCCATATGTCTAAGAAACATTTCGATAATATCAGCTTTCGAACAGAAAAAACCGCATCAAAATCGGTCCATTCGTTTGGGAGCTACGATGCCACACAATCACAAACACGCGCACACACAAACACACACACTTTAGGGTGTGTATCACTGTGTGTATGTACACACAGTGATACACACCCTAAACTTATAACACCAGTCTCTTTGTTTAGGGGTTAAAAAACGTCACGAAAACAAAACAGAGCAACCTGTAGAGCATTTACGATATATTTTGTATCTTAAGATAGTATATTAATATACATTTTGTATCTGTTACGATATATTTCTTATCTTAAGATGATATCTTTTAATAAATTCCATATCGCTCGATATCTTAAGATACTGTAAGATGCAAATTTATATTATCTTCGCCGTTTGTGATGGTTCATATAAATTGTATGGCGAGCGATATTTTATCTTAAGATAAAATATTATCGTATCTTAGCCGTCTGTAACGCGTTTTAGGCAAAACACTTTCACAAAATACTTTCGTTTTCTACTGTCATAAAACTCATAAACTAATTTTCCCCCGTATTATGCTGAGATGGTCAGTATAATGCCCATGTTGTCGTTCAATCCCAAAAATCTTTCGTACCATCATCATCATCATCATCATCATGTCAGCCTTTAGAAGTCCACTGCTGAACATAGGCCTCCCCCAAAGAGCGCCATGACGAGCGATCTTGTGCCACCACCAACCACCGACTTCCTGCGATGGCTACAATGTCGTCGGTCCATTGTGTGTCATCTCCCCACACTTCGCTTGCTTGTTCGTGGTCGCCATTCGAGAACCTTTATTCCCCAACGGTTGTCGGTTCTGCGAACTATATGGCCTGTCCATTGCCACTTCAACTTGCAAACTCCGAGAGCTATGTTGGTTACCTTCGTTCGTCTACGGATTTCCTCATTTCGGATTCTATCACGTAGTGAAACACCGAGCATAGCTCTCTCCATTGCGCGCTGCGCTACTCTGAGCTTGTGTATGAGACCAATAGTTAGCGACCACGTCTCAGTGCCGTATGTCATCACTGGCAACACGCATTGATTACGACGAGAAGATATGGCATAATTTCAAATCAATAATTTAAAATTTACAATTTTTTTATTATTTTTTTAAATTTAATTTGTAATTTACAAATCTAATTGATTCATAATAATATTGAACCATTATTCCATATTGGACCAAAACAAACATTAACTTTGCCAAATTTTAACTCTCTGTCATGTACCGTTTTGCTCTGGGCAGAGAAAAGGATGAGAACATTCTGTACCGTTTTACCATTTTTAGTACGTACGGTGCATTAAAAATAATCAAATTCATATTATTTAAAACATACCTTTTCTCGTCAATAACTATATTTTCAGATTCGTAGGTACCTACGTGATCAATGAGCATATAATATAATTTGCTGATAATATTTCAATTATTTATCCAGTATTTATATCATTCATCGTCACGGAAAAATTTAGTCAATTCTTTCACTATCTTTAAATCTTGCAAATACACACGCACCGATCGTGATAAAAATATTAATTATCATTTTATATTAAGTTCAGGCATTGAACTATTTAAATATTACTGTATCAAAACTAGAATATGAAAGGGCATTAATTCAAAACGTCAATTTTGCCATCTGAATCACTTCATCGTTGTCATCTTTATCTTTATCAGCCTATTACGTTCCCATTCCCACTGCTGGGACATAGGCCTTCTCACAGAGAGAGGTGGACTGTAACTTTTCACAGAGAGAGTTAGACTGTCACTTCTCATAGAGAGAGAGGTGGACTGTAAATTCTCAGAAAGAGAGGTGGACTGTAACTTTGACTGCAAAATGTTACGCGCTGCACCACGCGCGTCTCTCTTGACTCCACTTGGTTTGGTTGGTTGGCTTATCTTCAACATTTATTTTTGGTCATAAATAGTTAAAGAACATAATTGTAAATTTTAAACTGCTATTATCGATTTTCTATAATATAATCACAAACTTCAAATTATACCCACTGATATCAAATTACATGGAATGCGATTACTTTTTCTGTATGTGTAGGTAACAATACCTACTAGCGTAATTTCATAATATGATAATTTAATGAAATTATCGGCCACATGCAAAGAAGGCCAATATACCTACTTGTATCATGTACGCACTGAACGATGTAATAAAAATAATATATTGAGCTCCATTAATTTTATAATTTTATTAGTGGATATTGCCGCTTCAACCGTACGAAGTATGGAGCTATAACTACTTAATTTATTTCATGATAGGTAGGTACAATAGAGATAGATAATATAGATTTGGTGTGGAATTGTCCCGAATATTATTATTATTTTTATTATCATAAACCTATGTACTTACCTATCCTGTTAGAATTATGTATTTTTTTCTTGACATGTTATCTGTTAGGGAATTTGAAATTATTAGAATTTGACATAACCAACAAGTTATATGAATCGTTTTTCTAATCATAACCATTTATTAATTACGAATATTGTTACATCTATCAATCAGATTAGTACAATAGTACTGGCATTCTTTACATAGTAAAATTACTAGATTTCCCGCCCGCGACTTCGTACGCGCATACTACTGTTTATCGCGAAAAAAGTATCCTATTTTCTTCTAGGATATTACAAACCAATGCAAAAGTAGGTATAGCACCAATGCTCTCGATGTTTTTTGACAGACTTGTTATTTCGATTCCATGGCAACCCTGTGGCAACGAAATAACGGAACGGTTAACGGAACGAATAACGGTTGCTATATAACCATTCCTTACAAGTAAGTAATCAACATTCTCCAGTTTTCCCGCGGAAACTTTCAATTTTCCGGGATATAAAGTATCCTATGTTTTATTCTAGGCTATAAGCTGTCTTCATTCTAAATTTAATCAAAATCGGTCCAGTCGTTATCGCGTGAAAGCTCCCCAAACAAACAAACAGACAACGTTTCACTTTTATATATTGGTATGGATAATAATTTGTCTGTGTTTAATGACATTCTAGAGGAGGAGGTTCTCAATTCTACCGTATGTTATTTGTACTCGTTTCCCGAAGAATCGATAACCATTGGGGTAGACGAGTTCTCGAGTGCAGACCACGTTTAGGCAAACGTAGTGTACGACGACCTGCGAAAAACTGCTGGCAGAAAATGGATGAGGAGAGCTGAAGACTGAACCTGAACTCAGTGGCCTGCATTAGAAGAGGTCTACGTCCAGCAGTGGACAAATATATGCTGATGATGTTGATGGTCACTCATTTTATCTACAGGATTTCTGAACCGATATTAACGTTGTTTTATTTAGAAGAGTAGGTAGACCTTCATAGCTTAACTCGATGAGGTTATGAAATATTTTTTCTCTAACCTGTTTGAGACACCATAATTACCCCTGAACACCCCCAGGTGAACCATGCGCCGTCGCTGAGCGACGGCAGATACAAATTGTATCTACAGGATTTCTAAACCGATATTAACGTTGTTTTATTTAGAAGAGTAGGTAGATCTTCAGAGTGATCCCGTAAAACATACATCGAAATTGGTACAGTTGTTTTTATTTTTAGCTAAATTCATTTAATGTCCTTTATTATCGTTACGCAATGCGCACTGCGTTTTATAAATAGGTAGGTACACTATTCAGATCAGAATGTTAGCACTCAATGACTTCGTTGCCTATCAGTTTATCGGTAATACGCCTACTAAAAGCGCATTGCACCTACTTTAATTACTTTTACATACTCAAGTGCATTATGATTTTTGTAATGCAAATGAATTTTATTGTTGTTTCACTATTAGATGGCTATCTAAATTAATTACTCATACGTTTATTAAATTAATTTAATTTGTTACATAGAAAAGTACTTTTTTCCCAAGTATATAAGTACCTACAATATAATATTATGTTACATTTTGGGCTATTTGGAATTTGAGATTACGTTATCAACAAATCCCAAAATAAACCACTTGACAGACAAAAAGAGTGTTTGAAAGCTGCACAACAACACGAAAACTGACAATATTTCAAGATAACGCTATCATTTTATCGCAAAGATTTGTCTCCTGGGATAATGCTGTTTTTTCATAACCCTCCACTCGAGAATATGTCAAGATTATTGTGAAAAAAATATTTACCTAGATTGCAGTTCTCTTTACAATGTAAATAAAACATATTGTCGCGTTTAATTTTCGAACTCGGGTTTTTTTAAAACAAGTCTTGTATTACAGCATTGATTTACAAAAAGTTAATTGTTTTTTTATTCGGGATGTTTGGCATGGGATATTCTGGAATGGGAATGGGGTCGAGTGCGCTGACCGTACTGACTTTCCCGGTTTTAGGTCCGACGGTGATCGCCGGTTTGGTCGCAGGGAATATGATGTCGTGCACGCAAACAACGATGGTAAATATTGACAATAATTCAATAGACGTGTTGAAATTTATAATATTAAACTATTTTGATTATTTTATGATTTTGATTAATATGAAGTTGATTTAATTGTTTAATGATTTGGTTATTGTGTAATTTTTTGTGTTTTTAAATTAAACATTTTTTTATTCAACTAAATCAATTAAATAGTATTTTTTCAACAATTTACCAAGATGTGACGCAACTTTGATCACAGAATAGGTACCTACCTACCTACATAAAAGCATTAATTATTTGTCTGCCTTTCTCTACTTTAAAATAACCTACGAGCTTGATTACTTAGGCATTCTAGGTAACCAGGTACTACCTAGTTTTCAATTAACTCTTGAGAGTTGAGGAGAGCTAGCTTGACTATAAAAATAGCTCTTACATTTGCCCACATTATTGCTTTTCTAAATTTACAACAGTAGTAAAACATTATTGCCTGATATGAAACCAATCACATACATTCCTATCTATGTAGTATGTATGTAGGCTAGTAGTAAAGGCTAGTATTTATGTAGCCTTTGGCAAAGGCTTATTTGATGATGATGAAATTAAATTGACCAAACTATATCATTAACATTTAGGTATATACACTAAAAGGTAGGTAAGAAGGTAGGTTCCACTGCTGCAGCTGCTGCTCGCTCCCTCAATTTTTACGAGAGAGATAATGGGGGAACTTTACTATGGAGAGAAACACACCACTCTAAATGTTATTTTCTTATCGGGGCACGGATTCCCCAGGTGTGTGTTTGTTTGTTTGTATTGGCTATTCCAGTTTTGGTCAGACTTTCACATTCATACACATTGGTTTCACGCGAATCACGCGATTCCGCCCATGAAAAATAATATCCTTCTCTTTTTATAATAGCAAAAACCCCTATCAACTTCGGCAATTAAAAAAAAATAAGTCGTTTTATTTTCTCTACACAGGCAACATTACTAATTTCGGCCTTGAAAGTGACACTGACACTGGAAAAGCGTGCTGCAGTCAATGTCAGATCTGTCTGACTGACATCCGAATTATTATTCCTATCGATCGCCGTACTGTTCAACAGCTGTTGAATGTTTTGCTAATTTTTAACCACGTAACGTAAACAAAGCAGTTTCTGTGCGCAAAACAAATGGTGTAGACGTGTCTAGTGATACTTATCCATGCAAAATGAGATCATCCCTGTTTCGACGGAGAGTTAGCGACAGCGGGGAGACAGAACCATTACTTTCAGCGATTGTTGCTGCTGTCCCGAGCACAAACTTTCAAAATGAGGTACTTTCTATGTGAATGTGAGCTTCCTCAAACTCTAAAGACTAAACCTACACGTTTTCAGCAACTGCTATTCGATTTTCCATTTTGTTTTATTTTAGAACTTCTTAGTACCAAAATAGAAATAAACTGATTTTATGTTTTTTGTATGTTCACTTTTGAAAAGGTAGGCCTTCAGTGTGGTCCCATATACATTTTCATCAAAATAGTTTCAGAAGTTTTTGTAGCTATACCATTTGATTTTCGACTCAAAGAAATATTACATTAACTTTCTTTTTTTCCGTTTTCAAGCTGAATATTATCTTAGTTAGGTACCAATACAAAATTGTAGTCAGAACATACAGCACAATCCAATATAGTGTATATGTAGAGAAAATAGTAATATCTATACCAATGATCTTTATGACAACGTGACATACCTACCTTGCCTGACAGACATTACAGACAATGAACTGCAAACCAGTTTACCTATAAATTTTAAATTTGGAGGAAATTCTCCTTGAGTATTCTAGAGATGCACTAAGTAAGGATTTGCTCACAAAGCTGTGGGATGGGGAAAAATAATATAGCTGCTAATAGGTATACAAAAGAAACAATTGATTGTTCTTTCCATTTTCACAGCCTTGATTTTCATAAGCTGTCATGCGCAGTAATTATGTCAGCTACAGAGCAATGTTGAATTTTAATGAGATCTCTTAGACTATTTTAAACAACAATTTGTAATAACTTGGTTTGTTGTTGTAGTGCTGTCGTCTGGTGTCAGATTTTTTTAAGCCACCCGAAGGCCTCTGATATCTGTCTTAACAACTGCTATTAATCAATAGCACGTTAAGCTGTCTCTTAACGTTCCCTTCGAAGAATGGAGCAATTAAAAACCCCACATAACATAGAACAGTAATTGGTGCTTAGCCTAGGACCTAACCCAATATAGTTGGATTCTAAATCGCACTAGTAAACCGCTAGACTATCATCGCTTCAATTACTGAGATTTAAGTACAAAACAAATAAGCAGATGAAACTGGATGTTGAATTTTCCATTTAACATTCGGAAATGTACGTTTAGAAAGGTGCTTATTCTTTTTACATCATACTCCAGTTTATTTAATTAAAATGCGAATCTTTGAATAGTTTGTACTTGGTGCTCGGGCTCTTTTCTGCAATTAGGCCGGATGTCGCCTCTTTTTGCGTGATGTCTTTCTCTTTGAATACCTAGTTATTAAAACATAGAAACAATGCAATTCTGCTAATAATGGCCATGAAGATTTGTTTATGATTGTTATAATTTTTAATTAATGGTGTTATTGTTAGATAGAGTAAGCTGAGTCAGCTATGGCCTCCAAACTTGCTTGCTTGTTGTATGAGTTCTGGACTCTGGTGTCAGAGTTTGTCAGGCCACCCGAGGACACAACTGTGCCTGGCCTGGACTATACAGGCTTAACCTGCCCTTTAAACATGCAGCAATGGAAGGTCGCACACTTTAGAAAAGTTATAGAAAAAGTTAATTAGCGAAAACTAATTGCTAACAGGAAATATATTACAAAGAAATCAGTCATTTTATTTTTCATTTTTATTAACTCCCACAGTGGGAGCTTGCACCTTTGTACTTTGTAGTGTATATTTTCTGTGCCAATGTGAAGTTGATTTGTAGGTCTTTTTAATTGAGTTCATAATCGACAGTTGAACCATTCTCCAAATCCAAAGCTTTAACATAAGATGCCATAATGACTATGTATAATCAATGCCGTTGATAAACATAGTTACTATGGCACTGGCACAAATTACCTGACAATGAATTTATAAAGCCTATAAACTTCATTGCCTTTAAAGTGACATAGACATAGATGCCACTTAGCCTCGAAATAAAACTAAATATAAAATCTTTCAACTTTATGTTACCAAAATGCGTTGTCAATTTTTACACATACAAATAGATAACACTCACGATCGATATGATTAATAAGGCAAAAACGATACATAAATAGAACAAGGTGATCTTTTATATGTCTTTGTGATTTTAGCATTAACGCCTGCGAGAATCTTTCCACACAGTGGCACGGATGATGCAGGTTCGATTTCCGTCCGTGATCCAAAAATATATTAGATGTGATCTTTTATGTTTGGGGTGCCTATTTAATGTGACCTTTTATGTTTGTGGTGCCTATTTGAAGATACTATTTGACATTAGCATTGTTGCCTGCTTAGCGAAATCATATTTTATAACTTTTCTAAAGGAAACATTTGAATTACGGATGGAACTCAAACCCGCACAGTCCGTGCCTCTGCACAGCACATGATGTTAGCCAACTAAAACATTGTAACCACTACGATAATAAACATTGCACATTTTCAAAGTGGAATCACATTGAAAATGATTTTTTATCTATCATAATAATAAAATTAAAAAAAGTAATATAAATGTATCTATTAAGATCCGTCTTATTATTTATTTTATTCCATTAAGAATGGGGACGGTAACGCCAAATAGACAGACCATTTTATTTTCCGCGCGACTTCTATTCTAAATTCAAATGTTTCAATCAGTGTTTTCGTTTTTCAAAGAAGTTTTGTTGTATAATTAGATAGATAAACTATTTAACCTACCTTAAAATATTTTAATAACACCAAAATAAAAACATAACAAACACCTACATGAAAACATAACATACATCATATTAGACTATACAGAAATATTATATTATATATTTAATATTTCTGTATAGTTAAATATTTGCATAGATATATTAAATTTATTTTAAATAGTTAGTAGTTAGTTACTTAGTTTACTATATACATAAAAGTTAACGTAATATTAGTAAGTTTTAATAATACTAAGATATTTTCAATATTATTGTAATTAAGCTTAGCATAATTATTACACTGCCTGGTTAGCTTAGAACATTAGTATTTGCTACACCCTAGTTAACAGGGTACATCTTTAGACATAAGGCTATTGTATGTGTGTGCAATAATAATAAATAAATAATTAAAAATCTATAGATAATGTTTACTATGTACACGTTCGTGCGTGCGTAATCGCGCGCAGCTGAAATAGAATAGACCTTTTCTATTTCAGCTGTGAATTTTAATATTTTAAGGTAGTTAAATAGTTTATCTATCTAATTATTAACAACAACAAAAATCGCAAATCAGTTAATACTTTAAACAGATTTCTATTTCGTAAAAGCTACTTAGTTCTTTTGAAAAACGCCAACTCTTAGAAACATTTTAATTTTGAGTCCCGTCCCCGTCCATAATCCAATTTGAAGCATTAAAAGATATCAGCAGCTGCTAAGATCCACACAAAAGTATTTTCTTTTTAATTTCAAACGTTGTCTTATAGGCAAACTTCTATGATAGTCTTTTTAAGCGTTGTCAACTAACTTTTATCGTTTTATTTCCAGCGCGCAGGCGGCACAAACGGCAGGATGGCGGACATCGGGGTGTCGTCGGCTGAGCTGGTCGACGGGCGAGGCGAGGGGGGCCGTAAACTACCCCAGTACATTGCGGCGCTCTCAGGTATGTATCACGTGATCACATCATCGCTGGAAACCGTCAGATGTTGAACATAGGTATTCCCCCATAATAGAGTTTGCCATAATCACCATAATAGAGTTTGTCATAATCACCATAATAGAGTTTGCCATAACCACCGTAATAGGGTTTTCCATAATCAACATAATAGGGTTTGCCATAATCACCGTAATAGGGTTTGCCATAAAAACCGTAATAGAGTTTGACATAGTCACCATAATAGTGTTTGCCATAATACCCCTAATAGAGTTTGACATAATAACCTTAATAGGGTTTGCCATAATTACCATAATAGAGTTTGCCATAATCACCGTAATAAGGTTTGCCATATTCACCATAATAGAGTTTGCCATAATCACCATAATAGAGTTTGCCATAATCAACGTAATATGGTTTGCCATAATCACCATAATAGAGGTTGCTATAATCACCACAATAGAGTTTGCCATAATCACCGTATTAGGGTTTGCCATAATTATCATAATAGAGTTTGCCATAATCACCGTAATAGGGCTTGCCATAATCACCATGACAGACAGACGGTTTAGTGATCGCAGTTGATTTTGGCTTAGCTGGTTCTCGAAGCACCTGCGGGATGAGAAGTAGTGGATCTATTATTAAATCGGGATAACAGCTGATGACATCACATTAAAACCATATAACCTTAAAACCAAATTAACCTCCTAAAACCGTTGTCGTAAGAAAACCTTTCGTATAATGGCAGGCCACACTCTAGTGTCTGCTTGGCTGCCTCCATTTATCGCCAAATCCCTTCTGGGTTCTTCCAGAAGCAGTTATTGAGAGCTAGCTGTGCCCACGACTTTCTGTGGGTTAAAAGTAACCTAAGTGTTATTCCAGGTCCAAAAGTACTAGTGGCTCTGTGAGCTGTAGACCTCGCGCGTACAAACTTTTTTTCAAACAATCTAGTGGTGCACAGTAGCGCCATCTAGTTACCTTATTGTACAACTAACATTAATAACCAAGGTGCTCAATCAATCCTAGTGCTACCAGTGCTAGTGGGTAAAGGGCTGATTCCACTGATAGAAACCTAAAAGTGAGAAATTTACTGAATTTTGAGGAGCTATTCTGCTCATCACGCCGAAGATCCTCATCAGATCTTCATCAAATTTTTATGAGACTAACCTAAAGTTACTACCTAACAAATAAAAAAAGAACAATCGAAATCCGATCTAATAAGGCGGAGATATTCAGTAGCCCCTTTTTGGGGGAAGTACCCCCCAATCAAAAATTCACGACGACTAAAAAAACTAATATTCGTTTAGCGTCAGTCCACTTGGCTCCCCTAACCTGTTTACCAAGTTTCGTCTAGATCGGTTGAGAATGCGAATCGCGAGCCGGACATTCGGACATACGACAGCATTTTTGCCCAAGCTGAAACGGAGACGCTTCGCGCTCGCTTGGTCAACTAATATCATCAACTTCGTTCAGACGTCAAATGGTTTTTTATCGATTGCTCGGCTTCTATACATCGGATTGAGATACCAAGTACACCAGTTTTTAAGTTACTTAAGCTATCTAACAAACCGCATTTTGTATGTTCGCTCAAATGGCTGAACGGATTTGGATGAAATTTGGTACCAGGATAGCTTATATCCCGTATTAACACATAGGCTCCTTTTCATCATCATCATCCATCATCATGATCCACGCGGGTGAAGCCGCGGGACGCAGCTATTCTTGTATATTTGTGCGTAAAGTACCTGTAACTTTTGATCCTGGAACGATCACGCGGGCACAGTTATTTTAAAACTATTGCAAAATAACTAAACTGCTGAGACGTGAATAAATTTTGCTTATTTGTCATTCACCTGAAGACTAATATGAATTCTAAAGTTCAGTCAAATCCTATACCTACTTATCGGCACGTTATCCTATTCTAATAATCTAGACAGAAGAAACTTCCTAGAACATTTATATGCCAGTTTGAATTCTAATCCGTCCGCGTCGCCGACGGCAATGCAAATATCACTCGTATTCCGTGCACCGAGTGCACGGAACCAGGCGAGTATTCCAGATTTCCATCTGGCTTCGTTCGCACGTGAGGCTATTCTCGTGCGAAATCTATTTTTTTTAAATATCATCATTATACTGACTTTATGTTATTAACTGCTTTATTATAAGCATAGCTGTGCTTTGCCCGCACACAAGTAACCTTTGTGTTATTCCAGGACCAAGAGTACCAATATCATCAAACTTCGTACAGACGTCAAATGGTTTTTATTTTATTGCTCGGCTTCTACTTATCGGTTTGAGATAACAAGTACACCACTTTTTAAGGAAAACCCTAAGCTATCCATCACTGAACTGCATCGCAATCGGTCCAGGAGTTTTAACATGATGCACGAACAAGCAAAAAGACTGTCATTTTTTTTTAATGTTCAGTAGCTTATTTTAAGTCCACTAGACGTTTTTTTTATTATCTTAATTGTACAGACTTTTTGTTACTTATTGCTTTATTATAAGTATAGATTTTCTTTTTTCCAGCCACTCTGGGCGCTCTGGCAGCGGGTTCCATGCTGGGCTGGTCATCCCCTGTCATGTACAAGATAACTCAAGCGAACAGCACCGACTACGACTTTTCCGTCACCGAAGCTCAGGGCGACTGGATCTCCTCAATCATCAACCTCGGAGCCGCTGCTATCTGCTTTCCCATCGGCCTCATCATGGATGTCATTGGCCGTAAGAAAACCATGCTGTCCTTAGTTTTACCCTTCACGCTAGGATGGCTGCTGATCACCTTCGGGACTAGCGTCGGTATGCTGATAGCCGGAAGGTTCATCACCGGCATCGCCGGAGGAGCTTTCTGTGTCACGGCACCGGCCTACACCAGCGAAATCGCTCAGGACTCCATCCGAGGCACGCTTGGAAGCTACTTCCAATTGATGATCACCATCGGTATCCTGTTCGCGTACGCCGTCGGGAGCTACACCTCCGTCTTCGTGTTCAACATCCTCTGCACCTGCATTCCGATCATCTTCGGCATCGTGTTCTTTTTCATGCCGGAAAGTCCCAACTTCCTGGTCGTCAAGGAAAGAAACGACGAAGCGAGAGAGGCACTGATCAAACTCCGAGGGCAGAGCTACGACGTCGATTCGGAACTGAACAACCTCAAGCAGAAGGCCGAGGAGGCCAGGAACAACCCCGTGTCCTTCCTGACCGCCATCACGAAGAAAACCGCAATCAAGGCGCTCGTCATTTGCTACGCGCTCATGCTGTTCCAACAGCTGTCCGGTATCAACGCCGTCATCTTCAATACTTCGAAGATCTTCGGCGACGCGGGCGCCACCATCCCCGCAGCTATTGCCACGATCATCATCGGTGTGATCCAAGTGATAGCGACCTTCGTTTCCTCTCTGGTTGTGGACAAATTAGGCAGACGCATCCTGCTGCTCTTGTCTGCGTTGGTCATGTGCCTGTGCTCAACGGCTTTGGGAGTGTATTTCTTCTTGCAGGACACTCACGGCCAGAACTCTGATATAGTTCAAGCTATCTCGTGGCTGCCTTTGCTATCCCTCTCCCTGTTCATCATAGCTTTCTCTCTCGGTTTCGGTCCGATTCCCTGGATGATGGCAGGAGAGCTCTGCTTGATCGATATCAAGGCCTTCGTCGGCTCGACCGCCGGGACCTTCAACTGGCTTTTGAGCTTCACCGTAACTAGCACTTTCAACTCTCTGAACAGAGCCATCGGTTCTGGGCAAGTGTTCTGGATGTTTGCCGGGATCATGCTCGTGGGGTTCGTGTTTATATTCTTCGTGGTGCCAGAAACGAAAGGCAAGAGTGTCGACGAAATACAGGTCATGCTTGGCGGCGACCCGCCTCACAGAAATGTTGAGGAAAAGAAGTAGATACTTATAAAAGACTGAGTCACGAAGTAATTATAGGTATTCCTCTTGCTTTAGACGTTTAGTAATACAGCGCACTACAATATTGTACTGCGTAAGTACGTTTAAGGTACGCAGACTGACACTCGACACAAATCTAGACAGTGTCGATGGGGCGCCTGGTGGGTGTCTACTTCTGTCTATAGAGCCAGTACATGTTTACAAGAATTGAACGGGTCTATTTATGCAAACATTAATAACAAAATATCATTTTGAGTATAGCGAAAAATTTCGCGTCTTTCCGAAACATGTGACACTATCTCGTAGAGTCTACCGATATATTGTCACTTGTTTCGCAGTTGCCGCCGTATTCGAGACAGTATGTGTCTACTAGACTTTATATTTCCACTACGGCGGCAACCGCGACACTATAGCTCTATGCGACAGTAGAACTCAAGTGTCGAAGCGATGTACACACAAGTCAGTGTCAAGTGTCTGCGAACCGCACAATAGTAAAATTTTAACTGTTTATAAGTAAAGTTATCGTTTAGATCGAGGGTTAAAATGTATGAACCGCTTCATGTCCACAGTCATCATTAAAATAAATTAGTACAACTTTACGCGCTAGATTTAATGTATAAAAAAAACTATCGCAAACGTCTTTTTTAAAAATAAGACTGCATTGTAGAAAAATGTCTCAGGACATTTGTTATTGTGGTTCAAAAATATTTCTTTGGTGTCCGCTTTCTTTTCTAAGCAATAATTTAAAACCAAAGAGCTATCAATTTTTTTTCCTCTACATTTAAGTTGTCAGCTAAGTTAGGATTTAAGCTTCTCTCAAAAAATATGATATCGAAAGATATTTATTTATAAAGTGTTACTAAGATTTATAGTGGCAGCTTATATGTAGAAATTATATGTTTGAGTTAGAATCTACATGCTTTACTAAGATCCCTCCACATTTTAACACACACACACACACACACACACGTTTTTTTCAGTTTTTTGTTATCTTCTTCGATAACATGACTACTAATAAAAACAAGAAAGCGAACATCAAATCGATTCAAGTTTGCGAAAACGGTGTTCACTAGTTCATTTTCAATTGTTAATTTAATTAACTTTTTTGTTTTTCCGGCCATAAAAGTTAAATGTGGAGGGAGGGTCTCGGCCAAAAGTAGATAAAGACTATTAAGACATAAGGACAATTAAATGGACGGATTTTTAGAAAGAAACATAGATAGTGATCGTCTAGTCTAAAACTGAACGCCCCTCCAATGTGCTAACGCTCACATGCAAAGTAGTTGTATAGACGCAACGCAATACATCCAAATTGGTTGTCATCATTGGCCGTTCAGTCATAGAATAACTAATAGTGCTGACGTACCCGAATGGCCGGATCTGTTGGTCAACAAGTGCATAAATGACGCGAACGCACGACAGAGCGGACGTATCGTTTATTGCAAAGCACGCGCTGCCCGCCGTACAATGCCAGTACCTGGACTGATTGTACGGTTAGTACAATCGTACGCAGATGAGTCTAAGTTTACAGTAAAATCTCCGCACGCACACAAGTGTTGCAATAAGTATTTCCTCTCACACATTGAAACAATAAAGTTTAGTGGACGGGGCGTTCATTTTAAGATTAGATTATCTCTCGTGGCTAAAAGAGGAACTAAATGACGAATTAAACTAACATTCCCAGACATTTTGAAAAAAACATTTTATATGCAAAAAGACAATTGAAAATTGAGCTAAATATTCCATTTAAAGGGTCATAACTTATTTTCAAAAAAAAAGATACTGAAACTCACGTTATAAAGATTCATGTAAGTAATGCAATAAGTAATCCTGCCAATTATTAACCGTATATGTGATTTTATACAGCAGTATTAAAAACGTATAAAAATGAATTGTAAGATGTGTCTAGAAATGCTACATAACTATTTATATGGTCAACACAAGCATTTTATAATTGGTATAATATTAAGTTGCCATAATATAAACATTAATAAACTTACAGGTATATTTTAAATAGCTGTAATAATTTTAGTAAGAATATTTATTATATTTCTCCTCTAGAGTGATTTTATTTTACGACAGTTATTTACTTTGTCTAATTTATTGCGTAAACACTTTTATTTACTTACCATTATGTTTGTGTGTGTATGTGCTTGCCAATGCAGTGTGGTTGCCTTAATACTTACATATTTTATTTGGATGTTACAAATTATTTCAGCCCTTTGTACAGATATTAGAAAAATATGGGAATAATTAATTTGCCTGCCATTTATGTTATCGGTCAGCTAAATATCTTTTGGTCGGCAGTAAAAAGTGAAGGTTTGTTTGCTGACCAGAATTTGCAACCCAATTCCACAGAATACATACAAAAAAAATTTATTAATTAATTTACATAAACATTATATATTGTCTAACTGACCAAAAAGGCAATTCTCAGTTGACTAGTTAAGTTTGATGGCCGAAGAATATTTACCTAACTAGCTGTGCCCACGGCTTCGCACACGTGGTCATTTCTCTAGGTTTAAAAGTACTCTATGTGCTACTCCAAGACCTAAAATACCAACATTTGATCACAATTCCTTCAGCCATCAAAACATTTTTATAGATTGCTTGCCTTTAACAGTGAAAACTGCATCGCTATCGGTTCTGTAATTTTTTCGTGATGCCCGAACAAACAAACAGACCCTACCCTACTTTGACCCTACTTTCTAGGGTAGGTAAACCCTTTAAGTACCTACCCTAGATCATTTTTATTTAATTATCTTCTTTGTTCAGATTTTTCGTTTTTATTGCTTTATTACAAGTATACAGATAACGTTCCTATATTGTAAAAAAAGTGAATGCGTTTATGTAAATTTTAATTGTCAGATAAAGATTTATTCGTGTAGTTACCGGAAACAAACGCTGATTGTAATTTAATATTTTATCAAGTAGATTGTGTATAAGAATTATGGTTGTATAATATTATTATGTAGTAATGTGAATAACTGTTTTGATAGCGAATAATAAATATATTTAATTAGTTTGACGTTATTTAATACACCTAACCTAACCTAACATCAGCATCCGTCATTCCCTACCAGTGCTGGAATTTTCCTCCAGTAACCCCCATTCCTATAAAAATGAAACGAGTAGTTTTTCCAAAGTCGTTACTTTTTGACGTTTTTTGTATGACGTTTATATCTACGGACAGTAAGCGAAAACGGTTTGTTTTAAATAGGAACCGGCCATTAGAGTATGATTTGCTAGATCCCTAGTACGAGTTTTGATATACATTTTATTTAGTTCCCGCTCCGCTAGAAGCGCTGCCAGTATGGAACTAAACAAAACTACATTTCGTTTTCGAAAACCATAAAAACTCGTACCTACTAGGGGCACTGGTTACGCAGGTACCTACAGAAGGTAAAGAAATTGTATAGTTTTACATTGCTATTGTGTATATCAATTAGTTTTCCTTTCTTATTGTTTAAATTAGAGACGCTATGTTAGCGAACGCCTGCGCCGCGACTATAAATACGTTTCAATGATATTCATGTAAAATCAAAGCGCCAGGGACGTTCGTAAAAACGAGTAGGGAAACCATCCATAATTCCCTAAAAAAAAAACTTTAATAAGGTAAATTCTTATGGGAGGAATGGCATCTAAAGCCTTTACAAATAGTAATAGACGCGACGAATAAGATAATTATATATGTAATTGTGCATTTTGTGAGTCAAATATGACATACCTACCTCATCATCAGCCTATTCTTGTCCTCTGCAGGACGTACGCCTCTCCTAATGCACGCCACTAACCATCCAGAACCAAAGTAACCGACTTAGCTCTAAGGATAAGCAAGCTAAAGTGGCAGTGGGCTGGTCACATTTCCCGAAGAACCGTACCGTCGTTGGGGTAGACGAGTTCTCGAGTTGAGACCACTTCTAGGCAAACGTAGTGAGAAAATAGATGAGGAGAGCTGAAGACCGACCTTTTGGTCTTCAGCTCTCTTCATCCATTTTCTGGCAGCCGCTTTTCGCAATTCAACCAAAGTAACCGACTTAGCTCTAAGGATAAGCAAGCTAAAGTGGCAGTGGGCTGGTCACATTTCCCGAAGAACCGTACCGTCGTTGGGGTAGACGAGTTCTCGAGTTGAGACCACTTCTAGGCAAACGTAGTGAGAAAATAGATGAGGAGAGCTGAAGACCGACCTTTTGGTCTTCAGCTCTCTTCATCCATTTTCTGGCAGCCGCTTTTCGCAATTCCACCTGGCCACAGGGCGTCCTACGTTTGCCTAGACGTGGTCTCCACTCGAGAACTCGTCTACCCCAACGGTTATCGGTTCTTCTGGAAATGTGACCAGCCCACTGGCACTTTAGCTTGCTTATCCTTAGAGCTATGTCGGATATCTTCATTACGAATCTTGTCCTTCAGAGAAACTCCAAGAATATCTCTCTCCATAGCTCGCTGAGCGAACTGACAATTGTTTAACCGTGAGTGTCCACGTTTCGGCTCCGTAGGTCATGGACGCACTGATTGAAGACTTTTGTCTTCAGGCACTGTGGTATGGATGACGAGAAGACTTGACGAAGCTTGCCGAATGCTGTCCAATCCTGCTGAATTCTTCTATTGGCTTCCTTCAAAAAGTTGTTCTTACCCAAGTGCAATATTAGCCATGGTAAGCTTATGTTGGACAACTTCAAGAGGCATACCATTAACTGCAATCGGTTCCGGGTCAATAAGATCGTTGAACATGATCTTGGTCTAATCTATGTTCATTCCGAGACCGATGCATCGAGAAGCATTATCTAGGTTGGTCAGCATACTTTGCAAGTCATGCAGCGACTCCGCCATTAGGACGATATCATCGGCAAATCGTAAGTGTGCGATGTTCTTGCCATCGATATTAATGCCCATTCCTTTCCAATCCAGCGTCTTAAACATATCTTCATTAGTTTGGGCAAGTTTGGGGTATATAACATCCCCCTGTCTCACTCCCCTGCGCAGTTGGATTTGTTTAGACTGATGTTTTTGTACTTACTTGGACACTCATAATCGCGGCGTCATACAGAAACACTTCCATGTATCGCCAGTCGACTTGACAGCTCTGCAAAGACTCCAGAACCGCCCAGGTTTTAACGGAGTCAAAGGCCTTCTCATAGTTCACAAAAGCAAGACACAGGAGCTGGTTACACTCCTCAGACTTATGCTCCACTATGTGTATGTGGTCTATTTTGCTAAATCCTCCGCGAAACCCGGCCTGTTCAGGAGGCAGGAATTCGTCAAGTCTTCTTGCGAGATGATGTGAGATGACCCTCGAAAACTACTCTAAGACGTGTCTCAAGAGGTCGGTAGTTCTTTGAAAGGGTTTAATCCCCTTTCTTAAACAAGATTACTATTCCAAACTCCTGCTCCACGCCTCTGGAGTTCTCCCACTGTTAAGAACGGTGTTAAATAAACCCTGAAGCTCCCGAAATACATACCTACCTATCGTTCGAATATGCTTAGATATGCGAGACTAGCTTTCATTTAAAATTTGGTTCGCAGCTTTGCGATTATTTTCCCACTTCGGCTATCTATGCAATGCAAAGAAGATGATTATTACAAGGCTAGTAGACTAGTGAAAATATATCCAGATAAGATGAACACAGATGCCACTAAATGGTTTTAGAATATAGAGTAGTAGAAACCGAACAATCGATAAAAAACAGCTGAACTAATTTTGATGACATTTTGGTAGGTTTTACTTTATGATGTTTTTGTTAACATGATATAAAGCATGTCGTATCTATCCCCTCTAAGTATGCATGTAAAGAATTAGAATGTAAATTAGTTATGTAAACTGTACCTACTTTTGACAATAACACGGGCGAAGTCAAGTGTGATTACTAGCAGCTATTATTTATTCTGTGCTAGCAGTAATTTGTTAGCGTGTCTACACATAACATAAAAAATAATAATATAATGTACTTTTATTGTTTGTTTATTTATTTATTATTTATTATAGTCATCCTGGCCGTGAAATAAAAATGGTAGGGTGTGCGGCTTTGTTATGAAAGAGCTAATCAAAAATATAAATATAATATATATTTTTACAATATGTACATAAAAAGCTACAAATAGCTACATACAATGTAATACTTATTATGATAAATGTAATAAATGTTTGTTTGTTTGTCATATAAGGTAGTGCTGACCTCTGATGTTACAGCCGGGATCGACAGTTTAACGTGCCTTCCCAAGCACGGAGCGATGGAAAACAACAAATCTAAAAATAAATATTAATATATGTATATATATATATATTTTTTATTATGTTATTTTTCACTTGGTACTTGGAACTACATAATCATAGTCGTAGGGTTCGGGTTTTTCGTATAACTCGTTGATGTATTTGATGGTATCTCTGATGTCAACGTCCAGCCGGACCACCTGGCCAAAAAAAAGGAAAAAATAATAATAATCATATAAAATATGTACCACGGTACCCACTCCTCACTTCGGGCGTGGACCGCATAAATTGTGTGCAGCGCACTCAATTGACTTTCTTGGCCTTAATGTAATGTTTAGTTTGAGGTCACAACACAATCGGAGTGGTATTTGTGTAGCAGGTGTAAGAACGGACTCCCATTCGCGCTACAGTCTGCGTATAGGCACAGAATAAATAGTAGGTATAGGTATGTCTACCTTTGTTGTTGATGCACATGAAGCATGGGTGGTAATGCAGCTGTGTTTGCCTGTATGTAGTTGTATCTAGTCCAGTTTTTGTTTAAGTGATATTAAGGTGCAACGTTGCCCTCAGCGCTCCAAATTCAAATTTTCTTGCGTTTTTTGTCAACAAAAAAAACAATATTTTTTTTGCGTTTTTTTTTACAGCTCTATTACTCATCGAGGGTTCATGAAAATTTTGATGAACATTATTTTGCGGCAATAAATAGGTTGTATCAAGAAATTACGGTTAAAATTATCACCTAGATAATATTGGTTTAGCTAAACATGTGAATAAGCTAATTTTTATCTTATTTTTTGGTTTATTGACAAATGTACTTATACTAGCTTTCACCTTGATTTATTGATTGATGTAATTTCTTGGTAGAACCTATTTATTGCCGCAAAATAACCGCCGCAAAATGCCGTTTTCCTGAACCCACGAGAAAAAAAATATTGAAAAAAAAAAAAAAATTTGAATTTGGCTCGCTTTGCGAAACGTTGCACCTTAAAGCGTGCCGTATCTTCCTCCCTTTGTCTAGATCTTGGTATGTATCTGAGTTGGTTTAAGGGCACGTGCCACGCAGTAATATGGATGGCTGATGCGGGTTCGAATCCTGCCCGTCATCCAAATTTTTCCTTTACATAACGACTTTGGCGGGACATGTGCACCTCGTAAACTACATAAGGGCAATAAATAAAATACCTGTTCCACGACAGCCACATAGGTACCTAGAACTAGTAGCAAACTATGCAGTTTAGTTCAAAATTTAAGAAGTTACGATGCTGTGAGCCTGTGACAGACAGACGGACGGACGGTTGCACAGTCCATTTCCTTGTTGGACTACGGGTTTGTTCCCAGTAGTACCTCTGTTCAGTACCAGCGATGGTACTAATGGGAAAGTTTATTTTCATTAGTGCAAGTAATTTCAATGGTGGTAATAGTGGGAATCTTTCTCAGTAGCACCGATGATACTTGCTGAGTAATTTAATTCTAATATTTAAATCTAATACCTCACAAGTGAGATTTATATAGGTATAGCTGGTTTTGCCCTTTTACATAATAATAATCGTAAAAGGTATCCTATACCTATATGTCTCTCCAAGACATTCATAAAGTATCAACATTATACAAAGTTTCGTTAATATAATTTATTTACGAGAAATTTTTCTCGACAGAAAAGGGGAAGAAAAAATAAACGAAAACAGCTAAACCAATTTCAAAGAATTTTCGTACACAGGATATGAAGACTAAAATAATTACAATAATTTATCCAGAAAAAGAGAAAAATCCGCAGAAAAATCGTTAAATGCAATTGGACTAGTACTGGTAACAATATAAAAGTAAAAATCTATTTGTAAGTATGTTTGCTGCTACTCAGCTAAGGTCTTGGAGTGACATATAGGTATAGGACACCTTGTATCATTGTTCACGCGGGCAAAGCCGCGGGGAGTAACGAGCTATATCTATATAAATCTCAGTTGTGGGGTACTAATGAGAACTCAATTCGACTCTAGAACTCTTTCTCTCTTTTGTAGTTAGAACTGAAAATATAAAATACCTCGGTGTCCAGATAGACAATAAGTTAAACTGGAAAATTCAAATAAATTATCTTATATCACGTACAAGGAAACATCTATGTCTTCAAAAAAACTAAGAGTCGGTGCGGACTTCGATACTTTAAAATTGGTCTACTATTCTCTTGCTAAATCTATCCTCTCGTATTGTTTCACAACCCTATTGCAACTAGAACGCTCACAAAGAGCTGTCCTCAAAGTTATGTGCAAACTTCCTATTATGCATCCCACTACACTACTATATCGCCACAGTAAAGTTCTAACCGTTCGGGAGCTGTTTATTCTAAATTCAGTTTCGTTTAAGCATAAAACCATGACATAATATGACATCCGATTAGACATTAATACACGTAGGCGTAAATGCGTATGCACAGCTAGGCCACATCGTACCTCTTTAGCCGGTAGCCAATTTGAAATACTGAGCTGTCGACTGTACAATAAACTGAATAAAAGGCTCCACATCTATCCCCTTTCACTATTTGAAGTAAAGAAAAACGTCCAATCATATCTTTTGAACTTGACGTATCTAGAAACAGAAAATTGAATAAAACCATAGTCCTTTTTGCCAGGTATGTATGTATATGAATTTTTATTATTATGTAAGTAAAGTGATAAAAACACACAAACACACACACACACGCACTTACACACACACGCCGATAGTCTTGTACTCACCCGTACACAATCCCCTACGATACTTTATTGCGCTCTTAGCTTTTAGTTTTAGTATTTGTTTTTGTTTAATTTTTGCTTTAGTCGTTGAAAAGATTACAATTTTTCATCAATTCAATCTTTAACATAAGTGTAATCTTTAAAAATTGTAATCTAAAACATAAGTACAGTCCATTGAGTACATAAGTACAAAAGTCTTTTAATCCTTTCGGAGAGCGGTGGTGCCTGTGATACAGTTATACAGAATGATTTTTTCAAATGGGCGTGGATGGCTAAATCAGAAACTGTGAGGAATAGCGAAAAGTACTCAAAGGAGTCTGAGGCCCCATTTTGATGAAATTAAAACTGCATCTTTGGATTTTTGAAAAAAAAACAATGTTTCTAGGCAGGAAACGAACAGGTTGATTTTGGAAAAAAAAAGCACACTGTATTATTACACCATTTGATAGTGTCGCTAATAAGGATTGAATTCTGGGAAGAAATTACATACGGCAAACTTAAGGAAAATGTTGTATTTTAATAAACTGATTCATATATTAAAGTACTGTTTTAATTCATACCTGTGTTAGATTACTACTTATTGTAAATATAGAAATGTATAAAAAATATACTTGGTACATGTAAATGTTATGTATCCAGCTTTTAGAACGAAGTATTCGTTCTAGAACGAAGTATTGGCTACTTTAAAGAAAAGTAAAGTACCACGTGTAAACTTACGATGTACGTCATCCATCACTATGAAACATCTGTATTATTATGCCATAATTATCAGAATGATGTTAAAATGTATTCCAATAATTAAATACAACTGTCAGATATGACTAATGTAATTAATAAAGTAAATGGTAGATATTCGTTGATCTGTTTTCAAACGAATCAAATAGCTCGGACGATGTCGATAGTCTTCGTCTCGGACGACTTCTGACAGCGTCGGATGTTCGAAAATGCTCTATAAAGGCTCTCTCGACTTAGCAAAGTTTTTTCGACGCCATCGCAGTCAAAGTACAGCGATGGCCTCGCCCAATCCGACCACCTCTGGCAACCCGCCAGGGGGTATCAACACACTTAGACACAGACACCGACCTCGCCGGCGAGGTCGAAGGTCCCATAACACATAGTCAGATATTATTCGCTTTCGAGTTTCTTGCCGATTCTTCTCGAAGGTGTGTTACGAATCGGCGGTCAGTTATAAAAATCAATCAAAGGGCACCTAGCCATTGTTCAGGGCCCCCTCGATCACTACTTAACGGTAGCGATCCAGGGGTGTTTAGTTCGTTACCCTCGTAACCAGACGGCCGTCCAAGCCGAGGGCCGTACCCCCTGGGTACCCTCGTGCGGGTCGTCTAAATTTTAACTTTGGCGTGCGCCTTCTGCGTCACGCATTGCGGCGGAGTGCTTGTAAGCGCCCGCCCCCAAGTCCGGCTCAAGCTGTAGAGGCCGATAAGGCCAACAGCATGTCATACCTAAAAAAAAAAAAAAAAAGTTTAGTTGCCCTCCGTAGACGTCCCCGCGATGTCCTGGATGATCCGGACGACGCCATCGCAGTCAAAGTACTGGCAGCGATGGCCTCGCCTAATCCGACCATCCCTGGCAACCCGCCAGGGGGTATCAAGACACAGACACCGACCTGTCCGGCGAGCTCGAAGGTCCCATAACACATAGTAAATTATTATTCGCCTTCGAGTTTCTTGCCGATTCTTCTCGAAGGTGTATTACAAATCGGCGGTCAGTTATAAAAGTCAATCAAAGGGCTCCTAGCTATTGTTCAGGGGCCCCCTCAATCACTACCTAACGGTAGCGATCCAGGGGTGTTTAGTTCGATACCCTCTTAATCAGAAGACCGTCCAAGCCGAGGGCCGTACCCGCTGGGTACCCTCGTGCGGGTCGTCCAAATTTAACTTTGGCGTGCTCCTTCTGCGTCACGCATTGCGGCGGAGTGTTTGTTAGCGCCCGCCCCCAAGCCCAGTTCAATCTGTAGAGGCCGATAAGGCCAACAGAATTAGTCATTCTTAAAAAAAATATAAAAAAATAGCAAAGTTTAGTGTTCTTGTAACCGCTGCACCGCAAGCACCTTGCACCTTGGCAAGTGTTTTATATTTTTTTCTGTTATGCTGCTTATTTGTTGTAACCGTGTAATTATAACTGTGTATCACTTCATTGTGGGGTGATAAAATAATCTATAAGATTATAGTTAACGGGATTATCATCTATTTGATTGTGTTTAAATGCTGTTTTCGAAGTTATTATGCGTAGTGTAACTAAAGCAAATATAAATGTTTGTCTGTGACAAATTGTCACAATTAAATTGTTAATTACTATGTATCTAAATAGTTATTGGTTTAATAATACTACAAAACATATTCGCTACGTAGTGTCTTGCCAGTTTCTTTCTATAGTGGTGTATTCTTTATCCGGTGTTCAAATGTGTAAACAATATACAGAATTGCAAACCTATTTGCTTGTTTTTATTAAATATTCCTTAGGTTATTTATTCTGTAGCTGTAGCTACTAGGCACTATAGATACCAACTATAGGATAAAACAAATTGCTTTTATTACTAGGCGCAGATAAGTTTTATTTCCTACTCGACAAACCTGACCAACCGAAGGCTAACATTACAAAACTTAGGTTTTGATAATCTTACAGCACGTATAATTATTATACATATGTTTATAAATATCACACCTGCATTACCTGTACCTTGTCCGAAATGATGCTCAATATTTTTCTCAACACAGACCCACAGCGCGGTCATCTTCACAACATTATGTTATAATTTCAATTTTTTATTATATCTTCGCGGTTAAAGGCCACAGTAAAAGAAAAAATGTAAACAATTGAAATTAGAATGTAGAGTAAATTGGCGCCAATAATTTAGATTTTGTTCCACGTTTCGTTGATTATTACTAACTGTTTGCGTACTGTTTCGTATTAATAGTCGTATAGTAAAAGAGATGTTGATTCAGCAGTTTGGTGAACATTTTATTGTAATTTATGGTCCTGTGCCGTGGCCAGCGAGGTCACCGGATCTTACCCCCTTAGATTATTTTCTCTGGGGGTATGTAAAAAACGAAATCTACAAAGACACGTATAATGCAATTGATGACTTGAAACGAACTTTGAGAAATATTCTAAACGGAATCAATAGTATTTTAATACTGAATGCAGTACAATCCTTGAGACGTCGAATCCAGCTATGTACCTATTGAAAACAACGGTCATCATTTTGAACAGTTAATCATTTATGGTTTAAATATTTTCGTTAAAAATGAGCTTCTTCCTTAAGTTTGCCGTATGTAATTTCTTCCCAGAATTCATCCTTATTAGCGACACTATCGAATGGTGTAATAATACAGTGTGTGCTTTTTTTCCCAAAATCAACGTGTTAGATTCCTGCCTAAGAATATTGTTTTTTTCAAAAATCCAAAGGTGTAGTTTTAATTTTCATCAAAATCGAGCCCGAGACTCCTTTGAGTACTTTTCGCTATTCCTCGTAGTTTCTGATTTAGCCAACAACGCCCACTTGAAAAAAACATTCTGTATACTACTTCAGGCACCAACGATCCAACAAAATAACAGAGGTACTTGTCATAAACCTCGTGCATTATTATTAAAATAAGTCAAATTTATGTTAATTTAAGAAAAGTAAAAAAAAAAAAACTCAGTAAGTACCACCGGTGGTACTAAAAAATATTCCCACTAGTACTACTATTGAAATTACTTGGTCTTAGGGGTACTAGTGAGAATGCAATTTCCCATTAGTACCATCGGTGGTACTGAGCAGAGGTACTACTAGGAACAAACCGTTTACCACTATGGTAAACGGTTATGGTAGTAACCATTGAAATAAAATCGGAATGAAATTTCCCATTAGTAGGGGAAATTAATAAGGGGGAGACCTTTGTCCAGCAGTGAAGAAGAATAAGATTAGGAACCAAATGTGGAATAACGGGTTAGAAAAAATATCGATAACACCGGCACCGCACTAGTGCTAGCAAAGCTATGTTAATTTGTTGAATATTATGAAAGAAAAATCATTATTTTCTTGTACCTAATAGATTACCGAATAGAATTACCACTTACCTATCTTTATTCAGTAAAAATTTAGTCATAAATGTTCGTTTTTGACCCATCGCTCTAACAGATCGCAAACCACAAATTTCGCAAGTTTTATAGCTCATTGCATAGAAAACTTTCAAACTCAATCACACTATTATTTATTTCATGTTGAAACAAACACCTTCAAAGCATTATACATACGGTAATTTGTAAATAGTTACTTTGTTTCCCTCGTTTTAATAATTTAAAAATGAAAAAAAAGAAAAGAAAGCAAAAGAAAAAAAGAACTCTAATTAGAAAAATGAAGAAAACTGGCAAGAAAATGAAAAACCTGACACTGGCAAATACATGAGAAGTGTGACGCCAAATCCTCGAAAGAGGAAAAGAAAAAAAAAATATCACAAAAGCAACCTGCATAATAATTTTGTAAACATATATTCATACTGTCATAGCGAAGGCTTGCAAGAAGGTCATGCATATAGTGATTTAGAAAAGATAGCCGCCATAGAAATTAGCTCACGTTTGATACAACAGTTTTTTATTAAGTTGTTGCGCCTGACTGATCAATAACAAAGAGTATATAAATACTAATCACCAAAGATCTAGAATGGAACGTACTACCAAAATTCTAGAATCTATGCTAATCACTAACAAATCGTCACTCGTTTTGTTATTGCCATAAATGTAGTCACCATAAACCAACCATAAACACACGACATCATCTGTAACATCCAAGGACTAAGTACATATAACTTCCTTGGTAACATCATCCTTTTTAGACTTCTTAGGGCTTAGTGCTTCTTAGTTCTTAATAGTTAGGAGGCATATTTAATTTAGGAAATGTTTTTTTGTGGTTTTTTGTGTTATAATGTTCTTCAAGCTTTTGTTTATAAGATGACAAGATATTATTGAAGTTTTGGATCGACGAAGGCCGCTAGAAATATTTCTCATAACATGCAGTTTTGGTAGCAGAAGAAAATGCCACAGTGGCTAAGGCTGAGTTTATAAGTGCATAGTTGAGGGCTATTTTCCCATAATTGAAGTTGATGGTCCAGGATCAAAAACTTCCAAGTTTTCATCCATACATAAGTTGTTATGTAGTTGTAGCTTATATCCGATTTTTCTTCAGCCATTTTTACAATGGCAAATTTTATATGTTTTCATCCCATGGCAATTCTAAGCACCTGGGCTCCAATTCTACTAAAACAATTGTAATGACAATTATCAACAATTTTCGCAAAATTCTTAAAAGTAGTAGAAGGGAAAATGTTGTTTTTTTTTGAATTTTGAGTTTTTCTTTTTTTGAATTATTTTATTTTGAAAGTTTTTATTCTACCACTTTTAAGAGGTAAAAGCGAAAATTTTGCGATAATTGTTGACAATTGTCATTACAATTGTTTTAGTAGAATTGGGGCCTTGTTTAAATGTAAATACCTCCTATAGTTTCTTCAACAAAACATTACTGAAAAGCAGACATGTACAAAACCGGGTACTACCCGATATTACCCCTTACGGTTTTGCCCCGAGCATACTTTCCATAGACAATTCAACAAATCCTTCAAATCTTAGGTCATAATAAAACTTTTTACAATCATTATATATTTTAACTATACTCACAAATTATAAAGTACTATACTTACAACACCACCTTAATCACCATTTCACTTAAAATTGCCGAATCATCCGAAAATCAAGAAATTCACTTTATCTCTCGTGATGCACCGCGTTCGCTTCTAATTTTTGTTGTCAAACCGATCAAGTTAGCTAACATTACCGAGCAAAGGCGCGGGTAAATTGAACAAGCAGTATTTAAATGCCGCATGGGTCCTTGTTTTACCTTCATAGGTACCCGGTGTTGGACTTATCTCCCCTACCATCGGTGGTGCTGAGCGAGCAGTGGTACTACTGGGAACAAACCGGACTAAGCCAGCAGTGGTACTACTGGGAACAAACCGGACTGAGCCAGCAGTGGTACTACTTGGAACAAACCGGGCTACGGATACCTAAAAATTACTAAGTCAATGTCGCGCAAGACTTTCTTATTCAAAGTTCTGGAGTGACCATAGATCTAGTTAAAGGAGTGAAGATATGGCACGCTTTAATTTAACGTATACTAAAACTAGGCTAGAAACAACCACACAGATACATTCCCACAGTGTCGTCCTTCACAACAACAAATATAGAGGACCACGCCCGAAGAGCTCACTGGTACCTAATCTTGTCATCACTTCTAATTACATCAATGGGGGTGACCCTTGAAATTGCTGTGGGGAGGAATGGCACAGCTTACCATCAGATGAGCGACCTGCTCCGTGAGGTTTTTGCACCGTATGCGGTACAGAGGGGAACCTCACGTTATATTGTCGCATGCAACCTACCGAAGCCGTATCTTAATCGAAGTTAACCAACCATAGTTTCAAGTTGACTGACCATAGTTTCAAGACCAAAAAAGTGTAAAACTAACTTACCGCTTCGTAGAGGTATATGGACGTCAGTGTAATGGGCATCTTATTTTGGTCTAACTTAGTGTGACCCAACTGTTTTTCCATACTGGCTATAAACTAAGAACATATTAATTGATAGGTACTTCTCAGAGGATACAGCACAGGCTACAGACAGCCTCGTGTCGAGGAAGTGGTGGCGCTTCGACCTGACGCAACTCCGAGGCGCTGCCTCAAGCTGAGGCAAGCTGCTGGTATGATATAAGAGAATACTAGCTTTTGCCCGCGATTTCGTCCACGCGGACTACATAGTTTATCATGATAAAAAAGAAACATATAAAAAAAAACATTTATTACAGATTCATTAAGATCCATAATGTGCTAGTCACAAACTAATTGAACGAGCGTGAACGAGCGTGCGCGAAGCGCGAGCGAAGCATCTCTGTTTCATCATCTCAGCAGTGCGAGCATGGATCTTATCGATCGATAAATTTTAATCAACCGATTTTTTTTAATCAAGCTTAACGTTAATATTCGATAATACGAGTTCGATAGCACGGAACGTACTTTATCGACAACGACATTAATTCGATAAATCATATTTAATATATAGATTTATATCGACAAAAGGAAGCATGAATCTTATTTTTGATAATTGTTGTCGATATAATGTCGGTATTTTTACGAATTTTATCGGCTTTCCAAAGTTACACGACAAACTTTTTTTTTGTAAATGCCTTTTCGGATTATAAGCCAAAACGTGGAGGTGTCAGAACATCGTGAGGTAAGTTTCAGAGATGCCAATGATCCTTTCCATCAGGAAGAACAGCATTTTAAGATTCTTTTTAGAATTTATTAGGAAATTGCCCTCGCCCTCATTCAAGATGTTTAGGGCGTTTGAGAAGGGGCAATCTTATGGTCTGCCTGAACATGTTGTAGTATCTACTTTACATAATAATACCAAAATACTTAGTTAAGTTTTTCCTATTTCCAGAAATTATCTTTTGTTGTGATTGTGTCTAATGCTCTAATTATTATAGTACCTAGTAGGTGCTCAGTCTAAAAAACTACCTGTATAATCATTGTTGTAGGTTCTAACAGCTGTACGCTTTTTCACCGAGGGCAGTTGCATTAACGATGCATCAGCCAGGAATATAATATAGCACTAGGACAGCGCACTGTCAAACTTGTCAGGGAGGTGTCTCAAGCAATTGTGCAACGAGTTATGGCTAGTTATACTTTAGGTTAGGTTCAAGGAATATACTACTTTATGGTAGTTAGATAGAATTTCAAATGACAGAAGTTTCTCCGTAACAACTCAAAATAATAAAAATTTGCCAAATAGTGTCAAAAAATATATTTTTTACTATTAGTCGTCTATCTGATATATGGTATAGTCCACGAGTTGCCATTTTTTAAATCGTTAAACTCACGACGTGTTATCGAATCAATAAAATTTACCGAGAGGCTAGATCCATGCTACCGCATTTTGACAAAATTGATAAAAAAATAACTGTTTACCGATCGATAAATTTATCGAATTTTATCGATCGGTAAGATCCATGCTCGCACTGCAGCTTCGGCAAAAAATCTTTATTATGTCCGGATGTCTGACCGGATGTTCTCCTCTACAGGTCGTATTTTTCAAGCGATCTAGACGAAACTTGGTATACAGGTAAAGCTAATTTTTAGAATTTTTTATTCGTCAGGGATGGGGGGGGGGGGTACTTCCCCAAAAGAGGCTAAAAAGGGGGCTACTGATGAATATCTCCGCCATATTAAATCCGATTTCGATGGTTCTTTTTTTATTTGAAAGGTAGAGTAACTTTAAGTTAGTCTCGTAATAATTTGGTGCAGATCTGATGAGGATCTTCGGCGTTGTGAGCAGAATAGCTGTTCAAAATGTTAAAGTAATAGCCTATGCATCACTTTGGCACTAATTGCATCAATGGCTTGACCCACAATCAGTGTCTCATGATGCATCAGCTACAACATTCAGAGAACTGTTGTCCACGGAAGTGGTTCATCAGTATTGCCGCGAAGAAATCATCGGTGCGCGCGTCCGCAAACATCCCCGATGCGCTACAAAAGCGTGGCAGCATTCTGAAACCGTTGTTGTACTGGATACGTAATACAGCGCATTACGCAGATTACCACAGATTACCCCCTATAGATACCGCTTACAAGGCATCAGACGCACACAACACATACTTGCTTTAGCTAGTATAAACAGGCTCGCTTTGAGACACGACTTCAGTCTCGACCAACCTTTCGACCCGTGCGAGAGTGCTAGTTTATTGCGAATTTAATCGAAAAAACAACATTTCTAATGGACATTTCGACGTGCAGTAAAATGGTGTGGAAAGACAGTCAAAACGTCAAATTATCAAAAACATGGCATAACGTTTCACCGGTAAGTAATTTTGTATTTTTTCTGATTAGAAGCCAAGCGGATTTCAGTTTATACTGGTTCCATAGGTCATGAGCGACATGGAAAAATAAGCACGCGTTAAGGCGCTCTTCTAGGGCAATATGTAGGTATGAAAACATTACCTCAGCCCCCGCAAATGCGCGAGTCGGGATGCCGCCGCGCTTTTCGGCATGCCACAGTATAGTAAATGCAGAAGATATGTAGATCGGGTTATGGTATAATCTTGTTTAGCTTTTCGCTATATTGGGTGGGTACGAAAGAGAAAATAAATTTGCTTTTCTACTGAGTACGTTTAATTATTATGTAGGTACCTAGGTCTGAATTATTATTGTAATTGCAATCTAATCTTATAATAAATATCCAAAAGTTTGTGTGCATTTATGTATATTCAATTCGATTTATTTCAGATATAAACATTCATATTTGTTAGTATACCTATGTGAGTCTGTTACCATTAAGCGCTGATATGGCTGAATGGATTTTGATGAAATTGTGTATATCTTATCATCATCATCATTTCTCCACGCAGGTAAACCCACTGGGCGCAGCTAATAAACGTATAGCTGTAATAATATCATACTAATAAAGTTTGTGTGCCTATTTATGATTGAAACTATGTTATCTATATCAGCTGAACGGATTTGGAAGAACGGCTAAAATTAGAAAAAGTGTGATATGGCATATTATTTTTAATGTATGTATAAACTAAAATGTTTCACAATATTTTCACTCTGTAATGTCGTACGGGTCTGAGACAATGCTGCTGACACCAATAGATTTTTTGTATTACAGAAACGTGCTGTAATATCTATCTATAGGCTTAGCCCTAGATAATCGCTAAGAAACGTCTTTTCACAAGTGAAATTTTTAACATTGCCTTGTTTATATGTCCTCTTGGATATTCTGTACGCTCGGAAACATTTCAACAGGATTACAACATGCGGACAACGTCACAACTATGAGACAAGGCACAAGTATAAACTTGTGCTGCCAAAAACTAGGCTATCAAAAATTTACCGATCCTTTTTTTAAAACTATGTTCGTTTTTATAATTCACATGGAGTGAATAATTTGTGTGAGCGGATAATTTGTGATTGATACACAATTTTATCACAAAAGACTGCATTGTTTTTGATGTTTCATGAGAGCTTGACAGAATTGAAACGACGAACAAGGTCTAGATCTTGTTGCGATGTGGCGGCCGATCGGCTTAACATGGTGTAAGTGAGAAGCGGCTTGTGCAAACGAGTGGATCGGAATATTTTAGTTGCTTCTCTGTAGATTTCATCATCATCATCAGCCTAGATATCTGTCCACAGCTGCACGTAGGCCTCTTCTTATGAAAACAATACTATTAATTCAAACTGACAGCGTATTTAAAACTAAAGTAAAGGAATTTTTAATGCAAAAGGCATATTATAGCGTTAAATTTTTTTTAGTGACAAGGCTTTATGGCTGAATTTGGACTGTACCATAAGTACTAAACTCTAAGATAATTTTCACAGCATTAATTTACTTTAATTCTTTAATATATAGATATTTTTATTGTTTATAATAGATTTGTATTTTATGTTTTCTCTGTTGACGCTCATAAGTGTACCGTGTTGTTCATACTCAAATATAAAAACAGAAACAAAGGTAATCAAATTAGAATGACATGGAAACTAAAATCAGAGATCACATCAGCGGTCTGCTGATGGTATTTATTTCTTCTCATCAAAGCACAGCATTTTTTTTGTGTTATCCTCGCTATTTATAAGGCAATTTTTCGACCTTCTGATGCTTCATTATCAATCAAAGACAAAAAGAATAAATATTGACATATATACTTTAAAAATATGTGTTTTTGTAGCAGCACAAACACATATACACAAAATCACTTGCGCAGGCGTATTATTGAAAAAAAAACAAAACAAACCATGGTATGAAACGAACATGTGGTATAACACAATGGATACTTTTTATCCCGGAATATAATAAGTCTCCTCGGAAAAACTGGAAATTATCGATTACTCGCTGTACAATGCTGTCAAAAAGCATCAAGAGAGTTGGTGGAAAAGAGAATACTATACGTTGGTGCTATACTTTTGCATTGATTTTTAATACCCTAAAAAACATAGGATGCCTTTTTTCGAAATAAATTGTAGTCCGCGCAGACGAAGTTGCGGGCAAAAGCTATATTAAAAAAAACTGCCTTGTAAACCCCAAATGAATTGGATGAGAAACTCCAAAAAGTTGTGGGAATCCTTAGGGAAGAAGGCACAAAATTTTGTCAGCTGCATCGTACGGACAAGATATATAAAATCCCAGATGAGGCTCTTCGACTTATGGACAAACGGCGGGAGCAACAACAAGCCACACCGTCAGAAAAAAGGTAGCTCCATCAGAAGATTAGTAAGCTGGTGTGATGTGACCTCCGATGCTCAAATACACATCTGTTAGAAAAGGCGATTGAGCAAAATTGGTAGTCGAAAGCCTTCGCCCAGCAATTAATTGAGTAGGTCCCATCTGACGAAGCTTAATACCAATAATGGTACAACCATCGTCTCTAAGCCGGAGATTCTGTCTGAGATCGAAGACTTCTACGGTGGATTGTATGACTCGCATGCTTCTAAACCTGAACCCAGCAAAGAGGATTCCCACGCAATGACCCGCCACTAAACTGCCTGACGTCAGTCATGACCTACGGAGCCGAAATGTGGACACTCATAGTCAAACTAGTCCACAAATTTAAGGTTGCTCAGAGGTCACATTTCCCGAAGAACCAATAACCGTTGGGGTAGATGAGTTCTCGAGTGCAGACCACTTTTAGGCAAACGTAGTGTAGGAAGCTCTGTGGCCAGGTAGAGTAACGACCCGTGAAAAGCGGCTGGTAAAAAATGGATGAGGAGAGCTGAAGACCGTACTCAGTGGCGTGACTTAGGAGATTAAATTTTTGCCTAAACGCCTTGATAGATTTTGATAAATGAGGTATCATTGGATTCGTATTAATCATGAGAGTGCTAAAAAATATATAAAAGGTCAAGAAAACTAATATGACGGCATATAGCTGAAATATTGTATTTTCCACTGAACATACAATGATCCAAACCTATCGAGTGAGGTATAAAAATTAAGGTCTTTAAAGGACCATTCCAAAAAAATACAATTCTTTTTCCTAAATAGTAGCAAATGTCTTTTAAGCTTCTTACAAAATTTTCAATTTTAGACTTTTCACGTTAGTACTATAGTCCAATATTGCAATTGCAACTATTATTTTAAAATATGTAAGTAAATATGAAACGTTAAAATTATATTATTATCATTTTTGCAGGTCCGTCCGCTAGCGTGGCTGAAAAGCAAAAACACGAGCATGAGCATACGTTTGCGTCATGTGTTCCGCGCCCCACGCCTGCACGCCAGTCGGGTTTTTTGTATTTTTATAACAATTTTTACTTGTTAATTACCTACGTCTATCAAAACATTGTTTCTACTTTATCCTTGATTTCAGTGATTGGTTGAAAACTAGTCAGCAGGTGGACGAAACTGGATTTAGGGTCGACATCTGGCGAAATGTGCATATTCAGTCATACATAAAATAAAAAAAAACACCTTTACTAGCAATTGGCAAAGAACTGGCGAACTTACTACACTACTTTTTCATTTCCCATCGTTTTATACTGAATTACTGACCCAAGTATTATTTTGGGGTAATTGAGCAAAGAATTTTAACTAAGTAACTCAATCTGTTCAGAAAATCTTACCTACTTTACTTTTTTATACTGCGGCATGCTTGCGTAAAAAATGATTAGGTCGTCAACGTAAATCATATACTGTAAATAAATGAGTTAGGTAATTGATTAAGTATCGGTAAGTATTAAAACTGTTTATTTTTGTTATTTTTTTGTAACAAACTTTTATCTACATAATTAAAAATCAAAATACTTACCTAATAATTATTATTATAAAAAATAAATAACCTGCTTACAACTTTTCAAGTATTTACATACCTATTTTCGATAGATATAGGTATAAGTATCTATTATATTTATTTAATATATAATTTTTATTTTCAGTTCCAATCTGAATTATTTTATTATTATTACTCATTTTGGAAAATATAAATCAACATCAATGAATAAAAATACGTTACTCACAATTTTTACCTATAAGATAACTTTACTACGCCAAACATTTATTTACAGTTCTACGCTACAATGATCATACATGTAAACGGGAGGGGTATTTTTGCGGAGACAAACGACACAGGTCCTTCCTCGGAGAAGCCTCGGCGGACACTGACGGACGACGACTAGTGCTCGAAATGCAAAATGGTTGTTATTCCTTCTTGGAAAAAAATAAGAATGAAATTAGAATATTTTTTTAATGCAGCTCCTAAAGAATAAAAAGCCACGTCTATTGGAATAACTTTCACATGGCTTTATGATAGCATCACTTAACAGGACACTTTTTAAATACCGATTTAGAGTCATCTTTAGAATTATTTTTTATCGAGCCAACAATTCTCAATCACGTTTCTATAATTTACAATTTCTAGAGTGTATATTCAAATTTAATAAAACATATTTTTTAATTTTTTTTCTTATATTTTAGTCGATTTACAGAGGTTTTAAAACCTTCAAATGTGCTAGAAGCCCGCCTTAATGTCTTTTTGAAAAGTCTTTTTCACTCATTACGCTAAGTACTATAGTTATCCCTGTCAACAAGAGCACGTGTAAGCTAGTGTTGGGATATCTATCTATACTATAATAAATCTGTAACTGGGCTAAATCTGTACATTAAATATTTTTTGAAAATTTTGATTGATATAAACTTCAAAATCGATAAGGAGTGCAAAAAGGTTATGTTTTAATTTTTTGTCTGTCTGTCTGTCTGTCTGTCTGTCTCTTTGAACACGCATCACGCTGAAACTAATATCCGGATTTTGATGCAACTTGGCAGAATCATAGCTGATGTACTGGATTAACATTTAGGATACTTTTTATCACGGAAAAATCAACGGTTCCCGCAGGATAGGGGTAGAAAGTTATTTTAAATAACACGTATCAAGCACAGTCAAAGTTTATATAATGTGTTGAAATGTTGAATACTTTTTATTGCGAAAAATTAAAAGGTTCCTGCAGCCTATGGGTCCAAAGTTGTGTTAAATTTAAAGTGATCATACATCCGTTTATAGACTGGTACCGAATTTCGTCACTCCGCTCCTAGTCTCACTGGCCCAGTTGGACAGATGCATGGGTGCGTAATCTAGCTAGACGTACATGGATCGAAATCACTCGCTGTAGAAATGTTTTGCTCCATAATTAAAAGATTTTTACATTATTTATGCGTTATTTTTTACATTTTCCTTGATATTTTTAATAAAGTTAAAAATATCAAGTTAAGTTAAGTTGCGTGTGTAAAACGCAAGTACCACGCTGAAATTATCGTATAGATTTTGATGCAACTTAGCACAGTATAGAAAAAAATACAGGAACGTGTTCGAAAGTATTTATGGTTTCTAATTAGATTAGTTGGTTGATTTGGTAGATTGTTTTGAATTATGTTTGTTTATTTTATTTGTAGTTATTAGATATTATTATTATCTATATTCTATTTCTATAACTATATAAGGGGAAGTTTTCAGAAAAAGGAGGCGAGTATCGTACCTTTCAAACGAATCGACCAATTTAGCTGCTGTTTTTTATGTTTCAAAGCTGAGGTAAACTAGATGGTTCTGCTATAATGGGGGGGGGGGGGATTGTAGCTCCCAAAACGTATGGACTGATTTTGATGCAGGTTTTTTTGTTTGAAAACTGATGTGATCGAGATGTTTCATCATGGTTCTTAGCTATATAGGAGGGGGGGGGGGGGGGGTGGAGTTGAAAAAAGGGGGGTGAAAATCGTATCTTTCAAACGAATGGATATCAATTTAACTGCGGGTTTTTATGTTTCAAAGCTGAGGTAAACAAGATAGTTCTTAGCTATAATGGGGGGGCCGCGGGCGGGAGTGAAGCGTAGCGAGCTTCTAACCTATCACGACCATGTCGGATCGCCACTGAAGGTTGTTAACACAGGTACCTAAGTAGGTACCTATATTGGTACTTTAGGTACTGGAATAACTGATAGGATCCATAAATCCCAGAAAAACTACCACGCGAGCAACGATGCGGGCACAGCTACAAGGCAATAAGAACGTAAAACTATACAAAGAAACTAATTAAAAAAAAATGGTCTATGAATAGAACATTTTTTAAATTCGTGTCTTTCTGTTTGTTTGTTTGTCTGTATGTTTGTTCGCGCATCACGTAAAAACGTATTAGACCGATTGCGATGCAGTTTTCAGTGTTGCGTAGCTTAGGATTTGACCTAAAAACTGGGGTACTTGGTATCTTAATCCACTGGTTAGAAGCCGCGCAATCGATAAAAAACTTTGTAACGGCGGAAGGAATTTTGATCAAATGTTTATATTTTAGATTTTGGAATAGCACATAGAGTACTTTTAACCTAGAGAAATGACCACGCGAGCGAAGCCGCGGGCACAGCTAGTCATAAAATATTCTCATGGTACATATCCATATTTCAAACTAATTATTAAAGAAAAATCGTATCACAAAAGTTATTTTGTTTTTGTACGAATAACAAACTATTACGGTTAAAGCTTGAAGTGTGGTTAATAGGTACTTGATTGCTTTTAGATGTAAACGGAGATAGAATTAAAATATAACTTTACTTTGTTATTATAAAATATATATTAATATTCATATTTTTTGTAGGTTTGTTTTTATAACTATAGAAAGTATGAGTCTGAGAAGTATTAGACTGATAGATAGACTGACAAAATGATCTCACAGTATAAGGTTTTTTTTTACTACGGAACCCTCAAATCGAAACATTTCTTTCTATGTTCCTAGCTGCCCGGAGAGGAAAATAAAATGAATAGACGCAATGGAGACGAATGGTTTTCCACTAATAACAGTGTATATATATATATATATATATATATATATATATATAGACTTAGACATATCTTTATTGTGACAAAAAAACAATAAACAAACAGGGAAATAAAATTATACAAAAGACTAAAAATAGGTACTACCTACATTAACGTTTTTTTGCCACAAGCCGCCCCCAACTCAGCATAATGCTGGTTGCAAAACAACCAGCGCTGGTCTTCCGTTGGGAACGACAGGTGACATCACGCACGGAATACACTACAAAGTTGTACAACTATGCACACACATTTTATGACGACTTATACGAATCAGTGATCGGAAATCAATGCTGGCAACACTATCCTTAAACAACACAAATGAGACAATCCATCTATTTGACAAAGCATCCAACTCCGTTAAATTCTCTTTTTCAGCACGCTTAAATATGTCAGGTGAATTTAAAACGCAAAAACTGAAATTTGAGAATAAGTACAAAGACTTAACAATGTTTAACCAAAAATACAAGAGGGTGAGTAATGATTATATAACACTGGTGTCAGTTTTTAAAAGTGCTTCGCTTATTTGATGTGTGAAAATATATTTTTTCAGCTTAAATTTAAAACCATGTATACTTTGCAGGTTCCTTATTGGCGGAGGGATGTTATTCCAACACTTGGACGCAGCATAACGGAAACTTCCTCTGAAGGCGGCTGAACTGTGCCGCTCTGTCGCGAGCTGCGTCGAGCATTGGCGGGTCTCAAGGGACTTGCGACTAGCCTTCCAAGGCAACTTATCATATAGATAAGTAGGCTCTTTGTACTTAATGATACCGAAGAGAAGACAAGCCAAATGAAGCTTACGGCGATGCTTCATTTTCAAAAGTAAGTGTTTATTTAAAAATGGTGTCACATGTGTAGTTTGAATTGTGTAAGCAAGCACATAGCGTAGCGAGGTTACAATAGACCTATTATAGGCACAGTTAGTGCTCGAATGACAATATTTATAGGCACGATGAGGTATCATTAGATCCGCTGACGAAGCTGTGAGGATTGGGCGCGAGGTGCCTTTTTTCTCATAAATAAATGCAATAAATAATATCCTAATTTATAAATTTTGTTTTCTTAGTACCTACCCATTTCCATTCTGCCACTTTGATGATGTCTGACCATCGTGCAAGTGGTCTGACTCTTAAACTAAGTCCTTGGCCACCATTCCGCCACTTCCACATCAGCTTGGCGCAGGAGTGGAAATAGAGGCGTGCACATGAGGAGGCCTACTATATCCAACAGTAGGTTGATGTAGGCTGATGTAGATAGAAACCATAAAAACCATTTAGTAGGTACCTACCCATTTTAGGCGATCAATCAAAACTCAAAGCTAGTAAAAGTGGGGAAGAATATATTTTATCTGCTATGTAAACCAAAAACTGATATGACTATATTTTTATGTACAATGCTCTAGGCTTCTAAGTATCGTTAATCTTTTTAAAGAAATTCAACTTTTATTAAGTTTGATGGTTTTCTCGAGTCTATCTCAAAAAGCATAATATTGCTTGATGAGATAAACTCAAGAAAACAAAATCAAAACTATTGTGATCGGCCCTGCAGTCCCATCACTATGGTCAGTACATTTCTAGTGCGACCAGTATCTACTTAGTAGTTTGTGAGTGCGACCTTGAATAGGCTAATCACGCGTGTCACGACGCAGTCGTTGCGTTCCCCGCGACCCGTCTTCCATAATTTGTGAACTCGAATCCGTACAATAATTCAATGATGCGGAATCTATAGGGGGTAACTGCTGTTTAGTAGTGATATGGTATCAGGCATACAGGGCTCCATATCTACTAAACCAATTGTTCTTAGATTGGTAATGAATTGTGGCACAATTTTAGATAATTGTGAAAATTGACAAAATTATCGGCAAATAAAAAAACATTTAAAGGGGTTCTTCCTCGTGGTCTAACTAATTTGTCCAACAGGAAAGAAGTTCCTTGTGGTCAAATTGCTAGGCTATAGAACTTTTATTTAAATACTTACCATTTATCATTACGTACAGTTATATAAGTAAAAGTTAATTAGTTTATTAAATACTAACTGTGCCCACGGCTTTGCCCGCGTGGTCATTTCATTTAAAAGTAGCCCATACGTGTTATTCCAGGACCAAAAACTATATTTCTTTAAAAATTCTTTCCGCCGTAAAATAGTTTTTTATCGATTGCTCGGCATCTAATCATTGTTAAGATACCAAGTACCCCAGTTTTTAAGTCAAACCCTAAGCTAACCAACAGTGACAGCCGCATCGCAATCGGTTGGTAGTCTTTACGTGATGCACAAAAAAACATACAGACAAACAGACAGACACGATTTATAAAAATGTTATATCCTCTTTCAGTAGATTATTTTAAGTTCGCGCATTACGTAAAACTGCTGGACCGATTGCGATGCAGTTTTCCCTGTTGGATAACTTTGGGCTATGTAATTCCGTAATTTAAATGTCTATAGATCTTTCTATTTCTTAGAACAAGACCGCAAAAAAAAACTCGTTGCTTTTTTCGTCAAAAATATAATAGACCTCAATACCAAAAGAGGAAATGTTGACTTAATTCTATAACAATCAATGAAAAATTGTTTAAAAAGAATTGGGATCAGAGAGATCGAGTTACTTTCGCTTTTATTGAACGAGCGAGCGCGAAGCGCCTCCGTTCCAGCATGGGCAAAAATTCTTTCTTATGTCCGGCTGTTCTACAGGTTGCAATTTTCAAATCGATGGAATTTTTTGAACTTTTTAGTCTTCGGGGATTTTTACGGTATGTATGGGAGCGAAAAAGTATCTCACTGCTCCAAGCCAACCTCTCCTGCATGGGATAACGAACGAGGCTCTGGAGACCGACAGATGGCGGTATAACCATCTCAAAACAAGCGTAGCCAAATGAGACAGGCCGATGACGGGCAGCAGCGTCACCGGTGCGAAAAGCTACGCTCTGTGATCGCCAACCCGCATGACCAGCGTATAGATTATGGGCAAAACCTCCTCATGAACGGCACAACTAAAAAATGGCCGCCAGTTCCCAGTCGCACTGCTAGTCCTGACCACAGTGGTGGTCAAGGAAATGGCAGGACAGGGGTGCGAAGAATCCCCTAGCTACCGTAGTTCTAAACAAAAACAACTGACCCTGGCTACGTACAACGGACGAACGATTAGGCTTGATGAATACATGGCGCCACTCGAGACGGAGCTAACTAATATCCGGTAGCATATTCTAGGGTTAAGTGAAGTCCGAAGAGAAGGGGAGGACACAATAGCCCTGGCCACCACTCACTCGGGCCACCTATTCTACTTCCATGGGTACTTCTCAGGGTGGCGTGGGGTTCCTCGTCAATAAAGTCCTCATTGATAATGTTGTAGAAGTATCCAGTGTGTCGACCAGGGTAGCGTACCTGATTCTTTAGCTGACCGAAAGATATAGCCTTAAGATCTTACAAGATTACGCACCGACCTCGGCACACTCGGATGATGAGGTAGAAGATATGTTTGAAAACATATCTTCGGCCCTACATAACACCACAAGGGCCCACTGCAACATTATCTTGGGAGACTTGAACGCCAAAATGGGAGTACAGACTTGCAGTGAATCAAGAATAGGTCCACACGGTTATGGGGACAGGAATCACAGGGGACAAATACTATATTTTTTTTTAAAAAAGAGGGGTTCTTTTTGATGAATTCTTTCTTCAAAAACATATATGCGGCGGGAAAGGTGAGCTAACAAGAGCGATACATCCCGGCGCGAAGTCTCAGAGTCCACTGACGGGAGCAAGGCGGATACTGAGCGGCCTCAGATAAATTATAACCACGCGGCACCCAGGCATGAAGGTCTTGTGTTCACCGATACGTAAACACGTAAAGCGTAGATCAAGGTTGTTACTAGTTACAGGATCAATAGTTAGCCGGATAAAGACCTAGGAATTTTAAATTTGGGAGTAATATTCATAGTGTGCACGTGTTTGTTTGTCGTATGAGGTAGTGCTGGCTTCTGGTGGTCAGAGTTTGTCAGGCCACCCGAGGGTTTCTGACAATGCTTTACGACTGATATCTATCAATAACAACCGGGACCGAAACCTTAACGTGCCCTCCGAAGTGAACCGAGGTTATACCATCCCTTCAGAGTGCACTAAGCATTAAGGCACAGAATAAATAATAGTACAGCTAAGGAGTTTTTTTTTAAATTACATCTTAAGTCGGTATGGTAAAGATTGCAAGCGGGCAAAGCTGCGGGGAAGGGCGGAGCTAATTCGACATACATAAGTACTTAAGTATTTTTATTGTTATTATTTCTATTCAGCCTGGTTTGTCCCACTGCAGGGCAAAGGCCTCCTTCCATGACTCACGATGTAGGGCTTTGACTTGGTCAGACCTTCCAATAAGATTCCAGTTCATCCCGCCATCTCCTTCTGGGCCTGCCACGACGTCGTTAACGTTGCATGGGCTCCACTCAGCGGTGACTTTAGCCCACAGCTCGTCCCACCCAGTTCCATTTCAAACTGTCAGCTTATTGACCAACGTCGGTGATTTGGGTCTTGGAGCGCAGTATGCTGTTTCTGATGAGGTTAGAGTTTGACTCCCATAATACTGCGCTCCATTGCTCGCTGGCAAACCCCTAGTGTAGCGCAGTATACTGTTTCTGATGCGGTCAGAGTTTGACTCCCAGAATACTGCGCTCCATAGTATGCTCGCTGTCAAACCCCTAGTGTAGCGCAGCATGCTGTTTCTAATGCGGTCAGAGTTTGACTCCCAGAATACGTCTGAGCACCTCGACTATTAAGCTACGTCTCGTACTATTTGTCATAAGCTTGGTCTTTGACATTTTGATCTTGAGGCTTGCCCTATAGTGGTCACGGTAGCCGAACTGGTTAAAGGCATGTGCCGCGCAGTGGCATGGATGATGCGGGTTCGAATCCCGTCAGTGCAACAAACATTTTTGTAGACAGTTATGTTTTTATGTTTTAAATGATGTTTATTTTTGTATTCTTCAAATGGTTGAGAAATAAAGCTGATTTTAAGATCAAAGTTAAATTATCTTTGTTGGGTAGCAAAACGGGATTTGTTTAGGCCTTTCATTGTGATTTTATCCAAGTGCAGTCGGTATATTTTAAAGTTGAATTTGAGTACTATTCTAAGTCTATGGTCTGAACTAAACTCGAAAGAGTTTATAACTTCGACATTCTTGATGATTTGTTCTTTGTGTGGCCATCCGGAGAGAAACAAGTATGAACTTGTAAGCGACTGCCCAAAAAAGGAGTGTAATGTTTTTAGGATGCATGTATTTTTGTATGTATGTGAGTTGCTTTATTCCACCACAACTTTTAAATGCCTGAACCGATTTAAACGTATGGGGTATCGTTAGAATGCTTACATCCCCCCGAGTAACATAGATTCCTTATTTTTGAAAAACATCAATATGGCTGCAGTATGGCTCCATTTTCAAATGAGAAAATTACTTTGAATTTTACAATAGATATGGGTATCAAATGATAATTTGATACCCATATCTCGCGGGTACAGCTAGTTTTACAATATGGGTATCAAATGATACCCATATTGTAAAACTAGCTGTACCCGCGGCACAGAATAAATAATAGTACAAGTACCCGCGGCTTCGCACGCGTGTTCTTTTCTTTAGGTTTAAAGTAGGTACCATAATGTGCTATTCCAGGACCAATATACCAACATTTGAACAAAATTTCTTCAGCCGTCAAAAATACTTTATCAATTGCTCGGCTTCTAACTCACCGGATTGAGATACCAATTACACCAGATTTAAATAAAACCCTAAGTTATCTAACACTGAAAACCGCATCGCAATCGGTTTAGTAGTTTTTACGTGATGCGTGAACAAACAAACATGCAGACAAACAGAAAGAAAGAAAAGATTATGAAAAAAAATGTTCAATACCTTTTTTAAGCACCTAAGAGCATATTTTTCATTTGAATCCATTTAGTAGTTTGGGTGCGATGCGCGGTCAAGATACGGACAAATAGACAGACAAAATTAAAAAGTAAAACAGTTTGGCTTCAATATCGAATATAGAGAACCATCCAAAAAAAAAATTTATTACTTAATTATTAACATAACTTTGGACCCATATCCCGCAGAAACCCTTTACTTTTTCGGAATAAAACGTGTCCTCAATTTTAACCCATCACATAACTTAAGACAGTGCCAAGTTGCATCAAAACCCGTTCATTACTTTCAGCGTGGTACGTGTTCTTTTAAAGAAGTTTCAACCTCTAAATAATAACCCATAAATTTTTCGATATGTTAAGTATCCTATATCCTACCTCGTAGTACGAACTCAAATCATACCAAGTTGTTTCTTTTGAATTCATCCAGTAGTTCCGGCGGCGTGATGCGCGGCTAAGATACAGACTGACAGACAGACAAAAATGAAAAAACATACAGTTTAGGCTTCATTATCGAATATAGAGTAACATCCAAAAAAAAAAACACTATATCTTTAATGTACACAATTTGGACCCATATCCCACAGGAACCCTTTATTTTTTCGGGACAAAATGTATCCATAATTTTCACCTACCTTATAAACTATGCCTGTGCCAAGTTGCATCAACATCCGTCCAATAGTTTCAGCGTGCTAAGTGTTCTTTTAAATAATTTTCCACCCCTATCCTGCAGGAACACTTAATTTTTTCGTGATGAAAAGTATCCAATGTCCTACCTCGAAGTGTGAACTCAAATCATACCAAATTTCATTTAAATTCATTAAGTATTTTCGGCGTGGTGCGCTGCCAAGGTACAGACAGGCAGACGGACAGACAGACAAATTAAAAAAAATACAGTGTTAGCTTTAGTATTGAATATAGAACGGCCTCCAAAAAATAAAAACATAATATTTTCAATTTACAGAATTTTGGACATTATCCCGAAGGAACACTTTATTTTTCGGGATAAAAAGTATCCTCATTTTTTACCCATTATATAAACTATGACTGAGCCAAGTTTCAACAAAATTCGTCAAGTAGTTTCAGCGTGATACGTGTTCTTTTAAATAACTTTCAACGCCTATCCTGCAGGAACCCTTTGATTGGTAATTGGATGGTAAGTATCCTATGTCCTACCTCAAAGTATGAACTCAAATCATACCAAATTTCATTTGAATTCATTGAGTATTTTCGGTGTGATGCACTTCCAACGTACAGACAGACGGACAGACAGACACAGGAACAAAAATTAATAAAATACAGTTTTGGCTTTAGTATTCAATATAGAACGGCCCCCAAAAAAATTTCTTTAATTTACAGAATTTGGGACATTATCCCGCAGGAACTCTTTATTTTTTCGGGATAAAAAGTATCCTCAATTTTAACTCATTATATAAACTATGACTGAGCCAAGTTGCATCAAAATCCGTCTAGCAGTTTCAGAGTGGTAAGTGTTTTTTGAAATAACTTTAAACCCCAATCCTGCGGGAACCCTTTCATTTTTCGGGATGAAAAGTTGCCTATGTCCTACCTCGTAGTATGAACTCAAATCATACCAAGTTACATTTAAATTCATTCAGTAGTTTCGGCGTGATGAAAAAGCCAAGATACAGACAGACAGATAAAAATGAAAAAATACAGTTTTGGCTTCAGTATCGAATCAAGAGTAAGATCCAAAACATTTTTTCAAAATATCTTCAATGTACAGAATTGGACCCGTTACAGTTTTATTATAAGTATAGATAGATTCAAAGTTTTTTTTCAATTTTGAAGGCCTTGATAAACAGTATATAATTTATTGGCATAAATTCTTTTTTGGCAGAGCAGGGTGTTTTTTTTGCTTTTAACACGTTGAGTGCGAAACCAGATGTGAAACACCTTGTCTATGCCTCGCTTACAGTGCGACTAAGAAAAGTATAGATTATCGTGCGAAAAGCATAAATTCAATTTGGTTCGGTGTAGGAAAGAGATGAATATATATTAACCCATTATTATTATGTAGATGTGTTATTAAAATAGTCCATTGGTGTGGCTACCTTAATACCAGATTTCTTCGGCCAGGTACAGCACAGAAGAGATAAAATTTCATCACATTGCGAAAACAGGTTGAATGCTCCTGGTACCCCGCGCACCTTGTATGGCACCCCGCGCTAGCTTCGCGCGGATATTGTTGGATAGCATTCGAGTAAAACGCACGCGTCGACATGGCGTCAAGACTGACGAAAAGGTGCCGTAAAAAAAAATTACGATGTCCGTGAAGACAGTGGTGACAATATATTTTTATTTCTCATCCCTAAAATATGCGTAAAACTTCCCTTATTCAGTGCGACACAGGGTGCATAAGACCCTGTATTTTATTATAGCTATAACTTTTAAATAAAACAAGCTGTTCACGTACGCCTTCAGGTTCATGTCAATTAATTCATTACTGTTAATATTCAAAGCAAAAAAAAACATATATTTTTACATGAAGCCATAAAAAGGGTTTTCGTTTCTTATACGTTACAGGGTTTAATAAGCCCTGTACCGCGACAATGATAGTTTTATGACCAGGTGTACAACGCCTTGTACAGCAGGAATGGAAAGAATAGAAAAATCACTGCCGCTTTGAACGTGTTAAGCTAGTTATTTGAAGAAGCTATTGTTGACTTTAAGGTTTTGGCCAATTGCAAATTGCAAGAGCCTGTTACCTAGAACTTTCTTGTTCCGATACCAAGAAGCTGCGCTATTATCCAGGGGTCGGCTGCCCACTGTCATCGGCGGCGTTTCCGCCGGAGATATTGGCACTTGGGGCCTGTTTTTACACGACTGCCCAAAAAAAGGATTGTAATGTTTTTAGGATTCATGTATGTTTGTATGTATGTGAGTTTATTTATTTCACCATAACTTTTAAATGCCTGAACACATTTAGACGTATGGAGTATCGTTAGAATCCTTACATCCCCCGAGTAACATAGGTATTTTTTTAATGGAAAAATACTTTATTGCGGCAGCATGGCTCCATTCATAAATGCAAAAATAAAAAGGGCTTGATAAGCACATTCCAACTGGATATAATGTATTGGTATAAGTTATTTTTTGGCAGGGCAGGCGGTTTTTTTTTTTAGCTTTTATGCTAGTTATAATGTTTGTGATTCATGTTGAGGTTTGAGGTTTAGACATTTAATCTCCTCTCTTGTCTAATGCGGGTTGGTAGATAAGCAGTGTCATCTCTCGCCTCGTGGACGCCGCTAGTGGTACACTAGGTACTCCTCCACAGCCGCCCTAACCCGACTGTTCTGCCTTCACCTCATGAGGGCGTTCGCGTCCGAGCTCAAGACAGCCTGTGGGTTTATTTTATTTTATTTTTAATTGTGTACAATTATTTGGATGTATTATGTATTAATAATAATAATTGTTCAATTTCTTTATTTTTTTAAAGCGTTCTGACATGTAAATATTTTTTATGAATATACTTTGACTTTGATAGCCTGTGGGATGTGGTCCTACGGTCAGGGACCGAAGCAGCTAGCAGTGATCTCTCACCATCGGCTCATTATCCCCCACGTATGGACCCCAGCTTTCCTTCAGCTAGCCTTATTAGTAGTAGAATAAAATAAATAATTGCACTTACTTTTAGCATTTCTGTCTTCAACCGTCTCAATCTGCAGAATAGAAACCCTAATTGATACCTCTTATCTTGGCGGATTTTATTGCGTTGCTTCAAGCTGCGAGCTATCATATCCCTGCAAGAAAAGCTCGGGTTTTCAACAGACTCCAAAAATGTATGAATCGACTAGCTTTTGCCCGCGGCTTCGCTCTTCTCTGTGGTTTCCTAAGTATACCATGTATTGAACTAACTCACATTTTTCAGAAGGCTAATGAAAAACATAGCGTGTTGAATATGCAGACGACGTTTTCCACACGCGCTGCTAACGCGCGCTTAGATGCGCTGCAAATGACAAATGCATTCCTAGCCTATGTATCTTTGCATATGTGAATTGCACAATATGTTTAAAATAAACCTTTAGCCATTCTTTAAATTAACATCCAAATGAACTTACTTCCGACGGGGAGAAACTCCGTGAATGTAAACGCCATACATCCAACATTGTGTTTGTTATCTTTCATGCTCCCCGGACCGAGGCCAGTTTGCGAATCAGATCAGGATGCACTTGTATATTGGTATTTATGTATTAACGTTGCCTACATGGTCAAAAATTTGTGAACAATCGTTTTGTTATTTGTTAGGATATAAAACATAGTGTTGTTTGTTTGTTGTATGAGGTAGTGCTGGCCTCTGGTGTCTGAGTTTGTCAGGCCGCCCGAACTATTATTTATTCTGTGGCCCGAAGGCGTCTGCCATAGATTAACGACTGCTATTAATCTATAATAGCCGGGACGGACAGCTTAACTTACCCTCCGAAACAATGAGCGATGGAAACCACACGTAGCTTCGAATAGTTATGCAAGGCAGCAAAGTGATTTTTTGGCGAGAGTACCTACTTGTAATGAAACCAGAGGAAGCTAGGATTCTAGGATTGAACCACGAGCGAAGCAAGTGGTTCTGAAATAGAATCCTGAGCGTAGTGAGGGTTTCAAAAGTTCGAGACGCCGAATAACTTTGCTGCTCTGCTAGGTGCAAGAAAAACATCTTAAAATATATATTAAATTGGTGTTTATAATAATATTAATAAAAATGAGCTGTCGCGGGACGCCTGGCGGATGTGTAAACATAATAGAATAGAATCAAATAGAATGGAATAGAATCGATAAGAATCGAATGGAATAAATTAGGATCGAATAGAATAGATTAAAATCGAATAGAGTCGCTCAGAATCGATGAAAATCGAAAAAAATTGGATAGAATCGAAAAGAATCGAATAGAGTTGCTCAGATTCGATCAAAATCGGATAAAATTGGATAGACTAGAGTATAATCGAATAGAATCTAATAGAATCGAATGTAATCCTAATAGAATCGAATGAAATCCTAATAGAATTGAACAGAATCAAATAGAATGGAATCGATCAGAATCGAACATAATCGAATAGAATCGAAAAAAAAAGTGGAATAGAATTGAATAGAATATAATCGAACAGAATGGAATCGATCAGAATAGAATCGAATAGAATCGAATATAATCAAATAGAATCGAATCAAATAGAATTGTATAGAATGGAATAACGCGAAAGCATAGAGCGTAAACTCACTACTAGTAGCGGGGTTTACTAGTAGCGACTGAAGAGTTTCACTTTCCATCTCCGGGCTCCATCATCAGATCAGTTCTAAGATGTTTTGTCATCCGAACTACATATACATACAATCGTAGTCACACTAGTATGAGAAAACAGTGTGACCACGAGTCCGTCGCTATACATTTTGATACGACAATTAGAAGAAGGTTATATTGACTTCTAAGATTTTATTGCATTGTTAGTTAGTTACAAGTGAAGCTAATAAAAGCGGGTTAAAAATCAAATAATATGTAAAATAATGGCTACTGAATCGCTTGTATTTTAGCGGCAGTGATTAATGACGAGTATCCGTTCTTAAAACTTATATCTTTCTCGCAATCATCATCATTATATATTTATCCACTGCTGGACGTAGGCCTCTCCTAATGCACGCCACTAAGCTCGGTCTTCAGCTCTCCTCGTCCATTTTCTGCCAGCCGCTTTTCGCAGGTTGTCACTCCACCAGGCCAAAGGGCGTCCTACACTACGTTTGTCTAAACGTGGTCTCCACTCGAGAACTTGTCTACTCCAACGGTTATCGGTTCTTCGGGAAATATGACCAGCCCACTGCCACTTTGGCTTGCTTATCCTTAGAGCTATGTCGGTTACGTTGGTTCTCTGTCGGATATCTTATCTTTCTCGGAATACTGTTATTATAAATGCTTCTACACTTATACATGATTGTGTCAAGGTGGGACATCTCATTGACACCAAAGAGGCCGCAGGGCCATAGGGAGTATTCAGTCCGCCTGGTCAGAAGGACAAATGTTTCTACCCTGCGGGTGGCTTCCTGGTAGCCACATTTATAAATTTGATATTTGAAAAAACTTGGTAGTACAGGTTCAGGTTCAGGTTCATACTGAGCGCATGTATGCGCTCAGTACTGCGCAATGTTAAGTATATCTAACATTGCGATATGTCTATCGCCACCCGATGGTCGACTGGGAGCATTATATGTGAAGTTATACACTAAAATATAATAATTATTGTAAAGAATTTACGATACTTTTAATATTTAACTAGATATAATTTCAAAAATTAAAATTACGTAAATAATAGCCTACGACACTCTTGTTTACGAAGACGATTCGATTGACACTTCGCTTGTCAAAATCGGACCAAGTTTTTAGTTTGAACACATAACCCTTCGTTTGCCTTGCCGTAGTCTGGTGACACTCTATAAATGAAGACGAATCGATTGATATCTCGCTTGTCCAAATCGGACTAAGTTTCAGCTTGAATACAGAACCCTTACTTTGCTTTACCGTAGTCAGGTTAAAAAAAAAAACTATCGACTCTCTATATCTGAAGATGAATCGATTGACACCTCGCTTGTCAAAATCGAACTAATAGGGGCGACGCTATGGTGGAACATCCACATACCCACATACATAGATAAATATATAGATAACTCTTTATTGCACTAAAAAACTTCAAATATGGCACATCAACACGATGTGCCAGGACATTTATGACCTTAAAATAGTACAATCGGAGTCGTATCGGAGTAGTTCAATTGTACATACATAAATACATTGACTGTTACCCTTCCATTGGTGGAACATCCACATACCCACATACATAGATACATACATAAATGCATTGACTGTTACCCTTCCATTGCTTTGCTGTAGTTTGGTAAAAATGATAAGTTTCTTACCATTTTCAATTTAAAAAAAACAGGCGTGCGTGATTCAACTCTGTATCGGCACATGAAAGTAAGTATAGTCAGTTAGATTAGTTGATAGACTCCGGCGTTTCTTTTCAGTAATCCATAATTACTAGAACGAAGAAATAATTATGTACTTAGCTTACTTCTGCTAGCGCCAAACTGTTTTTTTATCAGTTTGTCAGATTGTCCGACTGCAGGTCAAATATTTTATTTGCAAACAAAGGGAATACGTTGAAATACACAATAGCATACAAATATACAAAAACGCAATAGAAAAAAAAACGCATTTATGAAAAAGTTGGAAATCGCGGCGACTGATTAAATCTAATTCAATACAAATGAAAAAAGCGCAATGTGTCACGTTTCTGAGACATTAAAAACCTTGGAGTCATGATCGATCGACAGTTATCATGGTGTCCACAGGTCGACGCAGTAAGCCGCAAGATGTTCGCATCTGGTAGCTCACTCAGAAGGCTCCGTAACTTTTTACCTACGGCTACTAAAATTGCGCTTGTACAATCTCTTCTGCTTCCTATTCTTGATTACACTGACGCCTCCTATCTTGATCTCACTGAGGACCACCTGAACAAACTTGAGCGACTTCAAAATTTTTGTATCAGGTTTATATTTGGCTTAAGCAAGTATGACCATGTCACTCAATTTCGTGTTAAGCTCAAGTGGCTCCCAATTCGCTTTCGTCGCAATACTCACATCCTTTCTCTTCTCTACACTATACTGTTTAATCCTTCCTCCCCGCGCTATCTTAGGGAATGTTTTCAATTTCTTCATTGCTCTCACACCTTAAATCTTAGGTCATCAGATAATCTTCTCCTGAAGAATCCTCTACACAAGAGCTCCTATTACGACAAGTCTTTTGCTGTACAAGCGGTAAGACTATGGAACTCTTTACCAGTAACCATAAGGCAACCGACATCGCTTCAATGTTTTAAAGATCGGGTCAGAAACTTTTATCATTCAACGCTATAACTTGTTGCTGTATTTACTTATTTTTATGTCTAATATGCTTATGTAGTGTAATGTATTTTGTGTGTTGGTCTTATTTATTTTATTATGTATTATTATTATTAGTATATATGTTTATATGTATGTATTTTTATATTATATATATATATATATTTTATTTTATATATTGTACTTATGGTATTTATAAGTAATATTTTATCGTATTTATATGCACACTATCGTTCATTAATGTTCATGTTCTCGCTTTCTAATCTAAGGTTGCTTGGAAGAGATCGCTGCTTAGTGATAAGGCCGCTGATTGTACTATTTTAAGGTCATTGTTAATGTGCCATAATTTAAGTAGTGCAATAAAGAGTTATCTATCAATTTATCTATATATTTTGTAGATTTTCCCTGAACATAAATAAAGCCGATTTGGGACTGTTTTTTGATTGGAAGGGACCTTGAGAGCGAGAAATAGGTAGGATAGGTAGGGTATTTGGATAGGAACAAGACATAGGTGATAGACTCGACAAAAACACTAAAGAATTAGAAAAGCTAGGTAAAACTATATGGAGAGAGAGAGGGAGCGTGCGAGCGAGACACCGCTTGCCACTCCCATCGTCTAGCCACCCCTCAAACAACACACGTAGAAACAGACACCGACCCCGCCGGCGGGGTCATTATTATTATTCTTCTTTGAGTTTCTTGCCATTTCTTCTCAAAGATGTATTCCGAAATAGTGGTCAGTTATTAAATCACTTATGAGGCTCCTAGTTCAGGGCCCCCTGGATCGCTATTAATCATTAATACCGATCCAGAAGAGTTTAGTCAGATCTCCCGTAGTCTAAGCGACGGCCCAAGCCGAGGTTCGTACCCCCTGGGTGCCCTTGAGCAAGTCGCTAAAATTTAACTTTGGCGTGCGCCTTCTGCGTCACGTATTGCGGCGGAGCGCCTTTGCGACCGCCCCCCCGCCCGGTACGCTGTAGAGGCCGTTAGAGGCCAACAGCAAGTAGTCCTTCATAAAAAAAAAAACCCCCCGAAATTCATTCCATCGCCAGCAGCCCGCAGCCGTCGAGTAAACATCTCTACAGAACTCGCTCTCAAGACCTCTCCAGTCAGGAACAACCCAGGGTCGGAAACCTGAACCAAGGCGACTTTTCTTCATTAACCCAGTGCCCGTTCCATCAACCAAACGAGCGCCATCGACCACGGTCGGTCACTTTCCGACTTCCGCCTCAGCTACAGTCCACTAATCGACTGGTGGCTGGCCGAGCGGTGGCGCTCAGGAACAGTATTGTAGTAACATTTCCTCCCAAAAGGCAAATTTCACGGAAAATCTAAGGCAAAAAGACTTAGTCATTTAACTTTAACTTATACTGCTAAGTAGATAGAGTAAAGTACCACCATTACCACCACCACCGTACCATTGTTACCACCGTAATGTAACAAGTTCGTGTTCGTGTGAATAAATGATTGATTGAGAGAATTCCCATACCTGGACATCATCAAGAACTGAGTCGGGACAGTTTTCATTTGTTTTATTTTGATAAATTCTATAGCGTTTCTTTCTGAGTGATCTTCCAATAAGCCCCACGATATCCAGTGCAACCCCTGCATTATTTTGCTCTTCTGTTCCAGCAGGTCGGCGTCGTGTTTGTCAAATTTTCCATCTTTTGAGTCATACTCATAGTATTCATCCATTTTAAAGGTCGCTCGTCGTCTAGCATCGAACATTTCCATATTTAATTGATCGAATTGCAGCTGGTCGCTTCCCTGGGGGCCTTTGAGGGGCTTTTTAATGCTGTTCCAGATGTCTTCAATATTGCCGATTCTGTATTCGTCTGACAGCATTTGGGCGTAACTCATATTTGTATCGAGGGCACGGTCAGACGGCCTGGCGTCGTCATCCCCGGGCAGGAACAAATATTTCATGTCCAATAAGTCGCCAAACATCAAGTGGTATATCTCACTCGGAAATATAGTCCTCGGAATCGGAATATTCGAAATGCCTTGGTACGATGGTAAGCCTAAGAGATACATAAGTTTATGTACAATGGCTAAAATGTGTAACAATGGGCGGCCTTATCCCTAAAAGCAATCTCTTTCAGGCGACCTTTGAGTGAAAAGGATTAATCATAATTTAAATTCTAAAGGAAGAAGGTAACGTATAAAGCTGTCTCTACACTCACGCCGTCAATTCGCAGCTTGAACTGTCAACTGTTTAGCAAATCAATGGCCCAATTACATAACTTGGCTCGGCAATCGGATTATCACTCTTTCGTAGCAAATTCGACTCTATCGCAAGGCATTAGTGGTTGCGATACTGAGAATTCGATTGAAGCCAAGTTATGGAATCGGGCTGCAGAGGCAGCGAAATTGATAAACAAAAGCCGCCGCGATGCCATTATTCCATAGTAGGTACAGGGGCCCGACCACAGAACTTGGTTTCAATCAAATTGACACTTTTTTCATAGCAAAATCGACTCTATCGCAAAGCATTAATGAATTTGACGGCTTGAACCGTGTAATAGCCCTGCAGTACTCACATGATACAAAACAAAGAAATGCAATCAACATTGCGAGAGCGTCGTAGTACTAGGCAGTAGTCTTCAATTCGCGTTCAGTGAAACTAGGTATAGCGGTATAGGTATCTCCTGCTTAAATGGAAATTAACGAACCGTTTAATATCAAATAAGTACCTACATAGGTAATAATGTATTAATTGTTTTTTTCAGTAGCGTATAATTACAAAATTTTATTGTTGGGGGGTTATGCTTTGTGCTGTTTTGTTGTGTTCCATTGAATTATATGTACTACATATATATATGTCTCTATGGTTGTACCTATCACTGCGCCTGTACCCTGACCCTATAAATCCTGTCTACAAATCATTGTCAATACAACAAATGCTCAATTCTTGCACAACTGTCATTTTAGAATACATAAATATCTAAATATAATTACGAGATGACAAAAAAAACAAAAATAAAACTGTAATATATGCAACATGACAAACGTGATAATAAAGATAATATTAGCTAGACTTCCAAGTAAAACCTTTTCACTTGACACTTAAAAACTTCCAAAGACGGTGCACGCTGTATAGAAACTGGCAATTTATTCCACAGACGAACAGCTTCTACCCTGAAAAAACGTCCGTAAAAAGTGCTGCAATGCAAAGGTAGCTTGAGGGTGAGATTTTCCGATGATCTAACATGGAAGGTGTTGGATGTGTACAGGAAATCAAAGACTTCTTTTAAAGCGTTCAGTAAATATTTACCTTATTCTTAGGTTAGTAATTGGTAAAATGCAAAATCAGCCTACTCTTAGAATAAGCAGTAGTTACTCTCGAGTAAAAACTTAATCCAGTTTGATCGAACCCACCCTTAGTGACTATGTCAACCCCCTTATATGTTGCATTTGTACCTACTTTCAAACAAAATCGTAAATCATAGCATACAGGGCCCTAGCCGCATCGCATGTAGATGCAGTCAGGATGCCCTGGAATATTCCGATATCCTGTTCGTTTAGTTCAAACTTGTTGATCATATATGTTCTCATAGACTTGCTCCGTACACACTCGACCAGAAGGTGGTAAACATCTTCTGGGACCCCTCAAGATGTACAGTTAGGGAAATCTGCCCTCCTCATAAGATATAGGAACTTGTTGAGTGGCATGTGTCCGGAGCGAAGTCTATGGGCTATCACCAAATCATTTCTCTTCAACGTACTGTTTGGGCAAATTCCTTTTTGACAAGCTGTTGTTGTATAACTTAATTTCCATTTCTCATAAATTTATAACCAAATTGTAAAAAAACTGTATTTTCTGCTAAATTATAATTACCTGTTACAATGGCTTCTTTCGCTAATTCATCAGCAACCTCATTAACTCGAATACCAATGTGAGAAGGAATACATTGCAGTCTCAGATTCACAACACTTCGTAAAAGAAATAGTACTTTCTTTAAAATTGCATATGCTACCGAAGCACCTCTCGCGACAGAGACGCATCGAGCTATATGCTATAAGGAACTTCGGCCTAATATCTGATGTAATAATATATGATAGTGCTTCCGAGATTGCAAGTAATTCCACCGACATTATACAATTATTGTTGTCAGATACAATTTTAAACATCTCTTTTACATTGCGACTGGGATCATAATAGGCCGTCGTTTTGACCCGTCTGTATAATTTTTTTGCCTTTTTACTTTAAAATGTTATTATTTTTTCAATCTTCGCAAAGAGTTATTATGTCTAAAACAATTAATATTTTTGTGAATAAATAAATTATTTTAGGTTGCTTATATCATAGATCAATCATCATCATTTCATCAAAATATGTTTTTTTTTACTAGATAATTCATCTTAATTGGCGTATTCAAAACATTATGTGTTTTTTATATAGGCTGTATGCATAGAGTAACTAGGGTGGCTATAAGGTTTATAAGCCATAATTTGTTATATATTGTTATGATGCAGCTAGCAACCATTTATTGTTTAAATTTTTGATTCATTTTTGAAAATAGTGTTGTGACAATTTGATACTCTAAAAAATAAATCGATATTGTTTGAAGATTAATCTGTTATCGATTTAAACATAATTGTCGAGTGTAAGCCGTGTGTTAATGTCATAAGTACATGTCTCTGCAGCCCGATTCCATAACTTGGCTACAATCGGATTATCACTTTTTTCATGGCAAATTCGACTCTATCGCAAGGCATTAGTGGTTGCGAGACTGAGAATTCGATTGAAGCCAAGTTATGGAATCGGGCTGCTGAACCATTTTAGTATGTAAATTATGTAATGACAAGGACATCAAATTAAACTTGTGTTTTACGACTTTATCTCGGAAACTATTGATCCTAGACTAGTAATTTATGTACATAAGAGAGATCTCATCGAGATCTTCATTTTCATATGATAGCTGTCAAACTTAAAAGGACTTTATCTCAGACCCTATTGATCCTAGACTAGTAGTTTCTTTACAGAACTGATAGATCTCATCGATATCTTCATTTTGGATGATAGCTGTCTAACTAAAAATGACTATAACTCGAAAACTATTGATCCTAGACTAGTAGTTTCTTGACAAAAGTGATAGATCTCACCGAGATCTTCATTTCATATGACAGCTGTCAAACTTAAACGGGCTTTATTTTGGAATATATTGATCCTAGACTAGTAGTTTTTAACAGAAGTGATAGATCTCATCGAGATCTTCATTTCATATGACAGGTGTCGAAATTAAAAGGGCTTTATTTCAGAAACAATTGATCCTAGACTAGTAGTTACTTTACAGTAATGATAGATCTCATCGATATCTTCGTTTTGGATGACAGTTGTCAAAATTAAAAATGACTAATTCTAAAACTATTGATCCTAGTTTAGTAGTTTCTTTACAGAAGTGATAGATCTCATTGAGATCTTCGTTTTATATGACAGCTGTTAAACTTAAAACGGCTTTATCTCGGACCCTATTAATCCTAGACTAGTAGTTTGTTTACTGAAGTGATAGATCGCATCGATATCTTCGTTTTTGATGATAGCTGTCAAACAAAAATGACAATAACTCGAAACTATTGATCCTAGACTAGTAGTTTCTTTATAGAAGTGATAGATCTCTTCGATATCTTCATTTTGGATTATAACTGTCAAACTAAAATTAGCTATAACTCGGAAACTATTGATCTTAGAGTAGTAGTTTCTTTACATAAGTGATAGATCTCACCGAGATCTTCATTTCATATGACAGCTGTCAAACTTAAACGGGCTTTATTTTGGAATATATTGATCCTAGACTAGTAGTTTTTAACAGAAGTGATAGATCTCATCGATGTCTTCGTTTTGGATGACAGTTGTCAAATTAAAAATGACTATAACTCGAAAACTATTGGTCCTAGTTTAGTAGTTTCTTTACAGAAGTGATAGATCTCATTGAGATCTTTTTTTTATATGACAGCTGTCAAATTTAAAACGGTTTTATCTCGGACCCTACTAGTAGTTTATTTACAGAAGTGATAGATCTCATCGATATCTTCGTTATGGATGATAGCTGTCAAACCAAAAATGTCAATGTTTCGAAAACTATTGATCCTAGACTAGTAGTTTCTTTACAGAAGTTTCATCGAGATCTTCATTTCATAACAGCTATCAAACTAAAATTGGATCAATAGTTTCCATATAAAGCCTTTTAAATTTGACAGCTGTCATATGAAATGAAGATCTCTAAGAGATCTATCACTTTTGTTAAGAAACTACTAATCTAGTATCGTTAGTTTCAAAGTAATAGCCCATTTAAGTTTGACAGCTGTCATCCAAAACGAAGACATTGATGAGATCTATTACTTCTGTAAAAAAACTACTATTCTAGGATCGTTAGTTAAAGAATTATAGGCCATTTAAGTTTGACAGCTGTAATCTAAAACGGAGATATTGGTGAGATCTATCACTTCTGTAAATAAACTATTAGTCTAGGATTGCTAAATTAAGAGTTATAGCCTAGTTTTAAGTCTTATAGCCCTTTTAAGTTTGACAGCTGTCATCCGAAACGGAGATATCGATGAGATATAACTTCTGTAAAGAAACAACTAGTCCAGGATCAAAAGTTTCCGAGTTATAGCCCTTTTAAGTTTGACAAATTTCACCCAAAACGGAGATATAGATGAGATCTATCACTTCTGATATTATTACGTTGTTATTATCACGTTTACCATTATATTCAGTATCACGGACTGAATGCCTACTTCAGGTCTTTGCAGTAAATCTTATACTATAGGAAAACCCCCCAATTATAATTACGAGCAACCGCTTGTGGCGGGTATGGGGGAGGCCAATCTTCAGCTGTAGACTTTTGTCGGCAGATGATGTGATTTGATGATGATGATGATGCGTGTGAAGCAGAGAGTCACAGTAAGAAGACGTAGTATTATCATTAATAATAAGTCACTTACAGTTATACATATGCTGTCTATTAGACATTTCCTTCGCCATTGGCTGTATGGCGTTTTTGCCACTGCCTTTATTTGCAGATGCGCGCGCATCGCTAGCGCGGCGCGTGAGAAAAACAAAACCAGCGCGCCATTCGAACCATTTTCCATAGATATTTGTTAACGTTTTCGTTGTGTGATTGATTAATTATTATCCAAAATGTCAACTTCACATAGGGAAGCTTAGAAGAGCAATACGCAGATGTTACCCCGCCGGAAATACTAATCGAGCGTATCGAGGCACGAAACGCGAGTGATAGCCTGTTGCCACCAAAATCTACAGAGAAATGTCAACAAAAACTGTTCGGTATCTTTTCGAGAATTGTTCTTTCACTAATTATTGTTGCAATTATTAAAAGTTAATAAAAATACAAGTCTGTTTTTTCCTCGCAAGTGTGTTGAAAAACGTCGTATGAAATCTTCGAGCATTAAATGCGTGTGCATTGATCATTCATCATCATCATCACACGCCCGCCGTATCAATTATTGAAGTCCTTTCAATACAAACAACAACAACAACAAAAGACCGGACTGTAGGATGCCCTGTAGCCAGGTGGAAAGACGACCTGCGAAAAGCGTCTGGAAGAAGAAAATGGATGAGTAGATGAAGACCTAGCTCAGTGGCGTGCATTAGGAGAGGCCTACGTCCAGCTGTGGACAGATATAGGTTGTTAGATGATTCTGATAAAGTCCTTTATCGATTTAATAAAGTTTGATATGTGGCCGCGACTTTTCAGTTGTCCCACTTGTAGCTAATCCACAAAGATCTTTGCTATCTTCAAAATTTAAGGTACTTTCTTTCCCTCCCCCATGTGCCGCTCGTTTTTCCCACCCTTTACATATTAGTAGGTCTCTTTTTATTATTTTAAGAAAATAAAAAGAGATTCCTGTGATAAAAAACCTTTCATGTTGTACTTAAGATATTATTCGTTAGAAAAATAATTTAAAAATATGCTGTGATTGTTGCGATATTATAATATTTAGTTAAACTTCTTGTACCTTAGTTTCTAAAATATAGAAAGCAAAAATGTATTCTTCGAAAGTACACCGTAAAGGTTTCGAACATTTATGACGTCACTGGCCGAGCTGCGATCGGGTATAGGAAGTTTCGAATAACGCTCCATATAGCTCTATTCTATTCTATTCCACAAAGTGTCTTGGTGGCTGTACAACCATTAATAAATATATTGGGGACAATTCCATACCAATTACCTAGCCCCAAACTAGGATACCCTGTAATATGGGCACTAGATAGCGTACATAAATACGAATATCACATCCATGACTCGGAAACAAACATTTTTGCTCATCACACAAATGATTGCACCTTGCAGGATTCGAACCCGTGACCGTTTGATTTCGTTCCCAGGCTCACTAGCCACTAGACCAACCTATTAATTATTTATTTGCTATTGCAACACAGATAGATTTCTGCCAACAGCCTTCAGTGGCAACCCGACTTGGCCGTGAATAGTTAGAAGACGAAGGCGAGAGCGAAGCTTAGCGAACTCCCACCTTCGTCTTCTAACCTATCACGGCCATGTCGGGTCACTACTTAAGGTCTGTATGTAAGTTTGTTCGCGTATCAAGTAAAAACTACTTGATCGATTGCAATGCAATTTTCACTATTGGATAGCTTAGGGTTTGAGTTAAAAACAGGGCTACTTAGTATCTGAATCTGATGATTAGATGCCGAGCAATCGATAAAAAACTATTCGACGGCTGAACAAATGTAGTATATTATTGAATATTATAGGTACTTTTGGTCCTGGAATAACACGTATGAGTAACTTTTAAATGAAATGACCACGCGGGCAAAGCCGCGGTTACAGCTAGTACTATAATAAAACTGTAACTGGGCTAAATCTGTACATTAAATATTTTACAAAACCAATACAGTACAGTACGGTTTTTACAGTAGATACCTACTTAATAATATTATAATGATGTATCAAACTAAAAAAACTAATAATTACTTATAACCTGATTTGCGTCCCCCTTACCGGGTATGATGTATTTAACCTTCTGACTAAATTAAGATCTGTCCTTCGATGTACATTAAAGCAAATAATAAATTAAATGAAATATATATTATCAGGGTGTCCACTGAAAATCTAAAAAACATTCCAGACTTTTCCTGACCATTTTTCTAAATTTTCCTGATCAACCATGTTCATTTTAAAGCAAGCTTTTCCTCATTTTTCATAAAATAGCTAAAAGTAATGTAATCTAAACAATGAATCATTTGTTATCCTTCATATTTTGTTATTATTTGCAATGAAACTTTTAAACTTTCGCGATTCGAACCCATAGTAATATATTTAAATGTGAAATAATCGCGCTGAATTTTTTTATTTACCTCGACGTTTCGATCAAAGAGAATATAAATACGGTTCGATCAAGTTGCGTTGATCGTGGTCACGAGAAGACTGAAGTAGCGGGTGTCAGCGTCGAGAAGGGCGAGCGTTGTCTCCAACTACCCGCATTTGGTTTTGTAAAAATTCAGAATTGTCACGACACACAACACTAACGACATCTACAGATTTCTTCTGACATAAACCGCGACGCGAACACTTGCTTATCACGGGATCCCAGGAACGCAGACAACTTGAAACCATTCTCTCGGTTGAAATTGGGATACTTTTTAATTTCAACCGCTGCACGTACAATCCTGGAGTAGTAGTGACGTTCCGTGGAGAGGATCTTCGGGTCATGGAGTTCAATCCAGTGATTAGGGCCCGATTCGAGCAAATGCTCAGCGACTGCAGATTTATTTATCTGGCGGTTCTTTACAGCTGCAATGTGTTCTTTGACCCTTTCCGCAATAGTACGCTTGGTTTGTCCAATGTAGGAACTGCAATTTATCTTATATACGCCAGGAGTTTGAAAAGGAATGACATGGATGCATTTGCTCGAATCGGGCCCTAATCACTGGATTGAACTCCATGACCCGAAGATCCTCTCCACGGAACGTCACTACTACTCCAGGATTGCAGTTACCTTATTTTAAAACTAACATTAATAACCAAGGTGCTCCATCAATCCTTACCTAGTAGGTAAAGGGCTGATTCCACTGGTAGATATATAAAAGTGAGCTATTTACTGCATTTTGAGGAGCTATTCTGATCATCACACCGAAGATCTTCATCAGATCTTCACTTTTTTTTTATGAGACCATCTTAAAGTACCTACCTACCTTTAGTTCTACCTTTGAAATAAAAAAAGAACCACCGAAATCGGATCTAATAAGACGGAGATAGTCGGTAGCCCCATTTTTGCCACTTTTTGGGAAGTCCCGCAAATCAAAATTCCCCGATGAGTAAAAAATTGTAACTCGTCTGTGCCTGTATACCAAGTTTTGTCTAGATCGGTTGAGAAATTCGACCTGTAGAGGAGAACAGAGATCCGGATGGACAGGCGGACGACGGACAGCCGGACATACGAAAGAATTTTTGTCCTAGCTGAAACGGAGACGCTTCACTCGCGCTTCGCGCTCGTTCGGTCAATTACTAGCTGTGCCCGCGTGGTAATTTCATTTAAAAGTAGGTTGCCCATAAGTACGTGTTATTCCAGGACCAAAAACTACTTTTCTTTAAAATTCTTTCCGCCGTCAAATTGTTTTTTATCGATTGCTCGGCATCTAATCATCGGATTAAGATATCAAGTACCCCAGTTTTTAAGTCAAACTCTAACCTATCTAACAGTGAAAACCACATCGCAATCGGTCCAGTAGTTTTTACGTGATGACGCGCATCACGTAAAAACTACTGGGCCGATTGCGATGATAAACATATAGACAAACAAACAGACAGACACGATTTAAAAAAAATGTTATATTCTTGTTCAGTAGCTTATTATAAGTACCCTAGACCTTTTTTTTTGAATTATATTTTTTGTTCAGACTATTTCGTTCTATTGCTTTATTATAAGTATAGAAGATAGCTACTTGAGGTGTTTCGTAGGGCCAGCAATAAGTAAAATCTTCTCTTCTGATATTTTTATTGGTGTAAAAATGAAAAATGATTATTCCAAATCACATAACAAATGATCACGCCTATGCTTTTCCACAGGACCGGCCTTAGCCATGTGTGCATACATGGGCGAGAAATAATTCAGTGCCCCTTTTTATACGACTGCCCAAAAAAAGGAGTGTTATGTTTTAGCATTCATGTATGTTTGTATGTGAGTTTCTTTGTTCCACCATAACTTTTAAATGCCTGAACAGATTTAGAGTGTGGGGTATCATTAGAATCCTTACATCCCCCCGAATAACATAGACTATAATAATTTTTTGGGTGCTGTATGGCTCCATAACAGAGTTGGAAAAAAACTTCCAGTTTTACAATATGGGTATCAAATTGAAGGCCTTGATAAGCACATTCCAAAAGTATATAATTTATTGACATAAGTTTTGTTTTGGCAGGGCAGGCGTGTTTTTTTTAGCTTTTAAGCTAGTTATTTATTTGAATATTTTGATCACTTATACATATATAGGTACATTTACTGTGTAGTTATGTGAACAATACGAACGTTTATGATCTATGTGTGCAAAACATGTAATAGGTAGGTATTACCAAGAAGGCGCGAGCGAAGTGAGCGCGAACATTTTGAGGTACTTAATTAATACTATTATTAGAGTAGCGATGTGCGAAAAACTAACGTTTATGATCGATTTTCTATGTTTGCCAAAAAAGCGCGAGTGAAGGGAGCGCGAATATTTTCAGCTATTTCCGATACATTATACGAATGAGGAAACAGAATATATCATTTACCAGACGCGAGCGTAGCGAGCGCGAAAATGTTCGGTAAAAATTAGACATGAATGGAATTCGTCAGCGTGCGAAATTAGGTATTATTACAAAGGCTTCTTCTTCTTCTTTCGTCTTACACATGGCCACAAATAATTCGTCATTTTGCGCTCGCTTTGCTCGCCAAAGCGAGCGCAAAAATGACGAATTATTTGTGGCCATGTGTAAGACGAAAGAAGAAAAATTACTATGGTTCCATTGAGTAGATAGATAGATATATTAAATAATTTATGAGTCAATAATAAGGCTCGAGCGTAGCTAGTTATTTCTTGAAGTGTTTGTTAAAAACTAAAGGAAAACTGGATCCGCCTTATCCTTCATTCAACAGGTAATAACAGAACAGTGTTAGTGCAGAGAGCGCGAAAATTTGGAGCTAATTCTAATCTAGTATCAGTCAGTGTAATTGTGTGAAAATATGAATGTTAATAATTGACTTTCTATTTGTTGAATAACATAATAGTATTGTCAAGGCACGAGCGAAGCGAGCGCGGAAAAATCGTGACTTTTCTTTCATTGAAACAAATAAACATGAGTACAAAACATATCAAAATAAAAAATTTAAAAGAAAAACTTTGGGTTGAAATAAGCCCAGTTTTTAAACGGTTTTAGGTAGCCTGACCTGTTTGTTTTTTGTTTGGGGCAAATCTAGAAATTGAAATTTTATTCCCTTCCTGTTGACCGATTGATTTGAAATTTGGTACACGCCCATAGTAGAACTAGTTGGACTAACCCGGCATTACTGGCATCGTTTGGTTTCTTATACGTAGCTTAGGATATAACTCTTTGGAGGTCAGAAGCTCGTGACCAATTTTCGATGATGTGCAAGATTCTGAGGGAGGGTTGATGCCCCTGATTGTTTGGTGTCCCGGTGTGTCGTACCAAAGCCCGTTCTAGATCACCAATACCGTGGACCTTCACTGCGCTCAACGCCCTGCTGGAAGCTAGTCCGAACTGTGATGTGTTCGTTCGCGGATGAATATCGAAATAGAGAACCATCCAAAAAATATTATTTATTACTTAAATATTAATATAACTTTGGACCCATATCCCGCAGAAGCCCTTTTTTTACGGGATAAAAAGTATCCATAATTTTCACCCATCTTATAAACTATGTCTGTGCCAAGTTGCATCAACATCCGTCCAATAGTTTCAGCGTGCTACGTGTTCTTTGAAATAATTTAATAAATTAATTTAATTTAATAATTTTTCACCCCTATCCTGCAGGAACTATTTATTTTTTCGGGATGAAAAGTATCCAATGCCCTACCTCGAATTATGAACTCAAATCATACGAAATTTTATTTGAATTATGTGAGTATTTTCAGCGTGATGCGCTGCCAAGGTACAGATACACAGACGGACAGACAGACAAAAAATAAAAAATACAGTTTTGGCTTTAGTATTGAATGTAGAACAACCTCCAAAAAGGTTACAAAATATCTTCAATTTACAGAATTTGGGACATTATCCAGCAGGAACTCTTAATTTTTTCGGGATAAAAATTGACCTCAATTTTGTAAACTATGACTGTGCCAAGTTGCAACAAAATCCTTCCAGTAGTTTCAGCGTGATACGTGTTCTTTTAAATAAATTTCAACGCCTATCCTGCGGAAACCCTTTAATTTTTCGTGATTAAATATGTCCTACCTCGTAGTATGAACTCAAATCATACCAAGTTTCATTTAAATTCATTCTGTAGTTTCAGCGTGATGCCTAGCCAAGATACAGACAGACAGACAGATAGACAAAAATGAAAAAAAAGAAACAGTTTTGGCTTCAGAATCGAATATAGTACCCTCCAAAAGAAAATTTCTAAATATCTTCAATGTACAGAATTGGACCCGTTACAGTTTTATTATAAGTATATAGATATGCGTAGAGTAATTTGATATCAACCGCACAGAAGGCAATTCAGCAGACAGACAACTTCCAGTCGCAAGGATTTGAGAGGTCGTGCTGAGGCAAAGCGCTAAAGCTAGTGTGAGCCAAATTCGAAAAGTTTACAGATTTGAATTTAGCGGAACGCCTGGTTGCAGTGAATGAAATGCTTGCGTGTTTTAAGGACAATCAGCGCCATCTAGTTAAATCGGAGGCAGAACTTTGATTCGTTTGATTTATGCGCTGGAGTTGTTGATGCTGGCAAAGATTTGATGCTGGCTTTCTAATAATCTTTGATGCTGGTAAATTATGTAGTATCTTTTTTGTTCTTATTGCTTTATTATAAGTACAGATACTACGCTCTCTTATGTAGAGGTTCTACAATAAAAATACTTACGCCGTGTTAAGGAAGTAGGATACTCCATTGTGCTATACCTACTCGTTACCTTCATAGCTAGGTATTTGAAATAATAGACTGACCTCACGTACAATATACAATTACACTAAACATATACATAAATATACATATGTACACCGCAGTCTCTGCAGTTAAGAAGAGTACACAATAGTACAGAGAATAAATAATAGTACCATAATGACCCGATTGTGGTGAAATATGATCAAAACAACACATTTAGGTACAAAAATATATTCATAGTTGATAATTCTACAATGTAATGTAGTAGTAAAAATAAAATTAAGATACAAAGGTATCTATTTGATTATTAGGTATACAAAAAGATTATCTTCGTAAGGCCCAAGATTTATCAGCCTTGGGGCTGTTCATTTATTACGTAAGACAATTTTAACACCTTTCTGGCGAGCTACTCCTCATTTCTCCAATTGCATTCAAAATCAAGAATCTAAATCATGTATGCCTCTTTTTAGTTTTGTAAGCAGCGTATTTTTATTAATAATTAATTTATATTTTAAAGTTTTTAGTTTACTGTTTATGTAGATGAACTATATATTTTTTGGATGGTCTTTTAAAGATCACTCACTCGAGAGATTTTGGTAACTTTTCTTCCGTCAGACATACAATATGGCAGCCGTAAGCCGCCATATTAGTTTTCTTGACACTTCATATATCCTATGTCACTCTCGTGATTAAGACTGAGTCCAATGATACCTCACTAATCAAAATTCATCAAGATGTTTGTGTTGTGTAGTAGGTACACGCCAAAGGAACAGCAACCATACGTACAGCGTATGTTTTTGACTCAGCCCTCTGAGTCAAAAACATACGCTGAGAGAATTTAAATTATTGAGTGCTTAAATTAAATAACGATATTTTCTCTCAAGTTCATGTAAAGTTTAAAAGAAAAAAAAGAAAGACTATTAACGTAGTTTATTCTGTGATTAATAAAAAGGTACCACAATTATTGGATTTGGTTAGGATTTTGTATGGTAGAAACGTTTTCTGCCGACACGCAAATTTCTCGTAAATGTATGGCAAAACCTCAATTATACTTTATTCAGAAAAAGTTTACATGTTTCCTGGTAGGAATACTAAAATTATTGTACACAGTACTATGACAACAAGTGGAACCTGTAGAAGCCGCGTGGGTTTTCTCGTATGTAAATACTTGCCGCACAGTGCGAATCATGACCCGCTGTGAGGTACTGCGCGCGTTTTGTTATTATAATTTTTGCCTACATTTGTGATCTTACATATGAACAATCAACCCCCCGACCCCCATGTAAGAAAAAATAAGAATTGTTCGGACCCCTCCCCTCTAAATCATCTTACATAATAAATGAACAGCCCCCTTCTGAACTAATAAATAACCCAGTTAGGTTCTTTTATGTACAAAGTTGTATAGTCGTTCTGCTGCAACCATTACCAAAATGATTTAAAGAACAAGGTCCATATTTACGGAAGAACTACTTATTTGGGTTATATGCCTAAACTAAACTGTAATAGATTTGTTATTATTTAAATTATGTCAGCTGTTTATTGCATGGCTGCCCAAAAAAAGGAGTGTAATGTTTTTAGAGTTCATGTATGTATGTGAGTTTTTTATTGCACCATAACTTTTAAATGCCTGAACAGATTTGGATGTATGGGTTTTTTTAGAATTCTTACATCATCCCGAGTAACATAGGCTATATATTTTTTATTCTATATGGCGGTAGTATGGCTTCAATTACAAAAGCGAAAAAAGAAATAATATATTCCAATATGGGTGTCAAATTGAAGGCCCACAATATATAATTTATTTGCTTAAGTTCGTCTTTTGCACGGCAATCGTGTTTTTTTTTGTTTTTGTGATTATATGCAAAAAAAGGTCTAGTCTGTATTAGATTTGTTATTATTTAAATTATGTTAGCGATTTATTTAATGAAAGCATTAGAACAGTAATCGATATTATATTGTGAATTTTATCTGATTGCCTGCCAGGCTCAATGAAACAATTGTTTTCCCACGATTTCGGGGATAAAAAGATGAATGGATAGATTGGGAGACTTGGGGGCTGAGTCTGGCGATCGTGATAATAATTTCTATTCACCTGAATGTGAAACCCTGACGGATTTCGAAACCTAACACTCGGTCGTGCTAGAACAAAGAATTAAAGCAAAACTTTCAAATAACGCTCTTAAATGTTTTGACTCTGTTATATAATTTTAATAAAAATAATCATTTTAAAAAGGATCTAGTATGTTTAAATTTATATTTGTATAATTGTACACACTTGGGTCCAAACACCATGTTAAATTAAGGCTAAGAAAGGATCAGTGGTCCTTATGAGGAATAAAAAAATAAGCTACTTTTTGTGTAAAATAAAAGTACTTAATACTTTTTCTGTAAAATAAAAGTACTTAATGAAGTATTAGCTCTCCACTCTTAATTACCATGACATAATAAGTCCAGTATTTACATGTTCACCTTTTACAAATAAACAAATAACTTTTCTTAGATGTTAATAAATTCCGATAACAGAGCTACAAAATAAATATGTCTTTGGTGACTTTGGTAACTCATTCGAACTCCATAACTACTGCTTAATATATATTTTACACTCTTACTTAATTTCATTAATCCATTAATATATTTATTAGTTACATGCATAATTTAATGTATTTGAGCACAATCACAAGCAATGAAAAGTAAACGTATAGATTTTATTTTAACATACATGGCATAAATAAGTTTTGTTCAAAATTAAGTAATCATCCAGTTGTATCAAATTTAAATAAATTATAAGGGCGACATTTTTGTAGGCAGTGAATGCGGGCGGGTTTCTTCACGGAGTTAAATCCGAGATTCCCTCGAAATCTCGTCGGAGTAGTCACCGGTCATTGTGCCTTTAATAAATTATATTGGCATAGGTACCCTGTGCGGAGGATGCCTTCCAATGCGCCCTTTGATGGCGAACCAAATTTCCTGGTAGCACCGGAAACCCTGCACTGGAATTCGAGAGCTGCTGGCCTTCCTGGATGACATTGGGTGGCTGAATTGATAAGCAACACCACCCATTGTGGAAAAGAGTAACAAACCAAGTAAGAGCGAAAAGGTCGCGGGCCAAATCCGAATGACACAAAAACGCCCATAAGTATAAATTTTGCATTATGTTTTGTTCATAAAAATGTATTACAATACATTTTAACACAATTTCATACATACTTTTGAATATTTACATTTCATTGCTCTTGACTACACCTACATAAACTAATTTCTTAGAACACTAAATATAATTATCATTACAATACAATGCCATCAATTGCACTCATAAAAGTAATACATCATGTAATTTAAACTTATTCGCAATAAAATAAGGTTCAATTTATCTTTCTTAGCTGCTTGAAAGCAAGATTAGGCAATTGTATGACTACTCAAGATAAAATCAAATACCTACATATACAAAGGTGTATTTTCCAATGTGATCTAAATATTTACAAGTAAAGCATCTACATTATATTTACTGCATAAACAATGCAGAGCCTACATCAAATTCAGTGATGAACCTCCTATTTTAGAATATGCGCTCCTGTAAAAATTGCAGCAACATAACGAATTCATCATTGCGTTAAGAGAAGACGAACTATGTGTACGGTACAACCCTGATGACACTTCTTCGAAGCTTGTATCACCGATAAACTGATGCAAATCACTCTTAGGAAACCCATCCTTATAATACTGCTTAATTGTATCATATGCATCCATTATGACAGAAATAAACAAGCTGAGTACAACATAAATGTACAAACTTATGAACGAATATAAGTATACTCGACTGAACCACCAAAGCATTGGTGATTTCTTAGACATTATCGAGAACGTTGCAAACATGTCGTCACCATTGATCAATGAGAAGAGACACTCCGATGTTGTGGCTAAAGAACGGAACTTCATGTGATATGGTCCAAGTATCAACCACCCGCAGAACGTAAAGCCTGCATACAGTAACAGAGCGCAGATTGAGAACCTGAATATCTTTGGTGCAGCTTTCTTCAACGTTAGTATGACAACATTGTACGTCTTGAAAAAGCCTAAGTATCGTAATACTCCGAACCACACTAGGAGGTTTCCAGTTCCAAGAAACAGTGAGCAAACATTCCATTGGTCATGTGTAAATTGGTTCCTTTCGATTTGTTCTTTTATGGCTGAACCCATAATGATGAGTAAGTCATTTACAATGATCATAATGTACCAAATGTTTAAGAACTCCAATCGGCTTTCCATGCTAAGGTCCTTATTATAGGCACGTTTGAAAAACTGCACTGTGAGCTCTTTTAGCAGCTGTGCTCTGTAAATAGCTCGACTGCACAATAAGAATGACGCCGCACATATAATAATTACAAGGATGTTCAGAATGCTTCTGAGGACTTGGTCAATTTTGTTGTCAGTTGTATAGTTCTTGTCTCCTTTGCAAGCTAGTTTATGTGGTTCTGCTTCTAGACTCAATGCCATCTGCCCATCGTGATCTTCATTGTCAAAAATTATTTCCACATCAAATCTATAGCAGTCCGGGGGAGTGATGGGCCCGGCAGCTCTAAAATTAATTGTCTTAATAGAAAACATGAGCTGAGCTCTTATCAAAGCTGCAAAACTTATATTCAACCCTGCCTCCTTTATGAAAACTTCAGAGTCGAAGCTTTCATTGTCATTTAGAGTGAAATTGATGCATGTTTCAACAATTTCAGAGTTAAATTCGTAGCTTTCATTGAAGCCATTGATGATTCCCTCCTTGTAGTTGTACTGGCAGAATACTGGGTCAGTTCTGTTATTATCCTCATTGTTGTAGGAGTAGGGGCCGATAGAGTTCGATAGGTTTGAGAACCCGGCGATGGCGTAATCCAGAGTGCTGTAGAACTCATCCCGCTTATACACTGCTAGAGGTCCCGCTCCGGGAGGGTAAGCGTTAATCTCGCGAGTCGAGTCCCAGCCGAGCAAGAATAGGTGGGAAAAGCTAATGCGATTGTCCCACGTGTAGTTCACGTGATTATATCGGTTGTGGGCGAACAAACATAGCTGAAACGTGACTAACACGATTTTGATCACTTGCACTACAAATTTGTAGGGAAACTTACGTTTGGCACGCCATTTTTCGATCGGGTTCATGAAGAAGAATTGCAGTTTGCGTCGCATTTTTTCTTCCATTTGAGTAAGGCCGAGTAAGTTCGGCGCTTGAGCGGAAAATCCTTGAGTGTCGTCTCGGTTTATTTGGTGGCTTGCTGAAGGTTTCGGCTCCTCTTCGCCCTCTGAACCCGTCGTTTCCTCCAAAGATGTGATTATACCCTCCATTGGAATATTTCCTAAAATCTTTCTTAATCGATTCGAATGTAAACAATGGTCAGGTGATCGCCTTATTTAGAATTAGGCAAATATATTTACAAGTTTGTCTCGCCACAGGCAATTTCACGTTACACACGTAATAAAAGGTTTCTTTGATTTGTTGCTATTTTCTATCATTTAATTTTAGCTATTTTTAATTTGCTTTCTTTGTCCAGCTTTGTGTCGTTCACAGGTGTCGTAGTATTTACATTATCTTTGCTCTGTGTGGGAGACGATAATACACGACCAAAATAATGTACTACTGGTATTGTACAGCCAGATATTACGTGTACATGGATTCGTAATATTTGGACGGCTAATACTGGCCGTGTATTATTGCCCGTACAAAATCAGTCTGTGTTGATAATGCACGGCTAGTATTACGAGACCAATATTACGTGTACAACTGGATACGTAATATCACCCCGTGCCGATTTTGTACAACCAATATTACACGGCCAATAATACGAATCCAAACATAGACAATGCTAGAATCACTCCGTGATGTCTCGTTTGAGTAGGCGAGTGTCAAGAAAAAACTATCACAGAACCAAATCGGCCAACCCCGACTCCACGTGGTCTTGTCTGCCCTACACTAGTGTTTTTAAAAAGCTGGAGGCGTGGAATGAGTGCAGCTCCCGTCCACTGTAACAAAGTGCAGGGTGAGCTGGAGCGGCGGAGGTTGGTCGCAGAAGGCGACCAAAAAGCCGAAGCTGCGGAGGCGAGCGTTGGTACCTGTGTTTTGTTACGCAAGGGCGGAGATGCAGCACTTCCCGCAGCACCCGAGCAATTGCGATTCATAATCTGTGGTAAAAGGAAACTGGAACGTGAAAACGAGGCTTTGACTATGTCATTTCTATATTTTAATCTGAGATGTACACGTATTATTGACTGTTCATTATCGCCCGTACAAAAAGTGTCCGGCCCGTATTACACAGTGTGTACACATGTAATAACAGGGTGTGAATTATTGAATTCACACCCTGTTATTACTTGTACATATTTTGGCTTTGTAATCCAGAATGCGTATTATCGCCTGTACAAAATCAACACGGGGTGATATTACACGGCCAATAATACGCAACCAAATAATGTAAACCCTGATATTACGACGCCAATCCACGTAATATTGGTCGCGTATTATTGGCTGTACATTATTTGGTAGCGTAAAATTCGCCGTGTAATACTGCACAGATTAATTAAGTATCAGAATCTGTGTCTAATCTTCTTGTGCTGATACTTAATCTGTGGACTCATGTCATGTACACTTGCACAGATTACGTCATATCATAGACAACTGCACATTACTAGGGTACGTTCACTAACTACGCTCGACGACGCACAGCAGCACTGCACTGCGATTACGTAATGTTGATCATGGCGGTTTCAAGCCGTGAAATTCAATAATGCTTTGCGATAGAGTCGATTTTGCTATGAAAAAAGTGACAATCTGATTGAAGCCAAGTTATGGAATCGGGCTGCTGATATAATATAATATATCGGTTTCAATCCATCAAATTCATTAATGCGTTGCGATAGAGTCAAAATTGCTTTGAAGAAAGTGATAATCTGATAGAAATAAGTGACCATCTGATTGAAAACAAGACCCGGGGCCCGACCACATAACTTAGCTTCAATCGGATTGTCAGTATCGATATCACTAATGCCTTGCGATAGAGTCGAAAATGCTATGAAAAAAGTGATAATCAGATTGTAACCATGTTCTGTAATCGGGCCGACGGAATCGCACTGCAGTGCTATTACGCAATATTGTTCATATCGGTTTCGATTGTCACTATCAAGTGCTCATAATCGGCGCGGTCCGAATCAGGCCATAATCTATATTATCGCGCTTATAAGCGGTCCGATTCAGCATAAGCGCGCCAACGACAGACTAACGATATCGCGTGTGATGTCATAGATGACGTCATTATTGCCGCCATATTGAACTTACGGTGATTATGTTTCTGCGTGAAATCACTGTGAGCCTTAGGTCAAATTTGTCTTTTCTGCCTAACATCGCCGGTTTTGTGGATTGCAAAGAGAAAAGAACCCACACAAGCCGTTAAAAAATAAGTTGCTAAACTCAACTTATTAATGAATATAATCTCTACAATATGTACATCCCAGTAGTTCACCCTCCGTTTGACGCTGTAAGAGGTTGAACGAGCTAAATAGAGTGAGGTCGCGACATAGAGAAAATATATCCACGATCAAAGGAAGGTCCGATTCAAAATCACGCAGACAGTGGCTGACAGCACTGTGAGTTGTCAAAATCACTATTTTTGATTCGGACCGCTGTGAATTTCGTCAACACTTTTGAGCAATGAAATTCGATTCGGACCGCGGCCAATGTAGCGTGATAGATTAGAAATTGCTAAGATAATACTGACAATCTGATTGAAACCGATATGATCAATATTGCGTAATAGCAATTCAGATCACCCGTGCGATCACTCCAAATCGTGTCGTGTCGTGCACAGGCAGGCCAGTTGGTTGCACTCCGCAACAAGTACAAATATTATACCTACACCAAAGAATAAATAATAGTATAAGTACAGAAGGATAACTGAGTGAAGTCATATAAATACATAGCGACTCTCGCTACAACGCAATAAAGTGCAATTTAATTCGCACAGTGCTGCGAGCTTTCAATTATATTTACCTAGAAGGCGCTCGCCCATCGCGTGCAGGCTAGAATGCACCGTATCACAACGCGCGAGAAGTTCCATTGTTCTAACCATTTCCGAATCGATCTGTCCCTTCTTCGCTTGGTAGGGTTGTATTAAGATACTAGCTGTACCCGCGGCTTCGCACGCGTGTTCTTTTCTTTAGGTTCAATGTAACAAAATGTGCTATTCCAGGACCAATATACCAACATTTGAACAATCTTTCTTCAGCCGTCAAAAATACTTTATCCATTGCTCGGCTTCTAACTGACCGGATTGAGATACCAATTACATCAGATTTAAATCAAACCCTAAGCTATCTAACAATGAAAACCGCATTGCAATCGGTCCAGTAGTTTTTACGTAATGCGTGAACAAACAAACATACAGACAAACAGAAAGAAAGACACGATTAACAAAAAAAATATTGTTCAATACATTTTTTAAGCACCCAAGCATTTTTTTATTTGAATTCATATAGTAGTTTGGGTGCGATGTTTGTTCAAGATACGGACAGACAGACAAAATTAAAAAGAAAAACAGTTTGGCTTCAGTATCGAATATAGAAAACCAGCCAAAAATATTTTTTATTACTTAAATATTTTCATAACTTTGGACCCATATCCCACAGAAACCCTTTACTTTTTCGGGATAAAACGTGTCCTCAATTTTAATCCATCATATAACTTAAAACAGTGCCAAGTTGCATCAAAACCCGTCCATTACTTTCAGCGTGGCACGTGTTCTTTTAAATAAGTTTCAACCCCTAAATAATAACCCATCATTTTTTCGATATATAAAGTATCCTATGTCCTACCTCGTAAAACGAACTCAAATCATACCAAGTTTCTTTTGAATTCATCCAGTAGTGCCAGCGGCGTGATGCATGGCTAAGATACAGACTGACAGACATACAGACAAAAATGAAAAAACATACAGTTTAGGCTTCATAATCGAATATAGAGTTACTTAAAAAAAAAAACACTTTATCTTTAATGTACAGAATTTGGACCCATATCCCGCAGGAACTCTTTATTTTTTCGGGATAAAAAATTATCCTCAATTTTAACCCATCATATAAACTATGACTGTGCCAAGTTGCATGAAAATCCGTCCAGTAGTTTCAGAGTGGTAAGTGTTTTTTGAAATAACTTTCAACCCCAATCCTGCGGGAACCCTTTCATATTTTGGGATGATAAGTAGCCTATATCAGGGCGGTCGCACTCCGCAACAAGAACAAATATTATACCTAAACTTCCGGGCCGTAATATTGGGGTTCATTCAGTAGAGTGTCAAGCGTGCGCTCGATGAGTCGCGCGCCGTGTGCTTAACGATAAAGTACCTACTTACGTAAAATTACGTAAATTTTTGCCAAATTGTATTCTTTTTTAAATTATGAATACCAAGGAGAAACCTAGAAGGTACTGCATAGCATTCGGTCTGACAAATCTCGTAAAATACCCACATACCGACATTTCATTACGTAGGTAGCCATTTATTTTTCATTCATTATTAAGCATCGAAGTCAGACAGGCACCTTTTATTCATCAAAGTGTAACCTATTATGATATAATCAAATAATGAGGTATTAGGTCTATTCTGATAAGAATGTCATTATATGTAGTTAATAGAACTATCAAAATTTATAACAATAAGAAATAAAATAATACATTTTTACATAATTGTTTATTCGGTTACAATATCTAAGTCATATTATATCACAGAATAATTACTAGTACAAGTACCTAGTCATATCCTGATACAACCATACCGAGCGTAAAAGTGACAGAGCGATTCGGAAACGATTAGAGCAATGGAAGCTCTCGCGCGTTGTGATACGGTACATTCTAGCCTGCACGCAATGGGTGAGCGCCTTCTAGGTAAATATAATTGAAAGCTCGCAGCGCTTTGCGAGTTAAATTGCACTTTATTGCGTTGCAGCGAGAGTTGCTATGTATTTAAATGACTTTACTCAGTTATCCTTCTGTACTTGTACTATTATTTATTCTGTGCCTATATCCTACCTCGTAGTATGAACTCAAATCATACCAAATTTCATTTAAATTCATTCAGTAGTTTCGGCGTGATACCTAGCCAAGATACAGACAGACAGACAGACAGACAGACAGACAGACAGACAGACATACAGACAGACAGACAGACAGACAAAAATGAAAAAAATACAGTTTTGGCTTCAGTATCGAATATAGAGTAAGGTCCAAAAAAAAATTCAAAATATCTTCAATGTACAGAATTTGACCCGTTACAGTTTTATTATAAGTATAGATGAATAGGTACTTGTACTACTAATTATTCTGTGATATGTTATGACTTCGATATTGTAACAGAATAAATAATAATGTATTATGTTATTACTTATCATTATAAATTAAGATAGTTCTATTACATACAATGACATTCTTATCAGACCTACTACCTAATTTTTACTACCTACCTATCCCGTTTTCAGAACGCCGATAAGTTTAGTGAGATAGGTACGAGTACCTACCTACGTATTAGGTGTCGTTGGTTGATTACTTCGAGCATATATCCAATGGAGATGCTAACGTTTTAATCCGCAAACATTATTTTCTGCCTATTTTGACGGGGGACGAGGTAAACAAGCATTGCACACGCGCAAATAAAAATCTTATTCATGTAAACGCACACTAAAACAATCTCGCAACCATCATAAAATACGCACACAGTTATAAAATACAGCATAGTTACGCAGTGCTTAGACGCACACTATGATAATATCTAGTGATGGGCATTCACAAAGACCGGTAACCTGAACGATAAATGAATGAATGAATGAATGAAATGAACGTGGTTTTACTAAATACTTATGTCTAACGTTCCGTTGAAGATGTAAAATGAAGGCAATTAAGCTATTATTTTATCGAGATGAATTGTCGATCGAATCGAAATGAAAAACCTTTGCCCTTAAATATAATAATATATCCTTTTTGTGTTGATACTGTGTGCACACTTTACTTTATTTGTAGTGGCAATAAATACTATTTTACTTTACTTTACTTTACTTTAAAAATATATAGCTATTTATAATTTGAGTTTATTTAAAGATATATATGTATATTATATATTTGTACTGAACTTGTACAACTCTGTGAGCAAACTTTCGCTACTTAGTGAATTAATTTATTTATACAGCGTGTTTTTGAATTACTGCAAACCTTCACGTGGGCAGCTTCCTTATCTGATACCTACTCAAGAACTTTTATTCATTGACATTATATACTTCGGCGCTTTTTTCCTTGAAATTAATGATAAAAAAAAAAGAAAGAAGAAAATGTATTTATTGCAAACAAACAAACAAAAACAATCAAATAAAAAAAAAGAAGAAGATATTCCACGATAACATGACTCGCGACAATTAGTAACATTAAATTTACCGTGCCGCGCGTCATGTTAGCATGCATATCTGATGTTTTTTTACAATAATGAGCTTGTTTGACAATTGGGGTATGTTTAGCACTGTACTGCGCAGACTAAAAGTCTACGCAGGGCTGATTAAATGACACGGTATGGCTATAATTACAGATATTTGAAGTCAAGTATAGGACAAAATACCTAGAGGAAGCTCTAGCAATCCACACCACTATATAAAAGTGAAACGTCTGTTTTGGGAGTTTTAACGCGATAACGGTTGGACGGATTTTGATGAAATTTGGTATGGATATAAAAACTAAACTGGATATGGTTATGGATTCTTTGAGTTATGTGCGGTAACATTGGTTCTCTGTCGGATCACCTCATCGCGGATCCTGTCCTTCAGAGAAACACCGAGCATCGCACTCTCCATAGCTCGCTCAGATATTTTAAACTTATCGTTTCAGCTTCTTAGGTCATGACTGGTAGGACGCAAGCATTGAAGAGTTTAGAAGACTTGACGAAGTTTACCGAACACTGCCCGTCCCAGCTGAATCTTACTATCGGCTTCCCTCTCCTTTTTTTTCTACTTGATTGCACAATCTGCCCTAGGTATACACATTGCTAAACAATATCAAGAGGTACACCGTTAATGCTTACCGGTCTCGGGGTAATGAGGTCGTTTACATTACCTTGAGTTTGTCTAAATTCATGCCAAAACTAACACGTCAAGAGGTGTCAGCTAGATTGGTCAGCATTCATTCAAGGTCCTGCAGGGACTCCGCCACAAGGACTATAATAATCACCTGCTAATCATAGGATATCATGTTCATAGGTGTGAAATGAAATTGCAATTTATGTTTATGCCCGTGCTTTTCCAGTCAAGTGTCCACACATATCTTTCAGGGCGTTAATGAACAGTTTCAGGGATACAACATTCTCCTGTCTTACTCCCCTTCGAAGCTACTTCCAACTTACTTAGGATATACTTATCGGCTGGTTTTGTACTGGTATTGACATAGTTGCAGCGTCATACAAGCATCTCATCACCTCGATGTATCGCTAGTCCACCTTGTATCGCTGCACCACACTGGATTCGAGAACAGACCAGATCTCGACAGATTCAGACTTTCTCATAGTCCACAAAAGCAAGACACAGGGACTGAATATACTCTTTGATCTACTGTATGGATGTTGGTCTATGGTCCATTACCTCCCAGAAACCCAGCCTGCTCTGAGGCTGAAACTTATCAAGTCTTCTCGCTTGTAGACGTGACTTAGAAGCGAGATGGCCTGTAGTTTTTAAGGGGCACTTTAACTTATTTTTTTGAAAAATAAAACTATAATGCTTATTTTCCACCTCTTACATTGCTATAGATACGAGAAAAATATCAGAACTATATCAGAAAATTACAAGTAAAATATCAGAAAAGTATGAGGAAAATATCAGAAATATACCAGAAAAATACGAGTAAAATAGGAGAAAATTATCAAAAAATAACAGGAAAATAAGAGTAAAATATCATAAAATATCGAATGAATATCATGAAAATACGAAATAAATAATATATCAGAAAAATATCAGAAGAATGTCATGACAATACGAGAAAAATATGAGAAAAATACTGAGGCTCATCAGGGCATCTGAGGCTGCATTGTGGTTGCCTTGAGCCGATAACAAGGCAAGCACCGAAACACAATGTCCGTATGCCAGACAAAATCCAAAAGTCACGAGTATAGCCAACGGGGCATTACAGACAGCATGCGAGTTCTTCACATGGCAAACAGTTACCACCAATTCCACCAAGTCTTAGGCAGCAACAAGGGGTAGCGCACCAAGTAGGGCAAGCTTGCATTCCAAAGTCATCCTCCAATCCTTAGTAATCAAGACTCAATAACAAAGGGGTTGAGGCACAATAGCACCTTTCAACTTGGGGCTGCCTTTCCGAAAGGCATCCATTTCTGTCCCAAAGTGTTCATTATGAACAAAACGAAATAAATGCTGCAATGCTGCTTTTCGTTCATCTTGAGCCAGTACCTTGCCGTCCAAGTTAATCCAAGTATTTACTCCAATCAGCTTGTCAATAGAACTATACCGATCCAAGCAGGGTCTAACCCTGGCTGGCAGACCCGTAGTAGGGGCTATTATCAAAGCGGGACTGGTAGGCCAGTTAACTTCAAGCCGGGGGCTTGAAGTTAAATGGCCTACCTGAAGAATTCAGAACCTTTCGATAACTCAGTTGTCGATCGATTAGGTATTATTTATTCTGTGGATTCGGTTTGAAATTGTTCAATTCAATACATTTTTCATTCACTATATCGAATCGAATGGATTCGGTTCGTTATCGAATGGTTCTGAATCGGGGGGCAGGTTCGGTGAGCCAGTCAGGTCTACACCAAAGTGAGTGTTCCACCAATTGGCGTACCCGACATCCGCGAGATGCGACGTCCGACGGGTTTATATCTCCAGGGACGTGTCTCCAAATCAGTGCCGTTTCCATTTCTGGATATGAGAGACCCGATTGGCCACAAAGACCTCCAAGTTATGGACTGAAGCTCTCAACCAACACAAAATGTTTTGGCTATCAGTCCATGCAAATACCTGTTTGTCAAGGTTTATGGTGCCCCACAATGTAGACACGACATGGATGAATAGCCGCATCAGAAGAGCAGCCCTCGACAATTTCAGGATGGGAATGGTCAAACGCATCTGAAAGGGCACTAATTTGCTCTTCGCGAATACCATATGCACCTTCATTTCTCCAGCGGGGCTAACGGTGGGTAGATAGACCACCCCGCCTTAAATCTTAATTTGCAGGCGTCCGAAAACCCATGTAGGGTCGCCCGACAATCTTCAGAAGGCAGGAACTTACGCGGTAGAGTGACTTGATTAATGTCCGGAAGCGAAGAGACAAACAAAGTCCAATCGCTAAGGAACTCAACAGAAAGTGGTTCATCCCAACCCAATAGTACTGTCGAAAGTCGCTGCATAAATGACTTGACCTTAAAGATCTAGATGACATCCAACCATTGAGATCAAAGATCCTGGCCACCGTTGACAGTACAAGCCACTTGGTAAAGACCTTCGGGGTTTCAAACTCTACCCGACCGGTAAACAAGTCTTGGATTGGCCGACACTGTATACCGAGTACGGACAGCATTTTGGGGTTATCAACGTTCTCAAAGAGGTGTGAATCTTGCTGATGCTCCTCCGGCAGACCGGAGACCGGACCATTTCCGTAACTCGTATCCACTGCTGTGCAAGATTTCCATCAGCTCGCCCCACAGGACCAAAGTATTTTTGACCAAATTCGAACGAGGGAGGGTGAGAATCGTAGCTTCCAAACGAATGAACCGATTTAGTTGCGGTTTTAAATGTTTGAAAGCTGAGGTAAAGAAGATAGTTCTTAGCTATATGAGGGGGGGGGAGTTGAGAAAAGGGGGGGGGGGGAGTTGAGAAAAGGGGGGGGGAGTTGAGAAAAGGGGGGGGAGTTGAGAAAAGGGGGGTGCGAATCGTAGCTTCCAAACGAATGGACCGATTTAGCTGCGGTTTTTTATGTTTCAAAGCTGAGGTAAACGAGATGTTCTTAGCTATAATAAGGGGGGGGGGGGATTGGGGGTGAGGATCGTAGCTCCCAAACGAATGGACCAATTTTGATGCGGTTTGATGTTTGAAAACTGGTGTTATCGAGATGCTTCTTAGCTAATAATGGGGGTCGGGGATATAATTATATTTTTTAATATGTGCTGTTTTACCGACGATGGTCAGAAGAGAGATATCTCAGTTAATTTACTAATCAAGCTATGTATAATGTATTATATTATCCACTGAGGAATTTACCTTACCAAAATAGTGTACCAAAATAGTAATTACAAAATATGTCAATATCTATAGCCCATGTTAAGGCTCAAAGAACAGTTAACGTTGTGTTCTTTGTACACATTTACAACACAATTACCTGATACGAGTATATCTATAGTTATCATAAAAATGTAACAGGTCCCATCTGTACATTAAAGATATTTTGTAATTTTGTTGGAGTCTTTTTGATATTCGATACTGAAGTAAAAACTGTATTATTTTTCATTTTTGTCTGTCTGTCTGTGTCTTGGACACGCATCACGCCGAAACTACTAAATGAATTTAAATGACACTTGGATCGATTTGAGTTCATACTAAGAGGTAGGACAAGGGATACTTTTAATCTCGAAAAATTAAAGGGTTCCCGCAGGATAGATGTTGAAAGTTATTTAAACGAGCACAAATCCCGCTCTAACTACTGGATGGATTGTGATGCAACTTGGCACAGTTATAGTTTATATGATGGGAAAAAATTGATATTACTTTTAATCCTGAAAAAAGTGTTCCTGCGGGATAGGGGTCCAAATTCTGTACATTGAAGATATTTCGTTTTTTTTTTAGTTTTTCTTTATATTGTACTGAAGCCAAAACTGTTCTTTTATGTCTGTCTGTCTGTCTTTATCTTGAACGTGCATCACGCTGAAAGTACTAAGTACAAAGTTATGTAAATTTTGAAGTAGTAAATATATTTACTTATAATAAAGCAATATGTCTAAAAAAGTCTGTACAAAGAAGATAAAAAAGTGGTCTAGTCAAAGTAAAAGTCATTATTACAGCTAATAAATATGGTGTTATAATAAAGATGAGAACTGTACTTTTGCATACCTTATTTGTAAGGTATGTTACCTTACAAATAAGGTATGCAAAAGTATAAATAATATTAAAGTACGAGTATTTGCATGCATAACTCACAATAAGAACATCATGAACAATACATTATACAAATTAATGAAAAATATAAAAAAATAAACCAAAAATAAAAATAAATGTCAAAAATAAAATTAAAATGTACGTTTTACGAAATGTCTAAAATTATTCATAATTCACCTCTTCTCTCAAGTAGTCGTCAACAGTATAATACCATTTATTAATAGGAATTGTCGTTAACTTAGTTTTACAAGTAAATATGGGTAATTTTCCTTCCTTGAGTTCGTCAGGTAAATTATTATATATGACATTTTAGATGGCTGATGAGGTTTCACCTGAACCTTGTTGCGAGTTTTCCTTGATCACTTATATTGATTAGATTATATTGATTTAAGTTTATACGAATATACATGCTTCATAAATACGAATATATAGTGACGGTAAAGTTAACAAGTTCAATTTTTTTAAAAGGAGTCTGCAGTTATCTCTTTGAGAGACGCCAAACATTGCCCTGACAATATTTTTTTGAGCCCTGAATGCCACCAAGCTATCACCGAGTTACCCCATTGCAAAATGCCATAGCACAGGTTCGATGAGACATACCCATGATACGCTGTAAGTGTGGTTGTCCGTGAAGATACCTGTGCTAGTTTCTTTGGGGCATATACAAAACGACTACTTTTTTACAGAGAAAGCTATGTGCGCTGTCCAATTTGCGTGACAATCCCATTGAATACCCAAAAATCTTATTTCATCGATGAATACTATTTTTGTGTCATTAAATGTAACGTTGATTGAGAGCTGGCGTTGTTGTGGTAAATAGAATTGCATGCATTTTGTTTTATCAAGATTAATCATTAAATTATTATTTTTCATCCAATATATAGCATTTAAAAGAGCACAATTTATTTCACTTTAAAAATTTACTTAATGGATTAGTACATTTTATTAGAATGGTTGAATCATCTGCAAACAAAGTCATTTTATGACCAGAACAGGAAGGAAGGGCATGTCGTTTATGTACAAAATGAATAGAAGTGGTCCCAATATACTACCTTGTGGTACCCCATATTCGACAGTTTTTGTAGCAGATCTTGCCTTACTCTGGTTTCGATTAGTATCTACATATGTGATCTCCGTATATTGTTGTCGGTTGCATAAATAACTTTTAATTAAATCATGAGCCACCATAAGGAAAAAAAAACTTAGGAAAATTTTATGGCATACAAAGTCAAACGCCTTTGTCATATCCATAAAAATGGAAAATATTAGTGTACTATTATTTAAGCACTCTGAAACTGTTTTCATAAGATCGTATATAGCAGTGTTAGTGGATTTATGTATTCTAAAACCATGTTGCTCAATACGAAGTATGTTATTTTGTTTCTAGTAAGATATTCAATTTGTCATAAATTACTCTTTCAAAGATTTTTGAAATGACTGAAATTTATTCAGTAGATTCGTTCAATTCAATACATTTTTGTTTCACTTTATCAAATCGAATCGATCCGCTTCGTTATCGAAAGGATCGATTCGATCGTTATGCGTGCCTATAATACTAATTGTATTAAGAACGCAATAGAGCGAAACAAGGGTTTCAAAGTGTTCGCAAGAAATCTGACTATTGGGTAAAGCCTGTTGACGAAGCTAAATATAGACATTGGCAGCATCGTTTCGTCGAAGCCAGAGATTTTGAGTGAGCTCGAGAAGTTCTATGGGCAATTATGCACCTCATTGCGTAGTCTTCCTAACACGACTAGAAATGCAAGAGCCAGTTTGATCCAACATTAAACCGAAGATTTCCCGGACGTCAGCCTATACGAGATCAGAATGGCTCTCAAACAACTTAAGAGCAACAATGCAACAGGGGAGGATGGAATAACGACAAAGCTACTGAAAGTGGGTGGAACACCGGTACTTAAAGTCCTTCAGAAGCTATTTAACTCCGTCATGGTCGAGGGTACTACGCCAGAGTCGTGGCACAGGAGCGTTGTTGTTCTTTAAGAAAGGTGATAACGCCGTAAACATTAATGGCGAATGCATCACTCACTTTCGATTTGCTGATGATAAAGTCATCGTGGCTGAAACCCTAGAAGACCTAAGCACAATGCTCAGTGACCTCAATATTGCTTCCCAACAGATGGGTCTTAAAATGAACATGGGTAAGACGAATATCATGTCAAATGCCCATGTCGCATCCATGCCAGTTTATGTTGGGAACGATACAAACGAAGTTGTTGATCACTATGTCTACTTAGGTTAGACGATCCAACTGGGTAGACTTCTTTCTATGGAGCAAATAAAGTGGTGTGTTTATGTGAGTGAACCGGACAATACAAACAAACAGCGCACAATTCAATACCTACCTACCTAATAAATAAAGGAATTTTGCCTAAGCCCGTAAAATAATGAAGGAAAAGTTTGAATTAACCAAATAATGTATTTTTATATTACATTTCCTATTTTATTTTGATTGTAGGTACTTGCTTACCCACCTACCTACGGGCCTTCGCCACAAAATAAATAATACCACAAGTACCTTTGCGTGTCATGTTTACAACTTTTCATTCATAGAATGGTCGCGTGATAGACGAGGTAATAATTGAACGTGAAGTAAGAGTACGAAAGATATGTATGTTTTTTACTACTCACGCGCATGATGTGATTTCATTCATTATTATTTGCATAGTATTTTTTGTTTGTGTCCATAATTTATGGAAGGATTTCCGAAAACTTTAACATTTATTAAATTCTACACTGTTAATTATTCAAAAGTTCTGACTGCATATTTAGATTGCAATGCCACTACTAAAGGGTGCATTTTTTTTTGGTAATGTGAAAACAGTGGTGTGAGCAGCAATGTGAGTTTTTAAAACGTTAATTTAATTATGACAGGTCACATTGGTTATCAAGCTGTGAGGCTGGTGATGGTTGCTTTTTACCCATCAATATGAGTAAAATATCTCGTTTACCAACTTTTTACACTACGTCATAAAAAAAGCGAGAGAGAAAAAACACAAAATAAATTCAGACGATGATTGTTGGAGGGCGATTGCTGCCATTGGTGGTGCGCCAGCCAACCAATAGATTACCCACAGATAATCACTCGAACATAAAACCCTGCAAAATTTGAAAAGTCCTATTTCTGCTAGAAGTGTTTGTAGGCTAGGTTTAGCTTAATTCTGCAGTACCGGTTTCCCGGTATTAGTATTGATTGCGGGGGCTTGACGGGTGCGCGTTAACTGTTTAGTGAATTCCAAAACCTTCACGACCTTCAAGCGCACCCGCAATGGGTGCTCGGTGGCAATCACTCAACCTCACTCCTTAGGGAATCAGCCTGCAGACCTCTTAACATGTAGTTATTTTTTTCAAAAAATACCCCTCATTTGATTTTATCTTAACATGACGAAGAAAGTTCTAGAACTATGTAGGCACTTACACACATACCACTAGAATAATACATACCTTGAGTGCATTTCGAGACACGCTAAAATCACTCACAGCGTTCACGTTGATAATTTGCGTACCGATTCAGATATATCGCTCATGACAGATGAGTGGTGGCGAGATTTGGAACGCTCGTGAAAGTGATTACAAGATCACAGCAACATAACCTCAAAATTTGTTCAATATCCAAAGTATTACTCTTGGAGAAAGTATCACATTGACAGTAGTGCTCACGGTTATATCGGTTTGGGACATGGTTGGTGTAATCGCAAAATGGCGGATATGATGCCGTAATCCGTGACTTAACAAGGGATATCGTTGTCATGCTCACGGTGACACGGTACGCGTGTTAGCGCGATAATATCGATTTTAGCGTATTAGACTCCTTGGACTCTTAGGGGCGGTTCGTTTTGATGCAAATGGTGAAAATAACTATTATAAACGCTATATAAGCTTGGCGTTCACTTTGAACATTTGTGGGCGAAATTAGAGTTTTGAACAGTTTTCGATCACCGTTTGTTGTTCATATTTAGATAACATGTTGACATAGGAAAATCGACTTTATTCGGCCTAAAATAGGGTCGTTTTTCATTTGGTTTGTAAAGGATCGGTAGTGTCAAAAGTTGCAAAAATGGCCAAAGTGTTGAAAAAGTTCAAAGAGAACGGCTTGTTAGAAATGTACATTTTGAAACTGGCCACAACGCCATCTCATCATCACGAACGCAGGGTTATGGAAGTTACTAGATGTCAGTGTCAATGTCTTTCATATATGTCATATGTCATGTTTTTTTTAGTCTACAATGATCGATGTCGAACACATCACGATTCACGATTTGGGAAAACTTCAAAATTTTAATTTTAATTGTGTTACATACTTGCGAGAAATTCTAATATTTGTATATTTTTAGTGGTTTCCGTTGCTGGATGAACCATGACTCTGACTGCAGATAAATTGGTCAATGATGACAGGTAATCTAGTGGTTACAACACTCATTTGTTTGCTAATTTTTCAAGGGAAAGTTGTACTATTTGGTGCAAATGTTGTTTTTCACACAATAATTTGCTTAATACGATGTCTCACACTTTCTAAATTAGTCACTATAATCTTTGCAAGCAGAAGTTCGTAGAATTGTTTGTTTACTTTGTATGTAGCACAAAATATATTCTAGAACATATTTTTATCTATAAGTTTATTAGTAATTGGCTAATAATTGGTACAGTGACCTTGTTGATAAGGACTTTTTGTAAAGTGCAATACATTGTAGTCATAGAATAATTGATGACCCTAGGTTTCACATAGATACTGGTCGCCCATAGGTATATTTTTTTTTTTCAAAATAATATACTTAAATTATTTTGTTGGTGAAAAGACACAGAAAACATTGTGTTTACACATAAAACTTTGCCTGCATGTATATTCATCATCATGTCAGCCTTAAGAAGTCCACTGCTGAACATAGGCCTCCCCCAAAGAGCGTCATGGTGAGCGTTCTTGTGCCACCTCCATCCACCAACTTCCTGCGATGGCTACAATGTTGTTGGTCCATCGTGTGGGGGGGTCTCCCCACACTTCGCTTGCTTGTTCGTGGTCGCCATTCGAGAACCTTTATTCCTCAGCGGTTCTTGGTTCTGCGAACTATAAGCCTGCCCATTGCCACTTCAGCTTGCAAACTCTGAGAGCTATGTCGGTAACCTTCGTTCTTCTATGTATTTCCTCATTTCTAATTCTGTCACATAGTGAAACACTGAGCATAGCTCTCTCCATTGCACGCTGCGCAACTCTGAGCTTTTGTATGAGACCAATAGTTAGCAACCACGTCTCAGTGCCGTATGTCATCACTGGCAACACGCACTGATTATAAACCCATGTTCATTTTAAGACCCACCTGTTGGGAAACAATATTGAGGTTACTGAGCATTGTGCATGTATATATATGCTATGACTATGCTTAATCGATTACTGAGCAGAGCACTCCATATTAGTACAAATAGAGAGATTTACTAGTTCAGTATTGTAGTTCTAATAGCACTACTACAGTTCAGTGTTATGCATTGACTGCTTGAAGTTATTCTTGTCAACAAATGTCAATCGAAGACGAGTCATTTGGCATCTCACTCTTTTTTGTGAACGAAAGAGCACAACGAAAGATCATGCCGTCAATTGTTCATTCTGATACACCTAAACTTTTATATAGTTCTATTGAACATAATGTGTTGAAAGTTTGTCCACTTTCAGTACTTTAGTATAGTGCTGATGTTTAATCTAGTACTTAGAGCACGGTGACACAATGTGTTCTCTTAGAGAATTGGACCTTAATGCGTAGAGATACGGCATCATTCTCTTTCAGTAATGGGAATTAATTGCTAACAATTCTTTAGTTTGTGAACTATGCAAGCCTAATATAAGCACATGTCCTTTTTTCTGGTATAAAAGTATTCCTTTTGTTATTCTAGGACATGATAGATAGACAAATAAACACATTATTGCAAAACAATGAAAAAACAAATTAAGTTCATTTGATATACCTAATATAAACTGAACAGAACAACAAAAAACTGTAATGAGAAACTGTTGGCTATCTATTAAACAAAATTTAACAAAATAATAATTAATTTAGGTAGTCATCATATTGAGTCGCAAGGTACACCATATTTTAAGTCAAATTCTAAGTTTTCCAATAGCGAAAACAGAATTTCTTTAGGTAGTTATTAAGTGATGTGTAAACAAACAGACACACCATTGTTATAAATGTTATATTGTATCTGCTTTATTGTATCTTATAAAAAGGCTAGCATTTGCCCACTATCTCGCCTGGTGTTTATAAGTTTCTGTATTTCATATATCTGATAATGATGATGGACAGTGCACAATACACTCCAAGAATCCACAAAACACCCCAAGCGGAATACACAATACACCCCAAAAAATCACAGTACACCCCAAGCAGAATGCACAATACATCACAAGAGGGACGTCAGTGCAGGCTTTATCATCCCATACTTAGAATAAGAATATCTGATGACAGACAGATAATAACTCAATTAAATCAAATTATTTGATTCAGTCGAGACCTGGGCAGTACTACAGTCATAATAGCGGTGCCAGATTTACCGTTACATCGAAGAGTTAAAGTGTTTGTACAGCAAGGTCACCATGACAGTCCGTCTTCAGGATCAGAGCACGAATTCTATCCAGTTGCAAAACAGTTGCAGTCCAGTTCAGACGGGGAGACGTTATTTCTCCGAAACTGTTCACCTCTGCACTGGAAGATATATTCAAGCTTCTGAACTGGAACTGATATGGGGTTAACATCAATGGCGAATACATCACTCACCTTCGATTTGCTGATGATATAGTCATCATGGCAGAAACCCTAGAGGACCTAAGCACAATGCTCAGTGACCTCAATATTGTGTCCCAACAGGTGGGTCTTAAAATGAGCATGGGCAAGACGAACATCATGTCAAATTCCCATGTTGTACCCATTTCGGTTTATGTTGGGCACAATATTATCGAAGCTGTTGATCACTATGTTTACTTAGGTCAGATGATCCAACTGGGTAGATCCAACTTCAACAAAGAGGTCAACTGACGAATCCAACTCGAATGGGCAGCGTTCGGGAAACTACGCCATATCTTCTCGGCGCAGATACCACAGAGCCACAAGTCAAAAGTTTATAATCAGTGCGTGTTGCCAGTGATGACATACGGCACTGAGACGTGTTCGCTAACTATTGGTCTCATACACAAGCTCAGAGTTGCGCAGGATGCAATGGAGGGAGCTATGATTGGTGTTTAACTATGTGATAGAATCCGAAATGTGGAAATCCGTAGAAGAATGAAGGTTACCAACATAGCTCTCATAGTTTGCAAGTTGAAGTGGCAATGGGCACGCCATATAGGTCGCAGAACCGACAACCGCTGGGTAATAAAGGTTCTCGAATGGCTACCATGAACAAGCAAGCGAAGTGTGGGGAGACCCACCACACGATGGACGGACTACATTGTAGCCATCGCAGGAAGTTGGTGGATGGAGGTGGCACAAGATCGCTCATCATGGCGCTCTTTGGGGGAGGCCTATGTTCAGCAGTGGACCTCTAAAGGCTGACATGATGATGATCATGATGATGATGAATCAAATTCTACCAACTACAATCAAAACTAAATGCAGATTCCAAAATATGGCATTGTATGCCCTCCGTGACACTGCATTGTGTTTCAACCATTGAGACATGTTTAAAAACAATATAAGTATTGTTAAAGGGTAATATCACTAGCTTTTGTTAGTGGTCTTACCTACATTCAGCCTAGATATTCAATGCATAGAGAATATTACAACTGACTATGGAAATATGACTAACTAAAAATAATTAACAATTTTATTACATACAAAAACTAAACATGGAAATATAACTGGATATGGGATATTTGAGGATGAGCTTGGCCGGATAGCCAGTCTGATGTGTGAAAGTTCATTTAAGTTCTAATATGTCCCTGCACTATCTCAGATCGTCTACCATACAGAGGGCTGAAATATAAGAAAGCAATTGTTGTGCACACTTTGTGCTTAGGTGCATACTTGTACTGTCTTAAATAATTAAATGTTGTTCTCGCTTTTGTCAATTACAATACAATAGATTGACGTAAACAAGTCACCCAGAGATTGTTATAAACATTTCAAATTTTCAAAACTTTAGATTTGGCAAATTTGTTCTCAAAATTTTCTAACCATTAATTTTATAGACAGTTTTAATAACAATGCAAAATGTGTACAGTACTTATACACAAAACTTTGCCTTCGTATTTATGTATATAAACTAGCTATCGGCTCTCGGTTTTACCCATGTGGACATTTTTCCAGGGCAATAAGTAAAACAACAATAGCCTATTTCCTTGTCATATTGCATGAGGATTGTTCCAGGTTTTTAGTCATGAAAAGGTAACAAATAACTTTCGCATTTATAATATTAGTGTAATAATAATGTTTATACAGGGTGTCCCAGAAGTCGACGTTAAGCCGGAAGCGATTAATATCCCAAAATAGTTATCAGAAAAATATAAAAAAATACGAAGGTATGTATTTTTTAAATAACAGGCATTTAAAAAATAAAGAGTATCATCCTGTGATGGTGTTTTAACTCCCGTTTCCACAAATCTTTGTTTGTCCTCCGTCTTTATTCTGAATAAAGCTTTTGTAAATAGTTGCCTTAAATTTTAAGCCATCTGCTCCAGCTTGGAAGAAAATGACACTCTTTGCCAAACTAATATTCAAACTTAAGACATTGCACAATTTTAACTGACAGTACTGGAAAAAAATGTACTGCGCTAATTTGGCAAAAGTTGGAAAGGAAAATTTTGTAAAAAATGGTATAACACTTGCTAGTAATCTAGCAAGTTTCTTGTTTATTTTTTGTAATAATCATGTTTTACAAATTTTTCTTACATATAATTATTTTAGTGTCAGGTGTCCCCAAGGCTTTCCTCGAGGCTTTAACTTTAAGATTTTAGTTTGAATGAGATACTAATTGATGTCTATAATTTTCTCGTTTTTTTTAAATGCCTATAATTTAAAAAATACACAAATCTCTGGTAATTATTATGACTATCTTCCGCTTCTGACTTGAAGTTGATTTCTGGGAGATACTCTGTATAAAATGAGAAAATACAGTACCGTGACATACTGACTGACTGACAGACAATGCACAACCTATTGGTAGAACAAGAGATTAAAAATTTTAATAAAATATTCCTTGAGTATCTTATGTGTGCACTAAGGACAGATTTTGGGGGCGCTAGTTATTAATAACAAAAATATGACTGGATATGGAATATATGAGGAAGAGCTTGGCCAGCCTGATTTGCAGATGAAAGTGTATTTAAGTTCTAATATGTCCCTGCACTACCTCAAATCGGCTACCATACAAAGGGCTGTTAGTTCAAGGTGCAATTTGTGTGATGAGCAGAAATGTTTGTTTCCGAGTCATGGATGTTATATTCTTATCTATGTATGTTTATCCGTTATCTAGTGCCCATAGCACAGGGTATCCTAGTTTGGGGCTAGATAATTGGTGTGGAAATGTCCCGAATATATTATATATTATATTATATATTTGGTGTTATTAATATATATTATATATATATATATATATATATAATATATATTAATAACACCAAATATATCAATTCCAGGTTCAGCGGTGATAATGTCCTACATTTTCTTCTATACATGCCGTTCGGCATCCTCCTGCTGATATTCAGGACCCTGCTGGCCCTGCTGCTGTGGGTCGCGTCGATACTGCTGCCCAACAAGTGGGCCGTTCGCCAGATGCTCTCCACGCTGGCTTGTTGGACTTTCGGTGAGTTCTGCTATTGCATATATTGGGTGCACAAATAAAATTTGACAGCTCTAGACTTATTGTTGTCTCTCTCAAACCTTATAAGAGTGAAAGGGACACCAATTACTAATTTAATTTCCAGGTGAATGGCGTAAAGCTCATGTTGTTCCTCTGCCTAAAGTTCCCAACCCTACTCTTCCAAACCAGTATCATCATAAAACAAAAACTTTAATTGAGTTTTGAAATACAATACCTACCTACTACCGACCCTTATTAGAAATTAACTTCTTTCCACCCTAAGGTTGTCTGGAAGAGATCGCTATGAGCGATAAGACCGCCCATTGTACCTATTGTTTATGTTATTTCTATTTTGTAATTTGTTTAACTGTGTGTCAATAAAGTGTTATTGTATTGTAATGTTTTTCGTAAAATCTCGAAAATTTCCGGGTCCTCCAAAATAATCACTATAAAAAAAAACCCGTGAATTAAAAAAATCATCAGCATGTGATGCAGGCCTCTCCTAATGCACGTCGGTCATCAGCTCTACTGGTCAATTTTCTGTCAGCCGCTTTTGCATAGGCTTCCTTGTCATTTTCGCCACCGTGGTCAGGACTAGCAGGCCACCCGGAACTGAGGGCGGATTTTTTAATTGTGCAGTTCATAATGAGGTTTTGGCCATAATCGCCACGCTGGGCATGCGGGTTGGCGATCGCAGAGCGTAGCTTCTCGCACCGGTGACGCTGCTGCCCGTCACCGACCTGTGTCATTTAGCTACGCTTGTTTTAGGGATACATCCCTCGGAAATGCAATAACCCTAATTGAAACGTTTGAATATTTGGTTTGATTTCCCAGGAGTGTACGTAAAGTTGAAAGGCAGCCGGGATCCTCGCTGCAGCGTCATGGTGGCCAACTATGTGTCGTGCCTGGACTCGCTCGCTGCCAGCCACGTCCTCGGCACAATTAGTGTAAGTTCACATTTTATCTACATACTAATATTATAAAGATGAATGATTTGTTTTCTTGTATGTGTATAAAAATGTTTAAAGTAAGAAAAATGCCGCAGTTTGAGCGCTACCCTTGCGAAGCCGGGGCGAGTCACTAGTTATTCATATTTTTGTAATTACACAGCTTTGTTCCTAAAACTAAACATTAAGTACAGCAGCAAAGTTTGTTGCAGCGCTCACTCGCTTACGTTTTTCGCATCATCTATCTCGCTCTTACTGTATGCTGTTTTATCCTCACAGCAGTACCTGCGCAATCGTTCACAGAGCCTAACTTCACAACCACAAAGATACGTTGCGACTACTGCACACAGTTTGATTATTAAAAGCCGGCGTGCAACAATAACATTACACCGTAAACTTATAAATAAATAAATATATTCGAGACAATTCCACACGAATATTATAACACCCACGACTCGGAAACAAACATTTCTGCTCATCACACAAATGATTACACCTAGCAGGATTCGAACCCGCAACCGTTTGATTACGTACCTAGGATCACTAGCCACGAGACCAACCGGTCGTCAATCCAAATATATATACTCCTATTTCTGTGTAAAATCAAGATCTCAGACAGGGATGAAAACCGATAAAAATACATTTACTTTAGATAATGTGACGGTATTTTTAGCCGACTGTGTGATAGTGCAGTCTAAGTAAGATATAAATAAAGATAAACAAAAAGCTAAGTAAGATAAGTAGTCTCTAAAAGAAGTATTTTATTTAGCCGACTGTGTGATAGTGCAGTCTAAATAAGATATAAATAAAGATAAACAAGAAGCTAAGTAAGATAAGTAGTCTCTAAAAGAAGTATTTTATTTAGCCGACTGTGTGATAGTGCAGTCTAAATAAGATATAAATAAAGATAAACAAGAAGCTAAGTAAGATAAGTAGTCTCTAAAAGAAGTATTTTATTTAGCCGACTGTGTGATAGTGCAGTCTAAATAAGATATAAATAAAGATAAACAAGAAGCTAAGTAAGATAAGTAGTCTCTAAAAGAAGTATTTTATTTAGCCGACTGTGTGATAGTGCAGTCTAAATAAGATATAAATAAAGATAAACAAAAAGCTAAGTAAGATAAGTAGTCTCTAAAAGAAGTATTTTATTTAGCCGACTGTGTGATAGTGCAGTCTAAATAAGATATAAATAAAGATAAACAAGAAGCTAAGTAAGATAAGTAGTCTCTAAAAGAAGTATTTTATTTAGCCGACTGTGTGATAGTGCAGTCTAAATAAGATATAAATAAAGATAAACAAGAAGCTAAGTAAGATAAGTAGTCTCTAAAAGAAGTATTTTATTTAGCCGACTGTGTGATAGTGCAGTCTAAATAAGATATAAATTAAGATAAACAAGAAGCTAAGTAAGATAAGTAGTCTCTAAAAGAAGTATTTTATTTAGCCGACTGTGTGATAGTGCAGTCTAAATAAGATATAAATAAAGATAAACAAGAAGCTAAGTAAGATAAGTAGTCTCTAAAAGAAGTATTTTATTTAGCCGACTGTGTGATAGTGCAGTCTAAATAAGATATAAATAAAGATAAACAAGAAGCTTAGTAAGATAAGTAGTCTCTAAAAGAAGTATTTTATTTAGCCGACTGTGTGATAGTGCAGTCTAAATAAGATATAAATAAAGATAAACAAGAAGCTAAGTAAGATAAGTAGTCTCTAAAAGAAGTATTTTATTTAGCCGACTGTGTGATAGTGCAGTCTAAATAAGATATAAATAAAGATAAACAAAAAGCTAAGTAAGATAAGTAGTCTCTAAAAGAAGTATTTTATTTAGCCGACTGTGTGATAGTGCAGTCTAAATAAGATATAAATAAAGATAAACAAGAAGCTAAGTAAGATAAGTAGTCTCTAAAAGAAGTATTTTATTTAGCTGACTGTGTGATAGTGCAGTCTAAATAAGATATAAATAAAGATAAACAAGAAGCTAAGTAAGATAAGTAGTCTCTAAAAGAAGTATTTTATTTAGCCGACTGTGTGATAGTGCAGTCTAAATAAGATATAAATAAAGATAAACAAGAAGCTAAGTAAGATAAGTAGTCTCTAAAAGAAATATTTTATTTAGCCGACTGTGTGATAGTGCAGTCTAAATAAGATATAAATAAAGATAAACAAGAAGCTAAGTAAGATAAGTAGTCTCTAACAGAAGTATTTTATTTAGCCGACTGTGTGATAGTGCAGTCTAAATAAGATATAAATAAAGATAAACAAGACGCTAAGTAAGATAAGTAGTCTCTAAAAGAAGTATTTTATTTAGCCGACTGTGTGATAGTGCAGTCTAAATAAGATATAAATAAAGATAAACAAGAAGCTATGTAAGATAAGTAGTCTCTAAGAGAAGTATTTTATTTAGCCGACTGTGTGATAGTGCAGTCTAAATAAGATATAAATAAAGATAAACAAGAAGCTAAGTAAGATAAGTAGTCTCTAAAAGAAGTATTTTATTTAGCCGACTGTGTGATAGTGCAGTCTAAATAAGATATAAATAAAGATAAACAAGAAGCTAAGTAAGATAAGTAGTCTCTAAAAGAAGTATTTTATTTAGCCGACTGTGTGATAGTGCAGTCTAAATAAGATATAAATAAAGATAAACAAGAAGCTAAGTAAGATAAGTAGTCTCTAAAAGAAGTATTTTATTTAGCCGACTGTGTGATAGTGCAGTCTAAATAAGATATAAATAAAGATAAACAAGAAGCTAAGTAAGATAAGTAGTCTCTAAAAGAAGTATTTTATTTAGCCGACTGTGTGATAGTGCAGTCTAAATAAGATATAAATTAAGATAAACAAGAAGCTAAGTAAGATAAGTAGTCTCTAAAAGAAGTATTTTATTTAGCCGACTGTGTGATAGTGCAGTCTAAATAAGATATAAATAAAGATAAACAAGAAGCTATGTAAGATAAGTAGTCTCTAAAAGAAGTATTTTATTTAGCCGACTGTGTGATAGTGCAGTCTAAATAAGATATAAATAAAGATAAACAAGAAGCTAAGTAAGATAAGTAGTCTCTAAAAGAAGTATTTTATTTAGCCGACTGTGTGATAGTGCAGTCTAAATAAGATATAAATAAAGATAAACAAGAAGCTAAGTAAGATAAGTAGTCTCTAAAAGAAGTATTTTATTTAGCCGACTGTGTGATAGTGCAGTCTAAATAAGATATAAATTAAGATAAACAAGAAGCTAAGTAAGATAAGTAGTCTCTAAAAGAAGTATTTTATTTAGCCGACTGTGTGATAGTGCAGTCTAAATAAGATATAAATTAAGATAAACAAGAAGCTAAGTAAGATAAGTAGTCTCTAAAAGAAGTATTTTATTTAGCCGACTGTGTGATAGTGCAGTCTAAATAAGATATAAATAAAGATAAACAAGAAGCTAAGTAAGATAAGTAGTCTCTAAAAGAAGTATTTTATTTAGCCGACTGTGTGATAGTGCAGTCTAAATAAGATATAAATAAAGATAAACAAGAAGCTAAGTAAGATAAGTAGTCTCTAAAAGAAGTATTTTATTTAGCCGACTGTTTGATAGTGCAGTCTAAATAAGATATAAATAAAGATAATCAAGAAGCTAAGTAAGATAAGTAGTCTCTAAAAGAAGTATTTTATTTAGCCGACTGTGTGATAGTGCAGTCTAAATAAGATATAAATTAAGATAAACAAGAAGCTAAGTAAGATAAGTAGTCTCTAAAAGAAGTATTTTATTTAGCCGACTGTGTGATAGTGTAGTCTAAATAAGATATAAATAAAGATAAACAAGAAGCTAAGTAAGATAAGTAGTCTCTAAAAGAAGTATTTTATTTAGCCGACTGTGTGATAGTGCAGTCTAAATAAGATATAAATAAAGATAAACAAGAAGCTAAGTAAGATAAGTAGTCTCTAAAAGAAGTATTTTATTTAGCCGACTGTGTGATAGTGCAGTCTAAATAAGATATAAATAAAGATAAACAAGAAGCTAAGTAAGATAAGTAGTCTCTAAAAGAAGTATTTTATTTAGCCGACTGTGTGATAGTGCAGTCTAAATAAGATATAAATAAAGATAAACAAGAAGCTAAGTAAGATAAGTAGTCTCTAAAAGAAATATTTTATTTAGCCGACTGTGTGATAGTGCAGTCTAAATAAGATATAAATAAAGATAAACAAGAAGCTAAGTAAGATAAGTAGTATCTAAAAGAAGTATTTTATTTAGCCGACTGTGTGATAGTGCAGTCTAAATAAGATATAAATAAAGATAAACAAGAAGCTAAGTAAGATAAGTAGTCTCTAAAAGAAGTATTTTATTTAGCCGACTGTGTGATAGTGCAGTCTAAATAAGATATAAATAAAGATAAACAAGAAGCTAAGTAAGATAAGTAGTCTCTAAAAGAAGTATTTTATTTAGCCGACTGTGTGATAGTGCAGTCTAAATAAGATATAAATAAAGATAAACAAGAAGCTAAGTAAGATAAGTAGTCTCTAAAAGAAGTATTTTATTTAGCCGACTGTGTGATAGTGCAGTCTAAATAAGATATAAATAAAGATAAACAAGAAGCTAAGTAAGATAAGTAGTCTCTAAAAGAAGTATTTTATTTAGCCGACTGTGTGATAGTGCAGTCTAAATAAGATATAAATAAAGATAAACAAGAAGCTAAGTAAGATAAGTAGTCTCTAAAAGAAGTATTTTATTTAGCCGACTGTGTGATAGTGCAGTATAAATAAGATATAAATAAAGATAAACAAGAAGCTAAGTAAGATAAGTAGTCTCTAAAAGAAGTATTTTATTTAGCTGACTGTGTGATAGTGCAGTCTAAATAAGATATAAATAAAGATAAACAAGAAGCTAAGTAAGATAAGTAGTCTCTAAAAGAAGTATTTTATTTAGCTGACTGTGTGATAGTGCAGTCTAAATAAGATATAAATAAAGATAAACAAGAAGCTAAGTAAGATAAGTAGTCTCTAAAAGAAGTATTTTATTTAGCCGACTGTGTGATAGTGCAGTCTAAATAAGATATAAATAAAGATAAACAAGAAGCTTAGTAAGATAAGTAGTCTCTAAAAGAAGTATTTTATTTAGCCGACTGTGTGATAGTGCAGTCTAAATAAGATATAAATAAAGATAAACAAGAAGCTAAGTAAGATAAGTAGTCTCTAAAAGAAGTATTTTATTTAGCCGACTGTGTGATAGTGCAGTCTAAATAAGATATAAATAAAGATAAACAAGAAGCTTAGTAAGATAAGTAGTCTCTAAAAGAAGTATTTTATTTAGCTGACTGTGTGATAGTGCAGTCTAAATAAGATATAAATAAAGATAAACAAGAAGCTAAGTAAGATAAGTAGTCTCTAAAAGAAGTATTTTATTTAGCTGACTGTGTGATAGTGCAGTCTAAATAAGATATAAATAAAGATAAACAAGAAGCTAAGTAAGATAAGTAGTCTCTAAAAGAAGTATTTTATTTAGCCGACTGTGTGATAGTACAGTCTAAATAAGATATAAATAAAGATAAACAAGAAGCTAAGTAAGATAAGTAGTCTCTAAAAGAAGTATTTTATTTAGCCGACTGTGTGATAGTGCAGTCTAAATAAGATATAAATAAAGATAAACAAGAAGCTAAGTAAGATAAGTAGTCTCTAAAAGAAGTATTTTATTTAGCCGACTGTGTGATAGTGCAGTCTAAATAAGATATAAATAAAGATAAACAAGAAGCTAAGTAAGATAAGTAGTCTCTAAAAGAAGTATTTTATTTAGCCGACTGTGTGATAGTGCAGTCTAAATAAGATATAAATTAAGATAAACAAGAAGCTAAGTAAGATAAGTAGTCTCTAAAAGAAGTATTTTATTTAGCCGACTGTGTGATAGTGCAGTCTAAATAAGATATAAATAAAGATAAACAAGAAGCTATGTAAGATAAGTAGTCTCTAAAAGAAGTATTTTATTTAGCCGACTGTGTGATAGTGCAGTCTAAATAAGATATAAATAAAGATAAACAAGAAGCTAAGTAAGATAAGTAGTCTCTAAAAGAAGTATTTTATTTAGCCGACTGTGTGATAGTGCAGTCTAAATAAGATATAAATAAAGATAAACAAGAAGCTAAGTAAGATAAGTAGTCTCTAAAAGAAGTATTTTATTTAGCCGACTGTGTGATAGTGCAGTCTAAATAAGATATAAATTAAGATAAACAAGAAGCTAAGTAAGATAAGTAGTCTCTAAAAGAAGTATTTTATTTAGCCGACTGTGTGATAGTGCAGTCTAAATAAGATATAAATAAAGATAAACAAGAAGCTAAGTAAGATAAGTAGTCTCTAAAAGAAGTATTTTATTTAGCCGACTGTGTGATAGTGCAGTCTAAATAAGATATAAATAAAGATAAACAAGAAGCTTAGTAAGATAAGTAGTCTCTAAAAGAAGTATTTTATTTATGCAAAGCAACCAGCAAGTGCTTGCCCGATATTCGAAGTCTACTAGTTGGAAAGAGCGTTAATGCATTTATAGAATATTAAAAAAAAAACTTCTTTGTTCTGCTTTATTATAAGTATAGATAGATAGATAGATAGATAGATAGATAGATGAACCAATACGCTTGTGTAGTGTCCATGAGTACGCGCACAGTACCGATCCGCGTGACTCCATTTTATTCTTATTTGAGATGAGGGCGGTAAGGCCTGCACTGACGTCCCGCTTGGGGTGTATTGTGCATTTCCCCCGTCAGCCAAAAGCCGTTTAGGCGTCAGTTTTTGATCCCAACTCCTTTATGTAGCGGAGTATGAGCTTTATGTAGCATTAGCTTACGCCCGAGACATCGTCCGCGCTGACTACAGTTTATCGCGAAAAAAAAAGCATTCTATGTTCATCTAAGATATTAAAAACCAATGCAAAAGTATAGCACAAACGCTGTTATTATTTCGTTTCCACGGCAACATGTCATTCCTTTCCTAATCGAATCTATTGAGTAATCGTCATTTTCCAGTTTTCCGAGGCAACTTACCATTTTCCGGGATTAAAAGATTCATCAAAATCGGATCAGCCATTTTGGCGTGAAAGCTCCCCAAACAAACCGACGTTTCACTTTTATATAATGGTGTGGATAGTATAGTGTGGCATTGTCATTTTTAGTTGTAATTCAGTGTAGTGTGGGCATGATTTAATATTAAATACACATTATGAAAAGAAGTTCACCTGTCTCTTGCACATGAAATTTTCTGTATATTTTAATTGTTTGTACCTGTCATAATGCTATCGGTAATTATGTTTTATATTATCTACTTACAATTATAACCTTAAATTAGAATTTTGATGCAGAATCAAAATTCTAGACACGTCTTGTTTTTTACCCGACTGCACGGAGGGTTATTTGTTTGGATTGTATGTATGTTTGTTTGTACGTTTCTTAGACGCGTCCTACAGCCCAAACGGTTTGATGGATTTTGATAAATGAGGTACCTATCTTTGGATTCGTCTTGATCACGAAAGTGCTATAGGATATTTGAAGTGTCAAGAAAACTAATACCCATATTGTTTTTCGAACGGAACAAAAAATGACCGCGTCCCTCATGAACCGTGCATTTTTATTTCCGACGGAACAAAAAATGACCGCGTCCCTCATGAACCGTGCATTTTTATTTCCGACGGAACAAAAAATGTCCGCGTCCCTCATGAACCGTGCATTTTTATTTCCGACGGAACTAAAAATGACCGCGTCCCTCATGAACCGTGCATTTTTACAGGATAAAAATTAGCCTATGTGTTAATCCAGAGTATAAGCTACCTCCATACCAAATTTTTTCCAAATCCGTTCAGCCGTTTAAGCGTGAAGAAGTAACAAACACACGAACCTCTAAATGCATACAAACTTTCGCCTTCACAATATTAGTGTGATTATGTTTGAATCAGGTCAGCTCGTAATCGTAGGTATTCAATAAAAAAATCGGGATTATGTATTTTTTTAATAATTTTACTTGTAAACCTATAATTATTCATTTGTGTTAGTACTGTGACCGCGGTTTTAGTTAATTGAACTGTATAAAGTAATTATGAATAGTTTAAAAATAACTCAAAACACGCTCGTCATCAGGTGAAATGATTAGGACTCGTTATGACAAATTTAATGATCTGAAACTCGAAGGGTTTATTATTAGCCATTCAAGGGTTCCTTTACCCACACTCCAGCTCGGTCCCTTTAAGCCACATTACTTAAAGGGGCCGAAAATATTAGCTACATGAAAAATGATAAAAATAATATGATTTGTACCCCACCGAGTAGGAATAGGTATTTTAAAATTAGGTGTCTTATATAGAGTGTTTCATACGAAATATTCGGCTCTAAAGTACAGTAAGAGCTACGGTAGCCTAACGGTTCAATAGTGCAACTTAGAATCCAACGATACTGAGTTCGTTCCTACGCTCCGCACCAATGACTGCGGTTTTCCATCGCTCCGTGCTTCGGAGGGCACGTTAAGCTGTCGTTCCCGGTTGTTATTCATTAATAGCAGTCGTTAAGCCATGTCAGAAGCCCTCGGGCGGCCTTACAAACTCTGACACCAGAGGCCAGCACTGCCTCATACAACAAAACATATTGTAGCATATTATTGTATTGTCCTTGGAATTATATATACATTTACAAAGATTCAACTGAAAACGACCACTAGAAGTGAAATTTAGTGCCATAGATTCCATTACATAGTTACAGGTCGACATAATTAACTTTTTTTTATTAAAAACGTTTTTCTTTTACAGCTAAGAAAATGGAAGGTTCCGCCATTTTTTGCATCGACTTTGGGAATAAGGAACGCGGCGCAGTTTGCCAGAAAGTATGTATGGTTACGTGTATTTTAGTTATAGATTTTACTTTGTTTAATACCTTATTTGGATATCGTATGTAGAATGGAGATGTCAAAATGGATAGACAAGTTTTTTCATTGATAAACGTATGACACATTTAATTCATTATCACATGAATGTGTTTATAATTTGTACGGCTCCTAATTCTAAACTTATTTACGGTTTAAAACAAAATTTTGGCAGAAATAAGAAAGGATGCGTTTAAGTAAATTATGATAGCTTACTGTAGAATTTTATCTCAAACTTGAGTTCAAACAAATCACAAATTTATAAACTACAATTTGAGCTGCTTCTATTTTGAATTCATGTTGTAGTACCTTTTGTTGCAAACCCAAAAGTAGACTGATTTCGCACGCGTTTTCTTGTCGACTTAACCGCCTATTGTCTCACCATTTTAGACCGTTCGACCGAAGATCAACTTTGCTTGACGCAATATCAAGTGGCTCGAAATACACACGACATCCTCTTAAAACTGGCGTAGTAGTTGATGAACCGACAGCGCAGCGTGAGGTTGCGGGTTCGATCCCCGCGCATGGCTACTATTTGTGTGAACCACAAGTATTTGCTCTGAGTCAGGATGTTTTGGGATCGTGGTCTCGTAGTTCCTGATTCTCTAGATCCAGGGGACAGGATAGTTAGTTATCAGGATAGTTATCTACCCTTTCCTTCCTCCCTCGTTGAGGGGGGTGATTGCTGGTACACAAGTCATACTCGTGAACGTGTGCTGCTTGTGGGGACTGGTCCAGCCTGGTTTCTAGTCATTAGTATATCTATTTTTTATCCCAGTTTGATGATTGTGGGACATCCCATTGGCAGTTGTATCTTCTGTATTTGATATTTACTTGTGTATTAAAACAATTTAAAAAAAAGGAAAAATTATGGTCAAAAATGAAATAAAATGACATCCTCGTAGTTTCTTAGTGCTCTCATCTTAACGGGAGTATTTCCAAAGCACCGGTCGAGTCAGAAGGGTACTTCCTTTTCCTGTGTGAGATACAACTCTGAGTCAGCAAATGAAAAGGAAATTCCCTTTTCAAATTTAAAGCAGTACTTAGTTGACCTAATTGTTCATGAGATGTTAGTTTTGACTTGTAAAAGTGCTATTATTTTGCCTATTTATAATAAAAAATCTTTATGATTTTGACTCTTCACACATAAATGCAATGTGACTGACTCTCTGTCTGTTTGTTACCTTTTCACAACTTAGCGGCTGAACTGATCTTGATCCTATTTGGTGAGGAAGCAGAATGCATCATGAGGAAGGACATAGACTGTTTTACTTCTTACTCCGGAAAAATGACCACGCAGGAAAAGCCCAGCTACTATAATATTTATTAGTGTAGGTCAGTACCAACTCGTTTAGTTAATGAGATGAAGTAAACAGGAAAATAATGCAAAATCAAACAGGTCAAACCAAACATTCGTGGAATTACCTGACCTACAGCCACAACAACTAATCATATCTACAAAACCAGCAAGACATGACCAGGAAAATGCGACTTTAAAATTGATGTGTCATTTGCACAGACATGTATATTTACTTGTCATTTGCTATGAGATTTTATTACAGGGAATTGGGACTGGTACCTTGAATCTAATAATTTTCTAAAGTAAAAATTTGGATCGCGGGTGGGATTCGAACCCGCATAAATCCGTACCGCTGCGCGGCACATGCCTCTAACTAATTCGGCTACCGTGGTCCATCATCCCCCAATTTTTTCTCTTATTTTCTGAACCCGTCATAATGGTCCACCATTTTACTGACATTGACAATTGACTGTGACGTGACATACGACTTGCTAAATCTAAAAACTTGACATTGACAAAATTGCTGGCATTGCCACCGCAGAAGCAATAATAAAAAAAAAACAATTAAATTGAATCATAATAGTAGATTTAGGCTTCGATATCTCAACGACATAAAACTTATTGTAATACTAGCTTTTGCTCACGACTTCATTCGCCAGGACTATATTTTATCGCGATAATAAATATCCTGTATCCTTCCCCAGAGTTCAAACTATGTCCATACCAAATTTCATCAAGATCGGTTCTGCCATTATGTCGTGTCGGGAACAGATCACAGAGTGATAATTTCGCTTAAATACAGTGTATTGGTACTGATAGGCCTCTTACGCAAGAGCCCGCTTGGGGAAGTACCACACCTTTGTCAGATATTCAATCGCCAAGCAGTAGTGTGTAAACATTTCTGTTTCGGTTTGAAGGGTAATGTTTCCTGCGAAATTACTGGGCAATGAGACTTAACTTTTAAATAAGTTTCAACCCCTAAATAATAACCCATAAATTTTTCGATATGTAAAGTATCATATGTCCTACCTCGTAGTACGAACTCAAATCATACCAAGTTTCTTTTGAATTCATCCAGTAGTTCCGGCGGTGTGATGCGCGGCTAAGATACAGACTGACAGACATACAGCCAAAAATGATTAAACATACAGTTTAGGCTTCATAATAGAATATGGAGTAACATCCAAAAAAAAAAACACTATATCTTTAATGTACAGAATTTGGACCCATATCCCACAGGAACCCTTTATTTTTTCGGGATAAAATGTATCCATCATTTTCACCTATCTCCTTATAAACTATTTCTGTGCCAAGTTGCATCAACATCCATCCAATAGTTTCAGCGTGCTAAGTGTTCTTTTAAATAATTTTCCACCCCTATCCTGCAGAAACACTTAATTTTTTCGGGATGAAACGTATTCAATGTGCTACCTCGAAGTGTGAACTCAAATCATACCAAATTTCATTTGAATTCATTAAGTATTTTCGGCGTGATGCGCTTCTAAGGTACAGACAGAAAGACAGACAGAAAGACAAAAAAAAACAAACAGTGTTGGCTTTAGAATTGAACATAGAACGTCCTCCAAAAAAATTTACATAATATCTGCAATCTACAGAATTTTGGACATTATCCCGAAGGAACACTTTATTTTTCGGGATAAAAAGTATCCTCTATTTTTCCCCGTTATATAGACTATGACTGTGCCAAGTTTCAACAAAATCCGTCAAGTAGTTTCAGCGTGATACGTGTTCTTTTAAATAACTTTCAACGCCTATCCTGCAGCAACACTTTAATTTTCCGGGATGAAAAGTATCCAATGTCCTACCTCAAAGTATGAACTCAAATCATACCAAATTTCATTTGAATTCATTGAGTATTTTCGGCGTGATGCACTTCCAAGGTGCAGACAGACAGACGGATAGACAGACAGAGAGACAAAAAATTTAAAATTACAGTATTACAAAATAAATTACAAAATATCTTTAATTTACAGAATTTGGGACATTATCCCGCAGGAACTATTCATTTTTTCGGGATTAAAAGTATCCTCAATTTTAACCCATCATATAAACTATTACTGTGCCAAGTTGCATCAAAATCCGTCTAGTAGTTTCAGAGTGGTAAGTGTTTTTTGAAATAACTTTAAACCTCAATCCTGCGGGAACCCTTTCATTTTTCGGGATGAAAAGTAGCCTTTGTCCTACCTCGTAGTATGAACTCAAATCATACCAAGTTTCATTTAAATTCATTCAGTAGTTTCGGCGTGATGCCTAGCCAAGATACAGACAGACAGACAGACAGACAAAAATGAAAAAAGAGAAATAGAGTAAGTGTAGGCGATGGGTCGCAAGGTCTACACGATGTACTGGATGGAGACTTCGGTTCGTAGCTCCTAGTAGTTCAGGTTCCTGGTTCGATGTGGACTGTAGTTCAATTAAACACTGTTGCTTGTTCAAGTTCCGTTGACTGAATGGTCGGATCCAATGTTTATTTCAAAAAAACTTATCGCTATATATACAGTTATACGGTCTTAAAACTAATGCGGTACACACGGCGCAGTTAAAAGGGGGCGTGGCCTATTTTGCATGTTGTCTGCGTTCATGCTGTCGCGGGCAGGCTCGGCGTCCACAACATCTCTCCCCCCGGCGCAGCTCGCGTAGCCTCTTCTTCCCTTAGCAGGACGGCGAGTTTGCTGGTAGGGCGTCGGAAGGTACCGCTCTTAGTTTTTACGTCGGCGACTCGAACGCAGTCATCTGGACCGGGATAGGTGCGCTCAACAATCCCGATTGGCGAGACGTTCCGGGGCAGCGTGTGGTCGACCACAACCACGATGTCGCCGGCTTGCAGTTGTCGTTGGCGGTTAGCTGGCTCCCCTCGTGGTACAAGCGTGGGGAGGTATTCCCGCAGCCAATGCTTCCAGAAATGGTCAGCGAGCGCTTGGCTTGCTCGCCAAGTTCGTCGGTCAGCTTCATCGCAGGGGCCTGTGGTAGGTAGGCCGATCGATGACCCCAGCAGGAAATGGTTCGGTGTGAGCGCTTCTGGGTCGAGTGCACTCACGCTGACGTAGGTGAGGGGGCGAGCATTGATAGAGTGCTCGGCTTCGATCAGGAGGGTCTGCAGAACCTCTTCGGAAGGTGCCTTTTCTCTTAGCGTCGTGTGCAGAGCGGTCTTCACGGAGCGTACTAAGCGCTCCCACGCTCCACCCTGGTTGGGCGCGCCTGGTGGGATGAAATGCCACTTCATCCGGTGTAATAGCCCTTCGTCACTTAGGGCGGGTGCCCATTCTGCGTATGCCTTCTTCAGTGCCACGTCGGAGCCCCGGAAGGCCGTTCCGTTGTCCGAGACCATAAGACGTGGCCAGCTTCGACGTGCAGCCATCCGTCGCAGCGCCATCAGAGCTGAGTCAGTGGACAACGAAGCTACGAGCTCTAGGTGCACGGCGCGCGTCGTGAGACAGGTGAATAGGGCACCCCATCTCTTTTCTCGGCGGCGCCCCACCTTGACCTGCATTGGCCCGAAGTAGTCCACCCCGCAGTTAGTGAACGGACGGTGAAATGGGTCAAGGCGGGCGCGTGGCAGGTCCCCCGTGGCGGGCGGCCGCGGTCTTGCTCGTCGTACTCGGCAGAGGGCGCATTTACTTTCTACGGCGCGTACGGTAGGTCGCAGGTGAATGACCCAGTACCGCTGCCGTAGGTCGTTCGTCACGCGCTCTCTGTTAGCGTGACCGGCGGCGCAGTGCTCCCTTAGCACGATGAGCTTTGTCACGTGGTGACGGCCGTCAAGGATAACCGGTCGCTTGGTTTCCAGGGGCGCGCTGGATGCGTCGATGCGCCCCTGCACCCGCAGAAGTCCGTCTTCGAGCACCGGGTCTAGCTTGAATAGTCGGCTTGCTCTAGGGACGGGGCAAGCAGACTCGATCCTCCTCAGTTCGGTCCCGAAGTTGTCTTCTTGGGCGCGTCTTATGAGCGCTTTCTCAGCGCGTTCAATGTGATCTGCTTCCATGCGCGTCGTACGGCGCCGGCATATGTCGATGAATGCCAGCACACGCGCGGCTGCCCGCACCAGCGTCTCGTATTTAGAGAAACGAGTGGGTTCAGGCAGCCATCGGTCACTATATTCGCGCACATGTGCGCGCGCATTGTGGTTGCGCACGCTGTGCGCCATAAACGGTGAGCTGGCGGCGCCGAAAATCATGCTCGCCATCTTGTAGTGGCGAGGCGGGTTAGTTCGGTCCCGGCCTCGCCATAAGAACTGCTGTGCGGGCTGGTCTTCAGGTCGGATCTTCACTCGTAGAAACATCTCTTGTATGTCGGCGGTGACGGCGATCGGCCGTTCTCTGAATCTGAAGACGATTCCTTGTAGTGATAGTAGAAGGTCCGGGCCCTCCAGCAGCTGGTCGTTCAAGCTCACGCCGTGACATTGGTGAGCTGCGTCAAAAACAAGCCGTTGTTTACCAGGCTTGTTCGGGTTCTGTACTGCGAAGTGCGGGAGGTACCAGCAGATGGGGCTCCGTCGTTCAGTCCCGTCGCATGGCACCGCATAATTCTTAGCCAACAGATTTTCTATTTGCGCGGCGTATTGGTCCGCGAAGTCTGGGTAGGCGTCCATCTTTCGTTCGATGCTTTGTAGACGCCGTAGAGCCGCGCCGTAGTTTGACGGCATGGTGACGTCATCTCGCCGCCAAGGCAAGCCCACTTCGTAGCCGCTGTCTGTTTTCTTTATCGTTTCTTCGAAGATCTTCGTAGCTCGTAGATCTGCGTCGCTCACTCTCGAATGGATAGCGACGCCGAGCGCGTCGATGCGGAAGTGCGCCTCCACAAGCTCGTGTAGGCGCTGGTCGTGCTCGTTCGTACGCTGGTTGGGCGCGTATACGTGCAGCACGCTCTCGTTTTCGTAGATCAGGCTGCGGGGTGCGGTTCCATGCATCACCCAGCCAAGTCGGGTCCTCGACGCGGCCGGTTCATTTGGCCCGCCAAGACGAAGCTCACGGGATACAATGAGCTCCCAGTGGTCGGCGCCTACTAAGATGAGGGGGTGTGCCAGGTCGTAGCACACCTCTGCCTCCATCAAGTCCCGTAGGTGTCGGTGTTGTAGAAGCGAGCTCGGGACGGTCTGCCGATGTAGCTTTAGGTCGCGTACCGTGCGCGCTTTGACTTTGTATAGCGCTGTTTCCTTTGCTCCTCTCAGTGAGAGTGAGACGGTTTGGCTATCTTCCTCTCGCTGCGACATGTTAACGCCATTCAGATGTAGGGGCTGCGTAGGGCCTTCTGCGCCGATCCGTTTCGCCAACTCATGGTCGATGAGTGTGATAGTGGCGCCTTCGTCGAGCAGCGCGTAGGTTTCGACCTCCCCCCGTGGACCAGTGACAACCACGGGGCAGATCTTCAGCATCACGGTCTTCAGGCCGGCAGCATTGGTGGGTGCTACCGACAAGACCGCTGCATTGTGGCTCGACGAATGTTCGGGTTGCGCAGCTGATCGTGCGTTAGGTCGCGCTTCTTCGTGCAGTGTTGAGTGGTGCGGGCGGTGGCATTGGCTAATGCCGCACAGCTTCGCCTTGCATTAGTACCGACGATGTTTCTTGTCGGCGCATCGGAAGCATACGCCTTTCTCTTTGACCAGCTCCCAGCGCTTATCGACGGTCAGTGCCCGGTAGGTTGGGCACTGATGTAGCGCATGGGCTTGGTTGCAGCTCTGGCATCGGTCAGTCTTTGTTTCTTGTTCCGCGCCCTCGTCGGTAGTGTACACGGCATTTCTCTTCTTAGTTGTCGCTGCCTGTCTCGTTTCACGGGCGGCGGAGGTCACTGCGGGCGTATAAGTGTAGCGCAGTGCCATATCCGCCTCTCGCATGAGGAAGCGAGATAGCAAGACGATCTCGGGTTCCACTGATGACTGGTGTTCGTTGGCGTAGTAACACCATTGCGTCTTGATGTGCGGGCTCAGCTTTTCCAGCACCTCTCGTGCCAACATTGGGTTATAAAGGTACCCACGCCGGTCAATGCTCTGAAGCACGCAGACAATGTTCTGAATCTTGACAGCGAAGCTATTGAGATCAGTCGCTGTCGTTCCTGGCTTCGGAAATCTTCTAAGCTCCTCCAGAGCTCGGTCAATGATGAGCTCTGGTCTCCCGAAGCTCTGCTCTAATGTCTTGATGATGACGTCAGGATCGGTGGCTGTGTGCAATAATGCAGCCACGGCGTCACGTGCATCACCCTTCAGGCAACTTCTCAGCCGCTGTAGGTTCTCGGCTGCTGAGATGTGGTACAGGGCGGTGGAATCCCGCATTGCAGCCTTGAAGGGCAACCATTCGTTTGGTGCCCCAGTGAAGACGGGCAGGTCGGAGTTGTAGCGGGCCCGAGGTCTGGCCATTCGTTCAATAGCCTCGGCGAGTTGTTCGATCCCGGATCTGCGGTCAGATCGACCCGGGGTGGGTGATCTTGTAGAACGCTCAAAGCGTGCTCGTCGTGGTTCTTCTTGTTGCCTCTCGGTGTTGAGGCGCGGCACCTCCCCGCTCTCCCCCCGTAGGGTGGAGGGGTTTGTGCGTTGCAACCAATCATCCACCTTCTGGTGGTTGTCGTTGTTCCGCACGGTTGGCTCGTCGTGAAGGCTCTGATCTTCTTCAATATTCGCGATCTGAGCCGCCAATCGCTTCTTCACTAGGTCCGCTTCCATTTCCAACTCCTTTCTCTTCAATTCAGCAAGTTTCTCGGCCACCTCTAACTCCGCCAGCCGCAGCCTTAGGGTCGAGTTCGCAGTTCGTTGCGAGTGCGCCGGTGACTTGCTTCGTTCGATGTTGCCGGACGGGCCGGCGGTCGTGCCAGCAGCCGTGCCAGCGGCCGGCACAGATGGTGATGCCGGCGGCTCTAGGGATAGCCTTCGAAGGAGCTCTTCGTCCAACCGCTTCCGCTCTTCCAGCTCTGCCAGGTCGCTTTGGCTCCTCGTGACCACCATGTTCGATGGGCGGCAGACGTTCACTGGATAAGCTGTTGGTCGCTTAAGTTCTTCTGGTTCTATCCGGCTCCAATGGACCAAGATGTAGGCGATGGGTCGCAAGGTCTACACGATGTACTGGATGGAGACTTCGGTTCGTAGCTCCTAGTAGTTCAGGTTCCTGGTTCGATGTGGACTGTAGTTCAATTAAACACTGTTGCTTGTTCAAGTTCCGTTGACTGAATGGTCGGATCCAATGTTTATTTCAAAAAAACTTATCGCTATATATACAGTAAAACTAATGCGGTACACACGGCGCAGTTAAAAGGGGGCGTGGCCTATTTTGCATGTTGTCTGCGTTCATGCTGTCGCGGGCAGGCTCGGCGTCCACAACAGTAAGGTCCATATGTTTTTTTTTTTCTAAATATCTTCAATGTACAGAATTGGACCCGTTACAGTTTTATTATAAGTATAGATTAGTGTAGTGTATTATTGATATAATACTGAAAAATGTTAATGTTCCGTGAAAATCAGTAGAAAAGATTCTTTAGATTATTCGTTGAGTATCTCGGATTTTAAAAGTTCAAAGCGTGATCGCCATGTAGAATTCAAATCTTTCGAATAGTAGACTTTTATCAAGTAAAATGTACATGTTACTAACCGGAAATCTATTGAAGGACTTTTAGGTGATCGCTTATTTGCAATATTTATTGTAGTGATTTGATAGGTAAATATAATTAAATATTTAAATTACACAAAAATAATAATTTACGCGCTTCCGTGATCGCGTGTGGCGGAAATGTCAATGTCTACTCGAATCTCGTAGCTAAAGATGTGGTACTTGTTCATCATCATCAGCCTTTACTTGTCCACTGCTGGACGTAGGCCTCTCCTAATGCACGCCACTGAGCTCTGTCTTCAGCTCTCCGCGTTCAGTTTCCGCTCACTCCGGGTGGCCACAGGGTGCCGCCCGGTCCTACATTACTTACCTAAATGTGATCTCCACTCGAGAACTCGTCTACCCCAACGGTTATCGGTTCTTCGGGAAATGTCACCAGCCCACTGCCACTTTAGCTTGCCGTTACCTTGTTTCTCTGCCGGGTGACTTCACTACGAATCTTGTCCTTCACAGAAACTGCAGAGTGTGAGATATTACTAAGAACGAGTTCAACATTTCAGGCAGCACTTCGCAGAGTGTCCGAGCAAGCCGGTGCTTCTACAGCCGGAAGGTGGTCCCACTAACGGCAAGGGGCTGCTCAAGTTCACAGACTGGCCCTTCCAGCTGGGCAACAGGGTGCAACCCGTCGCAATCAGTAAGTGACCGTTTCCCTCAAACTTAGCGGGTACAGTATTTTTTAACTATTTGGCTTTTTCCCGCGGCACGCAAGTGGCCATAATAACCTCTTCCATACATGTACGCAAGGGCATACATATTCAGCCTACTTTATGACGTCATCGCTATAAAAAGTTATATAGCGATGACGTCATAAAGTAGGTATAATAATACGTTATATAATGTGGGTTATATAACATATTATAAATCAACTACCGCATAGAAAGCCAAAATATTCAAATTAGTTTCTTATAATAAAGTTTACGATCATCAGTAAGAAATATAAAATTAGAACAAAAATAAAACTTTAATATGTTTTTACATATTAATTAAGCACGGAACTAGCTGACAAAGTTAGACCAACATAATACGTAGAAACTACTGAAGCGAGTTTGCCATGCTTTGTTATGCAGTGATGTAACAAAGCATTACTCGCCCTCCGTCAGGTGTGGAGCGCGCCCTCACGCACGTGAGCGTGCCGTCATCGGCGCGGTCGGCGGCGCGGTTCCCGTGGGGCGACGCGCTGTGGTTCCTGTGGTCGCCGGCCACGCTCGTGCGAGTGCGCGCGCTGCCGCCGCTTGAGCGCCATGGGGAGGACGACGCCGCTTTCGCAGAGCGGATACGGGCCAAGATTGCCGAGGAGCTCGGGGTAAGTGCTTACGGATAGGACGATACCGCTTTCGCTGAGCGGATACGGGCCAAGATCGCTGAGGAGGTAGGTAGAGGTGAGTGCTTACGGGGAGGACGATACCGCCTTCGCTGAGCGGATAGGGTCAACATCGCCGAGGAGCTCGTGGTGAATAAGCATTCACTGCCCTCTCCTAACATAATAATTTCATAAAACTTTGGTTCGGTTTGTCAGTGCTTACATATATTCAGCCAATCACAGGCCAAGTTTTGTACGGATCTGCCAAACCGTTGAGGAAGGAACGGAAAATAAGTTTTACCCGCCTTCGTTAGTTTCATCCGCCATCGCTTAGCGGATACGGGCCAAGATCGCCGAGGAGCTCGGGGTGAGTGCTTTCGGGGAGTACGATACCGCCTTCGCAGAGCCGATACGCGCCAAGATAGCCCAGGAGCTCGGTGAGAGTGCTTACGGGGAGGACGATACCGCCTTCGCAGAGCGGATATAGGCCAAGATCGTTGAGGAGGTTGGGGTGAGTGCGGATGGGTAGAATGTGTGACTGTGTGCACGGGTGGGGTGATGTGAGACTGGGCTTATGTACTCATAAAGTATGGAACGAAAAAAAAATTATTGGCATATCACGTAAAAACTACTGGACCGATTACAATGTGGTTTTTATAATTAGGCAGCATAGGATTCTGGCTACGGAACCCTAAAAGTCTATGCGTGCCCGACACGTACATGATCGGTTTATTTTAGTAACTTGTTCATTTGAGTGTGTTCCTTCATACTCGTATGTGCGGGATTTCTGCACAGATTTTGATGAATTTTCTCTTATTAAAAGAATAGACTTTCAGTGTAGTTCCATAAAAATATCATAAGTATTTTTTGCGTGAATCTATTTGAGACGATTATTCTGATCTTGCTATAACATCGTCACAATACCCCTAATGTTGCAATTGCCCCTAACATTTCTGTTGCCTCTAATATTACAATTGACCCTAATGTTTCAATTGCCCCTAATATTCCTGTTGCTTCTAATGTTTCAAATGCCCCTAATTTTTCAATTGCCTATAATGTTTCAATTTCCCCTAATATTCCAATTGGCCCTAATGTTTCAATTGGCCCTAATATTACACTTGCCCCTAATGTTTCAATTGTCCCTTATATTCCGGCGTTAATGTTTTAATTGCTTCTAATAATCCAATTGCCCGTAGGTGGAGATGACAGAGTACAGCTGGGAGGAGCTGAGCCCCGCCCCCGCCCGCGCCCCGCCCGCCGCCGCGCGCGCTGAGCTCGCCCGCCGTGCCGCGCAGGTGAAGGAGGTGCTGCCGCGCGTGCCCATTCGGGACATCATGAGGGACTTGGGTATGTTTGTTTATTGTGACTCACTTACTTCCAACTATATGGGAATAAATTTAAGGATTTTTTTAATCAAAAAATTTAAGGTCGCTCATCGAGCTATGGAGAGAGCTATTGCTTGGAGATATTCTGAAGGACAAGAATCGTCATGAAGTTATCCGACAGTGAATCAAGCAAGCTAATGTGGTAGTGGACTGGTCACATTTCCCGAAGATCCGATAACTGTTGGGTAGACGAGTTCTCGAGTTCCTGCGAAAAGCGACTGGATGAAAATGGCTGAGGAGCTGAAAACCGAAGTCAGTGGCATGCATTAGGAGAGGCCTACGTCCAGCAGTGGACAAATACACGTGACTAGGACGTGGTCTCCACTCCAGCGAGAACTCTTCTACCCCAATAGTTATCGGTTCTTCGGGAGATGTTACCAGCCTACTACCACTTTAGCTTGCTTATCTTTAGAGCTATGTCGGTTACCTTGGTCCCGTCGAATATCTTCATTACGAAAAACTACAAGCCTCTCTGAAAAGCTCGCTTAAATTTGTTGACTAGTCTGACCGTGAGTGACGTTTCGGCTATAATTTATTCTGTGGTTTCGGCTCCGTAGGTCATGACTGGTACGACGCACTGGTTGAAGACTTTTGTCTTCAGGCACTGCGGTATAGACGTCGAGAAGACTTGACGAAACTTGCCGAATGGTGCCCAACCTAGCTGAATTCTTCTGTTGGCTTCCTTCTGAAAGTTGTTCTTACTTAATTGCAATATTTGTCCAAAGTAAACATATTGTTGGACAACTTCAAGAGGTACACCATTGACTGCAATCGGTTCCGGGTCAATAGGATCGTTAAACACGATCTTGGTCTTATCTATGTTCATTCCGAGACCGATGCGTCGTGAAGCATCATGATGACCTAGGTTGGTCATCACACTTTGCAAGTCTTGCAGTGACTCCGCCACTATGACGATATTATCGGCAAATCGTAAGTGTGAGAGATATTCTCGCCATTGGCATAGTGAACATTTTCGGGGATATAAATGCCCTTTCTCACTCCCCTGCGCAGTTTGAATGATTAGACTGCTGGTTTTGTACTTGAACACTCATAGTCGCGGCGTCATACATAAACCTCAGCACTTCCATGTATCGCCAGTCCACTTGACAGTGCTGCAAAGACTCCAGAACCGCCCATGTTTCAACGGAGTCAAATGCCTTGTCATAGTCCACAAAAGCAAGACACAGGGGCTGGTTGTTATACTTCTCAGACTAAATCCTTAGGATTCATAGAAAGAATTCATATAAATCATTAGAAATTTTTCATTTTTTCTCAGACTAGAGTTTAGCCCGCCTCATCATCATCACCTTCATTATCAGCCCGCATCAGTCCACTGCTGGACATAGGCCTCTTCTAAAGCGCGCCACTGAGCCCGATCTTCGGCTCTTCTTTTCCAACCGCCGCCAGCCATCTTGCGTATGTCGTCGCTCCATCTAGCCGGAGGGCGTCCTACATCACGTTTGCCGAATCGCGGTCTCAACTCAAGAGCATGTCTACCCCAACGGTTATCGGTCTTTCAGCAAATATGACAAGCCCACTGCCACTTCAGCCTACTTATCCTTTGTGCTATGTCGATCACTTTGATTCTCTGACGGATATCCTCTTTCCGGGTTCGATCTCTCAAAGAAACCCCGAGCATAGCCCTTTCCATAGCATGCTGATCGACTTTGAATTGGTGAACTAGTCGGACCATGGAGTCCACTTCACAGCTCAGCATAAATAGCCATAAAAATCTTCAACTTCCGCGAGAACCTTCCTCACTAGATTTGGTCAGCTTTGCCATATGGCTCCGACCCAGCTTTTGAACGAAGACTTTCGACCTCCGATTTCGCTTCTTCTATAGAGTGTGTATTGGAGCTTCGGAGCTCATTTTTTCTCCTCTCACCATCGTAGTTATTTTTTTGCTCAAAGCCCGCTGTTCTGACGAAGTGAATTCCGGATTCTCGCGTCGTTTCTCCATTAGCTGCAGATACTCTCCCGAAAGTTTAAATTTTTTGCGTGTACGTCGCATCTCGCAGAACTTTGTACCCTCTTCACGGAGGATTCCTACCACTTGGTCAACCTGCCTCACATGTAGTCTATGGTGCTAAATCCTCCGCGAAACCCGGCCTGTTCAGGAGGCTGGAATTCGTCAAGTTTTCTTGTAAGATGATTTGAGATTACCCTCGAAAACAACTTATAGACGTGGTTCAAGAGTAAAATAGGTAGGTAGTTCTTTAAAAGGGTTTTATCCCAGTTTTTAAAGAAGACTACTATCAAAATCCTGCTCCACGCCTTTCAAGTTCTCCCATTGTTAAGAACAGTGCTAAATAACCTCTGAAACTCCTGAAGTACGGGTTTTCCCCTTGCTTTCAAGAGCTTCGAAGTTACACCATTCTTACCGGGGCCATTCCATTCTTAAGTTGTTTGAGCGCCATCTCAATCTCGTCTAGGATGACGTCGGGCAGTTCGTCAGTGTAGTGGCGGGTCAGTATTGCGCGGGAATCCTCGGTGCTTGATTCAGGGTTAGAAGCATTCGAGTCGTACAATCGGCCATAGAAGTCTTCGATCAAAAAGGATCTCCGGCTTAGGGACGACGGTTGTGCCATTATTAGTCTTGAGCTTCGTCAGACGAGATGTACTCAATTGCTGGGCGAAGACTTGTGACCCACGATTTTGCTCAATTGCCTTTTCTATCCGGCGTGTATCTGAGCACCGGAGGTCACGTGGTACCAGCTTACTGATCTTCCGATTGAGCTCATTTTTTCTGACGGTGTTGCTTGCTGTTGCTCCCGTCGTTTGTCGCTAAGCCGAAGAGCCTCATCCAAAGTTTTAGACTTCGGGCCCGTACGCTGCAGCTGACAAAATTTTGTGCCTTCTTCCCTAAGCATTCCCAAAACTTTTAGGAGTTCCTCATTCACGTTATTTGTGCTTTCCAAGGCAGCGAATCGATTTTCCTTCCAACTTGAATTGGAACTGTTCTGATCTGCCGCGGGGGCGCAGCTAGTCGTTATATAAACTTTCTAGCCATAAGAAGTTTTCACTTTAATATTAAATGTTCCAGCGGCGACCCGTAGCGTGGACCTCACTATCACCAACTTCCTGGAAGGCACGACGCGCTACACGCCGGAGCCCGACGCGCCGCTGCCGCAGCCCGGGCCCTCCAAGGTGTCTGCAGCGCCCAGGTCAGTAGCTAGCTATTGTGGTTCCAACAGCGACCCGCAGCATAGGCTCGGGGCCGAGGATCGAACCCGTTATTGCTGGATTGCACATATTACCCCTCGTTCATAGTCTCTATTAATAGTTATGTTGTTGTATTGTTACAGATACGTGACCCCCGCGCCAACAGGCGTGTTCCCCAAATCGGCCAAAGAGCGACAACTCAGTTTTCAAGAGCGAAAAGCACAAATGATCGCGGAAGCGAGACAGCGATATATCGAAAAACACAACCTGGATATACCCGCCTGTTAACGCTGAGCTATTTTGTGATGTGATTCGAGTGAAATTGTACAGGAAAACGGGGTTCGAAAATAAGGATTGAAATTATTGAGGTGTTGCGATTTTTTGTGGGTGTGAAAATAAATTGAAGCTCGATTGATTTGTTATAGGGCAAGTAATATTACATACATCATCAGCCTGTAGGGCCACAGCAGAACATCGGCCAGAGCTAGTGGGTCCACAACTGAACATGGTTCCCAGCCAAAAGGTCCATAGCTGAACATCGGCCTGAGTTAATGGGTAAACAGCTGAACATGGGCCAGAGCTAATGGGTCCACTGCGGAAAGTCGACCAGAACCAGTGGGGCCACACCTGAACAAGCGACTGAGCTATTGGATCCACAGCTGAACATATGCATCAGCCAGTAGGTTCACAGCTGAAAATTGCCCCTCAGCCCGTACTTCCACAGCTAACAATGGTCAGAGCCAATGGTTTGCCATGACCACCACCTTTGGCAGGCAGCTTGGTGACCACAGTAGCTGGTATACACAAGTGCATGCTGAGCCCATTTCCTCGATCACCTCCGCTGGTCCTCACAGCACCCGCGGGCAGAGAGGGGTGGTCATATTAGTATGCCAGGCACTACAAGGCTTAAAATTATAATAGTATTAATTATTATTCTAAAATGATTAATGTGAAGAGGGCGTCCGACGAAAATGATTATCAAAATCGGCCCAGACATTATGAGGATAATATGTTAAATGTATGGAAATCACAAAAAGACAAAACAAGACATGGGTTCAAAAACTAAAACCCGACTGCGGTCGGGTAAAATATAGCCTATGAAACTCTTGCCATGAAGACGAATCTATTCTATTTATCTTCCAGGATTTTGACACGTCGCTTGTCAAAATCGGACCAATAGGGGCGACGCTTTGGTGGAACATCCACATATATACATACACAGACTGTTAAACTCATTATCCTTCCCTTGCTTCGCCGTAGTCGGGTAAAAATCATGTTTTATAGGTTTTGAGCGTCGAAGTCTAATAATGTCTTCCAGGACTAACCCCTTTACTTATAAAAAGTTATGCAATGATTAAGCAATGATTAGAAATTCCGCGCAGTACAATTTTGTACTGCGCGGAATTATTAATCATTGCATAACCATTGCATAACTTTTTATAAGTAAGGGGGTGTGAGTTCAAGATTGAACTACATATTATTTCGCTACAATAACTAAATTAAAAGCTAAAAAAATAAATAAACTATAAAACTATAAAAACAAAAAATAAACTTTTGCCAATAAATTAAATACTGTTGGAATTTGCTTATCCTTCAATTTGACACAAATTTTGAAAAAAATATAAATTTTGATTTTGAAATGGGAGCCATACTGCCGCCATGTAGAATAAATTTAAAAAAGAATAGCTTATGTTACTCGGGAGGATGCAAGGATTCTAACGATACCCCATACGTCTAAATCTGTTCAGGTATTTAAAAGTAATGGTGGAATAAAGAAACTCACATACATACAAACATACATGAATGTTAAAAACAATACACTCCTTTTTTTGGGCAGTCTTGTTATAAATAGACTCAGTCAATGTTGTGTCCGATTGGGGCGACACTAAACCTGGTTAAGTATAATGCTACACGCAGGCTAAACTAAAACGCAGGCGTGTATGTTCTGTTAAAAAGAGTCCTCTAAACCGATCTCTATCTCTCCGTAGTGTAACAATACCTTTAGCCGTCCTCTTGGAGCTTTTGGGTGTTGAACTCACATCGAACCTGAATTTTGAGTCTTAAAAGCAAATATACTTGGTATATTGTCTAAGGTTAGGCGGTACTTACACCGGAACAGCTTTTGAACCTTTATCAAGCACAGGTCCGATCTTGTATGGAGTACTGCTGCCACCTCTGGGACGGTTCTGCCAAGTATCAGCTCGAGGCTTTGGATTCAATTGAGAGACGTGCTATGAGGCTCATTGGAGATGACACTCTGGTAAAGAGTAAGCTTCAAAGTCTGGCGCATCGACGTGAGGTAGCAAGCCTGTCGGTATTCTACAGATTGCACTATGGAGAGTGTGCACAAGAACTGCACAATCTGATTCCCCCATCACCTTTCCATCACCGTACGATCCTTTTATGGTTGAAATACTTCGCACAAGAACGAAGCATTACGCTTCTTCATTTATTATAAGAACTGCAAAGGAGTGGAATACCCTGCCCTCATCAGTGTTTCCGGTAAGATATAGCCCAGGTGTGTTCAAGTCAAGAGTGAATAGGTATCTACTAGGCAAGCGTGCTACACCTTCGACCACATCATCGCCATCCATCGGGTGAGATCTTGGCCAACCGATTGCATAAAAGTTTAATCTTTAATATTTCTTATGCTTTAAATTGGCGGCCAAAAGTACACGATGCGGAGCAAAAGTTTTTCAAACTTTGCTGAAATCAATATCAAAATCAAGACTGGTTGTTTGGGCAATTTTTCCGCGCTTTTGTTTACGAGTCTAATTGTTTACATTAGAACAATTAAATATTTGGGCTAGTGGGATCAAAAGGCTTGCTAAAAACGCTCAAATTGCGTCAGAGGATTAATCATACGATAAAAAATTATTTGAATTTTTATTTCCACAGCCACAAGAAATCGTCATAAATCGTATTTGAGCCTACAAGATGTTATGTTAACATTTAACGGCACTTGTTAAACATTTGACACTATTTCAAAATTATATTTCACAGTTATTGGACTGGCGAGCTTTGGAAAAAAGGTTTAAAAATCAATTTTTTTGCATAACTAAACTGAACGAGTCCCTATATTTTACGGCCAATACTTCACGACCAAATAATGTACAGCCAATATTTCGCAACCAATATTCCGTGAACTGACCTCGGATTATCAGGGTGTACAATACGAGCTGCACCGTGGCCGAATTTTCTTTAAACAAAGGGGTACCTACATTTTATATGGAGCTTGCCACTAGCTACAAGTGAAAATACCGAAAAATCGCGGCCGCTGATCAAACCTTAATAAACACAGAGCCCTTCAATACAAACTAAAAAAATGTTAGGACATGGCATCCTAAAGTTTCGAGCTTCTGAGATATTGGAGCTAAAAGATAGCATAAATGACTGATACGGTCCAATATCACAAAAACTCGTTTTTTTTCCCAAAGATGCCTTCTTTTTACTTTGATGCCTGTCATACCTAACGAGTTTAAAAGCGAAAAATCGCGGCCACTGATCGAGATATTGGACATCTCAGAAATGAGACACATTTTTTTTCTTTTTTAGGTTTATAGTACGTCCTCTATCGATTTATTAAAGTTTTTAGGGCACGATTTTTCGTATTTTTTTCACTTGTAGGTATCCCAAAAGGTTAGAAGCCCTTTACCTAGTATGCTCAAAGGAATATAATCAAAAATACGTCGGTAGTTGTTGAAAAGTTTTGTAGAAAATTGTTGTTTTAAAAACTGATGACTTGGGTTGATGTCCATCAACGCTATGGCCCCTAATTTCGGTTATATACGTACTTTTTTGTTTATTTAGTTTTGATGTGACATTTACATTATATTTTAATAGTAAATGAAAGAGATCATTATATTATAATTACAAATAGGCATCGAAGAATTAAGTTTTTAGTGATGTATAATTAGTGCCTACAATTTAGTTTGTAACAATGTTGTAAATTTTGCAACAATGTTAATCGTTTTGCAAAAATGTTGCACGCGTAGAACATTGTTGCCAAATGAATCGCTTTTGGCGATATATTGAGCAATATTTTGTATGTAATTTAAAAATGTTTTTGTTGAATTAACGTCATTATTTGAACTTAAGATTGCAGAGAAATGCTGTTAATAGTATCATTAATCGGTGGTAGATTCATTAAGTTTCTTTTAGTGCCCTGTTAGGGCCCGTATGAAATATAAACATTTATAGTATTGGAATTCCTGCCAAAAATACGCTGGAAAAAATATTTATAAATGTTTATCTAGCTGGATTTTATCCTTCCAAAATTCTGCCTTCTTTTATAATAGTTATTATTCACTAAAATTGTATAGCTATATTTATATTTAAAAAGTTTGTATTAATTTTAAAACGTGACATTATCATAATATTCCATCTATAGCAAAAAACATAAAGAATGCAAAATGATTGTTATTTTAATGCAACTTCAGAGGATTCTAAAGAAATAATATTAAACGGATTTAATCTTAAATCAGAAATTCTCTCTTCTCTCCCTCTCTCTGAGAACAGGCCTGTGTTCCAGCAGTGGAAGCCAATAAGTTTTTTTATAAAATATTTTGGTTTGAAATATTTATCTGTATAACCTAACTGATGTCAGAATCGTTGCAGGATTTGCAGTGGATGCTGGATAGCCTAGCCGAAGCTTCCAAGAAAATCGGTCTCTGAATGAACTTGGATAAAACCAAGATCATGCTGAACGAGCACGTTCCTCCGTTACCGATTACAGTTAACATCAGGGCTCTTGAGATTGTTCAACACTACGTTCACTTAGGGCAAACCTTACAACTGGGCCTGAACAATTTCGAGAAAGAAGCACATTCGTGAAGCTTCGTCAGGTCTTCTCATCGTCTATCTCAGTGCCTAAAGACAAAGGTATTCAATCACAGAGCGATGGTGGCCTAACGGTTCTATAGTGCAATTTGGAATCCAACGATACCGGGTTCAAAACCTAAGCTACGCACCAATGACTCTTCTGAGTTATGTGCGGTTTTCCATCGCTCCATGCTTCGGAGGGCACGTTAAGCTGTCGGTCCCGGCTGTTATTGATTAATAGCAGTCGTTAAGCCATGTCGGAGGCCCTTTGGGCGGCCTGACAAACTCTGACACCAGAGGCCAGCACTACCTCATACGACAAACAAACAATAAACAACCGGTAATGACTTTCGGAGCTGAGAAGTGGACACTCACGGTACGGCTGGTCCACAAACTTGAAGTCGCTCAGCGGGCTATGGAGAGATCTATGCTTGGAGTTTCTCTAACGGATCGAATCCGAGACGAGGTCCAAGTTTACCGACATAGCTCTGAGAAATAGCAAGCTGAAGTGGCGGTGGGTTGGCCATATTAGCCGCAGAACCGATATCCGTTGGGGTAAACTTGTTATTGAGTGGAGACCAAGAATTGGCAAACGTAATGTAGGACGCCCACCGGCTAGATGAAGCGACGATCTGCGCAAGGTTGCTGGCAGAAAGTGGATGTGAAGATGGGCCCAAATGGCGTGCCTTGGGAGATGCCTATGTCCAGCAGTGGACGAACACAGGCTGATGATGATGATGATGAGGAACCTAACTGGCTTCGAATATAAAACCTACTCCTTCATCTTGAAAGCGGCATCAATATAACCTTAAAGGCCAGAAACGTTTGCCGAAATCAGCACAATACCCGCGATGACAATGATGATGATGAAAGTATCTTATGTGTTAACAGCACCAATGTACCATAATTCTTCAAAATCGTTCAGCTTTCGTATTTATAATTATGTGCCACTGCCCGCCAAAGCAAGCCGCCACGTTGACATTTCCCCTTCCCGCCATGCCAAGCCTGCCGCCAACTTGGGGACTTGTCAATAAAAGCCGGAGGCAAAAATGGCTGGCTATGTATTTTATTGACAAGTCCCCAAGACGTCACATCCGTTACAATAATACATTGTAACGGACGGATATACGTTACAATAATACAGAGCTAATACATTGGTGCCAAGCCATAGCCAGCCATTTTTGCCTCCTTGCCCTCCGTAGACGTCCCCGCGATGTCCTGGACGATCCGGACGACGCCATCGCAGTCAAAGTACTGGCAGCGATTGCCTCGCCCAATCCGACCACCCAACACACTTAGACACAGACACCGACCTCGCCGGCGAGGTCGAAGGCCCCATAACACATAGTCAGATATTATTCGCCTTCTAGTTTCTTGCCGATTCTTCTCGATGGTGTGTTACGAATCGGCGGTCAGTTATAAAAGTCAATCAAAGGGCACCTAGCCATTGTTCAGGGCCTCCTCGATCACTACCTAACGGTAGCGATCCAGGGGTGTTTAGTTCGATACCCCGTAATCAGACGGCCAAGCCGAGGGCCGTACCCTCGTGCGGGTCGTCTAAATTTTTACTTTGGCGTGCGCCTTCTGCGTCACGTATTGCGGCGGAGTGCTTGTTAGCGCCCGCCCCCAAGTCCGGTTCAAGCTGTAGAGGCCGATAAGGACAACAGCATTTGTCCTTCCTAAAAAAAAAATGTTTGCCTCCTATTTGCTTATTGCTTATACAAGTGAACGGAACTCTCTGCTGTTATTATTTCGCCCTGTTTCATTATGATGTTTTTTTTAGCCATAAACCGTCCCGGGCGTCATCAGAAGAACCTGCCAAAGTTTCGTCACTTTCATTATCAATGGTTTAGGAGCGCATAGAGTACAGACATACAAACATTATTATTTTCTGGGATAAATGTATCCTAAGTCTTATGTTATTCCCGGACCAAAAGTACATACAATGAACCAAATTTCGTTCAGCCGTCAATTAGTTTTTATCGGATTGCTCGGCTTCTACTCGTTGGATTGAGATACACTGTACACTAGTTATTAAGTAAAATCTTAAACTATCCATCAGTGAAAGCCGCATTGCAATCGGTAGAAAAGTTTTGACGTGATGCGCGAACAAACAAACAGACGCCATTTTAACCCGACTGCGGAGGGTTATGGTTTAGGTTGTATGTATGTTTGTCCGTTTCATTGGCGCGTCCTACAGTCTAAACGGCTTGATGGATTTGGATGAGGTATTTTATTGGATTCGTCGTCACGTGAGTGACATAAGATACGAGGGTGTATTGAAAAGTAGTCGGCCTAACCAAGAAAATAAAAACATACTAAATCAGTTATATTTTTATTTTGCTACATAATCACCATCAACTTCAATGCACTTTTGCCACCTCGCCTTCCAAGCATTAATAAAATGGTTCTTCCTTAGAGTCAAAATATACGTCTTCTACTGCTTTGACCTCGTAGTTGGTTGAAAATCTTTGACCTCCCAAGTGCTTTTTTAGGTTAGGGAACAGAAAGAAGTATGATGGTGCCAGATCAGGTGAATAAGGCGGATGCGGCGGATGGTAACAGTTCAAAGCCACAGTTGTGGATTTCAGCCATTGATTGCACAGACGTGTGAACACGGGCGTTATCTTGATGAAACAGATGAAGACTTTTCTTCTGAGCATTCCTCGACGTTTTTCTTTTATTTCTTCTCGTAAACGACGTAGTAAGGTGCAGTAGTAAATTGAGTTTATAGTCTGACCCCTTTCAAGATAATAAATCATAATCACACCTTTCGAGTCTCAGAATACTGAAGCCATCACACCTTAATTGCCTACAAAATCGACTTAGCCTTTTTAGGGGGTGGTGAACCAAGTCTTCTCCACTGTTTTGATTGTTGTTTTGTATCCGTTGTACAGTAATTAACCCATATGTTTCGTCCATAGTAACAAAACGATTCAAAAAAACATCTGCATCGGCTTCAAATAACTCCAATAAGTCGCGGGAAATAGTCAATCGCGTCCTTTTTAGTTCAACTGAAAGCAGTCGCGTAACCCACCTCGCTGACACCTGGTGGAAACCCAACTTGTTGACTATGATGTTTTGAGTTTGTTATAGATGCCTATAATCTCGTCTGTCTCTCTAATTTTTAATCTGCGGTCTCCCATTATTAAATCAAGTACTTTTTTAATATTTTCGTAAGTAGCGGACGTCGAAGGCCTTCCAGAGCGGGGGTCATCTTTCACCACGCTTAAATTCTGCTATCTATTTTGTGACGGATGAATATGACAGAGCAGAATCCCTTAATGTACTGACCATATCATCATGGATGGCTTTTGATGATATGGATTCTTATGGAGGTACGCACGCCACTCGATATGCTCCATTCGCGGAAATTATGACCGATTGCTTTGTTAATCCATACCAATCGTAGATACCAATATATAAAAGTGCTTCGTTGTTTGTTTAGGGAGCTTTCACGCGATAACGGCTGGACGGATTTTGATGAAATTTGGAATAGTAATTGCTTATAACCTGGAATAAAAATAGGATACTTTTTATCCCGGAAAATTGAAAGTTTCCACGGGAAAACTGGAAAATTTAGATTAGTCGCTGTAAGTAACGGTTGCCATGGATACGAAATAACCAGTCTGTCAAAAAACTTCAAGAGCATTGGTGCTATACCTACTTTTGGATTGGTTTTTAATATCCTAGAAGAACATAGGGTGCTTTTTTTCGCGATAAACTGTAGTCCGCGCGGACGAAGTCGCGGGCGGGAAATCAAGTAAATTTATAAAATCACAACGAATTATCGCACACGTTTCGAACTTCACACAATTAACTAGTCTGAACCTACTAAATAATGTAGGTAGATTTGGTTTTTAGAATTGAATGGATCTGTGTTAGGCCGCGTACTTTTCAATCCACCCTCGTATATGAAGTGTCAAGAAAACTAATATGGCGGCTTACAGCAACCATATTGTATTTCTGACGCAACAAAAAATTACCAAAACCTATCGAGTGAGGTCGGTACCTACCAAAATAAAGGTCTCTAAAATACCATTCCAAAAATATAAAAAGGAAACCAAAAAGTTTAAAATAAAAATATATTATAATAAAAATAAACAACACCGACTGCGAACATAACTAAAAAGAGGCAATAATTCTCGATTTTGAAATATTTCAAGCAACTTTATGCTTATGTTTATTCAAGGGCTATTTGACAACCCATTGTTTGTTCGTTGCCTAAAAATATTGTAGTAGTCTCTTGCATTTTCCTCCGTTTCGACGCAGTTGGTTTCATCACTAGAAATATTAGTCAAAATGTGAAGTAAAATCTCAAAAAGTAGAGATAGTCGAACAATTTGACCGAAGTTCCTTATTTATTTACCACAAGCTGTAAGCTTCGCACGCGTGGTCTTTTCTTTAGGTTCAAAGTACCATAATGTGCTATTCAAGGAACAATATACAAACAAATGTTGGTATATTGGCCCTGAAATGATCAAAATTTCTTGAGATACCAATTACACTAGATTTAAATTAAACCCTAAGCTATCTAACAATGAAAACCGCATTGCAATCGGTCCAGTAGTTTTTACGTGATACGTGAACAAACATACAGAAAAACAACAACAACAAAAAAAGTTGTTAACACCCTTTTTAAGTACTCAAGAGCATTTTTTTTCTTTGAATTCATTTAGTATTTTGGGTGCGATGCGCGGTCAAGATACAAAACAGACATACAAAATTAAAAAGTAAAACAGTTTGGCTTCAGTATCGAATATAGAAAAAAAAACCTTAAATATTAACATAACTTTGGACCCATATCCCGCAGAAACCCTTTACTTTTTCGGGATAAAACTTGTCCTCAATTTTAACCCATCATATAACTTAAGACAGTGCCAAGTTGCATCAAAACCCGTCCATTAGTTTCAGCGTGGTACGTACTCTTTTAAATAAGTTTCAACCCCTATCCTGCGAGAACCCATAAATTTTTAGAGATGTAAAGTATCCTATGTCCTACCTCGTAGTATGAACTCAAATCATACCAAGTTTCATTTGAATTCATCCAATAGTTCCGGCGGTGTGATGCGCGGCGAAGATACAGACTGGCAGACACAGACAAAAATGACAAAAAAACAGTTTAGGCTTCATTATCGAATATAGAGTAACTTCCAAAAAAAAGCACTATATTTTTAATGTACAGATTTTGGACCCATATTCCACAGGAACCCTTTATTTTTTTGGTACATAATGTATCCGTAATTTTCATCCATCTTATAAACTATGTATGTATATGTAACTTGGCAAGTTGCATCAACATCCGTCCAATAGTTTCAGCGTGCTACGTGTTCTATTAAATAATTTTCCACTCCTATCCTGCAGGAACACTTAATTTTTTCGGGATGAAAAGTATCTAATGTCCTCGAAGTATGAACTCAAATCATACCAAATTTCATTCGAATTCATTGATTATTTTCAGCGTGGTGCGCTGCCAAGGTACAGACAGACAGACAGATAGACAGACAAAAATAACAAAAATACAGTGTTGGCTTTAGTATTGAATATAGTACGGCCTCCAAAAAAAATTAACATAATATCTTCAATTTAAAGAATTTTGGACATAATCCCGCAGGAACACTTTATTTTTCGGGATAAAAAGTATCCTCAATTTTTACACATTATATAGACTATGACTGTGCCAAGTTTCAACAAAATCCGTCGAGTAGTTTCAGCGTGATACGTGTTCTTTTAAATAACTTTCAACCCCTATCCTGCGGAACCCTTTCATTTTTCGGGATTTTAAGTAGCCTATGTCCTACCTCGTAGTATGAACTCAAATCATACCAAGTTTCATTTAAATTCATTCAGTAGTTTTTGCGTGATGCTTAGCCAAGATACAGACAGACAGACAGACAAAAAGAAAAAAAATACAGTTTTGGCTTCAGTATCGAATCTAGAGAAAGGCCCAAAAAAAATATCTAAATATCTTCAATGTACAGAATTGGAACCGTTACAGTTTTATTATAAGTAATAATAATAATAGATAACAATATGTTTGTTTTTTTAGCTTATATCCAGCGTCCCGCCCACTCCCATTTTAGCTAGCTTAGCAGTATTGTTTGTTCCCTACATCAGTGATTTCAGTTTTGTAGCGAATTGTGGAAATGGATAAAATCACCATACAATTAGTATCCGTACATTTTAACTTCAGTTTTAACCAAACATTAACAACGGGCCGTTGGTCCTGTGTAGTATCAAAAAGATCGACCAGTGACCTTACGGAAACTGAATAAATATTACATTAATTTCAAATTCAAATTTAATATATTTCATTAAGCACTTAAATATATATTACAATAAAATGTAGGTACGTATAAGTAAAAGTTTTTTACATTTTGGTGTACACAGAACCTACACTAAGCCGAGCCTGTGTTGTAGGTTACTGTGAGATAGATACTAATATTTGTTAAGTAGGTATGTAGACTGAAAAGCGAATAAAGAACGGCCTCAGCAACTAAAAGAAAATATTTCAAGTCAATCTTGACGTGTAATAAACTAAACTTGTCCTACCTACAATACCTAAATCCATGAAATCTCGGCATATCCGCTCCGTGAGCCGTGACTCGAAACTTATCAACGATTGTTATATGTAATGTTAAAGACAAATAATTTACCTTTCATTAGAGAATATTACGATTTCTTGCTATCCATTTATTATTTACTTCATCTTGCTGATGTAGCAAGTTATCATATAACTTGCTACATCAGTCAGCAGCACAGCATAAAATATTTATTGGTTTTAAATTGGATTGTGATTGGGGCGCAGGTGGCGCAACACATGCATGCTTCATGGTAATGGACCACACTCATAAGCCCACCATATTATTGAATGTGATGATCGCGTGTAACAAAACGCTTGCGAGTTCTAATTTGGCCACTAACGCCATCTAGTTTCCAACAAAGGAATTAAAAGATAAATAAACAGATGACGTTAATTTGTGCATAATTTTGGTGCACGAACACAGCAGCAGTGCGATTCGGTATCTTGGTTTCAATCAGATTGTCACTTTCTTCATAGCAATTTCGACTATCGCAATGCACTAATGAATTTGACGGATTCAAACCGATATGATCAACATTGCGTGATACGAGGCAACGGTGCGCGGCGTGCAGGTAAATTGAGTTATTGAATCTATTCATGTGTAAATTGGAACTGTTGAGATCATATGCCTGGGAATATCGCGCTCGTGTCGCGTACCTACACTCATGTTCCACGTAACGCTTGCGACGCGCCGCGTCCGCGTCGTCGGCTGACTAATGATTCAACAGTAGGTATGTACTAGAGTTTCTAACCGACTTAGTTCTATAATAAGCAAGCTAAAGTGGGTGGGTCACAGTGGGTCACATTTCCCATACAAACGATAACCGTAGAAGTAGACGAGTTCTCGAGTGGACACCACGTTTAGGCAAACGTAGCGTAGAACGCTTTGTAGCCAGGTGGAGTGACGACCTGCGAAAAGTGTCTGGAAGAAAATGGATGAGGAGAGCTGATGACCGAGCTCAGTGGAGAGGTCTACGTCCAGCAGTGTAGGTACAAATGTTGGCTGATGATGAGAATGACTAGTTTCTATCGTGGCGTACACACATGCTTATTATGTTCAGTAGTGAATTATTATTTAAACAAGAATATCCAAAATATACAATAAAAAGACATACCGAAAATAATGGATACATTAAAAAATACGATACGAAACGAAACAAGAATTATTATTATTATACAGCCTGGTTTGTCCCGCTGCTAGGTAAAGGCCTCCCTTCCATGAATCACGACCTAGGGCTTTGTCTTGCCACTCCTTCCAATAGGAGTCCAGTTCATCTCGCCATCTCCTTCTGGGCCTGCCACGACGTTGTTTAACGCTGTTTGGGCTCCATGCAGGGGTGAGTTTAGCCCACAGCTCGTCCGACATGCGGCAGATGTGTCCTGCCCAGTTCCATTTCAAACTGCCAGCTTTCTGACAAACGTCGGAGGTTTGTTTCTTGGAGCGCACTATGATGTTTCTAATGCGGTCAGATAGATTGACACCCAAAATACTGCGCTCCATTGCTCACTGGCAAACCACCAGTGTGATTTCGATGTTCCGTCAGAGACCAAGTCTGAGCACCGTAGGTGAGGATGGGGAGAATGCATATGAGTTTCATCTTAAGTATTGATGGAAATTTACCCTTCATTAGTTTTTTCACACTTTTTAGGTGATAGAATCAGACAAGAGGAAATCCGTAGAAGAACGAAGGTTACCGACATAGCTCTCAGAGTTTGCAAGTTTAAGTGGCAATGGGCAGGCCATATAGTTCGCAGAACCGACAACCACTGGGAATAAAGGTTCTCGAATGGCGACCACGAACATGCAAGCGAAGTGTGGGGAGACCCCCCATACGATGGACCGACAACATTGTAGCCATCGCAGGAAGTCGGTGGATGGAGGTGGCACAAGATCAACCAAATTGTACAAAGAGTTCAATATTACAAATATTTAGGCTGCATTGTCAATGATCGAGGTGATCACAGCATTGAGATAAGATGTCGTATAGAGCAAGCTCGGAACGCATTTCTGAAAATGAACCATCTCTTCTGCAATCGATCTCTCAGAATGTCTACTAGAGTGCGTTTGGCACGCTGCTGTGTCTTTTCAGTTCTTTTGTACGGTGCCGAATCATGGACTCGAACCCAAGCCATGAGCAAGCGCTTAGAGGCTTTTCAAATGTGTGTGTACAGAAGAATCCTTAAAATATATTGGACGGATAAAGTTTAGAACAAGTAACTTTAGCAGAGAATAAACAAAAAAGTTAAGATATTATACATCATAAAATCCCTAAAATTGCAATATTTTGGTCCTATTATGAGAAATGGTAAATAAGAGCTATTCCAATTAATTATGCAAGGAAAATCTAAGGAAGCAGAAAACCTGGAAGTAGACGCACCTCATGGCTCAGAAATCTCATAAAATGGTTTAAGCTGAGCACCAGATCCCTGTCCAAGCAGCAGTGTCTAAGATTAGGATAGCCCACCCAATGGCAGCCGACCTCCGGTAGGAGATGGCACCTCAAGAAGAATGTGTGGTGTGTTCAAGTCAAGAGTGAATAGGTATCTACTAGGCAAGCGTGCTACACCTTCGACCACATCATCGCTTTTCATCAGGTGAGATTGTGGCCTAACGATTGCCTAGTTCGTAATAAAAAATATAATTATGCACCACTGTCTTTGCCGTAAGTTGATTCCGCTCCATACAAAGGTTGTCTGGCAGGGATATCTTTGTTGCGATAAGACCGCCACCTGTACGTTTTTATAATTGTGTTTTTGTTGTGTACAAAAGTGGTCTGCCTATCTATTTTTTATTATCTAGCGAATTTCTGCTCTATTCGCTTTTTGGTTCCAAGTTATTAGTAGTCCTGCCCAATGTCCTTAGGCAGTTAGTCTATTAAGTTTGTAATAAAACAGCATAATTCAAGAAAACATTGTTACGAAAATTTGCATTTGATTTTTATTAAAAATGAAAAGTAATTACAGAGAACATGTTTTTATTAATGTATACTTTATATACAATACTACATTACATAATATATACGAGTCGTAACTAAGTTACCGTTACGCTATACAAAAACCGGTTCCTGTACGAGCGCTCGCTTTGAGCCTTTATGATAAAGCAATAAAATTCTACACAAATATATATGTATATATATATATATATATATATATATATATATATATATATATATAAAATGGTCTAGGGGACTTAAAATAAGCTACTGATCAAGAATATAACTTTTTTTAAATAGTGTTTGTTTGTCTGTGTTCGCGCATCACGTAAAAACTACTTGGCCGATTGCGATGCAGTTTTCACTGTTGTGGATATCGTAAATTTTGACTTACATGTACTTTATATCTAAATCCGATCAATCCGATCTGAGCAATCGATAAAAAACTATTATACGGCTAAACGAAATTTGGTATATTGTACTTTATTATAGGTATTGGTATAGGTACCTTTTTAGGTCCTGGAATATCTCATAGGATACTTTTTCCCCAGAAAAATGACCACGCGGGTAAAGCCGCGGCACAGCTAGTGTAAAATATGTATGTGAAATGAGGTAGGACCTACCTCAGTGTGTCAGGGTTTGTCAGGCCTTCCAACGGCCCTGACATTGTAACGACTGCTGTCAATATTTTGAGCAACCGACACCGGATGGCATTTATATAAGTAATCACTTTGTAGCGATAAGACCGCCCATGGTACATACATTTCATAAGTTTAGTTACAGTCAATTTGTTTCTGTAGGTATATTTTTGGTGAACAATAGTTATCTGTACCAGGCTTCGAGCTGCCTACATTGAAAGATGGTAGAAACAATTTTTGAAAGTTTGTTTTGATCGGCGTACAACAAAAGTTTTTTGTTTAAAATGATACAAATTATGGAGAGATTTCTGGTATTTTACAAAAACCCTGTTTAAAACAGGAAAGTCATCTCGCAATTTAAAATTTCCTCTAAAACGCTACAGCCCCAGCCGGTGCGGCGTGCGCCGCGGCGTGTTAAGCCCCGGCGTGGCGACCTCCTGCTTGACCGGCACATCTTCGTCTCTTCTCTTCCGCTCTTCTGCCATCTTCTTCTCTGCTTCTTTCATCTCTTCTTCCATGCGTTGAACGTGAACTGCGGCCTCTTTGCGCTTGTCGCGGTTGGATCTGGAGTTAATAGTGTTGTTATTAGGAATGTTCGGAGCAGTGACAGGTGTCAAAGTCCTGTAATAACAAAGGACACTTTTCGTAATCATCGTCATACACGCGAGTGAAACCGCGGGGCGCAGCCAGTTTATAATAAGAAGTGGAATGCTCTGCTCTCGTCAGTGTTTCCGGTAAATTATATCCCAGGTGTGTTCAAGTCAAGAGTGAATAGGTATCTACTAGGCAAGCGCGCTATACCTTCGACCACATCATCGCTTTCCATCAGGTAAGATCGTGGTGAAACGTTTACTTAGTCCGTCATTAAACTAGTGACTCTGTGAGTTGTAGACCTCGCGATTACAAACTGTTTTGCAAATAATCTAGCGGTGCATAGTACCGCCATCTAGTAACCTTATTGTATAACTAACATTAATAACCAAGGTGCTCCATCAATCCCTACCTAGTAGGTAAAGGGCTGATTCCACTGGTGAGCCTAAAGTGAGCAATTTAATGCATTTTGAGGAGTAATTCTGCTCATCACGCCGAAGATCCTCATCAGATCTTCACCAAATTTTTATGAGACTAACTTAAAGTTACTACCTTTCAAATAAAAAAAGAACCATCGAAATCGCATCTAATAAGGTGGAGATATTCAATAGCCCCCTTTTTGGGGTCAAGACAAAAATCCCTGACGACAAAATAAAATAAAAATTCGTTTAACCTGTATAGCAAATTTCGTCTAGATCGGTTGAGAAATGCGACCTGTAGAGGAGAACAGCCGGAGATTCGGACATACGAAAGCATTTTTGCCCAAGGTGAAACGGAGACGCTTCGCTCACTCTTCGCGCTCGCCCGGTCAAAAAGCAGATCATGGCCTCTATCTAAGATTCCTGTGTCTTCATTCCAGGCCTACATTCTATGGCGTCTAGAACTAAAAGAACCATCATGGTTCTATAGGTGCAGCGGAAGCAAAATGCGAGTTGTGGAAGACTAAACATCCCCCTCCAGAAGACTTTATTACCCCGGCAGAACATCTGCCTCCTGGACATGAGCTGCAGTGGCCAATTTGGAAGTCGCTTAACAGACTCCGCACCCCAGTTGGTCGTTGCAGAAGTAACTTAGCCAAATGGGGAATAATTAAGGTATCTGAAGAACAGTGTGAGTGCGGTGCTCCCACACAAAATATGCTACATCTGCTTTCCTGCCCTCTGTGCCCGACTACCTGCACACGAGAAAATCTGATTGAGGCATCCGATAGGGCCGTGGAGGTGGCTACATACTGGAGGAAAGAAATTTCATAAAAGAGAAAAAATAATATTATAAAAGAGCTTATTGACACGATGAATGGATGAATGAATGAATGATAGAATGAATATGGTTCTATGAATATATATCATGGTCTGTGTCTGGGACAGAGCATATACCCGTGGATCACACAAATATGAGCCATGTGCGTGCTTCGAACCCGTAACCTCACGCGATAGTTGGCGACAACTACGCCACGGAGAATATGTATATTAACAAATGAAAAACTTTGGAAATGTACTTAGTATTAAAGTAGCAAAATGTCGAGCAAATGATATATGACTCATAATTTGTTTTTACCTTCGGTCAAAAAATGTTCAACCTTTACCGATTTTATGATTGATGATGATGATTATGAAAAGTATATTATGTGTTATTTCAGGACCTAAAGTCTATCTTTACCATGAAGTTTCATCAAACACGTTCAGTCGTTAAGAAGCTAAGTGGAACCAAACAATAAATCAATAAATTCCTTAACAAAAGTTTGTTCCATTATCTGCAGCAATCACGTTAGGACAACCGGTATAAAGAAGGAAATAGGTACTTACTTGCCAGTCTCCTTAACGGAGAAGAACATGGGTCCGAGCTCGGCCAGCCACCGGCCGTCGACCGCAGTCACGCAGTGCATGTACTCCTTGGTGGTCATCATCAGCTCGTGGTACACCACATAGTCGGGCGAGTTCCCGAGGCCGAAGAGCGCGGAGGTGGGGTGCAGGTGGCACGGCATGCCGGTGCGGCAGTTCACGTACTCGCCGATGCCTTTGAGGCGCGCCGCTTGTTGGAAGTACGCTGGGGGAATTAACGTCAACGTTGTTTGGCTAATTTTTGCGAAATAGAAAAGTGACGCAAATGTCAGTCAACATAGTTGTGTCCTTTTCTTAAAAATACCAAATACGTGACCGACCAAAACTAGATTTTTAGCCGAAACCAAAACTGAATTTTGGCTTCTATTCTGGTTTCGGGCGAAACCGAAACTTATTTATATACTAGCTTTCCCGCCTGCGAGTTCATCCGCGCGTACTACTGTTTATTGCGAAAAAAAGTATCCTATGTTCTTCTAGGATATTAAAAACCAATGCAAAAGCAGGTATAGCACCGATGCTCTTGAAGTTTTTTTGACAGACTTGTTATTTCGTTTCCACGGCAACCGTTCCATACAGCTAGTAATCAACATTTACCCGGAAATTTTCCGGGATAAAAAATACCCTATGTTTTATTCTAGGCTATAAGATATTTCCATTCCAAATTTCATCAAAATCCGTCCAACCGTTATCGCGTGAAAGCTCCCCACAAACACAAACAAACAGACAACGTTTCACTTTTATATATTGGTATGGATGTATGTTTAAATTTACAATATATACTGAAATCTAGTGTTTCTTTCATTGGCTTATAAGATTTAATTCTTATTAAATTTCTAAAAAACATAACTGTTGCAGTACCACCTAGAACTTTGGTTGCAAAATCTTTGACATTGGACTCTCATTGCCCAGTAATTTCGCTGGAAACATTGCCCTTCAAACCAAAACACAGAAATCTTTACACACTACTGCTTGGCGGTTGAATATCTGACAATGGTGTGGTATTTTTCAGGCGGACTTTTTCGTCAGAGGCCAATCACTACACTGAATTGGTGCATCGACGTTTTGACGTTGGCTTTTGGGACTACCTGTGTCAGCATGGCGTTAAAGTATAGTTAAGTTGCGTTTCTAAGTTGTGTTAATCGTGGGTTCCAAAGATTCAGTAAATTTTTGACTGAAACCGAAACTTCGACCGAATCATTTTTTTTGCCCGAAACTGATACTTCATGTTCATTAAAGTGCTACTTGTTTTTTTAGTCGTTTAACCTCTATCTCACATCGACTAGTGTTGAATATCGTTGTGGTGGTGGTGGTAAACACACTAGAAAAACCCGCAAAGTAAGGAAGCTTGGCAGAAAGTTTTATTTTTTAACCTCACCAATACTTGTTGCAATGTTTATAATTGAGAGACAACACTTGCAACACTTTACCTGAACAGATGCACTTGCGCACTGTGTCCCAGTCGGTGCCGCACGATACGAGCGGCAGCCGCTGCTGCTGCATGATGTCGCGCAGCTGTTGCCGCACCTCGCGCACCTTGCGCATCGCTTTGCCGTGCACGAAGTGTTCCGTGCACCACTGGCTCGAGTAGCTGGGGACAACAATAAGGTGTGGTGAGGTTGTGGGTGGAAATTAAATCCTAATTTTACTCAGGTATAACGAATACGAGTAAATTGTTTATGTTATTAAAAGCTTTTATTTAACTTCACTTGTATCTATGTATTTCTGTCTGTCCTGGAATCTTGCAATTCAAATTTCGAGCACTTCTCGGTTAGCTAACCGGCTGAAACTTTCAGGTCAGCTCAAAAAACGATGACAAAGCAATAAAAAAAAACAAAGTGACAATTTTAGTCCCAAAAGCTCTTAAAAGCTTTTTTTAATTGAAATAGCGATCGCGAAGTGTCTCCGGTTCAGCTTGGGCAAAAATGCTTTCGTAGTCCAGCTGTCCGCTGTCCGGATCTCTTTTCTCCTCTACGGGTCGCATTTCTCAACCAATCTAGACGAAACTTGGTATACAGGTTTCTTCTTCGGCGTGAAAAAATCAAAATGCAGTAAATTTCTCACTTTTAGGTTTCTACCAGTGGAATCAGCCCTTTACCTACTAGGTAGGGATTGATGGAGCACCTTGGTTATTAATGTTAGTTGTACAATAAGGTAACTAGATGGCGCTACTGTGCACCACTAGATTGTTTGCAAAAAAGTTTGTACGCACGAGGTATATATATCTCGTATATAACAGTTTAGGCTATTTTTCAATTATATTTATTTATGGTAAGCATGACGTGAATCGACATCCAGGATTAGCTCCAGATAAAGGAACAGTTAACAGCACAGACACGAAATTTTGTGTACGAATTTTATTTCTGATCTCCTGGTACTTTGTACTAATTTGTTGATCTCTGGTAGGGATAGGTATCGAATCGGTGTTAGGGTAAGGAAATCAACTTCCTATCCTACACACTATACAAACGTTAGGAAATAAATTTCCTAACGGTAACGTTTTTTTTTTTTTTTTTTTTTTTTTTTACTTATTTTTCGAGTATAGATACTTACTTATTAGCCTTCCACTGGTTGTAGAGATGCAGTAACGTAAGATGGTCAGACTCCGGCACTTGAAACTTCTCCTTCACAGAGTCTGCCTCTTCTTCTCGCCCTTGAGGACGGTAGAACACGGACGGTACTGACAGCATTGAAACTGTAAGCAGATACATCTATTACTGTACAGATACATTAATTAAAAATATAAATAAAATTTATAAATAAAAAGTCTAAAAACTCACGAAATAGTCTTCTATTTCGTGAGTTTATAGACTTTTTATCGGATATACTCAGACCAGTTTCGGGACTATTTTGAAGAACTTTGGATTTTTGGTCATATTTGATTCAAAAGCTTCAAATATCCATCAAAATATTTAAAAACATATAAAAAATAAATCGATATCGTATTTTTTTTCTAATTTGTGTTTTTTTAGCCACGAACCGGGCTAGTTTGTGGGTAAAAAAAAACCGGGCGTCATCACAAGACCCTGCCAAAGTTTCGTCACAATCCAATCAATGGTTTAGGAGCGCATCGCACACAGACACGCACACATTCATTTATATATATATAAATGACACATATATATATATATATATATATATATATATATATATAACTTAATTATATATAGAGAATTGTATTTTTATACATGTTATATTATAAACTAGCTTTCCCACCCGCGACTTCATCCGCGCGGACTACAGTATATCGCGAAAAAAAGCATCCTATGTGCTCCTAGGATATTAAAAACCAATGCAAAAGTAGGTATATGTCGGTCCCGGCTGTTATTGAGATTAATAGCAGTCGTTAAGCCACGTCAGAGGCCCTCGGGCGGCCTGACAAACTCTGACACCAGAGCCAGCACTACCTCATACGACAAACAAAAATAAATGTTATAATGCAGGCCTCCTTGTCACTATCAGCAAGTGACGAGGTGAGACGCTGTGGACATTCTGCCATATGACTCCCCGGGGGCGTCAGCACCCCATGCCGTCCAGCGCCCCAACCTTCAACCTTCGGATTCAGAATACAACCATTCGAGAAGAACCAGTAAGACTATGGCTTTTTTCAATTACTTCTTGAAATCTAATGTCAAAAAGCATAAAAGAAAAATTTATATAACCCCCGAACCCCCACCCCCCATTATAGCTAACACCCATCTCGATCAAATCAGCTTTCAAACAAACAAAAAACGCATTAAAATAGGTCCGGTCCATTCGTTTGGGAGCTATGATCCTCATTTTCGTGAAATTATTTAGTGTTTGCACTGTCAATATTCCTTGTCTCCTTGACAACGATATTGTAATTCGCGCGCTGTTTATTTTTTTCCTCCTCTCCGTACATCACTGATTTCCATGGATAGGCTCTGTTGTCTATGCCATACATTCACATGATTCTTTTTTCAAATACAGACAGCGCGCCATGCGACCCAAACAAAATTCCATTGTACGTAGTAAAATGTATTAGCAAAATTCACGTTCCAAATTCAAAACTCATTACTGCTCTCTATGAAAGTCTTGAACAGACAAAACCTACTATGCTCTCACTTTTCGGGGAACCAATCAGCTTTTTCTCGAATAGATGGGATGAAATATTAATTATTATGTTTGTCGCCAGGAGGCGCTTGAGCAACAATATAGTTAACGAAGATTGTGTTCTAAGTGATGCCGCTCACCTATGATAAGGACCTCTGCACTGCACCCCAGCTCAGGCGACACAATCAGCATGTGACACTGTGGGGGGTCCAGCGGGAACTCCGCCATTTGACGCCCAAGGGGCGTCAGCGCCCCCGTGCCGTCTAGCGCCCCCAGGATCCACAGCTGGTACATGGAGTTGAGGATTGTATCCTGGAAAAGGAAAAATAAACATCAAAGTAGAAACCCGAGCATTATGGATATTATATTTTCAGACATCCCCACTAATATGTTTGTTCGTTTGGGGCGTTTTCACGCCAAAATGGCTAGACCGATTTTGATGAAAGTTTGTATGTAGATAGAGACAGAGACCAAATTAGGGTCCTTTTTATCCCAGAACAAGGTACATTGCTACAAAATAACATTTATGCCCAAACAGCTATGATGATGTTTTAAAGTCAGGTACTCTAGGTACGTGCTAGGTACAAAGATCAACATAAGATACATTTATCCCGGAAAATAGAACATTCACATCAATCGGGAAATCGGGATAATTTTGGTAGATTGGTTTTACTGTATTTCACATCAAAACGTTGGCCGTTAACGTTTTGATGTGAAATACAGTAAAACCAATCTAATTGATAAAAATAAATTATAATAAATAAATAAAAACGCGGGAAAATCGTAAACGGCTTTACATATGTTGATAAAATGTTAACATAGATCTTATCGGTAATGTACGTGTACTTACAGTAGAGATATACATAAAATACATTCATCACGGACAAAGGTTAGTGAAAACGGGAAATCAGGTAAATTTTGGTAGATTGGTTGTACACGGCTAAAAAATCAAAATATATTGGAGTAACATATAATTAAAATGAATAGTAAGTAGAAATTTTATCATTGAAAACGTGGGCAAAGCGTGAGACACAGCTAGTCGGTTTATAAATATGGAGATATAACACAAAATCAAATTAATTTACTAAAAGTAATTAATTAATATATTTTTTATTGGGCATTGTCCTATGCATTCAAATAAATAAATTAAAAGAAAAACACATACGTTCAAAAGTCTTAGAGATATGAGGGAACATACATAGTGGTTATATTCTCTTTAGGAACAATTATACAACAAAAAAAACGATGATGTCGTCCGTTTTTTTTTGAGCTCTCCTTTGAGCTGACCTTTTAGTATCGAAATTTTTGAAAATTCCTGAAATGTGTTTTTTCAAAATTCTTATTTTGGAGTACGTCTACATAAACATACTCTCCAAATATCAGGTCTCTCTATTCAGCGGTTAAGAATATACGTTGTTCCTGCATTGATCCATTTGTAGTAAAGATGTTTTTTCGCTTCTTGTAAGTCTACCTATGAGACTTACGGAACAACTGTGAATGCAAAAAATGTTGCAAATATTGTCTTCACTACTTCATACTTTTCAAAGACACTTTTGCCATTAAGCTAACTGTTAAAGAACTATTTAGAAAAAAAAACTAATTTTGACCCCTTCAATTCAAGTTGGCGGCTAACGCTCCCACCCCTCGACGTAGTTTTTTTTTTTTTTTTCGTAAAGACCTCATAACTAAGCAATACAAATCATAACATCTTCTACACCACCATTTGTAGGACAAAGGTTCATATTTTTCCCCAATGATTGGCTTAGGCCAAATTGACTAAAAGGCTTTTTGTTAATTGTATTTCTTCAATGAATTTCTTTCAGCCGTCAAAAATATTTTTATCAAATGCTCGGCTTCTACTCATCGGATTAAGATACCAAGTATCCCATATATTTTAAGTCAAATCCTATGCTATCTAACAGTGAAAACCGCATTGCAATCGGTCCAGTAGTTTTTACGTGATGCGTAAACAAACAAACATACAGACAAACAGACAGAAAGACACGATTAAAAACATATTTAATTCTTGTTCAATACCTTTTCGCAAACCGCATCGCAATCGGTCAAGTAGTTTTTACGTGACACACGATCAAACATACAAACAAACAACAAGCAGAAAGACACAATTAAAGTTATATTCTTGTTCAGTAGCTTATTTTAAGTACCTTTGATCATGTTTTTTAATTATCTTCTTTGTACAGACTTTTTAGTTTTTATTGCTTTATTATAAGTTTAAATGCTTAGGAAAGGCTGGGCTATAATCGGTACTTAGTTGCCCCCTCTAGCTCTTAGAACTGCTTCCAGTCTCCTTAGAATACCTATTCAAGTTATCAATAAAATCTTGAGGATTGCGTTCTGTTCTTCCTGCAATGCGCTTTTAAGATCTCCCAAATTAGCGGGGGCAGGATTTCTTTTCTTAATTTGTCTTCAAAGCTTAACTCATACATGCTCCAAGGAGTTAAAAGTCGAGCGAGCGCGCTGGCCTTCCCATAGCATTTATTTCAACGTGTCGACGGTATTCGACTGCGGCTGCAGTATGGGGGCGTGTATTATCGTGCAAAACTAATCCATCTCCATGATACTAAAATTCAACAACAAAATACTACAATTTCTTCCGAAATCTTAGTTGAATATCGTGCCACTGTTAGTGACACGCTGAGTTCCGTACGTGCCTCCATACATATACATCCCCATACCATATCTGAACCTCCACCATATGCCTCTTTTCCATTGATGTTGCACTGAGCGTACCTCTCTCCCTGGCATCTCCAAAGTTTTTAAATTCCATCTATTCTAAAAACGGTGATTAGTTTCCTCGATAAGTGCGCCCGAAGTAGGTATTTTCTGTTCAAGACTTTCAGAGAGGGCCATAATGAGTTCTGTATGTAGTTTCAGAACAAAACTTACTTGTAGAGATGGAGCCATGAACTAAAACGCCAGCAAATCCTCAACTCCTAGACTCTTCAACAGGATAATGTTGGCCATGTTAGTGCACTGTATCTCGGGGATAGTAACGGGCAGTAACTGCTTGTACAGTCACTGGATTGAACAAAAACTAATTTCAGAACAAAACTTACTTGTGGAGGTGGATCCATGAAGTGAAACGCCAGCAAATCCTCAACTCCCAGCCTCTTCAAAAGCAGTACGATGTTTGCCAGGTTAGTGCGCTAATCTCGGGGATAGTAACGGGCAGTAACTGCTTATACAGTCACTGGATTGAACAGTGACTAATTTCAGAACAAAACTTACTTGTGGAGGTGGATCCATGAAGTGAAACGCCAGCAAATCCTCAACTCCACCGGTGTGTAGTTGGCAGCCAAAATGTAGCAGCCTAAAATCCGACTAAACTAAGAAGGTATTTTTTATAATAGAGGTTCACTCTTATTTGTTAATTAATGATTATTGTTTAATTATAATAATAATATAAAAACACTTTTGATTAATAAGTTGACGCTAATTTTTATAAAAATATATCCAGAAGAACAAGAACAAAATATATTCTTGAGATTTTTAAGGTAACACGCGTCTAGTTAGACATCTTATCCCCTGAAAACTGAAAGTTTGAATTACCAATTTTATTCTCTCATAATGTAGCTTCAAAACGAGAATACCGACAATGTGGCTAAATGACAGCTTAACCCTAAATACTATACTTGAATTCAGGATGAACACTGAACCATGTATGAATTTTTTAGGCTGCTGATATATTTCGACCTGAAGAGCCCTGATATTGCTTAAAATCTGGAAAAATATATCTTAAACGATATACAGGCTACCACGGAAACACAATTACAAAATGGCTTTTCAACTATTTAACCCTGGAATAGTTAATAAAAATTGATGTTGAGTTTAAATTTCACTACTCATGTTCAACGGTGTGTCTCGAGCTTTAAGACCCAGAAATCAACTATTAAACTCATTCAAATATAACAAATGATGCACAAGCTTGTATAAAAATGCTAACAGAAAGTGGCTAAACACCAACCTAATAAAACATCCCAATGTACAAGAACCAAAAAAACCTAGATATTTTTCAGGGAACAAACCTCTAGTAAGACCTCTCATCCCCTGAAATCTGTTAGTTTTGACTTATCATTTCATTTTCTTCTACAGTAGCTTTAAAAAATATATAACGAAAATGTGGTTAAATGACAGCTTAACCCTAAATTCTTTATTTGAATTTTGGATGAGCACTGAACCGTGTCGGAAATTTTTAGGCTGCTGATATATTTCAACTTGAAATACCCTGATATTGTTTAAAATCTGCACAATTATATCTCAAACAATATACAAGCACCACTAAAACACTACAAGAAAGTGGCTTTTCAACTAATTATCCCTGGAATAGTCAATCAAAATTGATGTTCAGTTTTGATTTCACTACTCATGTTCCACGGTGTGTTTCGACCTTTGAGACCCTGAAATCAACTATTAATCTCATTCAAATATAACAAATGGTGCACAAGCTTCTATAAAAATACTAAGAGATGGTGGCTAAACGCCAACCTGACCATAAAACATCCCAAAGTACATGAACCAAAAAAAAACTAGATGTTTTTCAGGAAACAAACCTCTAGTAAGACCTCTCATTCCCTGAAATCTGGTAGTTTTCATATATCATTTGATCCTCTTATACAGTAGCTTTAAAAAAATATTTCAAAAATCTGGCTAAATGACAGCTTAACCCTAAATTCTTTAGTTAAATTTCGGATGAACACAGAACCGTGTCTGAAATTTTTAGGCTGCTGATATATTTCGATTTCAAAAAGCCTGATATTTTTTGAAATCTGCATAATTTTGTCTTAACCGATATACAATACAGGCTTCCACTGAAACACCACTAGAAAGTAGCTTTTAAACTATTTAACCCTGGAATAGTCAATCAAAACTGATGTTGAGTTTTGATTTCACTACTCATGTTCCACGGTGTGTTTCGACCTTTGAGACCCTGATATCAACTACTTACCTCATATCAACAAACGCCTAGTATGCAACCAGGCGTTAGTTCCCGTGTCTGAAATTTTTAGGCTGCTGATATATTTCAACTCGAAATACCCTGATATTGTTTAAAATCTGTACAATTGTATTTTAAACGATATACAGGCTACCACTTAAACTCTATAAGAAAGTGGCTTTTCAACTATTTAACCCTGGAATAGTCAATCAAAATTGATGTTGAGTTTTGATTCCACTACTCATGTTCTATGGTGTGTTTCGACCTTTGAGAACCTGAAATCAACTATTAAACTCATTAAAGAATTCAAGAAAGTAAAGAAGTAAAGAATTTAGGGTTAAGCTGTTATTTAGCCACATTTTCGTTTTTTTTTTAAAACTACTGTATATGAAGATCAAATGATATATCAAAACCTACGGATTTCAGGGGATGAGAGGTCTTACTAGAGGTTTGTTTCCTGAAAAATATCTAGGTTTTTTTTGTTCATGTACTTTGGGATGTTTAATAGTCAGGTTGGCGTTTAGCCACCATTTGTTAGCATTTTTATAGAAGCTTGTGCACTATTTGTTATATTTCAATGAGTTTAATAGTTGATTTCAGGGTCTCAAACGTCGAAACACACCGTGGAACATGAGTAGTGAAATCAAAACTCAACATCAATTTTGATTGACTATTCCAGGGTTAAATAGTTGAAAAGACATTTTCCTGTAGTGTTTCAGTGGTAGCCTGTATATCGTTTGAGATATAATTGTGCAGATTTTAAACAATATCAGGGTATTTCAAGTTGAAATATATCAGCAGCCTAAAAATTTCCGACACGGTTCAGTGTTCATCCAAAATTCAAGTAAAGAATTTAGGGTTAAGCTGTCATTTAGCCACATTTTCGTTATATATTTTTTAAAGTTACTGTATAACAGGATCAAATGATATATGAAAACTAACAGATTACAGGGGATGAGAGGTCTTACTAGAGGTTTGTTTCCTGAAAAATATCTAGGTTTTTTTTTGGTTCTTGTATATTGGGATGTTTTATTAGGTTGGTGTTTAGCCACTTTCTGTTAGCATTTTTATACAAGCTTGTGCATCATTTGTTATATTTGAATGAGTTTAATAGTTGATTTCTGGGTCTTAAAGCTCGAGACACACCGTTGAACATGAGTAGTGAAATTTAAACTCAACATCAATTTTTATTAACTATTCCAGGGTTAAATAGTTGAAAAGCCATTTTGTAATTGTGTTTCCGTGGTAGCCTGTATATCGTTTAAGATATATTTTTCCAGATTTTAAGCAATATCAGGGCTCTTCAGGTCGAAATATATCAGCAGCCTAAAAAATTCATACATGGTTCAGTGTTCATCCTCAATTCAAGTATAGTATTTAGGGTTAAGCTGTCATTTAGCCACATTGTCGGTATTCTCGTTTTGAAGCTACATTATGAGAGAATAAAATTGGTAATTCAAACTTTCAGTTTTCAGAGGATAAGAGGTCTAACTAGACGCGTGTTCCCTTAAAAATCTCAAGAATATATTTTGTTCATGTTCTTCGGGATACATTTTTATAAAAATTAGCGTCAACTTATTAATCAAAAGTGTTTTTATATTATTATTATTATTAAACAATAATCATTAATTAACAAATAAGAGTGAATCTCTATTATAAAAAAATACCTTCTTAATTTAGTCGGATTTTAGGCTGCTACATTTTGGCTGCCAACTTCACACCGGTTTCAACTCCCAGCCTCTTCAACAGCAGTACGATGTTTGCCAGGTTAGTGCGCTAATCTCGGGGATAGTAACGGGCAGTAACTGCTTGTACAGTCAACTGGATTCTACCGTAACTAATTTCAGAACGAATCTTACTTGTGGAGGTGGATCCATGAAGTGAAACGCCAGCAAATCCTCAACTCCCAGCCTCTTCAACAGCAGTACGATGTTTGCCAGGTTAGTGCGCTAATCTCGGGGATAGTAACGGGCAGTAACTGCTTGTACAGTCACTGGATTGAACAGTAACTAATTTCAGAACAAAACTTACTTGTGGAGGTGGATCCAAGAAGTGTAACGCCAGCAAATCCTCAACTCCCAGCCTCTTCAACAACAGCACAGTGTTGGACAGGTTAGTGCGCTAATCTCGGGGATAGTGACGGGCAGTAACTGCTTGTACAGTCACTGGATTGAACAGTAACTAATTTCAGAACAAAACTTACTTGTGGAGGTGGATCCATGAAGTGAAACGCCAGCAAATCCTCAACTCCCAGCCTCTTCAACAGCAGCACAGTGTTGGACAGGTTAGTGCGCTAATCTCGGGGATAGTAACGGGCAGTAACTGCTTGTACAGTCACTGGATTGAACTGTAAATAGTTTCAGAACAAAACTTACTTGTGGAGGTGGATCCATGAAGTGAAACGCCAGCAAATCCTCAACTCCCAAACTCTTCAACAGCAGCACAGTGTTGGCCAGGTTAGTGCGCTGTATTTCGGGCACAGTGGCAGCCAGTAGCTCGTGCGTGTACTGTCGCTGTGTGTAGAGACAGAAAGCCTTCCCCGGCCCAGTGCGCCCGGCACGGCCCGCACGCTGTCTTGCGTTGGCTTGACTTACTGGGTAGATCTGAAATACGGATGGATTCATTGAAATGTAGTTTAATGAAGATTATTTGTGGTTGGTAATCTGTTTACGAACAATTAAATGTTATTTCGTCTGTGTAGCTAGTAAAGTTATACATTATTAGCGACCCGCCCCGGCTTCGCACGGGTAGATATATAGAAAGATAAGATTAGTAGGTAGTTATTTGGACAAATAGAACAACAACAATTTCTTACACAAAATGTTTAATGTTTATAGGTTTTATACTCACGTACCATTTCGTCTATAGTATTATTCTGCTTAACGCAAGGAGGTTGAATTATGGTTCCTATTTCGTGTATTATTAGCATATAACATTTCCTACATCAATGATTATTAGATGTTCTATGATTTCGTTTCATTAACAACGTTCCATATACAAATACCTTCTTACGTATCTCCTTCTTAGTTTATGATCTTACGTAGTATTTATATACTCTTTGGTTTGTGATACAAAGAAATCGAGTTTTTTGCAAAATTTAATACCTCGGGTTTCATTATTGCAATTTTCGAAGGGAACTCTATTTTTTTTTAAATTAAAATCCTGCTAGTGTTACTCGCTGATATTTTAGCTTTCTTTATGTGAAAGAATTTTTAAAATCGGGTCTGTATATTTTGAGATAATCCATTACATACAAACAATCAAATCTTTCCTCTTTATAATATTAGTGTAGATGTTGAACTTTAGGTTCTGAAATAATATTTAAAATACTTTGACCCCACGTCTACGAGTTCAAAGCCGCGGGACGCAGCTAGTTGACTTATAGACCGAGCGAGTGAAGCGAGCGTCTCTGCTTCAAGTAAAATCAATTGCTTTCATCTGTCAGTTTGTTGGTACTCCTCTACAAGTCGTATTTTACAACCGGAAAGGACTTTAAAATCGGTATATGTCTATATGTACTTACGGGTGGAGGAACGGGTGGGAGGGGGAAGGGGATGACCCTTCCCCTTGTAAGGGAGGGTGGCGAAAACTCTTTTTTTTTGAGAAAAAGCAAAAAATATATTTGTGGTAAAGTATGAAAAAACCTAAGGATTCAAAGAAAAAAAAAACACGAAAACAAAGGCGGGAGCTCGCTACAAAGAAAACTGCATTATTCTATGAATGTTTTGCTAAATACTAAATATATTTGCAATAAAGAAACGCTACAAACAGCTGTCCAAACACATAGCGAAGAGCAAATTATCCCTACATTAATGATTCATTTCGTACGTTTTTTCATACTTAAACTTAATTTTTATTTATTTTTCTGCCACTCCCTCTTACATGGGGAGGGTTATCCCCCCTCCCTCTCCCACTCCACCCGTCCCCTAAGTACATATGTACCATCGGCAGCATTCATGCCTGGACACTTTCAAAACATTTCGTTTGCAGTTGATGGCACACCCCACCCTTTATTTCCGATGGGAGAAGGCTGAGAGAACAAGGCCAGCACTGGCTGCACATATTGACCAGATGTCAACATACCTATTTCGTGACTGCCGAGGCTCGAATCTTTGCGAGACCGTTGGAAATTCTATGCGGAGAAATCGTTTGTTCTTTAACGATTTTATTAACATTAATTGACGATTATAATTGCGGCAGTAAGTATATAATGCTCAATAATATTATTTTTCATTGACAGGCTTTTTAGTAATCAAACCTTTACAGTTTCGCTTTCTCCGTCTGTCCGTCCGTCCGTCTGTCTGTATGTCACAGCTATTTTATTAAGAAACTACAAAGTTGAAATTTGGCACATGTAAAGGTTACCTATTAAAAGAACAATGACGAACTCCCATACATATTTTTATGTCAGTAAAATTCAAGGCGTCTTTAGACAAAAAATGTCGCTAGTAATTCAGCATCATGTCCTGAGATAGTCTAAGATTTTTTTATTGGAGAGGCCAGGAATAATTGTTATAAGGTTTCAAAGTTTTGTAGGGAATGTTACTGTTAACGACTTTTGAAACAAGTCATAGAGATTTTAATTATAGTATCTGCCTAATTAGGTAGGCAATTAAATACATATACGTGATAAATATAATGCTTAAAGATATTGTACCTATTCAATTACCTACCAAGTGTAACAGACTAGGCTTTTGATAATAATTATTTTCAATCTGTTACTGCCTAGTGAGATTACAAAACAGATATGTTGGTGCTGTTTCACTGTGCAGGGAAACAGTTGTCCAATATTAGCACAAATATTTTGCAACAATTCCTTACCATAAATACTTTATTTACACAATTAATCTTTGTTTCTTTTGTATTTATTGTTCAATACTTTAAGCCGCACGCCCTATGTACTATTTTTTTTTCACGACCTGGGTGATAGATAATGCTATTTAGTATTAAGTCCTTCTTTTTACACTATTTTTGTGCAAACAATTAAATATACAAATAAACTTAACCTAACAGCAATTCCTTACACTTCCTCCCATAAACTATAAGGCCCTGTCCGCAATGCGATATTTCACCGCGCGATTTTTATTCACGCGTATTATTCCGTGATCGGAATTACATATATTACTCACTGCGAATAAAATATCTGGTTACGCCGTTTTTGTTCGCACTAACCGTAGAGGATGCCATCTGGGGTAAATGCAGCGAACCGCTTGTGTTTAAGCTAATCTCGTTGCTCTTTGGCTGCGCGCTGCAGCCGATGCAAGCGCAGCGAAGTTAGTGCGAAAGATTGGCACGCACAGCGGCTCCTACGACGACGCCACCTTGACATTCAGAGTTGACCTCCAACCTCGCTGGAGTCGACATCTCTCGCATCCGCGCTTCCAGGATCTATTTCGCATCCTGGAGTCGACCTTCAACCTCGCTGGAGTCGACATCACCCGCTGATACGAAATACGAATCTTCCGCTTATAATTATCGCCGCCCGACCCGCGTTGGAATGAAGTCGCGCTGACTTCGGAACTCCATCTTGGTGCCGTGTGACATAGACATGAACATAGACTTTCTGTGGCTTTCCGATAAGAGGTTTAACGCCTTCGACACCTGCTGCCATCAGATACGCCGGACCAGAGGAACGAGTTTGCTTGGATCAACGGTGAGTTCGTTTGCCCCTCTGGCTACCTTCTACTTTTGGCACGCAACAATCTGCTCGTATCTCTTATTCTCTTCTCTTCTCATTCGCCCCCGCATTACCTTAGTTTCCCCCCGCACCGCATCATCATACATTCAGAATCTACGACCTGGATGTAACCATTACCGCTCTTAAAATCCCCTCCATCATAATCTGTGGTCCCACGACCCAGATTCGCACCTACAATTTCGTACGATTTTTGTCAGTTTGATGCTGTTCCCGGCTGAGACGAACGTCTAAAATGAATAACAGTATTTATTAATTTACCTGATACTAGGGTGGCGACGTGACAGACCTTTCAAAAGATGTCATGAACATTGGACTCGCCTATTTACAGCCTTGAGACCGATGAAAGGATTTTTCTACATAAAACATCAAGAAACCTTTGACTATATCTATGTCGTCATTTTCTGGTAAATTATGTGTGGGCTTCTATCGGGTGTGAGACGAAGCACGCGATATCCTACCAATAGCACCGGCGCACGATTGAGCGAAACGCACGAATTTTATTTCGCAGTGCGGCCATAGCCATAACTACTTTACACTGTACCAAAACATTCGCGCGGAAATAAATTCTCACCGCATCGCGTTCAATTTGCATCAAATTATAAGATTAAAGATTAAAGTGTTACAGAATTGCGAGAAAAAAAAATGTGTGGTGATATCGCAATGCGGACAGGGCGTAATGCATTGTATTATCTATGTAATAATGTTTTGTTTATAGGTTTTATTTTGTCTATACTATCATTCTGTTTATCGCAAGGAGGTCGAATTAGGCTTACTGTTAAAAGGTTTAACGCCAGTAAGCGTAATTCTACCTCTTTTGGTTTAAAAAACCGTGGTGGCTATTTTGACGTCCAAACCGGAAACATCATTGTAGGAAGGAAATTAAATTCAATTTCATGTCTTTTTAAATTGATTTGTTAACCAGGCTTTTCCTAGCTTACATGCTATGTTGAAAAAACGTAGAAAAAGAATTACTTAGGTTCTGTAGTAATGATATTTCAAGACGCTGCAAGATTTATCACCTAAAATTTCGCCGTTGTTCTTTATAACACATCATAGATGTATTAAAAAAAGTATTTTTTTCGATATCTTCTGACATGGAAAGAAATTAAAATTAAAATTTGTGAAGAAATAAAAATGTTTGGTCATTTTTGACGAAGTTGGTTAGGTAATTTAAAATTATATTGATGTTTCTTGATAGTTTTTTCTAATTGATTGATTTCAAAATAACTCATTATATACAAAAAATAAAAGCAGTTAATATGTATTGACAGCATTTTTGGTCATATATTTTTTTCCTTTTACCTACATACAAAAAACAAGATCACTTCTTGGTTAAAAACTTTTGTTCTTGTACCCCGAAATAAGCGTTCAAAAGGTTGGTAGGCGGGGCTTGAGACTGGTCACTGCACAAAATGCACAAAAAAGTACCTACATATACCGATTCTAAGGACGAGCCTACAACCAATCTGGGCGATTCTATTTCGATGGTACTTTTTTATATGAAAGGTAGTAACTTTAAATATTGATCTCTTAAAAATTTGCTGAACATCTGATGAAGATCTTCGGCTTCATGAGCAGAATAGCTCCTCAAAATGCAATAAACTGATCACTTTTAGGTTTCTGCCAGTGGAATCAGCCTTTACCTACTAGGTAGGGATTGATGGAGCACCTTGGTTATTAATGTTAGTTTTACAATAAGGTCACTAGATGACGCTACTGTGCACTGCGAGATTGTTGTAAAAAAGTTTGTGCTGGCGAGTCTACTGTTCGCAGAACTACTAGTCACATTTGGGATAAACCAATCAAGGGGTCAGCAGACGACGACCTTCCTTACAAACGTAATTTCCAAAGTCATTTGTAATTGAAGCATATCTCCATCATATTATGATATTATTCCAATTCGGATAGTGTTTATCTTGGTTACCAGCTGTATTTTTTTTAAATATTTACTTACCTGGAACTACAATGGACAAACATACAATTCGCTTACATTTCGTTTCAACTCCGTAGGATAAGAGGGAGTGGTTGTAATTCGGATTGCAAGATTTGACCTAAACAAACATACGTGCATACATACAAATGACTTTTAAGTTATGTGAGGTTTTCCATCGAGGGCACGGTTAGCTGTCAGTCCCGGCTGTTATTGATTAATAGCAGTCCATGTCAGAGGCCCTCGGCCGGCCTGACAAACTCTGACACCAGAGGCCAGCACTACCTCATACGACAAGCAAGCAAGCAACATACAAACATTGCAAGTTAAATAAAAGCTTTTAAAAAAAAAAGAAAAACTAGATTACCTGCAATGCATCCATACCAATCCTAGGATTGTAGACCTTCAGCTTGCAGTACCCGCTGTCTATTACATACATGATGCCGTCCACGGTCAAAGATGTCTCTGAAAATATTAAAACATACATTAATGCCTATATTACATATCTGCTCGCTTCGCTCACATACACATTACCTGAAGAAAAAAATACTTTTGCAATGGTATGTTGTTTCTGAATGCAAAAAACCCAATTTCGTAACAACATGCCATTGCGACCTTGATTTTATGAAATTAATCAATAATATTATTCGATAAGCAAAGATTGAATAGTGCTACACTGGTTGACAAGCCATAAATCGAAAGTTATAAAACAGCGTCAGAAAGTGCGGGTCAAAAAAGTGCGAAAATTAGAATGTTACTGATTTACAAGAAAACTAGTATAGAAAATAAAAATCGGTAAATTAATACAATTATTTCAACTAAATATTGCGCTTTAATGTCATCGTTTCAGACATAAAGCACGCAGTTTATAAAAAAAAACGTGTTATTTCTCTACCACACGTAAAAATCATACTTCTCAATACTTTGATACTCATTTATTATTTATCGGAACTAATGAAAAAGGAAAATCATTCATAGGCTCAATTTTTAACAATAGGTTTTTAAACCGAAATTCTGTACATGGAAATATTTCGCATACTTTGCTCAAATAATTAAAAAAATTGCTCGCTTCGCTCACATTGATTTTTAGTGTTACCTGCAATATTGGTAGCAACGATGCATTTCCTTTGCCCAGGCGGGGCGCGCTGGAATATCTTCGCCTGCAGGTCAGCTGGCAGTTGCGAGTAGATCGGCAGGACCGTCAGGGGCGGTGCACTGTCTAGGTCTGTCAGTCTTTCTGTCAACACCTGAGACAATAGTTTATAATGTATAATCTACACTTCCATACTAATATTATAAAAGTGAAAGTAAGTCTATGTGTTTCTTATGTCATGACTTAGGTAAAGAACTTACATTATATCTACGTTTTTATTTATTGTATGTGAATTATTGACAGGAGGCAACCCGTTTCCGGATGGCCAAATGACATGGTTTCCAATTTTTATGTCTAAAATGAAGGGTTTCTCAGTAGATTTAGAACTTAATGTGACTATTACTTCAGGAATATAAAGCATGGCTACTGGAAACGTCAAAGGTGGCGCCACCTTAGAAGGAAATGTAAAGTTAGAATTTAATTTGACTACTTCTTTAGGAATATTTAAGATAGCGTTGCCGTTTCCCTTAGCCCGGATTCTACCGGAAACTTAGTCACAAGAAAATGCCACAATTTTTTTGGAGTGAAAAGATTGTGAGTTTGGAGCATAGTTAGTTTTGTTGAGCATCGAAAGGGAGAAGTCTAATGTGAAGTAGAATTTAAGTGACCAGTGGAGAAATACAAGTATATTTGTCTCAAGAAGTTATTTTATTACAGTTACATTTTCACGACTATACGGCTAAATCGATCTTGATGAAATTTGGTTAATATAGAGATAGTTTGAACCCTGGGGACACTTTTTATCTCGTCAAACTGTAGTCCGCGCGCAGCAAGCCGCGGCCAAAAGCTAGGTTATATAAACCGAATCCAATATTTTAAAACAGTGACTCAGTTAAATTGATGAATTAGGGTCAAGCAATTGTAAAAAAACACTAAACGCAATGTCAAATTGTCACAATTAATTTATGTTCGAAATTAAATTGCTCCAAACTTCTGACAAGTGATCTTGAGACGAAGTTTGATTGTTACTATGCTATTTTTACCCGAGTACGGCGTAGCAAGGGAAGGAAGGATAATGAGTTTAATATGTATGTATCAATGTATGTGGATGTTCCACCAAAACGTCGCCCGTTTTGGTCCGACTTTGACAAGGGAGGTATCAATCGATACGCCTTCATTGTCATAGGCTATTTTTTTACCGCGAAGCAAAGGAAGGATTATGTGTTAAAACTAAAAACTTGATCCAATTTTGACAAGCAAAGTATCAAACGATTCGTTTTCATCGCGAGAGTATCATAGGTTATTTTTGCCCGACCGTAGTCGGGTTTTAGTTTTTGAACATGTCTTGATAGTAAAGAGAAAATAATAGCTTTTAGTCGATTGCCACAGAACAATAATCAAGGGTCAATAGTTTAGTCACATAGTCAAGAGATAACGATGAAGACGAAAAATAAATGTGAGATACATTAAATAATTTCGATGAGTGAAGGCGATGAAGAAAAAAAACTTAAAATAAGCGGTTTGCCCCGGCTTCGCACGGGCTTAGCTGCCCGGGGTTTCTCTTTATTTGTACACGATATTTCCGTAATTTGAAATCGACTAATTTGAACAAAAAAACGGTTATTGTAACTTAACTATAATAGTTAGACATATAGCCTCGCGGACTTTTTTGTGGGTACTATAAACTGTGGTACATTATTTTATGTAACATCAGTACTTTTCGCAGCGCACGCCAACAAATATGACTTTTATAGGCAAATTTTTGATACCTTGGGTAACATTATTGCAATGTGTCGTAGTCCAACTATTTTTACTATAAAAATAGTTCGACCACAGAACCATGTCAAAGTCCCATGGTCCAACTAACGAAAAAAAATATTTAGTTGAGAAATCTTTATACAACATGCGAAACGCGGTTTCTCCTGATAAGTGTCAAAGTGACAGTGGTTAGTGGCGAAAGGATCGGGTGGGGGAATTTGGAAAAACTTTGATACCTGTCACTTTGACTACTGTAACTTTGACACCTGTAACGATATAAAAGGGTATTTTGGTAAATTCCTGTGAATAAAGGTAATAAAAAATAAATTGGGGCAAGTCAGACCAAGAGTGGGGTGAGTCGGGATTCTTGCCCCATTCGGTCGCTCTGAGCGCGAGGACGCTATACCTTTCTTCGGAATCACTCGAAACTAAAAATACTCGTTACTATTTTGAAATTAATAAAATTACCTGGATAAACTTAGACCGGAACGAGCTTTAAGAACTATTGGATCAAGACCGTTCGGTAATGTACTAGCCTAGTGGGACAATAGTGGAAGATAAAACATACAACTCAAATTCACCAATACAATCTTTATTATCCTTGGTTTGATTTTGCTTACTTACTTAAAATCTAAGGAACCGTGCCGTAGGTACGTTGGACGGCCATTCAAGCTAGCATGTAATAGTGGAAGACAAAACATGCAATTTAAATTCACCAATACAATATTTATTATCCTTGGTTTAATTTTGTTTACTTACTTAAAGTCTAAGGAACCTTGGCCTGCAGATCCAACTCAGCAGCCAAGAAATACCAAGATCTAAGATTACCCTGTTATAACTAGGGTCGATATAGAACTGACAAAGTTAAGTATTTACTCTAACAAAACATTGACGAATTGCCGGCCGGCAGTGTAGTCTACTTATTTACCTTTTTCTATAGGATTTAGCCGTTATGTTAGTGAAGGTAATTCTCCATCCGACGTTTCAGCAATGTCCAATTCGCGTGAGAGGTAGTCAGGCTAGAACCCTCAGGCGTTGCAGGTGTCCGGCAGGTCGGTGGGGAACCAAAGTTCAACACTCCGGTTAACGAAATATATGGATAAAATACGATACCGCATCCCAAGAACGTGGCAGGAATCGTTGGGTATAATGTCGGCGTGGCGTGACGTATCGCGACACGGCGCCTTTTCTACTTAAATCCGGGGGAAGAAGCCTCCATCGTGGGGTGTTTCAGTCCGGGGGGGAAAATCTCCGTCGTGGGGTCTCAGTTCTGGGGGGAAAACCCGCTTTTTTACGGGTTTTATAACATGCAGGGAAAAAACTTGTCAGTCCTGCTAGGCTCTCCAGCACGAAAAAAAGATTTACGCTTCTCGCCTCCATTGCCAGTTTCTTTCTGTCGCCGGATCTATTTTTTTTTATTTAGCAAAATCTATCCGAATAACATTTCGTTTCACCAGGAAACCGATCAGCGCTTACACATGGGCTTTGGAAATGATAATATGGTTTTATTTTTATTTTTAAGATTTCTAGAAATCACATTTGTTTATTTATCGTTTCTTTAACTATTTTTGACAGCTAAACAACTGCCAAGTGACGTCTAAGAATTGTTATAAACTATAGTCCATAAAACGTTCCGTTCACTTCCAGACGAAAGGTAAAGGTACGGAACGCGGTTTCTTTGCTTCGCTACCGTTATATTATCATAAAACTATATACTGTAACTATTAAATTATGATATTGTATGGGTTTGCTTTGGAAAAAATCTACGTTCCTAAATTTAACATTTGTTGCATTTAATTGGTTTGTTTAATTTTATTTTCTATTTGCTGACATTGCGGGACCGTGCCGAACAACGGAACGCGCCCTTTTGTTTTGACAGCTAATCGATGCAAAGATAAGTAAAATTTCGGTAGAGGTCACCACTTGTCTCCGTGTTTATCAATTGAACTTTATTAATTATTTATTTATTATTTGATTCCCAGTTATTCCTTGTTCCCTTTCGTATTTATTTAAATCAATTGACCTAATGAGAGTTATAAAGTCGTGATCAGTAGTGCACGGACGCGTTATATTTATCGAAGTGTTTATAACCTCTGAACATGACTATTGTTTTTTGGAACTGTGATTTACAGGATTATATCATGTAAGTAAACAACGTACGATAATCTATTTTGTGTACCCGATCGTCTGCTTTCGCTGGTATTCACCAAATACGAACGATAGTACTGTTTCAATCAACTATGCGCGACTTCAATGTCGTCATCTGTTAGATTCTAACAACAAACTATAACAGGGTGGCTTGTCTGTTGTTTATTTACTCAAAAAACGTAGATACATTCTAATATGTGAGTATATTGAACAATATGCAATTATAATTCTAGTTTTACTATTATAAAGATGCGTTTCTATTAGTTGTTTATGTTCTGTTTTGTTTATTCCTACTTTTACTTGTCGAATTGTTGTTTTGTATTGCTAGTTATAGGTTTATTGTTTTTTTTATTTAAGTAGCTTTTTGTCAACGCTACACACCTGTTACTTTGACACATGTCACTTTTCACCTATCAGTAGGTACTGCAATTCGCAGCTAGTATACATATTTCTAAACATATTTTTTTCTTTAATTTGGTTGGATTTAACTTTGACATGGTTTTCTACTACAAACTACTATGGCTTTCACTAGGGGTCGTGGTCTAATTATTTTTATAGTTGGACCACGACCCCTAGTGCAAGGTCGTAGTAAACTGGTTGGACAGAGCAGTTGGACCACTGTCACGCACCCGAAGCATTTACTTCGGCTTCTATACGAAAACGGATAAGAATATGTTTAAAATGTATAGGTACCTCGCAAGTGACCTCGATGTCTTCTTGTCCGGGCATGAAGATCAGGATATCGCCTTCGTCTGGCTGGAGGTGGATCTGCAGAGCCTGCAAGTAACAACACTTCAATTAAATACAAGGTACCAGGTGCGCCCGCAGCTTTACAAGTGTACAAATTTTCGGGACATCGGAAGCCGGTAGACATGGGCATAATTTTATTGGTAATTTTCCGTCACAATCGGTATGTCCCGTATGTCCAACAACCTAATACAATACTTAAGGACATCTCTAGTCCAGAGTGGTAGATTATGGCCTCTCTCTCTTAAAAGTAGATAATGAATGAAACGCAAATTGAAACCATATAGAGAGCACTGACCACACGATACACAAGTGGTTAAAAAGCGCGCGTTTAGTTGATGTCATAGAGTTGACCAATACATAGATAGGTACAAATACAGAGCTAATGTGCGGGCAACCTGTCTCCGTCGATCGGTATGTGCGTTACAGGTTTTCGTGACGGGCCGCTCATGCAGCGCGCTCGCACACCCCCCGAGAGTGCAAGAAACATATAAAATTCTTTAAAAAATAATTAAAACTTAATAACTAAATATTAAAAATAAAGTTATTAAATATTAATAACTGAATTTTTAACACGTCATATCACAACGCTCACTTACGCATTGGATAATGTAGGTATCAGGTAATGTAGGTATTGGATAATGTAGATATCAGGCCGGGTAACATCCCATTGAATAACTAATTCAAATTTAAAATTTCGTTATTTTATTCCGTTACAAAACACTACCCAGGATGTAGCGGATCTGAATGATGTCTTGACACAGGCTGAATGCGCTAGTGTGCTTGCGGAAGGCGATGCCAAAAAAATGTGAAGTATTACATTCCTATAACTTAAACTACGAGTAGATTGTTTGTTTGTCGTATGAGGTAGTGCTGGCCTCTGGTGTCAGAGTTTGTCAGGCCGCCCGAGGGCCTCTGACTTGGCTTAATATGGTGGAAATCAAAATATGCTGCAATTACAAATGATTTTGGAATTACGTTTGTATGGGCAATTATTCATCCTCCGCCGACACCAAGTATACAACATGGAGTCACTGATATTTGTGATCGAGCATGTATTTAAAAATGACATAAGTACAAAAACTAAAATTTATAATTTTCCGGGATAAAAAGTATTCTATGTTTTATTCCAGGGTATAAGCTATCTCCATTCCAAATTTCATCAAAATCCGTCCAGCCGTTATTGCGTGAAACAAACAAGCAAACAAACAAACAGACAACGTTTCACTTTTATACATTGGTATGGATTATGAACGGTGTAGTTGGCCGGAAATAAATTAATTGTAATTTTAAGATTGCATTAGTTTAAGGTTATTATATAATCCATGAAATTTTGTAAATACGGTTTTATTTACGTTTCTGGTCTTGTATGAAAAAATACTAATATTTTGAATAGTCACTAAAAAGTTTAGTGGACATAAGTCGCTAAGTTCTAAACATTATGATGACTAAGTGGTATCAAAGTTTGCCTAACATCAACCCACACAAATGACGAATCTTGACTTGAATGTCTTGACTTGAATCACTAAAGAGTCGCAGGTGCAATTTAATACAACTGCGACGCAACGTCTGCTGAATGTTATGTTAAGAAGGGGTCATAGAACGCGCCCTTGAGGTGACTCTCAAGCTTTCAAACAAAGTTATTGTTTAACTTGGGATATCACGCATGAGCAAATTAAGGTCGAGCACTTAACAAACGCTACGTAATACGGATCTAAGTATCGTCTAAATTATTTGGAACGAAACTCCATTTGTTCACATTTGGTCATACATTATCAAATGCTATAGTAATAACGTGATTTAATATATGTGTCTTCCTATCAAGGCGCATAAATTTACATTGGAATTTTGGTAATCATAGTTAAATGAATCATCGTCCTATTTTAGGGCCTTGGACTATGCCCTGGTGGTAAAATAGATCAACACGGACATAATGTATTATTCTAAGGTTCAGCGTACTAAAATTCTTAAGAGATTAGTAGTCCGCTATTAATAGACTGAATATATGGTTAACATTCCATTAACAGCGGATTCTAAAGTTTATTTATCAAGTCTTTGACTCATATCATTTAAACAAGGTCGTGTATTTACAATGGCTTCCATTCTAGCATGACAAGATTAATTTGTAACAACTTTCTTTGTAACAAATTGGTGCCTGCTCTCAATAAGCCTTTACTACCACATCGCGTTTTTTAGCTTACGTTACAAATTTGATAATTATCAATCATGTCGGTCTGCCTGTCATTGATGTTATTAGAGGATTGATGTTGATGACATTCTGACATATAAACAGTCATACCGGATTTATGTTTTAGCTCTGGTTCTAGGTTGGTTTTTAGGATTAGAAATAGATTTTATTTGAGTTGGTATATGTAAATGTATGCAGTAAACGAAATGATTTGAAATTATGAGAAAGTGGGTTCGTTTCGATGTTAGTAAAATAATATTTTGTTCGTAGTCTCCCTAGTTCAAAACGTAATTCTTGAACTTTTACTTGGCATTGTTTGTTTGCAAAGTTATGAAGTTAAGGAACTCGGTTCGGGAGCTAGTAGGTATAAGATATCTTCCGAACGATCAAACATCTTGTAGTTTTTGGTCTCCTGCTCGAGTAGGTAATTTTGGGCGCCCTAATTTATATTTTACTAGCTGCGACCCGCAGCTTCAACCGCGTGCAAAACTTGCCACTGCCGTTCAAAATGATCCTTTCTTAACCATTAAGGTATGTTTCCTCTAAATATCAAATTTCTAGGTAAGTTAAGGCTATAAGGTGTCTGTCAGTCAGTCAGTTATGACTGTTTTATTATTATAGGTATATAGAAAGAAAAGGTTATCTATATAGAAAGAAAATAACATAGATACTTGAATAATATATTTATTGAAATGACATTGTTATTATTACTCGTATCTAGATCATATAAATTAAAAATCTTTATTATGTGTCTCAATATAGTATACGGTTGCCTGGAAGAGATCGCTGCTTAGCGATAAGGCCGCCGTTTGAACTATATTTTTATGTTTATTTTTGTTTGTAAGTGTTTCATTTGGTGCAATAAAGTGTTATCTATCTATCTATCTAGACCAGATGATAAATATCACTTTGCAAATGTACTCATTGATAATTAAAGAGATGATCGATAAGTAAGTATGAGTTCTAGTCTAGCTGATACATCTTATACATAATTTTCATACAATATCAAAACTAGGCATGACTAGAACTACATTAATAAGATAATGGTTTATCAATTAGATCTGTAACAGTAGTTTATCAAGCACACGTGGTATTGCTTTACTGCAGGTTTATTAAATTTATAAAGTAAAGCAATCATAAATAAATAGAAATGTTTAGAAGTCAATTTTTCGCCCGACTATGCGGAGGGTATTATTTTATCAGCCTATGTATGTTTGTTCCTTGGTGGCACTAAATAGATCACACGCGTGGGCCGATTTTGATGATGCTTACGTCAATCGTAACACATTATAGTAATCAAAATTCAATAGGGCGCCAACCAGACGCCATATTGTTGAAATAATTAAATGAAAGTCGACGAACTTAGGGTGGAGTTGACCGACTTCTACTTGACCGATGATTTGGTAATCGGCCGGTGAAATACCAAACGTCGTTTAAACAACCGCTTAAATGTTTACTGTTCACCACGCAAATTTGAACCGTACTTAATAAATCGGACGATCACCAACCGTTCAGAGTGAAAGAACGAACGTTTTAAGGCATCGCAATAACGAAGTCACTGTGTCATATCTATTCAACACGATGAAAGGTGGCGTCCGAGTTTAGAAGTATAAAATAAAATGAAGTCAACTTGAAAAGTACAATAAAACGTACTGGGGAAGCTATACTGTAGTTCTAAATTTGGGTAGGTATTAACTTTTTCTGCCTGCACCATGTGGCCTGCACGTGTTGATTGTTTGAATTCGTTTACGTTTGTGATTTGTTTGACTTTATCTTTTGTTTGTTGTCAAGTTCAGTTGCTGAATGGAGAGCAAAAAAAAAGCGCAAAAAAAAACTTATCATCTATTAATTGCAGTACGTCCAGTGCAGAAGTTTTAGACAAACGGAATCTAGTTTTAAAAGATTCTTCATCATAATCTTCAAAATAATTACGATGCACTTGAAAAACTCTTGGTCTTCTAATTTTCCTTTCTAAGTTGTCTAAATTTCCAAGGAAGTCCAGGTAATGGTCCTGATATTTATCTACCATAACATTAAACACAAGAACACAACGAAAAATATCCAAATAAACTAAAAATAATGTTGACACAAATGCACAGTACGTCAAAATGAGGTAAACCGACGGTTAAACGATGTCGCCGAGCTCGGTTACATAAATCGGCCGTTCAAGGGCTGTGATCATTGGTTAGGGCGTGGTGAACACTAAAATTTGAATAACCAGCCGTTTAATTGTTAAACAGCCGTTTTAATAGTCGGTGAACTCCACCCTTAGTGGGGTATCATTGAATAGGTATTTGAAAATCAGCTTTAGGTTTCTGTTATAATTTTTCATTTCGAATCTATAACGATACCATTTAGGATCTATAACGATTTAAAGTTAGTCAGGTTTTTTTCATTTTTCGTAAATTTTCTTGTTTATGACAGACTACGCAAGCGTTTGACCACGACCTCACCGGAAGTAAAGAGACGATGCGGCTGATGCTGTAGCACGCTTGTCTAGTAAACGTATGTATTTTAACAAAAAATACATGACACCGTAGTGAACGCGTTTTTTTTGTTCCATTCATTAACAGTCTGCATAGATGTTCCACCGTAGCATCGTCGCCCCTATTGATCTGATTTTGAATCGATTCGTCCTCATTGCTACGGTTGCCTGAAAGAGATTGCTGCTTGGTGATAAGGCCGCCGATTGTTCTAAGTTAAGACTTGTTTATTGTATTATCAGTTCCTTTCTTGTGCAATAAAGAGTATCTATCTATCATAGGTGTTTTTTGCTAAGTCAAAGCAAATGTAGGGTTATAAAAAAGGATTAACAAGAAAGGGGATTATGAAAACTAGGAAGAAAAAGCTTTTGTCTTTAAATCCTTTATAACTATAATCTGTTCCAAAAGCAGGGAAATAAAATAAATTTTGCGATTAGCAACGTTAATAACATTTCACAAAGCGCAATTTCTATTACAATTAGTATGAAGTTAAGACATTTTTGCAAAAACTTTTTATTCGACAGTGAATCTTATTCTCGGTAGGGTTAAGTTGACATGCGGTGAATATCTCTCCGCATTTGGAATAGAGCACGTTGATATTTTCATGCGTAAGCACATTGTCAGCAAAACAACAGCAACCTGAATGTCTGTTTATCTTCATCTATTGCACACTGTGCTTCGAAAGGCAATATTGCAAGTTAAATACCAAGACTGTCGGCTGGCAATCACACACTGAAATAGTGTAATAAGATAAAGCGGATTTTAATAGTATATTTGCAGGTGCACACTGCACACCTACAGCTGTGGCGAAATGATTTACTAATGTCGCTGTCCGTCAGGTGAGATCGTGGTCAAACGATTGCCTAGGAAGAAAAATAATAAAATAAACGTGTTTATGAAACTGGCTGTGGTCACAGTATAAATAATAGTCTGTTAACAATGATACGACCGACTCAAGAAATATGAATCTATGTAACTGCGTGATCTATCTATATCTATCTATACTTATAATAAAGCAATATGAACGAAAAAGTCTGTACAAAGAAGATAATAAACAAAAATATGGTCTAGGGTAGGGTACTTAAAATAAGCTAATGAAAAAGTTTTTATTAAATCGTTTCTTTCTTGTTTGTCTGTATGTTTGTTATAGCATCACGTAAAAACTACTGGACCGATTGTGATGCGGTTTTCACATTAGATAGATTAGGGTTTGACTTAAAAACTATGATACTTCATCTGATGATTAGATGCCGAGTAATCGATAAAAAACTATTTGACGGCTGACCGAAATTTGAAGATATGTAGTATATTGTACTATATAAAAGTACTTTTGGTCCTGGAATAAGACATATGGGCTACTTTTAAATGAAACGACCACGCGGTTACAGCTAGTACAAATAATAAAACTGTAACAGGTCCAATTCTGTACATTGAAGATATTTAGATATTTTGGAGGTTGTTCTATATTTGAGACTGAAGCCAAAACTGTTTTAATTTTCATTTTTGTTTGTCTGTCTGTATGCATTTTGGTCGCGCATCACGCCGAAGCTACTAAATAACTCGATTTGAGTTCATACTACGAGGTAGGACATTAGATACTTTTCATCCTGAAAAATTAAAGTTTTCTCGCAGGATAGGGGTTGAAAGTTATTTAAAAGAACACGTATCACGCTGAAACTACTGGACGGATTTTGATGCAACTTTTCACATTCATAGTTTTTATGATGGGTTAACATTGAGGATATTTTTTATCCCTTAAAAATAAAGGTTCCTGCGGGATAGGGGCCCAAAGTTATGTATTTACAATAAAATACTTTGACTTTGACTTTATTAATTTTGAAGTAATAAATATAATATAATAAAATGAAATAAAGCTGCTGTAGCAAAAAATTGAAGCTTTGATTTTGTTTCCCGTTATAATATTATTATTATTATCTGGGGCCGCCCGCCCAAAGCCCGCGCGACGGACTGCGTGCCGCCACAGAATTTATTAATAGATGTTAGATAGACAGGAAAATATGACACAGAGTACAGGCAAGGGAGAGGGTAATTTATCGAAAGTATTTTAGTTTTTTAATTAGATTCGTTAGTTGGTTTGGTTTAGATTTGTTTGTTTGCTTTATTTGAAGATCTTAGGTAGATGTTAGATACCTAAGTAAGTATTATTAGTTTCCAGGTCGAGATAATAATGAGTAGGTAGGTTACCTACTCAGCGAAAGTAATTTTAGCTTAGAATTTTATATCTGGATTAGTTAAGTTTGTTTGTGATATATTTATTAGGAGTTGGTATTCAAGTTTTCCGGTTTATAGTTACTTCCGTAGTGCACCTCTAGGATCCTCAAGGAATATTACCTCCAAATCTCTAAGTCCACCGGTTTAGGCTGTGTGTTGTCAGTCAGTAGGTATGTCACGGCACTGTTTTATAGGCAATTTAATTAAACACATATTTTTATTATTCTGCCCAATAGATGAAGGGCATTATTCATAAAGCCTTGTCAACTAATTTCTTTCAATAGTTATTATCATATTTCCCTTCCATATTGAGCAGTTTTCAAACTGTCCGGGCATCTATCTATTTAAATGCTTATAATAAAGCAGTTAGTAACAAAAAGTCTGTACAAAGAAGATAATAAAAAAATGATCTAGGATAAAATAAACAAGTGAACAAGTTCTTTATCATGTGTTTGTTCGCGTATCGTGAAAAAACTAGGGTTTGACTTTTAAAACTGGTGTACTTGGTATCTCAATCCGATGAATAGCATCCGAGCAATCGATAAAAGCTATTTGAAGAATGAACAAATTTTGATGAAGTGTATAGTATATTGTACTTTATAGACACTTTTGGTAATGCAATAACACATAGTTTCTTTTTACCCAGTAAAATTACCAGGCGGGCAAAGCCGCGGGCACAGCTAGTTATTAATAAAACGAGTGAGCCTGAGGTGTGTTCCCGAACCTTGTACACACGAAAACTAAAACAAAAGCGCTGAAGACGCACAAAGCAAAATCAGCAAAATTGTTTTTTTGTGATCTTTACTTCGGTATAACTCGCGATTTACATAGGGTACTTTATTGATTTGGGTGGTGTCGTAAAGATCTCGTAGATAACATATAATTCAATTTGAAAAAAGTGTATAATAAGTCTAGGTAAGACTAAGTAAATTAAAAAAAAACGGGCTGGAAAATTCATCAAAATCACAAGTGGCTGCAGCGCCCGGAAAGTCCATACAGAATAGGCACATTGTTGGAAAGAATAATTTCTGGAGCTCACAACAGTACCCTAAAATACAGCACAGAGCGAACGAGAGGGTTCCAGGACCGGATCAAATTGTACGTGGTGAAATCGTTTCACGACTAACAAACGGCCGTGCGCCCCGACACAGCCCTACCCGGTATTTGTACACGACTGCCCAAAAAAGGAGTGTAATGTTTTCAGGGTTCATATATGTATGTGAGTTTTTTTGTTCCACCGTAACTTACAAATACCTGAACAAATCTAGATATATAGGATATCGTTAGAATCCTTACATCCCCCGATTAACAAAGGCTTTCTTTTTTTTTTTTAAACATTCAATATGGCTCCATTTCAAATTCGAAACAAAAAACTTCTACAATATGGGTATCAAATTGAAGGCATTGATAAGCACATTCCAAAAGTATATAATTTAAAGCAAAAGCTCATTTTTGGCAGGGCAGGCGTATTTTTTTAGCTTTAAAGCTAGTTATTGTACATTTTTGGAGGAAGTACCCACCCACCTCGTTCAAAAATCCCTAAAAAAGACTAAAAAATTCTAAAAATTCGTTAGACCTGTACACCTGTATGTTTCGTCCAAATCGGTTGTAAAATACCACCTGTGGAAGAATACCAACATAATGACACACAAAAGCAAATTGGTTGTACTTGAAACAGAGACATGAGCTGGTGAACAATTAACTTACAAACAATATATACCTAGTTATATGTACCACAAACCCACCGTTGTTTACCGAAGTCCATTTGCGGCATATTTAATCATACAAGTAGGTACTTCCTTTGATTGTGAAAGTACAAATTAAGCACTTTTTGTACTTATGTTGTTTTTCTATGAATAATGCGCAGTAGAGGTACTCTACATGTTGATTTGAATTAATTGCGCATAACTGAATAAGCATTTATGTACTTAGATGTTTTTCTCGCTAAAGTATGAGAAATGTAACTACTTAGTTGTTATTTCAAATGAAGAATGTACTAGAAATCGCCTACGCATTTATAAAACTTATATAAAAAAGTTACTAAGTACAAATTGTCATTATTTTATCTTCGCTTGAATTGTACGGTCAAAAGTAAGACCAATAAAATTAACTTCAAATTTAATTTGTTGTTTATTTTATTAAAATTTTGGCTCCGTCCAATATGTCTGGCGCAGCCGGTTGTATTTTTTTTAAAGTCGTGGAAATTTAATTTGTCCGGCGCTTACTTCAACAATTGTGAAATATAATTTGTCTGGCGCAACCTACATATTTGGTGCAGCTGTCCTGAATAACTTCAGTGTGTTCCTGACAAATCCACGGAAAAAATACTCGAACCAAACAAATACGACTGTATTGGAAAAAGGAGTTGAGAAACAATTCAGCGAGTGGAATAATCACCGAGGCATGGGATCGAGCGGTTTTAAGTGAGTCAAAAATCATTCACTTTCCGTATTCTTGCCCTGCTATTCGACCCTTAGTGTTTTTGGACTAACATTGCCAATACACTTGTTATTTTTGATTTATTGTATGCGTATTTATGATTAAAATGTGAATTTATTGATTTTATGTGTCTGTATTGATTTTATTGTGAATGTATTGACGTTTTATGCGTTGTTATTGAATTGTATGTGAATTTATTGATTTTTTATGCGTTTTTATTGAATTTTGTGTGAATTTATTGATCTTTATGTCTTTATTGAATGTTCATGTGGATTTATTGAGTTTTATGTGAATTTATTGAGTTTTATGTAAATTTATTGAGTTTTATGTGCTTTTATTGATTTTTGAAGTGTTTTTATTGAACTTTTATGTGCTTTTCCTTAATTATATTTTGAATTTTTGTGTTTTATGTGTTATATTGTACAAACGCATACTCAATTTTGATAATTTGAATTTATTTTAAATAATAATTTAAAATGGAACCTATGAGGATTATAACGAATGAAATTGTGAAATTGATTCCTAAATTTGATGGGAATGAAAAATTATTAAATTAATTTATTTCAAAATGTGAATATGTGCGTAGCTTAAGTGGAACCGAAATTACTGCAGTACATGAGTTATATTTATTTCATGTTATTTTAAGTAGACTTATAGGCAGAACAGCCTCATTATTAAGTGAACGTAGCGATATTACAACATGGATACAATTGAAAAATCTTTTTATCAACATTTTGGCCACCCAAGGTCAGAACAATGTATTGGTATTGAACTTGAAAGCTTAAAATTAAAAATGACGAATCCTACATCGATTTCTGCCACCGTATTCAAAATGTGAGAAGTTCTTTGATTGCAAAAGTGAATTTAATTGAAGACTCGGGAGTTAGAGCAGCCAAGGCTATAATTTATAATAGCACTGCATTAAATGTATTTATGTACAATTTATCTGAAGATTTACTTCGATTTATGCGTCTGAAAAGTTGCGTTACTTTAGAACAAGCTCTAAGTGTTGTGATGGAAGAGGTGAATTTCCAAACACAAAATCAACTGAAAAATAAAAAAAATATTACTCATAAACCATTTGAGAATAAACCAGCTTTTATTCCTCAACAAAATCAATTTAAATTTGGCATCCCACAAAGGCCAACATTTAATAATAATCCTCCAAATATATATTATACAACCTCAAGGTTACAAGCCTACATAGGCAAAATAATCATTTTGTGCCACAAAATAATTTTAAATTTGGTAATGCAAATAAACCGCAAGTAAATAATTACAAAGCTTCAGGGTTTTTCAAACGACAACTCTATCATAAATTTAATTTTGGTATTTCTCAAAATAAAACAACTGATTTGAATGATAAAGATGTGACAATGAGAACGGTACCACAAAAGCCAAACCATCTTTACGTAATAAACGAAGATAATAAAAATAATAATAAAATGACTATTCCAAATAAGGAAATTTTTTATATGAGGGCCTCAAAAGAGCATCCTCCGATATAGAAACTATAAATTTAAATTGTAACTTATTTAAAATTACCAAGTCTAAATTTTAAAAATCTGAACTCCAAATTTTTAATTGACACAGGGAGTAATCGTTCTTTTATTAATCCAGAATTAGCAGATAAATATTTTAAAGATTTCAAATATCAAGAAACATTTCAAGTCGTAAGTACACATGGTACAAGTACTCATCATGAAGTAATTTTTATACCATTACCTGATGAATTTAAAAATGATAATTGGTACAAATTTTATATTTATACAGTTGATGGAAGATACGACGGTTTAATAGGAACAGAATTATTATTATAATTACTAGGAGCTGGTATTGATATGAAAAATCAACGTCTTCTAACACCTGAAACTGCAATTCCTATTAATTATAATCCACCTTACGAGATAAAACTTATTCCTCGATGTGAAATGAAAGTTAAAGTTTCAGTAATTCTTACATCAGACTCAGGAATTTTAAACTTTCATGAATTTTGTCCTGGCGTTAGAATGCCATCAGCGATAGTAAATTGTAAAAATTCATTTGCTGAAACTATAATACAAAATACTACAAATACTCTACAAACGATTACTTTTAATGAACCTCTTAATGTTGAAAAAATTTATTTTGATGAAATACAAGTACATAATATAGTTGAAAAAATGGAAACAGATTGTGAATTAGACGAAATATTGTCAGAAAATCTAACAAAACTGACATTAAATCATATGAATGAAGAAGAAAGAAATGCAATTTTTAAATTATGCAATCAATATAAAGATATTTCTATTGTGAAAAATTACCCCTTTCATTTACTAATGATGTTAAACATAAAATAAGAACTACTAATGAGGATCCAATATATATTCGACCTTATAGGCACCCCCTAAAACAATTAATGATGAAATAAACAACCAAGTTGAAAAGTTATTAAAAGATAACATAATTCAAGAATCATATTCACCATGGAACTTTCCAGTTCATATAGTTCCAAAAAAAAGACGCATCTGGTAAAAATAAATATAGAATGGTAATTGATTATAGACGATTAAATGATATAACTACGGATGATAAATATCCTTTACCAAATATAACAGATTTATTTGATAAATTGGGAATTTCCACTTATTTTTCAACTCTAGATTTAGCAAGTGGATATCATCAAATCGAAATGGATAAAAATGATAGACAGAAAACAGCTTTTAGTACTCAGTCTGGACATTATGAATTTTTAAGAATGCCTTTTGGTTTAAAAACAGCCCCAGCTACATTCCAAAGAACAATGGATAATGTACTGCGTGGACTACAAGGTATTCATTGTCTTGTTTATGTAAACGACATAATTATATACTCATCCAGTTTACGAGAACATATAAATAAACTTAAAAAAATAATTTAACAGTTGAGAAAAACAAATTTAAAAGTTCAACTTGATAAATCAGAATTTTTGCGAAAAGAAGTCTTATATCTTGGACATTCAATTACTAAAATGCTTTGAAACCTAATAATTATAAAATAAAAGCAGTATTAAATTTTCCTTTGCCTAAAACGCAAACAGAAATTAAAAGCTTTTTAGGATTGGTTGGATATTACAGAAAATTTATAAAAGACTTTGCGAAGTTAACAAAGCCTCTTACTAAATGTTTAAAGAAAAATCAAAAAGTAATAATAAATGAAGAATATGTATCGTCATTTGAAAAATGTAAAGAATTATTAACAAATGCACCACTTTTACAATTTCCTGATTTTGAAAAACCTTTTATTTTAACTACGGACGCATCAAATTATGCAATCAGTGCAGTACTTTCTCAAGGAACTGTTGGTAGTGATAAACCTATTGCATATGCAAGTAGAACACTCAATAGTGCAGAAATACGTTATAGTACTATGGAAAAAGAACTCCTTGCCATTGTATGGGCAACAAAACATTTTAGACCTTATTTATATGGTAAAAAGTTTTATATTTATACAGATCATAGACCACTAGCATGGTTGAATTCAATAAATGAACCAAATAGTAAATTGACACGATGGAAATTACGATTAGCTGAATTTGATTTTGAAATAACATATAAAAGTGGGAAAAAAAATAAAAATGCGGACGCTTTATCGAGATTAAAAGTAAATGCACTAGGAGATGATGATAATCTCTCAATGAAAGTTAATATTAATAAAAAAGAAAACAAATTAACAAATAAAATTTCCAAAAAAAGGAAAACAAATAAGATCAACTTCTCCAATTACAATATCTTCTGATTCAGAAAAAACTTTAAGTATTTCTAGAAGGTCACCTTATTCAATACCTTCATTTGATAGTAGTACAATTACAGTATCTGATATTCCTGAAAATTCTAGTAATGAAAGAGCACATTCTCATGAAAATATGGATATGGAAAGCATACCTATTTTACATGAAGCAATTTATACAAAACCAAATCAAATATTAATTTACTCGTGAAATTTAAATAACATGTGTGTAAAAGATATTTCAAGAAATAAACAAAAAGTTTTAAATGTACATATGCCAATAAATAATACAAATTTAGTAAAAGAATTTTTAAAAGGTTACATAAGACCTAAAATTAAATATTTTATATATTTTGAAGAAGAAGCACACAGAAAAGATTTTACTTCAGTTGTCACTACTTTATTTAAAAAGGATTCAGTAAAATTATTTGAATGCACATTAAGAGTAGTATATGTCGAAGATGAAAACGAACAACGTGAAATAATTTTAAAATATCATGAAGGAAAAACAAGTTATAGAGGTATAAAAGAAACACTGGCACATTTAAAAAGAACATATTATTGGAATAATATGGATCAAACAGTTGCAAGCGTTATAAATTCTTGTCAATTATGTAAACGTATGAAATATGATCGTAAACCAATTAAACCTGAATTGCAATTAACACAAACCCAAATAAAACCCTTTCAAGAAATATTTATAGATACTTTCACTATTGAAAATTAATCATTTTTGACCATAATTGATGCATTCAGCAAGTTAGGTCAACCAATTGAAATAAATATAAAGTCTACCCCTGAAATAATAAGAGCATTAATAAAATATTTTTCATATTATGGAATACCAAGTAAAATTAGTTCAGACCCAGGTTCTGAATTTAATAATACTTTAATGAAAGAAATGTAAATTTTTTATAACATAGATTTACATATAGGAACGCCACATAATCTAAATTCAATGGGATTAATTGAAAGGTTTCATTCAACAATTATAGAAATTTATAGACTTGCTAAATATGAGCAAAAATCTACTGATGCCGCATCTATAATGACATATCGATGGCTTAATCTGCAAACTGGTCAACTCCATTTGTGACCCAAAATCATGTTTTGGCGTCTAACAATGCGTGTGGTTGTCATCTACAGTAAGCAAAATCAAAACAACTCCTAGCTTTTAAAATTAAGCAGAAAACGGCGGACACGTAAATAGGTCAACTCCCAACACTAGCATAGCAACACCGAAAAGTGGCTAACTTCAGGGCCGACCGCCATTTTGTATCAGACAGCGTGCAAGAAGACCGCGTTTGAGATAATATATTATTTTTCTCTTTTACTGCGTAAATATCGTATAATTTACTTAGAAAATAAGTCATGGAATTCCTGGTAAGTGCCTGTAACTAACTAATGTTTAATTCTTATGTATACTCAAAAGAATAATTTGTCTTAATCTATAAAAGTGAGCAACGGAGTTGGCCGTTTTTCAATGTTACAAATTGGTACTTGATTTGGGAGTTACCAGTTTTGTATTTTTAGAGAAATTATTTGTTCGACATTTTTGTACTGTGATGTGTGTGTTTTGATGTCATTATTTTTAACCCTCGACGTAAAAAGAGGGATGTTATAAGTTTGAAGCATTTGTACATCTTGTGGATATGTGTGTGTGTTTTTGTGTGCGTGTGTCTCGTTGCATCGTAACTCCAAAACGGCTGAACCGTTTTCAATGCTGTTTGGTATATTTAAAACCAGGCAGTTGCGTGACAGTTTTAGCAATGGTTGATAAACATCTGATCAGCCGTTTCCAAGATAATCAGGTTTAAGCATAGCCCATGTACTGATCTCGCCAAAATATAATAGATGCGTCGGGTTTAAACACAAATATTTATAAGGCGATGTAGGGAAAGAGGGAAGGGGTTACCTCACTAATTTAAGTATTATCGATTCCTACTTCGTTTTTGTTTTTAGAATTTTATTGTTATTACAGATAAAGAGGGCGAGGGTGAAAAGAATGATTGAAGCTGCTTGTAAGCAAAACAATAAAAATGAAATAATTCTTACAAAATAATCTATTGAAAATATGCCTGTTATACTGGCTGTTGGTACGGCAACATCTGATGCTGTTACTGAAGTGATCGTGGATATCGAGCCACTAGCTGATAGTGCGTCAACATCTCATGCTCTTACAGAGATGACCACGGAAATTGAGCCACTAGCTGATGGTGCGTCAACAAGTGATGCTCTTACAGAGATGATCATGGAAAATGAGTCACTAGCTGATGGTGCGTCAATATCTCATGCTCTTACAGAGATGATCACGGAAATTGAGCCACTAGCTGATGGTGCGTCAACATCTGATGCTCTTTCAGAGATGTTCACGGAAGTTGATCCACTAGTTGATGGTACTTCAACATCTCATGCTCTTACAGAGATTATCACGAAAATTGAGCTACTAGCTGATGGGTCGTCACTATTTCCCAGCCTGTTAACATCAATTAATGATGAATGCATAGAATCGTCAAGACTAGCTACATTATCACAGAGTACATCACGTCGTGATAACAATGCTAGCTTGATAGACAACTATATAAGCTATGATAGCGACTGCAATAATAAACAGCTTGTACCCTATTCTGAGCACTCCGATTCTAACAGTGATGAAGAAGTAAGGAGAGTTAAGAAAAGAAAAACGTGTCAAGTAAATAAAGCTACCTGGAATGAACAAAAAAATAAGCTTAATAGAGAAAAGGGGAGGCAGTATACTGGGCGTAAAAAAGTTGACGGAAAATGGGAAAAAAACACAAAAAAAAAAAAAAGTACTTAAACCTCGATGCAAATGTACGACGAATGAAAAAAGTTCTTTAAAATGCAGTGCAATTTCAGACGACGAAAGAAAATTAATATTTGAAATGTTTTGGGGGATGACTTGGGGAGAAAAGGTTTTCGTGAATGGTCTTGTACAAGAAATACCTACAAAACGGCCAAGAGATAGAAAAAATCCATCTTCTACAAAAAGAAACAGCATTATGATATATAACTTGCATTTAAATGACGAACGCCGTGTCCCTTACACTGCAAAACGATGTTTCAAAACACTTTGTGTATTACCAAAATGACCATCTGGAACTGGAAAAAAGGCAAAAAGAATACCTTTCACAATGAAGATTAAAATAAATCGGCCAGAAAAAAACCCCACGAAGCAGAAGTGGAATCACTTAAAGAGTTTTTGAACAATATACCAAAAATGGAATCCCACTATTGCCGCAAGACTACGTCCAAGCTTTATTTATTACCGGAATGGACATCTAAAAAAGCTTTGTACAATTTCTACGAATCAGACTGGTGCACGTCGCGGAACATTAAACCACTGTCAATTGCAAAATTCAGCAATACATTAGAAATTGAAAACATATCACTGTTCAAGCCGAAAAAAGATGAGTGTGAAAAGTGCCTCTCTCATAAACTTGGAAACATACCTGAAATAGAACATAAAGAGCACATAGAAAGAAAGACTGAAGCCCGTATTGAAAAAGAAAATGATAAAATGACAGAAGAGTTTGTATTTACAATGGACACAAGCGGTTTTACTTGCACCTAAATCTAATCTTTAATTATCTACTTTTACCTTTTCTTTGTTTTCCTTTTCTATTGTTCCTACTTAATTTTTCTAAATATTTGTATCTTTTATTTTTGTGTGTGTCGAATAAATGTATTTTCTTTCTTTTCTTTTCTTTCTTTCTAATGTTTCATCTCTTTATTATAAGACGAAGCTATGCACACACAATTTATGTGTATTCAATTTGAAAAATAGAGATGGATATTGCTATCTATGGAATGAGACGGAAGGTGGGCTGTCCTCTGACAACTACGCTACTATAATTGTTAAGTTTATAACGGAGAAACTTCTGCCGAACATACACCAATATCCTGGAAAGGATATTAAAATTATATTTTAGAGCGATGGATGTACGGCCCAAAACAGGAACGTAGTATTGGCAAATGCTCTGCTGAATGTGGCAACTTTAAACAACATCACAATTGAGCAAAAGTATCTGGAGGTTGGCCACACCCAAATGGAGGCTGACTCGATGCATGCTACCATAAAGAGGAAGCTAAAAAATAAAGTTATTCATGTACCAGCTGAATATGTAGGAGTTTGTCTTAGTGCACGCACATCCTAAGCCCTACAATGTATCCTACCTAACACACGAATTCTTTAAATCTTTTGGAAGTCTACAGTTCTACAAATCAATAAGACCAGGAAAAGCGACAGGTGACGCCAAGGTACCTCCGACTTTAATCATATTTTGTGTTATTATTTAATCCCATTTGTCGCAGTCTTTTTTTTCTGGAATCAAATCAGTAACGTGAAGGATAAAAAACACATTTTACTGTGCAATTCATTAATATATTGTTGATATTTAGGTCACTGATATTCGTGCGCTGTAATATAAAAAAGGGAACGTATACTTTAAGTTCAGATTTACAGATGAATGGCAGTTACTGCCACAACGATGTGATAAAAATATCACACCTAAATCGATTGAAAGCTTACCGCATCTTCATAAAAGTAGGCTTAAAATTAAAAGTCGTAAGTTCAAAGACCTCCAGGAATTAAAAACAACCCTTCCAGCGGACTACAGGGACTTTTATGATAACGTACCACATGAATGAAGACTGATAAAAAATAAAACAATATTTTATGTCATAAATATAGTGTTTTTCTCTCTTATTTCTCGATGCTCTGCTTAGCTTGGGGCTAGATGATGCTGTGTTGATTGTCCAGCATTATTTATTTATTTATTTATTTTACACACTTGCTCTAAGGGATTCACAAAAAAATATACAATTGATTCTATGATTATAGCAGTAACGCACTGCTTAGCGAGAACATATATAATATTTTTCTAAAGGAAAAATTTGAATCACGGTCGGGGTTCGAACCAGCATCATTCCGTAGTTCTGCGTGGTACATGCCTTTAACCAATGTCGGCTACCGTAACAAGTGACTCATCATTCAAATTTATTTATTAGCTTTCACTTATTTTGTCTTACGTCAGAGGTACGGACTGATGTGGGTTCGATCCTCGCCCGTGATTCAAATTTTTCCTTTAGAAAAATATTATATAAAATAAAACAACTCCGTTTATTTTTTTTTAATAAAAATTGCAATTAGGCTAACTCCAAAAATCTATTTTTAAGTAAAATTAATCATGTTTTTTTTATAAATCTTAGTAAATTACATTAGAAAAACAAAAAGGTACCAAATAGATTTTTGGAATCTGGATATTGTAAATAATTAATTTTTTATTAAGTTTTTTGCTCTCCTGTAAAATTGGACAAAACGGATTTGGCCGAATTGCAGATTAAGCCATCGATATGCAGTATTGTCATATAATCAAACGATACATTCGACAACAAATCTAACACCATTTGAAGTAGTATTTGGACATACGGATTCAAGTAGAATGTTTGCTGTAAACTTTGATAAATATGTTACTCATCAATTAGTTAAAGAGCACGCACAAAGAACAAAATATCTTTATAAATATCTAACGGAAAAGTTAGTTGAAAAGAAAGAAAGAATTAAAGAAAAACGAGGCGGAGAAAATAAATTTAATATAAAAGTAGGCGATAAAGTTTTTATAAAAGGAGTTAATACTAGGCGAAGTAAAGATAGTCCTAGATATCAAAAAGTACAAGTGACAGGAGAAATAATACGTAATACTATCCCTGTAAAAATAAGTGGTCGTAAAACTAAGGTTCCAATAAAAGATATTAAACGTCCACAGATTCATCATCCTGACACTGATGACCCAAGGACTAGCTATTCAGCTACAAAGGATTGAAAATAATCCTGGAATATTGCCTGTTAAAAAAGGAAATGCAATTTTGGAATATGATAAATGGAAGTTAATTAAGGTATTAGACTTAAGTTTAATTAAAGATGATTTATATTTTAACACAAATAAGTTGAAAGATTTAAACATATATTTAAAAGATAAAGTTAATTATACGATTAATTTTAATGATGATATAAGGTATGAGCAATTAGTCCCAACTTTACGTGTTAAAAGAGGACTTATAAATCCTTTAGGATCAATAAATAAATTGATAACTGGAAATATGGATAATGATGACGCAATCAAATATGATGAATTAATTAATCAAATTAAAACTACGCAAGATGCTATTTCAAAGAAAGTTACTTTGGTTGCAGAAATGGTTGATGGTTTTGTAAATTTTACTTATACTTCTTATTATAGTTTTATACAATTTGAGAATAATGTAATTAATATAGAGAAAGCATTGAATAGAAGTAAAATAAATTATTTTTAAAATAAAGTATCTCATGCTTATAGTTTGATAACTCATAATTTTCAAATAATTCTTTCTAAGTTAGATGAGATTGATACAGCAATCGCATTAAGTAAAAATAATATATTACATAGATCAATAATTGATACTAATGAATTATTTGAATTGTTAAAAAATATTGAGAGAACAGATAAGTTAATTTTCCCTGTTAATTATGAAAATTTCGTTAATATAGAGCAAAATATAGAGATAAAAGCTTATATTAAGGGTAGGCAAATTACATTTGTACTGGCAATTCCAATTGTACGAAAAAACACTTACAAATATTACCAGTTATTCCCCTTACCTGTCTTTGATACTTTTAATAATATTACATCCTTGATATTTCCTAAATATCCTTTTATCCTCGTGAAGGATTTGAACTCTATCACATTGCTCTCCAAGCCATGCGACGAGATTGATGAGAAATTATTTCTTTGTAAAGAAAGTTGTGCAGTCGTATTGGAACAAGATAAATGTATAACTGATTTAATGAAATTTACGTTGAATATTACATCGTGTTCTCCAATTTTAATCGAAACTTCAGAGATAAAAGTTCAACAAATTGAAATGAACATATGGATAATTTTTGCAAGTTACCAAACGTACTTGACAAAAACCTGTGAAAATGAGAGTACTCGAGAGAAAATCCTTGGTATTTATATTTTAACTTTGGACGATAATTGTAAAATACAAGTTGAAGATATTACGTTATAAGATTTACGTCTACGGAAGAAATTGTTCAGAGGAATGAACTTACATATTCCTAAACTACCATTGATAAATTTACCAAGTGTTCCAGTTACAAATAATTTCAAAAGAAAACCTGTTAACTTAGATGAAGTAAACATGGAAAATCTACAAATAAAGAATTATATTTTGAAGAAAAGTAAAAACAGTGAATATAGTGAAATGAGTGAAATGGTCAATAAAGTGCAAATAAAAAGTGTTAATTTATGGACATTAATACTTTATATTATAATGATTTTTACTATTGTATACTTTATTATAAAATATAAAAATAAGATTTTGAAATTATGTAAAATTGAAAATAATCTGACTTCAGAAAATGATAATTTTCAATCTCAGGGTGGAGAAGTTATATGTACCACAAACCCACCGTTGTTTACCGAAATCCAATTGCGACATATTTAATCATACAAGTAGGTACTTCATTTGATTGTGAAAGTACAAATTAAGCACTTTTTGCACTTATGTTGTTTTTCTATGAATAATGCGCAGTAGAGGTACTCTACATGTTGATTTGAATTAATTGCGCATAACTGAATAAGCATTTATGTACTTAGATGTTTTTCTCGCTAAAGTATGAGAAATGTAACTACTTAGTTGTTATTGCAAATGAAGAATGTACTAGAAATCGCCTACGCATTTATAAAAGTTATATAAGGAAGTTACAAGTACAAATTGTCATTATTTTATCTTCGCTTGAATTGTACGGTCAAGAGTAAGACCAATAAAATTAACTTCAAATTTAATTTGTTGTTTATTTTATTAAGGCCGAGATATATGTGAATTGGCCTCAATTTGGGGACATTAAAACCTTTTTTCTCCGTAATCTTTATAGAAAAAACTTCAAATAAAATATATGTTAACTTACATCCTACAGAGCCGCTCCTCTTCAGCTTAAAAAATCGAAAATACAATTTTAAATATCAATAATAAATACGCAAAGTTTTTGTAGTTATTACCGTTTTACTTCTAAACTAACAATCACATATTTTTTTAATTTCCTTTAGCATATTCAATAATGAAACGCTGAGGGAACCTTGGAATTATTTTTGCAAATATCTATCCTAATTATTTTTAACAATTTTTTTACGTAATCTATACTCGCTAATCGCATGGGCAACCCCTCTGTCGCCCAGTAAATCAGTGCGGGACGAGACGTTGTGCTGAACGGACCTGCGACACTTTTCTCCGCAAAATGCACCTAATCTGTGGCTTGTCTTGCGCATAACCAATTTGGAAATCGTATATTATGTAAATTTTTAGTTGTAGGCGGGATTATTTGAGTGTGTAAATATAATAATAATGATAATTTTTTAGTTTTTTGTAATAAGGCTGTACATAATAGTATAGTCTTTTATTTTAGTTATTAATTTACCTATTCGTATTATAGTCATGATGACGATGATGATATTATAGTAATTATTATAGTCAATTACAGTCAGATTATAGTCATTATTATTTAATTAAGTATCAAATAATGTTTACCAATTATCTAAATAAATAGTACTGGTTCCTTATATATTATTTTTATTATTATAGTTAATTTTATTATACTCACATAATAGTAATTATTATTTTATTAAATTATTTAGTTCTATGCGTGAGTTTATGAAATAATAATATTTTTTCAATAACTAGTTTTTGGTTTCTGTATGATATGGTCACAATTCTATTGTCCCAATCAGGGCTTGATATTGGTACGAACAATACTAGTATCATAGCGGTAAATACCGGTATTTTCCATTTCGGTACTTGAATATCGATACCTAAGAACCGGTATTTTCCCCTCAAGGTACCGGTAGATAATTCAGGTTCTTATGCTACAATGCTAGAATGCCACCATACACTCGTGCTAACACAGCGGATGTCTACGGATTGCGACGTTGTGCCTTCACACGAACTATTTGAGTCACACAGTGTTCTATCACAGTGATAAAACTAATAATACATGACGCTTCACGGGATTTCAGCCTCAGATTTGACAATCACCACCACAAGTGCTTGTGGTGGTGATTGTCAAATCTGAATGAATTTTTGTTTTGAATGGTGAGACGAAAATACAAATCATGTGTATGATGATTAGGGAGTAGGGACTTTGTATTATTCATCTTAAACCTCATTGTTCATTATCAGTGCTAAAATTCTAAATTTAACCGAAAGTACTGTTTTTTTGAATACTTGACTCATCTTTCTTAAGATCTAAAATTTTGTCGATATTTTGCTTTCAAATCAGTTAAGATTCTAAATTGTTTTGAAACCCAAATATTGTAGATAGGTATTCCAATGTTTGGTGTGTTTAACGGTCGGATAATAATAATAATTCATATTTTTTTTAAATTAGATTCCTTGTCACTCTGAACTCCAGACTTTTGAAACATCAGAGATTGTAATTTATTGTATTTTGATGAAACATTATTTACTAAAAAACGCGCACTAATAGAGTAAATCGGATATATGTATTTTTTATTGGAAACAATTATTATTTTATACAAAAATTGATTTGATTAAAAAAAAAGATTATTTATATTTTCCGGTTTTCTCACACTACTATTGAAAAACTTCGTATAATGCGTGTGCGTAACAGATTATTACAAACTCATTGACCGAAGGCAATTCAGCTTGTGCTTACCAACGATTATTAATGTTTTATTCACCCCGATGCAATAATCATCATCATCATCATCTTATATCTGTGCCTATAGCTAGACCTAGGCCTCTTCTAATGCACGCCACTGAGCTCAGTCTTCAGCTCTCCTCATCCACTTTCTTACTTTTCGCAGCCCGTCAGTCCACCTGACCACAGGGCGTCCTACACTACGTTTGCCTAAACGTAGTCTCCACTCGAGTACTCGTCTACCCCAAAGGTTATTGGTTCTTTGGGAAATGTGACCAGCCCACTGCCACTTAGCTTGCTTACCCTTAGAGCTATGTCAGTTACCTTGGTTCTCCGTCGAATATCTTCATAACGAATCTTGTCCAGAGAATCTCTAAGCATAGTTTTCTCCATAAATTGCTGATCGACCTTGAATTTGTGGACTAGTTTGACCATGAGTGTCCACGTTTCGGCTCCGTAGGTTATGACTGGTAGGACGCACTGATTAAAGACTTTTGTCTTCAGGCACTGTGGTATGGACGACGAGAAGACTTGACGGAGCTTGCCGCAAGGTGCCCAACCTGGCTGAGTTTTTCTGTTGGATTCCTTCTCAAAGCTGTTTTTTTGGGAAATTATTGCAATTACCTTGGTACACATATCTCGGTAAACATATTGTCAATAGATAACACCACTTGACTGCAATCGTTTTCGGGTCAACAAGATAGGATAAACATGATCTTGGTCTTGTCTGTGTTCATTCCAAGACCGATGCGTCGAGAAGCGTCTACTGGGTTGGACAGCATACTTTGCCAGTCTTGCAGCGACTCCGCCATTAGGACGATATCATCGGCAAATTGTAAGTGTGAGATATTCTCCCAATTGGTATTAATAAGATATGTTTAAGATGCTGGATTGAAAAGGAATGGGCATTCCATTCCAATCCAGCATCTTTAACATATCTTCCAGGGCATTAGTGAACAGTTTTAGGGACATAACATCCCCCTGTCTCACACTCCTGTCAGTTGGATATGCTTAGACTGCTGGTTTTGCACTTGAACCCTCATAGTTTCGGCGTCATACAGCATTTCGATGTATCTTTGCAGCGGTGTCAATCCACTTGACACCGCTGCAAAGAATCCAGAACCGCCCATGTTTCAATGGAGTTAAAGGCCTTCTCATAAGCCACAAAAGCAAGACACAGGGGCTGGTTATACTCTTCAGACTTCTATATAACCTGCCTCCCTGAGTGTATGTGGTCTATGGTGATAAATCCTCCACGAAACCCGGCCTATTCAGGAGACTGGATCAAGTCTTCTAGCGAGACGATTTGAGATGTCCCTCGGAAACAACTTATAGACGTAGCTCAAGAGTGAAGCAGGTCATTAGTTCTTTAAAAGAGTTTTATACCCTGTATTAAAGGATAGTACTACCAAACTCCTGCTCCACACCTCTGGAGTTCTCCCACTGTTAAGAACGATGCTAAATAACCCCAGAAGCTCCCAAAGTACGGACTTACGCCCTGCTTTTAAAAGTTCCTAAGTTATACCATCCTCACCGTGGGGGCCTTTCGATTCTTAAGTTGTTTGAACGCCATCTCAATCTCGTCTAAGCTGACGTTGGGCAGTTTGTCAGTGTAGTGGCGGGTCAGTATTGCGATGCAATAATATAGATAGATAGATAGATAGATAAACGCTTTATTGCACACCAAATAAATCAAACACAAGAATAAACATTTAACTTAAATAGAGTACAATGGGCGGTCTTATCGCTTAAAGCGATTTCTTAAAGACAACCGTTGAATGGAGAGGAATTAATTGTCATGGACGGTGACGCTCAATAATAAACAAAAATAAATAAATCTAAAAGGTACATGAACTTAAACAACTAATCTAGTTCTAACTTAAACAACAACTACACACATACAAATATATTAAAATACAATACATACACACATCTACATAGACTTAATATAATACAAACAAAGAAAATGAACACAATAACTTAATTTATTCCAATTTGCGATAAGTAAAATATTTTTATCCGTTCCTTAAATACGTTTAATGATGGTGACTGACGTATCAGGACTGGTAGACTGTTCCATAGTCTAACAGCTTGTACAGCAAACGATGCATCATAGAATGTTGTAACGTGCAAGGGTATTTTCAACTGTAGATGTAAATGTATCTTGAAAATTTCTGGCCATAAGTTGGAGAGATGTATTGATTTGAATTTTTGTTGTTGTCGATGATATTGCCTATCATGTACTACAAGAAAAATCTCAGCAATTTGTGTCTAGAAATTTTGAAAAAAAAAAAAACTAAGTTTTATGATTTTACTTATTATTGCATCGGGATAGAATATTGAGGACTGTTGCTGCATTCACGGAAATGAGCCATCAAAATATTCTTCGAGTACGACTTGATTTTTAATGTCTTCTTTCTTTCACGATTTAAAATTATAGCGAGAGAGAAAAAAACGATTTGCGCCTTATTAAAAAATACTGGTGATGTTAATTTTGAATTCACTACTTATTTCAACCCGTGTACCACTACTTATTTAAGTACCTACTCACTGCTTTATTATAAGTATAGATATAAACCTCCTTGCAAGTAAAGTTGGTTGGACATGCAGAAATAAAAAAAACTGTAAATAAATCGCACTAGCAAGGTATAAAAAAAGACCACAGGCCTGAACAGTACACATTTCAAGCAACTTTATTGAAAATTTACTTTTTCATATTTACTGGAAATGCAAAAAGAAACTTAAAGGCTCGCGTGTTACATGGGGCTAAACACTTGCGCTGTGCGCCTCTTTACTGGCATCATTCGCCTACTGTACTCTTTCGCTCACACTTATGAAAAGTAGGTACTACGGGAACCGGTTTTAGAACCTATATAAGATACCACTTCATTAAGTAATACCTATATGTTAGTTAAAATACCAACACAGTACCGGTACCGTCCCAAAGTCAGTGGAACCGGTTTAAAAAAATAGCGGTATTTCAAGCCCTGATTCCAAGTTGACTAAAATAATTTATATCCAAGTCCATAAGTCTCAGGAATAGTGGAATGTAATAGTAGTAGATATACTAAAAACTTATTGAGTCAATTACAATGCCAGTAATGTAAGAGAATGCGTGTTTTATACAAGTATGTGTTTAGGTATAGGTATGTACGAAAGCATGATTCATATGTGTAAAAAAAATACTACAAAACGCTATATATTGTAGGTACTATTCGATAGAGTATGCTACCTAAAAAAGCTGTGGTAGAGGGCGCGCGGCTGGCGTAACTTTTGTCAGGGGGCGTGGGGCCTGCGCGGGGCATTTTCATCGGTAACGCCCAATCGAGCAAGGTCAACGGCGCATATCCCCACCTTAAAATCTCGTCTCCGTCCAATTTGTCTACCTACCAAATAGCTATAAATAACATACTTACTAAATTAAAAATACATAATCAAATATATTAATGATATTCAACGGATTTGAACGATGAGAAATCATTATATATCAATTGTTGTTATTGAATTAAGGGTTTTTTGTTGTTATATAAATTTGTTTAGATGTCAGTCCGTTTTAGAGGGTGACTTGTCCTAGCCTAGAAGTAAGTCAATGGTCCTAAAGGTTGCATGTGACCTTCATCTAATTGCACATTGTCTGCCCATACAAGTGCGCTCGGCCGGAGTCAACGAACCAAGGACCCCGACCGCGTTATTACTTCTATTCTCACTGGATGTTAGAAATTATGGATATTTATCAATAGAAACACGTAAACAATACACGCGACAGACAGGCGCTGTCCTATATATATCCTATAGCCACGGCAATAATGTTCTATTGGACCCTCTGATAAAGATATGCTACAGAATTTATTCCTTGTTAGATCCTCTTCTTTACAGCTTCATTGTATACTTATTCCGTTGTTTTGCCATACAATAAAATGTATAATAAAGCTTTTTTAAAACAATCAGGAATATAGAAAGCTTTTGTTGAAAATCCAACTGAATAAGTTAATTTAAACACATTTATATAAAAAAAACCTTTTATGCAGTAGCCATGTCATGGTGAAACTTAGAACGGGCTACCCTTTCATTTGATACCCATATCATAGGGGTCATCATATCTATGGAAATGATAAATCGCCCTTTTGTAACGTCCGCCATATTAGATTTAAAATGGAGGCATTTAAATAATCGTGCACTATCACGAGATCCAAACGTGTACTGTGCCAAATTTCAGTGGGTGAAATATTGATTGCGAAATTCCAGGATATATATAAAACTACTACAAAAACTTTTAATAATTACCTTGAATACTGAATAATACTCCTACTTTATTTTGACGAAAGTTCGTATTTATTTTAAGGCGACTTCAAAAAGGACAAGGTTTCTTAATTCGATAGTTTTATAGGGTTCCGATCGAAAGGGTCCAAACAGAGCCCTATTAAGTCTACGCCGTCCGTTTGTTTGTCTATCTGTCCTACATAGGGGCATATCTTTTGAACCGTAATAGGCAGCCGGTTGAAATTTTCACAGAATATGTGTTACTAGCTTTCGCCCGTGACTTCGTCCGCGCGGACTACAGCGGACTATAGTTTATCGTGTAAAAAGCATCATATGTTCTTCTAGGTTATTAAAAACCAACGCAAAAATATAGCACCAACTCTTTGGCACTAACGCTCTTGATGCTTTTTGACAGACTTGTTATTATTTCGTTTCCTTGGCAACCGTTTCTTACAGCGAGTCATCGAAATTTTCCACTTTTTCTTTGAAACTTACAAATTTTACGGGATAAACGGTATCTTATGTTTTTTTCCAGCTATCTCCATTCCAAATTTCATTAAAATCCGTCCAGCCACTATCTCGTTAAAACTCCCCAAACAAAAAAACAGACAACGTTTCACTTTTATATATTGGTGTGGATTATGGCGGATAACCTAGATGAATGAGGTTCTTTTATAAAAACTACTGAATCAGGTATGATGAAAATTATCTGAGACGGCATTCTTTCAAATAAAAAGAATGCCGTCACAGTTATTGTTATAATTCTCGTATAGATACGAAGGAACATAAACACAAAATCAAATGTATTTCCTAATATATTAAGTTTTATATACAACAAATAGAAATAACAATGTAAGACCTAAGAACTCATCAAGACCAATCAAATACAAACAATGTAAGACCTAAGAACTCATCGAGAACAATCAAATACAAACAATTTAAGACCTAAGAACTCATCGAGACCAATCAAATAAGCCTAAACTCTAAGGGATTCCATCAATTGATTGTTGGGGTCACGTGACTACCTTCCGGCTCTATTATCAGACCTAGGATTCCACATAGAACCACATAACTCAGCAAGATATCTTATAATTTCATCATGTCCGTCTGTATGTTACAACCCTTTTATTCAGATACTATTAGCACTTCAAGGTTTAAATTTGGCACTTGTATATCTTTCTATACATAATTTTCTATGTATAGCCGCTACATAAGTGTTTTTTGTATATGCACCTGTACTTGGGAAGAGAGAAAATATTTTTGTTCCCTTTTGAGAGGAGTATCGTTCGATAGGTTTTTTAAAATTATTAGGATGTTTCATTGGCAGTTTTTTCTCTTTGGTGTCGTTTACGAAATATTCGGCATTTTGTTGTGTTGCATTCTAAATCTGAAGAACCGTTAAAAATAAATAAATTGGGCACTAGTGCATAAAAAATCTACTAAAAAAACACGCTGTCTATAATTAGTTAATTAACGAGATATAGCTGGCTGACGAGATGAAGTTAGACCAGCTTTGTTGGCATAATACGTAGAAAATGCTTGACCGATTGCATTTGAATGGGTTTCATAATTGGCTACTCAGCCCTGTCTGCACGTGATTAATATGCACTAGGCCAAATAAAATAAAAACATATAGTAAAATCCATTCATGTTGTTTGGGACAACCCTATCATATTATTGTATTGTCATCGGTCCTATATGAGGGCAAAGTTTCAGTTCAATGTGAAGTTTTGAAGTTAGTGAAAATCACGTTCAAAAATTTCGTTTTAAACAAACATACCTACATACAGGTGTAACATGCGTGATAAAAAAATTCATAAGCTGTGCTCTCTCCGGCAATTTAAATTACGTGCTTTTTCGTTTAAGAAAAAACAAATCTCTGTGAAGGATAGCACAGAGAAACCTTATTTACCAGGTAGTAAAATTGGAGGGGGCGCGGCACCCCCGTTTGATTTTAGGAGGGACATTTGGCCCCTCTGCCCCCCTCTTCCGCGGTCCCTGCACATGGATAAAAAAAACGAGTATATTAAACAACTTATCAAAAGTATAGATACTCTGCAATCCGTAGTTTGACGTCAATAATAAAGTAGAGTAGCTATTATGCACTCGTATCACAACATAAAAACCTGTACAAACATTGGCAATGTGTGCAAAAATAACAGTATCAAAATTTGCCACTTCTCTGGGCAGTTTATCTAATCTAGCCCAAAAACCCCATCATCATTACCTGCATTTTGGTAAAAGGACGAAATTTTTAGACGCGATTGATTGTTCACCCAGCCACAAAATAAATTATAGTTGATGATTGAAATGCCGTGTGTCCGGTGGAGGATGAATTTTCCATACAAACGTAATACAAAAATAATTTGTAATTAGAGCATATTTCCACATTATTCGGATTCGGATATTGTTTATCTAGGCTAGGTCCCAACTTTATTTTGTTTTCAAAATGCGTACCTAAAACGAAATTTAAGTAAATATAGCATTTTCCTTAATTATATGCAAAATGGAACTGTCGTTTTTCGTCATAAAGTACAATATACTTCATTTCATCAAAGTTGGTTAGCCTTCAAATAGGTTTTTATCGATTGCTCGACTTCTTCACATCGGATTGAGATGCCAAGTACACTAGTTTTTAAGTCAAACCCTAAGCTATCCAACAGCGAAAACGGCATCACAATCGATCTTGTAGTTTTCACGTGATGCGCGAACTAACAAACAAACAGGCACACAGACACAATTTTTTTTTCTTGTTTTCTTTCTTATTTGAATTCCCCTACACCACTTTTTTATTGATTGTCTTCATTGTACAAACTTTTTGTTACTTAGTGCTTTAGTCTGGATAGATAGTTGTAGCTTTAATTTGCCTTATCCAGGTTTTCACGCCTCCTCCCCCCGCTCACGCCGGAAGGCGTGTCTGTCGGGTCTCTGACGCCCGCGCCGCCCGCCCGATCAATTGCTTTACTAATTAAATTCGACGTTTTAATATCTTTGGCAACAAACTGTCCAGGGAGTTTTATTATCATTTTGAAAGAAATCGCAAGTAAAATAGTAAATAAAAGTAACATAATTCAGTATTCACCAAATCCAATTTATCTACACACAATTAAACTATAAAGAGGTAAAATATTTGCTTGTTTGTTTCTAGGAGGAATGTTCAGTATCGTATCAATAGTTACAGATAGATAACTACTGATATATTATTTCACTGATAGAAAGTTGCAATATTCCATATAGGCTACATATTCCCCAGGAAAAACAGTTTTCTTGGGATAATAGGAAAACGACGGCGTATTGAACGTGTTGGGCGTCCTGTAGTGCAGGACAGCTAGTAAAATATTAAAGAAAGAAATTACCTCTCTCACTCAACCTATACTTGGTGGAACGAGTCAAAAATTTGGAAAACTACAGCGCCCTAACTTTGAAACAACGGAGCCTATCAACATAAACTCGAGGTTGCGTCGAGCTGAACAGCGGTCGGGGTCCTTAGTCCGTTGACTTCAGCCTGCAGAGGTTGTTTATAGATGCAGACAATATGAAATTTTACTTAGGTGACCTTTATGATAGGACTAGCTGCGCCTCACAGCTTTGCCCGCGTGCATACTTTTCCACCCCCGTTCACCCCCTTAAAGATGGAATTTCAAAAAATCCTTCCTTACTGCAACCTCTAGGATACTCAAGGAATATTTCCTCAAAATTTAAAACATTTAGGTCCACAGGTTCAGGCTGTGCGTTATCAGTATGTCAATAGGTATTTCTCTTACACATGAAAATTACGTCATCAGCGCGAGTCGCAAGGTGCTTAAACATTACGTCATCAGTGCGAGTCGCAAGGTGCTTAAACACTGTATATAGGCTAACTGATTTAAATGCTAATAAGTTAATTAAAAAACATAAAAAAATAAGTTTTTATGCAGTAGCCATGTCATGGTGAAACTTAGAACGGGATATTACAATTAAATGCGTATACAACAATTCGTGGCTTTTGAAGAGCTCTCTAGTCAGGACCCAACCCTGAATGCACAACCATTTCATGGTAAATCTATAAACCGGCTATCATACTAAAATGTGAACATAAAATTTCGTATCTCTGCTGTTGACCGTTCAAGAGTTCCTTTATCTAGCTTATCCTAGATATCGATTCAGGTCATGCTTACCATACAAATGTATTGTCATCGGAACTGAACCAACATATAAAAATTCAACTCCGTAGGATAATAGGAATTAGGTCCTATTATTTGTATGTATATATGTATATGTAGAGAAGATATAAATAGATAAGGTATAGACTGAACAATGTAAAACAACTACATTATTACATCTGCGACTAAAACTAGTACTTATACGAATAATTCTCTCGATAGTTTTGAAAATCAAATTAAATTCTATGATCACTCTATTTAATCACTTACATGAGCAACCTTTCAAGATATCATAAATCTTCAATTTAAATTAAATTTTCATGCCTTAAGGTTATTGGATTTGTGTTTAAACACAAACAAACATTGTTTTGGTATCAAATTTCGAGAGTACTCGTAACATACATTTAATTTTACGAACAGAAAATATATTCAAGTTGCAGAGAGCAACGATCCCCTAACAGATGACACCCTGATTTGTATGACATTGGAATAGAAAGTCGTAAAAGTCACGTTACATGGCTTGGAAAGTTTGGAAAATATATTACTACGATAGGGTTTGATCGCGCAGGTTCACAAAATGTTCTTGCTCAGTAACTCAGTAATTATTTTCATACATTATACAAACTTTTTGTTACTTAATACTTAATTATAAATACTAGCTGAGCCCGCATGGTCCGTTCTCTGGGCACTCTGGGTTAAAAGTAACCTACATGTTATTCCAGGACGCCTAAGAAGTAAATAAGTTTAAAAAAAAAGCTTTTGTGCTTTAGTCATGGTGAAACTTAGAACAGGCTATCACAATTAAATGCGTTTACATCTTTTCGTGTCTGTGCTTTTGACCGTTGAAGAGTATCTTCATTTGGAGCTAATCCTGGATCAACATTCAGGTTACCATCCACGAGACCATGTCATGGTAAAATTTAAAACCGGCTATCATAATAGAATGTGTACAAAAAATTTGGTGTCTGTTCTGTTAACCGTTGAAGAGTTCCTTTATGTGGAGCTAATCCTGGATGTCGATTCAGGTCATCAACATGTAAAAATTAGGATAAGAGGAAGTGGTTCTAGTTCAGCTCGCAAGATTTGACATATACAAACATACATACATTGCAAGTTAAATAAAAGCTTTTAAATATACTAAAATTCGATCAGCTGACTGATAGTTTTTAATCGATTAGATAAAATTAGGCTTAATTAATTAAATAAAACTAGGCTTCTAATCATCGGATTAAGATACCAAGTAATCCAGTATTAAAATCAAAATCTAAGGTATCCAACAGTGAAGACCGCATCGCAATCGGTCATACGTAGTTTTTACCTGATGCGCGAACAAACATACAGATAAACAGGAAGACACGATTTTTTAAAATGTTATATTCCTGTTGAGTGGCCTATTTTAAGAACCATTGAACTTTATTTTTTAAATGTCTTCATTGTACAGTTTTTTTGGTATAGCTAGCGGCACATACCTAAGTCTAGCGGTGAACGAAACATGGCGGGGATCTTGGCACAGTCAGTTTTCGGGATAAAAAGTATATGCGATGCGGTTTAATAAAGCTTAGGGCTTGACTTAAAAACTGGTGTATTTGGTATCTTAATCCGATAAATAGAAGCCGAGCAATCGATAAAACACTTTTTGACGGCTGAAGGAATTTTGATCAAATGTTGGTATTTTTTTAGGTCTTGGAATCGCACAAGAGTAATTTTAACCTAGAGAAATGACCACGCGTGCGAAGCCGCGGGCACAGCTAGTTTATAATAATGGGTAATGTGATTAAAAAATATGTTAAAATTATCCTAACAACATTACAGACATCTAGTGCACACATTCCCATACTGAAGGCGAGGCTAGGCCTAGGTTCTACGTCGTAAATAGCTAGACCAGTCAAGCCATGGCTAGTACAAGGTAGGTATAGGATAGCCTAGAGGCAGGGCGTTCACCTGCGCAATATACATACAACCTAGGTACCTAGACTTGTTTATCTATAACAGACTAGTTGTTTTATAATTAAAGGTATTTTTCTCCTATTACAGTCGACTGTGGCGCAGTTATACCTATTCATAATAGGCAATATTATGGATCTCATCATGAGTATAAAGGTATGATCGAGTCTGCTTCAAACGTGATACGTGTTGCATGCAGACAGCGTTGTTATTGCGCGCTACCTAATTTATTCTGTGCCGCTAACGCTACTGCACTTTATTGCACTTTATTATTTTTTTTGCACTGTAGTGGGCAATTTGTATAACTCGTCCGTTTAAAAACGGCGTCGTCAATGTCGCAGGCAATCCTTCTACAAAAGGCCTCGTATGTTTATAAAGTTCGTCTGCTGCCTTCTGATTATTTAAGACTAGCTTTCCCGCCCGCGACTTCATCCGCGTGGACTACTTTTTATCGCGAAAAAAGCATCCTATGTTCTTCTATATGTAGGTATAGCAGCAATGCTCTTGAAGTGTTTTGACTGACTTGTTATTTCGTTTCCATGGCAACCGTTACTTACAGCGAGTAATCAACATTTTCCAGTTTTCCCGAGGAAACTTTCAATTTTCCGGGATAAAAAGTCCTACGTTTTATTCTAGGGTATAAGCTATCTCCATTCCAAATTTCATCAAAATCTGTCCAGCCGTTATCGCGTGAAAGCTCCCCAAACAAACAGACAACGTTTCACTTTTATATATTGGTATGGATTGAGATTTCGGCGTATTATTTGGTGTTATGTTTATAAATGCAACCATATCGTAACGAATGTCTATCTATTTATACTTATAATAAAGCAGTAAGCACGAAAAAGTCTGTACAATGAAGATAATATTAAAATGGTCTAGGGTACTTAAAATAAGCTACTGAATAACAATATAACACTTTTTTACATCGTGTCTTTATTTATTTATTTTATTGGAAGACCAACAACATTTAGTTAAATATTTAAACGGGACTTAATCGCGCTGAAAACTTAATATTTATTTACCTCGACGTTTCGATCAAGTTGCATTGATCGTGGTCACGAGACGCGATTAAGTCCCGTTTAAATATTTAACTATGTGTTCGAATCGCGAAAGTTTAAAAGTTACAACAACATTTAAATACAGACTAGTATAATAATAATAACGGGATGCCATTTACAGGCCTTCACGGATAGTAACACTATAGTTTATAAAGTAACTTTAACAATATAAACTCACATATCAAATAACCAATAATTCAACTAATGGTAAAGAAAACGAAAATATTAGCCAAAAAATTATCTGCTCAACCGCTGTCTAGCCGATGCGATACTTGTACAGAATAGATCGATATCAAAGCGCTTACTCAATATGTTGAAGTTCTTACTCGCTCTCCTTAGATAGGAGTTCCGCCTATAGTTTGTATTCACTGACGGTACATTCAGTAATGGGTTAAATCTAAGAGGTTTAGATGGAGCATTTAATTTAAGCTTACTTAACAACTCGGGACAATCAACAAGGTTAGACAGTATCTTAAGTAAGTATGTGACATCAGCTATTTCCCTTCGCTTAGAAAGCGGAAGTAGGTGCATTTTTTTGCACAAATGCAAATAATCATCAGATTTATAAGGTATTTTTAAACGGTAGCATAGGTATCTTATGAATTTCTTTTGAATCCGCTCAATTCGTACAATGTACTTGTCATATCGGGGATTCCACACATGTGACGCGTATTCCAATATACTTCGTACGAAGGTACAGTAGAGAATTTTAAGGGTTTTGGCTTTATTGAATGCTGCGCAACTTCTCATTACAAATCCTAACGACTTAGACGCCCTATTTACTATACTGTCTATGTGTTCATCAAACAGCAATTTTGAGTCATGAATTACTCCAAGGTCACGGATAGTGGTATTTGACATAAGAACTTCATTTTTTAGAGTATAAGCTGAAAGAATTGATTCCCTCTTACGAGAATAAGTGACAACAGAGCACTTAGTCGCATTGAGATCAAGCTTATTCATAGCACAATAGTGGTCCAGGCGATTTAAGTCAGCTTGAAGATTGATTACGTCTTTAGAAGATTTAAACGATGTAAAAATCTTCATATCATCTGCAAAGCAAAGTAAACGAGTGTTTAAAAAACAAGACGAAATGTCATTAACAAAAATCGTAAAAAGTAAAGGACCAAGCAAGGAACCTTGTGGTAACCCACTGGGAATGGTTACCCAGCTAGAAACATAGTTACTGACTACCACAGCTTGAGTCCTGCGATCTATGTACGAAGAAAACCAGCGGTACAAGTCACCCCTGATACCAATGCTATGAAGCTTGATTAACAAAGTTTTATGATGAATTCTGTCAAATGCTTTGCTGTAGTCAGTATAAACTACGTCTACCTGACTACCAGTATCCATAGCTTCAGTTATATAATCATTTAAGAGAATCAAATTGGAAACCGTTGAGCGACCTCTGAAAAAGCCGTGCTGCGTGCAATTGAATGAGTTCTTAATAGCTGCATAAACTTGGTTATAGACACCCTTTCAAATACCTTGGCTATTAAACAAAGTATAGAGATTGGCCTATAATTAATCACGTCGGTCCTAGACCCTTTCTTATGCACAGGTGTAATGAACGCAGATTTCCAGATCTGAGGGAACACACACTCAGACAGAGACTTCCGAAAAATAAGTGAGATAGGAATTGCAATGCTTTCTGCACAGTTAATTAGTAAGTACGGACTAACATGATCAGGTCCTGCTGATTTGGAAGCATCCAACTTCGACAAAAGTTTGGATATGTCAGATTGAAATTACCGTTTCAAACATATCCAAACTTTTGTCGAAATTGGATACTTCGACAAAAGTTTGGATATGTTTGAAACGGTAATTTCAATCTGAGATATATCTGATATCTGGAATGTACCTGAAAGGGGTTCATTAATAACAGATCAGTCATTAAAACCCTGAGAAAGAAATGTTGAAAGAAAATAAGCAGATAACTTTTTTTTATTTGTTTTTATGTTTGTTCGCGCATCACGTAAAAACTACATTGCAATGCGGTTTCACTGTTGTATAGCTTAGGGTTTGCCTTAAAAACTGGTGTACTTGGTATCTCAATCCGATAAGTAGAAGTCGAGCAATCAATAAAAAAACAATTTGACGTCTGGACGAAGTTTGATGATATTGGTAGTTTTGGTCCTGTAATAACACATAGGTTACTTTTAACCCATATAAAAAGACAACGCGCGCAAAGCCGCGGGCACAGCCAGTCATTAATAATAATGATTGTTATAATTATCATCTACAAGTAAAAATATATGGATGTTTTAATAGTACATTACTGCTGCGGTCTGTAATGACTGCGTTGCTGGCAGCGATGATGATCGTCGAGAGCGTAGCTAAGTTAAGTTCGTGGCCATCACAGCGCGATCAGCATTGCAGCCCTTGATGGCCAAGCTGGAATGAAGGCCGAGACCGAAGGTCGAGGCCTTTATGGCGCGAACAACAAGGGCTGGCCGTGGCAGTGGTGGCCGGACGGTATTTATATACCGTCCGGCCACCACCCCACTAATTAATAAAATCTTGTAGTTTCCATTTTCATCGATAACCGACATGACCTTATTGGCTAAACACTTGCCAGCTTGCCAGCCATGGATCTATACTAATATTATCTGCGAAAGTAGCTTATGACGACTAACCGGCTGAACTGATCTGGATGAAATTTGGTATGGAGGTAGTTTAAGCCCCGGGGAAGGACTTAGATACTTTTTACGTGATAAACTGTAGTCCGTGCGAACGAAGTCGCTGGCAACAGTTTGTATTTTATATGGGCCACCTCGTTATCGCGACCGATTTGGCTCGTTGCTCGGGCACCTGTTTTCCGCACAATAAGTTCAAGGTGCCATTTCTTTAGCACATAAACATTCCGTTTTATTATCACCCCCGCATCAGCCATTTTCTAGAGGAAAAAAACAGTGGCAATCCGCTGCCGTTGATACAAATGCTTAGGTATAAACTTTATTCTGCTGTTCGTTTGTGTAGACACCACACGAAATCTTATAAATTTTGATATCACTGAGTCGACTAAAGGAATTTCCGGAAAATGAATCGATACATGTGTATAATGGTAATGATAGTTCTTAGGCATATTTCGTATTTTTATGTTGCCTGGTTACAATAAATACTTAATTTATGTTTGCTTTTGGTCAATTATCATATTTTTTTAAGTAAACGTACATCTGAGTACGTTTTTTTTTTATTTATTAACACAGATCGAAATATAATGTCTTTAATAGCTTGAACTTTTGGATGTTTCCACACTCTTCATTCATCATCATCATCATCAGCCTATGTATGTCACTGCTGATCGTAGGCCACTGAGCTCGGTCTTCAGCTGCCTTCATCCACTTTCTTCCAGTCGCTTTTCGCAGGTCGTCACTCCTCTTGGCCACAGGGCGTCCTACACTACATTTACACTTACTACGTATCATCTTCACATCATCAGCCCGTATTCGTCCACAACTGGACGTAGGCAAGACTCTTCATTAACCGGTTCTGCAAGCGCTCGCTTTGAGCCTTAAATAGTCAAAAGTTGTTATACCAACTATTATTTATTCTGTGCTAAAACCTGACCTGAGTCACAGAAAACCTGACTTGTTTAGGAGACTACTTTTCCTGTCTAAGAGAGTACCTGATATGCATAACACAAAATCTGACCAAACAGAAAAGCTGACCTGTTTAACAGCACCGTCCACGTAGTCTTCGCAGACGTTCTTCGCGAAGAAGGTCTCCACGGGGAAGGTCCGTCCGGGGATCGTGAATGTGGGCACGTTGCCGAAGAACGACGAGAACTTGCTGGAGTCCATGGTGGCTGATGTCACGATCAGCTTCAGGTCTGAACGCCGGGCGACTACCTAAAACAAAACAATTACAATTAATCGTTGTTTGAAGATGTCATTAGAGTTGCGGCGTATGATGCTGAGAAACGGATAGCTCAGTTAGGAGCGAATTCCGGAAGTCGCAGGTTCTAGTCGAGTTGTTCCTTTCTCTTTAATACAAAATTTCACTTAGATACCACTTGACACGATAAAGGAACAAATTAAACAATAATATATAGTTGTACAAATTGAGTTATTTCGGCAGTACAATTTCTTTTAGACGGAAGAAGCATATGAAACAATGAAATGAAACAAAAAATGTGTAGCTAGGATAGTACTGTTTGTTTGTCGTTTGAGGTAGTGCTGGCCTCTGATGTCAGAGTTTGTCAAGCCGCCCGAGGGCCTCTGACTTTGCTTAACGACTGCTATTAATCAATAACAGCCGGGACCGACAGCTTAACGTTCCCTCCGAAGCACGAAGCGATGAAAAACCGCACATAACTCAGAAAAGTCATTGGTGCGAAGCCTAGGTTTTGAACCCGGTATCGTTGGATTCTAAATTGCACTATAGAACCGTTAGGCCACCACACCACACTATGATTTATTCTGTGACCTAGGTTGCATAGTAATATGAATGGTATTACTTTTTGCTACATTTTTAAAAATATGTTATGGGAAGAAATTGAGGAAGAACATTCATTAGTTGAATTTTAAACTTAAGCACTTACGAAAATTAAATAATTAATCAACGAACTTATAGCTAAAGCACTATAGGGGTTAGAAAACAATAATTTATTTAAAACGTTAAGACTTATTGTATAGTAGAAACAGCGACCCGCATAGTTTTTCATATTTATAATTTTAATGGAATCGCCCCATTCATTAGCAAAAGGAATTTAAAAAACACCGGCCGTGTGCGAGTGGACTCGCGCACCGAGCGTTTCGTACAAACTTAATTTTGCATCGACATAGGTCGCGGTCAGTTTACCAATTGCAAATAAGTTAAAAAAAGCAACAAAAAAAAGAAGTGAATTTATGATAATTTTTCGGTTTTTGTTTTTTTCTTTACATGTGCTATTTATAGATGACATTGCTTCTTGCCAAATTTCATGATTCTACGTCAACAGGAAGTAGTATGTTTTGATTCCCTCGCGAGTGTCAAAATATGCGGCTTAAACGGCCGTGTCTTTTGATTACATTGACTTGGAATATTTAAATGTTCTATCTCCAAGGGAATGCAGACCTGAGTATTTTATATTAATTTCAACTCGATACCTAAAACAAAGGGTCTTGAAAGTGCTCCTATAGAGTTCATGTTTTCCTTTTGAGATACGGAACCCTAAAAACAATAAAAGAATGACGAAGTAACTGAAACAAGTGAAAACCCTAATTATAAACATTATACCAATACAATTTCATGGTCTGCTGCACTGCGCGCGCGCACCTTGTTGTATTACAATGGAATGCGCAAAAAGTGGAAATCATTTCAAAGAAGTTGTAGATAAAAAAAACATGAAAAAGTTAAATTGAACTAGGTAGACTATACAACAAAGGTAGACTAAATGGAATTGAAATAACTTCAGTAAAAATACAAAAGTAGGCTAAATAGATTAAAAATGTTAATAATAGAATCTGATTTATTTTTACATGTTTTATCGGACCTTGAATTTAGTCGTAGACTTGGTAGTTGATGTTAAATTTTAAATAAAAAGTAGTAGTGTGAAAAGTATTCACCCAAACTGGAATCCAGATTAGGACCAAGAGAGGAAACGCTTGAATAAAAAATAACTTCTTTTTTTGTTGTTAGGTAGACAAATCCCAAAGTTCTCCCTAAAAGCTAACTTATGGAATTATAATAAACTAGCTCAGGGTGTCCACAGAAAATTCTAAAAAAAAACCCTGACCTTCGCTGACCATTTTGCCAATTTTCCCTGACCAAACATATTCATTTTAAAGCAAATTCTTCATTTTTTTATGGGCTGTTTTTTTTAAAGGTATAGAACTTTAAGATGGCAACACTTTTTTAACTGGCGGCCATTTTGTCAGCTGTCAAGTGATTTATATTTAGTTTGGTTTGGCATTTCAACATGAATAGACTGACGCCTGAACAACGCTTCCAAATTGTGCAAATTTATTTTGAAAGTCATGGTTGTGTTCGAAATACGTATCGCGCAATACGTCCATTTTACGGTCAACATAATCGTCCATCAGAGCAATTAATTCGATTAACTATGGAACGTTTTCGGACCACGTTTACTCTAAATGATAATGCGCATCCACAGAGACGTCGTACAGTGCGTACAGAAGAAGTAGCGTAGAGGAAGACCCGAATCAGTCTATGCGCCATCGTGCACAGGAGTTGGACATGTGTCCATCCACTTTATGGAAGATTTTGCGGAAAGATCATGGTTTGCGTGCTTACAAAATCCAACTCGTGCAAGAATTGAAGCCACACGATCACCTAGCAAGGCGTAGATTCGGTGAATGGGCGCAAAACCAAATTGCCGTTGATCCCGATTTTCATAAGCGAATTTTGTTTAGCGATGAAGCTCACTTTTGGTTAAATGGTTCCAAGAAACAAAACTGCCGTATTTGGAGTGATCAAGCTTATGTTGAGACACCGTTACATCCTGAAAAACTGACTGTTTGGTGTGCTTTATGGGCTGGTGGAATAATTGGTCCGTACTTCTTTAAAAACGATGCTGGCCAGAACGTGATCAGACAGCCAATGGTGATCGCTATAGAGCCATGATTACTGTTTTTTTCGTTCATCAATTGAACAATCATGATGTGCAGGAGCTGTGGTTTCAACAAGACGGGGCAACATGTCATACAGCTCGTGCCACAATTGATTTATTGAAGGAAACGTTTGGTAACCGCATAGTTTCACGTTTCGGACCCGTAAATTGGCCTCCCAGATCCTGCGATTTAACGCCGCTTGACTATTTTCTGTGGGGATATGTGAAGTGACTAGTCTGCGCCGATAAGCCAGAAACGATTGACCACTTGGAGGACAACATTCGCCGCGTTATTGCCGATATATGTTGGAAAAGGTCATCAAAAATTGGACCTCCAGATTGGACTACGTCCGAGCCAGCCGTGGCGGTCATATGCCAGAAGTCATATTTAAATTATAATGCCAGAAGATTATCTTTCGAATACAGTAAATTTCATGTCAATTTAAAAAATCATCTTTGTTTTATTCCATTTCAAAGTTCTATACCTCTAAAAAAAACAACCTTTAAAATAACGAAAAATAATCTAAATAATGAATAATTTCTTATCCTTCATATTTTGTTATTTTTGCAATGAGTTTTTGAATTATAACTACTTGAAGTGTCCAGGCTGGATAGAGATACCTATATCCAGCCTGGACGGGTTCAAAAATTATACAATACTAGTTGTTCCCCGCGGTATCAATCGCGTAGTCTATGCCTCTAGGATGTAGTGTAGCTTTGAATGGTGAATCAATTTTCAAAATTAGGCTAGTAGGTATAACAATCTGATGCAAACAAACATAATCTGTACCTCCTCTTTACCTCTATACAATTTAAAATATTAATTATAAATCAAGAAGCGCGAGCGTAGCGAGCGCGTTTTTTTTTACTTTTCTTTGAATATAAAATCTGAAATAAAATTACAAATCACAAAATGATAGATTATCATGCGGGAAGCAAAAACTTTCTGATATTTTTATTAATGTAAAAATTAAAAATGAATATTACGAAAGTAATATATAATAATCATAATATTATTATATATTAATTTTACTGTGTAGTTATGTGAACAATATTTATGATCGATCTTCTATGTATGCAAAACATGTAATATTAGCAAAAAAGCGCGAGCGAAGCGAGCGTGAATATTTTGAGTTACTTATTCTATTATTAGAGTAGTTATGAGAAAAAATATGTTTATAATCGATCTTCTAACATTACCATGAAAATGCGAGCGAAGCGATCGCGAAAATTTGCAGCTATTTCCGATACATTATACGAATGAGGAAACAGAATATATTTTAACATTTAACAGACGTGAGCATAAAGAGCGCGAAAATTTTCAGTAAAAATTAGAAATGAATGGAATTCCTCAGCCTGCGAAAATAGGTAAGGAGCGAGCAATGTGAGCGCAAAAATGTCGAACTATTTGCAGCCGTATATGGTGGAACCATAGTTTTTTTTTTGTAGATAGATATATTAATGGATAAATAAGCCAATAATTACAAGGCGCGAGCATAGCTAATTAGTCCTTGAAGTATTTGTTAAAAACTAAAGGAAAACAAGATTCGCCTTATCCTTAATTCAACAGGCAATAACAGAGCTGTGCGAGTGTATGGAGCGCGAAAATTTGGAGCTACGAGTATTTCTAGTATCAGTGTAATTTTATGAAAAAATGACTCTTAATAATTAACCTTCTGTGTGTTCAATAACATAATATCATTGTAAAGGCGCGAGCGAAGCGAGCGGGGCAATTTAGAGATATTTCTTTCAGTGAAACAACTAAAAATGATTACAAAACATCTCAAAATAAAAATGGAAAAAAAAAACTTTTTGTTGAAATACCTAAGCCCAATTTTTTTCCTAACTTTCCAGGTGACCCCCTTGATTTCCCTGTCTTTCCCTGAACACCTTGAGCTTCCCTGACTTTCCAGAAAGTGGACATTCTGTAGCTGTACCCGCGGCTTAGCACGCGTGTTCATTTATCTAAGTTAAAAGTTCTCTATGTACTATTCCAATACCTAAAATACCAATATACCAACAATTAATCAAAATTCCTTCAGCCGTCACAAAGTTTTTATCGATTGCTCGGCTCCTACTTATCGGATTGAGATACCAAGTACACCAGTTTTTAAGTCAAGCCCTAAGCTATCCAGCAGTGAAAACCGCAACGCAATTGATATAGTAGTTTTTAGTGATGCGCGAAAAACATACAGATATACAGACAAACAAACAGACAGACGCGTATTTTAAAATTGTTATATTCTTGTTCAGTAGCTTATTTTACGTACCATAGACTTTCTTTTTTTCTTTTTTTTTTTTCTTCTTTTTACAGTTTTTTTTCGTTCTTATTGCTTTATTTTATGTATAGATTTCGCTTCGTTTCGACTTGCGCGCACTGTGATTGCGTGCATTAGGAAACAAAATTCGCTGCCTTTTATTTCGATTTTTGACTACTAGGACAACTGAATGGTATCCGAAAGAAACGAAAAGAGAAATAGGTACCAAATAGAAAATTATAATATTCAAATAAGATAATTATCTGCTTGTACTCGTATTTATGTAGGTAGTAAAATGTATGATGGTAGAAGGATAGATGATATAGAGCAATTCAAGAAATTGTGGGGTAAAATATTGAGGCTCAGTGGCGTGCTTTAGGAGAGGCCTATGTCCAGCAGTGGACTGACACGGGCTGATGATGATGGGGTAAAACAAAACCGGGTTGCTGAACTATTATAAATACATAGTGGTAGCGATTCGGACATTTCCTAAACTAAACTTAATTTCTTCAAATGTAATTTATTCCTTGTTGGCTTCGTAACAAGGTATTTTTTCCCCTCCTGGCATCTAATCCTCACTCACTAAACTATCACTAAAGCTTGTCAGCGTAAAATTAACTTTGTTTCCACGCGGCGAGAGTCCCGATTTGTCCAAACGCTGTCTCAGAACGTGTCCGAATTTATCCAAACCCTGTTAGACAGCGTGTTAAAAACCTCTTTTAATTACGTTATTTTAAACGGTGCAGCTTAAATTTACGTAGGTATAGAATAGATGCCAGGGGCAAAAATACCTTCTTACAAAGTCTTCAAGGTTTAAATTACATTTGAAGAAATTTAGTCTAGTTTAGTTTAAAGAGTAAAATGACCAAATTGCTGCCACTGTATGAGTAAAATAACTTGCTTTTTTTTTTATCTCTGAAGTAAAATGTAATCACGTGGAGCTGAAAATCAAACTTCTAAGTCAACGCGATCAAAAGATACGGCCGTGTATGTCTCATATTCTGACACTCGCAAGAGAATCAAAACCTTTAGGGTACTTAGGGTTTAGGGCCTTTGACCTAGAATATTCTATTTTTTTTGCGTTTATTAACTTATTGCTGTTGGTAAACTGACCGCACCTATATCAGTATATGGGGACAACAGTTTTCCAAAAGTAAAGTTAAGTTTGTCCCTCAATTACATACCTACAAGTTTGTATGGAACTCTAGATGCGCGAGTCCGAATCGCACTTGGCTGTTTTTTATAGCTTAATGCACTCCGGACACGAGGCCAGTTGCGATTCAGTTCATTTGACAGTTGAGTCACTGACTTTCACTGTCCTCGTGTACGAATACATTTGAAGACAGTTCAATGAGTCTTCAAATGTATTCTACACGATACCAGTGAAAGGTCAGAAGACTGAAATGACTCGCAACCTGGCCTCTAATCCGGAGCGCATAAAATATTCTTGATCAAGCCAGTGCCAGTTTATGACAATTTCTAAATTTCCCTAGAGGCGTACGTAATTCTTATATCCAAATACGCCTATAGGTTACATTTGGTATTCATAAATTCAGACAAGTAGACATGAACAGGGTTTACTGGAAACCGCAATACAAATGTGTTGTCAAGCCCACGTAGATATTAATTTTCACGCCATATAAATTTTATGAGTTGGAAAATAAAGTTGAATTTTCTGCAATATTGGTTATAACTTTCTTCGGTAGGCTCGTAATAGATGCAGTAAAATATGGTGGAATTAGTTTGATAAATGATAATGGGAGACAGGTTGTTGGTTTCCGTATAGCTTTATACTATAAGCATTCATATAATAAAGCATACATATTCAAATTTATTTTCGCACAAAGTTTGTAAGAGCTTGCTAATGCAAAGGAACATGTATCGAGTGGGTCTTTTAAGGTTTGAACTCTGTTTTGTTTGTTCAAAACAGATGTCGGAGAATGAATTGATATGGACAGCAGGTTTTTATTATAAACTCTACTAAAACTTATTTTTTTGGAAGAAGGCTCTTCAAGGAGTTCTTTTTAAGGAAGAAAGGTTATCGAATGGCGACCACGGACTGGAAGGTCAGGATGATAGAGGACAGCCCCTCAGGTTGTGGACTGAAAACCTGATGAGAGCCGTTGGAAGCAGTTAGCAACCCCTCGTTATGGCGTTTTATAGGGGGAGGGGAGGGGGGGAGGGGGCAGGTAGGCATATGTTCTGCTGTGGACGTCTTCCAGCTGCTGCTGCTGTTGATGATGATTATTTAATGAATTTGGCAAACAAAGACAGTTGTTCTTTTATAAGGTGATGCAAAAATTGAGTTACTTATGAGTCACATAAAATATCTAACAGTATGCACGAACAGATAAATTAATGTTGACATCATATGCAAGTATACTATTAGTCACAACGCTAATAGACGCAATAGCCTAGAAAAGTAATCAATCAAGGACAATAATGCAAGTCAACGACACGCGCGTCATAGGTAGCTACATTTTAGATTGGCTGAGCAAGACCGTACGTAAAATGATTAGTTTCATCCATCATAACATCATTTATCGATGCTGTTAAACACACACTCGTAAATGTCACAACAAAACAAAGTAGCACTCTTAAACTATCATAAAAAATAAGGATAACACGTAGAGAATTAACAACTTCGTGGATAAAAACTGGACATTTATTACTGTTAATCTGTATAATTTATTGGATGTTCAATAAATGTACATTATTATCACATAACGAAGAACGAACTAAAAGAGCTGAAAAATAACAATAGAAGAGCATGATTATACTACTATGGCCTAGATCTATTTATGATTTAAAATACAATCGATTTGCGTAAACAAGTCACCCCAAAATGGGAAGAAATGGGTACATGGCGAGATTTGAGAGGTCTTAGGGACCATGCAGACGTCTTTTTATGGCGCGTTTCTGAAACGCATATGAGGCGCCTTTGTAGTGCCTCATGAAAGGCCAAGAGGATCAGAAGCCTTAATACAGAAAAAGTTGATATGACAAATTTATTATACGGCGCAAAGTAATATCAACTCTTACGTGCGGCATTTAAGTGCAATTTAGAATACGCGCGATATTGAACACCTTATTGCAACGGTTGCATTAGAACTTTTGTAATACCGATGCAGCTATTGTTTGGGATTGTATTGCGTTTCAAGCGCCATTTAAAGATGCCATCTGCATAGTCCCTTGTTCAGGGCGAACCTAATTTACGTAAGAATAACATTGCTCTAGCTCGTGGAAAGCCGACTGGAGATCTTAGTCAGCACTATCATTATTGTGCTATGCTGATAGGACCCTATAATACCAACAATAGGGAGTGGGGGATACGTACTATAAATTTAGAATGACGTTTTTGCTAATGTCTATTCGTCGAAGTCTATTCATCGAATGCTTACATCCTTGAAGGGTCGTTTACGCGAATATTCTAAGTTAATACTGTCTACATCTTTTATTCCTGTTTATATCTAAAGTTGTTCTTATCTGTTACCTTTCAGATTGTAAATACGTACAAAAACAACAACAAGACATAAGTTCAATAACTAAAACCCGACTACGGTCGGGTAAAAAATCGCCTATGACACTCTTGCGATGAAGATGAATCGATTGTGAAACCTCGCTTGTCAAAATCGGACCAAGTTTTTAGTTTGAACACATAACCCTTCCATTGCTTCGGCGTAGTCAGGCAAAAAAAAGAAGACTATGACACTCTACACATGAATACGAATCGATTGATACCTCGCTTTTCAAAATCGGACCAATAGAGGAGACGCTATAGTGGAACATCCACTTACCCACATACATATATATACATAGACTGTTAAACTCACTACTGTTCCCTTGCTACGCCGTACTCGAGTAAAAAGTACCAGGCTAGCATATATTGCTAGCAGACGTCGAAATTCTTTCAAGTCAAGACTCATTTGGTGGCAGACAAAGCCAAGATAACTTGTACTCAAAAACTTGTTAAAGTGCTATAAGTATGTACGTATATTAAGCTGTCTATTTGCCATAAATACTTTGAACTATTAAAATCTATACCTGGAGCAACAACACAGCAACGATGTTTGGTCAGGGCAAACTGTAAAATACGTAATGAACTGCACATATTGGTCATCTATATCAGCAGTATCTACTTATGTCAACCCTACTTTGTACGACACAGACTATGCAAACAAGTGTGCGCACTTAGCACCAACGTGTTAACATTGAACTGCATCACCGGGGTTACTTTTTTATTTACGGTGTATTGTCTCCCGCTTTATCTCAAGTCCTGGTAATAATTTATAGTGGTGAGCTTGCTCTTTGCTTAATGCTTGCTTATCTTGGTGCAATCTCTAATGTCTGGTTTCTGAGGTTCTTATATCTAAATAAACAAGCTTTTAAATATAAGGAGCACGTATTTAAAAGCTTGTTTATTTAGAGCATATTTAAAAGTTTACACTATTAACAAAATTATATTTTCAGGAGTGAAGATGGGAAGAAGAACAAAGGTGGCCCAAGGCAATGAGTGCTGGTCAAGTGGTACGCAACGGTTTGGGGTTCCGTACGTTAAATATGAAAAATGGGATCCTTTAGGCTCACTAGTGTGTCTGTCTGTCCGTCTGTCATAGAATTAAAATAAGTTACACATATGAATTTAAGTGACCCAAATACGAGTGTGTAACGTAAAAAAAAAAAAACACTTTTGGTGAACAAAATAGAAAGTAAAAAAAAATATGACTGTCGGTACCGTGTGACATATCAAATGACAGAGCTTGCTGTGAGGGTCTCAAATATTATTAAATAAGACTCTGTCGGTACCGTGTGACATATCAAATGACAGAGCTTGCTGTGAGGGTCTCAAATATTATTAAATATGACTCTGTCGGTACCGTGTGACATATCAAATGACAGAGCTTGCTGTGAGGGGTCTCAAATATTATTAAAGTTATTTTATACTTTATTGCTTTCGTCCGCGACTTCGTACGCGAGTACTTCAGATTATCGCCAAAAAAACAAGGATATTAAAAACCAATAGCACCAAAGATCTTGATGCTTTTTGACAGACTTGTTATTATTTCGTTTCGACGGCAACATGTCATTCCTTACCTTACAGAGTACCTAATCGTTTTTTTCCAGTTTTCCCGTGGCAACTTTCAATTTTCCGGGATAGAAAATATCCTATGTTGATCTCTGTATTGTACAGTACAAAGTTTCATCAAAATCAGATCGGCCTTTTTGACGTGAAAGCTCCCCAAAGAAACAAAAAGGCAACGTTTCACTTTTAATAAATTGGTGTGGATAGTTATTTTTTTCCTATTGAAAGTGGGTATTTAAATTTATTTTTTTTACATAATATAATATATCTTGTTAAATTTTGTATTATAAAGATACATAAGTAGGTCTAACATACTTCATGTAAGAGTATTTTTTCCTATTGATACTAGGTATATTAATTTTGATTTTTTAAATAAAAACAAATATATATATATATATATAACTTTTATTTTGTATTATAAAAATACTTACGTTACTCGAACATATACATTAGAACTAAATGCAATACATACTTTTTATACCTTTTAGTTCTTTTTATTTAGAACTAGCGGGGTGCACCCCGCTGTTTCGACCGCGTGAGGGATGATTATGATGATGATGAAAAGTTCTATGTGTTATTCCAGGGTATAAGCTATCTCCAATCCAAATTTCATCAAAATCCGTACACCCGTTATCGCGTGAAAGCTCCCCATACAAACAAACACACAACGTTTCACTTTTATATACTCGTACCTATTGGTGTGGATTTACAACATTGCCGCAAATAGCCAGCGTACAGGGGAATGCGCGTTAAAAAAATATCGGCTGTCAAAGTGTTCAGTTGTAATAAATTACTTCGCTTTATATGATCAATAATTAATGCTACCAAAGTATTTATTACTTTATCCATAAAAACGTTATTGTGTCTGCTTCTGTTATCTTCTGAAGGTTTACTACAATTATCTCTTGAACTTGGCACTGGCTTTGAACTTTAAGTTCATTTTGCATCTTTTCCAGAGCTGGTTTAGGGTTTACTGCAGATAAAATGTTGGCACACAACACAGTATACTATAGTTTTTCTGATAAATAATATTTTGTCTAGGTAACCTCAAAGTGATTGGAACAGTTATGTTTTACGCAAATGCGGGTAGTTAGAAACAGCGCCTACCGCCTACCGTCGTTGTACACTCGCATTCTTCAGTCTTCTCGCGACCACCGTCAGTGCAACTTGATTGAAACACCCCGCAAATAGATCCATTTTTATGTATTTTTAAGTGTGTTGAGCACTAACACATCAATAAATAAAATCCATGGTAAATATCATTTTTCCAACCTTATTTCTAGGCCGGTTTATGGTTTTGTACAGGAACTCAAACAGCGAAAGTTTAAAAAGTTCAAGAACTTACTATGCTATGCTACGGCAGACATAATATTTCACTGTCAACTACTCATGAATAAAACATTCTAGCTGCGTGCTCGAAACGCTTAGCTTCAGTATTTTAGATACGTAAATAATTTTTATTTATCAAAAGCAGATAAAATAAATTCCACTATCAGCTTTTAATTGTAAATTGTATAGATAAAATTTTCGGAGTTTGATCTCATTTTGATACTCAAGATCGCCCTGAATGTGTTGACTATGATCGACTGATTCGTAAGCCCGATATTTTGGAAAAAGTGCCTTCCATGCAGGACGTTAGTATCTTATTTTAGCAGAACGTCTCACTCATCCAAAAACAATGCTTTGAAATCCACAAAATAAGTTCTATACCACAATACCGAACGAACGACGAACACATACCGTCAGCATTCATATGCGTCAGTGTGATGGCTTACGCGGCTTACGTCATTTGAATTTCACCAAACCAAATAGAACGAAGGGCTGCCTGATATAGCTTTGTATGACGCGGACACTACATCAGTGGGATGACTTTATAGACTATAATAATGTTATGAAGAGAATATTGCCTTTTAATGCTTAGAGAGCACTTATCGGCGGTATGAAAGTTGACATACATGAAAATATATACCCTACAATTAAGTAAGTTAATATTGTAGGACATAAGAGACAGTTGCAAAAGTTTTGTATCACTTGTGTCTCCCAGCGTGAAATAGGTACATGTAATGTCGAAATTATTAAAAACTTCGCACCGGTCCGCCGCACGAATTATTTCAATTTAGAAAATCTGGCATATAATGTAGATAACAAATCGACAAAAGGGTAAGAAAATAATGAATTTTACAGTCATTTTGGCGTCGTCAGTACTCTTCTATTTTTTAGTTATAGCTATCTGTCTAGACGACAGAATGTTATCGGAATTCTCAATTGAAGAAATCAGAGAATATGACTTCCAATTTAGTAGACGAAGATGATCGTAAATTGACGTAAGTCTGGTTGCAGACAAAATCATTTCGAGGAATTCAATTTATAAAAGGACGAGAGAAATTGAGAAAGTTTCGATTTAGGCAGTAGAGTTAGGGGTCTGTAGGTAAGTATGAGAATGACGTGAACGTAATTTTATTACTTTAGTTTTCCTGGATAAATCAATCCTGTTGACCCGACTGCACGGAGGGTTATGTGTTTGGGTTGTATGTATGTTTGTTTGTTCGTTTCTTAGGCGCGTCCTACAGCTTAAACGCCTTGATGGACATTGAGGTATCATAGGATTCGTATTGATCACGAGAGTGCTATATGATAATATGAAAGTATCAGGAAAATTAATATGGCGGCTTACAGCTGCCATATTGTATTTCCGACGGAACTAAAAATGACCAAAACCTATCGAGTGAGGTATCAAAATGAAGGTATTTAAGAGACCATTTCAAAAATATATAATTCTTATAACAAAACACTATCAATTGTCTTAGGCTTCTTACAAAATTTTCAATTTTAGATTATTCAAGGTAATGTAAATAATGTTGCAATTGAACTATTAAAGTATAGTATAGTAAGTAAGTATAGTATATATATTTTTTATATGTAAGTAAATAAAAAACTTTAAAAAAATATATAAATACTAGCTGCGCCCCGTGGTTTAACCCCGCGTCCCTCTGGAACCGTGCATGTTTCCGAGATAAAATGTGTTGATCCAGGGCATAAGCAACCTTCATATCAAATTTCATCCAAATAAAAATCAAATTTCATCCAGTTCAGCCGTTTAAGCGTGAAGAAGTAACAAACAAACACACCTTTACATACTTACAAACTTTCGCCTTTATAATATTAATGTGATTATTTTTGCGGGCGGTCAGCTCGTATTCAATAATTTTGTTCGCAGTCGGGTTTTTTGTATTTGTATAATAATTTTACTTGTTTGTTTGAGTGACCAAACGAGAGCGCCTACCTATATAAATTGCAGTGTCATACAGTACTTTGTTTTCAAACTCTGCCGCGTCATTGCACTGCGCTCGTCACTCTGACATTTGATTTTGAAAAATTAACGCAAGTGAAATTCATTTAAAAAAGTATTAATATAATGGCTATAAACTCACGAAATAGAAAATTGGAAATTCTTCGACCAGTTTCGGACTATTTTGAAGTACTTCAGCAGTTTTTTATTATATTTTTCTACCCTGACATTTGTTTTCAAGTCATAATATGCCAGGAAATCTCTACGGAGGAGGAAAAGCGAACCAAGGTTTTACAAGGAACCTGCAATTTACCAAACAAGTTCATAGGGCAAATATTTGCAAGTTATAAGTCATTTATTAATAAACATCTGTTAACAAGTCGATAAAAATATACAAAATGTGTAAAATTATACCAACCAACCAACATAATTGTTACGGACGAAAAGAGCGCCTAAGTCTTAATTGGTTTATTCATATCTAAGTACTCCTTATGACCAGTATATCTCATCTCCTCACCCGTCTCTTTCTAACGAAGTACTTATTAGCCCTCTCGCTCTAATGTTGCTGTCACCCTCGCACAATGACTGTGATTGGCCCTTACAAAATCGACCGCTCAAGGAGGTGTGAAGTCTCTTGGTGCTCGGGCGATTTTTCTTGTTTCTCGCCCGAGTGCAGCCTGCCTACAACATAAGAGTGCGGTACGACGTCACCTCCTCTCACTCAAGGAGGTGTGAAGTCTTGTCTCGGGTCGGTTTATCCTTGTTTCTCCGCCCGAGACCAACCGCTGAAGTAAGAAAATCGAAGGCGCCGTATCGGCAGAAGAACACCGAACAGTGCGACATCAGAAGGCGCCGTTGTCCGGCAGAAGAACACCGAACGGTGCGACGTCAGAACACGCCGTAGTCCGGCAGAAAAACACCGAATGGGTGCGACGTCAGAAGACAACGCGGTTTATCCGTGGCCCTTGTGCTCAAGGCCACCTTGCGGTGTTAACACGGGACGAGCCTCGGGTTAACGTTGCGAAGCAGCGGTGTGGTGTAGTTGTGCGACACCACCAGTCCACAAGCGGACTGAATAGCACGGCTTCGCCTGTACGGGTGTTCGAGTTAGGGCGGGGGTCGGACTTTAGGCACTGCCGACGGCGGTCGGCATTTCCAACCGACTGGCTGAGCACCCCGTTCCTGCTTACTCCCCTCTGCAGGGTAGCACCAAACCTATCCTATCCTTACCATCCATCCCTGAAGGAGCGAACGCCGGCGACGAGCTCAGCTCGGTCCACGCACCTCCTCATTCAGGTCAGCTAGGGACGGTTAGGGAGGTAGGGCATTAGGGGCGTCAAGTGCCACGTTACTCCTAACGTGGCACTTGACGCCCCTAATGCCTTCAAGTCAAGTGCCAAGTTAGGGTTATTAGGGGGCAACAAGAGCTGAAGATGGCGCACTCGACGAGAAGCAAGAAGGCAGCGGAGGAACTTCGGGTGTTTGAAGATTCCCCGGCATCCCCGTCCGTACCAGCGACCGTCGAAACCGCGACCGCGCTCGAGCCACACACGACCGAGGCAGTACCGCCGCGTTCCGCGAACCGCGACGTTAACGCCACCGGTGGCACAGAACCCGTAAACGTACCGCGCCGCGCTCCGTTTCCGTCAAGTCCAGCCAGCGTATCAGCGCGCATCAAACAAGCCGAATACGAAGCGGAGCAGAGAATCGCCGAGATTCAACGCAAGGAGATGCAGTTGGAAGTTATGCTGATCAAGAAGAAGCTGGCCGCCGAAGTGGCTACAATTCGGGACGAAACGGACAGAGAAAGTGTAATAGCAGCAGAAGATCCTGTAGAGAAGCAGCATCGCGTGAAAGATTGGCTGCAGCAGAGTCAACAACGGGGGGAGTTCAGAGAACTTTCGCGAACATATTGACCATATAGTTAAAAAAGGCGCAAGATTGGCGGGTTTCGTTACAAGACAGACTAAGACTTTCAAAGATCCAGATTTACCTATTATCCTGTTTAGCTGTTACGTACGTAGGTTACTAGAATACTGTAGCCCGATTTGGAGCCCTTCTTATGCAGTTCATATTAATAGGTTAGAGAGACTTCAAAGTTTTTTTTTATACCATCTTACTTATACCAACAATCGCTGCCGAAGTTTAAACACATATGATTCGAGACTGGAACATTATAAAATGATTCCACTCGACCTTAGGCGTAAGACCACCGATATTGTGTTCCTCTACAAAATCATTAGTAGCAAAATAGATAGCTCAGACCTTCTGGAAAAGTTTCAGTTTACAATACCTCGAATTGGAAGTCGCCTTTGTAATTTCAAAACTTTTAATCTGCCCTTGTGTCGTACCAACTATAGGCATCATTCTCCTTTGTACCGCTTGTGTTCAAGTTACAACAGTATTTGTCAGGATCTTGACATTTTCGATGCATCTGTCATTACTATCAAACATTACTTTTTCATTCAAAATTGTTAATTTTAATATTAATTAATATAACATCATTAAGTAATTAAGTTTACATAGATATTGCTTGTCGATTATTAGTTTGCACGCTGTGTTCACTTCTAGAAAGCCGTTCAGCCTACCATGTGTATTTTTCTTGTTCTCATTCTTGTATGTAAGAATATGCTGTAACGTCCAGTTTGTGAAACGAATAAAAAAAAAAAAAAAAGTCGAATCACACGATAGCACACAGAGATATCCGTCAGATACACTCACGCACGAGAGAGAGACAGAGCGAAACCCGTCTACAAAGCGAGAGAGAGAGACAGACCGATATCCACCAACTACGCCTCACAGAGTTATGTTTGGAGCGACGGAGAGAGGTAGATCGCCTACGCCTACGAGAGTGAGAGAGAGGGGAATGGACAGATTAGCCAAAACACTCGTAACGTATGGCTAGAGGCCGGGCGCCACCGAAACAAACGCAAGATCTGCCCATATTCAGGGGACAAGTTGGAGAATGGCTACCGTTCAAAGCCACGATGAGAGAATCTACGACTCTACACGGATTTACGCCTGTTGAGGATTTAGCGCGTCTCAGATCATGCCTGCGGGGCGACGCAAAAGAGATGGTGTCCGCACATTATACACGGCCGCCGACCCGATGGTCATTATGAGAACACTCGAACAGTGTTACGGTCGCCCGGAAGTTATAATAGACAGAGCGATGGAGGACATCAAAAAGCTGCCGCGACTGGGGGGAGCCGCGAGCGAGCTTAATGTATTCGCGATCAAGCTACAAAACATCGTGACTGTTATATCGAGTTTGGACGAGAGAGGATGTCTACAGAATCCGATGTTAGTACGGCACGTGATCGAGAAGTTGAGCCCTCATGAGAAATCGAAATGGTGCGATTTCACCGAAGAGTACGGGTCACGAAGCGAACCGGAAATCGTGACGTTATCGAAGTTCCTGATGCGCGAAGCCGACAGAGCCATGCGTCATTCATATTCGTGTACGGCACCACAGGGACCCAGCTCATACAAACAAGCACAGCCTCGACAGAACGGACGTAACCGCGCAGCTAAGGTGTACGCTACAACGGAAGACACAGATGGGAAAAAGATGTGTTTCTGTTGCGGAGCTCCACACCCGACAATAAAATGTCAGAAACTCGCGGACATGCCCTTACCTAAACGATGGGAATAGGCGAAATGGCTCACGTGTGCTTTCAGTTCCTGGATAGCAAACACAGACGTTTCCAGTGCAAAGTGAAAAAATGTGGAGTAAAGGAATGTCGCCGACCTCACCACGCTCTGCTCCATATGACGGAAGGAGAAAGTATGAAAACTAAACAGAGCGAAGAAACTGTGATAGCAGCGACCGCGCACGTATCAATGGAAAGCACCAAAGTACTTCTCAAAGTATGTCCGATAACGATAAGGGGACATGACGGCAAGAAGATTGACACGTACGCACTGTTAGATGAGGGATCGACCATTACTCTCATCGACGAAGAGATAGCGAAGTCTATCGGGGCACGGGGCCCAACGAAAGCGCTGCACATACATGGAGCGACGTCCAGTCAGCGCGAACCCGAAAGCCAGATAGTCGATATCGAGATACGAGGCCAAGGTCACGCGGGTTATCAGCCAGTACGAGCGCGCACCGTACGGAACCTGACATTGGGAAGTCAGTCAGTAAATCGAGATTTACTAAAACAGGCGCACTTACGGCTACTTAAACCAGACAAAGTATGTTACGCGAACGCGAGGCCGCGCATTTTGATCGGAGCCGACAACTGGCATTTGATAATAACTCGAAAGCTACTCACCGGCAAAAAGAGTCAACCGGCAGCGTCTCTCACTCGCCTTGGTTGGATTATACACGGAACGACGCCTAAGAACGTAATAACACAAGTGGAAGATAGCGTGTTACACGTGCGAACAGAACAAGACATACTTAGCTGTTCCGTAGCGGGTGAGCGAGATGGCGAGCTACACGACTCGGTCAAAGCACATTTTGACTTGGACGCCTTGGGGATTTCCATGAAGAGGAAGCCAGTAGCCACTGATGAAAGAGCGAAGCAGATTTTCGGGCAAACGGCCAAACGGGTCAACGATCGCTTCGAAGTGGGGCTACCATGGAACTCAGATGACATCACTATGCCACCGAGTTACGACATGGCTGTACGAAGACTGTACGGTATCGAGCGAAAAATGGACAGATCACCGGAGTTTAAAGCTGCGTATACATCGCAAGTGAACGGACTATTAGAGAAGGTATACGCCGAGCGATGTGACGAGAATCACGAGGATAACCCGAAGCTGTGGTACCTCCCTCACTTCGCAGTTACTAATCCGAACAAGGGAAAAATCAGATTAGTATTTGACGCGGCGGCCCGATCGAACGGAGTTTGTCTGAACGACAAGTTACTGGACGGACCCGACCTTCTTCAAGCTTTAAACGGCGTGCTATTTCGCTTCAGAGAAAAGCCGATCGCAGTGACAGCTGAAGTGCGGGAAATGTTCCTGCAAGTGAAAATACGAAAAAGGATCGCGTAGCTCAGCACTTCTTATGGCGCGGAGACGACCGAACGAAGCCACCACAAAAGTACGTTATGACGTCAATGATATTCGGAGCACGCAGCTCGCCTTTCCTGGCACACAGCGTGCGAGATAGGAACGCGAGCGACTTTAGAGAAACTCACCCGCGCGCCTACGACACCATAACACAAAATCATTATATGGATGATTGGGTGGACAGCTTCGACACGGAGGAAGCCAAATATACAAATACAAATATTTTATTTCGATAAACTTAATCTAAAATACATTTCATGGTTTGAGACCCTCTTTTAAGTATGGAGATACCTGTGTTAGAGGGTCTCGCTCTTCCAAATTAAAAAATTAATAGATTAAGTACAAAAACAAAAATAGGATTTAATTTATTTAAAAGTTAAGACATCAAAGAAATAAATTATCAAGTAAAATAAGATAATATATAAGTTAAATTAATTAAGGATTAGGTCTAATTACTTATGTCTATTATAAGTTACAGTTAGGGTTTTACAAATATGTTTACAACATTGTTTGTGAGTAAAGTGTATGTGTGTAGTGTAGCACCCATACACTACACACATACACTTTACTCACAAACAATGTTTGTGAGTAAAGTGTACAGATATCACAGTGTACCTTATCTCATACAGATATCACAGATGTCATAAAAAGCTTGAGTATTTCTGGAGCACCCAGGTGTGAGTAGATAAGTGTGTGAAGTTTGTGTAGGTATGTTACGAAACAATTTCCAGTAATTTTTCAGTTTCCTCGTAGCTCAGTGACAATAGCCATTCATTAAGGATTTTTTTGCATTTATATTTTTTTTTTTTTTTCTTTTTTTTTTTTTTTTTTCATAGGGTAGATACTCCAAATTTTATTTATAGAATTGTAGAGGTAGGTTGATTGCGAGGCATACTGTCGAGATGCAAACTGAGATCGAGCAGTAATTCTAGTAGCCACTCTATATCTTTTTCGCTTATTGAGTTTTACGGGGTTGAACTCAAGAGATTTATGCATTTTCAAAACAACACTTAGTATGTAAAGTTTTCTGACTGATAGTAGACCAGAATCTCGGTAGAGCATATCTGTTGAGTATTGGTAGGGCTTAAAATACATAACTTTTAATGAATACCTCTGTGCTCTTTCGAGTTCCAAGAACTTTGTCTTAGTAGCTCCTCCCCAGACAGGTATACAATAATTTTGAATTGATTGTGCCAAAGAAATGTAGATTTGATTGATTAAATCTTTAGGTGCGACATGCCGTAACATTATAAAAATCCAGATCAATTTACGAATCCTGTTTATCAGTAGTTCGATATGTGCATGCCAGGGCAGACGCTGATCAATCATGATTCCTAGGTATTTTGTGGTTGCTACTTTATTGATGTTAGGACAATCACAGGAAGCGTCAATGAGGTTAAATTTGTGTATTTTTAAGCTATAATCAAGATTTGGTTGGCTGTTATTGTATTTAGTAAAAGTCATAAAGTTAGTTTTAGAGACATTTAGGGTTAGTAAATTAGGTTAAGCCATTTAGATATATAAGAGAGTCCCTCTTCGGTTCTTTTTTTAACTTCATCCCAGGATGTACCAGTAAAAACGATAGCAGTATCATCTGCATAAGAGAAAATATTTGCATTGTTTACTTTGAGGTTACAAAGATCATTAATGTAAATGAAGAAAAGAGTTGGACCAAGTACGCTCCCCTGAGGTACACCATAGCTAATATTCTCGTCATCACTAATAAAGTCACCAATTTTAACACTTTGCTTTCGTTCACATAAGTAGTCTGTCAGAAGGGCTAGCGGCATTCCTCGTACTCCAACATTTTCCAGCTTATTGATAAGTATTTCTACAGACACTGTATCAAAAGCTTTTTTGAGGTCGAGGAATGCAGCCAAGCATTTCTTTCCACAATCGACTTGTTTCACGATAAAATTACTAATTGCTGCAACAGCGTCTTCAGTAGAAAGTCCTTGTCTAAAAACATACTGCGAGTTTGAAAAAATCTTAAAATTATTTAAAAACAGTAAAAGTCGGTTATTTATTCATTTTTCCATTATTTTAGAAATAGATGTCAACACGGATATAGGTCTGTAATTATTAATGTCATCTCTCTCTCCATTCTTATAAACTGGTGTTACAATCGATCTCTTAAGGAGGTTAGGGAATACCACTTTAGTAAAACACAGGTTTACAAGATGACATAAAACTGGAATTATAATATGCATAGATAGTTTTAAAAACATAGTAGGTATGTTATCCCATCCGGGCGCACTTTCGGATTTGAGATTTATTATAATATTATGAAGTTCTGTGGGATCGGTTTCCAAGAGAACAAAAGATGAGACTTGACTGGGAGATTGAGTAAGAGCAGAGGATGAGTTGTAAACTGTCATACTCGAGCTTTGTAGAGAAATACTTTCAGCCAGAGATTTTCCTATATTAGAGAAAAATGAATTTGCAAAATTAGCTGATTCCTTAGGTGAAGCCTTCGTGTTAAGTAGTTGTTGTATATTTGGTGTTTTTGTAGATTTATAATTAGTCATGTTATTAATAGTTTTCCATAAAATTTTACTATCTTTTGAACATTTATTACGTTTATCCCTGTTATATTTTCTTTTAAGTTTTTTTATTAGGTTATTACAGTGATTTCTATATCTTCTATAGGTTATCTTTAGTATATCATTATAAGGGTCAGCGCGTAGTTTTCTTTGCATATTATTTCTGTTTATAATACAACGTAAGATGCCTTGAGTAATCCAAGGCTTTATTATTTGTTTACTCCGAGGTATACATATAGTTATTGAGTTGTTAATAAGACATTTTTGTATCATAGTAATTAATTGACTACATAGAGTATTTGGATCAAGTGTGCAAGGTTTTGTTCAGTTAGGCTTTTCATGGCATTTTCATAATTAACGACTATTTTTGACTTGCAACAGCTCTTATTTGTAATTTTAGAGAGGCTAAGTAGGACCATAAGATGGTCAGTAACAGAGGTTTGTAGTACGGCAACTACGGCATAGTTCTTATTTTTATTGATTTTTAACATAACGTGGTCTAAACAGCTATCCACTCTCGTAGGTAGGTTATGTCCAGGTAGTATGCCATGCAAAGATAACATGTTTAAATATTTTAATCTATTGTTCCTTTCTAGAGTATTTTCTGTTGATCTGGGCAAAGTGTTTATATTTATGTCCCCTACAAGTATAATTTTTTCGTATCTTTTTATACTTTCTAAGTATGTGTTTAAGGAATTTATAAATAATTCAGCATTGGCGTTAGATGGTGATCAATAAATGCACACAATAATTGTATTATATATATTTATTTGTAAACAAGATGCATGAATCAATTTTATTTCCTTAACCAAACTTTTGTGCGTATTTTTAATGTAGGTAGTAACCCCATCGTTTTGGTTTAAATGAAGTGTTGTAGCAAAAGAGTTGTAGTTAGCTAGGTATGGAATAGGTTTATCCTGATTAAGTCTACATTCTGTTAACACAATAACATCTACTTCAAATTTTAGTTGAGTCAAGTTACATTGTAGGTCATCTATGTTTTTGTAAATACTTCTAATATTCTGTGAAATAACAGTTATATCAGTAGATTTAACACATAATTTTTTAGAGAGTTCATTAGTTGTACATTCGAAAGAATAAGCAATTTCAGCGTTGTCTAATTCATTTACTTCCAAAGGCTTGTCCATCATAAATGGTTGCATAAGAAAATTTCATGCTTTTCAAGTAAGAGTTGCTTGATATTTTTAAATACCTCGTATATTTGTGTATAATAGTTCAGTATTATTAGTTTATAGAATTTGTTCATTGAAGATGAGAAGGCAAGGCTAGCAAAATTAATGTTGTATTGATTTGTGTGTAATAATAGTAGTGTTTCGTGTGTTTGTGTTTTATGTATAAATGAATAGTGCAAGACAAAAAATATCGATACATGCAAAAAATCAATGAAGTATGATTTCCTATAGATTTTATAATTGGGTAAGGCTCTTTCAAAAATACATCTTCTTAAATGTAATAGTCACGCAGCCTGAAGCAGACTTTGAACTTGATTTTCGGAATTAACAAGTATAATTGGAGTAGCTTCAGTCATTCTAACGTAGACGCGGCCGTAGGATGTCCAGCAGAATTTATACCCTTTAGATTTAGTAAGGTCCCTGGCAAGAAAGAAGAGACGTGAACCCTTTACCGTTAATTGCTCAGACACAAATATAGGTGTCTCCTCGTTCTTCTTAAAGCCTAGGTTCTTAGCACGGAGCTTACTTTTGTCTTTTATGTTGTAAGCTTTGCCCATTTTTAAGACATCAGTCTTTACAATTGTAGAAGAAAATTCTACGACAATCGGAGTGTTTTTCTGTCCATCTTTCTTTTGTCGTACTCTATAAATGTCTCTTACATCTGTCTTGTTGATGTTACAATTTATGGATTTTCCTAGGCACAGAACCATGTTAATGAGATCTTCCTTACCTTCAGAGTTGATTTTTGGTACATTTTTTATTTCTATATTAGTTTTACGGCTAAACCTCTGTAGATCCTCCAGCCTGTCCTCCAATAATGTAATGCGTTCTCTGTCCTTCATACGCTGTTGCTCCAAAAGAACAATTTTCTTTGTCAATTATTCATTTTGCATAATTACCTGCTTAACAGAGGTTTCGATGCTACTGTTTGATTTTTGGATTTCTGTCAGAGAAGGCGTGAACAGCTTTTTGAGTTCGGTTTCTTGTCCAGTCATAAGATCTCTAAACATGACCTTCATCTCTTCTCTAAAGGTACGCAAGTCATCACACCACTCAGCTTCACTCGCTCTTTTTCCTCGTTGAAAAAAATAGCTAGGAGGAGTAGTATCCGAACCCAACTTGTTTATGTTACTCTCTGAAGGAGATTTGTTCATCGTAGTCTCGCTCATCTTAAAAGTACCAGGCACCTAGAAGTGCCGAGAGAGTATACAGTATACGTAAGGGAAAGTCGTCCAGCAGGGAGAGCTTACCAAGTATCGTTGTTGGTACCAGGCAAGCAGAAGCGATAAGGCAATGCTTATTTATGCCGTGCGTTAGAGTTTGAATTTTCTAGGTATCGCCCTTACGCTGGTCTTGAACTGCAGTAAGTGAGTGAGCAGGACATACTACACGTGTGGAAGGGGGATGTCCAGATGTTAGTAGCCACGCTGTACTTCGTCGTCACATCAGGCAGGCAGCCGAGTGAAACAATGAATATTGTACTTGCCTGCGTGGGAGGGAGACTTGTCCATAAAGTAGATTCCGCCTGTTGACTTGTGTGCAGGCTCAGATACAAAGTTACTCCTCACCAATTATGAACTCCTAATATTTAGGCTTGATTTTAAATTGCGTGAAATGTATTTAATATAATGTTATAAAATGTTATGAGGTCTTATTACACGTCTACACCATACGGCGGCCCGGGGGAAGAGGACTACAGCCCGGGGGAAGAGGAAGCCGCCGAAACCGCCGTACGAGAAGTGACTGAAATACACAGAAAGACAGGTTTCGAGCTAGCGGGTTGGAGTACGAATCGCCCGCACTTACTAGAGCAAGTACCTAGCGCGAACCTAGCGAATGCGCCCAGAGAGGTAGGGGCAAATGCTAATCCCTATGAAAAGACATTAGGGATATTATGGATGTCACACACCGACGAACTCGCATTCAATACGGCCATGCATCGCGTTCCCGAGGATATAAGGAACGGCGCACGCACACCTACTAAACGGGAAGCACTGGGAATGGTCATGTCTCTATTCGACCCGTCTAGTTTGCTCTCACCTTACACGATCACCGCCAAGATAATGCTACAAGAGCTGTGGAAGAAGGTCGGATGGGACGACCCTCTCCCGCACGAAGAAGCCGCAGTTTTTCAAGAATGGCAATCGGATTTACGTACGATCGTTAACCTGAGACTACCACGATGCTATGACGTAAGCGGACATGTGAGAAAGAGACAGCTGCATATATTCAGTGATTCGAGCGAAAGCGCGATAGCAACCGCGGCGTATTGGCGATTTGAACGAGAACACGGAAGTATCAACGTCATGTTAGTGGCTGGGAAAGCCAAAGTAACGCCTATGAAAACGCAGAGCATTCCGCGACTCGAGTTACAAGCGTGTCTGTTAGGCGCTCGACTCGGCGATACTATAGTGAGGGAACATCACGTGGAAAAGAAGTGACACTATGGAGCGATTCGAAGACAGCGTTACATTGGATACAAAACGACTCAGCACGATACACGCCGTACGTCTCTCATCGCCTAAGCAAGATAGCCGAACTCACTCGCGTAGAACAATGGCGTTGGACCGACACTAAAAACAATCCGTCCGACTACGCGACAAGAGCTGGGAATACGCGTCTACACGTCAACGACCAATATGGTTCACGAGTCCAGCCTTCTTGTACGAGACAGAAGATCACTGGCTGCAGGAAGTAACGACCAACGAAAGCGACGAGAAGATCGTAACGCATACGAGCGGAAGCGAGCAGTCAGCTTTAATTGACGTCGGGAGATTTTCATCGTTCGAAAGACTAGCTCGAGCGCTCGGGTATGCCCTCGCCTTCATCGATAAATGTCGACGACGTGCAGACAAGCTCGAGTTAAGACATCTAAAAGAGGCCGAACGCCTGCTTATAAGGGAATCGCAAAAGGAGAGTTTCGCTAACGACTTATCTCGCTTGAGACAGGGAAAGAACGTCGATCGCTCAAGCAGGCTGTACAAGTTGGACACGCTATACGGAACGGATCATGTAATACGTCTGAACGGGCGCATAAACGCGGCGAACGTACCGGACGAGATGAAAAGTCCTCCCGTTTTGGACGGAGCGCATCCACTCACACACCTTATCATTAAGTCAGAGCACGAGACACAAAGTCACGCGGGACGCGAACTACTCGTGAATAATTTGCGACAAAAGTATTGGATACTTCGCTTGAGACCCACTGTAAGGAAGATAGTACAGGGGTGCATTCAGAGCAGAATAAGGCGAGCGAAGCCTTTAATTCGAGTAAGAGGAAATTTACCGAAGGTTAGATTGGAAGCCTACGCCAGACCGATCTCGCGCTGCGGAATTGATTGTTTCGGTCCTATGTGGGTAACAGTAGGACGGCGAAGGGAAAAGCGTTGGGGAATGTTATTCACTTGTCTCGTGGTAAGAGCGATCCACATTGACCTTATTCCGAGTCTTAGCACGGATTCGGCCATAATGGCCCTTCGGCGAATGGCTGCTCGTAGGGGCTGGCTAGAGATTTACACCACAGATAATGGTACGAACTTCAGAGGCTCGGACGTAGAACTCAACCTCGCGTTCCAGGAGTGACTTCCAGAACTTAGGGATTTCGCGCTGACGAAGCGAATAGATTGGCGGTATATCGACCCAGGTGCGCCCAATCAAGCAGGGGCCTGGGAGATACAAATCGGTACTGTAAAACGAGCAATCGGGGTAATGTTAAACGAACGCGCGGCGAAAGACGAGGTACTACAGACAGTTATGACCGAGATAGAGCATACGGTAAACGCTCGCCCTTTAACGCACGTACCAGTTAGTGCCAGCGACGCGGAGGCACTAACTCCGAATCATTTGTTGTTAGGAACGTCAGTAGGAATGCCGCTCATGGGAGAGTGCGATATCGCGGACAGACGCACTTGGAGAACGGCTCACTCTCGAACTCGAACAGTGAACAACTAGAAGTAAGAAAACCTATTGTGAAGAAAGAAGAAAAAGTGTTCTTTTGATTGAAGATCCTGTTAGGAACCCCACAATAATAATAATAATAAAATACAATGTCAACAATTATAAATTGTCAATTTAGGATAGAACATTATTAATTATTATAACTATCACTACCTATTCAAAATTCATCAATCCTGTAGAATATTGATCTATAAGCCAATGTTTTAACCAGTTTTTAGAGCAACCCATGCTGGGGGGCCCCGTTGTATTTTCTCAATATAGTGTCAGTTTGCTAGACTTTTTCAGAGAACGCAGGACTATTATTGATTAATAGCAGTCGTTAAGCCATGCCTGTGGCTCTGGGGCGACCTGACAAACTCTGACATCAGAAGCCAGCACTGCCTACCTCATACGACAAACAAACAACCAAGAGAACGCGCAATTCCGATAAGCTTGTAGGTGTCCACCTACAAGCTTATCGGAATTGCGCGTCCTGTAGACGTGCATGTCACTATATGTTTTGTACAGGTCAGGAGGAAATTGTTCCATTTGTTTCCGTTGTAGGACCATGGAACATGGATCAAGCTATTCCAGTCTTCTAAGATACAGAAATCCCAGTACAAACTAGGTAATACAACCTTTGATCTTAAAGCAATATTGACTTTTACTTTGCGTTTTACACAAGAAGATAACATCAGTGACGTTGCGATCACGAATAGAACTTATACCACAAGTCAAATATTGATCTTACTCTTTTTATCTTCTGCTTTAAAATTTGTAAAAGCTTCCGTATTGTGCGGATGTGGTCTTAGTCAAATATTTTTTCATGAGCTATAAAGTTAGCCAGGGTCAGTACAATACTTCAAAAATAACATTCGTATAGACTCAGGTGTTAATAATTGTTCGGAAATATAGCGACAAACAAAATACATTAAATTACTTAGACATAAATTATACCACTACACACGAGCCTCCTGAACTGAGCAAGACGTGATTTAGGTACTCTCCATTACAATGTAGAGGCATAACAAGTGTCGAATGTTTTTATAGTGTCACATGGTTGTGTAAAACTTTTCACTACGAGCATATTGGTATCAGTGTGCTTTTCTTAGTGTAAGTTCGAAGCGAGAGGAAATAAAATAAAAATAATTAAATAAAATCGTCTGAGAATGTGCGCACTACGAACAATTGTCACTTGTATTGAATTTCTGAATACAGAGTTAAAAATACACAAGAAAAGTCTGTATTTTCTTAAATTTATTAGCTGCCAGCGATAAGTCTAGTTAACAGACCTCCCACATCAACATAAATAGCGTAATAAACATTTGAAAATAGTAGCTTTCACTGGCCGAAGACAAAAACTAAAATAGAAGCCGAGCCTCCAATCACGTGACTGCATTTAAAATTAAACGTTCCTTATTCAAACGATTCGCTGCCATTGGCCTGATTCAAATTTACGTTCTACAACATGACAACGGCCGTTTCAATGTAATAAATTGTAACCGTCTAGAGTTTTTTTTAATGTTCGTAAAGAATCGTGATGAGTAAGAATTTGTTATCTCTTCTGCGCTCGACCTTAATAGTAATAATACTGAGCGACAACTTGGAGACGAACACGGAACATAACATGTTGGCAAGTAATAATCCACACCAATACAAAATAGTAAAACTTTGTATGTTTGTTTGTGGAGCTTTCACGCCAAAACGGCAGGTCCAATTTTGATGAAACTTTGTAAATAGGTATTGTACAATATAGAGACCAACATAGGATACTTTTTATCCCGGAAAATGGTAAGTTGCTAAGTGTTACGAAAATGACGATTACTTGCGAGTGGAATGACGTTGCCTTGGAAACGAAATAGTAACAAATCTGTCAAAAAGCACCAAGAGCATTGTTGCTATACTTTTGCATTGGTTTTTAATAACTATTCTAGATGAACATAGGATGCTTTTCTGTGGCGATAAACTGTAGTCTGCGCGGAAGAAGTCGCGGGCGGGAAAGCTAGTCAAGTATATAAGTCAATTATATTACATATTATCTATTAAAGTACGCTTTCGTTAGTGTAGGTTATCTAATGAGGTAATTATTATATTTTCATGTTTAATGCGCAGTATACGTCCTTTGTTGATACTAAGGATCATATTTATTTATTAATATGAAGTAATTAGCTTCTTAATTACAATAAAAGTATGTCATTGTCGACAATACTTCTCAGCCACAGTCAGATTCGTCCTACAATGCGCTAAAATAAATAGGGGCAATACTTTTTTACGGCGACATCGCCTCTAAACTACCCTTATAACTTGAATATAACCCTATGCTTACTTGCATCGTCACATCTTTCATTATCCTAATCTCACCAGTGTAACGATTTTCCAGAATTAATGCATTAACACGTCACTGCGACGAAATAACGTAATCGCCTTCACGTAACGCAATTATTCTTGACATTGATAGCTCGCTAACCGTCGATGTATTTATAGAATACTCGAGCTTCAACTGTATTTATATTTAGCTTTCGACCCCGTCTGTGCAGTTTGTTGTGTAGATGTGCAGGGATATTATTGTTTTATTTCGCTTCTGAAGGTCTACCTAGGCTTTTTACATGACTGCCCTAAAAATAAGTGTAATGTTTTTAGGATTAATGTATTTGCAATGCAGTCGGGGGACCTCTTAGATTAAAAGTGTTCCACAGAACGGTCCCAGTGATGACAATTTTATTACCAGACTACAGCACAACTAGGGAAGGGTAATGACTTTAACAGTCTGTGTGATGTGTGTATGTATGTATGTATGTATGTATGTATGTATGTATGTATGTATGTATGTATGTATGTATGTATGTATGTGGTTATGTGAATGTTCCACCATAGCGTCGCCCCTATTGGTTCGATTTTGACAAGCGAAGTGTCAATCGATTCGTCTTCGTCGCAAGAGTGCTAGAAGCTATTTTTTACCCGAATGTAGTGTGTAACTTTTATCTTGTTTATCTCTTGTTTTTGACTTTTTAGTTCGTTTTTGGCAGGGAAGTCGTGTTTTTATTTTTTATTGTATTTGTGGGGCAGTTTTGGATTAATCCCTTGAGGACAGCGTGACATCGCGTAGACGCCGCGCGCGCCGGTCTCGAGTTGTTCATTATCATCATTTTTTTATACAGTTACGATTCGAGCATGTCATTCGCCTGATGGTAAGCGCTACAGCACCACCAGCACATTTCATTACAAAATTTTGCAAGGCCCTAGTTGTCATTCTGAGTCATGGGTTCTTAGTTTTTACGTCTCATTATGCACAGTGGTTTCAACAGTTGATTAGAAATGATGCCCTTCAAACCGGAACACAGTAACGTTTTCAATTTACTGCTTGGCTGTTTCATATTTGGCAAAGGTGTAGTACTTCCCCAGGCGGACTCTTGCAGAAGAGGCCTAGCTACTATCACTATCAATATACACTTTTGAATCATCAGCCTACTGCTAAAAACATTTTATTTTACTTATATCCTCTTCAGTTAATATAATATCACAAATGGAGACTTCATTCAACACTCATTTCACTTCCACTTTGTATTTCCCGAGAATTTCCTCTCCTTTCGGTTCCTGTCGGTTGGATCTAGTCTAAGGAGAAGGTTCCTATTATGTTATTTAACGGAAGATGCAGTTCAACTTCTAACTGAAACGGTGTCATCACATTTGGATAAGGGTCAAAGATGCAGCGGAGCTTTCCTCGATCTTGCCAAAGCATTTGATACGGTGTCAACTACAATACTTCTGAAAAAACTGGAATGCTTTGGCATAAGAGGTAGCGCTCTCAACTGGTTCGCAAGTTATCTTACTAACAGGCGCCAATGCGTTAGAATAGAAAAATACACGAGCAATGACATGAATGTCACCTTTGGTGTCCCGCATGGTAGTATTCTGGCTCCAACTTTGTTTACCATCTACATGGATGACATTCTTGCGATAAAGTTGCCGGGTACTGATCTGATTTGTTACGCCGATGACACAGTTGCAGTTTTCCATGGTGACAACTGGCAGAACACTGTGACGGTGGCTGAAAAGGGTTTATCTGTGCTGGCCCGGTGGCTTGATGTGAACTTGCTAACTCTAAATACAAAGAAAACTCATTTTATCCCGTTTCACATTACTCAAGCCACATGCCCGGTGCTGACTCATCTGAGGATCCATGGCAGTGCCTGCCTTGTTACGCATTCTTCTTCAGACCAATCAAACTGCTCCTGCAGTAGCATTGACAGAGTAGCTTTCACAAAATATCTTGGTGTTAATATTGACCAAAATTTTTCGTTTAAAAAACATATTACTGCTCTCTCAAAACGAGTACGTAAACTTATTTACCTGATGAAAATTCTAAGGTCTGCTGCTAGTCCAGAAGTGAGAAAACTGGTATATGTTTCCCTTTGTCAATCGCTTCTCCAATACTGTATTGGAGTACGGGGCGGAGCAGCAAAAAGCCACATGCTTGAGCTTGAGCGTGCCCAGAGAGCAATTCTCAAAGTTATGCTTGGAAAACCTCGTCGTTTCTCCACCGAAAAACTGTACGAAGAGGCTTCTGTTCTGAGAGTCAGTTTTTTGTATTGCGTGCTACGGCCAAAATCCACATTAAATCAACTGAGCAGCAAACAAGCAGGAAACGATCTAATCGCCCATTAAGACAACGTCTCTCGAGAGTTAACACCACCTTCGCCCGTCGTCTGCCAAAATACGTCCACATTTACACTTATAACGCGGTCTGCAGGTTATTCAGCCTGAAAGAATGCACGTGTGCTGAAGCCAAGTCAATACTTAAAAGATGGCTACAATCTCTCTCCTACGAGGAAACAGAAAGACTTATTAGAGCTAGTGAGACTTAGGTTCTTTATGATGGGCTTGAAGTCTCACTGGATTCTTTCAAACTTAGCTTACACAAACCATTATATTGTTTAAACCCAGCTGTAAATAATCCAACATTTTGATTACATTTAATTATATTTGCTGCATCGTGTTTCGTTTCAACATTCATTCCGCTGGCCCACTCATACAAAATTTGCTCTTATCCAAAGTCTTCACATGTACTCACTTACTCATACCTCAACTCACCCCTTTTGATAAGTGCGAAACAGTTTACTTGCTAACCAATACTTTGTTTCGATAAGATACTTAACTATATTCACCAAAATCTGCACATTGATGTCAATGATTTGTTTGTTTTTCCTAATTTTGTATAATTTTTGATTTTCCTTCTATGATATTGGTAATTTTTATTTATTTTTTGTATAACCTAAATTATATTATGGCCTCCGGTAGCAATATTAATTGTTATCGGTGGGCATTATCGTAGGATTGTCGATTTTTGGTATGTTGTATTTAAGTAGTGCCATCACACTCGACGACTCTGTGGCGCAGTTGGTAAAGCTCCTCCTGGTTGCTAAGATTAGTTCCCAGGTTTGTATCCCGTTTGGGCAAACATTTCTGTGATGAGCATTCACGCTTGTTCCCGGTTCTTGGATGTTTTTGGTGTGTTGATGGGTATGTCCATATTGTCCATGGCTCACGTGACACAGATAATCCTGGTGCGGGGATATGAGTGTGCAACATTTGTTTTATTATTATTTTATCAATTTATCTTAGCCTTAGTAACTTTTAGTTTTAATATCTGACATAATTACGCTGTTTACAACCGATTGAATTATATATATATATGTCTAGCCACGGAGACCTCTTAGCTCTCAATTTCATAATAATTAATTGGGTATATAATTATGAATTGATATTAATTGTTTTCATTAATTGTATTATTTGTTTAAATTTATTTCTCAGTAATTTTTTTGCTTTAATATTTATTTCTAAATTATTGTAATATTTTCCTTAATAATTTATATACAGGTATTATTTTGTTTTATTGTAATTGAAGCAGTAAGCAAACATGTTTAGTCTGTCAAGCGCAGCGATTCATTTCATCTGTAAACACCTTTTTCACTGGGTTCCCAAGAAACAGGCGATGCCTAGTTTGGGGCCCGTCGCTAATATTTATAGTATTTTGAACATGTCTCAATGTAATTTTCTTAGTTTAATATGTAACTTCTGCGAATAAATAAATACTATTATTATTATTATTATTTATTATGTTTGCTTTCGTTTGGTACTTTATACTTTACTAGATGTGCCCACGGCTTCGAACGCGTGGTCATTTCTCTAGGTCAAAAGTACTCTTTGAACTAAAATACCAGTATACCAACATTTGATCAAAACTTCTTCAGCCGTCAAAAAGCGCGAACAAACATAGGTACAGACAAACAAACAGAGAGACACTTTTTTAATTATATTATTGTTCAGTAGCTTATTTTAAGTACCCTAGGTATTATTTTTTATTATTATCTTCTTTGCGCAGACTTTTTCGTACTTATTGCTTTATTATATGTATAGATGTGCTCTTCAGGTAGTATTATACACAGTTGGCGACCTAAGTCAACACTCACTTACTTCACTTCCACTTTGTCTTTCCCGAGAATCTCCTCTCCTTTGATTATCTATGTCACTAGGTTCGATAGCTCCAACTAGCCTCAGGAGAAGGTTCCCGTTCTATTTGTTTTCGTTTTGTTTTATTGTCTATATGTTTTGTCATATCTCCAAAGGGGTATACTATACAATTTGTTTGACAAACACCACATTCAAACACGTTTTCATCAAACAATGCCGCAAACGATTATACTAAAGATCTACAGATCTGCCAACTTGTAGTAAGTACTTGGTTCTTAAGATTCCTCACCCGTTTATTTTTTAATTTAAAATGGCAGATTTCCTGGGTAGTCCTATTTTAATTTCATAAAGACTGATTTAGTAGCAATAAATCCATTTGAAGTCTGTTCTTTGAGATTTATTATCTACCGACTAAACATTGTTCTGTAGTAGTAGAATAAGCTGATGATTACTATTTTGCAGGTGCTTCCTTGTCTTTAATGTTTATTGTAGATGTAGCGAACGTGTATTTAGACTAAATCACATAAGAGTACTAAAACCGAAATTAACTATTCCTCGAGTTACGTGGAAAGCACGTGGTGTTACGTTGTTCGGGAAAGCTACGTCATAAAAACGACTTACAGTGTAGATATGATATGACATTTTATGTCGTATATGTTTATATGGTTGAGGTAGATTCACAATTTTGTCTGGCACCCGGTTAAGATTACGAGAATTAGTAAATCCAATTACGACTAACTTGTTTTGGTTACGAAAGTTAGCAAATAACAATAAAAAAAACTCATAGATTATAGACGTTATTTGAGATAGTTAACCTTTCAGCTAGGCGATGAAAATAAAGAAAGAAACGAAAATGTAGTAAGATACCCTGAATAGAATTCCAAAGGTCATGAGCTTGAGGGGTTAAAACAATTAGGTAATAAAGGAAATAGGAACAAAAATGGGGCATTATTATTTCTAGCATCCATTTCATGGAATGACATGACCACTATTAACAGTGTTAAGGCAGGAATTGATATACCTAGAGTTTAGTTTGTGTCATATCATATGAACTTCACGATGGACCGACGACATCCACCGACTTCCTGCGATGGCTACAACCATCGCAGGAAGTCGGTGGATGGAGGTGGCACAAGATCGCTCGTCATGGCGCTCTTTTTTCATGGACTTCCAAAGGCTGACATGATGATGATGATGATATGAATTTAGAAAAGCATGCATCTTCATTTGTAACAATCCACACCAATATGTAAAAGTGAAACGTTGTCTGTTTGTTTGTTTGGGGAGTTTTAACGCGATAATGGACGGATTTTGATAAACTTTGTAAATAGATACTGTACAATATAGATACCAACATAGAATTATTTTTATCCTGGAAAATGGTAAGTTTCAACGGGAAAACTGGAAAATGACGATTACTCACTGTAAGGAACGGTTGTCATGGAAACGAAATAATAACAAGTCTGTCATGTCAAAAGGCATCCAAAGCGTTGATGCTAAACATTTGCATTGTTTTTTAATATCATAAAAAACATTAATGATGTTTTTTTTCGCGACAAACTGAACGCGGTCGAAGTCGCAGGCGTAAGTTAGTATTCTATAGAGAAAAGCATTGTTTGTTAGTGACAATATTCGATTTAGCACTTTCTATACATTAGAAAGCAACGAACTCTACTTACAACGATAAAAGCTAATAGAACTGGAACTATATCAGAAAGCAAAAGCCATAAATCCCCTACAAATCGATTGGACGCAGACATCGTTTGTTAATCAGAACTAGAGGTGGTTAATATAATACATAGCTCTTATTATAACGTTAAATTTATAAATAACTGTAGTCGTTATAAAAAAGAATAAATTAATCCGCTAATGTTATAACCATATTTTGTTTACTTACATCTCATTTCTTTATCATTATTCGACAATTAGTCCGCGATTCCGCGACTCAGCGCAACAAAAGAAGTACCGCGGTGTCAAGAGGAACTAACGTTTATAATATGTAAATCTAGGGAGTCACGTCGCAGCATATTGCACAATTATACATGACATGCTAGTACATTCAAAAATCCATAGATGGCTCTAGTCCGCCAGCACGCACGCGCCTTCCTGACATTGATTTATTTGATTGGGATAAATGCGAAATGAATTGTAGATGGCGCTAATCTCAATTCATACAATTCCTCAAAGCTAATCGTTAACACACGTTGAGCGCTCATTGGTTGAATTATAACACAAGTTTTAACTGTAGCTTCGCGACGCGATGCGATTCGTGAAATAAACGAACTGTACAAAACGCGAAGTTATGTTATTGGTTTGTTGAATTATTTAGTGTTATGTTCTGCTACATTAGCTGTTCTGTGGCCCAATTACAGAACTTGGCTTCAATCAGATTGTCACTTTTTTCATAGCAAAATCGACTCTATCGCAAAGCATTATTGAATTTCACGGCTTGAAACCGTCATGATCAACATTACGTAATCGCAGTGCTGCTCTATGAAGTTAGTACGTTATGCGTTATAGCGACAGCTATTAGCTTTTTGTACGGATCAAGGAACTTACACATTTGTAAAAAAAAAACTTTGCAAAATACTCGCTTTCGGTACGGCCTATGGAAAGTGGGTGAAGTTTGAAGGATGAAAATATTGTGTAGCTTTTATTTTATTTCCTTTTACTTGACTTTATTGTGTAAATCAATGATGTTATATTAAATCATTGGTGTAAATAGACTTTGTTGTTATAGTAATGCGATAGTATGGAACTTTATTGAAAAGTCCAAAAAGTCAAAAAATCCAGTTTATTGAAAGGTAAAAATGCATACTGCTACTGTTTTTAAATATCTGTAGAAACTGCCAGTTTTTATTGAAATATTAGTCGTTTGTTAGTCTCGCCATTCGTTGATTCGTGTCTTGGCGTTCAAGTTCACCTTATAACAATAGCTTTTTAAATAGCTGGCTGTATAAGTGTAGCTAAGCGCATATAGCTCGTTAAAAAAAACTAGCCGTTATTCACACCTCTAATCAGAACACAACAGATTATGGTATGGAGGTACATAGACGAAACTGGAGCGAAGATAATGATTCAAAATGATTACAGAGCCGTAAATAACGAGGTCGTAGGCCAGTTACAGCGAATACATCTTCTTCTATTACTATAAAACAGTACCGTTGAGGTATTAACTGACTGAATACAAAGCAAATCCTAAACTAGTGAACGTAGAGATTAGAAATTTGGAGGAAAAAGAACTAAAAATAATAAGTTCTATGGGTAATCAAAGAGGGGATATTTTGAAATTCTATCCCTAAGGGGGTGATCGGGGGTGGAACTGAGGGGAGCATCTAGTCCATACCAATATATAAAAGTGAAACGTCTGTTTGTTTGTTGGTTTGTTTTTTTGGAGAGCTTTCACGCGATAACGGCTGGTCGGATTTTGATGAAATTTGGAATAGAGATAGCTTATTATACCCTGAAATAAAACATGGAATACTTTTTATCCCAGAAAATTGTAAGTTTCTACGGGAAAACTGGAAAATGTTGATTAATCGCTGTAAGGAACGGTTGCCATGGAAACTAAATAACAAGTCTGTCAAAAACCATCAAGAGCTTTGGTGCTATACCTACTTTTGCATTGGTTTTTAATATCCTAGAAGAACAAAGGTTTTTTTTTTCTTGATAAACTGCAGTCCGCGTCGACGAAGTCGCGGGCGGGAAAGCTAGTAACAAATAAAGATAGCTTTGGAACAAACAGGGGTCAAAGATGTAGGAGGGAATATGAGCGTGCTCTAAATTGTAAGAGAGGCAGAAAATGGAAATCAAAGATTTATCCTCCCTCAACGTGTAGATTAAAGTCAGCAATGAGTTTGTAGATTTGGTGTTGACATTAATGGTTTTACAAAATTATGTTTAACAAATGTGGCATAAACAACCGCAAGTTAAGCTCGTGAACAGAAATCTTGGCGGTAAGCCACAACTCGTAAGTCTGTATGTTTAACAGATGTGAACGTCTCGTTGTCTCTATGTTTAACAGATGTAAACTAAATTGATATAAGTATGTAACTTTTGGACAAAGCACAGTAGCTCTTGGACCCTACATTATTAACTCTAATAATCTGCCGGTTAGGATGCGAGACATAACCAGAATAGTGGAGAGGCGTGGAAAACCCTAAGTGTTATGATTGGCGAATGCAAGCGGCTGTTTCAATATCTTGTCCATTTGCGGTTTTCCTTTCTAGTTTCATTACTTTGTAGTAAGGAAAACTGCTTAAGAGAAGGCCATTACAAAGTTATTGTATAAATTATTTCATTGATTTTCTACTTTATAAATTTTTTATACTAATTTTGCCAATATTATTAACACAATAGAAACCGAAGTCGATGTGCGACAAACGAGAACAGAAGTATTTATAACTGTAACTTTGATCAATAACCAGGTACTTACGTTGTCAAGACAAACACACAAGTAAAGCGCGTAACTTGTTGTAAAACGGCTGAAATTAATATAATGATAACTCATTTGAAGACAATACGAATAAATCTTAAAGCTTGGACCACACATCCTGTTGATCAATAATATAGCCTTTGTCATTTTCCAAGCTAGTGTGGGGTAGCAGGAAGTTCGTTAAACTGGCACCAATCTGTGTAGATATTACTGTAGAATACCTTTGTAAAAGCTATATATATAAAGTTATACCAAAACAAATATTTCACTTCGAAGAGAGGTGAAGTTGAATCGTTTTTATTTTCAATTGGTGTAAATATTTTATTCACATTACTTCCTACTTAATGAATTATGCTACGTCGGAAGTGTGATTTATGAATCAGATGTATTTCCTGACTTGACACTGTGGCGTAGTTAGTAGTGCACGTGCCTTTTAAGCCTTTTAGTATCCCAAGTTCGAATCTTGTCCGGGGCAAACATTTTGTGTTATGGATGGGTATCAAAATGTACTAAGGATATCACATTTAACAATCACTGAATATCTTTACTAAAACTGAAACAGGAACACAGATTGCCAATAAATCCGCTGTAGATGACGTCGTCACCACAACTTTACATGTTTTGCGACCTTTGCGTCAAAGAATGTCGGCCGTCCAAAATGGAAGTCATACAAAAACAGTGACTACCATATTCTGAGCAGCTCCTCAGGAAAGAAAGATACTTAGTTTTCCGCCAGGTGTTTCCAACGTGCTAGGACTTTTGCTTCCCTGTATGGCTTGCGTTCAAACAGTTTGAATACTTCTTGGCTTGTGACCACCCACCGGAAAATGGCATGCCAACAAGAGGTGTCGTCGTGTTCAGAATAACTTTCGGTTTTTCCGTATCTTCTGAGGAAGCCTGGTTTTTCTGTATGCGGCTTCTTAAGAGTTGCCTACAGAAAGAATGCATAGATATTCCGACAAGTTTTTTGATGAACAAGTGGAGCATATTCTCATCATTTCATGTAGCAGGCTCAAATATATACAATTTAGAAAAATTAACTTAGCACTTTTCAATATTTTGGTACCGGAATTTATTTCTTAGCGGATGTCACGTAACCTTCCATAGGTTACGGAGACAAACTGCAGAGAAGCAGGGTCAAAATAGCCCCAGGCCCTTTGCAAAGGTAACATAACTTAGGAGTTTCATTATATTAGGTAAAGCTGTGCCCGAGGCGTTACCATCGGCGTGGTAATTTTTCTGGGATATAAGGATCCTATGAGTTATTCTAGAAAAAAGTACTAAGTATTTCGTAAAGACGTCAAATATATTTTTTTCGATTGCTCAGCTTCTACTTATCGGATTGAGATACCAAGTACACCTCTTTTTAAGTCAAACTCTAAGTTATCCAACAGCGAAAACATCATCGTAATCGGTCCAGTAGTTTTTAGGTGATGCGTAATCAAACAAACAGACGATTTAAACAAAATGTTGTATTCTTGCTCAGTGGCTTATTTTAAGTACCCTATTTTTTATTTATTTATTATCTTCATTGTACAGACGACTTTTTGGTACTTACTGCTTTATTATCAGTATATACATAGATGCTGTACAGTTTTTGTTTTCGATATCAGTGGCTAACGTGTCAATATTGCCTTTTATTTTTACCAAATACCATAGAAAACCACAACCAAAACGATGTAGAAATTTATGTCAAATTGTGAGATACGTTTCTTTTGCGCCGGTCCTGGCGTAATTTTCTATAGGCCACGTCCATAACCCTTCTCCTTTCATGTCTCTGTGCGGTCTACGCAGTGCGTTGATCAGTCAGTTAAACTTCTTTTATACAGGCTAGATTTTTGAGACGTGGCAGTAAGGGCACTTACCTTAACCGTTGTAGTTACAGGAAAACGTAGTAAAAAGACAAAAAAAAAGGTTCTACAAAACCTTTTTTTGATGCCAATCTGTCCTGTTTCTTATAAAGATCAAAAGTCTCTACCGGACCAACTAAGATTAGAGTACTAGAAAATTTAGAACTCGCCCATACTGCCCCATCTCAAAAGTCCACCCTGCATACATCTATATTCTACACTGATATTATAACGAGTAAAGTTGTTTGTATGTTTGCAAGAGGTAATCTCTGGAACTACTGATCCGTATCTGAAAATTCTTTCACTGATAGAAAGCTACACTATTCCGGATAAACCTAAGATTTTCCCCCGGGAAAATGCTTTTTCCAGGGACTAACGGGAAAACTACAGGCAGAGCCGTAGGGCGTAGGCAGCTAGTTTATAATGTAGAGGATTCTTCAGGTGATGGTGGTTACAGACAACAATATTCATAAAAGATCAGACTAAGGAGTTTGTAAAATAAAAGTCCTCTTCAGAAGAAATCGACGAATTTGATAAAGGTTTTTTTTGGTATATAGCCTTTCATTGAGAGTACCTAAGGATAAAAATGGTTAAATTCCATTTAGCTTATCAGAAATTGATACTTTTAAGACAGCCTCCCAAAGTCCCCGTCCTTTTAGCTCTTTGTAATTTGTCGCCACATTATCCATAGTTAAAATGTCCCAAGTGGAAAAGAAATTGCTTTGGCACGAAAAAACTACTAGAAAATTGTTTATTGAAAATGCGACGGTACTGACTTTAAAATATAAGAAGATAAATACGCTTTTATGGAAACCATTTATGCGAGCAGTTTTCTTCATATTACAGAGATAATTATTTGATTTTGTATTTTGTGATGTCGTTTCGAGATAAGTTCAAGATGAACATTAATAAGGCAATATTTGATGGTGTAGTCATCTTATCTTGAAGCTACAATTTCAAAGCTTTCATCTCGTTTATAATATATTTATATAGTTTCTTGTGACATGCATTACAGTACAATAGTTAACATTAATTAAAATCAAACAGAAGTAGAAAAGTAGGACAGATTGATTTTTTTCATGTAGTTTTTACAGTTGATACCTACTATGTTTAGATATTGAATGTGACTTGCATTGATTTATGAATTTATTTTATAACATAGTATTTGCTTTGCCCGCGTGGACCTATTTTATTCCAGGTCTGAAAGTATTGTATACCAAATTACATTAAAATCAGTTCAGTCGCACTTTTGTTTTACGTTCTGTGGTGTGTAATTATTATTGTTATTCATAGTTATTCATAAAACGAGTGTGTGATGCTAAAAATGAGCGCTGTACAAAGGGCGCATATTAATTAACTCACCTTCATTTGTATAAAAAGAAAATCTTTTTGTTTAATCATGTTACAACGAGTATAAATAATATGTATTTTGTTACAGGACTTTATAAAGCTGACATTAGCCTGACGAGTCATTGACTTTAAGCTAAATAATTACTTGACTGTGTCTTGTAATTATTGTGATTTATACCTAATTTATGTGAAATAAAGTTCTATTAAAAACAAAACAAACAGTTCAGTCGTAAAAGTTTTTTAGAGTTGAGGTGCAAAGTACATCTTTCATTTTAGGTCAAATCCTATGTTAACCAACAGTTAATACCGATCTTCAAACGGTCGAATAGTTTATACATGATACGAAAACACACACAGATAGACATCTTATTTATAAGTGTGATAATCTTGTTCAGCACCTTTTTTTTGTCACCTAGCCAAATTAAAATAAAAAACTTAATTTTAAACATTTTGTTAGTGTATATAGTGTATATAGTATGTAAGTAAATACATATTTATAAGTAAACATAAATAATATGACATAAACAGCACGCGAGGAATATTATTTGTGTTATTTGTATTTCAGGAGATCAGAAGCATTGTTGTTCAATGTTTTACTCCGTTTCTGCAGGGCACAGCTGTTCTCAAAACTCAATTTCTTTTATCCTTCACTTATGTCCTTGGGTGAACAAGATACGAGTAAGATAGTTTTTTGACCTTGGCATTGTCGTAGCAATCCTGTTTAGGTGTTGTATATTATACTAGTTTATGAATAGTACAGTTGGTATTGGTTACTTAAATAAGAATAACAAGACAAAGTTCAAAAAAATAAAACCTGACTAAGGTCTGGTAAAAACAGCTTATGACACTCTTCCGATGAAGACGAATTGATTGACATCTCGCTTGTCAAAATGGGACCAATTGGGGCGAAGCTATGGTGGAACATCCACATACCCACATACATAGATACATACAAACATACATAGACTGTTAAACTCATTACCCTTTCCTAGTTTCGCCGTAGTCGGGTAAAAATATACGCGGGCTCCATTGAAATAGGTCAGGATGGGAAAATCTGAAATTATTAGTGCTAGAGTTTTTTTTTATTACGGACTATGCAATCTTTGATCAAGATCTCACCCGATGAAAAGTGATGTTGTGGTCGAAAGTGTGGTCGCTTGCGTAGTAGTTTGTTTTTAATTTGTTCTAAGGAACCAGCAGTGCGAGCATGGATCTTACCGATCGATAAAATTCGATAAATTTATCGATAGGTTCTTTTATTATTAACAGTTCTTTTTTTATCAATTTTATCAAAATGCGGTAGCATGAGATCCATGCTCTCATCCAGCCTCTCGGTAAATTTTATTGATTCGATAACACGTCGTGAATTTATCGATATAAAAAATGGCAACTCGTGGACTATACCATATATCAGATAGACGACTAATAATAGCCTAAAAATTATTTTTTGACACAATTTGGCAGATTTTTATTATTTTGAGTTGTTACGGAGAAACTTTTGTCATTTGGAATTCTACCTAACTACCATAAAGTAGTATATTCCTTGAACCTAACCTAAAGTATAACTAGCCATAACTCTTTGCATAATTGCTTGAGACACCTCCCTGACAAGTCTGACAGTGCGCTATCCTAGTGCTATATTATATTCCTGGCCGATGCATCGTTGGTGCAACTGCCCTCGGTGTAAAAGCGTACAGCTGTTAGAACCTACAACAATGATTATACAGGTAGGATTTAGACTGAGTACCTACTAGGTACCATAATAATTAGAGCATTAGACACAATCACAACAAAAGATAATTTCTGGAAATAGGTAAAACGTAACTAAGTATTTTGGTATTATTATGTAAAGTAGGTACTACAACATGCGCAGGCAGTCCATTAAATCGACTTCTTCTCAAACGCCCTCAACATCTTGAATGAGGGCAATTTCCTTATAAATTCTAAAAAATAATCTCAAAATGCTGTTCTCCCAGATCGAAAGGATCATTGGCATCCCTGAAACTTGCCTCACGATGTTCTGACACCTCCACGTTTTGGCTTATAATCCGAAAAAGAATTTACAAAAAAAGTTTGTCGTGTAACTTTGGAAAGCCGATAAAATTCGATAAATTCGGTAAAATTACCGACATTATATTGACAACAATTGTCAAAAATAAGATTCATGCTTCCTTTTGTCAATATTAAATCTATATATTAAATATGATTTATCGAATTTATGTCGTTGTCGATAAAGTACGTTCCGTGCTACCGAACTCGTATTATCGAATATTAACGTCAAACTTGATTAAAAAAAAATCGGTAAATTTATCGATCGATAAGATCCATGCTCGCACTGCAGGTCGTCAATTTTAGAGTTAAGAAAATGGGTATTCTAAGTTTTTCAAAAACTTATACACGACTCGGTAATTAAAAAATACCCGGTATTTTTCCTTTAAAAATTACCCCGTTTTTTATTGCGATAATTGATAGTGTTAGTAGACCTTCCTTACAAAACAACCTCCACTGTAGGTGTAAGGAATAAAATGATCGGGTTCAATTCCCTAGTCGTGGACTTCTGCACAATATGATGACATTATGCAGAATTACAGACAGATGAAAAATACACATGATGATGTTTAAAAAATAGGCACTACAAAAGAAAACGAAGCAAGTACCGCACAGTGAGCAAATTTGAAATAGGCTATGCGTAACTTCGTTGGTTTCTAACTCCCTACCCCCTCAGGATTAAGAAGGCAGTTTGGAAGCGGGCATACTTTTTTGGACTGTTTTAAGACTCTGGGTAGTCCAATTCTCGACATGCCTGGAGTAATCAATGGATGGGATGCCACTCATGGTGACGTCATGTTTACAGCCACACTGCGTTCGTTTTGTTCACTTGAAGGCAGTGTCAAGGCGTTTGCCTATAATTTACTGGCGAGAACAACGTTCAATGGTAATATTATTACTTTAACAATGTTTCTCGTTCATGTTAACACGGGATTTTACCTATACATCGTCTTATAAATAGGTAGGTAATTATATATTACCAAGACTGTTGAACATTGACTTTGACTTGACTTTGAGTATTTTACTCAAATTTCGAGCACTTCCCGATTAGCCATCTGGCTGAAACTTTCATAGTAGCTCACAAATCGATGACAATGTATTTTAAAAACAGATAAATAATGAGCATTCTATAAAATAAACGTGGTTTTCAGATTGTTTTTTTAATCTACATTCGCTGCTTGTTTTCCATTTCTCTCTGTTAGCAAATTATAAAACCAAATTATGAAAGTTAAAAGAACTCGTGACTTGATTGATTACATCCATACCAATATATATATATATATATAAAAGTGAAACGTTGTCTGTTTGTTTGTTTCTTTGGGGAGCTTTCACGCGATAACGGCTGGACGGATTTTGATGAAATTTGGAATGGAGATAGCTTATACCCTAGAATAAAACAAAGAATACTTTTTATCCCGGAAAATTGTAAGTTATCACGGAAAAACTGGAAAACGTTGATAACTCGCTGTAAGGAACGGTTGCCATGGAAACGAAATAAGAATTATACTACTTTTGCATTGGTTTTTAATATCCTAGAAGAACATAGGCCTAAGTTGCGGGCGGGAAAGCTGGTTTATCAAAAACATCATCGGCCTTAGAAGTCCAATGCTGAACATGAAGCCTTATGTGATGCGCAAACAAACAGAATGACGCGATTTTAAAAATAAATGTTTAGTAGGTTATTTTTAAGTCCTCGTTTTTTTTTAAATTATATTCTTGTGCAGACTTTTTGTTACTTACTGCTTTATTATAAGTACAGATATAAATGAATACACTTATGGTATCTATCTACGAGTTATACTTATAATAAAGCAATAAGAACGAAAAAGTCTATAAAATGAAAATAATAAAAAAAAGTGTGGTCTAGTTTACTTCTAGTTTACTACTAAACAAGTTTTTTTTTTAATCGTGTCTGTTTGTTTGTTTGTTAGTTAGTTAGTTTGCGTGTCTGTATGTATGTTAAAGCATCACGAATAAGCTACTAAACCGATTGCTATGCAGTTTTCACTGTTGAATTAGCTTAGAGTTTGACTTAAAATTTGGGATATTTAGATTCTCAATCCGATGAGAAGAAGCCTAGCAATCGATAAAAATATTTTTGACGGCTGAAGGAATTTTGATCAAATGTTGGTATTTGGTATTTTAGGTTCTGGATTAGCACATAGAGTAGTTTTAACCTAGAGAAATGACCACGAGTGTAAAGCTGCGGCCATCAGCTAGTAACAAGTAATCGTGGTAAGTGTGGTAAGGCAATAGGGTGACGATGATATTAATAAGCTTGATCTTGCTATGTTTTACTTGGAAACATCAATCCACTCTCAAACAAATAACCAATATTAACAGCGATCACGTAACAAATTGCATTGCAGATATTGCGAGCTCGGGCAAACTATTGATTCCTCGGTGCAATCAATTTACATAATGATAAATGGTTGTGTATTGCGGAAGTTGACGTTGGAAGCAGACAGCGTTTAGAAACTTCCAGACTTGCTATAGAAATATTTACTCGCAAATAAGAAAGCTTTGGGTGTTGCGCAAACACGCGGAAATGCACCTTATCATACAAACACAGTTTCCAATACATTCATAAAATTACAAGTCAGATAGAAACTAACTTTTCAGATATTTGAGCTATGTTATATCGATGTTTGTCCTTCGACCTTCGTGCGGCGCGCAGCGCGTTCTTACAGACAGTTTTCGTATACTGCTCGCTATTGGCTCGGTATTTAGGCTCGATCGCGAGCGATAGCTGCTATCGATACATTTGGACTAGAAAACTACAATAATTATGTTATGACGTGTAGCGTTGATAAAACGCTACTTAAATAAAAAAACAATAAACCTATAAAAACAATAATTCGACAAGTAAAAGTAGGAATAAACAAGACAGCACATAAACAACTAATAGAAACGCATCTTTATAATAGTAAAACTAGAATTATAATTGCATATTGTTCAATATGCCAACATATTAGAATCTATAAGATGACGACATTGAAGTCGCACATAGTTGATTGAAACAGTACTATCGTTCGTATTTGGTGAATACCAGCGAAAGCAGACGATCGGATACATAAAATAGATTATCGTACGTTGTTTACTTACATGATATAATCCTGTAAATCACAGTTCCAAAAGAATAATAGTCATGTTCATAGGTTATAAACACTTTGATCAATACAACACGTTCGTGCACTACTGACCACGACTTAATAACACTTATTTGGTCAATTGAATGAAATAAATACAAAAGGGAACAAGGAATAACTGGGAATTAAATAATAAATGGATGGTTAATAAAGTTCAATTGATAAACACGGAGACAGGTGGTGACATCTACCGGAAATTTTACTTATTTTTGCATCGATTAGCTGTCAAAGCAAAAGGGCGCGTTCCATTGTTCGGCACGGTCCCGCAATGTCAGCAAATAGAAAATAAAATTAAACAAACCAATTAAATGCAACAAATGTTAAATTTAGGAACGTAGATTTTTTCCAAAGCAAACCCATACAATATCATAATTTAATAGTTACGGTATATAGTTTTATGATGATATAACGGTGGCGGAGCAAAGAAACCGCGTTCCGTACCTTTCGTCTGGAACGGAACGTTTTATAGACTATAGTTTATAACAATTCTTAAAACGTCACTTGGCAGTTGTTTAGCTGTCAAAAGTAGTTAAAGAAACGATAAATAAACAAATGTGATTTCTAGGGTGAAAATCTTGAAAATAAAAATAAAACCATATTACTTGTCCAAAGCCCATGTGTAAGCGCTGATCGGTTTCCTGGTGAAACGAAATGTAATTCTGATAGATTTTGCTAAATAAAAAAACTAGATCCGGCTAGACAGAAAGAAACTGGCAATGGAGGCGTGTCCTTTCTTTTTCGTGCTGGAGGAGAGCCTAGCAGGACTGACAAGTTTTTTCCCTGCATATCACAAAACCCGTAAAAAAAGCGGGGTTTCCCCCCGAAATGAGACCCCACGACGGAGATTTTCCCCCCCGGACTAAAGACACCCCACGAAGGAGGCTTCTTCCCCGGATTTGAGTAAAAAAGGCGCCGTGTTGCAATACGTCACGCCACGCCGACATTATACCCAACGATTCCTGCCACATACTTGGGATGCGGTATCGTATTTTATCCATATATTTCGTTAACCGGAGTGTTGAACTTTGGTTCCCCACCGACCTGCTGGACACCTGCAACGCCTGAGGGGTCTAGCCTGGCTACCTCTCACGCGAATCGGACATTTGCTGAAACGTCGGATGGAGTATTACCTTCACTAACATAACGGCTAAATCCTATAGAAAAAGGTAAATAAGTAGACTATACTGCCGGCCGGCAAATTCATCAATGTTCTGTTAAAGTAAATACTTAATTTTGTCAATTCTAATCGACCCTAATTATAGCAGGGTAATCTTAGATCTTGGTATTTCTTGGCTGCCGAGTTGGATCTGCAGGCTAGGATTCTTTGGACCTTAAATAAATAAGCAAGATTAAACCAAGCATAATAAATATTGTATTGGAGAATTTAAATTGCATGTTTTGTCTTCAACGTTACATGCTAGCTTGAATGGCCGTTCAACGTACCGACGGTATGGTTCCTTAGATTTTAAGTACATAAGCAAGATTAAACCAAAGGTAATAAAGATTGTATTGGTGAATTTGAGTTGTATGTTTTATCTTCCACTATAGTACCCACTAGCTAGTACATTACCGAACGGTCTTGATCCAATAGTTCTTGAAGCTCGTTCCGGTCTAAGTTTATCCAGGTAATTTTATTAATTTCAGAATAGTAACGAGTACTTTTAGTTTCCGAGTGATTCTGAAGAAAGGTATAGCGTCCTCGCGTACAGAGCGACCGAATGGGGCAAAAATTCCGACTCACCCCACTATTGGTCTGACTTGCCCCAATTTATTTTTTATTACCTTTATGCATAGAAATCACAAGAACACCTTTTATATCGTTAAACCTAGTAAATATGACGATAACCTAGTAAAAATCGTTACAGACGCTGTTGCTTGAATAATAGCTATTATCATATATTTTTCAGTGGCAACACTCAAGGGATTTTTGGAAGCAAAAGCAACGCAGTAGATGGCTACTGCGTTGCTTTTGCTACAAAACTGCGATGGTGTATGTACTTGATTTAGCAGGCTACTAAATTTGACGATATATACAGTCCAATCGCAGAGGTAGCGCAGTGGCAAGGCTTCAGGACCACGCCATTTCAACAAGCGGGTGCTGTGAGAATCAACAAAAGGAATTCAAGAGCAACAGCACTGTGTGTAGACCACATACACACAGTGAGGCAGGTTATACAGAAGTCTGAAAAGTATAACCAGCCCCTGTGTCTTGCTTTTGTGGACTATGAGAAGGCCTTTGACTCCGTTGAAACCTGGGCGGTTCTGAAGTCTTTGCAGCGTTGTCAGTGGACTGGCGATACTTTAGAAGTGCTTAGGTTTCTGTATGACGCCGCGATTATGAGTGTCCAAGTCCAAAACCAGCAGTCTAAACATATCCAACTGCGCAAGGGAGTGAGATAGGGGGATTTTATATCCCCGAAACTGTTCACTAATGCCCTGAAGATATGTTTAAGACGCTGGATTGGAAAGGAATGGGCATTAATATCGATGGCGAGAACATTTCACACTTCACACACGCATACCTTAAAGGACGTCCTAATGGCGGAGTCGCTGCATGACTTAAAAAGTATGCTGCCCAACCTAGATGATGCTTTTCGACGGATCGGTCTCGGAATGAACATATCATAAGACCAAGATCATCATTTTCAACGATCTTATTGACCCGGAACCGATTGCAGTTAATAGTGTGCCTCTTGAAGTTGTCCTACAATATGTTTACCTTGGGCAAATATTGCAATTGGGTAAGAACAACTTTGAGAAGGAAGCCAACAGAAGAATTCAACTGGGTTGGGCAGCATCTGGCAAGCTTTGTCAAGTCTTCTCGTCGTCCATACCACAGCGCTGAAGACAAAAGTCTTCAATCAGAGCGTCCTACCAGTCATGACCTACGGTGCCGAAACGTGGACACTCACGGTCAAACTAGTCCACAAATTCAATTTAAGATCGCTCAGCGAGCTATGGGAGAGCTATGCTTGGAGTTTCTCTGAAGGACAAGATTCGTAATGAACATATCCGACGGAGAACCAAGGTGACCGACATAGCTCTAAGGATAAGCAAACTGAAGTGGCAGTGGGCTGGTCAAATTTTCCGAAGAACCGATAACCGTTGGGGTAGACGAGATCTCACGTTTAGGCAAACGTAGTGTAGGACGCCCTGTGGCTAGGTGGAGTGACGACCTGCGAAAAGCGGCTGGAAGAAATGAGCTGAAGACCGAGCTCAGTGGCATGCATTAGGAGACTCCTAAGTCCAGCAGTGGACAGATATAGGCTGATGGTGATGAGCATCTTTCTGTGTATGTATTATCACCAATTATGCGATCAGCAAGACGCCTGCCAAGCGTGGTGATTATGACATAACCCACTCTTAGGAAACAAGAGGACAACCGCACTTTGTACATGGCCTTTTTTTCCCTGTCGCGAAAAGAGAGGGGTTATAAGTTTAGCGCCTGTGTTTCTGTCTGTGGCATCGCAGCTCCCAAACGATCAGAGCGATTTTGATGCGTTCTATTTAAAAGCCGATGTGATCGAGATGGTTCTTAGCAAATAATGGAGGGGTCGTCGGGATCGTAGCTCTCAAACGTATGGAACCAAAACGATGCGGTTTTTTCTGTTTGAAAGCGGATGTGATGGAGATTGATAAATGTTTAATTTGAGCTTGTTCTTTGTACTCGTATATGAGGACGATGTTCAACAGTGTAACTGGCTCAGGCTGATGATGAAACTTCACTTGTACAAAGTGTATCCCTATCACATATTGAACGAACAATGAATAGATATTTTTTATCACACAGGTATGCAAAATTATCTGGTAATTCTTTTGGCACCTAGGTACTAAGCAAGGACAAACATTTCAGGAATTTTCCACCACTAGGTATCTCTTATCTACACCAAAAGTAGAACACAAAAATATCGCACATACCTATATGCATTTCACCTATCGTGAATATGCAGGTCAATAATGATGTATTGTTAAGTATAATCTTTTGTCTTTGCTTTGTGTGTCAAGGTTCCGACCTGATTCTGCTAGATAGGTAATAATGACTACATATCTCGGTTTGATGATATTATGATGTCAGCTTTAAAATAATGATGACGGCATTGCATTTAGTAGTGTGTTTTGGTCTGTCCTATTTAGTTTTGTTAGTTTTATGTGTCACAAAATTAAGTCTAACACTCACACCTAACTGTCACGTTTGCACGTGACATTTTGATTTTGATACAAATCAATATTAATTTCGCATGAGAGATATTCAAGAAATAATTTAGGGATTGGTTGGGGAATAGGTGAATTTAGAGCTGGGTAGAAGCTTTATTGCATAAAGTAGTGCGGTCGAATGTATTCGGGCCACATTATGAATGAAAACATAAAAACAAAAACGTAGACAACACTAGCGACGGGAAGCACGTGGCCTGGTTTGTGGACGCTCCGAAACCGACGCTCGCAACGTTGCTGCTTTTTTTTAACGGAAGACCGGGTCGTTTGTCTGATGGTAAGCGCCGCGCCTTCCCATATTATACTAAATCGTACCAAACTGGAGACAAAAAGAACGACAGCCCAGGTAAGCCGAATGGTCTTTTAAGAGAACCTTCAAGATGCTTGAAATCTTGCAAGATTCCTGAGCAGTTGGAGACTGTAACGGCATGTTGCATGTTTTATTATATGAAGAAATAAAAAGTGGTGATGCATCCCCTATTACTTTGTTTTTATCTATCTTTCTAGTGTCATTGGTTTCGACGCTCGCGTAAGACTCAAATCACAGTGAAACACAGTGAAGCTCTGTATAAACAAATTGAAAACAAAATTTAAAATATATTGAAGGAAACCAGAGGTCGGTATTACCTCATACTATAGATACCATTATTTATTCTATGTTCATACGACATGCATACATACAAGTAAATTGTAAAACGCACGTGGCGCGGCACATGGGCGCCGGCGCCGTTGCTGCTTCGCTGCGCGCCGTCATTTGATACTGGAGACGGTCAGCGAGCGCCTGGACAACCTTCCAGGTAAAGTAGTACATGCGTATGTGACTCATTGGTATTCTCCTTTAAGGTATGCGTATGTGAGAGGCTAGATACAAACAGGCCAGGTACTTGATACAAGAGAAGGCCAGAGAGCGCTTGGACAGCCATCAAGGTAAAGGGGCACATATGTGACCCTTTGGTATTCATCTTCATGATTTGCGTATGTGTGAGGCTGGCAGGTCTTGGTATTTTTGCGATTGATACAGGAGGTTGTTTCGCGGTTTGTCTGATTATCAAGAGACGACCAGAGGACGCTTGTACAGCCATCAAGGCAAAGGGGCACATATTATGTGACTCAAGGGTATTCATCTTCATGATATGCGTGAGAGGCTAGCAGGTCTAGGTATTTTTGCTTTTTATACTGGAGACGACCAGAGGGTGCTTGGACAACCTTCAACGGCACAAAAAAGCCTTCAAAGGGGCACATGCGAGTTTGTCTTATTGGTGTTCTCCTTCAAGATATGCGTATGTGAGAGCTAGCAGGTCTTGGTATATTTGCACTTGATACAGGAGACGGCCAGAGAGCGCTTGGACAGCCTTCAAGGCAATGTGGCCCATGCGTATGTGACTTATTGGTATTTTCCTTCAAGATATGTGTATGTGAGAGCTAGCAGGTCTTGGTATATTTGCACTTGATATAGGAGACGGTCAGAGAGCGCTTGGACAGCCTTCAAGGCAATATGGCCCATGCGTAAGTGACTTATTGGTATTCTCCTTCAAGATATGTGTAGAGAATAGGCGGTCTAGATATCTTGACGCTTGATACAGAAGACGGCCAGAGGGCGCTAGGACAGCCTTCAAGGTAAAGGGGAACATGCTTATGTGACTCATTGGTATTCTCCTTCAAAATATGCGTATGTGAGAGGCTAGCAGGTCTAGGTATCTTTGCGCTTGATAAAAGGGAAGGTCAGAGAACGCTTGGACAGCCAACAAGGTAAAGGAGCACATTATGTGACATATTGATATTCATCTTTATCATATGTGAGATTAGTAGGTCTAGATATCCTTGGCACTTAATACAAGATACGGCAAGAGAGCGCTTGGACAGCCATCAAGGTAAAGGAGCACATTATGTGACACATTGGTATTCATCTTCATGATATGAATATGTGAGAGGCTAGCACCTAGCAGGTATAGGTACCTTGGCGCTTGATACTGTAGACGGCCAGAAGGCGCTTGGACAGCCTTCAAGGGGCACATACTTATGTTACTCATTGGTATTCTCCTTCAAGATATACGTATGTGAGAGCATAGTATGTCTAGGTGTCTTGACGCTTGATACTGGACACAGTCAGTGGGCATGCTAATTTGAGTCATTGGCAAAAAAATGCGAGATTTACCTGCACCTTCAACTTGGCATAAATGGTCTAGGTTACGAGCTCTTAGGATTCAGTTGAAACTTTCCAATAAATCATCTACGTTGGTATATAAAATAACGTGAGCGTGATTCACCCAAAAGCGTGAACACCGGTCGAATTGTTCGACGAAATAACTCGTGAGTGACAGTCGTAACATATCTATATATAATAAATCATCTATGTCTTATAATAAATCAGAAGATGTAACAAAAAATCTGTACAATGAAGATAATTATTAAAAAACATGGTCACTTAAAATGAGCTACTGAACAAGAATATAAAGGTTTAATATGGTATCTTTGTATCTCAATCCGATGACTAGTAGCCGAACAAATGTTAAAAACTATTTGAGGACTGAACTAAATTCGGTATATTGTACGGAATAATCATAGGATATGTACTTTTTCTCCAGAAAAATGACCACGCGGGCAAAGCGGCGGGCACAGCTATATATTCACACTTATAGACTCATATAAAGAAAAAATATATTTATTCAACACACAACATTAGAAAAAAAAACACAGGTAAAAACATAAATTAAATGTGCTTGTGAATGTATTGAAAGAGGCTTATAATGAGCACAAATACCTAGTGCATGGTTTTCATATAATATAAACCCCGCGGATGATGTAAAATAGGGTGCGAAAAATAAATACAATATAATATATAGATATACTAAATTAAAAATCTTTACATCTCTCATATTCGGTAAGTAGGTCCTTATTACCCCCAATTGGGGCTTGTAGGTGACCAATTAGCGCTCTAGGGTAATAATGTAGCTAGAAAAGCCCTAGGGCGTAAGTAATTAAAAAAAAAACTTCAGTCTTTAAAAAAGTTCGCGTACTGGCCATCATACTGGCAATAGACATCATGCATTCAGCCCAATGACAAAAGTGGTCGCTTCGCTATTCAGCCTTCGTATGAGTATAATAGTCATCAATTTTAAATATCGAACGGCGAAGTTCAATTTCGTTTTTGAAAAAATTAATTAAATAAAATATGAAAAAAGGCGGGAATAGAAAACTTTTACTTTAAATATTGTTTGTTTTTTTTTTTATAATTACGTGCTAATTAGGAAAAAAACATGAGTTCTGCAAGTGATGAAGATATAAGCTGCACTCCCGATTCAATGAAAATGGAAGCTGAAGCAGCAATTAACAATATTTTGCCTGAAAGTTCTAAAGTTATCTTTTATTTTTGTGTGTGTTGAATAAATGTATTTTCTTTCTTTCTTTCTTCTTTCTAAAGAGAGATATTTGAAAACTTACGACGAGTTCATGAAGTGGCGAAAAGAAAAACGAGTAAAGTCTTTATCTGAGACTGTATTCTTAACATACTTTAGTGAGCTATCAAAAAAGCTGCAGCCATCTAGTTTGTGGTGCATTTATTCAATGTTAAAAGCAACTATGAGTACTAAACACGACATCAATATCAAGAACTTTTCAAAATTATCATTTTTTCTAAAAAGACAATCAGCTGGGCACAAAAGCAAAAAGTCAAAGGTTTTTACAGCGCAAGACGTGAAAACATTCATAAATGAAGCCCCTGATGACATATATTTAGCTGTTAAGGTACGTAAAATAACAAATCACATAATGGTAATACTTCATCATTTATCTTTTAAATTCTTACAATCCTATAAAACATACTTACTTATTTTTATATTTCGCTTGTTTTAGGTGGTTCTTATCTTCGGTATAACTGGCGCATGCCGAGGTATTGAATTGACAAATATAACAATAGAGAACATAGAACAACAGGGTCAGTTGTTAGTAACTAAACTACCGAACACAAAAACTAAAATTGACCGAACATTTGTAGTTCCTCAAGAATTCTCTGAATTCGTACAAAAATACAGAAATCTTCGTCCTGAAAATGTAAACACCAGCCGATTTTTTTTGAAGTACCACCAAGGCAAATGCTACAAACAAGTTATTGGAAAAAATACCATCAGAAGTATGCCGAAGCAAATCGCAAGTTATTTAAAGTTAGATAACCCGGAATTGTACACAGGTCATTGCTTCCGGAGAACATCAGCTACACTTTTAGCCGATGCTGGGGCTAACTTAACCACTATAAAAAGGCACGGTGGGTGGAAATCCAGCCAGGTGGCTGAAGGTTACATCGAAGATTCCATACAAAATAAAAGTAAAATTACCAACCAAATAACGGAAACTATTCGGCTTTCAAAAAATGAAACATTTTTCTCAAGAGATGATCCGCAACCATCAACTTCTGCTGAAGAAAGCTTCATCCCGTCAGATTTTGTCCATGACCAACAAATATTACAATCTCAAACTATTAACATACCCAAAAAACACCTGTCCCTAAAATTTGAAAATTGTTCTCATTTCACTATAAATGTTAACTAATAAAATGTTTTATTCTTGTAATGCCGATTTTTTTCTACTTACCTCACAATCGAGATGTAAAGCAGAGTAGTTAGCTCGGGTGTAAGCATGAATTGCACCCCCTAAATATCTCGGGCTGCAATTGATGCCTTACAGCCCTTGGCTACTAATCTACTATTAATAACATAAGATCAAACTTAATAAAATATTGTAGCATTACTTTGGCTGGAGTGGCCTGAGATAGTCGCTGTAACTCTGCTATACAGGCTCTGAACAGACCTAGTGCAGGGTACGGATTCACTAGGGTACCTGAGTTCTAAGATACATGCTAAGATGCTTTTACAGAACAAAACGTATATTTATTATTTATTTTAAAGATAAAAACGGTATAGCAGTTGGATTATTGATGTGTAACATCTTTCCTCTCGCTTTTCTAAAATATATGGGAGTGATTTCGTGAAAAGTGTAACAATGTGTTACCGTGTAACTGAGTAACTATATAACAGGTATCCGGGGAAGTACGCGCTATTGTGGGAGTAATAAAGGAGAAGGGATAAGAGATGGAAGAGATATAGGACAAGAAACAAGCGACGATGGACAAGGGACAAGGGATCTAAGGGTTCTAAGGGATCTAAGAGGAGACGGGAGAAGGGCGTAATATGCGACAACTGGGTGAAGGGAGAAGGGCAAAGGGCGAAGACCAAACGGCAAGAGCACAGTCACAGTCACAGTCAAAAGACAAAAGACCAACGTCAAACGTCTAACGGCCAACGTCCAAAAGTCAAAGTAAAAATAAAACAGAGCTTGATGTTGCACATCATATGTGACAAAAAAATGTTTTACCTTTATTTGTAGCAGATGAACAAGGGCAGTGGCGGAATGGTGGCCAAGAGAAGGACGTTGTCAGACAACGTCACCAAGGTGGCAGGAAGGCTCGCTTTGCGTAGATTCGCTTTGCGCAGGACCGGAAAGAGTGGTGTGCACATGAAGAGGCCTACATCCAGCAGTGGGTTGATGTAGGATGATATAGATAGATAGAATTTATCATTTCTAGCTGTGCCCGCGTGGTCATTTTTTTGTGATATAAGGATCCCATGTGTTATTCCAGAAACAAAAGTACCAATATCATCAAACTTCGTTCTGACTTGAATGCTCGACTTTTACTACTTGAATTGAGTTACCAAGTACACCAGTTTGTAAGTCAAACCCTCAGCTATCCTCCAATGAAAACCACATCGCAATCTGTCCAGTAGTTTTTACGTGATGAGCGAACAAACAGAGAAAAAAAAATGTTCAGTAGTTTATTTTAGGTCCCCTATACCATTTTTTTTTGTTATATTCTTTGTACAGACTTTTTGGTCCTTACTGCTTTATTATAAGTATAGATAGATACATTTTATTTTACTACTTAGATATACAATTTCAAGAAATCAACACGTGGCGTGGATCGTGATCTGAACATTCCTGGCGGTTTCCAATTACAGCGCAGAGCAAATCAGTGGAGGCAATTCTACTTGCTCCAATCTTGGAATCCAATTAGGAGCACAGCGTGGAAACGAAGACATAGTGTGGTATCAAATGGTCGCAGGATTTGATTTCATTGCGTGATACGGCGTTATGTTTTCTTAATGACGTCTGAAGGTTACTGGAACTACCTACCTCAAAAGTCAATTAGCTGAACAGCTGAAAGCTTTTACGTAGATGGAAAGTACTGTGAGGTATTCGTTTGCTTTTTTCTGGGGTATTTTAGCGAGAAACGATAAGGAAATTCCTCTATATTTTGTTCTTTGGTATGCGATTTATATAAGCATTTGTAGCAGTTTCTTTTCATTTCAATATAGTAGTTGAAGTACAAAAATGACCAGCCTAAAGCTGTTACAGTAAACAAGTGTTGTACAAAATAGCTTGGAACAAGAAATTGGCTTCAAATGGATTAACTAGCAGCTAAAAAACTACTAATCAAATTTTGATACAATTTATATGGTTTTTATTTGAACACGGGCCTCCCCTATAATTGGGGGGATTTGCATTGAAGTTAAGAGGTATGGAACAAGAATGTTTAAAAAAGATAGATTCCACATCGCCAAAACGAAAGTGAAGCACCTAAGACATGCCGTTCCGCTCGTATGCACATACCTCACGCACACAGTTACACTTTGTTATTACATGCTGATCGGCCGCCACTTCCCAGACCTTGTTACTCAAGCTAATTCTGTCAATATTTCAAAAAAAAACTATTCTATGTTTTGTGATGAAATTGTGTATCAACCACAAATTATCCAGGCACACATAAGCAGACGCCATTTGCTATGCTTCACTCATTTGTTTGAAAGTGTGGGTTCTTCATTTTTTTAAACCTTGATATGCGATTTTGGAGTTCATAATGCCTAAACAATTTGAAAACGATAAAATGTAGCCGCTGTGGCTAAAAATAACAATAGGAAACATAAACAACTATTAATAGCAAGTCCATGCGCACACGACGTATTTAAGTACCTAACTTTAATGTTGTTACTTACTATGTCCTATAGTAGTACCACAACTAGTACTATACGAGGTTGTTTTATTATGTAATGTTGTTGTGATAATATTCGTTACTGACATGGCGTTTATAACAAGGACGTTTGAGTACGGAAACTATATAACTTATCATACATTAAGTATGTCACGGTTGTTTACCAAGATTCTATGACCGATCTTTAACTAAGGTGGTACGGGTGAGTTTTTATAAGTAAGACTTAATTTGGAAATTGTATGATAACATCTTGCCTTTGGCAACGCAAGTAAGACAACTGCACCGTATGAACATCGAAATGCTCATGCGATAGTGACTTTTTTTAAATTACTACTCAAGCAATTGAACGCCAAAGGTGAATGCCTGAAAGTGTCTGTTGGAAAGAATCAAATGATATAAATCTATCAGAGTTGATGATAAAAACAGTGGTACATTTCTGCTGCGGAGGAAAGTGAGCTTTCGCATGACAGTTATTATAATTCCCGGCGTGGGATAAACAGTAGGCACTTTTCCCAAAAATGCGAGGATATTAACAAACAAATATACAAAATACTTTTGTTTATTTATCTGTTGTAGTTATTGCTGTATCTGGGTAAATTACTGTTGTGAAGAATACGTAGAAATTATTTTAAAACGAACAGCAAGAATGCCATGATTAAATCTTAAGAAAAAAACTCTTTGGGACAGATGGTATGATGTTTCATTTCATAACTATTTGAGTTTATTTTATGTATGTAGCTCTCAAAATGTATCTCTATGTAGTTCTGAATATAATCAAATAGTTTAGCCAGCTAGCTAGCCAATATGTAGTTTTTTTTTTTTTGCTTGTCCATTCCCAAGAACACTTGCATTAAAAAAATACATTGCTAGCAACTTTACAGGGCAGTAACACACACCTTCCTTGCAAGTTTAAGACGCCATAACCACAAGATAAAAAATCTACAGGAAAGTCAGTAAGCGCTAGGCGCGGAGCGCTGGGAAACAATAATATTAGGTAACTATGCGCACTGCTAGCTACTCCTTTGAGCTATGTCGGTAACTTTGGTTATCTGTCGGATCACCTCGTTACGGATTTTATCCTTCAGAGAAACCCCAAGCATTGCTCTCTCTATAGCTCGCTGAGCGACTTAAGATTTGTTGGCAAGTCCCACTGTTATTGTCCAGGTCTCGGCTCCGTATGTCAGCACTGGTATGACGTATGCATTGAAGACTTTCGTCTTTAGACACTGTGGAATGAGCGACGAGAAAACCTGACGAAACTTCCGAACGCTATCCAGCCCAACTGAATCCTTTTGTTGGCTTCCCTATCGAAGTTGTTTCTACCCAATTGCAAAGTGTGCCCTTAGACATATTCTTTAACAACTACGAGTTCACCTTTGACGACTACTGGTCTTGGTGTAATAAGATCGTTAAACATGATCTTGGTCTTGTCTAAGGTCATTCCAAAACCGAAGTGTCGAGAAGCATTAGCCAGGCCGTTCAGCGTCCGCTCAAGATCTTCCAGCGACTCCGCCATTAGGACGATATTATCGGCAAATCGTGTGTGAGATGTTCTCGCCATTGATATTAATGCCCATTCCTTTCCAAACCAGTGTCTTAAAAATATCTTCCAAGGCGTTAATGAACAGTTTCGGGGATGTAACATCCTCCTGTCTTACTCCCCTGCACAACTGGATATGTTTAGACGGCTGCTTCTGGTTCTGTACACTCATAGGAACAACACTTATAAGGATTAGCAAGCTGAAGTGGCAATGAGCTAATCAAATTTCTCGAAGGACGGAAACCGCTGAGGTAGACGTGGCAAACGTAATGTAGGTCGCCCGCCGTCCAGGTCGAGTGATGACTTGCGGAAGGCGGGCGGCAGAACCTGGGTGAGAAGAGCCGAAGACTGGGCTCTGTGACGTTTATTGGGAGAGCAGTACACAAGTTGATTATGATGATGCGTACAGCGGTGACAGCGGGAATTCCGACACACGTTCTACGTCACTAGGCTGCGACCGGACTGACGAATGCAAGCGCACGTTCATGCAGGTTAAGAACCTGCCGTATTTTTGTGTACGAAAATGTATTAAAAAAATGCAATATCGTATATTATGATAAGTTTTTTTGAGGACTTAAAAGCTAGCCCTATTAAATAATACGGAAGTAAATATTCCAAAAAATTAAACATAAAGAAGAAGTAAGAAGAAGAAGTAAGTCAAAGAAATATATTTATAAAAAAGGGGGTATTTAAGATATTTTTCTAATTTTGTATTGAGTCCAATTATTTCACTAGATAAAACTCTCATTTTTTTTCCTTTTTGTTTACAAGTAGAACTCACAAGCAAGATTTCTGGAGCTTTAGTATTTGGAAAACGGGTAGCGGAAAAAGACGTACACGATTTACGAGAGGATAACAAAACAAAAGTCGTAAAAACAGCAAATAAAACACAGGCATGTAAAATTCTGCTGTTAACGTAGAAATAACGTTTAACAACTTTAGCTGATAACGTTTCGCTATCGGGCAAATGTGTTGGACGAGCGGAGTGAATGGACGACCTTGTTTGTTTCGTTGCTGTAAAGTAGGACTGAGCTTTGGCACGGGCTGTAGGCGCATAATGCGCACTTGATTATATTTTCGTTTTATACCAACCTTCGTACATTCAATTTAAAAAAACCGTGCGAGTAGAACTCGCGTGGAGAGGGATCCTTGCGATGAATATACACTTTACTATTGGATAGCTTAGTTTTTAACTTAAAAACTGGTGTACTTGGTATCTCAATCCGATCAGTAGGAGCCAAGCAATTTAATGAAAACTATTAATTTATAAGTGTGGTACTAAGTTTTGAAGACCAGTGTATTATCTCACAATATTGAGAAACTCCATGTTACCTTGAGACCATATACCTCTTATAGGTTTTCTTTTTAATCTATCCATACCAATATATAAAAGTGAACCGATTTCTGTTTGTTTGTTTGTATGTTTGTTTGTTTGTTTGGGGAGCTTTCACGCGATAACGACTGGACGTATTTTGATGAAATTTGGAATGGAGATAGCTTATACCCTAGAATAACACATACTTTTTATCCCGGAAAATTGAAAGATTTCACGGGAAAACTGGAAAATATTGATTACTCGCTGTAAGGGACGGTGGCCATGGAAACGAAATAACAAGTCTGTCAAAAATGGCAAGAGCATTGGTGCTATACCTTCTTTTGCATTGGTTTTTAATATCCTAGAAAAACATAGGATGCTGCTTTTTTTCGCGATAAACAGTAGTGCGCGCGTACGAAGTAGAGGGCGAGAAAGCTAGTAGGTACATATGTAAAGAACTATTTTCTGTATTTAAAAAACTAATTTGGCTAAGTAGTTTCTGAGCGAGAGGGGTGGGAATTATCCACAAATTTTAACAAATTCGGAGCAATTTGGCTGTGACAGACGGACAGACAGACAGACACACGAGTGATCCTACAAGAGTTCCGTTTTTCATTCAGACATACGGAACCCTAAAAACTTAAGTGGTATAGTCAAATATCTGGGACAGTTCACAGACTACACAATAATTTAAAGAGACTAACGAAACAATCGTCGAATAGCTAACTACGACAAAGAGATTGCCTACGTCTCGGTCTTTTAATTACTTCTACATTAACACATAGAAAATGTTATTATTGTTGTTATTTTATGGTTTTTTTTTTCTACATTGCCAAGACAAACCTTTCTAGGTTTACTGGTTCTATAAGCAAATTGTGAACATTTTCTTGTTATGTAATAAATAAATAAATAAATAAATATAAATAGTAACATATTTTATCTGCTTTTTTACTGCATTCGAGAGTAATGTACTTGTGTTCTTTAAATAATTCAGATAACTTGAATTTTGTCGAGCCTTGACTTAGGTGACTGTATTTTAAATGCTTTTATTTAATTTTCAATATAGGTATGTATGTTTATTGTTTAGGTCAAATCTTGCAAGCTGAATTAGTACCACTTCCTCTTATCCTACGGTGTTGAATTTTTACATGTTGGTTCAGTTCCGATTACAATGGATTTTCATGGTAAGCATCACCTGAATCGACTTCCAGGACTAGAAAGGAACTTTTCAACGGTTAACAGCACAGGCACGAAATTGTATGTACGCATTTTATTATGATAGCCGTTTTTAAATTTTACCATGACATGGTTCAACGGTCAAGATGATATGGTTGCTGCACCAATGGTATGGTTGTTGCTGATATGGTTTTTGGTTCCTGACTAGGGAACTCCTCAACGATTAACAGCACAGACACGAAAAGTTATATGCGCATTTAATTGTGATAGCCCGTTCTAAGTTTTACAATGACATGGCTACTGCATAAAAACTTTTTTTTTAAACTAAATTATTCCAATTTACTTGAATTACCTCGGCCCGCCCGCAAATATGAAAAAGCTATACTATTTCAGTCACGACCAGCTTTTATTTTTCCAAATCTTTGACAATATCTAATCTATTTCAGTTTTTTTTTAAATAGTTTATAATAATATGTAACAATAATACATTATTTATTGCAGACACGTCCATATTGAAACTTAAAATTACAATTAAAATAAAAAAATTGATAAAGAAACTCTCATACAAACAAATAAAATGCCTGCTTATAAGAATTATGAGGAGGCAACTTCCATATGTTGCTGTCTGTATAAGTCTTTCTGCCAGACTTCTAATAACTAAATTATCACACCTGTCAACTCTGGACATGAAAGATGCTATACGTTTCCTCTGAATTGCATTGAATGTGTCAACACGCGTCTCCGTAAACATTTCTGAAGCACTGCAATAACGTTTTAAGCCCATCGCATGGCCTCTTCAGGCCATGCTATGTTATTATAGGCCTCTCTTAATACCATCGTATCGCTTTTTGATATAGTTAATCCAGAGTTGATATGTGTAAAAAGTCTGGCAGAAATACTTAAATAAAGTAATTCTCACGTTGGTTGATGACTTGCAGAACTTGGGTTTTGATAAAACTATTATTCTTTCAGCCACGAGTCAGACTCTACGTGGCGCCTTAATATTGCTGATTCATATAAAACCTATAGAAATAATATAGAATCCAGAAAAAGTATACCAGTAAAATAGTGCAACGATCTGATAAAAAAGTTACTTCCATTACAAGTGAAGTAACAACAACATCCAACAATGATAATGAAACTGTGCTTTTAAATGTAGAACGTATGCGCGCGCGCAGCTTTAATTACAATAATTGTCGTGTTCTATTTTTAGAGGAGGAAACTAGTGATTGTGGCGGAAGTATAATTGGCGTAGTTGTAATGTGTTGTGAAAATGCAATATAATTGTTACGATTGTCCTGCTATACACAATGACTATTGCTACAACAAGCCATCTTTTGGATTTTTTGAGGATGGTAGAGTAGATAGAATAGACAGTCAACTTCAATCATTCAGCAAATTTTTGATACCTTGGGTTACATTGCTGCAATTTTCTTAAGAATCTCTTTTTTTTAACCCCCGAACAAAGAGACGGGTGTTATAAATTTAGGGTGTGTATCACTGTGTGTGTGTGTGTGTGTGTTTGTGTGTGAGGGTGTGTGTGTGTGTGTGTGTGTGTGTGTGTGTGTGTGTGTGTGTGTGTGTGTGTGTGTGTGTGTGTGTGTGTAGCATCGCAGCTCCCAAATGAATGGGCCCATTTTGATGCGGTTGTTTTTGTTTGAAAGCTGATGTAATCGAGATGGTTCTTAGATATATAGGGGAGACTCCCCGGTGTGAGAAAAGGGGAGTGAGAATCGTAGCTTCCAAACCAATGGACCGATTTTTATGTTTGAAAACTGATGTGATCGAGATGGTTGTTAGCTATATGGGAGGGGGAGAGGGGATTGCGAAAAAGAATGGACCAATTTAGCTGCGGTTTTTAATATTTCAAAGCTGAGGTAAACGAGATGGTTCTTAGCTATAATAGGGGGGGGGAGGGGATGGGTCGTGAGGATCGTAGCTCCCAAACGGATGGACTTATTTTGATGAGGTTTTTATGCTTGAAAACTATGTCATCGAGATGCTTCTTAGCTATAATGGGGGTGGGGGGTCAGGGTTTTTTTTTATTTGTGCTTGTAATATAAGTGTAGATATATGTTCTGTGACCTAGTTGTGAGACAGTGTGTATACCTTTCTTTTTGAGTTCTTTAGACTGACGCTAATTCAGAAAGATTTGAATATATAACTTTATTATTAACACTTACATTTCCTGCATAGTTTATCAAATAAATTTAATCAACTTATACATTCTTCACATCATACTAGTAACTAAACATAATAAAAAAGGAAAAACATGTTATATGTACAACAAGCTTTGGTCAAATATAAACAAAAGAAGCAAATTAATTCGATAATACACAAAGCTAAAAATATAGGTTCATAAACATACTGAAAGACTCTCCCGATGATACACTTTCATCAGTACTTCAAAGAGATAACAAATAATATTCAACGACAAGATAAAACTAATGTTACTGTTCATCTATTTAGACCAGAAGACACCAAGAAAGAAAACGAAACGAACGAAGAACCAAGATACCTACGCAGACTAAAAACTTGTTTCCGCCTCTAGTTCACCTATTGTAGTGCACTAGGATGTAAACGTTAGAATTGGAATGTAGGTGTGAGCCCATTCATCATCAGACAAAACAACAGCTTTACTCTCGAAGGGGTAATTTATAACGTGTTAGAGATGGTCGTTTCCGAAAAAAACGTTGTTGAGCAACGATGCCACTACGAGTAAATGATGGCGATATATTGAAAAACGTGAAAATAACAGAAGTCACCACGCGCAGGACACCACGCAAAGGGGCATCGAAAAAGTCGCGTAGCACCACCGGCACCGACCAACAATGACTGGCAATCTTCCTCGCTCGCTCTCGGTCGCGTTCGTGGCTGTGCGAGCAAGACAACCTACAAGAATGAAAACGTACTTTTATAATTACATTGAGCCGGTGCGTGCGTGTGCTTGCGGAATACCAACGGATCAGAGGGATAATGATCATAAAATGAAAGCTAGGTAATAATGCGTTTATGACAGGGACCCGAAGACGGTTAGCAAAGGACAGTCCCACGATCGATTTGTTTCTATTCTGAGAGGCATTGCATAATGAGCAAAAATAATTATACCTTATTTTTGCTAGTGTATAAATAGATAAACAGTTACTGATGTGAAGACTGATGAGCCTTCGGTCATACCGTATGTTCTATGTGTTTTTTTTAAGATGCTTGTGGATAATGTTGTATATAGGCAGTAAGTAGATAGGTATATTCTCTCTTTTTCATCTTTTATTGAATTGATTCAACTTGAACATAAAGTAACTAGTGACTCTGCGAGCTGTAGACCTCGCACATACAAACTCTTTTGCAAACATTATATCAGTGCACAGTAGTCGCCATCTAGTTACCTTATTGTAAAACTAACTTTAATAAGCAAGGTTCTCCATCAATCCTAGTAGGTAAAGGGCTGATTCAACTGGTAGAAACCTAAAAGTGATAAATTTACTGCTTTTTGAGGAGCTATTTTGCTCATCATGCCGATGATCCTCATAAGATCTTCACCACATTTTTATGAGACCAATTTAAAGTTAATACATTTCAAATAAAAAAATAACTATCGAAATCGGATCTAATAAGGCAGAGATATAGTAGTAGCCCCCTTTTTGCCTCTTTTTGGGAAAATAACACCCCCAATCAAAAATCCCCGACGGCTAAAAAATTCTAAAAATTCGTTTAACCTGTGTACCAAATTTCGTCTAGATCGGTTGAGAAATACGACCTGTAGAGGAGAACAGAGATCCGGACAGACATCCTGACATACGATAGCTTTTTGTCCAAGCTGAAACGGAGAAGCTTCGCGCTCGCTCTGTCAAATATGGATTTTGGTCGTAACTACAAACAAAACTTTAGTTAAATAGGTAACTTCAAAGTTATGTTATTACAATGGCACCGTCCTCTTACAAACGTTACGTTGCGCGAGGCTTAGCCAGGCGGAAAGTTTATCCAGTCTTGGCCGGCAACGTTGCCAAAAACAAGGGTACGGCAACGGTTGGTATTATAGAAACAACGTTGCACGACTATGCCAAAAATTTACGACAACACCCATCTCTTCGTGTGACCTACTTAATTTGTGGTTGTAATGGAAAGCAGAAGCAAATAAATGGTTTATAATTAATGTAATAATATAGTATATTGAATATAGCCTTGGATGATAAGAATAAAAGTGCGATCGAAGATTTTAAATGGTTGAATTAATTGTCAGACTACCGACCTATTTCACTCTTGAGCCACGTCTATAAGTTGTTTTTGAGGGTCATCTCAAATCGTCTCGCAAGAAGACTTGATGAATTCCAGCCTCCTGAACAGGCCGGGTTTCGCAGAGGAGGTAGTACAATAGACCACATACACACAATGAGGCAGGTTATATGAAGAGTATAACCAGCCCCTGTGTCTGAAGAGTATAACCAGCCCCTGTGTCTTGCTTTTGTGGACTATGAGAAGGCTTTTGACTCCGTTGAAACCTGGGCGGTTCTGGAGTCTTTGCAGCGTTGTCAAGTGGACTGGCGATATATCGAAGTGCTGAGGTTTCTGTATGACGCCTGTGTCTTGCTTTTGTGGACTATGAGAAGGCTTTTGACTCCGTTGAAACCTGGGCGGTTCTGGAGTCTTTGCAGCGTTGTCAAGTGGACTGGCGATATATCGAAGTGCTGAGGTTTCTGTATGACGCCTGTGTCTTGCTTTTGTGGACTATGAGAAGGCTTTTGACTCCGTTGAAACTTGGGCCGTTCTGGAGTCTTTGCAGCGTTGTCAAGTGGACTGGCGATATATCGAAGTGCTGAGGTTTCTGTATGACGCCTGTGTCTTGCTTTTGTGGACTATGAGAAGGCTTTTGACTCCGTTGAAACCTGGGCGGTTCTGGAGTCTTTGCAGCGTTGTCAAGTGGACTGGCGATATATCGAAGTGCTGAGGTTTCTGTATGACGCCTGTGTCTTGCTTTTGTGGACTGTGAGAAGGCTTTTGACTCCGTTGAAACTTGGGCCGTTCTGGAGTCTTTGCAGCGTTGTCAAGTGGACTGGCGATATATCGAAGTGCTGAGGTTTCTGTATGACGCCACGACTATGAGTGTCCTAGTACAAAACCAACAGTCTAAACATATCCAACTGCGCAGGGGAGTGAGACAGCTGGATGTTATATCCCCGAAACTGTAAGATATGTTTAAGAGTCTGGATTGGAAAGAAATGGGCATTAATATCAATGGCGAGAACATCTCAAACTTACGATTTGCCGATGATATAGTCCTAATAGCGGAGTCGCTGCAAGACTTGCTGACCAATCTAGATGATGCTTCACGACGCATCGGTCTCGGAATGAACATAGATAAGACCAATATCATGTTTGATGATCTTGTTGACCCGGAACCGATTGCAGTCAATGGTGTAACTCTTGAAGTTGTCCAAAAATATGTTTACCTTAGGAAAATATTGCAATTATGTAGGAACAACATTGAGAACGAAGCCAACAGAAGAATTCAGCTGGGTTGGGTAGCATTTGGCAAACTTCGTCAAGTCAAGTTCTTTTCGTCGTCTATACCATAGTGCCTGCAGTCAAAAGTCTTCAATCAGTGCGTCCTACCAGTCGTGAACGTGGATACTCACGGTCAAACTAGTCCACAAATTTAAGGTCGCTCAGCGAGCTATGGAGAGACCTATGCTCGGAGTTTCTCTGAAGGACAGGATTCGTAATGAAGATATCCGACAGAGAACCAAGGTAATTGACATAGCTCTAAGGATAGGCAAGCTGAAGTGGCAGTGTGCTGAAGACATTTCACGAAGAACCGATAACCCTTGGGGTAGACGAGTTCTCGAGTGGAGCCCACTTTTAGGCAAACGTAGTGTAGGACGCCCTGTGGCCAGGTGGAGTGATGGCCTACGAAAAGCGGCTGGCAGAAAGTGGATGAGGAGAGCTGAAGACCGAGTTCAGTGGCGTGCATTAGGAGAGGCCTACGTCCAGCAGTGGACAGATATAGGCTGATGATGAACTGTCAGACGGCTATAACTCACGGGTTAAAAAGTAGAAATTACTCGACTCAGGCATTAAAATTGTTGAATTATCATTTAGACACAAACGTAAAATGGTTCTTAAAGTTTATAATTTTTCTTCAATGTTCCTTAGCTCGGAAGTGGTATTATTAAGTGTTCTGTGGCTCGGATCTAGTAATTGTATTGACAATATGACATTTAGTTCATGTGCAGTAAACTTTAAGAGAAGAATCAACAGGTAAGTATAAAATGTAAGAGTCAGGAACTATGTATCAATCGCCTAACTTCAGCCTCTCAGAGGAAATATAATATTTGGTCTGAGTTCAGCCTTCACCCTCACAGTAAAGGTACTTTTAAACGAGCAGCCTGCGCATTGCATGCGTGTTTTGCATTGTGTACGCAATCTTTGGTACAACGCCAACAAAACTGCACTGAAACGAGCTTCAAGATAAGATAATACGCAGTAGCCTTTGACAGTTGACACGCAAAAATATAATTATTACTACTTACTACTATTTATATTACTATTTTGCGAAATAAATAAATACTTCGCAATGTATATAAACCACGGTAAGTCGAGTCGTAACAAATTTATAAGTTATCAGCGTCGTTCAGAAGATCTGTGTTAAAATAAACCTGCTATTATAATTTCATTATATTATAAAACTACATATAAACAAAATAACTAAGGAGAAGCCTTTTAAACACCTCCACAAATAGTAAATAACTAGATACAAAGTTATGAAATCAAAATAAAAAGCTCGATATCGGAGGGGCCAGGATCTACAAAATTGTTAATCAAGACTCTCTAATAAAAAAAAACGGTAATTAGTGCGTGCGAATGGTACCCATATGGAACAAATTTCTAGTTCTAGTGGACTTAGGTGGAACATATGAACGAGGTCAGGACAACAAATTTTGAATTGTGCTATCTTCATCACCAACCTTAAGTCAGAATTATATAACAGATTGAAACGGGCGCAACGGTCCTAATATATTATTTAATCAATTTAATCATTGTATTCTGAATTCTGATCACATTGAACACAAAACACAGATAAAACTTCTAATTGTAGTTTATAAATAGGCATTATAATAACAGCATCTCAGAGTTACTGTTGTGAAACTCAATAAGATGACACTCAATTCAGATAGAACAAAGGAAAGTCTTTTCCAACAGCTGGCAACTTCGCAGTAAGTAGGAAACGTCAAGGGTACAAATTATTTGAAAGACCTTGACCGGCACGATCCTTTATGTATAATGTATAATACGGTTGAAGAAATGAACGCAGAGGGGGAATACACAATGAACACGAATAGGGTCAATAAATCAGCAAGGGGTCTATCAAGGACTGTCAATGTCAGCCTCAAACAAATAGGCCGTGCTAAGAGCAGAACGAACTTGATTTTTGAACGCATTTAATTTTATTCTAGGAGATATTGATGGAGTATTGTTGCAGACAGAAATGATTAACTTTTACTATGTACGTCTATGTCGTGGCGATATCATAGAATTGATCATTTCATGAAATGGTTGGCTTCATCATGAAATGTTCTATTTCATGAAATTATCGGTGAAATGGTTTGGTCCGATGAATGAATGATCATCGTTTGACGAACAGCTAAACGCACTAAACGCACGACTACTTCATGATATGGTAAAACATTAGTAATCATATCGTAAAATAGAAGGCGAAGGCGGAAGCCCGACTTGGCCGTGATAGATTAAAAGGCGATGCCTTCAAGTATTTTTTTGTAGCCTTAAATACCTATTCAAATTTTTCAAACACTTTTCGAATTGTGAAAACCCTACATTAATGATATGGCCAAACTTGAATTGAAATAACGTTAAACGTTGATGTTTCAACAACATTTCATAAAATAGAACCATTTCATGAAATGATTCGGCCACATCATTCAGTTGTGAATTCTATTATATCGCTACGACATCAATACAAGCCTTGGTAATGACATGACACATTAAGAAAAAATGTAGGCCGAGGGAGAGAAAACGAAGTTGTTGGCAACATTTTAAGATTTGCACAAACGAAAAGCTCTGCAAGTACATCCGAAATAACAACAAATAAAGTAGCAGTCCCAAGTCGTGTCCTGGTCTGGCAGATCGCCACGGCCAGCGGCGCTTGGCGATCCCTTGAGACTTGCTGTTTTCGTTGCGCCTGCCAAGCTTTATACTAGATGAAAATTGTTGTCATTTCAAATATACTTGGAGAATTCACGCCACCAATATCTTATTATAGCGAGATAGGACTGCATGAATTCTTCATCATCAGACTGCTCTACTACGTCCCTACTGTGTGTACTATCTCTCAGAGAGAAGAATATTGACCATTAACAACATGTTATTCACTTATACCAGGGCAGATTAATCTATAATTAAATGGATTTCTATAAATAGCGGTTCCGGCGAACGAGGAAGTCTGGCCCTTATTACAGAATTAAGTGGATTGGATTGTCAGATCAGCCTTTTCTTTATAAGGATAGCAAGACAATAACATCACATGGATAATGAATAAAGACTTACGATATAGTGATTTTCATTTGTATAGAAACTAAAGATTTCATAAATTTTATATTTACTTTCCGTAATGGAGAACCAATAATTCAAGATAGGAGTATTGGAGAACCAATAATTTATTGATATAACCTTCTGACATTACCAGTGTCATATATTCTTAAGTCGGTGCTTCGGAAATACGCCTTTTCGAGAAAAGAGCACCAACACACTGCGTAATTTTTTGTCAATACTTTTAAATGTCATATATATATATATATGTTAACGTTCGAGTACGGAATACGTTAATATGCATATTAACTAGATAATCTGCAAATTACCAGGAACGATACGATAAGTTGTGAAATTATACATAAAGTAGCAAAAACATAGTTAAATATTGAAACGGGACTTAATCGCGCTGAAAACTTAATATTTATTTACCTCGACGTTTCGATCAAGTTGCAATGATCGTGATCGTGTTGTCTTCTCGTGACCACGATCAATGCAACTTGATCGAAACGTCGAGGTAAATAAATATTAAGTTTTCAGCGCGATTAAGTCCCGTTTCAATATTTAACTATGTGTTCGAATCGTGAAAGTTTAAAAGTTACAAAAGTAGCAAAAATCCGCACTTTTACTAGTTTATCTGCATATAAACGGATGCAACACTGTTAAAGTGCGCAAAGAGAGAGAGTGAAACACTTTTGCCTCAACCTAACCTAATTTAAAAAAGTAAGAAAATAAAATGTGCGGTTCCTGGTGTTCGCAGAGAGTAGATTTCTATATAAAAAAAACTAACGTTAAACTAATTAAATTAATAATTCCAAAGAATTCGAATGTTTTATTCAAGCAAAGAACCTATATTATTAAATTCATTTAATTTTATAAATCGTATGCTTAGTCGTTAGTTTGCAGATTACAAGTTAATAAGAGAATATAAATTATTTTTTTTGCACTTTAACGGACTAAACCAGGTAATCTACAGATTAACGAGTTAATCTGCACTTTAACTGATTTACACACATTAGCGGTGACATATACACGTGCCAATGACATGTCCCACAACCATCAAAACTGGGATAAAATAAGTGATAAAAAATAATAAGGCTTGTAGGTAGAAATATATTAATAGTACAAAACAAGAACATATGGAGTAGGCATTTATCTAAGTAAAGGTACGTACGATGACTGCATAGCACATACCACGGCTATAAATGGCAAGTAGCAGGCCGCACAGTAAATAAACTATGCTAGAATTGCGACTGCATCTGTCATTTGGACTATTAGATTCAAGATATAGTTTGTTAGTGTCTAGTATGATTAAAAATGAAAATTGTGCGAGTGGTTGAGGAAGTATTAATACTTGAAAAGTATCAACATTTTGTTTTATATATAAGCGAAGTTTAAGAAAATATGATCCAAGAATATTCGTCACTTTTCTCATTGCCCCCAAATACTGTAAAATTTGTTGTTTTAGGAATTTCAGAACTTCAGGTGCGCGTTAGACATAATGTTGTTTGTATTGCATTCGTCAAGGGAAATAACTGCTACGGCCATCATATAAACTCGTAAAGTGACCCTTATGGCTAACGCATTTAGATTCATAATTCAGCTTATTACACACTAGTGTTTTCTACTTTACATTTCCACACTAGTGCTTTTTACTTTACAATTTTTTTTCAATCTCCACAAAGAGTTTTCTAAAAACAATGAGTATTTTTATGAAAAACTATTTTAAGTTTAAATCAATTATAAAAATTATGATCATTTCATCAAATTGTATATTTTTTACTACATATTAACCTTAATTTGCGTATTCAATACATTATTTTGTGTTTATTATATTTTTTATACACGCCTTATAGCGGTTATGCCAGTGGCTTTATTTACACCTGCGCGCGCTCGATGGCGCGGCGCGCGGTAACAAAACCAGCGCGCCATTTTCCATAAATATTTGTCAAAGTTTTTGTATCTTGACTTCACGTAGGGAAGGAGAAGAAGAAGGGAGGGAAGAAGAGCAATACGTAGATTTGACCCCGCTGGAAATAATAATCGAGACACGAAATGCGAGTGACAGCCTGTTGCCACCAACATCTAGAGAGAAATGCCAACAAAAACTGTTCGGTATCATTTTGAGAATTGTACTTTTACTAATTGTTTCAAGAATTAAAACTTACTAATAATACTGTTTTTTCCTCGCAAGTGTGTTGAAAAACGTCGTATAAAACGCGTGTGTGTTGCTCATTACACTCTCGCCTACGGCTCGCGCGAATAATACCGCCTCGAGTGTAATTAACAACATAGCACACTTGTATCATTCTTCTATTATATTAGGCGTTTATTAAGTACCTTGATTAATTCTGTTTTCTAGATGTTTCTAAAATAAGGCTTAGTTACATTAAAGAACGACAACACTATCAGGATCAAAAAATTAGAGATCTCTGTTAAGGCGCTGTGCAAGAGCCATATTTATGAAATGAAAAAGGTAATTACTTCTAATCAAGTCACACCGCAAATATTTTTATATGTGTTTATCTGGTCCCAGAAATAGATTATCACCTGAGAAAACACGATTACACTATAATTTCTCGATCAAAAGATATCTGAAACTTTCGATACATCCCGTATGTCGTTCAAAATCAATCAATTTAACTAAAATTACCTCTCTCGCTCACGACGAGCAGGGCCCCGATTCTGTTAACTATTGAACCGCTATATCGCAAGATATTTTACCACTTAATTTTAAATTTTTGAACTTATGTCTTGTTAAACTATAGCTTATTCGATGAAAATGGAGCAATGACCTAGAAGTTTAAGAGTCGATATATAAATAGTTTAGAAAGTTACAAGCAGTGCAGCAAGATTGCAGTCACGACGTAAACCGCAAATACTTGTTTCTAAGCGTGAGATAGACACTCATTTATCTCGGCATTCTTGGCTCTTTAGATAATTTACTATTATTGGTTTTTACTATAAATAACAACGATATACAGTCTTTTCATTACTTCAACCTATAATAAAAGCGATAAAGATAGCAAGATATATCGATTAATCGTATAGCTGTTTCATCGACGATTCTTTGATTCTTGTTTAAAACTGTTTACTTTATAAATACTAACGTCATATCATCATCATCAGTAAAGTTCCCTCCCACTCTAGGACAAAGGCATTGAGATTGAAAGAAAGAGAGAGAAAGAGAGAGAGAGAGAGAGTGAGAGTGAGAGAGATTGAGAGAGAGAGAGAGAGAGAGAGAGATTGAGATTGAGAGAGAGAGAGAGTGAGAGAGAGAGAGAGTGTGAGAGAGATTGAGAGAGAGAGAGAGAGAGAGAGAGAGAGAGTGAGAGAGATTGAGAGAGAGAGAGAGAGAGAGAGAGAGAAGGATGACCCGTACTAGAAGTATAATATACTGCTACTAGCTTACCCGCCCGCGACTTCGTCCACGCGGACTACAGTTTATCGCGAAAAAAGCATCTTACTTACGTTTTTCTAGGATATTAAAAACCAATGCAAAAGTAGACTTAGGCTTATTGGTTATGGCCTCAGTGGCTTGTTGACTTAATCTGTGGCACCAATGCTCTTGATGATTTTTGACGGACTTCTTATTTCGTTTCTATGGCAACCGTTCCTTACAGCGAGTATTCAACATGTTCTAGTTTTCCCGTGGAAACTTACAATTGAAAAAAAATTGTGGAAATTTTCCGGGATAAAAAGTATCCCATGTTTTATTCTAGGGTACAAGCTATCTCCATTCCAAATTTCATCGAGATCCGTCCAGCGGTTATCGCGTGAAAGCTCCCCAAACAAACAAACAAACAGACCACGTTTCACTTTTATATATTGGTATGGATATCCCGTTTCTAATGTTTATACTTCTAGTGTTTGTGACCATGCCAGTTTTAAACCAGATATTGAATGGCCCGTAATCCACCACGCTGATCTACTGCAGGTTGGTTAATGTCGCATGTCCTTGCATTTCGCTCAGCAAGCCATGGAGAGAACTATGCTTAAAGTTCCTCTGAAGGACAAGATATGTGTCATAATGAAGTGATTCGATTGAGAACCAAGTTAACCGACATAGCTCTAAGCTTGCTTATGCAAACAAAAGAGGCGGTTGGCTGGTCACATTTCCTACACAAGTGATAACCGTTGGAGTAGACGAGTCCTAGAGACCACGTTTGGGCAAACGTAGCATAGGACGCCATGTGGCTAGGGGGGGTGACGACCTGCGAAAAGCGTTTAGCAGAAACTGGATGCGGAGAGCTGAAGACTGAGCGTTTATTAGGAGAGACCTACGTCCTGCAGTGGACAAGTAGCTGATGATGATGATGTCCTTGCATTTTAAAGTTCTTGGACATGCCGGATTCCTTACGATGTTTTCCTGTGCCGTTTTTGAGCGATGTCATCAAAATCCGCACATAACTTGATGAACACAATAGCTCGCGCAACAAATATGCATAACTGACAGACCTCATCTAAATATCCAGTATTTGATACCAAGAACTGGATCTATCTAAATCAACGCACTCAATGACACATGTACCTAATTGATTATATACCACTTAAAACGTTAGACATCTCCCAGCTGCTAACGTACTTAATTGAATTATTAACCTTAACAAGCTGTGATGTATGAGTATGTCGCGAGACTCATTGAGAATGTAGTTTGTTTCCCTGTGCTAGGTCTTACGTCAAATCGGTTATGCGCGTCAAAGGTTTTACCTAAACCACAGAAGAAATAATAGTACTAACGTACCTAAACAATAATATGGTAAGCATGGAAGATAATTTTTTGGTCAATATTATTGTAGGTTTGTATAATAGATGAATTTATACTTATAATAAAGCAATAAGTACGATAAAGTCTGTACAAAGAAGATAATAAACAGTGGTTTAGGGTATTTAAAATAAGCTACTGATACATTTTAAAAAATCGTGTCTTTCTGTTTGTTTGTTTGTTCGCTTACCAAGTAAAAACTACTGGACCAACTGTGATGCGGTTTTCACTGTTGGATAGCTTATGATTTGACTAAGAAACTGGTGTAAGTGCTTGTTATCTCAATCTAATAAGTAGAATCCGAGCAACCGATAAAAAGATTTTTGCAGGCCGAAGAAATTTTGTTCAAATGTTGGTATTTTAAGTCCTGGAACGGCAACATGTAGTACTTTTAACCTAGAGAAATGTCCACGTGTGCGAAGCCGCGGGCACAGCTAGTCTTCTATAAAATAGCATTTTTGTCCATTGTAAAACTAAGTTGACAAAATTAATAGCTTGGCGACCGAATAACAACATCTAAAAATAACAATTATTTCTGCGACAATATATTTCTAAAAAAAGAAACAATGATATTTCTCAGCACGCTTATTATGTTGGGTTAGGTTAAGATTTTTATATACACTCATATCGTAAAATCCGGATTAAGAACTCGAAAATGGTGGCATAATGACATACATTACGAACATTAGTTTAAGCGCCCAGATTATTTGTTTATGAAACTGGTGTGGTCATCCTCTCAACATGTTTACAAAACTAGAGCCTCCTGGTATCTTTTAATAATAAAAGATCATAAGACCGAGGATTCGAGGATTTCTAGGAAGTTTCCGCTATCAGGCAACTAAATGCTGGAACAATATACCTCCACCGTTACGGAAACCAATGTCAGAAGCTACGTTTCGATTAAAACTTAAATTATTGTTTCTCTCTAAACAAAATATGTTAACCTGATAGTGGAAACTCGCCCAGACATAATTTTGTTACATTTTCTATTTGTTTATATGTTATTGACACATACACACTGACTTTATATGTTATTGACACATACATACTGACTTTGTATTGTTTTGGATTGTTTACCTATTTATTATTTTAATTTTTATTTCAAATTGTATACTACTATTAAAAACTGCTGCAACTACTCGCTGCGGAAAAGGTCGTAACTGAAAACCAGCGTGTTGTTTGCTTGCGAACAACACAATTATGCTGAGTTGCGTCCTTTTTTATAGCCTTATATTTTTGATATTTTATAGTTAGTTCTTAATTTTACATGTATTATAAGGTTGAAATACTTTTATTTTATGTATTTCATTTCATATTTTTAACGGCACGTCACTAATGAGGAAAAAAGCCATTATAATACTGTTTTTTGAACTAAACAATGTTATAATATATATTTTTTCCCATAAAAAATACCCAAGATATGTGCTTGTAATTTTTTACCTATAAAACATACAAAATTAATATGAATACAAAGATGTTAGCAATTTCATTTCATATTCAGGTTCTTCTCATAAATACTTTCTCATAAAGTAAGAAAAGAAGAAAAAAACGGCGCCTTCTGTTTAAGATAGCAGCTGATCCTCCCACCCCTCGAGGTCGAAATGATTAGACAATACATAAGCAAAAAAAACAGCACCTTCTTGTCAAGATAGCGGCTGATCCTCCCACCCCTCGAGATCGAAATGATTAGACAATACATAAGCAAAAAAAACAGCACCTTCTGTTCAAGATAGCGGCTGATCCTCCCACGCCTCGAGGTCGTAATGATTAGACAATACATAAGCAAAAAAAAACAGCACCTTCTGTTCAAGATAGCGGCTGATCCTCCCACGCCTCGAGGTCGAAATGATTAGACAATACATAAGCAAAAAAAAACAGCACCTTCTGTTCAAGATAGCGGCTGATCCTCCCACCCCTCGAGGTCGAAATGATTAGACAATACATAAGCAAAAAAAAAACAGCACCTTCTGTTCAAGATAGCGGCTGATCCTCCCACCCCTCTAGGTCGAAATGATTAGACAATACATAAGCAAAAAAAACAGCACCTTCTGTTCAAGATAGCGGCTGATCCTCCCACCCCTCGAGGTCGAAATGATTAGACAATACATAAGCAAAAAAAACAGCACCTTCTGTTCAAGATAGCGGCTGATCCTCCCACGCCTCGAGGTCGAAATGATTACACAATACATAAGCAAAAAAAAACAGCACCTTCTGTTCAAGATAGCGGCTGATCCTCCCACCCCTCGAGGTCGAAATGATTAGACAATACATAAGCAAAAAAAAACAGCACCTTCTGTTCAAGATAGCGGCTGATCCTCCCACGCCTCGAGGTCGAAATGATTAGACAATACATAAGCAAAAAAAAACAGCACCTTCTGTTCAAGATAGCGGCTGATCCTCCCACCCTTCGAGGTCGAAATGATTAGGCAATACATAAGCAAAAAAAAAACAGCACCTTCTGTTCAAGATAGCGGCTGATCCTCCCATCCCTCAAGGTCGAAATGATTAGACCATACATAAAAAAACCTTCGTAGTGCCCTCGTAGTACCCTCGGAGCCAAACCGGTGCTTTTATGGCACCGATTTGGCTCCGCACTACGAGGGTTTTCGCCATTTATTATCTATGGCGGCGCGTGTTAGAATGTATGCACGCGAATTCGCTGTGGACTGGATTTTGGGGCCATAATTTACCTTACTTAGTACCTAACCAATTTAATGTGCTTTTTGTTGATCACATGTTTTATCCTGATTAAAAATGTGACAAAGATGAGTTAAGCATGTGAAAATAGTGTTCGTGAGGAGAATTTGACTCCACCTGACATCACGAAACAGCAACAGAATACCTATGACGAACGAGCTTTTACCAGCAAAATTAAGAAAATATTACGACATTATTTTTTTCATTAATAGTAAGTTCCTATTGCTTGAGTGTAGATAAAGTAGTGTAGCTAGGTATTAAAACACTCGAGTGATACTATTAAAAAACTCGCCTATTCGTGTTTTAATTTTCCTCATTATGCAACCGTTTCATAAACTACTTACTATTTTAAAGTACTTACATACTTGAAGAATGCTAAATAAAAACAAAAGGGATCCAGGATATACAAATGGTCAGTTAATAGTTAATATTCCGGCTCATGCGTATAGTTGCTGTCAAAAGTGGCAATTTCGTTTATTACTAAATTGCTTGTTGCGCCTCTACAGACGGTGCCTGGAAAATTCCTGAGTTATTGAGTTGTTAAGATTTTAAACCAATTGCAGCGAATCAAAAATAGAATCATCGAATGGTTGGTCTAATCTAACCTTTTCATTTGGTAAACGATATATTAGAATCACCTGCGTACGTACAATCTCGCTGCAGAAACTGGCCTCTTCCCATTAACATCACTGAGCCCAATCTTCGTCTCTATCCATCTAGTTTCTGCCAGACACCATACAACTCAGGCCTCTCAAAAATAAAGAAGATGGGCACAAAGATGGATATTCACCAAGGGTTAATGGTGACTGTCGTTTGGTTATTCCCAGAATGTCACGATATAGGCCAGTCAGTAGGAAAAAAAAGATACAAAAGGTGAATAGAAGTGATTTGGATTTGTTTTGCTTATGTACGGTCTAATCATTTCGACCTCGAGGGGCGGGAGGATTAGCCGCTATCTTGAACAAAAGGTGCCGTTATTTTTGTTCTTCTTCTGTTATTTTATGACATAGGTATTTATGAGAAGTACTTATAAAGAAGATGAAATTGCTAACATCTTTGTATTCATATTAATTCTGTATGTTTAAAGGTAAAAAGTTACAAGCACATATCTTGGTTATTTAACTATCAGTCAACAACTTTAACTTTGGATTTTCTTTCTGTGCTTGTCTCTGTACTTAAAAGACATACAGAAAAGAAGCCTGCATTCAAAAAATCATTGCAAGTTAAGCTTTTATTTAACTTGCAATGATTGTACGTCTGTATGTATGTATGTATGTTTGGTAAGGTCAAATCTTGCAAGCTGAATTAGAACCACTTCCTCTTATCCTACGGAGATGACATTTTACTACCTTTTTTTTTGTTGGTTCAGTTCCGATGACAATGCATTTTTATGATAAGCATGACCTGAATCGACAACCAGGATTAGCTCTAGATAAAGGAACTTTTTCAACGGTCAACAGTACAGACACGAAATTTTGTGAACGCATCTTATTATAATAGCCGGTTTTAGGTTATATGAGTAATTGAACGAGTTACACAGTCGTATTTTCTGTAATTGAATATAGTGATATCGAACAAAATATATAAATATTTGACCCCACTGTTATCACGAGAGATATAAATAGAAATTGTTAACTATATGATAACGCCGAACAAGTGTATTGTTCATGCGCAATTTACCGTAGTTTGTTTTCAAACAAACATTCTTGTTGTGTAATCAGGTGATATTATTGTGTACGAAAATTGTAATATAAGGCTATTCGAGTGTGGACATAGGACTGTTTGATAAACGTGACTATTAAACGCACTTTTATCTATCAGGAAATGTGGTGACCAATAAACCACAGTATGAGTTTAACAGTCTATGTATGTATGTATGTATGTATGTATGTAGGTAGGTATATATGTGGATGTTCCACCATAGCGTCGCCCCTACTGGTCCAATTTTGACAAGCGAGTTATCAATCGATTCGTCAGACGTATATCAAACACAAATTAAAAAAATATATAACTCCCGACTTCCCATCGCCATTATAGCTAAGAAGCATCTCTATCACATCAGCGCAACTTCGTTTGGAAAATACGATTCACTCCCCTTTTCTTAACTCCTGCAATCCCCCCCCCCCCCCCCCCCCCATATCGCTAAGAACCACCTCGATCACATCAGTTTTCAAACATAAAATACCGCATCAAAATCGGTCCATTCTTTTGGGAGCTACGATCCTCAACCCCATTCCCCCCCCCCAAATTATAACTATGAACGAACAATTTTGTTTATCTCAGCTTTAAAACATAAAAAACCGCAGCTAAATTGGTTCATTCGTTTGAAAGATACGATTCTACCCCCCCCCCCTTTTCTCAACTCCCTTCTCCTCTCATATAGCTAAAAACCATCTCGATCACGTCAGTTTTCAAACATAAAAAATCTCATAAAAATCGGTCTATTCGTTTCGGAGCTACGATCCTCATCCCCATTCCCCCACCCCCTCCACCTTCCCCTATCATTATAGCTAAGAACCATCTCGTTTACCTCAGCTTTCAAACTTAAAAAAACGCAACTAAATTGGTCCATTCGTTCGAAAGCTACGATTCGAACCGTTCCCCCCCCCCCCATTCACTCACACACACACACACCCCCACACACAGCCACACACACACACACACACACACACCCACACGCGCACACACACACACACACACCCTCCCTCACACACAGTGTTACACACCCTAAACTTATAAGACCCGTCTCTTTGTTCGGGGATTAAAAAAGTAGCCTATGACACTATACCTACATGAAGATAGTCTTCAAACATAGGAAGGGTATCTCAAACTAAAAACTTGGTCCGATTTTGACATGCGAGGTATCAATCGTCATTCGTATTCATCGCAAGAGTGCCATAGGCTATTTTTTACCCGGGTTTAAGTTTCTACTTTATTGGCAAGTTTTTAAAAGTTGGTAATTTTTATGTGTATTTGTTTGTAATGGATAAACTCAAAAATACTTGACCAATTAAAAAAAAAACACCTAACGATTCTACATTAACAGCGGGTAATAGGGATGTATATAAATTTTCAAAAAGTTTGTGATTCCTACGAAAATTGCAATAATTTAACCCAAAGTATCAAACATTTGCATATATAAGTGACTATTTGGCGGTAGGTCGGGATAGGTCAGCGGGTCATAACAAACTATGTCAGGCCCTCACCATGCCCCGCTAATGCTACGCCAAATTAGCTTTTATACGTTACACAGAGTGCGTTAGAAAACGTGGTTTATATGAAAAAACATTTCAAATCTTTTTTGTTTTTTGTTGAAAAAGCAAATATGCATTTTATTAACTAATCTTTTTTAAATCTTTTTTATTGTTGGAACAGCTACTGTTAACTTGAATTTGACTCTCTACCTCGCTAAATGCCCTAGAAGCGACAACACAGTTCAACACAGTTCGACGAAAAAACAGTAAATTGGTTTAACTTGATTTCTAACAAAAAATAATGGTTGGACTTACTAAAAACGCTTGTAAGGGCCCATTCAAATTTCAAGTTCGCGTGGTAGTAACTGTGAACTAAGCTGTGCTCTTTTAGCGGGTGCAAGGAAATTATATTATTTTATATTTACTTTATTTTGTGTTTTTTTTATTATTAGTGCCATAAAAGTGGTAAAATTCTAGCTTAGATAAAAAAAAAATGGGTGAAAATTGACATAGTTTTAGAAAGATTTCTGTTAGAAAATGAGAGTAAAAAGGGTAATTTATCTGGAATTTTACGGAAAAAACCCCGAAATGTTACATAAAAAGATAAACACAATTTTAAAATTGTGAATTTTATGTTAGTAATTTAGCGTATAAGGATCTCATAGTTTGCAGTCCGAGCGTTTTACAAAAACCTACTTCTCAGAGGATAGGGAACGGCTTCTACAGGAGTTGCCTTATAATTTTCCGTGAAATTTGCGTTTTGGGAGAAAACGTGGGAAATATATAGAATCGAGGGGTAGGAGTTGAGAGGAGCAAGGGAGGGCTCTATCTTGGTAACCCCCCCCCCCCCCTTAATTACACTGGTAGACGCTTAGTTTTTAGTATATTATAGTTTATTAATTAAATTTATTACAGTATATTAAAAATCAGTAACAATTTATTAAGTAAATTAACGATGTTTAGTCATGTTCTAACCTTACCTACCCTAGTCTTTGGGTAGGGCCATACATAACATCTTCAAATTATTTTCTTGCGAAAGCAGCGGAAAAAACACAATTAATAAATTTATTTACGGCGACAGAACAGCCGATTTTTAATAAACTTAAAACTGAAATATCTCATATACTAAGCGTCTCCGCGTAAGGGTACCAGAGGACACCCCTCTCCCGTCCCCACCTCTATCCCCTCTAAAACCCCCAACTTCAGCAACTTGATTCTATAGCCAACCCTATCTCATAAACTAAGCGTCTCCGCGGGGGGAGAGGTACCAGGGGGTAGCCCTCCACCTCCCCCCAACTCCTGCCCCTCGATTCTACATAATGTAACATAATTATCTATTAAATACCGGGGTGGAGTACGTGGTGCGGCATGGAGAATAACGTTAATTTTACGAGCTTTGAGATTTCGAAGTTATTCATTCGTGAATTTACTTTTAAAGTTTACGCCAAAAACACTGTAAATCAAACCCTATAGTAGTACATAATAAATAATAGTTTTGCATAGTAATCAGCTGCAGCTGGGAAAAATCAATACCGCCCTTGATCTTGAATTTGTGTACAGTGCCACCAACTTATCTGAATGGTGGAGTAAGTCTTCCAGTCAATCGATATATAGACCAATCAAAAAACAGAAAATATAGAAAATGTGAACCTCATTCGTGGCGGCTGTAGTTCCTTTTAACGCCATTTCACAGATAAGTTGGTCGGACTGTAGTCTGTTTGACAAATCTGATTGACACTACTTGCGCAGTGGTCAGTCGAATAACAAAGTCAAAATACGTCGAATTGAATTTTCTTTATTATTTGGTTAAAAGTGAATCTTTTCTTCCACGAGTCGGGAAAAAACGGGATGAAGTAAAGCGGTACGAATACTGCGCGGAGATTACTTTAACAGGATAGAACTCGTCTCTGTGAGGCTTCCACAGAGACGAGTTCACGTTCGGTCCCTCTCTGTACCGAATGTTTGACGACCGACGAGATTTGGATCGTCGTATCGACGAGGATGAGATCATAGAGCCCGTGATTGAATAGAGGAGGAGGCATTTGAGCGACAAGCAGCGGGCGTTCAGCTCGAGGCTTTTGGTGTTCCCTGAAGGTGACAGAGAGAGGTTGTACGACCGCGAGAGGGAGTATCAGGGCTTGGCCAAGAGACAGCCAAACAAGTTCCTTCACAACTAAGCCGAGCTCGTCCCGTATTATATACTCTTATTTTCACCAGCGCGCTAGCGAGGAGAGGCCTAGCAACCTGAACCCGCAGATGGAGCAGTTTGTCTGTATTTTTTTGTGCTACGTGATAACAAACATTTAGGGTAGTCACTTTTTTTTTTTGGTATGGTAATTTTAAATACTATGTATTCAACCATTGCGCACGTAAAATAATTTACAGGCTTGATCGAAACAAACCTGCTACGTACTTATAAAGATATTCAGTGATACGTTTTATAGCCAATCTGAAAACGTTTCTACCATAGTAAACAACAACCAAATTCAATAAGTCTCATCTCTTTTTTATGAATCATCGAATAAACTACGTTTAAAGGTTTTTATTTTTATCACAATTGATAAAGATTTTCAATTAATCCACACCAATTTATAAAAGGGAAACGTTGTCTGTTTGTTTGCGAGGGATTTTGATGAAATTTGGAATGGAGATAGCTTATAACCTGGAATAAAACATAGGATACTTTTTGTTTCCACGGGAAAACTGGAGAATGTTGATTACTCACTGTAAGGAACGAATGCCATGGAAACGAAATAGTAAAAAGTCTGTCAAAATACATCAAGAGCGTTGTTGCTATACTTTTCCATTGGTTTTTACTATACAAGAAGAACGGATGCTTTTTTTCGCGATAAACTGTAGTCCACGCGGACGAAGTCGCGGGCGAAAACTAGTGAGTGTATAAAAACCGATACTTTCTCGTAACATATCTCTCAAGTTCGTGTACTGTTTAAATCAAAATAATAATAAATTTAGAAGCAAGCACAAATTAAAAATGTATATAACACCCAGCCCCCGACCCCCCCTCCATTCCACATTTTAGCTAACAAGCTTCTCGATCACATCAGCTAAAAAAACTATATCAACATCGGTCCAATCATTTGGTAAAAAAGTCGTTGGTGCGGAGCCTAGGAACGAACCCGGTATCGTTGGATTCTAAATTGCACTATTGAATTTAACGGCTAGCTACGAAACTTTTGACAAGTGTAGGATTTGACCAATCAAATATTTGACATCCTTTAGGGGGGCATAATGAAGGGGGCAATCCTACATTTAAAATAAATTAGAATCACACAAAACAGTTCAGTACTCCCAGACATGAGATAACACAAATAAAAGAATTATAAATACAGTAAAGGTATTCCTTTTTGATCTCGGTATAATATCAATTTTATCGAACAGGATCGCCCAGGATAAGACAATGCCAACTGCGTAGCGCGCGAGCGCTGAGACGTACCACATCTGCCATTGTAAATATCCCTCAGAATTATACTTGGTATTAAATTTCGTAATGGCGCTCCCTAAATACTCCTGTGGTACTGCCAACTTGTACAACACAGAACGACATATTGTAGCTACTGTTTACTTTGCAACAAGGTTCAAAATCATTAGGATAGCATTGGTGGTTGGTAGGACTTACCTACCGTAATTCAGAACGTTTCTCTCGTAGTTCATAGCAGTTTGTTTACTGCACTAAAATCATGAGATTTTGTACTTTGTTTCAATGAACGCATAATGAGACAATAATTTGGTAAACACCATAGATCTAGTTAAAGGGAAGATACGGCACGCGTTAAAATGACATAAACAAAAACTGGACATCGTACAACCACAGGCAAACACACCCACACAGCTAAACGTAAATTCCCACTGTCGTGCTCCATGTGCAAACAATCAACAAATAACTAATTTAAAAATTAATAAAAAAAGTTTTTATGACAATAAATTATATATTGTTTGAATGTGCTCATCAAGGCCTTCAATTTGATACCCATTTTTATATTTCGCAGGTATATTCCCAACTGCCCCATCAATGGGGTCGTGAATAAAGTGTAGTCCCGTTGTTCCCGTAAACAACAGGACGTCATTTAATTTCCATACCGTTGTCCCATTTGTGACCACGTCACGGGAGATACTATACTGTGACAGTAGGTTAAAGTGCGGCAGCCACGAACATGGTTGTTTTGCATAGGTAGGCCGCCTTTGCAAAACAACCATGTCACAACGTTGTCTTCGTGTTTTTTTTAGCTTTGAAAACCTATCTGTTTGGACACTATAAACCAGTATTTGATTTGTTCGAATTAGTTGGCCTTTTATTTCTCACGCCAATGGGGCAGATGGGAATTTAAATCCATTGGCGTGAACAATGGGGAGGTAATGGGGCAGTTGGGAATATTTATTTTCGCATTTGTTAATGGAGCCATACATCTAAATCATCATACATCTAAATCTGTTCAGGCATCTAAAAGTTATGGTCGAATAAAGAAAGTCACATACAAACATACATACATACTACTACATACTTGAAACATGTTTACATGCACCCTGAAAACATTACACTCCTTTTTGGGGCAGTCGTGTAAAAAGATAGCGAGACATAGCAGACTGTAACACGAATGAGAGTCACTTCTAACACGTGCTACACAAACGCCACTCCGATTGGACTAAGGTCAAATGTCTAATTGTGTGCGTTGTACCTAATTTATGCGAACCACGCTCCCTACTTGACCTGGAACCTAACCTTCCTACTTTTAATCAGATCAATGTACTAACGTCCGGAGACTGCTCTGAGACTACAGTAATCGAAAAGTTTGAAAATAATGTTTTTGGTAATGATTGTAAGTAATTAAGTGAGGTCTAATTACTTCTTCTACAATCTTTAAATACTATACCCGGAAAGGTGATTTGAAAGTCACCGGAATTCTTTAGAAAACATTAATAAATAATTAACAACCAGTATTAGCGCTTCCAATCCAAACATTTAAAGACTTTATTGCTCTACGGACATACGCTAAACATGATCAAACATTCAACATTAAAATCCTACTAATATAATAAATGCGAAAGTAAGTTTGTTTGTTACGCTTTCACGCCTTAACTACTCAACCGATCATTATGAAATTTTGCAGACACGTTGTTAAGGGTACTGAAAAAGACATAGGATACCTTTCATCCCGATTTAGGTTTTCATTTTATTAAAAAATCTAAATTGTTAATTTTGTATGGGAATTGAAATCGATGACTCATAGTGACAGGTGTCAAAGTGATAGGTGTCAAAGTGACAGGTGTCAGGTGTCAAAGTGACAAGTGTCAAAGAACAGGTGTCAAATTGACATTGACAACTAAAGTTCTTCGATCCTTCCATATTTTACCGATTAATATCATTCTGGTATTCTCCCTTATTTTTCGGAATACGACTTACGTGACATTGGCGGAATTGTGGAATGGCAACTCCACAAATGCCATAAAACAAGAAGTGAAGTGACAACTAAAGTTATTAAAAGTGAATATATCTCCCAAGAATAATTAAATAGTGTGAATATATTTAAAAAAAAGTATTTCAAATTACCAGGAGAGCAGAAACACTTAAGAAGTTGGAGATAGGACATTGAAAAATAAAGTTATTAAAAGTTAATAGCATCCCATGAACACATTAAATCGTGTGAGATTATATTAAAAAGTATGTCTAAGTACCAGGAGAGCAGAAACACATAAGAAGTTGAACATACAAAATTGACAAATAAAGTTATTAAAAGTGAGTATACCTCCCCATGAACATTAAATAGTACGATTATATTTTAAAAAAACAACGCCAAATTAAGTACCAGGAGAACAGAAACACTTATGAAGTTGCAGATATAATATTGACAAATAAAGTTATTATTAAAAGTGAGTATTCCTTCCCATAAACATTAAATAGTGTGATTATATTTAAAAAAAAAACTAAGTACTAGAAGAGCAGAAACATTTAAGAAGTTGGAGATATAACATCTAAATATATAAAAGAAAGTCAGAAATTCGTGTTAGTTACACTATTTATAACTCATGAACGGCTGGACATATTTTTGTTATCTTTGATTTTTTGGATTTGTATCCTTCCCGAATAGGATAAATTTGCTTCAGCTCTCCTCATCCATTTTCTTCCCGCTTTTCGCTTTGTTTTGGGCGGCCCACGGTGAAGAATCCGCGGGCTACCATATGGTATGGTGGTAATATTTTTGTACAGTAGCTTATTTTAAATCCCCAAGTATTTTTATTCTCTTCATTGTACATAATTTTTGTTAGATAATAATAATAATGTGTTAAGCTTCTCATAATTTTTCCAATTTCCATTATCTTTTATTGTTTCCCATACGTATGATTTACGAACCTCATAATAAAAAGATAAGCAGATAAACGTGTATGGACACGACCACATGATCCATGACGGTGAATCACACACGAGCATCCAAGGGTGGAAATTAATGAGTCACATGCCAAAGTTTTAAATGGCCAGCGACGTGAATACGATCTTAGACAGCTTTGTGACTATATTTAGCTATAATATTTATATAATCTTGCTTAACCTTTTACTTTACTTAGAGTATGTGCTTCAGACTGAAATAATGTACTAGGAAAAGACGTTTTTAAAAATAAAGTATTTTGAAAAGAGACAACAGAAATATAAATGACCTTGTTAAAAAACTTACAAATAACTACGTGAACAAATTTTGACATATTTAAAAAAAAACTGGTCTTAACATGGATTTGTAATATTCACAGAACAAAAAAAAAAGAAGTAAATATACAAAATAAACAAGCCAAACAACTTTGTTGAGTTACGAGTTTCTTGTCTAAATGCATTTGAAATGGTTTTGCGGAAGTCAACAGAGTAGTAAACTGCTTTGAATAATGCATATGCGAGAATGCTGGCTCGTGTAGTCTGTGCCAAAGCTTCGTCTTCTATTAAGATAATTTTGAAAGCAATTTCCGAATTACTGAAACGTTTTGTCTAGCTCGAAGAAACATTAGGGACTGTTGCTAGGAACTGTGGCCAGGTGGAGTGACGACCTGCGAAAAGCGGCTGGAAGAAAGTGAAAGAGGAGAACCGAGCTCAGTGGCGTGCATTCGGAAAGGTCTACGTCCAGCAATGGACAAATATAGGCTGATGATGAGCTAGAGATTGCCATAATGCTATTTTGAAGAGGGCTTTTACTTAGGGATAACGTCACTGATAGTAGTGGACTTCCTTTCGAATTATGATTAGGGTAATTCGTCGAACGTTTTGTTTACGCAAATGTATTGTCTTTAAATTGTTAAAACGTACGCGTGACTGGTGGTCATGCACAGTTCATTACCAGTAAAGTCTCGTACAAAAGTAAGTATACTCTAGATAATTCAAAAATTACCTATCTAACATATGTAATTTTTTAGTATATTTTGATAATGTAGAAGAGAAGATATCTATTTTTTTTAACCTAAGTATGGCAAAAATCTGGCTCAATTTAAAAAATATCTTACAAAGCAAATTTCAGGTCGATATGCTTAGTTTTTAAAATATTTCACTCAAAGAACAAAAATGAGCAAACTTTCAAATATTTTTTTGGTCGAGAAACTATAGAGTATAATCTAGTTAATAGACTAAAAAACTATGTATAAAAATATTAATGCTGTGACTTGATTAGAAGTAATACATATTTCGTTACCAAAATAGGGGTTTTGCTTAGGCCCTTCCCTGTCCGTCAATTAATCGTCAACGGGAGCATGTAGGGATCCGCAAAAAGAATCGATACCTGAGTAATATCGATACTTTCGATTCGATACCTAGTATTTTTGTACTCGATACTTTTATTCTAGTATTTTAGTAGGTATCGATACTTTCGCAATTACTTGATACTTTTGTTTCCTTACTAGATTTCGACAATCAGATTAAGGTGCAACGCTTCGTTCAGCACGCCAAATTCAAATTTTCTTGTGTTTTCTGTCAATTACAGCTCTATTGCACATTGTGGGTCCATGAAAACTTATTTTGCAGCAATAAATAGGTTGTATCAAGAAATTACACCAACCAAAATATCAAGGTGAAACCTAGTATAAGTACATTTGTAAATAAACCAAAAACCAAGATGATAATCAGCTTTTTGACATTTGTATTTAAATCAAAATTATCTAGGTGATAATTATAACCGTAATTTCTTAATAAAATCTATTTATTTCCGCAAAATCAATTTTCATGAACCCACGATGAGTAATGACAAAAAACGCAAGAAAATTTGAATTTGGCACGCTGACTGAAATATTGCACCTTAACGACAGTAGATAATTATACTACTTCTCTTTCCGATGTATAGCGTTGTCCCTTTCGATAGAGTGATATAGTTTTCGCGAAAACCCTACTTCAGATGAATGATGCATGTGTGACCAGATAAGTAAAAGTAGCAATTCAGAAGTGTTCGGTTTATGTTGATTATTTAAATCGAATCATACTGCAAAATATATGAATTTAGATGTCATTAATTTATTTGTTTATGTTTAAATAACGTATCATGTAATCTGTAATAATTGAGTAGAAAACACTATGGGATTTTATTTCATCGATATATTTTATCATTATTACTAATTATTTCATGGCAATATTGGCCGTTGTTGACTATGGACTTGTTGTTGTTTGATTGGTTTTATATGCAGAGTAAGTTCTGGCTCTGGTCTGGTTATTAACTGTCGTTTTTATTGTCACTTTTTATCTCTTAAAAATATTACTCGATACCGAGTAGTATCGATACTTTTGATTCGATACATTTACTGGTATCGATACTTTTGAAAATTTGCGTATCCCTAGGAGCATGGTCGAAAATCTTGTTCTTTCATCCAGCGCAATGTTTGAAAAAGAGACAAAGCGAAAAGAGAGAGATAGGCGTTTGAACGCTCGGTTGGCATTCGGTAACTTCCGCATTATAACAATAACAACAACATTGAACTAAAAATGGTGTGCGGAAATTTCATAAAACTTGTTCCAGGATATACTTGTTTTTGAGTAGTCCTTTTAAGTTTTTGAGTTAAATGTTTTTCATTTAGAATCTCCATTACATGTGCTACATGTGCTTCTACCAAGATGTATTCTTTACTTTCACAATTTATGAGTACATTATGGACGGCCAAAGTTCAGGTAAAATTCATGCGAAAAAGCAGATTTTTGGAAGCTTATACAAAATATGTTTCTCTAAATTTTTATTTTTTGCCTTCATACCTATATACAGTGCACAAGATAACTATAATATTAAAAAAAAACAAAGAAAAATGTGTTACAACGCCATAACACGTACGAGCGTTTGTATGAAAAGTATGTTTGTATAAGTACGGGTTGGCCGCTATTAAGACCTAATTATACATGTCGAACAGATAAAAAAATAAGAAATATAGACATAATCATACTGATAAACAAATTAATTTATATTTCGAGAACTAACACGCACTGTATCGACAATAAATCAAAGTTATTTTGGTCTAATTAGGATACGGAAAATTACAATACAGCACTAAGAGATAATGATGTTGATAAGAAAGTTTAGGCTAATTCATCCAATCAATATACCACTTTGGAGGGAATATTGCATTTCTACATTATTTAGGCATAATAATAAGTCTAAACAAAGAGTCCCATTTGCCGACTTAAAAAAGGAAAAGGTTCTGTATTTGACCGTTTTTTTTGTTAACTAATATTACTACTGGGATTTCTGAATCGATTGAAAGGATTCCTTTTTTTACCCTACTACGGTGAAGCAAGGGAAGGTTAATGAGTTTAACAGTTTATGTATGTATGTATGTAGATTTTCCACCATAGCGTCGCCCCTATTGTTCAGATTATGACAAGCGAGGTATCAATCAATTTGTCTTCAGGTGTGTCATAGGTCATAGGTAAATATTGTTTAGCCGACAACAGCGAAGCAGAGCAACGGTTACAACGGTGTTCAAATTAAACCTGATCCAATTTTGACATGCGCGGTATCAATCGATTCGTATTCATCGCAAGTGTCATAGGTTATTTTTTTAACTGAGTTTTAGTTTTAGAAACTTACGTCTTTTTAATAGAAAATATGTAGGATGCTCCCATATAAATTTTATGTAAATTGGTTCAGTAGTGTTGTGTTTAATCCATTTGAAGTCGTTTCTTATTCTTCTTTATAACCGCTCAATAACTGAAAGTTGGCAGTCAGCTCCTTAAAATGTTACTGATGCCTGTCCATTCCCGGATGTTAAAAAGAGAGTCTACAGCGCCCATGACACTACAAAAAGAAAAAATACTTATCTAACCCTAAATATGGGCCGTGCAGGTCGCAATAATCTGAAAAGCTTTTTTTGTTTTTTTTTAGGATAGATACCAACAGTGTAAAGCTAAATTTACAGCTTCGAAAGACCTGTGCTAACTGCGCGGTGCTCGAAAAACATCGAAATATTCGGTCCTTTTTCAGATTTTGACTTATGTGACGGGCTTGTGTCTCAACGAACGCAGTTAAGGACTTCGGAGAGCACGTATTGAAGTTGCAATCATTATTGTGACGAAAAGCGCGCGAATGTTTGCTTTTGTGGCCAGTATTGACACACGTTCGCAGTCTCAGCTCAAGATGTCCTTTTCTCGAAATGTCATTTCCCACGAAGTTTTTTTTTTTTTTCAAATTAACTTGACACCACTTAAAAAAACACGTGACACCACTTATACCAGTGGCTTTTGTTCCGTCATGTTGGCAATATCGCTTAATTTGTGTCAAGAATTTATTTAGCTACGGTTTGCTACGATGACTTTCGACTCTAACCACATAGAAATAGATTTTCAAGCATTTTTGGCAAAAATTTTCAATTTTTAAATTTGCAACCTTGCTCAGGTGAAGACAATTCAGCTCAAAAAACTTTAGCAACCTCAGAGGCGTTGCGACAACTGAGCGGTTAACCAGTCGCTTGTTACGCGTGCGCACGCGCAGTATGCGCGTGGTAGCTTTTTCGCGCGCGAACAAGGTAGTAGGAACTTGGATTGTTTAGGGTCTATTCACACGCAGTTAGGATCTATTGACACGAATTGGTAAAGGCATGTGCCGCGCTGAGACACAGTATGCGAGTTCGAATCTCGTCCGTGATCAATATATTTTCCATTAGAAAATTATATCTATTCACACGCGCCACAACCACACCACAGCAGCAAAAATGTGTCCGGTCACAAAATCGTTTGAAATGCGTAATTCCATTCACACGTATTATATTTTGCAGTTGCGGTCAACTGCTGTCGCGAACGTCGTCTAAGCTCATAACGTCCTTTTCTCAAAAAGACCTTTCATAAAATGTATTTTTCTTTAAAATGCCCAGTTCGCGGGTAAACTTTAGAATCCAGGCTTAGGCTATTGGAAGAGAGGGGGACCCTCTAACCTCAGTAGGTCCGATAGAGACTTGATCCTTATAAGAAACAGATCGATTGGCATCCTCAAAGCATATTTAGTTTACCTTATAAGTAGTATTGATTTCATCTAATTATAATAATTTATATTTTTCTCTTTGTTTATAAGAAGTTAAGTTGTGACATAAAAATGCTATCATTTTATCTATTTACAACAAACACTTTGGCTTTCATCCACAAAAGTACTTGTATAAATTGCCAATTTTCTCGATAACTGTATTTTTTTTTCCAAAATCTGTGAATTCATGTCAGTATATCTCCAAAAGTTAAGGACAGTCTCCTCAGAACGTTTTCCTGTATTGTTGTAACTGAACATATTAACAACATACGTGTTTGATGACATTGAAGCGTATAGTTAACTCTCAACCAATGTAACCAGGGGGCGTGTGGGAACAAACAAACCGTGGGTGGTTCTTGCCTAACATCTTTAGGGATGTACCATACTCTACTGATACTATTTTTTATATCTTAATTGCGACAAAGGACTTTACTGCAAAGAGATCAGGAATAGAATGGGTTAGAGATAGAAGTGTCAACAACAAGAACAGAAATAAGTATAAAATCTCTGCATACAGTAGCTGAGCTTTCCGTGTTCGACTCACGACGACGAACACATGCATATACTGATTGTCTGAATACAATAGCTGTGCATCTGGTACCACTTGCGCGTAATTCTACAATGTTTATTCGGTTGTTTTTTTATGTTTATTCAATGTTGTTTTTTTTTGTTGTTTATATTTTTATGTTATTCTCTACTAGTGACTCGCTCCGGCTTCACACGGGTAACGCTCAAACCACGTCATTTTTCTTAAAATTTATAATTGTCGTAGCTTCTAAAAAAACTGCCAGTAATACAAAATCGTAATACAAAATCTTTGGCAGCAACGCTCATGAACGCTTTTTGACAGATTTTTCATTATTTCGTTTCCACGGCAACATTTATTTCCGTTCCTTACAGCGAGCAATCGACATTTTCATTTTTGAAATTGAATTTGCAAATTTTGAGACTTAGGGTTACATTATTGCAATTTTTGTAGCGATCTCTAATTTTTGAAAAATATAGTACTCCCCACGTTACTCGCTGATAATGTAGCTTTCTATAGGTGAAAGCATTTTTAAAATTGGTTCAGTATTTTTTGAGTTTATCCATTACAAACATACAAAAAATCAAATCTTTCCTCGTTCAAAATATTAGGTGTAGATAAATTACGTACTATTATCGCTACTTATCTTCTCATCATGAACAATCTATAATCCACTTCTGGACGTAGGCGTCATCTTATATCAAAGTAAAACTTAAAATTCTAATTAATAGATTTTTAGGCTTTTTAGATTTCTTAGTAAATTTGATAAAAAAAAAAAAACAAAACGACATGCCAGTTTTGGATAGCTAACATTTTAAAAACAATTGTGCCAATAATATGTAATATGAATAGATACGTTTGTTTTAAGAAAACGCCTCTATGCCTCTTAATAGCTTTCAATTGAGATAAGTTACTGGTGGTAACTGTATGCTTTGAAAGGTGTGCCAAAGAATCACAGATGACGTAGAGTGGTCGATATCTAATATCTTCGATGCCAATGCCACAGATGCACCGAGAGATTGTAACCGATTATGCAATTCCATGTAACTAACATCTATCTGCGACTTCTAATGTTTACATTGCACTGCAAGACTCGCCTCTCTGAAATAATATTATGACTATTCGGCGTATTTAAACATGTCAAGGGTGTTCTCGCTTCTTTTTACCCGAGTACGGCGAAGTAAGGGAAGGGTAATGTGAACAGTCTATGTATGTATGTATGTATGTATGTATGTATGTATGTATATGAGTATGTGGATGTTCCACTATAGCGTCGCCCCTATTGGTTTGATTTTGACAAGCGAGGTATCAATCGATTCGTCTTCATGAATAGTGTCATCATAGGCAATATTTTACCCGATCGTAGTCAGGTTTTAGTTTTTGAACTTATGTCTTGTTGTATTGTACTATCTGTCTAATATAGCACCACAATTGAAGCCACTTTCGTATCTTGTGTTATTTCTTGAAACTTATCAAGAAAGTGTTATAATATTCCTGGACGTGGTAGTTAATTGTACAGTAGATAGTATATTATGCAGCTAGGCGAATAATTATTGAAATATGTCTCGTGCATAAATGTGTGTGTGTGTGTGTGTGTTTCAATCGAGCTGCATATTCGATTATTTTGGAATGTTGCCCGAGAATATACTTCATTTACCGTTACCTATCCATATTCGTGAATCATTTGTTCATAGAGGACTAGCTGTGCCCGCGGCTTCACACGCGTGGGCATTTTTGTAAGTTAAAAGTACTCTGTGTGCTATTCGAAGACCTAAAATACCAATACACCAACAATTGATCAAAACTCCTTCAGCCGTCAAAAAGTTTTTTATCAATTGCTCGGCTTCTACTCATCGGATTGAGATACCAAGTACCCCAGTTTTTAAGTAATCGGCAATAGACGGTAAATAACAATTGAAAATGAATTTTTCCTCTTATCCTGCTTTAAATAATATTTTGCTTATCATAAAATTTAAACAGTTATTTAATCACACGAGAAAAAAAGTAACAGGTGCTAATGAAACGAAAAGGATCGCGGGGGATTTCCACCAAATTTATCTTTTTTGATATCGAAAACATAATTACATTGATGGAGATAAAATCAGTACGCCAGATGGCGCTGTACGGGAAAGATCATCTCTGCAGAAAAAATATTTTGTAAAATCGTAAAGTTAATATTTAGAATCAACAGTGCCATAATTATGTGATTTACACTCTGATAACCTAGTGACATCGTTTTCAACAAATTAGGACAAACGTCAAGCGTGAAAACACATGTAATAAAATCCAACCATTGTGTGCAATAAATACTCGATAATACTTTAGTTAAAGTGAACAGATACATTCCCTTTAACTTACTAATCAAAACAATACCAAAGTGAACTAAATTGGCTCAGTAGATCAGTGTGTAAATTTAAAATTACCATCAGAAGTAACGGTTACTCAATTCAGTTCAAAGTTGACCTATGGACTCCATTTACTTAGCTACATAACGACAACATTACACAGTCAAATCTATTTGAGAATATGCTTTTCAACTGGCAAAGGGCAAATTGTTTTTTGGTTTTTTATTTTTTTGCACATTTCTAACAACAACTGTTGCACATTTCTAACAACGACTGTTGAACAGCTTTGAAACTGTTGAAACTTTTAATGTATTACGTCCATCGAGCTGTTTTACGACGATTGGTAATAAGGAAAACCAATTATACAGAAAATGGATAGAGATCAAAGTGTACATGTGACACTAAGAAGGCCTCAGAGAACTAGTTCTCTAAATGATTTAACGGCCAACTCAACATTTATTGATACCACAATAATGAGCCTTCTTAACTCATCAATTGATGAAGTTAATACTAATAAGGAGTTACAAAATAGGATTGACAAACTAGAAAGCCAACTACAATCAGCTAACCATGAAGTCGAAAATCTAAATTTGGAAAATACAGGGCTAAAACGAGAATTGGAACAGCGAAACAAAATTATAGAATTGTATAAGAAGGTTGGAGTCATAGATAGTAACTGTAGTACGCCACAGTCAGGGCGGGAAAATAAATCGAAAGCAAAAAAGACTATTATACAAACTTTTGTGACAGGTACCTCGACCTCACAGGCTCCGTCGCGACCAATAGAAACATCAAACTATGATATTAGCATGCAAAGTAATACCGAATCAAAGCCCAACGACAATACTGGACGAAAGAATACATCTGGAAAGGAAGGAAATTACAATAAAAAAGAGCTGACAACACATACGAGTCAATCAACATCAGAACCACCTACAAATGCACCTGACGAGATAATGAACATACGAGTAAACGCCGCACCAAAGTTGAATGATAATATTGGACAAACGAATATATCTAGAGAAGAGAAAAATTACACTAAAGAAGAGACGAAAGCTCATACCAAACATGTCAGTAGTATGGATAAAAACACTACAAAGAGGAAAATTATAATTTTAGCAGACCAACAAGGCAGCGGGATGCAAAAAACCTACAAATGTTAGTTGGTCACGAATATCAAGTAACCTGCCTATGGAAGCCAGGGGCTACTCTGCGGAATATTCTAACATATTCAGATAAAGAACTAAAAAGTATGGGTAAAGAAGACTATGTTATTTTACTAGGTGGAATCAATGACAAAAATCCATTTGAAATTCAATTATACGTACAAAATTGGATGTTAAATTACAAAAATACTAATATATTGCTATGTGAATGCCCATACAACCGTTCCCTTCATGAGAAGAAACTTAACTATGAATTTAAAGCCGTATGTAGTAAATTTGAATATGCTTGCTATATAGATATGAATTTCAGTAGATACAGACCAAGGGGACGTTACTATGCCTTGTTTGCTTGTAGAACTATTCTGAAAGATATACTAAGCATTGACTATTTTCGTAAATACAAATTGTATATTAAAGAGCACATCAACAGGACTAATATTAAAGCCCAAATTAATCATAAAGCTACTCAAACAGATGAAACTATAAATAATAATGATGAAATAATTGATAACACCACTCAAACAGATCCAATTTTTGTAAATGAACATGACCAAATCGTAGAAAATTTAACTTCCTACAATGACTTAGATGAAAATCAGTTATTTCTTGTATGATAAATTACACATACTACATCAAAATATAAATGGGTTGTTAAATAAAGCAGACGAATTAACCCTAAATATTAGTAATTATGAAATGAGATTAGATGTATTGTGTATTACAGAACACAATATGATAGAGACGGATACGAAACTCTTTAAAATTCCAAATTATGTTCTTGCGGCTAATTACTCAAGAAATAGTAGATATGGTGGAGCATGTATTTTGGTTCGAAACGATCATAAATTTAAAATTTTACAAGAGTCTAAGCTGGTTAGTGTCAGTAATGTTTTTGAGTGCACAGCAGTTGAACTATTAGAACATAAAATCATAGTTTTTTGTGTCTACCGACCTCCCAAAACTAAACGAGAAAATATGGAGTTGATTTTCAGCAGGTTAAATGATCTTCTAACGAAACTTTGCTTTAGAAACAAAAAGTTAGACATTTGCGGAGATTTCAATATTGATAGACTGAAGAATACTCCTAACTCCAGACTCTATGAGCAGTTATTGGCTAGTTTTAATTTAAAATTGTGCATAAACCAACCAACACGCATAAGCAGCAAAACATGCCTCGATAACTTTGCCCATAATATTAGAGGTTGTAAGATGGATATTTTAGAGCTTGCTCTCTCTGATCACACAGCGCAGCTCCTACAATGTCCAGTCAAAAAGACATATACCATTTCTCATTGGCCATTCATCAACCTTAAAGGTTCGGAGGGATTATAGTGAAGAAAACGTACTCAAATTTATAGAATGCTTGCAAAGCCAAAGCCTTTCTTTCAGTGTTATATATGATACTGATGATCCAAATGAAGCTTTTAATGAGTTTCATGCATTGTTTAAACTGTTTTATGAATTATGCTTTCCATTAACTATGGTAAAAATTCCCATTGTTCGAAAACCTAAATGGTTAAGCAAGGGCGTGAAACTTTGCTCAAAGCGTAAAATAAATCTTTTAGGAAAGTATAGGAGATCAGGTAACATCTCAGACAAAACTAATTTTAAACAGTACTCAAAGAGGCTAAAACAGGTAATAAAACTAACTCAAAAGTCACAGAATAATTACCATATTTTGACAGCAAAAAATAAATCAAAAGCGGTTTGGAAAATAATAAATAATTATAAAAATAATATTCCACCTGAATCGATAACTCGAATAAAAATTAACAACCAACTCATTACTGACCCCTACAGTATAGCTCAAACATTTAATAATTTTTTCATTGATGATATTACAAGTAGGGATCAAGCAATAAATTATTCTAAAATTCTGACATTTAATAATCCCAATTCGTTCTTTATGAACCCTACCGACCCTTATGACATTATTCAGATTATAAATTCATTAAAAAACACTAATAGTACAGGATACGATGGAATCAGCACAAATATCATTAAGCGAGTGTCCAAAATCATAGCTCCAATTATCAGTCATATAATAAACAACTGCTTAGAAACTGGTATTTTTCCTGAGCTATTGAAGGTTTCCGTTGTTATACCAATTTTTAAAAAGCAAGATAGTGAAGATATTCACTTCTACAGGCCCATTGCCCTAATACCGGTGTTAGCTAAAATCTTTGAAAGAGTGTTGTACAACAACCTCAGTAACTATTTCGAAAAAAATAAAATTATTGTTGACAATCAAGTTGGTTTCCAAAAAGGAAAATCAATAAATACGGCATTGCACCAATTCTTACAAAAAGTTCTAACAGGCTTAGATAATAGAAAACAAATGACGGCCTTATATATGGATATGTCGAAAGCATTTGATCGTGTAAATCACTCTATATTATTACAAAAATTGGAAATCTATGAGGTGCGTGGTCTGTCATTAGATTTGATGAAGTCATATCTAAAGGATAGACAACAGTTCACGGAAATCACAAGAATATGTCGTAAAATGATAACGGAAATAAAATATGTATCTAAACCAAGGATGGTGAAATATGGTGTACCACAAGGAAGTATACTAGGACCATTCCTTTTCCTTGTTTATATTAATGATCTTCCCAATGCCATACAATACCCTATGATCTTATTTGCAGATGATAGCACAGCACTCTTTAGTAATAATAATAATGTGGACTTGGAAATTAATAAATGTTTATCTGACATTATCAATTGGCTAAATATAAATAACCTCAAAATAAATTTGGACAAAACGAACTATATGACATTTAGAAATAAAAATACAATTTCGAATCAACTTAATATAATTCACAATGGTAAATTTTAATCTGAAACTAACTGTACAAAATTTTTAGGAATCAATATAGACTCAAACATGTAATGGAAGACACATATAGAACATGTACGCACCAAATTAAATCAATTTTCTTATGCACTTTACATGCTCAGAAAAGTTGCTAATCAAGCTGCACTACTGAGTGCATATCATGCTTATGTAGGTTCTACAATAAAATTTGGAGTACTTTATTGGGGTAACTCTACAGATAAGGAAGCTGCTTTCAAAGCACAGAAAAAGTGCATCAGATCAATGTGTGGATTATGTCAAACCGTTTCATGTAAACCATACTTTCAGAACCTAAGACTATTAACACTCCCTTCACTGTATATTTACGAAGCTTCAATATTAGTTAGGAAAAATACAAATACCTACGACACTCTAAAAAGTACAAGACATAACACTAGGCTATGCAATGCGAAGTGCCAAACAACTATGTATAGAAACAGCGTATTTGTTATGGGAATAAAAATTTATAATAAGCTACCGATGAGCATTAAAAATGTAGAATCATTAAATTTATTTAAAAACAAGCTAAAAAATGTACTCTTAGGAAAGGCCTACTATTCTATTAATGACTATTTATGTGACAAATTTTTATAAATGTATAAATTAGATGTGTGTGCGTGTGTTTGACTTGTAATGTATGTATCCATATAATATAATTGATTCCAATATAGTATGTAGGTAATAATTGTATTGTTAATTTAATGCATATTTGATTTTAATTTGTAATACATGTAATTTTGTTATTTTTTGCACACCCTGTCGGGGTAGAATGTAGCGAACTTTTAATATTTTAATGTTACATCACTTTATACCTATGTTCAAGCAAATAAAATTAATTTGAATTTGAATTGAAAATTGTTTGCATAGCTATATTTTTGGTAATATCATGATAACAAGCAGGAAATGTAGATTCAAAATCCATAACCAGTATTTTTTATTTCATTGTCTTCGAGTTGTGAGCTACCCTGAAGTTATAGCTAATCGGGAAGTGCTCGAAATTTGAGTTGCAAGATTCCATCCGGAACGATATACAAGAAAGTGACTTAATAACTTAATAACTTGTAAAAAATAATAAGTCTGTGGAGACTGACCGAAATACATAAACATACTCACAGAGCAGAAACATACGAGTATATATTACTTATTCTTATGACGTTACTTATTATTCTTACTTATATTAAATATCTCTGAGTGGTTTCATAAATTTATGGGAGGTCAGGTTTTGCTAATAATAAAATACATATACAAATATTTATTTCGGTAAACTTAATAATAATTTCGGTAAAATGATTAGTAATAACACGTAATTATTAACCTGTACTAGGGTCAGGGTACGCAGATGGACTTATACAGCAGTTTACTAAACCATTTTATATGTGACTAGCGGACCCGCCCCGCCTTCGCACGGGTAGATATATATAGAAATATAAAAATAGTAGGTACTTTATTTGGACAAATAGAACAACAACAATTTCTTACACAAAATGTTTATGTTTATAGGTTTTATACTCACCATTTCGTCTATAGTATTATTCTGTTTAACGCAAGGAGGTTGAATTACGGTTACTATTTCGTGTATTATTAGCATAGAGCATTTCCTACGTCATTGATTATTAGATGTTCTATGATTTCGTTTCCATAGCAACGTTCCATATACGTATCTCCTTCTTAGTTTGTGATCATAGGTAGTATTTATTTACTCTTTGGTTTGTGATACAAAGTAATCGAGATTTTTTGCAAAATTTAATACCTCGGGGTTTCATTATTGCAATTATCGAAGGGAAATCTATTTATTTGATAAATAAAATCCTGCTTGTGTTACTCGCTAATAATTTAGCTTTCTTTATGTGAAAGAATTTTTAAATCTGTATTTTTTGAGTTTATCCATTACAATCAAACAAACAATCAAATCGATCCTCTTTATAATATTCGTGTAGATGTAGTGACACGCCCCGGCTTTGCACGGGTAGCGCTCACACCGCGGCATTTTTCTTTCATTTAGCATTTTGATACCCGTCGTAACTTCTAAAAAAATACGCCTGTAAGCGTAATTCAAAATCATTGGCAGCAACGATCGTGGTGTTTTTTGACCATGGACAACTGCATTATTACGCACGTACTTACTTGACAGACTTGTTATTATTTCGTTTGCATGGCAACATGTCATTATTATTTCGTTTTCATGGCAACATGTCATTATTATTTCGTTCCCATGGCAACATGTCATTCCGTTCTGGAATTTTGATACCTTGGGTTACATTATTGCAATTTTCATAGGGATCTCTAGTTTTTTGAAAATAATGTACTGCCCAAGTTACTCGCTGATAATGTAGCTTTCTAAAGGTGAAATAATTTTTAAAATAGGTTCAGTATTTTTTGAGTTTATCCATTACTAGCGACCCGCCCCGACTTTGCACGGGTAGATATATATATATATATATAAAGATAAAATTAGTAGGTACTTTATTTAGACAAATAGAACAACAACAATTTCTTACATAAAATGTTTATGTTTATAGGTTATACTCACGTACCATTTTGTCTATAGTATTATTCTGTTTAACGCAAGGTGGTTGAATTACGGCTACTGTTTAACGCCAGTAAGCGTAAGTCAACCTCCTTTGGTTTAAAAAACCGGGTGGGAAGTAAGCGTAATTCAACCTCCTTGGGTTTAAAAAACTGGATGGAGATGGAACTCTAATTTTTTGAAAAATAAATTACTGCTGGTTTTACTCGGTGATAATTTAGCTTTCTTTATGTGAAAGAATATTTAAAATCGGGTCTGTATTTTTTGAGTTTATGCATTACAAACAAACAATCAAATCTTTCCTCTTTATAATATTAGTGTAGACAAAGCTATGTCTATAAAAATAAACAAATCTTTCCTCTTTATATATTAGTTTTATTATATATCTGATATTCCAATCCTTCTACAACGATGATCCAAACGATCTATGCCAGAATTTACGATTCGAAAATAAAAACGTGCAGTGTTTTGCACGTAAGTTCCGAAGGTGGTGTAAATCACTAGGATTATAAAGAAATGTGTTATCTCTTTAAGCCGATAAGATGAAGGTGAAATCAGTTGGAATGGATTAAGATTAAAATATACTTTATTATAAAACGACTATCTAGTCACCTGGTGACATTTATAATTTAGCTTATTTACACGTGTCTAATATATAGTCAGTTTTAGCAAAGAATTCCAAATGATATCGTCGGCTAAAACATTATTTTCCAAAAGTGGTAAGCACAAGTTGGTAATGACTGATAGTTCTAGCAGATATACGAGGGCTGTTTGATAAGTCCTTTTAAAAACTATTTATAAAACCTTTTTTCTGGTAAATGGCATTAACACTGGCAGGCACAATCTTTCAAATGAAGACTGTCTAAAATTCAGCAAAAAAAAAAACATGTTTTTGTCAGTTTAACCATTGTTTAACTGTGATCACTCGTAAATTTTCAACAACTATGGAAAAATCTGAATTTCGTGCCGTTATAAAACATTTTTTTATGAAGGGTTGCAGTGCTGCCACAATAAAAACTGAACTTGATTCTGTTCGTTGCAGACTGTTTATAACTGGATAAATGATTTTAAACGTGGTCGGTCCAGCACATCTGATGCTCCACGCTCTGGTCGCCCAATCGAAGTCACTACTGAGGATGTTGTTGAAGAAGTCCATAATATTGTACTCGACGACCGCCGAGTGAAGGTGCGTGAAATAGCTGAGAACACAGGCATCTCCACTGAGCGAGTACATAAAATCCTGCATGAAGATTTGGGTATGACAAAGCTGTCTGCACGATGGGTGCCACGTATGTTGACAATCGAACGAAAGCGAATTACAAAACTGTGTTTGGATATGATGAAGCGTAATCCTCGGAATTTTTTGAGTCGATTTATCACTGTGAACGAAACTTTGGTCCATCATTATACACCTGAATCAAAACAGCAATCAAAACAATGGATGGCGACTGGTGAACGTGCCCCAAAGAAGACCAAGACTGTTTTGTCGGCTGGGAAGGTGATGGCGACAGTCTTCTGGGATGGCGAAGGAATTGATTACTTGGAAAAGAGAAAGACTATCACTGGCCGTTATTACGCAGAGTTAATACCGTTTTAATGCCGAATTGTTGGAAAAACGACCAAAATTGTCCCCCAAGAAAGTCCTCTTTCATCAAGACAATGCCCCAGTGCACACGTCAGCTATTGCAATGGCCAAAATCCACGAGTTGGGCTTCGAGCTGGTTCCGCATGCTCCGTATTCGCCGGACCTAGCTCCGTGCGATTGTTACCTATTCCCAAATCTGAAAAGATGTCTTGGAGGGCAATTTTTTTTGACAAATGTGGACTGCATCGCAGGTGTAAACGGCTATTTTGAAGACCTCGACTTGACGTATTTTTTGGAGGGGATAAAAAAAATTGGAAACTCGCTGGAACAAGTGTTTGGCCCTCAAAGGAGACTATGTTGAGAAATAAATGTAAATTGATTAAAAAAATAATATTATTTACTTTTTAAAACGACTTATCAGACAGCCCTCGTAGCTCTCATCTATCTATCAACAATGTGTCTGTACACAAGACACTGAGACATAACAGTGTGTTAAGCTACTAATTTAATCAATAAAAAAGAGGTGGGCGCAACCCAATGTGTAAACCTATTTGATTTTTCTTTCATAATTAATATCAAGGGAAGAAGTCTCACAGACCTAAAAAGCGACTCTTTGAAGAAGAAACCAATATATTTAGAGATAATAATTATTTTCCATTTCAAATATTACACATCATAGCAAAAGAAATGGTAAATGTGAAAATTGGTGTGAAAAAAGGATACTTTTCAGATTTTCTTCTATACTGTAGAAACTGAACTGTAAAAACTACATTACTTTGTGCTTAAATTATAGCTTATGATCTGTTCTACCTAACGACGCCACTTCATTTAAAGTTCAGTTCTTTAGAAACTGCTAACACACTGCTAAAGTCTCCGAGTCTTGTATCTAGACACATTGTATATTTATAATAAGGCAGCATGAAAAGTCTGTGTACAAAGATAATTTAAAAAAACGTGGGCTCAGAATAAACTACAAAACAGGACTATTTTTTTTTTAATAATCATGTCCGTCTGTCTGGATGTTTGTTCACGCATCACGTAAAAACTACGGGACCGATTGAAATGAGGCACTGTTGGATAGCTTAGGTTTTGACTTAAATCTGATGTAATCTAATATCTCAATCCGATGAGTAGAAGCCGAGCAATCGTTAAAATATTTTTGACGGCTAAGGAATTTTGATTAATTAGTTTTATTAGGCCCTGGCATAACACATAGGGTTTCTTAACCCAGAGAGATGACCACGCGGGCAAAGCCGCGAGCACACCTAGTTAACGATAATGGTCACTCAACATCCAGATCTGGATTATATTCTATGATAATGTGGGCAAGTTTATATGTGTGAAGTGGTACTCTTTGTCATATTTCCACAAAGTAATGTTTTGGATAACCACTTAGTTACAAATGTGTTAAATGAAATGAAATTTAATAAACACCCATTAGCACCTTTTACGTATGTTTGAATTATCACTATACCTTAACCTGTTCCAATATTTGTTAATCTTATACTAACACTGATGCTGAAAAATACATAGATAGCTACTTCAAACTTTCAGTCAATAAACTAAGCCAACTTTTATCTCTATAATACTGATTTACTTCGCTCAAGGAACTGCGACCCACATATCTAATTTTCCAGCATCTTCCCGCAGGAAATAGTCTCGCTATCGACCCTATAGTTCACATCATTGAGCAATGATATTAACGAGGTTTTCCCTTCCAGTATATACAGGAAGTCATTTCATTTATGAAGGAATATTACTTGGTGATCAAGAAAATAAAACTAATTTAAATAAAACCCCGGCCTATTGCGTGTCGGACTCGCGCACCGAGGGTTCCGTACAAACTTAACTTTTCCGTTAGCAAACTGTTGTCCCTATACATCGACATAGGTCGAGGTCTGTTTACGAATTGTTATTTTTGTTGTAACTACTAAATTCCGATTTTCGGTTTTTTCCCTTTACTTGTGCTGTTAGACATTGTTTTTTGTCAAATTTCATGATTCTAGGTCAACAGGAAGGGCCATATAGGTTTTGATTCCCTTGCGAGTGTCAAAATATGCGGCATAAACGGCCGTACTGCTAGGTTAGATAACACTCGGCAAGATTCATCAAGTCTTCTCATCGTCAATACCACAGTGCCCGAAGACAAAAGTCTTCAATCAGTGCGTCCTACACTGATTGAAGACTAGTCGTGACCTACGGAGCCGAAACGTGGACAATCACGGTCAGACTCCACAAGGTCACTCAGCGTGCTATGGAGAGAGCTATGCTTGGAGTTACTCTCAAGGACAAGATTCGTAATGAAGATATCCGACGGAGAACCAAGGTAACCGACATAGCTCTAAGGATAAGCAAGCTAAAATGGCAGTGGGCTGGTCACATTTCCCAAAGAACCAACAACCGTTGGGGTAGACGAGTTCTCGAGTGGAGACCGCGTTTAGCCAAACGTAGTGTAAGACGCCCTGTTGCCAGGTGGAGTGACGACCTGTGAAAAGCGGCTGGAAGAAAATGGATGAGGGGAGCTGAAGATCGATCTCAGTGGCGTGCATTAGGAGAGGCCTACGTCCAGCAGTGGACAAATATACGTTGATGACGATACGGCATCTATTGATTACGTTAACTTAATACACATCTCCATTTGATTGCAGACCTAAGTATTTGACATTAATTTCTGCTTTATTTCCACGCGTTTTTAAAAAAAGGGTCTTGACACACAGACAGACGGACAACGAAGTGGGTTCTTTTTTCTTTTTGAGTTACGGAACCCTACAAAAAGCTCAAAAGCCAAGCTACTTTTATGGACAACAACTAACTCCGTTGGTTGCTTGCTCTATTCCCATAAATTTTGGTTGTGAACTTTTGGAACAGCCTGTATCCCTGGGGAAAATAGGACGGAAACCTAGAATAAAATTTGTACACGCCGAAAAGGCTACTGGCCTACTTTGTTGTCATAAAAGTTGTTTGCGAGATTGCTCGCAGGATTTTGCGATCTTTTTTCTGAGAGCAGCAAATTGCGAATGACTCCGTGGCGTGGTGCCTCTGAGTTATGCGGGCATCATATTATACTGAAGCGATCATAATAGTTACTCGTAACATCAAAAATGAATCTACGGAAGTGACTTTCCACCGTTTTGCTGTTTTAAATATCTTAAGTAGGTTGTTTTACCTGTGCTCAATCCGAAGGCTTGAGCATTATGCTCGTTTTCACAGTTTTTATATTTATTTTATATTTTACTAGCTGTCCCGCCCGCGACTTCGTCCGCGCAGACTACTGTTTATCGCGAAAAGCCTGTGTTCGTCTAGGATATTAAAAACCAATGCAAAAGTAGGTATAACACTAATGCTCACTAATGTTTTTTGACATATTTGTTATTTCGTTTCAACGGCAACCGTTTCTTACAGCGTGTAATGAACATTTTTCCTGTATTTCCAGTTTTCCCGTGGAAACTAACAATTTTCCGAGATAAAAAGTATCCTATGTTTAATTCCAGAGTATAAGCTAGCTCCATTTCAAATTTAATCAAAATCTGTCCAACCGTTATCGCGTGAGAGCTCCCCAAACAACAAATACAAACAAACAAAAAGACAACTTTTCACTTTTATATATTGGTATGGATTACTTTGAGTGACGAGACATACGACAAATAACATATTCATAACTGTTTTGCAAATTAATAATCTTCTTCTCAGTCTCTACACTCTTGTGAGTCACACTCTCACTCAGAGTGGTCGTGGTTGTCACGTTGGGGGTTGTGGCTCGCTTTACAATCCTGCGCCACTCTTCTCTAATAGCTGCCCTTCTGGTGCATTCGTGTGGAGGGCCATCCAGTGCTGCCTTAAATTGGTCGGTCCATCGCCTCGGCGATCTCCCTCGTGCCCACGTGCCCTCGACCCTGCCCTGTACTACAAGGCGCTCGATGGACAGTTCTCCACGCCGTGACACGTGCCCGAAGAACGTGAGGATGCGAGGTTGTACTGTGCCTGATAGACGCTGCTTGATGCGGAGTTCTTGGAGTATGGACTGGTTGGTACGGAACTCTGTCCACGACAAACCAAGCATTCTTCCCCAGAACCACATTTCGAGAGCATCTACCCGCTTTTTCTCGCTTTCTCGAAGGGTCCACGTCTGCGCAGCGTATAGGAAGATAGCTAGGAAATACCAGCGCATGGACGAGCCGGACCACAATGACTTACGTTATGTTGCGGTTCTTTAAACTGACAATATTAGTTGCTAAAGGTTTTGAATGCAATAGTGTAATAATAATACTTAACATATCCTGGCCATTTCAATAATACAACATTATTTTTCTTACCATGTTCTTTATAATATTATATCGACCTTCTCGAAATATCTGTGATCTTCAAATGTATATTTGTCTACAATCTGCAACAACATAATTGGGGTTTTTTTTTTATGATGTAATCTTGTTCATTTCGGTATTTGTACGATTAATAATATGTTTATTATCAGAACGTGTTACCAGCTCAACCTTCTCGAACTATTCGGAATCTTCAAATGTATGTCCAAATTGCAAAAGTTTTAGACAATTATTGCTATTTTGACTCCCACTAAACATAAACAAATTTATACATTTCCTTTTTTTCTTTTATGCAAATGTCTCATGTCTCGAGACCCGAAGGTGTCATCTGATTCACTTTGAATTAACATAAGTAGGTAGGTATGTATTTGTATTCTGTAAAATCACATTCCAAGGCCGGAGCCAGACCGACTGGTATTCGAATCGACCGATCTGATAGGGTTGGCAAATTGTCGGTGAATATTAGAATATTGATATCAGTCCATCTTCTTATTTTTTGGGTTCCTCTCCTAATTTTACAGAATCATAGTTAGAATATCCTAACTGTTAGCACAGCCGCTCTGCAGAGCGAGGTGGTACAGCAGCAAAACCGTTCCTGCAGATTCTTATAACCAGAAATGCCGCCTCCTGCCCATACCTCGTTAGTAACTAGGTGCCTGGCAGCCCTGTTGGTGATAGTGACGCAGATGGTGTGAAGTATTTGGATTTAGATACAGCGACGCGCTTGCTTACTGCGGCAGTTGTTCAAATAGTGGTGCTTTAATTTGTAAGAAACGCTGGGTTTTGTTTTAGGTATGTTTCGGAATAGTTTGTAAGAAACGCTGGGTTTTGTTTTAGGTATGTTTCGGAATATATTGTAAGAAACGCTGGGTTTTGTTTTAGGTATGTTTCGGAATAGTTTGTAAGAAACGCTGGGTTTTGTTTTAGGTATGTTTCGGAATAGTTTGTAAGAAACGCTGGGTTTTGTTTTAGGTATGTTTCGGAATAGATTGTAAGAAACGCTGGATTTTGTTTTAGGTATGTTTCGGAATAGTTTGTAAGAAATTACCCAAATACAAAAAAAAAATGTATTTGTATTAATTTTATTTTGTGCAGAAATTTGAATCAATCTATTTGTTAATATCTCAGCGGGAAGATTATTTCATACTAGCTGTGCCCGCGGCTTCGCACGCGTTACAAATACTCTATGTGCTATTTATTCCAAGACCAAAAATATCAATATACCGACATTTGATACAAATTACTTCAGGCGTCAAAAAGTTTTTTATCTATTGGTCGTTTTCTACACATCGAATTGAGATACCAAGTATCCCAATTTTTAAGTTAAACCCTAAGCTATCCAACAGTGAAAACCGCATCGCAATCGGTTTAGTAGTGTTTACGTGATGCGCGAACAAACAAAAAAACAGACAGACAACATGTAAAAAAATGTTATATTCTTGTTCAGTAGTTTATTTTAAGTATAATAGACCATTTATTTAAATTCTCTTCTTTGTACAGTCTTTTACGTTTCTATTGCTTTATTATAAGTATTAGATAGATAGATGCTTAAATGCTTGTCGTATGACGTAGTGCTGGTCTCTAGTGTCAGAGTTTGTCAGGCCGCACGAGGGCCTCTGACATGGCTAAACGACTGCTATTAATTAATCATTAACAGCCGGGATCAACAGCTTAATATGCTCTCCGAAGCACGGAATGTGGAAAAAGCACATAACTTAGAAAGGTCATTGCTTCAGAGCCTAGGACCGAACCCGGTATCGTTGGAGTAGTCGCACTAGTATATCGCTAGGCCCAGTGTACATTGTTTAAATACTGCTGTCCAGACAGAGCGAAGACGTAACTGCTACTTGTACTATTATTTATTCTGTGGGTACTGGGATATCGAAGGGTCTTGCTGGGTTACTGCGCAGTCAAACGTTATGTTTTTTCCTCATACCACAGAATAACTAATAGTATTAGCTTATACCTGAGAACCCTGACCTTGAAGATATAACACATACACTAAAGATCCAAGGTCTACAGCTTCACTTATAAATTCGACGACCGTTTGTTTAGTGACCCTGACTGCGAAGTCAACCGGTCGCGGGTTCGAATCCCGCTAGCTGGAATAATTTATGTGATTAAGAGAAATGTTTGTTTCCGAGTCAAGGATAAAGTAATTTTGTTTAATTATAGAAATATATTGTAACTGCACTCCATGAGTGCAGGGCACATGTATAAGTTACTTCTAAGACATTTTTGTAACGAACTGTCGCTCTACATGTTGGCATTATTAAATGAATAAAAAAATGAATAATGTTGGTGTCTATGTAAGTTTATCCGTTGTCTAGTGCCCATAGTACAGGTTATCCTAGTTTGGGGCTAGGTTATTGGTGTGAATTGTCCTGAATACATTTATAACTATATTATTTTCCCGCCCGCGACTTCGTACGCGCGGACTACTGTTTATCGTGAAAAAATGCATCTTATTTTCTTCTAGCATATTAAAAACCAATGCAAAAGTAGCTATAGCTTGATGTTTTTGACAGACTTGTTAGTTCGTTTCCATGGCAACCACAGACCATTCTGTGATGGCAACCGTTCCTTACAGTGAGTAATTATTTTCCAGTTTTCCCGTGGAAACTTACAATTTTCCGGGATGTAAAGTATCCTATGTTTTACTCCAGGATATAAGCTATCTCTATTCTAAATTTCATAAAAATCCATTAAGCCGTTATCGCGTGAAAGCTCTCCAAAATAACAGACGTTTCACTTTTATATACTGGTATGGATTATTTATTTATTAAGAATGTGTTAATGAATATATTTGTTCATTAAACTCATATACTGTATTCACTACTGTTATGTATGTGTGTGTGTCTGTGTGTTTGTGTGTGATGTATACTGTGCTCAAGCACAGAATAAAGAATAGTACAAGGCTCAAGTAAGAAGACTTCTTGAGAATTCAACAGAAAAAGTAAAATAAAGTCTGTTAGTTACTCAGAAATAAAACGCATAATGGATTTAGATGGTTTCTTAGTTATTTTGCCATTGCACGTATCAGCAGTTTTGAAAGTGACTTTCCCTCATCACATTTTTAAATCCTCTTCCGCGCCATTATCGATTGACCTGAATACAAGCAGCAAGCCAGACCATTGTGTTGTGTATCGATTAGGCCGACCCAAAATAGTGTGCTTTCGTCCTTAACTAAGTGGTCTGAACGCGGTTGATGTGTTGTTTACGGTAGAACTGCTTCCGTTAAACGGAAAGGGAAGAAATTGCTGGCATAGTTCCTGGTAGTATTTTTAGTCACTATGGTCGAGAGGAAGGGTATTTTTACCCGACTGTGGAGGGTTATTTTTGTATATTTCTTTGGCGCGTCCTACAGCGTAGTGGCTTGATGGATTTTGATAAATGATATTATTATATGAAGTTTAAAAAACTAATAAAGCGGCTTACAGCTGTCATATTGTTATTGTATTTCCGACGGATCAAAAAAATACCAAAACCTATTAACTGAGGAATCAAAATGTACGACTTTAAAAGACCATCCAAAAAAAATATAAGGTAAAATGTATAACTTTTTTTTTTACTGCGAACAAAACTAGAAAGAGACTAAAAGGTACAAATTCTTGACTTTGAAATATAAGATACAGTCGGTGGCATCATTCATTTCATTTCTCCTTTGACGGGATCAGCTAGAACCTGGCGAGGCTCCTCATGTCATCATGATCCTCCTCCAACTGCATCTTATATTTCAAAATCAAGAATCTAGAGGTTTCTTTTTTATAATAATTTATTTTTATTGAATTTCTACTTACTGAGAAACTACTTTTCTTTTCAGTTTCAGAAAAAAAGGATACTGTTAGTGCCAAGCAGTAGTGTCTCCAACAGTGTTATTGTCATGTACAAGGTTAAACAATATCTCAGATAAGGCTCCGATAACGGCTATGACTATGATCTCAACTCATTAGTAGCGGTAATGAGATTTCGAGAAACGGACACTGAGTTAAAAGAAAGGACGCGTGACATCATGCTATTGGAATATCTCAGAAGCACGCCCTTCTCATTTTCTTATCGCATTTTGTTCTAAGCTATCGGTACCTGTCCCGGTGGCGTCTTTTAAAAACCCAGCGCTAAGGTGAGCTGGAGCACGCAATGTTTTATTATAAAAAGCTTTTATTTAACTTGCAATGTTTATATGTATGTTTTTTTTTATTTTTTAGGTAGGTTATATGATGTTGGTCTATAACTGACCTCTACAGCGTCACCGGGGCCGTACAGGGCCGGTGGGGCGGGCGCAAAAGCGCTCCGCCGCAATGCGTGATGCAGAAGGCGCACGCCAAAGTTAAGTTTTGGCGACTTGCTCAAGGTCACCCAGGGGGTACGAACCTCTGCTTGGACAGTTGCCAGTGATTACGGGGGTCTGACTTAACACCCCCTGGATCGCTACTTTTGGTAGTGATCGAGGGGGCCCTGAGAAATGGCTGGAGCCCTTTGAATTATTTGCATAACTGACCACCGATTCGGAATACACCTTCGAGAAGAATCGGCAAGAAACTCGAAGGCGAATAATATCGACTTTAATAACCCGTTATTAACCTTCGACCACGCCGACGAGGTCGGTGTCTGTGTCTAAGTGTTTTGTCAGATGGTGAGGACGGATTGGACGACTATCGATAGAGTCGTCTTCACTGCGGCAGCGATTTTGTCGTCCGGATCGCTTAAGATGTCTCTAGGGAGTCTACGGAGGGGTTTTATTGCGTCTGTTGTCGCGTCTGTCGAGTAGTCAGATGCCTGAACTACAAGAGGGTTGGGGTGATAGGCTGCCGCATCAAAGTAGCGGCGGGAAGCATCCTTCATGTATTGAAGGATCGAGGGAAGCTCGAGATCGCAATGCAGGTCGGTGTTCCTCTGATACCAGGGAGCACCTACTGCATTGCCGACGAATTTATTCTGTAAGATCTGAAGTTTCTCTAGGGAAAGGCAGGAGAAGTGAGCAAATACTACGGACGAGTTTGTCATTGTGAGTATATGTATGTTTGTTTAGGTCAAATCTTGCAAGCTGAATTAGAACCACTTCCTCGTTTCCTACGGAGTTGAATTTTTACATGTTGGTTCAGTTCCGATGGCAATGCATGTTTATGGTAAGCATGACCTGAATCTACATCCAGGAGCAGCTCCAGATAAAGGAACTCTTCAACGGTCAACAGCACAGTCACGAAATTTTTTGTACACATTCAATTGTGCTAGCCGGTTTGAAGTTTTAACATGACATTGCTGCTGCACTCCAGGTTGGCTCCTGTCTTGGGAACTCCTCAACGGTTAACGTCATAGACACGAAATGTTGTATACGCATTTAACTGTGATAGCCTGTTCTAAGTTTCATCATGACATGGCTACTGCATAAAAGCTTTTTTTGTTAAATATTTTATATAACTTATTTCTTTTAAGGTGAAACCATTGCGTGCTACAGCACTAAAACGCTCTGAGCTGTACAATGTTTTCAGAATTAAATATCCGTGTATTTCGCCAGGAATCGTTGTGCAGTAGTACTGTACATACATTTAGGTGTATTATTATTTTATATTATTAGTCATTAAGTCACTATTAGGTGTGTATTATCATATAAATCTCTCTATGTATTTAGTAGCCGGTGCCGTGTTGGCCCGACTAAGATCAGGCTCTGCTTTTTAAGGGGTTTTTCCATAAATGTGCTGGGTCAAGCACAAACCTGATAAATGTGAAACTTAACATATATGTTTTTGAGATCTTTATATCTTTATGATTAAGACAAAAACATGATTAACAGAATTTCATTCGATACATTTTCTTATCAAAAATAACGTTATATTCAGTAACATTTTCATTTATTTACTCAATGGATTAAGTTTTATCTCAAAAATAAATCTCACAGCAAGAAAATATAGTTTCTTATCTACTGTTAAGACAAAATTTACTAAATTATTAGCCTGCCAGTAAACTAAATAACTTTTGAGACTTACGTCATTACGTCATTTAGTTCCGAGCTAAATTGTGTGTTCAAACAGCGCTCGCGATATTCAACCTTGTTACGCAGGCACTTCAGTGCTTATTGCGTGTAGCGGGTGGCAGAGTGTAGGGGAGGTGGCAGGGGAGTGGGAAAATGTAACCTTGGAGCCTGGCCTTAATACTACATAGGTAGGTAAATGTGAAACTTAACATATATGTTTTGAGATCTTTATCTCTTTATGATTAAGACAAAAACATGACAACTATCACTACTATATTGTGTAGACAACTATCTTGGGCCGTAAAGTTTATGCGTCAGCGGGTTCACTTAGAAGACTGCGCAATTTTCTTCCCACTACCACCAAACTTGCTCTAGCACAGTCTCTTCTGCTGCCTTTACTCGACTACGCCGACGCCTGCTATTTGTACTTAACCGAAGAACAGCTTAATAAGCTAGAGCGCTTACAAAACTTTTGCATTCGGTTTGTTTTTGGCTTACGCAAGTATGACCATGTATCTGATTTTCGCACAAAGCTCAAATTGTTACCAATCCGACGTCGCCGGGATACTCATGCCCTCTCTCTTCTGTATAGTGTCCTATTTAATCCATCGACCCCTCCCTATCTCAAAGAGCGATTTGAGTTCCTTCATCTTTCGGCATTCCCGTATTCTTCGTTCCACCAATACTCTGCAGTTGAAAGTGCCTGACCAATTTACGATGTGTTATCACAACTCTTTTACTAAACGGGCTGTAAGTCTGTGGAATGCTTTGCCCATAAATATTAGAAAAGCTAAGTCGATAGCTGTCTTCAAAGACATGGTGAAGAAGCACTACCTGTCATAAAGCTGGATACTATGTTATTCATACATAATTTATACACTATTCCTTAGGTATTAGGTAGGTACTATATTTTATAGGCTATTTATTTATGTATATTTATATATTATATTATAAATTTGCCTATATATATATATGTTATATTATTTAATTATAGTATATATATTTATGTGTTTAACAAAATTTATGATAACACATATGTAAGTATGTATACAAATATTAAGTTATATAGTTGATTTTATTTATCTATTAACTTTTTTGTTCCAAAGTAAGTTTCCATCACTGACCGCAATGTTTATTTTATATTCCTGTCCATCCAAAGGTTGCCTGTAAGAAATTGCAAATAGCGATAAGGCCGCCTATTGTACAACATTAGATTTTATGTATCATTACTGTTATGTTGTTTTTTATTGTAATGTGTGTTCAAAAAAGGGTTATTGTATTGTATTGTAGGTATACTATTACCACCCCGTTTCATCCGCGGGTGCTGTAAGAGCCAGCGTAAAGAATTCAGATTTCAGCTGCATTTTGTGTAAGTATCAACATACACGATCCACTCTGGCTGACGATGTGATCGACTGCACATTCCGAAAGATTTGCTAGTGTGGCGAAAACACATTCAACCTTCTTGTTATTGTTGCCAACCTTCGTAGTTTTTTTTTTATAATTACTTACCACGGTGTTGTGGTGCCTCATTAAAATTTGGTATATTCGAATATGATTTTTAAAACAGATAAGTTTGTTATCATAGTTACGATTGAGAGAAAATAATTCTGAATATTAATTACTTACTTTCCGTCAGGGAATTAAGATTGATTTAGTTTCTGTAATTGCTAGAATTTTAGTGAATAATGATGAAGTTGCCATATTTGACGTGTTTTATCAAAGAGAAACCTCCGATTAAAGTGAAGAAGGAGAGTAAAATTTACTAGTAATAAATAGTGCGGAGCTTTTCTAGTAGGACGTTTTGTTTTTAGGTCATTCTTCCCATATCATTTTGCAAGATGGACTTTCTGACCCTAAATGATCAGTGCTCAATTGGTCAGTAGCCGTACTCGTATCTACGATCATCTTGTGACACTTTACAAAAAAAAAAGTCTATGACCATAATTCCTTGTACAAAACACTGACTTCAAATGACTAATACAAAAAAAGCCAATTTTCATAAAAATATTGAACAAACTTGGAGGTTTTATATTGCCCTTTCAAAATAAAAAAAACCGAACAGCCCAGAAAATCAGTGAGATAAATCAGTGTACAACTTACCTACTACTTACATAAGTACATCAAAAAAACATATACATCGACTTGTAAACCTCCTGTTTTTAAAGACGGTTAAAAAGCATACACGGTTATGATCGTGCAAAAAGAAAATACAGGCCTTGTTTTAACAAAAAATATGACAGAAGCTGGCAAACAGTTGCACATTTTAAGTCATATGAGAAGTTTTATGGATGTGATCAAACCCACTTATGATACTAATGAGTCAGACTTACTTTTGACTGATAACGTTACCATATTTAACACGACCTATCTCAATAAATAATTATGTGGAAATATACCTGACGCAGTAAAAATAAATGGTATAATACTACGTAAATAAGCCATAATATGAGAGATTTTATGGATGTAATAAAATAAAACCCACTAATGCTAAAGAGTCACACGTACTTTTGACTGATAACGTTACCATATTTAACACGACCTATCTCAATAAATAATTATGTGGAAATATACCTGACGCAGTAAAAATAAATGGTATAATACTACGTAAATAAGCCATAATATGAGAGATTTTATGGATGTAATAAAATAAAACCCACTAATGCTAAAGAGTCACACGTACTTTTGACTGATAACGTTACCATATTTAACACGACCTATCTCAATAAATAATTATGTGGAAATATACCTGACGCAGTAAAAATAAATAGTATAATACTACGTAAATAAGCCATAATATGAGAGATTTTATGGATGTAATAAATTAAAACCCACTACTGCCACAGAATAAATAATAGTACAAGCTAATGCTAAAGAGTCACACGTACTTTTGAATGATAACGTTAACACGACCTATCTTAATAAATAATTATGTATAAATATATCTGACACAGTCAAATTAAGCAACATGAGACGTAAATTTTATTATGGCTAGATTTTTTATGAATACACTTTTTTTCGGTACAGAGTATTTTTTCACTTTTTGACAGCCTATAACTACGCTGTGTCGGTATAATCTTTTTTCACACGTTCACAATATAGTGAGTAGAGATCCGATTTACTAGAATTTTCACTAATAACACGACGCTCTGTCGTGATCGGCCTTTTTCGCAATGTGTAGCTGCATTTTTTAGCTTCACGTACATAGGCAGTTCATTTACGCAGGTATGAAACAGGGGAGAGACGTGTCGGCGGCCGCTGCAGGTTTGCGCGTTTAAAATTATATATTTTTTCGGTTCCAAACGGATATCGGTAATCGGTTCTAACACATAATGTTTTTTTTTTTAAATAAATAACACTTAAATATTTCTTGTTTATTTTTTTATAATTAAAACACATTAGCTACTCTTACATGTATAAAAATAATATAATATAAATGCATTACATACTTAAATAGTTATTATTCTATAGAATTTACAATAATCACGAAAAAAGCCGGCGCACATAATAAAATGCCCGGCTGTCAAAGTGTTAAACTTTAACATTATAGTAAACGATCTTCTCGCTAAAGCAAAACTTTCTTACCGCCCACGTGTTACTTCCAGACACAAAACAATTTCATTTGACTTTATCAAAGCTCTCTCGCGGCCACACCTAAAATAGGGGAAACAACTAACCACATAACAATCTGAACTATCCCTTAAAACAAAACTCATAGAGTTCAATTTAACTTTGCCAACACTCAAAGGGCAGAGATCGAAGTCATAACGTAGCCATAAACAACAAGAAACAACCCTAAACACAACAACATATAACTCAATTTAAAAATCTGTAACAAAGTAACTTTGAAACATTTTTAACAAAGGAAAATGCACTTTGAGACATCATGGATAGAGATGATGTTGGAAGAGAATAAATAAAAGCGTTTATAAAATACAATGATCTGCTGCTTACGTGACCGCTCGCACGGTTCGTTAAGCAACAGCCTACAACGTAAACAGTAGATAAGCTTTTGGCACCAAAGAAGGCTGGGTCCATGAGACCATAATATTATATCAGGTAAAGTGACCTCGTAACCTAGGATTGTAAACAAAAATTGATTGATGTGCACGCGAATCAAGGCACGTAGACAAACAAACAGAAATTACTCATTTAGTGACAGGGTAAATGAGTTATATGAATGACAGTAGCTTAAGTAATATTGTATAGAAAAGTGATTTACCCTTTTAGTGCGATGACAGAGTCAAAGTGCAAGATGAAATAAGTTTTATGTTATTATGTAGTAATTTAATGTACCGTCAAATAAATCACTGGAGAGAATTGCAACTCTGATGTCTTTCGAGTGTCGAAAAGAAAGCAGTTCAAAGTTGACCCTTGCCCCTTTTTGGCCCTGAAGAGGCTTTATTCTATTCAAATTTACTGGCACAGTTTGGGGTTTAGTTTTCAAGTAACGTGCGTCTTCAAGAATCCACAGCGTTTCATCAAATACAGAGCTCATTCATTTTAGCCGAACGCCCTACCATATTTCTTGCACGAGAATGGTACAATATGCCACCTGGTATTACGTCCTTCATGTACACTTTTTGTACAAGAGTATTAGATCCATACCAAGATATAAAAAAGTGAAACGTTGTCTGTTTGTTTGGGGAGCTTTCACGCGATAACGGCTGGACGGATTTTGATGAAATTTAGAATGGTGACAGATTATACCCTAGAATAAAACATAGGATACTTTTTAACCCGGAAAATTTAAAGTTTCCACGGGTAAACTGGAAAATGTTGATTACTCACTGTTAGGAACGGTTGCCATCACAGAATGGTCTGTGGTTGCCATGGAAACGAAATAACAAGTCTGTCAAAAAACATCAAGAGCATAAGTGCTATAAGTACCTACTTTTGCATTGGTTCTTAATAACCTAGAAGAAAATAGGATGCTTTTTTTCGCGATAACAAGTAGTCTGCGCGTACGAAGAAAATATATATATCGAAATATATCCAACGCTAAGTTTTTAGAGGTTTATTAAGGTTTGCGTTTCACCACTATCTCACATGATGATACGTTTAGTGAAGATCAGGTAAAGTTGATGCAAATAACCAATTAAATCGTTTCCATTGAAACTATTATTAAGAATGTAAACAACTAGGAACTAGCAAGGAAGTAAATAAACCCAAAAAGCAAATACATTAGGCTAATGAGGCGCCCACTTGGTGATCCACACATATGTTATCAATTAGGCATAATCATGTATGCCTAATTGATAACATAGTAAAACTACTTTATATAAATAACACCCAAATATGTCATACTAAGGGTGCATTCCGAGACGCGCAAAAATCAATATCATCGCGCTAATACGCGTACCGAGTCGCCGTGAGCACGACAACGATATTCCTTGTGACGTCACGGATTACGTCATTACATCCGCCATATTGCGATTACAACGACCATGCCCCAAACCGATATTACCGTGAGCGCTACTGTCAAATCAAAGTGACAGACTGACGGTTGTAGCAAAGAAAACTGTTGTTTGAATTCAGTTGTGTGTGATTTTCGTACATTTTTCCAAATATTACTACAGACAATTGACCAATTTTTAGATAGACTACTTCCCCAGGAGTAATACTTTGTATATTGTGCAAATTTTGAGGTTATGTTGTTGTGATCTTGTAATCACGCTAACGAGCGTTTCGAATCAACTGCAGCACTCAACTGTCATGAGCGCGATATCTGAATCGGAACGTAAATTAGCACTGTGATTGCTCACATCGATATTATCGTGAATCGGAATGCACCCTAAATACGTAATGCGGAACAAGAAGGACAATATGGGCATTGCGAATGGGACCGCACCTAGCATCCGAACAAGTAGCAAATTTTTTAAGTAGATGAATAGCCGAAAAAAGTGTCAATGAAACCATTATGTATAATGTTCACTACATTCAATTATACATATTATTGTCCTTGTTGGAAGAACTCAGATGGATTAGTATAAATTGATAAACTAGTTTTCCCGCCCGCGACTTCATACGCGCGGACTACTGTTTATCGCGAAAAAAGCGTCAAATTTTCTTCTAGGGTATTAAAAACCTATGCAAAACTAGGTATAGCACCAGAAATACTATATATTGACAGACTTGTTATTTCGTTTCCATGGCAACCACAGACCATTCTGTGATGGCAACCGTTCCTTACAGTGAGTAATCAACATTTTCGAGTTTTCCCGTAGAAACTTACATTTTTCCGGGATAAAATGTATCCTATGTTTTATTCCAGAATAGAAGCCATCTCCATTCTAAATTTCATCAAAATCCGTCCAGCCGTTATCTAGTGAAGCCTAGTGAAGTCTAGTTATCTAGTCAACCTTTCACTTTTATACATATATTGGTATGGATTCTTTTGAAGTACCTATAGTCCCTATAATATAGCAAGTAAAGCCAAGCCTTCTTAGTACTATTTAGAGAACAATATCATAACATTTGAAAATAATATGGGTAAAAGCGAAAACAACTAAACAGTAAGCTTTAAAATCATAATTTATACATACAATAAAACTGTAATAGGTACAATTCTGACTTACATTGAAGATATTTAGATTATTTTTTGAATGGTTTTCTATTTTCGATAATGATGCCAAAACTGTTTTTTTTTTCATTTTTGTCTGTCTGACAGTATCTTGGCCAAGCATCATGCGTAACTTTTTAAAGGGTGAACAAATTTTGATGAAATGTAGTACCTAACTATATAGGTACTTTTGGTACTGGAATAACACATAGGTTACTTTTTACCCAGTTAAATGACCACACGGGCAAAGCCGCGGGCACAGCTAGTAATGAATATATCTGTTAGTAAATGCTATAGTTAGTGTTTAATTATTGAGGACAAATTCTCCACATCTTATCATAAAAAAAACTAGAAAATTGCTTTCATCATTCTATACTCGAAGACAATAAGTAACTGTATCTTATACCACAGAATAAATAATAGTACAAGTATTATACTAGCTTTCCCGCCCGGGACTTCGTCCGCGCGGACTACTGTTTATCGCGAAAAAAAGCGTCCTATGTTCTTCTAGGATATTATAAACCAATGCTCTTGATGTTTTTTGACATACTTGTTATTTCGTTTCCATGGCAACCATTTCTTACAGCGAGTAATCAACATTTTTCCAGGTTTCCCGCGGAAACTTACAATTTTCCGAGATAAAAAGTATCCTATGTTTTATTCCAGAGTATAAAGCTATCCATATTTCATCAAAATCCGTCCAGCTGTTATCGCATGCAAGCTACCCCAAACAAACAAACAGACGTTTCACTTTTATGTATTGGTATGGATTACGTATATGTATTAAAAACAAAATTAACAAATCACTTATCGGTAATATCGAGAATGGCACTACATAATCGGCTTTATTTATTACATATCTAATCAATAAAGGAATGCTAATTCAATCAAATGTAGACGGTACAGGTTTTTACCAGGACCTTGTAAGATAACATTCCTGATGTTATTTTCTATGTAGATGATTCAGCAGATGTATAAATGCGTCTAATTGTTGTACGAAATAAACATCCAATTGTACACGAAACCGTAAAAATAAAAATTATGATTGTAATGCTAAGGTTAGACATCTTTTTTGTTTAAACTTCAATCGGTTCCAAAACAGCTTGTTTTCTCTTGCTCTTAGTAAAAAAATACCAAAACATTTCGCGTTAGAAAGAAATAATTTTATGAAATAAGTTTAATCGTGTGTACAAGCAAATAGTAATTAATTTAGCTTATTCTCTGCCCTCATTACGGCTTTGTTAGTTCTTGCATTAGTTTATAAACTTGTTGAAAGGAAAATACGTGGGACTTTACTTCCTTCAATAAATATGTCAATTGATTCTAAGAGGCAAACAGCTTTAATTACTCACAATCACAAGGAAGAAATGACGCGGGGCCTCACGGTATTGCAATTCTTATTTACCTCACAGGAAATAGAAGTGATAATAATATAATCAACGATTCAATTCATGATTCACGAGACTTAGTAAATAATATAGCGAGAAACGTTTCTAGATTATCAGGTAGATATCATATCTTGAAACAATTTCGCTTAAATAAATATAAAGAAAACCTGATACCTGATGATAAGGAATTGATTAAACTAACAGTGTATGCAATCAAATGGTGGCTAAATGAATTTCGAAAAGAAGAAAACAAATCTTTGTAAATATAAAATTATACATAATAATCTAATGGAAAAATTTGGATCACGGACGAGATTCGAACTCGCATACTGTGCCTCAGCGCGGCACATGCCTTTACCAATTCGGCTACCGAGACCTATGCGTCGTCAACCAAATCTTTGCACTAGCTTCTTTGAACCCGTCTTATGAGGGCGGTAACGCCATCTATTGGTAGAATTAAGAAAATAAAACAAAAAAAAAAAGTACTATGACAAGAGTAGATGCAAAATTAAATTGAATTGAATGAGCAGAAGATTAAAAAGGTAATAAAAAACCGTAATGCATCCTCGATTATCAATAAGATTCTATAGTGACAATAAAAGGATCTTTGAACATGAATTGTTTAAATTTGCATTTATATTTTGTTTCAATAGCTGAAAACATCAATCGCAATCAAAACTTGATTATGTCTTTATCAAGTCCCCATTTCTCTGAACATCAATCTCTCAAAGAATAGTCTCGAATCGCTCTGAAGATAAAGATTTTCAATTTTTATCGTTATCCATTCGAGACGATACGATCTGCAAAACTTCAAGTACTTATTTTGAAGATCGGAATATATCAATGACGACATTAATTTCATCCAAGTAAACAATACTTTCATCACGAGATGGATTATCAGTGTTAACTGACAGGTTTATCTTAGATGATTGATCGTGAACCTCTTCAGCTTCTCCAGTAACTTTCCTAGGATTATTTCCTCTTCTAACGTTAGATGGTGTTTGTTCGATATGAACAGCCTTGAACCGTGAACGTAATTTTATTTACATTTTGCTTTGCATGAGTCTCGGTTTTTTGAAATGTTGATGACCCTTTTTGTTTGATTATGTTACGAGCCATTTTCCTGTAGGTAAATAAATGTATTTTCTTCTATTCACAACAGATGGCGTTTTATTGCTTCAAATGACCACAGAATAAAATTGACCGAGCAAGCGCGAAGCGCGAGTGAAGCGTCTCTATTAATGCAAAAATGCTGTCGTATGTCCGGCTGTTCTTCTATACGGGTTACATTTCTCAACTTATTCTCGTGAATTTTTGTAAGTTCGATAATTATATGTTTTTTTGTCGATTCAGGTTTTCGAAATTTTTCATAATGGCGGAGTTATGGCAATAGAAAACGTAAAAAAAACATATTTTAGCCATTTCGAAATATGTTCAAAAATGACACAAAACTTTGTACCCGACTACAGCAAAGCAAGGGGAGGGTAATGAGGTTAACAGTATCTGTATACATACATATACTGTTAACCTCATTACCCTCCCGAGTATGTATGTGGGTATGTGGATGTTCCACCATAGCGTCGCCCCTATTGGTTCGATTTTGATAAGTGATGTGTCAATCGATTCGTATTCAGGTATAGAGTGTCATTGACTTCTTTTTTTACCCGACTATGGCGAAGCAAAGGAAGGGTATGCGTTCAAACTAACAACTTGATCCTATTTTGACAAGCGAGGTATCAAGAAAATAATGATCTGATGACCATTCGTCACACTACGACGGCGACAAGGAAACAAAATAATATAAATTAAACTTCATCCATCAATTCGTCTAAAATCGCAAGAGTGTCATAGGCTATTTTTTTACCCGACCGTAGTTGGGTTTTAATGTTTGAACTTATGTCTTGTTTGTTATCCTTATTAAGACGCATAAACTTCAAGGGGTCGGGGGTGGAAATTAATGAAAAAAAAAAACATTATATACTTTTTGTTTTAAGGTGCGCGGTGAACATTTATTCAGATTTAAGCTATGCAAAGACAGATTAGCGAGGTCTACACAGCTTACAGAGCCACTAGTGTTAGTTTCATTGTTTTTTTCCTACGGTTTTTGTGTTACATACAAAAAGCCATTGTGGTTCAGAAATAGATCTTTTATTGTGAAATTATCGATTAAAGTTGCAATAAAAAAACCGTTTGTGCCGTCGTGGCATGTAATAACATGAGACGCCGTAAATTCCCAATTGGTGTCAATACGATCACAGTGGATTATAGTGATTCTGAGTGTAAGTTTCTTGCATTTTATAAAGCACAACGCCATCTGTTATACATCTGTTTTTTTCTACAGAAACTGCCTTGTTATCATTTATTAAGTTTTGAATTAACAGTCACTTTAAATGTCAGTGTTAAGTGATAAGAAAGGCTTATGGAGCAAACTTCAAATTCCGCATGAGCAAACTTGATCACGTGAAATGAATTAAGTATCACGCTTGTTTTATCATCATTTTCTTATCCACCTCTACCTGGTTTTGCCTGTAATTTATGTATTTTAAATTGTCATTTCATTCCTTATTAGTGACTCTACTTTATGTTTCCTATTTTCCTATTGACACAGAGTCAGACCTTTTTCATTTTAACTTTGTTAACATCTTGTTCATAAGTGCTTTTAAGGAGTCGATATATTTCAATTTCGAAACGTACTCTAATCAAATTATCGACGTGTTACACATTTTCAGAAGTCATTGTGTGTAGCAACTTACTGTTATCTTATTTGCTATTTATTATGGCTTTAGTCTTATATCTTATCTGGTCCTATTTTATAGCTAGGATTATTGCTTGGTGAATATATGCAACTAAAACCCTTTGTTTCATTTGATATGTTACAAAAGTGTTACCAAAAATGTTATTTTTACCCGCAGGGTTATGTTTTTGGGCTGTTTTTGAAGCGTCCTGCAGCTTAAACGACTTGATCGATTTTAATAAATGAGGTATCATTAGATTTGTCTTAATCACACTCTCGTGATTAAGACCAATCACATAGGATATATGAACTGTCAAGAAAAGGATATGGCGGTTTACAGCAGCTGCCATATTATATTTCCGTCGTAACAAAAAATTACCAAAACCTATCGAAACAATTACTAAAGCTTCCTTGACCTTAAAAAAATTTAGACCGTCATCACGGCGAAAACTCTTTGATCTAATTAATTAGTTTGCAGGGAAACTAAAAAAAAAACAGAAAACCCGAATGCGATCATAACTAAAAAGAGACTAATAAGCTTTGGATATTAGATTTTGTAATATAAGGTGCAGTCGGAAGCATCATGCATTTCATTTCTCGTTTGACGGGATCACATATATTCCTAAATCAAGAATCTAAAGCTTGTTTGCTTCTTTTGAGTATTATTCGTAATAGGTTTTTTTTAAATATTTTTATATTATTGAAGTTTCTTGCTTCTATTTAAATTTCAAGATAGTTTAATATTTTAATGGAAAGCGAGTTGTGTTGACAACAGTAATTACTATTTGTTCATTACTAGCATTATGTTAATATACTAATGTTAAAACTGCTGATCAAAAGCCGCGCCGTATTGACGTACACAATGGCTTTTGTATAGAATAATTAACACGCTTCTTGAAATTACTTACTGTCATTGTTATGGGAATTTTCAACTACCACAAACCATGTACCGCATTATAATAAAGTCGATAATAAAACATTAACAATAATTTTGTAGCAAGCTAAATTTTACGGTTTTCGCGGACTAGTCGTTCGAAAACGTGCCATCCGCGAAGGACATCCAATGAACTCTAAATATAATTATTGTCGTTCGTGTAGTGTAGTTCAGGTAGTAGTTCAGGTGTTTGGACTATCATCAACTTTGTCAATTTCTGCAGAATATGTGTAGCTTTTGTGTACCAACTGACGCACCTAGCAACTGCTAAACTATAACATAATCTGACGTGCTCTGTACGTGAGTGCATGATTGTTACGCAAATCGTGGAGCCGATGTGCAGAATCTGTGAGACACGTCAAAGGAATTAGCACTCTGTTGTTTGTGATGGTGACGTTTGATATAGACATAGCTTAGAGGAAGATTTTGTTCCATGATAATAAAATGATTTATATATCAGCATTACCAAGGACAAGTTTAACATCTAATTCCATATATTTTTTACAAGGGAATTACGAGAAGAAATATAACTAGAAGAAAATTAAAGTGAACCCCCACCTGTTTACCACCAGATTGTAAAGACTTGAGTCGTTACACTGATTTTAGTATGGTTCAGTAGGCCAGCAACGGTTAGGGACCCTTATAAGATCCTTTCATCTGTCTGTCCTTCCGTCCTAATCTGTCAGCATACATACAGTTACAGTTATGAACCGAACTGCATGAAACTGTAGATCAAAAAATATAATCACGAATTTACTTTTTAAATAAATGTAAATTGGGGACGAAACTTTTTTAGCGCACCCTATTGTGTGGAGCGTCGCAGAAATTTTAAAATGAAGTAGGTAGTGTTTGTTTTGTTATAACTATTAATCTTTCGTAGCGTTTGCGCAATATGTCGTTAACTATGTCCTTCCCTTGCAATTTCCTAACTATTTGACGTAAAAACTTGCCACCCATGCTTGTGGAACATTTCGGAAACTAGCAATGAACATTAATTCGGGTATTTTTCTGATGAAATCATTTCTAGTTAGGAAGGTTACATTTCCAATACAGAACCCTACACTTATCGTGATTCGACACGCATTATCTCAGCATACAATTTTGACGAAACAATACAACCTTTACTAAACTTCTCAAAATTCTATGGTTGGTTTGTGAGACATTTAAAGACACATACTTAACATATAAACGTATAAACCGTAACATAAAACCGGCAAAACAGTAATGAGTTTTCTGACATTTTCGGAAACATTTGTGATAGAAGAAATGATTACTTAATGTGTTCCTTTTGTTTTACTTCCTTAATATTTGTCATGTAGACGCCGAACTCGTTGTGAGGTTTATAATACGAAGTGTTGGTTGAATCATCGCTGCACAAAATGAGACCTCGAATTTTTTACAGTTTGTTGCCCTCGTTGCATAACTGTATTATGAATCGATACAAGAGCACAAATTATGTATGTATCAAATTGTGATTGAGGAACCATAACAGACGCTTTTCAAAGATCGATCAAATATAACCCCTAAGAGTTAGTAAAAAGGTACATTAAAAAGTTAGGACATTAGTGACTAACTTTACTAATAAATTAATGTCACAAGTAAGTAATAATTCTAAATCTGGAACTTCGAATGGTACACGGCTAAATCTAGAGCGCTCACATTCACGAAAAAGTCCATCGAATTTTTAATTTGAACTCGAACAAAATGCAAAACAGTAAACGAATACGGAATATAAAACTGGCTTTAGCCAGTCAATTCCAGTCTAATCCGGCCCGATCCAGCGTATGGTATCGACCCGGTGACCAGTTTTGCGTGTTTGGAAATGCGAGCTTTATTAAAAATGCAACATACATAGGGATTGTAAGTTCATCTCGGATCGGAGAAGCGAAATTGATTAATATTTAAAAAACGAAATATAAAAAAAATGTGGTCGGCCATGTTGCAAGAGAACAGGTTTATGCAGAGTGCGACATTTAGACGAGTTCTTTGAAACAATACTAAATTTGAGGAACTATTAAGCATTGATATTTGAAAAACGTGTCATAGAATTCCTTTCAATTTAGAAAACTTTTTTTTCTTATTTATTAATTTGTCGTAATCCATCGATGATCCAGGTCAAGGTTCTCTATACTGTATTTTTAGAAGGAAATACTGTACTTTGTGAGTTTTTTATTGTTATTGTGTTTTAGGCTCTACAAATAACTGTAAAAAAAAAAACTCCGCGTGTGATCAGAAGACCAAAACATTTGTTGTTTGTTTCTAATGCTTTTTGTTGATAGTGTCTCGTGGCGCTTGCAAGGTCTAACTACAAAAAGTCTAAGTTATTAATGGTGTTAACGCACATTAACATAATGACATGATTAATTGTGTTAGTACCAATAATCTATACTTATAATAAAGCAGTAAGTACCAAAAAATCTGTACAAGGAAAATAATTTAAAAAAGGTAGTTTTTTATCGATTGCTCGGCTCCTAATCATCGGATTATGATAACAAGTACTAAAGTCTATAAGTAAAAACCTAAGCTATCCAACAGTGAAAACCGCATCGTAATCGGTCCAGTGTTTTTTTACGTTATACGCCAACATACAGACAGACAAAAATACAGACACTTTTTTTTAAATTTTATATTACGATTCTAGTTCCGTAGCTCAGGTATTTTAAGTATTCTCTAGGCCTGTTATTTTTAAATTATCTTCATTGTACAGACTTTTTGTAACTTACTGCTGTATTATAGATGGATGCTTAAAAACGAATATAAATAAATCCATGACTCGGAAACAAACATTTGTACTCATCACACAAAATATGTATGCACCTTGCGAGATTTGAACCCGCGACCGTTGACTCGCAGTAAGGGCCACCCGGCTAACCGTTCGACTATAATTATAGTAACTAAGACTACGAATAAATATATTCGTAGAACTAAGATGAGTAATGTACTCACACGAGATCTTGTACTCACAAGAGTAGGTATACCCGGAAGATCAATGAATGAATATTGGGATCGAGGCCAACTGGTTTACTTCCGACGTTGTCCCGGAAGACATTTTTTTCTGAACTAATTGCTAAGATCAACAACTACGAGTAGGAGCAACAATAGAGAAGTTTCTTTAGGAATAAAAACAATTATCTACATCTACACTTATATTCATCATCTTCCTTATATCATCGCAGGAAGTCCTTATCTTCCTTATATCATGGAGGTGGCACAAGATCGCTTGTCATGGCGCTCTTTGGTGGAGGCCTATGTTCAGCAGTGGACTTCTAAAGGCTGACATCATGATGATGATGATGATGATGATGATGACACTTATATTAGATAAATTTGTTTTTTGTTTGTTTGTAATGGATAAACTCAACATGTACGTAACAGATTTCAAATATTATTGCACTAAACAAAAGTACATTAACAGCGAGTATTATGGACGGTATTTCATTTTTCTAAACATTTAGAGATCCTTACGAAAATTGCTATAATGTAACCCAAGTTATTAAAAAATTGCCTATAAAAGTCATTATTTATATACCTACTACTCAACAAACCATTGATATACATAAAATAATGTACTATTTGTTTATAGTACTGATGAGTACCCCCAAAAAATTCCGCAAGGCTATATGTCTAACTATTATAGTTAAGTCACAATAACAATTTTTTGTTCAAATTAGTCAATTAATTTTATGTTTCTATCTATCTACCCGTGCGAAGCCGGGCGGGTCGCTATAGTTCTTCAGAAAATTCGATAGCTAGTGCAATTACAATGACAGTGGTGATGGAATTATTTAAATATCTTGAAAAATTACTAAGTTATTCCAGTTTTGCTGCATCCTTTTCGAAAGCAAAATATCTCGGGGCTGGTTTGCGTTGTGACGTCACATTTCTCATTTTCCGCCTTGTACGCACTAGGAAACGTATGGAGCAATCTGTCATCCGTTTTCCGTTCAAAAACTAGCAAACCAATTTTATTTACTTTTGTTTTTCTTAATGTCCGCAGAAGGTTATAAGGTAAGGAGTGTGAGGATTTAACCAGGTCATGAGGATCTCGGTTCCTACTAAAGCTAGAGAGAGACATGGGATTTTGTCCTCCACTACTTGCTTAAGGTGCCCTTTTAGCAACCAACATTATGAAGGCTTGTAAAGCTTAATGTGATTTTTATGAGTATAAAAGAAAAAAATTGGAAACTACTCCAATAATGATTCTTTTCTTGGTTTGGAGCCAACAATTTGAGAGGAGTTATCAAGAACTAAGTACTCGTAACTTCAGCTCCTTGATGTCCACAACAAAGTAGCGCCATTTACACGGTCAAATTTTGTTCTTCTCGTTTTAGGGTCACCGCCAAAAAAAAATTACTTAGTCAAACTTATTTTTCGAAACATATTAAACTTATATAAATGACATTTATATTAATTACAAAAAAAAATAGATTTTACCACAGATTACTTAATGTCTTAACTACGACCTTGTTCGCGCGCGAAAAAGCTACCAAGCGCACGACCACGCGCATACAGTGCATGCGCACTCGTAACAAGGTATTAAAAAGTTTTTGCATTTGTTTGATGTACCTGAATATGCATGCAAGGCGTGACTCGCCATTGACAGACATGGCCAGTTATTTTATTTTCTCTAGTTCGGCCAGGCCAGTCGTACTCCGCAACAAGTACAAATATTATACCTACACTTTGAGGCCGCAATATTGGAGTTAATTCAGTAGTGTCAAGCGTGCGCTCGATGAGTCGCGCGCCGTGTGCTTAGGATAAAGTACCTACTGTGCCGTTAAGCCACCCTTAGTTTCTACCCTACCTAGAGTGGTAGTAAATATATTTACCACTTATGTATAATATATATATATATATATATATATATATAAACTAAGGTATAGATATTCAAATTACAAAATTTAATAAACAAAAACAAATGAAGCTAAATTATAATAAAATGATGGTTAAGTTAAAAATACTAATATTCATAAGGAAGGCACATAAATTTATGAGGTCATGGTTCGACCTGAAGATTTCTAATGTTTCCACTTCCGTAGCGCAGTGTCCCGCCGAAGATGGTAGGTAGGCCTCAGCTTCACGGAGCAGTGCGGAGCATTAGGCAGCCAGGATCAGCAACGGCGATGGCTGTCCTCGGTGCTAGGTCGCACAGCGAGGGCAGTACACGGAATTCCCGTGTATTAGGGAAATCCGTGTATTGCAATATATTCCAAGTGGTGCAGTTTTATAGCGGTGCAGTTTTAGCGGTGCACCCTATATCGGGAAAACACTCAGTACTCTCACGGAGTTTAGGTCGACGTTAATTGTCGTAATCCAGCTAAACCGCTGACATTAAAAGTTTATAAATATGATCGCGCTTGTCTGCTAGGACGACGACAATCGCTACCCTCACTCGAGCTAAGTTCGCTGAGAGTGCCTGCGATGCGCGGACGCCAGCTCGCTTCGTTTGCCTCCCCTTCCCTTGAGTCTTGTCCCGCAGGCTGAGTGGCTGTGGGCATGCCAATTACACAGTCACACAATGCTTTCGGGTTTAAAGGCAAAAAATTAAAGTGTTTAGTGCATACAAAGAACTAAACATTTAAAAATGAACTTTTAAATTAATATATATATAATTTAATATCTAGGTTTTCTTTAATATTATTATACTATTTGCTTAAAATAAATATACCAGTAACGTTTCGTTAAAGTTTTTGTCTAATGTTTATTTTCTTAATTATGGGTAGTGGGTACCAAGAAGAAACCTAGAATGTACTGCATAGCATTCGGTCTGACAAGTCACGTAAAATACCTACATACTGTCATTTTATTACGTAGCCATTTCTTTTTAATTCATTATTGGAATTCAGACAGATTGGATTGGATTGGATTTTTATTCATCAAAGTGCAATACCTATTAAGATATAATCAAATAATGAGGTACTAGGTCTATTCTGATTAGAATGTCATTATATGTAGTTAATATAACTATCAACATTTATAATAATAAGTAAAAAATAATACATTATTACATGATTGTTTATTCTGTTACAATATCTAAGTCATATCATATCACAGAATAATTACTAGTACAAGTACCTAGTTATATCTTGATACAACCCTGCCGAGCGAAAAAGTGACACAGCGATTCTGAAACGGTTAGAGCAATGGAAGTTCTCGCGCGTAGTGATACGGTACATTCTAGCCTGCATGCAATGGGTGAGCGCCTTCTAGGTAAATTAAAATTGAAAGATCGCAGCGCTGTGCGAGTTAAATTGCACTTTATTGCGTTGTAGCGAGAGTTGCTATGTATTTAAATAACTTTACTAAGTTATCCTTCTGTATTTGTACTATTATTTATTCTGTGGTTCGGCAAATTACGAGTCAAAAATATTTACTCAATGGAATTGATAATTACTTAAACGAATCTTTCACAAATTATCACAATGTTAATCAGTAGTATTATTAGAAATATTTTATCAAACAATTGTATTGTATTACACGTATAGAGAAAGTCTACAATATATTTGACTAATTTAAATACAACTACAACATTTATCTATAAAAAATGTTATGGCTGGAGTAAGCAAAAGATTTCAAACGTTTTCGCAAAAAAAGTAAAGCCCAGTAAAATGTTCTCGGTTTTCTATTTTTTTACAAATACACTTACTGTCAACAGCGATTTCATAACTGACAAGCTTGACTGATAGTTCATTACATCAGTTTGTAGGGCACTACGCGCCGTCAATAGTACCATTAGGCTTCCTGTAGACGACGCCGGATCGCAGTACTGTGTATACCGTACCGTTGCAGCAACAGATCCGCACCGCTGCAACACGATGCTCAGTGTAATGTCACCTGCGTGTACCTACATTCTCATTTTTTTAACATGTGTTTAGGGTTTATTGATAAGTTAGGCGCAGAAGAGGGACCTCCTGTAGGACAAGCTGTCCGAAGAAGAAGTCCAAGAAGTTTGTACACTCATTCTGAGGTATACAAAAACAAATTCGTAATTTTTCAACTTCAAAAAGGAACTGAAATTCACCTTTTTATAAAATAGGGTGTGCCTAAAATCTTTTTCTAAGTTTAGGTATCCTTTAGGTACCGCCACTGTTTGTAGATTAAGTACCTGCCTAAGTAAGTAAAACATTATTTTTTGTTGACATGACACGAATATTATATTACGTCCGTACAGTCACGCCGATGTACTGAACTGTGATCGTTGATTTACTATTCAACGCGGTAAACGCGCGGCGCCAGTGCGGTTCCTGTACGGTATACACAGCATTGTATCCGGCGTCGTGTACAGGTAGCCCTAGGGTATTCCAGTCGTCGCACATAATTAATAATTATTTTAACGATTGATCACTAACTAGATTCAAATAACAAACACAATTATAAAAAAATACCCGACTGCGAACAAAACTTGTTAAGCTTTTTAGTGTATTTATTTACAAGAATTATATATTTTTGGAATGGTCTTTGAAAGACCTTCATTTTGATATCTGCGATAGGTTATGGTCATCAGTCGGGTAATATAATAACCTAACCAACTTTAAATCGTTAAGTATATAGATCCTAAATGGTCATTCGAAATGAAATATAAGAGAAACCTAAAGATGATTTACAAATACCTATTCAATGATACCCATCTTAGAGTTCGGCGGAGGAAGAATTTTCCATAAAACGTAATACCAAAATCATTAGTAATTGGAGCATATTTCCAGTGTTGTTTCCACATGATATTATTCGGATTCGGATAGTGTTTATCTAGGTTCCCAACAGTATTTTGTTTTCAAAATGCTTACTTGAAACGAATAACCCGATGTGTGTTAGATCGCAAGTGGTTTCAAATTTTTACACTATGCAACGAATAGAGTCCTTCTTACATAGGACGATTATAGTTTGTTTGTTTGTCGTATGAGGTAGTGCTGGCCTCTGATGTCAGAGTTTGTTAAGCCGCCCGAGGGCCTCTGACATGGCTTAACGACTGCTATTAATCAATATTAGCCGGGACCGACAGCTTAACGTGCCCTCCGAAGCACGAAGCGATGGAAAAACGCACATAACTCAGAATCATTGGTGCGGAGCTTCGATCAAATAAACTATATTTCATCGCAGGTGCGGAGCCTAGGTTTTGAACCCGGTATCGTTGAATTCTAAATTGCACTATATAACCGTTAGGCCACCATCCTCTTACTACGAAACGTTTGACGATTTGAACAATCGTTTTGATAATAAAGTTTAACCATTCCAACGCTCAACTAAACTGTATAGCGACTCATTTTGATAAATAACAAGCATTTACAGGATTCGCCAGTAAAAAAATCGCGCCTATAGATATACTAATATAATGCCATCAGCTGTCATAATATCCCCCCAGTACCTGTTGAAAAACCCTTTACAATTAAAGCCCAATTTACAATACGCTACATTGTTGAGTCGGGATAGTATTGAATACTATGGTAATCGTGTGCGACTGCCTTTAGTCTACTTGTACTATTATTTATTCTGTGCTTTAGCAGACATATTTTTCAGCGTGTAGAGCGCATTTTAGTGAGGCTCTACAATTTTAAGGGCCGGTTAATCGCCAGATTAGCAGCTCGAAAAGGCGTTCATTGTACAATTAACTATGAATAACTTTGGTTATCTACGTGCTTTAATAAAAATCAAATATTGAATAAATACCAATTTTAATCGTGTTTACGATCGATCGAGCCATCTGTTTGCAATCATATGTAAATGTTACTTGTCCCGCATGAATCGGATCGGAATGCATCGATTTACAATTGCAAAAAAGAAAACTAGAGGCAGACATAAATTTACATTGTAAATACGTCCTTCACAATATTTGCATAATTCATTTGAGACTTACAATGTCTGCACGTTTCTCAGATGGTAACTTTTAAACTTTCGCGATTCGAACACAGTTAAACGTCGAGGTAAATAAAAATTGAGTTTTCAGCGCGATTAAGTCCCGTTTATATATATAACTACCTATGTGTTTCTCAGATAGTTTCTGTAATCTTGGTTAAGGTGTATGTATAGTCCTTGGAAGGTCGGTCCATCACGGCATCATTGAGTAACCAATTGTTCATTATAATTGTTATTAACAATGAGTAATGTCTCCTGTGAGTAAATAGTACATGGACACTTTGTAAGAATCCGACATTAACAGCTAACAACGTTCGATCGTGTTAAGCTTCAATTACCATTTCCATTGGCGATAACAAGTAAAATTTTATAAACATAAACCTGCCGGTCGGCGCGCGGCACCGGCATGTCGCGGGAAGGGGGGTGGAGCGGCGAGGGGAGCGAGGTAAGGGACGAGGGGAGCGGGGAGGGGTGCAAACTGGTAGGGAGGTCAGTCCGGTGCATCGGAACGGTAGGGAGGGGACGCCCGGTATCGGATTATTCCTTAGTTAATTGCGTTGTTGTAAATAACCCAGCCAGCAAAATGTAATCAGATATAGCTGTATATCAGTGATACGAGCAGTCGTATATCCATGATAGATACGTGTCTATCACTGGAAAGTGGCCCCAGTTTTACAGCTATTTGATGATATATTGTGTGTATATTAGCACCACTTATCACTTTATTGATACATATCCGATATATTTCAGTGTTCTTTGAATCTGTTTGGTGTTATATCAACTATATTCTGATCACATATATCACCTAATAATGATATAATAGCTCCCGTGATGCTGATATGAAGCTATTTGTTGTTATTTTGGTGATTAGGATTCTGTTTTATCACATTTCCTCAGTGCTCAGCTATACTTCCTGAGTATTGTGATTTTGAAGGTTTTACAAAATAGGTTTATTACTTATTTCTACCTTTTTAAGAAATAACATAACATTAGGAAATAAATAAGGTGTTCATATTTGTATCTCGCTGTATCAAACTGAGATGTGCGTAATATGACGTATATTTTTGGTGCACTTGAAATTATATTGTTGAAATAATACTGCATTATAAGTGTTTTTTTCATGCCTCCCTCAAATTATTAATATTTAATCAAATAAACATTATTAAAATTATCAAATTAATTTGAAGTCACCACAATATGGCCAATGCGTGTTTGAGTTACTGATATATCGCTAATTTACAGCTTCTTGCCGCCATGTCAAAATTTCTGGGTTCCTTAAGAAATCAGAGGTATAATTGGTGTATCATGCTACCTTTTTTAAATAAACTCTTATTCGTCTTTTCAGTTTATTTTAGTGAAATGAAACAGGTGGAATATTTACACGTTGACTGTTTTTTAAGAGAAGATTAAAAAGTGTGATAACTAGGCATTCAAAATTCTCTTAAAGAGCATTATCTTTCCAGTACAATCTGCAACTATTATACGCCTTTTTAGAGTTATATGTGAACAAAAAATGTTTATATGTTACTGGTGATATATGGATTTTGCAAAAGTATATTTGCAACTTCTTAGTGTTATTATAGATTTCTTATGATGTTTATGGCGCAGGTGTTAAGGAAACACCAATATACGATAAATTTGTTGCATATCAGCTACGGTATGATGTTTTATATCATGGATTAGATCCATGCGTGCCAGATAATATATCACCAGCGCTAATACAGCGACTTGGAAGCCACAATAGATCAATTTTACTGTATAAATGTACCGTCTAAACATGTTGTACAACATTTTTGCTCTAAATCGTTGTTGTGAGAACCGCTTGACAGCTGTGTTATAAATACTGTACAAGGCGGTCGAGTAAACGTTTATGTCATCATTTATTATCACAATGTGACTGTATAAGCTTACACAGCTAAATGATGTTACGAATCATCAATATACAGCAACGCTGTGACAAGCAGTCACCGCGTTACTTTTATATCAGTTTTCTAACACTCTTTAGTGTTAACACTTTTATTTTATCACTACTTTGCTGGCTGGGAAATGTATCTATTTATGTAGTTGTTGATTTATGCTGATGCAGTTTGATAAATACTTATTTGGTAGGTAGTGAATATAAGTTTGTTTAATTTTGTTCGAAAGAAGATATGTGAATCGTCTCGTCGTCAAATATTACAAATCTATTATTGTTTATGATAAAATACGCCACACCACGTACTCCCTGCAAAAATGATATATAGCCTTACATCGTAGGCATTTAATGATATGAGTGAATCATTTGGGACCGAAATAAGTAAGATTATAATAAATACAACCGGGACAATTCCACACCAATTATAGTTCGCGCAAATTATCTTGAGCTCTCGGAAGATAGCGCGAGTGGCTGCGCAGTACGCATATTTTAGGTGTCAGAGGGACGCGGAAGTGCACCGAGAAGGGTACCGCCCGCTCGTCCCGCGCCGCACACCCGCTTGTGCCTTGCAGAACCGCGCGTCTGTGTGAGTGTTACGTACGTAAACTGAACACATGCGCTTTGCCGTTCTAAAGTACAGTCGTGAGACGAGTGCGATAATCTTCTGTTATTTTAGTTCTCTGTTTCCGTTATTTGTTTCTATTATTGTTGTTTCTTACTGGTACTCGCAGTGTACTGTTACTGTTGCTATTTTCGTTAATCATGCCTCCCGGACGCTCCAATATGAATTAATACATGCTCAAGTTTTTAAATTACCTTTTTTTTATTTCGGTACATAACTAATAACTAATAACTAATTATCCTAATATTTAGTACATGTAGGTTCGATTAATTCACCATCATAGTAACCATTTTGAAAATTTCTCAATAATCTGTAATATACTTATTTGGCACATAGGAGTTCTCGTCGTCGGATTACAAATGACTAAATCTAGCAGACTTTTTTAGCTCAGATATACTTCTGCGACTGGGTAGATACTATAAAAAAACACCTTATACAATAACGATTGTGCACTCAACTGTACCATGCGCTCGGACTAAGTTCAGACAGCTCAAGATAATTTGCGCGAACTATACCTAGCCCCAAACTAGGATACAGAAGGAATGCAGAAGCAAAAAATATCAAATTACATAAGTTAATAAAATAACGTGTAAAAAAATGCTTTTGTGCAGTAGCTATGTCATGATGAAACTTAGAACGGGCCAACATAACAAAATGCGTACACAAAATTTGGTGTCTGTGCTGTTAACAGTTGAAGAGTTCTTTTATATGGAGTTAATCCTGGAAGTCGATTTAGATCATGCTTACCATAAAAATGCATTGTGAACGGAACTCAACCAACATGTAAAAATTCAGCTCCGTATAATAAGAGGTTCTAATTCAGCTTGCAATATTTGACTGCAAACACAAACATTACATTGTAAGTTAAATAAAAGCTTTTAAACAGCGGTTCCAAGCACACGAAGTCCTTGAACAAAAAGTTGCCATTTGACGCCGCATATCCGTACAATATTTATTTTATAGGCGCACATCACTAGTGAGGTCAGACGTAACGTAACCGGCGGGGCCCCTCGCCCGCGCCTCACTGTCTACCCCCCGCGCCAGTATAAAGGAGAACCCCCACGCGCGCGCCGCGTCTAACGTTACTGCGCCACCGTATAGCTCGGTTCCGTCAACAGCCACATAGCACGCGACACACAATTTGTGAAAGTGTTTTAATAAAACGTGATTCCAAGAGTGAGAGTACACTGCCGGCCTGTCGGCTCGACGACAACAGCCTTCGCAATCAACATTAATCAAGTGTCGGTGGGGGAATTGTTTCTTGAATACTTCATAGGAGTGGGGTTCAAATCAATGGAAGCGAGGTTCGTGACCTGCCGGAGTTTCCAGCAGATCAAGCCGCCTGAGAAGAGCGTCACCGCGCCGCCGCCGACGGTCAAGGGGCTCCTGTCCCGCTTCGGGAGTCAGGCCCAGGCTCTGTTCGCGCCCAAGAAGCCGAGGTTCGGATCGTCGGTCGCCATCCACAAGCTCCGCGAGAGCAAGTGGTTCAAACATGAGGAACAGAACATACTGTGTTCGGTTCTCGAATCAGGATTCATTCTCGAAGTGCGAGCCGAAGATCCACTGCCGCCGGACTCCGCTCTGTCTCCAGACTATCACATGTACGCAGTCGCCATGTGGAAGAAGGGTAAAGGTGTGTTGAATATCAATTTATCTACTTTTAGTAAACATCGAACATTGTGAAATCGCGTGTCGTGAGTATTGGGGACAAGCGATAACGTGCGCGCAGCGAGAGCCTCGAACCGAGACTAAAAATGTTGGCGCGGTCGCGGCGTCACGTCCGCACACGATTCACAATAGCATTTGTAAATATTTCACGTAAGCCCCGCGTCTGCAGCCGGTTTAAAAGGCACGTCAGATGAATAGCAAATTAAATTAACGAGTCAATTTAAGCGCCAGTCAAGAATGCCGATTCGAAAGGGCAAAGGCCTTGGTTTCGAGCACTTGCGGCTCTAAAACGAGTTTTCTTAATCTAAGAGTAAAATATTTAAGGACTTTTACGAGTGTTTACGAGTGCGATGATGATGCTACGGTTTTTTTTTCAACAGAAAAAACAAAGAACCCGGAACAGATAGACATATACACGGTCCAACAGAAAGGTGTAAGGAAACGTGTAGTCAAGACTACCCTGGGTGCTTTCTGGAAGAAAGACTCCGTCATTCGCATACACAACGTGGACGACAAGCAGGAGACACCGAACATTGAAAAAGACATAAGAGCCAAGGTAACTTCCTCGAAATATTTGGAGTCCACGTTTCCAATTTCTTAACTTTCCGGAGTCCTTTTCAATCTTTTAACTAACAACCCTAAAGAAATAATTGCATAAAGAGGTGTGAGAAATGATACACAATCTCACTAGTTACAATAGCATGATAGACTTTCGAAACAAGTTTGACTTGTGACATAACTGTAACCTTCGATGCGGCTTAAAAATTATCTAGTCACGAGATAGAAGCTAATAAATGCTAATTTAATAACGTAACATTGCCAAGACAATGTGAACGAAATTACAAGAATCAAGAACTAAATTGTCTATTGAGAATGCTGAGACAATTTAAGCTAAATTGAGATTAACTTCGTTGATGGCCTCGATAGAAATGCAAATAAAGTAATGACCCCATTACGTGTAGCAGATGTGCGACAATTTAGACTTGATGTAATTTCAACGCTACAATAAGCATTCGCAATCGAATCTACAACTTTATCGGATTATCCATTTTATCGCTTCCATAATGATAAATGCACGACAATTTGTCAATTCCAACCTTTAAAGGTCGCATCAGTTCCCTCTATCGAACTTCAAAGTTCTTTCTTCACAACCGTAGGTTTGCGTCAGAATTGGAAACCTCTCGTTTCAGATAGCGTTTGCCTCGCGGCATTCGTTGTTGGAAACTGTGGGCACATGAACAGTGGAACGGCTACTAAGGAGCTTCTACTGATTGCAGCTGGACATGGCTACAAAGTCAAGATTCGAGAGAAACTGGCACAACACACTGCATTTCGTCCACTGGTGCCGTTACGGAGAAACACCTCAAGAGGCTCGCATGAGGCAGGTAAATACATGGCAAGCCATTTATTATAAACAGTTTTATGAGAAAATTCTAGAACCCTCAATAACGGTTCGCGAGCTCGGAACGAGTTTACATTGCCCGGAATTTTAAACCGATACGTTTCAAAACATTAGGCACCATTAATTTTCATTTCCATATTTCCCTCTTCTGTGTATTTTTGGTTCTAGAATTGTTACATGTTTTTTATTTAAATCAAATGCATGCGCGTGCCTACGATCGGGAAATTGCAAAGCTATCCTTACAAATCAGCTTTCGACATCACCGGCTTTATATCCATCATGAACACATTGTGAAGGCAGTTTTACCTCATTCCTTTATATTTCATATTGAAGATTCAGTACTGTTTCATCAGGCTTTATGTGTTTGTCTGCATTATGTACAAGTTTACTTATTTCACTTGGAGTATTCGGAATTGTCCGAATGGACGGAGGCATTAAAACTGGGCACACGAGAACCGGCGATCATCCATCGAGGTGTAATGCATGGGGCATCAATGGGAAGATTGAAAAAAAGAGATCGCACAACGAAGACATTTTGTTACAGATCAGCTTAACGACGTCGAAAACACCTATGATTATCATCTTTTGATGGTAATCAGAGAGGCGCTTTGGACACTTACAGCTGGCAACATTAGTACCGGTGAGGTTTTGACATTTTAACCGATTGGTAATGATGTACCGGAATTCAATGTGCCCTTTTTATATGTGTTCTCTCTAACTCTTGTACAGGTATACTAATGCTATATGTGTATTATATTACTAGCTTTCGCCCACGACTTCGTCCGCGCGACTACAGTTTATCGCGAAAAAAGCAACCTATCTCTCATCTAGGATATTAAAAACCAATGCAAAAGTATAGCACCAACGCGCTTGATGTTTTTGACAGACTTGTTATTATTTCGTTTCTACGGCAACATGGCAACTTAACATTTTGTTGGGATAATATGTATCCTATATTGGTCTCTGTATTGTACAGTACCTATTTACAAAGTTTCATCAAAATCACATCAGCCGTTTTGGGTGAAAGCCCCAAACAAACAGACAACGTTCATACTCGTTAGACAAAATGCACCTTAAAACGGTTTGATAAAAAAACTAAGTTATATATTTAAGCAAGTTAATACAATAAATGAAACAAAATTCAAAGGATCAAGCGTTGTGTCGAACGTTAACCTTGTTGGGCGAGACGAATTGTAAAATATTTTGTAACTTGCGCGCGTGTCATTATTTGTAACTGCGATAACAGAATAACCGTAGCACTACAACGAATACTAAATAATGGTAAACTGAAAATTTCCACACTTTATAAATAGCATTAATTTATGCACGGTACCCATATGCAGGACGATACATCTGTGTGTACGCTCATTTGTACAGCTTTGTTTAATATGTAAACTGTTAATATATATATATGAAAAATTATTTAGCGAAATATTTGCGACACGAAACGATAAACTAAATTCATATTTTTTTCATATTATTCTCTATTTTGCTTTTAATGGGTTGACCTGTATATTTTTATACGTCGAACTTCAAAGTACAATCAATCAACGTGCGATCTACAGTTCATGTGAAACAGGCATAACTACGCACGTACTTAGATCTACCTACCTAACATTAATTCTCTCTAGATGCAATTTATTATTTAATTATCATTATTATTCTTCACGTACTCATGAATAATCCTCATAAACTTACGTCAATTACAACTGGCCCGGGAATCCGCAATAATAAAATAAACTGTCAATAATAATACGCATAACAGGAAAAATGCCTTCGGGTCAAATAAAAGTCACATTTAGATACAAAATATTGACTTTATTTATCAAGTATGGAATTCATATAAATATAAACAATTATTTATCAACATCCAAAAATGTTACGAAAATAACGTAATACTTATTATAATCGATAAAAAAAAAGGTAAAGAACAGACTTAGATCAATGTGCGTTCTAAAAATAGCATTTATCGATTTCTCGGTACAAATGAACATCGGCTCGCTCGATTGTAGCCGTTGTTTACTATTTCATAACTGTAACTAAGTAAGCCGGTTAACGGTGGTTGCAACCGGTTCTTACCGGAAATATGCGAAGAAATGGTGCATAATTTAGTCGACACGGTTTATATTTAGAAGATAAACACAACAAAGATGTTATAATAAGTTCGTACTTAACATACTTAATACGCATTCTCAAAGGTACATTTAGCTGACATAATATTATATTGTAATTGGATATTAAATTATTGACTATAATCATCGAGGACTTTCTAGTCTTATCTTAATTAAGTAGCACTTTTGCTCTGCATACTGTTATTTTCAAGTTACAGTTTACTGATATTTTTAATTACTATAACTCTCCATTTACTTTTGTACCAGAGAGCATTGTAAATATCAGAATCATTGTAAATACACATTAAAACCAATATTTTTTAAATATCAATTCAATATTAAAGCTTTATACAAACACTCAAATTAAACTTAAAGTAACCAAGTCATTATAATTAAAATGAGTGGTTATGTTGTTAAATGTCTCCATTTAAATCAAACTATTTCAATTAAAGTTGCAAAAAGAGCCCATGTTCAGATCGTTTTTTTTTGCTGCGAGTCGTACACAGTACGCATTAATTATATCGGGCATCTTTATGGGTACAATTATATAATAAATGAAAGTGCAAATTGCCTCACCTTGGAATGTTATCTACCGAACGTGTGTACCTACATAAAACGTGACGAACACGCGACCTCTACTGTATTGTTAATAGTTATTAAAGAGGCCGTGACACGAGAAGTTCAATATTGTTATAGTCGTGGGGCAGAACGTGTTGAAAACTAATATTAATAATCAGAATGGATAGATTTTAGTGGTTTCTCGATAGATAACACCTTTAATAGTATTCTTTCTATTTAAATTCACCGTTTATTAATGAAGCAATCGCCCCGGCTTCGCACGGGTAGCGCTCACAAAAAATTGCCAGTAATCGTAATTTAAAATCTTTGGCAGCAACGCTCGTTGTGCATTTTGACAGACTTGTTATTATTTCGTTTCCACGGCAACATGTCATTGCGTTCTTTACAGCAAATAATCGGCATTTTTATAGGCAAATTTTTGATAAATTACATTAATGCAATTTTAGTAGGAATCTCTAATTTAAAAATAAATAATATCCAGCTCATGTTACTCGCTGATAATGTAGCTTTCTATAGGTAAAATAATTTTGGCAATCTTTTCAGTATTTTTGAGTTTATCCATTACAAACAAACATACAAAAAAACAAATATTTCCTCTTTATAATATTAGTGTAGAATACTTTGAAAACTAGTAGTGGCGCGATTCTCGCAAATGTTTAGGAAATATTTAAACAGTTGAAGAGTATTTAGAAAACAAATTACACTGGCTTGGCAATCCATTCCTTTTAGCTGTTAGCTTTAGAAAAAAGTATTCTAGTAGTTTTTTTATCATTTTATTGTTCACCTAGACTAATTTTCCCAACATCCGGTGTTTATTGCTATTTTAAATCCTAAAATACTCAATAATAATAATGTTATATTATCAAACTCATTTTATATCCTGCGTCGTAAAAGAAATTATCTGGAAATGGTGCCTGCTGGTATTCTGTCGCCTTCATAAAGAATTCATATGAGAGAGACGGCATACGTAAAAGCGTACGCCATTTTCAAAAAGTTTCTTTACTAGCGCAGGACAGATTATACAGCGTAATTTTACAACCAATTCTTTTGTATACCAAAAAAAAGCCAAGCCTCTAACTTCTCAATTTGTTTGTTGCAGATAAGCGAGTCGCTGAAATGGGGCAACATTGGCATGAGTATGGGCGTTGTGCTGGTCAGCCAGACTCAGACCCACGTCAGGGAGAAGGCCAAGTCTGTTTGATGGTCACCGCCCAGCGGCACAGAGGCCGCTGGCAAATACTCGTGCTACCCCTGCTTTTGGAGAGCATCGTCCAAAATCGACCATGTTTAAACATTCGACTGTTGAGTTTCGGATCGTTATTACGGATACATTGAACAGCTCTATTGAAGGTTCCTGTTTTTTTGAATATCATTGATATACTTACATTTTTTTCTTATTTCCTGCCAATATTTTTCTATTCTATACGTAATTTGGACTTCTTTCGTGTACAGTATGAATCAGTTATGTGGTGGTAAAAGTACGCTTTCAAACCAATAAACACATTAAGAATTTTGTAATGACAACATATATTATTGACATTCCTTTAAATGAAAAAGACGCCCCACGGCTCATATGTTTAAAGTAAAAACTTTAATTCTATAATCTTTATCTGTAGTAATTATTGATATTACGGTAATTAAGACAATTTATAAAGAAATCTTGTATTGATGTTCTGAGTGAAACCCTAGTCATGCAAGTATTTCTATTTGTTTCTGATTTTATAAGACTGTTTTCTGATTTTCTATGAAAATTATTTTTGACTACGAAAATTTTGAGTACTTGCGTCCGAATTGGCGTTGCAGCTTTTTAAGCCTACTTTTTGGTAAAAGTAGGTTATCAATTTGTGTAACTTTTTCGTAGTCGCGTGAATGTGAGTTATTGAAGTTATTTTGACCCTAAGGTGCTCTGTTGGCCCCAACTTTGGAACCAAATAGAACCACAGAATGATTGACACCATTGACATGGCTGTAATTCAATCGCTAACACTGAGTTTCCTGCGTGTGTTTGTACCAATTTGGTTGGTTAATGGGAAAATTGGCGCGCCTGTAGAGCCGTTGAAACGTTAGGGTCAAAAGTTTAAAAGTATTTTAACTTAAGTACGTTATTATCGACCTAATATTATTATTATTTTATTGTGACAATCTGAGTACGACGACTGTTGTGAAATAATGTTAGATGTTAAGTTAATGTTCTATTTATAATAAAGCATTTTTAATAAAATAAATGATGATTTTACATACTCATTGCATTTTATTTTTATCTGTACATTCTGTACTTGGCACGCTGTTGTCTAATTAATAGTTACCACGGGTTCGATCTAGCGACACAAAATGTGTATAGTACTAACATACAGAATGGCCACTCTCCGCCCCGCGCAAACTGCATACTCGCACCCCCCGCCCGCAGCTCAAGGGTCAATGTAAAGATTCATTTCAAGGGCCGACGTGCGCGCGCAAGCAGACGGACGAGTGCTGACAGTCAGTGAAACAAGTGCAAAAGCAAAAATTTCGTATCAACTCAAAGAGTTGTTAATACGCTTCATCATGTCAGCCTTTAGAAGTCCACTGCTGAACATAGGCCTCCCCCAAAGAGCGCCATGACGAGCGATCTTGTGCTAATACGCTTACTGGCGTAAAATTCAATACCCCCCAAATCTAATAGACAAATGATTTGTGTGAATCTTCATACTAGCGGTTTGTCTTTTGTTTTGTGTCGCGTAGGATGTGTTTGATTGTACGTCAGTACTTTATTATTATGCAGCCCTAACCTAACACATTTTGGCAAGTGTAAAAACGTGTCACAATACGGTGTCTAGGATGTGCTAGCGATTAAAGCGATGCATGCTCTCAAATTTTCCTGCTCATCCTGGTTGCAGGTTGAGCGGGAGAGATGATGACAGATGACAGATTTTGCATAAATTGAATGATTTTAAACGACAAACCGTAGCGAAAAATCGCTAAGCAAAAATCTTAATCAATTTAAAAACTATAATAAACAAGACATAAGTTAAAAAACTAAAACCCGTTTACGGTCGAGTAAAAAATATCTTATGGTACTCTTGTGATTAAGACGAATCGACTGATGCCTTGCTTGTCAAAATAGAACCAAGTTTTTAGTTTGAACACATAACCCATCCTTTGCTTTGCCGTAGTCGGGTAAATAAATAAGCCTATGACACTCTATACAGGATCGACACCTCGCTTGTGAAAATCGGACCAATAGGGGCGACGCTTTAGCGGAACATCCACATATACACATACATACGAGGGGCGGTCAAAATGTTCGCGGAATGGCAAGGAAAGAAAATGAAATTAAATCAAAAAATATTTTTCCTTTTCAATATACTCTGCCTTAACTCTAATACATTTTTCCGATCTGTTAAATAACTTGCTTAAACCATTGAAAAAAAATGTTTTGTCGAGGCCTTCAAAATAGGCCGAAATCGCCGACTTCACTTCTCATCGTTAGTAAACTTTTTTCCCCGAAGTTGTTTTTCATTTTCGGGAACAAATAATAATCAGACGGGGCCAAATCTGGACTATAGGGTGGGTGGTTTAAAGTTCCAAAGCCACACTTGTGTAGGGCAGCCATCGCAACGTGGTTCTTGTGAACGCGTTGTCGTGCAAAAGCAACACACCTCGAGTCCATTTTCCCCTTATTTTTTCCTTGATGGTATTTTTTAGCTTTTTGAGTAAGCTGGCGTAGTATTTTCCGGTGATGTTGACGCCTTTTTCTATGTAGTCGATCAACAAAATACCCTCAGAAACCAAAAAAAAAACGTGGCCATGATCTTCCAGCCGATTGTGACACTTTAAACTTCTTAGTCGGGGGTGTGATAAACCCACGTTTCGTCTCCAGTAACAATTCGGTTCATAAACTCATCTCGGTTTTCGCTACAGAGTTCCAAAAACTCCTACGAGCACTCGACACGCTGTTGCTTTTGAAGCGGTGTGAGCATTCTCGGCACCCATCCTGCGCTGACCTTTGACATGCCAAGATGATCATGAAGAATGTTCAAAATTGTACTAGATGATACTCCAACCATTTCTGCTAATTGCTTCTTCTTCAAGCGAGCATCTTCATGAACAAGTTTTTCCCCTTTTTCGACAATGTCTGAGGAAGTGGCTTCAATGGACCGACCTGTGCGGTCATCGTCTTCAATTGACTCTCTGTCTTGCTTGAATAGGCCATGCCATTTGTAAATCATGGTTTTTCCAGGGTAAGAGTCCCCGTAAGCAGATGACATCTCTTCCATGATGATCTGCGGCGTTTTTCCCAGCTTGGTGAGGAACTTTATGACATCGCGAAACTCAATTTTCTATATAGTTGACATTTTCTTCCCGATTGACCTGTTGACTTGGCGATAACTCGGACATTTGTGACCAGATTTAGCCAAAACTTGGTATTTATAGTGAAGTTGAGTCATCAATTAGTCCTAGGTATACGAAAAAAACCTGTCTCTTTCTAACCCTTTCATTCCGCGAACTTTTTGATCACCCCTCGTACATACACTGTTAACTTCATTACCCATCCCTTGCTTCACTGTAGTCGGGTAAAAAAACTGGGCCGATTTTCATAATAGTTTTTAACATATTTCCCTTCTATACAGCAAAGTTAAAAAACAAAGATAGAGAAAATGTAGTGTAATCGTGTTTTCCTTAGTTAAAACACCAGATAAATATCTTCTAAAGTATAGCTACGCTAAAGTTATACAACATTAGCATTTTTTGGGATCGAAAAGCGTGAAACCTGTCTTGCTGGTTAGGTAACGCAAGGCTATAAAACACCCCCAGATTTTATTTATTTATTACTAGAGACACGCAAGGATTCGCACAGGTTCAATTTAGAAAAAAATGAGAAGAAAAAATTAGTTCTCGCACACTCGACCTTCACTCCGATTGGGGGTGCGCCCCCCTCTCTAAGTTCAGTTCTGTATGCTCGTATCTATACTTTTAAAAAAACTATTAAGAACGATAAAGACTGGACAAAGAAGACAATTAAAAAAAGTAGTGTACTTAAAATAAGCTACTGAAAAAGAATAGAACGGTTTAAAGAACGAGAATAGAAATATGGTTTTTACTGTTGGATAGCTTAGGGTTTGACTTGGATACTTAGTATCTGGGGTACTTGGTATCTCAATCCGATGAATAGAAGCCGAGCGAACGATAAAAGTAATTTTGACGGCTGAAGGAATTTTGATCAAATGGTATTTTAGGTCTTGGAATAGCTCCTAGAGTACTTTTAACCTACAGAAATGACCACGCATGCGAAGCCGCAGGCATCAGCATATAAACCTTCCGTAAAAAAATATCTTACTTATGCTGAAAACCGCATCAAAATCCGTTACGTGGTTTAGGGCCAAATAGACAGGGGATAGATAGACAGACGCGAAAAGCGAATTCAATTTATACTATGTATTGATAACACTCCTATGGGATATCTACCACTCACTACTCATCAATAGACCTTTTCCTTTCCGCTACGCGCATGCGTGACGGCAATGTTTCGAAAAGTATGGGCGTTGTTCACAGAAACTGTCACATTTACGAACCGGCAATCTGTATTCTCTGATTTGCAATATTTGTGTTCTACTTGAAGCAGAGACTTGAGCTCGCTTCGTTCGCTCGGTCAATTAAATAAAATATTTAGCTGCCTTACATTATAAATACGTAGTCCGGCCATAAGTTCTGTTACAAATGAAAATGCTTTTTTTTTTTTTAAAAGTATTGTAAAACTTATATTATTATGTACATATTTATTAAAGTCTTAGCAAAAAATAAAGAAACATTCTATTCGAAATGACCACCTTTGGCTTTTATACAGGCCTTTAATCTGTCTGGCCACGAATCAATGGATTTACGAACTGTTTCCATGGGAAATTTCGCCATTGCTTGCTCCAGAGTTTTTCAAGAGACTCAATGAGGGGTGAGAATCGTATGTTCCAAATGAATGGACCTATTTAGCTGCGGTTTTTTATGTTTCAATGCTGAGGAACTGATGTGATCTAAATGTTTCTTAGCTATAATATATCCTAATATCCATACCAATATATAAAAGTGAAATGTTGTCCGTTTGTTTGTTTGGGGAGGATTCACGCGATTACGGCTGGACAGATTTTGATGAAATTTAGAATCGAGATAGCTCTGGAATAAAACATAGAATATTTTTTATTCCGGAAAATTGTAAGAATCTACGGGAAAAATGGAAAAAACTGGAAAAAAATTGATTACTCGCTGTAAGAAACGGTTGCCATGGAAATGAAATAACAAGTGTGTCAAAAAACATCAAGAGCGGTGTTATACCAACTTTTGCATTGGTTTTTAATATCCTAGAAGAACACAGGATGCTTTTTTTCGCGATAAACAGTAGTCCGCGCGGACGAAGTCGCGGGCGGGAAAACTAGTATCTTATAAATGAATCCTACTTCCTTAACACGGGTGTAAGTATTTTTATTGTAGGACCTCTACACTAGAGAGCGTAGTATCTGTACTTATAATAAAGCATTATGAACAAAAAACCTATTCCTTGTTCTGGAACGCGGTGTGTTTATTCTACGAGTACCGTTTGTATTATATGCGTTTATTTCACCGCAATACGTGCACTTCTATGACACTCCGTACTTCACAGAATATGCGTTATAAAAACGCAAGGCAGTGCGCGCTAGCCTTATGCCGATGATTAGATGCGAAGCAATCGATAAAAAACTATTTGACGGCAGAACGAATTTTGAAGAAATGTAGTATATTGTACTTTGTAGGTACGTTAAAAAGTTCTATGGAAGTTATCCGGCACATTATTTAAATAACTTCTACATCTTTTTCCTATCCAAAAAGGTATAATAACTACTAAGTAAAATGATGTAGAAGTTATCTAAATTGTGCAGGATAATTTCTATAGAACTTTTTTTAATAAACGTGCTTCAAAGGTAGGAAAACTAAGTAAAAAAACTACATTTAAATAGTTATCGAGCAGCCACTTTAATATGTAGTTTAAACTGATAGCAATTTTTTCAAGTTTAATTATTTATTTAGTTATTTCTAAAGTGTACTGTGTTCTATTTGTCAAGCCCTTTCATTTAATACCCCTATTAAGGAAATGAAAAAAGTAATCCGCCATTGTGATTGCGGCCATGTTGGATTTGGAATTTTCTTAGTTTATTGTATTCTACTAGTTAGGGTGTAAGTTTCATTAGGAGAGCCAAATACATCATGCGTTTTTTGTCAATTACAGCTCTATTAAGCCTATTCATAAAAAGATGAAAAAATTAAACCTAAACAACTATCGTCCAATAACTTTAATCCCTATTTATCAAAAAAATATGAAAAGTCAGTGCCGTCTCGTCTCAGTGATTATTTAGTCAAATTCAATGTCATAAAAGAGGAACAAAATGGTTTCCAAAAGGGAAAGTCAACGACACTGGCGGCTTTCACCCTTATCAGTAAAGTAGTAGAGCAAACTGACAAACGGATTCCTGTGTCAGTGCTGTTCTTTGATATGAGTAAAGCCTTTGATTTTGTTAACCATACAATGCTCATTCATAAATGTGAAAAGTATGGAATAAGAGGACCAATACTAAACTGGCTTTTAAGTTACATCACAAATCGCAAGCAATGTGTAGAAATAGCCTCACTAAACGAAAGAAATGTATCGACACCATATAGATCCTCTTACCAAGTTAATAACTGTGGAGTGCTGCAAGGCAGTATTTTAGGTCCTTTGCTGTTCTTACTTTATATTAATGATCTTCGGTTAGCTATTGATCATAAATGTATTCTTTTTGCAGATGATGTATCGGTCGTAGTAACTGACAAGAATAACATGGCATTGACACATAACCACGGACATACAATTAATTTAGCAGTTGACTCAGTAATCAACTGGTTAGACTTTAATCATTTACAGGCCAACATTACTAAGACCAAATATATAAATTTCCGAAATAATTCAATACAAACTAATTATGACATTATGGGGCAAGGCCAACAAATAGAAATGACGAAAGATTATAAATTTTAGGAATATATGTTGACCAACACTGCAACTGGAAGGCTCATATTGAGTCCGTTTGTTCCAAACTTAACCGTTTTGTTTTCGCACTAAAACGGTTAAGACGCACAGTAAATGAGCGTGCTGCGCTTACAGCCTATCACGGCTACGTGGCATCAGTTCTGCGATATGGACTTTTACTTTGGGGAAATTCAACAGACATAGTTAAGATATTTTTTTGAACAAAAAGAGCAATATGTAGTGTTCATCCACTTGATTCGTATAGACCACTTTTAAAAAAACTGAAAATTTTGAGTTTGACAGGTTTGTATATCATGCAAGTTGGAATGTTCGTAAAGGAACACCCTGATATGTTTGAAAAGTTGGAAACTTGTAAACATTTTCAATCCACTAGTAGGGACCCCACTAGGTTAAGAATGGTCAGTGGTAGAACAGCTCTACATCGACGGAATTGCAATGTAATGGCCATAAAAGTCTTTAATAAAATTCCAAAAGCTATCAGAGTGCTCCCGCTCAATTACTTTAAAGTCAAACTTCATAATTGGTTAAATGAAAATTGCTGTTATGAAATGAAAGAATTTTGGAATTGAAGTGTATGATGGTTAAATTTAATATGACAGTGTTAGACTTGAATTAAGATTAATTTATTCTTTGTATTGACATGTGTATTTAATTCATATATTTTTTCTTAACATTTTGGTACTATTATGATCTATCTATTTTTATTATTATTATTTTATAAATTTTTATCTGACCATAAACTGAAAGAATAATTGAATTTAATCATGATTATTTGATAGTATAAGTGTTTGTTATTTTAATTCTATTAGCGGTATTTGTTTTGAATTTGTAATTGTATGTTTTTGACATTTTTGTATGCCAGTTTCTGGTGGAACATGTAGGACTTATAAAAAAAACTATCAATATTTTACCGTGTTTCAAGCACATAAATAATTTTCATTTCATTTTTCATTTTCATTTATTACTCATCGTGGGTTCATGAAAACTTATTTTGCGGCAGTATCTTCACTTAAAAAAGGCAAACATCGCAAACGCGCATGTATCTATTTTTTTATATGTTGTAAGGAGATAGAATAACCCAAGTTTGCAACCCTAGCAACCCTGTGCTACTCCCGTGGTGCTCAAAGTTCTGTCACTTGTTTCAGATTTTTCGTAAAAAAAAATACCAAGAGGAAGCGCTTTTCAGGTATCTTCACTCTATACTTTCGTAAAGCAAATTAAAATGAGCTCAACCCGAGCTCTCCCCAGACCCGAGGTCCGAATGGAAATGGGGTCCGAATGGACCCGAGGTCCATTGCTTACTACAAACAGTCAAAGATAGGCAATTAGTTAAACAAAGTCAAAAATTATCGTTATGCTAATTTCCAAGACACGTACAGGCTAAACAAATAATCCAAGAGAAAAGTCATGAGAGAAGAATTTGTAGAACATTGAATTAGCTTCAATTTGATTGTAACATGGTGCCTCTATAATGTACTTCAACGTTTCTGGGCTCCAGGAATACTACGGGGACAGCGCCGAACTTGAATTCAATGAAATGTCTGTTTGCTTCGTTCACACCTTAGACAATATTAACACGAAAAGACTAGAATGTTGTATGAATGTTGTTCGAATTAACCTGAGAGAGGTAGGTTCCGACCTTTGGAGGCGGGATCCAAAGTACAAATATTAAGACTAGGGCCAACCTTAAGAAATTATTTAAGTTTATTTCGCTCATGCCCCAGACAGTATTCACACACATTTTAATAAAGGTTCATCCACTCACGGTGTACAAAACTTCACGGGTCTGATAAGAATATATTACTGAACTTATTTTTATTCCACGACTTCTGCAAACAACCTTACACTAATCAGCTGGCGGGCGGGTCAACGACCGCAGGAAGCGCAGCTACTGTGGCAGGCGGGTCAACGACCGCGGGGAGCTAGTTTGTTATTTGAAACACTTACCTCTCGGAGAAGTCCGAACAGCATGTCGGTGGACAGCGAGCGCTCGTGCGCCTCGTCCATGATGACGGCGCAGTATTGATCCAGGTCGGGCTCCCGCAGCCCCTCCCGCAGCAAGATGCCGTCCGTCATGTACTTGATCACCGTGTTGGGGGACGTGCAGTCCTCGAAGCGGATGGCGTAGCCCACGTCCTCGCCTGGAACGTTCGGTTGACTTTAGCGTTTTGATGCGTAACTTTTTTACACAGAGAATTTTAAAATTATGTTTTCATCCCATCTATTCGAAAAACGCTGATTGGTTCGTCGATAAGTGCGCCTAAAGTAGGTATTTCCAATTGAAAACTTTCAAAGAGTAATGAGTTTTGAATGTGGAACATTAATGTTGTTCACTGTTGCGGGCCAAAGAGTGTAAGGCGTAAGCGTAATAAACTCTCACGAATATGATAGTAGATATCTTGAGAAAATGATCATTGGTTGGCGGAAGTCAGGCTGAGAGTTGTTTGGAAGCAGTTGGGTGGTTTATGAGAGTTGGTTGGCGGGAGTCGGGTGGACTATAAGAGTTGGTTAGCGGCTGACGGATGGACTGTGAGTGTTGGTTAGCGGCTGACGGATGGACTTTGGTTTTGTTTGTATTTTTTGTTCTTTGTCATTCTGTATAATGTTGTGTGTTGTCATAAATAAATGTATTTTCTTTCTTCTTTTTTGCTGTGAAAGTTGGGTGGCGGGAGCAGGATGGGCTGAGAGTGAGAGGTCGAAGGGAGAAGTCTGGTGGATCAGTTGGCAAGTGTCTATTCTAGTGGAAAGTTTACCCAGTTTGACTCCCATCTCATCGGAGACGCGCTTGGCGACGGACATGGCGGCGACGCGGCGCGGCTGCGTGCACCCGATCATGCCGGCCGCACTGTACCCCTCTTCGTGCAGGTATTGAGTAAGCTGGGTGGTCTTACCGCTGCCCGTCTCACCTGGAAACGAACACGCACTCGGTTATGTTAAGTTAAACATGCCATTGTTTTTTCGTGAATGCTTGACAGAATCGAAGTCTTGTAGCGATGTGACGTCAGATCGATATAACTTGGTGTATATTTGTGATTGAGCCTTGTGCAAACTAGCGGATCGGCATAGGCATAGAAAACATTTTTTGTACCCTATCGTCGGATCTAGTCGAATAAGTCTTATACAATTACAATAATGTTTCATTGGCTGTTCATTTCTATTTGGTTACGCTTACGAAATATTTGTTATTAGAGTGACCATTTTGCTTGAGTTGCATGTCCTCCCCTCCAACCCATAAAAAATGAAACTAAAATAAAACTAAGGCACTAGCGCATATACGACTTCACAAAATTATCACGTCTATCTAGGGTTAACTAGATAGCCGAGATATAGCCGACCGAGATAATGCATTTTATGCTGGCTTCAACTCTGAACAAATTCCATAGTGAGAGAAATGTTCTGTGGTGAGAGATCTAATCCAACTGTAAATACAGGTCGACAGACATAGTTCATAGACATACAATATGCCAAATGTGATTATAACTATACATTCGTTTGTCACAAGTTTTTTATTTGTCCTGATTAACGATGGATAAAAACGCACGAAAAACTGATAGTTTCATAGTTTGCTTGCTTGTATGAGGTAGTGATGGCCTCCGGTTCAGGGTTTATCTGGCGCCCGATGGTTTCTTACATGGCTTCAACAGCTTAACGTGCGATATAAATCTGAATATAAACACAAAAAGTAAAAAATATAAAAATAAACTTATTTTAAGTGTAAAGTTTAATTGCATTTAATATATGTAACTTAATTTGTATATTCATGTAACTTATTTTTATTTTTTTGTAGTTCATGTTTAATTTAATTCTATTTGTTTTTTTGAATTATCAATTTATCTTCTTCTTCTTTAGAAGTGAATGGTGCAGAGCAGAGGATCGAGCCCGGTATTTTTGGATTCTAACATGCATTACTACACCATCGCAAACAAAGTTTAATAGTTCAAAGGCTCTTACCAACTATAATGACCACGCTGTTCTCTCTGATGACCTGCATCAGCTCCTCTCTCACGGCGAACACCGGCAGATATCGCCTCTGCTCGGAGATGGTCATCTTCCTTACGAAGTCTGACTTAGACTCCGGTTCTTCTTCTGAAAATAATTAAATTAATTTTAAACTAACGCGAGTGAAATTCATGTTAGAGACAGGACAGGTCGGTATTTCCGATCTTCTTTTTCGTGTATTTTTTGCCGTTTTATTTATATATTTAATTAAATTAATGGTAAAAAACTAAAATATATTAGTTAGCTTTCAGCTCAAAAAACAAAAAATACAGACGAAATCAGAACCTCCCCTGGAAAGTACATTGTTTTGGGCAGGTATGATAAGAAATAATTCTGTAACTGAAGACTGTTGTTTGGACTGTTATCTAGGAAAATATATGAAAATTGACCATCCCCCGCTTATCTCCGAAACTGTAGATTACTGGGAAACCTACAAGAAGCCTATGGTCTTAAAATAGCATAGCGATGGTAAATCTCTCAATATTGTAAGATAGTATACAGGGCTACAACAAATTTAAGCCTCCTAATGTATGGCCGAAAGTTAAGGGGTCGGCGGAGGATGAATTTTCCATACAAACGTAATACCAAAATCATTTGTAATTGGCATAGCATATTTCCACAGTGTTATCATATTATTATTGTACCACAGTGCCTGAAGACAAAAATGGATGAGGAGAGCTAACAACCGAGCTCAGTGGCGTGCATTAGGAGAGACCTACGTCCAGTGGACAGATATAGGCTGATGATGATGATGATGTTGATGATATTATTCAGATTTGGATAGTGTTTATCTAGGTTCAAAACTGTATTTTGTTTTCAAAATACTTACCTGAAACGAAATTTAAGCGAATTTTATATTTTTTCTTAAAGTAAGGTGATATCTGGCTAGTTCTTACCCTTTCTTCGCAAAAAAACAGGTAGGTATTTATAGGATATCGAATCAACACCCGAATGTGATAAGTCAATATACATAATCTTAAGTAACAGAAATTTCTTGTCATGCCTGCCCATAACATATTTAGATCAATTGTAGGTAATGGGCAGACGTGACAAGAAATAATTGTGTCACTGAAGACTGTGGTACTATGAGCAGGTGTGACAAGAAAGTTTTCTGTCACTTAAGACTATGTTGTTATGGGCAGGCGTGACGAGAAATAATTCTTTCACTGAAGATTATGTTGTTATGGGCAGACGTGACGCTTACCATCAGCCGAGCGACCTGCTTGTCTCTTTACGCAATTGAATAAAAACAACTAACCTTTGTCCATATGCTCTGCATACTTGTATGCAGCTTTAGTCGGACCGTCTTCTATTTCTTCCGTCTCTTTCTGTATGCCCATGATGTTACCTGTAATCAAAAAAAATTTTTTTATGAAATCTTCGTTAACATTAATAACGGGTAAAGTTGTTTGCAGGGCCCTATTTCATAAAACTATAGTAGACTGACAAATGTCAATAGACAAAATTCAGTCAAACTACCGCAATGTGTTTCATAAAAACCCGACAATTCATTCAATGAATTGTCAAAATATTACTAAATGTGTTTCATAAAACAATAGTAGTGACCGGCAGTCAACCGACAATTGTATAACAAAAGTCAAAAGAAAAACGTTTTATGAAACGGCAGTCACTTATAAATTACCACGATTTGTAGAATTGTCGTGACAATTGTGACAGCCGAAGCTTTACCCATCACACTACTATGACTGGCATTGTGAAATGCAATATGACTGACGATCATCAGTCCCGTCGTGATTGTTGGTTATATGAAACGCCGGTTGGGCGTATTCGACTGACATTTGTAGTTTTATTATGATTTGCCGCTTTATGAAATAGGGCACTGGAGACAATCTCTAAATAGGTTGGTCTTGTAAACAGAGATCCTGTTATTGTAGCAACACACAGTATTAACTATTATTTAAATATATTTACGACTGTCCCTCACGGGTTATTACACGACTACTGCGAAGGATGGTTTATGTGTTCAACCTTAAAACTTGGTCCGATTTTGACAAACGAGGTATCAATCGATTCGTCTTCAGGTATAAAGTGTCATAGGCATTTTTTTTTACCCGAATACGTCAAGACAAAGGAAGGATTATGGATTCAAATTGAAAAAAAACGATCGTGGAGTCCCTCCGCGCGGAAGGAGTGAAACTTCGTAATGTGGAAATGAAAATAGGAAGGCCTCCATGGTAGCGTTTAACGTTTAACGCAACCTTGTTTGTTGCCGCATAAGAAGTTTCAATTCAAAAAAAAAATACTTACTCCGATTTTGACAAGCGAGGTAACAATCGATTTGTCTTCATCGCAAGAGTGACATTTAGTTCGCGGGTTTTAGTTTTTGAACTTATGTCTTGTTTCGTCGAAAAACTCGACCGGAGTTCGGACGTTAAGGCGCTGTAAGCAGCAAAAGCCCTATATTTAGAATGAAAAATGTAATACTTCTAATATGTCAAAACGCTAATATTTTTATGTGTATTTCTCTAGTATTTTAACTAGATTTTCACCATTATAAATTTCGACCTGGAATTTGCTTTATAAGATAGTTTTTAAGCTGATTTAATTTTTAGGTAGAGATTTTCCTACACATCTTGTAGTCGTTCAAAATCAATGAACTTATCTAAAATCTGCTACAGAGAAGCATCACCTCTCCTACTCAACCTGCACTTGGTCGAAGCAGCACAACAATTTGACAGCGTACAGCGCCTTAGACGTCCGTCCTTAGGGGATTGCGCAGCGAGCGCGACGCGAACTGCGCACCGTAATCACTTTTATCGCTAGCTTTCAAACAGTGTACGGTTCGCACAACTTGTCGATGGTATTAGCCAGCTACAGTCCCGTGCCAATTTCAATCGATTCCCGTACTTTCCGCGGCACGAAAAGTCTTTCTCTCGTAGTAAGAAAGCCTTATGAAATCTTATAAAATGCTTAGTCTCGTCAATCAGGGCGTGCTCGGCAATAGCGGACTTGTTTGTGTCCAAATTCCGTATGCCTGTCAGCCTCGTCGCTATGTTCCGCCCTGTCTCCCCAATATAATCCCACCCACAGTCACAAGGAACTTTATGAACACCAGGGGCCTAATTCTATAATTTTAAGACGCCAATTCCACGCCGCCTGCGTTGAATTTGTTCGTGATTCCACGCAGGCGGCGTGGAATCGGCGTGGAATTCGCGTGGAATTGGCGTGAATGGTCATACAGAATCCAGGCCCAGGTACGTTCATAGGTTCGCGATCCAAGGGTGACCGCATCATCTGTCGAAGTTGACCTTGAGCGCTAAACACAGTCTTGTATCTCCGTTTCAGAAGGTATTCGATTTTATCCGTTACTCCTTTGACAAACGGTAGATAAATAGGTGATCATTCCGTAGCGGAGTGCTTGCGTCCGCTTCTAGTAGCCAATCGAGAGCACTAACGCCAAAATTATGTCCGTTGTTTTCCAGCTCTCTTCTGACGTGTTCTAACTCAGCATTTACGAACAGAGAGTCGCAGGAGTTTTTGTTTAAGTTTCAACGGATCTCCAGATCCGATGAGAAGAAAAATCATATTTATTTGAGTTGCAACGGATCTCGAAATCCGATGAGAGAAAAAAAAAATTGGGTTTCTACGGGTTTATATAAGCTTCGAATAGTGGGTCAGTTTTTCTGCAATGAAATATTCGATTCTGCTGTTACATTTTCACTAGTTTTAGATATATGGAAACTTGGATAAAGTTTGGCGGAAAAAAGGAACATACATTTAGGTCAATTTTTCCGGAATTGGTTGAAAATGCAATCGCAAAGTTTGTTCGATTCCCTGTTACTGTTACAAAGTGACGAGGCTACAAGTGAAGTTACTAAAGGCGTGTAATTGCTCACCAATCTTAGTCCCCTCCAGTTTCCAGTGCTTCTTCTGAGCTTTCCTCCGTTCTTTCTGTTCTCGGAACGCTTTCACCAACGCTGAGCCTTTGCGGGAGTTGATCGCCATGTCTGCAGTGGGGTCTTTCACCTGAAAAAAATATTTTCTCAGACATGCTCAGAAAATGTATGCTTTTTTCTGTTCAAAAAGTGTATGTTTCTTAGAGAATATAGTGGTGGCAGCCTAGCAGTATACTGGTGTGCGTTAGAATCAAACGTTACCGGATTCGGTCCTCTGCTCCACACCAATGATTTTTCAATATAATGTGCGGTTTTCCTTCACTCCATACTTCGGAGGGCACGTTAAGCTGTCAGTCCCGGCTACTATTGATTAATAGCAGTCGATAAGCCATGTCAGATGACCTCGGGCGGCCTGACAAAATCTGTCAGCACTATCTCATACGACAAGCAAGCACTCTGGCGGATATATGTATGGAATTCGCCAGCAATGTTATTATTACCACGTTTTTATTAAGTCACTTTCTTGTTTGTCTGTCTGTCTGTCGTTCCGGATGGAATCTTGCAACTCAAATTTCGAGCACTTCCCGATTAGACATCCGGCTGAAACTTTCAGGGTAGCTCACAACTCGATGAAAAAGTCCTCTAAAACAGAGGCGATTGTGGTAAAAAAAGTGATTTTAGATTAGTTTTTAATCTACATTTGCAGCTTGTTTTTAATCTGTGTCAGCCTGACAGCCATACTAAGAATTAACTAAAGTTACTTGCATACAGCTAACTGCCGCAAAAATGACACCTACATACAGACCGACACGACTGTGAGTATGATTGGGCGCCCGCCCATTTGTATGACAGCTATGATAGCTGTTAAAAAAGGAAGATGGTGGTGTTCTTAGAAATCCATCTAACAGGGATCTACAGGACAGCTATGGTAGTCTTTAAAGAAAGAAGATGGTGGTGTTCTTAGAAATTCATCTAACAGGGATCTACATGACAGCCATGATAGTCTCTAAAGAAGGAAGATGGTGGTGTTCTTAAAAATCCATCTATACAGTGATCTACACGACAGCTATGATAGCCGTTAAAGAAGGAAGATGATGGTGTTCTTAGATATCCACCTATACAGGGATCAGTATGACAGCTATGATAGCAGTCAAAGAAGGAAGATGATGGTGTTCTTAGAAATCCATGTATACAGGGATCTTCATGACAGCTATGATAGCCGTTAAAGAAGGAAGATGAAGGTGTTCTTAGCCGCTTACGTGTGGCGCGCCACACCTGTTGCGAGTTTGGAAATCCTAACGTGTGGCACGCAACAAGAAATGCGTATTTACTAAATTTGCAAACATTTCGATGTATTTCAAATTTGGGTGGTGTAAAGGCTCTTTATTTAGTTTATGGTACTCGTTTAATAGTGTGGCAATCCAATTTAATGACGAAATCCAACAAAAAGAGTAATTCCAAAATATAAATAAAAAAAACTGTGACGCGCTCGGGAGAAAAAACAGTTTACTTTGAAATAGGCTCTTTATTTAATCTAGGTTACTAGTAATAACATGTAGCAACCAAGGAAGTTATATGTACTTAGTAGTACGTAAGTAGTAAGTACATATAACTTCCTTGGTAGCAACACAATATTAACTTTATATTTCACCTCTATGCTTTAGATTTATCATAAATATTTTTAAAGATCACGCATGATGTTTGCGAGAATTTATTTCGATTTTAGTCGATTATTAAAAAAAAACCTTGACTATGTCGTTTTTATTTTTTATCTGTTGAAAAAGTACATCTATAGCGGTCCTTAATAAAGATAAAAAACCATAGGTCGTCCCTATAGATTTCGAATAAAAAAATATTGAAAATATCAAATCCATACACTTCGACTTTTTTCAACTTCCGGCTCGTTTTAATAAATATTTTAATTCGGAATCGAGTAAAATAAATTCAAATACGTATTTCTGATTTATATGTTCTCAGAACCCAGTTATTTGTTTATATGAGAGGGTTCTCAAGTGGCCATACAAACGGTTTGTTTACACAAGGGCCGCCGGGCCCAGATGGGCTTCCGGAGGCCGAAACACGCTTCGCGCCCTTTTTATTTAACCGACAACGTGAGCGGTTAGATATCCACCTACACAGGGATCTGTATGACAGCTATGAAAGCCGTTAAAGAAGGAAGATGATTGTGTTCTTAGAAATCCATGTATATAGACATGACAACTATGATAGCCTAACACAACAACATGATAGACAACTATGATCTTATGATGTCCTTCATGACAACTATGATAGCCGTTAAAGAAGGAAGATGGTGGTGTTCTTAGATATACACCTATACAGGGATCTGTATCACAGCTATGATAGCCGTTAAAGAAGGAAGATGGTGGTGTTCTTAGATATCCACCTATACAGGGATCTGTATGACAGCTATGACAGCTGTTAAAGAAGGAAGATTGTGTTGGTGTTGGTGGTGTTCTTAGATACCATCTTTAGCTTTACAAACTATTAAAACTCTACACAATACTTACCGGAATAACAGGCTCCGGTTGCTTTGTAAACACGATCCTGCCGTCAAGGAAAGGTGGAACGATATTGTGCACCAAGAGGTGGACTCTGTCTAAGCTTTCCTGTAAATGGAAAAAAAATATTTTGTACTAGTATCGGGAATAACAGGTCGATCGCCTGATGGTAAGCGCTGCACCGGGATCTTTCATCTTACAATGAAGCCTGTCATGGCTCCCAGTAAAAGAAACGAAAAGTTCGCGGCCACTGATCACACCTTAATAAATCTATAGAGGACTGCAATGCAAATAAAAATTATTGTTAAACTAGCTAGGGCCGTATTAATAAACTGAGCTCAACACTGAGAGCAAATCTAATTAATAAATTAAGAGTTAGCTTTTAATAAACCGATCTCGACTCTAATAATTAAGGTTTGATCAGTGGCCGCGACTTTTCTTTATTTTCACTGGTAGGTACACCACAAAGGCCCACGCGCGGTACCTGTGGTAACCAAAACTCAGTACAAAAACCAGTTTATGCGCGCGCGCACTGAGCTTCTGTGCGGACACCTTGCGGTTGCGTCGCTCCTCTATCTGCTCTTCCATGCGAGCTACGTACTCTGTTCAAATTGAATGAACTAAAACTCACCTCATCCAAATCATTATTAACGTTGATAGCGTGCACGACACCGCTGGTGAGCATTCTGTTCCTCTCCCACAGCTCGTTGTCCTTGTCTATCTGCTGCCTCTGCGCGGACACCTTGCGGTTGCGTCGCTTCTCTATCTGCTCTTCCTTGCGAGCCACATACTCTTGGCTGGCGCCGGCAAATGGGTCGGATTCGTCCGCTTCTCCTGAAACGTTTCATTACTTGAAGCTTTAGTATGTCTGTGGCTTTATTGCTCTCAAACAGATGCAACATGGTATAAAAATAGTTTTTTATTATTATAAAGTTGATGTTATTTAAAATTACTATTACCTACGTCAAAAGAAAGACATCTTAAAAACGTAGTATATTGCACTTAGCCCAGAGATTAAAGTGGGCCTGGGCATATCCGTGCCCGTCAGCTAGTAATATTATAAAATGAGAAAGTATGAATTTTGATGAAAATTCATGTTGATCAAACTTTACAGTAAATTCTTCTAAATATACACACAACAGATTGTCATTAGGCGCTACAATAACAAAATATGGAGTACCATACGAGTAGTTATTTTGTGAGAATATAATTCTTTCAAACATTGTTATAATACTTACAATAGTGTTGCTATTTTATTTCTTCTAAAAATTAGGGTCAGTAATGCTTGGCATGGCATGTTATAATTGTATTTTACGATTTTTCTCTCAAATATACCTTTTAAACAGTATATTGAAATGATTTCATGTAACACAAAATTCGTCTCAACCATGTTGTTTTTACCCGAGTACAGCGAAGCAAGGAAAATTTATGAGTTTAATTACCCGAGTACGGCGAAGCATAGGAAGAGTAATGAGTTTAACAGTCTATGTATGATGTGGGTATGTGGATGTTTCACCAAAGCGTCACCCTTAGTTGTCCGATTTTGAAAATCGAGGTATCAGTTGATTTGTCTTCAGTTATAAGAGTGTCATAGGCTACGAGGGTGGATTGAAAAGTAGTCGGCCTAACCAAGAAAATAAACACATACTAAATCAGTTATATTTTCATTTTTCTACATAATCACCATCAAGTTCAATGCACTTTTGCCACCTCCCCCTTCCAAGCATTTAGACCGTTGAAAAAAATGATTCTTCCTTAGAGTCAAAATATGCGTCTACTGCTGCTTTGACCTCATCGTTTGTCGAAAATCTTTGACCTCCCAAGTGCTTTTTTAGGTTAGGGAACAGAAAGAAGTATGATGGTGCCAGATCAGGTGAATAAGGCGGATGCGGCAGATGGTAACAGTTCAAAGCCACAGTTGTGGATTTCAGCCATTGATTGCACAGACGTGTGAACACGGGCGTTATCTTGATGAAACAGGACTTTTCTTCTGAGCATTCCTCGACGTTTTTCTTTTATTTTTTCTCGTAAACGACGTAGTAAGGTGCAGTAGTAATCAGAGTTTACAGTGTGACCCCTTTCAAGATAATCATAATCACACCTTTTGAGTCCCAGAATACTGAACCTTATTTGCCGACAAAATCGATTTAGCCTTTTTAGGGGGTGGTGAACCAGGTCTTCTTCACTGTTTTGATTGTTGTTTTGTTTCCGGTGTACAGTAATGAACCCATGTTTCGTCCATAGTAACAAAACGATTCAAAAAATCATCTGCATCGGCTTCAAATAACTCAAACAGTCGTGTGAAATAGTCAATCCCGGCATTTTTTGTTCAACTGAAAGCAGTCGCGGAACCCAGCTCGCAGACACCCAACCCAACTTGGTTTTTTGTGGAAACCCAACGTGTTGACTATGATGTTTTAAGTTCGTTCATAGATGCCTATAATCTCGGCTGTCCCATTATCTGCGACAGCCATTTATCATTGTCTGCGATTAATCTGCGGTCTCCCATTATTAAATCAAGTACTTTTTTAATATTTTCGTCAGTAGTGGACGTCGAAGGCCTTCCAGAGAGGGGTTCATCTTTGCACTCTCTCGACCACGCTTAATTACTGGTATCCATTTTTTTGACTGATAAATATGACAGAGTAGAATCCTCTAATTTACTGACCTATATATCATCATGGATGGCTTTTGATGATGCCCCTTCTTATGGAGGTACTTAATGACGGCACGCTGCTCGATTTGCTGAAATTATGTCTGATTGCTTTGTTAATAAATTTATAAAATCACAACTAATTGTCGCACAAGTTTCGAACTTCACACAATTAACTAGTCTGAACTGAACTAAATAATGTGGGTAGATTTGATTTTTAGAATTGAATGGATCTGTCATAGAAAGAAGATACCAACTCGCGTCTACGGGATCTGTGTTAGGCTGAGTACTTTTCAATCCACCCTCGTATTATGATAAGCGATGTATAAATCGATTGGTCTTCAGGTATTGAATGTCATAGGCTATTTTGACAAGCTAGGTATCAATCGATTCGTCTTCAGGTATAGAGTGTCATAAGCTATATTTTACTCGACCTTACACCATGTTTTAGCTTTTGAACTTATGTCTTGTTAAGTGAAATTTTGAACATAGACAAAAGACAGTACCTTCACCCATGTTGTACCACTCTCTGTCCAGTTTCCTCTCAGCTTCTTCCCAGTCAGGGTCGTCCATGTCTACTGCACGACGAGAACTCGCAAACCTGTAAACAAACAGCAAATATTTCATTTATTTAAAGCGCCGTGAGTACCAAAAACTCTATTTTTAAACGGTTTTATTTAGCTTGACCTTTTTCTTGTTGTTGATTTTTGTTTGTCAAAGACAAAGAATTTATTGTTAATAGGCAAAAATAATAGCATTTTTACAAGTCAAAATTAACATCTCAAGGACATTGTTTGGGTCAAATCTAGTAATTGAAATTTTACCCCCTTACTGTTCACCGATTGATCTGAAATTTGGTACACGCCTTTAGTTCTGATGACAATACAATTATGTATATTTAGTATTATTGTAAATCCAAGATGGCCGCCGCCGCAAAATGGTGGATTACATACATTTTTTCAAACCCCTTGATTTTGGTATCAAATAAAAGGGCTTAACTAATAGAATACAGTACACTATGAAAAATCCAAATCCAAGAACCACAAAATGGCGGATTACTTAATCCTGTTATTATGGGTATCAAATGAAAAGGCATAATAGATACATACATAATAGGCATACAGTACACAATGAAAATCCAAAATGGCCGCCACCACAAAATGGCGGTATACTCTTTTTTCAATACCCTAAATATGGATATCGAATGAAAGGGCTTGTAGAACACAGTACACTTTCGAAATAACTAATAAAAAAACTAAAAACCAGTTATTTTTTTTAATTATAACCCTTTTGTTTCAAATTTGACTAGTCACACGATTTTATTTTATTTTTAGCATTTAGTACATATAAAACCGTTTGACCAGGTTTTTTTTACTTGTTTTATTTTAATGAAATATGTATTACTTCTACCTGAAGTCACAACGTTAATATTTTTATGTATATTTCTTTAGTCTTTTAACATGATCACAATATATACTTCTCAATAAATAAATGTCTTTAAGCAAAATATCTTAACATAAATATAAGTTCAAAAACTAAAACACGACAAAAAAGTCACAAATAAACAAACAAAAGTTTTACAAATTTTAACTTTACATTTCACTTGGTAACTCGTCTGTTTTCCTTTCCTTAAATTTTATTAAAATTGAGACCATAGTTCCTTTCAGCACTTTCCCCTATGACTTGGATTTCTCCATACAGGCTAGAAAATTTTATTTTTACATTATTATTACGTTGGTTATTTCGAAAAAGTGATATGTTCTGGCTCAATTGTAATTATTTTATTCTTTTTTGTGGTTGTTTACAAAATAATTTTTTTAATATAAATCGTTTTTTTTTTTTGTAAAATATTTTATTTTTTGATTTTCATTGGCCTAAGCAAACATCTGAAAGAATATATGCCAAAGAAAATAGTAGACACTCACTCATTTTAGACTCAAAGCGTTGGTAAATTAAAACCAAGGATGAATGAATATACCTACATAATATGTAGGTATATTCATAATATATATTATTAATATATATATTTTATTCATTTCATCATATATATAACAACTAAATTAGTTTTGACAAATATTATCTATGATTTCACTGGAAATCTTTAAAACAATGGTTACACTTCTCGTAGATATGAGGAAACAAACCCAAGACAAATGGATTTATAAGTTCTAAATGCTGTAATGATGTATGTGTCTTTTTTTAAAGCAATCTTTTACAAGACACCACCAATACAAAACCTGATTTTCCCTTACAATTTTGCCTAATTTCCCTAACCAGTTGGTCATGTTCATTTTAAATCAAGTTTGTGTGAAATTGTGTATCAATCAAAAACTATCCACTCACGCACACATACGCAGCACTCAATGCTTCACTCATTTGTTTGGCGGTGTGGACTCATGTCTATTTTTACCCAACTACGGCGAAGCAAGGGATGGGTAATGAAGTTAACAGTGTATGTATGTATATATGTGGATGTTCCACTATAATGTTGCCCCTATTGGTCCGATTTTGACCAGCGAGGTGTAAATCGATTTGTCTTCAGCTATAGTGTCATAGGCTACTTTTTACCCGACTACAGCAAAGCAAAGGAAGGGTTATGTGTTCAAACTAAAATCTTGGACTGATTTTGACAAGCGAGGTATCAATTGATTCTTCTTCAGGTATAGTGTCATATGCAATTTTTTTACCCGACTACGGCAACGAAATGTAAGGGTTATGTGTTCATACTAAAAACTTGGTCCAATTTTGACAAGCGAGGTATCAATCGATTCGTCTTCATTGCAAGGGTGATATAGGCTATTTTTGACCCAACCATAGTCGGGTTTTATTTTATGAACTTATGTCTTGTTAAAACTTCTTGCTCTCTACTTATTCGCTGCAATTTTTTTATAAAAAATTGTTACTCACTTATGAGGCGTGGCTCTAGGAGTAAACTCATAAGGTCTCCCCTTAGAATCCCTCAACGTACGGCCACTCTTCTCACTCCGCTCACTCCGTGGGCCCCTGTCTGCATCCTTCGGCAGCGGAGTGGGGAAGTCCCAGCTGGACTTGCGAACTGTAGACCGAGGGTCATCATCATCATCATCCCAGGCTGTCTTGTCTGTTGGCTTCAGGACTTTGAAGCTGTAAACATTATTTTATTGGTCATTGTCCAGTACCACATTGTGTTAAGATATGATGTTAAATATAGGAATAAAGAGAAAAGATAAACATAGAGAATCTCAAACCATTCAAGAACCTGCGTTGTTACCAACCTACTTGACATAAAATAAATTTATAAGAAAAATGAATTTAATATATGTAATTCAATCTATAATAGAATTCGCAATGATTTTAAAATATTAGAACGCAACAAGTTAAAGAAACTTTTATGTGACTAGCTTTTAAGATAACTGGTTTTGCAGTTTTAAGGAATTTCGTGACATAAATACTTGTTAATATTTGCACATGCAGGTCTACATGCAGGGTGAATGCACATTACCTACTATTTAATATTAAGACCTTTATTTTGTGTATTTTTGCAAATAATATATTGATTGACTGGCCCTCAAGAGCAGATGCTTTAGATGCCAGTCGCTTACCGCGACGTGCACGCGCTGCAGTGCGCAATGTTAGATATATCGCCACCCGATGATCTACTGGCTAGGTAAGGGGACGCAAGGCCAAGAAACGCTGATGAATGAAATGATCAGAAAAACCAATAAGTTTTTTAAGGTGGGTCTACACTAGACGAACCAAGCCGTTTTTCTTTCCCTTTGTGTTTGTCAAACTCTCTGCAATTGGCGAAGCTCAGTGCTCTGCTCGTGCTTTGCTCGTCTAGCGTAGAAATAAAATGAATAATGAATGTAGGCTAAATGAATGATTTTAGTTTTGAATAGCAGTTAAGTTAGGTTAATTTATTCTATGAGCTATTTGGATGAGCTGATGAGTACGGTATTATGCCTATAGTGCGAGGTGGACATGGAGAGCATGGATCGGAATGTCAATTTATCTGGACATTACCCTCTTATCCACTCTCATCAGGTCAACTTAAGGTCCCTAAGTGTTAAATCACAATCCCGTTTCAAATACCTTGTCCCAGATGCCAGCACAACATTGATGGGGCTAGGCAATTTTCTGTTTCTGCTGGATAGTGGTTTGTCAAGTGCCTTAACATCAAAGCTTTATAACAAAGTTCTTCACCAAAAGCTTATGAAAATGTTTGCTAGGTTAGTTTTGAACCTACAACCTACTATGCAGCAGCTAAACACAAAACCAACCAATTAATCATTGCTTCTAAAGTTATCAATGTCTATTAAGAATGTTATGTTGCTTCAACCCTTTTCTTTTTTGTTTTAATAATGTAGTATCTGCAACACGCTTTGCCTGCATGCAACATTGCCATCTTGTTAGGGATGGATTAATTAAAAAAAAAAACCCCTCCTTAGTTCATCCTTTGTGTACTTATGAAATATTTTCACCATTGCCTGTCAATCAGTCAGCCAGTATGACATCGTACTGTTTCATAGTAATTAAAGGTGACAAATACCTTGGTGTTTTAGGTTCATCCTTGAACCTTGGCTCATAGTAACTTCTCCTTGAACTATCTCTGTTACTTCTTTCGCTATCCCTCTCTCTCCTCTCGCTGTCCCTTCTCTCTGATCCTCTATCTCTTCTATCCCTGTCTCTATCTCTGTCCCTTCTTCGATCATCGTATCTTCTGTCCTTGTCTCTCTCATATCTATTATAAGTTTGGTAAAATCGGTCATCATCATCATCTTTCGAGCGGTGCTTCCTTTCTTCTTTTGTGGAGTGATGGACTCCCTTTTCCTTAGTTTCTTTTTCTTTTCTGTAAATTAATTTGGGTTGAATATTGAACATTACACACGTTATATTGGGACATTATATTCTAATAATTATTAGACGTCTTATAAAATCGAAACAAAAACCCACTTAGATACAGCTAAGGATATGAGATATTAGAGCCAATACAATCATTTTAAGGCGGTTATATCATAAAGTTAACTTTTCTCTTTAAAATTAGCGATAATAACGTTTTATTACTTTTGTAGCCGTTCCATCATCCTTTCCCGTGCTTGCTCTGATATACCGCCAGTGTACGTCGGAGTCTCTTCATTGTGTCTTCTATATTTACGCTCTTTTGACCCCGAGGAGTCACTGTAGTTCGACGATTCCTCGTCATCATTCGCATCGTCTTGGAACGATATAAGCCTATTCTGCTTGCGTTTAGCTGCAGCTAGCTTATCTAAACCAAGTAAGGATGGCTTTGCAAACTGAAACTCCTCTGGTTTCTCTTTCTTTTTGATGATTAGGCCACCGGGAGCATCGCCGGAAGTTCCCTCCAGGCGATGCAAGTTTTCGTCGGCATCAGACATTGTTAACGCACTTTTGAGTCACCATAAATTAAAGCACTTTTGTAACTATGTATGTGTGCAGGTTTTTATTTAGTTTATAAAGTTTTAACAAATAATAACAACTTGCAAAACATTGCGCTGTTTAACCCGTGAAGCTCGTGCGATGCGAAACCTAACCACAGACAGATTAGAGTAGAAATGAAACGAAACGACAACTGTCATGTCATAGAGACTTGGGGCGCGTTCACTTATACGTTCGAGGACGCACGGATCATCCGCGCGATCTCTCGAAATCGTTCACGGCGTCGCGTCGCGTCGTTGGACGTACGCCTGTGGCCCAATTCCATAACTTAGCTACAATCGGATTATGACTTTTTTCTTAGCAAATTCGACTATATCGCAAGGCATTAGTGGTTGCGATACTGAGAATTCGATTGAAGCCAAGTTATGTGGTCGGGCCGCGGATGATCGAGCGATAATCGCACGGATGATTCGAGCGTGGAAGTGAACACAGCCCAGTGCTACCAGAACCAAATCTCGAATTGCCGGGAGACGATAATACATGACCAAAATAATGTACGACCAAGCCATTAAGAACCAAGAACCAAGAATTAAGACCGAGCCATTGAGAATTATTCTCAAAGGTTCAGCCAATATTACATGGCCTGATATTACGTGTACATGGATACGTAATTGGATGGCTAATACTGACCGTGTATTATTGCCCATACAAAATCGGTCCGGGTTGATAATGCATGGCCAGTATTACGCAGCCAATAATACGTGTAAAGGTTTCCAAATACTAGACGCGTAATATGAGTCCATGCCAATTTTGTACGACCAATATTACACGGCCAATAATACGAAGTCAACCATTGATAAGGATAGAATCACTCCTTGATGCCTCGTTTGTGTAGGCGAGTGCCTAGAAGAAAAAAAACTGTCACAGAACCGAATCGGCCAACCAAGACTCCACGTGGTCTTGTCTGCCCTACACTAGAGTGTTTTTAAAAAACTGGATGCGCGGTGTTAGTGCAGCTCCCGTCCGCTGTAACGAAGTGCTACCTGCACCAGGGTGAGCTGAAGCGACGGAGGCGAGCGCTGGTACCTTTGCTTTGTTACGCAAGAGTGAAGGGGCAGCACTCCCCACAGCGCCGGAACAATCGCGATTCATAATCTGTGGTAAAAGGATACTGGAATGTGCAAATGAGGCTTTGATTATAACATTTATGTATTCTAGTCTTTAATGTACACGTATTTTTTGGCTGAACATTATCTCCCCTACAAAAAATTACCGACCGTATTACATACACAGCCAATAATGCGTGTACATAATTTGTCTTCGTAATCCTGGCTGCGTATTATCGCCTGTACAAAATCTGCTCATTTGATATTACACGGCCAATAATACGCGACCAAATAATGTACACCCTGAGTCCAAGTAATATTGCGAGGCAAGTCCAAGTAATATTGGTAGCGTATTATTGGCTGTACATTATTTGGTCGAGTATTACTGGCCGTGTAATATAAGGACTCGAACTTCCGTGTTCTGAAATTCGACTCGATTGACCGAAATTGCCGTGTTTGTATGGATATAGACCTCTCGAATGCCATAGCATAAAAAATTGGTAAAGTACGTGTAGAACTCCCGCCCTGAGGGTTCCGTACAAACCAGAATGTACCCAAGTGGCCCTATTACAGAACTTGGTTTCAATCAGATTGTCACTTTCTTCATAGCAATTTCGACTCTATCGCAACGCATTAGTGATAGCGATATTTAAAATCGGATTGAAGCCAAGATATGTAATAGCACTAAAGGACTTAGTGATGACATAAGTGATGACCATAAACATTAGTACAAATATGAATTTAAACTTGTTACCTTTACCCGATCCTGAAAAACGGACGGACAAACAGACGGATAACAAAGTGATCCTTTAAGGCGTTTTTCTAGGGCAGTATGTAGGTATGAAAACATTTCCTCAGCCCCCGCAAATGTTTCGAGCGTAATGACGCAGCGAGCGAGAAACACGGCGCGAGTCGGGAGGCCCCGGCGGTTTAGGGCATGCCACAGTATAGTAAATGCAGAAGATATGTAGGTCAGGTCAGGGTATAATCTGGTTTAGCTTTTCGCTATATTGGGTGGGTACGAAAGAGAAAATAAATTTGCTTTTCTTCTTAGTACGTTTAATTATTATGTAGGTACCTAGGTCTGAATTATTATTATAACTGCAATTTAATCTTATAATTAATATTCAAAAGTTTGTGTGCATTTATGTATATTCAATTTGATTTATTTCAGATTAAAACATTCATATTTGTTAGTATACCTATTAGGGCATGCAAAACTCGGGTTGTTTAAAAAACCCGGGTTTTTTGAGTTTTCAATTTAAAAAACCGGTTTTTTAGAGTTTTACGAGTTTTCGAGTTGTTTTTTATTTGGGCCTTAAAATAACTATTATTAGTGTGTGTAGGTAAAGAAAAGGCTGAAATGTAATTAAAATTTGTATTACTTTCGTATTCTTATTTTTTAGCTTTATCAAGAGATCAATCAAGTAACATTTGGTTTATGTACTACGAGTATTAATAATCAAAGTATCATTTGGTACTAGTAATAATAAAAAACTGACTGTCCGTCTCCAAAATCAGAGCACGAATTCTATCGAATTGCAAAAAGGGGTGAGACAGGGAGACGTTATTTCTCCGAAACTGTTCACTTCTGCACTGGAAGATATATTCAAGTTTCTGAGCTGGAACAGATATGGTGTTAACTTCAATGGCAAATACATCTCTCACCTTCGATTTGCTGATGATATAGTCATCATGGCAGTAACCCTGAAAGACCTAAGCACAATGCTCAGTGACCTCAATATTGTTTCCCAACAGGTGGGTCTTACGAGTAAAATGAACATAGATAAGTTGAACATCAGTTCAAATGTCCACGTCGCACCCATGTCCATGTCGCTGGTTTATTTTGGGAACGGTATTAACGAAGCTGTTGATCAATACACTATACCTCATCGCGTAGTCCACCTAGCACGGCTAGCGATGCAAGAGCCCGTTTGACCCGACATTTATACCGAAGATATCCCGGACGTCAGCCTATACGAGACCAGAATGGCTCTCAAACAGCTTATGAGCAAATAAGGCACCAGGGGAGGATGGAATGACTAGAGAGCTACTGAAAACAGGTGGAAAACCGGTACTCAAAGTCCTTCAGAAGCTGTTTAACTCCGTCATCCTCGAGGGTACTACGCTAGAGGCGTGGCACAGGAGCATAGTGGTTTTGTTCTTTAAGAAAGGAGATAACACCCTCTTGAAGAATTATAGGCACAATTTCGCTACTGAGCCAAGTCTATAAGCTGTTTTCGAAAGTAGTTACTAACCGTCTCGCTCGTAGGTTTGACGACTTTCAGCCTCCTGAACAAGCTGGATTCCGGAATGGCTTTAGCATCGTAGACCACATCCATACACTCTGGCAGATTATACATAAAACCGAAGATTATAATCGGCCACTATGTCTAGCGTTTGTGGACTACGAGAAAGCCTTTGATTCAGTCGAGACCTGGGCAGTTCTACAGTCATTACAGCGGTGCCAGATTGAATACCGATACATCGAAGTGTTGAAGTGTTGAAGTGTTTGTACAGCAAGGCCACCATGACTGTCCGTCTCCAAGATCGGAGCACGAATCCTATCGAATTGCAAAAAGGGGTGAGACAGGGAGAAGTTATTTCTTCGAAACTGTTCACCTCTGCACTGGAAGATATATTCAAGCTTCTGAACTGGAACGGATATGGAGTTAACATCAATGGCGAATGCATCATTCACCTCAGATTTGCTGATGATATAGTCATCATGGCAGAAACTCTGGAAGACTTAAGCACAATGCTCAGTGACCTCAATATTGTTTCCCAACAGATGGGTCTTAAAATGAAAATGGGTAAGACGAACATCATGTCAAATGCCCATGTCGCACCCATCTACGCCCATGTCGCCGGTCTGTGTTGGGAGCGATATTATCGAAGCTGTTGATCACTATGTCTACTTTGGTCAGACGATCCAACTGGGAAGATCCAACTTCGACAAAGAGTCTCCTACGAATCCAACTCGGATGGGCAGCATTCGAGAAATTACGCCATATCTTCTCGTCGCAAATACCGTATAGCCTCAAGACGAAAGTTTATAATCAGTGCGTGTTGCCAGTGATGACATACGGCACTGAGACGTGGTCGCTAACTATTGGTCTCATACACAAGCTCAAAGTCGCGCAGCGTGCAATGAAGAGAGCTATGCTTGGTGTGTCACTACGTGACAGAACCCGAAATGAGGAAATCCCTAGAAGAACCAAGGCTACCGACATAGCTCTTAGAGATTGCAAGTTGAAATTGAAGCGGTTGTCGGTTATGCGAACTATATGGCATGCCATATAGTTTGCAGAACCGACAACCACTGGGGAATAAAGTTTCTCGAATGGTGACCACAAACAAACAAGCGAAGTGTAGACCCCCCACACGATGGACCGACGACATTGTGCCCATTGCAGAAAGTAGATTGATGAAGGTGGCACAAGATCGCTTGTCAGAGCGCTCTTTGGGGTATGCTTATGTTCAGCAGTGGACTTCTGAAGGCTGACATGATGATGATGATGATGATGATGATGATGATGATGATGATAAAAAACCAAAAATGTTCCTCTTTCATAGATAACACATTTAGATAAAGAGGTACATTACATACACACACAAACACATATACACAATGAGTCTTATTTCTTGTTTAAACAGTAACTTAAAATAAAAAATAATTCTTTATCAAGGACAATCTTTACAAAAATAATTACTAAGACGATTCCTAATCAAAACAAAGTAGAAATGGTGCAAATTTATTATTAAGGTGCTCTGTCAAGTTGTAAAGGAACCATAATAATAAATCTGCACCATTTATACTATTTTAATGAGAAGTATTAGTTTGGGGTTATTGAGCAAAGAATAACTAATTACTAAGTAAATCAATCTGTTCAAAATCTTACCAACTGTACTTTTTTATACTGTGGCATGCTTGCGTAAAGAATGATTAGGTCGTCAACGTAAATCATATATTGTAAATAAATGAGTTTGGTAATTGATTATGTAACGGTAAGTATTTTTTGTTATTTTTTTGTAACAATCTTTTTATCTACATAATTAAAAATCAAAATACCTACTATTTATTAGTATAAAAATATATTTTTAATCATTACTTACAACATTTCAAGTATTTACATAGGTACCTATTTAAAATAGAGATCAAAATACTTACCTACTGTTCATTATCATGAAGAAAAAAAAACCTTCTTACAACTTTTCAAGTATTTACATACCTATTTTAGATAGTATGTAAATACTTGAAAAGTACCCTTACCCATTTTGGAAAATATAAATCAACATCAATGAACAATATATTTTACGTAACTCACAATTTTTACCTATACGATAACTACGCCAAACATTTATTTACAGCTCTATGCTACAATGATCATTTATTTATTTATTTTTTTATTTATCCATCAATTATACGGCCTTGGCCAATAACTATAATTAATCAAAAATGTCAAACAAAAAATTAAATTTAAAATTAGAAACAATAGAGACAATTAAATACTACCAACTATATAATAAAAAATAATAATAATAAAAATCAGACATTCATCCATCCTTCTCACAAAACCTCAGACACACTGACAGTATTTCCATCCATCCATCCGCAAACACATCGGTCTTAGGATTAGCATCCAAGAGAGAGTTGAGTGCAGAGAGGGTGCGGGGTATCCTCTACCCCGCACCCTCTCTGCACTCTCCCTCTCTGATCTCCTGATCTAGCACGCGCAACAGTGTGACTGAAGGGCACGGCAAATAGTCTGTGTTTCCTGCCCCTGCAGTAGTTGTTCGGGACAAAAAAACGACACAACTCATCACTTAATTCCGAAGCATCTACCTTACCACGGAAATTTTTGCAAATAGTCAATATTTGATCGTTTGGGCGGCGAACTTCGAGGGAGTTGTATCCTAGACATCCCAAAACGAACCTGGTGGGATACATAAAGGGATAGTATCCATATAGTCTCTTGTAGAGGTACCTCAAAAATACCTTTTGGACCTTCTCTAGTACCAGTGCATACGTGCTTTCGTGAGGGTTCCATACGCATGCACTGGTTTCGAGCATCATACATGTACCTAAGCATCATACATGTACCTAAAGCATAAGCGCGAGGGGTATTTTTTCGGAGACAAACGACACACGTCCTTCCTTGGAGAAGCCTCGGCGGACACTGACCAACACTAGCTAGTGCTTGAAATGGTAAATTTTAAATTGGTAATTTCATCCCTTATGAAAATTGCCGTAGATTCTGCTACGGCAATGGAGATGCTGCCGTAGACCGTAGATTTTTAGTACGTAGAACACGGCAATTACCGTAGCAATGGCAACGCTGATAGAGACATTCCTTACGACGCGGTGCCGCGCCGGCGAGACGTTGCGTTGCGTTTGCGTTGGCAGTTGGCTCGTAGAGTCACAGGACACTTACTAATACTTGTACTATTATTTATTCTGTGATATACTACTTAGAGTACCTACCTACCAACGACAGTAAGAAATGCCTATATGACATAAGCTACCTACATACACAGTACATATATTAGTCTTTACAGATATATGTACTGTGCTACATATAAGACATTTCCTACATCAATGTGATTGAGTTGGCTCCAAGGAATTTTATATAAATACAGTACCCGGCGATAAATAATGCGCATCGGCCTTTGGAAAGAGACAATTGGCTGTTTACGACGATTTCCGAACACTGACGACCGTCCAATAATCACCATATTTATTAGATGTCATTCATTTTTTCATTTCATATCGTAGAGAGCTTTTAATGTATGTGAATTCATTAACTTTTAATATCTATACAGAGCTGAGATATATATTATACTATTAGAAAAATGTTATTATAGTAGATTGTATTATAAGAGGGCAAAATAAAATGTTGACGGTGAGGGCGCTATTTTGAATTCAGAGCAGAGTGAGCGAGGGATTCTTAAGTAGAATCCTGAACGTAGCGAGGGATTCTATAATATATTCGCCCGAGGAAAAATAATTTTACGTCCAAGTGATACACTCCACTTTTCATCCCCCTCTGTGAGAAATATAAATAAAAGGCGCTTTTAGATACTTTACAACACATAATAGTTATTTAAAAGGATATTAAATAGACTAAAAATAAACAACTTAAAATAAACTAGGTAATTACTAACACTTAACTAAAAGAAAAATATTCATTTTGTACTTCTTTACTTCTTATTTACTCGTGGTCATACTGGTGTGACTAGGTAGGAGTAATAGATAACTATTTATTTCTACCTCATACGTATAAAGGCGCCATTACATAACACGCTTCGGGAATCATAAACCTAAATGATTTCGGATCCTTAATCAGGATGGTGTCAATTACGTTCAGGAAGGTTAGATTTCTAATTAGGAAGATCGGATGGTCCAGGTCTTCAGGTTCCTAATCGTTGGGAACTATGTAGGTAAACTATGCTCGATACTCTCTTTATTTATACTTATAATAAATCTGTAACAGGTCCAATTCTGTACATTGAGGATATTTTGTAAATTTTTCTTGGAGGCTGTTCTGTATTCCATACTGAAGCCAACAATGTTTTATTTTATTATTTTCTGTTGTCTGTCTGTCTGTCTGTATCTTGAACGCGCATCACGCCGAAACTACTAAATGAATCTTGGCATGATTTGAGTTCATACTACGAGGTAGGACATAGGATACATATCATCCCGAAAAATTAAAGGGTTCCCGCAGGATAGGGGTTGAAAGTTATTTCAACGAATACTTATCACGCTGAAACTACTAGACGGATTTTGATGCAACTTGGCATAGTCATAGTTTATATGATGGGTGAAAAATGAGAATACTATTCATCCAGAAAAAATAAAGGGTTCTGGCAGGATGGGCCCAAATTCTGTACATTGAAGATATTGTGCAATTTTTATTGGAGGCTATTATATATTAAATACTGAAGCCAAAACTGTTTTTTTTAATCGTTGTCTTTCTGTCTCTCTGTCTGTATCCAAGCCGCGCATCACGCCGAAACTACTGAATGAATTCAAATGAAATTTGGCATGATTTGAATTCATACTACGAGGTAGGACGTTGGATACCTTTCATACTGGTAAATTAAAGGGTCCCCCCAGGATAGGGGTATTTTATTTGGAGAATGATGAATACAAATTCATGTTTTACGGTTTATAGTTACTTCCGTAGTTCACCTCTAGGATACTCAAAGAATATTCCTTCAAATTTCAAATACCTAGGTCCACCGGGTTAGGCTGGGCATTGTCTGTCTGTCAGTCAGTAGGTATGTCACGATACTGTTTTATAGGCATGATTAAAATAATGTAATAAAACACATATTTTTATTATTCTGGCCAAAAGTGAAGGGTATCTATACTTATAGGTAATAAAGTAATAAGTACCAAAAAAACTGTAAAAGCAAGATATAAAAAAAAAACTAGGGTACTGTTTTTACATGATGCGTGAACAGACAATCTTTTTCGGTAGCTTATTTTTAGTACCCTGTTTTTTTTTATACCCGATATAGCTTAGGGTTTGACTTATAAACTGGTGTCACAGAATAAATAATAGTACTTAGTGTACTTATTATCTCAATTCGATGAGTAAAAGCCGAGCAATCGATTAAAAATCTTTGTCGGTTGAAGCATTTTCTTTAAATGTAGGTATATTAGTATTTTAGGTCTTGGAATAGTAAAAGAGTACATAAATGTACTCTTTACCTACTCGTAGAGAAATAAGCACGCGTGCGAAGCCGTGAGTGCAGCTAGTGGACAATATTTGTGTACTGTGCTACTACCTAGTATGTTAGGTATTTTATCTTAGTACACAGGCAGGCGCAGCTACGTAAATCCTTCTTATTTACGGTATGTAGTTAAGTAGTACCCATGCCCAGCTACATATAGAGTAATTTTTAATGCCACTTTCCATCCAAGGCTTAATCTCTGCGGATAATCTCGGCATCTTGTGAATATTGCACAGCTTGGGATAACGACCGTCTATTTAACAAGAGCTGGGCCACTCATTAAATAATAGATAATTAATACTTACGAGTCCCGACCCTGGTGGACTGACGACTTGCGAGAAACCGCTGGCAGAGACTGGATGACCCTAGCCGAAGGTCGGGCTCAGTGGCATTCATTAGGAGAGGCCTACTTCCAGCAGTGGACGAGTATAGGCTGTTGATAACTTAGGTGTTTTTTAGAGGCTGGCAAGAAAACAGAAATCTACATACATTATTCGTAGGAGGTAGGTACTACCTACTAGGTAGCACCCGCGTTTTGAAACGTTTTACTGACGGATCCTGTTTTTTTTCCGTTATATTTTAAGTAAAGCACAAAAGCTACCTGAGAATAGTAATAAGGGACCTAGATTCTTGAAAATAGTTAGATACTTCCGCTACAATAGAACAAACACACAACACCAACAGAACAGAATAAAATGTACCTACAGATTATAAAATTTAATTTCAAAAACAACTAACTACTGCTACCAATGGACCAAAATGGGGTTGAAAAGACAAACATTTTCACTGTTTGTTCGTTTTAATGTTTTTCAGTGAGCAACAAATCCGCTGTAAGTAGGTAGGTATAATAGTTTCCTGTGTGCTGTGTTTCGTGTCTCGGTGGAGATCTTAACTGGGAACCTATTATTTATTCTGTGGCTTAAGATCACGCATTGAATTGAGTTGCTTTGACAATTTTAATTTGGTGCAAGTAATAGGTAACATAAGTACCAAGTTCCAATTAAAAAAAAAACTTTAAATCTGTTCGTTTGAGCCATTCTATAAAAATAGAACAGTTTGTGAACATCTGTTCTGGAATCAAGACGTGTGCCAGAATCTTTAAAACGACGAGCCGAAAATTTCGCGCGTATTTTTTTGAAAACTCGATGTAATAGTGATGTGCTATGGCAAAATAGGTATTTCATGTTTGTTTACTTTTGTGACGTTTTTTTTCGGGATTGAGAATATTAAAATAATTGTGTGTCGACGCATGCATGATAAAATGTAAGGACAATTTAGCAGAGTGATAAATTATTTTATTTTCGTGCGTGTTTTCTAAGTGGATTGGAATTTGAAGGAGGCCATGGCTGACATTGAATTTAGCCCTGAAAAAGAAACTAAGGAAGTGGAAGGTATGAACTCATTATTAATATACATAATTATTTTGACTCGACTTATGAATATAATTATGACACTTTTATTTAATTTTGCCTTTTTTTGTAAGTACCTACCTACCTTATCTATTATTATTTTCATCTGTCTGATTGCATTATCGATTCTAAAAAAACTTTAGGCATGGCAACAAAATGTTGGAAATGTTGTAATAAGTACATAAAATTATAATTACTTATTACTTACTTATATAAGTAATCATAATCATAGTCATTTATTTAGTAAAGCCAATTTACGCGTCAAAAATACAAAATGATGATTACCTACATCGTGTTTGCTACACACTATACTGAAGTAGGTACCTTTACTTTTCCACACCAATTCCTATATAAAAGTGAAAACGTTTGTTTGTTTGGGGAGTTTTAACGCGATAACGGCAGGACGGATTTTGATGAAATTTGGAATGGAGATAGCTTAAACCCTGGAATAATACATCTTAGGATACTTTGATCATCATCATCATCAACATCATCATCGTCATACTTCACTCTCAAACTAGCTTTTACTCTGGAATAACACATTGGATACTTTTCACCACCATCATCATAATCATCATCATCATACTTCACTCTCAAACAGCTGAACGGATTTTGATAAAATTTGGAATTGAGATAGCTTTTACTCTGGAATAACACATAGGATACTTTTCATCATCACCATCGTTATACCTTACGCGGGTGAAATCGCGGGGCGCAGCTAGTAATTAATAATTATGATATAGTGATAGTGATGATCGATTTACTTTCGATCGTTTTTCAATATCGATACTTAATACACACAGTTCCGGTGTCAGAAATAGGATTGTGTTGACCAAGGAACTTTATTGCAAGCTTGTACAACTAACTAGTATGGTACATAAAACTTTCTTGATGACAAGTTGAAAAACCTGCTTAAGGCGACAAGTATGCTTAAAACAATTTGTGATTTGTGTGTTGCTACTAAGAAGGATGTCAAAAGATTTTATTTTCATGTAGGTACCAAATGTAAAGAAGAGCAGGAGGTAAAGTAGTCGCAGTCAATCTATATGTTTGTGAAGTTAGGCTCTGTGAACGATTGCGCAGGTACTTCTGTGGGGATAAAACAGCATAAAGTAAGAGCGAGATAGAATATGCGAAAAAAAGTAAGCGAGTGAGCGAGGCAGGTATACAATGTTATCTTCACCTTTAACATTGGGATTGCACCTGAATAATAGCAGTTTGCGCAGCAACTAGCAGATAACATCCGAGACACAAACTTCCGCTGCAACTACTGTAATTGTTTAAAAGATTTTGGCTTATAAGACTTAATAAGTTTTTAAAAGCCTTTTTTATGAATTTTTAAAAGGCTTACAATATTCTGATGGTAGGTATATAATGATATGCAAGTACCTATATTATGCCTATAGTATTCTTTTACGAAAAAAATAGTCGATTATGGAATGAACTCGAACCCGTGTCTGCCACAGAATAATTAATAGTATAGGCGCGGCCCAGTTAGTAACCAGTATATCCATTGACATAGTAATTCAATGACTAGGTATATTGCATTCCAAATTCTTCCTTCAGTTTTTTTATTTGTCTCAAGGGGACAACCGTTAGCCCTCTAAACTTTTCTCTGAGGAAAGTGGACGGCACTGCAACTGTTATGGGCAGGTGTGACGCTTACCATCAGGCGAGCGACTTGTCGGTCTCTTCACTCAATTAAGTAAAAAAATAACCTTTACGAGTTGATTTTTGAAAAACTATTTGTTTTGTGTTTACTGAAAAATGCCCAAATCAGCCAACTTTACAAGCTTTTAATTAGCTTTCATCTTAATTAAAAGCTTGTAAAGTAGTTGTTTCATTGTGTAAGCATAATAAAAAAAAATGAAAGTGTTATTAATTAATTTACCTACCTATGTTTAGAAAGGTCAAACCTTGCAAGTCATTTTCACAGTTCTTTCATTATGTATAATTGATGTGTACCTATTGTGTAATTTTAGAATCATTTAACAACATCCAATGAAGCTAAAATTTTGCAAACCCTTAGTTCTGATAACAATTCAATCATAAACATACCATCTCAATAATATATACATACCTATAGCTTAGTTTTGTCAGCTTTGTGTACTCTAAGGGTACCATTGAGCTGGTTTAATGATGGAGCCTTTATTAAATAGTCACAGGAAATCAACCAACAAAAGATGAAACCGCATCGATTTTGGGTTTATTTGATTTTCCTCGATAGCTTTTGAGAAATGGGGGTACAAATGAGGGTTATAAAGCAGTCATTGGGCAGTTCTGACCTAGTTAACGATAGTTTTCCTACAAAACCAAATTAAATAGTTAGGTATTAACTAACCTACACTTAATTTTAGATAATTTTTTTTTAAACCATGGGATAAAATTTTCAGTGAAGCATTCTGTTAAATTAAAAAAAAAAACGTTTGCGCGCTAAGTGCGCGGTCAGTGGCATGCATATATGCCGTCTCACTCGCACGTCAGAAAAGTAGATACCGGTTTCGTCGTTGCGCCACTATTATTTATTCTGTGGTTGCGCTCGGGTCGCGCACAATCTAGCATCGACGCACGCAATCTTTCGTCATTTGTCGTTGCGATCTGTGTGTTACTTGAGCTTCTATTGTTTCTTTTCCCATTATCTGCGTTAATGCGACATATATATTCGTAAACTAGAGACGTTTATCTTAACATCCTACCCATATTTTTTTCTGTAGACCGTGGGTATAGGTTCCATACTTAGTTGCCCAATGACCTTTCATAGCGAAGCAATAGATGCGTCTATGGTGTTTTTGAGCTATGATGACAAACTTTGAAAAAGCATTGACAATATTTATGTAACATATTAGAAAGATATAGGCAAGGGTCTTTAGGTAATACAATTAAAAACTCGTTAAATCCTTTCCTAATTAGGAACCTGATGGCCAGGGCCATCCGATCATCCTGATTAAGAACCTGAAGGCCTGGACCATCCGATCTTCCTAATTAGAAACCTAACCTTCCTGAACGTAATTGACACCATCATCCTAAATCATTTAGGTATAGGATTCCTGAAGCGTGTTATATAATGGCGCCTCTAGATGTACGAGTTATGTCAACATCGACAGCACCGGCCATGTAGTCGCAACGATCGGATAGACTTTGATGTTGGGCGCGTGTTTACAAATTACACGCTCCAAATATTTAGGGAAATTCAGGTGGAGTCAAGATTTTTCCGAAAGGGTTTGGATTTTGATCCAAAATAGGCAACTGATCCATTCCACTGATGAATATGGGCGTAACTATAATATTTGATCACGAAGACACCAGTGCCTGTATTCTGTAACTTTTAACCTACAATTTCAATCCTAATTAGGAAGTTTATTGGGATTAGTTTTGTTTGTATTGGGATCACGCAACTTGTCTTGCCCTACTTTCATGCCTTTCAAACGATAGTTAACAATTTAAAGTGGTCACTTACCGATTAAGAAAATATATCATGGAAATCTCTGTGCAACTGGTATCAGGCCGCTGGGCCCCCTATTCGCTACTAGCTGTGCTCGCGGCCTTGCCCGCGTGGTCACTTCATTTAAAAGTAGCCCATACGTGTTATTTCAGGATCAAAAGTACCTATGAACTACAATATATACTACATTTCTTTATAATTCGTTCAGCCGTCAAATAGTTTTTTATCGATTGCTCGGCATCTAATCATAGGAATTAGATACCAAGTACCATAATTTACAAGTCAAACCCTAAGATAACAAACACTGAAAACCGCATCGCAATCGGTCCAGTAGTTTTTACGTGATGCACAGCGAACAAACATACAGGCAAAAAGACAGACAAAAAGATATTCTTGTTCAGTAGCCTATTTTAAGCATCAAACCAAAGACAATAAAAAAAACATAAAAAAACGTACAGATTCTTTGGTACTTACTGATTTAACGATTGCCCATGTCCTGAATTCCCTGTGCTTTTTCTCGTAGCACCCGCGGGATGAGAAGGGGTCCTATCATTATCATATCATTGGACAAGACATCATCGAAAGTGCTAAAAAACCCGACTGCGAACAAAACTAAAGAGAGGCAAAAATTTAAATGAGAATGGTTGCTAACCAACTTTAAATCGTTATATATCCTAAATGATGATTCGAAAAGAAAAATGATAAGAGAAACCTAAATATGATTTTGAAATACCTATTCAATTATGGAGTGTCTTTGAATAGGTAAGTTAATATAGTTCGTCGACTTTTTTTTTCTTTTTCACAGGATAAGATAGTTCATCTGGTTGTCGCCATATTTAATGTTGTTTAATGTCATGTCTTTAGTAACACTCGCAACATTAAGACAAATCGATTGACGTAAGAATCATCAAAATCGATCCACGCGCTAAAGGAATAGATATCCTTTGCGTTGCGCAGTCTGGTAAAAAGATAACATTATCCAATCCAAAGAGGCTCCAAAGATACATTATCTGGCTAAAATAATAGTTACCTCACGTTACACGAGATCCATTGACATACTATCGTCAGATCACGTCCCCAAAAATATATAATAAATTTGAAAACCCATAAGATACGTAAGAACCCATCCCGAATGACATAATGTTTTTCAACACTAACAGTCTCCCCTAAAATAAAAGAAACATTATTACACTATTAAATACTCCTTCAGTGATATCAGGCCACAGAATAAATTATAGTACTAGATCGGGCTGTCAGCCAATAATAAACTAATTCGACAATTTTTGTCTATACTATCAACTCAACGTAGACTCTATATCGAGGATATAGGAACCAAAATGGAAGTTGGAGTGTTATTAATTATTATTATAGGTATGACGCTATTAGTGAATACGTCAATGGAAGTTAATTTCAGAGTAGGTACATAGATAAAACTAAAGTTACATAAAATATTTTCTCAATTCAGAGGAAATAGAACTTAAGTTAAGGGCTCTGTATATAAACGATTAAAATAGTTTGACAAACACCACGTCCCACTTTCACGTTTTCATCAAACAATGCCGCAAAAGCATTAATAAGCAAGGTGCTCCATCAATCCCTAACTAGTAGGTAAAGGGCTGGTTCCACTAGTAGAAACCTAAAAGTGAGAAATTTACTGCATTTTGAGGAGCCATTCTGCTCATCACGCCGAATACCGTCATTAGATCTTCACCAAATATTTTGAGACTTAAAGTTACTACCATTCGAATAAAATAATAACCATCGAAATCGGATTTAATAAGGCAGAGATCCCCGATCAAAAATCCCCAACGACAAAAAAAAACTGAAAATTCGCTTAACGCTTAAGTTTTGTCTTGATCGGTCGACCTGTAGATCAGAAACAGCCGGACTGACATCCGGACATAAGAAATATTTTTTGCACTAGCTGAAACAGAGACGCTTCGCGCTCACTCGTGAAGACGAATCGATTGAACCTCGCTTGTCAAAATCGGACCAAGTTTTTAGTTTGAACACATAACTCCTCCTTTGCTTCGCCATAGCGGGAAAAAGCTAATGACACTCGCGATTGACACCTCGCTTATCATAATCAGACCAATAGGGGCGACGCTATGGTGGAACATCCACATACCCACATATATAAGTATATACATACATACATAGACAGTTAAACTCATTACCCTTCCCTTACTTCGCCGTAGTCGGGTAAAAATGTGGGAAGCTCACCAAATATGTACCTACCTATTACTGGAAAAACTATAAACACGAATCCCAATGTGTGGTCCGACATGAGTAATATTTCAGTAATACCTATTATATTTATAGCTGTCTGTAGTACGTTTTCGATATTTAGTCATCACTAATCCTCCTTCGGCGGCCAACTGTTACATAAATTAGTAATGCAGTGTCCAAGGGCCAACTTCACCTAGCTGTACTCACCAAAATCTTGATAATGCAAATAACCATACCGAACCACAGAATAAATAATAGTACAGGTACTGACTGAACGAAAGGCCAGACCGGATGGCATCGATAACTAAATAACGTATCTAATTTTGAGCACATTATTGATATCATTATGATTTTAAGACGTATAAGTATATACATCTTAAAATCATACAGATATCTAGAAGTATTTTTCTTGTAACAAATAACTGAAAAATAGCTTCAAGTTAAAACGCGTAACCTCAGACACCTTATGTAGGCTTTTTTTACTTACTGATTATTGAAAAATAAAATTAATTGAAAAGGTGGGTGTCGGGTAGGTAGACATATTTATTACGAACAAACAAACAAACAATCAAATCTTTCCTCTTTATTAGTGTAGACTAGCAGTGCCCACCGCTTCGCACGCGTGGTCATTTCTTTAGGTTAAAAGTACTCTATGTGCTATTCCAATCAATATATATATCATATCATAATAAAACTAAACTTAAATAAACTTAAACTTAAATTTTTATAAACTTTTATTTGAAGCAACATAGAGTATTCTAATTATAAATGATGCAGATTACTTCTGTTCTGACTTCTGACCAAAGCAAATCTTTCAACTACGTAGAAGCCTAACAAGATATGAGTTCAAAAACTAAAACCCTACTACGGTCGGGATTAAACACTCTTGCGATGAAGACGAATCGATTGATAGCTCGCTTGTCAAAATCGAACTGAGTTTTTAGTTCGAAAACCTAACCCTTACTTTGCCTTGCTTTATACGGGAAAAAAATAGCCTATGACACTCTATACCTTAGGGGCATTTACTGTAGGAATAAAAATGTGAAAAGTAATTGAGGGATCTCACAGCTAGGTATACGATTAGGTGCAAACCTCTAGTTGATATATTGATCAGGTTTTACTCAAAACAAGTCTGTATCAGAATTCTACAGGCATCCGGAACAGAAGTGGAAGATCCTCTCATCACATGATCAGCCCGAAGATATTCCACTGCTGAACATGGATCCCCCATAATAGGCGAGTTTCGCCATAATCACCGCGCCTGACTGGCGGCACTGGTGATCGCAATAGATGACGATACTCAGGAAAATGTTACCGTACATTTCCTGAATCCCTCTTGCTGGTTTTCACAGCACAGCACTCGCCGCGCGGTGAGGAAAGGTGGACCAGTTATCAAACTGGGCCCTTCTAATTGACTGAAAACTTTAATGAAAAAACCAACATGTTCAACATTGAGATCATAAAACTCCGCAGACGACATCTTATCCGAAAGAAACTGGCTTATGTTACTAGAATAACACCGTTCAAGTTCAAACCGGTGACACCTGGCACCGCGCCAGGGAAGACGCTCTTGATTATAGCTTTTTATGTGATCGATGGTGAAAGAATCAAATCGTTAAAAAGCTGGACATCTGGTAAGGCGTCACTTGTAGATTGGGAAAAGTTAGTGATGCAAAACAGGAGCGGAGCTAAAAACAGCGCCAAAAATAATAGGTGTACTTACGGCAGTGATATTCTATGTATACCGCCTATTTCAAGATAATGGACTCTTTTTTAATTTGGACTGTTTTTTCTTTTCATAATTGTCGCATAATATGTAATTTTTAACCCCCATCGTGAAAAGAGAGGGGTGTTTAAAAGTTTAGGGTTTATATCTGTGTGTAATGTGTATGTCTGCGGCATACTAGCTCCCAAACGAGTGGACCGATTTGATGCGTTATTTTCTGTTTGAAAGCTGATGTGATCGAGATGGTTCTTAGCTATAATTTAGCTATATTAGGCAGCATCATACATACAGAGTTACAGACACACATTTTCGAAATTTGGTATGTTTGTTCATATAGTCTATACTCTATATAGACTAAGATACATATATGAATATTATGCATTTTTAACAATATAACATACTAGTTTTCCCGGCCGCGACTTCGTACGCGCGGCTACTGTTTATCGCGAAAAAAACACCCTATTTAAAAAAAAGGAGAAAAAACGAGACGGTTATATGTTCGGCTGTATGTATGTTTTTTTTTTTTTTTTTTTTTTAATATGTATTTCGGTCCATATCTCCATCAATTGTGGACCGATTTAAAAAATTGTTTTTTTGTTTGAAAGTGCATACTCTCCTGGTGGTCCCATATAAATTGTATCAAAATTGGTTTAGCAGTTTTTCGAGAATAAATAGTTTTGTTGAGTAAATCCATTCGATTTTGTGTTTGTATTGCATTTATTTTGTGTTTATCTCTAAGATTTCTAGACCGATTTAGATGGTTGTTTTTTTATTCACAAGGGTAATCTTTGTGTGTAGTCCCACATAAACTTCATCAAAAATTGTTCAGTAGTTGTTCATTTGTTTTCTAGTTTATGTTCTCTAATATCTTAGGATTTCTGAAACGAATTAGATGATTGTTTTTACTTGAGTAATAAGACCTCTAGTGTGGTACTATATAAATTTCATCAACATTGGTTTAGTAGCTTTAAACAAGCCTTAATTTAATTCACTGTGTTATAATGCTTATGACTGGATTGCAAGACAATTTTGAACAATTTAAGGACGTCCAAAGATGCTGAAGTTTTGCACATGGGTGTAGTTCTGATGACAATTAAAAACTACAGTAGTAGTAGTAGTAGTAGTAGTAGTAGTAGTAGTAGTAGTAGTAGTAGTAGTAGTAGTAGTAGTAGTAGTAGTAGTAGTAGTAGTAGTAGTAGTAGTAGTAGTAGTAGTAGTAGTAGTAGTAGTAGTAAGTAGTAGTAGTAGTAGTAGTAGTAGTAGTAGTAGTAGTAGTAGTAGTAGTAGTAGTAGTAGTAGTAGTAGTAGTAGTGGTAGTACTAGTCAAAGGAACTACACAATCGGATGATGGAATCTCTTCGATTTTGGGCTCATTTGGTTTGTCTTGATGAGATCATGTCTGGGTTTATGTGGTATCAAGGGTCTGATGATGGAGCCGGATGGTAGTCACAGGAACTCGACAGCAAAATGATGGGACCCCTTCGAGTTTGGACTCATATGGTTTGTCTTGGTGAGTTCTCTGGTTTTATGTGGTACCCAGGATCTGATGATGGAGCCGGAAGGAATTCACAGGAAATCAACAACAAAATGATAGAACCCCCTTCGTGTTTGGGCTCATTTGATTTGTCTTGATGAATTATCTCGTGTTATGTGGTATTCAGGGTCTGATGATGGAGCCGGAAGGTAGTCACAGGAACTCCGCAACAAAATGATGGAACCCCTTCGAGTTTGGGCTCATTTGGTTTGTCTTGATGAGTTCTCTGGTGTTATGTGGTTTTTAGGGTCTGATGATGGAGTCGGATGGTAGTCTCAGGAACGCAACAACAAAATTAGGGAAATTGGCAAAACTAATTCAGTTGTTATATATGTAGGTTTTATTCATCCTTGGTTTTAATTTACCAACGCTTTGAGTCTAAAGTGAGTGAGTGTCTATTTTTTTCTTTGCGATTCTTTCCGATGTTTGCTTATGCCACTAAAAAAAAAAAAAAACTAAAAAAAAATGTCTGAAATGAATGAAAAATATTTTATCTTCTAGGATATTAAAAACCAATGCAAAGCATTGGGGTATTATTAGTAATATTATTAGTAATAATCAATGAGCAAAGGTAGGTAGGTATAGCACCAATGCTCTTGATGTTTTTTGACAGACTTGTTATTTCGCGTCTATGGCAACCACAGACCATTCTGTGATTGCAACCGTTCCTTACAGTGAGTAATCAACACTTTCCAGTCTTCCCGTGAAAACTTACAACTTTCCGGGATAATAAGTATTCTGTTTTATTCCAGGGTATAAGCTATCTCCATTCTAAATTTCATCAAAATCCGTCTAGCTGTTATCGTGTGAAAGCTCCTCAAACAAACAAACAAACAGACAACGTTTCACTTTTATATATTGGTATGGATATACACATCAACTTATTAACCTCCTTTTAAGAAGTCGTTTTTTTGTTTTTGTGTGAATGGGACAGTCTCTTGCAATAAAACGACCCACAATTGAGACCTTAGATTTTAGTTTGAAATCACATTAACAAACTTATAAACCGAAAATCTGTAAACAAACGCAACATTTTAATTTAAACACCATCATTAGCGATATGAATTATTGTCCTAACAACGTTTCTCTGGTGGTTCACTCTTATATTTGCTTATCTAGGATTATTCGCCTCGTTTGCGAGCGCTTGTTTTCCAATGGCCGAAATCCTTCATTGTTATTATTGTTTAGAATTCACCCGCCAAAAAAACAGGTAGATGAAATATTAACTTATCAAGTCTCTTCAAGCATAAATCTTGATTATTAGTCTGAAATAAAATTAGGTTACAGTCTCACTGCTTGCAAAGAATACAACGAAAAAGAAATATTGCAGACAGTTGGCGCAAAACAAACAGATGAAATGTTAGTTTACAGCAATAACCGAAAATTAAAAATAAATTCTGCTTGGTACCTACCTAGCGAACGATAGAAACTATTAAAAGAAAAGGTTTTTTTTATATAGGTACTCAAGTTACCTACCGTGTCTGGTAAGTATTTATTTAATTTATCGGCCTTAGGGCTCTAGAGATTACCTAGTTAGGCTTGTAGTAAGGAATATTTTTCCACACTGTAGGTATAACCATTAGTAGCGCGACATATTTCTACAAACAGCTATTTCTAAAGACATATCTGCGCAACTGGTCGAAGCAACACGTGGTCAGAATGCTGGCCATTATTTTGGACTTATTACACGACTGCCCAAAAAATTAGTAATGTTTTTAGGATTCATGTATATATGTAAGTATGTATGTGAGTTTCTTTGTTCCACCATAACTTTTAAATGCCTGGACAGATTTGAATGTATGGGGTATCGTTATCCTTACATTTTCCGTTCTTTGGCCAGCCAAAAAAAAATGATGAAAAAAAAAACTGAGAGAAAAAACAAAACAAAAAAACTGCCCAGTCGGGCAGTCGGGCAGTTTTTTCTCATCCTTTGATAATTTACTTGTTTTGCACTTTATTTTGCATTGGCAATGCAGCCTACATTTTAGGATTGTTACTTACTTGTAGCGGCTATTTGATTAGATTTTAGTTAGTATAAATAACTTAGTCGTTATTAACCCCCAAACTCCAAAGATAGGGGTGTTATTAGTTTAGGGTGTTTATCATTGTCTGTATTACTTATTTATTCTGTGGTATTACTGTATGTATCAATGTATCCGTGTGTCTGACTGTGGCATCATAGCTCCCAAACGAATGGACCGATTTTTATGCGGTTTTTTCCTGTTTGCAAGCTGATGCTCGTAGCTCGCATGTTACGTTAATGTGCGATGCACCATTGATGCTCACTAATGATCCTTGTACCATTATTTTTTCTGTTTTTAGACCGTTCTGTTTGCGGTCAGTAGACCGCGACCTATGTCGATGTTTGTGGACAAATAGTTTTCCAACGGCAAATTTAAGTTATCAGTAGTAGTAGTAACTATTTTTTATTTTGTTAAATTCAATGTTTTGTCACATCGGGTCGAAATGGTCGTGGACGAAACCAATGAAACGCTGAACTAGTCTTTAGTAGTTACTAGCTGCACCCTGCGGTTTCACCCGTGTGAGAGATGATGATGATGATGATAGTGAAAAGTATCCTAAGTGTTATTCCAGTGTATTAATTATCTCCATTCCAAATTTCATCAAAATCCGTTCAGCCGTTTGAGAATGAAGAATGATGATAATGACGATGATGAAAAGTATCCTATATAAAATAAATAAAACTGATAAATGATAATTTATTTCTTTGAAAAAACATGCACTGTAAGTAAAACTAACAAAAGAGGAAAAAATAAGAAAACCAAGCCTTGACATGATAGATAGATAGATAGATCTATCTATCATAGATAACTCTTTATTGAAACAAATAAAAATATTACAATGAAAAAAACAAAATTAATAATAAAGTGTCCCAATGGGCGGTCTTATCGCTCAGAACGATCTCTTCCAGACAACCGTGCATGGAAAGGAAAAACGGAGGTAATAGGGACGGTGGTTTCAACCAATAAATAAATACATAAACCATAAATAAGCACTTAAAAATTACAAAATAATACAAAAATGACATGCACCAACCGGAAAACATGTATAATACATTTAAAATTGTGGCACGAAAAAATTACATAAAAGGACCTTCTACTGGTTGGTAACATTCCTCAAAACACAAAAAATACAGTTTTTTAAACATTTTGGACATAATATGACTGTTGTACAGTTACAGTCAATGGCTAGTAGTTAGCATTCGTTGTGAACACTAGTCCTCATACTAGGATTCCCTGTGTTATGGGGACTAGTTTCTCTAGTTGATCAGATGTTCATGTTGATGATGTTGTGTTTGTAGTTTGCATTTCACAATAAGACAATAATGAAAATAGGATTTTAATCAACAAGTAGCAATGAGAGGGAGGATGAGAGGGTATGTGTGTGAGTGTGTGTGTATGTGAGAGGGTGTGTGTTTGTGTGAGGGTGCGTGTATATGGTTGAGTGTGTGTAGCGTCAAATAATAAGTGAGTATGCATAACTCACCGCGTGTGTTTTGTGTTTTCAATCTGACACAAAAATTGGCAAGCGTACTTATACTCAACATTTATACTACATATAGATAATTATTTAACAATCTTCAGCCAGTCTTCGGTTTGGAGATAATCAAGAGTAAATAACCAAGTAGTAACCTTATTTTTACAAATGTATCTACTATCTAGTACAATTGAAGATGTCAAGGATTTTATTCATTCTTGAATAGGAGTAGGGACCTACGAACGAAAATGATCTTTTGGCAAATAATGTACGAAGTGCAGGAGTTTCCCATTTAAGTTGTCTATTTGACCTTTTAGGGTATAAGCTATCTCCAATCCAAATTTCATCAATATCCGTCCAGCTGTTATCGCCTGAAAGCTCCCTAAACAAAGAAACAAACAAACAGATAACGGTTCAGTTTTATATATTGGTGTTTAAAGTCTAGTTAGAAAAAAAAAACTTAAATAATAATGAGTTAGTGCATATGTTTTATTACACATATGGTTAGTGTTAAAATATAAATATAAATAAATAAATATATTCGTGACAATTCCACACCATTTACCTAGCCCCAAACTAAGATACCCTGTACTATGGGTACTAGATAACGGATAAACATACATAGATACGGATATTACATCCATGATTTGGAAACAAACATTTCTGCTCATCACACAAATGATTGCACCTTGTAAGATTCGAACCCGCGACCGTTTGATTACGTACCTAGGGTTTCTAGCCACTAGACCAACCGGTCGTCAACTGAACCTCAACTGTTGAATTCAATGCTATTTCGGAAAAATAATTGCACTACTAGGTTCTTCTAGTATAATTTTCGGAAGACATTCTTCGTATTGACTAATTCTGTGGCATTGATAATGAAGCTGGCGCTGGCGGCTAACGCTCTTAAGTAGTATTTTTAAGTAGTCTCTTTGCTGGCTAGCACTTTCATTCACTATTGGTTCTCCATCGGTAACTACTATTTTTTTAAAGGCGCTGATCGTGGGCGCTAATATTTTTAACAGTTTATGTAGGTACCTATATAATTTCAAAATGTCCAGACAACAATGAAAGTGAATCGAAAATAGCTCGTGGCTGGTCGTCACCTTTTTAGAGCGAAGTATGTCATGAACATGTTTGCAATATGAAAATAACTTCACTTCCCGTCGCCCACGCATTCCGATACAGGAGTTTACTAACAAAAACTTCAATAGTGAGGCTGGTGTTCGATTTTCCGCCGTGAAAGGCCGTTCGGTCCACAGTGACCGAAAATGACAGGATGGTCCGATATGGCGGCCTATGCATTTGTATGGTCGTTGTCGGTCGTCGGAGGTCGCGTCAACCGACAACCATACACTTCAAGTTGGATGCGTTGTCGAAGACCATACCATACCATCACGCTGTATTGGTTATCATTATGGGTCACGAAAAGGATCTTTTGAAAACATTTATCAGCAGAAATGAGCTGTTCGAATAAGAAATGCTTTTCTGTTATCTTCACATAACAGGTAAAATGAATAAAAAAAACTAGCGCGTATGTATCTAAGAACATTAGAATACTTTGCATTATACGTCACATACACATTGTTCGAATTTAGTTAACATTACAATCAAACTTTCCTATCTCCCCACAGGGTTCACTTCAAACATAAGGTCGTAAAAGTTTAAAGACCTCCGATATATTCAGAGCCTCTAGCGAGGAGTTATTATGTAAAGTACACTTGGAAGTCGAGAGTTAAGATTATTAGTTAGTTCAGCTGCCCGTAAAACCTTAAACTATTATTTATTCCCTGGTAAAAACAAGTTTAGAGATCAAATATAAGTAAGCACAGCAGTAAATTAAAGTTAGAAGGACAGTATACGAGTATTTAGACTAGGACTAACGCTAGATAGCTCCAACGCATCTCCAACTGCATTCATCATCATCATCATCATGTCAGTATTTAGAAGTCCACTGCTGAATATAGGCCTCCCTCAAGAGCGCCATGACGAGCGATTTTGTGCCACCTCCATCCACCTTCCTGCGACTTCCTGCGATGGCAACAATGTCATCGGTCCATCATATGGGAGGTCTCCATATACTTCGGTTGCTTGTTCGTGGTCGCCATTCGAGAACCTTTATTCCCCAGCGGTTGTCGGTTCTGCGAACTATATGGCCTGCCCATTGCCACTTCAAGTTGCAAACTCTGAGAGCTATGTCGGTAACCTTGGTTCTTCTACGGATTTCCTCGTTTCGGATTTTATCACGTAGTGAAACACCGCGCATAGCTCTCTCCATTGCACGCTGCGCAACTCTGAGCTTGTGTATGAGACCAATAGTTAGCGACCACGTCTCAGTGCCGTATGTCATCACTAACTGCATTAAGGTGCCTCAAAACTTTTACGTATATCGCACCTTTAGAAATATAACGAGTTTATATGTTCATGACATATTTTTGCTTTTAACAATGCGCCCCGACCGAGCTAAACCGACCACTGTAAACGGTATAAATATGGGTTGTACAGCCAACGGGGCCTTTAACGGGAATACGTTTCGAAATTTAGAATGTAATTTTTGCGAATGTCTATTCCTCGAAGTCTATTCATAGAATGCTTACATCCTCGAAGGGTCGTTTCTGCGAATGACGCTAGTCCTAATTAATCGTTTTTTTTTGTTTGAAAGCTTATTATCTCGAAAACTACTGCTACAATTTTGATAGAATTTATATGGGATAAATTGTATCAAAATTGTATCAGTAGTTTTTTTGGTTATCAGTTAATCCATTTGAAGTCGATTTTTGTACCATGGTATTTTGTTTAGCAGTTTTGTTTTCAATATAATTTAGACCTTCAAATTACCTAGAAACACGGCCAATAAAATTATACATGTCTATTATACTTCAGTGGTTACGCCCAGTTGCGATTCGAAATCTTGCAGTTAGTATAATACAAGATTTCCCGCTCGAGACTTCGTCCACGAGGACTACAGTTTATCGAGAAAAAAGCAACCTATGTTCTTCTAAGATATTAAAAACCAATGCAAAAATAGGTATAGCACCTACGCTCTTGATGTTTATTCACATACTTGTTTTTTCGTTTCCATGGCAACCGTTCCTTACAGCGGAGTAGTCAACATTTGCCAGTTTTCCCGTGGAAACTTACAATTTTCCGGGATAAAAAGTATCCTGTGTTTTATTCCAGGGTATAAACTATCTCCATTCCAAATTTCATCAAAATCCGTCCAGCCGTTATCGCGTGAAAGCTCCCCAAACAAACAAACAAACAGACAACGTTTCATTTTTATAAGTATATTGGTATGGATTATGTACCGACCGGTTTATTTTTTAATAATATTAGTATAAGTTTAAGCATTAATAATAATTGTCGTACAATAAAAAAAAACTTCAAATGGCTTTACTTAAAATTAATTTTTCATGAAATTTATTGGACAAAACTGGAGTCCTTTCTAATGAAAATATAATCATACCAATTACAGCAATCCTGGACATAGAATGAACAAACTCTGAAAAAGAATCAATCCAATTACGTAATCTATAACTTTTTTAGATAAAAAACTTACTTTTACTTATATTAAAGCAGTAAGCACCAATAAGTCAGTGCAATGAAGATAATTACAAAAAATGGGGTAGGTCTAGGGTACTAAACAATGAAATAAAATATTTGTTTTTTTGTCTGTTCGCAATTCACGTATGAATTACTGGATTAATTGCGATGCAAATTTCACTGTTGCATAGCTTAGTTATTCAACAAAACTTTGACTTAAATAATACTGGCGTACTTGGTATGTCAATCCAATGAGTAGAAGACGAACAATAATCGATAAAAAAGAGCCGTCGCGGGACGTCTGGCAGATGTGTAAACATTTTGTTTGCCTCATCATCATCATCATCACTAGCCCGTATTCGTCCACTGCTATGAAATAGATAGGTAGGTTATGAAATACCTCATACATTTGATTCATTGTAACTATGCATTATCAATGATCTTAGTCGTCTCAGTCTTAGTTTTAGTCTCACACTAAGACTCTGTCTCTATCTTAGTCTTCTTCTTCGTCCCTTATCTCTTATCCCTTGTTATTCCCATCGTAACGCAAGAAGCGCGGCGACACGTCGCCGCGCTTCAACCACCGCTCAACCGCCACGCCACGCCAAAAGTCGGCATTACCGACGTACCGCGCCAGTAGATGGTAAACATCTAAAAATATCAAAAAAATATCCGACGGCAGAAAAATAATAATTTTGGCGGCATAATTTGGTATTTTTGATCATTGATAAAGCAAAAAATAACTGTGCAAGAAAATGGGAAGATTATAATCGTAGAATTCGTAGAATACTTTTCTTTTAAGAAATATTAGTCGATTTTTTTTTTCGGGTGTTTTCATTAGTATTCCCCTTCATCCATCCATCGTATTCATATCGGACTTCAGGGATTACTTTAACATTCTGCGGTTGACTGGGGTCGATTGATGCTTTACTATCACACAGTCCCTTCCTACGCCCTGTGGTCATAACTTGGTAGAACAAACAGTACCTTATCCTTATCTTATCTTTAACCAAGTACAAGTATACCTAAGTATCTTTATATGAGTTACGAACAAAGAGCACTGTTGACCGAACAATAACTTTTGCAATGTACCACAGCACATCATTATCTACAGCCGGTAAACGTTCACTGCTGAACATCGGCAAAGGTTGCCTGAAAGAGATTCCTATTTAGCAATAAAGCCAAAGCGGCTTTATTCCTAAATAGGCCTATTAATAATAAAGCCGCTTTTTACCCCGAATAAATTAATGTCGGGAAGGAAGCGCGCGCAGCTGTTGCAGATCTTTTCTGCAACAGTTCGCCTGAAGCTACCGATCGCTAAATAATAACGAATAGTGACAGTGTCGTAATAGCTGTACGGCTCGTTAAGACTTTGCGACCGATTTTGGTTGTAAAGCAATTGCTTTCAAATCAATGTCGAGACTGCAGACCCAGGTATAATGGAAAATTACTAGGTATGATAAGAGACTTGAGAGACTTTAAAACCAATGTTTCTTGGTGTGTTAAAATAAAAAAACATAAAAACGAGGGATTACCTATTTCGAATTGTTGTTGGGTAACAATTCGAATTAGGTAATCCTATACTATTTCTGTGCTATAAAGCTTTATAGGACAGAAATAGTATAGTATTACCCTGTATGTAGGTAACAGTCGGTCATCCATGCTGCACTCAATGACAATGTTTGATTGTCACGAATTATGATTCATTCTGACAAACTACTACACATTCTGTGACCCGGGTCAACTGCTATAATTTACCGGTCTCGCCCCTTCGCCTCGTCTGTATAATGTGGATAATTTCAGAAGCAGCCCTGAAAACATGAAATAATCAAAAAATTACTAATGGTTATTATGTTGAGGACTGTACTTGGAATGTGGTATTATAAGAATAGTGTGTCTTCCGAATGTGGTTTTATGAGACTGTGGTGTTTTGAGAATATATTATGTGTATTTAAATATATTTGGGACAATTCCACACCATTTACCTATCCCCAAACTAGGATACCCTGTAATATGGGCACTAGATAACGGATAAACATACATAAATACGAATATCACATCCATAACTCGGAAACAAGCATTTCTGCTCATCACACAAATGATTGCGCCTTGCAGGATTCGAACCCGCGACCGTTTGGTGTCGTTCCTAGGGTATCTAGCCACTAGACCAACCGGCCGTCAAATATTGTAAAAATAGAATAGAATAGTAGAATATTGTGGTATCTTGAAAATATAGTGTTTTGCGAACACTATATGATGTTTCAGAAAATGATAATTCAGAGATGAAGTGATCCATTTAGAATTCTATGCAGACAGGTCGATTTTATAATTGGATTAGTTTTTGTTGATGTGAAATTATTGACAGTAGAGTCAAGACGGTTCGAAGTTTTATTTGCAGAGCTGATAATGAATTACATTTGCTTATTATTGATTTCTGGCAAAGTAAAAAGGTTGTTTTTCACAATCTACAAACGAATGCTCTTAGCTGGGCAAGAGCCTTTGCTTTTATAATATTGAACAACGTACGTTTATGAACATAGAATTGTGCCTATAAACATAGCCCAAAGAGCTTTAGCAATTTCGATGATGTCTATGCCTTGGATGAAGATTTTTTCTCAGTGTAAAAATCTGCAAGAAGACTGACTAGTTAGTTGAAAATAGCAACAGTAGGTAGTAAAACTACGAAATAGCTTGGTTAGATTGGTCTGATCTTGAAACAACACTTTATCTCCCCTTCCCTGTATTCAACTCAAACGAAATACATATGCAATTTATACGCAACGAGCCTATTTCCTTGTTAGCTCTAGTAACCGCTTTGTGGTTGTCAAATGGCCTCGACGATAGAAAATGATACCTACTCGAATGCGTCTTGCCAAGCGTGCAAATACATTTATTCATCCATTTTGATCTCATTGCTGGGGTTACCGGTGACAATTAGGTTTAATAACAACTTTTAAGAATGGCTACTTCTAGTTTATTGACTCAGGAGTGTGTTTGTAAAATATGTCAAAGGCCTGGTGGCCTTATCTTTTTATTTTACGTTAGTTCAATTTTGATAAAGGGTTGGTTAACGTGCGTTGTTTATATATTTTATTTTATTTTTATATTTATATTACTTTTTGGCGGAAATAAGCGTTTTTCTTTGTTCATGTTAATGGTTACTAGTAGTATTTGTTCATTTATTAACTCATGCTAAAATTTAAGGTTTTATTATTTCTAGAGTATAGTACCTAATATTAGGTTAACCTGTTACCTTTGATTATATACCTGATTATATACAACTATATAATCAAAGCCTGTTACTAAAAGTTTTGAGCAGGTCCTACGACGAGTAACCACACGTTCTAGATCAAGGTCGGTCCAAAATGCCTCTAATAGCTATTTCGTTCACAACATTATATTCAATAATGTTTCCATGGTGTTTTGTTTGATGCATGCGCAGATAATAACAAAATGTTTACCCGAACATACTCTTCTTATTCCTTAGGCGCTCGATTACTTATGCCACATCTCTTCTATCTTCCAAGATAACATCTCTGAATGTGATTCATTCCGCTGCATTAAATATCTGTGGCATGTCACGCACGAAGACAAATTGTCTGAGTAATGGGGATGACAACTAGGCACCATCTACCATCTCAGTCCGTTGCGCTCCGTTTTCAGCGTTATTGCGTTGGTACATCATATATAATTTTACGTTTTATTGCATGGGTAAATCGGTACTGTGGACAAAAAGTGGGGGACAACGGGAATAGACGCTTGCATCGGTAGGTATACATTGTAGAACTATAGCTATAGGAGTTGAAAGAAGTGAATGATCAGTATCACTATGTGTGTGTATGTATTAAGGCACGATTATATATATAGCCGCTTTTCTCAGGTTGTCTCCACCAGGCCACAGGACATATCGGACACAGGATCATATATATATTCTTATCGGTTCACAGGCCCACATAACAATAACTTATTTATTGTTATATGGGCTGTGGCCTGTGAACCAGTTTAAGATGTCCTGTGGAGACAACCTGAGAAAAGCGGCTGGCAGAAAATGGATGAGGAGAGCTAAAGACCGAGCTCAGTGGCGTGCATTAGGAGAGGCCTACGTCCAGCAGTGGACAAATATAGGCTAATGATAGTAAACGGTTTTATTTGACGAAAAATTGAATAACTTGTAGATAAATCAAATTAAATCCATGTAAGGTCATGTTATATGTACAAAACACGCACTGCTCTGAGCCATTCCTTTCTGTGTATTTTGGTAACGAAATAAGCCTTTGAATAATTGTACAATAACCACGTTCATATTAAATTTAATTTTATTCGTGTTTGGAACTTATTTTAAACAATTATTCCTAAACGCAGGTTGATTTTGACAAACGATACTGTGAAGTTCAACCGCACCATCAACCATTATTTTAGTACTAATCATTCACTCCGATCACGTATTTTCGCAGCTCTTCAAGTATCTTCTAATTGAATGATGTTTCCAACCGTTAGACTAAGATATATCGAGCAGGTGGTTACCCTCAAATGTTTATTTTCGTAGCTATTAAATCGATGAGTTGTATATCAAAGACAACCTTCGTGATGCAGTTGAGGACGTTATCTACACTAATCTACATCTACACTAATATTATAAAGTGGCAAAATTAGTTTTTTTTTTATATTTTTGAATGTCTGTTTGTAAAGGATAATAAACTTCAAAAAAACTGAACCGTTTTTAAAAATACTTTTACCTATAGAAAGCTGTGTACATTATCAGTGAGTAACATAGGCAGTATTTAATTATTTTTTAAATTAAGAGGTCCTTGCTAAAATTGTTACAAGTTTAGGATTGTAGCTCCCTAAACGAATGGAACTATTTTGATGCGTTTTTTAGGGTACCTCAAAAAGAAAAAAGGAACTCTTACATGGACGGACCTAACATATTTTTTTTAGGGGTGGGGCAGAAGTAAATAATTCGATAAGTAGTAGGAATTTAAAAATGATTTAAATTCACCGACGTTAATTCAGTAGTGACCGCGAGGGTTCTGGCTACATCTACCAAAAAAATTGTTATCAAATTTATTTTGTGCTTCCGGAACCCTCTTCCTATGCACACTCATCATTCAGAGGTCGACAAGTCGGTTTTCTGTCATTGTTGACCGCAATCAAATTTTTACTCTTTTAAAGTCCTGAATGACTTATCGATAGTGCCTTTTATGCAAGGCTTTGCAAGTGAAATAGAAAGCGCCTGTTTTATGGCGGTATTAGGGCGGATAATTTAAACTAACGGACTAAATCATTTCCTTCAGTTCGCCACAAATTTTTGCTCCCACATGTTATACCACAGTTCAGCCTCACCAAGAAAACCACTTCATTACCATCATCATCATCAGCCCGTATTGGTCCACTGCTGGACTTAGGAGTCTCCTTGTGAATGGCACTGAGCCCAATCCGTAGAAAATCACTTATCTTTTCAAGTCTAATCAAAGCGTGTGTGTGTGTGTGTGTGTGTAGGCCACACAACTAATCAAAACACATCAGTCATAGGTACACTACACAGGTCAAGTAAAATACTTGTAAAGAGGTACTTACTAAGTAACTATTAGAATAATTACTAAATTAGATTCTACGTGGCTTTCAAACGTATGAATATAGGGCTAGTTATATGAACATATATAAATTAATTTGTAAGTAGGTATATTAAATATATTCATGACAATTCCACACCAAACTAGGATACCCTATACTATGGGTACTAGATAACGGATAAACATTCATATATACGAATATTATAACAACCATGACTCGGAAACAAACATTTCTGCTCATCACACAAATGATTGCACCTTGCAGGATTCGAACCCGCGACCGTCTGATTACGTACCTAGGATCACTAGCCACTAGACCAACCAGGCGGTATTTAACACTACTTGACGGTCCGAGTTTCGACCTTCCACGGTCGCGGTCCGCCTGTTGCTTACCGCTGCTCTAAGCCAACGCAATCAAAAGATACGGTCGTTTATGCCGTATATTTCGACACTCGCAGCGGAATCAAAACCTATAGGGTACTTCCCGTTGACCTAGAATCATGAAATTTGGCAAGAAGCAATGTCTTATAGCACAACTAAAGGGAAAAATCTGAAAACAGTAAAGTAGATACACCACTTTTTTTTTATAAAACTTCTTTACTCGATTCCCGTGATGGACGAAATATTTTCATACCTACAAGTTTGTTCAGAACCCTCGGTGCGCGAGTTCGACTCATACTTAGCCGGGTTTTTTTTCTGTTTGAAAGCTGATGTGATCGACATATTTCTTAGCTATAATGGGGGTCGGGGGTTATATATATGTTTAATTTGTGCTTGTTTATACATGTATAGATTGTTTGGTAGTACCATAAATATATATAACCCTATAGAGATTTAAGGATATCCAGGATTACCTACTTATATGCATATAAGATATGCTCTCACAGGGTTTCTTGGTCTTCTCTTTGTGGGGCGTACTTACGAAGCATTATTAGTCAAAAACTTATTGCCTTTTCCTGTGTGATATTAATTTCTGAATCGGCACTTGAAAAGTCTTCCTTTACAAACTCAAAAAATAGTTTACCCATTTGATAAAATAAAAAACACACACTAATAATAAAAATGCGAAATTACTCTGTCTCTAAGTCTGTTTAACTTTTCACAATCAATCTTGATGAAACTAATTTTGATGAAACCAATGTTGATGAAATAAATTTGAAATAGTGTGCGTCATGAGGAAGGACAAGAGATATTTTTAGTAATATTTACTCCAGAAGGCCGTGGAGACAACTTTTAGGCAAACGTAGTGTAGGATGCCTTGTTGCCAGGTGGAGTAACGATCTGTGAAACGCGGCTGGTAGAAAATGGATGAGGAGAGAGCTCGGTCTTCAGACCGAGCTCAGTGGCGTGTATTAGGAGAGGCCTACGTCCAGCAGTGGACAAGTATAGCCTGATGATGATGACCCCGGAAACATGTCCACGAGGACAAAGCTAGTTTATAATAAACCTTTTGTGTTTGAGCTTGATTATGCATTATTTACATTTTACTGTCAGTATTTATTGACTTCAGGCATAGACAACTACAGGAAAAAATATCCCCTCCATCAAGCTCTCGACATATTATTTTTGCGAGCTCGTCAATGATAAGGAAATTTTAACTTAAAGAGGAAGGTATATCACATGAACCAGTATTAGTCTGAAATGTGGCGGTAAAGATTTATGGCTTTCCGGTATGTGTGTCATGAAATCTATAGGAACCATTTCATGAAATCTAAAGTTCATGAGATTTAGGGTGGAACGGAGCAGTCTGTACTAAGGAATGCTTTTAGCTGTGGATGCGACGCACGTGAGGCAATATTTTGGCTTTGCTAACATGTAGGTATGCCGTTGGTTATATTGTTCATGCATGTTCGGCTCTATGATATCTTGTCAACTGAAATCTAAGACGCAATATTTTGCGTTTTACTGTAGAGCTTTAGCTTTTTCACTTTCTTCAAGAACACTCTATTTATTACTGTATTTTTGTATCGAGTTCTCAATATTTCGTAATAATATCAATGATCACGAGCAGACTGATATTATCTATGATACTGATGAGGATACTGTAATAGTAGGATAGTTTTAAGGACAGACATATCGAAAACTCAAAACAAATAAAATACATGGTAAATGTCCCGTTCCTAATGATAATATTCTATATGTCAAATGTCTTTTTTAAATTAATTATTTTCCTGGTTGGTGATTTATTATTTTCCTATTATATTCTTACTGTATGACTATTTATTTTTATCGTTACTTATTTTATTCATCGTATAAACATCATCATCATCATCATTTCAGCCTTTCGAAGTCCACTGCTGAACATAGCCCTCCCCCAAAGAGCGCCATTACGAGTGATCTTGTGCCACCTCCATCCAACGACTTCCTGCGATGGCTACAATGTCGTCGATCCATCGTGTGGGGGTGTCTCCCTACACTTCGCTTGCTTGTTCGTGGTCGCCATTCGAGAACCTTTATTCCCCAACGGTTGTCGGTTCTATGAACTATATGGCCTGCCCATTGCCACTTCGACTTGCAAACTCTGAGAGCTATGTCGGTAACCTTGGTTCTTCTACGGATTTCCTCGTTACGGATTCTATCACGCAGTGAAACACCAAGCGTTTCACTGCGTGATAGAATTCGTAACGAGGGATAGAGTTCTCTCCATTGCACGCTGCGCAACTTTGAGCTTGTTTATGAGACCAATAGTTAGCGACCACGTCTCAGTGCCATATGTCATCACTGGCAACCCGCACTGATTATAAAATGTTGTCTTGAGGCTCTGCGGTATCAGCAACGAGAAGATATGGCGTAATTTACCGAACGGTGCCCATCCGAGCTGGTTTAACCTCTTCGTTGAAGTTGAATCTACCCAGTCGGATCGTCTAACCTAAGTAGACATAATGATCAACAGCTTCGATTATATCGTTCCCAACATAAACCGGCATGGGTGCGACATGGGCATTTGACCATGGAATTTTGTTTTTTTTCGTCTTACCCATGTTCATTTTAAGACCCACCTGTTGGGAAACAATATTGAGGTCACTGAACATTGTGCTTAGGTCTTCCAGGATTTCCGCCATGATGATTATATCATCAGCAAATCGAAGGTGAGTGATGAATTCGCCATTGATGTTAACACCATGTGTCGTATAAACATGCGTCATTATAATTATATTTCAATGTTTTGACGTGTAAGGAAACTTTTTATTTTCATTTTATTAAGTGACTAGCGACCCGCCTTCGCTTCGCACGGGTAGATAAATCATCATCATCATGTCAGCCCTTAGAAGTCCACTGCTGAATATAGGCCTCCCCCAAAGAGCGCCACGACGAGCGATCTTGTGCCACCTCCATCCACCGACTTCCTGCGATGGCAACAATGTCATCAGTCCATCGTGTAGGGCGTCTCCTCACACTTCGCATGCTTGTTCGTGGCCGCCATTCAAAAACTCCCCAGTGGTTGTCAGTTCTGCGAACTATATGGCCTGCCCATTGCCACTTCAACTTGCAAACTATAAGAACTATGTCGGTAACCTTGCTTCTTCTACGGATTTCCTCATTTCGGATTCTATCACGTAGTGAAACACCAAGCATAGCTCTCTCCATTGCACGCTGCGCCACTCGGAGCTTGTGTATGAGACCAATAGTTAGCGACCACGTCTCAGTGCCGTATGTCATCACTGGCAACACGCTCTGATTATAAACTTTCGTCTTGAGGCTCTGCGGTATCTGCGACGAGAAGATATGGCGTAATTTCCCGAACGCTGCCCATCCGAGTTGGATTCGTCGGTTGACCTCTTTGTTGAAGTTGGATCTACCCAGTTGGATCGCCTGACCTAAGTAGACATAGTGTTCAATAGCTTCGATAATATCGTTCCCAACATAAACCGGCATGGGTACGACATTGGCATTTGACATGATGTTCGTCTTGCCCATGTTCATTCTAAGACCCACCTGTTGGGAAACAATATTGAGGTCACTGAGCATTGTGCTTAGGTCTTCCAGGGTTTCTGCCATGATAACTATATCATCGGCAAATCGAAGGTGAGTGATATATTCACCATTGATGTTAACACCATATCCGTTCCAGTTCAGAAGCTTGAATATATCTTCCAGTGCAGAGGTGAACAGTTTCGGAGAAATAACGTCTCCCTGTCTCACCCCTTTTTGCACCTGGATAGAATTCGTGCTCTGATCCTGAAGACGGACTGTCATGGTGGCCTTGCTGTACAAACACTTCAACACTTCGATGTACCGGTAGTCAATCTGGCTCCGCTGTAATGACTGTAGCACTGCCCAGGTTTCGACTTAATCAAAGGCTTTCTCATAATCTACAAACGCTAGACATAGTGGCCGATTATACTCTTTTCGGTCTTCTGTATAATCTGCCGGAGCGTATGGATGTAGTCTACGGTGCTAAAGCCTTTCCGGAATCCAGCTTGTTCGGGAGGCTGAAAGTCGTCAAACCTACGAGCGAGACGGCTTGTAACTACTCTTGAAAACAGCTTATAGACGTGGCTCAGCAGCAAAATGGGCCTATAATTCTTCAAGAGGGTTTTATCACCTTTCTTAAAGATATATAGAAAGATAAAATTAGTAGGTACTTTATTTGGACAAATAGAACAACAACAATTTCTTATACAAAATGTTTATGTTTATAGGTTTTATACTCACGTACCATTTCGTCTATAGTATTATTCTGTTTAACCCAAGGAGGTTGAATTACATACGTTTACTATTTCGTGTATTATTAGCATAGAGCATTTCCTACGTCAATGATTATTAGATATTCTGTGATGTCGTTTCCATGGCAACGTTCTATATACAAAACCTTAGTTTGTGATCTTACGTAGTAATTATATACTCTTTGGTTTGTGATACAAATTAATCGAGTTTTTTTGCAAAATTATATACCTCGGGTTTCATTATTGCAATTTTCGAAGGGAACTCAAATTGTTTGAAAAATAAAATCCTGCTAGTGTTACTCGCTGATAATTTAGCTTTCTTTATGAGAAATAATTTTTAAAATCGGGTCTGTATTTAAAAATGTTATCCATTACAAACAACCAAACAAACAATCAAATCTTTCCTCTTTATAATATTAGTGTAGATGTAGATGTGGATGTGTCGAACAGGTCGCTCTCCTGATCGTAATCGTCACGCCTGCCCATAACAGTTGCAGTGCCGCTCAGTTTTTTTTTTTTTTTTTTTTGTAATATTTTATCCTTTTCATTTTTAGTGGCTTAAGCAAACATCGGAAAGAATATTTGCCAAACAAAATAGTAGACACTTTAGACTCAAAGCGTTGGTAAATTAAAACCAAGGATAAATAAAACCTACATATATAACAACTTTTGTTGTTGCGTTCCTGTGACTACCTTCCGGCTCCATCGTCAGACCCTGAAAACCACATTAAATCAGAGAACTCACCAAGACCAACAAAATGAGCCCAAACTCGAAGGGGTTCCATCATTTTGTTGTTGAGTTCCTGTGACTACCTTCCGGCTCCATCATCAGACCCTTAATACCACATAAAACCAGACGACGACGACGACGACGACGACGACGACGACGACGACGACGACGACGACGACGACGACGACGACGACGACGACGACGACGACGACGACGACGACGACGACGACGACGACGACGACGACGACGACTACCACTACCACTACCACTACCACTACCACTACCACTACCACTACCACTACCACTACCACTACCACTACCACTACCACCACCACCACCACCACCACCACCACCACCACCACCACCACCACCACCACCACCACCACCACCACCACCACCACCACCACCACCACCACCACCACCACCACCACCACCACCACCACCACCACCACCACCACCACCACCACCACCACTACCACTACCACTACCACTACCACTACCACTACCACTACCACTACCACTACCACTACCACTACCACTACCACTACCACTACCACTACCACTACCACTACCACTACCACTACCACTACCACTACCACTACCACTACCACTACCACTACCACTACCACTACCACTACCACTACCACTACCACTACCACTACCACTACCACTACCACTACCACTACCACTACCACTACCACTACCACTACCACTACCACTACCACTACCACTACCACTACCACTACCACTACCACTACCACTACCACTACCACTACCACTACCACTACCACTACCACTACCACTACCACTACCACTACCACTACCACTACCACTACCACTACCACTACCACTACCACTACCACTACCACTACCACTACCACTACCACTACCACTACCACTACCACTACCACTACCACTACCACTACCACTACCACTACCACTACCACTACCACTACCACTACCACTACCACTACCACTACCACTACCACTACCACTACCACTACCACTACCACTACCACTACTACTACTACTAACACAACAACAATCAGTTCAGAAATCACAAGATATTAGAGAACAAAAACTATAAAACAAATTGATTATCTAATAAAACTACTGAACCAATTTTGATGAAGTTTATATGGGACTTCTCGGAAAGTTCACCCTTTTGAATAAAAAAACAACCATCTAAATCGGTGTAGAAATCTTAGAGATAAACACATAATAAAGCAATATAAACACAAAATCGAATGGATTTACTCAACAAAACTATTTATTCTCGAAAAACTGCTTAACCAATTTTGATACAATTTATATGGGACCATTTGGAAAGTATACCCTTTCAGACAAAAAAATGTTTTTTTAAATCGGTCTGCTATTGACTTGAATTGAATTGAATAACCGTCCCCTTTTGTGAAGTCGATTAAAAACTACAATACAATGGGAGGACAAATTGCTAAAAGGTGATCTCCTCCAGTCACCCTAAGGATGGAGGGAAAATATAGGTAACAGAGCGAGAAAGGTCGGGTGTCGTCTTCGCCTTGGCGAGTACGATCTAATGTCAAAATATTATGGCTGATGATCTCATTTTTGTTTTAATATAAATCGCGGTTTGGCTCCGAAATATTCCTGCCGTAAATCAAATGAATGTTTATTTTGATTCTAACTCACAATCCTGGTGCTAATTTGTAGGGTTGGCAATGAAAACAAATCATAGTAAGAACAAGGTTACGGCCGGTTCGATAGCCGACACTGGGTCACTTTCGGACAAGTTTAGATTGGAGAATATTTGTGAGGTGATCACAGGCTAAATATATGAAAACAATATGATTATATTTTGGATATACATATAATACAATTAATGATAGAAACAAATCGTAGCAACTAGGAACAAGGTTACGGCCGGCCGGCGCCGACGCCGGTTTATTAACCCTTTCTATGATGCACGTCGTCCTTAGCTAACCAATTTTCATCACAGTCGTTGGCATTTTAATAAATACACACAGACAGCCATGTTATTTTATTTATGAGAATTACGAAAACGAATCGTATTAGACTCGCGGAAATTTTTCAAAACTATTCCACAATTTATATGAAACGTAACAGCTTCAACAAACAGGGCCATTTTAATTTAATCATTACAGTTTGTCAATTAATCAGTGATTTACTGAAGGTTTCTACCACAAATATTAAGTGTACTGACTTGTTTGATAGGTTATACTTCGTTTAGAAGGTGTTCTTGTTCCACATCGAAATTATTTTGAATCCTGGATCTCGGCCTAACTGCATGTCAAGGAATCTGATGAGACGTGTAATTGCTACACAGACAGAGATAAAAGTAGTATTGATGTCTGGTTTGGCCAAGATCGTCGATGTGGCCAATATACATTCTCGTAGTTGGTAGATAATATGTAATAAGTATGTACCTAAATTGTAAAAGTGCGTTGCATTGAGTCCTTTTTAAGTATAGTAGGAAAGAGTAAATTATCTCAACACTGTTACACAACATATTAAGGAAATATTGTGACACCATTCTCTTCAATAAATAATAGTTTAAAAAAACAAAAAAATCGTAGGGTGCATGGGTTAATACTTATAAATATTTCATTGACATATATGAGAAGAAGGATTATCATTTCGATAATATCTTAAAAAGCACCCCACGCTTTTTTTTTAAATGAAACATTTTTTTCTTATTTACACTATTAAAATTTATTTTCTAGTTTTTAGTTTGGCTTTCTATATAAAGCGTGTTTTTTAGTTTTTTTAAACTATTATTTATTTTCTACTTTTTTTGTATGTATTTTTTTCGAATTATTGCATTGTCATCGGTCTTTGACAGGTGTGCAAAATTTGAATGAAATCTGACCGTTTAAAGTGGGTCAAAATAGCGTCCAAAGGAGTCGGTTACAAACATACAAACATACAAGTGAAGCTAATATAAAGCGTATAAAATGGGATAGGCCTCCTCTGTTAAATAAAAATAAAAGGCTAAGTGACATAGACATAGGGTTCCGTAGCCAGAACCCTGAGCTGCCCAAGTGTGAAAACCGCATTGCAATCTATCAAGTGGTTTGTACGTTATATATTTTCATAGGAAAACTTTCAACAGCCAACATCATTGTATGCTTAAACTATTTCATATACTAGCTTTCGCCTGTGACTTCGTCCGCGCGGACTACAGTTTATCGCGAAAAAAGCATCCTGCTCTTCCAGGATATTAAAAACCAATGCGAAAGCATAACACTAACGTATTGTATTCTTCTTTGGCACCAACGCTCTTGATGCTTTTTCACAGACTTGTTATTATTTCGTTTCCATGGCAACCGTTTCTTACAGCGAGTTTATCTACATTTTCAGTTTTTCCATGGAAACTTAAAAAAAACCGGGAGTAAAAGTTCTATGTTTTATTCTGGGGTATAAGCTATCTGCATTCTAAATTTCATCCAAATCCGTCGAGCCGTTATCGCGTTATAACTCCCCAAATAAACAAATAAAACAACGTTTCACTTTTATATATTGGTGTGGATAAGCCTTTTTTTTTCTTTTTTTTAGATAGTCGTATTCTGTTTTTCTATAACTGACCTCTACAGAGTCACCAAAACAGTGGGACGGGCGCAAAAGCGTTCCGCCGCAATTTAAGTTTTGGCCACTTGCTCAAGGGCATCCACGGGGTACGAGCCTCGGCTTGGACAGTAGCCATTGATTACTTGGAGTATCGAACTAAACACCCCTGGATCTCTACTGTTAGGTAGTGATCGAGGGGGCCCTGATGAAACGGCTGGAGCCCTTTGAATTAATTGCATAACTGACCACCGATTCGGGATACACCTTCGAGAAGTATCGGCAAGAAACTCGAAGGCGAATAAAATTGACTTTAATTACGGGACCTTCGACCTCGCCGGCGAGGTCAGTGTCTGTGTCTAATTGTGTTGAAAGATAGTGAAGATGGATTGGACGAATCTATCGCTAATCTGCCTGCACTGCGGCAGCGATTTCATCGTCCGGATCGCTCAAGATGGCGTCTACAGAGGGGTCGTGCATCTGTTGTCGCGTCTGTCGAGTAGTCAGAGGCCTGAACTACAAGAGGGTTAGGGTGACGGGGTGCCGCGTCAAAGTAGCGGCGAGAGGCATTTTTCATGTATTGAACGATCGAGGGAAGCTCGAGATCACTGTGCAGGTCGATGTTCCTCTGATACAAGGGGGCATCTACTGCACAGCGGACGAATTTATTTTGTAAAGTCTATTTTGAAAATTCATACATGTGCCAAATTTCAACTTTGTAGTGTTAAGTTTCTGTTTCTCGCTGTTATAGCATCCACCAGTTCCCCGTAACACCGACATTTCATGTACGGTAGCAAATAGCATCATCACTAAATAAAATAAAAAAGTTATTTTTATATTCCTATTTAGCGGTTATCAATATCAGTAGGTAATGGTATTATGCCAAATAACAACCTTGTTTTGTTAATAGTGTCTGAGTAACATGGCTGTGACATACAGACGGACGGACCGACGGACAGACGGACATGACCGTCGTCCTACGGGGACGTAAGGGTTCCTTGTTTGACTAGGGAGCCCTAAAAACTGATTGCTGATAATTATACATTACATTATGCGATGTCCGACACAACTTGACCTTTTGGATTTCCCAAAAACCAAGTTAATTTCTTAATTTATTGGGTTTCTGCTCGACGAAGAGAAGTAATAAAGTATACAGAATAATTTATGCCATTTAGAAATGCCCTTTGTAGCCGGTTAATATTCTGTTTCCATTCATAAAAATAATAACCAGTTTCAGAATTTCTTTAGATAGGTGTATTGGTGTAGGTACCTACCTATTTAATAATCTTCTATATAGGCATCCATACCAACATAAAAAAGTGAAACGTTGTCTGTTTGTTTGTTTGGGGAGCATTCACGCGATAAGGACTGGACCGATTTTGATGAAATTTGAAATGGAGATAGCTTTTACCCTGGAATAAAACGTGGGATACTTTTTATCCCGCAAAATTTGTAAGTTTTCACGGGCAAACTGGGAAATGTTGATTACTCGCTGTAAGGAACGGTTTCCATGGAAACGAAATAACAAGTCTGTCAATAAACATCAAGAGAGGTGCTGTACCTACTTTTGCTTTGGTTTTTAATGTCCTAGAAGAACATAGGATGCTTTTTTTCGCGATAAACTGTAGACCGCGCGGACGAAGTCGCGGGCGGGAAAGTTTTATATTGGCTATCTTTTTACCTCTATACTGGATGGATTTTTAAAATGGGGTAGTAACCGTTACAGCTATAGGAAAACGATCTTAGGAGACTTCCGTAACTTTTAAAGATACGTAGATAAGTAAGTATAATTATATTCCAAGCACAGAATTTAAATAACAAAATGAGCCATTTACACAAAATCTTTTTAACCGAGTTCATTGTTATATTGTTAAAAATGCGTTATATTCATATATGTGTGTTAGTCTATATGCGTATCTGAACAAACATACCAAATATTGAAAATGTATGACTGTATGTATGATCCCCCTCAATATACCTGAATTATAGCTAAAAACCATCTCAATCATATCAGCTTTCAAACAGAAAAACCGCATCAAAATCGGTCCATTCATTTGGGAGCCACTGTCAGAGACATATACACCCTAAACTTATAACATAACATACCTTTCGTCAGGGGTTAATAATTAAAAAATCGTTTGAATATGTAGGTAATTTTCATAGATTACTTTCGCAGGTTGTTTGTTACCAGGTTGGTAAACATGCTAAGGCTAGAATGCGGCTGGGTCTCAAGGGCCGATGCCCCCCTCTCCCCCCACCCCTCGCCCGATGTTGAAATGAAATAAAATAAGCTGTGTGCGAGGTATTAAAGTTTTTATTTTTATTTGAAAGGCCCATGTATGCCATTATAGTGAAATCTATGTTTTAAGGTTTATTTAAATAATAGGTAATACATGCACTGGTTAAAAACCTTTAAAAACTAGTCAAAAATAGACAAACTTACGTAAACATAAAACTTTGGCTCTTAATTTTATCACGAAAGTCACGGACCCCATATTCTTGGAAGATCAGCCTTGAATGTAACATTACCAATAAATAAAGTTAGGTACTTACAAACTTTCTTTAATGTAAGTTCATGATAAGGTTCACTTTCAAAGGAAATGTAAATCGAAGGAAGTAGAGAGTTCCATCCCATTAATAGACTCAGATATGTATTGACGTCTGATGACGAGCTAAATAAAGTCGACGGCAAGAGACTCTACGCTGCGGTAATAATACCCAATCAGTCCTAGAAAACAATTATTACAGACTTTATTGGGACCGAAACAATCACCGATAAAAACTATATACTACAATAGATATGACTGTTCTAGTCAAAACCAATAAATCTGCGTATCATTAAGAGATTGCAATATGCAATACTCACAATCTACAAACAACTCATACAGAAAAAATAGCGAAGTACATAGGGTTTAGTCGACATTGAGACCTTCAATAGAATTGCATTGATTCTGAAGATTCTAGAACAATGAGTGAATTTGAAGATGCTTTCAATATGATTGCGATTTCAAATGAAATTGATGGCAATGAACCCAAGACGGTACAGGAATCTGAGCAATGGAAGTCTGCTATGGACGATGAGTATAAATATTTTATTGATAATAAATGTTGGACACTTGTTGACGAGCCAAAGGACAAAAACCTGTCAAGTGCAAGTGGATATTTAAGAAGAAAAGAAGTTTAAACGATGAACTTTTGCAATACAAAGCAAGATTAGTTGCAAAAGGATATACTCAAAAGTTTGGTATCGATTACCAACAAACATTTTCACCAGTTGTGAGATATTCAACGATTCGAATGCTACTGGCTTTGGCGCTGAATATGATATGGAAATAGATCATATGAATGTCAAAACTGCATTCTTAAATGGAGAGTTGAAAGATGAAGTTTATATGGAAATCCCTGAAGGATTGAAGCAAGACAAAAACAAAGTGAATCGTTTACAAAAAGCTGTTTATGGATTAAAAAAAGCGCCTAAATTTTGGAACGAAAAAATCAACTCTGTTTTGACCGAGAAACTTAAATTTAATAGACTGACGTCAGAACCATGCGTCTACATACGGTAAAGAGGGGGAAAGATGGTATTCATAGCCCTTTATGTAGATGATATAATGCTTTTCACCAATTCAAATATTGACAAGAGAAAGATTAAAGAAAAACTCATGAAAGAGTTTGTGATGAAGGACCTTGGTCCTGTTCGCCACATCTTAGGTATGCGAGTCGAGAAACATGGAAACAAGATTGTTTTGGATCAATCTAGTTACTTGAAAAAGGTACTTGAGCGGTTTTAAATGGCAGAATGTAAGCCAGCTCCTACACCCATGGAAGTTGGACTAAAGCTAACTAAAAGTGAACAGAAGAATGAGAAACTAGAGTACAGGAATCTGATTGGATGCTTAATGTATTTAGTTGTGTGTACTCGCCCTGATATTGCTCATGCTGTTGAAGTATTGAGTCAATTTAACAATTGTTATTCAGAGGAACACTGGAAGGCTGCGAAACGAGTCTAGAGATATTTGAAAGGCACTATGGAGTACCAAATTACTTACGAGAAGACAGGAATAGATGTCACTGGGATGCAGATGCAGATTTTTCTGGGTGTATTATTGACAGGAGGTCATATACCGGATATATTTTCAAGATTGGTAAGAATTTGGTTTCATGGGAAAGTCGTAAACAACGCACTGTTGCGTTATCCAGTGCAGAAGCTGAATATATGGCTATGTCAGACGCCGCGAAGAAGGCTTTGTTTATAAAGAATTTCTTGGAAGAATGCTTAGGTCAATTGAGTGTGATCACGTTATACAACGATAATCAATCTGCAAAGAAAATATCAGAGAATACAATGTATTCTGGACGCACTAAGCACATTGATGTTAGACATCATTTTATACGAGAAATTGTAAACAGTGGTACACTTAAGATTAGGTATCTTCCTACGACTGAGATGTTAGCCGATATACTTACCAAGCCTTTAAGTAAGGATGTGTTTAATAAGTTTCTTTTAGGCTTGATTTGTAAGTAGTAACTACCTCCAATATATGGGGGTGTGTTGGAATGTAAACTTGTTGCTAAGCTACTCAAAAATAACAAGGTGTCAATAAAACTAAAATAAAGAACTAAGACGCAAATAATTTATGAATTTTTATATCAAGGACACTTTAGAAAAAACCGAGCTTAAAATTTTCTCGCGGATTTACATAATTATATATTTATTTTTTTAAGTACTGTTTTCTGTTTTTTCTTTATAAGACAGACGGATGCACGGATGGACGGACGGACAAACAGACAGATGGAAACACAGACTACCATAGCTTCTTCTATTGAAACTTATTGGTAAACGAACAATTAAAAACCTCGTTACAAATCCTTTCCTAATCCAACCCGTTCGTGTACTCTAGAAACAGAAATAAAAGAAGGGAAAACAAACAGTTCCATTCGAAATGAACGGAAATAATTACGAACGTACGTTTGATCTCGCAAAATAAACCGACTGCGAGGGAGCATGTATCATTTTTATCGTTTCAAACATTTATAATTGCTTTCATTGCTTCTAGGAAGTCTTTTTTCGGGCTTTACGAGGATCGGTTATGTCTACATCCGTGATCTATTTGGCGTGAACAGCCGTGCGAGTTGGTTTACCTTCTTTGTTTGTTTATGAGCTTCTAATAATGAGATCCTTATATAGTGCTGGCTGTGCCCGCGGCTTTGCCTGCGTTTTTTTTATGAATGATATATGCTGTTGGTCTGTAACTGACCTCTACAGCGTCACAGGGCGGTGGGGTGGGCGCGAAAGCGCTCCGCCACAATGCGTGACGCAGAAAGCGCACGCCAAAGTTAAGTTTTAGCAACTTGCTCTAGGGCACCCAGGGGGTACGAACCTCGGCTTGGACATTTGCCAGTGATTAAGGGGGGTCTGATTAAACACCCCTGGATCGCTACTTTTGATAGTGATCGAGGGGGCTCTGATAAATGGCTGGAGCCCTTTGAATTATTTGCATAACTGACCACCGATTTGGAGTACACCTTCGAGAAGAATCGGCAAGAAACTCGAAGGCTTATCAACTTTAATTGCGGGACCTTTGACCTCGCCGGCGAGGTCAGTGTCTGTGTCTAAGTGTGTTGTCAAATGGTGAGGACGGGTTGGACGACTCTGTCGCTGCCTTCAGTGCGGCAGTGATTTTGTCGTCCGGATCGCTAAGATGTCTCTAGGACGTCTACGGTTGGGACCTGCGTGGTCATTCTCTGGGTTAAAAGTAACCCATTCCAGGACCAAAAGTACATATAAAGAACAAAATACCAAATTTCGTTCAGCCGTCACGCTCGACTTCTAATCATCGCATTAATAAGTTTTTTAAAGACCAATCCTTTTTTTTATATTATCTGCTTGTATAGAGTGTTTGTTTCTAAATGCTTTATTATAGGTAAGTACTAGCTGTACCCGCAGCTACGCACGCGTGGTTATTTCTCTTGGTTAAAGTACCTACTATATGTGCTATTCCCGGAACTAAAACACCAATAAACAAAAATTTGATCAAAATTTCTGCAGCCGTCATAAAGATTTTTATCGATTGCTACGCTTCTACTCTCAGATAAATTATAACCTACTCATCGGATTGAGATACCAAGTACACCAGTTTTTATGTCATACCCAAAGCTGAGTTGTAAAACTGAGTTCATATACCTTTGCTCTGTGATTCACAAACAATTGCTTCAACTGGACTTAGCTACAATTGTACAACAACCAGAATACAAGACGAGTAAACTAGAGCAAGAAAGCCAAAACTTTCCATGTCGATTCCATTAACGTAAATTCATCAAACTGCGTTAGTTAACAACTGATTCCCCCATCACCATTCCATCACCGTACGACTAGCTAGACGGTCGGCAAAGCGCCACCCTTATATGGTTGAGATACCTCGCATCGCTTAAGAACGAAGCGTTACGCTTCTTCATTTATTATAAGAACTGCAAAGGAGTGGAATGCCCTGCCCTCGTCAGTGTTTCCTGTATAATATAACCCAGGTGTGTTCATGTCAAGAGTAAATAAATATCTACTAAGCAAGCGACTACCACTCCATCACTACATTACTACCTTCGACTACACCATCGTTTCCTTCAGGTGAGATCGTGGTCAAACGATTACCTAGTACGTAATAAAAAGAAAAAAAGATGCTAGAAGTTACAACAATTTCTCGCTAAGAGCAATGATAACCAAACCTCAATGCGCCCAAGAAAATTCCGCCCAAGAAATTCCCGCTCATAGTTTCCCTCCATTCCATTACTTCAGCCAGTTCGCGTATAACCGCCTAGACGAGCGGACGTGTGTCTCTCTGCGGCAAACTTCACGTTTCGACTACAAGTAAAGTTTCGTATTTGGTTCCCTTTTGACATTTTTGCGGGATTTCGATAATTTGTGAAATAAACGAGACCAAATTTTAGTAGGCAAATGCAACTGTATTGTAAAACAAATTAATTTAATTTAATTTGTTGGATTTTGAAAGGAAATAGTTTTGTGTTCAGTTCTTTGAGTGCTTGTAATTATTATGAGTGAGTTTTAATTGTATTGTGTTTGAAATGAAAATGGCTGATACCGATGATGAAAATATTGAAGGTACGTAGTACGTAGGACATCTTTTTAGTAATAATTGGTTATTTTCAGAATTAATCTAAACTAGTTTCGTTGGTTTTAGAATTTTGTACCTATTACTTTTGTTGGTTGGATTAAAAACTGACAATTGCCTAATTATTCTGCAGATAAACAAAGTTATAAGAAGGTGTCGCGAGCGGTCGTTGAGCGGTAACTGTGGTTACCGTTACACTTTATATAAACCGGTTATGCACGAGTCTTCTTTGAGCCTCTAGGTAACATACTCAATTAGAATTATCTACATATTTATATGTTATAGTTATTAGCTTATCAAAATTTTTCAAATCGTGAGTGATTCGAACCCCCGACAAACACGAACTACCTACTTACTAAACTAACGAGTTTCCGTTACACTCATGTCAGAATATATATACCTACTATCTAGGTATTATTGCGTCCTCTTGATAAACAATATTGTACATCATAATCTGACTCATCCATCTGTGATGATGACATTGCTATCATTTCAATTTTGGTGTATTTATTATCTTCGGGGTTTTATTGAGAAACCCAAAAGAGATTATGTAGGTTCCCGTCAATGGGCCACTTGACTGACAACAGTAACTACTGATTTAACTATGTACCTACATTTTTATGTTTTTCACATGATGAAGACTCACAGGTTCAGAGGAGGAGGAGAGGAGAACGCCGGTTTTGTTTGTCTGATCGTCGGTGGTTCAAATCCCTACGACTTGGATAACTTTATACCTGTCAGTTCTTATGCACACTCCATATAGTGCATGCAATCTATGGAATACCGACAGGCTTGCGACCTCACGTCGATGCGCCGGACTTTGAAACTTATTTTTAATGTTTTATATTTAACTAGCCCGCGGCTTTGCAAGCGTGCTAAATTCTCTAAGTTAAATAAAATTATTCTATGTGCTATTCCAAGACCTAAAAAACAATATACCATCATTTCAAAAAATCCAAATTCCTTTAGCCGTCTTAAAGTTTTATCGATTGCTCGGCTTCTACTCATCGGATTAAGATAAAAGTACCCAAATTTTTAAGTCAAACCACAGAATAAACTATAGTACAATATCAAACCCTAAGCTATCCAAGAGTGAAAACCGCATCGCAATCGATCCAATAGTTTTTACGAATGCGTGAACAAACATACAGACAGACCGACACGATTTAAAAAAAAAGGTTATATTATTGTTCGGTAGCCTATTTTTAGTAACCTAGCCCTTTTTTTTTAATTTTCTTCATTTTACAGAAATTTTGTACTTAAAGTTTTATTAAAGTATAGATGTTCGTTTGTCAACACTTGATCTACTAAATATGGGATCAACGTTAATTTTGGACGAAGCCAATATTTGAGGGAAGGGCCACGTTGTATGACATTTATACAAATATCGGAGATGGAACACAATCGACTGAGTTTCATGTGTGAAATAAACATTTCACGAAATTAAATTAAATTAATTTCAATTTATTGCTATTATTTTAGCGTGGCTAGTGTGGCATAGTTGGTGCTCCCTGCATATGCGTAGAGGTTTAATTTCACGTGCTAACGACATTGGAATAAACGTAATAACTTTACTTATGTATTCGTATGTTAAGTAATGGAGTGTAACCGACCACTGCGATAATTCGATTCTAATTGTTTGGTTTGACACCTAATATAAATTAACTCTATCTATATCTATCTAGTAGCTGTGCCCGCGGCTTTGCCCGTGTGGTCATTTCTCTGGCTTATAAGTGTTAATCCAGAACCAAAAGTACCTACAAACACAGAATAAACTATACCTAATGTACAAAATACCAAATTTCGGTCAGCCGTTTTTCGTTTTTATCGTTCGGATTAAGATACCAAGTACACCAGTTTTTAAGTCAAACCTTAAGTTAGGTATCTAACAGTGAAAACCGCACAAAATTAGCACCTTTTTTTAAGTCGTGTCTGTCTGTCTGTTCGCGCGTCACGTAAATTCAAATGGACCGATTGCGATGCGGTTTTCACTGTTGGATAGCTAAGGTTTTGACATAAAAACTGGTGCACTTGGTTTGATGAGTAGAAGCCGAGCAATCTATAAAACCTATTTGACGGATCAACAAATTTTGATTAAATTTAGTATATTGTACTTTTGGTTCTAGAATAACACATATATTACTTTTAACCTACTTTTAACCCAGAGAAATGACACGCAGGCAATGCCGTGGGCACCAGCTAGTAATCTATATTTTCTTGTGGTGAATATTTGTTCAAATTCAAACGGGAATCATGCTTGTCACAGAATAAATAATAGTACTGATTGGTGTCAAAAGTCATTTTGCAGCGGCGAAAAGAATTTTCCCAAAAAACTCCCTATACATACTAGGTATTTTTCTCAAAATTAATCCCAAAGTGTTGATCCTACACCAAACACTTTAACATTGAAAGAAGAAAAAAAACGCTCCTTTTTCTCTACCTTATTATGATGCTGTGGAAAGGAGTATACAATTGCAATGAACTGCCAAAAATACTGCGAGGAAAAAACCTAGTATTTTAATTTTTACCATTATTTTTCAAATAAAATATAATATAAATATATTTGGGACAATTCACACCAATTACCTACCCAGACTAGGATACCCTGTACTATGGGCACTAGATAACGGATAAACACACATAGATACGAATAATACATCCATGACTCGGAAACAAACATTTCTGCTCATCACACAAATGATTTCTCCTTGCGGGATTCGAACCCACGACCGTTTGATTTCGTAGTAGGGTCTCTAGCCACTAGACCAACCGGGCGTCAAATCTTCATTGTACCAGGGCGGTCGCACTCCGCAACAAGTACAAATAAATTCGGGGACCCAATATTCGGGTCCGTTCAGTCGAGTGTCAAGCGTACGCTCGATGAGTCGCGCGCCTTGTACTTAGCGATAGAGCACCTACTTACGTAAAGTTATTGACAAACTTTATTCGTGTTTTAATTATGAGTACCAAGAAGAAAGCTAGAAAGTACTGCATAGCATTCGGCTGTTTGAATAGTGATAGAAATGACGAATTGTCATTCTTTACGTTTCCAAAGGATATTGAAAGGTAATAAATTGTAATACCTATAATAGGTCCTAGTTATGTAGTTAGATATTGATATTTTTTTATTACGTAGGTTCCTATAGTTTTATGTTATTTCATTTGTGTTCCATACCGAAGCTACGCATATTTAAGGTTTTTCCGCGCAGAAATAAAGTCGTTTATTAAATCGATCAACGTAATTTTATAATTGATTATAGTAGGTATTGTTGATCGGAAAATGAATTACTGTGCTGACTTAGTAACTAGCCTACAACTAATTAGGAATTTATATAATATATGTCTCGTATAATACCTACCTCCTTTTAATACCTTTTATTACGTAGGTAGCAATTTATTTTTCACTTATTAAAAAGCATGGAATTCAGACAGGCACCTTTATTCATCAAAGTGCAATACCTATAGGATATAATCATAATCAACCAACGTAGGTAGGTATCTCACTAAAGTTATCGGCGGTCTGAAAACGGGATAGGTAGGTAGTAAAAATGAGGTAGTAGGTCTATTCTGATAAGAATGTCATTGTATGTAATAGAACTATTTTAATTTATAACAATAAGTAATAACATAATACATTATTACTTATTTATTCTGTTACAATATCTAAGTCATAACATATCACAGAATAATTAGTACTACAATTACCAAGTCATATCTTAATACAACCCTACCGAGCGAAAAAGGGACAGAGCGATTCTGAAACGGTTAGAGCAATGGAAGTTCTAGCGCGTTGTGATACGGTGCGTTCTAGCCTGCACGCGGTGGGCGAGCGCCTTCTAGGTAAATATAATTGAAAGCTCGCAGCGCCGTGCGAGATAAATTGCACTTTATAGCGTTGTAGCGAGAGTCACTATTTATTTAAATGACTTTACTCAGTTAGCTTTCTGTACTTGTACTATTATTTATTCTGTGATTGTACAGACTTTTTTAGTAGTCTGGGGGGGGGGGGGGGGATGCAGTTGCGCGCCCTGGCTTTACACTATTTGATTATTGTTTGACAATCCTTGAGACGTCGAATCCAGCTATGTATTGAAAACAACGGTCATCATTTTGAACAATTAATCAGTTATAATTTAACTATTTTCTTTAAAAATGAGCTCTTTCCTTAAGTTTGCCGTATGTCATTTCTTCCCAGAATTCAATCCTTATTAGCGACACTATCGAATGGTGTGTTAATACAAAAATCACCCTGTATACCTAACTTATGTAAAAAAGGTAAGGTTGAGGGAAAAGTAATTGAATGAATAAAAAATTAAGGTCTAGGCTCAAATCTACCATACTCGTAGCATCGCATCGATGCTAGCTCTCAAAAGGATTTTTTTATTAAAATAGTGTCCTAGGTGAAGCCAGAGGCATACGTACTTTAACCAAACGACCGCGCGACCTCTGTCGAAGCATTTTGTATATAACAGGCATATAGGTTCAAAAACAAAAACCAGACTACAGTCGGGTAAAAAATTGCCTATGATACCTACTCTATACATTAAGCAGAATAGATTGATACCTCGTCTGTTAAAATCGAATCAATAGGGGCGACGCTATGGTGGAACATCCACATACCCACATACATACATAGACTGTTAAACTCATTACCCTTCCCTTGCTTTGCTGTAGTTGGATAAAAATAAGTGTCGGCGCCAGCCAAAGTGACGACGTCAACGTGCCTATAATTATTACGTCCCACACTATAGAAAAATATTATCTCGTAAATTCAGCATCTCACCAAATTCTGAAATGAAAAATGTAAAGATTATTTTCAGTCTACAATTCATCGTAATGAATTCGTACAATTTCTTTGAAGGATATGAATTTTGGCTTCAATAATAATATTATAATGCACACCTACTCTGTCTGTCTGTTTGATATCTTTTCAAAACTAAACGTCTGACTGAATCAATCTTGATGAAATTTACAAGGAAGTAGTGTGGAAGGACGTCAAGGACAAAGGCTGTTTATAAAACCCCGAAAAATTTCCACTTGTGCTAAGCCGCGGGGTATAGCCAGTTTATTTATAAATAAAGATATAATTTATCCTATGTACGTCATGTAAGTTTATAATGTAATTATGTAGATATAATAAATAACAGTCTTTAATTTTGTTTATGACAGCTTTTGATTCCTCCGGGACGGTCTACTCGTATATCTGCGGAGCATTTTCACTATTTATTTTTTCAGTTTCATTTATTTTTACGTCAGACTACCTAACCAAACTTTTCACCCGACTACGGCGAATCAGGGTAAGGGTAATGAAGTTACAGTCTATGTATGTATGTATGTAAATGTGGATGTTCAACTATAGCGTCGCCCCTATTGATCCGATTTTGACAAACGAGGTGTCAATCGATTTGTATTCAGGTATAGAATGTCATAGGCAAATTTTTACCCGACTACTGCGAAGTAAAAGAAGGATTATGTGTTCAAACTAAAAAAAACGTCCCATTTTAACAAGCGAAGTATCAATCGATTCGTCTTCATCGCAAGTGTGTCTTAGGCTATTATTTACCCGACCGTAGTCGGGTTTTAGTTTAAGAACTTATGTCTTGTTACATGAAAGCAAAGGAAATCATAGGAAAGTCAGCAATGGTGACGCCAGGGGGCAACATCCTGACTTATTCAGCACCAACCGAATCACTTGAACATAATATCTAGATTGTCATGTTCAGGGAATACAAGTGAATCCAAAAACCATACAATGTAAGTAACCCGTATTACTTGTATTGTAGTTTTACTTAGATTGTACAAACTCAAAATTCTAACAATATATAGACAACATAATCGTAGTATTTTTACAAGTCAAAATTTAACATGAACAACAATAATAAGCTTTATTATAAATACTTAGACAATTTCTATTAAGTAAACTAAATGTTCTACACTTTGAGTTTGAAAAGGAAATTTCAATATCATATGTCGATTCGGATCGCATAGGATATGTTTTTTTTTCTTATTCTACCGATATGATTCGGAAAGAGAAAACAAATAGGTATTTAATTTAGCATCAGGCGTGCTGAGCCCATCACTATGTAAGCAAGAAGGACGCTTATGTTAATTGGTCATAGAAATGATGCCTAACTAGTCTTGTGACATTTTGGAGAAACCATTCAAGTAAATTTTATACGTTAACTTGTCTTTTCCTGTTGCCTTCGGATCAATATATCTGACGCCTACTCTTTTCAAAACTGAATGTTATATACCTTCTACGATGAAATGGGCCGACCCTCAAAATAAACCTAAGTTTTAATGTGAGCGATGGTGTGCTTGTTTGACGTATCGACTACACAAGAGAAAGCTCAAAATGAACGTTCTCTTGTGTACTCTGAGGTATTCTCAAATGTGATATTGGCTATGGATACTGTATAATTGTCAAACACATTGAAATGGTTTTTTTTAGGGGACTGGGATAGTTATCGTATATAAAAAATTGAACTACTGGTATTTATAAATGTTATAATATACCCATTAAATTTTATGCTTGTTGACGGAAACTGGTTCTGGAACGTTGTAGGATTTTCTCAAAAAAAAAAAAAAACAACACCTACCAAATAACACCTGTGTTATTCTCTTTATCACATTAAAAATAATATATCCAATAGATTTATAATTTATTGTTACCTAATAAAATAAAAATTAACAAATTACAGGAGGCGCTCGGTAATCCGCCCACCCGTCCCTTCTCCCCCCTCCCCCGTATGCCAGCCGGATTTCTAGAAGTGCCATCGGACTACTGGGCTTGCCGTATTAGCGAGCGCCTACTGTATGTTTGGTTGACAAAGTCTTTTAGTACATAATATATGTACTAATATAATATTTTTCGCAGCTCTTTAACAGTCACATTTAAATATATAATAATAACAATAGTAGCTTACTTCTGCCAAACTATGTCAGCAAAATGATAAATGGAAAATTTTTAATTAAGTAAAATATTTACAACCCACGCTAACCAACCCTTATCCAAATTGAAATAACGTAAATTTTTTTTTTTTAGAAACCTTGAAATCTAAAAAAGACACGCCCGCCCTGTCAAAGAAGAACTTATGCCAATACATTATGTACTGTTGGAATGTGCTTATCAAGGCCTTCAATTTGATACCCGTATTGAAATTTGAAGTTTTTTTTCGCATTTAAAATGGAGCCATACTGCATAATAAACTGTACAAACAAGATAATTAAAAAAAAAACTAGTTTACTTACATAAAATTAGGCTCCTGAATATAAAATTTATAAGAACATAATTATTATATATTTTTATATAACATTTGTTTATCTGTCTGTTTGTCTGTAATACAGATCAAAAAATATGTTTGTTTGCTCATTCCGTAAAAACTACTAAACCGATTGCGATTCGGTTTTCACTGTTGGATATCTTATTGTTTGACTTAAAAACTGCGGTACTTGGTATCTTAATCCGATGATTAGATGCCGGGTAATCGTTAAAAAGCAATTTGACGGCTGAACGAATTCTGAGGAAATGTAGTATATTGTACTTTATAGTTTTTTTGTTTTTTTATTACGTTGAATGACGAGACGGGCAGGTCGCTCGCCTGATGGTAAGCATCACGCCTGTCCATAACAGTTGCAGTGCAAACAAAGTCTTGCGCGTCACTGCACTGCGCTCGTCACCCTGAGACATTGGTTGTTAAGTCTCATTGCCCAGTAATTTCGCTGGAAACATTGACCTTCAAACCGAAACACAGAAATGTTTACACACTACTGCTTGGCGGTTGAATATCTGACAAAGGTGTGGTACTTCCCCAGGCGGACGCTTGCGTAAGAGGCCTACCACTACACAATTTACTTACTACTACTTTACTTACTTGATACTTTTCGTCCTGGAATAACACGTATGGGCTACTTTTGAATGAAATGACCACGCGGGCAAAGCCTCGGGCATGGCTAGTATCATAATATGGTGGAAATAAGCTTCAATTACAAATGATTTTGGAATTACGTTTGTATGGACAGTTCACCCTCCGCTGAGGCGCTGACCAAATTATATATTTTTTTAATTAGTACTTGTTTCGTATAATATTTACATAAACAAACAGAATTATGATTTCCTCATTCAAATACAGAAGAAACTGGGATATAACATAGCAAAACTATCGCCCTCATCCGCTATCAGATATCATGCACTGGTTCCCAACTCAATTGTCCTCAAGGTGATACTAGTTGATGCTACTATTCCGCGGTCATCGGCCTTGACGTGACTTTGGCATTGGACCAACTGTTGAGCACCTTTGGAATCCCACTGTCATTCTTATATACTTAGACGTAAGGTTGAGTATTGAAAGATTTTATAAATGTGTTGTTCCCTTTGACTTGCGATTTCGTTTGGCTAGTTCTGGCGGAAATTAAATTGGCAAATTTAAAAGCGATTGTTACGTCTCATGTTGTCTAACGGCTGTCCATCTAACTAACATTCAATTAATCTTTTCCTCGATTAAAAATTGCCACTAGAGTTCATCGTCCAACTACCTAGTATCTATTTCTGGCTTGTCCATCTTTTAGGTCTTCCATCTGCTGGGTTCTCCTCGATGGCACATATTCGGCGCGCGGTCTTCTTATGGCTATTCCAGTTAGGTACTCGTAGTTTTGCGTACCTATATCTTCTGTGGATTCTTTAAAATGTCTAGCACAGCCTGAGAGCACAGCGTATATAGCCTTTGAGATAGTTTGTGTCGTGTAGGTCCGTTTTAATATTAGGACCACTCCGTCTCCTCCCGCGGGTGTGAGAACCAGGAAAGGAAATTCCTGCGATGACCAGCCGCCTGCCGAGCGTGGTGGTTATTGTAAAACCCCCTATCATAGAGCAGGCCCGTGTTCAACAGTCGAGCTGATGATGTGATGTGAGTCATGTGAGCAATAATAATAATAACATGTTTTAAAATCGTGTCGGTCTGTTTATCTATATGTTTGTTTATTCGCGCATCCGGTAAAAACTACTGGACCGATTGCGATGCGATTTTCACTGTAGGATAAGTTAGGTTTTGATTTAAAAATTAGTGTGATCTTGGTATCTCAATCCGATGAGTAGAAGCTGAGCAATCGATAAAAACTTTTTGGCGGCTGAAGGAATTTTGATCAAATGTTGGTATATTGGCATTTTAGGTCTTGGAATATTATGTACAGTACTTTTAACCTACAGAAATGACCACGCCGCGAAGCCGTGGTTACAGCTAGTACTTAATATATTATAACAATATTATGTAAGTAACATAATATTTAATTTAATTCAAGTTGATTTTCGATTTAACGTTTCCCGGTAGGTATATATCTATTTTATTGAGGAACTATTTTCACATTGTTTGGTGACATGTCTATTAGGTATTTATTCTGTGAACAAACCCTAGCCATATTTTTCATACATAATCCAAGTTGCTATGGCAATGAGCATTGGAGCGAGATTGGAACGCATGCTATTGACAAACGCATCATGTTGTAAGATTCCATTTCTAGTAGTTTCTCTCTGACCTTTGAATTTGAAACGTCATTTGTGATTACAAACGTCTAAATTCAGTATCCGGCTTCTGTGCTACCGTTACGATATTCAAACCCAATTTGATTGGGATCGCTTAAATCATCCACGTTTCTAAGTTGGTTATTTATTATAATGACCAGTTACAGTGCCCTTCAAGGTTTTTTGATTGGTTCACGTTCCGTTACCACCTTGATATTATGTTCCAGATCCTACCTCTTAACCACATGCAGTAGGGCGTAATAGTTTATGCTCCACGCGGTTTCTTGATATATTTAGAATCATAAACATACAGACAGATTAAAACATTTATAAAAATAGACATGGCGGAATATTAATCGTATTAATTTTATCTTTGAGCATATCCAATGTATAGTTTTATAGCCTGAATAAATATAAAAAATCTCGCCATGTTAACGTTAGTCTTAAAATCGGTAACATGATTTTGCAGAGTATGAGACGGATGGAAAATGAAGACGACCAGATTTTCATGACTTTTCTGAATGTTGCTATGCTATGCCAAATACTATGCTTTCATAACAAATATTTTTTATTTTCCTCATCAGGTACAAATAGTGCCTGATCAGTACTATAGCAGCAGTAGAGAGAAGGATTAGATCGATTAGGAAGGAGGAGGTCGATTAGGGATGTTGTCATTCTGAAAAGTAGACTTTATAGGACAGGAAGTGAACTATATGGCAGTACATAGTCATCATAAGAATTGGACTTCATGAAAGTGGTCTATGTGGGAATTGGTTATTTATGGAAATGCTCATTTTGAGAAGTGGACTTTATGCGACGAAACGGAAGATTTGCCACAGTATATAATCATCATCATCACCAGCCCGTATTCGTCTACTGTTGGACGTAGGCATCTCCTTGTGAACGCCACTGAGATGATCTTCGGCTCTTCTCATCCAGTCGCTGCCTGCTGTCTTTCGCAAGTCGTAACGTAACTCTACCTTACATTACGTTTGCCTCAACGTGATCTCCAATCGAACTCGTTTTCCCCAACGATTGTCGGTTCTTCCAGTTATGTGTCCGTTCCATTGCCAATTCAGCTTGCTATTCCTTTGAGCTATGTCGGTTACCTTCCACTGAATATGTATACTTAGTACTGTAGATTCGCTTAAGTCTTTTGCATGTAGTAGGTAAATGAATCAAAATAATACGAAAATATGTACTACATTTATGTACTAAACTAACAATTTATGTACTACATTTTCATTAAAATATGTTCAGCAGTCAAAAAAAAATTATTGATTGCTCGGCTTCTAACCATCGGGTTGACATTCAAAGCACACTAGAATTTAAAGCAATCTAACAATTACAACCGCCTGGTTGGGGGACTAAGTGTAATAGTGAGTACCAGTGGATCCCTCAGGGGTTCCAAATGGGGGGGGGGGGGGGGGTAAAAGTGGAAAGAACGTAGTTTTTACGTGATGCGCGAACAAACATACAGAACGACAGTAGCTTGTTTTAAGGCCTTTATACTTTTTTTCTTATTTTACAGACATTATGTTACCTACTGCTTACCAGTGGATACAATTTCTTGAGTCAGATTTTGCAAATCTTATCGATGCGTCTATAATTTATCTTGTTGTCCAGATAAGGACATGATCTGTTAAATCTGTCTTACATTGTAGATTAGACTACTGTGTTTGATACGAGACAAGCCAATGAATAAACATAGTCACAAATACAAAAGAAAATTCTCTTTAAGAAGTCAATGATTAACAGTAATTTGTCTCCTAAGTAGGGACGCAAAACTGACGCATAATTATGTAAAACTGACAATGCAAAATTAAATCGTATCGATCCAAAATATGACTGTCTAATATACTTCAGCATTATGCATCATACATAAGTTAAGAGCCCAAATCTAAAGTAACACCGCAGCTTCGTTCGTCATGCCCTACCGCAGCGTTTTATGATTATGTAGGTTCCTCCCTTTTTACGTATTGTTTTGTAATGTACGGTGCAAAAGTTGGCGTAATGCTCTGCATAAACACATTCGGATGAGAGATGTATTTAAGTTACTAGCTTTTTGTGACTTCGTCTGCGACTTCAGTTTACCGCGATAAAACCATCCCCAGGGTTCAAACTATCTCCATACCAAATTTCATAAAGATCCATTCAGCCGTTTAATCTCGAAAAGGTAACAAACAGACAGCAACACAGAGCTAGGTAGGTATTTTCACTAATTTACTGAACGTAGGGATACTTTTTTGTATAGTTAAATATTTAAACGGGACTTAATCGCGCTGAAAACTTAATAAATATTTAACTATGTGTTCGAATCGCGAAAGTTTAAAAGTTCCTTTTTTGTAAATTCCAGTTATCTCAGTTAGGAACACATCTATGTTTATTACATATTTCTTTAGAAATTACATACCATAGATCCCTGTGACGTCATTAATCATTATGTACCAACATGTAGATAATCCTTATCAAGATCAGACAACAATAAATTTTACCATTGGATTATGTTACGCACGTTATTAGCGAAAGGACCAAAATTATTGGATGGTTGCAGTGTAATGAGATATCTCCAAACTGATGACCACCATAGGTACGTCCTTTGGTTGTAATCACAAAGGCCCAAAGTTAGCGGTGGACGTTAGGGCATGCAAACCGGATACCCGATTAACCGAAAAACCCGAATAACCGACTGATTTGAAACTCGGATTTTTAAGATTGAAAAACCGGGTTTTTTGGGTTTTTCCAAACATTTTCATTCTAGATGGTTTATGTAAAATACTACCACCAGAACATTAATAAAGAATCAAACTTCTCAAAAACTTACTGTTTCCCTATTTCTACTCTATTGAGCGAATAAATTGGACAGGCTGACATCTATAATTATTATAATGTATTAGGGAGTAATATATTGTTACTTGTTAGGCTTTGGTCTGACGTTGAATGAGTGAGGCGCTGCGAGCGAGCGCTACGAGCCTACGAGAGTCATCTAGTCACGGCGGATATTATTGAAAATTTTGTAACCCTAAATAGTTTTTACTGTCAAAGTAAAAACTTGACTAGGGTCACAAAATGTTAAATAAAATAGTAGAAATGGTGCAGATTTATTATAACGGTCCCTTTACAACTTGACAAAGGACCTTAAAATAATTAAATTTGCACCATGTCTACTTTGTTTTGATTAGGAATCGTCTTAGTCTAAAATTGTCCTTGATAAAGAATTAATTTTTATTTTATGTTACTATATAAACAATAAATAAGACTTATTTTATGTGATTTACGATACGAAACACTTTATTGTAATTACCAGTTAGAAAACAAACACATAATTATTTGAAAACATTTTATTTTGTTGATTTTGTTTTTAAATGCTACTTAATAGTTAATTATAGATAAGGTGTTGCTTAGATTATCTCGTGCGTGCGTGCGTGTGTGTGTGTGTGTGTGTGTGTGTGTGTGTGTGTGTGTGTGTGTGTGTGTGTGTGTGAAATTTACCTTCTCATTATCTAAATGTGTTATCTATGAAAGGGGAAGAAATTTGTTTTTTTATCATCGTCATAATCATGTCCGCCTTTAGAAGTCCACTGCCGAACATAGGCCTCCCCCAAAGAGCGCCATGACGAGCGATCTTGTGCCACCTTCATCAACAACTTCCTGCGATGGGTACAATGTCGTCGGTCCATCGTGTGGGGGGTCTCCCTACACTTCGCTTGCATGTTTGTGGTCGCCATTCGAGAACGTTTATTCCCCAACGGTTGTCGGTTCTGCGAACTATATGGCCTGCCCATTGCCATTTCAACTTGCAAACTCTGAGAGCTATGTCGGTAACCTTGGTACTTCTACGGATTTCCTCATTTCGGATTCTGTCACGTAGTGAAACTCACAGCTCTCTTCATTGCACTCTGCGCGACTTTGAGTTTATGTCTGAAACCAATAGTTAGCGACCACGTCTCAGCTCAGCACCGTATGTTATCACTGGCAACACGCACTGATTATAAACTTTTGTCTTGAGGCTCTGCGGTATCTGCGACGAGAAGATATGGCGTAATTTCCCGAACACTGCCCATCCGAGTTGGATTCGTTGGTTGACCTCTTTGTCGAAGATGAATCTACCGAGTTGGATCGTCTGACCTAAGTAGACATATTGATCAACAGCTTCGATAATATTGCTTTGAACATAAACCGGTATGGGTGCGACATGGGCATTTGACATGATGTTCGTCTTACCCATGTTCATTTTAAGACCCACATGTTGGGAAACAATATTGAGGTCACTGAGCATTGTGCTTAGGTCTTCCAGGGTTTCTGCCATGACTATATCATCAGCAAATCGAAAGTGGGTGATGCATTTGCCATTGATGTTAACTCCATATCCGTTCCAGTTCAGAAGCTTGAATATAACTTCTAGTGCAGAGGTGAACAGTTTCGGAGGAATAACTTCTCCCTGTCTCAACCCTTTTTGCAATTCGATAGAATTCGTGCTCCGATCTTGGAGACGGACAGTCATATTGGCCTTGCTGTACAAACACTTCAACACTTCGATGTATCGGTATTCAATCTGGCACCGCTGTAATGACTGTAGCACTGCCCAGGTCTCTAATGAATCAAAGGCTTTCTCGTAATCCACAAACGCTAGACATAGTGGCCGATTATACTCTTTGGTCTTCTGTACAATCTGCCGGAGCGTATGGATGTGGTCTACGGTGCTAAAGCCTTTCCGGTATCCAGCTTGTTCGGGAGGCTGAAAGTCGTCAAATCTACTAGCGAGACGGTTTGTAACTACTCTCGAAAACAGCTTATACACGTGGCTCAGCAGCAAAATGCGCCTATAATTGTTCAAGAGGGTTTTATCACCTTTCCTAGAGTACAAAACCACTACGCTCCTGTGGCACGCCTCTGGCGTAGTACCCTCAAGGATGACGGAGTTAAACAACTTCTGAAGGACTTTAAGTACTGGTGTTCCACCCGCGTTCAGTAGCTCTGTCGTTATTCCGTCCTCCCCTGGTACCTTGTTGCTCTTAAGCTGTTTGGGAGCAATTCTGGTCTCGTATAGGCTGACGTCCGGGATATCTTCAGTATAATGTCGGGTCAAACGGGATCTTGCATCGCTAGTCGTGCTAGGAGGACTACGCGATGAGGTGTAGTGTAGTGTTCAACTGCTTCGATAATACCGTTCCAAAAATAAACCGGCATGGGTGTGACATGGGCATTTGAACTGATCTTCAACTTACCCATGTTAATTTTACTCGTAAGACGCACCTGTTGTAGAACAATATTGAGGTAACTGAGCATTGTGCTTAGGTCTACCAGGGTTTCTGCCATATATCCATGACTATATCATAAGCAAATCGAAAGTGAGTGAAACATTCGCCATTGAAGTTAACACCATGTCTGTTCCAGTTCAGAAGCTTAAATATATCTTCCAGTGCAGAGGTGAACAGTTCGGAGAAATAACGTCTCCCTTCTCACCCCTTTTTGCAATTCGATAGATTTCGTGCTCCGATTTTGAAGAAGGACAGTCAGTTTTTTATTATTACTAGTACCAAATGTTACTTTGATTATTAATACTCGTAGTACATATCGCAAATGCTACTTGATTGATCTCTTGGTAAAGCTAAAAAAATAAGAACACGAAAGTAAAATATATTTTAATTACATTTCAGCCTTTTCTTTACTTACACACAATAATAATAGTTCTTTCAAGGCCTTAATAAAGAAAAACTCGAATAACTCGAAAAACCCGGTTTTTAAAATTGAATACTCGAAAAACCCGAGTTTTTTAAACTACCCGAGTTTTGCAAGTGGTCTTTAGTGTAACGGGGTATTCGTAGTTGTTCGTGCTCCTGCCCTTTGCCTCGGGCAGCCTAACTGATAATATAACTGGGGTGACTTAGGGTTATATGCCTAAGATGATCCTACGCAAATATTATTTTATTAAGCCTACTTTAGTACTTAACATCGTGACTACGACTACGTTTAAAATAAACCAACATCAATATACAACAAAAATAAAGTTGGCATTGTGTGGATCTGATGCGGGGCGAGTTGATATAGGGCAGACTCAGCACGACATCTAGTCGGTTTTTCTCCTGTTTCAAATGGGTCCGGAATTCCAAGACGAGGGCGACACTTATCTACGTGGCGGTACTCGCGTAGTTAAACAAGATATCGAGCTCTTTACAAGTAACTACCAGGCGAGCAGAAGCCCATAAGAGGTTAGAAATGGTCATAAATTTAATTTACTAAACTTCAATTTTGAAGCAAATAGGTGGAGAGCATTGAGTCAAAGGACACATAGATACATTAGATACCTAACAGTCGTCCTAAAATAAAAGCTGAAGGCAGCCGTAGCTCGTCATTACTTACTTACGTAGGTATTAGAGACACCAATTATTATAAGGCAGAATCTCAGCTTATCTAGTATCTAGGCTATTGTGCTATTTCAGAATGATACGGCGATCCCTACTAGGAGTGCAAAAGGTTATAAAACAAAATGATCGCATTGTGTGGCTCAACTAAGACTAGATGTGTAGATAATTTGCACGTGACTAGAATATCGTGAGGTAACCATGCATCGGGATAATATAGTTAGGAATTTGTTCGAAAATTTACAGGATTAAAATTAAAATTAAGTCCTTTTTTTAATTTGTAAATTCTGTCCATCCAAAGATTGTCTGGAAGAGATCGCTTTTAGCGATAAGACCGCCCACTGTGCCTGTTTCTAAATTATTTCTTGTATATTTTTTCCCTTAATTCTGGTGCAATAAAGTCTATATTATTATTATTATTAAGTATTTTTTACTAGCTTTTGCCTATGACATCGTGCGCGTGGACACAGAAAAAATAATAGCACTACACGCGGAATTCAGTTTATCGCAATCAAAAGTATCATTAATCAAATTTCATTAAGATCGGTTATCATCGGTTCAGCCGTCCATTTGACCAAACACACAGACAGAGTGACAGAGCTACTTTCGCTTTTATGTTAATATTTAGTAGGTATGGTAGTATGAATACACATTAATCAAATGACCTAACAAATTAATCTCGACAAGAATAATGGAATAATAATAAAAAATCGTGGTTGCCATAGTAAATTACAAACTATTACAATCAATGCAAGAGCCAAATGAATAAGGATCTATAACAAGACATAATTGAAAAAACCCGACAGCGAACATAACTAAAAAGAGGCAAAAATTTAAGTGAGAATGGTTGCTAACCAATTTTAAATAGTTACAGAATCATAATGGTCATTCGAAATGAAAAATGATAAGATAAACCTAAAGATGATTTTCAAATACCTATTCAATTATACAGTTCGTCGACTATATTTTTCTTTTTCAAAATATGGCGCTAATTGTCGCGATATTGAATTTTGATTAATGTCATGACACTCGCAAAATTAAGACACATCGATTGACGTAAGAACCATCTAAATTGGTCCACGCTTTTGGTCGCTTTTGTTAGTGCCATAAAGGAACAAATATGCCTAAATAGGCTGATAAAAACAATACCCTCCGCGCAGTCGGGTAAACATCCTCTTAAATCATTAATGTTAGTAATAATTTGCTAGACCGAGTTGAATTAAACTGATAAATATAAAAATCATATTAAATTTTGAAGCGGCCAGCAGTTCCAAAAATTATGTACCTTCTATTGACGAACTAATCCAAAACGCATGTTGACTTTTTACACTACTGCTCAAAAAAGGAGTTTAATGTTTTTAGGATTCATATATGTTTGTTTGTTTGTATGTATGTGAGTTTCTTTATACCTCCATAACTTTTATATGCCTGAACCAATTTAGACGTATATGGTATCGTTAGAATCCTTACATCCCTCCAAGTAACATAGGCAAAATATATATTTTTTAAATTCAATATGGTGGCAGTATTGCTCTATTTGGCGAAAAAAATACTTCGGATTTTGCAATATGGGTATCAAATTGAAGGCCTTGATAAGCACTTTCCAACGATATATAATTTATTGGCATAAGTTATTTTTTGGCATGGCAGGCGTGTTCTTTTTTAGCTTAAGCTAGTTTCTAGCTGATCCCGTAAAAAGTGAAATAAAATGCATGATGCCTCCGACTGTATCTTATATTTCAAAATTAAGAATTTAAAGCTTGTTCGTATACCTAAGTAGCACAACTACACAATGTCCTGGGAAAAGAGATCGGATGGCTACACCAATTATGATCTCATTATGGGGCTCATTAATTACGGTTAATGTATTTTTTATTTCTGCGAATGGTTTTGTAAATAAATTAAACTATTTGCGGTTTTAGACCTTGCCCGCAAGGATATTCGGACCACGGTGTGAATCGCCCTTTTTCAATGGGGCCTTTCGGACCAGGGTTTTTAAATACTGGGGCGATTTGGACCACGGTCAAGGAGACCGGAAGTCTCGTACGAAATAATCTAGTGCGTCAATGTTACTGATGAAAATTAGTGAACAAAGCCTGAACTGGCTTTGTTCACTTATTATATCAGTAACTCTCCCATTCTGAACAAAAAAAAGTGGTGTTCGTTTGACATGCAGTTTGTATGTGTGTTTTTTGTCCGTTGCTTTGCTACGTATGTCATTTATACTGATTGCAAAAATCTTTTACTATTACAAAACTACATTATTTTGAGTTATTAGGATGTATTTTACTTTCGAGGATAGAATGCTGCATCGTTGGATTCTTACGCGCACTATTATACCACGTATTATCTATTCTGTGGCATTGGAGCCGCAGGTGTATGTGCGATACCCATTCACTAATATCCGCTATAAAACAAGCTATTAGCCCAGCCATTATTGGTGGAAATGTGTCCCTTTTGTGTCTTAGATTAAACTGTTTGTTATTCTGTGCCTTGGGTACCTAAACACTGTTAGTTATCCTGTGGTTAGGGATTGCAATGCTGGATCCAGCATCTGGTGCTGGATCTACTTTCGTATTAGTATAAGCAATTTTATTTCGAAAATTAGTGAGAGTGAGAAACTAAGACTACATAGTTTATTAAAATAGGTAATTTATTTATTTATTTATTGAATTAAAACGGTTTGCACCAATTACATTAATTATTACGCTATAAAACTAAATATACAAATTAATAGTATTAAAATATAAAATAAAAAACAGTCTCACAAAATCATTTACTCCTCTCACAAAATTGCAAACACTCAGACAATATACTCTGCCATCCATCCGCAAACAAATCACATTCTGTATTGGCGACCAGGAGAGTGTTGAGTGCGAAGAGGGTGCGCGGTACAGGCGACTTATGTCGCGCTACGGTACGACAAGATGGAACGGCGAAAAACCGGTGTCTCCTGATACGTTGGTAGTTATTCGGGACAAAAAACCGACACAGCACATAGATCTGGTGCATCAATCTGACCTCTAAGAATTTTGCACATCACTGTAAGCTGTTGCTTTTCCCGTCTAACTTCCAAGGAATTATACCCTAGGCAGCCCATGAGAAATTTCGTAGGGTACATATATGGATAGTACCCATTTACCCGTTTATAAAGGTACCTAAGAAAGGCCTTTTGTACCTTCTCGAGTAAAAGAGAATATTTGCTCTCCAGACGGACCAGACGCACATAGCACTTTCTAATTTAGTACGGACCAACGCCCTGAAAATTAACCGTATTACGTGATGGTTACGAAAGTCACGAGAGTTTCAAAGAATGAATCCCAAACGCCTAAATGACTCTTTGGCCAATGTAACAACGTGGTCGTGAAAAGTTAACTTGCAGTCAAATGTGACTCCCAGGTCTTTTATTACTGTTGAACGAGTTACGCTAATGCCATTTATTTTATAGTCGTAAACCATTGGGTGCCACATTCGACGGAAAGTCATGGCACAGCATTTAGCAGCATTGAACTCCATCCCGTTCTCATGACTCCAACGGTATACAGCGTCGACGTCCTGCTGCAGGGCTATACAGTCAACATCAGACCTCACCTCTGTGAAGAGTTTGAGGTCGTCAGCGTACAGCAAGCATCGAGAGTTTTTCAGAACGGTAGGAAGATCATTAACCATTAATAAAAATAAAAGAGGCCCTAATATTGAGCCCTGACTCACTCCTGAACGCGTGTGATAGGGCTTAGATTCGTATAAACCGAGTCTGACAAACTGCTGGCGATCACGGAGATAGTCCGCAAGAAGCCGGAGGAGTCCCGGGGTAAAGCCTATGGTACCAAGTTTCGCCAGCAGTATGTCATTATTTACCCTATCAAACGCCTTAAATAAATAGTTAGCTATTTCAGATATCTAAGATATCAATTTATGTGATTTGTGATAGTCCAAATGTATGATCGGCTAACCTGTACAATCTATACAATCGATTTCGGCGGCGGCGGCGGGGAGGGGTGGATGGGGGTAGGTGAAGGGCTACGCCCTGCTACCCCTCCCCCCCGTGGAGTCCCTTAGTTTATGAGATATTTCAGTTTTAAGTTTATTAAAAATTGCCCAAAGATTAGGGTAGGGTAGGTTAGGTTAGAACATGACTACACATTGCGCGAGCCGAGCGAGCGAAGCGAGTAGCAGCGGCCGGCATGCGCCAAAGATAATTTACTTTTTTCTTTTTTTTTATAAACTTAAAACTGTAATATCTCATAAACTAAGCATCTCAGCGAGAGAGGTACTAGGGGGTAGCCCTTCACCTTCCCCTCTACCCCCACCTTTAATCAATCGCATTAGAAGTAAATTTGAAAGTAAGTATAAAAAAAAACTCGGAAAAGGGGGGAGGGGGGGTGGGCTACCCCCTCCACCCCTCCCCGCCACCGAAATCAATTGTATATATTGTACAGTACATCTGTATGATCCAGAGCCTGCAGGACCCTTTTTTTTTCTTTTTTTTTTGAGGTTTGGAAGGCACCACGGGTGTGGTGAAAGGGCGTATGTGGGGCTCGCACCCACTAAAACCCCCTCGTGAGCCATCCTCCACCGAGGTGGGGCAAGATGGGGTCGCGGTAGCATTCTACCATCTTGCCCCAGTGGCAGACCCTTATCGGGTCTCTCCGCCTTTGGAGGAGCAACCTTGCTCACAAAGGTCACCCCTCAGACATGTGGGGCCGTGCAAGCCGGTGAAGAGTCCCCCGACTCTCCACCAGTGACCCTACGGAGGAGGGAGGAGGTGGGCGAAACGCCTCCTCCTCCCACCTGATCTCTTGCGCCGGAGCGCGTCCGCTCGGGCGTCCGTCTCCCTGGCCCGCTCCGCGGTCTCCTGCACCATAACGACTTTGCAGAAGGAGACCATCGCCTGCCACGATCGCTCGCTGCCGAGCATGGCGTTAACCACGGTCGGCAGCGAGAGATCCCGCCCTATCATCATTGAAAGCGTGTGTCGCTGCGGACCCCATGCGGCACACGCCTCCAGCGTGTGGAGCGCCGTGTCCTCCGGTGCCTCACACTCGTGGCACACCGGAGTCCTCTCCCGTCTTGCGATCTGGTGCAGGTACTTTCCGAAACAACCGTGTGCGGAAAGCACCTGGACCAGTCGGAAGGTTAGCGGCCCATGCTGCCGTCTAACCCACCTCTGAAAGACCGGGCGGATAGCTTCCACCGTCCACTGCCCAGGGACCGATGGAGCCAGGTCCTCCATCCACCGCCGCAACATGGCAGCCCTCGCCTGCCGTCGCATGCGCGTGACCTCCTCCCACGCTGGGGGGTCTCCTCGCGATCTCATCCCCGCCACCAAGTGGTACACTTCGGCGAGGATCTCCGCTTGGAGCTCCCAGGGGGGATCACCGGCCAACACGCACCCTGCCGTCCAGGACCCGTCCGGTATCCACGAATCGCCCTCGTCGCAATCACCCGCTGCGGACGTCGCAGCAGGGTTTTGGTCCTGCGGTTGAGGGCGTCCACCCAGACCGGTGCCGTGATCCGCCGACCTTTTCTGTGTTAGATGGACTCACCCGTGAATCCCGTTTATCGTGGAAACCAGGGAGAATGGAAGGAGGGGTATGGAAAACCTGGCTTTGCTGGCACCTGCGAAGTCCTGGCCCGCAGATCTTCCCGTTCGCATCTTCGGCGAGCACACACTCCGGCCCCGGAATCAAAGTGTAGCAGGCGATGCCGGATCTCGCCCGGGCATTCTACACTTTCACCAACCCAAAATAGTCAAGGGGGCCCAGGATCCTTTCACTTCAGGATCAGGATTCTCACATTACATTAAAAATAACGGGCCCAACCTAAAACCTCGTGTCGTAACACTTTTCTCAGCGGAGCCAAGTCACTAGTATATACTGTCGTCTTTGCACCAAGTCACCACAAGTAGTCTTTACAAGTCACTGACATCCGTACAAGTGACAATACATTTTTTCTCTAGACGTCTCAAACGTCTAAACCGTCAAACGTCAAGAGATTGATTACCATAAACAAGAAAGGCCCAGCACAACATTCCGTTTGGACCAACCAACGCAAGTAAGCTGGGCAAAATCAGCGGTTGGTTTCGATCATGACCGGAGAGCGCGAAGCGTCTCCGTTTCAGATTGTGCAAAAATGCTTTCGTATGCCCGGCGGGTGTCCAGCTGTTCTCCTCTACAGGTCGCATTTCTCAACCGATTTTAGACAAATTTTGTGAGCTGGTTCGATAATTATGTATTTTTTGTCGATTCTGTATTTCTAAATTTTTCAAAATGGCGGAGTTATTGGGGTTGAAAACGTAAAAAACATATATAACAGCCATTTCGAAAAATGTTCAAAAATGTCACAAAACTTTATTAAGACGCATAAAATTCAAGGGGTTGTAATGTTTTAATTAATAAAGGTTAAAACGTTTTTAAAAAAATGGCACATTTCTTTGAAAAATTGATAAATTCTGGATCCGTGCTGGATCCAGCTGGATTTGCTTTGATCCAGCATAAATTCAGCTTGATTGAAAAAGCCGCTGGATTGCAATCCCTACGTGGTAGGATTAATAATAGGATCATCAGTCTCATCCCGCGGGTGCTGTGAGAACCAGGAAAGGGAATTCAGGGAATGGACAGCAGCATGCACCTGCGTAAGTGTCGACATCTCCTGCGATGACCAGCCGCCTGCCGAGCGGGATGGTTATGGCGAGCCCCTGGCTGATTATGTGATTGTTAGTTAAAGAGACACCAAAACACAAACTGTGGGGTTCCGTAGCCATGCTAAAAAGTAAGACCAACAGTGAAAACTGCATCGCAATATATCCAGTAGGTTAGGAAACAGGAAAAATTATTTATGAAGAATAATTACTTTAATACTAGGCTACGAGGAAACGCCCGCTTTTACGTGATGCGCGAACAATATTGTTTCTACCCGACTACGGTGAAGTAAAGGAAGGGTTATGTGTTCAAACTAAAAAGTTGGTTCGATTTTGACAAGCGAGGTATCAATCGATTCTTCTTCATCGCAAGAGTGTCATAGGATATTTTTTACCCGACCGTAGTCGGATTTTAGTTTTTGTACTTATATCTTGTTCAAGGATTGTTAGAGCCTCAGCTTTTTTTCATTGCTGTCAATAACGTAATCAGATGAACTCTGGTTACAATTTTATCCCAAATCTACCATCACAAGCGACATTGCCGACCACAAATCATGAAAATTACCCCAATTTGTTTATTTTTAACTCTTCATTACGTCTGACCTCACCCTAAATCTCTCTTATCATTAGCAACGTTTGAAAAATGTCAACGTTTAAAGAGGTCGGCGATGTCGACGTAATAATCCGGAATTAGGACCGTTCGCCATTTTAAGCGAAGTTTAAATTAACAAACATTCCTGAAAAGATTGACAGGGGAAGGGATTTCCCTTTTTCATAGAGCCCTTTTCAATCAAAGTTCGTTCACACTATATGCTATATATAGCACTAATGACATCTTCTTTAGACAAAAGAAGCGTTTTAATTATTCACGAGTCTAATCTGAGGTCATCAAAGAATCTCTTACCACAGAATAAATAATAGTACTAACTCTTACTCAAACTTCAGCTATACAATAGTTTTTAATACTTTTTTACGAAAGGGAGGGAGATGGGGGAGCATTCAGGTCATTTGCCTACTAGGGCGGGCGCCAGGGTTGATTGCACTAGTCTGGAGTGAAGTCTTGCTAGCCTAGTGCGCCATAAAATAATAATAATACCAAGAATGTTTAAAAAAATACGGATTCCACACCGCCAAATCGATAGTGAAGCTAAGATATGCCGATCCGCTCGTACGCAAGTCTCAAGCACACACTAACACCACGTAATGTCGATCGGCCACCACATCGCAGCAAGATCTCGACCGTGTCGTGTTAATTCTGTCAAGTTCTCACTAAAAATAAAAAACATTGCAGTATTTTGTGAAGAAGTATCAACCACAAATTATTGACTCGCGCACACATACGCAGCCGCCATGGTGTACTCTTTTTAAACCTTCGTGAATAATACCTAATCATGCTTATACTAAAAACATCAATAAAGTAATAAGTTCTGGATTTTCATTAGGTTTTCAAATAGCGAGGTTTATTTATTTTTTAGCGTGTGTTTATTTTCATTTGATGAGAAAACTTGAACAACAACTTGTGCCGATAAATACACAAACATTTGACATTTCTCAGAGTTTAAAGTATCCCATGTGTTATTCCAGGACCTATCGCACATATGTAAATATACAAGACTAGCTGTGCCTGCGAATTTGCACGCGTGGTAATTTCTCTAGGTTAAAATAAAAATACTCTAAGTGCTATTCCAGGACCTAAAATACCAATTTACCGACATTTGATCAAAACTCCTTCAGCCGTCAAAAAGTTTTTTATCGATTGCTCGGCTTCTACTCATCATTTAGATACCGAGTACCCCAGTTTTTTAAGTCAAATTCTGAATTATCCAACAGTGAAAATTGTATTGCAAGCGGTTTAGTAGTTGCATGAACAAACATAAGACACACAGATAGACAAACTGACAGACATTATTTTTAAAAATGTTAAATTCTAGACCATTTTTTTTTAATTACGACCATCTTCTTTGTACAGACATTTTGATACTTATTGCTTTATTATAAGTAGGTATAGATAGATAGATAATTTTATTATTACACTAGCTGTGCCCGCGGCTTTGCCCGCATGGTATTTTTTATGGGGTATAAAGATCTTGTGATATTCCAGAACCAAACGTACCAAAATCATCGAACTTCGTTCAGACGTCTATTGGTTTTATATCGATTGCTAGAGTTCTAGTCCGACTCAGATCCTCAGATTGAGATACCAAGTACACCAGTTTTTTTATGTGACGCCACAAAGTAAGCACTGTAATACTAATAATATATTGGGGACTATTCACACCAACCATTATCTAGCCCCAAACTAGGATACCCTGTACTATGGCACAGAATTAGACTATGGCCACTAGATAACGGATAAACATACATAGATACATCCATGACTCGGAAACAAACATTTCTGTTCATCACACAAATGATTGCACCTAGCGGAATTCGAACCCGCGTCTATTGGTTTCCTATTCAGGGTCACTAACCATTCGGCCAACCGGTCGTCACTATGTATTTGTAACTTATTTGTACCTTGTCAAGTCGACGACGGACTCTCGTGGCTCCCCTGATTATCTCCCTCGGGGAGACTCAGAACTTTTTTTAAACTAATATGACGACGGACTCGTGGGGGAGCTACGTGATTGCCCCCCTGGGAGAGACAGTTGAAGGGAGCCGTGGCCGGAGATAACATACCATCACAAAGGCGGAGCTTATGCTTTGATAGGTTTTGTAAGATTGTTGAAATCAAAGTGCATGCAATTTTTTTGTGGGTTTTTACATTAGGTACTTGTAGTTATTCTACTAAGTAGGTTAATTGTTGATGAATAAGTTATATTATGTCTCGTTCACACTTTGTGAAGTAGGAATTGTTTAGACGCTTGCTTGCATGAGGTAGTGCTGGCCTCTGGTGTCGGTTTGTCAGGCCGCCCGACTTAACGGCTTAACGACTGCTATTAATGAATAACAGCCGGTAGAGTACGAACCAATCTTTATTGCGGCTGTGAAGTTAGGCACAAGGCGCTGCGCAATAGCTAATTTTAGGTGTAAGCGGGCTTTGGAGAGGTGAGAGGCCAGGGCACACCCTCCCGCTAGCCCACCGCATCCCGCGAGCGCCAACCGCGGTTGTGCTTGTGTGCACGCTACATTCGTACGCTGCACATATGCATGCGATTCTGTTCAAGTACAGTATAGTTAGTTATGTTATTAAAGTTGTTTGTTACCAATCAATACATTTCACCAACACAATATCAGCATAATTCCGATATTAATATTATTGTGTGTTGACGTATGTTAACATAATTTCATGATTGGTTAAAAAATAATGTTAAGCGTTAAGCGTCGATGCTAATTTAGCTACTAAAAACATAACTATAGGTATAACAATTTTTTTATCATTCCATTAGTTGTATGTAGGTACTTACCACATATATTTTTTTCAATCATTACATTATTTGCATGTGACATGTAAGTATGGTTTATGTAGTTTATTAAATATCTATGTACTTATAGTCATTTTTATTTGCATGATTTATTGTATTGTTTTGCACCACCGTCCTTTTTCAATTCGTAATTTCTGTCCATCCAAAAGTTGTCTGGAAGAGATCGCTTTTAGCAATAAAACCACCCGTCGTGCCTATTTTTAAAATAAATTCTTGTATAATTATATGTTCCATAATTCTGGTGTAATAAGGTGTTTATTATTATTATTATGTTCTACAAGTAGGTAGTAAAAAAAAACCTCTAATAATTGCGAACCTTACTGTACCAGCGCGAAGTCGCACTCGCAGCGCGCTTCACAGCCGCCATAAAGATTGGTTCCTACTATACCATCCATAACAGCCGGGATCAACAGCCCGTGCCTTTCGTGCCCTTCGCTCCGAAGCACGGAGCGATGGAAAGATAGAAGTGCTTAGTGTAAAGTAAGAGTCAGAAGAAGAAAGAGTAGATTAAATTACAATTATTGTAAGTTATTGCATAATACCTGCGTGTTATGGTACTAGTAGCAGGAAAATCCAAACTACAGTATCTTAAAAAATAATATATGTAATTTATTATAATAAACAGGCTTCAATACCAATATATAAAAGTGAAACGTTGTCTCTTTCTTTGTTTGAGAGTTTTAACGCGATAGCGGCTGTACGGATTTTAATGAAAATTGGAATGGAGATAGCTTATACCTTGAAATATAACATAGGATACTTTTTATCCCGGAAAATGGTATGTTTCCACGGAAAAACTGGAAAATTTTGATTACTCGCTGTAAGGAAGGGTTGCCATGGAAACAAATTAATAAGTCTGTCAAAAAACATCAAGAGCGTTGGTGCTATACCTACTTTTGCATAGGTTTTTAATATCCTAGAAGAACATAGGATGCTTTTCGCGATAAACTGTGCTCCTTTGGTTTAAACATTGTTTCGAATACTCATACTTAGTTTGCGTTCACTCATGTGAGTCTATGGATCGAGGCTCCACAGCCCGTGCGATTCTCACTCGCACTGCGCACATACACGTGCTATTGCTACTTTGTAATCTGTGGATGTGTTACATATTAGTGAAGATACATACTCATAGTAGTAAAAATATAATGAAACACTCCAACGTATAATTAAAGCTACCTTAAAAGCTAAAAAAACACGCCTACCCTGCCAAAAATGAAATTATGCCAATAAATTATACACTATTGAAATGAATAAGGCCTTCAATTTGATACCCAATTTGATATTGTAAAATTCCAAGTTTTTTTTTTTTACCAATTGAGAATGGTGGCATAATGCCGCCATATTGAATTTTGTAAAAATAATATGTAGCCTATGTTACTCGGGGGGATGTAAAGATTCTAACGATACCCCATACGTCTAAATCTGTTCAGGCATTTCAAAGTTATGGTGGAATAAAGAAACTCACATACAAACATACAAGAATGCTAAAAACATAACTCCTTTTTTTGGGCAGTCGTATACTACGAATAAGTAATAACAATAAAGGCCCTACCTACAATTATTGAGTTCTAATGTAAGTTTTATTGCTTTTATCGAAGGCTTTGGACTACAAATTATCCACCGACGCAGGTGGTGGTGTATACCTTTACTCAGGGAAATGTCTGAAAAATCAATTTACACCAAATCAGGTACTAACCGAAATTACATTAAAGTAATTATTTATGTTCTCAATGAACATAAATAATTACTTTAACAAAGTACTAATTCAAACCATAAATCTAATTAAAAATGTGAATATTAGGTACTATCACATAGCGCGTGGATCCCATAAATTAGGTGCAATAGACACAATTAGCCGGCTTTGGATTTAATCACAATTGGAGTGACATTTGTGTAGCACCTGTTAGTAGTGACTCTCATTGGCGCTACAGTCTGCGTATGTCTCTCTATATTTGTCGTGGTGTGGTTCTGTCTCTGTGTGGGTGTGTTTGCCTGTAGTTGTTTCTAGTCGAGTTCGTGCCTTGTCTTCCCCCTTTAACTTGATCTAGGGTTCAAACTCAAAAATTAAACGAAACCTAAAATTAAAACGAGTAATAGCTTTGAAATGTAACAATAGTTCAATGTTCATAATACACTAGTGAGCAATGAAATCAACTTGGCTCCTACGCGCGAAATCAAAGGTGTATTTTTCTATTTTATTATTGTTTAATTTAAATAGAAAGAAAAGTATAAATCATTAGGTCTTCATGAAAAATAATCTTAAAAATCTGACACTTCTTACTGAAAATACTTACAGTTAGAATTAATGCTTGAAAATATTGCTCTCCTAAGTTTTGCGCCGGGAATGCCTTTTATTAGCCGGAAATTATTTTTCTTAATCATTTTTCAAATTAAATGGCCCTTATTATTGTTTATACATTTAAATAACTGTTTCTTTTCTTTAAAGGTTTCCCATGGCTTGTTTTCAAATTTGTAGAAAATCTCGTATAATTTTATGTATCGTATCTCAAATAATCGTACTTCTCTCTCTCATTGTATTGTTTGGTTGACTGGTTACTTAAATGGTTGACTTAAATGCTTTTAGTATTAAGTCCGCCATTTGTACACTTTTAATTGTGCAATAAAGTATAAATAAATAATACTCAACTGATATTCTCGAAAATTCTGTATTTATAAAGGTGAGATAGTAAACTTTCAGTGTCCATAGCTTTTGTTCTTTGTTACGTATTTTCAGACTTAGAAAAACACGATTGCGCGGTCTTGAGTCGATTTCATTTTTCGAGTGTAGGTACCCCTCACGTGACCTAATTATCTCGTTTAGTAATAAAAAATACTTATTGGTTTGTGAGCCAAACCAATAAGTATTTGGCGCGCGCTTTGCATGGAACGACGCGTCCGCTCTATCGTGCGTTCGCGTCATTTATGCACTAGTTGACCAATAATTTGGCCGTTCGGGTGCGACCAATTATTTGTGTTTACTACTTCGTCTATATATCTACTTTGTATGTAAGCGTAAACACAATGGAGGGGCGTTCAGTTGTATAATATTATCTCTACCCAACACTCCTAAAATAGATGGCAACACACATCCCGTTCGAGGAAAAGCTTCCAACCGGCTATATAGCGGTTTTTTACCGGTCCGTGCAGGGCTGCCATCCGTTTTACTATTTTATGCAGGTTTTCTATGTTCCCATTGCTTGGTTTATGGTCTGAGGGTCAAGGGTTAAACAAAAGGGTTTTATTTGCAAGGCGGTTGTCTGTAGGTAGTTGGTTTGTATACCTATTGTTGAGTATACAACTGGACATCGTATTTTGTTCACGTATGAGGACCGTTATGTCTTTTGGCACTTCGACTAGATGGAGCTTCGCTTCATCTAAGATACATTAATATGTTGTGTTTGGCCTATGCTGTCTACTGCTGGGAAGAGATCTCCCCCTGACCAGACTTTCCATTCTTTGCGGTGCAGTTTTTTGTTGTGTGCCAGTGTCTGCCATGTAAACCTAACTTACCTTTCTTATTGTTCCTTAATTTTATTCTGTTTATAATGAAGACTAAACTATTTATTGACATTGCAATGGATTTTACTGAAATTTTATATATAGATAGATAGATAGATAGATGAACTCTTTATTGAAACACCACAATACAGAAATATACAATTAATAAACTTAATCTAACAAAAAACATGTTACAATTGGCGGTCTTATCGCTTAAAGCGATCTCTTCCAGACAACCGTGCATGGAGAGGACTATAACATAAATAAGTTAAGAAAGAAATAAAGTATTTAAAAAAAACAGTTTTATAGGCTTTAGGTGTTTTAAATACCGGGAAAAATAAAGGTAAAAAAAATCGGTTGCTGTCATAATTTTCACTTGTAGATAGCATCTTAGCTTACAAAATACCTATATAGGATCATTACGTCAGGAGGAGAAGAAAGTCGTGGCTCAGAAATGTCCAAGAGTGGACCGGACAATCACCAGGAGTGGAGACCACAGAAAAAGAAGATACCTAGAATATAGTTGAATATTTGCCACGTTACATAGATCACTTTCATCATACTGTAACGAAAGCACAGACATATTTTTGTATAGGCGAGAGCTATACAAAATTAGTCAATTCGACAACGTCCCATAAAAGTTAATGCGAACTTATTAATAATTCTGTGAACATACTTGTCTCTTCGTGGACAGAATTCACTGTATTTTAGTCAACAAGGGTCTATCCTGTAGAGACACAGTCACTTCCCAGTAGGTAAAACTACAAAAACTTAGGCCTTTCGGTCTTCATTATAACAAGAACACAGCAATAGTTGATAGACTCAGGCGTTACTTTGCGGAATGAACGAAGAAAAATATGTAGCTTACTTCCGCCAAACTGTAAAGCACAAAAGATAAATGGAAAAATAAACTTCCCGCGCTAACCAACCCTTATCCAAATTGATCTAAAGTAAAATAAGATATGGCCAACATGCCTTATCTACCTATTTTACTTCATACCGAATGTAATATTGTTGTAAACCGGAAAATAAAAAAAGAAATTCCTATTTTTGAATCAAAGGCACCATAACCCCTTTAACCATATCACGGTCCTATCGATATGTCGTGGGACTTACCAAATGTTGATTTTATTAGGAATCTTACATCTGTCCGAAATAAATAAATCTTCACTGCTCGTAAGGTGTATCCAGAATTAACTGGATTCTTAATGTGGTCTCGGATTTTACGTCAAAAGTCAAAAAGTAAAAGCTACCGTCAAAGGTTTCAAAGATTTGAAAAATTGACCATTTTTGAATTGGGCAGTAACAGTCGATTCTCACAGATGACCCCTTCCCATTCTCACGCACCTACTCATTCGATATCGGGCGAGTTATTTGACAGCTAACTGACAGTTGTCTGACCCGCTATCACGTGCTTCCTTTGATATTCTCGTCACGTTTTCCTGTTCCCAAAGTCCCTGGTTATTGTGTTGTTATAGGGATATTTCTGTTTCGATAAGCGGTACGAGTTCTAGATAGGAGACCGCGTTTAGGCAACGTAACGGCGCCCTCCGGTTATGTGGAGTGATGACTTGCGAAAGGCTGGCAGCGATTGGTTGAGGAGACCTCAGATAGATCGGGCTCAGTGGCGTTCAGAAGTACGACCAGCAGTGGACGAATACGGGCTAATGATGATGATGATTATGAAGCAGTATGTTTGCCGTTGTAAGCATAGATAATATATTTATTGTTTAAAATAGAAATGCCAAGAAATTTTAACGAAGTGTACACTCGGACACGTTCTGAGACAGCGTTTGGACAAATCGGGACTCTCGTCGCGTGGAAACAAAGATTTGAGATTTGATTTTACGCTGACAGGCTTTAGTGATAGTTTAGTGAGTGAGGATTAGATGCAGGGGAAAAAATACCTTGTTACGAAGCCAACAAGGTTTAAATTACATTTGAAGAAATTAAGTTTAGTTTAGGGGATGTCCGAATCGCTACCAATGTTGCGCGTAAATATACATTTTTTAACCAAATAACAGACATTAATTCTGGATTAATAAAAAACTACTTAACTATTATTTTATTTTAAATAATGTGAGAACAACTTCTTTTTTAAATAAAAAATGAATCGTCCAAACACGGTTAGGAATCTCGGAGATATGATCATTTGAGTGAAAGTGCCCCTTTTTTGCACCTGCCTGGCGCCTACGTGATAGGTAGGTATCGCATAATCGCGAATCGCATAACCGCATATCGCGCCGGACTCGAGGGATTACCTCGGACGGTAACGTGTCTGTTTCCAACCAAAATCAAATAAGCTATTAAGCCTGATGTTGTACCTTCAAACCCTTCAAATCTATATAGAGTGAGGCATAACATGGTAGAATGTGCTCCTACTTCGCCTGGCTACTCGCTTACGCATAAACCCATCACACTATATCAATCACTAATCAGAGAAGTGTAGCCACTATCGTAAACGGGCTAATCAGAGCTTATAGTTTTAAAAATGAATACTTTCTTAGCGAGCGGAAAATTTCGTAGCGCGATGCAGAACTCCATACATTATAATTAACAGTCCATACAAAACGTCATAAAATGCATAAAAACCGATTAGCGTCATATATCTTTAGAAGTGTGTGTATTTGTTACTCCTTCGCACTCAAACGGCTGAACGGATTTGGATGAAATTTGGTACCAGGGTAGCTTATGTCCTTGACTAACACAAAGGCTACTTTTCATCATCATCATCATCATCATCCACGCGGGTAAAACCCCGGGGCGCAGCTAGTAGAAAATAATTATTAAAACTGTTTCTTTTCTCTTTGTCCACAGAGGAGGAAGGAACAGAGCTAGAGCTGGAAGCGCTGTACAGGAGGTACTGCGTGCGGTTGAAGCACGCCCTTTTTGTGTCCGCACTGTGCGTGACGCTGCTGTGCAGCGTGACACTGCTTGGTGCGGTCTGTGTCACGCATTCCGATGTGAGTATTCCCTTAGTCCGTTTAAAAGGTACTGCGTGTGGTTGAAGCACGCCTTCTTCGTGTCCGCGCTGTGCGTGACGCTGCGTGCAGCGTGACACTGCTTGGTGCGGTCTGTGTCACGCATTCCGATGTGAGTATTCCCTTAGTCCTTTGAAAAGTACTGCTTGCGTTTGATCCTATGTTAGTATCTGCGGTACATAGCATCTTCATCTACGAATAATTTATTCGTAGATCTACATACAAAATTTCATCAGATTCGGCCCAGCCGTTATCGCGTCAAAGTTTCCCAAGCAAATGAACAAACTAACAGACAACGTTTCACTTTTATATATTACTAGCTTTCCCACCCGCGACTTCGTCCGCGCGGACTGCAGTTTATCGCGAAAAAAGTATCCTATGTTTTTCTAGGATATTAAAAACCAATGCAAAAGATGGTGTTGTAGCACCAATGCTCATGATGTTTTTTGACATATTTGTTATTTCGTTTCCATGGAAACCGTTTCTTACAGCGAGTAATCAAAAAAATTCCAGTTTTCCCGTGGCAAATTTACGAGATAAATAGTACCCTATATTGGTCTCTGTAATGTACAGTGTCTACAAACTATCCTATTGAAGCACTGACTTGAAAAGTGCTGCCGGAGCCCCCGAAAGACCTTTGAGGCAGCTGATTATCTCTATAAATGTTGAGTATAGTAAAAAAAAGAAACTGCCCATGGCATAATTAGTTTTTAACCTCTACAAGCAGCGCCAGTATCACCCGTTGTGTAAGATTTAATCCAGACGAGTGTAACCTAGCGTATAATGATATACGTAGTCACCTGCAAATGTCGTTTATGCGAATGTCTATTCCTCGAAGTCTATTCATCGAATGCTTACATCCTCGAAGGGACGTAACTGCAAATGGTCAAAATTGCGAAGGTACGTTTCTTCGAATGGTCAAAACTGCGAAGATTTATTGCTGCGAAGGGTCGTATGATCGAATATACAAATATTCTACCAATTTTTAACCCAATAAAAAAGGGGTTTCACGCGTACCTACGTATGTAATATAGTTGAATTTGCGTAATACTCATATACAAAATGGATAGTTTGAAGGAGACCTGGAAGGAAAGCACCCTCAAAATTGAAACTAGCAAATTTTACTCAAAGGAATCATTCTTTTTTTTTTAAAGTTCACTTAACGCACAGCTTAGTGCGTTGGCTGTCATTCGCTTAGTAGATATGTTATATAGACCTAGATTTTAATAGTTCAAAGTATTTATTGTAAGTAGATAGAATAATATCAAATAGGTACATACTATAGTACTTTAACAAGTTCTTGAGTACAAGTTCTCCTTGCTTTGACTGCCACCAATGAGTCTTGTCTTGAAATACCGTGGACTCTTGCTAGCAATATATGTTAACCTGGTACTTTTTGTTTTTGTTCATATAATCTAAAAGCTAATAGGTAAGAACAACTTTATATACATGCCATAAATTAAAAAATAAACACGCCTGCCTACCAACAAATAGCAATGCCATTAAATTATATACCTTTAGTTGGAATGAACATCAAGTCTTTAAATTTGATACCCACATAACACGAAGTTTTTTTTCACATTTGTTTTGAAGACACTGTTTTTTTTTTCATAAAAGTTGTTTATTTTACTCGGGATGATGATGTAAGAATTCTAACGATCCCATACATCCATATCTGTTCAGGTGTTTAAAAGTTATGGTGGAATAAAGAAACTCACATACATTCAAACATACATGAACCCTGAAAACATTACACTCCTTTTTTTGGGTAGTAGTGTAATAAACAAGAATAAAGTATGTGGACAGTATTAGCCCGTTTATTAGAATATTCAAACAAACGACCCTTTGCCTTTAAAGGAATAAACCTTTCGCAGTTTTGACCATTCGCAGAAAAGACCCTTCGGGGTGCAAGCATTCGATGAATAGACTTCGAGGAATAGACATTCGCAAAAACGACATTCGAAATTACTTACTTATCCCGCGTATAATGTATATAATTGTATATGCCACGCATAGTGCGACGCGTATTTTTCATTACGTTAGGTTTTAATAACGGTAGGTTACGCTCGCCTGAATTAAGCCTTGTTCAGAAGGTGTTTGTTATACTTCCAAAGTTTCTTGAACTCCAGCAGCAAATTTCCATTCTCATTACCGCTTACCACAGCTGGGTCTAACCTGATTTCCCGTGCTCTTAATGAGTCTTCGTCCGCGGCAGTTCTGCATTGGATTAATTAAAGTACTTGTGAGCTCAAGAGCAAGACGGGCGCTTCGGTAATGTCGTTACTTATAACTTGAAGTTAGCGTTTAGCTTGTGCCATTTATTGTTCATTCCTGTGTTTTTACCCGAGTACGGCGAAACAAGAGAAGGGTAATTGGTCGATTTTGACAAGCGAGGTATCAATAGATTCGTCTTCAGGTATATATTTGTCAGGCTATTTTTGTCTACCACGACTACGGCGAAGCAAAGGAAAAGTTAAGTGTTCAAACTACAGACTTGGTCCGATTTTGACAAGCCAGCTATCAATCGATTCCACTTCATTTATAGAGGTTCATAGGTTGTTTTTAAATCCAACTACGACGAAAAGAAGGAAGGGTTATATGTAAAACTAAAATCTTGGTCCGATTTTGACAAGCGAGGTATCAATAGATTCGTCTTCATGCTAAGAGTGTCATATGCTATTTTTTACCCGGTCGTTGTCTGGTTCTAACGGAGCGTGCTGGGCATATTTAGTGCGACACGAAGAAAGACTGAATGATGGACTGATGTAGATTAAATATAGGTAGCTGGCATATAGGTATGCTAAATGCCAATGTCTCGGGATGACCAGTGCAGTGCAGTGGTGAGCATGATATTGGGATATAGATTTGAGTGTCACTCCAACATAACTAGTGGCTCTGTGAGCTGTAAACCTCGCGCGTACACACTTTTTTGCAAACAATCTAGCAGTGCACAGAATCTAGTTACCTTATTGTAAAACTAACATTAATAACCAAGGTGCTCCATCAATCCCTACCTAGTGGGTAAAGGGCTGATTCAACTGGTAAATATCTAAAAGTGAGAAATTTACTGTAATTTGAGGATCTATTCTGCTCGTCACGCCGAAGATCCTTATCAGATCTTCACCAAATTTTTATGAGACCAATTTAAAGTTAATACCTTTGAAATTTAAAATAATGATGAATTGTTAGAGGCAAGCGTGCCGCTTACGGATCCTCTTGTAAACACGGTTGGAGAAAATAATGATAAGAATAAATAATGTCTAGTTAAAAGAGGGCAGATTAGGTACCTGGGCCCTATTTCATAAAACTATACTGAAAAAACTACACTGACAAATGTCAATCGAACCGACAGTTGTCAGACAAACTATCGAAATGTCATACATTTTTGTTCTAATACGCAGGTTTGGCGTATTCGAGTGACATTTGTAGGTTTATTTTGAGTTGTCGCTTTATGAAATAGGGCCCTGCTTTTTGGACGTGGACCGCATGAATTAGGTGCAATGCATACAATCGGCCTTCTTTGACCTTAGTTACAATTGGAGTGCCTTTTTTGTAGCACGTGTCAGTAGTGACTCTCATTCAAGCTACAGTCTGCGTATGTCCCTCTATCTTTGTCGTTGATGCATATGAAGCATGCCGCCCGCCCCGCGCCCGTTGGGAATGTAGCTTTGTTACTACAAACTACTTTATGTGAGTGGGTTTGCGTGTAGTTGTATCTAGTCCAGTTTTTGTTTAAGACCAGGCTCTGCTTTTTAAGGGTTTTTTGCATAAATATGCTGGGTCAACCGCAAACCTGATAAATGTGCAACTTAACATATATGTTTTTGAGATCTTTATCTCTCTAAGACTAAGACAAAAACATGATTAACAATATTTCATTCGATACATTTTCTTACTAAAAATTATGTTATTTTCGGTAATGTTTACATTTTTCTACTCAACGGGTTAAGTTTTATCGCTAAAACAAATCTCATAGCAAGAAAATGTAGTTTATTATCTAAGGCTAAGACAAAATTTATCTAACTAAATTATTAGCCTGCCAATAAAATAAATAACTTTTAAGACATACGTCATTTAGTTCCGAGCTAAATTGTGTGTTCAAACAGCGCTCGCGATATTCAACCTTGTTACACAGGCACTTCAGTGCTTATTGCGGGTAGCGGGTGGCAGAGTGTAGGGTAGGTGGCAGAGGAGTGGGGTGTAAGAAAATGTAACCTTGGAGCCTGGCCTTAAAGGAGGATAATATCTAAAGCTTGTTCATAAAAAAAAGCTAGCTAGCTTGTCTATACAAAGAGAATATAAATACGGGGGAATATAAAAAATATATAAATATAGTAAATGCGTCTATAAATGTGGACAACGTGTGACCTTTTGATCATTGTCTAATAATATTAAGGAAAAAAATTGGTTCGCGCACGGGGCTCGAACCCGCATCATTTCGTGCCTCTGGGCGGCACCGTGACCCGTCTTACGGGGACGGTCTTTAGATCATAGTACCTAATTACTTTAGAAGTCTGGATGTTTTGTTACAAATGGAATGCTCTCTCCGCAATGAGAAACTGCCGCTTTGTTGGTAAGTTGTAGTCTCGGTAGAGTACAAGATTGGAATTAATTTGTAGCTGCAATTTTAATCCTGGTTTTGTGTCACTTTGGGGCGTTCGAAACAAGTAGTTAATTGTGATTTGTGATTATTAAAATTGTTTAACTTTATAAAATACATAATAAATCGTCTATGACCTCTTTATAGTCTTCTCTGCGGACTCATCTGCAAGAATATACCTCATAGTATTTTTTTTTCGTTTTGATGTTTACGCAAGTATTTTGCCAGTCCTGACACATGTTGCTCAGTACAAGTCCAAACTCAAGATTTGCCAAAGAGCAATGGAGCGAAGCGTGTTAGGAATTAAGAGGATAGATAAAGATCCGAAATCGAGAATTCGCTCATAAACAGGAGTAGCCGTGGCGGTCTCGGCTGAGAATAAGACCCCTCCCAATCCTCCCGTGCTTGTCGTAAGAGGCGACTAAGAGAATATACACCGGAAAATGGGGCAGCAGCGTCCTCCGAGTACACATTTGTCACACTGCGGCAATCTCCCCCACCCAATATGATAAACACACCGTAAAAACGGTCCCCAGTCCCCGGAGGCTCCGTTATTCCTGGCACCGGTAGCAGCCACGGTAAGCACGGAGCAGGGGCTAAGAATCCACGGCAGTGACCCAGCTACCAACCCCCACGATCTCTGGACCTGGCAACATACAACGCACGCACCTTGAGGATCAATGAGAAGTTGATAGAAAAGAATAGAATATTTTTATTTTCATAAAGAGATCAACACAATACAATATTTATAAAAGTAATAACAGTAATGCGGATGACACTATGGCTCGTCTTGTCAGAATCATCATTATAATTAAGAATATTGTTTCATCATATTAATAATAATATGATAATAATTGTTTTCAAATATTTTTATGCTGTAAAATGGCATACATCTTAAAATTTTAGTTATTGCAATTCACATGAAATTCAATAATATTCAAAAATATCATTAAAAATAGGTGTTTAATTTAATTCACAATAAATAATAAGACAAAAAATTCAAGCATTAATCTAGATAAAGGAGCTATAGTTAGTCATTACTAAAATATTCTTGAATACTGTACAGTGTTTTTTCCAGTACGAGCTGCCTTTTTTATATAAATGGGTTCGCTGGTGACTGCTTTTATGCTTTCTAGTAGTTTATTATAAAGTTTTTGACCCATCACATAAGGTAATTTTTTTGACATGCATAATCTATGCTTTATTGGTTCTAAAATTATTATTTTTCTTACGGCCCTTTTATTATTTGTATTGCGGAATGAATATTTATTCAAGTTTTGCCTTGTATATTTCAACACTTCAAATATATCATTATATAATGCGTACATAAAATTTGGTGTCTTTGCTGTTAACCGTTGAAGAGTTCCCTAGTCAGGAGCCAACCCGGAGTGCAGCAGCCATGTCATGGTAAAACTTCAAACCGGCTATGATAATATAATGTGTACATAACATTTCGTGTCTGTACTGTTAACCTTTAGAAGTTCCCAAGTCAGGAGACAACCCGGAGTGCAGCAGCCATGTCATGGTAAAACTTCAAACCGGCTATCATTATATAATGTGTACATAACATTTCGTGTCTGTACTGTTAACCTTTAGGAGTTCCCAAGTCAGGAGCCAACCTGGAGTGCTGCAGCCATGTCATGGTAAAACTTCAAACCGGCTATCATTATATAATGTGTACATAACATTTCGTGTCTGTACTGTTAACCTTTAGGAGTTCCCAAGTCAGGAGACAACCCGGAGTGCTGCAGCCATGTCATGGTGAAACTTCAAACTGGCTATCATAATAGAATGTGCATACAAAATTTCGTATCGGTGCTGTTGACTGTTGGACGAGTTCCTTTATCTGGAGACAGTCCTAGATGTCGATTCAGGTCATGCTTACCATAAAAATGCATTGTCATCGGAACTGAACCAACATGCCAAAATTCAACTCCGTAGGATAAGAGGAAGTGGTTCTAATTCAGCTTGCAAGATTTGGCCTAAACAAACATACAAACATTGCAAGTTATTTAACTTTTTAAAACTAAAACCCGACTACGGTCGTGTAAAAAAAAGCAAATGATTCTCTTGTGATACATACGAATCGATTGATACCTCGCTAGTCAAAATCGAACCAAAAACATATTTTTAGTTTGAACACATAACTCTTCCTTTGCTTCGTCGTAGTCGGGAAAAAAATTAGCCTATCGATACCATTATATAAAAGTGAAACGTTCTCTGTTTGTTTGTTTGTTTGTTAGGGGAGCTTTCACTTGATAACGGCTGGCATTGCCTATACTCGTACACTAGTGCACGTTAACGAACACCCTAATGGTTAATACTCGTATTCCACCAATATAACGAGTACATAGCGCTCGAAAAATCACAAGTTTGAGGATAAAATTAATACTCTTAAAATACAAAAGACAGCTTGAATCCCTTCAAAAAAACCCACTTATTTTTAAAAGATATTTTAAAAGTTATGTAATAAAATTGTCGCATCTTAAAATGTCAAAAGCACACAGTGTCAGAAAAGCTTCCGCTTTGTTTGGTTGCAAAGAGCGTAGATTGCACGGTAAAAGGCTGTCTGTTGGCAGGAAATTCGATTTGCAGGACAAATTGAAGAACAAGTGCTGCAGAAAAATGCAATTGTTCACATCTGGGCAACAGATAGTCCACCAGAAGTTGTTTATTCTAGACCCATTATAAATTGCATCTGTAGACTGTCAAACAGCGTCCAGCCTGATCGTCTTATCACTTGTGGTATATCCTAACAAAACCTTGTTGAACCTGAAGTTACTCAACCTTCCAAGTAGGTAGGTATGTTGTTGATCTCTTCATTACTAAGTTACCTACCATCTCGACCTACATAGCAGTAGATTTTCGTAGGGCACTTCAGACGCTAATTAATCCCATGACCAGTAATCTAGTTTACTGCAAGAGGCTGCTAATGCAATCCTGGAGCACACCTGTGAACTGCTACTGTGACTAGGTGACTCGGTGACTTTGCTTGGAATATCTAATAACCAAGCAAGTGTCAATATGTGTGCAAAAGTTGGTTAGGTAACCATAATTTTGTACAAGCTTCGAGACAAGTGGTATGTTAGGACTATGCTTGGTGATGATGTGATAGAATGAGTAGGTTTAGGTGACGATAAGCGCCATTCGACTCAAAAATTATAGTGGTACTTACTCAGTTTCAATATTGTGTCTTGTTATGCACTGAATTAGGCTTGTCCTTGACACAATATTTTATTTAAAAGGTATTCAGGGCACAAGTGACGAAAGAGACATCTTAAATCTTGAAATGTAGCTTCATCAGACCTTGTTCCCAAACCACAGAATAAGTAAGTAATAAACAAGTACTCAAATTAAGCTTTTGTCCTAACATTATTTTGATTGCGTGATTAAATCTAATTTGCGCTTTGATAGATTACGAAACAAATTGACTACATTATAATACCTAATCAAAACCAAGAATCTTTTTAAACGTTCTTGTACGTTATCATTTGCCTTTTTGTTTTGTAGGGTTGGATTAGTTCCAACACTTTAGGAGAAATACAAATTTTAACTTTACTCTATCATCATCATCATTCATCATCAGCCACTGCATCGTTCACTGCTGGGCCTTGACCAATGAACGCCAAAGAGCCCGGTCTTCAGCTTTTCTCATCCAGTTTCTATCGGCCGTCTTTCGCAAGTCGTCCCTATTTCCACTTTACACCAACCGTTAAATCTGGATTAATCATTGTAGAATCAAGCTACTCTGCGCTGCTCGCTTCAATCTTGTCTATCCTAAACTCATTCCTTGGTATTACTAGCCATGTCTTCAGTAAAGTGATTATGAAGACGGGCACTTGGCCGTAGTACTATTATTTATTCTGTGACTTGGCCACTCATGCATATATCAGTGCTGATGGAGTTCGACAGCTAATCTATATGTTAATTCACTTAGTGAGAGCCAATATCTCACTTGTCTTGTAGTTTATATCTAGCAGAGTTAGCATATACGTACTTAGTGTCGCACGCGGGATTGGCCCGCTTGCGTGGCACCCGCAATGCATCTTTTCATAATAATAATAATAATAATAATAAGTTTATTTCAAAAATACATACAAGTAACACATAAAAAGGTCATATAAATAAAATAAATATATTCGGGACATTTCCACACCAATTATCTAGCCCCAAACTAGGATACCCTGTGCTATGGGCACTATATATATCTAATTATAATTCAGATAAAGGCTATTTACAAGGCTTTATCTTTTAAATAGAACAGCAGGACCTACACTGAGATTATACTCGTGTCATTTAAGTATGTATCTGTCGTGGCGATATCTTAAAATTGATCATTTCATGAAATTGTTGGCCACATCATGATACAATTTTATTTCATGAATATATCGTTTACATCGTGAAATGGTTTGGCCATATCAATGAATGATTAGCGTTTGATGATATGAACAGCTAAACGCACGGATACTTCATGAAATGGTTAAACATTAGTGATCATATCGTAAAATAGTACATTATCGACCGCTATAGGTGCTAGGCGGAAGTTCGACTTGGCCGTGATAGGTTAGAAGGCGAAGACGGGAGCGAAGCGTAGCGAGCTTCTGCCTTTGTCTTCGTGTTTTTTTATGCTCGGACTTGCGTGTGAGCGTGAGCAAATGCTTATGACACTAAAACACCCTTATCGTACAGAGTTTTTATCAATGTTAATTTGCGATAGGCGTGGAAAAAATGTGTACAATATAAACTTAGTTATATATAACATACCTACACTCCTAGTAGGTTTATCATCTTTGAGCGTTTGTCTCGTGTGATGTTACGCTTCGAGCATCTAACCAAATGCTCGAAGGTTAAACGTGATATTGACGAATTCCTCCGGGATCTAACACGACCGGATTCGATATATTGGGCTACATATTTATTGCTTCCAATGTTATTTGGGCTAATATTGGTATTGGATGTTCTTTATCAGATGTTACGGACTGCTTGCTATTATAATAAGTAATAATATCTACTGGTGTATAGAAAAGCAATTCTCACTCAGTGTAATTTTGCTTGGAATTAAAATTCTATCTATTCTATTCTTATTATATCGATTTCTATTCTATATATCGATTTCTATCTATCGATATATTCTATTAATCGGAATTAAACTAATAAATTACATGATGTGAGAAGAAAAAAGAGAAGAAAGAAGAGAAGTTTAATTCCGATTTTGAGGGGAGTATTTTAATACTCCCATCAAAAACTCCCCATCAAAAAAGCTTCTAATAGGCTAGTGATTGGGGCGAAATACGAAAATACAAAATCGGTCCATTCGTTTGGGAGCTACTATGCCACAGACAGACTCAGACACACACACACACACACACACACACACACACACACGCACACGCGCACACACACACACACACACACACACACACACACACACACACACACCCGTCTCTTTGTTCGGGGGTTAAAAACAGTAACTGTGAAAATCTTTACATCCACGCATTCGTGAATATAATATTTGTACTATTAGTTATTCTGTGACGATACCTAATCATCTAGGTACAATTGACAATTCCACTAATTACCCACCCAGAACATCAATCAACAAGCACAGATAAATTGTTCACCGGATTGTACCGGATTGCGGCGGAACAAATCAGATTACAGAGGTTGTTAGAAAAAAGGTTTTAGAAATATATTAAGTAGTTTCGGACTTTCGGATGGGAACACAGATATTAAAGAAATTGAAAAAATACCGATACGTATAATATGGATAATTTCTAATATATATTAGATCACTATCTATATTATCTTATTTTATGTATACATACAATAAAGCAGTACGTACCGAAAAGTCTGTACAAGGAAGATAATTAAAGAAAATAAGGTCACCTGGATGATATCACCTGGGTAATAGGCGACTCTTTAGTGTCCTTTAATCACCCGTGAATGTAATCACCTAGGTGATCATAGTCGACTCCATTCAAATTATGAATTTAGTTCCATAAGTCACCTGTAAAGGACCATTACTTTCTAAGCTTTTTTAATAGATTGGTAAAATTATGTATAAGAAAATTTACACTCTTAATAATTTATATTTAACTTAGCTGGAAATTATGTTTTAAGGCAAAAAAAGCTACTGAACAAGTTTTTTTAAAAATGTTGTCTTTCTGTTTGTATGTTTGTTTGTTCGGCCATCACGTAAAAACTACAGGACTAAATTAAATTCGGTTTTTATACTGTTGGGTAGCTTAAGTTTTGACTTAAAATCTAGTGTAGTTCATAACTCAAACCGATTAGTAGAAGCCGAAGTTAAAAAACTATTTGACGGCTGAAGGAGTTTTGACCTAATTTGGAATATTATTAATTTAAGTCTTAGAAAAACACATAGGGTACTTACTACTTTTAGCCAAGAGAAATGACCAGTTAGGCTAAGCCGCGGGCACAGCTAGTCAGTTAGTCATAGTATATTTTTTCAAATTCCATAATATGTATTCCATCCGTTTTAAATAATGCATTGGATAAAGTGGAAATAGGTCTTTAGTCCAAAAATCCAAATGTGAGCTACTGATGTTACGTTGTAGGTTGTAGGTAAGGTACTTACTACAAGGTAATCCCAATATTAGGTAGAGTAGGCATGTTTGATTAGTCCAACCAACCTAATTACTCGCTCCGGTCCAATAAACCTTCAAGGTTCGGTTTTAGAGCTCTGCGCTGCAGCACGGAAAGTGAGTAGATACCTATCTAATAATTTCAGTATGGGAATTCATTTGTCGGTGGAGTCAAAAGTATCACAGAAAAAAATAGGTACCTACAATTAAAAGTAGGTGGTATAAAACTTCATATGAGGATTTTTGGGGGATCTTTTAGTTTATTATTTTTGGGAGGATCTTTTAATTTATAATTTTTGGGAGGATCTTTTAGTTTATCATTTTTGGGAGGATCTTTTAGTTTATCATTTTCTTGGTATGAATGAACAAATAACTCAGCACAAATTATTCAAAATTTGGGGTAGGATGTGGCCGGTAGTGAACTTGAAAATGTTTTACTTACATGAATGACTGGAATGCAATTATAAAATACACTTGAGTATAAAAAACTGTTCTGGGTTTGCCAAATATTTCCAAAATAAATCAAGATGGCCTAGTGCCTTTTAGGATTTTGTGGGACGACTTAAAAATTGAAAACTGATTCACAAAATAAAACACACAGATTAAGAAAACACGGAGAAATCAGGAACTTGTAGGCATGATGACTGGTCGGTCAGGTAGAGCAGGGCTGGGTAAGGACACGTTGAGGGCGCCAGTGTCACGAGGTGGCCCTAGGGTTTGTTCCACTAGCCCAGGGACCAAACCTCAGTGGACAACATAAAAGTACAGGAACAATAGGAGCAAACGGAGATGTTCATAAACAGAGATCTTGCACTCGACTATTCTATTCAGTCTTCTCCTAATTTAATATATTTGGTAAGAGTGTACCCTTGGGGCTCTAGTATTGTTATTATCACAGACTTTTCGTGCTTCAGTACTATCATATAATATATATTTAAAGGACTCCAGATGTAATAAACTTATTTAGGTACATACTTATTTTATAACATATTATTTCGTAAAATCCAGTTTTTGCTAACCCAAAGACAATATCGGAATGACAAGTTATTTGAATTTAGGATTAATAATGACAAACTATCAAATGGGTATGATTATAAAAGAATTAAGAATTTATGAAAGAGGTTTCACATCGTCACAATGTACTAATAAAGGTGACGGTTATTGTTAACTAGCTGTGCCCCGTGGTGTCACCCGCGTGGATGATGATGATAGTGATGAGCCTTTGGCACTCTCCGGTCCTTAATGTATACTTATGCTAAAAAACAAGTCAATCCGTCTCTAAGTTGCTGCGTCAAAGAGGAACAAACAAACCAACACACAAATACAATTTCGCATTGAATTGAATTTAGATTTCAGTAGGTTTCATTTTAACGATGGTAGCCTAGCGGTTTACTAGTGCGACTTAGAATCCTACGATACCGGGTTCGGTTCTCAGCTACGCACCAATACTTTTCTAAGGTACCTGCGGTTTTCCATCGCTCCTTGATTCGGAGGGCACGGTAAGCTATCGGTCGCGCTGTTATTGATTTATCTCAGTCGTCAAGCCATGTTAGAGGTTTGACAAACTCTGACACCAGATGCCATCACTACCTCATACGACAAGCAACAACCAACCTTTCCGTAATTTCACAACCAACTACAGCTATTTCTTTCGTTTACATAATTTTAACCCTAATTTCTCTACTCACGTTAGATTTATTTTGGCATAGTTGCCCCTCCTCCATTTAGTTATATTGTTTCGAATCAGCGGAGCAGCTCTTTGATTATATCTATCTCACGGAGTAATATGCAGTAGTCTATGGTCTATTTGTACCTATAAAATAGTACCGTGACATAGTTACCTATTGACTGCCAATTGATAGATAGATAGATAGATAGATAGATAACTCTTTATTGTACACCACATAGAACAAAAAATACAATAATAACTAAAACATTTATACAAAATAAATGGGACAATGGGCGGTCTTATCGCTAAAAGCGATCTCTTCCAGACAACCTTTGGATGGAAAGGAATTAATATACGGCAAAGACGGTGGTGCATTATAATATAACAAATAAATAATAAAAACTGAATACAATGAATAAACATATATATACATATATTCCAATATACCTACACATAAATATGTAAATATATAGTACAGTATATATATATATATATATATATATAAATATATATCTATATACATAGTATATACATTATAATAAATTACATTTACAACATATACATTTACAAAATATATACAAACATAATAAAAATAATATACAGTGAAACCACAACAGAATAACAACAAAATAGCAAGAAGTGATATTAATTAGAGAGATAAAACTTCTTTACTATTGAGTGCACTAAGATCCGCCCCTTCATGACTTATGCATCCGTAGCGTTCGCGCACGCCTCCCCGTCGAGTCTGGAACCGCTCCAGATTATACAGAATAAGTTCCTTCGAAATACAATAGGTACACCTGCTGTCAGAGGAACGCCGACCTGCACCGCGATATCGAGCTTCCCTCGATCCGTCAATTCATGAAAGATGCCTCTCGCCGCTACATTGCTGCGGCGCCCCATCACCCCAACCCCCTTATAATCGAAGCCGCGAACTACGCGACAGACACGACAGCCCTCCGTAGACGTCCTCGCGATGTCTTGAACGATCCGGACGCCATCACAGCTATAGTACTGGCGGCGGTGGCCTCGGGTAGTCCTATAACCTCTGGCAACCCGCCAGGGGGAATCAACACACTTAGACACAGACAACGACCTCGCCGACGAGGTCGAAGGTCCCGTATTTCATAATCTGTTATTATTCACCTTCGAGTTTCTTGCCGATTAGTCTCGAAGGTGTATTACGAATCGGTGGTCAATTATTTAAATCAATCAAAAGGCTCCTAGCTATTTTTCAGCCCCAAAATTTTAGCTATAGCTATATCTATAGATAGCTTATCTCCTGGAATAAAACATAGGGTACTTTTTTCCCGGAAAATTGTACGTTTCCACGGGAAAACAGGAAAATTTTGATTACTCGCTGTAAGCAACGGTTGCCATGGAAATGAAATAACAAGTATGTCAAAAAACATCAAGAGCATTGGTGCTATACCAACTTTTGCTTTGGTTTTTAATATCCTAGAAGTACATTGGATGCTTTTTTTTAGCGATAAACAGTAGTCCGCGCGAACGAATTCGCGGGCGGGAAAGCTAGTAAGTATATAAAAAAACAAAAAATGGAGGTTGCGTATGTGTGCGTTAGTGGATAATTGTGGTGTTTTGAAGTTAACACATAATTTTATCACAAAAGCCTGCATGTTTATTATACATACATACATACATACATAGACTGTTAAACTTATTATTCTTTCTTTGCTTAGCCATAGTCGGGTAATTACACGACTAACAAGATCAAGATCTTGCTGCGATGTGGCGCCCGATCGGCATAACGCGATGTAAGTATGTGCGTGAGGCTTGTACGTACGAGCAGATCGGCATGTCTCTCTATCTCCGTCTTTGTTTAAATTAAACCTTCTTGTTAACGGGTGGAAAAAAACAATTAGTTGCATTCCTTGTTACAGGAACTATCAACGCAAGTGAAGTCCATCGCCTCCCTCTCCGTGATGACGTGCGTGCTGTCGATAGTGCTAGCGCTGGCGCTGTTACCGGCTGCAGCGGAGTGGGAAGCGCTAGCGCTGGCAGGTAGTCTGCTGGTCACGCTGTGCTTGGGAGCTAGCATGCTGATGGCAGAAAACCACGCACCGCTGCCGCTGTTTGCCCTCATATTGGTAAGTTATCTATCTATATAATAAAGCAATAAGAACGAAAAAAACTGTACAAAGAAGATAATAAAAATAATGGTCTAGAGTACTTAAAATAAGCTACTGAACAAGTATATCACTTTTTTAAAAAACGTGTCTGTCTTGTTTTGTCTGTTTGTCTTTTTGTTCGCGCATCACGTAAAAACTACTAGACCAATAGCGATGCAGTTTTATAGCTTAGGTTTTGACTTTAAAACTGGTGTACTTGGTATCTCAATCCGATCAATAGACTCCGAGCAATCGATAAAAACATTTTGACGGCTGAAGGAATTTTGATCAAATGTTGGTACGAGTATATTGGTATTTTATGTCTTGGAATAGTACATAGAGTACTTTTAACCTAGAGAAATGACCACGCGTGCGAAGCCGCGGGCATCAGCTAGTAATAAATAAAAATGTATTCGGGGCAATTCACACCAATTACCTAGCCCCAAACTAGGATACCTGTACCTACTATGGGTACTAGACAACGGATAAATATACACATAGATACAATACGAATATAACATCCATGACTCGGAAACCTACATTACTGCTTATCAGACAATAGATGATTACATCTAGTGGGATTCGAACCCGCGTCTGTTGGTTGCTTCGATCATGTATCTGTTAGTTGACTTCAAAGTCAGGGTCACTAACCATTTGGCCAACCAGTCGTCAAAACAATAAATAAAAATAGCAATGAAAAAAATATTGTGATCTGTTTTAGATTTAATTAAATGTGAAAGATTAGGTACCAGCTTCTCGGGCGTGGATCGATTAAGTTAGGTGCAACGCACACAATTGTTCTTTGGTTTTAGTCATAATTGGAGTACCTAGCGTTTGTGTAGTGTCTCTCATTCGCGCTAAAGTCTGCGTTTATATCTCTAAATTTGTTGTTGATTCACATGAAGCATGACTGACGGTGGGAATGTCATGTACCAGTGTGGGTATGTTTGCCTATAGTTGCATCTAGTCCAGTTTTTGTTTAGCGTGGTATCTGTATCACTATTAAGACTAGGCTCATATTTTTAAGGGTTTTTTCCATTAATATGCTGGGTCAACCACAAACCTGATAAATGTGAAACTTAACATATATGTTTTTGACATTTTTAACTATCTCTCTAAGACTAAGACAAAAACATGATTAACAGAATTTCATTCGATACATTTTCTTATCAAAACTTTCGTTATTTTCAGTAATATTTACATTTATATACTCAACGGCTTAAGTTTTATCTCTAAAATAAATCTCACAGCAAGAACATATAGTTTATTATCTACAGCTTAGACAAAATCTACCTAACTAAATTATTAGCCTTCCAATAAAATAAATAACTTTCGAGACGTACGTCATTTAGTTCCGTTAAAATTCAGACCGGTCAAGTGCAAGTCGGGCTTGCGCTAATCATTCCGTAAAATGATGTTCGCTGGACACGAGGCCAGCTAGCGAATCAGTTTAGTGAGTCAGTTCAGTCACTGGCATTTCACTAGCCTCGTGTACGAATACATTTGAAGACACTTACCAACTCACTGAACTATCTTCAAATGTACACGAGACCAGTGAAAGGCCAGTGACTGAACTTTTGGGAAAGCCACAGTGCGTGAGTTGTGATATGTGAACGAGAGAATTGACCAAGCTATATAATAGCTTATAATAATTACACGTTTGCACTGCAGAGCGATCGGGACGAGAGGTTATCAAATTTCAATCCCGAAGCTATCTATGCTGAAGCATTTTGGTGTATTTATCATGCACTGCCAAAAACGAGCTAAAAAGTCAAAAACAAGACATAAATAAAATTGACATTGCATTCGGAAGACCTCTAAGATTGAGTGTTCGACAGAACGGTCCTCTGACTGCAATGTCAATTTTGTTTATCCCCTGTTTTTTGACTTTTAAACTCGTTTTTAGCAGGGCTGTCCTGTTTTTATGTTTTTTTTCTTTTTTATTTTTGAAAATTATCTTTTTGAACACCTTTGGTATCATGAAACTCCTACATAAATGATATTTAATGATATGGCCAAACGTGGATTGACATATCATTAAACGTTGATGTTTTAATGATATGGTCAGTTTTAGCCAGCCATTTCATGAAAAAGAACCATTTTATGAAATTATCAACCAATTCAAGAAATTATCAATTCTACGATATCGCCACTACATACATGCAACTTAATTGAATAGAACTGGAACATCGATTTACAGATTGGAAATATTTATAGAACATTAATAGACAGAAGAATTGGTTGTAACCAACAGTGAATTGAGTTTTTTGATGCCTGTGGGAGCTGTACGAGTATACAAAAGTTTGGTGCCACTTTGGTCCATTATCGTATGTTTCGTAAACATGTTTGGTTTCGTGCTTGATCATCAGACCCATTATCTGAATCCCATTATCCTTGATGTATATATATATATATATATAGTGTAAGTGCCTTTATTGATTCAAAATTACATTGGGGTGCTCACATATCGTCGGTAGCTGATAGATTGAACTCTGCAGCCTATGCAGTACGTAAAATTAGATAGTTTACCGATATAGCCACTGCAAGATTAGTATATTTTAGTTACTTTCACAGTATTATATTATGTCATGTGGCATTTTGCTGTGGGGAAGCCCGCGTAAATTCAATCAATATATTTTTTGCTGCAGAAGAGAGGACTTCGTTCCATATACAATATGAAATCCCGCGATTCTCTGAGGGAATGTTTTAAAGAGATCAATATTCTTACAGTGGCTAGTCAATATATATATGAAAATATAATGTATGTTCGAAAGAATATCAATACCTATGTTAAAAATAGGGATGTTCATAATTTTTATACTAGAAATAAAAATAAACTGAAAGTGTCTGGATTTCGGTTAAAGAAAGTTAGTGGTTCATATATTTTTGTTAAAGTAAATCTCATAAAGAAAGCATATTATAATGTAAATGATTATATTAATGACAGAAATGCATGGCGTGATGATAATAATAAATGATCACTTCTATGTTTACGTTAAGTGAATAAAATGTTCAAAGTACTTTATGAGATGAATCATGACTACATCATGCCATGAGATCATGACATTTTTATATTACATATTTTTATATAACATTACTAGTTAAAAATTTTACTTTATTTTTTCCAGTTTGTTGTTTGATGATTGTGGGACATCTCATTGTCACTTTTATCTCTTATATTTGTAATTTGATTACACTATGTTATAATTTCTGTGAAAAATTATAAAGAATTAACAAATATGGAAAATATTACATCCCCGTAGAGTTTCTTGGTGCTCTCTTCTCTAACGGGCATATTTTCGAAGCACCGGTTAAGATCAGAAGGGTATTTCCTTTTCCAGTGTGAGATTTGAAAGGGAAATTGAAAGGGAAATTTCCTTTTCAAACTCTAAGCATACTTAGTTTACCTAACATTATTGATTTGATCAATTTATAATATTTTATGTATTTCTCCTAGTTCATGAGATGCCTTATTTTCGCCGCTTGAGCTGCTCTGCTGAGGTAGCCGCGGCGCCATTCCTACTCTGTCTCAGAAATATGTCATGGTGCCAGTGTGTCGACGCAAGTAGCATCCCACAGTAGAGGCCGCCGCATCTTCCAAGGGACAAGGGTCATATCGTCTGGTCTTTTATCATCGTTACGCATCAGACCATTCGGTTCGAGAACTGCTACATTGGCGCTGGTGAACGCCCGGCGAACTGTATCGTTAAGGCTGGCGTGACGGAGAATTTGACCGGCACTTCAGGAACAAGAATTATCTAAGTTCACGTAAACACATTGCGCAGCCTAATCAAAATGATGATAAAGCAATTGTAGATAGATATATAGATAAACGCTTTATTGCACACCAAATAAAACAAACACAAGAATATACATTTAACTTAAATAGAGTACAATGGGCGGTTTTATCGCTTAAAGCGATTTCTTCCACACAACCTTTGAAAGGATAGGATCACATTTTGTAGTGTTTTATTAAAGTAAAAGTACTGTCCATTCAAAGGTTGTCTGGAAGAGATCACTTTAAGCGACAAGACCGCCAATTGTATTACCTTATTTAAGTTTTTATATTGTTTGTTCTTTGTTATGGTATACAATAAAATATTTCGTATCGTATCGTATCGTATGAGACTAACATGTAACCCATTATTTATAGGCGCTCCTAGACACATTTTTCCCAAACAAAGGAAATTCGAAAAATGATCGACACAATAAGGCCCCAAAAAACGGAATCTGGGATTGTCAGCAGACCCTCCTCTTTATTTCATCCCAGCTGCAATTTATCAAATCATATTTCGCGTTATTTGTGATTGATGCTCATACATTTTTCCTCAGTTTCATGAGGACCAAAATCCAGACTGAAGTATCGGGTAAATTACTACAGTAATATATTTGATAATTTATTATACGTCTCGGGTTTGGACATCTTTAAATATGACTCCATCATTTGTCACATATTTTTTAACGAGCAAATGTATTTATTTAGACACTGGCTTTTGATCGCGACTTCATCCGCGGTGACTTCCGTATTTTTTTGGAGTTTATTTCTTACCAATAAAGAAACAAACCTACTAGCACTCTCTTTTTGTCATTTTAGCCCTAAATAATGGTCTGTGTAGTCTTTTAAGTCTAAAAGTTTTTTACCTACTTCAAGGGTTTTCAAGAATCTTGCCTTGAAGCCGTTATGGCTGAGCCCTGTTAAAACTGAAAGCATAACCTCGTAAGTCCTACTTAAGTAGGTATTTTGTATTTCGCCCATCACTTGACTGGAATATTTGCAATGTTTTTGAGGCCTTCTTTATAATAATAATCTAGCATATAATCTTAGTAAAGCTTGGTTAAAAGAAGCCCCTTCACTTAAGCCCCAAAAGATGCACGGTCTATTTTTCTTGTCTTCATCTACACCATTTTATATTTATTTATTTATTAAATTACCAATGCGAATTAACAGCAAAGAGAAAATATTCACATTGTCACACATGGTACAATAAAATAAGAAATGTGTGTCAATGTAAAGTAAAGTACGTGGATATTTGTGTTGAATTCAAAATTAAATTAGAGTGGTGTTCATAGCCAGGAATATACGAGTGTACTCAAAGAGATTTCCTAAAATGATGCCAATATCCACAGAGAAAAACCAAACATTGTTAAGCAATCTTTTTGTGAGAGGTTCTCGCGGTATTCAACAATTCCTTGTCGAATACATCTTAACTAAATCTTTGCCTTTTAATTAGTCTGTGGTTTGCCTTCTAAAAGATTCGTTTTTTTTTATCGCTGCCATTTATCATTCCGATGTTATAAAATGATATGCTTAATCGATTATCTATTTATAAATACACCTATAAAACTGTGCAGATACTTAATGACTGACAGATAACGCACAGCCTAAGCGCTCGGACCTATAGATTTGAAATTTGGAGAAAACATGCCTTGTATATCTTAGATATGCACAATGAAGGTATTTTTGAAATTCCGTCTCTAAAAGGGTGGTAAAGTTAGTACAAAGAAAATTTCCATGCGGGCACAGCCCCGGAGCACAGCTAGGCTTATCCACAATATCCATCAATATCGATGTCCACGCAAAGAAAGAGATACCCGCCTTTAAGAACTCCCAAACTAGTCGAAGTATGCTCAGAGTTCAGAGACAATAGGAAATAAAAACTATAAAAACTACTTCGTATTAAAAAGCTATTTTGTAACCAACCACTAAAGAGAATGAAATAATTACAATAGAGCCAGAACAGTATCACTTTTTCGAAATTACCAACGTAATAATAATGCATAAATACAACATAAGATAAGAATAGTAGATTAGTAGCCAAGGGCTGTAAGGCATCAATTGCAGCCCGAGATATTTAGGCGCACGAGAACAGCGAGGGCGCCTATAGTTCGAGGGTGCAATTGATGCTTACACCCGAGCTAACTACTCTGCTTTACATCTCAATTGTGAGGTAAGTAGAAAAAAACCGGCATTACAAGAATTTTCAAATTTTAGGGACAGGTGTTTTTTGGGTATGTTAATAGTTTGAGATTGTAATATTTGTTGGTCATGGACAAAATCTGACGGGATGAAGCTTTCTGCAGCAGAAGTTGATGGTTGCGGATCATCTCTTGAGAAAGATGTTTCATTTTTTGAAAGCTGAATAGTTTCCGTTATTTGGTTGGTAATTTTACTTTTATTTTGTATGGAATCTTCGATGTAACCTTCAGCCACCTTGCTGGATTTCCACCCACCGTGCCTTTTTATAGTGGTTAAGTTAGCCCCAGCATCGGCTAAAAGTGTAGCCGATGTTCTCCGGAAGCAATGACCTGTGTACAATTCCGGGTTATCTAACTTAAATAACTTGCGATTTGCTTCGGCATACTTCTGATGGTATTTTTTCCAATAACTTGTTTGTAGCATTTGCCTTGGTGGTACTTCAAAAAAAAATCGGTTGGTGTTTACATTTTCAGGACGAAGATTTCTGTATTTTTGTACGAATTCAGAGAATTCTTGAGGAACTACAAATGTTCGGTCAATTTTAGTTTTTGTGTTCGGTAGTTTAATTACTAACAATTGACCCTGTTTTGATGTTCTCTATTGTTATATTTGTCAATTCAAAACCTCGGCATGCGCCAGTTATACCGAAGATAAGAACCACCTAAAACAAGCGAAATATAAAAATAAGTAAGTATGTTTTATAGGATTGTAAGAATTTAAAAGATAAATGATGAAGTATTACCATTATGTGATTTGTTATTTTACGTACCTTAACAGCTAAATATATGTCATCAGGGGCTTCATTTATGAATGTTTTCACGTCTTGCGCTGTAAAAACCTTTGACTTTTTGCTTTTGTGCCCAGCTGATTGTCTTTTTAGAAAAGATGATAATTTTGAAAAGTTCTTGATATTGATGTCGTGTTTAGTACTCATAGTTGCTTTTAACATTGAATAAATGCACCACAAACTAGATGGCTGCAGCTTTTTTGATAGCTCACTATGTTAAGAGTACAAAGTATGTTAAGAATACAGTCTCAGATAAAGACTTTACTCGTTTTTCTTTTCGCCACTTCATGAACTCGTCGTAAGTTTTCAAATATCTCTCTTTAGAACTTTCAGGCAAAATATTGTTAATTGCTGCTTCAGCTTCCATTTTCATTGAATCGGGAGTGCAGCTTATATCTTCATCTCTTGCAGAACTCATGTTTTTTTCCTTATTAGCACGTAATTATAAAAAAAAAACAAAAACAAACAATAACAGAGGTCCTAAAAAAGCGACCTCTTGCTCAAGAATAAAAACAGCCGCAAGAGGTCGCTTTTTTATGAGGTAATGTAAATTATGTATGATAATTTATTTCTTTTTTAAACATGCACTTCAGGTAAAACTAACAAATTTACAAAGTAAAAAATAACAAAGTAAATTGACAGAATTCTTTTCTGTTTTTGAGATTTTTCTACATTATCTGAATTTGAATTATTGTGACCTATTTTGTTTTAACAATTTGACGGTTTAATTCAGGAAAAAAAAGCATTGAAATTGTACAAATAACGCATAAAATATGTAAATGCATAAAAATATGGAAAAAAAACATTTCAATAAGTACGTGATTTCGATCCACGCAAGGTTGGCAGGCACAAATGCTCCCACTAAACCAGACAGTATAGTGGCGAGAGGGTCGAAATTATGATACGCTTTTAATGTTTTATTTATATTACATTTAAATTACCATAACTTTGAATACCTATCCCGCAGGAACCCTGTATTTTTTGGGGATAAAAAGAATCCATAATTTTAATACATAATATGACAATGAACAAAGAGACGGGTGTTATAAGTTTAGGGTGTGTATCACTGTGTGAGAGTGTGTGTGAATTAGTTCACAGTTGACGCGGGCATAAAATGCGTTATATTGGTCGGCTATATCTCGTTAACTAGTAATCCCTAGATAGTGGTGATAATGTTAGTAAATTAATACGAGTATTATGCGCCAAAGCTTTTTAATTTTATTGTAGTTCTGTACTTTATGAGTACATTGAACTGCAAATGTACTCAGAGTACTTAAATGATGTTGCATGTATAGACATGCAACTTAAGCAAATAGGTCACTTCAAAGCATAGATCTATTTAAAAGTTGGGAGATTTGTTACCAGCTCATCGGGCGTGGACCGCTTAAATTAGGTGCAACGCAGACAATTGGCCTTCTTCTGCCTTATTAATAGTTGGACTGCTGATTGTGTAGCATGTATTTTAGCAGTGATTCACATTCGCGCTTCAGTCTGCGTATGTCCCTCTATCTTTGTTGTTGATGAAGTACGACGGTGGGAATGTAGCTGTGTTGGTGTATTTACCTGTAGTTGTATCTAGTCCAGTTTTTGTTTAAGTGTTATTAAAGCATGCCGTATCTTCCCCCCTTTAAATAAATTTTTGCTTCAAAGCCAAATATTTCGTATACGGAACCAATTAGAAAAAATACTGTCATAGAAACCTTATTATATTTTTAAAATTCATATTTAGTGATATCCCTCTTGATGGGTGAATAAAAAAATGATCTAAACAAGATAAGGTTTAGGTTAGGTAGTATTTAGTTAGTAAAATATTAAATTTTTATGAATAATCTTATAATATTCCAATCACTTACCCAAATGCAAACACATTTACACTGAACCAAAAGTTACAGTGGTGCTATAGAACGAGCGATTCTCGGGGTTTGGGATCGCATCCGATATCAGGTGATTCGGCAGAGAATGAAAGTCACCGACGCATCTCAAAGAATTAGCAGGCTGAAGTGACAACGGGCCGGTCACATATTATGACCTTTACTCACAATACAATACATGTCATTTTGCGTAGAATTGTATAATTATCTCAAAATCGTCACATCTGGTTATGTGCCACTGTCGAATTAAGGCAGCGATATGTTGAAGGACCGATAACCGATGGGGTAGGCGAGTTCTTGAGTGGAGACCACGTGTGGGCAAACGTAGTGTAGGACGCCCTCCGGCTAGATAGAGCGACGACCTGCGTAAAGTAATAAGCTGTGTTGCTGGTAGCAAATCTATTAGAAAATCCGAAGATTGTCTCAGTGGCACGCATTAGGAGAGGCCTATGTCCAGCAGTGGACGAGAACAGGCTGATGATGATGATGATGATGATTACGTGGAAGCGTGCATTCAGAATAAAAATTATAACTTAATTAAAATATAAGGTTGTGCCAGATACTCTTCAGGGTTTCGCCTGACGTGGCATAATTGTGTAAAATTTGCATTTTGTGACACTTGTCCGGGTTTAATAAAGATTTAAACGCACTATGGCTGAGCGGCGCAGCGCGTTACTTGCATACTTAATTTACTCGGTTTATTGTCCCACAGACTGACAAAATAATGGACAAATAGTTCTATACTTCGACATGTTTTTATTGTCCTGGATAAAAATGTAGAAATCTGTGTAGTATTTTGACCAGAACGCTGGCGCTGTACCAACAAACAAATAGACTGCATTATTATAAATATAGATAACTAGTAACTAACTAAATACATAATATTTCTGCCCAAAACTTAACTTTGGCGTGCTCCTTCTGCGTCACGCATTGCGGCGGAGCGCTTTTGCGCCCGCCCCACCGTCCGGTGACGCTATAGAGTTCAGCTATAGACCAACGGCAAATATCCCTCCTAAAAAAATATTTATTTCTGTAGTCAATCAAGTTTCATTTAAGAATATTGTACTAATAACCTGCCCTGGTTTTGCAAGAGTAGGTACCTAGCTAAAAAGTTTCTCTTAATATTTATTTGTATATAACATTATTTCAACCGCCTGTGTCCCAACCACGCGCTTTGTGCAACAGAATAACTAATTGTAGATACAAAGAATGCCACGACGCGACATGGAGGTCCAACATGGTTGGCGTAGCACTCGTCGATCGTCAAGCTCGTAGAGCAATTCGGCGCGCGTTACGCCAAGATTTCGATGCTACGACCGAACCCATAAACAAAAACGGTTCTGTAGATCTGTCTCTTCTGCACAAACGGCGACTATGTACGTTTATATAATATACCCGCGGCTTTTCCCGTAAGGTCATTTCAATTAACAGTAGCCCATACGAGTTATTCCAGGAACAAAAGTACCTATAAAGTACAGTAAATTGTATAAAGTACAATATAATACATATCAAAAATAATTTTATCGATTGCTCGGTTTCTCATCGGATTGAGATACCAAGTACCGCAGTTTGTAAGTCAAACCCAAAGCTATACAACAGTGAAAACTACTCGTAAACCGGTCCAGTAGATTTTACGTGATGCGCGGACAAACATACAGACAAACAGACAAACAGAAAGACACGATATTTAAAATAAATTTAGTATATATTATATTATAATATATATTCCCATTGTAACACTTCTTCTACTATTATTTCTTATTTTTTATTTATTTATTTATTTATTTTTGTTTGTGGTGTGAACAATAAATAATTTATCTATCTATCTATTTAAAGTAGGTACCCTAAACCATTATTTTTAATTATCTTATTTATACTACTTTTTCGTTCTTGCTTTTGCAGTATAGGTGCTTTGTTATACTAGGGCGGTCGCACTCCGCAACAAGTACAAATAAATCGAGGGCGCAATATTCGGGTCCGTTCAGTCGAGTGTCAAGCGTGCGCTCGATGAGTCGCGCGCCTTGTACTTAGCGATAAAGTACCTACTTACGTAAAGTTATTGACAAATTGTATTCGTGTTTTAATTATGAGTACCAAGAAGTAACCTAGAAAGTATTGCATAGCATTCCGTTGTTTGAATAGTGATAGAAATTACGACTTTCACTCATTATAAAGCAAGGAATTCAGACACCTTTATTCATCAAAGTGCAATACCTATAGGATGTAATCATAATCAACCAACGACACTTATACGTAGGTAGGTATCTCACTAAACTTATCGGAGTTCTGAAAACGGGATAGTTAGGTAGGTAGTAAAAATGAGGTAGTAGGTCTATTCTGATAAGAATGTCATTGTATGTAATAGAACTATTTAAATTTATAATAATAAGTAATAACATAATACATTATTACTTATTTTTCTGTTACAATATCTAAGTCATAACATATCACAGAATAATTAGTAGTACAAGTACCTAGTCGTATCTTAATACAACCCTACCAAGCGAAAAGGGGACAGAGCGATTCTGAAACGGTTAGAGCAATGGAAGTTCTCGCGCGTTGTGATACGGTGCATTCTAGCCTGCACGCGATGGACGAGCGCCTTCTAGGTAAATATAATTGAAAGATCGCAGCGCTGTGAGAGTTAAATTCGCTATTTATTTAAATGACTTTACTCAGTTATCTTTCTGTACTTGTACTATTATTTATTCTGTGGTTATACTAGTAAGTATAGTTATGTAACGATTGTCACTCACGAGCTATTTCGTCGAACAATTCGACCGGTGCGGTGTTCCAACGTCAAATATGTCCATCCTCAGGAGTTTGCGCAGCGAGGGCAGACGAGCGTGTTGTTCATTTATCCCCCTTGACACTACTGCTTGTCAATACTACTAGTGCTATAGGAATTTTCTGTCCCGTGACAATAGTATTATAAATAAAAAATACTTGTCTTTAGCATAATTGCTGGCTGTACCACCGCAGAAACCCTAATTAAACAATATAATAATAATATTAAATAACTATGAATATAATGTTATATTTTACACCTAAGTACCTGTTCCTAAAAGTTTAATTTAAAATCTTTTCTAACGCAACTTATTTAAAAATTGTATAAAACAATAAATTACTTTCCGTCTCCAAGCAGTGTAGTGTAATTAGACCTTATAAAGGAAAGAAGTACAGTAGCTTTAAAACTTTGGAAATTTTAATCAAAGTGAAGGCTGCTCTTTCAAAAGTTATAAAAACTTAAAAGGATTATGTTTTTTGCTTAGTAATACAATTTTGTAAACTAAATATAGAATTTTGTTTTTATTTTACATGTTGTTACAACTTTTCAATCGTTTTTATTAACTACTAGCTGATGCCCGCGGCTTCGCACGCGTGGTCATGTTAATGTATAGCCTATGACACTACAAAAATAACATGGCTTTCTATTGGTAAAATAATTTTCAAAATCAGTTCAGTAGATCCACAGATTACCCCCTACAACCTCACAAACTTACCAACTTTACCTCTTTATAATATTAGTATAGATTAAGGCTTTTTTAGATAATGGCTTATTATTCTTCTTAGTTGAATTATAATGTTTTTTCTCAACACATTAGGATTTCACCGTAGACCCTCGCCTATCGCGCGATTAGTTTTAACAATTAAAACACAATAGATTTCCGTAAACTTACAAGTAAAATTATTATATAAATACAAAAAACCCGACTGCGAACGAAATTATTAAATACGAGCTGACCGCCCGCAAAAATAATCACACTAATATTATTACGGCGCAAATTTGTATGTATGTAAAGATGTGTGTGTATGTTTGTTACTTCTTCACGCTTAAACAGCTGAACGGATTTGTATGAAATTAGGTACGGGGATAGCTTATAGGTACTCTGGATTAACACATAAGCTACTTTTTAAAACGGAAAAAGGTATGGTTCCTGAGGGAAGTGGGTGAAACCGTGAGTATCAGCTAGTATTTATATAAATTTAATGTTTCCTTTTTATTTACGTATTTTACTTTACTTTAATAGTGGCAATTGCGAAATTAGACTAAAGTATTTACATTAACTTGAATAATGTAACATTGAAAATGTTGTAAGAAGCTTATAGCTTAATACATTTTTGAAATTGTCTTTTAAATACCTGTATTTTGATACCTCACTCGATAGGTTTTGGTCATTTTTGGTTCCATTGGAAATACAATATGGCAGCTGTAAGCCGCCATATTAGTTTTCTTGCCATTTTATATATCCTATAGCACTCTCGTGGTCAAGAAGAATCTAATGATACCTCATTTATCAAATATAACTGATTTAGTATGTTTTTATTTTCTTGGTTAGGCCGACTACTTTTCAATACACCCTCGTATCTTATGTCACTCACGTGACGACGAATCCAATAAAATACCTCATCCAAATCCATCAGGCCGTTTAAGCTGAAGGACGCGCCTAAGAAACGTACAAACAAACTAACAAACATACATACCCAAACACATAACCCTCCTCAGTCGGGTAAAAATTCGACGGGTACCAGCTCACTACTATGTTTAAAAACACAATTCAACTAAAACAACTGAAATGAACAACTGAACTGAACAACTGAACTGAACTGAACTGAACTGAAAAATGCTACTGAACACGAATATAACATTTAACAAAATCGTGTCGGTCTGTCTGTTTGTTCGCGCACAACTTAAACACTACTGGACGATGGCGATACGATTTTCAATCATTTACAGCTTAGAGTTTGACTTAATAATTGCTGTAGTTAATTGGTATCTCAATCCAATGAGTAGAAGCCGATCAATCCACAAAAAACTATTTGACGGCTGAATAAAATTTGGTATATTGTACCTTATAGGTACTTTTGGCCCTGGAATAACATATAGGATACTTTTACCCCAGAAAAATGAGCACGAGGGCAAAGACGCGGGCACAGCTTGTAAAGGTAACGTAAGTACGTAGGTACGTAATAGGTCTGTAGTCACAACACAAGCTGCACTAACCTCATCAGTGATTCGTGACGTCCAATGAGACAGGGCAAGAGCCCTACATGGGAAATTGGATTCCCGACGAGTGTTCTTTTGCTCCCCGCGCCGTTGTTTTATAAATTGCATCGGCTGATTGCTGACTCGAGTGTTCGCATGAGCACGTGTGGACCGAAACTTATATTTTATTTAGTAATATGTAAGTATAGGTCTTATAGTTCATCTACATTATTTTGTTTTTGATCTTTGTCTAGTTTGTCTAGCTAGTTGATCTTTTGTTAGTTTTGCTTTGTTCAATTATTGGATTGGAAAACAATCTAGTTAGGACAGCCTATACCCTATCGACCAGCTGGTTGTTCTAGTGGCTAGATACCCTAGGTACGAAATAAAAACGGTCGCAGGTTGGAATCCCGCTAGGTGCAATCATTTGTGTGATGAGCAGAAATGTTTGTTTCCAAGTCATGGATGTAATATTGATATTTATGTATGTTTGTCCGTTATTTAGTGCCCATAGTAGGTACAGGGTATCCTAGGTTGGGGCTAGGTCATTGGTGTGGAATTGTCCCGTATATATTTATTTATATATTTATAACGGTTTTATTAGTTTCACGCATTTGTCATTCTGCCGGTTTGTTTTTGAAAGCTAGTTTAATTTGTGATGGCCCTTCACTTCTCTTTCTACTTTGGAAAAATGTTAACGCGAGCAAAGCCGTAGAACGCAGCTAGTACCTAGTATGTTGCTAACCAAGTATCTTCTAATCCACAGCAAAGAAAATATACACTACGCCCATAGCGAGTACTAATAGAAGTGTTTTGTCACAACCAAGATGTAAACAAAAAGTTAGTAACTTCAACAAAGCTTGAGGAAACTTCGTTAACAGCACAATAAAACAGATTAATCCAAACAATAGCGAAGTTGAAATAATCATGTTCCAGCAAACTTCATACTGTAGTTCTGAAGGTGACAGCGCCACACGAAGGACGAAGAATTTTTATTTTGTGTTTCTCAGAACCATTGACTTTTAACCAGATTTATGGTAAAAACCATTGACATATATATTTACTGAAACGAAAACTCATGAATGAAGTGATATCCTATTTTATATTAAGAACTGCTAGCGTCTCACTAGACATTTGCGAGCTTACTCCACAATGATATCGTAACGTGACGATAAGTGTCTGAATGGTCATAGTCATAGCGAATAAGGGCACAGTTAATCCTATTTAGGTACCATTGTGTTGCGAGACATTACCTATGCCTCAAGCAGTATTCACTATAGTACCGTACGTATATGTAAAGTACGTATGTGTACGTTGCAAGCTAGAGTTACATTTGCGAATCCGGCAGCATAGATGGGATTTAGACATTTGAACTTATGCCTATATTTGCCGTGTGAAATACCACTTTACCCTACCTTTCTTTTTTACCAGAGTAGCTTACCAGAACATTACTTATTGCTACAATTTGATCAGTTCCTACTGTTATAACAGTAATCAGAACCGTTTTTGTTTCAGAGCCTTACGCTTTCGCTGTCTGCTAGACTAGGCAGTTTGTATGGCAGGCTGGACAGAGACCTGTCACTGTAATTTCTTGTTGAGATTTTGCATGGACGTATTACGTAATATGAATATGTGTAGTACGTCCATTCAATGATATGGTATTGATGTCGCAAGCAATTTGTAAAACCCGTCAGTTTACAAACAGCGATGTGTCAGCAATTCGTAAAACCCGTCAGTTTACAAACAGCAATGTGTCAGCAATTTTTAAAACCTGTCAGTTTACAAACAGCGATGTGTAAACAATTTGTAAAACCCGTCATTTTACAAACAGCGTTGTGTCAGCAATTTGTAAGACTTTTCCTTTTACAAACGGCGTCGTCGGTTTATAAACATTTTTCGGTTTGCAAAGTTCCGTAGGCAAATAATTACAAAACGCCTCGCAGTCGCAGGAAATTTGTAGAACTGGTCCGTTTACAAGCTGCGGTTGTCAAATAGCAGTAGGTTATGAGATTTTAGGTTCAAATGGCTATTTTAAACTAATATCATCATGTTCAACCAACCTGGTTTTTCAGATGCTTTGCGTTTTTAGGCGCAATTCCATTTACCATACTATTTTGCAAACAGACGAATTTTTATAAACAGACGACGCCGTTTGTAAACGGGCGAGTTTTACAAATTTCCTTCCACATCGATACGACGTTATCGACCAATCTCCGTGGCTGTACTGTCCGTTTAAACGCCCACTGCCTTGGCCACTGCTCTGCCTCACTGCCCTACACTTGTGTAAAATAGGCTTAAGGGTACGAGCACAGAATAACTACTACGAATTCAATGGTAATGCATGCCTCACAGGTATTGGCAATTTTGCAGGTGACAAATATTTTTGTAATCCTTATTTTTAAATATTATAATAGTAGATACTTACTTAGTTGTATCTTGTACTATTATTAATTCAGGGGTTGTAAGAGAAAACTTTATAAGTCCTTTTTTGTCCTTAGATGGTGCATACCATGATGCCAATAGCCCGGCCCATAGCCCTGGTCATGTCCGCCGTGCTGACGCTGGCATACGCCGCGCTGGCGCTGGGACTTAACTCCGGCGGGGGAGAGAGTCAGTTCTACCAGCAGGTGAGAGAGGTAGAGAGTGAGAGATCAAAGATTATGATGATGTCGCCAATAGCCCAGGATAGAGCCCTGGCCATGTCAATTCTATCAGCAGATGAAAAAGAGAGAGTTTTTTGTTGTTGATTGCTTACCACGCTATCACAGTACACAATATTATTATGGAGATAATATGCATACTGTGACGCTGTTATGGTACCTCATTCAAATTACTATCTATCCTTAGGACTCACAACTAAATTTACCTTAACCTGAACTGCTGAGTAGATGGACACATTTAGTCCAATAACACTTTTCTTATTGTATCTACTTAAGGGGAAGTCAAGTCTTGTATTTATTTGGTTTGCATTCCCTATATACCTACTACATTATCACATCACTTAAATTACTCAAATATATAGTTTTGTCACTAATCATCTCACGATGTCCGTGTTGAAACAGTTAAATAAAATAAAAAAGCGAAAAAGAAGCAAATACTGTTAAAGAAACTTCAATATTATTTTAAAATACATAAATAAAGAGACCCTAAAAATATACTGTGGCCGAGCCGATTTTGGAGTGTGCCCACAGGAGCCAGTCTCATTCTGGGCTTATCGTGATCATCGCCACCTTTGACTATGCACATGGTCAGTTATGTGCAGGCGGGATTGTGGTCAAACGCTACCATTAAAACTCCTCTTTTTCTTTTTACTTTTGACAATAACTTTCAAGTATCTCAGGCAGTATTTTCTAGAACAAATAAATCTGTTTACTATCTTGGTTTGGTCTAAAATCGTATTCAACTGTTAAACTCTAAACAACAAGGTTTACGAAAATCCTTCTTTTCAGTAGGCATATACAATCCATCTATTCTGTTTTCCTTTCATTGTATTATTAAATTCAAAGGTGGTATTACGCACGTTATTCTGAGCACCGTAGCATTGTGGAATTATTGTCTAGCGCCAAAGCGCCTGTTGCTTGGAGATAAGCAACGTACGAATAGTTAAATGCTCTTCTGTATTTGTAGGCGCTGAATGCTTCCGTTGCTGAGAGTAGGTAATTGCCATTCAGTTCGTTTGAAGCGACCGTTCCCAGTAGTTATATAAATATAAGTATGTAGTGTCTATTTGCCCAATACGTAAATATACTTACCTGAATCATACTAGTGGTTCTGAACTGTGAACACGCCAATTACGCGATATCCACATGATACTTCATACTAATATTATAAAAACTTTGTTTTTCTGTTTGTTACCTTTTTCTTCACGACTAAACAGCTTAACCGATCGTGATGAAATTTGGTATGGAGATAGTTTGAGCCCTGGGGAAGGACACGTGATACTTTCAATCGCGATAAACTGTATACTGCGCGGAAAAAGTCGCAGGCAAATATTAGTTTTGTTATATTTTCAACCATTTTTGTTTAAAAATAAATATTTTCATATAAAAACTCGACGACACCTCTAACGATTTATCACGACAAAAAATTATCAACGATGATTTACAAACGATTTATAAAAACTCTAAACTTTCTTGATGATCGAATCAATAACGGTACAATACACATACAGTCGCCCAATCGTCAAAGTTGATTTGGAGACGTCACTTCTCCGGTAATATAACAGATAAGTGTGGGAAAAAAATGAGGCAAAATAAGTTTAATAAAAACAAGACATAAGTTCAAAAACTAAAACCACACTACTGTTGGGTAAAAAATAGCCTATGACATTCTTCCGATGAAAACGAATCGATTGATACCTCGCTTGTCAAAATCGGACTAAGTTTTTAGTTTGAACACATAACCTTTCATTTGCTTTGCCGTAGTAGGATAAAAAAAAGAAGCCTATGACACTCTATACATGAAGACGAATCGATTGATACCATGCTTGTCAAAATTAGACCAAATTTTTTGTTAGAACACATAACCCTTACTATGCCTTGACGTAGTCGGGTACAAAAATAGCCTGTGATACCTGAAGACGAATTGATTGACACCTCGCTTGTCAAAATCGAACCAATAGGGGCGTCGCTATGGTGGAACATCCACATACCCACATACATACATAGATAAATACTAGAGATGCGCCGAACATGGATTTCAAAACCGAATCGAGTAACGAACATTTTTCGGTTCAGCGATTTCCGAACCCAATGTTCGGCCGAGCTATTCGGTTCCATTTAGGGACACTTTTCCGCACTAAACATTTGTACAGTACATGTCCGCGAGGCGCCCGGCCGGCTAATCATTTGAAACCCGATATCTTGTTAAGATGGACATCATTACTCGCGCTGTCTTTATATTTTCGTCAAAAATAAGTGTTTTTCATATGATTAGAGTACCAATCAATCGTTCGAAACACGCCCAAAATTTCACACGCGTGGTCATTTCTATAGGTTAAAAGTACTATATGTTCTATTTCAGGACCTAAAATACCAATATACCAACATTTGTTCAAAATTCCTTCAGCTGTCAAAATGTTTTTATCGATTGTTCGGCTTCTACTCATCTGATTGAGATACCAAGGGCTCTAGTTTTTAAGTCAAACCCTAAGCTATCCAACAACTCGGTCGAGTAGTTTTACGTGATGCGCGAATAGACATACAGAGAAACAGACAGACACGAATTTACAAAATGTTAGATTTCATTGTGTTATCTGAGATTGTATGAATACATACTCATTTACTATTATTCTAATTAACACCATAAAAATTTACCTCAATGTTAAATATGTCATGTTTATCTGATATCCTTAGCTGGTTTTATTTTCGAAATAAAAATGACTAAGTCAAATAATTTCGGCTCGTACTTTAATATTAATTAATTGGTTAATATCTGATATGTATGCTAAATATTTTAAAGTCAATACATGCTGTAGGTAGGCCTTAAAATAACATAAGTTTCATATTCAGCTTTTTGTAGTGATAGGGCTCTTACGCAAGAGTTTGCCTGGGTAAGTACCACACCTTTGTCAGATATTCAACTGCCAAGCAGTAGTGTGTAAACATTTCTGTGTTTCGGTTTGTAGGGCAATGTTTCCAGCGAAATTACTAGGCAATGAGACTAAACAACCAATGTCTCAGGGTGATGAGCGCAGTGCAGTGACGAGCAAGACTTTGCAACCAAAGTTCTGGGTGGCACTGCAACTGTTATGGACAGGTGTGACGCTTACCATCAGGCGAGCGACCTGCCCGCCATTAAAAAAAAGATTAATATTCGGCTCATCAACCGAATAATCGGTGTATTCCCACTGCCCCCATTGCCCGTTTCCCCATTAATGGGGACAGTGGGAATTTAATAAATTAATTAAAAATAATTCCCGTTGTCCCCATGACCCTTTCCCCATCAATGGGGACAGTGGGAATTGAATAAAAATGTTAAAATAGTTCCCGTTGAAAGAGAGAAGTCTGTAATTTTATTCCCGTTGTCCCCATTTTCCGGAGGTCCGGACGATAACAGACGGGTATACCGAATATATAAAACCATGCCGAATATGCCGAATACGAATAATTAACGAATATTCGGCGCATCTCTAATAAATACATACATGCATACATACATATGTATGCATGTATGTATTTATTTGTATGCATGTATGTATTTATTAGAGATGTTACGTCTTTTTTTTTTTTTTTGGAAGGGTAATGTCTATGTCTATGTAGACTGTTAAACTCATTACCCTTCCCTTGCTTTGCTGTAGTTACAGACAGATACTGTTTTTTTGGTCATTATTTTGGTTGCGAATGATTGGATAATAAATTGCTCCTAAAATAAATTCAGGAGTTACAAACCTGCGTTACAGATCCATTCGCATACCATGGGCGTAGCTAGGAGTGAAAACAGTGGGGCACCATCGACAACGGTATGTGAATTAGATGGGGATAAAGTAAAGGACAGAGGGCCCCAATAAAGGTTTAGTCATGCCTTGGAAAAAAAATACGGTGTTTGGTTCGGCTGGTTATTAGACATTCATTTCACACGTTCCTAAATTATAAGTCATTGACAAGGGCTTCAACAAGGTAGGGCCTGTGAAAGTGCCCCCTACCTTTCACCCCAGAAAAAATACTGGGATAATCTTTACCAAGCACAGGTCCGATCTTGTATGGAGTACTGTTGCCACCTCTGGGACGGTTCTGCCAAGTATCAGCTCGAGGCTTTGGATTCAATTGAGAGACATGCTATGAGGATTATTGGAGATGATACTCTGGTAAAGAGTAAGCTTCAAAGTCTGGCGTGAGGTCGCAAGCCTGTCGGTATTCTACAGATCGAGAGAGTGTGCACAAGAACTGCACAATCTGATTCCCCCATCACCTTTCCATTACCGTACGACTAGACGATCGGCAAAGCGCCATCCTTTTATGGTTGAAATACCTCGCAATAGAACGAAGCGTTACGCTTCTACATTTATTATAAGAACTTCTAAAGAGTGGAATGCCCTGCACTCGTCAGTGTTTCCGGTAAAATATAACCCTGGTGTGTTCAAGTCAAGAGTGAATAGGTATCTACTAGGCAAACGTGCTACACCTTCGACCACATCATCGCTTTGCATCAGGTGAGATCGTGGTCAAACGATTGCGTAGACAGTGATATAAAAAAAAACGCGATGATTCGATCAAGTGGCATTGATCGTGGTCACGAGAAGACTGAACTGAATTACAAATTAAGATTAAAGACCAAATACCTACTGCGAAGTGCAGACATGAAAAATGTCTCAATAAATTGTGTTAAATATGTGATGCGAATATCCAACAAGATGTTTTTATTTTTAAAAACTTTTTGACACACAAAACAAACATTGAGCGTAAATAAAAAATTCAGCATAGTACTGACGCCAAGTATGCCTATAAATACACGAAATGGCATAATTAGCCGAAAGACACGGCATTCCGTGACGAAAGTCAGTAAAAAAAGCTAGAATTTATTTTGTTTTCGTAAAACAGCGTAACGTAACCTTGACGAGTTGGCTTGTTACAGATTGTTTATTATATATTATTGAAACAAAGGTAACAAAATATTAGATTAGACACAACATGTTGGACTTTATTTTAGGGATTTCGTGACCGCAGACTGAAACATTATAGACTGAAAGTCGATATTATTATTATGTTGCTGTTTATTTATCGTATGAGTTAATGCTGGCCTCTGGTGTCAGTTTGTCAGGCCGCCTGAGGGCCTCTGACATGGCTCAACGACTGCTATTAATCAATAACAGCCGGGACTGTGTGCCCTGCGTGCACGTAGCGACGGAAAACCTCGCATAATTGCGAATTAAAGTTATTGGTGCGGAGTCTAGGATCGAACCCGGTATCGTGGGGTTCTAAGTTGCATTAGTAAACTGCTAGGTTACCACCACTGTTGTTAAGTTACCTTACTTTCTTATTATAATGGACGCTATTGAAACCTTGATTTGAAACACTAGATTACCTACACTTTTTTTAGAACATTTACTTTTTCCATTTTTTTTTGTGACGAAATGGTAATCATCTTTATTCCATATTCGACAGGTTATGGAATCACGATTCATCATTTATCATCATAATAACTAATTGCGTCTAAAATAGTAATTTCTTGAACATATTTGATGAACTAGAGTCTGTTCAGGTCTTTTTACCCGACTACAGCAAAGCAAGGGAAGGGTAATGAGTTTAACATTCTATGTATGTATATATGTATTTATGTATCTATGTATGTGGTTATGTGGATGTTCCATAGCGTCACTCCTATTGGTCCGATTTTGACCAACGAGGTGTCAATCGAATCGATTCGTCTTCATTTATAGTGTCATAAGCTATTTATTTTTTACCCCACTACGGAGAACCAAAGGAAGGTTATGTGTTCATACTAAAAACTTGGTCCGATTTTCACAAGGGAGGTGTCAATCGATTCGTCTTCATCACAGTAGTGCCATAGGCTATTTTTTACCCAACCGTAGTCGGGTTTTAGTGTTTGAACTTATATCTTGTTTTGTATTCCGTAGATATAGGTACTCATCTACTATCGATGCCTCAGGATCTAGAATCTCATTTCTATAGCAACAAAGTCTGTATGTATATTTTTCTAATTGCCGTATAACAGATCAGTTGTGTGCCAAAACCACAATCGTTTGGTTTATCTGCTGTCGCATCAGCGTCACCGACTCTGATAGAGGTGGCGTTAAGACTAAATAATACCAGTACAAAAACTAAAATGAAATTAAACCTTTTTGTCTCCAGCTGATCTGCGAGCTATCCCTCCTTCTATCAGCAAGCGGCATCGGCCTGTATTATAGGGCGATGACAGAGCGAGCTCATCGGAACACCTTCGCCGGTACAAGGATCTGCTTGGAGCAGCGAGTGAAGCTGGAGTGTGAACGGGAGCAGCAGGAGAGGCTGTTGCTGTCTATGATACCGGCGTATATTGCTGCTGAGGTGAGTGGACTGAAACACCTACAGGGAAACGTCGAAAAATATAGGACCTAATCCATGATCAAAGAACGGTATGAGCGATGGCAGTGCAAGCCCATCGAAATTCCTTCGCCGGTACAAGGGTTTATTTGCAGGATAGAGTATTAACAGCGAGGGAGGCTATGCATAAGTCTATCCCATCCTATCCTAAGCCACAGAATAAATAATAGTACAAGCCTGGTCAGAAATCAAAATACAAGGTAATACAAAATAAGTATAAATATATGTAATTAAAAAATAAAGCTTTAACGAACTCGTTTTTTTTTAATTTTTGTTTGGTTTTTACTTTATACATTTTTAGTTTTTCTTATTTTTTTATCAATTTCTCTTATTAAATTTTTACGTTTTGTTATTTCATTTTCACTTTACAATTTCAGTTCTTTTTTCTTTTCTATTTTCCTTCTTTTTTATTGCTTTGTCATCGGTTTGTGAGCTACCCTGAAAGTTTCAGCCGGGTAGCTAATCGGGAAGTGCTCGAAATTTGAATTGCAAGATTCCAGGACAAAATACATAGATACATCGATACACACATACATACAAGTGAAGTTAAAGCTTTTAATAAACTAATATAACTCCCACCAATGACGACCCTGTCTTCCATAAATATAACACTAAAAAATTGTCTACTTCAGCCACACTGATCAAAATCAATGAACACTAAGCGAAGGATTTGTTTTTCATATTATTGTTTATTTTACAAAGCGTCACGAAATTATTATTTTTTCGAGATGAAAGACGCTTTTACCACCCACATAAGTAGGTACCTGACGTAAAGTTACTCATCCTTTAATCTCTGTATCTTCCCACTGAACTCGTAAAGTTTTCATAAGATACTTTTACTCAAGATATTCTTTTCACGGCATACTCCAAGAGGTTTCATACCACAGTTTATGAGTATTTATAAAGAAAGCGTTTTTAAGGTGTTGCAGGTAAAGTCTGGCGCAAATGATTACCAACGTAACTGAATTAAATCTATACTGTTCAATCTAACAGCCATCGTAATAAAAAAATAAACTTAAGTATAAAAACTTAACTTAAAGTAATCTTAAATAAATATTGAACTAGCGACTCACCCAGGCTTCGCACGGGTAGCTAAGGGTTTCTCTTTATTTTTACAAGAGGTTTGATTAACTACTTTAAACAAAAAACGGTTAGTGTGATTTAACCATAATAGTTAGACGTAGCTTTGTGTTTTTTTTATAAACATGCAGTACATTATTTTATGGATCATCAATAGTTTTCTTAGCGTACCTATAATAAATAATGACTTTTATAGTCAAATTTATGATACCTTGGGTTACATTACTGCAATTTTCGTAGGGAACTATAATTTTCTGAAAAATAATTTACAGCCCCAGGTTAATTGCAGATAATGTAGCTTTCTATAGGTGAAACTATTTTTAAATCGGGTAGGTATCATTTGAGTTTATAACATAAAAATATACAAAAATCCAAACTTTTCACTCTTCTCATATTAGTGTCGATGTATTTTTTCTTAGATTGCATTTGTAAAGTCAAGTATTGAAATATGAGCTCTAATAGTGTTTAGTACGTATAATTTTTCAAATATTTCTACCCTATGTTATGGACATAGTGCGAAAACTCGACGATAACGAACGCCTCATTTTGACAGGAAACATGGTGGAAAACTATCCAGAGGTCCGAGTCCAAATAGGTGGTCCAATTTACCACTAAACTATTTTTATCCTACGCCTGTTCTCATTTGCAACACTCCACATTAAAACTCAGTGAAGACGGGTTTTCAATCAAGTTCAACTACGTGGAAACGCAACTGTATCGATTTTCGATAGCGGTGACATATCTGGAGGTTAAGTTCTTGAGTATTATTATATATTAGCTTTGATGTAGTGTTTATAGAACGTAGCTAATAATAAAGCTATTAAGAAAAATACTGTGAAAGTATACTGTAACAAAAGTTAGAGGTGCAATATAAACTCTATAGTATAAGGAAATTAATTTGTCAATTACGTGGATTTTGCCGCTGCGCTGGTGGCGCTATTTCGTGCCGGGAGGTTATTCTTCATCAAAAATTCAAAATCACTGACGGTTTCACTCAACATGAATTCACCGTTCCTCGAAAGCTCCCGGCCTCTAGAATGTAATTATACGAGTACGACAAAAATATAATAGAGAACATTTTCTTTCCTGAATATTGTGGTTGTTTCTATTGTGGCATTCGTCACGAGACGGCCATACCACACCATATCGTAGATATTACAAGCATATATTATACTAGCTGTGCCCGCGGCTTTTCCCGTGTGGTCATATCTTATTATGATTACCCTATGTGCTATTCCAGGACTTAAAATAACAATACTCAAAATTTCTTCAGCCGTCAAATCGTTTTTTATCGATTGCACTTCTAATCATCGGTCTGAGATACAAGTTAACCACTTTTTAAGTTTAAGCCTAAGCTATCTAACAATGAAAACCACATCATAATCGGTCCAGTAAATTTAAACGTTATGCGCGAACAGACAAACAGACAGACACGATTTTCAAAAACGTTATTTTCTTGGTCTGTAGCTTATTTTATGTCACCTAGACAATTTTTTTATTGTCTTCTTTGTACATAAATTTTGTTACATACTGCTTTATTAAAAGTATAGATGTACTAAAGTAATCTATACTCATAATGAACAAGTACAAAAAGACTGCACAAAGAAAAAAAAAATTAGCCTAGATGTTCCACTAATTTTTGAAATAATAGAAAAACGACAAAACAAGAATATAACGCTTTTTAAAATTCGTGTCTGTTAAAAATGATGTTTGTTATAAACGACGGGACCGATTGAAATGCGGTTTTCAGTGTTGGATAGCACAGGATTTGACTAAAAAACTGGTATATTCATATCTCTAGCCGATGAGTTGAAGCCGAGCAATCGTTAAACATATTTTTGACGGCTGATGGAATTTTGATCAAACGTGGTAGGTATATTGGTATTTTAGGTCCTGGATTAGCACAAAAAGTACTTATAACCTAATAGAAATGCCCACAAGTCTAAAGTGGCGGGCACAGCTAGTATTTAAATAAAAATTGTCTTCCATTAGGTTTAGGACTAAAAAACTTTTATAATGGACCATTGAATTGTGCAGCTACGCACAAATGGTCGATTTGAGAACTACCTCCTCCTGGAATACATACGATGAAAAAAACTGGCATTAGTCGGGACTGGGATCTTTATCGCCCCATATGTACTTAATCCTCCATAAATCAACATGACAAATGTTAGAAAACCTCCGTGCTCTTTATCGTATCGTACGCAACAACGTGCATGCACAACCGTGATTCCGTGCTCAGAATCCCAAACGCTCTACTGTTATTTTGGCCCAGTAACCACGTCATGTTGAGGCTTTCGTCCTGTCGGCAACAATTTGGGCCTGTCCTGCCCCATATTGTTGTTTTGGATGGTGATCGACAGGCGGAATATTAATCATGATTTTGGCCCTTATTATATACTAACTGTGCCCGCGTGGTTATTTTGTTTAAAAGTAGCCCATACGTGTGATTCCAGGACCAAAAACTATCTTTAAAATTCGTTCAGTCGTCAAATAGTTTTTTTTTCTATTGCTCGGCATTTAATCATCAGATTAAGATACCAAGAAGCCCAGTTTTTTTTAGTAAAACCCTTAGCTATCCAACAGTGAAAACCGCATCGCAATCGGTCTAGAAGATTTTACAATTTTTTAATTTTATTTTTTATTTTTTGATGTACGAACAAACATACAGACAAACAGACAACAACAATGTTTAAAACTGTTATATTCATGTTTAGTAGCTTATTTTAAGTACTCTAGACAATTTTTTTTAATATCTTCTTTGTACAGACTTTTGTTACCTTTTCATTTGGTATGGAGATAGCTTGAACCTCGCGAAAGGACATAGCATACATTTGGTATGGAGATAGCTTGAACCTCGCGAAAGGACATAGCATACATTTGGTATGGAGATAGCTTGAACCTCGCGAAAGGACATAGCATACATTTGGTATGGAGATAGCTTGAACCTCGCGAAAGGACATAGCATACATTTGGTATGGAGATAGCTTGAACCTCGCGAAAGGACATAGCATACATTTGGTATGGAGATAGCTTGAACCTCGCGAAAGGACATAGCATACATTTTATTGCGATAAACTGGGTCCCAAACAATTGTTTATAGATTGCTAATGAAATGTGTCAACATTTTCGATTTTGCCTTTTACTTCAACGGTTTTTCATTTGCAGATAATGATAATTATCAACATTATCGGGAACCATTGGTGTAGAATACGAAAAGTGGTAAAAGCGAAAACATTGCTACAATTCATTAACTAACAACCTGTGAATTATGGTTTTAGTACACTTTGGGCCCTGCAGTCCACGCGAACGTAGTCGCGGACAAAAGCTAGACTTATAATATAATGTTAAGTGATTAATATATGAGTATTTTCATTGGGATCGACGCAGTTCTCTGTTGGATAGCTTAGGTTTTGACTTTAAAATCTGGTGTGTTTGGTATCTCAATCCGATGAGTAGACGCCGAGAAATCGATAAAATTCTATTTGACGTCTGAACGAAATTTTGAATTTTGTTCTTTATTCCTGGTCCTGAAATAACACATAGGAAATGTACAACGTAGTGAAATTACCACGCGGGGTAAGCCGCGGGCGCAGCTAATCCTCAAATAAAACAGAAAAGTCTCGTTTTCATATGGCAAAACTTCTGCCTTACCCAGTCCCTTGGCAAATTGATTGAACCTGAAGCAGACACTTGAGCTCTCTTCGCTTGCTCAATTAACTAAAGATCGGCAAAGCACTACATTATAAGGTAGAAATACCACGCAAAAGAACGAAGCGTTACGCTTCTTCATGTATTATAAGAACTGCAAATGAGTGGAATGCTCCGCCCTCGTAGTGTTTCCAGTAAATTATAACCCAAGTGTGTTCAAGTCTAGAGTGAATCTACTAGGCAAGCATGCTAACTTTTCGACCACATCATCGTTATCCATCTGGTAAGATCGTGGTCAAGCGATTGCTTAGCCCGTCATAAAAAAAACACTAGTAGCGACCTGTGGCTATACCTACAATTTTTCCGTCTTTAAGGCTATTTTTCCAGATGAAAGCTTGTCTTTTTTCAACCTTCATGGGTCATGTGAATCCATATTACAAGAAAATTCAAGTCAAACCAAAAAAAAAAACAACATCGATTTACCAAAAAAGCATCTGTACCAATTTTAATGAAATCTAAACGGGGCCAACCTCCAGTTCAAATAAAAAAAAACATGTTAAAACTTGGAAAACACAATAACAAAAAAAAAACAGTCGAATTAAATATCTCATCCATTTTGAAGTCGGTTAAAGAAAGCCTATATCTGTACACTATCTTTGTGAAAATTTTAAACAATTCAGTTTAGCGTTTTGGACTTCAAAGCTACAAACAAAGCTATTTCAGGTTTACTTAAACACAGTAAAGAATCACATCAAATAAGGAAAATCCTTGTAACATTCCATAAAATAATGAGAAATATATATTGCAAAAAGGGAAAATTAGGTATGTAAAACATTAGTAATATTTTCTGAATCAATAACTCAGTACCCTCTAATATTTCGATAACGAAATTCATATTAAGCAGTTCATAGGTCCAATTATCTTCTCCACGGCTTAGCAAAAAAGTAATTTCGTCCGATCCACTGCCTTATATTAAAAATTTACGAAATATCAAAGGAATATCCATTTATCGGGATGTAACGATTTTTTTATTCATGCCTGCTAATCGGAGTTTGGTGTCTTTTGAAATTCTGAGGAAATTCGACACCCTATAAATATTAAATTTATAACCATCCATGGATTAAATATTTGGTAACAAAGAAATATGAATTGAACATATGAATTGATCCACAGAGAAATAAAAATATTTTTATTCAGATATCTCTAGTACAAAGAACAGATTACATTGAATAATGCAATAAATATACATTTTAATGTTATAGTTCGCAGAATTATAAAACACTTTTTTGCATAACTATCCCTAACAATCTCCCTTCCACTTTTCAGCAGCAATAAGTAAAACACAAATTAAGGTGTACTAGTTTTTTACTACAAAATACTGACTTGCCTTTTGCAATATCGGTGTCTTTAAATTTATGTTTGAGATCTTCTGTTTATTTATGAAGAGTTCAATAAGTATACTAGGGACTTCCTTATTAAGAGAGTTTAATATACTAGGGCGGTTTTCCCTAGTTAGTTTTGGCTTACCAGCATTGGCACGGGCATCGCTAGGATACAGCGACATACGACGCGGCAGCCCGTAGGGGCCATAAATGTTGGCTCAGGATGTAGGTACGAAAACATACGCCATGGTTTTTCACAGGACAGCTGGCCTACAAGCTGGCAACAGTGCTGGCCTTGAAAATACAGCATTTTCTTATATCGGCTACCGAAACCGTTACGGTCAATGACTTGGCAGCATAGCGGCGTGGAGACGGAATGGCAACCGGAGGCATCATACTCGTAAATTATCTATTGTAAAAGATATGACAACGATTTCCACTGGTATAAAATGCTGTCGCCGGCTGACTGCCGGCCGGTCTAGTGTATGTGATACTAGTGAGCATGGCCAATCCGTCGGATTCATCCGGGGCGTGTGAAACGGTCCGTTTTAAATTTTATAACGCTACGTCCAATACACGGCGCCGGGCTCGGCGACGGACGAATCTACACGGGTGTGCGAGTGTGCACCTGCATATTAACCACCCGTGCCACCGCGGAGCCGTTACCAGTCCCTGTCGGTGAAGGCCAATGGGAAAATCCCTATAGTACCACTTGTCCCGACCGCTTGCTTTGGAAACCGGCTTTGTCTACCAGTTTATTGTCAGTGGTCATGAGAGTTCTGGTAATATGGGTGCTGTGATTGTCCGTGTCCAAGGTCTATTTGAAAGGTCAGTAATAAGAGCAATTTTTTTTTGCTCTGGACGGAATGTGAATGTTGCTTGAGATACAATTTTTAATGGAGGTTATTAAAAATTTTGTCTACATTTTTTTATTGGTATTTTGATAAAGTCAGCTGTAACCGGAAAGTTCTAATCAATGATAAGTTTAAACTGATTTTAATTAATTAATTTGATATTTATCTAACATATTGTTTTAAATTCTGGATATTTCGGCACTATTGCTAGTATCGTGTTCACGAGTAAACTTGACTCATTACCAAAGTGTATATACTTCTTAAAACATGTGTATATATATATCTACTCAAAAAAACTGCAAATTCGTTGTAAAATACCAGCATTTATTTTCTTATAATATTTATTCTTTTCATGTCTTAAAAACGATTTACGCTAGATTACGTCTACATCAGTCACATTTCGGCCGAAACAGCAGCCTCCATTTCCATTACAAATTTAACTCAGAAATCACTATTTCACATTCAAATCATACATCTTAAATGCACTGCTACACGGAATGAGTCCTTATTCTACTAAACACATAGTCTATAATACTAGATCACGATTCAGTGTAATCTTTTCTCGAGAGATCTGATTCTGACTTCCCTATATTAACGTGGATGGTGATGGCCTCGTCGGCATCTGATTTCATAATCACATCATTCCACTGCACTTCAGCTTTCTTGCCATACGCTTCATTTTCTATAAGAATAGACGATTTTGTGCACAAAGCTTTGCTTTGGAACTCAATTAAAGCGCAATATTCGCTTTTTCTTGTCTCTGCTTTCACATCTGCTACGTATCCAAGCTTCCGTCTCATAACTTCTACTCTGACGTGGTAGTTGTAAATGCAAACTTTGATGATGAAAGCGCTTTTTTGGTGTAGCAGGATGATCTTGTATTTTGTTCTGCAGCAGGCGGTTTTCTTGAGCTTCGTTTGGAAGTTTTCGATGAGGATTTTGATCTTCTGTGAGTAAACGGCGATGATATTGTGGCTCATCTGAAGGTGTCCGGAGAGTTCTTCGAATGGGACGGAACAGCAGTTTGCTGTGACAGGGCATATCATTGTGTCGAATTTGCACTCTTCTTCGTGCTTGACTCTGGTTACTGCTGTTAACAGTTCTGTGCAGCCACGTCTGTGAACAAATAGATAGAACATCTTAGCATCAATCATCATCATCATCGTCAGTATTCTTCCCTGAATGAGGGAAAAAATGGGCGTCGTATGAGGGAGAGTATGGGCTGATTTTATCACGTTGCTGGTTCACAAGTAATCCAAAGTAGCGATAGGGTAGATACTTGCCTTACTTTATCATCTTACTTGTATTTTAGTCGATTGTAGTCTAGTCTAGTGTTGAGCTCTATTTTTAATTTAAAAGGTATAAAAAATAATATGCACGGTGCATGAAATAAAAAATGCTATTAAAGCTTAAGTCATATATTATGCAGTTTAATTTAGTATTTGAAATAGCTATGTTTAAAATGGATATTATAAATGCAAGGCTAACAAACAAAATCATAATATTAATATCTGCATCCATTGACGCAAGTGTAACCTGTTTTGTAGTTTTAAGACCTTAATTATATTACCTACAATACAAATTATCACTCTGATAAATCTAATGAGACTGCATTATTATCATAATAAACGTAAGATTATGACTGCCTAAGTTTTGAATATTAATATACAGAACATATTTATTATAGGATAAAGTTAAGTAACAATAATGCTTGTAAAGTTATTGATAAAAAATATTAAAGAATTTTAATTTTGATTGGCGTTGTTTTTGATTACATAGGTATTAAGTATATAAATTTATTACGCTCGTTCGGAAACATGAATTACTGATATAGTGGGTGCATTCATGACAATATTTTAAACAGACCCGAGTGTGAACAGACATAATATAGCTAATTAATTGATTGACTTGAAGTCCTTAAGTTATAAGGAGATCATACCATTTGAGAAGAAGAAGAATTATCCTATACATTTTGTATAGGCCAGGTGGAGTGAAGACCTGCGAAAGGCGGCCGCCAGAAATTGGATGACAAGAGCCGAAGATCGGGCTCTGTGGCGTTCATTGGGAGAGGCCTATGTCCAGCAGTGGACGAACATAGGCTGATGATGATGATTCACCTTGTATACAAGTTGTGCTAAAAGTCAACACCCCAAATGTTAAGGGGTGAACACAACTTCACCTATTTAATATTTTTTTATGAGTTGGCAACAAAAAACATTTTCGATTAATTTGTGGGAGTAATTTCTATTAGCACACATACGGATAACCGCCCTACATCGATGCCTTCAAACAAGCCTTTTGCACAGTCTATAGCCAGTTCTTCATGGCTGAAGATCGCTACCACCATTCCAGTTGTGTATGAGCTACAGTAGATACATATTTATGCATTTAGCGTTAAATCTTTTAGAGTTTACTGTACGTAACATTTATTGGCTTGGCAAAGGTATTGAGTTTGCAACCGTTAAACATTTTACTCCATTTTTACGACGATCACTAAAAAGTTTCAGTGGTTCGGTTTGGTTTACAGCTCATTGTTGATTTGAAGTCCGGCCTTGCAGGCCATGAGGACTTTTAGTGGTTATTGTTTGATTTGGAGGATTTTAGTGGTTATTTGAAGCACTTGTCTGTGCTGGTAGAACTTTAGTGCCTGTGCAACATGATGGAACATTCAACTTTGCTAAAATTTCGAACGAGAGCTTTCCTACTAAGAAATCTAGTTGAATTTATGATGCTTTTACAGTGAAGTGGTATGTTTTAATCCCGACTCTTGAACTATCTTTATAAAGTTTTGTGATAGTTCTTATTACTCAAAACAGCCTCGTTTCATTTGTTTTACTTATCAATTGCAATATAAAGTGTCTAGAGTTCGATGAGCTCATATCATATATACATCAACATGTTTTTCTCAACTATTACGTTGTATTTATTTTAATCGAGAAATCGACTTAAAATATGTGTACAAAATATAGGTTGTCAATTTATTCAGGTGTTTACCTTGTTGAATTACATACTCAACTAAAGCTCTAGATTATTCGAATACTCCATTTAAATTCTTTCACATTTTTTTAAGTTACGAGGTTCGCCATAATATATGACTTACCATAATGCCACGCTTGCACAATGCAAAACCACACAGAAATTTCGGTCGATAAAAGTTTGCGTATACACTCGTCACCTTGAGTCATTGTTTTTAAATATGTATGCCCAGTAATTTCGATGGATACCCTCAAACCCTGAGGGACCTTTCAGTGGGATGTGGACTGTCCGGAGCAAATGACGTCCGTCCCGGATGAATTGTCATTCAATGCTTGCTCTCCACTGAATGCGTCATGCCACATCTGACGGAAGAGGCGTCGCGTAACGCCAGAACAGAAAAATAGATAATAAACGTATCGTACTAAGTGTACATACGCGTACAACGCTGACGCATCTTCCACTTCCATGTCACTGCACTACACTCGTCAACCTTAGATTTTGTTTGAGTATGATGGATACCCTCAAACCCCGAGGACTTTACAGTGCGACGCGTACTGTCTGGAACAGAGGAGCCGATGTCGTCCGTCCTGGATGAATTATCGTTCAGACTTGCTCTCCGCGTTCATCTCACACTGAATGCGTACTGTAGGCATGATACATTTTACCGTCCGTCGCGGGCGTCAGCTTAGGTCATCTGCGTTGCACTATAAGCGGTCGAACTGTTTGTGCACTTACATGGAAGTAGAATATTAAGTTTTTTTTTTTACTATCTCAGGCATACTCTTGCAGATCAACAAGCTACCACTGCAAAAAAAAAACATTAAAAGTACAATGATAATTACCTGTAATTCCTGCATGGCAGCATCAGGTCGTTGACTAGGCGTTGCAGCGCTAGACAGGGGGCCGCGGGTCCCCGTAGCGTCCCTCTGCACCACGCACACCTGGACATCCGACGAGAGCACCGGGCGCACCACACCCCTCCGCACCAGGGACACACGCAGGGGCCACAACACTGAAAAAGGGAAATTGGCAGTTAGATTTGTGAGAACATTTTTAATGTTGATTAGTAAACTGAAAAGATAAAGAATTGACCGAATTAGGCGGCAACTGAAATATTGCGGAGTAGCGCGACAGTATAGCAAAAGATTTAATACTAGTTGTGCCTGCAACTTTGCCCGCATGGACGTAAACTATGTGTTATTTATTCCCCCCGGTTGACCGACCGGTTGGTCTCGTGGCTAGTGATCAAGGTCGCGGGTTCGAATCCTGCAAGGTGCAATCATTTGTGTGATGAGCAGAAATGTTTGTTTCCGAGTCATGGATGTTATATTATTCGTATATATTATGTATGTTTATCCGTTATCTAGTACCCATAGTACAGGGTATCCTAGTTTGGGGATAGTTAATTGGTGTGGAATTGTCTTGAATTTATTTATTTATTATTAATTTATTATATTTATTCCAGGACCAAAACTAAATTAAAATAAGTTTTTAAAGATTCCTAGGCTTTTACCTACCTATCGAATTGACACTTGAGTGTTACAAAGCGGTTATAACCGGTATTCCAGTACAAGTTACGTTGCTTTGGCGCACAGGATGATCAAGTGGTTAACTGTAGGTACACCAGATTTTGAGTGAAATCCTTAGCTATCCAACTAACTGTGAACCATATTTTAATCATTCCAGTAGTTTTAACGTGAGGCGCGATAAACATACCTATTACCTAGTTACCTACCGATAAACACCATTTTTTATTAAGTCACTTTCTTGTTTGTCTGTCTATCAATCCTCGTGGAATATTGCTTCTCAAATTTCGAAAACTTCCCGATTAGCTACAAATCGATGACAATGCATACTAAAACAACGTGGCTTTTAGAATAGTTTTTTAATCTATATTTGCTGCTTGTTTAAAATGGAATATTCTCGTTAAATAGCTTATTTTAAGTCACCTAGACCATTTTTTACTTACTGCTATATTTTAAGTATAGATGATGTCTGGCCCAAGCTAGACATTGGGCTCGTGTTTTCATGCCATTGCACCCGGGTTTTTATTCCCTTCATTCGATCAAGATATTATATTATATGCTTCTACATACGCGAACGCAACAGCAAACTCGTTTACCGTAGCAGTTCTAAATTCAATGATGCGACTAGTTTTAGGTTCTGTTTATTTGCTTATTTATTCCATTCCCACTCATAATCCATACCTGTAATTAAATTGCAAAATAAAGCTAGAAACTCCAAATTTGAATGCAAGACAATGCAGATGCAGGACAATCAGTTAACTCGCAAACTTCAACGGCATTGCACTAAGCATACGTAAGCCATTTCTCAAATGCTCATTAATATTGCTAACGCCATAAAAACACCGACATAGTTACGTTAACTTTACTATGAGGAACTATTACGGAATAGCTCTAGAACGGCTCTAGACATAAGCTCTAGTTAGTGTTGCAATAAGCTATGCACCTTGCAGTGCTGCGGTTCACCTGAGACGAATATTGAATTTGGCGCTGAAAGTAATAAATAGTAATTAGGTAGCTAAGAATATTATATAACTATTAGCTGATACCCGCGGTGTTTTTGACTACGTGGTAGAAATAATATTTATTAACTAATTTATTTTATTTTATTTATTTAATGATATTTATTTGTACATGTTTTGACTCTTGATCCCACCTTTGTTCCCATTATATATTAATTCCACGCCTCTGCTCTCTGATTGAGATATAAAGTACCCCAGTTTTTAAGTCAAAACATAAGCTATCCAACAGTGAAAACCGCATCGCAATCGCTCCAGTTGTTATTACGTGATGCGCGAACAAACATACAGACAGACAAACAGACAAACAGACAGACATGAATTTTAAAAATGTTATTTTCTTGTTCAGTGGCTTAGTTTATGTACCCTATACCATTTCTTTTTTAATTATCTTCTTTGTACAGACTTTTTAGGACTAATTAATAGGATTTATTCCTATTATAATAGGAATAATTAAAAATATATATTTAAGATATATATATATATAGTATATAAGCTACATTTTTTTCTGCGTTCATTCTAGGTAAATATAATTTAAACTAATGAATCTGTCATCTGTTATGCATGTTATTGACCAAGTTTTAGTTTTTATTTGTGCATAAAATTATTTTCTTATACTAATATTGAATCTATTATATAAAACAAAATGTAAGTAAATTCATAACAGAAAACAGTATGAGAGAAAGAAGACAGTAACCTGTTGCGTTTATTGAATAATCTTTAATTAATTACTGACCTATCGACATTCCTTGAAATAACATATGTTATGTTATGATATGGTGACACACTATTTTTATAGATAACATTAATATAATTAGGTTCAGTTTACCAGAAGGGAAGCTGAAGCTGTAAAATTACTGTAATACCAAGACCCTATTATAATGTGAGCTCCTAGGTTTAGTATTACGTTTTCAAAGGATCTTAAATAACACAAACTGCGGTAAGAACAAACTAATTTGCTAATTAGAATCTTTTTCGTAATATAAAAATTATCCGGACAAAAAAGGACTCTTATTTTAAGTTACTATAATACGAATAAGATAAAACTACACATTTATTTTTATCACCAATGATTTACTTATGCATAAATACAGTATAAAGGGAGGACTTAATTCTATAACAGCATTTTCTGCCAGTTGCGTCATCTTGGTCGTGCAAGAAAAAAGTGATAAATAGGATTGCACTTAAAATTGGCATTCATATATATTATATTTTCAGCGAGAACATACCTATCCAATAATTATCGAAAAGAAAAGTATGTCCCCGTCCCCGTAAGACGGATTTAGAAACTGAGGGAAAATTTGGATGATGACGTAGTGGTCACGGTAGCCGAATGGCATGCGCCGCGCAGAGGTATGGCTGATCCGTGTTCAAATCCCATCTGTGATCCAAATTATTCCTTAAGGTTCAGTACACAGCGCGTTTGCATTGTACTGAGTTTTGGTTGCCACAGCGACCGCGGTGTATTGAGCCATTTAGAAAATTATTTAATACACTGGTTCATCGCAGCAAGACCTATAGACTATTTTAAAGTCTGTGCTACAAACTTTGTTAAGACTCTATTAAAATTTCTCCTCCTATCGAGCACATTTACTTACTGTACACTTTATTAATGTAGGTATATATTTTGCTCTTTACTATTTTACATATTATTAAACTTCTTTCCTGTGGGTACTTAGAGCGCATTATTTTTCTCTTGCACTCTGAGAGTCAACTTTTTAGATTAAGTTTAGTTGAAATGAATTTAGATAAGTTTAAATTTATTTTAAGTTTTATCATTAAATTCTATTGTGTTCTGAAATATGTTTTTTTATTTAATACTAATATAACTTTAATTTCAAAAATAAAACTATTAAAAGTTATTGTTAATCTAATAAATCTAAATAAACATCTGTATCAACATTAACATTCAGTGTTAACATCTCACATGTCTGATTGCCTGGCTAACGTTTGTAATTAATTCTTATGGTTGCATGTATTATTCAGTCTGCAATTAAGTGTTGAAGATTGGGAATTCCTCGCTATCGCACTACTACTAGCATAAAATCTAAAAAAAACACGCCTGCCCTGCTAAAAAAATAATTGATTCCAATAAATTGTACACTGTTAGAATGTGCTTATCGAGGACTTCAATTTGATACCCATATTGTAAAATACGAAGCAATAATTTTTTTCGCCTTTGAAAATGGAGCTAGCTATTCTGCCGCCATATATTTTAAATAAAAAAATATAGCATCTGGCATACTCGGTAGATGTAAATATTCTAACGAAACCCTTTAGACCTCTACGACTAAATGTGTTCAGACATTTAAAATTTATGGTGGAATAATGAAATTCACTTACATACAAACAAACCTACATGAATCCTAAAAACATTACACTCCTTTTCGTTAGTCCAGTCGTATAAAAATAAGTGTTAACAGTAAATTAATACTCTTTTATTATTCTGTCTCAGATTTGCGACAACATGTTTTTCATACTAGTTTCAACTTTCGTTAATAATATTTTAACATTTTAGCAATACTTTAGCTGCCTTTTTTATTATTCGGCTATTCCTATTTTTCTTGCTAGTAGTTTATTATTCCGTAAAAATATTCAAGCTGTCCCAAAAACTTATTTTATGAGTAATATTAGTATTTTTTTATTTTTTTAAATGAAACCTCAAGTTGAGACGTCTATGACGTAATATATCATTACAAAAAGGTAGGTACATAACAATATCCAATTCCTAAGATCTGCTCTTCAAAAGTTAAATAGAAATTAAACCTTAATTGAATTTCAACAAAGCTCTTTATTTTATTTCCCCTGCGTAATAGTTTTCTACTTACGAGTATTGGTTGAGAAATTATTTTCTTGAGAATATTTTGACATTTATTTAATGGCTATTAGAATAAGTTAATTTATCTAAAATTGGTTTTAAAATGTAATGGGAAATCAGAACAGTTTTTATTTCAGAATAGGTAAATTCTTATGCTAAAAAAATAGTTAAACATATTTTGTCCAAAAAAATATGCATCCAGCATATTTTTTTGGACAAAATATGTTTAATTATTTTTTTTAGACAGTCATCTGGCGAGTTTCTGCTCCCGGGGGCTTAAAACATTGAATGACAAAATCATATTTGTACGCTCCATAAAATTTCAAAATTTCATTGCCCCAATTAATGCGTCAAAGACATCATCTTGATTATTAAAATGGCTTTCAAAATGCGAATTTTCGAATACAATTTTAATTTTTACTATGTTGACTTTGTTGGAATCATTGTCAAAGATATGAAATTGAGTTTCAACCAGCATATTATGTTGTTTTTTTTTTCGACTTTATCGAGCTCGGCATTAATGACTATTGCGTGAGGATTGGAGTCCTTAACGGTAGTCAGAGGTGCAAGCTGATGGTAACCAAAACATGCTCACCTGTAGTGGCTCCAAGCAGATGCTGCATTCTGAAAACCTGGACAGGACTTCGTCGCAATTGGGACAGCTGCACTGCGCTGCATGACCCTCATCTGGAGCCTCCATGGCTGGTGGCTGCACGAGGGCTAGTGATTTGTCTGAAATAAAACGAGAACAACTGTTAAAGAAAACCACAAGTGCGAGTTTACCTCGCGTGGAGAGGGTTCCGTACGATGAATATTATTATCTCACAAAATTGAGAAATGTTTACCTGCTATTGGGATAATTGAGATGATTAACATGTTATTTGAAGACCATAGACTTTTGATAGGTTTTCTTGTAATCTATATTATTAGAGAGCTATTTTGTGTATTTTGTCAAAATTTTAGGCTAAGCTGTTTCGGAGGTAATATATGTCAATTTTCATCTATTTTCATAAATAACTTGAAAATTATTTCAAAACTATACGCTAATTAAATATATTTTATTTGATTATTTTATGTGGTGTATTTTTATTTATATAGAAGTAAGTAAGTCCGTTAGCAATTAAAATTATTAAGGTTTCGAATTAAATTAACCCACTGCTCCGTATTAATTTATGAATAACTGAATAGATAATTATTATAATGATAGCTTATCTATGTTTATAGGTTTAAACGTAGTTATATTGGGCTTGCAGATATTATTGATTAGATACGGGTCATTTTTATTTACAAATTTATTAGACAGTTATGGAAATTTAATTACACATGTTTTTCATTTAATTTTAGTTGATGTAATTTCATGTCTATGTCATTAAATTGGGCATAAAGTTGACCATATACAGCTGTTGTAAAGTTAGTTATTGGTGGGCGTTGAGATTTATTTTTCTGTCGTTCTTTTGTTTAAACATGAATATTTTGTATGATTTGCTGTATATTTTTATAAGGTTCCATAAAAAAGTGGTATATTATCATTCAGTTTTACCATATTATATTTTTAGACACAAACCCATGAAAAAGTTAACATGAGTTATCAAAAACATTATCAATTTATGACGATAATTAAAGTATCGTCATAGTTGTAGAGAAGAAGGCTACTAAAGAAGAATATAAAATAGTTATTACATATACTATGTAGTTTATTTTACTTTGTGTCCAAATCCTGACTAACATTATAAATGCGAAGGTATTTGTGTACGGTACAGCTCCGTAACAGATACATTTATCCTAGAAAAATATTCACGCAAGCAAAGCCACATGGCACACCTGGTTTACTATATTTTAATACTATTTTCATGAGCTACTGTTAAATTATAACCGCAAGGTACCTTAGTCAACCATTTCCCAACAAACAAACAAAGTGCGAAGATTTATAACGCAACAGCATCCAACGATTGCGTTACACAAACTGTGTAAGCGAAAGAGAAAGGGAATATCAACGCTTAGTAGGATTGAAGTCCATAACAACACATAGCTGCCATTATTAAACTACTATGGAAAGTTATTAAACTCACAATGTTAACTTGTGACCACATACACCTGAGTTAATCTTGGTATCAAGGAATCGCATTTTTTTGTTTGAATTAATAATTATTTGAAATGTTTATTCATTCAAGTGTTATTTAAAAAAATTATTCGAATAATTAATCACATATTTAAATTTTTACACCTTTATTACAAAATTAATATAAACACAAAAGAACATTTGTATTCTAATATTCAATATACGACCTTCCTATTCTTATAAAGAATGAGACTTTATTTTTAAAAACACGATGTGAATATAAGTATCGTGTGAGTAACGTGATGTGCATAATAATAAACTCAGAAACCAAAAATATAGCGTTTTAGTATTAGAATGATGACATAATAGAACATGAAACAAATACTGCTTTTATATACCTACTTATTTTAATAGTTAATCTTACAGTGAGACAAGTAGGAATTACGACTTTTGACTTTGACTCTGGAGCATAAAAAAAATTAAGTCCAAATAAATTAACAAACGCCCTTTCCTGCTATTTTCAATGCTGGCATTGAAAATGATAATGCAAGTGATAATAATATACATAGAGTTTTAGAAGTTTGAGAGATCATCAGATATGTATAGTTGAATTTAAAAAAAAACGCTAGTACTCTAAATTATAAAAATGGCTGTACTCAACCTTCCCGTCTTATTTGTATAAATTAATTTCCACTTCCTAATTATATTATTATGAGTGCGGCTCGACTTTTTTTCGTGATTGTCAAGGTTGGCACCATCAATTACATAATTACCACCAAATAGTAGGTCAACGGTTTATATAACATATGTTTTGTTTATCTGTTGCTTTTTTGCAGTTATTTTTGGATTGTTTTTTAGTTTGCTCTAGACACATGCTAGATTTCATTAACGTTGCTTAAACATTGAGTCAATGAATTGGCTTCCGATCATGAAAGTTAAAAATCCTCCAGTACCTACTTGTCTTCTTCATCTTTTCTTAATTTTATTCTACTGGTATTCGCGACAACATTATGACACCTCATGGTACTTTTTAAACACACATTTCAAATTGGAAGACCGTTTTTATTACTGTCTAAAATTACAAAACGTAATAGGATAAAAATACATAATATGATACTCTGTTCAGAATGCATGACGCTTACGTAGGTATGTAATTACATATTATGAAAAAACAGCATTGGTGTCAAGGTAAAGTGGAGTGCTACGATTAAAGTTTATTAGTCAAGCCTTCTTAGTAGCCAATGCTAATGCTGTGAATAATAAGTTCATTTACTTGAAAATCCCAAGCACGTCAGAACATTTTATAAATAATTAATAGGATTTGCCGCTTGCAGAATTAAAACAAATTAAATTTTAATAGCCTTATAGAAAATTATGGAATGCACATTAAAATAAAGTGCAAAATAAAGCTAATAAATAAATAAATGCTAATGTGGTTAATAATAACACGAAACTATTTGAAAATAGTACTTAAAGAAAATATACGACACCATATAATTGAGTATAATCTAATTGGTTGTACTTAGCTCAAGCTAAATTAATGTAGTATAATCTAATTTATTGTACTTAGCTCTTGCTAAATTAATTGAGTATATTCTAATTTTTTGTACATAGCTCTAGTTAATCTAATTGGTTGTACTTAGCTCTAACTAAATTAATGAATAGAAATGAAACAATGGAACACAATAGTAATTATTGTAATGAATCACGTAACTGGTCATTGACAACTTTTTTCCTCATCAGAAAGGAAAACCCAGAAAAAACTTACTAACTGTGCGATGTACATATTATACAAGTTGCGCTTCGCAGCTTTGCCCGCTTGCAAACTTTGCCCCGCGTTCACCCCCTTAGGGATGGAATTTCCAAAAATCATCAATAAGTGCTCTATTGTACTCAAAAAATATTTCCTCTAAATTTAAAATCTCTATGTCCACCAGTTTAGACTATGATTTGTCTGTTAGTCAGTATGTCACGGTACTGTTATTAATAGAGATACAGTTCAGTACTAGAGGTACTGCACTGTACACTTCAATGAATTCAAAATTGAAAGACATTAAGGTTAATTAATTTTCACTTACAAATACTGATTTGTAACATGAAATTGTTATGAAACAGTAAATAGATAAGCCGTTTTACTCATAATTGCAGAAATTATCACACAATGTCATCGCATCACATTTCATTGACGGTAAACGGAAAGTCACACAAAACCATCAGTGACGTAAAGATAACGGATTAAAATTCATAAAACTCTGTGAGTCAGAGACCGGCCCACAGGACGATGACGAGCTATCAGATGATGTCACAGATAAGGATCTAACTGACAGTACGGTATCATCATTCCAAATTGATGTAAAATATGGCTGTTGAAAACTGGAACTCTGTGATGAATTAAGTAAATATTTGATATTTTTTTCATCTCGTGACTATCTTTAACTATGGTTGTTTTGTGAGTAAGACAAAAAAAAATTGAAGTCAAAACTCTCTCTAGAACCATTTTCAACAAAAAAAAGTTTCACTATCAGTGTAGATGATCCAATCGCTGACATTAAGACCATTTCCAGAGAGACTATTATTAATAATTGCATTTATGACGTCGATATAAGCGTGGGTTTCCTACTCATTAGCGACACATTTCAGGCATGAATACCTCAACATCCGTTTCAAAATAAATCGTGTTGATATTTATACGTAATTCCCAAGTTTAAAATTATAGTTCTGTTTTGTTTCGATGAATGCCGAAGACAATTAACAGTATTAACAGTAGCAAAAATATCTGTAATGTACGTCGTCGAAAAGGCTGGGTCTCAAAATATGGAAAGTCGCCATCCTTCTTTGAAATATCTGTCGCATGTATTACGTCAACGACACGTATTTGCTAGAAATCATATAGGTATGACGTTTTCTGTAAATGACTGTAGGTTTTTTGCAATGAGTCAATTATCCTTATCTCTTGCATTGAATATTAATTCTTTTAGCCTTATTCGTCTCTAAAAGAGGTTGCTCAGTAACTTTCAGTTTTCACAATATTTATTTTCATATTTTGTGTTCCTGTTTCCTATTTTGATTGTTTTTGTTTTTTGTGAAACTCAAATGTAGTTTCCTTATGGAATCATTGTTCATTTTATCTTCAGCAGCAGGGTTATTTTTTCTATCTAAATAATAATTATTGATTATAATCATCCTGACATTTTATATTTTTACTGTAGTATCCTCGTAGATTTACAAAAACTTGATTTGTAAATCGACGAAGCGTTTGTCAGGCCACCCGAGAGCCTCTGACATAGCTTAACGACTGCTATTAATCAATAGCAGCCGGGTCCGACAGCTTAACGTGCCCTCCAAAGCACGGAGCGATGGAAAACCGCAAATAACTTAGAAAAGTAATTGGTGCGGAGCCTAGAATCGAACCCGGTATCGTTGGATTCTAAGTTGCACTATTGAACTGATAGGCTACCATTGCTCTGTCTTGTAACCTTGGGCCCAAGCAAGTATGGATCTGGCCCATTTCCTTTCAAGTGCATCGAGATTATAATCTTCTTTGTTTCTATTTTACTAGTCGCTACGCTATCGATATTCTTATTGAGACAATGGCCATTGTTTTAAGATGACCGATTGTCATTATCAGTGTAAATCGAGGTATTAGCACTGTTTTAACATCATCAATTCATTCTCAACTTGATGTTCTCGCATTTTTAGAATGATAAGCTGATGTTAATGTATTTTGTTTCTGTACAATAATTAAGTAATTTTAGTAAATAAAATGCTGCTGTGATATTTATAAAGAAGCAGTAAAAACTTTTGAAATATTTATAGTTAAATGATGATATGAAATTAACCAGTGACATTTTGAAACAAGGGTGTTAACCTAAAATTGGTTAGAAATTGTTATAAAAGAAAACCTGATAACTTTACTGTCCATTTAAACACAAGTGTATAGTTCAAATTTATTTAATTTATTGTAATAAGAACGGTTATTATACATATACATATACATATACATAATGTTTTGAATTATTTATTTTGACAAAGCAAATGTCAATTAGTTAATTAAAAATGACAAATAAATTACATACATGTCAGGTCAAATTAAGTAAGGCAACAGATAATCTACAATAAAATAATACAGAAACAATCATAATACAATGTCAAAGCATCTGAAGCACGGAGCAATGGCGAATCCGCACTTAACTTATTAAAAGTTATTGGTCGAGGCCGAGGATTGAACCCGGTGTTAGAGCGCACATTAACAACTTGACCACCACCACCACTATCAAGGACCTAAAGATCATCAACCACGCGTTTGAAGATTTAATTACGTAATCCATGCCATGACTTATCTGGTTTTCTGAGAATGACAATGATATCTTTCAAGAAATTGATTCAGAAGGAATTATCTGGTATAAATGTTTCATCGGTTACCCGTTATGCGTAAGACGATAGAAATATTATAATATCTGCAGGTTAATTTAGGATTCCGAAAATATTCGAAAATGCAGAATTTAATTTAATTGGCGATGCAGAAGTAATAGACCACATTGGCCCTGATAGATGACTATGAAGTATACACCTTTGCGTAACTGCATTTTTTTTCCTGCTAGAGAACTTGATAGCATGTTTTAGTACTAGTAAAATAATATTGTGGACTACATTTACAAGAATTTTGATGAAATTACATTATTTTGTTAACTTATCAAGCATTTCTACTAGAAAAATTCCTGTGATCCCGTCCGTAATCCGTCCGTGAGTTTGAGTTGTACAGACCCTTCACCGTAAGATGTCCCCTGCAAATAGATAGTGCCAACATCAAGGCAGGGGACATTTTACGGTGAACGGTCTGTAGTAGCTTTCTATCAGCAAAAACATCTTGTCAACATGTCTTGTAGTTCTTTGAGTTTACTTCTTACAAAGAAACAAAGAAACTCGAACTCCTTTTTATATTTACTGAAACCTCACTATCATTACTACAAAGAAAATCAATAATTTAATTGTGTTAATTATTATCATTTCTATCTCATGATAATACAATATTTATTATCAATGGTTACGTCTATTGCATCGTAGCAAATTAATACGTTTTTTTAAATTAAGGTAATTTGTTATTAGGAATTCTGTCGTGTTTTTTAATCACGAGTTATTGCAATCTGTCAAGTGAACTTAAAATTTAAATTCCTATGTTTTTAAAAACGACCGGTGCATCCTGGTCAGTTACACCACGATGACGTAGTCTAACGTGAAGCACTCTTTATTCGTTTCAAGGCGCGAAAGTAAATTGAAACCGACACGAAATAAGAAGAAGTAATTAAATACCTTCTATTTCCACATTGTCACCGCTGGAAGAATCGGAAGAGTCATCTTCGATCTTCTTCTCTGTAACGATTGTGACGCTGTTTTCTCCGCAGTCGTTGTGATGAGATCTCTTCTCCGTCACCGAATGAAACTGTTGACGAAAGAAAAGATCATTACTAATTTACTACTTATACAATACTATCCAATAAAAATGCCATCCAATCTATCTACTCCAAGCTCCATGATAACAATAAATAAACACTTATAATTAAATGTTCAAAGTACTTTGTGAGATGTCTCATGACTACAACATGCCATGACATCATAACATGATGTCACGTTGTTTTATACAACATACTCGTACTTAGTCAGACATTTTTACTGTATTTTTCTTAGTTGGTTTGATGATTGTGGGACATCTAATTGTCACTTTTATCTTTTATATTTGTAATTTAAATATCATATTATTATAATTTCGAACATTTAAAAAATTATGAAGATAAACAAATATGGAAAAAATTACATCCCCGTAGAGTTTCTTGGTACTCTCTTCTCTAACAGGCGTATTTCCGAAGCACCGGTAGAGTTGGAAGTGTATTTCCTTTTCCAGTGTGAGATTGAACTCTGTTGGCCCATGAAAGGGAAGTTTTCTTTTCAAACTCAAAGCATACTTAGTTTACCTAATACGAGTATTATTGATTTGATTTATAATACGAGTTTTTTTATGTATTTCTCCTTGTTCATGAGATGCTAATTTTGACTTGTAAAAGTGCTGTTACGAGTATTTAGCCTATTTACAATAAATGATGATGAAAGTGATAAGATTTTAATTCTTACCTATTTTCTTGTTCTATTCGTTATTCGTTATATTTTAATCGTTTTTTTTGTTGCTATTAATTAATTATTATTTGTATAACAAGTACTAAACACTAGTATGAATATAATTTTAAAAATGAAAATTATACGAGCATGTATTCCTAGACTTAATGCCTAAAAAAAAATTTGTCTTGTAAAGCCAAAAGAGAATAAAGGTTTTTTTGTGCGTTTTTAGTGTTTTGTTCTTGGTAAAAGAATTGGATTAGCGCACTCATATAATGAACTAGCTGTTGACCAGGGTTGTGCTTGTAAAATTATTTCACTGAGTTAAAACTAACCTATGTGTTATTCCAGGACCAAAAAATACAATATACTACATTTCATCAAAGTTTGTTAATCCGTCAAATAGTTTTTTAGTGATTGCTGGGACTACTCATCGATTAAGATACAAAATATATATTAGAAATGTTATAGTTTGTGTAGTAGCTTATTACACGACTGCCCAAAAAAAAGAGTGTAATGTTTTTAGGAATTAATGTATGTGTGTGTTTTTTTATTCCCCCATTTTTTAAATACCTGAACAGATTGTAATGAACAAGACGTAAGTGGTATCGTTAGAATTCTTACATCATTTCGAGTATCATAAGCATTTTTTAAATTCTATGTTGCTAAAAAAGAAATGAAAACTACTTTGTCAATATGGGTAATTGGGTATCAAATTCAAGGACTTGATGAGCACATTACAACAATATATAATTTATTAGTATAACTCAAAACTTTTCTATAGAAAGCATGATAAAAAAAAACTCGACTGCCCTGCCAAAAATGATCTAATAAGTCAAAAACAACAGTTAAATAAAGTTGACACTGCAGTCGGAGGACCTCTTAGACTAAAAATGTGGTTCCACAGAACGGTTCCTCGACATTAATGTAATGATTTATGTAATGACAGTAATGTAGTAATTTTACTTATCACTTGTTTTTGACTTTTTAGTTCGTTTCTGGCAGGGTGTTTTTTTTAATTTATTAAAGTTTTTTAAGACTAGTTTTGTATTATCTTCATTGTACATACTTTTTGTTACTTACTACTTTATTACAAGTAGACAGATTCGATTATTTATACTTGTATACGTATATTGTTCACGTATCTACTGTTTAATTTTGGGCTAAGTATATTGGGTTCAAGTTTTTGACTTGTCCTTGTGTGTGATGAAATGAATAATGAAGATACCAGTATGTATCTCCATGTGCATGACCACTAATAAGGGAATTAGTAAACTTTCCGCCCAACTAGAAGTTTCTCTATGATAGTATAATTTACTAAAATCAAAAAACGCAGCTTGATTGATTCGTCTAGGTAAATAAAATAACGTTCTTGTTAGCGCGATTAAGTTCCGTTTAAATGATTAACTATGTGTTCAAATAGCGAAAAAGATACAAAAATAGAGTCTATTTTCTAATGCTAACATTTTGATTGAATAGATTTATTTATTTATAGAAATTACTATTTTTGTGCACTAGCATTTATTTCCAGAGACACTGGTACTTAATTTAGGCTTTAATTTAAAAAAAAATATGATTATTCAAGAACACGTATTTCTATGCATATCTGACCTATCAGATTTTATACCGACTTCCTTTGACATCGATGAATATTTAATAATATTATTTATATATTGTATTAAATATCTATTGATAATGATATCCTCAATACAGAAAAGTTCATTGATCATTTACTTTACTTTTTAAGTACTTTAAATATTCTGGTATTATATCACGATTTGAGTGCATCAATCTATATCTATAGCAAATTAGCACTGCATTTTTTTAAAGGGCTATTTTATTCTAACAATTTATTATATTGTGACAATAACATTAGTTTGTCGGAGTAGTACGCCAATATATTCGCACTATTACCTTATTCTATATGATACATTAATGTCATTGCATCAAAAATAAAAGTTATTTACCACGAAAATTCCAGCGCTCTCTTATGTTTAAATTGTCAGTTAAACAGAGTAGCAATAAAAAGTAATGAATATTTATTATTTGACAACGAACAATAATTAATTAAGTCATCTGTTTCGCATACTTTCAGCAGTTCATCGTGCTCGATTGTGTTCATTGCGAACGCAGTTTTTATTAAAAATATACGCATTGAATAAAATGAAACAAACAAAAACACCGAAAAAAATACGAATTCTGTCATTTGTGTTTTCGTGCCTATTTAGGCACTATAAGTCTCAAAAAATAATTCAATATCGTGTCATATGTCATATATTCTTGTTATAGTTGTTTACACAAAAACTCTCATATTACTAGAATTTCTGAACGAATGAGTTGACCTATCAAAATTCGTTCAGAAATTCTAGTATATGAGAGAGCATACACAAGTTGAACTCGCGTGGAGATGGTTCCGTACGATAAATTTATTTATTATCTCACGATATTGAGAGATTTACCATGTTATTTTATCATCATAAGTAAAGAACTACTTTTTCCATTCATCCATTTTCTTTACTAACTTTAAACTATTAATAACTATTAAATTATAATTAAAAAAGATGCAAAACTTTGCACACGGCACTGTTTGCAGACCTTTTTTTTAATTATATTTCTAAATTCTTAAAAATAGTTTAATAATAGTTACACGTAAATCATCTCAATAGGCCCAGCAGATTCGGAGTTTTTTTTTTGTAAATGAAGGACTCACAGACCGACACGACACATTCCCTTTTTTCATTCATACGAACGGATTCTTAAAAAAAGCATTAGAATTGAGAATCTCCGCCTTGTGGAAGCCGATTACTAAAAATATCCCATCGATGTCTAACCATCCTTTCTACCGATGAATTTCGGTAGGTTGTGGTAGGGTTTTAGTCGGTAAGAATCCGACATAATCACCTTGCTGCCCCCGCAGCTCAGTGTTATCCATGAGGATTTCCCCACGTAAAAAAAAAGAAAAAAAAGAAGGTCCCCCGAAGGTTGGCCCACCGACTTAAGACCAAGCAGCACAATGTATGTATAGGAACAGACGGATGGTAACCGGAACGAAGATTTGAAATAAGTCGATACGCTCCTTATCTGGTTATTAATTACTGTGGAGATCTAATTTTGTGCAGAAATTAAAACGGAGAGTATTTTGGTTGATTGTTATTTACACTTAAGGATTAATAACTTTATGAAATACGAGTATATAAATTTGAAGATTTTTTCTAATTAAAGCACATAACTAATGTTAAAAATACTCATAGCTATTTAGATAGGTAGGATACGTTATTAGGACGAAAGTGGTACGTTCTTTCTCAACCAGAAGTATGGACTCATATATATCGCCCTATATATAAATTACAATATGTATCGACTGAATAAATCAAATGTATGAATGACTGAAACAATGAAACCGATAGTTTTTTTTTTATTTGAGAATGGATGTACCTATAGAATATATGCGTGGACAGTGCTCACTATTAGTAGTAAATAGCTATGAGTATTTTTAACATAGTTATGTGCTTTAATTAGAAGAAATCTTCAAATTGATATACTCGTATTCGGATGAGGTTGTAATTTAGATGAAAACGAATGACTTCGTCACAAGGCATAGATAAAAACCTCCGTGTGAACGAAACTCCCGGAAACCAGAGTTACCAGTCCCTGCGGATGCGATCGGTTCGGACACCGCTTGTACCGGTTTACATTACATACTGCACCACAATACCAGTTTACGAGTATGTTACAGACCGATAATGTTTCATTATTTTTAAATTGTGTTTTGTGGGGATTGTTAATTGGAATGCTGGCCTTGACTGACGTCTTTGTGACGTGTATATGATACGGACATAAGGACGTTTTGAGAAACAGGAAGTGTTTACTTTTTTTACTCATTTAATTATCAGTATTTTGATATTGGTTTTACACCAGAGGAATCTGTTAATAATTTGACATTGATGAAAGAAAATGAATTTGGGTTTTGAATTGAATTAATGTTAATAAGATTTTTGGAACTAATTGTGTTAGATTTCAGAAATCAAATTAAATATTTTGCTAGACCACTAATGTTTCAGTATTTTTAGAATGAAATTTAATTAACATACCTACGTAACTTTAAAATCTACTGTAAGCGTATCTACGACTCTACCAATGCTTTAAATATTCTATTTCATTAAAAAAAAAACTATTTCATGTAACTCCATATGATTTTGTTTTTATTTAATCACACGTCTCATTTCTTCATTTACGACAAATAATGGGAAAATCGTCTGCCACTGTTGCACTAAAGCTGCTTGCAACAGGTCATTGCACCCTAGGACCAGTTATTGCGGCACAGGGCTATAATGCAACATCTGTTCTTATTACAGTACTATTTTGATACTTTGCCGCTATTAAAAATATATTGCTTATTACTTCCTTTCAGTTTATGTGTTGTTTAAACATTGTCAAATATTACATAATAGCATTCAGAATAATCAACGTAGGTAAATAAAACATAATTTTTGCTGATATTATTATGATAGTTACCTACAAGTTAGTTTTTTCTATATATAAACTTTTATCAGAATAAACCCTATTAAAACTACTGTTATTTGTAACAGCAATCCCACTAAAATTATATTATTTCAAAAATTGTGCTGAATATAATTTAACTGTTTGGAAATTTGGAATCTGTTTTAACATAGCTATTATTTAGTAACAAAATACAATTTGATATATAATATTCGGCCCAGTGGGTTGAATTACCCAATCCGAGATTGGCTCTCGGCGTTGAGAGCGGTCGGCCGTGACTTAGTTTTGGGACTTTGGTGTTAAGTTTAACTTAATGTTACTTGTCTTGTAGCTTAAATCGAACTTTGACTCACATGAAGGAGTTTAATTTTAATTTTATATTGACTTTAGATATTATTATAGTAATAAACGATAATGATATCTAAAGAATACATAAAAAAGTCTATTTAAATAAAAAAGATAAGAATTAAAAATAAATATGAAACCAATTAATTCATACAATTTTTGGCTTCCTTTGTCTATTCTTTTATCTTCTTTATATAAATACACTAGTGACTCGCCCGCCTTTGCACGGGTAGCGCTCGCACCGCGGCATTATTCTTTAATTTAGCGTTATTAAAACCCTCATAACATCTACAAAAATATACCAGTAAGCATAATTCAAAATCTTTGGCAGAAACACTCGTGGTACTTTTTGACATACTTGTTAATATTTCGGTTCCACGACAACATGTCATTACGATCCTACAGCAAGTAATTGACATTTTTATATGCAAAGTTTTGGTATATTGTGTTACATTATTGCAATTTTCGTAGGGATCTTTAATTATTTTTGAATAATATTATCCCATGTTACTCTATGTTACCGATGATGTAGTTTTATATATGTGAAATATTTTTTTAAATGGGATTAGTATTTTTTGAGTTTAGCCATTGCTAACAAACAAACATACGAACGTACAAACATACCAAAAATCAAATCTTTATTCGTAATTCTTCTAAATAATATAAGTTTAGATAAACGTTAGTATACTAAAAACATAATAAAAAAAGTGCTACGTTTCTCTACCAATTTATTTAATAATTTCAAAAAGTTTCAAATGTTTTAGCCTAAAGTGTTCTAAATAGGTTTAAATTGATATAAAAAAGAAAGTGATATGCTTTCATTGCTCTTGCTGTGCTTAGTAAGGATTAAAAAAATATGTTTTACATACAATTTGTGCTGCGACTTCTACTTTATAGCAAATATCGTGATACTCGCATATACACTTAAAGATCCTCGAAACCTTCGATTTGTAATAAAATTCAACATGTCAAGGATTTAGCACAAACGTGGTAATTTGTATTTCAATTACGTGTTAATGAAACATATTTCATTTATTCTAAATCTATATTTGAGATATATATTTTAAAACACGATAATTGCACGATGGAATACCAGATTTTTCCACCATGCCATGTGGAAAGCATGCTTCTAATGCATGATGTGTGCTTCATACTGTTAACATGCATACAGTTAGCATAATATACAGGGTGGAAAGTTTAAACGGGCCCTGGAGGGAAAGTACCTACCCTCGATATTGAAAATACCTAATTTTACACAAAGGAAACATTCACTAATTTTTAAAAGTAAGTAGATTTACAATCAAACTGTTTTGAAAAGATGCTTACCTTAACCGGGAATCGAACCGATACAAAAGATTTAAGTTTTCTTTTTCACATATTGTTTTTTTTTATTACTTTGTCATTGGTTTGTGAGGTACCCTGCAAGTCTCAGCCGGATAACTAACCGGGAACTACTCAAAATTTGAATTGCAAGTGTCCAGGACAGACCAAATACATAGATATATAGATACATACAAATTAAGTTAAATAAAAGCTTTTAAAATTAAATAATGGGCCAAGGGAAAAGGGCCACCTTATTGCACATACAAAATATGCATCTTTATTTGTTTTAGTATTGCGAATCTGCAGATGAGTTCAGAACTGAGGTTCACAAAACACAACTGAATTAAATTTGTGCATCCAACAAAATAGATCACATTTCGAACAGATAATTAGTTGAATTAAAAGTACAATTTTGCAATAAAATATTTTACTCATATTATTTTTAAATTATAAAGCATTTATTTCTGTCACCTCTAATACATACCTCAACACTTCTTGTTTTGTAAAATTTTCATATCTGAGGTCGATTTACTAGTAGTAAAATAACCTAGTTCCTAGTTAGATTTCATGATTTTCCCATGACTTTGTTCAGAGGCATTTTTAAACGTTATATTATGACAGTACTGACGACATGAAACACTGAGCGTCGCAAGGCCTACTGCTTGCACGGGTGTTCTGTCGTATCACTTTAGTCAACTTGGTTGCCTGTAGGTGTTAATGTCCATCAACGTGTTAAGATGCAATGTTTTTTAAACAGATTTCAACTTTAAGTCTGACTCTATCAATAAAAATTACAGGTATGATTCCCGGCTGAGGTAAGCAACTATTCAAAAAAGTTTGAATGTTGTTTTACTAACTTTTAAAAATAAGCGTATATTTCTTATGAGTAAAATTAGCTACCTTCAATAATGAGGGTACTTTCCAAACTTTCCACCATGCATAATATAACACAGATAACAGTACAGCCATGATCTCAGATCGTGTCTGTATTGTAATATATCAGATCGTTGATCTGCTACAAAATTACACGTTGGTACAACGTGTACAAATACTGTGTAGAACTTATCTTATACCTCTAACCACAGCCTCTAATATAATAGAATTGAACGTCCGACACGTTCAATTCTATGAATGTAGATTGAAAAGTAAAAAAATTGTGAATCCACACGTAAAATTATTAACTTTTTGGTTTTGATACGATGAGCTAATGTGTTTTATTGTTTGTTTTATTGTTAGTCCGAATGTGAACATGTAGTTTTTTTTATAATATTATTTATTTGTAATGGATATAATATTTAATCAAGCATGTATGTTAACCTATAATAGTACCTAATATGAATTAAATTGAATAACTCTTAGGTAACATTGTGATGCAATAATTATTGTTAACTTGGTATATTAATTAGTGTTGTTGTCAAATAACATTACCACAGTACGTATATGTACTGTGATGTGACATTACATTACCCATTAGATATTTTCGACTTAGTGCTGTATCTTTCTTTGCCAACAAATTTAACGTCACTCAGCGGGCTATGGAGAGAGCTATGCTTGGAGTTTCTCTGAAGGACAGGATTCGTAGTGCAGATATCCGACAGATAACCAAGGTAACCGACTTAGCCCTAAGGGTTTTGCTAATGCAAGCTGAAGTGGCAGTGGGCTGGTTAAATTTCCCGAAGAACCGATAACCATTGGGGTAGACGAGTTCTCGAGTAGAAACCACGTTTAGGCAAACGAAGTGTAGTATGACCTGAGGTCAGGTGGAGTGACGACCTGCGAAAAGTGTCTGGAAGAAAATGGATGAGAAGAGCTGAAAACCGAGCTCAGTGGCGTGCATTAGGAGAGGCCTTCTTCCAACAGTGGACAGATATAAACTGATGATGATGATGATGATGATGATGATGACTGTATCTTTATAACTTTTGTATTGTACTTTGTTATTTGATATAATAGATCAAGTAATTCTGTGTCAAAGTCAGTAGATGTGCAAGGTTGTACAATTATAGATTACGTTCACATTTCAAACATAATGTAAACCCTGAAGGTTAGATAATATTTTTTCTGTTTTCTTATAAACTATCTTTAAACGTTCAATCCACTGCCCATGAAATAATATAATCGCCGATTTAAAAAGAAATTAACCTAAATGTATTTAAAACAACAAGAGAAAATGTTTGCGAGAATTTTTTATGCAGGTATGCAAAGATTATGACAAATTGAGTAATCTTGTAAATAAAACGTCATTTATAACGGTAAAGGGTTTATCTGCCTAGATAAATATAATAATCTACAAAATGTTATTCTCATTTGCTCTTAAGATAAAATAATATGAACACAAAGAACAGCAATGAACTGGAGAAGTGAGCAAACAATAGTGAAATAAGTGTCACTACAATATTTTATTGTTTCTATATTTTTTATGCCATTTTTAATTAGCTGATGCGCCCATGGTGTTATTTGCGCGGTGGTAGATCCACCTACCTTTAGATTGCCTTTTATAAATTGTTTTCTTTTATATGCATCTATAATCCACTAATATTAGAAAAGCGAAAGTAACTCTGTCTGTCTGTTTGTTACTTTTTCTCGACTAAACGGTCGATCTTGATAATTATTGGTATGGAGATAGTTTGAACCCTGGGAAAGGACGTAGGATGCTTTTTATCGTGATAAACTGTGGTGACGCCGAAGTGGGGGGCAAAAAATAGTAATATCGCCATCGCCACGCGGCGTGCCTGCTTTTGAAGTTACTGCTGTTCGAAATTTCGTTTGGTACCTATATTTATTGAAAAAAAATATCTAATGTGGGATAAAATTACTTTGACCTTCTCGAAAGAATTCTTTCAATAAGGTCAAAGTAATTTAATCCTAATCTACATTAGAATATTATTTTCAAATACAACAACGAAGGAATTTAAATGGTAAGATAGAATATAAACAACACATCAATAAGTTATTTCTAATTTAAGTGTTACAGTGCCACCAACTTATCTGTGAACTGAATGGTGGCGTGAGTGTTCCAGTCAATCGATAAGTAGACCAATCAAAAAAAGAAAAATACAGAAAATGTGAACCACATTCGTAGAGGCCGCGGCTGTAGAATTCCTTTTTTTCCACTTCACAGATAAGTTGGTTGCACTGTTTTGACTGACGAATATTTTTCCTATTTCGTATGTTTTAAAGAATATTGTGGAATTAATGTTAGATTTCTTAGATTATTTATCGCCAATGATTAAGATTTACGTATACAATTTAATAATTGGCGATAAATAACAATATATTTTTCAATTCTACAATAATTATTTTACCATAACATAAGCCAAGGATTACTGGATTATCTGACAAAGTATAAATATTTTAAAACGGAATGAAATAAACTATTTTTGAAAAGGGTGGGGTTGAGGATCGTAGCTCCCAAACGAATGGACTTTTAGAAAACACTAATATTTTATTTAAAAAAAACTTAAAAAAAAAAACAATTACTATACTAACCTAAAACAAAGTAATACTATAACTAGTCTAATAATCCGCTGCCAGTGGTCAACGTTCCCAAAATGCTGGCAGCATTGCCACGTTGTATGGCAATGTTCAGTTTTTGAGCAAAGTAAAGGCCAGCATTTTGGTCACGTGTTGCTTCGACGTGTTGCTTCGTCCCGATAGATCTTTGTATATTTGATGAGCTCCTGGTCCCCACGGCCCTAGTAATTAAAATGCTAACGAATGGAATGATTTTGATGCGGGTTTTTATGTTTAAAAGCTGATGTGATCGAGATGCTTCTTTGATATGATGGGGGTGGGGGTAAGGGGGATATCGGGGGCCATATAATGTTTTTATTTGTCCTTGTTGTTACCTAAGACAAAAGCGATAACTGAAAAAATATTAATCAATTATTAGTTTCCAGTGGTTTTAGATAACATCGTAGACATTCATCATCAGCCTATTACGTCACCAATGCTGGGAAATAGGCCTACTCTCACACAGTGAGGATGGACCATACTCCCCCACGCTGGGCCAGATCAGGGACCTTATTCTCTATTGCCACTCGGCCACGTAACGCGCCGCGTTAAGATATCTGCGTGGAATTGTTTGTGCATGTTCGAGAATTGCCGTACTTTTCCGAACGATTCCACAGCGAGACGCGTTACGCGTGTGACTGATCATAGAGAATAATTACCCAGGATGTTCATGTTCTTGAATACTGAGGTACTTTGGTATTGTAGACTTTTAGTACGAACTAAATTCTTCTAGTAATCACTCACCGACTGCCTAAGAACCAGCATCTTAGACTCACGCCGTACTGTTCTATAGTCTCTATATGTACGACTAAAATATTCTTCATTGTCGTCATCAGAACTCGAGAAATAGGAGTTGTATTTCCACATCTTTCTATCACCAATCACTTTAAAAATATGCAGCTCAGGTTATAGAGAAACATCTGTTTACTTTCCTTCTGTTTTATTTTTGAACCTATTTTGATTTACTTTGCTTACAATATCAATTCAATTGTGAGAGTTTAAAATTCGACACGGAACACAACCAACTCTGAGAACTTTTCTGACATAATTAAAATGCTATTTCGGGTTGGTATTGTCAACGACCGATCTAAGACCTTGGCAAATCACTACTGCCTATCTAATGGTTAAAAGTTAAATAGTTTCTCAACTCCAAAGCGGGAAAGTCATTGTGGTAGACACAATGGCAGTTTTTTGTTGCTCAACTGAGTTGTTTATTTTGTCAGCGCCGGCGCATGTTGTTGGACTATTGTCGGATGTGTAGAGTAAGCAGCGTGGACTGCTTCCTGGTGTTTTTTGTTTGATATATTAGTAGTTTTTGGGTTTTGAATGATCTTCCTTATGAAATAATTCAAATTAGTGAGAGAAGTTTATTATGATTTCTTGCTTTTCAAGTTGGTTCTTCATTGTATTTAAAAATATAATGGAAATATAAAATGTAATGACATTTGGTTCTAGGAATTGTTTTCTTCCGTGCCAGAATATATATATTCTTCTTAATTGCGTTAGTAGGTACCTATTTTACATTTAAAAATTTCATGGGATTTATTTCGTTCCGGTTTAAGGAGTTATTAATTAATTTAAGCAGTGTTTTCTCGCTTCTGTTTTTTTTTAATTAAAAGTAATATTGAATTCGATGTCAACACCACTTCAACAAGAACTTCCGTTCTTGCAATCAATTCATCAAGCTTAATAATATATATTATTTAATGGTTTTTTTTCTATTTCACTTTTTACATCGTTTACTCGTACATCGGTTTATGAGCTGCCCTGAAGGTTTCAGCCGGATAGCTAATGAGAGTGCTCGAAATTTGAATTGCAAGATTCCAGGACAAAGAACATAGATACATACATACATACATACAAAAAAGTGAAGTTAAATAAAATCTTTTCAAATGTCATATATTTTATTTAAATAATTTACCAACATTAATGAGTAAATCATTTAAGATATGAATGATATGAAACCGATGCTGATGTAATGTCATGATATTTAGTAAGGCAATCATCTTCATAATAATATATTTCCTTCTCGACCGACATTTTGGAACGTATTTTTATTATTTAATGTCTTTATCGCTTGCGTAACTGATATCGTTATCATCACTGACCACAGTAATGTATTGGCCATGACATTGATGTTATGTGATTTTGCAATAGGTTTTTATCTTTGACATTGAGGGGTTAAATTAATGTCATGTACATCATGGCTATAATAATAATTATTAGTATATGTAGTTCATTGACATTATTATTCGTTGTAGGTTGAAGGAACTGAAGTTTGCATAAAAATACCTACCAATATAATTTTATTAGTCAAATATTTAAGTCAATGAAAAAGGTCTGACTTAATTAGTTAGGTGGGTGGCTGGTGTAATTTGATTTATACTTTAATGTTATTTTGATTGTCACTTCACGTGATAAGTATTCCAAAAATGCCAAAATTCGTGATGTTTCTCATCTGGAGACTTTTTGAAGAATACTATTAATGACGTCGCCAGTTTCGTTCTAAAAGCGCCAAGTACTAAAAGTACAAATAATGGAAGCTACGATTGAAAGATACGATAAATAAAGACCACTGTATACCTACAACAACCTAAATACTAATTGGACAACCCATATCCCATCATCATCATTTACTTAATGTCCACTGCTGGACGTAGGCCTCTCCTAATGCACGCCGAGAGGCCACTGAGCTCAGTTTTCAGCTCTCCGCATCCAGTGTCTGCTAGCCGCTTTTTGCAGGTCTTCACTCCACCTGGCCACAGGGCGTCTACGCATATCCCACAACAAGCTTATAGGGTAGCCCAAGTGTCCTACTCAATTACCAGTTATATAGTTTGTTATCATATAGGAAAAGTGTGAATAACAATTCAACTGACCCATTTACAGGCAACCGCGATCAAACATGATAGCTTTGTTTTCAGTGGTACGATTTGCGTAATGTTCTAGATGTTTTCAAAAATGTTATTATCAACATATTGATAACTGTTAAGAGGGACTTACGTAATAATTACTGGGTTAATGAGAATTAAATAGTCTCAGTCTCAGAGTGATGAGCGCAGAGCTGTGCCGCGCAACATTTTGCAATCTAAAGTCCTGAGTGGCACTGCATTTGTTATGAGCAGGCGTGGTGCTTATCATTAGGCGAGAGACCTGCTATCTCATCACTCAGTTGTATAAAAAACATGTTCTTAACCAAGAACGTTTAAAAAAAGACGGGGTCCACACCGCCAAACAAACGTGTGAAACATAGAAAATTGCGGCACGTATGCAACGTGTAAGTAGATAATTATATATAAATTGTGTTTTTTTTTGTTAAATACATAATTTAATCACAAAAGACTGCTTTTTCTTCTTGAGATTCCGACGTAAATAACACGACTAACAAAGTAGAGATCTTGCTGCGAAGTGGCGGCTGATCGGCATATCATGGTGTAAGTATGGCTTGTGCATACAAGCGTATCTTAGGTGCTTCACTTTAGATTTAGCGGTGTGGACTCTTTTTTAAATCTTCTTAGGTGGCACTGCAATTGTTATGAGCACTCGTGGCGCTTATCATTAGGCGAGCGACCTGCTGTCTCATTGTATAAAAAACATGTCCTTATCATATTAACTAGTTTAGAAGGTTCTATAAAACGTTCCTTCTGTCACAGAATAAATAATAGTATAGGTACTTCTGTTAAGTTTGCGATATAGTTCTAGGAGCACCTTTCTCAATACCTAGAAGGTTCTACAAAATTCTAAAGATTAAAATGAAACAGGTAAAGAGACCGAGTAGCACGAGGTAGGGTAGGGGAAGCTCTTTTTGAATCCATTCATGTTGAAATAGTTGTATAATTTTGTTGAAGGTCGTGTGACCACAGGTGGCTATGCAACAGTGTAATATAGTACGGGCACATATTAAATAATACTGTGGCTATGTTGCCAGTATTTTGAGAATACTTTTAATGAAGGCTTGAAAGGCTAAAAAAGCTAACTATTAATAAATTAACTTATCTACAGTGTATCGACGAATTAATAGATTGTAATTGATTAAAACTACTGCATTAATATATTATAAATTAAGTTTAAAAAAAAGTTTGGGTCTGTTTTATGAAAACGGTCAAAAATAGGTTCGCAGTTTGCCTAATAATTATGATTTTATATTTATAATATTTAGAATATAGTAATATAAAATTATGTACTTAGGTTGACGTACGTATATCCGGAGAGTTTTGAAACAATTCACACATGAATGATTTCATAATATAAGTAAATAAGGAAGTGAAATTTATTAACGTGTATTTTCTCTTTGTATATTTTAACATTGATCTGCCGCAAAATGTAAAAATATAAATCCACGTCTTTATCATCTACGAGTATGTCAATAACCTGATAAAATCTCTTATAGGTATTGGACATATTGGTGTCAACAAAGTAGGTACCTATCTAAGTACCCTGCAAGATAAGACTGTTTTATAGGTTATCGACGTGCATGAACATAGTGATAAGATATTTCTAGATTTAACACATTGATTAAATTAAATACACTTATAATCTTTAAAACATGTCAGGATTCTAGATTGTTATTATTTTAAATAATCAATTTTATATAACTCTTAAGTTTGTTGTTTGTTGTATAAAGTAGTGCTGGCCTCTGGTGTCCAATTCAAGCCGCTCGAGGGCCTCTAACTTGTCTTAACGACTGCAATTAATCAATTTTATATAATTCTCAAGTTTGTTGTTTGTCGTATGAGGTAGTGCTGGTCTCTGGCGTCCGAGTCTGGCCTCCAGAGGGCCTCTACTAGCTTGTCTTAACGACTGCAATTAATCAATTTTAACTATTATGTTTGTTGTTTGTCGTACGTGGTAGTGATGGCCTCTGGTGTCAGAGTAAGGCCACCCGAGGGCCTCTAAAATTAAACAATTTTATATAACTCTTGTTTGTTGTTGTTGTTTGTCGTATGAGATAGTGCTGGACTCTGGTGTCCGAGTCAGACCGCCCGAGAGCCTCTAGCTTGTCTTAATGGCTGCAATGAATCAAATTTATGTAACTCTTATGTTTGTTGTTTGTAGTATGAGGTAGTTCTGGCCTCTGGTGTCAGAGTCAGGCCGCCCGAGGGCCTTTAGTATTAATCAATTTTATATTAATCTTATGTTTATTGTTTGTCGTATGAGGTATTTCTGGCCTCTGGTGTCAGAGTCAGGTCGCACGAGGGCCTCTAATATTAATCAATTTTATATAACTCTTTGGTTTGTTGTTTGTCGTATGAGATAGTGCTGGCCTCTGGTGTCCGAGTCAGGCCGCCCGAGTGCCTCTAGCTTGTCTTAATGACTGCAATTAGTCAATTGTATGTAACTCTTATGTTTGTTGTTTGTCTTATGAGGTAGTGCTGTCCTCTGGTGTCCGAGTCAGGCAGCACGAGAGCCTCTAACTTGACTTCAATTAATCAATACCGCAATTTGGCATTTAAAATCAGCAAATATTTATTACTTTCTGTGCCCGCGGCTTTCATCCTAGAAATATTACTCTATGGATAAAAGTATTCTATATGTTATGCCAGGACCAAAGCAAAGTAACAGCAGAATATTAAAATAAAAACGATGGAAAAATGCATAATGTTTAAGAATGATGTATAATATTTTCATGTATGTATCTACACCAAACTAACTAGTGGCTCTGTGAGCTGTAGACCTCACGACTCAAACTTTTTTGCAAACAAGCTAGCGGTGCACAGTAGCACCATCTATTTGCGTTATTGTAAAACCGACATTAATAACCAAGGTGCTCCATAAATCCCTACCTAGTAGGAACAGGGCTGATTCCACTGGTAGAAACCTAAAAGTGAGCAATTTACTGCATTTTGAGGAGCTATTCTGCACATCACGCCGAAGATCTTCTTCAAATTTTCACCAAATATTTATGAGACCAACTTAAAATTACTACCTATCAAATAAAAAAAAACCATTGAAATCGGATTTAATAAAGTGGAGATATTCAGTAGCCCCCTTTTTGCGCTATTTTGTGGGAAGTATCCCTCCAATCAAAAATCCCCCGACGACTATAAAATTCTAACTAAAATATAACAAGTCTCGTCTAGACCGGTTGAGAAATGCGACCTGTAGACGAGAACAGCTGGACATCTGGAAACTCGTATTTTTTTAGTCAAGCTGAAACGGAGACGCTTCGCTTGCGCTTCGCGCTCGCTCGGTGAATTGTTATTTACTAAATTACAATTTTTTACTATTAATTAGTGGAATAACTTTCATTTGATCTAACTTTAGATGTTAATATTATTCGGTGATAGTTTCTCATCTGCTGATATAAGTATCACACAAAATTATTAAATTTATCGTCAAAATCGTAATCCTTATCACTTTTATTCCTTATCAACTAATTTTCAACTAGGTTAGCAGTTCAGGCGTACTTTATCACACAATCTGGAGCATGACACATGAAAGGCACGTTGGCAAGTGATAACGGATGCAAATATTTTATGTCGGATGTACCAGTGATCCTAGGAGTAATCCTTATCGTGGGAAAGATGTACGCAGTTACCACAGTACATACTTATATATATATATTTTTTTATGACACTAGGCAATCCTTTGACCACAATCTCACCTGATGGAAAGCGATGATGTGGTCGAAGGTGTAGCATGCTTGCCTAGTAGATACCTATTCACTCTTGACTTGAACACACCTGGGTTATAATTTACCGGAAACACTGACGAGGGCAGGTCATTCCACTCCATTGCAGTTCTTATAATAAATGAAGAAGCGTAACGCTTCGTTCTTGTGCGAGGTATTTCAACCATAAAAGGGTGGCGCTTTGCTGATCGTCTAGTCTTACGGTGATGAAAAGGTGATGGGGAAATCAGGTTGTGCAGTTCTTGTGCACACTCTCCATAGTGCAATCTGTAGAATACCGACAGGCTTGCCACCTCACGTCGATGCGCCAGACTTTGAAGCTTTCTCTTTACCAGAGTGTCATCCCTAACGAGCCTGATAGCACGTCTCTCAATCAAAAGACTCGAGCTGATATCAGTTACTTTATCATCATCTTCATCGACAGCCTGTATTAGTCCACTACTGGACATGGCATCTCCTAATATGAACCACTGAGCCAGATCTTCGGCTCTTTTCATGTAATTACTACCAGCTACTTTGGCCAGGTCATTGCTCCATCTAGCCGGCGGCCGTCCGATATTTACTTTACTTTATCTTATGCCTGCCTTATGGTCTCCTCCTAGGTAATCTAACCCCTATTTATTTTGTTTATAAATAAGACAAATTAAAAACATAAAAATAAGCTTATATGCAGTAGCTATGTCATAGTGAAACTTAGAACGGGCTATCACAATTAAATGCGGATATAACATTTCGTGTCTGTGCTGTTAACCGTTGAGGAGGTTCCTAGTCAGGAGCCAACCTTGAGTGCAGCAACTATATTACGGTAAAACATGAAATAGGCTTCAGGTAATGCTTTCCATAAAAATGCATGTTCATCAGAACTGAACCAACATCTAAAAATTCAACTCCTTAGAATAATAGGAAGTGATTGTAACTCAGCTTGCTAGATTTGACCTCAACAAACATACATATGTACACACAAATATTGCAATTTAAATAAAAGCTTTTAAAGTAGGCATCTTTATCTTAAATTAAAAAAGATGGCGTGTAGTTAGGCATGGCAGTAGGCGAGCATATTCGTGAAAGAAGATTGTAAGGCAATATGCTATGGAATTTCGATTCGAGTTCTTATTGTCTGGGTAAGAGATATTGTGTGTCGAATTACATATTTTCTTATTTAATACCTACAACACAACTCCAACAAATACTTATTTTATGAATACGAATGGGTATGCGATACAGTGAAACTGAAAAGTGTACTTTCAAAAACATTGATATACTCTTATTTTCATTTAAAATTCGTGACGATAATCTCCGAATATATTGGGTAATTGTCTAGTACTCGTAGTATAATCGTATTCATATATGTTGCATTAAAATTAATTTTAATATCTAATTCTAAATTATACGAGCAGAGAAAATTATAAAAAAAAATTGGTAGCATATATATTTTTTCGTAGTTTTTTATGGCACGGTACACTCTTAAATTAGGAATGTAAATTCAGCTTTGCAAATCAACTTTTTAAGTCAGTTCTCTTTATCAGACTCTCGCAGCAACTGAACCGATTTAAAATGAATTTCAATAACTGTGGTAATATTTCTTTCGGCAGCTAGGCATGGTATCTGTGGCAGACTTAATATGGCATTATCAGATATTGACGTAGGATATACGTCAATATTGAACTGGTTAGATAACTAACTATAGGCGATACTGAAACCGGCCTTGGAGCTCAGTGCATTACAACTGGAACATAAACTGTGACGACTCACGAAAAAACATTATTACATTCACTCAAAATTAAAAGAACAACAAATGGATTGGAATCCACTTGATCAATTTGTAATCCTACATAACCGAAATATATACTTTGTTACGTTTCAGCATACAAAATTACATTGTCAAATTATTTTGCACTTTTCTGCTGCAGTCCGATCTAAACAAATATTGATTCAATACAACTTGACACCAATATGAAAAATCAACCATTTGATATCAAATTATTTAAGGAAAACTGTAGAATTGCGTTGTGGGAAAAACATACGTAATAAACTTAAAAAAAATGGGCAACCTGCTAGTTGACCTTACGAAGAGAGGGTTCTGTACGATAATTATATTACCTCACATAGACCTTACAATACTGATAGATTTACCATGTTATTTTAAGATCATATACTTAGGACCATATAGATTTTTCTGTAATCTATAATTCATATCCAAATGTATCCTACATGTTATGCAAATAAACATCTGTCTATCTAATAACGAACCAACTTCATGTCATGACATGACACTGATAGCACCCAATGACCACGATGATATATATTGCCAAGTATTTATTGTCTAACGCCCGTAACTAATTAGTATCTAGTACTAAGACGAATGCGCTAAACGCTTGGCATGCCATTCGATGACACAGCCACCGAGTGACTCACACCGGTTGTTCCCAAAATATCTGTCTGTCTGTAAGTCTGGAGCTATGTGTAGACACTCCCGGATGGTGTATTTTTGTTCTTATTATTATAATTTTCTTCTTCAAAAGGGCGCGTTTGAAGTGATATTATGCTGAATGATCAATCAGGGACATGTGTAAAATAAAATTCAAAGAATCGTTATAGCTTTTTGTCTTTTTGGGCTCATTTTAAGAGTCCGAAATTGATACACAGTTCTAGCGTTGTTAATGCTATCGTCGTATATATCGTAATTCGTATTAACATTAAGTTGTAGTTGCACATTTTACACAGCATTTGTTTGTTTTTGTCTCGTTCTCGATTTTGTGAGTAGACCAGCTGTTCTATTTTTATCACTAGGCAGGCTGCTTTACTATCAAAACATAGTTAGATTTTAAAATAACTTATGATTTCACACAAACTCGGAGTATTCCAAACGAAAAGAAGACATGCAGAATTACCGACCCCTTCGCATAACTTTGTAATATTTGGTAGAATTATTATTTAAAAAAACATAAAACAAAACATTTTCATGACAAACATACTAACAGATACGATGCAACCACTACTAACCTACTTTCATGACTTTCATTTTGTTTACAAGATATTGCATTAGTCACCTTTGTTTAGAGTTCTGAAATCATGCTGTTATTTTACATACCTAATACTTTTTTATCAAGTTGGCTTTGTTATTATTTATGCCATTTTTCTACATATTGTTATACATTTACTTTGTCATATTTCTAATTCTAATATTGTAAATGTATTTACATATCTTTAATATTTAGTCGATGTTTCATATTATTTGTAACTTTTATTTATTTCGTGGCAGTATGATACTTATAAACAATTTATTTTTCACTCTTGTAATGTTGTTAATATTAATAAATAATTATTACATTCGGAACTGTCAAATTCCAGTATCACATACGACCAGCTTCCTTATCTTTCGTTACTATTTCATTGCAATGTGTATTTCACACCAAGGTGATTGCTTTCCCCTATCTCTTTGAACGCCCAAGGTTAGAAATATTTGTATTTCCGTTTTTTTTTTACTAAACTTAACAAATATTATGAAGGTTTTTATTATTTATCTTAGCACTTGAAGAATAAAGTGGCATTGGAAAAGGCTAGTTAAGATGAAGTTATTTGAGGAAGTACTGATGTGTTGTTGGAAGGAATATTATATGTTATATAAGTTGTACGGATTTAATTTAATTGGGTATTTGTTTATCATTTTTTAAATTGCGTTTTGTTATTTCTTTTTCATCACATATATTATTTCTTATTCAATATTTTGATTGGTTTTATTGGATTATTCTGTTTATGTTCTACCACTCATTTAAAAATTATTTTTTTTTGTATAAGATGCTTTAGTCTCCAATAGTAGATTAGTAGCCAAGGGCTGTAAGGCATCAATTGCAGCCCGAGATATTTAGGCGCACGAGCGCAGCGAGGGCGCCTATAGTTCGAGGGTGCAATTGATGCTTACACCCGAGCTAACTACTCTGCTTTACATCTCGATTGTGAGGTAAGTAGAAAAAAACCGGCATTACATGAATAAAACATTTTATTAATTAAAATTTAGAGTGAAATGAGAACAATTTTCAAATTTTAGGGACAGTTGTTTTTTGGGTATGTTAATAGTTTGAGATTGTAATATTTGTTGGTCATGGACAAAATCTGACGGGATGAAGCTTTCTTCAGCAGAAGTTGATGGTTGCGGATCATCTCTTGAGAAAGATGTTTCATTTTTTGAAAGCTGAATAGTTTCCGTTATTTGGTTGGTAATTTTACTTTTATTTTGTATGGAATCTTCGATGTAACCTTCAGCCACCTTGCTGGATTTCCACCCATCGTGCCTTTTTATAGTGGTTAAGTTAGCCCCAGCATCGGCTAAAAGTGTAGCTGATGTTCTCCGGAAGCAATGACCTGTGTACAATTCCGGGTTATCTAACTTTAAATAACTTGCGATTTGCTTCGGCATACTTCTGATGGTATTTTTTCCAATAACTTGTTTGTAGCATTTGCCTTGGTGGTACTTAAAAAAAATCGGTTGGTGTTTACATTTTCAGGACGAAGGTTTTTGTATTTTTGTATGAATTCAGAGAATTCTTGAGGAACTACAAATGTTCGGTCAATTTTAGTTTTTGTGTTCGGTAGTTTAGTTACTAACAACTGACCCTGTTGTTCTATGTTCTCTATTGTTATATTTGTCAATTCAATACCTCGGCATGCGCCAGTTATACCGAAGATAAGAACCACCTAAAACAAGCGAAATATAAAAATAAGTAAGTATGTTTTATAGGATTGTAAGAATTTAAAAGATAAATGATGAAGTATTACCATTATGTGATTTGTTATTTTACATACCTTAACAACTAAATATATGTCATCAGGGGCTTCATTTATGAATGTTTTCACGTCTTGCGCTGTAAAAACCTTTGACTTTTTGCTTTTGTGCCCAGCTGATTGTCTTTTTAGAAAAGATGATAATTTTGAAAAGTTCTTGATATTGATGTCGTGTTTAGTACTCATAGTTGCTTTTAACATTGAATAAATGCACCACAAACTAGATGGCTGCAGCTTTTTTGATAGCTCACTAAAGTATGTTAAGAATACAGTCTCAGATAAAGACTTTACTCGTTTTTCTTTTCGCCACTTCATGAACTCGTCGTAAGTATTCAAATATCTCTCTTTAGAACTTTCAGGCAAAATATTGTTAATTGCTGCTTCAGCTTCCATTTTCATTGAATCGGGAGTGCAGCTTATATCTTCATCACTTGCAGAACTCATGTTTTTTCCCTAACTAGCACGTAATTATAAAAAAAACCCAAAAACAAACAATATTTAAAGTAAAAGTTTTCTATTCCCGCCTTTTTCATCTCTTTTTAAATTTTTTTTTTCAAAAACGTAATTGAGCTTCGCCGTTCGATATTTAAAATTGATGACTATTATACTCATACGAAGACAAGGCTGAATAGCGAAGCGACCTCTTTTGTCATTGGGCTGAATGCTTGATGTCTATTGCCAGTATGATGGTTAGATGTACGCGAACTTTTTTAAAGAGTGAATATTTTTTTTAATTACTTACCGCCCTAGGGCTTTTCTAGCTACATAATTACCCTAGAGCGCTAATTGGTCACCTACGTAGGTCACCTAGAAGCCCCATTTGGGGGTAATAAGGACCTACTTACCGAATATGAGAGATGTAAAATATATTATGTACCTACTTTGACTCCTTTTAATAGATTTCGAAGTCTTAAAGTACCTTAAAGCGTGACTTGTACAACGTAAATATTATCACTATTTATATGCACACTTGAGTTTTAATATAATAGCAGCTGTTCATACATAAGACAAAGCCCCACAAACATGAAACTTTTTTTTAAATATACCGATTAGTAATATACCTTGTTTCGTTGCTTTATGAACTAATTTTAGTCAACAAATTACACCGTATCACATGCTCGACTCCAATTCCGTATTTATAATTGTTAAATGTTTTCTGGTTCAAAGGCATAGTGCTCATATTTGTTTAGCACCATGATCAATACATTGGTACGCTATGAAACATGGAAATTTATTCTAACGAGGATTTTACTTTAGAGCTCTAAGGTTCATTTTTGAGTGGAGTTTACATAACTAAAGAAGTGTGCGTACTAGATGAAAAAACTCAAAGACCTGTCCATATGTGAAGCGGACGCGATGATGTTAACTTAATTAACTGCATCCTGTGGGAGGCTGCAGGTGGTACACCTTCAGGTTTTGGTTTTGATACAAATGTCGTGGAACTTTGGAAGTGGCTTCGTTAAAGACAAGTAAGGTGCAAAGTTGCCAGTTATTGCAGTTATAAAAATAAAAACTGAGAAAAATGTTTATGTCTGAAAAAATATTGATGAAGCGTTAAAATTATAACAAAACAATGTAGGCCTGGATGAAAAAAAACGGAAACCTTTTAGGATCACTCATGAGTCTGTATAGTACCCCAATAGTGATATTTTGAAAAATATCACTATTGGGGTTTTGATAGTTTATTCTTTTTATTAACAATATAAATAATGACGTTATAATAATTATTACTGATATGATAGACACTATTGTATATTTCTGGGACCGAATAAAAATATATTAATATTCCGACGAGGTGTTTCCTGAATTATATTTAGCCTTAATGATGCCGCCTGAATTCAAAACATGATTCTACCTATTCAAAGTTTTATAAATTTTGAATAAAAATTTATAAGACTGTTTGGACTTTAAAATGCGGATGGAATGTAAATGCTTGTTAACACAAAACAATTTTATTATTCATGTACATTAAGATTTTATCTAAAGTAGAAACTGCTGAAATAATTTACGTATTTTCTTACTATTACTGTGTACAAATATAGTTTATTTGTGTTTATCATCATCAACAACCTGTATTAGGTACTTATGAAGTGTATTCTTTGATCACTTTGAGAGTATATCTCACGTCGACATCTCTTCAACATTGTAAGGAGGCCTCGGTGAAAGAGGAACCCGACGCTCTATGAAGTACATAAGATGGCCCGAAATTAGGGTTACGGTGTACTCCTTCCCTCCCGTCAGACTTCACTCATCCCCAAAACGTGCTATCTTATGTTTTCCGTTCTATTTTCATCTGCGCCATGTGTTCGTCTCGTCCGTCTTTTAGTACGAAACCAGGATCATTCGTTTGTGGTGACATTCCGTAACCCAGGGATACTTAGCACGCTTACAACGCCTTGTCGTTACCATGACCGCCACCATGTTCAGGAATAGCAGGGCTGGCGGGAATCAGTAGCCGTTTTTTATGGTACTTGTCATGGGAGGTTATGCCCATAATTGCCACGCTGGGCAGGCGGGTTGGCGATCGCTGTACGCAAGTATTCGCACCAGTGGCACTGCTGCCCGTCACTGGTCTGTGCCATTTAGATGCAAAGGTTTTTAGAATGGATTGGCAGGTATACAGCCATTTGTCGGTCGCCAGAGCCTCGTTCGGAATTCGGCAGGGTGCACCACGAGCAGGCGAGGTTGGCTTGAGGCACTGATTGATAATTATACCCCCTTAAAATACTGTCTGCTAGAATGAAACTCTTTGATGTTACCAACATGTTCAATCCAAATAAAAAAAATGAAAAAAGTGTAATGGCCAACCAAATTTTGTGAAGATTGGATCGATGGTTCGAAAGTTATTGAAGCCAAGGACATTTTCAATGTTATTGTGTCAACCAAACATACATATTCACAAACCAATGCTGATTTGCCCAAATTGATTTGAGGTCCTTATTTCGCTTTGTCAACACTTGGTGTAAACAATGTTTTTTTGTACGTACAAAAAAAAACGGATTTTACCGAAAGTATTGAAATTTGTTTTTTTAAGACGTAGTCGTGGTAAAAAATCTACACGTGTTAGATCACAAATAAGCAGCCAAAAACAAGTTAAAAAAAAACCTTTTTGATGCACGAAGATAATACTTTGCTCATAGCCAGTTATGATTTATAAGCGGTTAATGGTTGAGTAAACGGTGGCATTTACGAGAAATGTGTTGAATGTTTGGATGAGTAGGTACAATACAACCTAATGGATTTGATGAAACGGCTGGATCATTATTAGTAATTCATTTACCGGTTTGCTATGACCCTGTTTGGAAGTCTTTGTGACACGAGTCATCTTTAAGGTTTTAATACGAGTACTTTATAAATACTAAGTGAGATTCTTGTTAATAAGATCGAATTTGTTCTCAAGAACATTGTAGGTATGTATGCGACTGGCCAAAGACAGACTTGAGTAAGGTTTAATAAGAAATTAGGAGTTTCTTTGTCTTCTAAAAAATAAGTTTTTTCATAAATAAGGAAGAAGGGCGGGGATTAGCGACGATCTTAATATTTGTATATATTGTTTTATATTGATGGGCTGAAACAAATTTTAATATCGAATCTTACGCATTGGGTTATTTATGTTTTATTTTTATTGATTAGTAATTCAGATTTGAATTGGATGAATATTCAAATTAAATTATGGAGAGACAAAACGATTAGTACAGGCAGTGACGAAAGGCACATTAAAGTAGATAACAATTAATGGTTTCGATCGTTGACAAGTTTAAGCTCGTTTTTTCCGTCCTTGTCATTAATAAATTTATGTATAATATAATTAATATAGATTAAAAAATGTAAACAGTAAAATTACAGGATTAAGTGGCATGATCTTAAATTAACTAAGTCGTAGTTAAGCAAAACAAATCACCGATGTTTGGAACAAAGAGATTCTATAGAGTTGAGGATAGGCAAGCAATTAATTAATTCAAAGACGTACACACACTAATTAATTCAAAGACGCACACACACTACTAACTGTACTTCCTGACAAGCACAAACAATAATAACATTAAATTTGTGGCAAATAACAGCTTAAAATATAATAAAATAATGGTCAATGGTCACGTACACAGACCCTTACTAGGATTATTTGTGAAGGACGGCCTTGCATCTACCCGATTCAGAAAAACACTAGCAGTATTTTCCTTTTTATAAATTAAGCTTTGTTCAGCTGTATTTCACATGTGTGTAATTGTTCAGCTGTATTTCACATGTGTGTAATTGAAAGCTCCGAAACTAAAACTATAGTAATATTTATTGATACTGGTTATTTTACCAAAAAATATTTATTTATATTCATTTGCATTTTTCCTATATAAATATGTTTATTATAAGAACGTTAGATGCTAGCAGAGTTAAAACTGAACATAAAATAAAATTTTAATATGTAATGAAAATTTATACTATCACACTGGCACGTAATTAGTAAAATATGTAATGTACAAGACAAAATAATTGAAAAGCTTAACGCTCCAGGAACATAAAATAAGCCTGTATGATAAAATCTGATGTATAAGAGAAGGTTTTCCAAAAATAAGAAATAATTGACAATTGAAATTGACAGTCTTGACGTCGTTATCGCCATCTTTATATGCCAAGTCCGAATATGCTGATTAACATATTTCTAAGAGGAAGATGTCAATTACGATTAAACTGTCTTATAATGTTAACTTCGTATTGTTGAAAAGTGATGAAAGCAACTCCATAATCAAGAAGTACGTCAGGTTGGAGTGACATTTTATGCTGCTAAAATTGAACATTTTGTACTTTCGTTTTTTTGTATAATCTGAGTTAACAATACACAGCTTGAAGTATAGGGCGATTTTCTTAACATTGAACTCTATGGCAGATAAGAAACAAAAGAAAAAAAAATGCTCAGAAATCCATCTACATTTTATGTTTATTAAACTGAATTTAAGGATTTTCTGAAAATAATTTCGTTCTTCCGTTCGGTTGGGATTAAGTACATTTAAAGTCTCAAATTATTGTAAAATTGAGCGCATCTATATCAAAACTTCACCAAAAATAACAGCAAAAAATTGTCAATTCAAAGTACATTTGAATCAGGTAGAATTGTTATTCTTTGTTTCCCGTTTATCTTAAACATAAAAGTGTGTTAGTCTATATTGTTCTTTTTAGAATATGTTGCGTATGACGTGCCTACCTAGCTATTCATTATTTCCATATTATTTTTCAAGTCGTTATCTACGGTTTATTTATAAAATGTTAATACGTACCTGAACAAACTTGCAAAAAGTGGTTTCGGATTTATGTATTCACAACTGGTTCATTCAACCGGAGTAAAGTAAAATCTTTATAATAGTTTTTTAGAAAAAAGATGCATTTCCAAGTATCATTTTACACTATTGATTAGCTCAGATTTGTTTTGTTTGTTCCTTTGTGAATTCGTAGAGCTTAAACTTTTACGACTTCCATTTGTCGTTAAATGATAACCGGATACTTTCTCATTATGTATTTAGGGATCTTTTTGACTCATTCTGCTAAATGAGTCAATAGTCTGCTGACTAAGTACCGACTTATGCTGTGAAGTTTTGTCTGAATATGGTTTGGGCGATTATGGTATGCTCAAACCAAGCTGATGGTCTGGATACTGTTGGATTGTAAAACGCTTACGCTTCACATCCCAACTGCACCCGGTTCAAACATCGACCGACCAATCACCAATGATTTCTTATTAGTTAAGAGCAGATTTCAATGTCATCGCTTAACAACAGTGAAGAATTAAATTGTAATAAAACTGGCATCAAGAACCGAACCTGAAAATTTAAGGATATGTGACATGGCCAGCTGCCTGCTCTGGGTCAGTGTAGTAGATTATAGTCAATCCTTTCTCTCTTTTTATTTATATTATTAATTTATGAGATAATACCTATGTCCTGCAGCGTTATTTATTTATTATTTAGCACAGAAATACAATGTAAAAGGAGGACTTAATGCTAAGTAGCTTTTTCTACCAGTCAACCAAGCGATAACGTTTAGGTGTGGATATTGATATTATATTAGCAATGTTTTCCGAAAGATCTAGCGTGATATTTTTAACCTAAGAAAACATCTTATAATTAAATGTTATAATAATTACATTATATTGTTTCAAATAAACGAAAAGTAGTTATCTGTTTGTTATAGCACAAATTTGTCTTTTCCTTAATTAAGCTTGTCGTCCGAAAAAACAACACGTGCCGAATCAATATACTACATATTGGTTCGTACGCACGTTTACCCAATCACACGTTCCATTTCAACGCTCATCTAATAAATTACCTCATTCACTTTCACAATTGCTTCTTGTTCGATTGCAATAACGAACTATGAATGCTTAAAAACCATGTGGTAATTTCGCATTTGCAATTCTAGGAAACAAACCATCTGTATAGCAATTAACTCATTACCGTTAAGTACAATGGGTCTCTAATGATTTTCAAAGATATCGATCCTTAGGGATCATTAAGAAAACGTGCGTTTGTAATATTATTTCGATCACGGATCCAGAGTGAGGTGAAATCGAGAACAGAACGCCTCATACGTGACTCTAATACTAAGGCACTAATGCGGTTTCAATAATTATTACAAAAGCAGGTCAATCAGATATTAGCAATGGTACATGAAAATATTTTAATATGTTAAATAATCAGTGAAATATTTAATTATGTAAATGTAAAATTGATGTTCTAGTGACTTTTAATGCAAAAAGGTCAAACTTGTTAATAAGGTAGGTACCCTTATCCAGTATTATGTGACCTAACCTAACCTTAGGTTAAAATTTATTATGTTAATAAAATAAATGAAAGCAATAAAAAATACATACCAGTCCTTGGATCCTCGGAAACATTTTTCTTATTTCCAACACCACTAAAACACAAATGTTACACTTCAAAACAATCTAGTATGTTTCAAATTGTTGGACAGTATGTAGCACAACGAACTTTTATCATAAACACACCCACACAGATCACAAACTAGTTCCATAAAGTCATATATATATAAGGAAAAAAAAATTACGGAGTTCCGCAAGGCACGAATGCTCAAGCGATAATGTACGTGCGCATGAGTCGACGTGTCAAACGCTTCTGATAATGTCTGCTGGCCTGGCTGGCACGGCACCGTCTGCCCCGAGTCATTTGATTTAATCCTCCATGACTCACAGTCTTGTATCGTAGGGGGGTTCGACTCTATCTTTGTTTACATGTCGCTAATCACATTTTATTTATCTATGGCGCTGTAAATATATCAATAACAGAAAAACATTTATAGCGTCACCTGATCTTGCGTGGCAACTTTTCGTCAAGTTACCCTTTGACATTTTGTTTTAAAATATGTATTATACTTTGGTATTTGAGTTTCAGTTTTGATTTCTGGTTGGTATGGTGGAGCTTTTTACCCGACTACGGCGAAGCAAGGGAAGGGAAACGAGTTTAACAGTCTATGTATGTATGGTCCCATTTTGACATGCGATCAATCGATCCGTCTTCATCGCAAGAGAGTCATATGCTATTTTTTACCCGGCCGTTTAGTTTTAGAACTTATGTCTTGTTTGCAGAATTGATGTCAAACGTCTAACGATTACACAATAATAACCTTCAAAAAACTTGCATAGTCTTGAAAATAAACTGCTATTTCTGTGGTTTTGTGTTATATCGTCATCACGTGGTTATATTTACCACATTATAAATATCAATACACAGTTATAGAGCCGTAAAAGTTCTGTCCAGACATAGTCACAAAATATAACATATCTATAATTTATAACAGCCACACTTTTAATAACAAAAATAAATCCTAATTAAACATAGCCATCGGAAAATTCCATTTGTAATCTGTGTAAAAACTTGGTAAAAGTACTCCTAAAATGATGTATTGTTGAAATATTTTGCTGATTATTACGTGTACATAGTTATATATTCTCAATGCAAACACAGTATTTCAAATATTACTTCATAATTTGCTGAATTGTTACTGTATTACTCACGAAACAATTGTTTTTCATCCGAAGTCGCACTAGAGCAAACATTTACTAACTGTTTCATATCTGCAATTATTGTCTTACCTACAAATTGAGATTTGTTTGCGATTCCTGGCATATGATTGTCATTGCTATACTCAGAACTTGTGGACGTAACTACTTTAAAAAAATAATAGCTGTACCCGCGGCTTCGCAAGCGTGATTATTTCTCTAGGTTAAAAGTACCCTATGTGCTATTTCCAAGACCTAAATACGAATATACCAACATTTGATCAAAACTCCTTCAGCCGTCAAAAATATTATAATCGATTGCTATACTTATACTCATCGGATTGAGATACCAAGTATCCCAGATTTTAGCTATCCTACAGTGACCCATCGCAATCGGTGTGGTAGTTTTTACATAGTGCGCGAACAAACATGTAGACAAACAGAAAGGCACGATTTATAAGAATATTATATTATTGTTCAGTAGTTTTTTTAATTATCTTCTTTTTACAGACTTGTTCGTACTTATTACTTTATTATAAGTATAGATCGATAGATATTTATTACTTCAAAATTAACATAAGTTTAGACCTAAGGGTCTAAACTTACTCCAGCAGAAACCCTTTATTCATCATCATCATCATCATCATCATCATGTCAGCTTTTAGAAGTCCACTGCTGAACATAGGCCTCCCCCAAAGAGCGCCATGACGAGCGATCTTGTGCCACCTCCATCCACCGACTTCCTGCGATGGCTACAATGTCGTCGGTCCATCGTGTGGGGGGTCTCCCCACACTTCGCTTGCTTGTTCGTGGTCGCCATTCGAGAACCTTTATTCCCCAGCGGTTGTCGGTTCTGCGAACTATATGGCCTGCCTATTGCCACTTCAACTTGCAAACTCTGAGAACTATGTCGGTAACCTTCGTTCTACCCTTACCTTCGTTTACCTGTATTTGTCGAGGTAAAATGTATCCTCTATTTTAACATATTATGTGCAAAGTTGCATCAAAATCAGTCCAGTAGCATCAGCGTGATACTTGTTTTTTTGAATAACTTTCAACACCTATCCTGCGGGAACCCTTTAATTTTTTGGGACGAAAAGTATCCTATGTCATACCTCGTAGTATAAACTCAAACCATACAAAATTTCATTAGAATTCATTCAGTAATTTTGGCGTGATGCGCGTTCAAGATATAGCCAGACAGGCAAAAAAAACAGATTTGGCTTCAGTATAGAATACAGAGTACACTCCAAAAAATATATTCTAAATATCTTCAATGTACAGGATTGGAACTGTTACAGTTTTCTGATAAGTACATATAAAAGTAAAGATAATACGAAATATATGAAAAAATGCATGTAAAGAAATCATAAATAGTAGTAGTTGAATTGTTGTGTTGTTGTTGTGTCATGTGCAGATATCATCTTAACTTTTTCTACATCCTCTCGCGTAATACCTAAAACTTACTTTGGATATGATCGAGGACCTGAAAATTGTCTATTTCATTATTTTTATTATTTTTAATTATTTCGTTTGTCTTCCTTTTATGTCATTCATCATAATTAGCCCAATAATAAGGCTATCCTACTGTTTTGGTGTAAGTAGAAAATGTATTAGTTTTAAAGACAAAACAATACAAAAGTTCAGAAACTACACACGACTACGGTTGGGTAAAAAATAGCATATGACAATCTTGCGATAAAGACGAATCGATTGATACCTCACTTGTCAAAATCGGACCAAGTATTTAGTTTGAATACATAACCCTTCCTTTACTTTGGCGTAGTCGGGTAAAAAATAGCATAACTGAAGGCGAATCGATTGATACCTCGCTTGTCAAAATCGGATTAGTAGGGGCGACGCTATGGTGGAACATCCACATACATATATAGACTCATTACCCATTCATTGCTTCATCGTAGTCGGGTGAAAATATGTTGTGCCTACCAAGGTTCCATGGGTTAAGTTACTACGTTTAATTAATACATTTTATACGTGTGGAAGTTGAGAAATAAATATGAATTAATGAATATGAATATTGTCTGTATTAAGTATTGTACAATTCAGATCATAACGTAACTAATAAATAATTTGGCAGATATTGCTCAAAATAAAATAAAAAACTTCATTTTCACAAGCCTACTTATTTTTATCTCTGTTCAAAAATAAAACGCATGTGCATAATTTTCTTGCACATACATTTTTAAATATACATTTTGTATAACCCGGTCATTGCTTTTAGTTATTATCTTAATCTATCTGATATATTTATATCTGATAACTTATCGTGTATATGTGCTTAATCTATCTGATAACTTATCTTGTATGTGCGCTAAATTTTCTATCCGTACTAATTAAACAAGCAAGAGTGAAACGATTGTCCTAGTTATAGTTTATGATAATATTAATATCTTCAAACTTCGTTTAGATGTGAAATGGTTGATTGCTCGACTTCTGCTCGTTGAATTAATTTTTAAGTCAAACCCTGAGATATCTAACAGTGAAAACCGCATTGCAATCAGTCCAGTAGTTTCTATGTGATGCGTGAAACAAACAGACACCATTAAACAAATATATTATATCGTACGGCTTTGGTGTTAACATCAATGGCGAATACATCACTCACCTTCGATTTGCTGATGATATAGTCATCATGGCTGAAATCCTGGAAGACCTAAGCACAATGAAAGAAAGAAAGAAAATACATATATTCAACACACACAAAAATAAAAGATACAAATAATTAGAACAACGCTCAGTGACCTCAATATTGTTTCCCAACAGGTGGGTCTTAATATGAACATGGGCAAGACGAACATCATGTCAAATGCCCATATCGTACCCATGCCGGTTTATGTTGGGAACGACATAATCGATGTCTACTTAGGTCAGACGATCCAACTGGATAGATCAAACTTCCACAAAGAGGTCAACCGACAAATCCAACTCGGATGGGCAGCGTTCGGGAAATTACGCCATATCTTCTCGTCGCAGATACCGCAGAGCCTCAAGACGAAAGTTTATAATCAGTGCGTGTTGCCAGTGATGACATACGGCACTGAGACGTGGTCGCTAACTATTGGTCTCATACACAAGCTCAGAGTTGGAGAGAGCTATGCTTGGTGTTTCACTACGTGATAGAATCCGAAATGAGGAAATCCGTAGGCGAACGAAGGTTACCGACATAGCTCTCCGAGTTTGCAAGTTGAAGCGGCAATGGGCAGGCCATATAGTTCGCAGAACCGACAACCATTGGGGTATACCGAACAAGCAAGCGAAGTATGGGGAAACCCCCCACACGATGGACCGACGACATTGTAGCCGTCGCAGGAAGTCGTTGGATGGAGGTGGCACAAGATCGCTCGTCATGGCGCTCATTGGGGGAGGCCTATGTTCAGCAGTGGACTTCTAAAGGCTGACATGATGATGATGATGATGATGATGATGATGATGATGATGATGATTATATCCAAGGAGGTTGGACACACACTGTTATCTGGAGGCCAAATTTGGATACTGAGCACATTTCAAATTATGAAGCAGGTTCTTGGCAGTTTTGATGCGAGTGATACCAGTACATCGAGATTATGCAAAAATGTAGCACATTTTGACACAGACTCCGACCTCGCTGGTGAGGTTTATATATAATCAGTTTTATTCGCCTTCGAGTTTCTTGCCGATTCTTCTCGAAGGTGTAATACGAATCGGCGGTTAGTAATTTAAATCTATCAAATGGCTTCTAGACATTTTATCAGGCCCCCCTCGATCACTACTAACACTAGCGATCGAGGGGTGTTTAGTTCGATGTTCGAAACGACCAACCAAGCCGAGGTTCGTACCCCCTGGGTGCTCTTGTGCCGGACGTCAAAATTTTAACTTTGGCGTGCGTCTTCTGCGTCACGCATTGCGGCGGAGCGCTTTAGCGCCCGCCTCCCCGCCCGGTAAAGCTGTAGAGGCCGGTAAAGGCCAAAACCGACAACATATATATAAAAAAAAGAAGACATTTGTGTAATAAAAGTTAAAAGTTGTTGTTTTGTTTGTTTGTTTAGTGGGATGTTTTCACTTCAAAACGGCTGGACCGCTTTGGAAGTTTTTTTTTAGGTAGTTAGATACTGTACACAATAGAGACTAATACACAACTGAGATGTTTAAGTTTATGCACAATACTAGTTTTATATTATTTTGCAATCAAAATATATTAAGGCTAGTCATTGAAAATAATATTGCATGCCACATTGGTATTTACAGATATAAGTGCAACATGTTTAGCAGTAAAACCTGCGTACCATCACCCTGTAAAGCAATAAATTAAATAATATTGCATGCCACATTGGTATTTACAGATATAAGTGCAACATGTTTAGCAGTAAGACCTGCGTAGCATCACCCTGTAAAGCAATAAATTAATTTGAAATTGAATTTAATATAGAGTACTTTATATCCTGGAAAATGGAAAGTTGCCACAGGGAAACGAGAAAATGTTAATGACTCGTTTTCACGCAAAAACAGCTATGATGAAGTTTTGAATATAGGTAGGTAGGTTCTGTACAATACAGAAATAAAAATAAGATACGTTTATCCCGGAAAATAGAAAATACACACGGGAAATTGGTAAAAATATCTGTAGATTGACTCGCTTTTACATCAAAACTGCTAAACTGATTATGATTACAGAATGCCACTTGACACTAATCGCCATCTCCACTAATATGTAAAAGGGAGTCGTTGTCTGTTTGTTTATTTGGGGTGCTTTCACGCCATAACGGCTGGACCGAATTTAATGAAATTTTGTAATATAGATGTTATATACCATAGAGACCAACATGATACTTTCATACTAGAAAATTATGTGGCCAAAGCCGCGGGGCGGCTAAATAAATTTTTAGCTAAAAGCAAAATAAAAGTCAACAGTAGCACCAAAGACAATAGTAGTCCCATTGTAGAGTTCTGTCAAAGAATTATTATTATACTCCTTTATGAAGGTCTCTCTCCCTACTTAACAATTTGAGCGAGGAGCCACGAACGGCAGATGGGAGATCAAAATTGCTTGCTAATAACTTTGGCTTGAACTCAAGACTTGAATGTCCGCTACCTCCGCAACAAAGACGCTCGACAGACATGACAGACCGCGATAATACTCAAAAATATGGTTTAGAAATGATTTTATGCTTCCCGAACAAGGGGATGGATAGAATATGAGGCTGACGGATGTTTTCATCACTTGATGTTCGGTTGTAAGTCAGTTACGGATATTTCAAATGATAGATCTAGTAAAAAATTACAAATCAAAATATTTCGGTCTATAAGAGTCAAAAAGAGCGATGGTAGCTTAACAGTTCAATAATGCAACTCAGAATCCAACGATACCGGGTTCGATCCTAGGCTCCACACCAATTACTTTTCTTAGTTATTTGCGGTTTTCCATTTCCGTGTTCCGTGCTTCGAAGGGCACGTTAAGCAGTCTGTCCCGGCTGTTATTAGTTAAGCCATGTAAGGCCTGACAAACACCACTCTTTCTGACTCTGAGTCCAAAAAGTGTGGTTAAAGTTGACGTGGAAGGTTTTGCGTTTGCAAAAAATCGTCAGTGGAAAGATAAAGTGTATTGAGAGTTTTCATGTTCAACCTAACTAACCATACAGAAATCAACCATCCTATCAATTTTCCTATTTTTTAGGCGCAATTCTATCAAACATATAGTAGTTTGATATGAGTCAAATGTTTATAAACAGTTTTCATGTTCAACCTAATTAACCTACCTATTTTTTTAGACGCAATTCTATCAAACATAGTCGTTTATGAAACATTTGTCGAAACAAAGAAAACTCTTGGCTTTAAAATACTTACTTTTTTTTTTAAGTACGTTCTCATGGTTTCATCGACAACTCCAGGAAACACCACAATAGATCTCTCATGCGTCAGACACTTGGAGCCTTCTGTCATGCCGTTTATAACGTATTTCAGCTATCATAGGCCGATAATACATAAGTAAGAGTTATAATAAATTATAATTAAGTTATTCATAACTTTTCATCCATCTACTACTTATAATAAAGCAGTATGTAACAAAAAGTCTGTAAAAAGAAGATAATTTAAAAAAAAAGGTATGTGACTAAACAAGAATATACTTAACATTTTTTTAATCGTGTCTTTCTGTTCGCGCATCACGTAAAAACTAGGGTTTGATTTAAAATCTGGTGTACTTGGTATCTCAGTTATCTTGAGGTGGACCACGGAAAGAAAAAATTGCCTTTGGTACATCCAGGTGAACTATGTAGGTGGACCACGGGCAGGGCGCGAATCCGATGAATAGAAGTCGAGCAATAGTAGAATACTATGTAACGGCTGAGTGAAATTTGCTATTGGTACTTTTTGTCCTGAAATAACACATTGGTTACATAACCACAGAGAAATGACCACGCGGGCAAAGCCGCGGGTACAGCTAGTTAGATAATTTAAGATGACAATAAATTCAAATATTTTGACTTTTAAGTACTTTGTCAAAAGCTATGGACTTACGCATAGAAAATATACCATGGAAGCAATAGGTACCAAATAGAATAAGACTATAGGGTGTCCCAACATAAGTGCCGGATTTAATTTTAAAGAAAAACAGTTTAATGTACATATTCACGGCGCTGCGCATGGTCCTCCAGCGATTTCTTGCACTAATTGAAGCTTGTACGCGTGCAAATGCAGACCTTTTATCAAAATTCGTTGCATAGTGCTTCTGGAAATGTTTAATTCTTGACCACGATGCCGAATGAAAGTGCCTGTTTTTTTCCTGGCTATTTTTTCGAGTGAACGACGACGAACAATGATCTTCTGATCCATCAGCGTAAATTTGGTCTCAAATTTTGTGATTTAACACCTCACTGTCGATTCCGAGGACCGGTTGGTCTAGTGGCTAGTGAAATCGAACGGTCGCGGGTTCGAATCCTGCAAGGTGCAATCATTTGTGTGATGAGCGGAATGTTTGTTTCCGAGTCAAGGATGTAATATTCGTATCTATGTATGTTTATCCGTTACCTAGTGCCCATAGTACAGGGTATCCTAGCTAGGTAATTGGTGTGGAATTGTCCCGAATATATTATTATATTATTATTTGGCGCATTATTGCGACCGAAAACTTGACGTGATTGGCGAACTGTTTTCGCAAAATTTTCACCATTTTTGTAATGTGTTTTTACAATAACTAAACGTTGTTGGTTTGAACATTTCTCCATATTCTTCAATCGCGTGGTCTGTACGTGACAACCGTCAAAAAATAAAACACCGTACAACTCGTATTAACAAAATGGCGGCAAATTTAAATCCTGCGCTCTTGTTGGTACACCCGTTTTATACAACATAAGATAGATATAACAAGCGTCGGCCCCTCCGTCGACGCCCTAGAGACATCTTGAGCGATCCGGACGATGAAAACGCTGCCGCAGTGCAGGCAGCAATAGATTCATCCAACCCGTCCTCACCATCTGTCAACACACGTAGACACAGACACCGACCTCGCCGGCAAGGTCGAAGGTCCCGTAATTAATAATTTTATCAATTTTATTTGCCTAAGAGTTTCTTGCTGATTCTTCTCGAAGGTGTATTCCGAATCGGTGTTCAGTTATTCAAATAATTCCAGCCATTTCATAAGGGTTCCCTCGATCACTACTAAAACTAGCGATCCAGGGGTGTGTAGTCAGACCCCAAGTTATCAATGGCAACTGTCCAAGCCGAGGTTCGTACCCCCTGGATGCCCTTGAGCAAGTGGCCAAAACTTTAACTTTGGCGTGCGCCTTCTGCGTCACGCATTGCGGTGGAGCGCTTTTGCGCCTGTTTCAGCCCAGTGACGCTGTAGAGGTTAGTTATAGACCAAAAGCATATAACCTTAATAAAAAATAAAAAGTTACGCGGGTAACCGCGTAGATAAAGAATGTGATTATAAATGGCGGCCACACTCATGCTGTCCCGCTCAGAATCAGCAAAATTGATGTTTTAATGATATTTAATTCGGTAAAACTCGCGGTTTGTACGTGGCGTAGAAGTTTCACGACAAACAAACGGCCGTGCGCCCTGACACAGCCCTACCTGTTTTTTTATATATTATGAGGTCCTTATGCTACTGGAGTAACAAATTGGAAACTTTGTAGTTGAAACGCGGGCGAAGCCGCGAAACGCAGATGTTCTAAAAAATGTCGGTACTTACCAGTTTAATGAAACACGGTGTTAAATTTTTTGCGAGACCAATATCTAGATACGGACGTTAAATCGTTGTAATTAATATGACATGGATGTTAATAGAGCTGAAGTTAAAAAAATAGTGGTTTGTATATAATTATTAAGTTGCCCACAACAACATCATTCTTATTCTTATTCTTATGCACTGACGTCCCGCTTGGGGTGTATGGTGCATTTCCCCTTGCCAGCCTCTACCCAAGCCACCTAAGCTCCTTTATGTACCGGAGCACGGCTTTAGGTCGCTGGCACAGATTGTGACGAGGTCAAAACCTCTTTCATAATAATACTCTTTTGGATCTCTTAATTCTTTCATAATCCATTTCTTTTCATTTTGATAGTTCATTATTCATTCTAAATACAAATATCCTGTCATTGACACATTGATTTTTGGTAAAAATAGAAAAACATTCCACTTCAGTGTTTTCATTGATTTAATTGAAAAAATATATTTTTATAATGGTTTGAGGAACATCGTTGAGTTGCAGCGCCCGATCGCGTTGCACTCGATGAACGGCTTCGCGCGGAACTCTTTTAGGCAAGAGCCGGGCGATATCAGACTCTGGCCTGCCGAGTCTGCTCCCGCCGTGTGCTAGAATCAAGCGGAAGGAAGTTCCTGTAATTCTGTGTCACTGAGGTTTGTGTCCTGGAATAGTGGGAGCAACCCAAACCCGGGGACCGCCTCGCGACACTGGCGCCCTCAACGTGTCCGTACCCAGCCTGCTCTACCTGCCTACAAGTTCCTGATTTCTTCGTGTTTTTTTTTTAATCAGTGTTCAATTTTTAAGTCGCACCACAAAATTCTAAAAGGCACTAGGCCATCTTGATTTAAATTTGGATTGGAAATATTTGGCAAACCCAGAACAGTTTTTTTATACTCAAGTGTATTTTATATTTGCATTCCAGTCATTCATGTAAGTAAGGCATTTTCATTAATACGTACTTTATTCCAAATTTCACTATGGGCCTACCTAGTTCCGAATTACTCTAAACTTTGACGCGTTATTATGCGTGACGCATTAACGCGTAGTTACATTAACGCTATTTTTTTTATATATTTTTAAAGCGTTACTAACGCACTAAACGCACTAAACGCACGTTACCTACAAAGTAAACACTTAGTTTTATTTGCTGGTCTCATATTAAATAAAAATGGACCCTGCGCATCTAAATAAACCAGAATTGATCTATGAATTAAAATGTAGAAATGCTGAAGTTCATACAACAGATACTGCAGAAAATTTACGTTCAAGGTTATCGACCTTACTTGACAGCTCGAATACACAAGATTTCAAAGTCCGTATACATTTGAACAGGATATAGCCGAAATTCAAAAATGTCTAACTATTATTTTTGCACGTTTAATAGCTTACCCGGTACGAAAGGAGAATAATGCGTCCAATATTCTGCACATTAAAAATAGATTAAATAACATGGATATTACCACCGAACTTACGACAGTACAACTAGAAACATTTAAAAATGTTTCAGAGAATTTCTTCGATTTACAAAAACGTTTCGAAACATTAGAAAATCCTAGCTGCTCTTCTACAGAAAATTCTTCTACACACGATCATTTGCCAGAACAACAAACTCAATTACCATATTTTGACCTACTGACACAAAAGCTACAAAATATTTCGATCAACAGATCAAGTCACGAAATTAAACGGTTTATTTACAAGGGGGATAGTTGTCCAAGAGATTTTCTTGAAAAAGTAGAGGAATTCGCAGTTGCTCGAAATATTTCACATACTGAACTATACAATCATATATACGATATTCTGAAAGGAACTCCTTTAGATTGGTTTCGAGCTCACAAACAAACAATCCCGGATTGGGAAACTTTTAAAATTACATTACTAAATGAATTTGAAATTACAGACTACGACTATAAACTGCGTAAAATCATAGATGCTCGCAAACAAAAAACAAATGAGCGTGTGATTTGTTATTTTACCGAATTAGAATCATTATTTGCGAAATTACGTGACTCTATTTCAGAAAAAGCCAAGATTGATATTCTTAGGCGTAACTTGCGACCCGAATTCGGCCAAAGGTTATCACCAGACGATCTCGACTCGGTCGCAACATTATTAAAATCGTGCATATGGTACGAAAGTTGCATTGAAATTTCCAACTCTGATACTCCTTCTACATTACAAGACTTAGCGAAGCATTCGACTTCTAATACCCAACACAAAGTCAATGCTACACCTAACATACCACATTATCCGTACAATACCTTGCAACAACCACTTGTTCAAACACACCCTTATCCTCAACCTTACCCTGTACATTCAATTGCTGCAGATTCTAAGAAACCTGCACTACCTATATTTTGCCCTCGCTGTCAAAACGACAGTCATGCTTTATGTCAATGTCCCTACAGACATAAAGTTTGTTTTCGTTGCGGTAAAAAAGACGTAATTTTTACCAATTGCCCTGTATGTACTAAAAATTCAAAAAACTAATTAGTTAGGAAATAGAAACACAAAATTGTAATACTAACAATAACTTTGATCAAAATTATTGGAACAATTGGCTTAAAACTATTTCAATATTTTTCAAAACATACAACGTTTCTACGCTCCTCTTTGATAATACATCGGACACTGAACGTCCATACCTTAGAGTAAATGTTGGGAATTTAACCCTTAACGGTTTGCTGGATAGTGGCAGTGCCATTACAATTTTAGGTAATAACTCACATAAATTATTACTTGAACATGGTTTGGAACTACAACGTGACCAAATTATCAAAGGTTCTGTTGCTAATGGTCAAACAATCAATTCAATTGGTACTATTAAGCTTCCAACTTTATTTAAAAATAAGTTTGGTATAATTACTGCCCATGTAATACCCGCTGTTACTCAACCTTTTATATTAGGTATCGACTTCTGGAAAACTTTTAAGCTGGCTCCAGACATACTTAATACGGTCAGTATGCTCAAGAGTTCAGATACTCCCATGTTTATCATCAATAATAATGATACTTACTTACAGTCTTATGACAGACTTACAGATACACAATTGATTCTTGCTAATGCAGTCGTAGAACAATTTCGTAATATTTCTACCGACGTACTTCCTTTAGGAAGAACAAACCTTATTGAACACTGTATTGATACAGGTGACCACCCACCTATTCGTCAACGTTGCTATCGATTATCCCCTGAAAAACAGAAAGCTCTTCGAGCAGAAGTTGATAAAATGCTAGAACTTGATGTTATAGAGCCTTGTGAAAGCCCATGGCTAAATCCTGTAATTATTACCCCTAAAAAAGATGGTACTTGGAGATTTTGTGTCGACAATCGTAAGCTTAACGACATAACTAGAAAAGATGCTTATAAATTACCATTCATATCAGACATCATAGATAACCTTAAAGATTCTAAATATCTGAGTTCAATTGACATTGCTAAAGCTTTTTGGGAAGTGCCTTTACGTTTAGAAGACAGACCTAAGACTGCTTTTCACGTTCCAGGTCGTGGATCTTTTCAATTTAAGGTTATGCCTTTTGGTCTTACTAACGCACCAGCTACGCAACAAAGATTCATTGATAATCTTCTTTCTGATGAGTCTAATAACGACTCTCTTTTTTATTATTTGGATGATATAATAATAGCCACAAAAACGTACGAGGAACACGTACGTTTGCTTAACAAATTACACGCAAAACTTTCAAAAGCAGTTATAACAGTAAATTTTCCAAAATGTGCATTTTTCCGAAATGAACTTAAATACCTAGGTTACGTAATTGATGATCAAGGTCTCCACACAGACCCTGATAAAGTCAAAGCAATCTTAGAAATACCAGCACCCAGGTCTGCTCGCGAGGTGAAAAAGTTTCTCGGTACAGCTAGTTGGTATAGACGCTTTGTACCCAATCTTAGCACATTAGCTGCTCCCCTCACTAAACTTACGTCTACCAGTAAGTAAGCTCCCGCTTTCAAGTGGACTTCTGAAGCTGATAAAGCTTTTAACAAAATCAAACAAGCTTTAATATCAACTCCTATTCTAACTTGCCCTGACTTTTCTAAACCCTTTGCTGTTCATTGCGACGCATCCGCTTTTGGACTTGGAGCAATGCTTACCCAAGTCTTCGATGGAGTTGAAAAACCCATAGCTTACATGAGCAAATTACTTACAGGTCCCCAAAGAAACTATTCTATCACTGAACGTAAACTCTTAAGCGTTATAACAGCATTAGAGTATTGGCGTTGCTACCTAGACAATGGCCAAAAGTTTACTATCTATACCGATCATTCTGCACTTCAATGGTTCTTACACTTAGATAATCCTACAGGTAGACTTGCCCGTTGGAGCATACGCTTATCAATGTTTAATTTTGACATTAAATATAAACGTGGCAAGGATCATTGGGTCCCAGATACATTGTCTCGTTTTAAACCAATTAATGTGATTAATTATGATCCAATACAGACTTCTGATTCGTGGTACACTTCTGTATACTCCAAGTGTAGCACAAATCCCACATCAACTCCTGATTATATGATACGACACAATAAACTCTACAGGTACACCCGTTCTAATACCCTCATAAACTCAGAATTAAGTTGGAAAGAAGTAATCCCATCTGAATTTCGTACAGCTATTATCGACGAAAACCATTCGTTACCAACAGCAGCTCATTTTGGCACTTTCAAAACATACCATCGTATTAAAGAAAAATACTTCTGGCCAGGAATGTACAAAGACATTGCCAGCCATATTTCTAAATGTGAAACATGCCTCGCTTATAAGCATCAGAATCAAAATACCATTGGTCTGATGGGTAAACCTAAGAACTGTTCTCGTCCTTTCCAATCCATATCTATTGATATTGTTGGTCCACTTCCAATGACACGTAAACTTAATAGATTTATTTTTGTAGTCACATGTTGTTTTTCCAAATATTGTCTTATATTCCCCATGAAGCGAGCTACCTCTTCTGTAATCAAACATATACTTGAGAACTTAGTCTTTATGGTTTATGGTATTCCAGAGACCATATTCCTAGATAATGGCCCTCAACTAATTAGTCATGAACTCCAGAATTTATTTCAATTTTACAACATACCAAAAATTCATTACACCCCCCGTTACTGTCCGCAAGTCAATACTGTTGAACGTTACAACAAAACAATTATAACAGCAGTGGCTTCTTTTGTTGATAATGACCATCGTACTTGGGATTTATATTTAAATCAAATCCAATTTGCCATAAATTCAGCTGTTAATGAAACTACTAAATTCACACCAGCTTTCTTAGTATTTGGTCGCGAACTTGTAACATGTGGTTCTGTATATAATGCTTCGGATCTAAGTGAAGAATTGATTTTTGCTCCACGCGATGAGTACGCTGACAAAATAGGTCAGTTAAGCCCTTTATTTGCTGAAGTTCAAGCACGTTTATTTCGCGCTCATGAAACTAACGCAAAATATTATAATAAACATCATCAATACCTTGAATTTAACCAAGACGACATTATATGGAAACGTAATTATCCCATAAGTTCAGCAGACAAGTATTTTTCAGCTAAATTAGCTCCTAAATTTGTAAAATGCATCATAGCAGCTAAAATTTCACCACTAATTTACGACCTCAGTGATTTATCTGGTAATCCCTTAGGCCGTTGGCATGTCAAAGACATTAAACCTATACTACGTACGTCTTAACCTTAACCATCACTTCTCTACTTACATACTTTATTATAATTATGTACTATGAAAGTTACATTGCTTTCATATTCCTGTACCTTACCATATATTTAAATACCTACTTATGACCATTGTAGGTTCCCTACTTACAAATAACCTTGTACTTATGTTGTAAATAATGTAATTTTAATATAATTTCCCTTTACGGAGTAATGTCCACATTTCTAGCCTATTTTTTTTTATTCACTTTATTAACTTTTCGGATTCATTATGAATATTGACTTCAAGTCCCTACGTATTGCTATTCAGTGCTATTTTACTTACTACATACTTTAATTATTTGGTACTTATGGTAGCTAATACCCTACTTATTAGCTATGTATTTTTTTATATTTTACAAACATAATGTTCAGTTTAAAGCGAAAACAAGTTCTATATATTATTATTTACTAGACCTACACACAAAACTACCAACACTGAAAAGAGTGGCAAATGTGATTACTCTATAAACCAAGCCTAGGTCACAAAACCTGTATTATTTTATAGTTAATATGCTATTACCTACCTACCTTACTTATATTATTTTAACGTTCTAACACAACGTTTACTATGTACATTCATGTGCTACAGGCACGTCGTACCCTAAGGTACGTTTAGCCATTTTGGCAAAATAATTGTAAATAAATATACACATACATATATGTATACATCATACACCATACATTCACCACACATACACATACACATACACATACACATACACATACACATACACACATTCACTCACATAATCACCCTAATCAGCGGTTAGTGACTGTATAAATAAACCTACACTACACTGTATCGGTTCCACGAGTGACCTTATTAATATTTAAGGTTCCTCTTTCTTATGAGTTTTATTTCCAAGGAATGGGAATAAGACTATGAATGATGATGAATGAATGTGTGATTTATGAATTTGAATGCATCTAGGAATCCAATCAATTGTATATTGACATTGTTAATAAACATTTTCATATAAAAATTAAAAAGACTTCTCAGCATTTCCATTATTTTAATTAATTATTTTACTATTTTAACTATATTACCCATATTATATATATTTTTATTATTAACTTCTACTATTATTTTTTCTTTTGTCCTTAGCATATTTCTTTTTCTTTTTTTTTAAATAAACCATACCACAAAAAAAAAAACCTCCGGGGAGGCGGGGTATTGTGACGAGGTCAAAACCTCTTTCATAATAATACTCTTTTGGATCTCTTAATTCTTTCATAATCCATTTCTTTTCATTTTGATAGTTCATTATTCATTCTAAATACAAATATCCTGTCATTGACACATTGATTTTTGGTAAAAAAATAAAAACATTGCACTTCAGTGTTTTCATTGATTTAATTGAAAAAATATATCTTTCGTCCTTCCTTCGCTAACACTAATATAAAAAAATCTGAAAGTCTGCTGCTCTGGTTTGAGGAACATCGTTGAGTTGCAGCGCCCGATCGCGTTGCACTCGATGAACGGCTTCGCGCGGAACTCTTTTAGGCAAGAGCCGGGCGATATCAGACTGGCCTGCCGAGTCTGCTCCCGCCGTGTGCTAGAATCAAGCGGAAGGAAGTTCCTGTAATTCTGTGTCACTGAGGTTTGTGTCCTGGAATAGTGGGAGCAACCCAAACCCGGGGACCGCCTCGCGACAAGCTGTTCCAGTGATGTCGCTGTAGATGGTGTTAAATTACTAATATTGGAGTTAGAATTTCGGTGAGCCTTTGAATCCACATTTCCCTGTTGTAAAAGTCCAGTTTTTAGTCTTATCTCTTCCGTGGCTATACAAAGCAAAAGCACATGCTCCACAGTCTCCTCCTCCTGCATATCCACGGCACAGAGGACTGTCTGTGGCTTCAGTTTTATGCAGACGAGACGAAGGTCTTGCCTAGTCAACCTTAGCAGATTGTTGGTGATTTTCCTGTTAACGGGTGGAAACATAACTTTTGCATTTCTGCAATCCCTTTTCTTGTTCCACCAATTTGTATGCTCCCTCTCTGTGTATTGAACAAGTAGGTTTCTTACTTCCATTGAGGTAGGTTTGCAGAGCTTTACCGCATCTTCTCCGATATGTTTCTTAGCTCCTTCCTTGGCGAGCATGTCTGCCTTGGTATTTCCTAGACATGAGACGTGGCTTTTCGTCCATTTGACTTTAATTTTATAACTTAAAGATAAGTTTTGTAGAGCCTCATGACATTCTGATACAACCCTCGACCTACTTATAGGTTTCCTTAGTGCATACTCGTAGATGATAGCTGCATTATCTGTGATGAAAGTACAGTCACTATTTTTTACCAGGTGAAGGTGCATTGATCATAGATATTGCTCTTGCCGCTAACAGTAGTCCCACAGCTTCTGCCTGAAATACTGATGTGGTTTTGTTAAGGGCTTTCGATTGAGCGATTCTTAGCTCCGGAGAGTAGAAACCACAACCAACCCCTGTCTTGTTTTTCGCACCATCGGTGAAAATATTGTAAATGTTATGGGCACACGAGAGATCCTCTGAAGCATTATCTTCTTTAACCAGCTCATACATCTTTTTATGCTAGCTACTTTGTCTGTGCCCTGACATGCTTATGGGATTATTCTCGTTGCTTTGTCTAAAACTTTTGAGTGGTTTGTAACGGGCCCGGTGTCTTTCCACTGATTTGTAGATTTGATCCTTAGTGCTGAAGCCATCGCCTCCTGCTTGATATGTAAATGTAGCGGGGTCAGACCCAGAATAATGTTTAAAGCGGCTGATGGAGTTGTTTTCGTGCAGCCGCTGATTAAAGAGCATGCCAATCTTTGGACTTGCTGTAGTTTGGTGATCGTGGTCACCAGATTTGTTCTCGGCCGCCACACTACGCATCTATATGTGAGGACCGATCGTACTACAACCAGCGGCACAGTTTAGGATTCAGACACCAGTCCTTACCCACTGCTCGGGTGCATTGCCATAAAATATTTATTGCCTTTGTGGTTATATGGTCTAGTTGTTTTGCCCACAACATCTTAATATCCATATTAAATATAAATAAAACGGCTAAAAACTCACGAAAATACTCCGACCAGTTTCGGACTATTTTGAAGTCCTTCATCTGGGAGTGTTATGCCGACAAGCCGCGACGAGCGCTACGAACGTCAGCACGCAACTGACGACGCGAGCATGGCGTGACAGACAACGAAGTGACTGTGCAGGCCGAACATAGTCGAGCGCCGCAGTCGCCGTCCACTGGGCAGCCCGCCCAGTGGACGACGAGTACGAATGGCGGACTTAATACTAAAAGTAAACTATCGGCATCTTACTTTAAAATTAATACTATTTTACCTATTTCTGACTTTTCTAGTTCTCTAACCTCAGTTGGTCCGATATACTTTTGATCCTTATAAGAAACAGGATTGATTGGCATCAAAAAAAGTTTTTGAGAGTATGCCCATTTTCTTGGTGACTGTACATTTTTCCAAAACCGAACTGTGAATGCAGGCTCAAATGTCTCCAAAAGTTAAGGACAATCTCCTAAGAACGTTTTCCTGTAGCTACAACGTGTATAATGTGTACTGTGGTATTGTGTATTTATTCCCCAAATTAATTAAAATAATATTCCATTATAGGATAATGTTTAACAATAATTTAATTGCATATAAATGCATTTAGAAGGCAGGCAAGCAAGACCTAGGTTTGAAGGCCGGACTAATCGTACACTGATCTACAGTTATACAAACTATAACTCGAGACGTGATGAATGAAACGCTGATAACGCAAATTTGAAGGGCATAAACAAGATCTGTCGTGACAAAAGATTGTATTTATTAGACATTATTTTATGTCTACGTCGAAGGCAATTTATAGAACCCGTCATTTTACAAACTGTGATTCTCAGGCAATTTGTAGAACTCGTTCGTTTACAAACGGCGTTGCCAAATAATAGCAGTAGGTTAGGAGATTTTGGATTCAAATGAAAACTTTAACCTAAACTAATCATGTTCAACCTAACTTACCTAGTTTTTAGGAACAATGCGTTTTTTAGGCGCATTTCTATCAAACATAGTTTTTCAAACTGTCGATTTTTTATACGATGCCGTTTGTAAAATTACAAGTTCTACAGTTGCCTGAGAATCTGCATCTACACTACATTATAAGTGGCAGATCTCCACTGCAAGAGTCCGCCGGGGAAGGTTTTTAGCAGCCAAGCATAAAGTGTGCTAATGAAATGATCCTGTTTCTGTTGAATATTTCCGCAGCAAAATTAATAAGCTAACAAGGTTTAGAAACATAATATTTCATTATATTTTTGACAAATGCAGACTGACATTTGGGCTACCTGTGAGCCAAATGGCTTGTAGGTGGTCAGAATGTTTTATGTAGTATAAAATAATTGTAATTGTTAATTGTTGTTGTATAATTGTTTGTATTTTGTAGTATTTAGTTAATAAAGCACTAGACCGTTTATTAATAAAAATATTCCATTGATATCTTTAGTATAATAATCTATTTATACTTATCTTCTACTAGCTGTGCCTGCGGCTTTGCCCGCATTTGGTCATTTCATTTAAAAGTAGCCCACACATGTCGTAAGTACCTACCTATAATGTACAATATAGGTACTTGACTACTAAAGAAATGACCACGCGTACGAAGCCGCGGGCACAGCTAGTACTTATAATAAAGCAATAAGTACCAAAAAATTGTACAATAAAAATAATTAAAAAGGTTAGTACTTAAAATAAGATACCGTTTTTTTATTACTCGTCTCTTAGTCTGTATGTTTGTTCGCGCATCACGTAAAAACTACTGGACCGATTGCGATGCGATTTTCATTGTTAGATAGCATAAGGTTTGACTTAAAAACTAGTGTACTTGGTATCTGAATCCGATGAGTAGAAACCGAGCAATCGATAAAAACTTTTTAATGGCTGAATATGTTACTTTTTATCAACATAACCCATCATCATTATCTACTCGGGCAATACCGCGGGGTGCAGCTAGTACATAATATCTAGCCTCAACTATTGACTTCAATTCGCCTTGACATGAAGGTGAATTCAGCTTACAGATTGATTCAACCATTGGTACTATTCAACTCTTGCACATTGGCCTATGTCTACCTTTAGCGGTACCTAATAAGCCTTGGAAAGTGTCACCTACCTCATATCAAAGGTTCATACGATCCCAATAAGGTATGATTACGTCCTGAGTGCGTTAAACTTCTGTTCCTTGCGTCATTCGCTGATCCCACATCTCGGCCAACGGGTAGTGTGGAAATAGTGACGTCATATCTGCAGGTAAAAACAAGAGCTTATCCTTGAATTATTTTTGTTTCCATTCAATTTTGTGAGAAATCGTTCAACTGATGTTATTTTTAAAAATGCATGTTCTTCATTTTTTAAACCTTGCGTTTATTATGGTAGATACAACTACAATTTAAAACTAGGTACTTAGTACATTAACCGGTCAACCTGTAGGTCAACATGCTTTATAAAGGTAATAATCAGCTTGCTGGCGGGCAACGACTGCCCCAATAAGCTGAAATTGACGAGATAGTTCAAAACTAAAGTGACCATACGTCCCACTTTGGGCGGGACAGTCCCTTTGTCAAGCTATCGCTCCCGCTGTCCCCAGCGAGGGCAAAAACGTCCCACTTTCGCAAACAAACCCAAACGATAATTTAATTTAGGTACATACTTATTATGTTTTGCAGTCGCATCTCGGAATTGTTCCAACACTTCCGTTCTAACAATCTCAACTTTAAGAACTTTCGTATAATGAATTATTGAGATAAGTGTCTTCCTGGCACCTGTTGAAAAGAGTTTTTCTATAATGAATAAAATATGGACAATGACAAAACAGAGTTAAGTGTCGCAGTTTTCAAAGCCATTTTGATTTCCAAGATTAACATCAACAAATCATATAATGAGTTCCATTTCTACTTGAAAACTAGACCCGATAGTTTGAAACTGATTTGTTCCGCAGACAACATCTAATACAACCTGCATAATATCTGTGATTTGTTCCGCAGACAACATCTAATACAACCTGCATAATATCTGTGATTTTTGGTTTTATTATTTTTAAAAACTAGCAAAATAACAAATTGTTTCAGCGGTCGGGTCGGAGTTCTTTAAGACCCACAAAAATAGAACACAGAAACTCTCTGAGCATACACTCAAACTTATGGCAGAGCGAGGCGAAATAAGGCTGCAGTCTTCAGTGGATATGTCAAGTTACAGCTTGCTTAATAAACAGATCTCCAAGTTGATGCGACACGATTTGCGTTCCTATAATAAATACTAATTGTATTAAGAACGCAATAGAGCGGAACAAGGGCTCCAAAGTGTTCGCAAGAGATCTGTCTATTGGGCAAAGCCTGTTGACGAATCATTTGGATCTCAAAATGAAAGCCTGATCAAATCAAGAAACTTTGAAAGGAATTTTGAATAGAGGAAAAAAACAAACCTGAACAGAAAGGTTTTTTTTAATTTTGTCTGTAGTTAACTTGTTGACTGAACTTGAACTTTATTTGGTGAGCGGACGGCACGGCGCCGTGCTTGTGCGCCTGCACGCTCCGCGCTGCACCACAGAATGAATAATAGTACTAGGCTGCATGAAAGTTTTCAACTAGCGTGTCCATGCCATGACCGTCCATGCTTTTTGTACTTGCCTCATAGGTTACAAAATCGCAAGGCACAGGTATATTTAAATAACAGGTTTGAATGTCGATCTTTTGCGGCCACAACAAGGTGACTCAATCGATATTATAATCGTATTCTATTTATCGGAATCCTAATTATGACCCTAACTAAGAGAAGAATAGAAATCTATATTATCATATAGATTTCACTTACATAACGGCGATTAAGTACACCTTCTTATATCCTTATTAGTATACCAATAAATTTAATTATGTAATAACGTCGATTTTCATTAGCGCTGCCTACAACTACTTACCAATTACAAAATAATTATTCGCAAAGCGATCATAATTCATAATCGATGCGAATTTCAAGTGCAATTCAATAGCAATGGGGCAATGCCATACAGAAGTTATTTTTTGTATAAATGGCAATACCGTTAATACAAGTATGTTAGGTACACTTTCAGCTGATAGTTGGCTAGAACATAGACAACTCACGTACTCTAGACAGGCTCTTGACGAACGTCGCAATGAGAGCATTTGATTATCGCCATTTTGGCGCTGATAGCAGTAGTTTGGCAGGAGTGAGCGTCCACATAACTGACGTAATGCTCTATTATTTATTCTGTGACTAACGTCAGGAGATGGAACAATGTCAATTTTAGTTCCAATGACGCTCGGTGGGGGTGCTTAGAATCGGTACAAATGAAAGTACCGCAAAGCCAATCCATATATATATAGTGGCTAGAACACTTGGGTTACCTATTAATCTGTTTCTACTATGCTATAATCGGCGATCCTGTATTAGCATAGTAGGTAAAAGCATCTGGGTTGTCCAACTGTTTCATGTTATAGGTAATAGTTTATTTTATTCCGTTAAACTTGCCAACAAAGTCATCACATCGTCGCTTTCCATCAGGTGAGATCGTGGTCAAACGATTGCCTAGACCGTAATAAAAAAAAGAAGGAAATGAAGTCTTCTGATAAAGCTGGACCCTTATATCACAGAATTTACAACGTGAATAATTACACAGCAGGTTTGTTTCGATCAAGCATATAAAATCATTTACGTGTGCAATGGTTGAATACATCGTATTTTAGATTCCCAAACAAAAGTAAAAATTAGAAATTTGCAACAAACCTAAATGTTTGTTTACTATTCTATCACGTTGCACAAAAACATAGGTACATACATACTGCTCCATCTGAGGGTTGTTAGGCCACTCCTCGATTGCGCGCTGGTGGGAAGTCTGCGCAAATGTGGGGCGAGCCAGCCTATTATTGTCTCTCTGCACGTACTTAGTTCGAGTAAGCAGAGCTACTTATAGCTGAAGAAAACACTAAAGGCTTATGAAACGACAATGTTTTGTAACACTTGAAACTAATCACAAAAAGACTTTTACTTTATTTTATTCACCTCTTACAAAATAATAAAGAAAATTCATAGTAGGCTCTGACGTGCAGATGCAGACTTTCACTCTAACGTTCGAGTGACCACTGCGCAGTTAGGCTCTAATGCGCGAGATTTGACAATTAAACTTGACAAGCACAAATTCAAGGTCGAATGATTATTGAATTTCCCTAGCTGAATACTTAGTAATTATATTACTCATTCTGGGCTACTAAGGTTTAGAGTGCAATGAGGAATTTTTAGAGGATTTTTTATAGATATATTAATTCAGATTTTTTATAGAATGAAAAACATTAAGTCGTAAAACAAACGTTGTTCGTCATAACATAATAATACCCCATCCCGGTACTTAATAGGTATTCATATTACATTATGTATATACTTACTACATTAGATTTAAAATCTATTACTCATATACAATACATTCTGACATATAAATTAATTATGTAGGTACCTAGAGGTATCCGGAAATAAAAGGGATTACAGTAAGGTCATAGACACCAAAATTGTTCCCATGGATCACCACAGCTTGAACCGAAACTTTTTTAATTCGTTTTTTTTAGTTTCGTTAAAGTAGCCCTAAGAAAATGAAGTACTTATTCCGATCGCTAAGAAAAAAGGCATACTGGAAACAGTTAACAGTTGAAAGATTGGTACTGAAACTATTCCAAAAAAAGTTATTGCAATCAGATTTATAGTGTCCGAGAAATTTGTGGAAAAACGTACATACATACATACATTTGCGAAGTTTGGTATATTTGTTCAGATATTATACGAGTATGTATATACTAACATACTCGTATAATATGAATACTAGTTTTCCCGCCCGCGACTTCGTACGCGTGGACTACTGTTTATCGCGAAAAAAAGTATCCTATTTTCTTCTAGGATATTAAAAACCAATGCAAAAGTAGGTACAGTACCAATACCAATGCTCTTGATGTTTTTTGATAGACTTGTTATTTCGTTTCAATGGCAACCACAGACCATTCTGTGATGGCAACCGTTCCTTACAGTGAGTAAGCAACATTTTCCAGTTTTCCCGCGGAAAATTTCAATTTTTCGGGATAAAAAGTATTCTATGTTTTATTCCAGGGTATAAGCTATCTCCAATGTAAATTTCATCAAAATCCGTCCAGCCGTTATCGCGTGAAAGCTCCCCAAACAAACAAACAAACAAACAGACAACGTTTTACTTTTATATATTGGTATGGATTACGCATTTTCAACAGTATTACATATATACACATTAAATTGAGAACCTCTTTTTTTAAGTCGGTTAAATATTGCCTAACTACTACCTTGCTCGCGGGTGCCAAAGCTACCTCGCGCACTACTGCGCGCATACTGCGCGTGCGCACGCGTAGCAACTAAGCCTAGTGTTGAAAAAAGTCAACAGGCCTCCTGATACAAAATTATTCTAAAATTATCTTTCTTACTGAAATAAACTACACTACTGTTATCAGAATTTGAATTTCCCCAATGACTAGCAAGTTATTTTTTGGTTCGAAAAGGACCTATAAAGGACATTGTCAAGAATGTATGGGAGTTTTAGTTATGGAAAATAAATAAAATGTCTAGCAAGGTATTCCCCCAGTATAAATTATGATTGACCAGAAGCTTCTTAACGGTCTCATTAGTATTTAGAACACTCTGTGTTATTACGTAGAAACCATAAAACACCAGCACGCTTGGCTATACGTAGTACCTACAGTTATTTATTCTGGTTATACTGTTTATATTTATTACTATTACCAAACTAACCAGCTGTTTTTAAAATATGTAGTCACATACCTTTACCTTACGTTTTTTTCGGAATTGGTACAGTCACAGATACACTACTACTACTAGGTGCTACTAGGTAGACTGGGTACAGTTGTACCTAGTCTACCTATTAGCAGTGTGTACTTAGTCCTTGGGTTATTCACTTTCTCCCCACCAGTTTTGTCTCACTAGTGGGAAGAAAGGGAAAAATGAAAAATGTATGGCCTTTCTCCCCACTACGCAATCCTTGATATCCTTGATATCTCCATAATTACTCTCACTGAAAATAATGTTTGCGTCATATCAAGTCTAGTGGGACATTATACTATAGTAAATTTGGTTATTCGTTTTCTCCCCACTACTATGATAGGTATATTAAATAACCCTAGGATAGATAGAAAGGAAATAACCCTAGTCCTTGACCACAACAGGACTACTAGGATTTAACTCCGAAGAAACTTATTCTCGAATTGTTGTATTCGGCCGCTCTACTCTAATATTGAAATAGGCAAGAAGGCTCGTTTTGTCTAATTATTCCAAGAATGAAATTATATCTGGTGCTCTATAAAAAAATAACAAAAATAATAACTATAAAACAAGTAACATCTAAGATAGCAGTTGTGAGTGTACCTACCAAAGGAGGATTTCATCGAGTACAGCAACAATGTCGAGTGCTAGACATTCTGGACGCTGATTTTCAGACAAACCACGTGCGCGGCTCACGACACAACAAGATGAAAACTTTTGTGTATCATCACACCAATATTATAAACGTGTTTTTTTTTTTTTTTTTACCTTTTCACGACTAAATGGCTGTTTTGATGAAATTTGACAAGAAAATTGTGTGCAATATGCATGAGGAAAGATTTTATCCCAGTAAAAAGTCCACGCAGGCCACTGCTATTTATAGTTCATGGACCATAGACCATATTTCCACCATTCACTACGCGCTGGCCATTAAGTCATTCGTTAAGTCCTATTTAAGTTAGGAACTGCAGAACGCGAATTAAAGTTAATATAACAAACCTTGTGCATTTTACGCTCTGATATAAGGACACATGTGGATAATCAGGTTTATTGTACAAGTGTCTGCGACCATGGCGCGATGCCACAAACTAAACCACAGCATAAGTGATAGTACTACGAATAAACGGGCCTACTGTCACGTAAGCCTCACGGTTGCGAGGATATACGTCATACTGCCGAAATAACGAGGCCAAGGATGTGATGGATGATGTGATGGTGCACTTGTGAATATGTAGGTAGACGATGAAAAACTATATTATACAGTTTATGTGAACAATGTCGCTGAAAACGTTGGCATGCTGTTAAACATTGCAGAGGTCATTCATAGAACTCCAGAACCTAAGTGTTTGATTTGACCCTTAAAATGCAAAAAATAAACATCAGAGTTCATGAACTTGCGTTGTATTTTTACCCGACTGCGCAACGCAAAGGATGGTAATGTTTTTATCAGCCTATATAATTATGTATGTATGTCTGGTCCTTTGTGATGCACTATAGATCAAACGCGTGGGCCGATTTTGATTATTCTTACGTCAATCGATTTGGCTAAATTTTGCAAGTGTCACAAGTTTGTGAAAAAAATGTCAGTTAAGTGGGGTATCATCGAACAGGTATTTGAAAACCATCTGTAATTATCTTTTATTTTTTTATTATTTCGAATGGACTTTTAGGATCTATGACGATATAACCACCGCTCTCACCTAAATGTTTGCCTCATTTTAGTTTTGTTCGCAGTCCGAACTGTAGCATTTTCGATTTTATCTTGTTTGTGTTGTGTGTAGGCTTAGTCAGAAGTTCATTCTGCTCATTTGAGTTTGTAAGTATGTCTTGTTAATCTACTAGAAAATTCCAATTACAAAACCTGGAAAGGCTATTAGGAATTTTCAAAGTGATGGATTGTTTTTTCATTAGAGACTGAATAATTAAGTTTTTATCTACCTCATAAAAATGTAAGTTATTATGAAATCTGCATTATTATGATTTCGCGACAATAATGAAACTAAACTATTTCACTTATATTTCAACCAAAGCTGTCAGAGAAATAATCAAACTTTAGTGTCTGCCTGGCTTACCAGGGCCCTCCAAGATGTCCCGGCAGCACTGCTTGAGAGCCAGGGCGGGCTACGCTAGGGTCAGATTGTTCATTGTACCTTCCAGCAAATCATTACCAGAGAAACAGAGAGAGAGAGACCACACACCAACCAATAAATAAAAATATTATAAAAAAGACTCCGAACAAAACTAGTAAGAGGCAAACAAGCTTTAGATTCTTGATTTCGAAATATAAGATGCAGTTGGAGGCAAGAGGTTCTAGTTGGTCCCGTTATAGGAGAAATGAAATTCATGATGCCTCCGACTGCGACTATTTCGAAATATAAGATGCAGTTGGAGGCAAGAGGTTCTAGTTGGTCCCGTTATAGGAGAAATGAAATTCATGATGCCTCCGACTGCGACTATTTCGAAATATAACATGCAGTTGGAGGCAAGAGGTTCTAGTTGGTCCCGTTATAGGAGAAATTAAATTCATGATGCCTCCGACTGCGACTATTTCGAAATATATAACATGCAGTATATTATAACATGCAGTTGGAGGCAAGAGGTTCTATTTGGTCCCGTTATAGGAGAAATGAAATTCATGATGCCTCCGACTGCGACTATTTCGAAATATTAGATGCAGTTGGAGGCAAGAGGTTCTAGTTGGTCCCGTTATAGGAGAAATGAAATTCATGATGCCTCCGACTGCGACTATTTCAAAATATAAGATGCAGTTGGAGGCAAGAGGTTCTAGTTGGTCCCGTTGTAGGAGAAATGAAATTCATGATGCCTCCGACTGCGACTATTTCGAAATATAAGATGCAGTTGGAGGCAAGAGGTTCTAGTTGGTCCCGTTATAAGAGAAATGAAATTAATGATGCCTCCGACTGCGACTATTTCGAAATATAAGATGCAGTTGGAGGCAAGAGGTTCTAGTTGGTCCCGTTATAGGAGAAATAAAATTAATGATGCCTCCGACTGCGACTATTTCGAAATATAAGATGCAGTTGGAGGCAAGAGGTTCTAGTTGGTCCCGTTATAGGAGAAATGAAATTCATGATGCCTCCGACTGCGACTATTTCGAAATATAACATGCAGTTGGAGGCAAGAGGTTCTAGTTGGTCCCGTTATAGGAGAAATGAAATTCATGATGCCTCCGACTGCGACTATTTCGAAATATAAGATGCAGTTGGAGGCAAGAGGTTCTAGTTGGTCCCGTTATAGGAGAAATGAAATTCATGAAGCCTCCGACTGCGACTATTTCGAAATATAAGATGCAGTTGGAGGCAAGAGGTTCTAGTTGGTCCCGTTATAGGAGAAATGAAATTCATGATGCCTCCGACTGCGACTATTTCGAAATATAAGATGCAGTTGGAGGCAAGAGGTTCTAGTTGGTCCCGTTATAGGAGAAATGAAATTCATGATGCCTCCGACTGCGACTATTTCGAAATATAAGATGCAGTTGGAGGCAAGAGGTTCTAGTTGGTCCCGTTATAGGAGAAATGAAATTCATGATGCCTCCGACTGCGACTATTTCGAAATCAAGAATCTAAAGCTTGTTTGCCTCTTTTTAGTTTTGTAAGCACTTGTTTTCTTTTTTCATATTTAATTTTTTATTTTCAACTCTTTAGTATCCATTATATATTTTTGGAATGGTCTTTTAAAGATCTTTATTTTGATACCTCACTCGATAGGTTTTAGTCAGTTTTTGTTCCGTCAGAAATACAATATAGCAGCTGTAGCTGCCATATTAGTTTTCTTGCCACTTCATTATCCTATGACACTCTCGTGATTAAGACCAATCCAGTGCATCCAATGATACATCATAACTCCAAATCCATCCAGCCATTTAGGATTTAGGATGCTCCAACGGAACATAAATACATACACCTAGCAGCTAACCCTCCAAAGTCGGGTAAAAAAACGCCGACTTTTAGCTAGGGTACTTTAATGGCATACTATTTTGAATTGATCGAAATCTGTTGATCAATGTTGTTCAAGACGTCATCTCTGCAAGAAAAATCTTTCTCAGTGCTATTGCAATTTAGTTACAGGACAGTGACCGATCTCCAACAGTTTTAATAAGGTTAGCTACCTTCTTCTATCGTCGTAGGGCACTGCCCTTTTTTGTTGCAAAACCGTAAGAAACTTTTACGTTCAGTTACAATGTCAATGTCCTTACATACATAGGTAATTACTCATCCTTATGTACACGTAGAACACTTGTTCATGTCATTAAACAAAAGTTTTTTACAGCTGCTCTACCTACAATAGCTTTGTCAATTGTAAAATTATTTATTTTGTTGTAATAAAATATAAATTATTGCGTCTTGCGACAAAAAAATGTGGAATTGTTCAAGGGCGACCTCAAAAAATTATAAATACAGGTCAATATGTCGAATATGAAGTACGAATAGCTAAGTAGCAGATGTAAAGGGACTTTGTCAATTTAACCTTAAAGAGACCGTAAACTCACAATTCTAATGCGAGCAGCTGTGAGGGCTTCGTCAATTAAACTAAACTTTGTTCAGACGTCTTCCATTGCTTCAAAGTACCGTTTCGAGAGGCGTTTTAGTAACTTGATACCTAAACGCACCCTGGGCATTTAGTCTGCGTTATCGAAGTCTAGCTAGCTAACCCTATGACCACGCTGTTTTATCAAAACAGCAAGCAAAAAAACGGTTTGGTTAAAAAAGACGGCACAAAAGTAGAAGAAGGTTTTTAATTCTGGAGGCTGAATTCTCTTGATCTCTGGGACAAGATGATGAAACTCATAATAATTATGTCTTTCCATCATGTCATGATTCTACGAAATCCAATTTTATGACGTATAATTTCGCATAGAATGGAATTTCAATTTCGTCCTATAAAATTTATAAGGAGTCAAAAAGTGAAATTAATGACATCCGGTCCATTTCCTGACGGCAGTATATCCGGTGCTCACATATTTGTATTTATTTATGTTTAACCTTTGTCTATAAATCCTTCATATTATTTAAGTTTTCAGTATATTGATGTTATACATTTGTAATTTATATGCAATCTGAAGTTTTTCTACATATATATAATCAGTACTTACTTGCTACAAAAAGATCTTAGGTAATTAGGGCGTGGATGGAATTACCTCAGTATTATGATAATAATTGTTACAGCAGTATCAAATGGATTTACACAATTATGCTAAATCACATGTATCTATATTTTTATATCTACTCACACAGACTTAAACGGAAATATCTATATCAATTCACAGAACTTAATAATGGATACGAAATATATACCTGAAACTGTTATCTAAACTCATTCATAATTTCATAGAATTATTGTTTTAAGTTCGAGTTCTCGAGTGGAGACCACGTTTAGGCAAACGTAGTGTAGGACAGCCTGTGGCCAAGTGGAGTGACGACCTGCGAAAAGCGGCTGGAAGAAAATGGATGAGGAGAGCTGAAGACCGAGCTCAGTGGCATGCATTAGGAGAGGCCTACGTCCAGCAGTGGACAGATATAGGCTGATGATGATGACGATGATGATTGTTTTTAAACAATTAAGTTCCATTGATTAAATATAGTATAGATAGGTATAGTTGCTCCTAAATTCTGACAAATGACAATTATTGACCTATGAATAGTTATTATTATTCGTAGCTCTAATTCTTATTTTACATAAAACAATGAGTCTTAAATAAGCATATCTCAACGGGTTAAATTCTAACTGTTCATACTACCTCAAAATTTTAAGGAGCTGATTGTCAACCTTATTTTTTTAGCGACTCTTGAAGAAGAATTTCTGCCTACGTATTATTTGTAAAACAACGGCACACACTAGGGATCAAAAGCACATACTAGGGGTTTTCCAGGCAAGCAATGGAACGCATTGCGGTATTCTGTGAGTTCTAGAATTATTTGACCGCATCAGAAACAGCACATAGATAAACAGATAATACCTTATTGTACACCAGTTTACAAAAATATACAATGAAAAAGATATTATAATTCGTAGAGTGAAAACGAAAAATCTTAAAACTAAAGTAGGTACAATGGGCGGACTCGTATCTGAACCAGTCAACATTTGAACACATAGGTCCTAATAGCCGATTGTATTCAAAAAGCTGCCAGTTTGAAATTGTTTTGTGTAGATGTGGGCTAAAATTACCACCGAGTGGAGCCTACACCATAAGAATAACTTATTCTTATGCCTTCATAATGTTAAGCACAGAAGGAGATGGCGGTTTGAATTGTACTCCTATTGGAAAGGTTGGCAAATCGTAGTTAATAGAAGGGAGGTTAGGGGGCAGCCTTTGTTTAGCAATGGGACAAACCAGGTAAATGCTAATAAAAAAACGATGGATCGATAATTCTAAGAATTCATTTGCTGTTCACAAAGGTGTAGGTTACTAAGGTTTAATAATATTTACTGACAAGAATATGTGAATCACAATAATCAAGGACTTTTGAGTCCTGACAAATTTATTAGCTAGGTAGTAAATGCTTTTTTTAGCCTATAAATCAATGAAGGAACTTGAAGTTGGCATTTGACCGAGCCAAGCAAATTCTTTGACATTTTGGACGAATTTAGCGTTTGTGTATTTGTTCGAAGATGTGAGATTGAATCAACTGAACATAAGACAAGTGTTTCAAAGTCATATTTTTGATTAGGCTTTTTTTACACATTTTTCTAATAAGCCCTTCTTAGAATAATGAGAAAATAATATGGTAAGTACATCACGAGATTCTGGTCCAAGCCCAAGTTGAACTGGAACCCTCACTTCACTCGAAAAATAATAATTCGATCTCTGATACAGTTTTTAAAGCAAGAGTTATCTATTTTCCTTTTTTTTTTCTTTTTTTTTGTAGTGGTTGGTTTCCTACGCATTAGTCCGCCTGAAGAAGTACTACACATTTGTCAGACATTTGACCGTCAAGCATATGTGTGTAAACATTTATGCGTTTCGGTTTTAAATGCAATGTTCCAGCGAAATTACTAGGCAATGAGACTTGAAACACCAATGTCTCAAGATAACGAGCGCGGAGCAGTGACGCGCAAAATGTTGCATCCAAAAATCTGGATAATACTGCAACTGATACGGGCAGGCGTGACGCTTACCATCAGGCGATTGACCTGCCGTCTCGTCAATGAATATAATATAAAAATATATATTACCAACTACTGCGATCATCAAGACGCCTACTGCCAAGCGCGGTGATTAGGGCAAAGTCTCCCCTTACACGGTGTAAGGGGAGACTTTGCGGTTGCTCGAAGTAAGTTACACCGAGCAACTGCCCGCCCCCGCTGCGTCGTTCTTTGGGGTAGGCCGATGTTCATCAGTGGATCCAGAATAAGATAAAAAAAACTGTCAAGTGGTTCCGTACTAACTTGTTTTGTTTATAGCTACAAAGAACATAGGTGGAATTTTATGCGATAAATCTTGAAATGTCTTGACATGTCATTTCTACAGAACAAAAGTAATTATTTTTCTACGTTTTTTTCAACATAGCCTGTAAGCTAGAAAAAACCCAGGTTAACAAATGAATTTAAAAAATCATGAAATTGTAACTTAATTTCCTTCCTACAATGTTTAACCGGCCTTGTTGCGTGCCCAACGGGTGAAAAAATATATTATATAATACAACGACGTTTCCGGTTTGGACGTCAAAATTGACAAAACAGTATACTTCCCACCCAGTTTTTTAAACCAAAGTAGGTTGAATTACGCTCTCTTCCCACCCAGTTTTTTAAACGGAGGTTGAATTAAGCTTACTGGCGTTAAATCTTTTAACAGGCGTAATTCAACCTCCTTGCGATAAACAGAATAATAATATAGACTGTGCTATAGACAAAATGGTACGTCAATATAAAACCTCAATACAAAACATTATACTCGTATCAAAGGGAATACAATGCATTATAGTTTATGGAGGAAGATAGAGTATGTTAGAGTATGTAAAAATAGTGTAGGTACCAGGAAGGTCTTAATGCTAAACAGCATTATCTACCAGTCATCCAGGTCGTAAAGGAATAATAGTACACAGGGCGTGTTAGTTAAAGTATTGAACAATAAATACGAAAGAAACAAAGGTTTGGTAAATAAAATATTTAGTGTAAGGAATTAAATATTTGTGCTAATATGGGACAACTGTTTCCCTGCACAGTGAAACAGCAGCAACATATCTAAATATATTGTTTTGTAATCTCGCCAGGCAGTAACAGATTGAAAATAATTCTTATTCAAAAGCCTAGTCTGTTACACTAAATAGGTAATTGAATAGGTAGGTACCTACAATATCTTGAAAAATTATATTTATCACGCATAAGTACTTACTTGCCTACTTAATTAAGCGGATATAATAAATAAAATCTCTAAGACTTGTTTCAAAGGTCATTAACAGTAACATAACCTACAAAACTTTGAAGCCTGATAATAATTATTCCGTACCTTCCCAAAAAAAAAACAACTTAGAATAACAATCTCATGAAATGATGCTGAATTACTAGCGATATTTTTTGTCTCAAGACGCCGTGAATTTGACTGACATAAAAGTATGTAAGGGAGTTCGCCATTGTTCTTTACGTTTACCGGATTTTTCCCCTTGTGCTGTAAGACATTGCTTCTTGCCAAATTTCATGATCAGTCAACGGGAAGTGTCCTATAGGTTGTGATTCCATCGCGAGGGTTAAAAGATACGGCTGTTTATGCTGTATCTTTTGATTAGAAGTTTGATAATTTCACAGCTTCAAGGGTTTGCAGACCTGAGTATCTGATATTAATTTCAACTTGATACCACGCGTTCCTGAGAAAAACGGACAGACATACAGACGGACGGACAACGAAGTGATCCTATAAAGGTTACATTTTTTCTTTTGAGGTACGGAACCCTGAAAAAAACACACATTTACCGGCTGATGATGTGAGTGAGAGACATTGGTTATTGTCAAAAGAAAAGTGCTACCTTTTTAGGTGATCTCAATTCCGTAAACAAACAAAATGAAACAATTATCACCTGGTGCAGTCTGCTACCTAAACTTTCTCTATTGTAAACATTGTAAAGGTTTCTTGAAAAATGTGTTAATTACTGATACGGTTAGAAAAAGTAGGTCGTGTGTCAGTGACGTATCTGTCTGAAAAATATGATTTTGTGTTCGTTGACAATGAAGATTTGTAAAATTTGTGTATATCGACTTGATATAGATCATTACTAACCGATATTATTATTTATATTTGATTGGATTGGTATCTGATTATTAGTGTTCTTACTATCTACTATAGCTCATTGTACTTTACTCTGTACCTATGTAGGTACCTAGAACATTTCATGTAGTAACTCTGTCTCTCTCTGTGTTTGCTAAGTAAATTTTCACGACTAAACGATTGAACCGATCTTGACCAAATTTGACAAAGAAATAGAAATTATGAAGAAGGACATAGTTATTTTTGTCTTTTTATTTTATGCAGGGTTTATTCTACAAGAATATTCACCCTTATAGCTAATTCTAAAAACAGAAAACAAACAGTTGATCGATTAGGATCTAAGTTTCTCTGTCTTCTCAGTCGTTCCTTTATTGTTGAGGATCGTGACTCCTTCCAATTTGTCTATAATAATCCTCCAGCTGCTTCGATCTTCAGCTTTATGGAGTACAACATTGATTGGCATGTCTAATTGTTATGACACCTAATCATACCAACGTTTCGGTTTTCGGCCTCATGGTCTTTTGCCTTCGATTTTGCCCATCATTATCCTTTCCAGGATGTCCGCGTTACTCCCACCCTATTTATGGTACCCCTGGTCACTATTATTTATTCCCAAAGACGTTTTAAAATGACCAGCTCCCTTCATGTAGGTCTCACAAAGACGAAGCATGCTGATGTTGTGGTCATGCATTTCTTTTTCGATAATTGTAAACAATTATCGAAAAAGAAATGCATGACCACGACGACGACGACTAAAATCGATTAAAATCGTCCTGGTTTTAACCCTTTTTACCTGATCTAAGTCTATTTGCTGCTATGAATAAATCAAATAGATTTCCAGCATTAGATGATTCTGGCTGCGACCATACTGCGTTACATCCTCCAACTTGCCAGAAAGCGTGATTGAAGATTTTACCACGGAAAATGTCCGCACGAAAAAACGCGTTTACCAACAGCCACTGATAATTATTCTAAGAAGAGTAATTACTCACATTTTAATTTTTTGGGTATGATTCAGATCTATGTATTCATTGTCCTTTAATTTGCTCAAAATTAATAACGTTATTTTTATAACAGAGTTATTATAATTATAGATAAACTTATCATCAGCTTGACACACACTTTGCACTATAGCATGCGCTGTGGCTGCGCTATGACAGCGGGAAATACCTACCATCAATCGCTCACGCGGGTTTTAGCACAGTCATACAAGTTACATATGCTTATGGCACAGCACATTATATCTATGTACTTACTGTGATTGTTATCTCTTTATGGCAGTAGGATAGGATACAAAACCGTAACGCACGTCACCGCCACCTCGTTAACGATGTTTTTAAGCGGTCACCAAAAATGTTTAGGAAACAAAGTTACGAATTAACCAAAAACCAACAAAAACAGTTTTCCGAATGCGTGACTCTTTTCCAGGAGTTCACAAGAATCGTACATTCACCTATCAATCAAAAATACTATTATAAAATAATAATTGTATATTTGTTTGTAATGGATAAACTCAAAAAATACTGAACCGATTTTGAAAATTCTTTTATATATAGAAAGCTACATTATTAGCACGTTATAAAAGCAGGATTTTATTTAAAAAAAAATGGGGATCTCTCCGTAAATTGCAATATTGTAACACAATATTTTAACAAAAAAAACAAAAATGTCGATTACTCTCTTTAAGGAACGGAATGACATGTTGCCATGGAAATAATAACATGTCAAGTACGTGAGTAAGTCTGCAGTGTGTACTACGATCGTTGCTGCCAAAGATTTTGAATTACGCTTACTGGCGTATTTTTATGTAGAAGTTACGAAGTGTATAAAAATGCTAAAAGTAAGAAAAAAGCCGCCGTGTGATCACTACCCGTGCGAAGCCGAGGCGAGTCATTTGTAGTACTAGTACTAGTATATAGCTAAAACAATAGAACGAGCCCGAAAAGGCACCAAAGTTGATTCACTGAACCACTTCCGTTCTTTGGTAGGCATGCATTGCCGTTACGTCAGCTTGCGCAGGGTGCAAGACAAATTGAGATTAGCATTCGGTTCTGACCACGTCCACCTGGTGTCGAGCACGTAGGCCAGTGTAAATCAACCGGGTTACTGTTTTTAGTGAAGTTACTGGGCATAGTCAAAGTATTTATTGTAAATAGGCAAAATAATAGCACTTTTACAAGTCAAAACTTAACATCTCATGAACAAAGAGTTTTTTAAAATTATAAACAGATGAAATCAATACTATTAGGTAAACTAAGTATGCTTTGAGTTTGAAAAGGAAATTTTCGAGATGTACATTACATGAGCTGACTCAACGTTAAATCTCACACGGGAATAGGAAATACCCTTCTGACTCCTTCCGGTGCTTCGGTTAGAGAAGAGAGCAACAAGAAATACTAAAGGATGTAATTTTCGCCATATTTGACAATTCTATATACATTTTTTAAATGTCAGTAATAATAATAAAACACAATGTAATTGACAATAAAAAATAAAAAAGTGCACACTTGTGAACATCGTTGGAAGTGATGAGGGTGACGATTCCAATGCAGTACCGTCAAAGATCAAGTTAAAGGATGGTTAACACGTTTAATTAGATCTATGTGTATAGCGCAAGATTTCGCGACCAGAGTTCTGGGCGGCACTGCAACTGTTATAGGCAGACGTGACGCTTACCATCAGGTGAACTACTGGCTCGTCTCGTCACTCATTTATGTAAAAAAAAAACTGGGATACCTACGTCTGAAGGAAGGGACGGCACCACACTACCTTTAAAAATTGCAGTTATAAGTATAATGATGATTTACAAGGTCTGATATTGCACTGTAACACTGCCCAAAAAAACCTAGTCACCTAAAGTTAAAATGAAGCTCAAAACATTTAAAAATTAATAAACATTCTACGAACAGTCATTGTCTAAAATGAAGTAATTACTTTATCCAACTTCATGAAAACCTTAATTTTTATCTTATTTGTGTCAAGCATTTAAAACTTCTTCAGTCTAGTCAATTTTGCAGTCAATCTAAACGATTCATCAAACATCGTTTTAAATATAAACCTTAATCCTAATTTTATCTCAATATCAAACTGTAGAAAGTATCTCAGTTGAAGACTCCTTAAAGAGAACTCATTATAATAATGCTGCGTTGTGTTTATAATTTAAGCCATTAGGATTGAAACTAGGATTCTCATAATTGGATTTTAAGTTAAGATCTAGAGTTTGAGTATTGTCTGGCAACTTGTGGAACTGTATAATGAGCTCTTTATAAATAACGCTCGTAAAGACAAATGGTTTTGCTAAATAATGACAAGCCTGAATTTTCGACTTCAAAAATGTGGTACATTCTCAATTAGAATGTAATACTATTATTTGTTCTGTGTTAGAATGAATTACATTTTTTGTGTATGTATTTAAACGACTTCTTAAAAGAAAACGGTTATATGTTCAACAGTACGTTTTTTTTCAATATTCTGACGCCAATTTCTCCGTCAAATGCGGACCGGACCTATTTTGATATATTTTTTATGTTTGGAAGAGTATACTCTCCAGGTGGTCCCATATAAATTGTATCATATTTGGTTTTGTAGTTTTTCGAGAATAGTTTTTTTAGTAAGTCCATTTGATTTTGTGTTTATATTGCTCAAATCTCTAAATTTTTTAAAACGATTTGGATGGTTCTTGCTTTATTCAAAAGGGTAGACTTTCAAGTTTTTTATCTTTTAGTCATTAGCTGTTAATCTACTTGATATCGATTTTTTGTGCCATGGAATTTTGTACAGCACTTGTTATAAATTATATCATACTAGCTGCGACCCGTTGATGATGATGATGAAAAGGACGCATATCCAACGTTCGAAACTTTTTGTTTACCCGTCACGTGCCATGAAGCCCGCTAAAGGAAAGAAGCATGACTATCAGGCGTATTTTTCTTCCTTTTTTTCGTGGAGTCTTTGCAATTTTTATTTCCATAAAATTCAGACTAGTTATCACAGAAGAAATAAAAGCTATTGCGAATATTTTAAAACATTTATATAACCAAATCGTTCCAGTCGTTCACAGTGATGCGCTTACCAACGAACGGCATTTCATTTTTATTTATACATATAGATATATCGGGTATTCCTGAACTAATTTGCATGGTTCCTTTTTATTATTTACGAGCTGTGCCCGCAGCTTTGCCCACTTCGTTCTTTTTTAAAAAGTAATCCATACGTGTGTTATTTCAGGACCAAAACGTTCCTATAAAGTACATGTACACCAGTTTTTAATTCAAAACATAAGCTATACAACTGTTATAATCGCAAGAATATATCATTTTTAAATCGTGTTTGTCTGTTTGTTCACGCGTCTCAATCGGATTAAAAGAAGCCGAGCAATCTATAAAAAAACTGTTTGATGGCTGAACGAAATTAGGTTTATTATCCAAGTGACCACGTGGGCAAAGCCGCGTGCAAAGCTAGTCTTAAAAATAAGTGCCTATAACGCAGAATTAATTTAAATTCTCTTTCTTTTACCCGTTCCAAGTCTGTCAACCTAAGCTCCTCTCTCTTTGTTCCAGGTCAAACGCTCCATAATGCTCAAAATGGCCGACGCTTGCACCGACAGCTCCAAGCAGACCCGTTTCCACGAGATGCACGTTCAGAGGCACAACAACGTCAGCATTCTGTACGCTGATATAGTCAACTTCACGCCGCTATCTGAGCGGCTCAGCGCCTCGGATCTCGTGAAGACTTTGAACGAGCTGTTTGGCCGATTCGATCAGATTGCTCAGGTAAGGAAAGTATCAACAGCTTACAGATATTCTCCCTCTCTCTTTCCATTCCATTCACCTTGGCCCTGTGCCAGTGCACATGGCCGACGCGAGAACCAACGTGAAAGATAGCCTCAAGCGACCCTGGATACGTTAATGTCTGCTCACGACTGCTTTAATACATAGTATAAAACAAAGTCGCTTTCCTCGTCTGTCTCTCAGTCTATCTTTTTGACCGCTAACTCCTCCTAAACCACGCAACGGATTTTGATGCGGTTTTCACCATCAGTTAGATAATTTTTCACGAAAAGTTTGTATATATAAAACAATCATACGAGTCATGGACATAGCGGCATGGAGGCGGCGAGCAAAGCGAGCCTTCACATTTTTTACTTTTTTTTTCTAAATTACACCCGTACGAAGCCTGGCTGGGTCGCTAGTAGTGTTTAGGAGTCATCTACGTTAGATTAGATTAATTTTACATACCAAGTACATATGAGTCACCCAGTTGCAAAACTAGCCAACTTCAATCTAATACATGCATTAGCAAAACTAGCCAGGTTGTACAAGTACCTGAATAGACCTGCCTAGTTTTGCTAATGCATGCATTAGATTAAAGTTAGCTAGTTTTACAACTGGGTGACTCATATGATGTTTGTACTTGGTATGAATATGATGACTTATTATAGAGTCATCGGCTGTCTGTCCCACTGTCATTAATACATTAGTCATAAGCTAGATCAGAAGGACTCGGGTGGCCTGACAAACTCTGACACCAGAGGACAGCACTACCTCATACGACAAGCAAGAGAGTCTTCATCATCAGTCGTAAGACATTGGTGATCGCGGTAGGTGCGGTAGTTTAAACTAAAATCCTGGCTCATCGAAAAAGCGTTTTACAATGTTGACGAATACTTGACTGTACCTAAATGAGGTACTGGTATTTTATTTACTTTTTTTTTTCTTATTAATTACTTTATTTGACATTTAATATATTGTTTTGTATGTGATTACTAGATTTAATGTAATTTGTATTTAATAACCATTTGTGATACTCTGACATATAATTTTTATAACAAATTATGAATAAATGGTCTATGTGGTTTATCTGGTTTATCTGGTGTTGATGCTTATACAGGAACATTCTGCCTGCTGGCCATTTCCTGTATTCCTATGTTGATTCTCACAGCACTCGCGGGGTGTGAAGGGGTGGAGCCTTATTAGATACGTTAGAGGCGTGCGTAATAGTAAAACTTTCAAAAATCTTTGCTGATCTAGGAACCGATACGGTGTATAAGAAAGACTCCAATTATTTCCATAGACAAGGTTTTCTAATTTTCATATATTTCGGTGGAATTTTTTGGTTAGCAACCATGCCGTTATGGGCTTATTCCGAATCAGTGGGACAGTCTGGATTCCGTTTGGAATCACAACCTGAGCCTGCAAATATATTAGACTAGTTTAGTAGGTGAAAACTTTCTGTGTTTTCGTATGTGTATGTCGCAGGCAGACAGCTTAAACCGCCGTTTAATTATCTGCCTAGCCTTTTGTCTGAATGGTAGCATTCAATTAAAAGGCTAGGCAGTTAATTGAATGGCGGATCACAATGCTGGCGACATACACAAAGAGGTTCTCAATTCGACTGAATGATTTTTGTGTGTATGTTCCCACATAATTAATCTCCGCGGTTTCTTCATATTTAGATTCATTTATTTTTTGAGTAGTTTTCTTTATTCAAATGAAAGATTTTGAATTACGCTTACTATGTTCAAAGTATATGCTTATACCACAGAATAAATGATAGTTATAAATACTAATATTATAAAGAAGAATAAGTTGTTTTTTGTAAGTTTGCTTGTAACTCAAAAAATACTGAACCGAATTTAAAAATTATTTCATTAGAAAGGTACAATATCAGTCAGTTACATGGGCTGTATTTAAGTTTTAATAATCATCCCTCCGAAAATTGCAATAATTTAACCCAATTACCCCAGGTATCAATAATTTGGATATAAAAATGTCGATTACTCGTTGTAAGGAACGAATTGACGTGTTGCCATGGAAACATGCCAAGTCTGTCAAAAAGCACTACGAGCGTTGCTGCCAAAGATTTTGAATCAAGCTTACTCAATTTTTTTAGATGTTTCTACGGACTACGGGTATAAAAATGCTGCATGTATATGTAAGAAAAATGCCGCGGTGTGAGCGCTACCCGTGCGAAGCCGTGGCGAGTCACTAGTTCAAAGTATCTTCACTTATTTGTTGAAGATCAAAACTAAATTTACAACCTCTTCAATAAATTGCTTGCGCCAACCCCTTTGCTTTCTAATAACTCGAAACCTTTGAAACTAAATACGTTGTCTGAAATTTAAAGTTTTTGCAATGAACTTATTCCTTTAGAAATTTGGAGAGATTGCGCCCGTTATTTGTGCCCTTAATTTAATTGTAGGGTTTCATTTGAGCTTTGTTTTTTTATATAGTCAACATATTTTGATTCATCGTATGTATTAGTCTTTTAAAAAGCTTTTATGTGCATACCAATATATAAAAGTGAAACGTTGTCTGTTTGTTTGTTTGTTTGGGGAGCTTTCACGCGATATCGGCTGGATGAATTTTGATGAAATTTTGAATGGAGATAGTTTGCCCTGGTATAAAACATAGGATACTTTTTATACCGGAAAAAATTATGCTTCCACGGAACAACTGGGAAATGTTGATAACTACGGTTCATTATCGGTTACGGTTTCCATGGAAACGAAATAACAAGTCTGTCAATAAACATCAAGAGCTTTAGTGCTATACCTACTTTTTCATTGGTTTTTCATATTCTAGAAGAATCTAAGGTGCTTTTTGTCACGATAAACTGTAGTCCGCGTGGACGAAGTCGCGGGCGGGAAAGCTAGTATCTATGCTATCTATATATTTCTGTCTGTCCTGGAATCTTGCCATTCAAATTTCGAGCACTTCCCGATTAGGTATCCGGCTGAAACTTTCAGGGTAGCTCACAAATAGATGACAATGCAATTAAAAAAAAAAAGAAAAAGAAAAACATACTCAAAAACATAAAAAATGACAGTGCATTAAAAATAAACACATAAAACTTATGTTTTAATTTTTATTTAGTCTTATTTCAAAGTTGGTAAGTAAGTTCTCTTTATTACGTGACCAAAATACAGGCTCTTATGTTGGACAAAAATTAAGCATTGACCATACCACGTGACAATGCATTCAGCGTTTTGGGAACGTTAGCTACTGGTAGTGGATTGTACGGCTTGTTAGATTAGGTTTAGTTTAGTTATTTTAAATCACTTATTTGTATTGTGTCTTAACCTTATATACTATTTTGGTATTCCATAAAACATTTTATTGAATTTTAATGCCATTGACATTTATTGAATTTTAATGTCATTGACATTTATGTGTAAAATGTCATTGACATTCTGAGCTTTAAATTGTCGTTAATGGTCAAAATGTGTCCATTTGCCCGATACGATTTCGATTTGTTGGTCTGATATGGCTGCCTATGTATTTCTTTGTCGACCGTCTGATGTTACGCGTGTTCAAAAAGACTAAAATACAAAAACCGTACCCGTTGAAAAGTTCGACGGAAATCCGTCTTCATCCAGAATTCTATTCAACTATAGCACTTATCTTATCTTCTCTTATCTCTAAAAAACGTATATTTGTGAAGCCGGTGTTTTGTGCGACTTAGTGAAAGCCTAGACCTCAAACTCAAACAAAGTTTTCTTCTCTATACATACTTGGCTTGTGACTGATAAGAGTAGCTTGTTCGTGCTTTTCCATACGTTTAATAGCTTAACTTGAAACTATAAATTGCAGTGTTCATTAACTACACTACCTCAACTTTAATTAATAATTTTATAATTCAACAGCGCTGTGTGCCGTTTCGCACCTGATTTGAAATGCAATTTCCAAGGCTCATTGTTGTTTAAATCGAGTTTGGAAGACGTTGTAATGACGTTCGTTTCTCATGACGATACGTTTTGTAGGAGCTGCTCATTTGTGGCTGGCCATTCTCGTTTAGAAAATGGCTTCAGAATCCTTCGTCATCAGCTGTAACACTTCCACTGCTGAAAAGATGCCCCCGTAGTTTTGTATAATTTTTGAGCTAAAAGTTCACAAAGGCAGTCGTTACGAAGTTATCCAAATTTCAACGTTGAGACACGTTTTGATGGAAAGTTTTTTGATTCATTCAAATGCTTCTTCAATCATACATTTATGTTTTGTTTTAATGGGATAAAACCAGTTTCAATGTCTACAGGTCAATCGTAATAATAAGTTATTCATGGATTATCATTTTTTATCCTCGCTAAATAATAAAAAATATATTTTCGTTGAAACTCTTTTTACTATATCTAGGTATACCAATTATCGTTAAGACTATATTTGTCTTGTGTTGTCCTTTTTGAACTATAAAACGTGGGGTCAAAATAATCATAAAATATTTCTTTAATGTCTATTTCTCGGTACAATTTATGTTCATTTTGTATCTATTAATTTTTAATATTAACGTGGATAGAGGTGCAGTGGTGACGGTAGCCGAATTGGTTAAAGTCATGTACCACCCAGAGGCACGGTTGGTGTGGGTTCAATTTCAGCCAGTGATACAAATTTTTATTTTAAAAAAATATTAGGTATAATATAAAAATCATAAAAAACGTTAAAAATATTGTTTTATAACTTGGTCCGTTCTGTGGCTCCACTCGTTACTTTTATAATATTATCTTACTCATCAACAGCCTTCATATTCAGTCCACTGCTGGACATAGGCCTTTCTCTAATGCATGCCACTGAGCCCGATCTTCGGCTCTTCTCATAAAATTTCTGCCAGCTACTTTGCGTAAATCGTCGCTCCATTTGCCCGAAGGGCGTCCTACACTACGTTTGCCTATACGTGTTCTCCGCTCAAGAACTCGTCTACCCATTTAATATCGGGTCTTCGACTTATGTGACCGACCCATTGCCACTTCCGTATGTTAGATCTCAGTAATTTTTTTCACAGTCATTGTCCACGTTTCGGCTCCGTGTCATTACGGGTAGAACGCACTGGTACTGTGGGATGGGCGCTGAGAAGACATTAGCATATTATATATTACATTATTAGTTTTATGGTTTTCAGAATAAAAACCATTCGTTCTGTTCTGATATATGTATAGAGTTGAGAAGAACAAATTCGACTATTGTATGTAGCCCACGCAGGCAAAGCCGCGGGCTTAAGATAGTACTAAATACATATTGAGTAAGTATCAAACATGACATTCCCTTTAAAACTAAATCATATTATGATTAAATTTCTTTGTGAACGATTTCCATCAACCTTCTGCAAAAAGCCTTCAACCTTACCTTACATTTTATAAACCTTCAAGTTCCATTCAAAATAATGTATAAATTTCAGAACTAGTCGTCCGAGTAGATTATTACATGAGTACACAATTTCGATTTAATAAATAGCTTAAAAGACCAAATGGAGTGTGGATGATTTCTAATGAACCTGGACAGGAGACTAATGGATTACGGTTGGTATGGCTACGTATGAAGCTAAATTATTGGTTTTGAAAAAAGGATGGAGCTAAGTTTTATCTCTGTTTGACATAAACAACCAAAGGTTACATGGTGTACGATAATCCTAAACGGGAGATGTATTATGTGCGATTTATGTGTACTGTTACATCCGTACCGCCGCGAGTCCACAGTGGTGTAGATGTGTACTGTTACAACCGTACCGCCGCAAGTACACAGTGGTGTAGATGTGTACTGTTACATCTGTACCGCCGCGAGTCCACAGTGGTGTAGATGTGTACTGTTACATCCGTACCGCCGCGATTACACTGTGGTATAGATGTATACTATTACATCCATACCGCTATCGGATATGGGTACCCTTCTGGGTATAAAACAAGCACAAATTAAAAATGTATATAACCCCCGACACCCCACCCTCCCCCACTATTAGCTAAGACCCATCTCGTTTACCCCAGCTTTCAAACATAAAAAAACCGCAGCTAAATCGGTCGATTCTTTCGGGAGCTACGATCCTCAGGTTACTCGTACCTACCAGAAAATTTCAAATCTGCGACCACCGGTTTAGGTTGTGCGTTGTCTGTAAGTCAGCCAGTCAGTCAATAGATGTCACGGTATTGTTTTAAATGTATAGATTATCCGAATATAAAAATAAAATAAAATGTATTTGTTTTTGTTTTTGTCGTTAGTGTCGTGTGTCGTGACAATTCTAAATTTTTACAAAACCCTATGCGGGTAGTTGGAGACAACGCTCGCCCTTCTCGACGCTGACACCCGCTACTTCAGTCTTCTCGTGACCACGATCAATGCAACTTGATCGAAACGTCGAGGTAAGTAAATATTAAGTTTTCTGCGCGATTAAGTCCCGTTTATATATATAACTATGTGTTCGAATCGCGAAAGTTTAAAAGTTACAATGTATTTGGACTTTAGAAAAGTTTTTACCATCCTACATGTTTAACTTAAGAAATATTATTTATAAAATTTTAATTACGATTTTCCATTTTGTGACACCGAACTAGGTACAATACAATACGATAACTCTTTATTAAACACATTACAATAAAAAAACAACATAACAGTAACATCAGGTACATAATTATAATAATACTAGCTGTGCCCGCGGCTTCACACGCGTGGTTATTTCTCTGGGTTAAAAGTACCTATTCTATGTGCTTATTACAAGACTTAAAATACTCGTACCAATATTTGATCAAAAATCCTTCAGCCGTCAAAAAGTTTTTTATCGATTGCTCGGCTTCTACTCATGGAATTTACATACCAAGTACCACAGTTATTAAGAATAACCCTAAGCTATCCAACAGCGAATAACCACATCGCAATCGGTCCAGCAGTTTTACGTGCTGCGCGAACATATAGACACACAGACAGAAAAGATATAAAAATGACATTTTTAGACCTAGACCATTTTTTAAAATTTATTTTGTTTGTACAGACTTTTTCGTACTTATTGCTTTATTATAAGTACATAATAGACAATGATGTTATATATTGGTAAAATCTCACTGATAATAGATGTATATTTCCAGTCCCTTTCTTATTTCGTTCGGGCTCTCAAATTATTTTTAATAATAATTATTTTGAAATGATATGTTATTTGTTTTTAATGCTGGTGACAAATGGATAGACGGATAAACAGACAGAGTAGCAATATCAATAAGGCTCCGTTTTCCTTTGGTTATGGTACTCTGTAAATACTTGTTCGTTTTCTACTTAACAATAATCAGCATAAGTTTTTCTTATTATAACATTAGTGTTTTAATGAAGGATAGTTAAATTATATTAATTCGATGACGAATCTAGCCAAGGTGATTCATTGAACAGAAAAACATGGTACTACAGTATGTTTATTGAAAATATTGTCTGTTGTTTTTAGCCGTCAGTTTTCATGGAAAATGGGTGATAAATTCAATTAAAATCATTCGATAAATTGATATTCGAATAGATTCGATAAATTTACGTAGGTAGAGTAAAAATTGTTAATAATTTATTAATGGTTGGCAGGCGATTTTAATGACACCTGTACATTTTCTTATAGCAATATTATGTTGAGGGTACTGCCATCTAAAATTGTCCAACAGTATAGTCATTCATAACTAAGCAAATTTAATCAAAATAAATGTGTATAAAAAAACAACAGACAAAATAAAACTCAGAAAACGTGCAAATATGAACTGCCACCAAACGTTATGTAGGTAATTTACCGAATAGGCTGATGTACCTCATAGCTAATGGTTTAGTTTAGAGATAATAAGTGGGTTTGATTTCCGCGCAGGGCATAGTCATATTTTTGTGTAAGACAAAGTCAGGTCGATAAGCAAGCTAAAGTGGCAGTGGGCTGGTCACATTTCCAGAAGAATCGCTTACCGTTGGGGTAGATGAGTTCTCGAGTGGAGACCACATTTAGGCAAACGTAGTGTAGGACGCCGTGTGGCCAGGTAGAGTGACAACCTGTGAAAAGCGGCTGGAAAAGAATGGATGTGGGGAGCTGAAGACCGAGCTCAGTGGCGTGCATTAGCAGAGGCATACGCCCAGCAGTGGACAGATACAAGTACGCTTCTTCATTTATTATAAGAACTGCAAAGGAGTGGAATGCCGTGCCCTCGTCAGTGTTTCCGGTAAATTATAACCCAGGTGTGTTCAAGTCAAGAGTGAATAGGTAGGTAGGGTATCTACTAGGCAAGCGTGCTACACCTTCGACCACATCATCGCTTTCCATCACGTGTAACCGTGGTCAAACGATTGCCTAGTCCGTAATAAAAATAAATAAATAGGCTCATGATGATGACGATGATGATGATGAAAGTCAGGTCTGCCTGTTCTAAGTTTCATAGTTTATAAGTCCACTCGTAGGTATAAGGATTATCAGATAGGCTCAGGGGAATATAGTATTAGGGGCCAGGCAAGATTAATTAAGGCATGTTTTTTTTGTAGATAGATTGTGATCGTCAATCTATTTTAGTTTACACTGTTTTGGGCTCTTAAAGGGCGAAAACTACCTATCGGTGTAACTGTGTCCTCATATTTTACAAAGAAAAACATCTAGGGACAACATAGATTGATGGCTGCAAACAGATAGTTTTAAACTTGACTTAGCAGCCTGCTTTAGCATATAATTGTAAGTCCAGTAGCTGGAGCAAGTGACTTGAAGGTTTAAAAGCCTAAAAAGGGTTCAACATAATATATTGTTAAATCGTATCGTACTAAATGAAATAAACTAAATTATGCGGCCACATAGAATAACATTTAAAAGTAGGTAATTATAGCACGTTTTATTTGCGTCTAAAAAATCACGTAGCCAGATTTTTCCTTTGACCAAACGTAGATGAAAATTGAAATGTGACGAAACGAGCGATGAGCAGAGATCATAGTCTCAATGAAACAAGACGGGTTTTTTTTATTGATTTTTGTGCTAATATATTTTATGACGAAAGGTAACACCGTTTTTCATTCCAGCGCTGGATCACAGATACTGGACCGATTTGAAGTAGCCCCTTTTGGCTGTTCGTTCAAGTGTCCAACGATTGATGGATGGAGTTATAGCCAAGTTGTGAAGTTAGTCAACTGGAAATGTATAGTGAAAACTCAGAGGTGCTGAAAGATAAACCTGAAAATTTGGTCGCCTGAAAAGATTAACCAGTGAAAGTTTTATGAAATGTATGTTTTTGATTTCGTTGTTTGTTCGATGAGAAAGTGTTCATTGATTATTAAAATATAAATATCATCTTATCACACTTATATTATAAACTAGCTGTGCCCGCGGCTTTGCCCGCGTGGTCATTTCATTTAAAAGTAGCCCACACGTTTTATTCCAGGACCGACAGAAAATTACCCATAAAGTGCAATATACTCTACATTTCTTTAAAATTCGTTCAGACGTCAAAAAGTTTTTATAAATTGCTTGGCTTCTACTCATCGGATTGAGATACCAAGTACCCCAGTTAAGCTATCTAACAGTGAAAATCACATCTCAATCATTCCAGTAGTTTTTACATGGTGCGCAAACAAACATAGAGACAAAAAGATAGACAAGATTTAAAAAAATGTTATATACTTGTTCAGTAGCTATTTTAAGTACCCTGGACCTTTTTTTTTGCTATCTTCTTTTTACAGACTATTTCGTACCTATTCATTGCTTTATTATAAGTATAGATAGATAGATAGATAGATAGAGTACAGATAGATGATAGATAAATACTTAAGTTAGTGAGTGAGTGAGTGTGTGTGTTTGTGTATGCATTTAACTTCTTCACGCTGAAACGGCTAAGCAAAATTTTATGAAATTTGGTATGTAGATACTATACCAAATTTCATTTAAGTCCTGGAATAACGTATATAATTACTGATTAAACGAACTTACCTGTGAGTGCAGTTCTATCATAATTATAGCATCGCCTAGTCCGAAGAGATTGATATATAAACACATTACTTTTATCATCATCACCGCGAGGCGCAACTAGTAATAATGTTGGGAGAAGTGGCAGGTTTCAAAATGACAGATGTCAAAGTGACAAGTGCCAAAATGTGACATGTGTCAATATGACAGGTGTAAAAGTGACAGTTGTAACTACAGTTTTTATATCTTATTCCCATCTTAAAAGGTGATTCAAAGTATATAAGTACCTGATATATCAGGTTAAAAACAATATCTAGGGTTTCAAGAGTCAGTGATTACTAATTATGAAGTCAGATTTACAAGATAACATTTTCAAGAGGGCTAGGATATCATCATTGCCCACGCGGATTATATCGCGGGGTGCAGCTAGTTTTTTTTTTGTCAAGCATCCCTGAGTAGATTGATACCTACCTTGTGCGCACTGAATGAACAATCCTAAAAAGATTATATGTTTCTATGACATAGAAAAATAATAAAAAGGTTAAATAAAAGTTAGTTTTTCTCAGCATATATTAAAACGGTGCTTTTCTCTTAATCATTACCTCTTTCGTATCTTCATCATAAAGTAAACATGCAGAAGAATCAGTTACTATGAAAACGAGGAAGTGGATTTTTATTAAAAATAAGTATAATTTAAAACTTTAACGACCTTTTATAATGAATGTTTTTTATTGTTTTGTTTTTTTTTGTTTCGATTTTTCTTTTTCTTTTTTCATTTCTACTTTTTACATTTTTAAGTTATTTTGTTTTGTTGTTTTTTTTTATTTAGTTTCAGTCGGATAGATAATCGGGCAGTGCTCGAAATTTAAATTGCAAGATTCCAGGACAAAATACATAGATACATCGATACATACATACATACAAACATACAAGTGAAGTTAATTAAAAGCTTTTAAAAATAGAATTTTAATCCCAATCGAAACCCATTATCGACAGAACCAATTAAACTCCATCTTAAAGACAAAGGCTCATTGTTGCAGCCACTCCGGTCTAGTGGACACTTTTTGTTCAAGTGTCCGATATTGTCTGACACTGGCTTGAGAATTTGAACAAGAATGGCATCGATCTAAATTAGTGACGGACACAATTAAACTGCTGAACAACCTATTTTTAGGCTTACAAAGTAATGTCCAGCATTTTGGCGGCATTTCTTCGCTGAACTGCAATTCTTATTGTATAAATTTGCTCTATATAAAACTGCCATTCAAAGGTTGCAGGTAGTTCTAGGTAGCACTATCAACAGGCGAGTGTCTTGATCATCTCCTCCACTCAGGTGTTAAAATCGTAATAAAGTAACGTTACAATGTTAAATAGAAAGAGCAAATATTTAAGCATATCATTTTTACAAACTTTTGAATGTGTTTCTACCTACCAACATAGGCGGACCGTAGTACCTGTGTTGTGGTTTTCGTACAAAAAATAAAACATTTATAAATTTAATAACCAATATTTGAAAATACTAATAATTATCAATAAAGCTTGGGGTTATCATAAATTTGCCTCTGGGGAGTATAATTATGTAGCATTAAACAATTATTAGACTCTTACAAAACACTGTTTCTGTTTGTTCTCAGGAAAACCAATGCCTTAGAATCAAGATCCTCGGAGACTGCTATTACTGCGTGTCTGGTCTGCCTGTCTCCAGGCCTAATCACGCTTACAACTGCGTCAACATGGGGCTACAGATGATTGACGCCATCAGGTAATTTGACGAGCGTTTCCTCGTGGCCTAACTAGGTTGCCAAACTGATACGGCCACGAGGAATTAAACTTCCTCGTGGCCTAACTGACACATTATTTGCTCATCCTTTGTTTACGAGTATAGTCGATTAGTGAAATATTAAATTGTTTACCTGTATAGTTTTAGACCAAAACTTCGCAAACTTTTCTTTTTGGTTGCATGAAATGTGAAAAACAATTTTGACATCAAATTTATGTTACTGGAACCTTTAAACACAAAATAAATATTAGTACTTCGTACAGAATAGTCACTCCCTTACAAAACGCATAAATATCTACCGGAATGTACTAACCTTCAATCGTAAAATCTCATTCAGTGCAAGCCAATTTGTACCCTACGCGCATCGGAGAAAGTTAATATTACACTGAACGGCTCGACTGCAAAGACTACATGCTGGTATTGCTAGGGTCGACACTTAGCAACACTTACTTTAACCCTTGGTTCATCATCTAGGCTAAACCGTGCTTAGAACAGATCCAACATTAACATAGAGTATCCCTGGAGAATGAACATAAGTATTTTCAGGCCATATAAACTCATTCCTATTCAACAAAATGTCTTCTTACGCTATTGATACTTTCAGCACCTTTCTGTATCGACATGCTTAGCTATTCCACTGACAAAAATCTCTGTTTCAGATTCGTCCGTGAAGCGACAGGGTTCAACGTGGACATGCGCATAGGCATCCACACCGGCAATGTGCTCTGCGGCGTGCTGGGGCTGCGCAAGTGGCAGTTCGACGTCTGGTCTGATGACGTCACGCTGGCTAATCACATGGAGTCTGGGGGTATTGCTGGGTAAGTTGGTGTAAAACAAAAATGAAAATTTCGCAAAGTAAGTTTGCTTGCTTGCTTTTAGTATGAGGTTAGAGCTGACCTCTGGTGTCAGATAACTCAGAAAAGTCATTAGTGCGGAGCCGAAGACTGAACCCGGTATCGTTGGATTTTTACTCGCACTAATAAACCGCTCGGCTACCATCGCTCTAAAGTAAGTGAAAATAAGTATTTAAGTATATACTCGTATGTACCTACTGATTTTGTTACAGCCCCCAGGATAATTTGAAGAAAATTAAATGAAATTAACAATTCACAAGAGGCGAGCAAACGCAAGTCAAACGCAAGCCTATTAAAATTATATAAAAAATACAATCACGTCATAGTCTCCTTTTTTTGTTCATGGTCATAATATGTCGTTAGTCGAAGCAATTACAAGCAAGTTTTTCTTATTTATTAACCAGCCAATTCCACGTGTAACGTATCTTTCAAACAAAAAAATTAGAACGGAAAAATATAATGTTATTTTTCTTTATATTTAATATTATAGGTACAAAATTATTAATATTTGATGTTAGGAACAGCTGAAATAATGAAAAAGATATTGATAAATAACAATCCAATTACTTTTTGTTTTTATGTGCTGAGTTATTACGTATGGTAAAGGTTTATATAAAGACATTGCCACACTGGTTCCAGTTGTGTTTGTTCAACATATTTGAAAATATACAGATCTATCAGACCTGGCTTCTGACGTGACCAAAATGCTGGACTTTTCTGCCCAAAGACGAAGCATTGCCATACAACGTGGCAATGCTCCCAGCATTTTGGGAAGTTGCCATCTGGTAGCAGCTTGTTGGACTAGATTTAGTATTAATTAGCTAGGGGTTTTAGGATAGCATAATAATTATTGTTATTTTTTTTACGAGTAAGTTCTTCATTGTGAATACAAAATTAAGTTTGAAATACAAGGTTCAATTTTTTTGAAAAAGCCCCCACTCTCATTGCACACGTCTTCCTTCCACCTCCTTCTGGAGGGTGGTAGGAGACGTCACACGTTGGACTATCTGGCCCCGTACCCAGGTGGTTTCACACAAGGCTTCGACCCCTGGGGCATTGGCAGGCCACAGGTGGCCCCTTCTGCGTTGAGGGGTTCTACCAGTGGCTCATGCTTTAGGATGTTGGCAGTTTGATTGTTTCTTTCAAGGAATGGAGGGTTTGCTCTCCTCATGATGTGCTTTTAGCTTGCATTATGCATGTTTTCGATAACGTTGATACAGATTTTTTAATACCTCTTGTTTACAGGATTGTATATAGATTACCTATTAATGTATTAATTTGCACTTTGTAAGTAAATCTAGATGTTTGGTGTTGAAAATATCGTAACCCTACATAATTTATGGATAAGGGTAGTGTGGTGTAAGTTTGCGCAGTTTTCAGTTTCTAATATATAAAAAAAAACGGATCAATTATTGAAATATATAAACAACTGTCACTCTAAGTGAAATGCGGACCACCGGCCGCACGCGTCGCAAGTTGCGACAGCTGCGCTGGCGGCGCGTGGTCATCTGGTAAAAACTTATAATACTTATCAAACAGTTATTTTTCATATTTATTTCATAAAACTAAAAGTCGAGGCTTGCGCAACTTTACACACCCCAGTGTTTAATATTGAGAGCAGATGACGATAAGATTGCGCAATGTGTAAGTATTTGCATAAATCGCACTTTAATGTCCCAAAACCCAGATAATCAGTAAACTTTCCACCGAACCTGGCGAGTAATAGATCCAGTCTTCAGCAATAGGTTCTTTGAAAACTTCATAATAATAATTAATTTATTGAGTTTAGTGCATACTCCGTACGTCCAAATATTCTTTTTCGCCGGAGTTTTTTTTATTTTTAACAACATTTTAGCTCGGTTTGAGTTTTTTTTGGATTAAACTTGTTCCTTCCTTCTATTTCTTTTTCCAGCTGGTTTTTGTAAGGTGAACTTTTATTGGCTTTAGCTTGTTTATAGATAGATAGATAGATAACTCTTTATTGTACACCACATAGAATAAAAATACAATAATAACTAAAACATTTATAAAAAATATATATGGGACAATGGGCGGTCTTATCGCTAAAAAGCGATCTCTTCCAGACAACCTTTGGATGGAAAGGAATTAATATACGGCAAAGACGGTGGTGCATTATAATATAATAAATAAATAATAAAAACTGAATACAATGAATAAACATATATACACATATATTCCAATATACCTACACATAAATATGTAAATATATAGTACAGTATATATATATATATATATATATATATATATATATATATATACATATATATACATTATAATAAATTACATTTACTACATATACATTTACAAAATATATACAAACATAATAAAAATAATATACAGTGAAACCACAACAAAATAGCAAGAAGTGATATTAATTAGGGAGATAAAACTTCTTTACTTGAAGTTTAAAAACAGGGAGTGACTGGGCTCGCCTTATAGTAACTGGCAGAGCGTTCCATAGGCGAACTGCTTGGATGGTAACTGAACTGCCATAAAAAGAGCTTCTATGTAGAGGGATCATCAAAGCTAAATTTTCTGATGACCTGAGTGACAACTTGTTAGAATCAGACAGGAAATTAAAACGTTCCATAAAATATCGCGGGGAGGAGGGATTAAACAAAACTGTATAAAGAATAGAGAGTTATATGAGCATTCCGGCGGAGGCGTATTGGAAGCCACTTGAGCTTAGTGCGAAATTCAGAGACATGATCATATTTCCGCAAACCAAATATAAATCGAATGCAGAAGTTTATACTTCCGGTTATAAGTTCTATTTAATTCAGACCATAGGATTGGAATAATTTCGACACTAAATGTTGCCTAGCTTTCTGGCACATCGTAGTTGCTGCAATTGGTATCTGTGTTGACTGGACCATTCCTAGAAACAAAGCCACTGGGATCTGGCTTTCCACATCTTCAGTACGCTTACGAGCAGCCTCAATTGTGGAAGGTAAACCAACTTCACGGTTATTTTTTCGTGGTCGTGACGTTCTACAACAAAGAAAAGTCGTGTAGAACCAATGAAAACAATATAAAATTCTAATCGAATATAACGTTTTGTGTAAAATTGCGCACGCAATGTTATCCACCCGCGTATGCGCAAACTTTCACGCTAGTCCTCCCAAGTGATCATCGAGATTGTGATGAATCTTAGAAAATGATTGAACTTCGTTGTTACAAGCCGAAATGTTGCCGAAGTAAATCGATGTGCAAAATATTATAATTCAATCTGGATTTGTGTCAGTCATAGTTAGAAAATGATTAAATATTACATCAGAAATCTCTAAAAACTTTGAACTCCACTGGACTCTTCGTTTTCATTCTGATATCAATATTCTTGCGGGAGCAGATACCGGAATGGATAGTAGTTTTAGAACACGACTGAAGTTTGTGTTGTCTTTTAAACCGATGTCCAGTGATGACGAACGCGCAATCTTATTGTCTGCGCAAACTTATACCGACCTACTCTAATTTGAGAACAAAATAAATTGTGGTATTTAAAGTTCATGATGAATAAGTGATAAACGAAGGATAGCGCTTACGCGATATCGCGTAATTTAATTGTTCTAAACAATGAAACGCGTAAGCACCGGGCCGGAAAGATGAATGGCGTAGGGAGGTCTATGCCTCACAGTAGGCAACAGGAACGAGTTCCTAAATAGGATGATGAAGCTTGTTAATGGAACTAAAATTTCAAAATTTCAAGTCAATAAAATTGTGACATAATCAGTTGATGTATCATCATCATCAGCCCATAACTGTCCACTGCTGGACGGTAGGCATGCCACTGAGTACGGTCTTCAGCTCTCATCATCCACTTTCTTCCAGCCGCTCTTCGCAGGTCGCACTCCACCTGGCCACAGGGTGTCGTTTGGCAGGTTTCGTTTTTTTTTGTTTGTCGTTCAGGTAAATGTGGTCTTCAGACGAGAACTCGTCTATCCCTACGGTTATTGTTTTTTCGGGAAATATGACCAGCCCACTGCCATTTAAGCTTGCTTATCCTTAGAGCTATATCGGTCACCTTGGTTCTCCGTCATTACAAATCTTGTCCTTCAGAGAAACTCCGATCATAGCTCTCTTCACATCTTGCTGAGCGACCTTAAATTTGTGGACTAGTTTCACTGTGAGTGTCCTGTGAGTGTGTGTTTCGAGTCTTTGAATGTCCGTAGGTCATGACTGTAGGACGCACTGATAGAAGATTTTTATCTTCAAGCACTGTGATGTGGACGACAAGAAGACTTGACAATGCTTGCCGAGTGCTGCCCAACCCAGCTGAATTTTTCTGTTTCAGGAAGCCATTCCTTCTCTAAGTTGTTCTTAGCAAATGGCAATATTTGCACAAGGTAAACTTATTGTTGGACAATTTCAAGGGGCACACCATTAACTGCAATCGATCCTGGGTCAATAAGATCGTTGAACATGATCTTGAGACCGATGCGTCGAGAAGCATAATCTAGGTTGGTCAGCATACTTTGCAAGTCTTGCAGCGTCTCCACCATTAGGACGTCATGTACTCGTAATTCAATATTATAGTTTAATTTAATTTGTAATGATACCTCGTACTTTACACGTACTTCGGTGTTTTATAATTCACTAAATAAAATTATAATTATAATAATAGTTTACTTAATGACTTGTAATTAATAGTTATAAATAAACATATGACTATGAATATGACATGTTCATGAAATAGTGAATTAAAAAAATACTTTAAATTAATTTTGTTGTTACTAAATACCTATTGAAAACTTCAATATTTTATATATTCAACTTTTCTTAACTTACTCAAGCTGTCTAACTGTCTGGAGCTCTTGTATAAAATTCGTAAAGTAAATCAATGTTATTCGACAAGACCTTTTCATAACTTATTAGATTATCCTGGGGCTCCAATAGTTACTAGATTTGTTCTAGGTTTGATAGAAGGTAAGACAAGTTCCAAGATAACATGACACCGCGCTCAAAAATTAGTGGATAAACGTATTTGGGATATTTATAGAGCGCCACCAAACCTCTCATACATGCATTATGTGGGTGCATAGGCGGAATAACACTCAAATTCTAAAAATAATTTTTTGGTTTTTGAGTGAGTTTTTATCCTTATTTTTAGGTTATTGTACTGGTTGCCCTGAGTCATTTTTGTGTTTTCACAAAGAAAAATGGTTGCCTTATCTTATAATTAGTAATACCCGCAGATTCAGATGTCTATGCTCGCATCGCAACCGATAAAAGTGTCGACTGTACGAGTCTTACCGTTTGCTGAACTGTGATTGAAATCCAGGGTAGCTCCTTCCACGTCCTGCAGACTTGAGGCAGAAAGTATCGCCTACAGTGTACTGTATGGAATTTCTTTTCCAAAATCCACGTATTATCGTAATCCACTTTTTTCCGAAATTTATCATCATCATCATCATCAGCCTTGTCAGCTGCTGGACGTTGGCCTCTCCTATGCACGCCACTGAGCTCGGTCTTCAGCTCTCTGCATAAAGTTTCTGCCAGCAGCTTATCACAGGTCGTCACTCCACCTGGCCACAGAGCGTCACTAAGTTTGCCTAAGCGCGGTCTCCACTCGAGAACTGACTCTACCCCAACGGTTTTTAGTTCTTCAGGAAATGGAACCAGCCCACTGCCACTTCAGCTTGCTTATCCTAAGAGCTTTATCGGTCACTTTAGTTATCTGTCTGATCACTTCATTTCGAATCTTATCCATTAGAGAAACTAAGCATAGCTCTGTCTCCATAGCTCGCGGAGCAACCTTAAATTTGTAGTCTAGTCTGACCGTGAGTGTCCACGTTTCGGCCCCGTAGGTCATGAGTGGTCGCACTGATTGAAGACTTTTCTCTTCAGTCACTGTGGTATAGACGACGAGAAGACTTGAATGACGTTCTGTCAAACCAAACAGATGCTGTAAACGTGTATAAATGAATGTATGTATGTATGAATGTATGTATGTATGTATGTATACGTGTGTATACATGGTTGATATTTCCTTCCAGACGAGTCCACATTACAAAAGCGACGCTGCACCAGCTGGGAGGAAGATTCGAGGTGGAGCCAGGAGATGGAGCCTCCAGAGAAGGTTACCTAGCTGACCATAAAGTGGAGACCTATCTTATTGTGCCGCCTAAGGTAAGAATACCTTAACCACGATATGAAACGCTCGAGAATGAAACATATATGTCTTTTCGTATTCGAAACGAAACGTAACGTAAGACTAAGCTACCTCGATCTCATCCGATGATAAGCGATGATGCGGTCAATTTTATTGCTCGCATACCTGATTAGTAGATAGATTCCCTCTCCCTCTTGACTTGAACACACCCAGCCAGATTGTATAGTGCAGGTAACACGGGCAAGGGCCATGAGAGAATCGTTTTTTTTTAACTCGATTAGCAATTATATAATCTAAAGTAGGTAAATAAATCCTAAACTAAAACTAACCTAATAAGCTGCTACCAGTAGGTAACGTTCCGAAAATGCTGGCTGCCAATGTCGAGTTGTATGGCAATCTTTGTCTTTTTTTTTGCTGTCTAGGCAATCGTTTGACCACAATCTCACCGGATGGAAAGCGATGATGTGGTCGAAGGTGTAGCACGCTTGCCTAGTGCTACATTGTCCTACGTCACACTTGATGTTGTGTCAAGCAGGGTCTGGATGTTTGCTTGTATTCTTACTTTAAGTTTCAAAACAAGCAACGTAAAAAATATATAGAAGTTTTAAAAAAAGACGGAGGACTACACCGCCAAATTGAAAGTCAAGCACCCAAGATAATTATGCCGATCTGCTCGTACGCACGAGCCTCACGCACACACATACACCATGTTATACCGATCGGCCGCCACATCGCAGCAAGATATCGAACTTGTTAGTCGTGTAAATTCTGTCAAGTTCTCACGGAAAATTAAAATAATGCTATCTTATGTGATGAAATGTGTATCACTCACAAAATATTGTTACACAAATTATCCACTCACGCACACATACGCAGCTGCCATTTGCTATGCTTCACTCGTTTCTTTGGCAGTGTAGACCTTCTCGGTGATGATGTGCTTTGAAATTTTATGAATAATTCCAAAGTCTTCTTTTTTCTAATTCATAGATTATATAATTAAATTATATATACATATTATTAAAATATATACATCCTAAAAAAATGTAATACGTAGTTGATTGATTTTTCAATTCACGATTTTTTAACTATACTTATAATAAAACTGTAACAGGTCCAATTCTGTACATTGAAGATATTTAGTAAAAAAAATTTGGAGGCTGTTCCGTTTTCTTTACTGAAGCCTAAAATGTATTTTTTTTTCATTTTTGTCTGTCTGGACACTGGATACTTTTCATCCCGAAAAATTTCCGTTTCCGATAGGGTTTCCGCAAGATAGGGGTTGAAAGTTATTAAAAAGACGAAGAAACTACTAGACGGATTTTTTTGATGCAATTTGATACAGTCATATGTATATCTATACTTATAATAAAGCAATAGGTACGATAAAGGTTGTACAAAGAAGATAAATAAAAAATGCTCTTGGGTGCTTAAAGAAAGGTATTGAACGAGAATATAACATATTTTTATCGTGTTTGTCTGTATGTTCACGCATCACGTAAAAACTACTGGTCCAATTGCAATGCGGTTTGCATTTTTAGATAGCTTAGGGTTTGATTTATAAACTAATGTAATTGGTATCTCAATCCGATGAGTTAAAAGCCTACCTAAAGAAAATACCACGAGTGCGAAGCCGCGGGTACAGCAAATCTTTAAATATTGGTGTACTTACAATAAAGAGTTACCTATCTATACTTGTATCGCCGTATCCTCCTGTACATGCCCATCTCGGTTTGTGACATTTTCATCATGCCTGAGGAGGCATTCTGTAAACAACATACTGAACACGTAAGTGTGGTGTCTAAATACAAACATAAACACCGTCACAAAGAACTAAATGATAGATGTCTTCGTTCCAAACCAACAAAGCTTCACGTCTTCATCCCCATTAAGCAACGAGCATTTCACGGATGATTTATACCCGAGCCTTGCTTTGGGCTGCTTTAGAAACACCTATCCCTGTGAAATTGTAATGTAACAGCGTTGGTACAAACAAGCTTACCGAGACGCGCGATTGGCCATTGGCAATTAATTTGTTACCAGGCAATCCCAATTTCAGGTCAATAGGATTAACTAGTTTAGTCCAAGAAATAAAAGATAGTCATGAAAAAAAAAACAGGTCACCACTATTTCTTTGTAATAAATAAAAAAACCTTACCTAACATTTAGTTGTTTATTTCCTCAACTCTCCCTTTATGTGTTCTATATTCTAATATGGAACGTTAATAAGATCGCCCAGTTCATATATCCGTCCGTCTATCCATCCGTCCCTGTCTGTCACAATAATCTATACTCAATAAGGCCATATTTGGCCATATATTACAAAATAGTCGGCGGTAGAATATTCTTGTCAAACTGATATTCCCTATGCTAAACTAGTTTATTCTAATACGCTTTACTTGAAGTGGTTTGGCCTACGCAAAACTAGTTAGAACTTATATCGGATTTTGAAAAATCAGAGTTAATTTTTCCATCAAACCTGAGCTTCCCTGAAATAAAGCTACCTTACTTTTGACACGTCTCTATTTCCCCCGGTCCAGATATCACACGAAATTCGAAGAAAATTACTTCTAGTATAAATCCAGAAACATTTTTACCTCCTGGTAAAGTTTTTTTTCATCTCCGCCTAAGGAGAAAGCTTATAAAATAGGTTATACAGATCATAAATCGAATTAAAAAATCACTCTTTCGATTTTCTATTTTATTCAAATTGGCAATTTCCACTCTTTACTAAATAAATCAAATAATCCTGGACAAAGAGGATTTTACTGCATGAAAATTCTTTTAGAAACATAATTTGAATTTCGAATAAGTTGTTATTGATATCGAGATCGCGGAATTGAGTCGAGATTCATTAGTTATTCGTCATTATAATTATTATTTATGTGTTTATTTAAGAATTCTCTCGTTACCGCGGTAAAAAACAATAATCGCTGCTATTCTGCCGAAAGCCAAACGAGAATCAGTGTATAAAGTTAGTCATCTAAAGACAGGAACTTGCGTACAATCCTGCAAGTATTTAAAATAACAGCTTTCTGTATTAGAAGTGTGACAGACAGACAGAAAAGATTTAAAAAAAAACTATGGCTTATTTCAAGTAGGTATTCTAGGCCATTTTTTTATTATCTTAATTGTAAAGACTTTTTGGTACTTACAAACCACTTTTTGGCTTGATTATAAGTATAGAAGATAAAAGATTATATCGGTGAATTCGCTGATAGAAATATTTGATGTTAGAGTAGGGCTGCCATCATTTATATTACTGAAACCAGAATAAGATTTCGAAAACCCCGGACATTTGGTCGAAATCAGGATTATTCCTCGGTGGGCTACCGATTTCTTATTCTGGTTTCAGTAATATAAATGATGGCAGCCCTACTCTAACATCAAATATTTCTATCAGCGAATCCACCGATATAATCTTTTATCGTCTGGAGGTTAAAAAATAATAGTTTAAAAAACTAAAAAACACGCTTTATATAGAAAACCAAACTAAAAAATAGAAAATATTTTTTAATATTTTTTAACCATTTGTTCTTATTTACACTATTAAAAAATATTTTCTATTTTTTAGTTTGGTTTTCTATATAAAGCGTGTTTTTTAGTTTTTTTAAACTATTATTTTTTAACCTCCAGACGCGAAAAGAGAGAGAGAGGGAGTTATAAATTTAGGTTGTGTATGTGTGTGTATGTCTGCCTGTAGCATCGCAGCTCTCAAACGAATGGACCGATTTTAATGCGGTTTTTTTCTGTTTGAAAGCTGATGTGATCGAGATGTTTCTTAGCTATAATGGGATCGTAGCTAATTCAATTGTGTCAAATGAGAGGCTGTGTGTGTGTGTGTTTGACTCAAGTTATATACATAACATACGTCATATAGCATAGATAATTAATTACTGGAATAGAATACGAACTAAACTGCCTAGTTGACGAGCGTCCGGGTTTCACCCGGACACTTCCAGAAAATCAGCCGTTCCAAACTAGGACAAATCTGGGGAAACCCGGACGGATGGCAGCCCTATGTTAGAGAATATCACTGGCAGATTGTTCCAGGCGTTTGTCTCATCCTAACAGCTTTTAGCCAATTTTGTCACAAGCCAGGCATTACGAGTATAACCATTATAACAATAATAATTGGCAATGAAACACAACATTTTAAATTAAATTCTGAACGAACATGAAACCGAATACCAGGTTGTAATAATAGTTACAAATTAGCTAATAACTAAGCTAAGCTTATTTAAAGCTACTAAACCAATTTTGATGAAATGTATACAGTACAACACTGGAGGTCTTCTTTCTCAAGTTTTTTTTTTATCTAATTCGGTTCAGAAATCCCAAGATATCAGAGAACTATAAAACAAATGGATTTTCTAATAAATGCTTCTGAACCAATTTTGATGAAGTTTATGTGGGACTACACTGAAAGTATACCCCTTTGAATAAAACAACAACTATCCAAATCGGTTTAGAAATCTTAGAGATTTGAGGAAATATAAAAAAAAAATTGTTTGTTTTCGCAAAGGTACTGAACCATTTTTGATACAATTTGTATGATATTACCTGGAGAGTATACCCTTTCAAACAAAAAAGAGTTTTCAAAATATGTCCGCAATTGACAGAGAAATCGGTGAAAAAAAAAGAACATTCATTCAGTCGAACATATAACTGTCTCCTTTTGTGAAGTCGATTAAAAATAAGTACTTATATTTACTTTACAAATTAGTAAATTTCATTCGTCATCAAACTAAGAAACAGCTTCCAAACTATTATTGCCAATTTTCGAAATATCGATTTGACTCCAGTCACAAACCGAAGGACTATTCGATTCATTCTCGTCTGTTCGATTAGTATTTGCCATTCGATTGACCTCGAATCAGATGAGTGCAGCAAATTGGGTTTTATATGGACACATTGACAGGGTTGCCAATTTTTTTGTGGTGATAGTTTAGATTATAAGTTTATTTGTTCTTATTTGTGTGAGGGTTTAGATTTTATGCCGGCTCTACATTCGTGCGACTAAGCTCTGCGAACAGGCTTAGGCGTATATGTGTGAACCTGAATGTCTGATTGTCATGGATGTTCATGGCACATGTCCTGTAAATGAATTGATCGTTTTACGACTTTTAACTCAATTTGTATGAAGGTTTTTTTAATGTAAAATTTGATTATATTTCTCATTCAACTCAATTTAAAATGCATGTTCTATTCGCCTGTAGGTAATTATTGTGACATTTAACTGTATCCTCAATGGAATGGTGTTTATAATTATTAATCAAATATAAATGAAATAAACAATTACAACTATTAATTAACCGTGCAAAGAAGGACACTTTCGTAGGATGATGTAAATTCGGCATTGTGGGAAGCAGGGGTGACTTCTATTTCTACTAATGAATGACGGTCGGTCCAATAACGAAAAAATATGATGCATTGAAATAGAACATAAATAAATAAATAATAATAATATTTATTGACCGTATAAAAAGATTACAAAAATACATTTGATCAATAGGCTCCCCACTAGGATTCCCTGTCTCGGGGGGTCTTTTTCTCTTGCAAACGTTCCAAGTATATAATAAAAATAATCTTAATTAATAGAAGTAGTTAGTTTTTTTAGTTTAATTTTAATTTATTTAATTATATTTGTCTTCGTGTGTGAGTGCATATTTATTCTGTATTTGAGGGTGCATTTTGTGTGTAAAGGGAGACATGTGACAAAATGGAGGAGGATGTAACTGAATTGCAAGCACCGATGAACTTGATTCGTCCGTTCACGGCACTTGAGATAGAGGTGCGTTTATCTTATGCAGCCGTTTAAAAACACCACGCAGGCCAGGCAAGAAATAACTATTTTAAAGGAAGAAATAACTAGCTGTGCTCCAGCACAGCTAGTTATTAAAATAATCATTTCTTTGGGCTATGATTACCAGGACATAAGATACCATACCTAAAACATCCTTCAGCCATCAAATAGTTTTTTATAGATTGGTCGGCTTCTACATATCGGGCTGAGATACCAAGTACACCAGTTTTTAAGTCTAACCCTAAATTATCTAACAGTGAAAACCAAGTCACATGATAACTCTAGTATTTTGTACGTGATGCTTGAACAGACAAACAGACAGGAGTTAAGTCCTCTAGTTTTTTTGTTAGCTTTATTTAAATATAGAAGATATATATAAATAGATTTCTACTAAATATTAAATTAGTAAAAAGTCATTTTTATTGAACGTTGGACACCATTCCCCCTTCATCCCCTATACTAAAACGGTCGCCATATGGTCAGAGAGGCACAACCAGAGTAGCATATTATACTTTTTTTTTAATAATCTATAAATAATAATATATAAATATTTTGGAACTGCTGCTTATACCTCCAATAAAATGTCTTCTTCTACCATCATTGTGCCCTGAGATTAGCTGTTTTGTTCAAACATCGTGGTGACGTGATTACCCATCTAGACTGCCACTGGCAAAGGTACCGACTACAGTACTGTCAATACATCATAAGCTGTGAAGATTTACAGCTTAAAGTTATGTAGTCTCCCAAACTTTATGAACAGATGTCCAACTACCTAAACTGAGTTACTGGACAGTAGTCTAAGTTTGTCTACTAATTTAATCCTCTCTCGAGTGACGATAACTTGAATTTATAGGTCTCCGGGTGCGTCTTGGATCTATCGACTGTCGAGTTAGTTTGAGATTGATCTAGTTTGATAATTACAAGAGTTAAGTTTGTTTTCAGAGTGAATAACTTTTGTTAACGATAGCTCGTATTCATTGGGACGCTTACTGCTTACTGGAAATTATGTCTTTGAAGCCATTCTCGGCTTGGATCTAGAATTAAGGGGCAGGAGTTTGGGGGGCTTGGGGTGGGGGAGGGTAGAGGGTTTGTGGTGGGGAAGGGTGGGGGAAGTCGAGGGCAACCCCTTGGTAACCCCTCCCCCCCCGGCTTAGTTTATGAGATATTTCAGTTTAAAGTTTATTAAAAAAAACCAATGAAGCAGGTGAAGGAAATGGAGGGCTACCTCCTGGTACCCTTTCCAACTCGCGGAGACGCGTAGATTTTTGTTTATACACCGTCAATAAAATTGTTAAGTAGTAGAATGTGATTTTTCTGCTGCTTTTGCATGAAAGTAATTTGAAGATGTAACATATGGTTTTGTACTGTTATTTATTCTGTGGTATGGTCCCAAAAACTAGGGTAGGTGAGGTTTGAACATGTCTACACAGCGCGCAAGCCGAGCGAGCGAAGCGAGCGTGCCGCGGTAGCAGCCGGCAACCGCCAAAGTCAACTTACAATTTTGAACAAACTGTGTTACGGCTGACCTATTTGCGGGGAGGGAGGTGGGGTTGAGGATACCAGGGGGTAACCCTCCACTTGTCTCGCCCTCTTCACTTGTCCCGCCCCCTCCGCCGACCCCGCCCCCCTCCCAAATCCTTGTTTTTTTTCTAAACTTTAAACTGAAATATCTCATAAACTAGTCTCCGCGGGGGGGGGGGGGGGGGGGGGGGGGGGTACCAGGGGGTAGCACCTTCTCTCCCCTCCCCCCCACCCCAACCCCTCCCCCCAACTCCTGCCCCTCGATTATAGATCAATCCCCCATTCTCTGTTTTACTAATATTTACTTAAGCTGCCTGAAAATATTCTCTGAGGGGCGAGCGCAGTGTGGTAGAACTTTGGTGATAATAACTGTGCGTGGCAGATCTTAAAGTTTAAATCTAACGATACCGGGTTTGGCCCTAGGCTCCGCACCAATGAGCTTTCTAAGATATGTCACAGAATAAATAATAGTAGGTAAATTACTTATGTGCGGTTTTCTCCATCGCCGGAGCTTTTTAGGGCACGTTAAGCTGTCGGTCCTGGCTCTTATTGATTAATGGCAATCGTCTGACCATCTCTGACACCAGAGGCCAGCACTACCTCATACGACAAGCAGAATAATTTCCCTTGTAAATAATTTCTTGGTAGCTTTGTTGTTTGTTTTATGTGTTCGTGAATGTATATATTGTTGTGCTAGAATATTAACAATTGACACACCTACTATAATTAAAATTGGAGACAGACTGTGAGAATGGTCCACAAATTTAAAATCGCTCAGCGAGCTATGGAGCGGGCTATTATCGGGATTTCTCTAAGGGGTCGCATCCATGACGGGGTGATACGGCAGAGAACGATAGTCACCGACATAGCTCATAGAATTAACAAACAAAGAGGCAATGGGCTGGTCACATATGTCGAAGAACCGATAGCCAATGGGGCAGTCGAGTTCTTGAATGGAGACTGTGTATAGGCAAAAAGCTTAGGACGCCCTCCGGCTAATTGAAGCGATGACTTACGCAAAGAAGCTGGTAGTAATTACACGAGGAGAGCCGAAGATCGGGCTTAGTGGCACGCATTAGGAGAGGCCTTTGTCCAGCAGTGGACTAATGCACGCTGTTGATGATGATGATGATGAATTAGAAAAGTGATCCAGGATAATAAATATTAGTAGGTACTTATGTGGGCAGGTAGCTAGGTGGGTAGGTGGCTTTTAATCAGGCGGAACATTGACAGTGGTTTGGTCCTCCTGTCAGACAGGTGGACAAAAATAATTACAGAGTGGTATCCTCAGGATAAAAGAGGTCAGCCGACAGACCACCAGCCAATTGGGCTAACGATATCATCCGCAAACTGGATCAGACTAAGTCTCCATTTCTGACCATTCTATGCGGATGATGAAACGCACAAGACGACACAAATCGTCTCAAAAAATTAGGCTCTCATACTGTTGATCGATTATTGGATTGAGCGACGAGACGAGCAAGTCGCTCTCCTGATGGTAAGCATTACGCCTGCCTAAAACAATATTACAGTGCCACCCAGAAGTTTAGTTGCGAAATCTTGCGCGTCACTGTATTGCGCTGTTCACCTTGAGACAATGGTTTATAAGTCTCATTGCCCAGTAATTTCGCTGGAAACATTGCGCTTCAAACTGAAACACAAAAATCTTTGCACACTACTGTTTGAGGTTGAATATCTGATAAAGTTGCGGTTCATTTCCAGGCGAACTCATGTATAAGAGGCCTACTATATTATGTTATTGTTGCAACTTTAAAATAAGAAAGATTTCACAATAATGACACTAAATGACCATTTATCAGTCTATATTTTACAAATCTCCAACAATATTTTCACATACAACGGCGCGCGATTCAATATTTACATAATTGTGCACTCGCACTATTTTTTCATTTCCCTTGAAACGACGGAATTATGCTGTTATGCTTTTGTGGATGTGTAATCTTTGTTTTAGATGTATACGTTCCATTTATGCATTCGTACAAAAATTATTAAAATAAGCACAAACAGCATTTGTGCGCGAAGCGGGCCCCATTTATAAAATTTTATTTTGGAATATTCTATCGCGCTGCTATGCTGAAATTTAATTGCCTAATTCGGTCAAGCCCATAGTGCTTCGAGAAAACATACGAGAATATCGAGAAGGTATCAAGTATACAACAATTCAAAGCAGTGTAAGATAAGAAAGCTGAAGACGTAGCAGGCAGGTCATATTTGCTGTAGAACCGATAAAGTTGTAGTGGATGCGTTCTTGAGAAGAAACAGCTCTGGCTTTTTTTTTTTTTTTTTATATAGTTATATTATGTTCTGTGAGACAGCTACTGCCAAAAGTGGTCTAAAACGCCCATGGGCTTGGTTCAGCTTCAATCAGTCCACTACAGCTGTAGTGGACTGATTGAAGCTGAAGCTTTGAAATATCGTGTAGTTGCACGACCATTCTATATGTTCTTGCTTTTTTGTCTTTCTAGAAATTAAATCCAGGACCTGCACCGTTGTTACTGTGCTATTGCACATTTTAATTTTCCATTTCTATGAGCACAGTCCATATAATCTGTTCTGTGGTAATAATCAGTTTTGCTGACTGTGCTACCTAGGTACTGCGAGGGCAACCACCATAAAAAGTTTAGAAATTATTTATTCAAAATACAATGAAAACCGCATCCAATCCTTTATGTATCGGTAGTTTCGGAAGTTTGGTATCTCTAAAAAATATTCATCAAAAAGTCGATATCCTACTTACTCCCCACCCCTCAGCATCAGCAGCAGACCAGCATCCAGCCTAATCCTCGATTTAATGCAGCCGACTCATTGTGCGTCCTGGTCTCGATAACCATAGGCTCATTAGCGATGGCAGCACACACTTCACCGCATCTCATACCTGGAACATCGCCTGGCCAGCTCTCTCCAGCGTATACACCTTGAACCAGCGCTCCAGCTCATCGCACACAGTCTCTGGCTCAGTCCTGAATACCTGAATCCCGTCTCGGTCACTATAGACCACCAGGGATTACGTCGCTACACCCGACTCAACGTGGATGGCCTCGACTCACGGTAGACCACTCTAGCAACAAGACGCCCTGTCGGTCCCGACTCACCGTGGACCATCAGAGTCAACCATAATCAGTCTCAACTCACCGTAGACTTCGATCACCACTGGCACTTGTAAGCATCCAACGCAGCTGCAGCTCATAATATCGACCTACGGTCTAGAAGGGGAGAGATGTGGCGACCTCAACCACCACATTGTTATCAGCGCCACCTAGTCCAGTATTATGCGAACTACACAGAACGCCCATAGATGGCACAAGCATCAAGTTCAGGCAGGCTAAGTGAAATTCTCGCCGCGCATTAGAATGTATAGAATTTCCAACAAGGAACTGTCGGACAGCTGTCCCCGGGCCAACAACACCTGGCTCGGTCGTAAGTACTTCCCGTAATGGAGGAAAAGAAAAGAAAAGAAAAGAAAAATACATTTATTAAACACACACAAAAATAAAAGATACAAATAATTAGAAAAATTAAGTAGGAACAATAGAAAAGGAAAACAAAGAAAAGGTAAAAGTAGATAATTAAAGTGGTGATGAATGGGCCTTAACTCAGCATTAGGCTGTTTGCCGAAGGCACGCAGCGCTGGTTTTCAGCTAAAGCCCAGAGGGAGCGGAAAAAATAAACATAAGAGTATAAAAAATGAAATTAAATATGAATACATTTATAAAAATATATATAGATATATAAATATATATATATATATATAATAATAATAATAATTACATATAAGTAATTTAAATAAACATAGATAAATAAATAAAAAAGTATATATAAAATATAGCAACGACAAAGGAATAAAATAATGTAGTCTCTGAATGGTGTCAAATAATAGACGAAGAAAGTGTCGTCAAAATTGCGTAAGAGTAACCGCTGACTATTAAGAATACCACGCACTTGGGTAGCAGCGAAATAACCTCTACTATTACGTGCAACTAATAAGTGAGAAGAAATGAATTTCAAGGAAAAATAATAATAATAATAATAATAAGTATATATATCACAAAAACGATATGTCTATATTAATATTGCCATGCTGCCTCTGCTCATCAATTAAATATTGCCTGAGTTTACGCCTAAAAGAGTATAAATTTCTTAGCCCCCGGATTGGTGGCGGCAGATTATTCCAACACTTTGTCGCAGCATAGCGGAAGCAACCTTTGAAAGACGTAGTACGATTGACAACTGTTGAGAGCCATGCCTACTAGAATATTTCTTGCTATCAGATAACCACTTTATCTTGTCGTACAAATATGAGGGATCCTGGTAACTTACGACACCAAAAAGCAGGCATGCCAGGTGAAACTTGCGACGAGACTTCATTTTCAAAATGTAATGCCGATTTAAAAAAGGAGTAACGTGGCTTCGCGGTGGTATTGAAAAACAAAATCTCGCACAGGCGTTCTGTACACGCTGAATTAAACGCTCAGTTCGTGAGAGCAGACGGGGACCATACACTGTGTCAGCATAATTCAACTTGGACAGCACGAGGGATTCGACAAGTTGTATGCGAAGTTCTTCAGAGAGGTATGGTCTTAGCTTGTATATTGTCTTAAGCCTATAGAAACAATTTTGGACGGATTCAGCTATATGATTTTCGAACCTTAGTTCAGCATCAACATTCAAACCCAGGTTACGCGCCTCATAGACCCGATCTATTTTTTCACCCATCAGTGATAAGTAAACGTTCGTTGATAATGAGGAGCTTCAACAGTGGATACCTAATACCTATACCTATCCACTCCTACAAGTTTACCTCCACAGTTCCTTCCATAGTACTCAAACGATAAAATACGCTAGATTAAAGCTTTGAAGGATTTGCCCGCCAAGCAGTCACACTCGTTTTGAGTAAGGACTGTTTTATGAGCTTAGCTTTCGGTTTCTTGATTAAATCTGACCTTTAATCACGGTCTTTTTGACCTTCGTAATAAGGGTTAATATGCAGCTTTAAACTAGAAAGGCAATGAATAACTATTATGCACAGTGAAAGTGAGGTAAAATGGTAGAACCATTTTATTTAAGGACGAAATAAATCCATGGAAATGTAACAAAATCTTATTAACTGTTGTAAAGGATGAATTGAACCTATAGTAGGTATGCACGATTACGGCAAAGAGAAAAGTATAGATAGTGTTATACTTAGCAAGTTTTGCTTTGTATAAACCTATTACTTTTAAGAGTATATATTTAAAATAGCGTGTCTTACACTTGATTATTGTGTACTAACACGTACCAGTTTGTCCAACTTCAAAAACAGAAAAAATAATTATTAAAAATTGGACGGGATTCGAAGCCGCAACCGCGACCATCCATCCATCCATGTTGTTTTTCTGATCTGTTTTTCTTTTATATTCTTTTGTCACTTGAATTCTAAAATATCATCATTCACTCCTCAACTTTATAGCGTAATCAGTATTGATCTACACTTTTAATTAATCAAGCATGATTCTCCGAAAACACACATTTAATTCCGAAAACACTACACTAATTCTCTCCCTGAACACGATTTTAACGCCCAAAATACACTCATTGACTCCCAAAACATGCTCGCTCACTCCTTAAACATGTTCAGTAACTTCAAAATCACACTAATTGATGTTATCTGTCCGAACCAACTGAGCTACTGTACAAACAAGTACGAGTACTACATGGAGATCGTGCGCCATTTAATTATAGACTAGTTGTGCCCGCAGCTTTGCCCACGTGGTTAGTAACCTATGTGTTATTCTATGACCAAATGTACCTATAGAGTACAATATACTACACTGGGCTGCAAAGAAAGCGGGCCGTTTATAAAAAATGCGATAACTTTTAAAATATTTGAGCAATCCTTTTAAAATAACAACTGAATTAAAGTTTATTTCATCCTTACCAATATATAAAATAGCTGATACCGCAGAGCCTCAAGACGAAACTTTATATTCAGTGCGTGTTGCCAGTGATGGCATACGGCACTGAGACGTGGTCGCTTACTATTGGTCTTATACACAAGCTCAGAGTTGCGCAGCGTGCAATGGAGAGAACTATGCTCGGTGTTTCACTACGTGATAGAATCCGAAATGAGGAAATCAGTAGAAGAACGAAGGTTACCAACATAGCTCTCAGAGTTTGCAAGTTGTGTCGTGTGGGGAGACCCCCCACACGATGGACCGACGACATTGTAGCCATCGCAGGAAGTCGGTGGATGGAGGTGGCACAAGATCGCTTATCATGGCGCTCTTTGGGGGAGGCCTATGTTCAGCAGTGGACTTCTAAAGGCTGACATGATGATGATGAATATATAAAAGTGAAACGTCTGTTTGTTTGTTTGGGGAGCTTTCACGCGATAACGGCTGGACGGGCTTTGATGAAATTTGGAATGGAGATAGCTTATACCTGGAATAAAACATAAGATACTGTTTATCCCGGAAAATTGTAAGTTTCCACGGGATAACTGGAAAAAAAAATATTACTCGCCGTAAGAAACGGTTTCCATGGTAACGAAATAACATGTATGTTAAAAAATATCAAAAGCTTGGTGCTATACTTTCTATGTTTGCATTGGTTTTTAATATCCTAAAAAACTGTAATTGTATTAAAACCAAAATAATGATTGTATTAAAACAAGTACACAAAAACAATAAAGTTTATTTTTATAATTTAGCATCGGCTCAGATATCTGGTGGAAAGCATGCCAAACCGCTAACATAACAGCTCGTGGTGGCAATACAAAATACTTAAATGTGTGAAAGTTGCTTATATAACACATTTTTCAAAATCTAGTGAATAATTGCCATTTTTATGCATTTTTACTTAACCTACTTTTATTCAAAATAAACTTCATAGTCTTGAACTTTATTTATTCATACTTTTATTTTAGCACTAGCTGATGCCTGCGGCTTTGCATGCGTTGTCATTTCTCCAGGTTAAAAGTACTCTATGTGCTATACCAGGTCCTAAATTACCAATATAACAACATTTGATCAAACTTTCTTCAGCCGTCAAAAACATTTTTATCGATTGCTCGGCTTCTACTTACTCATTCTAGTGTCTGGGCTGCTGTTCACCGCGCACACCATGCGCTCCCAGGCCCCGCCCATGAAGGGGGCTCCGGGAGGGATGAAGAGCCAGCTGATCGTCCTCTTCGATGCTTCGTCTTCTGTCGCCCTGTCCAGCGCCCGTCGTAGTTCTTTGTCGGCTAACCGCAGGTTCGAGCCATTGTCAGACCAGATTTCAGTTGGCGTACCACGGCGAGCAATCATGCGTCGGAGGGCCATGATCGCGGAGTCGGTGCTGAGGGATGCTGCTGGTTCCAGGTGCACTCCGCGCGTCGTGAGGCACGTGAAGATGGCGACATAATACTTCTGCGTGTTTCTGCCGGTAGAGACGAGGTAGGGCCCGAAGTAGTCCAGTCCCACGAAGGAGAACGGGAGCTGATGGTGCGCCAGTCGGCACGCCGGGTGATCGCCCGTGGATGGTCGCAGAGGGACGTCTTTTCGGATGCGACATGGCAGGCAGCGGTGGAGGACCATTTTGGTCACAGGTCGCAGACGAAGTATCCAGTATGACTGTCAGCACTCGCTGATGGTGGTTTCGGCTCCGGCGTGATGCATACGTCGTGTCGATTTCCATCTAGTATGGGCGGTGACGTCTCTATGTTGTCGGCTTCCCTTATGTTTTCGATGCGACTGTTTAGCCGCAGTATTCCTCTCTATAAGTAACGGATAGCTTGTGAAGTCTGCTGGCGTGTGCTATCTCTTTCCCGCATCGTAAAGCTTCTGCGTCGTCTTTGAAGGCCTCTTCTTGACTTAGACGCCAGATAAGTGTTTCGGCGCGGCGCTGTGTTTCGGCATCTATCTCGATGTAGCGCGGCGTTAGTGTCGCTTCCTGTGTCATACCCGGCGATGTCTTCGCTGTCGTTTTATTATTATTCCTTTCCCACGTCGGATCGGATAGCGGGTTTTTCTTCGTTCGTTTCTAGTGGGTGCGCTCGCGGGTTCGTCGGCATAGGTTAATGAACTGGAGTACCCGCGATGTGGCGCGTAGGTATCGCTCCCATTTTGAGAAGCGTTCCGGCTTCAGTTTAGCTTCGCCAAGCGTGTTCGTTGTCTCGGCGAGGGCGGGACATTTTTCTTCTTTGGTGTCTTCTACGAGGGGCGGTGTCCGCGCGACGGGCCATAGACTCTCAGGTTGACATAGAAAGTCTGGGCCGGTGAACCACCTATGTCGCTGGTTGAAGTCGGGCGGTACGTCTCTGGTCACGTCGTCAGCGACGTTGAGCTTGGTAGGTACCCAACGCCACTCTGTGAGTGCGCTATTTTCCTCCACGGCGGCGATGCGATGTGCTACGAACGGGCGATATGAACGTGACCCAGTTCGGAGCCAACTTAGGACGGTGGCGCTGTCAGTCCAGAACACTCTGGAGTCGGGTTTTACGGTCGTGTTCTTTGGTGACTGCTGCGGCCATACGACTCCCCATCACAGCGGCTTGAAGTTCGAGGCGTGGTATCGAAGTGAGTTTCAACGGTGCTACTCGTGCTTTCGCTAGTACGAGCGAAGTCTGTACTCGTCCGTCCGGCGTCTGTGTCGGGTCCAGCCGCCACAAGTATCTGAATGCATCGCGATCTTATTCTCTGACGCCGACTTGCATGGACATCTCGGCGATGTCCGCCGAGACAGCGATAGCGTGCTGTCTGAATCGCATCAGTACTCCCGGCAGCGACTGTAGTAGGTCCAGCCCGGTGAGTAGATGGTCATTCAGGCTCTGACCTCTTGTCTTGGCGGCTGCGTCGTGTACGATGCCCAGTTTTCCGGGTTTCATCGGGTTCTTAACTCCGAAGTGCGGCGGGTACCAGGTCTTGCCCTCGGTACTGGTAGGAGGCGCAATCTAGGCGTATCCTTTTATCACCAGCGCTGTCATCTGCTGCTGATATTGCTGCTTCTCTTGAGGGTTCTTGGCTAGCTTCCGCTCGACCGATGTGAGGCGGGTCAAAGCTGCGTCGTAACTTTTTGGCATTTTCCTGTATTCAGTTTTGACTTCTCGCTGCGGTGTTCCGTGGTGATGTAGGAGTTCATGGTGGGTGTATCCCGTCGATGTCGCATCTATTTGTCTTGCAGCGATGTTCCTTATTTCGGAAGCGTAGGCAGCGGAAGCATAGTTTGGAGCGCTTCGCCATGTCCCAGCGGTCGTTGGCGGTCGCCCTTTTGAAGTCTGCGCAATCGGGCGGGTTGTGGCCCGGATTGCGACATGTCGCGCAGTTCTTCTCGGTTTTGGTCTGCTTCACGTACGCCCTCTGGTTGGTTGTTTGTCTGCGCCGGCTGTTGAACTCCTCTCTTCCCTCAGGCTCGGGTTGTGCATAGGGGCTGCACAGGTTGGCTTCGCGTTGGAGGAAGCGAGCCATCTTGAGTAGGTCAGGTTCGCCCGCCGGTTGAGAGGCGGAAAACTCGAACCATCGGTGGCGTAGAGTCGGGGGCAGCTTCTCAGATGCTCAGTACAGTCGGTCGAGGGCCTTCAGTGCCGCGACGATGTTAGACACTTCGTTAGCGAATATGCAAATGTCTCTCGGTGTGTCGGCTAGTCTGGGCAGGGCACGTAACTTCTCCAATTCCGTCGCTGCGATGGCTTCTGGCCTTCCGAAGCGTGCTTCTAGTGTGCGCATTATCTCCGTGGGCTCGGTGTAGTGTATTAGGAGGTTCTCCACCGCTTCTCGCGCTCTTCCTTTGAGGTTGCGACGGAGCCTGGCCGTGTTCTCCGTGGCGCTGAAGCTGTCTGCCGATTCGTTGAAGGCGGCTTTGATCGATAGCCATTCCTGATGTGACCCGTTGTAGATGGGAAAGGAGGGCCCCGTGAGGGGGGGGGCTGCGGCGCTCCCGGTGTCTGAGGGAGGGGGGTATGAATGCACCCGTGTCTCCCTCGATTCTCTCGGCGGCTGGGCGGGAGGATGACGCGGCCGTCAGTGGCGCGCCCTGCGTCACTCCCGCCGGTTGCAGCGTCGTTGTCTCAAATTCGGGCGACAGCCGAAATTGGCTTCCCGGCGTGAAGCTCTCGCAGTGTCGGAGCGTGTCAGCACCATGGCGTCACTTGTCTTCAATAGATCCGGATCTGTAGGACCAATGTTCCTGAGCGCCACCGCTCGGCCAGCCACCAGTCGATTAGTGGACTGTATAGCTGAGGCAGAAGTCGGAAAGTGACCGACCGTGGTCGATGGCGCTCGTCTGGTCGATGGAACGGGCACTGGGTTGATGAAAAAAAGTCGCCTTGGTTTAGGGTTCCGACCCTGGGTTGTTCATGACTGGAGAGGTCTTGAGAGCGAGCTCTAGTAGAGATGTTTACTCGACGGTTTTTTTTTTTTTTTTTTTTTAGGAAGTACTAATGCTGTTGGCCTTATGTCTACAGCTTGAACCGGGCTTGTGGACGGGCGCTAACAAGCACTCCGCCGCATTGCGTGACGCAGAAGGCGCACGCCAAAGTTAAATTTTTGACGACCCGCACGAGGGTACCCAGGGGGTACGGCCCTCGGCTTGGACGGCCGTCTGATTACGGGGGTAACGAACTAAACACCGCTGGATCGCTACCGTTAAGTAGTGATCGAGGGGGCCCTGAACAATGGCTAGGTGCCCTTTATTGACTTTTATAACTGACAGCCGATTCGTAATACACCTTCGAGAAGAATCGGCAAGAAACTCGAAGGCGAATAATATCTGACTATTGTTATGGGACCTTCGACCTCGTCGGCGAGGTCGGTGTCTGTGTCTAAGTGTGTTAATATCCCCTGGCGGGTTGCCAGGGGTGGTCGGATTGGGCGAGGCCATCGCTGCCAGTACTTTGACTGCGATGGCGTCGTCCGGATCGTCCAGGACATCACGGGGACGTCTACGGAGGGCAATACTGTCTGTCGTATAGTCGGAGGCTTTTACTACGAGCGGGTTGGGGTGATGGGGCGTCGCATCAAAGTAGTGGCGAGAGGCATCTTTGAATTGACTGATCGAGGGAAGCTCGATATCGCGCTGCAGGTCGGCGTTCCTCTGATACCAGGGAGCGCCTACTGCATTTCGAAGGAATTTATTTTGAACTCTCTGGAGCGGTTCCAGGATTGACGGAGGGGCGTGCGCGTATGCTAGGGACGCGTAAGTCATGACGGGGCGGATGCAGGCTTTATAAAGTGTCATCTTATTTCTAAGGGACATTTTACTCCGCTTGCCTAAGAGGTGGTAAAGGCGGCATTGGAAGAAGGACGCCCTGTCACGGACTACTTTGACGTGTTTGTCGAATCTCAGTCGATAATCAAGGGTAACTCCTAGGTACTTGGTTTGTTTCGCCCATGGGATGGGTTGGTCGAACATCGTAAGGCGCCTGGATGGAAGGTAACGCTCGATGTCCTCAGTAAAGCGCATTGCTACGCTTTTCTCAGGGTTCACCAAGATGCGCCACCTTCGGAACCACTCTCCGAGGGCGACAAGCGCCCGTTGGATGCGGTTCCGAAGATGGGTTGGCTTCCATCCGGTCGCATAGATCGCGGTATCGTCGGCGAAGAGGGAGATCTCAACGTTAGGAGGGCGCGGAAAATCGCTAGTGTACAGTGAGAACAGAAGCGGGGAAAGCGCGGAGCCCTGAGGGACTCCGGCTCTGATTTGACTCCCTCGACACGATAGCGAAAGCTGCGGCTCTTGAGGTAGTCCTGTACTATGAGCACAAGACGATCTGGCAATCCGAGCTGATACAATTTGTATATTAGCCCGGCGTGCCAGACTTTGTCAAAAGCCTTAGCAACGTCTAGGAAGACGGCTATCGGTGGTTTGGGGTTTCGGATATCTGTTGAAGCTAGCGAGAATGTGCTCCGTGATGCGGTGCACCTGTTGGAGGCAAGAGTGTTTGGCTCTAAAGCCAAACTGTTCATCTGGAATGAGATTTTTTGAGTTTACAATGAACCAGAGTCGACTCAGAATGAGTCGCTCGTAGATCTTCCCCAGAGAGCTGACTGATTGGACGGTAGCTAGTGGGTATGGTAGATTTCTTGCCTGGTTTGTGAATGCCGATGACGTCGGCACTCTTCCAGGCGTCGGGGAACGAGTGATTGTTCATAGCGGCATTGTAGATGCTGACTAGGAGGTAAACTAATGGGACAAAGAGAAAATATATGTGCTCGTCGTCGAGAATCTTCGTGAACCGACGGTGGTCGTCCGAGGTCGGCACCTGGACTTTAATACCTTGAGAGGTGTTTTGCGTGGAGGTGAAATTTATCCTTTTAGCGGTATGGATACGGGAAACTTGGTCCCACTTGGCCTTGTCTTTGATAAAGAACGGGGGTGGGGGTTTGGTAGACACCCAACCGGTAGCTGCCTGAGGGGCAGCTCTGGTTGGAGGAGCGGGCTGGGAAGATAGGCACGCGGCCTTTGCAGGATTTGACTGTGGGCTGGAGGGTACGTCCTCGCGGGGGCGCTTACACCGCATGGATTGTTCGACCTCCATCGAGCTGTCGGAGGCTTGAACAGTGGGTTTTTGGGGACTCGCGGGGGGAGTCGATTTTTTCGGTTGTCTTTCGCGGACTACGAAGCGCGAGCGATCGCGGGTGGGTTTCGACCTGATGTCGACGGATGCAGCGCGGTTATGGAGGTGGGGGTCGCGGAGGTCGCGGAGGTCGCGGGGTTCGCGGGATTCGCGGGGTTCGCGGGGGGTACGGAGCCCGGTGGTATCGCGGGATGTTTCGGAAACGGACGCGGTTTTGGGGGCTTTGGTCCCCTTCGGCGAGCTGGGGCGAGCGGGTAAGCTGGGCGCGATTTTGGTAGGGGCGGCTTTGGCGATCGCGTAAAGCTTTTGGACGTCCGCGGGTTGGGTGTAACCGAGGCTGAAGGCATACTCAGTTATAAAGTCGGGGTTGTCGGTCAGTGCCCGGGAGAAGAAGTCTCCGCAGGCGGCCAGAAGGGCGTCACGGTCACCCATGGTAGGTGCTAGGGGGAATACGACCCGGGGGTAAACCGGGAAGTGCGTGTGATAAGCCTGGTCCCCTCCGTCGGGATAGACAGAGGGGGTGTCCCTATAGTGTGTCCCTAGTGTGCCCTCTGCCGATCTTATTGTGCAGAGGGATGTGTGCTTTCCTAGCGACCGAGGAAAGGTGACCGGCAAGCCGGAGGTACCACCCCAAACAAATCGCTAGTGGGAGGTGGGAGATAAGTGGGTACTCTCTAGTGCTCTACACAAGGAGAATGACTTCCCACGCCCAGCCAAATTCTTGTTTCCCCCTGGAAGAAGAGTGGAAACAAGCGCTTTGGGTCAGCGCCCAACCGATCCTCGAGTTGGACCACGAAACTGTGGATTTAATTTGCGACTAGAAGAGTCCAAAGTGAATTTTAGTTTTTGACCAAAGGAATGAATTTGGTTTTTGTTACCGAGATGACTCCTCCGGCTGCCGAGACAAGGCACCATTCTGAAAAGAACGTTTGTCTCAGCGAACCGTCTGGCTTACCGAGACTTAGACGCTCCGTAAGGAACGAATGTCTCGACAGGCCGTCGGGTTGGATTGCTTCCCGCTAGACACGAGTGCCTATGCGGGGAAGCGGGCTGCGGACAGCTGCGGGTGAGGCGCAGCTTGTAGACCGGAGACACAGAAGGCAGCAGGCGACCGCACAGTTCGACGGCGCAAAGCGGAATATGAATTTCGGGCTAAATCGTTCCTATATTTATACGGTTGATTCGCGCTGTCGTCTTGCGGCGGTCGGCAGCAACGCGGGCGGTGGGAGGGGCAAGCGGTGTCTCTCGCTCGCACGTCGCTCCCTCTCTGTCTATATAGTCCTATTTTAGCCTTTCTAATTCTTAGTGTTTTTGTTGTTTAATACCTATATCTTGTTCCTACCTACCTATTTCTCGCTCTCATAGACCCTACCAATCAAAACACAATCCCAAATCGGCTTTATTACGTGTAGGCAAACTTAAAAAACATATGTACAAACTATAGCTAAACTTAATCTACTTAATCTATTTAACGTATATTATAATATTAAAACATTATGTAGTAGTGTCGTCGCCAACAGTATTTATTTGTCATATTTGACTATAGCTAATATCTTCATGCTAATATGATGTTCTGCCCTCTGCCCCGACGTGGGCCTTATGAATCAAAGAAGAAGAAAAAATTCGTGTATTTGATTTGATTTTAGAAAATACACGTTTTTCTCTTTTCTGGCCAGTGTCGCCAAGAAATGATGTGTACAATAAAAGGTTTTCACTATCCAACAGCGAAAACCGCATTTCAATCGGTCGAGATTTTAATTAATGCGCGAACATAAAAACAGATACCATTTAAAAAAAAATATTTTTGTTCAGTAGCCTATTTTAGGTAACTCAGACATTTTTGATGTGTAAACATTTAATGCCGCGGTACGGGGGTAATGCCGACTATTGGCATGACAATCGAGCGATCTGGCGAGCGGTGACGTGGAGAGGCAGGATGTGGAGGGGGGAAGGGGCGGTCCTTATTAGTACGATAGCCACGTCACCACCCATAACAATAATTATCCAATGAGAAAATTTTCCAATTCTACTTTTTAATGCAAAATGTAAACACTTCAATGGGAATTGAACTCCGGGTATTTCATTCCCGTCCGAGCGGTCTTCCGCTAAGCCAACCAGACTTACGGTATTATGATGAAAAGTTAGTATAGATCAGATGAAAAGTTTCTGATTCACAGTTGACTAATGAGAGCGCTCGGTGCAAAATGTTGCTTGTTGTTTTACTTTAATCTTACTAATATGAAGCGGAATGAATTCTGTGCTACACATCTGATGTTTACACATCTGCCAAACGTCCCGCAACGACAAATTATCTTCGTTGTGATTACTTTTTGTACAGTATGTAACTGTTATCGACATCTAGGTACTGTTAAAATAGATATCAGATTGGGATCCCGTCCGGTAATCCAAATATTTTTTCTTTACTAAAATTATACAATATACTTATTCTAATGTTTAGCTATGCAGAAGTTTCGCTGAAACAAAAAATACAATCGTAAAATTAAAGTACAAATCAAAATAAAATCAAATTTATTTGCAATAAACATAATGTAAAAAATAATACAGGTATGTTCGGCCTTGATTCAAGGCATGCAAATATTCAAGTAAAATACTATTATAAAACTACTACAAAACAGTGTAGGTATTACAAATTCAAAACAATGTCATTAACATCAGTTAAATTATTTACAATGTCAGTACGAGGTCAAGTGTCAAATAGAGATTCGAAAAGTCTATATCAGAATAATTATTAATACTTTGTCATTAAATTCTCTTTGTGAAGGTCAATTTGTATTAAGGAGTATACAGTAAAAAATATATTTTGTTTCTCAGCTGGCTTTCCCGTCCATCCTGATTGGTTCAAAAGAAATGAGGGTGCTTTTTCACAAATATGGAAACATTCTTAATTCTTAATGGAAGAGGCAGAATGTTTTGTTCCTTAACTATAGGTTTGCATAATTCATAATACTTATTAAGTTTTTCCTTATCTTATATTTCCAGAGAATAGCAGGCGTATCCGAAAATGGTCGTCTCTCAGTATGCACGGTAGACCGGAAGGCCAGCATAGTTTCTTCGCTCTACCAGGACATATCTCCGACCAAACCGAGGGGCAACATCAGCCCAGCTCCGTCCCAGCACAGCTTTGCTGAAGAAGGTCTTATAGGACCACCTAAGGTAAATTATTTCATTACAGGCTGTGCCTGCGTGGTCTCGGATAAAAGTACCTCCAAAGTACAATATATCTAATATCGTTAGTTTTTTATCGATTGCTCAGCTTCTTAACTGTATCGAGGTTTATTTATTTATTTATTTATTTAATTGTTTTGCACAAAAATTGTGTACACGGAAGGACTTAATGCTAAACAGAATTATCTACTAGTCATCCAGGTCGTGAAAGAAGTGTGTCTTAGTTAATAAGATATTAAGTCCAATTTTAAGCTCAGTGAAAGCCACATTTCAATCGCACCAGTTGTTTTTTACTTGATGCGCGAACAAAAACGCAGAAAGGCATGATTAAAAAAACATTCAGGTGTATCATGAGATGAGATATTAAAGATGTCGAGACTGAACATAGCGGAACGTGAAAAACAATCCTACAGATTTTTATACCACTTTATTATCGAAGCGTTGATTGCACTTGGTTGTGCGGTCAGTCTCTAATACGCAGAGGGTGGGTTTAAAACCAAATAACTGCAAAATGAGCTTTTGGTGAAGAATAACAGCGGAACACAACTTTGGTGATAATATACACAGTATCCGCCTGGAGCTAGCTAGTTGGTAGCTATATCACTCTCAAGGAAAAAGACTGTCGCCAAGCTCCTTTTGAGGTATTTTGGCAGTAGGCCGTAAGCGTGGTTATCACCTTTGATACATCAAGATAGTGGGCAAGCGCAGCCTGATGTACTTGTTTGTTTGCATGCTTGTCGTAAGAGTAGTGCTGGCCTCGGGGTTAGAGTATGTTAAACCGCCCAAGGGCCTCTGGCATGCCATAACGTCTGCTATTAATCAATTACAATTGGACCAACACCTTAACGAGCTCTCCAAAGAACAGTGCGATGGAAATTAGCACATAATCTAGAAAAGTCGTTGGTTTAGGATTTAATCTGGTATTGTGGGATTTTAACATGCCTAATGTACCCGACCACACGTAATAGTAAGACAAAGGTAGGGAGATGACTGTGTACTACCATCGATCCCTAAGAAACAAAAATAAACTGTGTGATTAGACGAGATAACCTTTATATAATGGTATGCGCCACGCCTCCTGCTCGTAACTTGTATTGCACTACTGCTAGTGTTTTTGGATAGCAAAGTCTTGCCATAAGGGACTTATTTATATCTTCGTCCTAAATTTAATTAATGACACCACCGAATTCTTCTAATTACAGGTGCTCAGATCTGAATCCGTGAGGAAAAATGAGGTGAACAGGTCTGAGTCGATGAGGACAGATGTGCTGAGGTCTGACTCGATCAGGAATAACGAAGTGCTGAGATCTGAGTCAGTCAGAACCGCTCCTCCAGGAGGTGAGCCCATAGTTTTATTTAAGAAATATAATATTTTTGTGTTATTCAATGTTAGAACATTCAAAATAGTAAGACATCTTTTACTCCTTTTTACTTTAACTGCTCTGCTAGTTGTTCAGGTCATGCTTTAACATTTTTGGCCCAGTCTCATTTTAACTCTTATTGTTATTGGTTTACCTATTGCTTTCAGACTTGTAAGTTGTGAAGAAATATGTGTGGCCTCGTTACTCAATCATTTTTATGCTTCCTGCAACAAAAATCTAGAAGTGTCAAATTACTGACGTAGTTTCCACTTCGAGTAGAAGATTACCCAAAGACCTTCACTTCTAGAACTCTTTTACTTACTAAGACATAGCCTTTAGTTGCATTAGAATCCATCACCTTTTCAGACTTGAGCCGTCGTGCTTCAGTCAAAGTGGTAGCTTTTGAAGGTAACCACCCAACAAGCCCAGGTGAAGGTCTCACAAATGGAACAGCCGTCCACGTCAAACCAAAGAGTCGCAGTGGGTCGATCATTGGAGCTATCAGCCCTATCATGGGAACAGGTGAGTCGAGAATTATTTCATTTAGTGTAAAGGAAAGTAAAACCAGTGCAGTGATTGTGTGAATAATAATGTTTTACAAAGATAAAAACAAACATTCACGAAAACAGTGGTCACAAATGTAGAAAAGACAAAGGTCTATACATACACTATCAGTGGCCGTCACCAAAATGAGGATTTCTATTTTAGGCATTATCAGATGAAAAAACTCCAAAACTAATAACTAAAATAAGTTTTAACCTTGTCTTCAGAGGAAAGTTCAGATGTGTCTGAAGTGTCTGAAGTATCTGACAGCACCTCACCGACACCAGTGTCTGACACGACTCAGACTCTATTCCTTAGGATGCTAAGCACAATATCTATGGAGTCACTAAGTTAGTGAATTTGTTGAAGTGTTACCCTGTGATTAATTTTGTGTAATGTGCCTATTTAATGTGTCATTTTTAATTCATATGTGTTTGAGGTCAAGAAGACCAGAATCATAAATTTAATAACAAATCAATTGTACCCTAGAGTATACAAAAATTTCGATGTCGTAGCTATATCAGTATTGATAACTTCATGAAATGGTTCTATTTCATGAAATGGAACAACTGACCATATTGTTGAAACATCAACGTTTAATGATATTTCAATCCACGTTTAGCCATATCATTAAATATCATTTATGTATGGTTTTCATGATACCAAAGATATTTTCAAACAGATAGGGTTTCAAGGTTAAAAAAACACGAAGACGAAGACGCTACGCTTCGCTCCCACCTTCGCTTTCTAACCTATCACGGCCAAGTTGGGCTTCTGCCCTCGCCTTCTATTTTACGATATGATCACTAATATTTGACCATAATTATCATAAAGTAGCCGTGCGTTTAGCTGTTCATATCTTCAAACGCTTCATTCATCTGGCCAAACAATATCATGATGTGGCCAACCATTTCATGAAATGACCAATTCTATAATATTGCCACGACATCGACTTCTCCATCTGTTCATTCAAATTACTTGAATTGCAAACTCCAAAAAAGTTTTGGAAATATACAATGTAACCGCTTATAGGTACAAGTAATAAATCCATGAACCCCAATTGAGTCATTATTGAAAAAAAAAACATTTTAGTCATCTTAGACATGTTTTACCATCAAATCATGTATCAGGGAATGCTTTGTTGTATTCAAATGTTTCCATCTACTCAAAGTTCATGTTCTTCACATGTCTTATTATACCTAAACGAATTTCAATTCGATTTCAGCGACTCCTGGTTTACCATCCAGGTCCCGTCCATCCAGCAAGATGACCAAATATGTGGAATGCTGGGGAGCCGACAAACCTTTCGCGAATATCACTGACTCCACTCTTGCCAAAAATATAGGAATCTCTGTGAGTATAATGACAAACTCCTATACCTTACATTAATTTTATGCTCGTTTTTTATCAAGATCTAAAAACATATTTCTGCTTCCTTTTGCTGGAAAAGTGAACCCAGATGATATTTATATTGTTACAGAGCTTAGCAATGATAGAACAGAATCTTCTCCCTCAAAGGACAACTTGCTGCGATTGCAGGTTAGCAAACTTATCTTGTATGGTATCCATCTATTTTATTTGTTTTGAATTCGTGATATTTCGGCACCATTGCAGGGCGCCATGATCACGAGCAAACTGATGTTCATACGTGCGGGTTGGTTTATTGTTCTACCCCCTTTTATGGCGAAGTTAAACTTATGTCTCGATATTAATGTGTGCCTAGATTCAAATATAGGTACACACCATAGATATTATCATAATGAGAATTATTGAGAGGATAGAAGACATGAATGTTCTTTTAGTCTTATTTTATCTCTAAATTAATGAGAGACGGGTCTGGTACCATGAAATCACCCGGGAGCCACAGTTAAGTGGTTGGCTACTCCCACGAATGGGTGAATCCATTATCAACTCCGCAATTACATTTCTCAATTGGGAACAACATCCTGTAAAAATCGAAACGTTTATCTTAATAAAAGAAATGTATTAAGATAAACGTTTCAATTCATTTTTTCCGATCGTAAATCGCATTTCGCGACACCCTCAGACCAAATATTACTAAATCCTAAGCGACACCTTTCTCGCCCAATTTTTACGGTTGTTACTAAGTACCACCGTTTTCACAGTAAGTCGAAACTAGAAACTATTTTCAACACACAGCACTGCCCACAGTAAGTATCAGGCCCACATTGGAAACCACACTCTTCTGGTAATTCGTCTGGTTTCAAGGCGTACCAGATACCAGGCGTACGTTGATTCCAGACCATCAACAGTTGAAACCCAATTGTTGAGATTTCAGTGCTCCCAAACGAATGGACCGAATTAGATGCGGTTTTTTTACGTTAGAAAGATGATGTGATCGAGATGCTTCTTAGCTATAATGGGGGGTCGAAGGTTTTTATTTTTTTATATTGTGCTTGTTTCTGTTTCAGCAACAACACAGAAGGCATGAACCGGTTGACTCTCTGGTTTAAAAGAAGCATCCAGGAGCGCCAGTACCGCAACCAGCCGGACAAGCAGTTCAAGTACAACGTGGCGTGCGCTGCGCTGCTATTCTTACTGATTGCGTTTATACAGCTGCTTACAGTTCCAGCGTATGTATTCTCGTGATGTCATGATTGTTGGTCATTGTATTGATTTTCTACGTGTTCCGTGTTTTAATTTTTGCATTTTTTATATCTAGTCTTCTTATTCATGTCTTGATTTATTTAATAATTGCACAAATACTATGTGCAGAGAACAAGTTCATTTTATGAAACCATTTTCTACCACTCCAGTGTAAACACAACGAAAAATAGGCATAAACTGTAGGAAAAGAGATATTAGGTACATATTAAGGTATGGTAAATTTGAAAAATATAAATAGGTATGAAAAATAAGATGATTGTTATCGGACTGACTGTTATCGTCAAAAACATTTATTATGTTATCATTCCGGATTCCTTGTTATTTTTTTCTTAAGACTCTCTTTTGTCTTATTTTGCTATCATTTCTTATTTATTAACCCTATCAGATATGTGTTTGTCCTTCCTTTAGTTGATCTGTCATTCGTGTCATTCTTTTCTACTTTTTACATATTTTTTCTTTTAATTTCTGGTCTGATTTTTATATATGCTTTGATTAGTGACTGAATAAATATTTACTTCTGGTAATCGTGTTTAATATTGCTTTTCAAAATATTCTTTTTTAATTTTCAGGGGGATTGTTCTCTACGCATCCTTTGGGCCGACACTTCTTACTCTGATAGTATTCGTATACCTCTCATGGTATGATGGAAGAGGGATGGTGAGGGGGCTGCGCCCGTTATCAGATACCCCGATTGACGATTATGCTGATAACTGCACTAAGCCTGGACAGGTAATATTTCAAACAACCGTTTTTAGCAACTAGCCTGTGGCTTTGCCCGCGTGGTAACTTTCTGGGGTATAAGGAGGATCCTATGTGTTATTCCAGAACCAAATATACCAATATCATTAAAACTTCGTTCAGACTTCAAATGATTTTTTATCGATTTCTCGAATTCTACTTACATGATTGAGATACCAAGTACACCAATTCTTAAGTCGGTTTGACTTAAGAATTGGTGTACTTGGTCGATAAGATCAAACAGTGAAAATTGTATCGCAATCGGTCCAGTAGTTATTACATGATGCACGAACAAACAAACCAAAATGGTATATTCTCGTTCAGTAGCTTATCATAAATCCCCTAGACCATTTTTTATAATTATTTTCATTGTACAGAATTTTTGTTACGTACTGCTTTATTATAAGTATAGATAGATAGATACCTATGGAAGATAGATTATTGTTTATTCCCTCTTTGCCTGATATTTTGCTGACAAGTTATAATGAGTGCACGCTTAAACACACCTTTCTTGCACGACCAATATGACTGTCAGAAAATGCTGTCATAGCATTAAGTCCTCCTTTGTACACTGTATTTGTGCATAAAGTTAAAATCAATAAAAAAAATAACATTACATGCGGTTAGGAAAAATATTGCGAATGTTATAATTGGGTAAGAACATATTTGAGAGGGAAGCCAATAGGAGAGTTTAACTGGCATAAGCAGCATTTGGCAAGCTTCAACAAGTTTCCTCGGCATCCATACCACAGTGCTTCAAGAAAAAAGTCTTTAATCAGTGCGTCCTACCAGTCATGACCTACGGAGCCGAAACGTGGTCACTGACGGTCAGCCTAGTACACAATATTAAGGTCGCTCATAGAGCTGTGGAGAAAGCTATGCTTGGACTTTCTCTGAAGGACAAAATTCGCAATGTTGTGATCCTACAGAGAACCAAGGTAGCCAACATAGCTCTAAGGATAAGCAAGATGAAGTGGGCTGGTCACATTTCCCGAAGAATCGACAACCGTCGGCGTAAAAAAGTTCTAGAGTAGAGCCCTCGTTTATGCAAACGTATCGTAGGACCCCCTGAGGCCAAGTGGAGTGACGACCTGCAAAAAGCAGCTCACAGAAAATGGACGCGAAGAGCTATAGACCGAGCTCAGTGGCGTGCATTTAGGAGAGGCCTATGTCAAGCAGTGGACAAGACAAGTACAGGCTGATGATGATGTGGTTCTAAAATCTAAACATAGTAATGATGGAATTAGTTTTTCGATATACCTAAATACATAATGTGGAATATTTTTTATCGAGTTAGCAGCCATGGCTTAATGCGTTTATTGGAAAGCGACGCAACTGCGAAGCGAAACTATGCTTGAAGTGATTTTTGTAGGTCTTAGAGAAATGATAATATACGCTTACTGTAGGTATCTTCACTCAAACTTATGGCAGAACGAGACGAGATGATGCTGCAGTCTTCAGTGTATATGTTGAGTTACAGTTTGCTTAATAAACAGATCTCTAAGTTCTTTGCGACACGATTTGAGTTCCTATAATACTAATTGTATTAAGAACGCAATAGGGCGGAACAAGGGCTCCAAAGTGTTTGCAAGAGATCTGTCTATTGGGCAAAGCCTATTGAGAAAGCTGAAGACGGATAGTGGCTGCATCGTCTCGCCGAAGCCAGAGATTTTGAGTGAGCTCGAGTAATTCTATGGGCAATTATACACCTCATCGAGTAGTCCTCCAAGCACAACTAGCGATGCAAGGGCCCGTTTGACCTGACATTATACCGAAGATATCCCGGAAGTCAGCCTATACGAGATCAGAATAGCTTTCAAACAGCTTAAAGGCACCAGGGGAGGACGGAAAAACAACAGAGCTACTAGAAAGTGAATGGAACACCGGTACTTAAAGTCATTCAGAAGCTGTTTAACTCTGTCATCCTCGAGGGTACTACGCCAGAGGCGTGGCACAGGAGCATAGTGGTTTTGTTCTTTAAGAAAGGTGATAACACCCTCTTGAAGATTTATAGGCCCATTTTGCTGCTGAGCCACGTCTGTAAGCTGTTTTCGAGAGTAGTTACAAACCGTCTCGCTCGTAGGTTTGACGACTTTCAGCCTCCCGAACAAGCTGGATTCCGGAAAGACTTTAGCACCGTAGACCATAACTATACGCTCCGGCAGATAATACAAAAGACCGATGAGTATAATCGGCCACTATGTCTAGCGTTTGTGGCTTGTGGACTACGAAAAAGCCTTCGATTCAGTCGAGACCTGGGCAGTGCTACAGTCATTACAGCGGTGCCAGATTGACTACCGGTTCATCGAAGTGTTGAAGTGTTTGTACAGCAAGGCCACCATGACTGTCCGTCTCCAAGATCGGCGCACGAATTCTATTAAATTGCAAAAAGGGGTGAGCCAGGGAGATGTTATTTCCCCGTAACTGTTCACCTCTGCACTGGAAGATATATGCAAGCTTCTGAACTGGAACGGACATGTTGTTAACATCAATGGCGAATTCATCACTCACTTTGGATTTGCTGATGATATAGTCATCATGGCAGAAACCCTAGACCTAAGCACAATGCTCAGTGACTTTAATATTGTTTCCCAACAGGTAGATCTTAAAATGAACATGGGTAAGACGAACATCATGTCAAATGCCCATGTCGCACCCATGCCGGTTTATGTTGGGAACGATATAATCGAAGCTGTTGATCACTATGTCTACTTAGGTCAGACGATCCAACTAGGTAGATCCAACGTCGACAAAGTCGTCAACCGACGAATTCAACTCGGACGGTTACGAAATTAAAAATTACACCATATCTTCTCGTCGCAGATACCGCAGAGCCTCAAGACGAAAGTTTACAATCAGTGCGCGTTGCCAGTGATGACATACGGCACTGAGACGTAGTCGCTAACTATTGGTCTCATACACAAGCTCAAAGTCGCGCAGCATGCAGTGGAGAGAGCTATGCTCGGTGTTTCACTACGTGATAGAATCCGTAACGAGGAAATCCGTAGAAGAACCAAGGTTACTGACATAGCAGTCAGAGTTTGCAAGTTGAAGTGGCAATGGGCAGGCCATATAGTTCGCAGAACTGACAACCGCTGGGGAATAAAGGTTCTTGAATGGCGACCACGAGCAAGAGAGTGAAGTGTACCCCCCCACACGATGGACCGATGACATTGTAGCCATCGCAGGAAGTCGTTGGATGGAGGTGGCATAAGATCTCTTGTCATGGCGCTCTTTGGGGGATGCCTAAGTTCAGCAGTGGACTTCGAATAGCTGAAATGATGATGAATGATGATGACTGTAGGTAAACTAGATTTGTAGGAAGAGTTGTACGTTTTTGAAGTAACATTAAAGTAATCTTTGGATATGAATGCATATCCAAAATGTAACTTTTATTTTCAGGTGGTGGCAAACAATCGGTTTATAAGACTCACCATGTTCTTAGTGTCGGTGTCACTCATATGCGCTTGCGCAGTCATTAATTTGGTAAGCGTTAAAACTTTTTCTAGTTTTAGTGTTTTTTTGAGTTTTCGTGAGTGACACATTATTAATTATGATGTCACCCTACACGAGCGTAGCCAACGCTCTTTGTTGGACAGGGATCAAGCTGCACTTTTCACTTTTTGTACTTAGTGCTTGTCAACGTTTAATAATTAGTGCTTGTTATAACTATACCATATTCACTTCCGTCCGTCTATCAATATCACAGAATATAATAAAATTAAAATTATTTTGAAAACTGCAGTCGTCGTGGTGTCTCTCGGTAAATTTTCTTACACAGGAAAGAGCTGCCCATTTTCTGAATTATCTTTACCTCTGGTATCACAGTTAGCCAGGCTGCCCGATGGCCTCGGGCATGGCTTAAGGACTGCTATTAATCAATAAAATAACAGCCGGGATCGACAGCTTAACGTGCCCGAATCACGGAGCGATGAAAATCATAACATACATTTTAAAAGTTTTGGTGCGTAGCTGAGAACCGAATCTGGTATCTTTGGATTCTAAGTTGCATTATTGAACTGTTAGACTACCATCGCTCCTAATATAATGGTAATTTAAGTATGAAAATGCAACTTATGTTTTTGGTTTTACTTTCAGTTTCAAAGTCAAGTCATAGAAGATTTTCCAGTGGAAAGGATAAACGTCACGTCACCTAACTCAACCTATGACAGTGTTAATGGCTCTCAGTCGTATACTATTGAACCAATGGACAACTTCTTGTATAATGAAGTGGATTCAGTTCCTGTAAGTACCTCTAAAAAAAGTAGCTTCTAGTGGGTTTGCTTGTTTAGTTTGTTTGTCATATGAGGTACTGGTTGTGGCCAGTACCTAATACTGGCACAACCAGTACCTACCTTTGGTTGTAGCCAGTATGTGGTAATTGTGGTGGTCCTTATCTCTTCACTCGACTTCGCTCTATACTTCACTTCCATCAATAGACATCTTGTTTTATTCTCGATTTGTAAGGCTTTGCCGTGGAAGGATTAAACAATAACAAAAGGAGGAGGTTCTCAAGTCGTCAAGTCCTTTACATGTTATTTTTTGTGTTTATGATAAAATAAATACTTGAAAAGATAGACCAGTGTCTAGCTAATGAATTTCATCAAAATTGGGTCAGCAGTTTTTAGTCAATCTATTTGAAGTCGATTTTTAAAGATTATTGATTCACTGAATTATTTATATTCCTAGTCAGGCTCTCTCTCTCTCTCTTCCTGACTATTGTATCCCACGAGGTGGTCCTTATCTCTTCACTCCACTTCGCTCTATACTTCACTTCCATCAATAGACATCTTGTTTTATTCTCGATGTCTTGTTCTATTAGCAAGCACTGACTCATGACCTTTTGCACTACTTCTTTTAAAATCATCTTGGGGTCTGCCTCTGGATCTTCGAATGGGGATAAAAAGCAAAAATGCTAGAATACTTACGTTACTGGATCTTTGACTGGGGATAAAAAGCAATAATGCTAGAATACTTACTTTTCTGGATCTTTGACTGGGGATAAAAAGCAATAATGCTAGAATACTTACTTTTCTGGATCTTTGACTGGGGATAAAAAGCAAAAATGCTAGAATACTTACTTTACTGGATCTTTGACTGGGGATAAAAAGCAATAATGCTAGAATACTTACTTTTCTGGATCTTTGACTGGGGATAAAAAGCAATAATGCTAGAATACTTACTTTTCTGGATCTTTGACTGGAGATAAAAAGTGAAAATGCTAGTATACTTACTTTACTGGATCTTCAACTGGGGATAAAAAGCGAAAATGCCAGATTACTTACTTTACTGGATTTTCGACTGGGGATTGGAAGCTATAATGGCAGAATAATTATTTCACTGGATCTTTCACTAGGGATAAAAAGCTATAAAGCCAGAATACTTACTTTACTAGATCATCCACTGGGAATAGTAAGCTATAATACCAGAATACTTACTTTACTGGATCTACGACTGGGGATAGAAAACTAAAATACCAGAACACTTACTTTACTAGATCTTCGACTGGGAATAAAAAGCGAAAATGACAGAATACTTACTTTACTGGATCTTCGACTGAGAATAGAAAGCTATAATGCCAGAATACTTACTTTACGAGATCTACTGGGGACAGATAGCTACGCCACGTTCCTTTCGAAGTCAAGCAACCTCCTTTCTTTTTCCTTATCAGGCTATAAAATCCAAATTCCAATATTGTTTTTAACTACCATAATGAAACAAACATTTCCAGAGCTACCTGTACAGCACAGTCCTCACGCTGGCCTGTATCTCCGTGTTCTTGCGAGTGGGGTTCGTGCTCAAGTTCTTGCTCATGTCCCTCACTCTGGTGCTGCACATCACGCTCTATGCCTCTTCCGAGCTGTTTATGCTGTATGACAACAGGAAGCAGGATACAGAGTAAGTTTTAATAATAAACTAGCTGTGCCCCGCGGTTTCACCCACGTGAGGGATGATGATGATGATGAAAAGTATTCTGTGTTATTCCATATAAGCTATCTCCATTCCAAATTTCATTAAATCCGTTCAGCCGTTTGAGAGTGAAGTATGATGATGACGATGATGATAATGAAAGGATCCTATGTGTTATTCCAGGGTATAAGCTACCTCCATTCAAAATTTCATCAAAATCCGTTCAGCCGTTTGAGAGTGAAGTATGATGATGATGATGAAAGTATTCTATGTGCTATTCCAGGGGATAAGTTATCTCCATTCCAAATTACATCAAAATCCGTCCAGCCGTAATCGCGTTAAAACTCCCCAAACAAACAAACAAACAAACAAACAGACAACTTTTCACTTTTATTTATTGGTGTGGATGTGGATACACTCTATATACTTATCTATTAACTTCTTCTTTTTTTTTGTATCTATTCCCATCTGCATTACTAACATGAGGTATTCCCAATATGTAATATTTATTATTATTATTATTACTCAGCCATAGTTGTACCACTGCTGGGCAAAGGCCTCCCTACCCTCCTTCCACTCCTCTTGGTAGAAATACTTCTGCAGCCAATCCTTCCAATAGGCGTCTAGCTCGTCCCACCATCTCCTTCTGGGCCGCGACGTCGCGTCGTCTAACGTTGTATGGGCTCGACTCAGTCGTGAGTTTTGCCCACAGTTCGTCCGACATGCGGCAGATGTGACCAGCCCAGTTCCATTTTAAGCTTGCGGCTTTTTGACCAACTTAATATGTAGGTTTGTGTAAAATAAGCTGATGTTCCTAAATTCCTGTATTTTGGTTGCAGATTAATATGAGATTTCTGCAACGTTAGCTAAAAGTTAAGGACTTCTTAGTGCCAGGTACATAGACAAAACGTATGTTCATAATAAGCAAAAAAACTTGGGTTTAGATTCCCTACTGTAGGGGTCGTTGGTAAAATCCTCTAAATTAATGGATCTAAGTAGATTTATTTTATAGTAATTTCTGGTTTATCTTCTATACTCATAATAATGCAATAAGAACGAAAAAAACTGTATAAAGAAGATAAAAAAAATGTCTAGGGTAAGTACTTAAAATAACCTACTGAACAAGTTTTTTTTTAAATCCTTTGTTTTTGTTTATTGTTTTGTTTGTTTGTATGTTTGTTTGCGCATCACGTAAAAACTGTTGGACCGATTGCGATGCGGTTTGTTGGATAGCTCAGGGATTGACTTAAAAGCTGGGGTACTTGGTATCTTAATACGATGATTAGATGCCGAGCAATCCATAAAAAAAAACGATTTGACGGCTGAACGAATTTTGAAGAAATGTGTATATTGTACTTTATAATAACTTTTGGTCCTGGATTAACACGTATACTTTTAAATTAAGTAACCATGCGGGTAAGCCACGAACGAGCACAGCTAGCAATAATATTTGAATATTGTGATTGAATTTTCCTAAATTTCAGGGATTCATACCAATATATAAAAGTGAAACGTTGTCTGTTTGTTTGTTTGTTTGTTTGGGGAGCTTTCATGCGATAACGGCTGGACGGATTTTGATGAAATTATAAATGGTGATAGCTTATACCCTGGAATAAAACATAGGATACTTTTTATCCCGGAAAATTATAAGTTTCCACGGGAAAATTGGAAAATGTTGATTAGTGCCATCAATGCCATGTAAGGAACGGTTGCCATCACAGAATAGTCTAAGGTTATCATGGAAACGAAATAACAAGTCTGTCAAAAAACATCAGGAGTGGTGCTATACCTACTTTTGCATTGGTTTTTAATACCCTAGAAGAAAATAGGATGTAGGATGCTTGTCCTACATCCTACGCGCGTACGAAGTCGCGGGCGGGAAAACTAGTATTTAATAAAATCCAACAAGACTATCAATTTTTGCTTTCTATTGTCGTCGTTATTAATCAACGGATATTTTCCACTTTTCAGCTTCACATCAATCCCATACCCCGCCAAAGCAGGTCTGATCATCGTGTTCCTCGCCGCATTGCTGCACATCCTGGATCGGCAGATCGAGTTCACGTCCAGGACTGACTTCCTGTGGAAGGATAAGCTCAAGTTCGAACAGGAGGAGGTGGAAACTATGAGGGGGATCAACAAAGTACGTATTCTTCTTCCGCACTGACCATGTTGAAACTTCCACACTGACCATTTTGAAACTTCCACATTGACCTTGTTGAAACTTCCAAACTGACCATGTTGAAACTTCCACACTGACCATGTTGAAACTTCCACACTGACCATGCTGAAACTATTGGACTTTCGAGACAGCACATAATAATTTATCAGCCCGATATCTACTAGGTTCTTTAGTCTTCACGTGACTACGATCAATGCAAAAATACATCGAGGTAAATCATAATAACGTTCTTGGTGCGTTAAGGTCCCGTTCTAAAATGTGTTGGTAGTGACGCTATATCCTTAAGAAGTTAAGTTCTGACACTTTGGCAAATCATAGTTTTTACAGGTTACAACAAATATATTGGGTTTAAAAAAAACCGACATCCCCGTGGTCTTACTCTGCCCTACCCCCATTTAAAATTCCATAGTACGAAGTCAGAAGCGCTCAAGGTGAATATGATTGAAACGAGCGCATGAGGCTTGAACGTAGCGAACGTAGAGTAGAAGGTGGTGAGCAAAGCGAGCCAGGGCGAAAGCGAAGTGAAGGTCCAGTGTGCGAGTGGAGCGAATTGACGTTGAAGCTAGAGTTCTGCGACAAATTATTTGTATGTCATAAAATGTTATGTTTATAAATCGTTACGCGTTCAAAATATATGCTGGCCAATTTTAAGGCTTTGAATCGTTATTCTAACACTATGACGCGAGAAAAATTTAACCCAAGGCATTTATTCTAAATTATCGCTATGTGTGCTGATGTGCAAGATAAGAGAAAATATGCTAGTATGAAATATGCCTTAAAAAATTATACGACCCAATATTGATCCGGTACTACCACGTTACTATTCATATTCTTTGACACCACAACAGTTAGCTCTAGAAAAAGAAAGTAAGTACTGTACTATTCTGAATCCGGTGGTAGAGTCAGTTAACACGCTAGTTCACGTGTTTTGTTTTTGCATGTGAATACATATTATTGACATTGATTTAATGTAGTTCTATTTTGATTGTGTGCTTCCTTGTATGTTGTTCCAGATATTGCTGGAAAATATATTACCAGCTCATGTAGCCGAACACTTTTTGACGTCAGTCGCGTCCGAGGTATGTATTTACACTATTGTTTGTTTGTTGTATGAGGTCTGTTTGGGGTAGTAGGCCTCCGTTGTCAGAGTTTGTCAGGCCTATCGACGGCCTCTGATATGGCATAACGACTGCTATTAATATATATATTTTTGACGCCTGAAGAAATTTTGATCAAATGTTGGTATATTGGTCCTGGAATAGCATATTATGGTACTTTTAACCGAAAGAAAAGACCACGCGTGCGAGAAGCCGCGGGTACAGCTGGTACATAATATAACTGTAAATGGGCCAAACCTATACATACCTATCTTTTTTGAATATTATAAAATTCAGATTAACTTCAATATCGATATGAAGGACAAAACTTTTTTTTTTACATGAATATTTCTTTCTGTCTGTCAGTCTGTGTCTTTGAACACGCACCTCGCTGAAACTACCGGACGGATTTTGGTTCAACTTCGCACAATCATAGCTGATTAACTTTTTTTGGAAAGTATTTAAGATATAGTAGGAACCAATCTTTATGGCGGCTGTGAAGTGCGCTGCGAGTGTGCCTTCGCGCTGGTACAGTAAGGTTCGCAATTATTAAGAGTAATTTTTTTACTACCTACTTGTAGAACATGCTAATAATAAGAAACACTTTATTACTCCAGAATTATGGAACAAATATGCAATAATTTAATTCATAAATAGGCAAAACGGGTGGAATAATCGCTAAAAGCGATCTCTTCCAGACAACCTTTGGATGGACAGAAATTACGAATTAAAAAAGGACGGTGGTGCAAAACAATACAATAAATCATGCAAAATAAAAATGAATATACCTACATATATATTTAATAAACCATACTTACTTACATGTCACATGCAAATAATGTTAGGATTGAAAAAATATATGTGTTTCCAAATAATGGAATGGCAACAAAATGTTATACCTATAGCTATGTTTCTAGTAGCTAAATTAGCGTCGACACTTAACGCGTTAACCTAGTCATTATTTTTAACCAATCATGAAATTATGTTAACATACGTCAACACAATAATATTAATATCGGAATATATGCTGATATCGTGTTGGTGGATTGTATTGGTTGGTAACAAACAACTTTATAATAACTAACTACACTGTACTTGAATAGAATCGCATGCATGTGTGCAGCGTACGGATGTAGCGTGCACACAAGCACAAATGCGGTGGGCGCGCGCGGGATGCGGGAGGGTGTGCCCCGGCCTCTCACCTCTCCAAAGCCCGCTTACACCTAAAATTAGCTATTGCGCAGCGCCTTGCGCCTAACTTATCAACCGCCATAAAGATTGGTTCCTACTCTACTTAATATCCTGAAAAAATAAAGGGTTGAACCCTTAATGCAGTCGGGTATAAGAGGTTGAAAGTGATGTAACATATTGCAACAATCGAATGTGATGGCGACAAAAATAAATAACATATGAACAAAGATACATTAACTAGGTTATTTTTAGGGTTCTTTACTTAAAAGTACAAACCGAGCCCTAGGACTGCAGCGGGCTGAATCTTTTAATTGGTTAGAAGCGCGTGAGGAAAACGTCGCCTACATAGATAAGTCCTTAAGCTATATTTGTCATTAACCTTCTGGCTACTGTGATTTAGTAACCTGTGGCGACGCGAGCGATGCCGCGGGCGAAAGCTAGTTTCATATAAATATCACTAAAACTATTAAATGTCAGCCATATATTGGGGCTATTTGTTGCATGTTAGCGCCCCTCGCCCAGGATATACATCGATGTACCAATAACCCTTTATTCTAATGCTGTAATTTCAGGAAGACCTCTACCACGAGCGGTACTCCAGTATAGCGGTGATGTTCGCGTCCATACCTAACTATAAAGAATTCTACGATGAGACGGATGTCAACAAGCAAGGGCTAGAGTGCTTGCGGTTGTTGAACGAGATCATTTGCGATTTTGACAAGGTATCTATATATTTCATTCAATTCAAGTTATATCATTCAGTGATTTTTGTTCCTGGGTTTTAAATAACATAGTGTCCATTTCAGACTCAGTAGTCTGCTAAATGAGAAAAAAAAGTATCTATCTATCTATCTATCTACATGGGTTGATGATTAATATATGAACATAAACATGAAACGATGATTTCTGATATTCCCAAAGGAGATATTTTAATTGTTTTTTTTTTGTTTGTTATCTGTTCTCCATAAAACCATTCAGTGTGAGCCTGAAACTAACCGATCTGTCAATTTGATGAATATGATGTCAAATTGGATGCATATCGCAGATTTACGTTAAAATACAATGATAATGTTTGTAGGACAGATGGGCAATTTTTTTCGAGCGGCTTTTAATGAAACTGGGAATTGATATTACATTCAAGACAGTGTAACAAACAAAACATATTAAGACATAATAATTATGCCACAAGTCACTTGTAATGGTTTTAACCCTTAACTGGTTAGGTATATTCCGATTGCTCCACTCCAAATAAAAAAGGCACCACCTTCCATACAAAAATGCATTGATGTATATGTTACTATTTTGTTTCATCATCATCATGTCAGCCTTAAGAAGTCCACTGCTGAACATAGGCCTCCCCCAAAACAAAAAACAAACGAAAACAAAATTTTGTTTACCTCCATGCAAATATGTAACAAAATATCTTTACCTGTAAACTTTATATCTTGGTTCGGACTGAGTGTATAGTTCTTCTATTACAAAGTTATACAAATCCCAATAAATTTAATTTGTTACACTGTCTAGATTTGATAATTCCATGTTTACGAGTATTTGAAGAAAGCGCGATCGAAAAATTGAGCGGTTTTTGGTTATTGTCTTTTGACACTATATTCGATAAATTTACCGATCAATAAGATCCGTGCTAGCACTACAGAACAGGGACTTGTATGATATCTCTAACTGCAAATAATGTAGTTTAGGTAAATACTATTTACCTGCTTGACTGAAGTTAAATGACACCCTTGAGCGACACATAAAAGGAAAGTATTAATGCAGATCGTCGATATTTTTTTGGAGGTTTCTGCGCACTGTAGACCCTTTGCATTGCAGTATATGTAAACTAGCGTCCTACCCCAGCTATGCACAGGTGTAATTTAGAAAAAAAAGAGGTGTAAAATGTAGTTCTTTCACACTCGACCTTCACTCCGCTTCGGGGGACGGCGTATGCTCGTATGCTCGTATTATCCATATCTATAATAATAAAAATCTGCGAAATAGCTGGGCCGATTATGACGATACTTTCACTGGAAAATAGCTGATGTTATAAGGAGTAACTTTTTATTATTATTAAGCCATTATTGCTGATGTTAAACATTAATTATAAATTTTTATACATAGTAAACTGTTCTAACTTATAATCAAACATATTGGATTTCCCGGTTTAGTGGTCAGCGTGCCCTGTGACACATTCATTCTGGTCAAGAAAAAAATACTAACAATAGAGAAGAATGGAAACAGCTGGAAGTAGTAACTTAGGCTACTTTTATTTTTGAAAAGAACTATGACTCCACGCAAAAAAAAAACATGAATTATGACTACGTGGGCAAAGCCGCGGGCACAGCATAAAACTTCCGTGAAAAATAATCTAACTGATAGTGAAAACCGCACTATAATCCGTTATGTAGTTTAAAAGGTCAAGCGTTACAGACAGACGGGGGAAAGCGACTTTGTTTTATAATATGTATGTAAATATAAAGGTTGATGTGGATATAGTTTTTTCTTTCTTTAAACAAATAGAGTTTTGTATTTATTTTTCAGTTACTGCTCAAGCCTAAGTTCAGCTGCATAGAGAAGATAAAGACGATAGGAAGCACCTACATGATCGCTTCAGGATTACGACCTGGAAAAGAAGAAGAGAAGAAAATTGTAAGTACTAACAATATGTATAGTTAAAAACTTAAACGGAACTTAACGCGCTGAAAACAAAAAAAATTACCTCGACGTTTCGATAAAGTTGCATTGATCGTGGTGATGAGAAGACTGAAGTAGCGGGTGTCAGCGTCGAGAAGGGCGAGCACTGTCTCAAACTACCCTTAATTGGTTTTGTAAAAAATTCAGAATTCAATTCAATTCAGAATTGTCACGACACACAAGACTAACGACATTTGCAGATTACGTCACGTTAACGTGCCCTGTAACTTAATAATTAAAGCCACTTTTAAATTTTACTATGACATGGTTGCTGCACTCAAGGTTGGGTCCTGACTAGGGAATCCCTCAAAGGTTAACAGCGCCGACACGAAATGTTGTATACTCATTAAATGGTGATAGCCTGTTCTAAGTTTACCGTTTAATTGCCATGATATAGCTACGGCATAAAAGGTTTTTTCTTTTTATTATCTTATTTAAATAATATTTTTCAGGATGCGTCGAGTAAAGAGGAACACACGGTAGCCATTTTGGTGGAGTTTGCGATAGCACTGATGGCGATACTCGACCAAATAAACAGGGAGTCATTCCAGAGGTTCAAGTTAAGGATAGGTAAGTTACTCCTGGACAAGTTGTAATAAAAAAACTATCAGTTGCAGAATTTATAAAAAGTATTCCACAGCAACTCTTGTTCTCTGTCTGTTTGACACTTTTTGACGATTAATTGACTGAACCAATCTTGGTGAAATTCGTCAAGAAAATAGTGCGCATCATGAGGAAGGACGGCAATTTTGTCATTTTTACCCCAGAAAAATGTCCACGCAAGCATTATCGCGGGTCGCATCGAGTAAGTTTCATTATGTATCTGAAGTTTGAGGACTATTACAAGAATCTTTCTTTATTTGCATCAATACGGGTAAAAGGCATAAAACGTTGTAGATTAGGTAAACTGAGATCTCATATTCTCCTCAACACCGATAATGTGTGTAAAATAAAGGTGTGATCATATGTGATTCTAAGAACTAGTAGTTCTGCGAACATTAGACCTCGCGAGCACAAACTTTTTTGCAACAATCTAGAGGTGCACAGTAGCGCCATCCAGTAACCTGATTGTAAAACAACCGTCAATAACCAAGGTGCTCCATCAATAACATAGACATATCTTTATTGTGACAAAAAAAAACAGGTATTACATTTATCGTTCATTTGCCTCAAGCCGACCCCAACTCAGCATAGTTCTTGTTGCAAAACAACCAGCGCTGGTCTTCCGTTGGGGACGGCAGGTGACGTCACGCACGGAAATACACCACAAAGTTGTTCAACTATGCACTAACAATAGGAGACGACATTACACAAATCACTGATAGGAACTCAGTAATTTATTTATTTTATTATTTGAATAATAATATTATTCGCAGTGGCAACACTATCCTAAACCAACGCAAATGAGGCAAATCATACTGTTTATACATATTCTCTTCGACAAAGTATCGTTATAGCATCCAACTCCGTTTAAAATCTCTTCTGCGTGAATTTAAAAAGGAAAATCTGAAATTTGAATTTTAGAATTACAATACAAAAACTTAACAATGTTTATAACGCGTGTTATGCTCAGGTGGATAACCAATAAAATATTTTAAAAAAAAAAAACGACTTCATAATAAAAATGTTATTTATTAAACAACCACTAAAAATAATAGAATAATTACAATAAATCCAGAACAGTATCAGTTTCTTGAAATTACCAACGTAATAATAATGCATAAATACAACATATGATAAGAAAGAGTTGTTTGAAGGCGGTGCCTACGGATAGAAATCTAAAAGTGAGCAATTTACTGCATTTTGAGGAAATAGATAGATATGAGCTACTCATATTCTGCTCATCATGCCAAAGATTCTTATCAGATCTTCACTATTTTTTTATAAGACCATCTTAAAGTTACTACCTTTCAAATAAAAAAGAACCATCGAAATCAGATCTAATGAATAATCTATTTGCTCTCTTTTTCCCATTTTTGTAGGAAGTAGTTCCCAAACAAAAATCCCCGACGACTAAAGAACTCTATTGAGTTAAACAAATAAAAAAAAAAAAAAAAAAAAAACCTGTACACCAAGTTTCGTCCAAATCGGTTGTATAATACGACCTGTAGAGGAGTACCTCCCAACAAACAAAAAACACACAGAAAGAAAAAGGAAATGCCCTTCTGATTTTACCGGTGCTATGTAAATTTGCCAGATATATCTGAAATTATAATAATACCTGCTAGTGGCTCTGTGAGCTGTAGACCTCACGCGTTCAAACTTTTTTGCAAACAATCTAGCGGTGCACAGTAGCGCCATCTAGTTACCTTATTGTAACACTAACATTAATAACCAAGGTGCTCCATCAATCCCTACCTAGTAGGTATATGGCTGATAACACTGGTAGAAACCTAAAAGTGAGAAATTTACTGCATTTTGAGGAGCTACTGCGGTTGGTCTCGTGGCTAGAGATTCTAGGTACGAAATCGAACGGTCGCGGGTTCGAATCCTGCAAGGTGCAATCATTTGTGTGATGAGCAGAAATATTAGTTTAAGTTGTAATTCAGTATGTAATGGATGTAATATTCTTATCTATGTATGTTTATCCGTTATCTAGTGCCCACAGCACAGGGTATCCTAGTTTGGGGCTAGACAATTGGTGTGGAAATGTCCTGAATATATTAAATTATTATTATTATTATTATTCTACTCATCACGCCGAAAATCTTCATCAGATCTTCACCAAATTTGTATGAGTCTAACTTAAAATTACTACCTTTCAAATTTGTAAAGTATCATCGAAATCGAATTTAATAAGGCGGAGATATTCAGTAGCCCCATTTTACCCTTTTTTGGGCGAAGTACCCCCCAATCAAAAATTCCCGACGTCTAAAGATTTCTAAAAATTTGCTTGAAAATCGATTGAAAAATGCGAACTACAGGTCCTCTACAGAATTTTTGCCGAAGCTGAAACGGAGACGCTTCGCTCGCGCTTTGCTGTCGCTCGGTCAAATACACAACGGTGTATATAAGGAAACGGTGTATATAAAGAGAGCAAATAGAATATCTCCTCCTTATTAGATCTGATTTCGATGGTTCTTTTTTATTGGTGTAAATAATTGTTTCAGGGTTAAGTCACGGTCCAGTGATAGCGGGAGTGGTGGGGGCTCAGAAGCCTCAGTACGACATCTGGGGGAACACGGTCAACGTGGCCTCCAGGATGGACTCCACGGGGGCCATGGGCAGGATTCAGGTCACCGAGGATACTGCTAAGTAAGTATTAAGTCATTATAAGAGGATAAGGATAATATGAAGCAGGCTCAGTGAGTGCTGGGGGCACAAAAATCTCAGTACGACATTGGGGAACACAGTTAACGTGGCCTAAATAATCGAATCCACACGATTCAGATCACTGAAGATACGGCTATGTAAGTATAGAGTCGTTTCAGATTGTTTGGGAACATTGAGATGATGCTGGTCACATATGTCGTAGATTTGGGGTAGACGATTTCTACATTGTGGTTTAAATTGCACTCACAGTGCTGAGACTGCAAACACTGCTAACGATCGGTTTATATTGTTGGTCAGCATATGCACGCTAACAAATTAAACCGACGATTGCATGCTTATGTCATTTGAGTCAGCTGTTCTACCTACTGTTGTTTTGTTTTGTTTTTAGTTTTCTCATTTCTCTCTTAGTTTTGTTTAATTCGTTTGCTTCTGCTAAAAGAATATAATCATTATTATATGTACTGGCAGTCACTTCACTTCTTGTTTTATGGCATTTGTGGAGTTGCCATTCCACAATTCCGCCAATGTCACGTAAGTCGTATTCCGAAAAATAAGGGAGAATACCAGAATGATATTAATCGGTAAAATATGGGAGGATCGAAGAGCTCCAAGTAAATTATTGATTGATTTGTTGAAATATGTTATGACTGTGTATATATATATATTATATCGCCGTTATATTATTTATATTATTTATTTTATATTATTTATATCGCCGTTATATATATATATATATATATATATATATATATAACGGCGCATTATTTTCAATCGAGTTTTTAGAAATAGTGACGTCAGCAGAGCTGACGTCACGATTTTCGTTATTAGGATCGTCCATTACAAGCGATGAAACAATACCAAAATACTAGGCACACTTCACAATTTATTGCAACACACTTACACAAACTCCAAATCACAGGAAAATCTTAGCTATCTCTTAAATAATTACAAGTACTCACACGTCTTATCAGCTCAGCCGCCCCCGCAGTAAAAGTGGCCCGAGCACTCTGAATATTCTCTGCTCAACATGGCGGCGTGCCATTCGACCATTTCCTTCAGAGTGCTTAGTCAATTTTACTAACATTTATAAACATCGAATTATTAACAATGCTTAAACTTATCGATAATTCTTAACTAATTTTAAGGGCTATATTAAAATATCCAGACATTTATTTCAGTGAGCACAACAAACTTCTGTGTGTTGTTTTAAAATAGCGAAATAAATGTTTGGTTAAACTTAGAATGGCTATAGCCTATGATGAAATGTAATGATAGTTAATTATAAATCAATATAGCATTTTACAGTTAGTTTCCAAGTATTAAAAGTGAGTTGTAAAGAAATTACTTATTTCAAAGAACAACAATCAATCATCATCTTTTAAAACTAAATAAATAAAAACTGACTCCAAAGACAAAATTATTAAAGAATGTAAGATTGGTTTTGCTTAAAATCATTACCTAAATGTTACAATTAATTGTTAATCTTGATTAAATTAATTTACGCTTGGTCTTGCGTCGACACGGCCATACTGCGAGGCAGTGCGTGCTCTGCACCAGGCGCGGTTTCTGAAATACCAAGTTATGATTTGGGCTAGGTATCCGTACATACCGGTACGCTAGCTGATAACTAAATTTTATGTTCACTTCCTTAACGAATGTATGTTGTATGTTGAGATATAAATGTGATCTGACTCTCAATGTCAGCATCAGCAATCAGTTATGTTATAGTAGGTAACCAAGTTATCAGCCAACTTATTGTACCATAAACTATTTTGAAACAAGGTAATATTTTTATAACGATTAACACATGTAATCATAAATATGCAGTAGACAAAATTGAATTGCTGTACATAGGAATGAGCAGTCTATTATTTGTTAAGTGCGAATGCTCCACGCATTTTGCACAAATGGTTTTGTTATTAGATTAACGCAAATGCTCCACGCATCCTTGCATTATTTTATGTAGGTACTAGTAGACAGGGATGATGCTGTGGTGCTGGGCGGTCTCGTACGCCGTGGTCCACAGGGGTTCTAAATGAAATGGGAACTAGGTCGATGCTGCGGCCTGGGCCTTATTATTATGACCGTGGTCCGCAGAGGCTCTGAAAATACCTCGTTCTGAAAATAAAATAATAAATAAAATAAATAAGCTGTGCTTGAATTGCACCCGATGGGCCTTTAGAGGTTCTGCAACTGACACAATTATCAACGAATCCTCTGACTACCGTGCTCATTTTGTCAAACCAGTATGATTCTTTGAGCTTCTGAAGAGTATTTTCCCATCCAGGGTGCTGCAGTGATGTATGGTAGGAGTTAATTAAACTCCACTGGAACGACTTAGGTACGACCATTACCTTACGTGAACCGAGTATAGGGTCTGAGAGTGTCTTCTTGAGTACCCCACTATCTAGTTCGTAGTCTGAGGCTGGGTTATCGCTGGTCATGCTGTCTATCAGCGGCCGCAGGGTTTCATCACGCCGCTGTTCTATTTGTAACCAGTCGGTGTCTCTCGTCATAACGTTGACCGAACTCTCTGCCGATGGATTTCTACTAAAGAAGTCTGCGTGCTGCAGTCTCTCACCTTTTCTGTATTCGACCTCGAAGTCGTAATTCTGAAGAAACGCCCACCACCGATGGATTCGAGGTAGCAAATCCTTCTTGTGCTGAGATGCCTTGAGAGCGTTACAGTCTGTGATTACCTTAAATTTTCGCCCGTACAGGTAATGCCGAAAATGTTTGATGGCCCTCACCACCGCCAGAGTCTCGAGCTCGTAGGAATGGTAGCGGCTCTCTGCGTCGGTGGTGCGTTGACTCATGTACGCGACGGGGTGCTGACGCTCTCCGATGATCTGGACCAGTACGGCTCCGTAGCCCAGGCTGCTTGCGTCCGTGTACAACTGGATCGGCGCGTCCTCATGAAATAGAGCAAGGGTTGGCGCAGTAGACAAGTGTTGGATAATACAATTTCGAGCCTCGTCGTGTCTCTCGTTCCATTCCCATTTGGCGTCTTTTCTTGTTAATTCATAAAGTGGAACCATTGTTCGCGAGAAATTGGGAATGAAACGTCTAAAATATCCGGCGAGGCCGTTAAACTGCCTGACTTGTTTAGCGGTTGTTGGAATAGGTGCCTTCGTTAAAGCCTCTACTTTCCTTGGGCTTGGACCGACTTGTCCATCTGATATTATATTGCCCAAGTACTCGATAGAGCGTTTAAAGAATGCGGTCTTCTCTACATTAATTGAAAACCCAGCTTTTTGTAAAGCGATGAGAATTCGCTCTATGTGCGAAATTCCTTCCGAAAAATTTCGACATTTCGAGAGTACATCATCGACGTACACCTGACATACCTGTTCAGGCGCACATAATAGAGGCATTAGAGCCCTGTTGATGCACCGCTGATATACAGAGCATGCGTTACTGAGACCAAATGGCATGGCGAGATATTCATACAGCCCATCGGGCGTGACAAAGGCGGTCTTTTCAATAGAGCTTTCTGAAATTGGGATTTGATGTCAAATGTAGAGTAGAAATCCCCTCCTGCCAGTTGGTCTATTTGATCCTAAATTATCGGTAACGGATAATGGTCTCTCAAGGTGTTTCTGTTCAACTCGCGGTAATCAACGCACATGCGATCTTTGCCATTTTTCTTTTAACCAGAATAATGGGGCTGGAAAACGAGGATTTACTTTCGCGGATAATATTGTGTTCCAGCAATTCGTTTACGATCTCGTGTACTTTTTCCCGTTCGATGGGACTTAATCGGTATGGTTGTCGCTCTACATACTTATTAGAATCTTTCAGCCGTATCTCTAGCTCACCCGTGTTAACGCGTGTGCTAGGATATCCACGAATGAATAAGTGTTCGTACTTGTTCAAAAGTATCTTTAACTCATGGATTTGGTTATCATCCGTTAAATCACAGTCCAAGTTATCGAATTTTTCGCATTGAGATCGCACGTGGTTGACCGACGGTTGATGGAACAGTGTAGCTCCTCGTGCAGTTACAATTACTCCGAGGTTTGTATTTTCGACAAGATTCATCCCTATCAAAATATCTGCACACACACTTCATAATCAGGTACCACGTGAAACTGAAGCTCTACTCGCAAATTGTCGATGACACAAACCACAGTAAGCATCGTTAGTGACAAAACAGTAAACTGGCCAATACCCTTCAAAAAGTTAACCGCACTAATTCTTTTTCCGGGTAGTTTAGCCGCTACAGACTCACGTATTAAGGAACATTCCGCTCCACTATCGAAAACTGCAAGTAATTTTAAATCACCCACAACTATTTGCATATGAGTCAATTTGGGGGTACCCACACAATTCACGTTCGAGATTACTGCGCGTTCACGTTTGAAGCATGTTTCGTAAGTATGACCTACCCTCGAACAGAATGTACACAAAGGTTTTTCAGTACTTTTAGGCACAATCTTATTTTCTGGATGACGTAGTTGAGGGTTGTCAGTTTTAGTACCGAAATGGCAATCGCGGGTATCATGACCAGACCTCTTACACGTTTGGCAATAGAGCGAATTTTTATCTGGAAATCGAGGTCGTTTGTTAAGAACCGGTTGGACGTTTAAAGTACCCGGGTTTGGTCTTTTAACTCGGCGAATGGAAGACGCGACCGAAATCAGTTCTGGGACAGACGTAGCTCGTACGTTTAACAATTCGATTCTCAATCTCTCATCCCCAATGCAACCAATTACAGCCTCAACCGCGTCATCGTTCGATAGTTTATCCTTAGTTATACGTCGCCACAGTACCCAAGCCTGCGACAGAAATTGCGCAATATCCTTCGTATTATCATAACTATGTTCTCTAAAACGAACGACATCACGAGAATATCTATTTTCAGGTTCAAATGTTGTTATCAAAACATCACGCAATTCCTGCAATGTGGTGGTAGACACAAGCCAGTTGTCAACCCACAACCTTGCACGACCTTTAAGCAAGCTACCAGCTTTCATTCTAACCTCATAGTCGCTCAGGTTATAGGTTTCCATGGCTGTAGTCACATGTTGGCACCACTCACGTATTCCAATATTAGCGTCCGGATCGTATGAGGGCAAAAAAATGTCATTGATTTTAACCTTAGGTTCAGACTGCGTTGTGATACGATCCGACATATGTTTCATCACTTGCAACATTTGTGAGAAAAACTCGGTTGGGACGCCGCTAACAGAAGCGTTAGCATTTTCATTGGTTAAGCCAGAATTGCCGGAAGTGGGTGCGTATCCCACTTCTGATAACGGCGCATTATTTTCAATCGAGTTTTTAGAAATAGTGACGTCAGCAGAGCTGAAGTCACGATTTTCGTTATTAGGATCGTCCATTACAAGTGATGAAACAATACCAAAATACTAGGCACACTTCACAATTTATTGCAACACACTTACACAAACTCCAAATCACAGGAAAATCTTAGCTATCTCTTAAATAATTACAAGTACTCACACGTCTTATCAGCTCAGCCGCCCCCGCAGTAAAAGTGGCCCGAGCACTCTGAATATTCTCTGCTCAACATGGCGGCATGCCATTCGACCATTTCCTTCAGAGTGCTTAGTCAATTTTACTAACATTTATAAACATCGAATTATTAACAATGCTTAAACTTATCGATAATTCTTAACTAATTTTAAGGGCTATATTAAAATATCCAGACATTTATTTCAGTGAGCACAACAAACTTCTGTGTGTTGTTTTAAAATAGCGAAATAAATGTTTGGTTAAACTTAGAATGGCTATAGCCTATGATGAAATGTAATGATAGTTAATTATAAATCAATATAGCATTTTACAGTTAGTTTCCAAGTATTAAAAGTGAGTTGTAAAGAAATTACTTATTTCAAAGACAACAACAATCAATCATCATCTTTTAAAACTAAATAAATAAAAACTGACTCCAAAGACAAAATTATTAAAGAATGTAAGACTGGTTTTGCTTAAAATCATTACCTAAATGTTACAATTAATTGTTAATCTTGATTAAATTAATTTACGCTTGGTCTTGCGTCGACATATATATATATATATATATATATATATATATATAATTATGTATGTGAATATAATATCGTATAAAGTAGGTATGGTATGGTATATATTTAATATTTGTACTGGCAGTCTGGCGGGAGTTCCAACAATATATCAACACAGAATGACATATGTCAATTGAATTTGACGTTACCGCATACGCTGCTCTACCTCTTTTTTGTAAGCGTTGTGTGCACACCAAAATGACATCACTCCTGACGTCATATGTCCGACGTGGAGAATAAATGCCCATTTTAATCCGACTTTGTGCGCGCTGATAGTACACATAGCGTACATTGGTGCAATTTAAACCACAGCACTAGAGTGGAGAATGCGAATCAGAAAACGAAGTGTAGGAAGCCCTCCGGATAAATGGAGCGACGATTTGTGCAAGGTAACTGGAAGAGAAGACCCGAAGATTGGGTTTAGAGGCGCGCCTTGGGAGAGCCCTATGTCCAGCAGTGGACGAATATAGATTGTTGATGATTGAGATCCCACTCAATTTCGCCAGCTGTTTCCTTTGATGAGCACGCACGGTGTCATCGCGCTCCCTGCACACCTACAACAGGTTACTGCTAAATAATGAGTCACTTAGGATACTGCTTAGTTTAGTAGTATTAAATCAATAATATATATGTATTGAGTCGCTGAGGATACTGCGAAACATCTTCGGTGTTCCGTAACTACAAACCTAAGATATTAAGCGTGAATGTGATTCGTAGGGATTCGTGGAGAGCATTGCTATTAAACTGTCGTCCTCAATATACTAATGCTATAACTATTTCGTCAGGGGTTTATTATGATGTACATTCTGGCTCTTAGTTGTACTATTATTTATTATTTGCTCTTAGTATGATGTTGGTCAAAGTACTAATATAATAAATAATAAATATAACATAAATAACAATAACAGTATTGAGACCTAGCAGCTCATCTAGTGTGATAAATAAATATGTTAAAAAGATGTTTAAAAACGTTTAGTGAAGGTGTGAGTCTGATATCTACATATAGGTAGACACTGCTCAATGCTTCAGCTTCGACTGAAAATAACAATATAGCTACGAATAATATATAAGTATAAATATACAATAATGTATAATAAAGTATTTTTTAATTTCAGGGTTCTAATGAACGCAGGGTACACTTGTGAGTGCCGGGGCCCAACATACGTAAAGGGAAAGGGGACACTTGTCACCTACTACGTGAAAACGCCTAACGTTGGTGGTGGACTTTAAAGATAGTGCAAGGACAGTGATAGGTGGTGGACTTTAGTGAGTGTAGCTTAAATTAGACTGCTAATACAAAAAGTGTGAGAAGAGTGTAACTTAACTTTAAATGTATAAATCATAATATTCCTTGACATTCTGTCTCGACTCAAAGGCCCTTTTATGTTGGCCAAATAATAAGGAACAGGACTTTTTTATAAAGATGTTATTTAGGTATCGATTTATAAACTAAGTACTTTTGAAATTTTAACTTTTTAGATAGATTTAACAACGCATATTTATTATCTATTATCAACAACAATATCAAATCTTATCCTAAGTTTTTTTTAAATATTTTAAAGCTGATATTAATATTTATGTGAGCCTAATGTATGTAACTAAAAAATTGAGTTTTTATTTTACCTCGTGTCTTCATTTGATTATGTATTTACGAAAAACATAATAATGACTTGTGAGTATACATAGTGTGGAAAGAAGACGTTTGGATGTTTTTTTAGATACAGTAGAGATTTTACAGATATATTTATAGAAGCCACCGCACACACATGAATATACCAAGAAATATTCTTATATATTAAGAATATTTTTATGTTTTTTTTTGTGTTTTCTATTTTTTTGTGTCATAACTTTAGCTTTATTTAAAACTAGCTGTGCCCACGGCCTTGCCCGTTTGTTGTTTTTTCTGGCATATAATGATGCAATGTCTTATTTCAAAACCAAAAATACCAAACTTCGTTCAGACGTCTAAATATAGTTTTTATCTATTGCTCGGCTTCTACTCATCGGATTGAGATACCAAGTACACCAGGCTATCCAACAGTTAAAACCGCATTGCATTCGGTCCAGTAGTTTTACGTGATGCGCAAATAGACAGACAAATAGACAGACGTACATAATTATAAAAAATGTTATTTTCTTGTTCAGTAGCCTATTTTATGTAACGTAGACAATTTTTTCTTTTCATAATTGTACAGACTTTTTGTTACTTACTACTTTATTGTAAATAAGTATAGATAAAGTAATCATATTTTTAATGTAAAACACCACAATGATCTAAGTATTACGAAGGAACCTACTACGTTTTGGATAAGTTAAAATTACAATAACTAGTTACTAATATTGTTTAATTGCCAAAACTAGAGATATTTCATGATAAATATACTCATTGTTTTGTAGTTTGTATCATTATAGATTTTAGCATTACATTATTATGTAGGCAGTGAAACTATGTTTTCGAATTATTATTCAGCGTTACATAATAAGCAGTGAAACTATGTTCTCGAATTATTATTTAGCGTTACATAATAAGCAGTGAAACTATGTTTTCGAATTATTATTTAGCATTACATAATTATGCAGTGAAACTATGTTCTCGAATTATATTTTTTCGATATTGTAAATAGTAAATAATAATAAATTGTAAATGTTTGAGTGATACTTAGACGAGATTCATTTCAAAACATGACATAAAATGTACGCAATGAGATAGTAGTTTATAATAATTTGCATTTAATGTATTTGTTTGTAATACTCCCTAGTGTTTGTGGTGCTAAAAGTATCTTAATTTAGAAAAAAATATGCATATCCCATTAATACGGGTATGAAATTGGGGATATTCTTTCTATTAAAAAAAATATACCCGTAATACCCTCGTTTTAATAACAATTATATTAAAATGCAATTTTAGTAGGTATAACTGATTTTACTACCTATTGCTTTTTTTTTAGATAATATGATTAATATGTCATATAATTACTATGTGTGCCAGCAATAAATAATGAAACAAAATCTTAGAAGAGTAAGTTTAATAAATGGCAGAATAAATATTTTATTACATTTTAAGACTAGAAATACCTGTTCGAAAAGATACTAAGTTCTATGTACCTACTATAAAAATAGTTACCTACCTTACCTTACTTATCAACATTTTACTATGCATACATACCTACACATATATACACACATGTGTACTGTACAAGTAGGATATTATATACTTACGAATATGTATACTGGTGGCAAAAGTGATACAATCTAGTGCAAGTAGTACAATCGATGGTAGGCACTAGTGGTACAAAAGAGTGTGAATTAATTGTTCAATCGATGATACTAGCTTGCTTTATGTTCACCAATACTTTTATAGCACATTACTTTTATAGCAGGAACACTTATCGATTTCACGCGACCATTTTCGCCACACCAAGTGCAATGCTCTCCATAAATGGGTCGTAATAATAAGTAATTGTAGGTTGTAGGCGACCTACGCTTTGATTTAAACAAAGTGTATCTGTTACTCAGACAGTGATTGAAATCACGTGCGAAACAATTTTTATGCGAATACTTTTTTTTTAATTAACAAGACATACGTTCAAAAACTAAAACTAGGGTAAAAAGTAGCATAATGACACTTTTGCGATGAAGAAGAATCGATTGATACCTCGCTTGTCAAAATCGGACCAAGTTTTTAGTTTGAACCCATAACCCTATATTTGTTTCGCCGTAGTCGGGTAAACAAAATTGCATATGACATTCTTTATAGACACCTCGCGCTTGTCGAGATCAATAGAGGCGACGCTATAGTGGAACAGCAACATACCCACGTACATGTATATCTACATACCATACTTATATACATAGACTGTTAAACTAATTACCTTTCCCTTGCTTCGCCGTAGTCGGGTAAAAAGTATATGTCTTTGAAACCTATATTATGTAACTGAACGACATTATCATAAAGGAACACGAAAATTACAAAAGAGAATTCAATAATAAATAAACTTTATCGTTGATCGTTGCCGAAGATGGTGACCACGTTAAGCCATGTTCTCGTACGACCAGGCTCGGTAATCAGTAATTGCATGTTGTGGCCACCTACGCGGTTTGATTTATACGATCGGTAACGCCTCAAAATGTAGAGTATTGTTGCTTTCCTGTGGTGTATAGTTTGTTCAGATTAATCGAGTGTCGTTTTTTTATAATCTTCTTGCATAAGAAGTACTTATATATTTTTATTTATTTTATTATATGTATATATTACTGTAAGTATATTTTTTGTGGCTGTTATCTCTGAATCCATTCGTTTTTTTTTTTATTTGAAAGTACAGACCTTCAATGATGCTTGCTTGCACAGTCGTATGAGGTAATGCTGGCCTCTGCCAGTGTTAGAGTTTGTCAGACCGCCCGCCAAAAGCCCTCCCTCTGAAATAAATGATTGCTATTAATCAATAGCAGCCGGGATTAAAAGCACAACGTTCCCTCTGAAGCACGGACTGAAGGAAATTAATCCGTACAAAACTTAGAAAAGTAATTCTGCGGAGTTGCAGAGCTGAGGACCGAACCTGGTCGTAGTACTATTCTCGCACTATCAATAACTGTAATTATTTAAGATAAATTAGTTTTCGGAACCTTAAATCAAAATTATCTTCTTAGAACTGGGCAAGTCAGCTGCTAGTTTTATGCTAGCAACCATAACATAAACCATATAACCATAATACTAAAATTGCTGTTCATTATTCTGCAGGCGTTATCAAACAATGGGATTTCAAAAAGCGTAAAGAAACTGGAACGCAGGTCAAATAAGTACAAAATTCATGTGTATAAGCAATATTAATTATACACACAATCCTTGCGTGGTATAAATCAACCAAAATCAAGTACCTCTAATCACATGGGTCCTCAACAATGATATATATAACTGACACTACCGCAGAATTCTGAATAAAATCAAACGAGAAGAAATGATCTTATTGCACATCGAAAAAGAGTGGGCGTTATAGACAAAAAACACACTTCATAGGTACCTTCTTCAAAATCACACTTCACTCTATCGATTGGTATGTTTGTTCCTCTTACACGCAAATATAGGAGCTTTTTACATAAGCCTAGGTAAATACCTACTTTATGGTCCGGAGAGTGATATTATCAGAATTATTATTATCGGGGTGCAGTGAGTAATTCTTAAACCAATAAATCGTCTAGGTATTTATACCTAGAATCTAGAAATCGTCTAGATAGGTATTTATACCTATAAAGGGTTGTTTTTTAGTTAAGCATACAGAAGAAGGCATAAATACCTAGATATACCTCAATCAAAATGTAAGCAGACGGTATAAGGCATAAATACCTAGCTATACCTCAATCAAAATGTAAGCAGACGGTATAAGGCATAAATACCTAGCTATACCTCAACCAAAAAGTAAGTAGACAGTATAAGGCATAAATACCTAGCCATACCTCAACCAAAAAGTAAGCAGACAGTATAAGGTATAAATACCTAGGTATACCTCAATCAAAAAGTAAGCAGGCGGTATGAGGCATAAATACCTAGCTTTACCTCAACCAAAAAGTAACCAGACAATATAAGGCAGTATAGACCTAAGTAGGCAGTAATTTTGTTGAAATTTATTTAAATTACAATATTATTATAGTTGTAGTTTAAATAAATTTCAACAAAATTACTACATCAATTTTCATTTAGAGCTTCCATCAATTTTGTATGAAGCCTGGATGTGTGGTTGGTTCAAGCATATATTTGTTTGAGGTTTATACACGTACGTTTTACAATAAACTTCGTCGACGATAATAATTATCGTTACTAACTGGTTGATGTGTGAAATATTATGGTCACACACTAACCAGTCGAACAAACAATAACCAAAGCAGATCACGATATTCCACTTGTCAGAATGTAGATTAATTATAATTATATCAATTATATATTTAGCGCGGGAACGTTCGTATTGATTTTAATCATAGATCTGAGGTTATTAATTAGAACAATAATTATCGGTTGCGTGGTTTATGGGAGAAATGAGTAACTATTTGGGAGAGCACGGTAAGAGTAATGGCTAAAAGTTTTTATGTAATTGGTTTGAAATCTAAGACTCAGCACTAAAATATGTTTTTCGACATACTTCGGGTGTATGTATTTGTCTCGTGTCTGGCTAACCATAGAGATCATTCACTGATATATGACATTAACTCTGTGTATAATAAATTAGAGAGGCAATAAATTAGACGAAAGACAAAAAAACCAAGATCAAAACTAAACCAAAGACCAAGTTAGTTTTTAGTTAGTTTTAGATTTAAGATGTGTTATTTTTTCGTGCATACTGCGTTCATTGTTGTTGTTTCATTTGTTACATTAAAATGATGTCATCATCATGTCAGCCTTTAGAAATCCACTGCTTAACAAAGGCCTCCCCCAAATAGCGCTACGATGAGCGATCTTGTGCCACCTCCATCCACTGACTTCCTGCGATGGCTACAATGTCGTCGGTCCATAGTGTGGGGGGTCTCCCAACACTTTCGCTTGCTTGTTCATGGTCACCATTCGGGATCCTTTATCCCCCAGCGGTTGTCGGTTCTGCGAACTATATGGCCTGCAACTTGCAAACTGTAAGAGCTATGTCGGTAACCTTCGTTTTTCTACGAATTTCCTCATTTCGGATTCTATCACGTAGTTTTAAACACCGAGCATAGCTCTCTCCATTGCACGCTGCGTAACTCTGAGCTTGTGTATGAGACCAATAGTTAGCGACCACGTATCAGAGCCGTATGTCATCACTGGCAACACGCACTGATTGTAAACTTTCGTCTTGAGGCTCTGCGGTATCTGCGTCGAGAAGATATGGCGTAATTTCCCGAACGCTGCCCATACGAGTTAGATTCTTCGGTTGACCTCTTCATCGAAGTTGGATCTATCCAGTTGGATTGTTTGACCTAAGTAGACATAGTGATCAACAGCTTCGATAATATCGTTCCCAACATAAACCGCCATTGGTACGACATGGGCATTTGGCATGATGTTCGTCTTGCCCATGTTCATTTTAAGACCCACCTGTTGGGAAACAATATTTAGGTCACTGAGCATTGTGCTTAGGTCTTCCAGGGTTTCTGCACTGATGACCATATCATGAGCAAATCGAAGATGAGTGAAGTATTCGCCATTGATGTTAACAACATATCCGTTTCAGTTCAGAAGCTTGAATATATCTTCCAGTCTCGGATTATCTTCGGAGAAATAACGTCTCCCTGTGTCACCCCTTTTTGCAACTGGATAGAATTTGTGCTCCGATCCTGACGACACGATGACGGGCAGTCATGGTGGCCTTGCTATACAAACACTTCAACACTTCGATGTACCGGTAGTCAATCTGGCACCGCTATAATGACTGTAGCACTGCCCAGGTCTCGACTGAATCAAAAGCTTTCTCGTAATCCACAAACGCTAGACATAGTGGCCAATTATACTCTTCGGTCTTCTGTATAATCTGCCGGAGCGTGTAGATGTGGTCTACGGTGCTAAAGCCTTTCCGGAATCCAGCTTGTTCGGGAGGCTGAAAGTTGTCAAACCTACGAGCGAGACGGTTTGTGACTACTCTCGAAAACAGCTTATGCAGCTAAATGGGCTTCAAGAGGGTTTTATAACCTTTCTGAAAGAACAAAACCAATACACTCCTGTGCCACGCCTCTGGCGTAGTACCCTCGAGGATGACGGAGTTAAACAGCTTCTGAAGGACTTTAAGTACCGGTGTTCCACCTGGTTTCATTAGCTGTATCGTTTTTCGTTATTCCGTCTTCCCCTGGTGCCTTGTTGCTCTTAAGCTGTTTGAGAGCCATTTTATATTAGTTTTTGCACTGTCAGTATTCCTTGTCCTCGTGACGATAATAACGTAATTCGTGCGTTTTTTTTCGTATATTTCGTACATTTACATGATTCATTTTTTAAATACAGACAGCGCGCGACGCTACCCTATGAACAAAAATATGAGCCTAGCAGATGTTTAAACATTAAAAAAAACTTAAACAACAAATAACCGTTTTGCACTCTCATTGGTCAACAGTGAATCAGAAACCCTTCATCTGATCTTTAAGTAAATACTAAATTTTTGGCCTAATATTATATACTAGCTGTACCCGTGGCTTCGCACGCGTGTTCGTTTCTTTAGGTTCACAGTATCATAATGTGCTATTCCAGGCCCAATAAACCAAAACAAAACAATTGAACAAAATTTCTTCAGCCGTCAAAAATACTTTATCAATTGCTCGGCTTCTAACTCACCGGATTGAGATACCAATCACTCCAGATTTAAATCAAACCCTAAACTATCTAACAATGAAAACCACATTGCAATCGGTCCAGTAGTTTTTATGTGATGCGTGAACAAACAAACATACAGACAAATAGAAAGAAAGAAACGACTAACAAAAAAATATTGTTCAATACCTTTTTTAAGCATCCAAGAGCATTTTTTTCATTTGAATTCATGTAGTGGTTTGGGTGCGATGCGCGGTCAAAATACTGACAAACAGACAGACAAAATTAAAAAGTAAAACAGTTTGGCTTCAGTATCGAATATAGAGAACCATCTAAAAAATATTTTTTATTACTTAAATGTTAACATAACTTTGGACCCATATCCCGTAGAAACCCATTACTTTTTCGGGATAAAACGTGTCCTCAATTTTAACCCATCATATAACTTAAGTGCCAAGTTGCATCAAAACCCGTCCTTTACTTTCAGCGTGGTACGTGTTCTTTTAAATAAGTTTCAACCCCTTAATAATAACCCATCAATTTTTCGATATGTAAAGTATCCTATGTCCTACCTCGTATGAACTCAAATCATACCAAGTTTCTTTTGAATTCATCCAGTAGTTACGGCGACGTGATGCGCGGCTTAGATACAGACTGACAGACATACAGACAAAAATAAAAAAACATACAGTTTAGGCATCATAATAGAACAAAGAGTAACTTCCAAAAAAAAAAACACTATATCTTTAATATACAGAATTTGGACCCATATCCCACAGGAACCCTTTATTTTTTCGGAACAAAATGTATCCATAATTTTCACCTATCTTATAAACTGTCTGTGCCAAGTTGCATCAACATCCGTCCAATAGTTTCAGCGTGCTAAGTGTCCTTTTAAGTAATTTTCCACTTCTATCCTGCAGGAACACTTATATTGAATATAGAACGGCCTCAAAAAAAATTACATAATATTTCCAATTTACAGAATTTTGGACATTATCCCGAAGGAACACTTTATTTGTCGGGATAAAAAGTATCCTCAATTTTAACCCATTATATAAACTATGACTGTGCCAAGTTTCAACAAAATCCGTCAAGAAGTTTCAGCGTGATACGTGTTCTTTTAAATAACTTTCAACGCCTATCCTGCAGGAACCCTTTAATTTTTCGGGATGAAAGTATCCAATGTCCTACCTCGAAGTATGAACTCAAATCATACCAAATTTCATTTGAATTCATTGATTATTTTCGGCGTGATGCACTACCAAAGTACAAACAGACAGACGGACAGACAGACAGAAAGACAAAAATTAAAAAAATACAGTATTGGCTTTAGTATGGAATACAAAACGGCCTCCAAAAAAAATTACAAAATATCTTTAATTTACAGAATTTGGGACATTATCCCGCAGGAACTCTTTATTTTTTCGGGATAAAAAGTATCCTCATTTTTAACCCATCATATAAACTATGACTGTGCCAAGTTGCATCAAAATCCGTCCGTTAGTTACAGTAAGTGTTTTTTGAAATATCTTTCAACCCCAATCCTGCGGGAACCCTTTCATTTTTCGGGATGAAAAGTATTCTATGTCCTACCTCGTAATATGAACTCAAATCATACCAAGTTTCATTTAAAATCATTCAGTAGTTTCGGCGATCACGAAACTACAGGCAGAAGGACAAAAAAATTAAAAAATACAGTTTTGGCTTCAGTATCGAATCTAGAGTAAAGTCCAAAAAAAAATTTCTAAATATCTTCAATGTACAGAATTGGACCGTATATATTGAAGTATATATATACATTTAGTATTAATAACATCAACTATGCGGACGACATGGTGCTGCTATGTTCGACTGCTCGGGCTCTCGGTGAAATGCTGAGGGTCTGTGAGAGGTATGCGGCTACACATGGACTCGCATACAATGTGAAAAAGAACGAGTACTTAACGTAGTCTTTAAGGTAAGCCGGTAAATGTCCTGAATCAATTCCTGATATAACCCTATATGGCGTGCACATGAAGAGAGTGACATGTTTCAAATATCAAGGGCATTTTCTAACCGACGACCTTAAGGACAATGTAGATATCGAGAGGGAGCGCAGGGCGCTGGCGGTCCGAGGTAATATGTTAGTACGTAGATTCGCCCGTTGTTCAGATCAGGTCAAGATAACGCTGTTTAAGGCGTATTGTCAGGGTCTTTACACGGGCAGTCTATGGGTTGACTATACCAAGAGATCTCTAGACGTTCTGCGCGTACAATATAATAATATATTTAGGATGCTGTTGGGACTTCCTCGCTTTTGTAGTGCCTCTGGGATGTTTGCACTAAATCGAACTGATGGCTTTCAAGCCATCATTCGCAAAAAAGTAGCTTCCTTGATGGGCAGAGTACGAGCAAGTCACAACAGCATCCTGAAAACAGTGGAGAGTTTCCCCTCTTCTTTATTGAGGCATTTTGTGTGGACGATGATCAGCTAAACTTAATGTTTAGTTGATTGTCATCTGCACAGTCTGCACCTTCCTATTAAAATTGTTTTGCGCATTATTACTAACACTATTTTTTTTTTTATTTTGTTCTAATTTCACATGGATTTATGTTGTCCGAAAATAAAGAATTTTGAATATAAGTCTAGATGGCTCAATAGGGACATTGTTCGACTTCCGATCTTTAGTACCGGAGTTGAATTCCTAACCGGAGTGTTTACATATTGCACATAAAAAAAATATGTGATTGTTTATAACTTGAATATGGCCGAGCTGAGACGGAAAGAGCCGACAACGAGCCAGGAGCGTTCGCGTCGTTCCAAATTCAAAACTCATTCCTGCCCTCTCTGAAAGTCTTGAACAGAGAACAACAAACACAAATAAAAAAAAAAAAAAAAGTTTTATGTTTAGGAAAATATGCTCTGGTACGTTATAATGACTGATGACATGAACAATGAATGATGTATTTTTGAGCAAGAGGACTGAAAGAGTAGATTTATATATCGTGAAATTATCTTGCCAGGTCTTGTAGAATCAACTAACTTAAAATTTTCAGGCAGGCCCTTGTACAACCTTTTTATGTACATAAATCCTCACTTATGAGTCGAATTCATGTTTAGGCATCGTCACACGCTATCCAACTGAATTGTAATGCAGCATATTCCATTAGGAATGAGTTTGCTCACTCCCAATAAAGCTTTTCTATTTGCAAAAGCCATTCTCACGGCAAATCTTAGATCACAATAGATTACAACGTCCATATCTCATCTCACAGATAATACAAGGACAGACGACCACCGGCTTCACAGAAAGGCCACCGGTCTCACAGAAAGACCACTGGTCTCGCAGAAGGGCCACCAGTCTCACAGAATAGTCACTGGTCCCACGGACCGTACCGGAAGTCACGTGGTTAACAATACAATGCCAGCCTGAAATATTGCGCGCCACTTATTCGGTTAAGATGAATCGTCTCATATATTATTTAGCGTAATGGGCATAGAGTATGGTATTCCTACCACTTATTTCATAGAAGAGACAGTTGTTTTTGTGTATGGATTATGGCCCGTTGCATAGTCTCTCTGAGTGAAGATATTAGGCCCAATAGTAGGAACGTTAGATAATGATTATGCGAAGCTTTTATCACTTAAATTTTATAAAAGAATGCCAAACGCGTTGGTCTGTGTCTATCTCAATTTTGCTCCGTTTTTCCCTTTATACTTAGATTCCCCTTTTTAATATTGTGAAATGTTAAATAGGTAATAATTGTGTAAAGTCAAAGTCACATTAAATAAATTGAACAAAATAGTAAAAATAGGCAGAATATAGCACTTTTAAAAGTCAAAAATAGACGTTTCATGAACAAGGAGACGAAACATAAAATATTAAAAATAGATTAAACCATTACGGTTACGTAAACTGAGTATGCTTATTGAGTTTGAAATGGAAATGTCCTTTTCATGGGCAGATTCAGAGTTGAATCTCGCACAGGAAAAGGAATTACCCTTCTTTTCCGCCTGTTAGAAAAGAGAGCACGAAGAAACTCTACGGAGATGTATTTTTTTTAAATACTTTTGTTTTTAAAATGTCATATATTATAATAATACACATGTTAATAAATATCATACACAAAAGAAAAAATATTTTTCTTTATAGAAAGAAAAACTCTATCTGATTCACAAGCACATCTCATTGGCATTTTTTTCACAAAGGCTTATTGTAGTTTTAAGTTGATAAAATACTGTGGAGTTTTCACAAGACTAAAGCTTTTTGTTTTTGTGAAAGCTCCTTAGTATTTTGAAGCACGATTTCACAGGACTAAAGTTATTTTGTTTTTGAAAGCTTCTCAGTACGTTGTATGTTCTCTGAGGCAATCCACTTTTAGGCAAATATTTCTTCCGCGGTATTACGCACTCTGTGCTGTCCACTTGTGGGTCCAGGAGCTGCGATAGGGCATCTTGCGCGCTTGCATTAATCCGTGATTAATGTCCTGGCTACCGGCGCATAACCTAGCTTTAAGCTGAGTTTAATATAATAATTATTGGCGGATAGCACGCCAGAGATGCACTACTTCTTATCTACATCTACATTAATCTACACTAATATTATACAGAGGAAAGATTTGTTTTTTTGTATGTTTGTTTGTAATGGATAAACTCAAAATAATATTAAACCGATTTAAAACATTATTTCACCTGTAGAAAGCTACATTATCAGCAAGTAACATGGGCAGTATTTAATTTTTCAAAAAATTAGAGATTATTCGAAAATTGCAATAATGAAACCCAATGTATCAAAAATTTGCCAATAAAAATGTCGAATTCACTCTAAGGAATGGAATGACATGTTGCCATATAAACGACATAATAACAAGTCTGTCAAAAAGCACCACGAATGTTGCTGCCAAAGATTTTGAATTACGGTTAATGTCGTTTTTTTTTTAATAATTTACGATGGGTATGAAAATGCTAAAAGTAAGAAAAATGCTGCGATGGAGCTAGCCATGCGAAGCCGGGGCGAGTCACTAGTATATTATGACTAGAGCCCGCGGTTTCACCAGGCGTGGATTTTGATCAATGCTATTACAAAATCTATCTACATACTAGAAATCAAAATCCGTTCAGCCGTTTCAGAAACCTTCAACGTACAGGTCCACATGTGGTTCTGTTGCAGGAATATTCCAGCGGAACCTAGCAATTTGACTGGATATAAATATGATTTTATTTATCTTCAGTCATTTCAGGACATAAGTAAGTTGTCTTTAGTAATTATTTATGTTATATCCAGGGAACGCGGAAGTGGGGTGCAGAGGGGGCCAAATGCCCCCCTAAAATAAAACAGGGCTACCGCGCCCCTCCAATTTTTAGATTTCTCTTTGCTATCCTTCACAAAGATTTGTTTTTAGCCCTTACATACGTAAGAAAAATTGCCGGAGAGAGCAGAGCATAATAATATTTTTTATCACACTTATTAGTTCCATCTGTATGTATGTATGTATGTATGTATGTATGAATGTATGTATGTATGTATGCATGCATGCATGCATGCATGCATGCATGTTTGTATGTATGTATGTATGTATGTATGAATGTATGTATGTATGTATGCATGCATGCATGCATGCATGCATGTTTGTATGTATGTATGTATGTATGTATGTATGTATGTATGTATGTATGTATGTATGTTTGTTTGTTTGTAACGGATTTTTTTAACCCACTTCAAAACTTCAGATTGAATTGTAAACTTTGCACACGTATCAAGGACCGATGATAATACAATAATTTGAGGTTAAAGTTGTTCTATTATACTTCTGGTAATAGATGCTGGTGGTAATTGCCTCCAGCCCCCCCCCCCCCTGCCGTCAGTACTTCCACGGTCCCTGGTTATATCTACAAAATTTCATGAAAACCCGTTTAGCTGTTTTTGTGCATGTATGTGCTTAAGTGGTAACAAAAATACTATAAACACACAAACTTTCGCATTTATAATATTAGTACAGTAAAAGTCTATCTCCAGCAGATGCTATAAAATACATTGTCATGATAATATCTGGGCAGGGTTTTTTTTTACTCTACCTACCTACATGGACCACGATGTCCGATTTAAACAATTAAATATATTAATAATAATCCTGCAGATTTTCATATCTCACGGTTTGTGTTCTTGCAACATCGGGAGCAAGATTTGGAGCAAATATACAAATACAAAGTTTTGTATATATTTCATTTTTTTTATTTTTTCGGCATTGATTGCGTTAATTATTGACCAAATACAAATAGTACTTTGAAATATATATTTCCTCAGGATGATAAGAGCCCTGATCAGAAATACCATCTACTATCACAATATAACCACTGTCTTACTTATGAACCTACTTTAAATTACAATCTTTTGCATAGACTAGCGTTAGTAATTATTTTTAACACATTAAAATTTGGGCTTTCAGTCGTGAGACTCAATGGATTTTGAAATGCTAACCATCTATCTAATATCATATTGGATCAAAAATCACACGTAGATATTTAGAAAGTTAAATTACACTACTTTACAGTTTTGTACTACCATAGCAAAGTTACATTATAACTGCATAGCAAATCAAGGAGGTTAATATCTACTACCGATACAATACATTTTAATTTTCCAACCAGTACCTATCCATATCTTCTAAAGGTTGCCAGGACTAATGACAGCACTAATAAATTACAATAACAATTTTGCAGATGAGTAAGACCCAACGCAAAGCTGAAAATTAACTAACCTCGTGAAAGTAGACAAGTGTGATGCCGCCCACAAAAGATCCAAAAAGATACAGCAAGTTCCAAATTGAATATACGACCGATTCAAAAAATAATTGAGTTTTCGGAAATGAATTTCCAAATTGCACCTCGCGCACGGTAATTTGACATTATCGAAGCGCGAATAAATTCGATTTTATGGTCGTCCAAACTTAGGTTAATTGTTAAGTTAAACGGTTAAGCTGATGCTCCACAAGGGACGATTATGAGTCGAGCCTGAATGATTCGTTCGTTCAGGAATGACGAGGAGAACAGACTCAACTATAGGAATGCTATAAACTATAGGAAAATATTACCTCTTCCATAGAATAAATTACAATATTTGTTAAATAATATCCTCATTTTTTTAAAACGAAAGGCGATGTGATTTTTTCGGTTCGCTATAGAAAAAAATATATCTTTTTATGGCAAAAGCTAAACTAAAACTGTACAAAAATAATGCGTTCTGTATGGCTATAAAATTAAATAACCAAATACCCCTTGAAATTAGACATGCCCATCACCAAATTCAAAATTAAACTACGAAGCTGGCTGCTACATTTTTGTTTTTGACGATTTATTGACCACTTATTATGACTTTTGAGTACCTATGTCATAAGTACCTACATTTTAAAATATATTGCTTGTCTCTTTTATGTTATGACATTTTTGAAATATACAATTATAATTTGACCATTTCTCAATTAATTAAAATACTGTTTTTTGTTATAGTAATATTAATTTTATACCTACCTTATTACAGTAGTAAAATGTATGATTACTCAATCATTATTGTTCGAAAATTTTAAAATTTTATTATATTTATTGTAATTTTGAATATGTACGCCGCAAGGCAGAGCATGCTGGAATCTATTTCATATGACAAATAAACGATTCATTTCATTTTATTTCATTTAATTTTTGCCTTTCAACTAGATGAACGATGATGGAGTGATGCTAGGCATCACTTTATCATCGTTTATCAGGCTAGCCTGGCGATTTACTAGTGCGAGTGAAAATCCAATGATACCAGGTCCGTTCCTAGGCTCTGCACTAATGTTTTTCTAAGTTATGTGCAGGTTTTCCATCACTTCGTGCTTCGGAGGTCACGTTAAGCTATCCGGCCCGGCTGTTATTAATTAATAGCAGGCATTAAGCCATGCAATATTGAGGCCCTATCAGGGGGCCTCACAAACTCTGACACCAGAGACATCACTACCTCACACGACATACAAAGTGGTAAACAATTTCCTCATGATCCAAATATTATGTGGAAGAGATCGCTAGAAAAGTTAAAGTTAGAAAGAAAAATAAAAGTAAACAGATGATTTAGAGTGATACGCGGGAGCATGAGTGTCATTCCTAATCCTCTCTGCACTTTTCTTTTTCTTCTTCTGATTTTGTCGGATGACAAAATCAGAAGAAGAGGAAAAGAAAAGTGTATTTCAAGTGTATTTAAGTGCGAAGTGTGTATTTGTTTTTAAGTGTATAACAAAGAAGTATTTTCTTCTGCTGAGTATAGGATTCTTTCATGCCGCTTCTCTAATTTCTATGCCAGTCTTGACATTTGCATTCATGTGACTCTAGCCACTTTGTCCTATCACAAAGACTGCTATAAGAGCTCCAGAGGTGGTCAGGTGGTTGAAGATCTATGCCCTGCTAATTAGCTACCGTGCTTTCAGTCACTGAGTTGGGTAAAAGCACTCACCAACTGGTGTTACACTTTTACTCAAAATCCTCCCTGCTCCATTTCTGAATGGCCAACGTACACATAGGTACTTACAGAGTGCAGTAACATGTCTGTCACTCTTTCACAGTGACATCACAGCCTTACTTCAGCTCAAACTTTTGGTTAATTAAACGTTAAAATAGGCGTAAGAAGGGGAGTTATCTCATAAATAAGTTGACGAAAAAGTTGCTCAGTTCCAAGATTAATTTGTGGTTCGGTGTGGCCGTGAGCTTATCTTGATGCTAATTAAAGTTGCCTTATAGCATTTTGTCATGGCAATTCAATACTCATCCTATAAATGCGCAAAAATGTGAAGAAGGAAATATTTTAAGAACATCTGTGTTGTTTTTGAAAACACTTAGCGAATTATTTATTATTATTATTTATTTATTTATTACATAACAAGAAAATGTTCACGATTTGCTTAATAAAACCAGTAAACCTAAAAAAGACAAACTTTTTCCTACCAACCTCCTCTTACAACCAACAAAAAATAAATAGTAGGTAACTTAGTATGTTAACAATAATAGACAACAAAAAGGATGAACGAGCGCGGCACACGAGCACCAGGCAAGGTACTTACGACGCGAAGTTCGTAGGTATCACAAGACCAGTATTATACGTAGCATAGGTACCTACGCACAGCAAACTCCCGGTGCACGGTGCAGCGCTCGCTCAGACTGCCTATAAAGGATGCTCCTACTTATTGTGTTAATGAACAGAAGTATTGTTGTTTTAAAATACATTTAAGATTTTTTTGGTATATTTTATTTCGAATATCCTTTGGTAAGCTGTTAATTAAATGAGGTATTAAGTATTGTGAAGTTCTTTTCCCGTATAAGTTACAACATTTCGGAGTTTGAAGTTTTTTGTTTGTTATGTTTCTAGTAACTACTAGAAGAAGGTGTGTTTTATTTCAATTTGTATTTCTGACCGAAAATATTGTTCAATCAATAAACTGTATTCAGCTTTCATATGAATAGGCATAACTTCACAAAACTTACACAAACCCATTGGATCGTTTTTATATATTTGTTTAATTTTGTATGGCATATATAACTTTTTTAATTGTATTTGTTAAAAAAAACTCTTGCACTTTTATGACCACATGTAGTTGCACCCTTGTTTGATAGGAGTAAATTGGTCCAGCCGCCCCTTTTTTGCCACTTTGTAACTTAAAGTAACGTCAATACTTTTACGTTATGGTAACTTAAAAGTAACGTAATTTATAGTAAAACTAAGAATATAACGAAAGATTAAGAAGAATTTAAATTTAAATAAAAATAATGAAAGAGAAGGTATATTTACTTGTTTGCTTCTATTCAAGTTTGGCCTGATATAAAGTGAAAAAGATTGAAAATATACTCGATTTCATTACGTAACGTATGCGCTTATGATACGATACCGGTAACACTACAGTACAAAGTAAGAGTAACGTAACTTTTTAAGATAGGTCATCACGTGCGACATTTGCAAAAAATACAGCCCCATGTTTAGTTAGTTATTCTATGACGTAGATGTACTCCTTATTATAATTGATAGATTCAGGCGTTACTTTACGGAAATTCATATTTACAATGAACAAAATAAAAATATGTACTTCTTATAATAAAATTGCACTTGCTTAATTAATAAACCGCTCTCTCATACTAACAAAAAGTTTAAATTCCAAATAACTACACCATATAAGTACACTAAATTGATTCCAATGGAAAATTATTCAAAAATATGAACTGCACTTAATATCAGTCTCATTCGATCGTTTCAGGGAAGTGTTTAAACCAGATCACTCTTAAATTTTATTGCTTGAACCAATTTTTTTACATTTTACATGGTCCTTTGGATGATTGGTGGCCGACAGAGGGCACTTTCTGGTCCTTAACGGGAGTAAGTACGATTAATGATGGTAGGTGTATTATTAACAAAGTATTTTTATTGCTTTTTCGTAGAGGTGGAACGAGTATCCGGCTTAAATGCGGTCCGGCCTATTCAGATACCTTTCGCAATGAACAAAAAAATACAAGACATTTGTGACGGCGGCGTTGTGTTTAAATTCAGCGTGGTAAAAAATAATACTTTAGCTGTTTTATATGCTATTGTTACGCCGGTCGATACCTACAACGCCATCTAAAGTCGAGTGGCATAATTTCTACGTGGGAAATTGAAGCTACTCCAAGCTTATCAGCATTCCAGATCAGTCAGTACTGGTTACAAGATGACGCAATGTACCAGTACCTAGGACTGTCCAGAAAGCACAGGACATGCGTGTCCGGGTATAGATATGGCGCGCATCGGCTGCGTGAGTCAGTCTAATTTTGGCTAAACTACGAGTGTGATCGAAGTGAATTGAATTGAATATACAGTGCTATATTTGAGTTCAATTATAAGTGATGAGTGTGTACGTACAGTCGAGTTCAAAAGTGATTTAGTTGGCTTATTTTGTGTTTGTTTTTTGTTTAAGTGTTAATTTTTGGTCTAATTGGCATACATTAATTTTATCCAAACTCCAGCTCGTAACACTATTTTGACATTTATTTTCATTTTTATTCAAAGTTTTACATTAAATGACTAATCATTTAACCAGTACCAGTGGGGTTTTGTTCCCAGTAGTGGAAGAAAAGAAAAGGCCACATAATAATAATCACTCAAAGCCAATTAACTTTTAGTAGAGTCCTTGCAATGCACTAAGGTTTGCCCGCGTGTTCATTTTTCTGGGAGAAAAGAATCCTATATGTTATTGCATGACCAAAGTAGGTACCCATAAATTACAATAATAGCAAATTTCGTTCAGCCGTCAAATAGTATTTTATAGAATGCTCGGCTTCTACTCATCAGATTGAGAGATACCAAGTACATCAGTTTTAAAGTCAAAACCTAAGCTATTCAACAGTGAGAACCGCGTCACAATAGGTCCAGTAGTTTTTACGTGATACAAACAGAAAACAAACACACAGAGAATCCCCATGTAAAAAAAAGAGCGAGCCTTACAGTAGTCGGATATAATGTGTAACATCTGTCATTTTATCTTGGTAATAAGCAACATTAACATATTCTAGCACCGCGCACGCTCAATGGTCACACATTTGACGGTAGACTTTTGAAATTTGACGTTGGACATTGGACTTTTGTCTGTGTCTTTCTCTATGTCTGCGTCTGCGTCTTTGTCTATGTCTGCGTCTAAAACCTAACCTAAACTCCTTGATTTACCTCACACACCTCCAATTTTCCCCACCCTCCCCTCACTTTTTCTAAATTTACCCTACTCTCCACTGTCTTTTTCTACCTTCCCCTACCCTCCCCTCATTTCCCCCAAACCTCCCTCAACTAACCCCATCCTCCTGTTATCCAGTAGATCATCGGGTGGCGCTATATCTAACATTGCGCAGTACTGAGATGATTACACGGTTACATATTGTTACGCTTTTCACGAAATCACTCCCATATATTTTAGAAAAGCGAGAGAAAGATGTTACACGTCAAAACATTATATATTATTGTTCAATAACTTTGAAGTCTACTAAACCATTCTTTTAAATTATCTTTTTTGTACAGCTTTATTGTGAGTCGTAATATACAGAAGATAAATAGATATAGATTTCATCAAAATTCGTTCAGCCGTCAATAGCCTTTGATCGATTCCTTGGCTTCTACGTATCACAAATAGACAAACAAACAGACTAACAGACAGACACATGACTTACCGCTTTATTATAAGTATAGATATAGTTAGGGATGTGGATATGTCCACTATCTGGGAGAAGGCCTAGAAACCAGGAGTGGAACGTAATAGGCTAAAGATGATTAGATGATACTAGACATGGGCTGCAAATTAGGCGTAACTTTAGCCGAATATCAGACAGTTGATTATCCGGCAAAACCATTACTTGATAATCTCCACCATCTCTTGCGTTTACTAGAAACGCTCCAAGCGTTCCTGAGTCGCATCTTTATTCGATCACTACTGAATTTTTATTTCGTAGAAATAAGTTGCTTTCAGTTCATCATTAATTATTTTGGTAATCTCTTGAACTTTTATAGCAGCTGAATGAGGGTTTAAACTCGCTGGATATCAATTTATCACCAACCAACATACATAGAATTCGTCTGTAAGTAATTATCTTCTGCAAGTCCAATGGGGAATTACCACACTTTTTCCAGATTCTCAGCTGCCAAGCAGTAGTGTGCAAACATCACTGTGTTCCGGGTTAAAGGTTTGTTCCATACAAAAATACTGGACATAATAAATATAATATAAGCTTTAATCAGATTAGACTTTTTCTTCTGATGTGATATACGATTTAAACACCAATGTCTCATACAGTTCCGCACAAGATTATGCCAAGTGCTGCAACTGCAATTGTTATGGGCAGATGTTGCGCTGACCACCAAACGACTGTTCGTATCGTCACTCGTCAATATAACATTAGTTGTTTTCTACATGAAACTAGACATAAGTTCAAAAACTAAAACCCGACTGCGGTCGGTTAAAAAATAGCCACACACTCACATGAAATGATGAAAACGAATCGATTGATAACTCGCTTGTCAAAATAGGACACACATAACCCTTCATTTGCTTCGCCATAGGCGGGTAAAAAAGCCTATGACATGTCTATAAATGTTGACACCTCGTTTGTCAAAATGGGACCAATAGGGGCAACGCTATGGTGGAACATCCACATAACCACACACATTAAATACAATTATACATACATACATACATACACACACACACACATACATACATACATACATACATACATACATACATACATACATACATACATACATACATACATACATACATACATACATACATATATACATACATAGACTGTTAAACTCATTACCCTTCCCTTGCTTCACCGTAGTCGGATAAAAAGAAGAAGGAAGGTCTTTGGAAGAAGGCTTCAATTCGACGTACCTATACATTGTATTGCAATCTTGTTGAGTTTCGACCCTACCTCTACAATGTTTCACTACAAGATACTTCATAATTGCAAGTCTGCTGTTGAATAATGTGTTACGGATTCTTCAAGTCCATTCATCAGGTTATCTCGAGATTGAACGACCTGTTCCCGGTAATCTGAGTTTGGTTGGATACAAAGATCCTTCAGCGGAAGAGCGAGATAAAGATATTCGTGTGTGGTGGCTTCTTACTAAACTTTGAACATTACGGGCACAATTATTATTATACTAGCTTTCCCGCGCGCGACTTCGTCCACGCAGACTACAGTTTATCGCGAAAAAAAGCTTCCTATATTCTTCTAGTATATTAAAAACTAATGCAAAAGTAAGTTTAGTACCAACGCTCTTAATGTTTATTGACATACTTGTTATTTCGTTTCCATGAAACCGTTCCTTACAGCGAGTAATCAACTTTTCTCAGTTTTCCCGTGGAAACTTACAATGTTTTATTCCAGGGTATAAGCTATCTCCATTCCAAATTTCATCAAAATCCGTCCAGGTGTTATCTCGTGAAAGCTCCCCAAACAAACAAACAAACAGACAACGTTTCAGTTTTATACATTGGTATTTAGGTGCTTTAAGAGGTAGCAGGATCTCCGGTGCACTATCACCAAGTACTGTGACCACCAAGACAGCCACCGAAACGCCATGCCATTAAGGCAAAACTCCCATTATGGCAAAATCTCTTATCCCTCCCATTATCCCCTATAATACAACAAAGAGAACCCCTGCTCGTCTTGCTATCTATCGGGGGCTGATTATAAGCAATAGATATTGATGACATCATCAGCATCTTAAGAGACTTCATATCACATGATGTGAAGCCCCTTAAGGTGTTCCGACAGGGAGAAGGAATGAGAGTCATCCCCATTCTAGGCTTAGGTATAACCCGTTCCATATAGGAAGGTACTTAGTTTATAACATATTTATGAAGACATCACAACCAAAAGGACAAATAAAGTTGTTCGACATGATGAACAACAACAATTTGTGTCATTTACACGTACAACATTTTCAGATTTGGCTAAGGGGGAAACTCACAAACGGGCTGCGGCCCAGTTAGGCCACTCTAAACTGGGTTGAATTTAGGTATGGGCTAGTTTGCCATTGAGAAATAGTAACTTTGTAAACTAGACACGAGCTAGTTTAAAAATTTCTGGTTTTCAATATTTTTAAACAAATTTTATAGCTTCCAAGTGTTCGCAACGTTCAGAACTTTCTGCTCGTTAGTACCGTGCAATTATCGCAAATTAACACTTGGAGATGTTATTTTAACTCGTAAATAACTGCAAATAACATGTTAAAATAACCGATTTATGTATCTATAAACTGAGATGGTTTAAATCGATTCTCGTGAATTACTCACGGTTCGAATTAGGGTTCCTTCTGAGTTCATTACGTAAAGTCAGTCATAACAATAGGTACCGTAATAGTTACTGAGTTAAGTCTGCAATGTAAATTATACAATACATATTTCATTATGGTATTATGATTCTCCATTACGAGTACATGGACAACAAACTATAATTTAGTTTTTTGTTTATAAACTTGAGAAGGTTAATTATTGTGAATAAATCTATTATTATAAATAAATATTATAATTAACTTGATAAGGTTTGTTGTCTTGATGTTTACATCCTAGCGAAGTGTTACTGATAATGATAATATAATTATTTAACCATAAAATTCAATTAGGGATATAGGACATACATTTTTTACCAACTACTTATCCTAGCATCATACATTTTATTTTAGTACTAGCTGTGCCCGCGGCGTTGCTCGCGTGGTAGTTTTTCTGGGATATAAGGATCCTATGAGTTATTCCAGTTCCAAAAGTACCAAATAGGTACCTACCTACCTGTGCCGACATGGTCGTGATAGACTAGAAGATGAAGGCGGATGCTCTCTGCTCTTCGCTACGCTTCGCTCCCGCCTTCGTCTACCTGTCACGACCATGTCGGATCGCCACTGAAGGTTGTTGACAGAAATCTGTGTTACGGTAGCGTTGTGTGGAGTGTAACGATTTTTAACTGGTTTTCGTCATATTGTAACGATATATGCGGTTTTATCGTAAATTTCTCTGAGCTGACAGATTCCGATGAAAGATGTGATGAATTGGTTTTTAGGCCAAACTCGCCAACCACCGAGATAGTTGGTCCGGTGTCTAACGCCGTTAGGGTATTCGCTTAAATCAATGAAAAGTAATTTTGAGAATAAAGGGAATAAAAAGTAAAACGGGGTGAGTCACACCAAGAGTGGGGTGAGTCGGGATTCTTACCCCATCCGCTCGCTTTAAACGTGAGGACGCTATATCTTTCTTCGGAATCACTCAAAACTTAAAATACTCGTTACTACTTTGAAATTAATAAAATTACCTGAATAAACTTAGACCGGAACGAGCTTTAAGAACTATTGGATCAAGACCGTTCGGTAATGTACTAGCTAGTGGGTACAATAGTGGAAGATAAAACATACAACTCAAATTCACCAATACAATCTTTATTATCCTTGGTTTAACTTTGCCTACTTACTGAAAATCTAAGGAACCGTGCCGTAGGTACGTTGGATGGCCATTCAATCTAGCATATAATGGTGGAAGACAAAACATGCAATTTAAATTCACCAATACAATATTTACTATTTTTGATTTAACTTTGCCTGTTTACTTAAAATCTAAAGAACCGTTCTGTAGGTACGTTGGACGGCCATTCAAGCTAGCATGTAATAATGGAAGACAAAACCATGCAATTTAAATTCACCAATACAATATTTGGTATTTTTGGTTTAACTTTGCCTGTTTACTTAAAGTCTAAAGAACCCTTGCCTGCAGATCCAACTCCAATCCAGCAGCTAAGAAGTACTAAGATCTAAGATTACCCTGTTATAACTAGGGTCGATATAGAACTGTCAAAATTAAGTATTTACCCTAACAAAACAAGTGATGAGTTGCCGGCCTTATTTACCTTCTTCTATAAGATTGAGCCTTTATGTTAGTGAAGGTAATTCTCCATCAGACGTTTCAGCAATGTCCGATTCACGTGAGAGGTAGCCAGGCTAGACCCCTCAGGCGTTGCAAGTGTCCAGCAGGTTGGTGGGGAACCATAGTTTAACACTCCGGTTTATGAAATATATGCATAAACATGCCAATACGATACCGCATTCCAAGAACGTGGCAGGAATCGTTGGATATAATAGCGTATCGCGACACGGCGTCTTTCTAGTTAAATCCGGGGGAAGAAGCCTCCGTCGTGTGGTGTCTCAATCTGGGGTGGAAAACCTCCGTCGTGGGGTATCTCAGTCCGGGGGGGAAACCCGCTGTAGATGAATAAACACAACGTTTCTTTAGAATTCGAGACTTCGAAAACGCCACCGCTCTCAGTTCGCTAAAATGGCGTTTCGAAAAATGGATAAAAGTGATTTCACAATCGCAATCATTACTGCCGACAATGCAAAATACCGAAAAATGATTTCACCTTTTTTTACGGGTTTTATAATATGCAGGGAAAAGATTTGTCAGTCCTGCTACCGGGCTCTCCAGCACGAAAAGAACTTTCACGCCTCTCGTCTCCATTTCTCGGTTTCTTTTGTCTAGCCGGATCTAGTTTGCTCCTCAGTTAGCAAAATCTATCCGAATAACATTTCGTTCCACCAAGAAACCGATCAGCGCTTACACATGGGCTTTGGAAATTATTATTTGGTTTTATTTTTATTTTTTAAGATTTCTCACCATCGAAATCGAATTTGTTTATTTACTGTTTCTTTAACTATTTTTGACAGCCAAACAACTGTCAAGAGACGTCTAAGAATTGTTATAAACTATAGTCCATAAAACGTTCCGTACTAGAAACGATGCGTTCACTTCCAGACGAAAGGTACGGAACGCGCCCTTTTGCTTTGACAGCTAATCGATGCAAAGATAAGTAGAACCTACGGTAGAGGTCACTACTTGTCACCGTGTTTATCAATTGTACTTTATTAATTATTTATTTATTATATTTATTCATACCAAGGAGAAAACTAAATATAAATATATTCGGGACAATTCCACACCAATTACCTAGCCCCAAACTAGGATACCCTGTACTATGGGTACTAGATAAGGGATAAACATACATAGATATGAATATTTAACATCCATGACTCGGGAACAAACATTTTTGCTCATCACACAAATGATTGCACCTTGCAGGATTCGAACCCGCGACCGTTTGATTACGTACCTAGGATCACTAGCCACGATACCAACCGGTCGGTATTATCTGATTCCCAGTTATTCCTTGTTCCCTTTGTACCCATCTCAATCAATTGACCTAATGAGAGTTGTAAAGTCGTGATCCGTAGTGCATGGACGTGTTATATTTATCGAAGTGTTTATAGCATCAAGGATATTAAGGGGAACCTCCGGCTCCCACCCTCCCCATTATAGCTAGAAAGCATCTCGATCACATCAGTTTTCAAACATAAAAACCACATCAAACACGGTCTATTCGTTTGGGAGCTACGATATCTAAGAACCATCTCGAGCAAATCAGAGCTATGATGCCACAGACAGACACACACCCTCTCTCTCTCTCTCTCTCTCTCTCTCTCTCTCTCTCTCTCTCTCTCTCTCACACACAACACACACACACACACACACACACACACACACAGACACACATGCACACACGCACACAAACACACACACACACAGTGATACACACCCTAAACTTATAACACCCGTCTCTTTGTTCGGGGGTTAAAAAATGTAAAAATAACGCATAAAATATGTAAATGCTTTTAATTATAGAGCAAAAAAAACTAGAAGCTCGTAGTTTACGGACGTCTGGATTACGTTTCCATGCATGTTACCGCTTCGCCACTTTGCTTAATGGAACAATGAAATTCGGTATCGTTCTATAAATGAATGTATTATTACTTTAGTTTAACATAAACTTTGGACCCCTGTCCCTTAAAAATCCTTAATTTTTTCGGGATTACTAGTATTCTAAATTTTAACAGATAATATAAACTTTGACTATGTCCAGTTACATCAATATCCGTCCAGTAGTTTTAACGTGATACGTGTTCTTTTATATAATTTTCAACCCTTATCCTGCGGGAACCCTTTATTTTTTCGGGATAAAAAGTATTTTAAATGTTAATCCATAATATCAGCTGTGATTGTACCTGTGAAGTTGCATCAAAATCCGTCTGGTAGTTTCAGCGTGATGTTTGTTCAAAGAGACAGACAGACTGACAAAAAAATAAAATATTTAATGTACAGATTTAGTCCAGTTACAGTTTTATTATAGTATAGATAGATAGATTTACCTTCAATCTTCTAGGGCATAATAACTGCAAGTAACAGAAAGTATACATATTTTTTTAAGCTTGAAATGTAAATACATAACACAGTTTTATAAATTTCCCACTCTGGGTTTTGTTCTCGGCTACAAAACATTGATAATACATAGATAGTTATCTAGATATCAACCAACATTGAACAAGAACCCAGCTCCATCCTCGGATTGAACCCACCCTAATATATTAAACTAATCCTGATTTAAAACACTAGCTGTACCCGCGGCTTCGCACGCGTGGTCATTTCTCTAGGTTAAAAGTACTCTATGTACTATTCCAAGACCTAAAATACCTTTGCTTGCTTGGCTTCTACTCATAGAATTGAGATACCAAATACTCCTGTTTTAAGTCAGACCCTAAGCTATCCAACAGTGAAAACCATATCTCAATCGGTCCAGTAGTTTTTATGTGATGCGCGAACAAACACACAGACAAACAGACAGACACGAATTTTAAAAATGTTAAATTCTTGTTCAGTAGCTCATTTTAAGTACCCTAGACCATTTTTTTTTGTTCTTTGTACAGACTATTTCATTCCTATTGCTTTATTATAAGTACTAGTTGGTGCCCGCGGCTTTGCACGCATGGTCATTTCTGTAACTAAGTACTCTTTGGGCTATTCCAGGACCTAAAATACCAATATACCAACATTTGATCAAAATTCCTTCAGCCGTCAAAAATATTTTTATCATTTGCTCGGCTTCTAATCATCGGATTGAGATATAAAGTACTCCAGTTATTAAGTCAAAACATAATCTTTTCAACAGTGAAAACCGCATTGCAATCAATCCAGTAGTTTTTACATGATGCGCGAACAAACAGAGAAACAGACAGACACGAATTTTTAAATTATTATATTCTTGTTCAGTAGCTTATTTTATTTACCCTAGACCATTTCTTTTTAAATAATTTTCTTTGTACAGACATTTTCGTTCCTATTGCTTTATTATAAGTATAGATTTGTCTACGGAACCTCAAACATTTTTATGAATATGTTACTTGCCTGATCGTAAAGTACATCTTGTTACGTGCTTGGAAGCTTCAATTTGTAATGATAAATATAATTAATTGTAGTAATAAAAATTGATAATTTCCAATTAGTATTTGACAAGCAATCATTTTCATAAATAAAAATCTAAGCTTCACGACTGTGAGAAATTGAAAATACCTACAAATACCTACCTGTACTAACATAATTGTTCATTTGTTTTTAATAATTTAATTATAAATAGGATATGTTGTACTTCTCTTATCAAATTTAAAAGGTTTGGGAAATAGTTTTATCACTGTGATTTAACAAAAACTATGATGATCATGATGATGACCCTAGAGGAAGGAAGGATTTTATAAAATTCCATCCTTATTATCGTGAACGGGGGTGGCCATATTTGCACATGGGCAAAGCTGCGGGGTGCAGCTAGTTAACAATATTAGCAGGGAGCACCAAACCAAATCGTCATTGAATATTACTGAGAACAAGACGAATAAGGCTTTTTTTTTATTTGAAAGCATTCTTGTTTGTTCGGAAACTGTCGGTCTCGGCTGTTATAGATTAATAGCAGTCGCTTATGTCAGAGGCCCTTATCCTAGCCTGACAAACTCCGACACCAGAAGCTAGCACTACCACGTCCGACAAAACAAAAAAAGTACAGCCTCACACGTACTTACTACTGTAACCTATTCGATTTCACTGCCCATGATTTATAATCCTGTGTTCAAATCACTCATCCTTCTCTTGATCGTCATTTCATCACCACTGCCTTAAGCTTGCAAAATGAACGGAATTATTTTTCAAAAAGCTTATTAACTACACGATACCCATTTCCTTCGCCATCCCAGACCTCTTAAAGTGAATTTATCCGTTCATTCAGTAATAAACAACTACTTTTTTTCGTGCTACTTGTCCTAAAATATTGGTTCAGGTTCGGCAACTGTATCGGCAAGGATTAAAGAACAAACTGGATGGTAAAGATTGAGAAGAATGAGTGTATCCCACTTCTAGTTAGTATATCAAACTCAGAAACAGAAGATTTTTAAAGGTGATGCCTGAATCAGAGAGCTTGAGAACGTATTTCCATGTTCATCATCTAATTGAGCAATATATTCGTGTTTACTTTTCATAATTAAAATGTCTTGTGGTATAGAAAAAAAAAAGGGTTATTAGCAGTTATTATCGACCATGGTGTTGACATGATGGTGTGCCCATTAGTTTTTTTTACCCATCCAAAATGTACGACAATCTGCGTATCAAGCATCCCAAATATATGCGATCCAGTTACGCGGGTCACAGCATAATGCTACAGATCACGATCATATTCACGGCTCATGCGCCTGCGCAGCGGTAAGTTTACTTATAGAAAATGTGGGCTTAAATAATTGGAGCAGCGAATTTTCGTTCTTCTATTTTTAAAGGCTTAGTACATGCGCGTGCGCATAAACCGGTTTTCGTGCTGAGTTTTGGTAACCACACGTACCGAGTGTACTGAGCATTAAGTGGGTAAAACCATGTAAAAAAAAACCGTTACACACTTGAAACATTAATACACAATAACAAACTTGAAATATAACACAATGGAACGATGTATTTGTTCTATATTTTCTCGTGTGTTACGTAACGCAAACATAACTCACGTAACATTCAGTAACAAACACACAGGAAAACATGACCTCTTTATGAAAATAAAACATTCATCATCATCATCATCATCATCAGGTCAGCCTTTAGAAGTCCACTGCTGAACATAGGCCTCTCCCAAATAGCGCCATGACGAGCGATCCTGTGCCACCTCCATCCACCGACTTCCTGCGATGGCTACAATGTCGTCGGTCCATCGTGTGGGGGGTCTCCCCACACTTCGCTTGCTTGTTCGTGGTCGCCATTCGAGAACCTTTTTTCCCAGCGGTTGTCGGTTCTGCGAACTATATGGCCTGCCCATAGCCACTTCAACTTGCAAACTCTGAGAGCTATGTCGGTAACCTTCGTTCTTCTACGGATTTCCTCATTTCAGATTCTATCACGTAGTGAAACACCGAGCATAGCTCTCTACATTGCACGCTGCGCAACTCTGAGCTTTTGTATGAGACCAATAGTTAGCACGTCTCAGTGCCGTATGTCATCACTGGCAACACGCACTGATTATAAACTTTCATTTTTATAAAACATTCATATACAGTTCAAATGTACAAAAACACATTGATTCCCTTAAAAATAACGTACTCTATAGCAATGATAACTTTAGTCGATGTAACTTCAACATTTACTTTACAAAATCACTGTGAATAATCCAAAAAACTAAAAAAAATTAGTCCTCACAAACCTTACGTTTTTTTCGCATTAAAATTTCTGACTGAGATTTGACATTTCTATAGTTTCCAACACATGTTTGCCAGCAGAAAAAAAAGCAAATGGTGCTGCTATTTTTGAAAAATGAAAAACTATTATATGTTTTGTAATATGTTAAACACGGGAATTAAATATTGCCCATTTTTTTTAAAACGCAGTTATATTTATTAATAGTGTTACCTATTTATTTATTTTGTAACAAAGCGGTAGCATTATTAATTAGTTATGTCGTAGCATACCTGGTATTGGCTGGTATAATCTAGTATGTAGATACTTTAGGTCCTGGAATAACACATGGAATACATTAAATTACATCATTATAGAAACGATGGTAGCCTAACGGTTCAATATTGCAACTTAGAATCTAACGATACCGGGTTCGATCCTAGGGTCCACACTAATAACTTGTCTAAGTTATGTGCGGTTTTCCATCGCTCCGGTGCTTCGGAGGGTACGTTAAGATGTCGGATCCGGCTGTTATTGATTAATAGCAAATGTTAAGCCATGTTAGAGGCCCTCAGATGGCCTGACAAATTATGACACCTTGGTCAGCACTTCCTCATTCGACAAATCAAAACAAACATCATCACTACTTATCATCAATGTCCATGCGAGCTGAGCCGCGTAAATATATAAAAATATCTTAATCCCGCTAATTAGGCACTAAATTCTTATCATGCTAATAAATCTATTATTTTCTTTCATAAATACCAAATACAACTTATAATAATAAAAAGCAGAATAATACAAGCTTCCTTATTTGGAAGGATTTGCCGAATACAAATATTTAATAACTTGAGCACGTCGCGTCGGTTATTTCAAAAAGATGTCTAATATCACTACTAATAAATCATCTATAACTAGATTGCCAAACTTGGACGGTTTACAATGATATTTGGAAATGTTTCGTGGTTTATATTTTATTTCCTAAGAATTCTTGAATCAGAAATCGAATTCAAATGGATTTACTTCAATAACTAGATATTAAACCAATTTTGAAGAAATGTATATGACATCACATTCAAATAAAAAAAATGCGTGCTGAATTTCAATGTTTGAAGTTGCGATGTAGATAGGGTAGACTGGGTAAGGGTGAATAGGCTTTTATCGTTCATATAGTATTGTTGTTTATAAGCCAAGCGATGATGATATGTCAAATTCAAGAGCGTGTTTTTAACTGCGACCCTTTCGCTTTACCATTGTAGTACCTGGCATGCTATTGTTAGAATTAAACAAAATGAAAATGAAAAACTATTTGTTTCAATCGCCCCCATGCCAGGGGCGGTTGAAACACCAAAATACAATACGGCCTCCTATAAACAAAAACACTGCAAGGGGAACGGCGCAACACTGAGATCCATGTTCGTACCTATCGTCTGCTTCGTTTTCCCCCTGCCCGCACTCCCTCTCACTTCCCGCGTAACCGTCCGCGAGATATTTGCTCTGTTTCAACCGTCCTTTGTGTTAACTGTACCCAGTCTCCCTTACGTAGTAGATAAAGTAGCTATAGTAGTAGATAACATCTAGGCTAAAACGTAACACCCCTCCAATGTGTTTACGCTCACATGCAAAGTAGGTGTATGTCTATACGTCTATGCGCAATACACACAAATTGGTCGTCGGCATTGGTAATTCAGTCATATAATAACCAATAATACTAACGCATCCGAACGGATCTGTTGGTCCAGTGTCCACTATTACTTAGTGCATAAATGACGCGGAGCCACGACATAATGGACGTTTCATTCCATGTAATGCGCGCGCTCCTTGCCATACAATGCCAGTACCTCGATTAATCGTACGATTAGTCCAGGGCCCCTACCACATAACTTGGTTTCAATCAGATTGACACTTTCTTCATAGGTATTAGTGATAGTGATATTGAAAATCTGATTGAAACCAACGGTACGGCTACGGTGGTACGGCTGCTGGTCCTCGATGTAAGCTTGGAAGAGTGCAAGCTTCCAGTAAAAACGGCGCATGCGCACAAATAAAGTGTTGCAATAAATATTTCCTCTCACACATTGAAACAAATTAAGTGGGGGGGCGTTCGTTTTAAGATTAGATAATACCTACTACTAGCTTTCGCCCGCCACTTCGTCCGCGCGGACTACAGTTTATCGCGAAAAAGCATCGTATGCTCATCCAGGATATTTAAAACCAATGCAAATTATAGCACCAACGCTGTTGACGCTTTTTGACAGACTTGTTATTATTTCTTTTCTATGGCAACCGTTCATGTCAATCCGTTCCTTACAGCGAGTGTTTTCCAGTTTTCCCGTGGCAACTTTTCATTTTCCGGGATAAAAAGTATCCTATGTTGGTAACTATATTGTACCTATTTACAAAGTTTCATCAAAATCAGATTAGCCGTTAAGGCGTGAAAGCACCCCAAACAAACAAACAGAAAAACAACGTTTCTCTTTCATATATAGGTGTGGATGAATGTTACTAAGTACGCTAGGTATCTACGCTACTGCGATGTTTCAAATCTTGCTTATGTAATTCGATTGAAAATATGTACTTAATACCACATTTTTTATAAAATATCAGACGTATGTATTCTCAATTTCTCAATCAGGAACCGGCATTTGTCCATAAACAACTTACGGGTAGTATCAGAGTATCTCGTGGAATTAGCCGACTCAAGTTTATGTTATGATCGTTAATTGCCTCTCGATCCTTAAGCGAATCGATTCAGTAAATCGACTACAGTGACATTTTTATCTCGAAAGCGACAAATTTTTATCTTTTTGGTGATTTACGTAGTTCAGACCGGTTGTATTGCACTTTTGTTTTTTTTTTCTTATAGGTCATGGGTGCGCGGTACAAAAATTACAGTTCTTCCTCGTAGTCAAACTATTTAGTCCAACGGGAACGGTCTTTCCTCGTGGTCAATACCCTCCAATAAAAAGTTAAAAATGTGTCCAGTCGTTTTGATTCTAATAATAGTCCCGATTAGGCTCATGTGAGAATGAGAAATTATAATCCGATATGAGAAATATTCATTATGCAGCGAATATAAAAATAATTAAAATAATTTGTTAAAGTTTTTTTATTTAAATTGAAGCCCCTTGGTCCTTGAGATAGCTAATTTATGCAACTTTTTTTCGGATTTTTTCTACATTTTTAAACCAAATATATTAAATTGAGAGAAGACTGAATAGAATAGTCGAGTGCAAGATCTCTGTTTATCAACATCTCCGTGTGCTATGAATTAAAATGTCGAAATACACACAACAGATACTGCAGAAAATTAACGTTCAAGGTTATCGACCTTACTTGACAGCTCGAATACTCAAGATTTTCAAAGCCCGTATACATTTGAACAGGATATAGCTGAAATTCAAAAATGTATAACCATGATTTTTGCACGTTTAATAGCTTACCCGGTACGAAAGGAGAAGAATGCGTCCTATATTTTGCATGTAAGAAATAGATTAAATAACATGGATATTACCACCGAACTTACGACAGTACAACTAGAAACATTTAAAAATGTTTCAGAAAGTTTATTCGATTTACAAAAACGTTTCAAAATATTAGAAAATTCAAGATGCTGTTCTACAGGAAGTACATATTTTTACCTACTGACACAAAAGCTACAAAATATTTCGATTAACACATCAAGCAACGAAATTAAACGGTTTATTTACAACAGGGATAGTTGCCCAAAAGATTTTATTGTAAAAGTAGAGGAATTCGCAATTGCTCGAAATATTTCACATACAGAACTATACAACCATATATACGACATTCTTAAAGGAACTCCTTTATGGTTTCGGGCTCACAAACAAACAATCCCAGATTGGGAATCTTTTAAAATAACTTTATTAAATGAATTTGAAATTACAGACTATGATTATAAACTGCGGAAAATCATAGATGCACGCAAACAAAAAACAAATGAGCGTGTGATTTGTTATTTTACTGAATTAGAAAATCATTATTTGCAAAATTACGTAAGCCTATTTCAGAAAAAGCTAAGATTGACATCATTAGGCGTAATTTACGATCCGAATTCGGTCAAAGGTTATCACCAAACGATCTTGACTCGGTCGCAACATTATTTAAATCTTGTAAATGGTACGAAAGTTGCATTGAAATGTCCAACTCTGGTACTCTTTCTACATTACAAGACTTAGCGAAGCCTTCGACTTCTAATACCCAACACAAAATCGCTGCTACACCTAATATACCACATTATCCGTACAATACCTTGCAAAAACCACTTGTGCAAACACACCCTTACCCTCAACCTTACCCTGTACATTCAATTGCTGCAGCTTCTAAGAAACCTGCACTACCTATATTTTGCCCTTGCTGTCGAAACGATAGCCATGCTTTATGTCAATGTCCCTACAGACATACAGTTTGTTTTCGTTGCGGTAAAAATGACGTAATTTTTACTAATTGCCCTGTATGTACACAAAATTAAAAAAACTAATTAGAGAGGAACTAGAAACACAAAATTGTAATACTAATAATAACTTTGATCAAACTGATTGGAACAATTGGCTTAAAACTATTTCAATATTTTTCAAAACATACAACGTTTCTACGCTCCTCTTTGATAATACATCGGACACTGAACGTCCATACCTTAGAGTAAATGTTGGAAATTTAACCCTAAACGGTTTACTGGATAGTGGCAGTGCCATTACAATTTTAGGTAATAACTCACATAAATTATTACTTGAACATGGTTTGGAACTGCAACGTGACCAAATTATCAAAGGTTCTGTTGCTAATGGTCAAACAATCAATTCAATTGGTACTATTAAGCTTCCAACTTTATTTAAAAATAAGTTTGCTATAATTACTGCCCATGTAATACCCGCTGTTACTCAACCTTTCATATTAGGTATCGACTTCTGGAAAACTTTTAAGCTGGCTCCAGACATACTTAATACGGTCAGTATGCTCAAGAGTTCAGATACTCCCATGTTTATCATCAATAATAATGATACTTACTTACAGTCTTATGACATACTTACAGATACACAATTGATTCTTGCTAATGCAGTCGTAGAACAATTTCGTAATATTTCTACCGACGTACTTCCTTTAGGAAGAACATACCTATACACTGTATTGATACAGGTGACCACCCACCAATTCGTCAACGATGCTATCGATTATCACCTGAAAAACAGAAAGCTCTTCGAGCAGAAGTTGATAAAATGCTAGAACTTGATGTTATAGAGCCTTGTGAAAGCCCATGGCTAAATCCTGTAATTATTACCCCTAAAAAAGATGGTACTTGGAGATTCTGCGTCGACAGTCGTAAGCTTAACGACATAACTAGAAAAGATGCTTATAAATTACCATTCATATCAGACATTATAGACAACCTTAAAGATTCTAAATACCTGAGTTCAATTGACATTGCTAAAGCTTTTTGGGAAGTGCCTTTACGTTTAGAAGACAGACCTTAGACTGCTTTTCACGTTCCAGGTCGTGGATCTTTTCAATTTAACGTTATGCCTTTTGGTCTTACTAACGCACCAGCTACGAAACAAAGATTCATTGATAATCTTCTTTAATAACGACTCTCCTTTTTATTATTTGGATGATATAATAATAGCTATAAAAACGTACGTAGGCTACGTAATTGATGATCAAGGTCTCCACACAGACCCTGATAAAGTCAAAGCAATCTTAGAAATACCAGCACCCAGGTCTGCTCGCGAAGTGAAGAAGTTTCTCGGTACAGCTAGTCGGTATAGACGCTTTGTACCCAATCTTAGCACATTAGCTGCTCCCCTCACTAAACTTACATCTACCAGTAAGAAACCTCCCGCTTTCAAGTGGACTTCTGAAACTGATAAAGCTTTTAATAAAATCAAACAAGCTTTAATATCAACTCCTATTTTAACTTGCCCTGAATTTTCTAAACCTTTTGCTGTTCATTGCGACGCATCTGCTTTTAGACTTGGAGCAATGCTTACCCAAGTCTTCGATGGAGTTGAAAAACCCATAGCTTATATGAGCAAATTACTTACAGGTCCCCAAAGAAACTATTCTATTACTGAACGTGAACTCCTAAGCGTTATAACAGCATTAGAGTATTGGCGTTGCTACCTAGACAATAGCCAAAAGTTTACTATCTATACCGATCATTCTGCACTTCAATGGTTCTTACACTTAGATAATCCTACAGGTAGACTTGCCCGTTGTAGCATACGCTTATCAATGTTTAATTTTGACATAAAAATAAACGTGGCAAGGAACATTTGGTCCCAAATACATTGTATCGTATTAAACCAATTAATGTGATTAATTATGATCCAACACATACTTCTGATTTGTGGTATACTTCTGAATACTCCAAGTGTAGCACAAATCCCTCATCAACTTCTGATTATATGACACAACACAATAAACTCTACAGGTACACCCGTTCTAATACCCTCATAAACTCAGAATTAAGTTGGAAAGAAGTAATCCCATCTGAATTTCGTACAGTTATTATCAACGAAAACCATTTGTTACCAACAGCAGCTCATTTTGGCACTTTCAAAACATACCATCGTATTAAAGAAAAGTACTTCTGGCCAAGAATGTACAAAGACATTGCCAGCCATATTTCCAAATGTGAAACATGCCTCGTGTATAAGCATCAGAATCAAAATACCATTGGTCTGATGGGTAAACCCAAGAACTGTTTTCAACCTTTTCAATGCATATCTATTGATATTGTTCGTCCACTTCCAATGACACGTAAATTTAATAGATTTATTTTTGTAGTCACATGTTGTTTTTCCAAATATTGTCTTATATTCCCCATGAAGCGAGCTAACTTTTCTGTAATCAAATATATACTTGAGAACTTAGTTTTCATGGTTTTTGGCATTCCAGAGACTATAATCCTAGATAATGCCCCTCAACTAATTAGTCATAAACTCCAAGATTTATTTCAATATTACAACATACCAAAAATTCATTACACCCCGTTACTTGTTCTGTTGATAATGACCATCGTACTTGGGATATATATTTAAATCAAATCCAATTTGCCATAAATTCAGCTGTTAATGAAACTACTAAATTCACACCAGCTTTCTTAGTATTTGGTCGCGAACTTGTAACCTGTGGTTCGGTATATAATGCTTCGGTTCTAACTGAAGAATAGATTTTTGCTCCACGCGATGAATACGCTGACGAAATAGGTCAGTTAAGGCCTTTATTTGCTGAAGTACAAGCACGTTTATTTCGCGCTTATGAAACTAACGCTAAATATTATAATAAACATCATCAACACCTTGAATTTAACCAAGGCGACATTATATGGAAACGTAATTATCCCATAAGTTCAGCAGGCAAGTATTTTTCAGCTAAATTAGCTCCTAAATTTGTAAAATGCATCATAGCAGCTAAAATTTCACCACTAATTTACGACCTCAGTGATTATCTGGTTAGCCCATAGGCCGTTGGCATGTCAAAGACATTAAACCTATACGTCCGTCTTAACCTTAACTATCACTTGTTTACTTACTTACATACTTTATTATAATAATGTACTATGAAAATTACATTGCTTTCATATTCCCGTACATTACCATACATTTAAATGCTTACATATGACCATTGTATTTGTAAGTAGGGAACAAATAACGTAGTATTTAAGTTGTAAATAATGTAATTTTAATATAGTTTTCCTTTACGGAGTAATGTCCACATTTTTAGTATTTTTTTCTTTCATTCACTTCATTAACTTTTCGGATTCATTATGAATATTGACTTCAAGACCCTACATATTCAGTGCTATTGCACTTACTTATATACTTTAATTCTTTGTACTTACAAATTTTTTTTATTTACATTCATAATGTTCAGTATAAAGCGAAACCAGTTCTATATATTATTATTTACTACACCTACACACAAAACTTCCAACACTGAAAAGAGCGGCAAATGTGATTACTCTATAAACCAAGCCTAGGTCACAAAACCAGTATTATCTTATAGTAAATAAGCTATTACCTACCTACCTTACTTATATTATTTTAACGTTCTAACACAATGTTTACTATGTACATACACGTGCTACAGGCACGTCGCACCCCAAGGTACGTTTAGCCATTTTGGCAAACTAATTGTACATAAATATACATATATATACATTTACACATTACACACCACACACTCACCACACATACATACATACACATACACACATACACTCACATAATCACCCTAATCAGCGGATAGTGACTTTATAAATAGGCTTACACTACACTGTATTGGTTCCACGAGTAACCTTAATATTATTTAAGGTTCCTCTTTCTTATGAGTTTTATTTCCAAAGAATGGGAATAAGACTCTGAATGATGATGAATAAATTTGTGATTTATGAATTTGAATGCATCTAGGAATCCAATCAATCGTATATTGACATTGTAAATAAACATGTTCACCAAAAAATTAAAGGCGATAACCCAAACTGGTCAACAACAAAAATTCAAAGGAGCTTGTGCAAGTTTCTTTGAAAATTGGCCAGAGTTTAAATATTCCTTTTCAACTCAGCATTCCCATTATTTGAATTAATTATTTTATTATATCAACTTTATTACCATTATTATATATATATATATATATTTATTATTAACTTCTACTTATTTTTCTTTTTTCTTTAGCATTTTTTTTTTAAATAAACCTAATGTTTTGGGATACCAATAACAAACTAAAATGTTTTTTTTGTATTAAATAATAATAAAAAAAGGGAGCCAAACATAGTCCGATAACTGTACTTCCATAATTCATTTTAACTATGAATATTTTGATAATTTATTAAACAACAAGGAAAACAATAAATGTGAGCAACGCCGCAATATATATTTGTCATATTTTTTTTATATCTATGACTGACTGTGCTGAAAAGGTACAATATCAATACAGTTTGACCACGAGGAGAGACCATTCCTCGTGATCAAACCAGTTTGACTAAATAGTTTGACTACGAGGAAGCACCGAAAAAATGTTACTCTATGATCTCTATGACATTATTATTCTTTTTTTTTTTATTCGTTTCTTCACGCTTTTCCACCTGGTTAACTAATATTTGTTCAGGGCTATTCAGTAGTTTTAATGTTCATTTTATTGCATCGATAAACTCATCTCAACATAGAAAATGATACAATTCTAGGCATCAGGCTTTTTACAAAAAATATCTTTCAAAGGAAATGCTACTAATGTATAATGATATCAATATTTACTCCGGTATTGAAAGCATACCTTCACGATTACTCTTCATCTGCTGCCAGCTTCAATAATATGTGACCACTTCCGTACCCTGTCACAATAACACACCTTCTCTATCACATTCGAGTTCCTAACTAAAGAATATAGCGGTAAGGTAGCATAGAGTGTACATATTTTGTGCAATCAGGCAATACGTGAGTTTCTGCGGATCCTACTAATGAGCCATTGAAATGACGATAAATGTTATCTATAACTTTAGTTGATCTAGGGCAATTTATGAGAGGACTAGGTCCGATCCGTGGCTCGGCCTGTGTGTCTTGAACAACGACGCAGTGTCACTTTCTTATAGTTTAGTTACGGTTATCAAGTGATAGCTTGTACACTTCACAATTTAAAGGCATCGTGTTCAAAATCGGAGGAACCGGCCTAGGTGCCTAGATGTCCTAGGTACTCAAAATTCAAGAACAATTAACAACCCGCACTGGGCCAACATGGTGGAATATGTACCATATTCTCTTACTCCCACTGTCCCACTGATGGGAATGTAATAACCTGATGATGATGGATCCTTCCGGTCACGATGATTCAGCCCATCATTATTTTATGCGAGAAGAACTAAAGAAAAACATTTTGGAAAACAGTTTAAGTATATATAAGATTTTTTAAAACATTAACATTATTAAATAAAAAAAAAAGAAGGATATCTAGTTCACGCGCATGTATTGTTGAAAATGCGAAATTATTATGTTAGTCTTTATGGGCATCTAAACACTTACCAAATTTCGTGAATTTATTTACCCATGTATGTTTGTCCATGTATTTCACAGAAGTGATAGTCTGATTGCAATAATACTTTCTGTAATGGTTTTAATATCTTTCAACATAAGGAATAGTTTAAGTTTCATAAAAATGGTTCAGTAGTTTAAAAGATGTGGACTGTTTCCAGTGGGTTCTATTAACTTATTTTTTACTAGCTGATGACCGCGGCTTCGCAAACGTGGTCATTTATATATATATAGCCTATATGTTACTCACAAATAACGTGGTAAAAGAATTTTCAAAATCGGTTCAGTTACCCCCGATAACCTCACAAGCTCACAAACTTTACCTCTTTATAATATTAGTATAGATAGTATAGATATAGATTAGGGCTACTTAAAAAAAAAAAGGATTTATAAAATCAAACCGACTCCAAATAATATAAATTAAAATAAATAAATAATTCCTTGTTTTAGGTCTGTACGAGGTATTTTTTTTATATATTGTACAGACATATTGTGTTTCTGCTTTGTAACATGTGAATACATTGATTTATATTCAGTGCATGCATGGAGAGATCTCTTTTAATAAACTTAATTGGGCTTGCAATGTTTGAGGTTGGCGAGTATTCGCTTCGTTAGAAAACGATTTTCTAATTCCGATCAATGCTTAAGCCTGCTGGTTGGAATTTTGTTCCGTTTAAATAAATAATGATCCGTTTTTAATCTCTTTTAATAATTATGTTGCAGAAATCTGTTGATGTTGATGAACAAAGTAATTAAGAAGTGATTTTTGACATCATCAAACAGCCCAATTCAATCCAATAGGCCTTTCCTAGTCATAGGCCTTTCCCACAGCACGCTGCTGAGCCCGATCTTCGGCGCTTCTTTTCCAATTACTGCTGATATGTATGTGTATCGTAAACGTTCAAATATATCGATTCAAATACTACAATTACTAGACGGGATATTAACCACGTAATTTTTTAAGCAAAAGGTATACATGGTAAATATCCCGTTTACAATGTTAATTTTTACCCGACTGCACGGAGGGTTATGTGTATGGATTGTATGTATGTTTATTTGTTTGTTTGTACGTTTTGCGTCCTACAGCCTAAACGGCTTAATGGATTTTGATAAATAAGGTATCATTGGATTCGTCTTGACCACGACAGTGCTCTATGATATACGAAGTGTCAAGAAAACTAATATAGCGGCTGCCATATTGTATTTCCAACGGAACAAAAAAATTACCAAAACCTATCGAGCGAGGTACCACAATAAAGGTATTTAAAAGACTATTTCTAAAATATATAATTCTTATAGCTAAACAGAATCAATTGTATTTTACGCTCAGTACAAAAATTTCAATTTTAGATTATTCAAGTAAATGTAATACACTTTGCAATTGCAACTATTAAAGTGAAGTAAAATATGTAAGTAAAAATGAAACATACTTGCTGTGCCCCGCGTTTACACCCGCGTCTCCCAGGAACCGTGCATATTTCCGGGATAAAAAGTAACATTTGTATTAATCCAAGGTATAAGCTACCTCCATACCAAATTTTATCCAAACCCGTTCAGCTGTTTAAGCGTGAAGAAGTAACAAACTTACCCAAACACCCTTACATACATACAAACTGTCGCCTTTATTATATGTGAATATTTTTGCGGCTCGTATTCAATAATTTTGAACTTGTATTTTTATTTTTATAATAATTTTACTTGTTGTGACCATGCCAGTTAAAAACTTATTTTACAAATAACAAATAGAAATTTATAAAAAAAATGAACAAAATAAAAATATGTAGCTTACTTCCGCCAAAACAGCCCAACAAACAGAATTTAATAAGGCACTAAGTAACTATTCAAGTTGACAAATACGTTTTATATAAAAATGACTCGCACAACTTAAATGTCGTTAATGATAAGGTATGACCATGACCACAACACCCTGCGTTTTTTTTATAATCCTGTAGTTCATTTACCCAACAAACAGAATTTAATAAGGCACTAAGTAACTATTTAAATTGACAAATACGTTTTATATAAAAATGACTCGCAGAACTTAAATGTCGTTAATGATAAGGCATGACCATGACCACAACACCCTGCGTTTTTTTTGTAATCGTGTAGTTCATTTACCCAACAAACAGAATTTAATAAGGCACTAAGTAACTATTCAAGTTGACAAATACGTTTTATATAAAAATGACTCGCACAACTTAAATGTCGTTAATGATAAGGCATGACCATGACCACAACACCCTGCGTTTTTTTTTGTAATCGTGTAGTTCATTTACCCAACAAACAGAATTTAATAAGGCACTAAGTAACTATTCAAGTTGACAAATACGTTTTATATAAAAATGACTCGCACAACTTAAATGTCGTTAATGATAAGGCATGACCATGACCACAACACCCTGCGTTTTTTTTTGTAATCGTGTAGTTCATTTACCCTCTACAAGATAATGAGGATTGTGCGTGTACGTTTTGATCATCCATATTCAACAAAAACCTCTTAGAGAAACACTAATAGAGATGTTAAGTCGGTCACATGATATCCGAAACTGATCCGCATCATTTATTTTAAAAGCTTTTATTTAACTTTACTTGTATGTATCGATGTATCTATGTATTTTGTCTGTCCTGGAATCTTGCAATTCAAATTTCGAGCACTTCCCGATTATATATCCGGTTGAAACTTTCAGGGTAGCTCACATTTTTTTATTTACTTTTTTATTTGTGAAAATTAAACTACAAAAATAGGATAAAAACAACAAAAAAAAAACTAAAAACGAAAAAAAAAGAAAGTAACTTAAAAAAATTTGTTTATATTGAAAATAAAAATAAATACAAAATGAGACATTCTTAAAAAAAGAGGTAGTAAAAGCTTTTTTTTTTAAATATATATTTTTATATTATACATATTTTAGATTCGGGTACAGTATTTACTTTCGGATATCCGGAACTTTCGGAAACGAACATGGACATCCACAACATCCTTGCATACCAGGTAAACGACCAGCCCATCTCGTCAGTATAATAAACCGCGGTTTTACCTGTAAGCTTCATCACTTTTACCTCGTGCACTTGAACACAGCCTACGTGACATGACAACTTACAAATTCGGCGAACAATAAAGTAAACATAAACTAGTCCGATGGTGACTCATATTTTGTAGAAGGTTTGAGGAAAAAAGTCATATGAGAGGACTTGAGAACTTGTAAATCATATTGTGAGAAAGGTACTTTCTAAAGAAACTTGTAACCGGGTTTAGAAAGAACGCTACTCTTCTGAGTCTGTTTTGAAATAGATGTATGTCTTGTAAGGTAGTACGAACCTTTGGTTTCAAGATTATTAGGCTAACCAAAGGTCTCTAACGTGGCTTAATGACTGCTGTTGATTGTTGGCCCGATAGTTTAACGTTATCTCCGATATACGGAGCGATGGCAAATCCGCAATTACATAACTTAATAAACGTCATTGGTTTGGGATCGAGGATTAAACCCGGTCTCGTTGGGTTGTTATGTGCTTGTGGTGGTGATATCATAGAATTGATATTTCTTGAAATGGTAGGCCACATTATGAAGAAGTTCTATTTCATGAAATTATCGGCCACATCAAGTGAAGTCGCCTTCGACTTCGGCTTTTTTTTAGATTTAATCACCTTTGGTATCATGAAATATATAAATTAATGATATTTAATGATATAGCCAAACGTGGATCGAAATATCATTAAACGTTAATGTTTCAACAATATGGTCAGTTTTAGCTAGACATTTCATGTAATAAAACCATTTTATGAAATCATAGACCACATCATGAATTTATTATTTCTAAGATATAGCTACGACATGCACATATTATTGCTCGGCCACGATTATTATAGCTAAGTTCCCGGAAGTTATCACGTGTGAGTATCAAGTACGAGTAAATATATAACTTTAGACAAGCGTGCACCGCCGCCGACCGCTTCAACGATTAACATCAGTTGAATGTTGAAGTAGAGCCAAACACAACGCAGAATAAACTACGAATAACACACAGCTTTGTTTTTTTTGTTCGTACGTGTACGTCAGAAGCTGGTTAAAATCTGAACAAAGAAATCATCGATGTTGTAAGGTATAAATTGTATGAGTAGCAACCATGTCATAAATATAAAAAAATATGTTATAGCATGTGCAATTATTAAATTAAAATTAAAAGCAATACATTTCACATGCGATTTTAAATCAAAAGTTCGATTGTGCATCGATATTTATTATACGAATTTCAGATCGTAAATCGAGTTGGAACGAATTGATACCAAACATGAATCGATTGATTCGAAATGTGGTAAAGTGTGACCAGTGGGAAAGCCATGTGCTGATGTGCACATCAATCGGGACATTGTGAATCTGCATCACTATATATAGACGAGATTCCATCTTCTTTTTATCAATCTATACTTATAATAAAGCACTAAGTAACAAAAGTCTGAACAATTAATATAATTAAAATTAAATATGTTCCAAAATGCTTAAAATGAGCTACTGAACAAACTTTTTATAAGGGGCTAGTGTCTCTATTAATTAAATACTACAATCTACAACCAACTACTTCTTAAACATTCCGACGACCTACAAACTGGTTTATAGGTAGCCCAAATTTCTAGCCTATTCTGTGCCACTACTATTTGGCAGCGTACCCAGCATGCTGGTGGCATTGCCGCGCTGATTTGCAATGTTGATTCGATGAGCCGAATTGTTATCAGCATTTCGGTCACGCGTAGCATTGACCTAAATAATGTATTTGATTTTGATATTCAATATAATTTTTTAAACTGCTTCACTTATTTTATCAATTTATTCTGTGTCATGAATTGTTATTTTCTGTTATGTTTATTTAATTTTATATTTTTTATTAATTTTCCGCTAGTTACTCATACCACTCGAGTCCGGCCTACGCGATAGGGCTAGGCTCGAGTTTTGTTTCTTAAAACATTGTCAGCCGAACATTTTGTCACGCGTAATCCGCTGGACACTGGCCATATAACAAGCAACGATTCTCATCCCTCTTTTCTCAACTCCCCCCCATATAGCTAAGAACCATCTCCATCACCTCAGCAAACATAAAAAACCGCATCGAAATCGGTCCACTCGTTTGGAAGCTACGATTCTCTCCCCTGTACCCCTTCCCCATTAAAGCTAAGAACCATTTCGATCACATCAGCTTAAATACAGAAATAAAACACATCAAAATCAGTCCATTTGTTTGGTAGTTACGATGCCACAGACTCACACACACACACACACATACGGTGACACAGTGATACACACCCTAAACTTATAACACCGGTCTCTTTGTTCGGGGGTTAATAAAAAGAACTAAAGGAGTTAAGGAAGCATTTAGTTCTTTTTATGGTTCCGTACCATAAACGGAACATGTAATCATCAAAGTATAAAAGAAAAAAAACATAACTGCGCCTTAAAAAACGTTTTTTTTGCCTATATTACTCGGGATGATGTAAAGATTCTAACAGTACCTCATACAACTAAATCTTTTCAGGCATTTGAAAGTTATCGTGAAACAAAGAAACTCACATACATACGTACAGGAACACTCAAAACATTACACTCCTTTTTTGGCCAGTCGCGCAAAAAAGGATCCCTTTTAGGATCACTTTGTCGTCTTTCCGTCTGTCTGTCAAGACCCTTGTTCTCATAAACGCTTGGAGATTAATATCAAATACTCAAGTATGCAATCCATTGGAGCTGTGAAAAAAATAACTTCTAAGTCAACGCAATCAAAAGATACGGCCGTTTATGCCGTATATTATAACACTCGCAAGGGAAACAAAACCTAAAGGGTACTTCCTAATGTTGACAAGAAGCAATGTCTTATAGCACAAGTACTTTTTATCCAAAAACCATAAATTTGTAGTTACATCACAAAAAATAAGTTTTGTTTGTATGGAACGCTCGGTGGGCGAGTCCGACTTGCACTTGGCATTTTTTTTATGTTAGACGTTAGACTAGCTTATGTATTTTCATAAAAGGCTTTTATTTAACTTCACTTGTATGTATTTATATATCTATGTATGTATCTATATATTTATGTATTTATGTATGTATGTATGTATGTATGTATGTATGTATGTATGTATGTATGTATGTATGTATGTATATATGTATGTATGTATCTATCTATGTATGTATGTATGTATCTATGTATTTCTGTCTATCCTGGAATCTTGCAATTCAAATTTCGAGCACTTACCGATTAGCTATCCGGCTGAAACTTTCAGGGTAGCTCACAAACCGAACACAAAGAAAAAAAAAGTTCATATTGAATAGGCTTTTTTTTAAATTAAAAACTTAAACAGATACAAAGAAAAAGAAAAGTTTCATTGATTAAAAAAGACCCGTAAAAGGTTTTATTTGTTTTTTTTATTTATTTTACTTTTGTTTAACATTCAAATGCCAGCAAATACTAAAATAGAAAAGACATAATTGTAACTGTGCTGTATGTTGTCCTTACTCTAATTTTAACCCCCGAACTAAAAAGAGAGGGGTGTTCTAAGTTTAGGGTGTGTATGTATGTATCATTGTGACTGTCTGTGGCATCGTAGCTCCCAAACGAATGAACCGATTTTGATGAGGCGTTTTCTGTTTGAAAGCTGATGTGATCGAGATGTTTATTAGATATAAGAGAGGTGTCGGGGTTATATATTTTTTTAATTTTTGTTTGTTAGACTAATAAATTCTCATTCTTAGATATGCGATTATGTTATGAGTTGTAAATAATTGTTAAATTTCATGATCTTCCTTTAATTCAACATGTAATGTATTATTTTTACCATAGAGATTAGATCCTTATGATATCAATTGGTGCTATAAAAATAGGGTATGTTTTTTGACATTTGTGCTGGTTTGATTTCCGGCTAAGAAACTTTTCAAAAAAGTTTAAATGTAGCTTTACTTACTTTTATAAGTAAGTTAGTGTTTCCTTTGAGTAAAAGCTAGCTTCAATGATGAGAGTACTATCTATCCCAGGTTTAAAAACTTTCCTCCCTGTTTATTTGAGTCACAGCTTTAATAATTTAATGTCTCTATGTGATGATAGCTAAGTCATTACAACGATTGCGACTGATTTGTATATATTTTAAGTGATTTAAAAATAAGTTGAAGTGCAAAATAGGAGTACTACAGACCTATCACGTAGTTCTGCTGGCTATTAGTGTCACCACGATTTTAACCAAACACTGTTCAGGACCCTACCATGCCATTACATCTAAGATTAATTTGCAGACCCATCCCACACACAACACAACACACAAAATCATCATCATCTTCATCAAGATGTGTTAGGTGGTATTAGTGCACTGCTGGACATAGGCCTCTTCCAATGTGCGCCACTGAGCCCGATCTTTGGCTCTTTTCATGTAATTGCTACCAGCTCCATAGCGTAGGCCGTCGCTACATCTGGCTGGAGGGAGTCCTACAATAGGTTTTCCTACACTTGGTCTCCACTCAAGATCTCGCCTATCTTATCGACTATAGATTCTTTGACATATAATGTGGCTGCCCCATTGCCACTTCAGCAAGCGTATTCTCTGAGCCATGTCTGTAACTTTAGTTCTCTGCCGGAACATACGGATGAGACATACGAGCTTAAATCCAAATATTTCAACCCCCAATTTATAGCAATACGATAATTTATTTTATCGTATTGCTTGGTGATTGCAAAATAATGTTGTTTACAAACGTAACTTCAAGTAATGTTGTGGTGATATTTTACTTCGAAAAGGGTACCACAAGGTTTTATTGTTGGTCCAATAAAATTTAATTGCACAAGGCTGAGCCTTAAAGATGGCCTGGAACACAGATAACAATGTACTTATGGAATCAGTCCGCAAGTTCGTAAAATCGTATGAATGCAATCGTGTCTCATTTAATAACCGAGCAGTTAAACATGGGAAACATAGGCTATCAATTTTTGTCGATCTTTCATAGTTGACTAGCTGCGACTCACGATTTCACTCGCGTGGAAAATGATCAGCTGAAGAACTACACTCACAGACACAATAATTATCCACCCACACATATCCTTTGTCGCACTGTTTGTTGGGCCGGGGGGGGGGGGGGGGAGTTGGGTAGGGGGAAAATCCCCCTCGACCACACCGCCCTGTCCAGGATTTTTCTGACAGGAGTTTTGAGTAACGAATTTTTTAGTACAATAGTTACATAAAAAAATAATAGTTATAGGCGACCAAACAGCCGTAAGTTACCTTTGGCGCTTGCCGGCCGCTGCCGCGGCACGCTTGCTTCGATCGCTCGGCTCGCGCAGTAAGTAGTATGTTCAAACCTAACCTACCCCAGTCTTTGGGGCCATACATAACATCTTCAATTTACTTTCTAGCGAAATCAAAAGGAAAAAACACATTCTACTAATTAATAATTTTATTTACAGCGACCAAACAGCCGATTTTTAATAAACTTACAACTGGAATATCTCTTAAACTAAGCATCTCTGTGGGAGGGGAGGGTTACTAGGGGGTAGCCCTTCACCCAATGTTAATGTGGCATTAACATTAACGGTGAGTTCATCTCACACTTGAGATTCGCGGATGACATCGTCATTGTGGCAGAAACGTTGCAGGATTTGCAACAGATGTTGGACATCCTAGCTAATTCGTCTCAGCGCATTGGTCTCCAGATGAACTCGGAAAAAACCAAGGCTATGTTCATCGAACATGTTATTCCGGAACCAATTGCTGTTAACGGAACTGCTCTCGAAGTTGTTTAGGAGTATGTTTATTTGGGGCAAACTTTGCAATTAGGTAAATACAACTTCGAGAGAGAGACCCGAGAAGAATACAGCTGGGCTGGGCAGCATTTGCGAAACTTCGTCGAGTCTTTTCGTCGCCAATACCGCAAAGTTTGAAGACGGGGGTCTTCAACCAGTGTGTCCTGCCTGTTATGATATACGGGGCCAAATTTAAAGTCGCTCAGCGGGGTATGGAAAGGGCTATGCCTGGAGTTTCTCTGAAAGATCGTATCCGGAATTATCACAATCCGGAATTATCACAAAACTGGAACGGGCTGAAGTGGCAGTGGGCTGGTCATATCTGTCGAAGGACTGATAACCGTTGGGGTAGACGTGTTCTTGAGTGGAGACCGTGACTCGGTAAACGTAGTGTAGGGCGTCCTCCAGCTAGGTGGAGCGACGTTATACGCAAAGTGGCTGGCAGCAGTTGGAAGAGAAGAGCCGAAGATCGGGCTCAGTGGCATGCTTTGGGAAAGGCCTATGTCCAGCAGTGGACTGACACGGGCTGATGATGATGTATAATCACAGCTAAACTAAAAAAAAACAAAGTGGAGCAAAACTCACAACATGTTTTTTTAGTGTTGATCCCACCCTCAACTTAAAATGAATTTGTTTCAGGCAACTGGCGTCTGCGCGAGAAGAGCGATGGGTTCGCTGTTGAGTCATGGGCCTGGTAGCCGAACTTGTACGAACGTATTATTTTTTGTATGCCTTATACATTAGTATTTTTAGGTGTGTGGCCATATTAATCTCAGAGGATTAATATGGCCAGACGCCAAAAGCTACTAATGTATAAAGCATTACATACATTGGCGTGAGGCTCTAATATCGCCTAAAGCTACTACTCGACTCTCTACTCTCGATCCAAGTACCTTTATATTATGCCAAATCACCTTGGAACCCCATAAAACATACTCGTACTTGAATATTTTCCCACCACGTCCAGAATTAAACGAATTCTATTCTATCTAAAATAGATAAAATATTAATGGCAGAGCCATTAAAATTAAACCATTTATCAGTGAATAGGCTTCTAAGGCACATGAATGTCGTTATATGTTTATGAGGCTTGGCTCAATAGAGGACTCTCACTCAAATGCTTTTTGAACCGTTGTGTCTATACTGGACGTTCTGAGTCTCTTATGTATTTCAACACGCTGCGCCCCATGGCTTTGCCTGCTATTTTTTCTGAGTAAACATCAAAAAAGTCTTACCCATGTCCTTCCTCATGGTGCACACTATTTAGTTGTCAAATTTGGGCAAGATCGGTTTAGCCGTTTAGTCGTGAAAAGATACCAAACTCACAGAGTGACAGACACAGTTCCTTTCGCATTTAGTGTATTAGTGGCTAAAGACGTACTTTATCATCGTGTACCATAATTATTGTTAATTATAATACCGTTTCTTATACATCGGATGATTACATAATAATTTATTATCATTCAATAATTTTATCCGAGACATTTATCCGCTCGAGCCAAAGGCGAGGGTAGACACTGAAGTCGAGGATAAAACGCCTTGTGTCATAAACGATGCTTTTCACTTCGATTGCGAGGAAATTAATCAGTGAAATTGTAAATAAATTTACTTGTTTCCCGCTTGTCGAATGAAATGAAATTGACATAAATATATTTGCTAAAATTTTGGCGGTTTATTACCGTTTACGTTTCTTTCCAATAAAGTGTAGTAACTTTTGTATTAGTAAGTATAATTTTATGTTCACTTCATGACATATTTAACGTTTACGTTCAGTAATAACGCAAATTTAAATAACTTAACATTAGGCTCGGGTCCGAGACCATAGTGAAGTAAACACATATTCACAAGCGCATAAAATGCAGTTTTAGTCCGATTAGACCCAGCATAAACAAGAACTTTACGAGCTTGAGCTGAGTTAATAATTATATAGTCAAAGTAAGCATGGATCCATAATCCGTGCTATATTAGATCAAAGATCTTGGCCATGGTCCTTTGATTTTTCTTTTTTTGTCCTGTTTGCGCAATACATCCACCAATATGTAACCTGAATACGTAGATACGTACGAGTACGTAGATAGAGTTTGGTTTGATTGCAAAAACTCTTACCACAAATTATATTAAATCTTCATAAGGAAGTAAAGTGAAGTAATGTTTATTGTTCAACTGAAACTGAATGTAAATGATGAGGTGGTTAGTAGCTATTTTTATGTAAAAAAATATATGACTGCGAAATTCCACAAGTGAATTAACCTAAATCTTGTTCGTTTCACAAGCCGGAGACCACATTAATTATTTAAAAATATATAGTTAAGTATCACCAAACTGAATATTTCCAGTATCACCGGTTTAACTTAGTTTCGATGCGTTTAGTTATGTTTGAGTTAAGTATCACCAAACTGAATATTTACAGTATCACCGGTTTAACTTAGTTTCGATGCGTTTAGTTATGTTTGAGTTAAGTATCACCAAACTGAATATTTACAGTATCACCGGTTTAACTTAGTTTCGATGCGTTTAGTTATGTTTGAGTTAAGTATCACCAAACTGAATATTTCCAGTATCACCGGTTTAACTTAGTTTCGATGCGTTTAGTTATGTTTGAGTTAAGTATCACCAAACTGAATATTTACAGTATCACCGGTTTAACTTAGTTTCGATGCGTTTAGTTATGTTTGAGTTAAGTATCACCAAACTGAATATTTACAGTATCACCGGTTTAACTTAGTTTCGATGCGTTTAGTTATGTTTGAGTTAAGTATCACCAAACTGAATATTTACAGTATCACCGGTTTAACTTAGTTTCGATGCGTTTAGTTATGTTTGAGTTAAGTATCACCAAACTGAATATTTCCAGTATCACCGGTTTAACTTAGTTTCGATGCGTTTAGTTATGTTTGAGGCTTGACAATTTCATTCTTGTAATACCATAAGTAAACATTTTTCTGCAGGTAATTTTTCTTGTTAATAATACATAGCTTAATCTCACAAAATAGCAAATAACGGAAACTTAAATATACGAAGCAGAAATAATATATTATGAAACACATATTGTGAAATGGTGTTGTTGCATGACTTTAGATGAAACAGACTTTCAATGCCAGAATTTAATGTTTTTTAGCGTATTATTACGGCTACACGAAAGGGTAAAGTCCACACTCGTCTAAAAATATCCGTAGTTGTCCTACGCTAAATTTAAGCTCGTCCTACATTTCCTGGTAGGTACGTCTTCAAGTACAGCCAGTAACAAAATGTGTTTACAAAGTGGTGTTGGCAATTAAAGGAGAGTTATCACCAAAAAGCCACGCAAAAGTGAAGTAGTCGAACTGTACAAGTCCGAAATATGCAATGCCATTTTCGCTCACAAGTTAATACTGTTCATACATCACGCTGCACATTCGATATTAAGCAAGCTCGTTACCGTTTCGGTTGCAATAACCGTTTTGCAGAATAGCAGTTAAAAGTTATGGTGGCGGGTGAAAGAAGTTAGGGCTCGAGGATTCCGTACATTATTTTTGCTTTTATTTATAGCCGACTTCACTTCCGTTTTGTCTAATGTTGGACTAATTTTTCAGATGGATCTTAAATTCATCTAGTAGGTACAGTCCGAATCAAAAGTAGCATAACCGCAAATTGCATGTATTAGTAAAATGAAAGCTCGGCCATATTTATAGTAATGTATGACTTGCCTAACATAATTTCTATGCTATAATAGAAATTATGTTGTTAAAACGTTCAAAGAATAAAAATGTCTCACAAGCGAGAATTGGGGCTCGTTATCCTTCATTTAATTATCTGCAAGTATAATATGTCGTTATCGTTTCAAACTTGACCGTTTTGGTGTCGGGCAAAATTCTGAGATCCCTCTTAGTAGACGTTCCAAATCTTGAAGACGTTTTACGGAACCCTATTACATGTCAGTAAATTCTGAAACCGCCAGCGCACTGTAGATAGTTTGTCTTCTGTAACCTGCATCTCTATATTTTTAAGGTATGTTACCATAAATCTCTGGAGTTTTCACAAATAAAAACCTGTGCATTTTTAGCCTGAACTTTAATCCCGATATATCTGACTTTTGAAAGTCATAAGTATTTAATAATAGCTATTTACGACTGTTTGTGATATTATTTTTAAGAAGCTATCAAATTATTTATTAAACTTTATTTATTTATCCCTTGCCAGTCTGTAACCAAGTTTTTGTTCGTATTTATAAATAATATATTCGAAGGGCTGCACACAAGTAAGTACTTTATTTTTTATGTATAAAAGCTTTTTAATACCCTATATATATATATATATATATATATATATATATATATTATCGAATGTAAATGATGAGTATATATATTCCCTATATATATACATATTTTTTTTATTTATTTTTTATGATAATAATTCACCAGATTCCCAATTTACTCCAAAATTAAGTTTAATGCTAGTGATCACAGTAATAACACTAATAGTATACATGCGAAAGTAACTTTGTCTCTCTGTCTGTTTATCACCTTTTCACAACTAAACGGCTGAACAGATCTTAATGAAATTTGGCATGGAAATAGTGTGCATCACGAGGACGTATGTTAGCAATTTTTTACGTTTCACCCTTGTAATTAATTCCACATGACGCGGGGCGCAGCTAGAAGTATAATATTTTCAAGTAACTCCTTGCAGAAAACGTGTGACGTATTTACAACAATGGTCGAACGATTCCACGAAGATTGTAATGACGTCACACGTTTTCTTCAAGGAGTTTCTCCCTGTACTTATTTCCTTTCCACAGCTCTCAGCTGATGTTAATGAAACTACTAAAATACCTTTCTGCACTCACGAAGTGACCACAAGTGCGAGATGCCTGCACTATTGCACCGTATGTGCGAGTCAGGAGGTCAGATGCATAACTCTTGGCACCTTAGCGCTTGCATGTAAATAAGGGCATATTTCAAACCGAGCGTGGTGTTCGGTTGCATCTTCAAGGTTTAAGGTGGGCTTCGTTGATGCGAACAAAGAATCGCGTAGTTCTTTTTTTTAAACTTTCGCTTTGGGAATTGAATGGGGGATTTGAAAAATGCTTATAATGAAAATAACACATAATGTTTCAATTATACGGCCAGGCGGCAGAGATCAAAACCATGCAAAATTCAACGAACATGTACATTTTCTTTGCTTTACACAAAACTTGAAATGCACTGATATATTTATTTCAACTTAAGACTGGTAATCCTTTGTGCATTTTAGACTATATCGTAACGCGTCACGTTATGGTATCTTCGTGGAATCGTTCAGCAATTGACGTAATAACGTCATACGTTTTTTGCGAGGAATTTCGTGTGTCAAAGCGAATAAGCATCTAGTGTTAGTGCTGAAAATGACTATAATGATCGATGTTGGTAAACTATGCTTATTAAGGTCATAAAGAGTGCTGCCAAAACACACCTAAATATATTTTATGATTCGAGTGTGGTAGCCAAGATGCCCGGCCATTAACATTCTGGCAATGTAACCTTCATCGAAAGCTCGTGCACTTTTATGCACAATTTATAACTTAACTATGAACCACAAGCAACTAAGCAACAACCGCTACAACAGTATGCCATGTTACTAAGTGTAAATCCATCTGTAGTACCATTAACGATCTTGGTTGCAATTTGATTGTCACTATTACGTGCACGTAATGCAGCGTGTTAGAGTCCAAATTGCTATGAAAATCTATTTGCAACAAAGATCGGTAATAGCACTACTGATCGTCTAATCAATATGGCTGTGATATGCGAAAGGTGATGGTGAAAAGCTGGTAGGTACCTGTTTTTCGATCTTGCATGCCGTTCCCTGTTAAAGAACTAATTGATTAATGATAATCAATTTGAAAATTTCGATTGAATTACATCCGTCGGCGTCATCTTGTTTTATAGAAGATAAGTCGAACATTCTTATATCAAAGTCAAAGTGAAAGTATTTATTGTAAAATAGGACAATTATGAGCAAAGTGCTCATAATTTGCAATACAAGTAAAAACTTAATATCTCATGATCAAGGAGAAAAATATAACATATAAGAAATAGATCATCATCATCATCAGCCTATATCTGTCCACTGCTGGACATAGGCCTCTCCTAATGCACATCACTGAGCTCGGTCTTCAGCTCTCCTCATCCATTTTCTTCCGGCCACTTTTCGCAGGTCGGTACTCCACCTGGACACAGGGCGTTCTATACTACGTTTGCCTAAACGTGGTCTTGACTCGAGAACTCGTCTATCCCAACGGTTGTCGGTTGTTCGGGAAATGTGACCAGCCCACTGCCATTTCAGCTTGTTTATCCTTTGAGCCATGTCAGTTACCTTGGTTCTCCGTCGGATATCTTCATTACGAATCTTGTCCTTCAGAGAAACTTCATGCATAGCAGTGACCATACATTTGTGGACTAGTTTGATGGTGAGTGTCCACGTTTCGGCTCCGTAGGTCATGACTAGTAAGACGCACTGATTGAAGACTTTTGTCTTTAGGCACTGTGGTATGGATGACGAGATGAATTGACGAAGCTTGCCAAATACTGCCCAACCCAGCTGAATTCTTCTGTTGGCTTCCTTCTCAAAGTTGTTCTTACCTAATTGCAATATTTTTCCAAAGAAAACATATTGTTGGACAACTTCAAGTGGTACACCATTGACTAGGGGTACACCATTGACTCCGGGTCAACAAAATCGTTAAACGTGATCTTGGAATTATCTATGTTCATTCCGAGACCAATGCAACAAGAAGCAGCATTTAGATTAGTGAGCATATTTTGCATGTCTTGCAGTGACTCCGCCATTAGGACGATATCATCGGCAAATCTTAAGTGTTAGATGTTTGATGATTGATATTAATGCCCATTCCTTTCCAATCCAGCGTCTTAAACACAGCTTCCAAGGCATTATTGAACATTTTCGGGATATAACATCCTCCTGACTCACTCCCCTGCGCAGTTGGATATGTTTAGACTGCTGGTTTTGTACTCGGACACTCATAGTCGCGGCGTCATACAGAAACCTCAGCACTTCAATGTATCGCCAGTCCACTTGACACTGCTGCAAAGACTTCAAAACCGCCCAGGTTTCAAAGAAGTCAAAGGCCTTCTCATAGTCCAAAAAAGCAAGACACTGAGGCTGGTTATATACTCCTCAGACTTTTGTATAACCTGCCTCATCTTGTGTATGTGGTCTATGGTGCTAAATCTCCCACGAAACCCAGCCTGTTCAGGAGGCTGGAATTCGTCAAGTCTTTTTTACGAGAAATAAATCAAATCGATAAAATTAGAGAAACTAGTAAAGTATGCTTTGAGTTTTAAAATGTATTTTTTTCTCGCACAGGAAAAGGAAATACCCTTCTGACTCTTCCACTGCTTCAGAAATACGCCCGTTAGAGGACAGAACAATCTAGAGAAGAAACTCTACGGAAAGTAATTTTTTCAATTTTTGACTATTCTTTATATATTTTTGGAAATGTCAGAAATTATAATAATACAGTCCCCACAAGCAGCACCTGTTCACGAGTATGGCTTGTAATACCAGCAATCAAACATTTTAGAGGAGTTTTAAGGAGAGTTTTTAAGGGAGTGGACCTGGTACAAAGAGCCGCCTCAATTCAAGACTTTTAGTGAGCATGACTCTAGTTTCTCTAAACCTTTACTCAATAACATCAGCGAACGTAAAGATTTGCTCGGGTCAACGGAAACGCCCCTTACAGAGCACCACACTCACCCGACGAGACTGTGAACGTTGTTCATAAATAAATCCACACGTCAATGCTTCCGCGCATTTATTGATATGCTAAATCGTTGTTAATGCCCGATATAATATTATACTGCGGCATGTTATGCCCCTGCGTCTGAGCATGTATTCTGAATGGTAGGTACTTAGATGTATGCTATGTTTATTTATAACTTGTATAGGAAACTGTTAGATACAAAACTAATTAAAAAAACTTCATATTTCAAACCTACTTCAAAACGTTACGGTTACGTTAAGTCATCAGGCATCCCTGATGAGCGTGATGAGCTTTTTGGATTTCGCGATGGACCAGAGTCGATTCAGAAGAAGTTGCTCTTAGATCTTCCCCAGAGAGCTGAGGAGACTGATGGGGCGGTAGCTAGATGGCTCAGATGCCTTTTATCCTGGTTTGTGTATGTCGATGACGTCGGCACTCTTCCAGGCGTCGGGAAGGAGAAGTTGCTCATAGCTGCATTCAAGATGCTAACTAAGAGATACACTAACGGGACAGAGAGGTTGCTGTTGCTGATGCCGTCAGCGCCTGGGGCCTTTCGCACTTTTTAGACTGGGCTTCGAGGCTCTTCCCCAAGCATTCTATTTAACAATTCTAGAATTATAAAGATTATATTAAGCGTAGCACTTTGGCAGTGTAAAGTAAATTATTCCAATCCGTAATACTCAGTATAGTTTTTTATTTATTTTGTGGTACAGTTTTTTAGCATTGTAAATGCAATTAGTTCAGAATAATTTAAAAGTTTCGTTAAGAATTGTAAAAATAATAAGTTCGATGTAAAAAATAATCAAAATAGAGTTTCATCAAAAATAAAAATGTTATAAAAAGTAAAAAAAAAAGAAAGTAATTAATACATATTAGAAATTAAAATTTAGTCAATTGTAATATAATATTCTTTGGTATTATAAATCATTTTAGACAGTAGTATACATTTTACATTCGAGTTAAACATTATTTAACTTTTTGGAGATTTTATAGCATTTGGTAGTCTATTAAATAGCTAAGCCATATAATAAACTTACCAGCTATAAAATCTGCAAAGAGTACTTTACTTTAAGCATTTGTCATGTTCACGGTATGGTTGCGATGGCATCATCCATCAAACTGTGTGAGTACTGTAGAATCCTTAACATTTCTATTCTAGATCGAAGTCCCACGACCGTACGTTACAACTGCAGGCATAACTTGACATTATTCCTCAAATCGGTAATTCCATACTTAAGTGTAACCTCGAACCATTTACTCGATACAAAGTTGTCTCGAATGGCACCCACAATGGAGTCACTCGAATAAAGGAATCGATTCTGCTTTGACATAAACAACATTATGTATGACAGCTTACGGTGAGAATTCTCGGGCTACCAATTGCTGTTATCGGGTTTATAACTTCATTATTGTTTTACCTTGTCGTAGTAAAATGCCTGGATATATCTTCGGGGTTTCATAGATACGTGTTCAAACTCTGACTGCGATAAAGTTCATTATTAGCAAATGTATTGGAAAAACTTTCTAGGTCAAAGTATGTAAATCCAGTGGCTATAACAGGAGGCAATTTAATTGGATTAAAGTCTCGGATCTTCAAGTCGTAAGTAGCTTTAAATTATAGTGAATGGAAATATGATGGGCAAACAGTGAGCTACTGCTTCTTGTGGCGATCTCTGACAAAAGGCTGATGTTCAGCAGTGGATCTACCAGGCATTGGTATGCATGCATTGGTAAGTAGGAAACATGCCATGTAGGTGTGTGTGTGCTGACCGGAAAGGAAATATGTATCCACTTGTTTAAAAATGTTGAATAAGTACTTTTCTCACATAAGTAAAAATGGAAGCGATATGAAATTACATTAAATTAGACCTTTATATAATTTATCTTTTTTTATTAGAAACAACAAGTATTTAAATCATTAATGTAAGCTAAATAAATAAGAGTTTAAAAAACTAAAACACGCTTTATATAGAAAACCAAACTAAAAAATAGAAAATAAATTTTAATAGTGTAAATAAGAAAAAAATGTTTTATTTCAAAAAAATCGTGGGGTGCATGGGTCAATAGTTATAAATATTTCATTGGCAGATATGAGAAGCACCCCACGCTTTTTTTAAAATAAATCATTTTTTTCTTATTTACACTATTAAAATTTATTTTCTATTTTTTAGTTTGGTTTTCTATATAAAGCGTGTTTTTTAGTTTTTTTAAACTATTATTTATTTTCTACTCATATTTTTTTTTTTTTTTTATTATTGCATTGTCATCGGTATTTGACAGGTGTGCAAAATTTGAATGAGATCTGACCGTTTAAAGTGGGTCAAAATAGCGTCCAAAGGAGTCTGTTACAAACATACAAACATACAAGTGAAGCTAACGACTGCCTTGTCATAAAATGTTATTCGGGATGATGTAAGGTTTCTAACGATACTCCATACATCCAAATGTGTTCAGGTATATAAAGGTGGAACAAAGAAACTCACATATATATACATGAACCCTGAAAACATTACACTCCTTTTTTCGGGCAGTCTTGAAGGCTTACTTACCAGCGTAGCATCATCAAGTACCTTATACGAGTAGTTTTTAAATGTCAAATGAAGAGGTTAAACACGGAAGAAAAAACTAAAAAAAAATTGAAGGGGTAAGATTAAGAAAGCAAATTGAAAAAAAAAAGTATTGTAAACGGTACCGTGATAAGTCACGGTTTTTTATATCAGTAGCTATAAAGTTATTTAAGAAAATTGACCACCCCCACCCTTTCCTCTTATCTCTGAAGCTACTGAACGTAAAATTATGAAAAAAATACAGTTCATTGTGATTAAGATTACAGAAAAGTCTCTTATAAGTTTTTCTGTAATCTTAATCACAATGATCTGTATTTTTTCATAAAATAACACGGTAAATATCTCAATATTGTGTGATAATGGTAGCGATTCGGACATACACTAAATTAAACTTAATTTCTTCAAATGTACTAACCTTATATTATATGTATTTTTTCCCCTGGCATCTTCACTCACTATACTATCACTAAAGCCTGTCAGCGTAAAATCAACTTTGGAGTCCCGATTTGTTCAAACGCTGTCTCAGAACGTGTCCGAATTTTGTCGATCGATTAACGATGTAAGCGTTACTTGAGCGTTCAGTTGCAAGTGAAGTGAGTGTGAAAGTGCTCCCTTGTTTTCCATAGAAATCATCTGTTACACTCTGGCATAAAATTAATTAACAAGTAAAATGTTAAACAGTTTCGTTGTTTAGAATGATTAAATTACGCAATATCGTGTAAGCGCCGGGCTTGAAGGTTAAAAAAGGAATTTCCCGTCCAGAATCTTGATGGACAGTCACTCAAAAAGTACTTAGTATTTGGTAAAATACTGGATGCACCTCGCGGTGACACAAAAGCGGGCAATAATAAAAATAAAGTATCCTTGTTTTATTTGAGAACCTAATAATGTATCTATAAACTAAATTTCATCAGAAGCCTTTCTGCTGTTACGAAGCAAGATTTTTCGTGTAAAAAGCTAGATTATTTTGATTGTGTTAAACGTGTCAGAAGTGCCAAAACTGATGAGTATACATAGCTGAAAGTATTATTTATGGGATCCACCCCTGATTGTCAAAGCAATTTGGTGTCAATTTATACGTTCCTCGAAGTTAATAGGTCTCAAATTTGTTTTGGTGATAATTTATGAAACAGTCCACCGTGGCCACACTACACAAGTACACATGCCTGACATTTGCCATGATGACTATCTGAGATCCTATCCCACACTCCCACATATATTACAAATTGAAATGCCTTGTTTAGATCCGGAAGATTCATCTGACGTGTGCCCAAGTGATTGACTGGTATAATTTCTTGATGTTTTTGAGTGATTGACTGGTATAATTCATGGAATGACCGGTATATAATTCTTAAAGTTTTTCTGGTTAACAACTGGGTAGTGTTGAAGTTTGAAGTTCTTGATGAGAAGTTGGAATGAGGAAAATGACACGTGTCGCAATGTGAGTCATCGTTGAATTATGTTGCTTACCGGCTTTCTAGTAGGGCCACTGGTTTCTTTAATAAAAACCAGCTACTATGACATAAAAAAAACATAAGAAACACACAAACACTATATATGCCTATTCCATAAAAGTGTTAAAACACATACACCACAGCAATTTATATACTTACTAGCTGCGCCCCGATGTTTCACCCACGTGAGTTATGATGATGATGATGATGATGAAAAGTATCCTTTGTGTTATTAAGTTTTGTATATTAAGCTATCTTCACTCCAAATTTCATCAAAATTCGTTCAGCCTTTTCAATGTGAAAAATTAACAAAAAAAAAACACACACACACACATATACACACACACACATACACACACAACACCCACAGAAACACACAAATCTTTCGCCTTTATAATATTAGTGTAATTGCTGCACTTTTGTCTGGTGTCGAGCTGTGTTACCACCTGACTATGCTTTGTCCGAGATGACCATGGGTCCGTAGTTAAGTGGCTCTGAGAGCGATCAAACCTGGAATAATAAGAAATAGCGGATTATTATACCTTTAAACCGTTTTAAATGTCTGACTGTGACTGACATTAATCATTTTTGAAGAGTTCGTTTTTAATTGACTTCCAACAAGATATAAGTTCAATAACTAAAACCCGACTATGGTTGGGTAAATAATATCTTTTGACACTCTTGCGATGAAGACGAATCGATTGACACTTGCTTATCAAAATCGGACCAAATTTTTAGTTTGAACACATAACCCTTACTTTGCCTTGCCGTAGTCGGGTAAAAAATTGCCTATGAGTAAAAGACTAATCGATTGACACCCATGAATCTGTAATACTTCGTAAAGAGGTTCGTGTTGACACCTCGCTTGCCAGAATCGGAACAATAGGGGCGACGCTATGGTGGAAAAGCCCAAAGAGTATACAAAGAACATCCACATAACCACATACATAGATACATATACCTACTGTTAAACTCATTACTTTTCGTTATTACTTTACATTAGGCTTCGTTGTAGTTGAGAAAAAAGGAGGAGTTTCTCAATTCCACTGTTTTTAGGATTCCATAACTTAAAAAGAAAAAGAAAGCCTTATAGGATCATTTCGTTGTCCATCTATATGTCTGTCTGTCTGATAGTCTGTCTGTCGAGACCTTTTTTGTTAGGAAAGCGTGGAGATATCAAGTTGAAATCAATAGCAAATACACCAAGTCTGCAATCCTTTGGTGCTGTGAAAAAACAAACTTCTAAGTCAACGCAATCAAAAGTTACGGTACGTTAAGATATTTTTCAATTAAAAGCTCAATAAAAAAAAAAAAAAGTGAAATTAAGTTACGAATTATGGGTGGTTGATGCTTGATGGTAAGCCTATTACGATTATTCGTTTTAGTAGCTTTTAGATGATGAAAAAATATATTAATATAAGTGCATTTAAAAAAATATATGTGCAGCTTATTATTATTATTCTTAAAGGTTTTTAATTCTCGAAATTTTAAGAATTTCGGTTTATAAATTTGAACACCACGGGCCTAAGCCAAGTGAAGTTCATTTTGGGAATTAGTTTCATTTGACAAATCTTCCTGCAAAAATTTCCGTACGACTTGGCAAGTGTTAAGGATGGCAGCTTTTTGCATAGTCATAAATAAATTACTAGGCAAGTCAATCTGTTGTAAGTAGTGAGTGAGATGTTTGGATATAACTCCAGTACTGGAAAGCAGCAGAGGCACGATATAAACTTTATTCATTTTCCAGATTCTAATAATTTCTTCCTTTAATTCGGTGTATTTGTGTATTTTTTCGGTAATTGTCTTTTGTAAGTTATGGATGCTAACACCTATAACAGCAATATCTATTAAGTATGTCTGCTTATTTATTTTATCTATAACTGTTATGTCTGGTCTATTGTTATGAACTGTTTTGTCTGTTAATATTGCTCTATCGAAGCTCTTGTAACTCTGGCTTTCTAGCACCGGTTTTGGAACGTATTGATAATAAGGTACTGCTTTAGATAGTATGAGTTTATGCTTGATGAACTATGTGGGCTATTTGGTTATGTCTGTGGGTGTAATCTGTTTCGGCTAGGGTTGGACATGCACTGGTTATGTGTTGAATGGTTTCAGATGCGCGATGACATTTTCGGCATTTGTCATTTTGAATGCTAGCGTCTTTAAGAATAAACTTTTTGTAGTTTTTAGTATTTATAACTTGTTCCTGTATTGCGATCATAAAACCTTCTGTTTCTGGGAATAAAAAGCCTAATTTCAGCCATTTATTTGATGCATCTAAGTCAACGTGAGCTTGTTTCAAGTCACGCATATGTCGGCCGTGAAGTTCTTTAGAACGCCATCTATCTACTTTTTCATTTGTAAGTACTTGTGGTGTTTTGTATTGTATGTCTCTGTTATATAAATTTTATGGAGTATAATTGCTATCTAATTCAATTATTACTGAATGTATATTACTATTTGCTGATTTTGAGTAGAAAAAAATCTGAGGTTTTGGACTTGCCCTTCCCACAATATTTTTAAGTCTATTAACCCTCTATCTCCTATTTGCCTTTTCACTGAAATTCTTTCGATAGCGGATTTGGGGTGTAAATAATTATGTTTGGTTAAGGTTGTTCTAGACTTGATCTCTAAATTGTTTATATCAGTGCGAGTCCATTTTACTACTCCAAATGAGTATGTCAACACGGGTATTGCGCTGTTTTTTGCAAATTAAGTTTAGCCTTCTCGTGTATTTTGAAGAAAGATCTTTTTTGATTTGAAAATGGTTTATGGTATTTGACTGATGTATTCCGAGGTATTCATAAGATCTCATAAGATCTGCTGGATCCATTTGTGCAAATGTTGTGGTTTCGTCTGTGTTATCACTATTGTTTACCAATTTTCCTCTATGAATGTGAAGAAAACAGCATTTGTCTAGTCCAAACGTCATTTTAATGTCTTGGCTGTATTGTGCGGTGATATCAATTAGGTTTGTGAGACCTTTATCGGACTTAGAAAAAAGTTTGATATCGTCCATGTATGGATGGTGGGTAATGGATGTAATTTATATCCGCTAGAGGTGTTGTTCAGGACACTAGACAGTGGATTTAGAGCGAGGCAAAACCACAGTGGGCTTAAAAAATCTCCCTGGAAAATACCAGTTTCAATACGGATTTCATCTGTTGTAATCGTGTTACAGTACCATTCGTTAGGTGTAATTTAGCTGTCCAGTCAGACATAGCATTTTCCAGAAAGTTAATGATGGTGGAATTAATTTTGTATATATGTAGGACTCGAATTAACCAAGAGTGAGGGACGCTATCATAAACTTTTTTATAATCAATGTATGATATATGTAGGTTTCTTTTGTGTGTATTGGCGTATTTTCAAACTATTGAATCTATTACAAGCTGCTCTTTACATCCCATGTGATTCTGCCGGCACCCTCTTTGTTCTTCGGATAGGATGTTATTCTGCTCTAAATGTATGTTTATGTTACGCGTAATTAGTGATGTAACAAGTTTGTAAATTGTAGGCAGACATGTGATGGGCCGGTACTGTGAAGGATTTTTGGTATCGCTGCTCTTTGATAACATGTATGTAATTCCTTTTGTCATGAATTTCTTGGTCTCCTTTAATTAGATCTGAAATATTTTTTTCGTCATGTAGTACGAAAAACTTCTTATACCAAAAGTTATGTACGCTATCTATGCCTGCCACTTTCCAGTTTTTCATTCTTCGTGTAACTTATTCTATGTCATCCCTAGTAAGATCCCTAAGTTCCATTGTTTCAACAATTTCCATCCTGCTCTCTTCACTTTCTATCCATTTTGCATTGTCATTATGGTCACTTTGTTTTTTCCATAAATTAGCCCAGAAGTTTTTGAGATCATCTACTTGAGGCATTTCAGTATTATCATTACTGTGTGTACTATTGGTTTTAAGTGCTCTGTAAAAGCTTTTCTCATTTTTTGTAAACAGCTTATTGTCTTATTTCCTGTGTAGCGCTTTTATGTACCTAGCTAACCGTTGTGATTTTAATGTTAACTTCTGCTTTAATGTATCCAAGTATTATTCTGGTCTGATGTTATTTTTTTCACGAACAGAATGCACCTGAGTTCTTTTAAATATGTTTTCAACTTCTGTTACTACTTTTCTAGACCTATTATTATTTAAGTACTGGGCTAACCGTCCGATATCAGCTCGTAAGTTTTTGATATCAATTTCAATTCTTATTTGCCATGCGGGTTTTTCAGGTTTCCGGTTCCTAACACGTGGGGTTGAATGAGGTGTTCTTATTTTATACCCCAAATTTTCACTGATAACAAGTGCACTACAATATATGAGCGTGTGTATTGAATTTATATCTGAATCTATCGAGAAAAATCTGCCGAGTATTTGTTTGTTAAACATTTCAATATATGCATAAAGGTTTTTATTTTCTTTTAGCTTTGGTAATTTAGGTCAAACCGTAGGATCTGTACCTGTGTATTGAGTGAGAGCTGTTTCTACTTGATTTATAAGTTCCTGCATTCAGACATCAATCTGGGTCAGTTCAGTAGTTTGTTCGCTTTCGATTTGTTGTTTGATAGACTGAATGTTTGGTAATGTCTTCGTCTGAGTAGAGGCGTGTGATAGCATTTGTGAGAGTAATGTTTGTTGAGCAGCGACATGTGATGTAGTGATCGGAATATTAGTTTCTGTAAACTGAGAATTGTGCACGTGAGATGTCGGTGTGGATGGTACAGGACTTGAAATTCGTGCCGGTGAGTTTTCGCTATCTTCTCTTTTAAGTTATTCTGATATTTCCCGTTTTAATTTATTAATTACGTCATCAGACAACAGCTTATTTCTAATAATGACTCTTCTTTGATCAGCTATTCTTTGTGCGGTTACTTTTAAGTCTGGATATTTGATACTGAATTGGTCGTGGAGATTTTTGCAGTACATTGTTCTATCTGTTTCAAGTTTTGTAATGTAAAAGTATGTACGCATGATAAACAGGTTTATTTCATCATTCCATTTCATGCGTACTCTTGGTTTGCCAGCTTTGGTGGTCACTGGTTGAGTGACGTGTGCCTCCTGTGAAACATCCTTGGCCGGAGTAACTGCTCTACTGCAGTTACTGCTCCTATCCTCTACGTCTATGTTGTCGGCTGTAATCCTTGAGGACACTTCCCCTCCCCCCGCGTCCCCGACTCCCGTACAGCCGAAGGTCCGGGAGTCACTGGCTAGCATGCTGTCACGCCCGTGGCCAGCAACAGACGTGCCCCGACGGTTGCCCTCGGGCAGCGGCCCTATACGTTTTTTTTTCTGACGTGTCTCCATATTGATGGGTTACCTTTACCTTATTAGCCGTGTAAGTTACATCTGTACACGTTGCCCGCCCCCCACGAGGTCTGATGTTCGACACGGGTGTCAAGGTAGGATTTTGGGGAGCTTATTGTTATTATTATATTTCGTTCATTTTACTCTCGTTTCCGAGGTGGTTAAACCGTTTTCGCGGGCTTTTGGCCAAATGAAAACAGTATGGCGTAAATTTATCATTCCGTTGATAAAAACTTGCGGACTATCCTACATGTATTCAATATGGTTGCTTTCTGCAACAGTATAAATGTTAGTTTGTGGATGTCTAAAACATCTAGGCTCGTGAAGGGTGAATAGGGAATGACGCCTGTCGATGAAATTACTATGGGTACTGTTTTAACAGTTTTAACTTTCCATTGCGATTTCATTTCGATATACTATTACACTTATTATTATTATTACATACTTACTTACTTATACTTATCTTCATTTCACAGACATTTTATTACTTACTCATCATGAGTCTTTACTTATCCGCTGATGGATGTAGGCCTCTTCTAATTCACGCCATTGGGCTCGGTCTTCAGCTCTGTGCATCCAGTTTCTGCCAGACGCTTTCCACAGGTGGTCACTCGTCGGTCGTCATTGTTACCTACCGCTTTATTATAAGTAGATCATTAAACATTTGACCAATATCTCACTTCCATACATGATTTATAGGACTTCCGGCTAGAGCTTATCTTCCATTCCTTGGCCATAGAATAATTCCTAGGTAAATGAAACAGTTCATTTATTTTCACGGCCTGTAATCAATCAGTTTACCAGCGGCAAAAGTTTGAAACCAGACATGTTAACATAAAGAAAATATCTTCAAAATTTAAACATTCATAATTGATAGAGATCAGCAAAACCAACACAAAAAACGGCCAAGTGCGAATCGGACCCGCGCACCGAGGATTCCATACAAACTTACTGTAGGTATGTAAATAGTTCGTCCATCACGGGAATCGAGACTCGAAGTTTTTTTTTAAATAAGTTTTTTTGTGATTTGACTACTAACTTTGGTTTTCGGATTTTTCTCTTTACTGGTGCTAAATACAATGCTTCTTGCCAAATTTCATGACTCTAGGTCAACGGGAAGGACCCTATAGGTTTTGATTCCCTTGCGAGAGTATACGGCATAAACGGCCGTATCTTTTGATTGCATTGACTTAGAAGTTTGATTTTTGCACAGCTCCAAGGGATTTTATATTAATTTCAACTGCAAACGGTACGCGTTCCTGAGAAAAAGGATTTTGACAGACATACGGACGTATCGGATGGACAACAAAGTGATCCTATAAGGGTTCCTGCTTTCCTTTTAAGTACGGAACCCTAAAAACGCACACGCTTGACTTAAAATGTCTTAATTAACTAACCTGATACGCTATCTGCGTGATTGCACCCATAAACACGCAAACGCAAACTTTCTGGTTAACCATCCCGCGCAAGTCTCAAAATTAGGTACCAAAACCGTGGGGTTATTTGACCAAGCCTTAATGTCCCCGTTAAACGTTACGACTTGTGTTAACGTTTATGACAGTTAATTTGGTCGGATAATGCTGCAGACATCGGTAGCTTTAATAAATGCAAGTAACGATGCGCTTTGGGGTGACACGGTGCGGTGCAAGTTTGTAAGCGGATGCAGTGATGCGTAAGTGGATGATTTCAGATGGAACTTTTTATGGTCATTTTCAGATGGAACTTTTTATGGACATTTCAGATATCATGTGTTTTTACCGAAACATTTCCCTATTTGGACAAAATCTGGTCTATTGTTTGTACAAGATAGTCAATAATTATTTCATTAATATCCTTATGATTCTAAAGCGTCCGGCGGCGTATCTAGATGGTGTCATTGCAATCTAGCTGGCTAAAATATTTTAACCTAATTTTCTTAGAGGAAAATGGTTGAAACATCGCACAAAAGAAGAAGCTTACAATGACATACAATTGTATATATTGTGTTATATACGTACTAAACAGTATGTTTCATTCTCATTGCGGCGGAGCGCTTTTGCGCCCGCACCACCGTCCGTCCGGTGACGCTGTAGAGGTCAGCTATAGACCAACAGCACATATCCTACATTAAAAAAAAGTTTTATTTTTTAAATATAATTTGTTTAAAATAATCATGTAGGTAAACGTAATTGAAGCTATTAGTTTTTGAAATAAAGTTCTCATTATAAATTACAGTCATAACCTTTTTTTAGCATAGTTTACATTGATTATTTCTTTTGTGAGTACGCTAGGATGAGGCACACGTTTTTTTAAGTCTTTGGATTAAGTTCGCAATCGTAATATCACTTTAAAGGCAAAGTATTTCTGAAAAAAAAACCTCCTCTGTCTTGCGATCATCAACACAAACATAGTAAAGCAAGCCTCTTGTGCCTTGCACCATCCAAAATATAAATTTTTATGTGTGGCATCGAGACCGAATCGATCGTTTCAGAAAAAAGTAAGTGTTATAGCTTAATTTCGACATAATCATATTATTATTATGAATCTTGGAGAGTGCGGAAAACATTACTTTGAGACCGAAAACGTGTACTTTGAATGTTTGTGAAACTTTTCGGCCTAATTTGGCCGCCTTTATGGGTTGCTCTTGATTTGGTTTTCTGAGAAAATAATGTGGAATATCCATCAAATCCTACTTACATAATTCTTTGACACCAAATATAGGTATGTAATGATCCACTACCCAATGATTTTGTTCACTGCGTAAAAGTATTTTAAACTTATCTGAATTGTAATTTTATTAGTTGCTAGCTAGACCCCGCAGCTTTGTTGGTGTTCAAACTTTGCCAAAGTTTCTTTTGCCCATTTTTCTCTTACGGAAGGAACATCAAAAAATACCGGTTTAGGATGTGCGTTGTCTGTCAGTCAGTCGGTATGTCACGGTCTGATTAGTAAGATGTGTGTTTACAGGTTTAGCTTATTTCTATCTTCGACCACATTATCATAACATTAAATCAAGCGTATTTTTTTTCCAAAATTAGGGAATGCAGGTCAAAATATCTCCAAATGTTAAAGTGAGTCTCATAAGAAGTTTTCCTGTAGCTATTACGGATAAGGTAATTTCTTACAAAATGTATGGGAAAAGTTTTTCGAAATTTCTGACATTTCTAGTACTCAATCCTCAGTCGGCCCTATAGAGACTTTTGATCTGAAATGTGTGAATGCAGTTCAGAATATCTCAAAAAACTATGTATGGTCTCGAAGGACTGTTTTCCTGTAACTATAACGGATAAGGTACCTGCCCTTACTGTCCCGTCTCAAATATCCACCCTGTGTACATCAACAACAAATCTAAAGAGAAAGCTCAGATTGTAACGCGAAAGAGAGTCACTACTACACGACACAACAAAAACAAAAACACAAATGTCACTCTGATTATAACAAGATGGTCAATTGTGTGCGTTGCGCCTTATATATGCATTCCACGCCTGAGGATCTGGTACTTAATATTACTTTTAATTATATCTATGCCTAAAATACATTTATAGTACGTTGATAAAGTGTGCCAATTTTTTAAGGCATTTTTTCTCTTCCTTTTTTCTTGCAATTATCTTTGTTTTTAAAACAATCTGCGCAAGAAAAAATAAACTCGCCTCGTCTTCAACCTACCACCGTTTTTCATCACCGACCTGACGACTTATTCTAGAAAATCCCCACCAAGAGCCGTGAGAACCCCACCGGTCGTGAATTGACATGTCCAGTTTAGGCAATATGCCGATCGCTGCCGACCAGATCGGCTGATTTATGCCGCTAGATGACTAAGCTCGTGCCAGTTTTGCACGATATCGGTTACTCTATTTTGCTGTCAAGGAAAAATGGTGTGAACGAACTAGTTTTCTTTGTTTTGACCTTTTTTCGTGACTACTCAATCACGGAATAAGGTTTAAAAACTGTTTATTAAATGTGGGTGCTCAAATGAGTATCGACAACAACTACTTTGATTTTTAGAATTGCCGGAGGTCTGACATTGCAAACAAAAGAATTTCATGGAAATTGGTTGAGAAATCCCAGTTACATGAGTAAATTAGTTATTTTCGAAAAAATAGTATGAGGTTTAACAACTTGCGCTGCATTGTACAAATAGAACGCACTCTTGATCTGGTAGTAGTAGTAAACTGTATATTATTGGTCTTCGTAGTGTAATGTTGCCCCGGGAAAGATTTAAAGGGTTTGCCATTTTGTCGCGAAAGCCAAACAAATACATTTCAGTTTTTTTTTACCTTGTCGTCATGGTACAAAATATTTGTTAATGAAAATGAGATGAAGTAATCTTATTTATTCCGTGCTACAGTTAAAACTTACAGCAATATAACTTAACATTAACTTGAATTTCTACTTGAGAAACAAGCAAGAAATAGTTTCCAAGTAAGCACAGCGGGATGACAAAAACTGGATACGGTTTCTTGCGTATCTTCTTGAATTATATTATACTTCAAGAATTTGTTTTATAGACGCTATGCTTTGAAAAATATTTTTTTATGGATGTGAAGTTTTTTAACCGGAAAACTAACTCAAAACATTAATCCATAGAATAACAAATCTCAAGGATAAACCATGTTTAATTAACCACTTATCGTGATATCGCAATAATTTATAATATAATGTTATTTGGTAGCAAGCTGCGCTCGGCCTGCAGTTATGCCCGCGAGGACATTATCCGCTATATAAGTATTTTATGTGTTTTAACACATATGTAAAATACTTTTCAAGTTGAACAGAAATATGACGCTTCCATGATGCTTCCGACAGCATGCATACATCTATTTTTATCTTGTTCCCATCTTGCTATTTACGCAATCGCTTTTTTTTTTAACTTGATTTATTTTTATTCGATTTCCAAAAGGAAGAATACTCCACTGCATTTTTTTGGGTTTACAATCAAACATCTGCGGGATTTCTAAGCCGATTTGGATGATTCTTGTTTTATTTTATTGAATAGATAATAGTGTAGTCCCACTATAAAGTTCATCAAAATTTGTTAAGTAGGGTTTTAATACTTAAATCTATTTCAAGTCAATTTTTTATTGAAAGTATAATTATCACCGCAAGACCAGCCATTGAAATTGAATATCTAAAATTTTAAGGTTTGAATATGTTTGCGATAATAAGATGTCATGAACAAGAGAGTGAAACCAGAGGGCAAAAGCCTAGTCATAAATAAATCATAATTCATGCAAACTCCATCATTAATCATTAAATAGAGCATTACGGAAGCATCACGCCTCGTTTGTAATCTACCAAAGATTGACCATTTAACAATAAGGACACTTGTCAATTTTTAAATTGGAGTTTGAGCAAACAGTCGTGCAGTTAAGAATAAAATAGTTGAAAGGAAATGTTCAAGACACAAAGATGAAATAAATAAAGGCTATGGATAAAAACAACAATACATGAAAGGTATCTATAACTATTATATATATTTTTTATATGAATAAAAGAAATAATAATTTGTGCCTATTCAGCTGGCAAGGATTGAATGAGAAGGGCTCATCAGATACTTACATCGAACAGTGGATGATTATAGGCTGATGATGATAATGATGATAAGGTGCCTATTTAGATATATGCGTATATATCTAGCAGTTTCTTGTTACTTCTTCTCGAGTGGTTGTACCCAACATCAGGTCATATGTCACTATATTTTTGTGAATGCCCTCTGGGCATTGACCCTTACTGCATATAGCTCATAAAAATATAATCTCAAGAGTTTAAATACAAAAGTACTGCTTTGATACGGTTCGTTGCGTAAAGTTCGGTTGATTAGAGTAACTTCAATGTTAGTTGCTGATTTATTTACTCGTTATATATGTAGGTAAATTTTATGAGATCGATAATAAAAGTCTAATAACGTAAAATATTTTACAAGTTTATATTGAAATCACTGTGTTCGCATGTCTGTTAGTATGATTGGGACAAATCTTGTACATTTAATTTATTATCATGGCGATGATTGCTAATCCTTTGAGATATGTCGGTGAATTTGACTACGCTCATGGGTAGACGTGTTCTCGATACAATTACAGACATGGCAAACTTAGTGTAGGACACCCACCGGCCAGGTGGAGTAACGATCTGCGGAAGGCGGTCGGCGGAATCTGGATGACAAGAGCCAAAGAACCGGGCTCTGTGTCATTCATTGGAATTTCCTATGTCCAGCAGTGGACGATACATGCTGATGATGATTACATGCTAATACAGCAAAAAAAAAAGATGCGAGCGCAAAAAAAAGTAAAACTAACAACATTTCTGCATAACTGCAGTTACAACTGTAATTACGATTAGCGTCAAGAATTACATGCAATTAAAATTACACGGTTTGTCATAATTAGTAATAAATGCTTCATTAAATGAGTAATAATTATAATTAATGCGTTTAGTAGTAGCGCACGACTTTCATCTCGCCTATGTGGCCGAGGGCGGAGCGCGCAGACGTAAGTACCTACTTACTCTTATAAAATACCTATTCACTGTTGCAAAGAAGATAACCAGGATGCATGTTTGGTTGGTGTTGAAATGTATTCTATAGACAATTTCATGACCTAAAGTAGGTAGATTTTAATATAACATCATTGTATAATCTACCACGTTTAATAACATATTATCAGTCGTTTTGATGTTTCAGCGCTGAAAGGTAACAAATCTACATTCTAAACTAACACACACATAAACTTTGCTATTTATAATATTAGTAAGAAGAAAGTAGAATAATTTAGCCGTTAATATGTTTCTACGTTTTACTGCAACCAAAAGTTAAGTAATGCAGACCAGCTGTCCAACCGCCCAGTAAACCTAATTTTACTCAAAAATCTGATCTTCTTATCTGATTAATCAGGGATTTACCTAATTAATACAACTTTAATATTAATAAACCTTCACGTATAATAAGTTTTTAATTATCTCGAAATACTCGAATGTATCATTATACAAATTTAATGGCTTAGTGAAACTCGTGCCCGATTTGTAAGATTATGTTAATCCGATCATTAAATAATATTTAGAAGATCAAAATATCAGGAGAAATGCTGATCTCGTAGGTACTAATGAACAGGGTGTGATAGCCTGCTGTTCGTAAACATAACTAATTTTTGTGGTGTCTTAGTTGGGCAGGTCAGCTTTTAACACGGAAAGGTACATTGGATTAAAGATTAGAAAAAATGAAAAGAAGTAATAATTAAAGAGATTTTGATATAAGTTGAGTTTTGATTTTGTTTGGCGTACTTACATCCGCCAAAGAGTGAGTCGGATTAATAATAGATTTAGGGTCTCTTTCACGAACTACACGTAAATCGTTGATCACTTACAGTACGGCCGATAAGTCGTGGCCAATTGAATAGCGGAATGAGGTGCATCTCTAGCCTTAGACCACAGCTCCGTGCACGTCTCCTCATTTCGTCGTTCGGTTCATAAAAATGTTCATTGCGCAGCCATTTGCACGAATATCTCTTACCTTTAATTCTTAGTTAGTATAACTCAGGCGTGGTGAAATTCTAGTTACTGGTGAGTTTAACTGGCGATCAGCATACTTGAAGCACTACTTGATGGTCGTGAAATAGGCCCTTAGATTATTAGACGGCTGACGTAACTGTAACTATCCGTAAACTATCTAATCTAAATTAGAATACTGTCAAATAAATAGGGATTATTATTTATGTCCATTATTTTGGACTAAGATTAAGGTCCTTTTCAGAATACAGAGTGACGTACTTACAACTTGGAACCATCCAGCGAAAAGATACTTAAATTGGCATAATTAAAAAAAAAAATAGCAAAATACTTTTACGACATGTTTTTCCGTTTTCTCTTTTTTCATTTTTACGTATTTTTTTTCATTTTCACTTTTTACGTTTATACTTTATTTTTTCTTTCTTTTTTCCTTTTTTTATTGCTATGTCATCAGTTTGTGAGCTACCCTGAAAAGTTCAGCCAGACAGCTAATCGGGAAGTGCTCGAAATTTGAATTGCAAGATTCCAGGACAAAATACATACATACATACAAGTGAAGTTAAATAAAAGCTTTTAAAATAGCTTACTTTCTATTATATTGTTAATAATAATAATATAACAGAAAATATGCTATTTTTTTATTAAAATTATAAGTCATATAAAATTTATAAGTGATTACACTTATAATTTTAAAATGGGCAAATCTCTAACATGTTTTTGTTCACAGCATAGAAGATACATTTAGGTAGTTATTCTATAGTTTACAGTTAATTCATTGATGGAAAGTATTTTTAGTCAATAATCAACTCTAATAACGTTAATCCGCAACTTTATTATTTAGTATTTTTAAGGTATAGTTTCCACAACAAAATATATTTAAAATCATTTATAGGCATATTTTCTTGCACGTACAGGATACGATTAATCGAGTAGAACTGAGACTTTCATCGATTCATTAAAATCGATTTTCGGTCGTAGTTTGATATTAACCTTAATGAGCCTTGATGACCGTCCTACGGTTCAGTGGTCAAACAGGCAAGTTCCACTTGGCACTCATTGTTTTTACACGACTGCCCGAAAAAAAGGAGTGTAATGTTTTTAGGATTCATATTTGTTTGTTTTTATGTGAGTTTCTTTATTCCACCATAACTTTTAAATGCCTGAACTGATTTAGATGTATGAGGAATCTTTAGTTTTCTTACATCCCTCGAGTAAAATAGTTTATATTTTTATATTTATATATGTCAGCAGTATGACACCATTTACAAAAGCGGAATAAAATATGGTGTTTTACAATATGGGTAAATAATGTATTGGCATGTTATTTTTTGGCAGGGCAGGCGTGTTATTTTAGCCATAAGGCTAGTTATTGAGTAAAGTGTTTTTCAGTCTTAAACTTATAAAGACCATAATTACAATATTTTTGTATTGAGCTTGTCGTAAGTACCTAAAATTCAGCCATTTTGAAAAAAATATACGATTACTTGGCCATAAATGAATCAAGTGTCAATCGATAGGGAAAATTATAATAACAAAAAGTGTTCTATAAAAAAAACTTTCTGAACTTTTTAGGTTCGTTTTTTTTTGTTTATCTTTACCATTTATTAATTTGTAGTGCAAATAAGGGATGGCACAGTTATTGTCTACGACAATAAGACAATAATTTCGTCAGTGACTCATATTTAAAGTGGATCCCTGACCAAGATTAGAGGGTCCTACGAGTACAAACTACGAAAATATATAGGGTTGATCCCAAACATCAAATAAGGTTATCACCTAGGCATTTTTTCAGAATAAGATTGGTTTCTAATATATATTTTTTATCGGTTGGGACTTGTTTTATTAATGGCCAAGAAATTGAGTGGTTTTTTCGATCCGGCTCATTTGAGGATTTCTTGTTTTTCTCAATACACATAGTTTTCCATCGCTCCGTGCTTCGGAAGGCACGTTAAGCTGTCGGTCCCGGCTGTTATTGATTAATAGCAGTCGTTAAGCCATGTCAGAGGCCTTCGGGCGGCCTGACAAACTCTGACACCAGAGGCCAGCACTACCTCATACAACAAGCAAGCAATACACATATAGTATTTATTAATGTCAAAAAAAGTTAATACGGTACAAAATTGTATACAAAATATATTATTACGTTCCCACACAGCCACAAAGTGGAGCACACCACATATCATATTTGACATTCGACACAGTAGAGAATCTGTATCGATCGTATAATTCGAGCGAAATATCAAGTGTTATTTTATCGATTTCGAATTGAGTCGGCCGTCATTACCATATAACCGACTTGTCGAGTATGAACACCTCTTTAGTTTCAATTAGGTACCAGGTTTGGTGTCGACAGGCTTGTGAGTATAGGGTGATTGACTGGTGTCAAAAAATTACCTTATATTTCTTTAAATAAACTTTATTTATTTACGTCCACTGCTGATCATTGGACTGTACGCAATAAGATTTAAAAAAGATGGAGACCACACTTTGAAGCAATTTAAATGTCAGCTGGGTATGTGTGCTTGTGTGGATAATTTGTGGTTGATACACAATTTCATCACAAAAGACTGCATTGTTTTTGATTTTCCGTGGGAACTTGACTGAATTAACACGACTTGTTAGTCGTCCTGTTGGATCGAGATCTTGCTGCATTGTGGCGACCGATCGGCGTAACATGGGTGCTTCACTTTCGATGTGGCAGTGTGGAATCCGTATTATTTTAAACATTCTTGCCTCCGTCATAGAACTTCACAATGAGCGGTCGCTCGCTGGCCTATCATAAGGGAGAGTTGCCTTAGTCACCACGATCACCAAGTCTTGGTGATTGTAGTAGTTGGTGATCTTCCTAAACCTACTATACCTACCTACAAAACAGTACTTACCGTGACATGTCTATTGACTGACAGACAACGCACAGCCTAAACCGGTTGAACTCGAAATTTTAAATTTAGAGGACCTATTCCTTGAGTACTCTGGAGGTGCGTTAAGGAAGCATTTTTTTAAATAAAATTTGGGTGTCCGAGGGTAAAGCTTGGGCAAAGCCGCAAGATGCAGCTAGTAACTAACACTATACTAGAAAATGCCCATTTCTTGAATCCCGTTTACTGGTTCTCACAGCACCCGCGAGGTGAGAAGAGGTGGTTCTATTACTCCTAATCTTATGCCACACGGTTGAACAACAACAAGCTGCCTTAATTTGGTAGGTACTGAAGACTAAAACTAATCTTCTATGTATAATGGTATGTTAAAAATTAAATGTAATAACTAGCTTAAAAGCTAAGAAAACACGCTTGCCCTGCCAAAAAAAATATTTAATCCAATAAATCATATACTGTTGGAATGTGCTTATCAAGGCCTTCAATTTGATATCCAAATAGTAAAATGATAAAAAAAGCATTTGTAAATGGAGCCACAATGTTTTTTTTTTCAAAAATAATATAGCCTTTGTTACTCGGGGGGGATATAAAAAATCCAAAGATACACCATACGTCTAAATCTGTTCAGGCATTTAAAAATTATGGTGGAATTAAGAAAGTCACATACATACATACATACAAACATACATAAATCCCTAAAATATTACACTCCTTTTTTTGGGCAGTTGTGTAATAATAGGTACTTATGTTATAATTAAAAATCACAAATTAAAAGTTAATGCAATCTCCGACTCTCCCTATCCCCATTATAGCTAAGAACCATCTCGATCACAAAAGTTTCAAAAAAAAGGTTCAAAATCGTTTGGCAACTACAATGCTACAGACAAACACACACAGACACACAGGGATACATACATATCATAAACTTATAACACTCTTTTCGAGTTCAGGATTTAATAAGTATATCAGAATCTTAGTCTCTAATCTTGAATTAGACCGTAACCTACGTTTGTATGGGATTCCCCCACTCATGAACTTCCTTAAGTTTATGATACGTCTTAACTATACATTACACTCATAACTTCATTAACGTTACTGACTAATGTATGAAGTTACGAGTGTAATGTATAGTGTTTTGTTTTGTTATTTTGGTGTTTTTTATTTTTGCCCTCAATTTTGTGTGCTTTCGTGATCCCCGCGAGACATGTGGTTTTGTTGATGTTTCATCTAATCTACTAAAATATGTTCAGGTAATTTGGCATGGATGCACTCAAAAATTTAGGTAAACATACCCAACCGTCGGTACCAAATATGGGCAAGTCACAGCACCGAATATTAAGACTTTGAAGTTATATTTAGTAGATTTTAAGAAATAAAGCGGTGTTAATTATTTACTTCTGTTGTCATAGGATAATCCAATATAATATTGTGCCAACGTAAGGAGGTTTTCCCCTATTGTTATAGCGAGAGAGAAGGATATTTTATTGTAAAGCTGTGCCCCTTATTCCCGCTGCAAAGGAAACAACAGTTTGTACACCACCCTGTGCCATAAATTACCAAAACACTATACCTAAAGGTGTTGGCGTCACGTCCGAAAATCGCATCAAAATTATAAAGAAGTTAAGTGAAATCTCTCGCCCGATCGGACGCACGTAATGGCGGCTTGTCATAATGACAGCTGTCAAAAACTACCGCGGAATTTACGAGCGTTCGGCATTCAAAAATTGGCGCCTAATAATGATGGTTATGTAATCATTTTTTGAGGGAAATAAAATTGGAGTGTTGTACTGTTAGGTTAAGTGTTTTCATTCGATTTAATATTGTGCCATTTCGGCATCGAATTACGATCACACGTTTTGAGATAAAACTGGAAAATTCATAATTCTTACTCGATTTTGTTGCCACTAAAATAAATAAATAAATATATTCGGGACATTTCCACATTTACCTAGCCCCAAACTAGGATACCCTGTAGGTACTATGCGCACTAGATACGAATAATAACACTACTAAAGATAAGAACTAGATAAGAATATTACATCCATGACGCGGAAACAAACATTTCTGCTCATCACACAAATGATTGTACCTTGCAGGATTCGAACCCGCAACCGTTCGATTTTGTACCTAGGATCTCTAGCCACTAGACCAACCGGTCGTCGAACATTTATAGTTATAATAAATAACAAAAGATGGTTATAATAGCTAATAAATCAAAATAATTATTAAATTATTTTGATATATTGGGCATCTTAATATGTAGGTAAGTATAACTTGTCATTTGCTTATCAGAAACAAACAAAACTGCTAAACATCAAATGAACCTAGAAATAATATGCCTATGAACATCATTTTTATTGACATAATTGAACTAACAAACTGAAAATCTAGCAATAATTTATAGCCCTAATTACTTCGGCGAGCATAATGTCAACACTTGATGTTTTGGTTGAGTTATTCTCAGTTAGGTATGCGCAAGTATAAAGTGAACTCTTTGACAAATTATCCAAAGTTCATTGTCCAAAAGGCGCGTTTTAAACATGGGAGATTCAAATCACATGTACCTACCTAGCGTAACAAGTTTAACAGCTCTTTAACCAAAGATCTGCTACCTAATGACCCATGTGAGCTGACACGACATCCCTTTTGGCTGTTCCGTTCTGTTCCGCACTAATTCAGCAAGTAGTAGTAGGTACCACAGCATAAATAATAGTATTAACAGTGCAGTTTTGCTCCGTTAGTTAGGTATACATGGTTTAACACTTGCTTGGTGAATGTTGTGTGATTTGGGTTTCTACGGATGTTACTAAATTTGACCGATAGCGAATTGCCCCTCTGAACATATCATTGTGGTCCGACAGCTTTGTCCAATCGATTGAACGGCGTGAATTTTATTTTCCTGCTGGTTTGATTAGAAAATTTAACCTTGAGCAATTATATTTTTGAGCCAAGTCCTCCGATCGAACGGAATACGTGTTGTTTTCCCCCGTTGATCCGCCAATTTGAAATAGGATTTAATTGAAGAATTTTTATTTTTCTTGTTTTTTAAACCTTAGATAATAGTTATCGTCTTGATAATTTAAAATGATTTAATTTATTAATTTAAACGTTTAAACCACATTAATTTGGTAAGAATCATAATTGTATGTAAGTATCATTATATTTTTAGGAGCATTATTTTTCATTTGATCATATTTTAAAGAAGTTTTGATAACCTTTTTATTTCGAAAGGCGGAGTTGGTTGTTTATTCGAAAACTTTTTGGAAACTATTATCACAATACACAAATATAACAATATGTCTGTGTACTGTGATATTATTCAATCATAATTTTCTGTTTGTCCTTTTGTTTTCTCTAGATTCTAGAAGATTGTGTCTGTCGGTTTATAGCGATGGGAGAAAACGTTTTATTATCTTTCATCGTCATCATTATCAGCTTGTATAAGTCCACTGATGGAAATAGACCTCTCTCAAAGCATGGCCTTGATCCCAATCTTCAGCTCTTTCTTCCCTATTGTCACCAGCCTTCTTACGTATAATGTCGTCGCTTCACCCAGCCGGAGTGCATCCTCTACGTTTGCTAGTCACGGTCACTACTTAAAAACACGTCTGTGGGGTATACTCGTAGAACGGTTATCTGCCCATTGGCAGATATGAGCAGCTCACGTTCACTTCAGTTTGTTAATCCTATGGGCCTGTCGATTACTTTGGTTCTTTATCAGACCATATCATTCCAGACTTGATATTTTAGAGAAATTCCAAGCACACTCTTTCCATAGCATACTGATCGACTTTGAGTAGGTAAACTAACCATGAGAGTCGACATCTCAGCTCAGCTCAGTATGTCATGTATGCAGGATACACTGGTTGAAAACTATCGGCTCCAGGTTTTGGGGATTTGGCCTCTTGGCCAAAACTTGATGAATTTACCAAAAGCTGCCCAGCTAAGCTGTATTCAGTCGAGCAGACTAAGCTGTCGGACACTCATTTCTGATATGCATTTTATGACTGTCGGTGGTCTCGTGGATAGACGACCAAACGCATAGGCTGCTAAATCCGACTGACACGCGTGTAGGTTATCGTTATTATATGTCTAAGTGCCTAGTTTGCATTCAATAGTTGCTCTTATTTTTATTACTACTGCATATACCTAATCGATTTTTACTAACTAACTTTTATCTTTATAAAATATTAAGCTGAAAGATAGCAGTTATGAATCTAAAAAAAAAAGTTAGGTTTTGTCTACTTACAGCAAATATCTTTTTTCCATTAAGTCATGGTCCGATGAGTTGGATTATGAATACCCATGTCTTCATAGCATGACTCATTGGACTATGAGAATTCGGGATTTATCTGCGTCCGATGAATTGGACCAACAGGAAAATACACGACACAGTACGATTCAGTATTACACGACTGCCCAAAAAAAGGAGTATAATGTTTTTAGGAATCATGTATGTTTGTTTGTTTGTTTGTATGCATGTATGTATGATGTGAGTTTATTTATACCACCATAACTTTTAAATGCATGAACAGATTTCGACGTATGGGCACAGAATAAATAATAGTACAAGTACAGAAGGAGCTGAGTAAAGTCATTTAAATACATAGCAACTCTCGCTACAACGCAATAAAGTGCAATTTAACTTGCACAGCGCTGCGAGCTTTCAATTATATTTACCTAGAAGGCGCTCGCCCATCGCGTGCAGGCTAGAATGCACCGTATCACAACGCGCGAGAGCTTCCATTGCTCTAACCGTTTCCGAATCGCTCTGTCCCTTTTTCGCTCGGTAGGGTTATATTAAGATATGACTAGGTACTTGTACTACTAATTATTCTGTGATATATTATGACTTAGATGTTGTAACAGAATAAATAAGTAATAATGTATTATGTTATTACTTATTACTATAAATTATAATAGTTCCTCAATAATCTTACCTCATTTTTACTACCTACCTATCCCGTTTTCAGAACGCCGATAAGTTTAGTGAGATACCTACATACGTATAAGTGTCGTTGGTTGATTATGATTATATCCTATAGGTATTGCACTTTGATGAATAAAGGTGTATGAATTCCTTGCTTTATAATGAGTGACAGTCGTCATTTCTATCACTTTTCAAACAGCCGAATGCTGTGCAGTACCTTCTATGTACTCATAATTAAAACACGAGTAAAATTTGTCAATAACTTTACGTAAGTAGGTACTTTATCGCTAAGCACATGGCGCGCGACTCATCGAGCGCACGCTTTACACTCTAGTGAACTGACCCGAATATTGCGCCCTCGAAGTGTAGGTATAATATTTGTACTTGTTGCGGAGTGCGACCGCCCTGGTAAGGGGTATGTTAGAATCTATATACCCCTCCGAGTAAAATTGGATATTTGAAAAATAATATGGCGGCAGTATGGCACCATTTACAAACGTGAAAAAAAAACTACTTTAACAATATGGGTATCAAAGCCTTAAATTGAAGGCCTTATTAAGCACATTCCAACAGTTTATAATTTATTGCCACAAGTTAAATTTTTTTTCAGGACAGGCATGTTTTATAGCTTTTTAGCTAGTTAGTAGTAATTATCTTCTTTAAATTACTACCAACAATGAAATGTGAATATTTTTTAGGATAATTAATTAACAACTTTGTTATAAAACGTTCAAAAGTGTCAATGTTACCTCCATTTATTTAATTGAACATGGAAATCTAGATCATAATCAATAAATTCTTTTGCCTTATCTCCCCTTGTTTACGAGCAGAGTTCATGTAAAGAAGACTCGAGAAATTATTTTTTTATTGAAAATTCTGCAAAAGTTCAGTGTGTCAGCGAAGCTATATGGAAAACATTAATTAAGATTTGACATTCGATATAAATTGGATCGTAATCGACTATAATTTAAGGTCGAATCGATTTCGGCAAAATTTAGACAAAAAAGTCTTAATCGAAAAATAAGGTATTGTCGTTAATTAACGACAAAAATGTTTTTCTACCAAAACAAGTTTTCTTTTAACAATATTATCCAAGGCTCTTAATGAATTAGCCACGGATCTTTCGCGCTTTATGCCATAAAGAGATGCGCGTGCGCATCCTGATGGCATATTAAATCAACCAATCACCTTTTAGGCTTAATGAGACAAAAGCATTATTCATGTGATGCTGTTTTTTTTATTCCGAAACAAAATAACTTACACTCCAATGAGCATTTTCGGGCACTCTATACGGTCACAAAAGACTATAAATACCGATAACGCAAGCCGATTCAATCGTTAATCGAATAATTTTCGACTTTATTCGAATAGATTCAAGTATGCTTCGAGTTGAAGGTGTATGGTGGTTTGGTCGAAAATGTGGTCGACATCGTTTCTTTGTTGAACGTAGTAAAATATGGTTTGTAAGTACACAGATCCGTTACGTTTTCGAATTTATTTCGCGAATCGAGATCTCGATTTTAAGGACGCAATCGATTGTTCAATTTTTTAAGCGAATATGGCACGGTGGTAATATTTCTGCAATTTTGTCGTGTGTGCGGAATTGCCTTTTATGTTCAGATTAACAATCAAGTCAAATAAATAAAGTGCTCAGGGCTTCAGATTGCAACATGGTACTAACAAGGCCCTTTTTAAGTAGACATATTTGCGACTCAAAGGCTTTATAAGAGTTAAATATTGAGTGAACATTTACTCGTGGTATTTTAACAATACTTTGAATATTTTTGACAAAAAGTATATAGGTAGTCAAAGTATATAGTTTTATTTACCTATATAACAAATTTTCATTCGATTATGTGTAAATTTAACTCATACTCGTAAAGATCATAATGTCAGAGTATATCATCACAAACGCTACGTGTTTTTCCGTATTGGTACCGCAGTGGTCGGTAGATATCCAACCAACCACCACAGTAGGAAAGTTTCACCTTAGTGCCACTGAGATTATCTCATTCCAGATATATTTCAAGCATTCACAAATGCCTCTAGGTGCCAAAGCAACACATCTAAATACCTAACGCCATCTATGGATGCACGGCGATATTATTGCTAACATTAACTGGCACTAGATAAGGAAATTATGGCGTTAGAAACAATTAGTTTAGACTAGCGTGGTCAAATGCAGACTGGTCACTTCTTGGACCTTAGGCTGAGTACTTATTTGTAGAAAATACTTTGGATCTTGAATCTAATAAAAACGCATATATTTGTCTATTTAACCAACGGTGTTTTGTGGACCTTAACGAAGATTCAAGAACCAAGTTGACTATAATATATTAATAACTTGGAAGGTAAGATAATAATACAAGTTTATTAAACTTGAATAAAAAATAATATAGCTAAATCGCTTATGAAATTTAAGGAAAACAACGTGTGGAGTGTACATTTCTCGTAGAACCGATAACCTTGGGGTAGATAAGTTCTCGAGTGGAGACCAAGTTTTGGCTAACGAAGTGTAGGTGCCCTGTGTTCAGGTGGAAGCTGAAGACCGAGCTCAGTGAGAGCTCAGAGGCCTACGTCCAGCAGTAGACAAATATAGGCTGATGAAGATGATGATGAACGTGAGGATACCGGGACATAATTACAAGAAATAATTGGACATCATTCTCCATTTTCCACTGACATCATTATGACATTCATCAACCTGCACTGGGCCAGTTTGGAGGATTATGGCCTATACTCTCTCTTTCTCTCTCTCCGAAAAAAGGCCAGTAAATGTAACACTCACGTAAATAAATTGCTTGACAACATTAGAAAATCGATGGGAGCGATATTTACTTTGGGCTCTTGAAAATACTCGTCACACATTGGACTGAAGGAGATATTTATACAAGCTTACACTGAAAGCACAAGAAGCGATGAAAGACTACCTTTAAGCGAAAGATAACACAATAAAGCAAAGTAAAAGAGAACGACAATTTCAGAAGACACTCAGTACACTCAGTTCTAATGTGAATATGCAGCCTAATAACACTTGGAACGAAATGTTTCCAGCAAAAACTTCTTCTCTTACAGGGAATATAATAAATCAGGCGGCGAATTACTTACTAAACGGTTTAACTTAACGATTATTTAAATCAACTTCCTTTTTCTTGGAGGGAAAAACTAGTGCTGGCTAAAGAAATATTTAAATAAACAGGCACGGTCTGAGTTAAGTTTTTATCGGGATATAGAAATTATGAGTTCTACTTTCGTAAAGACCATCCAAAATGCCACCAATATATTTCTCACCACTACCAGACCACATAAGCAATCTGAGGTCTAGCGTAGCAGTTGTATTCTCTTTGATCTGAGGTTAACAGAGTCTGCAGTCTTGACATCGATAGCGATTGCTTTACAACTGAAATCGGTCGCAAAGATCGATTATAAAAGTATTTGGTAGTCTTTGCCAAATATCGATGTCAATCATTATCAATTTGAGTACAGATACCAATTATAGTCGATAGTTTTTTACAATAATTTCCATAGCTAACGATTGTCATCGTAATGTAACGATATCGGTTGTAAAGCGTTCACTATAAATATGTTGAGACTACAGACTCAGAAGTGAAATTCAGTTTCCGAACATTCAGAATACTAATCACTTACTCTGATGTCAAAGCAAGCTTCGTCATGTCTTCTCGTCGACAATACCATAGTGCCTGAAGACAAAAGTCTTCAATCAGTGCATCCTACCAGTCAAAACGTGGACACTCACAGTCAAACTAGTCCACAAATTTAAGGTCGCTTAGCGAGCTATGGAGAGAGCTAGGCTTGGAGTTTCTCTGAAGGACAAGATTCGTAATGAATATGTACGACGGAGAATCAAGGTAAACGACATAGGTCAATTGATAAGCAAGCTAAAGTGACAGTGAGCTGGTCACATTTCCAGCAGAAACCATTGCGTTAGACGAGTTTTCAAGTGGAGACTACGTTTAGGCAAACGTAGTGTAGGTCGCCGTGTCGCCAGGTGGAGTGACGACCTGCGAAAATCGGCTTGAAGAAAGTGGATGAGGAGAGCTGGATGGCTAGGTCAGTGGCATGCATTAGGAGAGGCCTACGTCCAGCATTGGACAGATATAGGCTGATGATGATGATGATGATGTGACTATGATGGCGTGTACCATCATTTAATTATAACATGTCCATAATTAATACCTTTTTTAAATGTTATACTCGTGTTCAGTAACTTATTTTAAGTACCTACCCTATGTCATTATAGGGTTCCGTACCTCAAAAGGAAAATAGGAATCCTTATGGGGACACTTTGTTGTCCGTCCGTTCGTCTGTCTGCCAAGACCCTTTTTCTCAGGAACGCTTGAAGGTATAAAGTTGAAATTAATATCAATTACTTTCAACTCGATACCTTGATAGGTACTGGAGCAGTGATAAAAAAACTTCTAAATCAACGCAATTAAAAGTTACGGCCGTTTATGCAGCATATTTCGTTGCGTTGACTCAGAATGATGAAAATTGGCAAGAAGCAATGTCTTATAGGACAAGTAAAGAGAAAAATCCGAAAACCGTAAATTTGTAGTTTTATGTTGTGGCTATATCGTACAATTATCAATTCATGAAATGGTCGATAATTTCATGAAATGGTCAATAATTTCATGAATGGTTCTATTATATGAAATGGCCAGTTAAAACTGACCATAACATTGACACATCAACGTTTAATGATATTTCAATCCACGTTTGGCCATACCAGTAAGTAAATATATTTAATACTAGCTGTACCCGCGGCTTCGAGCTTTTCTTTAGTTCAAAGTACCATAATGTGCTATTCCAGGACCAATATACCAACATTTGAACAAAATTTCTTCAGCCGTCAAAAATACTTTTATCAATTGCTTGGCTTCTAACTCAACGGATTGAGATACCAATTACACCAGATTTAAATCAAACCCTAAGCTATCTAACAATGAAAACTGCATTGCAATTGGTCCAGTAGTTTTTACGTGATGCGTTAACAAACAAACATACAGACAAACAGAAAGAAAGACACGATTAACAAAAAAATAATTGTTCAATACCTTTTTTAAGCACCCAAGAGCATTTTTTTTCATTTGATTTCATTAAGTAGTTTGGGTGCAATGCGCGGTCAAGATACGGATAAACAGACAGACTAAATTAAAAACTAAAATAGTTTGGCTTCAGTATCAAATATAGAGAACCATTCAAAAAATATTTTTTATTACTTAATTATTAACATAACTTTGGACCCATATCCCGCAGAAACCCTTTACTTTTTCGGGATAAAACGTGTCCTCAATTTTAACCCATCATATAACTTAAGACAGTGCCAAGTTGCATCAAAACCCGTCCATGGGTTTCAGCGTGGTGTGTTCTTTTAAATAAGTTTCAACCCCTATCCTGCGAGAACCCTATCCTTTTCGAGATGTAAAGTATCCTATGTCTTACCTCGTAGTATGAACTCAAATCATACCAAGATTCATTTGAATTCATCCAGTAGTTTCGGCGGCGTGATGCACGGCTAAGATACAGACTGACAGACATACAGACAAAAATGAAAAAACATACAGTTTACATTATCGAAAATAGAGTAACTTCCAAAAAAAACACTATAACTTTAATTTGGACCCATATCCCACAGGAACCATTTACTTTTTTGGGACAAAATGTATCCATAATTTTCACCCATCTTATAAACTATGTCTGTTCCAAGTCGCCTCAACATCCGTCGCATCAACAATAGTTTCAGTGCACTACGTGTTCTTTTAAATAATTTTCCACCCCTATCCTGCAGGGACACTTAATTTTTTCGGGATGAAAAGTATTCAATGTCCTACCTCGAAGTATGTCATACCAAATTTCATTTGAATTCCTTGAGTATTTTTGGCGTGGTGCACTGCCAAGGTACACACAAACAGACGGACAGACAGACAGACAGACAAAAATAAAAAAATACAGTGTAAAATAGAAAGGCAACAAAAAAACTTTAATTTACAGAATTCGGGAAATTATCCCAAAGAACTCTATAATTTTTCGGGATAAAAAGTATCTTGAATTTTAACCCATCATATAAACTATATCTGTGCCAAATTGCATCAAAATCCGTCCAGTAGTTTCAGAGTGGTAAGTGTGTTTTGAAATAACTTTAAACCTCAATCCTGCGGGAACCCTTTCATTTTTCGGGATGAAAAGAAGCCTATGTCCGACCTCATAGTATGAACTCAAATCATACCAAGCTTCATTTAAATTCATTCAGTAGTTTCGGCGTGATGCTTAGACAAGATACAGACAGACAGACAGACAGATAGAAAGACAAAAATGAAAAAAAATAATACAGTTTTGGCTTCAGTATCGAATCAAGAGTACGTTCCAAATAAAATTTTCAAAATATCATCAATGTACAGAATTGGACCCGTTACAGTTTTATTATAAGTATAGATAGAGCTTTAATGATTCCAAAGGTGATAAAAATATAGGTTTTTAAGGCAAAAAAATGGCACGTAAATTAAGGCGGGAGAGCTCGGTACTCTTCGCCTTCGCCTTTTAACCTATCACGGCCAAGTCAGGCTTCTGCCTTGCGCCTCTAATGGTGGATACTGTAACTATTTTACGATATGATCACTAATGTTTGACCTTACCATGAAGTAGCCATGCGTTTAGCTGTTCATATCGTCAACTACAAATCATTCATTCATCTGCTCAAACCATTTCACGATGTCACCGATAATTTCATGAAATAAAAAAAAAACATGATGTGGCCAGCCATTTCATGAGATGATCAATTTTACGATATTGCCACGACAGTTACATGACAAAAACTCCCCCGTGATGTACGAACTATTTACATACCAATAAATTTGTACGGAACCCTCAGTTCGTGAATGCAAATCGCACTTGGCCGGTTTTTATTTTTAATTATCTTCATTGTATAAGTACAATGAAGATAATTAAAAATATTGTTTGTTACTGCTTTATCAGAATTAAATAGATAGAAATATAGATATATAGATGGCAACCACCAAAGAATGGCATTTATTGGCTTCTTTTTTCCCATTAGACACACCCTGAGTGTCTTCAAGTCTACAGGGAACTGGTATTTTCTAGGCAAGCATGCGCCACCTCCAACCGCACTGTCACTTATCATCAGGTTAGATCGCTGTCACATGACAGCGATCATTTGACAGCGATCAAAAATGATGATGATGCATGTTTTTTTTTATCATGCATCATCATCATCGTTAACCTATCGGTCCTAGCTGTTATTAATTAATAGCAGTCGTTAAGCACTTAAGGCCCTCCGCAGCCTGACAAACTCTGACATCAGAGGCCAGCACTACCTCTTACAAAAAGCAAGCAATCATCAGCCTGCATTAAGCCACTGCTGGACCACTGAGCTCGATCTGCGGCTCTTCTCATGTAATAGAGCAATAGTAGCCTAGCGGTATCATAATATTGTGCAACTTAGATTCCATCGACGCTGGGTTCGGTCCTAGGCTATGGTCGCACCAATGACTTTTCTAAATTAGGTGCGGGTTTCTCTCGCTCCGTGCGTCTCGGTTAGCTGTCGTTAAGACAAACTCTGACACCAGAGGCCAGCACTCCTTCATACGACAAACCACAGAACGCCCATTGTAGGTACTTATTATCAAAGTGTCCCTACGTTTGTATATATTTTTTTCTTGCTGTCAATAAAGAGTTAATCTATCTATCTGAAAACATGTAATTTCTGCCAGTTTTTTTATTTGATTGAGTGACGAGACGAGAAGGTCGTTCGCCAGACGGTAAGCGTCACGCCTGTCTATAACAATTGCAGTGCCACCCAGAACTTTGGTTAAAAAATCTTGCGTATCACTGCACTGCGCTCGTGCTCGAGACATTAGTTTTGCGCAGGTTGTCACATAAAAATAACAGCATCACAACCTTACTACGAACAATAACCTATTGATAAATATAAATATACTGCCAAATCCCTTAGCAAAAACGCACAAACAAGTTGACAATGTAGCCATACATTGCATTCCTTCTATCCAAAACCCCTAACAGCGGAGTTCTATTCACAAATGATAAAATCTTAGATCAGCACCTAACCCCTGATAGGAAGGCGCGAAGATTGACATGAAATGGGGCGAAGCCGGGCACATGGCACTAGTTGATTGACACACAAGGTGTTAATGGTGTACCAGGATTGTTCTTGAAGGTCTGTTTACCCTTATTGGATGAAGACTGAAAAGGTCTGGTGTTCTTGTTTTGTGAGTGTGAATATTTACACATAACTAGCTGTGCCCTGAGGGTCTGCTCTGTATTCCCCGTTTTATCGTACGTTTTCTCGGGATATAAGCATGTATATTTAATTGTTTGAAAGCCGTTAAGTAACCCATTACAGGCATCTGTTGCTTTTGTTGAGCGAGAGAAAGAAAGCCAAGCTAGGTATCCAACTCATTACTTAGAGTAGGAAGTCGCTAGCACCAGCTCAGTATCACCCGGCATCCATCACTCTGGTGGCCCCTCCACGCGCGGTTATATATGCACCATATCCAACGACACAGGGTTTGATCCTCGGCCACAATTCATGTGCGGATTTGCCATCGCTTTGGAAGGCTCCCGGTTACTAATAAATGAAAATAGTCGTTAAGCCATGTAAGAGCTTTTGAGATGACTTTAGAAGTAAGCACTACCTCACTTGACATGAGTACCATCTTTGTCAGAATCTGCTCAGTTTCCACAAAATTCATAAATCTCTTTCCCTGCCAAGCGATGATGATATTACTTTTGCACATTAACTGACATAAAAGTTCATAAAGCTTGTTAACAATATGTCTTATATCACTTTTACAAGGATTTCCTTCTCATAAGTATTAACTACCAACACAGTGATTCCTGTGTGAATCCTGGTATTTTTAACGGAAGGTCGTGGTATAATGTAGTCGTTTAAAATGGAATCACCAGCTAAATGTGTTTTGGTTTTAATTAAAAGTTTATTATATTGGATTTACTAGTTTTTGCCTGACGTGTATTAAAAATGTGTTTAAATAAGTTTAGTTTAAAAATGTCACCAAAAAAAAAACGATTTAGCTTACTTGCGCACAAACTGTTACTCATACTAATGAAAAATGGTCTCATAAAAATAAAATATATGAAAAACCCACGTTTACCAACCTGTTTTATTACCCAACTACAGCAAAGCTAGGAAGGGAAGGGTAATGAGTTTAACAGTAATGTATGTATGTATGTATGTATGTATCTATGTATGTGAGTATGTGGATGTTCCACCATAGCGTCGCCCTTAAAGGTTCGATTTTGACTAGCGAAGTGTTAATCGATTCGTCTTCAGGTATAGAGTGTCTGAAGTCTTTTTTGTCGCACTACGACAAGGAAATGTAAGGGTTATGTGTTCAAACTAAAAACTTGGTCCAATTTTGACAAGAGTGGTGTCTATCGATTCGTCTTCATTTATAGAGTGTCATAGGCTATTTCCCTACCCGACTACGGCGAAGCTACGGAAGGGTTATGTATTCAAAATAAAATATTGGTCCGATTGTATAAAGCGAGGTATCAATCGATTCGTCTTCATCGCAATAGTGTCCCTATTTTCTTACCCGACCGTAGTCAGGCTTTAGTTTTGAACTAATATCTTGTTTACCCTTCGAGTCCGGCGCTTACACGTTATTGCGTAACTTAATCATACGAAAAAATGAATAAATGTTTTACCCGACGATGGCAAGCCATAGTAAGGGTTATGTAAAAATAAATAAAATAAACACAGCTAGTCTGTACATATAAAAAAGCAATAAGTACGAAAGAGTCTGTACAAAGATAATAAAAAAATGGTTCAGGGTTCTTAAAGTAAGCTACTGAACAATAATATAACATTTTTAAAATCGTGTCTGTCTGTTTGTCTGTATGTTTGTTCGCGCGTGACGTAAAAACTACTGCACCGATTGCGATGCGGTTTTCAATGTTGCATAGCTTAGGGTTTGATTTAAAAACTGGGGTAGGTACGTGGTATCTTAATCCTGATTAGATGCCGAGCAATCGATAAAAAACTATTTGTCTGCTGAACGACTTTTGAAAAAATGGAGTATATTGTACTGTATAGGTACCTACTGTTGATCCTGGAATAACACGTGGTTTTATATATTGTATAGGAAGTAAAATATGTAGATAAAGCATGTTTGTCATATCTTTTTAATTTACTATAGTTCAATTTTGATAAAGGGTTGGTTTACGTGAGATGTTTAAATATTTTATTTTTATTTTTCCATTTATCATTAGTTTGATTTACAGTTTGGCGTAAGTAAGCTACATAGTTTTTCTTAGCTCATTTTAAATATATATTTCCACAAAATAACGCCTGTATATCAATTAATAAGTAATCTTTTAGCTGAGATAAATGAGCCCAGAGTAGTTCCCTTCTGTTTTGTTATTTCCGTCTGCAACCTCAGATCATTATGTTTCAAAATATTGCATTGCCTTCGGGTATAAAAACATTTCAACTTGATACGTTTAAAGGAATATGTCTATGATTAACTATAAAAATTTGGACCAAACATTCTAACATACTAACACGTGAATATGTCTATACTTATAATAAAGCAATAGGAACGAAAAAGTCTGTACAATGAAGATAATTAAGAAAGAAATGGTTTAGGGTACTTAAAATAAGCTACAGAACAAGAATATAACATTTTTAAAATTCATGTCTGTCTGTTTGTTTGTTTGTAAGTTTGTTAGTTTGTCTGTATGTTTGTTCGCGCATTACGTAAAAACTACTAAACCTATTGCAATGCGGTTTTCACTGTTGGATAGCCTAGGATTTGACTTAACAAATGTTGAACTTGGTATCTCAATCGTATCAATAAAAACCAGAAACCGATAAAAACTTTTTGACGGCTGAAGGAATTTGGATCAAATGTTGGTATATTGGTATTTTAGGTTTTAACATTTTTTTAAATCGTGTCTATCTGTTTCTCTGTTTGTCTGTTTGTTAGTTTGTTTGTATGTATGTCTGTTCGTACATCACGTAAAAACTAATGGACCTATTGCGATGCGTTGGATAGCTTAGGGTTTGGCTTAAAAACTAGGGTATTTGGTAACTTAATCCTATGATTAGATACCGAGTATTCGATAAAAAACTATTTGACGGCTGGACGAACTTTGAAGAAATGTAGTATATTGTACTTTATAGGTAGTTTTGGTCCTGGAATAACATGGGCTACTTTTAAATGAAATGACCACGTGGGCAAAGCCGCTGGCACAGCTAGTTTATATATTTGCTTGTAAAAACTATTTATTCCAGCAGCAGTATTACTACTTTACTTATATTTATTTATTTTTATATTTATTTATTTAGTTTACTTTTGGTCTTAAACTTTAAGACAAACGAGCAACCCGGAAGCAACCGCGATGGAGTAGGTAATGAAATGATAAGTACATCAATACAAGTTTGCTGTATATTTTGTTTAAATACAATGTCAGTGCCACCCGTACCTGTGTTTACCTTAATTTAGGGACCTGGTCATTCTTGAATCTAGAGATTTAAGGACCAATAATAAAAAATGAAACAGTGCTAATTTCCATCAGTAAAACCAGCGATGTGCAAGCAACAGAGAAGTGTGGGGAAGTTATTAAATATTTAATTGAACCAAAAATCGACAGCAAATGGATTATATAAAAAAACTGAATCAATTTTATTGACATTTATATAGATATCTTTAATTTAAAATAAAACAATACCGTACAATTCAGTTTGGAACAGTTTTTTAACATGCACATAAAAAGATGCCTTCAAAAATTGTGACTCATCCTACGAATAATAATAAATGTAATTATTCCTCACCTTATATCTTTTTGGAAGTCAATGAGTGGGAGTTCCTGCCCCTTGTCTTTCTACACGATCACTTTTAACATGCAGACAAAAAACCAGTCAAAGGCAATTGTCCCAAAAATACAATCGGGTTATTCGAATGATTTGCGAATCAGTAATCTAATGATCAATATAGAAGTTGACGAACTATTAAGTGATCATTAAAAATGTGATGATCTCACAGAACGTGAGAATATCGCAAAACGTGATACTTTGGCATTCATAGATATAATCAACAATGGAAACCAGGTTATGATGAGCGGAATCATTTATTCATAGATGCTACTGTATTGAGCGTATCGTTTAAAATACGCTTTTTGAAATGATACGTTAGCAAATTATATTAGAGAAAAACCTTTCCCTTAAGATAGAAAAAAAAAACATTCAAATAAAATCTCAGCTACAATAAAAAATTAAGATACCATTATTTATTTTCAGTATAAATATTAATGTCTTATGAGGTAAGGCTGGACCATTCCTCAAATGAAGCATGTGATTATGACTTGTGGCTTGTGAACCAGTCACTACGAATAGAATAATTTCGTCAATCTAGGATCAGGCATGGTCGGGTCTTCGCAGGGTTAAAATTCTTGATCATACAATTCACGTATCAAAACGATACGCCGCCGATACTCTTTGAATGGTGAGCAGCAGCTCAATAAACGACGCGAGAAATCTCGATCTCAATTGGTCACGAACGATTGTTAGAACGATCTCTAAATTGGAAATAGAATAATGATATTCTAAAATGAGATGTTTCGCGCCTTTGGCATTGATGTAAACGGCTGTCGGATTGTATTAAAGTACAACTAGTAATCCTGCATTATTATATGGATAACGTAACAGAAATGTGATTGGCAATGGAATTTAAAACTATTGCGATGCAGTATAGTGGGCATTTGAGTAGTAATTTACAAATGTACAGAATGAAGAATCGCATAATCAAAATTATGTAAGAATCTCAATCTAATAAAGTATAGGTAAATAAAACATGATTTAAAATAAATATAAATATATTAGGGACAATTCCACACCAATTACCTAGCCCCAAGCTAAGATACCCTGTACTATGGGTACTAGATAACGTATAAACATACATAGATACGAATATTATAACATCCATGACTCGGAAACAAACATTTCTGCTAATCACACAAATGATTGCACCTTGCAGGATTTGAACCCACGACCATTTGATTACGTACCTAGGATCACTAGCCACGAGACCAAATTTTTGTTAGTAATTTGTGACTTCTCAACAAAAAATAGTTAAATAAATAAAAAAGTGTGACTTCAGATGGACTGAATAAATAAATTCTGAACCAATGTTAATAATAATTCTATGCGACTACAATGGCGATCTTCCTTTTTGAACGAAAAAAAAACGTTTAAATCGGTTCATAAATCCCAAAAATAATTATGAATACATAATATGAATAAATAAGAAAAAACAAAATTATAGTCGAATTGGCAACCTCCTTTTGGAAATTGATTACAAACGATTTACTTAAATGAGAGCGCGAGTTGTACCATGCTGGTTTACGACACTACCTATACATATTAAATATTTTTTATGCCAGCACTTTTTTAGAAGATACCTGTGGCAGACGAGCATGCGGTGACGTGATACAGCGCCGTGGTCAATCTATGTAGGTCAGCTACAATACACATTTATACTCACGAATTTTAGAAGAAACCTGTGGCAGACGAGCATGCGGTGACGTGATACAGCGCCGTGGTCAATCTATGTAGATCAGCTACAATACACATTTATACTCACGAATTTTAGAAGAAACCTGTGGCAGACGAGCATGCGGTGACGTGATACAGCGCCGTGGTCAATCTATGTAGATCAGCTACAATACACATTTATACTCACGAATTTTAGAAGAAACCTGTGGCAGACGAGCATGCGGTGACGTGATACAGCGCCGTGGTCAATCTATGTAGATCAGCTACAATACACATTTATACTCACGAATTTATGAACACCACTTTTTATTTTAGGAGCACGATACTTCTGGCGCAAGATCCAAAGCGAATCTTTAGGCAAATTCCTCTAACTCCGCTTTGCATGCGTGGTCGGCCACTATAACTCAGAACCTTAACGAGAGGCTATCAGTCTGAATCGGTCCGACCGCTTACTGCTTCTAAACACACAATGCATAATTGTCCATTAGAGCTAACCAAGAGTTGAGAAAAGTGAGCAAACTAAAACATGAACTTAATAAAAAAAAAAAAACTCTGACCACACAAAGACACTGGCCTTCAAAACTTTGTATCACACTTTTAATGTGTCTGTTCGCGCATCACGTTAAAACTACTGGACCGATTGCGATGCAATTTTCACTGTTGGATAGCTTTGGATACTTATGTTTTGACTTAAAAACTGCTGTACTTGGTATTTCAATCCGATAAGTAGGAGCCAAGCAATATAATAATAAAAAAAAACAAGAAAAAATCTGGTACTGTTTTGATTAAAACTACTGGACTGATTGCAATGCAATTTTCACTGATCGATAGCTTAAGTTTTGGCTTAAAGACTGGTGTATTTGGTATTTCAATCCGATGAGTAGGAGCCAAGCAATTTAATAAAAAAACTATAAATTTTAAAAGTGTGGTAATAAGATTTGATTAAAACTACTGGACCGATCGCGATGCGATTTGCACTGTTGGATCGCTTAGGATTTGGCCTATAAACTGGTGTATTAGTATCTCAATGCTGTGAGTAGGAGTCAAACAAATAAAAAAAAAAAAACAATAATTTTAAAAGTGTGGTTCTAATATTTGATAAAAGGTAAATAACTGATTGCAATGCGATTTTTACTGATGGATAGCTTAGGTTTTGGCTTAAAAAACTGATGTAATTGGTATCTCAATCCGATAAGTAGGAGCCAAACAATTTAATACAATAACGATTAATTTTAAAAGTGTGGGACTAAGTTTTGATTAAAACTACTAGACCGATTGCGATGCGATTTTCTTTGTTGGATAGCTTAAGTTTTGGCTTAAAAACTGGTTTACTTAGTATCTCAATGCAAAAAGTAGGAGTCAAGCGACTTAATAAAAAAACTATTAATTTTAAAAGTGTAGTACTAAGTTTTGGAGGGCATTATAGTCTAAAACCATCTTTAATTTTCAAAAGTACATTTTATAAACAGATGCCCCCGATTCAGGTCTTCATAATAATGTGTTACTCATCATTAAACCCTCATGAACATATCCGATTACAAATAATGCCATCCAATCAGAATAAATGAACCAAAAAAAAAGTAAAAAAAAAAAGATCCAACACCGCCAAATCGAGATATGCCAATCCGCTCGTTGCAAAAGCCTCACGCACACATTTAGACCATGTTATTCCGAACGGCCGGCATATCGCAGCAAGATCGACCTGGTTATAAATGTTATTTCTGTAAAATCAAAAACAGTATAGTATTTTGTGACAAAATTATGTATCAACTACAAAACACCACAAACAAATAAGCGGCTGCCATTAGCTTTGATTCACTCGTTTGTTTAGCGGTGTAGAATCCGTCTTTTTAAACAGTCTTGGTTTGAGCACAAACGAACACAAACGAAACGAAGTTTCTAGGCTGCAACTGTAACGTGCCCGACCCATCACAAAAAGTGATCAGAATATAATATTGATCGGCTTCACCGATTTCTTCCAAACACAGGAAAGAACCACCTTGCCAACTACAAGATACAAATTAAAAAAAAAACACTACCAAATACAAGTAGGTCTTGCGAGTCCCGTACAAACTTAACATTGGAAAACTGTTGTCCCTATACATCGACATAGGTCATCCCATGTTCGGGTTGTGATTCCCTTGCGAGTTTCAAAATATTCGGCATGACCGGCCATATCTTTTGATTGCGTTGACTTAGTTTTTTTTTCGCAGCTTTAAGGGATTGCAGACCTGAGAATTTGATATTAATTTCAACTTGATACCTCTACACGTTCCTGAGAAAAAGGGACAGATAGACAGACAGACGGACAATGAAGTGATCCACAAAGGATTCCTTTTGAGGTGCGGAACCCTACAAACGCAAAGTGGACGAATGCTGATGATGAGAGTTTGATAACGCTAAACTCAAAACTGGACCTCCAAAAACTGCCATATCCAAACTCCAGCAACAATAATGCCTCGTCCACACTTAACGATATGATTGTCTTCATTATAATTGGTCGGACCAACTCATAACTCTGCCTGAGTTAAGGGGACAAGTTGATTTGTGACGGTATTTTTTAATGAGTGCCACTTCTGTAATCAATTGACGAGTTCACTCCGATTGTTCCCGTGATTGATTACAGATTGATTATGTTTATTGTGAAAGGAGAATGGTTAGCTTAATGAGACGTGAATTAAGAGCAGGGCGTTTGAAAATTCACTGACGTTTATTTTGAATGAAGGGAAAACAGCGCTATTCAGCTTATATTTTTACATTATCTCACCCACCAGAGAGAGTATGATGATTGATCGAATAAATAATAATGTTACCCAGAAAATGCTGGCTTTAACACTATATCAAACATCTAACATTTGTTGCACGCTATGCAAGAATTTGACCCTGATCTCTCCAGATAGTAATTTACGATGTAGTCGAAGACGAAGTATCTTGATTAGACCTGACCACTCACTTACCTGACCTGTTCATTCTAGACTTGAAGACACTCAAGTTGTGCCTATTTGTCGGGAAAGAAAGACTGGTAAGGTTTCCATTCCAGGGAATGGAAACCTTACCAGCCTTTCTTACCATTAATTATCAGACGTTTCTGTACGGTACGAATGGTAATTAATGTAAGCGAAGGGCTTAGTGCAAGTTGGTAGATGTCGCGGAAGTCATGTTTCGTACGTCTTGTTGTCCGATGGTGGGAGGGAGATGGGGGAATTAGGTATTATTCTAGATTGCGACAGATTAGAATAGTCAAAATTGCTGTGTTAAAATAACAAACACAATACATGATTAAATAATTATTTCGATACTATTAACCCTGTGACTTTACGAAATATCGAATAAATGAGCATGGATGAAGCAGTTATTATGCTCTGTTGGAGTATATTTATTATCTGCACCAATATCTACCATAATAACACTGCAATAGCTTAATCGACATTTTTCGTCGACTAACATCAAAGTTCTGTCCGAATATATAAAAACATCGGTTTATCGTGACTAAAATCGCGCCATTTTGACCCCATCGATCGATATCGAGCGCGGCACCGCCCCAAATTCGCGCCAAGACCACCTCCGTGGCAATAAAAGAGATATTTTCAAATTTCGTATGAATAATCGAGCAATTACTGGCCGCTATGTTTTAAATTACGAATCTTCGGTTCCGATTAGTTTCGTTTTTGAAATTAGAGCGCTTTGTGCTTTTTACTGCTTAAATTCATATCATCATCAACAGCATTGATTAAATCGCAGTTATGAGAAGCTATTAAGATACTTATTTAGATTACTTTTACTTGTTTATACATTCAACAAAGTATAATTTACTCTAAAAAGTTTCATTACAGTCATGCTCAATGCATTTTTTAAATTACCAAACCCAAAGAACTAAATTAAAAACAAATTATAAATCAGTGGGATTCGTTCCTTTATTAAATCAGTAACCCCAACGAAATAATACTGGCAGTAAACTGAAATAAATGTTTCCATGAAGTAGCGAACTGGCAATTTTATAAATCGTAACTTATTCTTTCAAAATCAATTTTCATGTTTACATTGACCATGGGGTGTGCGGTGTCCATTATTTAGGCAACTCTCTTGTCAGGGCTGTCTACCGTTTTATTTTGTTTAATTTTATGATTGAGTTATCTATTTTTACATATAAAACAAAACAGTGAAATACCTACTGAGTGACAGGATACGCACAGCCTAAACTGGTGGACCAAGAGACTTGAAATTTAGAGAATACATTCATTGAGTATTATAGAGGAGCAATATGAAAACGAGTTTTTGAAATGGGTGAACGGGGGTGGTAAAGTTTATAGGAACAAACATTATTTTTTGAACGTAAGAATACTTTATAAAAAAAAGAAGATATCAAAAGAAGTAACATAACACGTGCTTTATTATATTATATAAAACAAGTGTTATTTTATTTTATATTTGAAAATGCATCTTTTAAAGGGGTGTAAAGGGTAAAGGTTAAGGGGGTGGTAATGTTCATAGGAAGAAACATTGTTTTTTGTACGTAAGAATATGGATCGAGATGAAATTTGGTAGGTACAAAGATATTTCATGTGCTGTAATCTGACATAGGACACATAAATCATCATCATCATCATCATCATCATTATAATCATCAACCATGCACGGGTGAAATCTTAATCTGTATTAAAAAGTACAAGGCCTGACTGATTGAGAGATCACGCAGAGCCTAAACTACGAGTCATAGAACCATGAAATTTGTAGGATATGTTTAATAAATTTAAAAGATACTATTAGAAAAATAGCAGTGACGCAATCAAAGGAATACATAAAGGGTTTTATCGCTAAGAATATTTAAATGACTGGCCTACAATAGACGACGAAATTATGCCTTCGTTAGGTTTAAACGGAACCGTAGTTAACCGATTTTTATTGTATCCGAGTAAAAACTGAAAGCCGTTCAACCCTGTGCCACTGCACTTCTTCTACGAAAGCAGTTAAAAAGATATCGATACCGAATTTTTCAATTAAGTGTCATAATCGTACCGCGTACGTGGTTTTTTGAGAAATTTATTATTTCGTCTCACAATTCCGACGTGTACTCCTTTATTACATATATTAAGCAGTTTTATGGCCCAAAATTGGAGAGGAATCTGGTATTTACATGGTTAAAAGTGGAGTATCGGGAGTACTGTGCTTGGCCTAAAGCTAAGCCAGTTTTAGGTATTGTAAAACCTGTATTTGAATTTTTTCCAAAACCATTAGTTTGTTCAACACAATCATTATTATCGAAAAATATATAATATAAAAAAAACACTCCAGTGCGAGTTGAAATCGCAAGGAGAGGGTTCAGTACGATGAATAATTTACTTTGTCTCACAAAATTGAGAGATTAACCGTGTTATTTTAAGACCACAGACTTATTACACAGGTTCCTATCCCACGGGTTTAGAGCCTAGTTTAGGAACCAGGTGCTCCACTTTATTTTTTGTTGTTCATGCCTTGTTTCAATAAATTATTATTATTATTATTATTATTATTATTATTATTATTATTATTATTATTATTATTATTATTATTATTATTATTATTATTATTATTATTATTATTATTATTATTATTATTATTATTATTATTATTATTATTATTATTATTATTATTATTATTATTATTATTATTATTATTATATACTAGCTTTCGCCTGCGACTTCGTCCGCGCGGACTACAATTATTGCGAAAGAAAAACGTCCTATGTTCATTCTATGTTATATTAAAAACTAATGCAAAAGTATAGCACCAATGCTCTTGATGCTTTTTGACAGACTTGTTGTTATTTCGTTTTCACTGCAACCGTTCCTTTCAGCGAGTAATCGACATTTTCCAGCTTTCTCGTGTAACTTACCATTTTCCAAGATAAAAAGTATCCTATATTGGTCTCTATAATGTACAGTACCTATTTACAAAGATTCATCAATATCAGCTTAGATGTTTTGGCGTGAAAGCTCCCCAAACAACAAACAAACGAAGTTTCAATTTTATAATATTGATGTGGATACGTAAAGAGCTATATTTAGTACTTTTTTTTAGAATTTTAGTTTTAGTAATTTCGAATGGTCGATGTTCTAAAATTTAAAGATAAAAAAATAATTGATAGCTTTTAATATGACGTGTAAAACTTTTCTTCTAATTTTACCCCGAAACATGACCCCCAACTACAGTTTATCGCAATAAAAAGTATCATATGTCCTTTCCCAAGGTTCTAACTATCTCCATACGAAATTTCATCACTATCGGTTCAGCCGTTAAAGGTAACAAACCGACAGATAGAGAAACAGTTACTTTCGCTTTTTATGCGACTTCATCACGATCGGTTCAGCCGTTAAAGGTAACAAACTGACAGATAGAGAAACAGTTACTTTCGCTTTTTATGCGACTTCACAAAAGGAGGCGGTTATATGTTCGATTGTATGTTTTTTTTATAGTTCGTTCGATTTCTCCGTCAATTGCAGACTGATTTTAAAAAATTCTTTTTTTTATTGAATGGGTATACTTTCCAAGTGGTCTCCTATAAATTGTATTAAAATTAGTTCAGCAGCTTTTCGAGAATAAATATTTTTTTGAGTAAATCCATTCGATTTTGTGTTTATCACTAAGATTTCTAAACCAATTTAGATGGTTGTTTTTTTTATTCAAAAAGATAAACTTTCAGTGTAATCACATATAAATATATGTTGTTGTATATGACTATGTTGTACTACTAGGCGGAATGAATGACATAGATCCATATCAGATTCAATTGCACATACAGAACTGGATAATGCACTACAGCAATACAAACATATTGGTATGTGAAGTCCCATACAACCAATCGCTAAATGAAAAAAAGTTAAACAATGATCTGAATTTTGTATGTAGTAAATTTGAACATGTATGTTACATTGATTTCAATTTTAGTAGATATAGGCCTAGGCGAAAATACTATTCTTTGTACACTTGCAGATCTATTCTTAAAGATATACTGCGACTTGATTATTCCCATAAATTTAAAAAACATATATCTGATATTCAAAACGGGCATGTTACAGTGGAAAGATGCAATAAAAGTACACAAACTGATACTTTAAAAGATGGACAGAGTCATACAGTTAATTGTAATAAATTTACCCAAACAGATAACATAATAATTAGCAGGGACGCAGATGTACAAAACATAGATGGAGAGACACAAAATATTGATACTGGTTATGAGTCTACACAAAACAATTTATTTCGTGTATAACAAAATAAACATAATAAATACATCAAAATATAAATGGATTATTACATAAAGCAGATGAATTTACAGTAAATAATATTTATAATGATAAAATGATTCTAGACGTATTGTGTATTACTGAGCATAATATGATAGTAGATGATGCAAAACTCTTAAGAATTCCAAATTTTGTACTAGCCTCGAACTTTTCTAGAAGTAATAGGCATGGCGGCACTTGCATTTTGGTTAGAAATAATCATAAATTTAAGGTTCTGCAAGATTCTAAACTTAACCTAACAAGCACTAAAAAATACCAATAGCACAGGCTACGATGGAGTCTGCACAAAAGTTATTAAGTCTGTTTCCAAAATAATTGCACCAATCATATGCCATATTATAAATAGATGTCTGGAAACTGGTAATTTTCCGAGTGAATTAAAAATATCAGTAGTAATTCCAATATTCAAAAAACAAAACAGAGAAGATATGCATTTCTATAGACCTATTGCTCTGAAACCAATATTGGCAAATGTTTTTGAAAAAGTGTTGTTCAATAACCTTAATGATTATTTCGAAAAAAAAAAATTGTTAATGAACAGGTTGGATTTCGAAAAGTTTTAGGTCAATATGTGGGCTGCGCCAAACAGAATCATGTAAACCTCATTTCCAAAGTCTTAGGCTATTGACTCTCCCATCTCTGTACATTTATGAAGCAGCTGCATTAATTAGGACCGACATTACTAAACATGACACTTTGTCAAGTAGTAGACATAAATCTAGACTCCGTAATCCTAAATCCCACACAACTGTTTATAGCCATAGTATTTTTGGTTATGGGCATAAAAATATATAACAAAGTACCGCAAAATATAAAAAGCACTAGCTCAATTTACATTTTTAAAAGAAAATTGAAAGACTTTCTTTTAAGAAAGGCATATTACTCTATCAACGAATTTATGAACGATAAGACTGAATAATTATTAGAAATGTAATCGATTAATCGTAAAATTTGACTATAGGAATTAATCTCTTCTCTCTTTTGACTTCATTGAATATTACTATTTAATTTGACATAACTTAATTTCTTAACTCTAACCAGTTTTTGACCTTAATTAATATATTTTCATTTATGTAATAATTTTAATGTACTTTTAATGTGTTTATCAAACTTTAATATTTGCACACCATTTGTAAATGGTAGAATGCATAGGGACATTACTTCTATTATATCATTATACATTATTATTGTACACGTGCATTCGACAAATAAATAATTTGATTTGATTTGATTTAAATTTCATCAAAATTGGTTCAGTAGTTTTATTGGAAAATCTATTTGTTTTGTAGTTTCTATATATTCTTTAATATCTTGGGATTTCTGAACTGAATTAGATATTTCTTTTTACTTGAGTAAGAAGACCTCTAGTGTGGTACTGTATAAATTTCATCAAAATTGGTTTAGTAGTTTTAAACAAGCTTAAATTTAATTCACTGTGTTATTATGCCTGGGACTGGTTGTCAATTTTGAACCATTTAAGGACTTCCAAAGATGCTGAAGTTTTGCACATAGGTGTAGTTCTGATGACAGTTTTGGCAGGTACTATTGATCTAACCTGATGATGGAACCGGAAGGTAGTCGCGGGTATTCAACATCAAAATGATGGAATCTCTTCGAGTTTGGGCTCATTTGGTTTGTTTTGATGAGTTCTCTGGTGTGATATGATACCATGGTTTGATGATGGAGCCGGAAGGCAGTCATAGGAACTCAACAACAAAATGATGAAATGATGATGATGAATGATTTGGTCTCATTTGGTTTGTCTTGATGAGTTCTCTAGTTTTGTGTGGTATCCCGGGTCTGATGAATCGGCCGGAATGTAGTCACAAAATTCCACCCATCGTACTTGGGGCTTGCCAGTGTCCTAAACACAAAGCTTTCTCACTTTCGATGTTTTATCTATAACGTATTGAATTGGAAACTAGTCAACTTACAATAAGAGGATAAGGGAAAAACCTAGTGTCATGTTTTTTTTCCAAAATATTTTTAAGAAATATTTTACTCAATATCCCCAAGCATTATCTTGTTTATTAAATAATTTAAAAAAATGTATACGTTTGACCACTTTAAAAAGCTTACTAATAAAAAGGCACATAGCTACGCCACGGGAGCTAAAATTTACTATTATGTACAGCGTATATTATCCATTGGGCACCGCGCATGCTAGCGCAAATTACGTTAATGTGCGATATTGAGTAATTACATCTGAGGTTAGAATACGTAATTCAAAAAGTTGAAATGGCGGTAGCCGGGTCACAAGGGAAGTAGTGGAAAATGGTCAAAAATAACAACTAAATGGAAACCGTGTGACGGCAGGAGAAAAAGAAAATAGATCAAAAGACGACAATAAAAATTGGAAGTGCAGTTTGGTCAAGAACAGCAAATAATCGCAAATAATACGATAAATTTATATAAAACGGTATAACCGATGTGCACTCTGTTTTTATTTCATTATACTTTGTATGGATTTTTTATGTTACATCCATAAGAAGAATGAATTGAGGTAGCAGAGGGTGCATTCCGTATCACGCTAAAAACGATGTGAGAGATCACTGCTAGTTTGCGTTCCGATTTAGTTATCGCGCTTATGACAGTTTGAGTCTCGATGGGACTCCGAACGCTTGTGAACCTGATTACAAGTTCACAGCAACATAACCTCTAAATTTGCTCAGAATACCACACACAGAATGTACATCAGAATATTGAGATGTGCAAATAATTCAATGCATAATACCAAGTATTATTCGTGGGAAAGTAGTATATATAAGAATTGGTCAAATGTCTGTAGTAATCTATGGAACAATGGAAGAAAATCACACACAACTGAATTCAACCAACAGTTTTTTTTTGCAAAAACTGCCAGTCTTTCACTTTGACAGCATCGCTCAAGGTGATATCGGTTTGAGGCATGGGTGTAACCGCAAAATGACGGATATAATGATGTCATCTATGACATCACATGCGAAATCATAATCAATCATGCGAGTCACAGTCACGACTTTGGAACGGGTTTGGAACACGTGTTATCGTGATCATGTCGATTTTAGCGTAATTCGGAATGCACCCAAAGTTTACACAGGCAAAGCCGCGAGGTGCAGCTGGTTAGCAATAAAGTTTTAATGTTAATAATTGCGTAAATTTACCCACTCCCATTCTTCACATTACATTTCAATAATTGGAAATTTAACAAGAAACACTTCATCATAACAAGTAGACCTTAATAAAGCAATTCAAAAGATTTCTTTTGGAAAAGCCCGTATTTGTGTAAACAGGTCGTCTTTTTCCCATATAAATAATTATTTTTAAATAAGATAATAAGCACATTTTATGATACAATAATGAGAATCGTCATATTTTGCGTATTTTAACACCTATAAACATGTGAAGGTTTGAATTAAAATTTAAAAATTATCACACCGTAAAGATCATTTTTAATGTAAATAAAAAACTGTTTTGAATATTAATGACGAGGTAATTAACGCAATTTGGTCACGACGGGGAAAAATACTTTAATGAAAGTAGTTTGTATAAATTATTAAGTAACGGAAAAGATGACAAAATTAACCTTCAGAGACCCCGTATCTTCGACTGTATTCGCATCTCTCGACTAGTATCTTTAAACAATAATGAATATGTTTCATATACTTATTTTTTTATCCCTTCTGCCACTATAGCCTGATTATTAGAAAAAAACGCCATTCTTCGTAAAATTCGAATATTGCCGACATGGTTTTCATGACAACAGTTCAAAATTATGATGTCAAAATTATTCGAGACGTTGATGGATTGCAGACGGTATCCTTATAAGTGACATTTGTCACGACTATTCTAAATGTCACTATTCAAATAACGAATTTGATGCCCTCATCACAGGAGTTTTTATATATTCCTGATCAAGTAGATTTCTACAATTATATTTCTATATTTCAATCAAGTAGATTTCTACAATTATATTTTTTTTTAGGAGATGCAAATAGAAATACTGGAAATGTGGGTACATTTCCAGTAACACGTATCAATAAAAATAAACCCCTAATAAATAGGATTTCATGGCCTATCGAAGATCTCAAGATATGTCCGACATCGAGACAATGAACTAATTTTACCACTGTTTTTTAAACAAATTTAATATCATTTCGCTCGGTGTACGTGTTACGTTTACGTGATAGAATCCGTAACGTGAAAATCCGTAGGAGAACCAAGGTTACCGACATAGCTCTCAGAGTTTGCAAGTTGAAGTGGCAATGGGCAGCCCATAAAGTTCGCAGAACCGACAAACGTTGTGGAATAAAGGTTCTCGAATGGCGACCATGAATAAGCAAGCGAAGTGTAGGGAGACGACACACGATGGACCGACGACATTGTAGCTATCGCAGGAAGTCGATGGATGGTGGCACAAGATCGCTCGTCATGGCTCTCTTTGGGGGAGGCCTATGTTCAGCAGTGGACTTCTAAAGGCTGACATGATGATGATGATGATGAATATAATTTGTTTATTTAAATTGCAGCTTATTTTGTTAGAGATACGAAATCAAGTAATTTATTAGCAGCACAAAAACCCAAAAATAAACACGTCTCATATAATTTTCAAACACAGCCGACTAAGGATCAGTTAACGTTAATGTAAATCATTTATCTGGACAGAACCACAGAATCGGTTACAGTACTTCACAGAACCTACTACGTCGCGTTTTATAACATTGGAATCAGCCTTCGAGCATATGAATCAGCTAGCGATTTGCACAACCCTCAACCTTTCGGAGCGAACACGTAACTGTAACTAGATATCGCCATATTCGGCACGGCCATCCTCGTCCCATTCCATTACCCGACGGTGTCATAGGTGGCTGTTAAGGAGCACACAATAAAAAACCCCTCCTTAAGCCTGCCTTGTTAAAGCCACTGGTGGCAATTTGCCTATAATTATCCAGATATGGCACCGCGGGAGGAAAATATTTTGATTAAAACACTTGTAAATTGGGGGGGTTTAAACGGTTGTTTTTGGCGAGGACGGTTTTCGGTTGCGGATGTCTTTAGTAATCTTGTTTTTTATGTATGAAAATAACCGATATCGTAAATATTTACTCTGTTTTCCGTGAAAATTGTATCGTAAACTAAATGTAAATTAAAAAAAACATAGAATAACAGAGAACCGGATGGGCAACTAACTGACATTTATAACCTTACAGGTAAGATTAGAAAACGAGACATTTTCATAGTCTATGTTTCATATTCATGGTAAAATACTTGAACTTGTATGATTAACAAGTGAGTAAATAAAGTTATTGTAGAGTTAAGCTGGCACAGCAAACACTTAAGTTAAAGTTATAGTGAAATTGTCAAATGTTTATGTTTACTTAGCACGGAAACGTTCACAATAAAAAATATTAATTCCTTAAAAACTATTTGACATACCGAGTGACTTTTGTACAAAACTAAACGTTATCTAAGTATAACTTTGTTTCGTTACTTAGTATATAAGAAAAAAACTGCAAACTGGCTAAATATGTAGTATTTTTTTACCAATCAATATTTTAGTTATTAAAAAATAATTTTAAACAATAATTATTTTGAAATAGTTTCTAAAGATTTCAGTTAGCTGTTGGTTTTACATTTTTGTGTAGGTTTTACTACGGACATTTATAACCACCTTATTTATTAAAATTACCATCACTAATAGTTAATCTACTATGAATAAAAATACCGTTACCAAAAAAGAGTTTCTTCTACTTTTTTCTACGCTAGCAGACGCATACAATAAACATCCAACCACAAACCATAACTTGCTACACTTTGCAACAGGCGAACTCAAGGCGGGAGAAAGGGGGCTTTTGTCAAACAAGGAAAGTCTAGTGAGCAATGGTTGACACTAAACTAAACGAAATGACACCTCGACATCAATGTATGTACTCAACGGGAGCATTCGCGTGTCATGTAACAGTTTAGATTCGAGTATATATAATATCGGTGAATACATCCAGATGAGCATTACAGTGCTTGTATTATAAAAATAAACGGATTGCAGTAATAAAAAACTATTCCTTTGTGGTAAATAGTATAAAAACTTATTAAATTAAATATCACAGTAGCCTTTCTCATTTCATATAGATTCGTTTTGCATTTTACACTATACTTTTATGACAAGTAGTTTGAGAGTTATGACGATGTTTTTGATGAGCAGATTGCAATTAATTCAGCCCTACCCGTTCTTCTTAGCTACTATTAGTTTCTGTGGTGTAACAGTGCAAGGTCGCTAGTGCGGCGGGGCGGACGTGCTACGGGGTGAATGATCTTTGTATACAATATTTCGTACAAAGAAATATTTAGAGAAACCCTTAGCTGGGTACAAAACTATCGCCCGGGTGGGCAAAGCCGGGGCAGGTCGCTAGTAAACTTATAAAAGCGGTGCTGAATTATAAGCTTAAGGCTGGACTCAACCAATCGAGAGTACATTTAATCATAGAATAGTGGCATAGAAATGACGGGATAACCGTAATTTGTCTATGCTACTATTCTAAGAATAAAATTTACTCTGGTTTGGTCGAATCCAGATTTGGTCGCTTTAGCTCAGCATGCTGGTTGACGAAGGCACGCAGTGCTGGTTTTCAACATCTAATGGCTATTTTTAATAAAAAAAAAAAAAAGTGTATTTACTATTTTTCACTGATTTCGTTTCTGTTTTAGTTACAGGCGACATTTTTATAATGTGAAAATAAATAATTTCCATAAAACCATTTACTTGGGGGTGTCAATCGGGAAACATTTCAGGTTAAAATAAGTTACTTTAAAACGCTTAAAAAAGTTTTTATGCAGTAGCTATGTCATGCTGAAACTTTGAAAAGGCAGTCACAATTAAATGCGTTTACAACATTGTGTGTCTGTGCTGTTAACCGTTGAACAGTTCCCTAGTCAGGACCCAACCCTGATTGCAGCAGCCATGTCTTGGTAAAACTTAAAACCGGTTATCATAATATAATGCGCACACAAAATTTAGTGTCTGGGCTTTTAACCGTTGAAGAGTACCTTTGTCTGGAGATAATACTGGATGTCTATTCAGGGCATGCTTACTATAAAAATGCAATGTCATCGGAACTGAACCAACATACAAACAAACATTGCAAGTTAAATAAAAGCTTTTAAAAAAAGCTCGCCACAACTTACTTTGTTTTGACTTTAAAAGTTTCACAATCCTCAAACAGGAAAATAACATGGGTATTTAATGTTTTTTCTTATACAAGAATGTTCCGTTTTTTTTATTTAGTTGTCTATCGATGTTGGATTCCCCCTAGATCCCAAGAAGCCTTACGCCCACCCAGCACTGCATTTACATCTCAACGAATTAGCAATTAATATCAGCCCAATAAATAAGGTCTCGTCCACACAGTGCGACTGCGCGATAACATCGTACGACATCGCATGTCGTCACGTATGGACCAGCATTTATTTATATCAATATCGCGTTTCAATTTATGTCCGCGCATGTTATGTTCTATCAACTAATGCCTGAGGGATGCGCTAAATGATTTCTGTCATTAGTTATGAAGAGTTGTAAGTTATGTTGGGTTGTAAGTTGAGTTAGTGGGTTGTTAAGTTGAAGTTACAGGTGGCGAGATGCGTATCAAAGTTCATTTGAAAGTGAATTTGCATTTACGTTCTGGAGTTGAAGATTTGTTAGTCTGTGGAACTAGCATGGAAGCGAAGGTCTTGGACAAACTAAGTTCAATATGAAAAAAATGACAACAAAGCAGAATTCAAACCTGTGACGTGAGGATTTTTTTTTCAGAAGGCCTTTGATGCTTTTTAATTTCAACTCAATTTTTAATTTATTTAATTTATTGTGTGAATGGTACACAGGGAATTCTGAGTATCGTCAATGCAGTACTGTATTAATTATGCAGCTGTATAGGGGCTATGCCAATTCAGCCTTAGTTTTGTGAATTCAAAGTTCAAAGTGACAAGCAGTTATGGCTCTCACTAGGTCAAAGAGAAAAATAATTATTCCTTAATACCTAATCCTATTAAGTATGTAGTATGTTTAATATTATCTCCTGAAATAGCCAACAATGACTGAGAATACCTAAGGCTTTCAAGTCATGAGAGAATAGTTTACTTATAGGAAAACGTACCCCATAGTCGACCGCATCAACGCTTAACATCAAGCCAAGCCAAGCAAGAAAGCTTATCCAATATAGAAAATAAGAAATTAGAAAATATCACCTTCGTTGTTTTAAAACCCAACAGAGTCACTTTTCTCCGAGTGCTCAAGCGTGATGTCTTTTTGGATTAAAAACAATTATATCCAAGTTAAATACTTACCTAATTCAATGCCGACAAAGCTGGTTCATTATAAAACCAAGTGAATCACGACCAACTAATCATTGTCTCTGAATAATCTTAGTCCATTCAGTCGCTTCCAGAACCAGAAAACAATGTTCATTAAAGGAATACCAAAGTAAGAAGTTCCAATTAGAGTTGCAGGAAATGGATAGTTTTTGTATCCGGCTAATCCGGCAAGTTTTGAATTAAATGTCTGAAAAATGTAGGTATAGTAAAATAGCAGGTCTTAGCGAAACGCCGCGGCGCCGATTTAAATTCTTTGATATGCCTGCGGAGGCGGTATGAAGTTTGCTAAAGGACCATACTAGTGGCAACTGTATAGTAGGTACCTATATTATTATTATTATATTATTTAATGCTCAGAGTGTAATTGTTGTGAGTTTATAATAATACTTTGCCCTCAAGGATTTTTTTCAGGTAAAAAGAATCCTATATGTTATTCCAGGACCAAAAGTACCTATGAGGTACAGTATAACAAATTTCGTTCAGCTGTCAAATAGTCTTTTATCGATTGCTCGGTTTCTAGTTTCTACTTGTCGGATTGTGATACCAAGTACACCAGTTTTTAAATCAAATCTTAAGCTATTCATCAGTGAAACCCGCATCGCAATTCGTCTAGTTGATTTTACGTGATGCGCAAACGAACAAACAGACAAACATACAGAGAGCATTTTTTAAATGTTTTATCCATGTTCATAGCTTGGTTTAAGTGATCTAGGCTATTTTTTTTAGTCTCTTTATTTTATACAGGGTTTATTCTGCAAGAATATGTCACCATCTAGGCTATTTGGTTTTAATTATTACCAGACTTATTATTACAGAAAGGCCCGCGTTTATCAGCCTATGTAAGGAACAGACATACTCTGTTCCTTTGTGGCACTAAATAGAACAAACGCGTGGTCCGATTTTGATGATTCTTACATCAATCGATTTGTCTTAATCTCGCGAGTGCTACTAAATACCTGATAGTAATCAAAATTCAATATGGCGACAAACAGACGCCATATTGTGAAAAATAAAAAAATGAAACCCGACGAACTATGTCAATTGAGGTATCATTAAATTGGTATTTAAAAATCATCTTTAGGTTTCTCTTTTCATTTTTCATTTCGAACGAATAGGATCTTTATCGATCGTGTCTCGATGTCTGTTCCTTTGTGGCAATATGTAGACCAAACGCGTGGTCCGATTTTAATGATTCTTACGTCAATCGTTTTTTTTAATCTTGCGAGTTCTACTAAATACATGACATTAATCATGATTCAATATGGCGACAAGTAGACGCCATACCGTGAAAAAGATAAAAACACGACTGCGAACAAAACTAAAAAGAAGCAAACAAGCTGTAGATTTTTAATTTTGAAATAAGAAGATTAAGTAGCTCACCAGGTTCTTGCTGATCTCGTCAAAGGAAAATGATATGCATGATGCCTCCAACTGCATCTTATACTTCTAAATCGAAATTCTAAATTTGTTTGCATCTTTTTAGTTTTGTTCGTAGTCGGGTTTTTTGTTTTTCATAATAATTTATTTATCTACTTTGTACTGACTTATACTTCAAACTACTGCTTTATTTTAAGAGTAATTTGAATATATAGATATACAGATTGATAGATATAAGAAAATGGTTTTACTTTTCCAGTATTAAAACAATATTAAACAAACCTTATTCAATTTTAATTTTATTACTGACACCCGTAAAATTAGGTCGCAATTTTGGAATTACCGTACCTAAGTTTACAAAATAAAATAAAAACTACGCAATTAAAATCACATCTTATCATTTAAAACTATTTTATTGGACAGTCTGATTCCTCGTTTATGCACTGCAGGACATCGAGTCTAATGTTTCAGAAATATTTCAGTCAAAACAGCGACTTTAATTTCAGGTCATAATTGGTTGAATTATCGACACGAATAAGAATAGGATAACCAGGGCAACATCAAGATATCCGGCAACCAGAATCCGGCTAAACCAGTATCGCCAAAATTTCTGATTTAAATAATTGCTGACTCCATATACCCATTGAATGGGAACAATTTGTCCACAGTTCCATAAGAAGCTATAGAATGGACACTTCCAAGGATCCGCGGGGAGTGTACTGATACCTCGTTACTTATCTCTGTGGACTTCTAATTGTAGCAGAATACAAGAAGTTTAAAAAAATTGAGAACACACTACAAAATTTTAAGTGAGTGAAGGCACCAAAATTTTGTAGTGTGTTCTCAATTTTTTTAAACTTCTTGTATTCTGCTACAATTAGAAGTCCACAGTTATACCAAGCAGTTATACCAAGTTATGCCGAGCGGCTGCCACATCGCAGCAAGATTCAACCTTAGTAGTCATGTAAATTCTGTTAAGTTCTCACGAAAAAACAATAATTATGCAGACTTTTGTGATGAAATTGTGTCCACAAACACCTCAAACTATCCACTCATGCAAACATACACACGCTGCCATTTGCTATGCTTCACCTGTTTGTTTAGCGGTGTCTCCGTCTCTTCTTGCAGAACTTTATAAGAACACTTCATAAACCAAACTTCAATTTTTAGCGATCAGTGTTGTTATGGTTGGCAATTGCTAAAAAAAATTAAAAATATATTGAAGTATTTCTTTGTTTTGTCATATGAAGTACTGCTGGCTTAAGCGATGGTAGCCTAGCGGTATACTAGTGCGACTTAGAATCCAACAATACCGGGTTCGGTCCCCGGCTCTGCGCCAATTACTTTTCTATGTTAAGTGCGGTTTTCAAACGCTCTGCGCTTCAGAGGGCAGGTTAAGCTGTCGGTCCTGGCTGCTATTGATTTATAGCATTCATTAAGCTGTGTCAGGCCCTCAGGCGGCCTTACAAACACTGACACCAGAGGCCATTGAAGCAGTGACGGGATATGCAAGAATTCAGTAACGTTGAGACCTCGTATTATGTAAATGATGAGAAAAGCTAGTTTTTACACGACGTAAAGGCGACGAAAGGGTGTAATGTTTTCAAGGCTCATGTATTAATGTATGTATGAGAGTTTCTTCGATAAATAAAATGATTACGAGGTAATAAAATGTGTAATAAAATGCGATCGTGTGCGAATAGCACAGACATGAAATGTTGTATATATACAACATTTCGTGTATGTGCTATTGATCGTCGAAGAGTTCTTCTTCGACGATCAATAGCACTTATCCAGTTTCCTTAAAGTTAATATGGGACCAACCATATTAACCTTATGGACACTGAAATTATATATTTTTTAATTATTTAATATTTTTTTCAGTAAATAATTTTCAATTATATAATATATTTTTAATTAGATAATTTTTGAAAAATATAAATGTTTAAATCAGTAGAATACTCCCATACATAATCAGGTAACAAATATAAATAAAACAGTCGAATATTTAAAACAACTCTTCTTTAGAGTCGGCTAAAAATATAGTACAACATCGTGACGAACACTGCTAAAACGTTTGTTTTATGTTTTTTCCCTTTGACGTTAATATGCAAGTATTTGCTCTTATTGAAAAGAAAATAAAGTTTCAAAAACTGCAACAAAATTGTAACATTCTTATTACGGAAGCGACAGCAATTTAGCTGTCCTTAGTCTGTAGTTATTAGTATTGGAGTGATATATTAACCGATAAATGTGATGTCTCAAAGGTGCCTGAGTTATTTCTCAGCAATTTTCGCGTTAAGCCCCTGACAAGGGTGGCTTTGAGTGAAAAGAATTACCTCTCTGGACTTCAGCGGATGAAGTTAAGTATATAATTGGTCAAAGGATACTTTGTGATCAACGAAAGTACTGTACCAATCTCAAATAGAAACGGTATATAGGCTGTGATATAGGTATTCGTATAATTCGGGCTCAGCGGCGTGAATTACCATTCCGAACAAAAAAGCACTTGGGTATATTCATTTTGTTAATGTATATCTATGAGTGCTTATAATAAATTAGTAACAATAAGTCTGTACAATGAAGATAGTAAAAAAATATGTCTAGGGTACTTAAAATAAGCCAAGTCTGTATACCTGTATGTTCGCATTAGTCAAAACTACTGGACCGATTGAAGTGTGGTTTTCACCGTTGGTTGGGATAGGTATTGGGACTTAAAATCTAGTGTACCTACTTTGTATCTCAATCCTATAAAAAACTATTTGACAGCAGAACGAATTTAAAAAATTAAAAAAATGAATTTTGAATTTTGAAGAAAAGTAGTATATTGTATATTGTACTCTAAAGGAAAAACACAGAGATTACTTTTAACCCAGAGAAATGACCATGTGGGCTAACCCGCGGGCACAGCTAGTGATATTTATATTATTAGGCATGGCCTTAATTTTCTGCTCGTAGACACTAACAACTGTATCACAAAATTCTAATTATGAATAAAATAAATAGTAACAGCTCACTATCTTACACACCATATCTTCCTAAAAGCCGAATTTCTCACATCTTAACCTTAAACTCCTATTAGATTTGCGAAAGTACGAGTGGCTATTCCACAAATTAAGCCTGAGGCACTTTAACAGTTTATCTTGTCCCAAAAAAATACTTCTTAGCCATAAATTGTAATCAATACCATAGACATTAATGACATCAATTAAATAATCGTAAAAATAGATGCTTATCGGTTATTTTCGTCGTCTTATTTATTACTATGTTGCGTGCCAGAGAGCTATGTGTATTATTTATCTGAGCGTACCTTATTAGACTATCAATAGACAAATACACCCGCGAGCAATGAAACCGGGCCAGCTCATGAGTGCGCAATCAGAAGCGTTTTTTTAAAGGTATTTAATTTAAACATTAATCATTTATTTTGAAAACTTCATTCATTAGGTTTTGGGGATGAAAAATAAAAATGAAATCTGACTATTAATATTATTACAAATAGATACATTATTAATAATTCATAAAAAATATAGTTTTTCTCGTAAGTTTCGCGGCGCGCATGTTGTGGTAGTTTTGCATCTGCCTTTAAAAACTCTGTATGCGATATGTTAAATATTTTTGTTTATTACTAATAAAAAATGTATTCTTTTCTAATGTTTTTTCCCGCAAGTTTGTTTTCAATATGTACAAAATGTTCTATAATTTTAATCAGTTCTTTATACAAAAAATAAATAACAAAAAACAAAGAATTGATCATCAAAATGGTTGTTATTAATTGTTATTTAAGCAATTTTACAGTTAAATTCTTGCTTACGCACTTTAACTCGGTTTTGTTGACCCAATTTTATTGCTCGTGAGTGTATTACGATCGTTTGGAAAAATGTATAAGCCTTAATGATATTTTGAAGTTGGTTGTCGGATTATGAGAAAATATCGGTCTTAATTCAAATTCTCGTTTAACATTTGAAGGGGTCAAGGGAAAAACACCTTTTGTCACATTTTTATATTTTTTCAATTAGCGTTGCAGTCTGAATAAATATTCCCGTCTCTATGTTCTGCCCAATCAAACAGGACAATAACATTCATAGTCACTGAGATATCCTGTTTTTAATGTGTGTACAGGGTAAAAAATCACCAATAAAAAAAAAACAATGTCCGAAACGTTCAGGAAACAACAGTTGTCCATCGTTTATGATAACAGTGACACTTGTTAGATTATATTTTGATTTACTTTCCGATCGTCATCGTCATACCCATTCCTTTCTTGACGTAAGATTAGAGTTGAGTTTCACTCGCTCGTCTCATTTTCTTCGTCTTAGATTCCTATTATGGCCACTGGACTGCCTCTGTTACTATGGATTCTAAAATAAAAAAGAGTAAACTCAACTCTCTGTGAAGTTATTTTTTTTAATTACGGACTAGGCAATCGTTTGACCACGATCTCACCTGATGGAAAGCGATAATGTGGTCGAAGTTGTAGATAGATAGATAGATATATCATACTTTATTGCACACCAGTTTTCAAAAATTTACAACAAATAGAAACAATCTTATAACTAAGGTACAACGGGCGGACTTATCGCTAAAAACGATCTCTTCCAGTCAACCTTTGGATAGAAAGAAATAATGGAGTGAAATAATTAATAAAACTAAATAAACATATACATACATGCCATTAAATACAAATACACGTACTATTATAAAATTAAACAAATAAAAATAATAATAATATATATAGATTCCAACACATAGATACCTCTAAAATTTAAGGAGATCCTAGTTACAATGACTGAGAAAGATAAAAACTCTTAACTAGCTTTTTAAATATTTTTAATATTGTAGCACGCTTGCTTAGTAGATACCTATTCACTCTTGACTTGAACACATTTGGGTTATAATTTACCGGAAAACTGATGAGGGCAGGGCATTCCACTCCTTTGCAGTTCTTATAATAAATGAAGAAGCGTAACGCTTCGTTCTTGTACGAGGTATTTCAACCATAAAAAGGTGGCACTTTGCTGATCGAACACCTGATTTTCTGCTGAACACCTGATTCAGCAGAATTAATCCTGCCTGAACAAGCTTACAAGGACATTTTATTAAAATAAAAGCAAAATTTTAAGATATTTAAACATACAGTTCATTATTTAGGCAAAAGCGGTGGTAGCCTAACTGTTAAATCGTGCAAATTAGGATTCAGATACCGGGATCGGTCCTAGGCTCCGCAACAATCACTTTTCTAAGTTATGTGCGGTTTTCCATCCCTCCGTGCTTTTTAGGGCACGTAAGCCATGTCAGAGGCCTTTGGGAGGCCTGAAAAACTCTGACACCAGAGGCCAGCACTACCACATAGTACGACAAACAAACAATTATTTAGTCTAAGATGCTATTACCTACATTAGTTTCGGTCCCGGCTGTTATTGATTAATAGCAGTCGTTAAGCCATGTCAGATGCCTTCGGAAAGCCTGATAAACTCTGAAACCAGAGGCCAACTCTACTTCATACGTCAAATATACAATTATTTAGTTTTGTCTAAGATGCTATTACCTACATTAGTTTTCATTACAGTATGTATATAGTGACATCAAAAAAAAAGAATCTGTAGTGCTCATGAATTAAAATATTAAAAGCGATAAAAACAATTTCATAAAGTGTATTCAATTAACTAAAAATACTTACTTCGAATTTGAACCGGAAAGTTCCTTTAAATATCCTCATGAATTATATCAGGACCTCTTTTGACTTCTTGCACAATTTTTTTTTGTGATAATGTTATTATAATAATTCAGTTTTTCATTCATAGTTATCTTCAATTTATCAATAAAAAACACGATTTAATTGCAAAATATCAATAAAAAAACATGAAATTACTAATATATCAATAAAAAACACGATTTAATTGCATACCCTAATCGTTCTTAACGAAGCTAATGAAGAAGAAATTACACACACATCCGTACATATTCTTCCACAGAATCGAGTAAAAAAGTAAAACCGAATGAAAGGAAACAAGTACAGCGTAGTCCATCTATAATTCTAGACCATTGCGCATAATATATGTAAGCATTACTGATACTAATTAAGTACACTAAACAATGCTGACGACAACAAAGAAATTGGCACATAACAAATCTCTGGCACCATCTCTTTCTAACTAAGATTAAAGAGAGAGACAGATAAAAAAGCTGTAATAAACCGCGCAGTTAAAACTACGTGAGATATGAATTAAATGATCGGAGATAGGACCCCGATCGAGTAATGGGACAGTATATCTTCTTAATTGGAAGGCCTTTTTTGCCTGAACACATAACTCCGAGAGCGGGTATGTGAGAAAAACGCATTCTTAAATGTATGCCATTCATCTTTGCGAGATGGTGGCTGGTGCAAAACATAAGCTAGAAAAATGATAATATAAATTTTGGTTGATAAAGATACCGTACCTATTTAATATCGTAAACTGAAGTTCAAAAGAGATCAATTTTTCTCTCTGTAGAAGGGTCCAAATAAATATAAGTCTTGGGTTGTAGCCATTGACGTATTAATAAGATCAATGGTCGTAGCTTAAATTCTCCCAAGCCCATAGTAAAGTCTTATAGTTCAACCTCACTGAAAAGCATTACATTTTCACTGATTTGTATGTAATATTAAATAAAGAATCAATAGCCGTTGGGGTAAACGTTTTCTCGAGTGAAGACCGCGAATTGGTAAACGTAGTGTAGGACGCCCACCAGCTAGGTGGAGCTACGATCTGCGCAAAGTTGTTGAAGATTGGATCAAATGGTGTGCATTGGGAGCGGCCTATGTGCCCAGTCTACGAACACAGGCCGATGATGATGTAAGTTGTACGAGACGTTGGTGCAGGTTTCTGCATTAAACTCTTCCATCCTTGGTGATAAGGTACTAGTATTCTCCACTAGCTACCACACAAGCAAAAATGTGTCGACAAACCTCTTAGGATTATTCCTGCCGCTGCCCTGCGATTTTTCAAACTTTAGGGATGGCATTTCTAAAAGTCCTTTCAAAACTCTAGATCCACCGGCTTATGCTGTGTGTTGTGTGCCAGTCAGTCATTAGGTATGTTACGGTACTGTTTTTTTAGGTATAGATTACTATATAACAGAAATTTGCTTATTCTTCTCTTTGTAGGGAGGACTTGGCTGTACTATGGAGGATATTTATGATGACAATTTATTATTTAAATTCCCCAAAATTTGATTTTATTCCACAAAAAAGAAAACTCTATCTTCTTGCTCCTTAGCCCACATGCATCGAAAGCAACACCACAGATTAGTACGTCGAAGTGTCGATAATACCGTTTCATCGGAACAAAGTGAAGCCACATACCGCCACACCGCGAGCATAAAGATGACGGCTCTTATATCTATTTGCAGGTGTTAAGGTGGGGACAAACCAAGCAAAATATAATGTGCCTTAACATAAAACTAGACTAACAGTCTAGTCTAAACTAGACTAAGTCTAAGTCATTCTGACGTGTTTTTTGATGCAGTCGACTACGCTTGTCGTGATGTGGCCACTATTCCTTCGGGGATTTACTCCATCTGCCATCTCCATAACATCTTATCAAGATATTGGCCAAATCTTGCAAGCTAAGAATGGATGATTACCTAAAATAATTAGAGGTAAAAGTTTTACTTTGCCATTATTTTTACTATGTCTATCTTAGTTATGTGAAAATCTAAGGAGGATTTTTTATACAAGTATTTTTTATCTTATCTCACCTTTATTTAGAGCTAATAATAAATACAAATATGACATTAAGGTGCTATTAAACTGTGAATGGGCTCATTATTTTTTGTCAAACGACTACTTTCTTTGCAGAATTGTATACGAGATCAGCAGGCCATTTCCCTGATGGTAAAAGCCACGCCAAGTTCAAAAATTAAAACTCGACTAAGGTCGGGTAAAAAAATGTCTATGATACTCTTGCTATGAAGACGAATCGATTGATAACTTGCTTGTCAAATTCGGACCTAGTTTTTAGTGTGAATGCATAACCCTTTCTTTTCTTCGCCGTAGTCAGATAAAATAAAATAGTCTATGACACTCTATACCTATAGACGAATCGATTGAAACCTCGTTTGTCAACATCGGATTAATAGGGGAGACGGTATGGTGGAACATCCCACATACATACATACATACATACATACATACATACATACATACATAGACTGTTAAACTTATTACCCTTCCCTTGCTTCACCGAACTTGGGTAAAAAAGATAGTACTTGGGAGTATCTATAGTAAGCTTGACCTCGATTAATGAACGAGACGGCAAGTCACGTGTGACTCTCAGAGAGTCTCCTACTAAGAATTAGTATCGAAAATCATATATATTGAGCAAAAGTCAAACTCTGTGCTAAAATTTCGCTGCAGCATCTATTCCTAGCCTAACATCCTAATAGTTAAAATATTCTATCCAAGTAAGAGTTATTAGCAGACCAGTTTTTATATGAGATATGAAGATATCACGAGGCTTTGATGGGTATTTCCGTTTGCCGTTTGTAATTGTTTATGGAATGTTAGGAAGCGTCTTGCTCGCGTCATTCAGCATTATGATCATAAGTGACAAGGCAAAGTCTTTGATTTGGAATGTGTGTGTGTGTGTGTGTGTGTTTTCAATTACCTACTGATAATAAATAATTATGAGATATTTGTACTTTGTAGGTGCAGACAGGATCAATCAAGGGTTTTATTGACAGAAACAATTAAAATCCCTATGATTAATGTTTTATTAATATAATTACTATGGCGTGCTACAAGGCATTAATATAGGACTAAAGTTATTTTCTATCGAGAGAAGTCTATATGTCATTGCTGAGATTCACTTCTTGTCAATGTCAAAATTATTAATATATTACAAGACTACCCGCGGCTTCACACGCGTTGTCATTTCTCTAGGTTAAAAGACCTAAAATACCAATATACCAAATTTCATCAAAATTCCTTCAGCCATCGAAAGTTATTATCGATTGCTCAGCTTCTACTCATCGGATCGAGATACCAAGTACCCCAGTTTTAAGTCAAACCCTTAAGCTTGACTCTTTTAAGCTATTCAACAGTGAAAACCACATTGCAATCGGTTCAGTATTTTTTACGTGATGCGCGAACAAATATATTGACAAACAAACTAACAAACAAACACGAGAGACACGATTTTTAAACATGTTATTTTTATTTTTCCGTAGCTTATTTTAGGTACCATAGATCTTTTTTTTTAAATTATCTTCATTGTACAGACTTCGTCCATGCGGACTACTGTTTATCGCGAAAAAAGTATCCTATATTCTTCTAGGATATTAAAAACCAATGCAAAAGTTGGTGTAGCACCACTCTTGATGTTTTTTGACATACTTGTTATTTCTTTTCCATGGCAACCGTTTCTTACAGCGAGTATTTTTTTTTTCCAGTTTTCCAGTTTTCCTGTGGAAACTTACAATTTTCCGGAATTAAAAGTATCTTATGTTTTATTTAAGCTATCTCCATTCCAAGTTTCATCAAAGTCCTTCCAGTCGTTATCGTGTGAAATCTCCCCAAACAAACAAACTGACAACGTTTCACTTTTATATATTGATATGGTTTATAAGTATAGATAGAGGGAGATATATACAACGTATCACTGAATAGCCATATAAGAACGTAGCAGGTTTGTTAAGATCAAGGTGGAACACAAAAAAAAAATGCGACATCCCTAAATGTTTGTTTATTATCTACCTGGTGATCTGTACTACAGGTTTATTAAACCTATCTCAGGCACCAGCTCCTCGCAAAGGTAGATTCATTTTGTTACTCCTGTCTGTCTGTCTGCAATTTATGTGAAAAAAATAACCTATTATGAGGAATATAAATAAATATTTGATTTGATTTATTATGTCACTCAAAAATTATGTACATACATCTGCGGGCTTAGGTTGCTAGGTCTCTTCTCTTGCTCGGATTTGCAAAGACTTGGTTGAAAGACCTCGTTGAGTGGAGACCTTAAAACTAATTACAAATAATAAAATAATCACTTTTAACAATATAATAAATAAAATTCGTAGTTGACTCTGACGTTTCGATTTCACTTCTGACGTTCGACTGACTACTGCGCAGTGTGCTTCGATGCGTGAGATTTGTCACTTGACAATTCAAGGTCAAGGTTCAGTGCCACTAACTTATCTGTTCAGTTGGCTAAAAATTACCGTTTTTGTGTCAATTCATTATTTTCTTTTATTAATAATACATTCCTGCATAAGAAATATATATACCTATTAATAACTTTCCCGCGCGCGTCTAGACAGACCAACACGCGCCACGGGTTAAAATGGTATAAATTGCTGCCTCCCATGTTGGAATCACTTAACGTCTGGAGCCGGGTGGGGCCAATTTGTATTACTTCTTGTACTAGAAACAAACAGGCCTAATAACAAGACGAACGCAAACATGTAATTATAAACGCGATTACAACCGCCAGTTATAATCATCCTGCTGCCATGAAGTGTGCAGTGACAATAAAATATCATTGTTTGACTTGTAAAAGTGCTGTTAATTAAGTTGCCTGCTTAAACTTAATTGAAATTGAATACGGCACCTGCCTCTGAGATATTTTTCAGACTTTCTTGGACAAAAATAAATAATAAAAAATGTTAATTTCTGTTAAACTGAGTAAAGTTTATTTACGTGGAAAAGATTAAGCACAGTCAAACCTGAAGCAAAATGTTTCTTTACTTAGGAGGAATGTCGACTACAGACCTACAATATACCCAATTTGCAAAATTTAATAATATCAGTGCGTCTGCGCATGGGAACTGAATAGCATCCAATGATTTACAGAGGAAGCAATTGCTTCTGCTATTGCTGTTATAGAATGCAAATATTTGTGGCTATTCTTAGTGGTAGAGTTTCCACTGGCTTGGATTTATGTTTTAATACTATTAGTGTAGACTAATAGTGTGTGTTTTAGTATAGACGACATATTTAAAAATAATATGTTTATAACTTATACATATAGAAAATGAATTTACAGAACCATGAATGTAAATAAAAATAAATTTAAATAAAAAAAACAAAAAAACTGATTATGAATCACACTAAAATGAGGCAAACAAGGTTTACATTTTTGATTTTGAAATATAACATGCTGTCAGAGGCATGAAGAGTTAGCTCGCCAAGTTCTAGCCGATCCCGTCAAAGGAGAAATAAAATGCCTGATGCCTCCGACTGCATGTTATACTGAATAGAATTTTAAACCGCACCCAGAAGGAAAGTACTTTACATACTGGAGATAGCAAATTTTACTCAAAGGAGACATTCCTTTATTTTTAAAAAGACACCAATCTGCATTCAAACATTTTTGAAAACTCGCTTGCCACACTCGCTAATCGAACCTGCTAAAATCCGAAAAAAAAACATTCTGTACTTTTATGACATCAATCGATAGGTTCAATCATAAGGATCAAATCTCTTTAACAAATATGGTAAATTGAATAAAAGGAAAACGAAATATAAACTTATAAATGAGACGAGATAAAGCAATATTACTCAAAGGTCGATCAGATTAATTATGTTGGTATTTTATTAACAATTATCTTTGATATCATTTATATTTTTAAATGACGTAGAACTATATAGATTTCGATTTGGACGAGTTTTTAAATAAACTCTTTATTAGATTATTTCTCTTCTCTTTATTAAAAGAACAAACTTGTGAATCCTACAAAAATGAGGTCATTTCAAGCAATTAATAAGCCTTTTTTTCGTTCAATTAAAATAAGTTAAGATTTTATGGAGTTCCTTTTATTTTATTTATAATGTTTGTTAGAGAGATTTGATTTTTATGATTGATCCTATCAATTCATGCCATAAGAGTACAGAATGTTATTTTTACGGTTTTAGTCGGTTCGATTCCCGTGTGTGAAAAGCGAGTTTTCGAAAATCTTTGAATGCAGATTTGTTCCTTTTAAAAATAAAGGAATGTTTCCTTTTAGTAAAATTAGCTATCTCCAGTATTTATAGTACTTTCCCTGCGGGTGTAGTTAATAAATTCAACCCTGTATATCAAAATCAAAAATCTAAAGCTTGTTTGCCTCTTTTTAGTTTGATTCAGTCTGTTTTTTTGTTTTTTTTTTTACTTATTATTTTATTCATTTTAGTTTATCTTTATAAGAACTAGTGAGAACCTTTTGACTTCCCCATTTCTTTCTTCGACTTTCAGTGGTTTCTTTTTCACAATATTGCGTCTGGTTGTCACCATATTAAATTTTGATTACTTTCATGTCTCTATTAGCACTCGCAAGATTAAGACAAATCGATTGACGTAAGAATAATCTAAATCGGTCCACTGGTTTGGTCTGTATAATGTCACAAAGGAACATACATCAACATATGTTTACAAACAAAACACGTTACCGGGCCTTTGCGTTGCGCAGTCTGGTAAAAAATAATATCTTACTTTTTATTTCTTATTTTTTTGTTATCACATAAAATTAATCTAAAGCTAAAACCTAACAAATCAGTAGAGAACTTCCCATAATGCTGGCAGCATTGTCACGTTGTATGGCAAGACTGTACTTTGAGCAAAATTAAAGCTAGCATTTTGTAACCGTGTTCGCATAATAAATGTAGAAACGTAACGCTAACTAACGCAATCCGATTGCTTGTGCGCTTTTTGAGCTTAGTCGCAAACTGACATCCTCAACTTTTGTCGGCAAATTTCAATATTTGGCACTACAATAATGTATTTAACTACCTAGCAAAAAATCGCAGCCGCCACACTCCTTCCTCAATAAATAACCGTGCATACATTTAAAAACAACGTTCATGAGCCATCAAAACAAATTAACGATGCGACACCCTGGTCGGTTCTGATTAACACAATTAAAACAGTAAGATAATGTAAATTGGAGTCATTTAAATACGACTTTACGGGCCATCCGATTGATGTAGTACAAATTGAGTTGAACGGTAAGGTGTGAGCGTGTGTATTTAAGAATTTTGAAATGATACTTATTTGTTGATTAAATTTTCTTTGTAAACCTACTAAAAAAGGTATTGTTTGAAGATATTTTACAAGAATTTATATTCCTTAATTCATTATCATCATCTCAGCCGTAAGACGACTACTGAGCCACCTAGGCCTCCCAAATAATTCCACTAACATTATAAAGGCGAAAGTTTGTATTTATGTATGTGTGTTTGTTACTCTTTCAAACTTAAACAGCTGAAAGGATTTGGATGAAATTTGGTGCCAGGATACTATTGTATGGGAATTTCCACTTCGATGTCAAAGTAAAATGTATCAAAGTGACAGGTGTCATAGTGACAGGTGTCATAGTGACAGGTGTCATAGTGACAGGTGTCAACCCTACGGATGCAACGAGGAGGGATTTTTTGAAATTTCTTTCATAATGTTGTGGTGGGAGTGGTATATAAATTATAAATGAGAAAGTTTGTGTATGTTTGTATGTTTGTTAGAGCGCTGTTTTATGATCATCATCATCAATCCATGCGGGTGAAAACGCGTGGTACAGCTAGTACTCCATAACGAGCGGTAGCTTACTAATCACACCGTGGGAGTGGTGGTGGAGGAAGGGGGAGTGGTGGGGGAGGAAGGGGGAGTGGTGGGGAGGAAGGGGGAGTGGTGGGGGAGGGGTCAAAGTGAAACAAACTAAATATTTGTCACATCATTTTGACACAGGACCTTTTGCTGATTTTTAACTCGTAAGTCCGTCAGTACTTAAATTTTTACAACTCCGCTTCGACATCGATTTTTATTGAAATTGCACAATAATCATTTGTTTATTGTTATTGTATATTTAAAGCACAGTGGTTATTTTATTGAAGTGTAAATTTTGGCAAGTGTTTATTGGAAGGATTAAATTGTTTTTTTGTGGAGACTTTTGATATTGTGATAAGATAAAATAAAATGTTGGAAAAAATATCAATGTAGATAGGTAATAATAATTTCAGTGTGTAATCATATTGATTCAAATAATTAGTATACCTACTAGCAGTTCCTGCGGCTTTGGACGCATGATCATTTTGATTAAACGCTTTAATGTTGTTTGCCCTGTTTGTTGTTGTTTTTTTTAATATTACCCACTTCCTGTTGACCGATTGATCTGAAATTTGGTAGACACTATATTATTTCTCTATGTAACATGTAGAAAGTTAAAAAAAAGTGACGAGAAAGAAGCTCTCTTCTTTTCTTAGCAGATTTTCTTCGAAATCGAAGTGAATAGCAGAGTGTATAACTCGTTTATAAAACAAGGTAATTTAACCTCGACTTCAATATCTACCCTCGACTTCGGCACGGGTGAATACATGTCTTGGCTAAAATGGCTTGTTTTATGCACCTATATACAAAATTTCATAAAACTTGTTCAGCAGTCAAGTAGTTTTTTTTTTATTGATAGCTCGGCTTCTACCTATATGATTAATATACAAAGTATCCCAGATTTTAAGTCAAAACTTATGCTATTTATCAGTCAAAACCGCATGTCAATCGGTCCAGTATTTTTTACGTGATCCGCAAACATACATACATACAGACAGACAGATATGATTTAAAACATTGAATGTGTTTTTTTTTTTCAGTAGCTCATTTTCAGTACAGTTTTTTAAATTATGTTCTTTGTTAGATTTTTTGTTACTAACTGCTTTATCATAAGTATAGAAGATAGATAAAACATAGTGTTATCTAAACATTAATAATAACTTCATAATCACAAAAGAAAATCTTGCGCGTCACTCGTCACCCTGAGACATTGGTTTATAAGTCTCATTGCCCAGTTTTGTCACTGGAAACATTGCCCTTCAAACCGAAACACAGATATGTTTGCACACTACTGCTTGGCGATTAACCCATGGGACAAGAAAGTTCTCAAGAGGCGCTGTGCTGTTCAAGGTAGATGTTAAAAACGTCATTAATGAAGTCGATAGGGACGCCCTTTTGACTGAGATAAAAGACAAAATTCCTTATTTATACAAATTTGTTTGGCATTGTTGTGGTCAGCCCTCAAAATTAAATACAAAAATCATCTCATCGCTTCGGAACTAGGGTGCTAACAAGGAGATCCATTTGGACCGGATGGAGACATTAGCAGAATACGTGAAGAAAAACATTAAAAAAATTACGTACCATTTAGGACCGCCTACATAATATTAATACATATAATATTATTATGAGATATTTTATAATTGGCTTCTGCCTTTTTGTGCCAAAATGTATGTATATCTTTTGATGTTGTCAACTTTGGAATCATACATTACATAAACAAAAATTTTACAACATTTTAAGATAAGAGATACTCTCTCCGCTAACCTCAATATACCTTTCGATGATCGCTCTTGGTGCAAGGCCTCAAAGCCGGTTCAGTGGTAATGACTTCGCAAAATGTTTAATGTATCTCTACCAGCTTTCCTATCCTCAGTTTATCCACATCTATATCTACATCTACACTAGTATTATAAAGAGGAAAGATTTGATTGTTTGTTTGTTTGTAATAGATAAAATCAAAAAATTCAGACGCGACTTAAAAAAAAAAAAAAAAATTAAAAAATAATTAAAGTTCCCTTCGAAAATTGCAATAATTAAACCTGAGGTATTAAACTTTGCAAAAAAACTCGTTTATTTTGTATCACAAACCAAAGAGTATATAAATACTACGTAAGATCACAAACTAAAAAGGAGATACGGGTCTTTTTATATGGAACGTTGCCATGGAAACGTAATCATAGAACATCTAACAATTATTGACGTAGGAAATGATTTATGCTAATAATACACGAGATAGTAATTGTAATTCAACCTCCTTGCGTTAAACAGAACAATACAATAGACGAAATGGTACGGGCATATAAAACCTATAAACATAATCATTTTGTGTAAGAAATTGTTGTTGTTCCATTTGTCCAAATAAAGTACCTACTAATTTTATCTTTCTATATAAGTTTCTAATACCCGTGCGAAGCCGGGGCGAGTCGCTAGTGCTATATAAAATTAAATTAGAATTTTATATAGCACCCTGTCTTACAAATTTTTAAATTAGTTTCTTGCCTGAGGCTAGGGAAGATTGGAAAATAGCTTGTCCAAATCAGCCCTCGCCCAAAGCACCTCCTTCTCAAAAGCAATGGGACGAGATCCTTTGCAAAATTGAACGGAAAAAACTTGTTGATACGTCCATCTGTTCTGCAGAGCGTTCTCGCTTCCTTGCTGTTTTGGGAACGTTGGGAATCAGGCTTTACCAATAAAAAACATTGTAAATTTACTTGACAACCTGACATTCCGGCTAGCCGATTCTCTGCGTCTAGGCGTTTTTTGCCAAATCACACATCGTTGCATATGCGGAAAAATAGTGGATCGGCTCAGCCATCACGGACTATCTTGCAACAGAGGCATAGGACGGTTTTCCGACACGCCAGTTTGTTGAAGTTTATTATAAAATAAATACATATTTTGTTCGTTATAAATAGCTTAATACATATTAAATTTTAAATTTTTACTTATCGTAATGTTGATAATATGTTATCAAATCTGATTATAGTCAAACATCCGTAATATTTATAGACAGTTGCAGTAGAATTTGCCTTTTGATCAACCATTATAATTCCTGAATTCCTTTAAAGCCTGCCAAACTCCACCTAAATCTCCAACTCCATCGTAATAGTACGAAATCAAAGGCCTATGCAATACCGCGTGGAGACATAAATATATCGCTCGTCTTAACTCCACTATCGTACGATGAGTGGGACCTACTACGAATTATGGAATGTATATTTTATTGCAAGCTTTTATTAACTTCAGGTGTATGTGGTGTAAGTATGTTTGGATCAAATATTGAAAGCTCTCAGAGCTTGCAGCCAGGAGTACTTCTCGTTGTTACCACATGTGGTACACATGGAAACTCCCCGTCACGTGCTAGTATGCCACTGATATTTTTATAAGCTTTTAAGGCTTTTTAAAAGCTTGATATAGTTATTTTTTAGTAAACCTTATTGTTTTCAGATTCATGCTTGACAGGTAGTTTTCTTACAGGACGGACTACGCGATTTGTGATATGCTAGCTGCGCCCCGATGCTTTTACCGCAAGGATAATTTTTCCAAAATAAATTTACTAAATATAGCCTTGCCCTTCCGCATGATGCTTACTATTTACTTGCCAAATTTCATCAATATCAGTTCAGCCATTTAGTACTCAAAAGGTAACAAACAGACAGAGTTACTTTCGCATTTATAATATAAATGTGAATGTGATTATGGTACCTCGTAACGTAATAGCTGAGCGGGGTGATAACCAGCGAGAAATGAAGTAGAGATTAGAGTTGGACCAAAGTTATTGATTTTCATTAAGCTTAGGATTCTAATGGGTATTTTTCTATTATTGGCTGACACGGCGCGGCTATCACAACAACGGCAGTTGATGGGAGAGGGGGGCTAGAAGGAGAGGGGAGAGGCGTAGAGGGAGAGGGATTGAGAGTGGGGCATGTTTGAAAACATATAACAGCAATTTTCCAATAGCCAGCTCCCGTGACAATTAACAAATTTTACATACAAACGACTGCCGGTGCATCGCCAGTGTCGTGTGCGGCTAGTGAAAAAAAGCCCAAAGAAGAGCCAAGTGTTTTTTTGTATGTTTTCGGTTAGGTTTTATGACATATGATAAAACATGTTGAGACTTGTCTCGAACCAACTATACCACTGAAACAGTTAGTAGTTGTTCAAATGCATTCCCAATACCAACGTTTACTAGTAGTCCAGTGCGCAGCTTGCAAAGGACAGCGCCCATTGCAGATTGCCATCTGCCGACTCTATTCAAACTAGGCTCGCTTGATAGTTCAGTTTGCTGTTTATTCTGGATACTGGTTCTGAAAGACTGGTCAATGGATCAAACATGCAGGAAAATTATAGTACCAAATGATTGTCATACTGAAATTGCAACTCTTTAATGAAAAACAGTAAATATCCTAATTAAACATTTTATGATAACCGTGACTGGACAAAATAAATCATGAATCTAAAAAGAAGGATAGTTTTGTCCATTAGCTTGTAAAAGCAAACTTTGTGTCAATTTATTTTAATATAATTTTATTCTACTAGCTAAAAGCTTATTTCATAATTAATTATGTAGTACCTAGGCTTAATGATTTTATTTAATCCCTTTGTGTAATTCATTTTATGTAAAATTGGTTATTCAAAACAAATCGTAAGCAATATAACAATATTCAGAATATTCATTTGTGTAATCTACCTTGTAAAATCTGAGAAAATCTAACATGATGAAATTATGAGACATAATATCTCGTTAAGATATAATTGTAATTGACGACTGAATAGTCATGAAATTATGAAACCCATTAAACACAGGTACGAGAGAAATATTTGTTAATTTAAATTAATAATTTACATATCTAGTTACTCGCATCTTTCATCGCTATGTTCTATATTGGGCTTGGAATACCATGTTATTGCAGAGGTTTAGTAATTGCCCAACGCTGGGAAACATGGAACTTTATATTATACTGTAACTGTTGAGAATGTGCCATTCTGAATTCAAATGTTTCGAACAGTTTCGAACATTGGCGGAAAGGCTGAAGATAGGATTTTAGCTATTAGCGGAATACCACCAGTTATAGAATAAAGTTAATCGTGACTTTTCGTTATTTATTCCGCTCCATGTATTGCCATCTAAGTTGTAATAATTCGAATAAATAACTCGTACTGTGACTCTTTAACTAGAGCAAATTCAAATTTTAACACCTCCGCGGTGAAAACATTCAAAAAATAAATACAACCGAGGCGAGCCGTAAACTCTTTATTACTATTTATACAAAGATTTTAGCACTCATAAATCGTATAATTCAATATTACAACGGCTTATCTTAAGTTTTATTTTAATTTACGAGCTTTTACCGACTGATCTCGATTTGAATGGTCAATGCACGAATTTAAAAAGGTTGGAAAGCGTGAGCGAAAATTGTGTTAGGGGTTCCGTTCGCTCTTTTTGTGGTGCCACATAATATTGTATTGTTCATTTTTGACTATCTGACTGTGGTGTTAAAATAATGTGATCCAGTTTTCTCACATATTTTTTTTTAATTTACGTAGTTATTCACTAAAGTCAACATTAGAACAAGATATAAGTTCAAAAATTAAAAAAGTAGGGTAAAAAAAGACTATGATATTCTTGCGATGAATCGATTGATATCTCGCTTGTCAAAATCAGATAAATAGGGGCGACACTGTAGTGGAACATCTACATACCCTCAAAGATACATACACAAAAATAAACTGTTAATTTCATTCACTCCCTTGCTTCCCCGTAGTCGGGTAAAAAGGAATAAGTATAACGAGAACGCTTACAATAGTGCTGAAATATTGGAAACTCAAAACAAAAGAAATGCAAGGTCCCGTTTATTAGAAACACAATAAAATTCTTACAGATTTTATTTTGTAATTCGTAATGTAATTTACCTACTATATTTTTATGTATGTTATCGCATCGTATCGTAAAGTCAGTCTGAGCCGTAATTGTTTTAGTAACGTGCTCACTGAACTCCAATTTAACGGTAAATTATTAATATCAACATTGTGATTTGTATTCACTTTAATCCCTGAGTTCAATAAAATAATTGATAAGTAGTTAATCCGTAACGGAATTCAATATATTAATTTACAATAGTCATATATTTCTAAACATATCAGATTCATTTCAGGTTGAAAAAACCTCAATTTACTAAAACAGATTGATGATGATTAATTTAAATTGCTATTCAATGCAAAATAAAATAGTACTAGAACAGAACTAAACATTGATTACCAACCAGGAACTAACTGAAAGTAATAAATGAAACAGTTTAGCTAATCTTATTTGCCGTTGCTTAGCTATAAATTATTCCACATGTGATAATTAGTATAAAATCTAACACAAATAACTAATTGAAAATAGAAAACGCAATAATTCAGGGTGAAACAACACGAAATATCAAATAAAATCATGGGGAAAAAACGATCAAAACCCGTCGGCACGTTTGTTGATACATCAATATCCATAAAAATCCGACCAAAAAACTAGCACTAATAAACCCTTAAGCACCAAAGGCGTCCAAGCGCATCCCAATCAATCTGCACAGAATGGAGCCAAGCAATTAATGCCATACGCAGTCGGCCACACAGGCGGCGACGAGGACGAGCTAGATTAATACTTATTGCAGAACATTGGAATTGAATTGACTATTTCGCACTCGCAGTCACGAGCAAAAAGCTGTGTGGTGTTTGTGAGGGCCAGCCATAGTGCATGAATGCAGTAAAGATTTTTACAAAAGCTGTGGGGCTCGCATGCTATGATGAAGAACATAGCAAAGAAGGCAACTTTGTTCCTTTATATCTTTTTTCTCGAAGTAGTAAGGAGAAATCATCATCAGCCTATATTTGTCGACTGCTGGACGTAGGCCTCTCCTAATGCATGTCACTTTTCAGCTCACCTCATCCATTTTCTGCCAGCCGCTTTTCGCATGTGGTCACTCCACCTGGCCACAGGCCATCATACGCTACGTTTTCCTAGACGTGGTCTCCATTCAAGAACTCTTCTACTCCAGCAGTTATCGGTTCTTCGGGAAATGTATAGTGACCAGGCCTCTGCCACTTTAGTTTGCTTATCCCTAGAGCTATGTCGTCGGTTACCTTAGTAAGAGCACAGTACGTATTTATATAGTTTTTGACTATACATGTACTGTGGTAAGAAAAGTAATGAGAAATGACACACAGAAATACACTTAACCTCTTCATCGCACGATGAAGATTAAACATTTATAAGAGGAATGCCTACATTAATGCTATTAAGGTAAAAGTTGCCAAACACATTCAAAGATTTGACACTAAGAATGTTTAAAAGAAAACCGACTACGTGGCTTGCAGAAAATTGTTTTTATAATCTAAATGAATAAACGTCATACAAGAAAAATAATCCAAATATTATAAAAATATTATAAATTATACAGTTCAAAATTTAATGCCTTCTTTTTTATCAATTATTCACTTTGACATTAACTTTAAATTTACATTAATTTATCATTGCTATTTCAAATTTTGACTTTAATAACAATATCCCTAGCCATTGTTTTTTTTTATTCTAATGTAATTACTTACGAGTATGTACAATAATGTTAAGGAAGGATGTCATGGACTTGTTTATAATTATTACCATCTAATATTACTACGTTCTTGTGAATAAATAATTCTGATTCGGATTCTCGTGTTCTGCATAGTGCTCTCAAACAATATCTTGTCTTGTTATCGCTGTAGCCAACTAATTATCTCTTTGTCTTTTCTCTATACTTTTACCCTTAAGTTTCTTATCTCCAATTCTTACCGCAGAACATAATTATTGATAATCAAATAATGTTTGGTAGGGAAAGTCATTATTCAACCCTAACAGCGATCTAAATATAATTTTCTTGAACTGTCTTCACTGTTTCTTACCGCTTACCGCACTGTGCCGTGTGCGTGTTTATTGGGAAAATAAGGCATAGGAGCACTGAGGACTAAAACGATGGGTCATTAATTTGTCTCATAAAGGTGCTTTTGCTGGGTTTCCGCAAAGTAAGGTACAAAATAAATCGAATGATAGAAACGCACAATCTTTATGCATGTCTCGTAGATGATTCTCGTGGTTGCTTGCTTCTCGTATGAGGTAGTATTAGCCACTGGTATCTGAGTTTTCCAGGCTGCCCAAGGGCCTCTGGCATGGCTTAAGGACTGCTGTTAATCAATAACAGCCGGTACCGACAGCTGAACGTGCCCTCTGAAGCACGGAGCGATGGAAGACCGCACATCACTTAGGAAAGTCATTGATGAGGAGCCTAAGACCGAACCCGGTATCACTGGATTCTAACGAGCACTAGTATACTTCTTGGTTCCCATCACTCGTTAGCTGATTCGGAATGATGATTCGGAACGGATGATTTTAGTTTAAAAAAAACATAATTTGAAAAGCATCTTTCGCTACACATTTTTTTCAGTTTATAATTGAGATTTATTTTTGAAACGTAACTTTTCATGCATATCGAGTTTTCTCTGTTGTCAAGGAAACTCCTGGATATTATGCTGATCATTTATGAGAACGTCCGGGGAAAGGGTTAGCTTAGTAAGTAGATCTTGCTACAGACAGAATCGGATGCCTCATCATCAGCTAAAGGTCATGTGAATGGTATTCGGCAATGGTAATTGCAATGGTAAAGCAGTAAAATCTTCAGACATAAATAAAGGATGTATTGTAAGAGACCTGAGCATAATAATCATTAGGTCAACGTAATTTCCAAACAAAATTCCACACCTTTTTCCACCACCCCACAGTTAATTATTCCCAAAATAAAGACTACAATCAAAATAATTCAACTTAAGCACGGCCGCTTGTGCTTATGTTGTAAAACACATCGTTAACTTAATTTAACACTTGCTTAAGGACTTACAATCTCATCGGCACAATTAATGTAAACAAAGTTGCGTCTTGTTAAATAAATGCGATTCTTAATTTTAATTGCTTATTCCTGCGGGGGCATTAAAATATGCGTTGGGTTAAAGTACAAGATAGGGCGTTATTTTATGGCTGTTTATCGAAAAAGGTGTGTCGTGATCTGGTGTCAGAGCTTGCCAGGCCCCAGGGGCCTCTGACATGATTAACGACTGCTGTAAAGGCTGTTTCTCTCCTCCCTCTTTTTCTACTCTTTTATATATTCTAAATTGGTTTAGAAATCCCGAAATATAAGTAAACATACTATAAAATACAGTAGAATTTAGAAGTTAATTTAATGTGCAACGTTTCATTCAGAACGCCAAATTTAAATTTACTTGCGTTTTTTGTCAATCTGCTGCAACAACATCAATCAACAGCTCTATTACTCATTGTGGGTTCATGAAAAAAATATTTGCGGCAATAAATAGGTTACCTAAAATAAACCAGATAAATTTGTTTGATCAAAACAAATGTGTCCGATTTTATAATCCCTCGCACATCTGTGTCAAGATTTTATAGATATTCCACTGTTTTGCAACCGCTTTCCTCAAGGTTTTTGCACCTACCCTGTAATGAGACTAGATCACACTGACAGTTAAATTGCAAAATTGTCACTGTCAGCGTACTTAAGCTGATTTATGCGGTTTCCGAACTACCCTCAACTTCAAGCCTTATCTCAGGGGCGTAAGAATTATTTTTACTTGTTTGAGGTTGTATTTCTATGGTTAATTTGAAAGAAAACTGTAACACTGATGTTGATATATACCGTGCGTTACGGTATGCTAGAAATTGTAAAATGGCCGCGGTAAAGACTTGATAGGGTCATAAATAAGTCGTTTGGTAATGTTTTTATTTCAATTAGGTGTCGGGAAGCGGATGTCAAAGTTAGTTTATGTTTAAGATCGTAGTAGGAATTCTAAACTGGTAATGGTTAGGGTTGAACAGAGATAGTAGTATACGTTACGCACTCAATCAATGATCTATGGAGAGAGCTATGCAAAAGATCTCTTTTTGAGATTGAAAATGTTAATCAGCAACAAAAAGTTAAAAACGATCAATTCTAATATTAGTGTCAGGTATGCAAATGGCGCGAGTAAAAGTTGGGAGGTGAAGGTAGAAAACTTTAGGGTGCCAGACAGGACACTCTCCGAGTTTAAAATAGTAGATTGTATTACTAGGGAACAAAATAATATTTTGCCAGCGAAGGCGCTATTTTGAATCCAGAGCGGAGTGAAAGATTCTAGAGTAGAATCCTGAATGTCAATATACATCGCCCGAGGAAAAATAATTTTGCATCCGAGTGATACACTCTGCTTTTCATCCACCTCTATGAGAAAAATAAATAAAACTCGCTTTTAGTTACTTTACAACTCATTTCTTTATTTAAAAGGGTATTAAAAAGACTACAAATAAACAACTTAAAATAAACTAGGTACTTATTCTTAATAAAACACATGTACTATTCACTTTGGACTTCTTTGATTTATGTCCTTCAGATAGCCTTCAGACAATCTCTTCAGATATTGTGTTCTAAATCTTGTGTAGATCTCGATTTGAATATCATTATTGGTATTGACCTCCAAAGTATGACGGTTTTTTACATTTGAGTAATTCTTGAAAATAGGTACAGTTTCCGAAAAAATAACTTTGCTCTTTTTGCATTTTCCCACTCGATACAATTGTAACAAGCTTTCAAATATTTTTACCGGGATATAGTTGGTAATAGATTCTGTATTACATTTATTGTGTAGTTTCTTATATTTGTAGGTGTATGTAATATAATACTTTCGCTTCTTGAACTTGATGAAATCATTTTTGTGAAATTATTTAGTTTTTGCACTGGCAATATTCCTATTAGTCTCTGTGACGATGATATCGTAATTCGCGTGCTTTCCATTTTTTCCTCTCCTCCGTACATTTACATGATTCTTTTTTTAAATACAGACAGCGTGCTACGTGACCCAGTTTGCTCCGCGCGCTCTCATTGGTGAACTGTACCCCCTGAACCAGTAACCCTTCATTTATTTCGTGATATATACTAACTTTTCAGCCTAATAACATAAGTCTGGATAGCTTCAATGGGACGTAGTTTGACTTCGCATCTTTAGTACCGGAGTTCAAATCCCAACTGGAATGTTTAGGTACAGTTTGCACATAAAAAAAATGTGCTGGCTTATAACTTGAATATAGCCGTGCTGAGGCAAAAAGAGCCGACGAGCCACGGAAACTCATTACTGCGCTCTCTGAAAGTCTTGAACAAAAAAGACCTACTTTGCTCCCACGTTTCGGGGAACTTATCAGCGTTTTTCAAATAGATTGGATGAAAAAACTTTTTGGTTCTAAAAGCGTCCGTCGCACTCTGGCAATTACTGTAGCCGCGATGCAGTTTCAACTAAAATATGCCCTTAATAGAGAATATTTTTTTGTCAGTTTTTCGTTTTTAAGGTTTTTTTAATTACATTTTCCCATATTATATTTTTAAGTCTTTTTTTTTTGCTTTGTCATTGGTTTGTAAGCTACCCTGAATGTTTCAGCCGAATAGCTAATAGGGAAGTGTTCGAAATTTTAATTGCAAGTTTCCAGGACAGATAGTAATACCATATTATTTATTCTGTGGTAATACATAGATAAATATATATGTATATATATATATATATACACATAGATACATGCTTACAAGAGAAGTTGAATAAAAGCTTTTAAAAATATAAAAGATTTCTAATACATACGCCACTTCAATAAAAACATCTCAAAATCTAACAAACGCTGAAACAGTCCAATAAACATCCGATATCGTCCATAAAACATCGATTCCCATCGCGAGAAATTGATCTAGCCGCCATCGATCGATCTAATCGGTACCGCTATCCCGCACTATCGTATACAATCCCATGGCGATCACTAATAGGTGTATCTCTTACAATAACATCGCAACGACAGGTTATGGGCAAAGGTCATCCGAGGTCAGAAGATGAGCCTACTTTCACTGGGTCAATGTACTTTTGTACGCAGAAGCTGAGCTTGGATGGTTTATGAAGAAGCCATTTTTTTTTGGTACAATCTAAACCAAAATTAAGCTCTTATTTTATTTGTTACTCCTTTAGTTTTCATAAAAATGGACAACAATAGTTTGGACAACTACATTATAGATTATTTAACATAGATCAACACAATTGGCAACATTTTCTGATTAAACTAATAAGAAATCACTTCACTGCCATAATCACTATAAAAGGAAGATTAACCGATTTTGTTCCGGTTATCACATAGGGGTATGTTGATTCAAGGGGAAGGTTTAATAGTATAATTCATGAGTATTTTGTACTAGCTGTGCTTGCACCTCCGCCCTGGTGTACATTTTCCAGGGATAAGAGTACAAAATACTAAAATTCATCCAGCACTCATACAAAATCGTTTTTATCGATAGCATGTCTTCTACTCATAAGATTGAAATACAAAGTTTTGCAGATTTTAAGCCAAACCCCAAGCTACAGTTAAGACCACATTTCAAACGACCCAGTAGTGTTTACGCGATGCGTGAACACACAGACAGAAAACTTTTTTTAAAAACCTTTTATTCTTGTTCAGAAGCTTATTTTCGATCCCATAGACCATTTTTTTATCATCTTCCATGTACAGACTTTTTGTTACTACTATATTACAACTATAGATTGATAAATTTAGTCGTTCTAGGACGATTTTTCTCAACTAAGTCGGAAAAAAGCCTTCCCGATAGTATTTTTTTTGGGGTGATTTTTTAGTGCTATATAAAAGTAATGTTCGTACACTTCGTACAAGGTTTGTTCTTCTCAATAAATTCTGCAAAAAATGTCCACGACACCATTAGCATCCACAGAAACAGAGAGCTCAAAATAAACAAGTAACACAAATCCTCAACTTTCTAGAGGTCTTTGTGCTAAACTGTATTAATCCATAACAAATTAGAAATTACAATAATTTTTCTACATAAATTTTGCCTTTCAAATCATACTTACTTTTTTGACGAGTAGTTTTGATGAGCGGATTTCAATTAATTCTGCTTAACCAGTTCTTCATACCTTCTATTACATTATTCTGTGGTGTTATGTACCTACATAGAACATTTTCCAGGGATAAGAGTACAAAATACTAAAATTCATCCAGCACTCATACAAATGGTATGGTTGTGTTGGTATGGATGGTTATGTACATGCACCTGCGTCTTCTATGGTACCTACCATAGAAGACGCGGGTGCAGGTGAGCCACGGGCGTGAGCGGTCAATGTAATATTTTGTCCAAATAAATATTTAGAGAAACCCTCAGCTACCCGTACGAAGCCGGGGCTAGTAGAAAATAAAGTGAAATCTTCAAAAACAGAAGAAATGGACCAACCTAAAAAACATTAAATAACCAAAGCTGCAAAAAGTATTTTTTGGTCATGCGTTGTTAGTCACAATAATATTGAAGTGGTTTGTTTAGGTGTTTTTTTCTCTAATTACATATAAATATTTTAAACGATTCTATAAATGAGAGTTCTCGTTTATCATAACATTACTACACGTAGTTTCTGTTTCTGGGTTAAACAAACTTATATGCATGTATGAATGAGGCGTACCAGCATATTGTATACTTATTGGTCACTGCTTTACACTGCACTGTAGAACTTTTAAATTACCACCTTATTTTTGTTGCAAATTTAAGGAACTTTAAACTGTACGTGCTTTGAAATATGGTCGACGAAGTCAGTACTTATAAATTGTAATTAAATAACTTGATGTGCAATATACGTTTACGATACTGAACTTTATTGCGTTATACTAAAGAGGTGGTGTCGAATAGTATGTTTGAATTATTATCGTGTAAATGTGTGGTTTCAATAATCTGAGCTTTATATTCTGGAATGGAAATAAATGAATTCTTTGGTCTTATTAAAATAGTATAGCGCGCTCTAACAATAACTCATGGCATATGTTGGTCAGTCATTTTAGTGCAGTAAGTGAATAGGTACTTATCTTTGGCTCAACCATACTGTTTGTGAAGGGAGTATTCAATTTCTTCTCAAATCTGTAACAAAATACATGCATTTGTGCATATGCATATGCACTGTCGTGCAAATAAAATGATTCACCCAAAATATGTGCAATCTGAAACATTTGCCGAGTGGTCGTTAAGATCGCACTCCTGATATAAAAAGAGCGCATTATCTATCACTACGTAAGAAAGTGCACTCTGGTCTGCACTGCGCGGTTAATTAACAAAATTCTCTTTGTCTGAGGGACATAAAATTTTACGAGAATCAAGATCGCCGCACAGTGGTCTGAACCGCCTGTGCGAGTCAACGATGTAAGAAGAACGATGTGAAGTGTCCTGGAAATGACATTTACGAAATGGTGTTTTTCTGTAGTTAAAATGTAATGTCACAATTTTAAATGTTTTTTCGATGCCTAATTTAATCACCTATCATTATGCGACACAGAGTAACAAGAGTGGCTATAAGGTTTATAAGCCATATATTTGTTATGTTGGTATGACGCAGCTAGCAACCATTTATTGTTTCAATTTTGATTCATTTTTGAAAATAGTGTTGTGAAAATTTGATACTCTGAAAATAAGTTGATAGTGTTTGAAGATTAATCTGTTATCGATTTAAACAGAATTGTCAAGTATAAGCCTTGTGTTAGTGTCATAAGTAGATCAGTACATGTCTCTGAACCATTTTAGTATATAAATTATGTAATAACAAGGACATCAAATTAAACTTAGGTTTTATGACTTTATCTCGGAAACTATTGATCCTAGACTAGTAGTTTCTTTACATAAAAGATAGATCTCATCGAGATCTTCATTTCATATGACAGCTGTCAAACTTAAAAGGGCTTTATCTCGGAGCCTTTTGATCCTAGACTAGTAGTTTCTTTACAGAAGTGATAGCTCTCATCAATATCTTCGTTTTGGATGCTATCTGTCAAACTACAAATGACTATAACTCGGAAACTATTGATCCTAGACTAGTAGTTTCTTGACAGATGTGATAGATCTCATCGAGATCTTCATTTCATATGACAGCTGTCAAACTTAAAAGGGGTTTATTTTGGAAACCATTGATTCTAGACTAGCAGTTTCGTTACAGAAGTGATAGATCTCATCGAGATCTTCATTTCATATGACAGCTGTCAAACGGAAATTATTGATCCGTAGTAGTTTATTTGCATTAGAAGTCATCCAAAACCAAGATATCGATGAGACTTATCACTTCTGTAAGGAAACTACAAATCTAGTATCGTTACTTTCAGAGTTATAGCCCTTTTAAGTTTGACAACTGTCATCCAAAATGAAGTCATTGATGAGATCTATTACTATTGTAAAAAAACTACTATTCTGGAATCATTAGTTTAAGAACTATAGGATATTTAAGTTTGACAGCTATCATCTAAAACGGAGATATCAATGAGATCTATCACTTTTGTAAAGACACTACTAGTCTAGGATCGCTAATTTAAGAGTTATAGCCCTTTTAAGTTTGACAGATCCATTTTCATAAATGCGCTTTGACGTCATAAAGGTATCACAGGTAGTACATAAAGTTTTATAAAATCGATACAAAGTAATATTCTTTCGATCTGATGAATTTTTGTTTGGGTCACATCACTATGAAGTCAGCCATTTTTAATTCATTGTTTGTTGCTATGCGTCATGGACGTTGTGATATGACAAGTCCTGTCTATTAAACATTTCCTTCGCCATTGTTATGCGATTTTTCGAATCTCTTGTTTGCGCAGATCTTTTGATTTTGAATTGATATAGTATTTGAGTGACAAACGAAAGTCTACTTTTCATATTTTTCTTAATTTAATAACACTTATATCAAGGGAATCTCACTGCGGGCCGGTATTAGCTCAGATCCATGTTAATAATCAGCGATTTATTTGGCTGACGGTTATTTTATAGAGTTTTGTATATTACTATAGAGAACTGGTTAAAGAAGGAGAATCTTAAAGCACAGTTCCGAGTTCCATATTAGTTCTTTCATAATAGAGATCTCTATAGTTTTGTTGCCCTGGACTCGGTCCCTATATAAAATAGTTGCAAACTTCCTTAAACATATTACTATTTATTTTCTTCTTTATCTTAGCTTTAAATCAAGGCTCGTGCCAGGGTCTACTTTCTTAATGTATTGATAAATTTTGGTAGGCTAAGAGGTTCTTACTCGTACTATAAAAAATGCCAGTTCCAACATTTCTACATCCACGCCAACGGTCCCATAAAAAAATTGGAGCAGAGCAAGTATGGAAAAGACCCATAAAATTTAATAGGTTTTCCTTCAAAAAGAACTTACGTGAGCGGCTTTTATACTGGCCCATCATACTTTTTAGGGTTCCTTATGGGTTCAGCGAAATACCAATTGACGCTCAGATTAAAGTCAGAAACGGTGTGATATTACTGACTTTGTTGAATTATTTCCCATTTATGGATGAAGGTCTGTTCCCATATTTGGTTATTCGAAAATGTGATATGATTTCTAAATTCATTTATTGTTTTAATTCGGCATAACACGTGTTGTATATTAGTAGTACCTATTAGAGATAAAATATTGCAACTAATTATATTATTTATTGACTAGTTACTCGCCCCGGCTTCGCATGGGCAGCGCTCACACCGCGGCATTTTTATTACTTTTAGTATTATAACACCATACGCAACTGCAAAAAAAAAGACGCTATTAAGCGTAGGTGTCGTGTCGTGTCGTGCTTTTTGACCATAGACAACTGCATCATTACATGTATAGTTGACAGACTTGTTATTATTTCAATTCCACGTCAACATGTCATTCTTTCCTTACAGCGAGTAATCGACATTTTTGCATATGTTTTATAACTTGGGTAACGTTAATGCAATTTTCGTAGGGATCTCTAAATTTGAAAAATGAGGTACTATTATGTTGCTCGCTTATACTCGTAATATAGCTTTCTATAGGTGAAAGATTTTTAAATCTGTTATTTTTTTGAGTTTAATCAAACATACAAAAAAAAAGTGTAGATGGAACTACAACAGCGCAACACATCTGGCATCAATTACAGGAGAAGAGCCGAAGGTAGGGCTCAGTATCGCGCATTAGAAGAAGCCTATGTCCAGCAGTGGACTTACAGGCTATTGATAATGTTGGTAGTCCTATCTTCTTGCTGATTATCCCCTAATCCTATCCCCTTGCTGACTAAAAAAAAACCCGATATTTTTACGATCAGAATTGCAAATTGAATGCAACAATGGCTGTCAGCAAGATTTCGCCATTATTGTTTATCAAGTTGAGGCCTCGGTCACATGCTTTAATAGAAAAGGTTTTATTTACGAAAATGTACTACTATGCTAGTACAGCATTAATTCAATTAACCTAACTAGAAGAGAAATATCCACAGGTATCTGAAAGAGGGGAAGTTAGGCCTTTGCCCTGAAGTAGGAACGATCGTAGTAAGTAAAATTCAACCTCTTTGCGTACGACTATGGATCGAAATAATAAATTAAACAAGACAAGTTCAAAAACTAAAACCCGACTACGATCGTGTAAAAAATAGCCTTTGACACTCTTGCGATGAAGACGCTTGCCCAAATCGGACCAATAGGGGCGACGCTATGGTGGAACATCCACATACCCATATACATATATACATACATACATACATACAAATACCGTTAAAATCATTACCAACCCTCGCTTCGCCGTAGTCGGGTAATAAAGATCAAACCCCAACCTCATTTCGGACACACACTTGCCCAACTTTTTGTCCATAAACACGCATATTAATACCCGTCGGTGCAAAATGGCTGATTGTTTCGGGAGCAGTGCATGCGCATCATAAATCATCGGCTGCACTATAATAACAGGGTAGCAGTTACGTGAAAGCAGTGTGGCTTGATTCACGCACACTATGACGTAGGACAAAAGTCAAGTGGACCCGGGCAACCTTTGAGAAAGGGATAACAGCGTTTGTTTCCGCACGAGAGGTAATGAAACAGAAGTATATCATCTTGCACGCTCTTTTAAAAATATACACATAAACCTGGGCCCTAAACTCCTTAGTAGTTCCTTTTCAGATAGGTAATTTGGAATCAGTAAATTCTTGGTGGCTTGCGAGTATTATGGCCAGGGTTGTTCACCATAAGAAAACAACTGGATTTTTTTGTCGACAATTACTCCTCATCATCGAGCATAAATTTAAACTATCCACTACATCCACTCAATCTAAAGTAGAAATTTTCGAAATGAGGTAAGTTAGGGTGCTGCGTCGACTGTACACCTGTTGCGGCTTGCTGCGGATACAGTTGGATGCACCTTTCTTCTGGACCTCATTTCAGTTAAGATTTATTTTTTCAATTATCTGTGCTGGCCATCAGGAATTGGCAGATACCGTTATTATGTTTTACATCTAAACCAGCATCTGAAATCATAAAACAGAGACACTGCACTGCACTTTGAGACATTGGTTTTTCAAGTCTCTTGGTTGGTATGGTTCCTGAGGCGCACTTTTGTTGACGAGGCCTAAGCTACCACGGCTCTTTAGCCAGATATTAGATGTCATTTTGTGTACATGGCGATGTTCATGGGAAATTAATAGACTTAAGAGAATAGGGAACCCACGCGGCTTCTACAGGTTTTGCCTTACATTTTCCGTGAAATTGGTGTTTTGGGAGAAAACGTTTATAACATGACAAATCATAACCAAATCCAATAATTCTGGTCCTATTTTATTAATCACAGAATACACCACAGGAGCCGTGTTTATTAGGGTGACAAATATATTTTCGCTCAAGAAAGTCATTGCAATTCATAGTTCCGGGTAGCACAGTCTGCTATTATGAAGTTAGACAATAATTAAACAAGATGAAAGCAGATAAAACAGATTTATGAATATCATTGATATGGGAATATTAATGTTACGACCAGTAGATATTAGAAAATAACTGCAATATACACCTGTTATCTTGGGTGACCAGAATATTGATTATTCCCTAATGAAGTTCGCGCGTATCTGCAGTATGTTCTACGTTATCTGCTTCATAGAATTCTATATAATAAAAATATATCTTCACCTTTCATAAATTCTACTACAGCTTTTAGAAATTTTACAAATGGAAATGTAATCTGCAAATATAGCAGAAACAATCTCACACCACAAACTAAGCCCAAACGGCACTCGGGCAAAAGCACCGGTTTGCGCGCGCGCATCAATTAGTACTTTCCAGTGCATACCGATAGCCGGCGAAGGGCCATCTTCTTGAGCCTTATTTGGACGTTGAGGTGCACACGAGATTTATTATACGGGATTTAAATTAAGATGTGACTTTACGGCTGAGACCGAGGGATGCGCGTGTTAAATATTTTTATCTTGATAGTTTATCTATGATTAGTTTAGGATTTTGGCAGCTGCAGCATAAGCGCACGAAGTCTAGGATCTTGGATGAGGCTTTTCGGCTTATATGGATTATCTACGGGAGCAACAGCACGACACGACGTTAGAAAAAAAGGAGCCCAATAAAAAAAAAACAGTAAGCTGGTGCGGCGTGACCACTGATGCTCATATACACGCCGGATACAAAAGGCAGTTGACCAAAATCAGGACTCAAAGTCTTCGCCCAGCAATTGAGTAAATCCCATCTGACGAAGCTCAAGACCAATAATGGCACAACCGTCGTCTCTAAGCCAGAGATTATTTCTGAGATCGAAGACTTTTATGGCCGATTGTAGGGCTCGCATGCTTCTAGACCCAAACCCAGTACAGATAATTCCCGCGCAATACTGACCCACTTTCTATACTGAAAAACTATTTGACGTCAGCCTAGGCGAGATTGAGATGGTTGATCAAATAATTTAAGAATGCAAAGGCCACCGGAGAGGATGGTATAACTTCGGAACTCTTGAAAGCGGGGGAGAAACTCATACTTATGAAGTTTCACAGGTTATTTAGCACCATTTTTTACATTGGGACAACTCTAGAGGCACGAAGAAAGAGTATGGTGGACTATTCTTGAAAAAAAAGAGGATACAACCCTTTTAATTAACTACCGACCTAATTCTCTCTTGAGCCACGTCTATAAGTTGTTTTTGAGGATCATATCAAATTGTCTCGCAAGAAGACTTGACGAATTCCAGCCTCCTGAATGGGCTGGGTTTTGTGGAGGATTTAGCACCACAGACATCATACTCACAGCGAGGCAGGTTATACAGATGTCTGAAGACTATAACAAAACCCGTGTATTGCTTTTGTGGACTCAGTTCTGGAGTCTTTGCAGCGTTGTCAAGTGAACTGGCAATAAATCGAAATGCTGAGATTTCTGTATGACGCCGTGACTATGAATGTACAAAAACAGCAGTTACAATATATCCAACTAAGTAAGGGAGTGAGACAGGGGGATGTTATATCCCTAAAACTGTCCTCTAATGCCCTGGAAGATATGCTTTAGACGCTGGATTGGATAGAAGTGGATAATAATATCAATTGTGAGAACATCTCACACTTACAATTTCATCATAAATATCGTTCGTTAATTCATTTTTGACGATCTTATTGACCCGAAACCGATTGCGTTCAATGGTGTACCTCTTGAAATTATCCACCGATATGTTTACGTTGGGCAAATATTGCAATTAGATAAGAACAACTTTGAAAAGGAAGCACATCAGAAGAATTCAGCTGGGTTAAGCAGCATTAGGCAAGCTTCTTCAAGTCTTCTCGTCGTCCATCCCACAGTGTCTGAAGATAGTCATGACCTACGGAGTCGAAACGTGGACACTCACGATCAAATTAGACCACAAATTTAAGGTCGCTCAAAGAGCTATAGAAAGAGCTATGTTTGGAATTTCTCTGAAGGGCAAAATTCATAATGAATATATCCGACAGAGAACCAAGGTAACCGACATACGAGTAGCTCTTAAGATAAGCGAGCTAATGTTGCAGTGGGCTGGTCACATTTCTCGAAGAACCGATAACAGTTGGGTTAGACGAGTTCTTAAGTGGAGACCACGCTTAGGCAAACGTAGTGTAGGATGTCCTATGGGCAAGTGGAGTGATACCTGCAAAAAGCGGCTGGACGAAAATGGATAAAGAGAGCTGAAGACCGAGATTGGTGGCGTGAATAAGGAGAGGCCTACGTCCAGATGTGGACAAATATAGGCTGATGATGATGATAGTTAAGTAGTGATTATTTGGGATCAGGAAAGGCTTTTGTAATGGTGTTATTCATTTATTTTATTTGAAAGTTTATTCATGTTTTGAATTGCCAATTATTGGCAGGAAGAGAACCTGCTTATAGTTTACCAGCCTGATGAGTATTTTTAATTTTAATGACAAAACATTGCCTAAACTGTAAAACAACGTTGCTTTAGTTGTAGTGTAGATTTTTAATAGTTTTGTAGATTAGTACCCGGAGGGTGATCTGTGTCTGAGCTACTTCATCCATACAACATTATCAGTTCCTCTAAATGTAATATTTTCCTGTGATGCAATTTTTATGCCAAAATTGCTTGAATGAATTTTGCGCCTAAATCAATTGGGTATCAATCATTTATTCATCTAGAATATATTATATAATTTTCATTTGAACTCCAACGTAAAAAATATTTATCGAAAAATGCTATCTTCCGACAAATCCCAAAAACACAAGCCCGTGTGCGTTTTCCAGCGGGCGCTTATAAATCAATTTTGGGTGCGGTTCCTTTGGCCTTCTTTGATGGCGTAATGTCGAAGAAAGTGGTCTCTACAACGCACGGCGTGGTTGCGGGGAATGTAGGAATTAAGGCAACAATGTTAGTACGACACTGCGGAATTCCAATTTACATTATATCATCCGATAGTTTGGGTTCTAAATTATAACTGTGTTGGCCAGACACGCCGTACGGATTCAACAATTTTGTTAAAAGGTTTATGTGTTTGAAAAGAATGAGTTAAACATATTAACGGAACCAGAAACGCAGAGGCACGGAGCTCACGGCAAGTGGTCGTTCAGCGACATATATCTATATACGTATATTTTGGTACTAAAGCAGTATAAAAGAAAACAAAAAACGGACTGATATAAACAAGTTTTCTTTAAAATAATTTCTGTATGTCTTTGTGTTTTCACATCACGTCAGAATACTGAATTGCGATTTCAATTGTTGGATAACTTCGGATTTGGCTTTAAATCTGACATAGGTACCTACTTTGCATCTCAATGCGCCGAGTAGAAGCCGAGCAATGAATAAAAAAAAATGAGAAGTTGTGGGATGCCTAGCAGGTATGTAAACATAAAAAAATAAAATAACTAAAACAACGGGCAACGTTTTGCAACGCACGCTCTCATTGGTCAACTTTGAATCAGCAACTATTCTTCTTCTTGTTCTTCTTCTTTTTCTTGTTGTTGTTTTTCTTGTTCTTGTTCTTATTGCTCTTGTTCTTGTTGTTCTTGTTGTTCTTGTTTTGCTTCTTCATTCTTCATGTGATAGCTTATAACTTGAATAAGGCCAAGCTGAAGCGGAAAGAGCCGACGAGCCACGAGCGCTCGCGTCACGGGACGATCACGTCGCGGAACCGCTCGATCGCCCGCCAACAGTCGGCGTTACCCCCGTACCGCGATATTAGATGTTTGCTATAAAATAATTTTCTAATGGAAAAATTTGGATCACGGGCGAGATTAGAACTAGCATACTGGGCCTCAGCATGGCACATGCCTTTACCAATTCGGCTACCGAGACCTATGTCGTCAACCAAATGTATCCACTAGCTTCTCTGAACCCGTCTTAGGGAGACGGTAACGCTATCTATTGGTAGTATTATGAACTAACCAACCAAACACGGCTAATATTGATTAACTTCATGATGTATACTCATCAAAAGCTTAGTGGACGGCTGAACGAATATTTAAGTAAATAAATAAACGTATTTTGGACATTTGGTATGTAAATACATTAGATAATGAGACACAGGACAATTTTATTGTATGAGCTACGTTGCGTATTACTGCAAGTACTGACGTGTAGTGACATCCAATTTTTAAAGGTTTCAGAATATAAACAAGGTTAAAATACAACCATAGCGTTTTTTATTTTATTTTTACTATCTGTACCCGCGGCTTCGCACGTGTGGTCATTTCTATAGGTTAATAGTATTATATGTACTACTCCAAGACCTAAAATATCAATATACCAACATTTGATCAAAATTCCTTCAGCCGTCATAAAGTTTTTATCGATTGCCCGGCTTCTACTGATTGGATTGAGATACCAAGTACACTAGTTTGTAAGTCTAACCCTAAGCTATCCAACAGTCTACATCGCAATCGGTTCAGTATTTTTACGTGATGCGCGAACAAACATACAGACAAACAGACAAATAAACAGACAGACACGAATTTTAAAAATGTTATATTCTTGTTCACTTTCTTATTTTAAGCACCATAGACCATTTTTTTTTAAATTGATCTTTGTACAGACTTTTTCGTTCCTTTTGCTTTATTATAAGTATAGATTCGTCAACCACTATATAAAATACAAATCATAGATAATAACCATCTGTCGTACCATAGACATCTACTTTACGGAGTTGCATTTATTAACAAATATATTTCCACAGATACATAACCACAAAGATAAATTGTTAAAACGCTTAGCTACATGAAATCACATTATCCGGATTATGAACTCAAAAATTATGGCATAATGCCATGCGCACGTCTCTAATAAGTTTTTCATTTTTTCACAGTTTAGTTCAAAAAACAGTGTTAAAAGGCAAAATATTAACTATATTTATTTATTTAATATTTCCCATAAAAGCACTGGTTTGGCTTCGTATAACGAGGGTTTTCGCCATTTAATATCAATGGTGGCGCGTGCTAGACCGTACGCGTGCAAATTCACTGTGGACTAGATTTTGGCGTCATAATTTACTTTACATATAATTAGTACCTAACCAATTTAACGTGTTATGTGTTGTAGTTGATCATAAGTTTTATCCTGGTTAAAAATGTCCGAAAGCAGTGTTAGTGAGGAGAATTTGACTTCAACTGATATCATGGAAACAGCAACGAACACGACGAACGAGCTTTTACCAGCAAAATCAAGAATAACGTTTTTTTTTAATTAATGTATTTTCCTTTTGCATGAGTGTAGATAAAGTAGGGTATGAAACGGCATATAACTAGGTACTCAAGTGATACTATTGAAAAACTCACTCTTGTGTTTTAATAACCCTCGTTATGCCATCGTTTCATAAACTACTATATATTATCTAGTGCCGAAAGGTAGTAAGAGAAATAAATTGAATTAATACTTGAAATTAAGGTGGTAAAGAATTGCCCATATCCTGCATCACTTTCCTTGTATCTAGACGAAATTGTAGTATCTAGGTTGTAATGAGAATTTTATGAAACTTCCGATTTTCAATTTTCTCCGTGGCATGTACCTACCTACTTCTTTGACAGCTGACGAAAATCGTAATTGCAGTTTCCAGTGTTTTTGTGACACGCAACTTTATGATGGGGATCGACGAGCATTTAAATTGTTTTATGAGCACTTATTGAGCTTTTGCGTGCGTAAATGATGTGTTTGAGTGTCACTTGTTGGCCTTATTTGGTCACTGGCTTGTTTTTTTTTTTTTGTATGAAATGTAGAAAAGAGAAAAATAAAACGAAATATGTAAGTTATTTCTCGGTAGTGGCGCGGACACTCACGTAAACGATAACGATAGCGTTTCTTTTTTATAGAAAAGATATGTGCTGTTGTTCTATAACTGACCTCTACAGCGTCACCGGACGGTGAGGCGGGCGCAAAAGCGCTCCGCCGCAATGCGTGACGGAGAAGGCCCACGCCGAAGTTAAGTTATGGCCACTTGCTCAAGGGCACCCGAAACCTCGAACCTCGGCTTGGACAGTTGCCATTGATGGGGCTGACTTAACACCCCTGGATCGCTACTGTTAGGTAGTGATCGAGGGGGCCCTGATGAAGTGGCTGGAGCCCTTTCAATTATTTGCATAACTGAACATCGATTCGGAATACACCTTCGAGAAAAATTGGCAAGAAACTCAAAAGCGAATAAAATCGACTTTAATTACGGGGCCTTCGACCTCGCCGGCGAGGTTGGTGTCTATGTCTAATTGTGTTGAAAGATGGTGAGTAAGGGTTGGACGAATCTATCGCTGCCTGCACTGCGGCAAAAATATCATCGTCCTGATCGCTCAAGATGTCTCTAGGGCGTCTCCGTTGACGCTATATAAAAATATCACTGTTTTAACAGATACTAACGTGCACGTAAACGGAGGTAAGTATCTGTTAGCACAGTGCTATCTATGTACCTACTCGCTAATGCATTTGATGTTACATTAGAAAAGGAAAAAAGGTGTTTCTAAAGTTTGTGAATAATAAAAAATGCCATTAGGATAATAGTGCTAATAAACCTGATCATTCACTTGTAACGGAGAGTTTGTTTGGGTTGGTATGTATGTTTGTTTGTACGTTTTTTGGGCGTGTTCTACAGCCTAAAAAGCTTGATGGATTTTGATAAATTAGGTATTATTAGATTCGTCTTAATCACGAGAGAGCTATAGGATATAACGAAGTGTCAAGAAAACTAAATAATCATATTGTATTTCCGGCAGAACAAAAATTTACTAAAACCCATCGAGTGAGATACCTATTAAAATTAAGTTCTTGAAAGGCCCATTCCAAAAATATATAATTATTTTACCTAGACAGTAGCAATTGTATTTTATGAAGTTTAGTATAGATTCCACCAAATTTTAAATGTTGTTATACTCGTATAGTTCAATGTTTCAACAGCAACTATTAAAGTAACATAAAACATGTAAGTAAATAAGAAAGATGAGATTAATTTTCTTCTTTTTTTCCGGGAGGTCAGCTTGCATTTCGTCTCTGTGGCCTGCTCTCTGCTCTTTGACGGGATCTTCTAGAACCTGGCGAGTTACCATTAGCTGTATTTGTAGGGTTTGATGAACCCACAATCAAAGGTAATCGTCCAGGATTAGGAATACGTATATAGCCCTCCACTATTGATTTTGATGCCCTTCGCAGCCACGGTAAGATCGAACGGAGAATGCTCCATAAAATACTTTGTTGGGCCATGACAGTATATAAATTGCAGGGCACTTACCTTGGATCGAGCCGCGATCGACCTCAGTTCGAAAATTTTCGCAAAAGGTCATGCTTATGTAGCCCTAAGCCGAGTAAAAACACTTGCTGGGCTAGTTATAAGCTACCTTAACACTAATTTAAAAAAAAGACCTCACGATGAAACTCTTTGACCGAATTAATTTCGATTGCGGGGAAACTTTAAAATAAAAATATACCGACTGCGAACAAAACTAATAAGAGGCAAACACGCTTTAGTTTATTGATTTTTAATTAAAAGATATAGTCGGAGGCATGAGGTGTAGGAGAAATAAAATGAATGATGCCTCCGACTCAAGAATCTAAAGCTTGTTTGACTTTTTTTAGTTTTGTTCGCAGTCGTTTTCTTTTATGTTATTATATCATATTTTTTTTAAGCATTTTAATTTTCTTGCAATCGAAATGAATTCGGTCAGAGAGTTTTCGTCGTCAGGTCGGTCTAATTTTATCGAACTGAACATCGTTTTTTTCATGTGATTTTTTACCTGCCTTGTACAACTCGCTATAATGCTCGTTACAAGTGAAGGCTCAAGTGTATCAGAGCTTTTGGAGAACACGCTACAAAATTTCCGTTTATTTTAAATTTCCATAGTTTAAAAAAAAAAACTATTTCTATTTTCCTTCTGTTAAGTAAAGAATTATAATTCAGTCCTATTGCAACGCAAAACAGGCCACTTACAGGCCAAATATCTTTCAACAACACAAATATATAAATAAATCTTTCACACATTCTCGTGTTATTTTTATCCGCAATGTCACCTGTAGTTAATTAGTACTACACATTTCGCCAAAGAGGTACTAAATTCGCCCCTGTCTCCGTTAACGGGCTTAAACGGCCGTTATCTTAATGTTAACACTTTGTTTGAGAACTCGTAAACTTTGGACCATAAAGTGCATTCAAGATATAATTTGCATTGGGTTAAAAGGAGGACTGAGTTTTATTTTGTATCATTTTGTATCTTCACGTCTTTGTCATTATAAATATATTTTTGGCTATGTTGAGCCCAGTATTCCACTACTTCCATGATGAAGACGGTAATATTATTGGATTAAACTTCATGACCCAAAGGTCTTTTCCACGGATCTTCATTGCTACTCCAGGATTATACGTGAAGCGGTTCAGAAATTCCACAGTATTCCCTTTTGCAAACGAGGACTTTTAAAGTCAGCTGCGCCGGAATCCCGTGACAAGAAAGTGTCCGCGACGCTGTTTATGTCAGAAGAAATCTGCAGATTTTTTGTTTTCTGTGTTGTGATAATCCTGTATTTTTACAAGACGAAATGCGTTGGATACATACAACGCTCGTCCTTCTCGACGCTGATTCTCGCTACTTCAATCTTCTCGTGACCACAATCAATGCGACTTGATCGAAAGGTGTAGTGAGAGTGCAGGTGAGTCGGAGCGCTGAGGGCTACAAATACATTATTACTGAGCACACGAAAAATTGCACATACCACTATTGTACCTACCTGTAAACAGGCGCTGAATCGTTTGTGCAGAGGCACCACAGTATTGTGACCTTGTGCGGTCAATGTATTCTCACTTTCTCAGGTAGCTCCTGCAGTCTCACTTGGGTTCGGAGCCCGTGAAGCGACTTCCATGTGGACCACAGGTCACAACCTGTGGGAAGTTGCTCAGCAGGAAATACATAGACAAGTGGCGGTGAATGATATACAGACAATCACTTGTTCGAATACTCAGAGTCTACGAGTATCTGTTAAAACACAAAAAAAAACAACATAAAGACTACACGTGAAACTACTTGCTTTGGAAGTCAATTTATAACATTGAAATAAGTAAATTCGCCTTAAGACAGGGTTTTAAAGCAACCAAAATGATCCAAAAATGATACGGAAACCTTGAAACGGCCGTAAAACACGTCTTTGTGGCAATTGTCGCTGTCAAGTATAAAGTTATGAGCGATGTTATAAACTACATTGTAGAGTTAAGATTATTACTGAATGAGAAACATTAAAAGATCCATCTGAAGGACTTTTTACAGTGGTTTATTTTATTGGCAAGTTGCTTGCTTGTTTGTCAATTGAGTTAGAGCTGGTAACTGGTGTCAGAGTTTTTCAGGCCGATCGAGGGCTTCTGACTGGCTTTACAACTGCTATTAATTAATAACGTATCCTCCGCAGCACGGAGTGATGGAAATCCGCAAATAAACTTAGAAAAAGCCTTTCTGAGGATCGAACCCGGTATCTTTAGATTCTAACGTGTTTTTTTTTTTATAGAGCGTAGATTCTGTTGTTTTATAACTGACCTCTACAGCGTCACCGGACACGGTGGGGCGGGCGCGAAAGCGCTCCGCCGCAATAAACGTGTACTAGATAGCTGACATCGCTTGATAGCAATGTATAAAAAAAAATACTCGAAATACAAGTACAAATTTAAAAATTAAATAAAAGTTGCCGTTTTTAAATATATTATAATAATTCATGGAATCAAAAAAAAAAACTTTGAAACATAATAATAAAAAAATATGCTGACCAAGGTTGATGAAATTTATATGGGACCACATTGAAGACCCTTTGAAATAAAATAATTGTCCAAATCTGTTCCGAAATCCTAAAGAGAATCCTAAGACTCAAAAAAAAACATACTGTCTAATTTGCGAAACTTCTTCGTTGGAAGTCGATTAAGAAATTACTGAACCTGAACATTGAAAAAGGTAGATAGCTGAAGCAAGTTATGAAAAAGGAGTATTTACTCTTTAAACATTATTACTTTGGAATGTAATATAAAATTGACACATTTGTTCTAGGACCTTATTGTACCAATTTTATGTTTTTAATCAAGAAAACAAAAAAACTTTTAATCATTTTCTTACAATTTTCTGTGCAACAAATACACGTATCTAAAGTACAGATAAAAACATATTTTTGTACTTGTTATTTTTTATAACCTCTATTCTTTACGAATCAGTTGACAGACAACATTGACAAATCAAATGGGCAAGTTTTGTTTCTGTAGCAGATATATAATAAGCAAACTTTTGCAACAGAATTCATTTTTAAACGATATTTTTTACGGGATTACACCAGTTTTGCAACCAAACAAATTTACCATTCAAACTAGTGCTGCCAACCTAAAAATTTGGCATTCAAAGCTAATTTTTTCTTATATATTAAGTTGGCTAATTTTGCAACAGGACGCCTCATTTCTTTAATTTAAAAAATAATCTAGCTTGTATAACGTATATTTTGACGTGCCCCTTCTGCGCTAGCTGCGCCGTTGCACCCTCGCTTCCAACCCGGTGACGCTGTCAAGATCAGCTAGAGAACAAAAGCATGTACCCTTTCTCAAAAAATCCGAACGACTTATCGCCGAGTAAATCATCACTGTACATCATCATCATCATTTTACTTTGACTATGATAATCCCCTGTTTAAAATATATCTACTTGAGAACCTTGTTTTTTGAAGTCGATTAATAAGTGAGTCAATTTCTCTTACAAGCTGTTATGAAAGCGCACTAATTCATTATTAATTAAACACACAGGGTGTTACAGAAGCGCTCATTAAAACAAAACTAATTTATTGTCCGCTAACGGACGTTGTAATTAATGGGGTGCGCGTGCGATTCACTTCGATAGCCTAGTTAGGTAGCTGCGCTTTAGTTACAAAGCTACAGTCATAAGATATTTTCTATACTTAACATAAACTTGTGCGACTTTTCTCGTTGTTAGTCTTGATACTGCAGTTTTTAACTGACCCCGCAAACCATATCATAGCCAACTAAGGTAGCTGCACTTACTAGCACAACTACAAGATAGTGACAAGGTATTTTCTATTCTTAAAATAAAAGCGCTGTTCACCTTTATACTCTCTCGCTGTTCTCTCTATTTCTCGTTGTTCACCTTTATACTCGAAATTTTTGGCGCAGTTTTAACTGGGACTTCGATTCTAATTAATAGCTAACTAGTTAGGTAGCTGCGCTTCAGTTAACATAGGATACTATTGTATACATAACATAGAGTAGAGCTAATTTTTATTTTTTTTATTTGCTGTAGCTGATCTTTGGCTGTCTCTTTTAGTTGTTTACCTCAAAATTATATTTTTTATCTTGGCTGACATTACGATTTCAATCAAATTAGTTGCCTAGATAGCCGTACGCGATAATTTGTGCCACCAAGAGATTTATTTGCAAAATCTTGCGCGTCACAGAACTGATCTCGTCATAATGTGACATTGGTTTTTAAGTATCATTGCACAGTAATTTCGCTGGAAATATTGCACTTCAACACACAAACATGATTACACACTACTGCTTGGCGGTTGAATATCGACAAATGTATGGTACTTCCCCAGAGGGACTCTTGCTTAAGAATCTTAGATACCACTACAACTTAGACTTCCATTGCTATTGTTATTATTTTGTACTGGAGAATATAAAACGATTCATCTTACGAAATAAGCTGGAAGATACGCGAATCATTACCACGAGTATTTTTCTTACTCGTCCATGTAAAAGAAAATGAAAAATAAGTAAAATTATGATTAAAATACAAAAACCCGACACACGAATCTGCGGGTGCAGCTAAGCTAGTATTAATTTAAATTTAAAGCTTCTTTTTTACATTCACACTTAACTTTAATAGTTGTAATTGCTACATTAAACTATAGTATAAATACATTGACTTGAGCAATCTAAAATTGAAAATGTTGTAAGAAGCTTAATATGCAATTGCTACTGTTTAGTTATAAGAATTACATATTTTTAAAATCACCTTTTAATTACCTTAATTTTTATAGCCTAGTCGATAGGTTTTGGTCAATATTTGTTCCGTCGAAAATACAATATGGCAGCTGTAAGCCGCCATATTAGTTTTGTTGACAATTCATAATATCCTATAGCACTTTCGTGATCAAGACGAATCCAATGATACCTCATATGTCAAAATCCATCAAGCCGTTTAGGCGGTTCTTAGGACGCGCCTAAGAACCGTACTAACAAACAAACATACATACAACCCAAACACATAATCCTCCATGAAAACGGGTAAAAAAATTAAGAGATAAAATATACATGAAAAATATCTAGTAGAAAATGTTAATTAGAATTAAATTGTTTTATTGAATAACTAATTTATCGGTTTTGTTAGCCGCACTTTAAATAAACTTCACTGTGAACTCTACCCGTTTGATCGCGTGCTCTCCCAGCTACCGGCGGCGGCTTCCAGTTAAATTAGAAGCTCTATATGGCCATAGAAACACAGAATACGTGACACCTACTATGGATGCCGGATAGAGACACATTGCCTATTGTTGTTGATAGCATCTGTTGAACAAATTAATTTAGTTTTGTTTAGATTAAACTACAGGAAGAATAATATAAAATTAAATGAGGGTTTCAAAGGTTCAATCAACTGGCCGTCAAGCATCTTAAACTACACTTGCTTCACTCCAACTGCTGCACTTAGTGACGTCAATTAGCGCTTATCAAGCATGCTGAATTTATCGTTAGTAGTCGCGAGCAAAATAAGCTCAAAAGCAAAGATTAATTAGTATTCCAACTGAATACAATGTTTCATTATTAGTTTGCTACATTTTGATCTAACGAAAAGTTTATGTAGACACTAATCTACTAACAAGTGTACTTAAATAAATACTCAGTGACATGTCGTTTAACGACATACGACGCAAATCTATAGAAAAATATGTTCTTTCTGATCAAATATAATAGTTTTATCCACCTGGTACACCCATCCCTTCCAAGGTATTTCTACTGATAGGGATAAGAGAGAAAAAACCCACTAAGATCTACCGGTTTTGGTGGAAACTCTAAGTTCACTTATCCCTAATATAAAAATTAATTTAATTTAAATACATATTATAATTCAATATGGTATTTGTTACCATTATTATCTATATTTTTTACTTGTGCCAATAATAATTGTCACAACATTAGTATTTTATTAAAAAAAACTATATCAACAATCTTAATTCTTCAAACAATCTTAATCTTGCTTGATGTTTCTCTGTTTGTTTTTTCTTCCTATTTGTTTTCACTTGTATTAATCTCTTTTTGGCAATAAACTCATTATCATTTAAACTCAAACTCAAACTCATTTATCATTTAATTGTTTTTGAAAGGATTTTTATTTATAATGTACCAATAATGTGAGCTTTGATCAAGGATAGGTATCTTATTTCTAAGAAAGCATAAGGTTGCGTTTTACTCAACAAATTCACCTATAGTAGAAAACACTATACAAATATTTACAATACAATGGGTGGAAAAGCGAATCTCCAGGCTAGACTCAAGACAAAATACTTAATTATATTGTTATATAAACAAATTTTTTTGCTGGTTTATAAATACCTCGGAAGAAAATTTGAGTTGATATCCAACCACAAATATAATTTAAAATGAATGTTTACACACAAAGGCTTGTTTCGGACTAGGCAACTGATATTTCACCTCCGCTTAACCCCCAGCGACAGCTCGCACATGCGCAGTAGAAGGGAGGGCGTTGAAAATCACTAATTTTCTTGTATCTCCTTCCCTCTACAGAAAACCCCGTAACAAACGCTAGAAAACTACATTGTTTAATAACTATTCCCGACACAAATTTAGAACAAAAGTAACCAATTAGACGCCATCTTCTTGACGTGCTTACTTAGGATTTATTATTTCAGATTTTTAGGTGTAGACAAAATAGTCGAACAAACATGAAGAATTTGAATTCCTGCATCGCGCAGGCGAAGTTTTCCAGAGACTTGGTCGTATGCGAGTTCGTTTTCTATACTTTCAGGGGGTCCGTAGTTACTACGTAAGCCGGCGCTGGCTGGGAGCCGGTCTAAATCCCAGCCAATCTTGAGTTGATTGAGCAGTTAATAATTTAATAACCTTCATGAATAATGTCAGGTTGGAAAAAGAGAGTCTTACTCAACCCACACGTTAGTAACTAATTCGACCTTCTTTTGTTATTTTATTTCAAATTCTAACAATTTACTTTGAAATACTCTCGAATTGTAATCGCTTGTGGAACACACTCACGTCTTTATTGTAATCGCTTGTGGAACACACTCACGTCTTTATTTTTGTCAACGAAAATCAATATAAGTACTTAGTATAAAACAAAGTTGTTTTCCGCCGTCTGTCCTTCTGTAACGCTTAATCTTTTAAACTATGCTACAGATTAAATGCAGTTTTCATCAATAGATAGAATGATTCAAGAGGGAGGTTTATACGTATAGTTGAAATATGACGATAAATGTTCAAGATGTCTTCCTGCTGTCTGTACCCTGAGATCTTTTAAACTACGCAACGGATTTGAATGCAGTTTTCACCATCAGTTCATTATTTTACACGGAAGGCTTGTATATATAATACGTGCATACGAAAACTGAAAGTAGGGAGGGGGAAGGCGGCGAGCAAAGTGAGCCACCATCCTCCGAAGCGGAATGAAGGTCGACTGTGCGAAAACTACATTTTTCACTTATTATTTTTAATTACACCCGTGCAAAGCCAGGGCGGATCTCTAGTGTATTTTCATATTGTTAAGTTCAACATCATCATCATCAGCCTATATTCGTCCACTGCTGGACGTAGGCCTCTCCTAGTGAACGCCACTGAGGCTGATATTCGGCTCTTCTCATCCAGTTCTTGCCAGCCATTTTTCGCAAGTCGTCACTCCATCTGGCAGGCGGGCGCCCTGCACTACGTTTTTCTACTCGTGGTCTCCACTTAAGAACTCATTTACCCCAGCGGTTGTCGGTTTTTCGAGATATGTGACCAGCCCATTGCCATTTCAGCTTGCTAATTCTCTGAGCTCAGATTGGTTTACTTTGGTTCTCCGTCGGATTACCTCATTGCGGATTTTTTCCTTTAGAGAAACTCAGAGCATGGCTCTCTCCATAGCTCGCTGAGTGCAGCGAGCTATGGAGAGCCATGAACTTATGAACTTATGGACCACTCTCACCGTGAGTGTCTACGTTTCGGCTCCGTAGGTCATGACTGGTAGGACGCACGTAATAAAGCCTTGCGTCTTGAGACAATGTGGTATTGACGAAGAGAAGACTTGACGAAGTTCACTAAATGCCACTGAATTTTCCTATCGGCTTCCTTCTCAAAGTTTTTTCTACCTAATTGCACAGTTTGCCTGAAGTAGACACATTGCTGAACACCTTCAAGAGTTGCACCATTAATACCAACAGGACTCGGGGTAATAAGGTCGTTGAATATAACCTTGGTTTTATCTATGTTCATTCCGAGACCAACACTTCTGGAGGAGTCAGCTAGGTCAGTCAGCATTCGTTCAAGAGCCTGCGGTGACTCTGCCTTATGGACGATGTCATCAGCAAATCGTAGGTGTGAAATGTACTCGCGATTAACGTTTATGCCCGTTCCTTTCCAATCTAGCGTCTAGAACATATCTTCTAGGGCATTACTGAACAATTTCGGGGATATAACATCCCTCTGCCTCATTTCCTTGCGCAGCTGGATATTCTTAGTCTGCTGGTTTTGTACTTGAACGGACATAGTCGCGGCGTCATACAAGCATCTCATCACCTCGATGTAACGCCAGTCGACCTGAAATCGCTGCAGAGACTCGAGAAAAGACCAAGTTTCGATGGAGTCAAAGGCTTTCTCATAGTCCACAAAAGCAAGACACAGGGGCTGGTTATCCTCTTCGTTCTTTTGTATAACCTTCCGTACTGTGTGGATGTGGTCTATGATCCCGTAAACCCCCCGAAACTCAGCGTGCTCAGGAGGTTGAAATTCATCAAGTCTTCTCGCTAGACGATTCAAGACTACCCTCTAAAACTGCTTGTCTGAACCACGTCAGAAGCGAGATGGGCCTGTAGTTTTAAAGGATTATTTTATCTCCTTTTTTGTAAAATAATACTACCATGCTTCTGTTCCACGCCCGTATAGTTCTCCCATCGTTCAGAGCAGAGCTGAATAACTTCTGGAACTCCCGAAGTCCAGGTTTTCCTGCTGCTTTTAAGAACCCTGATGTACATTCATCTTCTCCTGGGGGTTTTTCCAATATTAAGCTGTTTGAGGACTATCTCGATCTCATCTAGGCTGAACTCCGGCAGATCATCAGTATAGTGGCGTGTTAGAGTGGCTCTGGAATCCTCCGTGCTGGGTTCGGGTCGTGGAGTATGCGAGTCGTATAGTCAGTCATAGAAGTCCTCTATCTCGACAAGAATCTTTGGCTTTGAGGTGACGGTATCGCGGGATGATGTTTTCAGCTTCGTCAGATGGGGTTCTTTCAATTGCTGGGCAAAAACTTTTGACCCCCGATTTTGCTCGATAGCGTGTGTAATATTGCGTGCGTTGGAGCATCGGAGGTCTCGTCACACCAGTTTGGTGATGTTACGATTGAGGGCCCGCTTCTCTAATGAATTGGCCTGCACATCATCTCGTCTCTCATTCATAAACCGAAGAGTCTCTGCCGAGAGTTTGGACTTCGTACCAGTACGCTGCTACCGACAGAACGTGAACCCTTCCTCCCTTAGGATATTCACCACTCGTTCTAGGACCTTGTCGACGTCCTTTGTGGTTTCCAAAGCAGCAAATCGATTTTCCAGATGAATTTAGAATTGTTCTGATCCCACTATGGTTTGGAGCTGGTTAGGTTAGATGGGTTCTTTCAAGCTCAAAATTGATATTCAAAAAGCCTTGTAGTAGTCGGTGATCACTACCGATATTTAACCTATTGATCACGGAGACCTCTCTGAATATTAAAGCCTTTTATCCATCATGATAAAGCCTATCTCGTTTTTTGTTACTTTATCAGGGCTTTGCCACGTCCACTTTCTTTGGGGTTGTTAAGAGTTAATTAAGAAGAACCCTTCATTCTCCAAGAAGTTGACATTTGCCCTCTGTGACTCATGTTTCCTTAACCGTGTGGACCAAGTCTCAATTCACTGCCACTCTAGATTCCCACCTTGGCGTTAAATTCCCTCATGACAACTATGTCTTTGTGGTGTTATGAAGAGCTGAAGAGATGTCTTGATTTTTCTCTTCTACTTCGTCATCCGAGTGTCTCAACGTCAGTGCGTAAACCTGTACGACCTTCAGGCTATACCAGTCAACAAGTACATATGAGGACACACTGGAAATCTCAACAACGTTGTCAGCGAGGACTTTATTCACGAGGAACCCTACGCCATCTTGAGATAGCTGGTCACACTCCCGGTAATACATAAAGTGGATTCTAGAGTTATGGTATTCTGACCCTCTCTTTGAACTTCACACAACGTTCGTCCGGTGTACGTTGCTAAAGTCAGTAAGTGCGTGGTGCCCTGACATAACTCGGAGATTCTACGCATCCTCCGACCTGCCGTAACTAAAAACTCGGAAAGCAAAGTGTCAATCAATTTGTTGTCATTTATAGTGTCTTAGGCTATTTTTCCAGTCGGGTAAAAAATAGCCTATGACACTCTATAAATGAAGACAAATCGACTGACACCTCGTTTGTCGAAATTCGAACCAATAAGTGCGACGCTATGGTGGAACATCCACATAACCACATACATAGATTTATACATACATACATACATACATACATACATAGACTGTTAAACTCATTACCCTTCCCTTGCTTTGCTGTAGTCGGGTAAAAATACATCCAATGACATTGCCTTAATTGTAACATGACAATCTTTGATCACTTACTACTACAGTACAACGATTAAAATAATGACATTTGGTGAAATGTCTCGCGCAGGCTAAATTACGAGCGCAAGCGATAGTTAACGACAAGAGTACCAGCTTATTTGTCGAATAGGTACTCACATTCACCATCGGTTTCATTTAGATATTTTAAAAATAATTAACGATTTTAAAATTAAGTATAACTTCAGTACGCATCAATGCAAGGGAAATTTCCTTTTCAAATCCAAAGCATACCTAGTTTACCAAATTTTATTGAATTGATCTATTTTTAATAATTTATGTTTTTCTCTTAGTCCATGAGATGTTAAGTTTTTACTTGCTAACGTGCTTTTATTTCGCCCATTTACAATAAATACTTTGATTTTGACTGTTACATATTTTTGTACCTCAGATGTAAAAAAGCGAAAGTATTAATAAATCACTAAAAACGTATAAAATGTTGCTTTTTTAGCAAGTGCCAACCTCCTTCACTAGGAAAGGTTGAAGAAGGCTTGGAAGATAACGACATAGCTCTCAAAACTAAGAGTTGAAGTAGCAATGGGCAGGCCACAGAGCACCTAGAACCTATAACCATCGAAATGAATGGTGAATGGTGTGTCTGGTGAATGTCGCGGGAGCTTCTAGATGCAAAAAGCTAGCAAATATTGTAACGTAACGTTTTAGAGGAGATGAGGAAGAGGAGAGAAGGATCTCTCTTAAATGAGAATGGAGGTATCTACGTGTTATGCCGTTTTGTGACGTAACGTTCAGGTAGATAGGATTTTATACCTCTTCACGTTATATTATGACGTAACGCATGGAGGTAAAATCAAAGGTTATCTAGAGTGAGATAGGAGGTCTCACCTCTTTGCTCTACGCCGTGATATAATGCTTAGAGGAAAGAACAAGAAGCTTATAATGTGTAGGTATAAGCTTCTTGGGAAAGATCTATAGCCATAGAAGAACGTTTGTAACATATTTGTAACCCTCCAAGGACCGTAGCGGTAAGGTGTTACCTTACAATTTGTAAGATCATGAATTACACTTACGTCCGGTTTAAAGTCCTTGGTCTATGTATGACTAGTGGGCCATAGAGGTAAGGTTACAGTTTGCAAGATTGGGAATTACCTTAGTTATGATGTCTTATTGTTCTAAATCTGTGGCTTGTTACTCTGGGAGCATAACCGTAAAATGATGGATGGGGAATTATGCTTTTACTTTCTGGCATAAACCCCCATAAGCATGAGACTTTAGTCTTGCTATGGTACGTTACGATCAAAAATTAAAGAATATATAATACGCATACCAATATACTATTATTCCTTGATGTTAAGGATCTGGAATAGCGATAAAGCACGAGGGCTTTCTTAAGATATTTTGTGGGTCTGTCCCGAGATATTGAAGGGTAGTAGAATTACCTCAAGATATGTTATATAGAATATCTAGAGGGAATCCGGAGGATTTTTCTAGATTATCCCTCGAGGTATTCTGTAAACATTGATCAGAGGCAATCTTGAGGACTTATAGATGATCGAGGCAATCTAAAGATTTCCTCAAGGCAGTATCAATATTGTCTAAAGGAATTTGGTAGAAGTCTATTCCTATTACCTAAAGGGCTAGATAAGAAATTGAGGCTCTAAAGTTTCCCTAAAATTTTATTAGTCTGAGGAGCTACCTATTACCAATACCAAAGTTCCTAAATTTATTTATATCGAAGAGGTGATTCTTTATAGATATAGTTAAAAAAAAATAGTCATTCAAGTGATCTTCGTCAGGAGCAAACGTCTGGAGTTGTTCAAGGTGGTCTTACAGCAGCCCGAAGCCAGGAGTGGATGACGGCAGCTCGTAAACAGCTGGTCGCTGCTGTCGGAAGACATGACTCCACACTTTATTTATTACACATGGGCTCAGAAGGAAATCTACCAATGAGAAGTTTAAAATATTATATGAGTTTAGGAGATATGTGAGAACTGATGAAAAAATGTTGGAACGTCTTTATAAAGTTATAGCGTTCAACGCCCATGATGTTCATACATTACGGTAAGCGATTTAACATGAATATAAAATTTCAAAGGCAAGATAAATATTCACATTATTAGCTTCCCGATATTAAGAAATGCCCTATTTTTTTAATTGCATTTCATGAAGTGTTTGGTGCACCCTTTCACCAAACAATTGGGCATTATGTCACAATAACAACCGCGGCCGCCCTCCGTCACTGTCACAGACTGACTAGCTCACTTTGGTGTTATGGCAGTGTCCGCACTGTCTTTACGAAGTCTGTTATAGGCCATTTTAACATGAATTATAAAGAATTATTCCTGAAATAACTATTTATACTATCTCACAATCAAACTTTTACAAAATCATAATATAGTATTTACTTAAATGATATTGTTGACAGAGGTGAAGGGGAGGGGGATGTAACATCCCCCTGTCATACTCCTCTGAGCAACGGGATAGGCGCAGTACTCCAGTCCTGTACTCGGACTGATATCATAGCAGCGTCATACAGACATCTCATTACTTCGATTATCGCCAATCCACTTGGCATCACTGCAAGAAATCCAGAACAGACCAGGTCTCGATTGAGTCAAAGGCTTTTTCGTAGCCCACAAACACTAAGCACAGTAGCCGATTATACTAGTTATAGTTTTGTGTTTAGGTTTTTCTAATGTGTACTACGAGTATGTTCTACTTGTCAAGCCCTTTCATATGACACCCAAATTGAGGGAATGAAAAAAAAAGTGATCCGCCACTTTGTGGTGGCGTCCATCTTAGATTTAAAATTTTCATGGTATATTGTATCTTCTAGTTAAGCTTTTTCATTTAATACCCATACTGATGGGATTGAATTTTTTATTATCCACCATTATATGATGGTGGCCATCTTGAGTTTACAATGATACTGAATGGTACTGAATATACACAATTGTATTGTCATCAGAACTATAGGTGTGTACCAAATTTCAGATCAATTGGTCAACGGGAAGAGGGTAAAATTTAAATAACTAGATTTGTCCAAACAAACAAAAACAACAGCAACAAACAGAGAAAGCTAAATAAAACCGTTAATAAAAAGCTTTCGCTAATCGCTTGTTTTCATCGCTTGGTCCGTACGAGATATAAGCCGAATAAATATAATTTATAAATTAACGCGCGCCCACGTAGTCGAGTCCAAATTGTTCGCTTATGTCGAACAAATATTTGTTTTGAAAGTAAGAGAGTCCATTCTGTCACAATATTTGTTAAGCACAAATATGCAAATTCTATAGACTTGTAGTTTTATTGTAATATGCAAGTGCAGTGATCTTTGGTCTACTTTTTAGCAAATAATGAAGCGATTCTTGCTGTTGCTTAGCTATTTTGTTTTTCCTAACACATCGTTTCCACGGCTGTCAGTTATGTACCTTTTTCCAAGCGTAAAACATGTAAGGTTGCTGAAGTGGTAACCATTGACGTTTTCCTTAAAGAGCCCGAAATTTCACAGTGTTGTAAATAAAGATTCATTCTTAATTAAATATTACATACAAAACATTAACAGAATGAAACCTCTAAAGAAAACCCAAAACATCCGACCTTTTAAATCGCAAGAGAAAGTCCAGGTTAAATAAATATGTACGAAGTCCGTTCCGTTGTCGAAATATATCGCCAAAGGTCTGTCATTCCTCTACCCACAATGTAACCAAATACAAAAATAAATTGGACCATATATTTTGTAAACTGGGTTATGTACACAGTTTTTTGTGCGGATACATTTATACTGTGACAGTTTATAAGGGCAAAATGCAGAGGTCAAAATCGTGAACTACTTGATTCCATGTAGCGATATTTCTGCATTTAATTCGAACTTTACATTTTTAGATTTTGCATTTTGAGTGTATTCTGTTGGGGATAAAACCTTTATTTTAAGAGACCGTTCTTGGATTGTGGACATGACAGCCGAAATGCATTTTATCTTGCTTTTAGGTGTGAATGTGGTCATCACGATAAAGTTAGTAGGTATGTATTGATATAAAATTGGCACTTTTAAAAGCTTTTTTCTTTAAATGGTCACATTTGGTGTATTTTCAGATGAAAATTGAAACCATATTTTGATACAGATAACGTTGTGTAAAGTACAATGACATACATAATCCTGTTAACACAATAATGGAAAGAAAATATAGGTTTGTTTGTTTGTTTATATTTATAGACAAAAATATAGATACTATACTAATGAAATAAGGTCGTCTGTCTGAAGCAAACGCTACGTCTGCATAGCCAGTAGATATACCATGTGCTAGATATACCATATTCTAATGCACGCTACGGACCAATCTTCGGCTCTTCTCATGTTATAGCTGCAAGCTTCTTACTTTGCGCAGTTGTCGCTCTATCTAACAGGAGGGCTTCCTACATTACGTTTGCCTACACAATATGGTCTTCGCTCCAGAAATAGCTTACCCTATCGTTTGCTATTCTATCAGTGTTTTATCTAAATCATTTCGGCAAGTATTGGATTTATACAATTTAACTCCACTAAGCCCATTCCATCATTGGAAGACTATGGTTCGGCAATGCACCACTATTTATGGTGGATTTTTAATCTATACCCATAGATTTAATCCTACTAATATTATAAATGCGAAAGCGAGTTTGTTTATATTGTTACGCTTTCACTCGTTAACTACTCAGACGAAAATTTTGAAATTTTGCAACATTGTCAGGGTTTCAGAAAAGGACATAGGGTACATTTCATCCGGTTAATTTTGTATGGGAATTGCCACTTCGAAGTCAAAGTGATTGGTGTGAAGGAGTAGAAAATACACACATAGGTACATACAAACTTTCGCCTTTATAATATTAGTGTCTGAGGGAGCCTATGTTTAAAAGTCGTTTTCCGGCTGAGATGATGATAGTGAATTAAACAATATAAAACCTTGTAAAATATCTTCAAACAATACACCTTTGTTTGTAGGCTTACAAAAAAAAACAATTAGAAATAAGTATCGTCTCAAAACCACCACCACACATTTATGGTGGATTTTTAACCTATACCCATAGATTTAATCCTACTAATATTATAAAATAAATAAATAATAAAATAAATAAATATATTCGGGACATTTCCACACCAATTATCTAGCCCCAAACTAGGATACCCTGTGCTATGGGCACTAGGTAACGGATAAACATACATAGATAAGAATATAACATCACCTTGCAGGATTCGAACCCGCGACCGTACGATTTCGTATCTAGGATCTCTAGCCACGAGACCAACCAGTCGTCAAATTCTAAAGTGGGTTTATTTGTTTGTTTGTTACGCTTTCACTTCTTAACTACTGAACCAAATAATTATGAAATTTTGCACGCACTTTATCAAGGGTACAGAAAAGAACATAGGGGTATATTTCATCATGATTCATGAAAAAAATAAACGAAAATATCAGAAATGTTAATTTTGTATGGAAATTGCCACTTCAGGTATCAAAGTGACAGGTGTCAAACTGACAGGTATCAAAGTGAAAGGTGGCAATGTGACAGGTGTAAAAGTACCGGGTGCCAAAGTGACAGGTGTCAAAGTGAAAGGTGTCAAAGTTACAGGTGTCAAAGTTACAGATGTCATAGTTACAAGGTATCAAAGTGAAAGGTGTTAACGCGATAAACTGTAGTACACGAGGACGAAGTCACGGGAAAAATTAAAAACTAAATCTTTTCGTGAGTATAGGATAGGAGTATCACGAATCTTTTTGCTTCGAAATTTATTAAACGTAAGGAGTGGAACCTCTTGCCGGTATCTTTGTTTGCTGATAATGTGGGGATCCTCAAGTTACGAGTAAGATACCTTTAGTTTAAGAAGCAGCCCTATCAACACTAATTGATTGTAGGAAATCAATCTTTATCGTTTAATAATCAATTATACCATTCTTTCCCTTCTGAAATCTACACTTACTCGTATCAACTACATTGAATAATGCCTCGACACCTACCTCCCAATTCACCTAGAATTAACTTTAATATCAAGGATCCAACTTAATTGAATACGCCTTAAAAACAACGAAGAAAAAGATGTATGCGCATTTTTGATGAGTAAAAATACTTAAACGTTATTAATTTAAAAGTTAAATTTTGTACAGAAAAAAAAGAATTCTGATATTTTTATGAAGATCGGGAAATAGTTGACTGGCATGTTGTGTCCTTTAGAAGGGCAGATAAAGGATGTCAATTGTAATTTTGCTGGATGGTTCGTAAATCATAATCATATTTTTCATAATACAACTGAGTATAACGATGAGCAGGTCGTCAGTATGATGGTTAACGACATACCTGCTCATTATGATTGCAGTGCCACCCAGAACTTCAGCTTGCTGTATCCCGCACGGCACTTGCACTATTCGTCAAATTGAACGTAAACAACATGTATTAAAAAGTGCCTCATGTGGAGAAATACGTATAGTAGTTATTAATATTCATATATTAAATAATTAATTATGTAAATATTTCAATTTATATCTCGCTATGGAATACATATTGATTAAAGTAATTTGTCATTTCACAGATTTAAAGTTAAAATGTTAATTAAACTAACTGTGGAAATCACATTATAATATTATGTACAAATATCGGCAATTTAAACATAAGTGTTTTCCCACTGACGATAGCGGGCAAAGCCCGCTACTACTATTAAATGGGAGTCGTCACAATAATTGTACTTAACACTAATCGAGTAATTATTTTTTTCAGAAGTAATGTAGCACCGAAATGGGAAAGGATCGGCTGTGAACCAAATTTTGTAAGAAAACTTGTGTCGCCTTTGCATATTCGCACGGTATATTATCCTAACATGAATTAGTTCATACAAAAGCATACTATGTTTCAGATGTTTGGCCGTGCCCCGTCCATGGCACGGCCCGGCCTCTGCACGGTGTAACGTCAGCCTAGTATGGTACCAATAAATCAACTGTCGCAAAGTTTACAAAGACAACTAAATTTGTTCGTGTGCGCGTCGGAGAATCGCGCTGTCTATTTTAACAAATACATCAATCAGATTTTTATGCAACGTTGTTTTTGGAACTCTGTTAAATTACAAGAAATACCTTTTAACTTGTTTATATCGTAGAGTTAAAATAACAGGCTTGAGATAAATCAGTGTGTTCATTGCGGTTGTCGAAATGTAGGGCAGTATCATGCATCATCAACAACACTACATTTAACGACACACCCGATGTAAGCTCCGAAAAATCAATTAGCCCACGGAAACTTTCTCGAAACCGACCATTCATCTTCATGCCTTTTTCATCGACGGTTTCCGCAAAAAGTCATTTTATTGTTGATTTTCGACAACGTGGTGGTTGAAATTAATCGATTCGGTATCGATTGTAAGTGATAGATTGATATATTTTTTGCATCATTGTCTGATCTATGGGATGAACCTTTGGGGCTAACCAAAGATTTTGAATTAAACTTACTGTTAAGACTGACACGATTCTTATATAAATGTACTAGCTGCGCCCCGCACCTTCGCCCGCGTGCTAACTTTGCCACCCCGTCAACCATTTATGAATATAATTTCAAAAACCGTTCCTTATCACACCCCTAGTGTTGAAACCTGTCACTTTGACACCTGTCAGTCTGACATGGCGCGACGACTAATTCACTCTTAACGTCAGAATAAATAATAGAAGTCATTGGTGGCGGGGCCGAATCAAGCCGATGCACATTTCTGTAACTATAGACCTTCTGGTTACGGAATCTGAGAACTAAAGTGATACCTACACGTCGCTGTTTACAAGGAAACGGCTCGTTTGTCCATAAATCATTAAGTTTTAAACCTATTCTCCTTCATTGTAAAAGCTCGGGGCGTTTATTAAAACTCCCAATGACAAGTCGTTTATGTGATGGGTTGTTAATAAAATGAGTGGCATTTACATGAAAGATAAAACACTTAGATAAAATCAGAAGTCCTCAAGACGATTTTTATGACGATGATGAATTATTATTACGATGCAAGTCAACATGTTAACGCGGTACCGTTTAGTGGCGCCACTCTAACCGCGTTTTATGTATGCGTGATGTAAATAGTGCTGTTAATTAAATGTCTTAAGACCTGTTGTATGTTTAGATTTTTATCTCTCCGTAATCAAGACAAAAATGTGATAAAAATAAACATTCGATAAATTTTCTTATCAAAAATTACGTTCTTTTCAGTAATATATTCATTTTTCTACTCAAGGGCTTAAGGGCTTATTTTTAAAATAAATCACACAGCAAGAAAATATAGTTTACTATCCACTGTCAAGACAAAATTTACCTTAAATTATTAGCCTGCCAATAAAATAAAATAAAATAACTTTAGAGACTTACGTCATTTAGTTCCGAGCTAAATTGTGTGTTCAAACAGCGCTCGTGATATTGAACCTTGTTACGCGTAGTTGCGTAGTTGGGTGGCAGATTATAGAGGGGAGTAGAAAAATGTATAAATGGAGCCTGGTAGATAATTAGGATAGCAGTTAATCAAAGCTAAGCCAGGAACCATGGAGCGTTGAGCTTAGTAAAATCCAAAGTAGAATCACTGTGATATAAAATCTGCCTATAAGATCGTAGCAATTCATTTTTATTCGACTACGGTGAAGCAAAAGAAGGGTAATGAGTTTAACAGTCTATGTATGTATGTATGTATGTATGTATGTATGTATGTATGTATGTATGTATGTATGTATGTATGTATGTATGTATGTGGATGTTCCACCATAGTGTTACCCCTATTGGTCCAATATTGACTAGCGAGCTATCAATTGATTCGTTTTCAAATATAGTGTCATAGACTTATTTTTTACCCAACTACGGTGATGTAAAGGAAGGGTTACTTATGTGTTCAAACTAAAAACTTGGTCATGACAAGCGGGTATCAATCAACTCGTCGTCATCGCAAGTGTCATAGGCCTATTTTTTACCTGCCCGTTGTCGGGTTTTAGTTTTTGAACTTCTTGTTCGTAGATACGCAGATAGATTTTTAAAATGAATCTTGTCCAAATAAGATATCGACGTGTATACTAGCTTATGCCCGCGACTTTGTCCGCACGGATTACAGTTTATCGCGATAAAACGTATCATATGTCTTTCCCCAGGGTTCAAATATATCCATAATAACTTTCATCAAGATCGGTTTAGCCGTTTAGTCGTAAAAAGGTAAGAGATTTAACTCTGTTGGCACATGAAAAGGAAGTTTCCTTTTCAAACTCAAAATATACTTATTTTATCTATTTTTTTATTGATTTGATCTTTTTATAATATTTTATGTATTTCTCCTTGTTCATGAGATGTTAATTTTGACTTGTGAAAGTGCTATTATTTTTGCCTATTGACAATAAAATACATTGACTTTGTGTCATGTACGAATTATTTTTCGATAAAGAGTCAGATCAACACACAAAACCCTATCAATTTCAATATAGCCGGCAATTTCGACGGGTTGTCGCTAGTCATGTTATCGTGGACGATCTGTAGGTAATATGTTGTGGACGCTGTCTACAAGTATTGACTACCGATTTCGTTTTCCTGTTGAGATCATGCAATCCATAAAAAACAATGGCATAATTTATAGATGCCGTTGAGAGATCAGTTCAGATCTGTCTGTCTCCTGATCTTGCAATACTGTTGTTGGCTTATTTATTATATTAACCATGATAATATGTCACTGGTATTTTATTTTCTGACTTTTTTATACATCAACAATGTAATAATTTTGAAATGTGCAGAATCTTCATAATTGACAGTAGTGGCCGAGTGCGACACCGGGTTCGATTCTCAGCCCTGCCAGCCCCGCTTTAACGTGCCCGTCCACCCGACCAATGACTTCTCCATCGCTCCGTGCTTCGCAGGGCACGACCGCACGAGTTGGCCCCAGTTGCTAATAATTTTATTCATATTAGTCGTTAAGGCACTTCAGAGACCCATGGGTGGCCTGATAAACTCTGTCATCAGAGGCCAGCACTAATTTACCTATTCGACGTAAATAGAAATGATAAGTTGTCTATCTCACATATTATGTAAGTATGTACTTATAGCAAAATGTTTTATGTTCAAACTTTAATTTTTGTCCATGGAGAGTTACTAAGAAGTGCAGTGCTGTTTATATGAACTGAAAGATTTTGTGAAACATTTAGTTTTATTATTATACACTATAGTGGGGTATATACCTACTGAAAATCAGCCCAGCCACGCTTAACAATTTGTACAATTGATTCTTTGTATTATCATTAAACTATTATAATTGTTTCGTCCGAACAATCTTTCTAGTGCCCGCCTGAAACTTTATTAAAGTGTAAAACCGTACAGCGGAAAAACTTCAAAGGTCTCAATGCACACCTACAAATGCACCGAGCTGTCAATATTTCACAACAAGCGGACGACATAAAGTTGGTCGGATCGTGCGCGGAATGAGACATTTGAGTCATCTTTTAATTTGTCCACCTATTTGCCGCGTCGCCTTTGGTGTTCTGTTATGTGATGCTAGTTGTGGCTATGTCGTAGCCATAGCATAGAATTGATAACTTCATGATGTGATCGATAATTTAGTTCTATTTTATTTAGAAATGGTTCTATTTCATGAAATTCGCAGCTAAAACTGACCATATTGTTGAAACATCAAAGTTTAATGATCTTTCAATCCACGTTTGGCCTTATCATTTTACTAGCTGTGCCAGCGGCTTTGCCCGCGTGGTCATTTCATTTAAAAGTAGCCCATACGTGTTATTCCTTTACCAACATTACCTATAAGTTACAACTTAGAAGTTACAAAGTTAGAACATCGCATTTTATTTTAAATCAACTTTACACAAGGAGGAGGTTATATTTTCGACTATATGTATGTTTTTTTTTATGTATGTTCACCGATTTCTCCACCTTTGTATAAGAATTCGATCAGTATCTCTTTTTTTAGTTATTAGTTAATCCATTTGAAATTGTTTTTTGTACCATGGTGTACAGCACTTGTTAATGTTAAAACTTGACGTTATAAAATGTACGAAGAGGGTGACTGTCTTTTTGACGGGAAGAACAATGGAATTTGGGATAACATGGTTGTACATTTAAAACTTTTAATGTTTTCTAATATTTAAATTTAAATTCTGGCTATTATTATAAGTATAAAATGATTTGCCGATATGGAAAGAAATGTCAATTCCAAAAATGCACAGCACTCAGTGCTATAAATAGCTATTGCGTATTTCTAAAAAATATTACGTTGTCAATAGGAAACGTGAGCTTTCTCTCAGTGTTAAACATCTTTCCAACTAACTACACAATGACATCCATAGATTTTTTATTTTGATTCATAGCTCTAAAAGTTACGAATTCACTAACATACATCATTAACATTCTCAGTGGATGTGAAGATTGTGAAGCCAATTTCCAATCGCTAATACCCTACTTTTTCGTCCCTTTCATCCGTCGGCTTCGTTTGCTACCTCATTAATTAGGGATCTGTCTGTCCTACTAGAATGGTCTACAGCTCGATTCCTGTAGAAAAAAGTCACAAGTATGAGGCGGGTCTTTTCTCGGGCAATTAGATATAATGGCCAAGTAATTAATAATGTTAATTAAATATCGTGTCGGTATTGGCGTACAAGGGAAAAAGAGGTGTATTTGGAATAATAAAATGCGGGTTTGGAATTCTTTCTCTCTTACAAAATTGGTGCTATTACATAAGCAGATTAGATTCTAGGATTACCTAGTTGAATCAGGTTTGTTTATCGAAAGCGCAGATCATTTTCACATCCCTTACTATGCATGTATGTTTGTTTAGGTGGAATCCTACGTGCGCTTGAGCTGAGTTAGAACTACTTCATCTTACGAGCATCTTACGGAGTTGAATTTTTACATGTCAGTTTAGATGACAATGTATTTTTATGGCAAGCATGACCTGAATCGACTTCCAGAATTAGCTCCAGGTAAAGTAACTCCGGTTGATAGCCGGTTTTATGTTTCACTATGACATGGTTGCTGCACTCAGGGTTGGGCCCTGACTAGGGAACTCCTCAACGGTTAACATCACAGACACGAAATGTTGTATAGCATTTAATTGTGATAGCCCGTTCTAAGTACCTATCATGCTAAAAGCTTAAATTATTAAATGTTTTTATCTACACTCATAACGTAAAATCCGGATTTTGAACCAAAAAATAGTGGCATAATTACACAATTAAAAAAAAGTAGTTTATGATACAACTGTGCTACACTCTAAGCGGTACTAATCGCGCGAGCCATAGGCGAGCGCGATTAGGAAGCCGAGTCTGTAGGTACAATGCACACTCGTTTCATTCGACGTTTTTCAACACACTTGAGAGGAAATAAATAATAGTTTAAATAAACTAAAAAACACGCTTTATATAAAAAACCAAACTAAAAAATAGAAAATAAATTTTAATAGTGTAAATAAGAAAAAAAGTTTTATTTAAAAAAAAGCGTGGGTTGCTTCTCATATCTGTCAATGAAATATTTATAACTATTGACTCATGCACCCCACGATTTTTTTTAAAAAACTTTTCTTTCTTATTTACACTATTAAAATTTATTTCTATTTTTTAGTTTGGTTTTCTATATAAAGCGTGTTTTTTAGTTTTTTTAAACTATTATTTATTTTCTACTTATTTTTTTTTTTTTTTTCGAATTATTATCGGTCTTTGACAGGTGTACAAAATTTGAATGAAATCTGACCGTTTAAAATGGGTCAAAATGGCGTCCAAAGGAGTCGGTTACAAACATATAAACATACAAGTGAAGCTAATACAAAGCGTATAATAAATAATAGTATTAAAAAAACTAATAAATACGCTTTATATAGAAAACCAAACTAAAAAATAGAAAATAAATTGTAATAGTGTAAATAAGAAAAAAAAGTTTTATTTCAAAAAAATCGTGGGGCGCATGGGTCAATAGTTATAAATATTTCATTGACAGATATGAGAAGAAGGATTATCATTTAGATAATATCTTAAAAAGCACGCCACGCTTTTTTAAATTTTTTTTTTCTTATTTACACTATTAAAATTTATTTTCTATTTTTAGTTTGGGTTTCTATATAAAGCGTGTTTTTTAGTTTTTTTAAACTATTATTTATTTTCTAATTTTTAGTACTTTGTTTGTTGTTTTTTTTCGAATTATTGCATTGTCATCGGTCTTTGACAGGTGTGCAAAATTTGAATGAAATCTGACCGTTTAAAGTGGGTCAAAATAGCGTCCAAAGGAGTCGGTTACAAACATACAAACATACAAGTGAAGCTAATAAATATAAAGCGTATAAAAAGCAGACTTGTATTGTTATTAACTTTTAATTATTGAAACAATTAGAGAAAGTACAATTATCAAAATGATACCAAATAGTTTTTATAGGCATTTTTACCTTTAGATTTTGGTGGCAACAGGCTATCACTCGCATTTCGTGCCTCGGGATCAAATCTATGTATTGCTCTTCTTCCCTACGCAAAGACGACATTGTTGATAATAATTAGCCACACAACGAAAACGCGATACTTTCCATAAAACTAATATATATGGAAAGTGTCGCGCTAGCGATGCGTGCGTATGTGTAAATAAAGTCACTGACAGAACTGCTAAACACCTTATGTAATAAAATACAAAATAATTTTTTGAATACGCAAGTTATATGTAGTGAAATATATATAATTAGATGAAATTATTATAATTTTGATCATTGATATAATTATCATATGTAATCTAAAATAGTATATTTATTACCCGACTACAGCAAAGCAAGGAAAAGGTAATGAGCTTAACAGTCTATATATGTATGTATTTATGTACCAATGTATCTATGTATGTGGGTGTGTGGATGTTCCACCATAGCGTCGCCCCTATTGGCACGATTTTGTCAAACAAGGTGTCAATCGATCTGTCTTCATGTATAGAGTGTCATAGGCTATTTTTTATTACTCGATTACGACAAGGCAAAGGATGAGTTATGTGTTCAACCTAAAACTTGATCCGACTTTGACAAGCAAGGTATCAATCATTTGTCTTCATCGCAAGAGTGTCAAAGGCTATTTTTTACCTGAACGTAGTCGGGTTTTAGTTTATGAACTTATGTTTTGTTTACAAAAATATTCATTGATTTTAGACATAAAAACTCTTAGAGAAGAATTGAAAAAAAAAGTAAAATATAAAACACCTAGTGTGGTAATGTAAAGTAAAAAACGTATAGTAAACGTAAACGTAAAGTGTATAGTAAACTGAATTGTGAATTTAAATGTGTTGCCGTAAGAGTCACTTTACAAGCAAGTGTGTTGAAAATTATATTATGACACTGATTTTTTGAGCTAAATAATTATTTAATCTGTTAATTTTACATTATAATATTGTTCCTATCTCTGATTCTCTCCATACTAAGATTATCTGGAAGAGATCGCTCTTTAGAGATAAGACCACCAATTGTACTCATTAATTTATAATTTATATCCTTATTTGTATTATTTTTTGGTGTGCAATAAAGTGTATTTGTATTGTATTGTTATGGCCCCGACCAACGATGGCTTTGGCTAAAATAACACAATAAAACAGTGGCCGTTTTGTCTTATATTTTCAAGTGTGATTTATGTGTTTATATTAAATGTAAAAGATTTTTGGTTTAAAAAAAGATGGATAGTTGTGATACAGATGAAGATATTTGACACCACCAAATATCCTCGATGTGGCAACAATAATAACCAAGATATACTCCAAAATAAGTCTTGGAAAGCATACTATAAAGCCTATTAGGAATCTATGGAGTGGAAAATGGAAAATAAAGTCATTTTCAGAAAACGTGATGCTTGTCTATTTTCAGTGCCTAAAAGACAAGTTTAGGGATTCTTCGTTAAAGGTGAATACTCAAATATTTGAATAAATAAATGTAAAGTTAAGTAGGAAGGTATCTTTGCTAATCACTTTTGTTTTATTTAATAATAGATATTGCATGATTTGCAGTTGGTTCGCAATATGATGATGACGACTTTTTAGGTTGTAAAACATCAAACGCCATGCAAATGTTTATCCAATATGCATCTTCATATCACGGAAGCGACCATTTCATAGCTATCTCATAGATTCCAAAGTAAAACCAACTATGGTAATGAATGACCACACCACCTTAGAACAATCAAACGCCTCGACGACCGACGACCAAACAGAATTAATGCGTGGTCGCTGCTAACGATTACCTCAAACAACTTCAGTAATCATATCAAATGTACGGCTACTTAAGTAGTTCGGGTGCTATGTTCTAAAATATTATACAAACACGATAGGTAGGGAGATGAGGCTAAAATAAATTACTTTTTAAATTTGAATTTATTTCTGTGACCCAAATACGGATAACGAACGAACATAAATTAATTTTTAATATGGGGGTCACATTTGGAAACAAAAAAGTAGATTAAAAATAAAAGATTGCTATCTTCGTTGTGTTAATATAACAAATGAAGGGCTTCTAGTTATGGGTCTCAATTTATTTATTAATTTTTGAGATAGGTACATATTTTTTTGAAGTTATTGATGTAAATTGATGAAAATTGACCATTCCTACCTTTATCTCAGAAACTAACAAGGCTACTAAGCATAACATTATGAAAAAAATAAGATATTTTTTCTTTACTTGTAGATTACAGAAAAACCCAAGTCTATTTTTTATTATTGGTTTTAAAATAGCACGGTAAATCTCTCAATATTGTTGAGATAATTAAATTAATCGTATGGAACCCTCTCTACGCGAGTTCATCTCGCACTTTTATTTAGATCAATAGTCACTGGTGCTAAAAATAGTTAAGCAAAAAAGACGGGACACACGGGATTTCCACGTGCACGCGCGTGAAGGTTACGTGTGGGTTAACTCTCTACCGTTAAATAATATAAATATTTGCTCAAGATAATACTTTCATGGTAAAATTGGTGGCGTAGTTATTCAATATTATTTCAGCAGCTAAACTATTAAGTACAGAGTTCATTCCTACTTAGTATGGTACGAGAAACGGACGTAGTCATTTTTTATTACCCAACTATGGCGAAGCAAGGGAAGGGTAATGAACAACACTATCCCGACTAAGGTAAGGCAAAGGAAGGGTTATCTGTTCAAACTAAAAACTTGATCCAATTTTGACAAGCTTGGTGTCAATCGATTCGTATTCATCACAAGAGTGTCATAGACTATTTTTTACCCAACCCTAGTTAGGTTTTAGTATTTGAACTAGTTTTACGACAAATACATCCTAGGTGTACTTAAGAGTTATCATGTTCGACGTATCATTCAGTAATCAGATTCGTCCACGCCTCCCAGCCTATTTTGTCGGAATGTAATTTATGTTGACACTACGACATGTTTACGATGTTTTTGTGACGACCACACACGACGAGTGTCGAATAGTGGAAGGGGTTAAGACCTGTGTCCACTGCGTGGTACTTGTAAAGGTTAGGAGAGAAGAGAAAATGTGAGATCGACATGTGATACTAATAGGTGAGATTCAATGTGCAGGAAAAAACAACTATACGTTGCCTATTTAATGGCTTGGCTTTAGCGAGGATTTTAACCTATCGACAAACAATCTAAATGTTTATAACAGCAATTAATTGTGATATTACCAATGCAGACCACACACATTTGTTTACTTTTGACCACATCGATAACACAAGATGAGATAGTAGCAAGCTATAGCAAGTATAGCTTAGGTGGTGGTGCTGGTGGTGGTGGTGGTGGTGGTGCTGGTGGTGGTGCTGGTGGTGGTGCTGCTGCTGGTGCTGCTGCTACTACTACTACTTACTACTTACTATGATTGCTACTTGATTGGTACTTGTACTATGATTTATTCTCTGGTATAGTGAAAATTTCAAACGGCTACCTATTAAAATGACAACGATTTACGATAAAAAATGACAAACAGACGGACGGCGTCTTTAGCTTAGTTTGGATGGCTTGGACCCTTGTGCAAAGAATAAAAAAAAATGTCCTTGTTCTTCTTCTTGTCAATAGCTGATTATGATACTTTCTTACTATTCGCTAAAGAATTTTTGAACTTTTCTATCAAGTTTTACTACTTTTAGGATTCCGTACCTTAAAAGGAAGAAAGGAACCCGATAGGATCACTTCGTTGTCCATCTGTCTCTCTATCTGTCAAGACCCTCTTTCTCGGGAACGCGTGTAGGTATCAAGTTGAAATTATTATCAAATAATCAAGTCTCAAATGCCTTACAGCTGTGAAAAAATAAAACTTCTAAGTCAACACAATCAAAAGATATGGCCGTTTTGTGCTTCATACTTTGACACTCGCGAGGAACTCAGAACTTATAGGGTATTTCCTGTTGTCCTAGAATCATGAAAATTAGCCAGAAGCAATTTCTTATAGCAAAAGGAAAAATCCGAAAACCGTGAATTTGTAGTTACATCAAATATTTTTTTGCGATTGTAAACTTATTTGCCGATGTCTGGGGACAACAGTTTTCCAAAGTTCGTCCCTCAATCTAGTTTATACCATCTACATAGGAGAGAGGTGGCATGAAAGGGACACTTTTTCTTATGAGGTTCTAGTAAATAGATGAAACAAAATTTTGAACAGGTTGGGGTAGAATTGTTAACCTATTTTATAACACTATCGAAATAAAATGCAATAATAACCATTTATTTATTCCTCATTATATTTTTTTGCACCTTTAGAAAAGGTGTATTTTGTCCCTTTCATAAATATCACACACAAAATAAAAACATAACACTGAAATCTTCATTTGTAATCAAAAGTTTAATGACCTTCTATTCTCATGTCTATCAGTATCTAACCTATAGTAAACAATTGTACACAGATTACAGAGAGACAACTTATAGTATTTGACAAAACGTTTCTCCTTATTAAAAAAAATAAAACTTTTGAACTCTCCTACAAACACACGTACGACACCGCTATCTTTGAATTGACTGAAACGTGAAGGTAGGTGCAAATAGATGTGCATTTGGGTTGCAACACAACAAAATTAGTGTTGTTCTGATATGACTTTTATTTAGCCGGTAATATGAATTGTCCCTTTCAATACGTGTCCCTTTCATGCCACCTCTCCCCTACCTACAAGTTTATACGGAACCCTCGGTGCGTGAGTTCGACTCGCACTAGGCTGGTTTACAAAAATCTAAGAAATGTTTTCTCAATCCAGATGCACATATGAAACGTTGGCTAATTAAATAGTTTTGTACCAAAACCTGGCAACCACTAACGCTTCATCAGTGTAATCACTGGGCCAAGTTAATATCTAGTCTGGTACAATGAGCCTGGCATGAGGGGCAACAGACGTTCGGCCTTCAATTCAGGGCTACAGTAAATGTATAGACCATAAAAAAAAAAAACTTAAATGTATATGAAATATATACTAGTACTCAGGAATATTCACCAAATTATATAACCCCCGACCCCCCACTCCCATTATGGCTAAGAAGCATCTCGATCACATTAGTTTATCAGTTTTCAAACATATATAAAACCGCATCAAAATCGCTCCATTCGTTTGGGAGCTACGGTCCTTAATCCTATTCACAAATTATATTATTCAGAACCATCTCGTTTACATAAAAAATCTTTCAAACATAAAAAACCGCTTCAAAATCGGTTCATTCCTGTGGGATTTGGGAGCTACGATCCCCCCCCCCCCCCCGTCTCCTTCTCACCCAATATAACTAAGAACCATCTCGATCACATTAGCTTTGTAACAGAAAAAAACGCATCAAAATCGGTCCATTCGTTTGGGAGCTACGATACCACAGACAGACACACATACACAGTGACACAGTGACACAGTGATTACACACTCAAAACTTATGACACTCGTCTCTTGTAACTTTTAAACTTTCGCGATTCGAACACATAGTTATATATTTAAACGGGCCTTAATCGCGCTGAAAACTTAATATTTATTTACCTCGACGTTGCGATCAAGTTGCATTGATCGTGGTCACGAGAAGACTGAAGAAGCGAGTATCAGCGTCGAGAAGGGTGAGCGTTGTCTCCAACTACCAGCATTTTGTTTTGTAAAAAAACAGAATTGTCACAACACACGACACTAACGACATCTGCAGATTTCTTCTAACATAAACCGCGACGCATAACCGCGGGAGGGGTTTAGATACGCTTTTAAGGGAGGGGTTTAGATACGCTTTTAAGGGAGGGGTTTAGATACGCTTTTAAGGGAGGGGTTTAGATACGCTTTTAAGTAGCCCAGATCAACCCTAACCTGGCCACCTGTCCGGTGAGCAGGCTCGGTAATGGCTACGGAAAGGAGCGCAGGTCGTGTAGACATCCGCAGCAAGTCTGATTTGTTACCTTCACGTGGTGCCGCCCTGTTCTTGATCTGGTCCCTTAAGGAACAGATGTAACTAAAACAACAGACGCAATTCTAGACTTCCTAGTCCACCTAATTCCATTTAATCCTTATTTCCTACCTTATCTCCTTTCCAATCTTCCCTTGTGGCAGCCCGTGGCCAGCGTGTTGATGGAGAGGAAGCCGTCGCTTGTTTCTCGGGATGACTTCTTCGCCATCAATGTGCGAAAGACGGTAGGGAATGTAGTGTGGGCTACTACTTCCTCCATCACTGTACGCCCACTAATATCACCTTAGTTCCACAGAGCTATTCGTATATAAATAATTTAAAAAAATGGAGTACAATAAGATTGAGAACGTTGTGCCATGCGACCCGGCTAGCGCCCGGCGCCCTCTGGTATCCGGGCTGGACGGTGTGAAGTTGGTGACCGAAGGCGACGGCGGGGTGGAGTCCCAGGCCTCGCTGGCCGCGACTACTACTGGACCGATGACGACTACGGGATCTGGACCAGCGCAGAAGACGGTCCCAGGACACGGAGCGCGCTTCAACACGCGCAAGAGGTGGCAGCAGAAGCGGCTGCGCGAGCGCGAGGCAGCCATGTCATCTGGCGCTGTGCTGGATGGAGGTAACGGGCGAGGTAGCGGAAAGCCCATAAGGCCCAACGTTGCCTCGCCAAATAAAAATCAAGACGGCGGTAAAAACCGCCGAAAAAATATAAAAGAGCGTATGAGACGGGAGGAGGAGCGCGTAAACGCCTTTTACAGTCAGGAGCGGGAAGGCGTGCTACAGCTGCCCGGCGTATCGGCACTTGCGCCAGCCGTGGTGGCATGTTTGGCTCGCGTTGATCCAAACGGCGCGACTGTCGTAAACGAGGGAGAGAGTCCTTGTTCGACAGCAACCCTTCCGTATGCGACCGCCCCTGCAAGGGAGAGCGGGTCGCGCGGAGGGGAGGAGTCACACGTCGGGTCCATCGCCGCCTCCGTAATGGAGCGCGGGCGTCAGCCGGTGTCGACGAATGCTGGAGGACAGGGCTCGGTACCGAGTGAGCGGCAGAAGTGCCCAGATACGGCAAAGGCCGAAAACAAACAATACCTCGCAAAGAGGAAACAAAATAATGCCGAATTTGAGGTGGCGAAGGTTTCGGCAGGGCCGTGCACGGTGCCTCCCCCGATTAGGCCCCAACTGGCGACCGACCTGTCAAAGGGTAAAGGTGTAGGGAAGGGTCGAAAGGAGAGTGAGGGCACCGGTGTCGGTACTGAAGGAGCAACCGCCGCCGAAGAGGATGGGCATAATAGAGGACAGGGAGAGGATGCCATTCGAGGCGCGAAGCGGCAGCGTAGCTCCGACCAGGTGTCGCCCACTGGCTGCATAGCAGCGGATAAGAAGCTGCGCTTGGAAGGAGGGACCGCTGCGGCTGTTGCAAAATCGAATGCGCAGAATCGCAGACCTGTGGTAGAGAAGGGCGAGGGTGGTCCGTCCTCGTACGCCGACGCGGCCAAAACTTACTGCATGGTAGTTTTGGACAAAGGAGGCGCTCAGATGGACGAGCACCGGGCGACCGTTTTACGTAAGACTCTGGACGATATCCAATGGGAACAATACGTGAGTAATCGCGGTAAGCCTAGGGAAGAGAAGCGAAGGCTGCCCGCGTTTACACAGTTACCAAGATTGACTCGCGGTGGTCTCAGAATGTGCCCCCTGGATGGCTATTCACTTGCCTGGCTATCTTCCACGGTTGAGCAGCTGCCTGGCCTGTGGGAAGGGTCGGAAGGGTACAGAGTCATCCCGGAGAGCGAGTTGCCTAGGTACCATACCGGCATCATATATGTCCCGGACTTCGGCAAAGAAAAAGAAGACCTCGTCAAATGGTATTTCGTCCTGAGAGACTATTTGGCTGAGCAAAATGAGTTCAGGGGCCTGGACATGACACTTTGGCCCATCTTTAAACATTTGGTGCGCCAGAGAGGCCAATGTTACAACCATGTCCTGGTGATGGGAATCCCGCCGGAGGACATAGAAAAGCTAAAACGCATAGACTTTCGCCTGCACTACACGTCAGCGACGGTCTACGTCAAGATAAAGGGATTTAAATCGAGGGGTGCGGGGGTTATGGCGGTGTCGGGGGAGTTGGAGGTCGTTGACTCCGCAGTGTGCGGTCCGAGCGAGCCTGTGACACCCATGGACGTCAACCCAGTGCACCTTGATAACACGGATTGGACGAAGGAGGAGATGGACCGTCTGTTGGAAGTGGGCGATGACGGCGTGGAGGATATTGCAGGGGACATTACGGGCCTCAATATCTTCTCGCTGGCGTCGTCCATGGACGCGGACCGGGCTGGACCCTCCTCCGTCGAAACCGTAATCGAGTAAGGTGGGCGGGTCTTTCAGACCACCCGTACTAAACACATAGTAGTAAGTAGTTAGGAATACAAAAATGGATGGACTAAAAAATAAAAACTGTAATCGCAAGTCCTCAAAAAAAACCGCCACCGAGGTTGGTAATAATCATAGGCTACGTAGTAATAATAATATAATAATCAAAATTAAAATTAACATCATACAAGCCAACATCCAACACAGCGTCACAGGTTTCGCTGCCCTGCGTAGAACCCTGGAAGAGCAACCAAACACAATAGCGCTGGTCCAGGAACCCTATTTAACTCGTACAAAGGTGGGTGGTTTCAACGCCCTTCGGGGCACTGTCTTTGCTCCCCCCGTGCAAAGCAAAACACGGACTTTTATATATGTACCAAATCCTTTTAAAGCGTCGTTGGTGACACATTTGTGCACCGACGACCTTACGGTAGTAAAACTGGAGACAGGTCTGCTGGGGAAACTCAGCACTATCATTTTAGCATCGGCGTATATGGACATTACGGCCGAGGTGCCTCCTCCGGCACTTGAAGAGTTAATGCATTTTTGCATGCTGAACAACATGGAATGTGTGATAGGTTGCGATTCAAACGCCCATTGCACGGTATGGGGATGTCCAGACTCAAACGAAAGAGGAAGGGATTTACTGGACTTCAGTCTAAGACACAACCTCAACATACTAAATCGAGGCTCAGAGCCAACGTTTGTGACGTCTTGGGCCAAGACAATAGTAGATATTACAATAGCCACCAGCGAAATTGCCGAGACAATCAGCGACTGGCGAGTGGCGACGGATGAGATCTCTTGTGCAGATCTCAGAAGAATCAGGTTCAGATTGGATGTGGGAGAGCAAGAACCTCGGACCTACAGAAATCCAAAGAAGACTGACAAGACTCTATTCGGAGAAACTCTTGATAGGAGTTTGTCAGAAGCACCACAAGTAGAAGCAATTAAAGAGCTTATACCACAGGAGATAGAAGACACCATACAGTGTGTAGTAAGCATTCTGAAAGGAAGCTACGAACGATCATGTCCTTTAAAAACGGAAACCAGCAAAATATTGCTTAAAAAAGATAGATGGTGGAACAAGGAACTCAGTAAACTGAGGAAGAAAACGAGACACCATTTCAACAGAGCCATGAACACCGACCTGGAGGTAGATTGGCAAGAGTACAGGAAAACTCGACACCGACTCAAAGTAGAGATAAGCAAAAGTTGGAACAGTTCGTGGAAAAAATACAGTAGCTCAATCGAATCGGAGAGCGAGACCGCAAGATTGCGAAAACTGGTTTCCAATGATACAAAGGTAAGACTTGGTACTCTAAAGAAACCAGATGGTACATATACCACATCAGATCAGGAGCAATTTGAACTCCTACTTAAAACCCATTTCCCAGACTGTATACTAGACAATGAAGTCGTTTGGGAAACTCCGACATCAAGTGAACCTTCAAGAAGTGACTGGAACTTTGCAAATTCAATCGTCACGGAAGAAGCACTTCTGTGGGCGGTTAGCACCTTCCAACCATTCAAAGCCGCGGGGCTTGACGGGATCTTTCCAGCTCTCCTGCATTGGAGTCTAATGAAGATCAAGTCTCATCTTGCTGCTATTTTTAGATCATGCCTTGCCTGGAAGTACATACCAAAGGCTTGGCGGGAAGTTAAAGTAGTATTTTTGCCTAAACCAGGCAAATCAGATTACACAAATCCAAAGTCGTTTAGGCCAATAAGCCTTAGCTCGTTTCTCCTAAAAACACTAGAGAGACTATGCGACAAATACATTCGCAGTGGGCCACTGGTTGACAAACCAGTACACAAAAATCAACACGCCTATCAATCAGGTAAATCTACAGAAACGGCCCTCCACCAGGTGGTTCACAAGATAGAATCCGCACTGGAAAGCAAGCAATCTTGCCTTGTAACCTTTATCGATATAGAGGGAGCGTTTGATAAAACAACGTTCCCCAGTATTGAAGGTGGGCTGAGGAATCAAGGCGTGGACGAAAGAGTGAATAAATGGGTCACAACAATGCTGTCTAATAGAGCAGCTAGCATAGAGACTGCCAAATCATCGCGATGTGTGGTCACGAGAGGCTGTCCGCAGGGAGGCGTATTATCTCCGCTGCTATGGGTAGTAGTGGCGAACGAAATTCTCGAACTATTAAACAGGGATGATATAGTAACCATAGGATATGCAGACGATCTGGCTATCATGGTCCCCGGACTTTTCGAAGCAACCCTATGCGAAAAAATGCAGAAGGCGCTTCGGGAGGTCGAGAGATGGTGTGAACGCCACACTCTATCTGTAAATCCACAAAAAACTGAGATGGTTTTATTCACTCGAAAGATGAAAACAGCTAATGTACGACTTCCTACACTGTTTGGAACAAAACTTTCACTCAGCAAGGAAGTGAAATATCTTGGCATATGGCTGGATAGTAAGATGTTGTGGGCGAAACAACTAGACCATATAACCACAAAGGCAATAAATATTTTATGGCAATGCACCCGAGCAGTGGGTAAGGACTGGGGTCTGAAACCTAAACTGTGTCGTTGGTTGTATACTGTGATACTACGACCGGTCCTCACATATGGATGCGTAGTGTGGTGGCCGAGAACAAATCTGGTGACTACAATCACCAAACTACAGCAAGTCCAAAGATTGGCATGCTCTCTAATCAGCGGCTGTACGAAATCAACTCCATCAGCCGCTTTAGACATTATTCTGGGTCTGACCCCGCTGCATTTACATATCCAGCAGGAGGCGATGGCTTCAGCACTAAGGATCAAATCTACAAATCAGTGGAAAGGCACCGGGCCCGTTACGAACCACTCAAAAGTATTAGACAAAGCAACGAGAATAATCCCAGAAGCATGTCAGGGAACGGACAAGGTAGCTAGCATATACCTAGATAAAAAGATGTATGAGCTGGTTACGGAAGACAATGCTTCAGAGGATCTCTCGTGTTCACATAACATTTACAATATTTTCACCGATGGTGCTAAAAACAAGACGGGGGTTGGTTGTGGTTTTTACTCTCCGGAGCTAGGAATCGCACAATCGGAAGCCCTTAACAAAACCACATCAGTATTTCAGGCAGAAGCTATGGGACTACTGTTGGCGGCAAGAGCAATATCTACGCTTGATGTACCTTCACCTAGTACAAATAGTGACTGTGAACTCCTTACTTTCATCACAGATAGTTCAGCCATCATCTATGCACTAAGGAAACCTATAACTAGGTCGAGGGTAGTTTCAGAATGTCATGAGACCCTACAAAACTTGTCTGAAAGGTATAAAATTAAAGTCAAGTGGACGAAAAGCCACGGCTCATGTCCAGGAAATACCAAGGCAGACATGCTTGCCAAGGAAGGAGCTAAGAAACATATCGGAAAAGATACGGTAAAGCTCTGTAAACCCACCGCAATGGAGGTGAGAAACCTACTTGTTCAATACACAGAGAGAGAGCATCAAAATTGGTGGAACAAGGAAACGGATTGCAGAAATGCAAAAGTTATGTTTCCATCCCGTAACAGGAAAATTACCAACAATCTGCTAAGGCTGACTAGGCAAGACCTTCGTTTCATGGTAGGTCTCATCACGGGTCATTGCAACCTAAATTACCACCTGCACAAAACTGGAGCTACAGACAGTCCTCTGTGCCGTGGATGTATGCAGGAGGAGGAGACTGTGGAGCATGTGCTTTTGCATTGTGCAGCCACGGAAGAGATAAGACAAAAATCTGGTCTTTTACAGGGTAAAGTGTATTCACAGGCCCAACGAAATTCAAACTCCAATAATAGTAAATTAACACCATCTACAGCGACATCACTGGAACAGCTGTGCCAGCGACCTAAAGCCGTGCTCCGGTATATAAAGGAGCTTGGGTGGCTTGGGTAGAGGCTGGCAGGGGGAAATGCACAATACACCCCAAGCGGGACGTCAGTGCAGGCCTTATCGCCCCCATCTCGAATAAGAATAAGAATAAGAACCGCGACGCGAACACTTGCATAACACGGGATTCCAGGAAGCAGCCAACTTGAAACCATCCCCTCGGTTGAAATTGGGATACTTTTTAATTTTAACCGCTTCACGTACAATCCTGGAGTACCTTCTAGTAGTGACGTTCCGTGGAGAGGATCTTCGGGACATGGAGTTCTATCCAGTGGTCATGGAGTTCTATCCAGTGTACCCGTCTCTTGGTAAGGGGTTGAAAAAAACTTAGCTGGTGTTGAACAAGCTACTCTTCAGCCACTCTTAGGCTCTCTAGAATTGCTGCCAGATATCTTCCAGGCGGGCTTTGCGTCAGAATTTTCTGCCAGATTTTCAATCTTTCCCAGGCCGCCGCTTGCACAAAAACGGCTTATTATCACTACTAGGAGTAGCACACATGCTAGACTGCACTCCTAAAAGTACACAAGTTGGAGGAATGAAACCTACCCAAATCCAGTCTAATGATATACTAACTGGCGACATTCGGTCGTTATAATCTAGAATTGTGACGATGAGCCTTGTTTATGTGCGAGAAACCACTTAACCGAGTCAAACGATAATCAGTGGTGATTGTCTAGCCTTGATTCGCATTGATTTGGTTGCAACATTGTTATTAAGCACCAAGAAGGGGTTTTAAGTAGTCTGGGTTACCTATTACCCTGTTTTCCCAAGAATGTTATATGTTTCGTCCGTAATTTTCTTAGGTCTGATTTTATTCGCAATACTCTTCAATGTAAACCAGCTGCGGTGAAGTCCAGGAAAATGTATGATATTACGTGTCGTGCTTCGTTTTATTAATACGATTATAATACGAAGCACGACGAGATAAGATAAGACAACCAACTTCTAATGGAATATTTAAAAAGTACTGTTTTTTTTTATGAAACCTTCCTTTATGACCACTCTAGACCATAAATAAAGAACCAACTACTTTACTTAGTTTTATTTTATAGTTCGCTAGATAACAACAAGATTACCTCAGCAACTAAACAGACAAAATCACAGACTAGATTTATAGTTTTGAATAATTAAACGAACGAACGCGAAGCGTCTCCGTTTCAGCTTGGGCATAAATGCTTTCGTATGTCCCGATGTCCGGCTGTTCTCCTCTACAAGTTGTATTTATCAACTAAAAACACGTATATCATCACGTGAAATTTTGTGAGCAAGTTCGATAATTAGGTATATGGTTTCTTAATGTCATAGTTAATTTTTAATTTTTTATGTTCTCGGTTAACATTTATTCAGTTTTAAGCAAATACAGACTCGCAAGGTCTACAGTTCACAGAGCGGATCCAGGGGGGGGGGGGGGGGGGTCATGACCCCATGAGCCCCTTACCCTGGGGTTATTTCAACCAAAGGTTTTTAGTTCTATTTGTTATTTTCATTTGTTTTGTAATCATGTTCATTTGTTCTCTGATAGAAATATCTCAAAATTTCCGGGCTCGCTGCGCTCGCACCTGTTTAATAATAACCTGTTTTAAACACAGACAGTAACACTGATACTATAAATAGCTCCTCATTTTTGCGCTACACGCGTTCCTTTGTTCCGTTATTGCCTGTTGAATGAAGGAATTAAGGCCCATCATGTTTTCCTTCAGTTTGTAACAAATATTTCAAGAAATAACTTCAAATTATCGCGCTAGGTTCGCACCTTGTTATTGTTGACTGCGTTCATATATCTATATCTACTCAATGGATCCATAGTATTTTTTTCTTCTTTTGTACACACGGTCACAAATAGTTCAATATATTTGCGCTAGCTTTTCTCGCGCCTTTGTGATATTACCTATTTTCGCACGCCGAGGAATTCCATTAAATTCAAATTTTTACTCATTCGTAAAATGTGTCACAAATAGCTGTTTTTTTTGCGCTCCCTGCGCTCGCACTTTTGTCATAATATTACATGTTTTGCACAGATAGAAGATCGATTATAAACGTTCAGTTTTTTGACATAACTGCACTAATAAGAGTACAAGTATCACAAAATTTTCGCGCTCGCTTCGCTCGCGCCTTCTTTATAACATAACTACATAACACAATAATAATAGTATACCTAGTAATAGGGCTCAACATTATAGGTAAAAATTGTGTTTGTTTGTATGAGATTATTATAACTAGCCTGATTGATTCACCATTCAAGGCTACACTGTTCCTGAGTGGCATAGGCTACGTGATTGATACCGCAGGGGACAGCTAGTAGTAGGCTGGATATAGGAACATAAGTGTACCCCCCCCCCCTGACTCGAAGGCTGGATCCGCCCTTGAGTGTATTAATGAGTATATTTGTTTATTATACACTTTTTTCCAAAAAAATACATCATAAAAAATCATCTTCGCATCTATCTTTAAAACTGGGTAGAATACAATCACCACATATCTTGTTCTCTCCGAAACGTGCTCAAAAATAAGAACGTTTCATAAGTTATGTGCTCTGAGCTGGTTTATTTATGATCAGTGGCTGTGTTACTTTGTTTAAAGTAGGGCTCTGTAGGGTTGATTCATGAGGCTGGAGGCCTGGATCTTTTTGAAAAAGAGGAATGAAAAATAATTTCAGGGAATCATAAATATTGGGGACTGGATTTTTATTAATTGTCTATGTGATCGTGACGCGTTGTTTTATTCTCGTTAAATGAATGAAACAAAAAAATAGTATTTCTTGTAAGCTGCGTCCCGCGGTTTTTACCGCGTGGTCATTTTTTGAGAGTAAAAAGTAATCCTAGGACTAAGTATCCTTAGTCTTTCCTCATAAAGTACACTATTATCTAATACAATTTCACGACAATCGGTTCTGCTATTTAGAGTAGTAGGAAGATAATATACAATTAATGTATTTTTTCATATAACTACCTTTTGCCAGCGACTTTGTCCGTGCGGACTATTAGTTTATCGCCATTAAAAGTATCCATAATAGGTTTGTCCATCCCCAAGGTTCAAATTTTATCAAGATTGGCTCAGCTGTAGACGTGAGAGTGTCATTGCAGTTTACAGTGTTTTATAATTATTACTCTAATCGCACTAATTACTGCCTGTTGGCCTAATCGTCTAATAAAAAGTTACGCTCATAGAAAAAACCCAACTGAGAATGGTTGGTAATCAACTTGAAACCGTTAGATATCCTCCATGGTCATTAGAAATGAAAAATGGTAAGAGAAACCAAATTCTTCTTCTTTTTTTTTTATTACGGACTAGGCAATCGTTTGACCACGATCTCACCTGATGGAAAGCGATGATGTGGTCGAAGGTGTAGCACGCTTGCCTAGTAGATGCCTAGTACCTATTCACTCTTGACTTGAACACACCGGGGTTATAATTTAACGGAAACACTGACGAGGGCAGATGATGATTTTGAGGATGATTTTCATTTAATTATTCAACGATACCCACTTAACATATTTCGTCGAATTTAATATTTTTCTTTTTCAACGACAATATGGCGTTTGGTTGTCGCCATATTGAATTTTGATTACTAACATGTCTTGAGTAACACGTGCAAAATTAAGCCAAATCGATTGACGTAAGAATCATCAAAATCGGCCCACGCGTTTGGTCTATATAGTTCCACAAGGGAACTGATAAACACACATACATAGGCTGATTAATACTACCCTCCGTTCAGTCGGGTTGTTTTTGCAAGTTTTTGTTCGTTTTAACAGGTTTTAGTTTTGTTGTTTCAAACTCAAGTGAAATATATAAACACAACAGCAACTTTCCCAAAATGACACACCTAACTTCCTCATCAGCATTGGGAAACCCATGCAGATAGCGGGATCTGTAGACTTGGTAAAGCTCGTGCCACACCTGCGGGCCGTGCGGATCGAGCCTGCAGCAGTGCGGGTGCACGTGCGCGACCCGGGGGACATGTGCCGACGTGAGCCGCGACTGGGTGATGAGCAAACAAATCAGCGGGGTCATAAGCGGAGCGATTATGCGTGACATTGTTTTCTCTTGCTGTAGTGACCTCAATAATAAAACTCTTTTATTGGATAAAACAATTACGATGACACATTTCTAGGATCAAACATTTCTAGTTATCTCAGAAATGTGCTCAAAAATAAAAACAGATACCTAGTCATTAATTTTTCATTAAGACATAAAAACACAATCATTCATACTGGTTTAAAAAATCCAGTGTTTTGTTTATAAACCTTATTATGGTGTATAATATTTCTTACGATTTTTTTACTTTTCAGACTTACAATTCAGTTCTACTTACACAGCCGCGTTTCCTCTGCTCAGTTTTGATTTTCTTTCATAATAAAATGTATGACTAGAAATGTATTTTTTTAAATTTTGTTGGAATTTCTTCAGCAATATAAATCTGTAGAGTTAAAACAGTATCGTTTTAAGCCTCTACTCGCTAATTCTCTACCACTAAATCAAACCACAACGCGTGGTCACGTACCTCACCGGGAGCGTTACAAATCATACGTAAGACATCGCTGCGATGTGCACTGACAATGCCATTATGTTAACTCCTGGTTATGTACTAACTTGCGAAATATATGAACTTAAAGCCAAGTATATTACAAATCTAGAACTAACTCCCTCGGAAGTAAGCATAGTACACCGTTTTCCAAGCCAGGTTTAACAAGATTCCAAACCTACTTAGTTTGAAATAAGTTAAAACATCATTATTATCATCAGCAGCCTGTATCCGTACATTTCTGAACAAATTTCTCTCTCAAGGCGCGCCAGTGAGGCTGATCTTTAGCTCTTCTCATCACTTGACTGCCAGGCACTTTACGCAGATCGTCGTTCCTATCATCTAGACAGAGGGCGTACTACGTTTAAAACGTAGTACGTGTGTGTGTACGTAACGTTCTTTAAACTAAGTTTGCCAATTTGCGGTCTTACCCTTTAGAACTCTTCTCATCATCACATCTTCAGTTTGTCTACTGAACGTAGGCCTCTCCTAATGCACGCCACTGAGCTCGGTCTTCAGCTCTCTGCATCGAGCTTTTGCCGGCCACTTTTCGTAGGTCGTCCCTCCACCTGGCCACAGGGCGTCTTACACTACTCTTATAATCCCAATAATTTTCGATTCTACGAGAAATGTGACCCATTGCCACTCCGACTTGCTTACACTGTGCTGTTCTCGTTTACCTTAGTTCTCTGCTGGATCACCTCGTTTCAGATTCGATCCTATAAAGAAACCCCTATATACCTAGGTACTTCCATAGCTCGCTGACTGATTTTGAGGTTGTGGACCAATCTCACGTTTTACAATTTGAATTTAGTAACAAGACATAAGCTCAAAAACTAAAGCCCGACTACGGTCGGGTAAATATACCTGAAAACGAATCGATTCATACTTTTGCAAAATCGGTCCAATAAGGTGACGCTATGATGGAACATCTACATACCCACATACATACATACACTGTTAAATACATTACCCTTCGCTTAAGTAGGGTAAAAAGACCAGAAATGTGATCAGAATTGATAAAAAAGGATTACAATATAGCCGTTTGTATATTTAAATCATATACGGTATTGGTCAAGTGGGATTCTATGAAATAAATATGTATTTTACTCAATTGCATTTTAATGGCGCGTCGCTCCCAAAATAAAAGCACCATTCATCATTTATGTTAAAACAGTAATTAATATCGAAACTTCAATAATTATCATTATTTATATAAGATGTAACAGGTGATCTTGCAATGCAAGGAAAATGTCAGACTATAATGGTAAAAGATGAGTTTGTTAAGTAAGTAATAGACCGGTTATTGCTAGCTGTGAACGTGGTTTTGTATTAGAGACATTTTAGGTCTATATAAATCTAGGTAAGCGTAGTAATTGTACTTTACTTTATATTTCATTGTTATGATTTGGCGGAAAATCACAATAAAATCACAGAGTGCTATTTTACCACCTTTTACAAAGATTCCGTACCTCTGAAAGAAAAATGAAATTGTAAATCACTCGTGTGCATGTCTTCCGTCTGTCACAGCCAATTTACTCCAAATCTATTGGACCGATTAAATTGAAATGTTGTTAGGTACATATATTAATTTTTGGGACCCAAACACAAACGTGTAACGTAAATAAATGAATTTTGAATCTCATATTCACTTTTGAGGAGCCATCTAGATTATCCGTACAGTAACGTATCATTTGAAAGGGCTTGTCGTGAGGGTCTCATATATTACTTTTTACAGTATTAAAGAAAATAGATGAAAATTTACCATTCCCGCAAAGATTATCTCCGAAACTGCTAAGCCTAAAATGTTGAAAAAATTGATTACAGGAAAACCTATAAGAAAGCCACGGTCTTAAAATAACATGTTAAATCTCTCAATATTGTAAATAATTGACAGAGCGAGCGCGAAGCGCGAGTGAAGCGTCTCCGTTTCAGCTTGGGCAATAATGATGTCGTATATCCGACTGTTCTCCTGTACAGCTCGCATTTCTCAACCGATTCTCGTGAAATTTTGTGAGCAGGTTCAATAATTATTTAGATAGATAGATTAACTCTTTATTGACACCAAGAAAATAAAAGAATACAGACATAGGAAAATACTTAGATATATAGCTATAATGTTTTAGTTTATATATAGTTATATTTAGTTGATTTAATTTTTCATATTTTTTTAATATCAGAGATATACCTACCTCCCAATCTCATTTTCATATGTTCAACGTTGCGCCGAGCATCCTGTATATTGTGCTTATCAGGTATTCGGGTGTGTCACTACAAATATATAATAAGCCGTGTTTAAAACCATTTTAAGATGTTTATTTAATAAATACCTGCTACTTGATAAATAACTTTGTAGAAGAAACGCAATACCTGTCCATTTCAATCAAGCATACCATTAGTAATCGTTAACAAAAACTATACCAATCGTGGGCCACTCTCATTTCGTCACGTCAGGCGTTATATTGGATCAAGGAATTGCATTCCAATAATATCTGGACCGATGCTCGACAAATTGGTACTCAAATACTTGGCCACGCCTAGGACCTAGTTGCTGAAGCTACAAGTCCACAAATATACAAGTTTTTTAAATAAAAACGACATAATAGGTACACACAGTAAATGCTATCGGATAGGACAGAGAAGGCAGCAAGAAACCATGGTTTGTTTTATTACATAAAATGTTAAAGTTTGTTGTAGGTATCTAGGCTTAAACTAAACATATAGGAACTTTTCCCAATGTCCTGAAGAAGGTGAAATATAAAGGACAATCAAACCTTGGATTTTGGAAAAGTAATTCAATTGGTTAGCAGTTCGCATCTAAATCCACACCAATATATAACAGTAAAATGTCGTTTGTTTGATTGTTTGGGGAGCTTTCACGCGATTGGACGGATTTTGATGAAATATGGATTCGAAATAGCTTATACCCTGGGATAGAAAAAGGATACTTTTCATCTTCATCTTCATCAGCATTATCCTCAAACTTCACTATCAACGATGAATGGATTTTGATGAAATTTGTGATAACTTGTACCCCGGAATAACACATAGGATACTTTTCATCATTATCATCATCATCATCTCTCACGCCGCAGAACGCAGCTAGTACATTTCAAAGTGGAATCCAAACACTAAAAACTGATTGGCGGAATAGATCAAAGTTATAATTTCCATCTTACTTGTAAACTTGTGGACTTCCAAATAACACGACCCTGGACTACAAACTCTAGATACATGATTCAATCAGGCGCAAACATTATGGTGATAGTATGATATGAATGCAAACTATTGCGCCTTAAAGGGGTAACATATTAGCCGAGATGTAAAAAAACTAATCTATAAATAGGTGCGCTGCAGCTGGCACTTTTTAATGTTTTTTAAATTTTATTTAACTTCATGTTTTTCTTGTTTAACTTTTGAAATATAAGTCCTTTTTAATAACATCACAATAGATAACAAGACTTAAAAAAAACAATTACTATGCTATTGCTAACCTTAAACAAAGTAATACAAAAACTAGTCTAACAATCCGATACAAGTGGGCAATGTTCCCAAAATGCTGGCAGCATCCACGTTGTATGGCAATGCTTAATCTTTGTTTTTAAGAAGAACCCCCTTTGTTTTTAAGTTGAAAGGGGTTCTTCTTCAAAGGAAATTCATATTGTTTCAATCTATTTTCATAACATTAAATATATATATTTAAATCTATGAGTACATAACTGGCCTTCCCAAATAGAATAGTATTAGGTATCTAATATATCTATATATGTCCTGTAGAATGTCCTAAATAACCCAAGACGAAAATCCAACCAACTACCCTATCGTCCTGCGCTTCTAGCTAGCCTAATGTTACTCAGTTCATTTTTCCTTATATTTATTTCAGTCTGTCATTCGTCGGGCTTTTACCACCGCCAACAACTGTGCTGCTATTTTAGAACCTAACGGCCTCATACGCGACGATGGTAAAATACCTGACGGAATGACTCTTATTCCATGAAAGATGGGACGGCCTTTGGTATGGGACGCTACTTGTGTAGACACCCTTCCGTCTCATCTTCAAGGAACTCAATGTAAGGCTGGATTGGCGGCTGAATCAGCTGAGAGCCTCAAAAGGCGCAAATATAGTACCCTCGACAGCGGATATATATTTCAACCTTTTGGGGTAGAGACACTAGGGCCGTGGGGACCAGGAGCTCATCAAATATACAAAGATCTATCGGGGTGTCTGATCAAAGCCACACGTGACCAAAATGCTGGTCTTTACTTTGCCCAAAGACTAAGAAATATAAATTGATTGTAACTTATGTATAATAATTTTTCTATGGAAAAATTTGGGTCACGGATGAGATTGTAACTTGTTGAATAAAATCTTGTGTAATTTTATTTTTATTTTTAATCCGTACGTTCTTATTACTTTTGTATTTCTCAGTATTATTAAGTGCTCATATAAATTCAATACCTAGTAAGTACTATTATAGAAATAAATTATTATAAAAGTCTTTAATTTTAGCAACATTACTTATATGGACAAAGAATATAATTTAATTATTGTTGCAGTGAAAAAATCCCGAAAGGAAATTTTACAGGAACACTTTACTAATATAATATAAATGTTTAAAATGCCTGTTTATTATAAAACCGTCTCAAAAACATAACCAAATAACAAAAAAAAAAACAGAAAAACAAAGCTACCATTATCGTTTGTCTCATATTTAATTTTCCGAAACCGATTTCTTCTGAAGTAAGTAATCATAAAAGAATAATAATAATTAATTTCCAAAAACAAGCAAACAAAGTTGTACATTACAATAAAAATTTAAAGATTGAGTTTTCACAAAATAGGTATATTTATATCTACTACGGGTCCCAAGCTAGGCGAAACCTGCAGTGCAAGCATGGATCTTATCGATCGATAAATTTACCGACTTTTTTAAATTAAGTTTCCCGTTAATATTTGATAATACGAGTTCAGTAGCATGGAACGTACTTATCGACAACGACATAAATTCGATATATCATATTTAATATATAGATTTATATCAACAAAAGAAAGCATGAATCTTATTTTTGACAATTGTTGTCGATATAATGTCGGTAATTTTACCGAATTTATCGATTTTTATCGGGTTTCCAAAGTTCCAAAACTTTTTTTTTCTAAATTCCTTTTCGGATTATAAGCCAAAACGTGGAGGTGTCAGAACATTGTGAGGCAAGTTTCAGGGATGCCAATGATCCTTTCGATCTGGAAGAACAGCATTTTAAGATTATTTTTAGATTTATAAGGAAATTTCCCTCGCCCTCATTCAAGATGTTGAAGGCGTTTGACAAGGAGTCGATCTTATGGACTGCCTGCGCATGTTGTAGTATCTACTTTACATAATAATACCAAAATACTTAGTTACGTTTTTTCTATTTCCAGAAATTATCTTTTGTTGTGATTGTGTCTAATGCTCTAATTATTATGGTACCTAGTAGGTACTCAGTCTAAAAAACTACCTGTATAATCATTGTTGTAGGTTCTATCAGCTGTACGCTTTTTCACCGAGGGCAGTTGCACCAACGATGCATCGGCCAGGAATATAATATAGCACTAGGACAGCGCACTGTCAGACTTGTCGGGGAGGTGTCTCAAGCAATTGTGCAACGAGTTATGGCTAGTTATACTTTAGTAGTTATACTTAACACTGTTCAGTGCAAAAAACAGTGTTATAATTTATTTATTTTTCTTATTAGAGATGTGCCATGCGTAATGTATATCATTATGCCACCATTTTTACACGACTGCACAAAAAAAGGAGTGTTATGTTTTTAGCATTCATGTATGTTTGTATGTGAGTTTCTTTATTCCACCATAACTTTTAAGTGCCTAAACAGATTGATATGTATGTGGCATCGTTAGAATTCTTAAATTCCCCCTAAAATAGGCTTTTTCTTTTTGAAAAAAAAAAAACTATGTGGCACCATTTTTAAACTCGAAAAAAATCTTTTTTCTTCGATATTTACAATATGGGTGTCAAATTGAAGGTCTTGATAAGCCCATTCCAACAATATTGTTTTTTTTTGGCAAAAGCTGTTTTTTTTGGCAGAGCAGGCGTGTTTTTTTAGCTTTTAAGCTAGTTATTGAGTTCATAATCCGAAATTTTACTCAATGAGTGTAGATAAACCAGCTTTAAGAAATTGGATGAGGAGAGCTGAACACCGAGCTCAGTGGCGTGCATTAGGAGAGGCCTACAACCAGCAGTGGACAAGTATTGGCTGATGATGATTATGATTTATATTAGTATAGTTACTTAATATTGCCACACTACCGTCCCTTTTTTTATCAATTATTTTCTTTCCATCCTAAGGTTGTCTGGGAGAGATCGCTATGTGCGATTAGACCGCCCATTGTTACCTATTGTTTTCCTAATTAGTTTTTAACTGTATGTCAATAAAGTGTTATTGTATTGTATTCTAAATATATCAAAGATAATGCTTAATTTTGTACATAGCAGGGCTGCAACAGTTTCGAATAACAAACGGCGTGAGGATGAAGGTGATTTAAGAATCACTCGGTAAGACTCGACAAGACTTGTTAAGTCTTTCTGTTTGTTCATATCTTTATCGGCCTTTCCCATAAATAATACTATACATACAAATACGGCCTTTTATTCAACGGAAGGACAGATTTCTTTTAAAATTATGGTAGCAACAAAATAATATAATACTGTTAAATAATGAAGAGTACGTGTTAATTTTAATCCAGTTGTAATGGGCATAAAATATCGATTGACATTTTGGTCAGACAATTAAAAATAAGGCCGAAACGCTAAAGTAGGTACCATCAAGGCTTTAAATAAAATTATTGTCGAACACATAATGAAATCTGCCTGTTGCAATTTACTATATTCTTTATGAGTGACAAATATAATTATTGTTTCTTCCTTTTCACTAATAAATTGTGATTAATGGTTCTGGAGAACTATTTTGTTGTTGTTTGATTTACTGCCATTTTTTATAACTTGCTGATGCTTCTTCAATACTGCACATTACAATTAATAGAAATATACACTTTTTAACTTTTCCATTGCCAATACTTTGATTTTACAAAACTCCTCAAATTTATTCGTGTTAAATGTTTCTTCAACTATTATTTTTGTCTCTATTACTTTTCTTTTTTCTTTGATTTTACTTGCAATTTTTGTAAAGGGGCATAAAAATATAGGCATAGGTCAAATCTTGCAAGCTGAATTAGAACCACTTCCTCTTATCCTACGGAGTTGAATTTTTACATGCGGGTTTTGTTCCGACGACAATGCCTTTTAATGGTAAGCATAACCTGAATTTACATCCAGGATTAGCTCCAGATAAAGGATCTCTTCAACGGCCAAAGCACATACACGAAATTTTGTGTACGCATTTTATTATGATAGCAAGTTTTAAGTTTTACCATGACGTGGTTGCTGCACTCAGGGTTGAGTCCTGATTAGGGAACTCCTCAAAAGTTAACAGCACAGACATAAAATGTTGTATACGCATTTCGTTGTGATAGTCCGTCCTAAGTAGCACTATGACATGCCTACTGCATGAAAGCTTATGTTTTTCAATTAATTATCTACTGTTTGTGTATTTTACATAATATATATTATCCTTGATTAAAAATAAAATAAAATCTACCTACCGATTATTTCAGTTAACGGTAAAAAGTTAATAAAACAAGAAAAAATGATGGAAACAAATAAAGCCCAAGCGGCACAAGCCTGCGTAGTTCCCGCATATCTATTCCACGCATGTAGATCACTCACTGACTATAAATCAGCAGGCCTTATTGGGATTATACCCGAGTACTGCAAATAATATCATGTGTTGAGAAATGTGGAGCAAGAATATAAATTAAACAACTTTTATACGGATTTTCTTGCTTACGTGTTACATTATTTTAACGGTGGCAATTGATGGATAAAAAAAATATACTTTTTAGAGTAATTTCGGGGTGCAAGACAGGAGGCCTACTTCCTCCTGGTTGAACTCGTTCTTCTTGAGTGACGTTTCAATATATCGACAGCTCTTCTCAGAGCTCAATGATTGAAACTACGCCATGAATAAAGTAATCATTAGAAAAATATATAATTGTGACTTTTGTTGAAAGAAGTTTAAATGAATATGTTAGGTTTACTTTTTCTAAATGTGATCGTGACTTTCCTAGCACTTGGAGTGTTGTAAACACTACCTTTCTAGTATCCTGGTTAGGGGTGTAGAAACCATGACCTTTGTAGCTTCTTGGTTAGGGCTTCTTGGGTTGATGTGGCCATGATCTTCCTAGTGTGTTGGTTTCAAACCCATCTTTGGTCCAGTAACTTGGTTAGTAGATTTTATCACAACGTCTTCTGATGGCATTTTTCTAAATCTTGGTTAGAGTGTTGAGACCCTCATCAACGATCTTTGTTAGGGTAATTATTCCAAGGTTAAGGATCACAAAACATAGATTGTTATTTCTAGAATGCAATATCATCAAAGTAAACCAAACAAATAATCTATCAATTATTACTTTCATCATCATCAACAACCTGTTCTAGTCCACTGCTATACACTTCTCTTCTAATGACTGCAAGCTATCTTGCGCATATTGTCTAAAAAGTTTCGTCTAGATCGGTTGAGAAATGCGACCTATAGAGGAGAACAGCCAGACATCCGAAAACACATACGAAAACACATACGAAATAATTTTTGCCCAATCTGAAACGGAGACGCTTCGCTCGCACTTTACGCTCGCTTGGTCAAATAATTTTGCCGTTTCGTGGTCTCTACTTTACAATCTGTCTACCCCAACGGATGTCGGTTCTACAACAAATGTGACCAGCCTTTGCTAATTCTCTGAGTTATGTCAGTTACTTTAGATTTCTCTACCGAATCCCTCATTTAGGATTCGATGAACTACGAGCAGGGCTCGTTCCATAGCTCGCTAAGCAACCTTGAAATTGTGGACCAGTCTCATAGTTAGTGTCCACGTTTCAGCTCCGTATGTCATTACTGGTAGGAGGCACTGGATGAATACTTTTGAATTCAGGCATTGTGAAATGGGCGACGAGAAGACTTGACGACATTTTCTTTCAGCTGCACTACTTTTGCATTACCTTCATGTTAGTAAAGTAGGTAGTGACATAAAATTTAATATGAAGCCAGAATCTTTGCCGATAGTAATTGTTGTTGTTCCTATCTACGATATACTTGCTTAGTTAAGGAGGTTGTACTATAAGAGATATGATTGAATGTGAAGTATATTAATAATTATGAACAAAGGCTTTACAACAAGTGGAATTAGCGCAACTGACATTTAACCAAACAACGAAATAAACATCGGAACCCTATGACACAAACGGCTCAATCGAAACGACATTTTATTTAGGAACCTTAACAAGAAGAAGTTAATTTTACCACATAAAAATCTCGAACAAATTAACCTTGTCATATTTTAATAGGTGTACCCGTCCTTTTGTAATAATCAATATACTTTAATTTCGAGAATTTCGCATCCTGTGCGTCGAAAATGATTTCTGTCAGGGCGGTGGAATAAAAAAGTATTTTAAGTAGACGTTATGTGGATAATGTTAACGGAACTGTGGCTCCGTTCAAAAACTAATTATTTTTTGTATATTTTGATGTTGTATGGAAGGTTTTTGGGAATCTGTTTCCCTCCTGCTGGCTAAGATATTCATTATTTATTTCTTATATCCATTAGTAGTTTTAATTTTTAATTTTATTTTTACAACTGGCGTAACTCAAAACCCGCAACTTTACTGACGAACTGCCTGATGTCAGCATAGACGAAATTGAGATGGCGCTCAAACAACTTAAGAATAGGAAGGCCCCTGGTGAAGATGGTAAAACTTCGGAGATCTTGACGGCAAACCCGTACTTCGGGAGCTTCAGGGGTTATTTATCACATTCCTTAACAGTGGAAGAACTCCAGAGGCGTGGAGCAGGAGTTTGGTAGTACTCTTCTTTAAAAAAGGGGATAAAACCTTTTTTTAGAACTATCGACCTATATCACTATTGAGCCACGTCTATAAGTTGTTTTCGAGGGTCATCTTAAATCGTCTCGCAAGAAAGCTTGATGAATTCCAGGCTCCTGAACAGACCGAGTTTTGCGGAGGATTTAGCATTATAGACCAAATATACACAGTTGGGCAGATTATACAAAAGTCTGATGAGTATAACCAGCCCCTGTGTCTTGGTTTTGAGGAATATAAGAAGGCCTTTGACTTCGTTTTGTTTTGTTTGTCTTATGAGGAAGTTCTTGCCTCTAATGTCAGAGTTTGTCAAGTCGCCCGAGGGCCTCTGACATGGTTTAACAGGGACATAACAACTGCTATTAATCAATAATAGCCGGGACCGACAGCTTAACTTGACATGACTCCGTTGAAACCTGGGCGGTTCTGGAGTCTTTGCAGCGTTGTCAAGTGTACTGGCGATACATCGAAGTGCTGAGGTTTCTGTATGATGCCGCGACTATGAGTGTACAAGTAAAAAATTAGTAGTCTAAACATATCCAACTGCGCAGGGGAGTGAGACAAGGAAATGTTATATTCCCGAAACTGATCACTAATGCCTTGGAAGATTTGTTCAAGACGCTGGATTGGAAAGGAATGGGCATTAATATCAATGGCGAGAACATCTTACACTTACGATTTGCCGATGACATAGTCCTAATGGCGGAGTCGCTGCAAGACTTGCAAAGTATGCTGTCAAACCTTTTTGATGCTTCTCGACGCATTGGTCTTGGAATGAACATAGATAAGACCAAGATCATGTTTAACGAACTTATTGATCCAGAACCGATTGCACTCAATGGTGCACCTCTTGAAGATGTCCAAAAATATGTTTACCTGGGCAAATACTGCAATTAGGTAAGAACAACTTTGAGAAGGAAGCCAACAGAACAATTCAACTGGGGTGGGCAGCATTCGGAAAGCTTCGTCAAATCTTCTCGTCATCCATACCGCAGTGCCTCAAGACAAAAGTCTTCAATTTTCTTCTCAAGTCTTTCAACTCAAAGCATACTTATTTTAGTCAGTGTGTGTGACTTCAATCAGTGTGCCCTACCAGTCATGACCTACGGAGCCGAAACGAACGATCAAACTAGTCCACAAATTTAAGGTCACTCATCGAGCTATGGAAAGAGCTATGCTTTGTGTTTCTCTGAAGGACAAGATTCGTAATGAAGATATCCGACGGAGAACCAAGGTAACCGACATATTTCAAAGGATAAGCAAGCTAAAGTGGCAGTGGGCTGGTCACATTTCCTAAAGAACCGATAACCGTTGGGGTAGACGAGTTTTCGAGTGGAGACTATGCTTAGGCAAACGTAGTGTAGGACGCCCTGTGGCCAGGAGGATTGACCACCTGCGAAAAGCGGCTGGAAGGAAATTGATGAGGAGAGCTGAAGACCGAGCTCAGTGGTGTGCATTAAGGAAGGCCTACGTCTAGCAGTAGACACATGTAGGCTGATGATTATGATGATGATAAACTCAAAATTTGATTACCAATAATATTTAGCAATCGTTTAAGCCTGCGTTTCTCAGCCTGTTTAGCCGCGAACCCCTAGAAGATCATTGATAATCTTGACAAAACCTTTGGAAACAGAAAACAGTTATAATCATCTATCTTTTACCTACGAAAAGCCGCGGGCACAGCTTATATGTTTATTTTCATAAATCACATGTATTTTTATCTATTTAGAATAAAATTAGTTAATTTAGAAAACATAAAAAAAGGTTTCATGCAGTAGCCATGTCATGATGAAACTTAGAACGGGCTATCACAATTAAATGCGCATACGACATTTCATGTCTGTGCTGTTTACCGTTGAAGAGTTCCTTTATCTAGAGCTAATACTGTATATCGATTACAGTCATTCTGACCATAAAATCAAAGTCAAAGTTTTTATTGTAAATAGGCAAAATAATAGAACTTTTACAAGTCAAAATTAAAATCTCATGAACAAGGAGAAAAACAATTATAAATACGAGAAGATCAAATCAATACAATTTGGTAAAATAAGTTTGCTTTGAGTTTGAAAAGGAAATTTCCCTTTCATGTGCCGACAGATTTAAAACTCACACTGCAAAAGGAAATACCCTTCCGACTCTACCGGTGCTTTGTACATACGTCCCCTAAGTAAGAGCACCAAGAAACTACGGGATGTCATTTTTTACATATTCGTTAATTCATTTATTTTTTTAGTGTCAGAAATTATAATGAAACATATTTAAATCACAAATAAAAAAGATAAAACAAAAAAAAACATACATACAGCCGAAAATATAACCGTCTCCTTTTCTGAAGTCGATTAAAAAGTGACAATGAGATGTAGCACATTTACCAAACTGAGAAAAATAAAATTTAAATTCTAAGTATGTTGTTAAAATAAAAATTCTGTGTCATCGGAACTGAACCAACGAAAAAGTGAGAAAGTGGTTCTAATTCAGCTTAACAAACATACATACATACATACATACACACATTGCAAGTTAAATAAAAGCTTTTAAAAAAGCACAACATTCTATCAATGTATGCCCAGTTCGTACCTTTCCACTGCAGGGCATAATCCCAAACTCCGAGGGCATTGTGCTCCCGTGCAAAGGTCAAAGTTACATTATGAGTTTGATGGCCATCATAAAGTACGCCAAATTAAGCGATAATCATCAGGAAGTCACTGAAACCCATAAAGTTCAGTCGTAAACTTCCGATGACGGTTAAGGGGAAGCAGTCACCATTTTTTATTTCATTTTGATTTCACCCTATACAGGGTTATTAGTAACTCGAAGTGTTCTCGGCAGGACAAAGTAGGGGTGGGTAGGGGTCATTTTGACATTTTATCTCCCCTCATATAAAAAGAAGAACACTAGTTAGTATTTCATCCTAGTAAAATTGGCAATTTGACGGCCGGTTGGTCTAGTGGCTAGTAACCCTAGGAACGAAATCAAACGGTCGCGGGTTCGAATACTGCAAGGTGCAATCATTTGTGTGATGAGCAAAAATGATTGTTTCCGAGTCATGGATGTTGATATTCGTATTTATGTATGTTTATTCGTTATCTAGTGCCCATATTACAGGGTATCCTAGTTTGGGGCTAGGTAATTGGTGTGGAATTGTCCCCAATGTATTTATTTAATTATAAAGCAACATAGAATTAAATTGGCAATACATTACATGTGGGTATAGAGTTTGGTTTATATTGTGAGCAGAATCTGAATCATCACAATTTTCGTTGATAAAATACTAAAATATTTAACAAACTGCCCCTTAACAAAAAGACCGCAAAGAACATAAAACAATATACATCATAAACGTTTACTTTTACATTCCCTTTATAACATTATCTTTATTAACACTCAAAACGTCGTAAAGCGACCAAAATCATCTTTTTACTGGTTTTATTTTGACTTTTAGCTTAAGTCAGCCAACGACTGACATTGGTCGTTTAGGCTGCGGAATGTCTGATTTTACGCCATTGTCGTTTAGTTGTTATGATTTTTATTTGAGTATCGATATCAACAAGGACGTGCTCAATACGCGTGTAATCGAAATCGTATTGTCGGCTTGAATGATATTCATTGTTTTTTTCTTTATATGCGTGAGCTCATTCATATCAAAGCAAAGTCAGCGGTTCAAATTTAGTTTAGTAACCACAAATGTGTGTTTCCGAGTCAATGTATATTCGTAACTAAGTATGTTTAATCCGTTTAGTACCCATAGTATCGGGTATCCTTCTTCAGGCCTCATTAACCCTTAACTGGTACATCTGGATCAGAAGTGACCAAAACAAATTAAATTTTCATAATAACTATAAAACAACGTATTTAAGAACATATGAATGTCTTTGCCGAGAGTTTGGATTTCGTACGAGTATGACAAAACATGAACTCTTCTTCCCTTAGGATTCCCACTACTTGCTGTAGGACCAACGGAAATCGTGGTTTCCAGAGCAGCGCGATCGTTTCCAGACCAAGTTGGAACTTTTCTGTTTCCAAAACGGTTTGAAGCTGGTAAGGTTGGAGGTAAACTTCATCAGTCAGGATCTTTCTAGCCTAAATTAATATTCAGAGAGCCTTGTAGCAGTCAGTGGTCACTACCGGTGTTAAAGTTTATTTCTTAAAACACTTAAATGCTGGTTTGATTGGGATATTTTTAAATTATGCTTGATGATAATCTCTTCTGAAATATCAAAAGGTACTTTTTAAATTTTGCATTTCATTACTTGTTGTATGTATCTGATAGAATTAATTGGTGTTGTCCGCTTTCATCACGCTCATAAGCTCATTTTATATATGTTTTACCTATGTTTTTTTCTAATGTGTGTTGAATAAATGTTTTTCCTTTCTTTCTTTTGTCTTTCCAATTTAAATATGAGGAGTTCCCGAATATTAAACATTGCTATTTCAGTCTAACATCGGAAAGTAGAAATAGAGGCAAAGCAGAAAAAGGTTATGGTAAAGCATAACATCATAACTCATAACTCGTTCAAACTAAATTCCAGCACCAAATTGCTAAGCAAATACAAAATTGAACCATCTAAGTCTGCGTGTTCAGAAGCAATTCAACGGCTGCATAAACACCGCTCGGGCAACACCTAATACAATAAATGTGGGAACCTAACTGCTTCGAGCTACTTTCACTTAGGATTAGGGTTGTGGTTTAAGGGACTTGACAAGAACGTTTTTTTTAATTTATTACGTATTTTATTAGAACCAAATTTCATCAATATCCGTTGAGCCGTTTCAACGTGAAGAAGTAACAAACATGTACAAACGCACACACAGCAGTGATATACACACAGACACACACACGGACACACACTCAACTCCTGGTTCAATAAATTTCCACAATTTTTTCTTATTTTTAACCGAATTCAAAAAAGGTTTGCAAACTGCACCTAGATGTATTTACTCGTATTAACCGCTTAGACACCATAGCTCTGGAAGATTTATAATCACGAGCACGCTTTTGTGTGTCGTTGATGGATGGTGACGTAAACAAACGTTAACAACCAAGTTGTTTGATATCTGAAACTTATCCGAATCTTATATATACGATTCGATTACAAAATTGATATTTATTAGCTGCGCTCTGTTGAATTGCCCGCATGGATATTTTTCTTGGGAAAAAGTATTATTCCAGATCAAAGTACCTATAAATGAGATACAATATGTCAATCCTTCAGCCGTAAAATAGTTTTTATCGATTGCTCGGCTTCTACTCATCGGATTGAAATAAAGTAACAGATTTCAAGTCAAAACCTAAGCTATCCAACAGTGAAAACCGCATCGCATCGGTCTTTTAGTTTTTTACGTGATACGCGAACATAAAGACAGACACACCATTTCACAGCCTTTTGGTTACTTACTGTTTTATCATAAGCAACCGATAATTTTGGTTACGGATAGGGTACATCCCTACTTAGGGTTAGCCCTCGTCGTGCAGTCGTTAATCAATTTGGTTAAAACGCTTAGTTGAGTTATTTCGGCGTTTGTTAATGTATGTAGCACATAGTAAAATAAGATTTTATCAATCAAACGTAGGGCGGGCGGGTATCAAGATAATATGATATTATTATTGATCTTTCTAATACCGCATAGTTTTTTGAAGTAATTATTAATGAAATGAGGTTGTCGAATTTTCGTAGGTAGGTAAATATTATCATTTCTATCCAGTATTATTAACGAAAATTCCCGATTAGCTATCCGGCTGAAACTTTAAGGGTAGCTCACAAATCGATGACAATGCGTTTATTAAATAAAAATAAACAGAACTTGGTTTTAGATTAGTTTTTTAATCTACATGAGAAGGGGATAAAAACGGGGAAAAGGTAATTTGTCCACCTTCCATGCTAGGCCTGTAAATATTATAATCAATTTCCAAATGGAGGAGGTTCTCAATTCATATTTTTTGTATTTTAACTAAGTATGATTCTAGGATTTCTGAAACGATTGTGATGTTACATTTTTATTTGAAAGGTTGACCTCTAGCGTGTTCTCATTCTCATAAAATCATCAATATTGCCATAGTAGTTGTTTTCCGTTACAGGTAAATTTTTAATTGAAATAATATCCGAGTTTTTAATAAAGATCGATGTAAAGATCGATATGTGTGGCTAATATTGGGCTAGTAAAACCTGATCATCACAGTTTCTTCATACAGCTATTATCAATTTTAACTGTTAATTTGGACTGATTGCATCACTAGACTTCACAGATTAACTAACTGCTATACAGTGCCTTCGCTAATTACAATCATCAACGTCGATTAATAAATCAATCGGAAGCGAAACTCGGGTGCAGATTAATAGAACCGACTTGAAAAATCTATGAAATATCTCAATCGGGCATCAATTATGAATAAAGAGATATGATTATGTAGAATAGACATTCCTGGTACACACAAGCTGACTAAATAAAATCCTTCAATTATTTAATCTTTTTTCCTACCAAGCGTATTTACTCAGACAAAACTCCCCTATTAAGAGGAAAGCCTATGTTCAGTTAAGCAGTGAACTTCTTCTAGCTGTATGGTATGATAATAGTCTTGAATCTAGCTCGAATCGAACTATCAGATGCCTGAAACTCTAAATATTTCCAAAATTTCACGATTAACGTTCCTGACATTGTTTAATTGAAGTGAAACTTCTTATGCGACTTCCGACAAGGTTGCGTTAAACGTTTAACGCTACCATGGAGACCTTCCTATTTTCATTTATTTCCACATTACGAAGTTTTACTTCTTCCGCGCGGAGGGGTTTTTTTTTGCTCAACGAGGCCATCTCTTCGTTTCTATGTAATAAGTCTTTTAATCTAAAAATTAACATCAAATGGTTTTATTGAAGAAACGACTAAAATAATTTTGATGAAAATTTGTCACATGATACAAAAATAGCTATTCGTTTACATTTTTATTAAATATACTAGCCGTGCCCGTGGTTTTCCTCGCGTGGACATAAATGTGGGGAAATGTATCAGTGATATTCCAACACCAAAAATACGCATAAAGTAGTATATACAGTATGTAACAAAATTACCTATTAAGTACCGAGGTGGCGTATTCCACACCTCATGGCAAACAATTTTTGTTTGACGACTTTCGAGATTTTGAAGTTTTTCATTCATGTATTTACTTTTCAAGTTTCCTTTAGGAACAATGTACTTCAACTCTAGTAATCAGCTGGGAAATAATCATTAGTGACTTCGACCTTTTCTTTGTACAAGTTTGTTTGTCAAGTTTGGTTGACAGACCTTGCCCATCAGTGTGAGCAGTGAGCAGCGGTCAGCTGAACGTAAAAGTGAAAATCTGAAACTACGATTTTTCTTTATTATTTTGTAAAAAAAGAATATTATGTTTTAAGGAGATGTTTAGAAGTGGTACTTTATTCCGAGAAAATTCCTGCAGCTACGATATAAACCTCATTTAAAAGCTTATATATTGGACTACATAAATATTTGTAATTTATATTTTACTGAGCCTCCATTTCTTAAACAAAAGAGAAAATATTTTGCTAGATATAAAATTGAACAAAACTTTTAATATTTTCCATTCTATTGAGTTAGTGCGTTTTTCATGCACTGGGAATAAAATAAAACAGATATCTATCTTTTATATTTTGCAACTTCAATTACTATATTATACCATGTGAATATAAATAATAATAAAATAACAAAACGTTCATAACGCAATGTCATCAAAAAAGAATCCGTGTGAAGCCTGTACGAAAAATAACTTAAGGTCATGTCATCTGTCATCCATCAGCTGTCATTGCCAGATCTACATACATTGTGCCGTGTTGAATGTCACTGTCGTCAGTGTGTCAAATCAGTGTTGCCAGAGGTAAGGTACCTAGTGTGGCAAGTTTTTTTCTATCTACCAAACGAAGAACAAAACTCAAATAAGAAAATGGAGGCATTTTTTTTTATTGCATTTGTTAGTCATTATCACAATAATATTCCCTTTCTTCTGAAGTGTCTAATATCTTGTTTAGAATTTTAAACTAATTTAGTACCAGCATTCATGCATTTTCCGAACATCTCTTTTGTGACTAGTATCAAGTGTAACATAACATTATCGTTTCCTAAGGCTTTGGTTTTTTCTTCAGCACTAACACTTTTAACTCGAATTATGTGCGTGAATTAATAAGCAGGCTCACCCCACATCTATTTTATAGGATTCGTGAACCGCTTCCAATCCACGGGGTCTTTCCACCAGCTAGTAAGTGAGGAAAGGCAGCATAGCAACCTGATCCCGCATATGGGTCAGAACCTATTTACATAATTACTTTTAGGTGCGACGTTATAGATAGTAAACAAACATGTAGGGCTGTCGCAAATTTCTAGGATTAACATAATTTTGCTCTTGTATGGTAATTTTAATATTCAACCATTGCACATTTAAACTAATTTATATATTTGATCGAAGCAAATCTACTACGTACTCATAAGGCTATTAAATAACACGTTGTATAACAAATTTCGTTCAGCCTTCAAATAGTTTTTTTATCGATGGCTCGGGTTCTATATGTTATTCTACTCACCGGATTAGGAATAAAGATTCATCAAATTTTAAACATAAGCTATCGAATAAAACCACATTGCAACCCAGTAATGTCCAGCAGTTATTATTTACGTGATACACGATTACCAACAGATAGAAAACAATAAAAAAAACATGTTCTGTAGCTTATGTTAAGTCCCCTAGACCACTTTTTAATCATCTTCGCTGTACACAGTTTTTGTTACTTGATTATAAGTATACTAGTTGTGCCCGCAGTTTAGCCCGCGTGGTCATTTTTCTGGGATATAAGGAGCCTGTTATATTCCAGAACCAAAATTACCAAAATCATCAAACTTCGTTCAGACGTCAAATGGTTGTTTATCGATTGCTCGACATCTAATCATCGGATTAAAATTCTAAGTACTCCAGTATTTAAGTCAAACCCTAAAATATCCAACAGTGAAAACCACATCGCAATCGGACCAGTATTTTTTACGTGATGCGTGAACAAACATACAGACAAACAAACAGACAAACACGTTTTTTTTGTTTCTTGTTCAGTAGCTTATTTTTAGTAGCCTAGACCATTTTTTAAATTATCTTCTTTGTACAGACTTTTTCGTTCCTATATTACTTCATTATACGTATAGACAATAGGTAGGTTAAATATCTATTCATTACTTGACAACTGCTCTACTAGAGCTAGAAGCTCTATGCGACCAGGCGTGAGGAGAGTAAGCCCGGGGGCAGCCGTCGTGACTACTGTTCCAATGTTTAATAATGCCCTCGCGTGGGAATGGGACTAGTCCAGTGTAAAAGTAGCCGATTGTGATTTATGTATTTTAGGAGAAACTTGCCACATTTTCTAGATAATATTTTTGGTACATAGAATAAGGCATTTGTTTAAAAAAAGTACTACAGAGGAAATTGACATAGAACACAGCTGTAAAGAACCGCCAGATAAATAAACCTGCGGTCGCTGAACATTCGCTTGGATCAGGGCCCAATCACTGGGTTAAACTCCACGACTCGAAGGTCCTCTCCACGGAATATCATTACTACTCCAAGATTGAACGTGAAGCGATTGAAATTAAAAAGTATCCCAATCTCAACCAGGACGATGCTTTTAATTTGGCTGCGTCATGGAATCTCGTTATAAGCAGATGTTTGCATCGCTGTTTATGTCGGAAGAATCTGCAATTGTCGTTAGTTTAGTGTGTCGTGACAATGCAGAATTTTTGCAATACCCAATGCGGGTAGTTGGAGACAGCGCTCGACCTTTTCCACGCTGACACCCGCTACTTCAGGGTTCTCGTGACCACGGTCAATGTTACTTGATCGAAACGTCTTCTGTTTACATAATTAGCTATGTGTTCAAATCACGAATGTATAAAAGTAACAATGGCGGCTTTTAGTTTGAAAGGAAACACACTCATCTCACATCTTATCATCTTGCACATGAAAAATAATCTGACGCTAAAGTGCTTTGGAATACGCCCGTTAAAGAAAATAATACAAAACACTCTACGGAAACGCCATTTTTTTCATTTTCTTATACATTGAATAATGCAACTTTCCAGTGCTGAAAATAGGTACACCACTGAGCTCGTTTATCTGTTCTTCTCCAGGCCTGGGCAGCTATATTGCTCAGATTGTTGCTGCATCTAGCTAGTCGGACGGCACCCTACTGCCGAAAAATGATCTCCATTCTACAAGTAGAACTCATCAACGCCATTTATTCTAAGCGAAAATGTGACTAGCCCAAAAAATGTGACCAACCCATTGTCATTTCACCTTAAATTGTAAATAACCGTACGAAACAAAACCTTTAAGCCTCATCACCTATTTAAATTAATGCCTTCACCGGCCATTTCCCAAAGAGTACCGCCAAATACGGCAACAGCCCAGAGCGTCGATATGCAAAACTCGTGGACAAAATTTTAGCTACTCGAAAATTACGCGTAGAATATTTATGGCTCAATTTTGCACACTGGACAATGCGACGAATTCAGTGGGTTTGCGCATGGAAACATTTTAGGTATGGACATGGTGGAGCCTGCAGCTTTAATTACATTCGTTTTTTTTTGCCCGCCAACCGGTGAATCTTGCCGCGTGCATTTGTTATTTACAGATCTGTACGCACTGCGACCGATCTAAATATGCTTAAAAAAACATTTTTGATAACATGGTCCGTCTGCTGATTTTTTTGGCAGTCAGTGGATGATCTGAGTCATAATTATGCCTAACTAAAGGTAAAGTTTTGCTTGTTCTATATCACTGATAATCAATTGAAATGGTGAACGATGGAGCATGCTTGCCTTATAATTTCAAAAAGGGCTTGATGACACGCGTACTAAAATTAGGATTAAGTCGTCTCAAGCTGTAGCAAGAGAAAAACTATCCAGCAATTTGCTTTGCAAATGCACTATAAAGGCAATCCTAGAACGCGGTTCCAGAAGTTGTATACTTGCATCGGTTCAGCCCCAGTGCGTAAATGCCATATAAGCGATTCTTTTTGGACTGTCACCATGTTCGGTGGAATGGCACCGACGTTATAATCGATCGGCAACGTGATATCTTCTCGTTGTTTTTTATTGTTATGATGAATTTGGGGCCAGCGGTTTTGGTCAAGCGCGGAGATGTCACTTGTTTTATTTATGTGCTGCAATTAATTAATTATGTGTTTGATATCTATAAACGGGTTCTCTAAAGATCTGTTCATTCGAAAAGTAGTTACAAGTTTGGCTTCATTAGAAATACTTGATTTAATATCATAACTGGCATTTGTGCAGATTAATAAATTGCCATATGTATTATAAATATGAGGTAACTAATTTTAATCAATTTAACATCCAGCAAGCTTTAATACCGTAAAATTTCAAATATATCATGTATTAGAACACTGCTAGACATACGCCTCTCCCAAGGTTCGCTCGGGATCGATAGACCCCGATCTTTGGCTCTTTTCATCCAATGACTACCAGCTACATTGCGCATATCGTCACTCAATCTACCTAGATGGCGTCCTACACTATACGTTTGCCTGTTCAGTCTCCCTCTAAATCTCATCTACCCATTCCATCAATTATTGTTTCTACGACAAATGTGACCAGCCCGTAGAAACTTCAACTTACTTACTCTCTAAAGCCAAATAATGATTTTAAAATTTATTCAATTTTCATTAATCACGTGACCAAAATGCTGGATTTACCTTGGACAAAGATTAAGCATTGCCATACAACGTGGCAATGCTGCCAGCATTTTGGGAATGCTGCCTACTGGTAGCGACTTATTAGATTAGATTTTAGTTTTAGTTTAGAGTTCGATTAGTTTACATTTTCATAACATTACAATAACGTTGCCCGAAATGCGAATGTTATTGTTATGTCACCGAGACTTGAGCTTATGGTGGCTCCAGACTATCTTCCACCATACAACTGATTTTCAACCTTCGATATGTGGAAGGTGGTTCGTGCAAGTTTGACTTAGTTTGGTTGAGTTGGCCCGAGATCGGAGTGGCTGCAAAAAAACAACATCAAAAATATTAAGTTTGATAAAGATCTTAAACTCGCTTGAATCGGCTTTGAAGGTTGGACGAACAATTGGATGGCCTTGCGTTTTTTTCCGCGTTTTATTTAGAATATATGCCGCATTTATGGTGTATTGTTAGCATCCACCATCTTCGCCTAAGCATGATTTTTATTTTTTTCCTTTTGTACTTTAATATAATAATATAAGGCGTTTTTGTCGTAAGGTTCTTTGTTGTCTTTAGGTGCCTTTACATGAATTATTCAAATCCAGAATTATCGATAAGAACAAAGAAATTTGTGTTTTTTTTCGTTTTGATATTTTTATTGTTTTTTTCTCATGAAATGCCAAAACCCTATGACGCGAAAACGGTAGTTTACTTGCTTATTTGGATGGAAAATATAACGTTTTTGATAAATCTCGAATCATTACATGACGTAATTTAGCCGCACTTACGAGAAACAAAATTTATGTTACTTCCTCAAATTAATTATTTTACCAGATTGTAGTTAACTGAAGTACATGCGTACGTAGAAAACTTAGACATAGGAAAGTACGTACAACCCTGCGTATCCAGGTTTGATTAGGCATTTAAATCCCGTATGGGCCACGAGTTGACATACTTTTCTGTCTCTACTATGACGATATGACGATAGTCTGGAGCCACCACAATTAATATTCAGAATGTAATTTTTTATAAAATTCACTAGAGATCTTAAAAAATGCCGGTAAAATGTCAAGTATATTTAAATGTTATAATGGCTCAAAATTTAGAACCGATATATCCAAAAAAATGCCGTTATGAGGTAACATTAAAATCTTGTGTCATCTTATCTAAGCCACTATATTTTCATTAAAAAGCATTAGTTCGTATGCCGCTGCTGTCAACACAGGAAGATATATAACTATCATACGTAATCGTTAACGTAAAATATCTAATTGTAATTATGGTAATTGAGTTTAATTTATGTGATTTATTTGAGACCGCAACAAAGGTGGCAGTTAAAAAAGCCCATAACCGTTTATGTTCTTATAAAGTGAGTTATGCTTTGCGAATGGAAATATAATGCATAAAAAGAATAATATATATCTGCCGCACATCATGACAAATAATTAATTAGGTCAACTCACACCAACACACATCACATTAACATCACCTCAATAATTAATATACATCGTAATTCTGTTATGTCAATATTTATTGTTTCTTTTTACGATGATGAAAACAAAATTTATTAATTGTAACTATATTATGCATCGCGAAGCAAGAATTGCATTATAATATAAATAATTCTGAATTGCCTGATTTAAATTTAGATTTAATATTAAGTTTAGATAAAGTAATATTTTTTATGTACCGACAAATAGAAAAGTATTGCCTACGAGTTAGACATTACGTTATATCGATATCAATGTGATGCAATAGCAGTATTACTTATAGGTTATGTAGTTGCACACTAGGATTTTCTGTGTTGTGGGAAACTGCTAGTCAATCCCAGGTAGGCGTTACAAATTGTATACTTACTAAGTTGTTACTTGTTTATTAACGTAGTTTATAGTTAGGTAGAGACTTTTATCAATTGTCTAAGTTAGCCTTATCAATGGCTAACTTAGACAACGCATCTCCGTATGTTTAAACACTAACAACGATTATTAATAAAATACCTTTTTAAATCACACCTAACTGATGTAATAATACTGTAACGGCTCTGAGTGCAATAGGCATTTAGACACAGACACCGATGTTGCCGGCGAGGTCGAAGGTCCCGTAATTACGGGACCATAAATAATGATCGATATTATTCGCCTTCGAGTTTCTTGCTGATTCTTCTCGAAGGTGTATTCCGAATCGGTGGTCAGTTATGCAAATAATCAAAGGGCTTTAAATTTCTCAGGCCTCCTCGATCACTACCAAAAGTACGAACCAAAGGGTATGCTTTTGCGCCCGCTCCACCTATATTGGTCAGTTATAGTATACCAACAGCATATATACTAAAAAAAAAAAAGCGTGCATTAGTGTTAACTCTCTGGTCATGTGAAACAATTTTCCTTTAAAGTTGTTAAGTTATTATTGATCCAAATTACAGGTTTGTTCCAGTCTCGTCCAGTTCATCTCTTCAGGTAATTACTTGAAATCTAGTTAACTCAAGATTGTAAATAAAAATTAACACTGTCAAAACCGTTTAAGCTTCGCAACAGTTAAACTGCCACAAAAAGTGACATTTAAACTAAAGGCGAACTTTCAATACCGCCAGAACAAAAAGTCGCGGCGACATTCTTCCTTACAACTCTCTCTATAAACACAGTCGTGTAATCGCCGCATCGAGAATCGATTCGTACGTTTAATCGAGTAAACTGGACTCGCATCGAATCGCTCGCATCGAATGATTTATTGCAGCAACACGTGTTTTTTGCGGCCGTCGCGGAAACAATTTCGGAATCATTTATGCCGACCGCCCGATCGGAGGCCGTATACGGTCCGTATACGCGATGACCCGCTGTATACCGTATACGCCTGCTTTTTGGGTGTTTCACCTTAATTTCGGGAAAATGAACGTATTTTTTTGCGTTTTTTCGTCGTGAGAAATTGAATTTGACAGCGTTTTTCGATCGCGGACTCGTCTTCATGTAACGGTATTTTATTTATTTCTTACCTTGTAATTACATTATTTCACTGAATTTTACAATCATATTAATAATTTGCTGGCATTTGTAGTAGAATAATTTATTTTTCATTGGAGTTGATCGGTATTTGTTACGAACGATTTGAAGTCGATGATCTAGTTCGTTATCTCTAAAATCGCATCTGCACAACGTCATGATTCACACATTTTTTTCATCATTATCGCCATCATCATCAAACTACAATAAAATTACTACTACTAGTACTACTGCTACCTCTTCTGCTAGGTCACGGCATCTTTTTCTTATCAAAATCTATATGAATCCACGAACGAATCCATATTTTCACCACATGGACCCTTATTTTTTTTTAAATTCCAACCCCTTTCTAGGCTTACTTGGGCAGCTACCATCCGGCACTTGATGATTTAATGTTTATACTTACATTGAGCCCATAAAAATAATTCCACCTTACTTCGTAATTAAAACGCCGAAAAATTCAATTTGGGACCGGACAAATTGTCATCAGTAAAAAATTGCCGAAACCGCTGCGCCTGAGCGTTTCCGAGGAACGCTTATTAATTTTCATGAGCGAGACGAGCAACTTGACTTTAGCGGCTTGAGCGGCTTGAGCGTGCTCCAATTTTTTGTCCATGGAAACGGTCGTCAGCACACTGCGTTCAATCCTCGTAAAGTTTTACGGCGCCTGTCACTCAATGCATGCAAGAGTAATGCATGCTGTAGATTACGCTAAGTTATGATTGGTATGTCCTGTATTGGGCCCACTGTGCAGGCGTTGGTATATGGTCCGTGGGAATAATTGGGCTGGTGGAAATGTGGTGCAGGGTGCGGTCAATTGTGGTCAGCTTTTTTTCAGAATACTGAAAGGCAAAGGTTGAGCTAAAAAAAATAAGAAATTGTATTGCAGCAGTAATGTTTTTGTCGCATTATGAAACAAAGGGTTATTAAATAATAATGGAATTAATTATGTTGAAAAGGGTCTTTATGAAATGGTGACATTGTTTTTGGATTTTATTGTAAGATTTTTGGACATGGTTCCTCATAATAACTTATCAATTTTTCTTGTTTTATTACACTTAAATTGTTTGTTTCAGTCATAAGAGGGGATTGAGCTGGATTCCAAACTCTTCGAGTAGGTAAATCAAAAAACTTTATAAATAATTTACCAGATATTTTTACGCACATATCTGGTAAATTATGATCTCTACGCAACATCATATAGACATCTAAATCTTTACAATCTCCTGCCATCTATGAAATACCACTTACAGTGCTTACAGTAGTATTTCGTTCATCCAATTGGATTTACATTTGCTACCGGACAAACTCGATTTCAGGACGAACAAATTTTTCCTAGACTGAGTAAGTAGAATTCACCATTCACCAGAATTATAATAGAACCACTTACTTTACACGTGAGATAGTTTCAAACGCTAGACAATAAGCAGTGTATTTTTTTTTCATAATTATTTACATAGATCTTGTTAAAAGAAGGAAGATTCGGTAATACCTCGTCAGGCTTGGACCGCATAAATTTCGCACCTAATTGGCCTTATTAGTCACGATCAGTGCTTACATCTCTCTAGCTTTGTGTTGATCCACTGAAGCACGATGTTGAAAAATGTAGCTGTGTGCCTGTAGTTTTATTTAGTCCAATTTTTGTTTACGTGTTATTAGAGAGTGCCATATCTTCACCCCTTTAACTCAAAGAGTTAAAGGGGTGAAGATATGGCACTCTCACACGCATGCATGGGGATCGAAGGATTAATAAGTCTAGGACCCTAAAGCAAAGTTGAAATTAGCTATTTACCTATGTACCTCTGCTGATGATATAATGAAGATTGTTTAAAATTCAAACAAAATTTATATACTTATAATAAAGCAATAGGATCGAAAAAGTCTGTACAAAGAAGATAATTAAAAAGAAATGTTCTAGGGTACATAAAATAGGCTACTGAAGAAGAATATAACATTTAAAAAATTCGTGTCTGTCTGTTTGTCTGTTTGTTTGTTCGCGCATCACGTAAAAACTACTTGACCGATTGCGTCGCGGTTTTCAATGTTGGATAGCTTATGTTTGGACTTAAAAACTGGGGTACTTTATATCTCAATCCGATGAGTAGAAGCCGAGCAATCGATAAAAATATTTTTGACTACTGAAGGAATTTTGATCAAATGTTGGTATATTGGTATGTTAGTTAGGTCCTGGAATAGCACAATGAGTACTTTTAACCTACAGAAATGACTACGCGTGCGAAGCTGCGGGCATCAGCTAGCACAAATATAAAACAAAAAGTATAAGCTGTTTTTAAAAGCCTCGTCTGTCTGCTGATACACGCCATTAAGCTCGGTCTTCAGCTATTCCAATCATTTTCTTCCGGCCACTTATTTGCTTAGGAGGTATTTGCCTATGGTCACTAAGCTGGGCATGCGAATTGGTGACCGTAGGGCGTAGCTTCTCGCACCAGTGACGCTACTGCCCGTCATTGGCCTGTAGAATTTGGCCATGCCAATTCTACAGGCAACTACATTTTTGCTTGTAGGTTGAGTTCCGATGACATTGCATTTTTATGGTAAGCATAGCCTGAATCGACATCCAGGATCAGCTCTAGATAAAGGAACTCTTCCACGGTCAAGAGCAAAGTCATGACTTTTTTTATACGCCTTTATTATGATAGCCAGTTTGAAATTTTACCATGGCATGGCTGCTTCACTCCAGATTGGCTCCTGCCTAGGGAACTCCGCAATGGTTAATAAAACCACAGCTACGAAATTTTGTGTACGCATTATATTAAGCTAGCCGGTTGGAAGTTTTACCACGACATTGTTTCTGCACTCCGGGTTGGCTCCCGACTATGGAACTCCTCAACGGTTAACAGCATAGACACGAAATGTTGTATACGCATTTAATTGTGATAGCCCGTTATAAGTTTCATCTTAATATGGCTACAGCATAAAAGATTTTCCAAATATTTTTAATTTAACTTATTCTAGTTGCACCTCTTAGCAAACGAAGAGCTTTACATAACATTAAGAGTGCCTCGTATTATAATAGACTTCATCTTCTTTCTGAGTATTGACACATATCTTGACAATTATTGAGGATAGGAGCTCATTATATTGTTTGATATAATGTATGACATTGTATGTCACTGTTAAAATATAAATGTTATAAAAAAAATTAGAAAATACATACAGTATTTTTTTCACTATACTGGCCAGTGTCGCCAATAGCAATATGAATGCACTTTATGTTTAGTTTAACAAAGTAGGTTATGTATCTGTTTACGTGTAGCACGTAGTTAAATCTTAGAAGTGTTTTTCCACGAGAATCATTTCAATGTTTTCGACTCCTTTTGTTACTTATTTAAATTTAATTTGTTATTCATACTTTTAGATAAAGTTTTCTTTATTTGGTATTTAATAATAAAATTATTATTTTTCTCATTCCCGACTCAACTTTCCTGTTGATCCAAACGCGCTTTGAAAAACGCAAAAGGCATCTTAGACCAAACTAGTTTATACTGAAACTTGGTCAGATCAGTAACATAATAATGAAGGATTTATAAGAGTATCCCTGAGGGAACCATCGAGGTATCACCAGGGCTACTAAATCTGTAAATCTGGTATTTACGAGTACTTCGAGTAGCCGAGCTATAAATCGGCAGATCGGTTTGTGGTTATGTTATGGGGTAATATTGAGGTAATTTTTGTTTAGTTTCTTATTAGTTTATGGCAAGCAATAGTGTGTCATAATTATCATTATCATGATGCTTATACCTGTCCCATTGAATTACTCAATGAGCGGTGCCAAATTTTTGCCTCCTTTCCCTGCTACTCTCAAGGTACATCGAAATGAAATAATGAAAAAAAAGTATAATAAATGTTTTTCTCAATAGTGGTGCTATAACTATCAAAAAGTGGCCATGACTGGATCTTAACAAAACGGGTGTGTCGGGCGCTTAGCCGTTTGTTTGTCGAGAAACATCTACGCCACGTAAAAAACCGCGAGTTATACCGAATTTAAATTCCCAAAAACACGATTAGCAGAATGGAAAACATGATGCATGTTTTCCATTCTGCTAATTTTGCTCTGTGCATCCTGCCCCTCTCTGCATTATCTTTTGACAATGCAGAGAGTAAATTAGTTAAATTAGTTAGCTCATAATTACAATTATAAAAGCGAAACGATGTAGAACTTGTCATTAAAATTCACTTTTTATTCCTGGTACGCGTATGTATAGGTGTGATTTTAAAGACGTTTCACGTCAAACCCTGTCATCCATGAACTGTTGACGTGGTGAAGACGATAACACTTCGATATTCTATCTACCACACGCAGCATGGCAGAATCAAAGCTATGCTAAACATTGAGCAGTAAAGATGAGCAGTGAAGATGAGCAGGTCAATTTCCAGATGGTAACCACCATGCTTGCCCGTAAAACAATATTGCAGTGTCACCAGTAACTTTAATTTGTAAAATCCTGCGTAGCACTTCACTGCTCCTGTCACCCAGAGCCATTGTACTAATGTAATTATTTAGTGACATTGATTCTTATTGAAGTCTCATTTGCCCAAAATATATAATAGTGCCCTCAAAACTCATATTTTTTATAATTTTTTTTTTTATCACACAAATAAAATGTACAAGGAGGACTTAATGCGAAGTAGCATTTTCTACCAGTCAGAAAAATGGTAGCGGTGCTGTAAAAAATTACGAAAGTGATTAGAAATAGGCTATTATAAGTAATAAACTAATATATAAAATATATATAATTAACATTTATCATTATCAATTATGACAGTTAAAAAAGTTATAAAAAAAGTTTGTGATGAGTCTATGAACATAACTAAAAAAATAAATGTGAATGATGCACCTTTTCGACATAAAAGTTGCAAACTTGGCGCTTGAAGTTGCTTTTTTTACGTGTACTGGCAACGCATTCCACAGTCTTACCGTTTATTGTATTTAGGCAAATTAATATTACACTTTTACAAGACAAAATCTTAAATGTCTACTCTCGCCTGACCAAGGAATAACATAATATGAACTATAATTTGAGTTTGAAAAAGAAATTTCCATATCAAGTGCCGACTCAGAGTTGAATCACGCACAAAGGGAAATATCCTTCTGACACTACCGGTGCTTCGAAATACGCCCGTTAAACGTGTACATTTCCGTGTTCAGATCAGAACAGAAATATTTGCATTTTACTCTTTGATTTGAAATTGAACACTGATTATGTCTACCAACATAATAAAATTACAAAGGGAAAAGATTTGTTGTATTTCTGTGTGTTCGTTTGTGTGTAGGTAATGGGTAATCTCAAAAAATACTTAGCCTATTCTATAAATTTTTACACCTACAAAGCTACATTATCACATGGGCTATATGTTATTTTTCAAAAATTTAGACATTCCTACGAAAATACCAATATTGGTATATGCTTATAAAAGTCAATATTTGATGCACTGCAAAAACTATTGATGACTCATAAAATAATGTTTGTGTAATGTCTAATTACGAGTAATATAGTTAACTCACTTTTTTTTGTTCAAATTAGTCATTCAAAACACGGGTAGAATCGTAGTAGTACTTCTTAAAGGACCTGTGTAAGTAATATATATTCATATACAAGTGCGAAGCCGGGGAGAGTCACTAGTTTTCAAACATATATTTTTAAAGTTTACTTGGAATCTTCCATCAAACCAAACTCAGAACCAAAACAAGCTCACGTTTTTCAGACCTTTCGAAAACCTCGAAACGAATAGCCACGTACGAATTAATCTTATAAGGCAAACGGCCCAGTTCCTCAATTCGCAAACAAATTGTCTTAAAAGCCGACGGAAACGTGGCAAAAAGCAAATCATCCGAAATTACCTGATTAATTGTTTAATTAATTGTGGCCGGCGCGGCATTGGGCCGGTTTTTTTTGGTCGGACAGGACATTTTGATCTTATTACAGTTATGAGTGCGCAGGTTATCGCTATCGTTGTGTTAACTATAAATTGACAGAAACATTGACAAATAAATATTAGTAAAGGGCATATTTGTTGCAAGTATAATGAAGATCTTTGAACAAATGTACATACTTATTATTTTGGTACATTTTTTAGATACCCAAAGTAGCCATTCGTAGCCCAAAGGCTTAATGAATGTTACGCATTTTCAAAATTACTTTCATGGGTTTCAACTTGAGAATCTCATTCATTTTAGTCCGTTAAAATCAACTATGTACGTTTTATTAGCTAATTTTGTTGAAGTCATAATATGCCTGACTTTCATAGATTAGAGAAAACGAGATTCTGTACACGAGTTTTTCTCAGAACGCCTTTTTTAAAGTTAATTCATTTCCTTTTTACCCTCCTACGACGAAGTAAGGGAAGGGTGATGAGTTTAATAATCTATGTATGTATGTATGTATACACTCGTGTATGTGGATGTTCCACTATAGCGTCGCCCCTATTAGTCCGGCTTTGACAAGCGAGGTATCAATCGACTCGTCTTCAGGTATAAAGTGTCATAGGTTTTTTTTTTACCCGACTACGGCGAAGCAAAGGAATGGTTATGGTTATGTACTCAAACTAAAAACTTGGTCCGATTTTGACAAGTGAGATATCAATCGATTCGTCTTCATCGCAAAAGTGTCATACCAACCGTAGTCGCGTTTTATTTTTTTAACTTATGTTTTGTTACGAAGGGCGCGGAGTGTTACATTTTAATATGTACTAGCTTTCTCGCCCACAACTTCGTCCGCGTGGACTACTGTTTATCGCGGAAAATAGCATCCTATGTTCTTCTAGGATATTAAAAACCAATGCAAAAGTATGTATAGCACCAATGCTCTTGATGTTTTTTGACAGACTTGTTATTTCGTTTCTATGGCAACCACAAACCATTATGTGATGGCAACCGTTCCTTACAGTGAGTAACCAACATTTTCCAGTTTTCCCGTGGAAACTTACAATTTTTCGGGATAAAAAGTATCCTATGTTTTATCCCAGGGTATGTGCTATCTCCATTCTAAATTTCATCAAAATCCGTCCAGTCGTTATCGCGTGAAAGCTCCCCGAACAAATAAACAAACAAACAACGTTTCAATTTTATATATTGGTATAGGTTTTAAACAGGCTTTGATGCACTTACAAATTTAAATTACTTTTGTCGTTCAGTTGTGGTATCAGTTATCAGTTAAAAATACATATCTAATTAGGTATGTCTGTAGTGTTTAAAAAAACTGTTTGGCGGGGGTGGTATATTTAACACCATATCAAAGGTCCTTGTAGTCTCCATCATTATCAATAGTAGGTATCTCTCAAGAATTTTGGCTTGTCTATACAAAATGATCTTCGGAGAACACATCCAAGCAATCTAAATCGTCCTTCCACTAATAAGACGGTTCTTACGATCCTTATTCAGATCAAACTGCACCTACTTCCTCCGCCACGTGATCACGTCACTCCTATCTCACGTTCCGATCTGCTACCGCTTGTTAGCCATATCAGATGACAGCGGGTCATCAATTGTGCTTATGATTTGCGGGAAAAAAATGTACAGGTAGTTGCTTTTGAAAGAGGAAATAGTTTCGTCGGCAGCATTAAAAGTATTATGTTACCGTGATGGTGGATGAACGAGACCTGCTTTAGATTCAGACGGTACCAGATTCAGCCTCAACTCAGGATCAGTGTGGATTTTTCGTCTCTTAATAAGGCAATGGTGCCTTTCAGAGCAGTCCAGCGGTATACTAGTGAGAGTTATAATCCAATGATTCCTTTTTTTTTATAACGTACTTCGCTATGGTTTGACCACGATCTAACTTAATGGAAAGCGATGATTTGGTCGAAAGTGTAGCACGCTGGCCTAGTAGATATCTATTCATTTTTGACTTGAACACACCTGGGTTACATTTTACCGAAAACACTGACCTGCTTCGGCCTTCGGTTTTTCTAAGATAAGTGTGGTTTTCCATCATTCCATAACCCGTCAAAAGTCTTGTTACACGACTGCCCAAAAAAGGAGTTTAATGTTTTTAGGGTTAATTTATGTATGTCTGTATGTATGTGAGTTTCTTTATTCCACCATAACTTTTAAATACCTTAACAAATTTGGAAGTATGTGGGGTATCGTAAGAATCCTTACGTCGTCCCGAGAGACAGGCTTTTTTTTGTTATTTCCTTTTTGTCTCTTACCTTGATGATTTTAATTTACGCAAACCTTTTGTGTTCTAATCACTGCCAATGGCCAAGGTCTACGCTGTCAGTCCCGGCTGTTATTGATTAATAGCAGTCGTTAACCCTTGTCAGAGGTCCTCGGGCGGCCTGACAAACTCTGACACCAGAGGCCAGTGTGAGCAAGCGTGGTGCATACCATCCAGAGAACGATCTGATCGCATAGTAACTCATTTATGAAATTCATAACGTTTCCAAGGTTCAAGTTTAGTATCGTCTGTGCAATATAATTGCATCTGACTGTACTGAAAGATCTACGATTACAATGATGACAGTACTGAATTTTCGACAATGTAATTGTTGAACAGGAATTAACAGATGCGCATCTTTTGGTCGAGATAAAATATTTTAAGTATGACTTCACGAATTTTAAATTATGCACGATTTAACCTTACTCTTAGCTACTGCGGTATTATTATATGAATACAATTTTGCAAATAACGATAATATATGAATATATTATCGTTATTTGCATTTGTTTTAAGTATAGAAAATAAAAAACAAACATACGAAATTTAATAAAAGGGAGGACGTTTTTAGGGTTCCGTACGTCCAAATGAAACAAGGGGAACCCCTTCACTCGTGTGTCTTTCTCTCTGTTTGTCAAAAAAAGTCAAATCTACAAGACCAATAAAGTAAAAATTTGGTACACATATGAATTTGGTACACATATGAATTTATGTAACCCAAACACGGACGTGTAACGTAAATAAAGGATGTTTTCAATATCTTTTGGGGGTAACAAATAAAATAAATTAAAGGGTATCGTGTGATATTCCAAAGGGATTGGTGTGAGGGGCTCATTTTTTTTTTTATTTTAAATTAATTAGTTTTAAAGTTATATAAAAAAAATTGATGAATATTGACCATTCTCCTTCTTGTTAGTCTTAAAATAACATCGTTAAGCTCTCAAGATTATGATATCATAAACTTAATCATCGTAAGGAACCCTCTCCACGCAAGTTCAGTCAGTTTTTATTTTTTAATGATCCTCATAGATAAGCTTAATAACTTTCTTGGATACCCTATAAACTAAGACATCGGTACAAGGACCATCATCTCAAAATATTACTTGCCTATAACATAGCAGTAGCCCTAACATAGGCAGATATAATAATATCATATCTGAAATCGTACCCAGAATCTCTTGTTCATCTTCTCATAAGCCAATCTACTCAACCACTTGTTTTTTGAGGCCGTATTCAGTCCATACACAGTGTTGTTTGTTTATTTGTCGTATGAGGTAGTACTAGCCTCTACTGTCAGAGTTTTTCATTCTACCCGAGGGCCTCGGCTATCAATCTATAACATCCGGGACCGACAGCTACATACACAGTGATTTTACTAGAACTTAACTTTATACCTGAGACCGATTTCCCCAAAATTTTATCACCCCTTAACCAACCCTAATACTTTATCACAATTTTAATAAAACTATCGGTTTTAAGTGCCTGTTAAAAAGTCAAGCCTTCCTAACTGAGCTTCCACAGTTACGTTGCATGCTGCTCCCGTAATATCGATCGAGCGCTAGATCAGCGGGAATTAAGTTGGCAACCACGAGCTCTGGCGGTCAGGGCTTGGCAACATTTATTTCATTTTATTTATAGGTTTGACGACTTAGTCTTTTCCGCACTTGGTGTAGAAGTGTCAATGACTAGCTGCCATTTTGCAGGAAGTTAAGGATTGACAAAAATTGGATAAGTTTGATCTATTGAACTAAAGTCTAAAGTTTATCTCCTAGAGTAGATACTAGTGGCTCTATGAGCTGTAGACCTCGCGCGTACAAAATTTATTGCAAGCAATCTAGCAGTGCACAGTAGCGCCATCTAGTTATCGTACTGTAACACTAACTGTAACACATACAGTAGAACTTTTTTTACCCTTTTTGGGGCAAGTACCAAACCAATCAAAAATCCCCGTCGACAAAAATTACGAAAGTTTGTCTAGATCAGTTGAGAGAGAGAGTAAGGAGCTGACAGACATCTGGATATACGAAAGATTTTTTCCGAAACTGAAACAGAGACGCTTCGCTTACGCTTCGTGTTCGCTCGATCAATAAGTTCCAGCAGTGAGAATTTTATAGGATGACAATAACACTAGCTTAAAGCTTTTAATTAATTAAATCTCACCAATTTCATTGATTTCATCTGCTAATAAATAAAGATGAAACGAAGATCTCGACACCTCGAGACATGTGTATTCTACGCTACTGCTAATTCTATGAAATAAAGAAAAGCTCAGCAAAAAAATACAATCCCGGTGAAGCAAATTTATTCTTATTAGGTAGCCAGCTATGAAGCAGTGAAGAAAACGTCCTTACTCGTAGATAGTTATGAAAACGTCACAAGGGAAACTAACGACCAAATTTTTTGTTAAATGTTGCTTTCCCCTGACTCGTAGCACGGCAGCGGCCGACAAAGGGCACGGCGCAAGCACGACCGACTAGACTCTCGCGAATAACCTATGTTTTTACTTGTTATTTATTGTTTTAACACTTCTAGCTACCGAGCTACGGTGACATTTTACTGGTTATTTATTTATTAGCTAAACTCATCCAGCATCCGCTGTTCTCTTGTCAAGTTTTTGTTATTTTATTTTAGTTTATTTTTATTTTACACATATTTGTGTTCACTCATTTATTAATGGAGTAATAGACATATGAATAGACTTATATAAGTATTGTACCAAACTTTTTGGCTATTCTAGTTTTTAACTCATAAACATTTGCTTTGGACTGGCTATGAAGTTAGGATTACCAGATTTTATATGTTTAACCAAGCCAAGAGCACCTAAGATTATAACTCGGTAATAAAGAAGCTATGCTTGTCTTTTACTAATTCATATTTAAAAATTTATCTTATTCCTTTATCCTTAAGTCCTTTGATAATATTCTCAAAAAGCTGTTGTACCCACCAAACTGGGAATTGGATCAAAAGGCTGCGAACAAAATCCACACCAATACTATCCATCCATATCTACCAATACATATAAAAAAACGTTGTCTGTTTGTTTGTTTGGGGAGCTTTTACGCGATAACGGCTGGACAGATTTTGATGAAATTTAGAATGGAGTCAGCTTATACTCTGGAATAAAACATAGGATACATTTTATCCCGGAAAATTAAAATTTTCTACGGGAAAACTGGAAAAAGTTGACCAAAAAAAAAATGTTTCTTACTCTCTGTAAGGAACGGTTGCCATGAAAATGAAATAAAAAGTCTTTCAAAACACTTCAAGAGCATTTGTGCTATACCTATTATTGCATTGGTTTTTAATGTCCTAGAAGAACATAGGAAGTTTTTTTTTACGATAAACAGTAGTCCACGCTGACGAAGTTGCGGGCGGGATAGCTAGTATGTTATAAAAGTGAAATATTGTCTGTTTGTTAGCTTGGGGCGCTTTCACGCGATAACGACTTGAAATTCGGAACGGACATAGCTTATACCCTGTAGGATACTTTTCATTATGGTCATCATCCTTCACGCTCAAACGGCTGAACGCCAAAAGTTGCTATTTTTTTCGTACCCTTGAGCTTTACCCTTGAGTTAAGTTTTGTTTTATAGAAAACATACACTTTAAAAAGTCTTCGGGTAAAATTTTAACTGGAGAACATAAAAGACTTTCAAACTATTTTATTAAAGTTTTACCTATTTTGTAAAATAGAATTGCATCCACAGGACCACAGATTAAACGTGGTAAACGTTTAATCTGTGGTCCTGTGGATGCAATTCTAATATAAATTTATTTTAATTGTATTTTTAAATTATACCATAATACGAGTAACTTCCTAATCTTATTACTTAATTATAAGTAGGTACTAATCTTAATACTGAAACAAACCTCGAATATAACAAAAAATACTTTTCGTAATTTCGACTACAATTACACATTCTGCACACTTTCCGCTTTAAGCCCCCTGTAAAAGTCAAAAAAGTAAAAACAGCCCAGCCTATAATGTACATTGAGACACATAGTCGCGGCGCGCCCGTCACTCTAACTTAGACTATAAGGCCAGGTAAGGTAAGGTAAGGTCAGGTCATCTTTAAGGCCAGGCTCCAAGGTTACATTTTCCCAGTCCCCACTCCCCTGCCACTTGCCCTACACTCTGCCACCCACCCGCAATCAGCACTGGAGTGCCTGCGTAACAAGGTTGAATATCACGAGCGCTGTTTAAACACACAATTTAGCTCGGAACTAAATGACGTATGTCTCAAAAGCTATTTACTTCATTGGCAGGCTAATAATTTAGTTAGGTAAATTTTGTCTAAGCATTAGACAATAAACTATATTTTATTGCTGTGAGATTTATTTTAGAGATAAAACTTAAGATGGTCAGTAGAAAAATGTAAATATTGCCGAAAAAAACGTAATTTTTGATAAGAAAATTTAACGAATGAAATTCTGTTAATTATGTTTTTGTCTTAGTCTTAGAGAAATAAAGATCTCAAAAATATATATGTTAAGTTTCACATTTATCAGGTTTGTGGTTGACCCAGAATATTTATGGAAAAAAACCCAAAAGCAGAGCTTGGTCTTAACCAAAAAAAATACTTGACTACGGTTGTACAATTTGATATGACACAATAATATATTTGAAAACCTATAACGTACCTACATATGAATATTATACTGATACCTTAGAAATTTGAAGTATTTTCCTCCTTTCTCGTTCCTAGAATAATACGCTTAATGCACTGTTTGCAATCATGAATGTGGGACGCCTTTCATGCATTGAAAATCAGTTTAAAGTGTTCAAAGCAGCTTTGAATGAATTGGCATCAAAAGTTTCAAAGGGTTTTCCTGTTTGCTTGTACAAAGTATGTCGTATAATGTGTATGTTCAGATAATGACCACACAGGTTCCACAGTGGATGAACATCTTATAGCGTTTAATAAGGTGTTATGTGGATTATTTGTCTACTGGGCTGAAGATAGTTTATGTGTGTTTTAGGGGGGAGTTTGGGAGGTGTATGTGTGTGTGGTGCGTGCGTACGGGGGTGCGTGCTGGGGTGCATGCGCGTGTATACTCGTATGTGTTTGTATAAACTTTTGGAAATCCATTGTATCATATTTACTGTAAATTTAATTATATTCAAACATCACCGTTTATTTGCATAATTAAATAATGTATTACTACATAATTCTATTGTAATGCTCCAATAATACGAGTATATTTATATTCACAAAATGTTACTCATCTCTGACCAAATCCCTAAAATTAGAACTAGTGCTGACCTTTCCGTCTATCTGACCTAACTAATCTTTGAAATGTATAATTAATAGCCTCCGACACTTCCGTGACTGAAACTAGTTCTTATAAATGCTAAATTATCAATATATTGGATGCAGTTACAATATACGCTAAATCAAATAAATAATTTGTAGAAATTAGTTCAAAATTATAGAAAACAACTTCTGAATTTGTACACTGCTTTATTATGTTAAGTTGTAAGTAGATTAGAATATTTCAATTTTGAATTTGTATTTATTAAGTTGCGATACGATAAATATTTGAATATAAATATATATCGTATTAGTAGTATTTTAAATACTAATTATTGATTGTTTCTGTAATTAGTGTGAAAAAAGTGATAGTGAAATATAAGTGGTATTGAAATATAACGACATGGGGCTTGATCCTCGGCCCTGCTCCAATAACTATTAATAAATTAATTAGATGCGGATTTTCGATTGCTTTGGATGGCACTTTATTCCGTTGTTCCTAGTTACTAATAAGCAGTCGTTAAGCTACTTTTGAGGCCCTGGGGCGGCCTGACTACCTTTGACACCAGAGGTCAGCAATACTATACTACTCATTAGACATCAATATATATTGAATCAAAAACAATCAAGCCTCAATCTCTCCTCTAAATCAAGTTGCAGGAATCCTCACAAAACTATCTCCAGATCTGCAGCGCAGCAGGAATTTAGGAAATCCACGAGTGTGCCACAAATACTGCTTATCAGTAGTCTTGGAAGGTTCTAGATAAAGGGGAATGCACCTTCTAACTAGAATGGAGGATAGCTACCATATGAGTCAGAATGCTTTGGATGCTTAGATGGGTGAGATATTATGTTATTATATAATATACACGCCTTCCCTGCCAAAACAAAACTTATGCCAATAAATTATATTCGAAAAAAATATCTTATTCTTAATATACAGACATTTGAAGACATATAACGTACATATTATTAAGTCACGTTCTTGTTTGTCGTTCCGGGTGGAATCTCTCAACTCAAATTTCGAGCACTTCCTGATTAGGTATCCGGCTGAAACTTTCAGGGTAGCTCCGACTCGACGAAAACCAAATATATAAAAAAAAAAGTGTTTTTGATTAGTTTTTTAATATAAATTTGCTGCTTGTTTATCTTTATCTTATAAAAATCTAATGTTTATGTAAGAAAAAAACATATATAAGTGAAAAATATCCGCTAAGAGATTATATTATACAAGAGGGAATTACTCCCAGCTGATTATCTGATGTGTAATGTATTTAGTATACAGAGACTGTACTGATTATAAATCCATAGATAAGATACAATATTACGAGCAATTGACGTTTTTCTACAATCTACATGCCTACACCTTTTTACGAATACGAACTAGTCGTACACTCTCCCACTGGAGATCTGATAAGCGAATCGGATTCACGCATCGACTTTTGCAATGTGGTTCACCATCAGATGGTTTAAGAATTCGGGACAGGGAAGTCGAGACAATATTAGTTATGACTATTATTACCGTCAGCAAATTTTAGACACTGTGCAGCGTTGTACTTGACTTCTACTTCACTGTTGTTTTTACTCGTTTTAGATTAGCATTATTTAGTATTAACTGTACCCGCTGCTTCGCACGCGTGGTCATTTTTTTAGATAAAAAATACCATAATGTGCTATTCGAGGATCTAAAATACCAATATACCAACATTTGTTAAAAACTTCTTTAGACCTCAAAATGTCAATTGCTCGGCTCTAATCGCCAAATACCAATTACACCAGTTTTTAAGTCAAACCCTAAACTATACTACATTGAAAACCGCATAGCAATCGGTCCAGTAGTTTTTACTTGATGCACAAAAATACAGACAAACAGGCAGAAAGACGCGAATTAAAATAAAATAAATGTTCCATAGCTTATTTTATGGTACCCTAGACCATTTTTTTCATTTGAGTTATTTGTACAATCTTTTTCGTACCTATTGCTTTATTATAAGTATAGATAGATGACTGTGCCAAGTTGCATCAAAATCCATCCAGTAGTTACAGCGTGATAAGTGTTATTTCAAATAACTTTCAACCCCTATCCTGCGGAACTACTTTAATTTTTCGGGATGAAAAGGAAACTATGTCCTACCTCGTAGTATGAACTCATATCATACCAAGTTTCATTTGAATTCTGTAGCCTCGACGTGATGCGCGGTCAAGATACATACAGAAAGATAGACAAAAATAAAAAAAAAATAGTTATGGCTTCACTATCGAATATAAAATACCCTCCAAAATGAATCATTTATTATTTCAAAATTAACATAACTTTGGAACCTTGTCCCGCAGGAACCCTTTATTTTTTCGGGATAAAAGGTATCCTCAATTTTAACCCATCATTTACTCGTATATTATGACTGTGCATCAAAATCCATCCAGTAGTTTCAGCGTGGTACGTGTTCTTTTAAATAACTTTCAACCCCTATCCTGCAAGAACCCGTTATTTTTTCGGGATGAAAAGTATCCTATGTCCTACCTCATAGTATCAACTCAAATCATACCAAGTTTCATTTAAATTCATTCAGTAGTTCCAGCAGCGTGATGCGCGGCCAAGATACAGACAGACAGAAAGACAAAAATAAAAAAAAACAAACAATTTTGGTTTCAATATAGAATACTGCGGAACATAAAAATAATAATAAAAGAAATGTCTTCTATCTATATAATTTAAACCCATATCACGAAAGAACCCCTTTTTTTCGGATTAAAATGTATCCTTAATTTTCCACCCATCATATAAACTATGAATGTGCCAAGTTTCATCAAAATCCGGTCCAGTAGTTTCAGCGTGATACATTTTCTTTGAAATAAATTTCAACCCATATCCTGGGGGAACCCTTAAAATTTTCGGGATGAAAAGTATCCAATGTCCTTCCTTCCTCGAAGTATGAACTCAAATCATACCAAGTCTCATTTGAATTCATTGAGTAGTTTCGGCGTGATGCTATGCCAAGATACAGACAGACGGACAGACAGACCGACAAAAAACAGAAAAATAAAACAGTTTTGGCTTCAGTCCCTAATATAAAACATTTCTTTGATTTACAGAATTTGGACCCCTATCCCACAGGAACTCTTTACATTTTCGGGATAAAAAGTATTCTTAATTTTTAATCTTCATATAAACAATAACTTTGCCAAGTTGCATCAAAATCCGTCCAGTAGTTTCAGCGTGATACGTGTTCTTATAAAAATCTTTCAACCCCTTTCCTGCGGGAACCCTTTAACTTTTCGGGATGAAAAGTATTCTATGTCCTACCTCGTAATATGAACTCAAGTTATGCCAAGTTTCATTTGAATTCATTCAGTAGTTTCGGCGTGAAGCCTAGCCAAGATACAGACAGACAGACAGACAGACAGACAAAAATGAAAAAAGTTACAGTTTTGGCTTCAGTATCAAATATAGAACAGCCCCCAAAAAAAATTACTAAATATCTTCAACAGAATTCGACCTGTTACAGTTTTATTATAAGTATAGATTCGGGACAGGGAAGTCGAGACATTACTATTTTTAATTATGACTATTATTAACGTTAGTAAATTTTTTACACTGTGCAGCGTGGTCTTTATTTCACTGATCTTTTTACTCGTTTTAGATAAGCATTATTGAGTTTACTGCTGGCCTATTTACGAGTATCTTACTGTTGGATGCTCGACATTTCTATGTCTTTATGCTACTTCATAAATAAGTCAACAGTTGGTAGAATTGCTTCCATGGCTGACGTGTATCTTCAACACTATGAGGTCGTATGATTTTTACTCGTCTTGAAGATATCCTAAAGTTGTAGGTAGGTAGGGATTAGAATTCACTTCTGGGTTCACTGGGATCTTATAATCTCTACAAAATGATAACTTATTAAACTAAACTAACTTACTGTGCGTAAGCAGACCTCACCTCCGGTATAGTACGATTATTTATTCTGTGCCTCCGGGATCACTGTCCTACTGTCTACAAATTGAGGGCCTTGATTTAAGGAATATTTTACGTTCGTTAATTTAGATAAGGGTTAGCGTACGGTAATTTTTAATTATTTTGTGTCATTGGTCTTTGATTACTCATTGGTCTGTTTTTCAATTTGGTGGAAAGTAAGCTACATGTCTTCAATAATTTTTAATATGGATTTCAGTAAAGTAATGCAGTAAGTAATTTTCTGTGTAGGTATGTACCTAAGCGTGGAACATCTTCGCTTTCATATACCTACACTTTTATTTAGGATATCTAATCTAATCTAATCTAATCTTAAGGTTGTTAAAAAAATATATAAGCCATACGAGTACTCACATACGTACTTAAGAAGGACTACATCATACCTAAGCCTACGTTTACTTAATTGGCAAAGCGAAAAAATATTTTTCCGGTAACATATATCAAATACTATCGAATTTAGAGTAAGCTACAGAAAAAATAAATAAAGAAATATTTATTCCGATCGCATGGCTTCTCTGTCGCCTCTAAACAAGGATATCGCGATCGCGCGCCACCTAGCGGCTGCGACATATCGGGATGATTTATTCGTCGCACACGACAGAGATGTTTTGTCGCGGCTAATTCTGGAGCGTGGTTCTTTTCACATGATTTAATGTATGATTGTAGATGTAGAAGGCGACGGTCTGATGTTTTATGATGAAGTTTCCGTATCTTGAGAGACATAAATATGTATCTGACTAAATCTGTAAAGTGCTGTAAATAAGAAAATTTTATTACTTTGCGGCTGATCGTTGCGGTTACTCTTAATAAGGCACGGGCAACCACAAAGGTTTTTATAAAATAAATTATGGACTTGTTATTCCTCCAGTGAGATAGTAGTATTGAGAAATGTTAATGAAAAATTGAAGAAAATCCGGAGCTTCTTTTTGGCCGTGGGAAATACTCGTAGCTGTTTCACTGTGCTCGTTTGCATGATATTTATTTTTTCAAAATACACATTTCTTTTCTTATTAGACACACTAGGTGTATAAAATGGTGAGTGACACGACTTAAACTTGACGATAATCAATAAAAAAAATACCGGATAAAAAACTTACGAGAGCGTCATAATCTTAAGTACACTTATACTCGTATGAGTGTACTTAAGATTATATATTCGCTACCTTTCCCACCCGCGACTTCGTCCGCGCGAACTACTGTTTATCGCGAAAAAAAGCATCTTACGTTCTTCTAGGATATTAAAAACTAATGCAAAAGTAGGTATAGCACCAATGCTCTTGATAAGTTTGGACATACTTGTCATTTTGTGTCCATGGCAACCGTTTCTTACAGCGAGTAATTAACACTTTTCCAGTTTTTCCAGTTTTCCCGTGGAAACCTACAATTTTACGGGATAAAAAATACAAAGTATTCTTTGTTTTATTCCAGGGTATAAGCTATCTCCATTCCAAATTTGATCAAAATCCGTCCAACCGTTATCACGTGAAAGCTCCCGAAACAAACAAACAAACAGAAAACTGTAATAAAGTACCGTTTTACAAAATCAAGAAAACCACAAACATGGTATTCTTTCTGATAAATAAATCGCAGATTAATAAATAAATAAATAAAATAAATATATTCGGGACATTTCCACACCAATTACCTAGCCCCAAACTAGGATACCCTGTACTATGGGCACTAGATAACGGATAAACATACATAGATAAGATTATTACATCCATGACTCGGAAACAAACATTTCTGCTCATCACACAAATGATTGCACCTTGCAGGATTCGAACCGGCGACCGTTCGATTTCGTGCCTAGGATCTCTAGCCACTAGACCAACCTTGAACTAGACTTGATTATAGTTGCCACGGTCAGATAAGTTCCAATATGGCAAGTTCATGACCCGTAGCCGGACAGCAGTCATCTTATTTACTTTGCTTTTACTAATACCCATAATTTGTGCTTTATATAGGTATAGTGAGTATACATTAAAGTTTGACAATCAAATAAGTTTTTAAAGCCAGCTGTTAAAATGCCACCGAAAATGTACATTGCCGTGGGTCATACTTTGCCGTAGTACCGATAACCGTTAGAGTACAAGAGTTCTAGAGTGGATACCGTGAATGGCCAAAGTTAGTGTAGGACGCCCTCCAAATAGATGGAGCGACGATCTGTGCAAGGTCCTTGGATGAGAAAAGCCGAAAATCGGGCTCATTGGCGCGCCTTGAGAGAGGCCTATGTCCAGCAGTGGACTATTACAAATACCCATGTGTATTGTCACTCCTGACTGCATAGTCAGGCCGTAAGTGTCAAAATATAGCAATGTCATCGGGACTTTACATTAAGTTTACAAAATTTAAACTTGATATTTCAATAAATAGTCGTTCCTTTTAAACTAATTAGATTTGGAATAACCATTATTGTTAACATACGAGCAATCAAAGCGTGAAGGTGAATAAAATCTTGGAAGGCAAAAGTAAAACAAAACTTAAAACATTTATTTAAAAAAAGTATGAAAATTTTCAAGTAACTTTGGGTTCTATTTTGTTGAACTATGGCCTTGATGGGTAAGAAATACAGAGCGTACTAATAATTATTATTTTATGCTAGCTCTTAACCTTTTAGATAAGTATAGAATATCAAAGGCTATAAACAAATTGGATGTCGAGTATAATAAACCGGATATAATTCACAATTAGATCGATTCTCCGATCGATATCTTCAAATGTTAAGGACGGTATACAATGAGACCCTTGTATCATTGCATTATACTATTAACATTTTGTATTTTTAACCAAAAGAGCGTTCTATTCCATTAAAATGTTTGTCTTAGAATATTGGTCAATCTTATTTTAAGCCCATTACTAATTTTATCTTAATTAACACAGCTAAAATTATATACCATTTAATGAGGATCTATTTTGTATTAGGTATAAAAAAATGTCTCATGAATTCAGATACGGAGATGAAGAAGTTTTACATTTATACTAAAAACAGGATACTTATCTCGTATAATTACCAAACCAAATTTCAAAATCCAGACCAACTTATCTTCTCTTAATCTATTAACACTAATGATAATCATTAATTACCATTGATTAGAAAATGCTAAAATCCGATCATCACCTTGTTTTAATTAAGTCGTTGGAATGTTTCATGCCATTTCGTTTCGTGTTAACAATTAATAATGTCAATTTGAATGTTAAAAAAAGAATTGATATCCACACCAATACATAAAAGTGAAACTTTGTCTGTTTGTTTGTTTGGGGAGCTTTCAAGCGATAACGGCTGGACGGATTTTGATGAAATTTGGAATAGAAATAGCTTAAAACCATAATAAAACATAGCTGGAATAAAACATAGGATACTTTTTATTCCGAAAAATGGCAAGTTTCCACGGGAAAACTGGAAAATGTTTATTACTCGCTGTAAGAAACTTTTTTTTCTTCTTTTTTTTTGTCACGGTCTTGGCAATCGTTTGACCACGATCTCACCTGATGGAAAGCGATGATGTGGTCGAAGGTGTAGCACGCTTGCCTAGTAGATACCTATTCACTCTTGACTTGAACACACCTGGGTTATATTTTACCGGAAACACTGACGAGCGCAGGGCATTCTACTCCTTAGAAGTTCTTATAATAAATGAAAAAGCGTAACGCTTCGTTCTTTTGCGAGGTATTTCAACAATAAAAGGATGGCGCTTTGCCGATCGTCTAGTCGTACGGTAATGGAAAGGTGATGGGGGAATCAGATTGTGCAGTTCTTGTGCACACTCTCCATAGTGAAACGAAATAGTAACAAGTCTGTCAAAAAAACAAGGGTGTTGATGCTATACTTTTGCATTGGCTTTTAATATTATTGGGTTGCTGTTTTTCGCGATAAACTGTAGTCTGTGTGGACGAAGTCGCGGGCGAACGCTAGTGATTCAATAAAGATGTAATAGGCCAATATATCGTCCATGTGGAATGAAAACTACTATCTAAATAAAGTATGCATAGTAAATCGGAAAAACAATATGTTTATCCAATTATTTTTTTCCACTTACCTGTGTAGGTTCCTACCGACTATATACTTACCTACAGTAGTCGCACCCAATGTATATGTTTGTGAAGTTAGGCTCTGTGACGATTGCGCAGGTACTGCTGTGGGGATAAAATAGCATAAAATAAAAGCGAGATAGAATATGCGAAAAACGCAAGCGAGTGAGCGAGGCAGTTATACAATGCTGTCTTTAACTTCAACATTGGGATTGAGCCTGAAAAATAGCAGTTTGCGCAGCGACTAGCAGATAACTTCCGAGACACACTTTTGTTGCGCCTACTATCTTTTACTTTCTTTAACCTTCAAAGTACTTTAGTAGCCAGGCAGCGCTAGTGCGAAAAGATTATCATATTTTACTATGATAATATTAAGGTTAGTGAAGTTAAAAAAAGTTCAATAAACATCAGGCCCCCTTATTCGGCAGTATAGCCTCAGTAAATATATAGACACATGTACTGTGGTAGCAGCTTGATGTGTCTCGATACAAATAACATTGTGAAGAAGCACAACCTGTCATAAAGCTGGATACTATGTCATTCGTACATAATTTATACAATATTCATTTGTGTTCATGTTATTTATTTATGTAAATTTATATATTATGTTATAAATTTGCCAATAAATTTGTTATATTATGTATTTTTAGTATATATATTATGTGTTTAACACATATGTAAGTATGTAAAAAAATATTATGTTATATAGTTGTTATGTTATATGTTGCAAGCTGTTTGCAGTGCCATTCAGTAGAACCAATGTGCTTCACTAAGCACCATTTACCCGGGCTCTCCGGCTCTTGAATATAATTAATGCTGAACACAGCGATTTAGACATTTTCACATGTACTTTGGTGAAATTCACTGATGCTGCCCTTAAATGTGTCAGTAATTAAGTACATTGTCGCATTAGATTCGTCTGTAATGATAATGTAAATTTAAATAAATAATAAATAGTTGTTTTTACTTATCTATTTACTTTTTTGTTCCAAAGTAAGTCTCCATCACTGACCGCAATGTTTATATTAACTACTAGCTGTACCCGCGGCTTTGCCCGCGTGGTCATTTCATTTAAAAGTTACTCATACGTGTTATTCCAGGACCAAAAGTACCTATAATATACAATAATATACTACATTTGTTCAGCCGTCAAATAGTTTTTTATCGATTGCTCGGCATCTAATCATCAGATTAATATACTAAGTAGCCCAGTTTTTAACTCAAACCATTTCATTGCAATCGATCAAATTTCATTGCAATCGATCAAGTAGTTTTTAAAAGATAAAAAGTATTCTAAATGTTAATCCATAACATAAGCTATGATTATGCCAAGTTGCATCAAAATCCGTCGGGTAGTTTCAGCGTGATGCGTGTTCAAAGAGACAGACAGACAGACAGACAAAAATAAAACCTTTTTGAACTCCATATCGATTTTGAAGTTCATCTCAATTAAAATTTTCAAAAATATTTAATGTACAGATTTTGCCCAGTTGCAGTTAGTTACTATAGTATATTATAGTAACAATAATAATAGATATATATCAAGAAAAATGTAAAAAATAAAATAATGTAAAAATCTTTTAATTATGGAGCAAAACATATCTACGGCGCGTGATTTCAATCCACGTACGCCTGGATTACGCACCCATGCATCTATCTAACTGGGCCAGTGATCCTCGTAGCAGAATGACGAATTCGGTACCAGTCTAGTCGTAAACGGATGTATGATCACTTTAAATTTAACACAACTTTGGACCCATAGGCTGCAGGAACCTTTAAATTTTTCGGGATAAAAAGTATTCAACATTTTAACACATTATATAAACTTTGACTGTGCCAAGTTACATCAAAATCCGTCCAGTAGTTTTAGCTTGATACGTGTTATTTTAAATAACTTTCTACTCCTATCCTGCGGGAACCGTTGATTTTTCCGGGATAAAAAGTTTCCTTAATGTTAATCCAGTACATCAGCTATGATTCTGCCAAGTTGCATCAAAATCAGTGTGGTAGTTTCAGCGTGATGCGTGTTTAAAGAGACAGACAGACAGACAGACAGACAGACAAAAAAAAACCTTTTTGCACTCCATATAGATTTTGAAGGTTATCTCAATCAAAATTTTCAAAAAATATTTAATGTACAGATTTAGCCCAGTTACAGTTTTATTATAGTATAGATATAGATAGATAGATAGATATTCCTGTCTATCCAAAGGTTGCCTGTAAGAAATTGCTAAAAGCGAAAAGGCCGCCTATTGTACAACATTAAATTTTATGTATAATTACTGTTATTTTGTTATTTATTGTGATGTGTTCAATAAAGAGTTAAGGTATTGTATTGTACAAATATTCAAAAGTAACCACACAGAGGTAAAGTTAATATCGGCGCGGGCGCACGAGCAACGTGTCTATTTCACACTTCATCACTGATGAGCGAGGCGTGTGAGCCGTTAAGACCTGCAATTTTTTTAATCCCTTGTCATTAATATTTATGTGATATACGTAAGCCGCTTTGCTTTGAGCGTGTTTCCCATGATACCCGCGAGTGTTTTCTCGTAATAAAGGTACCAAAGGAACATGTCTGAGCTTTCATTTTACTCGTACTTACATACAAAATGTAAGACAGTATTTGACTTTTATATAACCAAAAAAATACCTGCGGACCTTGAAAATCTTCGAAAGTACGACCATGTTTCCAAGTATCGAGTTAGCCCCTGTATACATTTTGTCACATGAGCCAAAAACTGTATACCCCCGATACATTTTGTCAATGCTTAATTAGATTTTTCATTTTTACCGATTTAAATGTAATTTCGCATTTATTATCGAATCTGTGTGTTTCTCTCCTCTAAATGATATCTTTATTATAAATAAAACACCAAAAATTTTTTTTGCAGTTTTTGTAGTTTTTCACAAAAAAAATGTGGTCACTTTTTCTATTAAACTGTGTTGATGTTTTAATGTTAACGGATAGATAAGTTTATCTAGTATATAAATAAAACAAAATAACAGTATTTCATCGCTTCCTATTCTAGAGTGACGGAACATCAGCATCTTGTGCCTTCTTTTCTCTGTACTTTCAGATCCGAATGCTCCAGAGTACCATAAAAATAAATTTTATTTCCTGACAGATACCCATGACCGCCAACTACGGTCCACTTTCAATTTACATCTCGCCACTTCCAAACACACAACAGCTTTTCTAGACAATTCATTTGCAATAGCGGCAGTACGGCTTTGACTTGACTGTCTTCATTAGAAAGTCCAACAGCAAAAATATTTTTATGAAATTAGTTCATGATTAATTTGTTACGATAATAAAGTGTATAATAAATAAATTATTTTCTAGTCTTTTTCTGCTTGTGCCTCTGGTAAGATTTAATCATTTCTCATCTTTCTTAATAGTAGAATATAATTTATAAATTGTAGTTTGTATATTATATACAGGATGAACGGTTACTGGAAAACGTTCCTAGGAGACCATCTATAAATGTTTGAGATTATTCTGAACTGCATTTACAGATTTTAGAAAAAAAATACAGTCAGCAAGATAATAGTCACTTTAAACGAAGACTTTTCTTGAAGCCATTCGATTCTGTTTCTTATAAGGATTAAAAGTCTCATTGGGACTGACTGAGGTTAGAGTACTAGAAAAGAAAGAAATAGCAAAAACAACTTTTCCCTTACATTTTGTACGAAAAAAATAATAAAAAAATCTAACATCGTTCGAATACAAACTTTTCAAGAATACTTGCGGCTCTAACCTTAGTTGGTCTGATAGAGACTTTTAATAGTTATGAGAAACAGGATCGATAGGCATTTTTTTTGTGAAATGCGCTTTTTCTTTATGATTTTCTCAGGTTAAAATATCTCTAAAAGTTACGGAGAGTCCCCTAAGAACGTTTGCCTGTAGCTATAACGGTTAAGGTTATTTCGTACAAAAAGTATGGGAAAAGTTATTCGCCATTTCTTATATTTCTAGTACTCAAACCTCAGTAGGTCCAGTAAAGACTTTTGATCCTTATAAGAAACAGGATCGATTGGCATCAAAAAAGCTTTTCATTTTCTTGCTGACTGTACAATTTTTATAATCTATTTTATAATTTATAATCTTTTAATACCTTCCACGTTTTGCTTTTCAACAATTCTTATGATTTACATTTTACAAGTCAGTTTTTTTTGTAAATTAATGTATTAAGGGTACAGCCTTAGTTTCCAATGCACTGCATTGAGAACCGGAAAACATTCCGGATTTCAATTAGAATCATTAATATTTATTAATAAGAATCCATTGTTATATTAGCGCCGCGGGAAACTAATTTGTTTCATAAAATTTACCAAATTACCAATTTAAATATATAAATATTAGTTAATGTATTGAGACATCCGTAACTGAACGATCAAAAAATTAAAAGCTGTATAAAAGTGTCGTAGATGAAATTTTAAACAATGCCGCAGTCGTAAAATTTGAAATTTAAAGCAATTAGACATTCCGTTGCAGTTGTTTGACCTCTTGTCTGGCTCATTAACAGTAGCGTTGTTTAACTTAGTTATTAATAGAATACATAATTGAAATTATTATTTATCTAAAATTTATGTATAATAATTATGCAAGCAGTAATTCTGTTAGCTTATTTATGATTTAACTCTAAAACATTCTAATACATCACATGACATTATACTCTATTGTTCTTTTGATGAAAAAAACTTTAATTTGTTTACGCACTTCAAAAGTTCAGGCATTGCAATTATTAGGGATAGATTCTAACCTCTAGTGCTTTACATCAATATCCCTACAAAAAACCTGCATACGACTTGTTCATCTAGTCTCTTAATACCGGTTTTTATAAATAAACTGCTGCTATTATATTGAAAAAGGACGATGCTCTTGATTAAAAATAATAATTGTGTGCCAAGTTATAAAATAAAAAAGAACTATGCGAACTATGCGACTTTAACCTAAAATTAACTTTAACGATGGAAATATCTACCTATTGTTCGTTTAAAACTTTTATTACCGATTGTATCCAAAAACGAAGCAAACAAAAATAGATTAACACAGACCCCTGTGAACAATATTATGACATTTCGTTAAAAATATGACAAAATTATGCATATTTGTCGAATTAAATATTTTTATGTATCGATTGAACTTTGAATTAAAATGCTCTGGGTAATAAGTTGGCCATCTAATACGTTGATATGTCTCAATGGGGTTTAATCCGTTGAGTAAATGTGTCAGAAACTTCAATAAATATGACAATATGTTACTGTGTTTACTGCAAAAATTTGCATTTCCTTTTTGTTTAGACTGCTCGTAATTTTATTCCCACAATTTTATTTTGTAAGATAAGGTGATACTATTTAACGCTGTAAACACTGATAAAATTAGGCCGCATCGACTGGATTTAATAATAATATTTATGTGCTCACGCATTTGGAAAGAAAATTTAAAATATATGCATGTTTATTAACTATGAACTATGACAAGACGAAGGAATTCATTACCTAACTTACGTAGGGTATTGAGCTTTTTCATTCACCTTAACAAACACACACACGAAAACACACACACAAAACACACCCTTCCACACACACTAAACGTACACTCCCCTACTTTTTCGTGTTTCAATTGGAAGCTTCGCATTATTTATATGTAATTTTAGGTCCAACGAATTGTGTCATATAGGAAGGAGGTCCCCAAGATACAGGTTTACCTAGTTTGGGGATCAATGATTGATTGATTTATTATTGTTATCAATTTCGCATTTATTATTAGGGTTTCGTGTTATTCGTCAAACAAATAAGAATACGAGTAAAAGTTATTATGAAAATACTAAAACCCGACGGTGTGACAACTGACTGTGTGTGTCTATTGAATAAAATTTTAAACAACTCACGTGCTTTTTTAGGTTTTTGCTTTTCAACCGCGATAGCGGACGGACGCAATGCGAGGCAAGCTTTACCTACCTGCAAAAGTAATAGTAAATAAATTTAATGTTTCCTAATTACTTACATATTTTACTTTACTTTAATATTTGCAATTGCAACATTGGACATTAGTACTTACATAACTTGAATAATCTTAAATTGTCCCGTTGGAAATACAATATGGCAGCTGTAACCCACCAATTAGTTATTCTATAGCACTCTCGTGATCAAGATGAATCCAATGATATCTCATTTATCAAAATCTACAAAGCCGTTTAGGCTGTAGGAAGCGCCTAAGAAACGTACATACGAGTACAATCAAACATACATACAACCCAAACACATAACCCTCCTTGCAGTCGGGTAAAAACAGGTAAGTTTAAAATCATAGTCTTCATGTTAAATACCATGTCATTACCTACCTACTTATATAAACAAAACCTTCACTAGGTTCCCTTATGTTTTCTAGTCATTAACAGCAACGTTTGTGAAAAAGTACCCAACGAAAAAAAACGATCGTGGAGTCCCTCCGCGCGGAAGAAGTGAAACATCGTAATGTGGAAATGAAAATAGGATGGCCTCCATGGTAGCGTTAAACGTTTAACGCAATCTTGTTAAAAGCCGCATAAGAAGTTTCACTTGAAAAATATGGTAAATTATATTGTTGAACCGCCGCAAACTTAAGATATACTTTCATTGAATCGTGTCGATAAATTGTTTGTATCAATAATACTAAAGAATTTATAAATATCTTATCCTCAAATCAATGATATTAAAATTAATAAGTAGTACACCTTTTCTCATAAGTTGATCACACTCTTAAAGTTCGTTGGTTACGCTTTGACGTTTGAGATTCGGTATTTGATTACATGTTCGTTAATTTTATCTCGGCTATAAGTTTCAAAATGTCGTTGTTTATTTATTTTGAATGTAATAACATGCAGGTAGGATAAATGAGTGTAGTGATAATGTTATTTTGCACCAGGCGCTGTATTCATCTTTGGTGTATCAACATTTAGAATAGGCAATTAGAAATTAGATCCAATATTTTCCACAATATCCCGAGTTTTTTTGTAATATTTAGGCTTTGCACATTAGTTACAGTAGACACATTTCATATTTTATTTTGTTACCATGATCTAATACAAAAATAAGTATATTAACAGGGTTGTAATTGAGTGATTACCCTCTTGAGTTACTTTCACAGTCATTCCTACACTGGCACTAAAGGACATATATCAAGCAAATTAACGAATTCCAAATGTTAATTATATTTCCCAAAAATACTGCCACTGTGGAAAACAACTAAATCAAAATTCCACTCCTCGAGTACACGGAGAGAAAAAAACGATTAAAAGAGAATACCGCAAGTACAGTCACAGAAAAAAGCGCATTCGGCTGCTCTGGTTTCGAGCTGTCTATTCCTCGGACGTCTTAATAAATCAACGCCTTGTATGGTGTAATGACATGATTTTTCGAACGCTCTGTACCGTGGTGCAATCACAATTAGCACGGTGCGTTTCCTCGTTAAAATCGGCTCGGAGTGGGCCTTTTTGACAGTGCAGGTGATTGGAAAAGTGATTTTTACTTGTGGACTTTTGAATTAAAGTCGACATGTCGATATTTCAGTTCTAGATACAGCAATATTGAAATTAACTCTAAATTAACCTTTCTAGTGTTGACTTTAGTATTAGTGAACAAGTTGGCTTAAAAACTTTGTTTTTTAATGTTGTTGGTCCAGTTCTTTTAGAAATTATTCGTCAAATTTATTTGGTTTTAATTCGATACTAACTTTTTTTATTATTATACAAGGAGCTTTGGGTTAGCTATTGGAAAATTGTATTTTGTGTAGCACAAGGCGTTGTTTCAGATTGCGTTATGGTAAGGTTGTTAAGAGTTTATTATGATAAAAATTAATAAATTATGTATAATATAAAAAAAAAAACTGATATCTTAATTCAAGGAAGAGTTTAAAGAAGTGAGTCGCACAGCCATGAAACGCCATGAAACGCTCCGTGTTAAGCATCATGTTGAAAGTCAGAGTTCATAATACGGAGATCAGAAGGAGAATCAAGGTGGAAGACGTTGGATCCCGAATAATTAAATTCGTGGAGATAGGTAGAACACTTGGCAAGATGCGGTGACGGCAGGTGGAATAGGTTCCTGATATAATGGTGGCCTTGCATATGACAGCGCAACTGTAGAAGATCTTTTTGGCACGAAGGGTCGATAACATTGAAATGGTAGAAGGTAAGACCTGGCTTACGGAACGGAAGCACATGCCCTGCAGTGGGCCGAAATGAGCTGATTTTCTTAAATTACTATAACGGTATGATGATAATGTTTTTTTTAGGTTGTTTATCATATATTTGTAAATATTTTTTATGAAAACTTTTCGGCACCTCTGTACACAAAGCTCCCCATTACCCGCATTAACAAGCGACATTTCTCCCCGCGTAAACTTCCAGCCACATCGGGAAATGACCGAGAATCAGACGTTGCGAAAAAATGATGATTTGTTACTACTCACAGTGACATTACGACATGACTTCAATTAAATTGAGTGACAAAAATCATGTCCTCAACAAGTCATTGGCAACTTTACTTGTTCGATTTTAAAGTTCATTTTATTAGTGCATAATTATACTAATAGTGTAAGAATTGGAACGGAAGGGATAATCATATCAATTATACCTGTTAACGTTTTATTATAGACTCTTTTTAGGAAGAACAGTTATATTAAGATTGGTATTGTTATAGTAACTGTAGTTTTCGACGAATGCAGGTCGATCGGTGATTACCATGATAATTTTATTACATACTTACACCGTGACATGTCTTAACAGTGAAGGAAATAACTCAATCCGTGCATTTAATTTACTTAACCATTGGCGAGTATGGTGTTCCACTGCTGGGAAAAGGTCTTCCCCCTTTCCTTCCATTTATCTCAATCTGCCGAATCCATTTTCCTTTGAAAGTATCTACCTACTCATTAATTATATTGTTTAGTAGTTGGTTGACTTTGCAAAAAGTACACCAGTTTTTAAGTCAAACCCTAAAATATCCAACAGTGAAAACCGCATCGCGATCGGTCTAGTAGTTTTTACGTGATGCGCGAACAAACATACAGACAAACAGACAGACACGAATTTTTAAAACATTATATTCTTGTTCAGTAGCTTATTATTTTTTTAAATTTCATTTCATTTTTAATTATCTTCTTTGTACGGACTTTTTCGTTCCTATTGCTTTATTATAAGTATAGATATAGATGCCTTTCATTTTTGGGCAAAATAATAAAATATGTGTATTATTGTATTATTCTAATCATGCCTATAAAACAGTACCGTGACATACCTACTGACTGACTGTCTGACTGACTGACAGACAACGCCCAGCCTAAACCGGTGGACCTAGGTATTTGAAATTTGGAGGAATATTCCTTGAGTATCCTAGAGGTGAACTACGGAAGTAACTGCAAACCGTAAAACATGAATACCAACTCCAAATAAAGTACCCCTATCCTGCGCGTACCCTTTAATTTACCGGTATGAAAAGTATCCAATGTCCTACCTCCTAGTATGAACTCAAATCATGCCAAGTTTATTTGAATTTCAGTAGTTTCGGCGTGATGTGCGTCCAAGATACAGACAGACAGAGAGACTGACAACAGACAAAATGAAAATGAAGTACAGTTTTGACTTCAGAACGAATAACAAAATGACCACAAAAAATATATATTTGGACCCATATCCCACAGGAACCCATTATTTTTTCGGTATGAATATTATGCTCAATTTTCACTCATCATATAAACCATGACTGTGTCAAGTTGCATCAAAATCCGTGCAGTAGTTTCAGCGTGATACGTATTTGTCTATATAATTTTCAATCCTGGGAAACCTTTAATTTTAAGTGATGAAAAATATGCAATATTCTACCTCGTAGTATGAACTCAAATCATGCCATGTTTCATTTGAATTCATTCAATAGTTGCGGCGTAATGCGCGTTCAAGACACACAGACAGAAAGACAACAGAAAAAAAGAAGAAAAAATACAGTTTTGGTTTCAATACGAGTATAGCCTCCAAAAAAAAATTATAATATATTTAATGTACAGAATTTGGGCCCCTATCCCGCAGAAACCCTTTATTTTTTCGGGATAAAAAGTATTCTCAATTTTTACCCATCTTATAAACTATGACTGAGACAAGAAGCGTCAAAATCCGTCCAGTAGTTTCAGAGTGATAAATGTTTTTAAATAACTTTCAACCCCTATTCTGAGGGAACCGTTTAAGTTTTCGGGATGAAAAGTATCCTTTGTCCTACCTCGTAGTATGAACTCAAATCATACCAAGTTTCATTTAAATTCATTCAGTAATTTCGGCGTGTTGCCTAGCCAAGATACAGACAGATAGACAAAAATGAAAAAAAAAATAGACAGTTTTGGCTTCAGTACGGAATATAGAACAGCCTGCAAAAAAATATTTACAAAATATCTTCAATGTACAGAATTGGACCTGTTATAGTTTTATTATATGTATAGATTGTTTAATTTCATATCAATCTGTGCCAGGTCTTTCCTATAAACTTATTGATGTCATCGACACATCGTTGTACTTGTATTCCAAGGCTACGCTTTTCCACGCCTGGCTACCAATCTGTGAGTGACCTACTCCACCTGCCATCACCACATCTTGCCAAGTGTCCTGCCCATCGCCTCTGAATTTATCTATCAAAGTGGATCGGATCGGATCCGTACGGATCCGATCCGATCCACTTTGGTTCTTCTTCGGATCTCCGTATTTCGAACTCTGTTACTCAACTTTATGCCTAACATAGGTATGTATGTATGTACTGGTGTATGTATAATTATTTAAATTTTTATTTAATATTACTTATTATTATTTTGTTAATTATTTACTTTGTTTCTTTTGTATTTATTGTTTAATACTTTGAGCCGCACGCCCTACTATTATTTCTCTCACGACCTAGATGACTGGTAGATAATGCTGTTTAGCATTAAGTCGTTCCTTGTACACTGTTTTTTGTGCAAAACAATTAAATAAATAACTAAACAATATGGAATGCTTCATGGCGCGTTGTGCGTCGCGCATCTTGTGCAGAGTTTCCTTGATGATCGTCTATATTTCGGCACCATAAGTCATTTTGGGTAAAACACGTTAGTTGTATAGACGGGTCTTCAGATATTGCGGTATTTTTCGGTATCTGAGCACGTCGTTGAGTATCTGCCAACCTATATTCAATGCTTCAACATAGCTGTTTTTCAGTGAAAGCGAGTAATAGACATTTTCCCGTTTTCCCGCGGCAACTTTACATTTTCCAGGATTAAATGTACCCTACGTTGGTCTCGGCTGTGTGTTTAATGTGTTGTATCTACATTATCTACATACACAATAACACTTTTTCATCAAAAGCCGTTGAGGCGTGAAAACGCTCCCAGCAAACACATAGACAACGTTCCACTTTGTTATAATATTACAACGAAATGTAACGGACGAAATAATAATGAAAGAATACGAATTGACGATCGAGTAATGTTCTAAATAACTCTTGCGACCAACGCTTGCATGTAAGGATTGCCAACGCAATCTGGTTTCATGTTGGGATACTAAAAAACATAATAATGTGGCGCAACGAAATATACAAATGTCTGTAACTGCTTTTTGGAAGAACCGATATTGATGAAACAAAAATAAAAACTGTAACTTTTAAACTTTCGCGATTCAAACCTTCGCAAGACTCCAATAAATACATTACAGTAAACGTCATCAAAATCCATTCCGTGTTTTTTGCGAGATGAAGACACATAAAGACAGACAGACAGACATACATTCTAAAAACGATATTTTGGAATTCTACTACTATCATATTATACTCAAATAAAAGTTTTTTCTTAATTATCTTCCATGTAAGTACAAATTTCACTTTGGTTACAGTTTTATTATATGAAGAGAAATACTTGGATGTTATTTAGCAAGAATCGATTCTTTTCAAACCCTTATAAAATTTTTTTTTTTTTTCATTTGGCTTGTTCGTTTCCATTAATAAACTTCTTATCTTCTATCTAGAAGACACTTATAATAAAGCAATTAGTACCAAAAAGTCTGTACAAAGAAGATAGTTCAAAATATATGGTCTGGTGGACTAATTACGGTACTGAACAAATATAAAACTTTTTTTTAAATCGTATGTTTTTTTTGTTTGTTCGAGCAACACAAAAAACTACTACTAGTACTAACTAGTAATAACTACTGGACTGATTGCGATGCAATTTTCACGTTGGATAGCTTAGGGTTAGACTTATAATTTGGTGTACTTGGTATCTCAATCTGATGAGAAGAAACCGTGCAATCGATAAAAAAAGATTTGACGTCTGAACGAAGTTTGATGTTTAGTATATTGACATTTTTGGTTCTGGAATGACTCACAGGATCCTTATATTACAGAAAAATTATCACGAGGGTAACGCCGTGAGCACAGTTAAGTCTTATATATTTGAATCACTGCCTTCCATGTTGCATAGCCATGGAGCATCCTGTTTGTTATATGTAAAGAAGTTTTCTTCTTCATAAAAATTTATACCATGTATGTAACCACTAGCTGTTCCCGCGACTTTGTCCGCGTGGTCATTTTCCTGAGATATAAATATCGTATCTGTTAGCTAATCTAAAACCAAAAATAGGTAACAATATATCAAAATTCATAAAACTTCGTACAGAAGTCAAACAGTTGTTTATCGATTTCTCGGTTTTTACTCATCGGATTGAGGTACCAAGTACACCAGTTTTAAAATCAAAATCTAAGCTATTCAACAGTGAAAACCAAGTTTTAATCGGTCCAGCAGTTTTTACGTGATTCACAAACAGACAATTAGACAGACAGGCAACATTTTTTAAAATTTATACATATTCCTGTTCAGTAGCTTATTTTAAGTCACACTATTTTCTAAATTATTTTCATTGTACAGATTTTTGTTATTGACTATAAGTGTAGAAGATATATACCGTCATATATCTTACTAGTGACTCGCCCCGGCTTCGCACGGGTAGCGCTCACACCGCGGGATTTTCTTACTTATAGCATTTTTATACACCTCGTAACTTCTAAATAGGTTAATTTAAAAACATATAAAAAAAGGTTTTGTGCAGTAGCCATGTCATGATGAAACTTAAAACAGGCTATCACAATTAAATACGATTGCAACATTTAGTGTCTATGCTGTTATGCTGTTAACCTTTGAGGAGTTCCCTACTGAGGAGCTAAACCGGAGAGCCTCAACCATGTCATGGTAAAACTTCAACCCAGCTAGCATAATATAATGCGTACACAAAAGTTCGTGTCTAGGCTGTTATTCGTTGAGGAGTTCCCTAGTCCGGAGTCAACCCGGATTACTGTCCATGTTACTCGCTGATAATGTAGCTTTCTCTAAGTGAAGGATTTTTTTAAATTCGGTTCAGTATTTTTTGAGTTTATCATATATCAGTATACAAACAATCAAATCTTTCCTTTTTATAGTATTAGAGTAGATTAGTGTAGAGAACAGCCCACAGACCTGTCTCGATGTTAAGTATACAAATTAAAGCAGTGTCACATAACTCAGCCCCAAGCACTGCATTGGATAATGATCATGCATTTTATGTCAACAATCAAGATACGGCAGTCATCCAATATTTGATTATTGGAAGGGAAACGGTAGTTCACGGTAGCAACACTGAATTATTTATAAACATTAGAATGTTAATCCAAAAGGTGGAATAAGTGCTACGGTGGCTGAACGTTAACGGCAGCGTGGTGGTGATAGCGTGCTGGTAGCAGATCATCTTTTTAGTATTCAGTAGAGCTGAAGATCCTGGCTGTCGTCAATCCTGCCTTTTCTACACTTCCAAACTTCTTTATTAACGTTGTATCTAGTACTTACCTGAACTAGACCAAAACCCTCCTAGATATAAACTTATTTAGGTACTAACTGATGCCTTCGGTTTCGCTTGTTTTGTCTAGGTTAAAAGTACTCTATGTCTTATTACAGGACTTAAAATACCAATATACGAGTACCAACATTTGATCAAAATTCTTTCAGACGCAAAAATATTTTTATCGATTGCTCGGCATCTACTCATCGGACTGAGATACCAATCCGATGAGTAGAAACCGAGCCGTATTCCAGCTTTTAAGTCAAACTTTAAGCTATCCAACAGTGAAAATCGCATCGCAATCGATCCAGTAGTTTTTACGTGATGTGCGAACAAGCAAACAAAGATTAAAAAAAAAACGTTCTGAAGATTATTTTAAGTACCTACCACTTTTTTGTATTATCTTATTTGTGCAGACTTTTCGTATGTACTTATTACTGTATTATAATTATAGATAAATTTAAGGAAAACACTTTAGTTACTACTATTCATATGATTCCTTATGCATGTTTGCATCATGCAAATGCATAATACTTGATACTTTTGATACTTTACAGCGTTTTAGCATATTTTAGTATTTTTTGCCAATCGTGCTTACCTATTGTGGTAAACTAACTGCACTGCGTGGTTTCACCCGCGTCCTTCGGGAACCGTGCATATTTCCACGATAAAAATATTTCAATTGGTTCCTGTTTAGGTAAAGTATGTTCAATAAACAGTTATCTATCATTCTCATACAAAAATGATAGGCACTCAAATATTAACATGTCATATACAGATCGAGTATGAAAACCTTGAAGTCTCATTATTTGGTATTTAGTGATGTGGTAGGATTATTTACTTTTATTGTCAATACCTGATCTATTAAATAATATGGCTGCTAAACTTCATATCTAAATACCTACCTTACATACTGACTACAGCATTTTTTTTAAATATAATTATGCTTTTACATGACATTAATAGTCATAAGTGGAAACCAGTGTGTTGCATGCTTCATGCATAATTCTGGTCATCTTTTATGGGAACGAAAATTCGAGAAAGCTTCAGAAGGTTATACAGTTCATGAATATTCAAATAGAGCTGGATTGGTCATGTTTGTCTGTATGTATCTTGTATTAATATTTGAGTTTCACGTTAATCATGGTTTTCTGTATTAATTTTCTGGCTACAGTAGTATTACGAATATTTAGAAGAACCGCTGATGATTCCTTTTAATTGAAAGGAAAGATCTTCTATGCAGTCCTATAAGCATTTCATTGAAATTGGTTCAGTACATTTTTAGTAATAAATTTATACTTTTAATAAAGCAATACGTACGAAAAAGTCTGTACAAAGAAGATTTAAAAAAATATGATACTTAAGCAACTGAACAATAATATAACATTTAAAAAAACCGGGTCTGTCTGTTTTTCTGTCTGTATGTCTGTCTATTTCTCCGTCCATTTGTTTTTTCGTTTGTCTGTCTGTCTGTTTGTCTGTTTGTCTGTCTGTTTGTCTGTCTGTCTGTTTGTCTGTCTGTTTGTCTGTCTGTTTGTCTGTTTGTTTGTCTGTATGTTTGTCTGTCTGTTTGTCTGTCTGTTTGTCTGTCTGTTTGTCTGTCTGTTTGTCTGTCTACTTGTCTGTCTGTTTATCTGTCTGTTTATTTGTTCACGTATGAGGTAAAAACTACTAAAACGACTGTTGGATGGCTTAGAGTTTGACTTAAAAACTGATGTACTTGGTATCTTAATCCGATGAGTAGAAGCCGAGTAATCGATAAAATCTTTTGTGACGGCTAATAGAATTTTCGAACAACTTCAAGAGGTACACCATTGACTACAATCGGATCCGGGTCAACAATATCGTTAAACATGATCTTGGTCTTATCTATGTTTATTCCGAGACCGACGCGTCGTCGAGCATCATCAAGGTTGGTCAGCATGCTTTGCAAGTCTTGCAGCGACTCCACCATTAGGACTATATAATGTTCTCGCCATTGATGTTCATTGCCCATTCCATTCCAATCCAGCGTCTTAAACATATCTTCCAGGCATTAGTGAACAGTTTCGGGGATATAACATTCCCCTGTATAACTCCCCTGCGCAGTTGGATATGTTTAGACTGCTTTTGTACTTGGACATTTATATTAGATATAACATTTATTATATCGCCAGTCCACTTGACAACGCTGCAAAGACTCCAGAACCGTATATAATTTGCATGTTTGGCAATTGGGGTAAGATCAGCCACAGAGCTTATAATAGTACAAGAACTCAGCATTGTACTTTGCACACTAGGTTTAGTCTACACAGGGCTGGTTTTCAGCATACCCCATTGCTTGAACTGAGATGTTACTCAAGCACAAAAAAATATAGAAATAGAAGCGAAACAGGAAAAAAATATGCACATAAAAAGAACAAAACAGCATTAGATACAAATTATTACAATAATTTTATGTGGGACAAGAAGTTATTTATGTTGACTACAGTGTGTGTATGGGGGTGTGTGAGGGTGTGTGGGGGTTTGAGAGAGTGGATGTGTGGGAGTGTGAGGGAGTGTGTGTATATTGTTACGCGGTTTTAAAGGTTGCTTTAAAGTTATTTTCAAGACGGTTTAATATGTTGGCTTTAAATTTAAGTTTAAAAAGATTGTAGCCTATTTTACCTCTCATAGGCGGAGGAATATTATTCCAAATTTTTGCTGCACTGTATTTAAGACAATCTATAATCTGGTGGTCTTATGTTTTGGAATTGAAAGAACGTGCATGGATTTTTGACGGGTGAATCGAATTAGATGTTATTTTTTTATTAATTGACTTCAAAAGGTAGAAATTTCTCAATTTTACTGTACTTATTGTGCTCATGCTCACCCGAAATATCTGCGAAATTACTAAACTGATTTGGATGGTTTAAATTATTATAAATTTTTATTTAAAGGGAATAATACCGCAAACTAATACATTAATTTCATCATAATTTGTTTTTTTTTCAAAGCTATGGTAACCTAACGGTTCAATAGTACAACTTAGAATTCAACGATACTGGGTTCTATCCTAGGCTCCGCATCAATGATCTTTCTAAGTTATGTGAGGTTTTCCATCGCTTTGTGCTTCGGAGGGCACGTTAAACTGTTCTTGATTAATAACAATCCCGGCTGGTATTGATTAATAGCAGTCGTTAAGCCCTCGAGCTCCCTGACAAACACTGACACCGGAGCCAGTACCACCTACGATAAACAAACAACATCAAAACTGGTTGATTTTTCTACTTGAAATATTTTTTTAGTTGTTTTTTTGTAGCCAGTCACAAAAATGGACCAATGCAATATGAACTGGAAGCATTGACAGTGCGTTAATTTGTTTTCATTTGAAGTAGATGATACAAATGAATAGAGTCAGCATAAATCAACATGATTTTAGATTCGGAAAACAGACAGTTCGTAGGTTCTTTATATATTTTCCTAAAAATTTACGTTCACATTAGGAGGTACAATGGGGTAAATATTTGAACCAATCATTTTACAAAAAGTTACTATAGAATAGTATCACTATTTCAAAAGTTATGGTGGCTGTTATTTTACTTATTAAATTAACATTCGGATTTACCTAAAACTGTTTGATTACAGCTTGCGATAAAAAATACCTGATCTCTGTAAAATAAAACTGCAGAATGTAAAAGGCACTCACATTTTATTTCTTTCTATCAAAATATATTAATATTTATTTATAAACGTAAAAAAGTTTAAACACAATCATAGTCAAATAAGATCGTATCACAATGATAACAATAATGACATTCATTTCATAATGCCTTCACACAACAGAACTGAAGGATACAAAATCTAATATAGAGCATCCAAATCTAATATTCATTAGTTGTTTGATTTAACAAAATAACTTATAATTTTCTATTGTAATAAGTTTACTTACAAAAAATTAGTCTCGTTGAATTATGCGATTATCATGTACTATTTTATTAATATATCTTATGTTATACGATCTCATAAATGGAATGTAATAAAGTATAAAATCCAACAAAAAGAAACAAATAACAAAAACACTCAAGCTTCACTTACAAAAACCTACGTATGTTACAAAATATGTCTACAATAAGGACTTACGACGAAAATGACTCAATAAAACTGGCCTATAAGCTAAGAAAATAAATAAAGATTTTTAACAAAGTTATATGATATAATACAAGACTCAAATATTTGTACATTGAAATTTGAGCCTAATTTTTTACTGGCCTTTGAATCCCATTATTATAAACTAAACAATTAAAACTGGTATAGTAACTGGCACTATTCTGGCATTTACAATAATCGGTAAATCGAATCACATTTTCAATAAGTGAATCGACTGAAAATGCATTCAATATTTTTACAAAATTTTCTATCTAATAATACGATGACTTCTCAAAAAAAAAACAACACTAACATTTAATCAATTTACCGTAAGAAAATCACTATTTTTTAATGGTAAAAATCAGGTAATCAAGAGAGAAGGAATGTTTAAACTTACTTAAATACTGTATGGCAGAGTATTTAGAGACTGCTAAAAGTTATAACTAATTAGTCTAATATATACAGATAAATAAAAACATGGCCGGACGTATGGCAATACTTTTCATCCAGTCATAGGCACTTCTTCTGTCCGCTTTGGGACAAGGGATAAATCTAGAGGGTTCTTCATAAGATCTTTCGCACTGTCTTCGCTAAGGTCGATGCTGAGCTCAGGTTCTGAGTCGCTAACTTCGTCGTTTTTAGGACTTCTAAATAGAACTGCAGTAGATTTGATCGACAAGTCTATTGGTTTGTCTTGGTCTACTGCTACTCCTGCAACAGCTGGGGAATGTTGAAGTAAGTCGCCTCCGTTTCGGATTTGCCAGTTGGCAATGCCTGAAGGAACTGATCTCATTGTGTGCATTGGCGTTGGCATAAAAGGACCGCTCCTGGGTGAGAAACTCGGAGATGGACATACTGGGAATGGTGATAGAGGCAACGCAGGCTGCTTCCGTTTTCTGACATCCTTACATTGGTTCTTAATTGCTTGTAACCTCACGTCCTTTTCGCTGCTAGGTGATGAAGCTGGTCTGAAGATGCTCAGACCGCTGGTACTTCTAGAACTATTGTCATCTTCAGGGTCAGCTGATGATGCACCCGAGTCAGAGGGAGACACGCTTTGCCGCGTCATGTCGTCTGTGAAAGGACTCTTATCAGAGTTTTTGTAGTACTCTGCCAAAGCCGCTGCAGGCAGGAGATTCGTTGGTAGAAAGGATGGGCTAATTGATGTGGTAAAACTTGGCGGTGATTTGCTCGTTTGCAGCTGATGCATCTGCTGTTGTTGCTGCTCTTGTAACAAGCAGTGGATTTTGAACCAGTTAGATCTTCTCCCATATCTTGAACCAGATTTCGACATGCCCACTAACAGGCACTTCCGTAGTCTGCAAGCTTTACATGCCGTCCTGTTCTTCTTGTTGATGATACACTCCCCGTTGTTCTTGCATTCAGATATCGACGACAGGTTGTTGTACGTCCGCCCGAAGAAAGACTGCAACAAAACAAAAATTTACATTTTAATGATGTAAATGATCTGGCTGTTCGGTCCCGAAGGGTTACATCGATGATAATATGATGTATGCAATAAATGAAAATTAAAAAAGGGCATTCGATTTTTGCAAGAAATCGACAGCGCCAATTTTGGTGAACACGCCTGCATTAATTTAGTGTAAAATATCGACAAACTTCCGTTGGCATCGCATAAGAAATGGTACTTTATAAGCGATACAGTTAAAGAGAATCATCCGCTGGCCCATTCAATTTCAGGCCGGCCGGGTTGGAATTAAAAATTTCATTTTTCAAAAAGTCATCATAAAGCGCAACGCGAGCCGTATTAAAATCTGGGTCAACGCGAATAAGGCCGTATCTCACACTTAATATTACAGAAGTGGGGTCTGGTCGGATCCTGTTGCGTCTCTTGACGTAAGTAATGGGGGTCTTTCGCGAATTTTTTAAATAAATTTGGATGTTACCCCGCTGGGAGTGGAGTTGGGTCTCTTCTTACTCAATTAAACTCGGACAAAAGCATAAAATATGTGAGTGTAGTACAGTTTCACTCAGCACAGTGCGGTCGGCCGCCGCTTTCAGCCGTAAATAACGATATGCCTCGTTATTTCGGATTACAACAATATTTTGGAATGCAATTTGCATTTATTACGACATATAATACATTTTGTCTGCATTTTCTGCAATTTAAATTCTTAATTCCTATCTAATTGTGTGGATGACAATTTATTTACAAGTTTTAATTAAAGTTCAACAGAATTTGGATCAAAGTTAATTTTTAAACCAGCTTATGTTCGTTAATGTTTTCAACTAATTTTAGATTAACGTTATTTCAATTATCATTATTGCATTTTCTTTCTACGAAAGACAATGTAGAGTAGTATAACAAACTCTATAATAATATAAACGAATAAACAATCAACCTATATCAATTAGCATAATTACTACTATGCCAAATAGAAAGATATGGGATATATGGGGCTCTATAAAGTTCGAAAATTACTTTCAAGTCCTGAGCCTGCAGTCTCGACATAGATAGTGATTGCTTTACAACCAAAATCAGTATATATACCGATGACAATCGTTAGTTTTGACAATTTTTGACAAAAGCTATCGACTGTCATCGGTATATGTACTGACATTGATCATGATTGACATTGATATTTGGTAGAGCCTACTAAATATTGTTATAATCGGACTTTGCAACCGATATCGGTTGTAACGCAATATCTATTGATGTCGAGATTGGCCTGGACAAATTGAAGTTCATGTAAGTATGGTAATTTTTGTAACTATTACTATAATTACCAGCACAGATAACACCTAAAACTCATGGTTAAATTCAAATAAAGATTGTGATTTATAGACCTTTCCCTGTTAGATATAGTTTATTGTCGTCATTATACAATACATATCCGTAACCCAACGTAGACACGCTCCACAAAAATAAGCTATTTGAAGTGATCTCCATCACAATGATTCATATTTCGCAAAAAGCATCGGATACTAGCCATTACGCAGTTACCCTTAAAACTTTGGATATACCTAAGCAACAGCGACGACAGCAAAGCGAAAACGAAAATAACGCCCCTGCTCATTCCATTAATGTTTTAGTTTAATATGGTATCTGTTCGTTAGCGTGCTGCTTAATGTTTCTTTTGTAGTCAAACAACAAAATATGGAGGAAAAACATAGCTTTATCTTATATAGTAATCTGATGTTCTTAAATTTATACAAAATATCGTGCGTCATCAAATTTTATACAAATGTTACAAGGACCACAGCTTGTATAAAATAAAATATTTAGTAGTTTTGCAAATTTTTCAACTAAATTATTGATTATTTTCAACTTAATTACATCGTTACAACTATTTAACAAGTACTAAGAATAAATACACATTAAACATTAGACTATAATGTTATGACGCTACTGACCTAGCAACGCAGTCACACTGGTCGATGCACTATGGATTCAACAGAAGACTATTTTAAATATTTCATGCAATAGAAATAAAACTGTCTTGGTTGTGAGGTATTTTTTCTCATTTGACGGACGCCTCAATCGCTTAGGTCTTCCCAAAGCTTAACGAAACTAAATCAAGTCACGTACTCTTGTTCTGCTCAAACGTTCAATTAGTCATATCTATAACGCGCGATCCGCGCTCATAAGGAAGCCTCTCTTTATCAACAATTTCTAATCTGGCAACTCTCTGACTCACATTATGCCTTCGCGAAATTACCTTAATTTTCAGGGTTCCTTACTAGAAAAATATTGAACCCCCACATTTGAACCGATTATTTCTAAATGCAGAAGTATACTTTCAGTAATCAACAGAATAGTAATTAAAGTTTTTTGTACATTTCCGGAGGGCTAACTATGTAATGTAAAATGAGGCATTTCTGACAACAGGATTGAGAGTTTGTCAGGCCGCCCATGGGACTTTGGCGTGGCCTAATGGCTGATATCAATTGTTAGCTACCGGGATTGACGTCTTTTGATCTCCGAAGGACGGGAAGTATAGCTGAAATTATGTTAAGACAAAGCCTTCGTCCTATTTTGTTCTCATACTAATAAAACTAAACTTATGAATAAAATATTTTTCCAAAAAAAAAAAAAACGACTTCATAATAAAAATGTTATTTTGTAAACAACCACTAAAAAAGAATAAAATAATTACAATTGAGCCAGAACAGTATCACTTTTTCGAAATCACCAACGTAATAACAATGCTTAAATACAACATAAGATAAGAAAGAGTTTTTTGAAGGCGGTGGAAAGCCGAGCAATGATTATTAATATGGTTGAGCTTATTCAAAAAGACAATGTCTTAAACGGCTTGATGTGCTATATAAAATAATAAGATTTTAAAGTAATTATCTACAAAAACTTTATCATTTATTAGATTGCTGTATTCGTGTCAATCGGTTTGTGAACGTGTGAAAGTCAAAATCTGCTTGTGTGAGTCTCTTTTTTTGTCTCTTCTGCGTTTCGTGTTTTGTATGAGGGTGCGTCATAGACAACTGCATATTACTCCGAACGTATAAATGTGTGTGTATGTGTGGTATGTATTAATTTTGTAAAGATTATTTAAATGACGCCTGGGTTTGGCACCGCATCCAAAAGGCTCTTTCTTATCTTATGTTGTATTTATGCATTATTATTACGTTGTTAATTTCGAAAAAGTGATACTGTTCTGGCTCTATTGTAATTATTTTATTCTTTTTAGTGGTGGTTTATAAAATAACATTTTTGTTATGAAGTCGATTTAATTATTTTTGGAAAAATAATTTATTTTTTGGTTTTTAGTGGCTTTATCAAACATCGGGAAAAATATATGCCAAAGAAAAAATAGACACTAACTCACTTAAGATTCAAAACGTTGGTAAATTAAACGCAAGGATGAATAAAACCTACATATATAACAACTGAATTAGTTTTGACCATTTTCCATCATTTTGTTGGTGCGTTCCTGTGACTTCCGGCTCCATCATTAGACCCTGAATACTACATAACACCAGAGAACTCACCAAGACAAACCAAATGAGCCCAAACTCGAAAGGGTTCCATCTTTTGTTGTTGAGTTCCTGTGACTCCGGCCCCATCATCAAACCCTTGATACAACATAAAACCAGACATGACCTCATCAAGACAAACCAAATGAGCCCGAATTTGAAGGGATTCCATCATCCGATTGTGTAGTTCCTTTGACTACTACTACTTATTCTACTACTACTGTAGTTTTTCATTTTCATCAGAACTACACCCATGTGCAAAACTTAAGCATCTTTGGACGTCCTAAATTGTTCAAAATTGACTTGCAATCCAGTCCTAAACATTATAACACAGTGATTTAAATTAAAGCTTGTTTAAAGCTAATAAACCAATTTTGATGAAATTTATACAGTACCACACCAGAGCTCTTCTTACTCAAGTAAAAAAAAACATCTAATTCGGTTCAGAAATCCCAAGATATTAGAGAACATAAACTATAAAACAAATTGATTTTCTAATTAAACTACTGAACCAATTTTGATGAAATTTATATGGAACTACACAAAAAGATTACCCTTTTGAATAAAAAAACAATCACCGAAATCGGTTATGAAATCTTAGATATAAACAAACAATAAAAGCAATATAAACACAAAATCGAATGGATTTACTCAACAAAACTATTTATTCTCGAAAAACCGCTAATCCAATTTGATACAACTTATATGGGACCACCTGGAGAGTACAACATTTCAAAAAAAAAAAACATTCAGCCGAACATAATAACCGTCTCCTTTTGTGAAGTCGATTAAAAAAGGAGCTCATCTATAATAACTTGCTGGAAAACTATGGCGATAATATTAGGCTGTACGTTTATGACCTACTTTAGAACGGTACGGTGTACGGCAAGATACTACAGTATTCAAGACCTACGGAGCCAAAACGTGGACACTCACGGTCAAACTAGTCCACAAGTTTAAGATATATATGGATAGATATGGAGAGAGCTATGCTTGGAGTTTCTCTGAAAGACATGATTCGTAATAAAGATATCTGTCTGATAACCAAGGTAACCGACATAGCTCTAACGATAAGCAAGCTAAAGTGGCAGTGGGCTGGTCATATATTCCTGAAGAACCGATAACCGTTGGGGTAGACGAGTTCTCGAGTGGAGACCCCGTTTAGGCAAACGTAGTGTAGGACGCCCTGTGGCCTGTTGAAGTGACGACCTGCAAAATGCGGCTGGCAGAAAATCAGGAGAGCTGAAGACCGAGCTTAGTGGCGTGCATTAGGAGAGGCCTACGTACAGCAGTGAGATGAACGTTTATGAGAACAGTTTAAAAAACTTAAAAACACGCTTTTATAGAAAATTTATATATTATTGCATAACACCAGTCTTTGACAGGTGTGCAAAATTTGAAAATGAAATCTGACCGTTAAAAGTGGGTCAAAATAGCGTCCAAAGGATTCGGTTACAAACATAAAAGTGAAGCTAATATAGACCGTGCAAAAATACAATCTGTTACCAAAAAAAAATTAAAAAAACTAAAAAACACGCTTTATATAGAAAACCAAACTAAAAAATAGAAAATAAATTTTAATAGTGTAAATAAGAAAAAAATGTTTTATTTAAAAAAAAGCGTGGGGTGCTTCTCATATCTGTCAATGAAATATTTATAACTATGAAAAAAATGTTTTATTTAAAAAAAAGCGTGGGGTGCATGGGTCAATAGTTATAAATATTTCATTGACAGATATGAGAAGTACACCACGCTTTTTTTTAAATAAAACATTTTTTTCTTATTTACACTATTAAAATTTATTTTCTATTTTTTAGTTTGGTTTTCTATATAAAGCGTGTTTTTTTTTAACTATTATTTATTTTCTACTTTTTTTTTTCGAATTGTTGCATTGTCATCAGTCTTTGACAGGTGTGCAAAATTTGAATGAAATCTGACCGTTAAAAGTGGGTCAAAATAGCGTCCAAAGGAGTCGGTTACAAACATACAAACATACAAACATACAAGTGAAGCTAATATAAAGCGTATAAAAAACACTAGGCCAATATTAAAAATCAAACAATCCTCGCATTTTTGCAGAACTTGCAAGTACGGAACCTCGAGAACACGAAACTCGACTCGTATTTATTCGGTTTTATTATGCTCGAGTCAAAAAGGGCAACGTAGGTGGACTGTGCTATTCTTTATGGATCCAACGCATCCGTAAATATTATCTGTAGGTCAAGTGCCTTGTTACAATTTATTATATTTGCGTGTAGCTTTCGAAAAATAAGTTGGAAATGAGATCACAAACGATTATAGCATTACTTTTAATACAAAGGAAAGAAGAACAGAAGTGTCGATTCTCTTGTTACCAACTATACTATACTACGCTAAATTTAAGTTTAGTCCTGTCAAACAGATTCTTTTCTATTGTTATAAACTAGACTAAATTTAGCGTTCCGACAAAATTTAAGTTTAGTCCTGGTCGACTTTTTTTAAGAAACTTGTCAAAACTGGACAATATTCAAGTTCCAAAATGTAACCATCAGTGCGACGAAACTAAGGGACTGTGGAGGGAGGGAGTGTTTTGTTGTGCACAGCCGACCTTTTTTAAGAAATTTGTCAAAACTAGACAATATTCAAGTTCCAAAATGTAACCATCAGTGCGACGAAACTAAGGGACTTTGGAGGAAGGCAGTATTTGTTGTGCACAGCCGACTTCTTTTAAGAAACTTGTCAAAACTAGACAAGATTCAAGTTCCAAAATGTAACAACCATCAGTGCGACGAAACTAAGGGAGTTTGGAGGAAGGCAGTATTTGTTGTGCACAGCCGACTTCTTTTAAGAAACTTGTCAAAACTAGACAATATTCAAGTTCCAAAATATAACAACCATCAATGCGACGAAACTAAGGGACTTTGGAGGGAGAGAGTATTTTGTTGTGCACAGCCAGGGATGGGGAGGGATGCAGGCGGAGAGGAAGGTGGGTTAACGGGGGAAAAGAAAGGGGAGAGGGGAAGGGGGAGCTCGGGGGGGGGGGAGTTATGCAGGGGCCAGGAATTTCAGTTTTTTACACCCCTTCCCCCAAGTCCCTTAGTTCTGACGCACTGATGTTTACATTTATGTAGTTTAAAATGATCAAATAGCTTTTAAGTATCTCTAAGCTTAATTAAGTAAGAAAATAATACACCACAGAATAGCTTTTATGCATGTTTCAATTAAATAAAAATAAAGTAGATTAGTGTAGTGGGTTTAACAAGATAATTGACACCAGTTACTATAATTTGAATTTAATAAAACAGTAGCGTATCATTTCAATGAACACTTATTTAAGGCGCGGTGGTGACCGAGTGGTATATTATGTGTTTTTTTTCAATCTAACGACACTATGTTCGATCCTCAGCCCGCAACCATGACATAAGCCGCCGAAGCCGACGCAATGATCTATGCCGTTTTTTATAACAATAAATTAAATTTTAATATGAAATTTTAATAAGGCATGTCAGAGGCTCTATGTTCACTTAGTGTATATTTTTCTTCGTCTTTGACGGCCTAAAAAACTCTGCAATGACACCAGATATCGGCACTACATTCGAGATACCTACATACAGGAATAATTTATAACTTAATTTTGAGATGAACTGGACGTCTGCTACAGGTAAGTGCTCAGCTCAAAAAAATTGCAATGCTATAAGTTAATGTTTTAATTGAAATAGAACTGCTTTTTGGAAATAAATAGGTTTATAACCTCATTCTATTCTGATATGTTAGCAAAGTTTGGAATTAATATGATTACTCCTTCATGGATAATTATGAGAAACTGTACTGCAGTATGCTCTTCACCTTTAAACTTTTTTTTTTAATATCTAACAGTTATATTCGTTTTGTTCTCTATCATCGATGTCTTTAAACATGAACACTTTTAATTGCACATTACTGCTTGGCAGTGGAATATTTGGCAAGAATCAGTATTCATTAAAACGGTCTGTGCTACTTGAATACAAAAAGATACAAAAGTAGTAGTTTGAACGTTTACCACTACTCAACGCTTTCCAACATAAAACTAAATTATTAAACAACTATCACCGATTAATACAGTGAAAAATATCGAAACTTTTAACAAAACCTGATAAACAAAGCTTTTTCAAAGTAACATTGACATAAACTTAATGTTATGTATCAGGAAGATGTTTATGACAAAACGCTGAGACCCCACAGGCAGTACGACGTGGTACGTATTAGTCATTCTGTGGTGATATGTAAATATGTACGTATAAATGAATTGGGTAATCGGTAGATATATGTGGGATTGTACTAAAAGTGTTTTTGAATGAACCCATTGATGTTAGTCTCCGTCTGGTTTAACGCAAAAAAAAAAACGTTCAAATACAATACAAAACTAATACACACTAATAATAAACAATACATCATGTACATGGGGTTTCGTATAAATAAACCGATCATTCTCGTTAGATCCAGTGCTAAGATCCATAATGGATCTATCGAGATTTTATTTTTTCATAAGATCCATACAACGTCCACTTTTTCAATTTGTGAACAAGTAAAATTATTGTGTATTTGTTACTTCTACACGCTTAAATGTCTGAAAGGATTTGGATGAAATTTGGTATTCCTCCATACCAAATTTCATCCAGCTTATACCCTGGATTAACATAATATAGGTTATTTTTTATTCCGGAAAAATGCACGGTCCCTGAGGGACACGGATAAAACCGCGGGGTGCAGCTAGTATTTATATAAATTTCATGTTACTTATTTACTCTTCTATAGTTTACTTGCAATTGCAACATTAGATTATATATTTACATTAACTTGAACAATCTTAAATTGAAAATTTTGTAAGAAGGTTATAAGACGATTGCTACTGTTTATTTTAAAGACCTTCATTATGATAACTCATTCGATAGTTTTTGGAAAAAAAAAACCGTCTGAAATTCAATACGGCAGCTGTAAGCCGCCATATTAGTTTTCTCGACATTTCGTATATCCTATAGCACTCTTGTGATCAAGACAAATCTAATGATATATTTTTAAAAATTCATCAAGCCGTAAGTAGTAGGACGCACCTAAGAAACGTACAAATAAACAAACAAACATACATACAACCCAAACATATAACCCTTCGTGTAGTCGGGTAAAAATGGAATATGCCTGTCATCAAACTCAGAACGGAAATAATTTATTAATATATCCCGAATATACATATATATTAAGTTAAATATCAGTAGGTAATTCTTGGTTAATTTGTTTCGAAGATATTGTAACAAAACAGGTAGATTTAAATATTTCATGCAAGGTCATAAGTTAAACGTATATTAATAATTTTAATTATTAAATACCGAATACCTAACCTACCACTCAATGGCTTAGATTAAATGTAATAAGATGCTCAATTGCATACACAGTTAAGTTACAATTTGAACAGTATGGGATGTGCGTAGAAATAATCAGATTTTAACATAATCAGGATATTAAAGTAATGCATTGTACAACTTCCAGTTCTATACTGTTTTTCGCAAGGTCTGCGCATAGCTATATATTTTTTCAGTATAATAATTCAGCTTGTCTATTCAAATCTATGTGCAAAACTGGGATCAATTGTATATCGTTTATTATTATTATTATTGATTTATAATCATTTAGGATGCCACTGAATGGCAAATATCTGACCTAAAAACGTTAAAAGACCAAAATGTACATAGAATAGGAATGAAGCCTAAAGAATTTGCCATTGACTCGATTTCTTAAAGAGTCCATACTTCTAATTTATACCATACGGTGCCGTATTTATTGGACGGGTTATATTCCATACTTGGTATAATTAATGAGGTGTCTATTATAGCTGCAATGCCTAGTTATAACAAATTGATTGCACTTCTTGAAATATGTTATGGGAAATGTGCTTTATATGACAACGGTGTGGTGCGCGATAGGGCAATTTTTATTGAACTTCCAATAGGTATGTGTGGTGATGCAGATATTAGCAACTTTCTGTTGACCTATAACAAAATAAAAAGATATATATCATAGTCGATTAATTTTCACTTACGATGCCAAAGAACACTATTTGAAAAGGGATAATGAGTAATAATTAAATTGTGTCTAATTCAATTTTTTTCTTAAAAATAAGTCCTGTAAAATAATTAAAAAAAGAAGCTTCTAAATAGTATCAAATACTTACCTTTGATTAAAAAAGTGACAGAAACAGAAAGTAATTTAAACACAAGATGGTTGAGCAGGGTTCATTTAAATGATCTCATGTAATGAATCTAATCTAATGAATTTAATAAGTGCCTATTATTCTCATTCATAAACAGATAATAATATTAAATTACACCAGTTTATTCAATAAATTTAAATAGCTTTAAGCCCCGGTTTCGTACTAGGATTATCTCGAAGATTAATATCTTAATTCCTTACTTAATTAAGAAATGTATCATATAAAATGTAATATAATATTGTTAAAAGTATTTTTATCAAGCAATAAAATTCATTGAAGTTTAAATAGTAACTGTTTTATTTTCTCACTGTTTTCCCGATAGTTATATTATTGTAGTGTATAAGTTTGATAAACTGTGTATATTTATTCATCTCTATAGCTATGTATTATAAACCAATAAGTAAGAAAAAATACATGTACATTGATGTTAAAAAATGATCTAGGGGACTTAACTATAAGCTAGTGAAAAATAACTTTTAATTTTTTAAATCGCGTCTATCTATCAGTTTTGTCACGAAAACTACCGGAAATACGGTTTTCACTGTTCTATAACTAAAGATTTAAAATTTGATGACCTTATAAGTTTAATGCAACGAGTTGCGGCTGAGCAATTGATGAAAAACCATATGACAGCTGCACGAATTTTGATGTAATATTTGTTGCGTGCTGCAATAAACATTTTTTATAAATTAATCTCCACAACATATAAAAACGACTTGTGACTGTGGTTTCGAACTTGGCCCACATTTCCATGTGCCTAATAAACTTGATATCCGTCAAACGCATCAAAATGATCGCATCATTCAATTAAAATTCAAATGCATATCCGTAGTTAAGGTGACAAGTTTTCAAGTAAATTAAATTTAATCTGAAACAAACTTGTTTAGAAGCGGTAACATAACTTAGTTTTAAGCTCATTTTTGGTCAATCAAAGTCACTCAAATTCCAAAAACTTACGTAGTTTGAATGAAACCATATCTTAGAGATTTTTTACCTTAAACCAAATGACAAATGTTTGAAGAATTCGAGCCAAGTGTGGGCGTAGAGCCCCACATTTATAGCACTCTGTCACAATAACAATTTACGTAGTTCCATTGGTAGGTGAAGGAGATGGGAAATAACCTAATGCAGTAAAGTATTAAAGTGTATTTTTTTTTGTTTCCCACGGCCTTTAAATAATAACTACTACTTTTTCCGTATTATGACAATAGATTTTGTTAATATTTCTGGTGACGTATTTTATTATGCATAAGCGTGATATATTGCTCGATTGGACGATTTAGGAATAAATAATAATAGAAAAACTATTATTGCTGTTGGAAAAAGAGGTGATGGTAGTAGAATATTTTTCATTTTATTTTATGGCGCTCTGAGCTATTTCATTTTTACTCAATAACAAATTTTATAGTGGTTTTATTGTATGCTAGAAATCCCGTTAGTTATACTATTTGGTAACTTTTTGACATTAATGGAACTTTTTGATTTGACTCTCTTCAAAATCTGTTTTGTATAATATGTTCGCAATACCAGTAAGATGCAATGGTGAACAGAAATATTTATCACTCTTACGAAATATAAATTAGTTAAACAAACAGGTCAAACTTATTATCAAAGTTGATGATGGACCGCTTGCTACTTAACGCACGCAGGCCCTAGGGCACAGATCTTTTATGTAATGGGCTTTTCACAGTGGTGAGAAGAGCGATTGGAGAACAGATTTTCCGTTGCGAACGGTACATTGAGCTCTTTACAATCAAAGGTTTAAATGTGTAAATTTGTTAAAGTGTCAAAGCAAACGGCGAATAAAATAACATCGCAAGTAAACCAGCATAACGTAGAACCAAAAAATGCAAGGAGAACTAATTTGAAAATTAAAGTAAGACACTTTAAATATTCAAGTGCTGAATCTCGAGCGGCACTGCACCATACAACTCTAAAACATCTTGTAGTAATTTTGCCGAAAACGTGATGCATGCCGTGGCGACGCAATCGTATCGATTACCGATGCAAGAAAGTAGTCATTAGTTGTCGTTACTTTTCGTTAGATCTGCCACCAAGTTACACGTTTAAGCCTTGGAAGTGACAACGATAAATGCATGTGATTTTATTAATCTGGTGATTACAAATACGTCTCTTTGAAGTGGGCTCAAGTCATCATAATAATAGTGAATTGGCGAAATGTCTACCTACAATTTACGGGTTGTACTTCGCGCATCTACAACTTGTCCTGATGGGCGGATGGAGGATCGTACAAATATTAAATTTTAGCGTACTAGCTGCTAAGGAACGGAAATCCATCATCTTCTTGTTCCTAAAAAACTACAACTTCTTCAAGATGTAAACATATTGTCTAAAATATGTGGCTGAAAATTATACATGCACCATCGTTTAAGTGGTGGTCTAGCATAGATCAGTTTGCGGTAGAAATATGTCGTCGACACTTACCACACCAACCACGGCTTTAGACACATCATGTCGTGAGAACAGTGACCATGGCACTTGCCCCTGCCATTACCAATGGTGCACTATTGTTTGTAAGATACTTTGATTACTGGCTGGCATGTGAAGATGATGTTAAGATAGATAAGTAGTACACGGTAGGAATTAGGTGCAATTTGATACATTGAGTATTGAGTATTATTTAAATAACATCAGTTAAAAAAGTGCTGGAGATTGTCGGTGCGTAAAAGACGTTACGGAAATCCGCATTAAAAATATAGAAAAGAAATAGGCAGCTTAAGCTATTATTATATGTCTTATTTTCTGTTTAGCAGAAGTTCGCTAAACAGAAAATCAGACTAACGATAATAATAAATGTATAAATTAGGTAGATGGAATAAATCTAATAACCCTTACACTAACCAACCCTTACGAGACAAACGTGTTGGTTTCTCGTGCCATTTGTATGCGGATCAACCGGCTCCTGAGGATGCCTCGTGCAGAGGCGAAACACGTGTAGTTAAGTGATAGGTCTTGGGGAGGCATTAAATTAACACCAGATGTCTGCCGTACCTTATTTTACAGACATAAATATATTAGGATCTTACGCATTTTGCCCTCTTAGCAAAATTTAACATGACCCTAAATGTTAGATATAAAGCGAAATGAATATGTCTTTTATTGCACATCCAGTTTTCACTGCGCAAGTCTCAGAAGCGTCTTCATGATGTATGGATTGTGATTTTTGTATGAGATTGTATTTAAGTTATTACGCACTTACATAATGTAAGCGATGAACAATAAAGATAAAGGTTTACTCGGGTTATGTGTCTGCCTGAATAAATGAATATATTTTTGGGGCATCTTTTCGGTTTTGTAATGTAGTGCAATTGTGTTGCATTCTTTGTTCTTTATTATTATTTTGAATGCAATATCCATTGAAAAAACAGGAAAGTATAGAGATTTAAAAGTCTTCTTTTGGTTCTCCATTTATCAACTAGCAATTTCAATGATATTCATAAAGTTATTGGTTTAAGTTACATGAACTATTTTTTATTTACTAGCTGTGCCCGCGGCTTTGTCCGTGTGATCTTTTCTATGGGTTAAAAGTAGCCTATGTATCATTCCAGAACCAAAAGTGGTAATACTTTCATCAAAATTTGTTCAGCCACAAAATAGTTTTTATCGACTCCTCAGCTTCGATTAATCGGAGAAAATTAGGTACACCATATTTTAAGTCAAACCCTGAGCTATCCAACAGTGAAAACCGCATTTCAATTGGATCCATTAATTTTCACGTGATGCGCGAACATACAGACTGCCAGACAGACAGACACCATTTTTTTAAATAAATTCTTGTTCAGTAGCTTGTTTTAGAACCCCTAGGTCTAGTTTTTTTGTTAATTATCTCCGTTGATTTTTTGTCACTTATAAGTATATAGATATTCTTAGCTTGTTTTGTTTTTCACAAATAGACATTTCACTTTTAATAAACGCAAAATCCGTTTGTAAAAATCAGGTGGATTGATACACATGTTGGTTTGTTTTAAAGTTATTTACATCAAACCGTGATTTTATTGGTGTTGAGCTATATTTTAGTTTTCAATGTTAAGTTAGATGAACTATATACCTATCCACCACTCATGAACGTAAACTGACTCTACCATGAGATTCAGAATACAACATGTGAGAAAAACCGGTAAAACGTGACGTAGGTACTTTTCGAAATTTCTAATACAATTGTTTTTTTAACTAAATATTATAGTAATTGCGTAGAAAAGCTTGAGCATTTTGTCACTTAATTATTAGTTATTATTATGCTTAGTTATTTATTTAATAATACGCATTTTAATCGCAATATTTAGTTGACCTTACAGTATTGTCTGTAAGGTAAAAATATTTGAAACGTGTCTTATTTGTACATATCAACCAAAACATATGTATTTGAATTTATTAAGTAAATGGGCTGCTACGTATATTAATGGATTTTTATTTTAGGCATTCATAATATAGCATAAAACTAACGCTATATATTATCTTAGGCTCGTGCTGATTGATTCTATTGACTCACAAATTAGTTTCACGTCTTATTTGAGCTTTGGCCAAAACAATCATCGGTGGTCAATAATAAAAATGGCGTTGACTAAAACGCTCATCGGTTGCCAATAAAAAACATAATAACTATTGCCTCATCATAAAAATAGCACCATAAACATCCGTCTCTTAGAAATTACTATAAAATCCATATTACACCATTTTAGTTTAATTTGCATGACGAGGTCATGTGCGTAGGCGCAGGTCAAAGAGGGCAATGGAAAATAATTTGGACACGTGTGAGTCCTATAAACACGACAGGGGTTCTGTACCGTATTTTTATAAATGAACTCATGCAAACTAATGCTGAATTTTAGATATATTATAACTGCTTAGGGAAGATGTTCTCAATTTGACGCGTTTGTACATTGTAAATTAATTAATTAATTAATGTAATTTATATGCTATATAACAATTTTATATGCTGTATATATGTGCACAAGATAACAGTAGTAAGCACAGTGAAGTCTCAACATATTATTTTACCATTTCTGGTGTGCAAATATTGTTAAAATGTATACTTTTCAAGTATAATCCGCTAGTAAAATAATATGTCAATGTCAAAAGATTTGTAAAGATGTCGCACAAAGTAAAAAAAAAAAGATAGGTGTCGTTATTACTACGATAAAAATTTCAAAATTAATCACTTTTTAAGTCTTCAAGTTAAAAAACTCAATAACGGAATATAAATTGTGGCATAATTACCATTTATGGATTGTCGTTTTAAATTTGTTCAAAGGTAAATCAGTAAATGGCGTCGGTAATGTGTTGGTATTTTACAGCCATAAGTGGTTTCCTATATAGTGCCAGTGTGCAATTTAGCAGGTCGATTTTATTTACGTGAACTGTTCTATATTATCTCGAGCTAGTCATTTATAATGTACTAAAGTATTTGTGATTTTATTTCACAAATAGGAGTATATAGCTATTTTTATGTAAAAGGAAGGTAATGTAAGCAGTTTGTGCTATTTGAATAGGGACTCTTTAACTGTTAACAGTACAGACAGAAATGTTGTAAAAGCATTTAATTGTGATAGTGTGCTCTAAGTTGTACCATGTAATGGCTACTGCATAAAAGCTTTTTTTATTAAGTTTTTTTAACTTCTTTGCTTTTATTTTGCAGCTTTTGTACTTAAATGCTATCTATTCCGTAGCATCATTGTTTTTCTATGATGAATCTTTTCTTACCTTGTATTCATGATCATCAACAACCTATATTAGTCCACAGCTGGACATAGGCCTCTCCCGAGGTAGGCCATTGAGCCCAATCTTCGGCTCTTCTCATCCAATGACTGCCAGCTTATTTACTCAGATCGTTGCTCCATATAACTGGATGGCGTCCTATACTAAGTTTGCCAATTCGCGGTGGACTCTAGAACTCATCTTCCCCAGTGGTTAAAGGTTCTACTACAAATTTAAACAGCCCATTGCCACTTCAGCTTGCTTATTCTTTGAGCTATGTCAGTTGTTGTTATTCATCATAAATTTACCATCATGATAACTGTATGTTTTTCGAATAAATGAAATTAATTGTTGTCGACCTGAAGATTACTTACAATAACGGCAGTTTATATTAATATAAATGTCTATGAATGCTTTTTTTTATAGCATTTTATTTTCGTGACATCGTCGTTCTATGTTTGACTGTTGGCCTTGTGACGTAAATTTTGTGTCACTTCTAGAAAATTATCTTTTAAAAGAGTGGAACACGCAAGCGTAGCAAGGGTTTGCTATGGGCTCATCATGTTCATCGTCATCATCATCATCAGCCTATATTTGACCACTACTGAACGTAGGCCGAACGACCTGGTTTCGTATTTGATCCCCTATTTTGTAACTCTAAGCATAGCTTGTCCCATAGCTCACTGAGTGACTTTGAGCTTGTGGACTTTGTGCTTACTTTGTATCACAGAACCCTAAACACAAACAAAAAAGATTGAATGCTACAGATTTAGGCTGTTAAACGCGTGGGCTTGATTGAAATTATTCAGAATTAGTGATCACAAAAAGTGACTCACTTATAACCAGTTATTTCTACCACCTGTGCGTATGAAAAATGGTAATACTCAAAAATATGGATGTTTAGATCTGATGGTGTGTAAAATCATAGAGAAATCGGACTGAGTCATAGTGCGTATAGAAGTGTTTTTTTAGTGAGCTTGAAATGTTTGATCAACATTTCTATCATATTCTTAGGAAAAAAGATGCTCAGAGATTCAAATTATACGAAAACTGATAAATGATGTCTAGATTTAATTGTTGTTATTAATCATTAATTTACCATCATGACAACTGTATGTTTTCTAATAAATGAAATTAATTGTTGTCAACCTGAGGATTAATTACAATAACGGCAGTTTTATATTAATTACCGTAAAAAATGTCTATGAATGCTTTATTTTATAGCAATTTATTTTCGTGACATCGTCGTTCTATGTGTCAAACATGTTGGCCTTGTGACGTAAATTTTGTGTCACTTCTAGAAAATTATCTTTTTACAAGAGTGGAACACGCAAGCGTACCAAAGGTTTGCTATGGGCTCATTATCGTCATCGTCATCATCTTCAGCCTATATTTGACCACTGCTGCTATATTTGGCCTCTCCTAATGCACGCCACTGAGCTGGTTCTTCAGCTCTCCTCATCCATTTTCTGCCAGCCGCTTTTCGCAGGTCGTCACTCCACACCTGGCCACAGGGCGTCCTACGCTACGTTTGCCGTAACGTGATCTCCACTCGAGGACACATCTACCCTAACGGTTATCGGTTCTTCGGAAAATGTGACCAGCCCACTGCCACTTTAACTTGCTTAGCTATGGGTTGCTTTATAACAATAAAGCTATTCAAGGTAATAGGCCTCAATAACCCCATTTCAAGAGATACGTTTCCAGGTGCATATTCATGACTGAAATTATAAATCTACGCATAAGATTTTGTGACTCATTATTTAATGTCTTTGATCCTGTAGAAAGGAGGACAATACGTAAAGCGTGTTTAAAACTGTTATTGTCTTGTAGACTCTGGTATACATTTGATTTTTATAAAACCCTATAAAAACAATCATAATCGTTAAAAGCAATAGATAATCGGGAACAAAGAAAGTAGTATGAAAGATTCTATTAGCAATAAGTAATATAATCTTTCATACTAAAGTTAAAATAATATCCGTAATGCATGAGTAATCAGGTGCGTCAATAAAAAAAACCTGATCATTCTAACCTTGGCAAATCATTTCAATTTCTACGGAGAATCACTGACAAAACTCTACTTTTTCCTTATATATATCATGATTATCTTAGAATCAATTAGAATAGTTAGTCACAGTTAACGTTTGATCTAGATCTGTATAAACCAGATTTTGTTATAAATGTAGGTAAAACTAGCGGTTCCCGTGGCTACTCGTCTCGAAAACTGATGTTTTCATTGCGTTTGTACAAACAGGCTTACAGTTATAGGCTTATTAAACTTAAGCTGAATAAATTGATAGTACAATACCCAGTTAGGGTGCTGCAAAGCAAAAAAAAAGAGGGAAACGACAACAAATTCCTAAGTCTCTATCAATTTTGTGATCTCGTCATCTCCCTACCCTTTCCCACTATTATATGAAATCGGTAAAACATGTACTTTTCTTCCATTCTTCTTATTGTTCTCCAATGTTTATGGTCAATTTCGCGATGTGTTAATTTGGGCCATCAGTGCAGTACCTTAACCAAATGTCACATTATAGTAACTAAGAAAGTTTGGTTTATGTTAGTTTAGGTTAGTGTTTGTTAGTTTAGGTTAGGTTAGTACTACTTTTTCAGGACTTTCTCTATTACCATAAGAAATGGCATTTTCTGGCTTTTTATTGCTTACATACTACTATTTCAGTCTATCTTTAATCATTTGTTTAATCCTTAATACTAATGAAGTTGGTCTCACATTTTCGTTACAAGTTTGTATGAAAACTGTAAGTAATGTTTTTGTATGCCTTTTTTATCTATTTGTGAGCTACGCTGAAAGTTTCAGCCGGATAGCTAATCTGGAAGTGCTCGAAATTGGAGTTGCAAGATTCCACCCGGAACGACAGACAGACAACAAAGTGACTTAATAAAAACGTGACATTAAAAAGACAAACAGACACATTCAGATTGTAGCATAATATGTAAAGATTTCCTCAGCGTCCTTCCATGAATGGTGATATCACGGCGCGTGTTAGTGCTGTTCTGTGAATACGGCTATATTTACTACTCGCGACGCGACGACGGATTTCATCACTTTACTTTAATGAGATCATTTAGTCACAGCGATGAAGCAGGGAAATATGGACCAAGCATACGTTTTAACATCATTAAAAAAGTTGATCAAAAAATGTAATATTCGCTTTAATTTTTGTGTATTTGTATTCAAGAACATTGATTTTATAGGATATTTTGAATGTTACCTTCGATTCTTATCACACATATTATTATACGAACATACATAAATTCGGCATTCTATCATGTAGATCGCATGCAGGGTGTAAACTAAAAGGAGCAGGTCCGCGTCGGGCGTTTATCTATAGTGGATGTTGTGTGTAGATGCCAAAATCGATAGAGACGGTTATGAGGATGTCATCAATTATTTTTCAATAGTTAACATTTAACTTATATATTCTTTATCACAGTAAATGTGTCTACGAATTGAGCGACTCCAAAATCAAAACTTATATATGGTTTATAACCCTAGAAAGATAATCTGCGTAAAATTCACGCATCCGCGTTCGAAATATTGCTGTATCTTTCTAAACAGCGGGATTTTAAGGACACGCGTCACGGACATTTCATTCGTCAGCCGGCCCTTTCGAGAGGCAAACGCATTGTTTAGGTAAGTATCACCATTATTGAAATGTCGGTGCCTAGTGAGTCAAAATTACGCATGATTATCTTATACGTGACTTTTAGAACATAATAAGGGATGTATACATTACATTATACATACATTGTATACGCGCGCACGTGTTGCGCGCAAAACATTTCAGGGGGAGGTCCAGCGCACGGCCATGTCAAATAACTATGAAAAAATCATGTGATCATATTTTGGCAGCTCTGTCAAGCACAAGTTAAGTTTAACGACTTGTCCAACAGACTAAACAACTATAAAAATAACGAATGAACGCGACCATCAGATATGATGAAACACGTGGGTGCGGAATTGCGGATAGATGCATGCAACATGGTGATATTCTTGACTCTAATAAAATTATTATATTTATGTAGGGTTCCGTTATCAAATGGTTCAAAAAATATTTTTGGTTCAGAAATGTAGTCTGTCTATAAAAAACATTATATAACTGTAATTTCGTTTAAGCTTTGCCTTTTTGACGTGTAACGTCTTTGAATCCCATCAAAAGATACGGGACGGGTACCAGGTCAGAAAAGTGGAAAATAACGAAAAGATCTATATTGTCATACTATAACAAATACAAACCATAAGCCTTACAAACATTAATCCAGTATCAATATTAGGTTATATATCTAGCTCGCTATGACCTTGACTTTGTGTCAAAGCGGGGGGGGGGGGATGACTGAAACCAGCGCTCTTGCTCCTTTCTATTCAGTGTAACTCACGACGTCACGACTGACGCTTAAGGCCAACAGAAAAAAAAAATGTCTCACTCTTGATAGCGCGGTAATTCTATCATGTGATTGACCAATCGATTCAAATCAAAATAAATGTAATATAGACAATATTCATAGTTAAAAAAATATATAAAAATTCAATACGTCGGCCTCAGCCCGTGCAGCAAGAAATCACATCTCACACAAAAAATAATCATAGCTTTCGCCGATAAAGGGGAATATTGAGAAGAAGGGGAGTACCCATGCGTTGGGAGAGGGGGATACCTCAATAACCGGCTCCGAGAAAGCGAGGTGGTTTCCGGAGCGTCCGATCCAAAGCTAGCGATTTCAATCTTTAACACTAAAACCGACTGGCTGACATAGACGTTTCACGTTAAAATTAACGTCCGTGTGCCACGACACAGATCCAGACAATTTTCAGCCTCTCCTAAATATATTCGATAAAGTACTTAAACATTTCTTACGGTATTGTGTAAAAAAATATTATTTTCATAAGTATACCTAATTATTTTTCCATGACAAATAAAATGTAAGGATAGTAAATTTAAATTAAATAATATTTAAAAACCACTTCTGCTGATAAATTTGCTTCATAATGGCATATTAATGCATTTTCTTAGACTACACTAATTTAACAACAAATAATAAAAACATACATTTATTGTTCGAAAACCCAATAATCGATCAAGTAATAAATTAACAGGTCTCAGGCGACCTTTTGATAGCTTAACACAAAATTTAGAACACAAACTAAAATTCTATCAATGATATTTATCTCAAATGTCTTTCAACGTATAAATCTCGCCGTAATAAAGATGTTTTATTTACATTTTCTAACGACATTCTGTCGAACACCATCCATTAACAATATATATTAATGATTTAGTAAGGTATAACACCATGCAAATAAATACAAGAATTTGAGTGAAACGCATACGCGGTAGACTTAAAATTTTAAATTAATTAATTCAATTCCTTTATTATACCTTTTATATTTATGCCCTTTTTATCTGAGCTGCGCACGAGTCGAAAAAATGCCTGTTGAAGTTTGGTACAAGTGAAAAGTGGATTTCTTAGCGAAGTTCCAATTTGTGGGATATACTCGTAAGTATCCAACTACAAGTCGTTTTTGAAAGAAAACTTAAAAGAATTATATTTCGTACCAAAATAAAGTATTTTTAGTAGTTTAATTAATGCGCGAGTTAATTTTAGTTCCCTATCAAACATAGTTTTTACACGAATTCCCAAAAAAAGGAGTGTAATATTTTTTTGGGGTAAGTATGTGAGTTTCTTTATTCCACCATAACTTCTAAATGCCTGAACAAATGTTTGTATGTATGTAAGTATGTAAGTTTCTTTATTCCACCATAACTTCTTAATGCCTGAAGAGATGTTTGTATGTGTGTAAGTATGTGAGTTTCTTTATTCCACCATAACTTCTAAATGCCTGAACAAATTTAGACGTTTGGGGTTTCGTTAGAATCCTTACGTCCCCCTAAGTAACATAGTATTCTTTAATTCGGTATGGCCGCAGTATAAAACAATTTTTTCGCACTTGTGAATGGAGCTATTCATAAGTACGAAAAAAACATGTTTTCTTCTTATTTTACAATATGGGTATCAATTTGAAGGCCTTGATAAGCATATTCCAACAGTATATAATTTATTGGCATTAGTTATTTTTTGGCAAGGCAGCCGTGTTTTTTAGCGTTTAAGCTAGTTATTACTATTACAACCAACTTGTAATGTTCAAAATTAAATTCAAAGTTTTCACCACAGATCCCGCTTGACAGTACACATCCTTTGAGAACTACGACGTAATTCCATACTATTATTTATTCTGTGTCGTAGCGCCCAAATAGATGGACTGGTTTTAGTGCATTGCTGGTTTAGTGTTTTATTCGTTAGCTGCAGTTATTTGTTTGAAAGATATTGGTGCAGCTTTTCCAAGATATTTAGCTCTCACCACTCTGCAATTGTTTTATTTAATGTTTAATAAACCTCTATGAAAAGTAGGTATATTTTACTGTATTAAATTTAATTCATGATTAGTTAATGATTGTATTATTTTTAATTTAATTTAATTACGGTTTTGTAACTCATGTTGACGGTAATTTAATTGAAATATTATTTGATTATTTTCTTTTCTTTATATATTAGTTTCAGATACTATGTAATAATGGTTCTTGAATAAATTATGAATTATGAATGAATTCTCGGTCACTTTTGCGGTTCAGTTTCGAATGGCATATTGCGTACGCGCTTATAATGAGGGTCTAATAATGATGATAAGCATATTATGAAAGTTTGCATTGAGGGAATATGTGACAAAAAAAGAAGATTTTAACTAATATTAAGTCGAGTATTTGTAAATTTTTAACACATTAAATTTGTGTAGTTTAACTGCGCAAGTTAACAAGTAAAATTAGTATAAAAATACAAAAAATATTGAATAATCTGACCACCTAAGCGTGTGTGTGTGTGTTACTTCTTCACGATTAAACGGCTGAAAGCAATTGGATGTTTTTTACGGGGGTAGCTTATACTCTGGATTAACACATAGGTTACTTTTTAACCCGGAAAAATGTATGGTTCCTGAGCGACGCGGGTGAAACCGCAGGGTGCAGCTAGTATTTATAAAATTTGTATGTTTCTTTTTTACTTACATATTTTACTTTACTTAATGTTGCAATTGCAACATTAGACTGTAGTATTTACATTAACTTGAATGATACGAAATAGAAAACATTGTAAGAAGTTTCATTATGAAATATATATTTTTGAAGTGCTGTTTTAAAGATTAAAAACCTGTATTTTAATACCTCACTCGATAGGTTTTAGTCATTTTTAGTTTCGTCGGAAATACAATATGGCAGCTGTAAGCCGCCACATTAGTTTCCTTGACACTTCATATATCGTATAGCACTCTCGTGATCAAGACGAATCCAATGATACCTCATTTATCAAAGTACATCAAGCCATTTAGGCTGTAGTATGTGCCTAAGAAACGTCCAAACAAAGTAACATATATACATACATAAAACTCAAATACATAACCCTCCTCAGTCGGGTAAAAAGATCGCTTGACTTCTCTCACTTGCACATAACTTAGTTTCGTAAGCGGCACTTAAGGTGGCCATTTTTTATTGTTAGGGTCATCGTACACTGTCTTATTGTGGTTTATAGATTGTCCCGATTTAGTGCCGGCACGGTGGTGATAAATTTATTGAGCCTTATCACGTGGTAATGGCATTTGTTGGTATGGCGCTAGCCTTATGGGCTTTTTACCCAATAAACATTGTAGGACCTGATATTTTTTAACCCTGGACTCGAAAAGAGAGGGTGTTATAAGTTTAGGTTGTGTATGTATCACTGTGAGTCTGTTTGGGGCATCGCAGCTCCCGAACGAAGGGACCGATTTTGATGCGTTTATTTATGTGATTGAAAGCTGATGTGTTCGTGATGATTCTTAGCTCTAATAGGGGGTCGGGATCGTAGCTCCCAAACGAATGGACTGATTTTGATGCGGTTTTTTATATTAGAAAGCTAATGTGATTGAGATGCTTCTTAGCTTTAAGGGGGGGGGTTTGCTTTTTTTTATTATTTGTGCTTGTTAACTCCCACAAAAGAGAGTGTATTATATGTCTAGGATTTGTATGTACCTATCCATGTGTCTGTCTGTGGCATCGTAGCTTCCAAATGAATGGACCGATTTTGATGCATTTTTTTCTGATTGCTGATGTAATCAAGATGGTTCTTAGCTCTAATGAAGAGAAGGTTTATATAATTTTATAATTTGTGAATTATATATATTTAGTATTAATCTGTGTCTTCTTCTTTTTTTTTAAATTTGTTTATGTATTGCATAGTTTCGCCAAAATTGTGTGGGTTATTTTCAGTTTCGTTTTAAAATAATGTTATCATAGTAATTTTGGTGATACAATTATTATTTTATTTAACTGACTATGTACGTACTTTTTAAATTCGGCGATGCATAATTATAATCTTTATTCAAAACTGCTGTATTTATTTTGTATCAAGCTCCAAAAGAAGGACACCGTGTACGTTCCACCAACATTTTTATTCTATCTCCAGGATGATTGGTATATAATGCTTCTTAGCATTAAGGTCCTTCTTGTACATTTTTCATACGAGTATTTAGGTATAAATAAAATGTGTTAATTCAGGGCCAGTACCTACAAAGTACAGAGCACCAAATTTCGTTCAACCGTCAAATAGTTTCTTTATCGATTGTTCGGCTTCTACTTGAGATACTAAAGTACAACAATTTTTAAGTCAAGACCTAAACTATCCAAGATTGAAAACCGCATCGACAACGTTCCAGTAGTTTTTATGTGATGCGCGAACAGCTAAACAACAAAGACAATTTAAAAAAAAACATGTACTGTGGCTTACTCTAAGTCTCTTAGATTATTATCTTCTTTGTACAGACTTATTGTTACCTACTGCTTTATTATATGTAAGTATATATAGATATTTGATAGTATCCGGCTAGGACTCACGTTCTAGTTCCGGAACATCAACCTAGGTTTCACGACGCGCAAAGCGCATCGGTTGCATCGCAACCTCGCAGTTATATAATAAAGATAGTAAATTAATAAAGTTTGCAAAAAAAACAAACAAAAACAACAACAAACTCACAAAAACTTTAACACTAAAATTATTATTCTTATCACTGCACCATTGGCTCAGTTTAAATCTTAAGTTTTTGAAACACACACACCCTGACACACGCACCCACCCACCCACGCACGTGTGTGCGTACACATACACACACACACACACACACACACACACACACACACACACACATTCACACATACACACACACACACACACACGCGCACACAAGCACACACACAAAACACACACACATACAATATGTAAATTTTGTTCCTTATAAGTACTATAACGCACAAGTCAGATCAGTGATGGGCATAAGCACACCATAAGTAACGTGCTATCTTAATGCAGGTAGAGGTCGACGGAAGGTGCAGGGAGACGACATGGTGCTTAAGCGGACGGGAACGATCATCGGCGGATATAGAGCAGCTGTAAATAGTTGATAGATGCAGGCGTTACTTTGCGGAAATCCATATTTAAAATTAAAAAAATAAAAATATGTAGCTTACTTCCGCCAAAACGGTAAGTCAGACAAAAGATAAATGGTAAAATTAATATTTGACAAAAAAGTAAAACCTTACGCTAAACAAACTCTATCCAAACACTTTTATATTTATATACATCCATAACAACATATAAAAGTGAATCGTTGTCTGTTTGTTTTTTATATATTACATGTATATAAATATATAAGTGTTTTTTCTGGCCTCCAGGACTTCTCTTTAATTTTTTTCGCAGCCGTTTTTTTATTTGTTTTTTTTTCTTGATCGTTTTGGACATTGTCATTAAATCCTTACATATCTTGTCGCGCTGCTCGTCACAACACAACCTTACCTTTGACCGCTGTGCTGTCTCTAATGGTCGATACTCGAGCCGAGATAGTGGCAACAGGTAACTATCGACTTTCCCTGAGCTTAGATTTTTAATTAGATTGACTCGTCTTTAGTTACCGTTCTTTGTGGCAAGAAGCAGGATGTTGACATCATATTCTGTTTGTTGTATACAACTTTTTTCTAAGAAGAATTAATTGTTCATTGTGCTATGTTTGACATATGTGCCTATCTGTTTGTGTGTTTGTTTGTATGTTTGTCGTATAAGGTAGTGCTGGCCTCTGGTGTCAATGTTTGTCAGGCCGCCCAAGGGCTTCTGACATAGCATAATGACTAGCAATAACAGCCAGGACAGACAACTTAAAGTGCCCTTCGAATTAAGGAGCGATGGAAAACCACACATAACTTGTAGGCCGGGCATATTGTAGATCGCATTAATCTGAATAGTCCTGTTTTTTTGGGATGTTGTAAAGGTAATGTTGTAATAGTGTAAAACTAAATTGGCATCTTCGAAAGACCTGTACTAAATGCGTGGCGCTCAAAAAACATATATTTTGCCATTACTTTCTTCCTAGAATGAATATTATAACCGATATTAAGCTAAGGTGTTTTAAACTACAATTTCGAACTTATTAGGGAAAATGGCCAACGTTTGAAGTACTGCATCTTGGGTTCTATTGGGCCTATAGAGCTGAAGTTGAGCTCAAATTATAGCAAATTTTGTAACCTCTATAAGTATATAAAGTAACTTTTCCATGGGAAGCACCTTTTAGAAGACATAGCCAAAAGCTGAACAAGTCCGCACTTTTCGATGTTTTTCGAGCTGCAAATTTAGTTTTTACTATGATGGTATATATCCTAACAACATAACGCTATTTTTGTGTGTACGGTGACCAGCCTATAGTTTGTCTGTAGCGGCTTAGTATTATGTTAGGTCAGTGGTTTTTAAGCTGTGACTAAAATTAATGTTCATGGTTATCCGTTTCGAATTATAATGTGAAAGTTCAAATATTTCCACTGCTATTTCAGGGATCAATTCATTGCTTCCAATTTTTTTTTGTTCTTATTTTGTGTGATTATTTGATATTAATCAGCTCATGTTTTTATGTTCACCGTTATTGGTGAATCTTTGTTCATTAAAGCAAAAATCTGATGAGGAAAAGTAGTCTTAAAAATTAATCCTAATAATGTTCTAATTCAATCAATAGATAAATTAAATAAGTTCGTATTGGGGATGTTTTAATTTTAACGGTTATTTCTTTAATAATAAATTTTGGAAAGTTTTTTTTTTTCTGAATGAAAAGCAATACTTTTAGAACATCATGGGTTGTTTCAAGCATATCAAATGTCAACTTCATCATCGCATCACATCAATGTGTAACGCAATCCTATTTTGATCAAAATATAAACGATTTTCACTCATCGTACCAAAAAGAAAGTGTGATAAAAAGACAAGCCCATTCTATTCAATTGAAAGATCTTGTACTTGAAAGAAAAGCACCGCACCACAGATGACCTATTAGTTACTACGCACTCACAAGTTATTGAGATTCCTGCAGTGTCATTACTAAAAATGAAATTGTTACATTGGCCTTTCGTCAGTAAAATATTGCCTGTCAAGAATCTGTTGTAGATTCGTTACGAATTCAATATCAATCACAAACACAGAATAGCTACCAAATGATATACTTCGTTGTTATAGAAGATGTGCAAGTTATGAGAGAAAGCTTTTATGGATAAAATGTTTTTTACGCTTTAGGACAAAGATTACGCGGTGCAGTGTCAATATTTTACCCGAGTACGGCGAAGCAAGGGAGGGGTAATGATTTTAACAGTCTATGTATGTATGTGAGTATGTGGATGTTCAAACATAGCTTCACCCCTATGCGTCCGATTTTAACCAGAGAGAAGCAATCGATTCGTCTTTAGGTATAGAGTGTCATAGGCATTCAAACTAAAAACTTGATCCAATTTTGACAAGCGAGGTATCAATCGATTCGTATTCATCGCAAGAGTGTAGGCTCTTCTTACCCGACCATAGTAGGGTTTTAATTTTTGAACTTATGTTTCGTGTATTGTCAATCAATTTTTTATGTAATTTATCCCTGTGATATCTGACATTTAAGAATGTCATATTAGTTGATGGACTCATGCGTTACTTTGCGTAAATACATATATGAAACGAACGAAAAAATAGGTACGAATATTATTTAAAAAAATAAAGTAAAAAATAAGCTTTTAGGTTGTTTTTTTTTAATTCTTTGTCAATTTAAGAGTTTTTTTGTATATTGTCATCGATTTGTGAGCTAACCTGAAAGTTTCAGCCGAATAGCTAATCAGAAAGTGCTCTAAATTTAATTTGCAATTTTCCAGGACAAAAATACATAGATAGATACATACAAGACGTGAAGTTAAATAAAACCTTTTTAAAATATGTAGTTATTCACGCGTTCTGTAAAATATTTTTATTTGGTTTGGTATTTTTCTTTAACCTTAATTAGGTAGATTTCATATAGGCATCTAATTTTTAAAGGTCTTATTAAAACTAAATTAGATTTATTTACATGGGCTCTAAACTAGCACTTATAAAAGTTTATTAACACTACTACTGTACTCGGAATAAACTAGACAAAACAAGGTGAAAATCTCGAAGGTGGCTGCCCTTTTTATAGGTTTCGTTATTTATTATTCATATTATTCATCAAGTTTTACACGCTCTTTCCCTTACATTGGATCACACACCACTCTCCTAGGTAATTGTTTCCAACCCGTCTAAAATATAGAACATTTATTATAATTTTTCGGCTTGTCAGTCTATCTATTGAAATCCGAGCGTGTCTTATCGATAATTGGGTATCATTATAACTCGACATTATCGAGTTACCGGCTGCCGAATCGAGTTACTCGATACAATCAAAGAGGGATTAATTGCTTTTTTTTTGTAATTTGAATTCTATTGACATCATGCACCCGTATGAAGGCGTAGGAAATGTTTCACACTTGTTCTTTCTGGATTTAATCAAAATATAAAACTAGTGGTTCTGTGAGCTGTAGACCTCACGAGTGCAAACTTTTTTGCAAACAATCTAGCGATGCACAGTAGCGCCATCTAGTAACCTTATTGTAAAACTAACATTAATAACCAAGGTGCTCCATCAATCCCTACCTAGAGGGTAAAGGGCTGATTCCACTGGTAGTAATCTAAACGTGAGAAATTTACTGCATTTTGAAGAGGTATTCTGATCATCACGCCAAAGATCCTCATCAGACCTTCACCAAATTTTTATGAGACCAATTTAAAGTTACCACTTACATTTAAATAAAAAAATAACCATCTAATAAGGCGGATCAGAATAAGGATCATTGGATCTAATAAGGCGGAGATATTCAATAGCCCCCTTTTTGCCCTTTTTGGGGATGTACCCCCCCCCCCCCCAATCAAAAACCCCTGATGACTAAAAATTCTAAATATTTGTTTAACTTGTATACCAAGTTTCGTTTAGATCGGATGAGACATGCGACATGTGGAGGAGAACAGAGATAGAAGAGTGAAAACAACATTTGAATCGGCTCATTAGTTTTTAAGTGATGCGTGGACATAAATACAGACAGACAAAATTTAAGAAAATGTTATATTCTTGTTCAGTAGCTTATTTAAGAACACCTAGACTTTTGTATTTTATATTTTGCACTGGCTTTTTGTAACTTACTGAAATTAATTTTGAAATGAACTCGATAATTGAAAATTTTCTAGAGATCGAGCCAAGATAGAAATTGTCATCAATATCATGGTCCGTGTTTATTGCAGTGCCGATTCATCATCAGCGTATTACGTTCCCACTGCTGGGAAACAGGCCTCGGACAGAGGTTGGGCCACACTCCCCACGCTGGCCCAGTGCTGGTGGAGCGACAATTCCTTGAATTTTCGTTCTCGGATATACCGGTTTCCTCACAATGTTTTCCTTCATCCTTTTGGGCGATGCTTCGAAAAAGGCAGTTCCGAATACAAAAGCCAAACTCAAAGTATTTATATTCAATAGGCAAAATTATAGCACTTTTACAAATCAACACTTTATCTCATGAACAAGGAGAAAAACAATAAATCTATCTATCTTCTATATATATCAAAATCAGTTGTCGTGTATCAGTCTTTCTAAATCTCGAGAATGGCTCAACCAATTTGAATAAATCTCTTTATGTTGTGTTCTTAATTGTATCAAAATTTGGTGAGCTAAGTATGTGTGCATTGCATTTGAAAAGGAAGTTCCTTTATACAGAGCCGCCGCAAGTCAAGGTATTTTAGTGAGCATGGCCATAAAATCTAGTTTTAAAAACCCTTACTATATGACAAAAGTCAACGGTTTCCAATTAAAAGTTCTAGCGACAAAATACTTATATGTATGTTGGTGCTGACTCATCGTCTGGTAATTCTGTAGTGGTAGGCCTTTTCCCTAAAGTCCCCCTAGGAAGATTTATTGTGTTTACATATTTACATTGTTTTCAGTATTAGAGAGTAAAAAATATATTTTGTTCTGGATAACAATGCAATTGTGTTAGACAGATTTGAACATTCCATTTTAGAGAACAACCTTCTTGTCTCGTCAATTGTTTGATCGTAACTAGACACAATGACGTGACTTTTCTTTATATCTCTTCCATATAAATTTTACATCAAAAGAAATAGAAAGTACGGCAGCAATAACAATCATTTCGGTAGCCTCACCATATTAATACAACAGTTAAACGATAATCATATCTCGAGATATGAGGAATTGATAAATCGTACATAGCCACTTACAAATCTTACGATATTCCATTTGGATCATTTGTTAATGACAGCTACCTCATTTAAAAATGATGATTGCCTGGTGCTAATCATTTTTTTGTGATGATAGGTTATTAATTTATTTTGTGGGTTGTTGAGTGATGAGTTCTTGTTAAAATTTTTGTTTTATTTATTTTGTTTTTATTTGGGACAATTCCACACCAAATACCTAGCCCCAAACTAGGATACCCTGTAATATGGGCACTAGATAACGGATAAACATACATAAATACGAATATAACATCCATGACTCGGAAACAAACATTTCTGCTCATCACACAAATGATTGCACCTTGCAGGATTCGAACCCGCGACCGTTTGATTTCGTTCCTAGGGTCACTAGCCACTAGACCAACCGGACGTCTAAAAAAAAAAAAAATTGTTACTTTTAGATGGATAAGTTAAAATTAAGAATCCTTCAATGTACAAAGTTGATATAACTGCATTTTCTTTGGTTTCTATTTTATCATATTTTGAATTTAGACTTTAATTTCGAAGCAATTTATAAATTTCATTCGAAGGGGAAAACAACGTCTGGACAACTTAACATTGCTCCGAGATACTAATGCTTAGTAATAGATACCGTCCAACGTCGCAATCATCGCTCTTTCCATATAAAAACTACGGCAAGCGTTAATAATTATGTATTAAGCCAAATAGATTTTATTCTCTTTGTAACAAACCTCCTCAAAATGACAAATATTTCAGTCAATTTCAATTGGTTGAATCACGCTTCGTTTTCTCTATGACTTACAGTCAGCTATTTTTTTTAAATTGTTTATGAATGGCTTAAGGAAGAGGAGGCTTATACCCAGCAGTGGATGGAAACAAGCTGACAATGACGATGATGAATTATGTGGCTCCGCACTCTAGTTGAATTCATTCAAGAAACATAATTAACTTTTTCAGTTTCCCGTCAATTAACTCAGTCTACGGTTTACAACTCTCAGTGACGTTTGTTGACAAATACGAGTATATCACCATTTTGTAGCGTTATCTACATGGTTTGCCGGCGTGGTCTGTCGAGTTTCGTCTTTGATCTAGATCACGTGATTTTTCAACACATTATGTCAATCTAGTTATGGTCAAAATAAAAAGGAATCTAACGTAAAATATGTAGCTGTACTTTTTCATATTATTTTAAAATCTCTTAAAGAAGAGATCGAAAATCGGTGTATATTGTAAGTTACTTTAAAGTGACTGTCTGAAGTGCGTATTGTAAACCGTAGACTGAGTTAATTGACAGGAAAGTGAAAAACTTAATTATGTTTCTTGACTGTTTTTTTTAGGAAAAGTCCTTAGTCGTTAACGCTTACGGAATATATCAATTTCTAGGGGCCCTGCTCACTTTAAAGTAACTTACAATATCCACCGACAAAACAAATAAAAAAAGCAAACAAAACTTTATGAAGAAAATCTTGATAATTTTATTGTCCTTTTTTATTATGGAAAATAATTACTATCGATTCTACCGAGTTTGGGCGCTCTGGTTTCCACCAATATCACGATTTCAGATTATAAGAAATTATATTCCTTCAACAATTAATTATTAATTCATTCGAAACTTTTGCAAGTGTTGATAATCGGCTCAGATTTTTCTTCTAATCTAAAGTAATCGCTATCTATACTACATAGATGCTATATTAGCAACAAAATAATTATGAACAAATTCATTTTAGCGACTAAAAAAGCGTGTACAAATTAAATTAAATAGGCTTTGTATTGCAGATCCAATTATTATTAAACCGATGGTGTAATATAGGCGAGTATACATTAGAATGAAAACCTATGTTTTATAAGTACCTAAGTAATATCATATCGTTTGCATGAAAGATCAAACCTTTTTACCGACAAGTTACAAACAGATTGCGGTATGAGTTTTTAACACAATATTTAGGAAGACAGTATGGAATATTTAATTATTATTTTTTTGTTATAAGCGTTTTGTTTTGGTAACTTCCACTAAAACCAGTGGAAATATATCCCAATTTTTCTTATAAAGTGTAGTGAAATATAATATTTAAAAAACACACTTTTGTCAAATCAAGTGTCTTGCCATGTAAACAAACTTGAATTAAAAAATTGTACTAAGTAGTAGCAAGCAATTTTTTTAGGAAGGATATATGCTGCTGGTCTATAACTGACCTCTACAGCGTCACCGGTGGGGCGGAAGCGAAAGCGGTGCAGAAGGCGCTCGCCAAAGTTAAGTTTTGGCGACTTGCTCAAGGGCACCCAGGGGGTACGAAACTCGGCTTGAACAGTTGCCATTGATTACGGGGGTCTGACTTAACACCCCTCGATCGCTACTTTTGGTAGTAATCGAGGGGGCCCTGAGAAATGGCTGGAGCCCTTTGAATTATTTGCATAACTGACCACCAATTCGGAATACACCTTCTAGAAGAATCGGCAAGAAACTCGAAGGCGAATAAAATCGACTTTAATTACGGGACCTATGACCTCACCGGCGAGGTCGGTGTCTAAGTGTGTTATCAGATGGTGAAGACGGGTTGGATCTGAAGTTTCTCTAGGGAAAGGCAGGAGGAGTGAGCAAATACTACGGACGAGTATGTCATTGTCGGATGCAGGTTTTGTAAAGTATCAGCTTACTGCTTTGGGACATTTTACTACGTCTGCCGAGGAGTAACGCGAGGCGACCTTGGAAGAAGGCTGCCCTTATGTGAACGGTGCTGATTTGATCATCTAAGTTGAGTCGATAGTCAAGGGTGACTCCTAAGTACTTAGTTGACTTTCCCACTTTGTGGGTCGGTCATTGATCGTGATGTTGTCGGTTGGAAAAAGCGTTTAGCCCCGTGAGTGAAACGTATCGCTACGCTCTTCTCGGGTTTAACCGTTATTCGCCATTTTTGGAACACCCCATCGAGCGCTCTGAGCGCTCATTTTACATATTTCTGTATTGCTAGATTATAACGCCACAGTCATCGTTATTATATATTTTCTGACCATCCAAACGTTGCCTGGAAGAGAAACCTTTTAGCCCATTGTACCAATTTTTTAAGTATTTTCCTGTCTATATATTTTTTATTGGTGTCAAAAAGATTTAATCTATTTATCTGTAGTTTTAACTCTTTACCTTGTCTTTCTGAGTGAATCACCCATACTACTATAGTCCAATTTACCATGTGCACGTATCAATTTAATTACCCGATACCGAACCGATCAAGAATGGCTCCGAGTTCACATGTCGATCACTTGAAAGACGGCTCAATTAGTACTGTATTAAACTAAATTATAAAGTAACACATTAATGAACGTGTATGGTGTAATTATTGTGTATTAGAGACCCGACAATTATGTAGGAGAAGCTCTTTATCGGCGTTTTAGATTACAGTTATAGGACGCGAAAGTCGAGCGGCGTGTGGGGTTCGGTCAATTTGTTAATAGGTATTGATGAGGTGTGTGAGTGTAAGATTTGTACTATGCTTGTGCGCGTGTGTAATTGTATATGTAGTATATAAGTCTGTATTATGAACTAGTGTGACCTTATTTATGTGTCATCCACTTATAGTATACTTCTTGTGTTAATCGACAAAGTTAAGGGTGATTTCATTGATATGAAAACTTTCGTCTTAAAGTTTTCTTTTGATTTTTGTAATGTTTCTTCATCAAAGAAACAATATAATACTTAGAATGAAAAAAACGAATACAAAATGGATTAACAAAAAACTACTGAACAATGGAAGTCAATTACTAATAATGATTATCAGCGTTTATAGTATCACTAGCTGTTCCCGCGGCTTTGCCCGCGTGGTATTTTTTCCTGGGATATAAGGATCCAGGCCCAATATCATCAAACTTCGTTCAGACGTCACATGGTTTTTTATTGATTGCTCGAGTTTTACTCAATGGATTGAGATACCAAATACACCAGTTTTTAAGTAAAACCCTAATATATCCAACTGTGAAAACCGCATTGCAATCGATTTAGTAGTGTTACGTGATGCCCGAACAAACAAACAGACAAATTAATTAACTATTATGGTGCTCAAATATTACGACTCTTATGCCGCACTCATAATCATAAATTAACGCTAATCAAACATTAAATCACTTATTTTGTATGGATTTTGACAACTTAATGCTTGATAAGCGTTAACTGAAGATTATGATTGCGGCAGTTAGCACAGAAGTATACTTAACAGTTGGAAATATACTTAACAGTTGTATGAATATATTTAAATCATCCGCAGCGTACAATCGTACATTATATTAAGCAAAAATCTACGGTAACATACTCTTGTGCAATAATCTAGAGCAGTTCACCCACGCGCGGTCAACTCCAATAAATTACATGAGGAAGTGTTACCATTTATCATTAATCAGATGTAAACAAAGTTCAGCAGTTACATGTGAGCGTGAGAACGATTACCCATGCGCAGTGAAAGTGAACTGGTGCGATGCAAGTCATGCAAGTAAGTGCCTTTTGAAGTTAGGACACTATTATAGTTGTGTGCAAGTAATGATTAGTAGATGTTCTGTGCCTAGTGCTTGCAATGCATGTCATGCAAGTATTGGAGTAAAGATAACATATGCACATCTACATTATCTTTACTCCAATACTTGCATGACATCCTTATTGCATAATACCGATTGATAGTTTCTCAATTCCAGTGTAAATCATGCAAGTATTGGAATGGTGTATGCAAGTATCGGCTGGTAACATGGTCCAGCCTTCGTAAACAAAAACATCTTGAAAGCAAACTTTCCTAACGTATACGTGTGAAAATATAAATAAAGCACCAAACAGTAAACAAATACTACGTAACATAAAACGTAGTGTTTTATGCATACAATGCATGTGTGATTATAGGGACTAAATAAAAAACAGATGCGTACCTCAGAACATCAGAAAGACCAATTTAAATGTGCAAAAAAACGTCTTATTCCATCAACGTCCCGTTCTATTCTTGTCCCGAACAATCACGGCATCGTTTCGATTCCTTCCCATTTCGTCACTGTCCACAACGGCCGTAAACTACCAAATCTCGCTATAAAACAAGCGATATTCTTGATTCTCATATATAATATACATAATATTATGTTTACGTAAGTGCAGATAAAGTTCAGGTCAGAGGGCACTGTTTAACGATCTATTGGTCGCTGTTTTATTTCTTCATTTGTTCTGGTATTTTTTATTAATGTAATCCGAATTTTTAATAGTTTAATAGTGGAAAATTAAATTTCTTAAGTATCTGTTCGAAATGGTAGTTAGTTTTCGTTCATTCAAATTTTAAAAGCTTAACAGTGTTGTTATTTATATAATAATGATTGAATCATTGAAATTCTAGCTCTACTGTGCTGTGCTAGCTAGAATTTCAATGAGGATAAAAAATACCAAAACGCTCTTTTAATTATTTTTATAAGTAGTGTGGCAACCAAGTAACTCACCCTACCTTAATTAAGGTTATAGCCACTTATAATGGATATTATCTAGGACAGTAGGGGCTCTCAGTGTATTGACAAAAAAAAACAAGGAAATTATTATGTGTAACGTACAAAAGTTATTTTTCTCTTCGAAGACAGAAACATAACTAATATTAAAATAACGTACTGATCTTTTTCTTCGTGAAGTTATTTATCTTCTGTCACGGGTCTTATCTATCTACTTTACTTTAAATACATATTTTATGCAACAACATAAGTTACAAGTTTATAGTCGCAGAAAAATGACAACGTGCATGGTCACGTGAGCAAAGCCACGAGCGTAACTAGTGCTCTAATATATTTTGCAATAGTCATTAATTGTGTAGATTCATAGCTAATAATAACTTTAATATTCACCTTTATTACACACTTCCTTTCCGCCCGCGCCTTGCTTTGGATAATGGTGACGTTGATCATAAAAATTATAAAGATCATTTAAGATTTCTCTTAAAAGTTTGCTTAAAAATGTTTTTAGCATCTTGATAGTTTAATGGCTGTTGAGTGCAACATAACAATCGAGATTTGCACGCCCGCGAACATAATTTTGAAGTCCATGTTGACAAAATCTAGCTAGCATTTTATAAAAATCTGGACATGAGTGGCACAGTAATAAATCACCTGTAATTATAGTCAGTAGTACATAGATAGTAGCCAGAAGCGAGTACATATCTTAATTTATAATATAATTATGCAGAAAAAATAAATATAATAATCTATACTAATATTGGCGTGTCGACCTGCGAAAAGTGGCTGGCAGAAACTGGATGCAGAGAGCTGAAGACCGAGCTCAGTGGCGTGCTTTAGAAGAGGCCTACGTCCAGCAGTGGACAAGTATAGGCTGACGATGATGCTAATATTATAAAGAAAAAAGATTAGATTTTTTATTTGTATGTTTGTATACGTATGTTTGTTTCTCATGGATAAAATCAAAAAATAAGTAACCGATTTAAAAAAAACTTTCACTGAGAGAAAGCTAAACTATTCCAGATGGACATACTTTATAAAGTTTTTTTTTTTGGTTTAACGGAAACTCTACGGGCGGACTTGTAGAGCAGATTTCAGCTATTTTTTACCAATAGAGAGCTACACTATTCCAAATTGACATAGGTTACTTTTTTCCCGGGAAAATGCAAAGTGGGATAACGGTAAAACTACGGGCAAACCCATGGGCGAACTGCTAGAATATAATAATTCCAAATAAGTATATAAATACGGTTTCCTATGATAAGTCAATTCAGTGTCTATCTTGTCCTACAAGCCAGGTGCTACATTTAAAAAGCGGTCAACGTTTCGCCTAGATTATCTCAGTTTGCAAATAGCTTAGAAGGTTGCACGCGTGCACATACACATTGTGAAGAGATGTGTTGACCTCACGCACACACAGATAGGTTCACCTGCAGCGATCTACTCGTGCGCTCTGTCACGTGTAAAGTAGGTGATGCACTGAGATTAATTATTTTATGGCCAGAATTTAGTCAATAAATAGTTAAACAGATTATATTTCTCTTATCAATGTTATCCGCGCAGACATTTATCCGGAATAACAAAAAGCTCATGTATGCACAGTGTACACTATTCCCGTTTTATTTCGCTTAGTCGTGAAAAGGTTACAAACAGACCAAGAGACCCATATTTGTGTGATTTATTACAACTTACTAACAATAATAATTTATTATAATTTCAAATATAAAGTAAATTTTATATTTTTATGGATATAAAAGAGATTTGCAAATAAATTAATAAACATTAAATTTTTTATTCCCGACGTTTTACAATTTACTACATTTTATCAACTATAAGTTGTTAAAATGGATTTCAATTCATAAGAAAAAATACTATAAAACCTAATGGTTGATGACGGCGATGAGACATCATTAAAAGGCACGCGTCAAAAGCGAATAATAAAACAAGCGGATCTAGGACAAAACTAATTTTAGTAATTCTTGTAACTTGACCAACTTTATCCTCTTGACCCCATCCTAAATAAAAACGATCTGGAATTTACCCACGTCCAATTAAATTAATAAAAACGAAAACCGCTAATTAAAAAATAAAACTATTGCTTGTTGTGACCGCAGATTTACGTATCAACTTTGACATTCGACGCACACTCACACAACATCGAAGGAGCATCTCAGCTCAGCGTCACCTGTTGACTAGATCGCGACCTCCCATCCAGACTTTACATTATTAATGTTGGTCAACACACCCACACAAGAGAACAAAATCACAAACAAAACCGTACTCTAACTGTAACGTATAAAATTCAAATTGGATTGCATCGTTCGATCAATTGAGTAAGTAACACGCACACTTGTTTAAGAACTACGTTGTATGAGTTGAAGATGCTTTTGAATGGTTGCGGCGTTGCTACTATTGCTTTGTTTTCTATTTGTTAAGGATTAAGGTTGGTTTTCGATTGTACTAGGAAGTAAGATTGGATAGAGCACAGCGAAATGTAGCCAGTTCTAAGGTCGTGGGAGCCGACAGTACCGATTCGGTTAGTTATATTATTTTCGATGTAACGGTACGAAATTTTTGATAACACGTACGGTATGGAATGGAATGACGTGGTGGCGCATTGTGTCGGTTCTTCACAGTGACAGTTTGTGTGTTGAGATGAGATGGCATTAAACTGTGATTGTAAAATTGCAGTTCTATTGCAGTTCAGTTACTATTCTTTATTGCTAATAGGCTAAGGCGTCAAGTGATGTAATTGTTGAAGGTGGTGGTAGCCTGTCGAACAGTACTTTACCATTCCACTAAAATAAATTGCAATTTGACGTCTCAAAGAGCAGTATCCAATTTTGGCTGTTGTCATTTTTTTATTACTTTTTCTCAAACGTTGCTGATGTAACAATTGAAGATGCTTCATTTGAAATCCAAGAATAAACAAAAGACGCTTGACAGTCGTACTTCTCTCCTTTAGTCCGTAAGACGCGCTGCATAATTTTAGAAAGCTAAATAATAAAAACAATATAAAAAAATAGAGATAAATAATTTATAATTTCTTATATAGCTTTGAAAATAGTCTCATATTAAGACGATGGTATAATACTTCTGAAGAAATTGTCAATAAACACATCGCCTACAACTTTATTTAAGATTACATAAAAAAGCTACTTTGGGAGAGGGAAGATCCGCCAAGACCCAATAACTCGACCGTTTCATTACGACCACTCAACATTTGAGACCTCACTACACCAAGCGACAAGAGCAAGCGACGATGAACATCGGACATTCGTGAGCGCTATCCTTCACCAATTATGTACAATTGTAATCGTACAAGAATAATAAGAGTACACTGAGCATATGTAATCATTAACAAGACAGAAGTAGTCGATATCTACGATTTCATAAATTTAAGCGCACACTTGACTACTAACATTTTAAATTTATTATTAACCCATTTATAAATAAATATTGAGATAATCTCATATTTAATTAATGATCTAGCTGTCTAATCATTCTGTACACTAAGGCTGGATTCGACCAAACGAGATTAAATTTTATTCTTAGAATAGTAGCATAGACAAATGACGGCTATTCTGTCATTTCTATGCCGCTATTCCAAGATTAAATTTACTCTCGTTTGGCCGAATAATTACTAAGAAAAATTACTATTAGCGACACTCAAACAAGCGTGAGCCCTCTCCCCTTTTTTGTCTAAAGAACTAAATGACTGCTGTGCACAAACAATGCAGTGAAACATTGTAAAGCACTATACCTAGCTGTCAACCCTGAGATTTAAAATAGTAACTTGTCTGCTTGATAATATAATATCTGGAAAAGCTTATTTTTTAACAAGAGATACTTGCAGAATAACCTCCCATCATTATACTGCTAACTTTTACCGAACCATCACACAGTTTTTCCATATCCCCTTTTTTAAATGGTTTTATTTAACTTGACCTGTTTTATTGTTTTTTGTTTGGGTCAAATCTAGTATTTGTAATTTGACGCCCTTCCTGTTGACCGATTGATCTGAAATTAGGTACACACCTTTAGTTCTGATGACAATTACAGTTATGTATATTCAGTATCACTGTAAATCCAAGTTGACCGCCTCAAAATGGCAGATTACATATTTTTTTAACCCCTTCAATATGGGTATGAAATGAAAAGGCTCGTAGTAAAACAAAGGGCACCATGAAAATTCCAAATCCAAGATGGCCGCCACCACAAAGTGGTGGATTACTTTTTTTTTATAATCCCTCAATATGGATATCAAATAAAAGGGCTTAATTAGTAGAATACAGTACACCATGAAAATTGATGGCCACCACCACAAAATGGTGAATTACTTGTATTTTTTTCAATCCCCTTAATATGGGTATCAAATGAAAGGGCTTGACAAGTAGAAAACAGAAAACTTTAGAAATAACTAAATAAAAAACTTGAAAATGAAATAAGTTTTTTTTAAGTTATTTTATTTATTAGCTCTTAGTACATTATAAAACCATTTAACTTTTCTTTTTGTTTTAATTATTTTATTAAGCTTTTATTTAACTTCACTTGCATGTATGTGTCTAAGTCTATGTATGTATGTCCTGGTATTTTGCAATCAATATTTCACCCACTTCCACTGAAGCTATCGGGCTGAAATTTGGCAAACATATTTGGTGACACTCGTGACATGACATGGCTACTGCACAAAAACTTATTTTTAAATTCAAATGTTTTAAATTAACTATCATTTGCTCTAAAAATCTATCTCTTGCTCTCGTCATTTTATCTATAAGAGAAAAAACATTCTATCACTTGCTCTCATCGTTTGATCAATATGAGATCAATCTTTCGCATGCTATCATCGTTTGATCTATACGAGACAGATCAAAATATCGCTTGCTTTCGTTTGTTTGGTCTATGTGAGAAGTACAATATAACGCTTGCTCTCGTCATTTAATCTATAAGAGACACAACATTTTATCACTTACTATCATTGTTTGAGCTACACAAGACAGAAAAATCTGTCGCTTGCTTTCGTCGTTTGATATATATGAGACAGAACAATCTATCAATTGCTCTCGTCGTTTGATATATAAGAGATAAAACATTCTATCACTTGCTTTCATCGTTTGATCAATATGAAAGAGATCAATCTTTCGCATGCTATCATCGTTTGATTTATACGCGACAGATCAAAATATCGCTTGCTTTCGTTTGTTTAATCTATGTGAGAAGTACAATATAACGCTTGTTCTCGTCATTTAATCTATAAGAGACACAACATTTTATCACTTGCTATCATCGTTTGAGCTACACAAGACAGAAAAATCTGTCGCTTGCTTTCGTCGTTTGATATATATATGAGACAGAACAATCTATTAATTGCTCTCGTCGTTTGATATATAAGAGATAAAACATTCTATCACTTGCTTTCATCGTTTGATCACAACACAGAAAAATCTATCGCTTGCTCTCGTCGTTTGGCCTGTATGAGACAGAACAGTCATTAGTTGTACAAACAGACGGCTGATCCAACAACCATACATGAGCGTGTTTGCACCTCGACCACTTACGTACGCCGTTAGATATTCTTTGCTTAGAGAATGGGTATTAGCGAATTTTAGTTTCGTATCAGGTTTACCGTTTCTATTACAACAATGTGACATGAGCCTAGTTAGTTTGGAAGTGATTCAAGAACATAAAATAACATTAAAGAAAATCCATGTTACATACAAAACATATACTTTTCTACAAAAAAGAAAGAAACAAACAGTTGCCTAATCGGTAATAAAAAAATAATTAAAAGTTTTTTTAGATAGTCAGATAGATACGATAGTTAGATAGTCATAAGACACCACTCACAAGTTTATTTATATTATTATTTTTATTAGAGATTTATGTTCACCTTTGATCACTATATTAGCTTCTGATGCAGTGATGTGGTCTGTGATATGTCTTACTTGCCTAGAAGATAGCAACAACAAGCAAGCAAGCGTTGACTCTCGCTTTGAAGACTCCTACATAGATAGAGTATAGCTCTTTGTAGTGATATTAATTAAAATTCTTACAGCTGTTATCTTAAAACCTATTAAATTCATTTACTTACAGTATTGCTTGTTTAAAATTATAGAAATAAGTAAAATACCTGTTTATTTGTAAATAATAATGAATAATCTAATTAGAAATATTTCACTGAAGTTGCAGTATGGGCCCGGCTTAATAATAGGTTCACCCTTTCTCATCCCGCGGGTGAGTTCTTGTCAATTTACAACTGCCCGCTATTGAGGATAATCCGGGTTGATGCTGACACTAAAAGAAAACTAAAGTCCATCAATCATCATAACCCTTTGAATCATTTTAACAACGCCCATCAGACTCCAAAATAATTAACAATTATAACTTACATAATGTCAATATTTAAAATTAATATGTAAAATCTTTGATCAACCGCTACAATTTTCTCAATCATCAATTCATCAGTCGTTCTGATGCCGTATCAATCACAGATTGGTCACAGTATTTCTAAGAACTGTAAATTTATAATATCGTTTTAATATTGTATATTTATATGTTAATCTTAAGTATTTAAATAACGTATTGATTGACAGTAAACTACATAATTTGATGCATTCAGCATGATTATGTGTCAGTTTCTAATCGTGACACACCCAGATTTGGGAGACTACCTAAATGTATTATTGAAATCATATTTTATTTTAACAGCGCTTACTGTTATCGATATTTAAAAAAAGACAATGTCGAAGCTAAATTCAAACTCACATTGAACTTACGTTTCTTTTACCTACTAGAAACTTTAAAGTTCACCAAAATGAAGTACCTAAAATAAATCAAACATTATATTATCCAGTTTCATCTATAATATCAGCAAATATTTTTACTAAGCTTTGGGTTATCAAAATAAACAAAAAAGTAGTTGTCTACTAAGTAGTCCGATAGAACACCAGACGAAGAGCAATTACAATACAATTTTAAAAATCCATAGTTTTACGCAATAGCCATGTCACGTCATGAGAACCAAACGGGTGTACTTAATTTCAGCTTCAGTGGAAGTGGGTGAAATATTTATTGCGAAATTCGAAGACATACAAGTGAAGTAAAATAAAAGCTTTCAAGAATGCCTATGCTCATCTCTTGAATTCAATAAGCTGGTGCTCACATCACCCTCGAGATACGGGGGTCCCATTACATGCCGGACAACATGAGCCAAAATAATATATGTGTTAAAGAAAATATATAACGATCATGCAATGAAAAAAACATAACATAAAAGAATTGAACTATTTACGTTATCATCCTGTAATGAAGTAAATACCTCCTTGTTCCTTGTTCGTATGTGTAGCTTCAAAATAGGATTTGCATTGAAAAATAAGTTAATTAAATAAGATTTAAAAAAAGCTTTTCAGCAACACGCAGTAGCCATGTCATAGTGAAACTTAGAACGGGTTTTCACAATTTTATTATATGTGTATACTGCATTACGTGTCTCTGCTGTTAACTGTTAAGATATTCCCTAGTCAGAACCCTGAGTGCAGCAACATGTCATGGTAAAACTTAAAACCGACTATGATAATAAAATTCGTATTCAAAATTTAATGTCTGTACTGTTGACCGTTGAAGAGTTCCTTTATCTGGAGGTAATCCTGGATGTCGATTCAGGTCAAGCTTACTATAAAAATGCATTGTCATCGGAACTGAACCAATTTGTAAAAATTCAAATCCGTAGGATAAGGGGGTTTCTAATTCTGCTTGCAAGATTTGACCCAAACAAACATACATACAAACATTGCAAATTAAATAAAAACATTTAACTTTTAATAATCAAGAAAGATCGCATCTGTCAACGCATTTCAAACTACTTATACAAAAGACTTCAACGCGTTCGCACTTTTCTATTTAATAATGATTGTTTTGTTTAATCTGATATATTTATAGATGATTAATAATAAAATGAATATTTATTTATTTATTTAAATTTACATTATCATTACAGACAAATCTAATGCGACAACGTACTTAATTACTAACATATATAAGGGCAGCATCAGTGAATTTCACCAAAGTACATGTGAAAATGTCTAAATCGCTGTGTTCACCGTAATGATCTAAAGCACCGACCGTCTTAACGGTAGGGGGTATACGAGTTCTCGAGTGGAGACCACGTTTATGCAAACATAGTGTAGGACGCCCTGAGGGCAGGTAAAGTGTCAATCTGCGAAAAGCGGTTGGAAAAAACTACACGCAGAGAGCTGAAACCAAGCTCAGTGGTACCAAGTAGAGGCTTACGTCAAGCAATGGACAAACATAGGCTGTTAATGAACATGAACATATCGCTTTGATATTTACTTTATTTGTTCCCGTTATGGAGATATTTGAATATTACATATGAGAGGGATATGTAGGGTACCAACGATACCAACGGTTTTGCATTATGTCATTGAAGCAGATTAAACATTAATATAACAATTTATGATCAAAAATATGATCGTCGCTCAAAAGCCACTTACCATTACCACCGGTGGGCTTATTTGTTCATTACAACCCACCTACATTAAACCTGCCGCACCAACATAAACATAACATAAACAAAATACTAACGAATTGCTCAATCAACTTCATTATATCGTCCCAAAGAAATCATTTTGCGTGTTTCAATTATGATTTAGTGCATTAATTAAGCCATATTTCCATATTAATCAAAACTCGAGTTAAATAATTATTTTTTATTTGTAATTAGGTAAAAGTCGGAGCGGTTACTTCAAAGAAGAATTGAGACTATATCGGTTTGAGAATCGATAGTAATTTGACATATAAACTGTCCCATTACTATTTAACGATTACTGCCTAATTGTATAATTTATATTTTAATGCTTCGCCGCTAAGAAGGCATAAATTGAGCTGATCCTATATTGGACTCGCTTTTATACGACTATGGTTCAACATCAATAAACCCATCTGGAATTTCATACGAATTTTGTGTAGGCAGCTCATAAAGTTGCAATCAACAAAAAAATGCAATTTATAAAGGAACTATAAAGTTCTAAACTATAAAGAACCTAGATTGGGTTCTTTATAGTTCTGCATTTTAATTAACTTAATGAAAGAGTACAAAAAAGGCGGTGTTAATTAAAAGTAGTTCAAAGAAGGCAAATTGAGATCGATGAGTTGGTTGTGATTACGAATAATGATCGCAGACAAAAAGTAAATGAATCTTTGAGTCATTAGCTATTGAGAATACAACGTTGTTGGGCACAAATTGAATATATAAAGAAGTGATTTGATGGACATTACGATAAACTCTAGTTAGATTATTGCGAACAAAACTGTTGGCAATGAACAAAACTGCAGCTTTGCGGTTTTTTTTAAAGTTTTGAATTAATTACTTTAAACGAACGTTATTAACTATGGTAATTCCATTAGTTTAACATGGTAAGACATGAGGTGATCCGCCAGAAAACCAAGGTAGGTAATCGACATTGCCCAGAGAATAAGCAAGCAGAAATTGCAATAGGCTGGTAACATATCTCGCAGCTTGCACACCTATTTATTTAGCCTTTATTAACCGTATTATGTGGATTTTTATCTCTTCATTTTAAGGTATGGTTTCTTAAAACTATTTGCATATCATTTATTTCATTCTTAAGTTTTCTTACTTCTTATGTTTTAAAATAGAACACTGAATAATTTTATTTAACAACAATGTTTAGGTTATGTTCAATAGCAACAATATGATAATCAACCAAGCTTCATAAAATTTACAAAATCAGCGTAACGATTGTCACTAGTTTTATTTTTTCAAATTAAGGTTAGCCGAACTACTCAACACTACTATTTGATTATTATACTACTAACAAAATATATACTCAGAGCTGTTAATACTAGCTGGGAAGGTATCTTCTTTAGTAGTGTCATTATGTATCAATCTAGCACTAAGGTTGACTGAAAGAGATTGCTGCGATAATGCCTCTAATTGGTTACTAGATAAGTAGGTATCTTCTTTAGAAGTGTCGTTATGTTTCAATCTAGCGCTGCTTAGCGATAAGGTCAGTAATTGAGAATTAAACCTCTAAAAAATGCACATCGAACTTATGGCAAGCCTTTTAATAATCTACATTAGTCACTCGAATTGTTGAAAATGTCACACAGTTGCAACATTTAAACAGCAAAATGTGTTAGAACGCAAGATTGCTTTGTTGTTTAAAACCTAATAAAATGAGCGGGAGACAAAAATATAAAACGAAAATTTACCAATAAGGACGCAAAAGTGTGATTTCTTTGCATTTGGACAGTATGACTGTTGCGGATACGTTGTAAGCAGCGCTTCGTGCAAATTAAAACAAAGACCTTCCTTCGTGCAGCGTGCGATGTCTTTGTTGGAAGACTCGATGCCATAATCTATGTCAAAGGAGGTTATATTTTGAACAAAAACGTTAGTTTTCCCTGAAATAAACATTATTTCTAGTATTACCCTGAAATTTTAGTAAATTGTATGCCAACAAAATAACAGCATTTTTAATTAGGAACACTTCGAGTGACTTGCCTCGTATATTCAACCAAAATCCAATCGAATAAGTTTTTTAGGCGACTCTACAGGTTACATTATTTCATCGCTACTTCTCTGAAGTAGCTTCTACGTTTCGTTTATTGACATAAATGTGGAAAATAAAGTCTTTTAGTAAAACCTGTAACCTGTCAAAATTTAAAAAACAGACGATATTTTATCGGCAATATGAATTAATAACTAGCTCACCAGCTAAAAAAGCCCACCCTGCCAAAAAAATAACTTATGCCAATAAATTATATAGTATTGAAATCTGCTTATCAAGGCTTTAAATTTGATACCCATAGTGAAAATTCAAAGAAAACTCTTTTTTTTTGCATTTGAAAATAGAGCCATATGGCGGCAGTATGACTCTATTATACAATGTTTATGTAAAAAAAAAAAAAAATTTGCTCGGGGGGGATGTTAGGATTCTAACGATGCCCCATATATGCCCCAACGTCTAAATCTGTTCAGGTATTTAAAAGTTATGACGCAGTTTAAGAGACTTCTGCTCATGTTCTTATTTGACATATTTAATAAATGAGAAACTAACCTCTCTGTATAATTCCACGAGAACAAAACATCAAATACGGCAATACGCCACAACAGAGGATGTTCGTGAAATGTGAAATCAGATAGTTTCCGCTTTTTACCTCGATTGTACTCGTTCACTTGTTTTACGACAGCCAACTTTTTGCCGCGATTGTACCACGATATTTAACTCCTGTTTACGATTGTACACGGCTTGTGTGGAAATATTCTTGTAATGTTTTTGTAGTTGTATATTTGTCTGTGTCTTGTCAAAGGCTTTGTATGGATCGTTGTAGTTTTTACTTCAGTATGTTGAAGCGTTTACTAGCATAACTCTCAAGTGTTTCTTTCAGTTTGTAAACAACAACTGACTGGTTTTATTATCTTAAAAACTTGAAAAGCAAATGAAGTTAAAATAATTTAGTTAGCAACAAATGACTAAGTGTAACTGATTGACGATGTTAAGTAAACGAAAAATACAATTTGTTTTTTTAATGTCAATAGCCTATTTGATAAAAATTGAGAGAGCGGGAGTCAAGCGGTGCATTTATATTTGAGGTTGGTTAGTAATTAAATAGAGCTATCCGCTTTTTCAATAAAACTATTGCAAATCAAATTGAAAATTAATACATATTGCAAGAAAATTATCTTCACAATTCAACTAACCTTTCAAACTAATCTTCTGCCTGAATTGGCTTTTAAATTATTCTACTCTCAAGTAATAAAACTTATTCAATAATTTTTCATTAATTTCCAACGTTTTCAGCCTTGCCAACCCAATTTGAACTTTGACTCGAACTGATCAAAGCTCATGTTTGAAGTGTATATCAAGGAAAATAATGATTGAAGTTATTGAGTTCTATTTTCAAAGTGATAGGGTTGACATTAATTTATATCGCTTTGAACTTATTTGTTGATTCAATGCACGATTGAAATTATAATACAATGCGTATTGCGGGCTGGTGAATGTGTGACATCGGCGAAGTTGAAAGGCAATGGGTAGCAATATATCCTTCAAAGTGATCGCTAGGGTTAACAAATAATTTTATGCGACGCATTTTATTTATTTACTAGCTACGTCCGTCCGCGCGGACTGCAGTTTATCGAGAAAAAACGCATCATATGGTCTTTTAGGGTATTACAAACCAATGCAAAAGTAGGTATAGCATCACATCTAATCCAGGTTTAACATCCCTTGATGTTTTTTGATAAACTTGTTGTTTCGTTTCTATGGCAACCGTTTCGTACAGCGAGTAATCAACTTTTTTCCAGTTTTCCCGTGAAACCTTTCAATTTTTCGGGATAAAAAGTATTCTATGTTTTATTCCAGGGTAAAAGCTATTTGCATTCCAAATTTCATCAAAATCCATCCAGCCGTTATCGTGTGAAAGTTAACCAAACAAACAAACAAATAAACAAACAAACAAACCGACAGCGTTTCACTTTTATATATTGGTATGGATTAACGCGTTTTTCTTAAATCGCTTTTTTGTTTATCTTTCCAGGTGGAATCTTGCAATTCAAATTTCAAGCACTTTGCGGTTAGCTATCCGGCTGAAACTTTCAGGATAGCTCACAACTTCATGACAGCGCATACTAAAAACTAACTAAAAACAAAAAAAATAAATAGTATGTTCTAAATTAGTTTTGTTATCTACATTTGTTGCTTATTTCAGATATAAATATAATAATTGAATGAGATTTGACATGATGTGTTATAATATATATCTAAATATAATTGAATAAGATTGCGTAAATGGAAATTTATGTTAGCAGATGGGTTAAAACTAGAGCTAGTTACACTATATAATTTACATTGCCATAAAATATTTGTAGGTAAGAACTTTAAATTAAATAAACCTGTTACATTAACAATATGTGAACAGCAATTTATAACGATCGGAAAGATTTTAAAAGAATAAAATCCAAAAGGCATTTTTTTTTGTATATTGAATATTTATTAAATAGTCCATCTGAAACTAGCAACCCTACATCAACGCGTGCGCAAACGCAGCAATTTGTAAGCGCCGCCACCGCTCCCGTCCGCCAAGGATCAAAACTTATCATAACACTTATTACTGCTAACTAAGGATCAAAATTGATTATACCTGCTATGAAGATGGATTGCACGTTACTATTTATGAAATAAAATTCTTAGCTTCTTTAATATAGAGTTTATAATTGAATGATTGATGATTGATAGAAAAGTGTTTATTTTGTAAATAGTTTAATGCACAGCTTGCTCAGCATCGGTAACAAATTGATTTCTAGTGCTTGTTTGTTCGTAAACTGTGGTTTTCCTTTTATCACGGGTGTTCAAAGACCTCGTTTTTGGAATAAGTTAATAAAAAAAATGAAATAGAATTTGAAAAAAAAAAAACGATTGGGTACTTAAATTGTGGAATCGAAGTAAAACAGTAAAAACAGTATACAACTGAAAAAAAAAAACCAAAGGCATTGTCTTTTAAAGTTTCCGACGTTAATTGCGTATTTGTCACAGCTAAATGTAATATTTGTATTTAAACCTAACCATGTAGTGTAGAGGGTAAGATTAAATTTTGGTATAAAATATTTTTATGCACAGGACCGGAAAGACTGGCGTGAACGAGAGGAGGCCTATACTCAGCAGTGGGTGGATACGGGCTGATTAGATAGATAGATATACTTTTTTCCCGGATTTTCACAAAAAGTCGGAGTTGCCAAATGGCCTACTAGGAAATTATTTATCAACAATACCAAGCATACAAAAATAAATATTCGTAACATAGTTAAATTATAGACACGACGACGTAAAGTTTTTAAATAAAAAGGCTGCATTAAAAAGTATTCTAAATCGCAAAAAAACGATATTTTTATAATTATAAGTCAAATCTAAACTGGTTAGCTTTGTCATCTTGTTTACAGAAATAAATAAGGGAATAAGCACACAACGTCACACATTTATTACAAACCTTTTTACTTTAGTAACGAATTATTATTAACTAGTTTACTGATTTAAAATAAATACGAAGAGTTTAGAAAGCTGTTTCCAACTCCTGCCAACAAAATATTTGAGCAACGCGCAGGGTGCGCGTAATAACTATTATTGACGTACCTACATACATACATTCACCATATTACGTTTAACTGTTAAAAGGGTCGGTTATTGCGATCCGAGTGTTAACACGTTAATGTAACTGTTAAACCGGACTTGATTGTTATTCTCTGAGGGTCCAAGTGAAAACGTAAACATTGGCGATGACTCGATTGAATCATCTGTATTTTTGTTGATCAGTTATACTGTAAATGTGATAATCAGTACTGCGTCTTGCGGCCTGACGTGATTTGTGCGTAATGTTTGGATATCTCTCTAATAACAAATTGAGTAAAAGTAGTTTGTTCACCTTTAAATGGTTGCTTATTTTTATTATTTTTATCTGTTGCTCGCGTCGCGTTTAACCATAGGTGTCACACGTGTTTTAAGACGAAAGCTTAGATATTATTCTACGCTTATCCTTTACAAGCGTAAAGTATTATGTTCTCGTTTAAAAAATAATTTAAGGAAGATTTTGTATCATAGACATTATTGCAATTGATTTTTAAATTTGCAAAAGTATAAATGCTATTTATTAAGGCATTTTTAATAAACTTTAGCAGTACTAAATACCACAAATGTAATCGAAACAATAGAATATGTGATCGGATTTGTAATCGACTCATTCGATTGTGTAATGTGAGACATTAATTCGGAATCGTTACGGGATGCGATAGAATTACCAATGAATGCTTTGGAAGTGAATATTGTATCTGGATTAATGTCACATAAAAAAGAGAAGAATCCTTCGTAAATAAAAGACCATAGTGATAAAATTAGTTTGTTTTGTTTATGATATTTTGTTTTACTTTATTTTTAGTGCTGTGAATAAATCGGATGGAAAATATTCATAAAATTAAGATTATATTAAAAGGTTGTTCAAGCATTTTTATGATTTCATGATCTTTATTAAGAACTCAAGTCATTTCTTATCTTTATATTCTGAAATGTTTTTTTCTTTTACAAATATTTATTTATGTGAACCTATATCAGTAATAAAAGTTAACTAAGTAACATCTCATAATACGTTTTTCAAAAATACATCAGAATTCTAATTCAACATTTGCATCTAAATGTCGTCCTATACTAAAACAGAGTCCATCGATTCCTGACATTTAATACCCTATTTACGTTCACAGGCACATTGATAATTCCACGGGCAAATCGGAGTAAACGACACAATTTAAATGAAACCTACAACCAAAGCCAAAAAAAACTTAAATCACAACCAACTGAAAACAAATAAACACCTAAAGCTGCTACTGATAATGTTAAAAATCCTGCGGCAAACAATGAAGTTGCGACAGTTAATGATTACGATGAAGGCACAGCACGCGTTACAAATAAATGAATCATCACTTGATATTCCCTACGCGATGATATTATGCAAGCAATTGAAGTAGATTATTAGGTCAATGTACAGATCGACAAATATACACCTGGATATATACAAGCTCTTAGACTTTGCAATAAGTATGCGAATTGCAAAATTGCAACTTTGTTTGAATGCACTTGCTTTACTTCCAGATTTTTAGTTCTAGAATGTAATCGGAACTTCTATAATACGATGTCATTTGCATGTCATAAGGGTTTAACTGCAGTCATCGATGTCATTGGAAAAATACTTTGCGAAGTTGTCGGACAATTTGTTTTCAACGCTAAAGATGATTTCTGCGCAAACAAGAACATCTATAGGCCGTGTTATATTCCTAATGTGATGTGATCAGACTTGAGTCAACTTCAGAGATTCTCCTAGAAATGTCCGTGAATTGGATTAAGTATGTTTCTCATCGTGATCTGCAAAAGATGATTGCGATTACACTGATCGTTATATTAAAAATATATTGTCAAGATAATGATTATGAATGCAATTTGATCATCGTTAAATTTCGTAATGGGATTAGGTTTTACGATGACAACTGTTTAAAAAAAATACGATATAGACTTATTATGATAACGACAGTGAAAAGCTTTTATCTCATACAATCTAACTTTATGACAGTGATTATGATTCGGAAATCTTGAAGGCATTTTCCTCTCGCCCCTTCTAGTATTTTGATATCGTAATTTTATATTACTTAAAGAAAATTAGAAGAAATAAAAAGAAGAGTTTTAGTGCGCTCATTATAATATTAGATTAAACTGACGCGTCAGAGAGTGACATTCTAAAATAAATAGTTATCAACGATGTCGCCTTAATCGACTATGTGTGTTCAATGGAATAACCATTGCAAGATACGGAGACGCACCGACTGATCATATAAATGTAATTTATGACTGTAAACCGATAAAGTCCAATAAAGAGTTCGATAAAATAGGCAAAAGGCGACAAGATTTCGTGAAAAAAAGGTTCGATAAATAAATTTTCGAATGCTAGGTCGTTTAGAGGCGTCCAGTGGATCGAATCGAATCGATTGAAGTGAGCGCAGTTATCGATAGAATGTATCGAATGATTACCGTAATGACAATTTATGCGCGAGTTCAGTGGAATATGTAAACGAGGGATAGACAAGTAAGGCAGTCAATTCGTTCTAATGGGACCACCCGTGTGAACGAATCACGTATAGTTAAAATTTGTCGTGTGCTCTTGCTCTTTGGAAAGTTTTACGGTTTGAGCAAGGTAATGACGGATTTAGGAGTTGTATTCTGTGAGTTAGTGCGATTGTTTATGGTAAAGAGGTTGTCGATGCTATTTTATTTAGTGGATCGGTTAAGAGGTGTGGTTGATCGGGAAGATAAAATTTATTCAATTACTGTTTGATATTCTCTTGTTGTGGGAATTTATGATTCCCGTTTTCTGTTTAAAGTTGCTTGACCAAATGCCTTAGAAATCGTAATTGTATGGTATGTATGAAAAGTGTGCATAATGGTTTTTATTTTATTGTTTAGATTAGTAAATGATATAAATATATTCTAGACTTATAATAATAATAATAATAATTTATTGACATAAATTATTATTATTATTATTGTGTGACACAGAATAAAAATTGAATCCATAGGCTCCTAAACTAGTTAAAAACTGTGTTTTAGGAGCCAGTGGCTTCTCCCAAAGAAAAAGCAGATAAATACATTTATGTCTAAGCCAAAAAGTACAAAAATATTCAAAACAAAATATTAATATTATTAACACTAAAATACGCATGTACGTTAGTGTGTATGCGTGTATTTGTGTGTGTGTGTGTGTGTGTGTGTGTGTGTCTGTGTGTGTGTGTGTGTGTTTGTTTGTTTGTGTGTGTGTGTGTCGTGTGTGTGTGTGTTTGTTTGTGTGTATGTGTATGTGTGTGTGTGTGCGTGTTAAAGAGTGAAAATTTGATGAGGGGAAAGAATGTACATCAGAAATAAAAATTTGCTAACATTTGCTCAATCCCCTCATAAATGAATCTATGTAGCCACGTCAGTACAATCTTTTTTATATCTATGTTACTTAACTTTTTCACATTATAATCCTTAATGTCCTTGCAAAGTTTATTATAAAGGTGGGGAACAACTACGCCGAACTGCTTATGAGCGAACCTACTTTTTACTCTCGGAACAGGACATCGATCTACCCTTTTTGACGAAACTGGTAAGGTAGGTACAAGTATTTTATGGTATCGTCGTATGCTCTCATAGATAAACAGTTTGCGCACAGTTAGAACATTGGCCTTCTCATAAACAGCAGTTGTGGGGTGCCTGTAAGGTAGGTAGAGAAGTACCTTCTTATATTATTATATCGAACGAAAATATTTATATGGTCTTTAGAAACTTGTTCTTTGGTGTTGCAGATACGAGTATTTTGCAAACATTTATAATTATATAGGTAGAATTACTATTATCTATGCATTGTGATATTATTTATTAAAATTACTAATCATGTATTTTTCTAAATGAAATAGGCCAATAATGTTTTGTGACACTTCACTCATTAATCCAATGCAAGACGACTAGCAGAATAATAAAACAAAACAGTCTGTGAAGTCATAAAAAGTATGTTCATTTTGTAATCAACCAAATAGTTAACAATCCAGATCACAATTAGTAATTGAAATATCACTAACACAACATAAACACATCATCACGGTCGACGGAGCGTGAAACAGTGGCGCACGCGCATCGTTACACTTGTTTGATTCGCTACCGCGCGGCTGTCAGGTATGATCTAAATATAATTGTGTATAATATTATAAGGTTATCGCAGATTTCATTTAACATTAAATTAAAATTTAGGTATAAAATTATAATTACATTTAAATATCAAAACGAACAAATATTTGTCTCATCTGGTGCATATCTGCATTTTCAACATATTGATGCAACGCACACTTGTCCAATGATATTATTCTCGTTTTAGAACCTTGTCGCCGTACTTTGCTACATTTCTTAGCTGATATCACACTTCACATTTATATTACATATCAGTGAAATGTGCCACTGTCGTAAACAAGCCAATCAGAACTTAAATTTTTATAAATAAATACTCTCTTTCGAGTGGAAAACTTTGTATGCGCAATGCAGAACTCCATAGATTAGAACTGACACTTCATACATAAAAAATAATAAAACCGAGTATCACTATCTATCTATAATCTTTAGAAGTGTGTGTCTTATTTGTTACTCCTTCACGCTCAAATGACTGAACGGATGTAGATGTAATTTGGTACCAGGATAGCTTATATCCTGTTACCAAATATTACCACATAGTTTAACACATAAGTTACTTTTCATCACCATAATCATCCATTATCATAACCCAGGTGGGTGAAACCGCGGGGAGCAGCTAGTAATTTAAAATACTAAGGAGATGAGTATTTTATAGTATGAGTTTGACAAGATACTTCTCCGTTCAAAATTGTATGTGTGGAGTACTCATATCTCGGTTCAGAGGTTATATAGCATTTAAATATTTAGACCGTAAATTTAAAAGGTTAGGTATAGAATCCAACTGAAGCGACGCTAAATTCAGGCACATTGCATACATTTGGGTTAGCATAGTGAAGACGAGCTAAGCAATTCTTGTTAAACTTTAAATCTAGAGTTACTGATGAGATGGTAGGTACATTATTACCGTTTTTAAGTACTAAGACTCCCTGTGTCATGTGTGTGGCATGGACACATACAGGACACATAATATCCACAACTCACCACTAAATATCCAAGATACGAAAACAAAAAAAAAAACATGACGTGAAATTTTGTGCTTTGCTAGGTTTCGAACCTGGGTTAGTAACTTCAACAAGCAGGAGCACTACCCACTGCGCTAAAGTGCTCATATTTCAAAATCAAAAATCTAAAGCTTGTTTGCCTCTTTTTATTTTTATAGGTATATGTTAATTTTTGTATTTTTTTTATATATTTTATAGGCTTTCGTTTGACTTCTATCTTACTTGGGGATAAGTGACAATATAGTCGAAGGTGATAAACATACTTAGCTAAAAAAAACATGATAAATCAGTTTTCTAATGATAACGAGAAAAATACTTTTTTTGCCCATAATTTAGTTTTCAAATGAAATTATGAATTAAAAAAAGCGCATTATTATCCATGCTCTTCTTATAAATAAAATCGGCTTTTACGTAGGCACTGGCCTGCTAGCAATTTCGCCAATATCAAGTTTAATTTATTATAAGTGAGGAGCAGGCGAATAAAGCCCTAATTGTTGGAGTTTTCAGCGGGAAAACGAAATCGAAATGTTTTTTATAATATTTTTCACAGATTTTTGTTTACGTTGTAATATTGGTGGAATATTAACCATTAGATAAACTTGCACGAGTGTAAGTAAATGATACGCTAAAAAACATGCCACTTCGTGCTCGCTCTGAAACTCCCTAGGAACTTTCAGAATGTATATGTCGTTTGAATCCTAATAGCTTTTTTGCTTCTAAAGCGAAAGGTCAATTGTGCTCGTATGTCATAAGCTCTACCAATTTATTATGACGTGACTTTGACTAGTTTTTTACTGACTGATTGGGACTCAATATTTTCACTATTTAGTGACAAAAACATACGACTTGCAATATCTAATTTCTTTACCTGACGCTGGCTAATTGAAATAGTCGTGCGGAACAAATAAAAAAAATATTTTGACGTCACAGGCAACTGTAAAAGTTACGATTCAGTAAAATGATGAACTTTTACACGACTACCGATACCGAGGGAGAGTTTGGAAAAAACACAATATGCTTTTTATTTTTGCATTTGAATCTTTTGCCCACACTTGTGCACCTTAACGATCACCTAATGGTTTTTATTCCACCAATACTACAATAAAAATCGAAGAAAAAATATTTTGAGAAATATAATATAAATTAACAACACCATCTTCATCATCCTTGTTATAGAAGAAATAATGAAAAAGCATACATTTTGCTACTTCTAATGATATGTAAAAGTGAAATGGATTTTAATAAAACTTGAAAACAAAATAAGATTGATTAAATAATCTCTTTATTGACACTAAAAAAATAAAACGGACAGGAAAACAATTAAAATATTATGGATTAAATGGGCGGCTTTAAGAAGATCAAGATAAGTTATAAAGTTATATCTGTTGAGAAAATATACAGTGAGCGTCTACATATTATTATTATTTTATCGCAAGCTTAGTGTACACTAGCCTAAGCTAGCGAACTGTAATGTTGTATAACGAGCGACCCGTTGTATGTCGTTTGAATCCTAATAGCTTTTTTGCTTCTAAAGCGAAAGGTCAATTGTGGTATGTCATACCTTACGATCTGGGTTAAGCATGCTGATTTGTGATCATAGTATTCATTTAAATTCAGGAGTAATTATTTGATGTTAGTAATTTATTAACGAATCATAATCAAGTATTTGTACTACATGACAAATATATTTCAAACACTATTCAAATATTCTATCGGTTTATTTTCGCAACACAATATAATATTCACAAAATAAAAAAACAAACGACTTGAGACCCTAAAAAAAACGGTCCACACCAATTACCCAGCCCCAAACTAGGATACCCTGTACTATGGGTACTAGATAACGGATAAACATACATAGATACGAATGTTTTAACATCCATGACTCGGAAATAAACATTTCTGCTCTTCGCACAAATGATTGCACCTTGCAGGATTCGAACCCTCGACCGTTTGGTTACGTACCTAGGATCACTAGCCACGAGACCAATCGGCAGTCACCTCATCTTCTTGTGAAGATTATTAATAATATCTAAGTTGTTACATACTTACTGCAGTGAATTAATAATTTTAATAATATTTAAATTAGGCTACTTACACAATAGTTTTTAAATTCAAACTGCATTTGTAGATTATCACTATTATCAGTTAACAATTATGCAGCAACAAAATTATAATGCTTTAGTTATAAATTTACATTCTAATTTTTAATGTATCTTTTCAGATTTAACAAAGAAGAAAATAAAAAAGTGCTTCAAATACAATGCAACCAACAAGTTTTTTGATCAAACCCAATTCCCATCATATTTTATGTTATTATTTTTTAATATCTATTTTGTCGCATTATAGTTAAAAGTATGCCATGAAATAAACTGGATAAAACATAAAGTTGTCAAATAGATCAACATTAATAGGTATTAAATATTTAATGTCTGCGAAAGCGTTCCAAATGGGTCAAATATGTTAATAAGGAATTATAATTAAGTTCAATATAAAAAGGAAAATTAGTAATTCTTGATTTATTATGTGGAACAGTTGAAGTGATTTATTGGATTTATTAGCATGACGATCTAATATTATAAGGTCGTAAAAATAGTAATCCAAGTATAATCAAATCAAGTAATAGATTATTATTATTTTCGGTCTAAATACCTGCTATTTTGAATGCCTGCCTTTCCACAACAACGTAAATAGAACATAATTCTACTAAGAGTGACTATTTAATCTGTATTACACCCTTGTATGGTAGGGAGGAAAAAACGTGGTCATAAAATTTTGATATTTTTTCTCACGCCTGTATTCATTTATTTCACAAAACCTACAGATCTTAAATACAAATAGTATAAAGCTTATTGGTAAACCTTACATCTAATAACGGATTTACTTTATATTATTAAACATAATCTAGAGCAGAATGCCTTGGTAATTAAAAAATATATAATTGAAACATATATTTATATAATACAAGGTAAGCAATATGAACAGCACCTGTAATAAATATTTTACTTAGGTATATTTTGGTAAAACGTACAAAAAATTATAGAAATCTTGTTATGAACTTAATCGCTTTTGACTATGTCTATAACAAAGCTTTAGAAGTTTTGCTTTTTACAATTAAAAAGGTCTACTAAGATTTTTGTTGAAACTTTTTTACGTTCGAAAGATGACTATATCAGCCTTTTTGTCGAAGAAACAGTAAGTTACCACTTTTCAATCGACATTAACACACTGTCATCTATTTGACAATGGCAAAATTGCTAGTAGGCCAATGCCTCCACAGAAGCCGTCTGATAATAAAAGAAGACGAAGAGTTCTGTCGTATTCTGGTTGGCAAGTACATGGACAAAACACCATCGACATAAACTAACTAAGACCGATCAAAGGGTGAAAGTTCGAAATGACAATCCTATAAAAAAAACTACGTTCGAAATTCGCTCCCTCAAATAACAAAGTCATTTCGAATTCGGAACTAAATGCAACAATTCCAAATTTAAACATAGTTAACGGACTCAACACTTTCTTTTCTTTTGTGATGCGTGTCTAGGTGGACAGGGCGTCTTATGTCGATCATTGTATCGATTTTGAATCGATCGTGATTATATCGAATACGAATTATAGTGACGCTAACGGTAGTGATTTTTTGACCGCTGATTGGACCTATTGTTAGATTAGGAAGGTATCGAATAGAATGCTCATTAAAAAGTTCACGGGACTTGCGGTTTTGTATCGAGTGAGAGATCGATTATATGTGAGTGAACTGTTAAGGTTACAGACAATTAAGTCATGATCTCCTACATTGAGATGAATAGACGCTTTCATCTGAGTAACGGAACTATACCACCAGCAAAGGGTTTATAAACTATCATGTGTGTTTTTATTAATGTGTATAAAATATAACATCAATGAGGATAATTTAAAAAATGTTAGCAAAAATTGAGACACTTAAAACAAATACAGATATATCATACACGCAAAAATCTGAAAAAGTAACCAACACAATTCATATATAATAACATGATATCAAAATTTAAAAAAACCGAGTAATATATCGATTCCACTAAATCGACTGATATTTCAATAATAATTTCTACTAAATAATAGCTTTCCATGATGTTCAATACTCTATTCTCAAATTACAGAAACTGCAAATCAATCGAAGCTGTCGTTTGCGAAAAGATTCGTTTATTTATTTGTTATTAATAATGTTTAATAATATTGGATTGTATAATAGAATCTTTTGATGGTTCTATTTATTGGTATTCAATATAGTTTCCATTTTGTTATCAAGTGTTTTTGACTAAATGCAGGCAATTCTCATTTGTTGTCCTCGGTCCTCTTACCATTTCAACCGTTTACCGTAGCAAACCGTCGAAGAATAATTATGTGCAGTAATTGAGCAGTGCTGATTGAGTAGGTAGTTAATTTAATTGAGTGCGCGGAAATGCACTGCGCTCGTGACCCAAAGATTTTCAAGTCTCATATGCTCAATAATTTTGCTGGAAACAGTGTCCTATAAGTTGGAGTACATATTTTATACAAACTACTATTTAAGTGTTGAAAATCTGATGAAAAGTTGGGTGTTTCCTCAGGCAGAAAGAAAAGGCCAACCAATTGGTGGCAAAGCTCAGTTATATAAAACCACGACGAATGCTTTTTCTGAAGAAACTTCACCACTCTAGACTCAAAGACTAAGAAAGAAGTAAAGATACATGGAAACATAAGCAACGTACAAATAAAAACCCAGCACCTCATTCGCAAAAGACCAGCAACAATAATCAGATCACTGAACTATCTCATTACTCGTTTATTGCGGTTTTTTTATGACTCCGTTTAACCTTAATAGTTGTTGATGACAGGGCCCGGCGCCCGCTCCGGTAAAACACGTGTTTCTCTCGGCCAATGTTACCTAATAGGGTTTAGTAAACTGTGTGATCAGTTTGGAGCTTCTTTTGGTATTAGTAAGTACATGTATTACGTTGAAAGATGAACGTACTATGAAATAGCGCTCCACGAGAAATACCCGTGAAGGGTGTTATTTGTGGGGACTGGTCCGGCTCTGGGCTTTTATAGCGTCCCTCTTTTTAAAAGCTTTTATTTAACATGCAATATATGTAAACTAGATGGAATCTTGCGAGCTGAATTAGAACTACTTTCTCTTATCCTACGGAGTTGAATTTTTATTTGTTGGTTGAGTTCCGATGACAATGCATTTTGATGGTGAGCATGTCCTGAACTGATATCCAGGATTAGCTTCAGATAACAGAAAATTCTTCAGCGGTCCACAGCACAGGCTTGACTTTTGTGTACGCATTTTATTATGACAGCCGGTTTTAAATTTTACCATGACATTGTTGCTGCACTCAGGATTGGGTCCTGACTAGGGAACTTCTCGACGGTTAACGGTGTGTGCTACACACGAAATTTTGTAAACGCATTTAATTTAGATAGCCCGTTCTGAGTTTCACCATGACTTGATTATTGCATAGAAGCTTATTTTGTATGTTATTTAAATTAACTTATTTTCTCTTAAAATTACATCCCCGTGGAGTTTGTTTTACTATAACGGATTTACTTCTGAATCAGAAAATAATTGAAATGGAGTTTTCTGCGTTAAACTCAGTCTAGTTGGTATAGGTTACTTTTTATTCATACTTCTTTGGAACGTTTTTCTAATATAAACGTGATGTGTGATGGGTAGAATCGGTTTTAAAAAAACAACACACTGAATCAAGATCATTCGCCTACCGATTGATTATTAAAGTGTCCAAATTACATGGGCCATCGATTAAGTTTTGACCCTATACTGACTCCAATGGTCGCGAGTCATTTACATTATAATTATAATTTTGTGCCCCAAATACTTGTGGAGTCACTCGGTTAATGCGGATATTATTTACAGGGTAATAACAATCATTTGGCTCCTTATATGCTCTGTTGATAGCCAGTAATGTTTTAATTTTGAGTTCAATCATGCGTTTTTATTGTCTCTTTAGATATTAGGTACAACAAGCAACCCGCCCCGGCCTCGAACGGGTAGCTAAGGGTTCCTCTATACATTTATTTGTACAAAAATTACATTGACAAACTGCAGCTAGCCCGCACCCACGTCTTTGCGCTATTATACCACAGAATATTAGTAATAATATGTACGAAAAACGGGTCAGGCAGAATTAATTGAAATCCGCTGCTCAAAAACATCGTGATAACTTTCAAATGGCTCGTCAAAAAAGTATGTGACAGGCAAAACTAATTTACATAAAATGAGAAAGATTATTGTGGCATTTAATTTCATAATTTGATTAACAGCAGTCGTTAAGCCATGTCAGAGGGTCTCGGGTGGCCTTACTAACTCTGACACCAGAGGCCAGCATTACCTCGTAATAAACGATAAATAAATAAACATAAGGATTTATACATAAATAAATAATTAATAATAAATAATACAGTTTAGCACAAATAGCTCGAGAAAATTGAGGCAATCAGTTATCTATTTTTTTGTAAATGAAAAACGTTTATTTTGGGCTTTGTGTACACATAGTCGCTGACTTTTTTACCCAAGCACAGCGAAAAAAGGGAAGTTAGACTTTCGGCAAACTTTCTTTAAACATTCTCTTATTCAAGGAAATCTTATGTCATTTCAACTTTATAAAATTAAAGTTTCTAAGTTTTCAAATATGTTGGAAACTTGATTTACATTACTACATAACCGCACTTTTTTATAATATTTTCGTTCTTAGAAAATCCACCTTTACGCACTTAAAACCTTTTTGCCTCAACCAATAATACTTTAAATTATTATAATTAACCATACACTTAACCTTTTAAATAAGTTCTAAAACAAAGTACCTTTCTAAAGGTCGCAAAGTAAATTTAATAGTATTGTATATTGAAATGATAACCCAAATTGCCTCTTATCAGATGGACCTAAACAAAAACATGAACATTAATTAGACAACACATTAGAGCTACTATATAATTATGCTAAGTTGGTAAATACTTTAGATAAGATATTTAGCATTTTCAGCTAAATTCATACGGTACGATTCATTTAAATGATAAAAAAACAATCACAGTAAATTGTAAACGGCATAGCCTGTATCACTAATTAGAAAAGAATTAGGTACTACCTAATTCTTTACTAATTAGTGATATAGGCTGGAAAGTTTGGACAGGCCCTGGAAACAAGGACCATCATCAATATTGAAGATAGATTTTAACCACAAGACACATTCGCTTATTTTTAATTGTAAGTTAAAGAGCATTCCACCTTGTTTTAAAGTTACTTACTTAGTTGGGAATCGAACTAATGCGAATAATAATACTTCGTTTATTTTTATGACACTGATCGATGAGTCAATCTTATAGTATTTATTTTTATTTTAAGAGCATTTATTTCTGTCTCCTTTACTACATATCTCAACACTTCTTGTTTTTGTAATATTTTCAAATCTGATGTCGATTTAGATTTCATGATCTTTAAATGTTCTTTAGAAAGATTTGATCCCAGACTGACTCTATAAATCTGAATATTTGAATATAAAGGAATTACGTATAAAATATACCAAGCTTTAAAAAACATATTAGGTATCATAAATACATTTTCAAGTTTGTCCTAATTGCTATGGAAATATTATTGCCTTTCCCAATAAGGTGCCTTCATCGAATTAGTTGAACAACTACAATAAATAATCAAAAGTAATAACATAAGAAACACCTACGGATAATTAAGAACATGATTAACAAGTATCATCTACAAAAATAAAATTTTCTAATTTATTAACGATGAAATATGACACTTACAGGCTTGGAAATAAGGGCGCGATTAGCATTTTAATCGGTGGAACCACCCACGCGCCTCTATTTTGTTTGTTTTATATAATTATATGAATAAATATATAATTATGTTAATTATTTAATCAGTGATACTGATTTTTGATAGTCTCTCAGTTCATTACCATAGAGTTCCGATGCAGTTTATCTGTGGAAATAAACAACAAATGCTATTATCGTGAAATTGTTTTGCATTTTATTAAGTTAGGTTGATTTAGGTGTCATAGATTTAGTATCAATTCAACTTATTATTTTTATTAAAAATGTTTTTTATTCTTATAATTGAAATAGCGCTACTTAAAAGTTGAACGGCAAATCATTTTAGGATAGGTATTTTATGAGAAAATAAACGAGCAAGTAGAGTAACATTTTAAGTATAAGATATTTTTTGTTTCATGTATATGTTTCAACCATTATGCTCTATGACTAAGTTTTTGTTGAAATTTTGCATCCTAGCTACCTCTATTCAGGGGTGAATAGAGGTAGCTAGGTAGCTGTAACTCTGAAGATCTTTTACCACACTACCAAAAATTGGTTAGATTTTACGAATCCCGACAGTAATAATCGTTCACCGCTAGACCTACGTGCCGCTAGGTATACTGCATACCTAGCAGCACGTAGGTCTAGCGGTGAACGAAACGTGGCAGGGATCTTGGCATAGTCAAAGTTTATATAATGTGTTAAAATGTTGAATACTTTTTATCCCAAAAACTGACTGTGTCAAGATCCCCGCCACGTTTCGTTCACCGCTAGACTTACGTGCCGCTAGCTATATCTATCTATCTCTATAATTAAAGCATACGCAAACGTGTTTTTGGACTGTTAAAAAATGCTGTCGTAACATCTTCATGCTTACACTATTTTATGACACAAAGTTACATTCATAAAGTGCAAGTGAAGAGATCTCTCATGCTGAATGTATACAGTTCTGCCTACACAAAACGTTCCAAATCAGCACATTCTATCACAACAATGAGAAATATAGCAGACTTCTACTAATTTATGTTAAAGCCTTTGCCTTCCACAACTTACTGACACGTTTATGGCTTGGTCGACATAACGTTTTAAATCGACGCACGTGCCAAGATTATAATTACAAATTAATGTAAATTAATTAATAAAAACGTTAAAAATCGAAGATCGGCTGCGCGAGATTCACGAATAAAGGTATTTGTTATCAGATATTCGATTTGCAGCTATTTGGTAACTGGCGACGGGTGTGGACTTGTGGAGATAAGACTGGCTGGAGTGTTTGGACGAGCAATTTGAATGTTAAGTTGGATTCTGACCCGAATAGTCCATTTTCGTTTTATTAATCAGAAGACAGGGTAAGACATATTTTAGTAGTATTTTAGTCAATCTTCATTAACTACAGTACTTCTGTCAAATACTTATAAATGATTTTGAAACTATCGTTATCAATATCGTGGGCCCCAAAAAGGCATAAAAAATAAAGTTAACTGACTTTACTACCGGATTCAAAATACTTCCAAGTTCTGCCGTATCCTGGGCTAGTTCTCACTTGGAAGTATTCTAACTCCGGTACCTACCTAAGTTAATTCACCCTAATGGTGCCCAAGAGAATAAACATTTTACTTTTTTGATTTTCAAGAAATTAGAGATCAGTCTATAGTCAAAATACACCACGATCGTTGCTGTTGAAGATTTTGAATTATGCTTACTGGCGTATTTTAAGTTACGACGGGTATATAAATGCTAAAAGTAAGACAAATGCCGAGACGTAGCGCTACCCGTGCGAAGCTGGGTCGAGTCACTGGTCGTTCATTAATATGAACAAAACTTGTTTAAGTTACTGGTGAGAAGTAACAAGAAAATTATGATTATGTTAAATGTATAATTAATATGAAGAAAATATTATATTATTCAATAAATATGATTCAATGTCACGAGAACTTTTTATTATTTTTAACAATAATAAAAAGAAAATGGAAATGTCAACTTACACAATTTAACCACTTACCAGTATTTAATCTCAACTTACATTGTATAGTAGTAGGCAGTTAAAACAAATTTATAAATTTCTGCGGCGTCTCCCTTTTTAAGATTGTATTGTTGAATCTTATAAATTGATCAGTTTTATACTGAACGACTATTAATGGAATCAGAAGCGATATATTTAATCGACAAAGTTATTATTGCAGTTGAAAAAAGCACAACACAATTATTATTATTACGGCTATGGATAATTATGTCGCGTGAACTATTGACGTGGCTTAACGACTGCAATCAGTTGTTAGCAGCAATTGGTAGCAACGACTAAAACATGCCTGCCGAAGCACGGAGCGATGGCAAATCCCCTCATAGTTTTTTTTTATTGTGCTGAGCGAGGATCAATCCCAGTTTAATTTGATTGCAAACCACACATATTACAGCTCGGCCACCATTACTTCCAATGTTCTCATAATGTTTTTGGATACCCTCAAAAGGACAAACTTTTTGTCGACCGCAGAACTAATTTTGTCGTTTTACCACAATGTTTTACAGATGACAAATGATACAGTTGCCCTCGACAGTTGCCGGGGTGGTCTCAGAGTCTCCGGTCTATATCTAATTGGATGATGAGAGGGTAATTTTTTTTTAAATATGTTCGACGAAGATATTTTAGAAAGCTTACAAAGAGACATTTAATACTGACGTATTATATCACTTTTAACAGCAATCTATTTATATCATACTTATAATTTATTAATAGTACAAAAACATATTACAAACAATTTAAAATTAAAAACTTTTATGCAATAGCCATGTCACGGTGAATTTTAGAAGGGGCTATCACAATTAAATGCTTATACAACATTTCGTGTCTGTGCTGTTAAGCGTTGAGGAGGACCCAAGCCTGAGTGCAGCAACCATGTTATTGTAAAACATAACAAGCTATTATAATAGAATGCGTAATCAAAATTTCTTATCTGTGCTGTTGACTATTGAAGAGTTCCTTTATCTGGAGCTATTCCTGGATGTTGCTATGCCTCATGCTTACCATTAAAATGCATTGTCACCGGAACTGAATCAACATGTAATAATTCAAGTCCGTCGGAAAAGATGAATTTATTTTAATTCAGCTTCCAAGACTTGACCTTAACAACACTCAAAGCAAACTAAATAAAAGCTGTTAACAAGTTGATTGACAATGTGCGACAAACTGTCATGTAGGTACAGCTACATAATTATGTACCTATGTTTAGGTACTCTTTAAAGTGTTAGTACTTTAACAGGTTTAAGTAATAAGATAGCACCTACGTATAACATTAAAATTCTTAAATAATAGCTAAACGATATCAAAAACCTGAACCCATTTCACACACACACGACAAAACAACACGACAGGGCGGCTGGTCACATTCAACAGAAAATTGAATCGGCCGACATTATCGTATGACAAAAAAGTCGCAAATTGATTCGGAGTAGCAAATTGCTCGAGGCGACGCGCGACAATTTCAGATCAGGTTTTGTCGCACCCGTTCGGATGGTAATACGTATCGGTAGAATGTTTCGCTGTGATAGAAAGTGGTCTCTTTGATTGGTGTCAAAATTAGGAGTTAATTTTAGAAAAGATTAAAATAAAATAAATACTTGCCCTTATGTACTCACACGCCTTGTAACTGTAAAAACCGGGTTAACCGGGTTAGTAATTAACAAAAAAAATTTTTTTTTAAATTATCATGCCCTGAAGCGAGTCTATTATAAAATCTACGAAATAATAGTCTATAATAATTTTAAAATTTGAACCCACATATCACTAGCGCTCATGAATATCTACCAAAACTATGACTGTTTTTTATAAACCTTTCAGTGATACTTATAAGATTAGGTCTACGTACAAAAATCAGCTATGCGGCTAGCCGCAAAAAGAGCGTTGTTAAAGTTTACTTTTAGCTTTTGTTTATCCAATAGCAAAATTTCACTGCCCACCGACCAGGTGGAGTGACGACTTGAGGAAGGCGGCTGGCAGAAACTGGATGAGAAGAGCCGAAGATCGGGCTCTGTGGCGTTTATTGGGAGATGCCTATATTCAGCAGTGGACGATCACAGGCTGATGATGTGTTGTGAATAGCAAAATTTATTTTTTATCGCATCATAAATTACACCTATAAATGATTATTGTTAACAATTGGAGTACTTGTCCAATGTCTATTTCTATCAAATTCCAACACGTAATCCGACCTACTCTCATTAATCATAAAATATTAGTTGAGAAGTTGAGACCGATAGCGCTGTAATCGAATAATCGTTCCGATAGTAATTTATAGAGACGATTCTCTCGATTCTCGCGCAATTATTCGAATAGTTGAGATTTTAGATTTATTACTTCATTTTGTAGTGATAAATGCCAATGCAGTACGGGTAATTCCCATGCATCGCTTGGATGTGTTGTGCACTAACCTCATAAATATTTCGTGAATAATGTCATCTGAACGTTTATACTAGATCGATTAGAGTATCGAATAGAAAAATGGTATAACAAAAAAACGCCCTATGTTACCACTCTTAGCTTTTTTTTCGTTGGTATATCGAGTTGAGCAGGTCACGCCCGCCTATAACATTTGCAGTGCTACCCACAACTTTGTATAGTATTGATATATATGGTATTGCAAAAGCTAGCGCGGCACTGCACTGCGTTCTTCATCCTGAGACATTGGTTTTTAATTCTAATTCACATTTAATTCACTGGAAAAATTGCCCTTTATACCATAACACAGTAATGTTTACACACTACTGCTTGGCGGTTGAATATTTCACAAAAGTGTGGTACAGGCGGACTCTTGTAGAAGAGGTTTAACACTACCAACATTTAATTATCGATGTCAACCTCAATACCAGCACTATTTAAAATTACCACAGTGAAATCTTTAGACTGTTTTTTCAACTCTACTAAGTGAAGGACCATAGGTAATCTATAAGACTTGAGAAACCAAAGATCCAAATCTCAAAAATATCTCCATACAAATCCACCTGATTTCTTCCTTGACGTAAACTAACCTGTCTACCTATTTGTCCACTAATGCTTCCTTAAACCTACTCTAGACAGGCCAATTCCTGATTTACTATGTAAGACCTAGACGGACGGTCACTGGTGACCATTCATGCGTCAATCTGGAGCTTAAAAGGACCAAGTGTCTATTTTATGTGTCGTGATTGCGAAAAGTCAGGAACGGTGAGCTTAGCATACACACGAAGATTTAAATATTTATATTATTTGCTGTTTCCGGTTGCTCATTGCTTTGGAGGGCAGGATAGAGGAGAATCTTAGTGGCCAGAACTACTACGACAAAGAAACAGAAATCGAAGATCCATGCATAATAACGTCTTTGACCGCAATATTTAACTATATTAATTAGAATAAGTGAAACTATAAACATTACAAAAGGAATACTTACCATAAATATAATATTAGAATAAAATAACTACAAATGCTATTCACCGATCATAGATATTTATGTCGACGCTGCTTTTTATTATTCTATGTATTCTATAACGTAGTATCACACGTATAAATCGTAACTGCCCAGTTTTTAGACTCGCACGGATGATTCTCTTTGACGAAAGGTAAGGACATAATTGACGGAATATTGAAAACAAAGGTTACATGAAGTAAAGTAAATAAACAACTGAAGTAGTGGATGCATTACCTTGCAGCCTTCACACGTAAACGCGCCGAAGTGGAATCCTGCCGCGGGCTCCCCGCACACCTTGCACTGCTGGTTCATCTGAAAGAAGTTTATCTATTTTTAATTGACGAATGGAGAAAATTAGATCCGCGTAGAATTTCTTGACGCTGTCTAACGGGTGGAATACCCAAAGCACCGGTAGAGCCAGAAGGGTATTTTCTTTTACTGGATGAGATTTATCTTTGAGTCGGCACACGTAAGGGAAATTTCCGTTTCAAACTCAAAGCATTCTTCGTTTACCTAATGTTAGTATATCAATTTCATCTACTTATAATAATTTATATTTTCTCTTTGTTCATGAGATGTTAAGTTTTGACTTGTAAAAGTGACTTTGACTTTAACCTTGATATTGTAGCTTTAAGAGTCACCGCGCATTTAACGCCCCGGCAACGGATTGGCATCGGAATGCCTCGTTTACGGCTGGTTGACGCCTAGGCATCCACCCGGCTACGGCGGGGTGACGCTTCGCTTATGGCAAGGCGACCTGGTCGACGTCTAGACTTGGTGTATTCACAGTAGTCCTGCTATGGTTGTTCTTTATGTTTTTTTATAGATTTTTCTTCCCAGAGGTTCCATTACTGGATTAATGGGATTTTAATTCGGCCTAGTAGATACCTATTCACTCTTGACTTAAACACACCAGAAACTGAAGAATGTTATAAGAATGAATTCTAATAATAAAAGTAATATTTAAAAACTGTTAAATTAACATGAGTACTAAATTTTGCCTAAACTGGTTTTGACTAGGTGAAATTAAAAATCATAAAGCGTACAATTTTTTTACAAATGTTATCCTTTTTTTTTGTGTACCTTTATTTTCAAACTGTGGGCATGGGTGATCAGGCCGCTAGGAGCAAGTGGAGCCCACTAGCTGTAGCCGCGATGACCGCGACACGTAAACGCACTGACGGCTGGTTGACACGTGCCATAAGCATACATTACTAAATAGTTATTACGCAACGCGCGTCGAGGCGAGGCGTTGCCGATCCGGTGCCGGGGCTTTAAGTGTGTGGTGACCTTTAAGCGAATTTCAATGCCTGAGCCAAAGCTCAAGTGAGAGGGATGTTATAAGTTTAGGGTGTGTATCCTTGTCTGTCTGTGGCATCGTAGCACCCAAACGAATGGACCGATTTTGATGTGTTTATTTCCAATTTGAAAGCTGATGTGATCGATATGGTTCTTAGCTATAATAGGGGGTGGCCGGTATCTTAGCTCCCAAACAAATGAAGCGATTATGATTCGGTTTTTTATGTTTGAAAGCTTATGTGATTGAGATGATTCATAGCTATATAGGAGAGAGGGGAGTCGAGATCGTCATTGTTTTTATGTTTGAAAATCATCGAATTATGAGCTACCTTGGAAGTTTCAGCCAGATAGCTAATCGAAAAGTGCTCGGAATTTGAGTTGCAAGATTCAAACAGAAGACAAACAGACAAGCAAGAAACTGACTTAATAAAGACATAGTAAAAATCTCGATAAAATGAGAACCGTGCGTTCTGCACGCATCCAAACATTTTGTGATGAATTGAATGCTACAAAGTGACATCACAGTAACCAAGTTGTGTCTTCAATAAAGAAAATCGGCCTTCGGTCACACTTGAACATTATTTATTTATGCAATCACAACCGCAATGTTTATTTTGTACCCAATATTTCGGGCCAAGAACTACTTGGTTATCATAGCACTTGAGTTGGTAGGAAATGATTTTGTGTGACTTAATTATTGGTGGGGTCGCAGATTAGGTAATAGTAAGTTTGGTGAAGTATGAACTCGTGATTTGAGTGTTTTATTGTATTTTACTTGTTTTTAGGGTTCCGTACATCCAAATTAAAAACGGAACCCTTATAGGATTACTTGTGTATCTGTCTGTCCGTCTGTCACAGACAATTAGCTCCGAGTCTACTGGACCGATTAAGTTGAAATTTGGTACACATATGAATTTCTGTGACCCAAACACGGACGTGTAACGTTAATTAATGAATTTTGAATTATGCAGGTCACTTATGGGGGCAAATTAGAAAATTAAAATAATTTTGCATTCTGTGTCATATCAAATGAAAGGGTTTATTGTGAGGGACTCAAATTTACTCATTTTAATTATAAAATATTCAGTTATTTGAGAAAATATATGAAAATAGACCATTCCCCCCTTATCTCCGAAACCACCGAGCCTAGAATTTTGAACCGAAAATAGTTCTTTACTTATAGATTACAGGAAAATCTAAAAGAATTATATGGTACTTTCAACTAGCCCTTCTCCAGTTTTACTTCAATTCATAATAATAATTCAAATATTTAATTTATTTTTACTGACACAAAGAAATGTACACGGTAACTTATGAAGTTTCTGGTTCCCAAACTAAATAAAAAACTGTGTCATAAACCAGATTCTTCTCTCATATCAATAACACTACTCTTATATACCTAGTCACCTATAGAACGCATGTTTTTTTGGATGTTCGCTCTTAACTCCGGGTCATTGAACTGATTTTTCATTTCATTGGTGTTCTCTATAAATTTTATCAATATTGGTTCAGTACTTTTTAATAAATCCATTTGTGGTCAATTTTTAATTGAAATCTTAATAAATTCAACTAAAGTCAATATTTAAAAAATTGCTTTATAATTACTCTTGCTGTGCAGACGAATGATTAACACATTTATAAGAATCAGTCAATAGGGGAAATCGCGAACGGTAGAACAACTATACAAATATATACATTGAAGTTATAAAGATATTATTATTATTATTGAATATGTACTAAAATGAAATAAAACTGCAGTAGCAAAAAAAAATTGTTTTAAATTAATTATTCGCCCCGAAATTGAGCCCTCGCAATGTTACCTAGCAATCATCAGACAAAAACATAACCCTTTGCTTCAGTGTAGTCGGGTCAAAATTACAAAATTCTAAATTGCATCATTCGTCCTTGACTTTATGCATGTTCATTTTGAAATGCATTTCTCAATTTAAATCTATACTATAAAAATACGGCGCATTTTTTTAAATATTGCCATGTTTTTGTTAAGTAACATGCAGATTCCATTTTAAAATTGAACATCGTAATGCGTACACAATGTCAAGTGTTTTTATTTTAACTAACTGAAGAACTAATCAAGATGCAGTTGAAGTAACATGATATCATACGATGTAATGTTTACTTAGGTGAGCTATACAAAAACATGGCATACCTTAGAAAAATATTAAATTTGTTATTTTTTTGCTTCGTCTTATCAATTACTGGGATATCTTCAGTTTGCTCATTGGGTGAACGACGGAGGCTGTGCGGCAGTTTATGAGGTTTGCTATCCAAATACACTGGGTTCGATCCTCGGTCTCATACTAATAACTTTTTAACACTCAGACTTCTTTAAGGTTTGTTTTTAATAGTTTGAGATCTTTTGATGACTAGAGCTTCCATCACACTATTTTTGGCTTCCTCAACCTCAATGCATTCCTATTATATAAATCAACTCTGAAAGCGATATAAATATGTTTGATTAAAAGAAACAAAAAATAAGGAAGACAAAAAATATTTTTGACATATTAAAAGCAATTTTGAACTGGAAATTAAGTTATTGTGTATGTAATTATTTATTTTCAGATTGTTGTAATTCTAAGATTGAAACCACAGTATATATATGTACCTACTGTGATACTACTAACATTAATATTATTAAAGTTAGAAGCAATATTGAATTTAATAAATTTGATAGTTCGAATTGTGATAATTAATGCTCATTGAGTATTTACTTTGACATTTTCTTGTTTCCTGATAAAAAGTGTAATTGGCACGCCATTCTGATAATTATTCCAAATAAATTAAAAATGACCGTACTATAACAACATACTTAATTCAATGGTATTTATGGCACAAAACGACTTAAAAAGAGATTCCTTTACTTACATATTGCAACGGCGGAATTTCACTCCTTTGATTATAACTGATTACAGGTTAATAAAACACCGGATTGATATTTACTCCAATTAATTTCATTAACAATGGCAACTTGCTTCATAAATAATTACTTCTGCAACAAAGGGTCTGTTCACACGTAACAACTTTGAACCACAGCCCAACCACAAAAATCAGAGTATGCAGGTTGTAGGTATTATATTTTGTAGTACCCACTGCAACACTGCAAAGGTGGAACGCTTTACCCTCGTCAGTGTTTCCTGTCAAAAACCACCCAGGTGCATTCCAGTCAAAATGGAATAGGTAACTGCTTGGCAAGCATACTGCATCTTCAGTCATAAAATCGCTACCCATCATCCGCTTGTCGAGTCTTTCATAAAAAACTACTTGCGGTAGTAGTTTCTATAACAAATTGGGTTTGTTATGTGGTCACCACAAAAGCTTGTGGGTTCAACGTAAAAACATGCGCTTAACTGAGTTGGACTTTGGATAAAACCCAAACTAGAACTTATATTAGCTAGTGGTTCTGTTTTAGTTGCAATCAATCTATATGTTGATAAACCAGTAGTTAAAAATATAGCCCATATTAATAATAAAACCTTTATGAAGTTGAATTTTCGTTTAAATATTTGCAAAGATTCTCTTTTTGTAGTGGTAGTGTGGCTTGAAAGTGCTGCGTATGAACAAACCCTAAGTTAAATTTACATTTACTTCCTTGAGAAATTAAAAACAATACAAAGGAGTAGTTTTGTGGAGGAATGTAGTTATCAGTTGTAACAGGAAAACACGTGATAAATACCATATGCATAACAATATTTTTCTCTTTAGAATAAATAAATAGAAAGCAGCATTCTGAACTCAGTGACGACTAAGTACTGCTAAGGACTGCTGCCGGTTCTGTTTCAATGTCCCTCCCAGACATTACTCCTTTCTTAAACAGTGCTTCTATGCTTAATATGGACTCTCGTAGAGAGCTGCATTTAGCAGGGCTTGTCTTCGACGTCATAAAGTTTGAAAAAACCAGAGTACTTGCATGCGAAGATTAAGTTTGCAAATAAAAACTCTAAAAAGCATCTACGGTCTATACGGTCAGCAGTCCTATATCATAGTCATAAAACTGCAGCATTTACTGGCAGTTTCCGGTATTTGGCGACGAAGTGTTGGAATAACATCCCCCCACCCATAAGAAATCTCAGTTCAAAATACACTTTTAAATCCAAATTCAAAACTTATCTTTTAAATAAACAAAAACAGGGCATTCCCAAACACTTCGTTAGCCGACTATAGGTGATCAGGCGTCTGTATTTCAACTTGGACACTTTTGCTCCACATAACTTTTCTAGTACCCAGACTCGAAATTGGTTTTACCAGAAGAAACCACGCCACACGCTCACCGCAACTCGTCCACGTACATTTGCTCAATATATTTGCTCAATACTAAACTCACTCCATTTCACTCCACTTTACTAACTTCTCACTTACACGCACTTGCACATCCCTGCAGTATTTTTATTTAATTAAATAAGATTGCAAGTCGTGGGGCTGATGAGACCATACGAACACCTTCTAATGTGCTTTTTCCTCTTCTGGTACCCAGACTCTTAAGAGACTGGTGCTATCAGTGGGGCGACACTTACAATATATATATTTTTTCTTGTTATACATCTAGTTTATATTTTAAAAATGAATACACAATATTATGGGTACTTTTACTGATTGATGTACATATTGCGCCTTGAGCAATATTATTCGCTGAGCTATGACCCATTTATTTTACTACAACACACACGTACTTTAGTTTTGTATAGTATCTCAGGAGTTTTGTGCATATGTCTGGTGCACGTGACGTGTACGAAATATGAATAATGTTAAGAGATATGTACCTATTATACCATATTTAAATCTGCTTGCCTGTTGCATTTAATGTTCTACGTGTGTGTTTTATAGAAACAAATAAATCATTTATCTATCTATCTATCTATCTACTAACGACCGACATTATTCAGTTAGTTACATTAATGACTGAGTTTAGGCTCCAAAACAATTTTAATAATTCGGCTTTTGTATGTTTGTAAGTAAGTTTATAATTCAATAGCAACTTTCGTAAAAATGATCCGATCGTCATGAGGTGATTTTTGTTTTATAAGTCTGTTTATTTTCCCCAAATATTGGGGTTACAAATTTAGAATTGAGACAATCAGATCAAATGGGGTGTAAAACAAAATATATTTGCTTTTATATAAAAAAAACGTTAAAGTTTAGGATTTTTAGTATAATTAAGTAGATCAAATAAATGGGGTGTCAAAAATACGTGTAAGTAAACAAAAAGTAAAATTATTATAAAATTACAAAAAACCCGACTGCGAACAAAATGATTGAATACGAGCTGACCGCCCGCAAAAATAATCACACTAATATTACAAAGGCGAAATTTTGTCTTGTTGTGTGTGTATGTTTGTTACGTTTAAACGGCTGAATGGATTTGGATTAAATTTGGTATGGAGGTAACTTATACACGGGTTTAACACACAGGCTACTTTTTATCAAGGAAAATGCACCATTCTTGAGGGACTCCGGTGAAACCGCGGGGTGCTGCTAATATTTATATAAATTTAATGTTTATTTTTACTTACATATTTATTTTAACTTTAATAGTAATATTAATAAAATACACTAAAGTATTTACATTAACTTGAATAATCTAAAATTGAAATTTTTGTAAGAAGCTTAAAAGACAATTGCTACTATTAGTTATAAGAAGTATATATTTTGAAATGGTCTTTTAAAGACCTTAATTTTGATATCTCACTCGATAGGTTATGGTCATTTTTTGTTCCGCCGGAAATACAATATGGCAGCTGTAAACCGCCAAATTAGTTTTCTCGACACTTCGTATATCAAGATGAATCCAGTGGTACCTCATTTATGAAAATCTATTAAACCAAACGGCTTAATAGATTACAGCCTAAGCAGGCTGTAGAACCCGCCTAAGAAACGTACTCACAGACAAATAAACATACATACAACCCAAACACACAACCCTCCGCGCTGTCGGGTAGAAATAAACATACATTGCGACAAGTCTCTATTCGACAGTTGCTACACTACTAGTGGGCGAAAAAGAACCCCGAAATCAAAATTCGAAATACTAGTTATAACTTTACATCAATCTTAAAATTGAACAGCAAATATTTTTGAAGTGTACAAAACCATTTTATTTATAACTTATTGAAATTTCACGATAAATCCTAAAATTAAGCCTAAATTAGTTTTGCATTAACTAACCAAAGCCTTTTCATACCTATTTTGTTACACCTCACTTGTCCCTAAAATTTTGAACTTTTAAACCGCAATATATCAACAACTTTCAAACCGATTCATCTCATTCATACGAAAATAGGAGCATTCATACAAACGCTGATTTGTGCAAATTGGTTTGGCAAAACTCAAATTGAAGTTTTGAAAAATCAAATGCTCATTCTCGTATATCTTCAGTCGATACCCATGATGACTGGGCATCAGAGTATAGTAGCATAAAAACTGGACAAGTGCGAGCTGAACTCACGTGGATAAGGTTCCGTACGATGAATATAAGTATCTTACAATAATAAAAAAATTACCATGTAATTTTAAGACCATAGACTTAATATAGGTTTTCCTGAAATCTGTAAGCAAATAACTATTGTGTACATTTTTTTCAAAATTTTATTTTCAGTTTTTGCCTAAATGCGGTCATTTTTCATCAATTTTCTTAACAATTTTAAATCTATTTTAAGGTACAAAAAAATAAACCCTCACGACAAGCCCTTTCATTTGATATTGTCAGCACAGATTGAAAATTTATTTATTTACCTTACACGTCAGTAAATTGGCTATTATCACAGCCAATTTACTGACGTGTAAGGTAAATAAATATAGTGGTCAGATAAACCAGTGATCCTATAAGGGTTCGTTTTTTTTTCTTTAAGACATACGGAACCCTAACAATAGTGATTGTTTGCCTAAAACACTCTTATGTCATTACAAATATCAAATAAACATATTGTTTGCCTAAATACGTTGAATGAAAAGTTATATGTCACTGTGACTTTCAAATAATACATAACATGTTAAATTATTTAAACAACTGTGCTTTTGCATAGTACCATTATATCTCCCACGGTTTAAATTATTCCGATATAACCAACAAAAACATATTTACTTTGACATAGCATGTTTTAACTTATGTAAGTTAAATATTGCGTGACATGCTTGACACAAAATGTCAGCACATTCAACTTAATTCTTGGTCACAGTCAATATTTTCTCAATTTACTTTACAGTTTTGGAGCTTTGTGTAGTCTGTTGTAGAGACAAGGTTCTAGAGTGGTCAAATAATTCAGAAATCACTTTAAACATCAACTTGTTGTAAGGATCGCGTGTGGGACTGTGTGTTTTGCTAAGCCAGTGCCAAATATTTCCAATAATATGTAAAAAGTATGTACTTGTGGGTATAAAAGTACTATGAAACTTTTTTCCGTTCGACTGCCCGTTAAATTTTTAATTGCTGAGCTAGGCGGACTAAAAATGCATTTTAGGATCTAGTGCATAAATGTGTTTATTTTTTTAGGGTCTCGGACCCAGACCCAGAATTCTGGGTCTGTTCAGCAGATATTGCCGCCAAAATCTAAACAAATATTATATTAAAACGTATGACAATTTCAAGCATTGGATAAGCAGGAAACAAGTAAATATTTGCAATATCACTGTTTATTTTTCTCGAAGTGACCAGCATTAACTAGTATAGAAAACAAAACATTTTATACACGACTTCATTATCTCCCCTTGCCTTTGGCTCGGGCGGATAAATGTCTCGGATAAAATGACTTGCTTTATGCACTTTTTGTACAATCAACTATTATTGTTGCATTTTTGCATGTAGTTTTGCATGTAGTTTTGCATGTAGTTTTGCATGTAGTTTTGCATGTAGTTTTGCATGTAGTTTTGCATGTAGTTTTGCATGGAGCAAATAAAGCCACAAACGATGTGGCATCCCAACTAGCAGTAATCTAGCGTGGTATTTCTGGGACAGGATGTCCATAACTAACTCTTTTCAGTAGTATAAGTGCGAAGCTTTGGAATCTGGTGGTGAAAGTCTAAATAGTTCGCTTTAAAGTTGCTTAGTTTTGAGCATCATCGTAGCTTGTCGGTCAATCTTCTAAAGGATCCATTTTCGAGCCGACCTGATTTAATCCTCTACCGTCCATAACAGGACGAGTAATAATAGATCCGATCATGACATATCATAATATGATTATAATATATATCTGCTATAATATGATCGTAACAGATCAGCAAAATAGCATCCTTACATTGTAGATATTTCGCCAATTCGAACTAAGCTTTAAAAATTGTATATTCAAAACATATTTTTAATTTTTACGATTTAAATATTCTTGTATACTTGCAATGGTAACCCGTTAAATGCCTTCAGTCGGCCATTGTACACAACGGGTTAAAATTAAATAAATGTTGTGTAATAACACGGTTCGCAGGGTTAACGAGATGGCGTGACTGAGCACTGTTAACATATCCCAATTCTTTACTCTTTTTGCCCAGGGGACTGTAAAAATATACCCCGAAAACTTCACTCTTGTCACCACAGTATAAGGTTCACAATCGCTACTTTACTTTCTGAAAAGGATCTCCAAAATCCTGCCAAAATTTCGCTCTTAATTTATTGTGATAGAGTTGAAAATGGGTTGAAAAGTTGTGGATGTGATGACGGATTGGGTGCATTTCAGATATCAATGTGTAGCAGACAAGACAGCTTGTTGGTCAGTTAATGGATTTTGCACGTATGAAAAATATTTTTTTTCGTTCTTGAGATTGTAGGCAGCTAAAGGATACTAAGGTAACTTATAATATAACTTTTTAACAGATATAAGTAATTATCATAGCACTTAACTTAAGTATAACTCCTTAAATAATGTTTTGGTTGTGAGATGATGGCTCCTAACAAGTGAGCTAGGTAACGTGGCAAAAGACATCTGCGTAATTTTTCGGTAGTTGGTTCGAGAATTGAAATATGGTGAAAATGCATGCAGTCGGACCCATATTTTATGATATATTCATCTTGTTACCGGTTTGCCTATACACAAAATTATAACAAAATTCGTTCAGCCGTCAAATAGGTTGTTATAGATTGGTCGGCTTTTATACTTTTGATAAGATCAAAGTACTTAGCATATTTTAACTCAAATTCTAAGTTATATTAAAGTGAAAACCGAATATCAATCGGTCAATTAGTTTTTACGTGATGCGGAAGCAAACAGTCTGACACTAATAAAAAAAAAAACTTCTTGCTCAGTAGTTTAATAAATGATGTGTAAAGATATTTTACATAATGGAGATAGTTTTTTTTTGTTGCTAACTGCTTTAGCACAAGTATAGACAACAATGCATGCATACAAAAAAATAAGTTTAACAATTCTTTGCCCTTAATTTGTTCTCCGATCGATTTCACTGCCAAATATACTTTTAAATATTGACCTGATTTTTATCTTACCATCGAATAAGACCGAATGATATATCAAAGTCCTGAATCCAGGTTGCAATCTTTATACTTTTATCGGCGATCATCCCCATTTGAGGAGACTTCATTAAAGTAATTTCTGGTTTTTTAACATTGCCGATTGATATCGCGAAGTTTTGGTAAAGTAACAAATTGTAGCGATTTATCAACCGTTGGCAATACTGCAATTTTTTTGATAGTGTTGCCTTTTGTGCAGTGCAATTTGGGCAATTTATCACTCTTTAATTGTATGGTTATCTGTTTCTGGCGTGAAGCCTATTAAAAAATACGTGAAAGTACGGGAGGAATTAATTATAGGCTTCTTTTTTCTGTTGTTCCGCGTCATTCTTCATAAATTTACAATAGTTTTTTCTTAAAAAACATATCGTTTAATAGGAATTTAACAATATATGATATTCAATTTTGACGCATATAAGCCTAGCCCAGCTACGTGCCCAAATAATGAATTATATTAAATTGTGAAGTTCTCAGTTTCACACATTCGCCAAAAAAACGTCTACACAATCTTAACATCTTATCCGTGAATTGGCTACAGAGGTACTAACATACATTCATGCAAAAAAAGGCATCCTCTATAAGGAGTAACACTAAACTTGGACTCAGCCATCTTAAGCCCTGTTTTGCATGTGTGCCACAATTGGCGCCGGTCGAAAACGGCAAGAGAAATTGTCGCACGTCGTTTCGTTCTTGATCGAGTGAACATTGACAAACTGTCGAGCTAGGAGCTGGTCTAGGTTGTTGAGAAAGGTAAAAAATGCCTTCTTGATGTAGTGAAGATTGACAAACTGTCGGGCTACAAGCTGGTTGGTAGGTTTGTGTCATCATCATCAACAGCCTGCATTAGCTACTGCTGGTCATAGGCTTTTCCCAATGTGCGCCACTGAGCCCGATCCTTTGCTCTTTTCACGTAATTGATGCCAGCTACACCATATAAGGAGTGTATGTTTTTAGGGTTCATATATGTATGTATGTATGTATGTATGTGAGTTTCTTTATTCCACCTTAACTTTTAATACCTGATCAGATTTGGATGTAAGGGGTATCGTTAGAATCTTGAAATCATCCCTAGTAACATAAACGATATCTTTTAGTTTTTTTTTGCCATGGCAGTCGTGTTTTTTTCACTTACCTTGATGATTTACTTGTAACAAATCATCACCCAATCTGACAAGAGAACGTACTACACTTTTTACTGGACGTGATATCCACTGAAGAAATCGTTTATCCTATTGGTTATCGATTCTTCGACGTACAAGTTGGCCCAATGACACTTTAGTTTGCTAAATCTTTGAAGGTAGATACGTATTTTGGATTGGATATCTCGCACCAAATATGAAATAATAATTATATTACAGGTGGTAGAAATAAGCATCGTAAATGCTGCGTTTGGGTCGTTCATTGAATGATAATATTACCAACAAAAACCTTTGCATTAAAAAAGGTTCACATTGAAAGTAAGGGGTTTCAATCTTGTGTATGCATCTCTTTAAAAATGAACCGTGACTCCTAGACTAAGTGCAGAACTCAAACCAAGACCATAAACAAACCATAGAGTCTTTGAAACAGAGTTTAAAATCGCTAAATTGTGGTTGACGTAGTTTCTGCAAAGATTGACTGAAGTTTTGTCCTTGTTTAGGGATGTATTGAGGTGGTACGATGTCGATCACCGTGTGAAATAATATGGGAAAGTTTACCAGCTGGCTTTTTGCTACAAATTTGGAATAGCGGGAAATATCTTTGAGTTGTTGAGAAAACTTTAAGGAACGACTAAGATATATGTCTATGAACTGAATATTTGTCGTGTATTCAATATATCAATATACATGGTCAAATTATCATACTTTTTGACTTTAAAAGGGTAATTTCCTTTTCAAGTTCCAATTCAGAATTGAATCGCGCACAGGAATCCTTTGTGAATGAAAAACCCAGAGAAACCTAAAGAAACCCTACAAAATGGCAAGTGATTCGAAAAACGCACACGGTCAGATAAGTCAGCACAAACAAATTGTACGGGGACGGTCTTGCATTTTACATAAAAATAAGTTAGGTAAATAAGTTAATTAAAAAATGTTTCAAAATAAAATTTTATGCTGTAGCCATGTAATAATGAAAACTTAGACCAGGCTATCACAATTAAATGCGTATACAACATTTCATGTCTGTTAACCGTTGAGTAGTTCTCTAGTAAGGAGTGAGCCCTGAGTGCAGCAATCATGTTTTGGTAACACTTAAAACCAGCTATCATAATAAGATACGTACACAAAATTTGGTATCTGTGCTGTTAATCTTTGGAGAGTTCCTCTAAGTGGAGCTGATCCTGAATATCAATTCAGATCATGCTTATCATTAAAATTCATTGTCATCGGAACTTATTGAGGTTCTTATTCAGCTCGCAAGATTTCACCTAAACAAACAACCATACATTGCAAGTTTAGTTAAGATTAAAAACTTTTTTTTTAACTTTTTTATGTTATACTATTTTATCCATATCAATATAGAAAAGAGAAACGATGTCTGTTTGTTTGTTTGTTTGAGGAGATTTCACGCAATAAAAACTGGACGGATTTTGATGAAACTTGGAATGGAGATAGCTTTTACCCTGGAATAAAACATAGGATACTTTTAATCCCGGAAAATAGTAAGATTCCACGGGAAAATTGGAAATACTGGAAAAATTTTGATTACTCGCTGTAAGAAACATCAAGAGTGGTGCTATACATACTTTTGCATTGATTTTTAATATCCTAGAAGAACATAAGATGTTTTTATTCGCTATAAACAGTAGTTCACACGGACGAAGTCGCGGGCGGGAAAACCAGTATGTACTATAAGCTAAAAAATAAAATAACATCAAGTGGCGAGTTGAATTTCTATTGTTCAGGTTACGCTACGCCCCATGTTTTTTTTTTTGCTTTTGGTACATATAAAACCGTTTAACTTAATATATTTTTTACATATTTTATTTGCAAGTTTTTAATTTTTTGTTAAGTTATTTCTAAAGTGTACCTACTGTGTTCTATTTGACAAGCCTTTTTTTCATTTGAATATAGAGATGGCTTAAAAATATATGTAATCCGCCATTTTATGGCGGCGGCTATCTTGAATTTAAAATAATACTGAATATACATAATTGTATTGTTATCAAAAGTAAAGGTGTATACCAAATTTCAGATCACTCGGTCATAAGGAAAAAGCAAAAATGTTTGACTCAAACAAACAAAACAAAAACAACAAAAAGGACAAACTAAAGAAAACCGTTTAACTAAAATACACTTTTTACTTATTATATTTCTATGTGACGGTATTGAAAAAAAGCGCCATATTACGGTGGCAGCCATCTTGGATTTGCAATTTTCATGGTGTACTGTATTCTACTAGTTAAGCATTTTCATTTGATATCCATATTGAAGGGTATTTAAAAAAATACCGCCATTTTGTGGTGGCGGCTCTCTTGTATTTAGAATTTTCATAGTGTACTGTATTTTACTAGTTAAGCCCTTTCATCTGATACCCATATTGATGAGATCGGTAGAGTCAGAAGGGTATTTCCTTTTCCAGTGTGAGATTTAACTCTGTTGGCACATGAAAGGGAAATTTCCTTTTCAAACTCAAAGAATACTTAGTTTATCTAAATTTGGATTGATTTGATCTTTTTATAATATTTTATGTATATCTCTTTGTTCGGGAGATGTTAATTTTGACTTGTAAAAGTGCTATTATTTTTGCCTATTTACAATAAAACACTTTGACTTTGACTTTGATGGGATTGTTTTTTTTATATATTATCCACCATTTTGTGGTGGTAGCGGCCATCTTGGATTTAAAATTTTTATGGTGTACTGTATTCTACTAGCTAAGCTCTTTCATTTGTTACATATATTGGATTGAAAAAAAATATGTAATTGACCATTTTTTGGCAGCGGCCATCTAAGATTTACAATGATATTGAATATACATCATTGTGTTTTCACCAGAAGTAAAGGTCTGTACCAAATTTCAGATCAGTCGGTCAACAGGAAGGAGGTAAAATTTAAATTAATAGATTGACCCAAACAAATAAACAAAACAAACAAAAATCGACAATTGATCAAGCTAAATAAAACCGTTTAAAAAAACCATTGAATAATAAAACCATTTAAAAACGTATACAATGTACGATCTGGCTATATGTTATTGGTCGCAATGTCATGATACCTTAATGTAGTAGCGGATGATAAAATATAGCTTTCCATTATATTGTGAACATAATAAATTCATTCTTATCGCTATTTTAAAGCGATAAAATTTACATTTTCCACCGTGTCAATACAAAAGTCTTCCGCCAAGTCTCTTTTGGGGTGTTTCAGTTAATAACTCCAAAAGAGACCTAACTGTAGGTCCTATTCTAGGCATAAAGTTTTTATCGCCATTGACCATATATATATATATATATATATATCGTCACGTAGCACCAGATGAGAGAAAGACACTTAAAAAAGTATCTTTTGTATTTAGAGATCTAATTAGAAGTGGGGAGATAGAGTACCCGCTCCTCAGGAGTGGACCACATAAATTAGGTTCAATGCACACAACTGGCCTTGGTTGACCTTAGTCACAATCGGAGTGGCGTTAGTGTGTGTTAGCAGTGACTTTCATTCGCGCAACAGTCTGTGTAGATATTTATCTATATCATTGGTTTTGATGCAAATACATCAAAATCAATGTTGTAGATGAAGCACGAGAAAGTTCCTACAGACTCGTATTTCATTGTTGCTGTGTGGGTGTGTTTTCCTGTTGTTGTATCTAGTCCAGCGTGCCGTATCTTTCCCACTTTAATTAGATTTATATTTGTACCGTTTATTATTTTTGGGCTCAGATTGACACAAGCTCAGATATTGTTGACATTGAAGATGAATACACAAATAACTACATAGCTTTTAATAAAAATTGTATCAGTATTTTTGTCAAGCGTTATATCAACAAAGCGGGCGGCAGGCGCTCTGATAAATCTTTGAAAATACACATTCAATATTTTTTATGGATATCTTATCTGATCTCTAGCATCCATCATTCCTGCTACACATAAAGCAAGAACCCTATAAATTGCAAATGCTCGCCGTCCATCAGTCTCGACCATTCGACAATATGTCTACCGCTGACAACTGGCATAACTTGCCGGTAGCCTCCTTACTTGGTAAATGCCTTGTGGTACTAATTGCTAATCCACTGTTAGGGCATTGTCACAGAGTAGAAAAATAATGTGATGTTATTTAAAGTCAGCTAATTAGATATTTTTAGCTGTGTGCTACTTTTCAATGAAATCAGAATATTTTCAAAATAATGTTGACCCGATTTAAGTCCTGTACAAATTATCCGTCTCTGCTTGAAGTCCTTAATTTTGTATGTATTGCGATCGAACACGACCATATTGTTTTATTGATGTTTGGAGGTCAAAAGGCAAACGCTACGTTTTTAAGAAAAACAATATAACTAAAATAAACCTATATTTGATGATTTTGTATAGCAGTTAACGCCTGCTTAGCGTAAATATATATAATAATTTTCTAATGGAAAAAAGAACTCGTCCATGACCCAAATTTTTCAATTAGAAAATTATTATATAAAATAAACCTTTTTCATTCATATTTATTTTTGTGATTACGAACGAGAGACAATCATCAGTAAAACCTTATCGCACTAATAGTCATATTTTAGGTAAGCATTTTAAAATTGATTTGAATTAAATAAACCAGTAGAGATGAACGCATCTTTACCAAAGTTCTCGATCTTAGACTTTTTGTTTTGTAAAGTTAATTCCAAGTGAGCGACAGCGGCAGCTAGTAAAGGAATGAAGAATCCTGAATTCATTCCTGAATTATATTATGTAGCTAATATTTATAGATTTTTTTTTCGATAAATATTGAATAGAAATGTAAGTATCCAGTGAAATAACCAGCAAATGAGACGAATCAATGTCACCGTACCGAGTGCAGTGCAGTGCAAGAATTTGCAATCCACTTTTAATTTTAGTTGGCACTGCAATTATTATTATTATTATTTTTTACATTGTGTTTGTGTGCTAAAGAATAAATAAATAAATGGATTCATGTACCCAAATAAAATTTGAAGAGAGTAATATTTTATAAATAAAATAACACTTTTAAATGGATAAACAAAAAAAAAACAAAAAAAAAATTCATGAAATTTCCGACATAGAACCACACTGAAGATTTACCCTTTCAAACAAAAAATATCATCTTAATTGGTTCAGAAATCCCGGAATTAAGTGGAAAACCCAGTCGAATTTATAACTTCCTCCTGAAGTCGATTACAAAATTTTAACTTTTTGTAGAGTAATCCATAAGTTCCACTCATTTAATCTGTTTCAAGATAAGCGTCCTTATTTACTAAACTCACGTCGTTCTCTCCTACTCGGTTACTCATTAATTTCTCTTAAAATTCATTCACTATCGAGAATCACCGTTTAATCCTTCAGTGTCGGCCAAAATATAAGGCAGTTAATGTACCAACTAGCATTTCTCTTTGGTACAGGGCTATCGCAAATCTGTGGAACGCCTCTTCATTTATTATTGAAATCGTTTTCGAGTTGAATTCGGTCGAGTTTTGAACAGGTGGTAGGTATTCTGGCTTTATTTTGTAGTAAAAAGATTTGTATGTCTCTGAGACGGCAACTATCTATTCTTTCTATACATGGCTTTGATCATTGTACATCTGATAACGAGGTAACTATTTACTCAATTAGAAATCAGATTATTGTCACTGCTAACTCGTGCTAAATAAACGCCACTCCGATTTTGACTAAGATCAATTGATGTACGTTGTTGTTTTTTGGTCCACGCCCGTTGAGCTAGTTAGTGCCTAATGTTCACACTTTTAAAGATATTTATGTGCTTTTTATCTAGCATCTATGTTAAAAAAACTGACATCTGAACGAAGTTTTATGAAATTTGGTATGTTTTGGTTTTAGAATAAATCCTCATATGCCATAAAAATTACTTAGCATGCAAAACCGTGGGCACAGTTAGTACGAGTAACACCTAAAATAATAGTTCATTGGAATAATTACTACGCGAGTAAAGCTGCGGGGCGCAGCTAGTGTCTGCATAAAATAACATCACAGTCATCACACTAATATTATAAACGTAAAATTTGGTGGGTTAGTGACAGAGGATGAGGATGTGTGTGTGAGTGAGTTTGTTTTTACCTCTTCACGCTGAAATGCTTCAAAGGATCTGGATGTAATGTTGTACTCGTATATAGATATTATAGGGCTTGGACTAACCTAAAGGATACTTTTCACACCACACCAACATCGTCCACGTGGGTGAAATCGCAGGGCGCAGCTAGCATCTTCATAAAACAGCTCAAAATAATCAAGAAGGTAAAAAAAAGACGGAGTTATACTTCCAAACAAACGAGTGAATCATAACAAATGGTAACTGCGATTGGCATAACATGGTGTGAGTGTGTGCGTGAGACTTGTATGTACGAGCGAATCGGCATATCTTGGGTGCTTCAGTTTCGATTGGGCTGTGTAGACTCCGTCTGTTTGGCTGACTACTTAATTACGCAAGATAAGAAAGATCTATCTGGTTTAGTTATCCTAAAAAGGCAGGGTTGTGTAGAGTTCTATACATGTGGAAGTAATACTTTCATCCGATTATGTATGTGGTCCATCAGAGCTCTACTGTAAAAAGTAGAGGTATAGCGACGAAGACATATGATCAAAAACTAAAACCCGACTATGGTTATTAGATACATACATACATATACTGTTAAACTCATTACCCTTCCCTTGCTTCACCGTAGTCGGGTAAAAAATATCATAGCTCTATGAGTTGTAAGAAAAACTTGTCTGGAATTCTCTGAAGTGTTTAAAAAATTAGGAATCTTGGCTCAGAAATAGGTCATGGTCAATCTATAAGTGACACACTGTGGTTACCACAACCTCAGTTGTTTTATATTACACATTATATATATTTTACTTAATTACGTTTGGTCACACAATGTTAGGGTAAAATTATGGTCCTCGAGTTGAATTATTCGATTAATACAAATTGGTGTTTTCGAAATCGAATAATTTTAAAGTAGCTAATTGGCTGTACGTCAAAACAAACGAAAACGCCGCTAAGACCTTGCACTTTATTTATTTTGTTGCTCTTGTTAAGAAAAGCCGCCATTCTTTTTTTATTATAGGAATTTAAGCATATCAACATAAATCACTATAATAGCAAAATTTATGAAGATGGCTTTTTAATTCTTGTCTGACCAAAATTGGTCAAACTGCCTGCAATTTTGACGGCTCAATCAACCACGATGGTAAATAATAGGCACCCGGTTTCGAGAAATTTCTGTTTAACAAGTTCTGAATTTTCTCTGAGAAAAAATGCACATTTTTGTACTATCTTGACGCGTAAAATTTATTGCTCAATAAACAAATTTAATTGCTTATTAACCGATTGTTATCGATAATTGTAAGCACTTTGTAAGAGCGGACCCGTTTTGGGATAAAAGCGCTTAAATTTAATCACAAAATAATTGTGTTATTTACGTGAAAACTTACGTCACATTTCATATCGGGTTATACTAACACTTTTGTTCAAAATAATTTATTACAAAATATTCAACTCAATATGATCAATATGGGCTCACATAAAAGATAATTTTATTTGCGTGCCCTACACACATATGGCCATTTTTTTCAGTAACCTTCACGCAATTGCCAATAACAACAGCATAAAGTTTTAACTCAATCGGATGGACGACGCATAGAAGACGAACAGACTTCTTTTTTCTGAAAAGGATAAACTATCGAGTAGAAACTCTACCAAGAATTCTAGTTATAAACCAGAATTAATTCTAAATTCTAAATCCCGCCTACAAATTACAAATTAGAGAAAAAAAGCATTGCCCGCAATACGGGCCGTAATAAAATAAATAACATCTCGTCAATAATTATTATTTAAATTCCATATTTCAGTATATTAATCTTAGCTAACTGGGTTACAGATTTGCTAAATACCAGCTGTCATAAACATAATTATTAAAACATTTCACTCAGCCACACGGATCTGCATATAAATATGGAAATATTCTGAAGGACTTAATTATTTTAAACTATGTTTACAGACGATGCACCTCAGGCACGTTTGTATTTAAATTTCACTTTGAGATAAATACTATCCGCACCCCTCCGTAGACGCCCTAGAGACATCTTGAGCGATCCGGACGATGAAATCGCTGCCGCAGTGCAGGCAGCGATAGATTCGTCCAATTCGTCTTCACCGTCTTTCAACACAATAAGACACAGACACCGACCTCGCCGGCGAGGTCGAAGGTCCCGTAACTAATGTCGATTTTATTCACCTTCAAGTTTTTTGCCGATTCTTCTCGAAGGTGTATTCCGAATCGGTGGTCAGTTATGCAAATAATTCAAAGGGCTCCAGCCATTTCATCAGGGCCCTCTCGACCACTACCTAACAGGAGAGATCCAGGGGTGTTTAGTTCGATACTCCCCGTAATCAATGGCAACTGTCCAAGCCGAGGTTCGTACCCCCTGGGTGCCCTTGAGCAAGTGGCCAAAACTTAACTTTGGCGTGCGCCTTCTGCGTCACGTCCTGACGCTGTAGAGGTCAGCTATAGATAAACAGAACAAATACTTTCTAAAAAAAAGGCACTAGCTACTACTACTACTACTACTTGACAATGTTTTATATGAGTTGCTTAACTTCAAACTCAGTTAAATCCACTGTGGAGTTAACAGATTTTGAAAGCGACATATTATAGTGTTAGAAATATTAATCTAAATACAAATAATTAATTTAAAACCGTCGTCTCTGATTGACTTACTGACAATCAATGCACAGCCTTATACCAGAGGTGATAGACATGTGACATTTTCAGGGTAGCTTTCCTTTAGTAGTGTTGGGGTGCAATAAGAATCGAATTATGAAAATTAGCTCACTAAAGGTGTGAGCTATATGGCAATATACTGCCACCAAATATTGGAAAAATACTATTCCATGTCTCGTAAGGAACAAAAAAGTTTATGGTCATGGAAAAACCTCTTTGCATGTTTTCAGAATTTCAATATAATTTAAAACTGCCAATGAAACAAGTAGACATCGATGTTTTGACAAATATAATTACATAAAATTTAAAAAGCACCTTCAAAATTGCTAACAACGTACTAAAATAATTAAGAAAAGTTCCCATTCGAATACCACACTGCATACGGGGAAAGTGCTGACAGCCGCATATTACAAACTCCGAGACCTATCACACGATAATTATACGTATTACCACCGTATAAAAATAACACTGATTCAATGCATCAAACCACCTCGTTGCTCCGGTGAAAACTGTATCCGACTTTGTTTAATTTTGAAAATTAATTTTGCATGTCAAACTTTCGGCCTGCACTGCGTGCTCCGTAGGACATTTTTAATTGGCCACGAGGAAATATGATGGGGTATAACCGGCCACCAAAAATGGCGTGCTTTCATATTTGTGTTTTTTTTTAATGATGAATGGTGATTTCTCGGGAGTGTTCAAATAATTTCGTGAACTTGCTTGGTTGATTTAACCTCCCTATACCCGCGCGTTGGTCTGTCAGAACAACTGATTACACTTTATTCGTTATTGTTTCTAAAACTTAAAAAACAGATAATGTGATCCCAATGTTTTTTCTAGTAGCTGCATGATTCGTATAAAAACGGTCTGTGAGACCGGCGCGAGTATATACGTGTTACAGACTTGAACATGATTTTTCTACTTTCAACAATTGTTTTATTATATTTTTTAGGCATATGCAAACTTTGAATTAGATAAATAACGAATAAAATTGACGTTGAAGGATGCTGTTTGGATTCTTCTTGTTTTACTTGTTATTAATGGGAAAGTTTGAGAGTTTGGATGGTTTTTCCTGTAATAATCTATAACGGCTTGATGGATTTGGGTGAAATTTGGTAGATTGATCTTGCATTAAAAGATGAAGTACTTTGTTTCCCTCAAAATTACACTAAGTGCTTCGGAGGGCACGTTAAGTTGTCGGTCCCGGCGGTTATTAATTAATAACAGTCGTTAAGCCATGTTAGAGGCCCTCGGGCGGCTTGACAAACTCTGACATCAGAGGCCAGCACTACTTCATATGACAAACAAACAAAATTACATTATAACGGTTATAGCATGTACAGTTAAACAGAAATGTTTGTATTTGGAACGTGCAACTTTGGGATCTTCAAACTGCTATTATGAGACATCTTATGAAAATATATTTAGAAAAAACTGTTCTCCATGCTGTTATTTTTGAAATTTGAAAGTTTTTTGAAAAATATATATTATTAATTGTTTTCTGTGGCGACTATGAAAAAGCAACATGTATTGTTTACAGAGGCGGTCATAAAATATTCTAAATCACTATTCTAACTAAAGCCAATACGTCCTAAAATTGAATTTAATATAATTTTTATTTTATTTTAGAAATTATATATGCTATTGGTCTATAACTGACCTCTACAGCGTCACCAGCGTCAACAGGTGGGGCGGTCGCAAAAGCGCTCCGCCGCAATGCGTGACGCAGAAGGCGCACGCCAAAGTTAAGTTTTGGCCAGTTGCTCAAGGGCATTGAACTAACGCCATTGATTACGGGGAGGTTTTATTTCATGCAACACATCCTCTACTATAAATAAAACATATTTTTTACAAAAATATATAAAGAAAAGCAGGCTTTAAAATTTTAGTCGTGCGCGGGTATGTGTTATTTTTTATGCCGCGGGTATAGGAAGGTTACATAAAATATAGATCATAAGAATGATAGAATGATGCGTGATGTGAAATTTTGAGTTTACTAGCATTAAATACAATTTTAACCCAAAAAGTTCTAGTTTATGTAAGAGTCAAAATGTATCGATAAAATAACCATTCTGATTATTGATTTCAACAATCGGGCCTTATTATGTTTGCCGAATCTGAATGCAGAGAGCTGAAGACCGGGCTCATTGGCATGCATTAGGAGAGGCCTACGTCCAACAGTGGACAAGTAGGTAAAGGCTGGTGAACCAAAGTTTAAGACTCAGTCAGTAGCGGCTCATTTTAAACTGGCATAATTGTATTTGTTAGGTTGGTTTAGCCGTAATTATAATTTTAATGAACACGCTTTAAAAATCTAAAAAAGGCATTTCGTAAACAAATATATTTAAAAAAACACTTTGATTTCAGTATCCGAGGCGATTTTGAACACAAATTCCAATGTTACAGATTCCATTGTACTCCACCTACTGTTCACCGTTATAGTCTTATTGTCAAAACAGAACAGTACCAATACGGTACATGTTACAATGTTAGGTACATGTTACAATGTTACACTTTTCACGGCATCAATCACGTTACACGCTACGCATCTTCACGCGGCTCGGTTGAAAGGAAAAATTTACAACTGACTGAAACCGGTCTATTGTCACAACAAATTACGCATTGACCACGAAAATTTCGGACAAAACACTGCTTAGGAATTCTTTGCGGAAACCTGGACCGTTAAAGTTAAGCGGGGTGTTCATTAAGCAACAGATGTTTTTATTTTATTACAACTTTTTTTAAGTCTGCGATAGGCTCGCCTTTTATCAATATAAATATTGACTCGCTCCGGCTTCAATTAGTAATTCAACATCATTGGCACTAACGATCGTGGTGCTTTTTGATCTAAGATGACTGCGTTATTACTCACGTACTTGACAGACTTGTTATTATTTTGTTTCCACGGCAACATGTCATTCCGTTCCTTACAGCGAGTAATCGTCATTTTTGCAAAATTTTGATACCGGGTTACATTATTGTAAATCAAAACAACATTACCTCTAACAAAAATTCTGCTCGTGTTACTCGTTGATAATGTAGCTTCTAAAGGTAAAAAAAATAATATTGGTTCAGTATTTTTTGAGTTTATCTATTACAAACAAACGTAACATACAAAAATCAAATCTTAACTCATTATATTATTAGTGTAGATTGTGTATATAGTTTTATGCTTGTATACTTAGATATCAGGTCAGTTTTTTTTTATAAAAATTCAAGTTTTGCTATACTTCCAATCGCGTAACTTACTCGCCAAGCAGAAAACAGCGACAAAAGAGTTATTTTTAATTGGCTGCGATGGAGGAGATTCACATTTCAAACTCTTTTTTTTTGTGTGTGTGTATGTTTAGACAAATATGCGTGTATTTTTGAAAAAAATAATGGCCTTACTTTTTATTTGAAAGGATAGTAGATCTTCAGTGTGATAATATTAATTTCATCATAATTGGTTCTGTAGTTTTTGTTATAATTCATTTTGAATCAGAGAATTATTGGTAGCGATTCAGACATAAACTAAACTAAATTTATTCAAATGTAATTTAATCTTTGTTGGCTTCGTAACAATGTATTTTTGCCCCTGGCATCTATGCCTCACTCACTAAACTATCATTAAAGCTTGTCAGCGTAAAATAAACTTTGTTTCCACGCGGCGACATTCCCGAGCTGTCTCAGAACGTGTCCGAATTCATCCAAATGCTGTTAGACAGCGTGTTAAAAACCTGTTTTAATTACGTTATTTTAAGCGGTGCTGCTTAAATTGACGTAAGTTTAGAATATATGCCAAGGACAAAAATATCTTGTTACGAAGTCAACAAGGTCTAAATTACATTTGAAGAAATTAAGTCTACTTTAGTGTATATCCGAATCGCTCAGAAATGTTGCACTTCATTCGCGAATTCACAATTAATGCAAGTGACGTTGCACATTAATATTCCATGTGTGACAACCAACACATAAATTTGTTGCAATGAACACCCACCTTTAGAGGTCAACGGCCAATGATGAATGAAAAATTTTATGCACCATTATGTGAAATATGACTATTCAATCCTGACTAAATAGATGAACATTTTCATGACACAAAATAATCCTTATCACCTTTATCTAAGGCTCATTAAGCCTGTTTTTTTATTTGTGAGTAATTAAAATGCAAATAAATAATGGCCAAGACTTTTGACTTGCTTGATGAATTGCAATCGGACAGCTAAATGTCAGCAGGTCTGAGTGGCAGACAAAAACATTTAAAAACGTAACATTTATACAAATGATATTAAAATGGAAATCAATTTGTTTTGATATTGTATGCGATTTATTTTAGTAGTATTTTATTGCTTGTTGCTCTAACTTATTTAAAAAGAAAGTAATTCGTAAATTATAATGTTTTTGTTCACATTTGTGCCTCTTATTTGATTGATCAAAAACACAAAATATTATGAGCCGTTTTTTTTTCATTTTCTTTGAAGTTGGTTTATAAAAAAACTAGCACTGGATTTGTTCCTCACATGCAAAACATTAGAAAAATACTAATGATACTTTTTATCCCGGGAAATTGTAAATGTCTAGGGGAAAACCAGAAAAAATGATTATTACACACAGAGTAATCATCATTCTTGAAAATGATGATTACTCGCTGTAAGAAACGGTTGCCATGGAAACGAAATAACAAGTAAGTCAAAAAACATCAAGAGCTTTTGTGCTAACTTCTTTTGCAGTGGGTTTAAATATTCTAAAAGAACATAGGATGTTTTTTTCGCAATAAACAGTAAGTACGCGCGTACAAAATCGCGGGCTGGAAAACTAATATTGTAATAAAGTACAATGTAAGTACTACAATTACAAGGTACTTTTGGTGCTGGAATAACACATGGGTTAGTTTTTACCCAGAAAAATGACCACGTGGGCAAAGCACCGGGCACAGCTAGTTAAAAATTAACCAAGATCAAAAGAGTCCCTATAACAAGATTGATAAAACTTAAAGTAAAATAATAAAAGCAATTAACCACCAGAGAACCGCCAAAAACAAGAAATTCAATAAAGACTAATTGCACTACGGCTACCCTAAAAAGAGTTCAAGCACCTTAGGGTAAGAAAGAAAGAAATAAAATATAACTCAACATTTTTGGATACCGAATCCATTAATCATATTCGGGTTTCGTACGCCCGAGGGAACCCGAAAGGCGGCGTAAACGTCCGAGCAGCAAGTGATGGCCAGTACCAAAGGTTCTAGAAAAGGTGGCATTCGGTTTGTGATTTAAAACAATTTTTTCATTAGATAGCCAGAAGCTACCCATTTGCTGGAGTAATCATGCACCTTTGCTTCGCTTAAAGACTGAGACAAGCGAGATCTGACCTCATTTGACATCAATCATGATGCATATGAAAAACTCGCGCAGGATGAGGACACGATTACAGACACACATGATCAAGCCTGGTTTGACCTTTTTGCGCACAAAAGAGCTATAGCGACGGTGATGCATTTGCAACGTATATCTGCAAAAAGTGTGGTCAAACTTCTCACCCTCAACAAGTCAACCCAAAAAGTCGGTCTCTTGTTGTTCAGTACATCCATCAACGAAAGCATCTTCCGCAGAAAATAGACGCTGCTTAAATCGTCTGCAGCAGACATAGAAGCATGATTAGTTTGTATTTAGTATAATTATAATTTAAAAGCCATCATTCGAGACAGTTTGGTATCACTCGTGTGCCAATAAGAATCGGTTTTTGCAGTTCTTAAGTAAGTTTTCCCGGGGCTTTCATTTGCTATGACCATTCGGACACTTAACGCGTCGCACTATATATATCGCGCGCGTCATAGCGAATAAGGGCCCTGGAATTGTTTGCGAATATTATAATAATGACGTTATCTGCAAGGAGTATCATTTGGCATAGCGAATAATGGCCCTGGTCTGCCACTTTATCAATTTAGAAACCGTTTCTTTGGTGCTCTACTTGTTGCCATCTTATCTATAAACATGCCCTTCCGAATGATACAACTGAACATAAAAACATCAGAAGATCAACAATATAAATAAATCTATTTGAATTGTATTATGAGGTCTACATAAATATTAGTAAATCTATCATAGTAATGTAACTGCGCTTGTCAGTGTGCGTGAGTTGCATAAATTTTATGTAGTTTTCATACTGACTTTACTACTTTCCACGAACACTTACGAACATACCCGATTTGACACGAAGAAAAATCATTAAGCAATGTCAATTTTTAATTTATAGATTTTATCGATAATTAATTTTAATTATTTTTAAAGCTGTTGTGACGTATTTTAATATATATCATTGAAGATTCGTCACGGTGATCTGTTTATAATAGCGGGGAAGATAAATGAATATATTATTAAAATAAGAATAAGTTCGTAGTTAATTATCTGTTGATGAATTTATCTGTTTTTTAAAGCATACATATATATTCCTATATAAATAGAACTTTATTTAAAAACGTCCAATAAAGTTATAATTATTATAACTAATGTACAGGCACTTGACGAGTTTTATTACAAAGGAAAATTGTGAATTGTTAAATACCTATTAAGTAATATAGATTACTTACTTGACTAATAAGATTCGATTGTTAATAATTAAGTGATTAATTATAATCGAACATCGACTCTTGAATATCAATTATTCACTTCATTAACTAAGTTTCTTTTGTACGAACCACAAACTATTGTTTCTAAAAACGTTAATTTATTATGTATCAAGCCTAAAAATAATTATTTCGTAATCAATTCATCCTGAACAACCTGGCATTTTATAATTTAGTAGCTACATCAATTAAAATCAATATCCGTAAAATTATCAAGGCAATTACAAACTCTATAAACAAGTACTAGCTTACCAACAGGTACTTGAATTATATATGAATCCATGCAGTTACCATTTAAGTGACATTTCAAGCATCTGCAGACATATAACCAGTAGCAGGTAATAAAGTATCTAAAATAATACTATATATTTTAATATGTTTGAAATGTCGTCTGTTTATTACTTATGTCAATTTATGTGAAAATGGCTGTACTTATGTAAGCTGAGAGTTTCCTGATATAAATTTTCTTCTCATAAATGACTTCAAAAGTAAGCATGAGGTTTTTAGGTCAGGTTTTTTTCTGTTTTTTTTTTATAATGTACACTAATTGTTCAAAGACTTCAGTTTATTCAGAGCTTCTTCTTGGAAAACACTTCAACTTGTCGTCTGTCAAAATTACAGGGCTGATGACTTACGTCGCCCAGGGAAGATGTTATTGTTTGATCTGAAATACCTTCTTTTTACCAGACTGAGGAGGGTTATGCCTTTGGGTTGTACGTATGTTTGTTGTAAGTTTCTTAGGCATGTCCTACAGCTTATAAGGCTTCATGGATTTTGATAAATGAGTTATCATTGATTTCGTCTTAATCACGCGAGTGCTCTAAGATATAGGAAGTGTTAAGAAACTAATATGGCGGCTTACAGCTGCCATATTGTATTTACGACGGAACAAAAAATAACTAAAATCTAAAGATTGAGGTATCAAAATGAAGGGTTTTATAAGACCATTCGAAAAATATGTAATTATTTAATATAAACAGTAGCGATTAGCTTTCAAGCTTACCTACCGCCAGCTTGCGTCCTTTGTCAGTCGGTAGGTTACACCGCCAACTACAAAGGGTGTCCGAAAGCTCCTAGGAGCGTTAAAGGGCGTGGCCGCCGTCTCTTAACGCGCCCTCCCCTTCCCACCAACTCACGCTGGCAACGATACACCCTTAAGGTGAACTTAGCCCCCCCGATGCCCAACTATGACGACTATAACCCGGCTCCACCACCCAAGGCGAACGCCTGGGCCAAGGCACCGTCCGCGCCCCAACCCCTCCTTAGACCGCGAGACCCCTAACCCCCCGTCGGACCATATCGGCCTCCTCAGGCACGTGCTCTTTTACCGACCCCAGGGCCCGCGCCCCGTCCCCAACAACAAGAAGAGCAACAGGACAGTCCTCGAATACATAAACATAGACATGAGCGAAGTTGACGAGCTCGCGTCGAAACTTCGCTCCTGTAGGAACGGCATCCAGATCATAAGAGCACTATCCGAGCACAAAGTGCTCATGGATTCACTCCGTAACGTCAAATAATAAGTTTCTGATGGATAACGAAACTTACGTCAAACCCCGTAGCATCACGTTTGCATGGTTTAATGCTAGCGGCCTCTCAGACCAATGCGATCAAGTTCACGAATTTTGTAAGACCTACCAGACAGACTTTATGATAGTGCAAGAGACCTTTCTTAAACCGAGTAAGCGCAATCCCGGGATTGCGAACTACCGGGTCATTCGAAACGACAGAGTCACCTCCGCTCTCGGAGGTACTGTTATTTACTATAAGAAGTCTCTTCACTGCGTCCCGTTAATAACCCCTCCTCTACTTAACTTAGAAGCCTCAGTTTGCCGACTAGCAATGACCGATCATCAATCGGTCGTTATAGGTTCGTGTTACCTCTCTCCCAGTAAAGAATTACTCAGGAGCGACCTCGAGGCGCTCCTCTCCCTAGGTAGCTCGGTCATCCTGGCGGGTGACTTCAATTCCAAGCACGTTATGTGGGGGTGCGTAGCCACCAACCCTAACGGTACGGCACTTTGCGACCTTGTCGACCCGCTTGGAATCGACGTCATCCCACCACTGGAACCGACTCATTATCCATATAATGTCAACTGCAGACCCGACATACTGGACATACCACTACTAAAGAACGTTTCGCTTAAGTTCAGCTCGATTCAAGTATATCACAATTTAGACTCGGACCACCGTCCCGTAATCATGCGCCTCGGCCCAGACCCAGTCAACCGACTTTCCCCTACTCCGACCAAGACGATAGTGGACTGGAAGCGTTTTGGGGAAGCCCTCAAAGCTATCAGTTCACCCGACCTCGACCTCATCCCCGACGACATTGTCACGACCGACGACGTAACACGCTCGATCGATGCCCTCACCAGCCACCTCACTACCGTCGTCGGTGAGTGCTTTAGGCAGGTCCCAGCGGTGGATCACCTCCACTGGAACCTGCCTGCGAGCGTGAGGCGGCTGATAACGGCAAGGAACGCAGCCATCAGACACCACGACGCGTAACCCACCTCGACAACCAAATCCATTATGCAAGGCTTTTATCGCGCGGTAAAGAAACTCATAAAGGATTTGCGTAATAATCAATGGGATGACCAGATGACTGACATTTCGCCATCTCACCTAGCGTATTGGATGTTGGCGAAAAAGTTCAAGTCTGCCACCCAATCAGCTATCCCCCCCCCTCGAAAGGGTCGACCTCCCTCCGGCGTTCGTAGACGACGAAAAGGCCGAGTGCTTGGCCGAGAGCCTCGCAGCCCAATACACCCCCACCGACGATCACGTCGATCATGTCCACATCGCCGCGGTGGACCGCGAAATCGAACGTAGAAACGCCCAACCTCCGACTGACCCACCGAGCCCGTGAAAGCGGCCGAGGTCGAGTCGATAATCAAAGGTCTCAAGGTGCGGAAAGCCCCTGGTGCTGACGTTATCAGAAACAGGGTGCTCAAGCACCTCTCTGTCCCATTAGTTTACCTCTTAGTCAGCATCTTCAATGCCGCTATGAGCAATCACTCGTTCCCCGACGCCTGGAAGAGTGCCGACGTCATCGGCATTCACAAACCAGGCAAGAAATCTACCGTGCCCACTAGCTACCGTCCAGTCAGTCTCCTCAGCTCTCTGGGGAAGATCTATGAGCGACTCATTCTGAGTCGACTCCGGTTCATTGTTAACTCAAAGAATCTCCTTCCCGACGAACAGATTGGCTTTAGAGCCAAACACTCTTGCCCCCAACAGGTGCACCGCATCACGGAGCACATTCTCGCTAGCTTCAACAGATATCCGAAACCCCAAACCACGATAGCCGTCTTCCTAGACGTGGCTAAGGCTTTTGACAAAGTCTGGCACGCCGGGCTGATATACAAGTTGTACCAGCTCGAATTGCCAGACCGTCTTGTGCTCATAGTACAAGACTACCTCAAAGGCCGCAGCTTTCGTTATCGTGTCGAGGGAGTCAAATCCAATCCTCACCCCATCAGAGCCGGAGTCCCTAAGGGCTCCGCGCTCTCCCCGCTTCTGTTCTCACTGTACACTAGCAATTTTCCGCGCCCCCCAAACGTAGAGCTCTCCTTCTTCGCCGACGATACTGCGATCTACGCGACCGGATGGAAGCCAATCCATCTTCGGAAACGCATCCAACGGGCGCTCGTCGCCCTCGGAGAGTGGTTACAAAGATGACGCATCTTGGTGAACCCTGAGAAAAGCGCAGCAATGCACTTTACTGAGGACACCAGGCGGTACCTTCCATCCGGTCGTCTTACGATGTTCGATCAACCCATTTCGTGGACGAAACAAACCAAATAGCGGCGAAAATAACAGCGTCGAACCTCGCTGGATATGTCAATGACATAAATGAAGCATTTGAAAACAAAAAGGAAGTTCACGCAATTTACACAGACTTCTCCAAGACATTCGACGTGGTTGATCACAGTATCCTTACTCGCAAGCTCGGTCACGCTGGAATATGCGGCTCTCTATTGAGGTGGTGCGAGTCATACCTACAGAATCGATCTCAGTTGGTAATTGTTCGCGGTTTTAAGTCTCCTGCAAAAACGATGCCCTCAGGCGTACCTCAGGGTTCGCATCTTGGGCCTCTGTTATTTTTGATTTTTATAAATGACCTGTGTTCTAAAATAACTTCCAGTTTCAAAATGTTCGCAGACGATTTGAAGGTCTACAGAGTAATACACTCAGTCGATGATATAACTTCGTTGCAAAATGATCTGAATATTATAAGTCTCTGGTGCTTTAAAAACAAGATGATTCTTATCACATCGAAATGTTTTCACATTAAATTTACGCAAATAAGAGTTTTAAGCAATGCAATATATTCTATTGACAGTATACCAGTAAGCGAAGTATCAAGCATGCGTGACCTGGGAGTTATTGTGGATCAAAAGTTAGACTTTCGCGAACATATTGACCATATAGTTAAGAAGGGCGCAAGATTGGCGGGTTTCATTACAAGACATACTAAGACTTTCAAAGATCCAGATTTACCTATTATCCTGTTTAACTGTTACGTACGTAGCTTACTACAATACTGTAGCCCAATTTGGAGCCCTTCTTACGCAGTTCATATTAATAGGTTAGAGAGACTTCAAAGATAATTTTTATACCATCTTACTTATGCCAACAATCGCTGCCGTAGTTTAAACACATATGATTCGAGACTGGAACATTATAAAATGATTCCACTCGACCTTAGGCGTAAGACCGCCGATATTGTCTACAAAATCATTAGTGGCAAAATAGATAGCTCAGACCTTCTGGAAAAGTTTCAGTTTACAATAGCATTGGAAGTCGCCTTTGTAATTTTAAAACTTTTAATCTGCCCTTGTGTCGTACCAACTATAGGCATCATTCGCTTTTGTACCGCTTGTGTTCAAGTTACAACAGTATTTGTCAGGATCTTGACATTTTCGATGCATCTGTCATTACCATAATGCCTCCGACTATACGACAGACAGTATTGCCCTCCGTAGAAGTCCCCGCGATGTCCTGGACGATCCGGACGACGCCATCGCAGTCAAAGTACTGGCAGCGATGGCCTCGCCCAATCCGACCACCTCTGGCAACCCGCCAGGGGGTATCAACACACTTAGACACAGACACCGACCTCGCCGGCGAGGTCGAAGGTCCCATAACACATAGTCAGATATTATTCGCCTTCGAGTTTCTTGCCGATTCTTCTCGAAGGTGTATTACGAATCAGTGGTCAGTTATAAAATTCAATCAAAGGGCACCAAGCCATTGTTCAGGGCCCCCTCGATCACTACTTAACAGTAGCGATCCAGGGGTGTTTAGTTTGTTACCCCCGTAATCAGACGGCCGTCCAAGCCGAGGGCCGTACCCCCTGGGTACTCTCGTGCGGGTCGTCTAAATTTTAATTTTGGCGTGCGCCTTCTGCGTCACACATTGCGGCGGAGTGCTTGTGAGCGCCCGCCCCCAAGTCCGGTTCAAGCTGTAGAGGCCGATAAGGCCAACAGCATTAGTCATTCATAAAAAAAAATAGTCCAGTGTTGCAATTGCACCTATTAAAATAACGTAAAATATGTAAGTAAATAGGAAAAATTAAATTTATATACTACTAGCTTTGGCTCGCGACTTAGTCTGCGCGGACTACAGTTTATCGCGAAAAAAGTATCTTATGTTTTTGTAGGAAATTAACATCTGAGGATATTAAAAACCAATGCAAAAGTATAGGATGTTTTTTGACAGACTTGTGATTATTTTGTTTCCATGGCACCATACAGCGAGTAATCAACATTTTCCAGTTTTCCAGTCGAAACTTAACATTTTCCGGGATAAAAGTATACTATGTTTTATTCCAGGGCATAAGCTATCTCCATTCCAAACTTCATCAAAATCTATCCAGCCTTAATCGCGTGAAAGCTCCCCAAAGAAAGAAACAAACAAACAGACAACGTTTCACTTTTATAGTATATTGGCATGGATTACTTTTGCGGGCGTCAGCTTGCATCACATAAATCGCATTGCGTCCGTCCGCTATCGCGGGTCAAAAGCAAAAAACCCGACATAGCACGTGAGTTTTATTCATTATTTTTTTTCAATAGACACAAACAGTGCCGTCACATAGTCTAGTTTTTATATATAATGATATTTTTTACGTGTTATTAAACAAACAGCTAATAATTCCGAATCGATAAAAATGTATACTATCGAGATATATAATAACCAAAGTCCTTCAGGAAAGTATATATAACACAGAAACAAAAAATATTTGTATTATTTTCAGATAAGTTACATAATACTATTTAGAATTAGTACTATGTATATACTAACACCCAATATATATTTAAAAAACTAACGCAACTAAATGAAGTAATCCAATAATCAAAAATTGCACACAAATATTGACCTCATAATTCCTTCCCGTCTCCAATTATAATTAATTATTGGAGCTGTCAATGATTAAATTATTCAATTATTAAAATATGGTACCGCTGCCGGTAACGTTTGACCTTTGAATGCTTTGATTCGTGTTTTATTGTTATAATACACTTTGAATGTCAATTAGGAAACAAAAGAGTTGATTTTGAACAATCGGTTAGCTACCTTGGCTTTAATCAGTTGATTTTAATCAGGGGTTGTTAACGCAACTGTCTTTAGGAGTTTGCGTAAAAAAAATGGCATCTCCCATTTAATTATTTTCTATATAGCTTGCTTATTTCGCTGTTACTTTGGGTGCAATGTTTAACCAAGTTCATAGTTGGAACTCATTTCTATTATTTATTTATTCATCAAGGTGACAATAGTAAGCTTACAGTATGAAACCACAACGCTAACTATCTTAGGTAAAGGGTTAAAAATGAATTCAAATTTGTAACAAAATTTATAGACCTCATCATTATTTAGCATCAATCAGGTGTATAACGCGAGCCTGAGCATAAAAAATAATTAAAAAGCTATTCAAGAAACATTCTCCTAAACCTATGTGTAGATTTGCAGCACTAAAAACCTATTCAAAGTTCAAAGAAACGTTCAAATCCGAACGCTTCGTAATAGCTTGTCAAACAATAAACCCGGCCTTGCTTACGATCTCATTTCTAAAAACCTTACACATGTTAACTTTACTCCCACTTTGGCTAGACCTCCCTCTCCCGTTTCACTTGTTACCATGCAAAAGACTTTCCTAAAGAGATGGAAACGTGTCGAGGTGTTTAAAGAGATTGTCGGGGGGCAAAGTTGAATGGTCGTCGAGCTTGTATTCCGTCAACATGAGACGCAGAACAGCGATGAGCAATATTTGTTGAGGTGCGCTCTTTATTCAAATTGGAGTAGAGTAGACGGGCGGGTTTTAGAGCATAGATAGCGTGAATGAATAAAAAAAACCAGTATTTTTAACCGACTTAAAAAATAATTTAGGTCTCAAGTTGATGTGTATTTATGTAATACATATTGTTGAAAATGCGTAATATTCATATTCATGTTAGTCTTTGTAGGTATGTAAACATATGTACCAAATTTAATGTCTAGTATGTATGCAATATTGTCAAAAATGCGTAATATTCATATATGTTAGTCCATATGAGTATTTGAACAAATATACCATATTCCACGAATGTATGTGTGTTTGTATGATATATGTTTGTCCACGTAAGGTATTTCTCGGAAACGACAACTCCGATTGCAATATTTTAATGTAATAGTTTCAGTTTCTTTCAACTTAGGGAATAGTTTAAACTTTATCAAATCGGTTCTGTAGTTTCAGAGATATAGACTATTAACACTCCAGTATGGCTTTCTTCTTAACTTTTTTTTTTATATAAATGATAGTTGCTGTTTGTCTGTAAATGACCTCTACAGCGTCACCGGACCGGTTGGGGTGGGCGCAAAAGCGCTCCGCCGCAATGCGTGACGCAGAAGACGCACGCCAAAGTTAAGTTTTGGCCACTTGCTCAAGGGCAACCAAGGGTGTACGAACCTCTACTTGGACAGTTGCCTTTGATTACGGGGAGTATCGAACTAAACACCCCTGGATCTCTACTGTTAGATAGTGATCGAGGGGGCCTTGATGAATGACCACCGGTTCGGAATACACCTTCGAGAAGAATCGACAAGAAACTCGAAGGCGAATAAAATCGACATTAATTACGGAACCTTCGACCTCACCGGCGAGGTCGGTGTCTGTGTCTAATTGTGTTGAAAGATGGTGAAGACGGATTGGACGAATCTATCGCTGCCTGCACTGCGGCAGAGATTTCATTGTCTGGATCGCTCAAGATGTCTTAGGCGTAAGGATGTGTTAGGGCGTCTACGGAGGGACCGTGCGTCTGTTGTCGCGTCTGTCGATGGGGTGCCGCGTCAAAGTAGAGGCGAGAGGCATTTTTCATGTATTGAACATTATTCTTAGCGAACGGAATTAAGTACTTAAGTACTTCATTTTCTGAGGCCTACTTACTTATTTACTTAAGTAGATTTGGGCGTCACACATACCTAAAAAAAAAATTTTTTTAGTTTTATACAATTAAAAGTCAGTGTTATTTGTTTTTTTTTAGTTGTTTATCATACATGTGAAAAAGATTCATTTCGTACTGGATTCTAAGAAAAGCTAATAAGAATTACACTATTATGCTAATATTATACATGCGAACTTGCGAAAGTGTGTTCCTTGTTGGTTTGCTTCTCTTTCACACAGCGACTACTATTTTTTGCATAGGTATACTTCAAGGACCAGAGAGTGACCAACATAATCAACGTCATCTTCATCCACGCGGGTGAAACTGTGGGCATAGCCAGTTGTTTATACGAGTATATTCTTTTTTGTCTTTCTGTATTATTATTTTTGGAGTATTAATTTTATTATAAATTGCCTCCATAAAAATTCAGTGCCTCGTCAAATTACTGTAGACAATACGTTTATAATATGCGTGATGCGCCAATTGTTTAAGCTCTGCTTCAACGTTTCACACGCCCGTCTGCCCTCCCAAAGCTCGCCGCACGCTGCTTGTGTGAAAAGCCAACATTTCCAGCAACATAACGGCACGGGCCAGCAGACGGGCGACTCGGTAAATTTGCCGATACGCAATTCGCCCTGAACAAATAACATTTAATTTTAGTACGCGAGGTGAAATCTTTGGGTGCGCCGGGATGTCGTGTGCTGGATTTCGATTTATTAAAGAAAATTGAATTTTGCATTTTCGAAAGCATTATGAAGTCTTCTTATTCTTTTGTGTCGATGTTTTGCACTGGCATGGGCTATTCTAGAATTTAAGCATCGGGGTATTAGGATTAGCCATCTATCTTATAACTCGCAGACTTTTACAGAATCATAGGGACCGATTTATTGAAACGATACTAGGGAGACTCCTGCATACACCCATGCAAACACACTCTCACACATACACATACTTATTATAAAATCGTACATGATCCATGTATGAAAACCATACCTTCCATACCTTCTTCCGCCATTTGGCCAAATAACGATGTTCGACCAACCAATCCCGTGGAAATGGTCCACCACTTGGTGGACCATTTCCACGGGAGTGACCCTTGACGATCGACTCCTGTTCCACAAACACGTTAAAACCGTTCGCGACAGGGCGGCATTCTTCAAAGGTCTTCTATTCCATCTCATAGGCAACCGGAGTAAAATGTCCCTTAGAAATAAGGTGACACTTTACAAAGCCTGTATCCACCCTGTCATGACTTACGCATCGGTAGCGTTCGCGCACGTCTCCCCTTCAACTTTGAAACCGCTCCAGATTATACAGAATAAATTCCTGCGAAATGCAATAGGTGCCCCGTGGTATCAGAGGAACGCCGACCTGCACCGCGATATCGAGCTTCCTTCGATCCGTCAATTCATGAAAGATGCCTTCGCCCCATCACCCCGATCCCCTTGTAGTCGAAGCCGCGAATTACATGACAGACACGACAGCCCTCCGTAGACGCCCTCACGATGTCTTGGACGATCCGGACGAAGCCATCGCAGTCAAAGTACTGGCTGTGGCGGCCTCGCCCAATCCATTATCCTCTGGTAACCCACCAGGAGGAATCGACACACTTAGACACAGACACCAACCTCACCGGCGAGGTCGAAAATCCCGTATTTCATAATCAGTTATTATTCGCCTTCGAGTTTCTAGCCGATTCTTCTCGAAGGTGTTTTACGAATCGGCGGTCAGTTATATAAATCAATCAAACGGTGCCTAGACATTTTATCAGGGACCCCTCGATCACTACTAATACTAGCAATCGAGGGGTGTTTATTTAGATGTTCCCGTAAACGAGACGACCGTCCAAGCCAAGGTTCGTACCCCCTGGGTGCCCTTGTGCCGGTCGTCAAAATTTTAACGTCATGCATTGCGGTGGATCGCTTTAGCGAGGTGAAGCTGTAGAGGCCGGTAAAGGTCAACAGCGATATTCTTAAAAAAAACCTTCTTCCTCTGTTGAAAAAATAAGGTGATATGTGTTGTTCGTAACATATTCGAGGCTGAAGATTGCAAGCGCCTAGTGCAATTAGTCTTTGCTTTGCGAGTACCAGGCGAGCAGAAACTAGTAAGAGGTTGAATGGATTTAAGTAAAATAAGTAAATTGATGAAATCACATCACACTATATCGAAATGTTATATCTCTAACACTTCTAGGACCTACACGGAAACAATTTTTAGAACTCGATTTATCATTGTTATTATGTCGAACCTCTTACCCCCCATTTCTATAAAAAATAAACAAGTCGTTTTTCCAACGTCTCGTTACTTTTTGACGTTTTTTTTTAATGGCGTTTATGTCAAAAGCCAACGGACAGTAATCGAAAACGGTTTGTTTTAAGATATAGCTTTCTGCTCACTTCGAACTTAGAAAACTTTTTTAATAACTCAATTTATTACATAAGCCGAATGCTAGGCCGTGACCTAAGAATAGTAATTATCCTTTCCGTGGGATAGTCACTCGTCGAAACCTACCTAGTTTTCCATCTACCGTAGTAGATGCAAAAACATCCATACCTGCAACAAAAAATAGCATAATTTACAATGTATCATTAATAGACAACTTGAAAGGTGGATCGGCAAAATATAATTACAAGGAAAAGATACCAGAGTAATTGTAATGCATGACGCAACCGAATTGCATTGCTATGAATGCATCAAATGCACCGAAACTAAATCATCGATTCATTGTGTATCTTTTTTTTGGACCATGTTTAAACTTTTAGTAATGTTCAATACTAGTAATTATTAATATCTAAAATTACTTTTTAGATACTTTTCCAACGCAGGTTGTGCTAATTTTCATCGCTCCAAGCTTTGGAAGGCTTGCTAAGTTTTCGGTCCCGGCTACTATTGATAAATCGCAATCGTTTTTAGACATATCAGAGGCCCTCGGGCTCCTTGCCAAACTTTGCTAGCTTGCTGTATGAGATCATACGACAAGCTAGCAAGTCTAAAAACTCTAAATCGCCTATATAATGTATACAATTAAATTATATCTCTATAAGGTTCTATTTTGTCAGTTTTTAAAGGGGACCACTACCACCAGGGTTCTGCAAGTAACGATCCCATATCATTACATCGACACCTTTCATATTCGAACATTACCGACGATCAAATGCAAATCGATTCCGAATTGATTTTAATATCGATTCATTGGAAAATGGGTCTGGCAAGCCGTTAAGTTGATTGCAAATTTATAAATAAAACGACAAGTTGCATTTGAAATACCTAATGCAATTTATTGCAATAGGTATGTACTTGTAGATGAAATAGCATTTTCTTAAATTAAAATCGTTTAAATTTGTTTCAGTGTGAATAACTTCAACTAAACTAGAGCCTTCCTTTACAAAATTCTTAGTTAGTTGGAAAGTGGTGGTCAAACGAAAACTTATTGACAAAACAATATGTAAACTTATGCATAATCCACTTTAACAATCTAATAAGACATTCAAATAAGAACGACAAGAGGACATAAAAATATATATTTTACTAGCTGCACCCCGCAGTATGATGGATGATGATGATTATGATGAAAAGTATAATACTTACCATCTTGAAAATGGTATCTTGTAAATCACTTTGACACAAGTCACTTTGACACCTGTCACTTCACCCAACATTCATTCAGACTGCACTCCGCGGTAATGATGATGATGTTTTTTGTTTGTTTGTCGTATGAGGTAGTGCTGACCTCTGTGTCAGAGTTTGTCAGGCCACCCTAGGGCCTCTACCTTGGCTTGACGACTGCTATTAATCAATAAAAGCCGGGACCGACAGCTTAACGTGCCCTCCGAATCACGGAGCAATGGAAAACCGCATTTAATTTAGAAAAGTTATTTGTGCGGAGCCTGAAACCGAACCCGGTATCGTTGGATTCTAAGTTGCACTATGATGATGGTGTAAAGTATCTCCCTGTGTTATTCCAGGACCTTAAGTATCTACATACCAAATATCATCAAAGTATCCAATACATACATTCACTCACAAAGTTTCGCATTTATAATATTGATGCTTCTTTTGATAAATTATCTTCATCATGCGCAACTTAAGTAAATCTGTTTTTTTTCCGCAAATACGAGCAGCCACGTAAATCAAAGGGGGTATTATCGAAATATCATACATTCTTATTTTACATTTCTATTATAATGTCGATCAGAGAAACAAAATATTTCTGCTTGAACTTAAATATTACTTTTATTACCGAACCTTACAGCCAATGACAAGATAAGCCGAGGTTTTATAGCGAACATTCGAATAAAATCCGTCGCGTCTTGTGTAAACTTGCTCTAATTCTGATTATGAGCGTCGCTGAGATAAATTAAGTTTTATCGGTTTTATATAGTTTGGTGAACGCATGTCACACAGAATGCGAACATTCAATGCTCGCTATTGCCATCGAGTGAAGAGACCAGACAAAACGAGGACGAAATTTAACAAATATTATACATTTTTCTGCGTAATACTTCTTAGCAGGTCATGAATTTGAAAATTATTTGTCCTGTCGCATCGCGGTTGGTTGTTGGAACCAAAATTCCATATTTAATTATTTTTCCATTTGTAAAACGTACATTTTCATATTACATACAAATATATTGATACACACCGGATGCATTTTCGGTTGTAGTTTCGCTTCCAACGCAACAGTAAACTTATCTGGCTGGCCAAAAGTTTGTCATCGTCATCATAATCAGCTGGTATCAGTCCACTGGATATAGAATAAAATAGGCTTTGGATCTCCCGAATTAAGCCACTGGGCCATCTTCGGCTCTTGTTTTCCAACTGCTGCCAGTCATTTTGCGCAAACCATACTCTACTTAGTCGGAGGAATACGTTTGCCAAGTCACGATCTCCACTCATTATCACATCTATCCCGACGGTTTGGTCCTTCAGCTTATTTACTTATTTATAATTTTCTAGGGACTCGCCCCGGCTTCGCACGGGTAGCGCTCACAACGCGGCATTTTTCATACTGTTAGCATTTTATACCTGTCGTAACTACTAAAAAAACGCCGGTAAGCGTGATTCCAAATCTTTTACAGCAACGATCTTGGTGCTTTTTGACCTCTGACAGCTGCATTATTACTTTCGTACTTAACAGACTTGTTATTATTTCATTCCACGGTTTCCAACACGGTTCCCTTGTAGCGAGTATAATCTTCATTTTTGAAAACTTTTGATACCTTAGGTTACATTATTGCAATTTTCGTAGGGATCACTAATATAAAAAAACTGCCCTTATTACTCGCTGATAACGTCTTCTTCATCTTTTAAGTAAGTGAAATAATTTTTAAAATCGGTTATCTAATCGGTTCTCTTTGAGTTTATCCAATACAAATAAACATTCATAAATACCAAAAATCAAATCCTTCCTCTAAATATTATATTTATTATATATTTAATATTCACTTTCGGTTGCGCTACGGTGTAATAGGTACTCACTTATAAAACCACGCGGTAACAAGCTCAACTTTTACGACAGTCTAATGCAATGCCTTCCTCGTTTTATTTTAGGCCTCCTAGGTGGTCTATATAAGTTTATAAGTAGCCTCGTAAAATTAACTTTTAATCACTTGGCACTCGGAGGTTTAGTGCCGCATTGATTGCATCTATATAATGTTGGCACTTGTGTTGTAAATTAAATGTGTGTAGGTATTTTGTAGGTGTTAGATATTACGGCAGTAGCAGTAATTTAGTTTAGTGTCCGTATGAAAAGAAATGCTCTGAGGATGAATGTGCTTGTAGACAGCGAAATAAACATATGATGTTTTCCTAAATCTATCTAACCTTATAATACAGCAGTAACAAAAATTATGTACAAAGAATATACTCGTAATTAAAAATAATGGTCTAGGGGACTTAAAATAAACAAGAACATACCTTTTTTTAAATCGTGTCTGTTCTGTTTGTTTGTTGTTCGCTCATAACGATAAAAATACTGGACCGATTGCGATGTGGCTTACAAGACGAGTTATCAATAAAAAAACTATTTGACGGCTGAACGAAATTCGGTATTTTGTACTTTATAGATACTTTGTGTCCTGGAATAACACAATGGTAACTTTAACCCACAGAAATTACTACACTAGCGAGCCCATCTAGAAATTAATAAATCTCAGCAATTTACAGCTTTTTATGTTGTCACTTTTCGTTTAATAATTGGATAAATTATTTGCAAACAGTGAAAGGAACTTCAATAAGGAACAAAGCTTTCGTAAGTTTGACAAAATTTAAAATGATAAAACGCCCTCCGTCCACTTAGATCCACAGTTCGGCTCACGGTTATGATTATGACACATTTTAGTGTCGAACTTTTAGACACTTTTTTTATCGCTGTCTAGGCAATCGTTTGACCACGAGCTTACCTGATGGAAAGCGATGATGTGGTCGAAGGTGTAGCACGCTTGCCTAGTAGATTTCTATTCACTCTTGACTTGAATACACCAGGGTTATATTTTACCGGAAACACTGACGAGGGCAGGGCATTCCACTCCTCAGAAGTTCTTATAATCAATGAAGAAGCGTAACGCTTCGTTCGTGTGCGAGGTATTTCAACCATAAAAGGATGGCGCTTTGCCGATCGTCTAGTTGTATGGTAATGGAAAGGTGATGGGGGAATCAGATTATGCAGTTCTTGTGCACTTAGGAACGTGCGTATCGGCTATCTTCCTGTAGAAGAGCGTTCGATTCTCTTAAATCTAGATTGACTATTTCGACCATAGATCTAATCAAAAGTGGGAGGATTAGGTACCAGCTCCTCGGGTGTAGACCGCATATTTTTATATTAGTTGCAACGCACACAATTTGCCTTCTTTGCCCACAGTCACTGTCCAAGTGGCGTAGTGTAGCACGTATTAACAGTAACTCTCATTCGCGTTATAATCTATGAATGTCCCTCTATCTTTGTTGCTTATTCAAAAGAACCACGACGATGGGAAAGTAGCTGTGTGAGTGTGTCTAAGCTAGCCTTTGTTTACGTGATTTTAGAGTGTGCCGTATCACCCCTGCCCTCCCTTTGTCTTGATCAATGAATTACATATATTTTTTAATCTGGCCCTTTTGTTATCAAAATATACCTTACTGTTACTTTAGCTCAATTCAATATTCTACCGTTTTCGGTGTTCAAAATGTATCCACGGAGTCGCATCTTATACTAAATTATATCTGGTTTAAACCAAAAAAGAACATTATATTTTTGCAACATTCAAGTATATATAGGCTTAATAAAACAACTAAAGAATTCAAATTCGCCAATGTCACATTATGCAGCCTATACTAATCTGGCAAAAAAGTCACACCACACCTACATTTAACGCACGATGACAATACATTTCTCCAACCGCAACGCCATTTATCAACCACTCAAACATCATCGGCATCATTAATAAGTATTTACGGACCATCTGTCCTTAAGTGACATTTTTAGTTTAAACAATACTTGTGCAAACAATAGTACAAACATATTCGTTCAGACCAAAATAGTTCTTGAAACTTATACCTTAAGACAAAATAATAAGAATTTGTGTACACCTTGTGTGGCAAATTCTAAGCCGGGAGCTACAGATTGATAAATGATATGATTTGACACGCATAGACAGAGAGTTTGGGAATTCTGCTGATTAAATTTATAACAAGATTAGAGGTTACGCTTCCATTGCAGAATATTTTTGTGGTTATGCTAAATGATGTTCCACTAAGAATAAAAGTAGCCAGATTCTGGTACACTTATAACACGGTGAACGCTAAATCAAGTGCTAGTAACTTTCGTATTGTCATTTTTGATAACTAATATTCAATTTCATTCATGAAATATTCAGGGTATAACTAGAAAAACTAAAGAATGATCCATGACCTACTTAAATTTCCTTTCCAATAAAAATATGTTCACACGCTCGTACTAGGATTCGGATTCCCTATGTCGGTTGCGGGTGGCATGGTCACACATCCCAAACATCCAAGACCCGAGAACAAACATTTATGTTCATCACACAAATGTTTGTCTCGGCCAAGATTCTAGCCTAGGACAGTACGCTACAGTGACGTCAAAAACAGCTCTGAGCTACCACCTGTTCTACAGTGACGTCAGTAACAGGAAAAAGGAACCGAGAGCACTAAAATCCATCAATACTCTGACAGTTAACCAAATATTATTTATAATCATAATAACTAGCTGCGCCCCGCGGTTTCACCCGCGTGGACTATGATGATGGATGCTGATGCTAATTAAAAGTAGCCAATGTGTTAATCCAGGATATAAGTTATCCTGGTACCAAATTTCATCCAAATCCAATCAGCCGTTTGAGCGTGAAGGATTAACAAACATACACAGACACACTTCTAAAGATAGATGGCGCCAATCGGTTTTTATGCGTTTTATGACGTTTTGTATGGGCTGTCAGTTCTATAATATTAAAGTGATTTTATAACAATATGCAAACATCTAGTTTACGTCACACACGTTCAAAGTTTTACAACAGTTAACTCATAAAAATGACGCAAGTAATAACTAAGCAAGCGCTTCGAAAACAATAAAACACACCTAATACGCGATTTGACACCTACAAATCGACACAGAGACACATATCTGACGAATTGATATAGACGTAGGAAGTGTCAAGTTTGACTCATCAACGCTGCAAGTTTTTATTAGTGACAGTAAGAGCAAAGTCCAAGCACAGTACATAATATATAGCAATATTTGTACTGTGGTTTAAGTTACAATAAATTTACTAAGCTGCATTTTCTATTCTATACTTATAATAAAGCAGAAAGAAGCAAAATGTCTGTACAAAGATGATTATTTTTACCCGACTGCGGAGGGTTATGGTTTTGGGTTGTTTGTATGTTTGTACGTTTCTTTGGCATGTCCCTCAGCCTAAATGGCTTAACGGATTTTTATAAATGGGGTATTGGACGATATAAAGATAACTGAGGGTCCGAAACCCTATACTAAACGCAGTTCTGCCTCTACTTGTTCTGTCGATGATAGCATCGAACGTTTCTGTAGAACTTAGTGTCTATAATGAATAACGGGAGACATATCAATGTCCTACGAGTGTTCTGCTTTGGGTGTCAGTTCCTACACTTGCCTACCTATCCGGCCAACTAGACAATATCATAATTCGACAATATAATAATATAATAATAATTACTCAAACCCTCTCGAAGAAACCCGACGTCTTGCACCAGCTCCAATATGTTCCTCGATGGGCACTCAATAGTCAATTATACTGAATTTGATTTCGCGGGGCACCGCACTGCCCTCCGAACCGCGCACAATTGCATATAAAGGACATGCCATTAATTTACAATAAAATATGCCTATTTCACCAGAATTTCACGAATTTTATCGGATTTTCAATATAAACCATAAACCGGCCCGAACGCACAAGTGAGGTTATCTCGACCAAACGCGGTCAGCGAACAGTGGCATACACTTCGCGTGACGTCTGTCTTTTACTTTTTATAATGACCCGCACCATTGACGTTTTTAGCCAGTTTCCGATTGAAACAGTTATCATTGGATTCGTTTTAGTCATGAACGTGTATATGTCAAGAAAACTAATATGGCGGCTTACAGCTATTACAGGGTCGGACTGGCCATATAGTTGACGTGGCGTTTGCCAGCCGGGCCCTAGCCTGCACGGGCCCCCCACGGGCCCGGCTTGCGGGGATTGCCGCAAGCCAGGCGGTAGGTACGGTAAGGGGCCCGCGCAGGCTAGGGCCCGCCGGTTTTTTTTTCATTATACTCAAGATGGAAAAAGCTCAAAATTTTCGCGCTTGCTACGCTCGCGCCTTCATTATATTTCTAACTTTCTTATGACGGAATACGGCGGATTTATTGAGCACTCAGAAGATCTCTTATTTTTCCTAGAAGTAGCTTTAAATTATCGCGCTCGCTACTCTTCCGCCTTGTTGTTATTAATATTGAGTACTTATATATTGCTACTCAAGAGATCCAAAATAATTATTCTACTTCTTTCGTATACACGGCTTTAATAAATTAGTAGTTCGATATTTTTGCGCCATCTTTTGGTGCCTTTGTAATATTATATATTTTTGCACGCTGAGGAACTCCATTAATGTCTAGTTTTTACCACTGACCTGCATTATGATAGTATAAGGCAGCAGTGTTTTTTTTTCTAAAATTTTCGCGCTTGTTCCGTTGGCCTTCAATAAAAGGTATTAAATTGTTTTCTCACTCTCATAATGTACCAGAAACAGCTCAAAACTTTCGCGCTCACTACGCTCGCGCTTTTTTGGTATTGTTAATGTTTTTCCATTCACCGATAAACGATCATAAACATTTATTATTTTGTCCCAATATTGCCTTTTGTCTGTATTTTCTACAATGTTCGCGCTTTTTACGCTGGCCTTATATTTGTCCACTGCTGAACGTAGGCCTCTCCTAATGCACGCCACTGAGCTCGGTGTATTCGACGGCTGAACGAATTTTGATGAAATGTAATATTGTACTGTATAGGTTATTTTAGTCCTGGAATAACAAATAGGTTTTGTTATAACCCAGAGAAATGACCACATTGGCAAATCCGTGGGCACAGCTAGTACTTATAATAAAGCAGTTAGTAGCAGAAAGTATACGTACATTAAAATTGGTCTAGGGGACTTAAAATAAGTTACTAAACAAAAATCGCGCAGCATCCCGCAGGCGCAGCTAGTCTTGAGTAAAAAAGGCAGTTCTATATCATTTCCAAGTCCTTACTAATAAAACTAGTACGAGTACCTTACATTCTAACGACCCCACATTTATATATCATCGTTAAACGCGCAGGTTTTATACTGCACTCTATGTTTAGCGAGGCAACGCTATATGGCACTCTAGTGAGCTTTTATTGTTTCTGTGCTCGTAAAACTAGATTTTGCAGGCGCAGAAATTGTTTCGTTAATATTTTCAATAAATGGTAGAGGTTTATGTTACTACGGGATTGCGTGACCTGTACAAATGTAATGTGGTAGAGTATAGTAGAGTCGTTTCAGATTTTAAAGGTAGGATAGTTTAAAATATATCTAAAGTGATGTCTGTATCCGCGTGTAGAGTATCTTGGTGCTCTCTTTTCTAGTGAGCGTTTTTCCGAAGCACTGATAAAGTCCGAAGGGTATTTCCTTTTCCTGTGCGGGATTGAACTTTGAGCCGGCATGTGAAAAGGAAATTTACTCAAAAATATACTTAGTTTACCAATTTTTTTGTTTTTTCTATTTATAATACTTTATGTTTTTCTTCTTGTTCATGAGATATTAAGTTTTGACTTAAGGCCGGGTGTCAGTGAATTTTATGTCCTTCGCATCCGTGATAAAGTAGAGCGGGAAAGATGATACGTCTCGGGAGTAAAATTTAAGGTTTTTATTTATTTGTAGGACAACTAAAGCTTTGAATTAAAAAGTGTCTAGCTATTTTCTCAATCATAATAAACTCTTTTTCCTGGTATATCTTTATTTTTCTTTTTTTTCGTCACTAATGACGGTGTCTCTTTCCAATCAATATTCTAAGCATAAAGTAGTGTTACCTTTGATTTTATTTTCTATCGAGTGAATTCGTACTATTTATGTTTCTGTGCTCACAAAGTACGAGATAATATGTCAAATTATGTTGTAATACCAACTTAATAGTTCTGAGTTAATTATAAAACAGACGTTCAAAAATGATCGAAAATTGCTAAAAGTGCTAGAACAGGGCCTTAAGTGAAATTATTTTGTCTCGTTACAATGAAATACTTTGGTTTTGATATTTATTAAGAGATGAAAAAAAACTGTATAAGCTATAAAAGAAGTTTTTTTTTAAATTTAACATGCAATCCAGCAAGGAGTATAAAATAGACAATGTTTTGCAGAAAAATATTTTAAAAATATACAAAAATCCGACTGTGTGCGTGTCTATTGAATACAATTTTAAACAGAGCGATGGTGGCCAAGGGTTCTATAGTGCAATTTAGAATCCAACGATACCGGGTTCAAAACCTAGGCTCCGTACCAATGACTTTTCTGAGTTATGTGCGGTTTTCCATCGCTCTGTGCTTCGGAGGGCACGTTAAGCTGTCGTTCCCGGCTGTGATTGATTAATAGCAGTCGTTAAGCCATGTCAGAGGCCCTCGGGCGGCTTGACAAACTCTGACACCAGAGGCTAGCACTACCTCATACGACAAACAAACAATTTTAAACAACTTACGTGCTTTGTAGAGTTTTTGATTTTCAGCCACGATAACGAACGGACGCAATGAACGTAAATTAATAATTGCAACATTGGGCTATAGTACTTACATAACTTGAATAATCCTCTTTTTTTAAAGATTATTGATATACTAATAACTACTTTAAAATTGCTATTGTTTCGGTCAAAGAATTATATATTTTTGGTATGGTATTTTAAACCCTTCATATTGATACCTCACTTGATAGGTTTTAGTCATTTTTGTAAGCTGTAAGCCGCCATATTAGTTTTCTTTACACTTCACTAGCACTTTAGTGATTAAGACGAATCCAATGATACCCCATTTATCAAAATCCATCAAGCCATTTAGGCTGTACCTATGTAGGTCGCGCCTAAGAGATGTACAAACAAACAAACAATCATATATATATATATATATCAACCCAAACACATAACTCTCCGGGTCGGGTACAATATTTTTTATCTCTAAAATAATTCTGACATTGAACTACCCAATAATTTAAATTGACTTATTTTGTCATTGTTTTTTCTTAAATTTTAAACTTAAATAATCTAAAGAAAAGCCCACACTTTGACAAGGTTTACATAAGCTCTTATCTTACCTCAAGTCGTAAACAATATCTCCAGCGTTTATAATGGCTCGTTTACACAGTGTTTTGCCATAAAATTTGCAATAAAATTCATACCGCCGAGAATTCACATATAAGTGAAAATGGGAGGCGATATGGTTCTCGTTGATGTCAAATTAGTTGTTTATAAGTTTATCAACACAATGAATAACATTCCTAAGGTAAAATGTAAAAGTAGTTAATTTTGACGATATGGCACTGTAATACATTTTTAAATGGACTTTATTCATCTTCACGTGTATAATATTAATGAAACTCACGTGAACAATATAGAAAAAGAGTCCCACAGCTTGGCTGGATATAATTTGGGAAACTTTTTTAATCTACTCGTCGCCAATACAGTAAAGTCTCAAGAAGTAGACACAATACGACTAGTCCACCAATTTAATGTCACCTAGTCGGCTATGGAAAGGGCTATGCTCAGAGTTTATCCGAAAGGACATATCCAGAATGAGGTGAACCGACCGATAGCTAAAGTTATCCACATAGCCCTAAAGATAAGTAAGTGTTGACTGGTCATATTTATCGATTGACCTTTGGGGTAGCGCTCTGCAAAATGACTGGCAGCTACAGTTGGAAAAGAACAGAAAATTGGGTTCAGTGACGTGCTTTGTGAGAGGTCTATGTCCAGCAGTACACTGAAATGCCGCCGGGCTGATAATGATGATATTATAATTAAAGTATGTAAGCTTGAAATCTTGTGCCAGATATCTAAACTTAATATTTATATAAACTTTGCACGCGTATTGAGCCCCCTGACAATACAACGTTATGATAATTAAAAACTTATAAACGTTAAAACGAATAAAATTATCGATTTTTTAAAACTGATTAACATTAAACTCAATTATAACTTGATTTATTTTTACCGATATATCACTGATAGGAATTAAAATCAATAATTTTATAACTTTCATATCGATTACCATTAAAAATCATTAAGATATCGCCTGATTATAATTACACTAATTTCAGAATCGACAAAATTCGACGAACATCGAAATTAAACGAGAAACTGACATTATCTTCATTAAAATGTATTTTCGATACCCATTTATTATTTGAAAACAGTTAGTTAAGACATTCTAAATTGTTGAAACTTTCCTTTAGGGCCCGTACACACAATCGATAAGTATAGGAATTATGTCTCGTAATCTCTTGTCGGTCAAAAACGACAGCTCTGGCGGAAGAAAAGTGTCAGTAATTATCAGGACTTTTCAATTGCTGAGAGTAGTTGTTTGACTTTCATTCGAGTTATGTCGATGATTGATCTCTTATTCAGTGTATTATTCTCTTCTCTTATTTATCTTAAATGTTAAATGGTATCTAAGGACTATAAGCGAAGTAATAGTAGTTTATGAAACGGTTGCATAACAAGGGCTATTAAAACACGTAGAGTAAGTTTAAAAAACTAGCCGTATGCAAGTTTTTTAGTAGTATCACTCGAGTGTTTTAATAACTAGTGTGCCGTTTCATACACCACTGTATCTACACCCATGCAATAGAAACTTACTTTTAATAAAAAAAAAAGTAAAATTGCTGGTAAAAGGTCGTCATGTTCGTTGCTGTTTTCGTGATATCAAGTGAGTCAAATTCTCCTCACTAACACTGCTGTCGGACATTCACAATCAGGATAAAACTTTTGACTAACGTAAACACATTAAATTGGTTAGGTAAATGTAAAGTAAATTATGGCACCAAAATCCAGTCCACAGCGAATTCGCGCGCTTATTGTCTAGCACACGCCGCCATATATAATAAATGGTCAAAACTCTCGTTGGTCGGGGCCAAACCGGTGCTTTATTGGAAAAATATACATATTATAACATTGTTATAATGTTTTATTTTTTTCTTGTGTGATGTGATGAACATTATTATAATATTTTAGACGCCTCTAAAGAAAGCCCCGTGTTAAATTATTGATAAAATAAACTCTTGTTTTTACTTTCGTGCACATGATTCATTTTTGTAATAATTATTAAATGGAAAAAAACTACGGTCTTTTATATCTTAGTTTTATCGAAATCTCTGAAACCGAAGACATCATAATCGCCTAACCGAAAGTGTGCGGCCGCCTTTATATATTTGAACGCAATGAATCAATTCAAATGTTTATTTTAATGAGAAGGGGCAATTATACAAAGTAATCGTAAATCGAGCGGTTGATTTAGAACTTGAATATCATTTCGGAGAGAAACGTGCATTACTTTTAGTAGGCGAGGAGCTGGCGGTTTGATTTGTTTATGATGCATCTTTGGTTTTCATCAGCCGAGGTGCAGGTAAGCGAAAGTTCTTTGCAATCAAAAAATAATTTTCGAACTTAAAACTACAAATAAAAAAACGTGCTTTGCTATCGTTGGATTCTAACTTGCACTAGTATTGCGCTCGACTACCAACGCTCTGTTCGGTACACGGCGGTGAGTTATGTGTGGATTAATATCGCTAATTCGCTACGTGCTTCGGGGGCACGTTAAGCTATTGGTCCAGGCTATAATTAAATACTAGCAGTCATTGAGCCATGTGAGAGGCCTTCGGGCGGCCTGACAAACCTTGACACTATAGACCAACACCAACTTAATACGACAAGCAAGCAAGCACTTGAAAAAACCTATTGAAACAGTCTAGTAATGTTTCTGATAAGGCTAGGAATGAAAATGACGGAAATTTGATTGAATTGTATGTCGACCAGTCGATATAGTCGATCATAGATCGTATGGTAGAGAAAGGTTTTGAAAAAATGCGTTGGCTCTTAGACTACAAACAGCCATGTGGGCAGAAGAGATAAGATTAGTATAGACAGCGTAATGTTAATACAATTCCTAATACGTATTCAGATCAAGAGATGCTAAAATATCTTGTTGTTTAAAATAGTAGGAAATTTTATCGATACTGTCTTGTATGATATTCCACTGTCTTGTATGTGTGTAATGTGGTGTGTACTAAACCACTTTTATTTCTCCTTAACTAAAGGAAATGTTGTGTAAGCAAATCTTCAATACCTATAAAACAGTACCGTGACATACCTACTGAATGACTGACAGACAACGCACAGTCTAAACCGGTGAATCTAGAGGTTTCAAATTTGGAAAAAATATTCCTTAGGTATCCTTAAGGAGAAACAAGGAAGATTTTTTGAAATTCTATCCTAAAAAGAAATGAGAAGAAGGAAGAAGAAGGGGGTAGAAGGGAGTGGTAAAACTGGTGCGTGGGCAAAGCCGCGGCTAGTAGTACGAAATTAAATAATGAAAATTTACTTGTTAGTTCCAAAAAAATGGTAGTAGTACGTTTGTGATACTTACGTATTTTTTTATTTAATGAAGGGTTGAGAAGAGTATCCTCGCCTGGTGGTAAGCATCTGCTCATAACAATTGCAGTACCTTCTAGAATTACAATTGCAAAATCTTACGTGGCTCTGCACTGCGCTCGTCACCATGACACATTGTTGGTATGTTTGTTGTTTTTGTGTATATGATTATCATTATTACAAATAGTAAATATATAGAATATAGCGTCTTTGTTACATTGTTTATGGTGGAGGCTGATGTTTAGCAGTGGACTTTTACCAGCTGATGATGCCAAAAGTCAATATAACAGAAATATACAACAACAACAACACACAAATAATATAATATAGCACAAGTAAATACTTAATATCTCATTTACAAGGAGACAACATAATCATAATACTATGTATAAATAGAAAAAAAAACAATAAAATTAGGTAAATTAAGTATACTTGAGTTTAAAAAGGAAACTTCCCTTTTTATGTGCCGTCAGAATTAAACCTCACACGGGAAAAGAAAATATTCCTTCCCTTCTACTACCAGTACTTCGGATACATACACCCGTTAGAGAAGAGAGCACAAGAAAGTCTACGGGTAGTTTTTCAAATGTTAGAAATTATAATTATACACACTTAAATGACAAATTTATTAACCCCTTAACCATTTTAGAGGAAGGGGGGAAGATGTTATGTGTTGTAAACGTATCTCATCACATACGTTACAACGAGTGTTATTCACAATTTCACCATATGAGTTGATACATAAAAAAATATGACCAACTTCCTAACAAGAAAGAGAATAAAATAATACCTCGATATAGCCTCTAAACAAGACTGAACTGTTTTGAAACTGTCAAAATATCACACAATTAGTTAACCACCTTATCTTAATGTAAGTTCTTTATGGATCATAAAACTTAATGAGACACAGTCGAAAAAAATGAAAGCCACCCACTGCACAGGTGCTTCAACATATTATTTTCTAGAAATATATTTAGTGAAGCCCATAATAAGGTTTCAGATCTGATATCGTGATACAATAAATGATCTTGGAATCATAAAATTATATCACCCAACATAAAAGTACCAGCCTCTTATATTTCAAAATATACAATTGATAGAAATGTTATATACTAAATAGCGGTGTTTTTTAACGAATTCAAAATGTAGGCATAATTTCCTTACTGTTTACTTTTCGTGTATGTTAACTCATATCTCTGGAATTTCTAACCCTATTTGGCTGAGTCTTATTTTATTTGAGAATGTAGAGCTCTTGGCAAATATTTTTTATTTTGACTAAAATCAGTTCAGTACTTCTTTTTGTTATTCTATTGGAACGACGATTGTTTTTTTTTAACGAATTATTTGCATTCATAAATTATTTAGTTTAGATATACATATTTATTTATCTGTTGTATAGTTTTACGGGGTGATGAACTGTAAAATCTCTGGTTGTAAATAAAAACTTATCAAATTGAATTCAATACATTCAATTATACATGTTATAAATCACCATTTATCACCATTTTATAAAAATAACAAAATCCAAAAAAACGTAAGACAGAGGTTTCCCATATCGATTGGACGCGTTTAAATTTTATTATATTACTAATATGTGGTAAATATGCGAAAATCTTATGAGAACCTATGTACCTATGTGTGTTGCCAGTCAGAATAGAATAGAATAGAATTGAATATATTTTATTTGCTCCAAATGTGAGTTAATATAAATTGATGTTTTACAGTGAAAAGACCTGACACATTTCGCCAATTAAATGGCATGCAAAAATTGTAACATAAATTATAATTTGATAAGTACATGCATCATGCGATAAAAATAGCAATTATATTTACAATGATGACAATAATAATAAGCCTAATTAGAATCTAAGTAGTCATTAAGACAGTAAAAATTGTGATCCAGCAACCACGCTCTTAATTCATATTTAAATTTAGCAAAAGGCAGTACCTTTATGTGCTGCGATAATCTATTATACATTTTTACAGACATCGAGTAACTGCTTTTATTGTATAGTGCGGTATCAGCTCAAGCTCAGTAGCTTAATGAATTTTGATGAAACTCTTGGTATTGAGTTTTCCAAGGTCCAGAAATAACATACAGGATACTTTTGATTTCTGAAATCAGGGAAATATTGAACATTCACTATAAAAGAAAGTGTACAATGGACGGTCTAATCGCTAAAGTCGATCTCTTTCAAACAGATAGAAAGAGAGAGGAAGGATAGATAAACACTTTGTATAGAGTGTTTATCTATATATATCACGAATCTTACAACAGTAACCAGAAGTGTTACCAGCAAACAGGGAAGGTAGGTCGTCCCAGTTACCACGCCACCTGAATGCCACTAGTATAAGTTCACATTTGAGTTTATTTATCGGTGCGCTATTACCGTAAGTGTGTACTAACGAACTAGTTGATATAGAGTATGTTGGAGAACAGAATTGAAGAGATTTATTAAATTGGGATTTATTAAAATGGATATAGCGGAAAATGTGTAGGATAGTAGATGTTTGGCGGAAAAATCGAATCAAGTATTGAAAAAAATAATTGTTTTTTTTTTATGGCAATATATTTATGACAAACCACTGTGTTTTTCATAAATATATTGCCATCAATTAGTAACAGAGTAAAACAAGACACAAATTTTCAAATCTTTCAATGCAATCACATAAGTAGATATCTGAAGAATACTAAAAATTAAAATAAAATTACCGCAATAATATTCAGATGAAATTTAATCATGAAATGATACAATTTCTCCTTTACACGATTCCAGACGATAACATCATGAATAAAACAAGTATATCTCTCTTTATTTCAAAGAAAGACCGGTAACGAAAATTAATCAAGCATGCACAAAAAGGTAGTCGGTAATGTCATTAAACAGATGCTCGATGTAAAAAGCGTTAAGTATAACAAAACAAGTCGCATTACACAAAAAAAGTATGAATATTTGATCCCAAACCAGAATCATTAGTTAACTTTTTTAGTCCAACCGAAAACATTTAATACTAACTGTTGATAAATCTAGGTGCCTGTCATTTTCAACCTTATTCACACCAGTTAAGTCTCTCAATGATAGTGAAAGTGAATGCAACTGTAATGTTGTTTTGGTAATCGTTTTTGTCACGTTCTTGCATCGTTTTGACAATTGCCTCGCTTCCTTTACTTGGCGATAATAGTTCAGTAGTTACATCATTAATCACGCAGAATACATGTGGATCTGTTCTATTGACTAGATCACACAAGACTATATTTTGATTGTTAACTTTAATACCATCTCTACTAACGATGTTTACTTCCTTTTTAGCTAAATCGTCACTTATTTCTGTCATATCAAGATCGATATTCCTGTGAAAGTTATTCAGATCATTAACTTTATTTGATCCTGTATTTGCCTTTGGATTTTCACTTTCGTATGTGGGAATATTCAATTTGTTTGTGTCGTGTGTTTTTGTTCAATTGACGGTTTAATTCTTCGTATGAGTAATGATATCAATTTTTGACGGAAGCTTAAGCAAACTTGTCCGTTTTTTAAATCCTCTAATATATCCCCTTGTGAAAGTTTTAAAATATTAAATCGTTTTACCCGATGACTAGTAAAAAAGGAAAATTTAAAGACCCTTTACAAGACGTTATATTAAATACAATTAGAGTTATTTAATTCTGGTAAGTATACATATTTTCTAGACTCTATTTCTCTAATCTGAAATCTGAAATTCAGGTGTCAGATTTCAAATGCATGACGAATCCAAATGGTGAATTGATCTTCTATGTATATTATTATTTAAAGATTAAATTTCCGCATTAATCACTTTTTTTTTATTTATCTCTTCTTATAAAACCAATAGCTTGAAACTGATTTGGATCGTCACAATTGGTTCAAAATTGCATGCCGTTTCAAACCTTATTTCGATGAAGTTAGAGATAGCTGTATTTTATTTGATAGCTCTCATCTTTAAGTTATAACTCAATCAATAATGTACCATAGTAAAGGGTTCAAAAATGAATCAAGAGCAATTTAATATTATATTTATGTGTGATCAAACTTAGAATAAAATATGTTAGTATCAAAATGTTATAAGTTATTTGGTAATGTAACTTTTCCGTTTGACTGTTATGTTTTTTGCATAAAATACATATTCATGCTACTATAATTTTTATTCTTTGCATTATGTTATCTCATAAACTAACAATGTGATATGTTTATGAAACTTTACAAGACTAAAATATAGAAGATGCATATCAAAAATAAGCGGCCCACCCAGGCTTCGTTCGGGTAAATCCTAAGGGTTTCTCTAAATATTACTTTGTACAAAATATTATATTGACCACTCACCCGACCTGCACCCACGTCTTTGCACTATTATACCACAGAATTAACTAATAGTCATTTCTAAGAAAGGGTAGGGCAGAATTAATTAAAATCTGCTCATCAAATACATCGTCATAACTTTCAAACTACTCGTCATAATATGGTGTTAAAGGCAAAACTAATCTGCTTGAAATGAAAAGACTACTGTGCTATTTTTTATCCAACTGAAGAGCGTTATTTGTTTGGGTTGTATGTAAGTTTGTGTGTATGTTTGTTTATATGTTTGTTTGTTTGTTTGTATGTTTCAGGCGCATCTTACAACCTAGACGGCTTGATGGATTTTGATATACGAGGTATCATTGGGTTCGTCTTACTCAAGAGAGTGCTAATAGGATATATGAAATATCAAGAAAAAGTAATATGGTAGCTTACAGCTGCCATATTGTATTTCCGACGTAACAAAGAATGAACAAAACCAATCGAGTGAGGTATCAAAATGAAGGTCTTTAAAAGATCATTCCAATTTTTTATTTTTTTTACATTTTGTTATTTCGTTTACACGGCAACGTGACATTCCGTTTCTTATAGCGAGTAATAGATATTTTCCAGTTTTTCCGTGTCAACTTCCCATTTTCCGGGATAAAAGTATACTATGTTGGTTTCTATATTGTAAAGTACCTACATACAAAGTTTCGTCAAAATCGGATCAGCCGTTTTGGCGTGAAAGCTCCCCAAACAAACAAACAAGCAGACAACGTGTCACTTTTATATATTGGTGTTGATAACCTTTGGCATTTGGGGATAATGTAACTTCCTATGAGTAAAACATTTTCAGAATCGGATCAGTAATTTTAGATACTCGTATTAGCGGTTACAAACAAACTTACAAACTTTACCTAAGTATTTATAATATTAATGAGTTCTTGGTAGCTATTATTTTATTTGTTCTACAGAGTGTAGTTTTTTATGATCTTCATAACACTGCAACAGAAACCAAATAAAATAATATCCATCAAGATCTCGAATCAAACTCAATCCTCAAGCCATATGACCTCGCCTCAATTCTCAAATCCCGACCCCATTCAGACCCTATTTGTCACAGTCGAAACCCCCATTGTAATCTCAAAACCTACTTCAAAAAGGGAGCACTTATCCGTACTTATAGAATTAATCACGCGAAGCTTTGTCAAAGTGTTTGTTGGTAAACTTCTGTGCTCACAATGCTATTGTTACCTATTATTTTTTTGTAACCTATTGTGGGGATAAAAAATATATATACATTGAGAGTATCATTCTGATCTTTCGAGGATTGATAGTAAGGTCATGTTTTAGCGTGATGCTCATAAGGTTGCGGTAAAGTACTGTGTTATCGGTTCTTCCAGTAATGTGGCCAGCCGACGGACACTTCAGTTTGCTTACCAGTTATATCTGATTGGTTTTCTGGTTGGATCTGTCTCCATGATTTTAAGATCACCTAGATATCTAACACAGGACACAGTCTCTGATTCCTTAGACCTATGTTATCTTAGTTATATGGAGGTCTAGGATAATAATCATTTATGTGATTGCTTTACAAATAGTCATAGTATAATAATATATTCATTCCATTTCGTGTATATGTCATACAGGAATATAATACGTTTTCTGAACCTTTTCAATGTACGTTGTATATTTTATTCTGTGTCGTAACAAGCGGACGTCACACGGCGATCAATAGTAACATTCTTTGAAAGATATTGCTCGAGAAATTTTGATGCGATTGGCAACAATGAATAATGGATTAGACATGGTCGCGTGAACTTTTTGATGTGCGTTTTTTACGTTAAAAACTGAACAATATAACCAGTCACCAAAACCCTGAATAGGAACTTTAAAGTTTTTTTAGAAATATATCTAGGAATGTAAAATACTAGATGCCCAACTTCCTTAATATGATAAAATATTTCCTATGTTTTTTTTTATGTTTAATCTTATAAGTTGATACTTATAAGTTACTACTTGATAGTAGTAGTAGTAAGAAGGTATCTAATATAACTATCTATCTATACTAATAATAAAGCAGTACTTATGTAACAGAAACTCTGTACAAGAAGATATTTATAAAAAAACCTTTATAAAAACCTTTATGAAACTTAGTACAGTATATCACAATTAAATGCGTTTACAACATTTCGTGTCTCTGCTGTTCACCGTTGAGGAGTTTCCTAGTCAGGACCCAACCCTGAGTGCAGCAACTATGTTATGGTGAAACTTCAAACCGGTTATCATAATAGAATATGTACACAAAAATTCGTGATAGTGATGTGCTGTTGACCGTTGAAGAGTTCCTTTATCTGGAGCTGTTCCTGAATGTCGATTCAGGTCATGCTTACCATAAAAATGCATTGTAATCGGAACTAAACCAACATGCAAAAATTCAAATCCATATGATATGAGGAAGTGATTCTAATTCAGCTTGCAAGATTTGACCTAAACAAACATACATATAGACATACAAGATACGAACATTGCAAGATAAATAGAAGATTAAAAAATTGACCAGGTAATTTTTCTGGGTTAAATGTAACTATGTGTTATTAAAATAAAATATACGACATTATCAACAACATTGCTCGTGTTTTACTCATCCGATTGAGATACCAAGTACACCAGTTTTAAGTCAAAACCTAAACTATGCAACAGTGAAACCGCATCACAATCGGTTCAGTAGATTTTAAGTGAAGCGCGAACAGACAAACAGACACTATTTAAAAAAAAACTTGTCCAGTAGCTTAATTCCCCTAGACCTTAGCCATTTTTTATTATCTTCATTGAACAGTTTTTTTGTCACATACTGCTTTATTATAATTATAGATTGTTACAATTAAATAAAACAAGAAATTTAATCTAATAAAATCGAAAGTTAGAAACCAAATACTAATCGTTAGAATCTATGAGTCTGACGTCATTTGATAACAAGACCTTTAGACTGTGGGTGTTCTGCACCTCATACGTATGTAAATGGACCATTAGCTGCGATTTTAAGTATTTTAATTAGTTTATATCACTTTTGTATGTATAATATTAATATTTGCAAGAGATTTAAGATATATATATTCATAGTTAGATCGTAAATTAATTCAGTGAATTTCCAAATTTAGACTTTGTGTCTTATCTGGTATGATTCTACAGCTAACTTGGGTTGTAGTGTAAACTGATCCATTTTTATATGACAAAATGAGATTTCTCCTAACAAAAATATCGGAGCGCATGTTCAACGAGAACAATAAAAGTTTTTAATTATTTTTCTTTTTTCTTTGATGAATGTTATCATTTGGTAGATCAATAATCAATACACTTTTACTATTAACATAATGAGATAGGTATATCTATACGTATATACTATATATACTATTATAATATATACTATACTATTTACTATTAATATTACAAAGAGGTAAAGTTTGTGAGTTTGTAAGTTTGTAGGGGATAATCTGTAGATCTAATGAACCGATTTTGAAAATTATTTTATCAATAGAAAGCCAAGTTATTTTTGAGTGTCATAGGCTATATATTAAAATGACCACACGTGCAAAGCCGCGGGCATCAGCTATTCAAACTATAAACACATACCAGCTTCACCCGCGTGCAAACTTTGCCACTCCCGTTCACTAAAATCCCTACTTACTGCGCCTCTGAGTATTCAAGGAATATTTCCTCCAAATTTCATATGACTAGATAAACCGGCTTAGGCTGTGCTTTGTCCGTCAGTCAGTCAGCCAGTCAATGTGTATGACACGGTAATGTTTTGTAGGAATAGATAACGTTTCACTTTGTACAATTTTTTGTCCAAAAAGTAAAATTACCCTTCTTAATAATATTCACAAGTTAACAAAAGGGGTAGGTACTTCATGACCCCTTTAGCCATAAACCGGTTTGACATAATATTTACCATAACACAAAGGGGTTAAAAGTAAGTGTATTAAACTTTTTGTTCAGAATTAGGTCTATTATTTGAATATTACGCCACTTAGGGACACAATAGATACATACCAGAAGTCAATTTTTGCAAAAAGTGGTACTAATAAATTATAGAAGAGACAATAGTGTGATTTATGGTAAGTGTCAACTATAAGTAAGTGAGTGTTTCTTGTTTCATGTATGTTTATGAGAACGCTTTTTTCAGTTGACATAATTATTTGGATCTGAGATTAATAATTACTAAAGGCGGAGGTCCGGATCGATATTATTAAAAAACATGACCAAAGTTGGCGCAATTAAATCGATGACGGCGCGAAAAAGAAAATTAAAATGAGGAGAGCTGTAGACAGAGCTCAGTGGCGTGCATTAGGAGAAGCCTACGTCTGGCAGTGGACAATTAATACGCTGATGATGATCATCTGCCCTTCAAAAATGGTCATTGTCTTTTATAATAGGTATTAGGGACAAGAGGTAAAATATATGAAAAGCTAATCACCTCAATTTTTAAGTTTCGTGTTTTCCTATTATGTGTTATACTTTTGTGTGGTTGCTAGCCTATCCAGGATGATTCATGCTTGTCTGCAACAACCACGTTTTTATATAATATGATAATTTATACACTTTTTGACTGTGACGTAACACTTATATTTGCTGTACTAAAAAAAACATGTTTTAAAAGAAAGACAAGAAGCAGTGCAAATATTAAATGATTCCATAGCGTATTAATGATCTGAAAAATATATATAATACCTGCACCTTCAGTCATGTAGCTCATCAGTAAGAGAAATTTAAGTTGCAGTTACATAAATCTAAGCAAGATTTTGGAAATCGGGCTTTTATCATTTTGCATATGATCGGGAACACTTTGAAATACCTACTTCGAAATTGTAGTTGTTTTTGATGATGTGACACATTATCAACAAAATTGTTTACAAAAATTGTCTGGATCGCCAACACTTGAAACACAGTTGAACATTAACCCAAAGCTACAAACGTATGATAATTTCAAGTCACCTTGTAATTCCACCACGCCAGCAATAGAACCAAATTAATACATTACTGCCACGGTATGTAATTACTGCGTTGCTGGCAGCGATGATGATGGTCGAGAGCGTAGCTAAGTTAAGTTCGAGGCCATCACAGCGCGGTCAGCATCAAGGGCTGCAAGCCCTTGATGATCAAGCTGGAATGAAGGCCGAGACCGAAGGTCGGAGCCTTTATAGCGCGGACAGCAAGGGCTGCAATGATGGCCAAGCTTGAAGGCCGAGAACTTAACTAAGCAAAGCTCGAGGCCATCATAGCGTGGCCAGCTGGGCAGTCATTGCGGACTAAGGCTTGTATAGTGCTTTACTCAAACAATGCAAGGAATTTAAAAATAACCAGCCTAGTATAATAAGAATTTACTCAAACAATGCAACAACAACGACAACGACAAAGACAACAACGACGACCACAACAACAGAAACAGAAACAGAAATAGAAATAGAAACAGAAACAGAAAAAAAAACAGAAACAAAAACAGAAACAAAAAAAGAAAAATAAACAGAAACAACAACAACAACAACAATCACGATCACATCAGCTTTCAAACAGAAAAAAAACATCAAAATCGGTCCATTCGTCTGGGAGCTACCACGCCTCTCTTTTCGCGTTCGGGGTTAACGAACACACGGAATAAATAATAGTGCTACGACAAAAGGCGACAATAATGGATTTTCAAAGGAAATTGCTGGCCGCAAAACACGACAATAATGAAATTCCATACAACTTTGCTGGCACCTATTCAAGCAGCGCGGCAAGGTCGACTTTGCCCAAAGAAGTTTGTCGAAATAATGACCACATTACTAGTATTGTTTGAGTAAATTATTTTTGTTGTGGTAGGCCTCTAACGCAAGAATCCGCCTGGGGATGTAGCTCACCTCTTTAGATTTTCAACCGCCAAGCAGTACTGTGTAACCATTTCTTTGTTTCGGTTTGAAGGCCAGTGTTTTCAGCGGAATTACTGGGCAATGAGACTTAAAAACTACATTTCTCAGGGTGAAGAGCGAAGTGCCGTTTGCGCAAGATTTTGCACTGCAACTGTTTTGGGCTAGCGTGACGCTCACCATCAGGAGACCAACCTGCTCGACACCTGACACAAAAAAACTGTGGAACCGAGTTAACTTTGGTTAAACTACGGTTATAATGTTGGTGAACCCTTAATAAGTTTTTCTCGACTTTTTAAGTTTTACAAATAAGCATTCAACAGCCGTCATGTATTTTTCTTTGCAATTCATAGCTTTAGAAATTAAAACGAAATTGGCCTAAACAAAATTCTTCACGTATTTGTTTACCAAATTATGCATTTCATCCAATTAAGCTTACAATCTTGGACCAGTAGTCTAACACTATTAAACCATAAGCGGATTAAGTTCTTTGACCTCATTTATCCGCTTTAAAGTGCCATACTACATTTTTAATTAGGAACTTAATTACTTTTCGATGGTTTATACAGGCTGTGCTGTTGACTAGTATGACAGCTTTTGAGAGCTTTTCATGACATCTATTGGAGGAGCTATGTTGTATATTTTTTCCGCACAAATAATTATAAAATGTATAGTACGCTTAACGAAATACATGTTCTTAGCCGCAGAGTGTGGTAAACCAGATTTTGTTTGCATTTATGAATGAAAATTTCCGCATACAAAAGAAAAGTATAAAAAATTAAAGCAAGGGGCAATCTCATTCGAACGTTGATTTTAACATCGCTTTTTCTTCAAATTAATTGTTATTTTGTGCCTATTTGATATTATAAAAATTGGTTAATCATAATATAAACAACACTTCTCTTTTTAGACGACAGGTTGGTCTAGTGGCTAGAGATGCTAGGTACGAAATCAAATGGTCGCGGATTCGAATCCTGCAAGGTGCAATCATTTGTGTGATGAGCAGAAATGTTTGTTTCCGAGTCATATATGTAATATTCTTATCTATGTATGTTTATCCGTTATCTAGTGCCCATAGTACAGGGTATCCTAGTTTGGGGCTAGGTAATTGGTGTGGAAATGTCCCGAATATATTTATATTTATATATTTACATGACTTCCCAAATAAGGAGTTTAAAGTTTTTAGGACTCATGTATGTTTGTTTGTTTGTTTGTGTGTATGTATATGAGTTTCTTTATTCCACCATAACTTTTAAATGCCTAAACAGATTTAGACGTATGGGGTATCGTTAGAATCTTACATATTTCCAATTAAAATACGCTATATACAAAAAAATGCTGCATTACAATATGGGTAACAAATTGAAGGCCTTGATGTGCTCATTCCAACAGTATATAAGTTCTTTTTTGGTAAGGCAGGCGTGTTTTTTTTAGCTATAATCTAGTTATTGGCTCTTCTTATTCTTTCATATCCATGTTTCAATCAAATTGGTTTGTTAAAAAGCCAGTTTGATTTAGTAAAATGGTTTAGTAAAAAATGTTAAATCGCTTTAATCACAATACATATATAGTCCTTACATTATGTACTGTGCACACGCGGTAACGCAATAATTTATCAGAACACTCTGTACATTCAAGTAGATTTTTCGGCCCGATGACATTTCAAAGCAATATTTATAGCCTAGACACATCCTTAATTAACCCAATAAAGTCGAATTGAAAGAGTATTATATTAATATATGCAAATAATTACTGATTTTAAGTTCTAATGAAGGTCATTTAAATTGTATCACCAGTTATTTATGAGCTGGAGTCACGGAACACTCTAAAAACATAATCTTGAATGTAGAAGTGTTAATTAATGAATTATTGATTATTTAGAAGAAATAGGTGCGCATTTTGAAAAAAAAAAACTAGTATATTTGTTAATTAGTTGAATAATTCGTCAGCAATCTCATAACAAAGATGTTATAATGTTGACCTGCTTCTAATGTTGACTTTAACAATCTTAATTTTAAACTAAGGTGTTATACATTTTTAAAACATGAAAACCGGTATGAAAGATAAATAATCAAAGCCGGTACGATTATAAATAAAATTGTTTGTCAGGCCATGGGAAATTTAATAGGTTGACATTTTGACATGGAATTTGAATCTTATTGGAATCCACATTTATTTAGAGCTTCAATTTGATAACCATATTTTGAAGGTGTCAGGAAGGTGGCAGATAATTTAACTCTTCTGACAATACAGCGCACCGTAAAAATGTTCGAGCTCCACGTGCAATAGTAGTTCTCATATAATTCTATGACAATCAGAAGATGAATGCAAATCTAACAATACTTAATTTGCTACAACCAATCCAGCCGTTTATGCTGCATAAGTGGTAGGCCAAGTAGGTGGTACATATCATTCACGTTAATCACAAAACTCTTCTGATCTGATACTTCGGTAAAAATTACGTGGGAAAATATCGCGGGTGGATGTATAGAGCATTCAGCTTTGTATGCCACTTCGTTATAATTCTTACAACACATCTCGATCTGTAACGTAAATATCGAGCTTAAATTAGAACGGCCGTTTTGTAATACTTAATCCGATTATCCGAGCAATAAATCGATTTCTAATAGGCCCAAAATAAAATCGAATGGTCATGCCCACTAAACATGCGTAATTCGTTTTTGAAAAAGCGTAAACAAACGAGTGAACGCAATTTATTCATTGGTATACATATTCTAGATGAGGTTATGGATTTAATTTATGTACTACTTATTTTCGAGTATCGAATTTTAACTACTGATTAATCTTCAACACCAGACTACGATAGATAGAGGCCGCTAACCGCTATTTGCATAGATGTGGAGTAAAACGGCTTACAAAGCGGCTAAAGCACCCTATCCGCCATCAGTTGCATGTGTCCGAAAGTAGAGATACATCAAGAAAAAATAATGTTAATATCTATTATGTTCATTCATTATTTATAATACCGAAAATACTGAATGAATTTGATTTTAACTGTGATCACATCAACCATTTCAAATAAAAAAGGGAATCAGTCTAAACTGTTCAGCAAACATCGAGATTTAAGAGAACATACAAAATATATAGACAAATACATAACTTCGAAGTCGATTAAAAAGATAATGTTACAACTTACTAATCAAATTCGCAAATTCTGCGCAAGACACTCACCATTTCCCTTACCCTTTACCTAATTATTAGTCATAATATCAACTGTTATGTCTTCTGAACTGACTTTTGTTTTCGTGAAGTTTGACGTCGTTTTTCTACATCAAAGTTCATAATCATCACACTTGTATACATAAGTTCATATGAGTCATGCATGCCTGAATCGTGTCGAGTGAGCGATTGGATGACCCATCACCTCTGCGTTTTGATCTAAATATGTCAGAGCTAGGATTGAACAGGCACGAGAACGATCGATGTGCTACATCACGATTTTGGACTGAAGTGTGACGAAGTATACCCACCTAATGAAATGTTACATTATTTTTTATGTAAAAATCGATACGAAATGCAGTGCATGATGCATAAGTTTTCTTATACTAAGGACGCCATAGGGGAATTGGCGGCAAAAAAGAAATGAGAACCTTTGCTGTTCTTATGAGAAACTTAGGTAACCAAAAGTTTTGGTGCGTATGGGTGGAATTTCTACCATAAAAGGGTGGTGTTGCGCCGATCTTCTGAACGTACACTAACCGGATAGTGTGTCCTGTATAATACCGGCAGGCTTGTCACGTCGATGTTCTAGACTCTGGTTTTGAAATGAAATAACCTTGTCATCTGAAATACTTTAAATTGTGGGTATTATGAAGCCACTTTGCTTTATCCAAAACGGAATCAACATTTCCCAATTATTGTGAAATTGACAAACCGTCAAACGCGAGCCTATCTTCATTAAAAATAAATGACTTCTAATATGTAAGTATTTGATGGACCTTCTATGTTAATACGTGATCATCAACACAATTTGAAGCCAATATGAATTAGTTAATTTGTCCATTTTTGTTTTATGACATTTTAATCGTTTACAAGAATTCACATAACTTTAATATTCTTTAAAAATGTTGTCCAGTTAACACACAAAGTTTGATTAAAAGTGTGTTATCAACTAATTAGAACAATAATAAATGGCCAATTACATGACGGACACTCGTAATGCAGGGTTCCAAAGTCTCATTTTTTCTTCCATAATTCGAACAGTTTTCCGTTTAGGATGTCCAAAATATTTTTTTGCAAGTTTCCTATAATAATAATATGTTCTACTAGCAAAGGTAATTACATGTTTCTAATACAAAAAGATTAGAAATAACGATACGCCACAACTTTGATGGGGTAAATCTCGGAACGTCACTGGAAATAAAAAAAGTGTTCAGAAATGTGTTTTAAAATACCTATGCTTTAAACACCTAAAATCCTTGTGCTAGGTGTTTAAAGCATAGGTTTAAAGCATAGTGTGCACAAAAAAAAACCCCACTTAATAATTTTGGGAAGTCCATAAAAAGTACCCGACGAAATAAAAGACGAAGAAAAAGATAACAATATCATAAATAAAAAAATAAAATACTTTTAATAAAAAAATACTATTGTAATTTAAATAACTTTATGAATAACTCATTTCATTACATTAGTCTATACATTATCCTACAGAAATGAGTTTTTAAAATGGTTCGGTACTTACTTTATTTACTTTTTTTTTGTGAGGGTCATATGCCATTCTACCTATTAATTAATATCTTCTATGTAAACATTTGATTACAATAAATGATTGAGTATTGCGTAAACTCATGTAATTTCAAGGTCTAATTTTAAAGAATGTTTATGTCAAACTAGCTGTGCCTCGTGGCTTCACCGGGTTAAAAGAAAGTAAAAATAATAGACTTTGTCCTTCCTCGTGACGGACACGTTTTTTTCTCTCCAAATTACATCAAAATCGTTTCAGCCTTTAAGTCGTGAAGAGGTAAAAAACAGACAAAGAGATCAATTTAATTTCACATTTATATTATACTAGCTGTGCCCACGGCTTTGCCCGCGTCGTCATAAATTTAATAGTAAAACTAGTTATACCAGGACCAAAAACCCACAGTAAAAATAGGAAATTTCTGTTTCTTCAACTCATTTTCGTACAGTGGTTTATCGATTGCTCGGCTTCTACTCATGAGATTGAGAGACATCATATTATAAGATGATTACACCATATTTTAAGTCATCAACCGTATTTCAATCGGTCTAGAAGTTTATACGTGATTCACAATCAAACCTTGCTATCTAACAGTAAAAAATCGCATCAAATCGGTCCTGTAGTTTTAACGTGGTGCGCGAACAGACAAACAGAGAGAAACAAAAAATTAAAGAAAATGTTTAGTTGCTCATTTAAAGACCCTAGACATTTATTTTTAATATCTTCTTGGTACATAATTTTGTTGCTAACTGCTTTATTATAAGTATACAAGTAAAGAGGGATATAGACAGAAGATATATAGACCGACTGATTGATAAAATAGATTTTGTGAAGTGTGATTTCATGAGCTGAAATGAAGTAGGTACCTATTATTTGAGTTCGTCTGCTTGTACTTTTACTTCATTAAAATCGTGTCACATATCAACAAATTAAAACAATCACAATCAAAACAATTTCCATACAAACAACGTTTAACAACGTAAAAGTTGCTCTGACGAAACAACATGAATGAAATTCGAATAAAAATATTTTTGTCTGAACTAAAACTGGTTTTCATGTCGGTGAGTTCGTCTGGTTATGTCGGACATAAAATAATAAAATTTCGTAAATTGGTGCTCATTTTTGAAAATGTCTCGGAATGTTTAGTGATTTTTGTTGTTTGGATAGTATCAATATAATGGTATCGGAGAAAGATCAAAGTTCAGGAGATTGAGAACAAGTTGCAATTATGTTAACCGACTTCATGGATGAAGGAGGTTTTCAATTCAATGCGTATGTGTGTATGTATGTGTACTATCGATTTGCTTCAAGAAATGAAATGACTCATTAACATATTACAAAGTACTAGACTGCACCCTATTTTTTTTAATAATAAAGCATTAATTAATAAAAAGTCTGTATCAAGTCAGTCAAAAAAGATACTTTAAAAAATTGTCTTAGGACTTCAAATAAAATACGGAACCAGACATATTTTTTTATTGGTTTATTTCTGTTGGTGTGTCTGTCTGGTAGGCATCATGTAAAAACTAATGGACCGATTGCGATGCAATTTTCACTGATGGATAGTTTAGGTTTCGTCATACAACTGGTCTACTTGGTATCTCAGTCCGACGAGTAAAAGCCGAGCAGTTAACTATTTGATTAATTAAACTATTTGAACAATTAACGAATTTAATATATTTGGTATATAATTATATACCTTTGGTTCTGGAATAAAACCATATATCTCAGAAAAATTACCACGCAGGCAAACCGGCGAGCACAGCTAGTACACATGATAGTAATATAAGGTACATAGCACTTTTTTTCTCTTATTATTAACACCAGTTGGCAATTTATACTAACTAACCGTTACTTGAGTCATGTAGGTATCCATCATAACTACAATAGTTAGGAAATAATACAATATATATATTGCATTATTTTTTTTTATTATATATATATAATACAAAAATAATACATATATTTGAAGAATCAATTTAACACAATGTGCAACATATATAGTACTTAGGTACTTACGTTTGACTATTGGACTAACTATTATATAATATTTGTATGCCTCGCTTTACTATCCCTAGTACACTCTCAAAGTTTCCGAGGTTCTCAAACTCTCAAATCCTCTTTACTAGCTTATCTAAAATAAATTATACATTACTCTTAGCGATGCCTTTGTCTCAGCAGTAGGAACTTAATAGGCTGATGATGATGATGAAGACTTTCTATTCTCCAAAGACTGTTTGTTGAAGTTTGACTGTTTATTACCTTGCTGACTGGTAAAAAAATCGAAAAATGAAAAATAACGGTATTTATGTCGAATTATATAATTATAATTTTCAAAGCTTTGATCCAACACCAATTATAATGTTGATAGCTTTGCTTCACTGAAATATCAATTTATGACTAAGGTACAGCTGTCGTAATTAAATGCTTACTTGTAACAAATTACATAAACTAACAAATAAAACTTTAACCGATCTTTGTTTAGTGAGAATATTATTTAAAATTGATTTAACAACCTTTAAGGTTGTACAATCAATTTTAATTATATCTATGTTATCTCAACTTCAATTGTTATTGAAACATCAAAAACCAACCACTGGTCCTGCTACTGATCAGTACCAGAGACCGCCGACTAGTAGTACCTACCACTAATGAAGCCTAAAGGAAAGCTCTCCTTACACAGCTTGTAAATAATTAACAATAATTAAATTAAAGTAGTGACTGTCTAAATGAAGAACTTCTTTATTTTCTATAACTATTTAATTTTAAAACGAAAAAATAAATACAGTAGAAAATATGAAATAAAATTAACTACTTAGGTACTTAGATACAGTATTTCTATATATTTTCCACTTAAACATTCCCTTTTAAGGTTCTTTTTTATAACAAATGCCTATTGATATCAGTTTATAAATTCAGTTTCTAAGATACAATAACTGTATACATATACATTATACAATATGTGACATAATTACCTATTAAGTAACGGGGTGAGGTATTTAACAAGGCATGGCAAATAACATTAGTTTTATGACTTTTGAGATTTTGAAGTTTTTCATTGATGAATTTACTTTTAAAGATTGTTTCAGGAACGGTGATCTTTAAAACCTAGTAGTACAGAATAAATAATAGTACTACATAGAAGGTCAACTGGGAAAAAACAATAAAGTGCCACCAACTTATCAGTTCAGTCCAGCGGGCCGCCACTATCCTTATGACATTGACAAGATATTGAGCCTTTGTGAGTAGCTGGTGCTTGAGTAAGTTTAAAAAAAAACTGTAATCACCAGATAGATAGTGAACAAAAATTTAGGGTTGTCGCAAATTTCAAAATGTTTTTTTTTGTATGGGTATTATTATTGTACCTGCTGCATACCTATAAGGCTATTGTGATGCATTGTTTATAACATGTTTGCCATAAAAATAGTTTACCCTAACAATAATAAAGTATTTATGCCATTGGAAATGTGTGTGTGTAAAATTACATTGTTTTTAAAATAACAAATATCAACATTCATGACATCCGTTGGCTTAACCGGAAAACTAGCAGCCACGTTACCCTTCAAACACGAGAAATATCTGAAGTAATATTTGCATCATGTTCAATGTTAGCTGGTAATTATAATGTTGTCTAACTAGTTTTAATTTGTAAGTTTGTGTACTTACTCGCAGGGCTCATCTATTAGAATACCTCATGATGTAATTTATCTAACAGTACTTATAATAGAGCAAACGAATCGTCTGCACAAATGAAGATAGATTAATTAAAATATTTTAAAAAACTACTGGAAATATTGAAATGTGACATATTAGGATTTGACTTAAAAAATATTGTTCTTTGCATCACAATGTGACGAGTAGGTTAGGGAGACGTCAAGCAATTGTTAAAAAACTATATTAAAATTAAACGTTTGAAAAAAAAAGAAAGAAAAATGATTTCACGGGCAAAGCCGCGGAGTGCAACTAGTAATTATACAATGGTGAATGCGGCGACGTGATTATCGTGGCGTGCCTATGTTATTTTGATGTTTTTGTATGGACTGGTCTGTGATAGTTGTCGATAAAGATAGCACGACATGAAACCAAAAACAACATTTATAATAACGCATAATGATCACATAGTTTAGAGATTCTAACTCTTAACTAGTCTTACTTGTATCAAAGTGCCTTTACTAACTACTATATGAAATAGTTGAATAATGTCCATATCTATGCTATAACATGCTTATGAATAGCCCAAGTGTTACAGACAACTTATTGTAATAATTCAGCACAATTACGAAATAATTAGAGACGTAAAAATACATTGAGGAAGAGGATAAAATCTGTACTGTATCCGCTACTGAATATAAATGATGATTTAAACAATCAATAATAATAATTAGTAGTAGTAGTTGTTCAGCTGTAGTAGTTTTTCATCATCATTTGCAAATTATTTCCTTATGTTTATGCCTTTTAAATCATTCGTTCATATCTATAGACAAACAAATATTCAGTATGACAAAACGAAAATACTTCCAGACATTCTCAAACAGTAGTCAGTTTTCCCTCATTGTGCATCGAAAGTAAATGCGGTAGTAGGTGTGGTGCGGCAGTAATGTCAGTGGTTTGCTGCTTTTCTCACATTTTAGAGTTTCCTCTTTATTGTCATGTCTTTGTGTTACTTTGTCTATGGTTTTGAATAATGTAATAGCTGTTTATGTAGAGAGTTTTGTGCTTTAAGCACAGCAATTTTAATCCACAACATTTAGCAGATGGTTCTTCACTGGATTGTGCTTTTGTATATATCTCATTATATCTACAATATTTTTGAATCAATTAGACTGATTATTGTTATTTTATTTGAAAGTAGCCTTGTAAATATTAATTTATTGTCGTTTTTATTTAAAAGATTTAAAATATGTCTATTTGTGCGCATAATTTTGTATACCTGTGTTCATCAGTTCATGCTTGGCGTGAACTTAATTTAATGCCTTAACTTACAAAGCGAAGAAAATGTTGTCTGTCCAGGTTGACTGGTAGAAAATGCTACTGAGCATTAAAGTCCTCCTTCTACAATTATTTGTTTCGTGGTAATGAATAAATAAATGAATGGTTTTCTTATGAAAGCAGATTCAAATCATGCAAAGACGTCGTCTCTTTACTGTAGATATTTTCTTCTAAGATTCAAACAATCAAAACGCTTAGTAAAAACTATCATTAAAATAGGTACCTCAAAAACTTATGGTATTTTATAGTAAAATAAAATATAACAAACGTCTGCTGCAATGCGTCGTTCGCAAGAAACATGCGTTCACAACGCTATTAAACACTAAGTGAATTCACCACGCTTTTGAAATACTAAGTGCATTCACACGCGTTTAAACCATAGTTAAAGTTCCGGTTTAAAAGTACATAAAAATCAAAAGGTTATTGAGAATTTCGGGTACAGTAACAAGACGGATTTTTTAAACCGCAACTTGGAAAGGCTTCCTTTCCAACTTGCGATTAAATAAATCCGTCTCTATGATTCTAAAAACCTATTATTCTGTCACCACGATGATAGATTTTTAGGACCACGGTGTTTCAAACCAATGAAACATAGACACGAAAGAAGAAAATTGCAAATAATTTTGCAATTAACTATTAATGATATTTAATTTAAAATGAATGACTCGGCCATTCTTTAAAAAAAACCTTTAGAGCTGACCTATTTCAAAAGTACTATTATATTCAAATATTTCAAATACAGACCTCAAAGCCTCATCAAAATTCAACAAGTAGTAGAAATATGATACCAGATAGCAATCTATACTAAATTTCAACTTTTTTTCTTGTATTCTAAAACAGTTTGAGAATCTGTGATTTATGGGGGCAACTTTAAACTCTTGACCCCAGATGACATCATTTTGTGAACATTCTCAAATATTTGGATTCTAAACCAGATTACTGTATCGATAGTGTTTTGGACGATGACCTCGAATGTTTGGTAACGGATCGGTTAATTGACGATTAATTGAGTTGGTTACTTGACGAGATAACAAACTATGCCTATAAATACAAAAAAAAACATTACTGATTTATTGATTTTGAAATCTAACGCGAGTGAATAATAATAAGTGAGTACTTCATAGGTATTTTTCACAATTAGTACTTTAAATTACAAGTTTATATTTACGTTTAAATGATGCACCAAATAAAGTAGATTAATCTTCAAATACATAACTGTGATTATTTTACAGATGTTTTCATTATTGACTTCTTTATTATAGATAGAAGATAGATTATTATCTGAAATAGCCTGTTTTACTCACAGTGGGGAATAAACTTCTCTTTTTACGATGTTCTGTATTTAGTCAATCCTGGCCAAGATTGCCTTACGTGTTTGTCATCTGTGTAGTTGTCTTTACCAACAAGGTATACCATATAAGTAAGTTGTCCTATGCAAAACTTTGATAAAAACTAGAGTAAGTAATTATGTCTTCCAGTAACTCTAAACTAATTGATTCCTTCTAAATCAATGCAAAACCAGAATTTTTTGATGTTTTTTGTTATCTTTGTGATCTGATGGATTGTATTATAGAATCATAGCAGGCAAATATTTAAGCATGTTGTGTAAGAGAAGACCTGAGAGAGAGAGAGAGAGAGAGAAAATTCACCTCTAACAGATTTTACGTGTTCAATAAAAACTACAATCAAACTTTGTATGTTATAGATTGCGATTTTCTAAATCAATGCTTAAACCCCCATTTATGTTTTGAAATAGGCACATACTCAAAAAATGTTAAACCTACTTTAACTTTAGTACTGAACACTAAAATTTGCTCTAATTTAGTAGGTAACAATATTTTTAATCACCTACAATTATTCTTTAACACCGGTATCTTTCGTTATACAAAATATGGTTTGATCTAAATTGTAGTTTCTAAATTAAAGCAGGTTAGGTACGTTGATGGGTCTTGACCGGTAATGTATCCTCTCAAGAGGCTGGTGCAGTAGAAGTGGAAACAGGGGAAAATTCTCCCATGTACCACGTAAATTACATGCAAATATTAATTTAATATTTAGCTCCTACTCGCTTGAAAATCTTGAATGGATCAAATAGACAACTGAAGTTTTACGTGGTGTAATAATTAAGGTTGAAAATAGACTGAGATTTTGTTGTACAAGGTGGATGTTTATTAGTTATTCATTGGTACAAGTGAGAATTTACCCCAATGCAGTAATTTGTATTATTTATCTTAACTTTACAGTGAAACTATATAGGTGCATGTCTACTACCCTTCTGTTATTTAAAGGTAAACATATAAGTAATATTCTTGGCTCCATAGGCATTTTCGGAACATTTATTATAATTATTCATGTAATTTGTCACGAATTGTCCAGATTTTACAGAAATTACGCTTACTTACTCTAGTATATTGTTAGACAAGTTTTCTCGCAAGGAAATTCTCGCATGGAACTCGTAGTAATTTTATATCAATGCCGCCAATGTTTGTAAAGAGCTTTACTTAAGAATTCTTATTTCTTTCCACAACTAGCTGCGCCTTGTGGCCTTGCCCACATAGATTTTCTTCTGGGATAAAAGTATTATATGCAATTATATATTATTCAAGGAACTAAGAGTATAACATAAGTTAACAACAAATTTTATAAAAAATATCTAAGCGGGCATTTATTATTTTATTTTCATGATTTTTATTTTTATTAGTGGAAACCGCATTTAAATCGGTCCAGAAGTGTTTACGTGATTTAAACACAGAGAAAAAAACATTCAAAAAATTCTATAATCATGTTCAGTACATAATTATAGAACTAGGACAGCTACACTACTGAAGTAGCCATAGTATCTTTTAATACAAATTCCCTTGTTTTTGGTAGCCTTGAATAAGACCATTCATTGCAACTTCTTATAAATCATTTCTTGTAGGTATATTTTCTAATGTATTTTGTAGAACAGTATTTCCCATACTCGTATGAAAGTTTTGGCACGAAATGACCATAATTTAGGTCACTGTCCCAAAATTTGGACACTTGTCAACAGTTTTTGTCCCAATCGTGGTCGGAGATGGCGTGAAATACATAATCAAGGTCCACGACGTGGGTGGCTGGTACACGGAAAATATTGTGACCCACTTTTGATACAATCGGAAAGCAGTAAGGACCATTGACGGTATTCTTCTTCTTCGTGTTAATAGTATATTTTGTTGACGGTAAAAAACAAAGTAGAAATACTAATCATTTTAGTTAAAGTGAACTCCATTGGCGCATAACATTTTTCATGGTTATAATCTCTTCATCATCATCTTCATCAGCATGTCTTCGTCGACTGCCGGACATAAGCTCTTACGATTCTTCATAGTTTTTACTGTATAACATTGTTGGCATATTTTCAGGAAAAAAGTGTATTTTTTACGTTATGATTTCTGTGTGTGTATATATGTTCTACTTGCTTACGTAGTTCTAAATACTGTTAAAATACCTGGTTTGCTTGGTTTAATAATATAACAAAAAATATTAAGTATATTATGCTGAATTTCAAATGGGTTCAATTGATTGTTTATAATAAACTGTTAATCTTTCCGGAAATGTCCGTGAAATTATAATAATACATCGATACGTTGAACTTTATTCAAAATAACCATATCTTGAAGAGCCTATACTGTTATTAGTGTATTTTTGGTACGGCAGCTTGGGGTCAAGTACGAATACTTTAAATTTTGCACTTGTAACGCTGTTTGATTTATGCGTCAACTGTGAAGTGATTCATGGAATGCGAAAAGGTTTTAAAGGGTGTGGACTTGTGGATTCAATGTTGAATATGAGTTTTATATATTTTTATGATTATGATCATAACTAGCCTATTACATTCCAACTGCTGAAACCGGGACCTCTTCTCAATGTAGGAGCTCACAAATCATGCGTAGAGTTTTTACTACTACAGGCTTGCGCCTCAGGACATAAAAAAGAATCGTAGAAAATAGAAGTAGCTTACTTCCACCAAACTGAAAGTCAGATCATTGATTGATTGATTGATTTGAATTGTTTTTTTATTATTATTTCACTTCCTAGCTAATATAAACCAACATATGAAAATTAAGAGAAAATTAAAGTTAATCATATTCTTATCCAAGTCTCTCTCTACCACAAATTCTGACACGATACGTGTTTCGCCTCTGCACGAGGCATCCTCAAGAGATGTTAATATGAATATCAGCGAAGAAACGCCTGAGTGTATCAAATTACCATAAATAAAGAAACGCATGTGACTATCAAATTACCGCAAACATACTCCTGAGTCTATCAAATTACCGCAAACATACTCCTGAGTCTATCAAATTACCGCAAAGAAACGCTTGAGTCTATAAAATTGCCGCAAAATCACTCACAAACAAATGATCTCAAAGAAACGGCCTCAGTCTATCAACTACCTGTAAGAGTCGAATATTCTTGTAGCATAAACCCTTTATAAAATACTAGCCTTCCCACCCGCGACTTCGTCCGCGCGGACTACTGTTTATCGCGAAAAAAAGCATCCCTTGTTATTTTAGGATATTAAAAGCCAATGCAAAAGTAGGTATAGCACCAATTCTCTTGATATTTTTTGACATACTTGTTATATCATTTCTATGGCAACCGTTTCTTAAAGCGAGTAATCAACATTTTTTCCCATGAAAACTTTCAATTTCCCAGGATAAAAAAGTATGTTTTATTCCAGAGTATAAACTATTTCCATTCCAAATTTCATCAAAATCCGTCCAGTTGTTATTCCGTGAAAGCTCCCCAAACCAACAAACAGTCAGACAACGTTTCACTTTTATATATTGGTATGGATAAAGTCCATCAACTACCATAACATAGTATTTTTAAATGGCGTCTGTCTACAGAACCGACTGAAATGGGGATTTCACTGTGGGATAAATTCGTTTTTTATTTTCTTTAGAAAGATATGTGCTGTTGGTCTATAGCTGACCTCTACAGCGTCACCGGATGGTGGGGCTGCCGCAAAAGCGCTCCGCCGCAATGCGTGACGCAGAAGGCGCACGCCAAAGTTAAGTTTTGGCCACTTGCTCAAGGGCACCCAGGAGGTACGAACCTCGGCTTGGACATTTGCCATTGATGGGGGTCTGACTAAACACCCCTGGATCTCTACTGTCATGTAGTGATCGAGGGGGCCCTGAGGAAATGGCTGGAGAAAATGAATAAATTGCATAACTGACCACCGATTCGGAATACACCTTCGAAAAGAATCGGCAAGAAACTCGAAGGCGAATAAAATCGACATTAATTACGGGACCTTCGACCTCGCCGGCGAGGTCAGTGGAATATATTAGGATTTGATTTAAAAATGTATGTACCTTCTTTGAACGAGTAGAAACCCATCAATCTACATAAAACTATTATATATCGGCTAAACGATTTTTGATTTTGGTGTATAAACTCATTTGGTTCTTAAAACTTCTATCCCAGCAAAATGGCCACGTGCACTATGCAGCTGGTACATATCATTTGTACCTACTACGCAAAGACGTAATCACACACAATGACATATTGAAAATCACGGCGTTGGCTCGTTAGTAGCTTAATCTGAAAACTTACTCAACTTTTAAGCTCCACTCAATTCTAAGATATTCAAAAAGTTGACATAGCGAGATTTCTCATTGTTAAAACGTTTGTAAAGTACCTCTCAAGTCTCACACATAGAATTTCGAGTAGGTTATAGGTTTATTTTCCATCACGAGTGCTGTGAGGCCTAAAATTTAATTTGATTTATTTATTGTTGTTAGTTGTACGTCATGTCGTGATAGCGAGAAGGTTCCGTATACGTAACGTATGTTTCAAAACACAAGTATGTCTTCTATAAGCCTTTATTAAGTAATATTTTTATACAGTTTAGGGTTTCTCGTTCTCACATTCAGCAATCTGATTCCAAATAATCTGATATTGTTTGATGAATATCATTATACTGGGCCACTTTATTGGATAAGCCCTTGCTTGGTCTCTACTCACCACTCTCTTTAAAATGTCTTGGATGCCAGTTAGTACATAATAGGCAAATTATGATGCAGATAAAGTAAAAAAAATAAAACACAAAATTGTAACGTTGACCACGTAACCCTAAACTCGTTCTTAAACGTTCCTCGTTCGAATTAACTCGTCTGTCACTTAAGTTTGTGAGATTTTGACATGAGATGTCAACATGCGCGCGCGCACTTCAGAAATGACAGCCCAAAGCAAAGCTTGTTTACAATTTTAATGTACGAGTAACACAATTTAAATTGGATCACGAGTTATAATGTAAGGATAATTATGTTGACGCAATATGGAGGCTATTAAAACAAACAAATTAAGTTGATTTTTACCCGACTTAGGAGTGTTATGTGTTTGGGTTGTTTGTTTGTTTGTACGTTTCTTAGGCGCATCCTACAGGTTAAACGATTAAAGATGATGGATTTTGATAAATGAGGTATCATTTGATTCGTATTAACCACGAGAGTGCTTTAGGATATAATGAAGTGTCAAGAAAACTAATATAGCGACTTACAGCTGCCATATTATATTTCCGGCGAAACAAAACCTATCGAATGTGGTATCAAAATAAAGGTCTTTAAAAGACCATGCAAAAATGTAAAATTCGTTTACTTAAACAGTAGCAATTGTCTTTCAAGCTTTATACAAAATTTACAATTTTAGATTATTCAAGTTATTTAAGTGGGACAATGTTGCAATTGCAACAATTAAAGTAAAAATATATATATATGAAACGTAAAAATTATGTTAGTATTATATTTGCTGTCGGTGCATCCGTCCACTATCGTGGCTGAAAAGCAAAAACCCGAGCATATGTTTGCGTCGTGCGTCTGACCACGGATACCTACCGAAAGGTAGTCTGACCACGAACACTAAACAGTGTCCGTGGACTAATCAATCTAATAAAGTTATCTGACCACAGATACCTAACGAGCGTTCCGCGCCCCACGCCTGCACGCCAGTTGGGTTTTGTATTTTTATAACAATTTTTACTTGTTCATATTTTTGGTTAATGCGGCAATTAAAAATATTACATAAGTAAGAAGGGACTTGTAAAATCATTTGTTAGTTATGACTGGAAAATGTACCTGCAATGTTGTATCTATCTTATATATACATCCCCGTACAGTTTTTTGGTGCTCTCTTCTCTAACAGGCGTATTTCCAAAGAACCGGTAGAGTCAGAAGGGTATTTCCTTTTCTAGTGTGAGATTTAACTCTGTTGGGGAAAGGGAAATTTCCTTTTCAAACTCAAAGAATACTTAGTTTACCTAAATTTTTACTGATTTGATATTTTTATAATATTTTATGTATTTCTCCTTGTTAATGAGATGTTAATTTTGAATTGTGCTTGTGCTATTATTTTTATCTATTTACAATAAAATACTTTGCCTACTTCTAATAATCTATAAAAACTAATTGAGGGGCAAACATTTTTTTGTGAAAATTTATATATTATATTATATAATTTGTAGGTACTTTTTACCCTGGAATAAAACATAGGTTACTCTTAACCCAGAGAAATGACCACGCGGGCAAATCCGCGGGCACAGTTAGATGACAATTAAATCCTGTGGCGGAATGCTTGGGTCGATGGATACATTTCGAATAGCCCGTTAGGGTTACGGATTGCGTTCATTCTCTCTTGCAGTGGTGGCTGAATAATACTGAGTACGCTTACAATCCAGTGGCACCCGGTTCAAACCCTCAGCAACCCTGTACCAGTGAGTATGTAAGTTATATGAGGATTTCGATGCTATCGCCACAAATCCTTGCATGTCAAAGAACCTCATGAAATCCAAATAACTAGCTTAAAAGCTAAAAAAATACGGCTGCCCTGCCAATAAATTATATACTGTTGGAATTTGCTTACTGTTGGAATTTGAATTTGGCCTTCAATTTGATACCCATATTGTAAAACACGAAGTTTTTTTTTAATTCTAAAATGGAGCCATACAGCAGCCATATTAAATGTTTAAAAAAAATTGCCTATGTTACTCGGGGATGTAAGGATTCTAACAGTGGTACCCCCTATACGTTTAAATATGTTCATGCATTTAAAAGTTATGATGGAATAAAGAAAGTCACCCACATACATGCATACAGGCAGTCATAGGATGAGAAGATCGGAAAATCAGGCTCAGTGGCTAGTCTTGGGAGAGGCCTTGCGTAATATTTGTATATATGTATGTTAATCCATTATCTAGTGCTCATAGCACAGGGTTTGGAAAGAGATTTAATATTTTCTTCTCAACTAAAAATAAAAAGGACTGGATTGATTAAATATAGGCTTTAGAGTCAATGTTAATTTAAGTTAATATCTAAGTGAAAGTATGAAAAAAGATAAGTTTGTATCCACACGATACAACTAGATGAAATATCGAAATCATGAGAGTCATGGTCGAGACGTAATGACGTGATCCATCAGAGGTCGCCACGTATGATACATGCGACCCGGAACTACTCGACTCGATGTACTCCTACCCAAATTTGTCAGTTTTTAATCGATTTCAAATAGAAGGAGGTTATCAATTAGACTGTATTTTTTTTTGTCTATTCATATCTTCACAATTTCTGAACCCTTTTCTATCTATTTTTTTCATATTCGGCAGTCTCCGAGATAATCCTAGCTTCGAAAAATCTTTGTCAATATTGCTAAATCTATATCAATACAATACTAGTGAGGACATGAAATTGTACAGATTCCAAATGAGTCTCAAAGGAATCTCCAGATTTTCAGGCTATTTTTACGTCCAACAGGAAATACTATGTCTACTGTCTGGCAAAACAAAAATTTCAAGTTATACAAAGCCAAACACACTACGAGTATATAAGATATACCAGCAATTTAAAAAAAAAGATATAGATATAGTTCTAATGCTTTGCAACAACCTTAATGGCAATATTATAAATATAAATGTAATTTATCATATGAAATCAAGTTTATGACAAAAGAAAAACGTAGCTTTACATTGAGATAAGAAAATGATTTTTTCCCTAAGAGCGATGGAAAAAACCAAGTAAGACGAAGATTTTATGACTGAAAATGTCCACAAATGTCAAATTTATTTAAACCGTCCTAAAAACTGTTTATTTGTTCTTTGAATTTAGTATTTAATTAAATATGTCTAAACTAAATTTAGGTTTTACGACCTTAAACCGAGAAATAAAACCTCTTTGACGGGGAAAAACATTTTGGGATAGTAGCCGTAGCAATAATAGATGGAACATTAAAAATCACTAAGTTTGGTCAAATATGCCCTTGTATTAATATTGTATATATGCTAATTTACTTTATATGGATTTGTTTTAATGTCTTTTTTATTGGTAATCGAGGTGCTAAAAACATTTGAAAGCCGCTATTTAATTCTTTTGTTTAATTTTTGTATCATTAAAATATTTTTATGTGATATGAATTTTAAACTAGTATTATTTTTTTATGAATAAGCGAGTTTGTTCAAAATGTATTTGCATTATCAAGATATATTTAAAAAGCTATTAGATGTAAAGATATATGAGGTGGAGAATGCGGTGGTCACATTTTTGAGCAGGTTCCTTGACATAATTTTAATATATTTCTTAATTAATTAGTGTTGGAGTTTAAATCTTAGTTTTATCTTAAGCTGAATCAAAAGGAGAAATGTATTCAGCTAACCATTATTTTTTTACTAAATGTCTCACAAATTTGTGTGATACATAGTTTAAGACAAATTTTGCTTACGATATTAAATTGAATCAAATGGTTTATTTTTATGGATTTAAAAATTATATGGAAACGAACAATTTGCTCCAAACTATCGATCGACTGTAATGTGCATTCGAAAATTTACCAAAAGTGGCATATTTTTGTATTTTTTTTAATGAGTTTATTACAGTGAACTTTAAAGCATGAACTAGATGTGTTTAATTTGTATTAAATAATAATCAGTGGTTTTGATAGTAAGGTTGCCGTTTAAAAACAAAGATATTTAATTTAAATTAAAATTATTTTGAGCATAATAGTGCGTTATACATCTGCGCATGTTGGTTAAAAAAAACAATAACTACTCAGATTTTTCACAATGTCTCTAATTTGCATCATTAAAATAAATAAACTAGTGCATTCTAAATGCACCGCGTGCTTTAATAAATAGCCAAGTGCAAATGACGGTAATTTCTATGAGTTCCAAGTAGAACCATACGGTTACGCATCTAGTTGCACTATACCACAGTACGTTTAAAGATATATGTACTGTGGCTATACTATATGCAAGATAATTACAAAACTGGGTACATTGTGCTGCGTTTGCACTAACTTGACAAGTGCACTGTCAAATGGATTACTGGAGATTTAGTTTTTCTCCTTTAATTATTGCGTAATGCGTAAGCCACATATCTGCTGTTTCAATTAAGGAGTCCATAACGTGTTAATGGTGTCACATTATTTTATGTTTTTAGAAAAACACCGCAACCCAAATTTCAAGTACATAAGCATTTATTTAAATAAAATATTAACAACGTAAGATAAAAGAACTAACGCCGCGCGTTAAAGTCTTTTTTATGAAAGTTTGATGCAATATTTTGTCGAAACACTATAAAATCAGACAATAAAATGAGTATCTTATCTTTCTATTTATATTGTTATTATAGTTAATCAATTAAAAAACCATAACCCAATTTGAGTGAAATTTGTTGCGTTGATATATTTCATTAAGTTTTCCAAAAGTGATCACCAAAAGCGATAGGACGACCCAAACAATGTCGATTAGAATAAAACAAACGTGATTTGTTTTTAAATTGCATAGAAAATAAGATAGACGTTTCGATAAGAACTTATAGCATTTCATAAAATACATAACAAAGCAATAAGCCGTTGATAATTCGAGTGACGAATCTGTCAATCGATACACAGCCACGAGATAAAGAAGGAAAACACAGCCAGTGGATTGAGATAAGAGTTTACTCGTTCATGTATATTTAGTAACTAGAATGCAAGTAAGCGGGGCAGCGGCATAGAATGTCATCGCAGAAGCGCTCACCAGGATATTTAAAGTAATGTGGAGCACTATGCGAATCAGTCGACTCAATAGATTATTGCGGCAGTTGGTTTTATGAGATCCAAACTGGCTGCTTGTGGATGGGCTTTAAACTGTGATATTTTATTGAATTAGATTGAGAGAACTGACAGTTTCAAGTAGGTAGCTTCGTTCTGCGAACTTGCGGAATTTTCAATATGCATATAAATTTGTTTGTTCTTAACATATTATATAAGAACTAAATTAATGTTTAGTCTTGCCTTGCCTTTGCGTTTAATGTCATAGAATTTTTAATCATTCAATTTCAAGCAAAGTTTAGTGAATTATTATGACTAATTCATACTAAAAAACGACTAAACTGAACCACTGCTACTTTTACCAGAAGCAAATTTATAAATTAAAAGCAATAAGAAGAATAAACTTATGATAAACCACATACAATTTCTTTGATTCTTTACAGTACAGCATTTAATAGGGTCAAAGATTTATTAGCAATATTACGTTTTTCCTTTTCAATTTATAACTATGCTTACACGGCTTTGCGCGTGTGGTCGTGTGTTATTCCTGGACTAAAATTACCTATAGACATATCGATATATCGTATCGTACGTATCAAATTAATTTAAACATATCGTTTTATTTTTTCCTTGAAATTCTTTTTTTCTCACTTTATCACTAGTTGCACGTAATAGTAGACGTTATTGCGCTGCTACTGCTTACCCACATGCGTGTTATTCTGAACAGTCAGCGCTACCCTTACGCCATTTTGACCATTTTGCCACTTTCTTCGTCAGTTACTTGACACCAACCAGAGACATTACATTATTTGTTTCCGTTGATGTTGCCATATCTTATATATACTTTTTTATTTTTTTATTTACCTATGCATATTTAAATTATAGATATGTAATTATTATGTATGTATATATACATAATAATTAAATATGTTAATATTTTATTTCCATCGCCACGCTTAGCAGGTTGGTGTTTGCTATAGAAACTACTGATTTTAAATAGGGAAAATTTCAAATAAGCAATAGTTGAAGCACCAACAGCAACTAAGTTGCGGATACAGAAATATGCTATCAATAGACAAACATCAGTTTTACTTACATTACATTGAAATGGTGCTGATTATTACAGCTATTTGTTCATGGACATTATTGAACTAGTTATTGCAACAAATGCGGAAACAGACTTCTAAATCCTTACTTACATTGTTTATAATAGCAACCTTACATCTAGAAACTTCTATCCTCTACATAATTTATAATGTAGGTGTGAAGTCTATGTTATCATTAAGATTTAATGTTATTCCTATATAGCTAGATTTTAACTGACTTTAAAGGTTTTGATTGCATTTCGTTATGATTAGTGATGTTCAAGAAATTGTTAAGGCTGTTTTTCTTTTATCAAAACATACATACATCATTATGATCTTTGTCTAGTTTTTATCAACAAACTTAGCTTACTTAGTGAACCTGCCGACACTGTTCGTGTTGTGTGTCAATCGTGACTGTTAAGTTGTACAAAATGAAACGCGGGTAGTGGTTAATAACGGCCGCCGCCGCCGTTCACAACACTCATACTCCCCCTCCGTAGACGCCCTAGAGACATTTTAAGCGATCCGGACGACAAAATCACTGCCGCACTGAAGGCAGCGACAGATTCGTCCAACCCGCCCTCACCATCTTACAACACACTTAGACACAGACACTGACCTCGCCGGCGAGGTCAAAGGTCCCGTAATTAAAGTCGATATTATTCGCCTTCGAGTTTCTTGCCGATTATTCTCGAAGGTGTATTCCGAATCGGTGGTCAGTTACGCAAATAATTCAAAGGGCTCCAGCCATTTTTTAGGGCCCCCTTGATCACTACCAAAAGTAGCGATCCAGGGGTGTTTAGTAAGACCTCCGTAATCAATGGCAACTATCCAAGCTGAGGTTCGTACCCCCTGGGTGCCCCTGAGCAAGTCGCCAAAACTTAACTTTGGTGTGCGCCTTCTGCGTCACGCATTACGGTGGAGCGCTTTCGCTGTAGAGGTCATTGATAAACCAACAGCATACATCCTTCCTAAAAAAAAAACGCTGATACCCGCACTCTCCAGTCTCCCCGTGACCGCATTCAATGTCATTTTACCGAAATTTTGAGGGTAGTAAAATTTTTATTTTGGTATTAATATGTGCGCGTATTGACCCATTTTAATCTTAAAAACACAAACTTAGCTCGTCTTGAAATATTAATGTTGTTACTGTGAAATGGTACTAACGTGTCAATTCATATTTGCAGTTGAGCAGAGTATGATGTCAATATTTAAATACCACCTATAAAACGATGAAATTATTTGTGTTGTAATATAATACGCTACTGGTTTTTACTTGAGTTCCAAAATAGAGTCTGTGTAAGTAGTATAGTGGTCAAGTGAGACAGTAAAATGGAAAATAGTAAAGAGGACCTAAACCTGTGTTGTAGATTAGGTATTTTTTTGTAATATTATATTTGTTTAAAAGCAATGCTACATGGTCATGTCAATGCTTACTGGTTTGTACGTAGTTCTTGTTTATACAGAAATAAGTTTTTTTAGTTCAGATTACTCAACATTTATTTTTTGATTAAGTCAAAAATCACTAAAAAAGCCTATCACAAAAACATATAACTAAGTATTAAGTACATTTTTGTCTATACTTATAATTAATTAGTATGTATCAAAAAGTCTGCACAATAAGGAAATTAATAAAAAGGTCTAGGGGACTTCAAATAAGTAACTGAATAATAATATAACGATTTAAAAAAGGTTTTCTGTCTGTCTGTTCGCGCATTACGTAAAAACTACTGAACCGATTGTTATTTGGTTTTCGCTGTTGGATAGTTTAGGTTTAGACTTAATAACTGGTGTACTTGATATATGGTTTATATTTCAATCCGTTCAGTAGAAGCCGACCAATTGATATAAACATATATAACGGATGAACATAATACTCGTATGTTGACGAAAATTAAATGTACTCGTAGTATATTGTAAAGGTACTTTTGTTACTAGTATAATATAGGTTACTTTTAACCTAAAGAAATAACCACGCTGGCAATGCTAGTAAAAATAAATAAACAAAAAACATATAAAACATAGGTCCATAATCTGTTGGATAACTGGTGCTTTGTGATGAAAACAAGCAAAAGGTATGCAGACAATCGGCTGCAGCACTTTCCTGTATATTATTTCTGGCAAAATCGGCAAAATCAGTGGGCGGGCTCAGAAGATGTGAGGTTCCTAACCAAATCCCAAATAATACTATTGCTTTTTGACACTCTTACAGAACATAAAATAATGATTCTGTGCCCTGTACGGTAATAAATTTTGTCGAAAATATTATAACAAGGAAGTTAGTAAAACAAACGAGCAACGTCGCAGGTGTGACTCAGTTTACTATACTGACCATAGAAATACCCAATTCACAAAATAACTTTGACTAGGTACCTCATAAAAATTATATATATTTCCATAAATACCTACTTTAGGTCGTAATTTTAAAATTATGTTAAGTAAAGACAGTTCACACAACATAAAGTGCGTTGCACACGGGCTGTGTGAACCTCCAATATAATTTTATAGCACGTATTAACACAGAAAAGTAGTCAAACAGAATCACACGTACCATATTTATTAGGTTTATAATTAGTAAATAAAAATATATGACAAAATAAAAAATCTGTAGCTTACTTCCGCCAAAATTGTAAGTCAGACAAATGATAAATGGTAAAATGAACATAAGTAAAACCCCACGCTAAACAAACCCTACCCAAATTGAACTATTGTAAAATATAAATGAAATGAAAGCTAAGGCATGGAGGCCAGAAAAAAAAAACACAACAACAACAACAACTACAATATAATACACAATATAAAACCCCACGCTAAACAAACCCTACTCAAATACAAGTATCGTAACACTTACATATTTATATACATATATTATAAATACACAATAAAAACATATACTTAGATCCAAATACCAAACGTCTGACATCAATACGACACGTGTTTCGCCTCTGCACGAGGCATCTTCGGGTGATGTTGACTCGTCGAGCGCTGGACTGATCATTTCATTTATATTTTACAATAGTTCAATTTGCGTAGGGTTTGTTTTACTTTTGTTCATTTTACCATTTATCATTTGTCTGACTTACAATTTTGGCGGAAGTAAGGTACATATTTTTTATTTTGTCCATTTTAAATATGGATTTCCGCAAAGTAACGCCTGAATCTATCAACTTTATAGTTTTGATTTGAGATTGGGCTTATAGCTTTTTAATTCAGAATTAAATTGTGGTGGACTATTATTATTATTATTCTTCATGACGGTTAGAATAATCTGATCTATAGTTTTAATAGTCTTTGAATATATATGCCTATCTATCTATACTTATAATAAAAAATTAAGTTACAAAAAATCTGAACAAAGACGAAAATTGGCCTCGGGTAGGTACTCAAAATAAGCAACTGAACAAAGATATAACATTTTAAAAAATGGTGTGTGTGTTTGTCTGCTTGTCTGTTTATCTGTGTGCGCATCACGTAAAAACTACTGGATCTATTGCGATGAGGTTTTTACTTTTGGATAGATTAGGTTTTCACTTAAAAACTGGGGTACTTACTAAGTACCGTTACAAATCAAATCATCAAATTAAGATACTAAGTTCTACTTAGTATCTTAATTTGATGATTAAAAGCCGAACAATCAAAAAAACTATGTAACGGATGAACGAAATTTGGTATTTTGCACTTTATAGGTACTTATGGGCTTGGCATAAAACATAGGTTACATAGGTTACATCTATTTTGTTCAATTTGTGTGCATTTTTTTCTGCCTCACATGGCTTAATTTTGGAAATTGAATAACACCTGAGTTAAAGCAATGGGGTATGCCGAAACCCAGCTCTACGTATACTAAACTTCGCCAAACAAGCAAGGTATACCACGTTAACATGGCACGTGCCATAATATGCATCACAGACAGAGACACAGGGGCCTAGAGAGTCATCATAGATTTGTTGTCACTTGTCATGTTTTCCATTTACCTACCTACTATGTGAGTTTTTTTTTTGGTAAGTTTAATGTTGCCAATAAATTATTTTAATTCTTACTCTTTTAATCCAGTGATATGACGACGGTCGGTCTGATTCATGGTTGTCTGGAAGAGATCGCTTTAAGCGATAAGACCGCCAATTGTAACATGTTTTGTTAGACTAAGTTTATTAATTTTATTTTTCTACATTGTGGTGTTTCAATAAACAGTTAATATAACTATCTATCTAATGACCATGCGGGCAAAGCTGCGGGCACAGCTAGGCTCTGAATAAAATGGCTGTGATAGATAGACAGACAGAAAGGTAGACGGATGAACAGCAGACGTATAGACGGACATAACTAAACTTTAGGGGATGTTCATCTGATTTGTCAAATGAAGCCTTGCAGAAAAAACCTTCCATGCTGTTTAGCATTCTGATTGTGCGTAGGAACCATACTGCTATTTGAACATAGAGCAATATTTTCGCTATCCATTGCACGATTTTAAACCACCTTTATACGACTCTAGCTCTAGTACCAAGCAATTGGATTAGTGTTTTATATCATTTAAGTCCAATTTAAATCCCCATTACTTTTACATTTTATTTGCGGATAAAACCATTTTATTTTAATTGATAATATGTTTAACGACTTTCGTTTATGAGTTAGACACTAGCTTTTATGCTCCGTATTCCAATTTAGCAGACATTTTACACTTGGATTTATTTGCGTTACGAGTAAGCTTTATGGTTATTTTTAGTTTTCTGTTTTATAATAAATGTTTATGAATTAGCAGGAGCTTAGTAGAGTTCAAATTATAAAACTAATCATAAATAAATTTATGAGTTTATGGCCCGTCTCTGCAATATCTTTGTAATATTAATATGCTACTAAAATGTTATAATTTAAGTTTACACGATTTGTTTATTAAATACGATTACCATTTCTTTTTATATCAAAAGATAAACGGAAACAACATTTTTTATTAAATTTTTAATACGTTCAAATACATAAGAAAAGGATTTCGTTGATGTAAAAATAGTGTAAATGGATAGCTCGTAGCAAGTAATTATTAATTAAAGACACGACTATTTCAAGTCCCACTACTGGGACTCAAGCTTACTTTCAGAGAAAGATATGGATAGAGAGTATGCGCGTACCACGTAGGACCAGTGCAGATTTGTGAGTATCACATGTCATCGGTTCCTGGACATGCCTTTGCCAGTTTTTTCAGCATTTTCTGAGCAATCACACAAAGATACACAAACGTTTTAATAGTCTTTGGTTGCGAGTTTGGGCTGCGAAGATCGAACCGAGTGCATTCAAATTGTAAACTCGGCCACCATTGCTTTTCTAGTGTAGTAAACAAGTCTACATATGTCTAATAATGTTCTACATAAACTGAGGTAAATGTCATTGCTTATGCCTATATCTAGACCAACTACTACCCACGTTACCCATGTAACTACTTGATTTTACCTCACAAGTATCAGACAGCTTTTTCTTTCTATTATGATATCAGCATTGACGGCTGACTTGTGAACCCATCCATACTTAATATTATAAAAGCCAATATAATTATGTCTCTATTTGTTACCTTTTCACGACTAAATGTATGAACCGATGTTGATGAAATTTGGTACGGAGCTAGTTTGAAGTCTGAGGAAAGACACAGAAGACTTTTATCGTGATAAATTGTAGTTCACGCGGACGAATTCGCGGAAAAAAGATAGTACATATCTTATAATTTTTGTAGAGGAAAATATTAGGATATTATTAATATACGCTACCAATCTCGTAAGATGGTTCAAGAAAATGTAGGAAGAATTTGGAGTGCGACTTAGTAATTAAGGTTAGCTTCATTGGTTCATATGCAATGAAGAGGCATGGATGGGTTACAAAGCTAGTCAGAAAAACAAAATTTTCCTTTTAAAAAGTGTTTTTTTTTTTATCCCAAATTTCTCATTATATATAAATACCTAAATACATATACTGATACTGAAAAAAGGCTGAGACTATCGACCGTGAGCCTCTCAAAATCTTTAATTTCTTCGGTCACATGGCCCGTTAGTCCGGTGAAAATCTACGAAAACTTACTGTCACCAGAAGGGTAGAGGGCATGAGACGCAAACAAGATCGAGAATCCGTTGGTCAGACCAAATCCGCGTCACACTTAATATACAAGTCACGTGCGTAATATCATGCGTATTTTGTATAGATATGTTTGCACACCATTGTTATGGTAGGATGTACTGGACTTTTATAATTGTTATTACCATCTACTAAATTACTACATTCTTGTGAATAAATAATTCTGATTCTGATTCTGACAGTGACTCTTTGATAATATGGGCACGACTCCCAGCTTTGGGGAAACTATGCTAGGAAGAGGTATTATACTCTACTGATAATATACTGACGATGAGAAATATCTAATTTTGACATTATAACACACAAAAAGTTCACGGAAAATACCAATTTGGATTACCAACAAAAGCAAAACATCGAAATAATCGAATTATTTGTTTTGCACACAGCTAATACCATGTTTTACGTTACGAAATCATGTTCTAAATACTAATCCATTTTTGGTGTAAATGCCAAATGGAATAATTTATGATGCCGTATAATTTTTATAACGAGGTATCATGTTGGCCAATTAAAAGTTCAAGAAGATGTACTAATTGCACAGTTTACAACTGCTCACTATTTTTACGGTTGTAAATCTACATTATACTATTAATATACTTTAAGAAAAGTAGAGGGTTAGGTTTGTATGTAAGTTTTTATTGGTATTTTATATACCAAAATGGTAAACTAAGTTTAGACCAAGTACATTGATCTAGAAGTATTAAAAATATTCTAAAAATTAAGATACGTGAATTATAGTTTATATGAAATAAAGAAGATGGAAAAAATAAACTACATAAACTAGTCGTTTGAGACGTAGCAGTTTCATCGTTTATGTTTTCACATTTTGAATCTACTATTTCACCTGATTTTCTCAAAATGCCATTTTATTCATTTTGTTGGCTAAGTGGCTAGTGACCCTGACTTCAAAGTCAACCAACGGTCGCAGGTTCGAAACCCCGCAAGGTGCTATAATTTATGTGATGAAAATAAATATTTGTTTCCGAGTCATGGATGTAATATTCGTATGTATGTTTATCCGTTGTCTATTACCCATCGTACAGGGTATCCTAGTTTGGGAGCAAGTAATTCGTGTGAATTGTCCCGGTTTTTTTCTCTTCCAATATATTATCTCAACAAAAAGTTGAATCTACGCTTCGTAAAGGCATCTTTACTAGTATTACAAAGGAGGTGAAGCCGCGTGCAACAACTATTATAAAATAACACTTTTATTTGTAAACAGTGAAGGTTCAATAAATATTATTGCGCGTTATATGTCACATCCGTATTCAAAATGCTGGCGTAATATGTGAACCACTTTTATCTATAAGAACAAAAACAAGTTTTTAATACTTTTTCTGTTGTGGATCTAGTATATTAACCTATTTTTATCAACCTTTCTTCTGTAATATACGGCTCAAAATTAAGACACATAATTAAATTTGTTAAATTAATATAGGGCTCTTTGAATTTTACCACGAGCCTACGTGCGACTTAGAATCTTAATAATTCCTGTATCGTTGAACCCTGTATCAAAGATACAAGCTTTGGTCCCAGTCTCCGCATCAATGACTTTTCTAAGCTATGTGCGGTTTCCCATCGCTTCGTGCTTCGGAGAGCACATTAAGCTGTAGATCTCGGTTGTTATTGATTAATAGGTAGCAGTCTTTTAGCCTTATCGTAGGCCCTTGGGCGGCCTGACAAACTCTGACATCAGAGGCCAGCACTACCTCATACTACAAGCAAGCAAGCAACCAGTTTCAGTTTCAGTTTTCTTGTCACTCTAATGGACAACAAAGTCATATCAAAGGCTGTTAAGCGGCGGGTTAAGTCGGTGACTTTGGTATGTAGATTCCATTACGTATCAAATGCATTTTACACCTAAGCTTAACAAGTTACTTAATAATGGTAACATCACACTTCACACTAATATTCTAAATGCAAAAGTAAAGAATAAACAGCTGAACCGATTTTGATAAAATTTAACAAAGAAATACTTAGTGTGCGTCGTGAGGAAGATTTTAAGTTTTTTTACCCGAATACAGCTAAGCAAAAAGGAGGTTTATGATTTTGACCGGTATGTATATTCCTTTTTTCCACTCAAATACCTAAAGTTTAAAATTTCTGAAACGTTTGAAAATTCTTGTTTGTGACCTTATAATGCACTCAGTAGTGTGGTTTTAGTTGATGAACTATTTTGTTTTACACGACTGCCCAAAAATATGAGTATAATGTTTTTTAGGATTCATGTATATTTGCATGTATGTGAGTTTCTTTATAACTTTTATATAACTTTTAAATGCCTGAACAGATTTAGAGCTAGGGGATATCATGAGAATCCTTACATCTCCCCGAGTAACAAAGGCATTTTTTTTATTCCATGTTTCGTCTGTATGGCTCCATTTTCAAATGCAAATTATATATTTTTTCTTTGAATTTTACAATATGGGTATCAAAATTTGAAAGCCTTGATAAGCACATTCGAACAGTATATAATTTATTGGCATAAGTTCTTTTTTGGCAGGGCAGGCGTGTTTTGTTTAGCTTTTAAGCTAGTTATTTGCCTTTTAACCCGAGTACAGCCACTGAGCCAAGTTCAAAATTTAATTGCATTAAAACCTTTTTTATACCGATGAAGCCAAGGAAATTAAAACAATCTTTGGTGTTCCCAATCGTCCAAGCTCGGCCTTGACTTTCTCTAATGGTACGTAAGGTGCTATACGCGCCCGCGTACTTTACGGTATCTCGCACTATAAATGTACGCATGCAGTAAGGACCATGCGACTTATGATGCCATAGATCGGTAGCTTATTATGCAAAATTTTGATAGCACTTCGGTAAATCATAGGGCATGCTTAGAAGGAATGTTAACTAAAGTGTTTAGGATAAAAATGTATCAATCTATTTTACTCATATGTGATTGTTTTAAATTGTCCGCTTGTTATTACTACTAGCTGTGGTTTAATCCGCGTGGACATTTTCTGGGGGAAAAGTATCCTATGTGTTATTTTAGAACCAATAGTAGGTACCTCTAGAGGGCAAATTTTGTTCAACCGTCAAATAGTTTTTTTATCGATTGCTCAGCTTCTACTCATCGGATTGAGATAGAAATTGCCCAGATTAAAGTCAAAACCTAAGCTATTCAACAATGAAAATCACTTTTCAACTGGTCCATTAGTATTATTCATTCAATAATTTATACACAAAACAGTGTAAAGAGAAGGATTTAACGCTATGACAGAATTTTTTGCCAGACATCCTGGTCGTGCAAAAAATATGTGCACTCGAGATATAGAGAGTAAAATAGAAATTGTAAGTTTGTAAAAATATGAATAGTAGTACTAACTTTAGTAAATCATAAATAGATAAATATAATACAAAAAATATATAAATTTTATATACATATAAATATTACAAAATTAAAGAGCTGATGGTGTTAATGAAAACAAAGTTTTTTGAAGTCATTAAGAAATGCTCTCGCGTTAACCGTTTCAAATTTTCTTTAGTTTGACAATATCTGATGTCAATATGGTCAATATTGACGTAATGCGCGATTTAACATCAAGAAATGAAGACACACACTGTTATACATTTAAAAAAATGGTTTGTACAGATATTTTGTTACTTTTTTTAAAGTATAGTTATCTATACTTTAAAAAATGAATGAATAAAAAAGATATTGTACTTAGCTAAGTTAAAATGGTACATTTTATGTACCATTTTTTATTTCCTATAGGCACGTCTGACCTGAGATAATTTAATCAGGGCTGCGATTTTTTAATGTCACCGGTGATCTTTTTCTCACGACTGAGAAAAATATCACTAGTGATTTAAATCAGCCTCTCACAAAAATATAATTTTTGAAACAACAATACCCCGTCTTACAATATGCAAATATTCCTCAACTTTGATCATAGACATTATATGATCACATTCCATTTTACGCAGCAAGTTTCTAAGTTACTGTCAATACAGGTTTTTATTTGTTAATACGAAAACTTTTGTTATGACAGTTAAACGTAAAACGGAAAGTATCTGCCAAATTCAATGCTTGCTAAATACCTTTAATCTGTGGTTTAAATCAGCTGTTTTGGCAAACATCTCTAATCTGTAGTTTTTGTTTCTTCAAACACGAAATTGTTTGTTTGTTTTGTAAATTTTGTTTTAGAAGTGAATATTAATCAAAATAAAAAATGTGACCTTTCTGGAGCATATCAAAGAAAAATATAAATTCTGTATGATTGCTACAGTACAAAAACAAAAGTTGAGGCCCATATTACCTGGGCCCAAACGACACACACAGTGATTGTTGGCTGATCAACCAGAATATAAGAAACCGAAAATAAAGTTTTGGTGATATACCCATTATAGGTTAGGATGAAATGTCAAAAATGTAACCAGGTGATTTCAAATGCGAGTGAGATGAAGCACTTGTAATCGATACCACAGGTCTGAGATTTTTTCTCATCCACTTAGATCCAAAAATACGATATGCTTTTCCTGGGAAATCGGGGACTATTGATCTTTTTTATGATATTTTGTCACTCGTTGATATTAAAAAATCACACCCCTTGTGCTGTGACGGTGTACTCAAAAGTGGTATACTCGTTAAGCCTAGAATGTCAATGGACTATGGATATACTTTCTGCTTAATGGGAGAGCTATCCAAGAAGATACTATTGCGCCCTACCATCAAGATTTTATAAGAGTGTTAACTTCATTATGAGCTCATATTGCATATAGTTAGTTTCAAACCTCTTTGGTTTTGCGACCGACCAAGTAAACATTGCTAGGTAAATTTTTCTTCTATTTGTAATGTGTCTTATTTTTGAGCTGGCCTAACGCAAAAACACAAAGCTCCGCTAGTGAACTTCCGTTTCCATGAGTACATTTTGTATGATGCATTAAATGTCCTTACTGGCCTTATTATGTGAGTTCTCGTAAATTTAGTTTAATTAATCACCCCGAGTTTGAGTGTGTGAGATTTAACTTCGATTACGAAATACTGAACGTAGCAGAGTGAGATGTCGTTAGTGAGATTTATTTGGGTTGATAAATATGGGACTTGTCAATGTTGGTATCTGTTGAGATTCAAACACTACTTGTGGAAGTTATAGAGTTTTATTATTGAACTAGCTGTGCCCGCGACGTGCGGTCATTTCTTTGGGTTAAACGTACTCTATGTGCTATTCCAGGACCTAAAATACCAAACTACGTATACTACATGTACCTCATTACATCAACATTATATCAGTCATTGCTCGGCTTCTTCTTATTGGATTGAGATATTAAGTACACTAGATTTTTAGGCAAACTCTAAGCTATCTAATTGTGACAACTACATTTTAAACGGTTCAGTGTTATTTACGTGATACACGAACAAACATCCAGACAGACAGACACAATTTTGAATAACGTTATATTCATGTTCTGTAGCTCATTTTAAATTCACTAGGTCATTCTTTTTACAAATATTTTCTTAGTACAGACTTTTGTTAGATACTTACTGCTTTATCATAAGTATACTTCTAACTGAAGATTTAATATACTAATATCGTAAATGCGAAAGTATATATTTGTTTCAGCTACATAAGGGATAAACGGATTTTCAACAAATTCAGTATATAAAGATATTTTAGGTCCTAGATAATACATACTTGTACGATATTTTAGTCGATTTCAAGCGGATAAAGCCTGCTATTCCACTTATCCGCCCAGCTATCCCACCTGGGAGAGAAAAGTAGTGTTTTTTTTTTCTCCACTGGTCCGTCCCAGGGTGAATGAGTGGAAACAGGCACGTGGCGCAGCTGACAATTGAAACTTCCCATCGTGTATTTATTTAGTGTTTGGGTGTTTTTTTCGGGATATTTCACACCAATTACCTAATCCCAAAGTATATACAGATAATTCCAGGTAGGGGTCCTCGTCTGTCTGTTGTTGGTCATAACATAATGTTATGCCGCATTCTCAAAATCAATTAACTTCAGTTTTTGAGTGATAAAAATTCAGCACACAACATTTAACTAATATTTCACACTGACTAATACCTCGCGACAGTTCCGATTCTTTCTCGCTTTTAATTAAGACTAAAACTAGAAAATTATAGTTTTTCTGCTAAAGCCCTTTATGACCTGATTATCTAACTGTAAATTTTTCATCTCCAATATTTATTACCGTATCTCAACGAACTGATTTAGATCATAACATACGAATTAAAAGAAATTTCCAAATTTCACGAAGATTGTATCAATGCAACTATTCAAAGTTGCCATCGAACAAAAACATATGTTTTCGTTACGCCACCCATACTGGAAGCACCACGTCGAGCTTTAGCTATTTAAATATAAACAAGTGTTTACCTATTATGATAACCGCATTTTATCACCAATGAAAGTAAGAGTGACTTACGGATTCTCCTTCTAACCATATTTCAATCCTGCAAATAATAATATACCTTATGTACAACTGAGGAGCACTCGTGCCGTAAAACAGAACGCAAAGGTGAAATGGCATCGCGACCGCAGTCACACCCCGCAGTAAAAACCATAGTTTCGAACTTTCTACTTTGTTCTGAGCAGCGGTGGTGCAAGTTCAAGTGATGAGCGGTTGTACCTAGATCCGTTTGAGCTAAAAACGTGTTACGTAGTCAGTGATAATAAGCTACTGAACAAGAATGTTTTTTTTTTAAATCCATTTTGTCTGTTTGTTGGTTTGGAAGTCTGTTCGCACATCGCGTAAAAACTACGGAACCGATTGAAATGCGGTTTTCATTATTAAAAAGCTAAAGGTTTGACTTCAAATCTGGTATATTATTGAAATATATGACGGTTGAACGAATTTTGAAGAAATATACTTATATATAATTTTTATATTATATTTTATTATTATTCTACTAAAATCGGGCCTAGCTAGTTTTAAACCTTTCACAGTCCACATTACAAGGGAACATATGGGTACCACACGAAGGACCCGGCACTGTGAAAGTGTTAAATACTTTACAAACTAAGATTTTCGTTCCAAAATTGTAATGGCAATGGTAATGATGTCCACGGAAATTGAGTATTTTCATACAAAACTGTGGCAGCCATGAACAAGCTATCGCATGTTAGCGTAACTTAATGTGCGATATCAAGTGAGCGGTGCTCGATGGGTAAAAAATAGTTGAAGTTGACTTTTTATGGTTAAGTTTATTCCTGAAACGATCTCGACGGAGCTCAATGATGGTTACTCCACATGATGTTTATTTATTTGTTTCTTATTTTAAAATTGAATAAGTTTACGTTTGACAACTATCTGATCAATATTAATCAATGATGCGGTCGACAAAGGTGCACGCTTGCCGAGATGTAACCCTTTCACTCGTAATTTGAAGACTCCCAGACTTAAACATCTGGAAATATAGATAGACTGACTAATAGTTGTATACGTTTCCTGGAATATACACCATTTAACAGTGGCGTAATACCGTTCTTCTTTAAAATTAGCATAATTACATACAGCAGGTCAGGTTTATTACTTTTGTTTTTACAAAAATAGGCCATGCTATCGAAGCAGATTTTTATTATTTTTATTATTCGCTATAAGCTTCTAACATAGAAACTAAACGACACAAATTGCGTTGATTTAAAGAGCCATAAGAGTGTTTTGTTTCTAATTGGTGGGTGTTCTAAAAAGTATTTTGACTTATGGCAGAGATGTTGTTTAATGAAGTGTTCCGGACTGTGATTGCTTCTGTTGTAAATGTGCGACTGAAAATGCTGTGGAGAAGTCAGCTTTCGAGATTTTTGTGGTTTTAAATGTTCTTGCAAAGATGCAGTAGGCGACGTAAAGTTTAAAATCAATTTGAGCGTTTCAAATAGCTGTGCCCCGCGGCTTTGCCCATGCGCAACCTTTTATCCCCATAGGGACGGTATATCAAAAAATCCTTCCTTTGTTGCACTTCTAGGATAGTCAAGTTTTTTTTTGTCCGAAGTTCAAATCTCTGTTTGTTTAGTTTAGGCTGTGCGTTGTATGTCAGTATGTCAGTCAATAGATACCTACTACTGACGGTAACTGTTTTTCAGGTATAATAAGATATATATTGTCAAATTTCTTTTTTTTTCCACTATCGTTTCATATTGACAATATCTAATTCAGCCGATGCAGTGCACATTTTGAATGCAATTTTCTATTGTAATTTTTTACCCGGTTTTTTACACGTTATGAATCTTACACAAACAATTTTTTATTGTTTTTTTTAGTAGGATTCATTGTCATTGACGTTGCAGGGCTTCTAATACAATTTTATAATTTTAGATCAAGCGTGCTCATACGGAGAAAAATATAGGTACCTATTAGTAATTGAACAGTCAGTCTGTTTGTCACGCATGCTCACCGTTTACGGCTCTCAAATAATATAAAATTAAAGCACTTGTAAATGTTAAAACTCAAAATAACAACCCAACTTGAATGGCATCGCTAATTCTAAATTACGCAACTCTAAATAAACATTTTCGAAGGTAATTTTTTACAAGATGACGTAACGTACAATATGATCTCTAACACGCGTCGTATACATCACAATCACACGTTTGATTGATTACAGTAATGTTATTACTTAATAAAATTACTGTATCGTTCAGAATTGTAACTCAGTAACTTACAATTACTTATAATATAAATTCAGCTGTGAACGAAAGAAGCGGCGAACTTCCTAGCGTGTGGATAAGAGACCAGCTTTGTTTTGCCGTAAAGTATAAAATAAAATTAAAAAAGTATTAATGTAATGTTTTTTTATAAAACTTTAGCAAAGACTAGAAAGGTGATTTTTGATGTTCCCAAACCACCAAGTCGTATTTAGGCTCAGATCTCGCACCAAGCATACCATATTAAAAAGAAGAACGTGCATTAGTGTGTGTAATTGGTTTGATGGAGTTGAAGTCTGTATGTGTTAGCACATCTCAGGTAGACATACTCTCGTGGCCTGTACATTTTTGTAGCACTCTCAACTAATAATAATTGTAAGCCCTTGATGGAATAAAATTATATATATATTTTTAGACTAGGTATAAAAAAAAATGTCTCATCAGTCACAAAAAAACACACCAAAATAGAAAATTGAAACGTTGTTTGTCTGGGGAGCTTCCACGCCAAAACGGCTGATCCGATTTAAATGAAACTTTGTAATTAGGTACTGTACAATATAGAGACCAACATAGGACTTTTGGGTAAATGGTAAGTTGCTACGAGAAAAGTGGTAAATGTCGATACTACTAGCTGTAAAGAACGGAATGACATGCGCTGCGCGAACAAGTCTATCAAAAAGTTTCAAGAGCGTTGGTGCTATACTTTTACATTGGTTTTTTATATTCTTAGATGAACATAGGATGCTTTTTTCGCGAAATACTGAAGTCCGCATGGACGAAGTCGCAGTCGTGACTTTTTAATCAGTTTATTTGTTTGCCGAGTCTTATCTCTACCTACTGATCTGATCATAATATCTTTCTTTCATATGTAGGTATGTTATATCCTGCTTCTGAAGTAACATAGGCTATATTTTATGATGATGAGGCAAAAAGGAGCTGACTAATGACCATTTAAGTGTTGTTGATCAACGTAAAAACGGCCCAGCGGACGACATTCTGGAAAACGCTGCCTTTACGGCAAAATATACCAATATACAAATAAAGTACCTATGGAAGAGTTGTAGAACATCGACAGATCTACAAAAAATACCAAAATATCATAATTATTATAATGTACCTGCTACACATAGTCAACATTTTCCAGTTTTCCCGTGGAAACTTAACATTTCCTGGGATAAAAAGTATCCTAAGTTTTATTCCAGGGTATAAACTATCTTCATTCCAAATTTCATCAAATCCGTCCAGCCGTTATCGCGTTAAAACTCCCCAAACAAACAAACAGACAACGTTTTACTTATTAATATTGGTATGGATATAGAACAACGACTCAGACGGGGCGCGCTAGGGGTCACGCGTACCTACCTATGTTTGCAATCATATATCTGGCGTTTATTTCCCCTTGCTAAGCCGAGGCGGGTCGCTAGTAGAAAAATATATTTTAAGATCGCGTTGCTACGTGCAAGCTCGAGCGAGCGAAGCGTCTTAAATAAAATTTCAATAATTTCATATGTAAAAGACATCAACGCGTTCGCAGAACAACGTTATAGATACTTTTGGTATATCACGTTTTCTTTTCATATATACTTATGTTCACAATTTTTTTAAACGTCTCTTTTATCATGCTATCTTGTCTATGTAAACTTATTATTTAAACAATTAAATGTAATTTTGAAGGATGTGTTTGTTATATAATAAATAAATATATTCGAGACAATTCCACGCCATTTACCTAGCCCCAAACTAGGTTATCCTGTACTATGGGTACTAGATAACGGATAAACATAGATATTTACGAATATTATATCATCCATGACTCGGAAACAAACACTTCTGCTCATCACACAAATGAATGGACCTTGCAGGATTCGAACCCGCGACCGTTTGATAACGTACCTAGGATCACTAGCCACGAGACCAACCGGTCGTCTTAAGAACATTGCTGCAAATTTCTACTAATATTATATAAACGAAATTATAAGATTGTATGTACGCTTGGTAACTATTCAGCACTGAAAAGGCTGAATGGATTTGAATGAAACTAGGTATGTAGACATTTTAGGTCCTGGAACATCATGATTACTTGATTATTCATCATCATCACCAATGCACTTAGGTAAGAGGCAGTAAGGCATAACTAGTACTAAATAGTTAAACAAAATTGGAGCTTAGGACCATTAACCGAATGTCTGTCATCATGTCATCAAAAATAATCTTTCCTATTTATATTTCTGTAGCACGCAATACAAATAAATACCTCTCAACAGTTACTCGCAAACCAACACCTCGATAACAAATTAAACGTCAATTCGATGTCAAATAACCAATGCTTTTCTCGCCCATTTTTGATGTTTCCATCTGCGATGAAACAATAGCGATAGATAGAGATAAGGAGATCTCTGACCGTTCAGTTTGTTATCAAGATCTGTATGTGTGGGCTATGGAAAAAGACATGAAGAGAAATTATTGTGAAAAGTGAATAGGAAAAAAACGTATTAGATTTTTGTTATTCCTAAATATGCAACAGCTATTGTTTCTTTACGTGTGTCAATTGATTCTGGAATCGAAAATCGATTTAAATGGATTTTCTTAAAAATATACAAATTGGTTCTAAGTTCACAAAGATATGAGTGAACACACACTCCCTAAAATACAGCGGAATTCTACTACTGTTGGGAATCGGTTCAAAAAGAGCTAAAAATCTATAAGTAATAGAGGTCTCATTAGCTGGAATAAGTACAGAGTAAAGATCCCAGGGTACAGATAGTTGTGGATTTAAACAGTTGACACTAGGCTTTTAAAAAAATATGAAACAGATAATCTTTTCAATACCCGTCGCATGTGTTATTTACACTTTTTTTGTCATAATATGGCACAAGGATGTATGAACGCTAAAAAACTTTATGGGGGTGTATATTGTGTGTCCTTATTGCACAAAAAAAAATGGTAAATCTATTTTGCTAACGTAATAATCTCTATCACCATATAAAACATTTTTGAAGTAGGTACGATAACAAAAAAGTTTGTTAAATAGATAAACAGTCATAAATAGGATTAAATATTTTTGTATGATTGTGTTGTATGACATAAATAAGCTTTAATTATTTTCAGTCATAAATTCAAAACAGCGAGGAAGTAAACACTTGTTGTGAAGGAAATACCTACTGACCTACATTCTGAAATTTGTGAAAATAGTTCAGTGATCAATTTTTTTACGCTAAATGGTTTACAAGCAGTCGTATGATAATGTAATTTGTAATTAATGTAAATTTGTAATGATGAACAGAAAAATAAGTTTATTGTTAAATAAAAAATTAATTGCTATTCAACATATTATCGTAAGATATTCAAGTGACTTACCTTGATAACTATGAATAAATTTTCAGCTGCTCACAGAAGTTCCTCAATTTCGCGAAAAAGTCCTGCACTCAATTTCCGCTTATCATAATACCACAAAAACTACACTAAATAATCACTTACAAACACAAATTACTATAACGTCATGTCCATATGCAAAAAATGAAGAAAAATTAAAAAGAAAAGTCGCGTGCGAAAATCAACGCGCGTCGCTGCGTACGCGCCGTTTTTTGAACCGTGGCCCGGTCTCACTCGGATGTGGTCCGTGTGTGACTGTATGCCCATCTTGCACTTCACGATCACCGAAGAAGATACATGACCTCTCTCGCTCGCACCACAAGATGCCGCTATGAGCCTCTCGCTCCGTTATTATCAGAGGTGAAGCTTCGCCCATCCGTCAGTTGGCGCATGGGCACAGAGCGGGAAGGCCGCGTTCTGTACCGTTACATTCTATGCGCCTGCGCCGTCAGACCATAAAACACGTACCGTATGGTGCTGCAAGCAGCTATTTTGTCGGCAATAATTTATTTCCCTCGCAGGTGGCTCGGAGATATTTATTGATGTTTTGTAACATAATTTATACCAGATTCTTTATGAATGAATCAAAGTTGCAGGTCAAAGTTAAGAGCAATGATAATGAGGAAGAAAAGTAGAGCGCCGAAATGTCGCCGACCAATCGGGTTGTCGCGAAATGACAGGCGAGCTAGATCATTCGCTTAGATCATCGTCTCACGCGCACAGTTAGCTGCGATTGGCGTGCTTCGCGTAAGCCACGCCTGTACCGTTATAGAGGGGCAATGACTGCCCCCCTTAAGTGGGGATTTGTAGATCACAGCGTTATGGTGGGGAGAGTGTGACATATGGCATATGCCGGTTAATTAATGCAGCCCTTTCATAAACTGCTGTTAAATTATATGGCGGCCGATGTTATTGATTTGAGTAAAAAATTGACCCACTTTTTTGTCATTGTTGGGCATGACCATGTTGGGATGATGCAACAAACAGATAACATATAATTTTAAGGCTCTTTGAGTTTTTATCGACACTGTATAATGTAGGTCAACCTATTTATAGCTGTCTTTTTACGTGCGCACATTTTCTAAAATAAATCCAGGGTATGGAACCGCTAAAACATTTTTCCTGGACAATGTGGCAATGCCTCTAAGGCAGTTTGTCCATTTGACTTAAAACAACAGCTTTATCGTTCCGAATATGCCAATATGAAACGTATTCATTTGTATGTAGGCTGTCGGTGGTCTCGTGGACGGCCAACCATACAAATATATAGGCTACAGTTTCTTACTGACTCGTAAAGGTTGTCGTAATCGGCCAAATGGACAAACAGCTTAAACCCATAATCTAAAACCGGATCCGGTTTACGTCCCGATATAGTGAAAACGATCTGTAACTCTACATTAGTAGTATCATCATAAATTACCACGATCAACCAGAATTAGTCATCGCAAAATAAAAACAAACTAAGTAGCAATTTAAAAAAAAATGTAATTTTTATTTATTATTAAAAATAAAACAAGAAATAAATTAATCTTGAAAACATTTGCGAATAAAACTCAATTTATTAGTTAAAAAATTATTCGTCAATATAACATACACACACAAATACATAAGTAATGGTAATGGGATCATGAACACACATTTGATATAATCAAAAATGCCACCTCAGAAATGAGGTATATTCATTCAAGTAGAAAGGTCATCGGGAACTAAGGCTCATCAATTGAGAGCCTGTATTGAAACTGGAATTGCCTAGCATGTGTATTTCTGCATCGGGTTGGTAGATTTCATATATATAGTATGTGACTTTAGTTCAAGCTTTCTAGCAGGAGCCATCAAGAGCAGCGTTGTATTCATTTGTACTAGATATTCCTAACAACTCACTGTGATAAAAACTGAAGTAATTATGTTCCAGCTTTGAAATAAAATAAAGTTCATCGAAATCGAATCATCCGTTTAGGAGCTATACGATGCCACATACATAACCCCCTCTTTGCCACTGGGGTTAAAAAAACAGCGCGCACCACACCCCGTATGTGGATCATCTTAGGATAAGATAATGGCCATAATAATAATGGCCATAGATATGGCCATATGGCCATATATATATGGCATATAATGGGATGGATGGATTAGCCGTAGTGCACTACTGAGACAGTCTGAGTTAACATTACGTCCCCACAACAACTCCTAAATGTTGTTGCTCGTAGACATGGAGATTAAGTTCTTTTTTTAAATAAATTGTCCGATGCCTTCAAACAGTTATAATGAACCACAATGTCTACAAAGAAAAAAAAATAGAACGATTATTATGGTCATTAGTTAAACTTGTGGACGTTTTTGGAGATTTTGTATTTTTTTGGAATACAGAATGGTTAATAGGTTTGCCATACACAAAGTCTGCATTTGAGGAAGGTAAATGAACCACTTTTTTTGCAAAATTTGCATTTATAGTCGCTTTTATATCGTACGGGTAACGTGTCCACGAGTTATTATACAATCATCAATTCATCGTTTACTTACCAAGTTTTTTAACCAGCCCTTCATTCACTTCTAATAATTAGATAGACCGGGCGCGTAGCAAACCTTTTTACCTGACTACGGCAAGGCAAAGTAAGGGTTATGTGTTCAAACTAAAAACTTGGACCAATTTTGACAAGCGAGGTATCAATCGATTCCATTTTTGCCTAAATCGTCTAAGGCTTTTTCCGTAGCTTAATTCCGACTTATTTTTGTAACGGTTTTGGGTTTTGGTTGATTATACATGTATATGATAACAAGACACGTTCAAAAACTAAAACCTACCGACTACGGTCTGGAAAGAAATATCCTATGACACTCTTGTGATGAAATGGAATCGATTGATACCTCGCTTGTCAAAATTGGTCCAAGTTTTTAGTTTGAACACATAACCCTTACTTTGCCTTGCCGTAGTCGGGTAAAAAGGTTTGCTACGCGCCCGGTCTATCTAATTATTAGAAAGTGAATGAAGGGCTGGTTAAAAAAAAACAATTATTAACTTAATGTTGCGTTTTTTGACTTGGTTCGCTTCGCTTGGCATTTCAATAGAATCCCGAACCATTTCCCGCAAATTATCTCTCTCACACAGGCTGTATATAAAACCGAAATACACCCGCCCTACCCAGGTTATATAGTTTCGCAACGGTGCACAGGTCACGATGGAAACACCCGCTCTAAGTTTTATAGTCCTCTGCGCTTAGCATAATATGTGCAACTTGTGAAGCAACCGGTGTGGTAATGGTGTACGGTACATAACGATGAAAACATATTGGGGAAATATTATATACGAAGGTTGTAAAGTTTGAACAGTAATGTAAAGGTCTACAATTTAGATCTCTTCAAGAGAGTACGTATTAGAATATCTAAAACTACAATATCGACAGCTACAATGCCTGTGCTCAAATCCCTATAAATACCCAACACTTCATAATTGCGCCTTAAAACCTAGGTAGGTTTGTTAGGTTGAACATGAAAACGGTTTCATCACCACCATCATCATCAGTCATCATCAACGTTAGTCACCATCATCGTCAGTAACCAAATTTATCAATCACCATCAACATCAGTCATCATCATCGTCAGTCGGTAGACGTCCACCAGCTACATAAACAACGAACATAGGGCTCCCACATAGAACGCCAGAATGAGCTCGTTGATCGCACCCTGCAGCTACCAGCGACTCATCAGGTTCTCGGTTCAGCTCACGGGGTCATCCAACTTTGTCTTCCCGAAGGTGGTCGGTGCTACGAGCTATGTGGCCTGGCTAATGCTATTTCAATGTGCTTAATTCTGAGAGCTACTCGTATGTCGGTAGCTTTAGTTCTTGTCGGATTTCCACGTTCTGAATTTTTAATTTCAATCAATATTTTGCTATCATTGCTGAAGATCACCGTCGATAAGCATCGATTACACAAGTTCATTGATTTTTCCGCTCAAAACGCGAAAAGCATTTTTTAACGTCTCGCTACCAAAGTAACGGCAACCTGACAACGTGAACAAATAAATAAAAAAACATGCAAAGTACAGTAAGCTTATACAAAAGGTATAAGTAGTTTTATCAAAAACAGTTTCTTTGGGCATGTTCGCAGGAATCTTGCAATCTGTCCGTGTAGCACCCTTATCGCTTTAACGACGCAAGCTACAAATTGTCTGTGTCCAACGTTTTTCGTTATATCCCTGTGAGAAAAGGTCCTTTGACAATAGGAAATGATCTTACGATTACATTTAGTTGGTAATAAAGATATTGAAGTTTCATGCTTCTCACTTGCGTATTGGAAATATTAAATAGTAATCAATTTAATAAAATTATATATACATATATATATATATATGTATATATATATAATTTACTCGCCTGATGGTAAGCTTCACGCCTGCCCAAATTGACATTGACATTGGTTGTTAAGTCTCATTGCCCTTCAAACCGAAACAAAGAAATGTTTACACACTAATGCTTGGCGGTTGAATATCTGTCAAAGGTATGGTACTTCCCTAGGCGTACTCTTGCGTAAATTAATAATTAAGATTTAATGTACTCAATTATATCGACGTATATGATAAAAACCATTAAACAAACACATTATCAAATATTCCAATACGAATCAAAAATGTCACCATAGATCAGTTGACAAATTCCGACGTCTGCTGATAGTATGCGCGTGCGCTTGTCATTTCGTCATTCATTTCCTCACTGTCCACGCAGTTCCGGTTAAATCGCATAGATGGCGTTACTAGTATTTGAAAGTGAGCTTTGATGGAAAATGTTTGCAGAAACTTTTTGCAATATCCATAATTATTTAATTTAGCTATTTATTTATTATTCCAATAGAATTATTATTATTTCAATCCATACTGCTGCAGCAGTGGGTGCTGACCAAAGACATATAGTTTACAAAATTAAAATAGCTTTTCATAATAATTTTCCGGTATATTGACTATAACATTTAGCTTTACTGAAACTATTCAACTACTAACCGTGGCTTTTCCCGCGTGCATTCTTTGCCACTCCTGTTCATTTCCCTTAAGAGTTTGATTTTTAAAATTCCTTTCTTAATAGTAATGTACATTACCAAAGTAAGCAACCCCGAAAATTTCATGTCTTTATCACCTCTGGCTTAGGCTGTGCGTTGAATGTCAGTCAGTCAGTGAGATGACAATTTGAAATATGTCTGATCCCGAAACCTTGAGATAACGAACTGAAACATAATGTCAAACAAATAGGCACAAACTACTTTAACAACTATCGTTCCAAAACATCTACAAAATGGTACAACGACATTAAAATTTCATAAAACATAACTTGGTTTACAAGCACCGACCAAACAGTCATATCTGTCTGTCCACAGAGTAAAGATTTTATGTGTCTTATACAACCGCAGTTGAAAAACAAAAGTAGCAAGCTAACATATAATACCAGAGGGTTAAATTATAGGCGCCTAGTTTTAGATAGAGAGATAGATAAATATAAACTTCTTTGAGCATACCACAAAAAGAAGTGAAGTTAATTAGTACTATAATTATTTTTATTTTTTCAGTAGATTTCCCATCTTCCGTTCCGTTCAATATTTTATTTGGGGAAATTTGTTAGCTCGTTAAGATTTATTTTGTCGATTGTTAAGATCCTTTAATGTATTATTCTGCAACTAATTTAAACGCTGCTTTTTTATATATACTTATAATAAAACAGTAAGTCATAAAAAGTCTGGACAAAGAACATAATTTAAAAAACTAGAGGATGTAAATTATGCTACTGAGCAAATAAAAAAGAAAGAAAGAAAATGTCCGTCAGTATGTCTGCTCGCGCATCACTTAAAAACTAATGAACTGATTGCGATGTGGTTCTCACTGTTGGATAGCTTAGGTTTTGACTTAAAATCTGGTGTACATTCTATCTCAATGCGATAAGTAGAAGCCAAGCAATGGATAAAAACTATTTGACGGCTGAACGAATTTTGAATTTTGTAGATTGTACTACATTTGGTCCTGGAACAATACACAACACATAGGTTACTTATAACCAAGATAAATTACCACGCGGGCAATAGATCAAATATCGTAGTTTGTATGTCGCATGACGTAGTGCTGACCTCTGTTGTTAGAGTTTGTCAGGCCGCCCAAACGCATGGCTTAATGGCGGCTATCAATTGTTAGGAACCGGGACCGTCGGCTTAACGTGCCCTACAAAGTACAGAGCGATAGCTTAAATTATTAAAAATCCGTGGTTCAGTGCTGTGGATAGAAACCGATGTCGTTGTATTGCATCTTAGTGACCTGACACACAACACAACACACAACACGATTATACAAAATTTCGATAATTACACGATTTCGATGAAATTCACACAATCACACACGCATGGTCACATTTCCCGAAGACCCGATAACCGTTGGGGTAGGCGAGTTCTCGAGTAGAGACCACGTTTAGGCAAACGCAGCGTAGGATGCCCTGTGGCCATGTGAAGTGATGACTTTCGAAAAGCGGCTGGATTAGAATGGATGAGGAGAGCTGAAGACCGAACTCAGTGGCGTGCATTAGCCACCTGAGCATAAAACGCGCCAAAGCAACGTAACTTGTACTGGAATACCGGTTATAACCGCTTTTTAACACTCAAGTGGCAAAACCTTAAACCTTAAACTTGGCCTTTTCTCAAGAGGCCTGCGTCCAGCAGTGGACAGATATTGGCTGATGATGATGATGATAATGATGATGATGATGAGACATGAAACATTGGTATCTAAAAATCAACTTTGTCTCTCATCATCTGTGTTTCATCTCTCATGTCTCAGAGTTTAGGTTAACAGCCTGCTACTTGCTGTAACCAGCGTAAGACTTGACATCGTCATAACCGCTACACAATCATTGTTTTATGCTTAACCGAGACGATCTTAATCTCGTTTACGGGAGAAGTAATCAAATGATACGTTTACGGGAGAAGTAATCAAATGATACGCTTTTATTATATCTTAAAGTAGCAGTAAAAGATTGAACTAATGTTTTTTTATAGCAGATATATTGTGTCTGTATTTTAATATGTAAAATATCGCTGTGCGGAAACTTATTATTCTAACAAACTTATCAGTGAAATCTATACTTTTTTCCATTACTATCCATAGTGTCTCTGGAGAAATACCGTCAAAAATCATCTTTCTCAAAAACATTCAATACTTCAAGAAAGTCAAAACAACTCAGCTGCTATTGTTGTTTATTTTTATGTATTTGCCTCTATAAGAATACTTAATCTCCTGTTGACATTATCAAACAAGAACATCTTTGTAAGAAAATTTACTAGAACTTCACCTGAACTCTGTTTCAAATGTCATACAGTTGTGTAAGCTTGTAACTTACAGTAGCAGAAGCTAAATAGTCGTTAACATAATGAATATGGCAACCTCAAGATTTATCTGATCTAATTACTGTCTGGAAATTTCTAACCTACCATTTCATGTCCACCATTCTTCAAACTAAAATTAATGTGTTGGTATTTTTGGTCCTAAAATAACAACATATAAATAAACATAATCCTAAATCTTAGGTCAAGAATTAAACACATGTCATAGTCCTAAATCCAGACACCGAAAACGAACAAAACTTCCAGACCATATAGGGATACTAAGAATAAAGGCTACACCAGGTGAGCGAATCATTAATTTCGTCAAAGTTTTCGCCCTATATTTTATTGTTGTCCAATCCAGTATGCGGATTGAGAATGAAATAAAATTGTAAAAATCTTCGGCATTTAGGGTTCTCTGTGAGAGATTGAATAATCCAGTATAGAGTAACTAATGAGAATCACACTAAAATACAAAATTTGTGCGTGTTTATGTTTGTCCGGTCTTCACGGTAAAACAACTGAACAGGTTTTGGCGAAATTTGGACTGGAGTAAATAAATAACTTTTACTTTACAGTTTATGTTCACTTTTTATCAAGGCATTAATTGAATTCAATTGAATTTGATTTTTCCCACTGCTGAGCAAATACCTCTTTCCTAATTTTCTTTTAACATTAATTTTAATATATAAATACATATAATTTTAAGGTCAGTATTTGATAACGTTTTTTATCTCTGTTATCAGGGTTCAAGTTTTACAGGTAGCTTATAAGACGAGATTTCTTCACGCTAGTAGTTTCTCTTTGTTGATTCCTGTAGAACTATATTCCTCTCTTCGCCAGATCACGCTTACCCATTCAAATCCAAGAAATCCTCATACGGCAAACATTTTCCTGTAGAATTATATTCCTCTCTTCGCCAGATCACGCTTACCCATTCAAATCCAAGAAATCCTCATACGGCAAACATTTTCCTGTAGAACTATATTCCTCTCTTCGCCAGATCACGCTTACCCATTCAAATCCAAGAAATCCTCATACGGCAAACATTTTCCTGTAGAACTATATTCCTCTCTTCGCCAGATCACGCTTACCCATTCAAATCCAAGAAATCCTCATACGGCAAACATTTTCCTGTAGAACTATATTCCTCTCTTCGCCAGATCACGCTTACCCATTCAAATCCAAGAAATCCTCCTACGGCACACATTTTTTGCGATCCATATTTTGATTAATGCTTGCTCTTCGCTTTGTATTTTATCGTTTTTGGAGCATCCCTTTTTACGATGCGGGACGTTTTTTTTTGATAATTCTTGTCATTCATTTTTGTGCAGGTGGTATTTGGAATTCTGCGATCATATGGGTGATATTTTTAAGGATTCCACGTAGGTATCTACTTCTGTTTTTTCCAAAGCAAGCCTGTCTGATCTTTAATCATATGTATGTTTTGTATGACGTCATCAAAATAATAAAGTGAGACAATTTAGTCAAGTAGGGTAATCATGATCAAGTTTTTTTTCGAAATTTATTTGAAAAAAATAAAAAATACATTTCGAGGTGTCATTTTAGCGAATAAGTAGTCAATTAGGATATCGGACATATCTTAATCATCCTTACTATAAGCATTACACAAATATTTAGGGTTCCCTAAAAAGTACAATATCAGGTTGTAAAATTACCATTTGAAAATTTCAAATATCTAGCCAATAACCTGCGCACACTACGCGAATTTTATTAGGTTGTTTTTTTGCCCTTACTTTCTCACAATGAAATCAGATCATCACTCAAGCTGCTCTAAATGACTATTTATTATCTGTACACGAAAGAACTGTTATCAATTAACATCACCATCTGCTGATATACAAAACTTATTTATATTGCACAAGAGCAAAGTTAAAGCGTATCCCAATAACCACAAATCAGGACAGACTTTATGTCATAAATAAATGACAAAAATGACAATACTATAAGCACCTTGACGAACGAGAGCCCATACATTCGCTGTTTACGTTTTGAAACCACTTGAATGTACTCATTTTAGACCAGAGTCTCCTGTAAAAACGATATTACATTTAAATAAATCTGAACCTTAGCTGTAAAGTAAGATGTGTGAAAATTGCGTGGAAGTGCATGTACAAGTGTGAGATACAATTGTGCAATGTATTGAGTCAATATCAAATAATGCAATCATTTGACATGATCTCTTACAATATTGTAGGGCAAAATGTGCAAATTTTGGCCTCACGCAAGTTATAAGATGTAGCGGGTATAACTTGGTACGCTAGCTTTCGCTTTTAATAAGAAAATCCAATGCATCATATAACACACTTGATGACTAAAGTATTAACTACTATTACTACTAGTACCATACCGTTCGACTACGCATCGAACTCATGCCTGGTCTTGTTGTGCACAACATAAACTCTAGAAACAAATACAAAATTGTACTTTCGCGATTTAGACTAAGTAAAACTCTTTTAAAACGCAAGCACAAATTAAAAACGTATATAATTTTTTTTACGGCTGACTGAAGGAATTTTGATCTTTGTTATAAATATGTTATATTGATATTTTAGGTCCTGAAATAGAACATACTCTTAACATACAAAAATGACCACGGGGGCAAAGCCGCCGCACAACTATTACTAGAATAAATGATAATAATAATTTGGATAAAAAACATCCAGAATCTAGTTTCTTGCTCATTTTTTTTTAATAGTTATTTTCCAAATTTTAAAGTGCCTTTGGGCTCATGTTATGGTACTTTTTTAGCACTATGACAAAGTACCTACTCATTGGAAAAATGTCTAAAAGTACGCCAATTTAATAAATAAAATATGAATAAACGACAGTAACATATTCAATTTTTTAGTAAAGGCGCAGTTTTGTAGTAACCTGTACCATACAACAAAATAGTCCTCATTTTATAGACATATATACAATGCAATGTGAAGTGGGGGGTCCAATAGACCCCGAACTGCATTCGAAAAAAAGGTGTCAATATTTTGAACAATGTTTTCGCTGCCTTTGTGGTCGGTGAAGATAAATTACTATTGCTATTATTGTATAACGTAGGATAATTTGTTAGGATTAGTTATGTTTACTAGCATAGTATGGATATGCAATGAAAGGGAAGTATTCTACGCAAGCGACACTGCACAGTTAATTTATATCTAGAGTTTTAAATTACAATTATGTCATCTCAGTTTTATTATTATTTCAATTTAATTGCATGTTGATAGATTATATTTGCTATAATTTATACTTGTGACCCTAAAACTTATGTTAATAGAATTATTTTTGAATATAAGCCGCATCTTTCCGTTATATGTACCTAACTAAAAGTAAATCTGCAGTCGCTGAGCATTTTCTCGAATCAGGCCCTAATCACTTCCTCCAGGATTGTACGTGAAGCGGTTGAAATTAAAAAGTATCCCAATTTGAACCGGGATGATGGCGTCGTGGAATCCCGTTATAAGCAAGTGTTTGAAGTGCGGTTTATGTCAAAAGAAATCTGCAGATGTCATTAGTGTTGTATGCTGTTCTGAATTTTTACATAAAGAAATGCGGTTATTTTGATAGAAGGCTCGGCTTTCTCGACGCTGACACCCACTTATTCAGTCTTCTCTTGACTTCGATTACTGCAACTTGATCAACATTTCGAGGTAAATAAAATAACGTTTTCAGCGCGATTAAGTCCCGTTTAAATAATTTACTATGTGTTCGAATCGCGATGGTTAAATAGTAGTTATAGCACGTCACAGTTTACCAGTCATTTTCAATTTAATCTTGTGTTTACTAACGTACCTAATTAATTCTACCAAATCCATCATTACTGTATTCAGTTCAATTATATTATTATTTAAAATGCAATATTATACGATGTAAAATTAGAATTTTATATAATTACATACTTTTGAACATAATTATGTTTGACCTGCAGGTACTTGCTAATACGAATAAAGTATTATAATTATGACTATCACTTTTGTAATTACTAGGTTTGCCCGCGGTTTAACACGCGTTCATCCAGGACCTAAAATACCAATACACCAACATTTGATCAAAATTCCTTCAACCATCATAAAGTTTTTTATTGATACCAAGTACCAGTTTTTAAGTCAAACCCTAAGCTATCCAACAGTGAAAACCGCATCGCAAACAATCTTTTACGTGATGCACGTACAAACATACAGACAAACAGACATACACGATTTAAAAAAAGGGATATTCTTAAATATAAATAAAACGGCTAAAAACTCACGAAAAAGAAGATCGGAAATACTCTGATCAGTTTCAGACTATTTTGAAGTCCTTCATCTGGGAGTGTTATGCCGACAAGCCGCGACGAGCGCTACGAACGTCAGCACGTTCATAATACTTCACAATAGAGACTTCAAAATAGTCTGAAACTGATCAGAGTATTTCCGATCTTCTTTTTCGTGAGTTTTTAGCCGTTTTATTTATATTTGTTATGAATATCACTCGCGTTAGTTTTCAAAATCAAATAGTTATATTCTTGTTCAGTAGCTTATTTGAAGTACCCTAGAGCATTTTTTTATTATCTTCTTTGTACAGACTTTTTGTACGTATTGCTTTATTATCAGTATAGGTAGATTAATACCTGGCCTGTATCAAAACCTATCGCTGTTTTATTGGCTTAGGGGGAAACGGGCCTCTGGGCCGAGGCCCAGTTCTGCCGCCCTGGACTCAGTGGTAGTAAACTGGGGTGAAGGTATGGTCCAGTTTACCACTGAGAAATGGTAACGTGGTTAACTCGTATGGTGAATTAGGAGTATACTATGTCAAGGACCGAGTGATAATTTAAAACTTATCTAACTCTTGTCCAAAACCAAAACTCGTATCCACACTAACCTCACCTGGCTACTGTCCCCACAGTTTATCCGTCACCGCCTCCCGAATACCCGCCATTGTTGTGGAAGCATCTGTTTATCGACTACGGGACTAAACGACCAAACCCGACCGCCGCAGGGTTAATGTTGCCAGGTGAAGATAGTTATCAGGATTGTTGATTTTCACGCGATTTGTCGATTATAGCTTGTGACCCCCAAAATCCGTAGTTTGACCAATACTGTACTTATGGTTAACATATTTTTTTATTTGACTATTGTTATTTTTAATATTAGATTATTATTTGTGGCGAATAATGTAACATTTGGCCGTTACTACAAGCTATGCCAATATACAGCTGCGGAAAACGCTGACAAATGCGGTCGCAGTGGCTAAATTACTTGTTTGTAATAGTTTGTAAACAGGGCTTGGAAAAAACTCATAAAAATAAAAACACTCAGAAGAGGCAAAAATATATTAAAACGATTTGTTTGTCAATAAAATTCCAAAATTTTACATTTTAAATTTTTATTTAATATTTACCTACTCTTACTCGGCTTACTCGGGTGATTTTGAATAAACTACCTATGAATTCAAGCCTAAGTAAAGCCCTGTCTGCGCACAGAATAAATAATAGTATCTACGTATATAATAGTGCAGCATTAGTCACCAAACCCATGAAATATGTATTATTTAAATGAGCTAGTACTGAAGTAAATCATGGCTAGCTCAAGGTTACTTTTCATAGTGTTGGGGCCTCTAGTTAATAGTATTCATGCACTTCAATAAGTTTTTCAATTCGATAGTCTTTTTTTTTACCTCATAATAACATAAAAAATATTTAATTCGTGTTTCTGGATAAATTTGGATAATTATTTTTTCATTTGAAAGGGTAGTCTTTCAGTGTGGTTACATGAAAATTTTATGACAATCGGTGTAGTAGTTTGTTGGTAAGACTGTACAACGCGAGAGCCTGATACAGAAGAATGGCTTCAAACTATTTCTAGAATCGAAGTAATCGCAAAACGTGAAATGTTTTAGCATTATTTAAAGGTCAGTACAGATTTTACTCTGAATTCCAAATCGTTGAAGCTTTCAGAAATATTTATGGGTCAACACAGATTTCAGCTCAACTTAACCGCACAGCGTGGCAGCTTTCAACAGCATACATCGAAGTCGAAGCTTTCATCAGTACATCGCAAAGCGTGCAACTTTCAGCAGCACATCGCCAAGCGTAGATACTTTCAGCAGCAAATTGCAAAGCGTAGCAGCTTTCAACAGCAAATTGCAAAGCGTAGCAGCTTTCAACAGCACATTGAAAAGCGTATAAGCTTTCAAAAGAACATAGCAAAGCATTTAAGCTTTGAACAGTACATCTGAACAAAGCGATAAAACTTTCAGTCCATCCTTCCAACAAAGCATAAAAGCAATTTTTTACCCGTCCGTAGTCAGGTTTTAGTTTTTGAACTTATGTCTTATTAAAAATGTATTCAAGTATATAGCAGATGCTTAAAGAAACATTTGAATGATTCTGCGCGGCTAATTTCACAGTCTAAGCAAACTCCAAATCAATCCGTGATCAAAAATAACTTTTGTAAAAGCCAGCCTCACCTCACCAATGATAATCATTATCACTATTTGCAAGGAATTAACCACTCACGTGAAAAGCCACAACATCAAACAATTAAATAACACAGAAATAATTAAAAGCATACTCATAGTAAAAATGACCTGCACTGAAAAGTAATCGCTTACATGCAGTGTACAGCAATCCCTTTCCCATTTTAAATACAGCAGATGGTATACGTTCACAAACTTGTAAATCTCTCATTAAAAATACTGCCAAAAACCATCCGACTAGGTAAACGACTGAAATTCAGGGTCAATCCCTGTTGCCTTTTGTTAGTTGATAATGTCAGTCTACCACTTAAAAATAAAGACACTATTCAGTTCTTTCATATTTTTAATGCGGGTAGTTCACTAATTTAACACACACGCTACGTTTTAGAATTTTTAGCATTTAAATCATTACAATCACCTGTACCATATACATTTATTCGCCAATAGTTACTATCAAAGCATTTTTGCAGGTGAATTGTATGGTACAAGAAAATCTAAAGTGACATTCAAATGTGCAGTAAATTTTAACATCATTAATATTGTTACGCCGGTCGATTCTTAGAAAAACAGTAGGTGTTAAAATATTCGAGAAACCGCGGTCGGATGACGCAATACCTACATCTACAAGAACCTTCTGTAACACACCAGTGGAGCATAGGTACATACAGAAGTTTCCAGAGCGCGCTGTAGGTATATACCTACGGGCGCGGCAACATCAAAGGCGCCGGCTTAGGTACCTACAGAGGCGGCGTGACATCAGGCGCCTCCGGCCTTAAATACCTACAGGCGCGGCGCGCAGCGGCAACATTAAAGGGCCGCCGACCTTGAAAGTTCAAATACCTATCGACTACCGCTAGTACATACGAGTACTTACGATTACCTTCTGGAAACATCCGTCGCGGTATAAATAGAGCGCGCATCGGCTGCCTGGGACAGTTTTGACTTGGCATTCGGAAAGGATCTTAATGATTCGAAGCGAGTATTCAGTGATAATTGATTAGTGTGTACAGTCAAGTTAAAGAGTGTTTGAGTGTTACTTGTCAGTTTAATTTCTTTTTGTGGTTTTTTGAATATAGGTTTTAATTTTTGGTGTAATTAGCGTACATGCATTTTATCCCAATAAATACTTACACTTGTACTTTACTTTTAATAAAGTTAAAAGTAAAGTACAAGTGTGAAAGACCAGAAGGGTCGGACATAAGTTTACAAATATAAAACTACAGCACGTAAGAAGCATAGTTTTAAAATAATTTCACCAGTTGGGAGTAAATTATCACGAAAAGTCAAGTCTTTGCGAAAGCGTTTGCTGGCATGACTAAATGCAACCAACAAGCATAGTTTGACCATATTAACTTTCGCAATGACTTGCTAAATGAATAAACTAAAAGAAAAGTAAAAAAAATATGAACAAAATCAGTAAAATTTTCCGTTACTAAATTTAAAATTTCTACTGGGCGATATTGCAAACCAGGTCTGCAATATCAAAAGCCTGACACGTAAGATGCACAGTAAAGTTATACACAAGATTATAGATAAATATAAAACAATCAGTTCGTGGATTCACAAGCGTTACATATAATTTTTTAACCAAAATATTACGGCCTGATAGCCAGAAGCAATTAAGAGCAAGAAGCAATTTAGAAGTCACACGATGTATGAAACACTTACCCAATGTTGGGTTTTTTTCACTAGGTAAACAGGTAAATAAAGACAAACAAACAACAAAGTTGTTGACAAAGGTTTATCCACAATTACTCGCAAAATTATTTAGAAAACGTTATCCAAGCCAGCACGAAATGACGCGGCTAAAAGAACTATTCATCACCACAGGTTAAATAGTGGCTTTTATAGGTGTCATCTGTGATGGTTGCATTCAGAATTTTAGCGTAGAAACCACCCATTCTGTTTCAATCAGAACTTGTATTACGTCTCTCAATCTCAATATCGACTCGATCGATATTGCGATGATAATTTGTTTGCAACAAGTCATATTGGCTTAGTAAAATTTCTGTTTACGATTGTAGATTACATAACGTGTAGAATGGTCATACTAATTCAAAGACAAGAAATGCTTAAAATCTTGACAACACACACATTTTAAGGTTACGTATTTCTTTGTTTATTATTAACTGTTTATTTTATTGTGAAAGTGGACTTATTTTGTTGATACTACGTGAAAACTCAACTAAACGGAATAAAAACAACCGTGAGATGAAGTGACACGTTACAGGATATATGCTTTGATATGCCATTCCATACGACAAACCCCGTCTACATTGTCTCAATTGATTTCCATGGTTATCCGTGGTGACGCAGGTCGCTCGAAATAGACTCCACGCAATACACAAGCATTCTATCCTTGAACTGTCAATGTAATTTGTATAAGGAGCACGTGTATATAAATAGGATTCGAATAGTTGCGCATTGCGCCTAAAACTGCCGCAAGACCACAATATACGCACAATATACGCAAAACAAATTTCGCTTCAAGAAGAAGTTGGCAGTCGCAATTGTAACTGCGACATCAACCACCGAAGCGTAATTTAAAAAGGCCAATAATTTTAGCTAATAATTTACAACCCACAATGTAGGTAGGCAAGCCTTTCTGACTAAATCTTAATCAAGTAACAAAGTCAGCGAATTCAAGCGAAAAAGTCTGAGAAATATCTGCTACTGAATTTTGCCAAGTAGGTACCAAAGTTTAACTATAAAATAAGCTCAAAAATGTATGATATTGCAATAAAAGTGAAAGACTCACCCGATCCATAGACACAGCCTCACACGGCTCAGCTCCACATGGCATTCACCACTCACGAAACTAACAGTAGCCGTTCTGGCGTAAAATATCCTTGATTTTGAGTAGCGCGCATCGCAGACTCGCAGGATATTTTTTGAAAATGATCCCATTGCTGTTGTCACGGATTTTTACGAATAAGAATTCTTGGGCTAGTTGTTGGTGTCAGCCATGTTGTTTTTATCAATCAGCGCGCACACCCGACGCAGGTGCTGTCTAGAGAACAAGTGAATTAACCTCCATCAAACGCACTACTGACAGATACAAGTTTGACACTTACAACTTACCTTACTGCTGACTTATGCCACCGACTATCTACAACTTGTGCTGTCTGACGTTTGCGTGGTGCTCCATTGCGAATTAAGTAATTAACAACCGAAAAACAATGATGTCGTACATTAATATTCATTATAATCTCTAACATAACGTTTACCGTAATTCATACGTATATTATATTGTATTTATTTTTCGCACCCTTTTTTACATCACTCACGGGGTTTATTTGAAAACCTAGTGTGATGCACTAGGCATATGTGCTGATCATAACCCCCTTTCAACTCACATTTTATTTATGTTTTTACCTATGTTTTTCTTCGTCTAATGTTGTGTGTTGAATTTAGTTTTTTTGTCTTTCTTTCAAAAACATAATATTCCGTTTTCCACTGAAATCTGACAGAACAGTACATACGCTACGCTGATGAAGTTGGCGGTACTAAATTTTACTTACACGTACGTATCGCCTTCGGTTGCGGTTGTAAAATATAATCCCAGCGCCCGCGCACGTAAAAACTGACGCGCTTGTTTTGCGCCTGGGCACTAACGAAGCAGCATTGTTGCTCTATGGATCTGTGTAAAATCGAACGTGCTATTTTTTAGGAAGTTGGGAGAAGATAAAACGGTTTAGCGGTTTAACTTTGGTTTAACGAAAAAATTGGGATTTATGTGTTTGAAGCTTTTGTCTGGCTGTATGCGTATCTATTTGTCTGTTTGTCTTACTGTGTGTCGGTCTGTGTATCTGTCTATTTATCTCTCTGTGACAAGCATAGTGATGCCTGAACCCTTAGATTATTCTTCGCCGACCATATCTTGCCACGAAGTGACATGTTGCGGATCTGAATAGTATGGGTCTCGATCTATCTGGAGTCGACGATCTGCCCACTGTGGAGAGGTTGAATGTCAGTCACCTTGATTTAAGACAACTTCAATCGCTCCACCAGCTCCTTGACAATGACCGCTGTAGTTGACCTTCTTATTTTCGAGAACCCCATGAAGCAGTAACATTTTATTTCGACTGTACATCTCCAAGCTGTCCGCCTTGTTCACCAATAACTCCGCCTGAGTTTGAAGCGTCCGGTGTGTACCAAGCTGGCTTTAAAGGAGGAGAACTCAGCCGCAAGATTTGAATCCCCCGATGATATTGGAGGTCCTATCTTCTGCTGCCTGTCTTCAAATTCAGTCAACTTTTGATAAAACACTTCACTCATCTGTATGTATGTATAATTATTTCTTTAGGTCAAATCTCACAAGCTGAAGTAGAACCACTTTCTCTTATCCACATTTCATTTTTTATTTCGAGTTCAATTTTCACATGTTGGTTCAGTTCTGATGACAATACATTTTTTATGGTAAGCATGACCTGAATAGAGAGCTCAAGATAAAGGAACTCTTCAACAGTTAACAGCACAGACACAGAATTTTGTGTACGCATTTTATTATGATAGCAGGTTTAAAAATTTCATTATCTGTCGATGAATTTCTACGTTCGCCTTTATAACTTCACTATCATACTATATCTGCTGACCTACTAAGCATTCAATTGTATTTATTCTAACTCTCTTCGTACGATGTATCGCTGATACACAGCACAGTTTAGCGAGGTTCAGTCCCCGATATTTGTAACATTTGTGACTTGTACCAAATCCGAGCAAAATCAAAGTGCCTTCTTACAATGGTCCGTCCTCAATACAAAATTGACAATGGGCGAGTGAGCAGCACGCAGTTTATCGCCTACTGTTTCTGCTGAACTGCAAGTCTGCGTTGTGACTATACTATTGAAAAACATTAGGCTACAGTATGACGGTATGAAAAAATACTAATATTAAAATATATGGTGATGATGAAGATGTTGAGTGCGAAACAAGTGTTATCTCTCTCCCACAGCTTTGGTAGACAACTAGCCTAAGGGTTGAGTTTTGAAAAAATCCTTTTTAAGTGCACTTCTACATCTATTTATCTACATACATATATAAATTATTGATTTGATTTGATTTGATTTGATTTGATTTATGAATCAACTAGTTTTCCTGCCCGCGACTTTGCACGCGTGGACTACTGTTTATCGCAAAAAAAGCATCCTATTTTCTTCTAGGATATTAAAAACCAATGCAAATGTAGGTACTTACAGCACTTATGCTCTTGATGTTTTTTGACAAACTTGTTATTTCGTTTCGATGGCAACCACAGACAATTCTGTGATAGCAACCGTTCCTTACAGTACCTAAGTAATCAACATTTTATAGTTTTCCCGTGGAAACTTACAATTTTCCGGGATAAAAAATATTCTATGTTTTATTACAGGGCTTAAGCTATCTTCATTCTTAATTTCAACAACGTTTCACTTTTATATATTGGTATAGATTGCCGTGCATTAGTCTTGCATAAACTCGAGAATGACTCGACAAATTCAAATTTTTTTTTTTTTTTTCGTAGTTGTACAGATGACGGATAAAAAAAAAAAACACTGTTTGAAGTTTTACTGAAATGTACCAGGACATTACATTTTTTTTGTTTTAGTTGCAACATTATTAGTTAGTGAATGCGGGTGAAACAGCGAGGTGCAGCTAGTTTAAATTAAAATACATCCTAGTTTCTCGTTTCTACATGAGTTTAGGTTGGAATTGATAATTTTGCGTCAATTGTCAGTGGAACCGTTCTATACATTAAGACTTTACTAATTTCTTTCTGAATAGCCACCACAAATCACAATGATTCTGAATTCTAATTTGCATCATTTTGCTTCGTAGTAGTACTAGTCTAACGCTCGATCGCTTTGTCAAATTAAACTATTCTTGGTTCATGAGTCATAAATTGCTCTTGGACATATTTTTCCCATCAGCCTGTATCCCACCGTGACCTATCCCACTATTGCCACATTGAGTTGCAAACGCTTCTGAATGTAACATAATTGTGCGATGTTTATCTCGCATTGTCACAGACAGATGTGGTAAAAAAAAACAGTGTGTGATTATGTTGATTGTAAGATAAGGTGTAAACATTTTGTTTTTGTCTTACCAATGTAGAAGGTTATCTAGACTTAGATTTTCAATTTAGTTCACAAGACATTCTCAAGGTTTCACTCATCAATTCAATTTTTATTAAAGCCCGGAATAAATTACCAATTTTATATAGAGTTCCAGGGCTACCTGGCAGTTAAAGTCAAGCGATGTCTATTAAATTCTTATTTAAGAGCTGAACCAATTGTCAATACATTTGTCGCGCCCCGCACTACATAAACGACTTTTTAAATCGTTCGATTGTTACACTTCTGTACTAAACTTATATTTATTACTCTTACAGAGAATACAATACCTAAAAATCGACATCTCTAAATTCAACCTTATCAAAGAAGATATTAAGTTTAAAATGAATAATTCTAGATGTGGTATTAGACAGTTAAAAAATAGTCTTATGGTTTTAAATCGAAAGATCACGGTCCATAAATAAAATTAACGAATATGCCCTACAAAACGTTTGCCACCCTAGTTAACCCGTAATAGCGAGGGGTGAAAATATTGTGACATTTATTTTGACATGAGTGTAGCTTGTGAATCTGTCTAGATAAGGCTTGTATTGTATTATTGGGTGATACAACCAATAATTGAAATACTTTAGAGAGTTCAAAAAGTTTAATATTTAAAAATACTAGCTGCACCCAAAGGCTTTGGTCACGTAGACATTTTTCCAGAATAATAAGTAACTCATTTGAAAAAATATATCTTATAACCCAGTTTGATCAAAATCCACCAATATCGTAGTTCAGTTGTTACAAACATAAGTACATACTTACACACAGAGTTTCACATATATATTTATAATAATAGGGTTATTTGTATTGAGGTTAACTTCACTTTCATCTCTTTGTAGAAGATACTACCTAACCGTACCTAACGCACGACATTTATATTTTACTAAAACAAATATATTATTTTAAAATATTATATATATAATTTAAAATATATCCTTCGCCTACAAAGGGATTGAATAAGCTCAGACAATCTAGTTTATATAAGATATATTAAGACGCCCGGCTATGAATCATGAAATAAACAAGGAAAGTGCCAATAGTATTCAAACATTACCAAATCCGCTACCGCGCTCAACACATTATCTGAAGCCACGCTCAATACCATCCTCATATACCACTTCCAAAAACTATACACCTGTGATCCCTCAGTCCATGATCAGTTGCGTGAATCTTTCCACATCGTCGGCTTTCAATACGACATCAGAATTAAGTTCACAAAAGCTTTGATTTGTTAGTAGCGAGCCCCATAAATAAAACCTATAGATTTCTGAGTTATGAAAGAAAAAATCTTTATTTATTACGGGTTCTGAGATAGAAATCTGTAGTGGAACATGAGTCGTAAATTTTGAATTTTTGTCAACAGTTCTGTGTAGTTTAGGTGTGATTTGTGTTAGTTTGGTGTTTGTGGTGATCGGTAGTTCAATGTTGTGATGTGAATATGATCTTGTTTTGTGATGTTTCGAATAATAAAAACGTTAAAAAAACAGTTTGATCCAGCTCTATTTATATTCAGGTTTTCTTAGATTTAACGGTGAAGGGAAAAATCGTAGGCTGACCTACCCAATCAACCCTGGACCAGCAAGGTGAATGTTAGAAATTTAAAAAAAAAATACATATTTTTTTTACTTAAGTCTACATTAAAAACGGGATATTGTTTTTTATTTTTATATGGTATCACTCTCAGTAACAGAAAACGAGTACCTACCTACGAAAGAGGGTAGACCGTTCTGTCTGCTCGCAGAAAATAATACCCACCCACATTGACTTCAGTTTATACGTGATCATGGCGCTTGCAACAGTGCAAAATCGGAGGTGTTACTCGGATTGTTAAGCTGGTGTATGTACCTACGTACATATAATCTTGTAAAACCGTTTACTTTGTATATATTCTATTCTTTTTACACGACTGCCCAAAAAAAAGGAGTGTTATGTTTTTAGGATTCATGTATGTTTGTATGTATGTATGTATGTGAGTTTATTTATTCTACGAAAACTTTTAAATGCCTGAACAGATTTAGACGTATGGGTTATCGTTAGGATTCTTACATCCCCCCGAGTAAAATAGGTTTTGTTTTTGTTTTTGAAAAAGAAACATTATAGCGGCGTATGGCTCCGTATTCAATTTTTTATTGAATACAAGTGACTACACGTTTAACCACTATCGCAACCCATATTAACCGACGATGCGGTCGAAAATGCAGCACGTTGGCCTTGAAGGTACCTATTCACTCTCATCTTAAAGTCTCTCTAGTATAATAATACCTTAATTAGTAAATTTCAAAAATATATATTTTAAAACCTCAAAATAATTTAAATCAAATGTAAGTTTATAAATTCAAACCATACTACTGACAAATAAAGCTCTAAAAAGAAAAAAACGCATCTGAAATTGTAATAATACCTATTCGTTGTAATTTTCAGAGGATAGCCGTGGTCGTTTGCCACTTACCCTAACAAAACAACACATTCTAACAGTAGTAAGCTATCATAAGTGGCATATGACCATGACCATGACCATGACCCTGAACATCACTAGTAATATGTATTATTACAATTTCAGATGAGAATATTATTGTTTCTTTTTGTAGTGGGGTTTTAGATTTTGAACTTACCTTTTATTATTATTCCTACTATATCTATGTTTGGCCACCAACTGGCCTGATAGTAAGCGACAATGTGGCCGAGGATAGGGTACCAAGTCCTAGAATGTACTTATTCACTGTAGCCTTGAAGATTTCCAGATTGTAGTAGGAATATGGTTTGTCTGATGAAATAAATGATGTGGCGTTCCAGGTAAATATAATTGGTAGGTGGTTTTCTCAATAATAAAACCCTTCAGTGAGTCAAAACTACCTGTGAAGTTGACCATGGACGGAGATTCAATCCAGCTTTGTAGCATTTTTACAAATGAAATTACATGTAACATCTTGTATGTGTATTTACTAATCAAAACTAAATCAGACTACGCCTGTCAATACAACCTAGCTATATCAACTGTCTGTTACCCGTGTCGAATTATGGTAATGGCGGGTCGATATCTCAAACGCATTGTAATGCGCGCCATTGTCGCGAGTGACTAACTGTGGCTTACTGAATTCATTCAGCTGGGGAGCAAAGATTAGGATGTTGAGAGGATTAGATCAGATGTCGTCCAACTGAGTCTTCGTTCCCTTTCACATTGCGAGGGTTGCTGGAGAACAAGCATAGCATTTTCCAGTTTAAATATCAATATTTGATGCGATTATCAAACGTGGAGATTATATATCACCTCAATCACCTCCCCTCCTCCCTATTATGGGGGAGGCCTATGTTTCCCGACCGATACAGTGATGTGATATGACTTCTTCGGTGAGTATTTAGGGTGCCTCCATTTTATCCTACTGAGCGGAGGGTATTTATTGTGTTTATCAGCCTTATATTCCTTTGCGGCACCATATAGACCAAACTCGTGGACTGATTTTGATGATTCTTACGTCAATCTTAATTTTGCGAGTGATATACAAAAGAATGATAGTAATAAAATTTCAATATGGCAAAAACCAAGCGCCATAATGTGAAAAAAAAAATTAAGTCGATGAACTATGCTAAGTGGGGTACCATTGAATAGGTACATGAAAATTAAAGTCGATGAACTATGCTAAGTGGCGTACCATTGAATAGGTACATGAAAATCATGTTTATATGTATTGTTCTTTTTGTTTCTATTTTCCAATTTTTTATTTTGAATGACCATTTAAGGTGTCATACTTCCTAGCAGATACATAAATTTGTACTGACTCCAAATAAGCTTCAAAATAAGCGCCTGAATTTTTGGTTCTATAACGATTTAGTTAATTAACAAATATTTTCTCGTACATTTTTGCCTCTTTTTAGCTTTGTTCGCAGTCGGGTTTTTATTGTGCTAGACCGTACTTGTTGCTACATTTTTTCAGTAATTACCACCAAACAGTCATGCGTAAATTATTTGTTTCACTGATGTGGTCTGGAACGTATGAATCAGCTGTTTATTTTTTGTCTAATAACAAATGCATCATAGTTTGTCAGCCCTCCCAAGGACATCTGACATGGCCTAACGACTGATATCAACGAAGAACGTCTGGCTAAGTTAACTAAAACTAATTAAATAAATAAAAACACTGAAAGATTCGCCGGGCAGAATATGCACGCCAGAAACTCCTCCGAGGATCAAACTTGGTATCTTTGGGTTGCAAAACTCACAATTAAACTATTTATTGCTTGGCTTCTTTTTATTCATTTGAAAAAAGAAACAGTCCCGAGGTTTTAGAGGATATATTCATAATTATAACCCTACGATTGAATAACTTTAGGTAATGTGCTCAAATGTCCTTAGTATCTGCACTCTATTTATTCTACATCTCATTACAAATTCAGTATTAATAATTTATCTGGAGCCGGCGCGTGGGCGCAACGAGACAATGAACGCGCAAGCGCACTGTTACCGATTTTTTATCGAAACCCCACGGTTGGGCAACCTTCGTCACTATTGTAATGAGGTTTTGACAACTCTTTGATAACTCTATGATGTTATTGTGGCAGCTATTATGCAGGTTAGGCAGAAGTATTGTCAAAAGTCAGTCAGCTCATCTAGCAGCAGCCGGATGAGGAGAGCCGAATATCGGGCTCAGTGTTTACTAATAGAGGCTCACGTCCAGCAGTGGATGAATATAGGCTGATGATGATGATGATAATAAAAGTAAGCCAGGGATTACAAATACAATTTCACATCTAGACACTAACGCGCGGATCAAGGGAGTGAGGCCAAGAAAAATAATACAATACTTTAAAGCTTATACAATTTCGAGACAGTGTCACAGTACTCACACATAGTCCTAAGGACTATATGTATACTGTGACAGTACTGTGTATTGCTGTGGTGCATTGGCAGTAAAAAAATGTACTGTCGTTTTACTTATGTTTATCCTGTGATACTGTGACAGTATCATCAAGGTTGAATTACGATTACTGGCGTATGAAGTTTCGCGTCGTTTTTTCAGTTCGTCGCGGCAAATATGTTAAAAAACAATATAATTTACATGGACATACTACCAGCGTCCTTGTTTTCCGATTACTAATAATCTTGGAGTCTTTGAAATCAAGAGTGAATATCTTCTAGGCAAGCATGCACCAGAGTCAATCGCGTCATCGCTACTCATAGGCTTTGCTCTCACGCTCGGCTTAGCTTTGCACGCTCAACCTGCGTAGTCATTTCGTTTAAAAGTAGCTCATACGTGTTATTCCAGGACCAAAAGTACCTATAAAGTACAGTACACCTACTACATTTCTTCAAAATTCGTTCAGCCATCGAATGGTATTTTTATCGATTTCTCTGCATCTAGTCATCGGATTAAGATATCAAGTACCCCAGTTTTTAAGTTAAGCCCTATGCTATTTAACAATGAAAATTGCGTCGCAATCGGTCCAGTATTTTTTACGTGATGCGCAAACAAACATACAAACAAACAGATGATTTAAAAAATGTTATATTCTTGTTCAGTAGCTTAGTATCCCAGACCATTTCTTTTTAAATTATCATCTTTGTACAGACTTTTTCGATCTTAATGCTTTATTATTATAAGTATAGAATAGATATAAGTATATATGTATAGAAGAAGATAGATTATTTTAAATTGAATTGTTATAATACTAACATGAAGTTTTAAGTTTTTTGACATCTAACTACTTACAAGGTATGGAACACGATGTCCGAATTAAACAAATAAATATAATGAATAAATAAATAGGGAGACTGCGGTCAAATGCTTGGTCAATCGGCATAAAAACATAGCACTTAGTCAATGGACAAAACGCCCTCAGAATTATACCCAAGTTTTGATTTCCGTGCACCTTTGTATGCAAAATCATACACGTTATCCATTTAACAATACCCAATATTAATTCTAATAAGACAGGTCGTAACAAGCACTAGAAAGGTAACGTTACAAATCGATATTCATTAGGCTAAATTAATCATTCGATTATTACCTAGCGATTTATTTCGATTGTTTCGCGCCGATTCGCGTCGGTATCGAGAGATGAATCGATGTGGTTCAATCGAATGATTTGTTTGATTTATTACGATCAAAGATGATGATTTATTTATGTTAATATCGAATGATAAATATAGTGATCGGGTTCAGGTAATACACTCGTATGTAAGTGAGAGCGGTCGACTTTTTGTTTGAGAAAGTGTTCTGAGATTTATGACTGTGAACTCACTTTTGATTATAATATAAATATGGATGCGCTTGCGCATTATCCTGCTAGCTTTGCTCGAAGTGGAGCAACAGAAAACATGCGTAATCAGTATAAGAGAAATTACATTAAGTAAGCAGGCTTACATTATCGCTCGACATTATTCTATTCTTCATTTTATGGCTTTTGCGGAGGCTCTGGCCTACTAGCAATTTCGCCAACTAAAGCTTAAAAGAAGTCACGTATGGTCACGTTACAGTCAAAAAATTGTTAATGTCACAAATCAGTAACATGGTGGACGTTTTACTGAAACTTCTTAGAGAGTTTTAAAAACATCACGAAATGCACCGTTTTTTGTTCTTTTTATCGTTTGCCTACACTCGTCACCCTTAACAAGCACCTAATGGTTAATATTCCACCAATATTATATATGAAAAAACAGAAGTTAAAGGTCTTCTGACAGTCAAGTAATTGTTAATGTCATAAATCAGTAACATGGTGGACGTTTTACTGAAACTTTTTAAAGAATTTAAAAACATCACGAAATGCACCGTTTTTTTAATCTTTTTATCGTTTGCCTATACTCGTCCCCGTTAACAAGCACCTAATGGTTAATATTCCACCAATATTATATATGAAAAAAAAAGAAGTTAAAGGTCAAATAATACAGTCAGTCAAGTAATTGTTAATGTCACAAATCAGTAACATGGTGGACGTTTTACTGAAACTTCTTAGAGAGTTTGAAATACATCACAAAATGCCACGTTTTTTTATCCGATTGTTTGATAGTTTGATGTACAGATAGTTTAATTATTGATTTATTTATTATTTATTCATTTAATACTTTATGCACAAAAACAGTGTACAGAGGAGGACTTAATGCTAAGACAACATTTTCTGCCAGTCATCCTGGTTGCGCAAGAAAGATGTGTATAGACGTGCACTCGAGATATGGACAGTAAAAGGAAAAGAAAGACAAATTAATTGAAATGAATACTAAAATATAAAACTTTGTAAGATGTATATACAATTATTATAAATATTACATCATATAATATCATAAAAATAAAATACATATAAATATTATAAAATTAAACAGTTGGTGTTATTAATAATTATTTTTGAAATGCTCTAAATTTTCTTTAGTTTTACACTTTCTAATGTCAATTGGAAGTGAGTTCCAGAGACGGACTGCAGAAACCTGGTAGGAGTGATCAAGGAAAGAAGTGGTATGAATAGGAGTGGCTAATATAAGAGTGTTTGAAGAGCGAAGTCGCTTGTCATGATTATCTATATACAATTTTTATTAGCGCATTACCTAAGCAGTTAATAAAATTGAAGTATCGAAAAACAACCAGTGTTTTTGTATATAGTAACTACGATAAAAATAATGCTGAATGGTAAAATATAAATACATTATGGTTACTATTCGGTTGTCAAATATTTTTTGTATAGAGTTGAAGGTATTTGCAACCCAAACAAGAAATATCGATTACATCGCCACAAGATATGACATGCAATTGATATGGATCGAGTATAGAGATGTGAATAATACTTATGCCGGCTATCCGTACTAACCAGTTCACAAAATTTCACTACTACATAAAATATCTTTTATTAAAATTCGAGTAGTGTTTACTGTACCTATCCACTTTTGAAGAAGTCTTGGCGAGATGGCATAACAAAAAAATATTCAAATACGTTGAGACTTTCTATCCCCATTTTAACCAGGAACTCTTTCGAGACCGCTAAGTTTTAGGTTTTTGCAGAAGTTAAGTTACACGTTAAGTATAAAATAGAATTAATTACACAAACTGAAATAAACAAAGTTGCCGGATCAAGTTTATACCTGATACTGGCCGGATATAAATTACATCTCCAACTGCTACGGATCGAATCGAAATACCTGTTTAAATTAATGATCGATAATACTTACGCAATGGAGTAATGAAGATGGTATTCGATTATGATAATGCGGAGAGAGTTCACCTTTTTGCTGACACAAATAATTACCACGAAATTATTTAATACACGGGACGTTTTGCGAATAAATTATTCATATATGGAACACTTCATAAAGTAAAATTATTCTTAAACTTTATGGCCGCTTCACTTGTATTAATTTCGACATGTAACAATCATATTTTGTTGCTGTAGTTTAAGATCATCAGTCATGGTTCGATACTTATGCAACTTTATTACTTTTTCTTACAATAACAAAAGCTATTAAATAAATAAATATATAAAACTTAGTTTTTTTTTTTCATTGTAACTATGATCTAAATTTGACCAACGACAATTATCTATAACAGTAGCTATAAATCATACCGGAAGTCAACATCAGATCTCATGCAAATAAACCTTGAGGTACTAAAATATTAAAGCTAAACATCAAAGCCCCCGCAGCCGCTCCAGTTCATTAATACACCATGAAGCAGGTGCAAATTACCAAAGCAATTCAGCATTGCAATAAACATTGCAATAAAAAACGAATTTGTCTACAAATTGGCAACATTACGAACATCAATACTAATTGGCCTCAAATTGAATCAATTCAATTAATAGTAACACCTGTTATGAGTTACGAATTGAACACTTGTTTTGTTTATTACTAGACGGAGGTTGACGAATACTGTATTTTTTATGAGGGAATATAATAAACTGGAGCATTTATTTTAAAAAGAGTTAGTCAATATAAATCCTTATCCTTCATTACCACGGAGTGGAGACCACATTTGGGCAAATGTATTGTAGGACGCCTTGTAGCCAGGGTGGTGATTTGCAAAAAGCTACTGCCAGAAACTGGATGCGGAGAGCTGAAGACCGCTCAGTGGCGTGTATTAGGAGAGGCCTACCTCCATCAAGTATATGCTGATGAAAAAGAAGATGATGATCCTTCATAACTCTTCTAATACACTATTTTTTTTATTATATTTCGTATTGTTTAGCAGGTCCAAAACTTCTTAAGAATAAGTAGATTTCTGAAGCTCTCTAGTAGGATAAACACAACTGTCGTGTCCTAAGTTGAAACAATCCTATTTTTAGAGCAATTCCCTTTTTTTAAATCGTTTACATTGTCATCTTCTTTAGATGTATAAATGCAGTATTTTAAGCAATTATAAAGATATTAATCTTTAAAAAAAATATAAGAAAAAATACATCATGCAATATCTGACGTGCATAATTTTATATGCATACTAGCTGTCGTGGCTTTGCCCGCGTGGTCTGATCTGAGTTAAAGTAACCTACGTTCGTTGAGTCGTTTTAAGATACCTAGTTTTTAAGTGAAAACCTAAACTATTCAACAGTCAAAATCACAATCGGTCCAGTAGTTTTTACCTGATGAACAAACAGATAGACAGACACCATTTAAAAATTTTGACAGTAGCCTTTTTTAATACACCTAAACTTTTTGTTTTAAATGTCTTGTTTGTACAGACACAATGTCTTGATTGTTACTTAATGCTTTATCTACATCTACACTAATATTCTAAAGAGAAAAGATTTCAATTTTCGTATGTTTGTATGTTTGTTTGTGACGAATAAATTAAAAAAAATACATAACCGATTTTAAAAATTATTTCACAGTAAACTATTCATATAACATTATCAGCGAGTAACATATCCAATGGGCTGTTTTTTTTTAAATTATATGTACCTCTCGAAATTTTCAATAAAGGTATCAAACATTTGCCTATAAAAGTCATTATTTGCGTGTGCTGCGAAAACTATTGATGATACATAAAATAATGAGCTTTATGTTTATAATACACATCATTAAAAAATCCTTGTCTACTATTATAAATAAGTCAAAATAATTTTAATAATGTTTCAAAATAAATTAATGTTAAATTAATTTATCAAAAAACGGGTACTCGTGTACAAATAATGAAAATTCCTTAGCTGTACTTAATTTATAATCTAGTTTTTAACTATTATTAGCAGGTAGGTGTGTAATTTAACATTGAAGCTTTACTACGCAAAGATAACAATAAACTTTACCCATAAATATACTTTGCAATAAACACAAGTATTTTGATCTCAATCGATGTTCTCCAAATTTAATGGCCATATTCGGGATCCATTACGGTCAAAATTGCCCATTTTGACCGCACTGGCTGTATTTACAAGTAAATCGGTAATTTTAGCATAAAATTAATTTAACGTTATAGCAACTAACACATCATAAAATGTTTAGGAGTATGGTGCGTTGGTGTTCTTTTTAGAGGTCCACAAAGATTCAGTGAAAATTTTGAACTGAAGCGAAACGAGGTCTCTAAATTAACTCGGACGATTTGGCTTTGTATTTTGTCCATATATATTATTCAGATAGTGATCTTTGGCAAGTTATTCTTTGTATAAAATAATGAAAGCACCATCATCATCATAAAAAAAACTTTTAATCATCAAGTCCTTTCACCAAGTTTCTGTGGTGGTAACAAGTCTCTTGCGCAAGTAAGAGCCTGGGGAAGTACCATATCTTTATCAGATATTCAACCGTCAAGCAGTACTGTGTAAACATTTCTGTGTTTTGGTTTGAAGGGCTATATTCCCAGCGAAATTACTGGACAATGAGACTTAAAAAACAATGTCTCAGGGTGATGAGCGCAGTGCAGTGACGCGTAGGATTTTGCAACTAAAGTTGTCTGCAACTGTTATAGGCAGGCGTGACGCTTACCACCAGGGAAGTGACTTGCGCACCTCGTCACTAAATACACAAAAAAAAGTCCGCAAAGTGATCTCTCCACACTTATTATTTTGAAATACTAGAACTTTAATTACATTTGCAGTTCCCTCCAAGAAAATACAAATACTTCTAGCTACTTCTAGCTACTTCTAGCCAGGTCTAGCTATTTTCTAAACTGATCATTATCAGTGATCATTATGGTGAATAATCCATACCAATATATAAAAGTGAAATGTTGTCTGTTTGTTTGTTTGTTTGTTTGTTTGTTTGTTTGGGGAGCTTTCACGCAATAATCCTAGGAGAGAATAATCCTTTTTAATATCCTAGGAGAAAATAGGATGCTTTTTTCGCGATAAACAGTAGTCCGCGCGTACGAAGTCACGGGCGGGAAAATAGATATTAATAGATATTAATACAGTAACATTTCGTCACTCTCAAACTATTTTTCGGTCCACACGATAGAGGCAGCGGTGCTTTCGCTCTTAGCCGTCGACCTATACAATTTAAGTGCATTAAAAATCGTGCTGCGCTTTCGACAACGTATAAATTTCGCAAAATTGCTCCAAGATCACCTCGTAAATTCTGCTATTAAAGCCGTTTCGACGCTCCGAACTTTGATTGTAGACATTAAAAGGAATACACCACTTTGGTGCGGAGTAGCCAGTGTTTTAAACTCGCATTATTTTGGTCATCTGTAATTTATAATACCGAAAGCTGATGAGTAGAGATGTGGTTGGTAATCGGTTACCTTCAACTAATGGATATCTAATAGTATATTATTTTAGCCGGAAGTAATAGGTATTCATTTACAGCACTAATAAAAAATGCATAAGCGTATAGATGTATTTTTTTATATCGTAACACCATAACTATGACTTGCGTACTAATTATTACGAACTAGAACTATTGATTATAAATCTATTTTTATATATTTTTTAATCGTAACACCATAACTATGACTTGCGTACTAATTATTACGAACTAGAACTATTGATTATAAATCTATTTTTATATATTTTTTAAAAGACAAACAGACTTACGTGAAATACCGTCTTCGCAAGACGGCTTTAAAACTGAGACAAAAAATTGGATAGCGTTGTAGTTGTCACGTTGGCTGAACTAGTAGAAGCATGTGCCAAGCAGAGGCATGGGTGATGAGGGTTTGAGAATCGTCCAGTCCAGCTTTTTACGGAAATGTCCGCCTGGGGAAGTACCACTCCTTTGTCAGATATTCAACCGCCGATCAGTAGTGTGTAAACATTACTGTGTTTCGGTTTGAAGGGCAATGTTTCCAGCAAAATTACTGGGCAATGAGACTTAAAAATAATGTCTCAGGCAAGGTGACGAGCGCAGAGCAGCGAAGCGCAAGATTTTGCAAACAAAGTTTAGGATGGCACTGCAACTATTATGTACAGGTGAGCAAACTGTTGGACTCGTAGAGGTTGCTCTCGGACTTACACGGGATAAATAAAAAAAAAAACTAATAATTTTCTCAAGGACAGATCACGGATGGGATTCGAACCCGCATCATCTATGCCTTTTTGCGGCACATGCCTTTAACCAATTCGGCTACCGTAACCGTGTCGTCCAAATTTAAGCTGACGTTATTGTTAAAAATCTTCTTTTTTTTTAATTGTTTAATATACTTTCTAAATTAAATAATACTTTCTAGAGAAAGCAAATGTTAGAATGCCTTCCTTAGAAAGTGTTATAATATTATTTTTAATCTGTTTGCATAGTTACATGCAACATTAATAGTTAATTAATTTGACCGGACATTTTGTCCTCCGGCATGAACATTCGGCGCACATCTATCAAAAAGTGGCGATCGCGGAAGGTTATTTCGACCTAGTTGTCGATAAATTATGGTTGTTTTTGATTTTACTCGTAATTCCGTGTGAATTATATTGTATAGGGCGGAATTATGACGCCGTGGAAATTTATGAGTAGAGGAACTTGATTTGGTCCACCGAAAATGAGAACGTCATAATGTTATCAATTAAAGACTGATTTCGGTACCGGTGGCTATTTTACAGTTTCATAAAATAATTAAGCTTATAAGCGAATCATGTTCTTTTCACATTCAATCAAATTTTAATATATTAATTCTATTTAAACTTATTCTGCATTATTTAAACGTAGACATGAACCTAAGGCTTAATTTAGGAATTAAAAAGGACATGATTACTACAACATACAGGTGCAACCGGATTCGATCCATCAGACAAAAATGTTGCAAGCCTTAATGTGCATAGGGCACTAGTATTTGTAATTTTCAATTTTGGCTGAAATTATCAATACCACCATGTATAATTTTATGATGTACCTACCATAAAATATTTATTAGTTTATTATAATGATTATATGCTTAATAGTATTTGCTATTTACATAATATGTATTCGCATTATTTTGACTCTATATATATATATATGTTTTATTTGTTTGTTGTTTGTTGTTGTTTGTTGTCTAGTATTTTACTAAAACGTTGCCTACAAACAACTACCTGCTATTATACATATAGTCATGTGTCTCAATAGTTGTCTTGCCGGATGGTCGGCTGCTCAGCGATAAAGCCGCCAATTGTACTGCTTTTTAAGTTTATTATTTTATTGTGTTTCTTTTGGTGCATTAAATGTGATTATATATCTATCTATCAGTATATCTGTCATGCAGAACAACTGTCGCCAAGCTCTTTTTGCAGTAAGGAGTTCCGGCAACAGTCCTTGAGTGCCAATGCTATTGCAAGGTTAGAGTGTTTACCATATTTGATTACATACATTACGTGCTATTATTATCAAAAGAAAAATAAAAACGGTTTAAAAGTTTGAATTTCTTTCATTGATAGCTTTGAACTATTTAAGAACAAAATTACTTAGACAAAGCCAGTTTTACCAAATCCTTTATAGTGAGACTGGACTGTACTTCATCATCATCATCTTCGTCAGTCGGAAGGCGTCCACTGTTGAACAAAAGCCTCCCACGTTACCAAGAGCGGTGGAGACTATTTGCAGCCACTGACTGCCCGCTACTCTCAACAGGTCATCCTTCTACCTCGAGCGGGGCAATTCTAAGCTCCGTCTCTCAGTTTGTGGTTGACATTCGACACCTTTCTTACCCAACAGTTATCGGTTCTATAATCCATGTGGCCTTCACATTGCCACTTCAATGTGCTAATTCGGAGAGCTATATCAATAAATTGAGCTCCATTAAGGAAATCCACATTCCGCATCAAGATAACAAGCATAGCTCTGTCCATATGTCTCGTTGAGTGACTGATGTACTTACCATAAACTTATCCTATGCTATAACGGTAGCCAAATAAAACACGATATTTGACAAGAACAACATTGAAGCATTTATGTCGAAGACAAAACAATAGTAATGTTCGGAACATGACACGCGAAGCTCCATTTTAATCCATTACCCATTGTGATAAGTCCAGAGATCTATTTGGATCAGCGTGCTAGCTGATTTAGTTTACTGTTAGAATTGAATGTACCTAACCTACTAAGCATGTCAAAAAAGTGCCAAATTATTGCAGGGTTATGAATTAAATCTGTCTGTCTTTCACTCTCTCATTTTGAAACTTCAAGTCGTGAGTGAACAGAAATATCTTCTGGGAAAGTGTGACACATCCATGATCGCTTATATCAGATGAGTTAAACGCAAGCCTAGTAGCAATAAAACTAAGTATGTTTTGTCACATGGGCTCTTAACTCATTGTAACTGTTTTATAATAATAATAATAAGGATCATCATTAAAATTAGTAATTTGTGGGATTCCTTGTCGGGGGTGGCATGGACACACACCTAAGAACTCCAAAAACATTCAAGATTCGAGAAAAAACACTCGTTTGTGTTCACCACACAAATGTTTGCCTAGCTTCGATTCAAACCAGAGACAAAGAGCTACAAAGTCATTAAAAAACATGAATTCATGAAATTTAACTGACTCTTCCACCATGAATACTACTACTCGAACAGAACCTTCCAGTAACTGATCAATCACTACTAAAACACTTGAAAGAACTATCTCCACATCACTATCGGAATAAAATATTGAATCGCATTAGTGCTTATTAGCACACGAGAAGGTTCAGCCACAGACAAACAAACAAGAGTGAACAATGGACAGCTGCGGAAAACAATGACAGAAAGAAATCGTTTAGTCCAATTACAGTGATATACATAAATGTGGGTGTTGGATTTGTGTGGACCTGGCTTTTGGTAGAAAAAGTTTAAATTAGTTTTTGTTTGGGTGGTAACTTATGTTTCTAAAACGTAACAAACCTATTTTAAGTCGTCCTTCGGCGAGATAACTACGTATTTCTCGTCCACCGACTTACTATTGAAATGATAGAAAATTTGCGAATGACGTCGACTTTGTTTCTTCACTGCTACTTAGGAGTTAAATAAAAAGCAATCAATTCGTAAACAAGCTCAAAAAATCAGAAAGAAACAGCAACCCTCGCGAAAATGTCTACTTGCCATAAGCTATAATCATTCAACGAGCTATAGAAAAGCTATGTTTGGGATCTCTCTGCGAAACGAAATCCGGAATGTGGATATCAGCAAAACAACTAAATAAGTAATGAAACCTACATACTCGTAGCTCTCAGCGATAGCACGTTGAAGTGTCAATGGGTATGCCATGATCGCTCGTAGAACCAATAGCCGTTGGGGAAGAAAAGTTCTCGAATGGTGATCACGGACCTTGGTGGTGTTTTATGCAGGAGGTCTTTGTCCAGCAATGGACATTATCCTGCTGTTGATGGTGATTGATTTCATGACATGAAAAGCACCAAAACAATATGCACTAAGATTTCATAAAAATATAAAAAATAAATGGTAATTAAAATACTTTTATTATACCACCAAAACCCCAATTTATGGTTTCTAAATCGTTTACAGTGTGAAAGCCATAGTAATTTGTTCCCTCTATAGCATCATCTGAAATTGAGTTTTCTCGTTTTTCATGATCATATATGAGTTAGGAGTTTAGTTTTCGCTATCTTTCTGTCTTTTTAATTTACAACCAGACCCTCACAAATATCAGGTATGAACAATTCCATGGAAACTGAATAATTCAGCATAACTTCTAAGTTTCTTCCAGCAATTAGAGACCAAGAACCCTTCTCAAACTCTTTGATCACTATCAGAGCTGAAAATATTGGAAACGGCTTCTTTGTTTCTTCTAAATAAAGCTGCACTCCATCACGCTAACTCTAACAAATAAAAAAAAGCATTGAAATAGAGTATTCGTTTGGACTCCATAGATAGACAATGGCTTCAAAATTAAGCATCCCTCTTTTTGAGTCAAGGGACAAAACATTGACAAGAATCATCATTATCATCCTGTATCAGTTCACTACTGGACTAGGCCTCTCACACACCGCGCCACTGAGCCCAAGCAAAAATAAAGAATGGTAAATGCTTTAACCTCGATATTTTGTAATTAATAACGTTTTTTTTACAGCTTATCTTCATTATTCTTTCCACCAAAGTCCGAGTAAAGAACACGCGTGGTGCGTCCAATGCAAATGGGTGGTCCGTGTAACCGTTTTATCATCGGCGACGAATAGCCCGACAAATATCGCCGTTTTATTGATATGGAGACTTTTATCAAAACAAGGGCCTTGCAGCTCTTACTGCATTGATATTATCATAGTACACATTATAGTGGTGGTTAGTATAAAAAAGATAACTTTTTTAAAGACAGTTTATTTAAATGAATATTGTTGGACTGGCTTCTTATTTCTCCTGTTTCCAGCGCTCCGGGCTTCGCAGGTCACGTCAAGCTATCCGTCTTAGGCTGTAATTGATTAATAGCAGTCGTTAAGCCATGTCAGAGGCCTCTGGCGGCCTGACAAACTGACTCCAGAGGCCAGCACTACCTCATACGACGTACAAACATTCACATAAATTTATTTATTTATTTGATTTAACATGCATTTCCAAGAAATGTAGGCCACATTTATCTCACTAATGTTTCGGGTATTCTGTTTTTTTTTTTCTAATTCCAGAGCAAAAACGGAATCCAACACTATACCCGACACGTAAACGTACATTATTTATGATTTATTTTATACTAGATTTCCCGCTCGCGACTTCGTCCGCGCGGACTACAGTTTATCGCGAAAAAAACATCCTATGTTCTAGGATATTAAAAACCAATGCACAAATTAGGTATAGCACCAATGCTCTTGAAGTTTTTTGTCAGACTTGTTATTTCGTTTCCATTGCAACCGTTCCTTACAGCGAGTGTCACGAGGCGGTCCCAGGGTTTGGGTTTGTCCCACTAGCCCAGGACCCAAATCTCAGTGACACAGAATTACAGGAACAGGAACAATAGGGAGCACAGGAGAATTTCGTGGTGATACAATACGGATGAAAATAACCTCTTATGTAGGTATTATCATATATATATTTAAAAGAGTAATTCAAGTTGTTATAAACTTATTTATGAATTTTATAATATTATTTCGGTTTTTCCAAAAATCAATATTCGATGACAGATTATTTGTATTTAGAATCAATCAATGATGACCAACTATCAAAAATGAAAAGAAATGGATTATGAAAGAATTAAGAGATCAAATTAGTATTATTATGAAAGAGGTTTGGACCTCGTCACACGAGTAATCAACATTTTCCAGTTTTCCCGTGAAAACTTAAAATTTTCCGGGATAAAAAGCATCCTTTGTTTTATTTTAGGGTATAAGCTATCAGCTATCTCTATTCCAAATTTCATTAAAATCCGTCCAGCCTTTATCGCGTGAAAACTCCCCAAACAAACAAACAGACAACGCTTCACTATTATAATATATTGGATAACTCAATTTACGTGGATTATCACCGTGGCCGGAATCTTTTTGAACTGCCTGTATCTAACGTAATATTAGTTCTATACAATAAAAATACCTCTACGCATGTTATAAATATCTAGATAAAAAAGTGACCTTTAAACTATATAATAAGTTATGTTTTTACCCAATAAGTTAAAAAATCCCCGCGATCTTACACATTCATGTTCGTTGAGTGATGAGTTTGCAAAAAAAATACCTTTAATTAGTACGTAAATAAACCAATACAAAAGAAGTGATGGACAAAAAAATGATACGGTCTCGAAATTAATGTTACTATATTTTCCGTTCGATTAAATCGTTTGACTTATGAATCCAAGTGTAGTATGTACTCTGTGAGCTAGTGGTTGTAATAATCAAGCCACTTGAGACAAGGAATTACATAATCTTCTGTCAATTTTCAGGCAAAATTTACTTGTACCATTTCGATTTATCATACCATTTTCACAGGTTGAAAAGATTTTACATTTGTGAAATTGCTTGTGAAGTAATATTGAATAATAATTAAAATATTATTGTGTCAAGCAATTTCGTCATGCCCGTCAGTTCTGTTGTCTAACATTACGTCCATCATGCAATCCATGCGATTTTATACTTATCGCATTAGAAAAATTGTGAAGTATCAGAACCATCTCAACCGACCAATGTCAAGTAATGCATATGTTTTTATTCCACACTCCACCTATTTCGATCTCATTCAAAAGACATCTTTAAAAATCAAGTCAGTAGAGCAGCTCTAAGTAAATATTTTTCTTTTAAGATATTGTATTTCTATGAGTTTACCAGCCTTATTACAGTACTTATCTCACTTAAACGCCGACTCTCAAGCTAAAATAATAAAGCACCAATGTACTGTACTCTTAAATATTCTGTGCCAATACTAAAAAAATACACTGAATCTTCAATCGATGGCTGATTAGTTTTTTATCGATCCAAAAATCACCTTTTGTGATCTACAAGGTAAAAACGTGTTAATATTATTGAAGTTTTTTTTTTATCGAACGAGGAGATCCGGGCTGATCTTGAAGATCAAATCGGTCGAATTGTTGCTAATTGAAACATTTGTTGATCAATATGGTAGCGGTAGCAAAAACAGTTAGTCTACAATGTATAAACAAGTTTGGTTAAGTGCAACAGATTTTGAACCTAGCGCTTCCAAAACGAAGTGATATACGCAAAGAATAAACGATACCGACATAGATTTTGTGCTATTTTTGACATAGGCATGACATATCTGTGACATAGTTCAAAGTACTAGCAAACTGAAGTGGCATTGGGCCAGTTATACTCGAGTTCAGAATTCTAGATCAAAAAGGTAAACAAAGAAATTTATTTATGTATCAAATAACATACCTTTGGGTGGGTATTACAGTCTCCAACAGTCTCCAAATTCGCCAACCCAACTTTAAAGATACAACAATAAACAAAAGGATTTACAACAAAAACAAACAAACAGCTACAAAATATAAACAATTGACACTAAAATTTCCCTAAGTTTGTAGATGACTCCACAAACTCCATTGCCGTTCTGTGAACTTCTACAAGTGTACTGGAACTGGAACACTGGAGTAATAAAATATGATGTTATAAACGGCTTGAAATGCTATTTTAAAATTAAAGTAATTATCTACAAATAATTTATCATATTTTACTTATCAATCGGCTTATTGTTGACGTATGTATGTCAAAATCCGTTCGTTTAGCGGAAGTCTCTTGTTTTGTCTTCTGCGTATCGTGTTTTTACCTGACGGCCGAGGGTTGTCTGTTTGGGTTGTATGTATGTTTGTTAGTTTGTATGTTTCTTAGGCGCATTCTACAGCCTAAACGGCTTGATAGATTTTGATAAATGATACTTCATTGGATTTGTCTTAATCACGTAAGTGCTATAGGATACTATAAAGTGTAAAGTTAACTAATATGGTGGCTTACAATTGCCATATTGTCACTGACAGAAGTTTTCTTTTTTTGTTTTAAATTGTTACTTGCGTATGAAGATGCGTAGATGGTGGTGTAACTTATTAAACTTTATATCTCTTGCTTTTATTTTTTTCTCTTATTTTTAAATTATTTGTTAACTAGCGAAACAGCTATAAGTGTATTACCTTCTGCCACCATTTTCCTTACGTGGTGGCCGATAGCCATAACTATTACCGTATGCCCCCACATGGTGGCAGTTTGTGGGGACAGACAGTAATATATCATTCATACAAACCAAATGAGCCCTAACTAGAAGCTGTGCTAGAGTTCCTGTGAATACATGCTTCATAATAAGACCTTGAATACCACAAATGACCAGAGAACTCGTCAAGACAAACCAAATGAGCCTAAACTCGAAGCAGTTCCATCACTTGATTGTTGAGTTCCTGTAAATACCTTCCGGCTCCATCATCAGACCTTGGATACCACATATGACCAAATAACTAATCAAGACAAACCAAATGAGCCCAAACTAGAAGGACTTCTATAATTTGACCGTTGAGTTCCTCCATACCAGTTCCTCAGTACCACACACTGAAGATCTATTTTTTCAAGTAAAATTAATCATCTAATTCGGTCCAAAATTTTATCCGCATCTTTTCAGTAGTTTTAGAGGTATGATATGATATTATATGCAAACATGGAAAAATAATATAAAAAAACATACAGACGACTGTCTCCCCATTTAGAAGTCGATTAAAAATAAGTAAAACAAATTTCTATCATCAAATTACGGATTGCACAGTTTTATATCATTTTGTGCTGTTATCCCCTTTGTTTACCTTTTTGATCTCGAATTCTGAATTTGAGTATATATTTGTCGTTTGTTTGTTTGTTTGTCTTATGAGGTAGTCAAAGGCCTTCGGGTGGTCTGGCAAACTCTGACACCAGAACCCGAAGGCCTCTGACATGGCTTAATGACTGTTATTGGCTATTAATCAATAACAGCCGGTACCAACAGCTTAACGTACCCTCCGAAGCCCAGAGCGATGGAAAACCGCACATAAGTTAGAATAGTCATTGGTGTGGAGGGAGCCTAGGACCGAACCCAGGGTTATTGTATATTAAGTTGCACTATTGAACCATTAGGCTACCATCGCTTTGTACGATTTGGTGATTTGTCGTAGAACCAATACACGATGGTGTTGGTGCATAGGCAAGGTCAGTGGAGACTAAGTGCATTCTAACATAGTTCAGTTAAGGATGCGCTCCGGCCAGATGGAGTGACTTGCGCAAAGGCAGCAATGACATGACAAGAGCCGAACTTTGGAGGCTGCACCCAGGAGGGATCAGGAAGACTATAAGACGATTTGGTTAATTCATCTAGTGAAGGGGCCGTACTAAGCTTGGTCTTCCGGTCCGTGGTAAAAAATAATTTACCTAAAAATTTGTACCGAGCTTGTTTCTAAAAAGTATCTCCAACAACCAATCCCTAGCAAACTTGCAAAATAAATATAAGCTTTAAAGCAAGGAAAAGTCTTGGCGGTCAGTCACTATGGCATGCCTGCCTCAATTAGAATATTCTGCCACCAAGTCCCTTGCAGGAATCCATTCGACTGAAGTCCTAATGAACGTCTCATTCTAAGTTCAGCGTGTTGACAACGTCACTTAACCCCAAGTGAGTTAGTGGTCAAATGTTAGCCGATATTCAACAAAAAAAAACTTGACGAGCTAACTAAACTATTCTAGTCTTACAAAAATACTACAGTTTCATCTCTGCCGAGTTGAAAGGTCATCAGATATAACTCTTCAATAGGCTTTTAGAGCATGTCAACGCATTTTGAAATGATGCTTTATGTACCATTCGTGTTTCAATATCAATTATTAGGTTTCGCGTTGGTTATATACTGAGCGGATAGCGACGATGAAGAAAATTATCTTGATATAAAAAAGCGTAACTATTTATGTTTAAATAATTCACTAAGAATATCAACACCCTTTTCTCCACCCACTGTAGATTAAAGTCTTATTCTTGCTTATAAATTTCAATGCCTTCGATCCTTGCGTAACCGCTTCCATGTGCAATCCGACTTTATCTGAAGTTTGTTAAACTCCTCTGAATAAATAATCTGATAAACTATGTTGTGTAAAAGAATTGAAATGTAGTTTACGGTATTTACTTTGCGAGCTAGCTCCACGAAGGTCAAAGCAGACAACAAACATACTGGGCCATTATTCTAACAGTCACACGCGTAACGCGTCTCGCTGTGGAATCGTTCGGAAAAGTACGACAGTTTTCGAACATACACAAACAATTCCACGCAGATATCTTAACGTGGCGCGTTACGTGGTCTAGTGGCAATAGAGAATAATGGCCCTGGTCAATATCAACAGTGTCAAGCACAATAAAGTGCAGTTTTATAGCAAGCTTAGCACTGAAATTTAGACTAATTAATCTGAACGTCTCTTCGATTTTGTATCCTACGACATACTCTGGAAAAAACTTCAGGACATTAATCTTCCTATAGAACTAATAAGAATTTTGAAACATTGGTACCACAAAGACGACATGGTGTTGCTGAGCCCCTCAATCGGCAGTCTAAGAACATTAATTAACTGATGTGAATCTTGATGTGAACGCAGAAACACAAGGATTGCGTTAATATGTAAAATAAAGTGCGATAATGATTTTTAAAGCCGGAAATAAATTACCCAACTACGTTCCCCCTGTCACCCTAAACGGAGCTTCTTTAAATATTGTCAACAACTTTAAATATCTGGTTCATACAGTAACATACGATGTTAGGGACGATCAGGACATTGAGAAGGAACGCAGGGCGCTGGCAATCAGATGCAACATGCTGGCTCCTAGGTTTTCTTACTGTAACACCGATGTTAAGATTTGCAAGTCGATTTACGCGAGCAGCCTATGGGTCCGTTATACGCAGAGGGCCTACAGCGCTCTGCGGGTCCAATATAATAATGGGTTCAGGGTGCTGTTGGACCTGCCTTGGTTTTGCAGTGCGTCTGGAATGTTTGCAGAGACACGCACTGATGATTTTTACGCGATCATAAGAATGAAGGTGGCATCTCTCTTACACAGAACTCGAGGCAGTGTTAATAGCATTCTGAATACCACTGCTGAACAATCCGATTGTCCATTGCAAGCACATTTAATTCAGTTGCTAATACGTATTACAAAGTGATTTTTCCGTCAGTGTATTATTAATTTTTGTATTATATCTAATTTTATAAAAAAGTATGATCTCATTGTTTTAATTTGGTATAATATGGACATGTACGTCTGTTATAAAAATTAAACTTCAAATTTATTTTTTACATGAAAACACTCAAAGATTTATAATAAAATATACGTATAAGTAAAAGATTTACATTTGAGTGTACACAGAACCTACATTAAGCTGAGCTTGTGTTGTAGGTTGCTGTATTACCTTCGAGCATATAACAAAAACTATAGGTACTACGTTAACAAAGTAAGTACATGCAATGTAAGTTATTATTTTAACATATTTTAACTTAATTTTGCTAAAATTATAATTTGTATTATTAATATTAATATATATATTATGTTTTGTAAAAGTAAAGTTAGTAATTAAAAGCATGCTTACTGTGTGAGAGTTGGTATGTATTATTGAAAGAAAAAGTGAAATATAAATAAATAACAATTTGTAATGAGGACTAAGCTGTTTTTTTATGATATAACCTTTAATTATCAAAAAGTATCTTCATAATTTAAACAAGCTAAATCATTTAATTAATGCACTCTTGGACTCTGGATTATTTAATGTTACAACATTATTATTATTAATATTAATTTATTTCTATAAATAAAATTGAAACATTTTCTTTAAGAGCTTTTCTTAGTTTATTGAACGAAAATCCTATCTTATGTTTATAATAACAGCAAATCTTTTTAAAATTTCTTAAGAGCATGTTACCCGCTACCCGCCCGACGTGTGCCCGCGTCTCCCCGGTGGTGGGCGACTGACCGATTTTGTCCATTGACTTACACTAATGCACACTATCTTAACTGGACTATTCGGACCATTTAATGTGAGCTTTACTCGACCTCTGAGTTTGTTCCCATTGCCACATGTAATGTAGCACCGAAAATGTTGTCTGATATAAAATCGAACAGCAAAGGTTTAAAGTTACAAAGACCAAAAAAAAACTTGATATTTGAAACGTTATCTGTTGGTTTGTTTATTGATTTTGATGAAACCATGTAAATAGGTACTGTACAATATAGTAGAGACCAACATAGGATACTTTTTATCCCGGAAAATCGGAAGATGCCACTGAAAAACTGAAAAATTTCGATTACTCGCTGTAAGGAACGGAATGACACGTTGCCGGGTAATGAAATAATAACAAGTCTATCAAAAAGCATCAAGAGCGTTGGTCCTAGTAAGATATAAGATCAATGTTCAGATCTTATTTACCAATTTTAATCATGTAAGAATCGATACTATGTTGTAGTCGTAATGATATAAAACATAATCAACGTATGCACAGTACATGCTAAGTTAACTTTCAATTAAATATTGATTGTACGTAGCTACGTAGCTTTTTTATTTTACGTTTATTCCTTGCCTATTTTTATTTATCATTTACCTGTTTAATGGCATAAACATCATCATAATTCTATATTTGTCCACTGCTGGACGTAAACCTCTCCTAATGCACGCCACTGAGCTTGTGGTCTCTACTCGGGAACTCGTCTACCCCAACGGTTATCGGTTCTTCTGGAAATGTGACCAGCCCACTGCCATTTTAGCTTGCTTATCCTTCTTCTTAACTATGTCAAAAATATCAGCGTTTCATATGGCACAATGGAAACATTATCTTACAAAATGCCACTTGTCACTACAACAGTTTATTGTTATTTTAGTCAATCAACATTCATTATCTAAAAAATATTCTTTACTTCTATAATCAGCATAGAAATGGATGATAAAAAATAGAATAATGGGGAACAAAGCGACTCTAAAAGTGCCACGACTGGTCGTTTGGGAATTGATAGATGTTGAATCAATTTCCTTGTTCATATAATATTAGAAGTTTACAGTTATCTTTATAGCATATAGCATCAAAAAATAACATAAAAATATTCTGATTAACAGCTTTTCATTACGTGTAGTGCTACAAAACCGATCATTTTATGGAAGTATTAAAATAGATGTCTGACTTGGTCCTTACATATATAACTAATACTAGGCTGAACTGCATGATTATATCAAGTCATGAATAATTTTACTTCCGACTATATTTATTTTAACTTTGTATGCTATGGAGATACATATCTATGCTTTGAGTTTGTCGTAAAGACAAAACCCTTAATGTGGTGATTCGACAGAGGAACCAAGTAAACGAAATAGTTATTGAATAAAGATTGTTATATAAAATGGAGGAGTTACAGTACCGAAAAAATAATATTTTTTAAATTCATTAACTCGCCTCTTTGGGACGACTGTGTTGTGGGACGAGTCTCTGAACTAGCCCATAATATTTGCAGCGCCACCCAGCGCTTAGGATTGCAAAATCTTGCACTTCCTACATTGCGCCCGTCTCGCAGACATTGCCCAGTTATTTCTCTAGAATCAGTGTCATTCAAGCCGGAACAAAGTAAACTTTACGCACTACTGAGCAGACTTCTGAAGAAGGGGCCTACAATTATAAATTAAATTGGAACAAGCATTCCAAAGCATGTAAATAAGAAGAAATCTAATTGGATGATTTTAACTGTCATATCATGCTGGGGCGCACGACTCGCAAAGACAAAAGCATAACACGAACATCATATGTTCGTTGTATTATAACGACAACGATATCGCAAAGTTTATTTATTACGTTGCCTTTGGCCGCTATAACTTTCAACGTAGTCCAAAGAGATATAATAATTATTATCCATTATTAATATATGTTATAATATCTCGAGTAAATTAAATTGTATCGCTATATTCGCAATAAACTTAGCATTTTATAAGACTCCTTTTTGTATTTAATCGCGTTAAAGATAGTTAAAAGATCGTATTTCACGTTGATGAGCTTAATTTTGTAGCGATTGATATGCAGATGGCAGAGGTCAGAGTGTGGAAAGGCCAAATTACTGTATCGAAAATCCATTTAATAAGTCTAGAATTCTTCAAATCTTTTAGTTGTTGTGTAAGTATTTTGCATATTTTTATCTTCTTCGAATATATACTCGTCGCACGTAAAAAAAAACCGTGACTGTGACCGACAACGCACAGCCTAAGCCGCTAGACCTAGAGATTTGAAATTTTGAGCAAATATTCTTTGAGTACCCTAGGGGCTTTTTGAAATTTCCATTCTTAAGGCGATGAACGGGGGTGGCGAAATTTGCACGAAAGCAAAGTCGGGGAGCGCAGCTAGTGTAATTACGAGTATGATTGATTGGCATGCGTACCATTATATAACTCAATTGATGTTGAGTGATGATGTGGCCGACGGTACAGTGGTACAATTCTCTATCTATCTATTTATTTATCTATGTATTGTTATATAGAAATAAACTGCAGAAATAACTTTATTCAACCTGGCAAAAGTAGCATCCATTTTAAGATCAACGACGAAGATGATGACGTCAGCAACGTTTAACAGGAGGAGAGTTCCTGCTCATAGTCATAATTATCATCCATGCAGGTGAAACCGTGAGGCACTGCTAGCTACTAATATATATAAGGGTATACAAATATAGGAAAGTGGTAAAATTAAACATCACTGGCAAGATTTAACATAAATTGACCAATCATTATGAGATTGAATTATGGCTGTGCTGGTTCGTAGCTTAAGAATGGGGCGATCCTATCATCCCATGGATGTCGTAAAAGGCGGCTAAGGGAGAGTCGCATAGTGGGCGGCAGTATGCTACTGAATGCAATATGTGTATGCTGCTATCCACTGGGCGAACGAAGGCGCCGCATTCCTACCATCACGATCCTTTTCAAACGGCTGGTGGCAGTTATTCCACCAACGAAAATTCCCGAAAATGGTTGACGTCAGGCAGGCGGCCGGTTATAAAACATCAGCCAAAACATCTTAAAACATGGACATGAGTAGTATATTTGAGACACCATATAATAGTGGGGTAGTGGTAGGGAGATAACGATGACTGTAAATAAAAATAAATTAGTGAAATTATTAACTACGCTCCGCTGTTTCACCCGAGTGGAAGATGATGATGATGATGATTAAAAGTATATTATGTGTTATTTCAGGATTTAAGCTATCTCTATTCCAAATTCATCCAAATCCTTTCAGCCATTTGAGCGTGAAGGAGTAAGTAACATACACATACATACAAACAAAATTTCGCCTTTACAATATTTGTGTGATCATGCAAAGTGTTATTCTATCTATATATATCTAGTAATAAGAACGAAAAAGTCTGTACAAAAACGAAAATAAAAAAAACTGTCTAGGGTACTTAAAATAAGCTAGGTACTGAACATTTTTTAAATCGTGTCTTTCTGTTTTTTATTAGTTTGTCTGTATGTTTGTTCGCGTATCACGTAAAAACTACTGAACTGATTGCGATGCAGTTATAACTGTTGGTTATTTTAAGGTTTGACTTAAAAACTGGGGTACTTGGTATCTCAATCCGACGAGTAGAAGTCAAGCAATCGATTAAAATATTTTTGACGACTGAAGGAATTTTGATCAAATGTTGGTAGGTATTATTGTGGTATTTTAGATCCTGGAATAGCATATAGAGTACTTTTAACCTAGAGAAATGACCGCGCGTGCGAAGCCGCTGGCATCAGCTAGTTATTTACTATGACAACAGATGGCGTCATTAAAATTTCAAAAAATAATTAAATTTAATTTACTTATGTTTTCATTCATTTTTTATTAAAATTTTAATATTTATGACAAGTGATAATATATGGCTACATAAAATTTAAAAGGTTTACCAAAACTTTTTACATTTCGGCTTCACTGAAAGCGAAAACTCAACACCAATCTTTTAGAACATTTTTCCGCTCCATAGGCATTCCCGTTTTCTTACAAAGACACATAGAATCGGTCATGACCGGTTATTTCCAAGTTTTTCTAGAATTGACATCCACGTGCACGTTTGAAGACCACAGATTGACGCTATAAAACGTTCTACAGTTATCCAAAACCAAAACGGAGAGGTGTGAAATCTTGTGCACGCAAAATCGAAGAAAATTGCCCATTTCCTCATAAAAATATAAAAAAGCGGCTATTAACAATAATGTACTAGTTCCGGACCGTGACATCGTCTGTTATTATAAAGGGACGTAATTGGTCTTGTTTTTAGGGTTCCAAGGAGTGGATATTCGAATCAGTCAGTTGTTTCGACAGTCCGTTACAAACAAAACGCCAATAACGACAGGTCCGTTTTTACCTATGTACGTGTTTTGAAGTACTTGTAGAAAATTGATCTTCAAATTTAATAATCTTTTTATAATCTGGTAATGTAGATAGCTAGATAGATATATAGATAACTCTTTATTGCACAAGAAATGAAATTGATGATACAATGATCAAGTTTTAGCATAGAACAATCGGCGGCCTTATCAATAAACAGCGATCTCTTCCAGGCAACCGTAGGCTGAATAGAGACACATAGGCTATTACAAAGGATGGTAGTGTGCAGAATTATAAAAATATACCATATATAATGAATAATACAAATTACATAAATATTTATTACCATATAATAATACATACAAAATAATAATAATACACTGTCAATATAATATTCAATGTCTTAATGATGATAATGAAATTAAGAAATGTGTCCTAACCCAAGACCTTCCATAATGTCTTTCTGTTTGGTATTAACTATTATGTAATGTTTGAAAAGTACAGTTCCTTAAACGTTTATCAGTAGCCTTTTGATTGGCCTTAAGCATTACAATACAATTCGGTATGTAAAGAAAAAAAATACGATGCTGATTCTGAAACCAATTCAAAATATTACATTCCTTTACATTATTTTTACATTTAAGACTCTTTAATCTATGAGATGGGGTTTAATTAAATAAAATAAAAATAAAACCCAAAAAAAAAACAAAAAAAAAAAAAAACTTGACTTTCATTTAATTAGGAATTAAATGAAAGTCAAGTATATTTAATTTATTTTTATTGTTTTTTTTGGGGTTTAATTAAATAAAATAAAAATAAACCCAAAAAAAAACAATAAAAATAAATTAAATATACTTGACTTTCATTTAATTCCTAATGCCGTCACATAGTAGGCTGTTCAGTGCCTAAAAAAAGCAATAGCAAACCAAAACAAAATCTGTCAATGTCAAGTCAACGGTAGCCAATGGGCACCCACAATAACTTCTTCCATACACGTAGGCAAGGGCATACGTATTAAGCCTATTTTATGACGTCATCTCTATAAAAAGTTAGAAAACGTATTAAAAATCAACAACCACATAGAAAGACAATATATTTAAATGAATTTCATAAAATAAAGTTTACTATCAGTAAAAAATATAAAATAAATACATAAACAAAACTTTATAATTATACCGAATTGTTACAAAAGAATAAGTATTTGAAATTAACAATTGGGTTACGATTACGATCTCCAGATACTGGGATTCAAACCTGAGAGGGAGGAAAAGAACATTTAGACCAACGGTTTAATTATTTTTTTGAGCTGAACTTCGTGTTGTTCGTGTCTATGAATAAAAACTTCGACTTCAATGGATATAAGCTGCTGTACTAATTTTGATCAAACACAAATATGAGACCAAGCGTGGAAGTCTATCATTCAATACACACAAAAAACAGTCGATTTGAACCTCCTCATCATCTCCCCTCCCTTATCCCACTAATATGAGTGGTTGGTACTAAATCTATTCGTACTTTTCTTCCATTTCTCTCTATCAGTCGTCATCTCAGCATTCACTCCCTTCGCACATGTCATCTCTCACACAATTCATCCACACAAGTAATAAAAATATTTTAATATAAAAATAATGACTGCGAACAAAACTAAAAAGAGGCAAACAAGCTTGAGATTCTTGATTTTGAAATATAAGATGCAGTCGGAAGCATCATGCATTTCATTTCGCCTTTGACGGGATTAGCTACAGCTTTTCTCATGCCTTCGACATCGTATATTTCAAAATCAAGAATCTCAAGCTTGATTGCCACTTTTTAGTTTTGCTTGCAGCCGTTTTTTTTTTTCTTGTTAAGTTTTGGTTATTTTTTGTTCCGTTTAAAATACAATATGGCAGCTGTAAACCGCCATTTTAATTTTCTTGACTTTTCATGTATCCTATACTCTCGTGATTAAGACAAATCCAATGATACCTCATTTATCCAATTTAGCTTTAAGGCACGGCAAAGAAACGTACAAACTAACATACAAACTAAACACATAACCCTCCGCAGACGGATAAAAATATGGCGTCCGTTGCCGTACAGGCATAAACGCAAACTGATTTTGGGTTATCTCACTCTACACTCTCAATTAAATCTCCTGTTCATAAAAATCAAGTGATAATGTCAATGTTTGTTATTTACGGAACCGTTCGGCTCGCAAGTTTACTCACACACGACGCTTTTATTTTTCCACCGTCCCATGCGTAAAATCGGTTTGTCACGTGGTTTATATCCCTCTAATTGTTCTAATAAAATTGTGAAAGCATTTTTATGTGACTTATCCGACACCTGCTATATCTGTTATTTGGTAAATATGCGGATTTTTTATTAACAAGTTTCTTTTATACCTTAAAATGGAGAGGTCTTTGACAGTCTTTGTTCCTAGAAAGTGTGGTTTGTGGTTTATAGGTGCCGTAAAATGAATTGTTTAGAATAGCAATTTATTTAATAAATTGGAGGAAAGTATTACGTTTGTTGTGTGAATTGAAGACAGCTTTGATAGTGGTTGCAAAAGATTTGTGCTAAAACAACATTCGAAAACAATTAAGTTGCATAAACTGGTAAAACAAATGGTATTTAATGGATTTGTATACTAATTTAAATTGGTACTTACAAATTAACTGGAAAATTTAGTTCCTTAGGAAAGCATTATCCATTAACTCTTTAATGTTTGGTCAAAAATCGTTATTTAAACGTTGCTTTGCGGAGATACATATTCAACGTAGTTTTATTCCCACTTTATTCATCACTACTGCCACAATAACAACTGCGATGAATTTGTAATCTGAATTGTACCAGGGTACAATTCCCCTTGTACGGTATAATCTCTTGCATTTTCGGCTTTATATCAGATGAAAACTCAAATTCCTACTAGAGATAGTAGATTTTTAAAAATATAGACCAATACAGCAAAAAATAGTGCAAGCAATAATGTGAAAATATTACTAAGTTCAATGTTCCAGAGAAATTACTGGGCATGAAAATTAAAAACCAATGCGTCAGGGTGTCGAGCGCAGTGCGCTGACGCGCAACATTTTGCATCCAAAGTTCTGTGCGGCAATGTAATTATTACGGGCAGGTGATACGTACCATCAGGCAAGCAACCTGATCGTCTCGTCACTGAATTAAAAAAAACTTTCGCTCTACTTTATAACCAGTAGTTATGTCAGTACACCTTGACTCTAGTTAATTGACGGTTAAACAAAATTCTAGCATAAGGTTCCTGAGATTAATGGACGATATTAACTTCCTACAATTTGATAAATGTCATAATTGAACGTTACAGAGATAGATAACGATTTTGATGTCAGTATAGTTTGAATTAAATTGTTTAGACTTTAATGAGGCAGATAATTCCTGAAGGAATATTGGACGGTGGATAAATTCATACGATGTGACATCAGTATCATAAAATATTTTTTGTATTTTAAATAGAAATGAAATTTTACTAATAGTATTGTACAAAATACAATAAAATATTTATTTACTTTAAATATCAAGTACTTTTATACATTCGCGAATTGATTTATGATACATACATAAAAATTTACATGTGAATTTACACAAATTTAAAGGTTTTGCACTAATTTCATTTATTCTGAAGTTTTATCATTTTATTTCGCTCAGTATGGAAAAATTTACACGTTTTTTTACACAAATTTCAATGATTTACACTAATTTTATTTATTCCGAAGTCTTATCAACTCATTCAGCCATAAAACATTTTATTTTTTGTCATCAATATTCCGAATAACATTTTTAAGATTAATCCAGCAGGAATGTTTTTTGCGAAATATCTTAGATTATTTTTAAGGTTCAACCAAAATTAAAAATGGTCTTCAATTCGTTATTGATAAGATTTAGTAGCAGGACACACAATCACTTCTTAGATATCATTACACAATCAGGATACTAAAGCCACATCAGACCGAATGCACCGAATCACCGACGATTCTTTACAAATGGTAGGTCACTCTTAGGTCAAACAGATCTTTTAAAGAAAAAAAAAAGTTTGAAAGCTATATGATGCTCACTTGCTCAGTGATGCCAATCAAAATGATTAATATCCTTGCATCAAACGTCTGTGAGATGGCTCATTAAAGTTATTTAACTTGTACGATGGCTTATTTAGATTTTATTGTGATATTAGTTTTGTTTGTTGACCTGAGAACGGCTGACTTTGATGGAAAGTTAACATTAAGCCAAAGAACGAATACAGCACACAGTGCCTAACTTATTTTCTTGAATATCCAAACCTAGTAATAATAACAATTGGAGAAGCGTAATGTATGTTTTCATGGTTTTAGTTTGAACCTCGCACGCTAGATGGCGATAGCGTCGTAAGAGCCATTCCTGCATCGCGCAAACGCTTGTGTAATGTGAATCGGCAGTGGTCTCGGCAAACTTCGTTTTAATTGATTACCATTTGCCCATTTGACCACTGCCAGACTGGTTGTTTTATTTGTAGCTTCGTGTACAAATTGGTCCTTCGAGCCGGATTTTTGAGTCAGTGCCTTCTGACTTCGGTAGTCCTCGTGGAGGGGGGATTTACCTACACTTCGCACCTATAGGCAGTGGATCGCTGTCTGGGGCGAAATTTCAGTGGGGCTATTTCCACTATTGGGAGTGGATCAGCTCCTCGTCTGGCACCGGGTTTTGGACCCTGGAAGCCTGAGGAAGAAGTCATCATCAGCACATCGGCTGGTCATCATCAGTACAGCGGCACCGTGAGGGGTGCTGTTTGCAGACGGAGCAGGGAGCCAGCAAGGTGTCCAGGAAAGGGTGCAGTTCAGCAGCAACGGATCGGTGACGTCACGAATCAGCCAAGTGGGAGATGACGTCAGGATTCGGTCAAGAGTGAGTGAAGTTAAGTGAACAAATAATTGTGAGTACTTTCATATTAATTTTCAAGAGTAAATTAACATTAATTTTCACGAGTAAATCAATCTTACATTATTTCATATTGAAGAAAGAAAATTAATAATCAAGAAATTGAACTTTATCTGAATGATAATTTTAACTTGTAATATTAATTTCAACATACAATCTAAAGTTATATTTCAACTTAAAAAATTTAGAGTTAATAATTTTAGGACTTAGAATAGTTTGTAAAAGTCGGTTGACACGGGGAACTTATGGCCGATTTTCAAATTGTGACAAGGTTCTTCAAACACTTGTAATATTTTTGCGACTTTTCGAGACTTTCATTTTTTTCTTTTTTGGTTTAGTAATAATATCTATCATCATGCAGGGTAAATTAAATTTGCAAAAGGATGTGTATGGAAATATTGTTAGGACTCATGCAAATTTTAGGAAATCACCTAAAGAACGAATTTCAGAATCTTATGTACAAACCAGACTTGAGGTTCTTGAACAGTTGTGGAGTCGTTTTATGCAAGTTCATCATGACATTATGTCAGAGTCATTGGGAAGAATTACAAGAAACACCATACATTACAGATAATTTGTCTGAAAAAACTGAAGAAGTATACATTAGATATAAATGTGATCTCATGAAGCATCAGGTTAAAAAAGCGTCTTATCAAAGTAGCCAAAATAATAGCGATGGTAATCAGAATCAAACTTCATCTATAAAATTACCCAGAATAACGATTCCTACGTTTTTAGGGAAGTACGATGAATGGATAAGCTTTCGGGATTTGTTCAAATCGCTAGTTGATTCCAATGCTTCGTTCGATGACGTGCAAAAACTGCATTATTTAAAGTCGTATCTGACGGGAGAGGCAGAGCAGTTGATAAGGCAGTCGCCTATCATTGCAGCTAATTACAATGAATGTTGGAATCAATTAGAGAATAGGTTTAACAACAAGAATTATTTGGCAAATTGTTTGTTGAAACGCCTCATAAATCAAAAAGGTACAATGATTGAATCGTCCGCTTTCATAAAGGAGCTAATAGATACAACTGTAGATTGCCTACACGGGTTAAAAAATATAGGTGTTGATGTCGCATCATGGGATGTTATTGTAATTCACATCATTGCGAACAAATTAGACTCAGAAACACGCAAGCAGTGGGAGTTGAAGGTTGCGGGAGAGAGCTCCAGTGAGCTACCTAAATTTACAGTGTTTAGAGACTTTTTACAAAATAGATTTAGAGCACTTGAGTTTATTGAGCCCAACGCTAGACCCAAACCTTCAAATCTTACTTATGGTAAACAAACAAAACATCATAATGTCTTACATGTTGCTAATGCGGCTTGCGAATATTGTACAAGCGATCACAAATTGTATTCATGCAAACAATATGCAAAGTTGGAGTTAGGCAAGAGACGTGATTTTGTGTACACTAGTCGCTTATGTTATAACTGTTTGGGCAGTAACCACTCGGCAAGAAGTTGTCCGAGTAACTCAACTTGTAGAGTTTGCAAGGGGAAGCACCATTATTTGCTTCATCCTAACAGCGGTTCAGGTGGAGGTATTCAACGCGTTAGCACAGCCAGTTCACCATCTGAGGTAGGTATGGTTGGCTCATCCGCTGAGAACTCAGCGGCTCACTCCAGCTCGGTTGACGTGGCACCAGTGGTATCATATTTTGGTCAGGTTCCGGTAAAGAAGCAAGTCTTCTTGGCGACAGCGGTTGTGTTGGAGGAAACCTCTAGAGGTGATACATACTGTATCAGGGCGTTGTTAGACCAAGGATCTCAGGCATCCTTCGTCTCGGAAGCAACAGCCCAATACTTGGGTCTTAAGAAATATCCAGTAAAGGGAATCATATCGGGTCTGGAAGGTAACAAAACTACCATTGCGAAGCAAATGGTCGAAATCAAAATTAGATCACGAATTTCTCACGATGTAGTCATCAAATTGCAAGCTTATGTGCTTAAGACGATTACTACATATCTTCTGACAGAGAATATGGCAAAGGTGGATTGGTTGGATACGGATATGTATGTTCTTGCAGATCCTCAATATCACACACCAAATAGAATTGATCTTCTTTTAGGTGCAGAAGTTTATGGGCAGGTCATTCAAGAGGGGATTAAGAAGGGTCCTCAAGGATATCCTGTAGCTCAAGCAACATCACTAGGATGGATTTTATCAGGTTTAGCCCAAAAGTCACACTTTTCATCTGAAAATGCTGTGGCAATGCATTTGAGCATGGAAGATGATGGAACTTACCAATATAAATCGCTCAATAGATTTTGGGAGATCGAAGCAGAGCCCACGTCACAACAAAATATTATGTCAAACGAAGAAACTTGCTGTAAAAAGCTCTACGCTGAAACAACTGAAAGAGACGCAGATGGAAGTTACGTCGTACGGCTTCCTTTTAAAACAGAATCTCCTGAATGTGTTGGTGGTGACTCAAGAGCAAACGCTAAAAAGAGATTAAATAGATTAAAAACAAGATTCAAAAGGAATCCAGAGCTAAAGGAAAGGTACAAAAAAGTATTTGAAGAGTACTTACATTTTGTATTTATGGAGAAAATTCCTGAAACAGAGAAAGACTGTACTGAAGCGGTATACTTACATCATCATCCGGTTATTAGAAATGATAAAGACTTTACAAAACTCGGGATTTTCGACGATGCGTCCTGCAAATATAAAAATGGGGTTTCATTAAATAATACATTAATGATTGGATCTAGACTACAACCAGAACTTCGACACTTGTTGATGCGTTGGCGCCAACATCCTGTATTGTCAAGTAAAGGTATCAAGGGAAGATGCAAACTATCAAGGATTATTGTGGAAAGATAACTCGGGCGAAAAGGCAAAAGATTATAGACTTTTGAGAGTTATCTTTGCCACCGCAGCTGCTTCTTACCTAGCCGTGAAGAGTTTGCAGCAAAAAGCTCATGATGAAGGAACTGTATATCCTTTCGCGTCTGAAAGAATAGTTAATGACTTTTATATGGACGATCAGCTGACTGGGTGTAGCTCTGCAAAAGAAAGAAAGATTATTTGTCAAGAAATTAATGATTTACTGAAGAAAGGAGAGTTTGAGTTGCAAAAATGGATGAGTAATAGTGATAAGTCAATACAAGCAATTCAATAAACAAAAGCTAGAAAGGATGACGTTCAAGAAGAGCTCAAGCTCAAAATGGATGAAGTAGTTAAATTGCTGGGACTAACCTGGAATCGAAGAACCGAATAGTTCCGGGACTGGATGACGCTCCCACTCGAACATAGACCTGAAAGAAAAATAAAAGTTATATCTCACATCACACGCTTGTACGATCTCTTACGGTGGGCGGCACCCATTGTGATCGTGGCAAAGGTCTTGATACGAAAGCTATGGATAGCAGGATTAGATTGGGATGAGGAACTTACAAGCAAGTCAACGGATCAGTGGAATACTTACCTTGAAGAATTACCAAAGTTGGCACAGATGACAATACCTCAGTGGCTTCGCACAGACGCAAGTTATGCTCTCGTAGAACTTCACGGATTCTGTGAACTGCAAACTTTATTCGCTTCAGATAGTTTAGGTATTCTGAAGGAGATAGTTTCATCTCTGGCTATGAACGGAACTATTTGCTATTTTATTCCACCTCACTCACCCAACTTTGGCGGTCTGTGGGAGGCAGAAGTTAAATCCACAAAATTTCACCTCAAAAGGGTCTTATTTGACACAAAATTAAACTACGAGGAGTTAACCACCGTCTTAACGCAGATAGAGGTGTGTCTTAACTCCAGACTAATGTCAAGGCTTGACTCAGAGTCTGATTCGATGGTAGGTAGCTATTTTGACACCGGGCAATTTCTCGTGGTTGAGCCAATCATAACTGCCCCTGACTATAATTTTGCGATACGTCAACGGTAATGAGTTCGCATAGGTGGCAACTCATCTAGAATATTTTCTAAAATTTCTGGAGACGTTGGTCGCATGAATATATCACAATAAATCTTTACAGTTACAAATGGTCTTACCAAAACCCAGAACCTGCAGTAGGCAATGTAGTATTGGTAAGGGAAGACGACTTGCCACCAGCTAGATGGCTTCTTGGCCGAGTGATTACTAAACATCCAGGGTCAGATGGGATCACAAGAGTTGTCACGTTGCGGACAAAATGTTCCGTCATCAAACGGCCAACTTCTAAATTAATTTTAATTCCTGTAACCGTTTAATTAAGTCTCAGGTATAAAAAAAATACTTGTACTGTATTGTTGTTGGTATATGTTCATGTTTAATAGTTATTTTAATTTTTGTTAATGTTAAAGGTATGCTAATAATAGCGCTTACAAAAAATGACCGCTTCACGATGGGCGGAGGAGGTTATATTAAGAACAAATATATATTCGTCCTTGGTGGGCGGAATGGAGAAGTGTAATGTATGTTTTCATGGTTTTAGTTTGAACCTCGCAAGCTAGATGGCGATAGCGTCGTAAGAGCCATTCCTGCATCGCGCAAACGCTTGTGTAATGTGAATCGGCAGTGGTCTCGGCAAACTTCGTTTTAAATGTTCACCTCCACTTCGGACTGGTTGCTTTATTTGTAGCTTCGTGTACAACAATAATAAAAAAAAAAACACTATCACATATATCGTTTTTGTTTTTAAATGCATTGTAGTTGAATTGTGAGTTACCCAGAAAGTTTCAGCCGGGTAGCTAATCGGGAAGTGCTAAAAATTTGAGTCGCAAGATTTTAAGACAGACTGATTTATACAATGTGTCTGGTCACCGGTGTCGGAGACTTAAGGGGGGTTAAATATGGGGATTTTTATCGACAAATCACTATCTCGATTTTCTCTTGGCCTCTCCATACTAAAATGGCAGCCATTTTGTTTTTTTTTACTTCGCAGCTCAGACGCCTACACTGATTTAATCATTGCTATCGATGTAGACGTCCTAGGAAGACTAAAGAGGTATCATTTGAAAGCTAACAATGAAGACAATCAATTTATGATACATTTTATTCAATATCTTTTTCACAAAATAACATAACAATATTAACAAAATAAAATCGTATTTATTTATTGCATTTTTTTTAGTTTTTTAATTTTTTTATAAAAACTAACCTGTCAAGCTATTTTTTTTTAATTGTATTATCATAGTACAAGATATTTCCATTAAAATAAATCTTACATCAAGGTCCTAAGTTAAATATTTTCGAAGCTATGATGGTTTAAATATGAACCTTAAAAACTCTATTAATAGCACACGTCAAAGCTATGATGATTGGGATGGGAAAACGCAAGAAAAGAACAAAGTAAAACCATTAATTATCATTTATTAATTTAATACCATCTAAACTAGGTACTACAGCCACGATTCAAAATGTCCTCCGTTTTGTTGTAGACAAGCAGTTGCCCTAATTGACACATGTTGTGTAGCTCTTTTTATCATGGCTTTGTCCGCACTCATTACATCCCCGACTTGTAATATTTTTTCAATTAGTTCTTCTCTTGTGTTGGGCACGTTAACGTACACTTTCTGCTTTATTGTGCCCCATAAAAAATAATCTAGGGGTGTCAAATCCGGGGAACGCGGCGGCCAAGCAATCGTCCCACCTCGTCCAATCCATGTTGGATATGTGTTGTTTAAGTAATTTCTCACATTTACCGCAAAGTGTGCCGGAGCTCCATCTAATTGGAGTATCATTCTTGCCCTATACGTCAATGGCAATTCGCTTAATGCGTCTTGATAGTCATTCTGCAGGAATTCCAAAAATCTTGGGCCATTTAATGTAGCGGGCAAAATAAGAGGCCCAATAAGGATATCGTCTATCATTCCAGCCCAAACATTTACCGAAAACTTGTGCTGAAAGCTACTGGGTCTCACTGCATGCGGGTTTTCTTGGAGCCACAGGTGCTCGTTCCGATGATTTGTGTATCCAGATCTTGTAAAAGTTGCTTCATCGGTCCACATAATCCTCTTTAAAAAATTGGGATTGGATCGCGCTTCTCGTAATATCCACGAAGAAAAAACTGTCCTTCGGGCGACGTCAGGTCCAATTAAATCTAAAATGGAACTCAAAATAGGTAAAATAGGTCTTAATAGGTTACTCTTCTAAAATGGAATGGATGCAATCCTTGCCGTTTTAAAATCTGCCAAACTGTCCATTTCGATAGACCGAGTCTAATCGCAATGCGACGGACACTCAGTTGTGGGTCTTGCGTTATTAAATCCAACACCTCTTCTTCCTCTCGCGGAGACACCAAACGAGTACGTTCGTTAGCGGGTCTTCTTATTCCATATTCGGAGAGATTCGAGTGCAATCTGATGAACGTGCGAGCATTCGGCGTAGGTTTATCAGGGAATCTTCTCGCATACTCTCTTACAGCAGCATTCGCGTTCCCGTCGCAAAATCCATACACAAAATGGATGTTGGCCACGTCGCGGCTTGAAAAACGACGCTCTTCCATTTCAGTTAACAAAAGTTAACTAAAATAACAAAACGAGTCCAAAACACAAAGCAGAGGTTAGAAAATAGCAACGCACAGTACTTCGGCAGATAAGAATGTAATCACAACGCTAGGCGAGGGACGACTACCTGTAATTGTATCCTGACCTGAGTAGAGCCGCAATTTTGTCTCATTCACACCCTATACATGTCTCTTTCTAACATGTTGTCAAAGAACAGCTGCCTGTCTTACGACACGCCAATTGAATGTGGGGTCTTGAGTCTATTGTTTGACGTGTGCTATTAATAGAGTTTTTAAGGTTCATATTTAAACCATCATAGCTTCGAAAATATTTAACTTAGGACCTTGATGTAAGATTTATTTTAATGGAAATATCTTGTACTATGATAATACTATAAAAAAAAAATAGCTTGACAGGTTAGTTTTCATAAAAAATTTAAAAAACTTAAAAAAATGCAATAAATAAATATTTTTATTTTGTTAATATTGTTATGTTATTTTGTGAAAAATATATTGAATAAATGTATCATAAATTGATTGTCTTCATTGTTAGCTTTCAAATGATACCTCTTTCGTCTTCCTAAGACGTCTACATCGATAGCAATGATTAAATCAGTGTAGGCGTCTGAGCTGCGAAGTAAAAAAAACAAAATGGCTGCCATTTTAGTATGGAGAGGCCAAGAGAAAATCGAGATAGTGATTTGTCGATAAAAATCCCCATATTTAACCCCCCTTAAGTCTCCGACACCGGTGACCAGACACATTGTATAGATCTGAATAAATAGCCTACATAAGAAGAAACAGTATATTTTAAAGCGATGCAATTAAAATGCAGCATTTTTTTACATAATAATGTTTTCTCTATTTTATTTCTTTACTGTAACATAAAGTACAATCTCATCCAAAACTGATCAGTGCATATAAAATCAAAAATATTACAACAAACAATATTTGCAACTAAATAATAAAAATACAAAAAATATTATTTGGGATGGATGCGAAATGCACTTCCTAGGTCAAAAACGTGATAGTAGTAACCTTAAGATTATCGTTCATCATAATTAATTAGTGCTAGTGATTTACATGCCAAATTGGCATTTAGTTTACAAAAGGTTTATACAGGATCGATTCATGATAAGCTGTTTTAAATATTTATTAGTTACATATTTAAATTGTTTAATTTGCTCTACAAGTTCTCCTATTATTGGCTTTAATGTTGCATTTTTTTGTGTATTGAAGATAATGAGAGGTAATTTCTGCAAAAGTCCGTCACCTACTTGGCTCGTCACTCAAAGAAATAAAAAATACAGAAATTTGTCTCGATATCATTTCAGTCTCAGAAATTACATCATCGCTTTCATATCACAGGTGAGGATGAACATATAGTAAATTTAAAGATTTTGTTAAAATAATAATAATGAAGTTTAACGTATTATTAGCGTTGTGGGTTAGTTAAATCATTAATAAACCAATAGGCGTTACTTTGCCGATAAGACGGATAAAAATAAACTGAAGGAAGAATTTGGACTGAGATTTAGTGGTGGCTTAGTTGGCAAAAAATACGTGCCGGTCAGAGGCATAGAATGATACGGGTTCGAGTCCAAATTTTCCATTAGAAAAATTATAAGTTACGATATTTCAAGGGGACGAGCACAAATCACAATCATGTGCTGCGCTAGATTTTTCTAAACAAGTTCTGAGTGGTACTATAATTATTTTGGGCAAGCATGGCGCTTACTATCTGGCGAACGACCTGCTTGTCTCGTTACTCAGTTACAAAAATAAACAAATATCCACAAGTACAGACATTTTTCATCAACCAACAAAAAATATATAACTAAATTAAAGCAAAGTACATTAGATTGCACACCAAGCCATAATGACGGCAGGTAATGACAGATGGATGCGGTATTATGTCAAATTATTTCGCGCCGATCGGGAAAAGTCAAGGTGACCGATTGTGAGCGTAATGATTGCACTGGGATTGAAAAAAGATAGATGTGGCATTACCATTATTATAATAAAATATCAGGACTTGAATCAAGCTCTTAGCCATTTAGATCATAATTATAGTAATAGTGGATATAGTTCTTTGATCATAGTTATTTGGTGGGGTAATAACCAGGGAATACAAATTTGCTTAGTACTGAATAACCCGGGCGAACGAGGGATGTTATATTTAAATCCATTAAATTTAAGAGCAACATTTGGGAATATAATACACTCTTCTTACCAAAGCTTATTATTATTCATATTAAGGACCTAATTTTCTTTGAACGACGTCATAATGCATATAGGACGAGCACTCACTCGTGTAATGACGATTAAAATATTTAATCATGTACAGGTACACCAATATTTAAAAGAAATAGAAAAATAATCAACCTTTTTTCATTCATCTAAGATACATCTCAACAAAAATGCTAGTATTCTCTACAATACTTCATTGATGATAAAAGCTTATACGTTTTTATTTTTTCGTTTCGGCTTTCAAATCTATATTTTAATATTGCTTTATGTACATCGACCCTATTAAACAAAGGAGGACTAGGGACCAACTACTCAGCATGGACCGCGTATATTAGGTGCAACGGCAATTGGCCTCAGTTCTAATCGGAGTTGCGTTGGTGTAACACGTGCGTGTACTTTACCACATATTATTCGGAATTCGCAGCAAAAATGCCTTTCTGTTCTTTTATAAGGTGCACAAATAGCTCAAGAACCAAAAATAAGTTGCACTGTATTACTTTTCACTCGTGAATCATTTATTTTTTTAATTCTACTGATTGATATTGTTTGAAAATCGCCATTTGCAGAAAGGGACAGAAATATACGATTTGTAAGAGTGCGACAAGACAAACGGCGTACAAAAGTTTGATCAAGGCCCTATTTCATAAAACTATAGTACACTGACAAATGTCAATCAAACCAACAATTGTCAGTCAAACTATAGAAATGTCGTACATTTTTGTGATATGAAACGCAGGTTTTGCGTATTTGACTGACATTTGTAGGTTTATTATGATTTGTCGCTTCATAAAATAGGGCCCAGATCTCTTTGTACCGTCAGGAAGAAAAAAATACATAGATTTTAGAATTGATTTTATTCACTTAAAAATAGTATATTTTATTTTAATCTACCTACTTTTAGGTATTTGCCCCTTTTTTATATTAGAAGCATCAACATAACAGATACTTTCTAACACGTTCCTGATATTTCTTCACATCTTTATTTTGTTGACTCTACACCCACTGATATGTTAATTGTTATTAATAGGTTTCCTAAAGACGAACTGTGGAAACATAAGTGGCTATGAGTTGTCAGAAGACAGAGGGAAGAGCACTGATCTCTATGGATAGGCACTGACGTACTTTCGTTTGTGCCGATTCAAAGCGCCCCACTGAGCGTACAATAGTACAAAAAAAGTAAATACGTTAACTACTTACGTACGTGGTAAATACATTAGTTCCGTGGACGCTCACGACTGCTAAAGTACTGCTATCAGCGCTAAAGTGGCGATAATCAAATGAGCTAATTGCGACGTTCGTGAATAGTCTGTCTAGAGTACTAGTAATATGCAGTTGTCTATGGGGAAGAGCCAGATTGGCTACCCAACAATAACAGTTGATTATATCCAATACACTTCAAATCAGAACATATGTATAACTCACAAAGGATATAGGAAGATATTAAAAAGCGCAGGTCCATATTTTTGGGTAGGTGATATGTACTTACCTATATTAAAGAGCATATTGCCTTATTGGCATACCTAAACAGCAGCGAATATAAAAAAATGGCGATTTCTTGGCCATTAATGAGTTTGTGTCAATAGACAGGAAAAAATATTTAATCATAAAGTGTATTAATAAACTGCCAAAGTGATATATTTTCTGAGATATTTGGGTATAAAAATATTTTTTCGTTTTTTACATAAAGTTTGTAATATTGATTTTCAGTCTTGGTCAGGAAGAGATGAGGGGTCTGATGAAATTAAAGTCACAAACAAATAATCTAACATGCGCCATCCCATAATTGCACGAGATATTAATATTTCCGTGAAGTTGGACGAAAAATAAACCCAAATATGTCTTAAAGTATATCACGATTTTTTCATAGAACACTTTTCGTTTCTTATAATTTGCCCTATCGATTGACAGTAGTTTCATTTATGTTTCGTTTATGGCCAAGAAATCGAGTATTTTTTTCAAATGTTTATTATAGTCTTATCAGCAGTCCGAGCGTGATTGTGTAACATAAAAACAAACTTTCGTAAATGGTATTATTGGACGATAAAATGTTCAAATATCAAGGACACACTAACACCGCTGTTTTAAGTACCTACTACAAAAAACTACCAAACTTAACAAATTTTTTTACATTGGTGATCAAAACCGCGGTAGAAGCTAATATTATTTTATTTCATTGAAATTTATTTGCTGACGGTTCCTTACATTACTTTATGTTTACGGACTAAGACGAACTTACGCGATACCCGAATCGTATTTGGTTCGAGAATTAATGTTGTTATCTCTTTTGCGCTTCTATCTGCGTATGTCTCTCTATCTTTGTTGTTGGTGCATGAAGTATACGACAGTGCAAATTTAGCTGTGTGGGTGTGTTTGCCTGTAGTTGTATCTAGTCCGGGTGTAGTTTACATGAAGTTCTAGGTTGCTCCGTCCTCCTTTGTTTAATAGGGTCGATGTTTATGTAATTTTTTATACCCTCATACAATTATTATGTGGTGACATAATATTATGTTTGTTGTGTGTTGGTTCCATGTTATAAGTTACCTAAGTTAATATTATTTATGACTTAATTGTGCACGTGGAAACAGTTAAATAATATATGAATATTTTATAGTTTTCTTTCGATCGCATTGGTTAGCCACGAGACAGCGTTAAAGGTTAAAATATGTTAAGATTTTTGGAGATAACATACTCACTATGAACATAAATTATCTTGGTCTTAAAATGCAAATGATCGTAACCAACTTTCAAAACAAATCAATTTATTTATTTGGCGATCGCACATATACAATAATAATGTATAAAGGTATAATTGATGTAATGTCCCTATGCATTCTATTTATTATTTCATTAAGAAATATGGTGTGCAAATATTAAAGTTTGAATTATTAAAAGTACATTAAAAATATTAAAAGAAATTATATTATTTATTCGTCGACAGAGTAATATGCCATTCTTAAGAGAAAATCTTTCAATTTTCTTTTATATATATAAATTAAGCTATTTTTTTTTTATATTTAGCGATACTTTGTTGTTTATTTTTAAGCTCATAATAAAAATACTATGGCTATAAACAGTTGTGTGGGATTTTGAATTACGCAGTCTAGATTTATGCTTACTACTTGAGTGTCATGTATAGTTATGTTGGTCCTAATTAATGCAGCTGCTTCATAAATGTACCGAGATTGGAGAGTCAATGGTCAAGATTTTTGAAATGAGATTTAAATGATTCAGTCTGGCGCAGCCCACAATATATTAACCTGACGAACATTTTCTGTGCTTTAAAGGCAATTTTTTTGTCAGTTGAGTTTGCCACATCCATTTACCACACTTTTCTTACATGAGCGTTATCCATGGAAATCATAATAAGTGATATAAAAACATGATCTCCGGTAAAGCAACTAGATGTGTCCTTAATCTTAATGCAGGAGCATTAGTGCGCTCGGTGTCATTGGTCATCGTGACTATGGCTTAAAACTACCAGCTTGCAGACCACTTAGTCTGAAAGCTGATACAATTTGTAACATTTCTGCCTCTAATCTATAGCTGACTTTACAGGATTTGTAATAAGCTAAGTGTACAAAAAGTGCCTAGAAGCAGCTAACGTTTTTTCGTAGGAATTCTTTCGGCTCTTGTGTATATTCCTATAAGATTCCAGCAATGTACACTCATGAAAAAGAAAAATAATTGACTTTTCTATTCATTGTATCCATACCAATATATAAAAGGGAAACGTTCTCTGTTTGTTTGTTTGTTTGTTTTGGGAGCTTTCACGCGATAACGGCTAGACGGATTTTGATGAAATTTGGAATAAAAATAGCTTATACCCTAGAATTAAAACATAAGATAGTTTTTATCCTGGAAAATTGTAAGTTTCCACGGGAAAACTGGAAAATCTTGATTACTCGCTGTAATAAACGGTTGCCATGGAAACGAAATAACAAGTCTGTCAAAAAACTTTAAGAGCATTGGTGCTATACCTACTTTTGCATTGGTTTTTAATATCCTAGAAGAACAAAGCATGCTTTTGTCACGATAAACAGTAGTCCGCGCGGGAGCAGTCGCGGGCGGGAAAGCTACTAAATTAATAAAACTTGCTTGGCAAAATTAAATGTCCTCCTAAGAAGGTAAAATGAAACATATCACTGAAGTCAACGGGTAGCTTAATGGTAAACCGATGGAATGGTATGCCAGAGTCAGACTCAAATCCAAATTCATGGTAACAATTTATTTGTATCTAAAATTTAAGCAATGATTACTTTCTTAAAATTTACAAATTGAAAATATCATCAATTCATGTGATTCGTTTTATCAACATTGCTTCTTAAGAATTCCTTCTACTCCTAGACAGTTGAAAATATCTTACAGTCGAGCTAAGGTTTAAACAGACACAAAACTGAAAGAGTATCCAAACAAAAATTTCATGTTATTGTAGTTTTTTAAAAACAAAACGAGATATTTGACAGGTTTCTTAAATATGTGAAAACAATATACTCTAATATACACATTCGAGTATTTTATTCGCAAAAGTTAACTTTTGGTACTACCAATAATATAAAAAATGTCTTCCTTCAAATTGAATTCCATGGTCCCTCTACTATTTAATTTTGATTGACTTCAAGCCGACAACATATTGCGGTGCTGCCATCATGTAAACCATTGCCGTCAAGTGTTATGGCTTTACGATTAGCAAACAACCTTGACCTGCGGTTTGATGGTTTTAAACACGCTTCATCCTTGGATTAGAATACAACTGAATAAAGTATGAGCTGCACTGATATTTTTATATTAGGTGAAATGTATTTACAAACCAGAACCAGCGACATTTTCGTTGTGAACACTTTTATTTTGTAAACTAGCCAACTTTGCCCCGTTCACCGCGATTTCAAAAAATAATCAAAATTGCGGTACTCAAGGAATATTCCCTCCAAATTTCTAATCTCTTTGTCCACACTCTAGGTCTGTCAGTATGTCACGGTGCTGTTTTACAAGTATAGGTTTTGTGAATTGAGTTTCTTTTCACCAAGGCCCTTAAGGGCTGAAAACTGGCAGAAGTCCATTAGATCTGGCTCTTTCTAACCTTAGTGTGCTTAAAACCTTCTGCCACATCGATATTTAACAGCAGGTCAACGCACCAGTAACACCAACTGATAGAAATCAAAACTTATCGCTGAAGTAGAACGACGACGAAAGCCCAGCTCTTACACAATCTGTACTACTTCGACCACTTTTTCAACTGATTGATGATGACTTGCCTAAAAAGGTCGAAAACACAAAAAAAAACTGTTACCAGTTGTGGCTTAAAACTTTTAGGTTCCAGAACTCTGTCAGAGATAATAACAACCGATCGTTTTTTTTAAGCACAAATTTACATAATACATCAACAAAATACTTACTTGAAGTAGAATTTAAAGTTAGAATTATACTGTTATTACAAGCGTTGTATTTTTTAACTGACTGGAGCATGAAGGGACGAATGCCTGACCTATTTGATTTTTGTCTCAAGTCACCACCATTATGTTCGACAATATCCGTTTGCAATTTAAAAAGCTAGAATAACCTATCTACCTACGAACACCTAAAAAGCTTACTTACGAGCATTCATAAATCTATAGAAATAATAAATTACTAAAATATGTAAAGACAAACCAAGCCTGCTTTTATTATTCAATAGTAATAACTAAAATTAATCGCAATATGTAATTAAACTCATTTCCACCAACACTTTAAAGCTCAACCGCTGGCTTCACGAAGGCCGAACAATGTATACGACGTTACAGTACCTTGGTTTACTTAGGTATGTTTAAAAATTATCTGGTATTCAGACAAAGTGATTTTCCACCAATGCTCGGTTAAAATTTCAGTTATCTATTTATGAGTATTATTATTTATTCTATATCTATCAACACTATATCTGTACTAGTTTAAAGCAGTGAGTAATAACAAGCACAAAATAAAAAAATATATAACTCCCGACTGACATTATAGCTAAGAACCATATCGATCATATCAGTTATCAAACATAAAATACCTCATCAAAATCGGTCCATGCGTTTGGAAGCTACGATCCTCACCCCCATTCCCCTCCTCCCCATTTTAGCTAAGAACAATCTTCTATCTCTTGTTTATCTCAGAATTGAAATATAAAAATCCGCAGCTAAAATGGTCCATTCGTTTGAAAGATACGATTCTCACCTCCCCTTTTCTTAAGACCTAAACAAACATACATACATACATACCATACAAACATTGCAAGTTAAATAAAAGCTTTTAAAAACAAATGGTCTAGTGTATGTACTCAAAATAAGCTACACAATATATATATAACTTTTAAAATAATGGTGTGTCTGTTTGTCTGTTTGTATGTCTATTCGCGCATCACGTAAAATTTACTGAACTACTTGCAACGTGGTTTTCATTGTTGGGTAGCTTATGTTTTGACTTAAAAACGGGTGTATTTGGTATCTCAAACTGAAAAGGAAGTTGGGTATATCGGCATTGTCGGTTTTGGAATAACACTTTAGGATACTTTTATCCCAGAAAAAGTACGATGCGGTCAAAGCCACGGGAACAGCTAGTTCAAATAATTTCAATGACTCAGTGACAGTGACACAAAGTGACTCTTGGCTTTCGGAATAGACTATGCCATTATTCATGTTCTGCGCAATTTCCGCCAGCTGAATGGTGTCGTAGGTCCTTCCTTCCAGTCTATCTATCAGGAGTACCCGATGGGTCTGCAGTCACTTGACCGACTCTAATACTCCAAGATGCTCCTCTATCCTGTAGCGAGGTTGAGCCAGCGAAACCTGTAAGGTAACCTTTTATTTTGCCTAACGTGTTGGTATAATGTGGATATTTTTTACCGGACTACGGCAATACTAGGGAAGGGTCATGAGTTTAACAGTCTATGTATGCATGTATGTATAAATGTATGTGGGTATGTTGATGTACAACTATAGCGTTGCGCATTATGGTCCGAATTTGACAAAAAAGACATCAATCGATTTGTCTTCAGGTATAGTGTTGTAGGCTTTTTTTTACATGACTAAGGCGAAGCCAATGAACGGTTATGTGTTCAAAGTTCAAACTAAAAACTTGGTCCGATTTCGACAAAAGAAGTGTCAATCAATTCGTCTTCATTTATAGAGCATTATAGGCATTTTTTCTACCCGACTACGGTGAAACCAAAAAAACTTGAATCTATTTTTCAAGCGAGGTATGAATCGAATCGTCTTCATCACAACTCTCTTTGGCTGACGTAGTCGGGTTTTAGTTTTTGAACTTATGTCTCGTTCAATTGTGTTTCGTTTCATTAAAGTCACTTGTCGTGACACTTAATAAATCAGATAAGTCAATCGTAGTACAAAGGGTAGTAAAACTTCACCTAAGCGCATAGCTAACACACCCTGATATTGCGTAAAAGTTTGCGCTAGTTTGAGTGAGTCCAACCGGATTGTATGTCTTGAGCTTTGTTACTGCTATCTACTGTTCAGACGTCGTCTCCCACGATCCCAGGGCATAGTTCACGTGGGCAAATGAAATCAGATGCATCAATCATAGAACAATCACTGTGTGTCGACGTGTGCATCTAGCTGGTATTGTTTTGTATGGATTTTGTGTATGTAGAGGTGAAGTGAATGTATTGAATTAAAGATTGTGGAGGGTCTATTGCTTTTGTATGTTTATTTTGAACCTAATCATTTAATTTGGAAGAGATCGCTCAAAATCACAGGACCACCCATTATACACTGGAGTGTGATGACATGTCTGGTAGTAGCTGATTCTTCATAAAACTTGTAATAATCTAATACGAAAGTTTTCTAACTAAAATATACATGCTGCTGCATCATAATCGTAAATTAGCGCTAATCAGCATTGATTCGCTTATCGTGTATGATTTTGACAACTTAATACTCGATTAGCGTTAATTGACGATTATGAGTGCAGTGACATCGTACAATAATTTCTTGCATTTAAACTAGAAAAAAATATACCTACTCAACCTTATGGCTAAATTGTATCAAAAATTGATTAAAATTTAGTTATTATTGTGATAGTGGGAAATTAATAGCCTGGTTGTGGTAATGGATACAAAATCAGATTCTAGTGACGACAAGGGATCTATAACCAGCAAAGTGCTTGCATAACAAACTTAATATTCAATGTTTACAAGACAAAAACGACCTATTGCCAATTGCTTATCCTCTATAGATGAATTCAACTTGCGAAAGTTTAAAAATGCAAGTGTGTGTGGGCTTTTACAATTCGTGCAGTTAAAAAGCGATCGTGCACACGTCACGCGAGTCCGACATTATGATGACCCCTAATCCGTGGTCTAATGGTAACACCAAAGAACGTGATGTCAAAGGCCATCCTTTATATTTGCACAATAGCCCGATTTCAGCCAGTGACAACTGAGTGATGTGCGGAAAATGCGATCATCACGCTAATGCGATCATCGCGCAGTTTTGACGGTGTGAGAGTGACGGGTTGAGAACGCAGTGACGACCGTGTAATTTGCTCGTTAGCTTATTTCGATAATTGATTTTGGTTGCAGAAATTAAGGATATAACTTTACGTATCAAAGCTAATTGTTTGTTACATATTCAGGTCTTCGAACTTCAAACACCGTATTTATATAATCCTTAAGATTTATTTCATAGCTTAGTCCACAGTTCCACACGGACTTCAGTTTATCGCTAAAAAAAGCATCCTGTGTTCTTCTAGGATATTAAAAACCAATGCAAAAGTATAGCACCAACGCTCTTGATGTTTTTGGACCTACTTGTTATTATTTCGTTTCCATGGCAACTGTTCCTTACAGCGAGTAATCTACATTTTCCAGTTCTCCATTCCAAATTTCATCAAAATCTGTTTAGCCGTTATTGCGTGAAAGCTCCCCAAACAAACAAACAGACAACGTTTCATTTTATATATTGGTGTGGATTCCAGCAATATTTTGTTGTTTGGTAATAGAAAATTTAACACTTCCTTAACAGGTTTCATGTATCTATACTCGTATTTGTCTACATAAACTGAGATATCTTGAATGACTAGGATGCATTTTAGGTTCACATCTGTGTACGGTACAGGTTTAAGAGCTATAAATACAATGATGTGGTATTATGGGGAGTGCATTAAATAGCCTTTCCATAAGACATAGGTACGGGCAATTTCCACAGTTTCACACGGTCAGTAGAGTGTAGTTTCACTAACACACATGGATCTACACGTATTTTTAACCTTTAATTGTAAAATATAACTACTACGACTAAAATTATAATGATATAGTGATGGCCTCTGGTGTCAGAGTTTGTCAGGCCGCCAGCGGGCCCCTGATATGGTTTAACAACTGCTATTATTAATGTTTGTTTGTCGTATGAGGTAGTGCTGGCACAACGTTGAGTTGAATCTCTGATGTCAGAGTTTGTCAAGCCGCCCGAGGGCCTCTGACATGGCTTAACGACTGCTTTTAATCAATAACAGCTGGGACCGACAGCTTAACGTGCCCTCCGAAGCACGGAGCGATGGAAAACCGCACATAACTTAGAAATGTCACCTAGGTTTTGAACCCGGTATCGTTGGATTCTAAATTTCACTAAAGGACCGTTAGGGCACCATCACTCGCTATTATTAATCAATGACATCTAGTACTGACAGCTTACCGTGCCCTGTGAAGTACATAGTAATGGAAAACTGCACATAACTTAAAAAGTCATTGGTGCAGAAGATTAGGACCAAACCCGACATAGTTGGATTTTAAGATTTACTATCGCTCTATCTATTAGTAAATTTAAACTAGCTTAAAATCTAAAAAATCACGACTGAAATTACAAAAAAGAATTTATGCCAATAAATTATATTCTGTTTGAATATAATTTATTAGTGCTTATCAAGGGCTTTAATTTGGATCATTCTTGTTAGATCCAGTGTTAAGATCCATTACTGGATCTATTGATTTGATGTCCATTTTATAAAATTTGAGGGAAAAATATTGATTTCGCATTTGAAAATGGAGCCATACTGCCGCAATATTCAAAAAAATAGCTTATGTTACTCGGGGGAATGTAAGGATTCTAACAATACTCCATGCGTCTAAATCTGTTCAGGCATTTAAAAGTTACGGTGGAATAAAGAAACTCACATACGAACATTGTTTGTATATTTGTATGTGAGTTTCTGGAATGAAAGATGAATCCTAAAAAACATTACTCTCCTTTTTTTGGGAATTCGTGTAATAAAACCAGGAACATTATTTGAAAATATTAATACATTAACTTGTACATGTTAACCGTTCTGCTCGTGCTTACACTACAATCATTTAGAACCAGCTAAAGTAAAATTCAGAAATGGACAGTAGTAGCTTCCTGTGTATCACCAACTACTGCGATCATCATGACATGTCAAGCGTGGTGGTAATGGCCAAACCTCCTTATTATTGCAGCAGCGAGCAAGCCAACGTTGTGTCGTCTTTTCTACGGGGAAGGGGGCGCCCCCCTGTTAAACATCGCCATGTTTAACAGTGGATGTTCAAAAACATGGGAAATTTAAAAACTCGAGCATTATGTATATATTGCTCTCTCTCTCTCTCTCTCTCTCTCTCTCTCTCTCTCTCTCTCTCTCTCTCTCTCAGTCACGTGTAAAAATCTGATGAGGATGATGTACTTATTAAAAATATAATTCCCGTAAACGAGTAGGTAATAGCAAATGTTTCGTAGATCCTCGCCATGTATATTAGCGATGCTCCACGTCCGGCCCACGCGCCCGCTGGGAAAAGGCCAAAGATGAGCCGGGCGAACTCGCACGCCCCGAGATATTGCCCGATACCGGGTTTTAGGAGTGAATACGGTAAGAGAAAATTCTAGAATATGTTCAGTTTAGACACTAGAAATCATCGATGCAAACATTTCTAAAGAAAATAATGTCACTAAGAAAATACTGAAACACGTCACTGTGGAATTGGAATAATGAGTTACCAACAAATAGTAATCGACTGCCAAAAGAAGGAGGTTTTCAAGTCTACTCATTTCTTCGTGATTTAAAAATCGATTTAGATGATTATTTTATCACATGAACGAGCACCCTTCTTATTGTGTTACATAAAAATATCATCAAAATTGGCTTTTTACTTTTTTTAGTAAACTAACATGAAGATGATAGCTTGAGTAAAAAAAACTATTATGGGGTGTTGGGATCGAAATACCATCTTACTGCTCCAAGCCAACCTTACCAGCTCATGGTCATCCTACTGGATAGCGAACGAGGCTCAGGCCATCGACAGATGGCAGTATAACCATCTCAAAACAAGCGTAGCCAAATGACACAGGCCGGTGGCGGGCAACAGTGTCACCGGTGCGAAAAGCTACGCCCTGCGATCGCCAACCCGCATGCCCAGCGTGCTAATTATGGGCGAAACCTCCTTTATGGACGTCACGAAGAAAAAAGACCCCGAGTTCCCCCCGGTCGCCTCTCTAGTCCTGACTACATGAGAGAGGCCTACGTCTAGTAGTGAACAAGTATAGGCTGATGATGAAAATGATTAAAAGCAAGTTTTAAGATGGAAGGATACTTTTCATCATCATCGTCACCCATCATCATAGTCCACGCGGGTAATACTGCGGGGTGCAGCTAGTAAAGTATAATTTGTGTTATTCCAGGACCTGTATCTATATATCAAATTTCATCAACATCTGTCGAGACATTTACACAAACATATACACACGCCCACCACTCACTCACAAACTTTCGCATATATAATTTCGCATGAATTAAAATTTATATAGTATAGCTTTCGCTCGCGACTTCGTCCAGGCGGACTACAGTTTATCGCGATAAAAACTACCTATGTTTTCCTAGGATATTAAAAACCAAAGCAAAAGTATAGCACTAAAGCTCTCGATATTTTTTGACAGACTTGTTATTATTTCGTTTCTATGGCAACCGTTCCTTATAGCGAGTAATCAACATTTTACAGTTTTCCCGTAGACACTTGCCATTTCTGAGATAAAACAAATATCATCAACATCTGTCCAGCTGTTCGCGTGAAAGCTCCCCAAACAAACAGTCAAACAAACAGGCAACGTTTCATTTTTATTTATTAGTGAGAATGTAAGTCAAACCTTGTCTTGACGGTACTCTCTGTTATCCGCCTTGCTTGCTGACACTCGACCAGAACATCTGCTACAAGTCCCATTGCCAGCTCAACGACCACACAGAAAACGGTCAAATGCTGGCATAATGTACATAGATCACTATGTAAACCGAAATAATATTCCCCTTCTTCTGTAACTCATCAATGCTTTAATAATACGAGTATATCAATGAAATTTGAATGAATGAATGAATGAATGAATGATAAATATTTATTGCCCATATACTTAACACATAATAAAACAACATAATAATATCAATTAACTTAATATACGGCAAAAGGGGTAGATTCAGCTCGTGCTGCGATCACATTTTCATGCGTTTGCAGCGCTGATTTTTAATCTACTCCATTGCTCGGGCTACGGTCTTCGCCGAAATAACAAGTATTAGTGGGTAAGTACATAATAAGTAAAAAAATATATATAGATTCATATTTTATTAGTCTAGTACAAAAACACAATAAAATCATATAACAAAATAGCATAAAAAATATGATTAAAAACTACTAAATATCTAAAAGAAATAATTGATTTGGAATGAGTTAGTAGATACCATAACATAAGAGCTAACTAACATACCCATCACCTCATACACTGCCTTCAAAACTTTGTACCGCTCTTTTAATGTCTGTCTGGTAGCGCATCGCGTTAAAACTACTGGACCGATTGCGATTTGATTTTTACTGTTGGAAGTTTAGATTTTGCCTTTAAAACTGGTGTACTTGGTATCTCAATCCGATAAGCAGGAACCAAGCATATTTTTTTAAGTGTGTTACTAAGTTTTAAATAAAACTACTGGACCGATGCTGATGTGATTTTCACAGTTGGATAGCTTAGATTTTGACTTAAAACATTGGTGTTCTTGATATCTCAATCCAATGAATAGAAACCAAGCATTTTAATAAAAACTCTATTAATTTTAAAAGTGTGGTAGTGGTAGGCACTAAGTTTTGAAGGCCAATGTAGTTACGCGGTGGGTGTTATCTCGCGATCCGTATAAATCGCACATTACGGATAGTCATGCGCGCGGATGGAGGACATTTATTAGTGGTGGGACCAGGCTGGCGGTTTTTCTATGGAAGCGTATTGTACACATTTGGTCAAAATATATATAGTTAATTGCATTTGATGAATCACCATTGTCCGAGGCCAGACTTTCTGTTAATATCAGGTCAGGAGGAGGCTATACGCGACTTTTCTTTCGTTATCGCTTTATCGAAAGAAAGATAGGGTAAAAAAGAAAGATAATATCGCTATATTATCTTTCTTCTATCTCTTTACTGTCAATAAAACAGTAAGTAACAAAAAAAGATAATTAAAAAAAATGCTCTCGAGGTTACAAGAATATAACGTTATGAAAAATCGGGTTTGTCAGGATGTTTGGTCACTCATCACCTAAAACCTACTGGACCGATTGAAATGCGGTTTTCACTGTTGGATAGCTTACTTTTAAAGTAAACTCTAATATTTATAGTACTAAATACTTTTTATCTCAATCCGATGAGTAGAAGCCGACCAATGTTTAAAAATCACTGGTACTTTTAGTCCTGCAGTAACACATGTGCGCAGCTAATATAAATTTTAATATTAAGGCTGTAAAAAAAAAGGTGTACCCATAGTGCAGTGATGTGCAAGATATTGTATCGAAAGTTCTGGCTAGTTTTGGCAAAGCAATTACTATGGGCAGGCGTAGCCTTTACCATTGCGCAAATGACCTGTTCGTCTCTTCATAGATGGATATAAAAATGTAAAAATGTATAAAAACATAACACGAATCTACTATCAAAAGGTCACTAAATACAAAACAATATTCATCTGAAAAAACAGTTTAACTTAAAAACCTGACAAATAAATGAGCTTAAAAACATCAGACTATTAAGTTTCCTCTGCTGTGACACAGTCAAATGATTTGTATTTATTGTCCTGTATATCGTTCATCACAAAATGGGTCACCCTAACACCAGGCTTGTGTGCTCGGCCACTGGTGACTGGTACAATAAAGCGCAGCCACTTGGGAGAGCTCATCAATTGCAAGGGAGATCTGAGTACATTGCAATGTATTCACTTTGTTGCCAAAGTGCGAATAAAATCTGTTCTGTGTGTAATAAAATTTATAACGCTTTGGTACCATGTGAAAAAAATATGATAATGATAATGCAAGTTGAACAAGTTAAAACCTATGTCGGTAAAATAAAGGCAAAATTTAGTATTTTCATATTTAAGCTTAACATGCATAATATGATTATTAGTTTAATCTATTATACTAGATACTTTTAGGAACAATCATAAAAAAGGGACGAAGAGAAAATATGTAGCGGTACCTACTTTAACCAAGTTGTTACTCAGACTACTGGTTAGATAAATTAGATATCTACCTAGATGTCATAACTCTAAAATAACTCAGTAGAATTAGTGGTTTTAATATAGATTCCCGCAAAGTATAACGCCTGTTTATATCATCAACTAAACATTCATTCTAAATTAAATTGGAACTATGCAGCAATAAAAGCATCACAATATATCGAGGTTAACTGTAAGGTAATGCTGTATTTGTGTATTAGAAGTTTTTTTACCCATCTTTCAACAATCACAAACAGAAAATCCTCCTTAACCTCAACTATTTCCACTCTCATCTCAATAAAGAAAGCAGAAAAACAAACAAATCACGCAGTACAGAATTCCGTGCGGTATGAATGGAACATCCCATTCACGAGAATCGAACCTGATACCATCCATACTAGGAGCTCGGACACGGTCGGGGAAATGGGTATAAAAAGAAAATAATCCCTAATGCATTTAAAGGCGGTGGTCAGTGATATTTTTATAGACCCAGCGCAAGTCGTATTACGTTTAGATAGTCCATCACAGATGACAAGAACAGTGCACTGTTACAACCATAAAGCAGTTTTTGTTGTTGTTGAAAGTTAACAGGCTATGTTAGCGTAACGGGCGTGCCACGACATTGTCTCAATGTACATATCCATGCCAAGCGACAAGTCATCATAATACAGTATATTCTTAAGAGTTACGAATGGCGTTTAAAATAGTAATAAACGTGACAGATATGAGATATACTCAATTGTCCAATTTGCGCATCAACTAATACAATAGTTCGAATATACTCAGTTTCACACAAAATTTGTGCATCAACTAAGACAATATATTGTTCGAATATGCTGAGTTCCACACAAAATTTGTGCGTCAACTAAGACAATATATTGTTCGAATATGCTCATTTTCACACAAAATTTGTGCGTCAACTAAGACAATATATTTTCCGTATATGCTCGGTTTCACACAAAATTTGTGCGTCAACTAAAACAATATAATGTTCGAATATGCTCAATTTTACACAAAATTCGGTTCGCAGCCTTTCATTTTTTTCCCACTTCAGTGGTTACAATGGACAATACTAGCAGAATGTATCGCCAGTAAAAGTCTGACAGGGGCTGGATTAGAAGAGCCGAAGATCCGACTTATTGGCGTTCACTAGATGAGCCTAAGTCGAGCATCTAACCTCTGACTTCTAATATCTGATGACGATGATACATTAGTTTCTCAAAATACGTTTATACTTTTCAGCAATGAAAGTTTCATGCATTGAAAGTTCACTAGCAATATTTCAATAAGGCCTACATCTACAAATGAGCATTAAATTTAATATCGCTTTATTCTAAAACAAAGATTGTACATAAATTCTTCAGGTCAAGAGGTGAATATTTTTAGTATGCAGCAGAGCTGATTATAGATTGTTTATATGAAACTAGACGAGTTAGTTGAAATGCCTATCGCCTTTATGGCATACTAGCCCTTTAGACAATTCCGCAGATTTCTAGCGGATATTTTAACATCAGCGATTGTGGTGGTTATCTGGCTATTACTAGACTACAATACTTACTCGTACAGTTACTTGACAAAGCTACCTTAAAGTTGACCCATTTACTCATGCTTAACTATTTAATTGACTTCCGAAAGGAGCAGGGTTGCAATTTGACTGTATTTTTTCGTATATAATATTTACTCATGAATCCAGGATTTCTGAACCTATTTAGATGATTCGATTCAATGATAATATACAGTTTTTTTAGAAAACTCGTATTATGTCGATTTGGACTCAAAGAATTTATTATTATTATTATTATTATATCTATACTTATAATAAAGCACTATGAACGAAAAAAGCTGTACAAAGAAGATAATAAAAAAAACCTAACTAAAGTTTGTTTGTTAGTTTGTAAGTTAGTTTATTAGTTTGTCTGTAGGTTTGTTCGCGCATCTCGTAAAAAATACTTGACCGAGTGCGATGCGGTCACTGTGTTCACAGTTGGATAGCTTAGGGTTTGACTTAAACACTTGTGTACTTGGTATCTCAATCCGTTCAGTAGAAGCCGAGCAACCGATAATATTTTTTTATAGGCTAAAGTAATTTTGATCAAATATTGGTATTTTAGGTCTCGGAATAATACATAGAGTACTTTTAAACCAGAGAAATGACCACGCGTGTGAAGCCGCGGGCATCAGCTAGTACGTTATAAATCATTATTATTCATTTGAATTTATTATTATTATTACTCTAATATTAGATAGATAGATTAACTCTTTATTGGACACCGAGAAATTATATCTTAAAATAAAGTATAACAATGAGTGTCACAACGTGTGTGTGAGTGGGGCGGTCTTATCGCTCAGAGCGATCTCTTCCAGTCAACCGCTTTGTATTCCAATACATCAATAAAAATGACAAGCAACTACAAAAACGTCCATGAACTGTAACCGTCCATAGCCTCTAATCTGTAATGTAACCAGCTTTTAAGTTATCGTTCAGTTCACTCCTCGATATCTCTAATTAGATTCTGTACTTAATATCTAAATGTAGTGCTAAATGATAAAATAATTCAAGTATAAATGGAGTTAAGTGCAAAAACTGTCCTAGCAATTAACATTAACTATCCTCATTTAAAATAGCAACATACGATAGCACTTTATCTAATTTACAAATAATTAGAAATATGAGTACAGAAAGCAAAACCATCTTTTCAATTCAACTTAATCATAAAAAATGAAGGAAATGACAACCATAGGATAAAAATATACGAATGAACACATTTAGGTCAGTAGCTTGTGTTAAAATTGTTGGCCTTAACTTTTCAGATACTTAACCACCTTGTCGAGCTGACACACTGTAAGAAAGAATGCTGATCAATTAATTTTTCCAATATTTTCGTACTCTTTTCATATTTTTTGCTTTTATTGTGATTGACAAGAATTTTTGTTTGAAAATAAAATATGCTTCACCTAGAATGCGACTCTCTCTCTCTCTCTCTCTCTCTCTCTCTCTCTCTCTCTCTCTCTCTCTCACACACACACACACACACACACACAAACACACACACACACAGACACACACACACGCGCGCACACACACTCAGTCTCGCAAACAAATGCAAATGCAAATACAAAATAATTTATTGGTATTAATATACACTGTCTCTCTCTCAATTTGCTTTAAAATTCATGATGGATATTCAGTTTCATAGTTAAGTTAGTGGCGTCGGAGCTTTGCTCGATTTATTAATAATCTTTTTTTTTTAATGAAAATGTTCCGATGGAGCGAAGCGAGGAAATTGAACTCTGTAGAAGATGTGTAAGAACCGGGTCAGTTTTGCAGACTAAGTCAGCTGCAGTTTGATAGCTAAGCCAAACATATTCATGTGTTGCCTTTGTATCCCAACACATGAATAGCAAAAAACTGTATCTCCCCAGTAGCTAATACTATAAAGAACGGCCCCTAGATATACTATCAGCTCGATTTGTGTGTCCGTTCTCTGCGTGAAATCGTTTTTACTTCAGCAGTATCTTTACTAAGTGTTGGTATCTACAATTGACATTTAGATAAATACAGGAGTTTAGTTTTAATCTTGGGTGGATTTTAAATGTTCGTGGAGATACACGACGATATTTATTTTATCTGATCGGTTTATTTAAGCAGATTGTTTTTTTTTTGCTCATTATGGAACATGTTTTTCCATGTAAAGGAATAAGAGATGCTTTCGTCCAGAATGGAATGCAATATTGACATGTTTTACTCAAGTATATCAAAAATATGTGACGAGGGGCAAAAAGGTTTAGTCTCTCAGCGATCTATGGAGAGAGCTATTGCTCGGTGTTTCAGTGGAGGATAGAATCCAATAATAGGCTGATGATGAAATCATAGATAGCAATCATCACACTTTACACTTTTTTTATAATTACAAAAGTTAACTGTACATGTCTGTTGTCTTTTTGTCACCTTTTCACAACTAAAGTTATTCGTACGAACTGGTCTTGATGAAATTTAACAAGGAAATTGTTTGCATCATAGGAAAGACCTAGGTTATTTTTTTATCCCGGAAAAATAAACACGTGGGCCTACTGCAGGTGCCACTAATAACTTAGTAAATACCAGACCAAAAGATCGTTTTTCGTAATAAAGTATAATTATCGTGCTGCCAATGTGGTATTGCTACTCGTATCGACCGACTCGGTACGGTTTGTACTGTGGGAGAAGTGCAGGAAGAATTATCCGCCAATCAAGCCTTGTTGATATCATCCGTCAGGCTTTTTCCAACGCCAAATTTGCAGCCATTTTAGAACCAATTCAATTAGTGGTCTCATGCGTGACAATGGTTCTGTACCTTACGAAATTAATCTTCCAAGAAAGATGTGGCGGGCTTTGGTGTGGGAAAAAACGTAGTGTAGACACCCTTGCACTGTCTCATCTTCTAGAACTCAACTTCTGGTGCGGCAGCTGAACCAGAGGTGAAAATATAACCCTTACCCTTGATATATTTGAGCATTTTGGGGTCGAATCGGTCCCAGGACGGGGGGGTCGGGAGCGCACAACATTTTTGAAGAATTATCTTCGCGTCTGGTCGAAGCAAAGCGTGACCAAAATGCTGGCCATTATTTTGGCCAAAGATTTGAAGCATTGCCATACAACGTGACAATTTATCTAGCATTTTGGGAACGTTACCTACTGGTAGCGGCTGGTAAGATTAGGTTTAGTTTAGGTTAAATTTAGTAAGTTTAGTTTTAATTACATGTCATTTTCTTGTTACTTTGAATTAAAAATAGTTGACATATTATCGATTAATTGTCGAATCTTATTTATAAACTAGCAGTGTCGATGGTTTTTGCCCGCGTGATCATTTCTCTGGGAAAAATAGTACCTACCTATAAAATTAGCTTAACAGAACAAAAAAATTAGCTTAGCTGTTAAATAGATTTTATGCATTGCTTGGTTTCTGTTCATGGAATTGAGATACAAAGTACACCAGATTTTAAGTCAAGCTCTAAGCTATCTTACAGTGAAAACTGCATTGCATTCGATCAAGTGTTTTTTACGTGATGCCTGAACATACAGACTAACATACACAATTAAAAAAAAACAATAGCTTATTTTAAGTCCTCGAGATATTTTTTTCGTGATCTTCATTGTACTTACTTGTTTTGTTACTAATACTGATTTACTATAAGTATAAATATGCCACATAATTATTGTGGTGTTTTATTACACTAAATATAAAACTATGCTCAGCATAAATAACTCAGCAACCGTGGCCCATAGTATCACCTATAAAACATGGAAACCGTGAAACGTGGGTCCAATTACGTCGGACCATACACAGGTTACAATAATGTCAATACAATACAATAAAATATAATATGCAATTTTTCAATATTATAACGAAATACGCTTAATAAGACATTCGTGAAGGTGAGGCTTGGGATTATCACGACGACGGTGTAAAGGTTGGTACAGGATAGTTGTATTTTTATTTTTGTTTTGTTGTATTTTTTAAACGACTAAATATTTTTTAAATCAAAGAAACTAAGTGGCAGTTCATAAATATATCAAGGGTAGACATCCATAGTGGTCCCATAATTTTTAACTTTTTGAAAATTGATAGCTTTTATTTTACTTCACTATCTATGTATCTGTGTATCTAAGTATTTTAGCTATCCGGCAGAAACTTTCAGGTAGCACACAAACCGAAAAAATAATAATTTTGTTAACAGAACCATAATGCAAAATATCTAATTTTAGCGCTCAGCAGTCGTTACTGTCAAAATCATAAAACATTAAGAGAGATAGTTCGGTTTCAGATTTATTGTAGAATGTAAAATTAAAATTTAATAAATTTGTAGATAGTAAATTAATCATTCTTAGTTTTTGTGTAAACTGAAAATAAAGTACCAGTGAACGCAGACCCTAGCATTAAAGTGTTCCGCATCCCTAGACGTTCTCATCGTAATTTGAATTCGATATTTGAACGACGCTCTGTCAACGCGAGCATAGGAATCGTGTAAAGCTGACCGTAGAGTAGCGTTAAAAACGCTCGTTTTAGATCGCGATTCGTATCACGTACCCATAATATTATTTATTGGTGCAACGCGGACAGTCCTAGATGATCAATACGGATTGGCCTCCAGGCCTTATCTTTCATTTCATTTATATTTTACAATAGTTCAATTTGGGTAGGGTTTATTTAGCGTGGGATTTTACTTTTGTTAATTTTACCATTTATCATTTGTCTGACTTACAGTTTTGGCGGAAGTAAGTTACATATTTTTATTTTGTTAATTTTAAAATTATTTTGATAATTAATATTTTTTTATTTGAGTTTGGGTTTCAAATATGACTATGAGTTGTTTTAAATGTTACTTTGATTTTACATTAAGTCTCAGTCTTATTTGATTATTTTTAATTTTTATTGTGAGATCCAGACAGTATCATAACACCGGATTCAGAAATCCTACTTTATCGCGATTAGTCAATACACAACACTTAACCATCTATAATTAACATGTACCCATTAGCATCAATATTTACCGAGATATCCGCATACAGCTCCTTTTCAGCAAACTTGTATCTTGGTTGTAAGTTTTAAACTATCGCAATGCGAATACATAGTTAATTATTTAAACAGGACTTAATCGCGATAAAAACGTGAATAAGAAACGCGATGCGCTTTTTAGCGCGATTAAGTCCCATTTAAATATTTAACTTTGTATCTTGCTGCTGGGATACTGAAACTATGTTTAGGACGTCTAACTAAAAACGCTCTTATGGAATATATAGAAACTAGCTTCAAACGTGCGAAAGACGCGCAAGGCCCTCATTCGCTATGACCATTCACACATTCCAAACGATTCCAAACTCGCGTTGTGGAATCGTTCGGAAACTTACGTCAATTCACAAACATACTATGATGATAACTATTTGCTATGATGATAACTATTTGCTATGATGATAACTATTTGCTATGATGATAACTATTTGCTATGATGATAACTATTTGCTATGATGATAACTATTTGCTATGATGATAACTATTTGCTATGATGATAACTATTTGCTATGATGATAAATGTTTGCTATGATGATAACTATTTGCTATGAACCTATGATTATATACACACGTAATGCGTCGCGTTTTGGAGCAGCTCGGCAAATCAAGATAACTCACGAGCATACACAAACAATTCCACGCAGATATCTTGAAGCGGCCCGTTATGTGCCCTGAATGGTAACAGCGAATAAGAGCCCTGTTTTCGCACGTGTGCGCGTTTCAGAAACACGCCCGTATAAGACATCATCTTGTAACTAATTTCTCGCCCTCTAAATAAATATATCGCTTGGCCAATTGATCGTCTATACTACGTTGTGAATATAAGTAACCCGGAACTTTTAGAGTGCGTGACTGTACTGGGAAGGAATGAAAATTAATATGAAAGTACAAATAAAGATATTATAATAAATATGTTAACTTAGCATCTGAGATTTGGTTATTAACATAGTGTCAACAAGAGCGTGTTCTTTGATAATATAAATGTGTTATTATAATATTCAAATAATAACTGAAGTCATATTGTTCGCATCTCCCCATGCAGCACATCATAAAACATAAAACAGGAACTCAGGAGACTTATTGCTTACTTATTATTTTGTTATGAGGAGGTGTTTGTTTGTTCTGCCTGATATTCTCCGACAATATATATCATATCAGAGACTTTAAGGCATAACATGTTTATTCTCTTTTATTTTAGAGTTTGGTTATATAAAACCACTCATAGGATAGTAGAACTTTCATAGCCTACTTACCGGAGTGGTATAAGGATGGAGTAGCATAGGTATATTTTATGTGTATAGCAAAGCAAACCATTCAGTCTAACATAACTGGAGTTAGTTCAGGTTGACTTAGATGAACATAATCGGTCTATGCCGTAGCTTGTCTTTTTACTGACTATGTCAGTTTAGTTTTATTTAAATAAAGTCTGGGTTATACCAGTATATAGTTTTGTTGGCATTAGGAATAAATCCTTTTAGTTTATCGGCCTTGCAGTAATTCGTAATTGAGACTAAAGCCTCTGATATTCAATATGTTTCCTTCTATAATATTTAAGGGTTTTATCTGGACTATGCCAGTGTGAATTATTTAATATTCAGGAATAATCCTCAGTAAATTAATTATGAAATTATTACACTTTTGTAAGTACATTTCCATAATAATTGCTATTAATTCAAGGTTGTACCTTAATTAAAGATTTCGTAATCGATCAATAGTAAGCATGCCAATCCATCACTAGTGCCTGACAAAGCCAGAATTTACACGATAAGGGTCCCTTTGTTCAGCTTATAGCCTTCATCTTTTTTCGGAACATAAGATATTCTATCAGTGCTGGGTGCCAAAACAACAAAGTGAAAATTAACATCCTTTCCATATATCTCAACCAAGAAACCTATTAATTAGTTCGTGATTGGTTATATATATATATATATATATATATATATATAACAGTTCTGCTAGACTGAAATAGTATTAAATTCACCCTTAAGGCGTAATTCATCTTTAATCTTACATAAAGAAATTGGTTTGAAGGGTAGGAATATGACAGTTAGGAGGAAGCGATCGGAGTCAACCTCCGCTATCACCGATTACTAATCAAGCCATAATTTCTCTGTTTTTGATATTTATGTTTGAAGGTTGAGTCAGTAAGCAATGATCTGTTGGCCAAACAGAACAATACTCGACTTACTCTTTGTATAGTGTGCTTAAGAGTATCTCCTCTTTGTGAAGTCCTTTTGATAGCAGCAGATATTATTTACAAGTCAGCAATGCATAGAAAAGATCACGTATACAGTAAAGGTTGTGAGGCTTTAAAATCGCATCTATCCCCATACAATATCACTCACTTGGTAATAATTCATATAGTATGTAAATGAATAAGCTATCGCTCAATTAGTATATAATTTAAAACTAAAGTCCGTTATTTTATTATTCTATGAGGATAAGGGTATATTATACTTATTTCTAACGCTGTTGTATTTAGTGGTCATTCGCCTGCGCCAACCAAGGGAAAGGAGGATCCTGCTTCTATCAGAAGCAGAAAGCCGTTCCGAGACCTAACAAACGAATGATCATTAAATAAACGATTTCGCAAATTATCGCTAAATCTTATTTTTCTAAAACCCTCCACCAATTTATTCTAAGATCAGGAAATCTCGTACCGATATCTAAAAGGAACATAATAATAAGATATAAAGTGCAAGGTTAATAACTGGCATTGAAATTCAGGTAGCTGTAAATAAACATTATTATCATCCTTAATATCCCTTCATCAATTCATGATACAACAGGAAATCTCGTACCATCACTAACTGAAAAAACATGATATAAAATAATATGCAAGATTATTAATTATAGTAAAAAGTCAGGTAGCTGTAAATAAACATCATTATAAATTTAAATATCCCTCCACCAATACATGATACAATCAGGAAATCTCGTACCATCCATTAACTGAAAGGGACATGATATAAAATAATATGCAAGATTATTAATTATAGTAAAAGCCAGGTAGCTTTAAATAAACATAATTATAATTTTCTAATATCCCTCCACCAATACATGATACAATCAGGAAATCTCGTACCATCCATTAACTGAAAGGGACATGATATAAAATAATATGCAAGATTATTAATTATAGTAAAAGTCAGGTAGCTGTAAATAAACATAATTATAATTTTCTAATATCCCTCCACCAATACATGATACAATCAGGAAATCTCGTACCATCGTCAGCTGAAAGGGACATGATATAAAATAATATGCAAGATTATTAATTATAGTAAAAGTCAGGTAGCTGTAAATAAACATAATTATAATTTTCTAATATCCCTCCACCAATACATGATACAATCAGGAAATCTCGTACCATCATTAACTGAAAGGGACGTGATATAAAATAATATGCAAGATTATTAATTATAGGAAAAAGTCAGGTAGCTGTAAATAAACATCATTATAAATTTCAATATCCCTCCACCAATACATAATACAATCAGGAAATCTCGTACCATCCATTAACTGAAAGGGACATGATATAAAATAATATGCAAGATTATTAATTATAGTAAAAGCCAGGTAGCTGTAAATAAACATCATTATAAATTTCAATATCCCTCCACCAATACATAATACAATCAGGAAATCTCGTACCATCCATTAACTGAAAGGGACATGATATAAAATAATATGCAAGATTATTAATTATAGTAAAAGCCAGGTAGCTGTAAATAAACATAATTATAATTTTCTAATATCCCTCCACCAATACATGATACAATCAGGAAATCTCGTACCATCGTCAGCTGAAAGAGACATGATATAAAATAATATGCAAGATTATTAATTATAGTAAAAGTCAGGTAGCTGTAAATAAACATAATTATAATTTTCTAATATCCCTCCACCAATACATGATACAATCAGAAAATCTCGTACCATCGTCAGCTGAAAGGGACATGATATAAAATAATATGCAAGATTATTAATTATAGTAAAAGTCAGGTAGCTGTAAATAAACTTAATTATAATTTTCTAATATCCCTCCACCAATACATGATACAATCAGGAAATCTCGTACCATCCATTAACTGAAAGGGACATGATATAAAATAATATGCAAGATTATTAATTATAGTAAAAGCCAGGTAGCTGTAAATAAACATCATTATAATTTTTTTAATATCCCTCCACCAATACATGATGCAATCAGGAAATCTCGTACCAACATTAACTGAAAGGGACATGATATGAAATAATATGCGAGTTTACTAATTATAGTAAAAGATCAGGTAGCTGTAAATAAACATCATTATAATTTTCTAATATCTCTCCACCAATACATGATACAATCAGGAAATCTCGTACCATCGTCAGCTGAAAGGGACATGATATAAAATAATATGCAAGATTATTAATTATAGTAAAAGTCAGGAAGCTGTAAATAAACATCATTATAATTTTCTAATATCCCTCCACCAATACATGATACAATCAGGAAATCTCGTACCATCATTATTTGAGAAAAACCCTGTATATATGAAAGTGAACCTTGATTTTAAAATTGTTCTTTAATTTCGATTAAACACACTAATTACATCAAACTAGATACCTTTAGTCCGTATTTTAGGTAAATACCGACTAGAGATCAGTTATAATCGGCAAATTTGAGACTAGGTGCACCTGTTCCTAGTAAGTTCAGATACTTGTTTAAAATATTTATTCCATCCAGTCCTCCTGGTAATTCAGGATATAAGCCATCCTAGTACCAAACCTCATCCAAATCGGTTCAGCCGTTTGAGTGTGGAGTTACGAATGATGATGATGATGATGAAAAGTTTACATGTGCTAATCCAGCATATAAGCTATCCTAGTATCTGACTTCATCCAAATCAGTTCAGCCGTTTGAGCATAAAGGAGTAAGAACTGCGATGACGAAAAGTATTATATGTGCTAATCCAACAGATAAGCTATCCTAGTATATGGTTTCATCCAAATCAGTTCAGACGTTTGAGCGTAAAGGAGTAAGAACTGCGATGATGATGAAAAGTATTATATGTGCTAATCCAGCATATAAGCTTTCCTAATACCTAATTTCATCCAAATCTGTTCAGCTGTTTGAGCGTAAAGGAGTAAAATAAAAATGGTGATGATGATGATGATGAAAATCATTCCATGTGCTAATCTAGTATATAGCTATCCCAGTACTTAATTTCATAGCAAATCAGTTTAGCCGTTTGAACGTAAAGGAGTAAAAAATATACCTACATACTTCCGCCTTTACAATGTTAAACAGTGTAATCACTCAATAATCACCAGCATTCTTCAATACACAAAACCCGCTAGTGGCAACCATCATCTGATAAAGAAGAGAAGAGTTCCCTAAAGTATTTATCTAGACTTCAACTTAATGCCCATTTTAAGGTTTAGAAATCACTCGAAGATTTCTATTTATCTAGTGTTTATATAGTCAATTTTCTATGAAATTTGCCGTTGAACATAAATGTCTTACTTAAACCTAAATCTAAATGGTGAATTCTAAATCATAAATTCAATCATAAATTCATAAATTTTATTCTAAATCATCATCTCCATTGTAAATCAATCGAAGATTTCTATTTATTTCGTTTGCGTAGCCAATTGTATATGAAATTTGCAGCTGAAATTGTCTTACTTAAACCGGGGAATTCATTTTTATGGTAATTTTATGATATAACTAGCCGCACCCACGTCTTCACCCGCGTGTGTCAAATTTCATCAGTTAAAAGAGTTCCCTAAAATATTTATCTAGACTTCAAATTAATGCTCCATTTTAAAGGTTCAGAAATCAATCGAAGATTTCTATTTATCTAACGTTTGTATAGTTAATGGTCTATGAAATTTGCAGCTGGAAATAAAGGCCTTACTTAAACCGGTGTGTTATTTTTTATGATATTACTAGCCGCACCCACGGCTTCACCCGAGTGGATGATGATGAAAAGGGGTTTCATTCCAGGGCATAAGCCACCTCAAATTCAAACCTCAACCAAATCCGTTCAGTTGTTTGATCATACATCTAGTCATACGCGATGTACGCGTACCATACCCAAACTAGGTACAAAGTACTTTACTAAAGCATGGAAGCAATGTTCAGATAAAAGGATTGCCACTATTAGCGTGTTGCCTACCGTCCACGACTGACTGCACATGTGGCGAGCGGCGAGCGAAAGATCCGATTACGGGGAGTACTGTCTCGCTCACTCGATATACCTAGTTACCGCGCTACAATCTCACGATCTATGATTTCATGTGGACCAAGTTGGTAGGTACCTAAGACTAGGTGCCGCCCACCACCAAAGCACACGTGATCCCCGCACCTGTTCCAGTATCCTCCACTCGATGCGCGAACAAACATACAGATAGACAGACAAAATTCCCAAACGTTATATTTCCGTTCAACAGCCATTCCAAGCACCACAGACCAATCCTTCCCAAACTACTACCTTCTCTCCTTGACTGGCCTCTCAACACGTCTTAATTTCTCAAGGTCTCGCAACGACTGCCTCGGACGCCCGGCTTCGCTTAACTGTCGTACGTGTGTTCGCGGAGCCGCTCCGCACGCGACCTACCCTTGGAACGATCCCGCACTGACTGCCCCCCTCCGGCCCTGGCTCTCGGGTTTTTTCCATGCGCATGATTCGACGGACTACGTTCGTTGTTCTCCCCACCCTTGGGCTGCAATGCTACAACGCCGAGCCAAAACTTTCCACTCATAATACTAAATAATTCCAGTACCTACGAACTTTATGATTAGAATAACAATGCAATGTTCACGTTAAGCAAGGGTTAAACACATTGATCGAATTATGGTTAGGTACAATCTGTATAGTACCCGCTAGAAAAACGCTACGTCTACAACTCCCCTTTGCCAAGTGTCGTGCTGCCCGAGATAATACCGACACTGAGTCGTGAAGACATTCCGCGGTAAACGTTATAACTCATGAATGTTTTAATACGGTAAGAGACATAATTTATTTACCTTCCGTTTGGCGCTAAGAATGGCGTTCGCGTTTGGTATTCAAATGCTGACTTCGCGCTGTCTTACTAACAATCAGTTGCTTAGGACTCAATGGTGTACTTTGAATACTATGCAGTACTTTATCAAAATGCTACTTTATACGATTTTATATACCTAGCACTTGTATGTTTGTTACTTTGAGTGGTACCGTAACTTGGCAAATGTAGTTTACACCAACAGGCCAGGTGGAGTTACGACCTGCCAAAGGCTGCCAGCAGTAACCTTTCAAGCAGTAGCCTTTTAGGACACCTCTTTGCGTCGAAAGTGTATTTTTGATGTGTAATATATTTCCACTCGCTTTCTTGAAATCTATGGGAGTCATTTCGTGAAAAGTGTTAGACTATGTGTACCGGAAACCGAGGAAGCGCGCGCTATTTGATTTGACCAATGAGTGCGCGCGGCGCCATCAAGCTAGAAACCATCACATAAAATGTATATAGTGCAAAATGTAAACAAGAAGGGAAGGAAGGAAAAATAGAGGGAAGCGAGGATGGAAGGATGGAAGGATGGAAGGATGGAAGGATGGAAGGATGGAAGGATGGAAGGATGGAAGGATGGAAGGATGGAAGGATGGAAGGATGGAAGGATGGAAGGATGGAAGGATGGAAGGATGGAAGGATGGAAGGATGGAAGGATGGAAGGATGGAAGGATGGAAGGATGGAAGGATGGAAGGATGGAAGGATGGAAGGATGGAAGGATGGAAGGATGGAAGGATGGAAGGATGGAAGGATGGAAGGATGGAAGGATGGAAGGATGGAAGGATGGAAGGATGGAAGGATGGAAGGATGGAAGGATGGAAGGATGGAAGGATGGAAGGATGGAAGGATGGAAGGATGGAAGGATGGAAGGATGGAAGGATGGAAGGATGGAAGGATGGAAGGATGGAAGGATGGAAGGATGGAAGGATGGAAGGATGGAGGGAAGGAAAGAGGGAAGGAAGTAGGGAGGGAAAGAAGGAGGGAAAAAAAGGAAGGAAGGATGGAAGGAAGGAGGGAGGAAAGGAAGGAATAAGGGAAGGAAGGAGGGCAGGAAGGACGGAGGAAAGGAAGAAACAAAAGAGGGAAGGAAGGAGGAAAGGAGGGATGGAATTAGGAAGGAAGGAAGGAGGGAAGGAAGGAGGAAAAGAAGAAGGAAAGGATGGAGGGAAGGGGGAGGAGAGGAAGGAGGGAGGGAAGGAGGGAAGAGAAGAGGGAGAATTGAAAAATGTGTGAACTTTTTTATTTTTGTATTAATTTTACTGCATGTCTCTAAAACTTCTGAACCGAATTGTATAATTTTTGATGTATAACATCTTTCCTCTGGCTTTATTTTGTCTTCTATAGAACCTTACCTTACTCGTAAACGTTAGTTTACCCTAATCAAGCATTAAATCGCTATTTTTCGATGGATTTGAACAGAGATTAATGGAATTTAATGATAATTGTCCTCTCATAGTTCGTCAGTTTATCTATTTTAGTACAAGTCTTATTTCACATCAATTTGTGAAAGAATCACACGAATCTTAAAATGCAACACACCCGTTATGTCCAAAAATAACTCAATAACTCTAATGCGTATCATCAAATGAAAATCGTTGCTCTATCAAATAATGATCTTGGAACAAAACCACAATGGTAGAGCTTTGGTAGGGTTCCCAAGTTGAACTCTATAATTCTCTATAATAATAGAGTGGATCAAACCCCTATGGAGCGGTGGTTAAAAAGACATCACCACTTATTGGTGTGAAGAAATACCGGAAGGAGGTCAATGACGATGACGGGTCAGTAGTTCCGATGACACCTGGCTATTTTTTTAGGGTTCTATGATTGTTTCCAAAAAACTGGAAGGTGGAGCGGAAGAAACCACCTATAACTTAAACCTGAGCATTAACTTATTATTATAAATACATTTAGCTTTCGCCGTTTTATATATTTTCCAAACTGAACAACGAATAGAGCCAATCGTCGGCACGAAAAATTCGTCGATCATTCTAGCAAACGCCCAAATGAAATGCTAGTCAAAAAATTATTCTTCGTAATGATGCTAGACTTGATGGTCGCGTGTGCTGCGTTTATACTTATCTACACTAATAATATAGAGAGGAAAGATTTGTTGTTTATGTTTGTTTGTATTGGATAAACTCAAAAAATACTGAACCATTATTAAAAATTCTTTCACCTATAGAAAGCAACATTATCAGCAAGTAACAAAGGCAATATTTTATTTTTCAAAAATATAGAGATCGAAAAATACAATAATGTAACCCAAGGTATCAAAAATTTGCAAAAATTACGATTACTCGCTGAAAGGAACGGAATGCCATATTGCGAAATAATAAAAAGTCTACCAAGTACGTGAGTAATAAAGTAATAATGCAGTTTTCTTTGTATTACGTTTACGGGCGTTTTTTTTTTAGAAGTTGTTATGGATATATATCAAAATGCTAACAGTAAAAAAATGCCGTGGTGTGAGTACTACCCGTGGGAAGCCCGGGTGAGTCACTAGTCTGCTATTATAATACAATTCGATAAAAAACAAGATAGTGTCAAATGGCTATTATTTTAATAGTTTTTAAATGAAGAGTACAAATGTATCATTCCCAAGAAATTTTGAACTTATACAAAATTATGATTATAATGATTTTTAATCACATTGATTTCAAACACAACCACTCAATATTAATTACAACTTACACTGGATGGCAGCTGCCCTAAACGTGCAGGGAGGTGCGGGTGGAGAGGCACGGGCGCCGGAACAATGAGAATTGCTCGACGTAACAAAAATCTCGAAGAAAATTTTTGATGATTCGCTAGATTGCTCGCTTGAATGCTCTGTAGAACGCTCTTGTTTATTTCTTGTGAGCTTTTACCAGGCATATACATTTGCTAGAACGCTCAAGTTTATCTCATCGCTTTAAGAGTCAAACAGCATCTGCTCGTTTCGGCGTTCTCTGGGGGAAGCCAGTGTTCAGCAGTGGAAGTCTTCCGGCTTATCATAATGCTGATAATCACAATGATTATTATTTCTCAAAAAGTATGGAACCTGGCTGAATCTGGGGTGAAACTAAATCCGTATTATATTTAATACAAAATTGATTTTCAATTCAAAATTGAGTTCAAAATACATAATCAACGTGTAGGTACATGTGTGTACGGGACCGCTGCTTATGCTGCATTGGTTCACTCTTAGCCTATAATTTTACAGATGATTCTGAAGCAATGAAGTGTCAATGTCATTAGAATCGTTTTTAAATCACCATGGGAATCACACTCAAGTAAAACCTAACGACGTGTTACAAAACTGGTTTTGAACCGTTGAACAAAAATCATCATTTGGTACGTTTTCATACGCCTGTTGTATTTTTCCCAGCTGATAATGAAATCTAGCAGAAACTGCCAAAATATATAATTTCCTTCCAACATCCTTGTTTCCTGAAAACTAGATTCTGGGTTTCTTTTTTTTGGGGTTTTAGGATGCATCTTTTGGATCTATAAGCACCAACCTCTGCCACCACATAGCCAGGCTAAGCAAGTAGGATGATGGTCAAACGAAGTTTGCGATATAAAAAACCTACCTTGATGTCATGATCTTTCCGTAAAATGAACCAAATGAGGATTTCTTTCACCGTTCCGATAAGCAGCTCCTCGATGACACCAGCACGTAATACCGACCGGATATGGTGCACGGTTCCCATGACAATGCTATCAGTCGCAATGGGAGCTGGCGGTCGTGCAGATGCGCCGACGCGAGCGCAGCGCGGCCCACGCATTGTGAGCGAAAGGTTAACGTGGGTATTCTATATAATTATAAGATATTTTACTTGCGGACTTCAAAAGGGAGGAGATTCTGAATTCAATGGGTATCTTTTTAAAAGCTTTTATTCAACTTCACTTGTACGAGCATGTACATACTTGTATTTTGTCTGTCCTGGAATCTTGCAATTTAAATTTCGAGCACTTCCCGATTAGCTATGCAGCTGAAACTTTCAGGATAGCTCACAAACCGATGAAAAATATTTTTTTTTCTTGTCTACGCTGTCCCACTGCTGGGCAAAGGCCTACCCCATCTTGATGACCAATCCCGCAGAAAGGAATCCAAGTCATCACGCCATCGTTTTCTTGGTCTACCACGTCGTCTACGACGGTCTGGACACCCACTGGGTGACAACTTGGGCCCACCTGTCGGCTCACGTGACCCACCCAATCCCATTTCAGCATGGCTGTCTTTTTGTCAACATCAAAAATATCTGATTTAGAGCGCAGCGTAGTGTTTGGAACTCTGTCAGCCCTCTTTACTCCTAGCATAATACGCTCCATTGTTCGTTGATAAACCTTGAATTTGGACTTCTGATACTCGGTCAGTGACCAAGACTAAGCACCGTAGGTTAGGAGAGGCAGGATACACGTATCGATGAGTTTACTTTGGAGACAGAGGAAGGTTGCCCTTCAGTAGCGCCTTCATCAGTAGCTCTTCCAGGCATGACCGATGCGACGATTGATCTCTTTTTCTTGCCTGTTTTCAAAGGACACTAACTGGCCCAAGTAGACGTACTCATCGACATAGTGTATTTCCTGCCCATCAACCTCGACCCTACATTTTGTGCTGTTGGTCATAAGTTGGATCTTGGACCGGTTCATCATTAGTCCAACCTCAAGGGTCGCAGTGCTCAGTTCTTCGAGCATTTGCTGCAATTCAGATGATGATGTGGCAAAAAGAATGATATCATCGGCGAAACGAAGGTTTGTAAGCCTTTTGCTGCTGACGACTAAACCTCTCGTTTCCCAAGAGGGTGCCAGTTTCTTGAATAACTCTTCGAGAGTGCTGGTGAACAATTTGGGAGAGAGCGGGTCACCCTGTTTAACACCCTTTTCTATTTTAAAAGACAGACCAGATGACTGCAGTTTGATGGTGGCTGAACTCTTGTTGTAAATATTTTTGATGAGATTGATGTAAATGTCACCTGACAGTTTAGTTTTAAATAGAAATAGAATAATTCTAAGAAGCCTACCAACCTAGCAGAGGCGGTAGGTGTAGAAAAAAAGAATAAAATAGTAAACTACCAGTGTATTCAGAATCTCAGTATCTCAGTATCTCAGTATCTCAGATAGTGAGTTACAGCAGGTGGTGATGTTCATGTTATTGTCCCTCACGGATTGGAACTTAGCTGAGAGGACTTGAAAGACGTTCCACGGAGAGATGGTGCAGAAGTAGTGGTGCAGATGTAATGATGCAGCAGTGCGCAGAGATGCTCCCGGGGGCAAGTGTCCACAGACCCGTGGCAGCGTTCTAGTATAGGGTTATACCTCTAGGTATCAAGAAAAAACCCTGGAACGGTAGAATTATACGCCTTAGTCCAAGTTCAGTAGGTCTGGCTGCCGTATATCACCAGGTCTTCGTTCCTTGGCGTCCACCATGCCGGACGAGGCCTTTTTCAGTTAAGCCCCAAGGAAGTAGATGTGGCAGCCAGTAACATAGGAACATAACATAGGATTGACATTAAAGTAATAAATAAAAAGTTAAAAGTAAAGTACAAGTGTGAAAGACTAGAAGGGTCGGACATAAATTTACAAATATAAAAATACAGCACGTAAGAAGCATAGTTTTAAAAGAATTTCACCAGTTGGGAGTAAATTATCACGAAATGCAGAGAATACAAAAGCGGTATAAAACCGGTACATACTAAAAAGTCAAGTCATTGCGAAAGCGTGCAATATCAAAAGCCTGGCACGTAAGATACACAGTAAAGTTATACACAAGATTATAGATATATATAAAACAATCAGTTCGTGGATTCACAAGCGTTACATATAATATTTTAACCAAAATATTACGGCCTGATAGCCAGGAGTAAGAGAAAAAAAGAGTAGGAGAGAAAGAGTAGTAAGAGTAGTAGAGCAAGAAGCAATTTAGAGGTCACACAATGTATGAAACACTTACCCAATATTGGGTTTTTTCACTAGGTAAACAGGTAAATAAAGACAAAGGTTTGTCCAATATTATTCGCAAAATGATTTAGAAAACGTTATCCGAGGCAGCATGAAATGACGAGGCTAAAAGAATTACTCATCACCACAGGCACAGAATAAATAATAGTACAAGCCACAGGTTCATCGTCATCATCATCATCATCATCATGTCAGCCTTTAGAAGTCCACTGCTGAACATAGGCCTCCCCCAAAACCACAAGTTAAATAGTCGCTTTTATTGGTGTCATCTGTGATGGTTGCGTTCAGAGTTTTAGCGTAGCAACTACCCATTCTGTTTCAATCAGAACTTGTATTACAGTCATTCAATGCGGTGCGTTGGAGTCGATATTGCGATGAAAATTTGTTTGCAACTAGTCATATTGGCTTAGTAAAATTTCTGTTCACGATTGTAGATTACATAACGTAGATGTAGAAGTAGAATGGTCATACTAATTCAAAGACAAGAAATACTTAAAATCTTGAGAACACGTAGACATTTTAAGGTTACGTATTTCTTTGTTTATTATCTACTGATTATTTTATTGTGAAAGTGGACTTATTTTGTTGATACTACGTGAAAACTCAACTAATAAAAACAAACGTGAGATGAAGTGAGACGTTACATAAATGCTATTGAGTTGTTAATTTTCTAGAGCCGAGAATATTGCAGAATGTTGTATGCTCTCGAATGCCTTCGTGTCTTAAAAAGAATATGTAAATAGTTCACATGCAATATAAAAATAATGATAAAAATAAGAAAAAGTATAAGGTAAAAATGCTAAAAGCTCGTAAAAGCATTTTTTATATTATATTTTATGTATATTTTAGGGCCGTTTTTTTAAATGAAAATGATAGACCAAAAAAGTTTCATGAAATCTCATTAAGTTGCTTTTTAAAAATCACATTTGATGTCAGTTTTTTTGGTTCAATTGATTATAATTATGTATATCATCTCTGGTTTCTTTTAAATAGTAGTTACAAGTGATTTTATTAAAAACTTTTTATCTGTAATAATTTCTATGTATTTTTTCTAATTAACATCAAAATTGCATTAGCAATGGAAGTGAAACTTTTAACATAACTTAAGCCAAATTACTTATTGTACCTTATTTTATCTTGTTTGCAACTCTAGTAATGATTGTTTATTGATTCAGATATTGTAGTAAGTTTAATAAATCTGCTAGAAAGGCCTATTTTCCTAAATAATTACTATGAAGATTGAAACGCTTTAAAAGTATTTTTTAAGCCTGGTGTGTCCATACTAACCTCCGCCTCGGGTACCGTGATTCCGGATAGCAATCTATCAGGGCGCGTTTGCGCATGCTCCTCTCAAGAACATTTTATTGCTATTCACGTGCCTCATCAAATCCATACACATACATACGCGAATGTATCAGCAGTAATGATCACGTCAAGATTGCCAATGAAACAAGACAAGTTCAAAACAAAAACCCAACTACGTCCGGGTTGAAAACCGATTTTACGTGAAATAAGTTTTTAGTTTGAGCACATAACCTTTAATTTGTTTCGCCGTAGACGATTAAAAAGATAATTGCTTAGGACACTCTATACATGAAAACGTAGGAAGAGAATACCAGTACATATTCGCGTCTACGCATGAAAACGAATCGATTGATACCTCGCTTGTCGGATCAATAGGGGCGACGCCGCTATGGTGGAATATCCACATAACCACATAGGTACATACATACATACATACATACATACATACATACATACATACATACATACATACATACATACATACATACATACATACATACATATATACATACATACATATAGACTGATAAACTTATTACCCATGCCTTGCTTTGCCGTAGTCGGGTAAAAATTTCTATCTGGTCAATTTTGGAATACAACTTTGCTATTGACTAGAAAAAAAACATAAGAAATAGGTTAATAAAAATAGTGTAAAAAAAGTTTTTGTGCAGCAGCCATGTCATGATGAAACTTAGAAACGAGCTATTACAATTAAATGCGTATACAACATTTCATGTCTGTTCTGTTAACCGTTGAGGATTTCCCTAGTCAAAACCCAATCCTGAGAGCAGAAAAATCGAGCAGCTATCATGGCAAAATATAAAACCAGCTATCATAATAAAATACGTACACAACATTTCGTGTCTGTGCTGTTGACTGTTGAAGAGTTCCTGCAGTTAATCCTGGATGTCGATTCAGTTCTTGCTTACCATAAAAATGCAATGTGATCGGAACTGAACCAACATGTAAAAATTCAACTCCGTAGGATTAGAGGAAGTGGTTCTAATTCAGCTTGCAAGATTTGACCTAAACATACATTGAAAGATAAATAAAAGCTTTTAATTAAAAACACGAGTGGGTTCCATATAAGCCACAGTTGGCAGGGACCTGACAAGCTCTGAGTCCAGAGGCTGGTACTACCTCAATCGATAACAGTTCATACCATCGTATTCAGAATCCATACTATCCATCCATCCATACAAATATTATAATAAAAATAACTCTGTGTCTGTCTGTTTGGTACCTTTTCACGACTAAACTGCTAAACCAATTTTAATGAAATTTAGTATGCAGATTTTTTGAACCCTGGGAAAGTACACAGGATACTTTTTATTACGATAAACTTTAGTCTGCTTACAAGAAGTTGCGGCAAAAAGCTTGCACAACCATAAGAAAAGAACCAACAAAGGCTATGCGTCCTAAGATATTGTTCACGTACTAAAATTGTGCCTTATCAAAATGTGGGTCAAAACATAAAAGTCAGTTCACACGAAAATGCATACTCCATCCATTTCCATCGTTTATCAATTCAACTTAATACCATTCAATTCAAAACTTTACTTTCAACGATAACGTTCGTAGTGTCCAGCATTTCTTGACCTTCCCTTTTTGACTAACGATGCTAATTTAAGTTCTGATTACAATGGTTAAAGGGCTATCTTAGATTTTGAAAAATTGGCCAGATGTCAAGAATAATAGATGAGTCAATTTGTTGAGAGATTACGACAAATAAAGTACAGTCCTTTGTTTTATTTATTATTTATAGTGAGGTGATATAATGTGTGTGTAAGTTTATACAGATAAGAAATACCTTACGTTTATATTAATAATCAATGAAAACTTCGTGAGGAAACCAGCGTGGTAAACAACAGCCCTAAGTCCAATTGTCAAATAACCAAAAATGTAAACAGGATGCCAATGTCAGAATAAGCTCTATATTATTTGAGAAAAATACCTGTTTTGCAGAGGGAATGGCTTTCCATGACCTAATCTTTTTAAACCCTGACACAAAAATAAGGTTATATAAGTTTGGACAAACATTTCAAAGTGAGAGAACCTAGACAAGTGGGACCACATAAAAGGGCTTTGTTTGATTTTTTTTTATTTTTTTTAGGGCATCTTCGTTTTTTATTTAAAGCCAAAATGTAACAAGACACCAGTTCTAAAACTAAAACCCGATTTAGTCGGGTAAAAAATAGCCTATGACACTCTTTTGATTAAGAAGAATCGACAGATACCTTGCTTGTTAAAATTGGACCAAGTTTTTAGTTTGAACACATAACCCTTACTTTGCTCTGCTGAAAAAATAGGTTATGAGACCATTGAACCTATTAAACAAAGAGTGTGACTATATATACCTGACGACATATAATCGATTGATACCTCGCTTGTCAAAATCGGACCAGTAGGGGCGATCATACATACATATACTATTAAACTTATTACCCTTCCCTTGCTTCGTCGAAGTCGGGTAAAAATGGTAAGCCGTCACGAGGACTCAATCAGGGTACAATCATATTCAATCAGCTAAACTATGCCCTAACTAGGCCCTAGGGCATTACCTTGGCACAACTACGGCAAGTGCTCAACGAAGACAATGATCTCATGACAAATCAGCTATTCAAATAAATGTCATCCACCTCAAGTTGATGTTTGGATTCTGTAAAGTGAATCACGATCTCACTAGATCCTAGTTTAGACAGTGGTTAATTAAATTGTCTACTAATATCAACAGGATGTATATTTTGACGAATATTTAAATGAAGTGCGGTTACTCGGGTTATCGGTTGCTATCATAGAGCTTTCCATTTCCGGGTTGGTCCCGCATGACTGCAATTCTGAATTTAAACAAGTGTGTGAGTTTTCAAAGAAACTAGTTCATTTGCAAACTGGAAATCTGTTTCAGTTAATCACTTATTTAGATAAACTATTTAACCATCTTAAACTACTAAAATTACATCAATATAGTTTTGTAATAGACCTTTTTCGCCCGATCAGTCACTCGCGTTCGTAGTAAATATTTTCTATAGATTTTAAATCATTATCTATGTGTAATTTTAATAATGTATGATAGTCAATATACGATAGCGATTACCTTTCCAATTCGTAAATTTACTAGTGTTTCTATGAACAAATAGAATTTAACATGGCGTTGACGCTGTATGTGCAATGCGGCTGATAAAAAGTTATATTGCGAATCTCACAGTGTAATAGTGTCTACGGCCTGATTGATCATCATCATCATTATCATCATGTCAGCCTTAAGACGTCCACTGCTGAACATAGGCCTCCCCCAAAAAGCGCCATGACGAGCGATCTTGTGCCACCTCCATCCACCGACACCCTGCGATGGCTACTCGTACAATTTCGTCGGTCCATCGTGTGGGGTCTCCCTACACTTCGCTTACTTGTTCGTAGTCGCCATTCGAGAACCTTTATCCCCCAGCGATTTTCGGCTCTGCGAACTATATGGATTGCCCATTGCCTCTTAAACTTGTAAACTCTGACAGTTATGTCGGTAACCACCAAGGTTACCGACATAACTGTCAGAGTTTGCAAGTCTTCTACGGATTTCTTCATTTCAGATTCTATCACGTAGTGAAACAACGAGCATAGCTCTTTCCATTGCACGCTGGGCGACTTTAAGCTTTTGTATGAGACCAATAGTAAGCGACCACGTCTCAGTGCCGTATGGCACCACTGGCAATATGCACTTATTATAAACTTTCATCTTGAGGCTTTGCGATATCTGTGACAAGAAGAAGATATGGCGTAATTTCGCGAACGATGCCCATCCGAGGTGGATTCGTCAGTTGACCTCTTTGTCGAATTTGGATATACCCAGTTGGATCGTCTGACCTAAGTAGACAAAGTGATCAACAGCTTCGATAATATCGTTCCTAACATAAACCGGCATGGATGCGACATGGGCATTTAACAAAATGTTTGTCTTACCCATGTTCATTTTAAGACACACCTGTTGGGAAATAATATTAAGGTCCCTGAGCATTGTGACAGATCTCTTGCAAACACTGTGGAGCCCTTGTTCCGCTCTATTGCGTTCTTAATACATTTAGTATTATAAGAAAGCAAATCGTGTCGCATCGATTTGGAGATATGTTTATTAAGCGCGTCACAGACGGCTAAGATACGATAATATTTTATCTTAAGATAAAATATCGCTCGCTATACAATTGATATGAACCATCACAAACGGCGAAGATAATTTATATTTGCATCTTACAGTATCTTAAGATATCGAGCGATATGGAATTTATTAAAAGATGTCATCTTAAGATACGAAATATATCGTAAAAGATACAAAATATATTTTAATATACTATCTTAAGATACAAAATATATCGTAATATGCTCTACAGGTTGCTTTGTTTTGTATTCGTGACGGGTTTTTTTAACCCCTGAACAAAGAGACGGGTGTTATAAGTTTAGGGTGTGTATGTGTGTGTGTGTGTGTGTGTTTGTGTGTGTATGTGTGTGTGTGTGTGTGTGTGTGTGTGTGTGTGTGTGTGTGTGTGTGTGGCATCGTATTTTTTTGCGGTTTTTTTTTTAAAGCTGATATGATCGAGATGGTTGTAAATAGATATATGGAGAGAGGGATGGGGGAGGTGAGAAAGAAAAGGGGGTGAAAATCATAGCTTCCAAACAAATGGACCACAATACACAATAATGACTACAACAATGAGCTGTGGTTTTTTTTATGTTTGAAAGCGGGGGTAAACAAGATGATTCGTAGCTATAATTTGAGGTTGGATAGGGGAGGAGGGGGGGGGGGGGGGGGGGAGTGATGCGAATCGTAGCTTCCGAACGAATCGACCGATTTAGCTGCGGTTTTTTATGTTTGAAAGCTGAGGTAAACGAGATGGTTCTTAGCATACAGCTAGTCGTTTTATGTACAGATGTTCTCGCGCATGTTCGTATTTTGTTTCACTAAATCTTCCTTAATCAAATTATGAATTTCGAGAAAAAATTCCTTCGAATAATATTTTTTTATTTTGTAGAAACGGCTGCGTTAAGATTAAATTCACCGCGGCTTTTTCTAAATTTAGTGTGATTTTCTATCCAAATTGATCACCTTTTACAGTGCGCTAATGCAATTTGCATATCAAATTCAAAATCAGAATCGTCGTCTGTTGAGCTATCTAATAAATCTAATAGTGAAACCGTACTACTCATATTTAATCATTCTGTATATAGAAAGAGTGAAGAAATACGTGTGTGACCTAGGACGGCCTGCGAGTGAATGAATAATTTCAATATGTTATCGTAACTTAACCGTGTGTGATACCCTAAGATGCTATAATATTGTATATGCAGATATCGTAACGTCAAATATTATAGTATCTTAATCGTCTGTGACGCCCTTAAAGCAACTCAACATATCCACTGAAGACTGCAGCCTCATCTCGCCTCGTTCTGCCATAAGTTTGAGTGTATGCTCAGAGGGTTTCTGTGTCCTATTTTTGCGGTGAGCCTTAAAAAACTCCGACCCATGCGCGTGAACAATTTCCACTAGCCCGTTGTTTAGTTCGTCCACTGTATCGCATTCGGTAAGGATTTGGAAGCGATTTTGGAGTTCCAAATGAAAGCTCTCGGGGTTTTGGATTTGGGCAGGACTTGGGCGAAGAGTAGATCTCATCAAACGAGACCTCTCTATCTTAACGTTGATATTTAATGAGCCTCTTACCATGCGGTGATCACTGCTGGTGTGTACCCTGTTGATCACAGATATATAATTGAATATATGCCAGTTAGTCATCAAAATTAAATCTATCCCGTGCTTATGACCGACGGGGTGTAGTCACGTCCATTTCTTGGACGGGCGCTTCTTGAAATAAGAGTTCATCATACAGAGTCCCTCCTTTTCCATGAAATCGGCCAAATTGAAGTCCCCCATCACCACTATGAAGTGTGTTTTGTGGGCATGTAATGGATTAGAAATGTCTTCGTACATAGCTTCCACTTCATCGTCCGGGCGTTTCGTTTTTTTGGTGCGAACAACTGCATGACCTTCAACGAATACCGATCGGTAATTCAGAGTATAACAACAAGGGACTTGTGGACGAGAAACCCGATACCGTGTTAGGACAGCTGGTCACCCTCCCGGTAATAGAGTTTCAGAGAGTAGAGCCGGAATTCAAGGTCATCGTATCCTCTCTTTGGACTTCTGATAACCCTATAATATCCCAGCGCAACTTACTTACTACTTTTTCCAGCTCTACCAACTTCTCATCGGTCCTCAAGGTGCCAGGAATAACGGAGCCGCCGGATACTGGGAGCCGTTTGGCAGGCGGATTGGTGACCGCAATGTTACAAATATGTACTCGGAGGATGCTGCTGCCCACCTTCCGGTGTGTATTCCCCTAGTCGCCTCTTACGACATCCACGATAGGATTGGGAGGGTTATTATTCTAAGCCGAGACCACCACGGCCTGATTGATAGGATATGATTTTTATTATAGGTCGCGTTTATAATAAAAAAAAACATAATTTAATCCAGTTATTAACTGGATCTGTAACTTTGTAAGCAAATCAACAACAAAAAACAAAAAAAAACTTCTTTTTTTTTGGTCTCACAACCGTTCACAATTTTGCCCTGAATGCGTGCTTGTCTGTAGTTTAAAGTAGTGCTAGCCTCTGGCGTCACTTTGTCCGGCCGCCCGAGGGCCCCATGGACAGTAACTATAATCAAAACAGCCGGGACCACTGTTTCACGTGCCCTCCGAAGCAGAGAGCGATTAAAATCCGCATATCCGCATATTACATCTTAGAAAGTCATCGGTGCGGATACGAGGACTGAACTGGTGTCGTTGGATTCTGCGCACTAGCATACTCCTCGGCTACTTTAAGACTTGCCCAGAATAAAACTACAAAGATTTTCACTAGTACCAGTGAACTGGATGTGTCATCGAGCAAACTGCGCTCTCGTCTGCATCACATGCCCACACGAATGGAAGGATTCCACTGCAGCTAGCTCTGGAATTTGAGCGAATGAACAGAATGAATGAGTCATTGGATTTGTGCGTGAGAATATTCGAAACTGAAGTAATATCTCGGCACTGCACTTGCTATACAAGAAAATATGTACCTTATAGTTAACATTAGAAATGTGATATTTATTTACCATGTATATCTTTTGTTTTGAATTTTCGAAATAAAAGCACTGTGAAAAGAGAATATACCACTACAAGAAAAAATATTGTTCACGGATTAACTGAAGTAAATTGTCGCAGTTTTGAATTTCAGTGGTAATAAAAAGAGCCGAGAATAACTTGCAAGCGGATACTGTGAGTTTTGTTTATCGAGATACCTAATAATCGAGTTGGAAATTATAATGTCTACAGAGGTAGCATTGACGCAAGAGGATGGACCTTTTTGTCTGCTCATAGAAAAATAACACCCACCCGCATTTACTTTCTGTTCATCCGTGATCATGGCGCTTGCAACAACACTGCTGAAATATCGGAAACTCAAAACAAATATACCTACATGATAAATATCCCATTTCTAATGCTGTGTTTAGTGTAAACGACCATGTCTGTTCAAAAACTTAAACTATTCACTATTATTCCCTAAGTTGAAAGAAACTGAAACTATTACAAAATAATTATTGCAATCGGAGGTGTAGGATAAATACGTGGACAAACATACATACACACACCACCAAACATACATACATACACCACCAAACATACATTTGCAAAATTTGGTATATATATGTTTAGATTAACATATATTAATATTACGCACTTTTGTCAATATTACATACATACATGAAATTTGGTACATATTATGTTAAGATACCCACATAGATTAACATGTATGAAAATTACGCGTTTTCAACTATATTACATTCAAGTATACATCAACTTGAAATCCTATTTTTTTTTAAGTCGTTATTAAAATGGTCAACCGATGCCACATTAACAATTGCTATTATTGAATCTATGGTTAACAATAACATAGTCCAACATCTCCACTTCATTCATAGACTCCACAATAGATCGTACCTTGAAACTTAGAACAAAATAAACGAATTCGTGATCATTATAATACAGAATGAGTCACTCCGTGGGCTAGATCCCACGATAATTCAGTTCCCACCTGTAATGGTTAATATGTAATGATACAGCTAGGTGATATAATAGGTAGGTGTTTGATATCATCAGTGATTGATTCACGCAAGCTCAATGTGATTTGTGTGACCTACATTATGAAGTAATCCGGTACTTACTTACAAATGCCTCCCCTAAAATCAAAAGGGGGGTGCCGTGCCCCAATTTTACTACCTGGTTAAGAAGTTTCTTTGTGTATCATTCACAGAGGTTTTTTTTTCTTAGTGTAAAAAGCGCTTATACTTAAGGAAAATTGCCAGAGAGAGCAGCACTTATTATTTTTTATCTCGCTTTTGTTAGTTTCACCAGTATTCGTACAAAAAATATTGTAAGTAATTTTCACCCACTTCAATAACTTAATCAAGGACCAATGACAATACAATAATTGAATTTGAGTAAACTTTTGGTAACCAAAGAAGTTCCCCCCCCCCCCCGCCACCCCGCCCCCGTCATGGATTACTTTCACAGTCCCTTTACTAACTCGAGTTTTTCATACAAATTTTATTAGATCTTTCCATTTAAAAACGAGCTTTCTTGAAGTACGCCACTTACCATCAAGTTCACAACCCGCTTCTGTCAATACATTCATCAGGCGAAGAAAAATCAGTATTTGTGATGAGATATTGTTATGACAGATTGTTATGGATTTCAGTTCATCTAAGTTCGAAACAAACAGGACAAGCGAACACTCCTGGAAATTATTACAAAACACGACAAAATGTTATTCGACTACGGCAAAGCAAGGGAAGGGTAATGAGTATAGCAGTGAGTTTTTATGTATGTTTTTATGTATGTTTGTATGTGGATCTTCGATTGCGAGGTATCAATCGATTCGTCTTTATTGCAAGAGAAGTTTATTTTATTTATTATTATAGGCTGTCATTACCCGACCGTAGTCGAGTTATGTTTTTGAACTTATGACTTGTTGAATAGTTTCTAAAGCACTATACTCATGAATTGGATACTTGCCAAATTTTCAACAAATCGATGGAAGTCCGTTCTCGAAGTATGCCTGCGTACAATGGAACTAAGTATTTTAGGCGTCGGACCTAAATAAGTTTTAGTTAGAGGACAGTACTAAATAGCATGGGAACCCTTTATTGAAACACCACATTATAGAAACAAACTATTTAAGTCTAACAAAAACACGTTAACATTGGCGGTCAATACATAGGTACTGTTCTCCAAGACAAAGATCGCCTATGATGGGAAATAATAGTCTGAAGTGGGGATCAGTCCCCACCACGTCTGCAAAATTTCGGACAAGTAGTGGGCAAAAGCTACAGCTTGCTCCCACAAAATGTCAAAAAACATAACAATGCCAGACGTATATCGGTTTATAACTCTGAAAGTAATTATACTAGCCAAAGCCAGTGGAACAGTGAAGATAGACTACTTTTTAACAGACGAACGGACTGGACAATATTTTAAGTTTTCCTTGCTAGACAACGGAACCTTAAAAATATACAATTACAATTTAGATAACTAGCTTAAAAGCTAAAAAACACGCCTGTCTGGCTAAAAATAACTTATAGCAATAAATTATATATTGTTGGAATGTGCTTATCAAGGCCTTCAATCATATTGTTCACAATTTCTATAATTTTTCACTTTTGTAAATGGAATCATATTGCAGCAACATTGAAAAAAAATTAGCCTTTGTTACTCGGGGGATGTAAAGATTCTAATAATACGTCTAAATAAGTTCAGCCATTTAAAAGTCATGGTGGTATAAAGAAACTCACATACATACAAACAAACATACATGCATCCGAAAAACATTACACTCCTTCTTTTGGGCAGTCGTGTAAAAACTCAAATAAGGCACAAACAATACACATTAATCCTAATCTTGATGTACAATTGATTAATTAACTACTTTTATCCCAATGCCATCGCAACCACTGCAACAAAACGTGCGAATAATGCACCAGCACCTCCCACAACTATTTTGCGCCTCTCATCAGTACTTGACCTTGAAACTCCTTAAACTTAGTTCACATTACGGAGGACCTGATCAATATCTCGTGATGACGAGCGCACTGCAGTGCCGAGCAAAAAACAACACTTTACAATTAAATTCAAAGATATTGGTAGCACTGCAATTATTTTGGGCAGGCGTGGATTAGACTTCTTTTTCAACCGACTTCAAGAGGAGGTTCTCAATTCGACCCGTTTGTTATTTTGTATGGATGTTACGCGATATCGCCGGCAATTGTGGATCGGTTCCAACATATTTTTTTTATGGATAGGTTGTGCCTCAGGGGTAGTCCCATTTAAATTTCATGAAAATATTTCACCTCTAAAAGTGGAAAATTAGGGGATGACTTAATTTTATTGACTTTCACCCACTTTATGACGCAATATCTCCGTCATCTATGGGTCGATTACAAAGTTTTTTTTATTCATTAGGATATGCTTTATGTATGGTTTCATAATGTATAATTTGGTGAAGATCTGATGAAGACCTTCGGAGATACAAAGGAACTCCTCAATGGATAACAGCAAGTCACTTGCGATTGCTGTAATTGCAAGCTCATGTATTTTCACGCCACTCAAAATAGGAAAATAAAATAAACTTTAAAAAATATGAAAAACCTACTTCAAAATGAATAAAGTAATCTTATGTGAGAAACAGTTAAGTAAGTCGGTGCCCAATTTTGTTCAATCTAACCAAATCAACGGCACATACTTTCTTAAGTGTTTCACATAAGATTATTTCATTCATTTCGAAGTCGGTTTTTACTTATTTTCTAAAGTTTATTTTATTATTGATGAAGAGGTGTACGTTTGAAGTTTGACGACATCATCCTATAAGTAAGTTGTCAAAAGAGGAGAATCTGCTCCAACTAAGTGTCTTTTTTTCATCATTTGCTCTGACTAATAGAGTTGAAGAAGTCTAGTGCCTATCAAAACATTAATTCATAGCTAGATCCTTCTTGCCTGTTTTTTTAAGGCTGGGTTGCAGTGATTTTTTAGTCCTCAAGTAGCGCGGGACAGATGATACATCTCGGGAGTAAAACTTAAGGTATTTATTTATTTGTAGGAAAACTAAAGCTTTGAACAAAAAAGTGTCTTACTATTTTCTCAATTATAATAAGCTTTTTCTCTTGGAATATCTTTGAAATCATTTACTGACTGGATCCTTTCCAATCAATGTTCTAAGCATAAAATACCTTTGTTTTTTTTCTATCGAGTGAGTTGATACTAATCATGTTTCCTTGTTCACAAAGTACAAGGTAATATGTAAAATTTTGATGTGATACCAATTTCATAATTCTGGGTTATTTATAAAAGAAGATACAGACGTTCAAAAATGTTCGAAAATTGCTAAAAATGCTGGAACTGGTCCAAGACAGGTTAGATTGTGCATCTTTACGGGTAGCAACGACAGAAAGAAATGTCTATACCACACGGGTAGGTATACAAATGGACCGATATTAATTTCTTTGCTCGAAACAAATCTGAATCACACAAGTTTAGTCTGTGCCGCCTACATCTGATTCGCGCTCATTACTTAACTAATCAGTGCGCGACCTTCGTACGCCTTAGAGGGGTCTTTTGTGTTATACTCGTACATTGGAAAGTTATTACTCCTAGGGTTGGCAGTAGTACTTGATTGATTGATTGATTGATTGATGTCCTCCTTGACGTATCCGTCAACGGCGAACCCTGTTAGCTCCGGAGTTGAGAGAGTAAATAAATGGCTTGTAAAGACAAATTACAAATATTTTTGAAAGAAGGAAGAACCTAGGAAGAAACAAAAACAAATGAATGAAGAAAGAAAAAAACATGTATATAGCAAAATTTTAGGTAGGTGCTTATTAAATTAAAAACGTAGGCATTAAACGTACATGTGCCTGTAAGTGTGTCGAAAGCGGCTTATTAATTTCAATTTAATATTGAGGAATTATCTATCCATTATTAAAATACATATATTGAATGAAATCCTTTACAGTTACATTTTTAAACTTAGAAGACCCAAATTCATTTATCTATTTAATACACGAACCCATAAAAAATACTTATTTTGGCTACTCCGACAACCCTAACGCAGGTCTGTCCACAAGGAACACTGCGGATGGGTTCTTCCCACGCAAGCTTAGCTTGAAGATGTTTGAGAATATTTTAAGTGCTCTTCATAATATTGTAGGATTAGTAGTTATAGTTAGGTATAAAAAACTAGTGATGTCCACTTCACGTAATTTCGGTAACAAATAAAAAAGCTTTTTTTTCTCATGTTATATATATTACAATTATTTTAACTATTTTGTATATTGGATAATTATGTGAAAAACTGTTGCTTATTTAATTTTATTTTGTCGACTTCAGACAGAACTTTTTATTTATGTGACCTCACTGGATATCTATCCTTTCTAATAAAAAAAATATCACCAAAATTGCTGGAGATATGAGTGAAAACACAAGAACTGACTAAGTAATGGATATAACCTCCTCACTGAAGTCGATTAAAGTCAGGTAACTAAAAACTTTTATACCAAAAAGTAAACTGAATTTAAATTCCCATCGGGCCCATTGATGGGGACGTTAATGGGGCAGTTGAGAATACATCACTATAAGCACCGAAAACAATGAACCGAAAACCGTGTACTGTGTCCAAACATTACCGTGAAATCGTCTTCAATTAGGTAAAATAAAACACTTGACGTTTTCATACTGACTGGCACCAACGCGCTTCATTGATTAAACTAACTTTTAATAATTGTACTTTACATTCAAATTAACAACGTCAAGTGATGTTTATTAAAAACTGTTCATCTACAATAGCAATAATTAATTTGAAATCAGAATGCAACGCTCGATAACATTTCTTACGATTTAGGACCTTGTCATAGTACCATTTCTTAACTTACATAACTGACTAACATTATTTATTCCAGCATAAAGATTCCTTGGTATGTTGGGGTTTCAAATTCATTGAGATATTTCATAATATAGAAAACTTACCTAAATTCAGTTCAGAAATTCCGAAAATATGTGAAACAGTGCAACGAAAAACTAGAACTTTTTTTTGAACTCAGTTCTAAAGTAACTCGATTGCAGTGACACGGTACCAAAGCAATTCTTAATACTTGGATGTATGAAGGTTGGACATTAAGTAATAGTTTAACTGGTACATCAGTTTGAATCTCTTGTAAACGAGTAAGTGGGTGGCATTATTGTGTACATTTGGATTCCTTTATATTTAATGGTTAGGTTTAATGAAAAGATGTGTCAATCGTTAAATTATTTATAGACTAGCAGTGCCCGCGGCTTTACCCACTTTTTTCTGGGATGTAGGTATCCTTTTTTACCCGAATGCGCGTAAGTTAATGTGTGCGCGTAAGGTAATGTGTTTATCAATCATGTAACTTATTCATTTTACCATGTAATTTATAGATTTTGATGATTCTTACGTCGTTCGATTAGTTTTAATCTTGCAAGTACTACGAAAGACATGACAGTAAGTAATCAAAATTCAATATGGCAACCAGACGCCATATTGTGAAAAAAGTCGACGAACTATGATGGGGACGGGGGGGGGGGGGGTGGGGGGGGGGGGTGGCGGGGGGGGGATCATTGAATAGGTATTTGAAAACATCACAAGAGAAATCTAAATCTCTTATAATTTTTCATTTCGAATGACCATTAAGGATCTATAACGATTCAAAATTGGTTAGCAACCATTCTTACTTAAAAAAATGCCTCATTTTAGATTTGTTTGCATTCGCGTTTTTTAGCACTTTCGATTATGTCTTGTTATCTTTATTCGAAGAAAGTAACTGAGCTTCAAGTAACAAAATGTCAGTAAAGTTAAGATATAAGAAATATGGCCTAGGATACTAAGATTAAGCTTCTGAACGAGAATATAACAATTAAAAAAATATTTACGTCCGTCTGCCTTTCTGTCTGTCTGTTCGCGCATCACGTAAAAACTACTGCACCGTTGCGATGCAATTTTCACTGTTGGATAGCTGAGGTTTTGACTTAAAAACTGGTGTTCTTATTAATATCTTAAACCGATTAATATCTTAAACGATGAGACCTATTGATAAAAAAACTATTTGATGGCTTAACGAAATTTGATATATTGTACTTTTCAGGTACTTTTGGTCCCAGGAATATCACATAGGATACCTTTTCCACTGCAAAATATCCACTCGGGCAAAGCCGCGGGCACAGCTAGTAAGTATATTGTAGTTATTTTGAAAGCGATTGTTGCTATTTTTAGACTCTTCTGGAAGTATTCCCATTAAAATTAATTGCTGGCCTATATTTTTATTTCAACTTTGTGCTTCGTTAAGTACCCAGACTTCCATACTAATATTATAAAAGTGAAAGTAGCGGTCTGTCTGTCTGTCTGTTTGTTATCTTTTCACGACTAAACCGGTCTTGATGAAATTTGGTCTGGAGATAGTTTGAACCCTGGGAATGAATAAAGATAAGGCTTTTGATTGGCACCTTAAAAATTTGGGAGGTTTTTTTCGTAGTTGACCAGTTTGAACCCCGACTCAGGGAAAACGACTTTTCATAAATGTAAAATGTAAATGTAATAAGGATGGACTGACGGATATGAAGAAACTATAAGGGTTCCTTGTTTGACTACGGAACCCTAAAAATTTAATGTTTATGCGAGGTCATAGAAGTGATCTAAAATTCCAAAGTAAACTTCACATGAATTGTAAAACTATATCCAATGGGCCCAGATCACATAAGGTATTACAGGACATATCACAGTCTCACAAAACTTGGCGTTACTGGCCTTACAGTCCACTATTACGAATCATCTACTTAATAACTTGGCCTTTATGCTTTTTAAAAACCACCCTTCGTTACTTGATACTAAATGTATGCTATGTCTATTATTCAGTCGCTTATCACTAAAAACTACTGAATGGGTTTCAGTGAAAATTATACACATTTAACGCCGTTTCCTAGCCAAATTTTAAGATAAACATGATTGCTCTATCGTGAACAAGTCACCAACAAAATCAATTTTAGTGTCAATGGTTACTACAATTATTTTCAACACACAAGGTTGAAGGCATTAGCTGGACGGCACTATGCAATAATATTAGTCTAGCACGATTCGCAATTAACGCATAAACCCATCCAAGAAAGCGAAGGCTTTATTTAGAAGTGTTCGCGAAAATTTACGTGTCCATAAACGGCTGTATGATTTTAGATGAAACTGTTATTTTGAGCGGGTTTGTGGAATAGTAGTAATCACTAGGTTTGCAAATTCCCGTAATACGATTTCCCGCTGTGTGATTTGTAAGATTTTATACGATATTGTTTGTGTAGATTTGTTTTTGTACAACGCGGGCTTTGACTGTTGTAGGACTATGTAAAAGGTATACTGTTAATTTAATAATATAAACCATGACAAACGAAGAAAAACGTTTCAATTTTTACGCTTGTCCATAACAGTAGCAGTGCCACCCAGAATTTTGGTTGTAAAATCTTGCGCGTCACTGCACTGCGTACTGTGAAATGTTTGGCTGGAAACGATGTCCTTCAAACAACAGAGTAATGTTAGCGCATTACTGCTTGGTAGTTGAATATCTGGCATAGGTTTAAAAATTCTATAAGAAAACTTTTGCATAAGGGGTTTACCTACCCTTACAGCGAACGAAGATCACGGATAGTTTAGTTGGAGAACAATGTCACCATCATCAACAGCTTTAAAAAAATATGCCTATACTTGTTCACAGCTGGACGTTGGTCTCATCTAATGCACGCCACTGAGCTCGGTCTTCAGCTCTCCGCATCCAGTTTCTGCCAGCCACTTTTCGCAGGTCGTCACTCCACATGGCCGCAGGGCATCCTCAACGTTTGCCTAAGCGTGGTCTCCACTCGAAAACTCTGAAATTTGGAGGACTATGCAACGGTACATATTATTCCCGTTGGTAACCGGAAATTTTGAAGTTAAAAAGAGTATTGACGACTTTCAAAAGGAGAAAGTTAAAAACCCATATTTTTTCTACAAAGGACCACCTAGATAAATAGGCATCCAAAGAATCCTGCATCCGAAAAAGCCATCCAGACTCAGTTCTATCGTCTCTTAACATTTTTGAAAACGTGACTTCAGTATTTGTTAAATGTAAATTAGCGATTTGTCCGTTTCTCTGAAGCTTCTTCTCAGAGGCTGGTGATGGTTAATTTTTAGTATATCAGAGAGAAATACGTAACGGAAGTTGAACCTTATTGCAAAGAGTGTAGGTAGAAATTGCTGAAATGGGTACGCAGTTGGAAAGCTTTGATGCTATTGGGAATTGTATAGAGCTGTTATTGTGGTATCCGTAGTGTTGATATTATTTTGTTGATAAATTAACTATTATTACTAAGCCAACTCTAATATGAAGTGAGGCAGAGAGGACAGAAGGCTACGTACTAGGTGGAAAAATATTAAATTTCGTTTAATATAAGAAATTGATCATGTAAAATTGCAGTCCAAACACAACGCATATGCAGTTTTTTTGTGTGTGTGTGTAATTAACCCTTCAAGAACGCTCATTTGATATTGCATATTAACGTAATGTTCACGGAGCCCAAAGGATTAAACATGTAAGTACCTAATATAAAATAGCGCGCCACTTTGCTGGAGACTTTTAAAACAATATAAAATGAGAAACTATATTCCAGTAAAAATGATAGTAAAGCGTTATAAAAACAATAAAATGATTGGTAGCTTAATTTTTCAACATCTGTGGTTCCCAAACTACAATCCAGGAGTCTTCCAGGTTGAGGTCAAACATAAAAGTTATGTATCTTTTAGGCAAGCATATTATCCCAACTAATATTATCTATTTTGCAAACAAATGCATAATAAACATAAAAATGTGCAACAAAATAAAAAATGCAAGAGCTTCTGAAATTTATATACATCAGCCCACCCCTAAAAAATATCGACGAAATAAGTAGGACGCGTGCACATTTAAAAAAAAGCAAAGTAGTTTTATCAACTCTATATTATATTCATGAAGACATGTGGTACAAAAACCACGTAGAGGTAGACAATACGCACGCAGCTCAATATTGTTCATTCAATGTTCATTCAAAATGCAATGGAATATTTAGCGCTGAATCTTCCAGGTGGGAGTTGCAAATAGAACGAACATTTTATTTTAGTCTGAAAACTTTGTTGAAAACAGATTTGTGTGAGAATTTAAGTTTAATATTCAGGAATCCCTACAAGATAAATTTTTTGTTCAATTTAATAACTTAGTTATTCCAGACTAGCTGTGCCCGCGGCATTGCCCTCGTGGTCAAAATTTATGGGTTTTATTTTTTTGTGCGGTACCCTAATTATTTTTCGAAAATAATAGTAGTCTATGTTACTCTATATAACATCAGCTATCTTCCCGTGAAAGTCCCGTAGAAATCGGTCTAGCCGTTTCGGAGATTAGCGGGTACAAATGACAGACAGATAGACAGACAAAAAAATATGCTTTTTTGTTATGAGTACCGTATATACTTTCATTTGCATTGCGTAAAAAGCTGTTATTTTGATATTACAAACAGACACTTCAATTGTATTTATTTGTATATGTATGTGGTATGTTTATGTATGTATTTGTATAGAGTATAAATTTGGAAGAGCTAGAAGTAGAAGGTCCATCGGAATTTATGAAATTAAAACCTATATCGTACGATATAAAAGTTGGAAGATTTATTATAGGTAAAATCATTCCATACCTTATTCCAAAATTCTTGGGCCATTAACAGTTATATTTTGTGCAAATATTTGAATATTTGTGTTCATACATAATTTACTAAATGGTTTACAGTTAGACAATTTTTGCGATTGGATGTTGAATGTTTTCGACTTTTATCTAAGTTTCTGTCAGTGTCATTATAATCAAATATCGAACGTTCAAATATCGTTCGAGTTCCGCAATTTCTTCGCTCGTGACCCGTCAATTGGACTCAAAAACTTGTAAATAAATAATACATTTATAAACGGTTTTAGTCAAAAACGAGCGTGGAGGTCGGACCATTCAATTAATTTTAATAATAGCTTCTTTCACCACGGTATCCGTAACTGGCCACTCAAAAACAGTTAAGAAAGCAAATACTTTATTTTTTTAAACATAATATGGCAACATTTAAAGTTTCCTGAGGTTTTATTTAGATGAGCTTGCATTTCATAAGAATTTAGATTTTATTAAATATCCTCTGGTTTTAACCGATTTCCACAAGAGCTTCTCAATTCTATTGTATGTTTTTGTGTGTGTGTGTGTGTGTGTGTGTGTGTGTGTGTGTGTGTGTGTGTGTGTGTGTGTGTGTGTGTGTGTGTGTGTGTATTAAAGCAAAAAAATAGACAACAACGTAATAGAATATGTACTCGTAAATGAATATGCATACCTTGGACAAGTCATTACAACAAAGAACATGTCAAGCAAAGAACTAAAAACGAGAATAGGAAATGTCTGGAAAAAATTTTGGTCATTCAAAGAAATAATGCAAGACAAAACAATGAGTTTTTATGTTTTTTATAGCATTTAACGCCTGCTTAGCGTAAATATATATAATTATTTTGTAATGGAAAAATTTGCGATATTATTTAATTTATTTTTAGTTAGCGTTACCGTCCCCATGAGACGGGTTCAAAGAAGCTAGTGGAAAAATTTGGATGACGATGCATAAGTCTCAGTGGCTGAATTGGTAAAGGCATGTGCCGCGCTGAGGCACAGTATGCGAGTTCGAATCTCGTCCGTGACCCAAATTTTTCCATTACAAAATTATTATATGCAAAACAATGAGTGTTGCTGTCAAAGGAAAACTTTCAATACTTGTATCCTCTCAATTCTGACATATGGAAGCCAAACATGGGCACTCACAAAGACCCACCAAACCAAACTGCAAACATGCCAACGCAGTATGGAGAGGAGCATGATGGGCAAGAGGAAAATAGAAAAGACAAGACACAGCTCTATCAGAAAGGCAACTAAACTGCAGTATGTGGTATTAAAAACTAAACACCTAAAATGGCGATGGGCTGGTCACACAATCAGAGGAGAAGAGAAATGGAGCAAGGTGGTAACCACATGGTACCCTAGAGAGGGAAAGAGAAGAAAGGGACGACAGTTGAAGAGATGGGATGATGAGATAGTTGCAACAGCTGGTAAAACTTGAGCTAGACTTGCACAACGGAGAGAACATTGAAAAAGGCTGGAGGAGGCCTCTGCCAAAGAGCACACAGAGTCTAGTACCGATACGAGAAATTAAACTTACATGTAGATAAAAACCGAAGCAAGGCTCTGATAGAGGCTATAAATAAAATAATATGTTCAATTGTTCATTCATATTTATTTCTAGGGTATCAGAACAGATTTTCATGATTAATTTTTACCCGACTACAGCAAAGCTAGTGAAGGGTAATGAGTTTAACAGTCTATGTATGTATCTATATATGTGGTTATGTAGATGTTCCAGCATAGCGTCGCCCCTATTGATTGTTCACATAGGCTATTTTGTTTACCCATCTACGGGAAGGCAAAGGAAGAGTTATGTGTTCAAACTAAAACTTTGGTCCGATTTTGACAAGCGAGGTATCAATCGATTCGTCTTCAATGCAAGAGTGTCATAAGTTATTTATACCCGACCATAGTTGGGTTTTAGTTTTTGAACTTATATCTTGTTATATGAAAGGCTAAAACTTCAGTGTAATATATAATAAAAATAATCAAAAGTGTGGAAATCCATTTGAAACAGATCTTTAGTTTTTTATAATTATTTGTCTTCTAATTTTGTGACAGTAGATAAATTAGTAAACTGTGCAGCTAGTCATTACATTCGTTTCTAATACTAGATCACTAAAATAATTAATAAGTAAACTATTATGCGTTGATGACATAGGTACCGCACCTCTCGCGGCCTTGGGCCGGGATGGTGGAAGGTGGTTTTGGGCATGAAAAACTGTAATCCCGCCTTTCCTGAGGCACCCACATAAGCTCCCTCGCCTCCCTTCCACGCCCCCGCCGTGCACACATAATACCCCTTCCCCGCGAGTACCCTTAGTTCCATCCTGATGTTTAACACTTTGAAAAAGAGAAGGTGAGTAAACTGAAATTTAGTCGTAAATCAACATTGTGTCTAGTTTATAGCAACATAATGTGTTTGATAGGACTAACATTTAGTCTAATTGGTAACAAGAGAATCGACACCAATACACCCTTTTGATTTCGCAGAGACTTGTCAAATGCTTGGTTGGTGAAATGCTATACAATTCAAACGATTAATTTTTTAATGATTCGTTCCTTAACAGGGTACAAGCCTCTTAAATTCAAATTTGATATATCCGCTAATCAATTAAATTACATAAATTGATAGAAAAAGCTATGTTATTTTAATGTTACTAAAAAAATCAATTATGTCAAAATAAATTGTCAGTTTAGCACACAAGGAACGGATGTTGTGTTATTTACTGGAGCGTAATTCAAAAATCAGTTTGTTAAAAATGATAAAGGTACTTTTACAAAATAATACAGCAATCGAAACGCGCCCGCGAGGAAAGCTTCTTTGCCACAAAAAAGAAGGAATTGAAAAAAGTTTGCGTTCGAAATGTCAATAATTATCTCGTTTACGAATGCAGAGCTACAAGTTTACAAAAAACTTTTTAACGTCTCTTATTTTAATAGCCATAAAGTTTTGTTTCGGAAAGTTTTTAAAATATTTGTGTTTGGGAAGCTTTTCAAAATTGTATGTGAACAAGCGCCATTTATGTATGTGTAACGGTTTGAATAATTTCAATGATTGCCTAATTGTTTGTACTTGTGTGTATGACTGCAATTTAACAATTGCATGTTGCGAGTCTTCGAACGTGCGGTTATGCTCACCTACATTGTCAGCGATTGGTCTCTTCCTTATTACATTTTTACGTAAATTTATGTTATGTCCGATTCTACCAACGTAATCCTTGAACCTTAATTTAACTACAGTTAACTTGGTACAGTCTATTTTAAAAGCTTTTATTTTACTTGAAATTTGGCGCACACGTTTGGTTCTCGTGAAAATAAGGCTACAGTATAATAAAACAACAATAAAAAAAAAGTTTAGTTTTGTTTAAAATGTTCCAAATGTTAGTGAACTCCACCTTAAAGCGTTGCCTAGACTACGACATCAACAGTACAACCTCTATGAGATATTTTTATACTTTTTATGACTTTATGCCACATAAAAATCTAATGTGTCCAACACATTAGCACATTTAACACATTACTTAGGTTTCCAAAAGTTTAAAATCAACAATTGTATATTATATTGTACAAAGGAGAATTGCCTCCCAGGCTGTACAAAGCTTACTAATAAAATGTATTACAAAACATAAACATATCGAATCAGTGTTCATTTAAACAAACTATAACACGCAACGCACACAGTACAGTTTAAGCAAGGCTTCCCGCCCATTCCTTGTAACTCGAGCGGCGAAAAAAATATCTATTAGTTACGTTTTGATTTAATGTATTTTTTTTACTAAAGTCGTGAGACCGGAAACTATAATTTCTATTCGAATATCGAGTACTCAGCTTGGTGGAGGAGAAATATGGGCACATTCTGCCGAAAAAACAAAGGCATTATTTATTCCGTGCTAGGTCGTAAGTTTGACTAATTGTTGAAAAACATAAACATGTTCTACATCTGTATAACATATTTATTGCTAAATAGAGGTGATAAAAGTTTTTTTTAAAGTATATGTAGTTTCATTACCTTTTGTGTTTTTTTTAATCTGATATAGGTATACCAAATTTTTGAACTATCTAAAAATAGCAAGGTGATTGCTTGGTAATATACAACACTAGCTTTCGCCCGTGACTACGTCCACGCGGACTACAGTTTATCGCAACAAAAGCATCCTTTGTTTGATAATAAAAACCAATGCAAAAGTATAACACCAACACCAACGCTCTTGATGCTTTTTGACATACTTGTTATTATTTCGTTTGCACGACAACCGTTCCTTACAGCGAGTAATAGTAATTTTCTGGTTTTCCTGCGGCAACTTAACATTGTCCGGGATAAAAAATATCCTATGTTGGTCTCTATATTGTAAAGGACCTATTTACAAAGTTTCATCAAAATTGGATCAGCCATTTTGGCGTAAAAGCTCACCACACAAACAAAAAAACAGACAACGTTTCTCTTTTATTATATTGGAGTGGATTAAAAGAAGCGTGAGTTAATGTCATTAACTCACACTGTTTTCACATCAGTGATAATTCACTTATGACAGTGCTGGTCAGTTTTATGCCTCTATTGAACTGTGCACTCTGTGGTTTCAATTGATATTTAGGAGATGGGCCGGCAAAGGTGTAATGGCCCAATAGTGGGCAAAGGTCACCGGTTAAATGTTTTTATGGTAAAGTAACGGATTTTTATGTTTTCTTGATTAAATGATAACATGCCTATAAAAGGAACATAAACAAAATTGATTAAAAGTACCGCCCTGTTTGTAAGCTTTTTATCATGTTTTTTTTTAATTGATATTTTCTTTCAATTAGCCTTAATTGTTTTTAATTAGCTTATTATCTCATTAATTTTTATTTTCGTAGCAATATCAGTCTTTTTAATTTAATAGACATAAATATTACGTCAGTAAAAGATCGATTTTAGTGAGAAGTCTAACCATTACACATTAGTTTTTAAGATATTTTTTTGTAAGCAATAATGTACATTAATGTATTTTCTATCTATCTATCTATCCTTTGAAACCTTTACACGCCCAGTAGGTACAATCGCAAACACATTTTTTGTGCAATAAACCGTCCATAAGCAAACACGGGCGTACAATTGCGCACAAAAACAAACTAACATGGTGGAGCATCGTAGCACGTAGCTGGGACCACAAGAGGCCAAACCGCGCCAATACTGTACGACGTACGACATAACAAAAACTCAAAAATATCTATGAGATACAAAGAGAAAAGAAAGAGATAAATAATAATTGAATAAAAAAAAAACAAAAAAAAAATTACTATCTAAAATAAAAATATTAATAGAAAAGTGACGTGAAGCCACAGAAGCTGGATGAAGAGAGCCGAAGATTGGGCTCTGTCGCATTCATTGGAACCAGCTATGTCCAGCAGTGGACCAGTCTTGATGATGATGATAATGACGCAAAGCCTCCTATAATCGAATCGGCGTTTGCATGTAGGTACCTATGTTTGTCCAACGATAATATTCGAACCGCTGATCCGATCTTCATTAAAATTAGTAGGTGGATAGGTTATATGTCTTGATATAGCCTACGGTTGCCTGGAAGAGATCGCTGCTTAGCGATAAGGCCACCGATTGCACTGTTTTGTTATGTTTATTTTTATTTGCAAGTCTTATTTTGGTGCAATAAAGTGTTATCTATCTATCTATCTATAATCTGCACCATCTACATCTACACTAATATGATACAGAAAAGATTATGTTGTTTGTATGTTGGTTTGTAATGAATAAACTCAAAAAATAATGAAACGATTTTAAAAATTCTTTGACCTATAGAAAGCTACATAATCAGCAAGTAATATGGGCAGTATTTTAATTTTCAATAAATTATAGATCTCTACGAAAATTGCAAAATTTATCAAAAATACATAACGGAATGACATGTTGCCATGAAAACTAAATAAGTACAAGTCTACTGTCAAGTACATGAGTAATAATGCAACTGTATATGAACAAAAAACAGATTGTTGATGCCAAAGATTTTGAATTACGCTTAATGGCGTATTTTTTTAGAAGTTAGGACGGGTATTAATATGCTAAAAGTAAGAAAAATGGCGCGGTGTAAGCGCTACCCGTGCGAAGCCGGGGTAAGTCACTAGTACTGTAATAAAAAAATGAGATGATTCGTTTTAGAGGTTGCTGAAAGGAGGGATTAAAAATGTTAACTTGAGACTATCAGATAACAATGGGTCAATTGTTCAATCATACCAAAAGGATAAACAAAACGGGTTATTTAAACATTACGTCCTTACCCACCTTACCCACCGAAAAAATAACGAATTGTGAACCTCCTGTCTCCTCATTTTTTTAGGTCGGTTAATTAACTAACATACACTCATGTTCGTTTTTGTAGATCCATACCGGCTTTAGATCGGAACATTGTGAACCCACCGCAAGGCAATGCGCAACAATAACTGAAACACGACATTAAAGTACACTGTTAATGTACTATATAATGTAATTTGCCGATAAACTTGGACTAAAATAAACAATAAAATCTGTATATTTTTTTCAAAGATATCGTGCACTGTTGGTGACTTCATAATTATCAGCTAGAAGATGTCCATTGCCCACTGCTGAACAAAGGCCTTCCCATAATGGGGGCTTGATTGTATGCTTACATAACAATTTTGCTGTCCAATTCCCGAATTCCATTAGCTGGATCTCACAGCACCCACAAGATAAGAAGGGGTGGTCATATTCCATAATCGGAAGAGTATAGTTTCCGGTGCACGGGCTGTACTATGATCGAGCGTAAAAAACGTGTGAAAAATGGGGTAGATCGACATGTCTGCCCTTAAAACTACCCGCCCCCAAGAACATCAGTTTGCTCGTCATCATGGCGCCTGCAACGCAGCCAAACTATCTAGAACTCAAAACAAATAAATAACATGGTAAAAATTTCGTTTCTAATGATAATTCTAATGTTATGACATTTTAAAATCTTATATCTTAATTGATTTATTGAATAAATCTATTTAAATCCATAATAATCTTATAAACACGTATCTACATATACTTTAGCTAATTATTAGAATCCTTTTTTTAAATCAAGGTGCCTTCTTGCGTCCACGCCAGTACATTCACTTCATATGAATCAGACCAATTATAAACTGATTAATGTGGTCCAATTATTTATTGTCAAACACTTGCAATCATTGTAGAGTGTGGCAACACTATGGATGTTCTCGAGCTCAATTTTACCACCCGTCGGGTAGAGGTTAAATGGTTGTTCAACATTTATTGAGCAGTGAGTTAGATGAGTCGCAAATTGTGATGGTCTATTTATTGCAAAAAAACGATTGTTCAAAGTTGTGTAACAAGTTTAATTAAGTTTTTATACTTTACTAGCTGCGGCTTGTGGCTTAAACCGCGTGGATAATGATTATAATCTGAGCATGGTGATGATGTTTACATGTATTCTATGAATTATTTCACAACAAAAAAATGAGTTGAGTGGCAACAAATATACATCCTAACATGCGTCTCCGCGCATCTCCACTTGTGTAAAAATTGGTTAACAATACCTATTGTGGGAGAATTGGTAGCATCGTTTTACCCGACTACAGCGAAGCAAGGGAAGAGTAATGAGTTAAACAGTCTATGTATCTATGTATGTGGTTATGTGGATGTTCCACCATGGCGTCGCCCCTATTGGTCCGATTTTGACAAGCGGGGTGTCAATCGATTCGTCTTCAGGTATAGTGTCATAGACAAAAAAAACCCGTCTACGGCGAAGCAGAGGAAGGGTTGTATGTTGTTCAAACTGAAAACTTGGTCAAATATTGACAAACGAGGTATCAATCGATTCGTCTGCATCGCAAGAGTGTCATAGGCTATTTTATCCAACTCTGAAGTCGTGTTTTAGTTTTTGAACTTATATCTCGTTGAAAGAACTTAAATCAGTTATTTCTTCAATTAACTGTTTTGGTCGAAACACATACCTCTCTACGACTCAGACCGGTCAAAAACAAAAACCTTGCAGCCGCATCATCTAATAAGTAAAATGCCCAGACGTAACAAATAGCGTTAATTTCATATAATGGCGATATTTATAAGCATCGGAAGCGAAAGGTCGCCCTGAGTTCAAAGCTGATAGGTGTTAGGGAATCTAATTTGGAAAAGCTTAGCCTGAGGCCACACATAAATTGATTTCCTTAGGGGTGAAAGAGAATGCAGCAAACCGAAGTGACTATCAATTTTTTTTAAACTGCTCTGTGATTGTTGAGTTGTCCCTTAAGGCGGCCATTAATCTTGTTCTGAGTTCTTGTTTTTTTTCTCATCAACAAGCTCACTCCTTATGCAATTCTCATTCTTCACAGCTACTGAATTAATCTGAATTAATATAGTAGTATATTAATAAATAGTATTTAATATATAGTAGTATATTATATATATATATAATATACTAGTTTTCCCGCCCGCGACTTCGTCCGCGCGGACTAATGTTTATCGGGAAAAAAACATCCATGTTCTTCTAGGATAATAAGTACTCTTGATGTTTTTTGACAAACTTGTTGTTAAAGTTCTGAAGAGTGTGAACCAATCTTTATCAAGACTCACCCCTGTAAATACCCACCGGTACAAAGTTATTGCCTGTGAAATCTAAAATCAATTTATGAATAGATTTTAATATGACTTGTCTGGGATGCATTATTATGCCTACAGCTTACACTGTTTGTAAAGTTCAGAATCCAGAAAAAATATAAAATAAGAGCTGTACCCGCGGCTTCGCACGCGTGGTCTTTTCTTTAGGTTCAAAGTACCATAATATGCTATTACAGGACCAATATGCCAACATTTGATCAAAATTTCTTTAGCCATCAAAAATACTTTTATCAACTGCTCAGCTTCTAACTCACCCGATTGAGATACTAATTACACCGGTTTTTAAATCAAACCCTAAGCTATCTAACAATGAAAACCGCATTGCAATCGGTCCAACAGTTTTTACATGATGCGTGAACAAACAAACATACATACAAACAGACAGAAAGACACGATAAAAAAAACGTGTTAATACCCTTTATAAGCACCCAAGAGCATTTTTTATTTATCTTCGTTTTACAGCCTTTTGCGTACCTAGTGCTTTATTATAAGTATAGATATATGACTTTCAATTTGCATCAAAAAATACATCTAGTAGTTTCAACGTGATACGTGTTCTTTTTAATAACGTACAACCCCTATATTGCGGAAACCCTTTCATTTTTCGGGATGTAAATAACGTTCAACGCCTATCCTGCGGGAACCCTTTAATGCCTAGCCAAGATACAGACAGACAGACAGACAGACAAAAATGAAAAAAAAACGGGTTTGGCTTCAGTATCGAATATAGAGTATCCTCCAAAAGAAAATTTTAAAATATCTCTGGCCTTTGTTTTTACTTTGATACATGCTGAACTAATTTAGTAGTCATAATTTAGGTGTAGTGAAGTTAAAGTAAGTTTGAATATAATTCGGGGCGTCTGATCGAAGCAATGAGTGATTGAAATGCTGCCCATTATTTTTCCCGAAGACCAACAATATCAATATCATTATTGCCATCATCCTCATCATTTCACCCTTCAGAAGTCAACTGTTTACACTGTTTAGGCCTCCCCTAAACATTGCCATGACGAGCGATCTTATGCCACCTCCATCCACCGACTTCCTGCGATGGCTACAATGTCGTCGGTCCATCGTGTGGGGGGTCTCCCCACACTTCGCTTGCTGGTTCGTGGTCGCCATCCGAGAACCTTTATTGCCATACAACGTGGCAATGCTGCCAGCATTTTGGATACATTGACTACTGGTAGCGGTATGTTAGACTAGTTTTAGCTAAATTTATGTTACCAAGGTAAGTAATACTTTTACTTATCTGAAGACGTGTCTAATTGATTAGAACTTATTGTGTGTGTAGTGTTGCTGGTATTAAGGTTATGTGTTTATTATTATTAAACTTGTATATAATATATATTTATGTATATGTAAATAGTATATTTGCTGTGCGTAGTTATGTATTATTATTTAGTATAGTATGTAGTTTACTAATGTTTTGTTTTGTTTTTTTTATTTATTACACAACACCGACTGATAACTTTTATATCCATGTAATCCATTCCATCTAAAGGTTGCCTGGAAGAGATTGCTATTTAGCAATAAGACCGCCCACTGTACTATTAATTTTATAAGTTTATGCTATATCCTTTATATTACCTACTTCTCGGTGTGCAATAAAAAGTTGTTGTATTGTATTGTTAGTACTTACTGTATTTTTAACTTATTCCATTGTTAACTATCGCTGCCCTACTGCTTTTCACGTGTGGATTTTTCCATGATAAATAAGTTTCCTATGTGTTATTCTAGGATATAAAGTATATGTATACATAGTTTCATCAACGGCCACTCAGTCGTAGAATATGGACTTTCACTTTTATAATAATAGTTGATATAATAATTTGATGATACAAATTGAAATAATAAACCAAGAATATGATCGTAATAACTAGCTTAAAAGCTAAAAAAACACGCCTGTCCTGCCAAAAAAGAACTAATGCCAATGTTATCCCATTTCCATTTCCCTCACATAAAGCGTATAATATAAACTCCTAAAAAAGTTTGGAAAGAAAACTAGACTTTTTAAGTCACTAGACGTTATGGTACGCTGGAAATATTCGGACACTAGTCATTGTGAGACACTGGACATGTTTGGACACTAGTCATTATGAGACACTTGACATTGTGGGACTGGACGTAATAGGACACTGGACTTTTTAGCATACTAGACATTCTAGGACACTAGACAATGTGAGCCTGAACGTAAATTATATTATATTACTGTTGGAATGTGCTTATCAAAGTCTTCAATTTGATACCCATATTGTAAAATTGGAAAAGCAAAATTTGTTCGCCTTTGTTTATGGAGCCATACTGCCTTCATAATGGATTTAAAAAAACAGCCTATGTTACTCGGGGGGATATAAGAATTCTAACGATAGCCCATACGTCTACATCTGGCCAGGCATTTTAAAGTTATGGTGGAATAAAGAAACTCACATACATACAAACATACATGAATGCTAAAAACATAACACTCCTTTTTTGGGCAGACGTGTAAATAATAGGTTTCCTTTAATGTATCTAAATTGATTTTAACTCAAATTCTATAAAATGAAAATTGAATCAGTACACAATAAAATAAAAGTAAGTCACACGGCTACCGGCCGCCGTACAACCACAGTACGTACTACCCACGTCGTACGTACGTACGTACGTCCTGGACTATATATGTACTGTGGTACAATCTAACCCGACCACAGCTGATTTGCGAAAATAAAACGAGGATCGCTTCAGACGGCGGCGGCGCCGGCTACAGTAATGGAATAGAGCTGGGCTGCAGTGAACTGAGTATCGACGAAACAGGTTGAAACATCTTAATACCGAGTGCCCCAAATTAACTCTGCAACTTTTTTAAATTTTCGATGCCTTTGATATAATATGGAGAGAGCTGCTTATCTTGTTTTTTTTAATGAAATGTACGCTTAGAAATACTTTTCTACTAAAGAATACAACTATTCTATTGCGACAACCTAGGCGTAGTTTCAGGCCTGTAGGAAGACAGTCCAAGTGGTCGAGCTCACTACTAGTAGCTATATTCAGCAAAAGTCCATCTGGGTTAGTTACCTCACCTTTGCGCAACTATCTACAAGTGGATATCCACTTGTAGATAGTTGCGCAAAGGTGCGTTCCGGATATAATGAGACTTGTGAACCAATATCTCAGGGTGATGAGCGCAGGGTAGTGCCGCACAACAATGTTTCATCCCAAATTCTAGCCAGCACAAAATGTTATGGCGTGGCGCTTATCATCAGTCGAGCGGACTGCTCGTCTCAATTGTATAAAAAACATGCAGTGACGTTGAATTTCAATGCGAATCCGGTGAGCTAAAAAAACAATATCGATAATTAATATCACTCGCATCTCTATTCAGAAGGATTCTGCACAAAGTAATCATTTGTCTACTTGACTAAACTGAATTATATATTTTTTTATTATTATTTAATAATGCTCGCAATAATTGAAGGTGGGTAGGTAGGCGGCGGCTTCTGTTCTAACCTTACTCAGTCTGTGAGCTTATTCGAATCATCTTAGTTAAGGGGAAGAAGTTTTATATCATCCATCCATACCAATATATAAAGTGAAACGTTGTCTGTTTGTTGGTTTGTTTGGGGGAGCTTTCACGCGATAACGGCTAGACGGATTTTGATGAAACTTGGAATGGAGATAGCTTATACCCTAGATTAAAACATACGATACTTTTTATCCCGGAAAATTGTAAATTGTCACGGGAACACTGGAAAATATTGATTACTCGCTGTAAGGAACGGTTGCCATGGAAACGAAATAACAAGTATGTCAAAAAACATCAAGAGTGGTGTCACAATACATATATAGACTATATTATATTATGTACTGTAGTGGTGCTATACCTACTTTTGCATTGGTTTTTAATATCCTAGAAGAAGATAGGATGCTTTTTTCGCGATAAACAGTAGTCCGCGCGGACGAAGTCGCGGGCGGAAAACTAGTTAATATATAAATTAGCAACACTATTTCATACAAAAACTAGAAGTGAAGTGAGTAAAGAATAAAATAATATGAAAATAAGAATCTTTTATATAGTCTGTGGTAGGTGGTTATGTACTCCCCTTAAATCATAGTTATTAGATTACTCGTGCAATGATACGGTAGCGCCGGTTCGCACGATATTTACTTTGGTCCAAGCATTGCTACTGACTGCAGCGTGACTTTGTTATATTTTTACCCGACCGCGAAAGGTTAATTTTTTGGGCTGTATTCAATGATATAATATTAATAAAAGGGCTGTTTGTATGTATTTTTGTATGTTCTTTTGGCGCATCCAAGCCTGAACGGCTTGATGGATTTTGATTTATGAGGTATCACTGGAATCTTCTTAATCATGAGAGTGATAAAAAGTATAATGAAACGTCAAAAAAGCTAAAATGGCGGCTTATAGCTGCCATATTGTATTTCCAATACACATAAAATTACCAAATCCTATCTACTGAGTCATCAAAATGAAGGAGTTTAAAAGACCATTTTAGATATTTTGTCACAGATTTTGTCAAAAATGTTCAGTCTTCGAGAAAGTAGGCAATTTAATTCAGCCATTTGGTCGCTACTTATATTCTTGACAATTACGGTTATTCTAAATGCAGCATAAGCAGCAATACTAATATCAATATTTATTAATCAAATTCAAAGTATTTTATTGTAAACTAGCTTTAACCGCGGCTTCGCACGCGTGGGCATTTCTCTGGGTTAAAATAACTCTATAACTATTCTAAGACCTAAAATACCAATATCTATCTAAACAAAATTCCTTTAGCCATCAAAAAGTTTTTATCGATTGCTCGGCTTCTCGGACTCATCGGATTGATAATGAGTTCACCAGTTTTTAAGTCAAACTCTAAGCTAGCAAACAGTGAAAACCGCATCGCAATGCGTGCAGTAGTGTCTGTTATTCTGTTACGTGATGCGTGATTAGACTAACATACAAACAGAGAGACACGAAATTTAAAAATGTTTTATTATTTTTTAGTAGCTTATTTTTAGTACCATAGATATATTTTTTTTAATATCTTCGTTTAACAGTTTTTTTTTGTACTTACTGCTTTATTATATATGTATGTGTTTTTTTGGGCAGAATAATAAAAATATGTGTTTTATTACATTTTTTAATCATGCCTATAAAGCAGTACCGTGACATACCTACTGACTGACTGACAGACAACGCCCAGACTAAACCAGTGGACCTAGGTATTTGAAATTTGGAGGAATATTTCTTGAGTAGCCTAGAGGTGAACTGCGGAAGTGACTATAAACTGTAAAACATGAATACCAACTCTAAATAAAATACCCCTATCCTGCGGGGACCCTTTAATTTACCGGTATGAAAGTATCCAATATCCTAACTCGTAGTATGAACTCAAATCATGCCAAGTTTAATTTGAATTAATTCAGTAGTTTCGGCGAAATGCGCGTCCAAGATACAGACAGATAGACAGACAGACAGACAACAGAAAAAATTGAAAAAATGATCAGTTTTGGCTTCAGCATGAATATAGATCAGCCTCCAAAAAAAAATTACAAAATATCTTCAATGTACAAAACTTGCACCTCTACCCCAGAAATCCTTTATTTTTTCGGGATAAAAAGTATCCTCAATTTTCACCCATCATATTAACTATGACTGCAAGGTGCATCAAAATCCTTTCTGTAGTTTCAGAGTGCTAAGTGTTTTTTAAATAACTTTCAACCCCTATTCTGCGGGAAACTGATCATTTTTCTTGATGAAAGTGTCATATGTCCTACCTCGTAGTATGAACTCAAATCATGCCAAGTTTCATTTGAATTCATTCAGTAGTTTCGGCGTGATGCACGTCCAAGATATAGTGAGACAGATAGACAGACAGATACACAAAAATAAAATAAAATAAAATAAAATAAAATAAAATACAGTTTTGGCTTCAGTATGGAATACAGAACAGCCTCCAAGTTTTTTTTTAAATATCTCTATGTACAGAATTGGACCTGTTACAGTTTTATTATAAATATAGGTAGGCAAAATAATAGCACTTTTACAAGTCAAAATTAACATCTCATGAACAAGGAGTACATAAAATATTATTAAAAGATCAAATCTAAAAAAAAATGTAAGCTAAGTACCTATGCTTTGAGTTTGAAAAGGAAATTTCCCTTACATGTGCCAACAGAGTTAAATCTCACACTGGAAAAGGAAATACCCTTCTGACTCTACCAGTGCTTCAGAAATACGCCCGTTAAAGAACAGAGCACCAAGAAACTCTACGGGGATGTCATTTAATTTCAAATCATAGCAGAATTATATTCTGACCATACACAGTACAGTATTAGAAACAGTACAGGGTAAAATAATGTTCATTTTGAATTCATTCGCAGCTCCAAACTAATTACCTAATTAAGCATAACTCATAACCCCGTGGATTAGCGGATAGTCCCACTTTCTGTCCTGGTTCGATTCCCAGGGCCGAGGGTGGCGCGCAGTAATTAATACACGCCCTCTATCGGGATGTGTGTGTAATTTTACTGTCTGGAGTTTATTTAATGGTATTATCCAGGAAGGAAAAGGACGTAGCAACGATTGTTAATAAATTATACTGTAACAAGGAGATTTTTCTAGTGAGTACTTCAAAAACCACGTACAAAATTTGTTTAATAAGACAATTTTAATGTTTGTTTTCACTTATGTATTGGTTTTAGTAAAAATGTTACGAAAACATTTATGAACTCCTACGTAAAACATTTCCAAAAAAGTGTAAAATAATACACAGTCTGTGAAAGTTTCACAAAGATGTCCCATAACATTATTCGTCATAAATTATGTTGGTACATCAAAATTCATAATCTACCATCACCTTTGCCTTTAAAGTTTAACATTACAACACGTTCTAAAAAAAAAGTATGAAAGAAAAAAACTATCTTGAACAAACATCGAAAGAAATTCGTGCGCTCTATAAGTTTAATTAAATATTGATTCGTGTAGGGCGGAGCTTCACCGCCTTCATGTAGATATCGATATTGTTTTCCAGATATAAGATTTCGGGTGCGGTCTTTGACGCAGCGATTAGCGAGTAGAAAAAGCTTTGTTTATGGTCCACGACATTTCTTGCAGAAAACGTGGAACAAATTTAAATAATGGCGATATTTTGTATCATTTTTAGTAATAAATAACAAATTACTTAGTCTAATTAAACGATGTTCTTTTATCAGTTTTTCACAATTTACCAATGCCTACTGATTTCACTCACTCTCTCGTGATCTTTCTATAAATACAGTCAATATAAAAATAGAAGGTAGTTATTACATATTTAATGACTAAAGATAATCAAATAGTGGTTCATTCAGATAGAAAAATATCCTGGGATAATAGCAAGTGAAGATAATTATATTCGTTTTATAACGTCAAACTTTACTGTATGCTTCCTAAGGCAGTAAATACTTTGTCACTTCTTATGCTCGTAAAGTTCTTGCTAACGTTATGTGTAAGCAGACTAAAACTGCATTTTATGCTCTAGTGCAAAAAAGAGTTTAATTTTTTAGGGTCTCCGACAAGAGCTTAGTGAAGAATGTTTAAAAAAAAGTAACGGGAATGAAGCTCTCGTCTTTTCTTAGCAGTATTTAAAATGTTTTGTTGTTTAAAGCATTATTACTAAAAGCACACAATAAATAATAATAATATATAACTTTTAGTATTACTTTTAGTTGAGTATGTCATGAACACATAAAATTCATGCATGAAGCAGGAAACAAGGAAATATTTACAATATAACTGTTTAATTTCCTCGCAATTGAAGTAAAAAGCAGAGTGTATAACTTGTTTATAAAACAAGGCATTATATCCTCGACTTACATGTATTTCTTCGATGCCGCTCGGGAATATAAATGACTCGCAGAAAATGGTTTGTTTTATACTCTTGTTGTAAAATATAATATTTTAATTTACTTAAAATACCTCTCACAATCGCTGCTTATCGTACCTCTGCACCCCGACCTCTGCGACCGACCGCATTCATCACTAAAAGGTTATATGCCCGAACACTTATCGACCACTTTTATGATGTCAGCAACACTGACTCATCTCTATTTTTACGTGATACCCTTTTGCCGGATCAACATTATAAATGATACACACTTCTTCATCTCGTACACGACATTTAATTTAATCTTGACTAATGGAATTGCATAAAAATATTATTTTACAAATAGTTTAAGATCCCACTGTAAGATCAGTTTCCCCATGTTTATACAGATGAGATACAGTAGGGAATTCATTTTATCACATCTGATTTTATGTGACACTATTTTGGTAGACAATGCCGCGTTCCACCTAAAAATGCTATACCATTTGTGTTAACACGAATGACTAGCGCTCAATCAGCGTTTCTCTTACGAAAAACCAGCAATGTTAGCACGGTTGACATCTACAAGTGAAACGTGTTGCTGCTCAATACAACTGTGGCCGTATTACAGAACTTGGTTTTAATCAGATTGTCACTCTCTTCATAGCAATTTCGACTCTATCGCAACGCATTAGTGATAGTGATATTGAAAATCGGATTGAAACCAAGATAGATAATAGCACTACTGTTCTGTTTACTTTTGTAGCACCATTCCCTCATCCCAATTAATTTAAAACTAGGAAATGGAAATAATTATCGAAAATCTTACACTTATACCGCAAGACCAAGCAAAACAATGTAATTTTTATTTAAAATTACATGCTCTGCCGCTAAATTTTGACACTTTCAAAAAGTAGCATTTCGAACCCACAAAACAACATGGGTGTGACGATGCTGGTTTCCGAAGCTAGAAATGTTAACATTTTGCATAGTGGAACGTTTGACGTTTGTTGTTTGTGCTAGCTTCGGAGGGCTTGTGGAACGACATTGGGGCTAAAAAAGTTAACATTTTGCTCTTAGTGGAACGCACCTCAAATAGAGCCCTGAAAATAATTTAGATGAGAAGGCCAGCCTACGTCACATTTGTGGGAACATGTTAGATCACTGGTATCAGAAACATAGTGCGATCGAAAAATAAAAAGGTGCGAGCGAATTCTATAAATAATAATTGCCCTATAAGTCTTACTCATCTATCATACTGGAGGAAGTAACCCTGCAGTGAGGTCTCTGACTAAAATTATTATTTATGTGTTCTGGCATTTTTAGAAATATTATAATATTTTTGGCGCGACAACTGCACTTGTGAATAAATCAATGCCTGAGCATTAATTTTATTGTATCATTAATAACGTTTGACTGCAAATAGAAAAGTTAAATACTCTGATAGAATCGCAACGCTTAATAGTCTTGATAAATGTCCAATTAATTATTCATTTGAATCGCATAATGACAAGCTTTGACTGACGCACTCATAATTTGTGAATTAACAAGCATTAAATGGCTTGTTTTGTATGTGTTTTGTAACTTAATACTCAATTAGCGTTAATTGACGTTTATAAGTGTGCCAGTAAGTAATTTAATTACAATAGTCAAACCCACTAACGAATTTTCTCTTAATCTAAATCGTACACCCAGATCAAAACAGTATCAACTCGAAAATTTAGTTTTTTTTTTATTTATTTACACCAAATTATTAACAATACACTAAAATCCGTCTAAACAGTTTTTATTTCAAAACACAGTACAATGATTTAAAATTAAAATATAGTAAACTTCAAATTAATTTCCCAAACAGAATTAAATAAATAAGAACACTAAAATACTACAAAATAAATGTCATAGCGGCGATCCTCTACAAAAAAGTTACAATACAAAAAACAGTTCTAAGAAAACTGCATTTTAATGTAATATTTACTTACAATTCATCATCATCATCATTTCAGCCTTTAGAAGTCCACTGCTGAACATATGCCCCCAAAGAGCGCCATGCCGAGCGATCTTGTGCCACCTCCATCCACCGACTTCCTGCGAGTATACGAGTATGTTTTACCAAATTGATGCTGCTTTAACACCGAGCTTATTCAATAAAAGCATTACACTTTTTTCTTGTACAATTATAGGTCTGTCTTTTTAGAAATGAATTAAATAAAAAAATAAAAAATGGTTTAAAACTAACTTATTTATTTCCTTTTGTTTGGTTCCTCATGACTATTGAATTTAGCCAGTGTCAAGTATGTATGTTTTTTCAACAAATAGTCAATATGTTGAGTCTAAGTCAGTCACGTATAGTCAAAATTCTAGTCAAGTGTGTTTACAATAGACAGTTTTTAGAGGTTACTTTTTACATAATAGGCGGAAAATTTTAATTAAAAGAGTCGCAATGTAACACCCATGCCATATCGATTGTCAAATCATTCGAATCACCATCATCAAGACAAAACACCTGTTGTACAAATTAACAAGTCGATTGTGTCGTACACTTTCTCTTAAACAAATAACTCTTAACACACTCACAATAAAACATTTTTGTATCGATAATGACTTCTTTAGGCGTTCGTGACTCAAGAATCGAATGATAAATGTTTTGTTACGGATAATTAAGTTATTATGTGCCTTATGGCGTACCTTGGATGATTTGATAATATTGTACAGTCAATATATTTCCGCTCTATACATTCCCATGGTTGATGACCGTTAATTTCTTTTTGTGACGTGTTTTATGTCCGTTATTTGTAAATGACTTGTCAAGTGTTGATTCGGTATCAATAATACTTTTCTATAGATGATGTATCGATAAATAATCGATATCATTTGAATGATTTCCTTTTACAATGCTTTTAACTTTGGCAGCCACTAGAACTGTATCTTTTATATAGACGGGATATTAGAAGCTATTTTACAAAGTGATCTCATTCTAATTCAAAACAGCTTGGCTTTGGTATTTTTATAACTAAAATATTTATAAATAAACAAACCAGTTCTATACAATAACTAATTAGTTCATTTTATAGAACTCAGAGGGAATCAAGTTTAGTGTTCATTTTATCAATATTTTGTTGTAGATACATAAAGTATAATAAAATATTGCGGCGATACTCTGCCCAATGTAATAGTATGTTTCAATTTTAACTAGCTAAGAGCTGCTAAAATGACAATTTCATAAAGCCCCTGACCGAATGCTAAGTCAATAGTCCTCGTGCTCACCTTTTCACTCTCAACTTTAACTCGCCCTACAATTAAGAAACTCCAAGGCACTTCTAGAATGACTTGCAAAAACCTATTCAGAATGAACCTACGTGTAAACCATTAAATCAATATTGTTCTCTATAAAGTCGAGAGCGAACAAAACGCTAAGCAAACAGTGTCATATAACAGCCAAGATAACTACCATAAACAATCGGATAAAAGATTAAAGACCGTTATTAATGGGTCGAGTAACATCTTAGATGCAGTGTATGCAGTAAGGGAACTGAGAAGAAAATGTTTCATTATGCCTTATACGCTCACATCTATGTGGATGTCTAGGTTACTCAAAATAACCTAGTGAATAATGTTTTTTTTTAAATCGTTTTTTTTAATCTGTTCGTGCATTACGTAAAACCACTAAATCTATTGCAATCCGGTTTTCACTCTTTGAGTAGAAGCCGATCAATCGATAAAAACTATTTGAAGGATTAACAACGACGAAATGTATTAAAATTGTACTCGATACGTTCTTTTGGTAATGGAATAACACGTAGGCTACTTTTAACCCATAGAAATATCCACACGGTCAGAGCCGCGGCCACAGCTAGTAATTATTTAAAACATAACTTTCTTTATCCCATCATCTCGCCTGTCGGTGGTCTAAATCTAGAATTGTTCAAGTTTGCCTGGAAGTTAGATTTATATAATAATACTTTGATTTAAATTTTTGGAGTGCCTTTACTGTGTTTTGTGTGTCACAGCCTATAATAAAACAAACACAATTTCGTAAGCAACGAATTAATTATACACGCACAGGTTTGCTGAGCTCTCGACCGTTGTCGCCCGTAGTTCGATTGTAATGTAAATGAGTGAAATTCTAGAGGGCTGATCACTGATGGAAGTTACGACATTGGGCAGGTGCCCAAGCAGCAGTTGTAGCACATGCTAGAACTAGCTGAAATAACTGCAAGGGTACCTACCTTATTTACCTATTTAAACCAAGCTACCCGATTTAAAGCACCATCTCCATTTAGCTGTTTTCCCGTTATTTAGATACCGGAGTTTAGTTATTTTCGATATAAAAACATCACAATATAAATTCAAAATCCCTCTGCTCTCTCTGATGAGCTTATGTCTCCTCTACTTGACTCCACTACTTTCTGATGACCTAAAAACCTGTTTTCCAGCATCTCTGGCCACTTATCTCTATGTCCGTCTACGTTGTGGTGGTCTGTCTCTTGGTCGTTTTCCTTTCCATGGCCACAGAATAAATAATAGGACAAGTACAGAAGGATAACTGAGTAAAGTCATTTAAATACATAGCAACTCTCGCTACAACGCAATAAAGTGCAATTTAACTCGCACAGCGCTGCGAGCTTTCAATTATATTTACCTAGAAGGCGCTCACCCATTGCGTGCAGGCTAGAATGTACCGTATCACAACGCGCGAGAGCTTCCATTGCTCTAATCGTTTCAGAATTGCTCTGTCACTTTTACGCTCGGTAGGGTTGTATCAAGATATGACTAGGTACTTTTACTAGTAATTATTCTGTGATATAATATGACTTAGATATTGTAACCGAATAAACAATTATGTAAAAATGTATATTTTTTTTTTTTTTTTTTTTTTTTTTTTATTACTTATTGTTATAAATGTTGATAGTTCTATTAACTACATATAATTACATTCTTATCAGAATAGACCTAGTACCTCATTATTTGATTATATCATAATAGGTTACACTTTGATGAATAAAAGGTGCCTGTCTGACTAAGATTCTTAATAATGAATGAAAAAGAAATGGCTACCTACGTAATAAAATGTCGGTATGTAGGTATTTTACGAAATTTGTCAGACCGAATGCTATGCAGTACCTTCTAGGTTTCTCCTTGGTATTCATAATTAAGAAAAGAATAAAATTTGACAAAAACTTTACGTAAGTTTACGTAAGTAGTTAGTTACTTTATCGTTAAGCACACGGCGCGCGACTCATCGAGCGCACGGTTGACACTACTGAATGAACCCCAATATTACGGCCCCGAAGTATAGGTATAATATTTGTACTTGTTGCGGAGTGCGACCGCCCTGCCATGGCCACCATTTGGTGATGCTTTGGTCCATCGTCTAACAGAATTAAATAAAATTCAAATTGGAAGAGATAAATATTGGGCTATATTTTTTTACTGTTTGCAGGAACGTTTCACTTGTATATCTTTGAAATAAATATTAGTGTTGTATTTTTGTCTATGAAGTTTTATTACAAACAGGCGAAAATAAGACAAATTTTCAGGCCAGTTCCTTTCCATCAAAGCCTGAGACAGATTTCTGCAATTCAATTATAATATTAGTAAAAAAATAAAGTCAAGTGGTTTTAGTTCGATTTGAAAAACAAGAAAATAAAAAAGAAAGAAAAATCGATTATTCAAAACTATTGTTTTAACAACAAAAAAAGTAACAGTTTCAAATATAAATGAAACATATGAAGCCAAGTGTTGAAAGGGTCATGCCTCAGCATAATTCCAAGCGTATTCGACACTTGACGCTGATTTTTCAGTCACGGCCCAGAGGGACCAATCACGAAAAATAGAGTAGGAGTAACACGTAGAAAGATATGAACATCATAATCAAAACATGTCTATCAAATTTCAATAAGCTTATTTTGACGGCCAATTACCTCATCTTATGTTGAAAGACTGTTGCTTTGATCAACACTTGAAACTAAGAGATTGTTTCGCTATATGGGTAACAAAAAAAATCACTTGAATCTACATAAATAATCACTTGACCACTTTTGATACAGGCTATAGTGTCGATTTTACATATCATCGGTTTTACATGCATTTGCCATGTAAAACCGATGAAATCTCATGAATTTTGTGAGGAGTTGCTGGATGGAAATAGCAAGCAACCGCTCGATGCAATGTGATGATGAACTTATAAGATTCGTAGTTTTCGAGCTATGAGCTAAATTGTGAACTAAATAGGAAAATTGCGAGATCTTTGTCTTTTTGTTTGGAGCGAACAGCGATATATTTTTATTCAAGTGGATGGGACACTCAGAATAAAAAACGAAACCAGTATATCCTGCGGGATAGTTTAGTTTTGAAAATGAATAACTTGTTCAAGGCGCTAGGTTATGGTAGAGTTACATGTGGGTTGCAGTTACACGTAGAGTTTACGACGTGGCTTGTAACGTGCGGTACCGCTAGAGTTCGGATGCCTTACCTTTTAGTACAATCGTTGAGAAAAGTTTTAAGGGCATGTGGAACTGTGGAAACCAGGAGCTCAAGCTATTTTCAAAAAAGCTTTCTTAGTACCTGACTTATTTGCCTAATTGAATTAGCATTGCAATTCAACGGGGCAGTGCCGCCAGTATGTTGGGTACGATGCCAACTAATAGTAGGCTAAAACATTTGGGTACCTATAAGAAGTAGGTAGTCCAACTACTTTATGTAGTGGATAGTAGATGAATTTTGCAGAAGTTTTTTTTTGTCAAATTAATGTCAATTTTAACAACGTGACTAAAGGACCAACATTGAATGGTGACCGCCGCGCCTGCCCTTAATTGTCACAGTGCCTCTCAGAGTGCAGTGCAGTGCCGCGGAAGGTTCGTAATTCATATAGAATTACGAACCTTCCGCGGCACTGCACTGTACTCGTCTTGTCACCCTCACATTGCATGGTTTTAACAATGCTTATTGATGGTTCATCGATGAATATGGTCAATCATTTTTCTGAGTAATATTATAATGTCATTAAATCATCAGCCCTATAATTATTATACCTGTTGTTCTCATAAAACCAAAATAATTCTTTATACCAAAAAACTGACTTCTAAACTATTAGGTAACATAGAAATACACAGTCGAATTGAGGTTCTCCTTTTTAATGTAAGTTGATAAAAAAAAAACATTAAACACTTCTGCAGTCGACGTTACACGTGTGAACACCATAATCTGTATGCTTTTAGAAATAAATGTGTGCACTGTCAAGTATTTGCAAATCGATTTGTTGTTTTATTCGAATGACTGTCGCAAACTGCAATGCTACACAGTAAAATGCTACGGAAGTGAATAAAATTGATGATTTGAGTGTGTCAGGTACTTCACAGTTTTCTGTGACTAGCTGGAGTGAGGGAAGAATAATGGTGTCAACAGACCGAATAGTGGTTGCGTGGCAAATAGCGTGGCGGAGAACGGCCCTGACGTTCTCTAAAATTAGTCCCAGCAGTGAAATTATATAAGTTTATGAGAATAGCCAGTCAAAGTATTTTAGAGTAATTAGGCAAAATAATAGCACTTTTAGAAGTCAAAATTAGCATCTCATGAACAAGGTGAAAGACATAACATATTATAAATAAATCAAATCAATAATATTAGGTAAACGAAGTATACTTTGAGTTTGAAAAGGAAATTTCCCGTTCATGTGCCAACAGAGATAAATCTCACACTGGAAAAGGAAATACCCTTCTGACTCTTAACCAGTGCTTCGGAAATACGCCCGTTAAAGAATAGAGCACCAAGAAACTCCACGGAGATGTAATGTTTTCCATATTTGTTAATTCTTTATAATTTTTCAAATGTCTGAAATTATCCATACCGTTATATATAAGTGAAACGTTGTCTATTTGTTTGTTTGGGGAGCTTTCACGCGATAACGACTAGACATTGATGATTTTGATGAAATTTAGAATGGAGACAGCTTATACCCTAGAATAAAACATAGGATACTTTTTATGCCAGAAAATTGAAAGGTTCCGCGGGAAAACTAGAAAATATTGATTACTCACTGTAAAGAACGGTTGCCATTACAGAATGGTCTGTGGTTGCCATGGAAACGAAATAAAAAATGTGTCATTAAACATCAAAAGCATTGGTGCTATACCTACTTTTGTATTGGTATATAATATCCTAGAAGAAAATAGGATGCTTTTTTTCGCGATAAACAGTAGTCTGCGCGTACGAAGTCGCGGGCGGGAAAGCTAGTAATATCATATATTTAAATTACAAATGAAAAAGATAAAAGTAACAATGAGATGTCCCAAGGGTTAACGATCTAAAATAATTTATCAAGAAAAACATATTTAAGATACCAAACCCGCTATATTTCTTTATTCGACTGCACAGTGTTTTTTGTTAAACGCGTGAGCTGATTTTGATTATTCCTACGTCAATTGATTTATCCTAATCTTGCGAGTGTCACTAAAGACATGACAGTAATTAAAATTCAATATGGACTACCAGACGCCTTATTGTGAATTTTTTTATTAAAATCGACAAACTAAGTCAAGTAGGGTATCATCGAATAGGTATTTGAAAATCATCTCTAGGTTTTTCTTATCATTTTTCTTTTCAAATTACCATTTAGGTTCTATTAATGATTTAAAGTTAGTAACCAACCATTCTCACTTACAATTTTGCCTATTTTTAGTTTTGGTCGTAGTCAGGTTTTTTAGAACTTTTGATTATGTCTAGTGTACATATTACTACTCTGGCATCAGAATAGACGTCTAATTGCGCTGCCACCTACGAATAAGTAATAAGTCAGGAACTCTAATTCAGAACAAATGCCACATAAAAAGTGCCCCTACTTCAAACCAAAACGACGTATGATTCAAAATACGAATCACTTCCGAGGTTACAAATAGACATGCTTGGTGATTGGTTTAAATTCAGAACAAAAGCAGGGATTGGTTCACGCGCGTGCTGCAATGTCTGCTATAACAGCTGAGTCATAGCGGCGTGGACGATGTTATGCAATAAGTGGACCGGACCAAGCAATTAATAAAGCAATATTATTGTACAATGTTTTTTTTTGGCTTACTTTTTCATTGAACTCTATGTACCGTGAAATATAATTAATTTAGTAAGTTTTTTTTAGAAGACATTCAAACTTATTCTTTCTTCGGAATGTAGTGAAGACGGATTCTAAAAAATTGAGAATGGAATGTCCTCTAATGGTCCTCTGTTGCCTGTGAATTTTCAGCTGAGGTTCAAGTTCAGTAAATTCTTTTTATATATTCCCATATACTGTCGGGCGTTTGGGTTATTGTTGCAACGGCCGTGGTTGCTGACCACTCCAAAAAACAACTCAATATGATCTTGGCTAATTTTATATGGTAAAATAAATTTCAATATTTGTACCTCTACTAGCCGTGCAAAAAGTAATTTAAAGCTTGAAATACATAATGAGGAGTCCTAGAAATCCAATTTTGGACTGAATTTTGGTCACTGGTTTCAAGGAGTGTTACTCTTTGCCGAGTAACAGTATTCGAGTTTTTTTTATTATGCAAAAATTGACTGACTTAATTTTGCATAGTATTGACCATCTCGGTTTGATAACGTATTTGAACATCTTTGAATGTAATTATAATTTTGCAACTGTTTACTAGTGAAAAGTGATCCCTGGACATTTTAATCTTGTATGGCTCCTGAACCACTTCACAACACATGCTGGCGTGATGATTCACAGCAGTAGTTCACAATGATAAAAACTAAAATGTACGCGAAGATATGAAGTGTGCTCGCTTGCATGTAAAATGTACGACTGATGACGCGCTGGACACGACTTTTAAGCCCCACCTACTTGGGCACGACTTTAGTTGGGTCATTTTTTTAACGCTGTTACATTTCCTGACTTATTACTTATTCGTAGGCTGCCACTCAATATCGGTAGTACGAAACAGTAGAGCATGAGGATAATCAACAATATTAAAAAAAATAAAAAATGTTAGCTACTTAACCTTTTTGTTAGTGGAATCTGTACGATCTTTATATTCTGTGAAGAGGATTTGGGTTTTGCCGCGCTTTTGGTGCTGTAAATGACTCTATGGTGGCCGATATTAAAGAAAGTGAATTATTATAGTAAGGATGATAGGAAGTTGTACGTACGATAATAAGGTGTATTTGAATATAGCAGTATTGTGGAAGTTGGGTTTTCTTATAATTATAACACCTAAAAAAAGTTTTTATGCAGTAGCCATGTCATGGTGAAACTTAGAACGGGCTATCACAATAAAATGCGTATACAACATTTTGTATCCACGCTGTTAACCGTTATGGAGTTCCCTAGTCAGCTCAGGACCCAACCCTGAATGCAGCAACCACGTCATGGTAAAACTTAAAACCGGCTATCATAATAAAATGCGAACGCAAAATTTTGTGTCTGTGCTGTTGACCGTTAAAGAGTTCCTTTATCTTAATCCTGGATGTCGATTCAGGTCTTGCTTACCATATAAATGCATTGTCGTCGAAACTGAACCAAAATGTAAAAAATCTACTTAGAATGATAAGAGGAAGTGGTTCTAATTCAGCTTGCAAGATTTGACCTATGCAAACATTGCATGTTGAATAAAAGCATTTAAAAAAGTTATCGCCTGTTTGTAGTCCTGCTGGAAGAATATAATAATTTTGAAAACCAAAACAGCACGAGAAAATTCTATACCATTAACAAAGACTCTACAATTACAATTCAATTTCCAAATCTGAATATTCCTTAAAAGAACCACAATTCCTCAACAAAAGATTTGTAGCCAAACACACGAGTATTTCAGACTATTAGTTTCCCATCGTATCTCTGAGATGTAACGAGTGTGTCCTCTTCTAATGCTCGTATTTTAATTCACCTGAGTTTGTATCACCTCGAGTTAGAGTTGTGTCGTCTTCGCTAGTTTATATTCCAGCACGCATTACTGGCTGGATGTTGAGGCTTTTTACACGTAACGACTTTAACCCGCCATTTGTGACGAAGTTGCGGGCGGGAAAGCTAGTTTCGGTATAAAAATAATGATTATTAAAAGTATTCATATTTCACAATAAGCGTTAGAAAAATTTGATAATTTCTGATGTTCTTAGTACATGAAGTGTACAGACTAACAAATGAGATGTGATTTATGGTATATCTTTGTTTTAGTTTTAAAATTACTTCCTGTTTGCTTGTACAAAGTTTGTCGTATAATGTGTATGTTCAGATAATGACCACACAAGTGGTTCCACAGTGGATGAACATCTTATAGTGTTTAATAAGGTGTTATGTGGGTTATTTGTCTACTGGGCTGAAGATAGTTTAAGATAGATTTGTTTTAGGGGGGAGTTTGGAGGTGTATGTGTGTGTGATGCGTGCGTACGGGGGTTTGTGCTGGGGCGCATGTGCGTGTAAACTCGTATGTGTTTGTATAAACTTTTGGAAATCCATTGTATCATATTTACTGTAAAATTAATTATATTCAAACATCACCGTTTATTTGCATAATTAAGTCATTTTAATGTTTGCCCAATCAAAAGTAGTATGAGTAAAATATTAGGAAAAAAAAAATGGTAGAAAAACCCGGTTCGTAGGACCGGCGTCACAAAATCTGTAATGGCCAGTTCCTATATCTTAAAACGTACCGTCCGCATACTGTCCGGCTGCTTTTGGGTTTATCCCAATACAAAAAACGCCAAAAGGTAACGAGACGTTGGAAAAACGACTCGTTTTATTTTTATAGGAATGGGGGGGGTTAGTCAAATTCATGTCACAACTTACGGGTGCGAGTGACCCTGACACTCAGTCAATCAACGGTCACGGGTTGGATTCCTGCTGGCCGCAATCATTTGTGTGTTAAGCAGAATTTGCGGAAACAAATTTCCAAGTCATGGATGTAATATTCATATCTATGTAAGTTTATGCGTTACTTAGATACATTACGAGTCTTTATTGTGATAATAATTTGCAGTAGTATTTATTTTTAAACTTTTAGTTTGATGGGGGCTAGAAATTCTTTATATTATTATGTAGTATATGTAAGTACTGTTATCTAAGAATATTATTATGATACGCAACTTATGTAGTATACTGCTAATCGTATCGTATCCTGTAACCAAGCTCGAAAGATCACATAAACCAGAGTCAGCAAATGTTAAAGTCGAAAGAGCTCATAACAGTTTTACGTCCAGAGATACTACGACCCAGCTTCGATCCAAAGCGCTGGTTTGAATAGGTACTGTGCTAAGTTTTACTGTAATTTCTAAACATATATTTCAATATGTATTTGTGGAATGGTGACTATTCTGGATATGACTAGTATTAGGCGTAGTTAGCAATCTGCAAAGTGGCAGCGTAATACTCACCAAGTGCGAAGTATTAGAAATATTCGTGCCGTTGTTCTGCTAGCTCTCATAGCGGCACTGCGAGTTAATTCCAGATTCAGGATGTTGAATTGAAATTTATTCTCGAACAAGAAGTTTTAAAAAAAACGGAGCCTTCACCGCCAAATAGAAAGCGAAGCACCGAAGATATGCCGAGCCGAACGTACGCATAAGCCTCACGCAAAGCTTACACTATATTAAGTCGATCGTCTGCCATGTCGCAGCAAGCAAGTCAGCGCTTTGATGACGGTTAAACTGCCGAGTTCCTAACATTCACGTTATAAATGATGGCTGTAACCACACCATGGCCAGCAGTCTCGACATCGACAGCGATTGCTTTAAAACCGAAATCGGTTGCAAAGTCCGATTATAACGACATGTGGTAGTCTTGATGTCAATCATGATCAATATCAGTCACCGATCTCACCGATGACATGAATCTGTAATACTTCGTAAACCGATGACAATCGATAGCTTTTGACAATAACTGTTAAAGCTTACGATTGACATCGGTATGTACCTTTTTTGGTTGTAAAGCAATCATCCATACCAATATATAAAGGTGAAACGTTGTCTGTTTGTTTATTTGTTTGTTAGTTTGTTTAGGGAGCTTTCAAGCAATAACGGCTGAACGATTGAACGATCTCCATTCCAAAATTAACTTGATTAAATTTAGAATGGAGATAGCTTATAAAACATAGGATACTTTTATCCGGAAAATTGTAAGTATCCACGGGAAAACTGGAAAAACTGGAAAAATGATGATTACTCGCTGCAAGAAACGCTTGCCGTGGAAACGAAATAACAATTCTGACAAAAACATCGAGAGCGTTGGTGCTATACTTAATTTTACATTGGTTTTTAATATCCTAGAAGAACATGGATGCTTTTTTTCGCGATAAACAGTAGTCCGCGCGGACGAAGTCGCGGGCGGAAAAGCTAGTTATCTATATGTTGAGACTGCAGGCACATGACTTTCTTACAAACTTTCTTAATAATTTCACAATTTTTGACACATGCAAATTGGGTGATAGTTAAAAAAGCTGGATGTTAACAAAACCTTTGCTGTGACATCCCATCAACCCACAATCGGACTTCGTTTCTAAAGCATTTCAATTCTCTATGAAATGCTTTAGAAACGAATGCTTTAATTCTGATGATATTTCAATTTAATCCGCATTCTGCCGTGACTACTCAACTAAATTATCAACAGAATAAACAGACAAGACAAACAGTCGTATCAGCTACATAGATGATTCGGTGTTTATTATTTAAATTCCGTAAAAGTGTGTGTAACTCGGTACATTCCTGTATGCTTTCTATGATAACATGTGCCCACGCGGATGCTTACCGAATTCATTCGGTTGGGAGTGAAGCAGAATGGATACGGTATTAATATATCATTTTAGAATGATTTGAAGATAACAATGTAAAAATCCGGATCCAAAAATAAGCAATATATGTATATAATGAAATGAAGATAAGCTAGAATAGAGAGCCAGTCTCAGTCTAGGCAGAGCGTGTTTACTCAACATCATCAGCCTATACTTGTCCACTGCTGGACGTAAGCCTCTTCTAATACACTCCACTGAGCTCGGTCTTCAGATCTTCTGATTTATTGTAGAGTGTTTATTACCTTCGATGAAACGGTAGCCAATCAATCCACACCAATATATGCAAATGAAACTTAGTCTGTTTGTTTGGGGAGCTTTCACGCCAACACGGCTAATCCGATTTTGATTAAACTTTGTAAATAGGTACTGTACAATATAGAGACCAACATAGGATCATTTTTATCTCAAGAAATGGTATGTTTTCACAGGAAAACTGGAAAATGTCCATTACTCGCTGTAAGGAACGGTTGCCATGGAAACGAAATAATAAAAAGTCTGTCAAAAAGCACCAAGAGCGTTGGTGCCATACTTTTGCATTGGTTTTTAATATCCTAGAAGAACAAAGGATACTTTTTTTCGTGACAAACTCTTGTCCACGCGGTCGAAGTCGCGGGCGAAAGCTAGTAGCTTCTTTATTTGTAATAGGTATCGTCACTGTGCCCGCAAGTCCTTTTATATTATTTTTATTAGGACCTCAGTAAGCGTGGTGAGAAAATAATAATGTAGACATCATACGATTACGACGACATAGATTCATTATTTTTGGCATGCCATACCACAGGTTTATCCTAGTTTGGGTGCCAATGACCTTCTCAGGATTAATGACTTATTAACCTAGTTTTACTGCTGCTAATAATATTATGTTTATGTTAAGTTTTTGTAGTTTCTGATGCATAAATAAAAATCATTTCATTTCATATCAATCATTTCATTATTACATCATGTTTTTATGATTCTAGCATTTAAACAGATCTAATAATTTTCTAAAGGCAATTTGGATCACCTGCACCATCCATACATAAGCGAAACACGGATGGTGGAGCGGTGTAGTGATCACAGTAGCCGAATTGGTGAAAGGCATGTGCAGAGGCACGTATGGTTCGGATACAGTCCCTTCCGTGATCCAAATGCTTCCTTTAGAAAACTGTTAGATACTTCCGTACCTAAACCTATTATTTATTCTATGCTTATACTCATATATAGACATAGAGTTATTATTGTTTAATTTTCAAGTCAAAAGAGCTAAAAGAGTTATTATTGTTCAAGTTCTCCGAAAGAGCAACGAACCCGGAAACTGATTAAGGTCCTCAACTCGATATTGTAAATGAATCTTAGTTTTACTGATTCGCCTATCCAAAGATTTTATTCTCACATCCATCCCTATAATCCAAATCCGAGTATTGACATAATGGAACATCATATTTGCCCGCACTCTACAACGAGTGCACTCGACCGGATCTCCTCCATATCTGGACTGGACGCTACATTTCCGAAAAATAATCAGGTAGCTCTCGAAATTATACTTGAAGTTCGAGCATTGTTCTGTTGTTTGAGTTTTGGACTAACGGATGATGGGCTTTGGAATTTTTGATGTTATTTTTATCAAAAATGCTCGCAAGTGTTACATTGTGAAAACTGGCTGGAATGTAGCTGTTTGCAGGTCTTCATCATCATTCACAGGACTTATCATTCCATTTCTGGACCAACTTAAGTTGAATCAAACAACAATGCGGGGTGCATTAAGAAAATGTGCCAGTTGGACTGCCATTTTCTATGTCATCATCATCATCATCAGCCTATATTTGTCCACTGCTGGACTTAGGCCTCTCCTAATGAACGCCGCTGAGCTCGGTCTTCAGCTTTCCTCATCCATTTTCTTTCAGTCGCTTTTCGCTGGTCGTCACTCCACCTGGCCACAGAGAGATCACAAAAGAGATCAGCGGCACGGATCTTCAGACTCATTCTAGTGCATTCCGGAAGTCCAACCACCTCCGACGAAAGGCCCATCCAACAACAATGCGTTATATTTTAGCACCAATGACCCGCGTATCTCTCGCGTATCTATCGTGTGTTATTGTTCCGCAAAACGTTAGACAATGGAACAGATGATCGCTGACCGCCGCTGGCTGCCCGATTGTTGTTTAGTTCAACAGCAGGTATAGGAAGTTATATCCGTGTGCGCATATCGCAGGGGTATTACTCGCGTAGTGGACGGTTTGCGATAGGTGACAGTCGTGCTTTATTATCAAATGAAATAAAAAAGTGGAGTCACATCTTGCGACAGTAATTACAGTTTCGACATTATTTTCATCTGCTTATATATAAATATACATATACTCCACAAGGGGCGATAGTTCCGTACTTGAACGAGGGTATTAGAGCTGCAGCACAGAATATCTTGTAGTCTAGTAAACTAAAGTCAAGCGGACGAAAAGCAGATAATTTAGAAAAATACGCTAGAATTTTTACATACGTCTAGAAGTAAAACGTCCCTAGAAAGTTAAATGTTATGATGTTAGACACTTTACAGTAAAGAAACGTTCCAATTACAATTATAGTGGCTGTCGTTTGCTAAAAATTTACGTAATACCACAGCTTGTACCCTAAAACTGTAACTTATTTCATTTCTAGCTTTTTTCGTCTATTTTTCAAGAAAACATCAGCTACTAGAATATATTAACGTTAGAATAATTGGTTCAAAAAAGCTACCCGCAAAGATTATAATGATATCAAATCCTACGTGCACCAGCACCTTTCTAGACTGGGCAGCCATTGTATGCAACCCTGACTGCGCATATTTCTCGCGCATTTATCATACATTATGCCAGCAATGAATATTCCACTGTTAACGTGCCTTTTAATTTATTAATTGTACCCTGTGACCTCCACCTTGCGATTTATGGGCCAAACATATTATTGTGCTCGTTCGGACAGTGCACAAGGCTAGGCTTCAAGATATGTTTTTGAATTGAGTTTCGTCGAATCAGTTCCTGTATCTTTACGAAAGCGTATTTAAAGGTTCAATTTTTGGGAAGGTAGGTCCCTTCCTCCTAGAGAAGTTTACCACATCTATTAATGATAATCAACCGCCAAGCAGTAGTGTGCAAACATGACTGCGACCCAGTTAGAAGGGCAATATTTCCAACGAAATTACTTGACATGATAATAAAAACCAACGTCTCAGGGTGACGAGTGCGGTGCAAAAGGCGCATGATGCTGTTATCCAAATTTGCGGGTGACACTGATATTGCTATGGACGCGCATGACGCTCACCATCAGGTGAAAGGCCTGCTCGTCTCGTCAATCAGATGTATACAAAAACCACACCAGCTAATATGTAAAATATCGTGTACACCACCCCCTTTTGTGCAATGATGCATGGATACCATACAATCTGGTAAGAAGCAGGTTGTCGTAAATACTTCCAATGGGATGCTATAAGATATTATGATTATAATCTTGGGTGGAGCAGCAGAAATGTGTCAATTACTTAGTTTATTTACGTCATAATTTATGTTTAACTAGCTTTGGCTTGGTACGCGGTGTATCCGTTTTACTGCTGAAACTGCAATCAGCAAGCAAAATCTAAAGCAGTATTGCCAATTTTTTTCTTTATCTACACTAATATTATAAAGACTTACACGATTTAAAAAATCTTTCACCTGTTGAAATTGCGTTGTCAACGAGTATCATAGGCAGTACTTTATTTTTCAAAAAATCAGAGATCCCTACGAAAATTCCAATAATGTAACCAAAAGTATCAAACATTTTCAAAAATATCTAATACTCGCTGTAAGGAACGGAATGAGAAATTATTTGTAGAAACCAAATAATTACAAGTCTGTTAAGCAGGTACGTATGTATTAATGCAGTATCGTCAAAAATCACTGCTGCCAATGATTTTGAATTAAGCTTACATGCGTGTTTTTTATAGAAATTACTACGAGTATTGAAAATGGCCGCGGTGTGAGTGCTACCCGTGCAAAGCTGGAGCGAGTCACTAATCATATATACAACTGAATGCCAACTATCTGCAAAATGCCTACGCACTATCGCACTAAGCCAACTTTCTCAAATTTAAAAACTTACGTCGCGGTATGCCGACAATCTCATAAAGCTGGACGGACAGACGGACTGAAGGACGGACAAAGGGACATGCCGAAATTATAAGTGTTCTCTGTTTGACTATGAAACTTTAAAAAGATGTCATATTCTTTTGCTCATCTCGTGACTTCTTTGCATGTTTCCAGAGGATTTTCTTTCATCTTTGACCTACTATTTTCCTCTTACGCTCATCAAAATTGATTCGAGCAAATAGTTAATTAACTAAACGGGACTTAATTGCGCTAAAAACGTTCTTTTATTTACCTCCACGTTACCATCAAGTTGCATTGATCGTGGTCACGAGGAGATTGAAGTAGCGGGTGTTAGCGTAAACAGTATCCCAATTTTAACCGGAAAGATGGTTACAAGTTGGCTGCGTCGTGGAATTCCTTAATAAAGCAAGTGTTTGCGTCGCGGTTTATGTTAGAAGAAATCTGCAAATGTAGTGTTAAGTTTCGTGTTTTTTTTTTAATATTTTTTTTCAAAATCGAATGTGGGTTGTTGGATACAACGCTCGTCCTTCTCAGCATAGTCACTGACACCCAACTACTTCAGTCTCCTCGTGACCACGATCAATGTAACTTGATCGAAACGTCGAGGTAAATAAAATAATGATTTCAGCGCGATTAAGTCCCGTTTAAATAATTTACTATGCTCATCAAAATCTTTCAATTCTATAAACTTCTTTCCCCAAAAGGCTAAACCCATTTGCTCGATCGAGTTCGCACCATTTACGAATCAATATCGTCTAGACACCGTTAGGCACGAATTGTCTATTTATTTTTATAATGGCTCTCCCGTAATGGTGAAATTAATATTTTATGGCTTATCGATCCGTATCTTTATCATGGACAATGGGAGGAGGCGTTCAACAAATAGTCGATCGAAGGAAGGAAGGAGAGAGTGAATATTATGGCTGTGAACATAAATTTCTATTGTAATAATTAAATATTCATTTATTTCTTCGTTCAATTTTTTTCCGTCAAGAGCAGGTCTAGGCTTATAAAATGTGCCAAATTTGCCAAACAAAAGTTATTATTATACTTGTAAAAAATATTGATCTCTATAACAGATGGGAAAAACGTTGAAGAAGCCGCTAACTTCATGAGCATTAAACATAGGTCTAGTTAATAGGGGAAGATACGGCATGCTTTAATAGCTCGTAAGCAAAAACTGGACTAGATACAACTACATGTAAACATATCCACACAGCTACATTCCCATCGTGGATGTGCTTCATGTGCATCAACACCAAAGATAGATAGACACGCAGACTGTAGCGCGAATGAGAGTCACTGCTAGCACGTGCTACACAAAGGCTACTCCGACTGTGACTAAAGCCAATTAGGACAATTGTGTACACTGCTTCTAATTTATGCAGTCCACTCCTGAGGAGCTGGCACCTAATCTTCCACTTTTAATTAGATCATTGGAATTAAAGTTCTCATTATATTCATCAAAAAGAGAAGAAGAGAGAAAATATTTCATCTGTATAATCAGCTGGAAGATGTCTTCTACTGAACGAACTTCCACCATGGATCGATTGGTTTCTCGCCGTATGTACCCAGCAGCTCCCTGCGACTCTCGCCAGGATGTCGATCCACCTCTTGGGGGCCATCCTACACTACGTATTCGGGAGCGTAGTTGGTTAGTGTTTATTATAAACTATCGTGTTCATTTCTCTAGATTAAAAGTACTATTCCTGGACCTAAAATACTAATATAGCAACATTTGATCAAAATTCCTTCAGCCGTCAGAAATATTTTTATCTATTGCTTGGCTTCTATTCATCAGTACCCCAGTTTTTAAGCCCTAAGCTATCCAACAGTAAAAACCGCATTGCAATCGGTCAGATAGTTTGTATGTGATGCGCGAACATACATACAGACAAACAAACAACCAGACAGACAGACACAATTTCAATAAACGTTCTTCTTGTTCAGTAGCTTATTTTAAGTACCCTAGACCAATATTTTAAAATTATCTTTTTTGTACAGACTTTTTCGTACTTATTGCTTAATTATAAGTATATAGATAGATAGAAGATGTGACGTCACATGGGTTTGAGTTTAATGCATGAGCAATATGTGAATTAAAAAAAAGCAACAAAAAAGCTGTAATGGTAAACTTTTCATTGCTGCTCAAACAGGTAATAATTCATCCATACATCTATAATTATTATTGTATTACTTTCTTGGCGATCATTTGACCACGATCACACCTGATGGAAAGCGGTCGAAGGTGTAGCACGCTTGCCTAGTAGATATCTATTTATTCTAGGCTTGAACACACCCGGGTTATAATTTACCGGAAGCTCTGACGAGGGCAGAGTATTCCACTCCTTTGTAGTTCTTCTAATAAACTAGTTGTGCCCGCAGCTTGGTCCGTGTGGTTATTTCTCTGTGCTATGATTTCCCTATGTGCTATTCCAGGACATAAAATACCAATACTCAAAATTCCTTCAGCCTTCATAATTTTTTATCGATTGCTCGGCTTCTACTCATCGGATTGAGATACGAAGTACACCAGTTTTTAAGTTTAAACTTAAACTATGCAACAGTGAAACCTGCATAAAAATCGGTTCAGTGAATTTTACGTGATGCGCGAACAGACAAACAGACAGACACGATTTTTAAAATGTTATATTCATGTTCAGTACCTTATTTTAAGTCCCCTAAACCTTATTTTTTAAATAATTATTTTTATTGTATAGACTTGTTGGTATTGGTACCTAGTGCTTTATTATAAGTATAGATAGACAAATAAGATTCCAAAGATAATAAAATATTATGATGCTATTTACAAAATATGTGCTGCAGTGATTAATAAAATCGTGCCCAGGATCTACTTGATGGTCTATATTTTGCACACTTCCTTTAAAATAGATTGTAGAGCTAACAGCTATTAGAGGTGACAAAAAGTTCTGACTCTGGATTATGGTTCATCCTGAATTAGAAATAGCGATTTATTAAAAAAACGTTACACTGGGAACCATGCTTGAGCTTTTAACTGCAAAGATTACAAAATAAAAAGCTACTCGGACTCGATTACTTAGAAAGATTCCAAAGAAAGCATAACCTTTTTGGCATACCTACTAATGAAAATACCGGCCAAGTGCAAGTCAGACTCGTGCACCAAGGGTTCCGTACAAACTTAACTTTGCCGTTGGAAAACTTACCGCGGTAAGTTTATCAACTGAAAAAAAGTGATATAACTACAAATTTACAGATTTCGGGTCTTTCCCTTCACAGGTGCTATAAGACATTGCTTTTTGCAACAACGGAAAGTACTCGATTGGTTTTGATGCCCTTGCGAGTGTCAAAACATGCGGCATGAACGGCCGTATCTTTTGATTGCGTTGACTTAGAAGTTTGTGTTTTTCACAGCTTCAATAAAAAATTGAAGATCTGAGTACCTATTTGATATAATTTTACCTTGATAATCTCCACGCGTTCCTGAGTAAAATGGGTCTTAACTGACAGATAGACAGACCGACAGACAGACCGATAGACAAACCGACAGACAGACCAACAGACAGACCGACAGACAGACCGATAGACTGACAGACGGACGGACGGAAAACAAAGTGATCCTATAAGGGTTCCTTGTTTCCTATTGCCCTAAAAAAAAAACGTGAGATTTATTTACAATTATTGACCACCTATACTTATAATAAAACTGTAACGGGTCCAATTCTGTACATTGAAGATATTTTGAAATTTCCTTTTGGAGGGTACCCTATATTCGATACTGAAGCCAAAACTGTATTTTTTTTCATTTTTGTCTGTCTGTCTGTTTGTCTGTCTGTCTGTATGTCTGTATCTTGGCTAGGCGTCACGCCGGAACTACTGAATGTATTTGAATGAAATTTGGTATGATTTTAGTTCATACTACGAGGTAGGACATAGGATACTTTTAATCCCGAACTATTAAAGGGTTCCCGCAGGATAGGCGTTGAAAGTTATTTAAAAAAACACGTGTCACACTGAAACTACTAGACGGATTTTGTCATAGGTTATATAATGGGTAAAAGTTAAGGTTTTTTTTTCCCAAAAAAAATAAAGAGCTCCTGCGGGATAATGTCCCAAATACTGTAAATTGAAGATATTGTGTTATATTTTTTAGAGGTCATTCTATATTCAACACTATAGCAAAAACTGTATTTTTGTAATTTTTGTTTGTCTGTCTGTCTGTCTGTCCGTCTGTCTGTCTGTACCTTGGCAGCGCATCACGCCAAAAATACTCACTGAATTCAAATGAAATTTGGTATGATTGGATACTTTTCATCCCAAAAAATTAAAGAGTTCCTGCAAGATAGGGGTGGAAAATTATTTAAAAGAACACGTAGCCCGCTGAAAATATTGGACGGATGTTGATGCAACTTGGCACAGACATAGTTTGGGTAAAAATTATGGATACTTTTTGTCTTGAAAAGATAAAGGGTTCCTGCGGGATATGGGTTCAAATTCTGTACATTAAAGATATTGTGTATTTTTTTTTGGAGGTTTCTTTATATTCGATAATGAAGCCTAAGCTGTATGTTTTTTCATTTCTGTCTGTATATCTGTCTGTCTGTATTTTGGCCGCGCATCACGCCGCCGGAACTACTGAATAAATTCAAATGAAACTTGGTATGATTTGAGTTCATACTACAAGGTAGGACATAGGAACACACCCCGAAAAAATAATGGGTTCTCGCAGGATAGGGGCTGAAAATTATTTAAAAGAACACAAACCACGCTGAAACTAAAAGACGGGTTTTGATGCAACTTGGCTCCGTCTTAATTTATATAATGGGTTAAAATTGAAGACACTTTATATCCCGAAAAAATAAAAGGCTTCTGCGGGAAATGGGTCCAAAGTTATGTTAATATTTAAGTAATAAATAATATTTTTTGGATTGTTCTCTATGTTCGGTACTGAAGCCAAAAGTGTTTTACTTTTTATTCTTATCTGTCTGTTTGTCCGTATCTTGACCGCGCTTCGCACAAAAACTACTGAATAAATTTAAATGAAACTTAGTATGATATGAGTTCATACTACGAGGTAAGACATTGGATTTTTTTCATCCCAAAAAATTAAAGGGTTTCCGCAATATAGGGGTTGAAAGTTATTAAAAAGAACACTTATCACGCTGAAACTACTAGACGGGTTATTTCATGCAAATTGTCACAGTCATTTATCTATACTTATAATAAAGCAATAGGTACGAATAAGGCTATAAAAATAACATATATAAAAAAATGCTCTTGGGTGCTTAAAAAGAGAACACGATTTTTTTAATCGTGTCGCTCTGTATGTTTGTTTGTTCAGGCATCACGTAAAAATTATTGGACCGATTGCAATGCGGTTTCATTGTTAGATAGCTTAGGGTTTGATTTAAAAACTGGTGTAATTGATATCGCAATCTGGTGAGTTAGAAGCCGAGCAATAGATAAAAGTATTTTTTACGGCTAGATAAATTTTGATCAAATGTTGGTATATTGGTCCTGTAATAGCATATTATGGTACTTTGAACCTAAAGAAAAGACCACGCGTGCGAAGACGCGGGTACAGCTAGTGTACAATAAAAATCATTAATTATAAAACTGTTTTCTTAAGTAATTATTGAATTACTATTTTATGATATTATAATGAGCCCTCGGAGATAGTCCTCCTCCAAGAATAAGCCGAGTACGAGTATTGTGACTTAATTAGGTCTTCTTTGTATCAGATGGGTTGAGTTGAGCCATGGTTGAGCGAATGAATCAAATGTATGAATGACAGGATCAATGAAGGCGACGGAATTATTACACAACTGTCCAAAAAAAATGAATGTTAAAAACGAATTTTACAATATGGTTATCAAATTGAAGGCCTTGATAAGCACATTCACACAGTATATAATTTATCGGCATATGTTCTTTTTTGGCGGGGCAGGCGTGTTTTTGTAGCTTTTAAGCTAGTTTTGAATTTGAGAATGAAAGTATGGAATATGTGTGTTGACAGCGCACAGTGATAAACTATGAATGAGATTGTATGTACCTAGATGAAAAAAGATCACTTCTTCACAAGTTTAAACCTCCATAGCTCTACACCCATTGGTCATAGTGTACTTAAATTAGATCATCGGCCGCAAACTCACACGATAATTACAAATATCGATAAATAACTCCACGTCAGTTCTTATAACTTACAACTGAATGATTATTTTATATGTGACCTTGCGCTTGCGCATCGACACAAACGTGAATCACGATCAATTTTGTATATCGTTTGTTAATTATTGTTTTTATATTGTGTGTGAGCTTCGTGAGTTGCTTTTTGTTCTGATAGGCCATTTTTTTTTAATTTAATTGATAAAATCATTTGGACCGTTAGAAGGTAATCATTAAAGTAAACAGCCGCATACCAAACCGTTATGTCACCTGATGAAACGAGTTATGTTATTTTTTTGCAAAAAATGTGCTAGTATAGTGCTGTGCGTCTTTTTCAATGCAAAGAGACCGGGTTCAATCCTCGACCCTGCACAATATGTGAACAAATTTTTACCAGAAATAATATTAAGGAACATTGAAATTTTCATTAATGATTTCGTTAAAAATGATAGTTCCTGTTATGCAATAGCATTAGTCGTTGCTAGGAAGCACACTTCCTAGCAACAACTATTGCTATGAAAGTTGCTGGTTGTTCGTATTCCTTACGGGTTAACAAATAAGTAGAAAAGCTCGTGATATTTTTGAGACTACACTGGCCTTCAAAATTTAGGACCAAACTTTTAAAATAACTACCTTAAAAGTTAAAGAAACACGGCTACCTTGCCAAAAAATTACTTAAGCCAAAAAATTATATAATGTTGGAGTTTGCTTATAAAAGTCTTCAATTTGATACCCATATTGTAAATATTTAAGTTTATTTTCGCCTTTGAAAATGGAGCCATACTGCCGCCATAAGGAATATAAAAATGACTATGTCACTCGGAGAGATGTAAGGATTCAAACGATAATCCATACTTTTGTTTAAAAGTTATCGTGGTATAAATAAACTCACATACATACAAAAATACATGACCCCTAAAAGCAGTACAGTAACAGAAAGAACAGTGTGATCAACAGGGTTAAGACCGGCAGTGATCACCGCATGGTAAAAGGCTCATTGAATATCAACGTAAAGCTGGCGAGGTCTCGTTTGATGAGATCTACTCTTCGCCCAAGTCCTGCCCAAATCCAAAACCCCGAGAGCTTTCAGTTGGAGCTTCAAAATTGCTTCCAAATCCTTACCGAATGCGATACAGTAGACGAAATATATAATGGGCTGGTGGAAATTGTACAAGCGGTAGGGTCGGAGTTCTTTAAGACCCCCGCAAAAAAAAAGAACACAGAAACTATCTGAGCATACACTCAAACTTATGGCAGAACAAGGCGAGATGAGGCTGCAGTCTTCAGTGGATATGCTGAGTTACAGCTTGCTTAGTAAACAGATCTCCAAGTCAATGCGACACGATTTGCGTTCCTATAATACTACTTGTATTAAGAACACAATAGAGCGAAACAAGGGCTCCTAAGTGTTCGCAAGAGATCTGTCTATTGGGCAAAGCCTGTTGACGAAGCTGAAAACCGACAGTGGCATCATCGTTTCATCGAAGCCAGAGATTTTGAGTGAGCTCAAGAAGTTCTATGGTCAATTATACACCTCATCGCGTAGTCCTCATAGCAAGACTAGCGATGCAAGAGCCCGTTTGACCCGACATTATACCGAAGATATCCCGGACGTCAGCCTATACGAGATCAGAATGGCTCTCAAATAGATTAAGAGCAACAAGGCACCAGGGGAGGACTGAATAACGACAGAGCTACTGAAAGCGGGTGGAACACCGGTACTTAAAGTCCTTCAGAAGCTGTTTAACTCCGTAATCCTTGAGGGTAGTACGCCAGAGGCGTAGCATAGGAGCATAGTGGTTTTATTCTTTAAGAGAGGCGATAAAACCCTCTTGGAGAATTATAGGCCCATTTCGCTGCTGAGCCACGTCTATAAGCTGTTTTCGAGAGTAGTTACAAAGCGTCTCGCTCGTAGGTTTGACGACTTTCAGCTTCCCGAACAAGCTGGATTCCGGAAAGGCTTTAGCACCGTAGACCACATCCAAACGCTCCGGCAGATTATACAGAAGACCTAATAGTATAATCGGCCACTATGTCTAGCGTTTGTGGACTACGAGAAAGCCTTTGATTCAGTCGAGACCTGGGCAGTGCTACAGTCATTACAGCGGTGCCAGATTGATTACCGGTACATCGAAGTGTTGAAGTATTTGTACAGCAAGGCCACCATGACAGTTCGTTTTCAGGATCAGAGCACGAATTCTATCCAGCTGCAAAATGAGGTGAGTCAGGGAGACGTTATTTCTCCGAAACTGCACTGGAAGATATATTCAAGCTTCTGAACTGGAACGGATTTGGTGTTAACATCAATGGCGAATACATCACTCACCTTCGATTTGCTGATGATATAGTCATCAAGGCTGAAACCCTGGAAGACCTAACCACAATGCTCAGTGACCTTAATATTGTTTCCCAACAGGTGGGTCTTAAAATGAACATGGGCAAGAAGAACATCATGTCAAATGCCCATGTCGTACCCATGCTGGTTTATGTTGGGAACGATATTATTGAAGCTGTTGATCACTATGTCTACTTACGTCAGACGATCCAATTGGGTAGATCCAACTTCGACAAAGAGGTCAACCGACAAATCCAACTCGGATGGGCAGCGTTCGGGAAATTACGCCATATCTTCTCGTCGCAGATACCGCAGAGCCTCAAGACGAAAGTTTATAATCAGTGCGTGTTGCCAGTGATGACAGACGGCACTGAGACGTGGTCGCTAACTGTTGTTCTCATACAAAAGCTCTGAGTTGCGCAGCGTGCAATGGCTCTCCATTGCACGCTGCGCAACTCCTCCTGCGGATTTCCTCATTTCTGATTCTATCGCGTAGTGAAACACCGAGCATAGCTAGAGAGCTATGCTCGGTGTTTCACTACGCGATAGAATCAGAAATGAGGAAATCCGTAGAAGAACGAAGGTTACCGACCTAGCTCTCAGAGTTTGCAAGTTGAAGTAGCAATGGGCAGGCCATATAGTTCGCAGAACCAACAACCACTGGGGAATAAAGGTTCTCGAATGGTGATCACGAACAAGCAAGCGAAGTGTGGGGAGACCCCCCACACGATGGACCGACGACATTGTAGCCATCGCACGAAGTCGGTGGATGGAGGTGGCACAAGATCGCTCGTCATGGCGCTCTTTGGGGGAGGCCTATGTTCAGCAGTCGACTTCTAAAGGCTGACATGATGATGATGATGATGATGAAAAACAGTACACCAATTTTTTTTTGGGCAGTCGTGTAAATAATCGACTCAAAATAATAATATTTTTAAAATGGTGGTACTAAGTTTTGAAGGCCGGTGTTGTTTGGAGTAGAAACATGTTTATGTCCCTGATACGTATTTTGCGGGGCGTCATACACCCGCAACATTTACTATTAATATGATAATATGTTATTTTATGTACTAGCGACGGTAGTATAACTAACCGTTCAATAGTGCAACTTAAAATCTAACGATACCTACGGTACGTTACGGTATGGTAGGTTTTGTTCTAGGCTCCGCACCAATGACTTATCTAAGTTATGTGCGGCTTTCCATCGCTCCGTGCTTCGGAGGGCACGTTGAGCTGTCAGTCCCGGCTGTTGTTGATTAATAGCAGTCGTTAAGCCATCTCAGAAGCCCTTGGGTGTCCTGACAAACTCTGAAACCAGATGCCAGCACTACCTCATACGACAAACAAACATATTTTATGTCCAGATTTGCTATTACTCCGTGCCTCGGAGGGCTCGTTAAGCGACGGTCTCAGTTGCTAAAATTTGATAGCAGTCGTTAAGCCGCATCTGAGATCCTTGGGCGAAAGAATGAAACTTCGAATTCCATGTATTAACAAACTTGTGTCCAACAACAACGGAGTCCTGTCGTGTCACACATAATGCTTCGTTGCGTCAATCGAACATAAAATGTTACCAAGTATACCATTGTTCTATAATCAAACGCTCCACATCTATTAACCGATACACATACATTATATTACGCTGGTACAACTCTAGTCCACGATTGGAATCGATTAGTATCGATACGTATGCGTAGTCACGTCACTACGGCGCCCACGCGCATTGTACTGATGATCCATAATACAATTATAGATTAATTGGATTAGTGACGTCACTGGCTGCAGAGTATAATTGTGCCTACTTGATTGTGTCGTCTATGAGGCATTTTTTTTATTTATCTTTTTTGTGGTGTAGGTTCTCAACTAGTCTCATTCTCCCTCAATCTCTAAGAATTCTGAACCGATTTTCTATTCATTTTATTTGAAACTAGCTTTCCCACCCGCAACTTTGTCCGCGCGGACTACAAAAAGCATTCTATGTTCTTCTAGGATATTAAAAACCAATGAAAAAGTAGGTATAGCACCAATGCTCTTGAAGTTTTTTGGCAGAATTGTTATTTCGTTTCCATGGCAACCGTTCCTTACAGCTAGTAATCAATATTTTCCAGTTTTCCCGTGTAAACTTACAATTTTCCGGGATAAAAAGTATCCTATGTTATATTCTAGGGTATAAGTTATTGCCATTCTAAATTTCATCAAAATCCGTCCAGCCATTATCGCGTGAAAGCTCTCCAAACAAACAAACAAACAAACAGACAACGTTTCACTTTTATATATTGGTATGGATAATATTAGCCTTTCAGTGTGGTCCCATATAAATTATATCAAAACTACCCTAGCAGTTTTTTATAGTGATTCAAATTTTGTAAATTTATTTAGAAATGTGTGTATATTCTAATATTATATTCTATTTATTCTATTTCTGTTATTATTTTCCTAACCACTGTTTTCAAATTTAAATCAGTAAATTTGTGTCGAACTAAACTTGTAAGAACAGATGTTCATTATAGCTTGTATAAATGATTCAAATTTATACCTACATGCCTGGTTATTGCCTAAATGAAGCGAGATAGTGCGACCGATATCGATATCTCGAACGTGCACAAGAGCTGTAGCATGACGTAGCATCGAATCAGGAGTTCAACTCACAAAATTGAAGACGATTGTCCTAGCATCGAAGTCGTAGCGTAGCCTGCGCAACGACTTCGACGATCTACGAGTGCTACGACAATCGTCGTCAATTTTGCGAGTAAGACTCCAGGGCCCCGATTCTGTAAGCTATTGAACCGCGATAACGCAAGTCGATCGCTTGAATTTTTTTGAGAAATTTTCTTATATACCACATAAAAGTGCTGGAAGCGAAAATTTTGCTAAAATTATCGCTTTTTGTTTTTTTTTTGTTTTTTTTTTTTTATTTTTCAGTTTAATTATTTTTTGAATATTTCCAAAAAAAACACTTCTAGCACTTTTAAGTGGTAAATAAGAACATTTCTCAAAAAAAAATCAAGCGATTGACTTGCGTTATCGCGGTTCAATAGCTTACAGAATCGGGGCCCAGACGTGTTGACGAGAGCATACGGGCTACTACCCTCCCTGTCCTTTGTTTTTGGTGGAACAATAAAAAGCTAGTATATAGTCTCACTCTAAATTTCGAAATCACCAGTTCAAAAATAGGTCTATTCTTTGATTAAACCAGTAATACTGTCCATCCAAATGTGTTTGGGAAGTAATCTCTTTAAGCGGTAACACCACCCATTGTAAGACCATATTTAAGCGTTTGCTTTGAATTCTTTGATCTGTTATTTATTGGCATATAACTAAATACGTTTTACGCCATTATAACAGAACTAAAGCACTATAAATAAGAATTTACCAACACTTAGTTCCACAAATTAGTCATTGTAGTTTCATTTAATAGGTATTTCATTTTGTATCCATTTGACTCTTCTATTTCTACTTCTCCCAATTATTCTTTGCCACACTCATTGTTTAAGCTATGACTCGATGACACGTTTCCCAGAATAGATCGCTCGATCCAAATCAAATGCGCAGGAAACCCAACTTCACTTGTAGATCGACTCGAGAGAAGGGTGCCGTGCTTTGTGATAATAAATACGGGACAGTCTCAAAACACAGTCTTCTTCTCGTTAAAACACTTATAGACAATGATCAAACATGACTTATTCGTATGCACGGTAGAATTAATTTGTCACTTTTCATTTGTGAACATATCTTATTTATGCATCATATTGCGCTTTGAACAGGTGCACTCTATATAATATGCCAATCTCTATCTCTATTAGTCAATTTTTCGCAGTTGGAGTTCACGAGCATCATAATTATTGTCAATAGCAGCCGGGAATGAAAGCTTTTGATTGATAGCAGTCGTTAACCATGACAGAAGCCCTCGAGACTTGAGCGAGAAACTCTAAAGCCAGAGGGCATCACTAGCCCTCATGACAAGCAAGCAAGCAACAGAGCAGTTGTGTAAGGTTCATTATACCATTTAAGCAGGAATTACTTATACCATTTAAGAAGAATGAAGAATCATTCTTCTTAAATGGTATAATTGCTGATTCTGTAGCCGTTACTCCCAACGCGTCCCTAGATATCTTGCTTTCCCATTTTATTCTAACTTCCTGGTATCCCTACAGAAGACGTGCACTAACCGTAATACTAATCAGTCGATTTAGATCGCGGGGATCGTTTAAAATGTTAACTAACCGTTAATGCGCTCGCCATCGGCGTTGGCATTTGGACGTTAACGCGCTTTCTTGTACTCGTCTTGCATGTGTTTACTTAAATACGGTTGTGATGGTAATTAGAATGTAGGACATTTATTTTCCGTTAAACATTGGAAATTAGCTGGAGAGTTTTCGAATTGAAGATACCGAATGAGAATTAAAACTAGTATAGTAGGTATAATCACAGTCTTGATCACACTCAACGTCCACTACTTAATCACCGCGCTTGGCAAGTGGCTTGGAGATCACAGCAGTCGTTGATTCTAAGGTACACATGAAAGAATTGTTGCTACCTATTTCCTGAATTTCCTTAGCTGATTCTTACAACGCTGGCAGTATGAGACAGGTGGACCAACTATTGAGCTGGGTCCACACAGCACACTATAATCATACTACCGACCGGTTGGTATAGTGGCTAGTGTTTCTAAAAATCAAATCAAAAAGTCGCAGGTTCGAATCCAGCAAGATGCAATCATTTGTACGATGAGCAGAAATGTTTGATTTCGAGTCATGGATGTAATAATCATATGTATGTAAGTTTATCCCTTATCCATAACATAGTATAGGGTATCTCAGTTTTTGGGCTAGGTAATTAATTGGTGTGAATTGTCCCGAATATATTTATATATTTATTACTACGACACTGTAATATTATAAAGGTGAAAGTAGCTCTTTCTCTTTGTATTTTTGATGAAACCAAACTAAATGAAACAAACCTTAATCAAAGGCAAGAAAGTAGTGTAGATAGATACATAGATAATACTTTATTGTACACCAGTTTACAAAAATATACGCCAAATAGGAACAATCTTAAAACTAAAGTACAACAGACGACTTATCTCTAAAAGCGATCTCTTGCGGTCAACCTTTCAAATTTGTTTTAAAAAAATTAAAACAAAGATATAGCTAGCTGTGCCCATGGCTCACACGTGTTCATTTCTTTAGGTTAAAAGTACTATATGTCCAGGACCTAAAATACCAATATACTAACATTTAATCAAAATTCCTTCCTCCGTCTTAAAGTTTTTTATCGATTGCTCGGCTTTTACACATTATTTTGAGATACAAAGTACACCAGTTTTTAAGTCAAACCTAAAGCTATCCATCAGTGAAAACCGCATCACAATCAGTGCAGTAGTTTTTACGTGATGCGCGAACATACAAACAAACGCAGATAAACAGGCAAACAGACACACACGATTTAAAAATATGTTATATGTAGGAATGATAGGGTTTGTCCAAACTATAAATCAAATCTATAAATGTGCTGTCATTTTAATAACATTACAATAGATAACTGAGCAATATTAACAACAATTTTCATTTCTTGAAAATCCGATTTCCTTAATTTTTCGTTTTGTTCAGATTACAGGAAAATTTTTGGTCCTACAAAGTTCCACTTGTACTTATATTAAAGTTGAATAACTTTTCTACAACTTTTTTTCATGATTTTCTTCGTAGAATGAGTACTATAGCTAATATTCTGCTCGGAAGGCGGCTAAAATTACAATTTCGAACTTCTTGAACCATGCTAAATATCGGGATAAAAAGTATACAGCGTCCTACCTCGTAGTATGAACTCAAATCATACCAAGTTTCATTTAATTTCATTTAGTAGTTTCGGCGTGATGGGCGGTCAAGATACAGACGTCAAGATACAGACAGACAGACAGACAAAAATGAAAGGTATACAGTTTTTGCTTCAGTATCTAATAAAGAGTACCCTCCAAAAAATATTATTTATTACTTCAAACTTAACATATCTTTGGACCCCTATCCCGCAGGAGCTCTTTATTTTTTCGGGATAAAAAGTATGGATACTCATATTTAGCCTACTATATAAACTTTAACTGTGCCAAGTTGCATCAAAACCCATCAAGTAGTTTCAGCGTGATACCTACGTGTTCTTTTAAATAAGTTTCCATCACTATTCTGCGGGAACCCTTTATATTTTCGGATAATAAGAATCCAATGTCAATACCTCGTAGTATGAACTCAATTCATATCAAGTTTTATTTGAATTCATTCAGTAGTTTCGGCGTGATGCCTAGTCAAGATACAGACAGACAGACAGACAGACAAAAATGAAAAAAATACAGTTCAGTATCGCATATAGAGTACCCTCCAAAAAAATATGTGTAAATGTCTTCAATGTACAGAATTGGACACGTTACAGTTTTATTATAAGTATATAGATATAGATTAACAAATATATGTATATAAATATATTTTTTTAATTGTTTACACCGCCATCCTCTCTCAATCCATTATTTATTACCAATCATTATGTAATAACTAATAAAAATTATAATAATATAGATTCGAACATATAGACCTATAAAATTCAAGGAGATCGTAGTTTCAATAACTAAGAAAGATTAAAACTTTTGTAGCTTTATAAATATAGCATGAGCTAGGACATTTTACCCCGGAAAAAAGCTTAAATTACCACTCAGGCAAAGCCGCGGGCGCTGCTATTTATGTATACTACCTACAATTTAATATGAAAAATTAAACATCGCAGAAAATTGCATTTAGCTTGTCTTCTTTTTGGAGTCCTAAAACATCAAGCACCTGCTTATCTTTGTGAAAAATTAACCGGGGTTTCGAGTCAGAGGCCTTATGGATCCCGGCAGTGCGCGATGCAGCTATCGTCGCAGAAGCACAGAACGGCCGAGTTCAGATGTAGTTTCCGCTAAATGTTGGAACAACATTCCTCCACCGATGAGGAACCTGCAAAATATTAATTCCTTTAGAATTAAGTTAAAAAAAGTATCTTGGTGAACACCAAAAAAAACAGGAAACTCAAAGGCTACGAGGGCTGTTTGATAAGTCCTTTTAAAGACTATGTCAGTTTAACCATTGTTTAACTGTGATCACTCGTAAATGTTCAACAACTATGGAAAAATCTGAATTTCGTGTCGTTTTAGGCCAAACATATTTATTTATCAAGGGTTGCAGTGCTGCCACAATAAAAACTGAACTTGATTCTGTTCATGGCACTAACGCACATTGCCGACTGCTTATAACTGGATAAATGATTTTAAACGTGGTCGGTCAAGCACATCTCATACTCCACGCTCTGTTCGCTCAATCGAAGTCACTACTGAGGATGTTGTTGAAGAAGTCCATAATATTGTACTCAACGACTGCCGAGTGAAGGTGCGTGAAATAGCTGAGAACACAGGCAACTCCACTGAGCGAGTACATAAAATCCTGCATGAGAATTGGGTATGACAAAGCTGTCTGTACGATGAGTGCCACGTTTGTTGTCAATCGAACGAAAACGCGAACGAAAGCGAATTTCAAAACTGTGTTTGGATATGATGAAGCGTAATCCTCGGAATTTTTTGAGTCTATTTGTCACTGTGGACTAAACTTGGGTCCATCATTATACACCTGAATCAAAGCAGCAATCAAAACAATGGATGGCGACTGGTGAACGTGCCCCAAAGAAGGCCAAAACTGTTTTGTCGGCTGGGAAGGTGATGGCGACAGTCTTCTGGGATGGCGAAGGAATCATTATGATTGATTACTTGGAAAAGGGAAAGACTATCACTGGCCGTTATTACGCAGAGTTATTGGACCGTTTTAATGCCGAATTGTTGGAAAAACGACCAAAATTGTCCCCCAAGAAAGTCCTCTTTCATTAAGACAATGCCCCAGTGCACACGTCAGCTATTGCAATGGCCAAAATCCACGAGTTGGGCTTCGAGCTGGTTCCGCATGCTCCGTATTCGCTGGAACTAGCTCCGTGTGATTGTTACCTATTCCCAAATCTGAAAAGATGGCTTGGAGGGATTTTTTTTTTGACAAATGAGGACTGCATCGCAGGTGAAAACGGCTATTTTGAAGACATCGACAAAACGTATTTTTTGGAGGGGATAAAAAAATTGGAAACTCGCTGGAACAAGTGTTTGGCCCTCAAAGGAGACTATGTTGAGAAATAAATGTAAATTGTTAAAAAAATTTTTTTTTTTTACATATTAAAATGACTTATCAAACAGCCCTCGTATATGAGCTGTACGAGTATGTGCAAGAAATTCGTTTTTGCAATTGTTTTTTTGGCTATTATTATAATTTACCAAATTTTAAACATACCTTATATTTATCTCCTTTTGTTGCAAGTTTTCATAATTATATTGCTCATGGGGCAATATTTTACAAATATATATACTGTTGGTACTGAGTACTTATCTACCCTCACTTTTTATTATATTATATTTAACTTCAGGTTAGTCCTTTGTTTTGTGGCGTGCAATAACAGTAGCCACAACTTTTCAATTATTGTCATTCATTTATTTACTTGTTCTTATGTATGTATGATGTTTTTTCTTTTTTGTTTTCGTTGTACTGACCGTTTATCCGTACCGTGACAGAATGGTCCCAGCGGAAGAGCAGCACTAGTCATTGTACGACCAGCAATATGCTGAGCTGGAGCCATTTTGGAAATTGTTACATTTAGACATAAATTAATATTAAGGTTAATTTTTATCTCTTTTGTCAGTGTTCTAAATGTTATTATTTGCAAATTAAATTATTTTATTTTTCTTCTTATTGTATAATTTCAAATGATGTAATATTTATTGATTGAAACCAAATCATCCATTCATTTACCTAATAGCTCAATAGTTAATTAAATAAAACGAAACAATACTCAATAAGTAAGTACCTAATATTTCAATGGTGCTCAAAATTCATCAAAGGTTTATCGTAACAAATACTAAGTATACTTATTATGAGAAAGGGTACGTCCTTTCTATCTAGTGTAAGCATGATTCAGGGTTCCGTAGAAATTAGCGATACGTCCGACAATAAACCAGACGCCGGAAATCCTGTACATAAAGATCGTATCTCCGACATGTGATACAACATTTAAATAAGTTTTAGGATTTTTATAATATTGGCAATGACTATGTAGGTCACAGATGTGACATTTAATTGGTCTGAATTTATGTAGCTGTTGGTTTTACCTATTCATAAGTGTTTAATTTAGAGAGAAGCTCGTAAAGAAAAATTATGTGTTTCTTGTTGGAAGTTTTATTTTGAAGTACTGAAAAAATATATTTTATTACGGACTAGTCAATCGTTTGACCACGATCTCACCTGATGGAAAGCGATGATGTGGTCGAAGGTGTAGCACCTATTCACTCTTGACTTGAACACACCGGGGTTATAATTTACCGGAAACACTGACGAGGGCAGGGCATTCCACTCCTTTGCAGTTCTTATAATAAATGAAGAAGCGTAACGCTTCGTTCTTGTGCGAGGTATTTCAACCATGAAAGGGTGGCGCTTTGCTGATCGTCTAGTCGTACGGTGATGGAAAGGTGATGAGGGAATCAGGTTGTGCAGTTCTTGTGCACACTCTCCATAGTGCAATCTGTAGAATACCGCCAGGCTTGCTACCTCACGTCGATGCGCCAGACTTTGAAGCTTACTCTTTACCAGAGTGTCTCAATTGAATCCATAGACTCGAGCTGATACTTGGCAAAACCGTCCCAGAGGTGGCAGCAGTACTCCATACAAGATCGGACCTGTGCTTGATAAAGATTCAAAAGCTGTCCCGGTGTGAAGTACCGCCTAACCTTAGACAAAATACCAAGTTTTTTGCAGCTACCTTGGCTTTGGATTCAATATAAGACCCAAAATTCAGGTTTGATGTGAGTTCGACACCCAAAAGCTCCAAATGGTCGCCTATTGGTATTGTTACACTTTGGAAAGACGGAGATCGGTATAGAGGACTCTTTTTAGCAGAAAACAAACACGTTTGAGTTTTAGTAGCATTAAACTTAACCAGGTTAGCATCGCCCCAATCGGACACGGCTTCTAAGGCTAAATTTAAACGGTCTACCATAGCCTCTCTCTGAAACTGGACAGCGTCACAGCTGGCTTGAGCATTGGAAGTGTATCTCTCAACTAAAGTACTGTCATCAGTATACTCAAAGGTACCGGGCTTCAGAAGGTCATTAATGTGCAGTAAAAATAGTGTAGCCGAGAGAACCGATTCCTGAGGTACACGAACACTCGATTCGATCAAATGCCTTCGATATGTCAAGGGAGACGGCAAGCGCCTCACCATGCATCTCTATGGCTTCGCTCAGTACGTGAGAAGATCCCCAGTAGACCGGTTTCAGCGAAATCCGTATTGTCGGTCACTGAGAAGATCATTGTCTGCAAGGTATGCCAAGAGCCTAATGTTTATGACACGCTCCATACACTTACAGAGTAAGGAGGTAATCGAGATGGGACGACTATTGGCCGGATCAGCACGACTACCCGTTTTGGTACTGGTTGTACATTGGCAAGCTTCCAGCTCTTCGGAACTTTACCTGAATGAAGAGAGAGGCGGTACAAACGCGTTAAGATGGGAGACAATTCGGGCGCACAGTTTTTCAACACAATCGCTGGAATACCATCAGGACCTCTAGCCTTGTTCACATCTAGAGCTCGAAGCGTTCTGAGAACCTCCTTCTGGCGAATGCGAATTTTGGGCATAAAAACCCCGCAATGAGGAAGGCAGGAAGGTGTCTTGCCAGAAGCATCTAGATGCGAGGCTTCTGCAAAAAGAGAAGCAAATAAATTCACTTTGTCTCCAGCAGTATGAGCTAGTGATCCATCAGGTTTCAGCAATGGTGGCAGTGAGGGGCGGCGGAAGTTTACTTCGACCGACTTGGCCAGGGACCAAAAAGCTTTGCTACACGCGGGGTATGAAGCCAGTTTGGTCCCAATTCGACTTACGTGATCAAAATGGGCCTTCCTAAGTATCTTCTTGCAGGTCTTAGCGGCATCGTTAAATTTTCTCTTCTTAGCCCGAATATCAGAAGACTTGCGCTTTCGAGCATCAGCCCAGTCTAGATATGCCGCACGCTTTAGAGCCACAGCATGACCACAGCTGGATCCAAACCAAGGCTGAGCTTTGCTGGAATGAGTCTTGTCACTGAATGGAATGAAATATTCCATTGCCTGACATATTACCTCTGTAACAGCAGACGCGCAAGTCGACGGATCCTGGGAGATGAAACATGTTTGCCGCCAAGGGTACAATGCAAGGAATTGCCGCATCTCGTCCCAATCTGCTGAGTTGTATTTCCACACGCGCCTATTTCCCTTAAGGCTAGGATCAGGTGGGGAATACACTAAGACGGACTTAACCAGGCAGTGATCAGAGCTACCAAGAGGTGGGGATACTGATACGGAGTATCGGTCTGGTTCAGTCGTCATCAACAGGTCGAGACAGTTGGCAGTGTCACCGTCACGGTCAGGTACCCGTGTCGGCTCCTGCACAAGCTGAGAGAGATCTAACGCCAGAGCAAGCTTCCGCGTCTCTCTACCAGCGTGGTCGGTTTTTTGGTATGGGACAAGCCACTCCTTGTGGTGGGCGTTAAAATCCCCCAAAAACACCAATTGAGCAGACGGGTAACGCTGTTGGGCCACACTTGCCGCCTCACCTAGATAGTCTACCAATAAAGTCGTCCCCCGATCTCCGCTGTGTGAGCGGTACACACAAGCATACATAATTTTCTCTATGCCCGTGTCCACCAGCACCCAAATCACTGAGAAGTTAGGGTGCTCAAGATTTCGGAGACGCAGACAGCAAATGTCATCACGGGCGTATACACAAACGCCGGCATTTGGGATAAATAGATGCTCCAAGATATAGCCTGGGTAATCCAAGTACGCCTTATCAGCTGGACATCCTATCTGCGTCTCTGACAAGAAGAACAAGTGAGGCTTAGAGGTCTCCAGATGATAATGGACCGGTTGGAAATTGGAGTGAATCCCGCGAATATTCCCAAGATCCACTTTAAGTGAAAAAAAATAATTACAGGTCTAATTATGAAAGAAAACAAAAAGGAATAAATATTTTAGACTAAACAAAAAGTTTATAACCTTATAAGAGCATTGATACAAAATGTTAATTTCTTTAATGGTATAAGCGTGTTAAGATAACATCTGCTGAATAAAAATATCACATATAAGTTACTACATTTGTGTTAAACAACTAATTCATTTTTACATACAACAGATTGAACAAAATAGTTGGTCGTTTCGATGATCGTCTGGAATGGCGAATATTTTCGCAACTATCCGCACTTGGTCTTGTAAAAATAAAGGATTGTCACGGCAAACAAAACCAATGATATCCACAGATTTTGAGGAAACCTTATATATAGTACCAAAGACCAAGTTCGGCTAGATTAAGATATTGCCTGCCTTTTCTTGCCTTAAGTTGATTTAACTTCAATTTTGTCCGAATCACGAAACTCTAAAAAGTCAGCCACAGAGTTGTTCAAATTCGCAGCGTAAATTCCCATCTAACCAATCCCTTAATCCCTATTCTACATCACCACATCACCATTCCACTCACTACCCACCGCTCGTGTACACCTCGTATATAGATCATTGTTCTCTATTTAACGTGCGCCCTATAACGTCACTGCGCGTGCGCCGCATGGGGAATGTATCGCGCCGGCATCTACCGATGAATTAGAATTAGAGTGTTGCTTCTGTGTGCGTGCTTATTGGTGTTTAGTAATGGGTGTGTGTTTTACATAAGTGTTGTGTGTTATGGTGTAAATAGTGTTTGTCCGAGTGTGATTTTTGGGGTTCATTAGTTTAACAAAACCCATAAAAGTTCATCCAGTCCGCCAATCTGTCCGTTGGACAGCCTCCCAGACTGTAATACAAACATAATTTCGAGATTTATAAACAGAGATTCATGAAATTTGATAATAGGATACTAAAAACATTACACTCCTTTTTTGGGCATGCGTGTAAAAAAAGAAGACCTCGATTTGAAAAAAAAACTACATACACTTATTAGGATATCCATACAATATGTAAAATGAAGGTACATTATCTTTTGAGCTCATCAAAATATCGTGTAATAGCTGATGATTGATTTCTGTGTCGTTTGCAAGATTATGCTCCGCCAAAATCATCAATAATGCTACAATATATGAATGTATCAAAACTACTTGAAAAGTTGTTGGATTGATTGACATAAAAATCGATTAGTTCCAAAGGCATCCTGGGCGGTAAAGCGCGTGTTGTGAAGACGGGGAACCGCTAGAAAGAAGAAAAGGACAGGGATCTATCTGCGCGTACTGCAAGCGTACAGCGCGTAACTGTGCTAGGAAACACCATAGCAAATAAATTACAAAAGAAAAAGAAGAATGCCACCTTTTTTGTCACGAAGGCCAATACTCATTTTGGGTCGCTACGCCAACGAAGTTACTTTAGCTAGCTACGTATATTATGTTTGGGTCGCTGAGCCAACCAAATTACTTTAGCTAGCTACGACTATGTTTGAATGGCCGTGGTGGGTGTTGTTATCGAATAAAAACTATGCTATGGTAGACCGTTTAAATTTAGCCTAATTTAGTCCGATTGGGTCAATGCTAACCTGGTTAAGTTTAATTCTATTAAAACGCAGGCGTGTTTGTTTTCTACTAAAAAGAGTCCTCTAAACCGATCTCCGTCTTTCCAAAGTGTAACAATACCAATATGCGACCATCTGGAGCTTTTGGGTGTCGAACTCACATCAAACCCGAATTTTGGGTATATATTGAATTGAATGCTATTTTTTGGAAGCTGCAAAAAAACCTGGTATTTTGTCTAAGGTTAGGCGGTACTTCACACCGAGACAGCTTTTGAATCTTTATCAAGCACAGGTCCGATCTTGTATGGAGTACTGCTGCCACCTCTGGGATGGTTCTGCCAAGTATCAGCTCGAGTCTTTGGATTCAATTGAGAGACATGCTATCAGGCTCATTGGGGATGACACTCTGGTAAAGAGTAAGCTTCAAAGTCTGGCGCATCGACGTGAGTTGGCAAGCCTGTCAGTATTCTACAGATTGCACTATGGAGAGTGTGCACAAGAACCGCACAACCTGATTCCCCCAACACCTTTTCATCACCGTACGACTAGACGATCAGCAAAGCGCCACCTTTTTATGTTTTTTTTTATTATTAGTACTGCAATGGAGTGGAATTCCCTGCCCTCGTCAGTGTTTCCGGTAAATTATAACCCAGGTGTGTTCAAGTCAAGAGTGAATAATCTACTAGGCAAGCGTGCTACACCTTCGACCACATCATCGCTTTCCATCAGGTGAGATCGTGGTCAAACGATTACCTAGTCCGTAATAAAAAAATATATAAAATAAAAACTATTAGACTTTTAGCCTTCCTAAAACTTAATTCAACCCAGAGCTATTTTTAGCTATAAACAAACTAATTTATTTCCCGAGCCGTATCTGGTGCTGGATTTATGTAGCCACTTGTTAATATGTATCACGTCCGTGATTGGTCGTTGACAGATGAAGTCATCGCTTGGAACGTGCTGTGGGGTAGAGGGGACGCGGCTTTATATTGCGAATGAGCCGTGTGTGTGAATACGATCTCTTATTGACAAAAAAAAAAGTAATGTTGGATATTTACTAATATTATATTAGTTGACGGTTTTTGTAGATAGGTAGGTTTTCATTTTTGAAATAACTAACGTCTTATAAATCATGTTTATATGTATACGTATAAAGATTAAAATTCATATGGCAAGCAGTCTCACTAACAAGATTATTGCACTGCAGTATCAGTAGACAGATTAACTAGTTATTGACACAAAGAAAAAAAAATACGACAACGGTAGAGGACGTACCTACATAGTAGGTATAAACCTATTATTTACCAATAATGTGTGGAATAGAACCACAAAAATCCAATCAATGTTTCGATTAAACTAACATAAACCATTTTAAAACTTAATCGCTCATATCAATTTAAATTGAAAATAATAATTTTAGTGCCTTCATCTTTGTGACATTTGATTTTATTCTTTCATTAAATAACAAATCTATACTTATTAAAGCAGTGTCTAACAAAAAATCTGAACAATGAAGATAGTTAAAAAAATGGTCTAGGGTACTTAAAATAGGCTACTGAATAGGAATATAACATTTTTGAAAATCATGTCTGACTGTATACATATATGTTCGTTCGCGCATTACGTAAAAACTACTGCACCGATTATGATGTGGGTTTCACTGTTAGGTAGGTTAAATTTTGTCTTATAATCTGGTATGTTTTGTATCTCAATCCAATCAGTAGAAGCAGAGCAATCTATATAAAACTACTAGACGGCTAACCAAATTTTGTTGAAATTAGATATAATTCAGTCTAAAGATACTTTTAAACCAGAAAAATGGCTACGCAGGCAAAGCCACCGGCGGCACAGTTGGTAAATAAACGAAGCAAAAGTTCATACATGTTGAAAAAACTTATTTCGAAAATCAGAAAACAAAGATTGAACGGTACGTCCAGCATACAAGCAACTGATTTACTCGTGTCAACACTACGAGCCAGCGCAGAAGTGCGACCAATCGCAACGATAAATTGTGCAACATGTAACTTAAAAGTTCGCAGAAAACTCCGCATCGTTATAATATAACCCTTTGTTCAAAGTATCTGTGAATATAACTATTAAAACAAGCCGCTAATTTTGATTAAAAATCTATACAAGCTCTTATATATAGCTTAGCTCTTTTTTTTTTTAAGTTTTGTCATCAATTTGTGAGCGACCCTGAAAGTTTCAGCCAGATAGCTATTCGGGAAATGCTCGAAAGTTGAGCTGCAAGATTCCACCCGAAACGACAAACAGACAGACAGACAGAAAAACAAGAAAGTTACTCAATAAAAAACGTGGTAATACAATATTAAGAATATACCATGCCACAAAGTGTACGCGCACGAATTGCGATTTTGTTCATATTTTGTTTTATCTCATCTTTGACAATCTCCTCAAAGGCTAGAAAGAGCGAAACTGGCTCAGTTTGTCGATTACTATTGACGATTTTAATTAACCATTGACGCGTCGCATTGACGAGTAGGTCCAAGTCCACACTCCACACACACGACTGCATAATGTTACCATCGTCGGCCTATCTCTATACCATCAATCATAAACACAGGATACATAATACTCTTAGAAAAAATGTAAAAAAAAACGAATGTAAAAGCGCAATTACTGATTCGTTGTACGCATACGCGACGGAAACGACACGTAGCGGAAACGTCAGAACGCGATACGATTTCGAATTCGAATTTGGAATGGGATTCGAATGGGATGTAGGCACGGTGGTGACATGCGTCTACTCCGTTTTTTTATTGGTCTTTCTTGTGTTAATAGACGTGTTTGTATGCTTTTTTTTTAGGAAGGATATGTGCTGTTGGTCTATAACTGACACCTACAGCGTCACCGGGGTGGGACGGGCGCGAAAGCGCTCTGCCGCAATGTTTGTAAGTGTGCGGTTGACTTGTATTATTAGTTCCCTTTGTTCTCCTTGTTCATTGATGACAAAATAATATAAATGCACGATAATTTACATTGCATCGACACTTTTGGTTTTGATGGGTGGTCTTCGAATTCAATGCCTTTCAATATCTCGAGTCCAAAAAACATAAGCCAAGTTCAATTCATCAAGGAATCTTCATTCATTTTCCAGGATGACAGTTGAACATTCGGCGAACATATTAGTTTACGAACATATTGGTGCGGGAACTAACGTGCGAACCTACATTAGTGCGTAGATCATTCATCATGGCATCTCAGGTTAACGTGAAGAGGTTTGTTCACTGCAAGTGGAACCTTTTAGATATAAATAATAGTAGAGCAAGGCAGTTGACAATCTAAGAAATTGGTACAACTCGAGGACACCTGATTCGGAAAACGTTGGAGGAAAACATTCTAAGGAATCCTGCATGTCCAAGAACCACAAAGTTCCAAGGCCATGTGACAGCCACCAATCCGCACTGGGCCAGCGTGGTGGGTTATGGCCCATGTTGAGAGAAGGCCTTTGTCCATTGTTTGTGTTGGACCAAAACACTAGTTTTACAAACAAGTATAACCTCGTGGTAAAACTATTTGGACGACGAGGTATAATTTTTTGGTCAACCTCGTTTTCCTGCAGCTGCTTAGAGATAATGGCGTTTTGGTGAAGAAAAAGACGTGTTAGTTCAGCGACTCATCCCACGACACAGTTGTCCGTAAGAAAAGAACTAATGAATTTAAAAAAAAGGTTTTATAAATCCTCCCATTGATTTTATCCATAAAAACTAAATTGATTTATTACTGTCGACAATATAATCTTTAAATTATTAATCTTCTATACGTACTTGTTTACACATAACAATGCAATAAGAACGAAAAAGACTGTACAAAGAAGATAATTAAAAAACAAAGGTCTAATAAAAATTCTGAATAGAAATTTGACTCGCTCCACGATTTTATTTTATTTTTTAGCTTTTATTACATTATCTATAAAACCGTTTATCTTATTTTTTATATTACTTATTTCCAAATTAGAACATTATTTATGTTTTATTCCTAACCTATGAGAAACCCTCTCTAACGTTTCGCGAACCAATCTCCATTCGTTTCTCGAGTGTGTGTGCACTAACGCTCTGCGTCACCCCTGCCCCTCTCTAATTGCTTTCCTGAACAGATTATTGATGTTGCCCTGACTTTCCATTGCTAGGTAGGTATTTCCTGATTGAGCTTTGGTTTTTGTTTATAAGTTCGTGCATAGGTTTTTGAAAAAAAATATGGCGAGTCCGTTATTTAACTTTGTGATACTGGGTAACTCCAGGCAAGTTATTCTGTTTCATAAAACTTACCTATCTGAAGCTTGTTTGTTATTTTTATTTACACCTTTTCCTTATTTACGTTATTTTCATTAAGTGCACAGGCACCATGTTATCTTAATAATAATACATTACTGCCGCGGTTTGTACTGACTGCGTTGCTGGCAGCGATGATGATGGTCGAGAGCGTAGCTAAGTTAAGTTCGAGGCCATCACAGCGCGGTCAGCATTGCAGCCCTTGATGGCCAAGCTGGAATGAAGGCCGAGACCGAAGGTCAAGGCCTTTATAGCGCTGACAGCAAGGGCTGCAATGATGGCCAAGCTTGAAGGCCGAGAACTTAACTAAGCAAAGCTCGAGGCCATCATAGCGTGGCCAGCAGGGCAGTCATTGCAGACCAAGGCTTGTATAGTTCTTTACTCAAACAATGCGAGGAATTTAAATAAAACCAGCTTAGTATAATAAGAATTTACTCAAACAATGCAACAACAACGAAAACAACAACGACAACGACAAAGACAACAACAACGACCACAACAACAGAAAAAGAAACAGTAACAGAAACAGGAACAGAAACAGAAACAGAAACAGAAACAGAAACAGAAACAGAAACAGAAACAGAAACAGAAACAGAAACAGAAACAGAAACAGAAACAGAAACAGAAACAGAAACAGAAACAGAAACAGAAACAGAAACAGAAACAGAAACAGAAACAGAAACAGAAACAGAAACAGAAACAGAAACAGAAACATAAACATAAACATAAACATAAACATAAACATAAACAAACATAAACATAAACATAAACATAAACATAAACATAAACATAAACATAAACATAAACATAAACATAAACATAAACATAAACATAAACATAAACATAAACATAAACATAAACATAAACATAAACATAAACATAAACATAAACATAAACATAAACATAAACATAAACATAAACATAAACATAAACATAAACATAAACATAAACATAAACATAAACATAAACATAAACATAAACATAAACATAAACATAAACATAAACATAAACATAAACATAAACATAAACATAACACATGTAAGAAACAGAAACAGAAACAACAATCACGATCACATCAGCTTTCAAAAAGAAAGAAAAACCATCAAAATCGGTCCATTCGTCTGGGAGCTACAACGCCTCTCTTTTCGAGTTCATTCATCATTCATTCATTTCATTTACAGCCCGTGTCCGCCCACTGCTGAGCATAGGCCTTTCTCTTTGTACGCCACCCATCTCGATCCTGTGCTGTGCGCACCCATGTTCGACCCACGATCTTTACTATGTCGTCGACCCATCTAGCCACTGGACGACCGACGCTTCTGTTGCCCGTTCTCGGCCACCACTCGGTCAACGTTTTGCTCTACCTGTTTTCACTCTGCCTAGCCACGTGTCCTGCCCAACACCATTTGAGTTTGAAAATAGACTCTCCGACGTCTTTGACCTTTGTACGGCGTCTTATTTCTGTGTTTTGAACTCGGTCTTGTAATTTGATGCCAAGCATGGCACGCTCCATGGCTCTTTGTGCAACTCTCATTTGATACACTGATGCTTTCGTGAGCGTCCATGTCTCGGCACCATAAGTCATGGTGGGCAGGACACACTGGTTGTAAAGGCGAGTCTTCAAACATTGTGGATATTTGGTTGATTTTAGAATGTCTTCGAGCTTGCCAAATACAGCCCAGCTTAGCTGGATCCTCCTAGATATCTCTCTTTGTTGATGCTCTTTACCAAAAGAAATAGTATGTCCAAGATAGACGTATTTATCGACTGTCTCTAGCCTCTCGTTCCCTACAACGATGTTGTGTTTCGAGTTGCCAAAGACATTCACCATAACTTTCGTCTTGGACATATTCATTTTTAAACCTGCGCTCAAAGAAGCATCATTAAGTTCTTTCAGCATAACTTCAAGGTTATCTGGAGTCTCTGCAAATAGAACAAGATCGTCTGCAAATCTCAAGTGAGACAAGTAGGCACCATTGATGTTCACTCCTGATTTGTCCCAATCAAGTGTTTTGACAATATCCTCTAAGACAGCCGTAAACAACTTGGGTGAGATGGTGTCTCCCTGTCGCACTCCTCTATTGATGGGTAAACGGTTGCTTAGTGAATGCAGTCGTACTTGCATAGTTGCTGAGCAGTACAGCTCTCGAAGTAAATCCACATATCGAGCGTCGATGTGACAGCGATGGAGAGAGTTGAACACAACCCAATACTCGATACTGTCGAAGGCCTTTTCGTAGTCGATAAAGGCCATGCAAATGGGCCGGTTGAACTCCTGACTCTTTTCCATCAGCTGCTTCACCGTGTGGATATGATCGATTGTGGAAAAGCCACTCTGGAAACCAGCCTGCTCTGAGGGCTGGCATTCATCAAGCTGGCGTGTGAGTCAATTGCACAAAACTTTTGAAAATACTTTATAAATATGTGAAAGAAGACTAATTGGACGGTAATTTGCAAGTTTTGAGATATCGCCTTTTTTATGAAGGATGGTGACAGTTGCATTTTTCCATGATTCCAGGGTGCGCGAACCATACATGACGTCGTTGAACAGCTTTACGAGAACTTTTTTTTTTTTTTACCAGCACGGAGTTGTTCAACAGTTACGCCATCCTCGCCAGGGGACTTTTCGGCTTTCAGTTGGTAAAGTGCTTTATTGACTTCTCCTGGTAGAATTGGTGGTAAGCCATCTACATCGCGGTATTCAGTAGGTGGGGCTCTGTCATCTTCCCCTGGCAATTCTGACTCTGCAGATTGTGATGCATAAAGTTTCTCGTAGAACCTTTCAACAACTGTCATTATTTGATCTCTATCTGTGACAATGTTTCCATTTTCATCTTTAAGTTTGAAAATCTGTTTAGTCCCTGTGTTCAATTTTCTTCTAAACAGTTTTGGGCCTCTGTATGCCTTTATAGTGTTAAGTATAGAGCTGGTTTTAAAAGTTCTTAAATCTTTCATTATGGATTTACTTATTTGCTTGTTAATTTGTTCGACCTGTTTTTGATCAGTTACTGTTTGGTGTTTCATGTCTCGTTTTTTTTCTATTAAGCTAATTGTTTCCGGTGTAAGCTTTTGAGTCTTTTTGTGAACTTTGCCGAGGTGTTTTTGTGCAGTTTTGGTTACGGCTTGACACAAGGTGTTATTGATATGGTCGACATCTAAATTTGTTTCTTCGAGACCTTCGAATTGGTTTTTAAGGTCTACCTGGAATGTATCAGAAAGGGAAGCAACTTCATGCATGCTGTACCTGTGGTGAACGGCGATCATTTTCGTTCTTTCTCTTCTTAAGTCAAATTCAAGTGTCGCTCTTACCAATCTGTGGTCGCTCCCAGCTTTGAAATGTGAAAGAACGGACACGTCGGTGACTACATATTTATGAGAACTTATGATGTAGTCAACCTCGTTTTTGGTAATGCCGTTCGGGCTCGCCCAGGTCCACTTTCTAGCGGCACGCTTCTGGAAAAAGGTATTCGTCGCCTAAAATTGTTTGTGTTCTAGAAAGTTTACCAAGGTTTGCCCTCTGTTGTTTCGGTGTCCAAAACCAAAACCTCCCACAGATTTCTCGTTCGCCAGCGAAGTCCCAATTTCAGCGTTGAAATCTCCGATTATGGTGGAGTATTGGCATGGGGAATCTTCTAAAGCCTTAACTATGTCCTCATAAAAGTTATCTACTTCTTCGTCTGGGTGGTCGAACGTTGGAGCGTATACTTGGATTAGTTTTAGAGAGTATCGTTTGTTAAGTTGCAGAACTGCGAAACAGACACGGGTGGAAATACTCTTTATGCTTTTAACTGCAGAAGCAGAACTCTTTTTTATCAAAAATCCAACACGCCATAAGAGGAGTCCTCTTGGCTTCTATAGAAGAAAAGATCACCGAAGGTCAGTCTTATAAGGTCTTCACCTTTCCGTCTAACTTCTGATAGACCAATTATATCCCACTTGATGTTGTCCAGTTCCATTTGAAGTTCGAGAAATCGTTCGTCCGTTCGCAACGTCCTGGCATTGTAGCACGCCAGGGTCAGGGTCGTGGTGTTGTGGCAGCTGGATCTCTTCCAGGGATTCTTAGCACCCTCTGCCGCGCCGTTACCGGGACCGCTGCCAGAGTCCGGAATAGCGGGACTGCTGGGGACTGAGGGCCTTGGTTTTAGCGTACTGTACATTTTACGAGAGGGGTTTAGCCTTAAAACGCCACGCTGGCCAGTGCGGCTTGGCGAGTTTTCTTCCTGTTACGTCGGCCTGCGATGAGTGGTGCAATGGTTGAATTAGTAACTCAGCATTGCACCACTCACTACAGTTACCGGAGGGGACCACGAGGAGGTGTAACTAGGAATTGGCACCTTAATCTCATACACATGAATACTCTCCACCAGAATGAAACTAAGTCACCCATTTTCGAGTTCAGTGGTTAACAAAACCACAGAATAAATAATAGTACTAAAAAAAACGACAATAATGGATTTTCAAAGGAAATTGCTGGCCGCAAAACACGACAGTAATGAAATTCCATACAACTTTGCTGGCACCTATTCAAGCAGCGCGGCAAGGTCGACTTTGCCTAAAGAAGGTTATCGAAATAATAACCACATTACAAGCTTGTTTGAGTAATAGTTATTTGTTATGCAAGGCTGCAAAGTGGTTTTTTGTCGCTAGTACTTGTATTGAAACCTGAGCGTAGCGAGGGTTTCAAAAGTACGAGACGCAAAAAAACTTTGCTGCCGTGCGAAACACACAACTTTTCACCTCACAACAGCGAGGAAAATGCTAGGTACAAGAAAAACAACTATATAATTAAATTAGTGTTTATTTATTTTAAAAATTAAAAGTAAAATTACTACAATTGGTAATACTCTGAAAGTAAAATTTTTTTTTGGAACCGTTATTTTTGTGTTTGTCACTTGTGTTACTAGGTAAATTATTTGTCAAATTTTCGGAACATTGCTCATATTCATTGGATTCCATTGTGAATGTTGGAGACACATACGGATTGGCAAGCGATTCAAAACGATTTTCTATCGTGCTGTCTTTGGAAGTTGAAGGAAGAGTCCAAGGATCTGAGCAAACTTGGTTTAAAGTTATACCTCCAACGATGCCCTTGCATATTTTTGACTTGTTTTCTATAGAGTCTTCTATGTATCCTTTTGCCACGGTACTGAACTTCCAGCCGCCCTGACGCTTAAGCGTGGTCAGATCAGCACCCGAGTCAACCAAAAGTGTGGCCGAAGTCCTCCTAAAACAATGCCCGGTGTATTGCTCGGGTTACAGGAACCCGTTGTGTCCAAGGAAAGTGGCAATTTCTCGTGGCAAACCACCAATTTTAGTACTTCCCATAGGCTGTCTAACACATTTTCCTTTACGATATTGCAATAAAAAACGATCCATTGGTGTATTAGCAGGGCGCAAGGCTTGATATTTATCTACAATTTTGACATATTCGTCACGAATCACGAAGTTCCTATCAATATTGGTCTTCGTGTTTGTTAAGATAACCAACAGCAACTTTTCTGAATGCTTCTCAATGTTTTTAGTTGTAAGATACGTGAGTTCATTAGTCCGGCACGCCCCACTAATGCCAATAATGAGGACAACCTGTAACGTAACGGAAGAAAATTAGTTTTACAGCAGATAATAAGTACATACATTTACATAAAAGTACCTACAAAGATATTATATAAAAAAGCGAAGTACTTACTTTTGTAGCAAGAAATTCGGAGTCGGGCGCTTCGTTTAGAAACTTCTCAATGTTAGTAGTGGTGAAAATCTTCGATTTTTTCGGTTTGTGTTCGCTTTACTTTTTCTTTAAAAACGCCACTAGTTTGGAATATTTGTCTATGTGTTTATCATTTTTAATTTTGATCGTGGCTTTTAGCATCGAGTAAATGCTCCAAAGTGTGCTTGATTTCCTTGTTTTAGATATTCCAATGAAGTATGATAGCATTGTAGTCTCCGAAAACGTTTTCGCGCCTTTGGAATGAATCCATACATTGAACAAATTGTACGCTTTTATGTACTTTTCGCGCGATTTTTCAGGAAGAAAACTCAATTCAGCATTATGTACCGCTTGCACTAACTCTGCAGGTGTTAAATTTATATCTTCTGCGCTGCTGGGCTCGCTCATATTCTAAACGATTTAAAAAAAAAAATGAACCCTAATGTTGGAAAGTGAATTGAGAGCAAAGACTAGTTTTTTTTTTTCATGCAGTCCTCGTGCTGGCCAGTGCGATTATTCTAAAAATGAGGTTGGCGCACTGACATGAAATAAGTATTAATGTATTGCCAGTGGACTGGGGGTATAGAAAATGATTGTATAGAAAGGTTCGAATTTTAAAAACTCTTTCCACGCTAGCGGATAAAATGCACTTTTGCTCTCAGATTTCGAATGACAAACAGAATCTTTCCGAGCTTGTGAGGTGAAAATAAATGTATGGTAATTAGATACATTATTATTGTCTTATCGAAGTAACAAAATATAATCAAAATCTCACGCTGTTTTTTTGTAGATACTTACTTAATATGTTATTCCACAACTTTTGTAAAATTTTGCAATTTTTATTTAGCCGTATTTACGGGATCGGGTGTTTAGCAAACTTTTTGATTAAAATATTTATATTCAATTAGAAAACAGTTTTTTTCCGTCAATACTATTGATTTTTGTGTGTACTTCTGCTACTACCACCGTTTTTTTACTACGATGTTGAACCAAACATGAGTCTGTCACATGTTTTTCATTTTATAATACGAGAGCACGCGACCAAAATGTCTCGGTCATTGCTTTCCGGATGAAACCATATAAAATCGATAGATTAGATCACCCTGAACTCGAAAAAATGATTTTCAGCCAATTTGGGCGCAGCGGGTGACCTGAGCGCATTAACAAATATGACAAAAAAGAAAGTCAATCTCGGTCATCGCTTCCCGTCTGATATTCGGAATGTAGTTAAATGGTAGCCCTGAGATACCGGAAATACGGTATTTAGACAAAAATCGACAAAAATGGCCCAGGAAACCATTTCCAAAAAAAATATTACCGAAGGACAACAAGGTCATCACTTCACATCTGAAAATCATTGTGTTAAGTAAATTAAGGTTAGTTAATGCAAAGTAACTCATTTTCAGTCAAAAGTCTCACAACCGGCCATTTAGAGAGCATTTCAAAAATGAAAAAAGAGCCTACCTCGGTCATCGCTACCCGTCTGAAAATCATTGTGTTAAGTAAATTAGGGCTAGTTAATGCGAAGTAACTAATTTTCAGTCAAAAATCTTACAACCGGCCATTTAGAGAGCATTTCAAAAATGAAAAAAGAGCCTACCTCGGTCATCGCTACCCGTCTGAAAATCATTGTGTTAAGTAAATTAGGGCTAGTTAATGCGAAGTAACTAATTTTCAGTCAAAAATCTTACAACCGGCCATTTAGAGAGCATTTCAAAAATGAAAAAAGAGCCTACCTCGGTCATCGCTACCCGTCTGAAAATCATTGTGTTAAGTAAATTAGGGCTAGTTAATGCGAAGTAACTAATTTTCAGTCAAAAATCTTACAACCGGCCATTTAGAGAGCATTTCAAAAATGAAAAAAGAGCCTACCTCGGTCATCGCTACCCGTCTGAAAATCATTGTGTTAAGTAAATTAGGGCTAGTTAATGCGAAGTAACTAATTTTCAGTCAAAAATCTTACAACCGGCCATTTAGAGAGCATTTCAAAAATGAAAAAAGAGCCTACCTCGGTCATCGCTACCCGTCTGAAAATCATTGTGTTAAGTAAATTAGGGCTAGTTAATGCGAAGTAACTAATTTTCAGTCAAAAATCTTACAACCGGCCATTTAGAGAGCATTTCAAAAATGAAAAAAGAGCCTACCTCGGTCATCGCTACCCGTCTGAAAATCATTGTGTTAAGTAAATTAGGGCTAGTTAATGCGAAGTAACTAATTTTCAGTCAAAAATCTTACAACCGGCCATTTAGAGAGCATTTCAAAAATGAAAAAAGAGCCTACCTCGGTCATCGCTACCCGTCTGAAAATCATTGTGTTAAGTAAATTAGGGCTAGTTAATGCGAAGTAACTAATTTTCAGTCAAAAATCTTACAACCGGCCATTTAGAGAGCATTTCAAAAATGAAAAAAGAGCCTACCTCGGTCATCGCTACCCGTCTGAAAATCATTGTGTTAAGTAAATTAGGGCTAGTTAATGCGAAGTAACTAATTTTCAGTCAAAAATCTTACAACCGGCCATTTAGAGAGCATTTCAAAAATGAAAAAAGAGCCTACCTCGGTCATCGCTACCCGTCTGAAAATCATTGTGTTAAGTAAATTAGGGCTAGTTAATGCGAAGTAACTAATTTTCAGTCAAAAATCTTACAACCGGCCATTTAGAGAGCATTTCAAAAATGAAAAAAGAGCCTACCTCGGTCATCGCTACCCGTCTGAAAATCATTGTGTTAAGTAAATTAGGGCTAGTTAATGCGAAGTAACTAATTTTCAGTCAAAAATCTTACAACCGGCCATTTAGAGAGCATTTCAAAAATGAAAAAAGAGCCTACCTCGGTCATCGCTACCCGTCTGAAAATCATTGTGTTAAGTAAATTAGGGCTAGTTAATGCGAAGTAACTAATTTTCAGTCAAAAATCTTACAACCGGCCATTTAGAGAGCATTTCAAAAATGAAAAAAGAGCCTACCTCGGTCATCGCTACCCGTCTGAAAATCATTGTGTTAAGTAAATTAGGGCTAGTTAATGCGAAGTAACTAATTTTCAGTCAAAAATCTTACAACCGGCCATTTAGAGAGCATTTCAAAAATGAAAAAAGAGCCTACCTCGGTCATCGCTACCCGTCTGAAAATCATTGTGTTAAGTAAATTAGGGCTAGTTAATGCGAAGTAACTAATTTTCAGTCAAAAATCTTACAACCGGCCATTTAGAGAGCATTTCAAAAATGAAAAAAGAGCCTACCTCGGTCATCGCTACCCGTCTGAAAATCATTGTGTTAAGTAAATTAGGGCTAGTTAATGCGAAGTAACTAATTTTCAGTCAAAAATCTTACAACCGGCCATTTAGAGAGCATTTCAAAAATGAAAAAAGAGCCTACCTCGGTCATCGCTACCCGTCTGAAAATCATTGTGTTAAGTAAATTAGGGCTAGTTAATGCGAAGTAACTAATTTTCAGTCAAAAATCTTACAACCGGCCATTTAGAGAGCATTTCAAAAATGAAAAAAGAGCCTACCTCGGTCATCGCTACCCGTCTGAAAATCATTGTGTTAAGTAAATTAGGGCTAGTTAATGCGAAGTAACTAATTTTCAGTCAAAAATCTTACAACCGGCCATTTAGAGAGCATTTCAAAAATGAAAAAAGAGCCTACCTCGGTCATCGCTACCCGTCTGAAAATCATTGTGTTAAGTAAATTAGGGCTAGTTAATGCGAAGTAACTAATTTTCAGTCAAAAATCTTACAACCGGCCATTTAGAGAGCATTTCAAAAATGAAAAAAGAGCCTACCTCGGTCATCGCTACCCGTCTGAAAATCATTGTGTTAAGTAAATTAGGGCTAGTTAATGCGAAGTAACTAATTTTCAGTCAAAAATCTTACAACCGGCCATTTAGAGAGCATTTCAAAAATGAAAAAAGAGCCTACCTCGGTCATCGCTACCCGTCTGAAAATCATTGTGTTAAGTAAATTAGGGCTAGTTAATGCGAAGTAACTAATTTTCAGTCAAAAATCTTACAACCGGCCATTTAGAGAGCATTTCAAAAATGAAAAAAGAGCCTACCTCGGTCATCGCTACCCGTCTGAAAATCATTGTGTTAAGTAAATTAGGGCTAGTTAATGCGAAGTAACTAATTTTCAGTCAAAAATCTTACAACCGGCCATTTAGAGAGCATTTCAAAAATGAAAAAAGAGCCTACCTCGGTCATCGCTACCCGTCTGAAAATCATTGTGTTAAGTAAATTAGGGCTAGTTAATGCGAAGTAACTAATTTTCAGTCAAAAATCTTACAACCGGCCATTTAGAGAGCATTTCAAAAATGAAAAAAGAGCCTACCTCGGTCATCGCTACCCGTCTGAAAATCATTGTGTTAAGTAAATTAGGGCTAGTTAATGCGAAGTAACTAATTTTCAGTCAAAAATCTTACAACCGGCCATTTAGAGAGCATTTCAAAAATGAAAAAAGAGCCTACCTCGGTCATCGCTACCCGTCTGAAAATCATTGTGTTAAGTAAATTAGGGCTAGTTAATGCGAAGTAACTAATTTTCAGTCAAAAATCTTACAACCGGCCATTTAGAGAGCATTTCAAAAATGAAAAAAGAGCCTACCTCGGTCATCGCTACCCGTCTGAAAATCATTGTGTTAAGTAAATTAGGGCTAGTTAATGCGAAGTAACTAATTTTCAGTCAAAAATCTTACAACCGGCCATTTAGAGAGCATTTCAAAAATGAAAAAAGAGCCTACCTCGGTCATCGCTACCCGTCTGAAAATCATTGTGTTAAGTAAATTAGGGCTAGTTAATGCGAAGTAACTAATTTTCAGTCAAAAATCTTACAACCGGCCATTTAGAGAGCATTTCAAAAATGAAAAAAGAGCCTACCTCGGTCATCGCTACCCGTCTGAAAATCATTGTGTTAAGTAAATTAGGGCTAGTTAATGCGAAGTAACTAATTTTCAGTCAAAAATCTTACAACCGGCCATTTAGAGAGCATTTCAAAAATGAAAAAAGAGCCTACCTCGGTCATCGCTACCCGTCTGAAAATCATTGTGTTAAGTAAATTAGGGCTAGTTAATGCGAAGTAACTAATTTTCAGTCAAAAATCTTACAACCGGCCATTTAGAGAGCATTTCAAAAATGAAAAAAGAGCCTACCTCGGTCATCGCTACCCGTCTGAAAATCATTGTGTTAAGTAAATTAGGGCTAGTTAATGCGAAGTAACTAATTTTCAGTCAAAAATCTTACAACCGGCCATTTAGAGAGCATTTCAAAAATGAAAAAAGAGCCTACCTCGGTCATCGCTACCCGTCTGAAAATCATTGTGTTAAGTAAATTAGGGCTAGTTAATGCGAAGTAACTAATTTTCAGTCAAAAATCTTACAACCGGCCATTTAGAGAGCATTTCAAAAATGAAAAAAGAGCCTACCTCGGTCATCGCTACCCGTCTGAAAATCATTGTGTTAAGTAAATTAGGGCTAGTTAATGCGAAGTAACTAATTTTCAGTCAAAAATCTTACAACCGGCCATTTAGAGAGCATTTCAAAAATGAAAAAAGAGCCTACCTCGGTCATCGCTACCCGTCTGAAAATCATTGTGTTAAGTAAATTAGGGCTAGTTAATGCGAAGTAACCACCAGTCATTTTGAGAGCATTTCAAATAGGAAAAAAAAACTACCTCGGTCATGGCTTCCCGTCTGAAAACTGATGGACATGTTAAAATGCGTTGGCCAGATTTATAAAAAAAAGTTTTCAGACCAATCCAGTACAGCACGGGGTCTATAGGGCAACTACTCTAGTTTTTTTTTATTATAAAGGTGTTTTTAGACGTATTAAAGGGTAAACACCACTGTAGAAATGTAGAAACGTAACAAGTAACGGCCGTTCTCGACACAGAAGCTAATCAAGAGTGGGGCATTTGTCACCGACACTTTTTTATTGGTTTTAACATAATGAGCGGTATTGAAAATGTCTGAAAACTGTATTTCAGTAATATTGGTGGCAAAACAAAAGATTAAAAAAATGAACTGGGAATCTATGACCGTGGTTGTTTCTTTTGTAATTTTTGAAAATGCACAATATCTAAAAACCGCATTTTTAGTAATAAAAAAACCAAACCTATTTATATTTTCAATATCAGACGGGAAGTGATGACCGAGGTTAGTTTTTTTATTTTGCATAGCAGAAATCACCTCCCGCGAGCCTGCTGGTCTTCTGGGGGTTGCTACCCGTATTCGCGTTCACGGTGATCTACTCTTTCGATTCTATATGGTTTTATCCGGGAAGCGATGACCAAGGCTTTTCGTCGTGGGCTCTCGTACTATAATTATCATCGCCACAACGTAATAGGTTGAATAGTTACAAGAGTTACAAATTTAAAATTTAATATTTCAATTTAAAACCTGTTTTAGTACAATCTGCTCATATAGGTAGCTAAATTAAATTTGTTAATTTAAAATAATAAGACATCAAATAATTGTACAAACAAAAACTGAGGAAACAGCGTCATCAAAAAAGAAGTAGGTAATTCACTCAATCATGGTACAGAAATGACGGTCGTTCATGAATAAACTATTGCACACTACATAAAAATCTGAGCCGTGTCTGTAGATACATTGAACATGTTTTCGAAAATCCACAGCTATAATAAACATAATGTTTGGTATAAAAATAAAATCAAACCTTTTTTTTGTAAAATTATTAGGTCGCCGGCTCCGCTAAGACTAGTAAGATTACTTACCGATAAGACATAAAAATAAAAATTCATTTAATTTAAGTACAAAACAGTAAACACACTACCTAACACGGGTTTACCCACGTGATCAATGGTAATGGATGATGATGAAGAAAAGCCAGTGTATATAATTCTTCGGGGATAAAAGTAACCTACCTGCTATTATATCTAAGATATACCTTTCATCCAAATTCATCCAGCTGTTTCAGCGCTGAGTGGTAACAAACATGCATACATCACACAAACTTTTGCATTTATAATATTAATTATTAATTAGATACCTATATATATATGTTGTTAATTATCAATTAATAGAATGTTCAAAGCCTATATGGTACATTTGTATGGTACATTTCATCACGCTGTATGTAACACATAAATGCACAAATATTATTTAAAAACGCGTGAGAAGTCACGGTTAATGCTAGTTTCTTAAAAAACATAACCGGTAGCCGTACGAGAAAACCCTAATGATCCAAATTATAAACAACTTTTTAGGTCCATCAAAAATCCGTAATTACGTGATCGAGTTTTAACTTTTTTGGGTTTGGTTCGGGTTATTTTCCGATGTAGCCGTCAGTTCGGTAGCTTGGAATGGAGATCGTACGTATTTATCAAAGAGATTTTCTTAAACTAGGTAAAAGACGAGCAAGTGCTTTGTTATTGGTTCTATGCGATCTCGCATTGTGATCTCCTTACGAAGAGCGAAGACTAAAGCGCCACTAAAACGTGAGTCTATTAAAATGTACTCTTTATTATACTAAATATAAAAAAATAGTTTTTTTATATTATTGTATGTTCGTTTGTTTGTGTGTAATGAATAAACTCAAAAAAACATAACCGATTTAAAAAATATTTCACCGATATAGAAAGCTGGCTATAAAGAAGTCTGGCTATGTCAGTCGCTGATAATTTTATCAGCGACTGACATAGCCAGACTTACATTTTTCAAAAAATTGGATTTCACAATAATGTAACCCAAGGTATCAAAAATTTGCCTATAAAAGACAATATTTGGCGTGCGCTGCGAAATTTATTGATGATACATAAATTAGTGTACTAAATAACTATATTACTCATAATTACGCACATAAAAGTCCGGGAAGCTATATGTCTAACTTATTATAGTTAAGAAAATAGAACAGTTTTTGATCAAATGAGTCAATCATAACACGGGTAGAATCGTGTACAAATAAAGAGAAACCCTTAGCAACCCGTGCAAAGCCGAGGCGTGTCGCTAGTAATTAATAATATAATTAATATGCCACTTTGAATTATAAAGTACTGTTACAGGTTAAAGTTTTTTTAATATAAATAATATAGACACGGAATTTGCAACATTCATTATAAGCTCAAACTCAGGGCAGATTTCCAATGATTCAGCTAACTTTGATGGATTAGAGGCTATATAAAAATGCATGAAATATTATGCTCATAACATTGTGACCGACAAAGAAACAAACGTTTTATACAGAACCCTTTACAACAGTTCAACCACTCCATTCTTTTGTCCCTTTTTCATCAATTTGACCCAAAAAACCTTTCTGATTTGGCACGAGTCTGCAAAATTGTTTTTTTCGTTCCGACTGCATCGGACAAAAAACTAATTGCATCTATTTCTTTGGTTTATTTTTCGGTTTTTGTAATTAGACCGCTTAAATGGTCGGGATGTCGTGATCTCGACCGATTTAAGGATTTCTCGGTAATTCACTTCTTGATTAGATGATGTCAGATGGCAATCAAAATAGGTCACTCGGTTGACCTCTTGGCCTTGGGAGCTAATGCACAAATTGTCTTAACAAAAAACAATGTAAATATTTTACAGAAACTAACAAATGAAGCTTAATTAGCAGTAAAACAGTTCATCTGGGTTTTTTATTCTGAGCACAAATTGAGGAGGTGAACTTGTCAGTTCATTTTTTATGTTACAGGCATCAAGACTTGTTTTCAACATTGTGTACTTGTCATGATTTTAGCATGAGTTGGTAATATTATAGATTGTTACATAATTATATGATTATCCACAGATAGGTGGAATGTGTTTTTTTCCGTTCATCTCACCTTAACATAACATTTCATAATAATTTTGTTTTTAAGAGGTCAATTCAACAAAAAAATAAGATTCCTGAATTAAGGTTACAAGTCTGTACCCAATTTTAGACTTAACTATGACAGCTTGGTCCTCAAGTTGCAAAAAATATCCTGCCTAAAGTCAAATAGAAGTCTTAGCTTTGTTTGATTTTATCTGGCCTCTGGTGTCACACTTTGTAAGGATGCTCGAGGGCTTCTGTCATAGCTTAGCGACCGCTATTAATCAATAACAGTCGGGACCTATAGAACTTTTAAAAGTAATTGATACAGAGCCCAGTACTGAACACGGTATCGATGGATTCTAATTTGCATTAGTTTACCGCTAGGCTTCCATCGCTACCTTTAAAACTAGGGCATTACAAAGGCATTGTGAACATTAACTCATTAACTTCATTAGATGGACTCTGTGCAAAGTAATTGCATTTTGATTTATATTGTTGATTATTAATAGGTCCATCTGCATCATTATTGTAAGGAAAACCACCGTCCGTAATAATATACCTATGTTGACGACATTCGCCAGAAGACAAATCGCTTGATATCTTGCTAGTCAAAATCGGACCAATAGGGGCGACGCGATGGTGGAACATCCACATACGTAAATAAATACATACAAAGAAAAAGAAAAGAAAGAAAACACCTACATAGACTGTCATTACCCTTCTCTTGCTTCGCCGTAGTCGGGTAAAAAAGCCTTGTATTTTTTTTTGATTATCTATTCTCTAGGCTTAGCGTGTTTTGGTGGCGGAGCGGTATACTATACAATCTTAATCGTTCAGTTTTTGGCCCCGCACCGATGACTTTTCTAAGTTATTTACACACTAGCTGTGCCGTGTGGTTTCACCCGCGTGGATTATGTTGATGGAAGATGATGATGATGCAAAGTAACCTATGTGTTAATCCAGGATATAAGTATAAATATCTTGATACCAAATTTCATACAAACCCGTTCAGCTGTTTAATTGTGAAGGAGTCACAAACATACACTCACACAGACACTTTTAAAGATAAAAGATAGATGGCGCTAATCGGTTTTTATGCATTTCATGACGTTTTGTATGGACTGTCAGTTCTGGAGAGGTACTTCCCAACTGATCTCGATATCAGAATTAGTAATTAACTGATATTGCTCGGCGTTCCAATCGGATCTCGAGATCCGTTGCAACTCAAATGAATATTAGTTTTTGTACCCATCGGATATCGAGATCCGTTGAAACTGAAATGTATAATTTTTTTTCCCATCAGATAACTGATCTCTAACTCCGAAGTTAAGAAAAAATAATATTCATTTGATTTGCGTCAGATCTCGAGATCCCATGGGAAGAAAAACTAATAATAATTCGATTTGCAACGGATCTCGAGATCCGATGGGAACAAAATCTAATATTCATTTGAGTTGCAACGGATTTCGAGATCCAATGGGAACGCCAAGCGAGATCAGTTAATTAGAAATTCTGATATCGAGATCCGATGGTGGTTCTTTTATCGTATGGAGTTCTGCGTCACGCATACGAAGTTTTCCGAGCAATAATAAGTATTCATTTTTAAAACTCTAAAGTCTGTTTGGTCTGTTTAGACAGTGGATACACTTCTCTAATTTCTAATATTAGTGTGATGTGATTTCCATCGCTCCTTGCTTTGGAGGGAACGTTAAGCTGTTTATTGAGTATTTATGCTATGTCAGAGAACCTCGTGCGGCGGCTTGGCAAACTCTGACACAAGAGGTCAGTTCCTACGTCATATAACAAGCAAACAACTATCTTCGATCATTAACATAGGTGAGAATCTAGTCAAACTCTAGCCTAACAATAGTAAATAATCATGTACCATATCTGGTAGAAAATGACTCAGCATTAAGTCTTCCTTTTGTGCTTTATTAGTGCAAAAAACTATATAAATATATCAATAAAACAAAATAGCTATTCGAAAGTAAGCAGCTGTAATGTTAACTTCCATGCTACGAAATAATTCAAATAAAAAAATTGCTCGTTCATTTTATTAAAGTTTCATCAAACACGTTGGTTTTATAGTCTTTATGCTACAACACATTCTTTCGGATACATTAACCTTTAGTTGACAGGCTCACACGGGAAAACCATAGCGCTAACCATATTAATAACAGATATAACTTGATACAAGCTTTGTTAGCACTGCATTTCCACAACCAAAATCTCTAGACCCTTCTTAGTTAAAATTCAATAACAATTTAATATGAAACTGGGAGGTCTGTTCAGAGTTGGAAAGGTCTGGATAAAAAGGGTGGTCTAAGGAAAGGAAGCTGTAAAATTTCTTAGCATATGGCACGGTTCGGAATGTGAACTACAGTTGTTAAAAATATCAAACCGAACGTTATTTCATCTGAGTCATTCGGATTCTCTTATAACTGATATAAACTACCATTTGAATAAAGCTAATGCAAGTTATTTTGTTGTTATAATTATAGGATAACTTCCATTCTAAGGTACCAAATTATGACTGGAGTGATAGCCTAGCGGTATACTTGTGTGACTTAAAATCCAACGATACCGCGTTCGGTCCTAGGGGTTTTTCATGCCTCTGTGCTTCGGAGGGCGCGTTAGGCTGTCGTCAGTTCCAGCTATTATTGATTGATAAAGTCGTTAAGTCATGTCAGAGGCCCTCAGGTGGTTTGACAAACTATGGCATCAAAGTCCAACACTACACTACCTCATACGAGTTAAGTTGTCAACTTTCTCATAACACACGAAAACTTCATTAAATTCTTTCTTGTAGTTTTATATTTTTAAGTTGCAAAATAATCATGATTTATGTAAAATTCATGAATTTAAATAATAATAATAGCACATTTTAACAACTTAACAATGTTAATGTAATAAATAGAAGCATGCAATAATAGGCAACTTTGGGCGTCAAACATCGGGCTCAAATTAAATTAAAACTTAATTTGACAGCTTAAATGATTGCTTTCCCTTTCTTTTTCACTAGTGACTTGCCCCGGCTTTGCCCGGGTAGAGCTCACACCGCGACATTTTTCTTACTTTTTGTTTTTTTATTTAACACCCGTCTTAACTTCTATACAAAAAAGAAACGCCAGTATGATTTATTCAAAATATTTTGCAGCAACGGTCGTGGGTGGTGCTTTTTAAACAGACTTGTCATTATTTCGTTTCCACGGCAACATGTCGTTCCGTTCCTTACAGCAAGTAATCAACATCTTTATATGCCAAAATTTTGATACTTTGGGTTACATTACTGCAAATTTTAGTAGGAAAAACTTTTTTGTTTTTTATTTTTATACCGCCCATGGTACTCGCTGATAATGTGGCTTCATATAGTTGATAAATGTTTTTAAATCGATTTAGTATTTTTGAGTTTATCCATGACAAACAAACAAACTTTTCTCTCCATAATATTGGTAGATAAGGTCCGAAGGAGACGACGACATATATAATTATAGAACTTTTTAGTTTAGCTAACAAGTTGGCAAAATTAGCCAAAAAATACATCAACTAAAGTTTCCGTTTCGACAGTCCAACCTTAAAATTGCATTACTGAAATCAGTAAATCACGATAACAATCAGCGTCTACCATCCCACGATCTTTGGCACGGCTAATTGCATGTTGCGCACACGCATCCCAGTAGCCGCGCAGCCGTCCGCGTAACGCTGACCCGGAGTCAGTGTTGACGAGGCCTAATTGGACAAGGCAAAAAAGCAAATAAATGATAACAGCGTTCGGCGTTTCATTAATTCTTCTTCTTCTTTCGGGGCGATGTTTCGTCTCTGACGGTTTTTTTAATACTAGATTGTGTGCTTGCTACAGAATTCAGCAACTTCTCAACATTATCGGTAACCTTATATATATATATATATATATATATATGTATATATTTTTATATTCTGTAAATAGTGGATTACATTGTTTCATTAGTGGATCAGGATGAGCGGCAAGTAGTGAAAAGCATAGGTTTTAAACTTGTTTATTGCTTGGTGATGTGACCTATAATAGCCACCAAAAGATATATTAGATGTCAGCTGAAATGATTATGGTTGAAATTGCATGTTTTTTTTATTCGCTTGCTGATCGAAGTACACAATAATTATCTGAATCAAAAATTGTCTTTTAATGGATTCACTGAAAAAATATGGAACCAATATTGATGTCATTTTTATGTGTATAAGTTTTCAATAGTAAAACAACGAATAAGTTTTTTTTTCAAAACCTACTAAATCAAATCAAATCAAACCATTTATTTGCAATACAAAATAGGTATTTAATTCTTGTTAAATTTGTTTGTCATGGTATTCAGCCTGCAAGCAAGTGTGCATATATTTACAGTAAATAATTAAATTTACAACACAAAACAAAACATTTCAAATATTACATTAGACTAAAAATAAAAAAAACATTCACAAAAAAAATAAACCTTAAAGTGTGCAGAAATGACAAATAAACCACAAAAAATGAGAAAAAAATGTCTATCGTCAAAGTAAAAAGGGTACTACATTAATATTATAGTCACGCTTCCAAAAACTCTTTGACACTGTAAAAACATTTATCAACTAACCAAGTTCGTCAACTTAATTTTAAAAACATTGCCCTGCAATAGTTTTAAATCCACCGGTAGTTTATTATAAGCTAGGATACACATATTGAACACTTTTTTTTTGTAAATATACTTAGGGAGGTTGATATAATTTATTCTCGTACTAAGCCCTTTTCTGCCTTTTAATAATATCATTTCCTTTTTATTATACGCTTTATATTAGCTTCACTTGTATGTTTGTTTGTATGTCTGTATGTTTGTAACTGACTCCTTTGGACGCTATTTTGACCCACTTTAAACGGACAGATTTCATTCAAATTTTGCACACCTGACAAAGATCGATGACAACGCAATAATTAGAAAAAAACGACGACGACGATATTTCTGAAATAAAACATTTTTTTCTTATTTACACATATATATTTTCTATATATATATATTTCTATATATATTTTCTATTTTTTAGTTTGGTTTTCTATATAAAGCGTGTTTTTTAGTTTTTTTTAACTAGTATTTATTTAAAGTAGTAAGTAGTCGACCAATAAGTCAAAGAATGTTCGCACTACTTTCAAAGGTTGCAGAAGCGGTTAGTATTTACTAAATAAACTAATAATTGTATTGTACTTGCTCACAAGCTGATTCGTGTATTTTTTTACCAATTCGTGTTTGACTTACTGTTGGTTTATATGACTCTTCAGTGGAGCTGTGGTTCATCCATGCCAAATCTCTGTAAACAACAGCTAAGCTACAAGGTAACCGCTAACCGTGGTTACCGCAGCATCTCGTATCATTACGTTCGCTCCGATGGGGGAGAGCACGACAAATGTTTAAAATAGATTATATTTTTACACTTCCGTGGTTGCCTGTAATGTAACCACAATGAGGTTAGTTTTATAGTTGGGCGAGTGGTTTTGATACTTTACTTAATAAATTGTATTATTTTTTTGTGTAAAATTTAGCGTTGAAGTGACAACGATAGACTCTTTGGGCGGCGTTTTATTAAATTGTATAATTCCATAAACTTCGTAGATAGACTCCGGTGTTACTTTACGAAAATCTCTTCTTTTTTTTCATCTTTTTTTTTATTGTTTTGCTTACTTTCAACGGTAAATCAGACCAATGATAGACGGAAAAACAGAAAAAAAGTCCAAGCTAACCAACCCTTATCAAACTTGAGCTAACGTAAAAAAATGGCATAAAATAAAGTCCATGTCAGGGGTACAATAGTTGAAACATCAGCAAAACTAAGAAGAGAAGACGTGATGATTTCCGTGACGCCAATAACAAATAATTATAACTCCAGGTGGTTCCATCTCTATTTCATTAAAATATGGTTCAGTAGTTTAAAGGCTCAAAGCGAGCGCTCATGCAGAACTGGTATACGGTATAGTATAATGGAGCAACCACTCGTATTTAGCCTTAGTAAACAGGAAGAGCACCGTGGCTTTGCCCGCTTAAAAATATAACCTATGTCCTCGTGATGCACATTTCATCAGAATCGGTTCCAGTTTAGTCGTAAAAAAGGTAAGAAATAAAGAAGCAGACCGAAAGAGCGACAGAAAGACACAAATAAATTATAATAATATAGCATGGATATAATATTATTACAATAAATTTGAACACACGTTTTTTTGGTTCAAAGTATTATTACGTTTTAAATTAGTCTTAAATTACCAAAACCATTTCGCCCCTCTAAGCTAAACACAGCTAAATAATTTGTTGTCAACTAACCACAGACTAGTTAGACAAATGTTCGCTAAGCTGCGTAGTTTAGTACCGTTAAAAATAAATTAACTTTGCCTAGTACCTCCGTTTGTGATCCAGCACCTTATTGCTTTCGAGGTGTGAGGTTTCTCGCAATATCTGTTAGGTTAAAAGGGGTTAATGTCGCGAAGGTTTTCCGCGGTGTCTTAAATGACCACGTGCTTAATATTTTGTTCTTAATCATCTTAATGTCAATGTTTCAACCACCGCTTGCCCTGAATTGGACTGTTTTGAAAAACAGGCATATTGTAATAAGTAAGTAGTCATCAACATCATCATTGACAACCGGTTGGTCTCGTGGCTAGTGATCCTAGGTACGTAATCAAACGGTCGCAGGCTCGAATCCTGCAAGGTGCAATCATTTGTGTGATGAGCAGAAATGTTTGTTTCCGAGTCATGGATGTCATAATATTCGTATATATATATATATATATATATATATATATATATATATATATATATGTTTATCCATTATCTAGTGCCCATAGTATCCTAGTATCCTAGTTTGGGGTTAGGTAATTGGTGTGGAATTGTCCCGAATATATTATTATTATTATTATCATCATCAGCCCGTGTCAGCCCACTGCAGGTCATAGGCCTCTCCCAAAGCACGCCACTGAGCCCGATCTTCAGCTCTTCTCTTCCAACTGCTACCAGCCACTTTGCGTATATCGTCGCTCCACCTAGCTGGAGGGCGCCCGACACTACGTTTACCGAGTCGCGGTCTCCACTCATAAACACGTTTACCCCAACGGTTATTAGTCCTTCGACAGATATGACCAGACCACTGCCACTTCAGCTTACTAATCCTAAGGGCTATGTCGACAACTTTGGTCCTCTGCCGGATCATCTCATTCCGGATAAGATCTTTCAGAAAAACTCTAAGCATATCCCTTTCCATAGCCCGCAGAGCGACCTTAAACTGGTGGACTAGTCGTACTGTGGGTGTCCTCGACTCGGCTCATTATGTCATAACAGGTAAGACGCAAAAAAAACTTTGCAGTATTGGCGACGTAAAGACTCGACGAAGTTTCGCAAATGCTGCCCAGCCCAGCAATATAATTCTGCGGGTTACTCTCTCAAAGTTGTTTTTACCTAGTTGCAAAGTTTGCCCCAGATAAACATACTTCTGAACAAATTCGAGAGCAGTTCTGTTAACAGCTATTGGTTCCGGAATAATAATAATTATAGCATGTTCGTTGAACATAATCTTCGTTTTGTCCAAAACCATCCGCAGACCAATGCGGTGAGACGAATCAGCTAGGCTGTCCAACACCTGTTGCAAGTCTTGCAACGTTTCTGCCACAATGACGATATCATCCGCGAATCTCAAGTGTGAGATGTGCTCACTCACCGTTAATGTTAATAAACATATTTTCCAATGCATTAGAGAACAATTTCGGAGAAATAACGTCCCCTTGTCTCACACAGTAAGTAGTAAAGTGATTGATATTTTAACAGGTTTTTAATTGGAGGCTAGCACCTCAATTTTTTGTTAAACAGTTTTTTTTGTATAGTGCTTATACATTGAATGTTTAATCATAGCAAACATATATTTTAAAATATGACGTATAATGATAAAAGGTTTGATTCTTATCGTTTTCGATGAGTGATTGATAAATAGTGATCTAAGTACAGACCAATCCGTTTTATCTGCGTAATTAGATCTCATATGTATTTTTTTTTTAAACATGTCTATGTGTCATATTATTGATGTGTCGAGGTCAGTAGGCTTAATTTAGTGCGATCCCACGGTGCGTTTGAACCTTACATTAGTAGCCTTTGTATAAGAGCTTAAAAAAGGCCACCTACTTTATCTCAATAGTGGAGTGTACGATTTTACATAAATATTGAAACCCGAAAATTAAATAAGGACAATATATTTATGCTCATATTTTTAAATAATTTTCCACAGGTTAACTTGTCGTAACTACTTTTTGAGGATTTAGTCATCTTGTTATTCATTTATTATTTCGATCATAAGTGTTAAATCAAAATAGACTGTTTCCTCAACTCGTTTACATATTTTAAACAGACTATAAGAAAAAACTGTTCGCCAAAAGACAATACGAGACATGCTTCTAAGACCCACGCAAGTCTGACTTCTCAAAACTACTGCTTTTTTCTTCTGTTTTGTCTACCCTATGTCATGGTGATATTCATTAGGTATGGCACAAAACTGCGGGGAGTAGCTTTGTCTTATTTTTATAAAAACATGCTAAAGAGAGGATTTTATTATGCTAGCCGGTTTGAAGTTTTAACATGAAATGGCTGCTGCACTCCGGGTTGGCTCCTGACTAGGGAACTCCTCAACGTTAACAGCATAGACACGAAATGTTGTATACGTATTTAATTGTGACATCCCGTTCTAAGATTCGTCATGACATGGATACTGCATAAAAGCTTTTTTTTAAATGTTTTTAAATTAATTTATTTTTTATTACAATTTAAACAACCGCAATTCATCATCAGCGTATTAAGTTCTTACTGCTGAGAACTCTGGCTTTCTCTCAGAGTAAGAGGAGAGAGAGAGAGAGAGAGAGAGAGTATGGCCATAATCTACAACGCTGATGCAGTGTGAATTGCTGCATGGAAATGCTCAACGCCCACTACACACAGGGACAATGCTAGTCAACATAGATAAAAATCTAAGACATTAAATCCACCATCATTAAGGCAAGTATCCCACAATAAAGACATCAAAGTTAACATGCGCGCGCGTCATCTAATAATGATCAATGATCGCGCAGCGTCAGAAAAATGCCAAATATTCTATAGATCAATCGTAGTTGGGATATTGACAGGCAGAGTGTAAGGTGGTTGTAGAATTAGAGAAGTTTAGAAGTGACTGAAACAATTTTTAAAACAGTGAGAAACTTTAAACTTCTTAAAGGGCAGGCTCTAGGTTGTGAACAAAAATGTTCAGATATTAATATAATTATTAACTTAAAAAAACAAAATACAAAGAATCCCCATAATCTTTATATCCATCGCGATCCCACTCAAAAACATACTTTTTCACACTTGCAACATCCTTTTAGTATTAGGTAATATCATAATAGCTGTGACGTACAGATAGAAGGAACTGTAATAAAAAGATCTCCTCTGTTCCACATTTATAAAAATTAACTTGTGACTCGCCCCAGCTTCGCACGGGAAGCGCTAACACCGTGCCGTTTTTCTTACTTTTAACATTTTTATACCCGTCGTAACTTATAAAAAAATATGCCAGTAAGCGTAATTCTAAATCATTGGCAGCAACGATTGTGGTATTTTATTATTTTAATCAACTGTCTATGTAAAAAAGAATTCTTAAAATCGGTTCAGTATTTTTTGAGTTTATCTATTACTAATTCTTGTATTTGTTCCTTAAATGGTGTAATTTATTACACCATTTAAGGTGTTTATTATTATTTTATTATTATTATTATTATAATGTCAATGTAGAGATGTAGATATCTGTATGTTTCAAAGTTAATTTTTTAATTTGTACATTCGATTTTGGGTTTTCGTTCAGAGTTTTTCGATATATAACATTTCATAGCTCTACTATACCCAAAGCAAAGGTCAAAAACGTAAACTAAAAAGATCGTAATGCATATGTAACCCCAACATCTGATTACTATTTGTAACGTTTATATTATACCAATTGAATGCAATGCCAATGATGTTCACTGATGTTCACTGATTGACGTAGTGTGTAACGAGTGTATTTTGAAGTGCAACATAGCTTCAAATTGTGTAAATGATAAGATTATGGTAATTAGGGCAGAAGGGTGAGTCGGTTGCTTTAGTTTTCGTCTCTGGCTAATGTTGTTTTTTTTTAATCTTCTCAGTAGGCCGTCCAACCGCGGCGCCCCATGGTGAAGTTTTTACAATTTTTTAGACATGTCTACCTATATTTATCTCAGAAATTATCTAAAAGGTATATATTAATAAACATCTCAGTCAAATAAAAATACTATAAATTATAAAAAATATAACACGTTGGCTCACAATTTTTTTTTCATTAATTGTTGGCTGTTGGTTTCGGTTGAGGGCGATGAACGCTTGCCTAGAAGTAACTTATTCTAAATCGTTACTTATTAAACCTAGGTTAATAGATTTACTATTGGGAAACTGTACACCCGATAAAGAGTTTCATTCCATGGCAGTACCATAACAATAATTTGTAGCAATGGCATTAATATTTCTATTAAAATTCAATGTCATCCAATTTGAGCCAATAAATAATAGACCTTGAAGTTTAATTTACCAATTTTACAAATGTTGAAATAATTATGATTATTAATTGTAAATCTTTACAATTTTCAACTGATTGTTTCTTGCACTATAATAACATTTAATTTCATTAAACACTGTCCTTGATAGACACATATGACCCACCCACTTCTGTGAGTCATTTCTGTTCTATGTATGCTGCTTAATCTTTGCACTTTTAGTATTGACAATAATACAGCCCGCCAAAGCTTGACTTTGGGCGACCTTTAACGCGTTTTTGTAATCGATGCGGTGCTCGTTATTCGGTTAATGATAAATGGTAGAAATTGCTACTTTTCCCACGGCGTTGATTCTTCTGTGATGTACGATCTTTGCGAAATAGTACAATATTGTAGGCTAAGCAAAACTCATACTCATTTATTCAGACCATACAAACAATATGAACACTTGTTTTAGTCTAGAACAAATTAGTAAAATTAAAAATAATGACAATACAATATCAATTTGGTTCTCTATCGATACGCATAAAATATAATGTCATAATTTAGTGTGGCATAATTTTGCTTGTCCTAATATTGTGCAAGTATAATAATATTTACGCGTAAATCTTAAGGCGTAATCGTGTTAACCATATCTAAATTAAGCATAACAATAAACAAGCATATTATTTAGTAGCATACAAATTTCATTATTTACCGTGGGTGAAATAACTTTAAACTAAATTATTTTACGTACGTACCTACGTAAAACAAACACGCTCGCGGCTTACGGGTGGCCCAAGGGCCACCTTGTCGCACCTTAAGCTACTGTCACAGTATAGAATCTAGATTATATTTTATGCGACTTCATGATGTCAGCTTCTAGAAGTCCACTGCTGAAAAAAGCCTCCCCCAAAGAGCGCTATGGCGAGCAATATTGTGCCACCTCCATCCACCGACTTCCTGCGATGGCTACAATGTCGTCGGTCCATCGTATGGGGGGTTTCCTACACTTCGCTTGTTTGTTCGAGGTCGCCATTTGAAAACCTTAATTCCCCAGCAGTTATAGGTTCTGCGATCTATATGGCCTGCCCATTGCCACTTCAACTTGCAAACTCTGAGAGCTATGTCATAAACCTTGATCCTTCTATGGATTTCCTCGTTATAGATTCTATCACGTAGTAAAAAACCGAGCATAGCTCTCTCCATTGCACGCTGCGCGATTTTGAGCTTGCGAGTGAGACAAATCGTAAGCAACCACGACTCAGTGCCGTACATCATCACAGGCAACATGCACTGATTATAAACTTCCATCTTGAGGCACTGCAGTGTCTGTAACGAGAAGATATGGTGTAATTTCCCAAACGCTGCCCATCCGAGTTGTATTAAACGGTTGACCTCTTTGTCGAAGTTGGATCTACCCAGTTGGATCGTCTGACATAAGTAGACATAGTGATCAACAGCTTCGATAATATCTTTCCCAACATAGACCGGGATGGGTGAGACATGGGCATTTGACATGATGTTCGTCTTACCCATGTTCATCTTAAGACCCACCTGTTGGGAAACAATATTGAGGTCACAGAGCATTGTACTTAGGCCTTCCAGGGTTTCTGCCATAATGACTATATCATCAGCAAATCAAAGATGAGTGGTGCAATCGCCATTGATGTTAACACCATATCCGTTCCAGTTCAGAAGCTTGAATATATCTTCCAGTGCAGAGGTGAACAGTTTCGGAGAAATAACGTCTCCCTGTCTCACCTCTTTTTGCGATTCGATAGATTCGTGCTTCGATCTTGGAGACGGACAGTAATTGTGGCCTTGCTGTACAAACACTTCAAAACTGCGATGTAACGGTAGTCAATTTGGCACCGCTGTAATGACTAACACTGCCCAGGTCTCGACTAAATCAGAGGCTTTCTTGTAGTCCATAAACGCTAGACATAGTGGCCGATTATACTCTTTAGTCTTCTGTTTAATCTGCCGGAGTGTATAGATGTGGTCTACGGTGCCTTTCCGGAATCCAGCTTATTCGGGAAGCTGAATGTTGTCGAACCAACGTGCGAGACGGTTTGTAACTACTCTCAAAAACAGCTTATAGACGTGGTTCAGCAGCAAAATGGTCCTATAATTCTTCAAGAAGGTGTTATCACCTTTCTTAACGAGCAAAATCACTACGATCCTGTGTCACGTCTCTGGCGTAGAACCCTCGAGGATGACGGTGTTAAACAGCTTCTGAAGGACTTTAAGTACCAGTGTTTCATCCGCTTTCAGTAGCTATGTCGTTATTCCATCCTCCCCTGGTGCCGTCTTGCTCTAAAACTGTTTGAGAGCCATTATATACTTCATAGTAGTCCAAAATAATAGCCCAAAAGATCATTATGCCTACCTTAACAGTATGCCTATTAGTGTTTAAGTAAAATCAAGACTATTTCATTAAAAGTTATACCTAACTCATTTTGCCAAAGTAAATTTTATCAAAAAAGTTATGCGAAACAAAGTGATATTATCAATTCAATGCAGCTGTAAATGGGGCTTTGTCAGGAAGCAGTACCTAAATTATTTGAAACTAATATGTTGATAAGTGTCAAGGCCCCTTTGCACCTAAAAATAAACACCTTAAAAATTATACTATCAGCAATAACCATGTAGATAAACCAATAAATTTAAACCAGTTATTGTAACAGCTAACCTTCTTCACATTTATCAACGCTTTTTGCCATTGACATATTTTATTCAATGCTTTCTGCACTAAATAACGTTTTATAAAGTATTTAAATTTAGTTTCAGTACATATATTTTTTCTGGTACTATATTAAAAAACTTCAAAATTACCGATAACTTCCCAGGCTAGCTCCGCTTCTACACTCTGCCACCTGCACCCACAACAAGCACTGAAATTCCTGCGTAGCAAGGTTGAGAATTGCGAGCTCTGTTTGAACACACAATTTAGTTCGGAACTAAATGACGTAAGTCTCAAAAGTTATTTATTTTATTGGCAAGCTAATAATTTAGTTAGGTAAATTTTGTCTTGACAGTGGATAATTAACTACATTTTCTTTCTGTGAGATTTATTTTAGAGATTAAACTTAAGCCGTTGAGTAGAAAAATGAAAATACTACTGTAAATTACGTAATTTTTGATAATAAAATGTATCGAATAAAATTCTGTTAATTAAGTTTTTGTCTTGATTACAGAGAGATAAAGATCTCAAAAACATTCAAGTTCGGGAATATCAGGTTTGTGGTTGAACCAGCATATTTATCCAAAAAAAACCCTTAAATATTTAAGCCTGGTCTTTGCAATTTTAATTTAGGATCTACAAGTTAATATTTAGAGCGCGTATTTATACTATGCACGTCGAATAATTTTTGTATCTGCTGATATTTTTTCTAGCATTCATATAAAATATATAGTGGATATACAGGCTGGGTTTTGAGATGGGGCAGTAAGTTCAGGTACCTTAACCAATGTAGCTACAGGAAAACGTTCTTTGGAGACTGTTCATAATTTTTTTAAATATTTTGACCTGCATTCACAGATTTAGGAACAAATGTACAGACAGCAAAAAAATTGACATTCTACTTAAAACCTTTTATTGATGCCAATCGATCCGGTTTCTTATAAGGATCAAAAGTCTATAATGGTTACTACTAATGGTACTACAAATGTCAGGAATCGCAAAAACTTTTACATACATTTTGTACGATATCAACTTAACTGTTGTAGCTACAGAAGAACATTCTTAGGCGACTGTCCTTAACATTAAGAGATAGTTTGACCTGCCATTCACAGATTTTGGAGAAAAAAAACTTTCATTGAGACAATGGGTAATACACACAAAACCTTTTTTTGATGCTAATCGATCACGTTTCTTATAAGGATCAAAGTCTCTATCTTAGTATATACTTACTATATTACTAGTATATTAAGTATATAGTATAAATAATTAAAAAGTACACGTTCTTCTCACATTATATGCTGCAATAAGTCCCGGTTCACACGGAAGGCTCGACAGGTGCGGACACACGCAAGCCTTAATTGTACGTCGGCTTCCGTTACACGTCTCGCGTGTGTAGAACTTAGTATTTGGCGGGCTGATAGCCTAGGAATACTAAATTGTTGGTAATGGGTGCATAAATTGCAAGTATACGTGAAGAATATAGATAGGTACTTTAAATTATGTATATAAGTTTGATTATGTATATCATCATCATCATCATCATCATCATCATGTCAGCCTTTAGAAGTCCACTGCTGAACATAGGCCTCCCCCAAAGAGCGCCATGACGAGCGATCCTGTGCCACCTCCATCCACCGACTTCCTGCGATGGCTACAATGTCGTCGGTCCATCATGTGGGGGGTCTCCCCACACTTCGCTTGCTTGTTCGTGGTCGCCATTCGAGAACTTTTATTCCCCAGCGGTTGTTGGTTCTGCGAACTATATGGCCTGCCCATTGCCACTTCAACTTGCAAACTCTGAGAGCTATGTCGGTAACCTTCGTTCTTCTACGGATTTCCTCATTTCTGATTCTATCACGTAGTGAAACACCGAGCATAGCTCTCTCCATTGCACGCTGCGCAACTCTGAGCTTTTGTATGAGACCAATAGTTAGCGACCACGTCTCAGTGCCGTATGTCATCACTGGCAACACGCACTATGATTATAAACTTTCGCCTTGAGGCTCTGTAGTATCTGCGACGAGAAGATATGGCGTAATTTCCCGAACGCTGCCCATCCGAGTTGGATTCGTCGGTTGACCTCTTTGTCGAAGTTGGATCTAACCAGTTGGATCGTCTGACCCAAGTAGACATAGTGATCAACAGCTTCGATAATATCGTTCCCAACATTAACCGGGGTGGGTACGACATGGGCATTTGACATGATGTTCGTCTTGCCCATGTTCATTTTAAGACCCACCTGTTGGGAAACAATATTGAGGTCACTGAGCATTGTGCTTAGGTCTTCCAGGGTTTCAGCCATGATGACTATATCATCAGCAAATCGAAGGTGAGTGATGTATTCGCCATTGATGTTAACACCAAATCCGTTCCAGTTCAGAAGCTTGAATATATCTTCCAGTGCAGAGGTGAACTGTTTCGGAGAAATAACGTCTCCCTGTCTCACCCCTTTTTGCAGCTGGATAGAATTCGTGCTCTGATCGTGAAGACGAACTGTCATGGTGGCCTTGCTGTACAAAAACTTCAACACTTCGATGTACCGGTAATCAATCTGGCACCGCTGTAATGACTATAGCACTGCCCAGGTCTCAACTGAATCAAAGGCTTTCTCGTAGTCCACAGACGCTAGACATAGTGGCCGGTTATGTATATAGGTATTATTATTTCAAAATTACTCACAAAAAGGCAGAATACCTCTTCTTGGCGGTTCAATATCTGACAAAGGTGTGGTACTTCCCCAGGCGGACTCTTGCGTAAGCGGTCTTCCACTACAAAATACTGCGCAACTTCATGACACCATATAAAAGACTTCAACGCGTTCATCATCATAAGTAAAATTTTAATTAGCTAATTTTAAGATAAAAAGAACCAGCTTGGTGCCAGGAGATATAGAAAGTCAAGGTAATAATATATCTCAATTGTCTCTTTCATTTATTGAAATCGACTTTCTATTGAACCCGAGTTCACAATTTTTATGCGTCATTTTTGGTTCTCTGAATTCATTTATGTGCATTACTAAGTTTAAAACATACAAAAGAATTTATTCGAGCCTAGCACTTTCCACTTAGTAGCTCTTTTCAGTCAAATCTGATTCCAAAAGCGCAAAAGCGCCCCGCCCCAATGCGTGACGCAGAAGGCGCACGCCAAATTTAAGTTTTGGCCACTTGCTCAAGGGCACCCAGGGGGTCAGGGAATCTGCAAGAAACTCGAAGGCGAATAAAATCGACATTAATTACGGGACCTTCGACCTCGCCGGCGAGGTCGGTGTCTGTGTCTGATTGTGTTAAAAGATGGTAAAGACGGATTGGACGAATCTATCGCTGCCTGCACTGTGGCAGCAATTTCATCGTCCGGATCGCTCAAGATGTCTCTAGGGCGTCTACGGAGGGGTCGTGCGTCTGTTGTCACGTCTGTCGAGTAGTCAGAGGCCTGAACTACTAGAGGGTTAGGGTGATGGGCTGCTGCGTCAAAGTAGCGGCGAGAGGTATTTTTCATGTATTGAACTATCGAGGGAAGCTCGAGATCGTTGTGCAGGTCGATGTTCCTCTGATACCAGGGGGCCGGACGCAGGTTTTGTAGAGTATCATCTTATTTCTAAGAGACATTTTACTGCGCCTGCCTAGGAGTAATGCGAGGCGGTATAGGTAGAATGCCGCCTTTTTGTGGACGGTGCTGATGTGCTGATTGAAGTTGAGTCGATAGTCAAATTCAAATTCAAATTCAAATTGTTTATTGCATTCCATAATGTACAAATAAGGTGGTAAACATAACTAATAAAGTAACAGATCATTGTGGACCCTGTTGGGCACAGCAACCAGAAGAGAGCAGGAGTTACAAACCTACATTAGTTTTTTTACCTATAACAGTTTAATTAAAATTAAAATAAATTTAGATTCCTACTTTAATTAAGTATATGTTTAATATTGTTTGTTATCTTTGAAGAAATTGTGCAAAGAATAATAACATTTTTTAATTAGAAAAAGTTTTAATTTAGCGACAAATACATTTTCTTTTTCAATTTCTTGTATGCTTTTAGGGATTTGGTTATAAATTTTAATCGACATAACATATGTGCTTGAGCTGTGCATTTTTAGTTTGGAGTTAGGAAGCGCTAATCTTTCCTTGTGCCTCAGATTAAATGGGCAAGTAGATATGTCATTAAGTTTTGTAAAAAAGTGTGGGTACTTTTTTACAAATTTACAAAGTTCTAAGATGTATATCGAAGTAAATGTCAAAATTTTGTGCTCAATAAAGTATGGTCTGCAGCTATCAGTCCTAACAATATTCACCAAAATCCTAACGCATTTTTTTTGCAGCATAAAAATATCGTCTATGTCTGTGCTATTTCCCCACAGTATAATGCCATACTGTAGCCAGGCATGAGCATAGGCATAGTATGCAGAAAGAGCTGTCGCAAGGTCTGTAGTTTTTTCAATTCTCTTAAAGCATATGTAAAGCTACTAAGCTTTGATTTAACTCTTTGTATATGTGCTTTCCAATTATCGTTTGTATCTATGTCCAGTCCAAGTAATGTAAAAGAACTTACGCATTCTAAGTTATTGTTTTGGAAGTCGAAATTTATATCTCAAGCCTTGCACGTGTTAGATTACTACTTATTATAAATATAGAAATGTTCATAGTGATGGATGACATACATCGTAAGTTTACACGTGGTACTTTACTTTTCTTTAAAGTAGCCAATACTTCGTTTCAGAACGAATACTTCGTTCCCCTCCCCACCCGTCCTCTCCAAAGCCCCTACCAAAAACCCCTGACCTCCCACAAACCCCACCTCCAATAATCTGTATACTTAAATAGATGTTACTTTCACTCCTGTCACTTTAACACCTGTTCCTTTGACACCTGTCACTTTGACATTGAATTTACAATAAATGAGAAAATCGATTTTTGAAATTGAATTGGCAAAAAATTAAGAATTTCTACTTTTACGTTATTATTTTTCTAAACCTCAATTTTTTTGGCCACAAACCTTCTTTGGTGTCATCAAAAGACTCTTGTGTAAAGCAAACAAAGTTTCAGCACAATCTGGTCAATATTTTAAAAACGCATAGAGGACAATCAAACTCGAACATTCATTTTTATATTATAGACTAGCTGTGCCCGCGGCATCGCACGCGTGGTCATTTCTCTGGGTTCAAAGTAATCTATGTGCTAATCCAAGACCTAAAATACCAACATTAGATCAAAATCCCATCAGCTGTTAAAAAGTTTGGTATCGATTGCTCGGCATCTAATCATTGGATTAAGATACCAATTAACGCAGTTTTTAAATCAAACCCTAAGATATCCAACAGTGAAAAAACCGTATCTCAATGGCTCAAGTAGTTTTTGCTTGATGCGTGAACGAACAAACAGATAAACAAATTAACAAACAAACAAAAAGATACGATTTTTTAAAATGTTCTATTCTTGTGCAGTTGCTTATTTTTCGTACCCTAGACCATTTTTTTTAAATTATTTTCATAATACAGACTTTTTCGTTCTTATTGCTTTATTATAAGTATACATATAAAAAATGTGTGCAAAGTCAAGGCGATACACCCGCCGCTAGTCGTATACAATATATCTAAATACAAAGTATAATATATGTATCTATGTAATGTCAGTACATTATCACTATTTGTGAGAATTTCAGCACTAAATTGAACAATTGAAGAAACTTAATGACAGAAGAACAAAGCAAATAACGCTGGTCTGACCTCGGCATTTGTGTCCACTCGATGGACTAAGTGTTAAGTTATACAGGCTGTTTCAATAAATACTTAGCTATTACAATCTCAAGAGAAACTAGAACGTTTGTAACTAGAAATCAAGCATGCATTTATAACATGGGAACATTGAATATCAAATATAGTGCTAGATACTTTTTTGTTGTGTAACATCTTTCCGCTCGCTTTCCTGTAATCTATGGGAGTGATTTCGTGAAAAACGTAACCAATATGTAACCATGAGTATAACAGGAAGCCGGCGCCGTGATGCTATCAAGCTAGAAGCCATCCTATAAAATGTTTAAATAGCAAAATGTAATTACTTCAGTCGGGAATAGAACTCCAGTACTTCATATTATTAGCCGAGCGTTTGCGAGCTGAGATATCCAGATATGCGGTTTTCTGACAAAAAGTAAGATCAACAGACCTGATGAAGTAGTTGCTGATACAAATGAGCAAACGCGGTGCTAGAGTATGTTAATGTTGCTACCAAGGTGAGACATCAAAAGTCACCCATCATAAGCGACTACAGTAAGGCTCTCATTTTTTTTATTTTAGGTTTGAACTGAAAAGCCCTCCTACAATAACAATAACAAACAATTACAATTTTCACACATGGTGTAAATTGATGATGCGATTTAGTAAAGTAACTCGCTTCATCATCATCAGCCCGAACAAGGCCTCTTGTGGACATGGGCCTCCCCCTACACAGTAGGAGAGATTTACCAGAAGCCCCACGCATAGCAGGTGGCTTAATGACCGCAGTAGGTATTGATACTTATATAGGAAAATGCTGCTGGCCGTTTAATTATTTAGTTTTCTGGATTTCACAGCACCCGCGGGATGAGAAGGAATTATTAGAAAGAAGAAATAACGCTTGCCGAACGTTAATGGGATAAAAATCACAATTCGTAATGTCCCTGTCGGCTACACCAGATAACGTGCAAAACTAGTACTAGGAACTAATCGATAAAATAATAGTTTAAAAATACTAAAAAAACACGCTTGATATAGAAAACCAAACTAAAAAATAGAAAAAAAATATTAATAGTGTAAATAAGAAAAAAAAAATATTTCAAAAAAATGAAAGGATGCATGGGTCAATAGTTATAAATATTTCATTGACAGATATGAGAAGAAGGATTATCATTTCGATAATATCTTAAAAAGCACCCCACGCTTTATTTAAATAAAACATTTTTTTCTTATTTACACTATTATTCAATTATATTTATTATAAATAATTTATTTAAATTTACGCAACTTATAAAACAGAAATTAACGAAAACTTAAAATACTGACTAAAAATTAAAACTAAAAACTAAAACTTAAAATAACCATATAAAAACTTAAACTAAAAGACCATTAGTGGAGGGAAAGGTCCCTAGAATGCTGGCGGCATTGCCACGTTGAATGGCAATGCTCAATTACTGTGCGAAATAAAAGCCAGCATTCTAGACACCCGACGCCTCCACCAATCGCCTGGCCAAGTCCCGATAAAGCCCCAAAGCAGCCGGCCTCCACGGACCTATCGTCTCCACCCTAAATGGAGCGAACATGTTCACCCGGTCAAGGTGCGCCGCATATTTGCGCCGCTTGAGGTTTTCGGCTTGAGTGGCGGCAGCGCCGGCCCTAACTGATGTTGCAGGAAGATGAGACGGAGCCATTGTGTCTACGCATGTTGCATCCCACACCAATGGCCGCCCCACCTTCCAAGGTATGAGGGTCATGCCGTCGGGTCTTTTTCCGTCGTCTCGCATCAGTCCATTAGGTTCCAGGACTGACGGGACGCCGGCACTGACAAAAGCCCGACGGATGACATCATTCAGGCCGGCGTGCCGTGGTATGCGCCCAGCACTCTTCGTACACGACAATCCGTGGTGACCGAGGCAATCTACAGTATCGCCACAGTTGCAGCGATGGGGGACCTGACAAGCTGCGCCTATTCTTAGCGATACGGCTAAACAAAACGTATTTTTTTCTAATAAGTTTCCAATATTCCTGGAAGGTAGAGCGTGCAAGCCCCGACTCCCAACGAGCAACAGCCAAAAGACGAGCGTGCTCTGCGGAAGAAGTTGAAGAGTCTAATAGACTTTTATACTCTAAAGCACAGAGCGGCGCGTCCCACTGCCGCTGAGAGGACGGGGCCTTGGGTAAAGATTCGCTTGGGCAAGCTGTTTTCCAACTTTCTAAAGCGTCAGAAAGGAAAGTAATTTGATTTTTTTGCAGTGATGACTGTAAGATGTCCTGAACAAGATTTTGTGTGCTGTAGGCTGACGACAGGAAATTATATTTATTAGAATTTTTTACACTATTCTTAATTCAAAATTATTAAAATTTATTTTCTATTTTTTTGTTTGGTTTTCTATATAAAGCGTGTTTTTTTAAACTATTATTTATTTTCTACTTTTTAGTTTATTTATAAGAGGTTTTTTTTTTCTAATTATTTCATTGTCATCGGTCTTTGACAGGTGTGCAAAGTTTTAATGAAATCTGACCGTTTAAAGTGGGTCAAAATAGCGTCAAAAGGAGTCGGTTACAAACATACAAACATAAAAACATACAAACATACAAGTGAAGCTAATATAAAGCGTATAAAAAGGATACAAAATTTAAAAAAATACTTGAAAAGTATTTTTTTTCTTCGTCAAAATGGACTAAATTAAGTAAGTAGGCACTTACCTGTCAAATACCTAAAACAAATGCTTCTCTTTTAAGTTTTGTACGATTTAATGATGGTCTAATATTTTTTTTATTTATTTTCTTTTTAGTTTCGTTAAAGTGGGCCTAAGAAAATGAAGTACTTTTCCGTTCTCTAAAAAAAACAATACTGAAAACAATTAACAGTCCATATCTCTTAATCTACTGAACCAATTTTGATAAAACTTAAATTATTCCAGTTAAACTAACGGGTGGCGATATATCTAACATTGCGCAGTACTGAGCGCATACATGCGCGTGCGCGTGCGGTAAGCAAGTGGCTAAGTTGAAAGAAACTGAAACTATTTCAAAATAAGTTATTGCAATCCTACTTGTAGTTTTCGAGAAGTACGTGGTCAACAATATCACAAACATACACATGAACTTGAGAACCTCCTTTTTTTAAGTCAATGGGAATTTGAATATATTGGAAAAATAAAACTATAATCAATCAAAATATTGTAGTTATAATAATTAAAACACATCCTGTACAAGCAGACACCTATCTATATCGCAAGACCCCGTCAACAATTCAAAGAAATACTTTGATAAGTCCATTCGTCACACATTTAGCGGTTTTGACTTAATTTGGTCGCATTATTAGAACATCAAAGAGCGCCGATAGCGGCCGAGATCAAACGGCCGCGCCGCCATCTTGATTTTTCGTTAATGTAGCAATGATTTTATTGATTTTGTATTATCAATGTATCCATTTGATTGTTTCGATTCGATTTGCTCTCTCTGTAACGCTTATTCGATTAATTAGTTTAGTTTTTGTGTTCAATTTGATTTGGATCGATTTTTTGTAGCTTGTTCTGTGAAAAGGTTGTTATTTGTAATTTTTAAAGGTCGGGTCTTTATGGCATCTATAAACCATATTTGTTATTGTTTCGGTTAAAAGAATGAGCTATCCAGTTATTATTAATAAAGGTAGATATTATTAGTAAATACAGTAATGTTACAAATATTATAAATAGAGAGATAATATGGGTAAAATAAAAAATGTGCTACCTCATATCTTCAGGATTTCTAATTTATTTCATTATTTGATCTGAAGCGATAGTAGCCTAACGGTTCCATAGTGCAACTTGGAATTTAACAATACCGGTTTCGGCTCCACACCAATATTTTTTCTAAGTTATGTGCGGTTTTCTATCCCTCTGGGCTTCGGAGGGCACGTTAAGCTGTCGGTCCCGGTTGTTATAATTATTAGTAGTCGTAGTGGCCCTTGGGCTGCCTCACAAACTCTGACACTAGAGGCCAGCACTTCCTCATGCGACAAACAAACAATGGATTTGATAAAATTAACCATTTATAATTTAACTTATCCAATTATTATTTTTGGTTTCATGAAAATTGGTTCAGTGGGTTTTTTAGTATGTTCATTTTAATTTAGTTTTTGCTAAAATAATTATTACTTAGAACCAACTCTATGAATCGATAAGGTCAAAGTTGTAACATATTTTTTGATAACAATGTGGCACAGTTGGTAGAGTCCGTGCCTGCTAAGCTTGTTCCAGGTTCAAATCCTGACCGGGGATATCAAACATTTGTGTCATAAATATTTGGTATCAGATGTTTCTGGTGTGTTCTGTGTGTGCCAGGATAGCCACGACACACGGAATCCTAGTGCGTGGGTATGTATGGGTGTGTAAATGCTAACCTTTCCTAGTTAATGATAAACTATTAAGAAATTTTGGGAAGTATTTACCGTGGCCTACGTGGTCTATACCTGCAACACTTGAAGAACCCGTTGTTGTATTTTTACACGACTGCCCAAAAAAAGAAGTTTTATGTTTTTAGCATGCATGTATGTTTATATATTTGTATGTATGTGAGTTCCTTTATTCCACCATAACTTAGAAATGCCTAAAGAGATATAGACATATGGGGTATCGATAGAATCCTTATATCCCCCCGAGTCACAAAGGCCATTTTTTTGAAAAAAAAACAGTTTGTCTACACTTACAATTGCAAAAAAAACTTCGAATTTTACAATATGGGTATCAAATTGAGGGCCTTGATAAGTACATTCCAATAGTATATAATTTATTGGCATAAGTTTATTTTTGGCAGGGAAGGCGTGTTTTTTTAGCTTTTGAGCTAGTTTTTAACCTGTGGGCGAATGCGTTTTTGGAGTTCTTGGCCTATTTTTGAAATAAAGAATGATTAAAAGATTTGCCATACACAAAGATTGTATTTGAGGAAGGTAAATGAAGCAAAAAATAGAAAAAACATTTTTTTTTATCTTATTTTTACTTTTTTATTTTTTTGCAATATTTGCAAAAATAACCTCAAATATCCCGTACGGGATACCGATAGCCAAAAGGTTAAAAGCTTTTATTTAACTTGCAATGTTTGTATGTATGTAGGTATGTCTGTGTGTGTGTTTGTTCAAGTCAAATCTTGCAAGCTGAATTAGAACCACTTCCTCTGATCCTATTATGGAGTTGAATTTATGCATGTTGGTTCAGTTCTCATCACAATTTATGTTCATGCTAACTATGCCCTGAATCGGCATCCAAGAACAGCTCCAGATAAAGGAACTTTTCAACGGTCAACATTTCGTGACTGTGCTAGTCACGAAATTTTGTGTAAGCATTATAATATTATGCTAGCCGGGTTGAAGTTTTAACATGACGTGGCTGCTGCACTCCAGTTTGGCTCTGACTAGGGAACTCCTCCGTGAGCTATACAGCTTTGCAACGTTGCAGGTGCGCATGCACAAACTTACCAGCACCGTTTATCTTATACAGGTGTATGCGGCAAGTGTCTCTCGCCCAAGCTCTTTACGAATGTATTGTAAGACTTTATGAAAACAATAGACTGGAGGGAGAGAGGTGTCAACGGCAGTCGCATGACGCACCTGAGATTCGCTGACGACCTTATTTATACTCTTGGCTAAACACATTGACGATTTGACAAGTATGCTTGAACAACTGCAAGAGGCATCTTTGAGAGTCGGCCTCAAGATGAACGTGTCCAAGACAAAGAGTATGACCAATATTTTAGTGCCAACATCTCATGTGCTCGTAGGTAGCAACCAGATTGAAGTTGTAGATGATTACATCTTCCTTGGACATCGTCTATCCTTTGGACAGGACTCTCAGAAATCAGTCGGCGTATTCAGCTAGGGTTGCTTTTAGGAAACTTGTTTTTTTTTTTTTTAAATGGAAAAATTCCGCAATACCTGAAGACCAAGGCTTTTAACCAATGTGTCCTTCCCATTCTCACTTATAGACATAGAAATAGACATAGACATAGATTTTATATATTATATAACTGTGTTATATTTGTGCCTTTCTCCGCGTTTCGTATAAGAACTCAGGTTTTCTCGCGCATATAGCGCCACCTGTAGTAATTATGGAGACATGGTAGGGTCAAAATACTCAACCCTGTAAAGTGTGGTCTTGTTGTCTCATCCTGAGCAATGCGTGCAATCACTCTAATTGCTCGTTTTTGAAACCAGACGACGCGTTTCCAATCGGCAGCGCGGCCCCAAAGCTTGAGCCCGTACTGGAGCATGACTGCACGCTCGTAAAATAGCACGAGTGAACCTCCTCCCTTGGCAGAGTTGAGGCGACCCTTTTTAACGCAAAACATGCCCGCCTAGCTTTCCACACAGAACATTTATATGGCTTTCCCAAGTCAGTGCCGGGTCCAAGTGGAAACCAAGGAACGGCACCGTTTGAACTGGCTGTATTGCTACACCTTCAAGATACATGTTTAGATTACGTCGGACACGTCCCGACAGGTTGAAAGTCATATATTTCGTTTTTGTAATATTAAGTTTAAGACCATTAACTGTGAACCACAACAGGAGTTCGGAGGCTACGGTGTTTAGTCGCGTTTCCAGCTCGTCAAGTTTAGGAGCGGTTAAAACTGCTGCGACGTCATCAGCATACATAAACACCCCTCCCTCTGTTGTGGCTCCTGACAGGTCATTGAGCAGAAGAGAAAAAGACAAATTTAATATATATAGTTCCGAAACATAGCCGCTCACGCTGGAGAACATCCACAAGATTAAAGTAGCCCAAAGAGCAATGGAGCGTGCCATGCTAGGAATCAAGCTGGTGGATCGTGTGCCGAATATCGAAATTCATCGAAGAACGAAGATCGAAGATGTTGGCATGCGAATTGCCAAGCTTAAGTGGAGATGGGCGGGACATGTTGCAAGGCGGAACTGACATAGACAGATTTGAAGGAAAACAGTTTCTGAGGACAGCAAAAGATCAAAAGGGGTGGCGTCAAGCAGAGGAGGCTTATGCCCAACAGTGGGATGACAAAAACTGAGAAGAAAGAAAGAAAAAGAAAAAGGGAACTCCTCAACGGTTAGACATGACATTTTGTGTACGCATTATATATAGCTATACCATGTCATGGTAGAACTTCAAATTGGCTATAGCCAGTTTGATAGTTGCTGCACTCCAGGGTGGCTCCTGATAAGGGAATTCCTCAACAGTTAACAGCATAGACTCGAAATACTGTATACGCATTTAATTGTGATAACCCGTTCAAGTTTCATCATGACATGGCTACTGCATAACATCTTGTTTTAAATGTTTTTAATCTTTCTTATTAACTTCCTTCGAATCTCTTCATATATAAACTCCAAACATGTGAAACATGTGCATCAAAAATGAACAAAATATTTTTTGCACGGATGACAATAGCATGCTATTTGCCTTAATACTTATTTCCCTTTTACTTTCTTCAAATTGTAGCAAAATATAAATCAAAATACTTCACTAATCCAGTCGTTCACACAGCTACGCTAGGCGAGTAATTTGGCTCGCGCCGCGCCGGCCGCTCGTGGGAATAGCGCGACGCGCGCTATCTCGCGCGATCTCATCTGATACCCGCTATCTAGCGCGATCTGTGCACGAGCTCTTTTATGAGTACGGTGACCATAGCTGTAGGTGGATTCAAGCTTCGGTATTAAATACTTTTAATAATTATTTATAAGTCATGACCGGATTTTATATAACTTTAATTGATAAAGAAACAGAATGAGATGAAACAGGACGCGGCATGTCCAGGAATAATCAAGTGCAAGGGAAATAATATATATTCGAACTGGACTAGCGTATTAGATTATGTTCCTTATTCCTGTGCAGTACTCATAGCCCATGCCCGTGCCGGTTTATGTTGGGAACGATATTATCGAAGCTGTTGATCACTATGTCTACTTGGGTCAGACGATCCAACCGGGTAGATCCAACTTCGACAAAGAGGTCAACCGACGAATCGAATGGGCAGCGTTCGGAAATTACGCCATATCTTCTCGTCGCAGATACCGCAGAGCCTCAAGACGAAAGTTTATAATCAGTGCGTGACATAGGGCACTGAGAGATGGTCGCTAACTATTGGTCTCATACAAAAGTTCAGAGTTGCGCAGCGTGCAATGGAGAGAGCTATGCTCGGTGTTTCACTACGTGATAGAATCAGAAATGAGGAAATCCGTAGAAGAACGAAGGTTACCGACATAGCTCTCAGAGTTTGTAAGTTGAAGTGGCAATGGGCAGGCCATATAATTCGCAGAACCGACAACCGCTGGGGAATAAAGGTTCTCGAATGGCGACCACGAACAATCAAGCGAAGTGTGGGGAGACCCCCACATGATGGACCGACGACATTGTAGCCATCGCAGGAAGCCATCGTAGTCGCCATTTCGTGGTTATAGTATATATATTTTCAAAATGTGCTTATTTAAGCCTTTTCATTTGATACCAAATATGGTACCATAAAAGAAAAAAAAACTAGCTCTCGTCTTTATGTCCTCTAGAGGACGTCATATTCAATTTAATGTGACGCTATATAGCCTATAATCAGTGGACAAAAAAGACGCTTCCAGCGAGCGCTTTAGTCGAGTAAAAATTGTGTGTTTCTTGTCAGGTATATACAAACTGGGCCTCTTCAAGGCTAAGAATGAATATGTTTCTTCTAGATCTGTGTCCTCCATCTTCGGCCACATCATCGCTTATCATCAGATGAGATGGTGGTCCAACATAAAATATAAAATAGTTGTTTTTTTTAGTTTTACTTTTTGTGGTCACCCCAGCCAGGGGCATACATGCGACTGTAGCGCCATCGTCGCGGAGTAATCGTGATTTTAGATTCTAAATAGCCACGCGGGACTTATTGGTCGAAGCTAGATAGGATGCCTTATAGTTTGTGGAACTCATTCGGGAGCAGTAATATGTCAGGTTAATAACTTCTTAAATAGATTTGGACAAGGAGTTAGATGCTGCCAGTTATTGAAGCTTAGAAAAAAAATGAACTCAATTCAGTTAAAATAATATGGTATCTACTTAATTAACTGTTTGCTTTGGTCGGAGTACTAACATAGCAAAATTGACAAATTCAAAGTATTTTATTGAAAGTAGGCAAATTAATACCACTTTTACGAGTGAAAATCAACATCTCATGACCAAGGCAAAAACATAAAATGTACTAGATCAAATCAATAAGATAGGTAAAAAAGTATGCTTTGATTTTGAACAGGAAATATCTGCTTCATGTGCCGATAGAGTTAAATTTCACACGGAAAAATAACCGTTCTGACTGTACTGGTGCTTCGGAAATTCTACGGGGATGTAAATTTTTCCTTTTTTGACAATTTTTTATAAATTTTTCAAATGTAATAATTTATAATAATACACATTTAAAAGACAAATATAAACGATTAAAATTACAATGTTATGTCCCACAGTCATTAAAACATTAAAATGGAAAAATAAAATAAAAAACAAATGACTAATAAGAATATAGACAACCCAATAAAATGCCTACTGCAACATATCGCTGTTGAAAGAAATGTTTACACATTTTATTTTTGATAATCGCCAACCCTCTATGGAGTTATTGTTCAAACCTGATTTTCCTATATTTAATAGGTATAAACAAGTACATCACTAAAGTAAGATAAAACAACACGACTGCCCTGCCAAAAAACGAACTTATAATTTTTATAGCCCTAGTTACTCAGGATGATGTAAGAGTTCTAACGATACCCCATGCATCCAAATCTGTTCAAGCATTTCAGTTATGGCGGAACAAAGAAACTCAGATAAATACAAACAAACATATACATATATGAACCCTGAAAACATTACACTCCTTTTTTGGGCAATTTTGCAAAAAGTAGGCAATTAAAAAACTATTGCAGCTTCCTTTACCTCAGAAACTACACACGAAATACGCAACCAGTGGCTTGTAATGCTGTACATATATTGTATTGTACTCTTGTCCTGTTGTAGGCAGTTACCGAGCGACATTCCTCAGCACATAAACACCCCGCGATTGGCGCGTGCGCGATTGATTTGTCGTCTGTCTGTCTGCACGCTATGCGTGGGACAAGGGACGAGACTTAAGAGGACTGATAGGATGTCTTAATCTAAAAGTATACTTATAAGAAAGCAGTAAGTAGCAAAACATCTGTACAATGAAGACAATGTCAGCCAAGCTTATGGAGTAGGGGGAGTAGAAGCACATACTTGACAATAGATACTAGACACTAAACATAGTCTTTAAATCTAGTCTAAGAATGTGTACATCTCCGTGAGCAATAATACTTTTATCTATGTCCGCGACACTAAGTCAATACTGCTTCGAGACATGCAACTCACTGTCACCGCAGTCTACGCGATTAACGACACTTGTCTATAGACCAAGAGTCTAGTGAAAAGTATAAATTGTAAGTGCACCGTAAGGCTTGCAAAAGGTGCACTTCATGAATATGCTCAAAAATACATGAATTGTTTATTTGTTTTTCGAGACGAAGACAACATTCTCGTAAAATATCTCTACGTTTAAATCCCAAATGTCTCGTGACACATACAACAGTGCCATACACAATTACACACGCGCGTGGAGGTCACTGTGGATACTGTGGAAACCGCAAATGGTTTCTAACTTGTGCCACGAATAAGTACGACATTTGAATTTAAATTGTACCACCGTATTGTGACATCATCATGAGTCCAAACGACATTTAGTATTGGAGTAATGTCTCCAAATATCGTAAGGACTGGGCATTAGTACTCACATTGTACAACCTATGTACCCAGTTCCCAGTTCATAACGTACTTATGGCTACATTTTTTCTAGAAACGCTATAATAAATAAGGAACTTAATGGCAAAAATGTGGAAATGTGTTCGTCTTTTAAATTGAAGATACCGGATTTAGAAATTCGTAGAAGTATTTTTTATGAATGGATTAATATCTGAGGTTTTAATTCGTTTAGGCACCTAAAGAAATTTAACAGATTAGATTGGATTCAGACATTCTGTTTCTACCCTTACAAAATTGACTTTTAAATTATTTTGTTTTCTGATAAAGAATGAAGTATATTAAATATTTTATGTGATCGTAAATTAAGTCAATAAAATATAAAACATATTGAAACTATAATAAGCATAAAACAAAACACCATTCAAAGATTTACAACTCAAATGAAACAACAGAATGTAGATTTTATCGGCGAGTGATCAATTTAAGGTTTGTTTACGCTATCATAAAACGTCGGTGGATTGATATTACAATCTTTCGATACGTATAAAACAGTGCCATGACTGACTGACAGCGCACAACCTAAGCCGGTAAACCTATAGCTATATATTTTAAATTTCGAGGGTATATTCCTTAATATTCTATATAAAATATTCCAGTACCCTAGGGGTGCACCTAGGGTACCGGAATATATATAATTATTTTCCTGTACATAAATATAGTTTACATTCTATTTAGTGAAAAATACTTGACACCATTAGACTAACAACGTCAAAAATACTGTCAAATTCCACATAATTTATGATTTCCTTTCCTTATATAACTCTACTTCTAACGGTCTGACAACGCCTTCAAAACCATTTCATCCTCATTACGTATTCATCCTTTATACTATTCTGAATGGAATAATACAAGCATAGCCAGGATTCAAGCATTGTAATATTATTAATTTAAAATTTGTCAATCTGTTTGCACGTCACGTCTGCCGCCGATGTTTGTACAAAAATGTATTGTTAGTAGGTATATCGTTTTGGCTCACGTCATGTGTTTGAGACTTTATTTTATTTTAGTTTGCCTTTGTTTCGACGATTAATAAAATAAATATTATATTATCAAGAAATTGACAAATCGATTTGTTGTTTATGACTATAAATGAGTTATGATATTAATAAAAAATATTACTTAAATCCGTCTAAAATATTTATTGGTCTACACCAATATAATATTCTACAATATAAAGATTAACTAATATAAAAGCAATGTACGTAATTTGAAAAACATATATGTTTTTTTTTGCTACTAATGTATTTGTTTGACTTTGTGTTTTATGTAATGAAATTATGTTTTTTTTAAGTTCATTTGACCTAATGGCGGTTTAAAACAACGTATGCTTTGGTATTATTATAACAAATTGAACGTCTCGCTAATCAGCATACCACAGAAAGATTTTCAGAAATATCAGCGCGTAAGTAGCAAGCTAGGTTGATCGACGATATAATAAGCAAAATTACTGGCTTAAAAGAAGACCGAAGCTTAGACTCGGTCAGGTACTTTGAGAGAAAAGAGGAACCAAAGGTTGGACCTGAAATACTTAGAGAGAGGCTGACGTCCATTAGTACGTGACGGTAATGAACGCTTCCTCGCTTTATCTTTTTGACTTATCTATCCTACTAATATTTTCAATCGACTGTATAATATACATTTTTTTGGATATTTGTTACCTCATATCTCTAAAACTTCTGGACTGATATTGTTTTTTTTTAATTAGATTTTGTAGGACTCTGTTTAATCCTATTTTAACACGACTGCCCAAAAAAGGAGTGATTTGTTTTTAGGATTCATATATGTTTGTTTGTTTGTAAGTATGTATGTATGTATGTATGTGAGTTTCATTATTCCACTACAACTTTTAAATGCCTGAACAGATTTAGACATATGGATACTCCATAATCCTTACAATCTTTACATCCCCCTGAGTAACATAAGATAACTTTTTTTTAAACTGTATTGCGTTAATATGGCTCACAAAGGAACAAACAAACATACATACATACATACATAATAGGCTGATAAACACATTACCTTCCGCGCAGTCGGGTATAAAGTGATATTAGTGGTTCAATTATAAAGATTTTATTCATTTTATGGTTTATTTACAACACATATTTTTTTATATGAAATTGCTTTTTTTTAGTTGAGTATGTGTGTATGTTTGTTCGGTATTCACACTGAAATAGCTCAACGGATTTTTATGACATTTGGTATGTAGTCTTGAAATAATACAATAGATTTCATCATCATCATCATCATCCACCAGGTAAAACCGCGGGGCGCAACTAGTATGTAATAATGTAAAGATCACCATTAAAATAAGACGCTACTTTGATTCAGTCTCATAGACGGTAAACAACGGAGTTAATTATCACAAATCAACAACGCTTGCATTATCTTAATGAACACATTATAGATAAGGCCCGTCTCCACTGGAACAAATTAATTGCTATTTATGGTGTTGTCATTTTTGTAACGCCTTCGTAAATGTTTGTAATAATGTTAATAATATTGTGGCTTTAGTAAGATTTTATTTATTCAAAATGAAATATGTGAAATGTGCGAGATCTTGTAATATGTGCCCATAAGTTTTGTGGAAGGAATAACTATTTAAGATAATGGCCGCCCTTTATTTATGTACCATGGTCAAGAGCTATTATTTTTAAAAAAAAGTTTTATTTATTTATTATAAATTATAACGATTGTATTTTCCTACTTAGTCTAAATCAAAACATCATCATCGTGCCTTCTGATCATCTACCTTATTCTGACCAGCCAGAGTCAGGACCAGGCTTCATTTCTGTGCCTCACGTCTGTGCAATGCTTTGGTGGGCACCGATCGGCTAATAATGAGCTTGGTTGCGTCAGTTAGTATTATTCCTTGCCCTTCAAAGTCAAAGTCAAAGTCAAAGAATTATATTGTAAATAGGCAAAATAATATCACTTTTACAAGTCAAAATTAACATCTCATGAACAAGGAGAAACACATAAAATATTATAAAAAGATCAAATCAATCAAATTTTGGTAACTACTTAGTTTACCAAAATTTGATTGATTTGATCTTGCTATGCTTTAAGTTTGAAATGCTGTTTGGTATGCTTTAAGTTTGAAAAGGATATTTCCGTTTCATGTACCAACAGTTAAATCTCACACTGGAAAAGGAAATACCCTTCTTGCTCTACCGGTGCTACTTCCTGTTTATAATCTCATCTCTATCCGTACTATGTCTAGCCAAAATAATGTCATTCCCTCCCTAAACGAAGGCTTAATTACGGTAATTAGGATTGATATTATCAGCTTTAATTTGTGTGTTCACAGCGCCTTTCTCCTCACTACATATTACTTTCATATTTAAATATGATCGAGCATAATAATTAGACATTTTAAAAAGCAGTAACACAGCTACTGTGTTGTGAACTTATTATTCAACTTGAACCAGTTTATTTAATTATTCTAAGGAGCACCGAAAACAACGTTTGTTTTGTTAGTCGTCGAAACGTTTGACTGTTCTGTCTCAAAATAATGATGTAAAGCGAAGAAGCGGTGGAAATAAATCATCTTGTCTAAAGTCTAGAATACACCTGTTCATCTCTCTACTTGAATACTCCCAGATAGTTCTCAAAAGATCAATACTGCTTGCTTACTGTGCTAATTATTACATTACTATAAAAAATATACTACATGCGGTACCAACTGTATCTTATATTGCAAAATCAAGAATCTAAAGCTTGTTTGCCTCTTAAAAAGATTTGTTCGGAGTCGGGTTTTTATTTTTTTAATAATAATTTGCTATTTAAACTTTTTAGTTTCCTTTATATATTTATGGAACGGTCTTTTAAAAGACAACAAAGAAACTAATATGGCAGCTTTAAGCGGCAATATTAGTGTTTTTAATATTTTAAATATCCTATGTCACTCTCGTGATAAAAACAAATCCAATGATACCTCATCTATCAAAATCCGTCAAGCCGTTTAGGCTGTAGGACGTGCCAAAGAAACCGACAACCATACACCCCAAACACATAAGCCTCCACAGTCGGGTAAAAACAAGACAATTGACACCAATTGCCTAGCCTCAAATTAGTATACCCTGTAATCTGGGTACTAGACAACGGATAAGTACATAAATTCGAATATATACAATTATACATCCATGACTCGGAAACAAAAACTTGAGCTCATCACAGATATGTTTGCTGCTTGCGGGATTCGAAACCGCAACCGTTGACTTTGCAGTCAGGGCCACTAGCCACTTGGTTAACCAGTCGTCAAAATTTCACCACAAATCATTTAAGTTTACCTACAACACGTTAAGTTACTTCAAGTAGGTAGAGCGAAGAGAACTTTTTTTTTAGGTTGTATGATTAACAGCAACCTTTTGTATATCCACTAAAATATTTTTTATAACGATATTCTATTCGTCAACCTATCCTTATAGCCACCTTATAGCGCAGGCAAGAAGGTTTAAAAAATACGGTGTCTACATCGCCACACAAATGAGTGAAGCACAGCAAATGGCAGCTGCGTATGTGTGCGTGAGTAGATAATTTGTGGTGCTTGTGGTTGATACACAATTTCAATTAATACACATTTTCATCACAAATGTCTGCATTGTTTCTGATATTCCGTGAGAACTTGACAGAATTAACGTGACTAACAAGGTCGAGAACTTGCTGAGATGAGGCGGCCGACTGGCTTAACATGGTCGTTTGCGTGAGGCTTGTGCGTGCGAGTAGATTGACATTTGGGTGCTTCACTTTCAATTTAGCGGTGTGGAATACATATTTTTTATGAGCACAGGATAAATAATAGTTGCTTATGATGTCTTCATCTACAGAGGTATTAATCCACTGCTGGACATAAGCCTCTCCCGCGGCGCGCCACACACTCTTCTCTTCCAATGACTGCCAGCTAGCTACCTAGCGCAGATCGTCGCTCTATCTAGCCGAAGGGCGTCCTACACTACGCTTGCTGAATCTTGGTCTCCACTTGCAAACTCGTCTATCCCTATCGAATTTGCGACAAAAAACAACTAACTTGAGTATAATTATGTATAAGTATGTTACAAAGTTTATACAGTTGAGGAAGGTATATAAAGCACATAACTAAAGGCGTCGTACAACCATGGTTACGTTCACGATTTTATACATAATATATGAAAGATGTCAGATGCGTGTCTGATGTGTACATTTAGCCGTAGTCGTCCATCGCAGTGGTTTTTTGCTCTTACTATCTGACCACATTACAATAATATTTATTAGTTTAGTTACCCTATACTTCATGAGAGCAAAGCCAACGACTCTCGCATATCGTATTTGCGTATATTTCGTTGAACCCGCCGCGAGTTTCGCTCCATTCACAACGCAAACAGTACATGCGAAGCCGTGAGAGGTTTTGATACTTGATGAAAGTTAAGTTAGTAAAATGTGAATCAAAGTTATAAAATTGTGTAGATTTACCTGTAAAAAAAACAATGCATATTCTACAGAATTCCAATTATAACAAAGGTAGCTCGCTCGGTATGTTGAATTCTCTAAGGGTTCATCCCGTATCTTTAAACCTAGTATAAAATGACCAGCAACACATGATGGTCTCGCTGCGCATAAAATATTTTTCTAAACTCCTAATGAGTGCTTTTTAATCGACTTCACAAAAGGAGACGGTTATATGTTCGGCTGTATGCATGTTTTTTCTTTTATGTATGTCGGTCGATATCTCCGTCAATTGTAGACCGATTTTAAACAATCTTTTTTTGTTTGAAAGGATATACTTTCTAAGTGGTCCCATATAAATTGTATCAAAATTGGTTCTGCAGTTTTTCGAGATAAATAGTTTTGTTGAGTAAATCCATTAGATTTTGTGTTTAATTTGCTTTTATTTTGTGTTTATCTCTGAGATTTCTAAATCGATTTAGATGGTTGTTTTTTTATTCAAAAGGATAATCTTTTTGTGTAGTCCCATACAAATTTCATCAAAATTGGTTCAGTAGTTTTATAATAAATCAATTTGTTGTAGCAGCAGCAGCAAAATTGGTTTAGCAGCTTTAAACAAGCTTTAATTTAATTCTTTTTGTAATAATGTTTAGGACTGGATTGCAAGTCAATTTTGAACAATTTAAGGACGTCCAAAGATGCTGAAGTTTTGCATCTGGGTGTAGTTCTGATGACAATTAAAAACTACAGTAGTAGTAGTAGTAGTAGTAGTAGTAGTAGTAGTAGTAGTAGTAGTAGTTGTTTTGATAAGATCATGTCTGGTTTCATGTGGTATCAAGGGTGTGATGATGGAGCCGGAAGTTAGTCACAGGAATTCAACAACAAAATGATGGAAACCCTTCAAGTTTGGGCTCATTTGGTTTGTCTTGGTGAGTTCTCAGGTGTTCTGTGGTATTCAGGGTCTGCTGATGGAGCCGGAAGGTAGTCACAAGAACTCAACAACAAAATGATGGAACCCTTTCGAGTTTATGCTCATTTGGTTTGTCTTGGTGATTTCTCTGGTTTTATGTGGTATCCAGGGATGATGGAGCTGGAAGGTACTCACAGGAACTCAACAACAAAATGATGGAACCCCTTCAAGTTTGGGATCATTTGGTTTGTCTTGATGAGTTCTCTGGTGTTATGTGGTTTTCAGGGTCTGATGAAGGAGCCGGAAGGTAGTCACAGGAACGCAACAACAAAATGATGGAAAATGGTCAAAACTAATTCAGTTGTTATATATGTAGATTTTATTCACTAAAGTGAAAGAATGTCTACTATTTTCTATGGCATATATTCTTTCCGATGTTTTCTTACGCCACTAAAAATCAAAAAATAAAATATTTTCCCAAAAAAAATTTAAATCGACTTCATAATAAAAATGTTATTTTGTAAATAACTACTAAAAAGAATAAAATAATTTACAATTGAGCCAGAACAGTATCACTTTTTCGAAATTACCAACGTAATAATAATGCATAAATACAACATAAGATAAGAAAGAGTTTTTTGAAGGCGGTGCCAAAGCCAGGGATCATTTAAATCTAATATCTTTACAAAATTAATGATGATGATAATTAATCTACGTACGAAGTAATATACAGTTGTCTATGACGCACCCTCATACAAAACACGAAACGCAGAAGAGACAGAACAAGAGACTTACACAAACAGATTTTGACATTCACACGTTCACAAACCGATTGACAAGAATACAGCAATCTAGTAAATGATAAAGTTTTTGTGGATAATTACTTTAAAAGCTTATTATTTTATATAGCACGTCAAGCCGTTTAAGACATTATATTTTTGAATCAGGTCAACCATATTAATAATTATGGCTCGGCTTGGCACCGCCTTCAAAAAACTCTTTCTTATCTTATGTTCTATTTAATGCATTATTATTACGTTGGTAATTTCGAAAAAGTGATACTGTTCTGGCTCAATTGTAAATTATTTAATTGATAGATTCAGGCGTTACTTTGCGGAAATCCATATTTAAAATGAACAAAATAAAAATATGTAGCTTACTTCCGCCAAAACTGTAAGTCAGACAAATGATAAATGGTAAAATTAACACAAGTTAAACAAAACCCTACCCAAAATTGAACTAATGAAAAATATAAATGAAACGAAAGCTAAGGCCTGGAGGCCAGAAAAAACACTTATATACAAATAATATATACACAATAAAAAACCCCCAAGCTAAACAAACCCTACCCAAATACAAGTATCGAAATACTTATATATTCATATACATATAATATAAAAACACAATAAAAAACATATGCACGAGGCATCTTCGGGTGATGTTGTCTCTCAGTCCAGCATTCGACGAGTCAACATCACCCGAAGATGCCTCGTGCAGAGGCGAAACACGTGTCGTATTGATGTCAGACGTTTGATATTGTTCATTTTTTTTTTTTTGTAAATTATTTCATTCTTTTGAGAGGTTGTTTACAAAATAACATTTTTATTATGAAGTCGATTTAATTATTTTTTTGGGAAATTTTCTCTAATTAACAGATGAACTAATTTAAAAAAAAACAGCTGACTTCACCACATGCACTTCAGGCATAATAGGTTTTGTATAAAAAGACAATAGATGTGTTGAGGCAAATCAGATAATATGGTCAGACAACGTTGCTAAGCAAATAACAAGCGTTATTTCCTTAGTGTTGGCCACAAGGAAACTACTTCATTCCACTTTACTGTCCCATGTCACCAACGGTTGACTTGGCCATGGCCACCACTTCCCAAGCATTTCCTTCACTTTTCCTGCCCAACGGTCCAACCCAACTGATTATAAAAAACGGCCAAGTGCGAGCCAGACTCGCGCACTAAATGTTCCGCACATTTTTGTATGGATTTAAATAGTTTGTCCATCACGGGAATTGAGTATCGATGTTTTTTTTTTGTGATGCAACCATGATGCAACTATAAATTTTCGTTTTTCGGATGTTTTCCTTTACTTGTGCTATAAGACATTGCTTCTTGCCAAATTTCATGATTCTAGGTCAACGGAAAGTACCCTATAGGTTCTAATTCACTTGTGAGTGTCAAAATATGCGACATAAACGGCCGTATCGTTTGATTGCATTGACTTAGAAGTTTGTTTTTTCACAGCTTTAAGGGATTCCAGACCTGATTATTTGATATTTATTTCAACTTGGTACCTCCGCGAGAGAAAAAGGGTCTTGATAGGCAGACGGACTGACAACGAAGTGATCCTGTAAGGGTTCCTTTTTTCCTTTTAAGGTACTGAACCCTAAAAAATAACATAAAAATATGCTAGATCAGAGTGTCACATTAATTCACTAGACAACCCATTCGTAAATTCATGCCAATCAAGGCAAACATGAATTGGCTGTAGTATAAACGATCAAGACCGTTCAAAGCTTTCTTTTATCGGGCAGTAATTGAAGCCGCAAGTGAGTCAGGGCGGACGGTAAAGTGCACAGGAGCCGGCGACCACTTGACTACTGGTTGTGTTGCGCCGCGCTGCCTTCTCTATTATCTGGTGTCTATGTTTGGTCTGCTATTTACATATTTTTACCCGAGTATGGCGAAGCAAGGGAAGGGTAATGAGTTTGACAGTCTATGTATGTATGTATGTATGTATGTATGTATGTATGTATGTATGTATGTATGTATGTATGTATGTATGTGGGTATGTGGATGTTCCACCATAGCGTGACCCCTATTGGGCCGATTTTGACAATCGAGGTTTCAATAGATTCGTCTTCACGTATGACATACTATTTTTTCACCCGACTACGGCGAAGCAAAGAAAAGGTTATGTGCTCAAACAAAAAATTTGATCCGAGGCAAATCAAAGGCGAGGTATCAATCGATTTGTCTGCATTTATAGTGTCATAGACCATTTTTTTACCCTACTACGGCAAAGCAAAGGAAGGGTTTTGTGTTCAAACTAAAAACTTGGTCAGTTTAACAAAGTATCAATCGATTAGTCTTGATCGCATGGGTGTCTTTGGCTATTTTTTAAGTTAAAGTTATGAATAATGTTTATTTTAATCATTACTAAAAAATTTGCTATATTTTTTTCGGTTGCTGTTAACCGGTTGGTAAACTTTTAAAAACCAACCAAATAAATAGAAAAAACTAATTAGCCTTATTTAGTATTATATAGTTTAAGAAAGGTAAAGATGCAGACTCGTCACGGCAGTGGTAAGCGACCGGTGTTGCCTTGTCGAACCTTTGTGATTCACCTACAAGTCCGCTATTTTGAAAAGTCGTGAAATTGCGGCCATATTTTGTACCTAATGGCGGTTGTAGGTAAAACTTGCAGGTATGCAAAGCTCCATAGTGAAATGTAAAGACTCTCTCCGTGGAGATTGACAACCTCGCTGCGACCACAAACTCTGTTTGTTTATACGAAATTTAGGTGAATCCGGAGTTCGATGTTTAACACGTAAAATCAAAATTTAATATCGTACACAATGTACCCCAAGGAAAAGGGACAAAGTTATCACGAATATAACCTGCAAGAAACTCGATGGGCAGTTATTCCATTTGAGCTATAACTATAGCGCAATATAGCTGTCAAAGGTCTCGCGAACAAAATACCATGTTATGCAAATGCACAATATCAGTAAACGTTATTTGGTCAAATTTAGAAGCCGTATCTTTCTGACAAACAACGTTGATTGCATCATGTACGATAAATAATATTTCAGGGGTGGTTGAAAACGCCTAAATCATTATCGTATCACATTAACTGTGTAGGTTGTTTATAAATTAGAACAAATGATGGCGCCATTTCTGTTACTAAATTCTAGTTTTCACTCATAATGCCTACGCATGTTTCGACTTCTCTTGTGCTCTCGACGTGTCAAGGTTGCTTTATTGTTCTTTCCTAATCTCATAATCTTTAGCTCTAATTTCACTTACACCTTACCTTACTTATAAATGTACCATCAATCACTTACACATCTTCACAGTTTAACACTCTGTCAAAGTAAAAACATTTCCGAATTATTACAGCAGGAGTAATGGAAGCACGCTGAAATTTCATTCGACAAAATTCGAATCTGTTCCAGCAACGTACTCCTATGATAATTTTGCATCGTAGTACCTTGTTGCTGTGACGAATCGCAAACATTGATTAAAGTCATTAGATAATTATAACGTTTCTTTCTGTGACAAAGTACCAGTACCAAAGGTGTTATTTCTGAGTCATCTCATCAGGTCGGATTTCATAACTTCACCCACGCGTGTGCGTGAATGGGAGTAGAGTAACCTCGGAACAAAACTAAATTAATCAGAGTGAGTCATGACGGGAAGATGGCAAGTGGTAACGGTTTTGGATTTAGCGAAAGCTATCAGAATTAAATGTATAACATATTTTGATTTTGATATAGGTTCTTTGAATTACAATGAAACCCTGTTATTACATTTAAGTTTAGTAGTGTTTTGCCTCAAATCATACAGCACCAACTTTTTGTCTATCCCCAGAATATGCATGTCAATTTCATCCACTCTGTCGGAAATATTTCGAGGTGACTATGACTAGTCGAGTGCAGAACCATGTAAGATAAGGCTGGTTCCACTCGATGTACTTGCGCGCGCTAATTACCTACCGGCCGCTGGGCACTCGAGAGCCCTTATTTGTGTGGGTTGCCGATTACCGCGTGGCGCAGTTGTAGGCTTCAATTGGACTCGGAATTAATTTCGTGTCCTAAGTTTATTTCTAAATTATATATTAATCCTATTTTGAATGAATCTAGAATATGTTAACCTTTCACTTCGTCTTTTTATGGAAGGCTAAGTACCCTAGGATTCTTTTTGTAATTATACAAAAAAACCTCACTCAAAGAACTCATTTCTTAAATGCAACAAATATGTTGAATAATACTGTCAAAAAACTTCATTATAATTAATTTTAAAATATCTACTTAATGAGATGGGTTATTTTTTTTCTATATGCCCTTTATACGTATAGAAGCCAAAATATAAAAATAAAATCTCTTTATAGAGTTTATGATTATCTATACAATACATGACCAAGTTTCAACCTTAAGTACTAATAGCATAAAATGCCTGCGACAGAAGTAGGTATAGACAGACAGACATGACGAAACTGTAAGAGTTCCTTGTTTGACTATGGAATCATAAAAGTATGTTTAATTAAATAGATAAATTTAATAAGGTAGATTTCATATTATACACATTATTTGCAATGCAATAGATGAGATTAATTTATATTTTTTTGTTTTGTAAGTAACTATCTAAAAATATAATCACACTAATATTACAAATCAGAGAAGTGTACCACTGTCATAAACAGGCCAATCAAGCTTAGAGTTTTAAAAATAGATACTCTCTTATCGAGTGAAAAACTTTGCATGCGCGATGCAGAACTCCATACTTATATCCATGTATAGATTGTCAGTTCTAATGAACTGTCAATCTATACAAAAAGTCATCAAATGCATAAAAACCGATTATCAATGTCTATCTTTTATCTTTAGAAGCGCGTGTGTGTTTGAGTGTGTGTGTGTGTGTGTGTGTGTTTGTGTATATGTTTGTTACTCTTTCACGCTCAAACGGCGGAACGGTTTTGAATGAAATTTGGTACCGGGATAGCTTATATACCTACTGGATACACATAAGCTACTTTTTATCATCATCCATCACAATAATCCACGCGGGTCAAACCAAGGGGCGCAGCTAGTAATTCATAAAAACAAATGGCGTCACGCAGGCGCCGTTGCTACTGAGTCATCATCATCATCATCATCAAGGACTTCACAGAGGGCCACAGCCGCGTGCGGGCTTCCGCATATCGAGACGAGCAACCCTAGCTATGACGGCGCGCAGCCATTGAGTCAAGCGGTTTAGTGTAATATTGCCGTTCTCCAATACGCGGATGGTACAAATTGCCTTGCGCTGAATGGATTTTACAACTGTAGGTATATTTCAGTAGGTATTTAAGCGTTTTCTAAGGGAGTGAGTCTTCTGTAAGTAGTACTATTATTTTTACTGTGGTAAGTTTTGCAATCCAAAGCTCTGGGTCGCAATGCAATCCAAATGAGCTGGCGTGGGACTTACCATCAGGCGTATGACCTGCGCGTCTCATAACTCAGTTGTTAACAAAGAAAACTAAAGATAGCTGTAACTCTTTCAGTTTATTTAGCTAGGTTTTCTACCTATTCAGTTAGAACGAAGGTTGACAGACATGGACTCCAGCCAGACAATCTCATTGAAAAACCCCATTGACCTACTTACTCTTCCAAATGACTGCAGACAAACCCACCAACAAATCAATAACAATGCGATCTTAACCTTTGAAAACAAAAGTGAATGATTACACGTTCACTAATTCATTAGGGAGCCTTGAACTGCAGACAATGTGTCCTCCTCAGAGCCCACGGCTGTGACGAACTCAGGCCTACTTTCGAACCTGAGGATTGTTTAGTAAACAACTGTTGAATTCAAATAAACAACAAGAAATAATCAAAAGTGCTAAAATGACGGACTGCAAACATAAGTAAAATGAGGCAAAAATAAAGTGAGAATGATTGCTAACCAACTTTAAATCGTTATAGATCCTAAATGATGATTCAAAATGAAAAATGATATGAGAAAACTAATAATAACTTTCAAATACCTATTCAATTATGAACATATAGTATCATAGTTTGTCGTTTTATTTTTCACAAAGTGGCGTCTGGTTGTCGCCTGAATATTGATTACTATCATGTCTTGAGTGAGTTGCAAGATTAATGCCCGGTTTCTGAGGTTTTTATCGAGAGTTTATCTATTTAATAGCTGAAATCCGATTACATCTGATTAATTTAATATAAGAGTCAAAATTGTGTGACGTTATTTTTTGTAATGTAGGTCTTCTTCTTAAAGTGCCGCTCCATTATTGTAGGTTGGCAGCAGCTCCTTAAATTTTTCCAGAGCCAGTCTGAACAGTGATGTAGGTAAATAGCACCAAAATCATTTAAAAGGTGTCACACGATTTTGACCCTAATTAACATTAATTAACAGATTTAGTCGGAATTCAGCTATTGAATAAATAAACTCTCGATAAAAGCCTCAGAAACTGGGCATAAGACAAATCCATTGACGTAAGAATCATCAAAATCGGTCCATGGTTTTTGTATTTAAAGCGCCACAAACTTCAATCAAATAAACTAATCGCAGGCCACAAAGGAACAGACACACATATATAGGCTGATAAATACATTATCCGACCTTTGCGTTGCGCAGTCTGGTAACCGACTGGTTAGTCTTGTGGCTAGAGGATCCTAGGTACGAAATCGAACGGTCGCGGGTTCGAATCCTGCAAGGTGCAATCATTTGTGTGATGAGCAGAAATGTTTGTTTCCGAGTCATGGATGTAATATTCTTATCTATGTATGTTTATCCGTTATCTAGTGCCCATAGCACAGGGTATTCTAGTTTGGGGTTTGATAATTGGTGTGGAAATGTCCCTAATATATTATATTATTATTATTAAAAGAGAATCGAGGTATGGAATACGAAGTTCTTTTTTTAATGCTTGTAAAGGCACAGTTGTTTCTGACTTGGTCCATGATATCGCACATCGTTACCGTCCGTCGAAGGTGGTATGGCGCTAAGACTAGAATGAGACTTGCTCTCAAGGTATACCGCCGTAAATCCTCGAAATGGGCTTGGCAACAGATTTTCTGCTTAAGTATAGCAGCTGACCATGGCGGGGCAAACCATACCAACAAGGCAAAGTAAAGCTAATATTCGGTTATCCTACTGTACTATTATGACGCTAGTGCTAGGTTACCGACGCAAAGTAAGCCCAGTATTTGGTTATCCTACTGTACTATTATGACGCTAGTCCTAGGTCACCAAGGCAAAGTAAGGCTACTATTTGATTATCCTACTGTACTGCTATGACGTTGTCCTAGGTCACCAAGGCAGAGTAAGGCTACTATTTGGTTATCCTACTGTACTGCTATGGCGCTTGTGCAATGTCACCAAGGCAAAGAAAGGCTACTATTTGGTTTTCTTACTGTACTGCTATAACGTTATCCTAGGTCACCAAGGCAAAGTAAGCCTAGTATTTGGTTATCCTACTGTACTGCTATGACGCTTATGCTATGTCACCAAGGTAAAGTTGACCTTGTATTTGGTTATTCTACTGTACTGCTATGACGCTAGTCCTAGTTCACCAAGGCAAAGTAAGCCTAGTATTTGGTTATCATACTGTACTGCTATGACGCTTGTCCTATGTCACCAAGGAAAAGTAAGGCCAGTATTTGGTTATCCTACTGTACTGCTATGATGCTAGTCTTGTGTCACCAAGGTAAAGTAATCCTAGAATTTGGTTACCCTATTGTACTGCTATGACGCTAATACTAGGTCACCAAGGCAAAGTAAGCCTAGTATTTGGTTATCCTACAGTTCTGCTATGATGCTTGTCCTAGGTCACCAAGGTAAAGTAAGGCCAGTATTTGGTTATCCTACTGTACTATTATGACGTTAGTTCTAGGTCTGGGCCTACAGTCTCGACATAGATAACGAGGCTATCGTCGTTAAATAATAACGACAAAAATTGTTAACTTTACGTCAAACGCAAGAGTCTACAACCGCAGTACCGAACAAAATTGTCTACTATCTATTAAAGGGCGCCGGAAAGGGGGTGGGTGAAAGTGGATGCAGTTATGCCTCCTGCTTTAAACAATTTAATTATTGTAGGAGCTATTATGTTAAATTATATTATTTTTGATACACAATAGGTACATAATATATCTAACTCATGTAAAAAATGGTTAGATTGGTCACATTTAAGTAAATTTTGGAAATGTTATAGTATGAATAATAAATTGAGGCGTCTCCAAAATGGATGACCTAATTGTCAACTGACATAAGTGTCTTCCTTTACCCTTACAGACTCTTTCCTTACGAACACTGAGCCAGGCACAGATCGTTCAGCCTCGTAGGTATCTCATATAATTTTATAAGATGATAGAAAAAAAAACTTTGCGCTGCTTCGATCGCGCATATTTAGATGTATTAATTAAAAAGTTAATTATGATTTGGAATTATATTTTAGTTTTACGCTGACAGATCATGTATGCATGCTGCAACCACGAACTTCTACTATAACTGGACTGCGCAGTGTTTCATATAAACGAGCCGAATGAGAGGCATTAAAATAGTATCATATCTCTTTCTAATAAGGTGTCCATGCAGTAAAAAGCTAGGTTTTTTTCCGTAAGAGAAGAATATAGGCAATAATAATAGGGAATATACTCAGCAAAATGGTTGCTGGCGGTTGATGATAATTTTTTTCACGACTGCCCAAAAAAAACGGAGTGTTATGTTTTTAGGATTCATGTATTTTTGTATGTATGTAAGTTTCTTTATTCCACCATAACTTTTAAATGCCTGTACAGATTTAGACGTATGGGCACAGAAGCAATAATAGTACTAACGTACAATTATTTATTCTGTGGTATTGTATATCATAGTTTATAGATTCAGATTTTATTTTGTTCATTTTAAGTATGAGGTATCGTAAGAATCCTTACATCCTCCTGAGTAACACAGGCTACATTTTTTGAAAAAGAAAACTTTGTGGCCGCAGTATGGTTCCATTATCAACTTGAAAAAAAAGAAAAAAAACTTCGAATTTACAATATGGGTCTTTTTGAAGGTCTAGATAAGCACATTCTAACAGTATATAATTAATTGGTAACTTGATTTTTAGCAGAGCAGGCGTGTTTTTTAAGCTAGTTATTTATGATTGAGTTAGGTAAGTAGGTACCAGAATATATTGTATTATATAACTAGAACTATACAATAGTTCTAGTTATATAAGTCAATATATTACTAGAAAAATAACGTAGAATATTTATTGTTACAATAACCTGTTATATTAAGAAAACGAAATAAGGGGTGTTATAGTATTTCAATGCAACAAAGATAGCATCGTGTGGCGTACTTAAATACTTCCTGAGGTAGTTAACAATAAAGCCTTTTATTCCGAAACTAGACAGCAAATTTCAATTTTTTCTTAACTGATTAATATAGTCTTCATCTGTAAAATGTAGTACATACTACTGATGACTTCGTGACTTTCCTAGGTATTCTTCTACGTCTCAGCTATATTTTCATCCTTAGGAATCTTAGAACCATAAGTAAGTACAACCAGTTATGTTCGGTCAGCTTATATTCATTCACTTAAAAAAACTGGTGGGGCTGTGTTGGGGCGCACAACCGTTTGTTTGTAGTGAAATGTCTACACTAGGTACAAATGGCGAGTTATACCAAATTGCCCCACCTATCCTTACACATCTTCACCAATCCCCAACTACCCCTACCCAACCCCACCTCTCCCTATCCACCCCCACAAATTCTATCCTCTTACAGACTTACGTTTTACCTCTTCCGTATTTCTGGTCTTGTGGTATTATTCTGGCAGAGAAAAATTGTTGACAGCTGTCAAAAGAAATAAACATCTCGATGAGATCTATCCTTTATGTAAAGAAACTACTAGTCTAGTATCAATAGTTTCAGAGTTATAGCCCTTTTAAGTTTGACAACTGTCATCCAAAACAAAGATATGGATGAGATCTATCACTTCTGTAAAGAAACTACTAGTTTAAGATTAATAGTTTCAGATTTATAGCTCTTTTAAATTTGACAGCTGTCATTCAAAACGAAGATATTGATGAGATGTATCACTTCTGTAAAGAAACTACTAGTCAACGATCAATGGTTTCCGAGTATCCAAAACGAAGATATCGATGAAATCTATCACATCAGGGGTGCGTTCACATACTACGCTCGAGGACACACAGATCACCCGCGCGATCACTCAAAATCGTTCATGGCGTCGTCACGCCTGGGATACCCGTAAAATAGTAGGGGAGGGGAGGAATAGTATGAAACTGATACTTGACAGTTGTCAGTTCTATGTGAACGTCCAAAGCCGTTCACTAACACTGGGTGATCAAGTGATATTCGCACGGGTGATTCGTGCGTCTTTGAGCGTAGTAAGTGAACGCACCCCTGTAAAGAAACTACTAGTCTAGGATATCAACTATCAAATGTCAAATGTCAACTGTCAAATTTTAGAGTCAAATGTCAAACTTTTAAGTCAAATGTCAAATCTCAAATATCAAATGTCAAATGTCAAACTTTAAAGTCAAATGTCATATGTCAAAATTCAAACGTCAAATGTCAAAATATAGGAAAATACCTGATGGGGATGATGATGACTTGTTCATAAATATATGTTCAGTCAGTGTAGATTTGAATGGAAATAAATAAATCCACAATGGTTTTTTTAAACAATAACTTTATAATTAAGTGGTTTTTTTTATGGCTAACATATTACGTTTATATCCTCCATCAACCATATGCGTTGATTAATTGATATGAGAACATACTTAGGCAAGTACAGACTTACAACGCCAAACATTATGGACACCCTACTCCATCGCTATTTTAAAAACTTGTATAATAGCTCACCTGTGGCAAATTATGCCACAACCACGATACCATTCCTTTTTGCAAGTATTTACGCAGCAAAAATACACCATTTTATATAATTTTACTGATAGATTAAGCTGGAAACATGAAAAGTACACCGGTCACTGTATATCTACAACAAACGCCAAGCAGCCATAATCATTTTATTGTTTACTTAACAGTGTGCCCACTTAAAGATGTTTTTAATTTGGTATGTATTATTATGTATTTTATTTGCAATGTTCAAGTCAAAAATTAAATCCATGGAAAATTAAAATTTATGAACGATATTAGTGTATTTTCAAAGTAAAATATACAAACTACTTCAGCAAAATTAGATGTTTTCAAATGTAAGATTTCTCCCAAACACTATCAAAAAGAATTTCACTAAGCTACGGCAACATGCTAGACAAGGACGTACTACTACTTTTGCGCTATCTCACCCCGCTTGATTTTCTACTTTCACATGAGAAAAAGAAAATGTATTTTATGTTGTATGTTTAGAGTATAAGTTTGTATGAATAATATATTGGAAGTACGCGATTTAAAACTTTAAACTGGTTAAAATAATAGAATTTGTACACAAAATTGCGTGTGTGTCTGTTAACTGTTGAGGATTTCCTTTATCTGGAGCTGTTCCTGGATGACGATTTATGTCATGCTTGCTATAAAAATGCATTGATTGGAACTGAACTAATATGCAAAAATTCGGGGCATGCCCCAAAAATTCAACTCCGTAGGATAAGAGGAAGTGATTCTAATCTAGAATCACTTCCTAAACAAACATACAGACATACAAACAAACATGCGTGCGATGTGGTGTGCTGACGTTCATAGCGCTCGTCGTGGCTTGTCGGCATAACACTCCTAGATGAAGGACTTCAAAATAGTCCAAAACTGGTTGGAGTATTTCCGATCTTCTATTTCGAGAGTTTTTAGCCGTTTCATTTTTTCATTTTTAGTACATACAAACATTGCAAGTTAATAAAAGCTATTAAAAAGAAACACACTAACACTTCTATTGCTGTTTATTTGAGAAACTAGTACAATTTGGGAGTTTTCGGATTGACACCAAAGTTCTGGTTTACGGATCCACCTGTGGATGAGGAGGTAAAGGTGTCCACGGATCCACATGTGGAGCCAAGCTATGGATCCAAGTGGACGGAGGGTTTGTGTTGTTATCAGACAGGTCATTGACATTTAAATTTCTCAAATCGATTGGCCCAATTTCTCCAAAGCAAATTAGCGAACTGATCATGCTGTCCGTTTGTCTATTTGTTTGGTGAAACAGATCGCGAGCTTAATGGCTTTGCAAATATTTACATATCGGGGTTTGATGGGTTTGCTCTCGATATCGTATTCGCTTCTGCCTGTGATTGAGTTTGTTTTTTTCTGATATGTGGATGCTACTGTTTACACGGCTCATGTAAAATGTTCAATATATTAATTTGATAGTTTTTATTTTACAGAGTGACTTGAATTGGCATGCCGACTTACAAATGGTAGATGGCAGTGACTGACATCAGTCTGCTGATGAGGCGAGCCAAAGATCGGGCTCAGTGGCTTTCAGAGCTGCTGAGTTAAGAGTGTACTATTATGTATTCGTTTAAATCTTGATATTTAAATACTTATTAAAAAAAACTTCCCACCACGGGACAATAAGACGTAAGCTTACTTGTTTCCCTATAAATATAATCTGCAAGATTTTCAGTCAAGAGGAATAAGATAATTGTCTTTTACGCCAGCATGCTCCGTCGTCCACCGCGTCATCACTTCCATTCCAATGAGGATGCGCTCATGTGTTTACCTATTAGGGTTAAAAATAAAAACTCCTTGGTGTGTCTGTTCGGTAACAAGCTAGACTAAGTAGTTCGGTTTCTGTGCAGAGCAAATTGTCTATGAAACATGTGGATCTCATTAAAAGTGGGAGGATTTGGTACTAGCTCCTCAGATGCGGGCCGCATAACTAGGTGCTATATACTTAATTGGCCTTAGTCACAGACGGAGTAGCGTGGCGTTTGTATAGCACGTGTTAGCAGGGTCATTATTGTTATCTCATTCTCTCTACAATCTGCGTAAGTATCTCCATCTTTGTTGTTGATGGAAATGGAGCACGACAGTTGAAATGTAGCTGTATATGTGTGTTTGCCTGCTAGTATATTTTTGTTGTCGTGATACTAAAGCGTGCCGTATCTTCCCCCCTTTAACTAGACCTATGATAAGAAAGGTATATTTGCCTTGAGTCTGGGACCATGTCATTCGTCTGTTTTATACCATACAGGAAATACTAGTTTGTGTTCAGAATAATGTATGGACCTAACCGCGACGTAACGTAACATACGATGATATAAAGAATCCCTAATTAGTTAGTCGAGTGGAAAAAAATCATCATCACGCCAACAATATAATTTAAAGCATCACCCAAATCAACCCATCCATAGCAGTTTTAAAACTGGCGCATATTTAATCCGTTTTAAATTCATATCGACGGCGTGGCGCGTGCGGTGGGTAGCTGCGGTTTGGCAGGCGGCGCACGCGCCGGTTGGACACTTGAGAGGTGTCCACGGGTTCGGTTTTATTGGGATTCAAGTATGTTTTATGTGAGAGTGGTTAATACACCCTCTTACTTATAAAAAGTTATGCAATGGTTATGCAATGATTAGTAATTCTGCGCAGTACAATATTGTACACTAATCAGTACTTAATCATTGCATAACTTTTTTATAAGTAAGGGGGACAATGTATAGGAAGGTTATTAAATTATCCCTTTTAATGTTCTTTAGTTGGTTATCATAATCAGAATCCAATATAATATTTTAAGACAATGGACTTTTTAAAGATTTTCCTGTTATCTATAAATAATAACTATTTTCTGTATTTTATCAATATTTTAGGCTCAGTACTTTCGGAGTTAACGATTGTTGATAATATAATAGATGAAGATTGACCATTCCCCCAATGGTTCATTTTCATTTATGTTTCTTAAATAACTTTAATACTTCTTGGTATATAAACTAACGTGAGCGTGATTCATTATTTAAAGCGACTCTCTGTGCCCTCGCTGCGCAATCTCCTGAGGATGGACGTCTTTAACGTCCGAACACCGGTCAAATTGTTCAATGAAATAGCTCTTGAGTGACAGTCGTAACATATATTTAAATAACTTTAATACTATTTATAAATTATAAATAATGAGTTGCGACCCTCTCAACGAGTCCTTTCATTTGATATGTCATACGGTTACAGTTTAAAAAAAAGAGAGATGAATTGTTTTTTTTGAGTTTAAAATTTAAAATTCATTTATTTAGGTTACGCTTTTGTTTGATGGGACACCGACATTCATATGTATACCAAATTATAACTTAATCGGTCCAGTACATTCGGAGATAATTGGCTGTGACAGACGGACATACATACAGACATACAGGCAAACAAACAAACGAGTAATTCTTTAGGGGTCCCGTTTTATCATTTAGACGTACAGAAACCTAAAAATATATTTGGGGGAAAATCTGAGACCCGAGTATATCACGGGGATCTCAGTTCGGGTCAAACTACAGTTAAATTCAGTTAAATGTTATCTTCAAAATTAATGATCGAATGAAGCCAGGTCTCTAAATCAACTTGGACGAGTCACTGTTTGTATGTATGTATTATCTCTACCAAACTAATGGTGTCTACAGTACATTATAGCACATTCCAAATGTGTCAGGCTTACTTACTTTATTCGAGATCACGTAGATCGCTCGCGACGGTTGTACGTTCGATACGACTGGTTGAAACAATGTCAGCTATAGAGTAACCTTGTCACAATAACAACAGATACGATTGAATGGTTCATTTCACTAAGATTTCTCTAAATTCCTTATGGGATCTAACAACATTCGATAGTAAACCATCATGAAACTACTGGACGTTTCAAATCTAAACGTGACAATCGCAGTGCAGTGCCACCCAAGATATTACAAATAATTACAATTCATAGTTTTGAGTATCATTGCAATTATTAAGGTTAAACATGGTAATTATTTGATGAAGACTTGCCTAGACGTTTTTAAACTGACATAGTCAGTAACACTAAAGTCAATATTAGTAGCGAGATGTTCACACTTTTGTTTTTAGTTTTTTCAGCACGATAAATGTAATATTTGTACAAGCAGACAATACGGTCACCCTCTTGCGTGCTCGTTTTTTGTTACTGATAATATTACCACTGTTCACAACATCAATTCCAACTCGATTCATATCTCGACAAAACTCAAAACATAGGTAAATATCCTGTTTCTAATGTTGTCTGTAGTGAAGCTTGCCTTTCTTGAAGTAATTAATAAAATCACAGGTGCTGATCATTGCTGTCTAACAGACAAATGGTCGTAGACACAACCACATTACCAATACTATATGTATATTGTGATAGAACCACATGAAAAACACACCAAAAAAACCCAATAAAATTCTTATTAACAGTGGCAGTTTTCGTAAATCATATCAATCAGATTTTAATACAAGGGTTATTGTGACACAATACTAAAACGTCAACCCATCCCTGTACGTAGTAAGTACCGGCCGCATTGTTATTCCGATTTCGTTACATTTAAATACGGTACGTTGCTAAGCATTTGTTAGGATTGAGTTGTTTTGTGTAGCGTGTAGCGAGTGTATAAAAGCCTAACGTAGTTTCAGCTTTGATTTGACTACATATCATTTTGAACAAAGAATATTATATACTTCTTGGCGGGACTGAACTTCGGCACAGCGAAGCACCCCGTCACACTTAGAATTTGAATTCGTTGATCTTAACTACTGCCATATACTACTAATATTAAATGATTGAAGCTTGATCGTTCTTAAGAATACTTATAATAAAACTGTAACGGGTCCAATTCTGTACATTGAAGATATTTAGATATATTTTTTTGGAGGGTACTCTTTATTCGATACTGAAGCCAAAACTGTATTTTTTTCATTTTTGTGTGTCTGTCTGTCTGTATCTTGACTAGGCATCACGCCAAAACTATTGAATGAATTTAAATGAAACTTGGTATGATTGGTATGATTAGAGTTCATACTACGAGGTAGGACATAATATATTCAATATTCAATACTGAAGTAAAAAGTGTTTTTTTTGTCTGTTTGTCTGTTTTCTGTCTGTCCGTCTGTCTGTCTGTCTGTATCTTGGCATCGCATCACGCCTAAAATACTCAATGAATTCAAATGAAACTTAAGGGTTTCCGCAAGATAGGGATTGAAAGTTATTAAAAGAACAACGCTGAAACTACTGGACGGTTTTTTTAATGCAAATTGACACAGTCATATATCTATACTTATAATAAAGCATTAGGTACGAAAAAGGCAATACAAAGAATATAAATAAAAAAATGTTCTTGGGTGCTTAAAAAGCTATTGAACAAGAATATAACAACTTTTTGAATCGTGTCTTTCTGTCTGTTTGTCTGTATGTTTGTTTGTTCACGCATCACGTCAAAAGTACTGGACCAATTGCAATGCAGTTTTCATTGTTAGTTAGCATAGGGTTTGATTTAAAAACTGATGTAATTGGTATCTCAATCCGGTGAGTAAGATGCCGAGCAATTGATAAAAGTATTTATGACGCTGAATAATTTTTGATCAAATGTTGGTATATTGGTCCTGGAATAGCAAATTATGGTACTTTGAACCTAAAGAAGACAACGCGTGGGAAGCCGCGGGTACAGCTAGTCAACAATAAAACGATAGCGAGCGCAGTGATGCTGGTAATACATACATACAGTACTCCTTATCTTACAGTTTTTGTAGCTTACACTATTACTCTGCTGTACGTAGTGCTTTATTTGAATGGATTGTCAACGCCTCTGCTTTGTGTGCGCTTCGGTTTATTTGTACTTAATGCTTCACAATTTGTACTCATAATTTGGCAGTTCTTTTTATAACAATGACGAGATGAGCAGATCGTTCGCCTGATGGTAAGCGCCGTGCTTGGTCATAATGCTACCCAGAAGTTTGGACCGGAATAGTAGTTTGAACCAAAAAATAAGACTTCAAACAGACTTACTTAAAAATAACTGAACCTATTTTCTTGGACGTTTTCCTCTGAAGGTGTCTACTTGCAGTATCCCATAAAGCAGATATATTCACTAAATTCATGGTTTATAGAGAAACGTGACTATTGCGACGAGAACGTAAAAACGTTTGTGAATTGTTTGGAAAGTATAAGCTTTGCTGAAATATACACAGAGTCTGATGTAAATGTGGCCTATGATAAATTCATTAATACAATAATGGTATATTATGACCTCTGTTTTCCTATAAGAAGAATTAAAATTAACATAAAGCGTCGACCATCGTGGCTGACGAAAGGTATAATAAAAACTAGTATTTCTAAGAGACACCTCTATCGTAGAAAGCTACAAAATAAAAATGATAACAACGTTTTTAAATATAAAACTTACGCTAATACTTTAAAAAAAGTGATTAAACTTTCACAAAGATTAGATAACACTAAAAGAATAAATAATGCCACTAATAAAACAAAAGCCACTTGGCGCATAATTAACGAAGGGAAAAATAATTCATGTATAAATACTATTAAGCAAATAAGACATTATGATAAAGTTGTAAAAGGTCCAACTGACATTGCAAATATATTTAATGATACATATATTAATATGGTAAAAGATAAAATATTTCATAATAAAAAAAAATTAATAATCCAGTTAATATAAATAATTCATTGCATAATTTAGTACTTAATTCAATATTCATATCTCCGATTTCAGTCGATAAGGTATGTAAAACAATTAATAATCAAAAAACACGTCTAGTGTCGGTTATGATGAAATATCGACCACAATACTTAAAAAATGTTCTAAACAACTGTCAAATCCGCTATGTTACTTAATAAACTTAGCCCTACTTAAAGGTACTTATCCTGACAGACTTAAATTAACTATTGTTAAGCCGCTATTTAAAAAAGGAGATAAAGATTTCTGTGAAAATTATCGTCCAATAGCGTTAATTCCAGCCATTTCAAAAATCTTCGAAAGAGTAATTTATGACAAATTGTATATCTTTCTAGAAAAAAATAACATACTTCGTATTGAGCAACATGGTTTTAGAAGAAATAAATCCACTAACACTGCTATGTACGATCTTATGAAAACAGTTTCAGAGTGCTTAAATAATAGTACACCAATAGCTTCCATTTTTATGGATATGACAAAGGCGTTTGACTTTGTATGCCATAAAACTCTCCTCGGAAAATTGTTTTCGTATGGTGTCAGGGGGCCTGCTCATGATTTAATTAAAAGTTATTTATGCAACCGACAACAATATACGGAGATCACATATGTAGATACTAATCGAAACCAGAGTAAGGCAAGATCTGCTACAAAAACGGTCGAATATGGGGTACCACAAGGTAGTATATTGGGACCACTTCTATTCATTTTATACATAAACGACATGCCATCCTGTTCTGATCATAAAATGACTTTGCAGATGATTCAACCATTCTAATAAAATGTACAAATCCATTAAGTTTTGAAAGTGAAATAAATTGTGCTCTTTTTAATGCTATAAATTGGATGAAAAATAACAATTTAATGATTAATCTTGACAAAACAAAATGCATGCAGTTCTATTTACCACAACAACGCCAGCTCTCAATCGACGTTACATTTAATGACACAAAAATAGAATTCGTCGATGAAATAAGATTTTTGGGTATCCAATTTGCGTGACAGCAAATTGGAAAGCTCACATAAGCTATGTGATATCTATGTAAAAAAATTAGTCGTTTTGTATATGCCCTAAAAAAACTAACACAGGTATCTTCACGGACAACTGCACTCACAGCGTATCATAGGTATGTCTAATCGAACCTGCGCTATGGCATTTTGCAATGGGGTAACTCGGTGAACAGCTTGGCGGCTTTCAGAGCTCAAAAAAATATGTCAGGGCAATGTTTGGCGTCTCTCAAAGAGATAGCTGCAGACTCCTTTTTTAAAAATTGAATTTGTTAACTTTACCATCATTATATATTTATGAAGCATGTATATTCGTCAAAGAGAACTTAAATCAATTTAATCTAGTAGAAAATAAGCGACCAAGGAAAACTCGCAACAAGGTTCAGGTGAAACCTCATCAGCCATCTAAAATGTCATTTTTTAATAATAGCATTTATGTGATGGCAACAAGATTATACAATAATTTACCTGACGAACTCAAGGAAGTAAAATTACCCTTATTTAAAATTAAGTTAAAGACAATTCTTATTAATAAATGTTAGATACTGTTGACGACTACTTGAGAGAGAAGGTGAATTATGAATAATTTTTGACATTTCGTAAAATTTATGGTACATTTTTAATTTTATTTTTGACATTTATTATGACATTTATTTTTGGTTTACTTTTTTATGTTTTTCATTAATTTTTATAAATAATAATATTATATTTGTTCATGATATTCTTATTGTGAGTTATGCATGCAAATACTCGTACTTTAATATTATTTTTACTTTGCACACCTTATTTGTAAGGTATGTTACAGCGCTCATCTTTATTATAACACCATATTTATTACCTGTAATAATGCAATAAATGGATTGACTTTGACTTTGACTTTGACTTTTTTCCCCGAGTTCCGCGAATCAAGGGAAGGGTAAAGAGTTTAACAGTCAATGTATGTTAGTATAGAGAGAGCCGCAGAGCCTCAAGACGAAAGTTTATAATCAGTGCGTGTTGCCAGTGATGACATACGGCACTGAGACATGGTCGCTAACTATTGGTCTCATACAAAAGCTCAGAGTTGCGCAGCGTGCAATGGAGAGAGCTATGCGCGGTGTTTTACTACGTGATACAATTAGAAATGAGGAAATCCGTAGAAGAACGAAGGTTACCGACATAGCTCTCAGAGTTTGCAAGTTGAAGTGGCAATGGGCAGGCCATATAGTTCGCAGAACCGACAACCGCTGGGGAATAAAGGTTCTCGAATGGCGACCACAAACAAGCAAGCGAAGTGTGGGGAGACCCCCACACGAAGGACCGACGACATTGTAGCCATCGCAGGAAGACGGTGGATGGAGGTGGCATAAGATCGCTCGTCATGGCGCTCTTTGGGGGAGGCCTATGTTCAGCAGTGGACTTCTAAAGGCTGACATGATGATGATGATGATGATGATGATGATGATGATGATGATGATGATGATGATGATGATGATGATGATGATGATGATGTATGTTAGTATATGCACAGAATAAATAATAGTACAAGTACAGAAGGATAACTGAGTAAAGTCATTTAAATACATAGCAACTCTCGCTACAACGCAATAAAGTGCAATTTAACTCGCACAGTGCTGCGAGCTTTCAATAATATTTACATAGAAGGCGCTCACCCATTGCGTGCAGGCTAGAATGTACCGTATCACAACGCGCAAGAGCTTCCATTGGTCTAATCGTTTCAGATTCGCTCTGTCACTTTTACGCTCGGTAGGGTTGTATCAAGATATGACTAGGTACATGTACTAGTAATTATTCTGTGATATGCGAATATGACTTAGATATTGTAACCGAATAAACAATTATGTAAAAATGTATTATTTTATTACTTATTGTTATAAATGTTGATAGTTCTATTAACTACATATAATAACATTCTTATCAGAATAGACATAGTACCTCATTATTTGATTATATCATAATAGGTTACACTTTGATGAATAAAAGGTGCCTGTCTGACTAAGATTCTTAATAATGAATGAAAATTGTCAGACCGAATGCCATGCAGTACCTTCTAGGTTTCTCCTTGGTATTCATAATTAAGAAAAGAATAAAATTTGTCAAAAACTTTACATAAGTTTACGTAAGTAGGTACTTTATCGTTAAGCACACGGCGCGCGACTCATCGAGCGCAAGCTTGACACTACTGAATGAACCCCAATATTACGGCCCCGAAGTTTAGGTATAATATTTGTACTTGTTGCGGAGTGCGACGACCCTGGTATATGGTTGTTCCACTATAGCGTCGCCCCTATTGGTCCGATTTTGACAAACGTGGTATCAATCGATTCGCTTTCAGGTAAAGAGTGCTACTTTTTTTAACCGACTACGGCGAAGTAAAGAAAATGATATGAGCCTAAACTAAAAATTTGGTTCGATTTTGACAAGCGAGGTATCTATAGAGCCAGGCTATTTTTTAACCGACTGCAGTTGGTTTTTTGTTTTTAACTTATGTATTGTTTAGTAAACAAATAATAATCAAAATCGGATCTGAAATTCCGGAGAATGAGGTAAAAAAATGACCGATTTGCTTTTGAATCGTTCTAAAATTATTATTATAGAACCAGTACCATACTACTACCACATACTACTTAATACTTTAATAATTCTCGTTTGTGATGTTAAAAATGTAACAAAGTCATGTTATTTTTCATAGTAAAAGTATTATTTGTGTTGAGATTATTAGGTCTTTTTGTTCAGGAACTGACAGTATCTTTAGAGTAGTCTAAAAATCCCATTAATTACTTCATCTCTAGTCTCACTTAATGGCATTACACGACAAGAACAAACATGTGAGTAATTAACAGAGGCGTGGGCGATCAGTGGTTATCAGCGCACTGCGGTGGAATAATAACCACGCCGACGTAGTGGCCTGTGGTGTAAGTCACGTGGGTGTGCAGTGCGGGACAAACTTAAAGGTGCACATATGTTTGTTTTGTTTTGTTATTTTGTCGTATGAGGAAGTGCTGGCCTCTGATGACTTTTTCAAGCCGCCCGAGGGCTTCTGACATGGTTTAACGACTGCTAGTAATCAATAACAGACACCGACAGCTTAACGTGCCCTCCGAAGCACGGAGCGATGGAAAACCGGACATTACTTAGAAAAGTAATTGGTGCGTAGCCTAGGTTTTGAACCCGGTAGCATTGGATTCTAAATTGCACTATAAAACCATTAAGCCACCATGCACATATAAAATAAGGGTAAACCAAAAAACCGCAAACAAGTGGATTTACTTAACAAACCAATGAAATTATTTTTGTAAATCTTTTATGGAAACATGCCGAAGGTCAAGGCTTTATTTAAAAAAAAAACATTCGATTCTCAGAGAAATTGGTGTACGTACATAAAAAAAAAACACGTCAACTTTATCTCCTCCTTTGTTGGAACCTCAGTTAATATCGACACAGGTTCGCCACAACAGGCAAAACTTTGTAGAATGAGACTTCATGATCAGTATCCTGGAATTTCAACTGTGGACCCCTGAGCCTAATGATAGATCACCTACTGCCATCTTTTTCATTCTCAGTATATGTGCATAATAGATGAACTAATTTCTGCCCCAGACGACGTATAGTGATTCTGGCCACGACGTAGATCATAAATGTGCCCGCTGCCGCAGTTCTCTGTAAGCATTTTATAGATATTTTGTTATTAAAAGATTTAAAAAACATCTCTAATAGTAATAATTTCATTTCACAATTTTTTGTTTGATTTTCGCAATCACTTTTATTTCATATATTCTATTTATTTTGTCCTGCAGTGTAACATCCTACCATAACAATAATCGTTAAAATTAAGTAACATGTTTAGAAACACTATTTAAAAGTAAGGATTTGTTAAGTACACGCATTAAATATTATTTGGTTATATTTTAAGATTAAATTATAATATGTAATTACTGCAATAAGAGAGACTTGTCGTAGAGGCCAGGGACACAGATTAAATTACCACAAACTGTTAAGTTGTGGCGCCACAGGAAGTTATTTGGTTAATTAATGTTTGATATTATCTTAAAATACGAGGAAACCTTTTCAGAACCCAAAACTATTGACTTTAAATTGATCAAATGAACAAACATGTGTGTATGTGTGTATGTACTTAATTCCGCCAATTGATCAGGCTAGCCCAGCACTGCAGTGCGCGGTCGCACCCTCCACTCATTAACATATGACACATTGTGTCGTCAATCATGCCAAGCGCACGCGCCGCAGTATCGACGGATTTGCATTACACAGGATGGCTTCAAAATGGAAGGTCAAAGTATTTGGTTTATAATTTCGTTTTCTGTTAAACGGCTTAGGGTTTTACTTAAAAACTGGGGTACTTGGTATCTTAGTTTGATGATTAGATGCCGAGCAATTGATAAAAAACTATTTGACAGCAGAACGAATTTTAAAGAAATCTATTTTTTGGTCCTCGAATAACACGTATGAGCTACTTTTAAATGATATAACCAAGCGGGCAAAGCCGTGGGCACAGCTAGTATTATATATTGGTTAATGCATTCCGCAGGTCATTGCAAACGAAATATTTTCTAAATGAAAAAGCATTACCGTCGGGATGTGAACCCGCACGATTGGTGCCTCAGCGCGGCACTTGCTCTTAGCCAATTAAGCCACCGTAACCATTACCTAGCACATTCCCCTTTCAGTTTATTACTTATAGGGACGGTTACGCCATCTATCGATATTAGATATGTTTACGCTATGCAGGCGCCAATGCTAAAAATCAAATAATAACCTCTTTGATTATATATAGTCAAAGATTTTACGCATTTTAATTATTAGTTTAATATAAGGTTGTCTGGAAGATATCGTTTTTTAGCGATAAGGCCGTCCATTGTACAATACATTTCTAAGTATATAACTCTAGTCTAGTCAAATTTTTTGCTCTATATTTTTTTGCAGGAACAATAGAGTTGTTCCCACAGAAGAGACATTATTTTCATAAATTCATAAACTTAAATCGTCTTAAGGTTTGTTAGTGGTGCATCATACGACAAAAAAAAAATGTGTGTATTTGGCGACAGCGGTTCCAATGTGTAGTGGTGTAGTGTACCATTTCCACTTGTTTTTTTTTCTATTCCGTGGTGTCTACCTACGAGTATTTAGATATTCAAAGTATCAATTTTATTACATACTTATATCTGCAGCTTTTGTGTGCTATATGTTTAAGTTGAGGCATTGTCTTTATGAAAATTATCCCCATTATTATATTTTAATTAATTATGTTATGAAATTGACAAACATTTATTATACTTTACACACATAATTTATTTGTAATAATATTGACATTTCACAAAGCATCTTTTTATTGGTAATATTTTGACATTGATAATAGGTTTCATAGGTCTTTTGAATTGTTTATATTGTTTTTAATTTTAATATTATTGCCTATTTAATTTTGAATGTAATTGTATTTGATTATAATTTTGTACAAATTTCATACGCTGGTAAAGGCAAGTTTTGGCAGGACTCAACAAGTGTATCTTTTCCATCTTATGTACCTAAAACTTATGAAATAAATAATATGAATATGTATTATTTATTTTAAAAATTATTTTATATCTGACCATAGTTCCTATTGCCTAAAATCTTCTGCAAAAAACAGTATTTCTCTTCTAATACTTAAAAAAACACCTTTTTTTTAATGTCGTGTAACTATTTTATTATTTTATTTTATTTGAACTATTTTTATTTGTTAAAAGATGTTGATGCATCCTGTATATTTACACTTGTACCTGAAGAACAAGGGAATCCCTAATGTTCTGGCAAAGCTCAGCAGCGCCATATTTTATGGAGGAACGGGGCCTGTTTATCGTATTTATCGATCTCTATACGATTTTCTTGTGTACACCTTATTGTTTGAAATTATTGTAGTTAAAGACTATGGCGTCAGTGTGGAGTGTTATTGACAATAAACTGTCAGTTTATTTTAACTGGTTTGATGGTTTGTAAATATGGTTTCATCGTATGGTACTGGTATTGATGGCAATTAATTCTATAATATAGAGATTTGTTATGTAGTCAAATACTGTCTAACCTCTGTTTAGCGGTGAGACTGTGTAGGTACTTAAGAAAATCTTTTGAATAAAAAAAACGTTTTCCATAAAATAAAAAACATAAACCCCATTTTGATGAAATTTATTCTGTCCAGTACCTACCGGGCGTGCATATAGACATGCGGAGTTATTATATTCCCATTGTAAAAATTGCACATTTGAAAAATGTGCGGTGCTGAAAGAGGACCTCACTGGAAGACCGTTATTATCCAATCAAATAAAAAAATTACGAAATCGGTTCAAGTAACCCTGTAAATATTAAGTAAAAATAAAAAAAAAAAAACTACACTGCCACAGTGTGAAATCCATAATGATAAATGGCTTGTGTGTGAAAGTCTACACCTGCTTTTTACTTCTTTTATACCTACAACAAAACCTGACCAATTTTTACACAAAAAAACCTGAATAAATCAGATCAAGCCTATCTCACCTTCTGAAGCTCTAATATATCGTTACATCGTTAGCACTTCAAGTTAAATCAGACCGAGAAAGGGACATAGACGTGACAATCGGGAAAAACCAAGAGAATTATAATCGACACTGCACAAGACGCATACAAATTGAAAGAAGGCTTTTGTTACGTTCCAAGCATGTGAAGATTTTCTTCGATTAGCTGTCGATTTTAAATCACATTGTAAAATTTATTCACCGAACGAGCGCGAAGCGCGAGCGAAGCGTCTCCGTTTCAGCTTGGGCAAAAATGCTTTCATATGTCAGGCGGATGACCGAATGTCCGAATGTTCGACTGTTTTCCTCAACAGGTCGCATTTCTCAACCGATCTAGACGAAACTTAGGTATATGTTAAAATAATTTTATGATATTTTTAATCGTCAGGGTTTTTTGATTAGGGGGCAGTACTTCCTCCAAAAGAGGGCAAAAACGGGGCTACTGAATATCTCCGCTTTATTAGATCCGATTTTGATGGTACTTTTTTAATTTGAAAGGTAGTAACTTTAAATTGGTCTCATAAAATTTGGTGAAGATCTGATAAGGATCTTCGCCGTGGTGAGCAGAATAGCTCCTCAAAATGCAGTAAATTGCTCACTTTTAGGTTTCTACCAGTGGAATCAGCCCTTTACCTACTAGGAAGGGATTGACGGAGCACCTTGGTTATTAATTTTAGTTTTACAATAAGGTACAAATACAAATGGGTACACAAAATTTCATGCATGTACTGTGTTGACCGTTGAAAAGTTCCTTTATCTGGAAACCTAATATAATGGTAACCTTGGATGTCGATATGCAGATTATGCTTACCATGAAAAAGCATTGTCATAGGAACTGAACCAACATGTAGAAATGCAACTGCGAAATATAAGAGGAAGCGATTCTAATTCAGGTTGCAAGATTTGACCGAAACAAACATACCTATAAACATTGCAATTTAAATAAAAGGTTTTAAAAAGGTTGCAGCGGTTTCTGGGTTTTCTAAGAATCACTTTTTCTTCATCTTTGTGTCGAACTGTCAAGTTTCTACTGCTGTGCCCTGTTTGAAAAATCGTGGTGTCTGGCTAACGACTAATACTATTAGTGGTTAGCCAGTTTAACTACTTGACAAAGTCTAGGTGCACAAGGTAACGTACTAAGTGAAATCGTTTTTATCATGCGAAGAAATGCAACGAAGCATTGTGTTCCTAATTCAAATTGTTTTTTATTAAATTTTTCACCTCAGCTTTGAAACATGAACTTGGTCCATTCGTTAAGAAAATACCACCCCCCCCCCCCCCCCCCCCCTACCCCCATATAGCTAAGAACCATCTCAATCACATCAGTTTTCAAACTTTAAAAAACGCATCAAAATCGGTCCATTCGTTTGGGAGCTCTGATCCTCACCTCCCTTCCCCCCCCCCCCCCCCATTTTAGCTAAGAATAATCTTGTTTTTCTCAGCCTTGAAACAGAACAAACTGCATCAAAATCGGTCGATCTTTTCGGGAGCTACGATGCCACATACAGACACACACACACATACACACAGTGATACAAGCCCTAAACTTATAACACCCCACTCTTTGTTCTGGGGTTAATAAACAAATTAAAGAAATAGAATGCACTAATTTCTTAGGTTGAAAACAAACTTCTCATGGAAGCCGCACATTGAATATGTATGTACCAAATTGAATCAGTTTCCGTATGCTCTATACATGCTTAGAAAAGTTGCGAATGAAGATGCACTTCTTAGTGCCTATCACGCATAATATGTGGGGTCTACACTAAAATACGGTATTTTATGTTAAGGAAAAATCTTTAAAAGCACAAAAAAATATGCATACGAGCAATATGTAAAGCTCGCAATCAAAGATCTTAAGCCTAAGCGTTTGGTAGGTCCAGATGGTGATGGCGGCTCCTTATTTAGTAAAGGATTGTGGTGTGGTACTGGCAAAACCGATGCACCATTTGTTTAGACAGTGCTTTGAGGGCGCGTTTTATCCGGATGTGTGGAAGTTCTCGCGGGTAGTTCCCGTTCCAAAGAGTTCTAGGTCAAACGTTAGTGACTATAGACCTAGTTAGTGACTATAGACCTAGTTAGTGACTATAGACCTTTTGGTAAGTTATTTGAGTCAATTCTACAGTGTCAAATAAGTAGGCAGGTTGAAGGTCAGTTGGCAGAGGTTCAGCATGGCGTTAGAGACAGTCATTCTACTTCTAATTTACTTTCGTTTTGGTCATATACTGTAGATGCCGTTGACTCTGGTGTGCAGGTAGACGCCACCTATTTTGATTTCCGTAAAGAATTTGACACTGTAGATAATGATGTTCTTCTGCAGAAACTTTCAAGGGTGGGATTTACGCCGCATCTGCTCCGTTTTTTTAGTGAGTATTTACGTAACCGCAGACAATACGTGCAATATAAAAGTCATGTTTCAGAGCCATACTACACTTACTCAGGCGTGAGTCAAGGTAGTAATTTAGGGCCCTTGGAATTTTTGCTGATGATAAATGATTTGCCGGAAGTTATCAGCACTGCTCGGTGTTTGTTATTTGCGGGATGACTTGAATTTTATTGAGAATTCGTGACAGTAGGGACAGCGATAGCTTTCAACAGGACATAGTGTACTACGATGGAGTAAACGTAATAAGCTCTTTTTTAATGATAAAAAGTGCTCGATTGTTTCGTTTACTCGGTCAAAAGAGCCAGTCATGGTGGACTATAGTCTTGGTGACGTTAAAATCCCAAGAGCCAAGGCTATGCGGGATCTGGGAGTTATTCTGGGCGATGACTTATCATTTCGGTTGCACACAAGATCTGTGCCCAAGCGTTCAAAAGCCTTGGATTTGTTTATCGTCAAGCCCGACATTTGGATAGCATTGCTGCTATCAAAACAATTTACAACGCGTTTGTCCGGAGTAAGCTGGAGAATTGTGCCATTATATGGAATCCCTATGAAGCCAAATACATTCAAATGGTGGAAAAATTACAAAGAAAATTTGTGAGATGGCTTTATCATAAACAATATGGTTATTACGTTGGGTATCCATATCTGTATCCCAGTGAGTTTCTCCTCGGTATGGTCGGGTACAACAGCTTGGAAGTGAGACGAGCCGTCTCATTGATGGAATACATCTGGTGTATTATTGTTGGCAGTACGAGCATTCCATCTGTTCTGGAGCGTATACCGATAGCTGTTCCTGACTACATTAAGGCTCGCTGGCACAAGTTTTTTGGGCGTCCGTGCTGCAGCAGCGTGCAGGGCAGGCAGGCGCCTATACTCCGGGCACTGCGCATGCTTAATGATGTGCTGGCTCAGGGCCCGGGTCAGTATCTGGATTTATTTAAATGTACTTATGACGAGTTTCACAGAGCGGCAATGGATTTAATAATGGAAAATCCAAAGTTGACAAGTGCCTAATTTTTGTCTGAGTTTCTGTACTAAATTATTAGTGTAAATGTGTATTAATTGTGAGTGTGTGTTATTTGTTTGTTAAATATTTTTTTGGTGTACATGCTCTTGATCTTTGGGTGGGTGAATTGGGAAACTGTAATGCTCACCCACAGAAATGTTAGAATAAATAAATAAATAAATATAATTCTTCAAAGTTAACATAACTTTGGACCCCTATCCCGCAGGGACCCATTATATTTTCGTGCTAAAAGAATCCTCAATATTATCCCATCATATAAACTATGACTGTGGCGCCAAGTGTGGCAAGTTGCATCAAAATCAGTCCAGTAGTTTCAGCGTGATACGTGTTCTATTAAATAACTTTCAACCAATATCATGCTGACCTCTTTAATTTTTCGGGATAAAAGTATCCAATGTCCTATCTCGTGAACTCAAATCATAACAAGTTTTAGTTGAATTCATTTGGTAGTTTCGACGTGATGATTATAGATTATGAGTACTTGCTGATGCCACTGGTTTCGCACGCTTGGTCATTTCTCTAGGTTAAAAGTACTCTTTTTGCTATTCCAGGACCTAAAATACCAGTATACTAACATTTGATTAAAATCGTTTAGCCGACAAAAATATTGCTCGGCTTCTACTCATCGGATTGAGATACCAAGTACTAGTTTTTGAGTAAAACCCTAAGCTATCCAACAGTGAAAACCGCATCGCAATTGGTCCAATTTTTACGAAATGCGTGAACAAACATACATACAAACAAACAAAGAAACAGACAAACAGACAGAAACGATATAAAAAACATGTTTTGTAGCTTATTTTAAGTACCTAAAACCCTTTTTTTTTAATTATCTTCTTTGTATAGATTATTTTCTTCCCATTGCTTTATTATAAGTATAGATAGATAGATAGATAAATAGATAAATTAAATTTATTCTTAATTCACTTCAAATCCACCACTTTCTTCAAGAATCCACACCGCTAATTCAGAAATGAAGCACTCAAGATATGTCGATCTTCTCGTACGCGCACAAGTCTCACGCACACACACCAAGTTATGCCAATAGGCCGCCACATCGCAGCAAGATCTCGATCTTGTTAGTCGTGTTAATTCTGTTAAGTTCTCAAGTAAAATTAAACACAATGCAGTCTTTTGTGACAAAATTATGTATCAACCACAATACACCACAACTTATCCATTCATGAGGAAACAAACATGTATCTGCTCGTGTGATGAAAATAATAAATATTATGTAAATGTGTAATTTCAATGTATACTTCCTTAAAACAATTTTTTTATTACTTTTGCTCTCGGCATTGCCCGCGTGGCAATTTTTGTAAAAAAAACTTATAGCGCTTGATAAGACGAGTAAATTAATATGTAAATGAATCGAATCGTTAGTCTTGTTTGGAATAATATGATAATATAATATTATGGTTTTGAAGTTCTAGATGCCACGAAAGTGACGCGATGATCCACGAAAGTGACTCAGTAACTTTACAGACATTATTTTCTCACAATTTAGTACTGTTTATGAGATTAAATATTCATGAAATAACAACTTTATTCATTTTTCATAATTAAACAGCCAAATATATGATAGGTATCAGTAATCAAAAGACAAAATTTATTATCAGTTTGGTCCTAAGCTCGGTCATTCAACGAAATCGGTATACTGATATGCTACGTCAATTAAAACTACACAAATTAAGTGAAAGGCTTTTATTATAATTATTATTAATGTAAGTGTCAAATAGGAACTTTACTGTGTTTTTATTAACCACCACCTTATATTTTAGAGTATATTTTTACTCTTATATACCCACTAAAATAAAATATTATCACATACTTATGTAATAATGTGTTTTTTTTTGTTATTACTATGTTGTTACAACAAATATAAATGATGTACCTATCAAAACTTAAAATATAATGATTTCATTTCATTTCACTTTCGTTTGAGTACTTATTAATTTGTAATGTCACAAGTTATTTATATCATGTACAAATAATAAGTCTACAGTGAAAAAAAAATATATGCCTAATTCGTCGTAATATGAAGTTTTTCTTAACTAGGGAGCATATGAATCTTTAAAAAGTTTGTAAATACACCACCAGTCATACTTCTGAATAAAAAATATGCAAAAAAAACACTTTCGTGGCATAAAATCACCTTCATGGATAAAACGCCACATAGGTGATGCCACAAGGTTATGAAAATATCCCTTTCTTATAAATTGCTGCAATGTTTTGGTGTAACGTTTAAAATGAATAACTGCATAAATATCTCGCACATTTTGGGGTTTTGATGAGCTAACTTTGATTTCAATTGCTAAAATACAATGCATGAAAATATTGTCGACGCAAGTGATCGGTACACCTATGAATAAATATAAACTTACCAATAAAAAAATCTTTCGGCACGATGAGCCGCACTTCTCGCTTCTGCAATGCCGTAACACGATTGACGTCCGACTAAATCGAACTCTGTGTTTGATTGCTGATCCTGTGTTCAACTGCCAGCCGTGCAAATCTAAGTATCTAAAGTCGTGTGACCGACGCATATGTAGTTTTAAATTCAAAATAATGACCAAAAGATTTTTCTTAGGCTATTGGGTGTGAAGTTTATTTAATTACGATGACTTAAGTATAAGTAACATACAAATACACTGAGATTTGGTGAAGCAGTAACCAAATGTTTTACTGCAACGGGAAGTGTGACACGATGAGAATACGAAAAATGCCCCGTTTTTGACCACCCGTGTTACAAGCTTTATTTATTTTGTACTCTAATAAATGTTTAATCCTCCAATTTAAAAAATGTGTTTCTATCTTATACCATTAAGGAAATATAACTGCGTGACCATCAAAATTGAGCTTCGATGAGAATTACCCATTTTATATTATTGTTAGGGTAATAATTAATATTAAATAGTTCATTACATTCTACCGTCACAACAATGGTGAACATAATACTAAATTTCGTTCAGCCGTCAGATAGTGTTTTATAGATTGCTCGGCTTCTAATCATCGAAGTAAAATACCAAGTACGCCAGTTTTTAAGTCAAAATGTGAATACCGCGTTAGCATCGGTCTAGTAGTTATTATAAACATACAGATAGATCGACACCATTTAAAAAAATAAAGTCCTTTAGACCATTTTGTTTAAAGTATCTTCATTGTGTAGACTTTTTGTAACTTGCTGCTTCATTTTGTATAGGTCGTAGCCATATCATAGAAATCATAACTTTATGATGTGGTCGATAATTTCATAAATGGTTCCATTTCATGATATGGCCCAGCTAAAACTGACCATATTGTTTAAATATCAACGTTTAATGATACTTCAATCCACGTTGGGCCATATCATTTAACATTATTAATGTAGGGTTATCATAATACCAAGGGGTCCCAGCTGGTATTGATTAACCCGTGTAATGTCAAAGTTGTTATGCCACGTCAGAAGCCCTCGGACGGGTTGACAAACTCTGACACCAGAGGCCAGCTCTGCCTCATAAGACAAACAAATATAATATTTGTAAACACACTGTCAGAGCAACAACTGCTGCCTTTACTTTGCAAGTAAGTACATGAATGAACAAAAACACCTCAAATAAAACAGTTTAACTATAGGCAGTAAGTTTACTTCTAATTTACGCCTGACAATAAACGCAAGAGGAAGTCATAACAACTGCAGTAAGTGTTTTGTGTAGTTAGTAGTTTACCGTAGTGTTTTACGGCACCACACTCTCCTTGAGGAAAAGCTCTAAAAGTGTTAGTTTCAACTTTTTTGATGTTTAACCCGAAAATAGGAACTGTTTACCTGATATATCCAGAATAATTGAACCAATTTGGACGATTAATTTATAAATCACTTTCAGGGGACTTAGCAGCTTAGTTTAAAGTAAAATAACTCATAGTCTAGATTGACAATAACAACAAAATCTTTCATCATTTCACATACTGTCGTGGACTGCGATTTTAGAACGTAAAAATTATTGAATCGTTTCTGGAATCAGTCTGTGCTGACAACATTCTACCTTTCTTAGAATAATAGAAGGTACCCCACACAAAAGAAAATGATTTGACTTGCTGAGAAAAAAAGGCACGACAAGTTCGTCTCGTGAGGGTAGACAGACAAGAAAGCGCGGAAAAAGGGAAAATAAGTGTTTAAGCTGCGCTGATTGCCGGGCATTTGTGACCGGGAGTGTAGAATTTACACCTCGAAGGGGTTGCAGTGTAAACTAGTGAAATATGACTGTATGTAAGTGCCGTCAATGGAAATTGAAGGAACTAACGAAGGTGCCAAGGATAAATAACCTTGCCGCCACACAGAAGGCTTACGGAAGAGAAGGCTGGTGTGAGGCTCCTACCGAGTGTGGTGAGGGTCGAGCAGGGAACCAGCGGTGAATTTTATGACTCTGTTCCATACTATTAAACTAATAGCGAATGTCAACCAACATTCTTGGAGGCACGGGTGGCTGTACGGAAGTAATACCACTAGGTAGAAACCCATCAAATAACTGTAATAAATCTAGTTCTAGGCATATAAAATGAATAACATGGAATTAAATGGCCTTAAAGTCTCGAAACTTAAAGAAACGTGGGATAATGTTTGAAGTACACGTTCTTGTAGGTGGAATAAGCTTGAAGAAATGCCTTATTTCCTGGTAAAACTATGTACGTAGGGAAATTAATTAATTTATTCTTGTCGCTATTTGTCTTATGTATCTTTAGGAACCTAGGCCAATGAATACATTGGCGACACATATTATCATGAAAATTGGTCAGAAGTTTTTAGTCCGTTTGAAATTGGGTTTTCGGTTAAAACAATTATTATGGATTGCCTTAAGCAATTTGAACTATAACTTTATTATTCTAAGCGAACAACAAGCGATCTGAAAATTCATCCAAAATTTTGGCATTAATTCGTAGAGCGTGGCTTGTTGAGAGAAAATATCGATCTAAAAAAATGAGCAAATCTGATAACAAACACTGCGCTTTGATTCAAAAAGCTACCCTGCATGAACATCAGGAGTCTGCAACGAAGCCGAAATATTGAGTAACTCATTGGATAAAATAATTACATAGTAAACATCTCATTGATAATGATAATTCTACTTGAACAATTATATTAGACGTTTTATTAGTTGTTGCCATTAACTTCTCACGTTCCGAAACCACTATAAACAATTACAATCAAATCGTATCCATAATGAATGAGTAATACATACAATTCGTACAACAATACTGTTCGCAGACAATACAAACAGACGTGCCCTTCACCCGGTTATGTTAATGATATTACTCATGTTAATACTGATAACTGGACGAATATGGTTTTGGTGGAAAATGTTGGTGCAGTTTATTGTTTGGTTGATAGATTTAGTGCTAAGCCTAAGCTGTGGATGAATGACAAAATAATCTGTCAATTTTGCTGGGGTACATGGGTAATTACCTAATGCTTGCACTGTTAAATGTATATGAGGTTAATGTATATTGCACTATTTCGGTTCTTCAGTTCTGCTGACAATATACACAACTAATTGCCGCCGAATAGGTAGAGAATAACAGAACGAAGAAGGGAAAGCCAAATGCGCTGATTGGACCAAATCCGCACCACACTCAAAATATTAGTCGCACAAGCAATACTAGTTCCGAAAGCAGGAGCAGATTGCGTAACATCATAAAACTAGCAGTGATACCAAGACTAGTCAAACCACCCAGCATAGGATAACGACGCAATGAGGAGTATATTGCACTGCCCCGCCTGCTGCGGCGGTGATGAGGCAGTATTTTTCCTGACAGAGCAGAGGGTATTGTGTTTATCAGCATTTGTATATTTGTTCCTTTGTGGCATGTATGTAGACCAAACACGTGGATCGATTTTGATGATTCTTACGTTACTCAATTTGTCTTAATCTTACAAGTGCTACTAAAGACATGACAGTAATCAAAATTCAATATGGTGACAACCAGATGCCATATTGTGAAAATGAAAAATATTATGTCGACAAACAATGTTAATTGAATAGGTATTTGAGAATGGTCTTTAGGTTTCTCTTATTATTTTTCATTGCGAATGACCATTTAGGATCTATAATGATTTAAGTTGGTTAGCAACCATTCTCACTTAAATTTTTACTTCATTGTAGTTTTGTTCGCTGTCTGTTTTTTAGCCCTTTCGACTATATACTTGTTTTAAATAAGTTCAAGATCACGTTTAGGCAAACGTAGTAAAACAATATGGCACTCGCCGACAAGATGGAGGGATGACTTGCGAAATGCGGCTGGCAGCGACTAGATGAGGACAGTAAAAGATTTGGCTCTCGCTTATTACATAACGAGGATCTTCCGAGGCAGCATCTCCAACATATTTTATTGTTATTTGTTATGGATGAGGCCGAATGTGCCGGATGGGTATACGTGGCCAAGCGTAGGCGGTTGCGGCTGTTAGCCATGCCCGCGCGGCACGAGGACTCATTTCCTATCTAAAACGCCATTAATGCGCATGTTAAACACACTAAATCTAGCTGTCGAGAAAATTTACCGATTCAATTGCTCAGTTGTGGTCATCAATTTTATTTCAAATATGTTATAGTGACAAGGGGGTAATTAAAGATTTTTTAATATGGTTAGTGCTGACCTACTCTATAGAATTAGGTAATCTTGTGACTATGTAATATGGATAAATAAAGATAGGGTTAGTGGCGTTCACAAGAAGAGGTAGGCCTCTGATAGATGTAGGCATCCAGCAGTGGACAAATTTAATACAGGCTGATGATGATGAGATCTAATTTTAACCACTAAAAAGAACAAGGCCTGACTGACAGAAAGCATAATTCAAACATTAAACCAATCAAAGGGCTCCTTGTCACTTTCTCAGGGGCCTCTGTATCTCTACTAACACTAGTGATCCAGGGGTGTTTAGTTCCATCCCCGTAATCTAGGCGACCGTACTACCTTCATTCCCCCTGAGTGCCCTTGTGCCGGTTGTCAAAATTTTAACTTTGGCGTGTGCCTTCTGCGTCACTCGCGCAGGCGGAGGTGGAACGCTCTCACGCAAATCTAGTAAAACTTCTTTAGACTTAAATTCGCCTAGATTATAGTTGTTATAAAGGACTTTAACAAGTTATGTATTAAATCTGGAGCTATTTTTAGACTATTTTGTAGTCGGTACAAATTCATGTGCCCGACAAGTATGACGCTAATTCACTACCTGCAATAACGTTAGAAACAAAACACGCAGCTCACAGTGTAGCGAAATGCGGTAGGTCACAGGTCGCGGGAAGCGGCAAAAAATGATCGGTCGATAGTCTGTGACACCTGTGCATCGGTCAATGCGACGATGCGTGCGGGCCGCAGGCGCGGCTGGATGGTGGTACGCCGGGTGTAGTGATCAAAATTGGTAAATTGTTGAGAATCGTTTTTTCTGTGATTTTTATTATCACCTTTTTCAAAATAAAAATAATATCACAGAATAACTACTGTACCTACAATATCAGAAATTTTCATGAAAATAATTAATTACTTTAGGTATGTAAAGAATAATCATTATAACTATGGTGCAATGAATTCTACTTAGCTATACATGGCAACCATAAAAACCAAAAATAGTTCAAAAAGTTCACAATAAATTATAAAAGTAAAAAGTCAAACTTTTATGCAGTATTTGATAATAGCAATTTAATTGTATTATGTTACATTGCTAAAACATTACTACTGCAGTGCTATTTAATGCCATTCAAGTGTAAATATGAGACGTTCACTCCGCGACAAATGCTCTCGGTCAAAGCGAGCGCGAGTACGATGCATCACCGCGCGCGAAACTAATGAGCTCCGCGCGACGAACATTTTCGCGTAAAGTGGTGGTAGGGTGTGGTCTCACTTCTAAGGAACAGCGATAAACCGTAAATTATTTTTATTTATCTTGCTCCATAAATTTATATATTTCGTGAAACAATCACTAGTAAGGCAGGGATTAAAGTAATCGAAGGTCAATCAGAAATCTTAAATAAGAAAATTTGGTCACAATGAAAAACCCGACTGCGAACTTTAAATCATTCTAAATGGTCATTCAAAATGAAAAATGATAGTAAGTGAAATAGTTAATTTTTATTACTGTCGTGTGTTTAGTAGCACCAGTAGCACTCGCAAGGATAAGACAAATATATTGACGTAAGAATCATCCACTCGTTTTCCACATTGTGGTTCGTTTGGTCAATATAGTGCCACAAAGGAATAAACATATCTATATAGGCTGATAAACACAATACCCTCCACTAAGTCTGATAAAATAACTCCATCACGGCTTAATGTATACCTATAGGACTAAACTTATAATCTGGAATGAGAACATTATTTCATCAATGTTTTGCATGATACGTGAAATGATTACTAAGTAGTAGACATCATCATCATTATCATCAGCCTATTACTTGTCCACTTCTGGACGTAGGCCTCTCCTAATGCACGTCACTGGGGTTGGTTTTCACTGTATCCAATTTCTGCCAGCCACTTTTCGCAGATCATCATTCCACCTGGCCTAGGGTATTCTACATCAAATTTGCCCAACGTTGTCTCCTCTCGTGATCCCAGCGGATATGTAGTAGATAAACATTTTCTTTCAACTTATTGCGAACTTCATTGTAGTTTTAGCGATAAATTATTTTGTTTTCGTGTTGCTTTTCACTCGTCGGTCGGTAGTACGCCTGCACCCTCAACTTTTCCTAAAGTGACGTTACTGTTTGAGTGATGCGCTGTGGTTTCTGTCAGAGGTAGAAATGTTGGTTTTATTAGTCATAAAAGTCGAAGTTAAACTTTGAAAGTGTTAAACTTTGAAAGTGTATGATTTGGTAAAAAATATATGAAATAAATCGATTTTGTTTTAACTAACAAAATTTGCAGTTTTCCTTTAGTCTGTGTAGAAACCAATGCAGAGCCTGCTCTACGTTGATGTGGTTTACCACTGGTCATAGATCCCTGTGGAGCATATATGTATTACTTTTATAACGTATAGAGAAGAAGGCAATAAGAAAGGATTTATGTTTGCGCAGCGGAAAAAGAATGCACCAATCAGTCCACATAGCTTAAACCTAGATCATTGTTAAGTAATGAGGCGAATAAAATAATTCAATAATCAATGGCATAATTTTTCCCAGCTCTCAACGAAGTCAATCTTTGGCCAGTTTAATACGTTAGCTTTAGTGCACATTATGTTCAAGCTATCGCATTTTCTGTGTGGGTACAGGCACGGGCACGGGCACGGGCACTGGTTTGGGCATTATAGCTGGTTTAACAGATCGTAAGGGCTATTTCATGATGTTATTTGATAGTCTTGATACTCATAAAGCATTGGTATTCAATTTACTGGTTGAATGTAATTGCAAGTCTACGCCTTGTAATCTAGAGCATTTCTTTCTTTTTTTATTTAACTTATTTGTCATAATACACTCGCAGCCGATCTTCTTTAACACTATTCACCGTGTCATACTTCCTAGCAGAGACATGAATTATTACCGACTCCAAATTAGTCTCAAAAAAAGCGCCTGAATTTGTACTTTTTTGTCGTACCAAAAGCATTTTTTTTACCCGTATGGAATTCGAATAACCAGCAATTTTCATAGTCTCTATCATAGGGTCTATTGTTTTTACAAAATTATGAATGAAAATGTCGATTTCCACTAAAAAGCAGCAGAAAGACTAGTATGGCGACTATTAGAAAGTGATTTTCTATTGTCGCCAAAATACGCTCTCGTAGAGATACTACGATAATATTCCAAAGCCTGACTCTATCTGTAAAGCAAACTGACATTCCAAACTGTATTATTATCGAAAATATTTATCTCCAAAGGAATGCAAATTCGTACCTTAATAAATTCAATTAGCACCAAAAAACGAACATAAAATCCAAGGACAAATCGATTAATACCTGACTTGATACTAATAAAACAATCGATATAATGTTTCATCGGCTTAGATGCATGGGTCCCGATTGAAATCGATTCTCCGTTGTCTTATTATTATTTATTGGACTTGTGTTAACATGCTATAAAATAATCGATTTACTTTATCGGTTTTTTCGATCTGGCAATGACCAGGGCTATAGAAAATCTTTTAGTTTGAAATGCTTTTTTTAGATCCATATTTCGATGTAATCATAATGATGACTACATTTTATTTTGTTTTCGAAAACAAACATTTTAATTTACCAGCAATATGTATAATTATCTATACTTATAATAAAGCAATAGGAACGAAAAAAACTGTACAAAGAAGATAATTAAAAAAGAAATGGTCTAGGGTAAATAAAATAAGCTACTGAACAAGAATATAACATTTTTAAAATTCGTGTCTGTCTGTTTGTGTGTTTGTTCGCACATCACGTAAAAACTACTGAATCGATTGCGATGCGGTTTTCACTGTTAGATAGAAGAAAAAAACTGTTAACTGTTGTTTTGAATTAAAAACTGGGGTACTTTATATCTCAATCCGATGAGTAGAAGCCGAGCAATCGATAAAAAAATTTTTCGACGGCTGAAGGAATTTTGATCAAATGTTGGTATATTGCTATTTTAGGTCCTGGAATAGCAAAAAGAGTACTTTTAACCTACAGAAATGACCACGCGTGCGAAGCCGTGGGCATCAGCTAGTACTTTCATAAATAAATCTCAAAGATAAAGAAAAATAATAATAATAATAGATAATTTAAAAAAAGCTGTCATGTGCGATTCGGACTCGCGCACCGAGATTTCCGTACTAACAAAAAACTGTGCATTGAAGATAATTTTAAAATAGCGACCATTTTCGAGTCGGACTCACGCATCGAGAGTTCCGTAACTTGTATTTTTGAATATTTTTCAACCAAAAAAAAAACTGTTTTTCGTATTATTTCCTTTACTTGTTGGTGTTATAAGACATTGCTTCTCGCCAAATTTCATGATTCTAGGTTAACAGGATGTACCCTATCCTGTTTTGATTCCCTTTCGAGTGTCTTTTGCTTAGAAGTATGTTTTTATCACAGCTTTAAGAGATTGTAGACTTGAGTATTTGATATAATTTCAACTTGATAACCTCCACGCGTTCCTGTGAAAATGGGAGTTGAAAGACAGACAGACAGACGGGCGAACGGAACCTTACAAAAGGTACTAGGTGATCATACTCGTATATACGAGTAAGATACTGAACAAGAATATAACGTTTTTAAAATTCATGTCTGTCTCTCTATTTGCACATCATGTAAAAACTAATAGAACGATTGAATTGCGGTTCACTGTTGGACAGCTTAGGTATGACTTAAAATCTGGTAAGCCTCGTATCTCAATCCAATGAGTAGAATCTGAGCAATCGTTACAAATATTTTGACAGCTCAAGGAGTTCTGATGAAAGTTTGTACTTTATAGTTACTTTTATCCCAGGAAAATGTCCACGCGGACAAAGCCATGGGCACAGCTGGATTAAAATAATCCACAAAGTTTAAATGAAGTATAGGATGATGATGATTTAGATGGCTAGGAATAGCAAGGATTACATAAATACATTGCCCAAACAATGCCTTACAAATTATTGTGTTTATATGTTTTCCGTAAAATTGTAATATCCAATTTTTATCACTGGAATTTTTGCCATCGTAGGAAAGATTTGCAACAAGCAAGCTTCCTCGAGGTATCATTGCAGATTATTACATGCATATTTTATTTGCTATATCAATTCCCTGTAAGCTACACCTGTTTGCTACACTCCGTAATAATTATTTGAAAATATATATCAGTCGGGCAGGCACGGCCTTAAGTACAATGTACAATTGATTTGGCAAATAAAATAACCCATTAGAAAAAGATGTAAAATTTGTTTTGTGTAAAACTTATTTTTTACAATTGTTAAGAGCTAGGAAACTTTAACAATAAAAAATCAACCAATAGAAAAATTATACAAAAGATATAAATATTAACCATTTAAAAAAATGTTTTTAAAACATTAATAAAATAAGTTTTAAAAACCTTAAACACAATTCAGTAGGTCTACTACTGAATTGTGCTTAAGGTTTTTCAAACTTTTTTTTTAAGGTTTCAAATTAATATCTTATTATGCAGACAATGTTCCGATCTCTTCAATTGCAACCATTTTGGTAGATTCGAAAACATTATTTCATAACCGCACAATAAAAATTTAAGTACGGACTTGTCGACTTAAAATACACACCATTTAATTTCCTCCAATGTAACAGCTTCTTAGCTGACAGGTAGAGTCGGCCTCCGACCGATAAATTAGTTTATTTAATTATTAATTTATATAAGTACGATGCGAGATATATTCAGCTCACTCTCCAATCATATGTAACGCAGACGATTTTATTTCACTTGTACCTACTGTGGTAGAGTAGTAGAGTTTTTTAACCGAACAGAGACTACGACGCAAACATAATGTCAGAAGCCCTCCGGCCAGATGGAGCGACATCCTATGCCAAGTTTGTCGTATGAGCTAGTGCTGGTCTCTGGTGTCAGAGTTTGTTAGGCCGCCAGGGGCCACTGACATGGCTTAACGACTGTTAATCAATAACAGCCGGAACCGAGAGTTTAAAGTGCACTCCGTAGCACGCAGAGATGGAAAGTAGCTGGCAGCAATGAACTGAAAACAAATTATGAATAGTCTAGTTAAAAATGACGTTTATTTACATGGGCACCAAGAAGGCACTCTTGAAAGCTATGGCTCATGATCAGCAGCCTATCACGTTCCCACTTTTGGTTTACACATGCCTTGTTTCAGAAGGAGATAGAGAATGCATGGCTATCTACCACGTCTTAAAATACCTATGGGTTAGGTGTGCAGGACCAAAATTCGATCTAGGTGCTATCAGCTTAAAAAGAGCACATCTGCTTCAGCTACCACTCTTCTGCTGGAAAATTAATTTATGTATGTGCTTATGTTTTTCAGATTCATATATGAAATAAGAGTCATATAAAGTCCAGGACTTTTTTAATTCATCAATTTAAATAAAAGACGTGTGTTTTTTCCTTATTTGTCTCTACATTAAACTACTCTACCCTGGAATCGTATGTTCAGTCGGACGGGCGTCTCCTCGATCGGCCGCGAGATAACTATCGCATAAACATAATAAATTATATATATTACGTTATACCAGTATTTATTGTATTATATCAATATGGCATGTTGAGTGTAGTGAGGCAAGGTATAGGGGCTGAACCCCAAAAATGGGTCGCCATCGCCACCTTGAAAAAAAAAGATTTTGGTTTTCGATAACTTTAATAGACAGATATTCCACCATAGCACCGCCGCTATTGGTCCAATTTTGACAAGAGAGGTATCAATCGATTGTTATTCACCGCAAGAGAACCGAACCCAACCGTCGGGTAAAAAATAGTCGGTTTTAGTTTTTGAACTCATGTCTTGTTAATTAATTTATTAATTGAGCAACTCCAAAATAATCAGAAATATTAATAAACAAATTATATGTGATATTTTTTTTACAACGCCACGTGCTTTATTGTACAATTTGCTCGATTTTTAAAAGTATCGTTTGTTCTGTTTCTTTAAACGATCGACAGATTTTTCAACTATTTTTACTAAACTGATTTTGATGAAACTTCACAGACGAGTTCAGTTCCCATGATAATATAAAATAATCGTAATTTCGACCTTTATAGCAGTGAAAGTTGAGAATCTACTGACATGTACCATTACAGACATGTTGTGTAGGTATCGATCGACTAAAGACTTTTGTCATTGAATTCAAGGTTTATATCCTAATGCTAAAGCAAAACCGTTTAACTATATAAAAAGAAGGTAATATATGTTGCACTGCTTTGTTGTTGATATAAATGCTTATAATCATAACTTGTCATAAATATCTAGCAAGCTAAAAAAAACAACTGCTCTGTCAAAGCCGAACTATATAGAGTTTATGCTGATAAATTATAAAAAATTATTGGAATGTGCTCGTCCTTGACGAGCACATTCCAACAATAATTTTTTCATTTGATACCCATATTATAAAAACGGAAGGTATTTTGTTCGCTTTTAAAATGTAGCTTTAATGCCGCAATACAGATTTATATCAAAAAAATAATAGCCTATCCTCGGAATCTTGCCATGTTACTCGGTATGATGTAAGGATTCTAATGATACTCCATACATATAAATCTGTTCAGGCATATAAAAGTTATGGAAATGCAGCTGATATAGGCGGACCTGATCTCACTTGCCCCTTTATGTTATCCTGGCTCCGTCCCCTGCAAAATTTATTATAATATGTAACCATATTTAGAGTTGGCTTGTTTGTTTAATTCTACTAGTTGCTACGCCCCTGCCTCGATTAATTTCGGTTCTGATTTTGGCCAGTTATTAATTAAAAGTTTATTTGGTTTTAGGAATAATTATCAGTTAGATTTAGTTTATGAGTGCAGGTTGATATTGAATGAGAATGAGAATAAAAACGTTTATTAGCACGAAACACTATAATAATAATAATTAAAAAAAAACAACTAAGTACCTAATAAAAATAATATGACATGAATGAATTTATAGCTTGTACCCTAAAATTTACAACTGGAGCATTGCTTTGTACGGAAGCGAGACGTGGACAAGACACAAAGACCGGGAAAGGCTAGAAGCTTTTAAAATGTAGTATTAGAGGCGCATGGAGAAAATAAGCTGAACTGAAAGAAAGACGAACGAAGAACTACTCCGTGTCGTCCAAGAAAAACGAAACTTAATGATGACCATTGAAAACAGAAGAGGAAAGATGTTTGGCCAACATATACGACATGACAACTTCATAAAAACCATCATAGAAGGGAAGGTAGAAGGGAAGAGAGGCAGAGGCAGGTCTACCTCTGCCTCTCAGAAGAAAATTTACAGATCAAATAAAGGAGAAGATAAATGTCATGTCGTATAGGGAAGTCAAAGCTTTGGCCAAAGATAGTGAACCCTGGAAATTACTCGACCAACAAGAGCTGGGCTCTTCAATAAGAAGAAGAAGAAGAAGAAGAAGAAGAAGAAGAAGACTCTACTTGTACCAGAGGAGCCTGCACTCAGCAAAAATGTTCAATGGGGGCCAATTTTGGCCCCTACTGGACGCTAGTTTGCAGAAAAAACCCGCGGGTGATGTTAAAGGGGATTGTGTTCTTGTTAGTGAATATAACTGTATTTATAAATAGCAAAGGTCACGTTACGAACGGTGCCTCTAATTAACTAACATGTTTTTTTAATCGACTTCTTAAAAAGAGCAGGTTCTATGTTAAGACTGTATGGTTTTTTATATATGTTCACCGATTTCTCCATCGATTGCTGACCGATTTTGAAAATGCTTTTTTTATTTGAAAGTGTAAAGTGACCTCCAGGTTAATTCTATATTGTATCTATATTGTATCAAAACTGGATCACTACTAATTTTTTTAGTTGTTTTTAATCCATTTGAAGACGATTTTTTGTACCATGTTATTATGACCTGCACTTGTTTAAATTTAAACGATATAGAGAAGACCTGTGATGTAATATTACGACGATCCAATCTCAAGCAGTCACCAGAGTGACACTGATTATAAAGGCCGCCTCACGGTACAGGCTTAAGCGGAGCGTGTAGCAGCGTCACGGCTTTTACCCGCGCCAAACACTACGATATATGTCAATTAAATATTGATCCACTGGTCTAACAAATTTTCTGTGTCGGAAATGTCGCCCCGGCCGTCGCGACGCTCTCTCTTTAACGATGTTTGTGGGAACTATATACCCACATGTGCGGTTCTGGGTAAATATTGTCCGGTGTTCTTGTTTCGTGACCGCGTGCAGCTTGTTATACCACGTACCGCTGGTGGTGGGAATGGTGGTAGGAAAGCATGGTGAGGTTCAAATTTTTTACCGTATTAGGTAGAATCCTGAGCACGACCAGACATTAAAAGAAATGCATGAAAATTGATATCAACTCTCTCAGCCACTCTCTCTTTCTGGATATGTGTCCCATATGGTGATGGGTGTTGGTGGCCGAGCGTGCATAATATTTGCACTTCACAATCCGACCGTACCTGGTTTGAATCCGGCATTAATTATTATTACTCACTAACTGCACCCCACGGTGTCACCCGCATGGAAGATGATGATGATGATGATGAAAGTACGAATATTCATTGTTCGAAAAGTTTTTGTTTACCCGTGGCGTTTTAATGAGGCCCGCTAAGGGATAGAAGCACGAATGTCAGGCATTATTTGTTTATTCTTGGATTTCTAACGAAGCATCAATCTTGAGTTCATACAAAAATTCACAGTTTTTCCTGAATTTGAAAAAAACCGAGAAACTTTTGAAAGTTTTCTTTCCATGAAACGTAATTCAAAATATTACGAAAATTTTAAAACAAAAAATTGCCAAATTGATTCTGCCGTGGTGATGCGATGTGCTTACTAACGAACAGCAGATCATTTTTATTTATGTACATTAATTATGTGACGATATGTGCCATCGCCCAAAAACGACAAACGAAGAAACACAGGATGTCCTTACAATGACATTTAAAAGCAGCATGTGACATGCATCAACCTGCTCTTGGCAAGTGTGGTAGGTCATGGCCCATCCTTCCATCCACGGCGTGTCATGTGAGTTTGGTTTAATTTAGTTTAAGTTTATTGTCAATAAAATAATCCTACACTAATATTATAAATAAAAATGTTTGTTTGTAACCGATTTTAAAAAATATTTCAGTTAGAGTACCTTAATGTACTCATTTATGTTACCACTACACAAACTGTGCCCGTGGCACGGCTAATAAAAAAATACATAGAATTATAGTAAATTCTCTGGGTTAAAATTTACCTTTGTGTTATTCTAGTACCAAAAGTACCTTGAAGGTTTACTACATTTCATCAAAATTTGTTCAACCTTCAAATCGTTTTTTATCGATGGATTTAAAGTCAAACCTTAGACTATCCAACAGTGAAAACCGCATGCGTAATGCGCGAATAGACAAAAAGACAAATATAATAGAAACAATTTTGAAAAATGTTAAATTCTTGTTCAGTAGCTTATTTTAGGTACGCTAGACCCTATTTTTCGAAAATATTTTTATTGTACACACTTTTTGTTACATACTGCTTCATTATAAGTACTAGCTGTGCCTGCGATATTCCTCGCATGGTCATTTCTGGGTTAAAAGGAACCTGTGCTCCAAACTACCTAGAATGTACAAAATACAAAAATTCGTTCAGCTAGTTATTTATCAATTGCTCGACTTCTAATCATCAAATCTTTTTCTAATTCTAATTGTATATTTGGTAGTATTTCAGTAATTATAAACAGAAAGCTACATTTTACCGTAAGGTGTGCAAAATTATTTAAATATCATTATGTAAGCATAAAAAACCCCATAATAATAATTTCTAAAATTCTAAATTAGTTACATGTCATTATTACAATATCATTAGAATATAAAAAAAAAACAAAAAAAGATGTGAAAATGATGAAAGAAATAGCAATAGTTATAAATAACAATATCATAATTAAGCATATGTTTACATGATTAAATATTACAAGGGTTATTTATTACAATGTCTTGTCATGAATAAAATCATTTATTGAATAAGATGCCTTCACGAATAACAGCCTTTCTAAATTATGTGTGAAAATGTGAATACATTCAGTTTCTTTTAGACTTTCTGGAATTTTATTATAAATTTTGGCTCCCAGGAAAAATGTAGGTTCTGTCTTTTAACATGCTGTTTTGCAACTTGTCATTTTCAGTCTATTTTTGTGTCGTTTGCTGTTAACAGTATCATAATTATTGATGTTCTTTTTATCGATTAAAACCGATTTGTAGACATATAACGAAAAAAGAGTAAAAATTTTAAACTGTAGGAAATATGGCTTCCAAGAATCCATCTGTTGTAAATTGCACATTGACCTGATGCATCGGATTAACATTCCGACTATAATATGTTTTTAAGTCGAACCCTAAGACATTCAATAGTGATAACCGCATCGTAATCTATCCAGCAGTTTTTACGTGATGCCCGAATAGTCATAAAACAGATTAAAAAAAACTTGTTCAGTAACTTATATTAAGTCCGCTAGACCATTTTTTTCAATTATCCTCATTGTAGAGACTTTTTATTACTCACTGCTTTATATAAGTACTAGCTGATGCCTGCGGCTTTGCACGCGTGGTCATTTCTGTAGGTTAAAAGTACTCTTTGTGCTATTCCAGGACCTAAATTACCAATATACCAACATTTGATCAAAATTCCTTCAGCCGTCAAAAATATTTTTATCGATTGCTCGGCTTCTACTCATCGAATTGAGATATTAAGTTTTAAGTAATTACCCAGTTTTTAAGTCAAAACATACGCTATCCAACAGTGAAAACCGAATCGCAATCGGTCCAGTAGTTTTTAACGTGATGCGCAAACAAACATACAGACAGACAAACAGATAGACACGAATTTTAAAAATGTTATATTCTTGTTCAGTAGCTTATTTTATGTACCCTAGACTAATACTTTTTTAATTATCTTGTTTGTTACTTTTCGTTCCTATTGTTTTATTATAAGTATGGATAGAAAGAGTATATAGAAGGTAATAACTCCAGTTTCGATAATCTCTCAAATACAAACGCCATCGAACCTTATCCTCTGTCTCGGCGTAAGCAAACAACTACCGCACTCCGCCGAGTCAACACAGCGTGTTTGCGCACCGCTACTGCTTGTGAGATGCGCGCTACCTGATGCGCGTTGGATTATAATGGCGGTTGTGGAACAATCGCGTCCGTGTAAAAAGTATTCTCTCACTAGCTGCGCCCGCGGCTTTGCTTTGAGTATGGTGTGCTGATATGTACAAAAAGTTAACGTTCGCGCAATGATTCTTGGCTACCCTGAAGATAGTACAAGTGCCATCGTAATCAAAGATCTCATTGAAAGTGGGAAGATTAGATACTATCTCCTCCTAAATTAAGGGCAACGCACATAATCGCTCTTAGCGATAAGACCGCCCATTGTACTTATTTTAAAGAAATGTTTTATGTGTAATAATATCTTCTTAGGTGCAATAAAGTAAGTAAGTAAGTATAAGTAGTAGTGTAAGTATTTTGACGACCGGTTGGTCTCGTGGCTAGAGATCCTAGGTACGAAATCGATCGGTCGCGGGTTCGAATCCTGCAAGGGTGCAATCATTTGTGTGATGAGCAGAAATGTTTGTTTCCGAGTCATGGATGTAATATTCTTATCTATGTATGTTTATCCGTTATTTAGTGCCCATAGCACAGGGTATCCTAGTTTGGGGCTAGGTAATTGGTGTGGAAATGTCCCGAATATATTTATTTTATTTATTTATTTATCTATTTAACTATAATTGACCTAGTGACAATCGGAGTGGCGTTTGTGTAGCATATGTTAGCGGTGACAATTAATGTTATATCATTCGCACTACATTCTGCGTAAATTTTTATTTTTGTTGCACAAACAACGGCAGTGGAAGTGTAGCTGTGTGGGTATGTTTGTCTATAGTTGTCACTAATCCAGTTTTTTTACGTGATACTAAATCGTGCCGAATCTTCCCCTCTTTCTCTTTCAGATCTATGATCGTAATAGATATTTCAGACTATCTCTGATTGATAGGTTCCAAAAATATCAAAAATAAAACTACTACCACAGATTAAAATTATGACACTTGCTAGAAATACCTATTATTTTATCATAAGCTAGCTGTACCCGCAGCTTTGCCTATGTAGTCATTTCATTTAAAGGTAGCCCATACGTGTTATTCCTGGACAAAAGTACCTATAAAGCACAATATACTACATTTCTTCAAAATTTGTTCAGCCATCAATTAGTTTTTTATCGATTGCTAGGCATCTAATCCACCAAGTACTCCAGTCAAGCTCTAAGCTATCCAACAGTGAAAACCGCATCGCAATCAGTCCAGTAGTTTTTGCGTGTTGCGCGAACAAACATACAGACAAACAGACGAACAAACAGACAAACACGATTTAAATAATGCTATATTCCTGTTCAGTAGGTTATTTTAAGTACCCTAGACCATTTTTTTTATTAACTTCTTTGTACAGACCTTTTCATTCTTATTGCCTTATTATTATTATGGATTATACGTATAAATAGATAAATATAGACATTGATGTTTGTGACGCAGCGGGAATCAAACCATCATTCACCATTCATTCTTCGCAACGACTACACCAACTAAAGTCCTGAAGCCCCCCTGGTCCTGGCCTGAACTGAAGTCCTGAGCTCTTATTTTCAACATATCTCTTGCCACGTCAACCAGCACCTTTTTGATCCAATATCCTTACCAATATTTCAAGCCAATAATGACTAATCCTAAAAAAATATCACGTACCTTCGGCAAGTGCATTACACTTTATTATTGTACCAGGGTCTTTGTTTTATGAGATGCACCGTGCAACCGTGCATACGATTATAATTATTGACCCCACAGAAAGTATTTGGTAACTTGGTTATGAAGTTGATTGTTATTTATGTTATGATACGTAGTAGAAGGTATATTTTGCTCGAGTCCGTTTGAGTGGTTTTTCGCTTTGCCCCATATTCGACCGCCAAATAGTAGTATGCAAACTACTGCATGTTATGCAGTAAGTAATATTTCATCTGTGGTGCGGTACCGCTCGAAACTCTTCTTTGGGCCTTACTTATCGCTTACACAAGGAACTTGGAAGATGGAATATTCTTTAGATTTGGAATGAAAGTTATTAACCGAGTTAAGAAATAATAAAAATAATGTGTTGTATTCACGTATTCTCAGAATCCAGAAACAACAAGTTTGATTTCTTGCAAAACTCCTAGGCGGTCCTAGAGTTTGTTCCACTATCCCAGGGACGAAACCTCAGTGCTTGGAGATGTACAAAAACAGCGGCTTTACCTTCATGGACACGTTGTAGCAGAAGATGACCATGTACACAGATAGCTGGCCTATCAGAAACGCTTGCAGGACTCTGCTAGTCGAGCTTGTCCTTCCTTACTCAACACAAACATGCCCCAAGCTAGAAGTCAGCATTTTGTTGGGCATTCTATTGGCCGTTATTTTAGGTAGATGGTATTTAAGCAGTAACTTAAACTGCCAGATATAGGTAGATAAAATAATATTTTATTTACCACTTTTTATCAGATATTTTGTAAAAACCTGGAATGAGTCAAATGCATGAATGACAATATAGGAATGACAGGTTATTGAATTTAAAATTAATATAGACAAACTATCAAATGAGTATGATTGTGATGAAAGAGGTTTGACATCGTCACAATGTCTCCAGCGGTTCCTGTTTTGCCACAATCGGGAACCGCTGCAGACAAGCCATCGACTCCAGTAAAGCAAAGACGTTCTAGTGATCACGATCTTCAGTCATACAACTTAAGGAACAGTTCAAGTTTCATCAAAATCTGTATAGTACTTTAAAAGATAGATTGGTAACTGTTTCCATGCGGGGTTTCTTCTTAGCGAGCGAATTAAGTTCTTATTAGGTGTAACGTAAGGTGCGTGTAAATTTGAGTTTTTTGTCGTTGATACACATTTTCATGACAAAAGACTGCATTGTCATTTATTTTTCGTGAGAACTTGACAGAATTAACACGTCTAACAAAGTAGAATGTTGCTGCGATGTGGCGGCCGATCGGCATAATATGGGTATAATTTTAGTGTGTGTGTGCGTGAGGCTTGTGCATACGAGCGCATCGGCGTATCTTGGGTGCTTCACTTTCAATTTGGCAGTGTGGAATCTGTTTTTTCTTAACATTATTTGTTTGGTGTAGAAAATTTAGGCCGTGGATGAGGGGGGCCTCATTATGGTCAACCTCAACGTTTGGCGGAGGCGATATGTGGCTATAATACTAGATCTTCTATAGGTTCTATCTCTAGGTAAAAAACAAACAGCATTACAATTCAGCGTGACAATGCAGCCAGCATTCTATGCAATTTTTCTTCCTCTGAAGGGTTTTTAGATTATAGTTAACTTTTATGTCTGTCTTCTTCAATCTTTTGAAACTAGCATTTGTTTTGAAGGTTTTTCCTGAAACTAACACATTATTTTTAAATTATAGCTATTGAATACAGACTACTCTTATAAATAGGAACAATTACTACAGCAGGTACTTGGAGTGGTTAAGAAATATTGGTACATAGATATAGTATAGAATAGGATAGGTGAAGATCTAATAGATTAGATTTAGATAGTTATTTCGTTTGAGTTTAGTTGGGAGCAAAGGTCTGGTGTAAGATTTCACAGGATTATTACCATTATCATTATGGCAAAAAAAAAAGTGAACCAGAGATGTCGGTTCAAAATGGTTTGAAAATAAGTTAATTACAATACTTACAGAAAAAAATAAGCTTATATGCAGTAGCCATGTCATGGTAAAACTAAGAACAATCGATCACAATTAAAAGCGTGTTCGCTGTGCTGCTAGCCGCTGAGGAGTTCCTTAGTCTGGACCATCTGAGTGCAGCAAATAAGTCATGCTAAAATTTAAAACCGACTATCATAATAACATTCGTACACAACATTTCGTATCTGTGCTGTTGTAGAGTTCCTTTATCTGGAGCTAGTCCTGTATGTCGATTCAGGTCATGCTTACCATAAAAATGCATTATCATCGGAACTGAACCAACCTGAAAAAAATCAACTCCGTAGGATAAGAGAAAGTGGTTCTATTCAGTTTGCAAGATTTGACCTAAACAGACACATTCATACATACATACAAACATCGCAAGTTAAATAAAAGCTTTTAAAACAACACACCTTTTATATTATATACTCACGACGATAAAATCGCTGCCGCAGTGCAGGCAGCGATAGATTCGTCCAATCCGTCTTCAACATCTTTCAACACAATTAGACACAGACACCGACCTCGCCGGCAAGGTCGAAGGTCCCATAATTAATGTCGATTTTATTCGCCTTCTAGTTTCTTGCCGATTCTTCTCGAAGGTGTATTCCGAATCGGTGGTCAGCTATGCAATTCATTCAAAGGGCTCCAGCCATTTCATCAGGGCCCCCTCGATCACTACCTAGCAGTAGAGATCCAGGAGTGTTTAGTTCGATACTCCCCGTAATGAAAGGCAACTGTCCAAGCCGAGGTTCGTACTCCCTGGGTGCCCTTGAGCAAGTGGCCAAAACTTAACTTTGGCATGCGCTTTCTACGTCACGCATTGCGGCGGAGCGCTTTTGCGCCCGCCCCACCCCAAGAAAAACACCCTTTATCTTATAGTTCTTAGAAAATTACCATTACCTTATTTTTATTAATAATTAATCCAAACTCCAGAAGAAAATGTTTCTAAAGATAATGCACGGTTTTTATAGATAGGCCTTACTTATATTCAAAAATCAAGAATCTAAAGCCTGTTTTGCCTCTTTTTAGTTTTTTTAGCAGTTTTCTTATGACATACTTGTTATTATTTCGTTTCCATGGCAACCGTTTCTTACAGCGAGTAATCAACATTTTCCAGTTTTACCGTAGAAAATTACCATTTTCCGGGATAAAAAGTATTTCATGTTTTATTACAAGGTATAAGCTATCTCCATTCCAAATTTCATCAAAATCCGTCCAGCCGTTATCGCGTGAAAGCTCCTCAAAAAACAATCAAACCGACAACGTATTTTTATATGTTGGTGTGGATTAATTTCCCCGCAAACAAATTAATTGGTCCAAAGAGTTTCCCTGGTAAGGTTGAATTTAAAACAACTCGTGCGCGCAGATTCGCAAAGTTGTGCAGGCGTTGAGCCTGGGACGCACGACGCAAACATAAGCTTGGTGTTTTGCTTTTCTGCCGCGATAGCGGACGGTCACAATGCGAGGCGACCGCCCGCCTAAAATAATAGTGCAACACTGGAATATCTATACTATATAATATATTTGTAAAGTGTCATGGGCTATACATTAAAATGACCACGCGTGCGAAGCCGCGAGCATCAGCTAGCAGTATATAACTTGAATAATCTAACATTGAAAATTTAGTAAGAAACTTGAAACGCAATTGCTACTGTTTAGGTAAAAGAATTATAAATTTTCGGAATGGTCTTTTATATAACAGCATTTTTATACCTCACCCGATAGGTTTTAATAACTTTTTGTTTAGCTGACACATGCAATGATACCCCATTTATCGAAATCCATCAAGTCGTTTAGGCTGTAGGACGCGGCAAAGGAACATGCAAGCCCTCTGCCGTTGAGTAAAAAGCTCCAGCTACTCCAAACTCTACTTGTTATTCCTTCTCACATCAAAGTTGCGTTGCCATGGCAACAGCAAGCAATTCCGAGATCTACAATTTAACTCGAGCATTGTAAAGTACGACCCGCAATGCTGACATTACTAAGCTATGTTATGTTTTTGCCATCGTTTTATGGCCGAAACTACTTGACTCGGTTCTTGCACTACTCGCAACACAATGATAGGAATGAAGTTTCGGATAAATGTACAGATGTGGCAGATAATTTTTAAATAACTATTATTTTTATTTTTGATCGCATTGGTTTGTCAATATATTGTCTGATTTCAGTTAGTCTTTGTTGTAAATTAAAATGGTTATTTAATACTAGCTGCGCGTGATTTTGCCCCCGGGGCCATTTTTATGGGATAAAAGTATCTCTGTTATTACGTATGTACGTACGTACAAACAGCAAAATAAATTCAGTCTTTAAATCGGTTCTTGTTGATTGGCTTGTACTCGTTGCATTGAGGTGCGAAGTAAATTAGGTTTTAAGTCATATTCTAAGATAAATCGCGATTCAATCGGTCCTGTATTTTATGTGATAGGCAGTCACATTTTAAAATTTTGTTATATTCTTGTTCAGTAGCTTATTTTAAGTCCATTTGAACTGTATTTGTAATGATCTTCATTGTACAGACGTTCTTTACTTAATGCATATTTATAAATAATTTTATATAACACAAGATAATTCTTTAGTATGAAACAAAAAATAAGGTTGAATGATTGTCTAGGCAATTTATAATGTTCATACTGGATAGCATTTTGCATTCACCTTCTGGTGAAACAGTGATACGGCCAAACTAGTAAAAGTCTCCTACTTGAAGTTTTACATCTCATCAATAGAACAAACACGAAATACGCAATCCTGACATTATTTCCTGAACCAAATCACCCTACTCCACCAAATTAAAACTATCATAGTTGCCCCACGTACACTCATAAACTTTTGATCTTAACGCCGCGCATTTCCCGCCGATCGGAGCGTCACGTCTGTGATTTACTTAATCTATGCGCTGCGCATACGCAAGTCTGGCATGGCGTGTGCCGTAAAACTTTATTTTACATACTCGTAATATTTCCAACGGTCGTAAAGCTAGCCTTGGCGCGGACAGACCGACAAATGTGCGTTTTTGTGCAGTTATGCATGAGGTAGGTCGAGCTCAGGTGTTCGAAGGATCAGTCGGGACGCCTGATAATCAGATATAGTACGAGTGATGCAATGAAACTGTTTGTTTGATGTTTGTCGTATGAGGTAGTGCTGGTCTCTGGTGTCAGAGTGTGTGAAACTGTTTGTTTGAGTTTGTCGTATGAGGTAGTGCTGGTCTCTGGTGTCAAGAGTTTGTCAGGCCACCCGAGGGCCTCTGACATCGCCTAACGACCGCTATTACTCGACGATCGGTAGGTCTAGTGGCTAGTGACCCTAACCAAGAAATCAAACGAACGTGGGTTTGAATCCCGCAATGTGCAATCATTTTTGTGATGAGCAGAAATATTTGTTTCCGAGTCAAGGATGTAATATTGGTATTTATGTACGTAAGTTTATCCGTTATCTAGTGCCCATGGTACAGGGTATCCTAGTTTGGGGCTAGGTAATTGGTGTGAATTGTCCTGAATATTTTTATATTTATTTATATATTTATGGAAAACCACACATAACTTAGGCCTAGGACCTAACCCGGTTTCGTTGGATTCTAAATTGCACTATTGAACCGTTAGGCTACCATCGCTATGAAACTAAGATGTCATCTATATTTGCTGGGGTTCATCGAGAGTCTAAGATCCCTGGCTGCTCCGTTATGTAGTAGTGTTCAATAACATGGATATGGGTGGGCATGCAAGTTGTCTCTTATGATAACGCATTATATGTTTGCTCATTCATTTTTTTTTCTAGAAACCATATGTTATTTTTTGACTTAAGTCAATTAACTAAACTTAGAACACATAAATATGGATATGATACTCACGAGGAAATGGAGTAAAATTAATTTAGATTGAAAAATGTAGTATGTATAGGAGATTAGAACGCGTTGAAGTCTTTTATATGGTGACTATCAAAGGTTTCTATTATAGATTTAACTAGGGGCAGAATATCCTAGTTATTGGTAGGATTTATGTAAATAAGTGATACATAATCCTTAATAAATAATTTTCATTATAATTTATTTTTTATTATAAAATGAAAACTTGTGCGCCCGTCGAGGTTGTGCGTTGTGCGAGGTCAGTTATAGACCAACAGCATATATACTTCCTTAAAAAAAAAAACAACACGGCAAAACAATGTTATATAATGACAATTCCAATACACCAAATAAACATAGTTTACAGTTTATGTCCATCGCACTTTGACGCGAGTTAAGATGAAAACCTACTGAAGGGGAAATGCGCGGATAGCTGCTTTGCAAATGACTTTCGAATCATTTTTGATAGGTTCTCGAAGCTTACATCAATTATTTCATCCATTTTTATTTACAAGAGTTACAAAAAAAAACAAGCGAATAAAAATTATTAAAAATACGATACGATACGATACGATATTTGAATTGTAAAATTGGGTAGAACATAAGAGATGAGTGAGATGTTGGTCTTATAACGGAGATTGTTGCAGTGGGCAAGACAAATTTTAGTACGTGAAATATAATGTTTTTTTTTATACATCCGTGTACATTGGTCGCATACATGTTTTTTTTCATATATCTTTAATCTCCGCTTTAGTGAATTTACAGCTTTAATGTCACAATAACGGGGAATAGTACTAAACTCGAAACTATGTTTTACAGGGCACAATAGACACAATGATTCGATTTCGCAGATGAAGGAAGATCCTTGGCGCCAGTTATGTTGAGAAAGTGGCTTAATGCTATTTTAGAGGCAGACGAGCGTCATCTAATGAACCTAAAATAAAATCATTACAGTTGAATTGAACGTTAGAACCTTCTTTCTAAATTGGAAGGGAATATAAACTACATTACCTAACTGATTATGGTACTTATCTAAACATTTGTTCCTTTGTTTCTATGTTTTAATTTTTTTCATTACTCACATACTCACTTATTAGGAACAATAACTGTCTCAATCAATTAAAAAAAAACATTTTTTTTACCTGTTTCAATATAATCATGTTTAATCCATACAAAATAATACTGCTACCTACAAAATAATTAAAAATCTATCTAGAAGTGGAATATGCGAAATATAATAATTACGTAGCGTGTTTGCACACACTTCTAATAATGTTGTAGATACGCCTTTCCCTCTACACTGATGCACAACATAATATTTACTAAGTCTGCTTCCAAAATGCACTAAATGTTTTGTTATTGTGGTCATCCTAAACATTTTGTCTTGAATGTATTGTCAACTTCATAGAGGTTAAAGCACACTTTCAAAACAATTTTGCTTTATTGTTTCAGATACAGCGAGTTCATAGAGAGCCTAAACGGAAGCATGGCGTAGCAGCATAAACGCCGCTGCCCAACCGCTCGTCTGCATCAACGCTTTACCGGAAACGCCCAGCTATTATCGTAAAAGTGTCATCGCCGAGCACGTGGGACGAGGCCATAAAGTGACGGATCGTGGGCGCACATTGTGTCGCGAGCGTAGCGTTTTTCTGTGCTTATGCGAAAGGATGTTGCTTTCTAGCAATTTTGCCAGGTTTGAGAAAATTGGTCTCCTTAATGGGTTTTGGCAGTAAAGCGATTTTAGATTGAATCAGGATTTTATTTAATAATCATTATCAATTTCATGCTAAAATTGCTCTTGCGCATCAAATAACAACGGGTTTTATTATTTCATTGTTATCTTTTTAATCTGGTAAAACAAACGTTTTTACCCGTAAGCGGAGTTTTTTTTTTAGTTGTTTGTATGTGGGTCTGTTTGCATGTTTATTTTGCGGGTCCTACAGCCTAAATGGTTTCATGGATTTTGATAAATTAGGGATCACCAAATTCGTCTTAATCACGAAATCAACATAGGATATATAAAATGTGAAGAAAACTAATATGGCGGCTTACAGCTGCAATATTGTAATTACAGCGAAACAAAATATTACCAAAACCTATCAAGTGAGGTATCAAAATGATATAGTCCAGTGTTTCAATTGCAACTATTAAGTAAAATATGTAAGTAAATAAGAAACATTCAATTTATATTACTAGTAGCTGTACCCGCGGCTTTGCCCGCGTGGTCATTTCTCTGGGTTAAAAGTTACCTAGTTTCTTCAACGGTCAACAGCAAAGACACGTTTTAAGCATCTAATTATGGTAGCCGATTTTGAATTTTACCATGACATGGTTGCTGCACTCAGGGTTGGGTCCTGACTAGGGAACCCCTCAACGGTTAAGAGCACAGATACGAAATGTACGAATTTAATTGTGATAGCCCGTTCTAAGTTTCACCATGACATGGCTACTGCGTAAAAGATTAATTATTAAAAAAAAAGTTATTTTTATTATTATTTATTTTTATTGCTGTCTGAGTGTTTTTATGGCGCTAAGCCGATTTTGCTTTTGTCATTGCTCACAAATTAATTTAGATAACTTACTTATCTGAACCGTAATAAAATTAATTGTGTTAGGCTGAAGATCAGCAACAATTAAAATATAGCCAGCATAGAATTCATGAAATGGCCAGCAGTATTATCATGTGCAAGTATCGACATCTGCTAAGCTGCAATCACCAAGCATCCTGCCAAGTGATTTGACCATAATCTTATAGGAAGACCCATGTTAAGCAGTGGACTTCTGTGGGCTGATGTTCCAAACCATAGCATAACACAAAAAATATGTCATTTTCAAGTTAACGGTGTTTTAACAAAACAGTTAGGATTTCGCTTTTGCTAAGTATATGGGCTTAGCCAAGGTTTAATGTATGTAATGTTGGTGAGCCTAAGATACCTTCTAGTCAAACATTACTTGAGACAATCATTCAAATATTATATGAGTAAACTGAACAACAATATTATGATTGATTTTAGAGTTTTGTTCAGATTTTGCATGGAGTGGCATCGTCGTCATCATCATAAACAGCCTGCATAACTTTTTATCAAAAGTTATGCAGGCTGTTTATATAATATAATTTAATAAATTAAACTAAAAAAATATGATATTACGACCTTTTTTATTGCATTTACACTTTTTACGTTTTTAGGTTTTCTTTTACAATTTTTTTTTATTGCTTTTCTTCGGTTTTTTAGGTACCCTGAAAGTTTCAGCCGGATAGCTAATCGGTAAGTGCTCGAAATTTGAATTGCAAGATTCCAGAATAGACAAAATACATACTCGTACATACATTACATCGATACATAATTACATCAAGTTCACATACAAGTGAAGTGAAATAAAAGTTCTTAAAAATCATTAGCTACGAGTATTTTATTTTTCGCCCAATTTTCAGGTGGAGTGACAACCTGCGAAAGGCAGCCAGCAGAAGCCGGATAAGAAGAACCTAAGATCGGGCTCGGTGGCGTTCATTGTGGGAGGCCTATGTCCAGCAGTGGACGAATAATATTTGATAACAAATGCTATACAAAATACCATGGTACATGGTACAATCAACAAATGGATTTACTTATAACTATAAAACTATTGATCCAAATTTGATACAATGTTTATGGAACCAACAAACCAATTTTTATTTTTTCAAAATCTTTCATTCTGGCATTTGTCGGAGAAATCGGTGAACATACATTAAAATACATAGTCGAACATATGACCTCCTCCTTTAGTGAAGTAAATTAATGATGATGATTATTTTGTGTCAGTTGAAAATTACAGAGATATCAGTAATTTTTATCAACTTTTAACTATGCAAAAAAAACTCTTTCACAATTTACTTCTCTCTGCGTTTTTAAGGTCCATCCTAGAGAATCCTCGGAGTCAGACAGTATATAATATGTTACTTCCACATGTATCTCCAGCGAGTACAGAGCATTAGCGAAGCATATTGCACCCGCGGCCATTGTATGCAAATATAGGGGGACGTGTTCATTTCAACAAAAAAAGTACTGGTGGCAGGCTGCGGTCGGCTGAGTAGATTTCGAATTAAGCGAGATATTTTTAAAATCTACTTCTACTCTTAATGAATCCATTTGGATGAGAAGAGCCGAAGATTGGGCTTAGTAGCGTTCACTAGGAGAGGCCTACGTCCAACAGTGGACAAACATAGGCTGATGATGAATCCATTTGGGCAAGTACTCCTCCTGCGACAAGGTCCTTAACATAAGGTAAGTTTAGCAAGATGACAGAACTGTTGAATGTCTACAGAGTGAAGAAAATATTGCAGTGCCAACTATAGAACTTTGGATAACAAATTCTCGCATGGCTCTGCACGCCATCCTAATATTATTTTTGAAGTCTCTTAAATTCCCCATTCTTCAAACCAAAACATAGCACAATTTGCATACAATTGAAATTAAAAAATTCTTTTTTTTTACACTTAGCAATGGCGCGAGCAATGGCGCGTGGCAATGCTGCACAAAAACATTAAAATTTTAAAATATTTAATGGCACTGCAACTGTTATTTGGGAAGTCTACCTAATAAAAACATTTACTACCGAATTCTCCGCGTGGCATTCCGTTTTATATTATCAGCATAACATAACACGAACTCTGCTCGGGACGGGAAGTTGTCCTTTTGCTGAGCGGGTGCCAAAGTCACGCTTTATCTGTAGCAGGCGTGTTTTTTTTTTCAAAAACTGAGGGTCAAATAAATAAAAATGTGAAATTAAATACATATAACCTAAAGGATGAATTTTCAAACAGAGGTTCTCAATTCCGTAATTTTATGTATTACTAGCTGCGCCCCGCGTTTACACCCGCGTGTATGATGATGTTGATGAAAAGTATTTTATGTGTTAATCATGGATAAGCTATCCAAGTACCAAACTTCAACCAAATCCGTTCAGCCGTTTGAGCGTGAAGGTTTAACAAACATACACACACACTTCAAAAGATAGATGGCACTAGAAGTTCCCGCCTTATCTGTCTCAATTTTTCAAACAAACTTTGTAGCGGTTTGGTTACCTATATTTTCATAATGAGTCGGCCAACCTACCAACAATTTGAGGCTCTTGCTGAATATCCAGGGATTGCCAAAGGTCTCAGAGACTTTTTTTCAGAGTCCTTTTGTCTTAGACGTAGGTACACATTCAGCCGTTGTTACTGTACATTCGTCGGCAAACTAAAGCTTTTAATTTTTTATAATGACTAATAATCATAAAACATGATAGTTTTTGCAATATAATTGTTAGTTGAAAATATTGAAATAATAAGGTCACTGCAAGGTAATTTCAAATTATACCTTTTGTTGCGTTGTGTACGTTGTGTTGTGTTCTTCTATGAGTCACAATGTGAAGTCGATCGCGTTCCCGATTTCAATTTCAGTCTCGATATTGTTCGAGAGTGCCAAATAACTATTTATTGCGATTGAAACTGATTTGGATTAGAATTAGATTGCGATTGGAACTGCATTCAAGAGTAAGCCACATCGCGCGCGTTACAAATCAGACGAGGCCACCACACGCTTGCATTCAGGCGCTTACCGTGTCGCTTGTTTGAATTTTCGCTAGTAATGGCGAAACGTAACAATACTAACAATTATTGCCATAGGCAAAAAGACTCAGTCTTTTTGTTTGTTATCATTTTCAGGCTAATACTGAAAATAATGTAATTTTTGATAAGAAAATGTATCGAATGAAATTCTGTTAATCATGTTTTTGTTTTAGTCTTAGAGAGATAAAGATCACAAAAAAAATATATCTTACGTTTCATATTTATCAAGTTTGTGGTTGACCCAGCATATTTATGGAAAAAACCCCTTAAAAAGCAGAGCCTGGTCTTAAGTAGGTAGAGTGACGGATGCCTCCTTTAGTGTGCTCCAAAATAGATTTCATCGAAATTGGTTTACTATTTGTTATAATAAATCCATTTGCAATCTTCTTTTATCGCATTTTAGTATATTTTGCTCAGTAGGTTATTTACCAGTCTAATGTTAAATGATACATTTGACCATAAAAAATACTTATTGTTCGATTGTTTTGATGAATTTTACTCAACAAAGATACCTTAGCTCTGCAACAACAATGTACATAAAACATCTTAAGTATAATTTGAATATATTGGTTCGAAACATTGTTGAAACTGTTAGTATTGGTGAATACTGTGTCAATACTTTCAAACTTAGTAAGTAAATAAACAAAAATAGACAAAAAACAAAGGAACACATCGAACTCATGTCCCAAAGCCAACAATAGCTAAAATACCTATAATAATATTAACATAAGGCCCCAATCCCTTGTTCATACAGATAAAAGGTTACGATTATTACAACTTATCTATCCAATATCCAATGTTTTAACTCTAATATCCAATGTTTCAACTCTAATATCTCTTAAATACACAATACGACACATCTGATCACACTTTTTCCAATTCTTTTTCTTTTCCCAGACAAAAACAAATTTAACTATACTGTTACCAACTTAACCACTCACCTCTAAACTTAGACAGATAGGGGTCAAATTGATATGCCTGTAGATTTTGTACGCATAAAATATATATTTGTACCTTTAAAGGCACCTAAAACTTGACCTTTAACATTGTACGGTTTGCTACACAAATATGTTAACAAAAGTTTCAAAATGTGACAGTTAGATGAACATAAACTGATTTACATACAGTTTGCATGTTAAGACAGTTCGGATGTCAAAGATCAGATGTAAGAATGAAATACGCTGAGGGAATATGGGTTTTGTTGTGTGTTTTGATTGTGTGCATGAAAGATGGTACTGGCTATTGTTTATTCTGTGGCACAGGAATCTATCTTCTGTATATCCATACTTTTAATATAGCAATTACAAAAATACTGTACAAAATTTAGTAAAAAATTGTCTAGGACATTTAAAATAAGCAACTGCTTATTCAGTAAACATATACGAGATAAATAAACATTCTAAAAAATGTGGTCTTTATATTGGTCTGTATGTTCACGAATCGCGTAAAAACTCATGGACCGATTTAAATAAGGTTTTTACCGTTAAATAGCTTAGGATCTGATATTAAAATACTACTTTGTACTTTGTATCTCAATCCGATTAGAAGAGGCTGAGCAATCGATAAAAATCCTATTCGACAGATGAACAATTTTTTAATGAAATGTACTATAATGGTACCTTAGGTACTTTTGGTCCTGGAATATCGCATAGGAAGGTAGGCAAAGCCCCGGGTACAGCTAAAGCTGGTCTAGTTAGGGCAATAATGGTTGGTATCATCGCTTCTCTGGTTTGCAAATAAACTAGTAGCTTCCATAATGTAGTGAACTGATAATGGCAAGTTGTTTCATATCAAACTAACTTATAACTTTCATAACTTTTCCTGAACAAAAATCAATCAACACAAACAAATCTGAGTATCGTCATGCTAGAATGAATCTTTTGAATCTGTGCTTTGCCCTCATCTACGTCGGCGCTTACTATCAGGCGAAATGGCATCTAACGTAAGAGAAGATCTATTTATAAAAAAATACAGAGTATGCGGGATCGCTTTCTATCAATACAACTTATTGTCTTTAACTTAAAAACATTTAAATGTAAATAAAGTTTTTATTCAATAGACATGTCATGTCCGAAGAACCAAACGTATGTGGAAAATTTTGGCCCGATAGCTTCAGCTTCCGCTGAAATATTGATTGTAATAATCCAGGACTACATACATACAGCACAAGTGAAGTTAAATTAAAGCTTTTTATAAAAGAGCTTGCTATTCATTCCGTGTCAAGACGTTGTGGGAAAATAGAAACATAGTACACCAACGTCTGTTCTCGTATTGATTTCTCTCCATTCAAAGGTTGTCTGGAAGAGATCACTTTTTAGCGATAAGACTGCCCGTTAATAAATAATACTTCCTAAGTTTTAGCTGTTTTAACGTCGGATATATACGGATTTGAATGAAATTTGGTAGTGATACCTCCCTGTACCCTGCTTGTACCCTGGATTAACACATAGTCTACTATTTATCCCAGAAAAATGCAAGGTTCCGGAGGGACACGGATGAAACTTCGGCGCAGCTAGTATTTATATAAATTTAATGTGCCATTTTATATATTTTACTTTACTTTAATAGGCGCAATTGCAAAATTAAAGTAACTTATTTAGATTATTAAAGTAAATGTAACATATTTACATTAACTTAATAAACTAACATAAAAATTTTTGTAAGAAGCTTAAGGCAATTACTACTGTTTTGTTATAATAATGATATATTTTTGAAATGATATTTTAAAGACCTTCATTATGATACCTGACTCGATGGGTTTTGGTAATTTTTTTACAATATGGCAGTCATATTATTTTTTTGACACTTCATATATCTTATAGCACTCTCGTGATCAAGACAAATCAAATCCAATGAATGAAAAATACAGAAAATGTCAACCTTATTCGTGGCGGCTGTAGTTCCTTTTTTTGCCACTTCACAGATAAGTTAGTTGCTCTGTAAGTTTGTGCGTGCAGCGGGATTATATATAACTATTTTAGTTAAAAATACGGTAATTTTGTTGACGTGAAACATCTATAACATCACACCGATACATAACATACCATGAACTTACCATTACCATGACTAAAAAGTGAATTGTAACGAAAAGGTCTGTATCGTTCATTTATTAACTGACTAGCTGTACCCGCGGCTTCGCACGCGTGGTCTTTTCTTTAGGTTCAAGTACCATAATGTGCTATTCAAGGACCAATATACCAATATTTAATCAACATTTTTTTAGGCGTCTAAAATATTTTTTTCAATTGCTCAGCTTTAACTCACCAGATTGAGATACCAATTACACCAGTTTTTAAATCAAACCCTAAGCTATCTAACAATGAAAACTGCATTGCAATCTGTCCAATAGTTTTTACGTGATACGTGAACAAACAAACATTCAGACAAACAGACAGAGCGAGATGTTTTTTTAATATTCTTGTTCAATACCCTTTTTAAGCACGCAAGAGCATTTTATTTATTTATCTTCTTTTTACAGTCTTTTTCGTACCTATTGCTTTATTATAAGTATATAGATATATGACTGTGTCAATTTGCATCAAAAAATCCGTCCAGTAGTTTCAGTGTGACACATGTTCTTTTAAATAACTTTCAACGCCTATCCTGCAGGAACTCTTCAATTTTTCGGGATGAAAGTATCCAGTATCCTACCTCAAAGTATGAACTCAAAACATACCAAATTTTATTTGAATTCAGTGAGTATTTTCGACGTGATGCGCTACTAAGGTACAGACAGACAGACGGACAGAGAGACTGACGGACAAAAATTTCAATAATACAGTTTTGGCTTAAGAATTGAATATAGAAAAGCCTCCAATTTTTTTTTACAAAATATCTTCTAAGTGCTTGATTTGGGACATTTTCCCCGCAGGAAGTCTTTATTTTTTCGGGATAAAAATTATTCTCAATTTTGACCTATTATATAGACTATGACTGTGCCAAGTTGCAACAAAAGCCGTCCATTAGTTTCAGCGTAATGCGTGTTCTTTTAAATAACTTTCAACGCCTATCCTGCGGGATCCCTTTCATTTTTCGGGATTAAAAGTATCCTATGTCCTACCTCGTAGTATGAACTCAAATCATACCAAGTTTCATTTAAATTCATTCAGTAGTTTTGGCGTGATGCCTAGCCAAGATACAGACAGACAGACAGACATGAAAAAAAGTACAGTTTTGGCTTCAGTATCGAATATAGAGTACCCTCCAAAAGAAAATTTCAAAATATCTTCAATGTACAGAATTGGACCCGTTACAATTTTATTACAAGTATATAAATATATAGATAGATAGATGTTCTTCCAGATTAAAAAGAATCTGAAAGAACAACATTATATTTTTTTTAAATAAGGATCCCTAAAACGTTGCCTATTAATCGCGACTGCGATGTTCTGACGCCTGCTCCTTAGTTTGGGGCTAGGTAATTGGTATGGAATTGTCCCCAATATATTTATTATTATTTATTAATGTTTGTACAGCCACCAAGATACTTTGTGGAATAGAATAGAATAGAATAGCGTTATGTGGAGCGTTATTCGAAACTACCTATACCCGATCGCAGCTCGGCCAGTAACGTCATAAATGTTCGAAACCTTTACTTACTTACTTTCGAAGAATACATTTTTGCTTTCTGGATTTTAAAACATACTCGATGCCAACCACGAACCTCTACAGATTCATGATGCCAACACGGTCTCTGACGTCAAGAGCGTTGTGTACGTAATGTATATTTTCGAAATATTATGCAACAACGTCGGCTTTCCTTTAGTTAGTGCATCAGACAATTCTGTTAGTACAACATGTAAAACATTAAGGATTCTGGCACAGAGTACTATGTATATACGGAAATAGAGGCCTATCTTCGCGCCCAATAGGGGTAAAAGCTCAGTGGCGCCTCTGTATTTAGCTAATGGAACTATTGCTTCATGAAAAGTTTTTGAGGCTACTCGGATACGAACCTGGGAATGACGGCACGTCAGTTGGGTACTGACACCACTGTACCACAAAGGATCTTAAACACTGGCCGAAAATTAAGTGTCGGCTTCTGTCTTTTCACTTTGTTTGTAAACAGTAAAAAAATGCGAAAAAGTCTTTAAGGCTACTCGGATTTGAACCTGGGTTTGACGGCACGTAAGTTGGATTCTGACACCATTGCGCCACGAAGGATCTTAGACATATGTCGAAAATTGGGTGTCCGCTTCTGTCTTTACACTTTGTTTGTAAACCATAATAATTAAAAAACTACCATCTGCAATATTACGTAACAAAACTTGACGGTTTGCTTCAGGAAATTACATAAGACTTAAAAAAATCAAAGAAAATGTTAAAAAACGCACAAAATATGTAAATGCTTATAAATATTGAGGCAAAACATTCATAGCAGCGCGTGGATTCGATCCATGTGCCTCTGGGTTGCAAGCCAGGCACCGCTTCCACTGTGCCACTTTGACTTAAGGCATAGGTGCCGAATTTACGGTACATTTTTATAAACGGATGTGCAATTATTATTCCTTTCAAATTAACATAACTTTAGACTCATATCCCGCAGGAATCCCGTATTTTTTCGTGATTAAAAGTATCATTCATTTTAACACATACTATAAACTTTGAATGTGCCAAGTTACTTCAAAAGCCATCCGGTAGTTTCAGCGTGATATGTGTTTTTTTAAATAACTTTCAACCTCTATCCTGCGGGAACCATTGTTTTTTTCGGGATAAAAAGTATTCTAAATGTTAATCCATAACATAAGCTATGATTGTGCCAAGTTGCATCAAAATCGGTCGGGTAGTTTCAGCGTGATGCGTGTTCAAAGAGACAGACAGACAGACAGACAGACAAAAAATAAAAAAAAAAACCTTATCGATTTTGAAGTTCATCTCAATTCAAATTTTCAAAAAAATATTTAATGTACAGATTTAGCCCAGTTACAGTTTTATTATAGTATAGATAGATAACCACCGTCCCTTACGTTATTCCTCTTCGTGCACGGTTGTCTGGAAGAGATCGCTCTGAGCGATAAGACCGCCGTTTGTGACACTCATTCTTATACTTTATTTTTAGATATAATTTGGTGGTGTCCAATAAAGAGTTAATCTATCTACCTATCGTCTCGCTTTTATAACTACGAGTATGTAAATATAAGCTCCAGAGATCTCATTTTGTTTTTTTTAGCTTATATAGTCAGCTCAATGATGTAACATATTTTTTGTCCAAAGACTGAGAGGAGGGGGCAGGATACGGAAAGCAAAATCAGCAAAATGGATGTTTTAGTGATCTTTAATTCGGTATAACTCGCAATTTGATCGTAGACGTTTCATGACAAACAAACGGCCGTGCGCCCCGACACAGCTCCACACAGTATTTCTTCCAACTTTAGCAAATTTAATAATGTAGGACATTTCTAATATTACTTTCAATTTTATTGCTCGTCTTTGATTTTTACAAAGACATTGAACATGAAAGTATTTACTTCGCGATTAATATTTACTCCTTAAAAACTTTTATTTTAAATCGACTTTTATTTCATTTTTTTAGTTTATGTTCTCATCATTAGGATATCCTGAAACGTTTAGTGAGTTTTTTATTTTTGAAAGAGTGGTCGTCTAAATTTCATCATTGGTTCAGTAGCGTAGTTTTTTGTAGGAACTCGATTTGTAGTCGATTTATTGGCTTCAAGAAATATTATACTTTTGGCACAGTTCGGACATCACAAATAGCTGCGGAATCCCGCGGTAATAAGATGAGATTTCTCAGTTCCGAAAACAAACAGGGATCAAAATTTAGAAACGGATTTGAATTTCCAATGTGACACAGTTCTAAGCGGTGCTTCTTCCGTTAAGGGAATATTGAGAATATGTCTCAATATTTCCTTAACGGAAGAAGCGCCGCTGCATGTTTTACAAACTAAAATATCCAGTTTGTATGCATGTTGTTTGTGACTACAGAAAGTTATTATTCGTCTAGAAAAGGTAAATTCTTCGGTAAATCCTTCGCAGAATTACTTACAATTTCCCATTTAAGTCTAACAACTCCAATTTTCTACCAAATGTCCCAGAAAAGTAGTGTTTGCATCACCTCTCACCCACCATTGTCACAACGTTCGTCAAACACCATTGAATATTCATACAAAAGGCATTCGAAAAATTTACGTAGAATTTCACACAAACAGACAAACGGAGAGTGACTTTTTTTTAGGTATGTAAACGTTTGGGAGGCACAGGCGCCTTGGGTGTATGAATTTGGTTAAATTTGAATAATTTTGTTTGTTTCCCTTTTCGTTGAGTCGCTTAGTGGTTTGTATGAACATGTATGAGGTGGGTAACATTTTTATGGCGTGTGGCAGTATGATAAATATACGTTTTGGACGTCATTTTCATTTGCATGTTTGTCATTTTTAGGATTTTGACAAGACCAGTTAATGAACATGTCAGCAAAATTAATCTTCAAAGTTTTAAATATTATAAGTAGGCAACATAATATTATTATTATACTTTTACAAGATATATACTAAATAAATGGATCATGATCATGAAAAAAGGGAAGAAAAAAATATGCACTTATTTTTTTTGTTTTTCTATATAAGTTTATAGTAAGTTAGATAAAGGTACAATAAAGGAGCAATTCTCCCTGATTGTGCAACTTTTGCTTGTACGCAAATTGTATTTACTTTGAGTTTATCACCTATATCTCTAGTGATTATCATCGTACAGTATGTGCCTACTATCTACCTAGTGGTCTAGTCCACTACGCTGGCCGAGAAAAGGTCGGTGAATGACAAAATTAAATTCCTGAATTTAATGAGGTTCTTGAACATGCTAAATATCAAAATATGTATTCCTTAACTATGTTTAGCTGCGACTAATCCGCACCCATCTTGAGATAAATTAATTGAGGCAAAATTTAAGGACCCTCACACTGCTCCAACTATATCAAAATCGTTTTTAAGCTTCCCTGGAACCAGGTTCCCTATCGATCAAAACTCTGTCAACCATCGACACCTTTGACATTTTTAGATTCTTTTAAGCGATAATGTTAAAATGGGGTCCTTTTTACTCGTAATATAAACGGTAGCACGTATTTATGCCCCCGGGTAACACCCGATCGATCATAGTTAACTAAACGGTGTTAAATGCCAGTTAAGGTTAACAATTAGTCGTGTGATGGATCGTCTAAACTTTTGTATGTTTTAACTGAAGTTTCCGGTCGTGCAAATACATTAGTAGTGCGTGATTCAAAAACTATTCAACAATTTCTTTTACTATTTCTAGTTCGTTTTTTTTTTCAATTCATGAGATACATATTTTTTTACTTTTAAAGTTATAAACGAGTGTATATTTTGTTTGTGTAATATTATTGTTTACTTTGAAGCTAAGGAAACATTATTTCAATAAAGCATACTGAAGCTCTTAATAAAATTTATAATATTTCATTTTTATGAAAATGACGATGCTTTTGGAGTAAGTACAAAAAGTTAAATCCTTGTTTTTAAGTTATTCAAGAAGCTGAATTTTGTTAAAGAAATACTTAAGTATACCTGTAATAAAGATTTTTTATTTTTTCATCATTTTATTAGTTTTGGTGTCATAGTGTAAAACTACCATGTACTATTATTTATTATGGGTTACTACACTAATAAAAATATACTACTATATATACTTCCATTGTTCCTAATAAAACCACTACAGCAAAGAACCAATAAGCATTTCTAGAGGCTATATTATTTTTAATAAAGATATTATTCATCTAGAACGTTTTTTCTTTTGGTATAACTATTTCGGTGCGTGCCTCCTTGATGAATGGCAAAGTCTTGCACGGCATTGCACTGTGTTCGTCACTCTTAGACATTGTTTTATAAGTTTCACATATCTCTAATCATTTCACTGGCAAAACAAAGAGGTCATAAAGCGTCTTGGATATGAACTTCATGCGCTATAGCAGTACCCATTTGTTTTCTATTTAGAAAGCATGGTCCCTGTAGATTCGGACCGCTATTTGTACCACCTGCGGACACGGCGACTCGATACAACTAATGCGATATCGCAAACTTATAGCATCGCATCCCGCGATGACACGCCGATAAGGATGCTGTTATGCAATCCGTGATCAGGTATAATATCAACTTAGGGTACCTATCTTTAATATAAATCTTTAACCCAGCACAATTGAGATTATTAAGAAGCTCGTAGAATTTAATCTATCTTTAGTTATTGTACAGAAAAATTAAAATGCTTTCGCTTGGTATTAAGGTAGATTTTGGAGTAGTACCTACAGCTCGTGTCATGCGTCGATCTGGCTCACGCAGCCGCTGCGGCTGTACTTTAATCTGTGAATGTGAATAGAACTCTTTCCGAGCAATAAGTCATAACACGGAGTTGCACACCCTTATGCCAAAATATAGCCGCAGCGATTAATGACGAATAAGACGGATTATGTACTTTTAAAAAAAACTGTCTTTTTAATTGTTAGAGGTTTGTTTTATGTTAGAATCCCAGAATACGATAGACCTAAAGGACCGCTGCCGGAACTCCCCGATAGTACTTCTAAACTACTTTTCACATTGTGATTTTCCCACGCCATTAGCCGCTATAAAGCACTGCTCTATCGGGAGTGGAGCGAAGCGAGCGGACCACCCGCGTCGCGACACGCGCTGCGCCTGCTCCGATTTACGAGCGCATCGCCCCGCGGCGCTACCTCCGCTTGGCTAGCTTTGGGATGACCCGACCCGTGGTACTGAAAATGTAACGATCTTGTTTTTGTTACGTTTTTTAAACAATGTGATGGCACTGCCTGGGTCAGGTCATCCCTTTTTAAACAATGTGATGGCACTGTCTGGGTCAGGTCATCCCTTTTTTTCGAATCGTAGCAGTTTTTTTTTTTTTTTTTACTTTGTCTTGAAAATCACTTCTTCCCCTTTTTGTGTATCATTTTAAAAAACTTTGCAAATTCTAAAAAATTACGCGTAAAATACGGATAACTTAGTTTAAGAGTAGGTTTTACCAGTTTTATAGTTTATTAGTTTTACTATTACTTTCCCACTGCAAAGGCCATCTCTCACAGAGAGAGGATGAGCCATTCACATTTAGAGGAAATTTTATTAGGAGGCCATTTTCATGGTGAATGTCACATGTACTTGAATTCTGAGGTTCTAAGACATGAAGTCTCCGCATGAAGTTTTCCTTCAAAGATTTTGAGCGATGCCATCGAAATCCACACATAACGTACTGTATAAGTCGTTGGTGGCGGGCCAAGGTATTGAACCGGAAGCCGTTGGATTTTAAGGCGGACATGCTACCGCTATACCACCACCACTCTCCCACCCATGTTCTATGTCATAAATTATTCACAAATAATTTCCAAAATCAATATTAAACAATTTGATTCCTTATTATTAGAGTTTTTGGTTTATGATTAAGTTTTTGACATTAATATGGCTTCAAAACCCTAGCATATGCGTGACCTAGCAAGCTTTTGGTCACTTTTTGTTTTTCAAAATAACACCACATCTCTAGGAATCGTTTTCTATAATATACACCATTATAAAACCATCAGTAGCAAGAACTTAACTTCCAGTGGCGCCGACCCAAAATCTTAACGACTGAACAAATAAAATCTAACGACCTAAAAAATGGGATCAAAAGTCGTTCATAAATTATAAACAGACCATCAAAGTCGCTCTAAATTGTTCGCTAGACAATAAAACTGATTCATTCCTAACAAAGTCGTAAATAAAGTGGACACTTTTAATACTTACCCATTTTGAACTATTACGGGGGCATAAAGTTAAAAAGATTGAAGCGAGCGCGTTTCCAGTCGTAAACCCGTTGAAGTGTTGTATAACGTGGCAACATGGCAGGGTGACCATCATTACCCAGTTATTGAAAACATGATCAGAAAACATCCAAAAAATATGTGGTAAGATAGGTAAAAACTAGCACATTTTTTTTTTGTTAATTAGATATGAAACTTAGGTCTTATACAGGGTGAAAAGATGGTAAAGGCCCTGGAGGGAAAGTACCCTCAATATTGAGGGATATCAAATTTTACTCACAGGATACATTTGCTTATTTTAAAAAGTGAGTAAGTAAAACTACATTCAAGCCGAGATTAGAACCGGGATAAATGCGATAAAATAACATTCTGTATTTTTTGGCACCAATCGATAGGACCAACTATAAGGACCAAATCTCACGAATAAACATTGCATCTTAAATTAGAAGTTTTAGTACGTGCCCTGTGACCTGTCTGGAAGCACAGAGCGAAATACTCGAATCTGCCAAATCTGCTAAGCTAACACCGCCTTGCTTAATTATGTAGTTAGAAGATAATGCAAATTTATTTCTTTTCTTGATTTGGGAAATCTATGATTAGCAAATTATTTAAACTAAGCAGTTAACTTGCAAAATGTGTAAGTTAAAACCTTATACTTTTCTGGCGAATAAAACTGTGAACTCCAGTAGGTGTTGAGATCTTTTGCCTTATGGAAACCCTACTACTCTGTGGCCATTCAATCGATAAATTGTCCTAGAATTGTCAACATTGATTCATCGCGGTTTTTCATCGTATTGTATCGATCTTAACTTTAACTGTCGCTTTGTAAACCGCGTGTGGTCTAATTTACATACTTTATACGATGAAAATTTGTGTCATTAGTCACTAGTGGGTATCAGTGGGTTTACCAAAGCCACCGTCGACTGTCACCTAGACTGGCACATTTGCTTGGAGAATATAGTAGCGAGCGACTGATTTGACGTGAAGCTTGGCATTAAGAACGGCTTGTTTGCACTATGTACTGAAAACAATAATTAGATGAATTGGTTTATTATAAATTTGTATACATTAATAATCGACACGAGAGCCACAAAATAACAGTATGAGGATGCAAACAACCTTGTTGTTGGAGAAAGCAAAGTGAGAAAACAGATCCTGGTTCACGCTAGGAGTTATGAATTCAATTGCTTTACAACTATAGTACCACAAGCTGAGCACAACTGACTTAGTGAGAATAGTAACCTCTAATTGTCAGCCAGTTTGTCAGCACATCTCAGCATGACCGGAAATGAGGTTGGAAAAACTATTACCCAATCGTCGTCAATAATCAATTTAGAAGGTTAGGTAAGTAGGTATTAGTAGGATAGTGTAAGTGTAATATACATAGTACGCTTTTGTAAGGAAAGTCTAAGGACAGTGAAAAGTTCCCTTATTTTCAGGACATTGCTAAGTTTCTCAAACCGGGTTATACAAATATTTGGCCTAATAGAAATTAAGTATGCAACCGACAAAACAGCACTTAACTTGAACATATCTGACTTCTTGAAAAGTCAAGTAGGTACAAAATAATAATAAGGAGATATCAGTATGTAGAAGGTACAGACTGTACCGTTTACATATAAATTACATATTTTTTTGTCATATATGTATATTAAAATTATAATTTTACAAGATGATAATATTAGGATTAGATATGGACGGGATTCGAACCCGCTGACCATGCTCAAAGAACATTTTTAGAGGCATGCACCCAAGTCCCTGCAAATATTTTTTTAAGGAATCTAATCTATGACACCGGAAGTCTGTTACTGTATTATTTTAAACCCGAATGCGAAAAGAGAGGGGTGTTATAAGTGGTGTAATCGATATGGTTCTTAGCTATAATGGGGGGGTCTTCGTTCAATCTTTTGCTATGATTAAATTCCCAAAGAACAAGCAGTACATTAACGAATAGATTTCTCCACATCTGCTAGAAGGTTAACAATAAATAAACCCCAGTACATCCAGTAGTCCCAATAATAATATCGAGTTCCACAAAAAGCACAACTCGATATCACACCCGGCACAATCGATATCGCACCCGCTATAGTTTAGAGACGTCTCAAATATCGATTAATATCGACCAATCGGGGAAATAAATAACGTAACGCATCGAGAGATCGATATCCGAAAACATCCGATTAAAGTTACTAACGTGGAGCTGTGGGACAGTGAATGAGCTTATGAGAAATTGATTAAATTGCACAAACGCGCTATTTTTTTTTTCAATTCTAACTCTTTTTCTGAATATATTCTATGTATCTGGATTTTTATATAATATCTGGATCAGTTAGACCCTTCCAGGCACAGAATTTCCACACAAGCTCCATTGAAGTACTGTATAATTGCTAAAACTGGTTCTTGTGCTTCTTTTTGCATTAACTCTGTTTCATCATCATCAGACGTATACTACGAGTAATAGACTACCCCTATAAAAGAGGGGTATTTTGCCATAAACATCGCGCTTGCCAGGTGTCTTGGTATTCGCAGTTGGTGATACACACAGGAAAATGCAGGTGCATATTCATTGAATATACTAATAATTTGTTTTCCTGATAGTCAAAATGGAATAATTTTCCCTTTAAACTTGAAGTTGAGTTTCACGTGAGACTATTGCAAAACTAGCTCATGAGCTAGTCGTGGTTTGACTTATATTGACGATTTTTGCCTTCGCTCAAAAATAATATACTTACATCAATAAAATATTTTATAAACCTTATTCACTGTCTTGTCTTTATTGTGTCCTGGCGCATCCAAGCGTTGCACGGTCGCCATATAGCGCGCATGCCGGTAATCGTAAATCTTTGACATTTTTGTGTTGCTAAGAATCTGATATGAGGAATAGGATAGTGAGTTTGTCTGTATGTTTTAAACAAGGTGGATTATAATTATTGGATGAGAAATTTGTCCCTTTTATTTAAATAGCCTAGATTAATTGCATATTGTTTCAATTTACCACTCTCCATCAAGTATTTGTAATGATCAATATGTATAGTTCAATGATCGTTACAATCATATTTTTTTATTAGTTAACTAAGAAGTTACGTTATCATCGTTAATTATAGTAACACTTACGATCTGGTGATGTAACCAGAAGTGACAGTATCGTAGGAATTGTATGTGTAGGATAGGACATCGTCTCGGTAAGAACCTTTGGTAAGAACTCCCCTAAGGCTGTGTTCAGACAATTATCGTTTATTTTGCTTTGACTTAAAAGGTTATATATTTATGTAATACTTTACAAACAAAACAGAAGAGGACTGAATACTATGACAGCATTTTCTGCCAGTCATTCTGGTTGTGCAAGAAAGATGTGTATAGGCGTGCACTCTAGACATAGAGGGTAAAATAAAAAAAAAGATGTAAAAATAAAAATAAAACCTTTTTTGAAGTCACTAAGAAATGCTCTCGCTTTAACCTTTTCAAATTTTCTTTATTTTTAAATTTTCTTATGTCAATTGGAAGTATGTTCCAGAGACGGACTGCTGATACCTGGAAGGAGTGATAAAGTAAAGAAGTGGTATGAATAGGACATGCTAATATAAGAGTGTTTGAAGAGCGAAGTTGCTTGTCGTGAGTGTTTGATAGGAAGTTAAGTTAGGTATCAAGTTAGGTATCGCCGCAAGTAACCACAGATGACAATGACTTTGACCCCTTACCAGCAGAAGAAACCCAGCTTGTTTGTCAACCTAACTAACTATCATTTAAAAATAGTAGATCATTAATAATGTTAGTGTATGTGGGCATTGGCAGACACATCCCACACAAAAACTACAGTCGAGAATAACAGCGAAAAGAACTATACAAACAGTGAACCGTTGATTCGGAATTCGGGATCTAACTCGCGATAAATGGGTCATTCCGCGTATTTGCCGATAAATTATCCTTTGACAGGAGCGTTTGCGAAATTTTAAATTTAGAGCTATCTGTCAGTTTGCGGTTTTATTTTGTGGTTTGAATGATTAATTGCTTGGATTCTGGGACACTTTGTGTTGTGTTTTATGGGTTATCTAAAGTTGTATAGGTTTTCTCTACAAGATCTTTTGTTTGGTTCTATTCGGCTAGGAGCTGTGTTGTTAATTGTTTATTTATTTTATTATAACTTCTTATTAAATTATTTCGTAAAAGTATAGGTACCTACCTAATAATACTTATTAAGTTAGCTTTAAATGGGTGATTTTATCGCTAAGAGCAGTCGCGTCATTACAACCTTTGGATGATGTTAACAATTAGGTTCACAAAAAACAATAAATTGAATATTCCTTGAAAAATCAATACCCTTAGGCCTCAATGAACAAACTAATGACTTATCATAGTAAAAACAGAACATAAACGTACTCGCAATCGACAACAAATTATAGAATCCCGCGCTTTATCGCGCGATCTCGCAGCCCGGTAGCAGGATAATGTATCGCCCGGGACATCACTAAAGCGGATTTAGTGTTGCTCCCGACCCGAGGTTAACAATGTAACGTGTACTGCACTATTTCTCGCCGATTCTGCCGCTATCGTTTATTAAGTGCATCGCTAAAGCAGGCTTACCTTTTGAGTTTAATAAGCAAATACAGTAATTTTATGTTACACTGATACCATTAAAAATTATTAAGCGAAATTAATTAGCCGTAATACCACATCAAATATTAAAAATTCAATTTCGAAATTATTTTCGATTGATTCAATCGATTTGTTCGATTTGCATCTAATGTGAGTGTAAGATTTGCCTGTAAGTGTTTAACTACAATAGTGATGTTCGAGCCCATATTTCTTTCAAATAATTCAGGCAATAACATATCACCTTTATTTTATGCCTAACGATGATTCTTGTTTGTCCAAGATATTAACTGTATGAATTTTCTCCGCATTATTTAGCACAGTTAAGCATGAACTATAATTAATTTTGTGACATTTTAACATAAAAATACGAAATTATGTTTAGGTGAAGATACCTGGCTGACTGTAAAGTAAACAGTGCTTATTTATTAGAGTAATAAAGTGTACCGTGTTAGTCTTCTCGTGACCACGATCAATAAAACTTGAGCGAAACGTCGAGGTAAATAAAAATTAGTTTTTATTCTAGACCAATGAGATTTTAATAAATGTCAATTACCTTAAAGATTATTTGAGTCGTGTACAATCAAAGGCAGCCAAGTATACTTATACCTTGGTGTATAGGTATGGCCATATTTGACATTATACGTCATTTTTTTAAAGTTCATTCAGTATCATTTTCAACGCATTTGTTTAGGGTTATAATGGAACAGTCCTTTGAAAAATATAATAATAATAATTGTCAATAAATGTTGATTAAAAAATTGTGGAGCCCTAAAAACTTCGAAAATCTAAAGTTTTGTCTAATGCTAGTACTGGCACAAGTCAACATTTAACCAATGTAAAATATCCAGTAATATAACACCGATATTTCTCTTTCTCCGATTCCAGTTTATATCCAGCCACCAAAGTTCACACCCTCACTCGTCTGTTTTTATCCCGCAAGCCGGATAGATAAAATCAATTAGCAATGTCTCGGGGCGATCCGCTCCGTCCCGCGATCTGTGGGACACGTCCCGCGCGATGTTGTCCCGCTATCGCGCGGGGATCGCGCATGACTGTGTCTCTAGAATATGCTGCGACTTTTAAAACACAATTTAGTTTTAATTTGTTTGTATACCTATAATTTTAGCAAGCAGTAAGGAGAGAAAAAAGAGAGCAAGCAAATACTACTAACATTATTTGTGTGTGTAGCAAGGATTCAACATCTCATAGGTACGTATTTTAATAGACTTCAAAAGAAGACTTTGTTTGTTTTTTTTTATAGTGTTTTTATTATTTGAAAGACTCACAGTATTTGTAACACACGTTCTATTGAATTTAAATTTATGATTGATTTATATACAAATTTTATGAAAATTGAGTCTGTAGGTTTTTATGGAAGATTGAATTCCATTGTAGACTGTTATTTTCTCATATTTTCTTAACTGTTTTTTTTTTTTATGATCCTGCTTTCAATTCAGACGAAAGTAGAAACTAAAAACAGCTGTTATGCTATTATATTTTCAACAAATCGGTTCAACAAATAAACTTTTATTAGCAGCATATCTAACGAAATGAAATCATAACAATTTAAACAAATATCAATCAATAATTAAGGAAATCGTATCGTATCGTCGTTTCCTGATAGTTACAAACAATTTAGAACTATTGACTGGAGACTATAAAAATCGAATAACACTTCACTAAGAAACTATTAATTTGTTGCGCTCGATGAATGTTAAATATAGCGTGGATCGACTCTCGCTCTATATATACACACTGGGTTTTAAAACGCAGTAGATTGTGTCTGTATTGCTTGCTTTCTAAACGTATGAGGTTGGCTTCTGGTGACAGTTTTTCATGCCGTCCGAGGGCCTCTGATATGGTTTAACGAATGCTACTAATTAATAACAGCCAGGACCGACAGCTTAACGTGCCCTCCGAAGCACGGAGCGATGGAAAACTGCACATAACTTAGAAAATACATTGGTGCGGAGCCTGTGACCACACCCGCTATTGTTGGAATCTGAGTCGCATAAGTATACCTTTAGGCTACCACCGCTCTGTTTGTGTAACTTATGCACATACCTTATAGTAAAAAATATAAGATCACTTATAGCATGTTAAAATTTTACTACACATAGACACTTAGTAGAATCTCAGTATAAGCTTTCAAATATGTGTATACCATACTATGATTAAAATGTGCTAAATGAAATGATTAAATATACGTGCAAATGCCTATCGAGGCATATGTCCAGCAGTGGACTTATGCGGGCTGATAATGATGATGATGATTATATACGTATAAACGTATCTATCTGTCAAATATCAATATACATAATTATTATAAAATATACCGCTGTGTTTTCGTGAGATACCGTATGTGAGATTATTCCTTTCTGTTTCTGGAACAATCCATAATTTTCAAAAGAGCGTTACATAAATGATTAGAACAATAAATCTACTATGGAAGGTACTAACGAGTAAAATGTTTTTTTTTTCTAGGAAAACTACGCAGCGTTTACTCAACTCAGTGCGTACATGACCTGATTGTTACAAATATGCTAAGAAAACAATTGTAAAGCATCAGACGAATTTTAGATCTATACCGAATTCAATGTGATTTTACAATAATTTCCATATGAGAATGCATTATTTACTGATTCGGAGAATGTGAACTAGGTTGATCCGATTTGAAAATTAGTAACCCACGTCCTATTGAATTTTAAATTTTTGATTGATTTTTATCACTGTACATACATATTACAGTCGTAAGGACTTTATATGTTTTGTTTTTATTTAGATCGCTGAGTACGAATAAACCGCATACGCCTGTCACAAAACGTAACAGGCGTGGCGTACCTAGGCGTCGAGACGTACTTACGTCAAACGCTACTTTTTGAACTTTCAATTATACTGGGTAGAATGTTAGCCAAACGTACCGTGGTTCTAGACATTCTAGGACCCTAGACATTGTGAGCCTGAACGGTGGTGAGCGTATAGGTAGGTGGATCTATTTGGAAAATACAAAACACAAAAAAGAGCACGAGTTTTTTTTTATAAATCTTTGTATTTGTTATATTATAGAATTTTACGACTTTTTGACTCTTTAACCCTACCATTCTTTTTCGTGACTGTTTCTGGTCAATTTTTTTGATTGTTTACCTATAGTCTCTGATGTATTTTTGGTCTACTTAAGGCACTTTATATTCCCACAATACCTAAATAATTCAATTCGATTAAAAAATACACCTAGCTTTTTTTGTGTTACCTAAACAGATCCACCTACACACCCACCACGTTTGTCTAACCCTGTACCAAACAACCTGTGTACTTAAAATATTCTTGAAACGAGCCTCTTGATCCCGTTCATTTTTGAAAAACGAGTGAGTACAATTGAGAAAAAACAATTGTTATTTACTGAGAAGCAAAATTATAGAACTAGTAAATAAGTTAGTCTTCTGGAAAAGAACTGCCTTAGAAGACTACATCGGAGAGAGTCAGACATGCCATTGCCGACAGGCACACCAAATAAAGGGATATTTTAGTGTTTATCTTTAAATATAAACAATCTTCTTACAGTAATTTTAATGTATATTAATATTATAAAGAGGTAAAGTTTGCGAGTTTGTGAGGTTGTAGGGGGGGGTAATCACTGGATCTACTGAACCGATTTTGAAACTTCTTTTACCAATAGAAAGCCACGTTATTTGTGAGTGCCATAGGCTATATATAAAAATGACCACGTATGCGAAGCCGCGGGCATTAGCTAGTTTATAACATATTCGGAATAATCTATTATTTATTACTAAAGTAAGTAAATACAAGTCGCACCTTCGCCAGTCGCACGCGCATCAGCAAAGCGCACGCGCACATAGTTGAGTTAAAGTCGTCGCGTCGATGCCCGATAGCAGTTTACTTATTATTACAACGCGGTTTGATCGGAGAAAACTGCCGGAGACGAGATGTGTACGAAGAAAGACTGGAAAGAAGAGCGAAAATGGTTACCATCTTTAGTAAGACATTTCCCAAATCGTACGAAGATTCTTCTGCAAAACTCCGTCTTGGGAGTGGCTTTTTATCAGTCTCCAAGCAAAAGTTCGAGCATTATATAGGAAAGGTGGTGGACGAACAGTAATATTTGCGCTTCACAAATCGATAGAACACGGTTCGAACCTCGGCCCCGAAATAACTTCCCCACTAATATTTATAAGGTTGTCTGTTTGTTTGGGGCGTTTTCACTCCAAAATAGCCAGACCGATTTTAATGAAAATTTGTATTTAGATACTGTATAGGAAAGACAATACAAAATACAAGTTCAAAATAAGATAAAGTATTTTGGTCGGATGGATATGAGTAGGTACATAAGTACCTAACTATTAACTTACCGTGGTCTCTAGAGAGATTCTTTGAGAGTTCCTGAGATTTGTATTTTCCCGCAGAGTATTAACATAAAACATAAACAAAATTTATTTAACGAGTAACAATACTTCGAAAATGATCGAATTCGTCAAATTTTACTACGACTAACTTCTCAAAGTGGCAAGTCGTACTGCTAAAATGCAAACAATACTCGAAAACTTTGTTTCGAATTCGAATACTACCATTTGATAAAACCCCGTCCTACCAATTTTAGTTCCTACAAGTTTCCGCAAGAAGCGCTGATAGTAAATGTATGGAACTAGGCGAAACTACATTTCGTTTTCAAAAACTATAAAAACTTGTACTCGGGGTACTGTACAATACAAAGATCAACTTAGAGTACTTTTATCCCGGAAAATTGAAAGTTCATATGGGAAATCAGGAAAATTTTGGTAGATTGGTAATACTCGATAACATAAAAACATATTTGAGTAAAAAAATATTTTTTTTATTTTGTTTTTGTTTTTTATCATTGAATACGCGGGAAAAGCCGCGGAGCACAGCTAAGGTATGTGCGGATTTCGGCGGAGAAAACATCGAAAACCGGCTCAATGTAGGAACCACAAAATTCAAGGACATCACGGTACATCCACCAACTCACATTGCACTTGGTCAGCTTTGTGAAGCATGGTCCAATTTTTCTAGAGATAATATAAAAGGTTGATGATGATGGTTACAATTTCACAAGCATTAGTGCAGAGCACCTCACAGGACAATTATTTAAAAAATCTTATTTCCAATTTATAAGTAGGCATAATATCATTAGTTCTGTGCTGTTTCTTATTCTTATTTCTCTCCTATTTATTCAATGTGGGAATTCAACTATGGCACTTCATAGTACGCCACATCTCAGAGAGGACTTACATTGAATCGCATTTTATTTATGCCCTGGCAAACTTTTATTGCTATTAATATGAGCTCGCCTTCATCAGAGAGCCGTTTTTGTTTTAACACCTGCTTATTATTTTTTATGTTTTTAGCATGTAATGCCTGCCTGCTTAGCAAATAACTAAGTTTTTTCTTATTTATTGTTATGGATATGGTGTTCATTTATTTGAAAACTCTGTTAGAATGTTGTACATTTACTTAAATGTCGAAAAGCTAAAGAATCATATAATATTACCTATTAACAGTTTTTAACAGGACAAGCTTTTTTATAATAACACTTACATACCTACATAAAATCGTTTTTTTTATTTTCAGGTTGCAAACGAAAATTAAAATGCTTAAAACATTCAAAACAGGAACTACTTCTTTCGGGACTCTAACAAAAGTTATTTCAAACATAAAATTTTGCATTGCTTGGCGTAACTTTTTTTTCTTCTATTTATATATTATCTTATAATTGGACCTGTATTGCACTTTCCACAAATCTTGTACACGTATAATTTTTTATTTGGTTTATCTTTGACGCGTAAACTGTTCTACAAGTAACGTGGAATTTGATTATTTAGAAGCACGCCGCAGCCGTTGGGATTTAACTTATACGCGCATAGCGTGTTTAAAATGTACCTTTTAAACACGCTAAGCTGTACTAGCAATAACTGTAACTCCTAATCCAATGACTGTTTTATCTGTTTTAAGACTAAAACACATATTAAAAAATTACCTAAAGGTCATTCTATCACATCCCTAATTTAACAATTAAACAATGGACAGAAGCGCATTCGGATCGGAAGCGCCGAGCCAAGGCGAAGGAGCCCACCGACGATGGCCTTGTTCGACGCCAACAAAGATGCATTGTCTATCCACCTCTTGGAACGAATCCAATACTTCTGAATATACTGCGTGACCTCCAAATCCCGCATTTGAATAACTACTACCCTCCATAAAGACCTAACAACCTCCTCCTAATTCAATCTATGCTCAACCTTAACCTAGAATTTCCACGGTTCACATTTGATTGAAGTCCTTGGAGATTATCGCCATCGAATATGCCAATTAGTACAAAGCATTAAAAGCCCTGGATGGCGCGGATGCCATTGTCCAAGTGTAACCTCGACAAAGAAAGGTGCGATGACAAGTACTCCAGACGGCTGTCAAGGTTACGAGTTGTGGTCGGATATGGTACGACGGTAGTAAGTAGTTGTGGGTGATGAATCGTGGAGTGTGGTGTTGGTAAAATATATGATGGACAAAGGCCTAAAACAACTAAAAGAATACTCTGATACACGTTAAATTAAGAAAGATAATAATAATATATTCGGGACCATTCACACCAATTGCCTAGCCCCAAACTAGGATACTGTACTCTGGGTACTACTCAACGGATAAACATACATAGATACGAATCTAATGAGCGACAGTGTGACACCTATATTCATCCACAGCTGGACGTAAGCCTCTCCTGGTAAACGCCACTGTGCCACTGTAGCCACTGGGAGCTACGATCCTCACCCCATTCCTCCGATCCCCCCTCCCTATGATAGCTAAGAATTATCTCCTTTACCTCAGCTTTGAAACATTAAAAACCGCAACAAAATCGGTCCATTCGTTTGGGAGCTACGATGCCACAGACAGACACACACACACACAATGATACACACCTGAAACTTATAACACCTGCCTCTTTGTTTGGGGGTTAAAAAGAACGTATCATTTCTAATTTGTAGGTTAAAATCATGCTCACTACCTGTCCTCGTAACACCTAAAATAAGAGGTTATATGTAAGAGCTAAAGAAAAACCAACAACAATTGGGTCTAAAGACCAAAATAGAATGTCACATAGCTTGTATTGGAAATTCTGACACAATTCAAATCTGGATCCTACAACGAGATTAAAAACAGTGCATGATTTTTGATTTAGTTCGCGATTTACTCCGACCATATTTTTTTACCAAAAATCAAACTCTTTGGATTCCTGGCATGTACAAATAAATCTCATTTCAATGATAAACCAATTTAATCCAAGACCACAGCATATGCAGTCAGGAATGTTTAACACAGGTTAATTTACATACATTTTCGTACATGAGTACGTACTAGTACGAAAACGTAGCAACAAAGTGACTTATCGAACCCAAGTGTCATTTATCCCAGAGGACATTGCATCCAGTGCTATGGTAAGTTAGTACATTAGACCCGTCCGATGCCAATCACCTCTACAAACAAAGGTTTTACGATAAAACCGAAAGTGTACAATGAATGTTAACACCTCTTATTTTGTACTTATGGATCGAAGCATTATAATAATAGGTACCGCTATAGGATTAGTCATGGGGCTTTTATGGTAAACAATAAAATATGGTATGATTAAAATCCACAAAAGATTTTATAAAATGATTGTCTGTTGTAAAGTGACGAAGAAAAGCGTAACTAAATGTTGTTATTAATAGAAAGCAGGCGATTTTAGTGATTGTTGTCACGGACAATAGTCATGACATGCTGAAAACAAATGAAAAGCTTACTAAAGTGCCACCAACTTATCTGTAGACATATATATAACTATATAAACTCCTATATGTATGGTAGAGATGTGTAATCATTCAAATAATGAAAGACTAAGTATTTCCCACAAACGACCGAATCTTCTTTCCCATCACGTGAGATTGCGATCAAATTGTCCCGACTTGCTTAAAAGAAAATCTACAGCTGCAGTATAAATGGCAGTACAGTAAACTTCCAATAGAAAATAATTGCAACGCACATATTGTATCAAATTCCAGTTTATCTAGCGAAAAATAGATCAGTAAAGTCTAAAGCTCATTACCCACGGGCAGGCCGATAAAATCGCAAGACGGCGCGGCGCGCGTAAATCACGCGATCCTATCGGCCGCTGTGTCGCCTCGTGTAGTCTAGGCCTAATTGTGGACGAATTTATAGATAGGTAGTTATCGCAGACGCTTGTGGTTTGTTAAGATTTTATTCTAAATTGCGATGCACCTTCTAAGTATCCACTTGCTCTTTGACTGCATTGTAACGGGTGGGGAGGAGGGGGCTTATCTGTATTACACAGCAGTGGGTTGATATAGGCTGATGATGATTATGTTAAATTGCTATATATCGTTACATTCAATATGTTGCATACTTACAATATAACTTTCTTAGTTTCAACGTTTGGTACAAATTGAGTGACAGCAGCTTGCTAATAGTTTTCCGTACAATTTAATGACGAAACGAGCAGGCTATTTTCTTGATGGTAAACGCCATGTCTGCGCATAATAATTGCAAATTTTGAAGCAAAATCCTGCGCAACACTATGCACCATGCTTGTTACTTGTTTCTAAATCTCTTATGAATTACTTCACTGGAGTCAATGCTATTGAAAAAGGCACAAAGTAGAATTGCATTCAGGATTTGATACGACTGAGTTGATTTTTCTAGAAATCAGGTGACTCTTTCAAGACTCTTATCACTGCGTCTGGTGGCTGATTTATTTCATTGCTGAGTAAACAAGCTGTTTTAGAACTCTACCAAAAAATCCTTTCTACAATCTAATCGAAAAGATAATACAAAAACAACTCCAATTGATTCGGATTCAATAATATGTATCTAATTTGTACACCTTCCATTCCTTGCAGCCGACAATTAATCTGAACCCATTTCGTGAATCTTCCCCAATTGAAATCTACCGTCGAAAAGTTTTACAATGATCCTTTTTATAACGTGTTAAGGGTGATAATTTTTTGGACAATGTTGAGCTAACTTGGTGGATTGATATGGGCGTTGTCATCGAGATATTTCTCAAATGTAAGTAATATTTCGATTTTATAAGTCACAGTGTTTCAACATGAATGTTAATGGTTCTAATCAATTTGGTGGTTGTGTGCATCCATTGGACAAGTTTGGGCATTGTCAGGTCGATGATAAGAAAGGTAAATTGAGGTTGGGCTGGCACAACGCCAGAGTGGTGGTAAACCTTGGTGTTAAGTTTTGGTCAGCATTTCGGACCAAAGGCGATCAGAATAATTATGTCCTCGGTGATTGGATAATATGTCAATTTGCAGACTCAACTATATATACGAGTATATATAGTTATTATTCTATGCCACTATCTCACTTGGTATTAAGTGACGTTGATCTGCAAGGCAGTAGACACGTTACAGTAGACAGCTACTGGCTAGATTAAGAACTGGAAAACCCCAAACTTGGCGATAAACATTCTGCTTGAAGGTAGTAGCTACGAGTAACTACTCTGTTCCAAATGCAGAGAGAAAATTGCGATTAGCAATCTTACATAAAGCACAAATTAAATTACAACTAGTATAAAGTAACGAAATTCTTGCAAATATTTTTATTATATAGAAAATGATTCCTGTTTTCAACTAGCTGTACCCGCAGCTTTGCATGCGTAGCCTTTTCTCTAGGTTAAAAGAACTCTATTACTATTCCAAGACCTCTACCAATATACCAAAATTTAAACAAAATTACTTCAGCAGTCAAAAAGTTTTAATCTATTGCTTGGCTTCTACTCATCGGATTGAGATAATAAGTACACCATCAGTCCACCAACAGTGACGAATTGCATCGCAATCGGTCTATTAGTTTTATGTGATGCGTGAACAGACTACAGACAGACAGACACGAATTTAAAAAATGTTTTATTCATTTTCAGTAGCTAATTTTTGGTATCCTAGATCTTTTTTTTTTAAATATCTTCCTTTTACAGAATTTTTGGTACTTACTGCTTTATAGATATAGATGATGCCTTTATAGATATAGATGCTGTAGAGGTATAGATGCCCTTCACTTTTGGGCAGAATAATAAAAATATGTGTTTTATTACAATATTTTAATCATGCCTATAAAACAGTACCCTGAACATATCTACTGACTGACTGACTGACGCCCAACCTAAACCGGTCGACCTTGGTATTTGAAATTTGGAGGAATATTCCTTGAGTATCCTAGAGATGAACTACGGAGGTAACTATAAACCGTAAAACATGAATACCAACTCCAAAAAAATACCTCTATCCTGCGGGGACCCATTAATTTACCGGTATGAAAAGTATCCATTGTCCTACCTCATGACATTGTATTGTAGTTTGAACTCAAATCATGGCAAGTTTGATTTGAATTCATTCAGTATTTTTGGCCTGATGAAAGTCCAAGATACAGATGGACAGACAGACCGACAGACAACAGACAAAAACGAAAAAAAAACAGTTTTAGCTTCAGTACGAAAAAAAGAAGAGCCCCCAAATAATATGTCTTCAATGTACAGAATTTGGACCCATATCCCGCAGAAACCCTTTATTTTTTCGTTATAAAAAGCATTCTTAATTTTTACTCATCATAAATGAACGTGTGTGTGCATTAAAATTAGTGCAGTAGTTTCAGCTTCAGCATGATACGTGTTCTGTTAAATGACTTTCAATCCATAACCTGTGGGAAGGGTTCCCGCAGGTTTTGGCTTCAGTATTGCATATATACAGAAAAGTTTACAAAATATCTTCAATGTACAGAATTTGGACCCCTATCCTGCAGGAACCCTTTATTTTTTCGGGATGGAAAGTATCCTTAATTTTTACCAGTGATATAAACTATGACTGTGCCAAGTTGCATCAAAAGTTGCAATCCGTCCAGTAGTTTCAGCGTGATAAGTATTCGTTGAAATAACTTTCAAACCTTATCCTGCGGGAACCCTTTAACTTTTCGGAATATAAAGTATCCTATATCCTACCTCGTAGTATGAACTCAAACCATGTCAAGTTATAATTTAAATTCATTCAGTAGCTTCGGCGTGATGCGCGTCCAAGGTACAGACGTTCAGAAAGAACACAGAAAAAAAAGAAAAGAAAAACAGTTTTGGCTTCAATACGAATATAAAAGCCTCCAAAAAAAACTTTAATGTAAAGAATTTGGACCCCGATCCCGCTGAGAGGTAAGTGTTTTTTTAAATAACTTTGAACCCCTATCCTGTGGGAACTGTTTAATTTTTCGGGATGAAAAGTATCCTATGACCTACCACGTAGTATAAACTCAAATCATACCAAGTTTCATTTAAATTCATTCAGTAGTTTCGCCGTGATGCCTAGCCAAGATACAGACAGACAGACAGACAGACAAAAATTTAAAAAAAAAAACGTTTTTGTCTTCAGTATGGAATACAGAACATCCTCCAAAAAAAAAAAAAAATATATATATATATATATATATATATGTAACATCTATATATTAAAGAGAGAATCAGTTACCACGAATATATTATACTCGTAACATAACGAAACGTCGCGTCGTTCTGAACCAAAAGCTCAAGCTCATTTTGCACAAATATATCTCGAATATTCGCTATGTCACACAAAAATCCTGTGACGTGACACGTTCCACACATGTCACGTCATTACGACAATATCTTATCTTATCTTATCTTCTTATCATTCCACGAAAATATCTTAACGCGACGCGTTACGTATCTACATGGTCATAGCGAATAAGGGCTATGTATTTCAATTATATTTTTTGACTAGTGACTCGCCTTGGCTTCGCACGTGTAGCGTTCACACTGCGGCATTTTTCTTACTTTTAGCATTATTATACCAGCCGTAACTTCTAAAAATATATGCCAGTATGCGTATTTCAAAATCTTTGGCAGCAACGATCGTGGTGTTTTTTCACCATAGAAAATTGCATTATTACCATGGAGTAAGGAAAATTTCCCCTATGGAATGGTCATATAGAAATTTCATACCGAAGTTGATCTCCCATACTTGACATACTTGTTATTATTTCGTTTCCACAGCAACATGTCATTCCGTTAATTACAGCGAGTAATCGTCATTTTTGGATATTGTTGATACCTTGGGTTACATTGTTGCAATTTTCGTAAAGTTGTCTAAATTTTTGAAAAATAAAATTCTGCCCATGTTACTCGCTGATAATGTAGCTTTAATAAGTGGAAGATTTTTTAAAATCGGTTCAATGTTTTTTGTTTTTATCCATTACAAACAAGTAATGGATAAAAACAAAACAACAAAACAACAATATAAAATTCCTCTTTTAGGTACCACAGTATTGTGGTGTCTCATTAAAAATACAATCTAGCCTTAAGACTAGTTAATTTAACCGAAGCTGCTTGGTTTGCACTCATTAAACTACACTAGTTTTCGCCAGCGATGTCGTCCGCGCGGACTACAGTTTATCGCGAAAAAGCATCCTATGTTTTTCTAGGATATTAGAAACCAATGCAAAACTAATAGCACCAACGCTCTTGATGCTTTTTGACATACTTCTTATAATTTCGTTACCAGTGCAACTACCTCTTACAGAGAGTAATCGACATTTTCCAGTTTTCCCGTGGAAACTTGTCATTTTCCGGGATAAAATGTATCCCATGTTGGTCTCTATATTGTACAGTACCTATTTACAATGTTTCAATAAAATCTGTCGAGCCGTTATCTATTTAGGTCAAATCTTGCAAGCTGAATTAGAACAACTTCCTCTTATCCTACGGAGTTGAATTTTTAAATAAAGGTTAAATTCCGATGATAATGCACTTTTATGGTAAGTATGATCTGAATCGACTTCCAGGTACAGCTCCAGATAAAGGAACTCTTCAACGGTCAATAACTTAGTCACGAAATTTTGTGTACACATTCTATTATGACAGCTGGTTTGAAGTTTCACCATGTCATGGCTGCAGCACTCGGGTTCGGCTCCTGATTTGGGAACTCCTCAACGGTTAACAGCACAGAAACGACATTTTGTGTACGCGTTATTTTATGATAGCCGGTTTGAAGTTTTACCATGACATGGATGCTGCACTCTGGGGTTGTCTCCTGAATCGGGAACTCTAAAACGGCTAACAGCACAGACACGACATTTTGTGAACGCGTTATTTTATGATAGCCGGTTTGAAGTTTTACCATGACATGGATGCTGCACTCTGGGTTGTCTCCTGAATCGGGAACTCTTCAACGGCTAACAGCACAGACACGAACTTTTTGTGTACGCATTATATTTTGCTAGCCGGTTTGAAGTTCATGACATGGTTGCTGCTCTCCGGGTTGGCTCCTGATTAGGGTATTCCTCAACAGTTAACAGCATAGACACGAAATGTTGTATACGCATTGATCGCCCGTACTAATTTTCCTCGTGACATGGCTACTACATGAAAGTTTTTTTTAAATTATTTTTAAATATACTTATTTAAAGTAATGTTTGTAACGAGAGCCACCCTCAGGTTTAATGGAGTTCATTACTTCTAATGTCTTCGATGCATTAGGTTATCATAATAATGGTAAAGTTAATAATAAGAGTATGTGCAAATACATTGATGAAGTGGCGGTGGCGATCCATTATGAATTCAAACTGAAAAGTGTATTTTTACCAGACTGCGCAACGCAAAGACCCGGTAATGTGTATATCAGCCTATGTATGTATGTATGTATGTATGTATGTATGTATGTATGTATGTATGTATGTATGTCTGTTCCTTTGTGCACTATATAGAACAAACGCGAAGACTGATTTTGATGATTCATACGTTAATCGTTTTCTGTGGTTTTGTCTTAATCTTGCTAGTGCTACTACAGATATGAAATAAATCGAAATTCAATATGGCGATAACTAAACGCCATATTCACAGTATTCACACATTGTGAAAAAGAAAAAAATGTAGTCGTAGTAGTAGTAGTGTAGGGGGGGGGGGTTTGGTATCATTAAATAGGTATTTGAAAATCATCTTTAGGTGTTTCATATCATTTTTCATGTCGAATGACCATTTAGGATCTTTAACTTTTTAAAGTTGGTTAGCAAGCGTTCTCACTAATTCTTATAAATATAAACTAAAAAGTTATATATATATGAGAATTAGTTAAAATAAAATAAAATATTATAAAAACAAAAAACAAGCTTTAGATTTTTGATGTTGATATATAAGATGCAGTGGCAGGCATCAGCATTTCATTTCTCTTTTGACGGGATCAGTTAGAACGCGAGTTATTTTATATAATTTTTAATCGACTTCTAAAAGGAGGAGGTTTTCAAGTCTGCTATATGTTTTTTTATGTTTATTACCTCATATCTCTAAACCATCTGAACCGTTTTTATTTTTTTTATAATTAGTTTTATTCCTATATATATATATATTAATTCAAAATTGTTTCAGTAATTTTTAAAAAGGATTTGCATAATTTCTGAATAGAATTGAATAATTTTTGTTAAATTTAAAAGGGTAGAATTTAATTGTATTCTTATCAAAAATGGTTTAGTTTTTACCCGACTGAGGAAGTTTATGTGTTTGGGATGTATGTATGCTTGTTTATCCACCAGTTGTACTTTACTTATAAGATTGTTCCAATTTGATGTATAATATTTGGTAAACTGGTGTACAATAAAGTATTATCCATCTATCTATTTATGTTTGTTTGTACATTTCTTAGGCGCATCCTACAGCCTAAACGGCGTGATGTGAGGTACAGTACCCGGCGATATATAATGCACATCGGTCTTAGGAAAGAGACTCGGCAAATTTCGGCTTCGTAGAGCGTTGTCACACCCTACGTGTGTGACGTTTGTAAGTTTTTTTTGTCAGTAGTTATACAGGCGCAATAGAGTACGGTACGAGTAATATATAATATAGAGTTGTTTAAACCCTTCAACATTAAATCTATTCATTTACAAAATACTATATACCTAATTGTTTTTTCATCCCATCTATTCGAAATACGCTTATTGGTTCCTCGAAAAGAGGAAGCATAGTAGGTCCTTCTGTTTAAGACTTTCAGAGAGAGCAGTAATGAGTTTTGAATTTGGAAAGTGAATTTTTGATGTTCGCGATCGATTGGTTCCACGACGCGAGCGCTCGTGGCTCGTCGGCTCTTTCCGCCTCAGCTCGGCCATATTCAAGTTATAAGCCATCACATATTTTTTTGTGTAAAATGTAAACACTCCAGGTTATGATTATGGAGCCGGAAGGTAGTCACAGAAACTCAACAATTAAGTGATGGAATCGCTTTGAGTTTGAGTTTATTTGTCTTGATGAGTTCTGTGGTCCTATGTGGTATCCAAGGACTGATGATGGAGTCGGAAGGTAGTCATAGGAATTCAACAATCAAGTGATGGAACCGATTCTAGTTTGAGCTCATTAGGTTTATCTTGATGAGTTCTCTGGTCCTATGTGGTATCCAATGACTGATGATGGAGCCGGAAGGTAGTCACAGGAACTCAACAATCAAGTGATGGAACTGATTCTAGTTTGGGCTCATTTGGTTTATCTTGATGAGTTCTCTGGTCCTATGTGGTATCCAAGGACTGATGATGGAAACGGAAGGTAGTCACAGGAACTCAACAATCAAGTGATGGAACCGATCTTAGGTTGGGCTCATTTGGTTTGTCTTGATGAGTTCTCTGGTCCTATGTGGTATCAAAGAATGATGATGGAGACGGAAGGTAGTCACAGGAACTAAACAATCAAGTAACGGAATCCCTTTGAATTTTGGCTTATTTGATTGGTATCGATGAGTGCTGGTCTTACTTGTAAAAGCTTGTTTTAAACAAGCACAAATTATAAATTAATATAAATCCCCCCTTAGCACTACACAACGATCCGTAGCTCGCTTTTTACATCCCGTGGCTCCCCACGGCACCCAGGCCATCGGTTTACTTCATGGGAGCCATCCTAAGCACTTTCTTCCGTTCCATGGTCACCATTCCAGAACCTTTCTTTCTTAACAGTTATCGGTTCTACTTGTTATGTAGCCTGCCTATTGCCACTTATGACGGAAACTTTAGTTGATGGAAATTTTGTACTAGAGTTTTATCATCTTTTCAATCTACTCGTACCTACTGAAGTTTTGATGGACACTTTGGACACATTAGTTTGGCTTCGCCAACTTTCTACGACAGAACAGTGTAATTCACCTAAAAGTAAACATTTTCTGCTTTCTAACTTCGCACCAATATTTAGTTTATGATTATTAAACCAATATGACACACAAATAAAATAAATAGATCTAACTCAAGGAAGTAAGGTTGAAAATTGACAGTTTTTAAAAACTAGGCAGTTAAACTTTATGGAATATGACAGCGCTATTATTTATAGATTTGTTAATAAATTTATGGTTGTCTCTATATGTTTTATTGAAGAGTGAATCCGAAGCGTGTTTTAGTGTTTTTAAAGTTATTGTGAGTTTGATTAGATAAGCGATGTGTGATATGGTATGAATGAAATTTATCGTAGAAAGTTGAACCTTACATTACATATGATAAAGGGTTTGTCACATAACCCATTGATGTAAGATAATGGTACAACAATGATAAATAACATACATATTTTTTGCCATTTTGACATGACACACTTATAGTCGATACTGATAGATTCAACGATGTAGTAAACCATTCTAAAGCTTTTTATTAACCGACATAGGAGACGGATCTTGATGTAAATGTTTTTTTATTGCATGTTACCGTAGCATGTTACCTTGATTTCTAGACTGATTTTGATGATTATTTTTTATTTGAAAGTAGATCTCCATATTAATTTCATGAAACTTGAAATACAATTTCAAAGCCAATCTTCTTTTATGTTTTGACTTGGTTAAAAAATAAACAATCAGTCAGATTTAAAACACGTAGACATACAATCATCGCCGACCTCATATTGCGGTCAAACATGACCCTAACAAAACGTTAAAATACGAATATCTTACGTTACAAGACAATAACGTCACCTTGTCTAACTAATAAAAAATAAATTATAATACTATACTGCGTACAACGTACGAAGTCATCTTATAAATACAATTTGCTACCTTGTCACTATAATTATTCCCAGAAATTTCTTCAAAACTCGGAAAGGTGACGATTATCAGTCTTATTACGATGAAGAGTTAAAGAGATTTAATATTACTGTAGTGGATCTTATGAAATTCTAAAGCATTTGTAACCATTCTACTTTCAAAGAAAACAAAGAAATTTTAGGACCACACAGACAAAACAGTGACCGTTCCGTCTCAACTTGGTCGTAAATAATTTTTATTAAATCGTGATGTTACCAGTTAAAACATCTTCACTACTGCCAATAAATACTCTATTATTTCAAGTCAAGTTCAGTTGTTTAATTACTAAAGAAACATGTCATTACATTATTAAAATAACTAAAATTAAATAAATACATAATAAATAACAAATGTAAACAAACGTAAACGCTTCACTAGCTCGCAGACACTTCTTCCTAAATGCGTTTTTTTTACCGACACTCCTCTAGTAAATTTGGTAGAGGGAAGATTTTTATGCTATCTTTTTCTCTTTTTGATAACCCTCGCATTGTTGGGCAAAGTTCTCCACACCCATATAAATAAGTATATTTAATTAAATCAGAATGCAAAAAAAAATACTACATTCTTCTAAAAACTTTTTATCTTCAAGTCTAACTCCGTCCTAGCAACACTGATGCGCACCACCTCACTATCTCACTGTCCGTATTAAAACTTGCTTATTATCATAGAATAAAACGGCTATCAAATTACGATGAGCGTCACAACAGTCACAATTTGTTTATGAAATATCGACGAAGAGAGAACATGAAAGAGGCTGGCTCGGGAATGAACATTCGATACCATGTTGAAGGAAGGAGCGATCTATTCTGGGTGATCTTAATAAAAATCGATAAACAAGTTGATTTTATTAGGACTATACTGTCGGCTTCTAATATGGATTGTAAATATTCATTAGATTGATATTTTATTTAGGCTTTAATTTTAAATGTTTTGATACATGTGTCTTTGATTTGAAACGCTTCTAATATTATAATTTTTTTAGAATTTAATTTATCTTCAATATGATCACTTGTAGTTCGAGAAAATCGAAGTCATAATATGGTATAAGAATGAACAATGTTTTGGTATTTTTATGACCGAAGTAGTTACCGAGTAAGCGATTGACAGTGCGCTTGGCGAAAGAACATTCATGCCTAGATAAAAGAGTATTTTGACTTACTTTCTTATTGATGTCTTCCTTCTTATAGTTTCAAACAAAAAAGTTACGCATTTCACAAAAACAAGGACGCTTGCAGGATATGCAATGCTGTAAATATTCGAAATTATGCTATTAACAAAGCTATGCGTCATCTCGCCAAATCAATCATTCAATATAATTGTCATTAAAAATGGGATATTTATCATGTATTATATACTCCATGTTTTTTATTTTATGTGTTTTGTGGTAGTTTTACCACCATAAAAATACATACATCTACTGTTTCTACTATGCTAGTGTCAACCGTAAAAAACGTGTAAAAAAAGGGATAGAACGATATGTCTGTCTTTGAAACTACCCGCTACAAAAACATCAGTTTGCACGTGATCATGTCTGATGGCTGAGTCAATATATCGAGAACTCAAAACAAATAAAATACATGCTAAATATCTCGTTTCTGAGGATAATATTAATATTAGTGTCCATGAAAGTTCAAATTCTTATATCCAGAATTCAATAATAAAACAGTAAGTCTATCCATTTTGTATCTATGATGCCACATACAGGCAAACAAGCAGGCAAATGCTTTGATCTTACAGCATACTGGTTTTTGCCCGGAGGGTATTGTGATTATCAGCCTATGTATGTAAGTCTGTTCCTTTGTGGCACTATATAGACCAAACGAGTGGACCGATTTTGATGATTCTTATGATAATCGATTTGTTTTAATCTTGCGAGTGTCAAAACATGACATTAATCTTAATTCAATATGAAGACAACCAGACGCCAAATCGTGAAAAATAAAAAATTAAGTCGACGTTAAGTGGGGTATCACTGAACAGGTATTTGAAAATCATCTTTAGGTTTCTTTTACTACTTTTCAATTTGAATGACCATTTAGGATCCATTTAAAGTTAGCAGTCGTGTTTTGTCTGAAAATCAAGTTTAACAATGAGTGTCACAAGGTCACTTTGCGGTCAGGTCAGGGGCTAAGAATGAAAAATATGAAGCCTACTTTACTTTAATATTGTTTTTTCGTATTTTTTCCATAATATACCAAAAACTAAATGTTAACAATCCTATCAAAATAAAATTACAATGTCATCTACTTAAAAAATTGTGTCACTATAACCCAAAGAACAAAACTTCGAAATCAAGAAGACACCAAGCTCATAAATTTAAGCCTTGATTATACAAACAAACAATAATTAGTGTGAAAAATTGGCCCAGCAGGGGGCACCACTATAAGCACCAGAGTGGTACCGTTGTGGCACCATCGGTACTAATGGAGCATCAGAGCTTTGGTCCATGTGGCACCAAAAGTTACCGGTATCGACACGGACCTAATTGAGCCAGTCAATTGGTTACATTAGGTGAAGGGTACGTTTCACGCGATGCTTGTTTTCGTTGTCTCACGACACGATATCAAGGTTTATGACAATAAGATATTTCATTTTTCTTTACTACTGGCGTTCTCATTGGACGAGATTTTCATTTTCAGCCTAGAACTAAACATGAAAGACCTCCTGCTGGTCTTTACTAAAGCGAAGAAAAAATTTAAGTTGCAGATGAATCAGGAACGGATCAGGGAAAATCACGCCTTCCTGATTGTGTTGATTCTACAAGAATGTAATACTTCTTTCTGGAACTAACAAACAAAGCTTGATAGATTACATTATTCATCATTCCCATTATCCATCCCATTATACATCATGTCGTCACGTTCAATACGACGTCAAAGACTAGACAATATTATTCAAATAGTATGTTGGAAACGCTCACGAACAATCACGCCTACGTGTAAGTTTTCATATTAATTTCGTATAATTGTAGCTTTGGTTTATGTTACAGCTTTCATTAATTGTACGGAAAGCAAATGTGGTTGATTCTAAACGCAGACGATTTATAACGATTCATTATTTGTTCAGTTTTAATGTTCAGTTTGTAAATTAAGGCGCGGAGATGATCATGTTGGAAATGTTTAACAAGGTGGAAATATGCAATTTGCATACCTGTTGCGTGGCCTTTTCTGTTATGTAGATGTGTAAAAACTATGTTAAGTTTAACATAATCTTAAGTTTAATCATAGATTTTTCGGATGAAGAGACATGAGTCGGCGAGAGTACCTTTCCCAACAGTAGCTAAATTTTGTAAAATAACTTGCAGTCCATTCTTCATAACTAACATTGTTTTTGGAATAAAAGCTATGAAGAATAGTTAAGCTGTGGGTGTGGATGATATAACAGTGGAACAAATCAAACATCTCCAGCCGTTAGCAGTGTCATGACTTTTGGCTCTTTTTAACACATGCCTCAAATACGCAAGAAATCCAAAGCTCTGGCGTAGAGCTAGAACAATTGCACTGCTAAAATCTGGTAAATACCCAGAGGACCCTAAAGCCTATTTCCCTGTTATGTCACACCTTCAAGTCGTTTGGAAGATTGCTTTTGAACCGACTTACTCCCGTGATAGATCCAAACTTAATTCCCGAACAGGCAGGTTTCAGACCCGGCAAGTCGTGCACCACCCAGACTTTTAAGCTCACCCAGTTCATTGAAAACGGTTTCAAAACCAAGAATATAACCGGTGCGGTTTTTGTAGACTTATCCGCTGCATATGACACCGTAAACATAAAAAGGCTACTCACAAAAGTCAATCAACTAACAAATGACAGTGGATTTGTTCAAATTTTATCTGGATTTTGAATAACCGCCGTTTTCAGTGGTATATATACGAGTATGTTCTGCCCTCAAATACTATAGGATCTTGGAGATTCTGCAAAAGCAAGGAAACCACGTCTTCCAGCTTGCATATTTATTGTCAGACAGAAGAAAAAACAAAAGTGTACGCATCTAGCAAAAATAATAACTACAAAAGAGGTTTCCATACATCACATTCAGGTGTATCTGCATGGTGATAAAAGTAGATGGCTCTGCCAGATAAACGGCCTTCCGCAAGAAAGTGTTAGCACACTTTCTTGCACCAGCTTTTTTCAACATATACACGAACGATCAGCCTTGCACAACAAATTCTGGGCTTTTCTTGTATGCAGATGACCTTGCTCTAACAATACAAGCACTTTGCTTTGTCGAGGTTGAACGAAAGCTCATGGTGGCCTTGGAAGCAATCGGAAAGTTCTATGACTACAACGCTCTTAGGCGAAATCCAACTAAAACCCAGTCATGCGCTTTCAACCTGCGCAACCATGAAGCAGATCGGCCTCTTAATATTTCATGGCTGGGTGTCCCCATAGCACACTGTCCCCATACACGCTGCTTAGGTGTTACCCTTGATAGGGCCCTCACATCTAAATACCAATACCATAACACAAATCAGAAAGTTGGCACAAGAAACAACCTCCTTCGACGTCTTGTATCATCGTCTTGGAGAGCATTACCAGACGTTCTTCACCTTAATGGCTTGTCACTGTGCTTTAGCGCGGGTGAATTTGCTTGCCCAGTGTGGCACACCCGCTCATACTAAAAAGTTGACATAGCCCTTAATAAGACATGTCGCACTATAACCGGGTGTATGAAACCTACCTCTCTAAAAATATTATACCCGCTGGCAGGTATAGCTCTGCCAGACGTGCGAAGAGAGGTAGCTAGTTCACTAGAAGAATTGAAGCAGGAAACAGACACCCGACATCTACTGTATGGCTACACCTTGCCACAAGCCCGCTTAAAGAGCCGTAAAAGCTTTTTAAGAAATTCAGTAACTTTGAATCTGATGCGAAGATGCGAACTATGGCAAGCACAACACGCGGTCCTACCTGATTTTATAACTCCAGCAGGCCACGTTCTACCATGGCATAATCTACAGTGGCCAATCTGAAATACTATAATCAGATTCGCGCCAGGGTTGGCCGCTGTCTAGTAAACTTGCGCCCATGGGGTATAGAAGATCGGGTGGCGTGCAATTGTAGTGCTGCCGACCAGTCAATGTCGCATCTTCTCTGTTGCCCCTTATGTCCCGCACATTGTTCTAAACAATGCACTCGGCCACTAATCAAGCGGTGGAGGTTGCCAAGTTTTGGTCTAAAACCATTTAGTTGCCCATTTTATTCAGCGCTTGATACGATGAAGAAGAAGAAGTAGCTAAATTAGGGGAACCTAATGTAAAATTTTAGGAATCCAATGTTCTGTAATTGGTTGAAATTTTAGTTAAGTTATCCAAAAACTCGTGCTAAGTCATGCCAGCAAATTTTGAATATAAGTAAGGCCAACGACGCCACGAGATTTTGCCCCTCCCTAGACACCCTCGTGACATTCTGAGCGATTTGGACGATGACATCACGGCCAAAGTACTGGTGGTGATGGCCTCGTCCAATCTTACCTTCTCTGACAACCCGTCACTAAATCTAGGCGACCGCCCAAGCCGAGGTTCGTAACTCCTGGGTGCCCTTGTATTGGTCGCCAAAGTTTGAACTTTGGCGTGCGCCTCCTGCGTCACGCGTTGCGGTGGGGCGCTCTAGCACCCGTCCTCCAGTCCGGTGAACCTGTAGAGATCGGTAGAGACCAACAGCACTAATCCTTCATTAAAAAACACGATGTTTTGTATCGAAATTGTCCATGTCTCCGACCCAGCTGGCAACCTGAAACCTGAAGAAAATGGAATACATACCACATTTTGAAGAAAGAACAATTAGTGTTTTTATTTACACCCGATAGGATACCCCACAATAGATTTTAAAAGTTGGTAGCCTAGCAGTATCCTACTGCGAGTTAGAATCAAACGGTACCGGGTTCTGTCCTAGGCTCCGCACCAATCACTTTTCTAAGTATGCGCGTGTGTGTGTGTGTGTGTGTGTGTGTGTGTGTCGTATGAGGTAGTGCTGGCCTCTGATGTCAAAGTTTATCAAGCCGCCCGAGGGCCTCTGACATGGCTTAACGACTGCTATTCATCAATAACAGCCGGGACCGACAGCTTAACGTGCCCTCCGAAGCACGGAGCGATGGAAAACCGCACATAACTTAGAAAAGTCATTGGTGCGGAGCCTAGGTTTTGAACTTGGTATCGTTGGATTCTAAATTGCACTATAATGGATTACCGATAGGTTATCACTACTAAAATTCAATATAATTTAAGCGGTTGTGATATCTTTAAGGCATTGAAAGTAATATTAAATTTAGAGAATTATAGGAAAACGAAGGAGTAATTTGGAGCAAAAAGTATTGGTTACTTTATGGCATAGATCTAGTGAAAGGGTTACACATAGAGACTACTATTTGCAAACAAACCCACAAACAAACTAACAACAAACAAACTACATACCATGGTCGTGCTTCATGTGCATTAACAACAAAGATAGAGAGCGACACGCAGGTTGTAGCGCGAATTAGAGTCATGCACTAACACGTGCTACACAAACGATTGTGACTAAGGCCAAAGAAGGACAAATGTGTTCGTTGCACGTAATTTATACGGTCAACTCCCGAGCAGTACCTAATCTTCCCATTTTTAAGATCATAAGATTCCTCGGTACACAGTCCGGCAGTACACAGTACTGTACCACAGACTGTACTGCAGCGCATGCTCCACGATGACTACGAGGTACGCAGTGCGTTTGCGCGATCCAAACAATCCGGGGCACGGGCGGATTATTTGTATGTACCAGAAATTGAACGATTTCACTGCTCGTAGAAAAATTGCTAATCCGTAATCATTGCGCTGGCAACGTGTTGTCATATTGGAAACTAAATATAAGATATACATGGTAAATAGGTATCCCGTTTCTAAGGTTGACTTTAGTGTTATTCTTGTGCCATTTTCGTAACTACTTTTCATAACGACCTACGACAAAGGTCGTTTTTCACAGTTTCATAACCGATTATCACATAGGAATTGATTCGCCGTTTTCGTAACCTTGAAAAGGTGACTAACTATATTAAGGAGGAATTTTATTTTCCTATTTCATTACTGGCTATCAAATGAGAAACAAATATATATTTTCATAACCATTTTCGTAACCGTAGTTTGATCTTTTTGTGTTACTGTCAATAAACTTCTGTGATTAAAAACTTCTAATACCGTTGCCGTTTGGTATTGCTCTGAATGTGTTTATCACATAAATAAGTAAATCATTGCCATTTGCAAAGAATTTTCTATATTTGTGTACATTTTGAGACCAAATTCTGGTGCGAAAGCTTTTGTAAACAAATGTCCACCTACAACATTTGACATTGACACATAACCTCCTGCTTCGCCTTGCACTAGTTTATAATACCTACCCAATTTTACCACCACTCGTTATGTCACTCACAAAGTCAACTATATATTCCCACGATTGTGCTTTGTCTGCAAGGCCTTGACGACTGTGGATTTACGAGTAAAGTATAAACAAGTACCTGTATTGCATTACTTTAATTCAATTTTTTATAATTAATCTTATAAGAGATTAGATACATTGCTTTCAGGGCCCCGATTCTGTAAGCTTATTGAACCGCGATAACGCAAGTCAATCGCTTGATTTTTTTTGAGAAATTTTCTTATTTACCACTTAAAAGTGCTAGAAGTATATTTTTTTGGAAATATTCAAAAAATTAAAAAATGGAATATAAAAAAACAAAAAAAAAAACAAAAAGCGAAAATTGTAGCAAAATTATTAAAGGGAGTTACTCAAGTATATTAATTAGTTGAATTATTCCAACTAGGCTAACGGAACACGTACGCTCTTTGAAGAATCTGGACTTAAATAGTTCCGCTATGGCGGAACATCATCTGTTTCTGATACACGGCATTATATCCGTTTTGATAAAACACTTGATTTGGCTGATCCGAGAGGTTATCGAAATTAGTAGGCGTCAAAACATTAACAGAGACGGCGTATGCCACCTGCTTGGAGATAATACAATATCATATGTCTTCATGGAGCATATGATATTCTAAAGGATGTGTCTGGTGGAGATGTAGTGAGTTCTGTGTGTGTGTGTTCCTCAAGATTACTCGAGCGATGAAGAAGATTTACTCCAGGACGCGCCGAAGCAGCAGACAACCCCTTGCCCCCCACACCAGTTGCTGTCATCGAGCGCGCTGCGGGCGGTGGCCCGCAGTGCGAGGCTGGATGCGTATGCGGGCGTTCCGCACTCACCTTGAGAAAGACCACCGGATGCGGTGGAAACTATAGTTGGAATAATTCTACTAATGTACGTGAGTAACTCCCGTTTTTGCCTTTTTAAAACACTAAATACATTGGAAGACGAGTACAGTGGGTAGTCTTACCGCTAAGAGCAATCCTTTTCCTGGCAACCTTTGGATGGACAGCATTAGTAGAACGATGAGTAGACGGTGGCGGGCGGTGACTAGCTCAAATTATGTCTCTATTGATACAATAAGAAATGGATAGACCAAACCCAATTAATATGAAATTTCGCATCGTGCAGAATTTTTCACACCACTATGTCTATATACGACACTTTCTCAAGTAACATAAGTTTAAAAACTAAACCCCTACCTCGGTCGAGTAAAAAATTGCCTATGATACTTTATAAAAAAAGACTTGATGCCTCGTTTGTCAAAATTGGACCAACAGGGGCGACGCTATTGAGGAATACATACATATTATATACCTAGACTGTTAAACTCATTACCCTTCCCTTGCTTTGCCGTAGTCGGGTAAAAAGAGATGTCCCTTGTTTGGTAAAAGGACCCTATATTTTTTTACAGGTTAAACCTATGTCATTCCAGGCATCCATAAAATTCGTTTAAGCTCTGAAGGACTATAAATGCAAAAGTCTGTATCCAAGTAGGTAAGTTTACACAGCCTCGTAACGGCTTAATAGATTTTGATGAAACTTTGTTCAAAGATACATTATAAAATACATATACATCGTGGAATACTCATTCGATAATTTTCTTTTCAGATAAAGTCCACGCGATCCTAGCCGCGGGGCACAGCTCGTAATATTATAAATATGTCATGTGAAATAGTGCTAAATGAGATAAAAATAATAACAATGGCAGATTGTCTAGACTAAGTAATTAAATAAATAAATCATGAGTGTTTATCAGTCAACTACAATTAAAGTTTCATTATTTAATTGGAAAATTAATTTGAGTACACAATAATAATCTATATTTATAAGTTATAAAATTAGCATACATTACGGGTGCTTCACAACGAAAATACAATGCAATATTACGTTACATTTTAATGATCTCTAGAATTCCTGGAGATCTCGAGGTCCAGTTTCACCATTTACTATTAAAACACGAAATTAATAATCTTTGGTCTGTTATTTTTTTAAACTTTTAATTTAATACTACGTGATATCATACAAGCACACAATATAGTCAAATAATAGATAGCTGTCTTCATCCAGGAAGTGTTAAGAAGGCAAAGACATTGTGTTTCTTTTATGACTGTCCTATGATTTATAGATTAAGCGGCTTTAGTTACTTTGAACTTGTCAAGTGAACTTTCATTTCGTTTTTAATATGTGTACATTTTTATATTTCCAGCTCATCTGGCATAGATCTGGCATTTTAATTACTAGAGGCAATTTTTTTCTCATGCAAAACATGATTAAACCTGTCTGTGATTACATATAAAATATATTGTAGTTTTTAGATCTTGTTTACTTACCCAAAAACTCATTATTGTAATTTAGACTTTTCAGCGTTCTCTCATCGATTTTCACAATGTACTGTTAGTTCACAGTTCTCGTATCTAGCTTTCTAACAGTTCTACGTCCAAGCTCACAGAACTCATAATGTGTCAGTTATATAATTTACTGTCCACGTTCTGCTTTACGCACCCTGCTCACACATTAAATGTAACGGATTGAGTGTACGACTTTAAAATCACAATTTCATTCCGAATACAAGATGTTAGTCTAGTTTAAAACTGCTATCCTGATTGGTGTTTGTAGTATATGCATTAATTTAGTATTAGATTGTGATAAACAAGTCTGGTCTGAACGAATAATATCTACGAGCAAGTCTCATTATTTTTTGTCTTGATGATAAATTCCCTGGTAACTAGAGCGACAATTAGTGCGAGAAAAAAGTTTTCATTAGTCCTAAATTAAAGAATAATTTGCAATAATAATAATATCATAACTTAGCTTTTCATAAATTTTAAGTTGTTAACATTGTAAACTGACCTGATTGATAATACCGAACATCTAAGTTACGTTTTTATCTACAAATAGTAAACAGTAATTAAAAATCTCGATAAGTCGCATATTTTGGCAGTGTTATCTCAACAAATTTAACTCAAGCCTTTGATAGCGCTGACCTTGCGGTGCCATAGTTCACACCGTCCCTTCACTGTGGAAATGTGGAAAAAACCTGACAATAGCGAGGCCCTCATGCATGGCTTCGGACAAGACAATCGATTACATGCGTTCGTATGCAGTTTATTGATTATTGTTGACGCTAGATGGAATTGGGAAAGGGGCGTGCCCCAAGGTACTATTCTAGGCTCATTGAGTTTATTCTTTGCGTCGGTGTATTGATATCTATTGATAAACTAACAATAAAAAATAAAAATAAAAAAGTGTTTTTGTTTGTTGATTGTGATGCAAATTTCTGTCATGATAAATTTTGCAGCAGTTGGTTGACACTATAAAAACAGTGTGCAAAGGTAACTATTACCGTTGTATGGTTAATGATTCAGCAAAATTCGACGAGCACAACCACCAAATACGAAAGAACTTTGACACCAATGCAAAAGAACTTTATTTTTATGTATATATTTTTATCCATCCATAGTTTGCTCCCTTTATTTGCTGATCGACTGTCTTACAGCTTTTATATCTCAAAGAAAAAATTATAACTTCAATTGTTACATACATAGATGATAAATCTAACTAGGATTACCTGGCATGTGTATAAGAAATCAGGAACTATGAGGTCAACGGTCCCCAGCACCCAGACACAATAAAAACACAAACATTGCCCATTCTAAACAAATCCCTCTTACATTTAATCTCAGCAAACGAAATGCTTATCCCAGACGAGGAAGCCCATAATTGGCGTTAAATCAAACATGGCTAAAATCCTGCGTGAATGGAATCTGCGGATCGGAGATGACCGCGGGTTCCGCCGGCGATGCTATCACAGAACACCTAGCGCTCGCGAGTGGGGAACTTAGAAGTGCAGAGGTGGTATATTCTCATACAAAATAAACATTACATCACTTTGAATACCTAAATGTTTCTTGTAATAGTTGTAAGCCAGCGTTGATCATCATCATCACTGAACGATGATGTCTAATGTTAATATTGATATTTGTGTTACGCTAAGCTAAGAATGCGTCGAGATTAATAGAATAACATATTAAGTTAAAAAAAAAAGTTAAGTTAGTTTAATTAATAATTAAGATTTTAATTTACCGGTATGTTTTGTCCCCTCTTTATTTATCGACTTTTCCTGCAAAAAACCTAGCGATACAGATTTTTATTTCATTATCTAAGAAATCAAAAATGAAGAAGTTGTCTGACTGATATATACCTAAGTGTATGTTAATTTGGGGATAGGTAATTAGTGTTCATATCCATTGTACTTCATATCCTGAATACGAGTATACTAGTTGGACTCAAAAGGTATCTAATGTGAAGGTTCTCCAATGCGTCGGTAAGAGTCGGAACCTACTTCAAACCATCAAGAAAAGAAAGATTGGGTATCTTGGACACATTTTAAGACATAAAGGATACCAACTTCTCCAACTCAACATGTTGGGTAAAGTAGATGGCAAGCGACGTGTCGTTTTTCGGTTGGCGCAGGACAGAAAGAAGTTCGCTGAGCTGACGGCCAACCTTCAGTAGTGGAGAGGAACTACAAGAAGAAAAAAAAGAATATACTATATTCATTTGCCTGTACTGTAGGTACATGCTATTTGTATAGTTTAACAGTGTGTATAAGAAAGTTTGTCATCAATCTTCAGAAGCAGATTAGATGTCCTCAAAATTATTCCTACCACACATTTCTACAGACGAGATCTAGGTAGTGGATTGCCAAGGACCCTACAGTACAAAATATTCCTGTTTCTTTATAATGATTTTTGCAGTTAACGCCTGCTTAACGTAAACATTTCATATGATAATTTGGAAAAATTTGGATCCCGGACAAGATTTGAACTCCCATACATCCTTGCCTCTGTGCGGCACATTCCTCTAACCGATTCGGCTACCGTGACCTATGCATCGTCACCCATATTTTTCCGCTTAGCTTTTGAACCCGTCTTATGGGGACGGTGATGCCATTTATTGGAAGATTATCATATACATTTCTGAAATATTGCTCATCTACGAATTTAGCAAATCCACGAGCGTGCTAGCGGAATTTCCCGCCAAATCGTATGGCGGGGTGGCGCGCGTAATTGCGGCTTATCGCGCATTGTTCCGCTAAGGAGCACAAGGCTGCGTGAGCGCCGGTTTTGTCCGTGCCATTTGTCAGATTTGAGAGTACGGACACACAATTGTGCTCGAAAAAAAATTGGTTTACAAACACCTGAATGAAGTGTCTCGATGACTTGATGTCATCTGAATTTATGCTCATTATATTATTACGTATTAGGTCTATTGGACTATTGCCACGTGGCAAATCATAGCACGTCTGCCTTTTTTGTATATTTGGCATAATAAATTATTTATTGTTATTGTTTTTTGTAATTTTAATTTCGATACGTCGATTGAGAAAAATACTTAAGTGCTATCAGATGCTTCACTTAATTTTGAATATATATAATTTGAAATGAAATAAGTTTGTTGAAACAATTATTTTAACTGTCCATAAAAAATAAGTTAGATAACATTAGGTATTGCAATATGAACGAGCAGTTTGAAAAACGTCAATATAAAATTATCAAGATGCAAAAACGCAAAAACTATCGCAAAAACGTTGACCATTTGAGTCAGTAAAATTAAACTATTTTATTCACATTTATTCATACTGTTAACTAGCGACCTCTCCTGTCTTCACATGTGTTATCAAAGGTCAGTAAAAATATTTGATTGGAAAACCATCCTCAGATATCAAAGTGCGTTTGTGAAAACCAAAACATACCGTGTTGATGGCATATCATGTTACCCGTACCCCGTAGGCACATTAGTCATCTATTATACCTATAAAAAAATACCGTGATATACAGACTGACAGGCAAAGTACAGCCTAAACTGGAAAATCTAGAGATTTAATTAGAAGTGTTTTTTTTTAATTCTATCTTTAGTGAGGTGAACGTATGTAGTAACACAAAAAGTTGTTATTATTCTGGTACTTCCAAAAACGAACAAAGTAATACAAATGTTTGCAATGCAAAAAAGTCATAATTGAAGCGCAGCGTGCATTCCTATTCAAAGATACTTTGCTGTTTTGCACCACATAAAAACAACACCTTAAAAATAGCTTGTGCAGTTGCAGAAAAATATAACCAGCGTCTGAAAACACTTTTTTGCGCTGATATTGTATTGCAGATTAAATGACCTATTTTATTAAAACATCTACAACAATGTATTTTATTTCCTCTCATAGAGCGATGGTAGCCTAACGGTTTAATAGTACAACTTAGAATCCAACGATACCGGTTTGACTTTTCAAAGTTATTTGAAGTTTTCCATCGCTCCGTGCTTCGGAGAATATATCGAATTTTATCGGCTTTCCAAAGTTACACGACAAACATAAAATATATTTTTGTAAAATGGATTTCGGCAATATACATTGAAAGGAGGAGGCGTCAGAACATCACGGTCGTGAGGATTAATAGGCAACGTTTTAGGGATCCTTAAAAATAATAATTTAAAATGCTGTTCTTCCAGATCCCTTCGATCTGGAAGAACAGCATTAATACAGTTAATAAGGAAATTGCCCTCGCCCTCATTCAAGGTGTTTAGGGCGATTTGACAAGGATTCGATCTAATGTACTTCCTGTGCATGTTGTAGTAAGCATATAGTAACATATTCATCAATGTTAGTAGGTATCTACTTTACATAATAATATCAAAACACTTAGATAGGTTTTACCTACTTCCAGAAATTATCTTTTCTAGTAATTGAGCCTAATGTTCTAATTAATGTTCTACTCAGTCTAAACACCTACCTGGAAAATCATTGTTGTAGGTCCTAACTAACACCTGTATGTATTTTCGCCGTGGGCAGTTAGTTACCAACTATGCATCGGCCAGGAATACAATATCGTACTAGGATAGCGGACTGTCAGCAAGCTTGTCAGGGATATGTCTCAAGCAATTGTGCAAGGAAGTCATATTTGTATTATTTTACTAATAGATCATCGGGTGGCGATATATCTAACATTGCGCATTGCAGCGCGCATACTGCACGTGCGCGTCGTGGTAAGCGACTGGCTAAGGTACTTATTACTTTAGGTTAGGTTCAAGGAACAAACTATCTACGCCAGTAAGCGTAATGGCTCGTTCGTTAGAATCGGTATATGTACATTTGTACTTAGGGGAGCAGAGGGGGTGAGAGAGGGATGGGGGGAATTTTAAAGTTTTTGAGAAAAAGCAAAAATAAATGAGGTTTAGTATGAAAAAAGAACGAAATGATGATAGGAATGTAGGGATAATTTGCTCTTCGCTACATGTTTTGACAGCTGTGGGCAGCTGTTTGTAGCGGCGTTTCCTTATTACAAGTATATTTAGCAAAACATTCATAGTGCATTTTTTCTTTGTATATTTTCAGTTCGTGTAATATACACTGCTGGAGGCACTAGGCGAAAGCCCGACTTGGCCATGATAGGTTAGAAGACGAAGGCGGGAGTGAAGCGTAGCGTAGCTTTTGTCCTCGTGTTTTTATTAAGCATTGAAAACCTTACGTTTTTTCATACATAACCTCTTTTTTTTTTGCTTTTTCTCACAAATTATGGGTTTCCGCCACCACCCCTTGCAGGGGGAGGGTTATTCCCCCTCCCTCTGCCACTTCGCACTCTACTTAGTACTTATAGACATATACTGATTCTAAAGTCCTTCCAACGTAATTCAAAGTCTTTGGTAGAATTCCAAAAGTTTCTCCGTATTATGTCAAAAAAATAAGAATCTCCAATATGATGTCAAAAAATAAGTGTTTAGTCGATTAGTCGTCTACCTGATCTGTGGTACAGTCAGAGTTGCCATTTTTAAAATTGATAAACTCACGAATGTTACCGAATCGATAAAATTTTACCGAGGCTAGAAGGTCCATGCTACCGAATTTCGATAAAATCGATAAATTTATCGATCTTTACCGATCGATAAGATCCATGCTCGCAGGCAGGTTCTCATTTTTTTTTTAAAACTACACGTGCCTAAAGTTAACATTCCTTGTTCATAGTTTGGGTTTATCTACCCAAAACTACCCAAAACTATGAACAAGGGTAGATACGAACTTTCCCAAGTTTACAAATAATTACATAGGCCCCGAACATATTTTTATCTGTTCTGCTTTGAACAGAAAAAAAAGAGATATAGAGGAGGGCTATAAGTACCTGCAGGATTATCGGGATTATTACGGGACAGCCTTGATATATACATAGATAGATAATGAAAGTGTAATATTATTACCGCTTTCTGTCTATTTATACTTTTATTTATTCTGTGGTATAAGTCTAATACAAAAATATCAGAGATCTTAAAATTCTATGCAGGGTCTTTATTTTATATTATATATTTTGTACAATGAAAGATTTACTTTTAAGTGATATGCAGTAAAGAGTTATCTATCTATCTAAACTATTTATTATTCTTTGCAATAGACCAGTCTTAACCACCATCATGTTCATATTATTTAATTTTCTATAATTCTTCTATAATTTTATTTGGGGGCCAGCAATGAACCATTTAAATGCTCAATACAAAAAGTTTTGACCTTGTTACATTTATGCATTACTAGCTGCGCCCCGTGGATTCACCCGCGTCCCTCAGAACCCGTGCATTTTTCCGGGGTAAAAAGTAGCCTATGTGTTAATCCAGGGTATAAGCTACCTGTATACCAAATTTCATCCAAATCCGTTCAGTAGTTTTTGCGTGAAAGAGTAACAAACATCCATCCATCCATCCATACATCCATCCTCACAAACTTTCGCATTTATAATATTAGTATGATATCAACAAGTGAACCCATTTGCATCAATTAACCGAAGTTATAATTTTTTGTAGACACAAGTCGGTAAACCAGAACGCATTGTTTCCAACACTGCCATTGTTTGCAAACATATAAAGCTAAATATGAGTGAATAGACGTGTTCAATTGTATGGTAAGCTTAACCAAGCAAGTACAATAAAATTAAATCATGGCATTGTTATCTAGATTAGAAAATATATTTTTATTTATAATTTAAAAAAAATACAAAATTGCGTAGTATTTTTTGAATTTCTTATCTCTTTAAGTATACCTTATAGGCCATATTCCTTGTGGAGAAAATATAACGCGTATTACTCATCTAAAAAAGTTAAATCCTATTTTGATGAGACCTATCTATGTATTTACATTTTTCCGCAGTATAAAAATAATAATTGGGTATTGATATAATGAAGGATGCGGAGCATAGCATCAAGGGAACCTTGAACTTGCGGTCTTGGTATTTACTCATTGTTGGTTTAGTTATTTTGATTGTTGGATTAAGGTCAAGAGCGCTGTGACTATTGTTACGTTCTCGGTTGCTGTTTTGGTTAAATTACATGTTATATTGTTCACATCCGGTAATCACAGTTTTTGATACGTTCAAGATCACGAGGAACAATTGGTGTGTATCTTTGGATTTAGTTCTAAGTTTACTTCAATTGAAAGGTATTCTTAACTTTTAGTCACTTTTGTAGCACTTTTGTATGTACTGCAACTTTAGCTCGACGTATTGTAGGTGTTATTTTGTTTTAGCTGTTAGTTTACTACAGCTTTAAGTTTACTGTAGCTGTTAGTTTACTGTACCTTTAGTTTACTATAGCTGTTAGTGTACTATAGCTGTATTGTACACTATAGCTGCTAGTTTACTGTACCTTTAGTTTACTATAGCTGTTAGTGTACTATAGCTGTTCTGTACACTGCAGCTGCTAGTTTACTGTACCTTTAGTTTACTATAGCTGTTAGTGTACTATAGCTGTTCTGTACACTGTAGCTGCTAGTTTACTGTACCTTTAGTTTACTATAGCTGTTAGTGTACTATAGCTGTATTGTACACTGCAGCTGCTAGTTTACTGTACCTTTAGTTTACTATAGCTGTTAGTGTACTATAGCTGTATTGTACACTGCAGCTGCTAGTTTACTGTACCTTTAGTTTACTATAGCTGTTAGTGTACTATAGCTGTATTGTACACTGCAGCTGCTAGTTTACTGTACCTTTAGTTTACTATAGCTGTTAGTGTACTATAGCTGTTCTGTACACTGTAGCTGCTAGTTTACTGTACCTTTAGTTTACTATAGCTGTTAGTGTACTATAGCTGTATTGTACACTGCAGCTGCTAGTTAACTGTACCTTTAGTTTACTATAGCTGTTAGTGTACAGATCTGTACACTGCAGCTGCTAGTTTACTGTACCTTTAGTTTACTATAGCTGTTAGTGTACTATAGCTGTTCTGTACACTGTAGCTGCTAGTTTACTGTACCTTTAGTTTACTATAGCTGTTAGTGTACTATAGCTGTATTGTACACTGCAGCTGCTAGTTTACTGTACCTTTAGTTTACTATAGCTGTTAGTGTACAGATCTGTACACTGCAGCTGCTAGTTTACTGTACCTTTAGTTTACTATAGCTGTTAGTGTACTATTGCTGTTCTGTACACTGTAGCTGCTAGTTTACTGTACCTTTAGTTTACTATAGCTGTTAGTGTACTATAGCTGTTCTGTACACTGTAGCTGCTAGTTTACTGTACCTTTAGTTTACTATAGCTGTTAGTGTACTATAGCTGTATTGTACACTGCAGCTGCTAGTTAACTGTACCTTTAGTTTACTATAGCTGTTAGTGTACTATAGCTGTTCTGTACACTGTAGCTGCTAGTTTACTGTACCTTTAGTTTACTATAGCTGTTAGTGTACTATAGCTGTATTGTACACTGTAGCTGCTAGTTTACTGTACCTTTAGTTTACTATAGCTGTTAGTGTACTATAGCTGTATTGTACACTGTAGCTGCTAGTTTACTGTACCTTTAGTTTACTATAGCTGTTAGTGTACTATAGCTGTTCTGTACACTGTAGCTGCTAGTTTACTGTACCTTTAGTTTACTATAGCTGTTAGTGTACTATAGCTGTTCTGTACACTGTAGCTGCTAGTTTACTGTACCTTTAGTTTACTATAGCTGTTAGTGTACTATAGATGTTCGGTACACTGTAGCTGCTAGTTAACTGTACCTTTAGTTTACTATAGCTGTTAGTGTACTATAGCTGTTCTGTACACTGTAGCTGCTAGTTTACTGTACCTTTAGTTTACTATAGCTGTTAGTGTACTATAGCTGTTCTGTACACTGTAGCTGTAAATTTACTGTAGCTGCTAGTTTACTTCAGCTTTTAGTTTACTGTAGATGTTCGCGCTACTTAATGGCCCAACCCTAAATATCCTCCCCATCCCTATGTCGACGACTATCTCTGTCACCCCCTCTATGGCACTGAAGGAGTAACCCCAACAACAAATGTCTGCACCAGCGCGACTCGTCGAAGAAGCTTCTAGAACACTTGAAGACGCCGTGGAGGAACGTCGTAGATAGCTTCGCCGCTTGGACGTGTTTACGATACGGCTCTCACCCTCTTTTCAAAATATACTGCTATTACCTCCTGGAACACCGCCGCGCTTGTACTGACCTAGGTCCTCGCCTCTGCTCTCCACGACAGGCTGTTCCCCTTTGACGCCTTCATCGTGGTAAACCTACAAAACCATTAAAACCACTTGTCGTCAGGACAATCAAATTAAACAAACCGCTCTTCAACATACAGTCCACTATCAAGGAAGCATTGGAAGAAGAGATGCTGCTGACTAAGACCAGGATCACAGTGCCCAGACCTGTTTAGTCATTTTGTCGTTCTTCCAACCTTATCCACCCACCAGCTATGTTTCCACCGCTAAAGAAAGCACATTCAAATATAGGTATTACTATAATTGATAGATTCAGGCGTTACTTTGCGGAAATCCATATTTGAAATGAACAAAATAAAAATATGTAGCTTACTTCCGCCAAAACTGTAAGTCAGACAAATGATAAATGGTAAAATTAACACAAGTAAAACCCCACGCTAAACAAAACCCTACCCCAGATTGAACTAATGAAAAATATTAATGAAAGAAAAGCTAAGGCCTGGAGGCAAAAAAAGAAAAAAAAAAAACACTTATATACAAATAATATATATAAATATATATACACAATAAAAAACCCCCAAGCTTAACAAACCCTACCCAAATACAAGTATCGAAAAAGCTGAGTCCAGCATTGGACTGAGTCCAGCATTCGACGAGTCAACATCACCCGAAGATGCCTCGTGCAGAGGCGAAACACGTGTCGTATTGATGTCAGACGTTTGGTATTTGGATCGAAGTATATGTTTTTTATTGTGTTTTTTTATATTATATGTATATGACTATATAAGTGTTTCGATACTTGTATTTGGGTAGGGTTTGTTAAGCTTGGGGGTTTTTTATTGTGTATATATATTTATATATATTATTTGTATATAAGTGTTTTTTTTTTTTTTTCTTTTTTTGCCTCCAGGCCTTAGCTTTTCTTTCATTAATATTTTTCATTATTTCAATCTGGGGTAGGGTTTTGTTTAGCGTGGGGTTTTACTTGTGTTAATTTTACCATTTATCATTTGTCTGACTTACAGTTTTGGCGGAAGTAAGCTACATATTTTTATTTTGTTCATTTTAAATAGGTATTACTTATTTGCGGCGCCTACTGTAGCTGTTAGTTGACTGTACGTTTAGTTTACTGCACCTGTTATTTTACTATAGCTGTGTGGCTGGAGCCCCCCCCCACCCCCCCCTGAGAGTGTCTACCAGCTCAAAGGGACTCCTTGCTCTCAATAATTTAATTGTACTTAGTAGTGCGCGCCTTCATTTTTCAACGGGCAGCGGAGGCTTCGTAGCTGCTAGTCTTCATACGTACAAGTTTCCTTCAGCTATATTCAGCAAACTTAGGTTTTGAAATGAAATATATTTAGGTAGGTATATATTACGTGTGTATTCTGTCTTTTTAAAAGTTAGGTCAAAAACACAGACTTGAGCGAACAATGACAGGTTATTTGTATCTAGAATGAATAATGACCAACTATCAAAATGAAAACAAATGGATTATGAAAGAATTAAGAGATCAAAAGAGTATTTTTATGAAAGAGGTTTTGACCTCGTCACAATACACCACCTCCCCGGAGAAAAAAAAATTTTTTTTTAGACAGTAAACAAAAAATTTTTTTTTTTGTAGTAAGGTATGTAAAAATTGTGTTGTTATTGGTATCCCAAATCATAACTTTTATTTTAAAAAAAACAGGAGAAAAAGAAAAAAAAATATAAAAGAAAAATGAAAAAAAAAATAGTAGAAGTAAATAATAAAAATATATATAAGAAGGGTAATAAAGTTCAAATAGTAAAATAATTAATTAAAATAATGGAAATGCTGAGAAGTCTTTTTAATATTTAGGTGAACATGTTTATTAACAATGTCAATATACAATTGATTGGATTCCTACATGCATTCAAATTCATAAATCACACATTCATTCATCATCATTCATAGTCTTATTCCCATTCCTTGGAAATAAAACTCATAAGAAAGAGGAACCTTATATATCAATAAGGTTACTCGTGGAACCAATACAGTGTAGTGTAGGCCTATTTATACAGTCACTATCCGCTGATCAGGGTGATTATGTGAGTGTATGTGTATATGTGTATGTGTGGTGAATGTGTGGTGTGTGATGTGTAAATGTATGTATGTGTATATTTATATACAATTAGTTTGCCAAAATGGCTAAACGTACCTTAGGGTACGACGTGCCTGTAGCACGTGTATGTACATAATAAACGTTGTGTTAGAACGTTAAAATAATATGAGTAAGGTAGGTAGGTAATAGTATATTAACTATAAGATAATACTGGTTTTGTGACCTAGGCTTGGTTTATAGAGTAATCACATTTGCCGCTCTTTTCAGTGTTGGAAGTTTTGTGTGTAGGTGTAGTAAGTAATAATATATGTTACTGGTTTCACTTTATACTGAACATTATGATTGTAAATAAAAAAATACATAGCTAACAAGTAGGGTATTAGCTACTGTTAGTACCAAAGAATTAAAGTATGCAGTAAGTCCAATATCACTGAATAGCAATACGTAGGGACTTGAAGTCAATATTCATAATGAATCCGAAAAGTTAATGAAATGAATAAAAGAAAAATAAGCAAAAAATGTGGAAATTACTCCGTAAAGGGAAATTATATTAAAATTCCATTATTTACAACTTAAATACAAGGTTATTTGTAAGAAGGGAACCTACAATGGTAATAAGTAGGTATTTAAATGTATGGTAAGGTACGGAAATATGAAAGCAATGTAACTTTCATAGTACATAATGTATGTATGTATCCTGTTCAAATGTATACGGGGTTTGAAAATCCTGAGTATTCGAGCTATCAAGTAAGGTCGATAACCTTGAACGTAAATTTTCTGCAGTATCTGTTGTATAGACCTCAGCATTTTGACATTTTAATTCATAGATCAATTCTGGTTTATTTAGATGCGCAGGTTGCATTTTTATTAATATGAGACCAGCGAATAAAATTATGTATTAACTCTGTAAAGGTTACGTTAAGTGCGATAGCAACGCTTAAAAATATATTAAAAAAATAGCGTTAATGCAACTACGCGTTAATGCGTCACGCGTAATAACGCGCCAAAGTGTAGAGTAATTCGGAACTAGGTAGGCCGATAGTGAAATTCGGAACAAAGCACGTATTAATGAAAATGTCTTACATGAATGACTGGGATGCAAATATAAAATACACTTTAGTATAAAAAAACTGTTCTGGGTTTGCCAAATATTTCCAAAATTGAATCAAGATGGCCTAGTGCCTTTTAGAATTTTGTGGGAGTCACTGCTAAAAAATTGCACACAGATAAAGAAATTAATTTCACACATTAAAAAAAATGGAACTCGAAGGTAGGTAGAGCTGGGCAGGGTAAGGGGACGTTGAGGGCGCCAATTGTGGCCGAAGCCCCCCCCCCCCTCCCCCCCCCCCCCCTCCCCCCCCCCCCCCCCCCATCTTGGGTCTTGGTCTCCAATGTGAGAAAGCGTCATTAGTCTCGAACCTGTTTTCCGTTTTGCCAATGGTTAGCTCCTAAATTAAAGGTTCAAAATAATCTGAAAACATCCTACCTAAGTAACTGTCCTTTCCGTAAATTATCTTGATCTATACCAACTCTATGGCAGGAGTTGATCAACATTTAAACCTTCGTTAAACTACAGTTAATTTGAAATTGTCATACATTTCCCATAATAACTGTGGTTTAACTATAGTTCAAGTGAGTAAACGTTACAATATGAAAAAGCTTATGCGCCAGTAGCGAAGTCTGAGATACAATCCAGTTTAAAGACCCTTTGTTTTGAACGAACAATTATTATGAGAACAATTAACGCGCTAGGTTAATTATTATTTATAAGTCTTAGTTAGTGCACTGACTGTTTGGACTTTCTGATTATTAAGTTGGTAACCTTTTAGTACTTTACCATCGTAAACTAACTCAAATGGCTCGTTGACCCAAAGTGATCATAACGGTTTCCTATTTCACTGTCATCAGATATTTAGTTTGTACTTCAGTATAATAAGTAGATAGGTAATAGTGGTGATAAGAGATTAGATAGCACTTTTACAAGTCAATAAAAAGTGGCTTAAATGTTTACATTAACAAAGAGAAAAAATAAAATCTTTAAAAAAATATTAATTGACCAAATCAATACATTAGGTAAGAAATTATTCAGAAATCCGCCAGAGACTAGAGAAGACTTCACCATGAAACTACGCAATGTGCTAAGAGCTATCTTGAAACTTCAAACATAGCTCAGAACAGGACGACAATGAAAAAGAAAACTAAAAAAACTTATTGGTTTTATAAAAGTGTTTTTTTTTAATATTGTATAATTTGTGAAAATTTTAAACGTTTTGAAAAACTTAATTTAACGTAGAAACAAAGTACCTTGATACTATTTAGATGAGTATAGCGAATATTTAGGATTGTTTAAGTTCACACAAACGGTAGACAATCACACGCGCCTGAACGTTTCCCTTCGCAAAATGTACACTATTGTTCTTGACGTGAATAAAATCCTTTATAAATGTCTTAAATAGTTAACACTGACTTTTAAATCCTTTTAATATTCCGCCACACAATTTTAATCTTTAATAACATATTTAAAAGGTATAATTTTGATTGTAGTTTGATAAATTTTTACATCTATATTTCCTAAAAGTGACAATCCAATGCTACGGGTGCTAATTCTAAAGTCATGAATGATGGGATTAAACGCAATTTGAAAAGGTAGCTTTTTGTGACAGATAATATCTTAATATGTTTATAATAAAAAGGGGTAGTAATCTGTAACTGTCTGTGTGTTGCCGTTTTGACAGTTTTTAGGTGGTCTTTTACACCTTGTGAGGGCCTATTCTGGTGCGTTTTATTTTCGGGAAGCGTATACTTTTTATGCACTAATAATTATTGGCATAGTCTTATAGGTCTTATTGTAAGGCTTACAGTGTAACTGACCTGAGGAATTATAGGAGTAGAAGACTTGGGTCAGATATTTTTGTGAGTGCGTTTTGCATCGAGATCGATACCCTTAAAAATTTGTAACAGCCTTATAGACAGAGTTGCGGCATTGTTGCGAACACGATGTATTTCAACCCGATGATGTAAAGGGGACCAGAGAATTAAGATAGGTACTTAAACTGTTGCGACTTGCAATGATTCGCGCGGACTAACCGTGTTTTAAAGGTTAAGCTTGCCGTAATGGAAAAGAACTTCCTTTTTATGTTGTTTTGTATTGAGTAGGTAATTAGGTTATTTTTTTTCCCAAATCTCAAGATATATATGTTACGGTATATGAGCATTATAATTCTGCATTAATAATGCATACCTGTAATTAAAAGTGCATTAATTTTTTTACTGGCATGATTAAGTTTCTGTGGTTTTGGTACGACAGTGGAATGGATACATATTAACGATGTTAATTGCCATTTTTGAGGGCATTTAGATCATTATCTTCCTGTGTAATAGTTTGCTCTGTTTTCCTTATAAGTTTACTGTGTTGAGTAACTGAAAAATACAAAGAAATTACTGTTTTTTAAACTTAATACTGACTGATTAGGTTAAAATAAAGTTAAATATCAGGTAAATAAAACATAACAATTAAAAAGTTAGGCTACCAAAGTTAAAAACTTCCTGTAAGTAAGCACTACTACAGAGAGCTTAGTTTAGTACTTGAACTTAGATTATAAAATGTTTTTGTTCGTAATTAAGCTTACTGTATCTTCTAAAAGAGCCCATGATACATTATTTACTTTTAATAATGAAAAATGTATAGATTGGTTCGTATCGTAAAATTACATTCGAGTCACTATCGTGTGATTCCAGAATACGTGTCCCGTGACTCGATTTTACATCATTTCAGATATTAATGCGCGAACACGAGCTAAACGGTTGTAGAGTTGTAGATAGAGATCGAATGCGGGTTCGATTCCGTTCGTTACGTCGGGATGTCACGGGGCTGATGGTGATAGGACGACAGGATGACGATTTAACGGTCTTGGTCTTTTGTTTCGAGAGATCGTTCGATATGGTACGGTTTGGAGACATCTGGTACATCTGGTGGTGAGGCAACATTTCTCATGTATCAGTTTTTTATATATAATAGGCTTCGTTTGACCACTATGTCTCCTGATGTAAAGTAATAAAACGGTCAATGATAGAGCATGTTGCAAAAATATATCTAATAAAAATAAAAATATGTAGCTTACTTCCGTCAAAACTGTAAGTCAGACAAATGATAAATGGTAAAATTAAATTATAACAAAAGTAAAACTTCACGCTATACAAACCCTACCCAAATTCAATTATCGTAAAATATAAATGAAATGAAAGACAAGGCCCGGAGGTCAGAAAAAAACACATGTATTTATATACATATTATATATATATATATATATATATATATATATATATATATATATATACACAATAAAAAACATATACCTCGATCCAAATACCAAACGTCTGACATCAATACGACACGTGTTTCGCCTTTGCACGAGGCATCTTTGGGTGATGTTGACTCGTCGAGTGCTGGACTGTGTTTTCAGCTGGATTGTGTATATATATATTATATATATATATAAATATATAAGTTTTTTCTGGCCTCCAGGCCTTGTCTTTCATTTCACTCATATATTACGATAGTTGAATTTGGGTAGGGTTTGTTTAGCGTGTTTTTTTTTTATTGTGTGTATATATTTATATATATTATATGTATATATTTAAATACATATAATGTATATAAATGTTTATCATGTAATAATGTGTTGTGCTTTTTCTGGCCTCCAGGCTTTATCTTTCATTTCATTTATATTTTACAATAGTTCAATTTGGGTAGGGTTTGTTTAGAGTGGGGTTTTAATTTTGTTATAATTTAATTTTACCATTTACTATTTGTCTGACTTACAGTTTTGGCGGAAGTAACCTACATATTTTTATTTTGTTAATTTTAAATATGGATTTCCGCAAATTAACACCTGAATCTATCAACTAGAGCATATTGCCTTGAGAGAAGTAACCTACTCACTCGTAACTTGAAGACTAGGTTTATACCTAATTAACTTAATTGTGTAATTCACCGAAATGCATCCGACAAAACACCCATCAGGTTGCAGCTCTGAACGTATGTTCATAGCTCTGAAGCCTTTCCTTTGGACAATGTATCGTTATTATTTCGCAATCTCTCAATTTTCTCCAGTGTTTCAAGCTCGTAAACGAAAACCAACCTTGAGTAATGTCAGAAGATAAAAAAAAATATGGATAAAAATCGATACACATACAAATCACCTCTTAGGAGACTTAAAAATATAGTCAACTTTTGGGGTAAGCGAGTTCTGGAGTGGAGATCGCGTTAAGGTAACCGTAGAGTAGGGCGCCCGAAATGGAGTGACGACTTGCGAAAGGTGGCTGGTAGCGACTGATTGAGGAGAGCCGAATATCAGGCTCAGTGACGTTCACAAGGACTACGTCCAGCAGTGATAAAATACGGGCTGAGGATGATGACGAAGTTTTATTTACGCGTTACATTTTGATAAGTTGTTATTTTTAGAAATTGATACTAACAAAGCACCTGATTTTAAAAGATCCCACTATAGGTCAAACGGCTGCTACCGTACCTACTTAACAGACTCTTTGTAGAGTCATAGAGGTTGTATAGAGTCTTCTAATTAATACAGTCATCGCCGAGAGCGAAGTAGTCGGCTTGAGCTCGCTACTGTATTGAGCTGCGCGTACACATTTCGATTACCTTTTTATAATCAATAAATTAATAACTTTTTATACGGTTTATAAAAAAGCTAATTTAAATTGGATGAAACGTGTTAATTTAAAATGAACAGGTATCAAGATAGAGAATTATTATAATTGCAGCTAGCCCGAGTATTGATATGCAATATTTTTGATAAATATTGTATTTATATGAGCACAAAACATTACTAGGTACAGGACCTACGAGTACTATAAACGCTGCTTTTATGTTTTATCATCACATCAAGATCTTTTAACATTATAGAGTAAATAAAATAGTCAAAATAAACAAATCATTTTGGTAAGGCTAATTAGAGCAATGATAGCCTAACGGTTCTATAGAGAAACTTAGAATCCAACGATATCGGGTTCAATCCTAGAATCCGCACCAATAACCTTTCTAAGTTATGTGCGGTTTTACATCGCTCCGTACTTCGAAGGTCACGTTAAGCTATCGGTCCCGGCCGTTATTGATTAATAGCAGTAGTTAAGCCCAGTCAGAGGCCCTCGGGCGACTTGACACCAGAGGCCAGCACTACCTCATCCAAACAAACAAAAAGCTAATTAAAAAAAATATTGAAAAATCGGCCACATGCGCACACGCACCGAACTATAACGAACGAGATTATAAGCTTCCAACGCACCGCCAGAAGCCAAAATTCAAAGCTTGTTTATTTTTGGCCTTTTCGCCGCTCAATACTTCTCTATGACGTTTCAATTTTGACGGAACCCGACCGACAATCGCGCAATCGGATTAAAAAATCATTTGTGTAACGATCTCTCTGTCCAGGCTAACTTGAGCCCTAAAACATTAACCACAACTCCCAAGCACGTACCAAGTTACACTAGTCCATGAGAGATTAAAAATGCACAAACAATCTATGGAGCAATTTTTGTTTGATCCTTCAATGGTAGGGATGTTTTAGTGAGTAGGAGTCAGGTTGTGCTGGCTGTGTTATGATGTATGTGATAATTCATATTTGATTTGAACCAATTAGTGATGCTTACGGACGCCTTTCGGTTATATTGAGTTGCAACCTTTTTGCTGTACCGTGGTAAAATAGATGTTGGAAATACACTGGACAGTGTTGTGAGCAGTAACGAAGAGAATCATCTGGGAAACTAATAAGTATTACTAGATACAGTCCGTTCCGAACAGAAAGACGCTTTGGATATGTCCATTTAATTATTTTAATGAACAAAGAGTAGAGCTGTCGTTATTATGAAACTGTAAATCGTCTTCAATCTTTAAAAATAATGCGATAAGCTTCCGATTCCAGGCTTACATTGCGGCGACGCACAATATTCACCAGATTTCTATTTATTACGACGCAAAACACTTCTCAAATCAGCAACTTAGATATGTTGCCACATCAGCAACCAACAATTTGGGTTGCCACATCATTACCTGGCAATTTTGTATGCCACGTCAGAAATCAGCTACTTATATGCCACATCAGCAACCAACAGCTAAGGTTGCCACATCAGCAACCAACAGCTAAGGTTGCCACATCAGCAACAAGCAGCATAGGTTGCCACCTTATACCACATCGTCCTTTAATTACATGAGATATTGGTGAAATACTAGGCAATCTATATACACCACTATTTTTTAATTACCAAAAAAAAAAAACAGCTGTGTCTACTGCTGATACTCAGTACATCCATGCTGAAAAAATAATAAAAGACTGTATTTAAAGATTATCCTACAAAAAACACAATATAATAGTTAATAGTTGGTCAAACGTCTTCATTAATTCGCACAAAAAATGAATTCTCGCATTTCATTCAATAATACTAAGTACAAGTAAGCGCGATTTGTCATCATATAAACACTTCCAGGCTCAAGGCATAGAATAAATAATAGTACAATTACTCAAGGCAGCGAACCTTCGCCCCGCACCCACCGCACCGCCTCCCGCATCGTCTATCTATTCCTTTCTTCCGAAAGTAAACAATTATGTAATATAATAAATTAATTAGTCGCATCGCACGCGCCGGTCACGTCACAGGTCGATCACACAGGTCATCGCGATGGCTTTTCAATTTTTACCTCGTGAATACACGAGAAGAAAGTTATTTAAAACTTCTTCGGACGACGGTGTCGTCAATGCTGAATGGCGATCTGCAAGGTGTTTGGTTTTAGCAGGACGGCCAAACACCACACTAACACAGAATATCAGAACTACTTAAACGACCACATCGGAAACCGTTGGTATGGTCGTGGTGGACTATTAGCACTCTCGCCGCCTGTGGACTTCTTTCTATGGAGCAAATAAAGTGGTGTGTTTATGTGAGTGAATCGGACACTACAAACAAACAGCGCACAATTCAATACCTACCTACCAAATAAATAAAAGAATTTTGCCTAAGCCCGTAAAATAATAAAGGAAAAGTTTGAATTAACCAAATAATGTATTTTTATATTACATTTCCTATTTTATTTTGTTTGTAGGTACTTGCTTACCCACCTACCTACGTGCCTTCGCCACAGAATAAATAATACCACAAGTACCTTTGCGTGTCTTGTTTACAACTTTTCACTGATAAAATGGTCGCGTGATAGACAAGCTAATAATTGAACGTGAAGAAAGAGTAGGAAAGATATTTTTTCACTATTCACGCGCATGATGTGATTTCATTCATTATTCTTTGCATAGTATTTTTTGTTTGTGTCCATGATTCATGGAAGGATTTCCGAAAACTTTAACATTTATTAAATACACTAACTGTTAAGTATTCAAAAGTTCTGACTGCATATTTAGATTGCAATGCCATTACTAAACGGCGTATTTTTTTTTTTGGTAATTTAAAAATAGTCTGTACAAAGACGATAATTTAAAAAAAATGGTATATTGAAACATAAACTAAGCTACTGAACAAGAATATGTCATATTTTTAAATCGTGTCTGTCTGTTTGTCTGTATGTTGACACCTAAAAAACTACTGAACCGATTGCGATGCGGCTTTCATTGTTGGATAGCATAGGAGTTGACTTAAGAACTGGGATACACGGCATCTTAATCCGATGATTAAATGCCGAGAAATCGATATCTATTTGACGGATGAACGAATTTTGAAGAAATGTAGTATATTTTACTTTATAGGTACTTTTGGTCCTGGAACACGTATAGATGGGCTACTATAAAATGAAAAGACCAATTAAAACTAATAAAAATATGTCACTGGTCGACATGCACAATGTATTACCGTATGTTTTCTACAGAATCAAATCTTGAAATCGTTCGTTAATTCGGATTTCGGTATACATTCTATCAGTTTATTTTCCTCCCATTATGCGAGCACAAAAAGAACTTGTAATAAGTACGGGCCAATCAATTGAGACGAATCAATCATAGATTGATCAGTGGCCTTCGTTCTTAATAGAGATTGAATAAGAATGTTATTACTGTAAGTTGTTTTCAATGTTGAGAGCAATGGGGCTGACAGTGAGAATTTTAAGAACATGATTTCGAACGTTTGTTAACTTTATGGAATAGATCCAAGATATAGAACCAAAAACTTAAAAAATACAATAACAAAAAAAACAACTCTCTACAACACACCTACGGGATGTCAAAACGGGATGTCGGGGACTCAAAGAGAAGAATGTATCTAATATTATAATCTAAGTGTAAATACAAGATATAAAATTTGCGAGACAAATACAGATGCACTAGGTTGAAAATGTCACGCAACTGACTTGTACGCTATTACCAATATAGGTACAGCATGGCCGAACAAACAACTGGGACAGAAAGATAATCTAAATTGAGTCGTTTCAAAATTTCATTGTTAACAAATTCACCCCAAAACTAACTTCTAAAATCCGAAAATCTCTTTAGTTTCGCTTCAGCTCAACTTCCATCGATCAAACATATCCGATCGCGTATCAAAAACCGTGAAAGGATTACGTGAATAGTTGTTTATTTAATCATTAGACATAGTGTTAGTGGTAATATCAGTATGAGGCGTTCAAACTGCAAGTCGTGCAGTCATACTCTCACTAACACACTCATTTATGTTCAGAATCTTACCATGTTTACTAATTTGGTTAGACAACATTGTGGGCCCGAGGATGAAATTGTGTCAAATAAAATTCAATTCAAGTCTGCAGGCTACTAAAGACTTCTCTCGTATTGTTTTATTTAGGAAATAAAATCTTTGCAGATTATTTCTGTTTAGTTTTGATGTACGGCCGTAAAACTTAAGAAAACACACGGAAAAGGTATATAAAAAATCCAAATTAGGTAAGGCAACACTGTTTTATGCTGAAAACAATATGTACCGGACACAAGTTTTCCCTACGTGCATGCGATAACCGTAAATTATATTTTCACTTCTCACGTTCGTAAAGTTCTTGTTTATTCTGCGTGTAGGTGACATAAAACTGCATTTTAAGCTCTAGTGCATATAGGTGTTAACTTCTTTTATTCTCTATGGTCTCCCGAGTCGAATGTTTCATGAATATAGTCAAAATATAGTGGCGGGATAAAGGCAACTGTTTTCTGTATTTTAGTGTTTGGTCATTCAAAATAATTTGTATTTTTTTTTCCTTGCCTAGTGAAATGACTTGAATATCTACCCTCCCTTACTGTTCGGGCGGATAAATGTCTGGGATAAAATTACTTGTTCTATGCACTTGTTGTACAATCCGCTATTGTTTTCTCTTTGGATGTAAGCGCGTTGCCAAAAATACAGTGCGACTTTGGAAGCATCCATACTGCAAGTAGATCGTACTGTTTGGTATTGCGAATTTGAAAATTGATTTACGTGAGAAAGAAAATATGGGAACCGTGAAAGAATTTGGGCTATGCAAAATTTTGAAATCAAATCTCAGCAATTCATCGAATCGGTGGCGTGTTATCACGCGATATCGCGCAGGTATTCAAAACCATGTATCATAACATTATTTTTATTAAGTAAGTAATTAAAAATATATTTCATAACTAGCTGCCTTCGCACGCGTGGTCTTTTCTTTAGGTTCAAAGTACCATAATGTGCTATTCCAGGACCAATATACCAACATTTGAACAAAATTTCTTCAGCCGTCAAAAATACTTTTATCAATTGCTCGGTTTCTAACTCACCGGATTGAGATACCAATTACACCAGATTTAAATCAAACCCTAAGCTATCTAACAATGAAAACTGCATTGCAATTGGTCCAGTAGTTTTTAAGTCATGCGTGAACAAACAAACATACAGACAAACAGAAAGAAAGAAACGATTAACAAAAACAAAAAAAATTAATACCTTTTTAAGCACCCAAGAGCATTTTATTCATTTGAATTCATTTAGTAGTTTGGGTGCAATGCGCGGTCAAGATACGGACAAACAGACAGACAAAATTAAAAAGTAAAATAGTTTGACTTCAGTATCGAACATAGAGAACAATTCAAAAATTATTTTTTATTATTAAATATTAACATAACTTTGGACCGAACATATCCCGCATAAACCCTTTACTTTTTCGGGATGAAACGTGTCCTAAATTTTAACCCATCATATAACTTAAGATAGTGCCAAGTTGCATCAAAACCCGTCCATGAGTTTCAGCGTGGTATGTGTTCTTTTAAATAAGTTTCAACCCCTATCTTGCGAGAACCCATAAATTTTTCGATATGTAAAGTATCCTATGTCCTACCTCATAGTATGAACTCAAATCATACCAAGTTTCATTTGAATTCATCCAGTAGTTCCAGCGGCGTGATGCGCGGCTAAGATACAGACTGACAGACATACAGACAAAAATTAAAAAACATACAGTTTAGGCTTCATTATCGAAAATAGAGTAACTTCCAAAAAAAAAACACTATATCTTTAATGTACAGAATTTGGAGCCATATCCCACAGGAACCCTTTATTTTTCCGTGAAAATTTTTACCAATATTTTCACCCATCTTATAAACTATGTCTGTGCCAAGTTGCATCAACATCCATCCAATAGTTTCAGCGTACAACGTGTTCTTTTAAATAATTTTCCACCCCTATCCTGCAGGAATACTTAATTTTTTCGGGATGAAAAGTATCCAATGTCCTACCTCGAAGTATGACCTCAAATCATACCAAATTTCATTTGAATTCATTGAGTATTTTCGGCGTGGTGCGCTGCCAGGGTACAGACAGACAGACGGACAGACAGACAGACAGACAGACAGACAGAAAAAAACAGTGTTGGCTTTAGTACTGAATATAGAACGGCCTTCAAAAAAAATTACATAATATCTTCAATTTACATAATTTTGGACATTATCCCGCAGGAACACTTTATTTTTCGGGATAAAAAGTATCCTCAATTTTTACCCATTATATAAACTATGAATGTGCCAAGTTTCAAAAAGTAGTTTCTGCGTGATACGTGTTCTTTTAAATAACTTTCAACGCCTATCCTGCAGGAACACTTTAATTTTTCGGAATGAAAAGTATCCAATGTCCTACCTCGAAGTATGAACTCAAATTATACCAAATTTCATTTGAATTCATTGAGTATTTTGATATTTTCGGCGTGATGCACTTTCAAGGTACAGACAGACAGACGGACAGACAGACAGAAGACCAAAACTAAAAAAAATACAGTTTTGGCTATATATTGAAAATAGAAAGGCACAAAAAAAAAAACAGAATTTGGGACATTATCTCACAGGAACTCTTTATTTTTTCGGGATAAAAAGTATCTTCAATTTTAACCCATCATATAAACTATAACTGTGCCAAATTGCAGTGTTTTTTTAAATAACTTTAAACCTCAATCCTGCTGGAACCCTTTCATTTTTCGGGATGAAAAGTAGCCTATGTCCTATCTCGTAGTATGAACTCAAATCATACTAAGTTTCATATAAATTCATTCAGTAGTTTCGGCGTGATGCCTAGCCAAGATACAGACAGACAGACAGACAGAGAGACAGACCGACAGACAGACAGACAAAAATGAAAAAATACAGTTATGGCTTCAGTTTTGGTTCCAAAATATCTTCAATGTACAGAATTGGACCCGTTACAGTTTTATTATAAGTATAGATGACAACGGCAATCTTTAAAAATAATTTCTGATTTAGAAGATAAGAAATACTGTTGATTATTTTGCTCCTCATAGTGGTTTTATTCGAATGTGATGGATTTAACTCGATGGATTAATCTGAATACGTCTAAATTGTTAGGACCCAAAAGAGATGCAATTTAATACCAACAAGATTACAAAAAATACTTGAAAATAATGAACTCATTTCGGCAGCTAGAGGTTTTATTTTTTGATTTCGATTTCATACGGCAATATTTTTAATCTGTACAGTTATATATTTTTAAATCGGTTTGAACTGTTTAAACCGAGTATCGATACTTCATTGAATCGATAATAATACATTTATAAACATGGAAATCTAGTTTTCTAAATAGAATTATGATAAAATCAAGAGGGATGTGAAGATGATCTTAGAATAGAGTGGGTGTAATATGGTCGTCGAACATCGATTGCGGAGCTTATCGACTTAATAATCGATTTAAACATCGTCTTAGACCTTAAGTATGTAACCCAACACGCGGTTATAATATTGAACGGACTCGTTGGCATTATAAGTACACGCGAAAATGATGAGCAGGTACTGTCACAGATAGAGATTAGAGAAAAATAAATGTTCCCTAGCTATTAATTATCAAATTAAGAATTCCCGCGCATGAAACAAGTCCAGCTTAAAGGCAAGACTTCAAGGAATTATTAAAATGAGCCACCTGAGCCCGATGAGAATATGAGAAAACACAGAATTAAAAAAAAACTACGAGTGTAGTGGCGTCCTGTCCCACTTCAACTTGTTAATTCTGATAGCCATGTCGGTAGATTTAGTTCTTTTGCGGATACCCATTCTATTGTTTGTAGTGGAAGACCTCTTACGCAAGAGTCCGCCTGGGAAAGTACCACACCTTTGTCAGATATAAAACTGTCAAGCAGTAGTGTGTAAACATTTCTGTATGGTTGAAGGACAATGTTTCCAGCGAAATTATTAAAAACCATGTATCATGACGGTACCATAACCATGAACCATGGCGAGCGCAGTGCACTGAAGGGAAATCTTTTGTTGTTTTTTTTAAAGTTCTGCTGATTCTTACCATCAGGAAAGAGACGAGCATGTCTCAAAAAATATTAATCAAAAAGAATGCATGCATGAATGCACATTACACTTTTTTTTTGGACAGTCATGTAAAAAGGGCATAAGCAAACTATGGGTGGTAAACACTGGGATCATACATAACTAAATACATTTTAAGTTCATGAAATAATGTATTACCTTAAATTATCATGTATATATTTCATTAAAATTAAACAAATGTGGGATTTAACTGATATGAATACAAATATTAGAACAATGAGAGAGGTCATTTGGGTTAAAATTAAAAATAATTACTATTTTGAAAAAATGGGTTACTGTGCCACGTTATTACGCTCAGCGTACCTACGTCGCGGACTAATCTGTGGAATTTCCCCTGTCACGAGCTATTTGTTTCATATAAATTCTCAGGACATTGATTTACCGAGCCAGCGAAACGAGAGAAGCGTCTCTGCTTCAATTTCAATAAGCTTTTATCTGTCAATTTGTTGGTACTCTTCTACAGGTCGTATTCTAAAACCGATCTGGACGAAACTTGGTATACAGGTTTTAGGAGTTTATAGTGCAGGTTATAATAGTTGGTTAGGGGGTACTTCCTCCAAAAAGGGGCAGAAAAGGGTTTTTTTTATTTGAAAGGCATTTGATGATGATCTGATGAGGATCTTCGGCATGATGAGCAGAATAGCTCCTCTGAATGCAGTAAATTTGCTCACTTTTAGATTTCTACCAGAGGAATCAGCCCTTTATCTACTAGTTAAGGATTGATGGAGCACCTTGGTTAATAATGTTAGTGTTACAATAAGGTGACTAGATGGCGCTACTGTGCACCGCTAGATTGTTGCAAAAAAGTTTGTACGCGCGAGGTCTACAGCTCACAGAGCCACTAGTTTACTGTGTCACATTACAGCATACAGCATAAAACTGTGATATTTTTTCCATGGTTTGTTTAAACTGTTTGTAACATATTTTAATATGTGTTTGTTTGTATTTTAATCATTATAAAGGTTTTACTAAACGTAACTTAACTAAAACATAACGACACGAACTTTAGAAATCCTCTTCTTTTTGACGCAAGCACGTCATTGAAAAAAAAAGGTAATGGATTTCAAAAAATATTTATTACTATGACTTCATTCTCCCTACTTGTTTGTCTTTTTATCACAGAGGTTATCAGAAATCTTGCATTGACTTGGTGTAAGTAAAGTACGGTCATGAACAACAGAACACCAAAACATTTTTCATGGTCGTGGAGTAACAATGAACCTGCTTTCGTATCTATATAAGAACTGATTCAGTAATTGAAGAACCACCAATATTCCGGCGTACTATTCTGTGGCAGTATTTCTGGCAAAAAACAACGCAACTTTTCTCCTCAACGTTACCTAGACTACCTACTACCCACTATACCTTGTTGTAGGTTTTACGAGGAAGGAAACGAGTGGCCGAAGGTGATTATCTACATTGGAACAAGTCGAGCGCAGATCTCGTGGACATATTACTGCCCTATTAATTAGTTAGGGACGGGAACAACAAGTTAACAACAGTTTTCCTCCAGTGGAGTATGGTCGAAGGAATATGTTCTAAATCTAATAAATGAAATGAAATGCTCCATTTCGTACGCCGTAAGTAAGTTTCAGTGCGTTAATATAAAAAACTTATCTTCTGATAAGTTTAGGAAACTTATCTTCTGATAAGTTTTTATATTAATTAGTTTAGTTATATACGGTCCCATGACCTACGGTCCTGGTCCTACGGTTGAACTAAAATAGAGTAATTATTGTTCATTACTTTTTAGCAGCTGAATATGAATTTTATCTTCGTAGATAGCGGATCCACCGACACGTCGCAGCAAATGTATGCTGACAGTAAATGCCAAACAATCAAGCAAAACCAAATATGATTCAGATATTTTAAACACATAGGTAGGAACCTATTGAACCTATTGACACTGCGCACAACCTCTAACCTTATACCAAGTTTTTAGATGTTTGTAAGTGTAACAAAAAGTGCATGATACACTCATTAAAAATCAATGAATTACATCCGTCAGCATGACTGTCTAATATTTGTGCCAATGTTTATTTTAATTAGAAAACGAAATCGTTTGTGCACACACTACAAAGCTTAAACTGTCGAATCATCGCTCAGTGGTAATTCTTTTATGACAAGCATCATTTAGTATATAGTTTGCCAAATATGGATAAGGAAGCAGATAATGAGACCCTTAAAGTTGATTTAAAATCGTATTCAACTAACTAAAAACAGTTATAGATTAAATAACCCTAGTAGATATTTTTTCAAAACATCTTAAAAAAAACTTTTATTTCATTTTACTAGTGTATAACCCACAAGAAATATCTATACTAATAATACTTAAAATAAAGCAGTAAGTAACATAAAGTCTGGTGTCTGTCTAACTCTTTGTTTGTTCGCGCTTCGTGTTAATACTATTGGACCGTTTGCGATGCGGTTTTCACTGTTCTTAGGGTTTGACTTTAAAATCTCACTTAGTATCTCAATCCGGTGAGTAGAAGTCGAGCAATCGATAAAAAAACATATGACGTCTGAACGAAGTTTGATGATTTGGGTTCTGGAATAACACATTGGATCTTAAATCCTAGAAAGCATACCACGTGGGCAAAGCCGTAAGCATAACTAGTTGATAATAATGTTGATCGCTATCAAACTGAACGCTTGACGGGTAAGAAATAAGAACTGGATTAAGGGTAATTGACAGATTGTTACCCGTACATACCTATTACGGATAGTAATTTATTTATGAATACACAACATACAATATCATTATGTTTGTATATATGTTAAATAGCATAAACTGCTAGAGATGCAATGTTAAATTGTACCTTTAACAATAATGTCCCTTTATCGTAACCATAGAATACCCCAAAAGTTGAGAAAAATAAAACTGAGACGATTTTTTCTCCACTAAACTATATCTATATTGGCAATATTACGTCTATTATGAAACCTAACAACAAAGATGGACTACAACATCGTTTTACATCGCCGACCGCTACACAAACAACATGTTCAGGCGACATAGCATGCGATGTACTTACGCAAACGAATCCTTCAGATAATATTGGCAGTGGCACTAACAGTACCATAGAGATTAGAGATTTTTCTGCCTGTAAAACAACGGATATGATCCCTTTCGAATTATTCGTTCACTTTATAAAATTTCGCGTCAATTTGCGACGTTTATAACGCATTCCCAAAGAATTACGAGAAAATCCCGATAAAAATTGCAAGCTTGATGGTATTTCATAGCGTATTCAATTATTTTGAACCATATGATCTTGGGGTCATCTGACATCTGTCTAAATTTAGTATGTACTGTAGGTATAGTACATTACTGCCGCGGTAATGACTGCGTTGCTGGCAGCGATGATGATGGCCGAGAGCGTAGCTAAGTTAAGTTCGAGGCCATCACAGCGCGGTCAGCATTGCAGCCCTTGATGGCCAAGCTAGAATGAAGGCCGAGACCGAAGGTCGAGGCCTTTATAGCGCGGACTGCAAGGGCTGCAATGATGGCCAAGCTTGAAGGCCGAGAACTTAACCAAGCAAAGCTCGAGGCCATCATAGCGTGGCCAGCAGGGCAGTCATTGCGGACCAAGGCTTATACTTAGTGCTCATAGTGCTCATAGTGCTTTACTCAAAAAATGCGAGGTATTTAAATAAAACTAGCAAACTGATGAAAAAATTATATAACCCACTATAAAAACAACAACAACAACAAAAACCAAAACAACACCAACAACAACGTCAAAAACAACAAAACAACAAACACAATTTGAAAGAACAACAACAACAAGAACAACAAAAAAGAAAAAACAACAAAAAACAACAAGAATAACCAGAACAACAACAAAACAGCAATAACATTAAAAACAACATGGACAACAACAAAAACAACAAGAACAGCAAAAACAACAAGAACAACAACAACAAAAACAACAAGAACAACAACAAAAACTACAAGTACAAGAAAAACAACAAGAACAACAAGAAAAACAACAAAAACAACGAAAACAACAAGATCAACAACAATAGCAACAAAAAACAACAAGAACCACAAAAACAACAAGAACAACAACAAAAAACAACAAGAAAAACAACAAGAACAACGAAAACAACAAGAACAACAAGAACAACAAAAACAACAAGAACAAGAACAGAAACCACAACAACAATAACAAAAAAAATACAATAATAAACAACAACAAAAAAAACATACTACAACATAACAATAACAACAACAAAAATACAATAACAAAAACTACAGCAACAACAAAAATAGCTAAGAACCATCTCGATCACATCAGCTTTCAAACAGAAAAAAAACATCAATATCGGTCCATACGTTTGGGAACTACGACGCCTCTCTTTTCGCGTTCGGTGGTTAACAAAACCACAGAATACATAATAGTACTAAAAAACCACGTCAATAATGGATTTTCAAAGTAAATTGCTGGCCGCAAAACACGACAGTAATGAAATTCCATACAACTTTGCTGGCGCCTATTCAAGCTGCGCGGCAAGGTCGACTTTGCCCAAAGCAGGTTGTCGAAATAATGACCACATTACAAGCTTGTTTTGAGTAAAGATACTTTTTCAAGTCTTCATAAAAATTATTTGTCGTTTCCAGATATATTCAATTAGAGTTGTATTCACATCCCTATTAAACTCGAATTATGTAAACGGACGAGCGTTCTGGCCGCCGAGTGCGTATAAATAACACGGCAATCGGCTTGTTTGCACAGCTCGCTGAGATGGTATCGTCATGTAGTATCATCTAGTTGTGGCAGTGCAAGTAGAGAAGGTGAACTTTTCTGTTAGATTACTGAAGAAATCTTCTTCTTCTGCCTAGCAGTTACCCGGTCAGAGTGCGCTCTCCTGGTTAGTCTCCCTTCCTCCACTTCGCACGACCTGTTCCTACTTCTGTGGTGAGTTTGTTGCCTCATGTCGTAGTTTTTACCAAAATGTTCGGTAGGATATTTAGTGACCTCCTAGCTACCAATGCTTTTCCTTACGCAGAAAATCTGGTGGCAAGTCCGTTTCGGGATCTTCTGAGCCAGTTCCATATCATCCATCTTGGATTGCATAGATACTTATCAACAGGTGCGACAGTTGCACGCATTTGGTGCATAAAAACAATAAAAAACAATAAAAAAGTTATGAGGCAATCGCCGAGTATGTGAGAGATGGGCGAAACTGATTACCAACAAGATAGTGATACACTGTCTAGTCGGCCAGAAAAGACTGACCTTCCCTTCTGAGACTTTTATTTGGCATCCTTTCACACAGATGGTATCAAATAAACATGATCTGGTCAACCTTAGATTTCTAGTCTGAACCCTGCTGCCAGTTGACAAGTCAGTCTCTGTAAAGTATAGGCTTTATTCTAATATACACTTGACAGACATCTGAGCTAAGCATTCTGAGGTCTGAGGTATCTTAAGTATCGGTTATCGAAGGAAATTTTAGAAGAAATTATTGTTTGTAGTGGTCTAGAGGTCATTGAGTAATGCGATCTGTTATAGCTTTAGTGGTAAAATCCCGTTTAAAAAAAGTAACGGATTACGTTATATATTAAGTGATTTTACGTCTTTATAAGGGTTGGCAATTTAAGTGATATGTATACATAAGTAAAGCGCAAAATAATTATTTGACAGGGCCAAGTGGTTTTCCCTGGGAGAGGCATATGTCCAGTAGCGGACGAAGACATGCTGATTATGATGATGATCATCATTTCGAGTAACAAAATATTTGTAATAAAAAAATCTGCATAAATTAAGTATTTCAAACATAGCCTTGATATAAAGTACATCGTTGAACAGGAAGCTAAAAATAAAGTTTTCGCTTTAAAATTATATGTTCACATTTTGATGTCCCCAACCCGTTTCAGCCAGATCATAACTGCAAGTTATCTACGAACATAACTTTTATATCCCATCATATCTTTACTGGTTCATAGATAAGATTAAAAAGGCAAAGCGTCAACATAATGATACATTGACCATTTAAGTTCCTCGTCGCTTTAAGCAATGTTGAAGATTCTTTGAGAATTCAAAGTTGCAGAACATAGTTTATTGCAACATAGTTAATAAGTGTTTTTAATATATTGAAGTCCCGTACATTAGACCTGTTAATAAGTTCTCTGAGTCATCTTTTCATGAATGAGAGTGTTTATATCCAGTAGCATGCAGTTTTTATGCATCTGTAGAGAAGAAATCGATTTCGCAGAGTTTTGTGAAGGTAAATGAGATCGATTTACTTATTAGTATTTGAATTCAACATTTAATATGTATGATAATAGATTATCCTTCTCAAAGAACCATTTTCTTTTTAATATAAATGGTTTTTTATCGATTGCTCGGCATCTAAACATCGGAATAAGGCTAGCGCGCACTGCCATGCGTTTTTATAACGCATATTCTGTGAAGTACGGAGTGTCATAGAAGTGCACGTATTGCGATGAATAAACGAATACAATATGAAATAAACGCTAGAATAAACGCACCGCGTTCCACCGCAAGGCAGTGCGTGCAAGGCCTATGATACCAAGTACCCTAGTTTTTAAATAAAACCTTGGCCCTATTTCATAAAACTATAGTAGAATGACAAGTGTCAATTGACAAATGTCAGTCAAGCTACCGAAATGCGTTTCTTAGAAATCCGACAATTCATTCAATGAATTGTCAAAATATTACTAAATGTGTTTCATAAAAAAATAGTAGTGACCGGCAGTCAACCGACAATTGTCTAACAAATATCAATAGAAAAACGTTTTATGAAACTGCGGTTGCTTAAAAATTACCACGATTTGTAGAATTGTCGGGACAATGAAGAACGTTTTATATGCCAAAAAATTCTACAAAGAATTACAAGAATAACTGTGTTTTTATTATTTTTCTATCTTTAAATCTGACCGACATATAAAAGTGCAATTAACATATTCGGTCTAAGCCGTGGACCGAGCGCGATATCGTCGAGGACGTCAAGGGCCCCATCACCGTGCGAGCGACTCGTGGATTCAAAACATTTACCCGAATGTGAACGTCGCGCTACTTTGCTTCTTTTAAACAAGAAACAATTAAAACAACATGAGTCCATCTAGTTATATGTACCACAAACCCACCGTTGTTTACCGAAGTCCAATTGCGACATATTTAATCATACAAGTAGGTACTTCCTTAGATTGTGAAAGTACCAATTAAGCACTTTTTGTACTTATGTTGTTTTTCTATGAATAATGCGCAGTAGAGGTACTCTACATGTTGATTTGATTTAATTGCGCATAGCTGAATAAGCATTTATGTACTTAGATGTTTTTCTCGCTAAAGTATGAGAAATGTAACTACTTAGTTGTTATTGCAAATGAAGAATGTACTAGAAATCGCCTACGCATTTATAAAAGTTATATAAGGAAGTTACTAAGTACAAATTGTCATTATTTTATCTTCGCTTGAATTGTACGGTCAAAAGTAAGACCAATAAAATTAACTTCAAATTTAATTTGTTGTTTATTTTATTAAAATCTCGGCTCCGTCCAATTTGTCTATCTATTAAATATTGTATTGTGCCTCAGTGTAAAAATACGGCCACAAAAACACCCGAAAACTTGTTTTTTTACATTCCTAAGGATCTGAAAATCAGAAAAAAAACAAATGCGATGAGAAGAGCACATCCATTAGCACCAAAAACGACAGCATATTGTTTTGATCATTTCGATGTTAGTATTCAAATACTATAACCTTGCCATGTGAAATACTAATTAATAAGTACCTAGTAGGTATTTGGTTATTGATAGTAACTTTTTAGTAGGTATGTAGGTACTCGACTCGTAGTGTCTAAGCAGTTAATATTGAAACTAACGATTTATTGAACCTTTCCAAGGTTAACATCCCTATAACTTCAAGAAGAAACAGTAATGATAAGTTTAAAAATTCAGTGTAAATAAACAGCTACGTGCTGTGGATAGTTCGCGCTAAATCATTGCGACCCGAAATTCAGTGTAAACAAACAGCTACGTGCTGTGGATAGTTCGCGCTAAATCATTGCGACCCGAAATTCAGTGTAAATAAACAGCTACGTGCTGTGGATAGTTCGCGCTAAATCATTGCGACCCGTTTTTAGTAATTATTGATAAGATCTGATGTTATCAGAATCCATAGAAGTTCAGAATCATATTAGTAGTATAGGATTTCATTCCTTTTAATAAAAGTAACAGGTAATTTAAAAAACCAAAAATACACAAAAAAGTTGGGGTGCACTTATGGGGGCTGACTAAGAAAAGAAAACAAAACTATAGGTATTTTTGTTATACCCATACTTACTCATTAGTAAATGAATTCCAGTAGTATCAATATAATAATAAGTAGGTTATAGAAATTATATCTTATACCTAACTTGTCATTTTAACTCCGCGAATTTCAGCTGCTACAAAATCTTATTTTTTTTATATAATATTCTACCACCATCATATTGTGGACTAAGGGAAGGTTGTCATATTGGCTTTTTTGAAATCCTTCTTCCATTTTAGTTCTAAAACAATCACTTACACAATACACTTAATCAATCAGCATTATTTAAAATCAATAAAAACACCAGAGCGCACGAGAGCACAGACGAGAGCAAACACCTTACCAGCGAAAATATACTACGGACGTATGAGATGGGCGCCCGCGCCCGCCGCGCACCGTGCCGTATGGGGGCGATGACGTCACGCGCTTCTCGCAAACACTGACGAGATTTAAAAAATCTACGTAAACTTCCCACGCTTCCCACTTCGGTAATATTGCATCGATCGATGTGAAATAAAAACTAGAATAATGTGTACGGTCTAGACTTTTATTCTATGTACTTAAAAGTGTAATATTGTAACCCTGTTATCTTGTCCATTGTGACAGCCGAAGCGAAGAAATACGTAATTCGTATAAGTTACGTATATTCAGAATAGGTTGATCTGTGTATATATAGATATGCGCAGAGTAATTTGATATCAGCCGGACAGTAGGCAATTCAACAGACAACTTCCAGTCGCAAGGACTTGAGAGCAGGTCGTGCTGAGGCAAAGCGCTAAAGCTAGTGTAAGCCGAATTCGAAAAAGTTACAGCTTTGAATTTAGCGTGACGCTTGGTTGCAGTGAATGAAATGCTTGCGTGTTTTAAGGTTAATCAACGCCATCTAGTTAAATCGGAGGCAGAACTTTGATGTGTTTGGTTTATGCGCTGAAGTTGTTGATGCTGTTCGTTTGTTTGTTTGTCGTATGAGGTAGTGCTGGCCTCTGATGTCAGAGTTTGTCTAGCCACCCGAGGGCCACTGACATGGCTTAACGACTGCTATTAATCAATAACAGCCGGGACCGACAGCTTAACGTGCCCTCCGAAGCACGGAGCGATGGAAACCCGCACATAACTCTGAAAAGTCATTGGTGCGGAGCCTAGGTTTTGAGCCCGGTATCGTTGGATTCTAAATTGCACTATGGAACCGTTAGGCCACCATCGCTATAAATTATGTAGTGTTACAACCTTAATTATCTTCTTTGTACAGTGTTTTTCGTTTTTTTTTTGTTAGAACAATAAGCAATAGGATCTTATTGTTCTACCAAAAAAAATACGAAAAAATACACACACATACACACACCTTCACACACATACAGTGATACACACCCTAAACTTATAAAACCCGTCTCTTTTTTCGGGGGTTAAAAAATGTAAAAATATCGCATAAAATATGTAAATGCTTTTAAATATGGAGCAAAAAAAATCTAAATATGCGTGGTTTCGTTCCACGGATATTTGGTAACGTTCTTTAAACGTATGTTTTATTACTTTAATTTAACATAAACTTTGGTCCCTTATCACTTTAAAATCCTTTATTTTTTCGGGAGTAAAAGTATTCTAAATTTTAACAGATAATGTAAACTTTGACTATGCCCAGTTACATCAAAATTCCAGTAGTTTCAGCGTGATACGTGTTCTTTTAAATAACTTTCAACCCTTATCCTGCGGGAACCATTTATTTTTTCGCAATAATAAGTATTCTAAATGTTAATCCATAACATCAGCTATGATTGTGCCAAGTTGTATCAAAATCCGTCTGGTAGTTTCAGCGTGAGGCGTGTTCAAAGAGACAGACAGACAGACAAAAAATAAAAAAAATGACCTTTTTGCACTCCATATCGATTTTGAAGTTTACCTAAATTAAAATTTTCAAAAAATATTTAATGTACAGATTTAGCCCAGTTACAGTTTTATTATAGTATAGATAGAAGATATATATGTTACATTGGTATTTCAGGTCCTGGAATAACACACAGGTTACTTTTAAGCCAGAGAAATTACCACGCGGGAAAGGCACAACTAGTGAATAATAAATTAACTTTATCTACCGTGTAGATCTTTGGAAATATGTAGGTACGTATAAACATATTTTGTACTCTAATAGGGATCCAAACCTTATGTTAAACTGCACCACATGAACAGATATATTTCAAAAAGTAGTCACTGAAATACAATAAAAGTCTTCGTATAGTCTCAAAGTCATTAATTTTAACAGATCACCTATAATTTAAATATGCTTGTTCATTATACTCGTAGCTCTTATTCCGTTTATGACAACTTTTTGGAAGCTCGACTTTTGAGGGCTGTTCAATTAATTACTCGCAAAAATATTAAAACGCTGGCAGTTTATTAAACGAGAGAAGTAAGATCTCTATAATATTAAAAACATGAATGAACTGGCGTTTGTATGTATATATCTGTTTATATATGTTATGTTTGTTCGTTTATAAAATTTTAACCATTGATCCGATCTTACACTTTGGAACATTCTTGGTTGCTAGTTCAAAAAAAACTATTATTATCCATATCGCTGTATGAAACGGTTTCCATGGAAACGAAATAACAAGTCTGTCAAAAAACATCAAGAGCATTGGTGCTATACCTACTTTTGCATTGGTTTTTACTAGCTTAGAAGAACATAGGATGCTTATTTTTCGCGATAAACAGTAGTCCGCGCGCACGAAGTCGCGGGCGGGAAAGCTAGTTAACTAATAAATATAGAATTTTTAAATTTGTTTGGTATATAAATAGGCATTAGTGTCTTTTAGAAATTAGCTAACCGCCGAAATGGGTTTTCTCAAAATAGAAAAAGCAGGTCAAGTTTGGAATTATTATTATGAAAAATTAGCTTTAAAAACTATTACCATTTTAATATTAGGCTATTTTGGTTTTGAAATGTAAGCTAAAATGTAAATGTCATCGCAATGTCTTAGTATCTACGGGGCGAACGACTGCTCTTTTTGCTACCAACTGTTAGTCGCCTTTTAATTTAATAGTCGCCCGTATAATAATTCCCATAAATTTTATGTACATATCCTCCTATATATAGATAGATCAAAACAACCACGTCTATTAAGCTATGGCTATCATCGCATCAATCGTTACCATACGATCCATACACCATGGCCTAATTGGAAAACAATCAAGCCATGCAAAGCCGTGTGTATGGAAATCACGCTTTTTATGTATGAGGTATGAGAGTTATTTATGCACCTTTGTTGTACTAACTGGACTACCTAGTTGGTAGCTTGCGGAACTGTGTCAACAGCGTATTATGATTTAAATATTTATTAGATTAGATTTACATGTTAAAAGCGAAAATACAGTCCGTGACACGTTTACGAAATACCTATATACACTCGTAGCTCTTCCAAAAAGTTTCTTTCACTCTACCCGCTTTTCCATGTGGGCCGTAATCCACCTCGCTGCGCTGTCCAGTGCGGGAATGTCCCATGTCTTTCGTTCAGTTTGGCTCAAGTCGTAAAGTACAGAATCAGCGAAAATATCCTCGGCGTCGGTGGAAGATCGCCGCGAATGTTCGCTTTGTCCACGCGGTCAAGGAGACGCGCGGTTCGCACGCCGCAATCGCAGGCTGTTCGTATTGTATGTGGTGTTTATTTACCTATACGAGATTGTTTGAAACTGTCCTGATAGTACATTAATGAAGGACAACAACATTGCACTGTAGTATTTACTACGCTCTTTATCATGAGAAAGATCATAAGCCTTGATGAATAGGTTCACCGATTGATGGATCTAGAGTCAGATGCAGAAGAGAGTAACCCTGGACGTGTGTTGTCATACGATTTGTCAGGAGGTTTAAAGTACCGGTTACTGGAGCCTTACTCTGATGTCAACAGCATCGTGTATCCTCCTATTAAAAAATAACATTAGTTGTTGAACTGATTGACTTTGAAAACTAAGAGGATATTATTTATATTGAGAATTAATAAGTTAATTAAAAAACGATCAAAAAAGATTGTATGCAGTAGCCATGTCATGGTGGAACTTAGAATGGGCTATCACAATTAAATGCGAATACAACATTTCGTGTGTGTGCTGTTAACGGTTGAGGAGTTCCCTTGTCAGGTAGGACCCAACCCTGAGTGCACAAACCATGTCATGGTAAAACTTAAAACCGGTTATCATAATAAAATGCGTACTCATTATTTTGTGTCTGTTCGGTTGACCACTGAAGAGTTCCTTTATCTGGAGCTAATCCTGGATATCGACCAACGTGTAAAAATTCAATTCCGTAGGATAAGAGGAAGTGGTTATATTTTGTCTTGCAAGATTTGAGCTAAACAAACATACATACATGCATACATAGATACATACAAACATACATTGCAAGTTAAATAAAATCTTTTAAAAACTGTTATAACTCACGGAATAAACTATTAAAATTACTCCGACTGGTACTTGGTCAATTTTTTAAAGTTTTATACTGAGTAGCCGCGACGAACGCTACCACCAACATCAGCATGCAATGGAGTTGCGTACTAATGGCAGCATAAAACTCCCAGACAAAGGACTTAAAAAAAAATATATGCTAAGTAGCCGCAACGAGCGCTACCACCAACATTAGCATGCAATCAACTTGTGTACTAATGGCAGCATAAAACTCCCAGACAAAGAACTTCAAAAAGTTTTATGCTGACCAGCCGCAACGAGCGCTACCACCAACATTAGCATGCAATCAACTTGTGTACTAATGGCAGCATAAAACTCCCAGACAAAGAACTTCAAAAAGTTTTATGCTGACCAGCCGCAACGAGCGCTACCAACAACATTAGCATGCAATCAACTTGTGTACTGATGGCAGCATAAAACTCCCAGACAAAGAACTTCAAAAAGTTTTATGCTGACCAGCCGCAACGAGCGCTACCACCAAATTAGCATGCAATCAACTTGTGTACTGATGGCAGCATAAAACTCCCAGACAAAGAACTTCAAAAAGTTTTATGCTGACCAGCCGCAACGAGCGCTATCACCAACATAAGCATGCAATCAACTTGTGTACTGATGGCAGCATAAAACTCCCAGACAAAGGACTTCAAAAAGTTTTATGCTGACTAGCCGCAACGAGCGCTACCACCAACATTAGCATGCAATCAACTTGTGTACTGATGGCAGCATAAAACTCCCAGACAAAGGACTTCAAAAAGTTTTATGCTGACTAGCCGCAACGAGCGCTACCACCAACATTAGCGTGCAATCAACTTGTGTACTGATGGCAGCATAACACTCCCAGACAAAGAACTTCAAAAAGTTTTATGCTGACCAGCCGCAACGAGCGCTACCACCAACATTAGTATGCAATCAACTTGTGTACTGATGGCAGCATAAAACTCCCAGACAAAGGACTTCAAAAAGTTTTATGCTGACCAGCCGCAACGAGCGCTACCACCAACATTAGCATGCAATCAACTTGTGTACTGATGGCAGCATAAAACTCCCAGACAAAGAACTTCAAAAAGTTTTATGCTGACCAGCCGCAACGAGCGCTACCACCAACATTAGCATGCAATCACCTTGTGTACTGATGGCAGCATAAAACTCCCAGACAAATAACTTCAAAAAGTTTTATGCTGACCAGCCGCAACGAGCGCTACCACCAACATTAGCATGCAATCAACTTGTGTACTGATGGCAGCATAAAACTCCCAGACAAAGAACTTCAAAAAGTTTTATGCTGACCAGGCGCAACGAGCGCTACCACCAACATTAGCATGCAATCAACTTGTGTACTGATGGCAGCATAAAACTCCCAGACAAAGAACTTCAAAAAGTTTTATGCTGACCAGCCGCAACGAGCGCTACCACCAACATTAGCATGCAATCAACTTGTGTACTGATGGCAGCATAAAACTCCCAGACAAAGGACTTCAAAAAGTTTTATGCTGACTAGCCGCAACGAGCGCTTCCACCAACATTAGCGTGCAATCAATTTGTGTACTGATGGCAGCATAAAACTCCCAGACAAAGGACTAGAAAAGGTTTTATGCTGACCAGCCGCAACGAACGCTATCACCATCATCAGCACGCAATAAATTTGCGAACTGATGGCAGCATAAAACTCGCAGACAAAGGACTTCAAAAAAGTTTTATGTTGACTAGCTGCGACGAGCGCTACCACCAACATCAGCACGCAATGGCGTACTGGGAGTTTTATGCTACCATTAGTACGCAACTCCATTGCGTGCTGGTGGCAGCATAAAACTTCCAGACAAAGGACTTCAAAAAGTTTTATGCTGAATAGCTTCGACGAGCGCTACCACTAACATCAGCACGCAATGGAGTTGCGTACTGGGCAGCATAAAACTACCGGCCTTCAAAAAAGTCCGAATCTGGTTGGTGTAGTTTCGTATTATACTTAATGAATAGTGTGTTTATTTTCTCAGTAAAGTAAATTATTATGAACTAGCTGTGACCTGGGCTTTGCCCGCGTGGTCATTTACAGGAACTAAAAATAGTATTGATACAAGCGTAAATCATAAATTCTATACAACCACCGACCACCCCTCCCCCCTCAGATAAGTAGCATCACATCAGCTTTCAAACATAAAAAACACATCAAAATCGGTCCATACGTTTGGGACCTACTATGCCACAGACAGACATAAACACACCCTTAACGTGTAAGACGAGAGGGGTGTTACAAGTTTAGGTTGTGTGTTATGTCTGTGGCATCGTAGCTTTTCGAGTTCGGGGGTTAAAAAGAATAAATACTGTACTGGATCACAGCATTTTTCACACTTACCAGTCATTTTATTTTTATTTTTAATGGTCATTTGAAACTTCCAGTATTTCAATTCATGTATTGTTTATGAGACGAGAACGCCATATGCCAATGGCTTATAGGTAGCTCAAGTGTTCCAGCACACACCAGTTTGCATCATACATACTGGCGGCATTGCCCCGTTGAATCGTAATGATGATTTGCTGAGCCACAAGTACCAGCATTTTATCACGGCAGTAAAATTTAATAATTAACATTCGCACAAAAGCCACGCACTTAATTACTGCAATGTTGATTAACTATTACGAAACCTGCTAACGGTGAAAATATAAATAAACGCTTGAAAACCCAACCCAAACCTCAATAATTAAATACAACTTAATCTAAATCGACACGGGGCCTAAGGCGATGATAAATCGGGGCTCTAATTAAAACTGTAACACTAATAGAAACTATAAACATTAATAAGACATAATAAAATTGAATGTCGACCATAAAATGGCTTCGGCTACCTTATAATCCATTCAATAATTTAATTATTGGAATCGTTACGCGGTGAATCAAAAGCGAGGCATAAAAATACGATGGGTGTACTACTACATGAGGGCGCTTGAAAGTTGACTATTAGGTTTAATATAATTTATAGAAGACACCATCTCACAATTTCAATTTGTCAGATAAACAAGTTCATTATTCGAGGAACTTTAATACAAGGCATTAAAAACCATCTTTAATCCTAGACGACTAGGCTTTATATGACTAATGAGCAAAGCTTGTGAAATGAAGCGCGCAGTCTTGCGTAAACAGAAAGAATGACATAAATAGTTACTTAACATAACGTTTAAATGTCGGTAAGTCGGTAGGTACTTTGTCAAAAAATACGAATACTCTAAAAACAAGTATTACTTATTTGGCAGACGTCGGATTTAAGTGCTAAACCGGTAACTTTTTGCTGGTCTTAAGCTAAGCTGAGTCTAGGCAAATCTGCATGGTTCATACATAACCTACAGAGTAATAGACCATAATGGGTAATACAATACGAGTACTCTAATGGGTGTCATATAACTAGAGTATTGTCTAGTATAACTTCGTACCTCGTAATATCGCGCAAACGATGAACTAGTAGTTTAATAAACTTGTTGCAATTAAACTTAATTTATTCACAATCATCGTACAAGTACCATTATTTATTCTGTGTCATCGTATCGCTATAAATGGATTATTGGCATTGATACAATTACATAGAAAGCCGTTATATATTTATGGTAGTCGTTCTGCTTTCCAATGCAAAGATGATAATTGTATTTTTTGTTTATTATGCATCTAAATCTTGATGCCATCTCCGTGGTGTGGCAATACAGTGTTGAAGAAAATTAAAAGCATCATTGAAGCCAAGATTTCGTAGTTGTTATTTTAGGTCACCGAGATAATCATTCAACAGCATAATAAAAGGACAATTACTGAAAGCTAGTGCTATAGCAGTACAAATAAAAATCATTTTAGTGTACAGTGTTAAAAAACTAAAATTAGTAAAACGCGTCATAGATCACGTCGCTCGTATGTTGACCGGATGTTCATACAATTCAAATTTGAAACGATAGCTACTCGTATTACGTTAATTGATTTTTATAATAGGTAACAGGAAAGAAGAACAACAAAGAAATACAAGCATTACATATTCGAATAGTCACAACAATCATGCACAAATTCATATTCATGGTTACATTATCGTTTAAAAGCTCCAATTTCAACCCAATGAATCAATAACAAAACCATCCCAAAGATGACATCATAAAAAAACTGAATCATTTAAAAAAGGATGTGAAAACGATGGCGATTCCTTTCAAACGATAGCTCGTATCAATCACCAAACCAGTTTTAAAGCGATTCTATCTGCTCAGTCACAGATAAATTGCATCACATTAGAACCGGATGAACCTAATAGTATCAGAAGTAACCGAATTAATCTAATAGTATCAAAAAATAAATGTCTAAATAGAGACGTCAGTGATAATCTGAAGATAAAGTGCCAATGGGATATTATCAGGCCGTGATCGTAAGAGTCGCTGATAAATCGACGGCATTTATCTGCAAGCGATTGTATCAAAATATTTTAGTCTTTTAGTTGGCGTACGGGATAAGTGTCAAGATGGTAATGGTGCGGGATTAGAATGGAGCCCTGTGGAACACCGCGCCTTTTCGGTAGGGCAGACGGGCGTGGAAAACGTAGCGGTTTTAATAGAGAAGGCGGAATTATAAAAAGATATGTTTCTACAATACAAGCCCAGAATATTAAGATTTGCCCGATTTGACAGATTAAAAGAGTCGAAAGCTACTGTTAAATCGATTTTTAGCAGAATTGGATAGTCGCCACACAAACCTTTGTTATGCGATTAATTTATCTCTTTAATCCACGGTACTTCTTAAGGTTTGCCTTAATCCGATCTAAAATTCAGGTAAACGGTAGGGTTCCAAAAATTTTTAGAAATTCTAGCAGTAGTAAATTGAGATTAGAAAAGATTAGCTACTACTTTCTCTACCAGGTTTTTTAGTAATTTCGAAAAGCGATATACTCGTATTCCAAATAAATTATCCTGTCGCCAAGAATTTATCAAGTTGAATTGTAACAAAGTCAGCAACACGCCAAATCTCTCAAATCTGGTTTACATAGACAAGATGTTTTAATAAGCAATTTATTCTAGAGTGCAATGCCTACAGAATAATAAGGACTTGCTTAATTATGATTGTCTTACACTAAGCTATCTTACCGCTTGTGCAAAATAAAGCATCATGGTGAGACGTCTTTTTACATGACTACCCAAAAAAAAGTAGTGTCATTTTTTTAGGATTCATGTAAGTATGTTTGTTTGTATTTATGTGAGTCTTTATTCATAACTTTTAAATGCCTGTACAGGTTTAGACGTATATGGTATCGTTAGAACCCTTACATCTCTCGAATGATATAAGCAATACTTTTTTTTGAAAAATCGTTTTGGCGACAGTATAATTCCAAAACCAAAAGAAAAAAAAACGAATTTTATAATATTGGTATTAAATTGATGGCCTTGATGAGCACATTCCAACAAAATATAATTTATCGAAAAAAAACGGCAGGGCAGGCGTGTTTTTTTAGCTTTTAAGCTAGTTATGAAATTCACTCCTTTTCTCAAAAACAAGGTGAAAACGCAAGCCTTTTGAATTAAGTTCTTTCGAAATTATAAGTTGAATTCAAAACTGTACACTGTTATTAGATCGTTAAACGATATAATTATTATGTAAATATAAAACGCCAGTCTGCAACCACAGAACCGAGAATCTCCGACTCCCGGGTGATTCAATAAAGCTAACGGTTCCATTATCTAAATGAGTAATTTAGCGAGTGGGAAGATTTTCGCGTTTAATCACGGCTGACTAATAACTTCGTATTAAATAGTATTTATTATTGAGATGGGAATAAGATATGTGTGCAGGCGCAGGTCGCAGGTTCATGATTTCCGGAATAAAAGACATGGGTTTCCATCAGGGAATTTGCATCTGTTAGCATAATCTGAAGCACGTATCTGGACGTGACTGACTCGGGTCCTGGACGAGTGTTGTAAGGAGAGAGGCTATGTCCGCTGAAGGATCGTTATCGTCGTTATCAACTGTCTTTTCCTGAATACTAACATCTGAGTGTATTCAAAGGAGTCAATAGGTATTTTTTAAACTGTGTTTTCTACCCTCAGCCACATTGCCGCTATAACTATGAGGCAAATTAGTCAAACGTAGAACGATTTGAAATAAAATAAAAAGCATTATACAGCTTTTTTAATTGACTTGTAAAAAACACAAAACTTTGTTACCTTTATGTTTCAATGAAATTGCAATTATCGAGGACATGTGAAGACTCATATCGTTTTATCAGCAAAAGCAGCAAAAACATTATTAAAAGTTATAAATACAAAAATTGAAAAACTACTGCTTAACAAAGAAAGACGTCATCCAAAAATATGACGAAACTTAGAAAGAAGATATTCAAATCCCCAAATGACTTCTCACGATTCATAGCAAAGTTAATGAATCGAAACAAAACAACATCACCACGGGGTAGCCACCCCTATATTTAACAGATTAAAATAAACAAAAAGACGACTCACTTACCCCTTCCTGTTTTTTCTTATTTTCTAGAATTGCGGTTGAACTTTTGTTTCCGTTAATCTATTTCTTTGTGAGTTAAATGCTTTGATATTTTGGTGACAAGAGTAACTGTTTTCATAGTAACCACGTGCTGGGTTCTGTTCGGACATGGAGTTTATCCGTTGCAAGTTTGCTCCTCTGTGGGTCGCCCGATTTTGATGCGTTTTTTCTTGTTTGACAGAGAATTTTACTAAGACCATTATATAAACTTATGTTTTATTGAAATATTAATGATGATCAACTAGAAACAGAGACAAATATTTACAACATGCATTTGTATTCTCAAAATGTTTATGTATACATAATATACTATGTACACATAAAACTATGAGCTATTTGGCCATTTGAGGTCGTCACATTTAAATTAATAAATAAAACTAATGAAACTCAAAATCTTCTAATATCATTTATTTAGTGAAATAGGTATATTCTAAACCTTACCGCAGTCTATTCGAAATCTTATCCAGACCGCAATTTCAATTGTTTTCTAATTACGGCACAGCTCTAAACTATATAAATAAATCAAAAAGGCTGGTATTTCCGAGAGCTCCCATAAATCGCGATGCTCCCTAAAACATGTCGGTTTGTATTAACAGCCTCTAAATGTGGTGTGTCGGACGTCGGTGGACGATAACGACAACGATTATGTGGCGAGGGAAGGGTTCCGTAGATGTCGTGTAACGAGGAACTATCAAAAAATATGGAAAGCAAGAAATAAACCACCCGGGAAAAGGGTACTGGGTTCAATGGCGTAAGCGGTGGCAACCAAATGGTGGTGGCGAAACATACCTAACCTATTCAAAAGTTTATTGATTGCTTATCAAGTTTACACGTCACATTCATTCATTTCGTTCATTCTAATCGGATTACAAGACGCCCCAAGAGTGGCGTTTTAATAAATCCTACAAATCGTACAAATTCTATGTAGCCTTCATTTGTTTATTTTGTCAAAAGAGGAGACGAGATCATTTTCCTGGTATTAGCAATTCCAGAGTCAGAATTTCGAAAATCATTGCGATCTTTTACTCTTGTACATTGGTTTTTAAGCCTCTTGGACCCAGTAATTAGTTTCTCACAATAAAAAACTTAAGTCTGTGAAACTCCGATGGATAATCTACTAAGTATTTTCTAATCCCGAACCCTCACACCAAACCAGAACAAGCAACCTGTTCACCAATAAATAATCGAAGAAGCCCCGTTACTCACTACTCTATTATCTCCAAAACGACGTATTTAGGTACTCTTCCCAATAAATACGGCCCAGCGGTGGACTGCGACACCAATGAATTTATTGTAAAATTGAGATGTATAGATCTAATCTCGGTATAGGATTTATTGGTGAAACAGATTTATTTTAGAAAAATACCATTTAGGCAGGGAGGTGACTGGTAAATTTGGCTAAGTTGCTTGAATAAGGTTTGCGGTCGCTAACTTAACCGAGTAGATAAAGTGTTATGGCATGCGCTGTGTTCATTGTTACCCAAATTGATACATAAATAGTAAATTGTATGGATAAAATAGTCATACTTTCCAATTATTATTTTACCTTTATTCTATTTAGCATTTTAGATTGTAAATTTTTCAAACCAGGTATCCAACAACAGACTCCGTTAATTCCAGCCAAAGTCTTTGTTATCCCGTCAAAGCCTAAATTTTCCTATCGTAATATTGCATCTCGATGCTATATTACAATGTTGGCAAATCTGTCATTATTTTACCAAGGAAATAAGTATTTAAACATTTTAATTGCTGAATGGTGTTATCTGGCCTACGTAAATATTTTTGAGGTAAGAAGCATTATTTCCAGTAGCGGACAAGTACCTATAGTCCCACATGCATGCGTGTATGTAAAATAAAACAAAGGACACATGAAACACCTTACCAACTTTAACCACCACCTCTCAGCACACAATCATGCGTACGGTTCTCCGTGTCATATGGGGCAGTGATCTCTTTACTTGGAAAGTTTGATACAGTAGAGATAAACCGTACGTACAGGGTATCAATATCAGTTTTATTTACAACTGTGAAAGAGTAATTAATTTTATCATAGAGTTTAAAATTATTTCGATACACAAAATATTTGAAAGGCTTGGAAGGTATTTTTCTCTTTTGAATAAAAGATGAATTGGTAGGTATATAAAATACATATTTTTTTAGTTCATTGTTTTATTAGTAACATATTAATGATTTATATGACGAGAGCGTTTGTTTTAAACTAAATGTAAAAATAAAACATTAAACTATAATAAAAGGTACCCTGGGGTTAACAAAATAGATATTTGCCTAGCGTGAGAATGGAACCCGCGATTCAAGCTTCACATTCGGCAAATCACTAACTATAGTTATAAGTCTTGGCATAAACGAAATGGAATGGTAGGTATTTACTACCGCAAAAATAAATATAGGTAAATTGAAAGTGAGATATCACTCGTTAAAGTACATTACTTTATCTTTATTGAGTACTCCAGTTAAAGAAGCAAATAACCAAGTGATACTTTTAAACGGAACAATGCATGAACAAACCTATGAGTAACGAATCGAAACCTACAATGGCGTATGTAGATATAGAGAAATAGATAGTGTGACTTGGTAAAATTGAATGAAACCGATCGTATCACATAATTTTGTACATTAGGATAGTCTAACTTCCGCACTCATAATCGGCAGTTAATGGTAATCAATCAATAAATTGTCAAAATCCATGCAAAATACGCCGTTTAGTGCTTAAGTAGCGTTAATTGTCGTTTTTAGTGCGGCAGTAAATCTAATGAGAGATAATTGAGAGAGTTATCTGTATTTGATTCCCGATTCGCTGCGAATAAGGCAGTAATAGCGCGCGTCAACATGTAGCAATAATCGTAACATAGAACCGAAAGCCGTAGCGGTACCGATTATCTCAATTATTTATAACGCTTTGAAAAATCATTATTTTAGTTATTCACATAAAACTTTCGAAAAACAGATGCAACTTTTAAAGTTTTTTTTTAGTTTAGTTTTATTTTCTCTTTTGTAAACAAATATAGTAACTTTTCATTTATTGAATCGTATTCCATAACTCGTTCAATTATTCGTTATATTATAGGAGCATCACCTGCAAAAATTTAACGTAGCTCCTCAAATTACGTCATTGAAGTAGTAAATACATCGACTGGAACCAACCAACAACTACAGACAAACTTTTTACAGTTCAATATGAGACTAAATTTTTAACTAAATTGCGTGAATACAGCCAGAAACCAAACGTAATAACAGCTCAACAATTAAGTACAACACCCTAACTTGCTCCGATTGCAAAGCACACAGCATGCATGATGATCAAATTACGGTATCTATTTCCTCTTTGTCTGTGGTGGCGTACCTTCACAAGCATTATATCACGATTGTCACATAAAGTGGCATCTCCGACCGAGGTTGAGTTATGATTACCATCCAAAGGTCAGGGCGGCGAACAGTAGTAGGTGCAGTTGGCTGCCTGCCCGTCTCTTATGCTCATTTAATAAACTGTACCCTGTGCCATAACTGTATATGTATTTTAGGTCTTGGAATAGTACTTAGGGTTATTTTAACCTATATATATATAGGTTAAAATAACTCGAGTTTTTTTTTTTTTGCAAATAACTCTAAGAGTTATTTTAACCTATATATATATATAGGTTAAAATAACTCTAAGTACTATTCCAAGACCTAAAATACCAATAAGTTTTTATCGATTGCTCGGCTTCTACTCAATGGAGTGAGATACTAATTAAACCAGTTTTTAAGTCAAACCCTGAGCTATCCAGCAGTGAATATTGCATCCCAATCAGTTTCATATTTTTTTAAGTGATGCGTGAACAAACATACAGACAGACAAGAATTTAAACAATGTTATAGTCTTGTTCAGTAGCTTATTTTTAGTACATTTTTTTAAATATCTTCTTTGACTGATTTTTGGGTACTGACTGCTTTATTATACGTATAGATAGATTATGGTTTAGAATCCAGAAGATTGGCACGTGTTAAGTTGAAGCAATCGTATTAGGCTCAAATATGCTTAGTAATTTCGCTGGAAACAAAATGTCTATAATTGACGACCGCTGGTGATCCTGAAATCAACCAACGGTCACGGGTTCGAATCCCGCGAGGTGCAATCATTTGTGCAATAAGCAGAAATGTTTGTTTCCGAGTCATGGATGTATCCGTTGTCTAGTACCCATAGTATAGGGTATCGGTGTGAATGGTCCCAATTATATTATATAACTATTTCTCATTATACTACCTGATTAGTAGTAGATCATCAATGATTAGTTGTAGATTCGCTGAGCGGTGCAGGTGTGGGGCGGGAGGCACACAGTAAACGTACGCACGAGGTTTTGCTTTTCAGCCGCGATAGTGGACGGATGCGACATGCGAGCTGACCACCCGCTATGCTATTTTTATCCATCGGAGGGCACGTTAAACTATTGGTCCTGGCTGTTATTGATTTAATAGTAGTTGTTAAGCCATGTCGGAGGCCCTCGGTCAGTCTGTCTTACTCTGACACCAGAGGTTAGCAAAACCTCATACGACAAACAAACATCTATATTTGCAGAGCAGTGCAGTTGTGGGGTGCGGGACACACTACGCAAACATGACTGTGTCTGTTTTTTTTTCTGTTCAGCCGCTATAGCGGAAGGACGCAATACGAGCTATAAAGGCTCCTTCACGCTTAAACGGCTAAACCAATTTGGATGAAATTTAGTACCAAGATAGCTTATATCCTGGATGAATACATAGGCTACTTTTCATCCTCGTCATTATTATCATCATCATCCACGTAGGTAAAACCGCAGGACGCAGCTAGTAGTATTATAAATTTAACGTTTCTTTTTTACTTACATGTTTACTTTACTTTAATAGTAACAATTGCAACAATGTACTTACGTAACTTGAATAATTTAAAATTGTTTTTTTTTAAGTAGCTTAAAATACAGATGCTACGGTTTAGGTATAATAATTATATATTTATAGAATTTTCTTTTAATGGCCTTAATTTTGATACCTCACTCAATATGTTATGGGCATTTTTTGTTCCGTCGGAAATACAATATGGCAGCTGTAAGCCGCCATATTATTTTTTGACACTTCATATATCCTCTCGTGATTGAGACAAATCCAATGATACATCATTTATCAAAATCTATCAAGGCGTTTAGGCTGTAGGACGTGCCTAAAAAACGTACAAAGAAACAAACAAACATACAATTCAAACACATAACTCTCCTGAGTTGGGTAATAAAAAGGTACAAATTGATATTTTGTGTCAAATGACCCCAAACATGAATACTTCAAAATCATGTCATTATAAAATATATCATTAACATCTACAAATCGACCACTAACACTCAAACAGGGGTAAGTAAAAAAGTAAAAAAAATAGCATTGACAAAAAGCGTCACGGGAACGCGTAACGGACCGGACGATAACGGACAACCCTCGTTAGAGAAAAAAAGATAAGAAAAAAACACCGTTCGAAAACAGTAACATTTGTATATATCTATTTGCACCCGTAAACGAGCAATAAAGCAATTACAGTGCACTTTTTAACGATTTGTGCAAAATTTCTTTTCTAGGAAATTATTTTTGAGCTTTGCGTTTCTGCAAGTTTAATAGTTACGGTACTTTTATGACGGCGTCCGAAATACCTTTGAAGTTTAGGGTTGCAATTAGCAGAATGTAAGAAAGTGATAGAATTTGCACAATAAAATTAGACTATAGCGTCCCGTTGTTTGTAAAAGTTTTTAGTGGTTATTTGAATATCTCTGCAGTTTACCTTGAGAAAAAAAAACAAATTTATGTTTTCTGTTCTGGTATTAGGTGAAGGTTATAGATAGAGTGCAAACGCAGTGCAGTGTTACGCAAGTATGATACAAAAAATGGTAGAAATCTGCCAATAAAAATTGAGATACCTATCATTATTTTTTTGTCGCATAAGTTTCTTTATAAGTAAAACACACTGTAGCTAAGTAATAAGTAAAAGTTCTGTCCATTATACGAATTTATTAAACTACTGCTTGTCAATATTGTAATAGAAGTACTACCACAAAAGCCTCTTTTATAGATAAATGTATGTAATTTTAAATGTAAACATCTTCTACGCCTTGTAAATTATGATAATACTATAAATCCATAATATTAATTTATGCAAAAAGATGTACAAATCTCAACACATCTCCGCTATTATTGTAGAGAAGTTAATTGAACATATAAAAGAGCATGTTTGTTAGTCGGCTGATTTGATTTAAGGTTTAGGTTAAATTAGGTTTAGGTAGTTATGACTGTGAAATGAACCTACCCGTACAAAAAAGAGTATGAAAGAAAAAAAACTAGTCTGCAAATAATTTAGACAAAAGTCACTCTAAGCCCTAAGCACAAGTCTAACCATTATTACTCCATTATTTCTATCCATCCAAAAATTGACTGGATGATATCACTGTTAGTGATAAATCTGCCCATTATATTTTATTTTTAAGACTCCTTCAGCACTGTAGCTATATTTTTGGTAACTGTTATAAGTACAATAAAGATTTTTCTCTCATAACCATTTTATTATTTCGACGGTTTATTTTAATAGCGTCAATTTTCTGACAGGCTGCAATGAAAGCTGCCAAAAATAACTAGCACAATATCAATGTATTAATAGCTATAATTTTATCTTTTTGGAACACTTACATATCTACTTACATGCGTAGGTAGACTGACATACTTTAAAACTAGTGTGATAAGATTATCCTAAGTTTCATGCCTATTTACTCACATTAAAATATTTTTAGTGACTGCATAAACAAATCCATTACTTAAAAAATCCTTAGTTTAATTTTTATGTGACGGTTGCGTTTCGCAAAATAGCACAATGTTTAAAGAAAGTTTAATAACACTTTTTAAGTAATAAAAAAGCAATAAAAGCTTATTGAAAGTTATTTACCCTTTATAACAGGCAATACAAATTAAACATTTATTAAAAAAATGCTGACACCTCCATAAATTCATTGAAAAACTAATAGAGTTCAGCTAAGGTCTTCACTATAGCTAATAATATATAATAACTAATAATATTTTATATATAATTTCGTTAAAATTTATACTATAACCCATACATAAATCGATCGATGGGTACCTATTTCAAACATAACAAACATGCCGAACCATTAAAACATTAACCATTCATTCAACATAACCGTAAACTTATAATTATGCGCGCGCATTCATAAAAGAAAAACTCGTATGTTAAATTTTATTCAAACTTATCGAAAACTGCGGAGCTACGAAGAGCATGGAGCTACAACTATCGGACGGCGATCTATAACGTCGCGTATCGTTTTATTAATCGCTGCGCGGGCGCAGTGGCAAAGTTCACGCGATCCCACCAAATCACCGGTCCGGTAACGCACCGGCGCGCGTTAGACCGTGAAACACCTATACGACAAACTCAATACGCGTGAAAGAGATGGCACGAGAGATAGATGTTGCGTTAGAAGTTAACCACGCCTCCTCAGCGTTCGAAGCTCCGATGCCACCTCCGTGAGCATTCGTGTGCGCGCGCGCCGATCGAGGAACACGCGAACCGCGTTCGAAATTCAAAATTTTCGATCATGGAATCGGCCGCGCAGTATTCATCATACTAGTGATATAAGGGTTTTTTTTTAGTTTACTTTTTTGTTGAGACTGCATAAAGACTGTCAAAATGCTGTGTCAATAGGGCCAATAATTGTAACAATGCGATTGTTGGGTGCGTTCCAGTTTGCGTTTTCAGTTATAGCACTCCTGTAAATTGTACGTGACATTACATTTGTTTGTTTTAACGAAAGTGACTGGACTGTGACATTTGAAATCGATAGTACTCTTAATTGAGGCACCACGTATGAGGGCCGCCCTAGTGAAATTTGTATTGACTTAAAAAATTTAGATTTTTGTGTGAAGTGTATGTGGGATTTCTCGGAAAACGTCGCCTGTTCTCATTCTGTCTCACACCAAAGATACAAAGGTAAGCAGTGTTTTCTTAAAATATTTTGACATAATATAAAAAGAGTAAAATTCAATATTAGGCGTGTAAATATTCTGTATATCATAAGTAAATACAAAATGGAAAACTTCAAAAGGTATGAGTATCTAGAATTCTTGCAATTAAACTCATTTCTCTCACTGTAAGTTAAAAATCTAAAAAAAAAATACGTATATATTGAAATAAAAAGTACCTGACAATTGTGGAAAATGAATATGAAAAGCAATCATCAATATCTTATATTATTGCAACACTGTTTGATTAAGGCAGAAAATGCGTAAGATAAATATAACTCAAAAGTTATAATTTCTAAGTTATTGTTATTGCCTACCGTCATCCCGAACGGAGGCGTAACGTTTTCCCTACAAAAGAGTTCAACGGGTGCCATAACGTTTACGGAGGATGCTTTAAACTTTTTAGAAGTGACAATAAGTTAAATAAATGTATTTCTCAATATATAAGGCAGTCATAATGCGTCAGGTATCCAATAAATAAATATTTTTAATTATTATGTCATGTAATGAGGAAAACGTCTTATAGAACCAAAAAATATACTTATTAAAAAGTACTGAACTCATTTTGATGAAATTTATATTATGAATGTTTAGCTAACTTTTCAAATAATAATAGAATAATCCAAATCGGTTTACAAATGCCAGAGCGACACAAAAAAAATAGTCGAATTGAGAACATCCTCGTCCTAATCTTTAAAAAAAACACCAAAACTTTTAGTTTTCCTTAAATATTTTTGGAATGTTCGTTTAGAGATTATAATTTTGATACCACACTTGATAGGTTTAGGTAAATTTTTGTTCCGTCGGAAATACAATATGGCAGCTGCAAGTTTTCCGCCGTATTAGTTTTCTTGATACTTCATATTATATCTTATGTCACTCTCGATACCTCATCTAACAGAATCCATCAAGCCATTTAGGGTATATATAGAACGCGCCAAAGGAACAAACATACATCTCAAAAACAACTCTCCCAGTCGGGTAAAAATGTATAAACTACTAACGACTTCACACAGTCGTTATCTTGGTTGAATTATTGATTTTACCTGGATTAAAGATCTTGCTTGCTAAATTACATTGAAAGCAATTCAGTAGTATAGTAGCATGACAAACTACTAAGACCACTTTCATATTTATAATAAAGTATATTTCTTAAGTTATAAGGAAAAATCTTGGCTTCAAGATATATAAAATAAAATAATTATATAAAATAAAATAACACAATGACACGGAAGATACATACATAATTATAACAGATTAACTTCAAGGATAAACAAAATAATTTACATATGTGATTTATAACAAAAATAATAAAAGTATATCTAATTGTATTTACAATTATGTCATCAGCGTTGGTATACTTACCTACCAGAGTAAATTAAATTACTTGCAATGATACATTTAATGAAGGTGTCTTTATGTACAAGTCTCATACATATAAATCTTTATCTTTATCTATAAAAACATGTATTTTTTATATTTTTTCGAACTGAGTAACGAAACAACTTCGTTTGCCTGTCGGTAATCGTCACGCCCGCTTAAAACAATTGCAATGCTACTTATTAACTTAAGATTACAAAATCTTGGGCAGCACTGCAATTTGCGGCACTGCAATGCGCGGCACTGCAATGCGCGACACTGCAAGTCTCTTAAATCATGCCCAGTAATTTCACTGAAAACAGTGCCCTTTGAACCGTAACACGGTATTGGTTGCACACTATTGCTTCTACTACGGTTTAATATCTTGAAAGGGTGTAGTACTTCCCCAGACAATATGCAAAGTATCCAATCCAGACATGTACATTTTAAAAAAGCATCGTCTACCTACAAAAGTTATCAAAAATGTATATATATTTTAATGGAAAAGCATTCGTTTTTTTTGTAACTTAGCATTATATCTATTCGTCGTTGAAATACATTGGTGTTCAAATGAGGAATCTAAAAGGTTGTCGATTGAGTATTTAACGGTAGGCCACGCATCAACGGCGCGTGTTGTCCACAGGCGAAGACTTTTCATCAGGGCGCTTATTCACTATGCCGCATGAAATTCCTTGCCGAAAACGTGTGACGTCAGTACGGCAATTGCCATTCCACGCAGATATCTTAACGCGGCGCGTAACGTGTCTTATTGGCAATAGAGAATAATGGCCCAGGGGGTTACAGCTTGTCTTTTTTTTTGTAATAACCGCCAAATCTTTTGCGCTCCTTACTTATCACGCGCATCGGTTTATCAATAGCTTTGGCGACAAATGCACAGCGCAAGTCTTTACGATCTATTATAGTTCTGTGTTGTACTGGAATACGATATTCAATTTGGCATTATACACTGTCTTAAAATTTTCATAATTTATTGTTAGACTAGTTTTCGCCCGTGACTTCGTCCGCGCGGACTACAGTTTATCGCGAAAAGAAGCATCCTATGTTCTTCTAGGATATTAAAAACCAATGCAAAACAACCTATAGCACTAAGGCTCTTGATGTTATTGGCAGATTTGTTATTATTTCGTTTCCATGACAACCACTGTAAGACAGTGAGTAATCAACATTTTCCAATTTTCCCGTGGAGACCTAAATTTTTTCGGGATTTGTTTGTTTGTGGTATGTGGTAGTGCTGGCCTCTGTTGTCAGAGTTTAACAAGCCTCTGACATGACTTAACGACTTTTATCAATCAATAACAGCTGGAACTGACAGCTTAACGTGCCCTTCGAAGCACGGAGCGATAGATAAAATTTATCCTATGTTTTACTACAGGATATAGGCTATCTCCATTCCAAATTTCATCAAAATCCGTCCAGCTTTTATCGCGTGAAAACCAAACAACAAACAAACAGACAACGTTTCACTTTTATATATTAGTTGGATTACAGGAATTTGAAATCGTTTAGTACAATATTCATTTCTTTTACTTGGCGCCAAAACACTAGCTGCCATGACGCTGTGTTTGTGACGTCAGTCTTGAATATAAATCTATCATCACGTAAAGACACTAGCTGCTATGACGCTGTGTTTGTGACGTCAGTCTTGAATATAAATCTATCATCACGTAAAGACACTAGCTGCTATGACGCTGTGTTTGTGACGTCAGTCTTGAATATAAATCTATCATCACGTAAAGACACTAGCTGCCATGACGCTGTGTTTGTGACGTCAGTCTTTAATATAAATCTATCAACACGTAAAGACACTAGCTGCCATGATGCTGTGTTTGTGACGTCAGTCTTGAATATAAATCTATCATCACGTAAAGAAAGAATGAAACAATATACTGAAATAATAAATCAACCTTGTGATGTTGTTAACTTAAACCGATGTTTCCTGATTGGTTGTTGAATATTATCATATTTACATCATTTCATCATTATAGTACGAAATACTTTACTCTATTGTTGCGTACAGCTAACGATCTTAACTTAGCGGTTTAAAAAAAGCGTACAGATAAATACGACGGTACTCGAATCAGCTATCGCCAATATAGTGGTCATTGGTAACCAATATAGTGGTCATTGGTAACCAATATAGTGGTCATTGGTAACCATGCGAAAAACTACCAATCAAAATACATCAAACAATTATTAAGCAAACCTATCCATCGTGACCCCAAAAATCGAAATTCAATTGAACAATCGGCTATTATGCTCATAATAAGCCGTTTTCATTAAAAATTAGATAAAAAGGTAAAACAAAGGGGTCAGGCGTGGGAGCGGGTCTCACGGTCCAGCGTAGTAAGGCTGCATGTGCATTTTCTGAATTCAACACGTAATCTGAGTGATGTATGTGACAATAGACAATGAGAATTGTTTGTATGAACTTTACGGCTCATAATGTTATCCTGGAGCAAGTAGATTATTCGGTACCGGCATTGTTGTTCATAATGACGATAATACTTTGAAGGCCTTGGGCTCATTTTGTATCCCAATTTATGAAACGTTTTTTCTTCTTAATTACTAATAATATATGCTGAGAATTTTCAAAATTGTTATTACATTATAGAATAGTTCCATAGCATACTCCAAAAAATCCTCTAATTTGATTACTCACTCTGATAACTTTTGTACTCATAATAATTCTGCACCATCTTTAACAGCCTATGTGTCTCTATACAGCCTACGGTTGCCTGGAAGAGATCGCTGCTTAATTATAAGGCCGCCGTTTGTTCTAAGTTAAGTTTTTTATTTTAATAATGTAATTCCTTTATCGTGCAATAAAGAGCTATCTATCTACATTAGCACTTGTAAAAAAAAAGATAGACAACTATTGCACTGAAAACTAAATTTACAGCCACGTCCGAAAATGAGCTTAAAAATAGTACAATCGGCAACCCAATTGCTAATCAGAAATCTCTGCCACTCCAAAAAAATACACTCATGAATTCATGAAGGAATGAATGAGGCTTGATAGCGAATTTTGATTTATAAATGGATGTAGATGGTTAAGGCACGAACATAACGGGCAGACACTAGGCCATGACAACAAGCCACAATACACTAAAGACGCAATCTTTACCACCAACGTACAGCCTTAGTTTCTCTGCATCTTTACACAGAAACTAATACAAGATTCGCAGTACCTAGCATATCTCGACATGAGACCAATTAAAGCTTATCTTAACTATTCGGTTGTTAAAAGCTTATCAACTTATATTAATAGCCCCGAAAACTTCCGTTATACTTGAAAAGAAAAGGAAATGAACTGTATATATATACAGGTAATAACAATTTAATTAAAACCAGTTCAACTACCGTCGCATGATGCCAATTAAAACAATTGCTCTATGTATTATTAGAACCTATGACTACTCTAACTATAACAAGTAAACTAATGTTCATTAGTAAGTTAGAGAAGTTATTGCCACTTTCGGATCATTGGTCACCAATGTCAGCATCGTGCTATTTAGAGTTGCGTTTATAAGTCAACTTATATGCTACTAATAAAGAACATAGATATTAATTAATATCTTTACAGTAGTAAAATGCAATACGCGCCAATAGTAACAATAAATTCAGATTAAATTTTGTATAACCCCCCGACCCCTCTTCCTTCGCCGCCCCCAATTATAGCTAAGAACCATCTCGATCACATCAGCTTTCAATCATTAAAAAAACGCATCAAAATCGGTCCAATCGTTTGGGTGCTACAGTCCCAACTCCTCTCCTTCACTCCCCTCTCATTACAGCTAAGAACCATCTCGATCACATCAGCTTACAAACATAAAAAACCGCATCAAAATCGGTCCATTCTTTTGGGAGCTACGATGCCTCAAACAGACACTATGATACAATGATACATACATAAATATACCCTAAATTAATAACACCCCTCTCTTTTGAGTTCGGGTGTTAAAAATATAGGTATAAATTTACACAAACTCGTAAAATGGTGTACTAAAATACATACATCGTGAGAAAAAGCATTGATCTACCTATTCAGATGTATATTTTATAGTTTCGCGAAGAGTTAATTGCATATGCTTAATTCCGAAGAAACAAAAGTTTCCAAATAAAAAAAAACTACTAATTAATGAGGCTATAACAGCCGTCGCGTGGCACCAATTATGACTAATTACTAGCGACTAGCGAGCGCTACTAGCGGCGCCGGCAACCGTTACTAATAATTGTGCATTACTTCGCAGATATAACTTTATTCAGCAAGGCCGACGAGATGTGATCGTCATTGATATCATTTGACATGATTTGATTTTAAAATATAGATGATTTTTTCTAGACATACGTATGTAAATAACATGAATTAACGATATTAATCACGAAGATTCCATGTTAAAAACGTTGAAAAATAAATTTATACAGACATATTAGATCAACTACACTAAGACTATACTAAGTATCAACTTAAAGTGATGGTGGCCTAACGGTTCTATATTGCAATTTAGAATCCAACGATACTGGGTTCAAAACCTAGGCTCCGCACCAATGACTTTTCAAAGTTATGTGCGGTTTTCCATCGCTCCGTGCTTCGGAGAGCACGGTCCCGCCTGTTATTGACTAATAGCAGTCGTTAAGCCATGTCAGAGGCCCTCGGGCGGTTTGACAAACTCTGACATCAGAGGCCAGCACTACCTCTTACGACAAGCAAACAAACAAACATTAACTTAAAAATAAATTGAATAAGTAAGATCCGTCAAATTAATTATTGATTTTAGTCACACAGAGATACCTTATATCAAATATATATCTATGCAAAATAAAGTAAAGCAGTAAGTAACATACTATATGTACAAAGAAAGTAATTTAAAAAAAAAACTCTAGGACTTAAATGAGCTACTGAACAAGTTTTTTTATATCTAATATGCCTGTCTGTCTGGATGTTTTTTCGCGCAAGACGTAAAAACTACAAGACCGATTAAAGTAAGATTTTCACTGTTGGATAGCTTTAGATTTGACTTAAAATCTGATAAACATGAGTCTAAATGAGGTGAGTCGAAGCCGAGCAATCGATGAAAAACTATTTGACTGGTGAACGAATTTTGATAAAATTTGGTACTGTTGTTACCCTACAGGTTTATTATGATAGTTCATAGGATAATTAAATCTCAGAAATATGACTATGCGGGCAAATCCGCGGGGTGCAGATAGTATTCTGATATTCCTCAAAATAACAATTAAGTACTTTGAATTCGAGGTACACTAGTTGAAAAATAAATACAGCGCGTTAATAATAAAAGCGCGTTCAAATATTTTAACCGGCACTCGCCTCATTGTTACGAAAACCGTTCGGAAATCCCTTTCTGTACTAATTGCTGCCAAATCGACGACAGTTGTGCAACAGTCGGCCAACTGTCGCAATCGGCAATTGTCCGTTTGCTTCTTGAGAAATAATTACCGAGTTTTTGAAAAGAAACTGTATTAGCAATTACGAGCTTACTTAAATAGGAGTGGGCAGTGACGAGAAAATAATGTTACTAGTTTAACTTGATTTAGTTAAACGTGACCGTAATATAGACGTGGTCTGACTATAGTCTAGAAATGTAAGGACTTTCAGTGAACTACGGAGAGAGCTATGCTTGGCGTTTCCCCGAAGGACAAGATTCGTAATGAAGTGATCTGACAGGGAACCAAAGTAAGCAACTGAAAATAGCTCTAAGGGTAAACATGCTGAAGTTGCAGTGGGCTGGTCACCTTTCCTGTAGAACCGATAACTGTTGGTGAATAGTGTAGGACGCGCTATGGCCGTTTGGAATGACGCAGAAATTGGATGAGAAAAGAGCTGAAGACCTTAGAAGGAACCTTCGTTCTACATCGTATGATGATGATAGAAAAGATCCGACGTGGAATACTTATAATTATTTAAAACTACTTTGTACAATTACTTTGAAGTGTTACACTCATCGTATGTAAAAAAAACTCAACTACTCAAGTTAAATTTAATTTAATGTAAACAATCTAGCAACTATTGCATAGTTAATTATTATTACTTAAAATAAGTAATAAATATATTATTATTTTTACAAGAGTATTCAGTAGTATTAAAAGATAATCTTTAAACAATCTTTTAAGATCTAAAAACATCACCATCATCGTCATTCTGCAATAAATATTGCAATATTCATTTTTTGTTTTCTTTTTGATAGAGTACATTGTTATATATAAGTGTGTGGCTAGAGATCCTAGGTACGAAATCGAACAGTCGCGGGTTCGAATCCTGCAAGGTGCAATCATTTGTGTGATGAGCAGAAATGTTTGTTTCCGAGTCATGGACGTTAATATTCTTATCTATGTATGTTTATCCGTTATCTAGTACCCATAGCACAGGGTATCCTAGTTTGGGCTAGATCATTGGTGTGGAAATGTCCCGAATATATTATTATTATTATTATTATGTATCCTATTTATATGACAATCTAGCTATCAATTAGGTTAATAAGTGATTTAAATATAAACTGTTAGATGACTGACTACATAAAGAAATCATTGAATTTGGAAATATTTTTACCATGGTCCACTACGTCAGTCTTGAAATTATATCACTACATTTTTTTCCGTCCGCGACTTCGACCGCGTGGACTACTGTTTATCGCGAAAACGCTATCCTATGTTGTTCTAGGATATTAAAAACCAATGCAAAAGTAGGTATAGCACCAATGCTCTCGTTTTTTTTTTGACATACTTGTTATTTCGTTTCCATGTCAACCGTTGCCTACAGCGATTAATCAAGTTTTTCCCAGTTTCTCGTAGTAACATGCAATTTTCCGGGATAAAAAGTATTTTATGTTTTATTCCAGGGTATAAGCTATCTCCATTCCAAATTTCATCAAAATCCATCCAGCCGTTATCGCGTGAAAGCTTCCCAAACAAACAGACAACGTTTCACTTTTATATATTGGTATGGATACGAGTTTACGCACTACAAAAAAACGTCTATTAGGATTAACCATATTAGAAAGATACTTTTCACATCACCTTTATACTGTTTTTTTTAACCTTAGAAATAGTTAAGAAAAACCTACAAGAATTTAATTGAAACGCCCATTCCGCTTTTCTTTCGCGCTTCCTTTTATACGTTTTACAAGTTTTCTAATTACACGCCTTTTAGTTTATTAAGCCATATTTGTCGTCATTTAATATAATCAGCCATATTTGAACCAGTGCTCGTATAAGGGGTTCAGTAAAAACGCCTGGAGTTACGGTTGGACTGATTAAGGTGAAGTGCTCGCTGATTTGTATTTTAATGCCTTACTACGTTGTGGTAAAATGGATAATAAGATAAGATTTACTTTTAATTGTAGGCAGTGTAAAGTGCTGACGGAACATTGTATGCTTCACAAACGATAGCACTAAGTTCGAACCTCTGCTCTGCACCAATAACTTATTTACAAGTTATGTCTGTGCGGGTTTCGATGCAATCGCCCAAAAATCCGTGAAGACACCATGTAGTTTCTTGTGTCCAAGAACTTCAAAATTCCGAGCTGCGTGGTGGGTTATGACCCTTCATCTCTCTCAGAAAGATCACACTGACATACTTAACTTTTCGATGGGATAACAGTTATGTGCAATAACTTATTGCAGCTTTTGTTTGTTTTATATTCAATTGAATTAAATTAGCTTATTAAAATTCTAATACTTCTATACGACTTCAAAAAAGGAGGGTCACAATTAATAAAAAAAACGTGTTATTTCTTCTTATGTTTTACTTTACTACGTAAAACTACTAACCCATTATCACTACTCTAAAGATTTATTAACCTCTTCGAATAAAAAAATATCACGAAGACCTTCAGAGAAATCGGTGTATTGTAAATAAAAACAAGTAAATCAGCAAAGTAAGACAAAAACAACACAAAAAAAACGATACAAAAAAGTAAAAAAAAAGTATACCCTATACTTCCAAACTTTTAAGGCATTTAAAAGTTATATTGGAACAAAGAAACTCACATACACATACATTCATAAATGAACCCTGAAAACATTACACTACTTGTTTGGGCAGTCGTGTAATAACTATTCATATTTTTTATTTTGTTACTGATACAGTAGCGACGAAAAGTGGCGTCATTTTGTAGCTACATCGGTGTGCTAAACATGAAAAACATAACCTTACGAATATAATTCCGATAAATACCAAAAGACTAACCAAATTCCAATATCTCACATCAAAATCTAAGTAATGTTAGTACTTATCAAAAGAGCCTAACACGAGATCTAGCCTAATCACCGTAACCTAGGGCGTCGCGGCCTTCCCATACACTCCAGTTCCCACGTCTGCATAATGCATCTAATAGCGACCGCTGTAATGGCAGATGTACAGGACCTTGCATACTTGTGGCAGAACAAGACTGCAAGATAGGACTCGGGTTAACTCTATTCAAATGAGTCCCGAATCTTCTAGTTTATATTTCAGTTTATAACGACGATTGCTGCTGCAGTAATTAGAGCAGATGTAGATGTTAGGAACCTTGCATACTTGTGGCAGAACAAGACTGCAAGACAGGACTCGGGTTAACTCAATTCAAATGAGTCCCGAATCTTCTAGTTTATATTTCAGTTTATAACGTCGAATGCTGCTGCTGTAATTAGAGCAGATGTAGATGTTAGGAACCTTGCACACTTGTGGTAGCACAAGACTGGTCTCGGTTAAATTTTACTAGCTATAGTATCTACTAGTGTATAAAGTTTTTATTTAACTTGCAATGTATGTATGAATACGGCCATCTTGCAAGCTGAACCACTTCCTCTTATCCTATGGACTGGAATTTTTACATGTTGGTCTAATTCCGATGACAATGCATTTTATGGTAAGCATGACCTGAATAGACATTCACGATTAGCTCCAGATAAAGGAACTCTTCAATAGTCAACAGCACAGACACAAAATGTTGTGTACGCATTTTATTATTACAGCCGGTTTTAAGTTTTACCATGATATGATTGCTGCACTCTGGGTCGGGTCCTGACTAGGGAACTTCTCAATGGTTACAGCACAGACACGAAATGTTGTGTACGTATTTAATTGTGTTATGTATTTAATGGTTTTTAATTTACTTTTTTCAGTTCAATCTTTGTAATGCTTCTTCTGGCGACTGCTACATAGGTTCAAAACACGTCTCTTCACGCACAAATTAACTTCAAAATACGATTTTGACTAAGCTCGACGTTTCGATGGAGTGGACGTGGACTGGAGAGTGCGGGTGGCAGCTCTGTGAACGGCGGCCGTTATTTGCAACTACCCGCGTTTGGTTTTGTAAAACGTAACTGTCCCGATCGCGACACACAACACTAACAGTATCGGCAGACACGCCTGAAGATAGCTTTCGACGCGATAGAAAATGATAGTGGTATTAATTTTTACGCAGATAGATCCATTTAGTCTTATGAATTTCGATTGTGACTGTTAACAAGACTAACTCAAAGACCATTCACCACACTATTAGTGACGGGCGTAAACTAGTGCTAATGGTGTCCAAATTATTTTAACACTAGTTAAAATAAATTGACCATTGTACAACAATATCTAGATTCTGAGCATTATGCTATTCATTCTGAAAACAATAGAGTCAAGAGACTGCTATTGAGGTTGAAAAGGGAACTTAACAAAGACTGCACATTGGCCGGTGTAACTTACGTGTGTTATTTGATTTTAGTCAACGCAATTAGTTTAATTCTATTTATTCAGAAAAAATACCTACCCTACTCCAGATAAGCAGATCAGTAAAATTATTTCTTTTTTGAATAAGTATTTTCCAGTTTTAGTTATTTGTATTTAAATTTAATTTGTTCCGCCTAGGATAAATAGGCGTATTTTACAACTGTTGAATGTCTTGTTTACGCATATAATATATTGTATTTTAATTATTAAAGTGTTCGCGCGACAGGCGAGGGTCTATCATATGTAGGTTCTGTACCGTAAAGTTTTATTGTTTAATATTATAGGTACTAATTATTATAAATTAACATCATAATATTTCATATCATATGTATAACTAACTTAATAACACTCGCACTTTATTTTTTAGGTACATCATTAATCATTATACCTACTGTTTTTAACAATATTCAATTTAAGTTTTTTTTTCATGGTGTGTAACCTAACAAAAAACTTTATTGTAATGTAGAAATAAATGTATCACTGTATCATTTCTTAACAAGTCACCCTACCATACATTGGCATACATTGGCAATATACTATACGATGTGCCGTTAGAAGACAGACTTAAACAAAATCATACAAGCAAACCAATACGAACATCCATACAACTTCATAGGAACGGAATCGTGCGCGGTTCGTGATCACCCGAGGAGACTAGTAATGGGACAAAGATCAAACTTGGTTTTTGAATATTTTTAGGCAAGGATTTGACCGAAATCTTGCCTCATTGGCCTTAGATGAAGCATGCTTGCCTAAAAAAACCTGTTTATAGTTCACTTTAACCTTGAAAACACCCAGGTTTTATTTTTTGGGAAGTAAAGATGCTGGTGAGATGTTTCATTCCTGAGCTAATCATATAGTGAGGTTAGAAGCGGGACGCGTATAAATAGGTGGAATATCAAGGATTATACAGATGTCGTGTAAAAATATTAGACTCAAATATTGAGAAACATTATTAATGCCAATGGTATAAATGGGAAGAAAAACATGCCATGATTGCGCTCCCGTTTTTTTCTGAATGATCTAATATTTTTGTTTTCTACCGACATGCGGCTTAAACAACAACGTTATAGAGCAAATTGCCATAATTTTTACGTTTTTGCGTATACCGTTTTTTTATTACCTGTATTCCTATATAGTTCTTTGAACAATAACTACTTATTGTTACAGATACAAACCTAATTTAAAATATTAAATTGAAGTCCCCAAGCCCTAACCCTAAAGCCCAATCTTGTTTCTGTTTGTCTCAGCACTAGCAATCCATATTTGGCCTATGTCGTATTGATCGCTGGGATGTCGAACATCGTCCTTGTTACGATGTATTTTATTGATTCGTGACGCAAAGACAGTTGTCGATTTGTGTCGAATGTACATGTCTTGACGACGGAAATTGAGTTCTCTGCCAACTTCAGAATCGAAACTTTAAGAAATAGACTAGAAACTACTAGAAAGTCATCGAATAGTTCAGAAGGTTATGGCTGGTACACAAATACTCGTGCAAGTTGCTATATTTAGGAACTGGCCCAGTCATATTTACTATATTGAACAATCATTGAAAGTCAAAAATTAAAATTAACATCCCCTTCGAGTTTCTGGACTTATTTCGTAACTCTACCAGTCCGGGCGGTAGAGTCAAAAAGGTGCTTCCTTTTCAAACGCAAAGTAGGTTAGGTACAGTTAGTCTAATTTATTAAATAATAAAGTATAATAATTAAATATTATAGTTTAATAATATATTTATAGTATTAAATATTATATTTATAGTATAATTTATTAAATATTATAGTATTAGGAGCAGATTGACAGCCTTTAGGCTTTGCTAGCCTTTAGGCTTCCTTTAAGAAACCAAAGGAAGAAAGGCTGCGAATCTTTTGTATGCTACCCGGTGTCTCGTGTTTGGATATTCGAACGGTAGGTAGGTTTGTCATATCTGAACCTCTAAACTAACCTCTGAACTCCAAAAGAGAGGGTTTTATAAGTTTAGAGTGTGTTTCATTGTATTTATGTATGTACATAAATACAATGAAACACATTGGCATTGTGTACTGTATGTACAGTATGTGTGTCAGTCCGTGGGATCGTAGCTCCCAAAATAATGTTTGATGCGTTTTTTTATGTTTGAAAGTTTATGTATATTATTATTTTATTTGTGCTTGTTAACATAAGAAGGGAGATCGACAAAACAAAATTGATGATAAATCAACACATTACACCGGAACCAATAGTCGTTCATGCCTCTCGAATTTGTGCAGGTGTATGTCTACCTAGGACAAACTCACTCTTATGTTGGTCAGAAACAACTTTGAGAAGGAAGCTGATAGGCGGATTCGGCTGGGCTGGGCAGCATTCGGGAAACTTTGTCATGTCTTCTCGTCGCCCATCCCACAATGCCTAAGGACGAAAGTCTTTGACCAGTACGTCCTACACGTCATGACATACGGAGCCGAAACGTGGCGCGCATTAGGAGAGGCCTATGTCCAGCAGTGGACTAATGCAGGCTGTTGATGATGATGATGATGAACATAAGAATATACCTTATTGAAGGGCAATACGGATGGTGTCACTGCGCGCGTTTTTAAGAATTTTCCCAGTGATTTGACATGAATATGTACATTGAGACAAATAGTCGCGGCGTGCCTTTCATGCCAACATAGCTTCCCTATTTTAATTTTCTTAACAACTTTTAACGCTGAAATTTTTCAGACAATCATTAGAAATACTTATGTGTCTTATGTGGAGTGTTATGTGTCTTTCATCTGAAGTTCATTATTAACAATAAAAATACTAACAAACACACATTATGCTTATAATCGAATACTTTGACAATAGACGAACCATTCAGTAGCTATAAAAACATCGCCATATCACCATAAATCTATTACTGAAACGTAATTAACAATCCGATATCTGTTACAATAATAATTTCTCTCATCATAGCTTCTGTCTATCATAGAGTACAGTTAACGACTAATATTAAAATGTATATAATTCAAGGTATTATAACATCTATGACATGTGTTGAAGGGATATTTTAGTCTAAAGTTTTCATCTGTCTATCAAATACAGTCATGACACGAAGTCGTGTTAAACGTTGCAGCCATTACATGGCATTTTAAATTCCAATACTGCTGTCTAAGGGTTAATTTAGCATAATATTGAAACGGCTTTAGTGCGAGAGTGTGATATGAGTTCCTTAATTTCGTATTAACCCTGAAGTAGCCATCGGGGATTTATAAATCATTAATTTACAAAGCGTTGGTCAGTTAACGACTATTAATTTTAATTAACTGCGGGCGAAACTTATTATTGTGTGGTGAAAGGTGAGAGCAATTGGCGGGGTTATAAGCGGGAGCGGTTGTACCTCATCGACAACTTTTCAAAAAACTAACATGGTTACAAACACTAGAAGTATAAACATTAGAAAACTTGTCATTCCACCCGCAGTTACTTCAGTTATACGGGATTATGGCGCTTGCAACAGTGCCCAAAAATCGGGAACTCAGTACTAATAGTTTCCATGGTAAATATCCCGTTTCGAATGTTTATACTTTTAATGTCATTTTGGCTTAAACAATTATGTAGTTATAGTTTTAATAACGTTTTTACTCATATTTATTTTCAATATTGAATTAATATGTGGCTAAATATTTTTTTATTATTTAAATAAATATTTATATAAAATTGAGAATATTTTCGTCAATTATTTAAATTTTGTCATTTTATTTTCGAGTAGATTTACAAAAATATTGTATTTATTTAGGTATATCTTATTTCAATATTAAAGAACAACAAACAATAGAGACGTTTATTTTGAACAATTGATAACTAAACTGGTCTCCGCTCTTTCCTTTGCCGTGCACCACACATCACCAGACGAACTCTAGAGATGATTTCTATAATTTCTTTCGCATGACCTCTTGCATCACTTCTCGTTTTCTAATTACACTCTAGCAAAATTTGACGTTGCCTATCTTCGTTCCTCAAATCGACTACCAATACAAACTATACACTCAATCATATCTCTATTCCTAACACAATAAGGTTCTATTTAACTTTTAACGCATACATTATTATCACGATTGTAGGTGGTGATATTTAATTTGTCAATGTTATCGATGACAGGCTGGTTATTATGCTTCGTTTTTTTATCGAAAGTGTGTCTTCAAATCGGAGTGATGAAAGATGGTCGGATTTTAAATGTCTATCAATATGGAAATAATTATATTGCCACTGAGAACTACAATTTTCAATTATTTATTAATTATGTAGTTATTTATGTTGTTGTTTTTTATAAATTTATAGAAAATAAACTTACACCACAATATACTTAATTAAAAAAAGTAGATATTCAGTATCTTAACGGCGTGTTAGCCATCATATTAGTTACTCTTTATGAGTGTGTTAATGATATCTACACATTTCTCTTTAACAGACATTAATTAAACCTTTTCAGCTAATATTAAAAGAAAGTGGCAATTTCAATTCGCTTCGCTGTAAACTTCTGTGATTTGAAAAATAAAGAACAGTAAGAACCTGTTTTACGACCCCTAGAGACCTTATTTATTGTTACCCGTGATTCGGTGACTTAGGAAGTATTTTTTTCGTATGCAGGTAGAATAGAGGGGATTTGTCTCTACTGATGAAATTTCGATTGTGAAAAGATAGATAACGTTTACAATTGATTAATATTACTTACACAGTTGATACTTAGTCATCATCATCAACCACCAGGTAGTTACATAGTCGCAGTACTTAATCCAGAGAACTACAGATTATCACACAGTTAGTACGTAATCCTAGCCAGTAAAGAACAGCAACAATGCTGTGACGTCGGCGCACGCGTCTCTTCGTTAATTACCGCAGCAAGATCAAGGTTGGTAGAAGTGTAAGTTGTAGGCGAAGCGTGATTGTGTTTATGTCGCATTTATTTATCTATCTATACTTATAATAAAGCAATAACAAAAAAAAAGTCTGCACAAAGAATATAATTGAGAAATGGTCTAAGGTACTTAAAATAAGCTACTGAACAAGAGTATAACATTTTTTTAAATCATGTCTGTCTGTTTGCTTGTTTGTATGTTTGTTCGCACATCACGTAAAAATTACTGGACTGAATGTGATGTGGTTTTCACTGTTAGATAGCTCAAGGGTTTGACTTAAAAACTGGGGTACGTCCAGCATCCAATCATCTTATTCCGATGATTGGATGCTGAGCAATCGATAAAAACTATTTAAAGGCTGAACGAATCTTGAATAAATGTAGTATATTGTACTTTATAGGTAATTTTGGTCCTGGAATAACACGTACGAGTTGCTTTTAAATGAAATGACCACGTGGGCAAAGCCATGGGCACAGCTAGTAATATATAATAGAATATGAAAGTCACCATTTGGTATGTTACACGTTTTTTCAGCTACCAAGACAATGCTTGTAATTTAGGCACTTTATCTTTAGGAAATATTCATATGTAATACCAGGCCCTTATAACATTTAAAAACTGAATTATGCTTCATTCAAGTTTTACTTCTTAAAAGATAAATAAATAAAGAGTATTGTGCTAGTTTATATTGAATTGAAAATCAAATTTAGGCACAAAGTGACATAACATAAGATAAAACTTAATCTGAAAAAAAAACGATGCGTGTGCTTCTTAGTAAACAACTACAGAATAAACAATAAATCATTTCATTAAATGATTAGTACATTATCTACTTTTAAAACTCACTTGTGACGTGACTATATCACAAGTGAGTTCAGTGTAATTTGTAGTCTTCAGTAATAACTATTATCTAAAGTCCGAATCGCCACAATCCTTTGGATACGCCTCATACACAACTGTAGGTCATCGTGATCGTGATTTTCAGCCATAAAAGATCGACTAAAGAGACTTCTAATTATGATTTTCTGATCCTAGAAAAAATTAAACCCGCGCTCAGCTTCCACTTAAGCCGCGCGCATATCAAGTGACGGCGCGGCGTCCGACCGGCTCGTGCGAACTGGAGCAATAACAACAAGTACTTTTTTCACTTTTACTCGTGAATGAGCGCTCGAGTGAGTGCGCTTACTCACGCTTGTTTACTCGCTGACGTGGGTTAGAGATAGGGGTGAATTGAATGCTCCTGTGGCTTTTAATAACTAATTATATAAGAAAATATTTGAGGCCACAAAACCCCACAAATTATCACGCACATTGGCAGATGCCATTTTCTATGCTTTGCGTTTGTTTGGCGTTCTGGACTAATTTTTTATCCTTTTTGGTCCATATATTTAGTCAGTACTTCTCAAAGTGAATTAACACAGGTACAATTATTACCAGCTGTTGTTTAGACTAGATGAGCATGTTGTTGATCCTTAGAAGGTCATTGGCACCCAAACTATGATTAATCTGTACTATGAATGTCAACGCCCTTCTCCCAAGACAGAGAATTGATTTACTTATTACTAAGATGTGTGTCATGAAAAAATATTAGCAACTGTTTATTTTTGTTACTAGCTTTAGGTTAATGTCAGTCTCAGAATAAATAATAGTGCCCCGTATATACAGTCCTGAAATTTGCAGGGTAAATGACTAACCCCCCATTCCTATCAAAATGAAACGAGTTGTGTTTCCAACGTCTGGTTACTTTTTGTCGTTTTTTGTATAGCGTTTATGTGAAAAGCTGACGGACAGTAAGCGAAAACGGTTCGTTTTAAGATATAGGAACCGGCCCTAAATGTTCCACATTTTCAAATGTTACCTAACTTTTAATTATTCATAAATAATGTGCTAGGAGTTCAGTTTAAAATTATGGAACCATTAATTTTCTCAAAATGAAGTATACATGTGAACGACCAAAACATGATCCAGAATGAGTGCTTAAACTTAGACGATTACTTTATTTTGATTATAACTTTGTGCGTGACGCATTTTAAGGAAATTCACTATAAATATAAATAAATTAAGTAATTTTACACAAAACACTTATGAATTTTACCCTGAAAATATTCCTCTTGAATCAACCTACGCTTAAGTGACAAGTAAAAATATTATAAAAATACTAAAACCCGACTGCGATCAAAATGATTGAATACGAGCTGATTGCCCGCAAACATAATCAGATTAATATTATAAAGGCGAAAGTATGTTTGTATGCAAGGATGTGTGTGTTTGTTACTTCTTCACTACCCTGGATTAACACATAGGCTACTTTTTATCCCGTAAAAATGCACGGTTCCTGAGGGACGCGGGTGAAACCGCGGGCGCAGCTATTGATATAAATTTAATGTTTCTTTTTTACTTACTTATTTTACTTTACTATATTAGTTGCAATTGCAACATTAGAACATTAGAATTTGTATAAACTAAAATTAAAAATGTTGTAAGAAGCTTAAAGCAATTCCTACTGTTTAGTTATAAGAATTATATATTTTTGAAATGGTTTATTAAATACTTTCATTTTGATACCTCACTCGATAGGCCATTTTTTGTTCCCTCGGAAATACAATATGGCAGCTGTAAGCCGCCATAGTAGTAGTTCTTGACACTTCACAGATATATTCCTATAGCACTCTCGTGATCAAACGTACAAACAAACAAACATTCATACAACTCAAACACATAACCCTCCGTGCAGTCGGTAAAAACCAGAACAAAATCAGTTAAGTATTTATGCTCAGACAGACAAATTGTTTAGTGACTTTCTTAAGAAGGCGATAAACGAGAAATACGAAATATTTCATAGTATATGGAAATATAAGCGGTAACCCTGGTAACCGTTACACTATACAAAATATTGGTTCTGCATGAGCGTTCGCTTTGAGCCTTATAATATTAGTCGTAGACAGTGGTGATGATGGTAGTAAACTGAAGTCATTGGTGCAGTTTTTGATTGGCCGAGGTTATGAACCGGGCGCCGTTGTATTCTGCGCAATACTACGCGCCGCGGCCGTCACCATCTGCAGGCCATTACAATGTTCTTGATATTATATTACTACGACAACTTTACTACATTCTGGTAAAAGGTGCCACCAACATAAGACATGAATATTCATAAACCTCTACTCTTTACTGGTTCAAAGTACCAAGTTGTCATTTTAGAAAACAGTTGTTCCTGTCTAGAAAACGAATGTTAGAAAACGAGTAGTGGTCTATTGTCAAGTCAAAATAACGTTCCTTTTTCAGGATTTATGTGTTTTCCCGACGAACCTGAAATGGCTTAGAAAGCAATGTCTTATAATTTTTATTAATTGGATGCTAGTAGTTTGGTTGATTTATAAGTTATGGCAATCCATATTAATTAATTTTACTGTCAATATACTGTTATGAAATCTACAACTAATCTACTGTTATGAGATCTAGCTAAAAAGTTATCATTTCGAAGGAGCGACCCTCCAATCAGTAATAATAATAATAATAATATGTGTACTTTACAATCTAAAGACACTGGGTTCGATCCTCGTTCCGCCAATGACTTGAAATACTTTATGTGAGGATTTGCTATCTGATATTTGTCCTCTGAAGCACGGAGGGCGTGCTTTAGAGGACACGTTAAGACATCGGTACCAAATTCTAACAATAACAGATAGCAGTCGTTAAGCTATGTCAGAAGCTATATTACTTGGGCAGCCTGAAAAACTCTGACACTAGGAGTCGGTACTGCTTCTTTGATATACAATGTTTAGATTAACTATAATATTAGATAATCTATGGTTTGACTAAAGTTAGACTAATCCACGTTGGTTAGTTCGTAAAAGATTACTAAGCCCTTGTCTCAAATCCGCTCACAAACATAGACTCGCTACAAAAACCAGCTGTTAATTAGAATAGCCACGAACTAATATCTCCAGACACCTTGTTTACCAGTTTAACTGAAACCCAACCCCAAAATGAGCCTATTACCTAAACCTCGAACACTTAAAATAAACATTTGTTCAAATAATACAGTTACAAAACAATACTGCCTCGCCTCATCGCACCTCCACTTAATCACGGATTTAACTATTACAAATGCAAATACACACACAACAACTTTGAAAACAACTCTATAACATCGCTCTTAAGATCCATGTTGAAATTCAAACGAAAAATATTTCAAATCTCTTAAAAATATACACAATGCTGCCTTCTTCAAAAGTGTAGTCACCTTTAGTTCTTTCCAATTGAGGCCAAAATTGTTTGAACACCGATTCCAATTTTGTAACGTTAAGTTTGTGAAGTGATATTGATTCATCTTTAGCTATTGGTATAATGAGTTCTAATGAGCAAAGCGAGAAGGTTGATTGGTCGTTGTTATTAGTATCAAATAGGTTGGGCCGTGGGTGCTAAAGTTTTTGGTAATTATCGACTCTTAATTTGTGTTGAGGAGTCAATGAAGGGATTCGTTCCTTGAACTTTGGATGCCTAATATTCTTGAATACTTCCGCATGGTCTATAAACATCTACTATATAAACATTTTGCCACAGTACTTAGTTTATAAAACAAATTCCATTAGAACAAAATACTCTCATTTAATCAAAATAACTGCTCCACTTATATGTATTGATATTTAAGGTTTTGTATTTGTTATAAACCCACACTATTAGAAACGAGATTTGTAAAGGCTAAGTCTCATCATAATTAAGCCATCTTCCATGCCTGTTACGTTCTAAAGCTTAATTGACCTGTATCTATTTCTTTAATTTTGATGACTGCTCTGAATACACAATCAAAATCAACTAAAGCCAGTACCTATTTAACAAAATAATGATTTTAATGCAATTATTTTTATGCAATTCTCAGTAGTCCTATATAAAAGCACTAGATCTATTATTGGTGCAACAAACCCAAAACATTATCACTAAATTTAACTATATTAATGCTAGATTTACGGTAAAATATTAAGGAATTACAAATAAATAGTAATAAACTTGATAAGAAATCAATATACTCCATTTAAAAGACAGTGAGTATAACACGATATATTTAGTTACTTCTTTTTGTTGCCATTATTTTCGCCACTAACTGTGATAGAGTGGAATCAGTCACGTGTACCGTCGGCATAAAAACTACGTATATTCAAATTGTGACAGATAATTATAGTTTCGTAACATTTGTGTGTTTTCTTGATTGCCGGCGATTTTCGAATCGATTCAATCGATTCGTATTCGTAATCGATTACAAAAGTGTTCGTATGTTTATAAATGTCACGGTTTACGCTTTTGTTGTGTGAATAATTGTACCGTAAAATTCGGTTGTTCAAGATTATTAACCATAAATAGCTGAGGGTCGATAATAGCTGAATTAATGTTATTCTTAACACTACATATAATCCATTATTTAGGTGTGTTACACGATGACAGTGATGTTTTATGCTGCAAAAGTCAAGGATATTATTAAAATTCTAGTTTTGCATCCTCTCCACTAAATTGTTATTTTGTAACATTTTATGAAGTGCAAGAAGTAGGCATTTCTTGAAGATTAAATACTTAGTCAATTTATGTTTCCTAAATTAATTTAATTATCTACAATCAATTCTTTGTATGCTTCCAAAGCTTTATTTTAATTTTATTAGTATAACATTTTAGTACTTATTTGTTTTTTTTTATTATTTAGGAACTTTTATACAATAATTGTAGATAGAATACGCTTCGTAAGAAACGGCGCGAATATAAACGAGGACACGGTCGGTGCTCCTAACAAATACGCTATTCATTTTTTGCATGAGGAATCTCAAGTCATCATTGAATTAGCAGCTATAGGCCTTAAATTAAGTAACCTATACCCAGAAACATAACTTATGCTCAGAAATATAGCTTCACCTTTTCTCCCAACGGTCCTGCAATCACAGGCGGTTCTACATAACGTGGCGCGTCAATCGGCTTATGAGATTCCCACGACGTGTGTGCAGCCTTATTATCGCGGATTTGTAGCACCTGACCCGGCGCGGGCGTTCCGGTCCGTGGTTACAGGCAGGTTTCAACCACCCCCTGTCAGTGGAAGGGAGCTCACAGCCTCTTTGCTTAACAACAGCAAACAATATTATATGTCATAGGTCTGTTTAAATGGCACAATTAGGTACCAGATCTTAGGAAGTGGATGGCATAACTTAAGTGCAATGAAATGAAATGAAATGAGTCGTTTATTTGTCATAAGCACGGGTACAGGTAAAGGTCTTAGGCTTACATATAGTTTCCAGCATGCTCTGCCTTGCGGCGTACAAATATTCAAAATAACAATATATTAAAAAAAAAATTGGACCATAATGATTAATTAATCATACATTTTATTAAGGTAATAAATTAAGGTAAGTTTAAAATTAACTTAGTATAACAACAACAAAAAACAGTATTTTAAGTAATTAAGAAATGGTCAAATTATAATTGTATATTTCTAAAATGTCATAGTATAAAACAGACAAACAATATATTTTAAAATTTACATTAGACACACAAAAGTTATAATAATAGCGGTCAACCAATTCGGTTTACATTTAAAAAAATCGTCAATGGAGTAAAAAGAAAAATGTTGAATTTGCTGATGGGCATGTCTAATTTCAAGTGGTATTTGGTTAAATAATTTTAAAGCCATACAGAACGCATTATTTTTGTATAGTTTTAGATTAGCTTTTGGCAACGCACACAAATGCCTTTTCTGGAGTTAGTCACTATCTGAGTGGCATTTGTGTGATAATGTTAGCTGTGACTCTCACTAGCGCTACAGTGCGTATGTCTCTCTATCTTTGTTGTTGATGCACACATGAATCATGATGGTGGAAATGTAGCTGGTGGGTGTGTTTTCCTGCTGTTGTATGTAGTCCAGTTTTTGTGTAGGTGATATTAAAGCGTGCCGTATCTTTCCCTTCTTAAGTTTGAAGAGACATGTAGTGAATAAAACTACATAAATATTTTATACATATTATGAAATATTTATGTTTTTTTTTACTGTTGAAGGAATAAATTAGAAAAACACTTTATTGTACATACACTTTAAAGTAACAAAAGCTTAGGAACAAAATAGTGACAATAGAATAAAAGTGTAACAATGTGGCGGCGTTGTTGCTACAAGAGATCCCTTCCAGTTAACCTTTGGATGAAGAGGATTTATGGAAAATATAAATAAGCAACTTCTTGTAAAAAAAAAACATTGTAACACTTGTTTATAAACTAGTTGTGCCTGTGGCTTTGACCGCGTGGTAAGATTTCTGGGCTGTGAGGATCCTATGTGTTATTCCAATATCATCAAACTTCGTTCAGCACGGCAAATGTTTTTTTTATCAATTGCTCGACTTCTACTCATCCGATTTCGATACCAAGTATGTACACCAGTTTTTAAGTCAAACCCTAAGCTATCAAACAGTGAAAACCGCACGCAATCGTTCCAGTAGTTTTTACGTGATGCGTGAACAGATAAACAGACAAACAGACAGCAGTTTATTTTAAGTACCTTAGACTATTTAGCTTTTAAAATGTCATCTCCGTACAGACTTTTTGATGCTTACTGCTTTATTATAAGTATTGATAGATAGATAGCATTATTAATTTGTTTTAACTATGGTGTTCAATAACGACTTCATCGTTCTAATCTATGTTTAATCTAGGCTAGTTTAACTTCAATCCGTACATAAAAACTAAGAATAAATAAATAATTGTAGTTAAATATAGGTCAAGATCAAACACAACAATGTATCATAGTTACATAAAAATTACAGCCAACGTGCCAATACCACAGTGAATTAGTTAAGCTTATCTTAGGCATTAATCTTTAAACAATAACATTTTGATCTGGTGTGAAACCGCTCCGTACTTGAGATTTTGTGATAGCATATAAAGGTCTTTGGGTGACCTATAGATGAGTTACAGCTTTAGTTGAGTTTTAAAATGATGGGTACCGATAAAAATCGGCGAGTGTTTGCATCTGCGCAAATATGCACGACATGATTTGGTATCAGAACTTCAGAAGCTTTAAAGGGAAAAGCCGCTAGTGTATGTTTATGGTTTTTGGATATTAATTTTCGGCACTTGATACGGATAGCCATAAATATTGTTTATTGTTTTTTTTAACCCTCAAACACGAAACTCTATTCGCATTCGGTTATAAGTTTAGGGTGTATGTATGTCTGTGGCATTGTAGCTCACAAACGAATGGACCGATTTTGATGCGGTTCTATGTATTTGAAAGCTGATGTGATCGAGATAGTACTTAGCTAAGCTATAATGGGGAGAGGGAAGGTCGGGGCCCTATACATTTTTAATTTGTTTTTGTTATGAATATAGATAGGGATACTTTTATTTATTAGAATATCCGGTATTTTTAAATAATTTCGGATATGGATGTGTTTTTGATCGGTCTTTTGCATACAGTGTGATATCTAAAGTCAACATTAGAATCGGGATATGTATATATATATATATATATATATCTTTAGTTTTGAGTTTCCGATATTTCACAGTCCTGAGTCCTGACAAGCTCTGACACCAGAGGCCAGCGCTGCCTCATACGATAAGCAGGCAAGCAAGCACTGTTACAAGCGCCATGATCGTGGATTAGCTGAAAGTAAATGCTAACTATTAAAGTAATCTACCATCTTGCGTGCTTATTTTTATAAGCTTTAATTTAACTTGCAATGTTTTTATGTATGTATGCATGTCTGTATGTATGTATGTTTGTTTAGCTGAAATCTTGCAAGCTGAATTAAAAGCACTTTCTTTATCCTACGGACTTGAATTTTTGCATTTCGATTCAGTTACGATGATAATTCCTGTTTATAAGCATGACCTGAATCGACATCTAGGAACAGCTCTAGATAAAGGAAATCTTCAACGGCTAACAGCACAGACACGAAATGTTGTATACGCATTTAATTGTGATAGCCCGTTCTAAGTTTCACCATGATATGACTACTACATCAAAGCTCATTTTAAATGTGTTTAAATTAACTTATTTGTTATTGACAATGTTACCACTGTTCACAATATCACTTCATATCTCGACAATCGAAACTCAAAATATCCGTTTCTAATGTTGACTAAGTGTTAGTGACCATTCCAGTTTAAAAACTTCAATATTGATATATAAATTAGTACAAAAAACAAATCGAATTTATTAAGCTCTTGGGTACACATCATAATAATAACCATTATATTAAGCTCTTGGGTACACATCATAATAATAACCATTATAAAAACTACAATTCAATTTTCTCTTATTTAAATTAATTCAGTAAGTTTGAGTTGATTCTAGGGATAATGTTTGAACTAAGAAAAACGGCCAAGTGCGAGTAGGACTCGCGCACCGAGGGTTCCGTACAAACTTAACTTTGCCGTTGGAAAACTGTTGTCTCCATACAACGACATAAGAAGGTCTCGGTCAGAACAACCAACTACAAAAAAATCTGTATGTGTTGGTACTGCAAATTACGGTTTTTGGATTTTTCCTTTTACATGTGCTATAAGACATTGCTTCTCGCCAAATTTCATGATTCTAGGTCAACGGGAAGTACCCTATAGGTTTTGATTCCGCTGCGAGTGTCGAAATATACGGCAGAAACGGCCGTATCTTTTGATTGCGTTGACTTAGAAGTTTGATTTTTCACAGCTCCAAGGGATTGTAGATCTAAATTTGATATATTCTTGAACTTGAGTGGAGGTACCAAGAGTTCCAGAGAAAAAGGGTCTTGATAGACAGACGGACAGACAATGAAGTGATCCTATAAGGTTTACTATAATACTAATTTCCATTTAATCTCAAAGTTGGCGATATGCGTAAGAATACGAAATAGTAGTCAAGACAGTTGTATAATTGTTCGAAAGGTCAAAAAGTGCGCATTCTCCCTCAGTCAATCTCTTGACAATTATTATATCCATTATCCTTACTCACCCTGAATCACCAGCGAATTCTCAATTCCCCCATAAGTACTTCCACAAACAGTGGTGGCTCAGAAATGAGTTTACTTTCGTATATCAAGTGTGGTGTAAAAGTGGGTGTTAACACAATGCCACCGGAACCGTGTAATGTGTAACGCTAAATGGATCTTAGGGTTGTCGCGAGTAAGAAAATATTTATAAAAGTTATTTTTGATTTTTGTTGTAAATTTATTTCACTTCATTATATTTTGAATTTCGTCTATCCACCGAACCTTATTTTTCAATGATCACATTTTGGCGTTAAAGCCGTTGTACAATAAATTTGTAAGTTGATACTAGTGTTTGTGTGTTTAATTTTGGTTTGATACAAGAAATAGGTATATCTATCAGTTATAATGTTATACATTGTATCAGGTTTTTATTTGTAGTTTATTCATGCATCCTAAAAAAGATTACTATAATTTTCTAAACCATAATTTCATATTTTTTTTATAGTAAAGGATTCTTTAATCAAAAACATCGACTTCAAAAGGATTTATTAAATAATAAATAAAATTATGAAATTTAATGGATCATCCTAGGCCCTTATTTGCTATGACCATTCAGACACGTAACGCATCGCGTTACGATGTCATCGTGGAATTGTTCGTGAATTCCCCTAGTGACATCACACGTTTTCTACAAGGAATTACTTTATTTATTACAGCTTGGAATACGCACACACATTCACATCAACAACCGACCATAAGTATCTAATAAGTGATTTTATCTAAATGGTAATCTACAAAACAATACTAGTAATTTGTGAATTACAATGCAAGCCTCTTGGAATCATTCAGATCTCCGCCTAAGTCTAATTGTGATATGTGTGATTTACTTTAACTCAATTGTGGGTATTAACAGACAGCTCTATGAAGATTCGTGTTAAACTAATTTGTTTAAACTAAATGCTATATCATACAATTATTGTTGCGTGTGAGGAGTCAACCCTATTAACCCGTAACCGGCCGCCGGTACCGCCGGTGATACAAAACCCGCTAATTCGTCCACTATCAACAATCGGACGTGCTAATTTGGAAATCTTACTTTCGCTCCATTTGTTTACGTGATTATTCATAATATGCTTTATTGTATTTGTAGAGTATTTTTGTTGTGTATTGTCGTATGTATGTACGTAGGTTTCATTGAATGTTTAAAAATGTGTTAGAGGAAAGCGATTTAACTAGCCTATTATATTTTTAAATTATTAATTACTAGGTGCTAGGCGTGCTATGTATCACCATCATCATTATCAACCTATTCTTGTCCACTGCTGAAGGTAAGCCTCTTCTAATGCACGCTACTGAGCTCGTTTTTCAGCTCTCATCATCCATTTTCGTAGTTCATCACTCCAACTACCCGCAAGGCTGGTTCAAGGTTCAAAACACTGGAATTTGTACATACTAGGTTTTAATTTAACTAAAAAATAAATAACTTTTATAATAAAAAATTGATTTTACTACATTACTCTAAGATTTATTGCGAATACAACTTTCATCAAAGAATACTAGTAAGAGGTTTGATTCTATGTGATGGTGATAAAATAATAACGTTCTTATTTGTGTTTCCTATTTCATTGAGTTTTATGATGACTTTATTACATTCACGAAGTAGTAACTTCGCGAAGTAGTTACGTAGTACTATTATTTATTCTATAATATATACGTTTATATGTCAGAAGAAATCTACAGATGTCGTTAGTGTTGTGTCGGGACAATCCTGTATTTTTATAAGATCAAATGCGGGTAGTTGGAGACAACGCTCGCCCGCTACTTGTCTTCTTGAGACGAAACGCCGCGGCGTCGATGTGAACATAAATAATTTTCTATAGCAATCTTTATATAGCGATTAAGCCCCGTTTAAATAATTAATTAACTAAGTAAATATGCTGCTACATTTCTTTATCAACTTGGCTTAAACAAAATTTAATTGCTACAAACATTTTTATTCTTTGACGCAGATTTACTTCATAAAACGACCATCAAACATGATCTGGATTTTTCAACTTTTTTATTTTGTCTATATTAAAAAAAACGTTTTAACCTTTTTTTTTTATTTGGTTTAGTCTATTTCAATTTTGTGCTATTATGTCAAGCCTTCAATGTTGACGAAGTACTATACCCGCTAATTCGTCTACTATCGTCCAACGACTTGCTAATTTGGAAACCTTACTTTCGCTGGCGTATTTGCACGATCATTATCAGTGCAGGGTGGCCGCTGAGTTTGTTTAATAAAACACAATAAGTGAGATTTGAAAGCGATAATTTTAAGGAGCGGTTTCTGGACATAATAATTTTGATAGACACTGGGACATTAAATCTAGTTCAATTACAGTTTAAAATTACAGCTACAAATTACGTCAAATAAGATGAAGCCAAATAAAAGGAAAAGCTTTCTAATAAAGTATTAGATTCTGTACAAAGATTTTTGCGCAATACAAATATAAGAAAAATGTTGCTCATTACCAGGACCCCGATTCTGTTAGCTATTGAACGGCGATAACGCAAAGCCCATCGCTTGCTTTTTTGTGAAATATTGTAATCTACCAAATAAAAAAAACTTTTTTTTTATTTGTTTTTGTTTTTTTTTTTATTTCCCAATGTTTTCGCTTCTAGCACTTTTAAGTGGTAAATGAGAAAATTTCGGAAACATTTTCTAGCGATCGACTTGCGTTATCGCGGTTCAATAGCTAACAGAATTGGGGCCCTGATACAATGTTCAATGAGATAAAAAAACAGTGAATAAGTGTTCTCAAGTAATTTATAAGTATGAGATAGTGCTGGCTTCTGGTGTCAGAGTTTGTCAGGCCGCCCGAGGGTCTCTGATATGGCTTAACGACTGCTATTAATCAATAACAGCCAAGACTGGATTGGATGTTGTTGACATGTAAACTGATGTTTATTAATAAAATACTTATGACTTATGACTAACAGCTCAACGTGCCTTCTGAAGCACAGAGCGATGGAAAACCGAACATAAATTAGAAATGTTATTGGTGTGGAGCCTAGGATTGAACCCAGTATCATTGGATTCTAAGTTGCACTATTGAACCGTTAGGCAACCTCGCTCGCTTTAAGTGAAAATTATCTTAAAATGGGAAAAAAGGATTATTTGAACTGATAGGTATTCATCTCAATACATCTGGCCACCCCCTTACAAACACGTCTCAACAGAATCTAAATCAAAACACATCCCAGATCATAAACATACTATACCACCCATTACCGTGCCCGATGCCACCACACGTCCCGTCTATTATCGGGGCAATAACTCGGGTCTTTTGTCCCGGGTTGTGCTAACCGGGACGCAATGCGCGCGGCGATGTGCGTGTTAACACTGCACTTAACCAGTTAGAGCATCCGTGGTGGTGGGTGTTCGAGATTTTTGAGCGATTTTTTGGAAGAAAGATTTTATTTGATGAACGATTTTACCTTTAATCTTTGTACATATGTATATATATATAACGTGACAAAGTTACTCAAAAGCAAATTTTGGGAAACCAATGTATTATCATCTTGCCTTTAATTTTAAGTTTGCATTAATACAGTGCTGTTATTATATTCAGAAACACAAAGTGATGTAGGCTGGTTTGATGTATAACTAAACAAAAATGGTACGTATTCAGGATCAGGTCATAGTTTTCTAGCCTGAGCAATAAAAAACCATACAATTTCTGTCATTAAACTGCTCGTGGTGGCTATGAATCTTTTTGTTACACCAGTCATTGTTACATAAGGTCAATATTTTAATTTCAAAATACTACAAAAAGCGGCCAAGCACAAAAAACTTTTTCTTTTGTCATCTGCATCGTTACAGTGTACTGTTTTGTGCAAGCGCGTTCGCTTCTAGTATTACTTTGTACATGTTGGACTAAGTACCTACACTACCTCCACTTACCTACAACTGCACTTACTTTATAATGCTTGGTACTTGAATGAACAATGCACGTAGACGGCGAACAAGCAGACAAACATTCAATTTTATAAAGTAGATCAAATTTATTTTCCCAATTACCTACCTAGTAAAACAACAAGCAGACAATTTAATAATGCTAATTTCCTGAATAAAATGTTTTATTTCTATGAATAATCTGATAATAATTGTCCGGTCACCTAGTAAAGCAACAAGCAAAAAAAAGAAAAACATAATTGTTAGGTTTTTCTAAGCTTCGACTCCTTAGTCCAACCTCTGTATAGAAGCACAAAGCCTCAAACCTGACACACTGCAGTATGTACAAAGTGTATTATTGCAGTTATACTTAACATACTTGCGTCTTCTGTATATTATTTTGGTTCACCTTTAAATTTCCTTTCTCCCTTGCTAATTCAGGTTCTATGAGCTGATTGTTTCCTCCATAATTCAATAAATTTGCTAGAGCTCCACTGGTGCCATGAAATTCAAACAGGAATGACGGCCATGATACTGCTCATTACTGACTGCGATTGGTTGAATTGGATCTTGGTGAGATTGATATACACTGACAGTGTGATTTAGGTGATTATGAAAAAAATAGATAAGTTTTAGATCCATATTTTATATGATAGATTCTGGATTTAGGTTTGATTAATCCAAACAAAGATATTCAATTCTGTGTGCAGAATCTCATATTCTAAAAATATGCAAAAATCCCACAAGTGGACTTTTGCGTTGGCGGATTTCTTTAAACCTACATCTATATAAGATTGCCTCCTTCTAAACCTGAATTAAATGTTATTAATTTTAAATTAAAGTGTCAATTTGTGCTATAATTATTTTTTGTATTAAAAGCAAAAGAAGAATAAGAAACTTGAATAGTGACTCACGCAAATTGTCAGAAGGAATCTAAAAATAAATTCGAGTAAATTTCATAAATAGTCTGAACAAGACTCCAAAATAAGTAAAAAAGTAACGTTAAACAGACTAAACAAAACTTTCACAACTATTGTCGTATTCTCAGGAAACTCAAAATAGTATATCCAAAAAAACTAAAAGACGTGCTCTCATTGAGCTTGTAAACGCCCGAGAAAGAAAAAAAAGAAGTAGCCGAATCCGGAAAATCCTTTTAATCCCATCATTGCTACCTTCAAACCAACAATAAGTTAAAATATGCGCTGTAAATCAGTCAACCCTTGTCAACTTAGAAAAGATTAAATTTCATCATGAATTTAAACATCATTGTCTCACTGACCGTGTACGGTCTGGTTAACTCCTTAGGGAGTTGACGGATTATGATGTTTGGACATTCTGTTTGGATTATATTCTTTGACTTCCCAATTCCCATGGCTCATATTTTTGTTGTTTTTTTTTAGGTAAGCGATCTTCCTGTTGCGCTTTTCGGAGAATTAAGATGGGTAAGCAATTTTTGTGGTATTTAGAAATTAATAAAATTTAATAAAATATCGGATTTATTTAATGTTACCATAAATTTAAGTATCTTCGGATCATTTTAAAACGTTTTTAGCAGATTTTGAAAATGAACCCATGTATATCGGGCTATGAATTTATTATTATAATAAGCAGGAACGCGAATCGAAACAGTGATTCTTTGCTCAAAATGCATTTAGTCGTAGCCCATTTATGTAGATTTTTTTACGGCACATTTACGTGATATTTGCCATGGACACTATCTGTACTGAGTTCCCGATATTTCGGCACTGGTGGAAGCGCCATGATCCCGGATAACTGAAGTAGCTGCGGGTGGATTCGTTTTTACGGGCAGACATAATCGTCTACCCTTTTTCTCACTCTTATATTACGCGCGACACCAGTACCATTGTTCACACTTTCGTTAGTAACTTGATCACGACACACAACACTAACAGTATCACCTTGTATATTAGGGACTACATTTTTTCGATTTTCACATAGACGTACCAATGAATTTCAGACACTCGACAGTTTAAAACCATCCTCACGATGTTTTTGAATTAGGTAATTTCAATCGCTTGTCTAACCAACCTTGTTGTGTAGCGGCGTTCGAAAACCGAAGAAATATCGGGAACTCATTACAAATAGTATTCATGGTAAATATCCCGTTTCTAATGTCTATACTTATAATTTATGTAGTCATTTATAACGAAAAACAGAACACAGATTTTCTAGCGCGCCTACATCTCAAGCGCACCATAGTCGGTCAATAAATTTCACAGAGCGGCGGACTAATTTTCAGTTTAAAATCCGTCTAAAAGCAGTTATTAACTCGGCAATTCCTAATAGGGGTGGGCGTGCTTCGCCTCGCCTGCCCAAGTGCCCAGCGCTCGGGTCACGCGGGTCGCGCCACACGATAGAATTATGCTTCAATTGTTTTACGTTCGCACCGCACTAGCTCGCTCAACCCAGGCCTTCTCTACTGTTCCTTTTTCAAAACGCACCGAGGAATTTGTAGCGTTCTCATATCGATTGTCTCGATTTAACGGTCGATATATTGATGTTTTATTGCCTCACAACGCGGTGTGAAAAGTTGTCGACACGTTTCGATTCCGATAAATCGATTCCCCGTTATGTAATATCGGATTAATGAGCGATTAGGTTTTGATGCGATTTCGTTTTTTATGAAAATTATAGGGCTGTACGCACAAGTAATTAAGTGTAGGTTAAACTGTAATCAAGGTGTAATCGTACGGAATATAGAATCTGACCTGAGGTTGTAATTAGGTATCTGAGAACTATAAACCGCGTTAAAGCTGATGGTGGAACTGAGCGTGGTACGTTAAATCAGGTGATGTTCTTATACTAACACAATGTGGTATGAGGCTATATTTTTTCCTTCTGTATTTTTTACATTACCCTTATAAAGACATCATTTTTTTTAACTAATAAATAACAGTTTAAGTTTCGATTTTACAACAGACAACAGCCATACAAGAGTAAAAACTAGAAAATCTGAAAGATATACAACTTTGACCAAGCGACGAGCATCACTTGCATTGCCTTCCTTGTGGGTATTCGTGTTACTGTCCTGAAATTGCAAAAACCCTTTTGTTTGATACCTTTATGGTTAAGATACATGATATCTTAAAAGCAAGAGATGCAAGAACATAAGCCTCCTCGAGTGGCAACCCTATGCTTCTGGAAAAAGTGCAGCGCTTGGACATCTAGACTGCGTTTTCGCGGTCATCAAATCCAGTAAGAACGATGTTCAAATAAAACAGGCCATTTTAGGGCCCTTTTACCAAATTTATCAGGGATTCGTTTACAGACAACCCCTATCTAATGGGCAAAAGTTAAACCTCGATACAAAGAAAAAGATCATAAAAGTGTTTATTAGAAAGGATATTTAAAAGCTCATCGTTTAAAAACCTTGTCTATTCCAGTGAATAATATTTATTCTCCGTTGGTAAACCAGCCTAAGGCGAGCGTTTATGTCTCTCTTTGCTCTCGATTACTAAAGATTATAATCTTACTTTTAATTATTACTTGGCGGTGCCGGTCTTATTTCAATTTAATGTTTACTCGCTTCTAATTGCTTTTGATGGTTTAGTGCCGATGCTTGATATAAGCTAATTCGTGGGAAATTGAATTGAGGCGTAACGGCGGGACTTTAGTTTGTGAGACTTCAGTTTATTGGTTTTGAGGGTAGGGTAGATTTATATTTAGTTTATTTATTTATGAATGTTAATTGAGTTGTAGCTATACACGGTCCATCACTCGAAGTGTTTACTAATTGAAAATGTGGTTATGTATTTGGGCAATTGGCATACAATAAATTTATCAAAATTTCAGGCTAAAATTACATTTCAGATAAAACCAAAGTCATCATCATCAAAAACTTAATAATTGATAATTTTCTGCAATCAATCGACAAGGTCAATGATGAGGGCTGAAAGAAATATTATGTCTTAAGTTAAAGAAATTTGGGTTTTTTGTCGTTTCTATTTCCGGATGAGCCCAGTAAGTTTTCTAAAATCTTTGAATGCTTGGAAATCTCGGAATGTGTCTTTTAAGTATAATTAGCTATTATCAGTATTTAAGGTATCTTTCCTCCACCAACTGTATAAATTGCTAGTGTAATTGTAGGTACTTATTTCATCTTAATATTAGATTTTTGTTGCTTTACTTGCATTACTTTCATCTGATCTCTATCTAATATCTCAAAAGTCAAAACTTCGTTTGTAGGATAGAAGTCAAAATATAGCCTATTATTTATTCTGTGGTATAGCTAATAATATCTTTAGATTATTACCATAGTTATAGGTACCTACCTCACATTGTTATTTAACTCTGAAAGTACCTATTAATAATTTAGCATACTAAAAGAAAACTATTTAGTTGTTTGTATCTCTTAAAGCCTTTATGTTTAATAACTTATTAGAATCATCTACTCAAATTAAAAATATGACAAAATATAGGTTATAGAGAAAGTACTGTACTTTCTCTATAACCTATATTTTGCCACATCTCTCCCATAACAATAACCTTAATAACCTCATTTTCTCTAACACATAATAAAGCAATGCGTTTGCACACCTCTGCCCATGTACCACCATAACATTGCCATCATACTACCACCATCATTCAAACTGAACGTTATGATTATAGCAATAAAGCTCATAATGTCTAAATTGTATATCATGTTCACAATTTGAACAGCATTTACTGGATATCATCATCACGGGATATTTTATCGCCTCGAGCGTTTGGTACGATGATAGAACCATCTCTTTCTTTCTTATGATAAACTGTAGCTCTATCTCCTTATGTCAGGGATCCCGCATTGTCATTTTTCCAAATTGACCTATGATCCTGAAGTGTACAGATTGTTACAAATGAATTGTAAGTGCGTTCGCCATAATTTAAATCATCTGCGATGAGATAGCGAAGCAATGAGATATCCGATTTAGTTTGCTATTACATTTTCTTAGTAATTAGTGATGATGTAGTAGGCCCCTGTGTAGGTATATCTAGGAGGTTAGAGTAGTATCTAATAGAGTTGAAATAGTGTGTACAAGGCCTTAAAAGGTGACGTACGAAATTAAGAAAGAAGAAGATGAATGTTTTAATTACAAATAGATATTTTATAACAAAATACAAACTTGTATTTCGTAACAATTATATTTGCTTAGTTTTTTATTTTATTTCAACGATGTAACTATTTTGTAAGGATGTAAACTACTATCATGATAATTATATTAAAATATACTATATTATTTTTCTTTATATAAATATTAATTTTTAATTAACATGTTATGAATATATAAATAGGTACGAAATATTTTTCACGTCGGCCGCTGATGCAAATGCTTCAAAACAATCTTACCTTATCATACATTAGATTTTGCAACAAAAACCTCCAAACCCTTAAAATATTAAATCACTTTACTTAACATTGACATTTATTTACCCGTTCACACCTCATTAAGTTCCGAATATATCAACACCATGATTTATCTAGGATTTATCCATTCCACGACCTATTCGGCACAGTTCTCCACAACTCCGCGCCAGCTCTCATTGCCGCCTGACTCATGCTCTCGGAACTCCACCCACGTCTAACCCACATACATACATACTTATCCTATTGTTTATATCATTACGAACAATATCATATCTGGTGGTCGTTTATATTCAAATATCGACTGACAGCGGTGATAGGATATTTCAAGTATTTTGGTCTAGGTCTTATGTTAGTGTTTTGTTTGTTTGTCGAATGAGGTAGTGCTGGCCTCTGATGACAAAATTAGTCAGGCCCGTTGGCCTCTGACATGGCTTAACGACTGCTATTAATCAATAACAGGCGAGACCGACGGCTTAACGTGCCCTCCGGACTACGGAGTGATGGAAATACGCATATAACTTAGAAAAGTCATAGTGCAGAGCCGAGGACCGAATTCGGTATCGCATATTCGATATTGCGCTCTAGTATATATACTACTCGGCTACCGTCGCTCTTGTTAATGTTGAGAGATAGATAGTTTGAAATTGGGTATGGTCAGGTCTGTTATATACCTACTAGGTACTACAGTTATAACTCTTCTCGAGTTATATCGGAATTAAAGTTAATGACTTAGGTCTGGTCTTAGTAACTGGTTAGTGATTTTTCCCAGCACGCGTTAGATTCCAGAGGTTTATAGATATATTTTAAATATTTAACAGCTTCACCAACGTTTTATATACATCTCGTCTGACGGAACGCGACAATGTTGGCTGCAGACGGTGCACGCAGGTCTACGAGATGTCTTATCACTCGACTTGAAAACGCCCAGGATTCAGTTTAATTAACCCTTAGATTTCCTGTTACCTCTCCTTATTTTATTGTTAGGTATGAAGCCAACTAAAAATCAACTTAATTTAGCCAAATTTTCATCGACGCAGCCTGTTTAGGTAAAAACTGCCTGAAATGTAAAGTGACAAAAACGGCAATTATATAAAAATTTAAGCAACGGAATGCACTATGCAATAGAGAGCAAGAGAATATATGTATAATCGAACTACTAAATATGTACCTACCTAATAGGAAAATGCGAACACCTCGACAGTTTTAATCAATTTACAATTTTGATCAAATTTCCATTCAATCTACACAATTCCACTCCTAACTCCAATAAAATAGAAATCCAAACAATCACTTTATACGTTTACAATAGAGCCCACCTCTGACACACTGTAGATATACCTACCATAGATGCGTTAGGCGCGTTATGACATATAGGTTCTCACGGAGAGCCGCCTACGCACGCCCGCCTTCGGAGAGGCATGTTTTTATTTATCACTGGTAACACGTGTTGAGGAACTAATTTATCAACGGAGTTCAGAGGTCGTAAATAAGTTGTGCATTTCTATATTGTTTTGTTTATTTTAGGGTGTGAGGTGAAAGAAATAGTGTTGCCGAGTCTCTTTGGTTGTGGGCAACCTGAGGAAGATATTACAACTAAAAGTTTACATAATGCAAAAAGATTTAGTGCCAATTTGTGTCACTAGGTTTGCCACACATTTTAAGCAAGTAAGTACTTAATTTGGATTATTAAATCATGTTTACCATTGAAATACTTAAAATTGAACACACAGATACGTTGGCATCTTCTACTTTTAACTTAGGGTACAACCTTGTAACTGGCAATACCAAGAAAATACGTCATAGACGTAATGCTAGTTAAAAAATAGATATAAATTTGTTTTCTAATTCGTACTTTATGATTTACTTTTTATGGTTTTCTTAAGTATATTATTAGAGTTATTTGAGCAATTGCATTTTTAATTCAATACAAAAATGTGTCAATGTTCGTTCCAATCAAAAAATTCTCGTATAAAATCTCATAAATACTAAGATACCAGCCCATTAACGCAATATTTAAATAAATAATTATAAAAATAAATAAAAGAGATATAACAACAGATTTTATGCGTCGTAAGCGCAGTTAAGTTATCTCATTATCAAGTGTTAGTTTCATAACCAGCTAATTTACATTTTGTCTCGGCACGCCATCTAAGTAAAGTGGCAAAGCCATGCGATTACACTAGGTTAATTGTATTTTTTAGTCAGGTAACACTGGGAGCGTGGGCAATTGAGCTCGTGTCTCCGATTATGCGGTGTCACGCTTCTGTCTCATTAATATTTGCATCGACTGGTTCGGTGTTGCTTGGATGTGAATTAAATGTCCCTGGAATAGATGTCATTCATTTTGATGGCTTTTGACTGAATGTTTATTAATTGCATTGGAATCTTCGAGTACACTCATTAAAATAATTTGAGCAATCATTATTTTGGAGTTTATACTCATATGCTTTAGTGTAGACCACCTGCGTCCCGCAACTTCACCCGCGTGCAAACTTTGCTTCATTCACTCCCGTAGCCTGTCGCGCCAACACTAAAAATAAAAAAATAAAAGCTTTGCGTAAACAAATCCATCTTTAGTATACTACAAAGATACTCAAGGAATATTTCCTCCAAATTTAAAATCTCTCGGGCCACCGGTTTAGTGTGTGCGTTGTCTGTCAGCCAGTAGGTATGTCACGGTACTGATAAAATTAATTTGTATAGATAAATGTTACTAAAAAAACTACGCAAACACATGACGAATAAATGGCCACACATCACAAAACTAATATAGCCTTAACGAACATTACAAATTCATAATCAGCCTCCTCCCGTCGTGCACACTAACTCCTAGCCATAGAAACTAGAATCATATTAGCCGTGCTATTTATATCTTTATAAATTTTATCTCTAAACATCATCCGTCTCTCTGTCCTATAAAAGTTCATTGCCAGTACTTTTACTATCTGGATAAAAAAATTTATGATTTAAAAAATTAATTCATTGCGAGTAATGAGGAGGGAACATTTATTTTTAATCAATTCTCATTGGAGAAGATGCTCGGTTTAATAGCATCCCATAAATGGCGTTATTATAAGCTATAGTGCCGTAATGGTGTGGCTTTGAACAGGATATAGAATTAGCTATTTTGCACTTCACTATTTCAAAGAGAATGATTTATTTTGTTTTGATTCATTTTCATGTCATCTACATTATAAAATCATCTACTTTATTAAGATTTTTGTTACTTGCGACATTATTTTCACTTACAGAGAAAGGAAACACCCTTCGGACTCTACCGGTGCTTCGGAAATACGCCCGTTCTAGAAGAGAGCATCGAGAAACTCCAGCGGAACGTAATTTTTGACATTACTTGTTTCTTGTTAAAAGTATGTTTACAGAAATTTCAATGATAATACACAATATTTACAAGTCATATTTATAAGTGCCAATTTGATATCCCACAATCATAAAATCTGGGAGAATAAAATAATATAAAAAGAATGATTAATAAGAAACGAGGCTGGACCAGTCCCCACAAGCCGTTTACGAGCTAAATGACGTGCATTAGGAGAGGCCTATGTCCAGCAATGTACAATATATTCGGAACAATATATATTCGGGACAATTCACACCAATTACCTAGACCCAAAGTAGGTTACCCTGTACTATGGGCACTAGATAACGGATAAACAATCATTTCTCCTCATCACACAAATGATTGTACATTGCGAGATTCGAACCGCCGTGGGTCCCGTTTGATTTCGTAGTAGGATCTCTAGCCACTAGACCAACCGGTCGTCAAAAACAATAGGCTGATGATGATGATGGTGATATGTGTTCATAACAAATGCAATGCCACACAGAATTTGCAAAATGTTGAGCGACACTGCACTGCACTGGTCTCATACATCAATATAAGAACGTTGGTATTAGCAAAGTTACGAGGCTTGACTTTTTTTTTTGAGTTCCGTACGTTCTAATGAAAACTAGGAACCCTAACAGGACCACTCGTGTGGCGACCTGTTTGTATGTCCGTCTGTCACAGAAAATTTGCTAGGTCTACTGGACAGATTTAGTTGAAATTTGGTACACATATGAATTTCTGTGACTGAAACACGGACAAGTAACGTAAATAAATGAATTTATAATATGGAGGTCACATTTGGGGGACAAATAGAAAAAAAAGGTAAACTTTACCGTGTGACATATCAAATAAAGGGCTTGTTGTAAGGATCGTTTTTTTTTTTGAATACTTTTAAATTGATCTATGAAAATTGATGAAAATTCATAACCCACCCAATTTTCGAGAAAAAAATATTTAAATTTATAATCTCAACATATAGATTACAATAAGAAGATTATAAGAAGTCTATGGTGTTCAAATACCATGGTAAATCTGTCATTATTGTGAGATAGTAAATACATCGTACGGAACCCTCTCCAAGCGAGTTGAACTCGCACTTGTCCGGTTTTTTAACTTAACCGTGGTTTAACTGTTTCAAACGAAGACTAACCCTTACTGCCTCAGTTCCACAGGGTCACATGTCCAGTGATTTCGCTAAATAGTGCTCAGAGAGGCTTAAACAGACTGACATTTCGATCAGCAAATCAATCCCAGGCACCATCCATTTCCGCGGCCGACCGTCACTTAAGCCAAATAGCCCTATTCGAAGTCAATACTAAATAGTCAGCGAAGACTCAATTACATCTGTATGGGAACTTGGGCCGGCTCGTGTGGATCGTGCACTATTATGTAGGAAACCACACGAATGGCTCGGAGCGTGTGGAACTGCCGCCTTTCTCAGCTTTGGAGCTTTGGACGGGTGCCCGGTATGATGCTTTGCCGGTGACATTCGGTGACTTGGTGATTAATAGGAACAGTAACATGAAGCTGGTAATGAAGTGCCAATCGTTTGGTTAGTTTCCTAGTGAAGTTGAAAAAAAGAAAATATCAAAAAGATTGCGGGTTAATGTTTGTGCAAGGATTTTTGATACTTTGACTTTTCTTAATACCAAGCGTGTTCAGTATCAAAATCGTAACAATTTTTATTTGGGGTGCAAGACAGGATTCTTCCCGAGTGATGTTTCATGCATTAATTGCGTTTTCATAGACCGCCAAGCTAATCCAGAGGTTTTAACCAAACCATTGAACAGTGGTTGAAACATTGACACGAAATAGGCTAATACAAGCAGTAACTCTGGTAACCGTTACACTATACAAAAATCCGGTACAACACGCGCGCTCGCTTTGAGTTCAATAAAAAAAAAACATTTTTTGAAATGAAAAAACTCCCTTTAAACAATGATTGACTGATCGAGGTAATTTGCAGTCAAATATTATTTGCAAAATAGCAAGTACTAGGTACATTGCATGACTTTAATGATCGTAAAATAATAATTAAATAAATATGTATGTACATGTACATATACACGATATTTCTATAGGCCCCTCCGTAGACACTAGAGACATCTTGAGCGATCCGGACGATGAAATCGCTGCCGCAGTGCAGGCAGCGAAAGATTCGTCCAACCCGTCCTCACCACCTGTCAACACACTTAGACACAGATGCCGACCTCACCAGCGAGGTCGAAGGTCCCGTAACTAAAGTCGATTTTATTCACCTTCGAGTTTCTTGCCGATTCTTCTCGAAGGTGTATTCCGAATCGGTGGTCAGTTATCCAAATAATTCAAAAGGTTCCAGCCATTTCATCAGCGATCCAGAGGTGTTTAGTCAGACCAACGTAATTGATGGCAACTGTCCAAGCCAAGGTTCGTACCCCCTGGGTGCCCTTGAGTTAACTTTGGCGTGCGCCTTCTGCGTCACGCATTGCGGCGGTGGAGTGCTTTCGCGCCCGCCCTATAGTCAGGGTCAGTTATAGACCAACAGCATACACACAACATAAAATATATATATATATATATATATATACCTACCTCTTCATGGGTCATATAGATGGAAGGTGGGCGCTTCTTGTTACTGCACTGTTGTATACTGCATTGTCTTCAAAACCTAGTTTTAGTTCAAATAATAAGATATTTCTGTCAATTCAACATCAATAAATAATTACAGCAATGTTTTCCTACTCTAGAAAAGCACGTCACTATAATTCATGTTTCATGGTACTGATAAAATAACTTATTCTACAGAATAATGCGATTTGTAGCATCAATACCTACAACATTACTGTAAATCCATCCATCTTGAATAACATCATCCCTATTTTTTAAGGTCCCGTCCTTTGAAAACTATTCCCATCTGCTGAGTTATGAGTTCTGAGAGCTTCGCCACACACATACACATAAACATAGTTATTTAGAAAAAATATGGCAATTTAAAATTAACCTAGGATTAATTACCTTTCAAATAGATCATATAGATGTTAATCTGTGCGCGATTAGATCCGCTTCTGCTCTACGACTTAAATATGCTTGAATATCCTCTTTCATCTAATAAGGAAGGTCACCTCAAGTAAATATCTCCTATTTAATCAGGCAATAACATATGTTGTCGATTATCGGGAAAACATGCTTGGAGAAAAGCCGCCCCAATCACCACAGGGGGTAGAAACCGGAGTAATGTGAATCACTACCGTGCTGCGGTAACCTGGTAATAGTGAATTTACATAAGAACAGTTGCTGGTGCTAGCTGCTGGAATATGCCATGCCATGCCAGCATATGGATTAATCGCAAACATGATAACGCTCGATGAGGGACTTTGTAGTAATTACGTTGTGGCCAGACTTTATTAATACTGTTTTATATGAAATTCTCTGTGAATTCTGATTAAAATCATTTTAATACATGAAAAAAATATGCTAGTGTTCTAAATCTTCAAGCTTTTGATTTTCACTAATGTTTGTTGTGACGATCCAAGTACAGAACTGTAATTCGTGTGCAGACTGGCAAGTCCTTTCCGTGAAATTTTTACTATCTCACCGTCATGTCAATCCTAAACTCGATCCAATGGCTGGACCACTGCAATCTAAGCATAGCTTCATAACGGTAATCACATTGAAAAGTAGACACGTATTATAAAGATGTGATGAGAGCATAAACTTGTGATATTATTCGATGTGTCGCGATGCCAGCCGAAGATTGGCGATGCTTGCCGATCTCTATCGGCTGTGTTCTGAATTTTATGACTAGTTTAGTGAATAAAAAGATGTCGGGTGTGCGATGCTATCGGGTAGGGCTTGGAACCTGATCTTTATTAGACCTCAATGGTTCCAGCTAACTTGACTAAGCTTGTTTTAGAGAAATATTCAGCGCACTTCTCTTAAGTTTAAGTATCAAGATGATCTCAAGCAAGGATCTATTTGAAATGTTATTTAAATAAATGTAGAGTTGCACTGATAATTGTAGAGATTTGTCTCGATGCGGACTCGCGTTGGATAGAGTGCGTTAAAAAAATAGTTTGTCACCGCATGTAATATTTTCACGCACATTCCGACCGCCTGTTATAAATCGTGCCTTAAAATGTGTGTTGCTACTAGCAGGATCACCAACTAACAAATAAGCCGACTTTAGGTGACGTTACAAAAAAGGCCTATTTCTCTAACTATGCGTTAAGATACAAAGTCGTTTAATTTACGCATAAAAGTCCATTAGACTGACCGTCAACCTATTATTTATAGCAAATATATTCGCATGAAGGCAAAGACATAAAATATCACTTAACAAATTATCGCAGACATAATACTTATCTTTTTCTTTTAACGGTAATAAAATGCTGTATTATAAATTAATGCGATATATTTTTGTCATATTAAATCATCCTGAGATTAACAAAAACTGGATTGGAATTAAAATTTTGGTCACGAACTATTGGCATTTAGCCCATCCTACTCGCATTTGATGAACGCCGAGCATATTTTAATAATTTTACTAGTTACAGATTGAATCGAAGTATCCTACGGAGCTGTAAACGCCAATACCTATCTCGAGTTCCTTGAAGATCCATAAGGGCATTATCAGATAAGGAACTGAAAACAAATCTTAAAAACAAATAAATAAAGCTTAAAATTCCGTGAAACTGACAACGCCGCCCGCTGCGAGCGTTAGCAGACCAATTCAAAAAATAAAATATCAATTTTTTGAATAATAAAATCTTAGAGCAGTCACACGGCGTCATAGCTGCCAACATTTGTATTTCCCTCAAAAATCTTAATACCATGTAATTGTAGACTTTATTACAAACCGTTAAGAGTGTGTTGATGTTACCGAAAGAAGCTTTTAAGCTTGTAACGTGGCATGGAATCGCATAAATTCGAATAAAAATGTCAAAAATGAATTCTCAAGATCGTAATCACAATAAAGTTAATAAAATCGCGATGAAATTTGAAATAAATAAAAATAAACAATTGATGTGTGGCATCGTTAAGAATTAGTGTACAATGCGACTTTATGGGACTTGCCTTTAGTATTTTTTTTCAACCAAAGTCATTTCTTTTCTTCTTTTTTTTGACAAAAGGGACTGACCGCGAGCTGCAGCCGGTATTTTGTTAAACTAAATTAATGTTCTGTCAAAACCAATTTAGGAACGTTGACAGAGATCAGTTCCTTGAATTTTAATATCATTTGATGAGTAACTTCTGACAGGCTAATTAGACCATCAGGATTTTTACACTTTTTTGATCAGAAGTTGAAGGCCGGTTGTCTTGGATTGATTTAAAATTACGTTATGGGACTTTGTGTTTTTAATTTTTAAAACAATGTAAGTCTGTTAGTATGGGTTTGGATTCTGCAAGGGTTGATAAAAAGTCATAAAATACAAAAGCGCATTATTAAGTCCTTAATCATTAAGTGTCAAAGGCCAGTCCACAGTGGAGAGGCTCATATTTTCATGAAAATGTTTCTGGTTGTAAATTCAAACTTTAAAACTCAATGCATTTATTGTATACACAACACAAACGCTGCATCGAAAAGGCTTATGAACAAAACCGGGGGTCTAAAGTCTTCGCCAAGCAATTGAAGAGGCCCCCATTTGACGAAGCTAAGAACATCATCTGGCAATATCGTCACCTCAAAGCCGGAGATTCTCGCCGAGATAGAGGACTTCTATGGCCGACTGTACGACTCGCATGCTCCATAGCGCATGATCTGACAAAGAACCAGTTACCGTAGCTCAAAGAATTAAGTGTGTTGAAGGGGCAATGGATTGGTCACATCTCTCGAAGAACTGGTAACCGCTGGGCTTGACGAGTTCGTGGAGATCGCATTTAGGCAATCGTAGTGTAGGGTGCTTGCAAGCCAGGTGGAGTGACGACTTGCGAAAAACAGCTGGCAGGAACTGGATGAGGAGAGCCGAAGATCGGGCTCAGGTGCGTTCACTAGGAGAGGACTACAGCGTTGGAGGAATATTATATAGGCTGATGATGATGACGATGATGATGACACAACACTTTACAATTCAAAAACTCACTTTCGTAATCTCTTGGAACAAGTAGAAAAACAAATCTTAAATCCTACTTAATATTATAAATGTGAAAGTTTGTGTGTATTTATGTTTTGTCTTAGATATTATTAGGTCATGGAATAATACATAGGATAGTTTTATTATTACCGTCGTCTTCACCGCGGGTGAAACCACGGAGCGCAGCTAGTATTTTATATAAGTTGACCAAACGAATAGGTATACCTACTAGGTATTACACATTGAGTTTGAAAAGGAAACTTGTGCCGGATCTCTCACAGGAAAAGGCATATACTCGTAGGTACGTACCTATCTGAATATAAAATGACCCGTATAATAGATGTAATTTTCTCATTCATAATAATTTTTATATGTCATATTACTAAATAAATAAAATTATTCACATAAGCATAGGTAGGTAGATATACAGTTTTGTGTCCTTGACAAATTATTATTAATATAATGTTATTGTCAAATTTTAATAACAAAAAATTATAATATACTACCTACTTAGTGAAGTTGTATTTACTCGATATTTATTAGAAAACGAACAATTATCAGGAATTCACGGGAACAATACTAATTTCAGAGCACAAATACACGTGCACGTACGTAAATTATTCTACGACTCCCGCATGAACTTTCCGATTTACCAACATGGGAACAGCTCGGAAACGTTAGCGACATCTCAACTCAGTCGGCGCATGTGATCTCGCCAAAGGTCGCCGCCGCCCAGCGATCGCTACTAAACTGCATCCTTAATTCCAATTATGGCTACAATCTATCCAAGACTCCCTATTGGACAGAGAAATGTTAAATTTGAGATGGACAGTGAGGCGCGAGTGTGGGCGGACTGCGGGTGACTAGCTGATCTCTAAAGGCCGAGATTTGAAACGCTTAGCGAAAGTACGCACTTAGGTATATATACGTATATAGTACTTATTTTGTTATGTGACTTAGGCTGAGATCCGTACCTAAATAATTTTGGATATGAATTCAGTATGAAAAGTTTGGCACTACTATTTCGTTAAAATCGAACTAAATCGGTTCTTAACCACAATTTTATCGTCGTTAAGTATTTATCTACACTAATATTATAAAGAGAAAGGATTTGTGTTTTGTATGTTTATTTGTGATATATAAACTCAAAAAATACTGATCCGGCTTTAAAAAATCTGTCAATTACAGATAGTTACATTATCAGCGAGTAATTTAAGCAGTATTATATTTTTCAAAAAGTTAGATTTCCCTACGAAAATAGCAAAAATGTAACCTAAGGTAACAAAAATTTGCAAAAATGACGATTACTCGCTGTAAGGAACGGAATCACATGTTGCCGTGGAAACAAAACGATAACAAGTCTGTCAAGTTAGTGAGTAATAATGCAGTTGTCTATGGTCAAAAAGCACCACGATCAGTGGTGCCTTACTTTGAATTAAGCTTACAGGCGTTTTTTTTTTGTTGGAAGTTACGACTGGTGTAAAAATTCTAAAAGTAAGAAAGAAAACCGCGGTATGCTTGCCACAGCGTGTCACTAGTGAAAGATATTTTGACAGTGACAGAATAGAATTCAAAAACCAGTCTATCATAAAATGACAAAATAAATAGAAGATTATTTTTGTTTATAATTTATTGAAATGCACAACGATGAAATAATCCTAGAAACAATAAATCCTATATTGATTAAAATTTATTCTCTAGACTTATGATAATAGACACTTTATCATAAGTCTAGAGAATAAATTTTAATCAATATAGGATTTATTGTTTCTAGGATTATTTCATCGTTGTGCATTTCAATAAATTATAAACAAAAATAATCTTCTATATATTTTGACCATCCATATTCAAAAGAATTTTGTTCGAAATCGCTACCTCAACCTTACCGCTATAACACACGCCACACCCTTCCGACATAAAGTTAACATCGGTGTGTCACTAGATAGCTGACACTTGCTTACCCATTACTTAGCTCGCTGCCGACTGCTACACGAACTTATATGTTACGTTTTTACTTAAGACATGTGTGGGAAAGGCATAGGATTTTCATCTAGGAACTTATCTGTGGTCAGAGTCAGAATCTTCGAGGAAAGTTTTCTTACAGTTGGGCGAATGCTATCTAAGCTAGATGTAGTGTGGCAATAGGGCGGTCCCATTAACTGTCGAAGGAAGGACAAACGTTGTGGTAGAGGAGTCCTCTTTTGTGGAGAATACGACTTGGCAAACATAGTGAATGAAGCCCACCAGCCAGTTGGAGTGATGATACGACCTGTGGAAGGCGGCTGCCAGAAACTAGATGAGAAGAGCCGAATATTGGAATATGTAGCGTTCATTGGGGTTATTAGGAGATACCTATGTCCAGCAGTGGATGAACAAAGGCTGATGATAATGATAATGGCGAACGGACCTTCTAGTCAAAATAACTCTTTCTTGTGAGATTTGGACACAGGGTATGTCACTAGATAGAATTTATCAATTTAAAGGAAGGTCCAGCGATTAGCCATCGTTACAGCCGAAGCGATATAGTTAAAGCCTAAAATGCTATACACAGCTTTAGTAACTGCTTTTATAATGATTGATCACATTTATCACAAATTTGATGTTCGAAAAAATCGATCTTTAACGCTCAAAGCAGATTTCCTATTGGCTTGAATCCACAGAACCCACACACATATCAGGGACTGTGCTGACTCCCTTGTAGACCGTTCCATCCACGATATAACACGCCATAAACAGCTCATATAGCCCGCGATTATAATCGAACAAATTGTTACAAAGAACAATAACTATATCTCTCGCAGTGCGATATAATTGGCCCTCGGAGACCAGAGCTAGTGGAGCCCTGACCCCCGCAGACTCCGTTTAATGCCGCCTGCGATGCACTGCATATGTTAATAGACGACTGTTTAACGGCAGATTTATTAAACAGGTGATAATGTAGTTTGTGGCAATATCTTGTGCTAAGTTCACGAGAAGACGTGGATTGTTAATTATTATCAAAGTCTGATCTTTACCCCTGATTTGAATTACTGTTATTGTATCGGATATATGAATGACTTCAGTTCAAATACACTAAGCAATTATATTTTGTAGCTAACTTAATCTATTCATAATCTAAGTAGAAATGTAGATACTTACAAAAAGATTGCATGTGTATATCTACTCTACGGGAATTCGGACCTCTGGAGAACAATTTCTTAGTGAATATTGCATTTTGTATATTTTCATGACTTTTCGCTTCCATTTAGTTTCAGGTAGGTTAGTATTTTGAAAAATATATGGGATCCTAGTTAAATACTATCCCAATCCAAATAATATTATAATATTATGGTGGAAATGTGCTTTAATTACAAATGATTTTGTATTAAATGTAGAGACAATTCATCCCTCCACCGACCCCTTAACAGAAATATCTTCCATTCTTGCCCTATAACGCAAAACATTTTCGCTACCGCCTGCGCTTAGGCATTTAACTTAATAAGCGTCTATAAGCTAGCCGCAGTGTCTAAGTTTTACAGGAACTATTTGACTTTATAACTAAGTTGTGTTTAACATAGGCGCCTGATTTACTGAGTTAGTTTCTTCTATTCGTAAATCTAGTTCCCTATTTTAAATTATAAGAAGATCTCGTCTTGTAGATGTGTCCATGTTTATTTATAGTGCTTGATCTACTGCGGCTTTGGAGCATACATTTGTTCCTTACCCTTTTGCATTTGATGGTTATGTTTTGAGTAAAGTTACTTCAAATAATTATATTTCTAGATTTTGTGTGTGATTTGATTTTGATTTCATATAAATACATAAAAAAACACATAAAAAAACACATAAAAACTTGACACAGTTTAGTTATGAATCCACAGCCTCCAGAACGTCAAAACTGCTGTGTTTCAGGAACAAAGAGGTTTCTGCCGTTAGAATATAATGATTTACCTAGACTTGATTGTTTTTTGCCACCAGAAAGCTTTGACTTCATATAAAAAGCCAGCAATTTATTTATTACTCGTGGCAATACTTGTAATAATTCAGTAAAATCTCTCTTTTTGTACTTGCAGCTCGTAAAAATTACTTACCTCCGACAGAATTATTACTATTTGAAAGCTACCGCCTTATTATTTTAAGCATATACTAATGTGCAACAGAAAAACACAGTAGGTAGTGGATGTAAATGGTCTAAGCTTAAATATAAATGCGCCTCCTATCCTGTAACTATAGTGTTACCATTTACAAAATAAAACGTGATCAGAATTACAATTGCGTCAGCAGTCGTGAACTATCCTAGGCATCCGGAATTCCAGTTTCATAGGTCTCAGCTAGTATGCCAGGACAGTTGTCAAGGAGATAAAGTCTCACCTTCTTGGATGCCAGGACAGTTGTCGAGGAGATAAGAGGACGGAAGTGCCCTCGAATATATGTTAGTAACACGAAACCTGCAGGTGACGGCGCGCGGCGTACGCTGGATACCGGACAATACTAGCGCTCTACAGTGGGCGCAAAAATCCATTAGAAATGGTTCGTAATAGTGACATTAATGTTGAAAGTAGCAAAGCACAGACAAACCTTAAAGTAAGTATGATAGATGAATTAAACATTAAAAATACTCTTCTAATTGAACCACAACCATTTTCAAATAAACATGACGTGGTATCTAAAATTGCTACTATCAAGTCTCTAAGTAGCGACCATAATTATTGTCATGTTTTATGAAAATTCTTTGAATAATTTCATTCCATAAACAATTCACATTGTTTCGAAAGATTAATAATTTTTGTGTATGGTAACGATCTTGATATTTTTAAGAATGCAAGTCTTTATTTTGAATTATGCATTCTAATGTAATAGTATAAATATACTATTTGTCAAATGTAAATTACATAGATAAAATACAAGGATGATTAATAATAAATCAAATTATTTACATACATTTGCAAACTAAAGCGATCAAGGTTCTAGGATTGATTTAAGGAAGCTACACAAGGGCAATTTATTGTAACGTACAATCCGTTTCATTCAAATTTATGAAAATGACATGCAAATTAGGTGCATTTTAATTAATTTTAACCCCCGATCGCAATAAGAGGTGTTATAAGTTAAGGGTGTGAATACGTGTGTATGTCTGTCTATGGCAACGTAGCTCTCAAACGTATGGACGTATTATGATTCGTAAAAATACTTGAGAAATATTAATTTAATAAATGAGCTTCGGAAACTGCGTCCACTATGGAACGCACCACTCGTGAAAGGTTGGTCTCATCCCGTGACCCTTTGCTTCAGAAAGTGCACCTTACTACTATTTAATACCCTTGAAACCTTACAGACAAATCTAAACCTTGTCTTCCATGTACAAAATCTAATTTCCTCTGCCTTTTTCCGTTCGACCTTAAGCGAAAGCGTCAAATAAATTTGAATTTTACTCCTCTAGAAATAAGGTTCTTAAAAAATTGTACGAGGGCATGCACTAGAAAGTTTGACTTTGGTAACCCTAGAGCGGGTCTAGTTAAATAAGTAATAGTAATTTTGATACTGGGTTTAAGAGAATTCATTAGACCTGTTTGTGCACCGGCTGTGGCCGTTAATTCACTTTTTCTCATCACTTTTACCTACTTCTCTCTTACCTCGGTCTTCGAATTCAATTAGTTATTCAATGGGGTAACATCGCCAGCTATTTTGGCACCTTACGTGCAGAAGGCGACCTGTTTTAAAATTTATTTGTAAATAGGTGATATTTTACATACCTAGTTAAAATGACCTTACTAATATGATAGTGGAGGTGATATCGTTAATAAGCTGTCAGTATCTATGAGGCCATAGTAGCGCCCAGCTCGTCTCTAAGATAGCTCGGTGCTACGAACTTACCTGTAGAGTTCCCTTTTAGTCAACTCTGCAGATAAATTGGTGGTACCGTAAGTGATGACACTTAGCCCTGTCACGGTAGGGTGACAGCGGGAGTTATTGGCCCAGTTCCTCGTTGTCCTCGAGCCCGTGGCGGTCGCGACCGTCCGCTGGCAGTCTTACCACACATCCTTATCCAACCACTGTGACCGGCGCACACGCCTCTACATACATCATGCTATTAATATGTGATTTATATGAACATGGTCAATTTTGGGATATTTATAGCTCGTGGGTTGAGTAAATCATAAAATCTGACATAACTTTGTGAGATTGCTTCCGTGTTACGAAAATCTGATCATTTCATCTGATTTTGCGACATACTTAAGCCGAGGAACCTTAAGAAAAAAAGCTTCATCAGTTTTACAAAATGCTTCTTGTGGAAAAATAATGAATTTTTCAACACAAAACCTAATTCAGCTAATGGCATCTTACAAGAAAGTACTAATTTTAAGCAGATCAAGATCAAGCAAATTCAAGATTCAATTAAAAAATCAAGCTCGTCTGTATGTACCGCATCTGTCCTGCACAAAGGTTTGTCATTACCATCATCAGTCGTAAGAACTCGATTACTAAACATGGACTAAATGTGGCGACCATTCATAGCCATCACTCTGTAGCCATTATAAATGAGAAAATAACTCTGTCTTTGTTTTTCTGTCTTTTTGTTACATTTTCAAGACCATCTTCTTAACCGATCTCTATAATATTTGATTAGGAACATCATGAGAAAGGACTCTAAAGGTTTTTTTTTTGGGTGACGAGTCGAGAAGGTCACTTGCCTGATGGTTAGCGTCACGCCTGCCCATAACAATTGCAGTGCCATCCAGAACTTTGTGTTGCAAAATCTTGCTTGGCACTGCACTGCGCTCGTCATCCTGATAAAGTTGTTTTTAAGTCTTATGCCCAGAAATTTCACTGGAAACATTCCCCTTCAAACTGAAACACAGTAAAGTTTACACACTACTGCTTGGCAGTGGAATTTCTGACAAAGGTGGTACTTGCCCTGGCGGACACTTGCAGAAGTCAGTCTTGGAGAACAAAGCAGTTTTTTTTTATATTTGAAAAATCCATCCAGCCTGTGTATAAATCGGCACGGCACAGTCGCAGGCGCAGTGCCTGACATTTGCGTCATGCATCCCGGACGGGCTTCCACTGCGAACGCTTCCAGTGCCGATAATGGATGGCCATCGGATGCGCTTGCGCAATGCAACGGAAGCTAAAAGCAGATGTGTGTATGTATTATTGAATGGATGGTATAGGCGGCTGTCTTGTCCTATATCTATGTTGTTTTAGTAATCATCGAGGCTAATGTTTTAGTAATTACTTTATGTTATAATCATTGAGGCATGCATATTCAACTTTGTTTGCTAAGACATATTAAATTTTATTTATTTATTATTTTATTAGGAATATATATTTCATGTAGCTATCGTGGGAGATATAAGTATGGTGATTTAAATTGTATGTTGTTATTTAGGTTGTATGGTGATATAAAGTGTCGTACCCGGTACCAATGATGGTCTGAAAGTTGGTCTAACTGAATAGTTTTACATAATGTAGGATAACCAGCCTTCAAGATTTGGTAACTAACAAGTGATTAATGGAAACCATTGTAATTTTATTATACAGCTATTTCATACAAATGTCTGCAAGGAATTTCGAGTGGCACAACGCACCCTGTATGTTTATAATAATACATAAGTTCTAAAACTAAAACCAGACTACGGTCGGGTAAAAAATTGCCTATGACGCTCTTGCGATGAAGACGAATCGATTGATTTTTGATTGACTGATTTGACTGGTTTTACCTTGCTTGTCAAAATTGGACGAAGGTTTTTATTTAGAACTATTCCCTTGCTTCACCGTAGTCGGGCAAATAAATTGCAGACACTCTATAAATGAAGAGGTATCGATTGTCAAAATAGGACCAAATTGTTAGTTTGAACACATAACCTTCACTTAGCTTCGCCGTAGTCGGGTAAAAAAAGAAAAGCGTATGACACTCTATACTGAAGACGAATCGATTGATATCTCGCTTGTCAAAATCGGACCAGTAGGGGTGACGCCATGGTGGAATATCGACGTATATACGTACATACGTATATATACTGTTAAACTCATTACCCTTCCCTTGCTTAGCTTTAGTTCAGTAAAAATAATAGAGGACTTTACTACACCAGTATAAACAGCAGTAAAACTTCGAGAGCACTTACAGAGCGACACATAATGGCGGCAGATTGATATTTGTGGCGTAATTCGTATTTGATGAGCCCTCATTACTCGGGAGGTCGTGTATGTGTCACAAGGTGACGGAGTATGCTAATACTGTAATGCGAAATGATGGCCTCAGAGGGAGTACCAAACTATAAGTTTGGGGCATGACACAAATTAGTACTTACAATTGATAACATTTTGAAATGAGAATGTGTTTTTCATTGAAGATATAGATCTAGTGAAGGGGGGGACGATGCGGCACGCTTTAATACCACATAAACACACAAATACATTTCCACTGTAGTGCTACATGTGCATCAACAACAAAGAGAGACATCCGCAAACGTAGCGCGAAAGAGAGTCATTGCTAACACGTGCTATAGGTACAAACATCACTTCGTTTTAGACAAGACCAAAGAAGGCCATTTGTGTACGTTGCACCTAATTTATGCGGTATCTAACTGTAATCTTCTCTCTTATAATTAGATCTATGAGTTTTGCGTTTCACTGCTATTTCTTTTACACGTCTTTTAGTCAGTTTGCTGCTCGCCCTCTAATTTCATCATGACATCAATCAGGGGCCTCGGTTTGGAGGTTTTTCAAACAAACTCTTTTTTTTATTCATCATGTTTTTTTTTAGTGCACTAGAAATAAAGCAGACTATCAAACGAAATGTATTAGAAAATCAATCGCTTGATGCGCATAATTTCATGCGCCGAGGCACTGTGAGAAGCGCCGACAAAACGCTATCGCGGCTGACACTTGAATGCGCGGGCGCCGCTCGTCCATACAGATCCGAGCGCATTGATCTGTGAGTTATTGCTGCTCTAGATCCAGGCTCGGGAGTTGCACACATTACTTCTGTCAGTTGAAAGGATTGCCTTTATTGGAATGTTTGTTTTGTGTAATACACGATAGAGATTTTATTACATAAAGTTTTAATGTTAATAACTTAATAAAGCAGGGGGGCATAGTAGCCAGTAGCAGTGCTTAAATTAAAAATGTGTGATGATTTTAAATATGGTCAAAACTTTGTTATAGAAACTTTAAAGCAGTAACGAACAAAATTTTATGTTTGTGAATCTTGTAGTGAAAAAGGAAGGAAGTTAAAGAGGAACAAGCAAGAAATTGACTATTATAGAGAATTTAATGGAAAAGTGTAATGTGTGTAAGATTATTTAGTTTTCCTTAATTGGAATGTCAAAGCACTAATTGTAGTATTTAGAAGGTATTAAAGCTAAGAATCAACTACCCTAACATTGGTACCTACGTACTTACAGGGCCACCACGTCCTTCATGTCCCCAAAATAAGGTAATATTAATGAAGCTGTAGACTTCAGTAATAAAAGCTTTCATCTACATAATTTTAACGCAACATTATCTTAACTGCAACAAACGCGAGCAAAAACCCTTATCACCATTATCTCCTAACGCAATAACCCTAAACTGCAGTAACAGTAAAACGATTTGCTCTAAAAAGGCACGAACAATAACTGTTGCCAATATGCCAATAAAAACAATTAAAAAGCTGTCGGCACATCGACGCTCAAAGGCAAAGCTGCCGGCTAAACAAAAGCTGTCGTAAAACAAGTGTTCGGAGAAAAGAAATTTCGCGCGAGTGATTGTGCGAGCCTGCACATTGCACAAGTTGCGGACCGTATTGTTACGTTGTTGTTACGGTTATGGGCAGCGTGACAAGTTCGCGACTAAGCATTGTTGAGAGCAATGTTGCTTTTGGTATGCTTGGCACAGTATAAATTATGCTAAGGTCAAGTATGTTTAAAAACAAGACTGATTCTACGCCACCAAATTGAAAGTGAAGCACCTAATATATCCGCTCGTAGCCTCGTACACACAAGCCTGACGCATGCACTTACACCATGTTATGCCAATCGACCGCCACATCTAGATCTTGACCCGACCTTGCTAGTCGTGTTAATTCTGTCAAATCCTCACGGAAAATCAAAAACAATGCAGTCTCTTGTGATGAAATTGCGTATCAACCACAAAACGTACTACAAATTATTCACTAACGCACACATACGAAGCCGTTTGTTTAGCGGCGTAGACTCTCTTTTTTTTAAACGTTCATGGCTTCGGTACGATTTTTTATGTGAATTTGTTTTAAACGTCGTAAAAAATGTAAGCAGCATTGCTTTGGGATTCTATAGGAGACAAATGTAATATGCCTCAACATCATTATCAGCCTATTCTATTCAGACTGCTTGAACATAAGCCTTTGGCACTGGAAATGAAATCCGCACATAACTTAATATTTAGTCATTGGTGCAGGGCCGGGGTTTTGGACCGGGTACCGTTGGATTGTTAAGCTCATCATGTGTACGGCTCGACACCACTCTCATTATATGCCTTTACTGATTGAAAAAAATGTTTTTGATTTTCCATGAGAACTAGACACAATAAACACGACTAACATGGTCGCCATCTTGCTGCGAAGTGGAGGCCGATCGGCATAAGATGATGTAAGTTTGAGCATGAGGCTTGTGCATACAAGTGGATCGGCATATCTTGGGTTCTTCATTTTAGATTTGGCGATGTGGAATAGAAAGAAAAAAATAAGAAAAGAAAAATCGTTTATTCAAAACTTATCCAAAAAAGTAGCAAATTAAAATATAAATCAAACACATGAATAATATAAGTGCTGGAAGGATCATGCCTCAGCATAATGCCAAGCGTCTTCGACACTTGACGCTTGTTTTTTTTTTAAACATTCTTGACTTTTAAATTATGTATAATTATGATTGATGTGATGATGCATTAAAAACACACCTAGAACTTATCTTAGTCATTAACCATTATCAGGAATCCGTCCATTCACTCTAACATCCAGCCAGTGAGACAACTAATTATATCACTCACTAATTTATGTAGAACCAGATCACGGCGGTATAGGTATTTGTCATCGTGGGGCGCATGCGTCGCCCGCTGCCGATGATTGGTCGCGAGTGTTGCGACTCGCCCCGCCTCGTGCTCGACTCCCACCGCGTGTGTCGCAATTAGTGACGCAGGGGCGGTCGAGGGGTTAACTACCTAAATAATGTGAAGGGTGATTCTGTGGTAATACACTGGAATACCCCGCACGGTCACGCTATAAAAATATGCGGAGATTAGTTAAATTAACTTGCCTGCAAAGCTTAAATTTTTGACACTCTTTTACTCAGCTACGCCAACGCAAGCCTAACTTGTATAAAAAGGCACAACTATACTTAGGTACTATACTGGCATGCACATCGAATATGACACTACTTGCTTTAATATAATCAACGGGAGATGTTGTCTGGAAGAGATCACTTTAAGAGATAAAACCCCATTGTACTTATTTTCTGATTGATTTCCTATTTTTTTATTTTTCCTGGGTGCCATTAAAGCTATCTAATATATTACAGGCAAAGTTTTTTTGTATGGGGAAATCCTTATCTATGTCACGTAGGGGAAAGTGTTGAAAGGAACCATGGGCATAATTTTAAAGAAAATACGTCATACGACTTCACTCTATACTAAAGGGAGATTCAATTTTCGGCCGGGTAAAACCGCAGGGCGCAGCTAGTAACCGTATATATTTTATAATAATATACATCGAGTTACAACAAAAGAGTTTTCAATAAAGCAAGCGTCATATCTGCGCATTAGGCATTGGAGATACATAGTGCTGCTATGGCATTTCAATTTGTAGACGAAATAACATCTAGGCAATAACAAAGTTTAGGCATTGACAGTTAGGCAATTTGCTTCTTAGTCAATTAGCGTTATAAGTATGATAGCAGCAGTGGCATCTTGAATTTTTAGGTAATGTGCTCATAAGCGCTACATACCTATGGATTAGAATTTCCCCACTCTGGCTAGAAAAAAAACCTCAGCCTGTATGTATATTCCTGTCATTACCACCTGTAGCTGTAATACATGTACAGTAATGTAGATTTTAGTATTGGTGTTGTATGAGTTTTGTCAGTTTTAGGCAACCATTCTTATTGAATGACTTTTCTCCCCTCATATAAAATAAAGAGAAAAATAAAACTAATTAAAAACTAAGTAATTAGTAGGTGCGACCTTGTGATGATGTGAAACCTCTTTCATAAATTCTGAATTCTTTCATAATCATACCTATTTCATATCAAATAACCTGTCATTCTTAGATTGTCATTGCTTTGGTTCATGTCCATGTTTTTTTTACAAAATATCTGATAAAAGTGGTAGGTACATAAATTATTATTTTATCTACGTTTATATCTGGCAGTTTAAGTTACTGCTTAAATACCACGTACCTAAAATAACGGCCAATAGAATGCCCACCAAAATGCTGACTTCTAGCTTGGGGCGTGTTCGTGTTCAGTAAGGAAGAACCGGCTCGACTAGCAGAGCTGCAAGCGTGGCTGATAGGCCAGCTATCTCCAGTACATGGTCATCTTCTGCTACAACTTGTCCAAGAAGGTGAAGCCGCTGTTTATGAACATCTCCAAGTGCTCCTAATTGTTCCTATATTTTTATGTTGTCCACTGAGGTTAGGTCCCTGGGCAAGTGGAACAAACCCTAGGACCGCCTCGTGACAATTAAATTATGTTTTACAACATAATTTAACAAATAACAAACTAAACGCCGCCTCCACAAAAGGCACAATATCACCCAGTCAAAATGTCTTAATTATCGATATAACAATATTATAATCGAGTGGGTACCGATCATTGTATTCGAATAGTACCGATTCGGGCACGGTAGCCATTGTATCGGTTTGTACTATTAGAATATTCTGTGGTGTCGGCGACAATGATACGCCATACGCCTTTCGACGTGACGGCTTAATAGTTAATGGTCTTAAATATTCATTAGATTTCCTTGTCACAATTGGTACTATGTATTTCGGTACATTAGACCTGGTCAATAACAGAATTATAACTAAGTAATTCTAGCTTCTTAGACTTACTACCACACTCATGGGCAATAATAATAACTAGGAAATTGTAGTTTGTAAGACTTACCACAGAATAAATAATAGTTCCTCCAAGATTTACTGCCGTACTCATTCTTGACAGCGATTTAATACTTGATTAGCGTTAATTGACGATTATGAGTGTGGCAGTTAGATTCACGCATGATACATATGTTGGTTGAATTCCGCTTTGAACACACACTTTTTGGGCAACTATGCATTGAGCACCAAAGATTCCTCTTTGAGCACCAATTAATATACTTCATCATCATCATCAGCCCGTATTCGTCCACTGATGGACGTAGGCTTCTCCTCATCCAGTCGCTGCCAGCCGCCTTTCGCACTCCACCTGGCCAGTGCAGGCGGGCACCCTACTACGAAATATACCTCTATTTAGATTGGTGCTTAATGTTTTTTTTCCTATTTATCACAAGCATCGTAGGTGCTTGACCTATACGATGCTGTAGCCTCAATTAAAAATGAATGGGGTGAGTTATGACTTCGTTAAAAATATGACTTATCCAAAAGTCCAACTAAAATCTAACACCCCTAAGCAAAAGTGATTATGTACAAATGAGCCGTGTTCGTGCATACAAGCGCCACGGACAGACGGACTCGCAGACAATTGTCATGGGAAGTGGGTGAGTGACTCAGCGCTACGTGGCTTAAGGAGAGGTTTCACTGATGCGACAGTGGCAGCAGTCGTGGGTCAAGACTTTGGGAAGATAGGTGCTTCCTTCTATTGTTGCACATTTTGGATAAATCATCGTCATCGTCAGCCGGTACTCGGCCACTGCTGGACATAGGCCTCTCCTAATGCGTGCCACTGAGCTCAATCTTCGGCTCTGCTCATGTAATTGCTGCCAGCTACTTTATGCGGGACGTCGCTCCATCTAGCCGGAGAGCGTCCTACACTACGTTTGTCTACAAGTGGTTTCCACTTAAGAACTCGCCTACCCCATCGGTTATAGGTTTTTCGTTATGTGACTGGTCTATTGCTACTCCAGCCTTTTAATATAATAAAAATATCGTTGTAGGTAATAAAATTGCTGTTTGATAATTTGATAATTATCTGAAGTGTTGACAAAAAACGAACTAATGAGGCCATAACGTTAAACATTATTACGCTGTCAGTACCTATCTATAAGAGTAGTGGCGTTCTCTTAGTTTCTACATATATTTATGAGCATAAATTAAACGCTTGGTTCAAGAATTATTTTCAATCCAAAACGCTTTAGCGATTCTCCGGCTTAACAGACCCGAGTGCAAAGTATACCTTACGGCAAACAATGGGTTGTATTATAGACAAAAAGTCAGGTGATACCGCGTTATATCATAATACCATTATGTTCTCGGCTAGTCATCGATTTGATTTCGGTGTCAGAGGTCGGACTTGGAAAAGGTAAGGCTTCACTAGCTGCGCGGCAAAGAGCGAAGCGATGCGGTGTGACGAGGTCCAAACCTCTTTCATAATAATACTCATTTGATCTCTTAATTCTTTCATAATCCATTTCTTTTCATTTTTGATAGTTGATCATCATTGATTGATTCTAAATACAAATAACCTGTCATATGATGATACCTACATAAGAGATTATTTTCATCCGTATTTTATCACCACGAAATTCTCAAAGTGCTCCCTATTGTTCCTGTTCCTGTAATTCTGTCGTCCACTGAGGTTTGGGTCCTGGGCTAGTGGGACAAGCTCAAACCCTGGGACCGCCTCGTGATAGCGGTGCTATTAAACAGTTTTTTAACTAGGTCGTGGATTTTAATCCAGATCCCTCCCTCAGTTGTTCAAAACAAATCAAATCAAATAAATAATTTATTTGATAGAATACACACCATAAAGTTCTTAATATTAAAAAGTAGGTAAAGTGCATTCAGCCTGCATGCAGACGTGCAAATATTAACAAGTATTTTTGACACAAAATTCTACAATTTCCAATAACAGTTACTTATAATTTTAGTTACTTGTTCGGGATACTTAGCCAATTGCAATAATAGGTGGGCAACACATTAAAAATAAACGCTTAATTTAGTGGAGAAACGTGGCATAGATATCATATCCCAGCATTGTTTATCTTTTTCTTTTTTTTTTTTATTTAAATGTTTTGCTGTGTAACAGCAAAAACAAATATTTGCTGCGATATATAATTATTATCTTAAGCGTCACTTTAGCTTTTCACAGCTTCGCTTCGCCTTGTTTTCACAGTATAGCTTTGCCCTAACCCGAACCGTAGAAAGCTCTAATCCAGTCTATTATTTAAATCCACAGCTTGTAACAAGAGCATTTGTTTGTCGGTATATCTGTATGTCACGGTGATTTGAAAAGGAATTAATGAATAAGTTAAACTAACTATTGTAGGGTATGAGGAAAATGTTATGGAAATTATACGGAATGTATTTAAAGTAAGCAGGTTTAAGATTAATGACGGACAGATATTGCGGTTTAATTAAAGTAGTTATTTCTAGATATGACGCCAGTCACATGTATGTATATAATGTGCTTACAAGGAAAACCTTTAATATTTTTAACTTCTATATAAGCGTGAATTATTCTATTTGTTTATATTTACATCACACAAAAGTTCCTTAACTAATTTTAGCGTAATTTGTGAAATAGTAATGCTTAGAATCAAAATTAAATGTGTAGGTTCTATCGATTATTGATGCGACAGGAGCCTGAGTGAAGTTTTAGTTGATAATAAAGATCCATTAAATTATTCCAAAAACGTCCGGCGCACCCCGGGCAGCTCAATGATGTAAGAAATTACTATCGGCAGCTATCTTAGCTTTCTAGCTGTCGAATCCTGGCATCATAAAGCGATGTTTTAACAAAAACAGTTCAGCCTACCTAAGAAGTCTATCCATAATGCTTGTTCACGGATACGAAATAAAAAAGTAACAAAAGTACTGTTTTATTATATAGTAGCAGTGCCCGCGGCTTTGCGTGCGTGGTCATTTCTGTGGGTAAAAAGTGACCAGGAAAAGTGTGTTATTCCAGGACCAAAAGTAATAATATCATCAAACTTCGTTCAGACGTCAAATATTTTATCGATTGGTTGAGATTTTTTTGAGATACCAAGTACACCAGTTTTTAAGTAAATACATAAGCTATCTAACAGTGAAAACTGCATCGCAATGGGTCCAGTAGTTTTTACATGATGCACGAACAGGCATAAAAACTCACAGATACAATTTAAAAATTGCTATATTCTTGTTCAGTAGCTTATTTTATGTACACTAGTCCATATTTTTTAAATTATCTTTATTGTACAGACTTTTTGGTACTTAATTCTTTATTAAAATTAAGTATAGATAGATTCTGTAGAAGCGCTTAAAGATTAAAAATAAGAATACATTTTATTTCCAAAAAGGATCCTTACCTACCTACTTATTAATTAATTAACTTCATTGGCATCGATAAATATTTTTTTTAATTAATTAAGTAAAAATAACCAGTTTCAGGCCAAATAGTTTCATTTCAATGAAAAAAAGACTATCAATCACGCATGTACAAAACTTTAAAAAAATCAACCTTTTTATAATTTTTCATCCTATATTTGTCATACAAAAAGGGCACGTTTCATCTTCGAATTCCGTTAACCGATCGGTTATCGATAAACGAATGATTTATTGTCCATAATTGATTTAATTCATTCGCTTACCCTGCGGGACGTCGCGCGACATGTCACGATGACGCGCGACTTTCTGACGCGTGACAAATTGTTGTGACAAAATATTTCAACAGTTGCGTGACTTATCCCTCATCACTATTTTGGAATCTCACGTACTCAAAAAATCCTTCCAAAAAATGTTTCATTAAAGTACATTTTAATACTAAGAGATAGAGTTTAAATTGTAACGTAAACTTTAATGTGTAACGCAGGATCGATGACGTTGCTTTCTCGATTCAGATTATTCGAATGAATGAATGATTTTGCATTCGGAATTGTACAAATCGTATTCATTGAATGAGAGTTGTGTATTAAAGGATGCGATTTGTGGGATGACTTTGAATTTGTATGCAGATGTTAGCTTTAAGTTATCAATTCGAATACTTTGTGAATTAATTGCATTTATCAGAACCTTTAAAACATCTGCCTGATCAAAGTGACGCAGCAACCCTTACAGTTTCTGAATGTAGGGAATTATGCATTTAACCCATATGGTAAAGTATGATTTTTCCTAAAAAAAAAACTCATGAATTTAACCTGAAATTAAAAACAAATAATTCACTTTTGACCCCCAAGACGGAGGCAGGGCTAGTCATGGGTTCAATTATTATTATTATATAATGATAAGTCTTAACCACCGTAGATCCAAATCCACACTAATATTATAAAAGTGAAATGTTGTCTGTTTGTTTGGGGAGCTTTCACGTCAAAACGGCTGAGCCGATTTTGATGAAACTTTGTAAATAAGTAATGTACAATATCAAGACCACAATAGGACACTTTCATCCCGGAAAATGGTAAGATTCCGCGGGAAAACTTTTTTTTTTCATGTTCTCTGTTACCAAGAAAAAAAGGAGCTGGTATTGTATTCCACACGTACAATAAGAATCCCCACTAATATATAAAAGTGAAACGTTGTCTGTTTGTTTGTTGGTTCGTTGTTTGTTCGGGGCACTTTCACGCGATAACGGCGGGATCGAATTTAGTGAAATTTTGTTCACAGGTGCTGTATACGATAGAGATCAACATAGGACTTTCTGGAAAATTGTATACAATCAACAAAGCTTTTTCCGTCAAGTGTCCAACACCGCCCATTTGACGCTATTCCCGGGCGGCGCGGACGATGCGGCGCAGGCGCAGCGGAGCACCCGCGTTACTCGCCACAATTAACCACCAGCTACTTGTTCCGTGGACTGTAATTTATGTAAATGTGCCCGAGATAGTTACGGGCTATTGACTGTCGAGTTTGTTTTAGATTTTATTGGATTAAAGTTATCTTTCTTTACTATCTATGAATTTTAGCAAAAAGTCTTGATACAATTTTAATGAAGAGATAAAGTTACGAAATTAATTGTGTTGTTGTATGTTTTTATCCAATTTTATAATAGAGATGGTTCTCAATTCAACACGTATAATATGGTGCATAATATATTAAATCGATGTTATTTTAGTTACTAAGAAGGTACCTTCTAGACATTTCCATACTTTGTTCAATGTCATGTTTTGTATTATAATATTAATAATATTGTATATTTATTTTAAGTTATTTTGATAGAAATAATAGTCAGTTTAGGGGTTGTTACACGACTGTCCAAAAAAGGAGTGTAATATTTTCAGAGTTCATGTATGTTTATATGGATGTGAGTTTCTGTATTCCACCATAACTTTTACATGCCTGAACAGATTTGGATATATGGGGTATCGTTAGAATTCTTACATCATTCTGAGTAACATGAGCATATTAGTATAAATTCTATTTAGCGGCAGTATGGCACCAAATTTAACCCCTTCGTCCACTTGGATCCACATCTCTGCTCCACATGTGGATCCGTGCACACCTGTATCTCCTCTTAAATCCACATGTGGATCCGTGGATACTTTTTTACTTTTTGTTCCTCTTAAATCCACTGGTGGATCTGTGGATATTTTTAAATGTTTTTTTTATTTTAGAATAAAGATATCAAATTTTTGGCCAGTCGATCGGGTAGCGATATATCTAACATTGCGCACTACCACGCGCAAAGCAAGCAACTGGCTATATTCTTTTTTGTCAGGACAGGCGTGTTTTTATTTGTTTTATTTATGTCTTGTTATACTAATGTTGTTATGATTTAGCGACAACATATCTAGTAATTTTCTAAAGGAAACCCGTCCCCGTAAGAAGGATTTAAGCTGAGGGAAATTTTGGATGACGAGTCAGTGGTCACGGTAACACGAATTGGTTCGAGACTCGCCCGTGATCCAATTTTTTCCTTTAGAAAATTATTAGATATGTTATTATACTAACTGAAATGTGTGATAATCTTTAACGATTCAATTGTTTTATAGATCGTAGGAATGGGTGGTGAATCGTTAATATATCGCCATAACAAGTTTTATCCAAATAAGCTTAGCCCCTTATCGCATAATTGACACAAAATAATGGGCAGTTCAATTGCAGTATTAATTAAATAGACATAGCAAATTAAACCAATTAATATGAAAAAGCGGCTCGGTTTACTTAATTGGACATTTTGTGCACGTTTACCTACTTGATCTAGGAGACTATTTATATGCTTAGACCTTGGTGGCACATAATCTGTTAATACGTAGTTTGTTTTTAATAAATTGATTACATACTCATTTGCTCGTTATTTTTCAGTGTTTTCAGTACCCTAGTAGGTACAACCTTCTGAAGAATGTATACCTACCTATTTGTTTAAATTAAGTTAAACTCTGCTTTTGATCTTCTAACCAGAGCGTCCAGTAACAGTGTCTAGCTCTGAATGTAAGTACTGAGTAACCGTGGCTGGCAACAGTTGTAAAAGAAAGCCGAAGATCAGGCAGTGCTTTGCGAAATGCATATGAAGGTCCAGTTGTGCTGTGAATGATACGGACGACGACGACAATTCGTATGATAATACTCTCGGCTCATCCTTAGTGTATCTATGATCACAGACGTACTCTAACATATATTTAACAGCATACAAAAATCCACACAATAAATCACACTCACACAATAAATTACTTGACGTTTTATCTCGTTATGTTTAAAAATAACCATGAATAAACTAGTGTGTCCAATCTCTATATTCAAATAGGGCCGGCGCGGGCGTGTATGTTTGTATATTGAACGAGAGCATGACAAATTAACGTCGATCAAAAGTAAATCAAGTGTTAACAGACAGCACAACAAATTATACTTCTTTTTCATCATCGTCATCATCATGTCAGCCTTTAGAAGTCCACTGCTGAACATAGGCCTCCCCCAGAGAGCGTCATGACGAGCGATCTTGTGCCAACTCCATCCACCGACTTCCTGCGATGGCTACAATGTCGTCGGGCCATCGTGTGGGGGGTCTCCCTACACTTCGCAAAATAGTTCTCATTCGTTGGAAAAACGCACATAACTTAGAAAAATCATTGGTGCGGAGCCTAGGATTGAACCCTGTATCGTTAGATTCTAAGTTGTACTATAGTACCGTTAGGCTAATTTTAGGTAGTCTTCGTCTTTAACGCTGACACTTCATCTCAATTTTTTAACGATGAATTGTTACTAAATTGTAATTTTCTAAATCCATCCAATCCAATCCACTTACTTACCCTGTCTAATTGTCAGGTAGATCCAGAACAAAATTCCTTGCATTACAAACTTCGTTTACCAATGTTCTTCTTCTCAATATATTTATAGATTTTGTTAATTATACATTTATTTACCTATATATTAAAACTATTCTTTAATATTAAATTGTACTACAAAACAATCCCCGGTACTATTTCCTAAATCTGAGATGATGCTGCACCAGCGCACCCGCGCCGATTCCCGCGCCATTACGCATTCGCCGCGCACACTTACAAACTCATGCGCAGATAGTTGTGAGAACTGACTGAGACCTTGCACTGTTATTTATTCTCTTTTACCTTTGTGGGAGAATCTTAAAGCGGCCGATGTTTTGTCGTATAGTAAAATTTAAGGCGTTACTCCGCTAGCTCAACGATCCGAAGATAATAGTCCCAAGCAAACACCGAAAAAAATATTAATCGATTATGAACATTTCATTATATTTTCTTTTTTTTTCTAATACTGACAGACTTGATAAAATCTGTAATATATTTTTTAACATAAGTACTTGTACGTCTTAGTTTATTTGCAATGTTCGATCATAAACCGTTTTGATTTTCTGATGGACCATAGAGATAGGCAGGATAATGAGTTATCTATTTCTTCTCCATCATTATGTCACAGAATATAGTTTTTGTCTAAAGCTCTAAGAATAACACCCCATCATCTGAGCCAAACCTCTCATGACATTCAAACGTCAAAACAGACAAGTATCTCGGCTGAATCATAGATACTTATCTACGGACTTAATATTAATTTTATTTGCAATATAGAGAACTTAAATGAAAGATATAATCGAACTATTTCGATATCCAATTCTTGTATTAGTGGCACTCTATTTACTGTAAGTTTAATTGCGGGTAATAATAGTTTATGATACTCGTCAACAGATGTTCATAATAAATAATTCTCGTAATACCTAACTCTGTAATAACTTTCGTTTTCTCGTTGGATTGATAACTTACCTTTTCAAACAAAATTAAACACTTAAATACGAATATTCGACATGTAAAGTTCAGTGAAGTTTCCTTTTATGTAAGCATTGACCGCGATCTCACCCGATGGTAAGTGATGGTGCGGCTGAGGATGGAGCTTGTTTTTGAGGAACACGAAGGAGGTTATTTACGGGAAATAAAGACCCCGCGCTGTTAAGTTGTTCTTGCACTTCGTATTAAGTTCAGAAAAGGCCACCACCGAGCTAACATGTGGCCTAGATCTCAGGGCCTGCACCAATTTTCCTGAAGACCAAAGCATGCGTCTAATCCATTTCTACCACGGTCCCCTGAAAAAGCCGAAAGAACGTTTTGCAAAAAGTCAATCATAGTCATCATTACTACGGAGCGGTATATTTGCCTGTGAGTCGTTTAATTACTGATTAAATATTTTTTCTTTAGTCCTGTTTCTAAAATGACTGTGATCATTTTCTTCGAAGAATAAGACATTACTAGATACTTAGATATGAGATATGGCCTAGGATATGGGTAAAGCGGACCCTTGACCCCCCCGGCACTCATCACGCGCAACAAATGCACCTGTTAACCCTGCACTAGCAATTAGGGTTGCTACATGGAGGGGAGAAAAATAACACACAGAACTAGAATTAATATAGAAATTGTGCAATATTTTTAACTGCATCGTCTTACGTAGGATGGCTCTTATTATTACACAATTATTATATTAATATTTTGTCATAAGTATTAATTAATAAGTACTAAAATTAATTATTGACTAGGTACGTGACGAGGTTACGAATTTGGACGAAAAATAAATCAACGTTTAACTTGAAACTGGCCTATTTTTTCCACGAAAACCATTGTTTAAACACCTATGTAATATTGATAAAATCGAACCTAGACCTAGCAGTTTAAAAAAGTAAAAGTAGGAATAATAATGAAAGCTTAGATCACACAAGAGTTAACCGTGAATAATTTTAGTACTGATCGGAAAGTGACAACCCTATCTCCCATAGACTATTCCCACGAACACCATAGTAGAGCCATCCCGGTAATGACAGTTGGCGGCAAATGACAGCCGATCGGTTCACACGCCAGCGATCTAGAGTAAAATATAGTCTATGGCTCATTTAAGATGCTGTATTGTTGTGTTTCATCACTAGCCTGAGCAAGTGCCAAACAGAATACAAATACGCAAGAACTTGAGGCTGAACTTGAATTCTCTTGATTTGAGTGTCGCTGTGTTGTGTTATCAATAGCCTGAAATGTATAGTCTAAGAGGAAGTTTTCATAAATATTTATTGAATCATGACGGTAGATGAACTGATGCAAAGTAATAAAATGCAAAACATGATGAATATTTTTCACATTTTTTACAACGAAGAATTTATAGAGTCCTTAATTGATCAATTCAAATTATAAAAATAATAACGATTGTTTTTTTCCCACCATAATAAGCAATTAATATGTAAATCATCCGTCCAGATAACACGAAAGATAAACGTTCGAAACGAATGACAACCGTTTCTGTGTCTCAATTTTAACGAAATGATTCGTCGGTGTCACGAAACTCATGCGCATTTCGGCCTCACGCATCAAATCACTCGAGTTCAGCAATGAAATTGAAACCTTAACACTTACCACAAAGGTTAAATATAAAAGACGATACAAAATTGACGGTACTTCTAAAGGATATGGTTGCAAATGCGAAATTAATTAAGTGATTTTACAGGGGATGCATCCGCTGAATCGAGTTACACGCATCGATTCGTTGCAATTCGGATCATGTCGTGTGCGACCGTGCGGTTAGGTTATCGTTTTATATGAGCGTTTATTTTATTTTGGGCTCGATGACCTACTTAACACATATTTTGAGAATTTTAATAACCTCATTTGATACGAAACCAAAAAAATTACTGCTAAACAAATTTACAATTTGTAGGGCAATCTTACATTTTTGTTTTATTATCTCGAATCAGTTCCCATGAAGACATAGTTTTTCTTTTAATGTGATTTTGACATTGGCTCACACAAAAAAGAAATACGTATAAAAAATTGGATCCACGATCCGAATCAATGTAATATGCATTTTGAATGCCGCATTACATCCGATTTTAATGTTATCATCACCTTTATCGAATATGCACTTGACCGCTTCAGAAATTAAAATTGTGGTTAATTAGTCCAAAAATGCTACGAGAATATTCAATTAATAATTTTGGTGGTTAGTGACGGTTTGGGGTCGCGCCGGAAATGATATGATACTCATGATATCATCATAATGATGTGATATGGCCTTCGAGAAAACATCCAAAAAAAAACTCAGTTTAAAAGAAATTGGATGTTTTCTCGAAGGATAACGCTAACTTAACACGTCACTATGAAAGAAACAGTTTTCTGAATCTATATAATATGTAGGTACTGCGTGTATTTTGTCTACAATTATTAATTCTTCTGAAAAATCTCAGAAAATTTTCAGGATATAATTTAGTAGTCAGTTGAAATACTTGTACTGGTGATGTTTTACAAACTTTTATAACTCACCGTGATAGCAGTGATGTTGGATGGATGGACTGTTATAAGTTTAGGTCAAATCTTGCAAGCTTCAAGATTTGACCTAAACTTACAACAGTCCATCCATCCAACCTCAACTAGACGACTTCCTATTGTCCTATTAATTTGAAATTTTGTAAAGGTACCATTGCAATGCAATATTTTGACACTTATGATCTGATAAAGCAGTCAGGATGGAGTGACAGTATCACAGTACACATTGAACTCCTGAGGCACTCTCCTTGCTAATGCCAGGATTTCTGTGTTTTGCGCTCTGGATACGAGGCTTGTTTTTCGAGTCAGTTCAGTTGACAGTTCAATCTCTGGCTCGCTTACGAATAAATTTGAAGACAGTTTAGTGAGTAAGTCAGGGAGAAGCCAGTTATGTCTGACACACCTCTCCCAAGGCGAAGCGGCGACGGTGAGTGAGCGCATTACGAGACAAGCGAGAGGTGAATCGGACAAACTGGCTTCTCACTGACTAACTTTACTGAAATGTCTCGCAAACTGGCTTCGTGTCCGGAGCGCATTTTGCGCAGCTTAGCAACTACTTTAAGGCGGCTTTTTGAATTGTACTTCCAAATAAAACTTTATTGTAATAAGTTTTCAGAAAGTCCCAATGTTTCATAAGATTTGCTCTTCCAATCTCTATGACTTAACTTGGTCCTACTTAGTCCTTCTTCACATGCTATCACAGAGCTGAAAATACCGAGAACTAAACCCAATAAAGTCCCATATCGTCCGACGACATCGCTTCAAGCGGCGCGCGCGCATCGTGTCCGGCTCCGATCTAATTTAGAGCGCGCGCGCAGATGAGCGACGCGATAAGCGGAGCGACTCCCTGCTGTGTGATTTACTAGATGCGGAGTTTGCAGAGGCGGAGCTCGAGGTCACGGGTTCGATTCCTGTGTCGGTATGCAAATATGTCGGTATGATCTGGGTTTTTAGGGGTCTTGATTTACAGTTTCGGTATTGGAATACGAGTTCACTTTTTATTGGTACTTAACATAGTGTTGCATTTGACATAAACTGATGCAACCCTGCAGATAGCTCTGTTCAAACTAGTTCTGCTCTTTTGTAAATGTGTTCGTACATAATTCCAGCGAAAGGCCAGTGACTAAACTGCCTCACTGAGCTGTCCAGCGGACATTATACCCAATACGCGAATACGAGCTGCCATATGAAATGCCAGCGTAAAATTAAGAGAGAAAACAAATTAAATACAACCTCAAAGCATTTTATGCCATTCATCTGAAACATTGATGATCTGACTGTAAAATCAATTGTTGTACATAGTGCATAAAATATTCGATTTTCTCATCTTACTGCACGTCACCAAAGTCGTTCTTCGTTTTTTCTCTTTCTCACGGAAGTTACCAAGTCCGATTTGTACTTATTTGTTGCACCATGCAACTCTATATCATCATCTGTTAGCTATCTTCCACAGTGCGTTGTGTCATCTCGCCAGAGAGCCGCATGCCCGTCTATGCAGCTCGTCTGAAGATCACCTGTATTCAAACAACTCACCAGTAGATACCAAGTGGGATAACAGTAGGATTCCACGACGCTAGAACTGTTGGCGCTTCTACTGCGCGTCTTTTGTTGCTATTTACGAGACGATCCCATCTAGGCTTTGTCAGTACGCGACCTAAAGTCTATGTACCAATAGATAGGTAGCCTACCTATAGAACTTGTACCTACCATGTCGCCCTCCGCAAGGCCGAATTTGGCCTTATTATCCGACTACACCAGAACAAGAGAAGGGTAATGAGTTTAACAGTCTATAAATGTATGTATATATGTGTATGTTTATGTGGATGTTCCACCATACCGTCGCCCTATTGGTTCGATTTTGACAAACGAGATGTCAATCAATTCGTCTTCACCTGATATACCTATATAGTGTCATAGGCTGTATTTTTTTCACCTGACTTCGGCAAATCAAAGGAAGGGTTATGTGTTCAAACTTAAATCTTGGTCCAACTTAGACAAGCGAGGTATTAATCGTTTCTTCTTCATCGCAAGAGTGTAATAGGCTAATTTTTGACCAACCGTAGTCAGGTTTTAGTTTTTGAACTTATGTCTTATTTAGTCTTATACCCTCCACTATTCTCATATTTTAGGTACCTAATAAATAATTTGGCAAAACTAATAAATGATTTTGGTTTTATTTGAATAACAAGGAGAAATATGTACACAATGGCTTACACTAACTATTTAAGTATATTTGACGACCAAGGAATGCTAGAATAGCTAAGCAAAGGAATTATAATAATGTATGTATGTTTATAACTATGAGATGAAGTACGTGATGACATGAGTTACTTGTTTTTACATTACTCGATAATGATTACATCATCACGTCGCAGCATCTACTTTAGCAATCATCTTTTTATAAATAATTCAATGGCTGTAATTTTATAGCATCTCATTGGTTACTAGTTTTTGCTTGCGGTTGCACTTGCAAAATGCAATGTATTATTCTTTGATTATTTGATTCTATTATTGCAGGTTTCATGATGTACTTTCGATAATTACACCTTCAAATTAGAGCTTGAGGAAGCGCTACAGTGACGCTCAATTTCTAGTGCAGTCGCAGCAACTCTGTCGTGAATCGCGCGCGCTACTTCAAGTGTCTTATTTGGTAGTGCTCATACTTTTGAGTCCAATAACATCACTTAAATTTTGGTGGTGGTTTTGTAGGGCTACTGTAGCGCGTGTTTCGCGCTACAGTAGCGCTATTACAGAGCTAATTTGAAGAACTTAATGATAGCTTATTCAAGAGTAGAGCAGCCCACTTTATAACAAAAGCTGTTTAAATTGGCTTATTAGCTTTTTCAAACTCAATCTATCTCCATACCAAATTTCATTAAGATCGGTCCAGGCGTTGAGTCGTGAAAAAGTAAAAGACAGACAGAGCTACTTTCACTTTTATAATATTAAAAACGTATATTATTTAACTAAGTTTAGGTTAGAATAGGTTAAGTTGTTGGTAATTAGAGTTTAGGCGACATTACTTTAGATAAGTAATGTCGCCTAAACGGTTAATCCGATTTTGATAAAACTTTGTGAATAAATACTGTACCTGTAAATAGGTACTGTACTTTATATAGAGACCAACATAGGATACTTTTAAACCCGTAAAATGGTAAGTTGCCACGGGACAACTAGAAAATGTCGATTACTCGCTTTAAAGAACGAAACGACATGTCGCCGTGGAAACGAAATAATAACAAACCTGTCAAAAAAGCGTTGATGCTATAATTTTGCATTGCTTTTTTATCTTAGATGAGCATACGATGCTTTTTTTCGCGATAAACTTTAGTACGCGCGGACGAAGTCGCGGGCGACAGCTATATACGTATAGAGCTCTCAAAGACTAGGTACTAAGTAAAGCCCAAAAGTGTGGTGATATATTTTCTGCCTGAAGCCCTCAAGTTGAGGGTAGCCTGAGTTAGTACAACTCTTCTAACTACAACCTTTACAACAAGACAGACAGTTGAAACCTTATGCCATATAAGAACTGCAGAAACAATAATGTCATTTACCGCTCATTACTTACACGTGCCGTAATTGCACATAAGAATGTGATACGATTAAGAAACAGTCCGAAACAACGTATTAAATTCGATTTAATCGTACTTAAACATGTTAACCGGACCTTTCATATTTCGCATAACGATGTAATGTCTCAGATTACCATCGCGGAGTACGAACCTTTTTACATTTAAAACGGACTTAAGTGTTAATGGCCATAGTCATTTTCGACTTTTGAACGTATTTTTGTGTCCAGACAGTATTGCCAGTTGTGTGACTGGAATTTACCTTGCGTATTCAGAAAAATAAACTTGTAACATATTTTTTCCACTATGTTCAGTTTCATTCTTGAAACTGGAAAACTATAATTTCAGGAAGTAGTTATAACACAATAGTAATAAGTAATATTCCAATTAGAAATTAGATACCCGAAAATTGAGGTATACATAACAGGTTTCATAGCACAAGAAGAAGGAAAGGAAATATTTAATCAAAATACATTTAATATAAAAGGTTTTATGCAGTAGCTATGACGTCATAGTTAAACTTAGGACGGTCTATGACAATTAAATGCGTATACAACATTTCGTGTCTGTTTTGTTAACCGCTGAGGAGTTCCCTAGGCAAGACCCAACTCCCTGTGCACCAACCGTAATATGTAATGATAAAACTTCAAACTATCATAATAAAATTGCGTAGGTACACAAAATTTCGTGTCTGTGCTGTTGGCCGTTGAAGAGTTCCTTTATCTGGAGCAAATCCTGGATGTCGATTCAGGTCATGCTTACCATAAAACTGCATTGTCATTGGGAAGGAACCCACAAGTAACAAGTAAAATTATTATAGAAATACTAAAACCAGTTTTTTGGTTGCAGTCGGCAACCAAAATTATTGAATACGAGTTGGGCGGTCAGTAAAAATAATCACACTAATATTATCATTTTTTGGATGAAATTTATATATACATTAGTTAAATAAAAGCCTTTAAAAAGTGCAAAACACGTTGTAGAAAGATTTACAAAGTTTTTCGATAACTATGTCAAAGTTTAGCAAATGTTTACCTATTCATGAGTTTATTTATGACATGTATCACTAAAAACGTTTTCGGGCATAAATTGGAATAATTTATGTTTTATTCAAACAAATCTAAACTATTTTAATGCCACAAGCTACTTGTTAATACTTTGTATGTCCAATTTTTCATCGCACGGAACAAAATAATCTCACTTAATTTAAGTTAAACAGCTAAATAAACGCCGACTTAAAGTCTTAAATCAGTGTTTAGAACCGTTCGAGGCACATTAAAATGTATTAGCAGAGTTCCATTAATATTAAAATGTGGCAAATGGGTCACCACACTCTGCCTAGTCGTTGCCAATGTCCAATTTATTACCTGGGACAAAATTATAATTTTAAGTATATATAAACAATATACAACTATTGTTGCGTTAATAAATAAAGTACACATTTGTCATATTAATTAGGTTCTTAGCGAAGTTTTCGAGTTTGGATCAGCATATTTACGTTTTTCTGATTTAATTTAAATTATGACCATCTCTTAAATGGATAACCTGTTATTTTCATTTTTCAATCAAATTATTTCCATTTAATATATACAAAAATACGTTGAATGTTTGTTTGTTGTTTGTCGTATGAGGTAGTGCTGGCCTCTGGTGTTAGAGTTTGTCAGGCCACCCGAGAGCCTCTGATATGGCTTAACGACTACTTGAATGGATAACAGCCGGGACCGACAGCTTAACGTGCCTCCGAAGCACGAAGCGATGGCAAACCGCACATAACTTAGAAAAGTCATTGGCGGAGCCTAGGAGCGAAACCGTTATCCATAATGTTATTGGAAATTGTAAATGGCAAACTACAAAAAGTATTTAACGCCAATTTAGGTTACATAGCGAAAATGAATAATTGGACCAACCAAGCGACGGAACGATTTAAAAATAAAACAATTTAAAAAGTAAAACGCACCTCGCGCGTCCAGTGTCGCGCTACGCAGTAGCAGTATAACGATTAATCGATATTTAATCGTTACAAAACAAAACCAATAACATGCACCATGCTCTTCTAAATGAACAAGTAAATGACTGATTGGAAACTGCTCTATACCGGTCACGGTATATTAACGTCGAATTGGGTTTCTGAGGCGATTTTTCTGTTGAGAATAAATGTATGTTGGTCGATAAGAGCAACAATTGGGTTTTGTGTTTTCGCATTCTGAAGCGTATTTTTTTGTATTTAGTTATAGAGGTTATTAGTATTTTTTTCTGAGATAGTAGTGTGTGTTAGATATGGGCTTTCAAACTATACAATTAAGATAATCATAATGCTGTCTGATCTTAATTCATTACAGGTTTGAACATGTTTTATTCTTGTTACAGATGAACCAAAAGTGCAAAGTGTGTGGAGAGCCGGCAGCCGGGTTCCACTTCGGAGCATTTACTTGTGAAGGGTGTAAGGTGAGGAGAACAATTTTATAAATATAAAATGGCTGTGACATACAGACGGACAGATGGATATGACGAAACTACATCTAGAATAGTAATTGATGTAGATAAATAAACTTTGTTTCTGGCCCGGGTTTCTTAGTCTTAGCGACTGTACACAAACACACACACACACACAGTGTGCAATATTGGATCTGTCTTATGTAGTTTGTAGTGAATTAATGTTGATAAACATTATTATTGCCAATAATTATATGTTGGCAAATCTACGAACTGTCAATGTTGTGAGCGCAGCTGTCTCTATATACGATAGAATTTAAATATGTGAAGGAATAGATTATTATATCACTAATTCAAGTTTAGCTTCTGTGTGGCTACTTCTCCAGTTGACTTTTTTTTATTATGGGATCAAAGCTTTTTACCTACTTTTTTGTAGTTTTTGACAAATATTAGCAATTTATTAAGGTCGTTGAGCAAATATTTAACAAGATGGTAGAGAATCTATACAAAGGAAATACAAATAGAAAATCGGAACTGGGGATTTCAACAACCGGATCAGGATTGATGTTATTTCGCATTGGCGTAAGAATAGCGCTGCATTTTCTTCCATCTGAGGTGAAAATAGGTTTACGTGAATAGCTATTAGATATATATATAACACTTTATTGCACCAACAGAAACATTTAAAAATAAAAATAAACTTAAAAAATAGATCGGCGGCCTTATCGCTAAGCAGCGATCTCTTCCAGGCAACCGTAGGCTATACTGAGACACATGACCATATACCAGAAGGTAATTGTTGGTGTGCAACGTTTGAATAAAATATTAGAATAACTAGCTTAAAAGACAATAAAACACGCCTTACCCGCCAAAAAAACTTTTGTCAATAAATTATATACTGTTGGAATGTGCTTAGCAAGGCCTTCAAATTGATACCCATATTGAAAAAATCGAAGAAAAAAATATTTTTCGTATTTGAATATGGAGCCACATATATACTGCCGACAGTTACTTATAATTTTTTTCAAAAAATAATATGTCATATGTTACTCGGATGTAAGGATTCTAACGATACCCGATACCTCTAATATCTGTTGAGCCATTTAAAAGTTATGGTGGAATAAAGAAACTCACATACATACAAACATACATGAATCTTACAAACATTACACTCCTTTTTTTGGGCAGTCGTATAAAAAACAAATAAAACAAAAAATAATCTGAACAATATATAAATCGCAAGATAATACTAACAAATAGGTAAATAACAAATACTACTAAATTACATAAACATTATAATAAACTACTTCTAGTGCTGTTACATAACCACAATTTTAATGTAACATTAGCACAATTTTTCGTGGATTAGGAGAATCTGAAATGAAAATAGAGCACAATTTGAAAAAAAAGTGGGGAACCAGATACCACGAGCACCATTTCATAGCAGCAAATAAAAAAAAATCTCTTGACTTAAAATTATGATTTTACCAGTAACGCCTTCCAGCGAAATCATATCTTACAATTTTTCTAATGTAGGCATCTGTACTACCTATACAAACTCTAAGTAATTATATAGTCACCATTAGAAACGGTATATTTACAGTGAATATCTACTTTTTGAGTTTACGTTTTTTCAGCACTGTTGTAAGCGCCATATAAATGCGGGTGGTGTCATTTTTCTCTAAGCAGATTAAACGGTATACCCTCGGTGACTTTAGTGTTAATTATTAGTCAAATTATTAATGCTAAATTAATGTTCCGCATAAAAACATAGCTCGCAACTGCTTATCAGTGAAATCCTTTTTCAGTATTAATGATCGATTAAAACAATCGATAATTACTTTAATTCCGATTCTTATTCGTATCATCCTCACGCTGCCAACATAAAATCATCGGCGGTTTATGTATTTTAGACCTTGCGTTTCTCGTAAAAAGGTTTGTTGATATTGTTTTATATAACTTAGTAAATTATTACAGATATCGAATGTATGTCCGGGAGATTCACATCAATAATTCGATCAGCACGCGCGTATTTTCCGGTATTTGAATGGTAACTGATTTAAACCAGTATTTCTACTGCATTTATATTCAAATGAGCTTGAAAATTTATAAATTAATGTTTTACCAAACTATAGATTTTACCATTATGTTGGGCGAATTAAATAAGACTATCCTACTTATTCAATAGCTCGCACTGGAGCAGAGTCCTGGATACTAGACATATTCCCTTTCCTAAGCATAATGCAATAGGAAAGCAGCTTGATAAACTCGGACTCCGAAAACGTAAGAGATGATCCACATTATCCTGTGGATCATCTCTTACGTTTTATATCGTTCCTTATCATCAATATCTCAAGCTGCACAACGACCTTCCTTCTGCTATTTAATTATATCATAAACACGAGGCATCATCACAATAAGTACCTTCTATATTTCACCGTCACAGGTGATATAGCAGCGTCCTCTAACGCACGCCCATTGCTGTAATAGTTGCCGGTCGCAGCTACGCAATTGGAACAGAACGACAATGGATTACGCAAGGCGGAATTGTCGCAGGATGCTTGCTGACCCGGTCTTTATCGTGAAATAGTCCAAATTTGAAACGAAAGTGTTGCAATTAGTCATCAACATCATCATCATCATCATCATCATCATCATCACCATCATCATCATGTCAGCCTTTAAAAGTCCACTGCTGAACATAGGCCTTCCTCAAAGAGCGCCATGACGAGCGATCTTGTGCCACCTCCATCCACCGACTTCCTGCGATGGCTAAAATGTCGTCGGTCCATCGTGTGGGGGGTCTCCCCACACTTCGCTTGCTTGTTCGTGGTCGCCATGCGAGAACCTTTATTCCCCAGCGGTTGTCAGTTCTGCGAACTATATGGCCTGCCCATTGCCACTTCAACTTGCAAACTCTGAGAGCTATGTCGGTAACCTTCGTTCTTCTACGGATTTCCTCATTTCTGATTCTATCACGTAGTGAAACACCGAGCATAGTCTCTCCATTGCACGCTGCGCAACTCTGAGCTTTTGTATGAGACCAATAGTTAGCGACCACGTCTCAGTGCCGTATGTCATCACTGGCAACACGCACTGATTATAAACTTTCGTCTTGAGGCTCTGCGGTATCTGCGACGAGAGGATGTGGCGGTGGTGTGTGCTGGGCGTTTACAGTGAGGACTCTTCTGCAAGAGTATCACTTCTATATCAGCGCCAAGAGGTAGGGTGCAATCATTTCTCCATTCCTGTTTGAAGGTCACTAGGTATATCCAACGCAATTACTGGGTATGAGATTTAAATTACAGCGACTAACAAAGCCTGCCACTTTAAAACAAACTAGCTGCGTCCCGCAGTTTCACCCGCTGACGTCTCTGACTTTGACATTTATCACTTTGACACCTGTCACTTTGACACATGTCACTTTCACACCTGATACTGACACATGCCATTTTGACACATGTCAGTTTGACACCTGACACTGAAACATTTCACTTTGACACCTGACACATTGACACTGATGAAAGTATCCTATGTGTTAGGACATGTAGAACAAAGTATCTACATACCAAATTTCATCCAAATCCATTCAGCCGTATAAGCGTGAAAGAGTAACAAACATACACACACGAATACAAACATGCATACAAACTTTCGCCTGCATAATATTAGTTTGATATGTAGTGGCAATAGTAAATATTATTTGAAAAATAATTACATCAGATTCATAGATCGCGGGGGAAATAAGAACCAGCAAAGGGAGTTTAGGCAATATGTTTCTGTATAATTACACCAAATGCTGCGATCACCAAGATTCCTGCCAAGTGTAAGTGCAGTGATAATGGCAAAATCTCCTCTTTTATGGGTGAAGTCTATGTTCAACAGGGACGACTTATGGCTTATGATGACTTATGACTTATGGCTTTTCTTCATTCTGGATATAATTTTGATTGACCTTTAATTATTCCGCAATAAGGTCTATGCACAACACGGGGTTCATCACGAAGTAATTTTAATAAATTGTATGCAAGTCGACTATAGTGAAAAGTTCCATTATTTTTTTTATCAGTGATTCCATTTAAATTTCATCTCTCAACTTGACCTCATTGCGTAGTCTTATAATGCTCTCGAATCGTTACGATATTTCGTCTATGGTCATTTTCCGGCTGGTGCATCTAAGTCTAAGGTTTCTCAATGAATAGTTTCGGAGTTAAACACCATGACCGACCTTTGGTGGTGTGTTGCAGATGCATTGCGTGGTATCGAGGGTAATCGAGCGTATATTGCTCGATATTTGATGCATTGTTTCTAGTCTCGATATTATTGTAACAGTAAATAGTAAAAGATACACTTTACATGTCTCCACACGAACGAAGACGTTTGGCATAATAAACATGTTATTGCCAAAAAAGGTTGTAGAAAAGTGAGTTTAAAAACGGAGAGAATAGTTTGACTTCCTTGTAACTATAAAATAAACATGTATATATCAATTTCACCACCCTTTTTGTATAAAAGTAACCTATATTCACTAGATCATTAGTTCACAAGTTGTCAGTACGTTACTTCCATGCCACCACTTCATAACAGAGCCTTAGATAGACGCTCGGCGTTGTAGTTATCTTGTACTTACTATTATTTATTCTGTGGTTATGGTAAGTGCATTAGTTACGTTGTAGTGTAGAAGCTACTTTGAGAGATTCCCTTTACTGTGCCGGAAGCGTGCATATTTTTAACCAACTTCAAAAGACTGGTTCTCAACTTGACTCACCTTTGTTTTACCACGTTAAATATTTATTAGTTTATTAACGCCCGACGATAGAATGTTAAAAGTTTAAGGAGTGTATCTATACCACACAAATGGACCGATTTGATGCGGTTTTTTTTCTGCTTGAAAACTGATGTGATCGTGATTTTCCTTAGCTATAATAGGGGGGGAAGAGTCGGGATCGTAGCTCGCAAATGAATGGACCTATTTCGATGCAGTGTTTTCTATTTGAAAGCTGATGTGATCTTAGCTATATTGGGAGTGGGGGAGGCGGTTACATAAAATTTTAATTTGTGCTTGTTGTTTTTCAACTGATAGTTAATTTTAAACCCAAAAACAAAAGATTTCCATAGTAAATATCCCGTTTCTAATGTTGAAAGGAACAAAGTAACCCAAAAGGCGTTGCTCTGCTCTTTTGCGCTGACCTTCTAAAAGCGAGATAGTTAGAAGCAGACCACATAATGGCCCAATGATGGGCAAAAACGTGTGAACATCGCCGGGTAATACAATTATTGCGTAACCGGTGGGTAACCCGGCCCAACACTACAACGTACACCGGTGGTTAGTAGTTTGCGATACGTCGAGCAAAAAATGTACACCTATCATTACCTCCCGGCTGTTTGTTGTAAGAGATCTGTTGGAATCAGAAATATGTACAATGTAGAGATGACGAGATAATGGTGACATTTTTGTCGACACAATCTAAATTTGACAACACTAAAGTTCCTTACGTTTTTATAAGGCTTGAAAGAGACAACAGTTCGTTTGACTAAACTTAACTAGGCACAGAGTAAATAACAGTAGATACATAAAGTTGAAGAGATAATGTGTGCGACCATTTTAATACTAAACTGAGAGACATCGATGACAGAATACTGTGAATTTTGGGACAATGATGTTAAGGTTGAAGAAGCAATTCGAATTAGCAGCTCGATGATTTTGTATACGTCTTTTTTCCAAATGGCATTATGAATGTTATTGCATTCAGTTATTAATACCGTCACATTTGCAACTATTTTATATGGTACTAGCTTTGTCCGCAACTTTGCCTGCGTGGTCATTTCTTTTGGTTAAAAGTAACCTATGTGTTTTCCCAGCACCGAAGTAATAAACCTATAAAGTATAAAATTCAAAATTTCGATTAGCTGTTGGCTTAAAATGCCAAGTTTTTAAGTCAAAACCTATCTAACAGTGAAAACCACATCGCAATTGGTTTAGTAGTATTTACGTGATGCGCGAACATACAAACAAGACAGACACAAAAAAAAGAAAACTTGTTCAATAACTTAAATCAGGTCACCTAGACATTTTTTTTTATCATCATTGTATAGACTTTGTGTTCATACTGCTTTCAACATTTCCAAAGTGAGCTCTCGTTAGGACAACTAGTGATATGCCTACCTTCCGCCTCGATAACGATAAACGATCAACGTTCGCACGATCATCTCGACCAACACAAATTATTTTCAAATTTGGAGCACATTCAAATTGCGGTAACGCACGCGAGCGGGAAACGTTCGCCGGAAAAGATATTCGGGCTAAACCGAGACGTTTTGTTTCGTTTCGCAACTGGCCAGCAATAAATCATCGCTACTAATTTGCTTTTAAAGGTTTACTGGAATTATCTGTGTGTGTAATCGGGTATTGTGCAGGGGACAATCGGCGACACAGGCGCCGCGCCGCTCCATTGTGCGCTCGACTTCGGAAAGCGTTAAAAGAAGCCGCCCGCGTACGTAATTTGTCAACGCGACTTTAAAAAAAAAACAAAGAACTTTAATGGGCAGCTCTAATGTGAGTTAATTAATTGGACTGTTTATACGAGACTCTAGTAGGTAATTGCCATCCGTTGAACTTAAGTGTTGCCATTTAGAACCTACTCCGTAATTAGCTATTTTCTTTGCGCCGATGGTATACTTAGGTTGAGTTTTAATTAATTTTAGGGCTACTAGTACTTTGTAGATCACGCTTCATTAAACTATTTCTAAACGGCTCTAATAAACCTAGTTTCAATTACGAAATGTCATCAATAAGACTATTAACTAAAAATTAATTAATCATTAATTATGTTACGATCTCCATGTAATTGAATTACTTTACTCAGTTACAAATCAATATAATGTTCACTCGGCTGCACTATTAACCTTACGATTAATAAACAATTAAAAAAATGAGATCAATACAGAACGGTCAATTTGTCGCAACGAACGTCGCCGCGTTGAAACAATGCCGCCGAGCAACACCACCCGTGAAGAATCGATTCGTCTCGATTCCACTCGGCAATCGATTCGCATTTTGCACTCACTCATTTTCCCGCGTACGGTCTCGTTTTATTTGTACGATTGACGAAATTCGTCACGCGAATTTGAATTTTAAATCATTAATTCGGTTCGACAATCGTTGGCTTAATTGTCATTGTTTTATAGAGGTCATGTTGAAACTGTCAGGCGCAACGAGGAGGCAGTTGGCACACCGATCGACTTATTGGAGCATGGCGGTCATTTTTATTCTTGTCACGAAATCTGCAGTGGCGTCCGTCGGACATGTTGTACGATTAGTTTATTGCATAATTTATACGATTGTCGAGGTTCAAGGATCGCTCGTCGTTTTAATAACTTGCGCTTGCGTAAAGCCTGCATTCTCGGGGTCGGGATCGCGACGTGGATAACGGATTAGCCATGGTATTAAAACGTTTTATCTCCATCTGAAATCCTCTTAGACCACGATTCCTCACCTTAACCTGTAGAATCCGGTAAAACGTCAATATCGTATAATTGTAAACAACTGAATATTATAAAAAAACAGATGCGCAAACTGTTGAAAATTATAGATTTATATTTCCGATAAGATAATTCTTTTTATGATTAAAAGTTCATAGATAGAAGTTGCGAATACTAAAACAACACCTAATTCGCAATTCTATCGTCAAAACCGTTCTAAATCCACAATCAAAGTTCACATCGATAATTTAGTGCATCACGAAAGATATCGAGTCGCATTAAACGAATAATCGATTCTAATGTCAGAGCTAATCAAAACATCGGGCGCTCTGCGCAGGTCACTGCTTCCGAACGCAAACGCGGGATGACACGCGCTCGAGTTTTTGAACGAAGCTTTTTGCTGCTTCCGAAAATAAATATCACGACTTTGAGTCTTGTGCTGCTGATTTTAAAATTGTAAACATTGTTTTATTATAGAATGTTAGTATGTGGAGCTCACTACCGTCGGAGAAAGGTCAAGAATTAAAGTTCGTAATGTTATCTTCATGTTCTCACGCTAGTTTTGCGTGCGCGTGATCATCGCCAGTTGATTGGGAAAGTCCACTCTAGAGATTCACTCGATTTGTCACAGTTACAATTATCGATTAAAAATTGCGTCGATATCAAAACTGTTCATGAGAAAAATTATAAATCGCTTCTTCGTTGTGTGTTAGTTCATTAATTTCTCAAGTGTTGTACCCGACTTTATAAATAGTTGGGCAAGTTTAAGTGTATTTGAAGAAATCGATTGCATTTATCTGACTTCATTACATTTGCTATATTTTTTCTAACTAAGAAACCCTCGTCAATGATTTACTTAAACTCCTAATAAGCCAATTTATGATCACCTTAAAGGTCTAAAGGCTGGACCGATTTCACTAATTTATTTTTTTAAATATTCGTCGTCACATTTAAAAAGAGGTGGCAGGTAGTAAACATCTAATGATTGGTATCGAAGGTTTGTGGTTTTAATCTAGCATTAAACTTGGGCAACACATCTAGCCTTTTTGGAGAGGTAAAAATACGTTGAATTTATTTGCAGGATAATTTACCTAGAACTTCTTTTTTTTTTGCTTCAAAGTTGGGAACACTAAGTGAAAAACACTACATTCACATAGTTATGGTGCAGCAACTTTAAATTATTTTTATGAACTGGCATAACCCCTACGGAAAACCAGCAAAAAAAAAAAAAAAAGTACAATATAGAGCAAAAATAAAAGAAGTTATATACAGCTAACTTTTGGAGTTGGTTGTAGCGTCAAATCTATCGGAAACGACCGAAATAATAACGTCCATGGATATCTAGGTCGACATTCTTATCGCTAAAATCGATCTCTTCCAGACAACCCGTACAGGATATGGGTTGTCTGGAAGAGTTCGCTTTTAGCGATAAGACAGCCCTTTTTTTATGTATTCTCCTAGGTACATATGTAGGTTTTTCTGTTTTTAGGTGTCCATGAAGAGTTTTGTATTGTAATGTTTACTAGCTGCGCCCCGCAGCTTTACCCGCGGTGATGATGAAAGCGACCTATGTGTTATTCCAGGTACTAAAGTATCTACATACCAAATTTCATTAAAATCCGTTGATTCGGTTCAGCGTGAAGACCGGACGTAGATACACTCACACACACACACACACACACACACACACACACACACACGAACATTCGGGTTTATTAGTAGGATATATTTTAAAAATCTAGGTACTTAGTTTGCATTTCAAAATTAATTTGGATTCGAACTCAGTTTTCGCTGGAAATATTGCCCTTAAAACCGAAATACAGGAATGCTTACACTCTACCTACTGCTTGGCGGTTGAAAAGATGTGGACTCTAGCGTAAGAGGCCTAACCGGAGTACTATTATTTTTTCTGTGGTCTAACACTACAAAATTATACCATTGTACCGCCTTTGATCTCCGTCCTAATAGCTACATAAACGATAACACATTCACTACTATTCATTAATTCTCATTGAAAACAAATGGGCAATCGTTAACCGAATGCAGTTCACGTTAATTTCTACTAATTGTTAATTAAATGCAACATTGTATTGAGCTTTAGATAGATCGACGTTAAGTTTAATAGCTGTGCTATTATATCATAGACTCAAATGTAATAATAGTAGGTATATGTTACTACCGCGTGTGGCTGTTATGGACGCCACAGCAAATGCTGTTAAACTAAGTACTAGATGAAAAAAAAGGTTTTATTCTATACTGAATTGTGTTATAATTTAAATAAAAGCCTGTATCAGTCCGTCTGTGCCTTCGTACCTTCAGACATTGATTTAATTTAAAAAACATTTTTCATTGATCGTTCATTCGCTGAAGTCTTGCAAAGCTTGCTATGGCTTCTATGTTTTTCCCAATACCCCGTTTGTATCGCCCTATCTATCTTCAATACTTATAATAAAGCAATTTATAACAAAAAACTGTACGAAAGAAGACCATTTAAAAAAAAACTTAAGCTTTAAAGACTTATATGAGCTACAGAACAAGAATATAACTTTTTTAAATCCTTGTCGGTCTGTCTGAATGTTTGATCATGCATCACGTAAAACTACAGAACCGTCTGAAATGCGGTTTTCTCTGTTGGATAGCTTAGGTTTTGACTTAAACTATGTTGTACTTCATATCTCTATCCAATGAGTTGAAGCCGGCCAATCATTCCAAATCGTTTTGAGGTTTGACGGAAATTTTATTTAATGTATTGCGGTATTGTAGGTCCTGGAATAGTACATCGAGTAATTTCAACCTAGAGAAATGACGACGCGTACAAAGTCGCGGGCTAAAATAATCTGATAATAAGCACCGAAATAACATGTCGGTATAAATTCAAGTAGTAAAATGAAGTTTAATTCCTCATTAACGAAGACGACCTTGACTTGCGATCTGACGACGACTAATGACAAACAGACATAAATCAAAGGCACTGATTTTCAGATATTTCGAGCTCTTGTAGAATGAAGTCAACGATTTACTATGTAGTATGTGGGTAAGTTTTGACGTAGTTTAGAATCGTTCTGGCCAAGTAGAGGAAACAAATTCGGTGTGACCCTTGCAAGTTAAACGATTGTTTGAATTAAATAATAAATTTAAAATATAAATACAGTATAATAAGTTTTTTCATGGAAACAGTCAACGCAACATAGGTACCTAACGTAAAGGAAGTATTTTTTTATCAACTTCTTAAAATTGATTCAGAAGTCTTTTAGTAAATAAAAGTGATATCGTTTTGTTTTTTCAAAGAATTGTTTCGCCAATTATTTCTGAACTCTTATAAATAAATATAAATATATTCAGGACAATTAACACTTATTATCTAGCCCCAAACAAGGATACCTTGACTATAGGGTACTAGACAATGGATAAACCTACAAAGATACGAATATTACATCCTAAAATAATCCTTAAAATCGGGACAGGAAAACAATCCACAGCGGACTCATGCTTTAAGTTAAAATAAATTTTAACTGATCTACTTTTACAAGATTACGTTCCATATGGGTTTTCTACACTATACAAATATAAGCTCTCAATATTGCCTCGATGGCAATTCCTGCGTAATGTTTTCATGAGCATAGCATTACCTACTAATGTTGGAGGTATACTTAAAAATTTAAAGCCCATGTTCTTATTCTACTTCGCGACTAACTCACTTGTGATAAATCCAGCTATTTATGATGTAGTAAAACATAATTGCTTATTTATTTTAAAATACATCACAGTCTAGTCACAGAACTTAGTTTCAGATCCGAGGTTGCTCGGATATTTAAAGGCCTTACTTGACTGTTGCAAAGTAAGGCCTTTAAATAATAATTTTATGTAATACTGTAACAAATGCTTGTTAGAAAATATAGCTCCATAAAACAGCAGAATTTATGCGTTTTAAAAATGATTAGTCCGCGGAGACAGGTTACTGCGTCGCGTCTGCGAGAACCCTGCGCAAGAGTTCAAAGTGTTAATACTGTCATTGGGTAACATAATATATGGTCGTTTTACGTTGTCGTCCGTGGCTCGCGCGAATTGCGAATCGGAACACTGTTTTATAGGTTTCAGTTGAGATTTTACATTAAAATTTGAGTTACAAAGTAGGTACAATGAGTACATCCAGACTGCCTCGCGAGTTATGGTAAAAAAGTTGCGGAAATGATGAGACAACGTCTAGGAGTTGTCATAACCAGTCAGGTCGATGTAATTTTCAAGAAAGCCTTTTCGCCGGATTGATGATGGATGAAAGCAACGTACGTCAAAATTGTATTTCTATTATTTATTGATTATTCATTTATAAGAGTAAAACATATAGTTCGATATTAATGAATTTTAGGAACCAGCTGTTTGTTAAGTCGTTTCTAGTTGAGTAGCAAAAGTTCAAAAGATTAAGATATGAATTTATCAAATATCGAATTCTGATGAAAATTATAGATTATTAATCATTAAATTTATGAATATTAAAAAAATTAAAAAATAACTAAAGGCCTATCAATAATCTAGAAACAAGTTACTGGCATCTTAGTTAATGTTTTTTTTATTATTACTATTACGAACTTACACAATCGTTTGACCACAAAATATTAAAACAAAAAATGTTTTCTACCAAAAATACTTTTTAGTATTGAGGCAGATAATAATATTTAGGTAGTCTACATATTGGCGAATTAATATATATGTAGGTACTATTTTACTATTTATGATCAATTTGATGATATGTATTACTGCAAATAAATTATTTATTGAATATTCTTCGTAGCGAAAACAAATAGATACACAGCTACCAACTTTATCGTAAACGACAAAACGAGCGAAATAAAGTATGCATTATGGAATAAACTCTAAGAAAGCAGGTTGTTTACCAAAGAGTATACTTGCAGAAGAGCAGGACCGGGTCAGAGGTGAGCGCCAACGGGTCGCAGTAAGTCTGCCGCCGCACCCTCTGCCGGACAATTTATGCACATGCTCTTTGCTTACCGTAATATACTAGAAAGTGACAGGCTTTAAAAGGAAAATCTTCTTATCATTTTATTGGATGTGTTCTTGAACTGTAACTGTTGTTCGGTTAAACATGACGATAAAAACGTATTCGGGGTGAGATATATAATTATTATATTTATTGGATGTGTTCCTGAACTGTAACTGTTCTTCGGTTAAACATGACGATAAAAACGTATTCGGGGTGAGATATAGAATTATTATATTTATTGGATGTGTTCTTGAACTGTAACTGTTGTTCGGTTAAACATGACGATAAAAACGTATTCGGGGTGAGATATATAATTATTATATTTATTGGATGTGTTCTTGAACTGTAACTGTTGTTCGGTTAAACATGACGATAAAAACGTATTCGGGGTGAGATATATAATTATTATATTTATTGGATGTGTTCTTGAACTGTAACTGTTGTTCGGTTAAACATGACGATAAAAACGTATTCGGGGTGAGATATATAATTATTATATTTATTGGATGTGTTCTTGAACTGTAACTGTTGTTCGGTTAAACATGACGATAAAAACGTATTCGGGGTGAGATATATAATTATTATATTTATTGCTCACGAGTTTAATGTTTAAACATTAGTAGGTACTTGTACTCACAATATAAATAACTTTTTAGGTTAATTTTGTTTTCCGCTTATAGTATCTTAGCTTCACTAGTCACAACTACATATGACGAAATAAATTAAATGGTGATTGCGTGTTGATTAATATTCAGACTTCTAAGAAAAGGTCCTTATAGAACATCATAAACGTACGACAGATTTACAATATGTCATCAATCGCTATCAACGAGACAGCTAACCTTTAAGTGTTGACCAAGTGTTGACATTGCCAAAATCAGTATTGCTAATGTATGCAAGTGCATCGCAAGCAGACCTACCCGAATAATCCAATAAATCCAGGGCCGAAATCACTGTTCGGCATTCCGGACACGATCGGTGAGCGATTGGAGATGTCATTGTTTCAGTTTAAATTCCTACTTTATGACGCGATGCGGGGCCTACTCGCAATTTGGAAAAGCGCATGGCATAATGCGTTGACAAGTAAACATTCTTGTAAAATGACCAGTTATGTATCCACAATCAGTCAATTTCTAATGAACTTAGGTAGGTAATAAAGAAACTTCTGAACCACTTTTCTGTTAATTATTTCGACATAATTTACTACTAGTAAAAATAAACTGTAAAATAACAATTAACCAAAAAACAGTAACGCCTGTTACTCCAAGCGAATTAAAAAATGCCCGACCACTTGATGAGTACACTACACAACATCAATGGAGGGCTACTTGGTCATGAACAGCCTTGTCCAGTGAGGAAAGCCATAAAAAGACTCCGTACCCTGGTTAGACGCTGCCAGAGCTATCTATGCAAATCGAGCATAATTCACCCCTCAAGGATGCAGTGTGACTGCGGTGCACCCACGCAAACCATGTCATACTTGCTAGAGTGTCCTTCATGTCCCCGCCACTGTACACTAGAAGAAACTTATCAGATTACTGGTATAGCCATAGAAGTGGCCACTTAATGGTCCTAGTGGATTTAAAACTATAAAATGTACCCTATCGACACGAAGAAGAAGAACTCATTAGTTCATTACTTCGTCTAACTAAAGCAGTCATCAATTTAAATGATTTATTCTGTGATAGAATTTTGTGAGTAGCCCCCTGTAACTTCCCTATTGCGATTCCACACGCGCTACATTTTGCAAGTGTTTTGGCAACTTGACACGTGTTTGTTTAGTTAACGCTTCACTGAGACCACTGTGCGTTAATACATTGTGTCATAAGAAAAAAAAAACAAGCTTATACTAAGCTTCGTTTACAACGCAAATACTAAAAACTTGTACAAGTACACTTCTTTTTTTTCATTGTTTTTCTGTTACTAACCATTGATTTAGTAGTTCAGGAAACGTTATTGAAAAAAGTACTTTGATTTATTTTGGGCAATTATTTAGTCTTATGAGTGTGTAGTGCGGTTATCATTCGGCGCATGCGCTAGATTGGACCTGTCAAATATTAACGCTACAAATTAGTCACACTACACGAGCCACTTTGATGTGTAGTGAATATTCTGTTACATTATTTGCTTGAAGAGATGTTTTAACAGGAATCTTCCACATTATACTACTGGTACAAAAAAATATAATTTGATAAATACGAGTACCAATTTTGGTCGGTAGAAATTTGGAATTATAATTATCAAATTATCTGTTCATAGGTGTCATGTCAGGAACACCTTGGTCAGCCTTTTTTCTTGAAGGCACAAGATATAAAACAATCTCTAGCATTGGAAAAGTTCGAATCCAAACGGAAAAATACGCAAAACGTAAAACAGTCGATTTCGCAACTAATTCGGGACAGCCAAGGTCGTGCGAAAACAAAACCGTTTATAAACCTGCGTTATAGACCGGAACCGGCCTAAGGAAATGACGTAGCGCTAAGGCGGAGTTTTCACTATCGACGTTACGCGCTCCGGTGGCGCCCAGCAGGGCGTGTAAATGCCACTTTAGTTACAACTTGTAACTGCTTGTAAAGATAGTGAATGTGTTTTAATTTGTAATCGTAATAAATACAAACAAGACGATTAAGATAGACTGATGAAGTCCAGAAATGCCCAGAATGCTGGTTACATTGTCACGATGAATTGGATTGCTGATTTTGTGCCCTTCTGAGCAAAAACTCTGGATACATAATAATGAATATAGTTCTAAAATTAATGATAATTTTTTACGTAGGTATTCACTAGTCTCGACAAAAACAAAAAAAAAGCGGCAAGAATTTTTAACAACTGGTAATCATTAACTTGATCAAATACAAGTAATCATTAAAAAAATATATAACCCCCGACCTCCTCTATTATAGTTAGGGACCATCTCGATCACATCAGGTTTCAAAGAGAAAAAAAACCATCAAAATTAGTCCATTCGTTTGGGAGCTACGATCCCGACCCTCTTCCCCCATTATAGCTAAGAATCATCTCGATCACATCAGCTTCCAAACAAAGAAAACCACTTCAAAATCGGTCCATTCCTTTGGATGCTACAATGCCACAGACAATTACTAAATGCTCAAAACTTATAACAGCCCTCTCTTTTCGCGTTCGGGGGTTAGAAACAACAAAATTAAACCTACATGACATAATTTAATATTTCAAAACCTACATGAGCTTTAAAAAGGAATGAAAAGCATCTGCAATTTTTTACTTTAACCTTACAACTGAGGTAGTAGAAGAGCCAAGATCATTCGTTTCCTCCTCATTAAAGGGCACATAGCAATGTTTCCAGCACTATCGAATATGAATGAATTGCAATATCATGCGCGGCTCAGCACCAACGCTTTTACAGCGGTTTTAAGTGTATTATTCCCAGTAAAACACTTATTCTAAAACTTGTTTTGTTCCCCGTTCTAAAGTTCATCTTCTCTTCTTTCCAGTCATTCTTCGGGCGGTCGTACAACAACCTGAACTCTATCACCGAGTGCAAGAACAATGGAGAATGCGTCATCAACAAGAAAAACCGGACAGCCTGCAAGGCGTGCCGGCTGCGCAAGTGCCTCATGGTCGGAATGTCCAAATCTGGCTCCCGGTATGGCCGCCGATCTAACTGGTTCAAGATCCACTGCCTCCTGCAGGAGCAGCAACAAGCAGCGCAGTCGCGGTCACCACCGCGCGTGCCGCCCTCGCCTCATCATCACCTAGCGCCGCCGTTTCCACCGCACCTGTTTCCTGGACTAGCCAGACCGAGGACAAAAGAAGAACTAGCGTTATTAGGCCTTGACGAATACAAACCGCCGTGCTCTGGATCACCAGACTCCCACAGAAGCGGCTCGTCCCCTAAGTTAGACGAGAAGTCGCGCCTGACGCAGAGCCGGCCGTCCGACCGGCCGCTGACCCCGCCGAGAGACCACTTCATCCCGATGCCCTTACATGCCAACATGTCCTTGCCCCACTTTCCCCACTCGCCGTTCTTACCACCGCCGCCCTTCAGCCCGTTCGCCGCAAACCATCCGCTGCTGTTTCCCCCCGGGTTCCACCCGCTCTACTCAAGACATCTGCTAGATCACGCCGCGTTACGTCAGGCAGCAGAGAATAATAATGATGTGAGAATCGACGACCACAACACGGACACGTCAAAACGGTTTTTCTTAGATGAAATCTTGAAACAGCAAAGATCGTCCGCGCCGCCCACTCCTCAGGAAGACGTGATATCTGAAGCTGACTTCGTACCAACGCCGCCGGCCGAGCGGAGAACTTCCGAATCCCCCCTGCAGGAGAACCCGATGGATCTGTCGGTTAAGTCGGATGGAAGGTCGAGCTCAGCGCGGCGGCGGTCCGACGACAGCGAGGTAATAGTGCACGACAATGATGAGATAGACTCTGCGAGCGCGGGCGGCTCAGCCAGCGAAGAAGAAGACGTCTCTTACTCACAAATAAAGAGGATCAAGCTCCACCCTCTAGACCTCACCACCAAAGTCTGACGTCACCTAGGTGTGCCGTTGTAAAGGCTGTTGTAATGTCAGTGAACGCAGAAGGCCAGTAAATTGGATTGTGATTTAAAATAAGTAGAATGCCCTAACGCCAGTTGACGGACGTTGTTTGTGAATTGTTATCGCTTGAAAGAGTCTATCCAAATACGTAAACTAAGCAGTTACTTAATAAATGTTATTGGTAGTTATCGAACCCGGTTGATGGTTGTGTACAAATCGATCTGTAAATAAATAAATTATTCTGTATAGCTTAAGAGTTAGGCTAGTATAGTAGTGGTTTTATAATATGGAATCAGCTGGGTGTAGCCACATTCCAGTTTTTACAAAATGCTTATATTTTTATAATAATTTGAATATAATTTATTCAATTTAGTAGAATTTTTGACAGAATTGTTGTTTGTGAACAATATACGTGTTAACTTCGGGTGCATTGTGAAACTTGATTTTGTTTGTAATCTTCGTTAGCCTTCGTATTAATTTCTTACTATTATTTAAGTATATTATGTAATCGCTACACTTTGTCTGTACCTACATTCCATTATTATATTTATTATAATTATTTTCAATGTTTGATATTTTTTAACTTATTTGTATGATGCATAGTTTCCTAGTACTTTTTCATTCATCATAAAATGTGTGGACATAGAGAGAAATGGTAGAGCAACTCTCTAAAAAGATACTCGATTATATAAAGAACATTCCTATTTTGCTCAATATTATTCGACTTATACTTAATTCATACTCAAAGTAGCGAAATATTCGCGGACGCATACTCAATAATAATACTTCGTGAAACAACGACTTTGTAAATAATGTTAATGTAGATAGAGTGTTTTATTACAGAAACAAAATGTTTGTAATGGATGCATTCCAAGAAGACGTACAAAATAAAATATTCGTGCACTCGATGTTTTGTTTCCTTTTGCAACAGAATGCACCCTTATCCCCTAAGCTTTACATTGAAGTACCGGAACAGAAGTAGTGGCAGGCCAGTCTCTCAATGTTTATGTATAAAGTTAAGTTTCTGTTCACCGGTAATCAGTACATTTTCTAAGCGAGTGAGTCTTCTGTAGGCAGTACTATAATTTATTCTGTGGCAGTTGCAAAGAAAAGTTTGTATCTCTATACTCTGAAGCAGAATAAAAAACTGGTACGAAATAAAAGTAAAAGAAAGTAAACATTTCAAATATTATACCAATAACCCAAACACAATGCTTGCAAAAACTGATGTGTGATTGTACTCTAGGTGCAAAGTAAAACGCTTATATCGCTATAGTAGGTAGGATTATAGGTTAATTTGTTGTTTCTAAAAAATACACTAATATCCACCCGATCTTTCCAATGGATTTTAGTGGACCGAGGGGTTTGTTTGTAGTAGAGTACCTAAGTGTAGAAAAGTTGGGGATGCCTGTTAGGACAAGGTGAAATGGTGTTCTATCCGATCTGTACAAGTCTGTACAGAAAGGAACCGTCGTAGTGCAGCGCCCTAAATCAATGTGCAAACTGCAGTTACCATTTACCATTATTAACCCCCAAACGCGAAATGAGAGAGGTGTTATAAGTTGAGGGTCTCTGTGGCATCATAGCTAAACTAATTGACCGATTTTGGTTCGGTTTTTTTCTGTTTGAAAGCTGATGTGAAATATGATCAAGGTGGTTCTTAGCTATAATGGGGGAAAGGACGGGGGGTTATAATTGTTTTTATATAATTTTGCAACACAGTCGCGTTCATTTTTTCATTTTATGACAATAATTGTTTTGACAGCTGAATATATTGGTTTGGTTATCGTACAAACATCTTAATAATAATATAAAATTCACATTGTGGAATTTGAGTAAAATATACATGTATGCCTGAAAAAATGCCTGAAATATACTTGTATTCCTGTGGAAGTCGATTAAAATGTACTTGTATGCCTGAAAAATATTTGTATGACTGTGGAAGTCGATTAAAATATACTTGTATGCCTGACAAACATTTGTATGACTGTAAAAGTCGATTAAAATGTACTTGTATGTCTAAAAAATATTTGTATGACTGTGGAAGTCGATTAAAATATACTTGTCTGCCTGTGGAAGAGAATTAAAATATACTTGTATGCCTGACAGCTAAAATGGAAAAAATAGTCTAACAATAAATTTAACAGTTTTAATTTCTTGCCTGAAATGCATAGTTTTATAATCAGCCATTCCCAGCACTTAATCGATAGCCGGACTCAATAAGATTCAATCTAATAGGATGTTACCTAGTTATCGAACAGGCGAAATAGTGTGAAATAGTTCCAATCGAGTTTTTCTTGGTTCTTAATCTGACATAGTGAATGTATTTATATTTACTTATAATAAAGCAGTAAGTAACAAAAAAATAATTACAATAACATAGTTAAATAAACACATTACCTCCGCGCATTCGGGTAAAAATATATATTCTAGGGGACTTAAAATAAGTTGAACAAGAATACATGAACAAGAAAATAATATATAAAAAATGATATCTGTCTGTCTATCTGGAACGTGCGTGCATTACCTAAAAAATACTGGAAATCTTGTGTACTTTGTATTTCAAGCTGAGAAATCAATAAAAAATTATTTGCAGGCATAACGAAATTTGGTATATTGTACATTATAGGCACGTGACCACACCCTGGGATAACACATAGGATACTATCTTGTTATTCCAGGACTAACCCAGAACAATGATCACGCGGGCAAAGTCGCAGGCACAGCTAGAACAAGTATAAATCATATGATCTAAAGGAGCTGAGCTGAGGTTATATGCAGTTGCGTAGAGTCGGGCGCATGTGAGCGGCGAGCCTTGACCCGCAGACATGCGCGGGCGCATCCCCGCACGCAGATGTATACCTAGCACTGGAAGGAGCAAGATTAACGGTACGTTACTTAAAATGTCAGGGTAAGTATTAACGTAACGAATACCAAAAAAGTAGTAAATAGAAGCAGAAATAGCCTTACTTTTTGGCCGCTGTGGAGTCTAACATAATGAGAGTACAAAAAAAATGTGTTAATTTTTTTGTGAGCTCTAACCGATTTTATAATACATTTAAAAAAGATGTGAAATTCACTAATCCAACTGGATCTTCACGGTGGATATACACTCATCTCTCTGTGATGTTCATACACTCTTTGAATGAATCTCCATTGGGAATATTCAAATCATCATCATCATGTCAGCCTTTAGAAGTCCACTGTTGAACATAGGCCTCCCCCAAAGAGCGCCATGATTAGCGATCTTGTGCCACCTCCATCCACCGACTTCCTGCTATGGCTACAACGTCAGTCCAACGTGTGGGCGTTCTCCCCACACTTCGCTTGCTTGTTCATGGTCGCCATTCGAGAACCTTTATTCCCCAGCGGTTGTCGGTTCTGCGAACTATATGGCCTGCCCATTGCCACTTCAACTTGCAAACTCTGAGAGCTATGTCGGTAACCTTCGTTCTTCTACGGATTTCCTCATTTCTGATTCTATCACGTAGTGAAACACCGATCATAGCTCTCTCCATTGCACGCTGCGCAACTCTGAGCTTTTGTATGAGACCAATTGTTATCGACCACGTTTCTGTGCCGTATGTCATCACTGGCAACACGCACTGATTATAAACTTTCGTCTTCAGGCTCTGCGGTATCTGCGACAAGAAGATATGGAGTAATTTCCCGAACGCTGCCCATCCGAGTTGGATTCGTTGATTGATTGTTGGTTGACTTATTCAAATCGCGAGTAGTTAAATAATGTTACTTCTAACTAAGCGTGCACCATACCAGTAGCTGACCGTATATTATGAGGAAGTAACATAACGCAAGCCTTTAATAGGGGACATAATACCTAAATAGATTAAAATATAAAAATCTATCTGACAGCTGAACTAAATTTGGTAATTTGTACTTTATAGGTGCTTTTGGTAATGGATTACCACATAAATAGGTTACTTTTAACCCAAAGAAATTACCTCGCGGGCAAAACCACGGGTATAGCTAGTATTTCACTAAGGCTTTCTAAATAACCTTATGCATATCTACCTACAAGTGAAAAAAAAAACAAAGAATCGCGGCCACTGACTGATCAAACCTTAATTCTTAGACTAGAAGACTTCAATACAAACTAATAATGGTGGAACAATGGTATCCTAAAGAGTCGCGTATCTAAGATATTGCGCCTCAAAAACAGCGTATGTAGTCATATGCTATCTTTGACCTCTGATATTTTAGAAATGCAAATCTTTAGAATACAGTGTGCTATCATTATTAAACCATCTTTGTATAGCAAGTAGATCTGTTTTACATCCATCAAGCCTGATAGTAAGCGACGATGTGGCAGACGATGGACATCGCAGTTTTAAAAGATTCACTAAATCCAGGGCCCTTGTTCACACACGTTATGCGTCGCGTTGTGGAATTGTTCGGCAAATTACGACAATTCACATACACGAGCAATTCCATGCAGATATTTTGACGCGGCGCGTTACGTGGACATCAGGAAATAATTAAAGGGATTCTATTTAACTGCACTGGACACACTTTAACATTGTGGAAACAAAACGCTTTTTACACTGACCGGCTTCTTGTTGACTCTCGCGCGTCACGCGATCTTTTTATGAACTAAACTACAATTGAAGTTTGAAAATATATATTCAAAGTGCAAAGTGACGTTGCACTTTGCACTTTGAATATATTTTTTTATTCCATGTTATCACCTAGCTTGCTACATCTAGCACAGCTAAGTCTGGAGCTCTGCCTGAGCCAACGCAAGTGTTCCAAGTGTACAGCGGCAGTAAACTGTGCACAATACTCGCCTCGCCACAGGTCACCTGCACTTCATTACCTGCGCAGGTTCTACTTTAAAAGTTCAGATAAATTTGGAAAGTTTAATCAAGTCAATGAGAATAACTTAATAGTTGCTCCTAATTACCATAGTAAGCATTTACATAGCTTAGCTGTACTATTTTTAAAGTAATTTAGTGACATTGGATTTAGTAATAATAATATAGCTAGGTTTTTGTATGGGGAAATCGACAGCCTCCAAAACTATTGTGACTGTTCTGAAAATATAATAATAACTAATGTAAAAAAAAACTCCTTCTAGTTGTTGTTGTTGTTGAGGTATTTGCGACGCCCATAGTCCTTAACTCGCACAGACCTCATTTATTTAAAATTATTTCTTTCTTTTAATTTCAAGTAATATTTTATATTATTAGTTTTTATTAGGTGATGGGGGAATCAGATTGTGCAGTTCTTATGCACACTCTCCATAGTGCAATCTGTAGAATACCGACAGGCTTGCGACCTCACGACGATGCGCCAGACTTTGAAGCTTACTCTTTACCAAAGTGTCAACTCCAATGAGCCTCATAGCACGTCTCTTAATTGAATCCAAAACCTCGAGCTGATACTTGGAAGAACCGTCCCAGAGGTGGCAGCATTACTCCATATAAGATTGGACCTGTGCTTGGTAAAGATTCAAAAGCTGTCCCGGTGTGAAGTACCGCCTAACCTTAGATAAAATTCAAGTTTCTTTGAGGCTACCTTGGCTTTGGATTCAATGTTAGACCCAAATTTCAGGTTCGATGTGAGTTCGACACCCAAAAGCTCCATAGACTAACATAATTATATGAATATTACGCATTTTCAGCAATATTACATACACACACATCAACTTGGGAATCTCCTTTTTTTTTGAAGTCGGTTAAAAACAAGAAAATTAAATTTATGTCAAGTAATGTCATACATGGCCACACCACACAATCAGCAAAAAAAATACTCCTGAAATTTTTATGATTCAATTACCAACACGAAAAGAAAGAAAGAAAGATCATGACACCAATGATCCATTTCGCATCGAGTTAGAACACTACAGAAAAACAAGCCACAAATAAATAAAAAGCATGCCTTCCCTGCCAAAAAATAACTTATGCCAATAAATTATATACCTACTATTGGAATGTGTTTATCAAGGCCTTCAATTTGATACCCATATTGTTAAATTCGAACCTTTTTTTCGCATTTGAAAATGGATATTATTGCAGTGACGGTGAAATTAAAAAAAAATAGTCTCTGACTCGAGAAGATGTAACCTAAGGATTCTAACGATACCCCATACATCCAAATCTGTTCAGGCATTTAAATGTTATGGTGGAATAAAAAAAGTCATATACATACTTACATCATACATACATGAACCCTGATAACATTACATTCCTTTTTTGGGCAATCGTATAAAAAGCAGAGCTTCAGATTAGAAATATGCAGGGCCTTTTACGTTTTTGCAGTGTCCGTTGATGTTTGTGAGAAACGTGTTTGAGGCTATACAGGAGTGAAAATCCCGTAAGAGATAAAATATAAAAAAGTCAAAAGCTGTAATGATGAAGCTTGGTATGACACCCTCGCGTAAACAGAGCCAAGAGCCAACAGCGACGCGGTTCCATCAGATCTGTCGCACCGCAACACACTCTTGCGCAAGATTCTACGGACAACAACATAACAGCCAACTGTCACACGCCCTAACTTTTCGCGGGACACAACTGTGCTATGTTTTAAAAATAATGAGTGTCCGAGTAGCGAGAGCACAGCGGGACCCTGATTTACTGCGACAACGCTCATAGATCACACTGTAGGTATTTACGTGTGTATGACATCCGAACACAACCACAAGTATACCACCTGTCATTTATAAACCATTCAAAATTGAACTTTATAAGTGAAACCATAAAGTCGAGGTTATATCTGGCATGTTATTGTCAAACTCGCAACAACGTATACCACTTGTCAAGTACCCGCATTTAAAATTAAATTTTATGTCAGTGTTGTACGGTATATTTCAGTTTGTGATGGTTATTTCTACAACTGCAAGTGCATCAAGGAGTTAATGTGCAATTTATCGTGTACAAACACGGTTTTTCGTACAAGAACTCGTGTATGTAGTGCTACAAATCATTTCGGGGGAAAAATAATGGCGTCGCGTATGAAATATTGATAACAATTAAAAGTGATATTGATGTTTATGGCGAAACATTCCAGTTTGCAAATAAATCATATCCTGTTACTGGAAAATACAAAAAACTATAAAACACTAACCTACTTGAATAAATTATTACGTAGTACCGTGCTTTCCGGTTCCCTTGATATTGGATTTTTATTCAATAAAGGATATAATTTTCTCTTATTTCAGCGGTTAATGTAACGGGATCAAAATAAATAAGGAGTTAAATATAACAAAACCTATTAATAAAAAGAATTTTATTATGTGTGTAATAATGCATTTTTAATAATACTTCTGTGATTATTATAAAATATCCCGATTAATTCATCTTTTAGCGCGTCGAAATCGGTTCAACCGTCTGGGATCTAATATTAGAACAGACTCCTCTAGTCATGTACGGTACGTGGTATCAGAGTCATTGTCGTTTCCCTTATGTGATCATCCTATTATGTACCCACTGCTGAAACTACGGGAAAATATGAAATAACGAGAAAAACACGGTCGTGCCCGCATGTTACAGCGGACCCCATCCACAGGCGCACCGAGCGTCGCTCGCATGTCGTCACAGTTGCGCAAGCGCAAGTGAATACCTGCAAATGGCGCGGCCCGTAATTAATACCGCGGCCGAGACCCGGGGTCAACGGTCATCGGACCCGCTGCTTTTAGAGATGCTCAAATATTAATATGTTTGCATAAAATTGGTCGAAATCAGATTGAAAGGTTCTATTCGGCGCTTGTCCTAAAAATATTCTGTCGGTTAACTTTTACGCCTACCACCTAAAGGACCCGCGTTTGTATACTTTCTTGAGCCCTTAAGTATGACTTCTATACCTATATACAATAAAGCAGTAACAAAAAATCTGTACATTTATGATAACTGAAAAAAAAACAAGAAGGGACTTAAAATAACTAGCTTCAAAGTTGAAAAATGTTTTTTCACTAGAATTTCCTATGTGACCACTGATCTGTATGGATTGGCTTCACCGTACTTTCGTTGATGATTCAAAGCGCCTCTACTGAGGATCCTCGGAACTAAAATTTACATTGTCTCATCTCTTAGCGTTAGTTAGAGAATAAATAATAGTACAAGTACGTTAGTTACGTGGACCTTCACTACTGCTACAAGTACGTTAGTTACGTGGACCTTCACTACTGCTACAAGTACGTTAGTTACGTGGACCTTCACTACTGCTACAAGTACGTTAGTTACGTGGACCTTCACTACTGCTACAAGTACGTTAGTTACGTGGACCTTCACTACTGCTACAAGTACGTTAGTTACGTGGACCTTCACTACTGCTACAAGTACGTTAGTTACGTGGACCTTCACTACTGCTACAAGTACGTTAGTTACGTGGACCTTCACTACTGCTACACTACAGCGCCGAAACGGCGATAATCAAATGCTCTCATTGCGACGTTCGTCAAGAGGTTGTCTAGAGTACGGAATAATTGTAGTTGTCTATGTGTGTGAGACACAAATCAACTTGCCGCAAACATTTAAGATCCGAGAACAAAAATGTAAGCTCATGACGTCATCACACAAATGTTTGCCCCAGCCAGGATTCGAGCCTGGAACACCTAGAGGTTAGCAGGGACTATCAACTGCGCTATAGTGTCGTGCGTTTATAAAAACCACCGAACCTTATGGATTAGTATCGCTCTGAAAACGTTGAAGAAGACTACGACAATTGAATGTGACGGCCGTGACGGGCAAATTAATTATTTCTTCAAATTCTTAGTTAAATGTTCTGTTAATACCTGACCCTTCAATGCCAGTCTTATTCTAGGCTAAGTTTCACCACATCGCCACTTAGCACCAGGTGAGACTGTGGTTACAAGCTATAATATATAACAATCATAGATCTAGTTAAAGGGAGGGAGATAAGGGACGCTTTAATTTATACTTATAATAAAGCAATATGAACGAAAAAGTATTTACCTTCAAAGAAAATAATTTAAAAAAAATGTCTAGTTTACTTAAAATAAGCTACTGAGCAAGAATATAACATTTTTAAAATTCGTGTATGTATGTTTGTTTGTCTGTTTGACTGTATGTTTGTTCGCGCATCATGTAAAAACTAATGGACCGATTGTGATGCAACTTGTTTTTTTTTGTCGGCTGAAGGAGTTTTGATCAAACGTTGGTATATTGGTATTTTAGGTCTTGGAATAGTACATAGAGTACTTTTAACTTAAAGAAATTACCATGCGAAGCCGCGGGTACAGCTAGTATCACATAAAACAAAACTGGACTAGATACAACAACAGGAAAACACCCATACAGCTACAGACCCACCGTCGTGTTTCATGTGCAACAATAAAGCTAGAGAGACATACGTATACTGTAGTGCGAATGTGAGATACTGCTAATACGTGTAACAAAAATGCCATTCCAACTGTGACTAAGGCCAAAGCAGAACGATCGTGTGCACTGCACCTAATTTATGCATATAACGCCCGAGGCGCAGGTACCTAATCTTTCACTTTTTATTAGATCTATGATAGCAATACAAAATTTTACGGTTCAAATAAATCAGACGGAATTCGCTTCATGCTAAAGCAGCTCGCTCTTGACCGATTTGATTTTTAATTTTTATGCATTTACATCGATACGTCTTTATCGATGTTGTTCGACTCTGTTTTGTAAAATTAAGCAATAATAGCGCTTGGATAAGATAGGTACTTACAATGAACAACATAAAATGCAATATCCGAGCGAAGAGATCCCACCAAGGAGGAATCAGCGTTTGTGTATGTTTGTTTGGTCGCCTATAACTTTCTAACTGTTGATTCGAACTTTATGAAATTTGGTAGTTAGGAAGTAAATAATAATTACAAAAAAAATAATTGTGTAAAGCGAAATCGGATCACCATAATCAGTCTTGTTGATTTCCGATTGAGATTTGATTGAGAATAAGATCCTTGGTAATTCGAGGATCTAAGATTCGAGGATAAAAATATTTTGTTTCGTGTTAGGATTTGCAGTTTTTGAGTCTGCACGAACGAACGGTTTTTAGTAACTGTATCAGGTGCACGCGCAAGTGGATAAGTTAAAATGATTCAAAAAATAATAATCGTGAAGTGCGGGTTGAACCAATAGGTTGAACCAAATTACCTTTTTATTCCCATATTCATCTTCATAATTGGTCTACTCCGAACGGATCGCACCACCCGTTACTAAAAACCCGTATGTTATAATGTTTATTCCGTATGTTGTTTAAGTATTAGACAGAAGTAGCAATGATTAGCAATATACAATCCTACTGTTACTAAAATGCGTAAGTTTGTGATCGTGTGTGTATGTTTGTTACGATATGACGCTGAAAAGGTTCAACGGATATTGATGAAATTTGGTGTGTAGATACTTTTAGTCTGGGAATATCATTCTCCGGGTGCAACTGCGGTGGGAGTAATTAATATATGATGAATCCATTCAGTTGAGATTCGTCGGATCCCTGGTTCAATACCATCAATATTGAATACTAATTTATTTATTTCACCATTGATTACCAACAGGATCGTAGGAAGTAGCCTAGGTGGAAGAAAGTAGGTTTGTAAGTGGTTTGGAAGATGGTAGGTATAGGCGTTTAGTTAGAACTGAGCAAATACAAACATGCTACATGTAGAATATGAGGTTTTATTAAACCTCAACCTCTCGACGCAGACGCTAAGGATTGGCGCAGCGTTGAATCACTCAGCGTCTTGAGGTTATGGTTTATTAAAACCTCGACTACTTATAGTCCTAGGCTGTTACCTTAGTAATAGCTCGCGATCGACAAAAGTAAATTTGGAAAGAATATAAGATTAGACATATCATGATTAACTTAAGGAGTTTTCTGCTTTTATTTAAACCACATAATAATAATAATAAATGTGTTCACTCCTAAAAGTAGAGGTACAAAGGCTAAAATTCCTAATACAATTATGTACCCGCGAACCTAGCGTGTAGACATTTTTTCACCCAACCTTATCGTCGGCACGTCCCAAATAATTAAAATTTCGATAGATATAAATAACTACACTCACTAAATCTTTAATGATTTTAAATTTTAATCATCCCACCATCGAATACATAATTTTCTGTAAATATATCGTTACTATTTCTGTATTTAAATTTTTCTTGTAAATTTTAATGTAACGCTCTTCCCAAATTAAAAGTATGGAAATACAAATTGGTCACTAAATAAGAGTACATTCTTGACATTCTGGAAGTGTCGTGTTACTACTGGTTTTGATGTTAATTAAATTAGTTTTTAATATTTACTGTGTCTTCTTTATATCTCGTGAATGCTATTTTAATTCGATTTTATTGTGCTATAAACGTATTAAATGTTGTTGTTTTATATTTTCGGTGGCAGTATGATAACATTATTTTGTGATTTTTATAAATATTTTATACGTTCAGCTCTACTAAGTATTTAAAGAAGCTTTTCAATAAGTGTATGATGTGATGTTTTGTGAAAACGGAACACTAATGAAGAGCTTCGAACAATTTTATTTAGGCTTCGATTTAGTATCAGTCGGTTGCTTGCTGTTTTTCGATGAATCGTCGCTTCGGTCAAAAGTGTTTTGATGAAACGTAGCTACAACCAAGCATACCTACTTCGACATGACCAAAGTAAAATTAATGAATTATAATAGGTCAGGGATGTCTCAGTGATCGCAACAAAACCATTAGTGATCACAGATTTATCCCAGGCTCCTTGGAAATTGACCACAAGCTTGAAAGATGCCGTCTGGTCTTTTGGATCCGAACAATTTCAACTTAAGTTTTTGAGAATCCTTAGGGAAGAAGGCCCTAAATTTTGTCAGCTGTAGCGTACGGGCACGAAGTCTAAAATCTCGGATGATATTCTTCGGCTTATGACGAGCGACGGGAGCAATAGCAAGCCACACCATCAAAGAAAATGGAGCTCAACAAAAAGATCAGTAAGCTGGTGCGACGTGATGCTCAAATACACGCTGAATAGAAAAGGTAATTGAGCAAAATCGGGGGTCAAAAGTCTTCGCCCAGTAATTGAGTAGATCCCATCTGAGGAAGCTCAAGACCAATAATGGCACAACCGTCATCTCTAAGCCGGAGATCCTTTCTGAGATAAAAGACTTATATGGCCTCGTACGACTCGCATGCTTCTAAACCCGATCCTAGCATAAAAGATTCCCGCGCAATACTGACCCGCCACTTCACTGACGAACTGCCTGACGTCAGCCTCGACAAGAATGAGATGGCGCTCAAACAACTTAAGAATGAGAAGGCTCCCTCCCAGTGAGGATGGTATAACTTATATATTTAAGATGCTGGATCGGAAAGGAATGGGCATTAATAACAATGGCGAGAACATCTCACACTTTTGCCGATTTGCCGATGACATAGTCCTAATGGCGGAGTCGCTGCAAGACTTGCAAAGTATGCTGACCAACCTATTTCTTTTGGGTGCTTTTCGACGTGTTGCTTCTTGGAATGAACATAGATAAGACCAAGATAAGACCAAGATCATTTTTAACGATTTTATTGACCAGGAACCGATTGCAGTCAGTGGTGCACCGCTTGAAAATTTTTCAAGCAATTTCAATTTTTCAATTTTTTTTTTTTTTTTTTTTTGTCCAAGAATATGTTTCACTTGGGAAAATATTGCAACTAGGGAAAAACAACTTTGAGAAGGAAGTCAACAGAAGAATTCAGCTGGGTTGAGCAGCATTCGGCAAGCTTCGTCAATTCTTCTCCTCGTCCATACCGCAGTGCCTGAAGTCAAAACTCTTCAATCAGTTTGTCCTACCAGTCATGACCTACGGAGCCAAAACTTGGACACTCACGATCAAACTAGTCCACAAATTTAAGATTGCTCAGCGGGCTATGGAGAGAGCTATGCTTGATATTGCTCTGAAGGACAAGATTCGTAATTAAGATATCCGACGGAAAACCAAGGTAACCGACATAGCTCAAAGGATAAGCAAGCTAAAGTGGCAGTTGGCTGGTCACGTTTCCCGAAGAACCGATAACCGTTGGGGTAGACGAATGAGAACTCGTTTCTCCACCCACGTTTGGGCAAAGTGGAGTGGCCAGGTGGAGTGAAGACTTGCGAAAAGCGGCTGGAAGAAAATGGATGAGGAGAACTTAAGACCGAGCTCAGTGGCGTGCATTATGTGAGGCCTACGTCTAGCAGTGGACAGATATGGGATGATGATGATGATGATGATGATGATGATTATGATGAATAGATTACCATTAATCTTAGCACAGAATAAATTATTAAATAATTTTTTTATTCATTCAAATTATTCTATCATTACAGAAAGTAATAGGACTTATTAAACAGTTAATAAATAATAATCGATGCATTGAGATTGTATCAAAATTATTTCCAATGCCAAAGTTACCGCTATTTGTTTTTTTACGACTGCCGAAAAAATCAGTTAATGTTTTTAGGGTTCATGTATATACTCGTATGTTTCTTTAATCTCGCGGGACACATCGGCTAGGCCGTTTTTTAAATCGTTGAGGATCCTCATTCTGCCCTCTATGTTAATTTATCAGGTGGCAGTATTTGTAAGGGGGGATGTGGGGATTCTCACTCTTACAATACCCGACATGCAGGGAAACCAGCGGCTGTATCTCGTGCACTTACGAAGTCAGGTAAACTGACTCATGTCATGGGGCCGACGGTGTATAATCGTTTACCAGCTTGCGTAACGGAGGCGCCGAGCCTCAATTCTTCCAAAAACAAGTTGAAGAGCTGCCTTGTCGACCAAACCTACTATACTTATTACGAATTTGTCAACACTACATGACATTGTATTAAGACAGTTTTCTTTCTTTTTTTTATTTGATTATTATTTGTGATTGCCTTAATATTATTTTTTTTTGACGGTTACAATTTTTTTTTTTTGTAAGTACGTAGATGAGTACTTATTATTAATTGACGTGTATTTTATTAGGACCATTGACCATTGACCTTTTACTCCACCATAACTTTTAAATATCAGAACGGATTTGGATGTATGGGGTTGTTTTGTTAGAATCCTTACATCATCCCAAGTAACATAAGCTATAAATTATTTGAAAAGTTCGTTTTTTTGGAAGTGTTAGTCACAATTACTTTGATAATTTACATGTTGTCAGTTGGTACCTATCACACCGCTGCCGGGATCACTACCGCGTAGGTTTGTTCATGGTGGGTGCTGAGCGAGCGATGACGTTTGCTTTTTGCAATCCTACGACTACAGGTTCAAGCCTCGTCCCGCACCAATGTCTTTTAATTATCTGCGGATTTACCATTGTTCCGAGCTTCTGAAAGCATGTTAAGTTATGTATGTAAGCGTCGGTCTTGGAGGCTTACAATTTATAGCAGACGTTAAGATGCCTATTACATTTTTGACGAAAAAACCAACGAGATGCAGTTATTTTGCGGTCTCATTTTAAGAAATAGATAGATGTATAGAAAAATTCATTACGAAATTACATAGATCGGTATTTTGTATTCCAGATAGCGGCTTCAAATAATGACAAAACTCAAAATGCCAACTACATAATTACATTCAATTTTTCAAAATTAGTTTTTCGTTAAACGCTTGAGCGGAAAACCTTGTGATTGTTTTACACTAAATTACTAACATAAAATTCACAATTTTATAATTGTGTTTTACTTGTTATGTATTTGTTTATGTATTTGACTCATTCCATATTGTAATTTGATAATGAACCCGAAAAAATATGTGAAATGGAGCGAAATCGAAAGAAGTTTTAAAAATAAATAAAAGCGTTCCAAAAGCTGTGCTCTTTTCACGGGCGCAAGGAAATTATGGTATTTTTATATGTAGTTAATGATGTTTTTATGACAAAAGGATATTCTAAGATTAGCCAGTTGTAAAACTACCAAGTATAAGAATAGTACGTCTTTTATGGGAACTAAAATCCATACCAATATAGTCTGGGCAAAAATACTGTTACATAAAACATCTTTTTTTTTTCATCTTTTTAATTATTTTGAGTATTTCAAAAAAAAAACAATTCTTGCACTTTTAAGTGGTAAATAAGAAAATTTTACAAAAAAAAACAAGCGATCGACTTGCGTTATCGCGGTTCAATAGCTTACAGAATTGGGGCCCAGGGCGGCCGACGGCACTACTTTTTACACGACTGCCCAAAAAAATGACTTTTTATAATGTTTTTAGGATTCATGTGTGTTCGCATGTATGTTTGTATGTATGTTTGTATGTATATAGGTATGTATATGAGTTTCTTTATTCCACCTTTACTTTTAAATGCCTGGACAGATTTAGACGTATGACGTATCCTTACAATCCTTACATCCCACCTGAGTACATTATTTTTTGAAAAAGTACCATATGGCGGGCAGTATGGCTCTATTTTCAAACGCGAAAACATATTTTTTTCATCAAATTTTACAATATAGGGTAGGTATCAAATTAAAGGCCTTCATAAGCACATTCCGACATTATAAAATTTATTGGCATAAGTTATTTTTGGCAGGGTAGGCGTGTCTTTTTAGCTTTTAAGCTAGTTATTTTGATGTACTTGCATGTCGGCGCTTGCGCCGACTGATAGCGCTGTACAGCAATTTTGTCTGTACAGCGCTATCAGTCAAGAGTTTCGGTCACTCTGAGATAATATATTAGTATCCTGGGATACTAATATATTATCTTCTAAATCTAAACTGTTAAATGTCTTGCAATAACATAAATAAACGATGCCATTAAATAACTACTTAAATCCAGTGAACCATTCATCAACAATATAAGATTCTAATACTAGATTCTAAACTTTGCAAGTAGACTGATGCACGCTCATGACCAAGTACGATCAATATTTCGAGGGCATGTTTTAACTGCATCACCAGGGGCGGAACAGGCAGGATCAACTGGAGGAATGCCAAGGCCCACTCTAAAAAGGGCCCCTGGTCTAATAAATGGAATCTAAGAATATGGATGGAGTAGGTAATAAAAACCACAAAAAAAGCCATCTAAGACTTGTCATGGTTCGAGTTTGTAGCGTTGACAAAACGCTACTTAAATAAAAAAACAATAAACCTATAAAAACAACAATTCGACAAGTAAAAGTAGGAATAATAAAGTTCAATTGATGAACACGGAGACAGGTGGTGACATCTAGCGGAAATTTTACTTATCTTTGCATCGATTAGCTGGCAAAGCAAAAGGGCGCGTTCCGTTGTTTGGCACGGCCCCGCGATGTCAGCAAATAGAAATAAATTAAACAAAGCAATTAAATGCAACAAATGCTAAATTTAGGAACGTAGATTTTTTCCAAAGCAAACCCATACAATATCATAATTTAATAGTCACGATATATGTTTTACGAGGATAGGACGGTGGCGGAGCAAAGAAACCGCGTTCCGTACCTTTCGTCTGAAACGGAACGCTTTTATAGAATATAGTTTATAACAATTCTTGACGTTTGGCAGTTGTTTAGCTGTCAAAAGTAGTTGAAAAAAGGATAAATAAACAAATGTGATTTCTAGGGTGAGAAATTAAAAAATAAAAATAAAACCCGATTATTTGTCCAAAGCCAATGTGTAAACGCCGATAGGCTTCCTGGTGAAACGAAATGTATCCCCGATAGATTTCGTAAAGAAAAAAACTAGATCCGGCGAGACAGAAAGACACCGGCAATGGAGACGTGTCCTTTCTTTTTGGTCCCGAAGATCCTAACAGGACTGACAGGATTTTTCCCTGCGTACCACAAAACCCGTAAAAAAAGGTGAGAGCATTTGTCGGTGTTATTTTCGTAGTAATGATTGCGATTGTGAGATCACTTTTATCCATTTTTCGAGACGCCATTTTAGCGAGCCGAAAGCGGTGGCGTTTGCGGAGTCTCGAATTCTAAAAAAAAACGTTGTGCCTATCCATTCACAGCGGGTTTTCCCCCCCGGACTAAAGACACCCCACGAAGGAGGCTTCCCCTTATTTGAGTAAAAAAATGCGCCGTGTTGCAATCCGTTACGCCACGCCGACATTATACCCAACGATTCCTGCCGCATACTTGGGATGCGGTATCGTATTTAATCCATATATTTCGTTAACCGGAGTGTCGAACTTTGGTTCCCCATTTCCCTGCTGGACACCTGCAACGCCTGAGGGGTCTAGCCTGGCTACCTCTCACGCGAATTGGACATTGCTGAAACGTCGAATGGAGAATTACCTTCACCAACATAACGGCTAAACCCTATAGAAAAAGGTAAATAAGTAGACTGTACTGCCGGCCGGCAAATTCATCAATGTTCTGTTTGAGTAAATACTTAATTTTGTCAATTCTATATCGACCCTAATTATAGCAGGGTAATCTTAGATCTTGGTATTTCTTGGCTGCTGAGTTGGATCTGCAGGCTAGGATCCTTTGGATCTTAAGTAAATAAGCAAGATTAAACCAAGCATAATAAATATTGTATTGGAGAATTTAAATTGCATGTTTTGTCTTCAACTTTACATGCTAGCTTGAGTGACCGATCTTGGGGCAAGAATCCCGACTCACCCCACTTTTGGTCCGACTTGCCCCAATTTATTTTTTGTTACCTTTACTTTCGGAAATTACCGTTACACCGTTTTATAGTGTTACAACACCCTATTTCTCGTTACAAGTTATATACTTCATTACGGATAGTTCCTTTTTCCGTCTTTGGAATTCATATGCATACAGAAAAGATCTCCAAAGAAGATCGATTAGTTAGATCACAGTCAGATGTTTATTGTTTTGGTACAGTTTTGTAAAACAACAGATGAGAAAAGAAGGGCCCCAAGCTCAATCTAGTTTGCTAAGGGCCCTCGCCTAAAGTTACGCCATTGCGCCTTACATTGTGCACAACTCAGTAACTCAGTTTATTTGTTTGTTTGATTGTATTCTACGGAGACATAGGTCATCGGTTCATCACAGCCGATGTGTTTAATGACTTATTCATGATTTGCCTTGCGATCGTCGTGAGCACCATTCTACACTGCGCTTGCGCCGACCGCCTTCCTAGTTGTAAGGTCAGGTGATGCGCTGTTTATATCAATTCTACACGTTTTATGTGCTTTTTATAAAACATATTAACATTACGAGTTTTTTTAAATATATAATTTTTCATGTGTGGTACGAGTATGATGGTATAAAATAAATTAATGTGCCTAATATTGGCTAATACATAAGGGATTTCGTACTGATTGCGGGTACTTATATATAGACTATTTTTGCTTACGAAAATCGTAACGATAAATTTGTACATTAGCTTTATACAGTGCCAGCATACATACTGTAATCATATATATTTATATTAGTCAGGCTCTTTCCACCATTGACACCGGCACGGGACCGACGAAGATACGGCAACCGGCGCGGGACCGACGAAGACACGGCAACCGGCGCGAGACCGACGAAGACACGGCAACCGGCGCGGGCGCGGGACCGATGAAGACACGGCAACCGGCGTGGGACCGACGAAGACACGGCAACCGGCGCGGGACCGACGAAGGCAACCGGCGCGGGAGGCATACATTTACAAAAAGAAGTGACGCGATTTTTCACTGGCCGGCTGCCGTGTCGGCGGATGGGCGAATACAAAATGGGCGTTTTTTCACGATTGTATGGCATCGGAACGGCACCACAAAATACCAACGGCACCGACGACGGCAAAACCGAACGGCATTCGACGGCATTTAATTTTGTAGGTATGAAAATTTCAGCCGGCAACGAGTGGGAAATCGTCGTCATTGTTTTAATACTGCTCCGAGTTTCCGTGTCATCGCCGATAGCGTGCCAGTGCGGCTAGTGAAAAAACGTCCAATATGAGCGTTAATAAATTGTTAGTCAGTAATTAAATCAGTCGCGGAACAGTTTATTAATTATATAGATTACCAGCTATAATAAATAAACCTACAAAATAAGTATAATAAACAATATGTTATCACCTTGACTGTTATATCCATAACTATAATTATTGTAATGATGACCACATCTAATTACATTCAGCAGTTTTGTATTAAGCAAGTGGCATATTATATATTTGTTCGTTTTTTCTCACCTTCCATGTAACATAATTTAATTTTTAACGATCACAATAAAATATATGACGTGAAATTATAGCTTATTGAATCATAAAATGTATACAGTTATACATAAATCGGCTATTTTGCATAAATATTGAGTTGTGACTGGTATTCATAAATTTCGGTGAAAATATACGAGTAGATCTATACTATACTAATGTTATAAAGAGGTAAAGTTTGTGACTTTGTGATGTCTCTGAATCTACTGAACCGATATTGAAAATTACCAGCAAATTAAGCCACGTTATTTGTGAGTGTCATAGACTATATATTAAAATAACCACGCGTGCGAAACCGCGAGCATCAACTAGTACAAAGTAAGAAGAGATAGTTAAAAAAAAATGGGAATTTTTGCAGACCTTACATAGTCTGGTCAGCAGTTTAAAAGTATGCTTTATTATATTTTTATTAAATAGATTAAACTAAGAACAATAATTGTTTTTAGTTTTCCATTTGACTACTGACATTGTATATCTGGACAAAAAATTATAGGTTGGCAAAAATAAATAGCTAGAAGAATTATTATATTTTATTGATCACTAGCTTCCCCGCCCGCGTTTTCACCCGCGCGGACTACTATTTATCGCGAAAAAAAAACATCCTTTTTTCTTCTAGGATAATAAAAACCAGTGAAAAGTAGGTCTAGCTCCAATGCTTTGATGTTTTCTGACAGACTTGTTATTTCGTTTCCATGGCAACCGTTCCTTACAGTGATTAATCCACATTTTCCAGTTTTCCCGGAGAAACTTACAATTTTTCGGGAAAAAAGTATCCTATGTTTTATTCCAGGGTATAAGCTATCTCCATTCCAAATTTCATTTTTTATATTTTGATGAAATCCATTAAAATATAAAACAGTAAAATTCCCGGAGCAGTATTAAAAATTTCTGGCCGTTATCGCGTGAAAGCTCCCCAAACAAATAAACAAACAAACAAACAGACAACGTTTCACTTTTATATATTAGTATGGGTGATCGGCAATCAAATGGATCTAAATTTCAAGCAATAAATACTCTCAGTTTTATTTCCTAGATCATTCATTGCAACAACTGACATAAAAGACATTCTACTGACTAAAAAAAGAGTAAAACTAGGCGATCCACTATCTCCTAAGCTTTTCACAGACACTCTTGAGGAGATCTTTAGAAAGCTTGCAGCAGGTTGGGAAGACGAGGGCATCATCGTCGGAGAAAAGTGGTTGACCAACCTTAGATTCACCGACGACATAGTCCTCTTTTCTTCTTCGGCTTCTGGATAACATACCATGCTCGAAGACCTGAGCAAGACAAGCCTCGAGGCAGTACTTCGGATGAACATGTCGAAGACCAAATTAATGTCCAAATTCAAATTCAAATTCAAATTTTTATTGCATTCCATACGTAATAATTAGATCCAACAGCGTTAAAGGCTAAACCTACGTTGAGCGTGTGCAGGTGGTATATGTCCGCACATATATTTTAACCAAATATTCTCCTTCCAGGCGATGCAAGACAAAGAAGTTGCTAGACGTACCGAGAACGCCTGGAAGAGCTTTTGGTCCATGAAGGATCTAATGAAGGAAAATCTCCCACTACCCTTGAAAAGAAAACTCTTGGACGTGTGCATCTTCCCTATACTTACGTACGGTAAACAGGCATAGTTTTTCACCGGTCAGCAAAGGTCCGCACTCAAGGAATGTCAACGTGCTATGGAGCGTAGCATACTTGGCGTGAAATTGACGGACCGCATCCGGAAAACTATACTGCGCTCTCGGACAAAAATGGTGGATGTAACCCGGAAAGCTGCAAAGCTTAAGTGGGACTGGACAGGCCACTTCATCCGAATGCCGGAAGAACTATGGGACAAATCATCAACTGAATGGATCCCACGAGATAAAAAACGGTGACGCGGCAGGCCTAGGAGAAGATGGTGGGACAATCTTGACGCCTACCTGAAATATTAGCCAGCCAAAATTGGTAGGAGGGGAGGGAAGCCTTTGTCCTGTAGTGGGACACTACAGGCTCATAATAATAATAAAATAATAATATTTTTACAAAAACATACATACCAAATGTTTCTATCTCATACCACAGATTAGAGATATATGTCTCTTACCTACTGCAAAGCACGTATACTTTTATAGGTACATTTACTTTTTATACGTGATACTTTTTTCTAGGTACATTGAAGACCTGTACAGTACAATTTTTATCTTGGCAATTGTTATAAATTACCAAACGTAACGGCAACACACTACGAGTAGGGTTATAACATCTTCGAATTTAACTAATCCCACAGAATAAATAATATGCTACTACCCTAACTTTCCAAACTAGGGGTGTGTATTTGGGCTTTCGTTTAACCTCCCTTACAGGACGGTTAACCAAGTATCTCCCTGTAACGAGGGAGCATACAATGTCATGTTCTGATCTGACGATAATTGTGCAAACTTATATAATAGGCTGTTTCGCTCATAGAGACTTCGCTCATAGTTCCTTAAATTTTCCAGCGGGCGACAGCCCTAACTACAAGTACAGAGGGCTCACGCCACAGCCACAAATAGGTATCGGATCATCACTAACTGTCCAATTAGCAAGTCGAGCTGCTTCGTTACACCACAGAATAAGTAACAGTAAAAGATATACTAAACTGTGTGCCGACTTCATTAACTGATGTACACGCAAATGGGATAGGGGCTTGAGTTGCTTTTCAAATAGAACACGGTACATCGAAAGTGTTTGCATGGACGCGTCCTAACTGCAGTCCGGTGGGTGGCAGCCTGGAAAATCTAAGAATATCATTTTGAACCATTTTGATGTCCTCATATATTATTATTATTTTTGTACAACGGATTGATTTTGGGCTGATTTACATGATTCCATAAGAGTAGACTTTCGGGGTAGCTCTTTAAAGGTACATTTTATGAACAAGACGTAAGTTCAAAAAATAACACTCTTCCGCATTCGGGTGGATTCCTCCCACTTTTCCGTGTGCGAGCTTAGACTAGACTTAGACGATTGATTAAGTGGAAGTCTAAAATAAAGTATGTGAGTAAATTTACATTATCTGTTAATTCGCGCTACAAAAACTCGAAATCTGTGAATGACAAGTGAGGATAGCCCCCACAGCCACCATCACAATTGCATAGCACAAATAAAGTAGGTAGGTACCTAATACATACCTACTGACTGACGGACGACGGTAACCTTTCCTACTCCTACGTTTTGTTGTTGGAATACTGTTGTTACTCACTATCACGGGTGGTCTCCATATGATTGGGGTCATATAATTCATATTGTCCATTTCTGTTGTTAGTTTAAAATAAATGTTATCAAATTAATTAGGTTGTTTTGTTAGTTAACAAAGGTCGTTACTTCTCGTATAACATGAAATACGATGTTCAAATAATAATCAAGTTATTGAATTGTTAAAAAAGAGATTAAGATGTGAACGAGACGTTTAAGATGAGTATTGTATTAAAAGAACAACTAATAGATGTTTTGCAGCGGACTGTTATTATAATAATTATAAAGGAATGTTAGAATAAATAAAATATTAAACCAGTCCAGAGTAAGTAGAGTTTAAACGATGATCTTTAAATTCCTATATTTAAATGAAAACTTAAACGCACAACTTTAAATGTTGTATCTCCATTTCTCATTGGACTGTTGATCCAATATAAACAATTCCATTGACTGAGTCCTGTTCTCCTAACTTAACAAGTTTGAATTATAATTTTAATCAACAACTAACTTCTACAAAATATAACTAGCATGAAACAGTTGGGCAAACCACCTGCCGTTACAGACGAAAAAGAGAAAAAAAAAAAAAAGAGAAAAGAGTGCGTTTAAAGGTACTCCAAGTCCAAGATTTCTATTTTAAAAATACGTTCGAAAACCAACGACAAATCTTTCAAAAACTTTTTAGGTAATGTTTAACTTGATCGTAGTGTTTAATAATAATAAAATGACAGAATTTTGATTAAGATCATTAGTCTAGACTCTAAAGTCTAGATATCGAAAGATTCAATAAATATAATATTAGAAAAATTAATGGCATGCAATCATAAATTACATGATCACAGCAAAATGTATAAATAAATCAATTTACAATTTAAAAAACAACACTAAAAATACCAAGTTGACGAGCAAGTTGACCAAGTTGATGGAATAAAATGTTGTAATTCCGATTGACTTTATCTGATGAACGATTTCAGAACACTTCTGCTCCGGACTTGTGACTATTGAGAAACAGAGCTTGGTTTACATTCTTCTTACATTCCACAATCAAACCTTTCCTATTATAAGGGTATAATTACACGATCAAGCGAGTCGAGCCTGTAACGCGACGCGCATTAACAACATACAGACGGAACTACGGACAGGGAGATATTATCGGATATGAGAGAGATGCCCCCTGTGGTGGGGCATCGATATAGCTGTGTTTAGCTGAGATTAGTATGAGCAAACTGGCTCATAAGATGTAGGGTTTAATCACAAAATCTTGTCCCATCAGATGATGGGACAAGATTTTAGGGTTAGTTTTAACATTGGACCACGTTTTTTTACCTTTGTAGAATGAGGAAGTCCTGATTTCTGGTGTCACAGTTTGACATACCGTCCGAGGGCCTCTGACGTGGCTTAAATAGTGCTATAAACTGTACACGTAGACTTACTAGCTGAGCTCGCGGCTTTACCCTCGTATTTATTTCAAAAGTATAATAAGTACATATGTGTTATTCCACGACCAAAAGTACCTATAAAGTACAATACACTACATTTCGTCAAAATTTGTTCAGTAGTCAAAACAGTTCTTTATCGATTTTTCGGCTTCTACCTATCGGATTGAGATACAGACCAGATTTTAAGTCAAAACTTATATCCAACAACCGAAAACCGCATTTCAATCTGTCCATTAGTTTTTACGTGATGCGTTTTTACATAGTGACAGACAGACAGATATACTATAGGCAAACACGATTAAAAAATATATTTATCTATTCTTGTTAAGTACTTAAGTAGCTTATTTGAAGTCCTCGGGTCCATATTTTTTTTCAAATTGTCTTCTATGTACTGACTTTTTAAACGACTGCCCAAAAAAAGGAGTGTAATGTTTTTAGGATTCATGTTTGTTTGTATGTACCTATGTATGTATGTGAGTTTCATTATTCCACTATATCTTTTAAATGTCTGAACAGATATAGACGTGTGGTGTATCGTTAAAATACTTACATCCCCCGAGTAGCAAAGGTTTTTTTTTAAAGTTATTTATGGCTTCTGTATGGCTCCATTCTCAAATGCGAAAAAAATATTTTTTCTTCTAATTTTACTATATGGGTATCAAATTGAAGGCCTTCCAACAATATATAATTTATTGGCATTAAGTTATTTTTTGGCAGGGCAGGCGTGTTTTTTTTTTGCTATTAAGCTAGTTTTCGTTACTTACTGGTTTATTAGAAGTAGAGAAAGTCAGGTGTGGTGTGGCGCCAAGAATCGAACTCGGCGTTGTTGGATACACCGCTCGACCACCATCGCAATGAGGCGGCGCGAGAAGCAACCATTCATTAATTTTACTATTGACTAGTGACTCGCCCCGGCTTCATATGGGTAGCGCTCACACCGCGGCATTTTTATACTTTTAGCATATTTATACCCGTCGTAACTTCTTAAAAAAAATACGCCAGTAATTCAAAATCATTGGCAGCAACGATCGTAATGCTTTTTGACCACAGACAACTGCATTATTACTCACGAACTTGACTTGTTATTATTCCGTTCCTTACAGCGAGTAATCGTCATTTTTGCAAATTTTTGATTTCTTGGGTTATCTTGGCAATTTTCCTATGGATCTCTATGTTTCTGAAAAATTAGATAGATAGATAGATAGAAAATTCTTTATAGCACACATAAGATAGGTACATAGGCGAACTTATTGCTAGCAAGAATTATCTTCCAGTTAACCTCGTTGTATTGTGATGTTTTTAAAAATTAAATACCTACGGTCCATGTTACTCGCAAATAATGTAGCTTTCTGTAGGTTAAACATTTTTTTAATCGGTTCTGTATTTTTTAAGTTTATCCATTACAAACAACCATACAAAATAAACAAACATACAAAAAATGTATCTTTCCTCTTCATAATATAATTAGTGTAGACGACATTCAACAAACACTCAATAACGTTGTTAGTATTAATTAGACAGGCCACGAAATTTTACCAGAATATTAACATCTAAATTTGATCAAAATATCCATTGACTTAGCTTAATTCCGCCATCAAAATAAACTAAAAATCTATTAGACCAAGCTTGATGGCGTGTGTATCATCACATTAGCATAGCAGACGAACTTTCATTCATCGAGAATTACGTACAGCCATATTCTCAATCACATACATATTCATTTATTCTATTTGTTGCAAAAGCGTACAGAAATAAACCTGTTCTAAAAAAACGAATTTCGTACGAAATAGTCGTTAGAACTGAATATTTTAAAATAATAAAGGTGCTTGCAGATTGTGGCTTATCCTACAGGCAGAGACTTAATACATATCACAATATCTAATGAGTAGATAAGCCCCGAATGCATGCATACATGATTAGGTGAATGCGTTCACTCCACAAGCAAAATAATCTGTCGAAATATCTCTGCTTTTCCTTTCTATTGTATGGTTATTTAGACCTAAAATATAATACAATATTTATGACGATGTCTCAAATTCAGGTCAGTGGAAGAGTATACCTCCTACTACTGTATGGTGACTGAAGTTGCAAGTTCGTCACCTAAAAATTGATCGATTTTTTTAAATCCATCTCCAAGGGGGTAAACGGGGGTGGCAAAGTTTGCACGCGGGCAAAGCTAGTAAAATATATGCGCACTTTTGTCTAGACTGACCATTATATGAAACGTAAAACCAGTCTCAGGGTTGCAGGCATGGCACTCTTCGCCAGGCGCGGGACTTGAATGTATCGTCATACAGTAGTACTGAAAAAAAGGAAGCTTATTAAATATAAATGCAGTAAGCGTATGAGGATAAATTGCCATGTGCTTTAGTAGAAAACAAGCCTAGCGCTAAACAGTTAGTAATGTTCTGCCATTCACTGAAGGATACTGCCGCAGTCGTGATTAGTTTCGTATAAAATGTATGCCGAGACTAAACGAATAAAAAAATTAACGTTCGGTTGTATTTTATTTATTTTTTCCTTATTAGTAGGAGGAAGCTAGATGCATGCAGTTTAAAAAAAACTGATTTTTGATTTTTACACAGCTGAAAAGGATTGCATACCTATTTGAAATTTGATATTCATTTCATCTTGATAACTCCACGCGCTCTCAAGAAAAAAGGTCTTGACAGACAGACGGACAACGAAGTGATCCTATAAGGGTTCCTTTTTTCCTTTTGAGGTACGGAACCCTAAAACTAACCGTACATTATTGAAGTATGTAATTAACAATGTCTCAGTTAATTTATGTTATATTTTGTTTTTTGCACATCAGGTGCTGAGGTCCTAAGTCTTTCTTTGAGGAAATCTCAAAGAAAGAATAAGGAGAAAGGTATAGAGTATTCCCCCATCACAATTCCATCACCGTACGACCAAGCGGTCGACAAAGCGCCATCATTTTATGGTAGGAATTCTACGGAGAGCGAAGCGTTACATTTCATTTATTATAAGAACTGCAAAGAATTGCTCTGCCCTCTTCAGTGTTTCCGGTAAAGTATATTGTATTCAAGTCTAGAATGAATAAATCAGCTAGGTAAGCGTGCTACACCTTCGACCATATCTTCGGTTTCCATCAGGTGAGATCGTGGACAAACGATTGACCAGCACTTAATAAAACAAAAGCAGAAAAAACGGATAAGTGCGAGTATAACTCGAGTAGAGAGGGTTCCGTACGCTGAATTTACTATCCCACAATGGATTTACCATTTTATTTTAAGATTCCGAATGTGGCGTATAACGGTGAACCCGGAGAGTACCGCCGTTACTACCCCACTATCGATATCAGACTTAGCGGCAAACCCATTCCGTGGGCTAAATCCACTAAATAGTTAGGCGTCACTCTTGACTATCTACTCAACTTCAGTTGGCACATCCGTAGAGTCTGAAATAAGGCTCTACCCTCATCTAGATACGAACAGTAAAATGCCCCTCCGTAGTAAGCTCACCCTGTACAAAACTTGTATCCGACCGATAATGACATACGCTAGCGTGACCTTTCGCACACGCGTCCCCTTTTGATCTGCATTCTCTGCAGATAATCCAAAATAAATTCATCCGGAATGCAGTCAGTCGGCGCCCAATGTTTTCAGAGGAACGCCGACCTGCATTGCGATCTCGAGCTTCCCTCTATCCTCCAATTTATGAAGGATATCGCACGGCGTTACTTTGACGCTGCCCCTCATCATTCTAATACGCTTATCGTAAAAGCAGCTGACTATAATACGACAGACGTACCCTCCCCCCCTCCGTAGGCGTCCGCGCGATTTCCTGAGCGATCCAGATGATGACATCGCTACTGCTCTGCAGGCAGCGATGGAATTGTCTAGCCAGTCCCAAAACAACACACGAGTAATCAGACACCGATCCCGCCGGCGGGATCGACGACCCCGTATTTAGTCAGTTTTTATTCGTCTCTGAGTTTCTTACCAATTCTTCTCAGAGATGTATTCCGAAATGGTGGTCAGTTATTAAATCACTTAAAAGGCTCCTAGCCATAGTTCAGGGCCCCCTGGATCGCTATTAACCACTAATACTGACCCAGGGGAGTTTAGTCAGATGTCCAGTAGTCTAAGCGACGGCTCAAGGCGAGGTTCGTACCCCCTGGGTGCCCTTGAGCAAGTCGCTAAAATTTAACTTTGGCGTGTGCCTTCCGCGTCACGCATTGCGGTGGAGCTACTTCGCGCCGTGCTCGTGAAATGAAATAAAGTGTTTAAGACATGTTTAAAACATACAACTAAAACACGTATGAAAACTGGATTTAAAACAAGTTGTTGTTAGAAACAAATATGACATTTGTTCTTTTAAAAAAAAACTGTTTTTTTGTCATCCTTTGCCAATTACACTAAGGTCAAGCATGCAAGAGGTAAAGTAAACCGTTTTGTCTGCTCGCTCGTATACAAAAATAACATCCATCCGCATTTACTCCGTGTTTATTTCAGTTTATCCGTAATCATAGCACTTGCAGCAACAGTGCTGGGCCCTTATTTGCTATGACCAGTCACACACGTAACGCGACGCGTTGCGATATCTTCGTGAAATCGTTCGGTGATTATCGTAATGACGTCACAAATTTTCTGCTAGGAATTTCGTGTGGCATAGACGCCCTGAAATATCAGAAACTCAAAACAAAAGAGTCCTGTCTAATGTTGACTTTTAAATAGAGATTAACTCTAGGTAGACATTTCACTAAATAAATTTCACTTACCAATATAAACATTATAAAAGTGTAATTGTCCAGCTCACACTCCAATGTTTCAGTGTGCGCCCACGCAGATCAGAATGAGTTGATAGCTCAATCAGCTCGTAAACCAAGCTCATGAATAAAAAACGGATTAAACCGATAGTCTGATAAACACGATGTGATATAGTGGGGCTAGAACACCTAAACCTTATTCAACAGTGAGATATTACTAGGGGAATAATTAATTAAAACAATTTCATTTTAAGAAAGAATACATTTGTATGACGTCTAGTTACTGACCGTGCCAGTACAGGTGGCGTGCCGGTAACTTAGCAACCAAGTCTTTTCTGAGACGGGCTCTTATTCGCTATTAGCATCCACGCAGCTAATGCGTCGCGTATAGATATCTTTTTGGAATCATTCGGAAATTGTCGTAATGACGTCACACGTTTTCGGCAAGGAATTTCGTATGGCATAGCAAAACAAACGCCCAGATCAAAAATTATGTTTTGTATATTAATGTAATTATTTATGACAGCTATAATTAAGCAAATCTGGTATCCAAACTTTAGAAAAGTTGTGAGATATGTATGCAATGAGATCTTATTAAAATACAGCGTGTCCTTTAAAACTCATCGCTATCGATTTACCGTATAAATAATTAACCGTATTGCGTGATATCGTCCAGGTCACAGGTCAACTGTGGGTACTTAATAATGCGCCAACGCAAATATATTGCCCCATGTCCGTATGTAGATTTGTATGTTGTAATGTAACGTACAACTGTACAAGGTGTTCCTAAATTTAAATACAGGCTCCGTCACTCGAAGTGCTACCAACTTCACACCACTGCTACATTTATATTATTAACTAGCTGCACCCCGCGGCTTTGCACGCGTATACAAATTTCACTCCCCTCCCACTCCCCTTCTCCCTCTTCCCCCTCCCCCCCCCCCCTCTCCACCCTTCTCCCTGCCCCTTCCGCTACCCCTCTTCCCCCTCCACAAGCCCACTTTTTTTTCTTTTTTTCCTTTTCAAATGCAAACGCGTAAACTTTTTTTTTTTAGAAAAAATAATGTTAACAGTTTTGGGGGTTCTAAAGTTCTAAAGCGCTCCGCCGCAATGCGTGACGCAGAAGGCGCACGCTAAAGTTAAAGTTTAACGACCAGCACAAGAGTACCCAGGGGGTACGGACCTTGGCTTGGACGGTCGTCTTGATTACGAGGGTATCGAACTTAACACCCCTTGATCGCTACTGTTAAGTAGTGATCGAGAGGGCCCTGAGAATTGGCTAGGAGCCCTTTTGTTGAATTTGATAACTGTCCGCCGATTCGTAATACACCTTCGAGAAGAATCGGCAAGAAACTCGAAGGTGAATAATAACTGACTATAGTTACGGGACCTACGACCTTGCCGGTGAGGTCGGTGTCTGTGTCTAAGTATTGTAATACCCCCTGGAGGGTTGCCAGAGGTGGTAAGATTGGGCGAGGCAATCGCTGCCAATACTTTGGCTGCGATGGTGTCGTCCGGATCGTCCAAGACATCGCGAGGGCGTCTACGGAGGGCAATAGTGTCTGTTGTGTAGTCCGCGGCTTTTAAACGAGGGAAACGAGGAATGCTCGATATTGTGGTGCAGGTTGGCGTTCCTCTGAAACCAGAGAGCGCGTACTGTATTTCAAATGAATTTATTTTGAACTATCTGGAGCGCTTCCAGGACTGACAGGCGTGCGCGAATGCTATAGACGCGTATGTCATGACGAGGCGGATGCAGCCTTTGTAAAGTGTCACCTTATTTCTAAGGGTCATTTTACTCCGCTTGCCTATGAGATGGTAAAGGCGGCCTTGGAAGAAGGATGCCCTGTCGCGGACTACTTTGACGTGTTTGTCGAATCTGAGTCGATAATCAAGGGTAACTCCTATGTATTTGGTTCACTTCACCCACAGGATGGGCTGATCAAACATCATAATGTGGTTCTCAGGGTTCACCATGATGCGCCACCTTTGGAACCACTCTCCGAGAGCGACGAACGCTCGTTGGAGGTGTCTCCGAAGCTGGGTTAGTTGGTAAATCATCCGTTGGTAAAGATCGCGGTATCATCGGCAAAGAAGGAGATCTCTACGTTAGGAGGGCGCGGAAAATCGCTGGTGTACAATGAGGACAAAAGCGGGGAGAGCATGGAGCCCTGAGAGACTCCGGCTCTAATGGGGTGCGGGTCGGATTTGACTCCCTTGACTCAATAGCGAAAGCTGCGGCTCTTGAGGTAGTCCTGTACTATGAGCACAAGATGGTCTGGCACTCCAAACTGATACAACTTGTATATTAGCCCGGCATGCCAGACTTTGTCCAAGAAGATGGCCATTGTGGTTTGGGGTTTGGGGTGCCGTTTGAAGCCAGCGAGGATGTGCTCCGTGATGCGGTGCACTTGCTGAGGGCAGGAGTGACTTGCTCTAAAGCCGAACTGCTCATCGGGGATGAGTTTGTTGAGTTTCGCGACGGACCAAAGTCAACTCAGAATGAGTCACTCGTAAACCTTCCCCAGAGAGCTGAGGAGGCTGATGTGGTCAAAGGTGTAGCACGCTTGCTTAGTAGATACCTATAGGTATGTAGCTAAAAGTCCCATTTCAAGACATTTCTGTGTGTGACTCATCGCTAGTCAACACACTTGACCGATTTTAGAGAAGCTTCTCCTCTTCTCGTTCTTACCATCTACATTTTACCAATACTTTGTTTAAGTTACCTTTTACACAGGCTCAGGATCGCCCCGCGTTGTAAACTCATATCTTTTACAAAGCGCGGCTTTCTTGACCCAACCTGTACCTCTACCCATACCCATACCCTTTTCTCTACCCATGCACCCGTGGCTGCATGTTCCCAGCTACTTCCTAAAGAGGTACGCGGCCATCCCGTATGCTATAGACGTCATACGTGATGGCACGTAGATTCTACACACTACGTTTGCCTGCTTCCTAAGCCCATACAATACAATTAATATCTCGCTTATGCGTTAACCTACCTACATGCCGAATGGCGCAAAGTGTTCGTAACACCTAAGCCTATTATTCTATGTTGCTATTTTATACTTACCTATTCACATGTATTTGTAGGTTACTGTTGCGCTTGTCAACACACCGTTTAAGTGCATGTGTCGTGGGTAGTCGGATAGTGATGTAAGTAGGTAGTTGAGTAGTCGGTTAGCTGCCGTCCGTCCATCCGTGTAGTTGGATAGTTGGGTAGTTGGAAAGGGCAGTCAGGTAGTCTGGTAATTTTGTAGTTTGGTAGTTGGGTAGTCGAGTAGACTAGAATTAGTCTGGCTCTCAAGGAGTGCTGTCGGATCACCCCGATAAATATTTGGCAACAGCTTTTCGGTTTGTAGCCATGCGGACTCTGAAGGTTTTACAACGATGTTTTCATAAATGAGCAATTTTTGAACTTATCTTTACAATTTATAATATTTAACAAAAAAGCAAACTTGTAGAGCAGTAACAAAAATTAAATGAGTATTACCTAAAGTAAATGCATGAACTTCTACTGATTTATGTATTCTATAGAAAGACCTCAGTGGCGTGCTTTGGGAGAGGCCTATGTCCAGCAGTGGAATGACACGGGCTGATAATGATGGTGATGATAGACTGACCAGGAAAAATAACAGTGAAGTGCTTGTCAGGCACGTGTGAGATTTATAAACATATGTATAATAATTATACGTACTGTAAGATTATCAAAACCTAAGTTTTTTAATGTTAGCCTTCAGTTGGTCAGGTTTGTCAAGTAGGAGACAAAACTTATCTGCAACTAGTATTAAAAGCAAGTTGCTATATCCTATAGTTGGTATCTGAAATATAGGTACAGCTACTGCTACAGAATAAATAAATTAAGGAGTATTTAATAAAAACAAGGAAATTGGTTTGCAATTCTTTATATTGTTTACTCATTTGAACACCAGATTCGTAATACACCATTTTAGAAGAAAACCGGCAAGACACTACGTGGCGAATAGGTTTTGTAATAATATTAAACCAATAACTATTTAGATACATAGTTATTAACAATTTAAATGTGATAATTGGTCATAGACAAACATTTATATTTGCCGTAGTTACACTAGGCATAATAACTTCGAAAACAGCATTTAAACACAATCAAATAGATGATAATCCCGGTAACTATAATCTTATAGATTATTTCATCACCCCACAATGAAGTGATACACAGTAACAAATACAGAGTAATAATTACACGGTTATAAATAAGCAGCATAACAGTGTAATAATAAAAGCACTTAACTTGCCAAAGTCCTCTCGGTGCGGCGGTCACAAGAACACTAAACTTTGCTATTTTTTTTAATATTTTTTTTTTAGGAATGACTAATGCTGTTGGCCGAATACTTCGTTCTGAAATAGTTATTAATAATTTAAATGTGATAATTAGTCACAGACAAACATTTATATTTGCCTTAGTTACACTAGGCATAATAACTTCGAAAACAGCATTTAAACACAATCAAATAGATGATAATCCCGTTAACTATAATCTTATAGATTACTAGCTTTCCAGCCCGCGACTTCGTCCGCGCGAACTGCAGTTTATCGCGAAAAAAGCATCCTATGTTCTTCTAGGATGTCAAAAATCAATGCAAAAGTAGGTATAGCTCCAACGCTCCAAGTTTATTGACAGATTTGTTATTTCGTTTCCATGGAAACCGTTCCTTACAGCGAGTAATCTACATGTCCCAGTCCTACCGTGAAAACTTTAAAAAAAACGGGATAAAAGTATCCTATGTTTGATTCCAGGATATAAGCTATTTCCATTCCAAATTTCATCAAAATCCATCCAGCCGTTATCGCGTGAAATTTCCCCAAACAAACAAACAAACAGACAACGTTTCACTTTTATATATTACTAGCTGTACCCGCGGCTTCGCACGCGTGGTCTTTTCTTTAGGTTCAAAGTACCATAATGTGCTATTCCAGGACCAATATGCCAACATTTGTTCAAAATTTATTTAGCCGTCAAAAATACTTTTATCAATTGCTCAGCTTCTAATTCACCAGATTGAGATTACACCAGTTTTTAAATCAAACCAGCTATCTAACAATGAAAACCACATTGCAATCGGTCCAATAGTTTTTACATGATGCGTGAACAAACAAACATACAGACAAACAGACAGAGGGACACAATTGAAAAAAAACATGTTCAATACCCTTTTTAAGCACCCAATCGCATATTTTATCTTCTTTTTATAGCTTTTTCGTACCTATTGCTTTATTATCAGTATAGATATATGACTGTGTCAATTTGCATCCAAAAATCCGTCCAGTAGTTTCACCGTGATACGTTTTCTTTTTAATAACTTTCAACACTTATATTGTGGAAACAACCTATATTACAAAAATTGAAGGAATTCATTAGTTTCGCACAGAAACTACTGAATTCATTAAAAAACTTACTAACTTACTTACTTATTGTTTTACTTTTTATTTCAAAATAAAAAATGAAACAGTTTTGGCTTCGAAATAGAGAACCATCCAAAAATTATTATTTATTACTTAAATATTAATATAACTTTGGACCCATATCCCGCAGAAGCCCCTTTTACGGGATAAAAAGTATCCATAATTTTCACCCATCATAAGAGCGATGGTGGCCTAATGGTTCTATAGCGCAATTTAGAATCCAACGATACCGGGTTCAAAACCTAGGCTCCCGCACCAATGACTTTCCTCAGTTATGTGCGGTTTTTCATCGCTCCGTGCTTCGGAGGGCACGTTAAGCTGTCGGTCCCGGCTGTTATTGGTTAATAGCAGTCGTTTAGCCATGTCAGAGGCCCTCGGGCGGCCTGACAAACTCTGACATCAGAGGCCAGCACTACCTCATACGACAAACAAACAACAAACAAACCCATGTTATAGACTATGTCTGTGCCAAGTTGCATCAACATCCGTCCAATAGTTTCAGCGTGCTACGTGTTCTTTGAAATAATTTAATTAATTAATTTAATTTAATAGTTTTTCACCCCTATCCTGCAGGAACTCTTTAATTTTTCGGGATGAAAAGTATCTAATGCCCTACCTCGAAGTATGAACTCAAATCATACCAAATTTTATTTGAATTATGTGAGTATTTTCAGCGTGATGCGCTGCCTACAGATACACAGACGGACAGACAGACAGACAGACAAAAATTAAAAAATATACAGTTTTGGGTTTAGTATTTAATGTAGAACAGCCTCCAAAAAAGTTACAAAATATTTTCAATTTACAGAATTTGGGACATTATCCAGCAGAAACTCTTAATTTTTTCGGGATAAAAATTGACCTCAATTTTGTAAAATATGACTATGCCAAGTTGCAACAAAATCCTTGCAGTAGTTTCAGCATGATACGTGTTCTTTTAAATAAATTTCAACGCCTATCCTGCGGAAACTCTTTAATTTTTCGGGATTAAATATGTCCTACGTCGTAGTATGAACTCAAATCATACCAAGTTTCATTTAAATTCATTCAGTAGTTTCGGCGTGATGCCTAGCCAAATTACAGACAGACAGACAGATAGACAAAATGAAAAAAAAACTGTTTTGGCTTCAGAATAACATGTACTACCCTCCAAAGGAAAATTTCAAAATATCTTCAATGTACAGAATTGGACCCGTTACAGTTTTATTATAAGTATGCGCAGAGTAATTTGATATCAACCGGACAGTAGGCAATTCAGCAGACAGACAACTTCCAGTCGCAAGGATTTAAGAGGTCGTGCTGAGGCAAACTGCAAAGCGCTAAAGCTAGTGTGAGCCAAAGTCGAAAAGTTTACAGATTTGAATTTAGCGGAACGCAGTGAATGAAATGCTTGCGTGTTTTAAGGACAATCAGCGCCATCTAGTTAAATCGAAGGCAGAACTTTGATTCGTTTGATTTATGCGCTGGAGTTGTTGATGCTGGCAAAGATTTGATGCTGGCTTTCTAATAATCTTTGATGCTAGTAAATTATGTAGTGTCTTTTTTGTTCTTATTGCTTTATTATAAGTACAGATACTACGCTCTCTTGTGTAGAGGTTCTACAATAAAAATACTTACGCCGTGCTAAGGAAGTAGGATACTCCATTGTGCTATACCTACTCGTTCCTTAATATCTAAGAACCATCTCGATTACCTCAGCTTTCAATCATAAAAAACCGCACCTAAATCAAACCATTCGTTTGGAAGCTACGATTCTCACCACTTTTTCTCACCTCCTCCCCATATAGCTAAGAACCATCACAATCACATTAGATTTCATAAAAAAATACCATTCTTTAAACGGATTAATTATGACTTTAATTTAACATAAACTTTGGACCCTTATCCCTTAAAAATCCTTTATTTTTTCGGGAGTAAAAGTATTCTAAATTTTAACAGATAATATAAACTTTGACTATGCCCAGTTACATCAATATCCGTGCAGTAGTTTGAGCGTGATACGTATTCTTTTAAATAACTTACAACCCTTATCCTGCAGGAACCCTTTATTTTTTCGGGATAAAAAGTATTCTAAATGTTAATCCATAACATAAGCTATGATTGTGCCAAGTTGCATCAAAATCCGTGCGGTAGTTTCAGAGTGATGCGTGTTCAAAGAGACAGACAGACAGACAGACAGACAGACAGACAGACAGACAGGCAGACAAAAATTAAAAAAATATCCTTTTTGCACTCCATATCGATTTTGAAGTTTATCTCAATTATAATTTTCAAAAAATATTTAATGTACAGATTTAGCCCAGTTACAGTTTTATTATAGTATAGATTTCATCACCCCACAATGAAATGATACACAGTAACAAATACACAGTAATAATTACACGGTTACAAATAAGCAGCATAACAGTGTAATAAGAAAAGCACTTAACTTGCCAAAGTCCTCTCGGTACGGCGGTCACAAGAACACTAAAATTTGCAATTTTTTTTTAATTTTTTTAATGACTTATGCTGTTGGCCTTATCGGCCTCTACAGCTTGAACCGGACTTGGGGGCGGGCGCTTACAAGCACTCCGCCGCAATGCGTGACGCAGAAGACGCACGCCAAAGTTAAAATTTAGACGACCCGCACGAGGGTACCCAGGGGGTACGGCCCTCGGCTTGGACGGCCGTCTGATTACGGGGGTAAAGAACTAAATACCCCTGGATCGCTACTGTTAGGTAGTGATCGAGGGGGCCTTGAACAATAGCTAGGTGCCCTTTAGTTGACTTTTATAACTGACCGCCGATTCGTAATACACCTTCGAGAAGAATCGGCAAGAAACTCGAAGGCGAATAATATCTGACTATGTGTTATGGGACCTTCGACCTCGCCGGCGAGGTCGGTGTCTGTGTCTAAGTGTGTTGATACCCCCTGGCGGGTTGCCAGAGGTGGTCGGATTGGGTACCAGAGGTGGTCGGATTGGATGCCAGAGTTGGTCGGATTGGGACTTTGCTAAGTCGAGAGAGCCTTTATATAGCATTTTCGAACATCCGACGCTGTCAGAAGTCATCCGAGTCGAAGACTATCGACATCGTCCGAGCTATTCGAGTCGTTTGAAAACAGATCAACGAATATCTACCATTTACTTTATTAATTACATTAGTCATGTCTGATAGTTGTATTTAATTATTGGAATACATTTTAACATCATTCTAATAATTATGGCATAATAATACAGATGTTTCATAGTGATGGATGACATAGATCGTAAGTTTACACGTGTTACTTTACTTTTCTTTAAAGTAGCCAATACTTCGTTTCAGAACGAATACTTCGTTCTGAAAGCTGGATACATAACATTTACATGTACAAAGTATTATTTTTATACAATTCTCTATTTACAATAAGTAGTAATCTAACATACGCATACACTTAGGTTTCCGTAGACAAGACCCTAAACTACCCTACTGTGAAAACCGCATTGCAATCGGTCCAGTAGTTTTACGATATACGCCATCAAAGCTATTTTTACGGTTTCATTATCTCTTACTATGGAATTTGTTCACAGTCGACGAGGGCACGAAATGCTAAAATCTGTAAGTTCTTTATGAGTTAGATTACGGAGACATGCAACTCAAGCAAAATTGGCACTATAGAGCCGAGTATTGGAAAAAGAAAGTTTTTCTTCTTGAATTTCAATTTTCAAAGTACAGCACCCACTCAAAAATATTTCTGATATTATTTTTCACACATGTGTAGCAGTTATAAATATCTATACATGTGCCTTTCAATCTTGTAGAGTAAATAGTGTCTGAATAAAATGGCTGTGACATACAGATGGACAGACGGACATAACCTTCCTTGTTTGACTACGGAATCCTAAAAACTTCGCCATGCTGCGGAAAATCAGAAAATAGCCTTGCCATTATCCTTGATGGCAAAACATAAATGACGTGACGGGTAAGAGACGGTATAGTGACGTTGTTATGACTATTCTAAATGCTCCTACTCCAGGAATCCGTATGTCAATCTAGCCAAATCCCCTTAAATGAAACACAAACTGTTCAATTTCGCAGCAGCCTGTGCAGTGATCTTGTTTCCGTGTAAGATATAGCTATCATTTGTCTCGCTCGGCGCGCAACTTATTTTGGACTAATTGGTCGATGACGACCTCACTGCTCTCCAATATTCGATTTATTATCTCCACATAAATATTATAACCTTTTCGTACTCCGTCACAATAACTAAATTAGCATTTCGTTGAACAGTTTTCATATTTTTTATATTGACAAGGTACGCGAGTGTTAAGTTTGTGTGTTGAATGTTCGTAGGGACGAACCGATTGCTAAAATTTAAGTGTTGAATATGAATAAGCCTAATTACGAGTAGTAAATACATTTTGCAATTACAATAATTAACCGAACGTGTAAATATAAGGGAAAAATTCAAGAACATATTATGTCACATCATTTAATCCGCGCTAGTCTAGAGTGCTGTTGTACCAGTAGTGCGAAGGTGCGAAGACTGATAATGATAAATAATTAACAAGATTTATTTATTTCTTAAAGCTGCTATTCATTTATGTGCATGCATCTCGCGTTTGTAGAAAGACATAGTAATTTGTTTTACACATTACCTAAGTACTTTAGTTGAGGTAACCAACCACTTGGCCGTAATCACCATTTTACACAATTATTATCATTAAGTGCAGAGTTCGTAAAGTTTAAACCAGTGTTTATCCCGACCAGTGCACTAAAAGTAAACGAAGTTGTAGCATCTCCATTACAGCTCTTAGGCCAAAAGTCTTAGCACTGAAATTTATCATTATTTTACTGCACCCGGCCTTATTTGGGGACCAATTTCTCAGAAAGGGTCAGAGTCTCATTTCTCAAAAGTTACAAGACTTGTGGATTGTGTTTGATTTGTTGTGATTGTTTATTAAACAAAAGACAGATTAATGCAGAACCAAAACCTTTCTTGTAAAGCCTGTGAGACAAGGCTTCAATGCCTTGAGCACCAAGCTAATTTAATGATTGGTGCTGTAAGTAGAATGTCTTTGGCAATGTCCTCTTACCGCGGTTATCACTGCCGGTCTTAACCCTGTTGATCACAGAGACATAAAATAAATAAATAAATATATAAATATATTCGAGATAATTCCACACCAATTACCTAGCCCCAAACTAGGATACCCTGTGCTATGGGCACTAGATAACGGATAAACATACATAAATACGAATATCACATCCATGACTCGGAAACAAACATTTCTACTCATCACACAAATGATTGCACCTTGCAGGATTCGAACCTGCGAACGTTTGATTTCGTTCCTAGGGTTACTAGCCACTAGACCAACCATCATTGTATAAATGCCTGTTGGTCGTCAAAATGAAATCTATCTCGTGTTTATGACTGCCACTTTCCTTGACGGGCGGTTCTTGAAAAAGGAGTTCATCATAAAGAGTCAGGAGGGACTCTCCATGAAGTTGGCCAATCGCTGACCCCTTTGGTTCCGCTGTCTAAATCCAAACTGCCCCACTCTCAGTTCATCACCATTCATCATGCCCAGCCGTGCGTTGAAATTCCCCATCACCACTGTGAAGTGTGTTTTCGGGGCATGTATGGCATTAGAAATGTCATCATACATAGCCTCCACTTCATCGTCCGGGCGTTTCAAGTGTGGGGCGTACACACAGGTGTTCGGTAATTCTGAGTATAAGGTATGCCACCCTGCTCGAAACGCTTTCGATCAACGTTGTTGACGAGGGACTTGTAGACGAGAAACCCGATACCGTGTTGGGACTGCTGGCAAATAAAGTAAGTTGCCAGAATTCAGGGTCATCGTATCTCTCTTCGGACTTCTGATAACCCTATAATATCCCAGCGCAACTTACTTACTACTTCTTCCAGCTATATCAACTTCTCATCGGTCCTCAAGGTGCGTGCGTTGTATGTTGGCAGGTCCAGAGATCGTGGGGGTTGGTAGCTGGATCTCTGCCGGATTCTTAGCACCCCTGCTCCGCCGTTACCATGGCTGCTACCGGTGCCAGGAATAACGGAGCCGCCGGGGACTGGGGCCGTCTTTGCGGTGTGTCTATCATATTGGGGGGGGGGGGGGGGGTTTGCCATAGTCACCACGCTTGGCAGGCGTATTGGTGACCGCAGTGTTACAAATATGTACTCGGAGGACGCTGCTGCCCATCTTCCGGTGTGTATGCCCTTAGTCGCCTCTTACGAAATCAACGGGAGGATTGGGAGGGGTCTTATTCTAAGCCGAGATCACCACGGCTAGCCGAGACCGCCAAATTATTTAATAAGATTTGCTTATTTGAAAATTTTAGCTACTATATCCTCCATCAAATTAAATTAAGTACGAGCACGAATACGTAACTACAAAATAGAACCACAATTTAGCCACATTTGGAAACGGCTTGTTCAACAAGACTTGTGAAATTTAAAATACACCCGCGTTTGATATGAAAACCAGAAATGGTAAAAATGTCAACACTTATCTAGAATGGGAGTGACTTGTAATCGCGCTATTTTGGATGCGCTTGCGGTTCAAAGGTCATCTCCGACGAGTACAGTGATGTTTTGCAACACTTGACTTGTGGCTTGTATTATTAGAGTTATTTTGTGCTTGTATTAAACCTTATTAAGATTAAGATGATAAAAATACAAAAACTTTTGTCTGAAAATGACATGACGTACCTAATTTGGATAGAAATCATTAGTAAAATGTGTGAAACTAATGTGTAATGCATTTACTCACTTGAAAGAATTCCTATTTTATTTCAACTTGAGTTAATTCAGTTTAGATGTCTTGCCCTTAAATGCAGGAGACCAAAATGTGCCAGGGCCTCGTCTGCCCGTAACAATTGTAGTGCCTTCCAGAACTTTTGACAGCAAAAAAAAAACAAACAAAGCCAACAAAAAAATATGATGTTTTAGTTTATCAGCTCCGTATCCTGCGATGTTAGTTTCTAAGTTTCCTATGCTTACTAATTTCGCTGAAAATATTTGCACTTTACTACGTGGCTGTTGTATATCTGCCAAATTTATGGTTTACTGCTATACTTCGCCACTACAACTTGGCTTATGTTGAATTTTTAAGCTGAATTTCAGGAAGCACAGCTTTTCGAGACGATTTCCGTCCCATCTTCAGTAAGTACTCGATGTAATATCTACTTACTTCAAGCCGTTTATATCCCTAGCGCAGTCCTGGCCTGAAGACATGCAAAACGTCTTTTACTCGAGTTACCTCGATAGCCAATAAGTCATCGTGACGAGAGGAGCGGCGTTTTAATAAATAACCTGAGACTATTCGGCGTACTTTGAAGATAACACGAGTTTCCGCCCGCGTAGTGATGGGGACTGTAGAGGAATATCAGGAACAGAGATCACAAACGAGATTAAACCGGTTTTAGACAAAAGCTTGAAAATCGTCTTCACTTCGATTTTAGTTCATTTGAGTTTTTAAGGTTTACGTGGGCACTAATATTAAAGTCAACATTGAAATCGGGTTATTTACCATCTGCTGTTTTAAGTTTCCGCTATTTCAGCACAGTAGCAAGCGCCATGATCACGGAGTCACTGAAGTAAATGCAGGTGGGTGTTAATTTTCTACGAGACACCATGGCCTACCCTTTACATCATCATCAGCCCGTGTCAGTCCACTGCTTCTCCCAAAGCACGCCACTGAGCCCGATCTTTGGCTCTTCTCTTCCAACTGCTGCCAGCCACTTTTTATTTATTGTTTTTTTTTTGGTATTCTCCCATCTTAACGCGTTTGTACCGCCTCTCTCTTCACTCAGGTAAAGTTCCGAAGAGCTGGAAGCTTGCCAATGTACACCCAGTACCAAAAAAGGGTAGTCGTGCTGATCCGGCCAATTATCGTCCCATCTCGATAACCTCCTTACTCTGTAAGTGTATGGAGCGTGTCATAAACATTAGGCTCATGGCATACCTTGAAGACAATGATCTTCTCAGTGACCGGCAATACGGATTTCGCCGAAACCGGTCTACTGGGGATCTTCTACGTACTGCCTATGCCAGTCTCGTACTGAGCGAAGCCATAGAGATGCATGGTAAGGTCTCCCTTGACATATCGAAGGCAATTGATCGGGTCTGGCACGATGGCCTTTTAAACAAGCTTCCCTCATATGGTTTACCTGTTGGCGTATGCAATTGGATAGTTGATTTCTTGATGGAACGATCTATTCGAGTAGTCTTAGAGGGCTGCTCGTCTGATCAAATGGCTATCAATGCCGGTGTACCTCAGGGATCGGTTTTCTCGGCTACACTGTTTTTACTGCACATTAATGACCTTCTGAAGCCCGGTACCTTTGGGTATGCTGATGACAGTACTGTAGTTGAGAGATACACTTCTAATGCTCAAGCCAGCTGTGACGCTGTCCAATTTCAGAGAGAGGCTATGGTAGACCGTTTAAATTTAGCCTTAGAAGCCGTGTCCGAATAGAGCGATGCTAACCTGGTTAAGTTTAATGCTACTAAAACGCAGGCGTGTTTGTTTTCTGCTAAAAAGAGTCCTCTAAACCGATCTCCGTCTTTCCAAAGTGTAACAATACCAATAGGCGACCATTTGGAGCTTTTGGGTGTCGAACACACATCAAACCTGAATTTTGGGTCTTATATTGAATCCAAAGCCAAGGTAGCTCCAAAAAAACTTGGTGTTTTATCTAAGGTTAAAGATTCAAAAGCTGTCCCGGTGTGAAGTACCGCCTATACTTCACACCGGGACAGCTTTTGAATCTTTATCAAGCACAGGTCCGATCTTGTATGGAGTACTGCTGCCACCTCTGGGACGGTTCTGCCAAGTATCAGCTCGAGACTTTGGATTCAATTGAGAGACGTGCTATTAGGCTCATTGGGGATGACACTCTGATAAAGAGTAAGCTTCAAAGTCTGGCGCATCGACGTGAGGTAGCAAGCCTGGCGGTATTCTACAGATTGCACTATGGAGAGTGTGCACAAGAACTGTAAACCTGATTCCCCTATCACCTTTCCATCACCGTACGACTAGACGATCAGCAAAGCGCCACCCTTTCATGGTTGAAATACCTCGCACAAGAACGAAGCGTTACGCTTCTTCGTTTATTATAAGAACTGCAAAGGAGTGGAATGCCCTGCCCTCGTCAGTGTTTCCGGTAAATTATAACCCCGGTGTGTTCAAGTCAAGAGTCAATAGGTATCTACTAGGCAAGCGTGCTACACCTTTGACCACATCATCGCTTTCCATCAGGTGAGATCGTGGTCAAACGATTGCCTAGTCTGTAATAAAAAAAAAAAAAAAAACGGCACCAGCTAGGTGGAGCTGGAGGGCGCCCTACACTACGTTTACCGAGCCACGATCTACCCTATTCTGTAGCATGGAATGAGAAAAAACATACACACCGTGACATTTCATGTTTTTTTAATTGGCAATATTTCAGACAACACAGGGTTGGATTTCTCGTCCTTACTCTACTCTGCAAGTCCTAGTAATGAGTCCATTACGTTATGATGTCGGCGACATAATAATACGAGCGATCGCTCAACCGATCGGGGGTAAAGGACACGGCTTTCTCAGACGCTAGGGCTGCTAGCGAGGGAGTCTACTTGTCAACAGCTATCTAAAAATTGATGACTGTTGTCAACTAGTTGATACAACTCGAGGGACAACTCGAGGTTTGACTGAAAGTCATCCCTGAAACGTCACAGGCCAAAAGAGTAAAGTTAAGTCTTCTTCAACGTAGAAGTCTCTACACCAAGATTGTAGGGTTACCTAGGAAAGTAGTTAAAAGCAAACACCGCTGACGTCACTAAGTGAAGTTTGACCTGCGCGTAGATATCCACAAAAAAAACTTACCAAAAAGTCACTTGTGTGTTATACAATAAACAATTTCTATCAGCCCTGACATGAGCGCCCCCGGCGGCGGCTGGCGACAGATGACGTTAAATCTGCTTTGTTTACCTCGACCCCGAAACGACACGGCTCCGAAATTACTACAAATATGTATGTATGTAAATTCTAAAGTCAGAGTTCAACTCCTTCAATTCTGTACTGACGTCCCCAGTATGTTATTTTCGCCAATTTTTTCAAATCATATTATTTCATAAGTTCGCATAAAACAGTTGGTAGGAGTACATACGAGTACTAATGTTTAATTTATTTCGGTTTCGTTATAATGATATATTTTGATTCTCGATTTGCTATTTAAGCCGGTCACTAGACCACCTACAGCAAAACTCATAATGCTGCATAATTTAACTTTTGCGCTAAAAACTATGGCTAGTCGTTAGAAGGGGCATATGTACTTAGGGGAGGGGAGGGAGTGGGAGAGGGAGGTGGGATGACTCTTCCCCTGTAAAGGGGAGCGGCGGAAACCCATAGACTCTGACAAAAAACAAAAAATAAAATTTATATTAAGTATGAAAAAACGTACGAAATTAAATGGGACGGACTTCAGTATTCGGCTGTTAGTTCGAACGGCGATCAAAGTGGTCGTCTTTAGCGACTAAACAGCCGTAAATTAACATGGCCCCAAAGAATAGGTTAGGTTAGAACAGTGACTACATCACTACATTACTACATCGAGCGAGCCGAGCGAGCAAAGCTAGCATGCCACGAGAGCGGCCAGCGAGCGCCAAAGTTAATTTACGGCTGTTTATGAGGATTCTGTAGGTACATAGGAACATAACGACCAACTGCTTTAAATAATTATTGCAAAACAAAAGGACGAATATGCACAAGCAATATCATCATTGTGCACAAGGCAGAGGATTTAGGAACAACACACTGAATAGACCATAGTTTTTTTTGTTTGATGTAGAGAGGCTATGTCAGCGTGACGGGCGCGGCGACTACGTCTCAATGTACATAATTAACCGTTCATAAAGACGCGTAGGGACACCATCCGTATATCCCATTATAAGGTATATTTTTAAAAGTTATGAATGGCATTTATAGCTTTTAAAATAGTAATAAACGTGACTAATAGGAGAATTGTATATTCGTGCGTCAACCAAGACAATCATTCGAAAATGCAACAGATGACACTAGGTTTCATTTAGTTCGCAGCCTTTCGATCTTTGTAGACTGTTTCTAGGTTAGGTATTTACTAGCACCTACCGCCAGATAATACTGGAACGGTATAACCGCGGCGCGTTATTTGACGAAGTATAAATGCAGCAAAATAATTTTATTCAGGGTTTTTGTTTACTGAAAAGGTCGTCTGTCAATGCAAAATAACTTAAGTAGTCATTTTTGACTGAACAACGTTTCCTTTGTAATCTATGTCATCATAAATGGCCTTGTCCATCTTAGAGAGATTATTTAAGCGTCAGTTGTGGGGTTGGTTACGAAATAGTTACCTACATATTACATAGTTACATGCGGACTTTTTTGTGGAACTTTTAGAGAACAATTTTGTCATAGCCTAAATTGATCTTTACAGACTTCCCTGAGTAAATTTGTTTTAGATTGGCTTGTTTACTCAAAACATAATAATGTATAAACTAGTGGCTTTGTGAGCTGTAGACCTCGCGCGGACAAACTTTTTTGCAAACAATGTAGCGGTGCACAGTAGCGACATCTACTTACCATATTGTAAAACTAACATTAATAACCAAGGTGCTCCATCAATTCATACCCTACCTAGTAGGTACAGTATGGCCGTGGCCACTCTGAACTTCGTATAAATGGCTGCGCAATGAACATTTTTAGAAACTGAATGACGGAATTAGGCAACATGCACGGGGCTGTGGTCTAGGCTAGAGATGCACCTCATTCCGCCATTCGGTTCCTAAAAATGTTAATTGCGCAGCCATATGCAGGAGGTTCAGAGTGGCCACGACTTATCGGCTGTACTGTAAAGGGAATTTCACTGGTAGAAACCTAATAGTGAGAAATTTACTGCATTTTGAGGAGCTATTCTGCTCATCATGCCGAAGATCCTCATCAGATCTTCACCACATTTTTATGGGACTAACGTAAACCTTTCAAATAAAAAAAGAACCATCGAAATCGGATTTTTACACTTGGAAGAGTTCCCGCCGTAGACGGAGTTGAGAGTTATACGACAGTTTAACCTATTAACCATAACCTATTTATTGTTGAACAAAATTGATTCCGCAGTTTCAGATTCTAAAAAGACCAGACAGAGAGATATTTGGTGACTTTGTTTTAATAATATTTTGTACTTAGTGCTAGTGAAGATGATTTAACATTTTTTAGGAAAATTAACATCACAATAAATAAGCCTACTTATAAAAACATACAATTTTAAATCTTTTAAACTAGGCAACTGAATGAATGTACTTAGTTATAAGTAGAGTCATAAATCGATAGCGCTAGATGAAGGTACTCGATCGGATTTTGGAAATACCCGAAAGCCATTATCGTCTAAATTAATGTCTCTTTATGTCATCTAGACAAAATGGGTAACAGTTTTCTAGCCACAATCAATATGGTCGTGCCCGACGAGATCGGAGACCATCCTCACAATTACTCATCGCTCGTGACCAAAATATACTCGTAAATCCTTATCGGAACGAGGGCGAAGTATGCCGATGACAATTATCTGCTATTATACGTCTATCTTATAACTAACAGCAAAGTTTAACTTACCGACAAAACTCACAGCACTAGAACAACGCAAACAAAGTGAACATAAAAGAAAAACTACAAAAGTCCCACAGACGAGGCACTAGTTTAAATGCGTAAGTTTTTTAGTTGATAATGTCAGGTTTAGTGGAACTTTTATTAAATAAATTAAAATCAGGGAAAATTTTATGATCGTTGACCTCGCGACTTCTTTCGTGGAACGGACTCTGCTCCTATTTTATGATCGTTGACCTCGCGACTTCTTTCGTGGAACGGACTCTGCTCCTATTTTATGATCGTTGACCTCGCGACTTCTTTCGTGGAACGGACTCTGCTCCTATTTTATGATCGTTGACCTCGCGACTTCTTTCGTGGAACGGACTCTGCTCCTATTTTATGATCGTTGACCTCGCGACTTCTTTCGTGGAACGGACTCTGCTCCTATTTTATGATCGTTGACCTCGCGACTTCTTTCGTGGAACGGACTCTGCTCCTATTTTATGATCGTTGACCTCGCGACTTCTTTCGTGGAACGGACTCTGCTCCTATTTTATGATCGTTGACCTCGCGACTTCTTTCGTGGAACGGACTCTGCTCCTATTTTATGATCGTTGACCTCGCGACTTCTTTCGTGGAACGGACTCTGCTCCTATTTTAAAATGGCTTCTGCTCATTTTACCTAATATAATCAAAAATGACAAAAAAAAAAACACCCACCTCCCAAAAAAAATTGGTAAAAAACACCAAAATATAAATTCTACTTAACTTTAAAATGTTACAAGAATTTACACGACTGCCCAGAAAAGAAGTGTAATTATTTAGGATTCATGTATGAGTGAGTGTGTGAGTTTCTTTATTGCACCATAACTTTTAATTGCCTGAACAGATTTGGATGCATGTGATATCGTTAGACCCCTCACATCATCCCGCACATAAGCTTATTTTTTGTCATGGCTTCAGTGTTTTTTCTCTTACGTTGATGGTCTACTTGTTTGCGGTATTTATTTAGGTGAGCATTATGTTTGATCCCTTTTCAAAACAACTTTTCTCGGGGCACAGTTTTTCAACTACAAAAATAAGTTTGTCGGTCCATTTCTGAACAGGGAATGTTTATATTATTGAATCAATATTATGTAGTTATATTTTCAGTTTATGGTTTGGATTCATAATAATTTAAAACGAGCGGAGAGAATTCAAGTTGATGAAAATTAAATTGTCTATTTTCAGTTGAAATTACTACTTTAGAAAATTTTAATTATTTATAATAATCGATTATAGAAAAGAAAGACATAGAAAGAAGATTGTTTAATCGTTGATTAACTTTAAATAGCCTAGCATTTTTGTTCTAGCAGTTTGACCTTTTAAATGTTAGTGAATAAATTAACCAACCGTAATTTCAGAAAATAATATTAGAAATGTGAAGATAAATGAGTTCCGATTCTAAAGTTATCTCAAAAATGTAACCAAATTATCCGCTCGGCGTCTTCTTGTTATAAATATCAGAGATTAGATCTGTGGGAAAATAACATAACTATTAATTTATTTCGACTCAGGCTAACAAATGAGTTAAATTAAGGCTAGTTCAGCGACTCGTCCCACAATAAAGTCGTCCTAATAGTCCTAATATTGGATAAGTACCAATATTAATTTCTAGGCTTTTTTGCAAAATCAAGGACGCATTCTTATATGAAACACTGAGCAAAGTCTGCCCTTTTTTTATGTTAAAATATGTTTTATATGGTAGCAAGATCAATCAATAGAGGACGAAATTAAAAGATTAACATTCAATGATTTTTGTTAAAGTTGTTTTAATGAATAGTCAGAATGTTACTGTCGTAAATAGTAATAATTAACCCTAAATATACACATAGGTAATAATACCGCTTGTTTGAAATACTTACGAAAATACCAATATGGCTTCATATAACTTTTTTTTAATTTAAGCAAAAGATTGCTGTCATTATGCCCATTCTGTTATTCTGTCATTATGTCATTATGCCCATGGGTAAGACGAACAGACGATCCACCTGGATAGACACTTCGACAAAGAGGTCAACCGACGAATCCAAGTCGGATGGGCAGCGTTCGGGAAATTACGCCATATCTTCGCAGATACCGCAGATCCTCAAGATAAAAGTTTATAATCAGTGCGTGTTGCCAGTGATGATATACGGCACTGAGAAATGGTCGCTAACCATTGGTCTCATACACAAGCTCAAAGTCGCGCAGCGTGCAATGGAGAGAGCTATGCTCGGTGTTTCACTACGAGATAGAATTCGAAATGAGGAAATCCGTAGAAAAACCAAAGTTACCGACATAGCTCTCAGAGTTTGCAAGTTGAAGTGGCAATGGGCAGGCCATATAGTTCGCAGAACTGATAACCGTTGGGGAATAAAGGTTCTCGAATGGCGACCACGAACAAGCAAGCGAAGAGAAGGGAGACCCCCACACGATGGACCGACGACATTGTACGCCATCGCAGGAAGTCGTTGTATGGAGGTGCCACAAGATCGCTCGTCATGGCGCTCTTTGCGGGAGGCCAATGTTCAGCAGTGGACTTCTGAAGGCTGAAATGATGATGATGCCCATACTTTATCTTCTGGGGAGCTAGAACCAAGATAAAATTGTTGACAGATAACAAATTACACTGAAATCATATGTGATGGTTTATTAATAAGTTGAAAATTTATGTAAATAGTTATTTAAAATCTCTGGACTAAAATAATATATTCAAAGACTGAGATTACTGACGCATTAATTAATCAAACCTTGAATAAGAAGATATTCATCTTATTCCAATCAATTCCTCCATTCTCGAACCATTTAAAAGTGCACGATATACACGACCTAAAACATCACATTCACAACATATACCAAATACTTATTATTTATTCTCATGACAATTACTTTGCCAACTACATAAATAAAGCAAAGGTTAAATTGTAAGAATAATCATATTTATTAAATAAAGTAGGTCAAATTGAAGCTTAACCCTTTAAATTCCCATCTCATAAAATGTGACATCGCTGTCCCACGTGACACGGGCGAGACATCGCGTTACTCACGGGCCATATCTGGCGATCTGTGAACGTCGCGCGCCCCGCGGCTTCGCCCGCCTCTCAAGACAGAATTATTGTTATTGCCACCAAACTAATGTAATTACCTTGGGGAACAAATGTGGTGTGGAGACGTCTTTCCTTGGTGCAGTGTGTTTTTGTTTATTTTGTTGTTTAAATGTCTTGACAACGTTCTTATTATTGTCCTGATTATTCTTATTATTGACTCTATTGCCTTGATAACATTCTTGATATTTATATATTTCATGCAGTTCTACTATTTACATATTCAATGCAATCTGACAGCCATAATTTTTAAGATTCATAAAAATCTATATAAAACGTACTAAAAACTCTACTTACCCTGACTGCAGCCGCGATATCCGGGCATGTTCAAGGGTTGCGCATAGCCGAGTAGGTTCTTGCGTAGTGGATGCGGGAGGGGTTATCCACGTGGACGTCAGTACAGTCCGCACCACTCCACTGCCACAGGACCCTTCTCGGTTATGTGCTACTCCTGTAATTACACAAGCTCCGAAAGTCTGCTTCAAGTCGTGCTCCGATAAAATACCGATTTGATCGACTCTACTGCTTCAAGGCTTCACCGAGCCACTAGATACACAACTCGGCATATCGGAACACGCGTAATATAATTTATGCCACCGTCTGCACCCAGCCGGTCCATGGGACTGCCGCATCCCATCACAGTGGGACATCACTGGGACACTTGTTCCCGCGATTTATAAGCGGGACACTCACCTTTATTGTCTATACCCCGTAATGTCCCTGTTAAAACCAACTTTTATTATTTATTAATTGATTCCAAGCGCTGCTGTGACGATAGAATATATTTTTTATTTACGTGGCATCCCGTTGGACATTTTTGATAGGGTAGTTTATTAATTTTGAAGAGTAGGTTAATAAAGTAACAATCTTGTACTTTTATGAGCCTAATTAATTTACCTATGGGTTTTTATGTTTTTATCTTAATAGTAGATACCTACTTTAATGCTTAATTACCGTCAAGCAAGAAAGAGATGAAAGTAGGTAGAAAGTAATAAAATAAACAATTTTATTATAGTAAAATAGATATCCCGTAAGTAGGTAATCATTCAAATATAATTATATATACAATACAATAACTTTTTATTGAACACATCTCAATATAGAAAACAAAATAATTGTATATATTTATACATAAAATCCAATTATGTACAATATGCGGCTTTATCGCTATTAGCAATTTCTTACTGGCAACCTTTGTGTAGGACGCCCTGTGGCCAGGTGGAGTGTCGACCTGCGAAAAGCGGCTGGCATAAAATGGATGAGGAGAGCTGAAGACCGAGCTCAGTGGCGTGCAGTAGGAGAGGCCTACGTCCAGCAGTAGACAGATATAGGCTGATGATGATGATGATGATGATGAACCTTTGGATGGACAAGAATTGACATATATTTATATATATATATATTGCGGTCAGTAATGAAGACTAACTTTGTAAAATAATAATAATAGATACATAAATAACTAGCTTAAAAGCTAAAAAAACACACCTGCCTTGCCAAAAAATAACTTATGCCAATAAATTATATTATACTGTTGGAATTTCCATATCAAGGCCTTCAATTTGATACCCATATCGTAAGATACTTATTTTTTGCCTTTGAAAATGGAGCTATACAGCAAAAACAAATGAATTATAAAAAAAAACATAATAAGTCTAAATCTGTTCAGACATTTAAAACTTATGGTGAAGTAAAGAAACTCACATACATCAATACATACATATAAACAAACAAACATACATGAATCCTAAAAACATTACACTCCTTTTTTATGTTACTTATTATAATATATATATTTTGCCAAATTTATAAAATATAAATATATCTAATTATGTACTAAACAAACTTTGGATACTGACAATAACAATAGCTTCAGAATGATGTGCGCAGTACAAGTTCCGCGCAAACGGCAATAATAATAATTGTAAACGGCAGGCATGGCACTTACCATCAAGCGAAAGACCTGCTCGAGTTGTAAAAAACTAGCAAAGGAAATAAAGCTTCCCACGCGTTTAATTCAATCATCCATGTCATACCGCTGTACTACAAGCTCATGAGCCAAATGTGGTCCATTAGACCGCAAATTGCAGGTGTTTGCGCGCAGGGTTAACCTAAGATGTGGCCGCGCTCGTGATGAGGGGCTGCGGATGGGTTAAAAATGGTGCTCGCTCTAATTGATGACCCTTCACCTTTTGGTGTGTAGAGATACTGGAAGAGACGTTTGAGTGTTTCAAGAAGGTGCTGTGTTTTATTCGACGATCTCCGTTTTTTTAACGCTTATACGTCACTATGTCACACTTTCAAATCTTGTTTAGTCTTAATTGTCATATCAGTAAGAATGTTTTCTCCTGGTGGTCTGAAAGAGATTGCTCTTTAATAATGTGAACTCCCACTATTTTACTCTGCTATATCAAATCCTGCTATAAATATTTGTATCACTAGTTTTCCCGCCCGCGACTTCGTTCGTACGCGCAGACTACTATTTATCGTAAAAAAAGCATCCTATTTTCTTCTAGGTTATTAAAACCCAATGCAAAAGTAGGTATAGCACCCAATGCTCTTGATGTTTTTTGACAGACTTGTTATTTCGTTTCCATGGCAACCACAGAACACATTCTGTGATGGTAACCGTTCCTTACAGTGAGTAATCAACATTTTCAAGTTATCCCGCAGAAACTTTCATTTTTCCGGGATAAAAGTATCCTATGTTTTATTTTATAGGTAGGGCTTAGCTGTAGGCCACTACCGGGGTCCAAAGGTGGCGGATAATGGACATGCGGCGAGTTATCGCTGCTAGCTGCTTCTGCAGTCCCCGACCACACAGCCTTGGGCTCATGGGCGTGAACGTCCTCACGAGGCCAAGGCAGAACAATCGGCATCAGTGCAGGATGTCGGTTTAGGGCGGCGTCGGAAGAGTACCTATTGTACCAATGGCGGCGTCCACGAGTCGAGTCAGATGGTTCACTGAATAACCACCAATCCGCATTAGACAAGCGTGGTGGGTTAAAAGTCTAACCCCTTACCCTCAAGACAGACACAACAATAATTAGGCCCCAAGTGCCCGGCGACTCCATCGGAAATGTCACTGATGACAGTACGGTGACATTCCCTGGAGTCACGGGGCCAGATAATCTCCTGGTACTCCTCACTGTCAGACAACCTTGGCTAGTATAACGGATGCTGATAAATTTTACGTTATGACTTACAATAAACGAACATTACTATTAAACTATTAAATAGGACGTAGTTGGTTTAGCAGAAGTAAGGAGAGATGGTGAAGAAGTATTAGAGAGAAACAACAACATATTTTTCTATACAGGACGCGGTGGCCAGTATGGTATTGGATTTATAGTCGCATAACGTTGGAAGAACAACATCATAGAATTTGTATCTTATTCGAATCGAATAGCTGTGCTAAAATTTCTTGTAACCGAAAACAAAAATCTCCCTTTCATTCATGTTTACGCCCCGACGTCTGCTCATCTCGCTGCCGAAGTCGAGGATTTCTATGATCTTTTAAACAAAGCTCACGACGAACACAATGGTTCATGGACCCTCGTGATAGGAGATTTTAACGCTAAAGTCGGTGAGCATCTCACCTCAGTCAACTGCAATGTGCTTGGCCCGTATGGCCTAGGAACTCGAAATACACGAGGAATCCGACTTCTCCAATTCGCTTTTGGACAAAACCTCAGTCTTAGTAACAGTTACTTTTATAAAAAAAACCTCAGCGACGCTGTACTTGGCTACCTCCTGATAAAACAACCAAAAATTAAATCGATTTTTGTCTCTCTTCAAGTAAACAAATAGTTACTAACGTAGAAGTATTAAATGCCATAAAATTTAGCTCGCACCACAGACCACTAAGAATAACGCTTACATTCAAATTAAAAATACAACGCTATTAGATAATTCGGAAATCGATCAAAAAACTCGACAAAATTACACTGTTAGCGAATCAAGATCATTTTATATTGGAACTAAAAAGTTGCTTTAGTCATTTACTTGAAAAATATTCAGAGAACGTACAAACTCAATATGACAATATAAGGAGTCTATTTGCAATGCTAGCCAGAAGATAAAATATTTAAAACGTAAAGATAGAAAACTAAGTATCAAAACCAAACAACTAATTGAAGAGAGGCAGAAATTGACTTATTACACTACGGAATACAAAATAAAAGATAAAGCCGTAAAACGTAATATCCGAAAATATATTAGACAGTTTAACGTAAAACGTATAGACACAGCTATGGTCAAAAACACATCCCTAAAAATAGGAAAGCAAGGTATGGGAAAAGGACGTTCAATGATTGAGAGGTAGTATGGTTGCGAGACAGGGTGATAAGGACAAGATCTTACAGATAAGCAGAAAATTTTACAAAAATCTTTACTCGGATAGTGCGGTTCCCCAATACACCACCGATGAGTACTCATGCTCTGACGATACAGCTCCAATCACCGCCCTGGAGGTGCACCGTGCGCTCTGCAGCATGAAATACAGTAGGTCTCCAGGTCACGATGATATAACAACTGAGGCGCTCAAAATTGGGGAATCGATTCTTATTCCACACATCAACACACACACACACACACACACACACACACACACACACACACACACACACACACACACACACACAAATCTATTTAATCTTAGAAACAGGTATTTTTCCAAAGTCATTTTGTCATTCGAATATCATACTCTTACTTATAAAAGGCGATAAATCTAACATCAAAAATTATCGACCTACAAGTCACAAGCCTTGTCTCACATCTGTACAAAGCCTTCATCAAAGTCCTAGAAGGCAGAATATCCGGTCAACTGGATAAACACTCACCTCCGGAGTAAGCTGGTTTCCGGCGAGGCCTCTCTACCACTGACCATTTACATTCCATCAATCAAGTAATAGAAAAACACACTGAATTTAAATTACCCATATATTTCACATTCGTAGATTACTCCAAGGCATTTGAAAGTATCACACACTCGTCCATATTTCAAGCACTCCATAACCAAGAAATTAACCAAACATACATACACTTACTACAAAATATATATCAAAATAGTTCGGCGTCAATAAAATTAATCAATCAATCTTCGGCAAACAGCCTAATGCTGAGATAAGGCCCTTTCAGCATCACTTTTATTTTCTACTTTTTATTTATTCTTTGTACTTCCTTTTCTTTTGTATTCCTTGGTTATTGTAATTTTTTTTTTTTTTTTTTTGTGGTTGTTGAATAAATGTATTTTCTTTCTTTTCTTTCAATAAAACTAGCTAATACAGGACCTACCTTCCGCATTAAAAAGGGAGTCAAGCAAGGTGACCCGCTATCTCCAAAATTGTTCACCGCCACTTTAGAAGAAATCTTTCGGAAAATCGCACCTAGCTGGGAAGGGCAAGGCATTCTCGTCGGAGAAAAGCGCTTGATGAACCACCAATTTGCAGACGATATCGTGCTTTTCTCCTCCTCAGCGCACGAGTTGGGTCACATGCTACAAGACCTATGCAAGGCAAGCCTCGACGTCGGACTAAAGATGAATATGTCGAAGACCAAGCTGATGACTAACAGCACAAGACGTAAGATCCACGTCGAGGATGTGGAGGTTAAATATGTTCATGAGTATGTATATTTAGGCCAATTAGTCTCTTTCCAGGCGAGACAGGATGCAGAAGTTGCACGTCGCACTGAGAACGCCTGGAAGAGCTATTGGTCCATGAAAGACCTTAGGAAGGGAAATCTGCCACTATCCCTTAAGCGCAGACTCATGGACGTGAGCATTCTCCTCATCCTCGCATACGGTGCACAGACTTGGTTTTTGACTGATCATCAGAGGTCTGACCTTGAGGTACGAGTATGCCAGCGTGCAATGGAACGCAGTATTCTAGGAGTTAAACTAATTGACCGAATAAAGAATACCATACTGCGTTCCAAGACTCAGATTACAGACGTGACCCAAAAATCTGCAAAACTAAAATGGGACTGGGCATCCGACATGTCTGCCGCATGTCGGATGATCTCTGGGCAAAAATTACCACGCAATGGGTACCCCAAGATTGCGAACGTCATCGCGGCAGACCAAGAAAGAGATGGCGGGATGAGCTCGATTCCCACACAAAGAACTGGTGTACCATTGCAACAGATACAGAAGAATGGAAAAAGGGTAGGGAGGCCTTTGCCCTGCAGTGGGACACTAAAGGCTCGTAATAATAAATACCACACGAACAATCCCAGTTATAATCTCCACCACTGGCGTTATACCAAAAACACTTCACACAAGTCTCAACATCCTGGGTATTCCCAAAACTACATACATTCTGTTACAAAAAGCTGTAATCCTCAACAATTTTTGACAAACTGCTGAACTGATTTCCAATTTAGGGTGTTAACCCTATAGTAGTAGTAGTAGTAGTAGTAGTAGTGTAGTAGTTATACTGAACTGATTATGTACCTTAACTCTTCAAAAACTGCTAAACTGATTTCATTAATTTCCTTCGTTGAATAAAGCACTTGGCTTCGGCCCGTGCCATTTAACACCTCCTGTTGTGGGAGAGAAACGTACACGTTTTTAAACAATAATAATAATAAATAGTGATGTTTTATTCTAGGGTATAAGCTGTCTGTGTTCTAAATTTCATCATAATCCGTCCAGCTGGTATAGCGTGAAAGCTCCCCAAACAAACAAACGAACAGACGTTTCACTTTTATATATTGGTATGGATTACTGAAAATACGTACATATAAAAACATAACATAAAAATACTGCTCTTCTCGTTACGGCAAGTTGCGCGCCGTTGACAGCCCATGAAACTCCGTCACCTGTTGATTTAATGATTTTCTTTCTTTTACATCACAAATTGCCGAGGCGGTCTGGGCTTAGAATAAGACCCCTCCCGATCCTCCTGTGGGTGTCATATAAGGCGACTAAGGGAATACCCACTGGAAGATGGGCAGCAGCGTCCTCCGAGTACATATTTGTAACACTGCGGTCACCAATCCCCCCCACGAGGGGAGGTGGAGGGGGGAGGGGGAGGGGGGAGGGGGGAGGGTTTACCGTAGTATACTGCTCCCTGCTCCCCCCAGGCTGACACGATGATGACGACGACGATGATGATGATGATGATGATGATGATGATGATGGTGATGGTGATGGTGATGGTGATGATGATGATGGTGATGATGATGACTTCACAAAAAATATTTATCGTAACTTTATTTCATGTACAAAATTTCGTATGTATACATAGTTTCATTCAATTCTGTCCTAAAAAGTACTGTACTTACTGTCTTTTAATAAAATTGTGTCATTTAAAGTTTATTTTCAAGAGCCACTTCCAGCATTTACGCTCCTTCGCTCCAGACAGTCGTGTGTGAAATGCCACACTCGTGATCAACTCCTCGCCAGGATTGAGATATGAGCTGCCTCGGCTCTGGAAACGTGCGCATGTACCATCTCCGGTATTTAGTTTAACTGGAGCAGTGCATTCCAACCATTTAATGAAAAATAAAGGTGTAGGTGCATTTGAATTTCAATCTGTAAAATTTTACGTAAATAAATCCCCTTTCTTTCTGATTGACCATTAGTAAAAAAAAAAAAAAATTTTTATGCGCTTTATATTAGCTTCACTTGTATGTTTGTATGTTTGTAACCGACTCCTTTGGACGCTATTTTGACCCACTTTAAACGGTCAGATTTCATTCAAATTTTGCACACCTGTCAAAGACCGATGACAATGCAAGAATTCGAAAAAAAATAATTATAAAAATAACTAAAAAATAGAAAATAAATTTGAATAGTGTAAATAAGAAATAAATGTTTTATTTAAAAAAAAAACATGGGGTGCTTCTCATATCTGTCAATGAAATATTTATAACTATTGACCTATGCACCCCACGATTTTTTTGAAATAAAACTTTTTTTTCTTATTTACACTATTAAAAAATATTTTATTTCGTTTTAGGTCTAGGCAATCGTTTGACCACAATCTCACCTGATGGAAAGCGATGATGTGGTCGAAGGTGTAGCACGCTTGCCTAGTAGATACCTATTCACTTTTGAATTGAACACACCGGGGTTATAATTTACCGGAAACACTGACGAGGGCAGGGCATTCCACTCCTTTGCAGTTCTTATAATAAATGAAGAAACGAAACGCTTCGTTCTTATGCGAGGTATTTCAACCATAAAAGGATGGCGCTTTGCCGATCGTCTAGTCGTACGGTAATGGAAAGGTGATGGGGGAATCAGATTGTGCAGTTCTTGTGCACACTCTCCATAGTGCAATCTGTAGAATACCGAAAGGTTTGTGACCTCAAGTCGATGCGCCAGACTTTGAAGCTTACTCTTTACTAGAGTGTCATCCCAATGAGCCTCATAGCACGTCTCTCAATTGAATCCAAAGACTCGAGCCGATACTTGGCAGAACCGTCCCAGAGGTGGCAGCAGTACTCCATGCAAGATCGGACCTGTGCTTGATAAAGATTCAAAAGCTGTCCCGGCGTAAAGTACCGCCTGACCTTATACAAAATACCAAGTTTCTTTGCAGCTACCTTTGGATTCAATTTAAGACCCAAAATTCAGGTTCGATGTGAGTTCGACACCCTAAAGCTCCAGATGGTCACTAATGGTATTGTTACACTACAGAAAGACGGAGATCGGTTAAGAGGACTCTTTTTAGCAGAGAACAAACTTAGTACTTTATATTTGCTCGTCATAACAAACATAATAAAATTTAAAAACAGGTAAAGGTGTTGGCTGTTGCGTTGGTACGGCAGGTACATGCCCATATAGAAGCCATCGAGCATTTAAAAATAAAAACAGCAGTCTGACGAAAATTTAATAAAAAATAATGAAACAGCTATACTAGGTGACACCCAACACTTTATCCAGCTGCGGGAATAATTTGTCCCAGGCCGATAGAGCATTAAATATCGCCGCTAACTGGATAAGGTTAATTACCAGCGCAAGGGAACGTAAGCCTCTGCATCGGACACTTCGGGCCATAAACAAGCTTGCGACTGCACATATGTTTGGACAAACATCTCATTTATTTAGAAACTACCGTATATATGTCGGTAGAGGCCTGATATATATATTTTTTTACTTTCCTATGTACCTCATTTCAAGTGTTAAAATAATGTTACGAGAATAAACTAACGTGGAGCACTGGACTAATATACATTAGAAACATATTGGGAACTCGAAACATTTTTATGGTAAACTAGAAAGTAAAAAAACTAAAAAGTAGAAAATAAATAATAGTTTAAAAAAACTAAAAAACCCGCATTATATAGAAAACCAAACTAAAAAATAGAAAATAAATTTTAATAGTGAAAATAAGAAATAAATGTTTTATTTAAAAAAAGCGTGGGGTGCTTCTCATATCTGTCAATGAAATATTTATAACTATTGACCCATGCACCCCACGATTTTTTTGAAATAAATCATTTTTTTCTTATTTACACTATTAAAATTTATTTTCTATTTTTTAGTTTGGTTTTCTATATAAAGCGTGTTTTTTAGTTTTTTTAAACTATTATTGGTACTTGTTATTTCGTTTCCATGGCATCCGTTCCTTCCAGCGAGTAATCAACATTTTTCAGTTTTCCCGTGGAAACTTACAATTTTTCGGGATAAAAAGTACCCTATGCTTTATTCCAGAACACATCGCGTGAAAGCTACCCCAAACAAACCAACAGACAACGTTTCACTTTTATAATATTGGTAATTACGGATATTCCGTTCCACTTAGACGTTTTGTCATGATGACACGATATAGGTATATTAAAGAGAACTCTCAAAGAATCTCTATAGAGACCAAGGTAAGTTAATGGTAAAGAATATACCTACTTACCTATCTACTCAGCCCGCATCCACCCACTGTTGGGTATAGGCCTCCTCCTCTCTTTCACGCCTTTGTTCCGGTCCTGTGGAAGTCTCATCCAGTCTATTCCTGCGTGCCTAACAATGTCGTCTAACCATCGGGCTGGTGGTCTGCCGCGTGAACGATATGCACTCCTCTAGTCCACCACTTCGTTATCGCCTTGGTCCACCTTTGATCATCCCGTCTTGCCAAGTGTTCTGCCCATCTCCATTTAAGCTTTGCAATACAATACAATACAAATACACTTTATTGCACACCAAAAAATAATACAAATAAAGATACAACTTATAAATTAAAGAGTACAATTGGCGGTCTTATCGCTAAAGACCTACATATATAGCATATATAGTCATACATATATAGTCGTATAGCTACATCTTCGACTTTAGTACGGCGTCGAATTGCGACGTTCGGTATACGGTCTAGCAGGCGGATGCCTAGCATAGCGCGCATTGCTCATTTTATTTCGAACTTATATTTTGTTTTTTGTAGCACGTACCCACAACAATACTTCCAAAAAAATAACATGAATTGTAGTGCGAAACACTAGGTACCAATCTACCTACCTACTTTACAATTTTGATGTCGTGATGACGTCACATCGATTTATATTTCGCCAAATACGACTCAATTGATAAAACAACAAACAGTCCAAGATTTCCGGCTAAAAATGAACAAAATTCAAGCATTATATCGAAGCTAGATGTCGTACTTGGGGCATAAAATCGATATAAAATAAGTACCTGGGTTTTTTTGGATTACTTTGGTCCGTAACTTCGTTAGTACTGAACGAAATTAAAGTCCAAAGGTACCGGGAGAATAAAAAAATACATTATTTCCATTTATCACCTCAGTTGAACGTAAATCGATAATATTTTTTTCCTAATAAAACCACAGATAAAAACGAAATACGAAAAACAAAATGTCAAACACGGTGGACTTTTGTGTCTTTTTTTTGCTTGTGGAGAAGAGAGATAGAAATATGTAGTGTGAAGTACGTTCCATTGAGCTACTTGAAGGATTTTATTGTGTAAACTTCATTTGAAAATATGATCTCGTCCTACCGATTACAACCAAAACTGATAGTTTACCGACCTCACGAAAACTTTTTCCTTATTCTTATGTGCAAACTCGTACTAGACGTACACACAGTCAGATTCACATCACATCTCAAGGCAAAGAGTGCCTCTTGACGTCGTACTATTATTTATTCTAAGCCTTTCTGTAAATGTTGTTGTGTATCTAATGTTAAATATATAACAAGCACACAAACAAATGCATTTATAAAAGACAGGTGTCACAGACACAAAAACACAAAGAAGAGGTAGAAAGGTAGGATCTAAGTATCACATTAATCCGCTTGTGTGTTATTTTGTTGTCACACAAATAAAACTTCAAACATAACTAACTCATCATGCACCGAAAACTCATTTAAATGATCACGCGATTGCCGGAATCTCTCCGATAAAGCACATAACTCCACAATTGAGTAAAAATATCGATTCCAAACAACTCTATTCGTCACGCCGCGTGATCGATTAGCCATCTACTCCAATTAATCGACGGCTATACCCCTAATAATTATGTAATAATAAATCGTTTTGCATTACAACCAAAGTTATTGATCTAATAAACGCAGGCGGCTAAAGTAAAGGTGTTATTATAGAGGGTAATGTCTTCATCTCTCACATACAAACCGACACGTGATTGATGGCTTGACTATCGATAAAATATCGATAAACTTATCGATGTTAACGATATCAATAAATAATTAACTGTTGTCGAGTCATTTGAAAACTGTTAACTTTATGATGTGATATGTAGAAATGTGTGCTTTTATTGGTAAGTAAACAAAGATTAAAGTAGGCTTCTAGAGAGGAGTATAAAGTATCGATATCAGTCTGCACGTGCCTAATCGGGGAAGTAACAGCTTGTAATACTTGTAATAACGTTAATAACTGTGATTAGGTATACATTAGCTCGTGCGATGAGCGTCGTGAGGTTACGCCCACCGGACTCGTTTCTTTTGAAGTAATAATATCGATTAGATTCACACGCTCTTTTTATCGCATTATTTATCAACGACTTTTCTCTCAGAAGTTTTCAACACCAAGGATCATAAAGTATAGCCATTACTAGGTATTTCCACAGAATAAACAGTAATAGCTTCTACGGCATTACCAGTACTCCTTGTAATTTTATTTTTCTTACTATTCTTCTATCGATGCAAATTATTTTACGGCCCATCCCATGTATAATTTCCTATGAACCGACAAAATAATAACAATTTGTTTCATCATAATATATCGTGACTAAATTAAAATAATTATTTGTTGTATCGCGTTACCGTTGTCTACAAATATCCATAATTAAATATTTATTCGGTTCCATTTGGATCGAAATCGGACTCGTTACGGATAATCGATTTGGTTCCGAGGAAATGTTTAAAGAAATGTTCAAATTTTCTCAAAAAACGCCGTGAAATACGTTCGAGAAGAGGAAATCTGTATTTGTTTTTGTTTCAGGGCTGTCACAGTCACTTATGAGTAAATTTTGTACAAGATTTTAATATCAGTCAACATGTTCTGTTAGATAAAATACCGTATTGAGATGTCGGTAACTCTAGGTACCTACAATTGTATTTTCAGCGTCTTATATGAAACATCAATGCTACCAATTACTAAAACCATATCTCACGTCCTCTGAAAAACTGTCATAACACAAAATATGTAGTTTTGAGAAAAACGCGTTTTAATATTTTTGTTACTTTACACTACTACTGTGAAGTCGAGATTATACAATAACCTACTTTTATGTATAGGAACTATCAAAATCACTTTTTTTCTAAGAGACCACATGACAAAAAAATTAATTTATTCAGATTTTCTAAGCTTAATCAAAATTGAACAATAAATAACTGTTTTATTATAAATTTTGCATAAATATTAAACAGTAACCTACTTTTATGTATGTGAACTATCAGAATCACTTATAATTACGAGATCACTTGTCAAGGAACTTAACATGGATCTGAGTTTAAGGCTTAATTTGACCTTTAATTGTTTATTAATTCTTTAATGTTGCTTATTTTTGTTTAAATGTCTCATCTCACAATTTCTTACAAGTTTCTGTAGAATATCCTTTAAAAGTTTATCAGGGATAAGACCGCCCATTGTACTCTATTTAAGTTATATGTTTATTCTTGTGTATGATTTATTTGGTGTGCAATAAAGCGTTTATCTATCTATCATCGTTTACAACTATTTCATTTTGATTTTCCAGTACATTTTGTATCTCTGGTGATGGTGTGCCTGTTACATCATCATCGAAATATTATATTTTCTCTAGGATCGTCGTTATTTTCAGCAGGTAATAGAAGTATTTGTTTTTGGTCTTGGCAATTATTTTCAAACATTTCAGCATTAAAAATGCTTGTTGTTGATAGGGTTGATCGTAGAACTGTCGAATCTTTAGAGTTGGAAGAACTATATGAGCTGCTGAAAGTACTAGATGAGCAGCTAAAATATCTGCTGGATAAACTTGACTTATAGATAGGATCAATCACAGAATCATAGTCATCTTCAAAAAAAGTTTGAATATTATTATCACCTATGGGTCTGCTTGTCCATTGATTTCGAAAGGGAGTGTTACTGCAATGAGTTAAAGGTTCAGTGTCTTTTCAAGCTTTTGGAGTCACAATAATATCTGGATTTTCTGTAATAAAATACCATAGTATTAATTCTAAACTGAAAACAAGAAAAGTTACACTACATTAAGTAAATGATAAACATTTGTAAAAATAAACCTTTGCAATCATTTTCTTGACTATATTGATCTTGTATCACTTGTACCAAATTTTTTGCGTGACTTTCAATTTAAATTTAAATTTGTCTGCCATTTTTCAGATCTTTAAATAAAATTTTAACATACAGGTGAGTTTACATTATAATGATAAAATAAATTAAACTGGATCAAACGAAATAACCTGCCAGATTGTCATAAATACGGTCATAAGTAAATATGTGGTGGAGCATCTCTTGAATAAACTAAATAATAAAATGTAAAAAAAGTCATAAAACATTAAAACTCCGTCTTAACTTTCTGCATTAAACACAGAACGAAGAAAAATAATCAAAAAAACTAGTTTAAGATAGCTTATAACTATTTACTTCATTGTAAAATAATACAAATAATTTTGAATTTCGGTAACATATTGTCATAATCTGTGATATGACTTCTTTTTATATCAAAAAATTAATTAACTACATGTAATGGTCCTATAAAACGGCAGTATAATGACTTACAACAGTTTTTAACTCCTTCTGTCACATTTTTTAACAAAATTATTTACCTAAATGAAGGCCATAAAACAGTATACAACGTTTTTCACGAGCGCCAACATACGAACACAAGACACAAGCACTGATGCGACACTATTGTGGAACGGAATCCGAGTATTCTCCTTCCGTAAAAAACTGTCATCTGTGCCATATAGTGAGTATTTTTCACACTACAGTTATGGCGGTTTTCTTGACTAATAGTAAATTAAAATCTGAATCTTATGGCATACTCAACTCAAAACTCTTTTTTTTTGTGTTATGACAGTTTTTTAGAGGATGTGCGATCTATGAAAAAAGTCAATCATAATCCTACGGTTGCCCCAAAAGTATGATACAAAACTTTTTAGTTAACAGAGAACCTATTTTAAAAATGTTTAATCAAACTTCAAATTGCGTTATTCGCATATCTACCATTAAATTTAACCAAAAAGAAGATGTCAGCTACGGTGCACAACCCTAGCTACCATCTTGCACTGTTGGTAATCGTAATCGGTAATAACTCGATATAATTGAAAACATTTATCTGTATCCACACATCGGTAACGTATCGTTCCCGTAAAGCGTCGTGAGCGATACGAATCGATTCTTTAATCGATATATCGGTTCTCCTCTCGTCACGCAATCGATACAGCAGGCAATCGCATGACCACAAATAAAATCACACACTTTCTAGGGGGAAAGGTAAATAAGGTAAATGCCTTAATGCATCCATAAGTTAACCTATAGGTACCTACATGTCATCCATCACAGATGCCCAGATCCATTCAACCAACTGATATTAACTGTCTGTTTGTCAACTGTTATCGATTACTAGTGCTGTGTTCTATTGATAACAAAATTAATACATAATATTTTGTGCCTCTTTTTCCTACTTAAGACTTTATCGTCCCACTATTGTGTATAAGCCTCTTCTTCTTAGCGCCACCCTTTTCGAGCTTCTGCTCCTCAGAAAAAGATGCCTAATAATTCACGCATATGTAATTGAGAGTCTACGAGAACTAACTACCTATACTTACTTTAAAATGAAAATCATGAGGAAATTTATTGATTAATGGAAGTCTCTTCAGGGTGGAGGGAAAGACATGGATGAGGTTAGTATCCGATCGAAAGGTGGGACAACAGCGAAAGGAGGCCTATACCCAGTAGTGGGTAGCATAGTGGCTGTAAATGATGATGATGATGATGATGGTTACTCCGGGGAGATGGCCGCACGTGACACGACAATTGTCTAATCAAAAAAGGTACAAGTCGGTAATTTTTGTGGTGTATTTTTGAGTGAGAAATTTCTCACGTCAAAAGACCCAATCAAATCACACCATCGCCCTCCACGTTAGTATCTAACCAAGAATTTCCCAATTAACAAAACTCTAATTCGGACCACCTACTTGTGGCACATGAAGACGTCATCGGGAGGTCGTTATCACAATTAGAACATTTAACGCGTGGCAGCTAAGCTGGCATTTCCGATCAACTGTTACATCCGTGGAGCTTACGAATCATTGATTATATCAACATAGACACGATCGATTTCAAATTTTTAATATTTTGTAAAAAAAACATCAGAAAATAATAATATTTTATGCAATAACATTTTTGAGGTAGTCTAGACACTAGACAGCCTGATAGATTGTTTATTTTTTGGATGTTCAAGGCATAGTGTCGATGAATATTATAAATGTGAAGCTTCATAAAAAGCAGATAATAAAGATCATTCAATGAAGTTGCAAAATCATCGAATATTGATTACGGCCGCGCCATCGCTTTCCAAATTATTACGAAGATTTACTTCAACGGGCACGATACGCGGATATCCATAAAGGACCGACCGCGGAGAGAAAACACAATAATTATATTTTGTACAAGAGCCTAAATAAGTAATTGAACGGAGGTAAATGTCGTCTGTAACCAATTAAAAATTTGATAATTTGATAATAATTAACAACGGGTGCCTACGTCACTAAACGCCTACGAATACATCATCAATAAAATAAATTACTGGGCACAATATCAATTAAAAAATTATCGCCGATTTGGTCGCGACGGGTCGCCGAACAATGTTCCGAATTTAAATACTAATCGGAGTGAGTGCCGATTGAATCGTTTTAAATCTTAGAGTGTTTATCTATGTCTTAATTGTGCACGTCGAGGATCTCTCGGAGCGATTCATCGAAAAGAGTTGAGCTCTTAATTAGTAAGTACCGCGGGCGCTGCGATACGATCACGCTCGCACCTTGCTCCTTTCTGGAGCTTTGGGTGCGCGTCTCGCTTCCCCGTCCCTATTTAGTAAAGGGCAGATAAGGACGGCCGTATGTCCGAGATTGCGATCGCCGAGGCGCCGGCACCCAACGTTTCTAATGCGTGTTTTAAATGTTTACTAATGAACACGATTATTTAAAGTGACATTTTCGGATTTCCCCGGGGCCATAACGAATGTCGATGCTTTAGTTAGAAGTTTATATCGAGCTTACATGACAAAACACATTTGATCGCCGCGCCGCGTCGCCGGCATTCCGATGCTCGGGTTTGAGGTAATCTCGAGTGGTGACGATAGTTGTCGAACTTTGACATAGATTGAATTGGATTTCGACACAACAGTACCTACCGATGTTAGAGCTGTAAAGTCTATTTGAAAGGTTGCGCCAGTAGTACCTATACTTAATGATGGTTTGGATGATGTAGAACTTTAAATTTCTGTGAGTGAGGTACTCAATACCCATCCATTCTTAGTTATGTAATAATTTCCCATTTGATATGATTCCATATCCATGAATCTGAGTATATTGTTCAACGATTTATTTGTATGAAGGGTGTTAAAACTCCTTTGGAGAAGGAGTTTTAACACCCTTCAAGACTTTCACTTAACAAAATAACAGATTTGTAAAGTGAAATTGGAAAATTTATATGTTATATTGTCATTCTATTAATTATAGCTTCAACAATCAACATAATGGAAAAAGCTGTAACTCATATAAAACAATTTAGTGACAAATGGATCTATAATAATGACTATGACTAGATAGTCATTATTATAGATCCACGTGGATAGATATCCACGTGTTTAATTTTTGTAATAAATAGGTACCTACATACCTACTCACCGCCACAGCCAAACATTTACCATCTGGGCTGCCTACAATTAATCCCTACGTCATAAGCTATACCACAACAAAACCATCTTAAAGATGAGGTATAAATATATTTTTTGATGTTGGTCTGCCACGGGCCACGGCACACGCTCCAGCGTTCTCTTGGCCTGCTGACTTAGGTATAGGTTCGGTATTTTATTGTGCACATCGGTGTAGAGGCGGCATTTACTCTAATAGCGCCTATAAAACGCGGGCTTGTGACATGTAAGCTCTAATTAGTTTTATTGCTCTGTGGTGACATCAAGCTGCGAAGATCACGGCTCAGGTTGGGGATACACTGCGACCGGGATAGTGGTCACTTGTATGTAGGTAAGTAATCGTACTTCGTAGTGAAGTTTGTTGACGCCCTTGGAAACAAAATATAGTGAACGTAAAAATTTGTTTTTTTTGTTTTATCAGGCACCTAGGCGGGTAGATTGCCATTGCTTGTAAGTGTACGTGATAGAGAATGAAGAAACGTATAGCAGAACCTATACACTAAGGACAAGACCTAGATCATAGAATAACGTTCAAAAACTAAAATCCGACTACGGTCGGGTAAAAAATAGCCTATGACACTATGAAAACAAATCCATTGATACCTCGCTTGTCAAAATTGGACTAAGTTTTTAGTTTGAACACATAACCTTTCCTTTCCTTCGCCGTAGTCGGGTAAAAAATAGCCTATGACACTTTATACCTGAAAATGAATCGATTGATACCTCGTTTGTCAAAATTAAACCAATAGAGGCGACGCTATGGTGGAACATTCACTACCCACATATATAATAATAATATATTCGGGACAATTCACACCAATTACCTAGCCCCAAACTAGGATACCCTATACTATGGGCACTAGATAACGGATAAACATTCATATATAAGAATATTACATCCATGACTCGGAAACAACCATTTTTGCTCATCACACAAATGGTTGCACTTGCGGGATTCAAACCCACGACCGTTTGATTTCTTAGTAGGGTCTCTAGCCACTAGACCAACCGGTCGTCAAATTATCACAACTATTAACTATTAACCTCATTACCCTTCCCTTGCTTCGCCGTACTCGAGTAAAAACCCTTCCAATGAACGGTATAGCCAGAATACCTAATTGGCCGTTACAGAAGAATGAGAGAAATATAGTAGACGGCACTATAGGCACTTAGGGGTATGAATAAGTGAATGGAAATGCTTTAATAAAAACTAAAGCTAATCTATTGGAAATAATAAATCTAATTTGTATAGCTCCGAACGGAACGTTTCAGTCTTATCATATCCTTTCCTTTTTAACCTTTATATGAATAATTAATGACACAAGATTACGGCGTCATTAAAATAATAAACAAATCTTCTAATTAAATTAACTTAGTAGTTTATTTACCTTTTAAGTAAGTAATCGATACGTACCTTAACCTGGAATCTAGACCAATTATGCAAATGTGACGGCTGTTGTAATCTTAATGATCATTTAAATATACTTAGTTACTTTTAATCATAGATTCATCGAAAACCTAGTCCATATAATTATGGTGGTAGGTAGGTATGCTGATTATACGTGCATTCAAGCAAACATCAAGATGTGGCTAGAAAACTTATGAAAGAAGTAGATATCTTTTTCATAATCGTGACACATCTACCTACACGAGAGTTTGTTACCGCTAATCTCTGAAACTAATGATCATTTATGTTTTTTTTTTCACTTATAGGAAGCACATACACACGTACATTATACCTGAGTGCTAGATGTCAAATACTGATAAAAATAAAATAAGTTTACAACGCGGGTGAAACCGCGGGACGCAGACAGTGTAAAATAAATATAAATATTGATTCGGTTTACAAAGACATAGAAGTGACTGAAAGCAGTAACAGATTTTCTTTTCCTTTCAATGATTAAATACCTTTTTTAAATATACCAAGGCCTAAGTTTTTTTAAAGAGGTTAGGTCTGTAATTTTGTTAGGCAACCTTTATTAGTAAATAGGGATCTTCTATTTCGTGAGTTTTTAGCCGTTTTTTATATTAAAATGAATTTCACTTGCGTTAGTTTAAAAAATGTATCCTTTAATAGTTATTATTGTTAAATCACTTAATCACACGATCCCGTTTGTAAATCAATCATACTTTAATTAAAGTTTAGTAGTTACACATTAGCGTTTACGTACCTCAGTGTACCCCAGTCCTTAACTTCCAAGATATGAGCTGCAATAAAATATTAATTCAATTTGGGTGTTGTTTAAACAAGTCATTTTTATTTCATATGCACCGGCAAGTGTGACGGGTCCCTAAATAACACAGTATTATTTGTTTATTTTATACCAACTGTATTAATAACTTTATATTTGACTAGTGAAGTAGGTATTGCTACTGATTGAGATATCAAATTAATAAGCTTGCCTTTTTTGGTTTATTATTATTCAGTTTTTTTATTGGTGTTCGATTTCATGCAATATTTTTACAAAGCTTACTGGCTGATATTAAATCAAATATTATAATACTAATCTGTTAGTAACTTAAACATGGTCCTGAATTGCCTGTATCTTCAGAATCAGCATTATTTGTTAGCAATATTCAAAGGTAAAACATTTAAATGTATTTTTCCCAAACGCACAGTTCCTCTACATAACTTCTTACTTTCATTACATGTATGTTTTCCATATTATTTAAATCTTTTATTTAACTTCATTTGTATGTAGGTATATGTTCTGGAATATTGCAATCAATATTTCGGAAAATTCTCGTTAGATCCAGTGATAAGAGTGGATCTATTGAGATATATTTTTCTTTCTCCCACATCCACTAAAGGTATCGAGCTGAAATTTAGCACACACGTTTGGTTCTCGTGTCATGACATGGCTACTGCATAAAAGCTTTTTTTAATTAAAATATTTTTAAATTAACTGATTAATAATTAGTTTTTAATGTTATATTCTTGTTCAGTAGCTTTAAGTCACCAAGACCATTTTTGTTTAAATTGTTTTATTTGTACGGACTTTTTCTTACTTAATATAGAATAGAATAGATAAACTCAAAAGGGCACCAAGTCAGAACCCTCCCCGAGTGGTGTTCTAACAAATCAATCCTTAAGATTCTAAACACGCCCGACGCACACTGGACAAATATAAGATCGCTCAGCGAGCTATGGAACTAAGCTTGGAGTTTCTCTGAAGAACAAGATTCGAAATGAAGATATCCGACGGAGAATCAAGGTGACTGACATAGCTCTAAGGATAACCAAGCTAAAGTGGCAGTGTCACATTTCCCGAAGAACCGACAACCATTGGGTAGACAAGTTCTGAATTGGTGACCACGTTTAGGCAAACGTAGTGTTGGAAGTGGAGTGACGACCTGCGAAAAGAGGCTGGCAGAAACTGGATGCAGAGAGCTGAAGACCGAGCTCAGTGGCGTGCATTAGGAGAGGCCTACGTCCAGCAGTGGACAAATATAGGCTGATGATGAAGCACACTGCACAGGCAAGACTGCATATTCGCAGTCTAGCTGGATAAATCTGAAACCACAATGTTTCAACAAAAACGATAATACAATAGTAAAAAATTGAAAAGAAAAAGAAGCAGGAGCAATACAAACAGCTTCAACTAATATTGAAAATAGGGTACCTTTAAAAACCTACAAAATATTTAAAATCACATAATGTAAATATAATTAGTGACACACCTGTATCGGACTTGCAATAAAACTTGCACGGAATTTATATTGAATCAAAACAATAGCTATTGACACCATTTTGACTCAGTGACCTTATATCGCTGCTATAAAGTTATTTATATTAACACAAAGAATAAAAGACCTCAATATACAGAACAAAAACATCTCAATCAATGTATTAGCAGTAATACGATAGATTGGGAATTTATATGTTAAAGGTAGGGCTTTGACATATGCGACTCTTTTTACATGTACCTACCTACCTATAAGTTCATAGTTATTTTCTGCTTGTGGTACAATTTAATTTAGAAAACGATGGGTTAATTATTGTTTTATAGATAGATAGATAACACTTCTTTTTATATTTTTTTAGAAAGGATATGTGCTGTTGGTCTATAACTGACCTCTACAGCGTCAGGTAGGGCGGGCGCAAAAGCGCTCCGCCGCAATGCGTGACACAGAAGTTGCACGCCAAAGTTTTGGCCACTTGCTCAAGGGTACCCAGGGGGTACGAACCTCGGCTTGGACAGTTGCCATTGATTACGGGGAGTATCGAACTAAACACCCCTGGATCTCTACTGTTAGGTAGTGATCGAGGGGGCCCTGATGAAATGGCTGGAGCCCTTTGAATTAATTGTATAACTGACCACCGATTCGGAATACACCTTCGAGAAGAATCGGCAAGAAACTCGAAGGCGGATAAAATCGACATTAATTACGGGACCTTCGACCTCGCCGGCGAGGTCAGTGTCTGTGTCTAATTATGTTGAAAGATGGTGAAAACGGATTGGACAAATCTATCGCTGCCTGCACTGCGGCAGCGATTTCATCGTCCGGATCGCTCAAGATGTCTCTAGGGCGTTTACGGAGGGGTCGTGCGTCTGTTGTCGCGTCTGTCGAGTAGTCAGAGGTCTGACTACTAGAGGATTAGGGTGATGGGGTGCCGCGACAAAATAGCGGCGAGAGGCATTTTTCATGTATTGAACTATCGAGGGAAGCTAGAGATCGCTATGCAGCCTGCACAGCGGTGCCCTGGGCAAGTGCCCAGAGTGCCCAGTGGGAAAGAGGGGCCTGTGTGCAGGTCGATGTTCGTCTGATACCAGGGGGCATCTACTGCACAGCGAACGAATTTATTTTGTAAAGTCTGAAGTTTCTCTAGGGAAATGCGGGAGGCGTAAGCAAATACTACGGACCAGTATGTCATTGTCGGTCAGACGCAAGATAACTCTTTCTTGCATACCACTTAAAAGTAAATCGTACATTGTACATAATATAAACAAAAAAAAACAAATTGCGGTAACATAATTGGCGGTCTTATCTGTTACAGACAACTTTTGGATGAACTAAAGAAATATTGAAAATGACAACAAATTAAAAAACTATTTTTAATTTTATAAGACAGTTCTGTGTAAATTGTAAGTAAGGCATTTAAAATTATTCATTCGATTTTATTTCTAAGGTTCGATAAAACTATCACCGTTTTGTTAAAAAAAACTATCTAAACGAAAAAAAACAGAGACAATCATTGTAGATCTTATTAAAAGTGGGACCAGCTCCTCGGACGTGGATCGCATAAATTGGGTGCAACTGACACAATTGCTCTTCTTTGGCCTCAGTCGTAATCGGAGTGGCGTTTGTGTAGTACGTGGTAGCACTCATTCGTGCTGCAGTATGAGTATGTCCTTCTATCTTTGTGGTTGATGCACATGAAGCACAACGACGGTGGGAATGTAGTTCTGTAGATGTGTTTGCCTGAAATGGTATCTAGTTTTTATTCACGTAGCGTGCCGTATCTTCCTCCCTCTAACCAGATCTATGACAGTCATATGATAAATAATTCTTTGAACCAACAAAACTGACTTCAATAATTGGATTTCTCATAAAAGTACTGAACCAATTTTTATGTTTTTTTTTTATGGCATCACCCCGAAAATCTACCCTTTCAAATGAAAATCCACTAAATCAGCCCAGAAATCTCCGGGAATTTGGTGTAGGTAAGTATTTACATAAAAAAACATACGTTACGAATTCAGAACCGCCTAATTTGAAGTTGGTTCAAAACGTCAACAACCATCCATTTTTAAATAATTCTACGAATATGTCCAATAAAAATAATTAAATCCTTTTTCTCTACAAATAAAAAATTTGGATCGTACAGTATCTAATTTATGTTAAATCTTTCTAACTGTACAAGATAAAGCCATGTTTGAAAACCAATTAATTAATGAAAAACTTAATTTTATATCCAGAAAGCCCCATGTTGCTTTATGTCATCAAAACACGTCATTATTTTTATGACAATTAGCAAAACCATATTACTTCTATACAAATGAATTTATTTAAGAGGTCGTTTGAGTTACCACTCCTTAAAGTGTTTCATAATTATTAGCATACTAAATAATAATAACTTAATTTGTAGTGTCCTTCAAAAGGTTGAATAGCTTTTTTTTAATTTAATGACGATTTTACGACTTTTGGATTAAACAAAATGGTGCGTTACAGCAGCAATGGCAAGTGTTTCTTGCAGTTTTATAGCATTTTAGAACCTTTTAAATGTTTACTTAGGCGACACAAAATTAAATGTTTTATATCCACTGGGCGAAATACGAGAACCTTCGTCGTTCGTATTATTAAGTCTTACGAGCTTTTAACCATAATTTTACGAGTTCATTCGGTATAATATGAATTATGTACCTTGTACAAAATTATGTACCTTGTACAAAATTATGTACCTTGTACAAAATTATGTACCTTGTACAAAATTATGTACCTTGTACAAAATTATGTACCTTGTACAAAATTATGTACCTTGTACAAAATTATGTACCTTGTACAAAATTATGTACCTTGTACAAAATTACAACTTTTATTAGTAGTAGTAATTTAATTAGTTCTGAGGCACGTTGCTTTATATTCATAGAACAGAAAACAATAAGTTTCGTAATCACATATCTAGCTAAAGAGAGATTGATATGGCACGCTTTAACATTACGTAAACAAAAACTGAACTACATGCAAGCATACCCACACATGTACATTCCAATCAATCGTCACAGCCCGGACATTATGTACGTAGTACTATATATTCTGTACCGTCGTGCTTCATGTGCATCAACAACAAAGTTATAGACATACGCAGACTGTAGCGCGAATGAGAGACAATGCTAGCATGTGCAACACAAAAGCCACTCCGATTGTGACTAAAGCCAAAGAAGGCACATTTTATGCGTTGTACCTAACATCAATGTTTTGTCTACGATCAAAGCAACTGGATGGAAACATCGATGTTAATCAAAATTATATGAATATACCTATTGTGTCTCTAAAACAGGGTTCTGTTCGGGGCGCACGGCCGTGTGTTTGTCGTGAATCGTCTAACTACGTACAAATCGCGAGTTATACCGAATTAAAGATAAAAAAAACATAAATTTTGCTGATTTTGCTCTTTGCGTCCTGCCCCCTTCCCTTCTGTCTTTTGATAAAAATTAAATATTACATCATCGAGTTGAAACTTTTAAACTTTCGTGATTCGAACACATAGTTATACATATATTTAAACGGGAATTAATCGCGCTAAAAACTTAATATTTATTTACCTCGACGTTTCGATCAAGTTGCATTGATCGTGGTCACGAGAAGACTGAAGTAGCGGGTGTCAGCGTCGAGAAGGGCGAGCGTTGTCTCCAACTACCCGCATTTGGTTTTGTAAAGTCCCGTTTAAATATATAACTATCATCGAGTTGACTTTATAAGCTAAATAATGATATCATAACTAGATATCTGGAGCTTATAGTTACAGAGTTACAAAAGCGAGACGTTATAGACCTTTTCGTTACAATTCACTTTTTAGTCGCGGTACCCCTCCCCTATGTATCCGCTGTAGTATCGGTGTGATTTTAAAGACGTTTCACATCAAAAGGGTTCGTAATTATGAAATGTCAAACAATGTTTCATTTGGTTTCAATCAAATAATATTACTCTCGTTTCAATTAAGTAAATCGCAGTAAATCTCTCCTTGCGCTGCAATTATATAATGTCTGTCGGTAGCGCAGTGCCAGCACAGCGCTTTAAATTAATACACTATTCATGTAACCTTTCATTCAACCTGATACAGATAGCAAATACAACCCCTGAAGATGCTCCAAAGACAGCTCACTTCTCTACAAAGTAACTACAATGTATCCATAGAGCATCGTAATGTTCCCTATTAAGTGTTCATTAAGTCCAGTCCTTTCGTAAATCTGCAGTAAATCAGACATGTCTGTAGTTAATCTGCCGTAAATCAGGCCGCTTATCAAAAAACCCTCATAAAATGATTAATAGAACATTATTTAAAGGGATTTTACGAGATGCATACTGCGCACTAAACCCGTATTTTATGTAACCTCTTATAAAATTAGTTTGTTAGCTATTTATTGGTGGTAGGTCGATAATATTTTGCGTAAATTAATTATCTGTGGTCTATCGTTTATCCTTAAGATGAAAAGTAAGTTGATGTTATTCACAAAAATCACAAGAATCTATTTTAACTCTGTCAAACTCATTTTTGAATACTAGTATTCAATATCAAAAAGGTTATAAACATAATACACAAATCAAAATTTCATCATTCAACTACTATTTTGATAAAGCTAAACGAGGTCGGAGTTTGTAATAAGTACATTTGTACCTGTGTGTATATGTTTGTCTGATGAAAATTTTAGAAACGTTGATGTCTCCTGAAAATTAGGAGTAGCTGAGTTAGTGGGGGTTTTTGAAATATCGGGAACTAAAAGCCCAAAAGGGATTTGTATTATTTGAAAAAAAAAACGGTACATCGCAAGATCTCTCTTGGTTTCGGGCGGACAGTTATTCCTGCAATATTTATTTCACACACCTTGTACTTATGTTCCCTTGATTCATCAACCTTTTTTTTTAATAAGTCTTTGCTTAGTATTGATGACATAGCGTTTACGTGCTTTCCGATTGTTACTCACTAGACAATCCCATTAACCTTCTTTAAAATGACTCTGCTTTTGTTCCAAGTGCAGATTGCAATCTCCCGGCACTGCCATAAGTTTTCGCCCAGCAGACTCTCACCTATAAAACAGACAAATATATTCCGAGTGCAATTTAATATTTCCACGCAATATTTTTCTATCTCGCCCATTATCTCGGCAAGTTCACATAACAAGCCCAACTTTTCAACTTCAAGTTAAGAACGTAGTAAATTGTACACATTTATTGAACCTAAGCTCGCCCTGGGTGGCGAGATTCCACCATCATTTAAACGCCTACCAATAAACTTTTCACACCACCCTATTCCTGATTACATAAGCTCTAAATTAGACTGTGCTTTTGTGGTTTACGGTGCAAATAAATGTGTCCTATGGAAGTGAGTTTCAGAAAGCATTATGGCTATTGTAAATCTATCGGTTGCTAATGACATAGGTCACAGATTAGGTTAGTGTGTGTGTTTTTATTTTACTAGATAGATACTTGACGCCTCGGTTGTAGTAACTGTCCGGTGTTAAATATGCACGATCTGTTATCTCATCTTCACTTATCGTTAAACAAGCACTGATGCTACTAATGTACTACTAATGTTCACATAAGCTGAAGAACAAAGTAAAGAGAAGAAAAAAAATTAAAAAATGTAATGATTTCAGTAGTTTAAGTATTTAATTTCAAAAACAAACAAAATGAATGGTGCGTTCATGCACCAACAATAACTCCGTTATTTATATGCTGTTGATATTTCAGTAAAAGAAAGAGTTAACATTCTCTGAGGAGGAGGTTATTAGTTTTCATTCCGGACCCAAGGCACCCCTGGAGGACACCCCTGGGGGTGCCATGGGAACTTGAATTCGCACCCGTGGCACCCCCAGGTCAAGCTTTGTATTCGATTAGTCTTATTGATATGTTTTTTGTACCATAACTTGTAATTTTTGGAAATAAATATATTATTTTATTTGTTTTAATTGTTTTCACCGCCATCCTGCCTCACTCCATTATAGTTATATATTTAAACGGGACTTAATCACGCTGAAAACTTAATATTTATTCGCTCCATTATTTCTTTCCATCCAAAGGTTGACTGGAAGAGATCGCATTTAAACCCACGTTGTACTATAGTTTTAAGATTATTCCTTTTAGCTGTTTTTTTTTAGAAACTGGTGTACAATAAAGTATTACCTATCTATCTATCTATCTATCTATCTATTAACCTAAAATCGTGCTGGGTGCTAATTCAAGACTGTCTTGTACCACAGAATATATAATACTACTACGTACTTGTACGTCCGCGCCACAGCTTACTTGATCTTAACTACGTAAGCCGCATGCATATTTCCTCTATACCGAACCTACCCTCAATATTTTCAGGAAGTCAGGAACCCAAAGGTACTGTTGTGTGAGCCTATTAGGTTGTCTTAATAAAACTTTTAGGGCACATACTGACATTATTATTTTTTATTTCTTCACAAAGGTCTTAGCAGCACAACTATTACGATACTTATTCGTTCCTGCACTTCTTTCTATTTGGGCAGAGGTTCCACGTGACTACAGTGACTAAGTGGCTACAGAGAGCGACTAAGGAACAAGCCATAAATAAAAAAAACACGCCTGCATTGCCAAAAAAAGCAATGCATAAGCATTCTAATATTGTTACAATGTGCTCATCAAGGCCTTCAATTTGATACCCATATTATAAATTCATAGTTATTTTTTTGTATTTGAATTTGGAGCCATACTGCTGCAATACAGTTGTTTCTTCATAAAAAATAACGTATAATTGTAACTATCGTTAGAATTCTTATCTGTATATTACTAGCTGCGCCCCGCGGCTTCACCTGCTTGAAGCATGATGATGATGATGATGATGATGATGATGATGATGATGAAAAGTCCGTTCAGCCGTTTGAGAGTGAAGTATGATGATGATGATGATGAAAAGTATGCTATGGGTTATTTCTATCTCCATTCCAAATTTCATCAAAATCCGTTCATCCGTTTGAGAGTGTGGATGATGATGATGATGGTGATGATGAAAATTTTATATAGAAGCTTCTCGATCACATCAGCTTTGAAACCGAAAAAAACCGCAGCTAAATCGGTCCATGATAATAACAGCAGAAGCTACGCCTGACTAAATATTGTCACATTGACCCAAACACGAGCAGCGCAGTAGTTTTACAACATCAATTTTTATATACTTCATGTAAAATTGATTTTCTATGTCCGTGAGATTAGAATAGTTTATGGTGCGCGTGGGCAGCATTGTGCTAGAGGTCAAATATGTCGGTAAATTGATATGGGAATGTGGTGCTAAGCTCTCTTCACTCTTTATTATGGTAAAAAGGTGAACGGTTGGAACTGCGACACGTTCTCAGCTCAGTTGTGAAAATGTATTTGTGTTACGCAATGTTGTAATGGTAGGTATTTATTGTATATTAATTATACTGAAGGTATTTCTCCCTGTTAATAGTGAGCAGCATTTTTTTGTTTTGAAATATCTAATTCCTGTAGGTCACTTTAATTTATACACTTAAATTTATACAGTGCACAGTGATTTTCCGAAAGTTCTGATGCAGAACTCGGAAAACACGCACTATACATTAAAATCCTTTTATGTAGTCATATTAAAATTAAAATTGATGTTTATGGTGGCCGAGCGGTATATCTACTAGTGCGAATACTAGTGGCGTACTAGTGCACTGTTGTTGTTTGTTTGTCGTATGAGGTAGTACTGGCCTCTGATGTCAGAGTTTGTCAAGCGGCCCGAGGGCCTCTGACATGGCTTAACGACTGCTATTAATCAATAACAGCCGGGACCGACAGCTTAACGTGCCCTCCGAAGCAAGGAGCGATGCACACGAATAGCAAGCAAGTTTAGTGTGAAGAGCGTAAACAGAACTTTGCGATTCAAAGCCGATGGTACTACTTGACAGGCACTTACTATTATGAGTTAAATTTTAGCCACAATTCTTCTAAATCTATATTCTGAAAAGTATTTGTATATTAATATAATTGTATATATCATAAAACCATTGTGATCTTTGATTTAGACACTGTTACTTAGCAATCGCGCACAAGTACATAGTTTGTCACACTTATCTAGTTGTATTTAAAAACGACTTAACCACAATACCAGCCTGAGCTTCATTAGTAACACCGATCATAATAAACACTTCTTTTAACTAAAAATCTCTCTAAATCCCCATTGAATTCGCCGAAGGTTCATTCATTATATCCGAAACTAATCTGAGAAAACTCAATTTTAATGTAAAATACGAGCATTACGCGCCGATCCTATTCGTAACGGCTGTAACTCTTGAAACTTTACATAAATTACTTTCAAAATGCGCTGCGTGTGCGCACTTGATATCATTTACACTAACGCTACTGAATGTTGACCAGATTACCCAAAACTGTTACATTAAACCTTATAATGTACTAGCATAAAGGTTAAATATAACGCAGATACGTTTCTGGTAATTTACGGTCACAATATTGGGTATAAATGTAAGATAATACCGATTACAGAGATAAACTCAATACAATCAATTCAGTTATATTTATAGGTAATGTAGTGGCTCTTACACTTCCTACGTGTTATTGTGAAACTAAGTTGTAGTAAACAGCCAGTGTGGCGAGTATTATTAGGCATTATATTGATTGCAGATGTATTAAAATTATCTATTGCTTCAAGGTTTCGAACATGGCTTTTTGGAAGGTTTAATTGCTAATACAAGCGACTTTTGACACTACCTATCGTTGTTATACAATTGTGAAGTATGTAATAGTAAATTTAAAAATATTCCGTCCCTAAAATTTCCGCGTGAGGTATTCCATATATTCCATATTTATTCCACGTTGATGAAATAGAGCAGATATCATTTAAAAAAATGCAATATTGTTATATGTTAAATTCAAGCTGACCAATATTAGAAAAACATCTTTAAAAATATATAAATTATGTTACATGCCCTTTTTGACATTACATTAGTTTTTTAACTACGCCCCTCGGATTTGTTCGCGTGTATAGTTTCCGGGGCCTCACGAATTATGATGCGCACTATTTCCTTTCAGCAGTTAAGGTTACAAACAGACAGAAAACGTTACCTTCGCATGTATAATATTAATGTGATATTGTATGGACATGTCGTTATTACAATTAAAAATTGATAATTCTGGCAACTAAATTAAACTATGTATTGAAAAGTAAGATTTTTGAAAATATATTGTGTCTTGATTCCGCTACTTATATGAAAAGGTGTGCGAAGACATTTTTTGAAGCGTCTACAACTACATGAAAGTCTACATTTTCATGTTCTCTTTCCCAACAAATAATGTATGAAAATAAATAAATGAAAATTTCTTCTTGAAAAAATATTCGCACATCTTTTTGTTCGTTATAAACAGCAGAATCCAAACTATCGAAAAAATAGTATTAATAAGTTGCATAGGTATCTACGGAAATAGGAATTTTACAAAAAAAGAACATCGTGTCTTTTATTTTCTTTAAAATTGAGTCCATGGTTCCTTTCAACTTATTTGGTATTTGGTTTTCCTTTACTAAATTTTGGATTTCCCCATCCTGACAAGAAAAAAAACTCACCCTCACCTTATACTTTTCATCATCATCATTATTATTATCATCATCCAAGCAGATTTTGATGAAATTTGGTATACAGGCACTTTAGAACAACAAATACATTACTTTTCATCATAAACATGTGCGGACGAAATCTTAATCTTTTTTACCTGACTGAGGAAAAAGTTTTTTTATGTGTTTTGTTTGTATATATGTTCGTTTGTTTGTACGTTTCATAAGCGCGTGCTACAGCCTACTCGGATTGATGGATTTTGATAAACGAGGTATCATTGGATTCGTCTTGATCACGAGAGTGCTATAGGATATATGAAGTGTCAAGGAAACTAATGTGCCATATTGTATTTCCGACGGAACAAAAAATTACCAAAACTTATCGAGTGAGGTATCAAAATATAGGTCTGTAAAAGACCATTTCAAAAATATATAATTCTTATAATTAAACAGTAGCAAATTTATTTTAAGCTTCTTACAAAATTTCCAATTTAACGCATAGATCATTCAAGTTAATGTAATTACTATAGTCTAATGTTGCAATTGCAACTATTAAAGTAAAGTAAAATATGTTAGTAAAATAGAAACATTAAATTTATATAAATACTAGCTGCGCCTCGTGGTTTCACCCGCGACCCTCAGGAACCATTCATTTTCCAGGATAAAAAGTAGCCTATGTGTTAATCCAGGGTATAAGCTACCGCCGTACCAAATTTCGTCCAAATCCGTACACAAACATATACACACACACCCCTCACAAACATACAGACTTTCGCCTTTATAATATTAGTGTGATTATTTTTGAGGGTGATCAGCTCGTATTCAATCATTTTGTTCGCAGTCGGTTTTTTGTATTTTTATAATAATTTAACTTGTTACCTATAAAACAGTACCGTGACATACTTCCTCACTGACTGACAGATAACTCACAGACTAAACCAGTGGACCTAGAGATTTGAAACGAGGAAGGTATTTTTAAATTTAATTTTTAAGTGGTTGTGCGGGAGTGGCAATGTTAGCACGCGGGCGAACCTGCGGGGCGCAGCTTCAATTTTTAAATTTATTTTAAGTGGTTGTGCGGGAGTGGCAATGTTAGCACGCGGGCGAACCTGCGGGGCGCAGCTTCAATTTTTAAATTTATTTTAAGTGGTTGTGCGGGAGTGGAAATGTTAGCACGCGGGCGAACCTGCGGGGCGCAGCTTCAATTTTTAAATTTATTTTTTAAGTGGTTGTGCGGGAGTGGCAATGTTAGCACGCGGGCGAACCTGCGGGGCGCAGCTTCAATTTTTAAATTTATTTTTTAAGTGGTTGTGCGGGAGTGGCAATGTTAGCACGCGGGCGAACCTGCGGGGCGCATCTTCGATTTTCAATTTTTACGCATATTTAGTGAAAATCGCTGAACTCCTACGTGAGAAATCAAATTACCATAATATATTAATGTATTTATAGCCATTATAAATCTCAATACATAGTAATGCATCTTAAGATGACATTCCTTAAATATAGCCTCAGGGAATCCGATACTTTATACATATTCCCATAGTCTCCAGTAAAATACAGGGTCCGTTAAATGTGATATTTGCATATCATCAACAATTAGTGGACCTCCCGTAGGTTTATGGTTCGGATACAGATATTTATGAAAGTTTATATGTATATAGATGGTTTGGTCGCGTGTTCGTCCGGCCGTTTCCCTAATGAGAGGCAGATATATACGGTGTCATAATTTAGAGGTTCACATATGGAGGCCGCCTAACGAGCGTTAAGATATGCTTTCGATGATTAACGTTTAAGATATTAATACGATTTACTAAATAAAGCGTCCATCGATATTATTTACAGTTCGAATATGCGCACATATTTGGTTTTATAAGATTTTATAGATAGTTTGCTCATAGATTGTGATGTCAATTTGTTTTTTATAATTTGTTTGCTCTCCGCGAGATAAACGTACATCTTTTTGTAATATAATGAGGAAAAAACTTGCAAGAATAATATATCAGCTGATATGATAAATATAATATCAAAGTGTCAGTCACTATATCAAAGTACCTGTTAGTATATCAAAGTACCAGTTAGTATATTAAAGTACCAGTTACTATATCAAAGTACGAGTCACTATAAAAGAGTACCAGTTACAATATCAAAGTACCAGTTACTATATCAAAGTACCAGTTAGTAAACAAAGTACTAGCTGGGTCCGAATAAAGACGACGAAAATTCTATGGGACATTCCAGGACCTAGAGTATGTATATAAGTACCAAATTTCATCAAAATCTGTTATGCCGTTTCAGCGTGAAGAAGTAACAAACATACACTACTACAAACTTTCGCATTTGTAAAATTAGTGTGATGTGATTTGGCAGTTCTATATTCATTTACTAGCTGTGGCCGCGGCTTTGCCCAAGTGGTCATTTCTATAAAGTATAATTATACTACATTAATTTCATTAAAAAACGTGCAGTAGTAAAGATATATTTTTGACAAATGCCCGGCTTCTACTCATCAGATTGAAATACGAAGTAGGTACACTTATACCAAATTTTAAGTCAAAACATAGGTTATACAACTGTGAAAGTCAGATCTAAATCGGTTCATTACTTTTTACAGGATGCGCAAAGAAACATTCAGACAGACAAACATTTTTTTTAATAATGTTATATTCTTGTACAGTAGCTTATTTAAGGTCCCTGGTCAACTTTTTTGTTACTTATTGCTTTATTTTAAGTACCTACGGATAAAAGATAGATTTAAATGTACGAAGTCTGACAGCCGTGAACATCTGCCTGGAATTATTATAAAATACCTTACATTTTCCGCCAACCTAGAACATAACATAACGTTAAAATCCTCGTTATTTACAATGATTTTACAGCGGTGATATAAATGTAATCCACTATAATGATACCGATGGAGATGATTGCGCGCCGTCGCCTTGACCCGCGCCGCGCGCGGAGCCGCTCGTTCGGTCCTCTCAAATAGATGAGGGTTTTCATACCTAGGACAACAAATAATAACATTTCTATGACGAGTTATATCTACTTTAGACGCACACATACGTCTGCGTTTTCCTTCTAGTTTAAAAGCAAAGTATTGAGGTAATCAAGGCATAGCGGACGTCGTCATGGAATGAAACTTTTTTCACTCAGCGAGCTGATGCTGCACATAAGTGTTTAACCTAAGTAATCGCAATAAAAATCTTACTATAGACGTGATTAGTATGTAGCTACAAATATAATATACATAGAATTCGAATAACAACCGAAAGAATGAATTTGTAGTAGCGTAGACGCGCAAAACGCTATTGTGAAAGACTTCAACGCGTTCGCGATAAAGTTCGAAATTATGCTAAAAGTATTTCTTACTAAATAAATACTAATTAAAATAGTATCTTGCACTAGAGATATTTCAAAACAGCATTTTTATATATTTTTTCTTATATATTTTACTTGTCCAATGCTGAACCTCCCCTAAATGCACGGCCCCCAGCTCGGTCGTCAGCTCTCCTCATCCATTTTCTTCTAAGCCGCTTTTCACAGGTCGTCACTCCACCTGGCCACAGGGCGTCCTACACTACGTTTTCCTCCACTCAAGAACTCGTCTACCCCAATGGGTATCGGTTCTTCGGGAAATGTGACCAGCACACTGGCACTTTAGCTTGCTTATCCTTTGAGCTATGTCGGTTAACTTGGTTCTCCGTCGGATATCTTCATTATGAATCTAGTCCTTCAGAGAAACATCAAGCATAACTTTCTCCATAGCTCGCTGAGCGACCTTAAATTTGTGGACTAGTTTGACCGTTAGTGTCCACGTTTCGGGTCCGTAGGTCATGACTGGTAGGATGCACTGATTGAATACTTTTGTCTTCAAGCACTGTGGTATGGATGACGAGAAGACTTGACGAACCTTGCCAAATGCTGCCCAACCCAACCGAATTCTTCTGTTGGCTTCCTTCTCAAAGTTCTTCTTACCCAATTGCAATACTTGCCTAAGATGAACATATTGTTAGACAACTTCAAGAGGTACACCATTGACTGCAATCGGTTTCGGGTCAATAAGATCGTTAAACATGATCTTGGTCTTATCTATGTTCATTCTCTATGTTAAAACAATGTATTATGATAAAACGTTCTTATGCAAAATGTCATACAATAAAAAGTTGAATGAACTGTTATATGGTTATGACGTGTGTAAACTCTAACAGCACTCGCGAACACTCGGTCCTCAGTCCTAAATTATATTACCTAATAAGCTTGATAGATTGACAGGTTTATGCTCTACCAATATCGGAGGCACGCCTATATAAATTATAATTTTGGACTAGGCTTGTGACCCGACCTCACCCGGTTGGCCAATTAAAGCCTCCGCCTACAGATTCATTTGCATACCCATACCTTTATAATATCAATACATATACAAAAATATTACGAGTTGTCAGTATACCTTTTGATTTCGGATCAATGTAGAGGCAAACCAATACTCTGCTTGATATTCAATGTTGTGTAGCTATTATGGGCAAGGAGCGTGCTATATTCTCGGCTACCTATGAATAGAATGTTATTCAGGAATAAAATATATTCAAGTAAAAATACTGGATTTTCATGGAAATTCGAAATTGTACCTGAGAACAGTTGCGCTGTGTGCGGCAATGTCATATTTCATATATCATTTCAAACATCGTCTAACCTATTTAAATAAGTAAAATCGTAAGTAAATCCCCACTATGGGACTGACATAGTCATTATATTAAGACTCAAGTCCCTAAATTAAATTAGAAACAACTACAAATAGAGAATAAAAAATAGCTAGGGTTAAATAGCTAAGAAGCATCTCGATCAAATCAGCTTTCAAACATAAAAACCGCATTAAAATCGGTCCATTCGTTTGGGAGCTACGATCCCGACCCCCCCCCCCCCCCCCCTTTTATATCTAAATCATCTCGATCACATAAGCTTTCAAACAGAAAAAACCGCATCAATATCGGTTCGGTTGGGAGCTACGATGCCACAGATAGACACGGAATACATACACACCGTAAACTTATAAAACCCCTCTCTTTTCGAGTTCGGGGGTTAAAAAGAAACTCGTGGATAAAAAAGCCGGAAAATTGCTTTAACGAGCATCCCTATATGATTTCCGGCATTTTTATTCGTTAGTTTATAGTCGTATAAGGTATATGATAGTCTTACCTATTAGAATTCAAAGAGAGTGAAGACACGGGAGCAGCTTGTATCTATGTTTATGATTTGGAGTGCGACCCGCGGTGTTAATGTGCATTTCTGTCCAGTCCTTAATGACACAGCGTGATGATGTTAATCTCGGATATAAATCGATCTGATCGAATCGACATCCGATTGATAAATAAAAATCGATAGAACTCGCTTTGGGCACGTGCGACTCGAAGCTAGTTTGTTTGAACTTTAGTTGTCGGAATGTTAAAATTGTAAATTATTAATTCGAAACGAAATGTATTTTATGGTATGCACAGGTTAAATGATCATACTATAATTAAGAGAAAATAGTTTATAGAAAGACAGTTTGTAAAAAGATATAACGTTGTTTACTCAACTCTTTAACTCGCGCTTTAATATATATATATATATATACCTACATTACATACCTATATATATATATATATATATATATATATATATATATATATATATATATAGGTATGTAATACAATTACTCAGTAACTATATAGGCACTAAAACTTTGACCAACATAAAACTCTAGTAAAACACTAAATTACAAAAAACGACGCCATCGATACACGGTTCACACTATCTTAAGAAATAATTAATTTCAACAATTCTTACCTTCACTGAAATAATACTCACATACTCGTAAATTGCACTCCCAACTTTTCTCTCCACAATTTTCAAAACCTTTTACATTAATTTCAAGTTACATTAGATTTTAAAGCTTAACTTTTAAGAGTCAAAGAAGAAGTGAAGTTATCTTTGTAAAAGCCAGCGTAGAGCCACGAGGTTTGATTTATTAGTACTAAAGAAACTCGGTATTAATTCATTTGTAATTTGTCGTTTGAAGCGGGAAAGCACTTCATTGTTGACAATCAACGATGTATTACTATCGTTTTTTGTTTTTTATACACATTTTTTGTATAAAAAACAAAAAACATTTTTTGTGGCGTAGTGCGTTGTTTTTTTCCGACTGAACAGAGGGTGCTGTGTTTATCAGTCTATGTATGTATATAAGTATGTTCCTTTGTAGCTATATATAGACCAAACGCGTGGACCGATTTTGATAATTTTTACGTCAATCATTTTGTCTTAATCTTGCCAGTGTCACTAAAAACGACATTAATCAAAATTCAATATGACGACAAGCAGACGCCATATAGTGAAAAAGAAAAAATGAAAGTCGACGAGCTATTGTCAAGTGGGGTATCATTGAATAGGTATTTGAAAATCATCAATTGTTTTTTTAGCTAGCGTTGTGCCACTGCTGGGCAAAGGCCTCCTCTATCTCCTTTCAAGCATCCCTATCCATGGCCGCGTCAGACCAATCCCGCTGAAAGGAATCCAAGATAACTAACCATCGTTTTTTTTGCCTTCCCCGTCGTTTATGATCGTCCTCGGGTGTGCACTGGGTGACAATTTGGGCCCATCTGTCGGGATGCATTCGGCTCACGTGGCCCGCCCAATCCCATTTCAGCCTAGCTCTTTTCTACAACATCAGCAATACCCGTTTTTGAGCGCAGCGTAGTGTTAGGAACTTTGTCAGTTCTCTTTACTCCTAGCATGCTACGCTCCATTGCTCGTTGACAAACCTTGAGTTTGGACTTCTGATAATCGCTCTGTGACCAAGTCTGAGCACCGTAGGTTAGGTTAGGCAGAATACACGTATCGATGGTTAGGTTTTACTTATCATTTTTAATTTCGAATGATTCTCAATCAGCTTTTTTCTGTGTGTAAATTTTCTTGTTAGAATAGCATACTGTAGGTTTGAATGAATACTATTCTATATGAATAAATTAGCAATTGCGTCATGAAATCTAACAAAACAATAACGAACTATTCGATTTGTTATTCTATTCGTTATTGAAGTGATCATTAAAAATTCACTACTCAAGAGTGCTATACTTATGGGAAAGTCGTCTTGAAGAGTTATAATATTATCGATAAATATCGATAGTCGTAAAATAACTTGGCAGCCACAACCTGTATAAATGTTTGCTAGTACCAGATACCAGATATACAGTTTTACTTAAGGGCATATTTACTAAATTAGAACAAGCAGATATATAATAAGACGTGCTTCAGAGGGCACGTTAAGCTGTCGTTCCCGGGTATTATTGCTTAAAAGGATTCGTTAAACCATGTCAGAGGCCCTTGGGCGGCCTGGCACACTCTGACTCTGTGTTGACTGAGGCCAACACTACCTCATACGACAAGCAAGCAAGCAATAAAATGGATATAGGAAAACTTAATCTATCTATAAATTTTGTTTTCAATGTGTCTTTTTAGTTTTTGGAACACGTAACTACATTAGAATGAAAGGGAGAATTTCGCGTCTCAACACAAACACAACACAATAGCGTTGTCATTATCAGTCTATTGTTCTCACTTATGTAAGCAAACCTATATTTTGTAAGCCTTCCGTCTAAGCGTGGATCTAAGAGTCAAATCCACCAAAATGCAGCTTAGTGATAACATGCCCTTGACTTGTTAAGTAAGTAATCTTTAAAATACATCACTCTTTTCCAGTTTTAAATATTTTTAACAAAGCCAGCCAATGTTGACGGCATTTAACATCTTTTATATAAAGATGGATGGTCCATGACATGAGTTTCACTAGATGGCGCTAGTGACAATATTAGCTTAATTTATTTCTTTGGGCCTTAAATTGCAGTCAGGTTACATTTAAAACTTTATTCTCGGTTAAACACTCATCATCATCATCATCATCATCATGTCAGCCTTTAGAAGTCCACTGCTGAACATAGGCCTCTCCCAAAGAGCGCCATGACGAGCGATCTAGTGCCACCGCCATCTAAATACTCAACTACTCATTTATTCATAAACCAAGATTACACGTCAAAATCTTTAGTGAGTAAATATCGTAGCAACATTTAAATGTACATGATGTATACATAGTGAACTCAGACAATTAATATTTTTTTTAATTTCATTTGTTCAATTAAATGAACAAATAAGAAAATAATAATAAAAAACTAAAATTTGTTTAAAAAAATGTGTCATCGGTCCATCGTGTGGGGGGTCTCCCCACACTTGTTCGTGGTCGCCATTCGAGATCCATTATTCCTCAGCGGTTGTCGGTTCTGCGAACTATACGGCCTGTCCATTGCCACTTCAACTTGCAAACTATAAACACTATACGATGTTAATGTTAGATCTATAGTTTTCAATGTCAAACTAATATTTTAACCGTGTTCGCTCCTTAAAAATTTGGGTTCAAGACTTGACTCAAGATCTGAATCCAAATTTATAAGGAACGAATACGGTTAAAATATTAGATTTACAATTGAAACTTAAGATTAAATATAATCATTACACGGTTTATAATTATAAACATATTGTCATTTAGCGCCATCTAGTGAAACTCGTGTCGTAGACCATCCAACTTAACAAGAGATTGCCAAACAGTGATAGTTGAGAGCTTCATTATCGACCATTGCTCATCCCTATTTCTCTGATAGACAAGTGTCCGATGACGACTGCTCGATCAAAGCAACACTGTTTCACGAGTCGAGTGCTAGTCGAGATCGAGTCGAGATCGGTTCGAGTAATAAGTGCGATTCCCAGACGCGATGACTGGACGCGACTAAACCGTAGGTTGGCTACGAATTAGGCGTTAGCTTGTAGACTACGCAAGAATCCAACAAGAGGCAAGTTGCAAAAAATTATCTCGAATATGACTCATTAAATCAAATTACAAATAAAAACAAGCTCAATATTGTAAAAAAACATCAGATATGCATGCTACGAGTAACATGACGCGCGGCACAGTAAATTTAATGTTACTAATTGTCCCAAGTCATGTTATCGTGGAATATCTATTTTTTTGATTTGTTTGCTTGCAATAAATACATGTTATTATTATTATTATGATTATAAGAAAAACATAGTAAAATGCACACAAACTATTACTAGTGGCTCTGTAGACCTCGTGCGTACAAACTTTTTTGCAAACAATTTAGCGGTGCACAGTAGCGCCATCTAGTTACCTTATTGTAACACTAACATTAATAAGCAAGGTGCTCCATCAATCGCTACCTAATAGGTAAAAATCTAAAAGTAAGAAATTTACTGCTTTTGAGGAGCTATTCTGCTCATCACGCCGAAGATCCTTATCAGATCTTCACCAAATTTGTATGAAACTAACTTAAAGTTACTACCTTTCAAATGAAAGAAGAACCATCGAAATCGGATATAATATGGCGGAGATATTCAGTAGAACCCTTTTACCCTTTTTTGGGGGAAGTCCCCTCCAATAAAAAAATCCCGACGTCCAAAAAATTCTAAAAATTCGCTTAACCTGTCTACCAATTTTCGTCTAGGTCGGTTGAGAAATCAAACCTGTAGACGAGAACAGCAGGAAATCCGGACATACGTTTTTTTTTTTTGCCGAATCTGAAACAGAGACGCTTCGCTCGCGCTTCGCGCTCGCTCGGTCAAAAAGCAATATCGCACTATCTTTCAAACTCATTTAGTATTTGGAGTTAAAGTTGAGTAAAATAAAAGGCTATGCACATTTCTATTTATTTTACATTACTTTAATTCGGCGAAGGGTTACCTAGTTAGCATCGGAGTTAGCGTTACGTCATCTTACTAATTTCCTAGTTACTGAATCATTGATGTAGGATACTCTCTAGTTGGCCTAAATAAGACGTTGCCTCAATAGGCAACGTCTTATTTAGGCCAACTAGAGAGTATAAAACCTAAGTAGTCTAACAAGCCGTTTAATTATACCAATGTATAATTAAACGGCTTGTTAGACTACTTAGGTTTAGTATTAGCTAGGTTTATGTTAACATGATAATTGTTTTTATAAGAATTGAATTATTTTTTCACTGCTTATAATTACTAGCTACATATTTTCACTTTTATCTTTGTGTACCTATTTTCAAATAGTTTCCGTCATCTGTAATCCTCGACTAAGGCCGCTAGGTACAAATTTAATGACTGCATTGGTTCAATAAAGATATCGAAAAAGTTATCAAATGCTAATTTTCGCCCAATATATTACCTACTGTCACCTCTTTATCCTGTAAAACTTTATTCCACAGGCGACACCCTAGCAACACTTGAGTGTACAAGGCATTCTTGTTTCTGTCTGTAGAGGCAGGAGAGCGTCCTCCACGAGACAATTTGTGTCAACACAATAACACCCGCGATTTCTACTCGCCACGTCGCGGGTGGATCTTGAGACCGTGCGTGGTCGTCATGATTGGCTTGGTTGGCGTTTCATTGATGGATAGATTTTTAACCGACTTCAAAAAAGGAGGAGGTTTTCAATTCAAAAGGCATGTTTTTTTAAAATATATTTGTTATCTCAGAACTCCGTGATTAGTGAACCGATTTCAAAAAATATTTTTTTGTTTGCAATGATATACTTTCAGATTGGTCCCATAGAAATTTAACCAAAATCGGTTCAGTAGTTTTTTTAATCAGTTCCATTAATAAGAAAAATTTGGTTCGGGAGTAAGTAAATACGAGCGTTTGAAGTCGGTTGTTCACGTTTTTGTCAAAAAATAATTATTATATATAAGACTAGCTGCACCCCGTGGCTTTGCTCGCGTGGTCGTATTTTTGGGATTATAGTATATATTATGTGTTATTCAAAGAACAAAATTACCTATAAAGTACTATGTAGGTACCAAATTTCATCAAAATCCGTTCAGCCGTTTCAGCGTTAACAAACACACAAACTCTCACATTTATGTTTACTATAGTCAACTGCAGTAATATTCCATCAGCCATATCTTAAGTGATTTTAACGAAATATTAACCCATTGGAAAACACTTGCCACTGGTTTTATAATCTAAAACCAATCATTTTGTTTTTATCAAATGAAATACTTAGGTGTAACGCAGTACCTACATTTAACGATAAAGGCATTTATGTCCAATTAATATATGCAACTATTAAAGGCAGATGTGTCTGTATGTAATAATAAATAGCGGATGTTTTCGCACAAGGAGTATATTTGGATATTGTTTGGTTTCTACTTCTTTTCAACGAATCCTAAGCCTATGATAGCTGATCATCTTTAAAAAAGAAGTAATTTTTCAGTCATCACGTTTGTATTTTGGTAGCGTTCAAGTGTACAAACGTAAGTCCTTGCCGGTTATTCTCGTACCTATCACAGTTAAAAAGTTAAGTTTATCAATTTTTTAATGAAATTTCGTCAATCATATTTCCAAGCTATGTAATAAATTTAAAACTAGTGTTCTTTGTTGGAAATATCATAATACTTTTAAAAGGGAATCCGGCTGCAAAAGTGTACTTTACCACCTTATCCTTTTAATGTACCTATTAAGAAGTAACTCCCTAGGTGCGATCGTTAGCGCAAACTAAGCGATGCGAGATGTGAGGCAATCTTCATAATGTAAATGTCCGTGCTATAAGGATAAACCATCTTAGGATTAAAGCCAGCTGCCGGCGCCGCGATTGGAAATAATCGTTGCGATACTCTCAGTATTAAAAATTGCAAATGAAGTGTTGTTTTTCTTAAAATGCTATAAGCCTGTTATAAAATAATTAGCTCAATCAACAAACACAAAATTATAATGATTTCATGCTTCAATGGCACTTAACCTATAGAACTGGCCAGTGGTTGTCAAAACAACCTAGGGGGTCCGCCCCTTAGGTTATGTTTTGGGAAGGAACTTTGAATACAAACAACAACAAATTTGTTTTTATTATATTTATCAAATCTTTAAATTCTATGAATATTGAACATCAACCCTGTCTTTTTGGCAGTCTCGGTCCCCTAATAATCACCTAAAACGTGCACCAGTATACATACCTTCAGAACAGCAAAATGCAGCATGCAGCAATTGGCAGCTCTCATTTTGTGTATGCTTTTGAATAATGCACTTACATAATTATGATGCTTTGGCACATCATTACAAAAAAAAACATTACCTTTGCTTAAACATTTTCATTTACTTTTGATTTGATACAAACAAAAGTAATCCCAATAGACTAATTTTGATTGCAATTTGTAGGTTAGAAGTAAGGTCATACTGCTGTAACTATAACACTGTACCTACTACAAAAGCACTGATACCTGTCAGATGCCAGGAAAATTTGACAGCTTCTCGTGTTAGTTACCCGCGTCAATATTTAGTCCATCCGACACCGTTAGACCAAAGATAATTCAATACTATTTATATCTACCTATAATCAAGTTGGTTTAAAAAAAGACGGAGACCAAACCCCAAATCAAAAGTGAAGCACCCAAGATATGCCGAAACTGCACGTACGCACAAGCCTCACGTATAATAGTTGTGTGATTCTGTTAAGTTCTTACGAAAGATCAAAAACAATGCAGTCTTTTGTGATTAAATTGTGTATTAACCACAAGTTATACACACGACACACACACACACCACACACACGCACAAACACACACACACACACACACACACACACACACACACACACACTCACACACACACACACACACACACACACACACATAGACACACACGCGCGCAGCCGCTATTTGCTTTGCATCACTCAGTTATTTGGCGGTGCTGACGCAGTATTTTTTTAAATCTTCTTGCTTATAATAAAGTTATTGCGCACTTCCCGGTGCGTGTGGGAAAGACAAACAGACGACCACTCGGTGCTAATACGATATAAATTGAGATACAATTCAATTTCAAATTGAGATGTACGTTTTTATTGAAGTGTCGGATGACAAGTAAGTGACGAACTCTTAGAGACGAGATACGAGATTCGAGTGGAAGTGTATTCCGGATTCGTTGGCGACAAAACCGCATAGTTATTGGGTATGTCTTGTTCTTGAAGCTCTTGAGAAAATTATTGAATGTTACACGGAATTTGTAATTCACTTTCGCAATTTTTCTATTTTTTCTTGTGTACCTATTTCTGGCTTTTTATCCTCGTGACATTCAAGTAGATGAGATTTCTATTAGGTAAGTTAGGTAAGCAGCATCGATGCTGGTACTACTTTTCAAAATATGTTGTCTACTAAACTAAGATTTTTAAGTAAGCAAATATTTTATATCAAGTTGTAAGTATTTGACAATTTATGGGCTAGTCACTTATATCTGTACATTAACCTAGGTTGTTGTAATTTTTATTGTAGGTTTCTACTAATATAAGAAAACGATTTGCCAAATTTCAACCGTCGGAAATGAATAGTTTCGGAGATATTAATTGTAGAATTATTGATGGCATTGTATTGAAAAAGACGACATTCACACCTTGTAATTTAAAAGTTTTGTTTTTGGGTTGTATGTATGTTTGTTTGTACGTTTTTTTGGCGCGTGTAGGACGCGCCAAAAAAAAGTAAAAAAAGCCTAATCGGCTTGTTAGATTTTAATAAATGGAGTATCATTGGATTCGTCTTAATCACGACTAAAGGATATGTGAAGTGACAAGAAAACTAATATGGCGGCTTACAGCTGCCATTGTAAATCCGACGGATCAAAAATTTACCAAACCTATCGAGTGAGGTAACAAAATGAAGGTTTTTAAAAGATCATTCTAAAAGTATATTAAGGAAACTAATAAGTTAAATATAATAAAAAAACAAAAACCCAACAGCGAACAAAACTAAAAAGAGGCAAACAAGCTTTAGCTTCTACATTTTGAAATATAAGTAGATGTTACTCTTTAGTTTTGTTTGCAGTCGTTTTTTTTTTGGTTCCTTTCAAACAAACTTTTCCTAAAACTTTCCTAAATATTTCAGTACCAAAAGACTTTATTTTATTAGGTTGTATGTGTTGTACTTCATGTTTTGTTCACTTTTAAACTTTACTCTTTCATCTATAACGGGTGCCCAGAGCATTTGAATAACTGATAGTCAGCGCGAAATAGTGATAGCTGTACCTATAAGGATTGGGAGTTTTGATTATCGAAAATATATCTGAAAAGTTCAGATAAGAAATTTTCAGGGCCTGAGTTTGGGCCAAATACTTCTACTTTTTCTTTACTTTATATTGTATTTTTATACATAATGTGTAATTTTTCTTATTTTATGTGATATTTTCGTGCGTGACGTCATCTGCCGTTCCCAACGGAAGACCAGAGCTGGTTGTTATCAATCAGCATTATGCTGAGTTGGGGCCGGCCTCATGGCAAAAAACCTAACTAACACTAACTACTTATGTACTAACTTATTTCTTTAATGTTTTTATTTTGTGTACTTGTTTTTTGCCATAAATAAAGCTATGTCTATGTCTAAATTATATTCATGTCATCTGACGCATAGTGTCATGAAAATCAAATCTTAAAAATAAAGTGTGGGCCTTTCCAAAAACTGTCGACTCCGAAAACTGATTTAGAAATCTTTTTACGCAATTTTCAGGGCGTAGGCGTACCATCTCCATACGGTGAACCACTAGTTAGTACATAAATAATAAGGTACATTTACTTGAATTAAGCCACACGAAGTTACCTAAACACTAGATAGGTATTCTTTATCAAACCCAGATCCGCAAGTAGCCGGCGCGCGCCACCGTGTGACCTCTTAGATAAAATAATAGAGAAATAAATCACAGAGTACCGTAAGGTTTTCGCGACTAGCCCATCTGGGCGCGCTGCGTCGCATTATGTATGGATTGGGCATATTTATTGTACAAACATGGCCTTTACGGTTTTATAGCGCTTTTATTATGTCTGCTAAAGCGCTTTACAAACTTCATTCATTTGTCTCCTGACGTAAATGATTTGGCGTTAACTTGGTTTCTATGTAAAGTTATTAAGTATATGGTATGTTGTATATAATATAATATGGGGATAAATAATGTTGTAATTACCTACTTAAGGTTGTCACAGAGTGCTGCGCAGTTAGGGCTTTTCATACAAACGTAGAGTTTCTATTTCATTCCAAAAATAATGGTTGGTAAATAAAACGGTGTGACGATGTCAAACCTCTTTCATCATAATCATACCTTTTTGATAGTTTGTCTATATTGATTCTAAATTCAAATAACTAGTCATTCCCACATTGTCATTGGATTAGCAAAAACTAAAAATTTTACGAAATAATGTGTTATAAAATATGTACCTAAATAAGTTTATTACATCTGGAGTCCTTTAAATATATATGATAGTACTTTCGTTCGTGGTTGTTTTGATCCGTATTGTTGAAGCACACAAAAGCGATGGTGGCCTAACGGTTCTGTAGTGCAATTTTGAATCCAACGATACCGGGTTCAAAACCTAGGCTACGCACCAATTACTTTTCTAAGTTATGTCAACTATTATTTATTCTGTGGTTATGTGCGGTTTTCCATCGCTCCGTGCTTCGGAGGGCACGTTAAGCTGTTGGTCCCGGCTGTTATTGATTAATAGCAGTCGTTAAGCCATGTCAGTGGCCCTCGGGCGGCTTGATAAACTCTGACATCAGAGGCCAGCACTACCTCATACGACAAACAAACAAACAGTTGAAGCACGAAAATTCTGTGATAATAATAATACTAGAGCCCCAAGGGTACACTCTTAGCAAATATATTAAATTGGGAGAAGACTGAATAGAATAGTCGAGTGCAAGATCCCTGTTTATGAACATCTCCAAGTGCTCCTAATTGTTCCTGTTATTTTATGTTGTCCACTGAGGGTTTGGTCCCTAGGCTAGTGGAACAAACCCTAGGACCGCCTCGTGACAACTGTAGATAAATTTTGTTCCATTTGTCATAATATCTAGGTTTGTAACATTTCATTTTCTCGGAATATCTAGTTTTCAGTCGGTATACTTTTTTTTATTAGTTATAGAATCTTCTACTTGTAATTTAACCTGAATTTCTTGTTTTGAAAAAACTATAGGTAGGTAGGATAATTTACTAATAAACTGGCACAAACAATTACGGTAGATATAATCTACAAAGCTTTCTGAATTGTAGTTAGGTATTTTCAAATGAAGTAACTATGTAAGGAGGTAGGACCTAGGTCTACAAGGAAAACAAAATTCCGCACTCAGTGACATATACTAGAAATGCAATAAAAAGTATTTTTGATTAAGATCGAGAGAAATACTGATTCCACGTAGAAATGTTAACTGTTATCGCTCCTGCTTCTCACTGGAGGTACCTAGGCACCTACTAGGTATACCACTAACTACTCCGTGACCTCACTCAAAATAAGTTGATGATGATGAATGCTGTGCTGTTTTATTTGTATTATCCCTGCTTGTATCTTTCATTCCCAAACAAATTTTTCTTCTTCATTCCCGTCAGGGAGCTGAAAATCAACAGCTTACTGCTGAAATTAGGCCTCCCTTTGATTTAACCACTCTTCCGATCACATGCACTTTAAAACACTTAATTCTACCCGCTATTCACTGTCATAGTTTCCTCCTTTCATAACCAGTACCCACCCACTCAATTTGTCAAGTCAGATCACGAGTCTAACTAAAACAGCTCTTATTGCGGAGGATTTAAGAATTACTCATACGACGGAAACAGTTTATGGGCCCCGAGGGCCGCGGAACGGATTGTTAGCCCACCCAATGGCTTCATCGCCCTGTGATTGTTAATTTGTTTATGGAAAATTATAATTAAACATGGCTCAGGAAATTTTAAAAGCTTTAAAAATAAATTTCTATGTTAGCTGCATCTTACATTGTTATCTCTAAGGCCACAGATTAACAAATCTATGGCAAGCCTGCAAGCGAAACAAGCAACAAAATCCATTGTCATCGTGTGAGCTACCCTGAAAGTTTCAGCCAGATAGCTAATCGGGAAGTGCTCGAAATTTGAGGTGCAGGATTCCACCCGGAACGAAAATAAGAGACTTATTAAAAACGTGTTAAAATCGCGGCCACTGATCAAACCTCACGTTTGTGACATTTGGATCTCACTAGGTACTTACATACGCTACCTTTGAGGTCCAATCTTTCAGAAATGCGACAATTTAGGCTGCCTAGGTCTTCGCGATACAAATTGTTTAATGTTGCTGGTTCTCACTCTAATCTTGGTCATAATGCCCCCATGACAAGGTTGGTGCGACAATATGGTATTATTTCTAAATCTAAAGATGACGACATATTCGTCGACTAAATTTACAGTTTTATAAAGACTTTGACTAACTGACTTTTCTTAATTTAATTTAATTTAATTTAATTAAAATTATGCATTTAATTAATGTTTTAAAAATTTAACCGCTCTTTTATTTTTTTATTTTAAATTTTATATAATGATTTAGTTTTAATTTTTTATTTTAGTTGATTTTTGTTGCTAATCGATCAATTTCAATTTATTTTGTTATTTGCATGTTGTCCTCATATATAATTACTGTGACATTTGATTTTATTTTTATGAACAATATAACATTGCGAATGTATTGGTGATCAAATAAATAAATAAATACTAGTGTTCTATTTCTTTTGTTTTTATTGAAGTTCTCTATCGAAATATTAAGGTTTGATCAGTGGCCGCGAAAATGAGAAAATATTTTCTCATTGCACTAACAATGCTTGAAAAATAAAACCATTGTTTTAACTTTAACTTCTTTTGTATTTCATGTGGCCGCAGGGCCCTGCCAAATATATCAAAGGTGTTTCAAATGCTTCTAACTATATTTCTAAGTTGTTTGTTTATCATATCCAGCAATAAGCCGCAAGCTATACGTAGCAACAACGCGAATAGACGCGCCCCGCCATAAACCCCGTCTGAGCAAACAGTACGCGTATTAGTGGCCACTTCCTCAATTAGTACCCACTGCATCGCCTGCCTAATACTGGAACATAATTACTGTACAGAACTGTGGTTAAACACTGTGTACTTGTACGGGTCGTTGGTACAGCCAGTTGCAGTAAGGAAACGACAGATGTTCATGTTTTCAGATTGTTAACGCGGGGACCTCCAAAGGTTTTTTTTTGTAATGGTAGGCAGGGAGGTCTTGGATGATGTTGAAACGTAGGAATATTGGCCCCTAGTCACGGGTGAACAGAAAAGTTTCAAACGATAGGTTCGAAACTTTTCTTCTGTTCACCCGTGACTAGGGTTACCATATGACTAGGGTTACCATATGTCCATAGGTTAGAGTGCCGTATAATGGAAATAAAAAATGAAAAAACTTGGTAAGTTTCCAGAGGTGATTGCAAATAAATTTCCTTGTCTTGGCGGAGCTGCTGCTCTGTAGTAATTAGATTATTGTAAATAAATACATAGTGTAAGTATTGATTTACTAAATAAGCATTGATTAAATAAAAAAAAACTGAGGTTTTCCTAATGGTAACTTAACGCTAACTAACGCTAGCTGGTAACGCTACTTACCATTTCAAAACTGAGCGACGTGCCTGTAAGCCTTAATGTTTTTTCAGAAAAATGCCTGTCTTAGTAAAAACGCAGTTTTGAAATTCAGCGCTCTATTTTGAAATGACCCTACCCGTGACGTGCCATGAGACTCGCTAAATGGGAGAAAACTGTTAACCTCGTAGAGTAGGTCTTGAATTTATTTATTCTTGACTGTTGAATTTCGAATGATACATCCATGTCAAGTTGGAGTTCGTACAAAAATCCCATAGAAAAAAGGACGTTCAGTTTTTCCCGAATTCGTTTTCGGGAAAGTTTTCCAAATTTTTTAACATAAAAATATAAAAACTTATACCGACTACTACGAACATTTTAAAAGAACAAATTGCCAAATCGGTCAAGCCGTTCTCAAGTGATGCGCTACTTTTTATATAGATTTGGAATCTCCAACATAGATTATTTTATTACACTACTAGCGACCCGCCCCGTCTTCGCACAGGTGCAATTTAGAAAAAATAATGAGGTGAAATATATAGGTATAGTTCTCGCACACTCTTAGTCGCTACGTTTAGCTGGGTTACTCTCGAACATCATTCCGATCTCAACAGTGCGATTCAGCTAGAAAACCTAACCTGCACTGCAACGTAGGGGAAGGTTTGGGGAAGTGAGGGAAAGTGAGGGGAGGGTAGGGAGAAGTGGACGAATGGTGAGGGATGTCGGGGAAGGGTGCGGGAAATGGGGCAGGTGGTGCGAAGTGGGGGAATACTGAAGGGAAGGGTGGGGGTAGAGTGGTAGAAAGAGGGAAGGGTGGGAGAAAGTGAAAATGGGTGGGGGAGGTGGGGAAATAGTGCGGGGAAGTGGAGGAAAATAAGGGAAGGGTAGGAAGAAAGGGGTAAGGGTGGGGGGAAGTGCGAATTTCTTTTTACCAAGATGGCGGACATGTTTCTACACCGAAAGGTAACGATCACGTTGCTGTGCAGGTTAGGTTGTCTAGCTGAATTGCACTGTTGGGATCGTGATTGAATCGGAATGGTGTTCGAGAGTAAGCAGGTCTCGTATGCTTCTATTATCCATATCCATAATAATAAAAATCTCCGAAAAGGCTGGACCCATTTTGACGGGACTTTCAGTGGCAGATAGCTGATATTATAAGGAGTAACTTAGCCTACTTTTATTTTTTAAAAGAATAGGGTTCCACGCAAAGAAATAAATCCCATAAATATTTACTACGCGTGCAAAGCCGCAGGCACAGCATATATATAAAAGTTCCGTGAAAAATAATGTAACTGATGGTGAAAACCTCAATAAAATCCGTTGCATAGTTAACTATGCATAGCGTTACAGACAGACGGCGGAAAGCGACTTTGTTTTATACTATGTATTGATACATGATAATTTAAACATCTAGATGTTAAAAACTGTGTTTCTCTAGTTACGGGAGACTCAGGCCCCTTTGGCACAGGCTACAAAATCATTCATTTTCATTCATTTATTTTCGTAGGTACAATCATTAAAATCTTTTTGACTGCTGAAGGAACTTTGATCTTATTTGGTACTACCTGTACCCGCGGCTTTTCTTCATTTCTCTAGGTTAAACGTACTAAGTACATCACCACCATTATGTTGGTGAGTGACTAAACAAAAAAAACTTCCGCCGCACCCAGTACCTACTACCTCTTTTGAGAAAAACAACATTTAGTACAATGAGCCCTTCACGTCACCGGGTCAAGTTATGAATGGAAAATCAAAAGAAAAACGTAAAAATAACACGCAATGGGTTCGAAATTTCAAGTTCAAAGGCATTTTTAGGTCGAGAACCCATAGTTTTCTGCCAAGAGAAGCACTAGCTTCTCCACTGATGCACATTATTTCAGATACTACCAGCGACTCCCTTGTACGATGCAGCACTTACATTATTCACATCAGCTCACCAGGATAAACACCTTAGAACCTTTAGGTGGTCGCAAACACCAGCTTTGTTTGAGCGCCAATTTAGTCCGGCTGCATTCAAAACTACCAACGTCTCTTTACACCCAAACCTTGGAAAAACATCCTTACGGTTGTGTTATAAAGGCGAACAAGGCAGCATGTTGTGGATACTCAAATGGTCATAATTTTAATTGCGGAGTGCATCGCTTGGAAAGTGTTAATTACATGTATATGGTGAGCGTTTAGCCGCGCATTCTATATGGAGTGCAAATTCTTTGCCACTTAGAGAGTCGCCGGCTATTTGCCTATTTGGAGTGGCGATAAAGATTGGCCTCCTTTTGTTAGAGTTAGGTAGAGACGTGTGCTGTTGCTATGTCATCTTTGTAGGAGTTTAAAAATATATAGCAGTGTTTAGACTCTTTTGAAGCTCCGCTGCGCTGGGCGTTGTAGGTATTCCTGGTGCTATATAACATTATGAACTCTGAATTTTGCCGTGACAAAAGTATATTTGCTTAAAAGACAATTATGGAAGAGTCATCATCATGTCAGCCCTTAGAAGTCCACTGCTGAACATAGGCCTCCCCCAAAGAGCGCCATGACGAGCGATCTTGTGCCACCTCCATCCACCGACTTCCTGCGATGGCTACAATGTCGTCGGTCCATCGTGTGAAGGGTCTCCCCACACTTCGCTTGCTTGTTCGTAGCCGCCATTCGAGAACCTTTATTCCCCAGCGGTTGTCGGTACTGCGAACTATATGGCCTGCCCATTGCCACTTCAACTTGCAAACTCTGAGAGCTATATCGGTAACCTTGGTTCTTCTACGGATTTCCTCCTCCTTTTTTGGAAGAATACTTTTTTGAAAACGAAAGGCAAGTCGTAGCGCGTCTGGTCCAAGCAGCACGTGACCAAAATGCTGGCCTTTCTTTTTGAACAAAGATAGAGGATAAGGGAACCGCGGCTTCTACAACTTTTGCCTAAGATTTCCGTGAAATTTGCGTATTGGGAGAAAACGTTTCTACCATACTAAACCATAACCAAATCAAATAAATCTTTTTTTTTATTAATCTTAGTATAAACTACGTTTTATTTTATTCTGTGATTACAAAAGAACATAAGTTCAAAATTAAAACCGAACTACGGTCGAGTAACAAATAGCTTATGACACACTGACATAAATGAAGACGAATCGATTGATACACGCTTGTCAAAATCGGACCAAGATTTTAGTTTGAACACATAACCCTTCCTTTGCGTTGCCTTAGTCGGGTATAAATATGACACTATACCTGAAGACGCATCGATTGACACCTCGCTTGTCAAAATCGGTCCAATAGGGGTGACGCTATAGTGGAACATAACATCCACATATATATATATACATACATACATACATACATAGACTGTTAACTTCATTACACTTCCCTTGCTTCGCCGTAGTCGGGTAATAAAGAATTATTAGATTTGGTTATGGTTTAGTATGGTAGAAACGTTTTCTCCCAAAAGGAAAATTTCACGAAAAATCTAAGGCAGAAGTCGTAGAAGCCGCGGGTTCGCTATCCACAAAGCATTGCCATACAATGTGGCAATGCAGACAACATTTTGGGGCCTAAAATGTTACATTATGTTAAAGTTGGTTTAAATTACTTATTTGTAGTTTGCTTCGTTTAAGAATAGCAATACAAATTTCCATATATATATTTTTTTTACTTTTCGATTACAGTGTTCCAATGCTCAAAATAAGTAAGAAAATTAAATACTGCAAACCGAAATAAACTCACAGCTTTCTTAATGCATATGACTAAAAAAAGGTTACGTTGATTGACGTATTTGAGTCCGTTAGTATGTCAGAGGTACTTAGACAATCCAGGGTATGAAAAGAAAAATACCTTTATGAAACTTAATTATTTATTAATCTTTCTTAAAATTAATTATGACTAATTTAGTAACGTCACAATTTTTGAATACCCAAAAGTTCATCGAACAATACGGCTGACCAGAAATTAACTAATAACACAGAATGTAAGCAATATGTCTAGCTACAGGTTTGTTTCGGATCCATTCAATCACAACAACAGCAAAATCGCTAAGAATAGGTATATTCTTATTTGAACACTTTTATTTGAACAAATGTTAGCGTTTGAGAAGGCTTCATTGATCAGTTGTTGGCTGCCATGGAGAGATTTAGAATTTGTTGGCTGCCATGGAGAGATTTAGAATTTCGGCTTTTGATACAAACGTAGTTCTCGTTTCGAAACAAAAAACGACCAAGTGTGAGTCGGACTCACGCACCGAGGGTTCCGTACTATTATGAAGACCAGTTTTTTTTTTAAATATGTACGCTATATTACGGTCAAAAAAGATACAGCACTTTTAAAGGTAGGCAACAGACGGATGGCGTATGATTAATAGGACTCCGTATGGAGCCTTTGGGTAAGGAACCCTAACAACTGATAAATAGCGCCATCACTTAGCTGTCATCCACATAGAAAATAATCCTTGTCACACTTGAATTGTTATTTGTTATTTCGAATAGATGAAACACTGCAAACTTGGGAACGGCACAGTTCAATCTATCTATAATAATATATTCAGGACAATTGACACCAATTACCGCCCCAGGGAGTGTAACATCTCAGTGCTCGAAGCCAACCTCACCTGCTAGTGGTGCACCCTGTCGAACAACGAACGAAGCTCTACGATGACAAATGGCGGTAGGTGGCGCAGCTGAATGGTACAGACCGGTGACGGGCAGCAGCGTTACCGGTGCGAGGAACTGCTCTCTACGATCGCCAATCCGCCTGCTCAGCATGGATATTACGGGCATTTCCAATGACATAGACGCTACAAATAAACGGCCCCCAGTTCCTGGCAGCTCTGCTATAGCTGGCGGTCATGGTAACGGCAGGGCATCCTCCCGTGCTAAGAATCCCCGGGTTACGGAAGGCCACCACCGACTGAAATTGGCTACGTATAATGGACGCACTCTACGGCTGGACGAACACATGGCGCAGCTGGAAGTAGAACTGGAGAATAACGTTACACTGAAATCAGGCCATCTGATTTACTTACGAGAGGGAGACCATCAATCTGAAGACGGCGTTGGGTTCCTCGTTCATAAAGTCCTTGCTATCAATGTTGAATGAAGGCCCCAGAGAAAGTCGACGTGGCGAAGCCCGGATGACGTTACCAAAATGAGGTCGACTTTATCATAACCAACAAAAAGCACATATTCAGAAATGTCTCGGTGAGCAACAGGTGCCTACCGGAAGTGATCACCGAATGGTCCGAGGCAGAGTATCGAAGCTTAAACTAATCCGCATGTACAGTCCATGCTCTGACCGAATCTCTCACAAATTGTTTTTCGAACCCACCAAACAATTCCAGGAATATTACATCCCTTACTCGGAAAAAACCTTTCTGCTAATCTCAGAAATGCGGGATTCGAACCCACGACTGTTGGTTGACTTCGCAGTCTTCACAAACCACTATAAGGCCAACCTATATGGCACCTGCCAAGTATAGTATTTTCAAAATGAAACGGAAACTACGTTTGCATGAAACAACCGTTAAAGATTTTTGATATCTCAAGAAATTTTACAAGGGCGACTTTCCATTGAAGCGGAGATTTTACAAGGGCGACTTTCCATTGAAGCGGAGATTTTAACAATTAAATATGATTACGTATTTAGATCACTGCTTTCCAAAATGATTGCTTATAAGTCCAAATAGAAATCTTTAAGAAAAAGAAGACTGGCAGAGATTACAAGTTCGCTAACAGCTATCCAAGTATGTACACAACAATGTGACTATGCAGTTTCATAATTTGAGTCGAGTTTTCCATAAGACTTATGATATAAGGGATGCAAGTATTGCATAAAGGTAGCGAATACGCACCAAACAACATTAGGTTCTGCATTATGCAACGTTGTCTGACCACTGCTCAGTCTCGATAACTCGACTTTCGATCCACTAGAATATATAGTACACAAGTCAGCTTAGAAAAATTAGTACTTAGTTGAGTTAACGTTAATTAACTTACCTAAAGTCATCCCTTTTACACAACTTCAAATCAAGCTGCTATTATATTCTCAAACAAACAATATGACATAATAAATTTAAAACTAACAAAACTGTCTCAAGATCTTGTCGTCGTCACGTCTGGTCAGCCGCGTCTCGTCTGGTCCTCATTTGGGCTTGGTCTCCTGGTCGGTGACGTAGCGGATGTATATCGTGTCTTCGGGCTTGGGCTCCTCGAGTTGCGTCTCGTCGAGCTGCGAGCAAGCGATGGCGAGCGCGGACCCGTCGTGGGAGAAGCTTAGAGACGACACGGCTGTGTTGTATCTGAAAATAATGGAACTTACGTTGAGATACTATGTTCTATATACTAGAGGCAAGGAAGCGTCACACGCCACTAACGGCAGGAGAAAGATAATAGTTGAACAGATGCGACCTTTCACTTCTATCGCCATTTCTAGCCTTAGTGCAGTATCTTAAAACACACCAAAGACTTATTTCCTTTTAAACAGTTTTATTTAGCTTGCCTGAATGTTTAATGCGTCAAATTAGTAATTGAAATTTAACCCCCTGTTTGTTAATCCTTCCGATGAATATTCAGTGCATTTGTATATTCAGTATCATTGTAAATTTAAGATGGCCGCCGCCACGAAATGGTGGATTACATTATATTTTTCAACCTTGCTTAGCTTTTAGTACATTAACTGCATCATTCTTAAAATTCTTTACAATACAGTCGTTTATCATAATTTATTTTATAGTTTTTTGTCAAACCATCACTTGTCCTCGGCTAGCGAGGACTAATTGAAGTGCGGCGGTATCGCTGCAATTGAATGGGACAGTTTAATGAAGTGTGGTGTCTCATCTAATATGTAGTACATTGTAGCTCAATGGGATAGCATGTTATTTAACTCTATGAAAAATATATGTCAAAATTGTGAAAATGGCATCCAATAAAAAAGAACGCCGAGCAGGCGGAGCACGCGAACGGTGTAGGGACGACGACGTTACCAAGGCTGCTTGAAAGACGTGGCGGCCGCAAGTGAGAGTTATAAATGGAAACGGTTGGAGGAGGCTTTTACCGCTACAGCGATCCTTGTACAGAAAACTAATAATAACTAACAAAGAATAAATTAATTAATTAATAATAAAACTGTTTATAGAAAAAAAAACAAGTATTTTGTTTTTTTAATTTGAAGCCTTGTTGAAATATTATATATTAATATTATATTGGTACATTTTCACAACTAGTTTTTCAACCAACTTCAGGAGGTTCGCAATTTTACCCTATGTTTTTTTGTATGTATGTTTACGCGATATCTCCGGCAATTGTGAATCGATTTCAAAAATATTCTTTTTAATGGATATGGTATGCCTCAGGGGTAGTCCCATTTATGAAAATATTCCACCTCTAAGAGTGGAAAATTAGGGGATGACTTAATTTTATTAACTTTCACCCACTTTATGACGCGATATCTCCGTCAAATGAGGGTCGATATTGAAGTTTTTTTTATGGAATAGGATTCGCTTTAGGTATGGTCCCATATATATAGTTTTGTGAAGATCTGATGAAGACATTCGGAGATACAAAAAAACTCATCAACGGATAAACAGCAAGTCACTTGCGATTGCTGTAATCGCATGTTCATGTATTGTTCACGCCACTCAAAATAAAGAAATAAAATAAACTTTAAAAAAAAGTTAAGGAAGTCGGTGCCCAATTTTCTTAAATGTAACCAAATCAACGGCACAATCTTCCTTAACTGTTTCCAACATAAGATTATTTTATTCATTTTGAAGTCGGTTTTTAGTTTTTTAAGTTTATTTTATCACTCCTTGTTTATGTTTGTGTAGGCGACATAAAACTAAATTTTATTTTTTGGCTTCGTCTACTTTCCGCGGTGGCGCTCTATAACGTAGTGTTTATATACTCTTTGTGGCGCTCCTTAGATAATAATCGACCCTCGGGGTCGCTCTTGTTTGTTTGGTCAGAATTTTTCAAGCCGCCCGAGGGCCTCTGACGTGGCTTAACGACTGCTATTAATCAATAACAGCCGGGACCAACAGCTTAACGTGCCTTTCAAAGCACGGAACGATGGAAAACCGCACGTAACTTCAGAAAAGTCATTGGTGCGGAGCCTAGGTTTTGAACCCGGTATCGTTGGATTCTAAATTGTAATATAGAAAAAAAAGGGAATAAAAATATATATGGTAAAATACCTAGATCTAGACATTTTTGCTGAGCCCTGCTTTTTTCTTTCTTTATTTTTTCTTTTTCTTTCATGATTACCTGTGGAACTGGCACAGCCTCTTCTTGTTGAACCCGTCCCAGATATTGACGTATCCGTCGGAGCCGCCCGTGGCGAACGTGTTGTACACAGAGTGGAAGCTTATTGCATTCACCGGGTAGATCTTTTCTAAGCCTGGAACAAAAGTTTACATAGAGTACATACAGTACAAAATTAACCTTTTGAACGCCAAGCTTTACAACGCACAATCGCTCGCCTGACGCCAAGCTAAAAGTTATAGAAATATGTCGTAAAAAATAGAGATGAACAAAACTTTCGTCGGTTATTTATCTAAGCGGCTATGTTACGTTTTATTTAAACATTTACGACAAGAATACGTTACAGTATTACCACATCTTGTTTTACTTTATAATATCGCTAACGAAACAAAAGTAGTTATAATTAACATAAAATAATGTCAAAAAACTAAAGCGAACCTCAATTATGAGAGGTCCTGGAATAATGGGGGTACAACTCTATTTGTTGTATGGGAGCGAAAATAATCTTAATGCTCCAAGCCAACCTCACCTGCTGGATAACGAACGAGGCACTGGCGACCGAGAGATATCGGTATAACCATCCCTAAAACAAGCGTAGCTAAATGACACAGGTAGGTGACGGGCAGCAGCGTCACCGGTGCGAGAAGCTATGCCCTGCGATCGCCAACCCGCATGCCCAGCGTGGCGATTATGGGCAAAACCTCCTATATGACCGGCACAATTAAAAAATGGCCCCCAGTTCCCGGTCACCCTGCTAGTTCTGACAACCGTGGGAGTCAAGGAAATGGCATGGCAGCGGGTGCGAAGAATCCCCGGGCTACCGTAGGCCACCCGAAACAAAAACAACTGACCCTGAGTACGTACAACGGACGAACGATTAGGCTTGATGATCACATGGCGCAACTCGAGACGGAGCTTACCAAGATAAGGTGGCACATCCTAGGGTAAAGTGAAGTCCGTAGAGAGATACAGTAAGTCTGGAATCGGGCCACCTATTCTACTTCCGAGAGGGCGATCAGCATACTCAGGGTGGCGTGGGGTTCCTCGTCAACAAAGTCCTCCTTGATAATGTTGTAGAAATATCCAGTGTGTCAACCAGGGTAGCGTACCTGGTTCTTAAGCTGACCGAAAGTTTTACACACAGGTTTAAGGTTTTAGGTCGTACAGGTTTACGCACCGACCTCGGCACACTCGGATGATGAGGTAGAAGATATGTTTGATGATATATATTCGGCCCTACATAACACCACAAGGGCAGTGAATCGAAAATAGTTCCACACGGCTATGGAGACAGAAATCACAGGGGGCAAATCCCGGATTTGCTCACTTTTTGGAAAAAGACGTGTTCTTTTTGATGAACTCTTTCTTCAAAAGCAACCCCAGAGAAAGTGGACTTGGCAAAGTCCCGATGGTGTGACTAAAAATGAGATTGACTTCATCATGACGGACAATAAGCACATATTCAGGGATGTCTCAGTGATCGCAAGGTTTAATACCGGTAGTGATCACCGAATTGTCCGATGCTCCTTGAATATCAACCACAAGCTTCAAAAATGCCGTCTGGTAAAGTCTACGCTCCGACCCAACCTGATCCAGGCCGCTGTAGGATCAGAACAGTTTCAACTCAAGTTGGAAAATCGATTAGCTGCCATGGAAATCACAAATGAAGTAGACGAGGAATTCCAAAAAGTTGTGGGAATCCTTAGGGAGGAAGGCAGCGAACATAAGTTCGCTGCAGCTGCTGTCAGCTGCAGCGTACGGGCACGAAGTCTAAAATTTCGTTTGGGGCTCTTCGGCTTATGGACGAGAGACGGGAGCAACAGCAAGCCACACCGTCAGAGAAAGGGGAGCTCAATAAAAAGATCAGCAAGCTGGTGCGACGTGACCTCCATGCTCAAATACACACCGAATAGAAAAGGCAAATGAGCAAAATCGGGGGTCAAAAGTCATCGCCCAGCAATTGAGTAGATCCCATCTGACGAAGCTCAAGACCAATAATGGCACAACCGTCGTCTCTAAGCCGGAGATCCTTTCTGAGATTGAAGACTTCTATGGCCGATTGTACGAATCGCATGCTTCTAGACCCGAACCCAGCACAGAGGATTCCCGCGCAATACTGACCCGCCACTACACTGACGAACTGCCCGACGTCAACCTAGACGAGATTGAGATGGCGCTCAAACAACTTAAGAATGGAAAGGCCCCCGGTGAGGATGGTATAACTTCGGAGCTCTTGAAAGCAGGCGGGAGACCCGTACTTCGAGAGCTTCAGGGAATATTTAGCACAGTTCAATGGAGCCCCGTGTAATGTCCGTATGGCCCGCAGCGTCGGGCCATGCTCATGCGCAGAAGCGATATGGGGACGTTGGGCGAGACCCAACGTATCCGTAGATAAGACCAAGATCATGTTCAACGATCTTATTGACCCGGAACCGATTGCAGTGAATGGTGTGCCTCTTGAAGTTGCCCAACAATATGTTTACCTTGGGCAAATATTGCAATTGAGTAAGAAAAACTTTGAGAAGTAAGCCAACAGAAGAATTCAGCTGGGTTGGGCACTATTCGGCAAGCTTCGTCAAGTATTCTCGTCGTCTATACCAGTGCCTGAAGACAAAGGTCTTCAATCAGTGCGTCCTACCAGTCATGACCTACGGTGCCGAAACGTGGACACTCATGGTCAAACTAGACCACAAATTTAAGGTCGCTCAGCGATCTATGGAGAGATCTATGCTTGGAGTTTCTCTGAAGGACAAGATTCGTAATGAAGATATCCGACGGAGAACCAAGGTAACCGACATAGCTTAAAAGATAAGCAAGCTGAAGAGGCAGTGGGCTGGTCACATTTCCCGAAGAACCGATAACAGTTGGGGTAGACGAGTTCTCGAGTGGAGACCACGTTTAGGCAAACGTACTGTGTAGGAGGCCCTGTGGCCAGGTGGAGTGACGACCTGCGAAAAGCGGCAGGCAGAAAATGGATGAGAAGAGCTGAAGACCGAGCTCAGTGGCGTGCATTAGGAGAGGCCTACGTCCAGCAGTGGACAAATATAGGTTGATGATGATGATGATGATAATGATGATGAACTCTATTTGTTATTTAAACAAAACTGTTTAACAAGCATTTTTACCCAACTACGGAGGGTTATGTGTTTGGAATGTATGTATGTAAGTTTGTTTGTTTGTACGTTTCTAAGGCGCGTCCAACAGACTAAGCGGCTTGATGGATTTTTATAAATAAAGTATCAATTGAGTCGTCTTACTTAATCACGAGAGCGCTTTAGATATATGAAGTGTCAAGAAAACTAATATGGCGGCTTACAGCTGCCATATTGTATTGCCGACGGAACAAAAAAGGTATCAAAATAAAGGTCTCTAAAAGACCATTCCAAAAATATATAATTATTTTACCTAACGAGTAGCAATTGTCTTTCAAGCTCCTTACAAAATTTTCAAATTTTAGATTATTCAATTTAGGTAAGTAATATAGTCCAATGTTGCAATTGCAACTTTATAGTAAAGGAAAAGTAATATGTAAGTAGGTAATTAGGAAACATTAAATTTATGTATATTATTATTATTTTTGCGGGTGGTTAGCTCGCTTCCGCTATCGCGGCTGAAAAGCTACAACCCGTTTTATTCTCATTTTCACATGATACAATATTTTGCCATCTATAGACGTGGCGTAGAGAGCAAGAAAATCTTAGCCAAGTGTACGTCAAGAATGAACCTTCCTAAAAATGTATGCGCGAGACGTCCGTTCCGTGCAACGGTCGCTGCAGAATGAGCATTCGCCCGTTCGTACACACCGCGTGCGCTCGCTCGCTATAATCCTTTTGATGTACCGACACGCGGCGGAACACGGCCAAATGCGAACGAAGGCCTACGCTGGCTCTCGCTCGCTTTCGTTAAGTCGTCCACATTGATTTGTTCGCTTTCGCACGGTAGCCTTCGTTCGCTCTCGTTCTCTTGGTCTGGACAAGGCATAATATAGACGTGGCGTAGAGAGCAAGAAAATCTTAGCCAAGTGTAGATGACTTTCAAAAGCATTCAAGTCATCAAAAGCAAAAAAAAAAAGCATTCCAAAGGTTAAGAAACAGCGACGTTTAGAACTATTTTAAGCGCTACACACATTTTCGCTTTGTAACATCTACTTAACATTCTATACATATACCCCCTTACTTATAAAAAGTTATGCAATGATTAAGACATGATTAGTAATACCGCGCAGTACAATATTGTACTGCGCAGTTTTATTAATCATTGCATAACCATTGCATAACTTTTTATAAGTAAGGGGCATAATATCTTAATCAGTAAGACCAAAAAAGTATATCCAATGAAAATAATTTAAAAAGAAATGATCTAGTCCTTAAAATAAGCGACTGCACATGAATATAAAATTCAGTTTCTGTCTGTATGTTGAGAAGAATGTGAGAGAAAAAGCTGAGCAATCTATAAAAAAAATTGAATGAAATATAGTACTTCGTTCGCGCGGACTACAGATTATCGCGAAAAACATCTTTTGTTCTTCTAGGATATTAAAAACCAATGCAAAAGTAGAACATTAACGCTCTTGATGTTTTTTGACAGACTTGTTATTCCGTTTCCATGCCAACTGTTCCTTACAGCGAATAATCAACATTTTCCAGTTTTACAATTTTTCGTGCTATCTCCAATCCACATTTCAACAAAATCCGTCCAACCGTTATCGCGTGAAAGCTCCCCAAACAAACAGACTACGTTTCACTTTTATACATTGGTATGGATTGTACTGCAAAATTACTATGTGGGAAAAGCTGCAGCTAGTATAGTATCTGAGCTGAAAGTGTTTGATATAGGTATTTCCACTGACCTGAAGTTGCATATAATCATACTGCCTAAGCAGAATATGGTGCACTCCAAGTTTTTTTTTATAACTGACAAGAATTCACTCAGTATACAATGGCAGAAAATCTACTTCTACACTGCAGCATCTATTTTCTGATAGTGATGCAAATTCTGCAGAGAGAATATGTGCACCGCATTGTAAACTACAGAATATGAGCATACTGACTGTTCCATTGCATAGTGTAAAGACATATTTTCAGTTCTGTGGAAAGCAAAGAGAATATAAATAGACAACTCATTGTGAACTTTAGAATGTGAGCATATTACATTTGACGGCCGCTTGGTCTAGTGGCTAGAAGACCCTAGGTACGAAATCGAACAATCGCGGGTTCGAATCCTGCAAGGTGCAATCATTTGTGTGAAGAGCAGAAATTTTTGTTTCCGAGTCATGGATGTAATATTCGTATCTATGTTTATCCGTTATCTAGTGCCCATAGTACCGGATATCCTAGTTTGGGGCTAGGTAATTAGTGTGGAATAGTCCCGAATATATTCGGGACTATTCCACACTACTACTATAGTATATTATATTACAATGTGTAGTGTAACGGCAAATTGACAATTATGTGGAATGCAAAATTGAAAACTTATGGACAGTAAACTACAACTAAATACACATTCGCCTTTAATGTGAACAAGGACTTAAAATTAATACTGCTGTATCATTGTGTCAAGTGTATACTTTTATTTTATCTAATTATTAACAAGGAATCTCTAATGAGGATTATGTAAGTTTATCTTGTAGGACAATGATTTTTAATTCATTTTAATGTTACTTGCTCAACACAATTCAGATTATGCATGTTGTCTATGCCAGTAATTACTGTAACATTTGGCTTTATCCTCTGTAATCTTTATGTTTTTTTTCCATGATGAATGAACTTGCTTACTTGCTTTTGGTATGAGGTAGTGCTGGCCACTAGGTAGTAGGTGGTGGTAGTTTGTAAGGCCACCGGAGGGCCTCTGACATGGCTTAATTACTGCTATAAATGTATAGTAGCCGAGACCGCAGCCTAATGTGCCCTCCAAAGAGTGATGGGAATCCACACATAACTTAGAAAGGGCATTGGTGTGGAACTGAGGACAGAATTCAGTTGGGTTCTAACACACACTAGTAACCCCTTTGGCTACCTTCACTCTTGAATGAACTAACTACTATATTGGTGATCAAAAATAGGTATTTATAGTATTTTCTAAACTCACCACCATCTTTAATTCTATGACATTTAAAAGCATATTTCTTCTTCTGCACCTCTGGATTGCTGTCCAAGTACTCCACAGCCACTCTTCCCTCAATGGAACTCAGGACGTAGCCCTGTTTGTTGGGGAACACTCGGATGCACCTAGTTTGGTACTTGAGGGAGGACTCACGACGCTGGTTCACATGGCCCATGTTGCGAACGTCCCATACGAAGATCTTACGGCCAGATGTGCCAACCACAAATTTTTCACCAACTATGCTCATTGTGTATACCTGAGAAATAAAGGCCATCTAACATTTTTGTACAGAGCATGGTTTTCGTTGATTGACAAAAACTTAACAATAATAATAATAATAAACACTTTATTACACCATATAAGGTACAAATACAATAACTTAGTGTCAATCAATAGGGAAAATTATAAGAATCAAAAAGTGTTCCATAATAAAAGTCCTAAATTAGTTAGTTCATTAGTCAGTTCTTTCTGAGTTAGTAGTTAGTTCTTTCTGAGTGATTTGGGTTCAAACATCATTATTTTTCATCATACTTCAAGATAATATTACTTTGGTGTGCAACTTCGGGATGGCACAAGTTAGTAGTTATCTGTGATGTTAATTTCATCAGACAGTCACAGTCAAAGTATTTTATTGTAAATAGCCAAAATAATAGCACTTTTACAAGTCAAAATTAGCTTCTCAGGAACAAGGAGAAATACATATATTATAAATAGATCAAATCAATAAAATTTAGGAAAACAAAGTATGCTTTGAGTTTGAAAAGGAAATTTCCTTTCCGTGTGCCAACAGAGTTAAATCTCACACTGAAAATGGAAATACCTTTCTGGCATGATGCTTGGAGACATCAGACCATGCATTTCTGTCATTAACTTTTTTTTTTTATTCTTCCTATTATTATTTCAAAATATAATGTATGTAAGAAAGCCACTGTAAGAATATTGATCTCTTTAAAACATACCCTCATTGAATCACGTGATTTCATATTATATATGGAACGAATTGCTCTCTTCTGCAGCACAAATATTGATTGAAACCCCCTAGCAAAATACCATATGACAGTAACTCAAATATCTTGCAATGGCTGTATAGGTAAACTGTCTAATTTTATGTACTGCATAGGCTGCAGAGCTCAATCTACCAGCTATCGACGATATGTGAGGACCCCACTGTAATTTTGAATCTACAGTAATACCCAAAAAAGTGACTGACTGACTGCACAAGGTCTATGGGTTCACAATTTATTAAAATACTTGAATTCGTGGGAACCCCTCTGACCTGGGAAGTGAGAATTTGATACAATTAGTTATATTTTAAGGTGCTTCCCTGACCAACACAGAAAAACTAGATAGCAACAGTGTCTCAAGTCCAATTCAGAAATAACCCATAAACAGCGTCATCACCATGGCTCCTGAATACTAGTTTTAAAAAACACAAACAGTGCAATATTGTATCACATTTCTGTGACACAAAACTTTAAGACTGAGACTGTGTCATTGCACAAAAAGATATTTTTTATGTATGAGTTTGATTGCCAATAGAGTTACAGACAGTTTAAGAGTTGACAGACTCAGTCCGGTGACCTAACTCAAAACTATAGCAATACCAGTGCACTGTCCGTCATTGTCATTGTGTTACGATATGACAAGAACGGACAGTGCATTGAAGTCATAAACGATTACATTTCCATTACGATCGCTAAACTGCTGTCACCCTGAAGATGTTACTTTAATGAAATTGAAAGAACAGTTGAAAAGTTTATTATTACCCTCTCATTTCCTTGATTATATGTTCCAACACAGTTTGGAACTCTGCTGTCCCACATCTTTACTGTCCCATCCCAGCTTCCAGTCAGCACTGCGTTCACCTCAGAGGCAAACTCTACACATCTGATGGCACCCTTGTGCTCACCGAGAAGAGTCTCCGTGGATGCATTCAGGTCATACATCTTCACAATCTGGTCCAGGCCTCCACTGTACGAGTGGACTGCATCCTGAAAATATGTAAGTAAACAAAATTACATTGGCAAACGATATAATATAGAACTCTTCAGTGAGAGGGAAGGTTGTGGGTTCGAATCCCACAAGGTGGAATGTGTGATGAGCAGAAATGTTTGTATCCGAGTCACGCATGTAATATTTGTATTTATGTATGTTTATTCGTTATCTAGTGCCCATAGTACAGGGTATCCTAGTTTGGGGCTAGGTAATTGGTGTGGAACAGTCCACGAATAATATTATAAAATCAAACAAACTGAAATATCTCATAGACTAAGGGACTCCACGGGGGGGGAGGGGTAGCAGGGGTAGTCCTCCACCTCCCCCATCCACCCCTTACCTTAAATCAATGTCATCAGAAGTAAATATGAAATTAAGGAAGGAAAAAAAAACGGAAATGGGGGTTGCGCAACTTTTCCATCAAAGGGGGGGGTTCTTACCTGCCCCCCCCCCCCCCCCCCCCCCCCAAAATCGACGGTATAGCAACTACAGTTTAGCCAAAAAAGCTATCAGAATAAATTTAAATACTTTCTAGTGTCGTAGTAGGTACGGTTATGTTTACAGATGTTCTAATATATGTGAAAATGGTAAATATAACTTACTCGGAAACAAACATCCAAAACCGGCAATTCATGACTGTACTTATGTCTTTCAATGTTCGATGCAACATCGTAAAGCCTTACGGAACAATCCCAAGAGGAAACAAGAAGGAACTGATTCGATTTCGGCGCAAATTTGACGCTGGAAATAGCGTCCTCGGGCAAGCTTTTTAATTTAAATTCGGTGCGGGACTCCGCCACCCGCGTCACTGTCATTGTGGAAGCAATTTTGTATGTTAAATAGGGAAGTATAACAACTAAAAATAATGCTAGGATTTTCGGAAATTAAATCAAAAAAATAAATCCCAGGGGACCGCTCCGCTCGTAAGTTGTTGACTTGACATAAGTACTCTGTTCTTGACATGAGCATCAGTGTGACCAGATTCAAATGTCAAATTCTGCTAGCCTGAATGACAAAAACTGCTAAAACATGCTAGACATTCTTCAAATAATGCTAAATTACTGCTTTCACAGATATTGCTTAAACATTAGAAAATATGGACAAAAATGCCAATTTGTACGATTAGAATGTCATTTTTATTAGGGTTCCGTACCCAAAGAGTGTCAACGGTCAACTATAATATTTTTAAGCCTACGCTGTCTGTCTGTTTGTCCGTCCTACCGTTGATGAGTTAAGAGATAATTTTAACATATTTTTGTCGGCTCGAAATTCACACACCCATTTTCTCATATATTTCCTTTTTGCGTTTTTGGAATGCAAAATTCTAGAATCGTCACGTTTATTTTTGAACCGATTTCTAAGCCGGATTTTTATATTGTTAATCAGTGAAATGATTCGTTCACAATAAGTGGGTGGCATTAGTAAAATCATAATAGCCCACGCAAGATTCACAATGTTGGGTTTACCATTACCATTACCATTACCATTATTATTTATATTTACCACCATTACCATTACCATTTAAATTAAATTAAATTCATCGTTTCAATTTGTCTTCAGAAATTTTCGGTATCTGTTAGTTTGGCATCAGAGCTGCTTCCAGAAACCAATAAACTCAAATATAAAGGCTTGAGCGTACTGTGTGCACTTTTGGGGCATTTTGAATCGCGTTCAATAAATCCTGCCAGATTATTGCTATTATTGGATGCTATTATTGGATACATTATTGGATTCTGCTAAATAATGCTAGATTTCAATAAAATGCTAAAAATCCTGCTAGGAGCTAAAATGAGAGTCTAATCCTGCTAAAATCGCAGGAACCTGCTAAATATGGTCACACTGATGAGCATGACAGTTCACTTTTTTTTTTATTGGCGATATTCCCTGCGTTCAAGATGATGAGATGGCGTTGTGGGCAGTTTCAAAATGTACATTTTTAACAAGTCGTTTTCTTTGAACATTTTCAACACTTTTGTTATTTTTGCTACTTTTGACACTATCGATCCTTTCCAAACTGAATGAAAAATGACCCTATCCCTCACGAAATAAAGTTGATTTTTCAATGTCAACATGTCATCGTAACTTGCAAAACGAACGGTGATCGAAAACGTTCAGAACGCTAATTTCGCCCACAAATGGCCAAAGAGAACGCCAATTGTGATCATATTTATCGTTTTTAACTGTTATTTTCGGCAATTGTTACAAAACGAACGGCCCCATTGTCGTAACTATAGAAATTTTCCGACGTCAATGGGCGGTATCGTATAGATATAACCCAAAGAATATTTTACTCACAGCCGAATACTGAAACGTCACTTATATGGCAAGCTTAGTTAACGACACAAACTAAGAAAGTGATACGAGTATGCTAAACTCTTTGAGAATATAGAACCAAACCCTACGAAATTAAGTGTGAAATTTAACTGTAATTTCCAAAACGAACGGTGACCAAGACACTTAGCGTTAACCGCAGCCCGATTCCATAACTTGGCTTCAATCGAATTCTCAGTATCGCAACCACTAATGCCTTGCGATAGAGTCGAATTTGCTATGAAAAAAGTGATAATCCGATTGTAGCCAAGTTCTGTAATAGGGCCACGGGTATTTTTTATCATTTTGCTTTCTACATAAACGCAATGGCATCTTGCACCTAAAAGTATGTAGGTACATAACTGTCAAGCAAATTAAATCATCGCAATGATGCAATCATAGAGAAAGAAAAATTGTACTTATAAATACATTTTTTACGCCCTTTAGCCGTTTCAACCTTGACATTTATTTATTTATTAAATTAAATTGCACAATGTACAAACATTCGTAGCTAGACTTATTAATAAGACACACTATTTGTAAGTACAAAGACCCTGCTAGGGTGTCGCAAATATATAGAGGCGAGGGAACAATTCTTATTACATTCTTATTCTTACCAAGTACTACTTAGGTACTTGGTAAGTACTTAACTAAATTATATAAAGGTAGGTACGGTACTTCCCTATGTCAACATGTCATTGAAACTTGCAAAACGAACGGTGATCGAAAACGTTCAGAGCGCTAATTTCGCCCACAAATGACCAAAGGGAATGCCAATAATTGTGATCATATATAGTGTTTTTAAGTTATTTTCGCCAATTGTTACAAAACGAACGGCCTCTTGATATTGCTTTAGAATCTGATTACAATAAATCACATTTTATTTTGAACGCAGTCTCAAATATCGGAAAAAAATATATGTGACCGCAATAAAAAAAAAAATTTATTGTTAATCTGATTCGCCTCAAATTTAGGAACACAAATGTATTCATTAAAAAAATTAATAATCGTAGCTTTCAATTAACAGAATACAATACATTACATTCAGTGTTTTACGACAGAATAAAATTTTACTCCAATTGCGTAAGAAAATTATGTTTATTGAATTGAACGCATCGCTACGATTGACATTACATGTTTGTGATGTGATGAGGTGTGAATCGTAGAAGGAAATCTTGTTCTCGCAGAAATGATTTCAGTAAAATCCGCAGTTCCCTAAAGTTTTGTGATGTTACATTTGTGCTATAAAGTAAAGAGATTGTAAATCTACAAATATTATACAGCAGTGCCTCAATATAACAATCATAAATGTCTCCAACAGCGGCGCAGTACTGAGTCGATTCATACAGGATCGAATGGAGTGATTTCTTAATAAACTAACGATGCAAACCAATCTGAAGACTAAAGAGATGTTTATAGTCAGAGCTTTGGAAAAGATACTGGCTGATAAGGATATTAAAAGATCCTATCACAGCCAGCTAAAGAAGTCTTGCGAAGTTGCTCTAGGTGAGTGCCGAGTGCTTGCATCAGATAACTACTAATGTGTTACTAGTGTTTAGATACATATCGACCTGTAAATCACTAATTAGGTTAAATGGTGTAATGTTATATTTGTATTATTGATAACTTGTGAGTGAATGTACTAACCTTGAAGCTGAAAGTAAGCACCTACCTATCCTTATCTGATTATATGATATTTAAATACATTTGATCTTGCTTTTAATAAAACAAAACCATAATGGGCTCAAATATAATTGATGTGTAATGGATTCACTTTCTCAGTGACTTTAACATTTTAATTATATGTGGTTTATGTTATTGAAGTTGTACTTACCATTATTGTTATGTGACAGTATAATTTGTGTGAAAGTTTATATTAATGTGTTTGAAGACATTCTTATCTAAGTGCTCTACTTTAGTGCTTGAATAAATGAGTCATGGGCGTAAGAATAAGTAATAACACTAGTGTAGAATGGAATCTCTTTTGACCGGGCCCCAAATGACGCAGGGTCATTCCACGCTAAATGAAAACAAGACCAAAAAAAAAACTTCAATAAATAAGCTTAATTTTAATCATAATGTGGAGTATAATTAATAAATTGAATTAATTAACAAATACACATTAAAATACAACCATTTTCTACTATATTTTCGAATCAAGAACACTGAGTTTGAATATCGTCTGCGTGGTATATTTTTGCCCATAGATTCAGCACTGATTGCATCCGTTTTGTTTTTGGCACGGTGTGTTTTGTTTAGCGAGAGTTTATGGAAGGATTTATTCTATTACCTGGCGATCAGAAAATTTTAATTTGTATGTAAATTACCTACTTATGAAGCGTCAAGGTAAGATATGTTTAATATCCCAACCGCAGCGGAAAAATAGATGTTCAGTTGTTCTAAGCTATAAGTATTAGACCTGTAACATAAATAACTTCCAGAAGTAAAGAGGGACTCAGGGACTATCCTTTAGTCTTATTTATTACTAGCAATGTGTTCATTAGAAGATACATGATTTATGAGATAAAAAATTAAAAATTCATAATGCAAGTTTATGAATTTTTAATCAGAGACAGCTGAAATAATAGATTACTGTATCGAGTGGAAAGTAACTCATTGCTCCACCAAGCGGTTAGATGAAAAAAAGACCAAAAAAAATAATTAAGATTTAGCGAGGGCACTAAAAACTCGAGTGCAGGAAGGAGTCACTGGAGTGAGTGTCAATAATCTGCTTTTCTTTCCACTGTAATGTAATATCACAATTGTTCACCTAAATGTAAGCAGTACAATATTCAGTCACATTGACTTATAAATTAGCGTTAATTCCGTTGGGCTCATATTTAAAAAATAAATCGTTCTATTTTTAAATCTCTATTGGACAAATGCATTCATTCAATATTAGCTGAGCCCCGTGGTTTAACCCGCGTGTTGGATGATGATGATGATGAAAAGTATCATAGTATGTGTTATTCCAGGGTATAAGCTATCTCCATTCCATATTTCATCAAAATCCGTTCAGCTGTTTGAGCGTGAAGGAGTAACAAACAAACACACACAACATGCACACATACATACAACTTTTGCCTTATAATATTAGTGTGATGAATCATGAAACTAAAAAAACAGTGCAGTAATGGATTTCAATACTTACTTTCCGCATTGTTAAACTGTGCAGTAATGGATTTCCATACTTACTTTTCTGCACTGAAGAAAAATCTTTTTCTCCATGTCCCCTCTACACAGTAATATCTCCATTGTCCACCTAAAACGTAAGCAGAAAGTACCTCATTCCTGCTCAATAAAAACAGTACAGAAACATAAGCATGGAAATCCATTACTGCACTGTTATTTTAGTTTCATGACTCATCACACTAATATTATAAGGCGAAAGTGTGTGTGCCTGTATGTATGTTTGTTACTCCTTCACGCTCAAATTTTCGTTATTAATATTGCACAGTTATTTATTGTAATGTTATTAAAAGTGACATCACATTTATAAATTTTATTTATTTACAGTTTATCTATCACCTACATATAACATTTTTTTTAATTGTGTCTGTCTGTTTATCGGCGTTAGTATTTTTGTTTGCGCATCACATAAAAAATACTGCACCGATTTTGATGCGATTTTCAATGAATAGAGTTAGATAGCTATTTCAATGGATAGCTTAGAATTTGACTTAAAAACTGATGTACTTGGTATTTCAATCCGATGTGGGCAATTAATAAAAACTTTTGACATCTGAAGGAATTTTGATCAAATGTTGATATATTGTTATTTTATGTCTTGGAATAGAATAGAGTACTTTTAACCTAGAGAAATAATCACGCGTGTGAAGCCGCGGGCACAGCTTGTAGATATATAAAATAGAATGTACTATTTTTAAAATATGGGCGCAATGATAAGGCCTGAATTTAAAAATCAATGTGACTGAAAATACTGCTTACATTTTAGGTGAGCAATTGTAATTTTACTTTGTAGTGGAATAAAAAGCAGATTACTAACACCCGCTCAAGTGACTTCTTGTTGCACTTGTGTTGTGGCCAGACTTCCCCCGAGGTTGTCTACCAGCTCAAAGGGACTCCAAGCACACAATAATATTATGTAGTAAGTGCAGAGAAAACTTTGTGGTGCGAGCCATCCTTTTGGCTATGGATAGTAGATTTATCTCAAGGAAGACAATAGGCTCACAGCTGAGCTATCGCTATAAAGAATCGGCGTGAAGTAATAATATAAACATAGTACTATCCCTGCATTAGTGATGATGAGATGGCGTTGTGGGCAGTTTCGAAATGTACATTTTTAACACGACATTTTTACAACTTTTGACACTACGGATCCTTTCCAAGCCGAATGAAAAACGACCCTATATTTGACGGAATAAAGTCGATTTTCCTATGTCCACATGTCATCTAAACATGCAAAACAAACAGTGATCAAAAACGTTCAGAACGCTAATTTCGCCCACAAATGCCTAAAGTGAACGCCAAATGTGATACTTAGCGTTTTTAACAGTTATTTTCGCCATTTGCTACAAAACAAACGGCCCCAATATATGCAGGTGCACAATTATTAATATATTAACAAGAAATCTTGTTTTACAAAATTGCAACTCCTCACCATAGAGTTGGGCCAATGCATGAATGACAATGCAGGAATGACAGGTTATTTGAATTTAGAATAAATAAAGACAAACTATCAAATGATGTATTGATTATGATGAAAGACAACCTCAACCGCCACATCGAAATCAGCGCCACCTAGTCCAGGAATTGGGTGAATTAGACAGACCGCTCATAGATGGCGCAAACATCAAGTCCGTACAAAGCCTGCATCGCGCAAGTGATATTCTCGCCTCGAATTAGAGGGTAGAATTAGAATAGAATTTCCAACGAGGAACAGTCGGACAACTGTCCTCGGGCTAACAACACCTAGCTCGGTCGGAAGTACTTCCCGTAATGATGGAGGAGCTTCAACAGTGGATACCTAATACCTATACCTACCTACCTATACACTCCCACACATTTACCTCCACAGAGGCACAGAATAAATAATAGTACAAGAAGAGGTTTGACATTGTCACAGAATTAGCACTCGGTGCAGCAGTAAGTCACTTTCTACTCAATCAAAGATCCTTTCTATGATCTTTGACTCAATGTAGTAATCTACTATTAGACTTTTTATTACCATGAAAACATTATTTAATCATAGTTTGATGAGAAATTTATAATCATTACATACTTACTATATTATTTAATCATATGTTATCTAGGTACCTACTTTACATATTAGGAAAATCCACGCCAAATTAAATTATGTAAGTAGGTACCTATAAATGACCTACAGAATTAGTCCCGGTTGATTGCAGTTCCAAAAAAAGTAACGTAACGGTTTTACCGGTCTTGGTAAATTTCAAGCGTGTGGGCTGTTCATATTTACTGGTTGAAGTGAGCTCGCAACTTATTTGTATCTACACATCACACATATTTTAACTGGATAGTTACAGTAGTTATCATTTATATATATGAGTTTAAACTAACAGTTTTTCTAAACTAAAAAACGACTTAAATTTCCACCCTTTAAACTCAAATATTGTATCCTTAAGTCTAGATATTAATGATACCTTATCTATACTTATAATGAGGCAGTAAGTACCAAAAAGTCTATACAATGAAGATAAATAAAGCTACTGAACAAGAACTTTTTTTTTTAATCTTTTTTGTTTTTGTCGACACAGCCCTGCAAGCATGGATCTTATCGAACGATAAACTTACCGAATTTACCGAATTTCAATGTCAAATTTGACGAATGTTACCGAATCGATAAAATTTTACCGAAGCTAGAAGGTCCATGCTACCGAATTTCGATAAAATCGATAAATTTATCGATCTTTACCGATCGATAAGATCCATGCTCGCAGGGCAGTGTTGTCAGTTTGTTAAAAACTACTGGACCATTTGCGATGTGGTTTTCACTGTTGGATAGCTTAGCTTTTAACTTATTAGCTGTCTTTTTCTCATACATTTTGTATGGAACGGCTTTTTGATGATATCTCGAGATTGGATTGACTGATTTCGATGAATTTAGTGGTCTCCTGGTGACGGCAATGCCCGCGTACAAATTTTGGTCCCATCCTTCTCCCCTTCCCCTTTAAAACCCCTACCAACAACCCTCAACCCCCACCCCTGCCATCTCACTTTGACAAAGAATTTGCAAAAAATTATTAATGATGATAAAACTTCTTAATTGTTTCTGCTCTCCTGGTACTTTGAAATACTTTTTTTTAATATAATCACACCATTTAATGTTCATGGGGAGGTGTACTCACTTTTAATAACTTTATTTGTCAACTAGCTGTACCCGCGGCTTCGCACGCGTGGTCTTTTCTTTAGGTTTATAGTACCATAATGTGCTATTCCAGGACCAATATAACAACATTTGATCAAAATATCTTCGGCCGTCAAAAATACATTTATCAATTGCTCGCCTTCTAACTCACCGGATTGAGATAACAATTACACCAGATTTTAAATCAAACACTAAGCTATCTAACAATGAAAACTGCTTTGCAATCGGTCCAATAGTTTTTATGTGTTGCGTGAACAAACAAACATACAGACAAACAGACAGAAAGACACGATTAAAAAGAATGTTATATTCTTGTTCAACACTTGTTTTAAGCACCCAAGAGCATTTTTTAATTTATCTTCTTTGTACAGCCTTTTTCATAACTTTTGCTTTATTATAAGTATAAATAAATTATTGTCAATTTGCTTAAAAAAAGCCGTCCAGTAATTTCACCGTGATACATGTTCTTTTTAATAATTTTCAACCCCTATCTTGCGGAAACCCTTTAATTTTTCAGGATGAAACTTATCCAATGTCCTACCACGTAGTATGAACTGAAATCATACCAAGTTTCATCCAGTAGTTCCGGCGGCGTGATGCGCGCCAAGATACAGACAGACAGACAAAAATGAAAAAAAAACATTTGGCTTTAGTATTGAATATAGAGTACCATCCAAAAAAAAATATTTCAAATTACAGAATTGGACCCGTTACAGTTTTACTATGAGCATATATTGGCTGTTTGGTTGCCGTAAATAGTATTATTAAATAGTAGAATGTGTATTTATCCGCTGTTTTCGCCATTTCATCCAAATCCGTCCAGCGGTTCTCGAGTTATAAGTGTTCGAACAAACACCAAACCCGACTTTGTTTTATATATAGATAGGTAGTTTTGGTCCTGGAATAACACATAGGTAACTTTTTTTTATAACTTTTTTTTTTATAGATAAATTACCACGCAGGCAAAGCTGCGGGCACAGTTATTACTTTATATACTCAAACCTTCCCATAATAATTAGTCTTAATATTATCCCAGTAAATGAATAATAAAAATCAGCAGTGTAGTTTCTGAAAAAAAACAACAGAGAAACTTTCTTTAAGTAATAAAAAGAAAAAATATTAAATATAAAGCAATAGAAACGAAAAAAACTGTACAAAGGAGAAAATTAAAAAAAAACTCTAAGGTAATTAAAAGAAGCTATTGAACAAGAATATTTTTTAAATTCGTGTTTGTCTGTATGTTTGTTCGCGCATCACGTAAAAAACTATTGGACCTTTGGCGATGCGGTTTTCACTGTTGGATATCTTGGGGTTTGACTTAAAACCTTTGAACAAATGTTAGTATATTGGTATTTAGGCCTTGGAATAGTACATATAGTACTTTTAACCTAGAGAAATGACCACGCGTGCCGCGGGTACAGCTAGTTTAAAATATTACTTAATTTCCTCTGCTCACATATGCGCAAAATATAAAAACAAATCTGAAATTATTTTTTGTGGTATTTTTGCACCCAAAAACACTGCAATATTTTGGCGCCATAATGGCACACCCAAACGAGCGTGAGGTGATGCAAGCCCCAACTTATTGTATACTTAAAGTAAGCGACAGACGGTAAGCTATTATCGTGGATTTGAACGTGTCTGGAGCGCGAGATTCCATTATTGTTATGTTGTTGTTATGTTATTTTACTTATTTTTGTTGCGTGGGTTCTCTCCAGTCACTGATCTGTATGGATTTGCTTTGCCGTACTTTCGTTCGTGCTGATTTTTAGCGCCTCCACCAAAAGTCCATGGAACTAAAATTGAAATTGTCTCATCTCCTAACGTTAGTCACAGAATAAATAATAGTACAAGTATGTTAGTTCCGTGGACGCTCACTGCTGCCAAAGTACTGCTACCAGCGCTAAAATGGTGATAATCAAATGCTCTCACTGTGACGTTCGTCAAAAGCCTGTCTAGAGTATGGAGTAATATGCAATTGTCTATATCTCCAGTACACATACTTTTTCTTGAAATTATAATTGTTATTTTAAATATTTGTATGCAGTCACTTCAAAAATCTGTTAGTAATAAAATGTTTTCCATCTTTACAGAGGAAATAAAAACTGAGTTAAAAAATGGAGGACAAGTCGAAACAGCAGAAAGCCCCACATCGGGTACCTTGCCTCTCCCAAAGAATGATGCTTCCAACATCATTACTGCAGAGAAATACTTCCTGCCGTTCGAACTGGCATGCCAGAGCAAAACAGCCCGGATAGTCGTTACAGCTCTCGACTGTCTACAAAAGCTTATTGCTTATGGTCATCTGACCGGAAACATTCCTGATTCTACAACACCAAGAAAATTACTAATAGATAGAATTGTTGAAAGCATCTGCAGCTGTTTCACAGGACCACAGACTGATGAAGGAGTCCAACTTCAAATTATTAAAGCCTTGCTAACAGTAATTACAAGTCAACATGTTGAAGTCCATGAAGGAACAGTGCTATTGGCTGTTAGGACTTGCTATAACATATATTTGGCAAGCAAAAATCTCATCAACCAAACTACAGCCAGAGCAACACTTACGCAAATGCTGAACGTCATTTTCACAAAAATGGAAAATCAAGCATTGGAATTGGAAGCTTGTGGAAACAATTTACAGGAAGAAGATAGAAGAGAAGAGATTTTGCACCAGAAAATGCCGAATGGCAATGTTGTTACCGAAGAAACACAAAGCAATCATGCAAATGAAGATAAAGATGTAGAAGCACCACAGTTAGAACAATTAGACGAAGAATTAGAAGCTAAGATAATTGCTAAGCAAATAGTAGATGCTGTTATAGATAATGCCATCAACATTGCTACTAAGAAAAGCAAAGATGAATTACCAGACAATAATGAAAACCCCCTCGACTCCATTGATAGTATCAGTGTTTCCCAGGAAATCAATGATCAAGTGGCTACTGAAGAGACAATGAAGAGAATACCCTCTCAAGAAAGCATGGATGTGGCATCAGAAAACGACAACTCAGTGACTGCAAAATTCACACATGTTCTTCAAAAAGATGCATTCCTTGTATTCCGAGCTCTCTGCAAGCTCTCAATGAAACCTCTTCCTGAAGGAACCCCTGATCCTAAGTCTCATGAATTGAGATCCAAAATCCTTTCCTTACACCTACTGCTATCAATCTTGCAAAATGCAGGCCCAGTATTCAGGAACAATGAAATGTTCATAACTGCAATCAAACAGTATCTCTGTGTTGCACTCTCTAAAAATGGAGTCAGCTCTGTCCCAGAAGTGTTTGAACTTTCTCTGGCCATCTTCCTAGCACTCTTGCAGAACTTCAAGGTTCATCTAAAGAAGCAGATTGAAGTTTTCTTCAAAGAAATCTTTATGAACATCTTGGAGACATCCAGTTCTACATTTGAACACAAATGGATGGTCATCCAAGCCTTGACCAGAATCTGTGGCGATGCCCAGAGCGTAGTCGACATCTATGTAAACTATGATTGTGATTTATCAGCTGCTAACCTTTTCCAAAGACTGGTCAATGATGTTTCGAAGATCGCTCAAGGTCGACAAGCCCTAGAATTGGGTGCGACGCCAAATCAAGAAAAATCTATGCGGATCCGAGGCCTCGAATGTCTTGTCTCCATATTGAAATGTATGGTCGAATGGAGCAAAGAACTATATATCAATCCAAATCTTCAGACAACTTTGGGCGAAAGAACAGTTAAAGAAGACAATGATCACCACAGCATTAAGTCACATGGTGGATCAAGCCTTAGTCTAGTATCTACTGGATCTAGCAATATTGGCAACAGAGAGACGTTGGACTCTCCAGAACAGTTTGAAGTCTTGAAGCAACAAAAAGAAGTATGGGAGACTGGTATTGACCTGTTCAACAGAAAACCTAAGAAAGGAGTAGCTTTCTTGCAAGAGCAAGGCTTATTAGGCACATCCACTAAAGAAATTGCAGAGTGGCTGTTGAGTGATGAAAGATTGGACAAGACATTCATTGGCGAATACTTGGGCGAAAATGATGACCATTCCAAGGAAGTGATGTATTCTTACGTAGACTCCATGAACTTTTTAAACATGGATATTGTGGCTGCATTACGTTATTTTCTAGAAGGCTTCAGACTACCGGGTGAAGCTCAGAAAATTGACAGACTAATGGAAAAATTCGCGTCGAGATACTGTGAATGCAACCCAAGCAACACCTTATTTACGAGTGCTGATACAGTATATGTATTAGCATTTTCCATAATAATGCTTACGACTGATTTGCATTCGCCTCAAGTCAAGAACAAGATGACTAAAGAACAATACATCAAATTGAATAGCGGAATAAGCGACAATAACGACTTGCCTCGTGAATATTTGTCGACTATCTATGACGAAATAGCTGGCCACGAGATTAAAATGAAAAATACGTCAAAGCCAGGGAAACACTTGATTTCGAATGAAAAGAAGCGTAAATTCATTTGGAACATGGAAATGGAACAAATATCAACAGCTGCTAAGAACTTGATGGAATCTGTGTCCCATGTTCAGACCCCATTCACGACGGCAAAACACGTCGAGCATGTGCGGCCAATGTTCAAAATGGCCTGGACACCTTTCCTTGCAGCTTTCTCGGTAGGGTTACAAGATTGCGATGACCCAGAAATAGCGTCGTTGTGTTTGGATGGTATCAGGTGCGCCATCCGAATCGCTTGCATTTTCCACATGTCACTGGAAAGAGATGCATATGTGCAAGCTCTTGCACGATTTACTCTTCTTACAGCCAATTCGCCTATTACTGAAATGAAAGCCAAGAATATTGACACAATAAAGACACTGATCACAGTGGCACATACAGATGGCAATTATTTAGGATCTAGTTGGTTGGACATCGTCAAATGCATTTCCCAACTTGAGCTAGCCCAACTTATAGGAACGGGAGTAAGACCACAGTTCTTGTCAGGATCAGGAATCAAACCACAACCAGATTCGTTGAAGTTCAGCCTCATGACTTTAGATCCAAGTGTAAAAGAGCACATTGGAGAAACAAGCTCACAAAGCGTAGTCGTTGCCGTCGACAGGATATTTACAGGTTCAACGAGACTAGATGGAGATGCCATTGTCGATTTTGTAAAAGCCTTATGTCAAGTATCACTGGATGAGCTGAGCCATCCTACAAACCCTCGGATGTTCTCACTGCAAAAAATTGTTGAAATATCATACTACAACATGGGTCGTATCAGGTTGCAGTGGTCTCGAATATGGCAAGTTCTTGGTGATCATTTCAACAAAGTGGGCTGCAATAACAATGAAGACATCTCTTTCTTTGCTGTGGATTCATTGAGACAACTTTCCATGAAATTCATAGAGAAAGGAGAGTTTGCCAACTTCAAATTCCAGAAAGACTTTTTAAGACCTTTTGAACACATAATGAAAAAAAACAACTCACCAACGATAAGAGACATGGTGGTCAGATGTATCGCGCAGATGGTAAACTCCCAGGCACCAAATATCAAATCCGGTTGGAAAAATATATTCTCAGTATTCCACTTAGCGGCGAGCGATCAAGACGAATCAATTGTTGATTTAGCATTCCAGACTACAGGCAAAATTATATCGGAACTGTACGAAAGACAATTCCCGGCAATGATTGATTCCTTCCAAGATGCAGTGAAGTGCCTATCCGAATTTGCCTGCAATGCAAAGTTCCCTGACACGTCCATGGAAGCAATAAGACTTGTAAGATCATGCGCGACAGCTGTCGGGGCCTCTCCGCAGCTATTTGCAGAACACGCTGTTCTGGAAGGTGAGCCAGGTGCCCCTGAAGTCGATCGAGTCTGGCTGAGAGGATGGTTCCCACTGCTCTTCTCTCTCTCGTGCGTTGTAAGTCGCTGCAAGCTGGACGTCCGCACTCGAGGCCTGACAGTCTTATTTGAGATTATAAAAACTCACGGTGATTCATTCCGTCCACATTGGTGGAGAGATCTATTCAATATTTTATTCAGGATCTTTGACAATATGAAACTTCCCGAGCACCAGTTGGAGAAGAATGAGTGGATGACTACAACTTGCAATCACGCGTTGTATGCAATTGTCGACGTCTTCACGCAATACTTTGACATTCTCGGCTCTCTGCTGCTGGAGCAGCTGTATGCGCAGCTGCACTGGTGTGTGCAGCAAGACAACGAGCAGCTCGCCCGGTCCGGAACTAACTGCTTAGAAAATCTAGTCATTTCGAATGGAACCAAGTTCAATGAGGACACATGGAGCAAAACGTGCCAGATAATGTTGGACATATTCAACAGTACCCTGCCAACCACGCTCCTCACATGGAAACCAGAAGAGAACGAAGATAACGACGCGCCGCACGTGCGACACGGCATACTGAAAAAGCCTCAAGGTGGTGATGAAATCAAATCCACCAACAGGGTTTTCAACAGCCTTCTTATCAAATGCGTCGTTCAGCTGGAGCTGATACAAACGATCGACAACATCGTCTTCTACCCTGCGACGTCGAGAAAGGAAGACGCCGAAACACTAGCGCTAGCCGCCGCTGAGCTGACCGGAGGTACTCCGGGAACGGAACAGGAATGTCAGCGTGAAGAACAAGGCATGTACAGATTGTTGAGCTCGCCACATCTGCTGCGACTCGTCGAATGTCTCATGTGCAGTCACCGCTTCGCGAAGACCTTCAACACAAACAACGCACAGAGGAATGTATTGTGGAAGGCGAATTTCAAGGGTTCAGTGAAACCCAACATGCTGAAGCAAGAAACGCAGTCGTTAGCGTGCGTGCTTCGGATACTGTTCAAGATGTACAGCGACGAAGCACGGAGCGACCACTGGCCGGCGGTACAGAAGAGCCTCATTAATATTTGCTGCGAGGCATTAGAGTACTTCGTTGGAGTCACTAATGAAGCCCACAGAGACGCTTGGACGTCGATTTTGCTGTTGATTCTCACGAGAATATTAAAGATGCCCGACGAAAGAGTGAGTTTTTACAAGACTTTGATAACGATTAGGGCTGGCTTTTGAACCATCTAATCTTGACAAATGCTTTGTTATTTCAGTTTGCCGCGCACGTGTCCAGCTACTACCCGCTGCTGTGTGAGATCACGTGCTTCGACCTGAAGCCGGAACTCCGCTCGGTGCTGCGGCGTGTCTTCATACGCATCGGTCCAGTCTTCAAAATTATAAACACATAATATCACGCGTTGTTCGATAAACATAAATGGCCTTATAGTTTTGTAGGTTAAAGTATGACTTTGATGTTAATGTTAAAATAAAAATACTTATGTTGATTCCTTAAAATTTAATGTAATATTTGACAGCAATCAGTACTTCAGTAGTATTAAAGTGATCTATAATAATGTATAGAATGTAGTAGTCTTATGTCTAATTTATAACATTTTATCAATTATTTTTATTATCAACAGTTAAAATTTAAATTGTATATTAAAAACATAATAGCAATATCTATAAATTATTATAGTTTATTCTGTATATTTGAAAATGTTTACTATAATTTATATCATTGATTTCACTCACTGCTGCAGTTTGCTTACGATTTCATTTCTAGCTAGACTGATGGTCTGTGATTGAGCAAATTATTTTCACAGCTTTCATGTTTTAATATTTTATTCTATTGGAGTGACTTCAGAACTCGCACGCAAACTGATTATATTATTATTCCTTAAAATAAAAATTATAAAACTATTGCAGGTTTTTTTTTAGACAATCTTAAGGCCCTCCATAGACCTTTCCAAAGATGCAACATCCCAGATGACGAGTTGTCCGTCGAGACCTGAAGTGCTAAACTTCTTAGTACCATCTTTGGTGCCTTTGTAGAGGTTAATAGATGTGATGGCATTCTGGTGGATAGAATCAAGCAAGGTGTCGTTGGTCTCAATGCGAGCCTGCCGATCCAGCGACTGAAACTTTTTCATGGCTGACAGCCCACCAGACTCCTTTCTCTGAGTATTGTCTAATTTGGCCACAAACTTAATCTCATCTCCATCATGGCAATAAAGCAATGGAATGCAGCTATGTCCTGCCGCAATCAAGGAGTTATTTGTAATCCAAGAGCACCCCAAAAACGGCAAGAATTCAGTCTTCAGTTTGTAGACAGCTTTTCCTTGTGTAGCATCAGCTACATTTATGGAGCTGTCATGTCCCACCCAAGCAACTTTGTTGCCATCTGCAGAAAATGAAACGCTGTGTACCCAGCCACCTCCAGATGGAGAGTTAGGAAACTCTGCCAGCAACTGCCCTAAAGGAAGCTTTGTTCCCCACACATTAGGTCCAGGCTGATCCTCAATATCCTTGATATAAGCGGAGAATACTCTTACTTTGAAATCAGCAGAGCCAGCAACCAGAAGGATATTGTTTGGGTGCCAGTCAATAGAGTTCACAGTAGACCTTATGGGCTTCTTGATGTGCTTGGACACCCACCAGTTGTTTTCCTTCTCAAAGTAACAGATGGAGATTAGTCTTGCTCCAGAGCCTACAGCAAACTTGTTTTCATTTGGTGACCATTTCACACAAGTTGCTGCACGGTTGATGCGGAGAAGGACCAAGGTGGTGGTCCATTTGCCGTCATCTCCTTGAGTCCACACGTAAGCATTACGGTCAACAGAGCAGGTGACAATGCGATTGGTATTTGGGGCCCAGTCAATGCCCATTACCTTTAAGTCATGTTCTGCAAGATTATTGGTTTGCTTCCAATCGTTGCCATCTTTTTGGTAGATTTGGACTTCATTATTATTAGGTGAAAAAGCGACTTCTGGAAATCATGTCAATAATGTCATATGGTTTCTAATTGATTAAGAGAAATCTATGCTTAGGAAATACTTACGAGACCTATCCTTATTCCAAGCATGACACGTTATTGGGGCGCATGAATCACCAAAAGTAAGTGTTTGAGACATCTTTGGTAGGTACCTGGAATTATAATTTTTATTACAGAAATATTTCTATTTTGCAACTTACTGTGTAGGAAGGTACTCTTTGTAGGTAGGTAACTAGGTAAGGCGATGAATCATACCTTTACTTATCAGTTTCTGCAGGAAATAGCAAAGCAGTCACACCCGGAAGGTTCAATGTTGATTATGCAAATTCGCGGACTCTGGGCAGTCAACGCGAATTACTGAAATGTAAAAGAATAAAACGTTAGACAAGAAAATCTCCAATAGTTTTAACACCGAATATATATTTTTGAATTCGTCGAAAATAAAATATTTATATACGTTGAACGAAGAACGAACGGAACATACGGACACAAACTACAAAGAGCCTATGTACCGGAATTTTAGAGTAGAGCACAGACTACATAGAGATATGTAGCTAGCGTTTCTACAGGAGGATACCAATAAAACTGCTAAAAAGGTTTGAAGCTTAGAGGCAGTGTTGACGGCAGTGGCCCAATTCCATAACTTGGCTACAATCGGATTATCACTTTTTTCATAGCAAATTCGACTCTATCGCAAGGCATTAGTGGTTGCGATACTGAGAATTCGATTGAAGCCAAGTTATGGAATCGGGCTGCGGGTCTTGTCTGTTATAGGAGGTTATTCTCTTATCTATGTTTTGTGTTGTCTAGAAAAATAATAAAAAGTGACATTTTTTGTCAGTTGCCGTTAGAAAACGTATTTTTCTTTTCACGGATATTTTAATCCTCTCGTATAGGCAGTGTTGCCAGCCGGGTCTTGTCAAAAGTTACCTAAAATGGATAAAAAAGTAACCTTTTAATGTAAAAAGTAAGCTTTTTTATTTTTTTACAGTAGGTACTATGATTAAAAGTGCATAGACAGAATATGTTGGTTGTATTAACATAGAGAAATATGGATAATTTAGTAATGTTTTCAATTTTATGTTCAAAAGTTTAGGTTTATTATAGTTTTTAAAGAAAAAAATAGTGTTAAGTTTTTGTTTTGCAATTACCAGATACTTTTTTAATGACCTTAAACATAATTGTTGTCGTTGTAATTTTCAAGTGAAATAATAAGGATAGAAATGTACCTACTCAGACTTCCGACACAGCTTCCGATTGAAAAAAACTTACAAAATTTATTTAATATGGTTATAAGTACGAAATACCTTTGCCTTCGCCATCCTTGTTATAATTTTATTATAGTTTTGAGCATCGCATGTGTTGGATCAAATGTTGTCGCATTTTTAATGGCTTCTTTGGTAGCCATCAACGTTTAAATTATTTCAGTGCTAAGCTTATTCCTGTTGACACATTTTAATACCTTTGCCTTCGCCATCCTTGTTATAATTTTATTATAGTTTTGAGCATCGCATGTGTTGGATCAAATGTTGTCGCATTTTTAATGGCTTCTTTGGTAGCCATCAACGTTTAAATTATTTCAGTGCCAAGCTTATTCCTGTTGACACATTTTACCAGCTTGAGCTGGCTGACAATGCCTCTGACGTTAAAACAAGGTAGAACCAACATAAGCATTACATTTTATTTTTATTAGTGTATAAAGGCTCCCCTGCAACGTTTTTCATTTTGAAAACTTTCTTCTAGTAGTCGTCTATTTGCACAAAAATTTGATTGGGTAAAATTAACTCGAACAAAAACGAATTCGTCGGATTGAACGAGCGAGTAGTAGTTTCATCCTATGGAAAGTTTTTTATTTTGAAAATTTTCTTCTAGTAGTCGTCTATTTGCAGACCAATTTGATTGGGTAAAATGAACTCGAACACGAACAAATCCGTCCGTTTGAACGACGGAGTAATCGAAATGCTTTGGTCATCCCCTGCAAAGTTTTTCATTTTGAAAACTTTCTTCTAGTAGTCGTCTGTTTGCAGACAAATTTGATTGGGTAAAATTAACTCAAACAAGAAAGAATCCGTCCGATTGAACGAGCGAGTAACCGAGACACTTTGGTAATTTCAGTGATTTGTGATTTGGATACATTAGTGCGAGCGAAATACGTGTATTTAGGAGTTGCACTCGCTGGCTTACGATCGAAGTTTTGCGTTAGCGAACATTAAGTTCCATTTCATGTAAGATATTAGAAATGAATTCTACAAATTCTGCAAAATCACATAAAAGTAACCTATCGAGTCGTGTCATCTAGAATTAACCTGAAGGAGTCAAAAATCACCCTAAAGGTAATGGATAGCATTAGTTTATGACGTAGCGTAAAGATTTTACCCATATTGATGAGTAAAAAGATGATGATGATGATGTTTTTACTTATATATATAAGTAAAAACATCGCCATCCTTTTAAGGTCACCTTAGTTAAGTAAATAAAATAACTTTAATAAGCGTAGTTACAAATGTGCGTTTAAAAATGTAATATTGCATCCGTCCAACACCATAATCGGTCCCTCACTAGGACATGCAAAATTGAATGGTTTTCGATTCCGAAACTTGAGTTCCGACTCCCGATACTGGACTCCTAATTCCGGAACTTTTGATTTCTAGGAAAAAAAGATTTCTACGAATTTAACAAGTTGTGATCAACTTTTTAATCATTCTTTTAATCAATATAAGAATGCCACGGACAATGTGCGGATTTTCTTCTTTTCAAGAAAAGTACCTTCCAGTTTATTTCAAAAAAAATACTAGCCGAAACGTAACAATATCTAAGTCATATTATATCACAGAATAATTACTAGTACAAGTACCTAGTCAAATCTTGATACAACCCTACCGAGCGTAAAAGTGACAGAGCGATTCTGAAACGGTGAGAGCAATGCAAGCTCTCGCGCGTTGTGATACATTACATTCTAGCCTGCACGCAATGGGTGAGCGCCTTCTAGGTAAATATAATTAAAAGCTCGCAGCGCTGTGCGAGTTAAATTGCACTTTATTGCGTTGTAGCAAGAGTTGCTATGTATTTAAATGACTCCACTCAGTTATCCTTCTGTACTTGTACTATTATTTATTCTGTGATATTACATACAATACAATCATATTAATATGCACATGATTGTACTATTTATGTAATACGTATGTATGGGGTCAGATAGACGACGAACATATTCGATGATATCATTGTCATCAAGTCATAATCATGAACAATTTAACTTTCACTATGAGATCAATCCCAAAAAACACGATTTTTTTTAGCTGTTCCATACATTTAAATGAACGCGAATGGCATTTTTTATGGATCAGCTGCGTATATATGTTTATAGTTCGTATGCGTTGTCTTACGAAAGCGAACGGATTCAAATTTTTGTAGAGCATAGTATTCCGAGCTGGTTGCCAATGTTTTCGTCCAGTGAGTAAAATCCATATATTCGTATTTCTGTTTTATTTGGAAAGCTGGCAACAAAGAAATAATTAAATACATAAAATAAGGTACACATAGGCCTACTTAAACGGGGATAACTTGACAGAGCATTGCTCATTTACCATCCATCTACAGAGAAATATTTATTTATGGGTAAACTAAACTTCTTAAGCACTGGTATCCCTAACTCGATGGAAACCCAAATAATTTATGGAGACACATCAAAATATGGCACTTACATGGTAAGCAAGGACTATCTTTTCTAGTCCGGTAATACGAGAAAATAAACTGCAAAATTCGCTTTTAATTTAGTTAGGGTCTGTTAATAACATGTGAAAATAACTAATTACAATCGATACCAACGTTTTCTACTGCAAATACTTTATCAAACTTAAAAAAAAGGTACTCACTTATGATGAAAGGTTATGGCTTCATTTTTCTGTTCAGTCCCAGATTCAGAACCCTTCGATAACTCAGCAGTGCGATTACGTAATGTTGATCATATCGGTTTCAAGCCGTCAAATTCATTAGTGCCTTGCAATAGAGTTGATTTTGCTATGAAAAAAGTGACAATCTGATTGAAGCCAAGTTCTGTGGTCGGGCCCCTGTGGCCCTATTACAGAACTTGGTTACAATCGGATTTAACTTTGAACTTGGCTTCAATTGGATTGTCAAGATCGCTATCACTAATGCTTTGCGATAGAGTGGAAATTGCTATGAAAAATGTGATAATCCGATTGTTACCAAGTCCTGTAATAGGGCCACTGTTATCAATCGATATGGTATTATTTAGTCTGTGGATTCTGTTTGAAATCGTTCAATTCAATACATTTTTCATTCACAATATCGAATCGAATAGTTTCGGTTCTGCAGTGCGAGCATGGATCTTATCGATCGATAAAATTCGATAAATTTACCGATCGGTAAACAGTTATTTTTTTATCAATTTTATCAAAATGCGGTAGCATGGATCTAGCCTCTCGGTAAATTTTATTAATTCGATAACACATCGTGAGTTTATCGTTTTAAAGAATGGTAACTCGTGGACTGTACCATATATCAGATAGACCATAAAGTAGTATATTCCTTGAACCTAACCTAAAGTATAACTAGCCATAACTCATTGCACAATTGCTTGAGACACTTCCCTGACAAGTCTGACAGTGCGCTGTCCTAGTGCTATATTATATTCCTGGCCGATGCATCGTTGTTGCAATTGCCCTCGGTGAAAAAGCGTACAGCTGATAGAACCTACAACAATGACTATATAGGTAGTTTTTTAGACTGAGTACCTACTAGGTACCATAATAATTAGAGCATTAGACACAATCACAACAAAAGATAATTTCTGGAAATAGGAAAAACGTAACTTAATATTTTGTTATTATTATGTAAAGTAGATACTACAAAATGCACAGGCAGTCCATTAGATCGACTCCTTCTCAAACGCCCTTCAACATCTTGAATGAGGGCGAGGACAATTTCCTTATAAATTCTAAAAAGAATATTAAAATGCTGTTCTTCCAGATCAAAAGGATCATTGGCATCCCTGAAACTTGCCTCACGATGTTCTAACACCTCCACGTTTTGGCTTATAATCCGAAAAAGAACTTACAAAAAAAAAGTTTGTCGTGTAACATTGGAAAACCGATAAAATTCGATAAATTCGGTAAAATTACCGATATTATATCGACAACAATTGTCAAAAATAAGATTAATGCTTCCTTTTGTTGATATAAATCTATATATTATTAAATATGATTTATCGAATTTATGTCGTTGTCGATAAAGTACGTTCCGTGCTACCGAACTCGTATTATCTAATATTAAAGTTAAACTTAATTTAAAAAATCGGTAAATTTATCGATCGATAAGATCCATGCTCACACTGCTGAATCGGAGGGCAGGTCGGTTTGTACAACATAATAAACAAAAACGCCGCATAATACAGCTAGTATGCATTATCTGTTACACTGAGAAATACAATTATGAAGTAAGCGTCACAAATTCAGTTTTACAAATAATTTGCCATCAACTTACCGCCAGCTGACATATGTTTGTTTATGTTGGGAGCCAGTAATCACTAACTTCCAACAGAAACAGGCGTATACGCAAAAAAGATAAAACATATGCATTTTCGTCTCGCTCAATCTTACTGTTTTTATGGTATGTGTGTCCTTATATCATTGTTTTTGCTATTCAATAACAAGTCTATAGTACAGTATATAGTTGCGTCTACGGTAGCTAGCTATTTTAGAGCCTAGCCAGTGTGTGTAGCCATAGCCAGTGGGTGGACATAATACTTTATAATTTGTGGTGGGTGGTCGGTCTCGACCGTAGACAGAGAAACAAATTTGAAGAAACCAGTTTGGTTTCTCTGTCTACGGTCTCGCCTCGATTACACGGCCAAGCCATAATACGCGACCAAATAATGTACAGCCAATAATACGCGACCAATATTACGTGGATTGGCCTCATAATATCAGGGTATATTATTATTTGGTCGCGTATTATTGGCCGTGTATCATGACCCCGAGTAGATTAAGTACACGCAGCCAGGATAACGAAACCAAATTATGTATTATTGGCTGTGTAATACGAGTTGGACACTTTTTGTACGGGTGATAATGTGCCAATAATACGTGTACATCACAGACTAAAATATTGAAATGTCATAGTCAAAGCCTCGTTTGCCATGAATCTGTAATACTTCGTGAACTGGCTACAATCCTCAAATACACCTACCCAATCCCACCTCTCCCTATCAACCCCCGAAAATTCTATCCCCTTACAGACTTACGTTTTACCTCTTCCGTATTTCTGGTCTTCTGGTATTATTGCAGAGTTTTTTTTACAGCTGTCAAACGAAATGAAGATTTCAATGAGATCTATCCTTTATATAAAGAAACTACTAGTCTAGGATCAATAGTTTCAGAGTTATAGCCCTTTTAAGTCTGATAGCTGTCATACAAAACGAAGATATCGATGAGAACTATCACTTCTGTAAAGAAACTACTAGTAAACGATTAATGTTTCCGAGTAATAGCCCTTTTAAGTTTGACAGCTGTCATCCAAAACGAAAATATCGATGAGATCTATCACTTCTGTAAAAAAACTACTAGTCCAGGATCAATAGTTTCAGAGTTACAGCCCTTTTAAGCTTGACAGCTATCATCCAAAACGAATATATCGATTAGCTCTATCACTTCTGTAAAAAAACTACTAGTCTAGGATCAATAGTTTCATAGTTATAGCTCTTTTAAGTTTGACAGCTGTCATCCAAAACGAAGACATTGATGAAATCTATCACTTCTGTAAGATCACACTAATCACACTAATATTATAAATGCGAAAGTTTGTATGTTTTGGTGTGTGTGTGTGTGTGTGTGTGTGTGTGTGTGTGTGTGTGTATGTGTGTGTGTGTGTGTTTGTTGCTCCTTCACGCTTGATCGGCATGACGGATTTGGATAAAATTTGGTACCAGGATAGCTTATATCCTGGATTTACACATAGGCTACTTTTTATCCCGAAATATGAGAAAAAAATATTATCGTTTTCTTTAAGACTTGAAATAAAAAGTGAGTAGTACTCCCCATGAACTTTAAATGGTGTGGTTATCCTACTAATATTATAAAGGCGAAAGTTTGTAAGTATGGATGGATGGATGGATGTTTGTTACTCTTTCATGCAAAAACTACTGAACGGATTTGGATGAAATTTGGTATGGAGGTAGCTTATACTTAACATATAGGCTACTTTTTTACCCAGAAAAAATGCAGGGGTCCTGAGGGACGCGGGTGAAACCGCGGGGCGCAGCTAGTTATATATAATTGTGTATTTTTGCTGCGTAAATACTTGCAAAAAGGAATGGTATCGTGGTTGTGGCATAATTTTCCATAGGTGAGCTATTTTACTAGTTTTTAAAATAATGATAGTGTAGGGTGTCCAGTATGCTGGCGTTGTAAGTCTGGGTGTGTCGATTGTACTTGCCTAAGTATGTTCTTAAATCAAATCAACGTATGTGGTCCATTGAGGATGTAAACTTTATATGTTAGCCATAAAAATTACCACTTAATTATAAAGTTATTGTTTAAAAAAACATTGTGGATTTATTTATTTCCATTAAAATCCACACTGACTGTACATATATTTATGAACAATTCATCATCATCCCCATCAGGTATTTGCCTATATTTTGACATTTGACGTTTGACATTGGACGTTTGAAATTTGACTTTAAAGTATGAGATTTGACGTTTGACATTTGACTTTAAAATTTTACATTTGAACTTTGAAATTTTTAAAATTAAAAAAAAAAAAAAACATTTATTTCGAGCAACTGAGCTCATAATAATAAAGTAAGATCATAATATACACAATAACACAGAAATAAAATTAAATATAAGAAATCAAAACTACAAATTAAACGGCCCTACTGACGGCCACATGCCGATCACAGCAGTGCCGTATATACGGGCAGTCCATCCTGTCTGCGATCATTGCCAGGACAACGTTGGTGCTGCCCCGCATTTGACAATTGACGTTTGATAGTTGATATCCTAGACTAGTAGTTTTTTTTACAGAAGTGATAGATTTCATCGATATCTTCGTTTTGGATGACAGCTGTCAAATTTAAAAGGGCTTTTACTCGGAAACTATTGATCGTTGACTAGTAGTTTCTTTACAGAAGTGATAAATTTCATCAATATCTTCGTTTTGGATGACAGCTGTCAAACTTAAAAGAGCTATAACTATGAAACTATTGATCCTAGACTAGTAGTTTTTTTACAGAAGTGATAGAGCTCATCGATATATTCGTTTTGGATGATAGCTGTCAAGCTTAAAAGGGCTGTAACTCTGAAACTATTGATCCTGGACTAGTAGTTTTTTTACAGAAGTGATAGATCTCATCGATATTTTCGTTTTGGATGACAGCTGTCAAACTTAAAAGGGCTATTACTCGGAAACATTAATCGTTTACTAGTAGTTTCTTTACAGAAGTGATAGTTCTCATCGATATCTTCGTTTTGTATGACAGCTATCAGACTTAAAATGGCTATAACTCTGAAACTATTGATCCTAGACTAGTAGTTTCTTTATATAAAGGATAGATCTCATTGAAATCTTCATTTCGTTTGACAGCTGTAAAAAAAACTCTGCAATAATACCAGAAGACCAGAAATACGGAAGAGGTAAAACGTAAGTCTGTAAGGGGATAGAATTTTCGGGGGTTGATAGGGAGAGGTGGGGTTGGGTAGGTGTATTTGAGGATTGGTAAATATGTGTAAGGATAGGTGAGGCAATCCGGTATAACTCGTGATTTGTACCTGGCGTAGACGTTTCACGACAAACAAACGGCCGTGCGCCCCGACACAGTCCCACCAGTTTTTTTAAGTGAATGAATATAAGCTGACCGACCATAACTGATAGTACTTGCTTATGCTTCTAGGATTCCTGAGAATGAAAATATAGCTGAGACGTGGAAGAATACCTGGGAAAGTCACGAAGTCATCAGTAGTATGTAGTCTACATTTTAAAGATGAAAACTTTATTAATCAGTAAAAAAAACATTTCAATTTGCTGTCTAGTTTCGGAATAAAAGGCTTTATTATTAACTACCTCAGGAAGTATTTACTAATTTTTTTTGTTTTTAAGTAAGCCACATCTTTGTTGCATTGAAATGTTTCTATAACACCCATTATTTCATTTTGTTAACATAATAGGTTATTTTAACAATAAAAATTATTACATTAACTTTCTAGTTTTATTTCTTACATGTGTTATAAAATAAACTGTTTCTAGATTATCACTAATACAATATTACCGCCATCCTCTCTCACTCCATTATCTCTTTCCATCCAAAGGTTGACTGGAAGAGATCGCTTTTAGCGATAAGTCCGCCCGTTGTACTTTAGGCATTAGATTTTTCCTATTTGTTGTAAATTTTTGGAAACTTGTGTACAATAAAGTATTATCTATCTACTATATTCTGAAACCTACTTACCTCACTCAATCATAAAAAAATCACTCAAATTATCATTAACATCCGACAACTGCCCATTTCGCTGAGTATAGGTAAGTACAGGCCTTTATTTTTCTCTTACGGAAAAAACCTAGCTTTTTATTATTGATTGCATGGACACCCTAGACCACAATTTTGATGCCTCTCATTTGGCACGTTTATATGAAACACTGCGCAGTCCAGTTATAGTCTACTATAACTGGACTGCGCAGTGTTTCATATATTTATTTAGAAAGGTTCGTGTCGTTTCCACGTTCCAGTATCCTTTTACCACAGATTATGAATCGCGATTGCTCCGGCGCTGCGGAAAGTGCTGCCCTTCCGCCCTTGCGTAACAAAGTGCAGGTACCAGGGTGAGCTGTAGCGGCTGAGGCTGGTCGCTAAGGCAACCATACGTAGTATCTCTACCTAGTCTGTGAGGCAACCAAAAAGCCAAAACTGTGGAGGCGAGTGGGCGCGGCACTCCCTCCGCGCCTCCGGATAATTAAAAACACTAGTGTAGGGCAGACAAGACCACGTGGAGTCGGGATTGGCCGATTCGGTTCTGTGACAGTTTTTTCTTCTTGACACTCGCCTACACAAACGAGGCATCAAGGAGTGATTCTATCTTTGTCTATGGTTGGCTTCGTATTATTGACCGTGTAATATTGGTCGGACAAAATCTGCACGGGCTGATATTTGTTGGTGTATAGACTTTTTGGTCGAGCAAGACGCATAGTTTTTGAATTTATCCGCGCGGTTGTCCACGCGCTAAAGACCGCAGGACCAAACTGTTACCCAAAAAAAAATGGCCGACGCGACACATCTAACCTCAAACTGGTAATTGATTGTATATGCGTTGAGACTACAGGTACTTGATGGTCAACCCACAAAAAAAAGAAGGTCGACGCGACACATCTGGCCCCAAACTGGGGATTTATTGGGTACGTGCCGAGATCACAGGTATCTGATTGTCAACCCACAAAAAAAAGAAGGTCTACGCGACACATCTGGCCGCGCCGACTTTGCGTATACAAACAGTTTTTATGACCACTTCATTGAGCGCTTAGATAAACAAACTGGTGATTTATGGAGCTAAATAGGTACGGCACATATTTCAAGTGTTTATGTTGTGGGTTTCGAAGCAAAATAATTATATAAACACGCTTAGATTTGAATGATTATTGAGGTCAATAATGTTCAAAATCGAGTGGCAAAATTTACGTCGCTATCGAGTGGTCCGATGATCGATGAAAACAAAAAATGTGACTGTAGCGTTAGTTGCGATGATCAATGAAAACAAAAAAAGTGACTGTAGCGCATAGAATCAATCGAGCGGATATGCGTTGAGACTACAGGTACTTGATGGTCAACCCACAAAAAAAAGAAGGTCGACGCGACACATCTGGCCCCAAACTGGGGATTTATTGGGTACGTGCCGAGATCACAGGTATCTGATTGTCAACCCACAAAAAAAAGAAGATCTACGCGACACATCTGGCCGCGCCGACTTTGCGTAAACAAACAGTTTTTATGACCACTTCATTGAGCGCTTAGATAAACAAACTGGTGATTTATGGAGCTAAATAGGTACGGCACATATTTCAAGTGTTTATGTTGTGGGTTTCGAAGCAAAATAATTATATAAACACGCTTAGATTTGAATGATTATTGAGGTCAATAATGTTCAAAATCGAGTGGCAAAATTTACGTCGCTATCGAGTGGTCCGATGATCGATGAAAACAAAAATGTGACTGTAGCGTTAGTTGCGATGATCAATGAAAACAAAAAAGTGACTGTAGCGCATAGAATCAATCGAGCGGTTATTAAGCTTAATAAAACCTCTTTGTTCTTAACTCACCTTGCAAATTTTCACAATATTATGTACTATTCTGATTCGGATAGTAATTGTCTAGTTTCCCGACTGTTTTTTTCTTCAAAATGCTTTTGTACCTACTCAAAAGGAATACGTCTTAGAACCTCTAATAAAACCTCTTTGTTCTTAACTCACCTTACAATCACATGGGGATGGGGATCACGTAGTAGCTATATTTTTTTATATGAGTAAAGCTTTCGATTTTGTTCACCACGGGAAATTATTATCGAAACTTTACAGATATGGGGTCCGAGGTCCTGCATATGATTGGTTCTCCAGTTATTTAAATAATAGACGCCAATGCACGGAGATCGCTAGCATTAACCGCGTCGACCTTCTTTTTTTTGTGGGTTGACCATCAAGTACCTGTAGTCTCAACGCATATACAATCAATTACCAGTTTGAGGTTAGATGTGTCGCGTCGGCCATGTTTTTTTTTGGGTTATCAGTTTGGTCCTGCGGTCTTCAGCGCGTGGACAACCGAGCGGCTAAAGGCGTAATAAAACCTCTATGTTCAAAAACTAAACCAAGCATAGATAAAACTAGATTGCCAAGAAGATTCAAAATAAATTATGTCAGCCTCTAAACTACCGCCATAGATTATAAAATAATATGAGTGGTTTTTCAAGTGTCATTTTAGCATTATTTATCTCTCGCTAGATGGCATTGGCGACAGTTTTGGTAACAGTACTGGAGGGCAATTCTCACCAAGTGATATAATTATCACAATAGATAAATATCGAAAAAAATGGTGGATATTGAATGACAGCTTCTTTTGCTATTCTCGCAATATCACCATAGATATTTATCGAGTCCTAGCGATCGACATGCAACGAGTGGTCCCTAGCGGTCAACATTGGTTTATCACTGACATATCGAGTGAGTTTTTGTAGGAATACACACGTAGGAATCACGTTAGTTTGGGGTTAGGTTTGTTTGTATTTTATTTTAGAGAATACAGTTACTTATAGTAACTTTGAGATTATTATTCTTATGATGACGGTGGAGAAAATTATGTAACAGGTTTTATGATTGACGTCGGAGAGGCCCGATTGCAAGCACAAGTGCAAAGAAGGCACTCGGTCGCGAGAGCCCCGTTAGATTTCTACGACAAAAGCTTTCAGAAAAGGATTTGGCTGCCAAAAATCTCACACTTGAAGTAATAGCTTTTGTGGAGCCTTTTACTGCCTCGAAATAGCCTTGATCTAAAGATGATGGTCCGTACTTGCACTTTGTAATAAGCACGCTTTACCAACTATGTATACCTCCACCGTATGGTAAGTCTGAGGGTACCCACTGATTACAATTGAATAAGTCTATGATTAAAAGATGCCTAGATGGATATTGATAGGTACAACCATGTAACATATGCATCAATGGGTACAACAGTAACTGCGACCCACTCTACCAATGCACAAGCTATTTATTACCAGGCATAGTAAAACATATTTTATAGATACCTAGTTATGTTGCATAATACATCATCAATCATCATCAGAGCCCCAAAATGTCTACTGCCATTTCAATATGGGCTTCCCAATAAGAAATTTGGGGGTTTATCATAAAAACTGGGCATGGCAGGCGACTTGGTTATCACAATTGTTGATAATGTGCACAATCAACATGATCAATTTGTGATAAATGTGCCGCCTATTTAATATTTTCCTTTCCTGGTTCTCACAGCACCGTGAAGGGTTAGCACATGGCAAATTATTTACAAACTATTACACAACTTCTTCAGTTGGTAGAACAAACATTGATGGTTGAAACGTAGAATCATAGTTCTATTCCAATCCCATGTAGGTAACATAGACATTTACATTAGGTTAGTGACCAAATTAAGTCGATCGTTGTAGTGAAATTTAGCTGGAATTTCATATGATGACCAAAGACGAGTACGGGCAAACCAACCTAATGAAAACGCACCATTAGATGCGTTGAAAGCTAACTGTGTTGAGGAAAATTAAGCAGATTGTATAATTTACTAACTCTTCTCAAAACTCTGTTCAATTCATTGAACGTTTCAGGGAAATGAAGCCACTGTCAAAAAACAACCAAATGGTTCACTGCACTGACATCCTCCGCAATGCACCTTGTAACATTTGACTGGAATGCACCATGCACCTTCATCTGTAGATCAAAGCTACTTTATTGCAAAAAAAAAAACACCGATGTCATCACTTCAGCTGTGAGATCTTTGGTCAGCCAAAACTTTTCTGAAAGCTGTTGTCGGAATTTCCACAGGCCTTTTGCTTCCAAGCGCCTTCTATGCACCTCTGCTTCTTGACAAATTGTATGTAAGTAGGTATTTTAATAAATATTGAGAAATAAAACATTAATTTTTAGATAATGTACTGCGTTTTACTAAATGAACCACACACCACGAGACCACAGAATAAATTGCACACAAGAACTAAAATTATTACATAAACCATAGTACTAATCAATAAATAAGTTCAATAACTAAAAAACTAGTATGGTCGGGTAAAAAATAGCCTATGACACTCTTGCAAAGAAAAAAAAGTAGTCGGAAAAAAATACACTATACCTAAATACAAATTGAATGACACCTTGTTTGTCTAAATCAAACCAATAGGGGCAACGCTATGTTGGAACATCCACATACCTACATACGAAGACACACTGTACACTGTACATACTGTAGTCTTGGATGCATACATATATACATAGACTGTTAAACTCATTACCCTTCCCTTGCTTTGCTGTAGTCGGGTAATAAAACAAACAAAATTAACTGACCTTACACTCTACTAAATAAAAATAATGTTTTACTGAAAACTATAACAATACAACAATACGTATAGCATCTGAGTAGATTATAGGTATTACTTATAATCTAACTTCAGACAACTCACAGCTTAAACTGAAATGTTATAAAACTAGAGATTTGAAATTTGCAGTAAATATTCCTTGAGTATTCTATGGGTGCTACTGAGGTTTTTTTTTCAAATTCCATCACTAGATATTGAATAGAAAGGCAAATTTAGCAAGTGGGCTGAGCCACAGGGGTTTCAGCTAGTAGATTATAATTAAGCTAAAGAGCGCCAATCTAAAGCTAAAGCTAAAGCTAAAGATTTTATAGATTGGCTCTGAGAGCCAATCTATACAATCCTTACATAATTATAAAATTGTCATTTTAAAATATAATAAAATAACCAAAAACTATGAAAGTATAAATTTAATCAATTAAAGTATGTACGTACCATTTTTTTTTTATGATCTTTATTTAAATGGGAGTAAAGATGTTTGGACTGCCTCATCGGAATAGATTTTTTTCCTTGCTGAAAAAATGGTTGACAGTACACATTTGCCATAATTATTATCTGGACAGATCTTAGGAAGGTGTAGTGGATGACAGCAGCACTGGTCCTCCAAACACTCACCAGTACCTTTTTCTGAGTCAACTTTTGCTTGGGGGCAAGATTTGCCGGGTTCTCCTGGGTTCAACCATTGTGATTAGCGTTTCCGATTATCGAACAGGATCAATTTTTCACCACAATTAACAATACAATTAAAAATCCCCTCATTATTGTGCCGGTTGAGTAATGTAACGAATCACTCGACGCGTTTTTCCAATGTGTTTCAAGTGAATTAAAACTGTTTGATCACTACGGGGGAATTGGTTGCTACAGCGCCAAAAGGGATTCAGCGGTTAGCAGTAGCCCCATACACAACTTTAATCCTTAGAGCAGTTTCTGCAGCGCGGGGCCGCGGTGAATGGACTTTGTGTTCTTCAATAACTTGTGGATGGACCTTGTTTTCTTCAATAAGTCGAGGAATGCGATGATATGTTAAGTATTTTAAGTTTTTAATATCTGGAGCACAGATTAGAGATATGGATCTGGAGATCTTTGCATTCTTTGCTGACAGCTTGATACAGCTGATGACAGACAGAGACACAGATTAGAGATAACAGAGACAGATGGCTCATGACGTCGTGACGACTTGGACTTTTCTTTTTAATATTCGTTACGTGCAGAATATTTTGGGCAATTTCTTCAAATATTTCATCAATTAACACAATCGAGGAGACGGAACGTTATTCATCTCAACCCTAAACACATCGCCTATCGCTTCGATATTTTATATCTACCGGTCGCGAGAATAGCGTTTTTTTAGGAAAATCGATAATTTCGCGATATTTCTAGTCGATATGTTAGACAGGGACATATCGGGATTCGATAAAATATAACGAAATAGTGAATCGCCCTCTTGTAATTTGGTATGAACAAGGAAGTTCTATAAGTACATAGAACTTCCTTGGGTATACATAGAACTTGTTTAGGTATGACCAAAGATTTTGAATTACGCTTACTGGCGGGTATGACATTCTGCGTTCCCGTTTATGGCAGGTTGTGCGTCAGTTTTGTAACAAATTCATTACTAATATTTATTGGTAGTATTTTCTACCTTCTTGATATTCTATATTATAAATTACAGCTAAGTATACAAAGAAAATGGACCGTTTTATTTAGATTTAATTTATCTGCTTTAATAAAGGGGTAAATAAAATCAGAATATGTAAAAATTGCTAAAGTCATAATAAAAAAATACAAATAACAAATTTCACTACACAAACAACTTGTCGTTCGTTTGATTCGCTCCTGGTTTGTGCATTTTTACGGTAAAACGCTTTTTTTACCTGCTTTCGATTACTACGTTCAGTTGACTATATACCAAAAGTTACGCGATTGCCATCTCTTGACGATGAAAGAACTAAACAGACAATGCATAATGGAAAACTGCTCAATCTCTCAGTGGCCCAATTACAGAACTTGGCTACAATCGGATTATCACTTTTTTCATAGCAATTTCGACTCTATCGCAAGGCATTAGTGGTTGCGATATTGAGAATTCGATTGAAGCCAAGTTATGTAATTGGGCCACTGATATATAATGTACTCTGCGGCCCGACCACAGAACTTGGCTTCAATCAGATTGTCACTTTTTCATAGCAAAATCGACTCTATCGCAAAGCATTATTGAATTTGACGGCTTAAACCGTCATGATCAACGTTATGTAATTGCACTGCTGTGGTCTACGGGTTGTTCGGAGATTCTCGTCAGCAGCCCGATTCCATAACTTGGCTTCAATCGTATTATCACTTTTTTCATAGCAAATTCTACTCTATCGCAAGGCATTAGTGGCTGCGATACTGAGAATTCGATTGAAGCCAAGTTATGGAATCGGGCTGATGATCCCATAGAGTAAGGAATTTTCCTTCTATTCATAGAGTAAGGAATTTTCCCATATACATTTCCTTCGCCATTGTCTGACTGCAGCCCGATTACATAACTTAGCTTCAATCGGATTGTCAGTATCGATATCACTAATGCCTTGCGATAGAGTCGAAATTGCTATGAAAAAAGTGATAATCCGATTGTAGCCAAGTTCTGTAATTGGGCCACTGCACTGCGATTACGTAATGTTGATCATGAGGGTTTCAAGCCGTGAAATTCAATAATGCTTTGCGATAGAGTCGATTTTGCTATGAAAAAAGTGATAATCCGATTGTAACCAAGTTCTGTAATTGGGCCACTGCACTGCGATTACGTAATGTTGATCATGACGGTTTCAAGCCGTGAAATTCAATAATGCTCTGCGATAGAGTCGATTTTGCTATGAAAAAAGTGACAATCTGATTGAAGCCAAGTTCTGTAATTGGGCCACTGATCCCCGTTGTTTACTTAAATACGTCTCTTTCAAAGACTACAGTATATACTAAGGTCTCTTTGTTTGTGATCTCGTAGTTATTATTTGTATGCTTAGAATATTTACGCTGCCTTTTGTATGTATACTCTTTGCTCGTAATTTTTAGGATTTGCAGTCTATCCACAAACAGTGTTGCCATCTTAGTGAATTTTCCACTAAAACTGGTGGTTTGGTCTCTCCATTTAGTGGAGAAATTTTGCTTTTAGTGGCTAGTGGATCTGTCTAGTGGAATTTAAGAATTTAGTAGAATATAGTTGTTATTACTGGAATGACGACCATAAAGTCGACTCACACTTTTTAAACATATTTTTCTAACCTTTTTTGGAGTATAATTTTATCGTGCAGGCAAAACTTCTGATCTTGTAAGTAAATACTACGCTATTCGCGGGGATTCCCCGTAAAATATATTTTATTTTACGCTCTCTCAATTCGGGCTACTTTCCGTTCGGACACATGAATGACAGTATAAAAGTTATAAAAAACAAGCAGAGGAATAGAATGGGGTTTAATCTTTTAACTGCCATATTAAGAGTACGCTGCGGTATGAAGTTAATAGGAAAATGCTGCAACAACTACGAAATCCCAGCAAATGTTATCAAACAAATTGGCAGATAAGAATCATATCTGTCGGAAATTGACGATGACGGTAACGATTCATCTCAAGAAGATGACATTTTATTATGATATTAAATTAATTATAATTTCATTGATTTGTTTTTTCAAAATTGTACTTTCGATACAAAATGTGTGACGTATATTTTATCGCAATATTAGATGTATCTTGTTATAATAAACATTTTTTTCTTTCGTAATGACCAAAATGAAGTTAGTGGAGAATTTAGCGATAATGGAAGTTGGCGTGCTTTTTGTTAGTGGTTTTCTGGTGGTTTTAGGAGTTGACTCTAGTGGGGAGCTAGATAATTCGTTGGCAACACTGTCCACAAACTAACTACAAGAAGAATAGTATATCTTTACAAACATGTCCGGACGAGGTACGAAACTAATGTAAATATTTATTTTGTATTTTATTTCAGTTAGGTACGTAAATAAATTTCACTCTTTTTACTTTCAGGAAGACACCGTAATAATAACCGCAGCAGAAATCAACCCACTTTGGCTTCAGTTGCTAGAGAGAATGCATATTCTCTGTCTGCCGATAGCCCAATTTTGGCTGTGTTCTTACAAGCTGCAAGGAAGCTAACTGACCGGCAAGACAGGCATGAGAGGCTGGTGAAATTGTCCAGGGATATTACTATAGAGAGCAAGAGGATAATATTCTTGCTGCATGCAGCTGTCACGTAAGTAAAGGTATAAGGAGCAAAGAATTGTAAAGCTTTCTAAAATTCGAAGAGCATGTTATCAGTTGTTTACACACTAATAAAAAAATACGGACCATGTGTGTCCGACACACACTAGGCTAGTTTTTCGAGGTTCCGTAGCCTCCTGGCTACGGACTGCTATAAAAACTGCAATGCATTTGGTCCTATAGTTATTACGTGATACACCAACAAGGTTGTGTTTTATGTAGAACTTGTTACGAGTTACAGACAGACGGACATAACGGAACATAAGGGTTCCTTATTTGACTACGGAACCCTAAAAATCGGCTCAAATGTATGTAATCCAAATTAATATTTCTTTCTCTTGACATAAATAATCAAATCTCTATAGGAATAATTCACTTTTATATGAAATAAAATCTAATCCATAGTATGGATTGGATTCCATACTTTATTTGGGTTATAATGAGTCGGTTAGAACGAGTGGCAGGAGTTGGAGGGCTAACCCCTGGTATGGGAAGGTACCAGGGGGTAGCCCTCAAGGCAAGGCTTAGTTTTTTTTTAAATTGTATTTTAATGTATGTGAAACGAAATGCAATTTGCAGGAGCATTTCACTATGTGGGGATAAGGAGGGGGTGGGGAGCTTGCCCCTGGGATTGTGAAGTAGGTACTTGCGGGGCCGTGATGTATCACGCTACAAGAAAGACTCATTTACAGAAATGTTAAAAGTTGCAACAACTAGGGTAGGTTTGGTTTGAAAATGACTACACATAGTGCGAGCCGAACGAGTAAAGCGAGCATAACACGGCAGCAGCTGGCAAGCGCCGAAGATAACATATGGCTGATAAAAAATTTTAATAAACTATTACAACTGTTTCAAAATAAAGAGCCTACATCGGCTGTTTGGCTGTGTTTTTAATAAACTTAAAACTGAAATATTACATGCGACGTGCCGGGAGAGAGGGGAAAGGGCTGCCCCCAGGTGGTAGCCTCTCTGCCCTTCCGCACTTTCTTCCTCCCAAACTGCTGATTTAGGCTGCTTTTTAATAAACTTAAAACTGAAATATCTCATAAACTACGTGTCGCCGAGTGAGGAGAGGGGTACCCGGGGGTTTGTCTCCCCCCCCCCCCCCCCCAAAACCTGCCCCTCGATTCTATATTTGTTACCTCTTTATTTCTTACTCTACTTTGAAAAATGAGGGTTATTAAGATTTAATCCAGGGCTTGAAATACCGGTAAATGGTGGTAACGATACCTCTGAAAAACAAAGGTAACGTTATGCGTACTTATAACGTTATATGGTTTAACGTTAATAAAATGATGTTTTAACGGTAAATCTAAGTAGCGTTACACAATTTTATCAATAAATTTAACTTTAGCTATTAACGTTATTCGCCAGTCTGTATTTTTTTCTGCTTGCGCGTCTGAACAAGCGCGCAAGGAGCCGGGGTTATAATTATTTTTTAATTTGTTTTTTTTTGTAATTTGTTTGATGACTCTAATGTTAGAGACTGAAAACGACATGGAGTCCGATCATTCCAAATTATTACAATCGATTTTGGCACCAAAACGTAAAATATTAAGAAAAGCAGAAAAAAACTATGTATTCCGAGACTTCCCAATCAATTTAGGCATTAAAACTTATATTAAATTGAAATAATGAAGATGACATAGGCACAGGTAAGTTATCTATACTTTTGATTTGCAAAGGTACCTTCTATAAGTACCTACCTACCTACTAAGAAATATAGAAGCATACAAGGTATCAATATTATCTACTTTAACTTACCTACCAGTATCATACCTACCTCAGTAACCTACTTCATCATCATCATCATGTCAGCCTTTCTTTAGAAGTCCACTGCTGAACATAGGCCTTCCCCAAAGAGCGCCATGACGATCTTGTGCCACCTCCGTTGACTGACTTCTGACTGACTTCGTATTTACTTATAGTTAATACATTTTAATAGTGTAAATAAGAAAAATATGTTTTATTTCAAAAAAATCGTGGGGTTTTGGGCCATAGTTATAAATATTTCATTGACAGATAGGAGAAGCAACCCACGCTTTTTTTTTAAATATTTTTTTTTTTTCTTATTTACACTATTAAAATTTATTTTCTATTTTTTAGTTTGGTTATCTATATAAAGCGTGTTTTTTAGTTTTTTTTAAACTATTATTTATTTTCTACTTTTTTTTTCGAATTATTGCATTGTCATCGGTCTTTGACAGGTGTGCAAAATTTGAATGAAATCTGATCGTTTAAAGTGGGTCAAAATAGCGTCCAAAGGAGTCTGTTACAAACATACAAACATACAAGAGAAGCTAATATAAAGCGTATAAAATGGGCGCTGTGCATTCTAACGTCAGTAGATATTGTTGTTAAAATACCTACACCACCTATGTATTTCAATGTGATGCGTAGTTTTTTTTTTGATAAGTCAATACTACACGCACAGCATGACCTTGAACTTGATTGAACGACCCGATATTGCACGGCCTAATAATACGAAATATAAGAAGGCATTGGGCATTTTCCCACTTGCCGGCACGGTGCCGGCGCCGTAAGTGGAAAACATGCCATATATTTCATACATTTTTTCTTCCCCGGTTGCCGGGCCAGTGCTGTACCTGTGAGTGGAAAAACGCCCATGGATTTGTAATCAAATGCTGTGTAATCATGAGTCGTGTAACCTCTCCATGGGAAGCGTAGTCATTCTGGCTGGCGACTTCAATAGCAAAAACATCATATGGGGGTACCGCAAAACCAACGGTACGAAACTTTCCGACCTTAGCAAAATTCTTGTTTTCGATGTAATTCTACCCTTAGAGGCGACTCACTACCTCCGTTGTCCCAACAACAAACATGAAATACTAGACATTCCGTTCCTAAAGAAAATAAAACTTAGTTTCCACTCAATCGAAGTGTTCAAACTATTAGGTTCCGACCACCGCCCTGTTATTATGCGCCTAGGCCCCGACCCGACAGACTCGTCCTCCCCTCCACTGACCAAGACGGTAGTAGACTGGAAGGTTTTGGAGGAAACCCTAAAAACTATCAATTCACCCGATTTCGATCGTATACCCGATGACGTTTCTCGCTCGATCGATGCCTTCACCAGCCAGCTCAGCACCGTCATCGGGGAGGCCTCTAGACAGATCCCCGCGGAGGGTCACCGCGGCTGGGCCCTGTCTGAAGACGTGAGGAGGTTGGTGACAGCAAGGAACGCAGCCATTAGAGTTTACGATGCATTCCCCAACGCTGAACGCAAAGCCACCTTGAGCTACTAACACCGTACGGTCAGAACGCGCATGACCGAGCTGTACAAACAACGTTGGGGAGACTTAACCCTTAACCACCGTCTCACAGACGCGGAAAAATTTCAATCGTTTATATTTTGGCGTCTGAAACACTTAGCAACTTTTTCGTCCCTGTACCTTCCCTCCGCGTCCCTCAGCACCACGCGAGCGCTTGTCGTAGTTTTACATGCGCGCGTTTGTCTCTGGTAAGTAAAAAACTGTCGTTGTGCGTCTGAGAGACAGGTGGTAGGTGGTAGCGTGACTTTTTTGAAATTGTGTTTTAGATAGAAATGGCTTCTAATGATGGTGTTATTGATTGTCAGTTGGAACAAGATCCATCTGATGAAGAAAACTAACCAAACGATGAATGTAGCGATGTGGATTTGGACATCGGAATACAGCACGCAATACAGAGGATAGCCGCGAATCGAATTCTGAAAGCGAAGAATCAACTGCTATGGAGCATAACGACATTATTTCATCTCAGTCTTCAGTTTCATCTGTAGATCAAAAATTTTCTATAATCAAACTAAAATTGGAGTGGATCTACTTGACCAAAGGTGCTCCAATTATGCCACAGGTCGTCGAACGCGTAGATGGGCATTGTCAGTCTTTTACAGGTTGCTCGATATTTCGGCCTCGAATTGGTACATCGTCAGTTTATCTGCCCCAGCCCATAGACAAAAGATTGAGAGCCGGTTCAAGTTCATAAAGAGGCTAGCTGAACATCTCACCAGACCGTATATGGAGCTTCGAGAAAATAATGTGAAGATTCAGCGTGACATCAGAAATCGCATTTCGACGCATCCTTTACTGCAACGATGACACCACTCCAGCTCTACCAGGCGGCAGCAGTTCTGAAGAGAGACTGGCGGTTCGAAAGAACTACTCAACCTGCGACCCTAAAAAGAAACGCAGAACACAATACATGTTTTTTTGAATGTAAAAAACCGATTTGTATTGAATGCTCCAACAAAATGTGCACTCACTGTCGTGCAAAATTCTAAGATTGATGGCCTGCAATTTTGTTGAAGATTTGATTATAATGACAAAACTTTGATTTTATAATACTTGTTGATTATTATAATTATAGAAAAAGATATTAAAAAGTTCCTATTCTGTACCAATATTTTTGTGCATCTCGTTTTTTGAATATGAATATTTTTAGTCTAGAATTAAGAGTTGTTACAAACAAATTGAGATTTTAAGAAAAATTGATGATTTTTATGTGCCTTGTTTGCTTTAATAAATACTTTGATGTGTCTTTAAACTGATTTTAATTCACAAACAAACCTTTCAACTTTAGATTTAACAAACTGAAAGTCATTTCACTCCTGAGTCTCTGAGACGTATGGTAGGTGGTTGTGTGACAAAAATAGGTGGTAGGTGGTAAAGGGTTAATATCCGAAATCTCGCCAACCCACCAGGCCTACTGGGGGTTGGTGAGATAGCTTAAATCCGATACCATTACTGTAATTCCCTCTCTGAATAGAATCGATCTCCCGCCAGCTTTCGAAGACGAGGATAAAGCCGAATGCTTGACGGAGAGCCTCTAAGCCCCAGTGCAACCCCACCAACGATCACGTTGATCCTATCCACATTGCCACGGTGGACCGCGAACTAGAATGTAAGAAAATGCTACCCCTGACCGACCTTCCCCTCAAGCCCGTAAAAGCCGCAGAAGGTTGAGTCGATCTTCAAGGCACTCAAATTGTGAAAGGCATCAGGGTCCTCAAGCACCTTACTGTCCCGTTAGTTTATCTCTTAGTTAGCATCTTTAATGCAGCTATGAGCAATTTCCCCGTCGTCTGGAAGAGTGTCGACATCATCGGCATTCACAAACCAGGAAAAAGGCATCTGAGCCCTCTAGCTACCGCCCCACCAGTCTCTTCAGGTCTCTGGGGAAGATCTACGAGTGACTCCTGAATAGACTCTGGTCCATCGCGAAATCCATAAAGCTCATTCCTGATAAGTAGTTCGGCTTTAGAGCAAGACACTCGTGCCCTCAGCAAGTGCACAGCACAACGGAGCACATTATTGCGGGTTTCATAAGAAACCAGTCCCCAATTCCTGTTCTCGCTTTACACAAGCGACTTCCCAGGCACTCCCAAAGTTGAGATCACTCTCTTTGCGGATGACACCGCAATTTATTTCACCAGATGGAAACCAAACCAACTTCAAAGAAGCATCCAACGAGCGCTCAGAGTGCTCGAAGGATGGTTCCGAAAGTGGTGAATTACGGTGAATCCCGAGAAGAACGTAGCAATACGTTTCACTCACGGGGTTTGCCGCTATTTTATACCCGACAACTTCACGATTAACGACCGACGCATACCGTGGGAAAGGTCAACTAAATACTTAGGGAGTCACCCTTGACTATCGACTCTTCGACGAGCATATCAGCTCCGTCCACAAATGGGCGGCCTTCTTCCAAGCCCGCCTCGCGTTACTACTAGGTACTAAACCTGCGTCCGACCGACAATGCCATACTCGTTTGTAGTATTCGCTCACGCCTCCCGCCTCTCCCTAGAGAAATTTAAGATTTTACAAAATAGAATAATCCGCTATCACCACAACCCTCTTGTAGTCCAGGCATCTGACTAATCTACAGACGCAACAGACGCACAGCCCCTCCGTAGATCCCTAGAGACACCTTGAGCGTACCAGACGATGAAATCGCTGCCGCAGTGCAGGCATCGATAGATTCGTCCAACCCTTCGTCACCATTTGTCAACACACTTAGACACACACCCGATGAAAAAAGTCCAGTCATTAATTCGATTTTATTCGCCTTCGAGTTTCTTGCCGATTCTTCTCGAAGGTGTATTCCGAATCGGTGGTCAGTTATCCAAATAATTAAAAGGGCTCCAGCCACTTCATAAGGGCCCCCTCGATCGCTACTAAAACTAGCGATCTAGGGGTGTTTAGTCAGACCCCCGTTATCAATGGCAACTGTCTAAGCCGAGGTTGGTACCCCCTGGGTGCCCTTGAACAAGTCACCAAAACTTTAACATTGGCATGCGCCTTTTGCGTCACGAGGCGGAACACTTTCGTGCCCGCCCCACCGGTGATGCTGTAGAGGTCAGTTATAGACCAAAAATAGTGTCTTGTAATATGAGGCCGTGAAAGCTCGTCACGTGTTGATATTGATATTGCCTTATAGTATGAAGCTATGATTTTTAATTAGGCCGTATTTTATCTGGCTGTACTGACCGTGTCAGCAAGTTCAAAGTATATTGGAAAGCAGTTTCTTAATTTTAATTTGTATTATAAAGAATCCTGGCAGGTTTTTTTAATTTATATATTTGACTATATATCATGTTTTATATAAAAAATACAAAACAAAAAAGGATATAACTCTAGGAGGAGAAAAGACGGGTGTGTGCAACTGTGACTGTCCTCACAACATCAAAGCAGTAGCTTTCAGAGTTCGTATAAATACTATCCCTGAAGATAAGATGGGGCCCTTCTGGGAAGACATTTTGGAAGTCATAAAAAAACACTCAAAATGATTTACTTATTTTTATAAATTTGTCAATAGGCCGCCACATCACTTAAGTTTTTAACAGAAAAAAACAAAGTATTTAATATAGTGTAGTGGTTTTATTCTCACTCTTGTCACTTAAATTCTGATATTACAACTTTTTTATTTACCATCCATGGTGCAACCACATCACTTAAGTTTTTAACAATAAATCCAGCTGGGCGCCACGCGCCGCTGCTCGTTTAGAAGAGCGGCAACGTCGCATCGCACGCGTTGGATGAGGTATCGTTATATTATTAACGATACTTTTTACCTGATAACGTTATTAATAACGTTTTTTTATAGTTACGGTAACCAGGTAACGATAATTCTTCCTACCGTTAAATAAGTATCTAAATGAAAGTAACGTTATTTAACGCTACTTTTAGTGGGATTTGGTAACGTTAACAAGCCCTGATTTAATCTCAATTTATGGCGCTTTTGCGGGTTGTCTTAAAGGACGATGATCATTCCTGCCCCACCTGTGATTGACATGACCAGCAAAATCTTCTTTTTAGTTATACCTCGTTTATAAAACTAGGATTTATTGTGATAGTTTTGAATGCTGATGCATTCAATCAAGATGCGGATTATAATTGTAATATAAAAAATCGTAAAACTGCATTTCCGGGTTTCAATGGCGTCTCCATGAAATATAAGTGTCCGCGCGACTTGCAAGGATACGTGTTTCTGGCAGATGACATCGTTTTAGCTGTCAAAAATGAACGATTTCGCTATTTGTGAATTGTGCGATCTTTGTTTTAATTGCAATTAATTTATTTTTGATATTTTCTTGACGACTCGAGGTTCTCTAACGGACTACGATAAGCATACGGCTATTATTGGTGAATTAGTTCATCATGTTGCGGCGCATAAACTGTAGTTTATGTGTGCTACATATTCGGAGACATACTGCGGGGGAGTTGTCGTTACAAATACAAAATATCTTGACGGAATGGTTGGAATCGGCAATATCTCAAGTGAGTAACCTACCTTCTTATCAAAATATTATGCTCTGCTCTATTTACTCGTTGCTATTATAGCATGCTAAATAATCATTTCGCAAACAGCAAGAAAAACCTATCTAGGTATATTTTGTATTTACGTTGTTTGTGTATCGACACAGCTATATTTGACGCAATATCTGCGGCATGCTGTTGGGGCTTTTTGGTACTGTGTTAATCACAATTGGAAAAGTCTCCTGAATAGTTATCTGATCAGTTATAATAAGTTTCATGCTATTTTCAGTTTCCGGTTGATGCTGTGATATGCCACGCCTGGATATTATTGTAATTGTTTGGTTGGAAACAACAGTTGGGTGTTGCTGTCACGTGATGATAATAGTTTGGTATTTGGGATGGGCCAGACATCAGGATCATGTTGCAGCACGAGCTACATTTTTAGATAATATTTTAATTGAAATTGATGATTAAAATGTTAAATAAACTGCTTGTTGTCTATTAGTTGTTTTAATTCAATAAATTGTTACCTCACTGGTCTCTATTTAGTTAAAGCATACTATAGGATTTGCCATATGTACATAATTATATTATGACTAGCTGTGCCCGCGCCTTTGCCCGCGCTGTAATTTGATTTAGAAGTAGCCCATACGTGTTATTCCAGGACCAAAAGTACCATATGACAAATCATTTTTAAGATTCGTGTCTGTCCGTTTGTTTGTTTGTTTGTATGTTTGTAATTTGCGCATCACAATTGATTGACTGAACGAATTTTGAAGAAATCTATACTTATAATAAAGCAATAGGAATGAAAAAGTCTGTGCAATGAAGATAATAAAAAAGATAGTCTAGGGTACTTAAAATAAGCCACTAAACATGAATATAACATTTTTTAAATTCGTGTCTGTCTGTTTGTCTTGTTATTCGCGCATCACGTAAAAACGCCTGAACGGATTACGTTTCGGTTTTCACTGTTGGATAGCTTCGAATTTGACTTACAAACTGGTGTACCTAGCATCTAAATCCGATAAGTAGAAGCCGAGCAATCAATAAAAATATTTTTAGACAGCTGAAGGAATTTTGATCAAATGTTGGTATTTTAGGTTCTGGAATACTCGTAGCACATAGAGTACTCTTAACCTAGAACAATGACCACGCGTGCAATGCCACGGGCATCAGCTAGTGTAGTATACTTTTGATCCTGGAATAACACGTATGGGCTATACTTTTAAATGAAATGACCACACGGGCAAAGCCGCGGGCACAGCTAGTACACTAATAAGATTGATAAAAGCAGGTAAACACAACAAGTGCATTATTCTTGCATCCTGGAACAATCAATGACTAGATAAAATGATAAGTGCCTGACAAGAATCATTTAGCAAAGAACTTCCGACAATATAAGTGCAGCAATAGTAGGAATTTCAGCTGTAAAAAAAAAAAAAAAAATTCTTTTCGCTTCCTTATTTAGAAAGAAATTAGGCAAATCGAAATCTAGTCCTCCTAAGGCTAAAAATGGGCTAATAATAGGACGCTTCTGGACATTTCGATTCCTTGGTGGGGCAAGCACCCATACAAATTGGTCATCGTTCTTTGCCAATGTTGTGTGGATAGAGTAGAAGATAAGTAGTACAGTGTGAAGTGCATGTTAGTTGGTTAAAAAACAAACCGCCTTGCCGCCCAGTCGAAAGATGCCCGCCACCGGCTACAAAAGACAAGGTGTCAAAATGCAAAACAGCCTATAACCAGGGCGGTCGCACTCCGCAACAAGTACAAAAAATTCGAGGACCCAATATTCGGGTCCGTTAAGTCGAGTGTCAAGCGTGCGCTCGATGTGTCGCGGGCCATGTACTTAGCGATAGAGCACCTACTTACGTAAAGTTATTGACAAACTTTATTCGTGTTTTAATTATGAGTACCAAGAAGAAAGCTAGAAAGTACTGCATAGCATTTGGCTGTTTGAATAGTGATAGAAATGATGAATTGTCATTCTTTACGCTTCCAAAGGATATTGAAAGGTAATAAATTGTAATACCTATCCTATGGTCCTAGTTATGTAGTTAGATATTGATATTTTTTTATTACGTAGGTTCCTATAGTTTTATGTTATTTCATTTGTGTTCCATACCGAAGCTACGCATATTTAAGGTTTTTCCGCGCAGAAATAAAGTCGTTTATTAAATCGATCAACGTAATTTTATAATTGATTATAGTAGGTATTGTTGATCGGAAAATGAATTACTGTGCTGACTTAGTAAGTAGCCTACAACTAATTAGGAATTTATATAATATATGTCTCGTATTATACCTACCTACTTTTAATACCTTTTATTACGTAGGTAGCAATTTATTTTTCACTCATTAAAAAGCATGGAATTCAGACAGGCACCTTTATGCATCAAAGTGCAATACCTATAGGATATAGTCATAATCAACCAACGACACGTAGGTAGGCATCTCACTAAACTTATCGGCGTTCTGAAAACGGGATAGGTAGGTAGTAAAAATGAGGTAGTTGGTCTATTCTGATAAGAATGTCATTGTATGTAATAGAACTATTTTAATTTATAATAATAAGTATTAACATAATACATTATTACTTATTTATTCTGTTACAATATATAAGTCATATCATATCACAGAATAATTAGTAGTACAAGTACCTAGTCATATCTTAATACAACCCTACCGAGCGAAAAAAGGGACAGAGCGATTATGAAACGGTTAGAGCAATGGAAGTTCTCGCGCGTTGTGATACGGTGCATTCTAGCCTGCACGCGGTGGGCGAGCGCCTTCTAGGTAAATATAATTGAAAGCTCGTAGCGCCGTGCGAGTTAAATTGCACTTTATAGCGTTGTAGCGAGAGTCGCTATTTATTTAAATGACTTTACTCAGTTAGCCTTCTGTACTTGTACTATTATTTATTCTGTGCTATAACTATCTATTTTTGTTCAAGAATACTCACCTTCTCAACCTTTCCGAGCTAAATTTCCCGAGAACAAGAACTACTGATTTCCTGAGAATGAACCCTAATTCTGATTTACATAACATTTTAAACCTCATATAGTTTGCAACTTGAATTTCAGTAAAGAGAAGACCAAAGATGAAATAATGGGTGAAGCTAAACAACGCATCGAAAACCTAATAAATGGTCCCATCAGAGCTATCGCTGTTGAACTGGAAAACATACCAGCACACCTACATTCCCGGGCTTTCACTGCGGGACTACAAGAGTTCATAGAAGCTCGCACTCTATTCTCTTTGATGGAGAACAAGCAAATAATCACATTCCCTGAAGTACGTAAAGAGTTGACATACACGGTAAAGGGAGAAGACCAGGAAGATAGGACAGTAGCTACACTGCTCCCGCATCTGGATTACATGCTCGGATTGGCAGATTTAAGCGGTGAACTAATGAGGAAAGCTATTAACAGTATCTCGGGTGGCGACAGTGATGAGTGTTTCTTCTCTTGTCAGGTGGTACGGCAACTGTATGCTGGCTTTTTGGGTATGTATTCTTGCTGTTTGTTGATAACCAGTCATATGGCTGAAGCAAACTCGTACCTTATTCATTAATAAAAAAAAAAAGTTACTTCCCACTGTTTCTGTTTGTTTCTTTCTGCTGCTGCTTTCTCTCCCAACTCCTTCCAGAAGTTTCGGTCCTGCGAACTTGCTGTTTTTGATAACCAGTCAAATGGCTGAAGCAAACTCGTACCTTATTTCATTATTTTTTTAAAATCATTACTGTCCCACTGCTGGGCAGTGGTCTCTCCCTACTTCTTCCAGAAGTCTCGGTCCTGCGCCAAGTGCGACCAGCCCTCCTGGTATGTGTCCAGATTGCCCCAGCACGGCTTTTTGCGTCGGTCTCGGCTGTGCTGTCCGTGAATAGGCAGCCACTAAAGATACCTATTCAATCCGGTCGGGATGCATTCGCCTAACGTTACCGGCGCACTCCCATTCCTTTTACTACTAGGGGCTCTGTGAGCTGTACACCTCGCGCGTACAAACTTGTTTGCAAACTATCTAGCGGTGCACAGTAGCGCCATCTAGTTACCTTATTGTAAACCTAACATTAATAACCGCTCGATTGATTCTATGCGCTACAGTCACTTTTTTTGTTTTCATTGATCATCGCAACTAACGCTACAGTCACATTTTTTGTTTTAATCGATCATCGGATCAAGTACCTGTAGTCTCAACGCATATACAATCAATTACCAGTTTGAGGTTAGATGTGTCGCGTCGGCCATTTTTTTTTTGGGTTATCAGTTTGGTCCTGCGGTCTTCAGCGCGTGGACAACCGAGCGGATAACCACGGTGTTACCTTATTGTAAAACTACCATTAATAGCCAAGGTGTTACCTTATTGTAAAACTAACATTAATAACCAAAGTGCTCCATCAATCCCTACCAAGTGGGTAAAGGGATTCCACTTGTAGAAACCTAAAAGTGAGAAATTTACTGCATTTTGAGGAGCTATTCTAGTCATCACGCCGAAGATCCTCATAAGATCTTCACCAAATTTTTATGAGACCAATTTAAAGTTACTACCTTTCAAATAAAAAAATAACCATCGAAATCGGATCTAATAAGGCGGAATATTCAGTAGCCCCCTTTTTGCCTCTTTTTAGGAGAAGTACGCCCAAATCAAAAACCCACGACTAAAAAATTCAAAAAATTTGTTTAACCTGTATACGAAGTTTTGTCTAGATCGGTTGAGAAATGCGACCTGTAGAGAACAATACAGAGATCCGGACATACGAAAACATTTTTGCCCAATAAAGTAATTTTTCAATTGCCATTCATTTTAAACCAGTTTTAATCAACTTTCAAAAGGAGAAGATTCTACTATGAACTGTATATTACTTTTTTTGGTTCATAATGGGTTCAGTAATCCATTGGAACTCGAATTTTTAGTATAACTACAAACTGAAAAATAAATACTTTTTCCAACGTGATTGAACAACAGAATCATTGTAAGCATTGACTTGCAATGCTGTTGTTGTTCAATGTATTATGAAAAAGTAATGTTTTTTTCTTTTTGCCTTTGAAAGTTTATTTCTTTACTTTAAAGATTCTTTATTGTACAGGTTTGTTCAGAGCTGGCCCACTGCTGAACGCCAAGTTGAGCACAACTCGTGCCAATGTTTACAAGGTGGAGTATGCAGTGTACGCGCTCCGAGTGCGCGGGGGCGAAGCCCCGGGGCCCCTGCTGATGACGGCGGCGCCGCAGGCCTGGGACCAGCCACACGCTCCAGAGAATGACGGTGACGAGGGATTCTATTGAAATGATAAGACTTGGAGTGTCCCATTTTGATATTATAGGTGTTGTATGGTATTGTCCCATTTTGATATTATAGGTGTTGTATGGTATTGTCCCATTTTGATATTATAGGTGTTGTATGGTATTAGCTCGAGTATAAGTTTTTATTACTAGTAGTAAATAAATACAATTAAAACCAATTTGATTTGTTTCAATCATAATTTTTATCATCTTATCATGTTAGAACCTCAAGCGGCCTCATCAGGCTCAAAGTTGCTGCACTTCCTGTGGCAGGATGGTTTTCCAACAAAAAGCATGGCGTCAATTCCTTACGCTTTCTTACCAATCAAGAGTGAGGAGACGTTCACATATTGCGAAGTAGCAGTCATCATTACCTGGAAAATGTGGCTACGGGGTCTTGTCCCACTTGAGGGAGACAAGGAGATTTTTTAGTGGTCTATCCACGTAGGCAAAGCTGCAGGGCGCTAGCACAATATGTATAGTACTAAAGTATCGCTTATCGGCAGCCTTATTGTCTAACTCTGGTGGTAATGGCAATCAAATCCATTACCATTTCCATTGGCGGTTCCAGCACTGCGATTACGTAATGTTGATCATGACGGTTTCATGGCGTGAAATTCAATAATGCTTTGCGATAGAGTCGATTTTGCTATGAAAAAAGTGACAATCTGATTGAAGCCAAGTTATGGAATCGGGCTGTTGGCTTCAATCGAATTCTCAGTATCGCAGCCACTAATGCCTTGCGATAGAGTCGAATTTACTACTCTATCTCTACCTAAAGGCATTAGTGGCTGCGATACTGAGAATTCGATTGAAGCCAAGTTATGGAATCGGGCTGTTGGCTTCAATCGAATTCTCAGTATCGCAGCCACTAATGCCTTGCGATAGAGTCGAATTTACTACTCTATCTCTACCTAAAGGCATTAGTGGCTGCGATACTGAGAATTCGATTGAAGCCAAGTTATGGAATCGGGCTGCAGGTGTCTTATAAAACTGTTTTGACATATTTGTACAAAATGAAGAAGTTTAATTAATCTGCAGACACTCAAAGCTCCACCCTCCATCATAATCGCCACCGGTAAGGGCATCCAGGCGGATACCTTGTCAATGCACCATTCAGACATAATCGCCGCCGGTAAGGGCAGCCAGGCGGAGACCTTGACAATGCACCATTCAGACATAATCGCCGCCGGTAAGGGCAGCCAGGCGAAGACCTTGACAATGCACCATTCAGACATAATCGCCACCGGTAAGGGCAGCCAAGCGGAGACCTTGACAATGCACCATTCAGACATAATCGCCGCCGGTAAGGGCAGCCAGGCGAAGACCTTGACAATGCACCATTCAGACATAATCGCCACCGGTAAGGGCAGCCAGGCGGACACCTTGACAATGCACCATTCAGACATAATCGCCACCGGTAAGGGCAGCCAGGCGGAGACCTTGACAATCACCATTCAGACATAATCGCCAACGGTAAGGGCAGTTAGGCGGAGACCTTGACAATCACCATTCAGACATAATCGCCACCGGTAAGGGCAGCCAGGCGGAGACCTTGACAATCACCATTCAGACATAATCGCCACCGGTAAGGGCAGCCAGGCGGAGACCTTGACAATCACCATTCAGACATAATCGCCACCGGTAAGGGCAGCCAGGCGGAGACCTTGACAATCACCATTCAGACATAATCGCCACCGGTAAGGGCAGCCAGGCGGAGACCTTGACAATCACCATTCAGACATAATCGCCACCGGTAAGGGCAGCCAGGCGGAGACCTTGACAATCACCATTCAGACGACTGCTGCTTGTTTAGTTCTCTTTTGCTGTAGGAAAACAACTAAACACACAAGAAAAATCTAAGTAACCAAAAATAGTCCTAAAAAAGTGACAATCTGGGTGCTTACTCTTGAATACAGTTCCAATCGCAATCAAATTCTAATCCGGATCAGTTTCAATCTCAATAAACAGTTATTTGGCACTCGAACAAAATCGAGATTGAAATTGGGAACGCGATCGACTTCACATTGTGACTCATAGAAGAACACCACTAAATAGGTGTGGACATACACAACGCAACAAAAGGTATAATTTGAAATTACCTTGCAATGTCCCTAATATTTCAACATTTTTAACTAATAATAATTATATCGCAAAAACTATCATGTTTTATAATTTTTAGTCATTATAAAAAAGTAAATGAGTTAGTTTGCCTACGAATATACAGTAACAATGGCTGAATGTGTCTTAGAAAAAAAAACTGAAAAAAAAACTTTTATGCTCAGATGTCTCAATTTATCAAACAAACTTTGTCGAGGTTTGGCGTGGGTCTGAAGCGTTTGGTTACCTATATTTTCTTAAATAATTAGTCGGCCAACATTCCAACAACTTGATGCTCTTGCTGATTTCCTGATGGAAAACCCAGGAATTGCCAAAGGTCTCTGCCCTTTCCGTGGGCAGAGCGTAAGAGACCTTGCAAGAAACGAATAAGAAATGGGACGAGATAGCAAGAAATATCTATGCGTTAGGCGGTGCACAAAAAGATAGAAAAGATTGGGCAAAGGTATCGTCGATGATAATAATTTCGTAAATAAATGATCATCGGGTGGCGCTATTTCTAACATTGCTCAGTACTGAGCGCATACATGCGCGTGCGCGCGTGGCAAGGAACTGGATAAGTAAAACTCTTTTCAAAATATGAAATATAAGTTTAGGTACAAACCTTGCATCTCGTGGATATATCACTACGACGAGTAGGCTTTGCCATTAAAGGCTCCAAGTAGCTATATATGACCTCAAAAAGATCTTTATCGACTCTGTAGCATTTTTTGAACTCGACGTCGTTCATAGCAATAGCTTTCTGACTAGCGTGCCATTCTTCTCATTATTCGCCTTTGCTAAGTCTACTCTATAGATTTCAAACATAAAACGGTACTACTTTATTAGCATTGCCCAAAATACTAAAGATGAGAGCTAAACGTCCCATTTTTTCTTTGATAATCGCTAAAAACAACACAGTCGATCGCAAAAAAGTTAACTTCTAAAAACTGTTTAGATTCTATCACAAACTCTATTCCCAGCAGCCCGATTCCATAACTTGGCTTCAATCGAATTCTCAGTATCGCAGCCACTAATGCCTTGCGATAGAGTCGAATTTGCTATGAAAAAAGTGATAATCCGATTGTAGCCAAGTTATGGAATTGGGCCACAGTTCAATCAGTTATTGTCAAATCGCGTCAAGAGTACCGAAAAAGAGAATAGCGTCGAGATATGTCGATTTCATTTAGTTCCATAAAATTCCACCATTATCGATTCCAATCGTGCGCTAGTTAAAAATTCAAGAGTACCAAATGGCATAATTTCGATCCCAATCCCAAATAACGATTGAAATCGAGTGTCAAGAGTAATGCACCTGATTGAAGCCAAGTTCTGTAATTGGGCCACTGTTCGCCGTCCAGTGGCCCAATTACAGAACTTGGCTACAATCGGATTGTCACTTTTTTCATAGCAAAATCGACTCTATCGCAAAGCATTATTGCATTTGACTACTTGAAACTGTCATGATCAACATTACGTAATCGCACTGCAGGGGAATTGTCTAATATTTTCGGTGATAATCGTCTTGAAAAAGTGATGTCCATTTCGTTCTTTCCACAGACTACATAACACCAAAAACATATGCTCTTGCGTTCCATTTCAAGAAGAACAGCTTTGAGCACTTTTTAGTGCTTTTTTGAACTAATGGTTGTAAAATGTTAATTTACCCATATAAACATGTGTAGTGTTTTAGTTGTTTATTATAATCTAATTTTTATTAGTTATGCTGTTTAATAAATGGATATTCTTCAAAAAATAATATTCAAGTATATTATAGCCTGACGTTGCGTAGAACGAAACGTTGGTTTTCAAGCTATTATTTATTCTGGACCATAACTACATAGGTACATAAACTAAAGTATGTGTTTGTTTGTTGTTTACTGCATTCAATAATGAAATGAAAATCAAATGGAAAAAAAGAAATATTAAATAGGTAGGTTATAGTCACAAGATTTGTGTGAGTTTGTGCGAAACATGGATAAACCAAAAGTGGAATTGCTTTGTGAGATGTAATGTATGTCGAGGTTACGTTCGTTTTCGTATATAAAATTGACAAATATGCCTTGATTTAGCAACAAATACGTACCTAAGTACCATATTGTATTTCAGAATGTCATCTGATAAAGTGGTCTTTGCATAGACCTACAATTGGTCATCGAGTTAGATCGAAACTTGGAACAAATATATCGCAAGTTCTGACAGTCTTTGGCTTGGCTATACAGGAATTTTGGTGGACTAATGAATATTATGTAGTTCGAGTCCAGTTTAATTTACCTACTAGGTACATAGACATATATACTAGGTATATGCATTTTCACAAAAGCTCATCAACAACATACATATTTTATTTTGATGAATTTTTACCTCATTTCAATGCATACATAATCGGTTATGTTTTGTGTCATTTTACTTCACAGCCCAAACTAAGAAGGAGATATACAGATAAGATACTGCTGTATAACCAATGTTGACTTCTGTAAAACATTCCCCAATAGAAGAAAACATTCATCAACAGAACTCAAGCTTTCTGTAGTCCCGCAGGTCTATATTTTGTATAATATTTATTAACTAGGTAGGTACATACCTAATAATTATTATTGACTGGCTTGGGTAGAGGCTGGCAGGGAGAAATGCATAATACAAGTGGGACTTTGTGTATTTTTGGTGTACAATAAAGAGTTATCTATCTGTCTATATTAAGTCTCATAGGTAATTAATTTATTATATAATACTCTAGCTACACAGTTATACACCACCTTAAGAAACTGTTAATGTAAGGTGCCTTGTGGGCCTGGAATAATAATAGGTCCATCCCTTCTCACCCCACGTGTGCTGTGAGCGGGTAATAATTGGATAAGTGGCTAAAATGAAACACAGTTTTTTTTTTGGAAAATATATAAGAAATATGCATTAATTAGCTTTTAATTCCGTTACTGCTTACTTATTATTGACAACAAAAACACTTTTCATACACTTATGTAGGTATTATAGCTTTAACATAGGATTTTTAAAAGTTTTGTTCCAGGAAAATGAACAGTCTCACAGGAAAATGATTTCCACTGACAACCGAATGACAAGGTACAGGATAATGACCACATTCACTCACATTCTTGTTCATTGGTAAATTAAATGCAATCAACTACAACTACTACTACTAACACAATTAACTTGTACTAGTAAAGGAACAAAACAAAGCCTCTTATAAATCACAATCCTTAAAGAAATGGTAAAGGTTACACAACAAATGAGATCTTTCAACTATTAATTATATTATAAAGATATTAAAGAAACGTAGTTTGCGAGATTATTGCTCAAATACATAGACAGGTTTTTTAAATTTATAAAATATTCTTTCTCCTTTAAGACGGTTGTGGTAGGCGTTCAATTATGTCTTCAAAAGGTACATCATATATTGCATTTTCATCAATTTTAAATAGCTTGCCGTCATTACTGGCTATTTTTAAGAATGTTATCTTTATCTCTCCGTCTTCATCATCCATTTCTCCCACGCACAATCCTGCATATCTATAATGTGTACTTTTAGTTTTGAATTTGACAAGAACATAGTCTCCGTTACGGTAACAAATTCTTTCAGAATTGCCTGGTAATGGTAAGTTAGTCATGTCATGTATTTCTGATGTAGAAGCTAAATTAGCTGTTTTTTTGGAAACGGTTGTGTAGTCATTGGCAACATCTTGGTAGGTACTCTCTTTATTTTTTCCGACTCTAGCGTACTCTGCCACAGTTATCTCAGACTCAGAACTTGAATAAATTGTGTGATCCTCTCTCTGTTGTGCTTTTGCATAATCTGGATAAGTATTTTCTTTATTGTCTCCAGCTGTAGCATCCTCTGCAACAGTCATCTCAGTTTTAGAACTAGAATAAATTCTTTGATCCTCTATCTGTTGTCCATAATCTTTAACAAAATCGACACAGCCAAGCATGTAATGGTGACATTCAAACATATTTTTGCAAAAGCAACTAAGAGATTTCATGTTCAATTTAAATGAATCCCTTTTACCCACTATTTGGTGGACTTTTAAGGTTCCTGAAAAAGAATGAGGTGGTTTTCCAACGGCTGATAGATGAACATGCTCGAAATCATCTTCAGTTATTGTATAGATCTTGATATTCTCACAGTGGTCTTGCAGTGCTTTTGAAAACGTAGCACTGTCGACAATGTCTTCTCCTTGGGCTACTAACATGTCAGCCGTTCGTTTGCATGTAGCACCAACACCATCAGGTGCTCCTTTGCCGTGTCTGGCTTCACTGTAGTTCCACGACAGCATGTGCAGTTTGGAGAAGAAGAATTTTACTTTGTTGGCTAAGATATAAAACATATACCGATTGCGGTATTGAGTGACTGGCCCATCACTCAAAAAATGTAAAATAGTGACCGATTCTAATGATGAAGAAATCCAATCCAAAACAGGCTTCAGATGTGGCCATATTGCAGAAGCATTGCGATGTATTGCCACCTCTGTCTTTATAATACACTACGACGGTGTGCAAACAAATCTGGTTTCTCGAACCACCGAAGTGGAATGCCTGTATTTCAGAACTATATTTGGTAGAGTAATTTTCACTGAAATCTGCGTGTATGAGAACCTCCATTTCAATTAGGTTGTCTTTTAAAAATTTGATTGCTCCATATTGATGGGTGATATTTATCTGGTGCTGCATGAATTTTGGGATGTAGTCTTCCAATTTCATCACAACATTGTATGTATTGTCACTGTGTTGCACTTTTGCGACTATTTTTACTGGCTTAGATGTTTTTGTTTTCTTTATATAAATCTCTTTGATTGTATTTTTCCATTGTGTATAGCTTATTTTCACACTATTGTCAAATTCTGCATAATTTAGTTTTCGCGTTTTACATTTAAGACATTTTCGAGCCAAACATGCTTCATTGTATTTGTCACAGCATACAGTTTTGAGGAAATTATTCAATTTTGCTACATGATCCACAATTTCACGTTTATGAAGTGCTTCAAGAAGTAGATCAAAAATAGCGTGCAACATGCAAAGGCATGTATCTCGATCGTGAACGGATGGCTTTATGATCCAAAATGGTCGACATTTGTAGAATGTTGTGAGAGAAACAGGAGTATTTTCCCGATTATATTTTGTGTGCAATTGCTTTAATGAAATAAGTAAATATCTTTTTTGTTTTTTTTTGTTTATTCTTGGTTAAAGTTTCCTTTTTGCCAGAGTATATACGACTGTGATTGTCTTGTTCTAGAAAATGTATGATTTTTACTTTGGTCTCCTCTGATATTTTATCTTTCCTTGGCTTACGTTTAGTGCATAATATTTTGTCATTTGGTGTAACTGACGCTACTCTTTTGTGTGTCAAAACTTTTTCTTTAACTAAGACGTTGTACTTTTTGACTACATTTCCGACTATGGCGCTTGCAAATATCTGTTTCTCTATAGGTGATTTCATTTTTTAACATTTTCAGATAACTGCTCTTTCATTACTTCTGCGAATAATAACTTTTTTTTGATTGCCGAGGTTCTGTTATTTTTTATCGTTCTTTGTACTTTAGAATTGGACTGTTACTTTTACTATTCTTCTTCACTATAAGCTTTGAAAGCTTTTTCTGATAAAACAGAAGTTTTGATTTCAAGTTCGATATTATGTCATCTTTTTTTTTCAATAATTTATTTTTCATTATCCTGTTTCTGAATGCTCTTTGACGACCAACAATAGCTCTTGTATCATAGGCTGGCGTTATGTTCTGTTGCGCAACTGGATTTATCTCTCCTTCTGAATCAGGTGGTGTTGTATTAATCATATGCGCTTTTGCTTGCTCAGTCAATTCCTTTATTTTATTTCTATACTTGCTACTATTTCTTTTCCACTGCTTTCTTTTTAGTCTCTGTTCTCTGGGAGGCAAAATTTTAATACTCTTTATTTGCCTTCATTTTTCTTCGTTTCGTAGTACTGTTTCTTTTTTCTTTTAGTTCTAATAGCTTTGCTCTGTCTTGTTTCAAACGTCGATACCTCTCCTTTTCCAATTTTCTTTTCCGTGCCAGTATTTCTTCACGATCTTTTTTTTTCTTAGGGGCCATTTCTGACCTACAAAATAAAGAACTATTTATTTACCTACTGTTAATTTTGTTTGTAAATAAATATTTTTATGTAGTTGCAGTTGTATCTTATCCATACCAATATATAAAAGTGAAACATTGTCTATTTGTTTGTTTGGGGAGCTTTCACGCGATTACGGCTAGTCGGATTTTGATAAAATTTGGAATGGAGATAGCTTATACCCTAGAATAAAACATAGGATACTTTTTAACCCGGAAAATTGTAAGTTTTCACGGGAAAACTGGAAAATGTTGATTACTCGCTGTAAGGAACGATTGCCATGGAAACGAAATAACAAGTCTGTCAAAAAACTTCAAGACCATTGGTGCCATACCTACTTTTGCATTGGTTTTTAATATGATAGATGAATATAGGATGCTTTTTTTCGCGGTAAACTGTAGTACGTGCGGACGAAGTCGCGGGCGGGTAAGCTAGTATCATATATACATACATAACAGCACGCCATAAGATTAAGCCAATTTTCTCTTCCATTTATGCATGTTTCAAGAAAGAAAAATATATATAAAATCATTTTCCTGTCATGCAGTCACTATCCTGCTGTTGTCCAGCCAGGCAAATGACGACAGGAAAATGATGATCACTAATATAACCTCAACTAAACACTTCAATTGACGATTTTAGGTTAATTTACTCAGTTCTGTATACCTTTCTCAATACCATCGGCTTTCAAGTTTCTGGTCTAAATTATCTAATATCGCGCTAAAATGACAAAGCAGACAAATGACAATATATAAAAACATGTAAGGACACGAGTAACTAGACGAAGCGTGCGGCGTCACTAACAAGATGGAGGACTTCACACGGTCGTCTACAGCTAGCTTCAGTGTGCATCTAACTGCCGCCTACCGGACATAATACGCAACTTTTTAAATTTGCGGAATTTTTTATTTTAATTTACATATTATCTTAAATTTTAGTCTTCGTGTTGTGTTCTATAATAATATCATAATTATAACTAACTCGGATTTCATGTTGAATACAATAATATATTAAATTATTGTGAAGTGAAGGTGCAAACATGCAATTTTCGCCCGGCAGGAAATATGACTTTTCATATTCTGCCTTGAAATTTTAATGACAAATTGTTATTTATTTTCACTTAAACATACTTGGTATGATTAATAAAAAGATGTTACAAATGTTATTAACTTCTAATTTTAAAATTAATCAGTTGTGCCTAGTTAAAAATGTCGGGAATTAGATTTAGCCATTTATTAAATTTTTACCCGAGCACCAGCCGGGGTTCAGGAGATAGGCTGCAGCTTGCACCTGTGTCAGTATCAAGATCTCCAGCTATCACAAAGCCTGATGTAGCTGTAGGTAGAGACATACAACAATTAACCTCTCTTTTGAATTGTTTACAAATTTGATCTAACTCTACAAAAGTAATACTGCACATTACAATATTGACTATGTAGTACTTGTTATGTTGATAATGACAAATGATCATAGCTATATCTTTATTTTCAGATTCAGTTCAGTACCTGTCTATCACAGTAAACAGGATCATTTCAAGTCGGATTGCAGCGGGAAAAGATTCATAGCATGTCCATAAACTGCAAAAGGATGCTGCTTCTCAAATCTACTTGTTATATTTGTATTACCTACATATTATAACTACATATATTACTGCACTTTTTTATACCATTTGAATAAAATGGTTTGTTGGAAATATTTACTTTGTTGTTGTGAATTACTATATAAGTACATTGTAATTAGTGGGCTACCAGTGAGCCAGTAATGGCTTGTTAGTTTTTAGAATGTTTTATGTATAGTCCATTAGGTTATATTTTTTTTAGAAAGTTTTTTACAATAAAATAAATATGCTATTTAATAAAATTTGTTGACTTTTCTGTTTCTCTATCCGTACTCAGTCTGTATTTATGCTAAAACTAGCTGCACGCCGAGGCTTTGCTCGTGTGCAAACTTTGCCAGCCTCGTTCGAAATTTAAAGAAATATTTCCTCCAAATTGCAAATCTCTAGGTCTACCGGTTTAGGCTGTGTGTTGTCTGTGAATCAGTTGGTAGGTATGTCGCTTGTGACATACTGTTTCATAGGTATAGATGTATGTTTCTACTTACATAATAATTTGTAGTTAAAAAATAACAACGAAACATAGATAGATAACTCTTTATTGTATATACTTAGAAGTAAATCGTACATTGTACATAATATAATATAGAAGTAGCGGTAACACAATCGGCAGTCTTATAGCTTACAGTAATCTCTAAACCAGAGTAAATGCGGTAGTATTCATGTCACTCAATCTGAAACAAATAAGAAACATTTATAAAACTTTGTATGTATTGTACGCTGACATACTCGTAAATACACTGAATGCACTAAATATGGGTACTAGACAATAGATACGAGTACACATACAAAGATATGAATATTACATTCATATCTCGGCAACAAATACTTCTGCTCATCACACAAACGATTGCACCTTGCGGGATTCGAACCCGCATCCATTGGTTGACTTTCAGTCAGGGTCACTAGCCACTCGGCCAACTGGTTGCCAAATGTAGTGGCACTGAATGTAAATGACAAAATATTTTTTTCACCTCCTTTTTGAACGACAAATATGACAATGTGCAAAATTCAAGTTATCAGATTGCACTATGGAGAGTGAGCACAAGAACTGCACAATCTGATTCATTATCACCATACAAACTAGACGATTGGCAAAGCGGCACAATTTTATGATTGAAATACCACACACAAGCACGAAGCGTTACGCTTCTTCATTCATTGTAAGATCTGCAAAGGAGTGGAATGCCCTGCCCTCGTCAGTGTTTCTGGTAAAATATAGTTAATCCAGGTGTGTTCAAGTCAAGAGTGAATAGGTATCTACTAGACAACTTTCGACCACATCATCGCTTTCCATCAGGTGAGATCATGGTCAAACAATTGCATACAACGTAATAAAAAAAAGGTGCATTAGATATGGGTTGAAAGTAGGCAGTTCCCGATGTCATTTTAACTGATTACTTACCTATAAAGGTATCATTTTAGTTTTTGTACTTAAGTGACTTGGTATCTTTTGTCGATACTTTTAATACATTTTGACTGTTATTTTTGCAAATTCTTTCATAATGAATGGTCTAGGGTGTGAATAGGCCTCAAAACCTTCTGGAGATGTTTTTCTTCTGCAGCTGGCTACAAATACTCTCATCAAAAATATTATATAAATAAACATACATAGATATAAACCAATCTTACATCAATGACTCAGAAACAATCATTTGTGCTCATCACACAAATGATTGCACCTTGCGAGATTCGAACTTGCAACCATTTGTTGACTCTCAGTCAGGGCACTAGCCAATCGTCAAAAGTAGTAACACTGATGTGTGACAAAATGAATTTTTTGGTTAACCCCTTACTGTCCATCTCTTACGACCACCTGGGTGAACCGTGGAAAGTTTGTTTTTTTTACAACAGCTTACCTTTGTCCACCTGGGTGTTACTTGGGAAATATTTAGTTTCTGTCACACCTTGTTATCTCTTCTGATTTGAAGTGCATAGAGATTATGATTGTAATTTATTGGTCTATTTTAAATGTTTTGTTGATATTTGATGTTAAACATTGAACATCCATAGATATTATAATAGCCACATGGTCAGCACCAATATTAGGGGCTTGAGAGTCTGTCCATTATTTTGGAGATGTTGTTTTTCTGCAGTTCTTGCAAATTCGCCCTTCAAAATATTCTTCATTTTATGTTTTTGTAGGTTAGGTACTTATAGTGCCTGTAATCGAATAAATTAGATATGTTAAACTGAAATAAGTGTTAGTAGAAGTAAATATCGAAATATTCTCTTTGTATCGAACTATATATATCACAAAAAACCAGTGAACTTTCTGTTTGACTTTCGCAATTATGTAAATCGAATTTTCGGAGAATTAGTGCCTGAAATTAAGAAACCGTAATTAATTATGATACCTAGATAACCCCTTCCCTTACTTACGCAAACAGTCAACTTATAATTCAATAAAACTATAATTTCGTCACAAACTCAAAGCCAGTTGATACGAAAGGTTAGGACAGAGCAACCTTTTTCATTTGACATGTCTCGGTGACGATGAAAATTTAGACAATACCAATATATGGCAAAATATGATGTTTCGTTCGTTCATTTCGCTTAAAAACAGCTGACAGTGGCAACTCGGTGAAGATCACCGAGGAGATAACCGGTGGAGAGTTAGACAATTCGAATTGGGAGATTCATGTTCATAATGGTGTAAATGAACGTCAGTTTCATTATCACCAGAGTTAGACAATAAGGCTGCTGAGCGGAATATGCGTGTGAAGTGGGATGGCCTAATCTTTAGAAGGTAGTGGTAGGTATGAGTATTCTCTCTGAAGCATCCACACTCGCAACTGTCTACTTAGCAATCTGTGAACGCAACTTTGCTGCCTTAATATCTGCACTATTAGACTGTTGATAAAAACCTTCAAATCAGTGGCCCAATTACATAACTTGGCTTCAATCGAATTCTCAATATAGCAACCACTAATGTCTTGCGATAGAGTCGAATTTGCTATAAAAAAAAAGTGATAATCCGATTGTAGCCAAGTTATGGAATCGGGCTGCAGCACTGCGATTACGTAATGTTGATCAAGCCGTGACGGTTTCAAGTCGTGAAATTCAATAATGCTTTGCGATAGAGTCGATTTTGCTATGAAAAAAGTGACAATCTGATTGAAGCCAAGTTATGGAATCGGGCTGTTGGCTTCAATCGAATTCTCAGTATCGCAGCCACTAATGCCTTGCGATAGAGTCGAATTTACTACTCTATCTCTACCTAAAGGCATTAGTGGCTGCGATACTGAGAATTCGATTGAAGCCAAGTTATGGAATCGGGCTGCAGGTGTCTTATAAAACTGTTTTGACATATTTGTACAAAATGAAGAAGTTTAATTAATCTGCAGACACTCAAAGCTCCACCCTCCATCATAATCGCCACCGGTAAGGGCATCCAGGCGGATACCTTGTCAATGCACCATTCAGACATAATCGCCGCCGGTAAGGGCAGCCAGGCGGAGACCTTGACAATGCACCATTCAGACATAATCGCCGCCGGTAAGGGCAGCCAGGCGAAGACCTTGACAATGCACCATTCAGACATAATCGCCACCGGTAAGGGCAGCCAAGCGGAGACCTTGACAATGCACCATTCAGACATAATCGCCGCCGGTAAGGGCAGCCAGGCGAAGACCTTGACAATGCACCATTCAGACATAATCGCCACCGGTAAGGGCAGCCAGGCGGACACCTTGACAATGCACCATTCAGACATAATCGCCACCGGTAAGGGCAGCCAGGCGGAGACCTTGACAATCACCATTCAGACATAATCGCCACCGGTAAGGGCAGTTAGGCGGAGACCTTGACAATCACCATTCAGACATAATCGCCACCGGTAAGGGCAGCCAGGCGGAGACCTTGACAATCACCATTCAGACATAATCGCCACCGGTAAGGGCAGCCAGGCGGAGACCTTGACAATCACCATTCAGACATAATCGCCACCGGTAAGGGCAGCCAGGCGGAGACCTTGACAATCACCATTCAGACATAATCGCCACCGGTAAGGGCAGCCAGGCGGAGACCTTGACAATCACCATTCAGACATAATCGCCACCGGTAAGGGCAGCCAGGCGGAGACCTTGACAATCACCATTCAGACATAATCGCCACCGGTAAGGGCAGCCAGGTGGAGACCTTGACAATCACCATTCAGACATAATCGCCACCGGTAAGGGCAGCCAGGCGGAGACCTTGACAATCACCATTCAGACATAATCGCCACCGGTAAGGGCAGCCAGGCGGAGACCTTGACAATCACCATTCAGACATAATCGCCACCGGTAAGGGCAGCCAGGCGGAGACCTTGACAATCACCATTCAGACGACTGCTGCTTGTTTAGTTCTCTTTTGCTGTAGGAAAACAACTAAACACACAAGAAAAATCTAAGTAACCAAAAATAGTTCTCTAGCATTTCTAAAGGGAAAGAAAATGGCTTCATTATTCAAAAACATTTATTAGAATATAATTAACACTTGAAACTTCAATCTTGATCCTGTGACTGTGAGAAATCTTGACTAGCGAGATCACTCGGCGGTTCCCACTCGTCCGACCCATCTGTTTTATACGGATCCTCGACTTCAGAATCGCTCCATCCCTGTCTAAGGATAGGCTTTCTCGCTCTCTTACCAGTCACAATTAAGTTCGTATCTTCATTCTCTTCCCCGCTGTCACTCTCAGGAGTGGCGGATCTTTGCCTTCGCTGTATTTTACCTGATTGAATAATATCACAAAGTCAATGGCTTCAATTCATCCTCTTCTTGTTTATAAAAAGAAGCAAGCTGCATGGCTTGGTGCAGATATTGAATTTATACATTAGATTGTAATATGACAATATCACATCAAATATTGTTAGTGTTAGAGACTTTGGAAAAGCATTCCGAACATGGTATTACTTAGGTATGCTTATTTTTATTCAGCATTAACAAAACAGTGACGCCCCTCTCCATCACTGCAGCTTAATGACTGCTTACAACCTTGCCGCATTTATCTCAATGCTTATAATATATCACATTGAATTACGTACTATCATTATTTTTATCGACAATTTATGGTCGTTTTAGTTCCTAGACATCTACGTTAATGTGCATAATAATGTAATCTCATCGCCATGGCAGATTTTAGTTTTCTGCCATGATCTGGTTTGCCATGAGATTATACTACAAAGTAAAACCATGTTACTTTTTCATGGTAATTATAATGCACAGGAAAATCAATAAATCCATCCTTATTTTTTAAACAGGATGTTTTGATATTATTTAATTATTAAAACAGTAATTATACATCCTAGTTCTATATACTGGGTGTCCAAGCTTTGCGACAGGGATGTGTTCAGAATTCGTAATCGTAGTCGACGCTGTCGCCGTCGGAATCCTCCACTTCGAAGTGATCGTCGTAGAAATGTACCGCATTCGCGTTTATGAAGAAATTGTTCCCGTGACGACGCACGAGTTGCATACCTGCGGAATAATGTTAAGTGGTAAGTAAAAGACTGCTTGACATAGGCCTCTCACAATGCGCGCCACTGAGCCCGATCTTCGGCTCTTCTCATGTAATTGCTGCCACCTACATTGCATAACACGTCACTCCGTCTGGCCGGAGGGCGCCCTACACTACGTTTGCCTAAACGCGTTCTCCACTCTTGAATCCGTTTACCCCAACGGTTGTCGGTTCTTCGAGTTATGTGACCGGCCCATTGCCACTTCAGCTTGCTAATTCTTTGAGCTATGTCGGTTACCTTAGTTCTCCTGCGGATCTCCTCATTTCGGATTCTGTCCTTTCGATAAACTTCGAGCATAGCTCTCTCCATAGCTTGCTGAGCGACTTTAAATTTGTTGACCAGCCCCACCGTGAGTGTCCACATTTCGGCTCCGTAGGTCATAATTGGCAGAACATTCGCGTTGAAGACTTCTATACCTCTAGAGAAACATCTATATTTACTTATAATACAGCAATAAAGACGAATAAATCTATATAATAATTTATACACATAACACTAAGCAGGCGGTAACTGCTATAAAAACATAGAAATACGAAAAAAAACAACAAAGAAGATAAATAAAAAAATGGTATAGGGTACTTAAAATAAGCTACTGCTGACCAAGTTTTTTTTTTAAAATCGTGTCTGTTTATCTGTATGTTCGCGCATCACGTAAAAACTCCTGGACTGATTGCGATGCAGTTTTCACTGTTGGATAGCTTAGGGTTAGACCTAAAACCTAGGGTAATTGGTATCTCAATCCGATGAATACAAGTCGAGACGATAAAAAACTTTTTAACGGCTGGAAGAATTTTAAAATTCAAATGTTGGTATATTGGTATTTTAGGCCATGGAATAGCACATACAGTAGGTACTTTTAATCTAGAGACATGACCAGGCGTGCGAAGCCGCGGGCAGTTCCTGCGGGATACGGGTCCAAAGTTATGTTAAGTATGAAGTAATTATTTTTTTCGCAGGGTCCCCTGTATTCGATTCTGAAGCCAAAACTGTATTGTTTAAATGTTTGTGTGTCTGTCTGGCTGTCTGTATCTTGACCGCGCATCTCGCCGAAAGTACTGAATGAATTCAAATTAAACTTGGTATGACTTGAGTTCATAGTACAAGGTATGACATTGGATACTTTTCATCCCGAAAAAATAAAGAGTTCCTGTGGGACCCCTACGGTCCAAAGATATAAGTTTTAAGTTTTTTAAGTAATAAATTTAAAAAATTTGGAGGGCACTCTATATTCGATACTGGAGCCAAAACTGTATATTTTTCATTTTTGTCTGTCTGTCTGTATCTTGACCGCTCATCACGCCGAAACAACTAAATGAATTCAAATTAAACTTGGGTATGATATGAGTTCATACTACGATGTAGGATATTGATAGATAGATAGATAACTCTTTATTGCATACCATTTAAAGTAAATCGTACTGTTGTGGACGCCGAGCCTGCCCGCGACAGCATGAACACAGACAACATATAAAATAGGCCATGCCCCTTTTAACTGCGGCGTGTATACCGCACTAGTTGTAAGATCGTAAAAATGTATATATAGATAATAAGTTTGGTAAATAAATGTAGTCGAACTGAAGTAGTCAAAGTGATTGGATCCGACCATTCAATCAACGGAACTTGAACAAGCAACAGTGTTTAATTGAACTACAGTCCACATCGAACCAGGAACCTGAACTACTAGGAGCTACGAACCGAAGTCTCCAGTACATCGTGTAGACCTTGCGATCCATCGCCTACATCTTGGTCCTAACGATCCGGATAGAAGAACCAGCGACTACATCTTGGTCCATCGGAGCCGGATAGAACCAGAAGAACTTAAGCGACCAACAGCTTATCCAGTGAACGTCTGCCGCCCATCGAACATGGTGGTCACGAGGAGCCAAAGCGACCTGGCAGAGCTGGAAGAGCGGAAGCGGTTGGACGAAGAGCGCCTTCGAAGGCTATCCCTAGAGCCGCCGGCATCACCATCTGTGCCGGCCGCTGGCACGGCTGCTGGCACGACCACCGGCCCGTCCGGCAACATCGAACGAAGCAAGTCACCGGCGCACTCGCAACGAACTGCGAACTCCACCCTAAGGCTGCGGCTGGCGGAGTTAGAGGCGGCCGAGAAACTTGCTGAATTGAAGAGAAAGGAGTTGGAAATGGAAGCGGACCTAGTGAAGAAGCGATTGGCGGCTCAGATCGCGAATATTGAAGAAGATCAGAGCCTTCACGACGAGCCAACCGTGCGGAACAACGACAACCACCAGAAGGTGGACGATTGGTTGCAACGCACAAACCCCTCCACCCTACGGGGGGAGAGCGGGGATGTGCCGCGCCTCAACACCGAGAGGCAACAAGAAGAACCACGACGAGCACGCTTTGAGCGTTCTACAAGATCACCTACCCCGGGTCGATCTGACCGCAGATCCGGGATCGAACAACTCGCCGAGGCCATTGAACGAATGGCCAGACCTCGGGCCCGCTACAACTCCGACCTGCCCGTCTTCACTGGGGCACCAAACGAGTGGCTGCCATTCAAGGCAGCAGTACGGGACTCCACAGCCCTGTACCACATCTCAGCCGCTGAGAACTTACAGCGGCTGAGAAGTTGCCTCAAGGGCGACGCACGTGACGCCGTGGCTGCATTATTGCACACAGCCACCGATCCTGACGTCATCATCAAGACATTAGAGCAGAGCTTCGGGAGACCAGAGCTCATCATTGACCGAGCTCTGGAGGAGCTAAGAAGGTTCCCGAAGCCAGGGATGACAGCGACCGACCTCAACACGTTCGCTGTCAAACTTCAGAACGTCGTCTGCGTGCTACAGAACATCGACCGGCGGGGGTACCTGTATAACCCGATGCTGGCGCGTGAGGTGCTGGAGAAGCTAAGCCCGCACATCAAAACGCAGTGGTGCCACTACGCCAACGAACACCAGTCACCTTCGGAGCCAGAAATTGTCATGCTATCTCGATTCCTCATGCGAGAAGCAGACATGGCACTGCGTTTTACATACGCACCGGCAGCGACCTCTGCCGCCCGTGAGACGAGACCAGCGGCATTTAAGAAGAAAGGGAACGCCGTGTATACTACCTACGAGGGCGCGGAACAAGAAACAAAGACTGACCTATGCCAGAGCTGCAACCAAGCCCATGCGCTACATCAGTGCCCAACCTACCGGGCACTGACCGTTGATAAGCGCTGGGAGCTGGTCAAAGAGAAAGGCGTTTGCTTCCGATGTGCCGACAAGAAACATCGGCGGTACCAATGCAAGGCGAAGCTGTGCGGCATTAACCAATGCCACCGCCCGCACCACACAACACTGCACGAAGAAGCGCGACCTAACGCACGATCAGCTGCGCAACCCGAACATTCGTCGAGCCACAATGCAGCGGTCTTGTCGGTAGCACCCACCAATGCTGCCGGCCTGAAGACCGTGATGCTGAAGATCTGCCCCGTGGTTGTCACTGGTCCACGGGGGGAGGTCGACACCTACGCGCTGCTCGACGAAGGCGCCACTATCACACTCATCGACCATGAGTTGGCGAAACGGATCAGCGCAGAAGGCCCTACGCAGCCCCTACATCTGAATGGCGTTAACATGTCACAGCGAGAGGAAGATAGCCAAACCGTCTCACTCTCACTGAGGGGAGCAAAGGAAACAGCGCTATACAAAGTCAAAGCGCGCACTGTACGCGACCTAAAGCTACATCGGCAGACCGTCCCGAGCTCACTTCTACAACACCGACACCTACGGGACTTGATGGAGGCAGAGGTGTGCTACGACCTGGCACACCCCCTCATCTTAGTAGGCGCCGACCACTGGGAGCTCATTGTATCCCGTGAGCTTCGTCTTGGCGGGCCAAATGAACCGGCCGCGTCGAGGACCCGACTTGGCTGGGTGATGCATGGAACCGCACCCCGCAGCCTGATCTACGAAAACGAGAGCGTGCTGCACGTATACGCGCCCGACCAGCGTACGAACGAGCACGACCAGCGCCTACACGAGCTTGTGGAGGCGCACTTCCGCATCGACGCGCTCGGCGTCGCTATCCATTCGAGAGTGAGCGACGCAGATCTACGAGCTACGAAGATCTTCGAAGAAACAATAAAGAAAACAGACAGCGGCTACGAAGTGGGCTTGCCTTGGCGGCGAGATGACGTCACCATGCCGTCGAACTACGGCGCGGCTCTACGGCGTCTACAAAGCATCGAACGAAAGATGGACGCCTACCCAGACTTCGCGGACCAATACGCCGCGCAAATAGAAAATCTGTTGGCTAAGAATTATGCGGTGCCATGCGACGGGACTGAACGACGGAGCCCCATCTGCTGGTACCTCCCGCACTTCGCAGTACAGAACCCGAACAAGCCTGGTAAATAACGGCTTGTTTTTGACGCAGCTCACCAATGTCACGGCGTGAGCTTGAACGACCAGCTGCTGGAGGGCCCGGACCTTCTACTATCACTACAAGGAATCGTCTTCAGATTCAGAGAACGGCCGATCGCCGTCACCGCCGACATACAAGAGATGTTTCTACGAGTGAAGATCCGACCTGAAGACCAGCCCGCACAGCAGTTCTTATGGCGAGGCCGGGACCGAACTAACCCGCCTCGCCACTACAAGATGGCGAGCATGATTTTCGGCGCCGCCAGCTCACCGTTTATGGCGCACAGCGTGCGCAACCACAATGCGCGCGCACATGCACAGACTCACCCACGCGCTCTAGTGGCCATCACGAACAGCCACTATATGGATGATCTAGTAGACAGCTACGCCAATGAAGAGGAGGCCCGTAGCACCATACAAGAGCTACGCGAGGTGCACGCGGCCGCTGGCTTCACTCTGCGCAGTTGGAGTGCTAGCAACACGAACGTGCTACGAGACGTACCGCCAGAGCTACGAGCGACTACGCCCACTCAGTTGGGAGCAGGGAGCCCTGAGAGCAAGATACTCGGGCTCTGCTGGGACTCCAACAGAGACGAACTGGGGTTCAACACCGCAATGCACCGCGTACCGGCTGAGGTGCGCGCGCAGATCCGCGCACCCACGAAGAGAGAGGCCCTCAGCGCGGTCATGTCCATTTATGACCCGCTTGGTCTCCTCAGTCAGTACACCATTCGAGCGAAGATCATCCTGCAGAGCCTGTGGCGTCTTCACATGCCATGGGACGAGCCGATACCTGCAGAAGAAGCCGAACATTTCGCAGAATGGCTACGCCAGCTGAGCGAGATAACTCGCTTGCGCCTACGCCGTAGCTACGCGCTAGAGGGACACAAGCGCGTAGACCTGCACATACTATGCGATGCGAGCGAGCAGGCATTCTCTACGGTGGCCTTTTGGAGGGCCATCCACCACGACGGCAGCGTGACCATTGCCTTGGTGGCTGCTAAAGCCAAGGTAGCGCCGCGACGCGCGCAGAGCATACCGCGCCTAGAACTTCAGGCAGCGGTCATCGGCGCGAGGCTCGCGGACGTTATAAAAAAGGAGCATCGCGTTGAAGTAACAAAAACCACCTACTGGACTGACTCTGCGACCGTAGTCCATTGGGTGCACAACGACGCGAAGCGCTACACACCCTTTGTAGCGCACCGGCTGGGCGAGATAGCGGAGTTAACTCACCGACGTGAGTGGAGATGGCTGCCTATCGAACATAACGTAGCCGACGACGCGACGAGACTGAGCCGCACGCCCATAGCTGCTAGCGATCGATGGTTCCAGGGGCCCAGCTTCCTTCGCGAACCCGAGGAAGAATGGCCCACACACCAAGCGTTTGCTGACCACCAAGAGGTCCAGCACACGAGCGAGCAGGACGAACATGAAGATATCCCACACACGAGCGAGTGGGATGAACAAAGCGAGCGTTGGCCACCCGACCCGGGCGGAGTGAGGGAGCAGCAAGTACGCTCCGTGAAGATCGCTCTGCACATGACGATGCGAGAAAAGGTGCCGTCCGAGGAGGTCCTGCAGACTCTCCTGACCGAGGCCAAACATTCGATCAATGTTCGGCCCCTCACCTACGTCAGCGTGAGTGCACTCGACCCAGAAGCGCTCACACCGAACCATTTCCTGCTGGGGTCATCGATCGGCCTACCTACCACAGGCCCCTGCGATGAAGCTGAACGACGAACTTGGCGAGCAAGCCAAGCGCTCGCTGACCATTTCTGGAAGCGCTGGCTGCGGGAATACCTCCCCACGCTTGTACCACGGGGGGAGCCAGCTAACCGCCGACGACAACTGCAAGCCGGCGACATCGTGGTTGTGGTCGACCACACGCTGCCCCGGAACGTCTGGCCAATCGGGAATGTTGAGCGCACCTATCCCGGTCCAGATGGCGGCGTTCGAGTCGCCGACGTAAAAACTAAGAGCGGTACCTTCCGACGCCCTACCAGCAAACTCGCCGTCCTGCTAAGGGAAGAAGAGGCTACGCGAGCTGCGCCGGGGGGAGAGATGTTGTGGACGCCGAGCCTGCCCGCGACAGCATGAACACAGACAACATATAAAATAGGCCACGCCCCTTTTAACTGCGGCGTGTATACCGCACTAGTTGTAAGATCGTAAAAATGTATATATAGATAATAAGTTTGGTAAATAAATGTAGTCGAACTGAAGTAGTCAAAGTGATTGGATCCGACCATTCAATCAACGGAACTTGAACAAGCAACAGTGTTTAATTGAACTACAGTCCACATCGAACCAGGAACCTGAACTACTAGGAGCTACGAACCGAAGTCTCCAGTACATCGTGTAGACCTTGCGATCCATCGCCTACACGTACATTGTACATCATAAATCACAAAAACAATAATAGATATTGCGGTAAAACAATCGGCGGTCTTATATATATATATATATATATTTGTATACATATATACATATATATATATATATATATATATATATATATATATATACATATGCACAGTATTCAATGTAATAAGACAAACAAAGTAACACAGTTTTAAGTCGGAGACGACAAGTAGTGGACTTTTATCATTTTTTTGAAAATCTCTATCGATTTAGCTTGCCTGACGATTATAGTTAGTTTATTCCATAATCGGACCACTTGCACAGTAAATGATTTGCTGGAAAATTGTGTGTAATGCACAGGCATCTTCAATTGAAGTGTTTCTGAGGAGCGCAAGTGTCGAGGATTGGAAAGGTGTAAGAATTGGAAACGCTCCTTGAGATAAGATGGGGTGGTGGGAAAAAAACAGAATGGTATAAAGAGGGAAAGAATGTGAGTATTCCGGCGAAGACGAATCGGTAACCACTTTAGCTTATTTCTAAATTCAGACACATGGTCATATTTGCGTAAACCAAATATAAACCGAATACAGTAATTTTGTAGGCGTTCCAGCTTATTAAGCTGTTCCTCGGTTAAATCCAGATAGCAAGCGTCTGCATAATCAAGTATTGGCAGTAAAAGAGATTGTGCAAGTGCAGTTTTAGTTATAGTGATATTGATTACTTTTTATCCCGATATTTAGCATGGTTCCCTTGGGAGAGGGGAATTAATGTTTTTATGTAAGCCAAAATGTGTACTTAGTTGTAATTCATTAATGCGTAGTCCGATTTCATTAATTATTTTTTTGTTAGAAAGGAGGTACCTACTTTTAAATATTATCATGTCAGGTTTGTAGTTCAGAAATTACAGACAGTCCAACCCTCAGTATTATGTCCATTTGGACATATAACTTGAACCCCTAAATTTACAAGAACGTTTGAAAGTACGACTCATCTTGAGCTGGCCTTCGCACTTTATCATATAGGATTAACGGTCACCGCAGATACAAACACAACGTAGTGTGGGACGCCCGCCGGCCAGGTGGAGAGACAAATGCCAGCTATCTTTCGCCAGGAGACGACTTGCGAAAGACAGCTGCCAGCAACTGGATGAGAAGAGATCGAGCTCAGTGGCGTTCATTGGGAGAGGCCTACGTCCAGCAGTGGACTGGTATAGGCTGATGATGATGATGTAGACACAAAAATCGCGTTAGGCTTATTCGGTGGTTAGGTCGCAAAAAACTTTACCATCCAGTTTTTTTTGGGATGTTGTTGGGCTATATACCAGTAGTGTCTTCGTGGTGCTCGAAAAACATGGAAATTTCCGATTTTGGCTTATAACTTTTTTCAGATTTTGGCTTATAACTTCTAAAAGGTGCTTTTCATGGAAAAGTTTCTATACTTAGAAGACAACTGCAGCTCTGTTATTTTTTGAAAAACCCGAGGTGCAGTACTTCAAACATTGGCCATTTTCATTAAGAAGTTCGAAAGTATAATTTTAGCCGCCTTCCGAGCAGAATATCGGCTATAATACTCATTCTACGAGGAAAATCATGAGAAAAAGTTGTAGAACAGTTATTTAACTTTAATATAAGCACCAGTGGAGGAGAATCGCAGATACCAAAAAGAATTGACCGATTTTGAAGCGGTTTTATATGTTTGTGAAATTTTTAATTCGTGCTTGTTTCCTGTACCGTTCAAATTTAATGTCTTCATTGGAGACAGGGAGGACGTGTCGTACCACGCAAAGCGCGCGCTCCCCGCCATACAATGCCAGTACCTGAACTGATCGCACGATTAGTTGACCTCTAAGTACGCGGATGAGTCCAAGTTTACAGTACAACCGCCAATCGCAAGTGTTGCAATAAGTATGAAGTACTAGCTGTGCCCGCGTGGTCATTTCTCTGGGTTAAAAGACCTGATATTCCAGGGCCAAAAGTACCTGTAAAGTACAAAATAACAAATTTCCTTCAGGTTTTTATCGATTGCTTCTACCCATCGGATTAAGATACCAAGTGCACCAGTTTTTAAGTCAAACACTAAGATATCCAACAGTGAAACCCGTATCGCAATCTGTCCAGTAGTTTTACGTGATGCGCGAACAAACAAACAGACACGATTTTTAAATATTCTTGTTCAGTAGCTTATTTTAAGTACCCTAGACCTTCTTTTTTATTATCTGTTTGTACAGTTTTTTGGTATTAACTGCTTTATTATAAGTGCGCTTGTGTGCCGGTGCCCCAGTCTGCGTCAGCAGGGTGACTGACCTGGTCTGATGCCGACCCCGGCGAGGCGCGGCGGCGGCGCGTGCATGCCGGGCGGGTGCGCGTGGTCGCGCCAGTGCCGCGGGTCGGTCTTGCGGCAGGAGAGCCCCCAGGGGCACTGCGCTTGTGCGCCGGTGCCCCAGTCTGCGTCAGTAGGGTGGCTGAATGAGCTTTTATGCTGGATGTTCCGTCTGCAATGATCATGTTAATCATTTAGCATAATACAGCAAAAAAACTCTCAGAGGCAGAACTTGCGCACTCTTCATAAGCCAGTCTTCGAAAATGCTGCATCTTGGAGAAATATTAACGTTACTTTAGTACAGTAGTCGCAGCGGAAGTTTGTGTCTCGGAAATTTGTCTGCAAGTCTCTGCGCAAGCTGCTATTTTTCTGGCGCAATCTCGATTCAATGTTGAAGGTGAAGACTGCATAGTATAACTGCATCGCTCACTCGCTTACGTTTTTCGCATATTCTATCTCGCTCTTACTTTATGATGTTTTATCCTCACAGCAGTACCTGCGCAATCGTTCACAGAGCCTAACTTCACAAACATAAAGATTCGCTGCGAGTACTTAGCTTGAGAGGTTTATATAAAGTGAATACCTATCAGCAGTATATTTACAATATTGAATTACGACTGTGAACGTATCTCCCTTCATATCTATGAAGATAACACTTATTTATTTTTCATGATTGTATGTTTGAAGTGAATAACATCAAAACTTGTTTATTAATAAGCGAGGTGTCAATCGATTTGTCTTCAGGTATATAGTGTCATGGGTGTTTTCTTCACTCTACTACTGCGAAGCAAAGGAAGGTTTATGTGTTCAAATTAAAAACTTAGTCCGATTTTGATAAGCGAGTTATCAATAGATTCGTGTTTATCGTAAGGATATCATAGATATAGGCAAATTTTACCCTGTTTAATTTTCTAAACTTATTTTGTAAACATTGTAATAGACTTGCCTGTAACAGTTGGCTCCGTACATGCACCTCTCTCGGAGAGGATTGTTTGGTGGTTTCACAAAGGCCTGGGGCGCCGGGGGTGCGTTAGTGTTGCCGCTTGAGGAGCCCTGAAAATTTAATTTATTTCAAAATTGATTGCAGTTCACATTGTACTTTTTCAACAGCGACCATTCAATTTCTGGTATTCTGAAATATTAAAAAAAAAACAAAAAAAAAACAGGCCAAGTGCGTGTCGGACACGCATAGACATAAGGTGTAATAGCCAATATCCTAAGCTAACCAACAATAAAAACCGCATTGCAATCGATCCAATAGATTTCGTGGTATCCCACGGTTGTTTTTACGGTTGGATTGTCTCTCCCTATGGAATTTGTTCAGAGTTGACGCCGTTACCCTAAATAGCCGAGATATGCGTGAGACGCTGGATTGGAATGGGCATTAATATCAATGGCGAGAACATCTCACACTTACGATTTACCGATGATATAGTCCTAAGGGTGGAGTCGCTGCAAGACTTGCTGACCAATCTAGATGATGCTTCACGACGCATCGGTCTCGGAGTGAACATAGATAAGACCAAGATCATGTTTAACGATCTTGTGGATTAAAGATATTTCATTAATTTAAAAAAAAGTAGCAGCTAGCGGCGACGGACTCGTGGTCACACCATTTTGTCACCACGAGTTTTTTTTTTTTTTTTAAAACAACCGTGGGATACCACGAAATGTATTGGATCTATTGGTCACACTGCTTGGTGTGACAACGAGTAAGCTACAAAATATAAGACTCGTAGTCACACCAGTGTGGGAAACCAAAATACCAATTACATATCGACATAATTACGAGTATATGCAATAATTAATTAATTTGTGTTAAAGTGACAGGTGTCAAATGACAGTTTACGGAAAAGTGAGTAGGGAGAAGGGGAGTGGAATTTAGGGAGGAGAAGTGGGTAAGTGAGGGGAGGGGAAGTAGGAGTGCCTGATATGCGGGGAAGTAGGGGAGTAAGGGAAGGGGAGTGTAAGTGAGAGGAGGGTAAGGTGGTAAGTGAGGGAATGGTGGAGTGGGGAAAGGGGAGGGAGGGGAGTAAAGGAAGGGGAGCGAAAGTGAGGGGAGGGGATTGAATAAGTTAGAAAAGGGAGTTGGGCACTAAAAGGAGTGGGGAAATGACGGGAGGGGGAAGTGAGTAGAGTTGGGGGAGGGGAAGTAAAAGTGAGAGTTTGTGGGGAAAGGGTGGGTGGGTGTGGGAATTTGTGGAGAGTAAGCAGAAGTGGTGGCAAAGGGGAATGGGATATGAGAGTGGCGGGGTGGAGGAGAGCAAGGGGAGTAGGAAGTGATGGGTGAGTGAAAGAAAGGAGGGGAGGGGAAGTGGGGGAACAGACAACTTTCGACCTTATCGACCTTATGTAGTTTATTTACAGAAGTGATAGATCTCATCGATATCTTCGTTTTGGATGACAGATGTCAAACTTAAAAGGTCTTTATCTCTGAAACTAATGATTCCAGACTAGTAGTTTCTTTACAGAAGTGATATATCTCAGCGATATCTTTATTTTGGATGACAGCTGTCAAACTTAAAATGCCTATAACACTGAAACTAATGATCCTAGACTAGTAGTTTCTTAATAGAAGTTATAGATCTCATCGATATCTTCTTTTTGGATGACAGCTGTCAAACTTAAAAGGTATATAACTCTGAAACTAATGATCCTAGACTAGTAGTTTCCTTACAGAAGTGATAAATCGCATCGATATCTTAATTTTGGATGACAGCTGTCAAACTCAAAAGAGCTATAACTCTGAAATTAATGATCCCAGACTAGTAGTTTCTGTACAGAAGTTATAGATCTCATCGATATCTTCGTTTTGGATGACAGCTGTCAAACTTAAAAGGGCTATAACTCTGAAACTGATCATTAGTTTCAGAGTTATAGCCCTTTGAAGTTTGACAACTGTCTACCAGAACAAAGACATAATGAGATCTATAACTTCTGTAAAGAAACTACTAGTCTAGGATCATTAGTATCAGAGTTATAGGCCTTTTAAGTTTGACAGCTGTCATTCAAAACGAAGATATCGATGAGATCTATCACTTCTGTTAAAAAACTACGAGTCAGTGATGAAAAGTTTCCGATTAATATCTGTTTTAAGTTTGACAGCTGTCATCCGACTTCACACTATACTAAAAGGAGATGAAAAGGAATCTGCCGTGCTAAGCAAAACGGTAAAAATATTTTTTTGCTTTTTCCCTAAACCCCACCGTTGGGGACGGTCTCACTCCACCTAACCCCCTCCCCTCTATTCTCCAACCTCCTAAGGGTTTCTGCTCTCCTGTTAATAAGTGACTATTTTGAATATTATAATACCTCGATATTAGCCTCGTGTCGTGGTGTGACCACGAGGAATAGTTATTACTCGTAGTCACACCAGTGTGACCACGAGTAAATAAAATTCCTCGTGGTCACACTAGTATGACAAAACGGTGTGACCACGAGTCCGTCGCCGAAATATCTATCATCATCAGCCTATATTCTTCCACTGCTGGACGTAGGCCTCTCCTAGTGAACGCCACTGAGCGCGATCTTCGGCTCTTTTCATCCAGTTCCTGCCAGTCATTTTTCGCAAGTCGTCAATCCACCTGGCCGTCGGGCGCCCTACACTACGTTTGCCTACACGCGGTCTCCACTCTAAAACTCGTTTACCTCAACGGTTGTCGGTTCTTCGAGAGATGTGACCAGCCCATTGCCACTTCAGCTTGCAAATTTTCTAAGCTATGTTGGTTACTTTGGTTCTCTGTCGGATTACTTCATTGCGGATTATGTCTTTCAGAGAAACCCCGAGCATGGCTCTCTCCATAGCTCGCTGAACGACCTTGAACTTATGGACCAGTCTCACGTGTGTGTCCACGTTTCGGCTCCGTAGGTCATGACTGGTAGGACGCACGCATTGATGACTTTCGTCTTGAGGCACTGTGGTATGAACGACGAGAAAACTTGACGAAGTTTACCAAATTCCGCCCATTCCAGCTGAATTCTCCTGTCGGCTTTCTTCTCGAAGTTGTTTCTATCTAATTTCAGAGTTTGCCCGAGGTAGGCATATTGCTGAACAACTTCAAGAGGTACACCATTACAACCAAAAGGTCACGGGGTAATAAGTTCGTTGAACATAACCTTGGTTTTGTCCATGTTCATCCCGAGACCGATACGTCTGGAGGAGTCAGCTAGGTCGGTCAGCATTAGGGCATGCAGTTTCTTAGATTTTCAGTTTCGAAATTGGCCTATGAAATTAGTGTCATGAGTTTCGAAATTTCGAAGTTTATGCAACTCTTTAGTACCTATACTTTAATCTTGAATTAAAGTGTAAAAATGCACACAGTAGGTACATAGTAAGAATGAAAAAAGATTTATTTTTAAAACTTAAATTTTTCAACGCACTAGAAAAAAATTGAATGAAAATTCTAACTATTCCTTTAAGTCTCGTAGAAAATGTGTCCTTAAAAAGGATAGATTACAAGCATTTTTCTGCTTAGAGAGCTCCTCAGCCGACTACATATGTAGCCTGCTGCGGAAAAAGATCTCTCAGATTTGACACTTGTGGGGAGAAAAGATAATAAATAATTGTAGGCCTTGTCCAGGTACTCCCCTCACTCGCCACCATTCGCGGAAAGTGCCATTTATACGCAAATAAAGTTTTGTAGGCTGCTAGTTTTAGTGGATGAGTTCCTTTCTTTTCTATTTTAATTTATTTAAAGCTAAGCAACGTTAAGATATGTTCTCTTTCATATATATGTTTGCAGATATACTGGCATGATTGCTCACCATAAAACAGATACATCACAGACTACAGACAGACAGACAGACAGACAGTCAGCTACAGACATTCTTAAATACGTCTTTGGATTCCAATAAATAACATACTGAACTTGAATCTGGTTTGCTAAAAGTATATTTTTCGTAATTGTCTTATAAATAAAATATGTTTCTGAATCATGTAAATACATCAGAAAAGAGGAAACTGTCTCTTTTCTTCTAGAGCTTGGAACATAATTTATAATGCCGTATCAGCCGTTATTAATGTGGCATCACGCTGACAGATGGCTTCCACAGTAACTTCGATCACCTCATGACTTTATTGACTCTTATGTACTTTTTCAAGTGTCTGAATTTCATCATCATATATACAGAACTCTTATTTCAAGTGGATGTAAGCTTTATTAATGCAGTCTTTAAGTTGAATAAAACGTCCTAGCATATCACATAGTGAGCTCCAGCGAGAACTTTTTCAATTACATCTTTATAGTTTATTGAACAAACGAGCGCGAAGCGCGAGCGAAGCTTCTCCGTTTCAGTTTGGGCACATATGCATTCGTATGTCCGGCTGTTCGGATCTCTGTTCTCCTCTACAAGTAGAATTTCTCAGCCGACCTAGACCAAACTTGGTATTCAGGTTACAAAAAGTTTTTAATCATCGGAGATCTCTAATAACATCCCCAAAAAAAAGAATCCTATTTCGATGGTTCTTTTTTCATTTGAAAGATAGTAAGTTTAAGATGGTTTCATAAAATTCGGTGAAAATCTGATGAGGATCTTCGGTGTGATGAGCAGAATAGCTCCTCAAAATGCATTAAATTGCTCACTTTTAGGTTTCTACCAGTGAAATCAGCCCTTTGACTACTAGGTAGGGATTGATGGAGGACCTTGGTTATTAGTTTTAGTTTAACATCAAGGTACCTAACTAGACTGACTACTGTGCACCTCTAGATTGTTTGCAAAAAAGTTTGTACTTGCGAGACCATCTGAGTGTATTTTTATTTTATTACAGACTAGGCAATCGTATGGCAATGATCTCACCTGATGGAAAGCGATGATGTGGTGGAAGGTGTATCACGCTTGCGTAATAGATACCTATTCACACCAGACTTGAACACATCTGGGTTATAATTTACCGGAAACACTGACGAGGGCAGGGCATTCCACTCCTTTGCAGTTCTTATAATAAATGAATATGCGTAACACTTCGTTCTTGTGCGAGGTATTTCAACCATAAAATGGTAGCGCTTTGCCGTTCGTCTAGTCTTACATTGATGGGGGAATCAGATTGTGCAGTTCGTGTGCACACTCTCCATAGAGCAATCTGTAGAATACCGCCAGGCTTGCTACCTCACGTCGATGCGCCAGACTTTGAAGCTTACTCTTTACTAGTGTCATCCCCAATGAGCCTGATAACAAGTCTGAACCAACCAACAATACCGAGTTTCTTTGCAGCTACCTTGGCTTAGGAAAGTTACTACCTTTCAAATAAAACAAGGAACCATCGAAATTGGATCTAATAATGCGGATATATTCAGTAGACCCCTTTTTGGAGGAAGTAACCCCTCAACCAAAAATCCCCGACGAATAAAAAAATACGTTAAACGTGTATTACCTACTTGATAAGTTACGTATAAGTTACGTGTACTTACCTACTTGATAAGTTTTGTCGATTGGTTGAAAAATGCGACCTGTAGATGAGAACAGCCGGACAGACATCCGGAAACACATACGAAAGAATTTTTGCCCAAGCTGAAACGGAGACGCTTCGCTCGCGCTTCGCGCTCGCTCGGTCTATAATGTTTAATACCCAAAATTAAACATTATTGACCGAGCGAGTTGTCAGAAATAAATGTATTTTCTTTTCTTCCTTTCTTTTCTTTACATATTAGGGCCGACGTAATTTTTTTACCAGACCGTATTGAAATAAACCTAAGTTTCGAATTTTCGAAACTTAGGGTTTCAATTTCGAAATTACAGAACATGCAAATATGGTCCGAAATTTCGAAACTATGAAGTTTCGAAATTTCGAAATGCATGCCCTAGTCAGCATTCGTTCGAGAGTCTGCTGCAACTCTGCTATAAATAACGACGATGTCATCGACAAATCGTAGGTGTGAGATGTACTCGCCATTAACGTTTACGAGGCATGCCTTCTAAGTTTTGTCGTTTGAAGAAAAAACACAACTAGAACCTTATAGTACTTTTTATTGTTTTTCAAAGTATTCACCGCGTAGCTTAATACACTTTTCCATTCGCTCAAACCAGTTATTATAACATTTATTCCACTCTAAAGTGGGGGTGTTCAAAATGGCTGACTTGAAAGCGTCAACTGCTTCTTCACCGGACTGGAACCTTTGACCACGAAGACTTTTCTTAATTTTAGGAAATGTAAAGAAATCGTTAGGGCTTAGGTCAGGACTGTATGGAAGATGGTCAAGAATTTCTACTTTTTCCTGCTTTAAATACTCAATCGTTTGACGAGTGCTGTGTGAGCTTGCGTTGTCGTGGTGCAGGATGATGCGTCGCTTTGAGTTAGATTTTCAAAGTTCGGCGATGACTTGTGGTAATCAAACTGTGGTATACCACTCTGCGTTAACCGTTCTACGACCTTCAAGTGCAATAGTCGCAACATCGCCGGTTTTTCCAACGAACGTGGCCACCATCTTCTTTGAAGTGCTTCGAGAACGAACAACTTTAGTCGGCTTTGGCTCGTCTTGAAAAACCCAGATTGTAGATTGTTGTTTGGAATCAGGATCGTAGGCATAGATCCAAGATTCGTCACCACTGATGATGTCGTAGACGTGATTTGACTCTCCTCGGTTGAACCTTTGCAGAGTTTTCTTACACAATCTGACGCGGGCCGCCTTGTGATCGTCGGAAAGCAGATGCGGTATCCAACGGCAAACTAGCTTTCTCACACCAAGCGCTTCATGCAAGATCTTCTGAATGGTTGTCCCTGAGATGCCTAATAGAGCCTCTATCTCTCGATACGTCACATGACGATCTTCGAGAATTAGTTGTTTCACAGCAATGATGTTATCTTCAGTGAAGGCGGATTTTGGGCATCTTTCGCGAGTTTTGTCACTAACACTAGTATGTCCACGCTGGAATTCTAAATACCAGCGTTCGACAGTCCGCATACATGGGGCTTCATCACTGAACACAGATGTTAGCTCTTCCAAACACTGAAGCCGTGTCAGGCCTCTTCTAAAGTTGTAGAAAATTATTGCACGAACATTTTCCTTAGAAAGATTCATTTTCGTACGTAACCTGACAGATTCCAATCGACGCTGTGACCAAAGAGAATATAAATACGGGGGGAAGAGACGGAACTACATGCATAAGTTTTTTACGAGGTTTTTAACCTTGTAGTACCAAACGCGCAAAAAAAAAAAACAAAGATACCAATCTACAAATATGAACTGTCACACAGCCTGTCAACGATAGGGATGTGCTACATCTTATCGATATTTAGTATAAGTCATCGATATCGATGAAATAGATACTGTAATGTAGTAGTACACCGAATAACTAATAGTACAAGTATTCGTTTATTCGATATTTACGAAAAATAAAACTATAGTTAAAAATATAATGTTTTATTGCGCATTTACTTAGTTGTAACATAATAGATTTCGTTAAATTAAAACACAAAAAACTGCAGTTTTAGTAAAATTAACAGTTCTATTAGAATATATAAATTAACATAATTCAAATTCATAATAATCATCAGCCTATTTCTGTCCACTGCTGGATGTAGACCTCTCCTAATGCACGCCACTGAGCTGAGCTCTCAGCTCTCTTCAGGCCGCTTTTCGAACGTCGACCCTTTGGCTTCCTTTTTATACTTTTGATTGCCGAGGTGACAATTTCTTTCAAAACCGATGACTCGATTTTTCTATTAAATTGGCGCTTTTTTTTAGCAATGCCAATCTACATTTGGTTATTTGCAACTGCTCCATTAATTTCTTCTTTCTCGGTGATAGATCTGAAAAAAAAAACTCAAGATGAAGTCCACACACAACTCAGAATGGTTTTTACGTCACTCTCTTATACCGAAGAAATGGAACTAGTATAGCAACTGAAATTTATATAATAATATATTAACATTATTTATTTATTTAGAGTAATAAATAATAATCTACAGGGTAGACATGATGTCATCATAGAATCAATATGCAAATGGACCAACATTGGGCTACAGCTCAAAAAATAATGTATCAATACATTTACTCACTTAATTTCTCGTTTCTTGTTTTCCTTATTTTTTCTTGTCTCACTCCCCTGCGCAGCTGGATGTTAAGTCTGCTGCTGGTTCTGTACTTGAACGGACATAGTCGCGGCGTCATACAAGCATCTCATCGCCTAGATGTATCGCCAGTCGACCTGGCATCGCTGCAGAGACTTGAGAATAGCCCAGGTTTCGATGGGGGCAAAGCCTTTCTCGTAGTCCACGAAAGCAAGACACAGGCTGGTTGGCTGGTTGTACTCTTCAGTCTTCTGTATAACCCGCCAAACTGTGGATGTAGTCTATGGTCCCGTAACCCCCCGAAACCCAGCCTACTAAGGCAGTTGAAATTCATCAAGTCTTCTCGCTAGACGATTCGAGACAACCCTCGAAAACAGCTTGTAGATGTGGCTTAGAAGCGAGATGGGCCTGTAGTTTTTAAGGAAAGTTATATCTCCAATTTTGAAAAATAAAACTTCCATGCTTCTGTTCCAAGCCCTTGGAGTTCTCCCATCGTTCAGAGCAGAGTTGAACAACTTCTGGAACTCTCGAAGCACAAGTTTTCCCGACATGTATCAAATTTCAATCTTGTAGAGTTATTAGTTTCTGAATAAATAATCGTAAAATGACGGACAGATGCACATGACGAATCTGTTCCTTGTTTGACTAAGGAACCCTAAAAAAGGAGGTGGTTCTCAACATTCTTCTTTTTTTGTAAGCTTGCGGATTTCCTTGATATTGCTGGGTGAATCTGGATGGTTATTTTTTATTTGAAAGGATGATCCCTTATAAATTTCATCATCAAATTAGAGAATGTTAATTTGGTTCAAAAATTATACTCTGATAAAATCAAATACAAAGTACATATGTACTCATATAATACTCACCCCTTGATCATTACTCGGACCAGGCTTCACATCCTGAGGGCTACCAGGCTCAGTTTTGACCGGCTGGTTCGATGCAGAAGCCTGAGATTGATTTGGAAGTGTGTTAGTTCCATCTGCAATATGTGATGTCTCCGGCTCTGTCTTAACCTTTTTAATGTCACAGGAATCTGTGCTTTCTTGTGAATGTGAACGTTTGCATGCATTTCCACCTTGTTCTATTGGTTCATCAAGCTTGCCTGCTGATTCAACTGGTTGGCCTGTTGATTTTTCTGGTTGGTCTGTTGATACATTAGGTTGGTCTGTTGATACATTTGGTTGGTTTCTTGATTCAACTGATTGGTCTGTTGCTGTTGTGTCCATAACCTCAGGTAAGTCAACAAGCAGCATTGCATAATCGTCTTCATCTTCTTTTGCTAATGAGGGGTTCTCTAGTGCTGCAATGAATAGCATAATGTTGTACAGCATAGACATTTTATGTGTTTAACTTTTTATTTGTCCAGTAGTTTTGAACAGAAAAACAAAATAATTTCGGAAAATGTTTAAAACAAAAAAAGGTATACTTACGTATCAGAGATGGTGATTCTGCTCTTTCACTAACTACAGAATTACTGAAATAATTAGTTTTCTCTTCATCTTTATTATCATAAGGTTCTGTGTCTTCACTTATTTCTTCAGTCAGGGCATTTCCTCTCTCCACATTGCTATGTTGTTCAATACTGTTCGCATTGATTTGTACATTTTCTGCAATGTTTGTTGGTGAACCCTCGAGGCAATAAATGACTTCGTACCAATAGCTATCGGGTATGAGACCAAATTGGTCTCCATTGCTGAGAACATGTGAGTCAGGTTGGCAAAATATTATTGTTTCTTTGGATGATTTCTTTTTGAAGAAGCATGGGTTTTGGTGGAGCTGAAAAATTAATTAAGAACATCTAAGGATGATTATTTTTATGGAGGACGCTTTGCCCGCGCGGTCATTTTTCTTGAGAAAAGTGTTCTCTGTTATTCCAGGACCAAAATGAAAGTTATACCAAATTATGTTCAGCATTCAAATAGTTTTTATTGATTGTTTGGCTTCTACTCATCAGATTGAGATAAAATTACACCAGCTTTAAGTCAAAACCTAAGCTATCTAACATTGAAAACCGCATTTCAATTGGTCCATTCTATTTTAACCCGTGAGAAGGCGCACCCTAAAAAGACACGGATAGGCGCGCGCGAGCATATCGCTCACGCTATTTAAAATGAAATTAATTACATAATAGGTCGATATTTTGTTATAAAATGGATTGATATAAATAAAATACATGCATGTATAATATGAAAAATAGTCGTTTTATTTAATATAAATGCAACTTTCAGTACAAAAAACTTTGAACTTAACTTATTGCAGTATTGACAAAATAATATATATATAAAAACTTTACTTAAAATTATCAATTTCACTCTTTCTTAGGGTCTTGATAAACGTGGCTCTCATAAAACGTACAGCACATGAACGTCTCGTGCTCAGTGCAGAGTAATTTTTGGCGGTTTTTAGAGCAATATGCAGGTCTCGAGTTCGACGACTGTTACCAATTTTATATGTATTTGGTAGCTAGAAAGCAAAATATAAGGCCATTTAAATATGATACTTAAGTATTGACTTGGTTTATAAACAGTGCAGTACAAATAAACAAAGAAAAAAATAACATCAAGAAACAATACTTACACGGATAGGCGCGCGATGAGATAAATGCCGCGCGATGCTACTTGACCCACACAAACACTTCGCCACGCTGTCACGGCGGCACTGAGTGGTGCAGAGTTGCACGAGGGGAGAGGGTGGGGGTGAATATATAGGAAGGTGCATAGATGCCTCACACGCAGTGTTGCCGCTAATATTGAAAATTAAAACACTATCAATTTTTGCGTGAGCAAAATGCTCATAGCGCGCCTTCTCACGGGTTAAGTGATGCGCGATCATACAGGTACATAGACACAATTAAAAAAAAAGTTATATTATTTTTATTCTGTTGCTAATTTTAAGTCCTCGAGTTTTTTTTTCCTTTAACTTATCTTCTTTGTACAGACTTTGTTACCTACTGCTTTATTATATGTATAATAGCTGTTTGTCTTTTGGTAAACGTGTCTCAGATACTTACCGATTTGAGTAAAATGGAATCTGCAGTAACTGTCAATTCAGCATGTTTCCTTGACACTCTATGATCATTACACTGAAAAGAAATACAATAGATTTTATATTAATTTGTTTTAAGCTGCACTCTCCAGCTTCATCATTTCAGCCTTTAGAAATCCACTGCTGAACATAGGCCTCCCCCAAAGAGCGCCATGACGATCGAGTGCCACCTCCATCCATCGACTTCCTGCGATGGCTACAATGTCGTCGGTCCATCATGTGGGTGGTCTCGCTACACTTCGCTTGCTTGTTCATGGTCGCCATTCGAAAACCTTTATTCCCCAGCAGTTGTCAGTTCTGCGAACTATATGGCCTGCCCATTGCCACTTCAACTTGCTCTGAGAGCTATGTCGGTAACCTTTGTTCTTCTACGGATTTCCTCGTTTCGGATTATATCACGTAGTGAAACACCGAGCATAGCTCTCTCCATTGCACGTTTCGCGACTTTGAGCTTGTGTATGAGACCAATAGTTAGCGACCACGTCTCATTGCCGTATGTCATCACTGGCAGCACGCACTGACACTTTCGTGTTGAGGCTTTGCGGTATCTGCGACGAGAAGATATGGCGTAATTTCCCAAACGCTGCCCATCCGAGTTGGATTCTTCGGTTGACCTCTTTGTCGAAGTTGAATCTACTAAATTGGATAGTCTGACCTAAGTAGATATAGTGATCAACAGCTTCGATAATATCGTTCCCAACATAAACCGGCATGAGTGCGACATGGGCATTTGACATGATGTTCGTCTTACCCATGTTTATTTTAAGACCCACTAGTTGGGAAACAATATTGAGGTCACTGAGCATTGTGCTTAGGTCTTCCAGGGTTTCTGCTATGATGACTATATCATCAGCAAATCGAAGGTGAGTCATGTATTCGCCATTGATGTTAACTCCATATCCGTTCCAGTTCAGAAGCTTGAATATATCTTCCAGTGCAGAGGTGAACAGTTTCAGAGAAATAACGTCTCCCTGCCCCACCCCTTTTTGCAACTGGATAGAGTTCGTGCTCTAATCTTGAAGACGGAAAGTCATGGTGGCCTTGCTGTAAAAAACTTCAACACTTCGATGTACCGGTAGTCAATCTGGCACCGCTGTAATGACTGTAATACTGTCCAGCTTTCTTGTAGTCCACAAACGCTAGACATATTGGCCGATTATACTCTTCGGTCTTCTGTATAATCTGCCGGAGCGTATGGCTCAGTGTATGGCCTTTCCGGGATCCAGCTTGATCGAGAGGCTGAAAGTCTTCAAATCTACGAGCGAGTCGGTTTGTAACTACTCTCAAAAACAGCTTATAGACGTGGCTAAGCAGCGAAATGGGCCTATCTATTCTTCAAGAGGGTGTTATCACCTTTCTTAAAGAACAAAACCACTACGCTCCTGTGCCACGCCTCTGGCGTAGTACCCTCGAGGATGACGGAGTTAAACAGCTTCTGAAGGACTTTAAGTACCGGTGTTCCACCCGCTTTCAGCAGCTCTGTCGTTATTCCGTCCTCCCCTGGTGCCTTGTTGCTCTTAAGCTGTTTGAGAGCCATTCTGATCTCGTATTGGCTGACGTCTGAGATATATGCGGTATAATGTCGGGTCAAACGGGCTCTTGCATCGCTAGTCGTGCTAGGAGGACTACGCGATGAGGTGTAGAATTGCCCATATAACTTCTCGAGCTCACTCAATATCTCTGGCTTCGACGAAACGATGCTGCCACTGTCGGTCTTCAGCTTCGTCAACAGGTTTTGCCCAATATACAGATCTCTTGCGAACACTTTTGAGCCCTTGGTCCGCTCTATTGCGTTCTTAACTATTAGTATTATAGGAACGCAAATCGTGTCACATCGACTTGGACATCTGTTTATTAAGCAAGCTATAACTCGACATAGCTACTGAAGACTACAGCTTCATCTCGCCTCGTTCTGCCATAAGTTTGAGTGTATGCTCAGAGAGTTTGTGTTCTATTTTTGCGGTGGGTTGGGTCCTAAAGAACTCCGACCGCGTGAACAATTTCCACCAGCCCGTTGTTTAGTTCGTCCACTGTATTGCATTCGGTAAGGATTTGGAAGCGATTTTGGAGTTCCAGATGAAAGCTCTCGGGGTTTTGATTTGGGCAGGACTCGGGCGAAGAGTAGATCTCATCAAACGAGACCTTTCCAGCTTTACGTTGATATTCAATGTGCCTCTTACCATGCGGTGATCACTGCCGGTCTTAACCCCGTTGATCACAGAGACATCATTGAATATATGCTTCTTATTGGTCGTCAAAATGAAATCTATCTCGTGTTTATGACCGCCGGGTGCTGCCACGTCCATTTCCTGGACGGGCGCTTCTTGAAAAAGGAGGTCATCATAAAGAGTCCCTCCTTCTCCATGAAGTCGACCAATCGCTGACCCCTTTGGTTCCGCTGTCGAAATCCAAACTGCCCCACTCTCAGTTCATCGCCATTCCTCATGCCCAGCCGTGCGTTAAAGTCCTCAATCACCACTGTGAAGTGTGTTTTCGGGACATGTATGGCATTAGAAATGTCGTCGTACATAGCCTCCACTTCATCGTCCGGGCGTTTCGAGTGTGGGGCGTACACCTGTATGACCTTCAACGAATACCGTTCGGTAATTCTGAGTATAAGGTATGCCGCCCTGCTCGAAACGCTTTCGATCTTCACATTGTTGTGGACGAGAAACCCGATACCGTGTCTGGACTGCTGGTCGCCCTCCCGGTAATAGAGTAAGTTGCCGGAATTGAGGGTCATCGAATCCTCTCCCTCTCTTCGGACTTCTGATAACCCTATAATAACCCAGCGCAACTTACTTGCTACTTCTTCCAACTCTATCAACTTCTCATCGATCCTCAAGGTGCGTGCGTTATAAGTTACCAGGTCCAGAGATCGTGGGGGTTGGTAGCTGGGTCTCTGCCGGGGATTCTTAGCACCCTCTGCTCCGCCGTTATCGTGGCTGCTACCGGTGCCAGGAATAACGGAGCTGCCGGGGACTGGGGGCCGTCTTTGCGTTGTGTCTATCATATTGGGAGGGGATTGCCATAGTCACCAAGCTTGGGAGGCGGATTACATACTCGAAAGACGCTGCTGCCCATCTTTCGGTGTGTATTCCCTTAGTCGCCTCTTGCGACATCCACGGGAGGATTTGGAGGGGTCTTATTCTAAGCCGAGACCCCACGGCTACGGCACTCTCCAGCTTAAGCTTTATTAAAAGCTTTTATTTAACTTCACTTGTATGTATCTATGTTTGCAATTCAATTTTCGAGCACTTCTCGATTAGCTATCCGGCTAAAACTTTCGAGGTAGCTAACAAACCGATGACAAGGCAAAAAAATAAAATAAAACATGCAAACGTTAAAATTGAAAAAAAAATAAGAAAAATAAAACATAAAAAGTTAAAGAGCAACAAAAAAAAGGGCTTCTTTTTTTATTATTAAATTATACAATTATACTTATTTTAACTGAACATTCGCAACAAATTCAAATTTTATTGCATTCCATACGTAATAATTAGATGGATGATACATGAATATAGATCGATATGGACCCTGTCGGGTACAGCAATTACAAGAGAGGAGGACTTCAATAACAGTTAAATCATTATTATTATAATTAATTCTTGTTTAAATAACAAACTAAAAATATTTATAATGGATCTTTATTTAATGTTAAATTATTAGAATTAGAATATTTATTTTATACTAGCTGCGCCCCGCAGCTTCGCCCGCGGTCAAAATTTGCCACTCCCACAAGTTTAGAAAATTAATCTTAAAAATTCCCTCCTTTTTGCATCTATATTTATTATCTATTCGGGACGGATACAAATTCAAAAAATCATAGATAAAAATCTGTCCAGGAGTTCTTGAGTTATAAATAGTGTAAGTAACACGAATTTCTGACTTTCTGTTATATATATAGATGTTATATCTCCATATTCTTAAATGTTTCTGCTCTCCTGGTTCTTAGTTTTTTTTTATATAATCACACCATTTCATGTTCATGGGGAGATAAGTATACTCACTTTTAATAACTATAATTGACAATTTTGTATGTATAATTTTTGCAGCTAATAAACTATTTTTATTTTTTTTCATTTTCAATATAATCACACCATTTAATGTTCATTGGGAGCTAAGTATACTCACTTTTAATAACTTTATTTGTCAATTTTATATCTCCAACTTCTTAAGTGCTTATGCTCTCCTGGTACTTAGAAATATATTTTTTTCATTATTTTTTTCGTTTTTTTTCAAGTTTTATAGAAAACGATAATATTTTTTTCTCCTATTTCGAGATAAAAAGTAGCCTATGTGTTAATCCAGGATATAAGCTATCCTGGTACCAAATTTTATCTAAATCCGTCCAGCCATTCGAGCGTGAAGGAGCAACAAACACACACACACAAACATACAAATTCATGTTATTATAATTATTTCTAGTATCATCCATTTATCTACATTTTATCATTTAAATATTCATCAATCGAATAATAGCTTTTATCAATTAATAATTGTTTCAACTGTCGCGTAAAGTGTACATCATTATTTTCGTTTCTTATTACTTCGGGTAGCTTATTAAATATTTTTATCGACATAGTAAAAGTACTTGACGAGTTTAACCTAAGCCTAGAAGTAGGTAGTATTAACCGGTTTCTGTCGTACTGAGCGGCCTCTGTTACGAGGAATATCTTCCCGTTTTGTGAACAAATATGAATATTTCCTTACAAACTTACATATCTCCATAATGTATATGCATGATAATGTAAGAATTTTATGTTTTTTAAAATAAGGTTTCTTTCTGTTTGTTGTATGTTGACTTTTATTCTAATAAGTTTCTTCTGGAGAACGAAAATAGTTGGCGAATCAGTGCTATTTCCCCACAAAATCACGTCCTAGCTGATCCATGCGTAGGCATAAGAATAATAATATGTTACGAGTGCAGTTTTTAGATCAGTAGTCTTTTTAACTCCGCGGAGTGCATGCGAAAACGATGAAAGTTTTGATTTAATTTTTTTAATGTGCTGTTTCCGACTTATATGTGATTCTATTACTAAACCAAGCAAACCAAATTCGTGTACAGTTTCTAAATGTGTGCCGTGAAAAATAAAGTTATGATTAAGTGGTGCTTTTTGATACGGATGAAACATTATCAATTTAGTTTTACAGAAGTTAATTTTCAGGTTATGCCAGTTCAACCACTCACTAGTTTTATCAAGGATTGAGGTGAGTTTTTCATTTAAGTTTAAGTTGCTAAGTAAACGTGTAAGAACACACAGTAAGAGCCTTAGCTCGCTATACTGACTATACCAATACTCATATTGTAACAAGTTGTCATGTACGTAGGTACATACATTCAAGTGATACAGCTGACAGTTGTCAGATTATGGCGCTCTTCTAGGGCAATATGTAGGTATGAAAACATTTCCTCAGCCCCCGCAAATGTTTCGAGCGTAAACACGCAGCGAGCGAGAAACACGGCGCGAGTCGGGATGCCGCCGCGCTTTTCGGCATGCCACAGTATAGTAAATGGAGAAGATATGTAGATCGGGTTAGGGTATAATCTGGTTTAGCTTTTCGCTATATTGGGTGGGTACGAAAGAGAAAATAAATTTGCTTTTCTACTGAGTACGTTTAATTATTATGTAGGTAGGTACCTAGGTCTGAATTATTATTGTAATTGCAATCTAATCTTATAATAAATATCTAAAAGTTTGTGTGCATTTATGTATATTCAATTCGATTTATTTCAGATATAAACATTCATATTTGTTAGTATACCTATGTGTGTCTGTTACCATTAAGCGCTGATATGGCTGAATGGATTTTGATGAAATTGTGTATATCTTATCATCATCATCCATCATCATTTCTCCACGCAGGTAAAACCACTGGGCGCAGCTAATAAACGTATAGCTGTAATAATATCATACTAATAAAGTTTGTGTGCCTATTTATGATTGCAACTATGTTATCTATATCAGCTGAACGGATTTGGAAGAACGGCTAAAATTAGAAAAAGTGTGATATGGCATATTATTTAAAATGTATGTATAAACTAAAATGTTTCACAATATTTTCACTCTGTAATGTCGTACGGGTCTGAGACAATGCTGCTGACACCAATAGAATTTTTGTATTACAGAAACGTGCTGTAAGGTCTATCTATAGGCTTAGCCCTAGAGAATCGCTAAGAAACGTCTTTTCACAAGTGAAATTTTTAACATTGCCTTGTTTATATGTCCTTTAAAAACATTTAAACAGGATTACAACATGCGGACAACGTCACAACTATGAGACAAGGCACAAGTATAAACTTGTGCTGCCAAAAACTAGGCTATCAAAAATTTACCGATCCTTTTTTAAAAACTATGTTCGTTTTTATAATTCACATGGAGTGAATAATTTGTGTGAGCGGATAATTTGTGATTGATACACAATTTTATCACAAAAGACTGCATTGTTTTTGATGTTTTGTGAGAACTTGACAGAATTGAAACGACGAACAAGGTCTAGATCTTGTTGCGATGTGGCGGCCGATCGGCTTAACATGGTGATCGGAATATTTTAGTAGCTTCTCTGTAGATTTCATCATCATCATCAGCCTAGATATCTGTCCACAGCTGCACGTAGGCCTCTTCTTATGAAAACAATACTATTAATTCAAACTGACAGCGTATTTATAACTAAAGTAAAGGATTTTTTAATGCAAAAGGCATATTATAGCGTTAAAGATTTTTAAGTGACAAGGCTTTATGGCTGAATTTGGACTGTACCATAAGTACTAAACTCTAAGATAATTTTCACAGCATTAATTTACTTTAATTCTTTAATATATAGATATTTTTATTGTTTATAATAGATTTGTATTTTATGTTTTCTCTGTTGACGCTCATAAGTGTACCGTGTTGTACCTATATTAAAATAAATGAATTGAAATTGACAATCATACTCAAATATAAAAACAGAAATAAAGGTAATCAAATTAGAATGACATGGAAACTAAAATCAGAGATCACATCAGCGGTCTGCTGATGGTATTTATTTCTTCTCATCAAAGCACAGCATTTTTTTTTTGTGTTATCCTCGCCATTTATACGGCAATTTTTCGACCTTCTGATGCTTCATTATCAATCAAAGACAAAAAGAATAAATATTGACATATACACTTTAAAAATATGTGTTTTTGTAGCAACCATCTTAGCAGCACAAACACATATACACAAAATCACTTGCGCAGGCGTATTATTGAAAAAAAAAAAACAAACCATGGTATGAAACGAACATGTGGTATAACACAGTGGATACTTTTTATCCCGGAATATAATAAGTCTCCTCGGAAAAACTGGAAATTATCTATTACTCGCTGTACAATGCTGTCAAAACGCATCAAGAGAGTTGGTGCAAAAGAGAATACTATACGTTGGTGCTATACTTTTGCATTGATTTTTAATACCCTAAAAAACATAGGATGCCTTTTTTCGAAATAAATTGTAGTCCGCGCAGACGAAGTTGCGGGCAAAAGATATATTAAAAAAAACTGCCTTGTAAACCCCAAATGAATTGGATGAGAAACTCCAAAAAGTTGTGGGAATCCTTAGGGAAGAAGGCACAAAATTTTGTCAGCTGCAGCGTACGGACAAGATATCTAAAATCCCAGATGAGGCTCTTCGACTTATGGACAAACGGTGGGAGCAACAACAAGCCACACCGTCAGAAAAAAGGTAGCTACATCAGAAGATTAGTAAGCTGGTGTGATGTGACCTCCGATGCTCAAATACACACCTGATAGAAAAGGCGATTGAGCAAAATTGGTAGTCGAAAGCCTTCGCCCAGCAATTAATTGAGTAGGTCCCATCTGAAGAAGCTCAATACCAATAATGGTACAACCATCGTCTCTAAGCCGGAGATTCTGTCTGAGAACGAAGACTTCTATGGTGGATTGTATGACTCGCATGCTTCTAAACCTGAACCCAGCAAAGAGGACCACGCAATGACCCGTCACTAAACTGACAAACTGCCTGACGTCAGTCATGACCTACGGAGCCGAAATGTGGACACTCATGGTCAAACTAGACCACAAATTTAAGGTTGCTCAGAGGTCACATTTCCCGAAGAACCAATAACCGTTGGGGTAGATGAGTTCTCGAGTGCAGACCACTTTTAGGCAAACGTAGTGTAGGAAGCTCTGTGGCCAGGTGGAGTAACGACCCGTGAAAAGCGGCTGGTAAAAATGGATGAGGAGAGCTGAAGACCGTACTCAGTGGCGTGACTTAGGAGATTAAATTTTTGCCTAAACGCCTTGATAGATTTTGATAAATGAGGTATCATTGGATTCGTATTAATCATGAGAGTGCTAAAGAATATATAAAAGGTCAAGAAAACTAATATGACGGCATACAACTGAAATATTGTATTTTCCACTTAACATACAATGATCCAAACCTATCGAGTGAGGTATAAAAATTAAGGTCTTTAAAGGACCATTCCAAAAAAATACAATTCTTTTTCCTAAATAGTAGCAAATGTCTTTTAAGCTTCTTACAAAATTTTCAATTTTAGACTTTCACGTTAGTACTATAGTCCAATATATTGCAACTATTATTTTAAAATATGTAAGTAAATATGAAACGTATACGTGAAAATTATATTATTATCATTTTTGCAGGTCCGTCCGCTAGCGTGGCTAAAAAGCAAAAACACGAGCATGAGCATACGTTTGCGTCATGTGTTCCGCGCCCCACGCCTGCACGCCAGTCGGGTTTTTTGTATTTTTATAACAATGTTTACTTGTTAATTACCTACGTAGACGTAGACGTTGTTTTGATAGATCAAAACAGTGTTTCTACTTTATCCTTGATTTCAGTGATTGGTTGAAAACTAGTCAGCAGGTGGACGAAACTGGATTTAGGGTCGAAAACTGGCGAAATGTGCATATTCAGTCATACATAAAATAAAAATAAAACACCTTTACTAGCAATTGGCAAAGAACTGGCGAACTTACTACACTACTTTTTCATTTCCCATCGTTTTATACTGAATTACTGACCCAAGTATTATTTTGGGGTAATTGAGCAAAGAATTTTAACTAAGTAACTCAATCTGTTCAGAAAATCTTACCTACTGTACTTTTATATACTGTGGCATGCTTGCGTAAAAAATGATTAGGTCGTCAACGTAAATCATATACTGTAAATAAATGAGTTAGGTAATTGATTAAGTATCGGTAAGTATTTTTTGTTTTTTTTTTGTAACAAACTTTTTTCTACATAATTAAAAATCAAAATACTCACCTAATAATTATTATTATAAAAAATAAATAACCTGCTTACAACTTTTCAAGTATTTACATACCTATTTTCGATAGATATAGGTATAAGTATCTATTATATTTATTTAATATATAATTCCAATCTGAATTATTTTATTATTATTACCCATTTTGGAAAATATAAATCAACATCAATGAATAAAAATACGTTACTCACAATTTTTACCTATACGATAACTTTACTACGCCAAACATTTATTTACGGCTCTACGCTACAATGATCATACAAATGTACTAAGCGCGAGGGGTATTTTTGCGGAGACAAACGACACATGTCCTTCCTCGGAGAAGCCTCGGCGGACACTGACGGACGACGACTAGTGCTCGAAATGCAAAATTTTGGTTGTTTTTCCTTCTTGGAAAAAAATAAGAACGAAATTAGTTATTTTTTTAATGCAGCTCCTAAAGAATAAAAAGCCACGTCTATTGGAATAACTTTCACAAGGCTTTATGATAACATCACTTAACAGGATACTATTTAAATACCGATTTAGAGTCATCTTTGGAATTATTTTTTATCGAGCCAACAATTCTCAATCACGTTTCTATAATTTACAATTTCTAGAGTGTATATTCAAATATAATAAAACTTATTTTTTTTATATATTTTTCTTATATTTTAGTCGATTTACAGAGGTTTTAAAACCTTCAAATGTGCTAGAAGCCCGCCTTAACATTTAACACAGTGATGGGATGTTTTAACAAAGACTGAAGTACCGTCGCAGAACATATACAGGGTAAAATAATGCGGCATCAAGGATAGGCACCTTTACTTTTTTAGTAAGAAGCTATTGTTTTTGGAGAACATCGGATCTATTTTGAAGAAAAAGAAACTACGTCCTTGGATTTTCAGAGGGACAAAAATTTCATTTTTTTAAAAAGCAAGTAACTTACTAAATCAAATAGTAAAACTTATACATAATTATGTTAATTATTTAAAACGAAACAAAACTAAAATTAAAAAAAAACGTCATTTTAGAAGATGGTGGATGATATTATCCATCCATCGTAATAGAAAACTCAAATAGGTAACTCTGAAAGTACCTACCTACCTACGAAACTGTTTTTTGTGTGCATATACCTGTACTTGGGTAGGTAAACGGAGTTCTAATTTATATTGTAACATGCTAGTAGTAGGGGGTGCCCATACCACTTGCTTTAAAAAGCTTTTTAGTTTTTACAGTAACAAACAATTCAACTGTTACTATAAAAACCGTAAAAAGCTAGGCGGGACGCAAGTTCGATTCGTCCAAGCGCTCGCTAGGAGTGAGCAACAGAGAATGTAAACACGAACTGCCCTTAGCGCTGCCCGTCCTTTGAATTCCGCACAAAAAACCGCTTATTTGGAGTGCCGGGCAGCATGAGTAGCAGTGGCAGCAGCATGAGAAGTATCGTGTTTACATACTCGTCCTGCCCACTTTCTTTCCTACTTCCCTGCTCACTGCCGTGGAAGTGAGCTGAATGTAAACGGGGTAATAAAGAAACATCATGACAATCAATTTGAATTCAGAACACTATGTTTCGTTGAATTTGTTTGCATGGACCTCACAATGGTGCGGCGAATGGCACTTCATAAAAATATTTAAAGGTTATATTTCAATACTAGCTGTACCCGCAGCTTCGCACGTGTGGCCATTTCTCTAGATTAAAAGAACTCTATTACTATTCTAAGACCTATACCAATATACCAACATTTAAACAAAATTCCTTCAGCCGTCAAATAGTTTTTATCGATTGCTCGGCTTCAACTCATCGGATTGAGATACTTATTGTACACCAGTTTTTAAGTCAAACCCTAAGCTATCCAACAGTGGAAATCGCATCGAAATCGGTCCAATAGTTTTTACGTTATGCGTGAACAGACTAACAGACAGACACGAATTTTAAAAATGTTTTATTGTTTTTCAGTAGCTTATTTCAGTACCCTAGATGTTTTTTTTATATCTTCCTTTTACAGATTTTTTGGTACATAACTGCTTTATTATAAGTATAAATGCCCTTCACTTTTGGGCAGAATAATATGTGTTTTATTACATTATTTTAATCATGCCTATAAAATAGTACTGTGATATACCTACTGACTAACTGACTGACTGACAGACAATGCCAACCTAAACAGGTGGACCTAGGTATTTGAAATTTGGAGGGAATATTCCTTGAGTATCCTAGAGGTGAACTACGGAAGTAATTATAAACCGTAATACATGAATACCAACTCCAAAAAAAAAAACCCTATGCTGCGGGGACCCTTTAATTTACCGGTATGAGAAGTATCCAATGTCATACCTCGTAGTATGAACTCAAACAATGCCAAGTTTCATTTGAATTCATTCAGTATCATATAAACTATGACTGTGCCAAGTTGCATCAAAATCTGTGCAGTAGTTTCAGCGTGATACGTGTTCTTTTAAATAACTTTCAATCCCTATTGTGCAGGAACCCTTTAATTTATCGGGATGAAAAGTATCCAATGTCTTACCTCGTAGTATGAACTCAAATCATACCAAGTTTCATTTGAATTCATAAAGTAGTTCCGGCGGCGTGATGCGTGGCCAAGATACAGACAGACAGACATACAGACAAAAATGAAAAACATAACAGTTTAGGCTTCATTATCGAATATAGAGAAAATACCAAAAAAAAAACAGTATCTTTAATGTACAGAATTTGGACCAATATCCCGCAGGAACCCTTTATTTTTTCGGGATAAAAAGTATCCCCAATTTTCACCCATTATATAAACTATGACTGTGCCAAGGTGCATCAAAATCCATCCAGTAATATCAGAGTGGTAAGTGTTTTTTTAAATAACTTTCAACCCCTATCCTGCGGGAATCGTTTAATTTTTCGGGTTTTAAAAGTTTCCTATGTACTACCTCGTAGTATGAACTCAAACATACCAAGTTTCATTTAAATTCATTAAGTATTTTCGGCGTGATGCCTAGCCAAGATACAGACAGACAGATAGACAAAAATTAAAAAGAAAAATTTTTGCTTCAGTGTGGAATACAGAACAGCCTCCAAAAAAAATTACTAAATATCTTCAATGTACAGAATTGGACCTGTAATTACAGTTTCATTATAAGTGTTGTTAACGAGCGCAATAGCTAAACCTAACTATAGCTATAGATGTAAGATTAGCTATAGGTCAGGCTGTATTAAATCATTAAACTTTTAAGTTGCGCTATTGAACTTGGAGGAAAGGGGCACATAGGTAGCAAATAAAGGACAACACATAACGATAGACTGTAGTGTCAGGAACATTGTGCCCTAATCCGCAGGATGATAGGCCAACATGTTAACCAGCGAAATAATATTAACTAAAGGCTAAGGAAAAGGCAAACGTAGTTGTAAAAACCGCGTGCCATCCCGTATGACCACTATAACATGCGAGATGGTACGTGGCAGGTCATACAATCACAGAGGAACACTGGGGTTCTCTGTAGTTAAGGTACAGGTTCTGTTCAGGAACTGCCCCGCTTTGTAAGGGTATTAAATTACAACGCGGGGTGGACCTGAACTAAATATACAAAAATAAAGGTAACTGACTATATCAGCGGCGAGAGCGAGAACGAGATAGAAGGACTCTTCTAAAATGGTCAAGCTTGTTGACTAACAATGAGTCACACTTTAGCAATGCGATGATTCTGAAATAGACATAGGTTTCCTATCTCAGGTATGGGTGCCATTTCTATACGAGTGCGAGAGGCTTGAAAGATCGGAGGATCCCTCGCACTCACGGTCCGATTACCTATTCTCGAGCGTGGGAAAATTCTCGCTTAGAACAATGGCTCATATGACGTCATGGAAAGTTTACAGTTGGTCGCCCAATGGAAGAGCTTGGAACGCTTCTGACAAAAACTATAAATAGTAATACTTTGAAATAAACAGTTATAGACCAACAGCACATATCCTTTCTAAAAAAATAAATAAACAGTGTGCATTATAATATCGACGTTTAAGCAAGCTACAAGTTCTTCCATACGTGACCAACATTAAGTTAAAGCACCACCCAGTGAATCAAGGGCTCCGTAGCCAACATTTGTAAAGCGGAAGTGTAATTAAGTTCTTAGTGTAAAAATTGTTTTCTAACTGTGACAATAAATTCAATTCAACTGTGATAAAGTGCATTTCCTTTCATTTCGGATATTAAATCTTACTTTGTGGTTATAAATTCAGAAGTTTTTTACAGCAGGATCAATATTTTGTCAGCAGTTGAGTCATGCTTTAAAGCTATTTGGGCCTTAAACTTAGAATATTCGGCTGATTGTTACGGTGTATGGTACTTTATACAAAAGGGATTTTACCAATTGACCAGTCCCCATGACAAAGGCTCCACATCTGCAGAATCGTTATTAACTGACTGTTTGTAATAGTTATTAGTAAAATGGTTATTTGTTTTTTATGCAAGTTGGTACTAACCAATTTCACTGCGTTTAAAGGACACCTTAGCTTATTTCATGATAAAGCCGATTATAATACTCTTATTTGTGCTGAAGAAAACTGTGGGCGAAAATTTAATTTGTTTAATTCTTTTAAAAGACATACATTAACTCAGCATCAATCTGGGTGTCCAATAAATGTAAGTGAACAAAATGAACAACCAAACGGTAGCAACAGCAATGCTGGGGAATTGATTTTTGATAATTGTAACATAGAACCAAATGAACAACTAAACAGCAACAGCAATGCTGCGGAATTGCTTTTTGATAACTCTAACATAGATGTTGCGCTTGTCAAACTTATTTCATCGGCCATTTTAACAGATGATAGTTCCAGTGATAGAGTTACATCTCAAGATATATTTGATAAAGCTATATATTTATTCATAGCCGGTTTATATGCAAACGATTTCTTACCTAGAAATGTAGTTCAGACGATTGTAGATGGATTTCAAAATTGTGTGTCTGTTGCCTTAATTTCTGCTATAAAAAATAAACTAGAAGATCTTTCGATGAATGGAAATATTCCACATTCACCAATACAAACTATTATAAACAGTATTACACCATTGTTGATTGATACTTGGGGGAAATATAGTACTGAATATAAAAGATTACAATATTTTGAAGCTGGGCATTTTTATATTAAGCCTCAATCCATTGTTATAGGTCAAAGATTAGAAACAGTTATAGAAGCAGGAGTCAGAAGATTAAAACCTGTAACTTGTGAGCAAGCGTTTATCAGCCTTAGATCAGTCTTAACACGTTTTTTTTCTCTCAGAAACATTCTTTCAGACACCCTTAAATACATGGAATCTCTAAACAAAAATATGTTATTACCTAATTTTGCCATTGAAAATTTTATTCAAGGAAGCTATTGGAAAGCTGTTCAGAAACGTTATGGTGATAATATAGCTGTACCACTGTTTTTGTTTTTTGATGACTATGAGCCAGGAAATGTTTTAGGAAGCCGAGCAGGACAACACAAATTAGGGGCTGTTTACGTTTCGATTCCATGTTTACCACCCTGTCGCTCCTCAGTTCTAACAAATATATTTCTTGTTCTTCTATTCCATTCATCTGACAGATTGTTCTTTGGTAATAATGTAGTTTTTCAATGTGTCATCGAAGAGTTAAATTACCTTGGTGAACATGGAATAGATATAAAAACACCAGATTTTAAAGGAAAAGTGTACTTTGAACTAGGTTTACTTCTCGGTGACAACTTAGGAATTCATTCTATTACAGGTTTTCTAGAAAGCTTTTCTGCTAATTACCCATGTCGTGTATGTAGAGTTCGAAAGGAGGTTATGAAATATCAGTTCGTGGAAGATACATCGTTATTACGTAATTCTGAAAATTATGCATCTGATCTTTTAAAAAACCTACCATCTGAAACAGGTATATAAGATAAATGTGTTTGGCTAGGTGTTAAAAACTTTAACCTATTCGACCAAGTGGGAGTTGACAAGTATGCACGATATTTTAGAGGGTGTGGCAAAATACGTAATGAGTTTCTTAATTCCTTACTTTATTCGAAATGCCAATTTTTTTTCACTGAAACAACTTAATTACAAATTACAAGGATTTTCTTATGGTCCTGATGAAAGGAATCGCCCTTGTTCTTTGTCTCTTGAACACTTAACTCAAGGAAACGTTCGTTTATCAGCATCTGAAATGTTAGTCCTTATTCGCTTTTTCGGTTTGTTGATTGGAGAGTTTGTTCCCACCGGTAATGAACATTGGAGTTTATACTTGAAGCTTCGAACAGTTGTAGAACTACTGTCATCAACTGCTTTCAGTAATGGCACTGAAGAACTGTTACAAACCAATATAGCGGAACTTAATTCTATGTATGTCTCTTTATGCAAAGAAACGCTTAAGCCGAAATTTCACAACCTACTGCACTACCACAGAGCCTTGCAGAAATTTGGCCCAATAATTTATTTGTGGTCCATGCGCTTTGAAGCTAAACACAGAATTTCCAAAATAGCAGCAAGAACATCATGTAATAGAAAAAATCTTACTTGGACACTAGCTATTAAACATCAATTAAAGTTGAACGAATTTTTTTTGAGAGGACATTTAGATCCTATAATTAAAAAAGGGTCCGGAATTATCAATTAGTTCCTTAAAAAATTAAATTTATAATCGATAATTTACCAATATCCCAAGTAAATAAACTTGTGAAAGCTTCTTGGATTAAAGTATCTTCCACACAGTATGCAAAAAACACAGTGTTGGTTTATTCGTTTGACTCTGATAATGACTTGCTCGTATTTTTTAGACTAAATGAGGTATATTTGTATGAAAGTGAAGTTATTTTAAAAGGAATTTTATTAAATTCTTTAAATTACAATGATCATTTTTCGCTTATGAGGTAAATGAATCTCAAGTTTCAGTATCTGTGATCAAACTTCACAAGGATTTGATATCACCCATTCCATATGCCATGAAAAAAAGATATAAGATAAGAAATAAGATATTTGTTACCTTACGTAGCCCTATTTAATTTATAGTGTTTTACTTAATATGGCTTTTAAAACAAAAGTTATTGTAATTTTTAAAGAAAAGTACATACTTGTATTAATAAATTGTCTGTGATTTACCATATTGCTGCTCTCCTATTTTAAATATTAATAAGTTATAGTCTACATTTACAGTTAGTTTGTGTATATCAAACGTAGTATTGTTTTAGTTTACAAACGGCTTGCCAGATCGAACATTTGTATTGGGATGAAGCATTATTACAACAAGGTAATATGTTATATTTATTTTAGTAGAATTCAAAAAACAAATAACAGCCCGTCGCTCGCTGAAGTTAGTGTGAAAGAAAAATCTCACTACTTTTAATGTAATAAACAAGTTACGCTTAAAAAAATCGTTCCGACAGGCTTTTTGTAATTTAAAACCGAAGCTACGTTTAAATGGAAACTAGTTTCCTGGAGGATCTGTGGCACTGACGCAAAATCGGCTTATATAGGAACTAAGAAGTACCAAACAATCTTGATGAGTACTTCTTTCTATTTATGTTTAATAAGACTTAATTTATTTGATTAATTCGAATTACTTGTGTTTTTATTAACAAAATATGTTTAAAGGAGTGTAAAACACTCAAAATAATTGCCCCTCATCGTTTCTACTAATATCAATGGGGACGATTTTTTTCCGATTAGTCCTAGCAACTCCACTACCTGCCCTAGCAGTGGGGGGGGGGGGGGGCAGTTGAATTTTATTTTCCCATCGTCCTCTTACACAATATTAGTTGGAACGTTGAGATATTTTATCTGTTAACGTTCTGTAGCTGTTCTAAGACACCTTGTTTTAATCAGTATTAGATAAGGATTAAAATTGAAATGCATAATAAATTCTTAATCATTTCTATAATATTTTTATTTTAAATCAATTTTAATGCTTAGTCCATTTATTCTGTTATGTTTAACTGGTAATCATTAATGTTGTTTGCATTTTACGTACCTACCTAAAACCTTTATTAGGCACTAAAATATTTAGGAAGTGAAAGCCATGGAAATCAATAATTTGAAAAGAAAATATTGACAAAATGCAAGTTTTTTTTTTTAATGAATATAATTTTTTCATTACAGACCAACCCTATTTTTAGCAAAGTAACTTGTTTAAAATAAATATTGGACTAAACATTTAACTTGATAAAACACATTACCTACCTTTTATAGAAAGGAACATGGCATTTAATAAATATAATGTTCAAAGAGATTTAAAACCAACAAGTATATTGCTAGATTCATAAAGACCCATGATATATCTAACCATCTTATTAACAGGTATTTATTAAATATAATAAACTAAAATACTAAAAACAATCATAGAAAATTGAAAATTTCATAAACACCCATGATTGACTGAACTATCTTAGTGATTACTACCCAGCAAGTTAAGTTATAAATGTAACAAGCTTCTTTATATAAATAATTACTGGACTTTATAAATCTACCATGGTATTGGTTAATTTTATCATAACGCATGTCTATCAGTATCAACAACATAATGAAAAATACCAAACACATTGTTTGAATTGAATAATGTCACTGTATACCATGAATAAGTGCTTAGTTAACTTTACTATGTTATTTGTTTAGATCAGTGATCAAGTTATCTTTATTGTCAGGAAACAAGCAGCTTTATGTTCCCCTATATAAATTTTACTTGATCACGACTAATAAATTGTTGATGGAAGTGATATTTTTTTTTCAGTGCAGTTAGTCAGCGAGCTGTTAGCGAAGCTCACCCCGCTACACGGAGCGCAGTATGGCGACTTCGCCATGGAGATGGACGACGGTCAGGGAGTCGATCTCAGGGTGTCGCCGAACCTTGAGATCCTCTCTGACTTCCTCGCACACCTGTCCAGAGCTGCCTCCTACTATGTCCAGATGGATCTGCAGCCCGATTTCATAACTTGGCTTCAATCGAATTCTCAGTATCGCAGCCACTAATGCCTTGCGATAGAGTCGAATTTGCTATGAAAAAAGTGATAATCCGATTGTAGCCAAGTTATGGAATTGCTGTGCGGGGCATCACAGCCAAGCCGTTCATCACGCCACCGGTGACCTGAACTTACGACTCGGGTGCCGCGGTGCGCCTGAATCGAAACATACGACCAACATACCAACGAGTGAACGTTACAAGTGAGCGAACAGTGACACCCGCGAGTGACAATAACAAAGAGTGCGTGATGTGCCATCAACGTCACTCGTTGGACGTGTGTTGCGTTTTCTTGGGGTGTAACATAGATCGAAGATAGGACTTCATAAAAGAAAAAGATTTATGTTTCAAGTGTTTGAAAACGGGACATTCGCGTAACTTCTGCCGCGCTATAAAGTGTACAAAAAAGCGACCGTAATCACAACATATTGCTTCATGCGGACAAACAAAAAGTTAATGAAGCGGAATGTGTCGCGAACATTAGTGAAAGCCACGCGAAGGCCTTACTAAAGATGATTCCGGTGAAAATCAAATACATTAAAGGCGTGAAGTCAAGTGTATCGCACTGTTAGACGACGGAGCGACGGTTTCGCTCATAGACGCGTCACTCGCGCGCAATATTGACGCACCTAAAGTGCCTCTTGTGTTGCGCAGTGCGCGCGGACTTAAAATTACAGATACAACATCGCGATCTGTGACCGTGGCCCTGGAAGGCCCTAACGGTCGTCTACAACACGTACGGTGTCGCACGCTGCGACGCATGAACCTGCGGACGCAAACGGTGCCAGCAGCGACCATGGAAACCAACGCCCACCCGCGAGGTCTCGGTTGCGAGGAAATGAGGGGCGCCAAGCCGCTGCTGATGTTGGGACAAGACAACTGGGAGCTACTCGTCGGCCAGGAGATTCGCCGGGGGGAATCGGGTAAGCCAGTCGCCTCTCTCACTAAGCTCGGTTGGATTCTGCACGGGCCCACAAGCGACAGTTGCGATGTAGAGTCGGTGAACTACATGGCAACCTCGCTTCCCGAACTACATGAACGAGACTCTCCTCACACGGTCAGTGCAGAGGCCTTCACGGGTCAGACGAATCAACAGGCAGGTGAGGAATACGTCGTAAGGACGGGAAACAAGCTCATCACCAGTCCGGCTGGGCAGCTACCTCAAGTGGAGGTAGTGAATCCCAACGAGCCGGGGAATAGTCAGCTGGTGACGGAAGCGGTGGTTCAAGGTACGTATTCTCTCAACGGGCCCGAGCTTTTAAAATCTCTGCCGGGAATAAGCGCAGAAGATTTAAAAGTGTCGCACTCTGACGCCGTGAAGACCGACAACTGCACAGAGGGGAAGCATGCTGCGGGGCGAAGGGAGATTGCCATGAAGTTGGGCAAATCGAGAGTGGGCCAAGTGCAAAAGTTTGCTGGGAGAGGTAACTGGTGCCGGGTTTACACCCGCAGCGGGGTGCGGGGTGCAGGGTAACGAGCGCGCTAAGCGAGTCGCGGCGCGCGCGCCGATCACTGCCGATCGGTGTCGCGAGCGCCGGACCGCCACCAGCAGCCCGATTACAGAACTTGGCTTCAATCAGATTGTCACTTTTTTCATAGCAAAATCGACTCTATCGCAAAGCATTATTGAATTTGACGGCTTGAAACCGTCATGATCAACATTACGTAATCGCACTGCAGGCTTCAGTCAGAGAACGCATCGTCGTGCGTCGTCTCTGCACTGCAAGCCGACAAGCCGCTACACGCGCCGATCTCTACAAGAGCGCTAGACGCCGCCCACGCCGAGTTCTGCCTGCCGCCGACCGCACAGGCAGACACCGCCGCTCCGAACGAGCCGCAACACGCGCCGAGCTCTACAAGAGCGCTCGACGCCGCCCACGCCGAGTTCTGCCTGCCGCCGACCGCGCAGGCAGACACCGCCGCTCCGAACGAGCCGCAACACGCGCCGAGCTCTACAAGAGCGCTCGACTCCGCCCACGCCGAGTTCTGCCTGCCGCCGACCGCGCGGGCAGACACCGCCGCTCCGAACGAGCCGCCGCTCGCATCGAGCCCACCGGCAGCGCATGACCCCGTACGCTACTCCGACAGACTGTAGCGACGGGGAAGACTGAAGGCCTGCCACTGCCTCAATAATGAGGCGCGACGACCAGTCATGTCTGACTGGCGTCGCACGATTCGTCCGCTCCTTAGCATCACGCCGAGAAACACTGCTCGTCCGGCTGAAAGAAGCCGACATGTACGGGACAGCTGAGGATGACCCTCGAGCCTGCTGACGTCTTCGGGACGAGATGGTGCCGGGAGAGATCTACCTACGCACCGACAACGACGTAGAATAGACAAAAATGTAATAATATTAAGATATAAATGTTAATATAAGTTGAATGTAAATTCCTTGTAAGAAAATGAGGTAAAGTATACAAGTGCATTATGGACACGAGTCCGGGATAAGAGTCGTGGACATAATCACGCCTCATGGGATATTGGAACTTGTGTTTAGTTATTGTGCTCTACCGACAGAGTGTGTAATCGGTTGAACCCTTTTACAGGGGAATATGTTAACGAGCGCAATAGCTAAACCTAACTATAGCTATAGATGTAAGATTAGCTATAGGTCAGGCTGTATAAAATCATTAAACTTTTAAGTTCCGCTATTGAACTTGTAGGAAAGGGGCACATAGGTAGCAAATAAAGGACAACACACAACGATAGACTGTAGTGTCAGGAACATTGTGCCCTAATCCGCAGGATGATAGGCCGACCTGTTAGCCAGCAAAATAATATTAACTAAAGGCTAAGGAAAAGGCTAACGTAGTTGTAAAAATCGCGTGCCATCCCGTATGACCACTATAACATGCGAGATGGTACGTGGCAGATCATACAACCACAGAGGAACACTGGGGTTCTCTGTAGTTAAGGTACAGGTTCTGTTCAGGAACTGCCCCGCTTTGTAAGGGTATTAAATTACAACGCGGGGTGGACCCGAACTAAATCTACAAAAATAAAGGTAACTGACTATATCAGCGGCGAGAGCGAGAACGAGATAGAAGGACACTTCTAAAATGGTCAAGCTTGTTGACTAACAATGAGTCACACTTTAGCAATGCGATGATTCTGAAATAGACATAGGTTTCCTATCTCAGGTATGGGTGCCATTTCTGTACGAGTGCGAGAGGCTTGAAAGATCGGAGGATCCCTCGCACTCACGGTCCGATTACCTATTCTCGAGCGTGGGAAAATTCTCGCAAAGTTTACAGTTGGTCGCCCAATGGAAGAGCTTGGAACGCTTCTGACAAAAACTAAATAGTAATACTTTCAAATAAACCGTGTGCTCTTCGCCCTGCGCCGCCGAGCTGAGCGGTCGCCTTCTGTCTTCGGTCGCCGGTCCAGTCCGCGCTCGCTTCCCCGCATAGGCACTCGTGTCTAGCGGGGCGCTATCATCACACCCGACGGTTTAGCTAGGCAATCGCTCCTTACGGAGCGCTCTTTGTCTCGGTAAGCCAGACGGTACCCGACGGCTTGCTGAGGCAAACGTTCTTTTAAGAACGGTGCCTTGTCTCGGCAGTCGGAGGAGTCATCTCGGTGACAAAACTATTTATTCATTCCTTTGGACAAAACTAAAAATTCACCTTGGACTCTTCTAGTCGCAAATTAAATCCACAGTTTCGTGGTCCAACTCGAGGAACGGTTGGGCGCTGACCCAAAGCGCTTGTTTCCACTCCTCTTCCAGGGGGGAAACAAGAATTTGGATGGGCGTGGGAAGTCATTCTCCTTGTGTAGAGCACTAGAGAGCACCCACGTATCTCCCACCTCCCACCCACCCTTACCTTACCTCCTTCCCTTAGCGATTTGTTTGGACTGGTGCCTCCGGCTTGCCGGTCACCTTTTCTCGGTCGCTAGGAAAGCACACATCCCTCTGCACAATAAGATCGGCAGAGGGCCACACTAGGGACTCACTATAGGGACACCCCCTCTGTCTATCCCGACGGAGGGGACCAGGTTTAACAAACTCACTTCCCGGTTTACCCCCGGGTCGTAACCCCCCCACGTAGTCCACTACGAACTCCGACCAACCCCTTACCGCTAAGGATGCCTGCAGCTGCTTCCTAAATTGGGCACAAGAATGCGGCCTTCTGTCGCGTTACGCCCGCGATCAACGAATCTCCTCCGAGCAGGAAAAACTCCTGCTCGACTTTTTCCGCCCCGCGTCTCCCTCTTTCGCTAAGCCCCGCGCTCCCCCCGCTCCCGTCGCGACTAAGGCTCCTAAAGCCACAAAAGCTGAAAACGCAGACAAGGCCGCTCGGACCTCAAACTCAAAGTCCAATCGCATATCGGACAGGCGCGCGTCGTCAGCCGGACCGCGCCGGTCTCGCTCTCGCTCTCCGATACTATGCCCCATCCCGGACTCCCCGGCCAGTCCCGATCCACCTCAGGCCTCCGAACCCGAGATGGAGGTCGAATCCCTACCCGCGAGCACAGACGACGGCTTCACCCTCGTCTCTAGGAAAGCGAAAGGAAAGCGTCCACATGACGATTCCTCTAGCACGGACGCCCTTTCGGCCAAAGCGGCTCGCCCTGCCTCCAGGGCGACGCCTCCGATAGCCGCCAACTCTGTGGCAAAAGAGCCCGCGAGGACCAAACTCCCGCCTCCCTTTTTCATTACTGAAAAAGAGAAGTGGGACGCGGTCACGCGACTCCTAGCCTCAAAGGGGGCGGCGTTCACATCTGCACACAATACCCAACTGGGCATTAAAGTGCAAGTCCCTACCGCGAACGACCACCGCGAGATAACAAAGATCCTTCGCGACGAAGACGTGCGTTTCTACACGTACGCCCGCGAAGCACAAAAACCCCTCCGTGTAGTATTGCGCGGTGTCCCCAGCGAACTTGAGACAACGCTCATTTTCAAGGACCTTCAGTCTCAGGGATACCCCGTAGTGGAGGTACATCGACTATACAGGGGAAACCCTAAAACACCCCTCCCTCTTGTCCTTGTCGTTCTTGAACGTACCCCGGAGGGGAAGGCCATCTTTAATATAAAGTCGGTCTGCCACCTATCCGGGATCTACGTAGAGCCCCCAAACCGTAACGGAGCACCCTGTCAGTGTCATAAATGCCAACTCTATGGCCACGTCGCGCGTTTTTGCTTTGGCCATCCCAGGTGCGTAAAGTGCCTGGGCGACCACGGCACTTCCGATTGTACCCGTCCCCGCGATACTCCCGACCCACCCAGTTGCATTCTTTGCAAGTCCGAAGGACACACCGCGAACTATCGCGGCTGTCCAAGGGCTCCAAGGAGCGTTAAAGGGCCCGGGCGGCGAGCGACCATCAGTCAGCCCCCAATCTCAGCACGTTTGCAGAGGTACACCCCTAAGGTGTCCTTAGCCCCCCCCCCCCCATGCCTCTCATGCAGGCCCTTCTCTTCATGCCGGCACCTCAGCCGCAGGTCAACGCCTGGGCTCCGGCCATGACCAAGCCCACCCCAAATCCGCAACCCGCGCCCGCCGGTCCGTACCGGCCTCCGGCCCGCGCGAAAGTCCCAACCCCCCCGGGCCCTTGCCCACTCCTCCCCCTCCTAAGGTAGGTCAAGACAACCTGTCTTATGTACTCGGATACGTAAATGCGGTCGACTTGAACGAAGTGGACGTACTCGCTGCCAAACTTCGTTCGTGTAAAACCGATTTGGAAAAAGTCCACTTTTTATATGAGCACCGTACGCTCCTTACTGCCCTCCGTAACCTCAATTAACGAACCAATATGAATAATACACCAAAACGTTTTAAACCCCGCTCCGTAGTGTTAGCGTTCTTTAACGCTGACGACCTAAGAGAACAGCGTGTCCCAGTGCACGAGTTCTGTAAGACCCATCAGGTCGACATCATGTTAATACAAGAGACCTTTCTCAAACCCTGTAACAGCGATCCCGGGATTGCCAATTACCGCGTCCATCGAAACGATAGAGTCACCAAATTTGGCGGTACTCTAATTTATTACAAAAACTCACTCCACTGTATGCCGATTGACACCCCTACTCTGACCAATTTAGAAGCCTCCTGCTGCCAACTTGCGATGACCGGTCATCAATCAATCGTTATAGCCTCCTGCTACCTCTCCCCCAGTAAAAGCTTACTAAAGAGTGATCTAGAGGCACTCCTCTCCATGGGAAGCGCAGTCATTCTGGCTGGCGACTTCAATAGCAAAAACCCTATCTGGGGGTGCCGAAGACTCAACACAAACGGCACTAGGCTATTCGACTTTAGTGAATCTCTCGTTTTTGATATAATCCCACCCTCGGAGTGGACTCATTACCCCAAAAATCCCGACCATTTACCTGACATACTAGACATACCTCTCCTAAAGAATATAAATCTTAGTTTCCGCTCAATCGAAGTTTTCCAAGAACTAGAATCCGACCACCGTCCCGTCGTTATGCGCCTAGGCCCCGACTCGACAGACCCATCCTCCCATCCACCGACAAAGACGATAGTGGACTGGAAGCGTTTGGGGGAAGCCCTAAAAGCTATCAGTTCACCCGACCTCGACCGTATCCCTGACGACATAATCACCCCCGATGACGTTGCTCGCTCGATCGATGCCCTCACCAGCCACCTCAACACCGTTATCGGTGAGTGCTCTAGGGAGGTCCTACCTGAGGACGTGACGACACGAAACGCAGCCATTAGAGCCCACGATGCATTCCCCAACGCTGAACGCAAAGCCACCTTGAGCTACTACCACCGTTTGGTCAGGACGCGCATTAGCGAGCTGCGCGCACAGCGTTGGGAAGACTTATTATCCGAAATCACACCGACCCACCAGGCCTACTGGGGGTTGACGCGAAAGCATAAATCCGACACCATCACCGTAATGCCCCCTCTCAATAGAATCGATCTCCCGCCAGCATTCGAAGACGAGGAGAAGCCTTGGCGGAGAGCCTCGAAGCCCAGTGCACCCCCGCCAACGATCACGTTGATCCTGTCCACATCGCCGCGGTGGACCGCGAATTAGAACTTAGGAATTCTCTACCTCCGACCGACCCGCCCCCTCAAGCCCGTTAAAGCCGCAGAGGTTGAGTCGATCAGCAAGGGCCTCCAAGTGCGAAAGGCCCCCGGTGCTGACGGTGTCAGTAACAGGGTCCTCAAGCACTCTTCTGTCCCGTTAGTTTATCTCTTAGTCAGCATCTTCAATGCAGCCTTGAGCAATTGTTCCTTCCCCGACGCTTGGAAGAGTGCCGACGTCATCGGCATTCACAAACCAGGCAAAAAGGCATCCGAGCCTTCCAGCTACCGTCCTATCAGTCTCCTCAGCTCTCTGGGGAAGATCTACGAGCGAATCCTTCTGAATCGACTCCGATCCATCACGAAAATCAAAAAGCTCATACCGGATGAGCAGTTTGGCTTTAGAGCGAGACACTCTTGCCCTCAGCAAGTGCACCGCATCACGGAACACATCCTAAAGGGTTTCAATAGGAAACCAAAACCCCAAACCACGATGGCCGTCTTCCTAGACGTGGCGAAGGCTTTTGACAAGGTCTGGCACGCCGGGCTGATATACAAGCTGTATCAGCTCGGGTTGCCAGATCGTCTTGTGCTCATAGTACAAGACTACCTCACCAGCCGGAGCTTCCGCTATCGTGTCGAGGGCAACCGATCATCCAACGAACGCTCCGAGCGCTCGATGGATGGTTCCGTAAGTGGCGAATTACGATTAATCCCGAGAAGAGCGTAGCGATGCGTTTCACTCACGGGGTTAAACGCTATTTCCCAATTAAACAAGTCAGGATCAATGACCGACCCATACCGTGGGAAAAGTCAGTTAAATACTTAGGAGTCACCCTTGACTATCGACTCAACTTCAACGATCACATCCACGCCGTCCACAAAAGGGCGGCATTCTACCTATACCGCCTCGCGTTACTCCTAGGCAGGCACAGTAAAATGTCTCTTAGAAATAAGTTGACACTCTACAAAACCTGCGTCCGACCGACAATGAAATACTTGTCCGTAGCATTTGCTCACGCCTCCCGCATTTCCCTAGAGAAACTTCAGATTTTACAAAATAAATTCGTTCGCGGTGCATTAGATGCCCCCTGGTATCAGAGGAACATCGACCTGCACAGTGATCTCGAGCTTCCCTCGATAGTTCAATATATGAAAAATGCCTCTCGCCGCTACTTTGACGCGGCACTCCATCACCCCAACCCTCTAGTACACGACAGACGCGACAACAGACGCACGGCCCCTTCGCAGACGCCCTAAAAACATCTTGAGCGATCCTGACGATGAAATCGCTGCCGCAGTGCAGGCAGCGATTGATTCGCCCACTCCGTCATGTTCACCATCTTTCAACACAATTAGACACAGACACCGACCTCGCCGGATGCGAGGTCGAAGGTCCCGTAATTAATGTCGACTTTATTCGCCTTCGAGTTTCTTGCCGATTCTTCTCGAAGGTGTATTCCGAATTGGTGGTCAGTTATTCAATTTATTTAAAGGGCTCCAGCCATTTCATGAGGGCCCCCTCGATCACTACCTAACAGTAGAGATCGAGGGGTGTTTAGTTCGATACTCCCCAAGTAATCAATGGCAACTGTCCAAGCCGAGGTTCGTACCCCCTGGGTGCCCTTGAGCAAGTGGCCAAAAACTTAACTTTGGCGTGCGCCTTCTGCGTCACGCATTGCTGCGGAGCGCTTTTGCGCCCGCCCCACCGTCCGCTGGTGACGCTGTAGAGGTCAGTTATAGACCAACAGCACGTATCCTTTCTAAAAAAAAAAAAAAAAAACAGTGTGCATTATAATATCGACGTTCAAGCAAGCTACAAGTTCTTCCATACGTGACCAACATTAAGTTAAAGCACCACCCAGTGAATCAAGGGCTCCGTAAGATAATCTTCTAGCATTATAATTTAAATATGACTTCTGGCATATGACCGCCACGGCTGGCTCGGACGTAGTCCAATCTGGAGGTCCAATTTTCGATGACTTTTTCCAACATTTGTGGCCGTATATCGGCAATAACGCGGCGAATGTTGTTCTCCAAGTGGTCAATCGTTTCGGGCTTATCGGCGTAGACTAGCGACTTCACATATCCCCACAGAAAATAGTCAAGCGGCGTTAAATCGCAGGATTTTGGAGGCCAATTCACGGGTCCGAAACGTGAAACTATGCGGTTACCAAACGTTTCCTTCAATAAATCAATTGTGGCACGAGCTGTATGACATGTTGCCCCGTCTTGTTGAAACCACAGCTCCTGCACATCATGATTGTTCAATTGATGAACGAAAAAGTCAGTAATCATGGTTCTATAGCGATCACCATTGACTGTGACGTTCTGGCCAGCATCGTTTTTAAAGAAGTACGGACCAATTATTCCACCAGCCCATAAAGCACACCAAACAGTCAGTTTGTCAGGATGTAACGGTGTCTCAACATAAGCTTGAGGATTATCATCACTCCAAATACGGCAGTTTTGTATATTGACGTATCCATTTAACCAAAAGTGAGCTACATCGCTAAACAAAATTCGCTTATGAAAATCGGGATCAACGGCAATTTGGTTTTGCGCCCATTTACAGAATCTACGCCTTGCTAGGTGATCGTGTGACTTCAATTCTTGCAGGAGTTGGATTTTATAAGCACGCAAACCAAGATCTTCCATAAAGTGGATGGACACATGTCCAACTCCTGTGCACGATGGCGGATAGACTGATTCGGGTCTTCCTCTACGCTACGCTCTACAGCAGCAATGACTTCTTCTGTACGCACTGTACTACGTTTCTGTGGATGCGTATTATCATTTAGAGTAAACGTGGTCCGAAAACGTTCCATAGTTAATCGAATTAATTGCTCTGATGGACGATTATGTTGACCGTAAAATGGACGTAGTGCGCTATACGTATTTCAAACAGAACCATGATTTTCAAAATAAATTTGCACAATTTGGAAGCGTTATTCAGGCGTCAGTCTATTCATGTTGAAATGCCAAACCAAACTAAACATAAATCACCTGACATCTGACAAAATGGCCGCCAGTTAAAAAAATGTTGCCAACTTAACGTTCTATACCTTTAAAAAAAACACCCGTTATAACTTTCAACCCCTATCTTGCGGAAACCTTTTAATTTTTCGGGATGAAAAATTAAAAGGTTTCCGGTTTTAAAGGATCATTATCCAATGTCCTACCTCGTAGTATGAACTCATATCATACCAAGTTTCATTTGTATTCATTCAGTAACTTCAGTGTGATGCACGGTCGAGATAGATACAGAAAGATAAACAAAAATAAAACATTTTTAGTTTCAGTGTCAAATATAGAGAACCCTCCTAAAAGTATTATTTATTACTTCAATATTAACTTAACTTTGGACCCATATCTCGCAGAAACCCTTTACTTTTTCAGGATAAAACGTATCCGCGAATTTAACCTATCATATAACTTAAGACGGTGCCAAGTTACATCAATCCCCGTCCATTAGTTTCAGCGCGGTACGTGTTCTTTTAAATAAGTTACAACCCCTAACCTGCGAGAACCCATTAATTTTTCGGGATGTAAAGTATCCTATGTCCTACCTCGTAGTATGAACTCAAATAATACTAAGTTTCATTTGAATTCATCCAGTAGTTCCGGCGGCGTGATGCGTGGCCAAGATACAGACAGACAGACATACAGACAAAAATGAAAAAACATACAGTTTAGGCTTCATTCTCGAATATAGAGAAATATAAAAAAAAACACAATATCTTTAATGTACAGAATTTGGACCAATATCCCGATGGAACCCTTTAATTTTACAGGATAAAAAGTATCTTTAATTTTCATCCATCTTATAAACTATGCATGTACCAAGTTGCATCAACATCCATCCTATAGTTTCAGCGTGCTATGTGTTCTTTTAAATAATTTTCTACCCCTATCCTGCAGGAACCCTTTTAATTTTTCGGGATGAAAGTATCCAATGTTCTACCTCGAAGTATGAACTCCAATCATACCAAGTTTCATTTAAATTCATTCAGTAATTTCTGCGTGATGCCTAGCCAAGATACAGACATACAGACAAAAATGAAAAAAAATACATTTTGGCTTTAGTATTGAATATAGAGTACCATCCAAAAAAAAAAACTTCAAATTACAGAATTGGACCCGTTACAGTTTTACTATAAGTGGCTGTTTGGTTGCCGTAAATTGTATTATTAAATAGTAGAACTTGTACTTTACTTATCTGCTGTTTTCGCCAGAAAGAAATTGAAGATGTTATTTATGGCCGCAAAGACTAGGATAGGTTAGGTTTGAACATGGCTACACACTGTGCGAGCCGAGCGATCGAAGCAAGCGGGTTGCGGCAGCGGCCGCGGCCGGCAAGCGCCAAAGTTAATTAACGGCTGTTTGGTCGCCTAAAACTGCTTTTTTATGTACTTCTATATTAATAAAAAAAACAATTAAAACTATACATCTCCTGGGCAAGGGGATGTATAGTTTATATATATATATATATATATATAAAATATATATGTGTTTAATATATATGTTAAAACTATATATATATATAGTTTTAACACTCCCCCTCTATGCCGGTACCGGATGTCTATAGTTTACCCCAAATTTCATCAAAATCCGTTCAGCCGTTTGAGAGTGAAGTCCTGTGAAGTATGATGATGGTGAAAAGTATCCTATATGTTATTCCAGGGTATAAGCTATCTCCATCCCAAATTTCATCAGTATCCGTTCAGCCATTTGAGAGTGAAGACTGATGATGATGATGATAATGAAAAGTATGCTATGTGTTATTCCAGGGTATAAGCTATCTCCATTGCAAATTTCATCAAAATACGTTCAGACGTTTGAGAGTGAAGAATAATGACGATGATGATGAAAAGTATACTATGTGTTATTCCAGGGTGCTATCTCCATTCCAAATTTCATCAAAATCCGATCAGCCGATTGAGAGTGAAGTATGATGATGAAAAGTATCTTATGTGTTATTCCAGGGTATAAGCTATTTCCATTCAAAATTTCATCAAAATCTGTTCAGCCGTTTGAGATTAAAGTAAGATGATGATGATGATGATGATGAATAGTATCCTATGTGTTATTCTAGGGTATAAGCTATCTCCATTCCAAATTTCATCAAAAGCTTTCCAGCTGTTATCGAATTAACACTCAAGAAAAAGGAACCTACCCTTTATGCCCCATTATTATGGCCCAGCCTGTATATTTGTAGCTAACTTATATCCATCTGATCTTCAATAAAACAGTGACGAATAATCATTCCAAATTAAAAACAATTTACTTTACATTCAATTATGTTAACCATTGATTAGATCTAGATAAAGGGGGGGAAGATATGGCATTGGCATGCTTAACACATTAAACAAAACATGGACTAGAAACAACTACAGGCAAACACACCCACACAGCTACATTCCCATTGTAATTCATTTGCATCAAAAACAAAGATAGAAATACATAACAGAATGTAGCGCAAGTGAGATTCACTGCTACCACATGTTACAAAAACGCCACTCCAATTGTGACTAAGGCTAAAGCAGGCGAACTGTGTGCGTTGTACCTAAATTATGCAGTCCACGTTTGAGGAGCCTAATCTTTTCACTTTTAATTAGATCTATGATGTAAATCAATCCATCAATGAGGTAAAATTGTATGGCATGACTCATCCATCTCACATTGATTTCCTATATTTTTAAGACTAACATTGTAAGTTATTCATCTTGTCTTAGTAGAAGAATAATGTTTTACAGTTTTACAAGACCAAAAAAAACAAGGACAAAACAATAACATTATTTTTACGAACATACTTACATCAAGGAACTTCCCTCTGCCAATAAAATGTGAACCAAGAGGTAGAAGAACTTTGCTTGGCTCCGTTGCGTCAACGCGCACTAATTTGAATCCCATATTAAGACAATTAACAATTTATTGAAATGAACAAAATAAAATCGTTTAATAGCTTCGGTTGAGCACCAATTTTCAAAAACAAATGTTAGTTTTTGGCCGCCGTTATTCATACAACATATTTTTTTATACCCTTTTTAATTTTTTTTTTTTTTTCTTTATATAAAGTATGTGTGTTAGCTCGTGAATATACAGCTGAGCCTCGAGCATTCAAATAAAAACTACTTTTATATGCATAATCTGTGGATCACTTATCAAACCATATCTCTAGTCTGTGTCACAAAGTACCAAACCCCAAACCAAACTCTTCGAAATTTTATTTACCATTGTCTCATGGTTTAATTAATGTAACTACGCCTTGCCTGTTTTCTTGAATCATGCAATGTCTATACGTAGGTAGGTACCTACCAGCGAATTTTATATAATATTTTTGATTTGTAACATCTTTCCCCTCGCTTTACTTACATCTATGGGAGCTAGAGAATAGTAATTCCTTTATGGGAGTGATTTTGTGAAAAGTGTTACAATGTGCTGCGTGCGCTCATTGGTCAACTGTTTACTGAAACAATTGACCAATTAACTTGCGCAGTGCTATTCTAAATAATAAAACAGCATCGAGCGATGATAAAGCAGAGCTTGAACAGCGATAATAAAACATGATATTACTTTTTTGTTAGTTTTCAACTCTAGTGCAGGAGGGGTAAAAGCGAATTTCCCGTGCACCCACTAGTGGGTGAAGCTGGTGGGTAGACGGGTCATTGCCTATAAAAAACAGCTTGAACTGATGTTACATATCATATGCAACTACTGCGTTTTTTTTGTCCTATTAAATTCAATCTCTTACTACTTACACCATTAGTAAAAGATTTCGGTTTGGACCCTTCTGGTTCGGAACCCAAAAATAAAGGAAAAAGTCACCTGTGCTGTTGTAATTGTTATATGTATATAATTTTATTATTACATTTTCGTTTTTGTTCTACTAAACTGAACCTTTTATTACCATTACCCTACAAAAACAGCAACAGCTACAGGATTCCGTTTAGTTTGGACAATATGGGTAGGACTAAAATCATAATAATACTTATAATAGAAACAAGTCATAAGTTCAAAAACTAAAACCTGACTACAATCGGGTAACACTATTTTTTACCCTATGACACTCTTGCGATGAAAACCATCGCTTGATACTTCGCTTGTCAAAATCTGACCAACTTTTTAGTTTGAATACATAACCCTTCCTTTGCTTCGCCATAGTCGGGTAAAAAAATATGCCTATGACACTACTTAGATCTAAAGACGAATCGATTGACACCTCGCTTGTCAAAATCGGACCAAAAGGGGCGACGCTATGGTGTAACTTCCACATACCCTCATAAATATACACAGGATGTCCCAGGAAGTAGTGATAGGTGGAGATCCCGGGGTAGAGCACTCCCAGGGGCACCCGAAAAAGCCCCCATGTAATTTCCGCGATTTTTTATTGTTCGGAGTTACTCCAATATTTTTTTGTTGACCAAACCAACATAACAATTCAGTTGATTTTTTGTATATTGGTAGTCCAGTAGATACTAATGGGCCCGTTCACATAAACGTTCGAGGACGCACGGATCACCCGCGCGTACACTCGAAATCGTTCACGGCGTCGTCCGGGCGTTCGCCTGGGTCATCTGAAAAATAGTAGTGGACGGGAGGAATAGTATGAAACTGACACTTGACAGTTGTCAGTTGTATGTGGACGTCCAAAGTCGTTCACGATCTCCGGATGATCGAGCGATAATCGCACGGATGATTCGAGCGTGTAAGTGAACACAGCCCTTATTTTACTTGCCTTGCTTCGCCGTATACCACAGAATAAATAATACTACAAGTTATACTGAATATTAAGAGGCGGTGTGGGCGGGAATATGTGCGTTTTTCAATCCGATGAGCAGAAGCCGAGCAATCAATAAAAACTTTTTGACGGCTGAAGGAATTTTGATCAAATGTTGGTATATTGGTATTTTAGGTCTTGGAATAGTACATGTAATGATTAGTGCAATCCATGGGGTAGGTATTTAGAAAAAATACAATAGGGCGTTTTATATCTCTATAATGAAATCGATTTTTAAACAATTTCATATCGGTTTCCCGCTCAAACTTCGTCCCAAAGATCTCTACACAGCCACAGAATAAATAATAGTACAACTTCGTAAACGAAATAAATCATACGCAAAAACGTTAACTTTTGCTACTTTCTAGTACAATATTAGACTCTATCTCCATGGCAAAAGGTTCTATAGCTATATACAAAAATGGTGTAAGTTTGTGCTGTAAAGTTATCTACACTGTACCTACACAGCAAAGAAACAAAACTCATGCAAAAACTTTATCTTTTGCAGCTATAGAGTTCAATATTAAACTCTATCTACATGGTACAACTACATAGAAAAAAATGTGTAAGCTTGTGCTGTAAGAATAATGTCAACAAACCATTATAAACGTCAAAAATGTTAAACACATAGATAAAATATACAACATACAAATTAAAAACTCACACATAAGCATTAATCGCTTGCAACCACAGATTCAACAAGTGAGTTATCACTAACGTAGATAACAAATTTACCTCAAATTTAAAGATAGATACTATTACTTATTTAATTTCTATGTTTTTGCCCTAATAATACAATAGGATGTTAATATTTCAAACACTGTTCTTCTAAAGTGTGATTATTTTGCCTTAAAATATTTTTTTTTGGGAATGACGCTAGGCTGAAGGCTGAATACAAACAATCCTACATGGTAACAAAATATCTCTATTCTGTTCGCAATGATAAGTGCAAAGCATAGACAAAAAACCTACATATTACAGTGGCCCAATTCCATAACTTGGCTACAATCGGATTATCACTTTTTCATAGAAAATTCGACTCTATCGCAAGGCATTAGTGGTTGCGAGACTGAGAATTCGATTGAAGCCAAGTTATGGAATCGGGCTGCAGTATTGTAAATGTCAAACCGATGATGTCAAAAAAAAAAATGACGTAATAATAGTGTCTTCGTTATTTTTTTATGATTGGCTCCGCACGACTAGTGCGATTAGCCAATGTCAAGTAAAGAAAATTACAAGTTGTATGTTTTTTACATGTTGAGTCAGTCAAAGTCAAGTCAAGTCACAATTCAGTAAAGTTTTGGAAGATATAAAAAAAAAAATTGGAGTCTTTGATTTGATTCTCAATCTTGTGTTTCTTCGAGTGTTCATGTGTAATCTATATTCTCAAAGCTCGTGCATGTTATTGGACACATGCATAGAATATTTACGCTGCCTTAGGGCAGAAGTAGCGTCGATGACGTCACTACAAATAGAAAGAACGAGCGATGTACTACTAAGGCTAAGACAGAACGGGACAGAGCTATTTATCTTGCATCCCTTACGCGTAACCTTTTTTTTTTTGTCCGTCACAAAGTCAACTTTGTGACAAAAAGTACATGAGCTGTCATAATGATCGTTTGGCGAATAGTATTTTTGTATTTTTAAAGTTTTAGAATATATTTTGGGTGAGAAACGGACTCCATTAGTGGGGATGGGTTTAGAATCGTGCCGCACAAATTTCGATAAAATGATGGTTGGAACATATAGCGGGGAGCCCCTTCTTAAAATTATATTTTGCTTTTTATGCGGAAATTTATATTTCTTGAGATAATTGAAATTTAAAATTTGAAAATTGTATTATTATGGAATGCAAATAGTGGCTAAAAGGATATGTATTCAGGCCCAAAAATGTTTCGTAGGCTCATAACGGTTTGTCTCTTTCTATGAAGAAAACGAACGAGAACGAGACAAATATAGTGCAGGCAATGTTTATGTTTTATGGCAAATGTTTATTAAAATACAATATATATTTTCTATTTCTAACTATAATATATACCTGTAGGTGTGGTTGACAAATTAGACAAAATAAATTAGATTGAGATGCTAGGTTCAAAATGAGCCTCAGAATCGACTCGCGGCATTCCGACATGAGTAGGTTAGGTTCAAAATAAGTGAATGAACCGACACGGAGCACCCCGACTCAAAGTGATCTTGTGCGTCACGCCCCTAGAGTGTATATAAAAACAGGGAGCCAGTAGCTCGCGTGTGAGGTCCTGAGCGGAGCAAGCCCGTGAGGCCGAGCGGAGCGAAGGGGGGAGGTGGCGAGCGAAGCGAGCCGGCGACCTCCGCAGCGTAGCGGCCCCCCTTCGCTCCGCTCGGCCTCACGGACTTGCTCCGCTCAGGGGCAACCTCGCGAGAGCACTAACGAGAGCCCATACTGGAGTCCAACACTTCCAATTATAAAACTTCTTATTTAACCTCAAAAAAAAAAACATACTTAACCTCAAAAACTTCTTTATTTTTTTTCTCCAAAACTATTACTTTCCGCACATCCCCACTCAAGGGGGGGCGTCCCCCCCCCTCCCTCCCCCCTTAATTCGTGCGGCACGATTCTAAACAATACCCGCTCATGTCCTGTCGCTGGGCCACATTACGAACACATTCTGTCAACACATAGTGAACAGCGTTCACTACATCACACTCCAGGCAGTTAGGTGTATGGGTTACCATAGCCATCTGTGCACTTTTACCATTTCATAGGCAGTTCATTGATGTCCTTTGCTGAGGAAATTGTGGGAGCGAGAATCAATAAAATCTTTGAAGGCTATTTGGACAGCCTCATCGGAATAGAATTTTTTTCCTTGCTGAAAAAGTGGTAATCTATTGTTGACAGTACACATCTGCCATAATTTGTTTTTATTTTTTATTACGGACTAGGCAATCGTTTGACCACGATCTCACCTGATGGAAAGCGATGATGTGGTCGAAGGTGTAGCACGCTTGCCTAGTAGACACCTATTCACTCTTGAAAGAACAACGCTTCGTTCTTATGCTAGGTATTTCAACCATAAAAGGGTGGCGATTTGCTGATCATCTAGTCGTACGGTGATGGAAAGGTGATGGGGGAATCAGGTTGTGCAGTTCTTGTGCACACTCCATAGTGCAATCTATAGTGGACAGATCTATCTGGACAGATCTTAGGAAGATGTAGTGGATGACAGCAGCACTGGTCCTCCAAACACTCACCAGTACCTTTTTCTGAGTCAACTTTTGCTTGGGGCAGGATTTGCCGGGTTCACCTGGGTTCAACCATTGTGATTAGCATTTCCGATTATCGACCAGGATTAGTTTTTCATCACACGTAACAATACAATTACAAATCCCCGCATTATTGTGCCGGTTGAGTATTGTAATGAATCACTCGACGCGTATTTGTTGGTGTGCTTCACTCACACTTCATGCGGTACCCATTTTTCATGCTTTTTTGTTTTTCCAATGTGTTTCAAGTGAATTAAAACTGTTTTATTACTACGGGGGAATTGGTTGCTACAGCGCCAAAAGGGATTCAGCGGTAAGCAGTAGCTTCCCCATATACAACATTAATCCTTAGAGCTGTTTCTGCAGCGCTGGTGCCGCGGTGGATGGACCTTGTGTTCTTCAATAAATTGTGGATGACCCTTGTTTTCTTCAATAAGTCGAGGAATGCGATGATATGTTGAGTATTTTAAGTTTTTAATATCTGGTGATCTTTGAATTCTTTGCTGACAGCTTGACTCCGCTGATGACAGATGGCTCATGACGTCATGACGATTTGGACTTTTTTTAAATATTTGTTACGTGCAGAATATTTAGGGCAATTTCTTCAAATATTTCATCAATTAAACACAATCGAGAAAACGGAACGTTTTTATCTCAATCCTAAACATATCGTCTATGGCTTCGATATTTTATCCGCTCGATTGATTCCATGCGCTACAGTCACTTTTTTGTTTTCATTGATCATCGCAACTAACGCTACAGACACATTTTTTGTTTTCATCGATCATCGGACCACTCGATAGCGACGTAAATTTTGCCACTCGATTTTGAACATTATTGACCTCAATAATCATTCAAATCTAAGCGTGTTTATATAATTATTTTGCTTCGAAACCCACAACATAAATACTTGAAATATGTGCCGTATCTATTTAGCTCCATAAATCACCAGTTTGTTTATCTAAGCGCTCAATGAAGTGGTCATAAAAACTGTTTGTTTACGCAAAGTCGGCGCGGCCAGATGTGTCGCGTAGACCTTCTTTTTTTTGTGGGTTGACAATCAGATACCTGTGATCTCGGCACGTACCCAATAAATCCCCAGTTTACAGCCAGATGTGTCCCGTCGACCTTCTTTTTTTTGTGGGTTGACCATCAAGTACCTGTAGTCTCAACGCATATACAATCAATTACCAGTTTGAGGTTAGATGTGTCACGTCGGCAATATTTTTTTTGGGTTATCAGTTTGGTCCTGCGGTCTTCAGCGCGTGGACAACCGAGCGGCTATAACTACCGGTCGCGAGAATAGCGTTTTTAAGGAAAATTGATAATTTCGCGATATTTCTAGTCGATATGTTAGACAAGATATATATAGGGATTCGATAAAATATAACGAAATCGTGAATTGCCCTCCTGTACTATCACATTGCCAATAGTACATTTATATTTCATTTGAAATTACAAACATTACCAGCAATTAAAATTTATTTGAGACAGTGGCAACCAAATGTAATTTTTCCATTAATTTATAAAATGTAGCCCAATTATTTATACAATATACAATTTTGATAGTTGGGTTGCGGTATTCATATAAAATTACTTGTAATTTAAGATATCTAACACCTTTGGACATGACAGTTAAATTTGACATCGGAAAAACGACTTTATGTACTAAGGTTTAGGGTCGTTGTTCATTCGGTTTGGAAATGATCATTAGTGTCAAAAATGGCAATCGAAACAGCCCAAAATGCCACTTCATCATCTTGAATTCAGAGATATTTAGCGTTTTTAACTGTTATTTTCGATCATTTTTCATCTAAGGGGCCGTTCGTTTTGTAACAATTGCCGAAAATAACAGTTAAAAATGCTAACTATGATCACAATTGGCGTTCGCTTTGGTCATTTGTGGGCGAAATTAGCGTTCTGAACGTTTTCGATCACCGTTCCTTTTGCATGTTTAGATAACAAGTTGACATAGGAAAATCGACTTTATTCTCATAGGGTCGTTTTTCATTCGGTTTGGAAAGGATCATTAGTGTCAAAAGTTGCAATAATGCCAAAAAAAAGTTTCGGTGACATGTTGACATAGGAAAATCGACTTTATTCCTTGACAGATAGGGCCGTTTTTCATTAAGCTTGGAAAATATCGGTAGTGTCAAAAGTTGCAAAAATGACAAATGCGTCGAAAATGTTCAAAGAAAACGGCTTGTTAAAAATGTACATTTCGAAACTGCCCACAACGCCATCTAGTGTTGCCATGTGCACCATAATCAGCACTAATTTTCCACCTACAGTCGAAGCATGACAACGGTGATAAAATCTACCGTAACTTGCAGAGGCACGAAAATTTGTACAAAAAAGTTTTTATATTTTGGTAACGTCGTGACATTTATTTGTGAACATTATTTTACTGTGCACAAAAACAAACCCCATAAATTACGTTTAGAACGCATCCCTATCCGGATGAGTTGATGCTCGGGGCAATATAATGCGACCAATTTGAGTGGGATTCGTTATAATTTCAAGTAATTTTACAAGAATTACATTTCGTACCTAACATTGCAAGAATGTTTAAAATAGACATATTTCACATCACCAAATCGAAAGTGAAGCACCCAAGATATGTCAATCCACTCGTATGCACAAGCCTCAAGCACGAAATTACTCCATAATAGGCCGATCGACCTCCACATCACAGCAAGATCTTGCCCTTGTAAGTGTTATTAATTATGTCAAGTTCTCAAGGAAAATCAAAATCAATGCAGGCATTTCCAATGAATTGTGTACTTACCACAAAGCAGCACAAATTATCAACTCACGCACACATAATGCAGCCACCATTTGCTATGCTTCACTTGTTTATTTGACGGTGTAGACTCCATATTTGTATAGCCTTCTTGTTACATTGCTTTAAATTATTAACTAATTTTCTTTGAAATGAAATAAATGTTCTAGTTTTTATAATAAAAATGTGATTTGTGAGTTAAATTTGTTGTAAAATTAGTACACCGTATTTAACGCCGTATATTTTCAGGTGTAGTTTATTAGAATCTACCGTTTTTTGATTGGATTCAACGTCGAACTGATTTTTGACATGGCAGCACTGAGGCCATCTCATCATCTCGAATGCAGGGGTTACTTACTACGCTCGAATCACCCGTGCGAATATCGCTCGATCATCCGCAGTGGGATTACGTAATGTTGATCATGACGGTTTCAAGCCGTCAAATTCAATAATGCTTTGCGATAGAGTCGATTTTGCTATGAAAAAAGTGACAATCTGATTGAAGCCAAGTTCTGTGGTCAATGGCCCAATTACAGAACTTGGTTACAATCGGATTATCTCTTTTTTCATAGCAAATTCGACTCTATCGTAAGGCATTAGTGGTTGCGATATTGAGAATTCGATTGTCACTTTTTTCATAGCAAAATCGACTCTATCGCAAAGCATTATTGAATTTGACGGCTTGAAACCGTCATGATCAACATTACGTAATCGCACTGCGGGCCCCTGGAGTTAGTGAACGGCTTTGGACGTCCACATCGAACTGACAACTGTCAGTTTCATACTATTCCTCCCATCCCCTACTATATTTCGGATGACCCAGGCGAACGCCCGACGACGCCGTGAACGATTTTGAGTGATCGCGTGGGCGGGTGATCTGTGATCCCAATTACAGAACTTGGCTTCAATCAGATTGTCACTTTTTTCATAGCAAAATCGACTCTATCGCAAAGCATTATTGAATTTCACGGCTTGAAACCGTCATGATCAACATTACGTAATCGCAGTGCGGTGCCACAGACTACTCAGATCCGTGCGTCCTCGAACGTTGTAAGTGAACGCGCCCCAGGGAATGCCGAGCGGTGATGTCACGTCAAACTGTCAATGTCAAATCAAATCAAAACAAATTCGCAATTATTGTACAAGCAACTTTGATACATTCTCTTGTTCTGTACTTACATACCGCAAAATGATGAAAACCACCAGTTTAGGGTCACACCGTCCGCTTTCCGGGCAACTGTACAAATATACAAACGTGGTGAAGGGCTGGCAGCAGCGGTGGTTCGCGGTGGACCCTGAGACTGGAGTGCTCTCGTACTACTTGTTTGATGGTCCTGGAGACACAGTACAGCCCGGCCAGCCGGCCAGGGGAGAGGTTAGTGCATAGTAGAGATAGTGCCGAAAGAGTTATTTTCAAGTAATTGATTACGAAAATCTACAAGAAGTTATTATCTTTAACAATATTTAAAGGGGGAAGATACTTCACGCTTTAATATCACGTAAACAAAAGCTGGAGTAGATACATATAATTACAGGCCAACACACCAACACAGATACATATTCACTCTGGTGCTTCATGTGCATCAACAACAAAGATAGAGACTGTGGTGTGAATGAGATAAAAATAATAATTGACAGTGCCAAAACAAGAAATGCACTCCGATTTTGACTAAGGCCAATAACAGGATGAATGTAAAAACCTAATTTATGTGGTATACAGCCTGAGGACCTATTATCTAATCTGCCACTTTTAGTGAGATGTTATCTCCTGTGTTGATGGATAGTCAATACTCAATACCAAACTCCATAGTCTTCAATGAGTGCATCTTACCAGTGCCTACATACAGAGCCGCGATGTGGATACTCACAGTGGGACTAATCCACAAACTTAAAGTCACTTAGTGAGCTATGGAGAGAGCTATGCTAGTAGATTATCTGAAGGATAAGATCCCAAATCAGGTAATCCGAAAGAGAACCACTACTGTCAAAAGTAGTGTAGAATGCCCACCAGACAGGTGGAGCTGGGAACAGAGTGACCTACAAAAGGCAATGGACAGAAACAGGATAAGAGGATCTGAAGACCGGTCTCTGTGGAGTTCATTGAGAGAAGCCTATGTCCAGCAGAGGATGAATAAAATGCTGACGAGATTACCAAACTTATAATATGCCACTTGCACATTAAATCATTTGTCTAGGACTACAATTTCCCGACACCAAAGCATGTTTTCTTATCTATCTACCTTTTATCAAATTGTAGTATATATTTGTGTGTATACTTCCAGGCCCATTTAGCAGCAGCAGTGGTATGCCCCAGTGATGAGGACTCTCGCACTTTCACCATCAATTGTGCCTCTGGAGATATGCTTAAACTAAGAGCCACAGATGCAAGAGCACGCCAAGAGTGGGTGAATGGACTCCGAGCTATTGCTGAGATTCATACAAAGGTAGTTCTTAATCACTTTATTCAATTTTTAGTAATTTTTAGCTATTCTATTAATATCCTTGCTAAAACAAAAAATATACAGGTGAGGCATATAGCCCACCAGTTAGTAGTAGTTTTAAAAAAATGGGGGTCTTATTCTTTTGCTCTAACTTGTAGTCAGATTGTCCAAAAGGACCTCCTCATTTATTTAGTTAAAAAAACATGCCTAGGTGGGATACTTACTTTGATACTTGATGCACAGGATGTTTTCCGCAGCTAGGCTGGATTTCGCCCGTTTTTGCGTGATGGTTGGTGCTGCTAGTTGGTGCAGCCATTCAATGTCCTCCAGGTAGGCCAGCAGCTCTTGTATTCCGGTGCAGGCCTCCTGCAGGGTCCCCGTGCTCCCATACATGCACTCTAATTCGCCACGCTACAGCACTCTAAGAGCACATGTGTGGCCGTTTCTTCAGCCTCCATGCATCCTCTGCACAGGGGCAGTCTGTAATACCTACGGTAAATAGGTGTTTATTAATGACACAGTGACCTGTGATTGTTCCAACGACTTGTCAGAGCTTGTTAATTTTGTTGCAGTGGGGTTTTAGCACTTTCGATTATGTCTTGTTTTGTCTTTAACTCATCGGCTGTCGGTAGCCCGTACGGGCCAAATGTATCTACTTTCGAAAAATATGAAGAAAAAAAAAACTTAAATACTTTCCTCAAAAACGGATTTTGTGTATGGCAAACCTTTTAATCATTCTATATTAAATAAATAAACCAAGAACTCCAAAAACGCATTCGTCTACAGGTTAAGATAGCAATTAGAAAAAATAAATATTAATAAACACTTTTCTCAATATTTACTTCAGGCAATGGGTGCAAATCCTCCATTGCAGCCGAGGGAACAGCTGGCGGTCCACGATGCAATGGAGTCAGCTAGACAACAGTTGCAAGGCACAGAAATGAGGTAATAATGCTATGCACATTAAGGGAAAAAAAAAAACTATGGCATACCTAGCTTAGTAGTGCACTCTCACAGATTAGTAGTTCACTCTCACAGTGTGATTAGTAGTGCGCTCTCACAGATTAGTAGTTCACTCTCACAGTGTGATTAGTAGTGCACTCTCACAGATTAGTAGTTCACTCTCACAGTGAGATTAGTAGTCAGCCATAATATCAAAATTGTCTTTGAATAAATCTATCTTTGTGCTTTTAATAAATCTGTAACAGGCCCAATTCTGTACATTGAAGATATACTATTTTATTTTTTTGGAGGATTCTCTACATTCGATACTGAAGCCAAAACTGTATATTTTTCATTTTTGTGTGTCTGTCTGTATTTTGACCGCGCATTACGCTGAAACTACTGAACAAATTCAACTGAAACTTGGTATGAGTTGATTTCATACTACAAAGTAGGCCATTGGATACTTTTCACCCCAAATAATTAAAGGTACCTCCCGCAGAACATTGGTTGAAAGTTATTTAAAAGAACATGTACCACGCTGAAATTACTGGACGGATTTTGATGCAACTTGACACAGTCATAGTTTATATGAGGGGTTAAAATTCCCGAAAAATAAAGGGTTCCTTGTAATAGAGGTCCAAAGTTATATTAATTTTGAAGTAATAAATATGCATACTTATAATAAAGCAATAATTACGAAAAAGTCTGTACAAAGAAGATAATTGGGTCTGTCATCCCTGATGATTTTTGGTCAAATTTGATTCAAAAGCTTCAAAGGCTCAAATACTTTAGGATTTTTGGTCATTATTTTTTAAAATGCTTGAAAAACTTCAATTCATTCTCGAGATGTCATCAAAATAACCATTCCATACAAAACGTATGAGAAAAAAAAATCGGAGGAGTGTGACCACAAACTCTGTGACACGAGATTTATATATGTATGAAACATAGTATGTATACATACAAATTAAATAAAAAAAATTGCAAGTAATGCACTATACAGTACAGTACATACATATCTTATGCTTGATTAAAATTTTCTTGCCGCGTTTTACGAAGTCTCTTTGGTTTTAAAACATTTGAATTGAACGATTGCTTAATGCGGTTCGTTGTTTTTAAAAATCATTGAGATTGTCGAATGACCCACGCCAAATTCCTTTGCGAGAGATGAGTTTGACTCTCCATTTTCTAATCTGCATATTATTGCACCTTTCTCCTCAATCGTAAATGCTTTACGGCGTTTAGATGACATTTTTTTCACAGTACATACAATTAAATACACAAACGACAAACGAAAAACAATGCGTGACCTTCAAGTGTCAATTACTCACTGAGATTCAAAACAAAAACGAGCCACGTGCCTAAAGTCGTCGGGAATCAACAAACATTACCGAAGGTGTAAATAATCATGTCATCAATCAATCATGTCGGTCATTAGAACCGGACATAATTTATTAAAAATGGGTCATAATAAGCGACATGTCACTGTAAGGGAAGTCATTATATCCGACTTATAACTTCGTAGTGTAATGACGTCATAATAATCGGTTGGTCAATATAGGCGGAGTCATAATAAACGGATTCTACTGTATATATATATATATATATATATATATAGAAGATATTCAGGAAAATTTACTCCAATTACCAAGCCCCAAACTAATACCCTGTACTATGTGCACTAGACAAGGATAAACACACATAGTTTTTTTTTTTTTTTTTTTTTTTTTTTTAATTTAATGGACTTTGTCGCTGAGCGACCACATCGTCCCGTTAAGTCCGCGAAAACAAAATTAACTTAAAAATATTAATAACAACTTTTCAACTTATTTGGCTAAGCCTAAATCTGTCAACTTATATAACATTTTGGCTTCATTGGATGTCGGACAAGCCAAAGTACTAAAAACAAAATTAACTTAAAAATATTAATAACAACTTTTCAACTTATTTGGCTAAGCCTAAATCTGTCAACTTATATAACATTTTGGCTTCATCGGATGTCGGACAAGCCAAAGTACTAAAAACAAAATTAACTTAAAAATATTAATAACAACTTTTCAACTTATTTGGCTAAGCCTAAATCTGTCAACTTATATAACATTTTGGCTTCATCGGATGTCGGACAAGCCAAAGTACTAAAAACAAAATTAACTTAAAAATATTAATAACAACTTTTCAACTTATTTGGCTAAGCCTAAATCTGTCAACTTATATTACTCACACATAGATGTGGACAATAGAACATACGCGTGGACAATAGAACATAGGCGTGGACAATAGAACATAGGTGTGGACAATAGAACATAAGTGTGGACAATAGAACATAAGTGTGGACAATAGAGTGAATAAATGGGTCACCACCATGCTATCAAATAGAGCTGCCAGCATAGAAACAGCGAATACAAGTCACTGTCTTGTTACTAGAGGATGTCCACAAGGAGGCGTGCTGACCCCACTTTTTTGGGTAGTGGTAGCAAATGAACTTATTGAACTCCTGAACAAAGATGGTATAGTTACCATCGGATACCCAGATGACCTGGCAATCATGATCTCGGGACTGTTTGAGGCAACTCTATGAGAAAAAATGCAGCGGGCGCTTCGGACAGTTGAGAGATGGTGTGAACGCCCCAGTCTATCTGTGAACTCTCAGAAGACAGAAATGGTTTTGTTTACCCGAAAAACTAGAAAAGCAAATTTGAAACTACCAACTTTGTTTGGCAGAAAGTTGACTCTAAGTAAGGAAGTTAAATATCTAGGCATCTGGCTGGATAGTAAACTTTTGTGGGGAAAACATCTTGACCACGTTACCACAAAAACAACAAATATTTTGTGGAAAAGTACCAGAGCAGTCGCACAAGGACTGGGGCCTGAAACCAAAACTATGCCGCTGGCTATAAACCGCGATAGTGCGGCCAGTTCTCACTTATGGGTGTGTAGTGTGGTGGACGCGAACAAACCTGCTGACAACAATCACCAAACTACAGCAAATTCAGAGACGCGTGCTCTCTCATTAGCGGGTGTTCGAAATCGACATCTTCAGCTGCTTTGGACATGGTCCTGGGTCTGACTCCTTTGCAGCTGCACATACACCAGGAAGCAATGGCATCAGCACTTAGGATAAAGTCCACAAACCAGTGGAAGGGCAACGGACCCATTACAAACCACTGCGGAATCTTGGATAGAGCAACAAGAATCCCAGAGGCAAAAACCGGTACAGACAGAATGGCCAGCACATACCTTGATAGCAAGAGGTATGAGCTGACTACGATGGAAGGTGACCTGGAGGGTCTCTCAAATTGTTGTAAGATCTACACAGACGGTGCAAAAAATAAAACGGGAGTAGGTTGCTGTTTTTATTCGCCGGAAACTGAGCTTTCCGAATCAAAAGCTCTGAGCAAGACTACAACAGTGCTTCAGGCAGAAGGCATGGGCTTGTTGCTAGCTGCAAGAGCAATATTATCATTAAACTCACTCCCTGCTCTTCTTTCTGAGGGGGAGCGAGAGGAAAAAGTCCTCATGTTTTCCACTGACAGTCGGCTATCATTTATGCACTGCGAAGACCTACAACTAGATCAAGGGTAATAGCAGAGTGTCATGAGACTCAACAGAAACTGGCGCAGAGATACAGAACAATAGTTAAATGGACAAAAGGACATAGCTCTTGTAAAGGTAAAACCATGGCGGACTCCCTCGCCAAGGAAGGAACCAAGAAACAGGTGAACGACGACTATGCAAACCATTGGTGATGGAAGTGCGAGACATACTGCGCCGTCACGCTGAGAGTGAGCAACCAAAAACGGTGGGACTGCAAACATGCCAAGACCGCGTTTCCGACCCTTAGCAGAAATATCACAAACAGCTTACTAAAGTTGCAACGGCAGGATCTTCGCCTTTTAGTAGGGCTTGTTACAGGTCACTGCAACTTGAATTCAATTCTCATATGCACAAGATCATCGTCACTGGAGCAGTTGTGCCAGCGACCAAAAGCCACACTCCGCTATTTTAAGGAGTTGGGATGGCACGGGTAGAGGCTGGCAGGGGGAAATGCACAAAACACCCCAAGCGGGACGTCAGTGCATGCCTTACCGCCCCCACTTCCAATAACAATAAGAAGAAGATTCCTCACCCTCCATTATAGCTAAGAAACATCTCGATCACACCAGTTTTCAAACATAAAATCGATCCATCCGTTTGGGAGCTACGATTGTCACTCCATTCCCCCCCCCCATTCCTCCCCCCCCATTCCTCCCCCCCCATTATAGCTAAGAACCATCTTGATCACATCAGTTTTCAAACATAAAAACACTCATCAAAATTGGTCCATCCGTTTGGGAGCTACGATCCTCTCACTCTCACCCCCCCCCCCCCCAATCCATTCACCAATTATAGCTATGAACCATCTCGTTTACGCCAAGCTAAATCAGTCCATTCATTTGGAAGCTACGATTTTCACCCCCCTTTTCTCACTTCCCCCCTCCCCTCCCCATATATCTAAGAATCTCGATCACATCAGCTTTCAAACAGAAAAAAACGCATCATAATAGGTCCATTCGTTTAGGAGCTACGATGCCACAGCCAGACACACGGATACACACACACACACACATACACACACACATACACACACACATACACACACACACACACACACACACACACACACACACACACCCTCTCACCAACACAAACACAAACAGTGATACACACCATAATCTTATAACACCCGTCTCTTTGTTCGGGGGTTAAAAATAACTCAAATGAAATTTCTAAAATGTGTTTATTCTCTACTTCCAGCGATGCAGCGCTGGCGAGGTGCATAGAGTCAGCAGATTCGCCCTTTCCGCACACGGATCCTGATTTATTGTTGTTAAAAGTAAGTTGGGCTCTTACAACAATACTCGAAAGAACATGTATGAGAGATAGTGAGTCTCGGCTTGATCCTGAGAGTGGCATCCACTGCTGGACATAGGCCTCTCCTTGTGCACGCCACTGAGCCCGATCATCGGCTCTCCTCATCCAGTCCCTGCCAGCCGCCCGCAAGTCGTCACTCCACCTGGCCGGCGGGCGCCCTAGACTATACGTTTGCATAAACGCGTTCTCCACTCTAGAACTCGTTTACCCCCAACGGTTGTCGGTTCTTCGATTTATGTGACCGGCCCATTGCCACTTCAGCTTGCTAATTCTTCGAGCTATGTTGGTTACCTCAGTTCTCTGCCGGATCACCTCATTACGGATTCTGTCCTTGAGTGAAAATCCGAGCATAGGTCTCTCCATAGCTCGCTGAGCGAATTTGTGGACTAGTTTGTTCATGAGTGTCCACTTTCGGCTCCGTAGGTCATGACTGGTAGGACGCACGTACCTCATATATGCCTATGTTGCAACTATTTGCACATAGCTGCAACATAGGCCTCCCCTACAGAACGCCAACACATATTCACCATGCTTCGGTTATCAAGTGTTCTAATTCCAGGCGACATCTGCTGCCAGCATGCAGTGCCTGCTGCAGTGCCTCGGCATCCTGCACCGGCAGCAGCAGTACGCCACCGTCAGCATGTCCAGCAAGCACTCCGACAACGAGCCCTACAACTTGTAGAGTCACCTCTCCAGCTGTCACCTCTGTACGGATCTTCTTAGAGACACTTTAGGATTGTATAAGAACAAGGTTTTTTTTAATGATTTTAGCAGTGAACGCCTGCTTAGCGAGAACATATCTACCGTGACCACTGCATCGTCACTCAAATGTTTCTCTTAGATTCTTATTTCTTAGAACTTCGTGATTAGGTTCGTATTATCTTTCCGACACGAAGTTAATCAATATTAGCCGTGTTCGGTTGGTCAGTTCAAAATACTACTAGTAGATGACGTTACCGTCCCCGTAAGAAAGATTCAGAATAAAAGAGAAAAATTTGGGTGATGATGCAGTGGTCACGATAACCGAATTGGTTAGAGGCATGTGCCGCGCAGAGGCATGGACGTATGCGGGTTCGAATCCCAAATGTATCCTTGAGAAAATTATTTGAACTAGGGTCTGTTGTCACAGACGGAACCAAAGCATTTTGCTCACTGTTCCAATTATTATAACTAAATAGGGGTCTATTAGTATACACAGAGAACAAGAGTTCCAGTTGAACATTTGAGCGCGAACTCAAGGTTTCCAGCGGCGGTAGTAGCGGAGTCCCTTCATCAGGACTGAATGTCTTAAGAGGCGGCTGCGCCGATTTCTTCAAAACAAATTTAAGTACATTCTCACCAACACCAGCTATAAAATAATACAACCAAGTGCGAGACAGGCTCTCGCACCGAGGGTTGTAGGTATGTTTTTGTGTGTTTATCTACAGATTTAAGGTTTTAGGATTTTACCTTTATTTGTGCTATAAGACAATTCTTCTTGCGAAATTTCCTGATTTTGGGTTTAGCGGGAAATACCCTATAGGTTTTGATTCACTTTCGAGTGTCCAAATATGCGACATAAACGGTCGTAGCTTTTGATTGCGTTAGAAGTTAGTTTTTTCACAGCTCCAAGGGATTCCAGACTTGAGTATTTTATATTAATTTCAAACTTGATACCTCCACGCGTTCCTGAGAAAAAGGGACTTGACAGACAAACGGACAACGAAGTGATCCTAAAAGGTTCCTTTTTTGTTTTGAGATACAGAACCCTAAAAAAAATGAATTCGGTCTATCCGTTTGGTAGCTATGATGTCACAGACTCTCAGACATACCTTCTAGCACCCGTCGTCGTTGCTTCGAGAGATAAAAAAATAATAGTTTAAAGAAACTAAAAAACACGCTTTATATAGAAAACCAAACTAAAAAATAGAAAATAAATTTTAATAGTGTAAATAAGAAAAAAAAGTTTTATTTAAAAAAATCGTGGGGTGCATGGGTCAATAGTTATAAATATTTCATTGACAGATATGAGAAGCAACCCACGCTTTTTTTTAAATAAAACTTTTTTCTTATTTACACTATTAAAATTTATTTTCTATTTTTTAGTTTGGTTTTCTATATAAAGCGTGTTTTATAGTTTTTTTTAACTATTATTTATTTTCTACTTTTTTTTTTGGAATTTTTGCATTGTCATCGGTATTTGACAGGTGTGCAAAATTTGAATGAAATCTGGCCGTTTAAAGTGGGTCAAAATAGCGTCCAAAGGAGTCGGTTACAAACATACAAGTGAAGCTAATATAAAGCGTATAACAAAGTTAAAAGGAAAGTGTTATAGGCCTATGGTAAAGATCTTTCAGGGTACCAAATTTTACACACAGAACTGTTTTGTCTGTCTGTACGTCTTGTAGAGCAGAATTTGTACAAATTGCTTAGTCGTTCGGTTATTTCCGTGGATGTATCTGTACTGTATAATTCGCGAGGTAGTGATTAGACCCGCTTTTATTTTTAACCTACGTATATTATTATTATTCGTAGTTTCTAACTTAATTTTATGTTGATTATTGTTTATTTATGAAGATAATTTTGTTTTATTGTAAATAATTGTCTGTATTTGTAGGTGTTTCATAGGTATACTTCTGTATATAAAATGTTAATTGCGAAAATTTTAAGAAAATTGTTTCTTTTTAATTTGTATAGTTATTCAGTACAAAATACTTGTAAGTAAACTAAAAAATTGGTTGTTAGTAGTTACCTACTCATTTAAAAGGAAGATTAACTACAGAATAACATTACTTATAGACTTTTTGTGGAATAAATCAGTATTTGTAACTCTTTTTTTTTTTTTTAATTATAAAAATTAAATATTACGAAAATGGAAACTAGAAATAGGTTCGATGTACAGAGTAATGTGGAGCTGTCTACGGTTTTGATTGTCAAAAGTCCTTATAGATTTTGAAAAGTAAAAACTATCTTTTGTTTTGTGCCCTGTCTTGTCAGTTTTGTTATCTCCATTATTTATACTGAATTTTGTTGTATTCCTTTGATATTAATAAAAAATGTGCGACCAAGAGTTCAGAACTTTGCGTATTGACCCTCGCTACCCCTTCCAAAACCAAACAAGGTGAGTACTACAGCTAGGTAGGTACAGGCCTACTTTATTTTGACCACTTTTTTGGGTTGCCTTTTCGTCTTCATTCTTACTAATATTAAAACAGAGAAAGTAACTATCTGTCAGTTATCTTTTCCCGACTAAACGTCTGATCTGATCTTGATGAAGTACGGATATAGTTTTTTCCCTGGGGGAGGACATGGATACTTTTATCGCGATAAACTGTAGTCTTCGCGGATGAAGTCGCGGGCGAAAGTTAGTTTACAATGAAGCTCTATTTTACAGACTGCTGTATTCTCGCTTTAAGAGTCAGCCCGTTTGTCCACCACGTGGTGTACTATTCACTCGCTGAACCGACACAAATGTGGAGATTTCATCAAGCTTTGTAAACCTATTTGGCTCATTGAATTGGCATTGCAATTCAGCGGGGCAATGCCGGCAGCATGTTGGGTACCCTGCCAACTGGTAGTGGGCTAGAACATTTGGACTAGGTAGGTTCCTATAAGCCTGGAATAGCATAATATGAGTAGCCTGTTAAAAAAAATGAAAAACTTTAATTGATGGAAATGTACAGACTCGAAAAACTACTGGATAAATTTTGATGCCTTTTTTCGGGATTTATGTAAGACTAGCTGTGCCCGCGGCTTTGCCCGCGTGGTCATTTCATTTAAAAGTAGCCCACACGTTTTATTCCAGGACCAAAAGCCAAACCACCACCAGACCAGTTGTAGGTTTGGTCCAGGTCCAGAGGACCAGGACCAAACCTACAAAGTACAATATTATACTACATTTCTTCAAAATTCGTTCAGCCGTCAAATAGCTTTTTATCGATTGCTCGGCATCTAATCATCGGAATAAGGCACTGCCTTGCCTTTTTATAACGCATATTCTGTGAAGTACGGCACTCCGTACTTCACAGAATATGCGTTATAACAGTTAAATATATTTTTTTTATTAATAAATTACTATTTTACTATAAATAATTAGCTTAATTTCGCTGCGCGTTTTACAACTGAAATCGACTTATTCTATCAAAAAACATCTCAATACATTTTAAGAGCCTCTAAGGACCATAAAGTAAAAAAAGAAGAAGACGTGTTGCTCGAGTTTATTCAACGTTCAAACCACTTCATAACAAACCGCTTGCGTGTTTTAAGGGTAGACAACGCCATCTAGTTTAAATGAAGTAACTTGTTATGTTGTATTGAGTAGAGAAAATTATCTCCGAAGGTAAGGTGGCACAGATTAGAGAGTAATTAAGGTGGTGAGGTAAATTGTATGGGGCATCAAGGGTAGGTCATTATTGTGAGGTCCATACGAACAAATTTTAATGCATCGAAACATTGTGTTCATAGTACAAATTATTTTTTATGATGTTTCACAGAACGACGTACCTACTTACTGGCACTTTAACTGGCTCTTAATAATTACCTACCCTACCTACCTACTTTTTGAGCTTTTTCAACACGATATGAGGATTGATTTGAAAAAATAAAAGTTTTCTATACTTTCTCTGTGAAGTGTACCTGTTTACCTACCTCTGTATGTACACATTTCAATACCGACAACTAACCATTTTGCCAGTAAGACATTATGAAGAAACCTCCGATATAATTATTACTACATGCGCATGCGTAGTAGGTACTTTACTGTGGCAGCCACTAGCTGCAAAGGAGAAATTAAGGTCGATCGAGCCTAGCTTCGCTAGATAAAGCGGTGGATATTTCTTATCAGACAGCAATGTATGTGCAGCGTCAATCATGAAATACTAAACTGTAGTACTATTATTTATTCTGTGCCTCTAGGTAGACATCCCGATGGTGCAACTGTATCAGTTGTGCCGTAGGTAGGTTTATTTTTCTGTTGGTTGAGGTACTTGTTGCGCTGCAGCCCGCAGTGAATTAACATTCCTTACGAATCAACCAGTTGAATCTCGTAGTAGGTAACCTAGATACCTATCTTCTACCTAAAACGGGTCAGGCTGTGGCTGGTCAGTAGCGTGACGGAACTTGTTCGGCAGAAGCTCGGCCAAGTCGTGGTACTCTCGGTACTCCCTCTCACCGTCGCACAACCTCACTGTAACACCTTCAGGGAACTACAAAATCTTAAAAACCTATCATTAATATTATGCAGAGTAGGCAGTGGAAAGTAGACGAGTAAAGGTTACACCAAATTTATTAGATATCAACGAATTTACAAAGGAATTACAACACATTCATTTTAGGAGATAATTGTCAATACATAGAAAAACAAACCCGACGTCAAGCTGCAAATAACAACTGTATCATAGCAACCGACCATAGTCATAGACTTGTTTGGTGTTCTGACCTCTGTGCTTTGCACTGATGTTATACCACAACACTTTCCCTCATCAGTTGGAAAGACTCAGCAGCCCCAGTTCAGTCCTTAGCTTATTAAGCGTTGGTCTCGGAACTGCCTTGGTCATAAGGTCAGCTAATTGGTCACAGTAACTAGTCTTCTGAATATCTATTAGACCTTCCTGTACTGTCTCACGTACAAAGAAATGTCGCACTCTAATGTGCTTAGTTCGTTTATGGAACTCTGGATTGTGCGAGAGTCGTATAGCAGCTTCATTATCCACCTTCAATTTGGGTATGCCTTCCAGACTCGTGAGCTGACTAAATATTCTTTGAAGCCATACGAGTTCACGTACGCTTTCACTCGCGGCTACAATCTCAGCCTCCGTTGTTGAAATCGCAACTGATGCTTGACGTTGGCTTAACCAAGAAACTACTCCACCGGCAAATAAACATGCAACTCCTGCGTCCGGTTTGTTCGTCTCCTGCATGGTCGGCATCGCTATATCCATCAATGACACCTTTAGCGCACTCTGAGGTATATTTGATTCCATAAGCTTGCGTCCCTTTCAAGTAAGGAAATATTCGTTTCACTTTTAACCAATCAGCTTGAGTTGGATTCTCCAATTTTCGTGATACCACCCCAACAGCGTATGCTATATCAGGGCGCGTACCAGTCATAAGAAACGCTAGTGCGCCTACAGCCTCTCTATATGGAAACTTTTGTCCAGGATCTTGATTCTCTACTTTCCCTGTTTCCGAAGTCCTTTCTATTGGCGTAGATACAGGATTACATTCGGCCATTCGGAATCGCTCTAGAATCTTCCTAGTATAAGATTGCTGTGTTATGGTTATCGAACCATCTGATAACTGGGCAATCTCTAATCCCAGGTAGTAGGATGCTGGCTTGGTCGTGATTTTTAGTGAATTTCCTAATTCCTTTAAGAATTGATCCGCTAAATCTTTATCTGTAGTGGCTACAAGCCCATCATCCACATACAGAGCTATTATGATTTTCTTGTCTCCCACTTTGTGAAAAGACAGCAGTCTGCTGCATTCTGTTCAAAGCCCTTTTCTAGCAGAATCTCCTCGAAACAAGAATTCCAGCAACGAGGTGCTTGTTTCAGGCCATACAGACTTCTTTGAAGTCGACAGACATTCGAAGTTCCATCATTGAATCCGTCTGGCTGCTTCATATAGATTTCCTCTTTAAGCTTGCCATTTAGAAATGCTGTCGTAACGTCAAACTGTGTCAAATGCAGTTTCTCCTTGGCGCTGACACTTAGCAAAGATCTTATGGTAGCCATCCGGGCAACCGGACTATATGTTTGTTCAAAATCAATGCCTTTACGTTGTTTGAACCCTTTTACTACTAATCTTGCTTTGAATTTGTCTGTAGTACCATCTGGGTTTCGTTTTATCCTAAAAACCCACTTGCATGGTAATGCCTTTCTACTGGACGGTAACTCACACAACGTCCAAACTTTATTGTCGGCTAAGGATTTGATCTCGCTCGCCATGGCCTTTTGCCATTTGGCATTATCCTCACTCTCAGTAGCCTCCTTGTAAGTATCAGGAAAGTTCTCTACCCCAACATAACAGACAAAATCTTCCAGTTTCTTTGGATGTCCGATTGTTGCTCTGTTCCTTAGGTTGTATCGAGGCTCCGTTAAGGGCTCAACTACTTCCATTTGTTCATTAGCGTCGGCAAATTCATCCTCATCCTCAGTTATTGATGATCTACCACTTACAATGCTAGGAACGTTGTCGCTTTCTGTGGTAGGAACATTCTCCTGAACTTGGCCTTGAACTTGGTCTTCAGATATATCTCCCTCTAGATCAATTTCATGATTTTCTACGGCATTTTCAGGCTCTTGCTCTTGCATGAGAACACGTCCGTTATCACCGCCTTTCTCGGCTCCCTCTGACCAAATAGGGATACTAGTGGAAGTTTTAAATTCAACATCAGTCTCGAATGTAATATCTCTAGATCTCAGTGTCTTTCTTCCATCCCAGATGCGATAACCATCGTCATTCTCATAGCCTATCAGCAATCCTTTGATCGCCTTCTTTCCCATTTTCTTACGGTTTTGCTTTGGAACATGCGCATAGCATTCACTGCCGATAATCTTTAGATGACTTATCTTCGGTTTCTTTCCGTGCCACAACTCAAAAGGTACTTTCGCATCCACTCTAGTAGGACCTGTTCTATTGAGCACATAGGCAGCAGTATTAATAAGCTCTGCCCATAGAACTTGCGGCATCTGCCCTCTGGTGTACATCATAGATCGTGCAGCTTCTACAAGTGTCCGGTTCTCCCGCTCACTACAGCCATTTTGCTCAGGCGTGTAAGGCATCGTCAGCCGGTGCTGAATTCCATGCTTTTGTAAAATCCTTCGGATGGTTTCGTTATCAAACTCTCCGCCATTGTCACTGAGTAATGTCTTCACAGTATGCCCAGTAGTTTTCGCTTCCTGGAGCATCTGAAGAAGTTTATCTTTTACTTCTGACTTGTGTCTGATGAAATAGACGAAACGGTAGTCAGAATAATCATCCTTAAATAATACAAAGTACTTGTACTTCGAAATGCTGTCTGAAAATGGTCCGCATACATCAGTATGTATGAGCTGTCCTGGTATCGTAGCTCTTTCCCTTGTTCCAAACTTCTGCCGATGGGACTTTCCGTAAATGCAACCGTCGCATTTCGTATTGTCTGACTTCAAAACAATTCCTAGCTCCCTTTTGACTATATCGCGGACATGTCTTTTATCCTGATGTGCGAATCGTTCATGGTAGAGCTGAAGTAGATTTGAACCAGTCACGGCATTAACTTCAATCGAATTGAGATGCCTTTTTGGCATGATTGTCTTCATAGCCAACTTATAAAGTCCACCATATCGATCTCTCTTACCAACAACTCTAGTCATGCCATCAATAGTTAATTTACACTCTCTAGTTGTTGATATAAAGACGCTTTTCTGCATTTTATCTTGCGCAGCTAACGTTGAAAAAAGATTTTTCGTCAATGATGGTACTAACCACACGTCTCGGAGTGTTATCTGCTCCCTCTTACCATTGACATTTGATTCTACCACAACAACTCTCTTTCCTAGTGCTGGGATAGTGGTTCCATCTGCAGTTGTCACTGTATGATCTGAATCAAATTCATGAAATTCATTAAAGAAGTCACTCCTCACAGCAATGTGCGTTGTTGCTCCATTGTCCACAAACCAGCTCTCTCTATCTTGAGGTTGTCTATCTGAGCATGCGTTTACCATCAGCGAAATCTGTTGCACTTGCTTGGACTTTGAGATAGGTGCTGATGTGCCTGAAGTCGGCTTAGGTGGCCTCCCATCCTTAATCCACTTCTTGCACTTGCGAACTCTGTGTCCTTTTCCTGAACAGTAGTTACAAATCAGTTGCTCGTCCTTTATTTGCTTGACAGGTGTAGTCACTAGTGCCTCCTGTTTAGTGCTCTCTTGACATCCTAAATCTCTCTCGAATGTGCGAAGATGACTCGTTAAACTGTCTATGGTCCTTTCAGTCTGCTTTAGCATCAGCCAGCTTGACTTGAAATTAAAGAACCTGTCGTCCAGAGTGTCTAAGACCTTACAAATCAGGAACATCTCCGGAAGCTTAGCTGTTACGTCAATCTTAGAAACTTCAACCTTCAGGTCATTCCAAAGGTTCTTCAGTTTTGAAACATGTGTAGGAATATCATCCACCTTTTCGTGTTTCAGTCCAAAAAATTCTAGACATAAATTATAAGCTCTGTCATCCGTTTGTCCATCAAATAGTCTATGTAACTCCAACCAGACTTCTCGAGCAGTTCTGTATCTCATCACCTTTTTTAATGTGTCCTCTGACATATTTGTAGTAAGCATGAGCAAAGCGCCAGTTTCAGCCTTCCTATAACTAGCCGTCACTTTGTTGTAGTTGCTAATTTCAGCGTCACCTGCTCCTTCTACAAGAATTGGCTTCTGGAGTTTGCCTTCTACTGCTTCTGTGGCGCCTTCAGTGCCTTCCAGCATGACGGTTACCTTATATTTCCAGGTTGACCAATTTTCTTTGCCTTGCAATTTTCCAATGTCAATTTTCGTACTGAAATCCATTTTGGAAACACTCTCTTCTTTTTCTGCACTGGGGCCCGTAACCTCTTAAGAACCTATCATTAATATTATGCAGAGTAGGCAGTGGAAAGTAGACGAGTAAAGGTTACACCAAATTTATTAGATATCAACGAATTTACAAAGGAATTACATTCATTTTAGGAGATAATTGTCAATACATAGAAAAACAAACTCGACGTCAAGTTGCAAATAACAACTGTATCATAGCAACCGACCATAGTCATACTTGTTTGGTGTTCTGACCTCTGTGCTTTGCAATGATGTTATACCACAATACAAAAGCCTCGAGCTTCTGAACGTCCGCTGCCTGTCCCTCAAATGCCTCCCCTCTCTTCGTTCACGGGCTCTATGATATCATCCTCGTCGATACAACGATCCAAATCTCGACAATCGTCGGACGTTCGGTACAGAGAGTGTACCGAACGGATTATTACCGAAATCCCCACCAGAACGTCCCCACCAGTGGGGATTTCGGGAAAAAGTTAAAAAAGTTTTCCCGAAATCCCCACCAGGATAAGCAGTGGGGATTTCGGTAAAAAGCAAAAAAAAACGTGAACTCGCTCGTCTCTGTGAGGCTTCGGCTCTATCCTGTTCAAGTAATCACCAGCGCCGTTTTCGAACTGCTTCACTTTTTTTATTTGACGTTCGACTGACCATTGTTAAACAGATTACAGTCCGACCAACTTATCTGTGAAATGGCGAAAAAAGGAACTACATCCGCCATGAATGAGGTTCATATTTTCTATATTTTTTATTGATCTACTTATCCATTGACTGGAACACTCACGCCACCATTCAGTTCACAAATAAGTTGGTGGCCCTGTAGCACAAATTCAAGGTCATGTGCAGTATCATTTTTTTTCTCAGCTAGGTAGAACTATTAATTTATTCTAGGGTTTCAGGTACAGTATTCTTAGAGCAATCTTTCTATGTAAATACATGAATGAAAAACTTCGAACTCTCAAAAGTCATAAAACTAACTTTGTTCGCCAAGCCGTGAGGAACACCCTACCCTGGTACATAATAGTTAATTATATAACATTATGTTTATATGTAGGAGTGGGCAGAGTGACACAATAACAAAGTATTTCACAGCTTATTTTATGCACGACTTATTATAGATAATTAGTTTAGAGTAACATGAGAAGTATAAACATAAGAAAAATAGGGATTATTACCGAAATCCCCACCAGACCGTCCCGGGATTAGCAGTGATACTCCCTGAGCATGCAGGCTACATGAAGAGACAGCATGAGGGCTACATACACAAAAAATTACAACATCCTTGCAATACTCTTCCACGTGGATCGTTTCCCTATAGCGAATGTCGTATCGACCAGTCCAGTGGGCCTATTCCCTGAAAGCTACTATGCAACTTTAAACTCTTCACTTTGCATTTATTTAACTAGTTATATTGTACCCTGCGTGGTCATTTCTCTGGGTTAAAAGTAACCTAGTAGGTATAATGTGTTATTCCAGGACCAAAAGTATAAAGTAGGTACAATAATATATACCTACTACATTTCATCAAAATTAATTCATTCTCATAGTTTTTTTATCGATTGCTCGACTTGTACTTAGGTACTCATTGGATTGAGATACTAAGTACACCACTTTTTAGTCAAACCAACAGGGAAAACTGCATCACATCAATCCAGTAGTTTTTACGTGATGCACGAACATACAGACACGATTTAAAAATATATATATTCTTGTTCAGTAGCTTCAATTTTTTTTATTTTATTCATTGTTCAGTTTTTTTTAAACATGTACATGTTTAGATACCAGTGGTAGGTACATACTTTCACGAACGATAGACGAAGAGTTTATTAGTGGTTTGAAGTGTTGCAGAGGTGCTTCGTGTTTATCAACCCTTTTTACTCGGCAGAGCATGCTACGACAACTACTGCGACTACTACAAGTGCACGCGGCTGCTGGGCGCGGTGGACGACTGCAAGATCTTCAAGCGCTACTTTGAGACCGTCTGCCCTAACTACTGGATCTCGCACTGGGACGACCTGCGTGAAAAAGGCGCTTTCCCTGGGCCGATTTGAATGTGTGTTGAATAGAGTTTTGGTTTGAATTTAGTGGTTTTTATTTTAGTAGATACCTACCTAGTACCACAGAATAAATAATAGTACAAGTACTTGTACTTATATTTTATATTTAGTTTTCATCAGGTCACTGATGAGGAGTTGAGGACCGGCTAGCTTAAAATCCCCACTGGTGGGGACGGTCTGGTGGGGATTTCGGTAATAATCCTAAGGAAACGCTAAGTATGCACCAGGATTTTTGTCATCTGGGAAAGCGATCTAACCACAGATACCTAACGGACAATTTGACTACAAGGAACATTATTCCTGTTGGACAAATAGATTACCCAGTTTGACCACGAGCTAATCAAAATATGCGTAGTAGTGGAGCCATGTAGTTCCTAGTCCTACTATGAATATGAACTTATAGTACAGTACCCCTAGTTCGAGATTTTATAGTTTTCGAAAACGAAATGTAGTTTCGTTTAGTTCCATACATTTACTGCAGTAAATGTATGGAACTAAACGAAACTACATTTCGTTTTCGAAAACTATAAAACTCGTACTAGGCCCCCAGTACTGTTTTGCTCGACAATCGGCTATGAGGAAAATGTTCTAAATATTTATAGTTACTTATAAACTAAACTATCGAACTAATTACATAGTTATAAAAAATAACGCGTCACCATCCCTGACCCCTAATTGATGAATGCTTATTAGATTAGAATGTTTGAGTTATAGTAGTCGCAGCAGATCTTTGTGGTTGTGAAGTTAGGCTCTGTGAACGATTGCGCAGATACTGCTGTGAGGATAAAATAAGAGCGAGATAGAATATGCGAAAAACGTAAGCGAGTGAGCGAGGCAGTTATACAATGATGTATTAACATTCAACATTGACATTGCGCCTGAAAAATAGCAGTTTGCGCAGCGATTAGAAGACCACTTTCTAGCCACAAAGTTAAGCTGCGACTACTGTAAGTACTGTTCTAGAAAGCTATTGAAAGTAGCACTAAGGATCAGTAAAAATAATATCATATAAATAGGTGTTTTATAAACTACAGCAGCAAGACACAAAAAAAAAGCTATACTAATGTATGACTTTTAGATTTTGTTTTATTTTTTTATAACATCATCAACAGTTTCTCAATAATATTGCCTTTCTAAAATAAGTAGAAAACATATATGCGTTCATGACAATAATTCTAATATCCCCGATCCCCCCGAAAACTCGTCGGAGAGCGGGCGAGTTTCCGTACGTAGAAACTTATTTTAAGTGAATAGCTGATAGAATAAATTACCTACTTATCGTTTTATACCGTTTGCCAAGTCGACTGGCGGTATATCCAAATGTTGAGATGTTTGTATGACGCCGCAACAATGTTTGTATGACGCCGCAACAATGACTCTCCAAGTACAGAACCAGCAGACTAAGCATGCAGCGAGGTGTGAGAGAAGGGTATTTATTCTGTGACTAGGGGACGTTATTTCTCCGAAATTGTTCTCAAATGCATTAGAGGATCTATTTAAGACTTTGGACTGGAAAGGATGTGGCACTAACATTAACGGTGAGTACATCTCACACTTGAGATTCACCGATGACATCGTCATTAATGCAAATGCTCTCGAGGTTGTTCAGGAGTATGTTTATCCGGGGCAAACTTTGCAGTTAGGTAAAAACAACTTCGAGAAAGACCCGCCGAAGAATACAGCTGGGCTGGGCAGCATTTGAGAAACTTTGTCGAGTCTTCTCGTCACTAATACCTACCGCAAAGTTTGAAGACAAAAGTCTTCAACCAGTGTACCTGTTATGACATACGGAGTCGAGTCGTGGACACTCACAGTACGACCAGTCCACCAATTTATCATCGCTCAGCGTGCTATGGAAAGGGCTATGCTCGGAGTTTCGCTGAAAGATGGTATCCGGATTGAGGTGATCCGGCAGAAAACCAAAGTTGTCAATATAGCCCTTAGGATGATCTAATAGCACTTGGTCCAATTCGCATTTCGTCCAAATCGCTGTTGGTCCAATATTCAGGGGTAAGCTGAAGTGGCAGTGGGCTGGTCATATATGTCGAAGGACTGATAACCGTTGGGTAGACGTGTTCTTGAGTGGAGACCGCGACTCGGCAAACGTAGTGTAGGGCGCCCTCTGGCTAGGTGGAGCGGCGATATAAGCAAAGTGGTTGGCAGCATTTGGAAGAGAAGAGCTGAAGTTCGGGCTCAGTGGCGAGCTTTGGGAGAGGCCTATGTCCAGCAGTGGACTGACACGGGCTGATGATGATATACCGTTTTATAGATAAAGCAATAAAGAACTTGGAAAGAATTATAAACATCAATAAAATATCTAAATATACTCACGGAAAACAAACTGTTTTTTTAATATGTTCCACAGTATTATTAGACGTAATAACATAATAACAAAATCACTAAATACGACATAAATAAACAATCACTCACTACGCGGTGGGTTCAAAATGCCTAAACCTACACATAAAAAGGGTTCGGCCACCAGGATCACCTATCATGATCCCCCAGGGGTTAACAAACTGCAGAGACCAAAACATTTTAGTATCTAATCAAATCCTTCAATTCAAGTTCTGTTCATTCATAAATAACACTAATACGATATGTACTCAACTCTAATACCATATAAATAACGTTGCAAAAAACTCTTCTATAGTAGGGGTTGGCCGTCAACGAAAAAGACCGACCTCTTCTATGCTAGTGCTTGGCCCCACAAAAGATTCCGCGTAGTTACATAGAACGTGGTGCCATGACTGCCATGTTAATTCTCACAGACTCGGACGGCTGTGGCTTACACTTCACACAGATAAGTATTTTACCTGCGCAGAAATCGAACCCACAACCTTATGCTCTGCAGTCGGCATATCACCAACTCCCGCCATGGAGATGTCTATTGTTTATTTATATTGTTTGCTAGCTATTGAGGAACATTTGCCTCAAAGTGAAGGTTTCCTTCCTCGTCATATACCTACCTAAGGTTTCCAAAACATCAAATCAAACAAAGCCTGGAATCAAATTATAATATATTCACTAAATCCACATGCCGTGAATCACGATGCCTAACAACGTTAAAAATTATAAATTAAAAGTTCATGTCGGCAATGCTTAGATCCTGCCGGGGAAGGTGCCCTCGCCGCGCTGCCCGTCCCACTTGTCCACCCACTCGTTGGGGCAGAGCGACTTGTACACCCGGTGGAAGTACTGGCACGGCTCGTACTTCTCGCCGCGGACCTTCTGGCAGCGGTGGAAGTCCAGATAGCTCTGGTAGCAGTGCCTGCAATTAAGTTTGCGGGACATTAACAGCCTACACGGCAAATCTTTAGATAAGTCTTGCTTCGCCGGTAAGGGCTTGTTCAGACGCGCCACAACCACACCACAGCGACAAAAATGACGCATGGGTCACTGCGGCTGCGCGTGAAGTAGCGTTGTGGCAGCCACAAAATTGTGTGGTTGAATTTTTGCAACAGCAAAAACTTGTTATCTGAATTGTATTTCAGAGAGGTATATGTTTGTGGCTCTACAAACTCAATTTTGAACTTAGCTAACTAAACTATCATTATTCGAAATGCTAAATCACTCGCGCGCATAAATTGATTGTGATAATTTATGCGCGCGAGTAATATGTCGTACGTGTACGATTTTTTGCCTGGCCACATTTTAGCCACTTTGGTGTGGCTGTGGCGCGTCTGAATAGGGCCTTATAAATCTTATCTAGATGGGTTTTGCAATGAGCCCAATTATAATAGTAACTGCGGTCTCTATTTTATTAATTTAAAAAGTAGAAGAGTGGCATCTTAAAAAAATTACACAAATAATTGTAACCGGGATTAGGTATTATCAAACATACTTAAGAACCACACTTAATTAATCAGCTTTCTAACAATGCCACAGGCAGACAACAGCTTCAAATTCCTCTTTGTGTTGGGGCGGGGCGCGGGGGGTTAAACATAATCTGGACAAAATGGGAAAATCTTTATTTTATTGAAAGATTTTCGTTAACATCACGAATGCAATAGTTTTCAAATCGGAGACAGTTGCTTTGCATCACGCGCCTTGCATTAACCTTCTATCAAGATATGAAGAACGGAAGGATGAAGGCCCTTTTTCGAACGGAATTTGCTAAGAAACTAGGATTTCTCAATATAAACCTAACCTATTATTAAACTCCTAAAAGCTATTCAAATACGTATTCACAAGGCGACAAAAGTCGATAAACATGTCGGACGATGTCGAATGACATATTGCCTCGCGCTCTTTTGGAGGAAATGCGACGTGTCGTGGCGCGGGACATTTGTTTTTCTTTTTTGACATTTGTCGCCTACTAAATACGAGGTAGCCACTCCCGAGAAGCATATTTAGCCTGGATCGAATAGTATTTGAGATGAATTAGCCATCAGAAAAGCGGTATATATAACTAAACTATGGTTAACAAGGTAAAGGTAAGGTTAGGTAGGTTTAAATAGCTTCTGAAAACCGATTCTAGAACAAGACACTTATGTTCAAAAACTAAAACCCGACTACGTAAGGGTAAAAAATATCTAAACGACTCTCTTGCGATGAAGTCGAATCGATTGAAACCTCGCTTGTCAAAATCGGACCAAAGCAGGCCTGTCTCACTCGATGTAATTTCTGTAACGCCCGCGCCGGGGCGTTACTCTATCCGGGGGTCCGTGGCTTAATTGGCGCGAGATAGACTTACGCGTTAGAAAGAGAGACGCATATAAAATGAAACGCATCAAGGTCGTGCGAGCTGAATTGCACTTTATTGAGTGGCGGCAAGTCGCTTTTTATTTAATTGTCTTAGCAGAGTGAGCCTTTTGTACGGTAGTACTGTTATTTCTTCTGTGACCAAAGTTTAGTTTGAACACATAACCCTTCCTTTGCTTCGCCGTAGTCGGGTAAAAATATATAAAGCCTACGACAATATACCTGAAGACGAATCGATTGATTTTGCTTGTCAACATCGGGCCAATAAGGGCGATGCTATGGTGGAATATCCACATACATACATAGACTGTTAAACTCATTACCATTCCCTTACACAATAGACGACTAAAAAGGGGAGCGGTCGATATTTGGCGACTTCTGTATCATCACCTGTGTCATCATCGGTCGCAGCAAGCTGTCGATGCAAATACATGTAGTTTACCTTACCTTGTCTGGTTCGTGTTAGGGAAGCGCGGGTCGAAAGGCGCCGTTTTGATTTCGGCTTGCGATTTGATCATCTGAGACATTTTGCTGAAAAGAATGCAACATTCAGTGTCATACTTCTTTAATATGTAAATCTGTTTCATGGGAAACAACTAACGGGAGACTACAATTGATTATAATTAAACAAATTATATAATAGAGTTAAAAACAATGCGTAAATACAATGGAGGTCAGAATAGAAAAATAACACTAACTTAAACTTAATAAACTCTAATCATTTAACGAGGGGGCGAGTCTTGCGCTCCTCCTCGCACGAAGTCTCTCTGTATTTCTTAACTTCCTGCATGTAGAGGGACCAGGCGTCCTTCGGGGCATTATCCACCGTCTGCTCATCAATCGCTTTAGCTTTCTTCACGAGACCGGTTTTGAGGACTCTGCCCCCGCGTCTCTTTCCTATAAACGGCAACGTGGGCCTCTTTATTTCAGGCTTCTTTTCCTCCTCAACTTTCTTGGTCGCCTCCTGCATTTTCTTGAACATCTCGAGGAAGCTGCCATCGTTCTTTATGGGTATCGGAACTGGTTTGGATCTGGAGGTAGAAGCGGCGGCGAGTGCGAGGGCCGTGATGTCGGGGGGCGGCAGCATCTCGGCGAAGTTGGGCCCCACCACGTCCGGCGGGTCGCCGTACTCGATGTCGTCAACTCGCGTGGACTCTACGGCGCCTGGCGGCGGCTTCACCTCCTTGGGCGGAGTCTTGTCTCTGCTCCTGTCCTCCTGCCTGCTCCTGTGCTTCTTCCAGAAGCGCTTCCTGTCCGTCACAGTGAACTGGCCGCGGCGCTCGTCGTCGCTCGGCGTGCCGCTCGCCGACCGAGACTTCGACTCTTTGGGACTCACGGACCGCTTCTTGGTTTTTGATCTGGAACGACGCCGAGACGTTGAAGGGCTCTCGGAGCGGCGTATCGAGCGGCTATCGGAACGAGATCTGTGTTTGGATGCAGATTTGCGTTTTACTTTGCGTTTAGATCGCGAGCGCCGCGAGGAGTCCGAGGAGCTGGACCGCGACGGCGAGCGCCGCCCGCGGTCCTTCCGCTGCGGCCGCGCCGGAGACTCGGAGCCTGACTTATTACTAGAGGAACTACTTCTAGCGTAACTTTTCGGAGGAGTGATAGAACTGTCTCTAGCTTTCCTAGGAGGAGTATCACTGTTGCGTTCTTTATATTTGTAAGTTTTCGGAGGCGTGAGAGAGCTATCTCTATCGACTATCTTATAACTTTTGGGAGGAGATATGGATGACCGATCAGACTTCTTTCTAGGAGGAGTGGACCCCTTCCTCTTTCGAGGAGGAGTAGAGCCTTTCCTCTTCCTTGGAGGTGTCATCATGTCCCTCCGCTTATCTTTGCCTTTCTTCTCCTTACTGGAATGCGATTTTGCTTGTTTACTTTTGCTAACTGATCTTTTTCTGGAGTCTGGAGTGCCCGGAGATTCAGATTGTTTGCGAGAACGGTAATTTTTAACCTTAGGAGGTGGAGTCAGTGATTGTTCGTTGCGTCTATTCTTACTAGCTTTATTCTTGTAGGATTTATTTGATACAGATGAATCCGAAGATGCAGACCTTTTCTTCTTCTTTTCCTTCTTAGTGGAAGAACGAGAATAGGATCTGGATCTAGAGCTTGATCGGTCGCTCGAAGAATACTTTTTGCGTTGAGAGCTGCTGCGCGTTCTGCAACGTCGAACGTTCTCGAAGCTGCCGTCGCGCTTGCGGGAGTAGGATCTCTCTCTCCTGTCGTAGGGCGAAACACTTCTAGATTTAGATTTGTAAGAACGGCGGCGTTCTCGTTCGCGAGATTCGACAGGAGAGCGCGAGCGCGAGCGGGGCCGCGGGGCGGGGTAGTCGTAACCGGGCGGCGGAGGGGGGTACGAGCCGTGAGCGCCCACCTCGGGGTACTTCCCGTAGTAGGGCCCCGTGGCGCGCTGTTGGTAGTAAGCGGGGTCGTAGCCGAAGGAGTAGGTGGCGGCAGCACCGTACGCCGAATAGTCGTACGGCGGAGCGCCGTACTCGCTGTAGCTGGCGCCAGTCCAGGGGTCGGTGGCGGGCAGGCGCGGCGCGGGCGGCGCCGGCGGCACGTACTCGCCCTCCGCGCCCGGCGGCCCGCCGTCCCACGCGCCGCGGTACGAGGACATACTTATCTAAGTCCCTCGCATAACCTGCGGCAGTTTGTAGGTGCGCACACACCTACAAACAGAATAACTTTTCGGTGTAGACATCAGCTCTACTCTTCTGATTCGGGTCAGACGCCCTCGCGATAATCGTATACGTAGTAAATAGTTTTTGTGACGAAGAACAACAAATTACGTAATCCGAACAGGAGTACGCGTACAATGTGTCGTGAAAGCATGCGTTACAGATAAAGCTTCTAAAAATGTGCAAGAATAATTAAATTATACCTGGTTTCACATGCTCACCTTTTGGTATTTAGCTTTTTTCCAAAAAATTATTCAACAGAAAATGGCAGCGCACACTCGCTTACTCAAACTCATAGACAAATAGGACAATACAGCATAGACATAGAGTAACTTTTTCAATCGTTTTCAATACAGAACTTGTACCACAGAATAAATAATAGTACAAATACTTGTACAGAAACAGAAAAATTGTAGAAAGATAGAGCAAGCAAAGCAAAAATGTCTTTGACATTGGGCTACGTTCGGATTGGCATGACGGCGTTTTGGGCAGTTTTGAAAGTAACAGTAACAGTAAATGTGAGGAGATGTGGGGGAAGGTTTGGGGAAGTAAGAGAAGGTGGGGGAAAGTGAGGGAAGGGTAGGATGAATGGTGGGGGATTTTAGGAAAGGGTGCGGGAAGTAGGAAAAGTGAGGCAAGTGGTGCGAAGTGGGAGAAGACTGAACCTCACTTTCCTCTACCATTTCTCACTTCCCCAAACCTTCATCCCCCCATATTTCACTAGTTTTTTATTATTTCTAAGTATGCACACTGCAGGTTCCATGCCATGTCGTGGCATTGAATCATTATGACACATTCATTTTTTTTAAGGCGTCGAATGGTTTCGTATTAAAAATCCTATAAAATCGATCGTTGCTAATAACGATAAAAATCTTCGGTTATTAGCGTGCCAAAAATCAATCTAAAAGTACACATAGGTACCTTTGTATTTAAATTTGTATGTTGATAGATAAGCTAATATCATTAAATAAGGTTATAAAATAAAAACATATATTTAAACAAAATTGGAATATGATAAATCGCTTTCATTAAATTTATTTTATATGAAAAAGAAGTGCTTAATTTTTATCTTTTGTTGATACATTAGTTAACAACAAAAAGGAGAAAAAAAACGGACGGAGGGTTGATCGCGTTAAAACCGCTGTACGAAATTATTGTTAAAACGCTTAGAGTTAAATTCCCGTTGATGGTTAGTCAACAATTCAATTGACATATCGTAGTTATCAATTTTTATAACTCTTTTACATCTCTTTTACCAATTCTGAGAATTCTCAAGTTAGATGGGCCGGAGCGCAACATCGTGCTGCGGCCCGGGCCGCGGCAACTAAGTTGCGCTCTCAAAACCGTTGCTGCCGTAAACGCGAGTATGTACTGTAATATAGACTTGTCATTGAATTGCAATAATAATAAGAGAAAGACAGACATGCCATAAAAACAGTAAGATTGAGCGAGACGAATATGCGTATACGCCTGTTTCTGTTTGGAACCAGTGATCACTGGCTCCCAACATAAACAAACTAATGACAGCTGGCGGTAAGTTGATGGCAAATAATTTGAAAAACTGAATTTGTGACGCTTATTTCATAATTGTGTTTATTTCTCAGTGTAACAGATAATACATACTAGCTGAATTATGGGGCGATGTTGTTTATTATGTTGTACAAACCGACCTGAGCAGAAAAATGAAGCCATAATCTTTCAACGGTAAGTGAGCATGTTTTCTTAAGTTTGACGAAGTATTTGCGATAGAAAACAATCGTATTATTTGTAATTAGCTATTTTCACATGTTATTATCAGACGCTAACTAAATTAAATGCGAATTTTGCAGTCTATTTCCCGTATTACCCGACTAGAAAAGATAGTCGTAGCCATGTAAGTGCCATATTTTGATGTTTCTCCATTAATTATTTGGGTTTCCATCAAGTTAGGGATACCAGTGCTCAAGAAGTTTTACCCATAAATAAATATTTCTCTGTAGATGGATGGTAAATGAACAATGCTCCGTCAAGTTATTCCCCCTTAGGTAGGCCTAGGTGTACCTTATTTTACGTATTTTGTTATTTATTTGTTGCCAGCTTTCCAAATAAAACAGGAATACGAATATATGGATTTTACTCACTGGGCGAAAAAATTGGAATCTAGCTCGGGATGCTATGCCCAAAACATTTTCAATCCCTTTGCTTTCGCAAGACAACGCATTCTAACTATTAAACATATGTATACACGCAGCTGATCCATAAAAAATGCCATTCGCGTTCATTGAAATGTATGGAAAAGCTTAAATTTTTCATGATTTCTGGGATTGATCTCATAGTAAAAGTTGTTCCAAATTGTTCATAATGATGACTTGATGACATCCTCGAATATGTTCGTCGTCTATCTGACCCATACATACGTATTACATTAATAGTACAATCATGTATTGTTATCTATTGTATTGTATTTAATATGTATGTACATAAGATATGTAATCATAACACAAGATATGATAAAATTTGTTACTCCATTTTTAATTTGACAAATGAGGTATCGTCGGAAGCGTCTTCATCGTCCGCTTTTAGGCTATGTGACGTCACATTAAATTGAATATGAACATAAAGACGTGAACTAAATAAATATTTGCTCTCAGTTTGTAACATTTTCTTGTAGCGAAAAAATAAAACGCTGGATACGCAGGCTAGAAGAAAATCCACACATTGTCCGTGGCATTCTTATATAAATTAAAAGAATGATAGATCACAACTTGTTTGATTCGTAGAAATCTTTCTTTTCCTAGAAATAAAAAACCACTAAGAAGTTGATAGTTCCGGAATTAGGTGTCCAGTATCGGGAGTCGGAACTCAAGTTTCGGAATCGAAAACCATTCGATTTTGTATGCCCTAGTGAGGGGCCAATTATGGTGTCAGACGGATACAATTGTTGTTACGGACGAAAAGAGCACCTTAGTCTTAATTGGTTTACTCATATCTAAGTACTCCTTATGACCAGTGTATCTCATCTCCTCGCCCGTCTCTTTCTAACGAAGTACTTATTAGCCCTCTCGCTCTAATGTTGCTGTCGCCCTCGCACAATGATTGTGATTGGCCCATACAAAGTCGACCGCTCGTTATGATGTAAATAATTAGGTAGTACGTAAGTTAGGATATATATAGACAAGCAAAAATCGATAATATGTTTTTTTTTGTTTGTTTACCTGCGATCAGTCTCTAGACTATGAGCAGGTAAGGTGTAAGCATTATATGGCATGTAGGAGGAGTACTCCATTGAGTGTCTCTCCTTTCTTGTGTAACTATCATAGCTCTATGATGTGTTGCCTTTTTAATCTCTTAGGGTAATTGATAGTGGTCAACTGTGTTGCCAGGTGGTTGGAATGTGTACTAAGGCGGTACTTGTATTTGCTGAGTATGACTTTATCACCTCCTTAACCGTGTCTATCTCTAGTTCACTATGCAACTCATCAGTCTTTAAAAACCATGGCGCATTTGACAGACTTCTTAGGATGCAATTTTGTGCTCTCTGTATGATTTCGATATTGGAGTTACAGGCTGATCCCCATAGTTGTATGCCATAAGTTCAGATAGGTTTCAGGACAACCTTGTATATTAGAAGTTTGTTGTTTGTGCTAAGCACTGAGTTTCTTCCGAGTAACCAGGCAAATTCGGTATCTGATGTTAAGTTCGTCTCTTTTTTTCTGTAGATGCTTTCTCCAAGTTAGTCTACGATCCAGGTGCATTCCCAAGTACTTCACCGAGTCGTTGTGTGGTAGCGTATTTCCTTCCAGTTTAACAGGTGGACAGTCTACTCTGCGTAGGGTAAATGTGGCTTGGGTAGATTTTGAGGCACTGGCTTTAATTCTTCACTTCCTTAGCCACTCCCCTATTCTGTCTAGCTCCTGTTGAAGGAGCCGCGAAGCTTCTACTGGATCCTTACTGCTGGCTAGGATGGCAGTGTCATCTGCAAATGTAGCAGTTACTACCCCAGATGTTTCTGGTAAGTCTGATGTAAATATGGTATAGAGGACAGGACCCAACACTGATCCCTGGGGCACTCCTGCTTGTATGTCGTGAAAATTTTATGTGTACTCGGCATCCTTAACTTGAAATATTCTTTCTGTTAAATAAGAGCTTAGAATTCCGAAGAAAGGGTATGGCAGTAGACTCTTGATTATACAAAGTAATCCTTTGTGCCATACTCTGTCAAAGGCCTGTTGTACATCAAGGCAAGCTGACGAGCAGTATTCCTTTAGTTCCAGAGATTTTCTTATTTGGTCAATGACTCTGTGGCCCTGTTCGACAGTTCCGTGCTCTTTTCTGAATCCGAATTGGTGATCGGGAATTATGGGAAATTCAGATAGAGTGCGAAGCATGCGTGATAGCAGTCTTTTTTCAAATAGCTTTGAGATCACCGGTAATAAGCTGATAGGTCTGTAGGAGCTGACTTCGTTTATAGGTTTTCCATCTTTATGGATCATTATGATTTCGGATATCTTCCAGATGCTTGGATAATGGCCAACCCTTAGGATTCCGTTAAATAAAGTTGTGAGAAATATTACTCCTTTTCTAGGCAGTTGGACTAGAACTTCCTTCGTGATTTCGTCAAATCCAGGTGCTTTTTTGTTGTCTAGTTTTAACAGGTGTCTTACCACTTCTCTAAGGTTTGTTGGCTTTAAGGGAACATCCAATTGGAAATCTTGACTTAGAAAGGCGTCAATTTCCGAGTCATCATTATTAATGCCCTTTTTGGGTTTGAAGACATTGGATAGGTGATTTGCAAAGGCGTCTACTCTTTGTTGTGCTGTTCTGGCCCATTCACTACTATCCAGTCTGAGTGGCGGTCGAGTTCTTTTAGATTGGTTAAATTTGGACGTAGCCTTCCAAAGGGAGTAGTTTGTTGACTTTGTCGCTGTTAGAGATTCTAAATATGAGGTAAGTGTTACATTTTCAGTCTTGTTAATAAGAACTCGCAATTCCATCATAGCTCTGTATTTTAGACCGTATGTCTGATGGTGTATATTTGTGTTTTGGTGAGTTGGCTTGTATATCCGGAGTGCTTGACCAGCTAGCTACTTGTACTAGATTTGTGAATTGTGTAGCAGCAGCTTCTATGCCATCCGGGGTCTGTAGCTCCAGTCTACTATCGATTATTTCTCGAAATGAATCCCAGTCTGAGTTTTTGTTATACAGTTTAGCAGTAGTCTCGTATTGTAATAAAGTTGTGCTTATAGCCGGTAGTACCGGAGTATGATTTGAGGATCTATCCAATCATGGATAAGTAATGGAAGCATAATTTGACATTCCCTTAGATATGAAGAAATCTATTACGTCAGGTAGTTTGTAGGTAGGCTCTGCAGTCGATAATGTTGTGAAACTGTTGTTATCAATGAACTGTTTTAGTTGTCTTCCTCTTGTGGTTATTAGTCTTGAGCCCCAGTGAAGATGTTTTGAATTCTAATCTAAAGTAGTGTGACAGTTGTTCTTCTTTGATTTTATGTTTTGGTGGGCAGTAGACTGCAGAAACATTAAAGGTTGCCACTTTTCCTTCAACCGCGATTGTCATTGCCTGTAAATGATCAGTTTGATAAGTGGCAAGTTCATAATGCTTTACTGAAGATCTCACAATTATCTCCATGAGCTGTTCCATCAGGTTGATTGGTGTTGTAGATTGTACATTTTTTAATGTTAACTAAGCTCCTGCTTGTGAAGTGGGTTTCCGAAATAAGGAGAATATCTAGTCTTTGAAGATCTAATAACATTTTGACTTCATGTACATTTGGAGCCAAACCGTTTATATTCCATGTAGCTTCGACCACATCATCGCTTTCCATCAGGTGAGATCGTGGTCAAACGATTGCCTAGTCCGTAATAAAATAATAATAAAAAAAACTATATTAAGGCCGTAAAAAACCATTAAGAGATCTTTTCGACGAGTTTAATAAAGAGACCCATTAGTTTGCTCATTTGGTTGAAAAGCATTTTCATTATTTTGTTTCAACTCCAGGCTGGGAAAATCCGGCCTTCTGTAATTGTTATAATAATATGTATTACGTTTGTTTTTCCTATTTAGTATCTCTAGGTAAACTTTGCACCCTTTTATAGTTAGCTGGGTGTTCTCCTAAGCACAAAGCACATTTTGCTGGAGTACTGCGATCTTTCTTTTTGCATTCGCTAGTTTTGTGTTGTCCTGCGCACTTCACACATCGGTCTCGTCTCATGCAGTTATTTTTGGAGTGGCCATATTGCTGGCATTTATTGCACTGCACTATGGTATTCCTTTTTTTGGGGTCTTCTATGATGACTGCTGTATTATAGATGTACTTGATGCTTTTGTCTGCTTTGTTATCTACATATGTGGATGTTGGTATCTTATCCGGACCTGCTCTGGCATTTACTATTTCTCCTCGCACCTTGTTGCCAGATTTTTCAATTTCCTCAATGATGGCCTCATGTGGTGTGGAATGGTGGAGGTTTCTAATGACTATCCTGTAGCATCTGTCTTCTTTACTTGTAAAGGTGTGTCCTATGAGTCCCATTTCTCTCACAGTGGACATCAGCTTTTTGTATGCATCAGCAGTAACAGTTGACTCTAAGCTGACTTTTTGTGATTAGTTTTAAGATATACTCTTTCTTTTCTAGCACTGTCTCTATTGCCTCGGTAAGTTTATTCACATCTTCTATTCCATAAAGAATGAGCGGTGGTGGTTTACTTAATTTGGTCTGTTTTACATTGTCACCTGATGAATCAGTAGGTAGTATTGAAAATCGATTACTTGTCTCGGTGGCTATTTGTGGTGGTGAGTCTGAAATTCTTTTACGCATGTTGGTTCTTATTTAGTTTTTTTTTGCCAGTCTGCCTTTTTACCGGTAAACAGTGTAGCTCGTTGCTGTGACCTTGGAGTACAGTCCATGTCTTCCTGTTCGGAATCAGTGCTGGGCACTACATTTGCAGGATAGTTTTTGATGGCATCCTAAATATGGAGTTGCTGCGCGGTCGTGTAATGAACATACTTTTGTGAAACGTTTGCTGAATCAATTTTGATTCCAATGGTGATGTGCGTCCTTCATATGTTAGGTCCACTTGTGGCAAAACTTTGCCCCCCCCCCCCCCCCATTATATTCCTGGGGTAATATCTCTTTTTGTTTTGCTTCCATAGTTTTTATATATTTTTTCATCGGTGTTGTTTTCCCCTAGCCAGATATTCAGTTATAGCGCCTAAGACTCGCTTTTGCCCTTCACATTAGCTGTCATGGTCCAGATGTGTAAATTTTGGGAGCTCCATTTAGACTTTGACATTTCCTAGGGGGAACGACCCACGGGTGGTAGTGGGTCCATTACTAGATAGCGATGGCTTCCTAATAATGGCGGGGACGTGGTGTGAATAGGACTGGCCAGTGTGCGCCTATATAGTCTAGCTCCACCTAGACGTGCGCAATCGGCTTTTCTCAGCTTTTTGTAGACGGGTGTTCCCTGTCCAGAACACCCTCACCGAGACCAACACTGATTCCCCCCCCCCCCACCAAAATAAAAAATACAAACTCGAAAGTTATTGAGCGAGTTCAGTACAAGTTTAGACGGCGAACAGTGAACAACTAGAAGTAAGAAAACCTATTGTGAAGAAAGAAGAAATACAGTCCATTTATTAAGAAGAAAAAGTGTTGTTTTGATTGAAGATCCTGTTAGGAACCCCACAATAGTATATTTTTTATAACGCACATGTCTAACTTCGCTTATTAAAGTTATTTTATTTACTTAGCTAAGGAGACCTTAAAAGGATGGCGCTGTTTTTACTTATAAATATATACTATATATATATATATATATAATGTAGCTTTATACACAGCCACCATTTTCTTAGAACAACGAAATGAAACCAAATTGTGTTGCTCTGAAAAGAGAATATTTTATTAAACAATGCCTTACATATTTGTCTTTATGATTATGTACGTTTAATGCAACTAATTACAAATATTACCTGAAAAAGAGAAACAACATTTAAAGCTATTATTTCACAAATCCCTTGACCTAAAATGTAATAATAAAGTACACTCGTCTGACGACAGATTACATCTCAAATCCTTCCACAGATCTACTTACTACCACAGCTTACACATGATACGCGACATTCAGTGAATGCGCGGCTAATAGACAATTTAAATTAAGTGACATTAACTTCATTTACATCTCCCCTCCCCCAAGACTCTATACGCCTACCTTTACCTACATTGTTAAATTTTCCGGTACCGGAACAAGTTTCGTTATATGGAAAAAATTAGCCTCGGACTTCCTATGCCCTGTGTTTATTCTATAAATTGAGTTTGTCAATTTTTCTAAAATTATATAAGGGCCAATTTTTAATTCATCTAGTTTTTTTCTGTTTAATTGATTTCCGTTTTCCACATTTACCGAATCTCCTACTTTAAATTCACATTGTTTTCTGTTTTTATCGAATTGTTGCTTATTATAATTGTGTGATTTTATTGTATTTTCCAATGCAATTTTTCTGTCATGAAATAAATCATTTTGTGTTATTTTGTTTTTCAATTCTTCTGGTAAAATATAATGTTTTTTCCTTCTAATAAATATTTTGTGGAGAATCCTGTCACAGTATGCTCAGTTTCATTATACCTTTTGGTACATTCGTGGGCAATAGTTGTCCAGGCCAATTTATCCTTCCTTTCGTTTATCTTACATCTTATCTTATTAACTAACGTTTGGTTTAATCTTTCATTCAAACCATTGGAGAATGGCGTGTTTACTGCGTGTTTATTTATATTTAATGTGTTTACTGCAGTGAAAATAATGGGTATATTTTCTTTAGTTAAAAAGTTTTTAAATTCTTTTGAATTTATGTCCGTATACTGCTCAGATAGAATAATACCAATTTTATTAATTCTCTGTTGTACTTTTTCAACAAGTTTCATAAAATCACTTGAACTTTGAGTTTTGGATGTCAAAACATATGCATATCTAGTGAAATGGTCTACTAGAAGGTATAAATATGTTTCTGTAGAACGTGAGCTACCAAATCCACCAATGGTGTCTATAGATACTATTTCAAAAGGGTAGGAAGCGGGACCTAAATGAGACATTAGTCCAAATTTATATTTTCCTCTTGATTTGTTTTTTATACAGATTTCGCAGCTGTCACAATTTTTTCTAATATTATTAGTTAAATTTTTTGCTAGGTATAATGGTTTAATTTTATTTTCCATCAGTTTTATACCTATATGACAGTAAAGATAATGTATTTTTTCTATTATTTTTATACTAAATTCTTCAGTCAGTAGTATTTTTTTCCTTTTTCCTAAACTTCTTATAGTATATTGTATCTCTTAATATTAGTTTATTTGTATATGTTTATATGTTTATACTTTCATTTTTCTTGATTTTTTGTATGTCTTCTAGTTTAATAAAGTTTACAATTTTTAAACCTTCATCTTGATTTTAGCATGATTCTAATACAGGGTTTCTGCTCAAACAATCTGCTTCTAAATTGTATTTACCTGGAGAATAGAAATAGAATAGTATGAGAATATTAATATTCATTTTCTCTAAAGGTTTATGATCCGAGAAAACCGTAAATGTTTTTCCAATAAGCCAGTGGTACCAATATTTTACCGCTTCTTTAATTGCTAAACATTCCAGATATACGGCTTTTTTATTTTTTTGTGAGTCTTTAATTTTTTTGGAAAAATATGCACATGGTTTTTCTTCTCCATTGAGTTGTGGTTGTTTTAAGATTGCACCTATGCCCTGTATCATAAATTGCCAAAATGGGCTTTGAGCAAAGTAGTTTTTTTATGGTCTCGAAAGATTCTACACATTTTTCTGACCAAATAAATGGTTGTCCTTTTCTTTACAAATTATGTAAAGGATCTAATATAATCTATATATTTGGCACATATTTTCCATAGAAATTTATTTTTCCCAGAAACTGTCTATTTTTTTTGTGTTTTCGGAATAGGAAAATCCTTTATAGCAATTAAATTATCTTTGAGTGGAGTAATTATATTGTTTTTAATTATGTGGCCTAAATACTTGACGGAGCCCTGTGCAAAATTACATTTTGAGAATTTCAATTTAAAGCCTTCCCTATCGCTTCTAATAATAGTTATAGGTGTTTAATATGTTCTGCACATGTTTCAGAGAATACCAAAATATCATCTATGTAATTCACCGTGAAACCTGATAAATTATGTTTCCTTATAATGCTACTTAATACTCTCTGAAAAATTGCAGGAGATGTTTTTAAACCAAATGTCAAAAGAGTCATATAGTCATATGACTCCTCAATTAAATGTTTTTGTAATAATTTTGATACTTGTTCTTCTATTTCTTTCATATCATCAATAGTACACCTATATGGTATTTTACTACAATATATATCTATTAATAAATCAATATGAGCTTCATAACCTTTTACAGTGCCTATGTCATATTTGTCTTTAGCAAAAAGTGAATTGTATTTGCATATCAATTTATCTATTTGTGACTGTTTTTGCAGGTCTAGATGGTTTACTGATATGCAAAAGTTGCCAACTTCTATGTTTTCACTAAAATTTATTTTACATATATCATTTGTTTCATTTTTTGTTTTTTTTTAACTATATCCACATCCTTTTTTTATCATTTATACTTTGTTTTTTGTCAACATTGTTACCTGTAAAGCCAGGAAATATTTTTGTATTTTTAGGATTGATTTCTTTTTTATTATCTTCTTCTTTGTGGTTGTGGATAATTTGTGTGATTTTTTATTTCTCATTTTGGACCAATTTAAATTTTTCTATGCAATCTAACCCAATTAAGAAATCATAATCAAAATTTTCTTCATCTATCACAAAAACATTAATATTTTCTTCAATATCAATTTTTTTTTTCTTTAGGTTACCATTCCAATAGATTTTTTTACGCCATTAATCGTTTTTAAACTTGCTTTATTTTTATTATTATTACTCGTGTTTTTCTTTATTGACAATAACTTCGAATTTATTAAAGACACATTCGAGCCGGAATCATAGATTCCCGAAGTTTCCAAGGTGTCATTTATTAATAATTTAATTTAAATTAATGGCGAAATTATTAGTTTTTTGGATCAATTTCATTTAATTCCGTTTCTAATTCAGAATTGTTTATGCTCCTTATCTGATCTCTTTTTGGTCTCTCACTGTTTTTGTTTTTAAACCAACATAAGGGTTCAGGATGATAGCGGGTTCCTTTATTTTCTTTTTCGCAAATTTTACATGTACTGTTTATATTTCTTACATATTTATCCTTAATTTTACTTTCAAAACCAACTATCTTATTTTCCAAACTCTTTTTATTCACCAAATACTCTAAACCTCTGATATTATTAAATAAGTCTTCAGTTTATTTTAAATTGTTCCTATCAATTTTATCCGGTATAAAATTTGGTAGCCCCGTAGCAATCAAATCAATTAGAGTCGGTTTATCCATTGATTTATTCAACTCTAATAATAGTTTTTCTTTTTTAAAGCGTACTCTAGTAATGAGCCCTATATTTAAATAAGATCGCATACCTGACCTGCGACCAACCTCTGTCCGCAAATGTCTCACAAAAGTTTTTTTTCCATAATGGCCATTCTGAGTTAACTGTATATTTTATGAGCATGGAGCTGTACCAGTCTAGACACGAATCCACCAAAAACAACCTAAGACTTTCAATTTTCGTAACATCTTCATCAATTCCTAAACGCACACATTCCGTTTCAAAAATAATCATCCATTGGGACGCATTTGACGTTTTACTATTGATTTTTCGATTACAAATTTATCTGTCAAATTTCTTATATTATGAGGTTTAGGTGTATCTGTTACAAACTCCTCACTACTTATTCTTTGATTATATATATTGATGTCTGTCATTCATTTTGAGTTGTCATATTAGAAATCTATTTATGAACTAAATACGTGTTTATTTTATTGGCGACGGGGATGGGATATTGGGCAAGGTAATAGACTACCAAGTTAACATTCACGTCAAACCAGGGGCTGAACCTGTACACCTCCCAGCAAGACCGATCAAATTCAGCATGAAGAAAAACGTTGAACGGGAATTAGATCGCCTTGTTACCGAAGGCATAATACAAAAAGTAGACCCAAACATTACTCCCATAGAATGGGCTACACCTACTGTTAACGTAGTGAAACCCTCAGGTGAAGTCAGAATTTGTGGAGACTACAGTACTTCACTGAACCCCGTCTTGATCAAACATTTACATCCAGTACCAATTTTTGACCAACTACGTCAAACACTGGCAAACGACGTGATATACTCAAAAATCGATCTCAAAGATGCATACCTACAATTTGAAGTAGCACCAGATTCAAAAAAGTATTTAATATTATCGACACACAAGGGTTACTTTCAGTACAATAGAATGCCTTTTGGAATATCAACAGCACCATCAATTTTTCAAAAAATTCTTGAACAACTACTTGGAAAAACTCCCAACGTTGCAATATATTTCGATGATGTCGCCCTGACAAGTAGGAGCTTAGAGGACCACCTACGTACACTTTCTGCAGTATTCGACAGATTACGACAAGCTGGATTGAAAGTCAACTTGAAGAAGTGTAGTTTCTTACAGAAAGAGATTGTATACCTGGGTCATATAATAGACCAAAATGGAATACGTCCGGCGAACACAAAAATTGAAGCTATTACCAAGGCTGTACAACCTTCCAATTCGAAAGAATTACGAATCTTTCCTTGGTTTAGTAAACTTTTACGAACGATTTATTCCTCATCTTCACGGAATATGTGTAGATCTTCATGAACTGACCAGTGGCAGACGCACATGGCGTTGGACTGACCATGCGAGACAAATTTTTGAAGCCACTAAGACATGCATTGCGAATTCAAAGCCATTGATAGCCTTTGACGAAAAACGCCCCTTTTCTTAGCCTGCGATGCATCGGAGAAAGGCGTAGGAGCAATTTTATTTCACAAAGACAAAAATATTGAGCAACCTATCACATTTGCATCAAGGAAACTTCGTCCTGCTGAAAGCAAGTATTCCGTAATAGACCGTGAAGCTTTAGCCATTTTATTTGGAATCAAGAAATTTGACCAATATTTACGAGGGACTAAATTTACGTTAGTAACTGATCACAAACCATTAGTGCACATTTTAGGCACTCAACGTAATCTCCCAAAACTAGTTAACAACAGGTTAGTGAGATGGGCTCTATTGATTGGAAGCTACCAATATGACATTTGCTATCGGAAAGGAGAAAACAATATTTTGGCTGACTGCCTTTCTAGACTGCCAAATCCCGAAACCAAACCTTCTCGAACTGAATGTGCCGTTCATAAAATAAGTTCATAACTTTTAGGTAGTAGAATGGCTGATCTTCATTTATCAGAGAACAATTTGAGTGACAAAACATCAAAGGACCCTATTCTATCACAAGTTTGTCAGTATCTGAAAACTGGTTGGCGTGATCTGGAGTATAACAGAGACATGAGACTTTTCTACAAGAGACGTTTTGAACTGTCCGTCGAAAACAAAATCGTCATGTGGCAAGGCAGAATGGTTATACCTGAAGCACTTCGAAGAACGATTCTCACATACCTTCATAGAGGACATCCTGGTATGTCTGCGATGAAGGCCCTTTCACGTTTTTATGTTTGGTGGCCAACACTTGACGAAGACATAGAGGCATTTGTAAAAACGTGTACAAGATGCCAAGAAAATCGCCCGTGCAACTCGGAACTTCCAATTTTCTCTTGGTCCATTCCAGAACAAGTATGGGACAGAATTCATATCGATTTTGCCGGTCCGTTCGAAGGTACATACTGGCTAATTTTATGTGACGCACTTTCAAAGTGGATAGAAGTGAGACCTATGAAAAATATAACTTCGAGAAGTCTTTGCTATGTATTAGATGACATTTTCTGTACATTTGGTCTTCCACGCATGATTGTCTCCGACAATGGACCACAGCTGTCATCTTACGAATTTAAAGAATATTGCAAGAGCCAGGGCATTTTACATGTCACATCATCACCTTATCACCCTCGCACAAATGGGCTTGCGGAACGGCTTGTGAGAACTTTTAAGTCTAGAATGGCTACAAATGACGGAAGTCAACTTAAACGTCGCTTGATGGAGTTTTTGTTCACTCATCAGAACACGCCTCACACCACCACTAGTAAGTCACCCGCCCAGATGATGTTCGGCCGACAATTGAACTGTCTGTTGACGAACATTCGACCTGTAAACTGTGTGTGTGTACTGTAAAATCGTTACAGTATCAACAGGTGAAGGCTAATGTTATGTCCTCTGCTCCATCTTACCATCCGGGTGATAAAGTGTACGTCAAGACTCGTCAGGAAAAGACATGGCAGCCTGCGACAGTTGCGAGCCGTAAGCATAGGTACTCATATGTCGTCTCAACACCTGACGGAAAGGAAAAGCGAAGACATGCAGACCATATCAGGCCTCGAACGTCTTCCGCAGATTTGGCGAGTTCTCCAATTCATAGGACGCCTCACAACAATACTGAACCAACGTGCACACCATCCGGAATTATAACGTTGCCCGTGGCCATACCATCTACATCCATGATGTCCTCTCCCACATCATCCGCATCCACACCATCCATGTCATCTTCACCGCTCTCTTCATCTACGTTCGTCACACCTGCAACTGATGCGGTGCCTCCACCCTGTCGTCGCAGTCAGCGTCAAGTACGACCGCCGCGTCGGCTCATAGACGAAATGTAAATGGGGAGGAATGTTACAAACTCCTTACTACTTATTCTTTGATTATATATATTGATGTCTGTCATTCATTTTGAGTTGTCATATTAGAAATCTATTTATGAACTAAATACGTGTTTATTTTAGTATCCTTTTTTATTTCAGCAAAACTCTCCAGAATTCTTGTTAAAACTTTTTCTGACACTCCTGCAACAGAAGCCTGTTGTTGTGTTTCCGGTGAAGCTTCTTCCAGCTAATATCCTTTAAACTGCATATTTCCATCGTGATCAATGTACACATCACTTATGTCCGATGTCAATGAGATCCATACTTGTTTTTTTTCATGTCTCCTTTGTATTGTAGCTTTGACTTTTTGAAAAGCTTGAGTTTTTATAACCTCCTCATGCAGTCTTGCCGGTTGGAGCTGTTCTGGGATGTAAAAGGTTTTTTATCGGCATCCGTAATTGAGGTTATGCAGATTATATTTGATTTTGGATCTTCACTAGATGTCACCATAAATTCAAACTTTAACTTTTCCATTGTTGTTAAAAAAAGCTGTAGAAAATGTTGTTTTATACACAGCCACCATTTTCTTAGAACGACGAAATAAAAACCAAATTGTGTTGCTCTGAAAAGAGAATATTTTATTAAACAATGCCTTACATATTTGTCTTTATGATTATGTACGTTTAATCTACGAATAAGTAATAAGTCAGGAACAAATACAAAAACAAATGCCACATAAAAAGTGCCCCTACTTCAAACCAAAACGACGTATGATTCAAAATACGAATCACTTCCGAGGTTACAAATAGACATGCTTGGTGATTGGTTTAAATTCAGAACAAAAGCAGGGATTGGTTCACGCGCGTGCTGCAATGTCTGCTATGATAGCTGAGTCATAGCGGCGTGGACGATGTTATGCAATAAGTGGACCAGACTAAGTAAGTAATAAAGCAATATTATTGTACAACGGTTTTTTTGGCTTTCTTTTTACAATTCATTGAACTCTATGTCCCGCGAAATATAATTAATGTATTAAGTTTTTGTCTAGAAGACATTCAAAGAGAATCTTTCTTCGCAATGTAGTGAAGGAAGACGGATTCTGAGAAATTGAAAATGAAATGTCCTCTAATGGTATGCTGTTGCCTGTGAATTTTCAGCTGTGGTTCAAGTTCAGTAAATTATTTTTATATATTCCCATATACTATGCATATGGCGTTTGGGTTATTGTTGCAACGGCCGTGGTTGCGGATCACTCCAAAAAACAACTCAATATGAACTTGGCTAAATTTATATGGTAAAACATTATTTTTTTATTTTTTTTTCTTTTAATTTAGCCGTGCAAAAAGTAATTTAAAACTTGAAATACATAATGAGGAGTCCTAGAAATCCAGTTTTGGACTGAGTGTTGGTCACTGGTTTCAATTAGTTAGTATATACTGTTACTCTTTGTCGATTAACATGTATTCGAGTTTTTTTTTATTATGCAAATATTGACGGACTTCATTTTGCATAGTATTGACCATCTCGGTTTGATAACGTATTTGAACATCTTTAAATATAATTATAATTTTCATACGTTTACTAGTGAAAAGTGATCCCTGGACATTTTAATCTTGTATGGCTCTTGAACCACTTCACAACACATGCTGGCATTATGATTCACAGCAGTAGTTCACAATGATAAAAACTAAAACATACGCAAAGATATGACGTGTGCTCGCTTGCATGTAAAATGTCCGAATGATGACGCGCTGGACACGACTTTTAAACCCCACCTACTTGGGCACGACTTTTGTTGGGTCATTTTTTAACGATGTTACATTTCCTGACTTATTATTTATTCGTAGCGTTTAATGCAACTAATTACATATCTTACCTGAAAAGAGAAACAACATTTAAAGCTATTATTTCACAAATTCCTTGACCTAAAATGTAATAATAAAATACACTCGTCTGACGACAGTGGCCCAATTAGAGAACTTGGCTACAATCGGATTGTCATTTTTTCATAGCAAAATCGACTCTATCGCAAAGCATTATTGAATTTGACGGCTTGAAACCGTCATGATCAACATTACGTAATCGCACTGCAGATTACATCTCAAATCCTTCCACAGATCTAGATACTACCACAGCTTACACATGATACGCGACATTCAGTGAATGCGCGGCTAATAGACAATTTAAATTAAGTGACATTAACTTCATTTACATATATATATATAGCGATGTGCGTTTTTAAAACCTACAATATGATAGGTCACATTGGTTATCAAATTGTAAGGCTGGTGATAGTTATTTATCCATCAATATGGGTAAAATATCTCGCCTAGTAACTCTTTACGCTACGTCAAAAACTAATGCTATCCCTTACCTGTACCATATGTGCACAGACATATGTGAAATAAATCCTAATAGTGAGTCAACTCCTTTGTCGTGGAGCAAAATGCCGACAAGCGACTAGTAGCTAAAAATATGTTAGGGTTGACACAAATATATATTGAATATAGTTTTTACAAAATAATATTATATGATGTCAAAATTTGTATTCCTCATAATATATTATTCAATACTTACTTACTAGCAGCTGCGCCCCGCGGCTTCGCGTGATTCACCGTGATTGTATAACAAAGGTTCATCTTAAGTTTTGCATTTAAAATATGAGGTAATAGGACAGAATACAATAAAACAGTCTACAAAATACAAATATATTATTCCTATTGATACATTTTTTACAAATGTGCAACCGACAAATATTTTCGACATTTATTATTTGGTGATTTTAATTGTCTTCTAATGAACTTGATGATATAATGAATCCTCATCCTAACGTATAGTTCAATTAAAAATCGTGGTGGAAAGCAATCACATGGTTGTGACAATTTAATTTCAATCAGACTATATATATTATATAATATTTATATATAAATAAAACGGCTAAAACTCACGAAAAAGAAGATCGGAAATACTCCGACCAGTTTCAGACTATTTTGAAGTCCTTCATCTGGGAGCGTTATGCCGACAAGCTGCGACGAGCGCTACGAACGTCAGCACGCAACTGACGACGCGTGCGAGGCGCGGGCGGCCCAGTGGGCGGCGATTGCGGCGCTCGACTATGTTCAGCCTGCACAGTCACTTCGTTGTCTGTCGAGGAGTTATCACTGTCACTCACTTCCGTTAACTTTGATTGTTGGCACACTACGCTCGTTGTGTCCGGCTCATGACCCCAAATTGTGGACCCAGTGTCAGTCGCATCAAGAACTGGTCTCCACGCTGAAGGAATAATCCACCCACGATCCCGGTTAAAGTTGGAATAGCGAATAATTTCGATAGCCTCCCGTAACTTTCGAGGAACAAAAAACTTCTCCCTCGCTAGCACAGAAACCCTATCAAAACGCAAATAATGGCCAGAGTCCGGGATGTGGGCGTGTTCCGCGACCGCTGAACGATCGGTATCCATATTCTTGACGCTTCTGATGTGTTCAGCTATTCTAATCAGACTGTCACATATGCTCTTCCCAATCTTTTCACCAACAAAACCAAGAAAAGATTCTTTGAAACTGTTTTCTAATTTGTGACAATATTCTTTGAAGTCATCTGGAACTCCTTGTAGACCACCAAATACATCGACTTTTTTATTATAAGCTCTTTTTCTTATATACAAATTTGACAACGTCGGTTCAGTAGTATACGAAGAAGCGTACTTGATTATTGCCAGGCAACTATGCTTCTGTACACACCTTCTCAGGATATATCCACAAACGTATAAAAACGCATTTGCCTCTGGCAAATCAAAGCTTGATGGTGTTTCTAAGCTTGCGCTATCGCTTGTTGCAGTTGTACAAAATGCTGTCAAAATCTTCTGAGCAATTTCTGCCGTCAGAGAACTGCATTAACTGACAAAAACAACTTTTGTGAAATGCTCTTGTGAATTGAAGACAAGTGGGCTTACGGCTATTGCCACCAGCTTGACGAATCAGTCCAAAAAAGTTTTCTAACCAATCGTTGTTTAACCGTCTTGTGAGTAAATAAACGTAGTCTTCATTTTGCATATCGACGAGCAATGGACGAAACGAATTCTTTGTTATAATTAATGCATTGATGAATTTAATTGTATTGGTCACATCCTTGCCTGTTCTTTTGTTTTTGATTTTTAAGTTGATGAAAATATTATGAGCTTGATCCAACAATTCCAATTGAGAATTATCACCTCGAAACGGTGTGCCGTACGGTTTGGCAGAGTGAAGGTTGCTTGAATTTTGTGAGAATTAGGCTCGCTCCTCTATGTGTATCAAGGTATCGATAAGAGTTAACTCACTTGTAAGTAAGGATAGTATCCTAAATAAAGATAAACATGTACTTGGGCTATGTTATATAATTACAAGTATCACAAGTTCAATTAATAAAGAGCACTATAAAAATACACACAATTATTTTTATATTTTCCAGTGACAGTCTGACTTTGCTACGACAGCCCTCTTGTTATATGTGATGTTCCTTTTTCACAATTCAAACATCCCTCATCTGACATACCATACAGTCTGAATAGTAACGCTTGCAAACCTCTTTTCAACACTCCTCCTCAATCGTTTCCATCAGACTTCCTCTCTGGTTCATGCTCCTCATGACTCTCTATCTCTCAGACTCTCAAATTAAACTCACACTCAACTCACATGCAATAACACAACACACCCATCTCTCTTCGGCAGAACTCGTGCTTTCCTTTTATAACTGCCTTAGTCAGAATATCAGCAACCATATATTTTGTCTCTAAGTATTTTAGTTTAAAGATACCATCTTCCAAAGTTTCTCGTATGAAGTGATATCTTACATCAACATGTTTGGTTTGCTGATGATGCACTGGGTTCTGTGCAATTGCCATTGCTGATTGACTGTCAGTGTGAATCAACATGGGTGGCTCCTCCTTACCCATAATTTCTTTGAGAAATCGTTTTAAGAAAATTGCTTCTTTTGCAGCTTCTGATAAGCTTACATATTCAGCTTCAGCTGTAGATATGGCAACGCTCCGTTGTTTTGTGCTTTGCCATGAGATAGCTCCATTAGCCATCTTAAAAATGTAGCCTGAGTAAGAACTCCTATCTACAATATCACTTGCATGATCCGCATCTACAAATCCTTGAATAGACCTTTTTGTATCCTTAGAATACTTAAGCCCCATGCTCTTTGTACCCTTAAGATATCTTAAGATCCTTTTTGTAGCTGTCCAATGAATCTCCTCGTAGTAATTACAGAATTGACTCATGTAATTCACTGAATGTGCAATGTCTGGTCTGGTACAGACGGCAAGATACAGCAATGATCCTATCAGTTCTCTGTAAGGTATCCTTTCATCTGGTTTTGAACCTTCAGATTTTGTAAAATGCTGACCAGGAACTCCAGGTGTAGTAACTGTCTTACAGTCCTCCATTCTGAACCTTCGAAGAAGTTTTTCAACATACTCCTCCTGATCAAGAGTGATACAACCATTCTCTTGCTTGAGCCTCATGCCCAAAAATAGCTCAGCTCTTCCTAGATCCTTCATTTCGAACTTGGACATCAGTTCTCTTTTTACATTATTTATTTCCTTTTGATTGTTATAAAATAGAAGGATTTCATCGACATACACTGCTAGGATAATCCTATCCTTGCCAGTTGTCCTCGTATATACACATGGTTCATTCTTGCATCGTTTGAAGTTTAAACTCTCTAGTTCTGAATGTAACTTCAAATTCCAAGATCGAGGCGCTTGTTTGAGACCATAAAGAGATTTCTTTAGTAGGCAAACATAATCCTCTTTGCCTTTTTCCTCAAAATTTGGTAGCTGCCGCATGTATATAGTCTCATTTACATTTCCATTAAGAAATGCAGTTGTCACGTCCATATGAACTTTTAAATCAAGATTTGCTGCTAAAGCAAGCAATAGCCTCAACGTACTGTGTCTGATAACAGGAGAGAACGTTTCATCATAATCAATACCCTTTCGTTGGCTGAAGCCACGTTCAACTAAGCGAGCTTTATAACGTGTTCTATTTCCCGCCTCTTTCTTGATTCTAAAAAGCCATTTAGAATCAACAACATTGACTGCTTTCTCAGGTTTCACCAATACCCATGTTCCATTTCTACGCAAAGCATCGAGCTCATCTTGGATAGCTGCTTTCCACAATGTTGAATCTTTACGTGTGAGTGCTTCTTGCACAGTAACTGGATCACTCTCCTCAGACATAGTTTGATACGTGACATAATCAGGAAAGCTGGTGGGCTTTCTCACTCTAAGTGGATATCTCCTTTCCATTTCAGCCTCTGTTTCACTATTAACTGATTCAGTTTCCAAAGATTCTTGATGCTCTTCATCTTCGAATGATGCCCAGTGGTCGTTGTCTTCTTCAACTGTTTCAGAATTCGTATCAACATAATCTCTATCACATAAGTTCTCCTCCTGAACTAAATCATCAAGTTGAATAGTTGCTCTCTCTGATACTGATTCATGTTGTATGTGATGCGGAGTTTGTTTATCATTTTGTAGGTTGATAGTTACTGTCCCCGGATTTTTCTTATCTTCAGTAACTTTTTGGTACATTTGGCTTTCAAAGAACACCACATATCTTGCTCTGTGAAGTTCTCCGTTTACAGGATTTATAAGCCTGTATCCTTTTGACTCTTCACAATAACCAACAAATACAAACTCTTCACTTTTCGGATCCCATTTGGTCCTTTTTACATCTGGAATGTGTACAAACGCCCTGCAACCAAACACTTTTAAATGGCTCAGGTCTATTTTTCATCCTGTCCATGCCTCTTCAGGTGTCATGTTCTTTACTGCTAATGTTGGACTTCTATTTTTCAAATAAACAGCAGTGTTAACTGCTTCAGCCCAGTAAGGAACAGGCAGACCTGCTTCCTGCAGCATAGCTCGTGCCTTCTCTGTAATAGTGTGGTTTGCACGTTCGGCAACTCCGTTTTGTTGTGGCGTGTACGCAATTATGAGTTGATGCTTGCTACCGTGTTCCCTCAGGAACTCATCAACTTTTTTATTGACATATTTTAGAGCGTTGTCCGTCCTGAACATCCTAAGTTTCTTCCCGGTTTGAGTCTCGGCAAGATTTTAAACTCTTTAATTTTCTCAAAGGCTTCACTCTTTTGTTTCAGAAAATACACGTAAGTTTTCCGCAAATAATCATCGATGGTCATAAAGTATATTTTGTCACCTAAAGACTCATTACTCATTGGCCCACAGATGTTAGAGTGAACTAACTCTAAAAACTCTTTGGCTCTAGTAGCCTTATTGCACTTAAAGGGTTCTCTGGTTTGCTTACCCAGAAGACACGCAACGCAATCTAGCTTACGATCATGATAATTTGAAAAACTTACCCCTGTTGCCATTTTCTCACTCAATAATAAAAGATTGTGCATACCCAGGTATGCCAGTCTCTTATGCCATAACTCTATATCGCCACTGACTCCTGTAGATGCAAACACACTTGCCTGTGAAGAAGATTTTAGTTTATAAATACCTCTGTCAATCTCTCCTTCTAAAACTGGTACACCCTCAATTTTACAATCATTTAAGTTGTAAATTTCACACCCTTTACTTGTAAAAACAACTACTTTATCTTTATTAGTTATCTGACTAACACTCAAAAGGCTTGTTGAGAGACCAGGTACATACATGACATTACCTACCGTAATATCAAGCATATCACATGTAACCATCCCATATCCCTCACCATAAACCTTACCTCCATTCGCGCAGGAAACCTCTATCTTACGTTCAACTTTTACAAAATCATGCATCCAATCCTTTCTGCAGCTCATGTGTGCCAATGCTCCAGAATCCAAAATCCAGGAATCATCTTGAGTATGCTCCTGTTCATGCTTTGTAGTACCAAGCGCCGTCACCAAATGAACCTTCTTGGTATGCCTTGGATTATCTGGGCAATCACAAGCTTTATGTGGCCCTTCACAAATGAAGCATTTAAGTCAGTCTTCTTTCCTGTTTTCTGTTTCTCCTTCTTCTTTTGAACATTCTGTTGAGGCTTTGATTTCACTATTAGAGCAGAACTACTCCGGCATGATCTGTTTCCATCAAGTTGTAAGAGTTTTGTTTTTACATAGTCAGTTGTTAAAGCTGTATTAGTGTTCTCGAGCGCTAATCTCAATGGTGCATATTCCTCTGGTAGACCTTGTAACATTAACGCTGCTAGCAGTTCATCATCTATCTCTTTTCCAAGATCTGATAGTTGATTAGACACTCTCATGAGTTCGGTTACGTACTCTGTTATACTGTTGAACATATTCGACTTTAGGCTCACCAGCCTTGACAATAATCTGCATCTGTTGTTGATGTCTTTATCCTCATACGCTGTCTTCAAATTGTTCCAAGTTTCATATGCTGTTTTCGCTTTCCATACCCGTACAATGGTTTTCAATTAAAAGGCATATCTTTGTACGCGCTCTTTGATCTCCGCGTTTTTTCACAGCATCCTCTGTAGGGGGACTTTCGACATATTGCCATAGATCATCATGGACTAATATACACTCAACGTCGAATTTCCAAGTGTCGAAATTGCTACTCCCCTGCAATTTCTCAATGGACGGAAGTCCTGATCCCACACTCGATGTACTGGGTGTGCTCATATCCGTGGTGTACTTGTAACTCTACCAATAGAAATAGGTGTGCTTTCACCACTTTCTTGTTGTAGATCCCAGTAGATATTTCTCTATCTCTACTGTACACGCCATACTTGCAATGTCTTTATCACGTTACTTACGTATGTGCCCATAACCTGTGAGAATTAGGCTCTAATCGCTCCTCTGTATGTGTATCGATAAGAGTTAACTCACTTGTAAGTAAGGATAGTATCCTAAATAAAGATAAACATGTACTTGGGCTATGTTATATAATTACAAGTATCACAAGTTCAATTACTGAACTAGATACTGAACTACTAGAACTGATTCGTTAGAACATCTTCGTTTCAGTTTTTTAGAAATATTTTAATTCAAAAATGTTTTGAATATATATATTCATGAGGCAATTGTTGGAAGCCAGTTATTTCGACCTGTTACACTGATCCGTAACTTTCTTATGGACATATATTTTGGAAATCTGGAAAAAACTAAGGGGATTAAATTAAGAAATTGAAAGAAATAATTATTTTAATACAATTAAATTCCATTTTGTTTAGTAAAATTTTATATTTTGGTACATTTTTCACACACGCCGCCATTTAACCCCAGACTAAACAATGCCTTTACCATGGGAACTAGATAACCGCTATCAGTGATCTATACTTTTTAATTTGTAAATATATACTTATTATACATCAAAATACGCACACACAGAGCAAACAATAATTATTATTTAACATTAGATACTTAAAATTACCCAGTACTTGAGGAAAAAAATATAAAAAAATATAGTATCCCTAAAATCAGATTAACCCAACGAAATGTAGTAGATCTGTCGTTTATGTCCTTACTCGTTCCAGCTCACTCAAACCACATCAAGATAGAGTGAGATGTCAAAATAAAACAAGCCACGCAATTTGAGGATAATACTTCGAAATAAATAACCTTTAGCCATCGAAAAATACTAAAAATATCGTCTAAAGTCAATTAAATCTTTCTATACCTAACGCGGATGAGAATTTAATAGCAATAATTTATGCAGGACTATTCAATAATGTACTCGAACATTAAGTCTTACGTGTGGAAGGTAATTTTCATGTTTTCGTTCCGTACGGCTTTTGCAGCATACAATGCAACAATTTACCATTGTTGTAGGTCAGATTTAAATTATTCACTATAAAACAGTATCAGAAACGTTCAAATGCAGTCAATATAGCACAAATCACTAACATACAAAAATCTCTTGAACGGTTTGTTTCGCTGAAATGTGCTTTCAGCCAAACAACCAAAACAGCATACACAGTAAGGGACAAAAAATATTATCATCTTCTCTTTTACTATCAGGTAACAGTGTATAAGTTTATCCCTCTTGCATAATTATTATTATTAAAGGAGGATCTCTATTCTTGATACTCTCTCTACGATCTCATGGTTGGCAAAATTTTAGATTATCTACGTATAGAAGAAATAAAAAAAAGAAAAGACTGCCACTGAGTTGCGCTGAACCGCTGGGAGGAGACTATGGATGGGTTATAGAGACATTAGAGATTTAGAAAAATGTATAGTCAGAAAGAAAAATTGTGATTTTGTATAATTCTAGGTGTTGTACGATCTCATACCATAAAAAGATCGAATCTTCATAGGGCTAATGTGGATAAGGGTAGTATAAAGCTTTTTTTTACAATTTCTACCAACATTTTGTATTGAACATGCTTACAGTATAATAATATACCATAGATATCCATGGTGGGCCATCCTCAGCGTAAAATAAATAGATTAAATATGGTGTGTAATGCTTGAAAAATTGTTCATACATACTGGTGACTGCGCCATTATATACCATGGCCATCCATGATGGACCACGATGCTTCATACAATAATTATTTATTTTAGTGCAACATGATCCATCGTGGTGACCATGGCCTAAAATAGTGCATGTAAAGATAAGAACGCTGTGTCACGGTGAACACTTTGCAAAAATACGCCCATAATGAAAATCTTTTTTTTTTTCCAAAATATTAAAATTTTAATCAAACTGTCTCCAAAATCCACGGAAGGTCTCACTGTTTGTTTGTTTGTTTGTCATATGATGTAAAGCTGGGCCTCTGGTATAAAAGTTTGTCAGGCCGCCCGAGGGCCTCTGACATGGCTCACACAGTTTTTATGTATGTAGCTCTAATGGTTAAGGCATTTAGTAGTTGTAGGTGCCCTTGCTCTCTCAATAAACTTTCTATTCTGTATACATATTAACAACATCGTACGATATTACATTATATTGAATTCACTACTGATGCAAATGAGAAACAATCGAGAATGAAATCATTTTATTTAAAAAAAAAAGTGTAGTTTGGGCACAGAATACTAAAAGAGTCTAGGGAACATTCATCTCGAATCATCTCTCGCAGGCAACACACCAAGGTGAATAATTTTCTCACAAACTATGGTTTTGTTATGGTTTGTGTTTAGCACAGACGTGTGCTGACCTTGAAAAAACCGGCACGCGACCTGCAACAAAAGATCATATCGTTCTGTCTCATTTCTTCACAAGAAAAATGCATAAGTTCTTCTCTGTCTTGTATGAGTGCGATGGAAGCTATATATTTGTCTATTGGTTTCTCTGCCTACGGGTGGCTGTGTATCATCCAACGACAGTAAGTAATGTCTATACGGTATCTCTATGGTAACATCTTTGTCGACCAAAGAGTATACAAAATTACCTCAATGGCGAAGGAAATGTGTATGATTTACGTAGGTATACGTTTTACCACAGATTAAGTATCAGAATGGATAGAGCTATAAAACGTTGCCGCTCCGCCCGCCCATTCGTTCACACGTTGTCATGTTTCTTTGTCTTTTACACGGATCGTCCCTTGAGTGAATGAGAAAGCTATTGTAAGATTGGCATCCTCGCACTGTCCGTGTGCCTCGTGCCAATTGTTGACGTCCTAGGAGGCCATAACATTGCAACCTGTGTGATTCTATAGACATGGTAAGGCAAATTATTAAATAATAATTATAGTTACTCCATACCAATATATAAAAGTGAAACGTTGTCTGTTTGTTTGTTTGTTTGTTTGTTTGTTTGAGGAGCTTTCACGCGGCACTGGCTTGACGGATTTTGATGAAGTTTAGAATGGAGATAGCTTATACACTGGAATAAAACATAGGATACTTTTTATTTCGGAAAGTTGTAAATTTCAACGGGAAAACTGGAATATGTTGATTACTCATTGTAAGGAACGGTTGCCACGAATGGTCTGTGGTTGCCATGGAAACAAAATAACAAGTCTGTCAAAAAACATCAATAGCATTGGTGCTATACGTAATTTTGCATTGGTTTTTAATATCCTAGAAGAAAATAGGACGTTTTTTTTCGCAATAAACAGTAGTCCGCGCGTACGAAGTCGCGGGCGGGTAAACTAGTTACGAAATAAATTTAATAAATACTTATCACACTGACACTCGACAGGAGCACGCTATAATATCTACAATAAGTTACACTTGACTTTTGCTTGGCAAACCACATGGAATACTTCCAATAATACGTAAGAGTAACTCTAAAGAGACTTGCACGATTTCCGCAGACGACACTAAAAAAGAGGCTAACAGCATATCGGTTGTTATCGTATCGGTAGAGATCCCTATTATTTTGGGGTTTGTGGCGACATACATATTATGATAGAGGACCACCGATGATACATTCCGTTAATTTGGATGAATTCGCAACAAGGCTTAAGATTTTAGATATAGGGTTTTCTCGTCTGTTTGCACACTGAAAGATTAAAAAATCGGCATGGTGGCCGGCCCGGTTAATAGTGTGTTAAAAATAGTGCCTTTATTTACAATTCTACAATATAAAGCAATCATTTGATGGAAAGCTTACTTCTGTTACTTCGAAGTAAAGTGGTCAGTCATATTGCATACACAGTGGCATATAACAATTTCTTAGGTACTTCAACCAACACTTGAAAAATAAATCCCTCTTTATTGCACCCCTTCACCTCCTTAATTGACACCTGGCACTTTGAGGGACCACTGTACTTGCTTGGCCCACGATTTAAGGAGGGAGCGGGGGAAAAGGGAATGTCAAGAACGCCCCTGAGAGTAGGCCCTAGACCTTCCCACCCACTGAGATATGTTTTTTTTGCTTGCTTCGCTTCGCTTCTCTTCGCTTCGCTTCGCTTCTCTTCGCTTCGCTTCACTCCGTCCTTCGCTTCGCTTCGCTTCGCTTCGCTCCCTCTTTCGCTTCGCTTCGCTCCCTCCTTCGCTTCGCTCCCTCCTTCGCCTTCTCATTTAAAAAACAGCACTTAACAGAAGCGTAAAAGTAGGGGGCTAGATCTTCCCACCCTCTGAGATATGTTTTTTTTTTGCTTGGTTCGCTTCGCTCCCTCATTCACTATCTAACCTAAAAAAACAGCACTTAACAGAAGCGTAAAATTTCAAAAAAAATAGCATATATATTTTAAAAAAACGTATCTCAGAGAGGAGAGAGATCCTTCCCCCCCCCCCTCCCCACTCTCAGGGGCGGTACTAGTCTCTTCACCCTCCCGGTTACCCCCACCCGCTTTCCTAAAATCGTGGGCCAAGCTTGTACATTTGTGCCCAATATACTCCAGTCAACATCCTTCCTTACAAAATATCATCCAAATCCATTCAGCGAAAGAAGAATAAACGGTCAATGTTTCACTTAATAATATTGATTAAGCAAGCATAATATGGATTTAGCAAACATCGACAAAGTCGTATTAGCGCTGTAGGAATATCACTAGTCTGGAGGCGGAAAACAATGCATTTAATTAACTTAGATTAAAGCTTTAAATGCTTAGATAATCATCACTACGAGGTAATTATATGATGTTAATTTTGTGTATTCTTAATGTGAAATACATTTTTGCTTTGAAACTTCGATAATTAGGATAATAATAGCCCGTAAAAACATACCTGTGTAATGATAATTCCGGATCTTTTACTCCTCTTTTTGTTGTTCTTGATGCACAAAACACATTACAACACGACATAGTTTTATTATTTATCTAGAATATCTAGTCTTAGCAAAGATATTTCACTAGAATTACACTTTATATGCACACAGGTTGCAATGTTATGGCCTCCTAGGAGGTCAACAATTGGCACGAGGCACACGGACAGTGCGAGGTTGCCAATCTTACAATAGCTTTCTCATTCACTCAAGGGGACGATCCGTGTAAAAGACAAAGAAACAAGACAACGCGTGAACGAATGGGCGGGCGGAGCGGCAACGTTTTAAAGCTCTATCCATTCTGATACTTAATCTGTGCTATCTTTAGTTTGTATCATAGATTCTAGAAGTTAGGTAGTGTTTGTAATTCATATACTCTTTGTTTGTATCCAGCAGCCCGATTTCATAACTTGGCTTCAATCGAATTCTCAGTATCGCAGCCACTAATGCCTTGCGATAGAGTCGAATTTGCTATGAAAAAAGTGATAATCCGATTGTAGCCAAGTTATGGAATTGCTGTGCTGTTGCCGCGTTCCACCTATAAATGCTATACCATTTGTGTTAACATGAATGACTAGCGCTCAATCAGCGTTTCTCTTACGAAAAACCAGCAGCCCGATTCCATAACTTGGCTTCAATCAAATTCTCAGTATCGCAACCACTAATGCCTTGCGATAGAGTCGAATTTGCTATGAAAAAAGTGATAATCCGATTGTAGCCAAGGTATGGAATTGGGCCACAGCAATGTTAGCACGGTTGACAGCTACAAGTGAAACGTGTTGCTGCTAAAAGAAATGTCAGTTTGACATTTTGTTTACATCGAAAAATAAACGGCCATTTGTTTGTAACTGTATGCTTGCCAGGAGAATTTCGTTTCGCATTCGTTCGGTAAAATAAACTCTTTCCTTCGATTTGCATTTAAATTACTCGGTTAAAATCCTAAATTTCGGCATTATTTTTGATCCGGCTCAGTTTTTCACCTAGACGCAGCATTCTTTCGGACTCCGGCGAAGATTTTCATGATGACTTCGGCTTCGAATATTGACTCTGATATGCATGTGGATATAACACTCGCTAACCTGGTACAAGGCCGCGACAGCGATTCGGAAGATGAAATGTTAATTGAAACATTGCTGAATTCATCCTCCGATTCCGACGAAGAGGTTCCACGTAAACGGACTTTGCGTCCCAGAGTCACCCTTTATGTTGAGAAGGTGGTGGCTCTCTACAATGAACAGGAATTTAAATCCCATTTTAGGTCAGTCTAATGGTTTTATTTGGATAATTTCATGTTACAAAAGCTAAAAGTTCTAATATAAATTTTAATTTTCAGACTATCTCGAAGAACTTTCGAATTGGTTCTAAGTGTGATTGGCAATGACTTGAAACGAACATTCAAGGGTTGTCCCACAATACAACCGGAATCACAACTGATGCTAGCCTTATGGAAAATGGCCACTACAGAAACATATAGGTATGCATGATTTTTTTATGTAGGCATATTATTATAGAGGGGATATTAAATTACACATCAGAAAACTAGCCACTCATCAATTAAATAACTTTGCATATCAAAAATACTGATTGCACATCAAATTAAGCAACCACAAAACTTTGGATTGGTTAGGTTCAAGATAAGATGTTGTTCACTCATAACATGAAGTGAGCAAGCGAGCCTAGGATGTGTGCTGCGGCAGCTGGGTGCTTTTAATAGCCATTCCCAATATTCAAACTACTTACTAGTAGATAGATAGCTATCTCGGGTCATGGTTAAGTTTTGATCTATCCTTTGCCATCATAGGTACCACAAATGCAGATAGCCCATCTTTACAGCAGGTTAACTGTAGATTGCCCGGCTATCAAGACCCACCCTTAAGTTTTGTTATGACAAACTTAAGGGAGTTGTAAAAATCTGTCACAAGATTTTACTAAGTTATTAGAGTTTATTTAATAGCAATCATACATATAACATAACATGTTGGTTAAATGTAATTTACATCGTAAAGCCACATACATAATACGATAGTAGTGTAAAAAAATCAAAGTAGGCTACTACTCTTTTTTTTGTTACTTGGAGCATTTTTGTTTGCACAAAATGGTGTATTTTTTTATTTGCAGTTAAATTCTACCCCTGTTTTATTAATTATACCTACTAACCTGTTTTTTTATATTATTTTAGGTCTCTCTCTGACCGGTTTGGTGTTGGCAAAGCCACAGCATATCGTGCTGTAAGGAGAGTCACCCAAGCTCTAGTGACTAGAATATCAGATTTTATTAAATGGCCCACACATGACCAATGTATCCTGATTAAAAACACTTTTCAAGAGTGTAGTGGATTCCCAGACATAATAGGAGCTTTAGACGGAACCCACTTTCAAATTGAAGCACCTAAAGAAAACAGTAAAGACTACTTTAATAGAAAAGGTTATGCATCTATACAAATGCAGGTATATAATGTATTCAATTTTTTTTTAACTGATTGGCTGGTGTTTAACCACTATCTCACCTGTTGGTAAGAGATGATGTGGTGGTGGCATGCTAGGCACTAGAAACTGACTCTCAAGGGCAGTTGGCAGAATGCACTGTTAGGTGCTTGGTGAGATTTACAAACTTGAGGGTGAAAGCTAGCCAGGCTAGAAGTACTAGAAAATTCCATACCACCATGCTTTGGATTTCCTGAAAATATCTCCTTCACTGAGGATGGATTTGAACCCAAGACGGCTTGATCAGTTATCAGATCTCATTGCCCCTAGGCTGCCATCACTTTAAAATATTGTATTATTTTTCTAAGCAATCAGCATATAAATATACCACTGCTAGGCAAAGCCTCTTTTATCAGGGACATGCTTAAATTTCAAGCCTGCCACAACTTACTGGCAATTAGAAACCCAAGCTATTCTTAGCATACATGTATCATGTTTGCTACAGAAACCTAAATATTTTAACCTGGTGGGTAAGCCTGCAAATATCCCATAATCATATGTTCACTATTTCACCTTAACTTAAGCAGTCTTATAAATGTTGAATAGTGACTAATTAGCTAAATTGTCTTGTTTTAAAAGTGGCTATTCAACCTCACTAATACCTCTGAACTTTTAAAGACTCAAAGATGGATGTGAGCTATTATGATATGTGTATATATTTTACACAATTTTCCTTAGTATATAATAGATATTTCCCTTTACAGGCAGTCTGTGATGCTAAGGGTGTGTTTACACATATTTTTATTGGATACCCAGGATCAACACATGATATGAGAGTGTTCAGATGCTCCGATCTTAAGAACTACTTGGGAAATGATGAGAAATTCCCTGATGACACACACTTGGTTGCTGACACAGCATATGCAATAAACAAAAATATGATGGTACCATACAAGGACAACGGAAGGCTAACCTTGAGGCAAAAAAAAATCAACCGAACATTGAGTACAGCACGAGTACACATTGAAAGGGCATTTGGTTTGCTTAAAGGTAGATGGCGAAGCCTCCTCAACTGTGTACCAATGCATAAAGTGGAATATATGTCCAAATACATTGCTGGATGCTGTATTCTACATAACATATGTTTAAAACAAGAGGATTTTATTGACTTTTTGGCAGAAGAGCCAATAAATGATATTCTATTAACAGTCATGACTGAAGAGGCAAGTAGTGAAGGAGGAGTAATAAAAAGAAATAATATTTCTGATAATTTACCCATGAGTATTTGAACAAAATAATATTAATTTAGAAAAGATATATTTAATACAAAGATCAAAAGGGGCCTGACAAGGGGACCCACTCTCACATCACTCCTTATATCTGTACTTCATACCGTAATGAAAAATCTACCTTGGAAGAGCATGGGGTTATATATAAACAGGAAAAAACTCACGCCTGTCTCCTTCTGACACTCACATATGGAAGCCAAACTTGGACATATACACAAATGAAGCAAAACACAAGATCAAAACCTGTCAACAAGCTATAGAAAGAAGAATCCTAAAATCAGACTTATAGACAAGATAAGACACAGATATCAGGAATAAAACTAAGATTATAGATGCTCTACTAAAATGGCTATGAGCGGGGCACGTCGCCAGAATGCCAAAGGATAGATGCACTATCCTTTTTTACAACGACTGTATGGAAAATACCAATAGGAAAGAGAAAGACAGGGAGACCACTTGCAAGAAGGGCAGATAAGCTAAGAAAAGCCACAGGCAGTAAGAACTGGACAGAGCAAGCTAATGACCGGAAATGCTGGAAAAAGCTGGAGGAGGCCTATACCTGAGGGGTCCAAAATAATAAAATATTGTATAAAATTGTAAATAGTTAAGGATTAAAATAAAGGCATTTTTATTTTATATTACAAAGTGACAAGTTTTTATTAACAGATTAATTCTTAACAATACAACCTTAGGAAGGCAATTTGCCATAAATACAATGTTTATTTAGGTACCGCAGGAACATCTATACTTATAATAAAACTGTAACAGGTCCAATTCTGTAACTTGTTTTTTTGAAAGCTCTTCTCTATTCCTTACTGAAGCCAAAACTGTATTTTTTTCTGTCTGTATCTTGGTTAGGCATCATGCCGAAACTACTGGTTGGTATTCATGTTTTACGCTTTATAGTATTTCCGTAGTTCACCTCTAGGATACTCAAGGAATATTCCTCCAAATTTCAAATACCTAGGTCCACCGGTTTAGGCTGGGCGTTGTCTACCAATCAGTCAGTCAGTAGGTATGTCACGGTACTGTTTTATAGGCATGATTAAAATAATTTAATAAAACACATATTTTTATTATTCTGTCCTATTGTGAAGGGCATCTATACTTCCAAGAAGGAGATATTAAAAAAAAGGGTACTAAAAATAAGCTACTGAACAAGAATATAACATTTTTTTTAAATCGTGTCTGTATGTTAGTCTGTATATTTGTTCACGAGTCACGTAAAAACAACTGGACCGGTTGCGATGCAGTTTTCACTGTTGGATAGCTTAAGATTAGACTTAAAAACTATCCAATTATATATAGTGTATTTGGTATCTCAATCCAATGAGCAGGAGCTGATCAATTATAAAAACTTTGAGGGATGAAGAAATTCTGATCAAATGTTGGTATTAGATCTTGGAAGTACATAGAGTTATTTTAACCTAGAGAAATGGCCACGCGTGCGAAGCTGCAGGTACAGCTAGTAAAAAATATAATTGTTATTAAATGTGTAGCTGCATTTGTAGTACCTACCTATGTGTGCGTTAGCTCTGTAATGCCTGAGTCGTAGACAGAGAAACCAACTGTTTAAGGGCTGAGTGGACTTGGATGAAAGTGTATTTATTCCCCGTAATAATACATGGTACCTTTTATTAGTCCACACAGATTAAGCTAGTTAGTTATGGAAAAAGTAAAGGACTGCAAATATCACCAAATTGACAATAAGTGACAAAAATTGTCAATTTGAACAATTACAGAATTATCAACATTTAGGTACCATAAAAATAAAATACAACGAAATATATATATATATACCTAGTCACTATACTGATAAAATGTAACATGTAGGTACCTAAAATTTACTGCTGGGTTACTGCTGCAACCAGGAGTACAGTGTACCAGGAGTACAGTGGTTTTAGATTTTATAGGCTCAAATCCATAATTTTAATCACCCAATTAGGAGACAACCTGTATCAAATCTGGTTAAAAATGAGAATTTGTAAAACTAAACATTTTTCAACATCAATAGAATCAACAAAACATTATTAAACATACCAAAACATCACAATCAACAAAATAAAATGTATAACATTAGGGAAACTATTTAACATGCAAAATCAGTCAAGTGCCGGAACACATAAAAGTAATACTGAATAAAAATTCTGAATTCGTTTTATACATAAAAGATAATAGATGAAATATGGCGATAATCTCCGAAACAACAAAGTCAAAAATTTTGAAAGAAAAATAACATATAGTTGCTTACTTAAAAATTACAGGAAAACCTATAAGATGTCTATGGTTTCTCATTTGTTCAAGTTTCAGGGGAGGTATCCGACTGAAACTTGGAATTAGTTCCGTTGTCAAACTACAAATCTTAAGAGCCATCTTGTCCATCTGTCCATATGGTGCAGCGTAGATGGACGGACAGACATGACGACACAGAGATTCGTAGTTTGACAATGGAACTATGATAAATAGAGGAACAATTAATCAGTCTTTGGATTTCTCCTTTCTAAATAATTTTATAATAAACTTATAATTTTTTTATCCATATTCATTCTTTCTTCATGGCGCCTTTGTCTATTAATATCTAATTGTTTTATTAGGTAAATTTTTTCCCTGTGTCGACTCCGTTTTTCTTCGGACGTACGTCGCTGTAATGAAGTTCTTCTGTTTTCAGTCTGAGGTGGAGGTTGGTTCTCGGAATTTTCTGTGTGATAAAAAGAATACCATAATGACAGTAAAGATTAAATAACAATGGTTTTAATTTGATTTTGGCCTGGACTTGGGAATTGAACCTGGGATTTTTATCTTAACAACTGGTGGCGCTTAAGCCACTGGATTTCAGACATTTTCATTTTTTTAACTAAAGTTCCTTGATAACTCATTCGCAATAAGGGTGTGGCATAAAATGTGGGCGCTGTCAGCAAGCAGCAAAGAGATCACGATCGCACAAGATGAAATTATCAATATTCACTCACCACTATTCAAATAAAAAGTAGGTATTTATTGTGTGTGAACACATCTGTGCACTCTGTGAGTTTGGGTATGGGACAGATCCTGAAATAAATCCAATCCAATCCGAGACTCCAGTTGATCATCGGGTGGCGATATATCTAACATTGCGCACGACCACGCGCATACTTACCGCGAGGCGCACGCGCGCGCCTCGCGGTAAGCAACTGGTTATGTTTTTTTACATAATCTAACTTACCTACATTATTTGGTGCACTGGATATAAGGGAAACTGGATGGACCCATGCATGCTTATTAAATATACTATCCATTTTCTGTAAAAAAAAAAATGAATTAATATTGTACTGTTTATTGCTTTTCTTTTCTAAAGTATCATTACCAAATCCTAATATTATAGGTATCAATGAATTATCTAATTAGGTTCTGGCTCACCTCAAAATAATTCCCGTTCCTTGGCTCAACACCTGTCTTACTATTGTGGTCTTTGATATCCTTGTATTTTTTTTTAATAGTCTCATTCTTGTACTGCATTGGGCCCCTGTCACTGCTATATTTTCTTCCTGCATCTTTTGTGCAATCTAAAACATTTTATTAAGTAGGTAAATAAAAATTATGAAATAGAAGAAGTTAGTCATTGAAAATTAAAAGAAATCAACTGAATTTATTCGGACTTACCAATTCCCAAGCCTTCTTATTGGTATAACTTGGGCTACAAAATTTTTCTTCATTACTTTCATAAAATGTAAGAAGTAATAAAATGCTCTCGTTATTCCATCTATACTGATCTGCAAAATGATTTACTATTTTAAGTGTAGGCAATGAGTATAATATAATCACAACATGTTAGTAGGCAGAAGCTATTGGAAGTTAATCTGGAGCATAGCTTTGACCACTTCTTCAACCATATAGAAAAGTAACATGCCGGAAACCCACTCCTTTCCAACTGATGTTCCCACTAGCAGGTATTTAACACCAAACATCCCTCGAGTGTTTGCATGTAGTGTGGAGAAAAAACAGGAGTCTGATAGTCGGCATTACCTATATACTAACTACCACCTCCGGTTCAACAAAAAAAACACGAGCTTTTTAAGGCATACTGCCTCCCAGGAAAACAGTTCAATGGACACAACGTTCACCCGTGCTGAAAACCTTTCCCCAGGCATGAGTTACAGTGGTCAACTTGGAAGTCCCTACCACCTCCAGACTCAAGTTGGCCAGAGACAACATGGTTAAATGGGGCTATATTGTGGTATCTCAGAAGCAATGTAACTGCAGAACTCCCACAAAAAGCATGTCTCATTTCCACTGTGCCCAAGCACCTGCCTCCACGGAGAAGACCTGCTAACATATCAGAAAAGGATATAGAAGTTGTCACTTACTGGGCCAAAGTAATTTAATTTAAAAATCAAGTTGTAAATCTCATTGACATGAGAAGAAGAAGTAATAAGAAGCTGTTAAAAACAGAGATCCACCTACTTTTATTGTCTATATTTTGCTACATCACAATAGTGCTTGTCAATGTGGACTGGGTTTGTTGTTGTTGAATATCCGAAGCATCTACTGCTATACTTACTAGATATTAACTTCTTTTTTTATCATTTAACACGTTATCTGCCCAGTGTACCGAATACAGTACACGCCGCGTGGGTCCATCACGTCCGTGTACCGTAAACAGTACACTCGCCCCTGTCTCTTTCTATGTGCTCTAACTTTATGGACTTGTGTGTTATGTTGCTCTATTTATCAGGACTTGTCAACAGGACACCAATGAATAGAAAAAACGGAAAACATGTATTTTTTTCTTTCTATTAAAAAATACAACTGTTTATTAGTAAAAAGGCTTTATTTATGCAAAGCAACTTCAGAAAAATATTGATGACAGTACCTTTTTACATTTATTACAGTGCGTTGTCACTCTTTTAGCTTTAGCTCTCGCATTATTTGGAAGACTTCCCAGGTCAATAAGTTTTTTATAACACCCTTCAACTCGACAAGTCCGTGTACTGTATTTGGTACACGGGTAAAAGGTGTGATAAACCGAGTGATTTGCTATTAATTATGCATATCTATCCAAAACCAGTTATTTTGTATTGATTTGAGACAGAATATTACAAAAATTGATTTGGACATTTGGGGTTATCGAAAAATTATGTATGGGGACAGTTAATTCGTTAATAGAGGGATTTATAGGTATTGAAAGAAAACTCAAAGGGATCAACAGAAATAAGTCCTTGTACACTACCTGTGTACTCAATGTTTATAAATCCATAAAACTCATTTTGCATACATACTTGTAATGTTTGTTTCTTTTTGTGGAACAAAGCTATGGCCATCTGTTGTGGAGGCAACAGTTTGGGTATTGGTATGCACTGTAAATAATAAATAATCTAGGTAAGTATAAATGAACAATCTGGGATAGGTAATTTACCAAGCATACTCGAATGTTATGACCTGTAGTAATGATCACTAAAAACACATTGCTGTAGTGATTCTACAAATTCAGCAGTGATGATATCTGGAGATGAAATTCCTCTTCTACTTAGGTACTTACCTACATCATTTTCTGAGAGATACATGTTTGTATGAAACAGTTTGGGCGGATTAGTACCTACCTAGTTTTCATATATTTTGTATTATATACTTACCATTTGATTGCTGGCTCCTTGCATAAGCCAAAAGTTGATTTTGGAACTCAGGATCTGGAAAAAGTTTACATAACATTAAAATGCAAAATTCCCATTAGTGTGATCATTTTGTAATTATGATAAACATAAATACCTGTGTTAAAACGATTAGCTTCGTATTCATCTAGAGATATTTCATGCGTTTCTCCAGATCGTAATGTAAGTACGTAATTATGCTTTTCCTGTGGGTTTTCCATCTAAAAAGCAAATGAATATCAATTTAATAAAATCACAACAGTTCTATTTACTTTTGTAGCACCATTCCCTTGCATACCCCAAGTAATTTAAAACAAGGAAATGAAAAGAATTATCGAATTACACTTACAGCGCAAAACCAAGCAAAATTTTTAATTTAAAATTACATGCTCTGCCGCTAAATTTTGACACTTGTCAAAAAGTAGCATTCGAACCCACAAAACAACATGGGGTCTGAAGATGCTAGTTTCCGTAGCTAGAAATATTAACATTTTGCATTGTGGAACGTTTGACGTTTGTTAATTGTGCTAGCATCGGAGGGCTTGTGGAACGACATTGGGGCTAAAAAAGTTAATATTGCTAGCATTTTGCTATGTGGAACGCGCCTAGTGTATCCTGCCTGGGGACCGAGGCCCGACCACATAACTTGGCTTCAATCGAATTCTCAATATCGCAACTACTAATGCCTTGCGATAGAGTCGAAATTGCTATGAAAAAAGTGATAATCCGATTGTAACCAAGTTCTGTAATTGGGCCACTGTGGCCACTGTGGCCCAATTACAGTGGCCCAATTACAGAACTTGGCTTCAATCGAATTCTCAATATCGCAACCACTAATGCCTTGCGATAGAGTCGATTTTGCTATGAAAAAAGTGATAATCCGATTGTAACCAAGTTCTGTAATTGGGCCACAGAACTTGGTTACAATCGGATTATCACTTTTTTCATAGCAAAATCGACTCTATCGTAAAGCATTTTTTCATAGCAATTTCGACTCTATCGCAAGGCATTAGTGGTTGCGATATTGAGAATTCGATTGAAGCCAAGTTATGTGGTAGGGCTGCTGTAGTCTGTGGACCAAAGAGTATCTCCAAAGAGCCAAAGAGTATAATAATAATATATGCTGTGGACTGTGAATTTGCGTTGATGGATGTTGCGGCGATTTTTAGTTAATGTAATTCTGCCTGAATTTATGTACTTTATTAAACAATTTCGCAGTGAAACTATTGTCCATGAGTAAATCTAAAGTGTCAGCAGAATGGAAGAAGCGCGTGAAGTCGGAATACATGAGGCTACGACAGTTGAAGGTGCGATGACGAAAACGTTTAATTTTTGTTGTTCTTTGTGTTTTATTTCATACTTTTCAAAGGTTTTGTCGTTTGTAGAGGTTCAAACGAGCGGACGAGGTGAAGGTGGCATGGGCACGGAATCTGCGGCTGATGTCGGAATCAGTGGAGACGATGGAGACGAGCAGCGAGGAGAAAGGACGCAGGCCCTTCTGGCCGCCACCTGCTCCATCCTCTAGCCATGAGAGCCTCATGAAGAGAGCTGAGGTCTCTTACACAGACGGTAAACTATGTAGCTGACCACTGTACAAGCTTTACCGTCGATATTATGGAGGGGAGGGGAGAGGGGATTAATAGAACTCTCGTCACAACTTCGGAAGCTTGACCCACGACTTTAGGGGTGGGGTTGGGGGTATGGGTAGGGGTGAGTGAGTACAACCCCCCCTGAGAGTGAGAGTGGGGAGGGGCTAGATATCACCCCCCCCCCCCCTAAGATATGATTTGTTTTATATATTTTATATGTTATATTTTTCATAGCTTTTGACCAACGATTTTTGGAGAAGGGAGGAAATGGGTATGGGGGAGGGAGTAAAACACCCCCTGAGAGTGGGCTAGCTATATCTTGCCCCCCCCTCTGTGATATGAGTTTTATATATTTTATTAATATTTTTTTTCGTATCTTTACCCTTGAGTGTGGGCTGTTTTTTTGATTTCGCTTTCTCAAGAATATAAATTTAAGATGTTATTTACGGCCCTAGAGACTAGGGAAGTTTAGGTTAGAACATGACTACACATCGACAGCCAAATTGAATTTACGGCTGTTTGGTTGCCAAAGGTGACCAAACGGACGATTTTTAATAAACTGTTTGATGATTTTTAGTAAACTTAAAACTGAGATATCGCATAAACTAAACGTCTACGTGGGGAGGAGGGGTACCAGGGGGTTGCCCTCCACCTCCCCCATACTCCCCAACTCATGCACGTCAATTCAATATGTCCAAAAAAATAGGAAAAAATATTTCATATCTCAGAGGGGGAGGGAGTTCAGCTCCCCCCACTTTCAGGGGGGGTAATAAGAAAGCCTACAAAGGTTAAGGTGTCGCAAAAATGTCCAAATATATGATACAAATTGTAAGCAAGTGTAAAAAGTAATAAAAACTTAGAGGGGGGAGATCTAGCCCCCCCACTCTCAGGGAGGGTTGTACTCCCTCCCCCTACCCGTTCCCCCCCTTCCCCCCTAAAATCGTGGGTCAAGCTTCCGAAGTGGTACCAAACTCTCTGAGTTGAAGAATCTAAATGAATGAATGGGGGAGGAATATAGCTCCCACCACCCTCTGAAAGGTGTTATTATATATTATTTTTTTTGCTTTTATTTTGGCACAAATAGACATATTAGCACCCCAAGCCCCACACTAGCCTACCAGGGCTGACCTACAAGAGTTATAAAAGATTGTTTTTTTCAAGGCATAAAAAATAACAACAAAGACAAAGGATGGTGCTCTGTGCGTTTCGCTTCCGGCTTTGTCTACTAACCTAACACAGCCAAATCGAATCACTCCTCAAGGGTGTTAACACATATTGATATCAAGGCTCATGCCCTATGTTTGTGTGTACAATAGAAATATTTGCACCTGTCTGGTTCTGGCACTTGGCCGCTGCCACAGCCCGCTTGCTCAGCTTGTGCGTTGTGGTCACCATCAACCTAACATATCTGGGGGTGTCCCAAAGAGAGAGTGCCCTATAATTGAATTTACAATAGGCATATTCGCCAACCCGGTCTTGGGGGTGGCTAGAGACTCATATTATTCAATGTTGCTCTCAAGAGCGGATTCTCATCACACTGATGCTCTCACACAGATTAGATGGAGTACGAAAGATGAATATAGTGGAGAAAAAAATAATCCAATACGAATTAAATTTATTGAAAATTCTGCATTTTTTCCAAAAATTATCCTCAGATTATAATATCTAAAATTTAAATGATTTTGAAAACTAAATCTCATGAACCTTTCATATTCTACTGTTGAAACTTTACCTGAAGACTGAAGCTTTCCATAAAATAAAAGGCAACAGTAAAGCTTTGTACAGCTTTGCCTTTTTCTTATTGGAAGTGGTACAGATAAGGCCTGCACTGGGGTGTATTGTGCATTTCCCCACCATTTCCCAAACCATCCCAAATCCTTAGAATTGCGAAGTGTGGTGATAACTGTGCCTTTTAATCTGGTTAAATACATTCATAAATAGACTGCTGTGCTTACAACATAACATACTTTTAATTCATCTTGTATCTAAGAAATAGGAATTAGAATCTTCATTTCTATTACACCCAACTAAACCTTACTTACTTCAAAAAATCTATTAGACTTAAAATTACTTTAAACCTGGTTAATATTTTGATTGGTTTATGACACCTTTTGATTACAGCATCTGGTGTGGTGACGACACAGCAAGTCCCAGTCCGCATAATAAACTCTGTGAACCCCATCCCTACGATGTACACATGGGCGCCGACACAGAAGAACTTCATGGTGGAAGACGAGACAGTGCTGCACAACATTCCGTACATGGGCGATGAGGTGTTGGACCAGGACGGTACTTTCATCGAGGAGCTCATTAAGAACTACGACGGGAAAGTGCATGGTACATCTGCTTGCCATTATATTTTTACTGTTTGTGGAGAAAGCTAGAAAAACTTATGTTTGCAATCAATTTTTTAACATCTGTGTTTTCCGTTTTTTCCTGACTACGGTGAAGCAAGGGAAGGGTAACAAGTTTAACAGTCTTTGTATTTGTGTATGTGGGTGTTCCAACATAGCATCACCCCTGTTGGTCCGATTTTGACAACGCGAGGTGTCAATCGATTAGTCTTCAGATATAAAGTTTAATTTTTTGACATGGTTTATGTGTAGCTCTGTAATTATACTCTTTTTACGTAATTTAAATATACAGAAATGTAGTTAAATACTTTTGTGTGTATATCATCTAGTAAAATACTTGCATTTTGGTATGTTATAGTGTTAAATCCCTTCTTGAAAAAGCGGGCTTACAGGAAAGGGTGGGCGCATGTCTGGCGCCCACCCTTTCCAGATTTATGCACAACTATGAAATTCAGCCCGCTAGACGTACTACGCCGTTGCATTTTTATAAATAGATACCTAGGTTGTTGTTCTAAATGAGAAGACAAAAATGAATAATTTCTAAAATAAATGTCATCAGATAGTTTTTTTTTAAATGCGGCGGTCTGGACAAGCTGTTGTGGCGGTCGGGACAAGTACACATATCATGACATATTACAAAGTATTTTAATGGTTTTATTGCTCAAACAACTTAAGTACTTATTGAACAATCACAATATAATAAAAGCATAATATACATCATTTTTATAGCCCGAAGGTCGGTTTTGAAAAACACTGAAATTATAATTAGGTACTATGTACTTATTTTATGTATGTAAAGTATATATTCGGAAACGATCCAAATAATTCTTAATTGGAATTGGATAATTCCTAAAAACTTGATTTGCGAATTTTTTAATTTTTCACCTCTTAAATCACGTCTTGTGACTAAACTTGTTGCCCCCACAAAATCTTCTAATGAATATATTGCTACCAATAAATAAGACTAAAGAATAGCTGCCAAGTCCCTTCTTACTACTGGAAGTTATTTACATTATATATCTAATAGTTACAGGTTAGAACAACTAAACATCTATTTTTCAGCGGCAGTCGGGATATAAAACATACCTTGACGTATAAGTAGGTAATTTACTTACAAATTTACATTTTCTGATAGCCAGGTAACAGAATAAATCCTTCCGTAAAATGTCGCTTCTCAAGACATGCCGTGTCGAAAACAAAACGGACGCAAACAGTGCTTAATCTATCGGCAAAAATCTTATTACTCGGATGATATTCAATGTCGTTGTCTTAGTTCGAAAAAATAGTAGAAATATTGTTGATTTTTACGTGTTTTTTTGTTAATACATTAACTACGGGGTTTATATTCCATGACTAAAATTAAGCGTACATATTGAAGTTTTTTTTCGGTATTGGTTTCAATTAGTGTGCAATGTAGCTACTTAAAAATACTACCAGAAAAATGTGTTAATTCATCTTTATACCCGGGTACGGCAAAGCAAGGGAAGGGTTATTTCGCTGCTACCCACGTTCGTGGTATTCTTAATAGTCAGCGGTACTCTTACGCAATTTTGACGACACTTTCTTCGTCAGTTATTTGACACCATTCAGAGACTACATTATTTTATTCCTTTGTCGTTGCTATATTTTATATATACTTTTTTATTACTTTTTTTTTTTTAGATATATATATAAATGTATTCATATTTAATTTCATTTTTTATACTCTTATGTTTATTTTTTCCACTCCCTCTGGGCTTTAGCTGAAAACCAGCACTGTGTGCCTTCGGCAAACAGCCTAATGCTGAGTTAAGGCCCATTCATCACCACTTTAATTATCTACTTTTACCTTTTCTTTGTTTTCCTTTTCTATTGTTCCTACTTAATTTTTCTAATTATATGTATCTTTTATTTTTGTGTGTGTTGAATAAATGTATTTTCTTTTCTTTTCTTTCTTCTAATGAGTTTAACAGTATTATGTATGTGATGTTCCACCATAGCATCGTCCCTAATCATTGTCTTACAAAATTCAATGCTCCTATTGGTCCGAATTTGATAAAAAAGATATCAATCGATTAGTCTTCATTTATAGAGTGTCATATTAAGCTATTTTTATTACCGGACTATGGCGAAGCTAATGGAGGGTTATGTGTTCAAACTAAAAACTTGGTCCGATTTTGACAAGCGAGGTATCAATTCGTGTTCATCGCAAGAGTGTCAAAGGCTATTTTTTAGGTTTGGAACCTATGTCTTGTTGTGTGTTTTAAGTATCAGTAACGAAAAACAACAAAAAAAAACATTTATCTGATTTTCTCAACAACTTAAAAACTGATTCAGCTCACAACTTAAAAGTTGTATTATTATAACTAAGTATCTACCAAGTTTCATGAAGGTCAGATCAATGGATACCAAGTGGACACGAGCTCCTAGAAAGTTCTTGAATGCCTATCATGGTTTTTCTTCGACAAAACGACAAGCTATGCAATCAAAACATAATAACAACCCTGACCGACTCACTTCAATGGCTTCCTCCACAAACAACAATTAATAATACATTGGTGTGTGGCATACACATCTTTGCTTATAATAATAAGATTTGTAAATTATTTGAACCAGTGGTGGTGCGTCTTATATCATCACACATTACTAAACTTAGGTTTCTAATGAGAATTATAGTAAAAGCACTTCATAGGCTTTGCTCTTCAATCAGACACGCTTATGCTACGAATAAATAATAAGTCAAGAACTCTAATTCAGAACAAATGTCACAATAAAAGTGCCCCTACTTCAAACCTACGAATAAGTAATAAGTCAGGAACTCTAATTCAGAACAAATGCCACATTAAAAGTGCCCCTTCTTCAAACCAAAACGACGTAAGATTCAAAGTACGAATCACTTCCGAGGTTACAAATAGACATGCTTGGTGATTGGTTTAAATTCAGAACGAAAGCAGGGATTGGTTCACGCGCGTAATGCAATGTCTGCTATGACAGCTGAGTCATAGCGGCGTGGACGATGTTATGCAATAAGTGGACCGAACCAAGTCAGTAATAAAACAATAATATTGTACAATGTTTTTTTTTGGCTCACTTTTTACAATTCATTGAATTTTTTGTCCCGCGAAATATAATTAATTTATTAAGTTTTTGTCTAGAAGACATTAAAAGATAATCTTTCTTCGCAATGTAGTGAAGACGGATTCTGAGAAATTTAAAACGGAATGTCCTCCAATGGTATGCTGTTGAATTTAGAGCTGAGGTTCAAGTTCAGTAAATTATTTTTATATATTTCCATAAACTGTCAGGCGTTTGGGTTATTGTTGCAACGGCCGTGGTTGCGGATCACTCCAAAAACAACTCAATATGATCTTGGCTTAATATGGTTAAATAAATTTCTATATTTGTACCTCTACTAGCTGTGCAAAAAGTAATTTAAAACTTGAAATACATAATATGAGGAGTCCTAGAAGTCCAGTTTTGGACTGACTTTTGGTCACTGGTTTCAAGGAGTTAGTATATACTGTTACTCTTTGTCCATTTACTATTCGAGTTTTTTTTGACTGCACATTGATTTAGAGACCTTTAATATATTTTTCGCTTTGACCCAAAACGTCATGTAGTTTTTCTTTTTCTACCACTGAATATCTGATGATGTTATATTTATCGGCGTAACGCATGATCCTCTTTCTTCAAAACTAAAGACTTCGGTTGAAATAAAATTATTTTTTAATTTTGTTTTTCTTGGTTCTTCTTCAACACCGTCATTACATTCAGTGTTGATATTATTCTCCTGAAAATAACCTTATTAAAGATCAGTTTCAAATCTATGAAAGACTGTCTCTAATTGAAATAGATACGCATATACAGCTAAAATAAAAAATCCTATCGGACCTAAATATTAAGTTCAAAAAATGATAGTGAAATCTTACAAGTTTCTGTGCCTTATGCGCTTGAGGGTTTGCATTATTTGTTTTTTTGAGCAACTCCGGTAAATCAAACACTTCAAAATTTGCAGAAGGTGAATTATCATTAGCCAAAATTAAATGTGCTTTAATTCGACCAAATTATGAACTGTTTTTTAATGCTATTGTTATTCCCATGAGTCGAAAAAGCCGAACCTATATTACATACCAACTGTAATCATTCATTATTGTTTATTTTCTCATTTTGTTTAGTATTCTCCTAAATATGTTGACGTTTCTTCGGTATGAATCATCTGCGTGAAAAAATAACAGCTTAATTTCAAAATTTCATCGAGTAGAAAAAAAACTTTAGTGCAAAAATTGACTGACTTCATTGTGCATAGTATTGACCATCGCGGTTTGATAATGTATTTGAACGTCTTTGAATATAATTATAATTTTGCAACTACTTCTAGTGAAAAGTGATCCCTGGAAATTTTAATCTTGTATGGCTCCTGCACCTCTTCAGAACACATGCTGGCATGATGTTTCACAGCTGCAGTTCACAATGATAAAACTAAAACGTACGCGAAGATATGACGTGTGCTCGCTTGCATGAAAAATGTCCGACTGATGACGCGCTGGACACGACTTTTAAGCCCCACCTACTTGGGCACGACTTTTGTTGGGTCATTTTATTAACGCTGTTACGTTTCCTGACTTATTATTTATTCGTAGCTTCAAACCAAAACGACGTAAGATTCAAAGTACGAATCACTTCCGAGGTTACAAATATACATGCTTGGTGATTGGTTTAAATTCAGAACGAAAGCAGGGATTGGTTCACGCGCGTAATGCAATGTCTGCTATGACAGCTGAGTCATAGCGGCGTGGACGATGTTATGCAATAAGTGGACCGGACCAAGTCAGTAATAAAACAATATTACTGTACAATGTTTTTTTTTGGCTCACTTTTTACAATTCATTAAATTCTTTGTCCCACGAAATATAAATAATTTATTAAGTTTTTGTCCAGAAGACATTAAAAGAGAATCTTTCTTCGCAATGTAGTGAAGACGGATTCTGAGAAATTTAAAACGGAATGTTCTCCTGTCAGCATGTGAATTTAGAGCTGAGGTTCCAGTAGTTGTAAACTGGGTCTCCGGTAGATGGGTGGTCAAAAAACGATTTTGAATTGTTTGTGTCTTCAAAATTGCAACCCAACATCTTAGCCGTAGCGATGTTAGATGCACAGCCATCAAAGATCTAAGTAACTTTTGACTTTTTCCTTTTAAGGGCTACAACTATATCGTCCGAAAAATCATTCAATGCAGTATTTTTAAAATATTTTAAGTGAAATATTCTTCATAGTTAATCTTTTATTTGGGCGTTGTAGATTTCTGATCTGTGATAGTCGTTATACTGCCAAAATAGTATTTTTCTTAGTTTTTGCTTTAAAATGTGTGTTTTAGGAGTATTCAGAGCAGATTCAATATCTGACGATGGTATATTTATCGGCGTAACGCATGATTCTCTTTCTTCAAAACTAAAGACTTCGGTTGTAATAAGATTATTTTTTAATTTTGTTTTTCTTGGTTCTTTTTCTTGGTTGGTAAGGTTATTTTCAGGAGAATAATATCAACACTGAATGTAATGACGGTGTTGTTTTCAGGAGAATAACCTTATTGAAGATCAGTTTCAAATCTATGAAAGACTGTCCCTAATTGAAATAGATACACATATACAGCTAAAATAAAAATTCCTATCAAACCTAAATATTAAGTGCAAAAAATAATAGTGAAATCTTACAAGTTTTTGTGCCTTATTCCTTGAGGGTTTGCAATATTTGTTTTTTTGAGCAACTCAGGTAAATCAAACACTTCAAAATTTCCAGAAGGTGAATTTTTATTAGCCTGAAAAATTAAACGTGCTTTAATTCGATCAAGCTATGAACTGTTTTTTTAATGCTATTGTTATTCCCATGAGTCGAAAAAGCCGAACCTATATTACATACCAACTGTAATCGTTCATTACTGTTTATTTGCTCATTTTGTTTAGTATTCTCCTAAATCTGTTGACGTTTCTTAGGTATGAATCATCTGCGTGAAAAAAATAACAGGTTAATTTCAAAATTTCATCGAGTAGAAATTAAACTTTAGTGCAAAAATTGACTGCCTTCATTTTGCATAGTATTGATCATCGCGGTTTCATAATGTATTTGAACGTCTTTGAATATAATTATAATTTTGCAACTACTACTAGTGAAAAGTGATCCCTAGACATTTTAATCTTGTATGGCTCCTGCACCACTTCACAACACATGCTGGCATGATGATTCACAGCTGTAGTTCACAATGATAAAATTAAAACGTACGCAAAGATATGACGTGTGCTCGCTTGCATGAAAAATGTACGACTGATGACGCGCTGGACACGACTTTTAAGCCCCACCTACTTGGGCACGACTTTTGTTGGGTCATTTTATTAACGCTGTTACGTTTCCTGACTTCTTACTTATTCGTAGCGCTTATGATGCTTTCAAGTCATCTAACACTTCAGTATCTCTCTGCACAATAAGTTTAATCTAAGTTGAATTAATTTAAATAAATGTTTTGGATTAAAGCATTTTAAAGGCATAAACAAACAGAGGAATATACACAGCACAGAAATGATACAGGTCTGATGAAAATTCTGATGAAATAAGCCCTACTGATGAGTTACTTGATGAGAGGAAATATTTAAGCTAGAATATGATTGTCTATGGTACATTATATTAACTAGATCAGATAACTTTATAAGGGTTTCAAGAAGTGTACTCTGTACAAATGAAATCCGGTCACTGTCCGCGAAGAGCAATTCTTAAAAAGACAACAGAACAAACAACTTAACAAAAATAAGGTTGTTCAAGGGAATACCTGGTTTTGTTCAACTGTCCTGGATTTTGGAAGTCTTTGTGTGACATCTGCAATTTAGGTGATGGCAGTTCTACCCCAAACTTACAGAGTTATTTTGGGATCACATGTTTTCACTAACTCTCTTTAGAAAATAATCCAAATAAGGATAGAAAATGTATGATAATGTTGGTTGTTTTATGTAAACTTTGTATCATGTAATGTCACCACCGACCGACTGGTTGGTCTAGTGGTTAGAGACCTTAAGTACGAAATCAAACAGTTGCTGATTTGAATTCTGTAAGGTACGTAACATTTGTGTGATGAGCAGAAATGTTTGTTTCCGAGTCAAGGATGTAATATTCGTATCTATTTTTATCCGTTATCTAGTGCCCGTAGTACAGGGTATCCTACTTTGGGACTAGGTAATTGGTGTGGAATTGTCCCGAATATATATATTATTTATTTATTAATGTTGTCAGGTGACAAGGAGGGCGGGTTCATAGACGACCAGCTGTTTGTGGACCTGGTGCACGCTCTGATGGCGTTCCAGACCAAGGATGAAGTGGCTGAGGAAAGGAAAGACAGAGAGGCAAGACTTTCTAAGGAAGAAAAAGAGGTAAGAATCAGAATACACAGTACGGTAACGGAGAAAAACTATTACCGGATAAAAGAGCATTATTTTTAGACTGTCATGAATGATGGCCCAATATTTTAATAATAGATAGAAGATTAAGTTAGATTGTAGAAGTGCCCAGTGAGTTTAGGGGAATATTTAATGATTGTAGAAGTAAATAACGAAAAAGCATAAAAATGCATTCATAAAAGACTTTTTTACTTTGATTTTTTAAAGTGAGGTTCTTGCTGGCGAGTATTTATTAAAGGCAGACATTGCGACAAGGCTTTCGACAGTGTCGAACAATGGGCTGTTTCATTCTCCATCGTTGCGGCATTGACAAGCGTTATGTGAATATCCTCCGGGAGCTATACAGTAGTGCCACAATGCAGGTGCGCATGCACAAACTATCCGACCTTATTCAAATTAGGAGAGGCGTGCGGCATGGAGACACTCTCGCCGAAGCTATTTACCTCTGTCTTGGAAGACGTGATGAAGACTTTAAGCTGGAGCGAGAGAGGTGTCACTGTAAACGGCCGCCACATGTTGCACCTGCGGTTCGCTCAAGCCTGGTAACTGAGACTGCTGCTGATCTCCAACTCATGCTGACTGAGTTACACGAAGCGTCTGCGAGCGTCGGTTTAAGGATGAACATGTCCAAGACCAAGGTTATGACAAATCTTCCGTCACAAAGACCTAATGTAATCGTCAATAGCTGCCCCTTAGAGGTAGTCGACGAGTACATTTATCTTGGACATTGTTTGTCTCACGGGGCTCCCAGCTGAAGGAGATCGCTAGGCGAGTCTAGCTCGGATGGGGTGTCTTTGGAAAACTGGAAGATGTTTTCAAATTTAAACTCCCCCAAAACCTGAAGAGCGAGGTGTTTAACCAATGTGTCCTGCCCATACTCACATACGGTGCGGAAACGTGGCCGCTCACGAAGGAGCACATATATAAAATAAGAGTAGCCCAACGAGCTATGGAGCGCGCCATGCTAGGCATCCGCTTGGTAGATCTCATACCAAACGTCGAAATTCGACGTCGTACTAAAGTTGAAGATGTAGGTATGCGAATTGCCAGGCTGAAGTGGAAATGGGCAGGACATTCGGCAAGAAGGGACGAAAATAGGTGGACCAAGGCAGTCACCGAATGGTATCCAAGAGAAGGGCTAAGATCTCGAGGCAGACCACCCGCCCGATGGTCAGATGACATTGTGAGGTACGCTGGGGTCCAATGGATTAGATTAGCACAGGACCGGAAAGACTGGCGTGAACGAGAGGAGGCCTATACCCAGCAGTGGGTGGATACGGGCTGATTAGATAGATAGATAGGTAGATAGATTGCGATTTATCCTCTTTCACGATGTTCACGGTCGACTGCTCGAAACGTCAACACTTAAAAATTAATGAATAAATACGATAAAAACCGTTATAAAGTGTTAATTGTTATGGTTGTCTGTTTCTCTCATTTATGTTTCACCTGTCATACTGGAATTTCATCATTCATCATTATTGCACCTGTAGAAAACTGCACAGAGCGCTTCGAAGTTGGTAAGTAAGCATTATTTATTTTTATAGACTCCATAACCAAACAAGAACAACATTTTTAACTAAATAAAAAGTAGGTATCGCCCCGATACAGCCATATATTTTTTCCCAACAATCGAAGGGAAAAGCAGAGTGTATAATTATGTAATTCGTTTATAAAATCCATTTTATCCTCAACTTAAATAATTATATAGGTACCCTTGCCTTCGGCTCGGGTAGATAAACGTCTCGGATAAAATGGCTTGTTTAATGCATTTGTTGTACGATGAATATCATAGAATAGTAATTCTATGATATTTCTACTCTACCTGATTGTCCCACTTTGAAGCTTTCAACAAATTCATTCAAACTCCACTCCACAAAATAAAGAGCATGATTTTGTTCTTTTTAGTTTTGATACCTTTCAACCAAACATGAAGTTTGACTCAACGACTTGAAAGTTATCGTCGTACAAACAAACATGCAAACGCTGATTCGTCCAAGTTTATTTGGAGAGTTTGCTTTGACCAATCAATATAATATGAAATATTATATTATTAAGGCGCTCTTTTGAAAATTGTTGTTCCTTTCATCTGTGTATATGTAGCGCGCCGAGAGGTGACATCTCGGGAATAATACATTTTAGTTTTTTTATAGGATTTTATTTATTTCTAGGAAAACTGAAGCTAAAAACTAAAAAGTATATTCGCAAAGCGCTTTAAAATAACATGATCTTTCAATTGTTATCATTTAGTAATGGATACCAATTCCGTTTACCAATTCCAGTTCTAAGAACTTTAGCATTATGTTTGATATTTTTTTCTATCAATCTAATTAATTCAAATTGTGTTTGTATCTCTACATTTATTCTCAAGATAAAATATTAGAGTTTCATACATGGGGGACATGTGTTGACATGTGGGGGACATGTGTTATTGTTGTATGTTTTTTTAGTCATTAGATATAATTATATATCCAAATATGAGCAAAAAACTGTCTGGCCGCCGTGAAACCCGCCTTAAGAGGGCCCTTCCCGGTCCGTCTATCGTCAACGTGACCATGATCGAAAAGCTTGTTGTTTCTTCCAGCGCAATGTCTAAAAAAAAGAGTAAAAGCGAAAAAAGAAAGCGCCTGAACGCTCGGTTGGAACTCGGTAACCTCCGCACTACAACAATAATAACAAATAGTTAATATTTAAACGGGACTTAATCGCGCTGAAAACTTAATATTTATACTCCTTTATCCAAGTTAGCAAGGCATGTTAGAAAACCGAAAGATGTCATTCCTTTTCAAACTCCTGGCGTATATAAGATAGATTGCAGCTGCGGTAGTTCCTACATTGGACAAACCAAGCGTACTATAGCGGAAAGGGTCAAAGAACACATAGCAGCTGTAAAGAATGGCCAGATAAATAAATCTGCAATTGCTGAGCATTTGCTCGAATCGGGCCCCAATCACTGGATAGAACTCCATGACCCGAAGATCCTCTCCACGGAACGTCACTACTACTCCAGGATTGTACGTGAAGCGGTTGAAATTAAAAAGTATCCCAATTTCAACCGAGAGGATGGTTTCAAGTTGGCTGCGTCTTGGAATCCCGTGATAAGCAAGTGTTCGCGTCGCGGTTTATGTCAGAAGATATCTGCAGATGTCGTGACAATTCTGAATTTTTACAAAACCAAATGCGGGTAGTTGGAGACAACGCTCGCCCTTCTCGACGCTGACACCCGCTACTTCAGTCTTCTCGTGACCACGATCAATGCAACTTGATCGTAACGTCGAGGTAAATAAATATTAAGTTTTCAGCGCGATTAAGTCCCGTTTAAATATTTAACTATGTGTTCGAATCGCGAAAGTTTAAAAGTTATAAATAATAACAAAATTGAACGAACAATTGTGTGCGGAAATTTCATAAAACTTGTTCCAGGAAATACGTGTTTTTGAGTAATCCTTATGAGTTTGTGAAATCATGTTTTTCATTTAGAATTTCCATTACATATGCGTGGTTTTAACTAAGATGTTTTCTTTACTTTTACATCATGAACGGCCAAAGTTCAGGTAAAGTTCGTGAGAAAAGGCAGATTTTTGGAGTCATAAACTGAATTTGTTTCTCCATTTTTTTTTCTTTCATTGAAACTAGACACAGTGAAATTGTAGTATTACTATTACTATTAGTTCAAAAATTTCAAAGAAATATGTGTTACAACGCCATAATCACGTTCGTGCGTTTGTATGAAAAGTATGACGGGTTGGCCGCTCTTAAAAGTGCCCTCCGTGAATCTTCTATGGAGCAATCAAGTTTGTATCTATACTTTCGTTTCTAATCTTGCAGAAAGACTTATCAAAAGAGCCAAAAGATAAGGAAAAAGAAAAAGAGAAGGAAAAAGAAACCAGCAAGGAGGTGGAAAAGAAGGTGATCCACGAGAAGCAGTTCCCGATATTCATCATATTCCAGGCCGTCAGCATGCAGTTCCCTGACAAGGGCACCGCTCAGGAGCTCAGAGAGAAGTAAGCACACTCAATCTACAACCTCTCTTCACAAAAATTATACAAATGTAATCAAAAAATTAATACAAAGAGCATGTACGTCTCACGCTTATAATAAAGCAATAAGTACGAAAAAGTCTGTATAAAGAACATAATTATACAAATGTAATCATTCATTAATACAAAGAGCATGTACGTCTCACGCTTATAATAAAGCAATAAGTACGAAAAAGTCTGTATAAAGAATATAATTATACAAATGTAATCATTCATTAATACAAAGAGCATGTACGTCTCACGCTTATAATAAAGCAATAAGTACGAAAAAGTCTGTATAAAGAACATAATTATACAAATGTATTCATTAATACAAAGAGCATGTACGTCTCACGCTTATAATAAAGCAATAAGTACGAAAAAGTCTGTATAAAGAACATAATTATACAAATGTAATCATTCATTAATACAAAGAGCATGTACGTCTCACGCTTATAATAAAGCAATAAGTACGAAAAAGTCTGTATAAAGAACATAATTATACAAATGTAATCATTCATTAATACAAAGAGCATGTACGTCTCACGCTTATAATAAAGCAATAAGTACGAAAAAGTCTGTATAAAGAACATAATTATACAAATGTAATCATTCATTAATACAAAGAGCATGTACGTCTCACGCTTATAATAAAGCAATAAGTACGAAAAAGTCTGTATAAAGAACATAATTAAAAAAAAGGTCTAGGGTACTCAAAATAAGCTACTGAAGAAGAAAATAATATAGTTTTAAAACTTGTCTGTCTGTTTGTCTGTATATTTGTTTGTTCGCGCATCATGTAAAAACTACTGGGCCGATTGCGATGCGGTTTTCACTGTTGGATAGCTTATGGTTTGACTTACTTGATGATGTACTTGGTAATTCAATGCGATGAGTAGAGCAATCGATAAAAAACGTTATGACTGCTGAACGAAATTTGGTATATTGTACCATAGATGTACATTTGGTCCTGGAGTACTCGTAACATATAGGATACTTGTATCCAAGAGAAATCACCACACTGGAGAAGTTCTCTCTATTTTATCTATTTTTACACAAATGCCCAAAAAAAGGAGTGTAATGTTTTTAGTATTCATGCATGTTTGTAAAGGAGTTTCTTTATTCCACCTTAACTTTTAAATGCCTGAACGGATTTAGACGTAAGAGGTAGCGTCAGAACTCTTACATTCCCCGAGTAACATAGGCTATTTTTTTTTAATTAGTTCAATACGGCGGCAATATGGCTGCATTTGCAAAGGCGAAAAATATCTTCGAACTTTTCAATATGGTTATTAAATTGAAGGCCTTGATACGCATCAAGGCCTTCAATTTGATAAATATGAAATTGTGCGAAAAGCGGATTCTCGGAAGATTTTTTATTTTGCCGGAAGTCTAGACATCGTAAAAGAAATGTCGGAAGAATCCCGACCATCTGGCAACTATGTGGCCGTCTATGGGAGCCCTATGGTCAGCAGTGAACGTCTTCCGGCTGATATCATGAGAATTATCTCATCATTATCAGCCCGTATCAGTCCACTGCTGCTGCTGTTTGGCCTTTCCCAAAGCACGCCACTAAGCCCGATCTTCGGCTCTTCCTTTCCAACCGCTTTCAGCCATCTTGCGTATGTCGTCGCTCCACCTAGGACAGGAGCGCCCGGAGAGCGTCCTACAATACGTTTGCCGAGTCGCGGTCTCCACTTAACGGTTATCGGTCCTTCGACAAATATGACGAACCCACTGCCACTTCAGCCTGCTAATCCAATGGGCAACGATAACTTTGGTTCTCTGTCAGATCACCTCGTTCCGGATTCGATCTCAGAGAGAGCATAGCCCTAACCATAGCACGCTGAATCACTTTGAATTGGTGAACTAGACGTACTGGGAGAGTCCACGTCAAAGAAAGGTTAAAGATTTTAGTCTTCAGGCATTAGAGAATTGATGACGAAAAGACTCGACGAAGTTTACCAAATGCTGCCCATCTCAGCCCAGTATTCTTCTACGGGCCTCTCAAAGTTGTTTTTACCCAACTGCAGCATTTATTTGCCCTTGGGCAAAAGACTCAAATACTCTTGAACAACTTTAAGAGGAGATCCGTAAACAGCAACCGGTTCCAAAAAACATGTTCAATGAACATAATCTTGGTTTTATCCAAATTCATCCGGAGACCGATGCCTTGAGATGAATCAGCTAGGCCGTTCAGTATCTGATGTAGGTCCTGCAATGTTTCTGTTATAATGACGATGTCATCCGTGAATATCAAGTGTACTCGCCGTTTATGATTATGTCACGTCCTTTTCAGTCCAGAGTCTTAAACATATCCTCCAATGCATTTCGGGGAAATAACGTCCCTTTGTCTCACTCCAAAATGCAGGGGGATTTGCTTAGTCTGCTGATTCTGTACTTGGACGGTCATTGTTGCGGCGTCATACAGGCATCTCAAGACTTGAATATATCGCCAGTCGACTTGGCATCGCTGCTGGGACTCTAGGACAGACCCTAGAGTCAAAGGCCTTCTCATAGTCCACAAACGCTAAACACAGGGTCTGATTTAATCTTCGGTTTTCTGCATATTTTGCCGCACTGTGTGAATGTGGTCTATGGTGCCGTATCCTCCTCGACACCCAGCTTGCTCCGGTCGTTGAAATTCGTCGAGTCTACGAGCGAGCAGATTACACGATTACGAAAACAGTTGTAGACATGGCTCAAGAGCGAGATGAGCCGATAGTTTTTCAGAAGTCTTATTGGGTGTTTGAAAACATACTTACAGCCCAAACAAATAATGTTCCGCAGTCGGGTAAATAACAGGACGACCACACTCCTGTACCATGCCTGTGGAGTTCTTCCAGAGACGAGAACGGAATTAAAGATACGCTGCAGTTCTTTGAGCGTGGGTCCTGCTCTTAGGAGTTCCGTGGTAATTCCGTCCTCCCCAGGGGCTAAACGCTGACTTCTATCTAGTACCGATAGTACAGGGTATCCTAGTTTGGGGCTAGTTAATTGGTGTGGAATTGTCCCGAATATATTTATTTTATTTATTTTCTGGCAGCTCTTCGGTAAAGTGGCGGGTCAGGGTGGCCCTGCAATCTTCGGTGTTGGGTTCTAGTCTGTATGTCTGTGACGTGTATAATTGACCACGAAAATCTTCAACTTCCGGGAGCATCTCTGGCTTCGAAACGACGACTTACCCACTAGATGTGGTCAGCTACGTCAGATGGCTCCGACCCAGCTTTTGAACGAAGACTTTCGACCCTCGGTTTTACTCAATCGCTTATTCTATAGAGCGTGTATTAATAATAATAATAATATATTGGGGACAATTCCACACCAATTATCTAGCCCCAAACTAGGATACCCTGTACTACGGGTACTAGATAACGGATAAACATACATAGATGGGAATATTATAACATCCATGATCTCATGTATTGGAGCTTCGTCTAAGCAGATTAATTAATTTTTTGCTCAAATCCCGCGGTTCTGACGAAGGTCTTCCGGATTCACGCGTTGTTTCTCCATTAGCTGCAGGACCGTCCCGAAAGTTTAGATTTTCTGCCAGTACGTCACATCTCGCAGAACTTTGTACCCTCTTCACGGAGTATTCCTACCACTTAGTCAAGTTCCTGATCAACGTCGATTATGCTTTCCAAAGCAGCGAATTGGTTCTCCAGTTTTAACTGGAACGTTTCGGATCCAACTACGTTCTGGAGCAGATTTGGTTGGAGCGTGGACTTCATCAAACGGACACGTTCGAGCTTGCAATTAATATCCAGAGTGCCTCGGACAACTCGGTGGTCACTTCCAGTTTTAAATCTAGTTACCACTAAGACACAGACACTTTTGTGTAACTCATTTTTCGTTATACCATGTGAAATTGTGAACTATCAATAATTATACCTAATAAAGCAATAAAAAATGGTCTATATAGACCTAGGGACTTACAATATTACTTAAATTGAAATGCTGTCTGTTCTTGCATCACGTAAAAACTACTAGACCGATTAAAATGCCAATTAAAATGTCTTTTCTGTTGGATAGTTTAGGTTTTGACTTAAAATCTGGTATACTTTGCATCTCAATCTGATAGTTAGAAAGAAGAAAAAAAATAAAATACATTTATTGGCACAAATCACATTACTACAAAAAACAGGTAAGTATACTAAAAAACTATAAATAATTGGTGACATGTTGAAGCTGCGGCTGTACCAAAGGTACTTAGAAGCTGAACAATAGATAAAAACTAAGTATTTGATGACTGAACGAATTTTGATGACATAGTTCATAGTTCATTTATTCATAACAGAGTTACACGTCAGCATTTTACGACCACATAATTAAATAATTTAAATACACCTGAGTATACATCACTTCAGGCTCCTTAATACAATCAAAAAAAACTCTTAAAAAAATAATATTCGAACATTGTCAAAACTATGTACTTCATTCATCAAAAACAATATATATATTTTTCAATAAAATCATAATCTAATACAATACAATATAAATAAAATTTTAGAATGTCATCCATAAATTACTATTAGAATACCTATTGGTATGGGTTCGTTGGTGACATAGTCAACTCTTCAAACGAATAAAACGTTTTCACGACGAGCCATGCTTTCAATCTATTTTTAAAGGATAAGACAGATGGTGCTTCCTTTATTTCCTCCGGTATGCGGTTGTATACTGCTGGAGCCATTACGTGCACCAGCTTCGCCGTTTTTGCCAGTCGCCGTGGCACAGCTCTCAGCTTGTGCGCGTTTCGTGTTTGATACTTATGACCATCACCCAACCTTGAATACTCTGTTAAGTTATTCCTGGCATACAACGCTGCCTGCAGAATAACGAGAGAAGGGACGGTCATGATTTTTAAGGATCTAAAGTACGGTCTCGCTGAAGTATCCTGAGATACTCGTACTATAGCTCGCACCGCTCGTTTCTGCATTCTGAAGACGCGCTCCCAGTCGGCAGCGCGTCCCCAGAACTCTACACCATATTGCACGATTGACTGCGCTGACGCAAAGTAGCAACTTCTGACCATATCCGACGGTAATGTAGCAGAAAGGCGCCACAGCGCGAAGCAAGCACGGCCTAGTTTGCTACACAACGTGTCAATATGCCCTTCCCACGTCAAGCTTTTGTCAATTATAAAGCCTAGAAATGCAGTTGTAGTGACACTTTCAACAGGTCCGCAACTAAGTGCTACGGACATTTGTCTAATTGATCGGCCAGCAAGATTGAAATGCATGAAATGCGTTTTTCCTACGTTTAGTACGAGACCATTTATGGTAAACCACTTGTGCAGCTCTTTATTAAGCCACTGTATTAAGTTTTCTCTCCAAGTGATCGACCGAAGACGCACTCACGACTGCAGCGACATCATCAGCATACATTAGTATGTGACCGTCGTGTATGCTGTCGGGAAGATCGTTGAGAAGGATGGAAAACACAATATTAGATATTGAGGAGCCCTGAGCTACACCAATCGTGGTCTCCAATGGTCTTGATTTAACCTGTCCGCCTTTGCCCACGACGACTTGGGACATACTTGTCATGAAGTCTACCAACACAGATAGAGCGGGCCCATCTATGCCATAGTATCGAAGTTTTTCGGTGAGGACTACGTGATCCGCAACATCGAAAGCCTTCGATAAATCACAGAAAATGACGGCTACCTGCTGATTTCGTTCCCGCGCCTCGAGAACCCGGCGGACAACTCCGCGCGCCACATCTGTGGTCGACCTCCCTGCACGATAGGCGTACTGGCTTTCCGACAGGCATTGCGTGTCTTGAAGGAAACTGGCTAGCCGCGTGCTCAAGCCATTTTTCAAGATTTTCGCAATTACAGGGATTATGGAGACTGGTCTGTAATTGTTCAAGTCTTCTTGTTTTCCTTTTCCCTTGTAAAGTGGTGACACTTTCACATTTTTCAATGTATTAGGATAAACACCTTGTCCTAGGCAGGTATTGTACAAATGCGACAGAATATTTGCCAAAGGAGCAGCAGCTGCGTGCAATATAGATACGGATATGTCATATATGTCCTTAGTAGCTGCACTGGCGCGCTGCTACAAGCGCCGCCAGTGCAGCTGCAACGTCAGCAGAGGGAGCGCCGCACGTCTTAGCCGCATTTACAAAGTATGCGTTGATTGCGTCGACGACGTCCTCCTTGGTCTGAAATTTGGAGCCATCAGGCTTTTTTAGAAGCTCCAAGTAATCAAGACAACGCTTGCTCCGCCCTGTTTCCATGTTCACAACATTCCACATAGTTTTAGTGACATTCGAGGAGCTCCTTATTAAACTGGTGTAATGTCTACTTCGTTCTGTTTTTAAACACAAATCATACTTATTTTGAAATTCAAGGATTTTATTAGATAACGCTTCATTATTTGAAAAAGATGACTGAATATTTTTTATGTCACGCAGTAAAGTATGTAAATTAATCATCTCATCTGTGACCCACGACTGCTTCTTACTTGAAGACCCACGACTGCTTCTTACTTGATTTTCCGCTGCGTTCGCATATTTGCGTCCAACCTCATCCCAGTCAATGCTGTCTATTGCTACAATGAAGTTGCATTGACTAGCCTGAGTAAAGCAGCGAGATAAACATGTGCAGTTGTTGTTGAGGGCACGTAAGTCACATGGTAGCTGAATGCGGACAGCGAAGTGGTCACTCAGCTGTGTGCTGACGGGCAAGGCGCAGACATCGCCTGCGAACTCGCTACATACGTAAACATGGTCAAGGCTGGTGCTCGTGGTGTCTGTTACCCTAGTGGGAAAGTCAACTAAGTTTATAAGGTCATGTGTACATAAAATGTCAGTGAGCTTTTTCTTGTCAGGACTTGCAACTAAAAAAATCAATATTCATGTCTGCTAGTATTATGTAATTTTTACCGCTTTTATAAATCTCGTCCATTAAACGCTCCATCACAGGAAAAAATTGTGATGTGCTAGTAAGGTGTGACCTGTATATACATATTACAATTATATTAACGTCCAACAGTAATAAAAAATATATAAAATGGGCCAGTCCCCACAAGCAGTATGAATGATGTACCAGCCATAAATTGAGAACTATATATTCCAGGTACATCGAGCTGACGTCCCGCAGCGACCCCAACGCCCTGCCCCCCGAGTGCACCCCCAACATCGACGGGCCGCTGGCGGAGTCCGTCTCCCGCGAGCAGACCATGCACTCGTTCCACACGCTGTTCTGCCGTCGCTGCTTCAAGTACGACTGCTTCCTGCACCGTGAGTATACCGGCCGAGTGCTCGGTGTGGACAGGAGGTGTGCTGTGTTGTATTGTTGAATAGACCGTCTTTATGTGGGCCTTGTTGTGGAAAACAAAGTTGATGTCACAGAGTCCTACTAATATTATAAACGCGAAAGTAAGTTTAGTTGATTGTTTGATTGTTACGCTTTCACGCCTCGACCGATCATCTTGAAATTTTGCACACACGTTGTCAGGGATACAGAAAAAGACATAGGGTTTCATCCCGATATAGGAAGAAAAAAAACGAAAAAATAGAAATTGTTAATTTTGTATGGGAATTGCCACGTCGATCGATGTCAAAATGACAGGTGTCAAAAAAAAATCGCCGATTTCTTTTGCGATCCCTTGGATACCATTCTGTCACTAGTTGCTCCACTTTCTTTTAGTGTCTCTCATCACATGGCCTGCCCGCTTCCACTCTTGTTGGAATTTTCTTGTTAGAATGTCGGTCAGGACCGGAGATCAGTGTTTCTTATTCTATCCCGTCTCTTTGAGCTTACCACGCTTCATTTAATAAAGTACATTATTTATGAACAAATCAAACAAAAATATTGCACTTTTGATTGAATCACACCAAAACGACCATAGCTGTCATGGTGACAATACAACGTCACTTTTAGTAAAATGTGTACAATATCAAGCCACACAGGAAAAAATCAACCGCGAATTAGGAAGCAGTGACGTCACGCGTACTGTGCAGTGTTTTAAGTCAAAAAACAAAAAGAAACTGTTTACCAAGTGTTTAAAAAAAAAGTTTATTAATAAATAAATTAAGCAACCTTTATTCGGAATCCTTATGATATAATGTATTAATGCAATTAATCGTTGTTTTTTTTTCAGTTACTGTCGAGTACCCTATTTAATAAATATAAAAAGTGCGGGATGGACAGGTATCCAGATTGACTAATGTAACCCACCCAAATACTATTTAAGTGGTATCATATTCCTCTTTCATTTTAGACCCAAAATGCTGTTTTGGGCTCAATTGCTTCTTGACAAATTCCAGTTCATCAAGTAACCAAGAAGCACATATTACAGACTAACCAATAAATAAAATACTTTTGATAAGCTCGGCCAAAACTTGTTAAGACTGTCTATTTTAATACAATGCACTACAACTCTTTGAATGCAGTCTTTGCCTGGCTTGAGAGTGGTGTGGTAGAATTATATACAAAAAAATCGCAAGTATTGAATTATATACAAAAACATCTCAAGTTTTGAATCTTTAAATATTGGCCCAATAAAGTTAAAAAAATACTACATAATACAATCTATTCTGATCTAAACACAATAAACACTTCTGTATTGTCACTTATTTATTAGTGTTAATATATTTTTTCAATATAAAAGCTGAAATTCAATCATATTCAATCTAACATAAGCAAGCTGTATAGCTAACTATTAGGGTGTTACCACAGCAAATTATCGATCGTCGATCGATAGGACAGAGAGATCAGTCGACGTCGATTGACTGCTACTAATACAAACTAGTGATGTAATGAAAATTCGCATTCCTAATTGTGAATATTCGCATGAATTTTGAGATTCGCATTCGCAAAAATTTGCGCGAATGTTTTGCGAATGTTTATAAGACAAAAAACAAGAGTTTCTTTGATAACTTTACTTAAAGAATAAAGATCTACTTTATACCTAATCAGATTGGTGGGGAATTTATTCAAGATGAGTATTAATAATACATTACTGCCGCGGTCTGTAATGACTGCGTTGCTGGCACCGATGGTGATGGCCGAGAGCGTAGCAAAGTTAAGCTCGAGGCTATCACAGCGCGGTCAGCATTGCAGCCCTTGATGGCCAAGCTGGAATGAAGGCCGAGACCTTTATAGCGCGGACAGAATGCAATGATGGGCCAAGCTTGAAGGATGGAAAGCTTATTTAAGCAAAGGTCGAGGCCGTCATAGCGTGGCCAGCAGGGCAGTCATTGCGGACCAAGGCTTGCATAGTACTTTACTCAAACAATGCAACAACAACGACAACAACAACGCCTTCGATATCGACAACGACAAAGATAACGACAGCGACAAAGACAACAACGACAACGACCACAACAACAGAAACAGTAACAGGAACAGAAACACCAACAACAATCTCAATCACATCAGCTTTCAAACAGAAAAAAGCTACGACGCCTCTTTTTTCGCGTTCGGGGTTAACAAATCCACAGAATAAATAATAGTACTACGACAAAAGACGAAATTGCTGGCCGCAAAACACGACAGTAATGAAATTCTATACAACTTGCTGGCGCCTATTCAAGCAGCGCGGCAAGGTCGACTTTGCCCAAAGAAGGTTGTCGAAATAATGACCACATTACTGGCATTGTTTGAGTAAAATCAATAACAACATAAATACTCTAGGAAGGTGTTAAATAAGTCAGTCTCAATATTTTTTACCTTAGGTAATTAGGAACAACAAATAAATTAAATACATTTGCTAAAACATAATAATAATAATAAAAGTATATAATATTTTATTGTGTATGTTTTACTTTTATTTGAGTCCCTTTAAAGATATCTGTTTTAATGAAAGACCGTGTATAATACAGAGTACAATAGTTCCAAATTTCACTCCTTACTTTAATCATTTTATTTACAATACAAAAAACTTTCAAAATTATGACAAAAAACCAAACTGACAGAATAATATAAACCAACAAAATTATAGTTTTTATTTCACACTATCGACTCGCCCCGGCTTCGCGCAGCTAAGGGTTTCTCATTATTGTACACGATTCTACCCGTGTTTTGATTGAGTAATTTGAACAAAAATCGGTTATTGTGACATAACAATAATAGTTAGACATATAGCCTGGAGGACTTTGTTGTGGGTAATGATGAGTACTATAAACATGTAGTACATTATTATATTATATGTATCATCAGTAGTTTTCATCTCGCTTGCCAAAGAATGACTTTTATATGCAAATTTTTGATACCTTACTATTTAAATTTACGTAGTGACCCCTAATTAAAAAAATAAATACAGCCCATGTCGCTGATAATGTAGCATTTAAGTGAAATAATTTTTAAATATTGGTTGAGAATTTTTCGGGTTTATCCATTGCAAAAAAAAGACAAACATCCAATAAATCTAATCTTTTCTCTTTATAACATTACTGTAGACATAACCCGGTAGAACGAATATAGCCAATACCGGGCCTACCACGCAACTATCATGGGCGCAGAAAAATGGCGGCAAGATTGAAAGTGAAGTGAGTGCCGAATTCGCGAATGTATAAAAATCGACATTCGTTACATCACTACTACAAAATGATCTGCACGATCGTTAAAGCTATATCGATTCAAAATCGCTCGAATATCGAACGATCGGTGTGGTAACACCCTTAAAGTTAAATTATAAAAATCCCATTCTAAAAGTTGAATATGTCTGATTTAAGCTAAGTATTTAAAGCTTTTATAAAACATAGGTTTATGTAGTGTGTGTATGTGAAATGCTATTTTAATTATATACTTAGTTATGTAATGTTATTAGGTACATATATAAGATGTAACAGTATAAATTATTCTGTTTGGCTGACAGGAAGTCAGGTCACAGGTAAGGCGTACTGCCTATTTAAGTCCTCATTATGTCTTGTTTTGCTGTTGTCTTCCTGCATCAATCTTTTCAGACATTTCATGTTATTTTCCGTCTTCAATGTTTTCATTTAACATTTCAAATTTCCAATACATTTTTCATAACAAATCTCATCACACAAATGTAAAATTTCAAAAATTACTTTGCTTACTGCATTACTGTGATTTAATAGACATAGCTTTGAACAGCTTTTACCGTAGCTTCCATCTAAAAAACTTTTTGATCAACTACTTCTGATGCTCCTGTTTAAATCTGAAGACCTCACAACTACTACCGTAACTTACTTTCTAATTTATTTACAAAGAGAGACATTCCTATATATCTTATTCTCAAAGACAGTAGTGAGAAACCCATATTCCAGCCATATTGATATTCAGTATTATTTATTGTCATATTATTTTACTTTATAGTAGTACATTACATTGCTTCTGTTTATACTAATAATATGTTTCATTTGCATACGTTAGCCGTTTATTTATTCACTATAATATTTATAATATGTAGTTTAATCCGAGTATTTGTAAATATTTAATCAACATTTTAAATGTAAATACTGTTAAAAGAAGACCTGTTTGTGGGACAGCTCTAGCTTACATTAAGTAATAACCCTAATTTGGGGCCTGTTATCCTTATGAACTAACTTAAATTTAGCTTGTCATCCTTATGTTATTGCTGTTATCCTCATAAACGAACTTAAATCCTTATGTACTAGCTTGTCATTCTGATTTTAAATCTTTTATCCTTATGTCATATAACTTATCCATACCAATATATAAAAGTGAAACGTTGTCTGTTTGTTTGTTTGGGGAGCTTTCACGCGATAACGGATGGACTGATTTTGGTGAAATTTAGAATGGAGATAGCTTATACCCTGGAATAAAACATAGGAAACTTTTTATCCCGGAAAATTTGTAAGTTTCCACGGGAAAACTTTAAAATGTTGATTACTCACTGTAAGGAACGGTTACCATCACATAATGGTATGTGGTTGCCATGGAAACGAAATAACAAGTCTGTCAAAAACCATCAAGAGGTGCTATACTTACTTTTGCATTGGTGTTTAATATCCTAGGAAAAAAACAGGATGCTTTTTTTCGCGATAAAGATTAGTCCGCGCGTACGAAGTCATGGGCGGGAAAACTAAGGATACTAGTTTTCCCGCCCATGACTTCGTACGCGCGGACTAATCTTTATCGCTATATATTAGCTTGTCACCCTTATGTTATAGCTGTTATCCTTATGAACTAACTTATATCCTTATGTACTAGCTTGTCATCCTTATGTTATATATGTTATTCTTATAAACTAACTTATATCCTTATGTGTAATTGCTTGTCATCCTTATGTTATATAACTTATGGCCTTATATACTAGCTTGTCATCATTATGTTATACATGTTATCTTTATGAACTAACCTATATCCTTATGTGTAATAGCTTGTCATCATTATGTTATATCTGTTATCATTATGAACGAGAAAGGCTATATCTATGTACCTCATAGGTGTCAATTGGTGAAGTTTTACTATTTTGAATAAACCTGAACAAGATCTACTACAAGATTTGATAAACCATATTTCGATGTCAATAGACCTTTTCATCTGCCGCTACGCGCAAAAGTGACCGCCATGTCGAATGTTATTGTTTATAGCAGTATAGGCTTATTTCTAGTGATGCAACGAATAGTACTTTTACGAATACGAATACGGATATTAAACCTACTATTCGGCGAATACGAATACGAATATCTCGCCATGGTAATAAAAGACTAATTTATTTGATAAATTTCTATTCTTCTAATAATTAAAATTTACAACAGGCAAATTTTTATTTAAAAAACATAAAATTTGTAGATTTTCTGGTTTAAGGCGATTTCTTTTTTCAGTCTGAAAGTTCCCAGCCGTTGAAAAAAGTCTTTCTGAGGCGACTGTACATGGCTTCAGTGAAAAATGATTTTGGGCAAGTTTTTTCAGACTTGGAAAATGGACATCTTCTCGCCAAAAGGCCAGTGGATCAGCAGTCGGCGATAAATTTGGGAGCTTTAGATAAGCATCTATTTCGTTTTTAGTTTGCGAATCCCCTGTAAAAAGACATTTTGAAATTAAATTTAACTTTTAGTATACTATGTAGATGACAAAGAGTACCTATTACCTATTAATAACTTTTCTCATACTCACCAGAAAATATTGAAATTGGCTCTTCCATTTCAGCCTCTTCAATTATTTCTTGGCATACTTGCCAAATTCCTCTACTTGTCGACGGTTGAGGTTCTTCTGGAGGTCTTGTCGGTCTTACGGCCTCTCTGCCATCAAAAGCAGTGTTAAGAACTGATCGAGCGGTTTCAGCGACCACTGTTGAGCTGAAAATCCTTGTTTTGAACCGCGGGTCAAGGATCGTTGCTAATAGATAAGTTTCATCACTTTCCATAAAGGCAAATCTATTCGAAAGTCCACTGAATAGGGAGTTTGCCAGATCATTTACATCAGGATGAGAAGAAGGATCATTTGAAATTTTATTGAGGCAAGATTTTAGACTTCGTATTATTGGGATTGCTTGAGATAACGTCGTTGATTCTTTGCTTAGCTCTTTAGTAGCTTCTTCAAAATTGGCCAGAATATCAATGATTTGGCTCATAAGAGCCCATTGCCTTGCTGTGATTTCATGACGACAATTTGGTAGAGATGGTAAAACATCTTGAATCGCTATGCGTTGTTCATGTAATCTCTTCAACATCTGATATGTTGAGTCCCATCTAGTTTCAACATCTTGAAACAAAACATGTTTCGGTATATTGTTAGCTTGTTGAGAATCTTTCAGTTGTTTGAGTGCGGAGGTTGAGTGATTAAAATGAGTAATAACTCCCCTGCATGTGGTTAACATTTCGGTCAAGCGTTCTTGACCAAATAAACTTTTTTTCAGCGCTAATTGGATGCTGTGTACCAAACAAGAAATATGTTTAATACTAAGATCAAGCTCATCATTTGCTTTAACCATATTCCGTGCGTTGTTCGTTACAACTGCTGCAACTTTACCCAATAGCTGCCATTCCAGAAACATCATATGCATATTGTGGGCAATATTTTCTCCTGAATATGAGTCACCTTCAAAGGGACTTCCAGACAATAAGATTTGTGCTGGAAATCTTCATTGACACCATGTCCAGTAAGACTTATAAAATCATTGACTTGTGAGGAAGCGTCACTGGTCCACATGTCTGTTGTGACAGAGAGATATGGGGTCTTTGTTAACTGCTCCTTCAATTTCATTTTAACACGTTCATTAATATCCGGCAGAATTTTTTCTGTAAGGTGGGTTCTAGATATAATATTATATCTGTAAAAAAAATAGCAGTCAGGAATTAAAAAGGGATTTGTGAAAGTTGAAAGAAAATCCCACTGATATGTATGAATGAACAAATGTATAGCATTTTAATAAAAGCAAACAAACCTTGGAGCTAGTTCACTGAGCAAACGACGGTATCCCTGTTTATTTACCAAATTCAGGGGCTCCATGTCTAGACAAACTTGTTCAGCAATCAAATATGTGATTTTGATAGCCCGAGGATCACCCGTTTCATACGTAGTTCGCTTTTCCCATATTTCCTTTAAGGACGCTTGTTTCTTCGCTGGAGTTACTTCAACTTCAGTGCTTGTTTCGTCTACAGTACTTATACTGGCAGCAAGCTCATTTTCGTGAAATCTCTTCACATGAGTCCACAGTGCGGTCGTAGTAAATCCTTTAATATATGCATTTTTCCCTCCCCGAGACAATTCACAAGCACAATATCTGCATCTAGCTTTGCTTTCATTGTCTAAAATAAAAACAACACAATTTAAAATCCTATCCCACTATAATATTACATGTGAAAGTAAAACCGATGTCTGCGCGGACGAAGTCGCGGGCAAAGTCTAGTACTACATTGACGCAGCCATTAACTACCAACGTTCGTCTAAGTTACTTACTTACTATCCTACCTTTTGTTGATACCAAAGAAATACAGACCATATAACTACTTACTCGGTAATTTATCGAAGTGTTTCCATATGTCACTTTGATCTCGTTTACGAGAAGACATTTTCAATTCAACTTTAACTTCTTTTACTTCGCAGCAACCTCAGAAAATAAATAAAACAATACTCTCTTGCTTGACTTCTGCTTTCGACTAGCAAATGAAGTGAAAGAAATGAATCAATCAATCAATGGTTCGTAATTGTAATGATAGGGAAACTCCCGGAGCTGCGGTACTGTACAAACTATGGCCGGGGAGTCCCCCGTTGCGTCGTCGTTGCGGTTAAGGCCCTCTGCACACGTGCGTATTTTTACACGCGCGTTTTTCAAGTCTGCCAGTAATTAGAGTTGCGTTTGTACGTAAAATATTAGTTTTTAAATATTCGTATTTAGTATTCGCCGAATACGAATATTCGGTAAATGTCTACTATTCGGCGAATACGAATATTCGTATTCGTATTCGTTGCATCACTACTTATTTCAAAGAAACCAGTACATTTACGAACTGGAAATCATCTGTTTAGGTTAATCGCACAGTTGCAATGTTTTTTGTATTTTAGATAGATAAGACTCTTTAAAGAAATATTTAAAAAAAAACTTAAAATCTTTAGTGCAGTGGTAATGAAAAGGTCTATTAAAATATTTTTGTTCATTTTAAGTAATTTGGGTAGTTAAATAGGTTATCTATCTAATTACTACAAAAAATATAGAACATTTTCGATTACCTTAAACCGATATTCGGCGTGAAAATGAAAAGATCTGTATCGACGCATTCCTCAGACGTAAGAACACGGAACCTTCGGCCTTCTTGTCTTACACCAAAGCTTGGGCCTGGATGGTCTAGTCTCTTTTTGATCAACTTCAAAAAACGATAAAGAGGTCTACTTTTCTAAATTTCGACTGTTCCTCTTTTGTGTGTGTGAAGTTAACTCACATCTGCGGGATTTCTGAACCGATTTTGATGATTATGACCGATTTGATTGACTATTTTGGGGCTTAAAAATAAAATAAGTAGTTTATCTATCTAGATCTGTGTGGTTCAATGTCATTTAATAAAACTTGGTTCTATTTAAACCGAATTGCAATTTGTTTTGAAAGACGCATGTCAAAGTTGTGTAATAGAATAAATACCCCATTGTGTTACAATTTTCGTCAAATATTGCGTAGTGTTGAAAGTGTTTATTAATGGCAGGTCTGCAGGCGTGCCACCCCGGACCCAACCTCACCAAGCGCAAGGGTCCCGACCTCAAGTCCATAACAGAGCCTTGTGGATCTAATTGCTTTATGCTATTGGTAAGTTAATTCTACTTCTTGGTTAGGAATGAAGACGCCAGGATTATTTCCAGGGGGTGCATCCAGGGCCGCGGCGGCCGTTGGCTGTGAAGCGTTTTTTTTATGTAATTGCTTGCAACTCAAGCAAAATAGACACTGCAGTCAAAAATTTCGTAAACGGAACCAAATAGAAACTATTTTTTATACACTATGTTATACATATGCCAAATTTCAACTTTGACAGACACACGGATGAACAGACGGACATGGCGAAACTATAAGGGTGTTTGAATACAGAACTCTAAAAATTAAGTGTAAAATAATGGTCTGCTATGCAAGGAAATATCTCAAAAAATATTGTTTATTTTTTCAAAACCAGGGGGGTGCAAGTGCGCTCTCTTGCACCCCCTGTCGGCGCGTATGGGCGCCGGCCTATTGCGGCGCTCGCCCACGGACTTACTTTTGACCAAGTACACTGAACAGATTGGCTACATTGTAATTGATTCTCGGCATATTGGCGCTGTGAGCCTGTGTAAGCTGTACCGGAAGTTATTGGACCAAACATTCAAAAATTGTACTCAGAAGGCATTGTAGGCATTGTAACAAACTATTTATCAAATTGTCGATTAGATATATTTAAGAAAACCCTTTTTATAATCGCAATCAAAATTTATAACATATTACCCAAAGAAATGAACACCTTGTGTAAAAATGAATCTAAACAGACACTAGAAGCCTGCTGTATTATACAATCAATTTTCACAAATGAAATATAATTATCTCAATCTACACTAATATTATAAAGATAAAAGATTTGTTTTTTGTATGTTTGTTTGTAATGCTCAAAAACTACTGTACTGATTTTAAAAATAATTTATCACGATATATTACGATATATTGACATTAACATGCGTACTAGGAATTAATGCACACCTCGGAATGGGGTTGATTGTAAAAGGTTCTTAAATTGTATACACCAACCTATCTATAGCAATAATACTAATTTGAATTTGTCGGTTTGGTTGGCGAATCACAATAACTCTGGCGGCGCTTCAATTTGCCACAGATAATTGCTGTTATTATGAAGGCAGTCCAGCGCAGCGTCCATGCGCCGCAATGGGTTGGCGCCTTTATAATGAGGGTTTTCGATATTTTTCTGACACCAGATGTCGCTACGTAGGCGTAGAGTCTAAACAACTGTCAAATTGGACAGGTTTCTAGAATTTTTTAACCGTAAATTCATCATATTTGAACTGTTTCACAATATTAATATGGATTAAGGACAAAGAAAATTAGCTGAACTAAAGATTGAGCTCAAACGCAGAGGTGCAAACTTTTGCAACTAAAGACTGAGCTCAATATTAATTCAGCTACTTTTCTTTGTCTGTAATCCATATTTGTATTGTAAAACAATGTAAATGCAATGAATTTTCGGTAAAAAGTTTCACTGGCATAAAATTCTGTACAATTTGACAGTTGCTTAGACCAGACGCCTGCGTAGCGACATCTGGTGTCAGAAAAAAAATCGTATACCCTTTGTATGTGCCAACATAGAAAGAACTAGTTTAGTATTGTATTAATTCGATGTAATTAAAATCTGGAAGTTATGGAACTTTTCTAAAATAATGTTATTTTGCTGCCGCTGGAAAGGTAAGTAAAGTTCAAGTCTCCAGATTCAACATATTTTCCCTTTTGTTACGTGAAAATGCGGAAATCCCGCGGGAAAACGCGAGGACTGGTGCAAGGGCAGAGCTACAGGCATGTATAAATAAATAAATATTAATAAATTATCCATAACTCGCCTTTCGAAGGAACATACTACATGATACGTGAGTAGTTCCCGTTTTTAACATACAAATTGTAAATTACAAAAAAAAACAACGTAAGTAAAACTTACATAAGTTTTTATGATAAATCTCACCTGAATCAAAAAATTAACCAAAATAACATTACAATTAAAAAAAACAGAGCAACTAAAGTCGGATTTTGTATAGCAATGAGGACAAAGTAATAAGTTAATTAAATTTCCACATTTTTCGTGTTTTTTTTTACCAAATAAAAATTGTGTTGTGAGACAGGACAGAGTGGAATATCGTTTATTATCATTGTGACATTTAACACATCAAAGTCTTAAAATGTGATGCCAACAATGGACTCGTCAAAGATGCACCAAAAATAAACATTCTTGTGGGTCCGACCGAACATAACACCAGTAATTTTTATGTAGTAACCAGTATACAGAAGAATTTAGCGCTTTTACGCTTTAGGACAGATTCGTTTTACCACAAATTCTGGTTAGGACGGATTCGTTTTACCACAGATTCCATTAATGTCCTTCCGGCACGCAAACGGAACGCAAAGGGGATATCTGGACTAAAGTAACAAAAATCCCCTTCGCAGGTGATTGTAAAAAAATATATAATATTAATAATAAATGGTTAAGGGGATTTCTATACTTTTTGTCCAATAATCCCCTTCCACCGAGCAAAGAAGACGCAATGGGGATTTCTGGACAAAAAGTCCAAAAATCCCCTTCGCAGGGGATTGTCGAAGGGGATTGATGGAATAAGCCATTCTGGTTAGGACAGATTCTTTTTACGACAGGTTCGTGTTAGGGCAGAAATTGTACAGTCACATCCTGATGTGTTTCCGACTTATGTGCTAATGCAAGTTTATAGTAACTAAGAGCATTAAAAAAACTGCACTAAGGGCCAATATGCAGGAAACCTTTTTGTTGGTGATGAATAATAATCTCTATGGTTCAAACTGGCCACATAAGATAAACGAAAGTATTGAACCAAATCAAGATAAACCAAAGTATTGAACGAAATCGCAGTCTTGGAATGCCTAAACCATTTTGCAGCTTTGAATTAATTGGAGTAGGCCGAAGCTTTCATTCTGGATGGTTATTTATTAATTGTGCCCTTGATAATGAACAACTTTTAATGTACTACTTTTGGAAATTCACAAAATAATAATATTGCACGTACTTAATGTAAGTATAAATATTATGTGAATGCTAACTGAGCGTATTTTAGTTCTAAACTACGAATTGTTTTGCCGAGGTTAATGATACATTTAATTTCTTTTCATTAAACAGCTTGAGTTTTGAGTCTGTGGGTTTATCTTTTTCAGAATTCTTCTGTCTTAACACGAATCTATCATAAAAATAATCTGTCCTAACCAGAATCTGTCGTAAAACGAATCTGTCCGAACGCGAACAAGCGGAATTTAGTTCACTCACATAAATAAAGTATGTCCGGATACAGATTGTGTGTTGTTAGTGTGTTGTGTTTATTCTTTGCTAAATGAAACGATTTATATACTTATTGTACTAGCTTTTGCCCGCGACGTCGTCGTCCGCGCGTGCTACAGGTTATCACGATAAAGAGTATCCTATGTTCAAACTATGTCCATATAACAAATTTCAACAAAATCTATTCAGCCGTTTAGTCTATAACAAATATTTAAAAGAGTAAATAGAACTAGGCAATCACGAAGTACACATTCAGATGTCTTTATATCCAATCTAGTAACATTGTGTGCAAACCATTTAGTAGTAATTGTGGGTTTATTTTTAAATAAACAAACTTCTGTAATTGCAACCTCAAGCATTTATTGTAGGCTTTGCCCGCGTGGTTATTTCTCTAGGATATAAGGGTCTTATTAGCTATTCCAGAACTAAAAGTACCATAATATACCAAATTTCACCAAACTTCGTTCAGCCGTCAAATAGTTTTTTATTGTTTGCTCGGATTCTACTCATTTGATTCGGATACTAATAACATCAGTTTTTAAGTCAAACTCTAAGCTATCCATCAGAGAAAACCGCATCGCAATTTGTTTAGTAGTTTGTACGTGATGCGTGAACAAATAGAGACAGGAGTTAAAAAAAACAACTTGTTCAGTGGCTCATTTTAAGTACTCTAGTCCATTTTTTTATTATCTTCATTGTATAGATTTACTGCTTTTTTAATGTGTAACACGATTATTACATACGCGTTTATAAAAATTATAATAATAGATTAGCGGTGAGTTTGATCGATAGATAACTCCTTATTGCGTTCAAAGTATTAAAAAAACGAATCTTTGAAGCACATAAAGCTTACTTTCGAATAAGAAGGGATCCAAATCTTATAAAAGAAAAAAAAAATGTACCTTATATTACATAAAGGCTATTTTGTAATAGGAAGGCGTGCGAGAGAAGCTGGCTCGAGAGAAGGCCGCCGGCGAAGAAGACAAGGGCAAGCTACACGCGATGGACTCGCCTAACGACGCCTCCTCGGAGGACAGCAATGATAGCAACCGGTTTCAGAAAGGTACTCCATTGCTTGCTTGTCGAGTAAGGTAGTGCTGGCCTCTAGTGTCAGAATTTCAAGCTGCACGACATGGCTTAACGACTGCTATTAATCAATAACAGCCGGGACCGACATGTAAACGTGCCCTCCGAAGCACAGAGCAATGGAAAACCGCACATAATTTAGAAGTAATTGGTGTGGAGCTGAGGATCGAACCCTGTAACTTTAGATTCTAACTCGCATTATATACCGCTAGGCTATCATCGCTCGTACTCCATCATCACAAGATAGAATATAGTCATTGAGAGCTACTCTACATTTTGTTGTTTATCAGTTTCTAGCGCAGTATCACATATCTTGTTGTTTCGCAGTTTGTCTGACTCAATATGTCTGGCGAAAATATTTTCTCAATACATATTGTGACTTCTCTGGCATACCTACCAATCGAAAATATTCCTAAAGTTTGGCTTGCTATTCTTCGATATCACCAAATTTAGATGGCATAGATAAATTCAACGATTATTTTAACATTAAAATATTAAAAACCATAAGCCAATTAGAGAACTGGCACAGGAACATGTACAACCACATTAAAATAAAAACCATAAGCCAGTTAGAGAACTGGCACAGGAACATGTACAACCACATTAAAATAAAAACCATAAGCCAGTTAGAGAACTGGCACAGGAACATGTATAACCACATTAAAATAAAAACCATAAGCCAGTTAGAGAACATGAACAACCACATTAAAATATTAAAAACCACAAGCCAATTAGAGAACTGGCACAGTAACATGTACAACCACATTAAAATAAAAACCATAAGCCAATTAGAGAACTGGCACAGGAACATGTACAACCACATTAAAATAAAAACCGTAAGCCAGTTAGAGAACATGAACAACCACATTAAAATAAAAACCATAAGCCAATTAGAGAACTGGCACAGGAACATGTACAACCACATTAAAATAAAAACCATAAGCCAGTTAGAGAACTGGCACAGGAACATGTACAACCACATTAAAATAAAAACCATAAGCCAGTTAGAGAACATGAACAACCACATTAAAATAAAAAAGCCAAATTTATTGCAACTATTAAAGTTATTGCAAAGAAACGCAAAAGAAACTGTAAAGAAGAATTCAAGTAAAGAAGGTGCAGAATTATCTGTTACAGACTAAGTAATAGATAATTCCACCTTCTTTACTTGAATTCTCATCATTCATGAAGCAGGAGCAAAAAATATAAGAATTCAAGCTATTGTAAAAGATGTCTTCATGGATGTAATTATATCTCATTTACAATATGTACAATATATTTACAACTAGCTGTACCCGCGGCTTCGCACGCGTGGCTATTTCCCTAGGTTAAAAGAACTCTATTACTATTCCAAGACCTAAAATACCAATATACCAACATTTAAACAAAATTCCTTCAGCCGTCAAAAAGTTTTTATCGATTGCTCGGCTTCTACTCGTGGGATTGAGATAATAAGTACACCAGTTTTTAAGTCAAACCCTAAGATATCCAACAGTGAAAACCGCATCGCAATCGGTCCAGTAGTTTTTACGTGATACTCAAGTATCACGTACTACAGTAACAGACAAAGAGACAAACACGAATTTTAAAAATATTGTTTCCTGTATCTGTAGCTTATTTTTAGTACCCTAGTTATTTTTTTAAATATCTTCCTATTAGAGATTTTTTGGTACTTACTGCTTTATTATAAGTATAGATGCCCTTCACTTTTGGGTAGAATAATAAAAATATGTGTTTTATTACATTATTTTAATCATACCTATAAAACAGTACCGTGATATACCTACTGACTGACTGACTGACTGACTGACTGACTGACTGACTGACAGACAACGTCCAGCCTAAACCGGTGGACCTAGTATTTGAAATTTGGAGGAATATTCCTTGAATATCCTAGAGGTGAACTAAGGAAAGTAACTATAAACCGTAAAACATGAATACCAACTCCAAATAAAATACCCTTATTCTGCGGGGACCCTTTTATTTACCGGTATGAAGGGTATCCAATGTCCTACCTCGTAGTATGAACTCAAATCATGCCAAGTTTCATTTGAATTCATTCAGTAGCTTTATCGTGATGCGCGTCCAAGATACAGACAGACAAAAGACAAAAAGATAAAAATACAGTTTTGGCTTCAGTACGAATAAAAGAAAAACGTCCAATTATTTTTTTACTAAATATCTTCAATGTACAGAATTTGGACCCATATCCCGCAGGAACCCTTTATCTTATCGGTATAAAAGGTATCTTCAATTTTCACTTATCATATAAACTATGACTATGCCCAATTATATAAAAATCCGTGCAGTAGTTTAAGCGTGATACGTGTTCTTTTAAATAAGTTTCAATCCCTATCCAGCGGCAACCCTTTAATTTATCGCGATGAAAAGTATCCAATGTCCTACCTCGTAGTATGAACTCAAATCATGCCATGTTTCATTTCAATTTATTCAATAGTTTCGGCGTGATGCGCGGCCAGGTACAGACACACAGACAGAAAGATAAAAAAAAAACAGTTTTGGCTTCAGTATTTAATGCATCCAAAAAAAATGTACAGGATTTGGACCCCTATCCTGCGGGAACCCTTTATATTTTTTCGGAATGAAAAGTATCCTTAATTTTTACCCATAATATAAACTATGCCTGTGCCAAGTTGCACCGAAATCCGTTAAGTAGTTTCAGCATGATAAGTATTCGTTGAAATAACATTCAACCCCCTATCCTGTGGGAACCCTTCAATTTTTCGGGATGAAAAGTATCGTATGTCCTACCTCGTAGTATGAACTCAAATCATGCCAAGTTTCATTTGAGTTCATTCAGTAGTTTCGACGTGATGCCTAGCCCAGATACAGACAGTTTTTTTTTTATAAAATATCTTGATTTGTACCCGTTACAGTTTTATTATAAGCATAGATGTAAAAAATAGGTTTTGCTCATCGTCATAAGAATTAATGTTTCTTTTAGTTTTAATACAATTATGTGTAGTGTTTAATAAAAAGCACGTGTATGCGCTTTTTATTGTTACAGTTAGGTCTCAAACTAGCTTTTAAATAAAATATAGCATTCATTATATTTAATTTACTGTAACGGCATAAAGCCTGTGAGATATTCTGGATCAAGACAAGTCCAACATCTAATTTGATGAAATTGGTACAGAAGTATAAGCAAAAGAGGTGACAAGGATAATACATTTTGAGAATATTAGTAGACCAATTGGTAGTATCTGATATACCTACATTCATTCATGCATAGCCTGTGAGATCATATATCATTCCATTAGAATTATCAACAAAAAGTAGCAGTTAGTTCGGCAGACATATTGAGAACAAAAAGTAGCAGTTTTTTGGCAGACATATTAAGAACAAAAAGTAGCAGTTTGTTCGGCAGACATATTGAGAACAAAAAGTAGCACTTTGTTTGGCAGACATATTGAGAATAAAAAAGACGTAGTTTGTTTGGTAGACAATTTGCGATATTAACGACCAAGTATTCTCAGGGAGCCTGGTTCTCAATTCGTCTTAAAGTACTCGTTTAAAAATTATATCAGTCGAATTACTACACCAAAATGATACACTAGACAAATTGCAGAAATCAGACGAATTTTTAATCGGACAAACCGCGAGACATTCACTATAGTGATGTTATGGATATTCATATCCCAAACTACTGGAGATCCCAAATAAATGTTTAGGATTTTTTAAATAGCAAATTCTGATGTGTTTATCCTATTTAAATAATGTGTTTAAGTAATCGAATTTTGATTTAATTGGAAATTTAAAGCGATTAAAAAATGCATTAACATGTTAAGGAAACACCACACTACAGGAAGTGTACACCTAACTATTAATACTTAGTTCATAAAAAACACACACAATAAAAACACACACACAGTATCTACGCATCAATTTTATACTAAAATATAAAAATACAGTATCTATATCCGTTACTCCACCTAAATACTTATAACATCGGTGAGATGAGGCGGAACGCTAGAGAATCTATACTTATAATAAAACTGTAATGGGTCCAATTCTGTACATTGAAGATATTTTGAAATTTTCTTTTGGAGGGTACTTTATATTCGATACTGAAGCCAAAACAGTTTTTTTTTTTAATTTTTGTCTGTATCTTGGCTAGGCATCACGCCGAAACTACTGAATTAATTTAAATGAAACTTGGTAAGATTTGAGTTCATACTACGAGGTAGGACATAGGATACTTTTAATCCCGAAAAATAAAAAGGGTTCCCGCAGGATAGGCGTTGAAAGTTATTTAAAAGAACACTTATCATGTTGAAACTACTGGACGGACTTTGTTGCAATTTAGCACAGTCATAGTTTATATAATGGGCAAAAATTGAGAATACTTATTATCCAGAAAAAATAAAGAGTTTCTGCGGGATAATGTCCCCAATTGTGTAAATTGAAGATATTTTGTACTTTTTTTTGGTGACGGTTCTATATTAAATACTAAAGTATTTTTGTAATTTTTGTCTGTTTGTCTGTCTGCCCGTCTGCCTGTCTACCTTGGCAGCGCATCACGCCGAAAATACTCACTGAATTCTAATAAAATTTGGTATGATTTGAGTTTATACTTCGAGGTTTGACATTGGATACTTTTCATCCCAAAAAAATAAAGGGTTCCTGCGGGATATGGGTCCAAATTGTGTACATTAAAGATATTGTGTTTATTTTAGCGTTTACTTTTTGTTCGATAATGAAGCTTAAATCTGTATGTCTGTCTGTCTGTATCTTGGACCCGCATCACGCCACCGGAACTACTGGATGAATTAAAATGAAACTTGGTATGATTTGAGTTCATACTACGAGGTAGGACATAGGATACTTTACATCTCGAAAAAATTATGGGTTATTATTTAGGGGCTGAAACTTATTTAAAAGAACACGTACCATGCTGAAAGTAATGGACGGGTTTTGATGCAACTTGGCACTGTCTTAAGTTATATGATGGATTAAAATTGAGGACACTTTTATCCCGAATAAGTAAAGGGTTACTGCGGGATATGGGTCCAAAGTTATGTTAATATTTAAGTAAAAAAAAAACTTGTTTTGGTTGTTTCTCTATATTCGATACTGAAGCCAAACTGTTTTAATTTTGTCTGTCTGTTTGTCCGTATCTTGACCGCGCATCGCACCCAAACTACTATATGAATTCAAATGAAAAAAATGCTCTTGAGTGCTTAAAAAAGGTATTGAACAATTATTTTTTGTTAGTCGTTTCTTTCTTTCTGTTTGTCTGTATGTTTGTTTGTTCACGCATCACATAAAAACTACTGGACCGATTGCAATGTAGTTTTCATTGTTAGATAGCTTAGGGTTTGATTTAAATCTGGTGTAATTGGTATCTCAATCCGGTGAGTTAGAAGCCGAGCAATTGATAAAGTATTTTTGACGGCTGAAGAAATTTTGTTCAAATGTTGGTATATTGATCCTGGAATAGCACATTATGGTACTTTAAACCTAAAGAATCGAACACGCGTGCGAAGCCGCGGGTACAGCTAGTTAATAATATACGTGTCTACGAACAAAATGATTATTTATTAGATTGATATCCCAGAATCTCTGAATGTCCTACTCTATCGAGTCTTATTAAACCTATATTTATGGATAGGATACTTTACATCCCGAATAATTAACGGGTTCTCGCAGGATAGGGGTTGAAACTTATTTAAAAGAACACGTACCATGCTGAAACTAATGGACGGGTTTTGATGCAAGTTAGCACGAAAAAGGCTGTAAAAAGAAGATAAATAAAAAAATGCTCTTGGATGCTTAAAAAGGGTATTGAACAAGAATATGATTATTTTTTTAATCCTGTCGCTCTGTCTGTATGTTTGTTTGTTCACGCATCACTTAAAAACTATTAGACCGATTGCAATGCGGTTTTCACTTTTAGATAGCTTAGGGTTTGATTTAAAAACTGGTGTAATTGGTATCTCAATCTGGTAAGTTAGAAGCCGAGCAATTGATAAAAGTATTTTTGACGGCAAAAGAAATTTTGATCAAATGTTGGTATATTGGTCCAGGAATGTTGATACTTTGAACCTAAAGAAACGACCACGCGTGCGAAGACGCGGGTACAGCTAGTGCTATAATAAAAATAAAAAACTTCCCAAAGTCAACAAAACTTACATTTGGGGTGGTTTTATTATAGTTTGTGTCTCTTGTGTTATACAATAATTATGACTAACAACAGGAAGGACCAGCATCTTCAAAAGAATATTCCTTTCTGTGTTGCAGGAAGTAACAGCAACTCGAGCAACAGTAACTGGAGCACCATCGGGTGCAACATCAAAAACGGATCCGATGCGCCCGCGCCGTCTGAACCTGCCTACAATGCGTTAGGTAAATAAACATAACTCGAGCAACAGTAACTGGAGCACCATCGGGTGCAAGCTCAAGAACGGATCCGATGGGCCCGCGCCGTCTGAACCTGCCTACAATGCGTTAGGCAAATAAACGTAACTCTAGCAAGGGTAACTGGAGCACCATCGGGTGCAACCTCAAAAACGGATCGGATGCGCCCGCGCCGTCTGAACCTGCCTACAATGCGTTAGGTAAATAAACATAACTCGAGCAACAGTAACTGGAGCACCATCGGGTGCAACCTCAAGAACGGATCCGATGCGCCCGCGCCGTCTGAACCTGCCTACAATGCGTTAGGTAAATAAACATAACTCGAGCAACAGTAACTGGAGCACCATCGGGTGCAAGCTCAAGAACGGATCCGATGCGCCCGCGCTGTCTGAGCCTGCCTACAATGCGTTAGGTAAATAAACATAACTCGAGCAACAGTAACTGGAGCACCATCGGGTGCAACCTCAAGAACGGATCCGAGGCGCCCGCGCCGTCTGAACCTGCCTACAATGTGTTAAGTAAATAAACATCATAATTCGTCGATAAAAAAATAATTGTATTGAGTATGTATTCGTTTATTGTATGAATATTTGTTAATTTATTGTATATTAACTGTATTGTTTTAATATAAAACAATTTCCGTTGGTACATTTCTTTTTCTACCAATACTGTCCATTTAAAATTTATCGAGATCTAAGACCATACTGTACTTATATTATAATCAATTTCACAAAAAGAGGAGTTTCTGAAGCCTTATGTATGTTTTTTATTTCATACCTCATATTTGCGGGGTTTATAAACAAAGTTGGACGATACTTGAAAGGTATAATATCTATAGAATATTCTGTGTAGTAATGTCTCTCTAGTGCAATAAAAAGTAATCTGTCTGTCTATTTCTCACAGGCTTGTCCGTGGACGACGTGGACGCCGAGTGGACGGGTTCGGACCAGTCACTGTTTAGAGCTCTGCATAAGGTGTTCCCCTCCAACTACTGCGCCATCGCGCAAGTCATGCTCTCCAAGACTTGCCAGCAGGTAAAACTGTTTAGAGCTCTGCACTAGGTGTTCCCCTCCAACTACTGTGCCATCGCGCAAGTCATGCTCTCCAAGATTTGCCAGCAGGTAAAACTGTTTAGAGTTCTGCACTAGGTGTTCCCCTCCAACTACTGCGCCATCGCGCAAGTCATGCTCTCCAAGAATTGCCAGCAGATAAAACTGTTTATAGCTCTGCACAAGGTGTTCCCCACCAACTACTGCGCCATCGCGCAAGTCATGCTCTCCAAGACTTGCCAGCAGGTAAAACTGTTTAGAGTTCTGCACTAGGTGTTCCCCTCCAACTACTGCGCCATCGCGCAAGTCATGCTCTCCAAGACTTGCCAGCAGATAAAACTGTTTATAGCTCTGCACAAGGTGTCCCCCTCCAACTATTGCGCCAACGCGCAAGTCTTGCTCTCCAAGACTTGCCAGCAGGTAAAACTGTTTAGAGCTCTGCACAAGGTGTTCCCCTCCAACTACTACGCCATCGCGCAAGTCATGCTCTCCAAGACCTGCCAGCAGATAAAACTGTTTATAGCTCTGCACAAGGTGTCCCCCTCCAACTATTGCGCCATCGCGCAAGTCATGCTCTCCAAGACTTGCCAGCAGATAAAACTGTTTATAGCTCTGCACAAGGTGTCCCCCTCCAACTATTGCGCCATCGCGCAAGTCATGCTCTCCAAGACTTGCCAGCAGGTAAAACTGTTTAGAGCTCTGCACTAGGTGTTCCCCTCCAACTACTGCGCCATCGCGCAAGTCATGCTCTCCAAGACTTGCCAGCAGGTAAAACTGTTTAGAGCTCTGCACTAGGTGTTCCCCTCCAACTACTACGCCATCGCGCAAGTCATGCTCTCCAAGACTTGCCAGCAGGTAAAACTGTTTAGAGCTCTGCACTAGGTGTTCCACTCCAACTACAGCGCTATCGCACAAGTCATGTAAAAAATTATTAAAAGAGAGGGAAAAAGTTACACATAAAAAAAGGAACATTCTCAAATATGAACCTTTCCGTAAGAAGGAAGCTCTCGCTCATTCTACTTAATGAAACATTGTTGTTTTCCAGGTGTACACGTACTGGATCAACACGGGCCAGGAGGAGTGTCGCGTGGAGGCGGAGCTGACCCCCCCGCGCAAGAAGAAGAAGAAGCACCGGCTGTGGTCCGTACACTGTCGCAAGATACAGCTGAAGAAGGACTCCACTTCGCACCACGTGTATGTGCAATAACTCACTGGACATGTCCTCATCTGACGAAACTTACTGCTATAGGATTTACATTACAGTCCTCTATTGATTTAGTAAGGTTTGATCAGTGGCCGTGATTTTTCTGGTTTTATTAATGGCCTGCTAAAACTGATCATGTCATTGAAACATCAACGTTTAATAATATTTCAATCCACGTTTGGCGATATCATTATTGTAAGGTTTTTCAAGATACCAAAGGTGTTCTAACATATAGGTTTCAGGGAAAAAATAACACGAAAACTTCGTCTTCTACCCCTAACACGGCTAAGTCCGGCTTCCGCCCTCGCCTTCTATTTATTTTTAATGTTTGACCATATTATGAAGTAGCCGTGCGTATAGTAGTTTATATCGTCAAACGCTGATCATTCCTTCATCTGGCCAAACCATGTCATGATTTACCTAATCATTTAATGAAATGATCAATTGTATGATATCTCCACGACATATATATCAGCAGTAGATCCCTGCCTGCCGAGCATCGGCGTTGTCGGTTAAGCGATGTTCTGTTTCATTGTGTATGTGGTTGCAGGTACAACTACACCCCGTGCGACCACCCGAGCCAGCCGTGCGACTCCTTGTGTTCGTGTCTGCAGTCGCAGAACTTCTGCGAGAAGTTCTGTCAGTGCAGCAGCGACTGTGAGTTACCAGTATTCAGGCTGTGCATATATGTTCACCGTGGCCCTGTGGAGCTTTATAAATAGGTCTACTCATTGCATCCTGCGGGTTTTGAGAACCAGGAAACAGGCAGTAGCACTGCCTGTTTCCTGGTGTAAGTATCTACATTTACTGCGGTCACATCCGTCTGCCGAGCAGAACCCCCCTGTTATAAAGGAAGGGGTAAATGTTCAGTAATGGAAATTTTGATAAAGTGATGTCATATAAATGAGGGAGAAGCGAACGTAAAAAATGTATGTAAGATGTTGGCTGTGTGGATGTTACATCATCCCGTCGTCAGGTGTGGTCCACTGCTGAACTACACACTCGGCAGGAGGGGAAGGGGGGATTTCGTGTCTCAGCACGACGCTTCGTAGGCATCTCGGTGATCGCAGATCTTGGCGGAAAATACTGCTGTCCTTTTTCTGAATTTAGCTATGCTAGTTCCTACTGCACCCGGGGAGTGAGAGCGGCAGGAATGAGCTCTATGAAAATTAAAATGTAGAAGTTTCATCAAGTAGCAGAATTTGTAAAAGAAAAAAAAATGCTGTTTTCAGAAATCCACAAATGGAGTTATAATACATTTGAAACACTTTAGATGTATTTCTAAGAACACATCTTCCTATATATTACGGTTATCATTACCCTAGAGATATCTGTTAAAAATCTGAACCTGTATACCACACAGTTTCAAAAGTCTACCAGTTCTATTATGATACAGACAAGTTGCCCTCTGTGAAACTCTTTCCGAGTCAGGATTTGGCAACATTTGTAAAATTTATCCATCTCACAATTTTTTGTCAGTGCTTCAAATTAGAATATAATATAATAGAAATAATATAATATTATTACTTTTAAATTAAAAAAATATTTATTTATTTAAATGGAAAACTAACAGCTGCTAAATGGTAACATAGATAGAAGACAATGGGCATTAGAGAACCTTACAGTTTTCACCTAGAGAACAAAATAAAAATAATGTCAATAATTTGTATTGAATGTGTCATTATGTCCGCGAGTTTCTGCTCTGTGCTAATATTGAGTTACCCTTCAGGCCAGAACCGGTTCCCCGGGTGCCGCTGCAAGGCGCAGTGCAACACCAAGCAGTGCCCCTGCTACCTGGGGGTGCGCGAGTGCGACCCCGACCTGTGCACCGCGTGCGGTGCCGACGCGGCGGGGACGGCGGGGAGCGCGCCCACGGCGCCGTGCTGCCGCAACGTCTCCGTGCAGCGCGGCATGCACAAGCACCTGCTACTAGGTAACTAACTGAGGGAACGTGAGTGCGACCCCGACCCGTGCACCGCGTGCACAGGTGATATTTATCAATTAGTGCGGCTCGTTACTCGAAAATGAAATATTAAGTTCATTTTCTTTTTAAATATGTAACACCTTGCATGCTTAATTTTTATGTAAACGCATGTTTTCACAAATAAAATGATGTTTATGTTTAGCCCCCAGCGACGTCGCCGGGTGGGGGATATTCCTGAAGGAAGCGGCGCACAAGAACGAGTTCATCTCCGAGTACTGCGGCGAGATCATCTCGCAGGACGAGGCCGACCGGCGCGGGAAGGTGTACGACAAGTACATGTGCTCCTTCCTCTTCAACCTTAACAACGGTGAGTGCACACAGATTTTTTATAAACCGTACCTTGTCAGTGAAATAGTATTTTGAACCAAAAAACCGACATCAACGCTGTTTCCTAAAAACTAACTGATCCAATTTTTGTGAAACTTATAATGTTTGAAACTCGAACTTGTTTAAGTTGCTCTTCATGCGGTGAGATCACGATCGAAATGACAAAGGTCTTATTCTTATTTGCATATGCGTCACAAGAATGTTTAAAAAAGCAGGATTCCTCATGTTCACTTCAAAAGTGTCGTACCACTGATTGAAGTAATATGCTGTTGTCTATGGCTTGTACGCACACATTTACACCATGTTATGCCGATCGGTCGGCACAAAGCATCAACACCTCGTCCGTGTCAGACTTGTTAACTCTTGTCAAGTTTTCACAAAAATCAAAATCAATGCCGCCTTTTGTGATGAAATTATATATCAACCAAAAATCCTCCACTCACACGTACTTACGCAGCCGTATTTGCTATGCTTCACTCGTGAGCTAGGCGGAGGGGAATTATTCTTAAATCTTAGTCATCCCGCCCTTTTTCGGTCCTCTACTACTTGTACAAGTCTTATTGATAACCCTCCGACGTACGTCATATGAATACACTAGTGTATACTGGTTGAAGCTACAGTAGAATGTCACATGTCCACATTCCAGATTTCGTGGTGGACGCGACACGCAAGGGGAACAAGATCCGGTTCGCGAACCACTCCATCAACCCCAACTGCTACGCCAAGGTGATGATGGTGAACGGCGACCACCGCATCGGGATCTTCGCCAAGCGCGCCATACAGCCGGGAGAGGAACTCTTCTTTGACTACAGGTCCATACTAGTACTGGTGCTGTGTGGTTGCACGCCTGCTCTGCTATCTAACAACACTCGGTTCTATCTTTGGCTCGCTACATTTTGGTGGTCATTTTTTTAGGATAAAAGTCTTATGTTATTCCGGGACCAAAAGTACACCAGATTTTAAGTGATGTGCAAACAGACATCATTTAAAAAATAGTTACATTCTTGATCAGTAGCTTATTTTAAGTCCCATAAGTATTTTTAATTATCTTCACTTTACAGACTTTTTGTTACTGCTTTATTATAAGTACATAGATATAGTAGTCGCAGCCAATCTATATGTTTGTGAAGTTAGGCTCTGTGAATGATTGCGCAGGTACTGCTGTAGGGATAAAACAGTTTAAAGTAAGAACGAGATAGAATATGCGAAAACCGTAAGCGAGTGAGCGAGGCAGTTATACAATGTTGTCTTGACCTTCAACATTGGGATTGCGACAGCGACAAGCAGACAACTTCCGAGACACATACTTCCGCTGCGAATACTAACTGGCTATTAATAATTGTCATTTTGCAGTGTTTTGTAAACTTACTTGAATGAGGATATTATGATTAATAACACTTTTTTTTTCAGTAATAGTTATCATATGCACCACTATAATATTATTTTCGTTTTTCTGCAGATACGGACCAACAGAGCAACTGAAGTTTGTCGGCATTGAGAGGGAAATGGAATTCTTATGAGAGCACCCAAACAGTGCACCGGCTACAGCCAGCAGTCTCTGGACTTTATAGTTATAAGTTGTAATTCCAGTGTTGTGCTTGTGTTACATAATGTTGTTTGTTGCTACGTGTGATTGTTGTTTGTCATGCCTGAGCTAAATATTAGGTGTTATTAGGCACCATGTTGTGTTTATTTATCTTTCTTACTATCTCATCAACCATGAAGGCAATGAGGGCATGAGGGCCTTTTTTTACTTAGATTTCAGAGTTAGCATTTGGTTTAGACTGAACAAACATATATAAGTGGAGAAGCATTTAATAATAAGAATAAAGTACATTGTGATTTACTTGTACAATAAATTTTATACCTAATGGATTTCTTGTCTTTTATTTAAGGTAATACTATTTAGGGGCCAAGCTGAAATAAAACGGGTCAAACGCAATAGAGCACCTTAGTATATTTAATTGTTTAAAGGATTTACATTAAATGTAACAAAGTTCAATATACATTTATACACAAAATGTACAAACCACTATAAATGCATGTTTGTACCAACTTGTTCATTGAAAAAATCACATATTGCTTTACTAGAAATTCTAAAATAAAACAGACTATAATCTAAATGAAATCTACAGAAACACAAACTACTTGGTAACAAAAACATTGCTTACAAGTTTTAGATTAAAATATTCTATAATTGATTCACAGTCAAAATGTACTAGACCAACTAGAAGTTGTTTTTTTTTTACTTTGCTTGCAAAGAGATGTTAGTTTGTCAGGATGCCAGAGGACCTTTGACACAGACTAACTTCACTGAATAATTCTCATAGTGGGCAAATGTAAGTTGAGATAATGCAGAGGATGACTGACAATAGTCGAATTGATGGACATATTATGTAACAAAAATCATCCCATGGACCTATGCCAAAAATTATTGTGTTGTCCTTTCGCTTGGCACTTTATTGACACAATTATACAATACAATAGTTGGTTATGTTAACATGCTTATCTTTACAGCAAAGAACTCATTAGGTAATCTAAGCTTTTAATCCGATAAGCCATTTATGTTAAATCATTGAATAATATATAATATATGTAGCACCATTTTGAATGTGATTACCCTCGGTTAATCACAAGAGCCGTCTAACCAGCCATCCCGCCACCGCTCCCGCACTTTGGTGCAGTCAAACACGGGTTTGTCAAGTTTGATGTTGACAGTGTTGTGGCGCTCACAAAGCCATTTCGCCAGCTCATCTCTTGATGCTGTTTTTGGAGGGTTCTTTTTAATGCTGAAAAGAAAATAATAGTAACAGTTGTAACTTTTATACTTTCGCGATTCAAACACTTCTCGATCTTTTTCAGTGGTCTTTTCGTGACCACGATCAATGCAACTTGATCGAAACGTCGAGGTAAATAAATATTAAGTTTTCAGCGCGATTAAGTCCCGTTTAAATATTTAACTATAATAGTAACATTTAGAAATTGGAGCTCTTTCAGAAGAGGTGACTATAAGTAGGTGGGCTTGTTGACTTGTAGTTGTTCTGTCGTTATCAGGGTGTTATTCATTTGTTAGACCTCTTAGCTCAGTCTGATGAAATAATATTAATAATATTAGCATTTTAGAAATTTAGAAAATACTTGAGCTGTAGGAGTGAAATATAAAGTTACCAGTAAAGCGCTCTCCCAAAATGTTCCCGCTGAACATAGACCTCCCAAATAGAACAATTACAATACAATTATTATAGAAAGAAGAAAAAAACTGAATTTAACACTTGAGGCAGTATTTACTTAAAATCAAACAGGAAATTCATATCTTTAAGATGTTGGCACAATATTTTTTTAACCAATGGTGACCCACTCCTGGACAAATTTCTCCCCCAATTATTTCCATTTATCTATATCATTTGAAAGTTCATGCCAAATTCCTTCGAAGCACTTCTATGGACAGGCTTGATTCCTTTATTGGGTACCAAATGTGTGTCAATCTTTGCCCATTGTCACAATTAATAAAATTAAGATTTATGTAATGATCACAAACAAAACTATAATTTATGTAATTATTAGTAACTTACTCTTCTTGGAAATCGAGTGCACAAGGTTCACATGGGTAGAACTGAGCAAAGATATTTAAAAACCTTGACATCTGGCTGCTCTCTTGTTGTGATGGTTTCTCTGGGTAGTATGCCACCATTGTGTGCAAGAATCCCCATGTTGCAGTTCCCAATTCAGCTTTATCAAGGGGACACTCTTTTCCAGACTCTACTGGTGGTATAGTTACAGTTGACTGAAACATTTTAATTTTACTGAAGAAAATATATTTATAAATAATCTGTGGAAACAATTGGTGTTTCTTAAAAATCATAGGCTTGCTCGAGTAAATACCTGCTCGAATAGTAAGAAAAGTGACAAGAAATCTCTAGAAATTACGCTATTTCTTATTCTTACCAGTTTCTCAGATTTTTTGGAAGTCGATTTAGTCTGATTCTTGGCCCAGGATTTAAAGTCAGAACAAGCCCTACAAGGTTTGTCGTCATCTTCTTCTTCCATACCGTGACCCGGCATTATCACTGATCTTTATCACAGCTATTCCATGAAAATGTGATATCACTCTTGTGTAATCTCGAAACGTTTAAACCTACAAGACGAGAGCTCAGAACTTCAATTATTCATTGCACCTATCATCTGTATATGTAATTCATAATGCACAGAAACTGAAACTGATGAAAATGTGATGAAATCGTTGAAAAACTGAAATAGGTATGTACAGTAATTCCATTTCAAATAATTCAGAATTTGATTTCTTACATATTTTTTTTTAAATTATTTTTTGTATGTCAGATTTTGGCATGTGACATTTATGATTATGATGTCTAAGTCAAAGTGGAAAAATATATGTCCGTTCAAAAACTTCGAAAAGCTAACTAGTTTGTTTGACCAAGTAATCGTAACTCAAAATCTTTGCACATACCATAGTACACGATATTTTTGTAACTTTGTTTTCAAGCGGAAATAGACGAACGTGCTTACGAATATACTTTTTCATTTCCAATTAAGATACGAGAGACCGCGCGCCATTCTGAATTTAAAAAAAACGAACATTCCGCACAAGTATTTTTCGAACAAGGGCTTTTCAAAGAAACTAGGTATGGTTAATCCGCCATTCCATTAACTGCATATCCTTCTAATTGAATGACACTATTCAACTAACGCTCTGAATGATATTGGGTCGTGATCGTGACCCATCTACCCACTAGTGGGTGCACGGGTAATTCGTATATACCCCTCCACCCACTGCACTAGAGTTGGAAAGTAATAAAAAAAAACAGCTGTATGATATTTTAATGGCTGGCTGATTGCTAGGCCCAAAGAGTATACAAATACTACGTGCTAGGCTGGAAATAGCAAAGGTGCTAAGTGGTAAGTGTATTATATTGCTTATAGCAAAGATAATACAATAAAACTGTTTATTGAAAAAAAAACCTTCGAACAAGACATTAATTCTGAGCATTAATTACTTACATTCTATTGTAGAAAAAACCTTTAAAAATAAATTTGTTATATTATTGCAAAAGGTGCACGAGTTTTAATTAAAAAAGAAGTGCTAAGGCGTAGTGTCGTTTACTCTAGTAAGGTGCTAAATGCTAACATTACAATTAATACAATAGTGTTGCCTATGCTATGTCATTATCTCCTAGTTGTATATTTCTTTCTTTATGTATTTATTATTGTAGTCATCATTATTATTTATGTTGTATATTAGTCTTAAAGATCTTTTCAAATTCATATTAAATAAATAATATTGTTTTTTACCCTTGCCACACTTTTCCAAACTTATATTGGTTTGGTTTGAAAAGTTTCATTTTATAGTCGTTAAAGAAGGTGTCTTTAATATAAAGTACACCAATGATATTTTCAGGTTTTTCTATACCTAAAAAGCTATTTTTTCCCAGCGGTTCAGCGCCACTCAGAAGCAAATTTTTTAAACTTCCCCATTGGTTCGGTGCCACTGGGTGGCACGTAATTATATATATTTTTTTTAAGGTTTCAAGTGGTTCCGTATTAAAATTCATATAAAATCGATCGTTGCTCTTATCGATAAAAAACTTCGGTTATTAGCGTGTGAACAGTTCAAACTAAAGGTACACAAAGCTACTTAAATTTTTATGTTGATAGATTAGCTAAAAATAATTAAATAAGTTAAAAAAAAAACGGCATTTTCAACAAAATTGTAATAATTTTAAAAATGTTTTACTACAGTGTTTTAGTATGAAAACATAGTGTTTTTTTACCTTCTGTTGATACGTCTTTTAACTAAAGAAATGAAAAAAAAACATTTTTTTTATGTATAATTTTCTATTTTGGCGGTATTTTTTTCTTATTTTTTGCATTCAAATTGCTGTAGGAAATTATTTTTCAAACGCTTAGTGTTAAAATTCGGTCCTTGGTCGGTGAACACTTCAACGGGTGAACCATAGTTATCAATTTGTATCAGGCTTTTACCATTTCTGAGAAAACTCAAGTTGGAGGTCAAGTTGGTTGGGTGGAAGGTCGGAGCTCAATTTACGTGCCGGGGCGCAGAATAGGTAAAAACCGTAAACCTCATAACTGGTGGAAAGTTCTTTACCGTTGAACCGGGCATTGGATAAGAACATCCAGAAAAAAACGTTGATATGTTCTTGCTATAGATACCATTCACCATTGCACCATGTCCATAATGACAGTGACAAAACACCTATGTAGTAAACAGGACAGTATGTTGCATCATGATTAAAAATTATACCTTATTACAAAACTCGGAAGACGGGGCAATTTGAGATCAATTTGTTCATTTTGGCTATAGTCTGGGCCAGAACCATTAGCAATAACGTGCAATGTCCCCATGTCAGTCGCTAAGAACAAAGGGAGTAACTTAAAATTTTACCAATTTTAAACAAAAAAAAAAACAATTTTGTCGGTGATTATTATTTCAATTTTACGTAGTACCTACTAGAACACACTTGATTTGTTTATTTGTCTCATTTTATAATCTCTATACAGTAGTCTGTGATTTTTACAAAACTGGTGCATATCACGCTAAGAGTGTTTTAACGAATCATCTCATTTATTTATACCTAATTGGTTTACTTCAAATAAATAAATAAAAACAGTACTCTCGCGTAGGTGTAGAGTTCCAGTTAAGAGAAGGTGACGTTGGAGTGAAGATAAAACACGGAGTTTAGATTACATGAACATGAAATGTGCATTGCTTCTTATTAACTAGGCTTAGGCGTAGATAATTTTACCCTATTCTAAGACGCGGTTACAAATTTAGGCTCTCGGAGCCTTCACTACAGTTCACTATATGAAGCTTCTGAGGGGATTCAGTTCTGCTAGATGGTTCTGCTTGTTCCTTAGTAGTTGTCCTGTTCAAGGCTGTCTTGGTACTGATTACATTCTCGAGAGAATCCTGGCAATTTTTATATTTTTTGTACATATCTAGATCGGCTCTAGATAATTATGTCATTGACTGAATGACTTCTGCGTGGGTAGCTTCTATTGTTCTCAAATATTATTTTTCAGATTTAGAAATAGGTACAAACAACGTGCTTGTAAAAAACACTATCCTAGGTGGGATCCTTACCAAGGAGCCAGCCTTTCTGTTCTGGCTACGGGTGCGAATCGATTATCCGATTATTGGTAACCCCTGCTCGGGTACTACCCATCGGATCACGATATCAGAATTTCTAATTAACGGATCTCGCTCGGAGTTCCCATCGGATCTCGAGATCCGTTGCAACTCAAATGAATATTAGTTTTTGTTCCCATCGGATCTCGAGATCCGTAGCAACTCATATGAATTTTAGTTTTTCTTCCCATCGGATCTCGTGATCCGTTGCAACTCAAATAAATATTATTTTTTCTTCCCATCGGATCTCGAGATCCGTTCAACCTAAATAAATATAATATTTGCCGTCTCGTCTCAACGCATCATTTGAAAATGATGTTCTGTTTTTGAGTTGTTTTTAAGTCTGATATATTTTTTTTATATGTTTCAATGCAATAAAATCTACATCATCCGTATATCGAAATCGTTTTCTTAGAATGTGATATCTATACTTATTTGATCAACAATCATTGTTAGATTCAATAACTTATAGAAAATCAAATCAAAAAAATATTATGTACAAAATAGGCGTATGTGCGTATAGAGAAAAGTCGTAAGATTTGAGGGCGTTCTTTGGTACTTGTTGCTTGAAAATCTTAAATTTATTTCTATATATGTTATTATCCTGCGAAGTTTATCTTTCCGTAAGCATGACTACCTATTTCAAACAATAGCGTCGTGCAAAACAAGTAAAACAAGCATCCCTACTACTTCTGCAGCCCATGCAGTACGTAAAATGAGACAGTTTACCGAAATAGCTACTGGAAGATTAGTATATTTTAGTTACTTTCACAGTATTATATCATATGGCATTTTGCTGCAGAAATTCAATGTATATTTGTGCTAGGGAAGAGAGTAATTCAATCCATAAAAAATATGAAATCACGCGATTCGCTGAGGGAATGTTTAAAATAAATATAAAAATTAATAATATAATATATTCTTACAGTGGCTTGTCAATTTATATATGAAAACATAATTCGGAAGAATATTAATAACATTGTTGAAAATAGGGATGTTCATAATTTTAATACTAGAAATAAAAATAAACTGAAAGTATCTGGATTTTGGTTAAATAACGTTAGTGGTTCATAACTGGTTACACTTTTATAATAAGTTACATGGCATTGATCAATTATCAATGCTCAAGTTTAAAACATTTGTTAAAGTAAATCTCATAAAGAAAGCATATTACAATGTTAATTAATATATTAATGACAGATCACTTATTAAGCTCTATGATAATAATAAGTGATCACCTTCTATATAATTATGTTTATGTTAAATGAATTAAATGTTCAAAGTACTCTGTGATATGTCTTATGTCTTCTTACTGTCTGTTGTCATGTGGTTTTATACAACATACTTAGTTGGAATTTTTATTTTATTTTTCCCAGTTTAATGGTCGAGGTCCGTTGCAACACAAATGAATATTAGTTTTGTTCCCATCAGATCTCAAGGTCCGTTGCAACTCAAGTAGCTATTATTTTTACTTCTCATCGGATTATATTTTCATTTATATAAATATATTAACAAGCCACTGTAAGAATATTGATCTCTTTTAAACGTTCCCTCAGAGAATCGTTGGATTTCATATTGGTTATGGAACGAATTGTTCTCTTCTGTAGCACAACATAAATATACATTGAATTTCTGCAGTAAAATGCCATATGATATTGTTACGAACTGGGGTTCGGATAAAATTAATGTACGCTAATTACACCAAAAAAATAACACCTTTATTCGAAAAACCACAAAAGAAATTAATCCAACAAATAACGCTCAAACACTCTTTAAGTTGACTGTACACTCTTATCAATTATCACTGAATACTCGCTTCGAATCACTTTGATCGTTTCGTTTCGTTAGCCAAATCAGTACTGTTACGAGCTGTCGATGTGCGCCCTATTTATACCACGACGTAAGTTTCCAGAATGTACTCATATCTACTCGTATGTATTAGTGGTAGTCGGTAGGTCTTTGAACTTTCAAGGTCGGCGGCGCCTTTGAGATGCCGCGCCGCACCGTGCCTGTAGGTACTTAAGGCCGGCGGCACCTTTGATGTCGCCGCGCCCGTAGGTATATACCTACCGCGCGCTCTGGAAACTTCTGTAGGTACCTACGCTCTACTAGTGTGTTCCAGAATGTTCCTTTAAATGTAGGTATTGCGTCATTTTAGTACCTACTGTTTTTCTAAGAATCGACCGGCGTAACAATATAATACTGTGAAACTAACTAAAATTTACTAATAATAAAAAAAATACTAAAATTTACTAAATGTAAACTGTCTAATTTAACGTACTGCATAGGCTGCAGAGGTAGTAGGGACACTTGTTTTCACCTGTTTAGCACGATGCTATTTTTTGAAATAGGTTGTCATGCGTACGGAAAGATAAACTTCGTAAGGTAAGAAGATAGAAATAAATTTGAGATTTTTGTACGACAATTACCAAAAAGCGCCCTCAAATCTTACGACTTTTCTCTATCCGCACATACGCCTATTTTGTACATTATGTCTTTTTGATTTGATTTTCTATAAGTTGCTGAATCTAACAAATGATTGTTCATTAAAAAAGTATAGCTATCACATTCTAAGAACACGACATCGAAAGATGGATTATTTAGATTTTATTGTATTGAAACAAAAAATAATATCAGACATAAAAACAACTCTAAAACAGAACATCATTTTCAAATGATCCGTTGAGAACGCAAATATTATACTTATGTTGGTTGAACGGATCTCGAGATCCGATGGGAAGAAAAAATAATATTTATTTGAGTTGCAACGGATCTCGATATCCGATGGGAAGGAAAACTAATATTCATTTGAGTTGCAACGGATCTCGAGATCTGATGGGAACAAAAACTAATATTCATTTGAGTTGCAACGGATCTCGAGATCCGATGAGAACGCCGAGCGAGATCCGTTAATTAGAAATTCTGATATAGTGATCCGATGGGAAGTACCCTAGATTTCAGGCTGAACTGATCTATGCCTATATTGTGTGCTATGGGACTACGGACGTTTTTATCCCTTACGTAGTGCTATGTTTAACATATTAGCCCTAAATAGTACGAATTAACTACGTGTGCTTGTACGCCACACGTAGATTACCTTAGACTCTACCAGGGTTCCTGAATAGTCGGTAAATAAAGCCTATCCTATTTTTTTGTACATTTTTAAGTCCTAGGCCATTAAAGAAACGCTTTTTTTAATCATTGTTATGTTTTGTTAATGTTTACATAACTGTTGCGCTAATAATGTCTCGCAGCAGGCGAGGGCGCAAAAAGAAACCGAAATATGATAAAGTATTTATTTCAAAGTTACAATCAGTCGATGTTAGAACAGAAAGTGTCGCGAATCATTCTTATAATAATCGTCCCGATGTCAGTTACTTCAAATTCCGTGAACTGCAGGCGCAATGTCAGCGATCTGCAGTTCCAGTGTTGGAATGGCCGTGTGAGTCATCACTATGTCGTCTTCGTTTAGGAGCTAATACATAACACCTCCCTCCCCAAGATCTGTGACTATTGGCGAGCAAGGCTTGAAAATATCGCTGATACTCCAACTTGTCCAGGATCATGTAAATCTTCTTTAACTTCGGGTAATTTAGTAGCAGTATTCTCTAATTCTTCATTATTAGTTCTGGCTTGTTGCATTCGCTTTCTGAGGCGTTTTCTTATAATGATCCAAATACTTAGTGCGGTTGCACTCAATAGCAGAGTATATAAAGGTATTACAGTGTAGTATACGCCATTTATTTCAGTCTGTGATATTGTTAATGGTGCTTCCATCCTGATCTCGGTATTGGTGGCATGAAGTTTTCGAAGATCGATTGAGTTGAACTTTATTTTTCTTTCTTCAGGGTTAAATTTTGATTCATCAATGGCTGGCAGTTACATTATATTCATTATTTGTCCTCTAATGCGGTCCTCGTTGTTTGTTATCGTGAATTCGGTAGTTTGAAGTAGACATCCTTTAGGTATCTCAGCTAGGAAACTTCCTTGAATGATGTTATATTGATCTTGAGCGCATGATAGGCGAATTTTTGTAGGCGTAGGGAAGCTCAGCACGAAGTGACTGTAGTCTAGTTGTTCTACCGCGTCGGTTTCAAGAGTGATTGAAGTAAAATGACATAACTCGTCGATCTGCTGCGTGGTGATAAGTTGATAAATACAATCAGCTTTGCTTCCATGGTGGTTTAGATTGTCTTCACATAGGTACCCGAGGCTAGACTTCGGGCATTCAGCCTCCATATACATAGAATCTTTGTCGTGAATTGCCAGGAAGGGATGAGAAGGGATTAATATTTTATTATCTTTATTTGGGACTATGGAAAGTTTATATAAATCGTAATTATCGGAGCGGACAACCGGGAACTTGAATACTAGTACTACATTTCTACTGTTATAATAATAACCTACTTTTACTAGGTCGAAATATTCTATATAACTAACTTGCGGTATTTGCTCTCTGCTATAGAGGTCATTTAACCGATTTAACATATCCTTAAGTGTATCTATATTAAACATAAGATGGTGCGTACTTTTAGCAAGAATAAAACCTAACAAATTTGCGCCAGATGAGCATATTTAACCATGTCATTCTCGCGCCTTATATCATCCGTCATTATGTCATTCACCGCGATCTCAATTTTAAGTTGATTTCGAACCAAATTAGTCAATACATCAGAATTTTGTGACGTCCAATTTTTACTAAGACTTATGTGGTTGTTAATTTCTGTGACCATTTTATTCTCATTTTCTTGTAAAATTTTAATCGCATTATCATATTTAATAGCGTCAGTATAATCAAGGTTCCCTGAAATATTTTTGATGACAGAGCCCAAGCCGTCGATGAGACCACTCTTCGCACGATTGGGTTCGAATGTCTCTAGTTGGCTAGACAAATTTCTATTTTATTACGCAGGTGCTCGATGTGAGGTTGGTAAAGCGAAAGGGTTTTATTTCGAAATTGTGGAGAAAGGGAGCGAAACAATGGAATTGAGCGTTAACAAGGTTAATATTCTCGCGTAAATCTTTTAAATCGATAGGCTGAAGGAAGGAGTGATAGTGCGCAATAATTTTTGCTGTTCCAATATTAAATGGCAATATACCAGGTCCATTGTCCAAGCTAGTCAGAGTTGGTTCTTCCGCTTGTACTAGGGCCAGTACCGGGGGAAGGACCCTGTAACAATGGGTCAGTATTAGGGACTCTCTTTAATCTCGATTTGGCCACGGAGCCTCGCTTCTTCCGAGTGTAAATATGAATGGGTAAATCTGCAAGTACTGTGTCGTGTGTGTATCTAGCAGCTAATTTTTGCCGGTTTGCTAATGGGTTGCGAACAAAGACTTGTTGGTCGGGATAGTATTGTATCTGAGGTTCACGGTCTTTGTTGGCGTTTTCAGTGATTTGAGTGCGCCTACGTAGTGATGACTCATTAATCATTTCAAAGACTTTTTGCATCTTATTACGATGTTCCTGACTATATTGTTGTAGCATATTTTCTGATAGATATGCTACAACAATATAGGTCTAAATGTCCTGTTATTATGTATATGGGTCTACACTTGGTGAAACTATGGATTGAACTATTATAAGCTAGGATAGCATACGGCATTAGAAGAATTACTGAGTCACCTGTATGTTTTAGCTTTAATAAACGTAGATGTTCGATTAAAGTAGAGTGAAGTCGCTCTACCATGCCGTTTTCATTTGGAACATATGCCAGAAGTTTGTGGTGATTTATTTTGTGTAATCTCGTGAATTCCATGAATATTTGGTTAGTGAATTCTGGGCCGCTATCTGTCACAACCGTCATCGGTACGCCGTGATGAGTGCAGAACGTTAGAAGGGCCTGAACTACGCTAACAGCTGTTGCATCTCTGAGATGATATGCTTGGGCATATTTTGAGAAAGCATCAATGATGGTGAGATATTTTTGAGTTTCAACGCTAAAAAGATCAAGGTGAACTATTTCAAATTGCTTAGTAGGTGGTGGCACTATACAGAATTTTTGTTGAATTGGTTTCCGGTCGTACTTAGCTTGGCCACATACCGCACACTCGTTTATATATTTAGCTCTATGTTCCTTAAGTTTTGGCCAAAAGTATTTTCGAGACAAAGCTAAGTAGGTTTCGTTTATTCCACGATGGTTCGTCTTGCCTTCGTGGTAGTTTCGAACTATCTCTTGTTGTTTTAAGTAGTCCTTTACAATTTCTAGTTCTAATTTCGTCAAAACTAAATCCATCGAAGAGCTTTTGAACTTTTCTTGAATTATCGGAATTATTGAGTACATTTCAAGTGCAGGGTTAATAAGTATGGCAGTTTTTACTTTAGGGTTAACGTGATTTTTAATAGCGGTGACTACGTCATCTTCAAGGTTAGATTTACAAATGTAAATATGTGTTCTCGTATTATTTTCAAATGGTTTTGTAATAGTTGGTCTACTTTTGACGACATCAACTACTGTGAATTATCTGTCTACTAAATTTGTTTAAAGGAAAGTCTGATATAGGATTTTCAAGGATTGGGTTTTCTGCATCTGTGTGTACAGTCATAGTGTTTGAATTAGAATGTACAGAATCAGAGCGCGCTGTAAGAGTGTCCGAATTAGAATCAACTGTAATAGTATCTGAATCATTATTTTGCGAATTTCTTGTCACTGAAGGTGATCTTTCAGAAGTATTTACTGCTAGAGAACTGGTCTCTTCGATATGTACTTCAATCCTGGATAAGTCGTCAGCATTTATGTTCTGCTTGCCTTGTTTATAAGTCACAGTAAAATCATACTCACATAGTTTGAGTCTCCACCTAGTGAGACGTGAGTTGGTGTCTTTTAAGTTCATGACCCATTGAAATGGTCTATGATCGGTCACGATTTTGAACTTTCGACCGAATAGATAGGGTCGAAAATATTTCGTTGCCCACACTATAGCCAAAAGCTCCTTCTCGACTGTACTATAATTAATTTCACTGCTGTTTAGGGTTCGCGACGCATAGGTAACTGGCTTATTAGTACCTATGGGTCCTTGTGATAGTACAGCCTCAATGGCTAAGTTAGAAGCATCAGTTGTGAGGACAAAGTCTTTGTAGAAATCGGGATATTGTAGGATGGGGTCGTTCATCAGGAGTGTTTTACATTTTTCGAAGCATTCTGTGTAATTTTGATCTAGAGTAATCTTTGAACCCTTTTTCAGGTACTGTGTCATGGGCTTTGTAATTTTCGCAAAATCTGGTATAAATTTACGATAATATCCGAGAAGTCCTAAAAATCTTTTTATTTCTGTAGGTGTTTTCGGAAGGGGGTACTTTTAGACGGCAGATATCTTATCCGGATTTGGATTGATACCTTCCTTACTAATGATGTGTCCCAAGTAGGCGGTCTCGAGTTTGAGGAACTCGGACTTGTCCATTTGAATTTTAAAGTTTGGCTTCGCGTAATTTTTTGAAGACTTTTTCGAGGTTTACAATGTGCTCTTGTAAGGATGTGCTAAAAACTATTATATCATCTAGGTAAACTAGGCAAATTGTATTCTGTAGTTCTCTGAGCACGTTGTCCATGACCCTCTGAAAAGTTGAAGGACTATTTTTGAGACACATGGGCATTCTCAAAAACTCAAAATGCCCGTGTTCTACATTAAATGCCGTCTTCGGAATATCGGCAGCGTTCATCTCTACCTGGTAAAATCCACCGGCCAAATCTAGTGTTGTGAAATATTGACAGTTGCCTAATTTGTCTAGGACATCAGTAATGTTCGGTATCGGATATTTGTCATCCAAAGTTTTTTCGTTTAGCTTCCGAAAATCTGCAACTAAACGCCATTTTACTTTTCCAGACGCATCTGCTTTCTTCGGTACTACCCATATTGGCGAGCTCCATGCGGAGTCTGATGGTTGAATTATCCCTTGTTCTAGCATCTTAGTAACTTGATCTTGTACTTCCTGCCTGTGTACGAAGGGATAACGGTAACTTTTGGTATACACGGGTACTTCGTCGGTGGTTTTAATGGAGTGTTTGATCTTATTAGTGAATGTTAAATTTTCACCCTCCAATTAGAATACGTCCGCGTATTGAGAACATAACGATTCTAAATTAATACGTTCTTCGTCATTCATATGATTAGTGCGTAAGCGCGACATAACTTCTTTTACACGATCGGTTGGTTATTTGATACGCAAATACTCCTCGTTATAGATTTCAGCATAAACATATTTTTTTTCTGTTGACCGCCCGTCAACAGAAAAAATTACGTCTCTACGGCTTGGGTTATGAATTTCTATAATGCCTCGGTTATTAATTACAGTGGTCAAACATTCGGCTATTTGACTATTTGAAATGGTTTGCTCTGTAACGATGGCATCTCCGTCATGCATCATAATCAATAATAATAATAATATGCATAATACATTTTTTACAACCTGCTGGTATCACTTCTTCATACAAGTTCGCGTTCCGGGAATCATACAGTTTTGTAGGATTTGCAGCGTTTCGCGTATTTAAGGTCTTTGTCTTAAAGTCAATGGTAGCTTCCCATTTTTCTAGTAAATCCGATCCTATCAGCCCATCAAAATATTCGTAAAACTTGTAGACGAAAAGTGTGACGTCATCGCTATCATTAAATTCCGCGAAGCAGGGCAGCGTTATTGAATAATCACTGCGCGTTACAGCATGTACGTTGCAGACTTCGAAGGGATCGAAGTTTAAGTTAAAATTACTAAAATAGTTTTGTACTGCGTCAGGACTAATAAAAGATTGGTTGGCTCAAAATTTTAGTGGCGGATCGCTAATTTGTATGAATGGGACGTTGTGTTTACTTCTATTTTGGTTTTTCGAATTTCAATGCCTTCTGAAAATTTTGATTAGTTTCATTAGGTGCAACAGATACTTCCTCAATGTTGGGTGTAGTTTCCGCTTGCTCCTGGTATGATTGTGGCTCGGAATCACCACAGTAGTATTCGGCGTACTGATCATATTCACTGAATGGGTAAAAATCAGTGTGTGTTGCCTGACTTGGTCCAGTCATGTCCCCTCATAAAAAAAGTAGGTGGTAAATTACGGGGCACAAAATGGCTAACGCCACTCATGGGTTGAGGCTGTTGAAACTGCGGTGCTGGGTTCCGCTGTGGCATCCTAAATCCACTATTGGGGTTGTAGTTTGGGGGTGCAGCCCGAAATATTTGCATGGTGCGTGTTGGACCTACCTGGTTTTGGTTGTAAAAGCCTCCACTGCGGTGCAGACGCCTGCGCGAATTGTGGCTTTGAAGGTCTAGGCATGCTAAAACCTTGCTGTCTAGGGGGTGGCATATAAAAGTTCTGTACGGGCATTTTAAATGATACAGGAGGCTGAGGTCTCCTATCCGAAAGGTGCTCGTTACGCTGTTGAAGATATAACGTACGTTGTTCTTCGTGCACAAACTCTAGGGCCTTTTCAATACTTTCCAGCCACATACACCTAATGCGTGCACCTAGGGGATCTTTCTAGCCACGTTGATACGCTTGCAACGTAAGCTTTCTGTAAAGGTCCCTTTTTGCTTCAAGAGTGGTTGGAATATTTTCATGTAGTGTAATATACGTCATCAATGTACTAAAAAGATTTTGACACCTATCATAGAACTCCTGGGGAGTACTTTGTCCCTGCTTTAATAACGCTAAATCGTTATAAAGGGCGGTCTCATCCCGTTGGTCCGAAAAGTTATTAATGAGTGCTCCTCGTATACCTTGCCAGGTATTCGGGATACCGTTAGAGTTTATCAAACGGGTGGCAGGCCCAGTAACTTTATTTAAAATTCCATTAAGCAAAGCTACCTCTCTGAGTTTGTTCGACGGCTCCTTGACTATAAATTCCGCAACTAACTGGTCACACAAATTAATAAATCTAGTCAACACATTTACGTTACCGTCAAAGTCCGGCAATAATCGAAGCGCTTTAAAAATTTGGTCCAAATCAGCCATCTCTACTTCCGGTTTCTCCGAATTACAACTATCAACTTCCGGTAAATCCGAGTTAAAACTATTCTCTTCCGGTATATCCGGTAGATTACAGCTATCGTTATATTCTAATTCCCTATTTAAGTCCTGAGACCTAGATCTATTACTACTAGAACTACTACTACCACTACTCAAGTTCCGCGATTTTCTTTGAAAGAAAATTTTGAAGTCTTATTAATACACACGATAAAATTAAAGGATAAGGATAGCAAGACACTAAAAGATTTAATGTACTCACAGTATAAGCATTTCGGCCTCTCTTGCTGTATCTATTTCTGGATACACCTCGTGCTGGTTGCCTTGAAGGTTCTGGTCCTTGAGCGTGGCTTGAAAACCACCAGAGTGGCTCCACAGGTGATGATCTTCAATTTTAGACGATATTCAATCCTAGGAGGCGGCTCTCTAGGATCTTACCACGACTGCGCCAATTATGTCTCGCAGCAGGCGAGGGCGCAAAAAGAAACCGAAATATGATAAAGTATTTATTTCAAAGTTACAATTTAACTAAAGTTAACTTAAATAAGTCACAATCAGTCGATGTTAGAACAGAAAGTGTCGCGAATCATTCTTATAATAATCGTCCCGATGTCAGTTACTTCAAATTCCGTGAACTGCAGGCGCAATGTCAGCGATCTGCAGTTCCAGTGTTGGAATGGCCGTGTGAGTTATCATTGTGTCGTCTTCGTTTAGGAGCTAATACATAACACGCTCGTTAACAAAATTCAAAGCATTATAACAAGTTTTGTTATACATACAATAAAAAACTTCCTACCTTCGGTTCGTCCAGCAAGCGGTCACATCGTCGTAGAATTATAGGTGCGTAATAACATAAATTAACGCTATGGTGCCAAAAGTTCTGAGAAATTTTTAACATTCATTAAATATTTTATTTTCAATTATTTTTCTCGTCTTTCTATTCAAAAAAAAAAACAGTAGATATAATATTGTATAATTGTTATTTACAGGTACCTCTTTTAGATCTCCTCTCTTATCTCCGGTAAAAAAGATACCTATTTTTCTCTATCGGTTGGAGAACAAGAGATTATCATATATAATATTAGACGACCGGTTGGTCTCGTGGCTAGAGATCCTTGGTACGAAATCGAACGGTCACGGGTTCGAATCCTGCAAGGTGCAATCATTTGTGTGATGAGCAGAAATGTTTGTTTCCGAGTCATGGATGTAATATTCTTATCTATGTATGTTTATCCGTTATCTATTGCCCATAGCACAGGGTATCCTAGTTTGGGGCTAGATAATTGGTGTGGAAATGTCCCGAATATATTATTATTATTATACAAAATTGAAAAAAAATACTTATCCTTCGAACGAAAAAATGCTAGAAAAAACTTATGAGATCTGAGGAGTCAGCAAGAGAACTTTTTATCGCATCGTAGGAGCGCATACAAAAAGAAAAATAATTAGAAAAAGGAATTATCCAAAAAATGGAAATAGATAATTTTCAAGTTGGATTGTTTTATTTATTTATAAGCAAATGTTTGTTGTTCTTATAGCAACGCCAAGGCGCACAACAAGCCAATACTTTTGAAAAAATCGGCCATAATGATGAAAGTGCATCAGTTTTTTCTTGCAGAACTACCGACTCTAAATAAAATTTTACAATATATAAATAATTATGACCAATTACATAATCTGAGTAAGGTAACACTGACACGCTTGTTGCGCTACATAAAATTCAAATACGAGTATGTTAAGCGAAGCTAAAAATGTGTCTTAATAGATCGCCTAGAGATAGTTGCGTGGCGTACCAAATACTTAGGAGAAGTCCAAAGATTAAGAAAAAATTCGTGGAATTGATGCATATTTAGATTTTTATTTGATATTGATAGATTCATAATTAATGCCACAAGCAGCTAGTTTGATTCAGAAAGCTCCATACACAGCGAAGAATTAAGTGGACACAATGAATGACAATACGAATGTTTTTTTTGAAATAATCGATATTGAATAATAGTTTCGTTGCTTGTAACATGAGGCCAAGCACAAATTATTCAAACATTCGTATCGCATGCGTACCGTGTTTACAGCAAGACGATAGTCGCCATCACAACACCTTGCGTATGACGTATTTCTAATGTAAATAAGGATAGGCTCGGTTGAACGAAAGCCGGCCAAATTTAATGAACAAAGAACGAATAATTTGTTTGAAAACCTAATAATATAATGTATGTTCTGTGAAAACTCCTTTTTTTTACAAATTGTCTATGAACGACATTTCTTTCGTAGACATCAGGGTTGCCAGAATGTTACTATTGTAACATTTTACGTTACTTTTGACCCCCTCATGTTACTTTCATGTTACACGACTTAAAATGTTCTTTTACGTAACTTTTATGACTAAAATATATATATTCAAAGGACATGGCCAGTTCCTGCCTAGAATGTACTTTGACTGTAGTAATTGTTAAAATTCACAAAAATAAAATAAAAGTTATGGCTTGTGTTATGTATCTCTAGAACTCCAGGCTTTAAAGGGCTGCTAATAAAAGTAATTAAATTGTTCTACCTGAAAATCAACCACATTTTGAATGTCTTACGTTCCGTTCAACTAAATGTATGTACGATGATAAATAAACTTCTATATGACAAATGTATCAATAATTAGAGTGAATGCACATAAGGTTTATTCAAAATGCATTTTGTATATTGCAACATTTTTCTATTTCATTATTTGTTTGTTATTTCATTTATACAAATAATACAATACGATTTCGCACTTTCACTTAGCAAAAACGGACTACGAGAAATGTCAGACATCTGTGATATCACAAAATGTCATGTCACTTGTGAATGCGATATCCATTGGTTCCTATGCACTTGCATTCGTGTGTACTGTACCATTTAATTCTGATCTTGTTATTGCATTCTACAACCGATGACCTTGGCCTTCTCCCGGACTGATTTCTTCGACGAATTCGAGATATTATTATTTACTATTCGAGAGTGATTAGGTATCTAATAGGCAAGCGTGCTACACCTTCGACCACATCATTGCTTTCCATCAGGTGAGATCGTGGTCAAACGATTGCATAGTCCGTAATAAAAAATAAAAAAAAAACACTTGTTATTATACTACGGACTCAGTTTTGCTCACGTTTTGGATAAATATTTATACAATTGATTTGATTATGAGGTATATAAACTGCAGCACATCCACACGTTTGCAAAGGCATAATGATGCGTTCTCACTATCAACGCATTTTCTGATGATACTTACACGATGGCTATCAATTGAGGTAAGCATGTGAAAATGAATTTTAATTGGGCTATGTAAAGATTGTGTCTAATAATCGTTATTTTTCAATGATACACTCTATAGTTCAAAAGCTTTTCTCAAAACAAATTCAAATGGAGTGCCTGATAGGTTTTTGTGACCAAAAGCGCCTGTATAGATATTTAAAATGCGTTTCAGATAGTAAAAAAGCAGGTTGTTATCTTTAAAGCTAGAAGTTCTTGAGAGATATTGCTTATTTGCAATTAGTAATAGGGTAATCTTGAACAAGAATAACTTTAAATTATTGATGTACATAGACTTTTAATATCTAGGCAGAGAGCGCTAGCAAACCGGGCCGTCCCCTTTTATTCAGTAATAAAAAAAAAGCGTGAAATGGAACGCATCAAAGGAAGTTTTCGTTCATAGTTTTGGCGCATTTGATTTTGAGCCATCGTCGTCTCGAATTCGACGAAACGCGAAATGGACCAACCGCGTATAAGTTGAATTGTTGCTATGAACTGTAGGTGTGAAGACTTTTTGACCGAGCAAGTGCATAGCGCTAGCGTACGCCTCCGTGTCAGCTTGGGCAAAAATGCTTTCGTATGTGTTTCCGACTGTCCGGCTGTTTTCCACTACAGGTAAAATTTCTTATCCAATCTAGACAAAACTTGGTATACAGGTTTAACACATGTTTTTTTTTTGGATTTTTACTGGGGGGTACTTCCTCCAAAAAGAGGGCTACTGAATGTCTCCACCTTATTAGATCTGATTTCAATGGTATTTTTTTTATTTTCTGTGACAAAGACTTTTTCTTCATAAAATAAGATAATGTTACTTTTTGAACTGTCTCGTGTTACTTTTGACTATCGGCCACTGGAAACACTGGTTGATATATCATTTGGTTTCGATTTGGAATTTATTTCACACATACGAATTCATTCCCTTTTTCTGAGGATCTCCTTGTTTTTAACCACTCCCAAACGTGATATTATTGGATTGGAATCATAGAAAAGTAAGTAAAGTTCCCATAATGTAGATAATATAGAAAAGGTACTTGTGTTTCCTAAATGTATTTACTTATTTGAATTTATGTTCTAGAAAATGGAGATTTATCCAAATCCCCTTTGGAATCTAATGGCCGAATCCATCCAAGACAACATCCTCCAAGAGAAGTGAAAGGAGCTGACAGCCATAGCATAGAATACACTAATAAAACCAATGCTAACATAAGTGACGGCACCGGGGACAGTTCAGACGAAAAATGGCATATGATGAACAAGCTCCACCACAAAAAGTAAGTAATGTGACAAGCAAGTCATTCACCTGATGCTAAGCATCACACCTGCCAATGATGGTTGTATTTTCACTTAGGATATCAAGCTGTAAAGTTTTGCACAGCACTGCACTGAGCTTGTCGCAAGGTGGTCCTCCGAGGGTATGGCCTACTGAGCTTGTTGCAAGCTTGTTACTAACTCAAGGGGGCGACTGTCAGCAAACAATAATACGGTACAGGAACACGGAGGAGTCTACCAAACAAACCAATAAACACCTAGTGCACAAACAGCACCAAGATCTGTGCCGCTCTTGCTTCAATGGGCAGTGGAGGCTTCTCAGCTGCAAGTCTTCATACGAACACCTGCATTGCTACATGGCACAGCTTCTGTCTATTGCATACTATTTTAGACACATTTCCTTCAACTATGTGCAGTAAACTTTGATTTTAAAATTAAATGTATTAGAAGCGGGTATTCATTTCGTTTAAATTCTGTTTTAATAAAGTTTGTACAAGGATAGGTAAAAACATAGTTATGCCAATTAAAGACAATGTCTTGTCATTGTCACAAGCTGTTGGCCCAGTAGTTTTGAATAGGTATCTCTTATTTATTCCTCCCTATTTAATGTTTCAGATCGGCACACCTGGGGACAAGCCGGTGGTGGAGATCCCTGATGAACAATGAATGGAAGCCTTTTCAAACAATAGAAAGAAGAATGATGATGCACTTGTTTGTTGAAAGAAGTTTTAATAAATCTTGTTATTTATGTAATAGTTCTGATTAAATACATATACTGTTTATTAATGCAGTGGTTTTATTCAAGTATCTGTAGCTCTAGTCAGTGCAGTGCTGTGTTCTAGTGCTGGTAGCGGGGGGGGGGGGGGAGTCGACCCTGGGATTGCAGGATTTCTCACATGTAGGCACACATGGTAATGAGGAGACAGATAATCCGAAGTACTTATCCAATACAAAAGTTACATCCCATTAGAATGAGTATTTTGATATTGTCTTTCGAGAAAATGAATATGGTACAGAACAATGCAAAGTGAGCCTCCTCGTATACCATGGTGTGCCGATATGAAGTTGAGTAGGAAACTAATTGTAAATTCTCATAGATTGCACTCGACATATAACACAAACCTTAAAACAAAGTTCAAATTACATTAGTCACAAAACAATAGCTACTAAAGCTATACAATCAACAGAATGCAGCAAAAGAAAATACAAATGCCTTTAAACACTTACGAAGAAAAACAACAGCCCCAACTGTGATCTAAGTAGTATTTCGAAAGATGTCTACCATTTTCTGATGGAATGAATAAGTGCACCTATGAGAGAGGAAATATTTAAGGTTGTAAATGTAAACCAACTTGATGTGGGTCTGTTCCAGAGCATCTTAGCTGCGCAAACATCTGGTACAGCAGGGATGCTCTATCAGTCCACATATAGTTTGGTCAAAGCGGTTAGAAACTAGTGTGTATGCTATGAGACTGACATATTCATTGGACAACTAAAAATCCACTAAAATAAACGGACAACAAAACTGTACCCCTGGTGGTACGGTGAGTCTTTTAAAGTTAAACCATACCACTAATAAGTACCTAACTAGCTATTTCCCAACTTTTGGAGAAATTAGTCATAGGGAGAAAGCCCATCCCTTTCTCCAAGCACTAATTATTATTAAATAGGTACCTACAACAAATGTACCAGTAACTAGATTTATTTGCCTTATTGTACCTAGAAAAAAGAATGAAAGAGATTGGAAGTTTCTTTTCAATAAATTTGTTTATTTAAATAATAATAATAATAATATAGCCTTTTATTCAGATCAATTATTTACATAGTATAAAGATTATAATAGATGTGAATTAAGTATTTTGTTGTATATCTACTATTTGCTTCTTTTCTGTAGATCTGTTTGCCAATCGGCAAAGGCCTCCGCCAACCTTTTCCATTCATGTCTTTCCTGAGCCACTCTGTTCCACATCACTCCTGCCGCTTGTCTGATGTTGTCATGCACAGAAAAGGTGGGATGGGCTTTCAATAATAGTTCTGATTTAATGCATATATTCTTTATTAAATCAATGGTTTTATTTCTCTAGTGTTCTATAGTCATGTACAAGTGATAATTTAGGTAGCAGTGACCACAAGTAGGCGAAGCGAAGGCCCTTTCACTTGTAACAGTGCAGTGCAAAACTGATTTAGATTATTTCTTGTACCTCATTACCGTTTTCTTTTAAAATGTTAGGAGGCGATGAGACTGATTAGTTTGCTTGTTCTTCTGATTCGGTTATGTTAAAATCCATGAACATGTTCAGACCTTTTGACTAATATCACAGCTAATATCTCTGAAAGTTAGGCTAGGTACTATCGCAGTCAAAAAATCATATGTAGCACACTGTGTGCATTAACACCTAAACTGCTATGTTTAGGTACTTGTTACTTTTTAATAGTGTAGCATTGATTCAACTAAAAGAGTGTTAATAACTTTTTGATGATAAAACTCTTAAATTTAAACGCCCCGCATGCTGCAACATTTGACGGGTTAATTTCAAAGTTGACATATAATTTAACGACCTGCTCGGTCAGCAGATATGAACCCATAGAGGTAGTATAAAGCAGTAAGCATAATTCAATATCTTTGTATGAGGTTATAAGGTTTCCTATACTTAACGTAGACAACTATCTTGAGCTTAGAGAAATGATTATGAGTACTGGCATATCTTGAGTGACCGTTTTTGTATTGATAAAAACATGACGCTCTACACAAAGATCTTGAATTATATATTATACACAGCAGCCATTTGATATGCTTTACTCGTTTGTGTAGCGGTGTGGAATCCGTCTTGTTTTAAACATTCTTGGTACCTAGAATTAAGACTGAAAAAAATATTTTTTTGTTTGCATTCTTTCACTTTGTTCTTCTTGTTTTCAATTTATCTTGTAGCAATTTAAATAATAAGTCGCCCCCATTCCGTTTTCAGTATCTAAAACAGTTTTTATGCATATAATATACACAAGTTTTATAGGCAATAACATAACCTCAACATATGATCAATATCTACTTAGTTGAAACATAGGGCTACAAAAAATGTTATTTAACTTAGGTACTTAGATAACAAACTATAAAATACTAGAATTAAACAATATAATTGTCTTGTATATAACATTCTTGGTACCTAGGTACTTACTAAAAATATGATATTTATCTTCACATTTTATCGCTTTCTTCTTCCTGTTTTCAATTTATCTTGTAGCAAATTAAATAATAAGAGGCCCCCCATTCCATTTTGAGCATATAAAACAGTTTTTATACGTTTAAAACACACAAGTTTTCTAGTAGCATAACCTCGACTTTTGCTCAGTAACATGGTCATTAATATGTTCATATTAGAAACATAGGGCCACAAAAAATGTTATTTAACTTATGTGCCTACATAAAAAACTATTAAATACTAGAATTAAACAATATTATTGTAATTCAATACCTTACGCAAGTATTTTCACTGACAAAATCTACGTGAATTAATTTGTTTTTTTTTTTTACAAAAAATGTTATTTAACTTATGTGCCTACATAAAAAACTATTAAATACTAGAATTAAACAATATTATTGTAATTCAATACCTTACGCAAGTATTTTCACTGACAAAATCTACGTGAATAAATTTGCGTATTTGCGTGCGTATTTGTTCACCGTAGCTTGACGTGAGCCAGCCTGCGTGCTCATGTCAAAAAAATATTTGTGATCGCTGTTTTGATACAAAATGTACTAGGTTACGCTAGGCATGCGATACGAAGGCGATACGCAGGCGACACGATTGTATTTCTGCTGCCGAAATTAAGGCTGATTAACGCCCGGTATAGGCGCTTATCAAATCTCATACAAAATGGTTACGCTAACGATACGAACACTTTCTCGCAAATATTCGTGATTGGCCTAATGGTCTTAAGTAACGAGACGAGTAAGGCGTTCGCGTTAGAGATAACGCCTGCACATGCCCATTGCAGTGATGCCAAAACTTTAAGTAACAAAGTTCTGTGCCACTTCACAGGTGCATTACTTTGATACATTTGACTGAAAAAAATGATGGAAAGATGGATGGATTTTGATGGAAAGCAATGATGTGGTCGAAGGTGTAGCACGCTTGCCTATTAGATACCTAATCACTCTCGAATAGTAAATAATAATATCTCGAATTCGTCGAAGAAATCAGTCCGGGAGAAGGCCAAGGTCGTCGGTTGTAGAATGCAATAACAAGATCAGAATTAAATGGTACAGTACACACGAATGCAAGTGCATAGGAACCAATGGATATCGCATTCACAAGTGACATGACATTTTGTGATATCACAGATGTCTGACATTTCTCGTAGTCCGTTTTTGCTAAGTGAAAGTGCGAAATCGTATTGTATTATTTGTATAAATGAAATAACAAACAAATAATGAAATAGAAAAATGTTGCAATATACAAAATGCATTTTGAATAAACCTTATGTGCATTCACTTTAATTATTGATACATTTGTCATATAGAAGTTTATTTATCATCGTACATACATTTAGTTGAACGGAACGTAAGACATTCAAAATGTGGTTGATTTTCAGATAGAACAATTTAATTACTTTTATTAGCAGCCCTTTAAAGCCTGGAGTTCTAGAGATACATAACACAAGCCATAACGTTTATTTTATTTTTGTGAATTTTAACAATTACCTACATTCAAAGTACATTCTAGGCAGTAACTGGCCATGTCCTTTGAATATATATATTTTAGTCGTAAAAGTTGCGTAAAAGTAACATTTAAATCGTGTAACATGAGAGTAACATGAGGGGGTCAAAAGTAACGTAAAATGTTAAAAAAGTAACATTCTGGCAACCCTGATGTCAACGAAAGAAATGTCGTTCATAGACAATTTGTAAAAAAAAGGAGTTTTCACAGAACATACATTATATTATTAGGTTTTCAAACAAACTATTCGTTCTTTGTTCATTCAATTTGGCCGGCTTTCGTTCAACCGAGCCCATCCTTATTTACATTAGAAATACGTCACTAACGTAAGGACGCTAGTCGTACGCAAGTCGTACGCAAGGTGTTGTGATGGCTACGATCGTCTTGCTGTAAACACGGTACGCATGCGATACGAATGTTTGAAAAATTTGTGCTTGGCCTACATACCCAATGAGAATATAATCACTACGTATACTACGTTTTAAGAGGCGGGACGTACCTAATAGTCAATGAAAGCACTTTGGCAGAAATTTATTGGCATCAAAGCATCCAACATTACTAACATTAAAGGTCAGACGTTAGCCTATCTCGACAATGCTACCCACCTAACGGATAGAGTAGTGCTTGCTTGCACGTATTCTTGGTTTTATCGATATCGATAAAACATGCATGCCCTCGTCGAGGTTTCATATTAATGAAAGACGGTTCCAATAAGCCCAACGTTGTTTTCTCACAATGCAACAGCGTCGGGCTTATTGGATACTCATTGCAACAGGTAAATGTGGAGCCATGTAATAAAATACATACTTTGAAATAAAACACTTTTGAACAACGGAATAATTTATTTATAATAAATTGTTACAATGTAAATACGAAAATGGATTTTGCAAACATAGGTAAGCTTACCTACTAGTACTTCACTCTGAATTGAAACCATGCGATGTACCTACTCTACCTTTATCTCACGCACTCACATTCATAAATGTATGTTACGACTGTTCTCTATAGGAATGTATGCAGATCCTCATTTTCTACATCTGGAAATAAACATGTTGATTAATGATAAGGAAATACGTTACAGGCAGCCTGACCCAGACTAAGATGCCATAAATTTCCTTTTTGTTCTGGTTTTCGTAACTGGCGGGAACTCCACATAAAACACATATTTTGTAGCTTTTTGAAGTTGGTGGCATTTTAAAATTATAATATAAACCGGTGTAACACTTTAATTATATAATTCTTAAAAGAAAACACGAAACAGCACGTTATTAACAATAATATGAATAAAATTTAAAATTAGCAGAACACTAACATAAATTTTAGATTTTTCTTGACAAATTTCAAACAAAGAATATATGTTCAGAATCCACATACGAGAAAGAGAAAGCATGCTGTGCTAGTGGGATGCCAGTACCACAAAGAGATTGGACCAAAAAGCATAGTAATATTATCTTGATTGGACTCTATATCAGCCCCGGACTCTATATCTAGGGGGGGCAAGCCGGGGCCTATGGCCCCGGGCGGCAAGTTCAGATGGCGCCAAATTCACACTTTAGGTACAGACGAATAGACAACTCATCATTAAAATTTACTTAACTTTGACCACAGAATAAATAATAGTGAACAAAAAGCTCGAAGAGTAAAATTGTAATTTCAATTCTAAAATGCAATAATATATTTGATTTTTATTTTTATTTTAAATCCTATCTTGTGCTGAGTATAAAATATAATGTCCACTAATTAATTGACATTTTGACATAGGCCTTCCGGAAATAATGCATCCTTCGCTATTCTTCAATCATATCCATCCTCTTATTTTACGCAAGAATTTTCTTTCTACTTCCAAACGCTTGAAGCGATTTTAATTATTCTTTCGCCAAATTATAGCAAATTAAATGGTTTATAAAAATTAAGTTTAATTTTTTTAAATAATTATTTTTGTGGGAATAAATCATTAACACCATGTTTTTACCTATACGGGCGCGGGCGGCAGCCGCCCGGCCAGTCTCACTGTATCGTTCGCACGGGGAGGTTGTGTCGCATGTTGGCTCGCTCCGATCTGCATTTTTGTGGCAAAGACTAAATAGCGCAGATAGCACATTCGGGCTGTTCGTTTACGCTTGGACGTTGATAGTATTAGTAGTGATAGTTTGTTTGCGAGTGGAAGCTGTATTATTGTGTTGTTTATGGTCTATCTTCTATTATTGTCTTGTTGAACATTTGTACATTTATAAACATTTACAGTCATTTTTAGACGACAACAACAGTGTGGAGCGCTATAATAACATTGTGGTTAAGTTTGTCGGTGGTGGACACGGGTAACTCAAGCGATAATCGTGATCTGCAGATCAGATCACAGTTCAAGTATTTGAGCTGGAGCTGCGAGCCGGCTCGCAGATCAGATCAATTGTACATCCGTGATCCGCTATACTGTGACTCACTGTGGTTAGCGACTTAGATCACGCGATCTGCGTACCGTACAGTTCAAACAAGTTTTTTTCCGCCATCTTCATCTCTTTCACTCTTTCATTCTTATTAGTATTGTTTAGTATTTATTTACGCATTGTAATTTATTTAACCAGCCAAGCTTATAGTACCAACTTAATAGTACTTACTTTATATTTCTCTTTTATTAGAGAGTCCGGTTCGCACCACGAAATACGTCTTTGAAAGATACAATCTCTAAAATTTTCGCTTTCATAAATAAAACCTACAAACAGCACTTCTTTCGTGGCGCGGACCTCTATACGCCAGCTCACAACAAACAAAACGAATCAGCCTAACCACAGATAAACAGCTCAAATTTAGTACTACAATACCATTGCCTCAACAAAGACTATCGAGCTGAGCGAACTGCGTGAGCCGCGTGAGCCGCGCGAGCCGCGAACAACAAAATGAATTAGAATAACCACACATAAACAGCTCAAATTGACTTACAATACCATTGCCTCAAACCGCGAGCTGTGAGCCGTCTGTTTTGCATTTGAGCTGCAGCTCAACAGATCAAGTCACTATGATCTGAATATTTGAACCGGTTCAGACCTGATTTACACACGCCTAGTCGGTGGCAAAAGACTTAACTTCAGCAACAGTGGCTCTTACCAAGCCAGGTGCCATGCTGCTGTAGTGTCTTTAACACACACAAAGTACTGACAACTGTGTACAAATCCATAGCAAGACGAAGTCCTCGAGGCAGCGTGAGAAAGTTAGAAGACAGAAGAATAAAACGGATGACAGCACTGAGAAGATTTCAGAGGAAAAAAACAGAATATTATTTGCGAAAGCAGGAGATAACAATTATGGCGATAATTGTGAAAAGCATGATATGTCTGCTGAAATCTTTGAAAAACAAAAATAAACTTTCGTACAGAACTTGAAAAAGAGCAAAGAAGAAAGGCACAAAATTGAGCAAGACACCGTTTTACAAAGTTCTTGCTGTGAGTGGTTAGAGCTTAGGTGAAGCCTTTTAACTGCTTCAAACTTTGGGAGAGTGGTGAAAACACGAATGAGCTTATGTGGTTCTAATCTTGTAAAGGATATACTGCACAAAGAAGCTATATCTCACGTTCGTTCATAAAGCATGGAAAAGAGAACGAAAAAAAAACTTTTTGAACAGCTAGCAAAACAATAAAATGACGAAATTACACCTTGGGCTTTTTATAGATGATGTAATCCAATATCACGGAGCCACACCCGATGGCTTGATTAGAGACGACACCATAGTCGAAATCAAGTGCCCCATAACAGCATTTAATAAAAGCGTCAAGCGGGAAGCTGTAGAAAAAAAATATTCTACAAAGTAAATAGTCAGAGAGAAATGGTCATAAACCAAACGCATGACTGGTATTTTCAAATACAGGGACAATTACATATCACCAAAAGATCTCGTTGTTTGTTTGCCATTTGAACGGGAGAGGGTCAACCTCTATGGAAAGAATTCATTTTCAAAGATGATAACTTTTGGGCAAACGAAATGGAGGAAAAATTATGTACATTTTACACAGAATGTCTGCTTCCTGAACTGGTCGATCCCAGGCACTAAAAAGAATCAGAAAATAAGAGATCCTCATTTCGTTTAAGACGCGATCGATATAAAACAAAATAAGGGAAAGCGGAAATATTTAGAGAACCAAGATAAACTGAGCAAGACACAAAAGAAACAGAAAACTAAAAATTAAATATAAAGAAAAATTTGAAGATAAACAGAAGTCGCACTATAAGGAATGAGTAGCAGATGAAACTATTGAGTTACCATCTATGTATGTCAGGGAATTGCATTTTAACGAGTTTTGAAAAACAAAATAAAATTTGGTATGACAGTTGGATAACTAAACTACCACTGTTAAGAGCGGTATAGTCATAAGTTAGTTTTTTTCTGTTGTTTCTGAGAATTACAAGAGACCCTAAACTAGACACGTGTTTGTTTACTTTTGCGATCATAATAGCCATTGACCAAATTGTTAACTATACAACTGTTCGTTCTAACAGATACAATTCTCCGAAAATATGAGTTAAATAAAGTTGCTCGATGAGGTACGAAGCAATATCGTAGAAAGCAGTGTTTTTTTATAAGGCGATCATATTCAATTCAGCCAGGACCTATGATTTTGGTCAATATAACCGTTGTTGTTCTAAACGATGTCGACGTCAACGGTTTTAACTGTAATTATATCTATATATCTCAAGCAAAGAATAATGAACAATATCGCAAAACTGTACAATAGCATTCATACTCACAACATAAATATTGTACGTATTCTTGATCTATCTTCACTCAGTATTAAGCGTCATAAAACTGCCTAAGACAAAATGCGTCGCACGCCGCTTCTGCATGCATGCGCTACGACACTCGTTGACATCGGGGAGGTTAGCGGGCGCGGTGAGGCACTATGTTCGCCTATGCTCCTCCCAAACGCTCAAGGACATTCGAGGCTATAATCGCCTTAATTTTTAAATGTTCCATAGCCGTTTTTAAGCCTTTTCTTATTAATTTTAAAATCTTTTATTTAACTTGCAATGTTTGTATGATGTATGTATGTTTGTTTAGGTCAAATCTTGCAAGCTGAATTAGAACCACTTCCTCTTATCCTCCAGAGTTGATTTTTTGCATGTTGGTTCAGTTCCAATGACAATGCATTTTTATGGTAAGCATGATCTGATTCGACATCCAGGAACAGTTCCAGATAAAGGAACTCTTTAACGGTCAACAGCACTGTCACGAAATTTTGTGTATACACTCCATTACGATAGCCGGTTTGAAGTTTTACCATGACATGGCTGCAGAACTCAGGGTTAGCTCCTGACTTGGGAACTGCTCAACGGTTAACAGCACTGACACGATACATTTTGTGTATGCATTATATTATGATAGCCGGTTTGAAGTTTTACAATTACATGGTTGCTGCTCTCCAGGTTGGATTCTGATTAGGGAACTCCTCGTCGGTTAACAGCATAGACACAAAATGTTGTTTACGCATTTAATGAAGGGTAATGAGTTTAACAGTCTATGTATGTATGTGGGTATATGGATGTCATGGGCTATTTTTACTCAACTACGGCGAAACTAAGGAAGGGTTTATGTATTCATATTAAAAACTTGGTCCGTTGTGGACAAGCGAGGTATCAATCGATTCGTCTTCAATGAAGACCACAGATATCCGTCGGATATCTGTGGTTTTATTTAATGGTTTCTGTCTGTCTGTGTGTTGTCGCATTAAAAACTTCTGGACCGATATAAATACGGTTTTCATTGTTGGATAGCTAAAAATTTTACTTAAAAAATGGTGTTCTTTGTATCTTAAGTCGATCAATCGATAATAACAAGACATAAGTTCAAAAACTAAAACCCGACTACGTCCGCGTAAAAAATAGCTTGATACTCTTGCGATGAAGACAAATCGTCTGATATCTCGCTTGTCAAAATCGCACCAAGTTTTTATTTTGAGCAAAAGTTCGAGTTTGAGTTTTAGTTGAGTTTTTTTAGTTTTTTAACCCTTCCATTGCTTCGCCGTAGTCGGGTAAAAAATAGTCTATGACATAATAAATGAAGACAAATTGATTTATACATCACTTGTCAAAATCGTACAATGTACAATCTGTAGTCGGGTAAAATATATAGCTACACATAATATACTATAAATATGAAGATGGACGAACGAACTATTGATATATCACCTGTCAAAATAAAACCAATAGGAGTGACGCTATGGTGGAACATGCTTCGCCGTAGTCGTGTAAAAATCTGTTCGACGTCTGAACGAATTATGACTTTATAGCTGCTTATAGGTAATTTTGTTTTGTTTCCGAAATAACAAGGATATATTTATCACAGAAGCATGTTCACGCACGGCTTTGTCTGCGGTCTTTCGCATTTATAATATTAGTTGGATTATTATTAACAATAAATGAATATTGAAGCACATACTCGCAAGTATTTTCATTTTATTCTGTTTATATTAGGTTTCCCTGGTATAACGGTTTTAGCGTTATCATTGCTATTTCATGTCAAGCACTAGTGTAGACACAAATTAAACAATTGACATCCATGTGTGTGTAAGCGAACCAAGGAACGTACGTGGGCGTGATTGCGTAGTTATTGTGTGTATTTGTAGTAGAAGCAGTTGAGTAGCAGCGAGTTGTTGACATACATTCCCGATAGTTTGATTCTATATTATATTAGATTTCTGTGAATTAAACCCACGGTACAAGTTGCCACAAGTGCCATCTTTGAAATACGCTCTGAACTATGATATCAAAGCTATTGACTTGGCACCTTTGAATGGATATTGGCCTACGTTCTTAGCCACTTTGTAAAGAACAAAAATTAAAATGGAATTTATGATAGTTAGCACCTTTGTAATTTCTAGCACTCCATGTTTATTGTAAACTAGCTGTACCTGCGACTTCGCACGCGTGTTCTTTTCTTTAGGTTCAAAGTACCATAATGTGCTATTCCAGGACCAATATACCAACATTTGAACAAAATTTCGTCAGCCGTCAAAATACTTTATCAATTGCAATTGTTCGGCTTCTTACTCACCGGATTGAGACACCAATTACACCAGATTTAAATCAAATCCTAAGCTATCTAATAATGAAATCCGCATCGCAATCGGTTCAGTAGTTTTTACGTGATGCGTGAACAAACAAACATACAGACAAACAGAAAGAAAGAAAAGATTAACAAACAAAATTTTTTAAGCACCCAAGAGCATTTTTTTCATTAGTATTCATTTAGTAGTTTGGGTGCCCAAGTAGCACTACATTGTCTAAAAAAAGTATTATAGATATCTTAGAGACTAAATAACAAATCGGAGCTATTGTCCTGGATAAAACCAATAAGTCCCTCGAGATATCCCTAAGACTGTCCCCAAGATACTGATTTTTGAAAAATGGCTATAACTTGAAGCAAAAGTAAGTAGGAGTTAAGACTACTTTCTAGTAATACTTTAAACCCACTTAAGAGTGTAGTATTGTAATGCTCTTAAAATAGAATTCTAGATGTCTTACAGTCTAACTTAATGCAATCGTTTGGGTTTGAAGATAACTACAATACCTTGATAGGATATTACAATGTAAATAGTGCTTGATTATACAATACCTTTAAAAAACTTATTTAATCCATAGTTGTTTTCCAAGTTATTATTTTAAAGAAATGGCAATATTAATGTCAAAAGTTACAAATAAAATGGCGAAAGAATAAGTAACAAATTTATTATCATGAAATAAGTTGTAATGACTCGATACTCATAGTTGAAATTATAAACGTATAACGTTTCTCAAATAAATTGAACAGATATTGCGATAAAATAGACGGGCCTTAATAATAACAAAGCAAATAGATGAAATAACTAGAAATTAAAATTGTTCATTCACAATGTTGTATCAGTTGCAACAAAAACATTAAATTTACTCTACTATATGGGATATGTAGGCAATTTAAGTCACTAAAAATATAAATCTTATCTAAATTTCAAAATTTGAAGCACAGAATAAATAATAGTACGATACAAATCTAGTTTGTTTTATCGAAGTAAGGATTAAGACAATATTTACGTACTAAAGCAGAGTTAGGATGAGTTAGTATCGACAATATTCCTTTTTAAAGGATATTATACTGAAGTTGATTTAAAATTGATTTACGCGGAACCATTTTAGTTTAAACTTATTCTTAACATTGATTTACTCAATACCCATTATCCACTTGCGGCTTCCTTGACTCCTATTTCAATATTATTTCGCTAGTAAGAACAAAAAGTTTTATGCAACTATTCAAGAAGCAATAAAAATAATCCAGTTAGCAAATTTAAAAAGAAATTAACAAAATAATATCATTGTTGACAAAGAACTGGACTCGGACACATTCGGATGACAAGCTAATGCTAGTAGAAGCTTCTCATGAAGTAAAAATACGGTAAGTATGAGTACTTATTACTTTTGACCTAAAAAAGTAACTAATAGTACGAGCGAGAAGAATGAATTACCTATATATATATATATATATATATATATATATATAATAGTAAATATATATATATATATATATATATATATATATATATATATATATATTTACTATTATATATATATATATATATATATATATATATATAGGTAATTCATTCTTCTCGCTCGTACTATTAGTTACTTTTTTGTTCGTACTATTAATTATCAGTTAGGCACCCGTATCCACCTTGCTGAATAAAAAGTATCACACTTTAGAAAATGAATCTTCGTCATATATTTTTTTCTGTGTCACCATGATGATAGCCATGCCTAGAGCTGATTGTAATTTTTTTTTATACTTCCCTTTTTTAAACTAATATACTTACCTATATAGTACATTAATTTAGGAGGTGAAGAACAAAACCTAACATTTCCACTTTCGTCATGTATTTTTTTGTTTCTCAGTTAGGGTTAATTAATGTCGTCATCAATAACGTAACATTATTGTACGTTCTTATCCTATTTTGTATTCAAAAAATCCATAAGTATATTCAAAATAGTGTATTCAAAATATATATGATGAGCCTGTAAGACGAATCCAATGATACCTCATTCTCATCAAAATCTTTTTAATTTCTGTCTTTGTGTCTTTGATAAATTTTAATATTATATATTAATATTTCTTTATATACTTATAATAAAGAAATATAAACTCCTCATCAATGACTTTTCTAATATATGTGCGGTTTTCCATCGCTCCGTGCTTCGGAGGGCACGTTATTAAGCTGTCGGTCCGGCTGTTATTGATTAATAGCAGTCGTTAAGCCATGTCAGAGGCCTTTGGGCGGCCTGATAAACTCTGACACCAGAGGCCAGCACTACCTCATACGACAAACAAATAAAGCAATAAGAACGAAAAATTCTGTACAAAGACGATTATTTAAAAAAAATGGTCTATGGTACTTAAAATAAGCTTCTGAACAAGAATATAACATTTTTGAAAATCGTGTCTGTCTGTTTGTTTGTCTGTGTGATGCGATTTTCACTGTTGGATAGCTTAGGGTTCGACTTAAAAACTGGGGTACTTGGTATCTCAATCCAATAAGTAGAAGCCGAGCAATCGATAAAAATAATTGTGACGGCTGAAGGAATTTTGATCAAAAGTTGGTATATTGGTATTTTCTTAAAATTACTTAAGCAGGTAAAAACTAAACTTTTCTGATATTTCAAATGAAGCCTCTTGTTATGATTACAAACGCTTCTTGAAATTAATAAATATTAATGCTTGGAATTAGCAAATAAATAAGAACTTGGAAATACAATAAACTGTTCTTAGAAAAACTACGCATATTTGGGGCATTTACAAAACATTTGCAATATTGACTGCAATTTTCAATAAACTTTAAACTGTGTAATATCTTGAATTTATTAAATAAGAATTTTAGGTATTACATTTTAATAATACAAGTCTGTTAGTAAAAAATAATAACATTTGCAAAACTATGCTAACTTACACTAAAACTTAGTTTTTCCCAAATTACAAATAAGTTTTTTTTAGTTTCTGTGACTTTTTTCTCAGTGTTAAGTCTTTTAAAATCACTGCAAGCAGGGACAGCAACGCGCAATACATTGTGCAGTGAATTTGTTTCATATGCTGCTACTTCTACCCGAGTATATCCTATATGAGACTAATAATGGTGGTATATCATGTTAAGAGACTGATAATGTAACCGAAAGAGTTAGTTCAGTGCCTCCAGTAAAAAAGGGAATTACCCAAAATCGCAGGAGAAGATAAAAACTAAAATGTTATGGTTTTTTAATACATAACATAAAAATATCGATATTTCTTTGATAATTTTACTGTAGGTATATTTTAGACCCTTCATTTAATAGAAATTGCTCTAACGTTGAGCTACTCTTACTATAGTTTCTTTTTTACTTTTTCTGGAGGTTATGTCATTTATATTAGCTATAATTGATATTATTAATTTATTAATGATACAAAATCTGGCCGCTTTATTGCTTAATTTGTAAAGTTTCTGGCATGATACATTTTATTATTAAAATTATATTGTTCGGTACAGGAAAAACACATGAGATCTGGTCAAATAATCAAGAAAAACTTATTGCCAAGTTGCATCAAAATCCGTCCAGTAGTTTCAGAGTGGTAAGTGTTTTTTGAAATAATTTTCAACCCCAATCCTGCGGGAACCCTTTCACTTTTCTGGATGAAAAGTAGCCTATGTCCCTACCTCGTAGTATGAACTCAAATCATACCAAGTTTCATTTAAATTCATTCAGTAGTTTCAGCGTGATGCCTAGCCAAGATACAGACAGACAGACAGACAAAAATTAAACAAATTATAGTTTTGGCTTCAGTATCGAATCTAGAGTAAGGTCCAAAAAAAAAACTAAATATCGTCAATGTACAGAATTGGACCCGTTACAGTTTTATTATAAGTATAGATAGGCAACATAATAAAGCACATTTTACAAATAAATATCTGAACAAGGAGAAAACACACACCTAAGCACATTTTATTTATGTTTTTATCGATGTTTTTTTTGTTGTGTGTGTGTTGAATAAATGCTTTTTTTTTCTTTCTTTCAAACAAACTAAATAGTTACGGTTCATGTGTAAGAGTCAGAGTGGAATCACTCATAGGAAAAGGAAATGCCCTTCCAACTCTACTCCGCGACCAGTAGATCAGCAATAAGCCCGGAAGAAAAAAGAGCACGAGAAACTACAGGGATGTAAATTTATAGTTAGTTCGTCCGGTACTCCGGGAGGCATCCTTCCTTGCCTTAGGTTTCTTTCTCCTTCATCACCTACCCATAAACGTTATCATCGGCAACTTTGCGCAAGCGTGCCGCCATGTTAAATTCAATTGCTTAGAACAGATAGTTTTTCAAAGATACATTTACAAACTGGAAGTCTGTTTAATCTTCTATTAAACATATATCGATTCAGTTTATCCCCAATTTGCAATATATTTTGTACAGATTTCCGTAGCGTAATGTACCTACATGTCACAGGCAGGCGGCTTAATCCACCGTTTAATTAACAACTCCCTGCCTGAATGATATTCAGCCATTCCATCAAACAGTTAGGCAAATTATTTGGATCTATCACGTTTAACTACTTGCCTAGCCTAGTGGGAGTCGATAATGTACTACCAGTATTGTACGGCCGATAATGCAGGGCTTGGTAATAAGTGTACATCGATTCGAAATATATATTTGGCCAGCTATCCCTGGCAGTATTTTATTGGCCCTACAAAATCAGTCCGTGTTGATAATGCATGGCCAGTATTACACTGCCAATAATACATGTACAAGCTTCTAAATGGATGCGTAATATCAGCCTAATAAAACGAGGCCAACCATAGACAAAGATAGAATGTCTCCTTGATGCCTCGTTTGTGTAGAAGAGAAAAACTGTCACAGAATCGAATCAGCCAACCCCGACTCTACGTGGTCTTGTCTGCCCTACACTAGTGTTTTTAAAAAGCCGGAGGCACGGAGGGAGCAGGAGGAGGGGCAGGCGGCAGTACCGGATTAATGGCGATTCATGATCTGTGGTAAAAGGATACTAGAAAGTACAAACGAGGCTTTCACTATGACATTTCTATATTTTTAGTCTGTGATCTACACATATTATTGGCTGTACATTACCGCCCGTACAAATTGCGTCCGAACTGTATTACACAGCCAATAATGCACAATTTGATAATTCATATAATAATTTTCTAAAGGAAAAATTTGGGTCACGGACGAGATTCGAACTCGCACACTGTGCCTCAGCGCAGCACATCCAAATCTTTCCACAAGCTTCTTTGAACCCGTCTTATGGGGACGGTAACGATAATTCATGTTCATAATTTGGCTTCCTTTTCCTGGCTGCATATTATCGCCTGTACAAAATCATCTTGTGTTGATAATGCACAACCATGTACACCCTGATAATACGAGGCCAGTCCACGTAATATTGGCCGTACATTATTTGGTCGCGTATTATTCTGTGCCTCAGCGCAGCACATCCAAATCTTTCCACTAGCTTCTTTGAACCCGTCTTATGGGGACGGTAACGATAATTCATGTTCATAATTTGGCTTCCTTTTCCTGGCTGCATATTATCGCCTGTACAAAATCATCTTGTGTTGATAATGCACAACCATGTACACCCTGATAATACGAGGCCAGTCCACGTAATATTGGCCGTACATTTGTTGGTCGCGTATTATTGGCTGTGTAATATACTCAGCATATTCATTTCAATTTAGTTCCAAATATTCTTCTGCTTCTGTTACACTTTCTGCCACCTGGCGCTGAAGCCCATACACTTACGTACACTGTCATTATAGGTAGTCTGTGGTCAATATGTTTGTCTGTTAGCAAATTACTATGTTTGATAGAATTGAGTATTTTTTGTCACATGGTCACCCTACTAAATGAATGGCCTAGCACCTTTTCCAGCCCTCGTTTGAGTTTTTTTGAATTCTTTTACCTTCACTTTGAGTCTATACATTATATTTTTTTCTTTTTTCCCGTCGAGCATACAAGCAACTCCATAGACGTGGTGACCTGCTCGAGGGAGTACGGAAGGCGAAGTAGGCGAAGAACTTTGCTTCTGTACATAATTCATCTGCTAAAGCCTAAAAGCAGGACCAACCAATGATGAAAGTTTCTGCTGCTCTGAGTGGTGAGAGGAAATGGTGAAAAGAAAACACATCATAACATTACAGTAATTTTAATTGAAACCTTAAAAATAAATTCATATTATAACCACATCATCAATCTTGCAGAATAATTGATACCTAAGTACTAAACTACGAATACGTACAGAATACAACTAGTTAACTACTTTAAAAAAATTGTAAAGGTCATGTGTTCCACTACTGCCATTACTGCTACTTTGTTGTACTCTGCCTGTAGTAATACCTACCTAGTCATTTAATAAAGGCACTGGCCCGGTACTGAATGTGTGCAAGTCTATGAAGAAATCCTACCATATTATGACTAGGAAATATATTATAGGTTTTTCGATTGGTCTCAACTCGAAGTGTTTTCACACGCTGCCACGATTTCTGAAAATCAATTAAATAAGTACATTGAATATTTGTTTTTTTTCTGTATTTTATCAAAATATTGATTCAGTTCGTTAGTCATTCATCATCATCCTATATATGTCCACTGCTGGACGTAGTCCTCGCTTAATGCACGCCACTGAGCTCGGTCTTCAGCTCTCCTCATCCATTATCTGCCAGCCGCTTTTCGCAGGTCGTCACTCCACCTGGCCTCAGGGCGTCCTACACTAAGTTTTCATAAACGTGGTCTCCACTCGAGAACTCGTCTACCCACCCCAACGGTTATCGGTTCTTCGGGAAATGTGACCAGCCCACTTCCACTTTAGCATGCGTATCTTCAGAGCTATGTCGGTTATCTTGGTTCTCTGTCGGATATCTTCATTAGTTGATCCGAAACTCAAACCATTTAGTGAGTACTTACTGTGAACTATAGAGCGCAGCGCGTCGACGGCCGGCGACTGCGGGAAGTCGAGCCCCTCGTCGCAGCAGCGCGCCAGCACCGGGTCCAAGGGCAGCGAGCCCAGCAGCGGCACGCCGAGGTCGGCGCACATCTGAGCAGCGCCGCCCGTCGTCGCCGGGAAGATCTCGCTGCGACTCTGTAAATAAGACAGTTGAATCACAGAATCAAATAATACAATACGTAGGTAGTTTAACATGTTAGCTGTATAAAGGAACATTTTTGAATTTGGTCTTGATTGTAATATGTTAAAAGCAGAGTTTATTTATCTCAAAAAAAAAACGGCTCATTGGATACTTTTGAAGTTGGACACGTTTATTCAAAGTTTACTTGGGCAGTTAACAGTTAGCCTCGTCACCGTACCTTACAGTTGGGGCAGATGAAGAGCGACATGTTCTCCAAGACTCCCAGCACCCGCACGTCCACCTTGCGGCAGAACTGCAGCTCCTTCCGCACGTCCAGCAGTGCCACCTCCTGCGGCGTGCTCACCACAACGGCGCCTGACAGCCCGGCGCTGGACAGGTACTGCACGGCCGACAGATGCTCGTCTGATGTACCTGCCACACAACGTGTTTTAAATAAATCTATACTTATAATAAAGTGCCTGTACGTACAAAGCAAACAATTTAAATTAACGAAGAAAAAATATGTAGCTTACTTCTGCCAAACTGTAAGTCAAACTAATGATAAATGGAAAAAATATAAAATAAAAACATATACCTCTATCCAAGTTTCCATATACCACTGTCTGATAGCAATACGATACGTGTTGAATGTTTTTTTGTACTTTATAGGTAAGTACTTTTAACGCAGGAAAATGACCACGCGGGAAAAGCCGCGAGCACAGCTAGTTATAAATATATATAACATATAATTAAGTACAATTCACAACAATTATCTAGCCCCAAACTAAGAAACCCTGTGCTATGGGTACTAGACAACGGATAATCGAGCTTTTCCGCATACAGTAGGAGCACGAGGACTAATATGTCCTACCGGTAGGAGTATAAGGATAATTATATCGTCGTGAACCTACTAATGGACTGTCACCTATGTTTAACCTTACTATTATTTATTCTGTGGTTTAACTATAATATTATTACTTATTATGTAATGACCACGAGTTGATGTTTTTCTCATTTGCCATCAGTGGAGCTGGAGCTGGGGGTGGCAACTGGAATAGACGCGAGGAAACGGGGTTATAAACATTGTACATACCTTAGGGGCACAGATCTATACTTATAATAAAACTGTAACAGGTCCAATTCTGTACATTGAAGATATTCTGTTTTTTTTTTGGAGGCTGTTCTGTTTTCCATACTGAAACCAAAACTGTATATTTTTTTCATTTTTGTTTGTATGTTTGTATCTTGGCTTTATATTATGGATAAAAATTGACTATACTTTTTATCCCGAAAAAATAAAGGGTTCCTGCAGGATAGGGGTCCAAATTCTGTATATTGAAGTTTTTTTGGAGTCTGTTATGTATTCAATACTGAAGTCTGTTTCTTTTTTATTTTTGTCTTTCTGTCTGTCTGTCTGTATCCTGGCCGCGCATCATGCCGAAACTACTGATTAAAGTCAAATGAAACTTGGCATGATTTGAGTTCATACTACGAGGTAGGACATTGGAAACTTTTCATCCCGATAAATCAAAAGGGTTCCCGCAGGATAGGGATTGAAATTTATTTAAAAGAACACGTATCACGCTGAAACTACTCCACGAATTTTGATGCAACTTGGCAAAGTCATAGTTTATATGATGAGTGATAATTAAGGATACTTTTTATACCGAAAAAATAAAGGGTTCCTGCGGGGTATGGGTCCAAATTCTAAAGAATATTGAAGATATTTAGTAAATATTTTTTTGGAGGCTTGTTCTATTATTCGTACTCAAGCCAAAACTGTTTTTTTTTTCATTTTTGTCTAATGTTTGTCGTATTTGGACGCCCATCACGCCGACACTGCTGAATGAATTCAAATGAAACTTGGCATGATTTCAGTTCATACTACGAGGTAGGACATTGGATACTTTTCATACCGATAAATTAAAGGGTCCGCGCAGGATAGGGGTATTTTATTTGGAGTTGGTATTCATGTTTTACGGTTTATAGTTACTCGCGTAGTTCACTTCTAGAATACTCAAGGAATATTGCTCCAAATTTTCTAATACCTAGGTCCACCGGTTTAGGCTGAGCGTTGTCGGTCGGTCAGTCAGTCAGTCAGTTAGTCAGTCAGTAGGTAAGTCACGGTACTGTTTTATAGGCATGATTAAAATAATGTAATAAAACACATATTTTTATTATTCTGCCCAAAAGTGAAAGGCATCTATACTTACACTCGAGAGAAATGAATCCGGGTCGCTTAAAGAAACCTATAAATCTCGGAAACTAAGAATGCTAGCTTAATGAAATAAATTGTGTTTAACAGACAATTAAATACTCCTTAAATTAAGGTATTAAAACTTTTTAGTTATTGACTTTTAAAGTTATGTCATAAAAAAACAAATATAAAAAGGGAGACTTTCGAAGATGGAACTACGAAATTACTGCATTTGATTTTGCTTTTGTTTCTAATCTGCCATTTAAGTGGGTATATAATAGTATTCGATATTTAATATTCAAGCTGTAATTATGTCGCTTACACCTGAAGAATGCACCAGAATTCTCACAATGCTCGAAACCGGCCGAAGTCAGCGCGATACAGCCAGGACTGTCGGTGTGTCGCTGTCAACAGTACAAAGAGTTCTCCGACGTTACGAGAAAACTGGCTCTAACTTACGCAGACCAGGAACAGGCAGAACCAGGTGTACCACAGCACGAGAAGATCGATACTTGGTGAACACCATGCTTTGTAATCGCTTTTTCACGGGAACTGAACTTACAAATCAATTTCGACGCCTCGGAGGAAGTAACCCAAGCGCATGGACAATAAGACGACGACTTGCTAAAGCTAACTTGAAACCACTTAGACCTGCAACTGGCCCTAAACTGGAGCGTGAGCATCGTTTTTCAAGACTAAGATATGCCCAGAACCACTTAAATTGGACTATTGAAGATAGGTCAAAAGTTATGTTCTCCGACGAATCAAAGTTTATGCTCTACAAACACGATGGAAGACACAGCACTCTGTGTCTTCCATCGTGTTTGTAGAGCATAAACTTTGATATAGAAGACCAGGAGAAAGATTCAAGCAAGCATGCATCGAAGAAAAAGTAGCCTACGGTGGTGGGTCTGTACTTGTGTGGGCCGGAATTTCATCTGAGTGTCGCACAGAACTGATGTTTATAGAAAACGGCTCTTTAACTAGCGTAAGGTATGTGGAAGAAATCCTTAAATCTATACGTTGGGCCATTTATGGTCAATTTGGGTGAGGATGCTATTGTTATGCATGACATTGCCCGACCTCATACAGGTTGGATTGTGAATGACTACCTTCAAGACATGAACATTACTCGTATGCCAGCACGCAGCCCGGATATCAACCCGATTGAGCATGCTTGGGACGAGCTAGGGAAATGCGTAAAACAACGAAAGCCTCCCCCAATCACGCTTCGTGAGCTTAAAATTGCTCTCACAGAGGAATGGCAGAATATTCCCCATAATCGTATAAGGAACTTGGTGTACAGCATGCCAAACCGCGTAAACGCAGTAATGGAAGCACGAGGAGGCAATACAAAGTATTAAAATTCAAGAAAATCGTAATGTTGTTCAAAAATGTCATGTTTCCCATTTTTGTTTTAAAGCGAGATCAGCAGTTTTTTCTTTATGTAATTTATAGTAAATAAAATTTAGTGACTCATGTATTTTATTACTTTCATTTAAGGATTATATTGTCTATTAAACACAATTTATTTCATTAAGCTAGCTTTCTTAGTTTCCAAGATTTATAGGTTTCTTTAAGTGACCCGGATTCATTGCTCTCGAGTGTATGTATAATAAAGTAGTAAGTACCAAAAAATCTGTAAAAGAAAGATATTTAAAAAAAACTAGGGTACTAAAAATAAGCTACTGATAAAGAATAACCCTTTTTAAAATTCTTGCGTCTGTTTGTCTGTTCATGCATCACGTAAAAACTACTAGACCTATTGCGATGCGGTTTTCACTGTTGTATAGGGGTTGACTTAAAAACATGTGTACTTATTTATCTCAATCCAATGAGTAGAAGCCGAGCAAACGATTAAAACTTTATGGCGGCTGAAGGAATATTGTGTAAAAATTGGTATATACCAATTTTTCAAGACCTAAAACACTTATATTGGTATTTTAGGTCTTGGAATAGTAATAGAGTTATTTTAACCTAGAGAGATGGCCACGCGTGCGAAGCTGCGGGTACAGCTAGTTTCCAATATAATGAGTAGTCATCGTAAATAGGCACAGAATATGTGTTTTTTCTTCTAAAGTATAAATTGTACTTAGATGCGCTGGTTACATACAGCGCACACACGAAAAGTGACAGCCGTGTAAGTAATACCTATGCTACCTTTTCTCTAACAATTTATATGCGAGTCAACTATAAAAGTCGTAACTAACTGTTAATAGAAGACACATACCTGAAAGAAAACACAACTTCCACAATACTGCTATATTCAAATACACCTTATTATCGTATGTACAACTTCTTTTCATCAATAATATAATAGTACACCTCTTCTTTATAATTCAACCCAAATCTCACTCCTCCTTGCTATCGGCCACCATAGACAAATCAGTCCATGACAGCCAAAAGCGCGGCAAAACCCAAATCCTCGTCACAGAATATAAAGATCGTACAGATCCCACTAACAAAAAGGTTAAGTAGCTAACATACCTAACAAATCTATTCTATTAAAGATCATAACTTATTCAATAAATACGTACATATAGTTTATTTTAACATTAAAACTTTTTTTTTATCAGTTTAATAAGGATCTAATGATCTAATAGCACTTGGTCCAATACGCATTTCATCCAAATCGCAGTTGGTCTTTGGTCGTGTCGACTAAATTATTGTTCAGAGGATGGGGTAATGAAGCACAGGTCGATGTAAATAAGACGGTGATGTTCCGAGCGGACGAATTTGTTTATTGCGACATAGGCTGCGCGTTGCGTGAGCGCCGGTCGCAGACTGACTGGAGATGCGCGTGCGCCGCGCGTCTTTGTTTACATTCCACCGCAGCGCGGTGCCGAGAGCCGGTGGGCGACTTCTTTATACTATTTACTCCCGGCGCGCCGGCACGTCATTCGTCCCTTAATTTAGTATAAATAAATATTGTTATATAAACGTACAATATAATTATAATAGGTATATATATATATATTATTTGTTTATAAATAAATAAGTGTGTAGGATGCAATATAATGGACAAGGAAAATAGGAAAGGTCCCTACAGGTCCACACGCATTTCATCAAATACGCAGATAGTCCAAGTTCATGCAAGAAATGGAGGGTAATTTGGGGGTAAATTAAAGGGGGTAGTTTGGGGGTGCAATGGGGATGCTGGTGGGTGCAATTGGTGCTTGAAATGGGGGGTGCAAGTAGGGGAAACAAGTGGAGAATGCGGGATGCAAGTTGGTGGCTACGAGTACGTTCGTCGGTGCTCAGCTATGATATTTTGTTGTGGGGTAACTCGGTGGAGTCGGATAGGGTTTTCAAAATACAAAAACGCTGTGTAAGGGTTATTTGCAAGGCATGGTATCTTGACAGCTGCAAGCCGTTATTTAAGAAATGTAATATTCTTCCACTCCCATTTGTGTAAATTAGGCACTTATGTATTTTTGTAAAAACTCATCCTGCGTATTTTATAAAGTGAAATGAAGTTATTCAGAGAAAGAAGCGAGCAAAGTTTAAAAATATATTATATAGATTTCCGCAATTACCTGGAGGTGTGTCGATCAGTAAATAGTCCAGATCTCCCCAGTCCACTTCGCTCAGGAACTGTTTGATCATGCCTGAAACCAGAATTACAGACAATAATCAATCACCCCGCACCACGGAGGATGGATGTGCGTGCCTTTCTACCAGACTGCGGAACGCAAAGGGCGGGTAATGTGTATCAGCCTATGTATGTCTGTTCTTTTGAGGCACTATATAGACCAAACGCGAGGACCGATTTTGATGATTCTTACGTCAATCGATTTGTCTTAATCTCGCGGGTGTCGCTAAAGTCATAGAATTCAAAATTCAATATGGCTACAAACAGACGCCAAAATGAGAAAAAAAAGTCGGCGAACTATTTTAAGTGGGGTGGAGTATCATTGAATAGGTATTTGAAAATCATCTTTAGGTTTCTGTTATCATTTTTCATTTCGAATGACCATTAGATCCTAATCTATAACGATTTAAAGTTGGTTAGCAACCATTCTCACTTAAAGATTTGCCCCTATTTAGTTCGCAGTCGGGCTTTTTAGCACTTTCCAATATGTCTTGTTATTTATTTCGCCACCAATGTTACAAAAACTTATTTTGTAACAAATAATCAGAAAAGTAGAAAAATAATTTAAAAAACCTCATAACTGTACAGATTGTTTTAAAACCAGTTACCATTTTTCTTAGGCCCTCTCCATATGACGGCATCGTCCGGACTGCTCAGCAGAAACCCGATGGACATCAGCGACAAGTTGTCTGTTACATACTGGAAAATATGATATGATTAGGCTTCATTCACTCGTTTTATAAAATATAAGCTTTCGCTCGCGACTTCGTCTACGCGGACTAGGTAATCGCAATAAAAAGTATGCTATGTCCTTTTTCAGGGTTCAAACTATCTCCATGCCAAAATTCATCACGATCGATTGAGCCGTTTAGTCTTGAAAAGGTAACAGACAGAGAGATAGTTACTTCCGCTTTCTTAATATTAGTATGGAGTATGCATTATAAAAGGTGTATACTCCTAATATTAGAATGGAGTATGGATTATAAAAGGTGTATACTTATAATATTAGTATGGAGTATGGATTATAAAAGGTGTATACTTATAATATTAGTATGGTAGTAGAGTAATAAAATAATCTAAACTTGTAATAAAGCAGTAAGTTTGTACCAAAATGTCTGTACAATGAAGGTAATAAAAAAGTGGTCTAGGATACTTAAAATAAACTACTGAAAAAGAATAATAATCCTTTTTTAAATCGTGTCTTTCTTTTTGTTTGGTCACGCATCACATAAAAACTACTGGACTGATTGCGATACGGTTTCGGTTTCGTTCACTGTTCGATAGCTTAGATTTTGACTTAAAAATTGGTGTACTTTGTATCTCAATATGGTGAGTAGAAGCCGAGCAATCGATAAAAACTATTAGAAGGCTGAACAAAATTGGGTATTTTATACATTATATTTATGTACTTTAGGTCCTGGAATAACAAACACATAGGTAACTTTTAACCACCCAGAGAAATGACCACGCGGGCGAAGCCGCGGGCACAGCTAGCACTTATAAAGGTGCACTCACGACGGGCGACCAGCCGGAGCCCGAGTTGTGGACCTGCTCGCCAGACACGCCCAGCACGCGCGGCTGGCTCGGTCCGCAGATGTCCGCGTCCAAGATGCCCACCTGAAACAGCACACCGCTCTTTAATAAGAAAAAACCCATTATAACACTGTTTTTTGAACTAATCAATGTTATTATATATATATATATATATATATTTTTCCCATAAAAGAATCGGTTTGGCTCCGCACAATGAGGGTTTTCGCCATTTATTATCTATGGCGGCGCGTGTTACAAAGTATGCGCGCGAATTCGCTGTGGACTGGATTTTGGCACCATAGTTTACCTGGCATCACGTATACAGCAACGAACATGACGAACGAGCTTTTACCGGCAAAATCAAGAAAATATTACGCCTTTTTTTCATTATTTGTAATTTCCTATTGCATGAGTGTAGATTCAGTGTGTATGAAATGGCACATAACTATGTATTAACACACTCGAGTGATACTATTAAAAAAAGGGCTCAAACCTAGCTCAATATCTGTGGACGCGGGGCGGAGGGGGAGCGGGTTAGCGGACGAAATACCGCCCGCGCACACCCCGCGGATTCCTCGCGCCCTCGGATCTATGTCTATACAGAAAGGAAACTATAATAATTACGATACCCGTGCCCGGATTCTGCTCTTAGCCCAGCTCCCGCCATGAGAAGCGTAGGCCGGATTTTCATCTAAATAGGTAACTACATAGTACGTTAACTGTCTTATAAGTTAAGTTGTAAGCTTAGCAAAATCTACTGCGTTATTGATTACCAAGCTGTAGGCCAATCACGAATATTTGCGAGAAAGTGTTCGTATCGTTAGCGTAGCCATTTTGTATGAGATTTGATAAGCGCCTCTACCGGGCGTTAATCAGCCTTAATTTCGGCAGCAGAAATACTATCGAGTCGCATGCGTATCGCCTTCGTATCGCATGCCTAGCGTAACCTAGTACATTTTGTATCAAAACAGCGATCACGAATATTTTTTTGACATGAGCACGCAGGCTGGCTCACGTCATGCTACGGTGAACGTACGCAAATTTATTCACGTAGATTTTGTCAGTGAAAATACTTTCGTAAGGTATTGAATTACAATAATATATATTGTTTAATTCTAGTATTTTATACTTTTTTATGTAGGTACATAAGTTAAATAACATTTTTTGTGGCCCTATGTTTCTAATATGAACATATTAATGACCATGTTACTGAGCAAAAGTCGACGTTATGCTACTAGAAAACTTGTGTGTTTTAAACGTATAAAAACTGTTTTATATGCTCAAAATGGAATGGGGGGCCTCTTATTATTTCATTTGCTACAAGATAAATTGAAAACAGGGAGAAGAAAGCGATAAAATGTGAAGATAAATATCATATTTTTAGTAAGTACCTAGGTACCAAGAATGTTAAATACAAGACAATAATATTGTTTAATTCTAGTATTTTATAGTTTGTTATGTAGGTACCTAAGTTAAATAACATTTTTTGTAGCCCTATGTTTCAATTAGGTAGATATTGATCATATGTTGTGGTTATGTTATTGCCTATAAAACTTGTGTATTTTATATGCATAAAAACTGTTTTAGATACTGAAAACGGAATGGGGGGGGACTTATTATTTAAATTGCTACAAGATAAATTGAAAACAAGAAGAAGAAAGGGAAAGAATGCAAACAAAAACATATTTTTTTCAGTCTTAATTCTAGGTACCAAGAATGTTTAAAACAAGACGGATTCCACATCGCTAAACAAACGAGTGAAGCATAGCAATTGGCTGCTGTGTATATATAATTCAAGATCTTTGTGTAGAGCATCATGTTTTTATCAATACAAAAACGGTCACTCAAGATATGCCAGTACTCATAATCATTTCTCTAAGCTCAAGATAGTTGTCTACGCTAGGTATAGGAAACCTTATAACCTCATACAAAGATATTGAATTATGCTTACTGCTTTATACTACCTCTATGGGTTCATATCTGCTGACCGAGGAGGTCATTAAATTATATGTCAACTTTAAAATTAACCCGTCAAATGTTGCAGCATGCGGGGCGTTTAAATTTAAGAGTTCTATCATCAAAAAGTTATTAACACTCTTTTAGTTGAATCAATGCTACACTATTAAAAAGTAACAAGTACCTAAACATAGCAATTTAGGTGTTAATGCACACAGTGTGCTACATATGATTTTTGACTGTGAGTACCTAGCCTAACTACTTATGTATCTACTTTCAGAGATATTAGCTGTGATATTAGTCAAAAGGAGAAAGGTCTGAAAATATTCATGGATTTTAACATAACCGAATCAGAAGAACAAGCAAACTAATCAGTCTCATCGACTCCTAACATTTTAAAAGAAAACGGTAATGAGGTACAAGAATCAATCTAAATCAGTTTTGCACTGCACTGTTACAAGTGAAAGGGCCTTCGCTTCGCCTACTTGTGGTCACTGCTACCTAAATTATCACTTGTACATGACTATAGAACACTAGAGAAATAAAACCATTGATTTAATAAAGAATATATGCATTAAATCAGAACTATTATTGAAAGCCCATCCCACCTTTTCTGTGCATGACAACATCAGACAAGCGGCAGGAGTGATGTGGAACAGAGTGGCTCAGGAAAGACATGAATGGAAAAGGTTGGCGGAGGCCTTTGCCGATTGGCAAACAGGTCTACAGAAAAGAAGCAAATAGTAGATATACAACAACATACTTAATTCTCATCTATTATAATCTTTACTCAAACAATACTAGTAATGTGGTCATTATTTCGACAACCTTCTTTGGGCAAAGTCGACCTTGCCGCGCTTCTTGAATAGGCGCCAGCAAAGTTGTATGGAATTTCATTATTGTCGTGTTTTGCGGCAGCAATTTCCTTTGAAAATCCATTATTGTCATAGCACTATTATTTATTCCGTGGGTTCGTTAACCCCGAACGCGAAAAGAGAGGCGTTGTAGCTCCCAGACTAATGGACCGATTTTGATGGTTTTTTTTCTGTTTGAAAGCTGATGTGACCGTGATTGTTGTTGTTGTTTCTGTTCCTGTTTCTGTTGTTGTGGTCGTTGTTGTTGTCGTTGTCGTTGTTGTTTTCGTTGTTGTTGCATTGTTTAAGTAAATTCTTATTATACTAAAAGCTGGTTTTATTTAAATTCCTCGCATTGTTTGAGTAAAGCACTATACAAGCCTTGGTCCGCAATGACTGCCCTGCTGGCCACTCTATTATGGCCTCGAGCTTTGCTTAGTTAAGTTCTCGACCATCATCATCGCTGCCAGCAACGCAGTCATTACAGACCGCGGCAGTAATGTACTATTATACTATGTAAATAATAGATCTGAATAAAAGGCTATATTATTATTATTTAAATAAACAAATTTATTGAAAGAAACTTCCAATCTCCTTCATTCTTTTTTCTAGGTACAATAAGGCAAATAAATCTAGGGTATATTTGTTGTAGGTACCTATTTAATAATAATTCGTGCTTGGAGAAAGGGATGGGCTTTCTCCCTTTGACTAATTTCTCCAAAAGTAGGGAAATAGCTAGTTAGGTACTTATTAGTGGTATGGTTTAACTTTAAAAGACTCACCGTACCACCAGGGGTACAGTTTTGTTGTCCGTTTATTTTAGTGGATTTTTAGTCGTCCAACGAATATGTCAGTCTCATAGTATACACACTAGTTTCTAACCGCTTTTGACCAAACTATATGTGGACTGATAGAGCATCCCTGCTGTGCCAGATGTTTGCGCAGCTAAGATGCTCTGGAACAGACCCACATCAAGTTGGTTTACATTTACCGCCTTAAATAATTCCTCTCTCATAGGTGCACTCCAGACTTATTCATTCCATCAGAAAATGGTAGACATCTTTCAAAATACCACTTGGATCACAGTTGGGGCTGTTGTTTTTCTTCGTTAAGTGTTTAAAGGCATATGTCGAGTGCAATCTATGAGTAATCACAATTAGTTTCCTACTCAACTTCATATCGGCACACCATGGTATACGAGGAGGCTCACTTTGCATTGTTCTGTACCATATTCATTTTCTCGAGAGACAATATCAAAATACTCATTCTAATGGGATGTAACTTTTGTATTGGATAAGTACTTCGGATTATCATCTCATTACCATGTGTGCCTACATGTGAGAAATCCTTCAATCCTAGGGTCGACTCCCCCCCCCCCCCCCCGCGCTACCAGCACTAGAACACAGCACTGCACTGACTAGAGCTACAGATACTTCAATAAAACCATTGAATTAATAAACAGTATATGTATTTAATCAGAACTATTACATAAATAACAAGATTTATTAAAACTTCTTTCAACAAACAAGTGCATCATCATTCTTCTTTTTATTGTTTGAAAAGGCTTCCATTCATTGTTCATCAGGGATCTCCACCACAATAGGTTGGCTTGTCCCCAGGTGTGCCGATCTGAAACATTAAATAGGGAGGAATATATAAGAGATACCTATTCAAAACTGCTGGACCAACAGCTTGTGACAATGTCTTCCTCATCAAAATTATAACCTCTTTCATATTTTATCACCGTCTCGGTAGAGAGTAACTATATTCTTTGATCACCATACTGTCCACACATATACTTTTATGTCATTCAGACTTTGTCTTTAATTAGCAAAACTATGTTTTTACCTATCCTTGTACAAACTTTAATAAAACAGAATTTAAACGAAATTAATACCGGCTTATAATACATTTAATTTTAAAATCAAAGTTTACTGCACGTAGTTGAAGGAAATGTGTATATAATAGTATGCAATAGACAGAAGCTGTGCCATGTAGCAATGCAGGTGTTCGTATGAAGACTTGCCGCTGAGAAGCCTCCACTGCCCATTGAAGGAAGAGCCGGCACAGAACTTGGTGCTGTTTGTGCACTAGGTGTTTATTGGTTTGTTTGGTAGACTCCTCCGTGTTCCTGTACCGTATTATTGTTTGCTGACAGTCGCCCCCTTGAGCTAGTAGGCCATACCCTCGGAGGACCGCCTTGCAACAAGCTCAGTAGGCCATACCCTCGGAGGACCGCCATGCGACAAGCTCAGTGCAGTGCTGTGCAAAACTTTACAGCTTGATATCCTAAGAGAAAATACAACCATCAGTGGCAGGTGTGATACTTAGCATCAGGTGAATGACTTGCTTGTCACATTACTTACTTTTTGTGGTGGAGCTTGTTCATCATATGCCATTTTTCCTCTGAACTGTCTCCGGTGCCGTCACTTATGTTAGCATGGTTTTATTAGTGTATTCTATGCTATGGTTGTCAGCTCATTTCACTTCTCTTGGAGGATGTGTCGGCCATGAGATTCCAAAGGGGATTTGGATAAATCTCCATGTCTAGAACATAAATTCAAATAAGTAATTACATTTAGGAAACACAAGTACCTTTTCTAAATTATCTAGATTATGGGAAAGTAGTAGGTACTTACTTTTCGATGATTCCAATCCAATAATATCACGTTTGGGAGTGATTAAAAACAACGAGATCCTCAAAAAAAGGAAATGAATTCGTATTTGTGAAATAAATTCCAAATCGAAACCAAATGATATGTCAACCAGTGTTGCCAGTGGCCGATAGTCAAAAGTAACACGAGACAGTTCAAAAAGTAACATTTTCACGAGAAAAGTAACATTATCTTATTTTATGAAGAAAACGTCTTTGTGACAGTAAAATAAAAAAATAACTATTGAAATCAGATCTAATAAGGTGGAGACATTCAGTAGCCCTCTTTTTGGAGGAAATACCCCCCTCCCCCCCTCCCCCCCTTCCCCAATCAAAAATCCCAAAAAAAAAAAACATGTATTAAACCTATATACCAAGTTTTGTCTAGATTGGTTGAGAAATTTTACCTGCAGTGGAAAACAGCCGGACAGTCGGAAACACATACGAAAGCATTTTTGCCCAAGCTGACACGGAGGCGTACGCTAGCGCTTTGCACTTGCTCGGTCAAAAAGTCTTCACAGCTACAGTTCATAGCAACAATTCAACTTATACGCGATCCATTCATTCTTGATCCATTTCGCGTTTCGTCGAATTCGAGACGATGATGGCTCAAAATCAAATGCGCCAAAACGATGAACGAAAACTTTCTTTGATGCGTTCCATTTCACGCTTTTTTTATTACTTTGAATATTATTTTTTTGTCGCAAAAGATTTTTAGTCGTGTAACATGAACGTGACATGAGGGGGTCAAAAGTAACGTAAAATGTTACAAAGTAACATTCTGGCAACTCTGATGTCAACGAAAGAAATGTCAAGAGGAGTCGTTCATAGACAATTTGTAAAAAAAAAAGGAGTTTTCACAGAACATACATTATATTATTAGGTTTTCAAACAAACTATTCGTTCTTTGTTCATTCAATTTGGCCGGCTTTCGTTCAACCGAGCCCATCCCTATTTACATTAGAAATACGTCACTAACGTAAGGACGCTAGTCGTACGCAAGTCGTACGCAAGGTGTTGTGATGGCGACTATCGTCTTGCTCTGGTAAACACGGTACGCATGCGATACGAATGTTTGAAAAAATTGTGCTTGGCCTACTGCGGTTATGAATAAACTAGCTTTCCCGCCCGCGACTTCGTCCGCGCGGACTACAGTTTATCGTGAAAAAAGCATCCTATGTTCTTCTAGGATATTAAAAACAAATGCTAAAGTCATAGCCATATCTATACATACTTCGCTAAAGTTCCAGCAGTAGCAGTAAGTAAAGCACCAACGTTCTTGATGTTTTTTGACATATTTGTTATTTTAAAAGAAAAACACAAAATTAAAAATTTTAAAAAATATGGTAACGCCATAGCAACTGTGTCTTACAGCGAGTAATTTCCAGTTTTCCTCTGAAAACTTATAATACCGGAATAAAAAGTATCCTATGTTTTATTCCAGGGTATAAGCTATCTCCATTCCAAATTTCATCAAAATCCGTCCAGCCGTTAACGCGTGAAAGCTCCCCAAACAAACAAACAGACATTTCACTTTCATATATTGGTATGGATGCTTTGATAGGGCGTAGAAACTACATTTCTTGAAAAACACAACACGAAAAAAACATCATCTGAGCGTTGCTAAACAGCGAAATATATATCTTTACTTGTAGGAAAGCAATAAGTACGAAAAACATCATCTGAGCGTTGCTAAACAGCGAAATATATATCTTTACTTGTAGGAAAGCAATAAGTACGAAAAACATCATCTGAGCGTTGCTAAACAGCGAAATATATATCTTTACTTGTAGGAAAGCAATAAGTACGAAAAACATCATCTGAGCGTTGCTAAATAGCGAAATATATATCTTTACTTGTAGGAAAGCAATAAGTAGGAAAAACATCATCTGAGCGTTGCTAAACAGCGAAATATATATCTTTACTTGTAGGAAAGCAATAAGTACGAAAAAGACTGTACAAAGAAGATAATTTTAAAGAAAATGATCTAGTGTAGATACTTAAAATAAGCTACTGATCAAAAATATAACATTTTTAAAAATCGTGTCTCTTTGTATGTCTGTATGTTTGTAAGCGCATCACGTAAAAAGTGCTGGACCGTTAGCGATGCGGTTCTCACTGTTAGATAGCGTAGGGTATGACTTAAAAACTGGGGTAGCTCTATCGATGAGTAGAAGCCGAGCCTTTTAACCTAGAGAAATGACACATGGAATGAATGCCGCGGGCACAGCTAGTTCGTAATATGTCAATTTGAAAGACAAAAATTAGTATTAAATTAAAAATTAAACCCTACAGCTAGGATCATTAACATATTGAGGTAGGATTCTGCACATCATAATTGATTCATTAAGTTCAATTCATCATTTGTACAATTTAAACATGCAGTGTAAGCAAAGCAATCTAATGAATAAACAAGCTGCGCCCCTTGGCTTTGCACCCTTGCAAACTTTGTCACCGTAGTTCACTGGAAATGGAATGGAATTTAAAAACTTTCCTCTAGTCCACCCCTAAACCCCTGAGTATTTAAACATTACCTACCGTAATCTATACTTATTATAAAGCAACAGGAACGAAATAGTCTGTACAAAAGAGATAATTAAAAAAAAAAAATTAAGGTACTGCTAATAAGCTATTGAACAAGAATATAACATTTTTTTAAATCGTGTCTGTCTGCTTGCCTGTTTGTTTGTCTGTATATTTGTTCGCGCATCACGTAAAAACTACTAGACCAATTGCGAAGCGGTTTTCACTGTTGGATAGCTTAAGGTATGACTTAAAAGCTGGTGTAATTGGTATCTCAATCTGTTGATGAGCGCAACAATAGTCATTAGTCATAAGTACATGCGAGCAAGTAGGTAGAAAATAGGAATACAGAAAGGCATAGGTATACCGAACGATTTGTGCTATTGAGAATGTATGCGAGATACCACATAAGCGAAATAAACATTATTTTGTATAGGCCTAGCAAATAGCAAGACGTAGTGTATAGGGTAAATAGGTTTTATTTCAGCATGAATAGAATCTACGTGCCATCACGTATGACATTTAAAGCATACGGGATGGCCGCGTACCTCTAGGAATAATTACAAACATGCAGCCACAGACAGACTGAAACTTTCTGTGGATGCATGATGTTAGAAGGTACAGGCTCGCTCAGGTATCCGCGCTATATAAAAGGTACTTATTTACACAAGCAAAGTACCCCTTAGTCAGCGTAAAATTAATAGTTATCAGTTAAAAATGTGAAGCGTGGATGTTAAGAGCGAGAGAAAGCTCACGGGGAGAAACTTTTCTAAATTCGGCATTGTGTGTTGACTTTTGGTGAGTCATACATAGGAATGTTCGAAAACTAGACAAAGTTTTGGAACATACCTAAATATTGAGTACGTCCTCGTACGGGTTAGAGCAGGTCATATAATCGGAAGTTCTCCTCGCACTCGTGGCAAGGCCATAAAAGTTAGGCTCTCTCGTAGTTAGGATTCGAGGTAGAACCGTAGGGGACTTCTGGGACAGCTTTATATGCCTATTTTTCGAGCGTGGGAAAATAAGGCTCGAGAACAATAGGGTGACAGTATGTAGTGAATAAATTGAAATAAATCACCCAATAGGACAGCTTCACTTGTTTTACAAATGGTATAAAAAGCCATACATTTAAAAATCATCGTGCATTTCATCAGATCCCGTTCGCTGAAGCAGTCGAATAAAGAAGCTCTCCTACAAGTGACCTTAACCAGGGCGGTCGCACTCCGCAACAAGTACAAAAAATTCGAGGACCCAATATTCGGGTCCGTTCAGTCGAGTGTCAAGCGTGCGCTCGATGAGTCGCGCGCCTTGTACTTAGCCATAGAGCACCTACTTACGTAAAGTTATTGACAAACTTTATTCGTGTTTTAATTATGAGTACCAAGAAGAAAGCTAGAAAGTACTGCATAGCATTCGGCTGTTTGAATAGTGATAGAAATGACGAATTTTCATTCTTTACGCTTCCAAAGGATATTGAAGGCAATAAATTGTAATATATTTAATAGGTCCTAGTTATGTAGTTAGATATTGATATTTTTTTATTACGTAGGTTCCTACAGTTTTATGTTATTTCATTTGTGTTCCATACCGAAGCTACGCATATTTAAGGTTTTTCCGCGCAGAAATAAAGTCGTTTATTAAATCGATCAAAGTAATTTTATAGTAGGTATTGTTGATCGGAAAATGAATTACTGTGCTGACTTAGTAAGTAGCCTACAACTAATTAGGAATTTATACAATGTGTCTGGTCACCGGTGTCGGAGACTTAAGGGGGGTTAAATATGGGGATTTTTATCGACAAATCACTATCTCGATTTTCTCTTGGCCTCTCCATACTAAAATGGCAGCCATTTTGTTTTTTTTTACTTCGCAGCTCAGACGCCTACACTGATTTAATCATTGCTATCGATGTAGACGTCTTAGGAAGACAAAAGAGGTATCATTTGAAAGCTAACAATGAACACAATCAATTTATGATACATTTTATTCAATATCTTTTTCACAAAATAACATAACAATATTAACAAAATAAAAATCGTATTTATTTATTGCATTTTTTTTAGTTTTTTAATTTTTTTATGAAAACTAACCTGTCAAGCTATTTTTTTTAATTGCATTATCATAGTACAAGATATTTCCATTAAAATAAATCTTACATCAAGGTCCTAAGTTAAATATTTTCGAAGCTATGATGGTTTAAATATGACCCTTAAAAACTCTATTAATAGCACACGTCAAACAATAGACTCAAGACCCCACATTCAATTGGCGTGTCGTAAGACAGGCAGCTGTTCTTTGACAACATGTTAGAAAGAGACATGTATAGGGTGTGAATGAGACAAAATTGCGGCTCTACTCAGGTCAGGATACAATTACAGGTAGTCGTCCCTCGCCTAGCGTTGTGATTACATTCTTATCTGCCGAAGTACTGTGCGTTGCTATTTTCTAACCTCTGCTTTGTGTTTTGGACTCGTTTTGTTATTTTAGTTAACTTTCGTTAACTGAAATGGAAGAGCGTCGTTTTTCAAGCCGCAACGTGGCCAACATCCATTTTGTGTATGGATTTTGCGACGGGAACGCGAATGCTGCTGTAAGAGAGTATGCGAGAAGATTCCCTGATAGACCTACGCCGAATGCTCGCACGTTCATCAGATTGCACTCGAATCTCTCCGAATATGGAATAAGAAGACCCGCTAACGAACGTACTCGTTTGGTGTCTCCGCTCCGTTTGGAAAGCTCGCAGCGCCGTGAGAGTTAAATTGCACTTTATAGCGTTGTAGCGAGAGTCGCTATTTATTTAAATGACTTTACTCAGTTAGCCTTCTGTACTTGTACTATTATTTATTCTGTGCCTTAACTTAGGCTTATAGAACGTCGCACCAACAAGTATATCAAGGCTCCGATAGCCAACCTTTGTAACTGATGATGATAATGTGAAAGAAAACTTTCGATTTCAAACATATCTTAGAAATTACGTAATTGGACCACCAAAATTCGTAATCAGTTACGTAATTAACATATCCGTAATTTTGGAAGCCCTACATAGAGCACTTTTAACATAGAGAAATGACCACGCGTGCGAAGCCGCGGGCATCAGCTGTCGTATCATATACCGCGTACACCATATAAACAATGAAACCTGACAATTTCCCGTCAACTGACCCCATAACATCTGACCTACATACGTGCACCACCCACCGTACCGAAATATTCAAATAGCCAATGCTGTCGTACCAGGCCTCTCCTGGCACCGTCGCCGCGTCGACCAGAACAGAACGAATACCTATACAAGTTCGTACCTTGCGAATTCTTCCGGCCAAAGCGACTGCGGTCGATAGACGCGTACCAGTGGTATGCTCGAACACATCCGAGCCTAGTCACAGATTACTTAATGTGCCTTATAGCAAGCTGTGGTTGTACAAAGTGGTTTTGTTCCTTTCAGTGTTGAGTTTGTTAATTTAGGCGCGAGCATGGAGTTTGGAAGCTCGTACGAGAGAAGGTCAAGATACAATAGGGTGATTATTTTATTTTTAAACAATTTTAATTACGTTCTATAATAAAATTCCTATACCAATCACGTATTGTACGATATAATAGATTACACCAAATAGATTTAAAAGATGCGGCTATTCAGGACGGAATCAACGAGCGCCGCCTTTCGAAGCAAATTAGTACTCACGCAGCGCCAGTTTTATAGCAGCATCAATAATGTATAAAAAAGAAACAGAGTCCACACCGCCAGATCGAAATTGAATCACCCAAGATATGCCGATCCGCTCGTACGCACAAGCCTCACGCACCATTCACACCACGTTATGCCGATCGGCCGCCACATCGCAGCAAGATCGCGACCTTGTTAGTACTTTCAAGTTCTAACGGAAAATAAAAAACTATACATTATTTTGTGATTAAATTGTGTATCTGTCACAAAACACCACAAATTATACACTCACGCACACATACGCAGCCGCCATTTATGCTTCACTCTTTTGTTTGGCGGTGTAGACCGCGTCCTTTTTGATATACATTTTACTTTTAGCCAATCACGAGTAATAACAATTATTATAAAGTTCACAAACCAATAAAAAACAATGTAGTAGGCAAATACATAAACAAGATATAATCGAAAGTGCTAAAAAATCCGACTGCAAACAAAACTAAAAAGAGGCAAAAATTTCAGTGATCATGGTTGCTAACCAATTTTAAATCGTTATACATCCTAAATTGTCATTCGAAACGTAATCATAACAGAAACCTAGAGATTATCAAATACCTACTCAATGATATTCCACTTAACATAGTTTGTCGAATTATATTAAAAAAAACACAATATCACGTCTGATTGTCGCCATATTGAATTATAATTACTGTTATGTCTTTAGTAGCACTAGCAAGATTAAGATAAATCGAATGATGTAAGAGACATCAAAACAGCTTCACGCATTTGGTCTTTATAGCGCCACAACGGAACAGACATACATAATATATGTCTGTTAATATATGCCGATAGTGAGACATCAGTCCCAGTCTGAGAGTTAATTGATGAGGCCAGACAAGGGCAACTTGTAATCAAAAGTGCATTCACACTCTTTATTTATTTTTATTGGGTTTCCTTTTCCCCTCACTAAATGTATAAGAAGAAAGAGTCGGACAGACAAATAAAGTAGATAACATAATGATTCAGTTATTACTAGTTCTGTATTTATAAATATGAGCAAGTTGATGTAGATAGGTAGGTACTAACTAGTTATTTAGCTGCCCATTTAGTTTCCCAATAACAAACAGCTCTAGAGTCAGCAAAATATTATACGTAAAATCCTGCAATATGCAGTAAAAATAATAACAATATATTCTAAAAAACCTTAAGGTTATTATTAGATATGCTTTTATTCAAAAATTACAAGCAGATCAAAATCATATGCTGTAACTTACCAATGTGTAATATTGATTTTAGAGATTTAAAAACTTATTATACTTGCAAAATTAGAGCAAGTTTTAGATTTCAGTACATAAACTAGCTCCATTTTTGCTTATAATAAATTAGAGAGAACATTTCAATGTTTATATGTTTGAAGTAATCTCTGAGAGATCGAATCTGGAACAAGGTGATCCATCAGAGAACCAAAGTTATTGACATAGTCCATAGGATTAGCAGGCTGAAATGGCAGTGGGCTGGTCACATTTGCCGAGGACTGATAACCGTTGGTGTAGACTTGTTCTTGAGTGGAGACCATGACTCAACAAATGTAATGTGGGATGCCCTCCAGCTAGATGGATGAAGATATATGCAAGATGGCTGGCTGCAGTTGAAAAGGAAGAGCTGAAGATTGGGCTCAATGGCATGCATAGTGAGAGGCCTATGTACAGCAGTGGAATGATACGGGCTGATAATTATGATGATGAATCTCTACTACAATTCTGAAAATTCTTTTACCAATAGAGGCTACTGCATGTCCAAGCAGTGATGTGACAGTACCCATGCCAATGCCTCCTTAATCTACACTTACATTAACATCAGGGCTAGAGGCTGCTAGTGCGTGTCCAAGCAGTGAAGTGACAGTACTCTTGCCGACACCTCCTTTCCCCGACAAGATCAATATTTTGTGCTTCACATTGGAGAGACGGTTCTTTATTATTTCTATTGCTGGATCTGGAGCCGATGCTGCACCTAAAAATATAAATAAATAACTTAACAAAATTGTAATAAGTAGGATATAATTTTGTAAAATGTACCTATAACTAGCAGAGTATTTATCAAATAATTCTTTGGTTAAAGAAATTATAAGCATTAATTTTTATTGACACTGGACCTTTGAAATATATTATTATCTTATTAGTTCAAGATGTGACCTATGCCACACTATGACTATATGAAAAATAATCTGATTTATAAATTAATTTTATCGTATGTAATGCTAATATATATTTTTTGTTACTTGTTATCATAGAAACATGACAATGCATGTCTTGACTTAGAAGGTTAGTACTCCCTTGAAACAATAAACCAAATTATTATGTTGAAACAATAAATATTGCTAGTTCTAGAGAATTGCATTATTATAAAAATTGAGGTTTTTATACATAATTATGTCACGAGTAGTCTGAGATAGGAATAACAATATCTTTTATTTTGAGACCAATATAATTAGTAACATCATCTAACCACATATTCCTAACTTTCTGTGTATCTGCAATTATGAAGTCTATTCAAGCATTATCTATAGTCTATAAAATACTTGTACGATATGCCACAAAGGCAGCGCTAAACTTCTCATCTCCAAGCCTAGTACTGAATATTCAGTACTAGGCTTGGAGATGAGAAGTTCAGCGCGATGAGAAGTTATATATTATAGAATTTTCTTAGGTACAATGACTGAATCAGATGAATGTGACATTATTTAACAATACCTATCTTTAGTTGAAACCATTTGTAAACACTCACCAGAAGCACATATATTTTGGTTCGGGCACCCGGCACAGGCTGAAGCCTTGCCGGCGTCGTTGCTCTGAGTCCCAGGGCAATCTGTAATTATAAAATAAGCCCCTTAATGTTATGGCATTGATAAAACATTAGAAAATGTACAGCACACTGTTCGTAGCGCGGAGTAACTTACGTTGTGGTGCGTTTTCCGGGACGTTACTCATGTTACTGTTAGAACTTAATACTTTTGAGGACTTTGTAAATTGTACCTAACTAAATTAAAATGAAAACGCACGCATACACTATGTACTACTATTTGTAATTACAAAAACGAAATGAAAATTCAATTCAATGGCTGTGTTCACATACACGCTCGAATCATCCGTGCGATTATCGCTCGATCATCCGGAGATCGTGAACGACTTTGGACGTCCACATACAACTGACAACTGTCAAGTGTCAGTTTCATACTATTCCTCCCCTCCACTACTATTTTTCGGATGACCCAGGCGAACGCCCGGACGACGCCGTGAACGATTTCGAGTGTACACGCGGGTGATCCGTGCGTCCTCAAACGTTTATGTGAACGGGCCCAATTAAATGAATAAACCAACATTGTGGTTTAAATTGCACTCACAGTGCTGAGACTGCAAACACTGCTAACGATCGGCTTATATTGTTGGCCAGCATATGCACGCTAACAAATTAAACCGACGATTGCATGCTTATGTCATTTGAGTCAGCTGTTCTACCTACTGTTGTTTTGTTTTGTTTTTAGTTTTCTCATTTCTCTCTTAGTTCTGTTTAATTCGTTTGCTTCTGCTAAAAGAATATAATCATTATTATATGTACTGGCAGTCTGGCGGGAGTTCCAACAATATATCAACACAGAATGATATATGTCAATTGAATTTGACGTTACCGCATACGCTGCTCTACCTCTTTTTTGTGAGCGTTGTGTGCACACCAAAATGACGTCACTCCTGACGTCATGTGTACGACGTGGAGAATAAATGCGCATTTTAATCCGAATTTGTGCGTGCTGATAGTACACATAGCGCACATTGGTGCAATTTAAACCACAGCACAAGACAAACAAAATAGTTTAGTGTGGTTTAAAATGCACTCACAGTGCTGAGACTGCAAACACTGCTAACGATTGGTTTATTTTGTTGGTCAGCATATGCACGCTAACAAATTAAACCGACGATTGCATGCTTATGTCATTGGAGTCAGCTGTTCTGTGAATCTACCTACTGTTGTTTTGTTTTGTTTATAGTTTTCTCATTTCTCTCTTAGTTCTGTTGAATTTGTTTGCTTCTGCTAAAAGAATATAATCATTATTATATGTACTGGCAGTCTGGCGGGAGTTCCAACAACATATCAACACAGAATGACATATGTCAATTGAATTTGACGTTACCGCATACGCTGCTCTTCCTCTTTTTTGTGAGCGTTGTGTGCACACCAAAATGACGTCACTCCTGACGTCATGTGTCCGACGTGGAGAATAAATGCGCATTTTAATCCGACTATGTGTGCGCTGACAGTACACATAGCGCACATTGGTGCAATTTAAACCACAGCAGTTATGTACAAACTAAAGAAACAAATGTCAGTGTGAGTGACAAAATGACAGTGTGAGTGATAGACAACAGCAGTACTATTACGCAGTGTTGATCATATCGGTTTCAAGCCGTCAACATTGCGTAATAGCCCTGCGGGGCCCAGTGGCCCAATTCCATAACTTGGCTACAATCGGATTATCACTTTTTTCATAGCAAATTCGACTCTATCGCAAGGCATTAGTGGCTGCGATACTGAGAATTCGATTGAAGCCAAGTTATGGAATCGGGCTGCTGTACCTACCTAGTGACAGTCTGACACTGATAGCTACTTGCCCTGCGTTCGAGATGATGAGATGGCGTTGTGGGCAGTTTCGAAATGTACATTTTTAACAAGCCGTTTTCTTTGAACATTTTCAACACTTTTGTAATTTTTGTAACTTGGCATTACCGATCCTTTCCAAACTGAATGAAAAAAGACCCTATCCCTGACGGAATAAAGTCGATTTCCCTATGTCAACATATCATGGAAACTTTCAAAACGAACGGTGATCGAAAACGTTCAGAACGCTAATTTCACCTACAAATGGCCAAAGAGAACGCCTAGGAAGCTTTCCGTGAGGCAATTAAAAAAAAAGGTTCATAAAAATGTGATAGATGGCGTTGACGGGACGTGGATCTGGAGATTTTGTAAAACCACACGAACCGAGGCTGATAAAAAAACTTTCTTACTAACATAGACAATCTGTCTATGTTAGTATATCTGTCCTTGACCGACTAACCTTCACACTGCTCTATCACACTGGTGTGATGGTTGGGAATAAAATTTACTAACCTTCATACTGTTCGTATAGCAGTGTGATGGTTAGTCGGTCGCGTATCTGTCTGTCATGCTTGTTTTTGTTATTATATTCTCTTTAGTTTTTGTGGCTATTGTATGATATCAAACAAAGTAGATAAGTTTGCGGGAGCACAAAAACAGTTTTTAAAAACTAAATTATTTAATATAAAATTTTAAATGTTAATATAATTTTTAATTAGAGCGACCGCAAAGAATTCGATTCACGAATCGACTGTCTTAATACTAACTAGAACAAAGGAACTTAAAATGCTAAGTTGCAATTAGAGCGGATGGACGATGGTACGGCCACCCACGCCATATTCTCGGTAATCTACCGCTAGGTGCTGACTGTTGTTATGAGGCGACTGGGTAGCTGCATCATAACTTCTCCCTCCCCAAGTGCGAAATTATCGGGTTCCGCAGAAGTTGATGTCGGGTTCCGATAACTTCGCAAACGTTTATAAAGATTAAAAACTATAAAACTAATTATAATTAACACAATAAAGGCATAGAATACAATTGTGCATACACTAAAACTAACACTTTCGACACTGATTAATTTTGGCACTTCACTTTCACTGCTGGCGTGAGCCCGCAGAATTTTGATGAGCTGACGTGTTTCCTCCAAGTTGATTCGTTTTATGTTGATGGGTTTCAGATTTGTGATATTTTCTATTTTAAATTCCGGGATTGCAGTTATAGCTGTTATTTTGAACTGGATATAGTCGGCTAAGGTTTTTCTGTAGCTAAGTCTGTACTTAGAAATGTATATATTGCATTCTTGTTTGATAGTGGCAATGTACGTTCCCTGTAGTGACTGTCGAGTATCCTCGTTTCCGCATTTTTCCGTCAGTACTGTTGGGTTTCGGCAAAATATAGTCCAGCTGTCAAGGCTTATGCGTTGTACCTTAATGTCCTCAATTTCAATTGAGTAAGGCGTACATTGGTCTATTTTTGTCTGGAATGTCATCAGCTGTTCTTCACAAGAAGGCCCGGAAAGTGGAACTACGTTTTCCTCGGTACACAGGAAATTTTCATCAGCGGCTACTCGTTGACATGGTTTAGTGACCGGTAGGAATTTCCAATCTTTCACCATAAGGTAAGGGGTTTCAGGGAATACAACAAGAGTCTTATTCATGGAATCAATAAAAATTGGAATAGGGTATAATTTAAAGTAATTGTAAACTTCCTTTTCTGTTAGTGGGATTTCTAATATAAATGTTATTTGGCTTTTCTTTATGTATGCTTTCACATTAATTATTCTTTCTAACTTCAACAAGTTTTCATCGGAAGCTTCATACATCAGATTATCGACCATTTCTATGGATTTAAGTAAAGACAACAATTCTGTAGAATTAATAATTGATTGGTGTAGTACTGATACCTTACTAAAGGCCAAGGCGGTTTCTATTTCGTTTAATGTATTAGAAATGGTTCTAAAAACATTTATAAACATGTCAAACATGCTCAAAACATATGATGTATATAAGCAGTAATTTTCCTTATTGCTAATGGCTGTGGCAAAATCTTCGATTCTCTTAAGTCTTTTACTAAAATTAAGCATATTATCCTGTAAGGTGTCCGTACTATTCATAAAACTATCGAATACTTTTGTAACCAAGGTAATTTTACCATCGGTCGATAACTGCTTAGCTTGGATTTGTGAAATGAGGGAATCATAGCGAACAGCATCTTCGTGGTCTAGATTCCCGGATATTAATTTTATTAATGAACCAAGTGGATTTACTAAGCCTCTTTTTATTTTGTGTGAGGGAAACAATTGCCTGAATTTATAAATCGTGTTGCCTAGTAAGTTTTCAAACTGTGTTCTTATACCAAGAATTCCCATGTGCCCATCGTTTATAAAATCCTTTTTCGTATCTATTATTTTGGTAAATACATCATATTGTTTAATATTAAAATCTAAGTCATTGGCTATGCCGCTTAAGTCTAATACCTTAATAACTATCCATTGATCCTCTTGATTATAGGCATTTCCTTGTCTAACAGGTAAGATGCCAGGGTTATCCTTAATCTTTTGCAGATGAAGGGCCTGGTTTGGGATGATTAGGGTCATCACGACCAAGCACCACCTGTGGAGGACGTTTAATATTTTTAACGGCAATTTTAGTGTCTCTGTTACCTATCTGTACTTGTGCTACGTTTCTTTCGACTGAGCCCTTAACTACTGCTTTATGGTATCGGGGCTTGTCTTTACTTTTTCTTTTATTCACATCTTTTGCGAATATAATTTTTCCCTCTTCTAACTCGATTTCATCGTTTCCCTTTTGTTTTTCTCTAAGTTTCTGCTTTTTCTCTAACATTTTACTGGCTATAAATTGATACAAGACTTTTGTACGTTTGGCGTGATCATTTAAAAGTTGTTGAGTGTATGCCTTTTCAAATTCCCCATCAAATGCTTTATTAGCGTCTGTGTGTCCAAATATAATTTCAAAAGGAGTTAATCCCGTAGCTGAGTGGATTGTGTTGTTATAGGCCATTATAGAGTACGTCATCACTGATGCGGCGTCAGTACATTTTTGGTCATATTTAGCTAGTCTGTAAATCTCAATTAAAGTGGAATGGAATCTTTCTACAATACCTGTCGAGTTTGGGTTATTTGAGGTGCAAATGTGTAATTGGATTTTGTACATGGACGTTAATTCTCTAACAAGCTCATTATTAAATTCGGTTCCTGGATCACTACTAATTTTTTTGGGTACACCATACATTGAAAAGTATTTTATCAGCGCACGCACTACTTCGCCTGTGGATTTTTTTGATATTTCAATTGCTTGCGCTAGTTTGCTGAAAGCGCATACTATAGTTAAATAGTATCGGCTGTCTATTGTAAAAAGATCAATGAATAATTCCTGGAATGGTGCATCTTGCGTTTGAGTTAATTGAATTGCGGGTTTAAGAGGTTTTCTGTCATATTTCATCTTTTGACAACTTTCGCAACTATTAATAACAGCTGATATTATTTCCTGCATATTGTTCCAATAATAGTTTCTTTTGATTCTAAGCATTGTTTCTTTAACCCCCCTGTGAACTGTTTTCCCATCGTGGTGTTTTAAAACTATCGCTTTCTGTTCTTTTTCATCTTCTACGTAAACTACTCTTTCAGTGCATTCGAGGAACTTCACTGAGCCTTCCTTAAATAACTGAATAACTATCCTATTAAAATCCTTTCTGTGTTGCTCGGTTTCAAAAAATACGAAATATTTCAGTTTTGGTTTAATGTATTCCTTCAAAAACGCTTTTATTATTTCATCATTGTTAGTCGGCATAAATACTTCTAAAACCTTTTGTTTGTCCCGGGATAAGTCACGTACCTGAATATCATTTTTAAACCATTCAAAAATTAATATCTGATTTGGCTTGGTGTCAATGGCCTCGTTCAGGATAGGAATGCCTTTAGATTCTAGGTCATTAGCAGAGTGAGCAGTTTCTGTACCACTTGACGACGGGGGCAAGGACATATGTCCTGTTGTGAAATCAGGGTCAATGCTCATGTCGGATATTGTTCTAGATATGTCGCTAATAGTCAAGGTATCTGAGCTGTCTCTAACCAATTTATCTTTGTTAGTCAATTTCACCAATTCGTCTATTACGTCTTGACAGTGTTTTTGCAGATTCGTCTCGTCCTTGTCAATATTCACTTTCATGGATTCGTCATCACTGTCACCGATCGCGTTTAATTTAATCCTAGATAATGCGTCAGCGTTGGTATTTTGTTTGCCATTTTTGTAAATGATTTTAAAGTCGTATTCTTGTAGGCGTAACCGCCATCGGGTCAACTTACTATTAGGTTCTTTTAGCGAGTAAAGCCAGGCTAAGGGTCGGTGGTCGGTAAAAATCGTGAAAGTATTGCCATAAAGGTACGGGCGGAAGTATTTCACTGCCCATATAATGGCAAGAAGTTCGCGTTCAATGGTACTATAGCGCATTTCAGTTTCACTGAGAGTACGGCTTGCGTAGGCAATGGGTTTATCATTACCTATAGTTCCTTGAGACAGAACGGCGCCTAAGGCTACATTGGATGCGTCTGTTGTAAGTATGTAGGGCTTACCTTGATCCGGGAATTGCAAAAGCGGCGCGTTTGTAAGAATTTCTTTGCATCTTTGAAAGGAATCTATGTATTTTTGGTCAATTATTATCTTATTTCGCTTCTTTAGACAGGACGTTAAAGGTTGAGTAATTTTTGCGAAATCTTTAATGAAACGTCTGTAGTAGCCGATAAGTCCGAGAAAGCTCTTGATTTCGGTTGTTGTTTTTGGGAGTGGGTATTCTAATATGGCTTTTATCTTGTCGTCGTTAGGCTTTAATCCATTTTCAGTAATCGTGTGTCCTAAATATAAGACTTCCTTTCTTAGAAATTCCGACTTATCTAATTGTACCTTGAGGTTGGTTTCCCTCAGTCTGTCAAAAACTGTCCGTAAGTCATTTAAATGTTCCTGTAAGCTGGTGCTATATACAATTATGTCATCCATGTAAACCAAGCAGTGTAATCCTTGTAGGCCTCTCAGAACATTGTCCATAGTACGTTGGAAAGTTGCTGGGGCAGTCTTTAACCCAAAGGGCATTCTCAAAAATTCATAGTGTCCTGCTTCGGTGCTGAACGCTGTCTTCTGTGTGTCATTTTTGTCTACCTCTATCTGATGGAACCCATTGGCAAGGTCAAGCGTTGTGAAATATTTGCTTTTATCTAATTTGTCAAATAAGTCAGTGATATTCGGTAGTGGGTATTTGTCATCTATTGTTATGTCATTAAGGCGGCGGTAGTCAATTACCATTCGATATTTGACTTCGCCGGAGGCGTCCATTTTCTTGGGTACTAAGTGCACGGGTGCGTTCCAAGGAGAATACGACTCATGAACAACATTGTTTTTCAGTAATTTCTCGACTTGGGATTTTATTTCCGCAGCCTGTGCAGGTGCCTGGCGGTATGGCCTAACATAAATTGGATCTTCATTTTTCGTTCTAATGGAGTGCTTCACCTGGTTCGTAAATGTCAATGGTATTTGTTCACAAAAGAAAATATCTTTATATTCCTTACAAAGTTGAGAAATAAGTGTCTTTTCCTCGTCATTCATGTGGTCTAGTCGCAGTCGCTTTAGATTGTCACGTAACATCGAGTCTGTGTCCAAATCAGTCATTTCCACGTCCGTGCTGTTGACCTTGGTGGTATTTTCAGTAAATTTTAAAACTCTAGCGGGGGTGGTAAGTGTTAAGGTCATTGGAGTCTCTAGTGTATTTTGAATCACAGTTGTTGCGTATCCATTTTGGCAGGTAACGATAGCACTTGGCATTCGCACGCCTTCACAAAATCGTGTGAAATTCATAATAGCTTCACCTGAATACAAATCCGTGGGAATTTTAACACGTTGTTCTGTACGGGGTGCTAGCTCAATAACATGGTCTGTAGTATACACGATAGGCAATCTCGCGTTGTTGGTGACGAGCTTTAAATTCTTTAAGTCAATTATTGCTTGTAATTGTACAAGCAGGTCATTTCCTATAAGTCCGTCATATCGTTTATCCACGTCATATAGGTAAAACTTATGGTGACCGTGATCATTGAACGAGGGTAGCAAAGGAATTTGGATAGCTTCATCATGATTACTGGACGCATGTGTACTAATCACAGTAAATGGTTCGTGATAAATTTCCGATCCAAAGTATCTATATGCCTTTTCGGGATTAATAAACGACCGTGTGCTACCTGTATCGATCATAAATTTCCCATCTATTTCCGGTATATATACATATGGCAGTTTTAATTTTAAGTCACAATTTATGTTAATTACTTCACGTTCCCTACTGTGGAGGCCAATATGTGAAAATTTTCGATACACTGAACTTCGTCACTTTCATTCTTATTTCCCTGATTTTCGTCTACTACTTCACATACTTCCGCCTGGTAATAGCCTTCAGGATCATTGAAGTTGTAGTAGTAATTATCCTGATATTTCTGTGGATATTGATCATAGGGATCATAGAGCTGATTTTCATCTAGCTCTATTTCATTGAGGCGAAAACCCTGTTGCTGTGGTTTCGCAGGGGCTGCAGTTCGCATGGATACATCCGTACTTTCGTTAGGCAAGGGCTTAGTAATAGCTTGGGGTAGTTTGTAACCGAACTGGGGTTGGTTGAACTGTGGGCGGTAACCTATGGGTTGAGGTCGCATGCCAAACTGTTGGGGTTGATAGGATGACCTAAAGGGTTGCATCCCGAATTGTTGGGGGCGCATGCCACCCTGAGGTCCTAGGTGGGGCCTATAACCAAACTGCTGTGGTTGAGGGCTATTGAATCTGAAGCCTTGACTTTTAAATTGGGGCAAGCTCTGTTGGTTGTTATTTGGTATGCCGAAATTTAGGCGTGGAGGTTGGAACTGTAACGGCCTAAAACCTAGTGCGGAGGTTGGTGATGGTTGTGTTACACCAAACTTGAATGGTGCGCTGGGCGTGGGTTGCATAACTTGCGGTTGTGGCTTATTAGAGTTAACTCCCATTTTATTTCGCAAGGTATATTGTTCATAGAAATTTACTTCTTCTAGAACAATCTCCAGAGGTTTTTCAAGGGTATCAGGAGTTTTCAGTCTTACAATGCGTACTAAATTTTCGGGTAGATTGTATAAGAACACGTTTAGGGAAGTGTTATTGTATATTATTACTTTACTGCGTTTAATTTCGTCGTCAGACAATTGGTTCACTTTAGAGATCAAAACAGAACGTACGGCTTGAATTCGGTTACAAAAATCCAAATAGTTTTCGTTACTTTTGATTTTTAATGTTTCTAATTCTATAGCGATACACTCCTCGCTTCGAGGATCCCCAAAATGCTGTACTAATAATCCCTTCAATTCACTCCAGGTTTTGACATCCTCTCGCTCGCTAACGAGAGCTGCAGCTTCATCTATTAGCCTACTCGTGATAGAGTGCATAACGTACACATCCTGTTCTGTTTCACCGGTACCTCTATATTTATTTATTATATATTCACTTTTTCTTAAAAATAAGTTTAACTGTCTCTTGTCCCCACCGAACAAGGGGATTAGTTTAAGCATCTCAGCCGGTATTGTGCGGATAGTCGCCATTTTGCACTCTTTAAGTAACACTTCTATCTATAATACACAGTATACTTATAACTATTTTCGCTATAAAGATTCGAATTTATGCGATATATTTAAACAAACACAAGAAAACGTTAACACAAAAACCATACAGAAAAGCCAAATACGTTATGGTGGAATAAGTTCGATTCCAAAAATAACTAAGGTGAGGGAATGGATGGTGAAAAATTGTACTCACCAGCCAGTCACCATTGTCGTCCCGGAACTTGTCATATTTATTTGGTTCGAGGATTGCTGTGTAGTACGATTCACTGATTTATGTAAAACACAGGGATAACGCACCAACAGATGCCACTCGCGAACTCCAAGTTTTCACACTTGATGGTTTGGACGTTTTTACACAAACGCGTACTTTCGCGATGGCAACAACCAGCAATCCTACCGGCTGCGCCAGATAAGTTTGCGGGAGCACAAAAACAGTTTTTAAAAACTAAATTATTTAATATAAAATTTTAAATGTTAATATAATTTTTAATTAGAGCGACCGCAAAGAATTCGATTCACGAATCGACTGTCTTAATACTAACTAGAACAAAGGAACTTAAAATGCTAAGTTGCAATTAGAGCGGATGGACGATGGTACGGCCACCCACGCCATATTCTCGGTAATCTACCGCTAGGTGCTGACTGTTGTTATGAGGCGACTGGGTAGCTGCATCATAACTAAGTACTTTAGTTTTTCCACAACACAACACAACACAAATTAGTAGGTATCTATAAGAGTAAACTTTGCATTTTCATTGAATAAATGCAAAAAAATGAGAACCATGTCCCGTCAGCGCCACCTATTGATAGTTTCAGAACTAGGTTTCTCCAGCTGTCAGAAAACCTCTCAATTATTTAGCGTTTTTAACAGTTATTTTCGACAATTGTTACAAAACGAACGGCCCTTTGATACTGACTGATTGACATAACTTTGACGTTTCGTTTTTAACAGTTATTATAAAAAGAAACGGACCTTTGATACCACAGATTAAGTATCAGTGAATTCGATTGAAGCCAAGTTATGTGGTCGGCAGCCCGATTCCATAACTTGGCTTCAATCGAATTCTCAGTATCGCAACCACTAATGCCTTGCGATAAAGTCGAATTTGCTATGAAAAAAGTGATAATCCGATTGTAGCCAAGTTATGTAATTGGGCCACTGGCCGCAGAATACTTAATCTGTGTTTGATACTGACTGATTGACGTTTTTACACAAATTGTAGGTTGTCTAGCTTTTATTGGACGCGTTCAGTTTTAATTCTTTTTTTGAATCGATATGCGAAATGCAATAAAATAAACGTTATATGTACTGGGACGCAAAGAAAATAATTATAACCACTACGTTCTCTGGAATTGGCACTTAGTAACTTCCTTGGAGTATACCAAGGAATTTATCTACTAATGTAATATAAATTCCTTTGATTAAACTCACTCATTTTGATTAACGACACTCAGCTCAGTCAGCTGAGTGAATTCACAGAGCACAAACAAAAGCTGCAGGGCGACCGCGGTTGAGTGATCGTAATGGAATTTTAATCGTCTAGGACGTTAATGCACTGTCGGTCCTTGTCATAGCGTAACACAATGACAAGGACGGACAGTGCATTGGTGTCGCAATCGCTATATCTTTGAGTTAGGCGGGTATTTTAATAGTTTTTTCTAGATATTCTTAATTGCATAGCAATAGCACAGTACATATATAGTCTTTCCAGACCATATATTATGTACTGTGGCAATAGGTTGACAACTGCACATTACTCCGTACCGTAGAGGGACTATCAATAGAGATGCTCAAAGAATAATAATATTTGTACAAGCGAGATAAACTTATACACCGTTACCTGATAGTAAAAGAGAAGACGATAATATTTTTTGTCCCTTACTGTGTATGCTGCATTGGATGTTTGCCCAAGAGCTCATTCCAGCCAAACTAACCGTTCAAGACATTTTGGTCAACGATATTTTAGTGATTTGTGCTATTTTAACTGCATTTGAACGTTTCTGAGTGCTGATTTTTGTGAATCACTTAACTTTAACCTACAATAATGGTGAGTTGTTGCATTGTAGGCTGTTAAAGCCGTACGGAACGAAAATATATCCTTTCACACGTAAGTTTTGATTTTCGAGTACATTATTGAATGGTCTTGCATACATAATTGCTATTAGATTCTCCTTCGCTTTAGGTATAGTAAGATTTAATTGATTTTACACGATATTTTTAATATTTTTCTATTTATAAAGGTTATCTTTTCGTAGTATTATCCTCACAAATTGCGTGACTTGTTTTATTTTGACATTTGTGTCCATCTCGCTCTATCTTGATGTGGTTTGAGTGAGCTGGAACGAGTTAGGACATAAACGAAAGATCTACTACATTTCGTAGGGTTAATCTGATTTTAAGGATACCATATATTTTTTAAAAATTTTATCCTTAAATACTGGGTAATTTTAAGTATCTAACGTAAAATAATTATTGTTGTTTGTTCTGTATGTGGGTATTTTGATGTATAATAAGTATGTGTTTACAAAATAAAATGTATAGATCACTGATAGCGGTTATCTAGTTCCCACAGTAAAGGCATTGCTTAGTCTGGGGTTAAATGGCGCTGTGTGTAAAAAATCAACCAAAATATCAAATTTTACATTAAATTGTATAAAATTAATTATTTTTATCAAAATGCCCTTCATGATTACACTAGCAGCACCCCGTGGTTTCCCGATTTCCTACATGAACTGTTTTTTTGTTGTTGGGATAATAAGTAGCCTATGTGTTAATCCAGGGTATGAGCTACCTTCATACCAAATTTCATCTAAATCCTTACAGCGTGAAGGAGTATCAGGCATACTATAACTCTCTGTCTCTCTTTCTCTCTCTCTCTCTCTCTCACACACACACACACACACACACACACACACACACACACACCGACAAAATTTCACATTTATAATATTAGTGTGATCTATATTTTTCGTGTACTTTGCACCATTCACTTTTTGGTCTAGTGGCTAGATACGAAATCAAACGGTCGCGGGTTCGAACCCTGCAAGATGCAATCATTTGTGTGATGAGCAGATATGTTTGATTCCGAGTTATGGATGTTAATATTCGTATCTACTCGTATGTATGTTTATCTGTTAACTAGTGCCCATAGTACAGGGTATCCTAGTTTGGGGCGTAATTGGTACGGAATTGTACCGAATATATTATATATTTTATTTTATTAAAATCCTTTTTTTTAACAGGAAAATTATTTAGTCCTTCAATCAAAACCTCAAAAATCGACTATCATTTTACCTACCCTAACTTTATAAATTGGGCTGAATGTAAATTTTCAGTTAAATATTCTTGCAAAGCGGGTAACCCTAACATTTTTGGTACTTTATACCCACAGAATAAGTATTGATACTTAATCTGTGTTTATACCTGTATTTTTTCAGTATACGCGTGGAGCTCCTCTATATTGATACTCTCTCTACGCTCCGTACTCTATAATAATTTCAACGCTTGTGCCCAAAGAGTATACAAATACTACGTAAGACTTGTCTTGTTAACGTTTCTAAATTTCCTGTACTAGTAAATTATTTATAAACTTTTTGACGCGAAGCTACATGACTCTGGCAGAAATGTCAACAAGACAATTGCCACAGATAAAAAAAAAAAAAAAAAAAAAAAGACTTGTGCCGAATAATTTTGCTTCAGTTGCCAAACTGATCTAAAATGGCGTCAAGTTTGAAATATTTTTCCCATTGATTTTTAAATAAACTTTTTTCCAAATTTCCTATTTGTAAATCCTATCAAAATGGCAAAGGAGGTTACAATGTGCACGGTAAAATATTGCCCAACTTTATTTAAATGCTAACAATAAGTCAGCAGGGTTAGTATTTTATACTTTTCTGATTTCACAGCAACTCCAACAATGGAGCCCCGTGAAAGAGACAGCGGGATCTCCGGCCGTGCCACCACAGGTGGGCTACTGCTATCACTCGCCAAAGAAGCACCCTTGGAGACCTATAATGGGCTACGAAGAAATCGAAGTTACGCCAATGTAAGTTAGGCAATTTTGGTTATCCATTAAACTTCGAAATTCGGAAAGGTATTTTTTTTTATTCAGTTGTGTATTCAGCTTCTAGGATTTCATCATCTAAAATCTAAATTAAAACTTCTTTCAATTTTACAAGATTGCTGTTAGAGAATTTTCAAAAGCCCCAAATTCTCTACAAAACTTGAACTTATCCTAGAAAATTACTAAGGACCAATGGTAGACTTGTTCTAGTTTCACAACTTCAGCATACAACATGCATCAACTGCAATGTTAACAATGTTGAATACCTACTAGAAGTGTGCGCTGATTGCCTTACTGAGCGGCGACCGATGTCTAATTTGTTGGCGGTGGCGGCGTAATCGGCGTGATCGGCGCACTCTTGTCATATTCGTAACTGAAAATAGCAAAACAGGACGATTTTTTGTTAACATACCTAACATTTGTTAACATTGTCGGTTTGTTTGTATGCTTATTTGTTTGTTTCTTTGTTTGGGGAGCTTTAACGCGATAACAGCTGGACGGATTTTGATGACATTTGGAATGGAGATAGCTTATACCCTAGAATAAAAATTATCCCGAAAAATTGTAAGTTTTTCACGGGAAAACTGGAAAATGTTGATTACTCGTTGTAAGGAACGGTTGCCATGGAAACTAAAAAAGTCAAAAACTGGAAAATGTTGATTACTCGTTGTAAGGAACGGTTACCATGGAAACGAAAAAAAAACAAAGTGTGTCAAAAAACTTCAAGAGCATTGGTGCTATAGGTACCTACTTTTGCATTGGTTTTTATATCCTAGAAGAACATAGATGCTTTTATTCGCGATAAACAGTAGGCGGGCGAATTCGCGGGCGGGAAAGTGTCAAATAAAATAAATTATAAAAAACAAAAAACCCGAATGCGAACAAAACTAAAAAGAGGCAAACAAGCTTTAGATTTTAGATTTTGAAATATAGGATCCAGTTGCAGGCATCATGTATTTCATTTCTCCTTTGACGGGATCAGCTAGGCTATTAGAAGTTCTAATAGGTGATTCTAATTTAGAACGCGAGTTATATAGTGTCCGTCCGTTTTGTAGCAAATGGCGAATTTGACTGTTAAATTCGCTAAATATGATCACATTTGCCGTTCCCTTTGGACATTTGTGGGCGAAATTAGCGTTCTGAACTGTTTTCGATCACCGTTCCTTTTGCATGTTTAGATAACAAGTTGACATAGGAAAATCGACTTTATTCTCATAGGGTCATTTTTCATTCGGTTTGGAAAGGATCGTTAGTGTCAAAAGTTGCAAAAATGCCAAAAGTGCTGAAATTTATAATTGAATTAGTAGCCAAGAGCATTCAATTCGTTATAGATCCTAAACATGTCCTAAACGGTCATTCGAAATGAAAAATGATAAGGCAAACCTAAAGATGATTTTCAATTACCTATTCAATGACCCCTGATATAGTTCGTATACTTTCATTTTTTTATTTCTCACTATATGGCGTATAGTGGTCGCTATATTGAATTTTGATTAATGTCATGTCTAGAACTCGCAAGATTAAGACAAAAGGAAAAAAAAAACCCCCGAGACAGGGAATCCTAGTGGGGAGTGTATTGATCAAATGTATTTTGTAATCTTTTTTATACTGTTAATAAATATTATTATTATTATTATTATTATTAAAACGATTGACGTATTAATCATCAAAATTGGTCCACGCATTTGGTCTATATAGTGCCACAAAGGAACATACAGACAGTGGGCAGGAGTCCACTGCTGGACATCCCAAAGCACGCCACTGAGCCCGATCTTCGGCTCTTCTCTTCACACTGCAGCCAGCCACTTTGCGTATATCGTCGTCCAGCTCGCTAGAGGGCACCCTACACTACGTTTACCGATCCGCGGTCTCCACTCAAGAACACGTCTACCCCAACGGTGATCAGTCCTTCGACAGATATGACCAGCCCACTGCCACTTCAGCTTACTAATCCTAAGGGCTACGTCGACAACTTTGGTTCTCTGCCGGATCACCTCATTCCGGATACGATCTTTTAGAGAAACTCCGAGCGAAGCCCTTTCCATAGCCCGCTGGTGGACTAGTCACACTGAGTGTCCACGACTCGGCTCCGTATGTCATAACAGGTAGGACACACTGGTTGAAGTTTTTTTTTGTCTTCAAACTTTGTGGTATTGGCGACAAGAATACTTCGTCCAAAATTAAGTAAAACTTATAAAAGGTTCTTATAATATAATGCCTTGCGCGCGTCGCTGGTTATCGCGATTCGCGCTCGCAGGTCGTATCTGACGGATCATGTACTCGTATGAATGAGACGTGCGAGTTAACAACTCTTGCATAAACTATTTTATCCCTCTCATCGTAGAGCAAACGTAGTCCCAGGTAGGAAGGTGATGTCAGTGACCTTAATGCGAACTTTCTTGATTACGTCAATTTGACGTAACTTTTTTTCGTCACAGACCAATATGACACGTCTAAATGACGTCATGTTTCTGACGAATAAAAAACGTCTCAAAATACTTTAAAAAGACGTCACATGGTCACGTCCTTTTGACGTAACAGACGTTACAGACCAATATGACACGTCTAAATGACGACACGCTTATCCTTATAGCTATGTCGGTTACCTTAGTTTTCTGTCGGCAATCTTCTTTACGAATCTTATCCTTCAGAGAAACACCAAGCTCAGCTCTCCATAGCTCGCTGGCGATCTTAAATTTGTGGACTAGTTTGACCGTGAGTGTCCACTTTTCAGCTCCATAGGTAATGACTTCATTTGGTATGGTGGTATGGGCACAGAATAAATAATAGTACAATTATGGGTGACGAGAAGATTTGACGAAGCTTTCCGAATGCTGCCCAACCCAGACGGATTCTTCTGTTGGCTTCCTTCTCAAAGTTGTTCTTACCTAATTGCAATATTTGCCCAAGGTATATTGTTGGACAACTTCAAGAGTTACACAATTGACTGCAATCGAGTCAAAAAGATCGTTAAACATGATCTTGGTCTTATCTACGAGTATGTTCATTCCGAGACCGATACGTCGAGAAGCATCATCTAGGTTGATCAGCATACTTTGCAAGTCTTGCAGCGACTCCGCCATTAAGAATATGTCGTAAATTAATGGCGGAGTTATGACATATTCAACTGTCATACGGCATCTTACAAACTTGTGGTCGATATTTAAGGAGCCTCGGACAAGTCTGTGATCACTACTAGCATTGAACCTTGCGATCACTGAGACATTCCTGAATATGTGCTTTTTACCCGTCATGATGAAGTCAATCTCATGTTAGTCACAGTGTCGGGGCTTTGCCTCATCCACTTTAGGGTAGCTTTTCAAAAAGCAAAATTTAACTAGCATTTGCCCCCTGTGATTCCTGTCTCCATAGCCGTGTGGACCTAGTCTGCAAGTCTTTTTCCAAAAAGTTAACTAGTATTTGTCTCCTGTGATTCCTGTCTCCATAACCCTGGTCGACTCACTGGATTTCTACAAAATTATCAATGAGGACCTTATTGACGAGGAATCCCACGCTACCCTGAGACTGCTGACCGCCCTCACGGAAGTAGAACAGGTGGCCCGATTCTAGGGTCATTATGTCCTCCCGCTCTCTTCGGACTTCACTTAACCCTAGAATATGCCACCTGATCTTAGTAAGCTCCGTCTCAAGTTGCGCCATATGTTCGTCAACCCTAATCGTTCGTCCGTTGTATGCTGCCAGGGTCAGTTGTTTTTATTTCGGGTGGCCTACGGTAGCCCGGGGATTCTTCGCACCCCCTGCCCTGCCATTTCCGTGACCGCCACCATGGGCACGACTTGCAGGGCGACCGGAAACTGAGGGTAATTTTTTGTTAGTGCCGTTCATTGGAGAGTTTTACCCATAATCGCCACGCTGGACATAGCTATTCGCATCGGTGTGACTCTGCTGCCCGTCATCGGCCTGTGTCATTTGGCTACGCTTATTTTGGGTTATACCGCCATCTGTCGGTCGCCAGAGCCTCGTTCGTTATCCAGAAAGATGACCGCGTGCAGGAGAGGTTGGCTTGGAGCAATGAGATCGTTTTTCACTCCCATACATTCTCATTTAAACATTGGTGCATCGTGTCAATTATCCCTTTGATGTGTATGAAAAACCGACAACTTTCGGTAAGACCAATGTTAGAGGCCCATGGCAAAATTACGCCAAGCCATCCTGTACTTGTAGCACAATTGTCCAGCATGCTGCCCCAACGTAATTTTTGGCGATGAAACGCCCGGAGGCGCATGGCTGCGCGGGCGGCTGGCGCGAGGCTAAATCTGTCGGCGGGCGGCATGCGCCACTCTGATCAGGCGCAAACTTCTAATACCTACATCAATGTTCTTGCTTATTGCGTCTACAGGCCATCCCAACCGATAACCAACACGATGGTGGATCCATGCTACACCCCGGCCGGGATGGCAGCGGAGCCCCTCCGCTTCCCCAACCTGGTTACCGGGTTCGACCGGAGCCCCGAGCATGCCGCACGAGCTGCCCTATACACACGATACACACAGTATGAGTGGAATCAGAACAGCATCAAGAACTACAACGAGTCGGACGCCAAGAGGAACTTCTCCGAGCGAGTCAGGAATGATATCATGAGGATGCTTCGGTGAGTTCGGAATAACGCCATCTGCTGGTCTCGGTATCACAATTTTTCAGCTAAGGTGTCCTGCACACGCGCATTTTGCTATAACCGATACACGTAAGGTGTGTGTGATATTATCATATCTATAATAAGAACAGCAACAATAACAGTAAAGGACTCGAATGTCAAGAGGAACTTTTTTGAGCGAGTCAGGAGTAACATCATAAATATTTCGTGACTTTAGAAAAGCTACATCTGTTGATTAGACAAGAACAACTTTTCAGCGACGATGATTTTCTATTGGGAGAACATTTTTAGACTATCCTTCAAAATATTTTTCCGATGTTAAAAAGTTCTGTAATATCTATCTGTTTTGACCTGAATTGGTTTATTTCCAGGGAGACTGACGAGATCGGAACTCAGGGCCAGAGAGACTCCGGCAGGAGGATCGGTGAACGTATCACTGACACTACTTTCTGGCGAAATGAGGTAGGAGGCACTTCTCATCGTTACTAGCTCCAGTATTCAGAGATATATCATCTATCTATATTACTATAATAAAACTGTAACTGGGCTAAATCTGTACATTAAATATTTTTTGAAAATTATAATTGAGATATACTTCAAAATCGATATGGAGTGCAAAAAGGATATTATTTATTTTTTGTCTGTCTGTCTGTCTGTCTGTCTGTCTGTCTCTTTGAACACGCATCACGCTGAAACTACCAGACGGATTTTGATACAACTTGGCAGAATCATAGCTGATGTTATGGATTAACATTTAGAATACTTTTTATCCCGAAAAAATAAAGGGTTCCTGCAGGTTAAGGGTTGTAAGTTATTTAAAAGAACACGGTATTACGCTCAAACTACTGGACGGATTTTGATGTAACTGGGCATAGTCAAAGTTTATATTATCTGTTCGAGGTAGGGCATTGGATACTTTTCATCCCGAAAAATTAAAGAGTTCCTGCAGGATAGGGGTGAAAAATTATTAAATTAAATTAATTGAATTATTTCAAAGAACACGTAGCATGCTGAAACTATTGGACGGATGTTGATGCAACTTGGCACAGACATAGTTTATAAGATGGGTGAAAATTTTGGATACTTATTATCCCGAAAAAATAACGGATTCCCGCGGGATTTGGGTCCAAATTCTCTACATTAAAGATATTGTAAAAAAAAATAAGATAGGTGAAAATTATGGATACTTTTTATCCCGTAAAAAAGGGCTACTGCGGGATATGGGTCCAAAGTTATATTAATATTTAAGTAATAAATAATATTTTTTGGATGGTTCTCTACTTCGATACCTACTGAAGCCAAAGCTTTTTTATTTTTTATGTTGAAATAAAAAGTAAAACAATAAGTAAGTAAGTTAGTAAGTTTTTAATGAATTCAGTAGTTTCTGTGCGAAACTAATGAATTCCTTCATTTTTTGTAATATAGGTTGTTTCCACAATATAAGTGTTGAAAGTTATTAAAAAGAAAACGTATCACGCTGAAACTACTAGACGGATTTTTGGATACAAATTGACACAGTCATATATCTATACTTATAATAAAGCAATAGGTACGAAAAACGCTACAAAAGAAGATAAAAAATGCGATTGGGTGCTTAAAAAGGGTATTGAACATGTTTTTTTTTAATCGTGTCCCTCTGTCTGTTTGTCTGTATGTTTGTTTGTTCACGCATCATGTAAAAACTATTAGACCTATTGCAATGTGGTTTTCATTGTTAGATAGCTGGTTTGATTTAAAAACTGGTGTAATTAGTATCTCAACCTGGTGAGTTAGAAGCCGAGCAATTGATAAAAGTATTTTTAACGGCTAAATAAATTTTGATCAAATGTTGGCATATTGGTCCTGGAATAGCACATTATGGTACTTTGAACCTAAAGAAAAGACCACGCGTGCGAAGCCGCGGGTACAGCTAGTCAAGAAATAAAAATACAGTCAGTGAAATTAACAACAGCCGCAACTCGGTTTATTTACTTATGTCTTTTAACAGGAAAGTCTCCACTGTCTCCATCTATCTCCTTATTAGAAACACATATCACGCTGAAACTACCGTACGGATTTTGAAGTAACTTGGCACAGTCAAAGTTTATAGTATATGTTAAAATGAATGATACTTTTAATCACGAATAAATACGGGATTTCTGCGGGATATGAGTCTAAAGTTATGTTAATTTGCAAGGAATAATAATTGCACATCCGTTTATAAAACGGTACCGTGAATTTGGCTCCTATGCCACAAGTCAGACTGGCACAGTAGAAGCGGTGTCTGGCTTGCAGCCTAGAGGCACATGGATCGAATCCACGCGCTGCTATAAATGTTTTGCCTCAATATTTATAAGCATTTACATATTTTGTGCCTTTTTTACATTTTCTTTGTTTTTTAAGGCTTATGTAATTTCCTGAAGTAAACCGTCAAGTTTTGTTTGAAAACAATATATATAATGGGATCTATCCAAACGAATGGTCCGACTTAGGTGCGGTTTTTTATGTTTGCAAGCTGAGGTAATCGAGATGGTATAGTACGTGTTTGGTACGAGTATAGATAGCACAATGGCATCAACAACTCAAGCGAATAAACTAAAGGCATCAAAGTTCTCCCTCCGATTTAACTAGATGGCGCTGATTGACCTTAAAACACGCAATCATTTCATTCCTGCAATCAAGGGTCCCGCTAAATTAAAAAATTTGAGGTGTTTCGGATTCGGCTCACACTAGCACTAGCACGACCTCCAGAGGCCTAATTCTCTAATTTTAAGACGCCAATTGCTCGCTGCCTGCGTGGAAATTGGAATCACGAACAAATTCCACGTAGGCATGGGTCATACTCGCAATATCCAGCACCAGGGCTTTCAAGTACGTCCATCTTCAAACACTGGGCGAAAAACCAGGGTTCAAAATACTTTCAAGTGCTTTCTGTAGAAAAAGATTAAAGCCTTGAAAGTAGAAAATACTTGCATAGGAAATTGTTTTTTGCCGTCATATAAATAAGGAGAACAATCGTGTTTGCAAAATAAAAGTACTTGGAAGCCTTGAAAGTAGAAAATACTAGCATAGCAAATTGATCTTTGTCTCTATATATAAAAGGAGCACTATCGCGTGTGTGAAAAAGTACTCTGAAGCCTTGAAATTGTTTGTTTGTTTGTCGTATGAGGTAGTGCTGGCCTCTGATGTCAGAGTTTGTCAGGCCACCCGAGGGCCTCTGACATGGCTTAACGACTGCTATTAACCAATAACAGCCGGGACCGACAGCTTAACGTGCCCTCCGAAGCACGGAGCGATGGAAAACCGCACATAACTTCGAAAAGTCATTGGTGCGGGAGCCTAGGTTTTGAACCCGGTATCATTGGATTCTAAATTGCACTAAAGAACCATTAGGCCACAATCACTCTTTTGAAATGAAAGTAAAAAATACTTGCATAAGAAATTGATCCGTGGGTATTATAAATAAAGACCACAATTGCTTTTGCGTAAAAAATACTTCGAAGCGTTGCAGTTTTCTGAGTATGTATATACATTATATGTACTACGTTTTTTTATTATGTTTCTTCCATTGAGATATTATAATGTACTACCTACGTACCTACATAATTATATAATTATATCGGAGCTTTCTTCATAATGTCTTACTGGCAAAATGGTTAGTTGTTGGTATTGAAATGTGTACATACAGAGGTAGGTACATGTGTTGCTCTTCACAGAGAAAGTATAGAAAACTTTTATTTTTTCAAATTAATCCTCATATCGTGTTGAAAAAGCTCAAAAAGTAGGTAGGTAGGGTAGGTAATTATTAAGAGCCAGTTAAAGTGCCAGTAAGTACGTCGTTCTGTGAAACATCATAAAAAATATTTTTTACTAAGAACACAATGTTTCGTTGCATTAAAATTTGTTCGTATGGACCTCATAATAATGACCTACCCTTGATGCCCCATCCAATTTACCTCACCACCTTAATTACTCTCTAATCTGTGCCACCTTACTTTCGGAGATAATTTTCTCTACTCAATAACAAGACGTTCATGATAAAAAGTTACTTCATTTAAACTAGATGGCGTTGTCTACCCTTAAAACACGCAAGCGGTTTGTTACGAAGTGGTTTGAACGTTGAATGAACTCGAATAACACGTTTTCTTCTTTTTTTACTTTATGGTCCTTAGAGGCTCTTAAAATAAAGACGCTTATGTAAATAAAGACCACAATTGCGTTTGCTTAAAAAAACTTCGAAGCCTTGCAAGTTTTTTGAGCGATGTATCGGCCACCTAGCTTCTTGTGACCCGGCTGGCCGAGTGCGGCAGAACTCAGCCGAAGCCATACCGAACCCGCCACCAAGTATGTGAGTGCGAGTTGGTGAGTAAAATACTTTGAAAGTCTTGCAAGTATTGCGGGTCCGCACCAGGGCGGCGTACTTACAAGCCAAAACCTGGTTTAAAAACCTGGTCGCGTAAATACCCACCTTCCCTAATTCCAGGCAGGTGGCGTGGAATTGGCGTGAGTGGTCATACAGAATCCAGGCCCTGCTCTCAAGCCCTTGCGCTGTTTTAAAAACTGGGGTACTTGGTATCTTAGGCCTTGCACGAACTGCCTTACAGTGGAACGCGGTGCGTTTATTCTAGCGTTTATTTCACATTGTATTATATGCGTTTATTTCATATTTTATTATATGCGTTTATTTCATTGCAATACGTGCACTTCTATGAAGTGTCATAGATGTGCAAGTGTGTTATAACGCATATTCTGTGAAGTACGGAGTGCCGTACTTCACAGAATATGCGTTATAAAAAGGCAAGGCAGTGCCTTATTCCGATGATTAGATGCCGAGCAATCGATAAAAAACTATTTGACGGCTGAACGAATTTCGAAGAAATGTAGTGTAACATTGTACATTGTAGGTTTGGTCCTGGTCATCTGGACCTGGACCAAACCTACAACTGGTCTGGTGGTGGTTTGGCTTTTGGTCCTGGAATAAAACGTGTGGGCTACTTTTAAATGAAATGACCACGCGGGAAAAGCCGCGGGCACAGCTAGTATTAAATATTTTTTGAATATTATAATTGAGATAAACTTCAAAATCGATATGGAGCGTATATAGGTTTTTTGTTGTCTGTCTGTCTGTCTCTTTGAACACGCATCACGCTGAAACTACCACACGGATTTTTATGCAACTTGGCACAATCACAGCTCATGTTATGAATTAACATTTAGAATACTTTTTATCCCGAAAAAGTATAGGGTTCCCGCAGGATAAGGGTTGAAAGTTATCTATAAGACACGTATCACGCTGAAACTATTGGACGGATTTTGATGTAACTGTGCATATTCAAAGTTAATATTATCTGTTAAAATTTAGAATACTTTTAATCCCGAAAAATAAATGATTTTTAAGGGACAGGGGTCCAAAGTTTATGTTAAACTAAAGTATTACTTTAGTTTAAAGTAATAAAACATTCGTTTATAGAACGGTACCGAATTTCGTTGTTCGCTCCACTAAGCAGAGTGGCGAAGCGGTAACTTGCGTGGAAATGTAATCCAGACGTCCGTGGATCGAAACCACGAGCTTCTATTTTTTTTTGCTCCATAATTAAAAGCATTTACATATTCTATACGTTATTTTTACATTTTTTAACCCCCAAACAAAGAGACGGGTGTTTATAAGTTTAGGGCGTGTATCACTATGTGTGTGTGGTGTGTGTGTGTGTGTGTGTGTGTGTGTGTGTGTGTGTGTGTGTGTGTGTCTGTGGCATCATAGCTCCCAAACGAATGGACCGATTTTGATGTGTTTTTTTCTGTTTGAAAACTTGATGGTCTGATTGATGGTTCTTAGCTATAATGGGGTGAAGGAGGGAAGGAGGGGGGGGGGAGTGAGAGTCGTAGCTTCCAAACGATTGGGCCGATTTAGCTGCGGTTTTTATGTTTGAAAGCTGGAGTAAACGAGATGGTTCTTAGCTAAAACGGGGGGGAAGGATGGGAGGGGGAGGATGAGAATCGTAGCTTCTAAACGAATGGACCGATTTGCTGCGGTTTTAATGTTTTAAAGCTGAAGTATACGAGATGGTTCTTAGCTATAATGGGGAGGGGGAGGAATGGGGGTGAGGATCGTAGCTCCTAAACGAATGGACCGTTTTTAGTGCGGTTTTTATGTTTGAAAACTGATGTGATCTAGATACTTTCTAGCCTTAATGAGGGAAGGAGGGCCGGGAGTTTTCCTTGAAATCCTTGATATTTTTAAGGCTGCTGTAATTTTTTGTTAAGTTTTATTTTAAAACAAGGAGATAAACATGTACAGACGACTGCGTGTTTATTATATCTTGGGATATTGATAATCACAGAGACCGTGTTGCCGTCGGGCATGTTTTGAAAAAAGCGAAATCCCAACGTTTATGGCCGAGCTGACATCGGGTATACTTGCGAATTTAGGATTTCGCGTAGGTTATTTCGAAATATACCTCCACACAACGCTACCGTAACACAGATTTCGGTCAAGGTTCTTAACACAGGTAGGTAGGTAGCTATTTGGTACTTTTGGTACTGGAATGACTCATAGGATCCTTATATCCCAAAAAAACAACCACGCGAGCAACGCCGCGGGTACAGCTAGTATATAATGCATCTATTAAATAATAGTACGTAGTACTAATACCACGGCTGTAGGTACCTTCTTGGTGGGTGGGTTGGGTACCACATGTTATGTTGACACTGTTGATGTGTGTGTCTAGGTGTCGATAGAGATGGAGCGGCTGGTGGCGACCTGCGAGAAGTTGAACGACACGCGGCGGCAGCTGGAGCGCGCCATCGCTGGCATCGAGGGCCCGCTGCACATCGTGCAGGAGTGCCTCTACCATCGGGAGAAGAGACAAGGTAACACGCAGCTGCAGGATGTTGGAGTATCGATAGAGTATGAGTGCTGGAGTATCTATGCCTACACCACCAAGTGGAAGAAGGAAGAGACAAGGTAACACGCAGCTGTATGATGTTGGAGTATCGATAGAGTAGGAGTGCTGGAGTACCTATGCCTATACCACCAAGTGCAAGAAGGAAGAGACAAGGTAACACGCAGCTGCAGGATGTTGGAGTATCGATAGAGTAGGAGTGCTGGAGTATCTATGCCTATACCACCAACTGCAAGAAGGAAGAGGCAAGGTAACACGTAGCTGCAGGATGTTGGAGTATCGATAGAGTAGGAGTGCTGGAGTATATATACCTATACCATTAACTGCAAGAAGGAAGAGGCAAGGTAACACGCAGCTGCAGGATGTTGGAGTATCTATGCCTACACCACCAAGTGGAAGAAGGAAGATACAAGGTAACACGCATCTGCAGGATGTTGGAGTGTCGATAGAGTAAGAGTGCTGGAGTCTCTATGCCTACACCACCAAGTGGAAGAAGGAAGAGACAAGGTAACACGCAGCTGCAGGATGTTGGACTATCGATAGAACAGGAGTGCTATCACACTTCAATAGCCAGAAGAAGCCTGAACTGGGCAATATACGAGTACTCAACAACTTTTTTAATACCTATCGATCCTGTTTCTTTTAAGGTTGAAAAGCCTCTACCTGACCAACGGAGGTTAGAGTACTAGAAGAATCATAAATCACTAAAAACTTTTCCCATCCAATAGAAACTTTTGCGTTCGGCATCAAAAAAGATTTTGTACATAATGTGGCCCATTTTCTTACTGACTGTACACTTTATGAAAAATCGGTCAAAATGTCTCATAAGAAAGTTTTCCTCTAAGTAGTTACAATTCAAAAACGCTGATTCAATAATGTTTGCAGATTATTGTTGTTTTATTATATTATACACAATTCTTTTAATGATACAATTACTTTGGTACTCTTTTCTCAACCTAAAAACTAAAAATGTTTGATTTCTTGCAATGTTTTTTTTATTATACCTTTTTAAGGTTGCCTATCTGTCAATTTACAAAAAAATAATATCTCGAAAATTGTTGACTTTTGTCTAAAGCATTACTGGGTTTTGATAGTGAACATCATGTCCTAACACGCTGCCACGGGCTCGTGACCAATAACCAATAATCCTGTATATGTCACCGTTATATTGTAAAACCGATAGATTACAGTTTAACGGATCCTAATTCGTTAGATTATTATAAAACGAAAAATCATTAACGGACATGCTATTCGCTAGCTGATGGACCAATCAGTTGCGCACTGATTGGTCCATCAGCTAGCGAATAGCATGTTACAATTTTACAGATACTACCGCTCCGGTTATTTTGTAAACCTTATCCTGATTGGTCGGTCTAGGTTTGTCACCGTATAGCTACAAATTAAATAGAAGCTCACGAAACGGAGTCGGAGAGTCCGACCTAGCCCTTCCCCGGGTACAGTTCCAAAACACGGAGCCAGAAGCTCGCAAGGAGTTCCTGAGCGAAATGAGCGCGAGTGGAGCGAAGGGACAACGATGCGAGTTTTGGCGAGAGCCCGTTTACTAATTCACATGACTGCCCAAAATAAAGGAGTGTATAGTTTTTAGCATTCATGTATGTATGTGAGTTTCTTTATTCCACCATAACTTTTAAATGCCTTAACAGACTTAGACTTTTTTTTTACAATATGGGTATCAAATTGCACACTTGATAAGTTCCAACAGTATACAATTTATTGCCAAAAGCTCTTTTTTGTTGGGGCAGGCGTGTATTTTTAGCTTTTAAGCTAGTTATTTTAGTCCTTGAGGTCATGTACTCGGATACTCAGGTGCCTTTGCAGGTTCTCACAGCACCCTCGGAGCGAGAGGGGTGGTGGTCCTATTACTAAGCCAGGCCTACTCGGCAGTCCTACACGTGCAGGATTGTTAATTAATAGCACTACATCTCCAGCAGGTTGTCAGCGGCGAGCTGCAGAGCTCATTGTCTCATCTAGAAGGACAAAACGTCTCATGTACAAAAGTTGATCTAAAGGAATTAGTATTCATCAGTTTGGTAGCAGCCCACTGAAAGGTACAGAGCTAGGCTTTGCTGAACTCGTCTACCCCGACCGTTCTTAGGGATAATGGATGATGCAGCCAGCCTATTAGCCACATGAGCTTGCTAATCTTATGAGCTATGTCGACAACTTTGGTCGTTTTTCAGACCATTTGTCCTAGGCCTCTCTTAATGCACGTGACTGAGCTCGGTCTTCAGCTCTCTTCATACATTTTCTGCCAGATGCTTTTAGCAGGTCGTCACTCCACCTGGCCACTGGGCGTCCTACGCACTACGTTTGCCTAAACGTGGTCTCCACTCGAGAACTCGTCTACCCCAACGGTTATTGGTTGAAATGTGACCAGCCCACTGCCACTTCAGCTTGCTTATCCTTTGAGCTATGTCGGTTACCTTGGTTCTCCGTCGGATATCTTCATTACTGAACCAATGAACTGTTTCAATTGTAGGTCTGGAGCAAGTACACGACGCCGTGGAACAGTCTCTGTTGAAGGAAGTGGCGATACTGCGCGAGTGTCAAGACAAATTCCGAATGATGCTAGAGAAGGTACGTTCCTCCCAAGTCCATTTATCTTAGTTATGACTTCACTGATGAGTACATTTTTGTTTAGATAGTTTTAAATCTATATTATTTAATCAATTGTATTATTATCCATAATAACCTTGACAAATAATGTAGGTAAATTCAGATGTAACTTGTCTAAATTGAAGCATATTTAAAAACGTAGTACCTACTTGTACCACAGAATAAATAATAGTACAAGTTTGTACCATGAACGCGTACATACTATGGTAAAAAACGATTTCATACGAAAGAGCAAAACTTTATAATAAAATACCCGCACAATATAAAATATGTACTCATTTAACGCATTCAAAGCCAAATTAACTGAACATGTTTTAGTCTAGCTACATAATGTGTTAGATGAGTAGGTACCTAGATTATTACACCGGAACGACGCATTTTATATTGTAACTAGCTTTCACCCGCGTCTTCATCCGCGCGGACTACAGTTTATCGCTAAAAAAAAGGCATCTGATGTTCTTCTAGGATATTTAAAACCAATGCAAAGGTATAGCACCATGCCTCTTTTTTCATTTCCATGGCAACTGTGCCTTACGAATTCTAGTAAAAGACATTTTCCAGTTTTCCCGTGGAAAATTACCATTTTCCGGGATAAAAAGTAGCATGTTGGTCTCTATAGTGTACAGTACCTGTTTACAAACTCATCAAAACCCGTCCAGCCGTTATCCCCAAGCAAACAAACAGAACGTTTCACTTTTACATATTGGTGTGGATTAATTGTTGTTCTCATCTAAGTGACTTAGATCTTTTTGAGGATAAATGTCTTTATAGTTTTGAATCTGATCCCGAGACTGATTTTGAATGCGTCTTTGGACAAGTAACTCCAGGATATAAGGAAGAGTTGTGACTGTACTGGCTCTCTACTGGTTGCAGGTGCGCATGCAGTCCAAGAACTGCCGCGCCACTCAGCACGAGCTGGAGTCCGACCTCAGGAACAAGGAGTACGCCCTCGGCATCGACTCCATGTGCCACCAGCTCAACAACTACTCCAAGGTACTCTCTGCAAACTTAACGTCATCACCAGCCTCTGCTTTTCCACTGCTTGACATAGGCGTTACTCAAGGCACTGCATTTGGTCAGCTTTTCGCATCTATTTTTGCTAGCTGGTGGAGCGTTTTCCATGTCGCGTTCTCCACTAACACAATAAAAAAAAACAATGTTTTTACGCCAGCTTGAGAAAATCCCAGGACAGCAGAAAGTAGGTACCTCGCTGATCTATAAGTTTTACTGCGTACACACACGTATTTTATTATAAACCACATTTTTGTAACTTTCCGTGTTGCCTTACTGTGACGAGGTCCAAACCTCTTTCATAATAATACTCTTTTGATATCTTAATTCTTTCATAATCCATTTCTTTTCATTTTGATAGTTCATTATTCATTCTAAATACAAATAACCTGTCATTCTTAAATTGTCATTGACTCGCTCAAGTCTGTGTTCTTGGACCTAACTTTTAAAGAAACAGAATACACACGTTATCTATACTATAATAAAACTGTAACTGGGCTAAATCTGTACATTAAATATTTTTTGAAAAATTTAATTGAGATGAACTTCAAAATCGATATGGAGTGCAAAAAGGTTTTTTTTTATTTTTTGTCTGTCTGTCTGTCTGTCTGTCTGTCTCTTTGAACACGCATCACGCAGAAACTACCCGACGGATTTTGATGCAATTTGGCACAATCATAGCTTATGTTATGGATTAACATTTAGAATACTTTTTATCCCGAAAAAAACAATGGTTCCCGCAGGATAGGGGAAAAAAGTTATTTAAAAAAACACATATCACGCTGAAACTACCGTACAGATTTTCAAGTAACTTGGCACAGTCAAAGTTTATAGTATGTGTTAAAATGAATGATACTTTTAATCACGAATAAATACGAGATTCCTGCGGGATATGAGTCTAAAGTTATGTCAATTTGAAAGGAATAATAATTGCACATCCGTTTATAAAACGGTACCGTGAATTCGGCTCCTATGCGACAAGTCAGAGTGGCACAGTAGAAGCGGTGTCCGCCTTGCAACCCGGAGGCACATGGATCGAATCCACGCGCTGCTATGAATGTTTTGCCTCAATATTTATAAGCATTTACATATTTTGTGCCTTTTTTACATTTTCTTTGATTTTTTTAAGGTTTATGTAATTTCCTGAAGTAAACCGTCAAGTTTTGTTTAAAAACAATATATATAATGGGATCTATCCAAACGAATGGTCCGACTTAGGTGCGGTTTTTTATGTTTGCAAGCTGAGGTAATCGAGATGGTATAGTATGAGTTTGGTACGAGTAAAGATAGCACAATGGCATCAACAACTCAAGCGAATAAACCAAAAGCATCAAAGTTCTCCCTCCGATTTAACTAGATGGCGCTGATTGACCTTAAAACACGCAATCATTTCATTCCTGCAACCAAGGGTGCCGGTAAATTCAAATTTATCAGGTTTTTGGGACTCGGCTCACACTAGCACTAGCACGACCTCCAGGGGCCTAATTCTCTAATTTTAAGACGCCAATTCCTCGCTGCCTGCGGAATCAATCATGAACAAATTCCACGTAGGCATGGGTCATTTTCGCAATATCCAGCACCAGGGCTTTCAAGTACGTCTATCTTCAAACACCAGGGCGAAAAACCAGGGTTCAAAATACTTTCAAGTGCTTTCTGTAGAAACAGATTAAAGCCTTGAAAGTAGAAAATACTTGCATAGGAAATTGATTTTTGCCGTCATATAAATAAGGAGAACAATCGTGTTTGCAAAATAAAAGTACTTGGAAGCCTTGAAAGTAGAAAATACCTGCATAGCAAATTGATCTTTGTCTCTATATATAAAAGGAGCACTATCGCGTGTGTGAAAAAGTACTCTAAAGCCTTGAAATTGTTTGTTTGTTTGTCGTATGAGGTAGTGCTGGCTTCTGATGTCAGAGTTTGTCAGTCCGCCCGAGGGCCTCTGAAATGGCTTAACGACTGCTATTAACCAATAACAGCAGGGACCGACAGCTTAACGTGCCCTCCGAAGCACGGAGCGATGGAAAACCGCACATAACTTCGAAAAGTCATTGGTGCGGGAGCCTAGGTTTTGAACCCGGTATCGTTGGATTCTAAATTGTACTATAGAACCATTAGGCCACCATCGCTCTTTTGAAATGAAAGTAAAAAAATACTTGCATAGGAAATTGATCCGTGGGTTTGCATAAATAAAGACCACAATTGCTTTTGCGTAAAAAATACTTCGAAGCGTTGCAAGTTTTCTGAGTATGTATATACATTATATGTACTACGTTTTTTTATTATGTTTCTTTCATTGAGTTATTATAATGTACTACCTACGTACCTACATAATTATATAATTATATCGGAGGTTTCTTCATAATGTCTTACTGGCAAAATGGTTAGTTGTCGGTATTGAAATGTGTTCATACAGAGGTAGGTACACAGGTACACTTCACAGAGAAAGTATAGAAAACTTTTATTTTTTCAAATCAATCCTCATATCGTGTTGAAAAAGCTCAAAAAGTAGGTAGGTAGGGTAGGTAATTATTAAGAGCCAGTTAAAGTGCCAGTAAGTAGGTACGTCGTTCTGTGAAACATCATAAAAAATAATTTGTACTATGAACACAATGTTTCGATGCATTAAAATTTGTTCGTATGGACCTCACAATAATGACCTACCCTTGATGCCCCATACAATTTACCTCACCACCTTAATTACTCTCTAATCTGTGCCACCTTACCTTCGGAGATAATTTTCTCTACTCAATAACAAGTTACTTCTTTTAAACTAGATGGCGTTGTCTACCCTTAAAACACGCAAGCGGTTTGTTACGAAGTGGTTTGAACGTTGAATGAACTCGAGCAACACGTTTTCTTCTTTTTTTACTTTATGGTCCTTAGAGGCTCTTAAAACGTATTGAGATGTTTTTTGTGTTTTTTGATAGAATAAGTCGACTTCAGTTGTAAAACGCGCAGCGAAATTAAGCTAATTATTTATAGTAAAATAGTAATTTATTAATAAAAAAAATATATTTAACTGTTATAACGCATATTCTGTGAAGTACGGAGTGCCGTACTTCACAGAATATGCGTTATAAAAAGGCAAGGCAGTGCCTTATTCCGATGATTAGATGCCGAGCAATCGATAAAAAACTATTTGACGGCTGAACGAATTTTGAAGAAATGTAGTATAATATTGTACTTTGTAGGTTTGGTCCTGGTCCTCCTGGTCCTCTGGACCTGGACCAAACCTACAACTGGTCTGGTGGTGGTTTGGCTTTTGGTCCTGGAATAAAACGTGTGGGCTACTTTTAAATGAAATGACCACGCGGGCAAAGCCGCGGGCACAGCTAGTACTATAATAAAACTGTAACTGGGCTAAATCTGTACATTAAATATTTTTTGAAAATTATAATTGAGATAAACTTCAAAATCGATATAGAGTGCAAAAAGGATATTTTTTTAATTTTTGTCTGTCTGTCTGTCTGTCTGTCTCTTTGAACACGCATCACGCTGAAACTACCACATGGATTTTGATGCAACTTGGCACAATCATAGCTTATGTTATGGATTAACATTTAGAATACTTTTTATCCCCAAAAAATACAGGGTTCCTGCGGGATAGGTATTCAAAGTTATGGTAATTTAAATGTAATATAAATAAAACATTAAAAGGGTATCATAATTTCGACCACTATACTGTCTGGTTTAGTGGGAGCATTTCTGCCTGCCAACCCAGACGTGCGTGGATCGAAATCACGTGCTTATTGAAATGTTTTGTTCCATATTTTTATGCATTTACATATTTTATGCGTTATTTTTACAATTTCAATGCTTAAACCGTCAAATTGTTACAACAAAATAGGTCACAATAATTCTAATTCAGATAATTTAGAAAAAACTCAAAAACAGAAAAGAATTCTGTCAATTTACTTTGTAAAATTGTTAATTTTACCTGAAGTGCATGTTTAAAAAATAAATAAATTATCATACATAATTTACATTCCCTCATAAAAAAGCGACCTCTCGCGGCTGTTTTTATTGTTAACTAAACTGCTTACTGTTTTACATTTTTAACCGCCGAACAAAGAAACGGGTGTTATAAGTTTAGGGTGTGTATCACTGTGTGTGAGGGTGTGTGTGTGTGTGTGCGCGCGCGCGCGCGCGTTTGTGTGTGTGCTCGTGTGCGAGCGCGTGTGTGTGTGTGTGTGTGTGTGTGTGTGTATGTTTGTGGCATCCTCATAAAAAAGCTCCCAAACGAATGGACCGATTTTAATGCGGGTTTTTTTGTTTTAAAGCTAATGTGATCGAGATGGTTCTTAGCTTAGCTATATGGGGTGGGGGGGGGGAAGGGGGGTGAGAATCGTAGCGTCCAAACGAATGGTCCGATTTAGCTGCGAGTTTTTTATATCTGAAAGCTGAGGTAAACGAGATAGTTTTTAGCTATAATGGGAGGGAGGATGGGAGGATGGGGAGTTAGGATCGTTGATCTCCAACAAATGGACCGATTTTGATGCGGTTTTTTATGTTTGAAATCGAGATGGTTCTTAACTATATGGGGTGGGGGGGGCGAGAAAAGGGACGAGTTTCGAGAAAAAGGGGGGTGAGAATCGTACCTTTCAAACGAATCGACCAATTTAGCCGCGATTTGTTATGTTTCAAAGCTGAGGTAAACAAGATTTGTCTTAGCTATAATAAGGGGGGAGAGGGGGGAATATGGTGAAGTTCATAGCTCCCAAATGAATGGACCAAATTTGATGCAGTTTTTTATGTTTTAAAAGGATGTGATCGAGATGGTTCATCATGTTCCTTTGCTATATGGGAGGGGGGGGGAAGAGTTGAAAAAAAGGGGGGAGGAGTTGAAAAAAGGGGGGGGGAGGAGTTGAAAAAAAGGGGGGGAGTTGTAAAAAGGGAGGGAGGAGTTGAAAAAAGGGGAGGAGTTGAAAAGGGGGGAGGAGTTGAAAAAAGGGGGGGAGGAGTTGAAAAAAGGGGGGGGGGGGTAAGAATCGTATCTTTCAAACGAATGGACCAATTTAACTGTGGGTTTTTATGTTTCAAAGCTGAGGTAAACAAGATGGTTCTTAGCTATAATGGGGCTTTATGCTCGCTACGCTTCGCTCCCGCCTTCGTCTTCTAACCTATCACGACCATGTCGGATCGCCACTGAAGGTTGTTAACACAGGTAGGTAGGTACCTATATTGGTACTTTTGGTACTGGAATAATTCATAGGATCATTATATCCCAGAAAAACTACCACGCGAGCAACGCTGCGGGCACAGCTATAGGCAATAATAACGTAAAAGTCTGTACAAAGAAGATAATTTTAAAAATTGGTCTGGGCTACTGAAAAAGAATAAAACATTTTTTAAATTCGTGTCTGTCTGTTTGTTTGTCTGTATGTTTGTTCGCGCATCACGTAAAAACTATTAGACCGATTGCGATGCAGTTTTCAGTGTTGGATAGCTTAGGGTTTGACCAAGACCTGGGGTACTTGGTATCGTAATCCAATGATTAGATGCCGAGCAATCGATAAAAAACTTTTAGACGGCTGAAGGAATTTTAATCAAATGTTTATTGTAGGTCTTGGAATAGCACATAGAGTACTTTTAACCTAGAGAAACGACCACGCGAGCGAAGCCGCGGGCACAGCTAGTATATACTAAACTAAATATATTTCATTTCAAAACCTAAGTTTGCTGAATATAGCTGAAGGAAACGTGTACGTATGAAGACTAGCAGCTACGAAGCCTCCGCTGCCCGTTGAAAAATGAAGGCTCGCACTACTAAGTACAATTAAATTATTGTGAGCAAGGAGTCCCTTTGAGCTGGTAGACACCCTCGGGGGGGGGGGGGCTCCGGCCACAATTGGCGCCCTCAACGTCCCCGTACCCAGCCTGCTCTACCTGCCTACAAATCCTCCTGATCCTGAATCCTTCCTGATTTCTCCGTGTTTTTTTTTAAATCAGTGTTCAATTTTTAAGTCAATTGTGACGAGGTCCAAACCTCTTTCATAATAATACTCTTTTGATATCTTAATTCTTTCAAAATCCATTTCTTTTCATTTTGATAGTTCATTATTCATTCTAAATACAAATAACCTGTCATTCTTAAATTGTCATTGATTCGCTCAAGTCTGTGTTCTTGGACCTAACTTTTAAAGAAACAGAATACACACGTTATATATACTAAACTAAATGGGGGCTCCGGCCACATTACTAGGATGTCGGCTAAGTCAGGTCAGATGACGCGGTGCATCACTACGTTATCCTGAAGAGGTAGGTAGTCAAATTCCGCAGCATTTCTGTGTTCGATAAAGATTTACATTACATTTAATCGCATATCACGACTGATTGGTTTATAAGCGCGGTTGTTGAGGCGTGTTGTCGATACCTCGCAGGGTCTGCAGTTCTACGCGGGTATCGAGCGCTACGACCCGACGGTGTGCGACACGGCGCGCTGGGCCGCCTCCTCCGCCGCCACGCTGCAGCGCTCGCAGTCCGAGCGCGCCAAGGCAGTGCAGATGCTCTCCGGTAAAGTTACCATGACACGATGGAAGATGCTCTCCGGTAACATAACCATGACACGACGGTATATGCTCTCCGGTAACATAACCATGACGTGACGGAATATGCCCTCCAGTAACATAAACATGACACGACGGAATATGCCCTCCAGTAACATAACCATGACACGACGGAATATGCTCTCCGGTAACATAGCATTGACACGACGGAATATGCTCTCCGGTAACATAGCATTGACACGACGGTATATGCTCTCCGGTAACATAGCATTGACACGACGGAATAAGCTCTCGGGTAACATAGCATTGACACGACGGAATAAGCTCTCGGGTAACATAGCATTGACACGACGGAATAAGCTCTCCGGTAATATAGCCATGACGCGACAGAATATGCTCTCCGGTAATATAGCCATGACGCGACAGAATATGCTCTCCGGTAATATAGCCATGACCAACCATGACGCAACGGAATATTCTTTCTTGCTACCGGAAAGAATATTCCGTTCAGTCATTACGGCTCCCTGCGGTAACTTAACAATAACACGACATAATATGCTTTTCGGTAACATAGAAAAAACACGACAGAATATGCCCCACGGTAACACAACATGACATGACAGAATTATATATGCTTTCCGGTTTCCGGTTTCGCGGTTCCGGTGTCGGACTGGTCACGTCACGACAGATTCTTTCCGAAACTTTAATGTATGTAGTTTATCTTAATAAAGAACTCTTACGCAAGCACATTGTCTGGTCGCACAGACACGGACAACCTGATCAACGTGTCGGCGACGCAGATCTGGGACCAGTGGAGCAACACCAACAGCGCCTTCACGCGCCGCATCGCTGAGACTATAGAGATCAAGAACAAGCTGCAACTGCACCTGCACAAGGTACTGCCTGGAACCGAACTGCTTCGGCTTCTTCTGACTAATATTTGTCTCTTTTGTTTCTTTGTGCTCCTTGATTTTAGAATCCGGTTTTCTGTGGAAACTCCGTTTGGAAATCTTGTCCTACGCAAGCTAGCATTTGCGCTGTCTAGTGTCTGCTGCGGTCTATCATGATCTTTTACAAATTACGTACTTATTTGGATTCTTAAAACTTGACTTCAACAGCTTGCCTTTGACGACGTAGAGTACTATAGCTGCGCCGCATCAGTCTTGTTCCTAAGACGACTCGGTCTAGCAGACATTGTTTTTGATGGTAGTGGACACATGATCATTTCTTAGGAGGACTTTTAGATTTGACAAAAAAGTACAGGTAGATCGAAAAACTTAACATGAACAATGAGGTACATTACGTTACTACAACGAGCATTAGCACAAGTTCCTCCATGCTTCAGATCCAGCAGGAGATCTTCGACGTGGAGAAGATGCTGGAGCTGCTGAACAAAGCCATCGAGGACAAGCTGCAGCCCATGAAGGTGGCGCACACGCGGCTGCAGGCGCGCACCAACCGGCCGCACCTCGAGAAGTGCCGAGACGACGCGCAGACCAGGTACACTAGCACATAAGCTGCAGCCCATGAAGGTGGCGCACACGCGGCTGCAGGCGCGCACCAACCGGCCGCACCTCGAGAAGTGCCGAGACGACGCGCACCAACCGGCCGCACCTCGAGAAGTGCCGAGACGACGCGCAGACCAGGTACACTAGCACATAAGCTGCAGCCCATGAAGGTGGCGCACACGGCGCGCACCAACCGGCCGCACCTCGAGAAGTGCCGAGACGACGCGCAGACCAGGTACACTAGCACATAAGCTGCAGCCCATGAAGGTGGCGCACACGTGGCTGCAGGCGCGCACCAACCGGCCGCACCTCGAGAACAGCTGAGGCGACGCGCAGACCAGGTACACTACAGAACCTGACTAATCGCTCTCTTGCCATGTTACGTCTATGGGTGTGCATACTCTTTGCTTTACACCACCTATAATCTCTGTTCCAACAGCTGGCAGAATTTGACTGTATTGTGTTAGGTACTAATGTGCGGGTTATGAAGCCAGTCTGGCCCCTATTCAACCTATGTGATCAAAATTAGCCTTCCTAAGAATCTTCTTGTAGGTTTTAGCAGCAACGTTGAATTTTCGTTTCTTAGCACGAATATCAGAGGATTTGCGCTTTCGAGCATCAGCCCAGTCCACATATGACGCATGCTTTATAGCCACAGCACGACCACGGCCAGATCCAAACCAAGGCTGAGCTTTGCTGAAAAGAGGCTTATCACTGAATGAAATGAAATATTCCATTGCCTGATATATTACCTCTGTAACAGCAGACGAGCTGTTCTTCCAAGGGAAGTGAAACATGTTTGCCACCAAGGGTACGCTGCAAGAAATTGCTGCATCTCGTCCCAATCTGCTGAGTTGTATCTCCACACTCGTCCCTTAGGGCTAGGACTTAACGGACTTAACCAGACAGTGATCAGAGCTATCAAGAGGAGGGGGGATACTGACACGGATTATCGGTCTGCAGCCTTATTGTCTAACTCTGGTGGTATTGCCAATCCAATCAAATCCATTACCATTACCATTGGCGGTTCCAGTTCGCCGTCTTCGCCGTCCAATATTTTCGGTGGTAATCGTCTTGAAAAAGTGAAGGCTATTTCGTTCTTTCCACAGACTACATAACACCAAAAACATATGCTCTTGCGTTCCATTTCATGAAGAACAGCTTTGAGCACTTTTTAGTGCTTTTTTGAACTAATGGTTGTAAAATGTTAATTTAGCCATATAAACATGTGTAGTGTTTTATTTGTTTATAATAATCTAATTTTTATTAGTTATGCTGTTTAATAAATGGATATTCTTCAAAAAATAATATTCAAGTAATATACTTGTATATATATAGCCTGACGTTGCGTAGAACGAAACGTTGGTTTGCAAGTTATTATTTATTCTGGACCATAACTACTTATACTAAAGTATGTGTGTTGTTTGTTGTTTCCTTTAGCATTCAATAATGAAATGAAAATCAAATGGAAAAAAAATAATTAAATAGGTAGGTTATAGTCACAAGATTTGTGTGTTTGTACGAAACGTGGATAAACTAAAAGTGGAATTGCTTTGTGAGATGTAATGTATGTCGAGGTTATGTTCGTTTTCGGATATAAAATTGACAAATATGCCTTGATTTAGCAACAAATACGTACCTATGTACCATATTGTATTTCAGAATGTCATTTGATAAAGTGGTCTTTGCATAAACCTACAATTGGTCATCGAGTAAGATCGGAACTTTGAACAAATATATCGCGTTCTAACAGTCAATGGGCCTGTTCACATAAACGTTCGAGGACGCACGGATCACCCCGCGTACACTCGAAATCGTTCACGGCGTCGTCCGGGCGTTCGCCTGGGTCATCCGAAAAATAGTAGTGGAGGGGAGGAATAGTATGAAACTGGCACTTGACAGTTGTCAGTTGTATGTGGACGTCCAAAGTCGTTCACGATCTCCGGTGGCCCAATTACAGAACTTGGCTACAATCGGATTGTCACTTTTTTCATAGCAAAATCGACTCTATCGCAAAGCATTATTGAATTTGACGGCTTGAAACCGTCATGATCAACATTGCGTAATCGCAGTGCAGATGATCGAGCGATAATCACACGGATGATTCGAGCGTGTATGTGAACACAGCCTTTGGCTTGACTATACAGGAATTTTGGTGGACTAATGAATATTATTTAGGCACCTATTCGAGTCTAGTTTAATTTACCTAATGTACATAGACATATATACTAGGTATATGCATTTTCACAAATGCTCATCAACAACATACATATTTTAATGGATTTTTACCTCATTTCAATGCATGCATAATCGGTTGTTTTGTGTCATTTTACTTACAGCACAAACTAAGAAGGAGATATACAGATAAGATACTGCTGCATAACCAATGTTGACTTCTGTAAAACATTCCCCAATAGAAGAAAACATTCATCAACAGAACTCAAGCTTTCTGTAGTCCCGCAGGTACCTATATTTTGTATAATATTTATTAACTAGGTAGGTACATACCTAATAATTATTATTGACTGGCTTGGGTAAAGGCTGGCAGGGAGAAATGCATAATACACACCCCCAAGCAGGACATTGTTCAACTCTACAAAAGTAACTGCATATTACAATATTGACTATGTAGTACTTGTTATGTAGATAATGACAAATGATCATAGCTATATCTTTATTTTCAGATTCAGTTCAGTACCTGTCTATCACAGTAAACAGGATCATTTCAAGTCGGATTGCAGCGGGAAGAGATTCATAGAATGTCCATAAAATGCAAAAGGATGCTGCTTCTCAAATCTACTTGTTATATTTGTATTACCTACATATTATAACTACATATATTACTGCACTTTTTTATACCATTTGAATAAAATGGTTTGTTGGAAATATTTACTTTGTTGTTGTGAATTACTATATAATTACATTGTAATTAGTGGGCTACCAGTGAGCCAGTAATGGCTTGTAAGTTTTTAGAATGTTTTATGTATAGTCCTTATTTAATAAAGACACTTGCCGTTATATTTTTTTAGAAAGGTTTTTACAATAAAATAAACATGCTATTTAATAAAATTTGTTTAATTTTCTGTTTCTCTATCCATACTGTCTGTATTTATGCTAAAACTAGCTGCATGCCGAGGCTTTGCTCTTGTGCAAACATTGCCAGCCTCGTTCGAAATTTAAAGAAATATTTCCTACAAATTGCAAATCTCTAGGTCCACCTGTTTAGGCTATGTGTTGTCTGTGAATCAGTTGGTAGGTATATCGCTTGTGACATACTATTTCATAGGTATCAATGTATGTTTCTACTTACATAATAATTTGTAGTTAAAAAATAACAACAAAACGTAGATAGACTACTCTTACTCTTTATTGTATATACTTAGAAGTAAATCGTACATTGTACATAATATAACATAGAAGTAGCGGTAACACAATCGGCAGTCTTATAGCTTACAGCAATCTCTAATCCAGAGTAAATGCCAGTAGTATTCATGTCACTCAAACTGAAACAAATAAGAAAAATTTATAAAACTTTGTATGTATTGTACGCTGACATAAATATACTGAATGCACTAAATATGGGTACTAGACAATAGATAAGAGTACACATACAAAGATATGAATATTACATTCATATCTCGGAAACAAATACTTCTGCTCATCACACAAATGATTGCACCTTGCGGGATTCGAACCCGCATCCATTGGTTGACTTTCACTCAGGGTCACTAGCCACTCGGCCAACTAGTTGCCAAATGTAGTGGCACTGAATGTAAATGACAAAATGAATTTTTCACCTCCTTTTTGAACGACAAATATGACAATGTTCAAAAATTCAAGTTATCAGATTGCACTATGGAGAGTGAGCATAAGAACTGCACAATCTGATTCCCTTATCACCGTACAAACTAGAATATTGGCAAAGCGGCACCTTTTTACGATAGAAATACCACACACAAGCACGAAGCGTTACGCTTCTTCATTCATTGTAAGATCTGCAAAAGAGTGGAATGCCCTGTCCTCGTCAGTTTCTGGTAAAATATAATGAATCCAGGTGTCTTCAAGGCAAGAGTGAATAGGTATCTACTAGGCAAGGGTGCTACACTTTCAACCACATCATCGCTTTCCATCAGGTGAGATCATGGTCAAACAATTGCTTAAAACATAATAAAAAAAAGGTGCATTAGATATGGGTTGAAAGTAGGCAGTTCCGAATGAAATTTTAACTGATTACCTATAAAGGTATCATTTTAGGTTTTGTACTTATTTTGTTTTAATTGTTAATATGACTTGGTATCTTTTGTCGATACTTTTAATACATTTTGACTGTTATTTTTGCAAATTCTTTCATAATTAATGGTCTAGGGTGTAAATAGGCCTGTGATTGTTCCTCAAAACCTTCTGGAGATGTTTTTCTTCTGCAGCTGGCTACAGATTCTCTCATCAAAAATATTCTATAAATAAACATACATAGATGTAAACCAATATTACATCAATGACTCGGAAACAATCATTTGTGCTCATCACACAAATGATTGCACCTTGCGAGATTCGAACTTGCAACCATTTGTTGACTCTCAGTCAGGGCACTAGCCAATCCATCTCTTACGACCACCTGGGAGAACCGTGGAAAGTTTTTTTTTTACAATAGCTTACCTTTGTCCACCTGGGTGTTAGGTACTTGGGAAATATTTAGTTTCCACTGTCCACCTTGTTATCAAAACTTTTCTGATTTGAAGTGCATAGAGATAATAATTTATTGGTCTATTTTGTTGATATTTGTTGTTAAACATTGAACATCCATAGATATTATAATAGCCACATGGTCAACACCAATATTAGGGGCTTGAGAGCCTGTCCATTAGTTTGGAGATGCTGTTTTTCTGCAGTTGGCTACAAATTCGCCCATCAAAATATTCTTCATTTTATGTTTTTGTAGGTTAGGTACTTATAGTGCCTGTAATCGAATAAATTAGATATGTTAAACTGAAATAAGTGCTAGTAGAAGTAAATATCGAAATATTCTCTTTCTATCGAACTATATATATCACAAAAAACCAGTGAATTTTCTGTTTGACTATCGCAAGTTTGGAAGTCGAATTTTCGGAGAATTAATGCCTGAAATTAATAAACCGAAATTAATTATGATACCTAGATTACCCCTTCCCTTTGAACTTACGCAAACAGTCAACTTTTAATTCAATAAAACTATAATTTTATAATAAATTTATAATATTAAAATTTTTAAAAAATATTTTTTTAACAACGATATACAAAATAATAAATTCAAATCAATTTTTTTTTTAATTATTTAAATAAAATCAAATTATTATATAATCAATTTTTATAATTGAAATATTTAAAGGAAATCAATGTAACAATAATAATAAATACCCCGACCGAATAATAATAGACCGGTTGGTCTCGTGGCTAGAGATCCTGGGTACGATATCGTACGGTCGCGGGTTCGAATCCTGCAAGGTGCAATCATTTGTGTGATGAGCAGAAATGTTTGTTTCCGAGTCATGGATGTAATATTCTTATCTATGTATGTTTATCCGTTATCTAGTGCCCATAGCACAGGGTATCCTAGTTTGGGGCTAGATAATTGGTGTGGAAATGTCCCGAATATATTATTATTATTTTATTAATTTCATCACAAACTCAAAGCCAGTTGTTACGAAAGGTTAGGAAAGAGCAACCTTTTTCATTTGACATGTCTCGGTGACGATGAAAATTTAGACAATACCAATATATTGCAAAATATGATGTTTCGTTCATTTATTTCGCTTAAAAACAGCTGATAGTGGGGACTCGGTGAAGATCACCGAGGAGATCACCGGTGGATAGTTAGACAATTCGAATTGGGAGATTCATGTTCATAATGGTGTAAACGAACGTCAGTTTCATTATCACCAGAGTTAGACAATAAGGCTGCTGGTACGGGACAAGCCACTCTTTGGTGCGCGTTAAAATCCCCCAAAAACCCATTTGAGCAGACGGATAACGCTGTTGGGCCACACCAGCGGCCTCACAGAGATAGTCCCCTATCTCCACTGTGAGAACAGGCATAAAGAATTTTCTCTATGCCCGTGTCCACCAGCACCCAAATCACTGAGAAGTTAGGATGCTCAAGATCTCGGAGACGCAGACAGCATATGTCATACATACGTGGGAATGGCTAACCCTCGGAAGTCAAGACTATGACGATGGAGAACTTGCGCGGAGACTGCGGGGACGCCCGAACCCCCCTGCAATAATTTAGCAGTTCCTCACATCCGGTCGTCAGCCGGCCAAATGAATCATTTTAAGAATTTTTACAAGCGGCGGGGCAGCCTTTCGTAGCTGGCTAAACTATTACTAGGCCCCCCCTACAACTTGCGGTCGGCCAGCTGAGAACGCCGTGCTTTAGATCGCCCTACCCTCCCAAGCAAGGCCTCCAACTCAGAAACACCACGATTCCGATCACGGTCCACCCTTCCAACACAACTGTTGATCATCCGGACGGCTTCTCTGAACATAATGATAGAACACGACATGTCGTTTGGCACCAAGGATTTGGTAAAATAAAAAGCCGGCGGCCGAAGCCTACCACCTGGTGACTCGGTTGCTCTTTTGGCACCACCCGAGGGTCACGTGTAAGACATCCAGGGCTGAATCCTACGGACGCGAGCAAACAATAAACCCTCAAAAATATGACAGAAAGGTTTATTTTTGTTATGTTCAATAATTCCTTTCATAAGCACGTATCTAGATACAAGGTCTGTTTTGGTCTTTTCTATCTACCTAAAGATGTGACTTCCTCTCCAGGTTAGTAAAAGAAGTGTGCGACCTCCAAGAGACCATGGAGACCCTCCGCTCCAAGATCGCCGCAGCCGAGGGCACGCACCAGACCCTGCTGGGCGTGCGCGCGGGCCTCGAGGCCGACCTGCGCAACAAGTGCACCACGCTCTTCATCGACCGCGACCAGTGCATGGGGCTGCGCCGAGGGTACCCCATCACGGCTGCCATCAAGGCCTAAGTCCCCTGGGGGACCCTCCAGTGTGTCGCACAGCCTTAAACAAAAGTAAAACAAGTGGACTGTAGAAAGCTCAGTGCTCACTTTTGAAAAAGAATTTGTTTGTAATTAAATTGAATCGTAGGCAGTCTAAAAGTGCTCGCGTAATTTGAACTGTGGCGGTGGGTATGAAGTTCTATAATCAAAGTCTTGTTAACAAGTTCCTTTCTTTATAAAACATGCATTAGTTAGAAATTAATGTCGTGAGCACGCTCTACAAAATGCATGTTATGTATAGTCTTGATGAAATTGATGAAATAATATTAATTGGTATTTTGTTAAATCACATTAATTACAAGTGGAATAAAGTCTTTGACTGTAAATAATAACTTTTTTTACACCCCTTCATCCATTGCTCTTTCACCTCTTTTTATATTGTGTATGGTTTTATAGGTTAACTGAAAAACTAAACTAATTTTTTTAGTTGTAAATAGATGTGCTATATAGGACTAGCTTTTACCATATTTTTCTGTGCTTTTGCCCGCAAATTCGCCCGCGCGGTAGTTTATCGTGATAAAAAGTATTCTATGTCCTTCCCCAGGGTTCAAACTATCTCCATTACAAAATTACAAGTTTCATCAAGTTCGGTTTAGCCGTTTAGTCGTGAAAAGACATACAGAGATACTTCCATATTACTAGTATGGTATGGATGAGTTTTTTATTGGCAGCTATGATAACTGTTGGAAGATTTGTTTGTAGAAATCCATCTTGATATTTTTAAACATACTAAACATATAGAGCAAACCATAAATTAAAAAAAAAAACATTAGATTAGAAAAAAAAACAAAAAAAAACGAGCGAGCCTTACAGTGCTCGCAAATGATTTGTAATATATGACATCTGAGGGATGGCGCGTGATGGATGATGATGATGATGATGATGAAAAGTATTGTAACGAACTGGGGTTCGCATAAAATTAATGTACGGCAATTACACCAAAAACTAACGCTTTTATTTTAAAAACCACAAAAACCAAATTAAACCGACAAAGTAACACTCAAACATTTTTTAACTCGACTTTACACACTAATTAATTACCACTGAATATTTGCTTCGAATCACTTTGATCGTTTCGTTCCGAATGCCAAGTCAAGACTGTCCCAGGCAGCCGATGCGCGTCCTATTTATACCGCGACGGATGTTTCCAGAAGGTACTCGTTTGTACCAGCAGTAGTCGGTAGGTACTTGAACTTTCAAGGTCGGCGGCGCCTTTGATGTTGCCGCGCCGCGCCTTTATGTACCTACCTACCGCACGCTCTGGAAACTTCTGTAGGTACCTACGCGCCACTGGTGTGTTTCAGAATGTTCCTTTAAATGTTGGTATTGCGTTATCCAGCCACGCTTCTCGAACATCTCCATTTCAAATTCATTCAATATCCGTTTGAGAATGAAGTAAGATGATGATGATGAAAAGTAACCTATGTGTTATTTCAGGATATAAGCTATCTCCATTCAAAATTTCATCAACATCCTTTCAGTCGTTTGAGAGTGAAGTAAGATGATGATGATGATGATGAAAAGTATCCTGTGTTATTCCAGGATGTAAGCTATCTCCATTCCAAATTTAATCAACATCCGTTCAGCCGTTTGAGAGAAAAGTAAGATGATGATGATGAAAAGTATTTTGTGTTATTTCAGGATATAAGCTATATCCATTCTAAATTTCATCAACATCCGTTCAGCCGTTTGAGAGAGAAGTAAGATGATGATGTTGAAAAGTATCTTATGTGTTATTCCAGGATGTAAGCTATCTCCATTCCAAATTTCATCCAAATCCTTTCAGCCGTTTGAGAGTCATTTTATAAGATGATGATCGTTCTGGACGCCGAGCCTGCCCGCGACAGCATGAACACAGAAAACATGAAACAATAAGCCCCGCCCCTTTTAACTGCGGCGTATATACTGTACTAATTATAAGAGTGTAAAATTTGATATATAGCGATAAGTTTCTCAAATAAATGTAGTGAAATTGGATCCGACCATTCAATCACCGGAACTTGAACAAGCAACAGTGTTTTATTGAACTACAGTCCACATCGAACCAGGAACCTGAACAACTAGGAACTCTCCATAACATCTCAAGTACATCGTGTAGACATTGCGATCCATTACGGTCTACAATGATGATGAAAAGTATCCTATGCGTTATTCCAGGGTAAAAGCTATCTCCATTCAAATTTCATCCAAATCCGTTCAGCCATTTGAGAGTGAAGTAAGATTTTATTTTATTTTATTATATTTGGGGGGCTTACAGCTTTCGTTACAAAACAGTCATAAATCGAAATAATTTAGGAAAAGCCATCAACAAGCCTCCACAGGTAGTAGAAAAGTACATTCGAAGAAGTAAACAAGAATTATAGAAATAAATAGGTAGGCTAAATAATAAACGTACAGCCCGCGCGTTAAAAAGCTACATGAAAGACATAAATTTATTTTATTCAATTTTATCGATAAAGGCCTGGAAGTATATTTGGATAATAGAAGACAGCTTGCCAGTATAAAGATCTTTAGAGGAATGGCCTGATTTAATAAATTTATTAAAAGCTAAAGCCGGCTTTTTTTTTTCTGATATTTAGTACGAATGAATGAATGTGGAGCAACTTTCTGGGTCTAGCGTGAGCTGGAGGAACATATAAACTTAATTTACTAACTAAATCGGGACAATCGATCTTAGATTGTGCTATCTTCATTAGCAACCTCAGGTCGGATATAATACGACGAGTAGCAAGTGGTAGCAGGTGGAAACGGGCACCTCGGTTCACGTAATCAGAGCGAGGAGTTTTAAATTTATACCCTTTTTACCTAGTGTTTTTTTTCTGAATTCGTTCTAACCTATGATCGTGGATGGCATAATTAGGGTTCCAAACGTGACTTGCGTACTCCAAGTGGCTACGTACGTAAGCACAGTATAACATTTTCAGAGCTTTCATAGTTTTAAATGTGCCCACGTTACGCATAATAAAACCTAAGACTGATGACGCTTTTTTAGCAATGTACTTGTACTATTATTTATTCTGTGGCAATGGTGTCAATGTGATCATTATACGAAAGCTTACTATCGAGACAGACACCAAGATCTCTAATAACATGCACACGTACAAGTGGTTGGTTTAGAATTGAGTATCGATACTCAAATACGTGTTTTTTACGACTGAAGCTAATAACTGAACACTTGGATGTATTACGGTCCAAGTTTATTGACAGTAATTGGCTACTCTCACCAAGTCCTCTTGCAGAAGTATTGAATCTGATGGACCAACAATTGACTTGTATATTTTCATGTCATCAGCAAGTCAGCGAAAATCACCTGGGTATGATCTAATTTCAGGGGAATTACTTCATAATATGCCAAGAAAGGGTATTGTCAAGATAACAACCCTAATAAATGCCGCTCTACGGTTAAAGCATGTACCAGACCTATGGAAAGTTGCAGAAGTAATAATTGATAGCAAAGCCTGGAAAACCGCCACATGAAACAACTTCATACAGTTCGATCTCCTTGCTGCCTATAATGTCAAAGCTATTTGAAAAGTTATTGCTCAAAAGACATATATAACAATCATAAATAACAGGAATCTAATTCCAGACTATCAGTTTGGGTTTCGAGAAAAGCACTCAACCATAGATCAAGTGCACAGAATCACAAATAACATCGAGAAAGCTCTTGAAGATAAAAGAGTGTGTTCTACGGTTTTCTTAGATGTAGCACAAGCTTTCGACAAAGTATGGCATGAAGGTCTTATATATAAACTGAGAAATATGCTACCAAGACATTACGCGGATATTCTAGAATCGTATATATCAAACAGAGTATTTAGAATAAGACAAGAAGATGCCCACTCAGATTTAAAGGAAATAAAAGCTGGAGTACCACAAAGAAGTGTTTTGGGTCCGGTCCTGTACTTACTATACACCTGTGATATTCCTGAATTAGAAAGCAACACCATTGGGACTTTTGCGGACGACACAGCCATAATGGCTGTAGGAACTTCACACGCAGAAACAACGGAGAAGGTTCAAGTGGCTGTCAATCAAGTCCACGACTGGACAAAAAAATGGAGGATTAAACTTAATGAGTCCAAATTTATACACATTGACTTTAGCAACAAACACCAGTATTCTCCAGTTTATGTCAATTATAAACTAATCCCGTACGAGAATACAGCTAAGTATCTCGGTATGACGCTTGATGCAAAGCTACGCTGGAAAGCTCACGTCGAGAAAAAAAAAGAATAACTAGAAATATGATATAAAAGAAAGTATTGGCTGCTTGGAAGACACTCTAAGCTGTCAATTCACAACAAACTGTTGTTATTTATGCAAGTCCTAATGCCAGTTTGGACTTATGGTATACAGCTGTGGGGCTGCACCAAACAAAGCAATACATTAATTATACAACGATTCCAGAATAAGGTACTGCGGGAAATTGTAAATGCTCCTTGGTACATAAGAAATGACGATCTCCATCGGGACCTCAATGTAGAGTTTGTAGACAAAGTCATTCAAAAATATGCAGAAGCTCACGAACAAAGACTTCACCATCATGTAAATGTCGAGGCGATCCAGCTCCTCGACCACACGGACATAGTGAGAAGGCTTAAACGAACAAAACCGTTCGAGTTAGTGTAGTGTTTAGTGACAATAATTTTAGTGCAAAGTGTACTTAATGGAAGTGCTACTGATAAAGAACGCATGAACAAAGTGTCCTAATCTTAATAGAGACAATAAGAAAAGTGTTTTTGGACACGTTCTTAGTTAAGCTATTCTAAAAATTTAAGTTAAAACTAAATTGCTTATTGGCCTAATTCAAAGGCTACATTGTAATTTTAAGGGGAAGTCATTATGATGAAACCCAGAAAGGAAAAAAAAAACACAGCAAAAAGTAGGAAATGAGAATGTTTGAAACAGTCGCCAATACTGTTGATGAACAATACAAAAAGATGATGATGTTAACGTTTTACTCTGTTTAATTGTTTACGCTTTTCACGAAATCACTACCGTAGATTGCAGAAATGCGAGCGGATATACAGGTGAATTTTTCAAGTGGCCGTGGATGGCTAAATCAGAAACTGAGGAATAGCGAAAAGTACTCAAAGGAGTCTCGGGCCCGATTTTGATGAAAACTTAAACTGCATCTTTGGATTTTGGAAAAAAACAATATTTCTAGGCAGGAATCGAACACGTTGATTTTGGAAAAAAGCACACACTGTATTATTACACCATTCGATAGTGTTGCTAATAAGGATTGAATTCTGGGAAGAAATGATATACAGCAAAGTTAAGGAAAATGTTGTATTTTAATAAACTGATTCATATTTTAAAGTACTGTTTTAATTCATATCTGCATTACCTGTTCCTTGTCCGAAATGATGCTCAATATTTTTCTCAACACAGACTCGCAGCGCGGTCATCTTCACAACATTATGTTCTAATTTCAAATTTTTATTATGTCTTTGCGGTTAAAGGCCACAGAAAGAAGAAGAAAGGTAAAAGAAAAATAATTAAACAATTGAAATTAGAACGTAGAGTAAATTGGTTTAATAATTTAGATTGTGTTCCACGTTTCGTTAATTATTACTAACTGTTTGCGTACTGTTTCGAATTAATAGTCGTATAGTAAAAGAGATGTTGATTCAGCAGTTTGGTGAACATTTTATCGCAATTTATGGTCCTGTGCCGTGGCCAGCGAGGTCACCGGATCTTACCCCCTTAGATTATTTTCTCTGGTGGTATGTAAAAAACGAAATCTACAAAGACACGTATAATGCAATTGATGACTTGAAACGAACTTTGGAAAATATTCTAAGCGGAATCAATCATATTTTAATACTGAATGCAGTACAATCCTTGAGTCGTCGAATCCTAGCTGGGTTCGATGTATTGAAAACAACGGTCATCATTTTGAACAATTAATCAGTTATGGTTTAACTATTTACGTTAAAAATGAGCTCTTTCCTTAAGTTTGCCGTATGTAATTTTTTCCCAGAATTCAATCCTTATTAGCGACACTATCGAATGGTGTAATAATACAGTATGTTTTTAGTTGTTAGCAAACCTGCTATTGAGATCCACCTTTAAAACACCTGTTTTTTAATCATTTCAATAAAATATTTACATAATTTTTAATCTATATATTTTAATAAAACTTAACAAAAACATTGCATCACAATCATATTTATGAAAAATACTTTTTACATGAATTCACATTCCTTTGCAAATAACTATTATCGGTCACTTGTTACTACATTGTCCCATTTTCAAGTGTAATCAAATAGCTAAGCCATTTTTGATGATACTAATCTCAATGTCCCACATAGGAAGGAACTGGCAGCTTCATGCCCTCTTTGGCTTCGAAGAAGGTGTAAGACAGCACTATCTCATCAACAAACTCCATTTTAGGATCAACTGTAAACTCTGGATCGATGTAGAAAAATACTGGCATGTCCACCTGGAATGAAGACATTCTAATAAACATAAAACGAAACAAAAGGAATAGAAAAACAAATTGTTTAAGAAACCAATATGTGGTGTATTAGAGGATTAGATCCCGGAATCCCGACCTCTTTTCAGTCCCGAAAATTTCGGGATTAAGTTTTCCTGATCCCGAGATTTTCGGGATTGACAATTAAAAAAAAAGATGCATATTAGATTATCCCACCATATATATTGCATATTGGTTTATTTAGATTATCCCGGGATCCCGGGATTGAATAAGTATAATTCCGAAATACCGGGATCAGAAATAAGGGCCGAGATCGAATCCTCTAGGTATAAAATACATCATCAGCCTATATCTGTCCACTGCTGGACGTAGGCCTCTCCTAATGCACGCTGCTGAGCTCGGTTTCAGCTCTCCTCATACATTCTCTTCCGGCCGCCTTTCGCAGGTCGTCACTCCACCTGGCCACAGGGCATCCTAACACTACGTTTGCCTAAGAGTGATCTCCACTCGAGAACCAGTCTACCCCAATGATACCTTCATGCCCTATATGGTGTCTACCGATAACCATTGTTATCGGTTCATCGGAAAATGGGACCAGCCTCTGCCACTTTAGCTTGCTTATCCTTTGAGCTATTTCGGTTAACTTGGTTCTCTGTCGAATATCTTCATACGAATCTTGTCTTTCAGAGAAACTCCAAGCATAGCTCTCTCCATAGCTCGCTGAGCGACCTTAAATTGGTGTACTAGTTTAACCGTGAGTTTCCACGTTTCGGCTCCGTAGGTCATGACTGGTAGGACGCACCGATTGAAGACTTTTGTCTATAGGCACTTTGGTATGGACGACGAGAAGACTTGACGAAGCTTGCCGAATGCTGCCCAACCCAGCTGAATTCTTCTGTTGGCTTCCCTTCTCAAAGTTGTTTCTACCTAATTGCAATATTTGCCCAAGGTAAACATATTTTCGGACAACTTCAAGAGGTACATACACCTTTGACTGCAATCGGTTCCGGGTCAATAAGATCGTTAAACTGATCTTGGTCTTATCTATGTTCATTCCGAGACCGATGCGTCGTGACGCATCATCTAGGTTGGTTAGCATGCTTTGCAAGTCTTGCAGTGATTCCGCCATTAGGACTATATATCATCGGCAAATCGTAAGTATAAGATGTTCTCGCCAATGATATTAATGCCCATTCCTCTCCATCCAGCGTCTTAAACATATCTTCCAGGGCATCACTGAACAATTTCGAGGATATAACATCCCCCTGTCTCACTCCTCTGCGCAGTTTGATATGTTTAGACTGCTGGTTTGGTACTTGGACACTCATAGTCGCGGCGTCATACAGAAACCTCAGCACTTCGGTGTATCGCCAGGCCACTTGACAACACTGCAAATACTCCAGAACAGGCCAGGTTCCAACAGAGTCAAAAGTCTTCTCATAGTCCACAAAAGCAAGACACAGGGGCTGGTAATACTCTTCAGACTTCTGTATAACCTGCCTCACTGTGTGTATGTGGTCTATGGTGCTAAATCCTCCGCGAAACCCGGCTCGTTCGGGAGGCTGGAATTCGTCAAGTCTTCTTGCGAGACGATTTTAGATGACCCTCGAAAACAACTTATAGACGTGGCTCAAGAGTGAAATATGTCGGTAGTTCTTTAAAAGGGTTTTATCCCCTTTTTTGAAGAAGAGTACTACCAAACTCCTGCTCCACGCCTCTGGAGTTCTCCCACTGTTAAGAACGGTGCTAAATAGCCTCTGAAGCTCCCGAAGTACGGGTTTCCCCCCCCCCCTGTTTTCAAGAGCTGCGAAGTTATACCAAGTCCATTCTTAAGTTGTTCCAACTTGATTTGGAACTGTTTTGATCCAACAGCGGCCTGGAGCAGGTTGGGTCGGAGTGTAGACTTCACCAGACCACATCTTTAAAAGGTTGTGGTCAATATTCAAGGAGCCTCGGACAAGTCGGTGATCACTACCGGTATTAAACCTGCTGATCACTGAGACATCCCTGAATATGTGCTTATTGTCCATCATGATGAAGTCAATCTCAATTGTAGTCACAGTGTTGGGACTTTGCCAAGTCCAGTTCCTCTGGGGTAGCTTTTTGAATATATAATTCATCAAAAAGCAAAAAGTTAACTTAGCATTTGCCCCCTGTGATTCATGTCTCCATAGCCGTGTGGCCCTAGTCTGCAAGTCTGTACTCCCAATTTGGCATTAAGTCTGTAGTACACCCTGAGTGCAAACCTGAACCTTACTTCACAAGAACAGGGGTGAGCCAAGGATCAAATCTCAGTCCATTGGAATTTATCATTAAGATAAACAACCTGCCTGATGTAGTCCGGAAGCCCCGTGCTTGTTGATACTGGACAATCTTAAGTTATTCTTGGCTAAAGATAGGGGAGACTGCCAGCATTGGCAGTATGGATAGAGTGGTTGAGTGGAGTCAAAAGAACTGCAGTTTAATGTCGCGAAACACTATCACTATGTCACTATCTTTTAGCAGGTCAAGACTTCCACTCCACTTTAACTATGAGGTTGATGGTGAGTTTTTGGAAAGTGTTGTTGCGGTTAGAGATCTCGAAATTAGTATGAGTACCGATGTGACATAATCATAATAATCAGAGATCACATAATCAAGGTATGTAAGAAAGGCTTTGTATTGCATCGAGCTGAAAGCTTCATAAATATAACAGCAACAACAAAACTAAAAATAAAATTAAAAAAATGTATTTCTGTATGTGTGCATCACATAGGAACTACTGGAATAATTGAAATGTGGTTTTTACTGTTGGTTAGCTTAGTTTTTGATTTAAAATCTGGTGCACTTTTTATCTCAATCCGATAGGTAGAAAAAGAGTATTTAACGGCTGGTATATTGGTTCTGAATTTACCTATTTGTTAACATATATTACTTTTAACCCAGAGAAATGAACATGTGGGCAAAAATGCGGGCACAGCTAGCCCCTTACAAATTTTAAAATTGGTTCAGTAGTTTTAGTGAATCCGTTTGAAGTAGACAAACCTGTTCATGTGGATTGAGCTGCTGCTCCTCGAAGCAGAAGCACTGTATCTTGTTGAAGTACTGTCCGGCCTCGAAGGGGATCACATTGTACGTGCTGATGCCCGTCACAGCCTTGTCTGTGGGGTTCCGAGCCGTGTAGAACGCCAGGGCTGTCTCACCAGGGACTACCTGCCAATTGAGATTGTGCCTGCCAGTGTTAATGCCATTTACCAGAAAAAAGGTTTTATAAATAGTTTTTAAAATGACTTATCAAACAGCCCTCGTATTATGTTATTTCTGGTTGAAGCAGTTTACCAAAAGACAGTGGTTCTTAGTGCTACCACTTTCTTGGTCTCCACTACACCTGCCTTGAATTGAGACGGGGGTTAGGAAACCTGCACATCACTTTAGTTATTAACTGCCATACCTGTGAACATCAGTTGACTTTTAACTAGCATTATATCATTCTTTTTATATGGATTTTGAGTCATGTTAATGACAATTATCGTTAATTGATGTCTACAAGTACATAATACATTATTAATTTGTCACTTTGTACATAGTCAGTTTCCTAAATTTGCCTTATGCTGTATTTTGACTCATTCCCAACTCACATGTTGGCAGCTGTAGTGAAGACCAAGAAAGTGGTAGCACTAAGAACCACTGTCTTTTGGTAAACTGCTTCAACCAGAAATAACATAATACGAGGGCTGTTTGATAAGTCCTTTTAAAAACTATTTATAAAACCTTTTTTCTGATAAATGGCATTAACACTGGCAGGCACAATCTTTCAAATGAAGACTGTTTTCAAATGACAAAAAAAACATTTTTTTGTCAGTTTAACCATTGTTTAACTGTGATCACCGTACATTTTCAACAACTGAATTTCGTGCCGATATAAAACATTTTTTTATGAAGGGTTGCAGTGCTGCCACAATAAAAACTGAACTAGAAATAAAGTGATTAATGATTTATTATCTTTTAACATTGGCCCAGAAACGTGAAGACTTATTGTACAGAACATTAGTATTGGAGAAAACAATGAAGCATTTTGAATGAGGCAACATAGCTCTTTTTTTGGATTAAACTATTTAAGGTTCATGACACAACTAGCAGCTCTGGCCTGCGGCTCTAAATGTATTTTTCCCTTATCAACTGAAATTTTGCTTTTATCTGAGGTAGAAAGTAGCCTGTGTCCATCTGGAATACAGCAGCTTTCTATAAGTGAAATAATTTTCAGAATCAAGAGATAATCTCAGACAAACAGCTTAACTTCTTTAAAATATTAATGTATAAAATGATTGCTCACTGTGATGTCAAGTTGCTGCGGCTTGAAGTTCCACTGCATGGAGGAAGCAGTGTCTGCGTTGAATCGTATCTTGAGTGGACGAGTCTTCACGGCTGTCATGTTGCTGACTGTGTCATCTGCTTCCGCCAGCCCTGTGGTGCCTCCGTAACTGTAAGCCTTAAACACAACATTTTTTACATAATAATATCACCTGTGTTTATAGCTAAAGCAGGGCTTTAAATACCGATAAAACATTCGTAACGTTACCTCCGCTCGCTTCCGTTACCGTTAATTTTAAAATATTGTTAGTCAATTTAACGTTAGTTATGCCACATCATACCGGTAAACTTTCGTAATGTTACTTGCAAATTAATGTTATTTTTATCGTTACTTTAAAATGGTTAAACCTGTGAGGTTGAAGTGGTGGGGCTACATGGCCATTTCATTCATTTCATTGTTGACATTGTGACGTGAGTGGTGCCAATTCAGAGAGCTGCTGTTACCAAGATGACTGAATACATTAATTATAATCAAGGTAAATAAATTATTCTTACATAGTACAAAAGATCTTCTACTTAGAGCACTTTGAAATTGTTTGGCATACGGTTTATATTTATGACTGAATACACTAAATGAATGAATACTTGATGTCCAATTATTTGTATGAACCATACGACAGTAGTACGGCCAACGATGCTGCACAGTGGTCCTGAATCGATAATGAGTTTCGAAATGAGTTTTGTTTGAAAGTTGGAATAATTATCTGTTTTTTTTATAATAATTGATTTCGATTGGTTGCAGTGAATTTTTTGTCCCACTCAATTGTGATCAAGTAGAGCGTGACAAATGATACATCTCGGCAGTAAAATTTAAAAAATCTAAAGAAGTGTTTTACCATTTTCTCAATAATAATAAGTTATTTTTCTGTGTATATCTTTGATATCATTTAGTGACGCAGCCTCTTTCCTTTTAATGTTCTAAGTGTAAAGTAGTGTCACCTTTGATTTTTTCCATTGAGTGAATTGATACCAATCATGTTTATGTGTACACAAAGTACGAGATAATATCTCAATTTTTTATGTGAATTTCAATTTCATTATTTTGGGTTAATTATAAAGGCAGATACGACGTTCAGAAATTGCTAAAAATGCTAGAACCGGGCCTAACAAATTTTTATTCTACACAGAAAATCTGTAGGATAGTTTATATATCACGTTTGCCTGCAACAATTAAATTGGATGAAGTTCTCCGTTATATAGCTATGAGAACATAGGCCATATTCATTATCATCACACTCAACAACGAACTCCGTATCGTTATCTTCACACAAGTCGATGCTCATGTTTGTTTGAGCTGAATTGGGACCAGTCTGTAAGTTCTCCATATCCATATCGACACTTCCACAACTTTCATTGATGAGCTTGCTCATTTTTATCATGTTAGCTCCGTTATCGGTTGCTATGCAGTAAATTTGTTTTGTGTCCATACGATACCGCTTCAGATTGTAAATTAATACATCTTTGAGGTGTTCTGTTGTGTGTCTCTGAAAAAGTTCTATGATTCCCAAATTTCTCCCTAAGTTACTAAGCCATCTTGTAAATATTGGCAATTAATTCCCATTAAACTTCTGGTGCCCAGAGAAACAATATCTACCGTAACAGTAATTTTTCTAACTTGAAGCGTATTAGCTAGTTTGAGTCTCATGTTCATAGCCATAGACTTTACATTTTCTCTAACTTTAAGTGCATTTACAGTATTCGTATTTTCAGGAATTAGAGACAACAGATTTTGAAATGCCTTATCGTTCATCATGGAGAATGGGCGTCCATGAATAGCCACTAAGTTGGTATATTCTTTTTAGAACTGTAGCAGAAACCGTTTTTTGCTTGGTAATAATTGTTGAATCTTGTCGATCTGTATTGAGTTCCAAAACCGATTTGTATAAATGTATATGTTGATGTTGTAAATGATTTATTAAGTTTCCACTATGCTGTGTAAGTAAAAAAACCAAATATAATTTTTACAATGACTACAGTGCTGAAATTTGGTCCTCAAACCAAACATGAGCCTTTTACCGACTAAAAGTCGTACAGTGTCCTGTGAAAAAAGCAGCACTCCCGAAACTTCACATCAACCTAATGCACGATTCACATGTCGCGGTGTGCTCTTGTTCACCGCACGGAGTGGCAACAACGCAATCAAGAGACGCGCGATACTACATATTAGTATTGTTAAAATTACCAATAAAAATAACATTAATCGCCTAATGTTATAATAATGTTGAGTTACTCATTAACGTTAAATAATTGTAAGGTTAGTAAGGTATCGGATCGGAATTAATGTTACGTAACGTTATATTTTATGTTATTTGGTAACGTTGAGCTAAAGCATGACTTAGTAGGTAATGTTTTAACATTGTAAAAACCTAAAATTATACAAATAGGCTTTTTTGTACTAACATTGTGTTTTTGTATGTACATAATATGGTTAATATTTTATCAAAGCCATACTCTGCCCTAATGCCTGGGTTAAGGCTCATAGGTATATTTCCACAGTTTAGATTGGACACTAAATATGGCTATCCACTTTAATTAATTTCATAATTTTTATTACATTGGATGACTGGGATAAGGGATGAGTTTATTAACATGCAGTGAGTAATTGCTTCACTGATTTTGATACTGAAATCATTAAGAGGTTAGGGTCTTACCTGACAAAATATTCTATACAATGGAACTGCTGCATAACTTAAACCTACGGTCATTACACCCACAGCTATCATGTAGTTCAGCGTCGACCGGATTTTACCTTTCTGGTCGTGAACTTCTCGAGATATTACATTGATTTGTGGAAAAACTTTCTTTGTAAATAATAACGTAGAACCTACACCATAATTATTTTTATAAATTGTGTTGATATGACATCTACTCATAAATACTATGCGATTCATGATGATTAATGAATAAATTTAAGTTTGTTTATAAATAATTTGTGTTTTTTAGTTCATAGTATGTGATGTACCATGTATTTTTTTTAAATAAAATTTTAAATCACAACACCGCACCGAGCTCGCAAAATGAGCAAAATCGGCCGTCAATTTCAGAGCTATCAGCAGCATGACAGAACTGGGTTTTTTTTTTTTTTATTTGTGGCAATTGTCTTTTTGACATTTCTGCCAGAGTCATGTAGCTTCGCGTCAAAAAGTTTATAAATAATTTACTAGTACAGGAAATTTAGAAACGTTAACAAGACCAGATTAATATGATGAATTTTACAAACATAGGAGAACTACATACATAAATGAATTAAATATATATATATATATATATATATATATATACATATGAACTATAATTTATAAAACTACAATATACACAAATACTTAAAGTTTCAGATTATTTAATGAAAGGAATTGAACTAAAGACATATAAATATTACGACTATTGGATGATAAAAGTTCTGTTATATGAGTTGGCAATGAAACTTCTAGTGAAATAAGAGACTGAAAGAATGAGAAATGATTCAGTAGTGGACATGAAAAGAAAATATGATTGAGATCTCCATCATCAAGACCACATTCACATATTGAAGAATCTTTAACATGAATCTTTTGCAAATGAGTAGGGATACAACAGTGACCCAGCCTCATACGAATGATTGAAGATGTAAAAAGCTTGCTGAAGTGCCACCGTGCAAACCATGGTTTACTAGGGATGTCAGGCTGAATTCTAGCAAAACCAGAACCTTTGTATTTGCTAGAAGATCTCCAGTTTATACACCAAGAATTTAATAAATATTTTTTTGGTAGGCAAATAAGGTCCTGGCTATAATTTATAAAAGGAATCTTATCGCCACAATAAACTGCTTCCTTGGCCACTCTATCGACACGCTCATTACCAGAGAGACCAACATGCCCAGGCACCCAGGCAAGAACTATGTCTAAGCCTTTAAGGAGACATTCAGAAATAGACTTTTTGATATGAAGTAAGATTGGATGAAATTTAGAATGAAATGGATTAGAAAGCAAAGATTGGAGGGAACTACGTGAATCTGAGAAGATAATAGTACGACGAAGTTTAAAGAGAAGGACATATTTAACCGCTTCAAGTATAGCCAAACATTCACCGGTGAACACTGACGACTCAGGAGGACACTTAACTTTTTGGACAATGTCGAATTGAGAATGGAAAACACCACAACCAACACATCCAACTGGCGATAATTTTGATGCATCTGTGAATATTGTATGCCAACCAAGCCAATCCCTGTGCAAAATCTCTCGAAAATGCTCATCAGCATAAAGGTCACCTTTGCAGATATCAAACTCTAAAATTATTTGCGGATGAAAGGTAACAATGTCGTAACCAAAATTAAAAATTGGGAGTTTTGGAGACCGGTATGTAGGGTCTTTAAGGGATTTATAAACTATGAAACTTTTGAGCAACAGAGGATGATGTTTACATCTCCAATAACGGGAGGTATAAACGTATTGATAGAAGAGTTGAAGCTTGGGTATAAGAGTATGATTAGAAAATTGAATAAAACGAAAAAAGAATCTGTTGGAAAGAAATTGTCGGCGAAGATGGAGAGGAGGATCAACACACTCCACCTGGAGTGCATTGATTGGAGAGGACTTCATCGCACCTGCGATAATCCGAAGTGACTTTGACTGAATTAAATCAAGTTTTCTTAAGCCAACCCTGCAAGCAGGATCAAGCAGAAAAGTACCATAATCTAAAACGCTACGAATTATAGCGTTATATAAAAGTTTAAGATTAAAAGGATGAGCACCCCACCATACTCCCGACAGACACCTTAAAATGTTCAGATTCCTCTCACACTTATTTGCAATATATTCACAATGCAAACGTCCAGACAACTTATTGTCCAACAAGAGACCGAGGAATTTTACGGACTCTTTAACTGGAATTCTGCTCTCATTAACAGTAATGTTTATATCAGGAAGATTTCTTTTACGAGAAAAGATAACGATATTACTCTTAGAAGGCGAGAGATCCAAGCCATTTTTATGAAGCCAAACATTTAAATAATTAAGGGAAAGGGAAATACAGTTACTAGCATCATTAATTTTATGATGAGTACTATATAAAATAATGTCATCCGCATATTGAAGAATGCGGCAGAGACCAATTGAGGATTCTAGATCATATGTATAGACGTTATAAAGGAGAGGACTGAGGACAGAGCCTTGAGGTAATCCCCGCCATATGGTTCTAGTTGAAGAAATCGAGGGGTCACTACAGTGGAGGAATATGTATCTCTCTGAAAGAAGGTTCATTACAAAATTACTTATTTTTACTGGAATTTTCAACCGACTAAGCTTATTCTTGAGAAGGGGAACCTGAACATTATCATAGGCTGCAGAAATATCTAGGAAAGCACCAACAACAGATTCATTGCGAGTAAAGGCAAGTCTTATATCGGTAGTAAATATACCCAGGCTATCCATAGTGCTTTTGCCCTTTCTAAAGCCATACTGAGACTTTGCAAGAAGCTCATGACTTTCCAGGAACCACTCAAGGCGGTTCTTTATTAAGTGTTCAGCAAGTTTAGCCAAAACTGAAGAGAGAGCAATAGGGCGGTAAGAATTAGGATCTACCGGATCTTTATCAGGTTTAAGAATAGGGATTATGAATTGAGATTTCCAAGTAACTGGAACATATCCAGAATCAAAAATAATATTAACAAGAGATAAATAATAGATATGAAGGCGGACGTTAGCTTTCGAAAGAAAAGAATACGGAATGCCATCCATACCGGGGGCTGAGTCTCTGACTGATTTCAAGACTATTTCTAATTCTTTTAAAGAAAACGGTTGGTCTAAAGTTTCAATAGATGAAGGATTAGAAAGAGATGGTAGTTCTGAGGGAAGAGGGCAATATTGAGGGGCTAATTTGTCCATGAAGGAGTCAGCCCAAGCCTGGGATGGGCAACAACTTCGATATGGAGGACACCACGAACGACGATACCTATGGATCTTCTTCCATATCAAAGAGGTAGGAGTGTCAGGGCCAATGCTAGTGCAAAAAACTTTCCAGCTATCACGTTTCTTATTATAAAAGAGGCGTTTAGATTTTGCGATTACTTTATTTAATTCAGAGAAATTTTCACTAGTCATAGCCATACAAAAGGTGACTTCAGCAACCTTACGAGATTTAATTGCTTCAGTACAGTATTTATCCCACCACGGAGGAGATGGAATTTTATTCGAATGAGGTTTTTTAATAGGGAAAGACCCATTAGCACACTCTAACAAACTGTGCACAAGCGCATCAGAACAAGATCTTATATTGTAAGAATTTATGACAGGTAATTTAGGAGAATTTATATCAGTGAGTTCATTAAATTTGGCCCACCCTGAACTATTATTGTCTATGGCATATTTAAGAAGAGGAGGATTTCTAGAAGCAGTACGCGGACATTTTTGTGAAATATTTATAAGAATAGGAAAATGGTCACTGCCATAAGTAGAAGGAAGGACACACCAAGACATAAGTGAAGCAAGTTCTGGAGAACATAAGGACAGGTCCACTGCACTAGGGTGTTCATCTGGCCGAGATCTTCTAGTCGGGGAACCGTCATTTAAAATACAGATATTAAGATGATCTAAGGAGTCCAATAAAAAGATCCCAGGTGAATCCGACAAACCACAACCCCATACAGAGTGATGACAATTCAGATCACCCAAAACTAGAAGAGGCTTAGGAAGAGAATTTAAAACATTAATAAGTTTACGAATTATAGATTTGGAAGGCAAAGGAATGTATAGAGAGATAACTGTTGAATTCTTAAGCTGAACAGCAACCACCTCGAAACCTTCACCATAATAAGGCAAAGAAATAATTGAGTAGGTAATATTATTTTTAATAAAAAGGGCAACACCACCAAAACCATCTTGACGGTCTCTTCTAACATCAACAAAACCCGATAACCTAAATTTGGAATCGGGTCTAAGCCAAGTTTCTGAGACCGACAAGATGTCCGGACTGTGATGGTTAACTAGATAAATAAGATCGGACTTTTTGTTAATAATACTTCTAGGGTTCCATTGGAGAATCCTGTAAACTTGATCCATTTTGTAAGAAAGATAAGAGGCAACTTAAGGTGGGGGCAACGTTGGACGGTAAGTTAGAGAGAGACGGAGCACTGTTTAATAAAGGAAGAAGAGAGTTAATAAGTTTCATAAGAAGATCAACAACGAGTGACTGAAGAGGGGGATTATCTATATTTACTCTGTCCTGAGCTTGAAGAGCGCAGCCATTAGGAGCTGCTTCTGATAAATCGTCTCTAATAATATTATTATGAGCGACTCTGTCGTAACCGTTACCGTTAGCGACGGCCGAAGTAGGGGCATGATGCTTCTGAATTACCTTCTTTTTGTATACGACTCTTTGAGGTTCCACAGTATTATTTTTGATCATATGAAAGGAGGGAAAAGGGGGAGAAGGAGACGTAGAAGAAGCGACGTTGGCGTAGGACACTTTTGACACAGAAAACAATTTAGAAGCTTCCGAGTAAGAAATTGCTTTTTGCGCCATAGCTACTTTTATATTTTTTTGACGTTGCATCTCCGGGCAAGAGTTATTCGTGGCAAAATGGTTACCCTTACATGAAATACATATTGCATTGTCCTCCTCTACTCGGCAAGACTCGCCAAGGTGAGTGGACGCACATTTATAGCATGTTGGATTAGAACGGCATTGAGTTTTCGTGTGACCATACCGACAGCACTGGAAACATTGAATAGTTGGGAAGTTATACAATACCACTGGGAACGAATTATAACAAAGAAACACTCTGTTTGGAAGTATTTGGCCATCAAATGTTAGAACCACCGTTTGGGACGGCTTCCAAGCCACGGATCCATCGATTATAACTTTATAATTTAGTCGACGGACTTTTATAATCGAGCCACAATTGGGAGGGACCTTCATCTCTTCTTTTATCATCTCTGGGGACATGTCAGCTGGGATACCTCGTATTAATCCCATTCGTGTTACATTGTATGAAGGAATTAGGGCATTATAGTTATTTGCAGACAGAGTCGGAGATTCTATGAATTTGTTGGCGTCGATTCCGGAATGAAAATCTAAGGATATTCTGTTTCGCCCGATACTTTTTATTGAACCATCAATAATCCCTTGAAACTCTCTGTATCGGCTAAACAAAAAACGGCCGAAGGTGACTGGGTGTAATGTTGTACCGTCTGATGCAGAACTTTGAGATCTTTGGACATGAACCGTAAAAGGCCCGCGATCTGTATGAATATACAAGTGGCGACCTACAGGTGTAAAAGCTTGACCTAGATCTTGCGATTTTATTGCAGGTGTAGAGGACAAGGAAGCCGGGACTTGGTGAAGCAGGGGAGGAGAAGTAGCTGTTATATTCGTTGAGGCATCAGAGAAGGAGGTTGGAGGAGTACGCTGCCCTGCTTGGAGATCAACTTCATCACCTGTCAGCGTAGATTGTGACACCGAACGAGAACGATTAATACATTCTCTATTTAACGCTCTGCGCTTTCGAGCACATGAGGACTCAACCTGCTCAGTAGTCATCACCATTGTATAGGCAGCCGGAGACGGTGGCCTAGTTACATCCATACCGCCCCCAGGGTCAGGAGGCTCATTCATATTTTCCTTGGAAAAGAAAGCTACTTAATAGATAAAATACACTAACCAATAATTCCTTGGGTGAAAAACTACAGAAAATATTAAACAGGTCTAGATATTTACGCGATTAATATCAAAAACCAAAATTGTTACAATTTTTCACCTATTGTCAACAATGACGCTCCGCCCAACCTTCATCGAATTTGTTTCCAGAACTGGGTTACAATCGGATTATCACTTTTTTCATAGCTCACGCTGCGGCCCGACCACATAACTTGGCTTCAATCGAATCTCAATATCGCAACCACTAATGCCTTGCGATAGAGTCGAAATTGCTATGAAAAAAGTGATAATCCGATTGTAACCAAGTTCTGTAATCGGGCTACTGGACAGTTATCAGCGGCCCGACCACATAACTAGGCTTCAATCGAATTCTCAATATCGCAATCACTAATGCCTTGCGATAGAGTCGAAATTGCTATGAAAAAAGTGATAATCCGATTGTTACCAAGTTCTGCAATTGGGCCACCGGGGCCCGACCACAGAACTTGGCTTCAATCAGATTGTCACTTTTTTCATAGCAAAATCGACTCTATCGCAAAGCATTATTGAATTTGATGGCTTGATACCGTCATGATCAACATTACGTAATTTTGGCTAATCTACTGTGGCATCGTACGAAATTCTACCAAATTCTACTGAACAAAAAACGTTATCTACTATAAATATACTCTTCGGTTTTTATGTTATTTTATGAATAAAACACCAATCATATTTTAAAGATATGTAATTATACATAAAATATAGTAGAATTTCACATTATTTATTTATTTATTATTCATGTTTTTGAAAATCACAATCTTCATTTACGTTTTTATACAGTGTTTTCCCACCAATTATCATATTATTACGATTAGGAATAAAATTTACACAACCTCCTTCTATAAGTGTTTTTTTTCTACCCTCCAGGCTTTGTTTTCATTTATATTTTACGATAAGTAGTTCAATTTGGGTAGGATTTGGTTAGCGTGGAGTTTTAATATTTTGTTATATACAATGTGTCTGGTCACCGGTGTCGGAGACTTAAGGGGGGTTAAATATGGGGATTTTTATCGACAAATCACTATCTCGATTTTCTCTTGGCCTCTCCATACTAAAATGGCAGCCATTTTGTTTTTTTTACTTCGCAGCTCAGACGCCTACACTGATTTAATAATTGCTATCGATGTAGACGTCTTAGGAAGACGAAAGAGGCATCATTTGAAAGCTAACAATGAAGACAATCAATTTATGATACATTTTATTCAATATCTTTTCAGAAAATAACATAACAATATTAACAAAATAGAAATCGTATTTATTTATTGCATTTTTTTTAGTTTTTTAAATTTTTTATGAAAACTAACCTGTCAAGCTATTTTTTTTTAATTGTATTATCATAGTACAAGATATTTCCATTAAAATAAATCATACATCAAGGTCCTAAGTTAAATATTTTCGAAGCTATGATGGTTTAAATATGACCCTTAAAAACTCTATTAATAGCACACGTCAAACAATAGACTCAAGACCCCACATTCAATTGGCGTGTCGTAAGACAGGCAGCTGTTCTTTGACAACATGTTAGAAAGAGACATGTATAGGGTGTGAATGAGACAAAATTGCGGCTCTACTCAGGTCAGGATACAATTACAGGTAGTCGTCCCTCGCCTAGCGTTGTGATTACATTCTTATCTGCCGAAGTACTGTGCGTTGCTATTTTCTAACCTCTGCTTTGTGTTTTGGACTCGTTTTGTTATTTTAGTTAACTTTCGTTAACTGAAATGGAAGAGCGTCGTTTTTCAAGCCGCGACGTGGCCAACATCCATTTTGTGTATGGATTTTGCGACGGGAACGCGAATGCTGCTGTAAGAGAGTATGCGAGAAGATTCCCTGATAGACCTACGCCGAATGCTCGCACGTTCATCAGAGTGCACTCGAATCTCTCCGAATATGGAATAAGAAGACCCGCTAACGAACGTACTCGTTTGGTGTCTCCGCGAGAGGAAGAAGAGGTGTTGGATTTAATAACGCAAGACCCACAACTGAGTGTCCGTCGCATTGCGATTAGACTCGGTCTATCGAAATGGACAGTTTGGCAGGTTTTAAAACGGCAAGGATTGCATCCATTCCATTTTAGAAGAGTCCAGGATTTAATTGGACCTGACGTCGCCCGAAGGACAGTTTTTTCTTCGTGGATATTACGAGAAGCGCGATCCAATCCCAATTTTTTAAAGAGGATTATGTGGACCGATGAAGCAACTTTTACAAGATCTGGATACACAAATCATCGGAACGAGCACCTGTGGCTCCAAGAAAACCCGCATGCAGTGAGACCCAGTAGCTTTCAGCACAAGTTTGCGGTAAATGTTTGGGCTGGAATGATAGACGATATCCTTATTGGGCCTCTTATTTTGCCCGCTACATTAAATGGCCCAAGATTTTTGGAATTCCTGCAGAATGACTATCAAGACGCATTAAGCGAATTGCCATTGACGTCTAGGGCAAGAATGATACTCCAATTAGATGGAGCTCCGGCACACTTTGCGGTAAATGTGAGAAATTACTTAAACAACACATATCCAACATGGATTGGACGAGGTGGGACGATTGCTTGGCCGCCGCGTTCCCCGGATTTGACACCCCTAGATTATTTTTTATGGGGCACAATAAAGCAGAAAGTGTACGTTAACGTGCCCAACACAAGAGAAGAACTAATTGAAAAAATATTACAAGTCGGGGATGTAATGAGGGCGGACAAAGCCATGATAAAAAGAGCTACACAACATGTGTCAATTAGGGCAACTGCTTGTCTACAACAAAACGGAGGACATTTTGAATCGTGGCTGTAGTACCTAGTTTAGATGGTATTAAATTAATAAATGATAATTAATGGTTTTACTTTGTTCTTTTCTTGCCTTTTCCCATCCCAATCATCATGGCTTTGACGTGTGCTATTAATAGAGTTTTTAAGGGTCATATTTAAACCATCATAGCTTCGAAAATATTTAACTTAGGACCTTGATGTAAGATTTATTTTAATGGAAATATCTTGTACTATGATAATACAATTAAAAAAATAGCTTGACAGGTTAGTTTCATAAAAAAATTAAAAAACTAAAAAAAATGCAATAAATAAATACGATTTTTATTTTGTTAATATTGTTATGTTATTTTGTGAAAAAGATATTGAATAAAATGTATCATAAATTGATTGTCTTCATTGTTAGCTTTCAAATGATACCTCTTTCGTCTTCCTAAGACGTCTACATCGATAGCAATGATTAAATCAGTGTAGGCGTCTGAGCTGCGAAGTAAAAAAAACAAAATGGCTGCCATTTTAGTATGGAGAGGCCAAGAGAAAATCGAGATAGTGATTTGTCGATAAAAATCCCCATATTTATCCCCCCTTAAGTCTCCGACACCGGTGACCAGACACATTGTATATTAATTTTACTATTTATAATTTGTCTGACTTACAGTTTTGGCGGAAATAAGCTACATATTTTTATATTGTTCATTTTATATATGGTTTTCCGCAAAGTAACGCCTGAGTCTATCAACTATCGACATTATAAATAAACCTTAGTTTTAAAAAAATACATAAGCACTTTCACGAATTCACGATGAAAAGAGGTAGTGAAAAAATTGAGAATGAATGAAATTTTGGGTTAGTTTAGTCTGTCTCAATAAGCTTCTTGGTCTGTCTCTTCTAAAAATGACTGCGGGCGGGGAATTCCCGATCCATAGATAAATAATTTTGAAGTAAAAGGGTGGCCATAACCAAACATTTTAAAAACTACTAAAAGTACTGACTAAATTCTAAAATCTACCAAAAAAATACTCAATATTTTTGCCTACCGTTAAAGTCACTTCAAAGGCATAAATCTACTGAAAAAGTAGAAATCTACCGCATCTGGTCACACTGTAACTGTCTAACAGTGATATTATCCCTGCGTTCGAGATGATGAGATGGCGTTGTGGGCAGTTTCGAAATGTACATTTTTAACAACACTTTTTCTTTGAACATTTTCAACACTTTTGTCATTTTTGCAACTTTTGACACTACCGATCCATTCCAAACTGAATGAAAAACTACCCTATCCCTCACGGAATAAAGTCAATTTTCTATGTCAACATATCATCGAAACTTGTAAAACGAACGGTGATCGAACACATTCAGAACGCTAATTTCGCCCACAAATGGCCAAAGAGAACCTCAATGAGCAGTTTTGTCAGTTTAGTTCTTCCATCGTCAAGAGATGGCACTCGCGTAACTTTTGGTATTTACTCAACTGAACTTAGTAATCGAAACCCACAGATTAAGTATCAGAATGGATAGAGCTACAAAACGTTGCCGCTCCGCCCGGTCATTCGTTTACACGTTGTCTTGTTTCTTTGTCTTTTACACGGATCGTCCCCTTGAGTGAATGAGAAAGCTATTGTAAGATTGGCAACCTCGCACTGTCCGTGTGCCTCGTGCCAATTGTTGACCTCCTAGGAGGCCATAACATTGCAACCTGTGTGCATACAAAGTGTAATCCTAGTGAAATATCTTTGCTAAGACTAGACATTCTAGCTATATAATAAAACTATGTCATGTTGTGCTGTGTTTTGTGCATCAAGAACAACAAAAAGAGGAGTAAAAGATACGGATTTATCATTTCACAGGTATGTCTTTACTAGCTATTATTATCCTATTTATCGAAGTTTCAAAGCAAAAATGTATTTCACATTAAGGATACACATAATTAACATCATATAATTACCTCGTGGTGATGATTAAATAAGCATTTAAAGCTTTAATCTAAGTTAATTAAATGCATTGTTTTCCGTCTCCAGACTAGTGATGTTCCTACAGCGCTAATACGACATTGTCGATGTTTGCTAAATCCATGAGCTTGCTTAATCAATATTATTAAGTGAAGAATAAACGGTCAATGGACCGGACTTTCACTGAATGGAGTTGGATGATATGTTGTAAGGAAGGATGTTGACTGGGGTATATTGGGCACAACTGTACAAGCTTGACCCACGATTTTAGGAAAGCGGGTGGGGGGGCAACAGAGAGAGTGGTACCGCCCTTGAGAGTGGAGGGGGGGGGGGAGGATCTCTGCCCTCTCTGAGTTTTTTTTTATATGTATATTTTGCTATTTATAGAAGCAGTATGCGGACATTTTTGTGAAATATTTATAAGAATAGGAAAATGGTCACTGCTATAAGTAGAAGGAAGGACGCACCAAGACATACGTGAAACAAGTTCTGGAGAAAATAAGGACAGGTCCACTGCACTAGGGTGTTTATCTGGCCGAGATCTTCTAGTCGGGGAACCGTAATTTAAAATACAGAGATTAAGATGATCTAAGGAGTCCAATAAAAAGATCCCAGGTGAATCCGACAAACCACAACCCCATACAGAGTGATGACAATTCAGATCACCCAAAACTAGAAGAGGCTTAGGAAGAGAATTTAAAACAGCAATAAGTTTACGAATTATAGATTTGGAAGGCAAAGGAATGTATAGAGAGATAACTGTTGAATTCTTAAGCTGAACAGCAACCACCTCGAAACCTTCACCATAATAAGGCAAAGAAATAATTGAGTAGGTAACTTAAAACTTAGAAACTATTTGAATACTTCCCGCTCATTGCCCCTGCACATATCACGAGAAGAAAACAAATAATACCAGCTGAGAAATAAATGTTTTTTTATAAAATTAAAATGAATGAATTAATTTTTACGTTTGCAACATATAATTTTGCGGTGTTCCTCGTGTCTATGTTGCGGTCGGTTGCGGTCGACGCGGAGCTCAACTCTACAAAAATGACCATCGTGATCACTGTATTTAGCGTTCCTGCTGCACCGCTCCACCAAAGCTGAGCGTCTGCAAAACGCCAAAGAGCCTGCATCGTAATCGGGCGGCTGTTACCAAAACTGTCGCCAACGTCTAGCGATAAATAAATAATGCTAAAATGACACTTGGAAAACCGATCATTGTGATCATATTTAGCGTTTTTATCATTTATTTTCTCGAATTGTTACAAAACGAACGGCCCCTATGTGATGTCATTAAAATGAATGTAGGTACCGCAAAGAGCACAGAAAAGCAATGTCGAATCGAATCGGTTCTGAATCGGGGGGCTGTGGCCCTATTACAGAACTTGGTTTCAATCAGATTGTCACTTTCTTCATAGCAATTTCGACCCTATCGCAACGCATTAGTGATAGCGATATTAACAATCTGATTGAAACCAAGTTCTGTGGTCGGGCTGCTGCAGTGCGATTACGTAATGTTGATCATGACGGTTTCAAGCCGTCAAATTCAATAATGCTTTGCGATAGTCGATTTTGCTATGAAAAAAGTGACAATCTGATTGAGGCCAAGTTCTGTAATCGGGCTACTACAGCCCGATGCCATAACTTGGCTTCAATCGAATTCTCAGTATCGCAGCCACTAATGCCTTGCGATAGAGTCGAATTTGCTATGAAAAAAGTGATAATCCGATTGAAGCCAAGTTATGGAATCGGGCTGCTGGTTCTTCGACAATGATATGAATTATTACATTTTTAGTACCTACCGCCAAGGCATCGTACAAAGTTCGCTCTGCAGTGTGATTCCGATAATAAACCTTACCAGCCCCCGATTCAGAAGGTTTCGATAACTCAGTTGTCGATCGATTAGGTATTATTTATTCTGTGGATTCGGTTTGAAATCGTTCAATTCAATACATTTATCATTCCTTAGATCGAATCGAATCTATTCGGTTCGTTAACGAATGGTTCTAAATGGGTGCCTGGCACTGCAACAACGTGATCATTACCCAAACTTAAAAAAAAAAAAAAAAACTGGTGAAATGTAGGGGAAGGTTTGGGGAAGTAGACGAATGGTAGGGGAAGACTGAAAGGAAGGGTGGGAGCAGAGTGGGAGAAAGGTGGTGGGAAAGTGAAAAATGGCGGAGGAAGGTCACAGGGAAATAAGGGAAGGGTGGGGGAAGGACGTCAATTTCACTTTCCCACGTTTCTTTACAGCCTTCCTCCACTTCGCGCACCCTTCCCCGGCATCCCCTACCCAAACAATCTTTACCATTCCCCAAACCTTCATCCCCCCACAATTCCCGGTTTTTTTCCCTAGGTTTTGCCACACCGAACGGTAACGATAGGTTGCGGTTTATTAGCTGAATTGGGGGCTGCACCTCTACTCATGCCGCGGCCGCCCATGTGGCTACGGCATTTTTTCTGCTTACTATTGGCTAGACACGACACATGCAATGAGTGTGGAGGCAGCTCAAGTATTTTTTTTCTATCACTGGCTAATAGCACTAACCGTTCGAAGCCACATAACATATAAGAAGTATATATCATTGCCTTTGGCACTTAAAATTAGTGGCGCGCCAATATTTGAAAGTTTTTGGAGAGTTCAAGTTTTCCGTAAGTTTCTATATCCGTGAAAATTGGTAACTATTATTTGAAACAATGGCACGGTGAGTACAAACGAGTTTCACTTAGTGAAATGAAAAGCTTTAAAATGTATATATGTACAATTAAGTATAATATCACATTTTTAATACCTATGAATACTATCCTCTTCAGGATCACCGTTTATATTCTAGTGCAGTCAGTTTATGTTTTGTCTTGATATGGGCATCCGTGTGAGTTTTTTGGTACGCTTTATATGTACAGTCCAGGAAGGGACACCTAAACATTGGCTCTTTACCACATTCGTATGTAACATGTCTTCTATACGTGCTTTTGTGTCTATATTTCCTCTTGCACTTTTCACATTCGTACGACATGTCGTACTGCGACCAATAGTTTTTTGTCTTCATTGGCACTATGGGCAGCATATTCTGCATCATTGTCTTAAAGAAGTCCACTTCACCTGCAACAACGAAATGCATGTGATGGAAAACAGCAAACTTTATTTGACACTAATAATTAACAAGGACCTACCAACCTCATTTGAGCCTTTAACAATTATAAAATTATTGATAAGATTACTATTGAAACTTACTACCGCACTCATTAACAAATTTAACTTTAGTCTAGCATTAAATCGACTTTAATATGGAGTTTGAAAGTTTAAAAGGATGTTGTGCTAATTTATCTCTCTCGAGTGCGGCAGTGAGTAGTTATAGGAAAAATACCTAAGAATTCAATATTTTGTATTCCCGTCTTCACAGTAATTCACTACCTAGATTAAATACCTAGACTTCAAATGCCCAAATCGTTTGAGTTCCATGCCTAGTCGTTATAGAAAAACAAAGGATTTGTTCAATCAAGAAACATTTATTCACATGCATAATCCAATTTAAAAAAACAAACCAAACACACTAGACATCACTGAAAAATAAAATTCAAACATTAACATTAATTTGTGCGTTGGTCGTCATTATAACTACACATCCGTAATTTTTAACAGAATAATATATTTTATTCTTGTAGAGGTACGTATAATATGCATTCAAGAATATGATTAAATATTTTAAAATAAAATACTTAAAAGGTTCAACATGGTAACAATGATTAAAAACACTATTAAATTAATAATATTCATTATTATATACTTATTCGTCGGACGATTGTATTTATGGTACCTATCTCATCTGAAAATTATAGCTGTGTTGCTATTAACTACAATCTATACTGGCTTCTATGGTACAAATTTATAATACTGGCGCTGGTGAAGAATTCTCTCATGAAACTCATAATGAATACTGTAAAATTATTTTCTTTCAATTTTCGCGATTCGAACACAGTTAATTTCAGTGTTTAAGTGTGAGTGACCGGTCTACATCTTGACTCTAAAACGTGAGTCTAGCCGGTTACTGCCATAACTAACTATATAAGCAGGAAATATAACTTAATCGCGCTAAGAACGCTTTAAGTCGGAACAAATCAGCAGATGTCGTTAGTGTTGAGTGTCGTGATAATCCTGTATTTTTACAAGACCAAATGCGGGTAGTTGGAGACAACGCTCGCCCTTCTCGACGCTGACACCCGCTACTACTCGTGAACAAGATCAATGCCACTTTATCGAAACGTCGCGGCAAATAAAATTAACGAAGGTACTTATCGCGATCAAGTCCCGTTTATATATTTAACTATACTTTCATTTCGTCGCAACAACGGTGGCATGGCGACATCTTTATTTGATTGTTTTTTTTCTTTGGTTTGATTTAGACAATGACTGGGTTGTAATAAAATTTAACTGAATATGACTTTAGTTAGTTATCTAATACTAAGTTTTTGGTGGGTCTAATGGTTAACTTCTTTTAATTTTAACAAAAAATAAAATCTATAATTAAATTTAAAAATACTTTTACAACACTCAACACAATATTTAAGTTGCTACATATTTTCAAAAAAAACAGTAACTTCACACCCATGGCATTATGCTAAATGTTAACTTAAACTTAATAACCATAATAATTTACTTAACAATAGCGTAATATTATTATTACAAGGCACTAAACTTTATTATCTTTATTAGCTAAGAATCGACTGGAAGATTCTTTGGTTTCGCATGATTCAAAATTTGAACTTTGAAGGTAACTTATTTAACAGTAACAAATGCAAAAATAATAACATAACATTTAAAACAAGAACATTTATATACGTTCTGTTATTCTTGCGGTTTGCATTTCTTTGGTAACAAGGAACACACTATTTTATAATCAAACATTAACAAGAACAAAAATAACAATAATCTATATATACCACTATGTGTAAGTATAAAAAACATTATTGTCTTACGCATTCAATTTTTTGTCTACTTATTAACATAATGTAAGATCAATTTGATGACCTTAAAATAATCTATCTTTACATTTGTTTGGAAAAATAGCTGCCATTTATTCCGAAGCTTGCCTTTTATGACTAAAATGTGTTGAAAATATAAAGCTACGGCGAAACCTGCGCAATAGCGACTAGCGCGGCTCGTGATAGTTGTATCTAGAGTAAGAGTAGAAATTTCACTATGGCTTCACTGGCCGCGTGACGAGCTGCTAGCGTACCAGTTTGGCCAGAGCTTTATACTGTTCCGTGAGTATATCACTGTTTTCTTTTTGTTTATGTAACTGTAAACGCTTTACTTTTGGCACGATAGTATACTTTAATTAGTAAGTTTATGTTCTCTCGCCAAGTAGAACAAAAACTTTTTTTTTCTACCGATCCACATTATTTTCTCCCAAGCGTGTACGTACCTAATAGGTACTTATCTAAAATATGTGCAACAAATTGTATTGCATTCGTAGTCTTATCAGTAGTGTTACAGGTTTATATCATAACAATTGTATAAGTATTTTAATTTGCAGTTCGTATTTGAAATCTCTACCATATCTTTGGCTGGTTAAAATAATAATCAGGAATCTTCGCATGCACCTCTTCTTAGTTGTTGATTGTGTTCTTTAGTTGAGAAGGTCCATGGGTTTCCACCGGTAGTTATGTTATCTGCTGTAACATAAAGGTTGAATTACTTAGTTAACCGTTACTACTTTTGACTTCAACGTGGTCTAAATTAACTCCTAAATCTTGTTTGCCAAAATTTAGATTAATTTTGACCAAGTTCGAGTCGTAAAATGTTAGTTTTGATTGTAACATGCCAACAAAGCTAAAAATAGTGTGAAAAAATTAAGCGATACAGTTTTTGCATTCTTGTTAACATAAAAGAGATTAGGAATGTTAGTCATGCAAACCACAACACCAAAATGTTAATGTCATTATGTAAATTACGATTAGTATCCCTTTGGATCATTTGTTTCGCATTAAGGTGCTCAAGTTTTAATTTTTGCCGCACCCTACAAATTAGTTAATTTCCTTTGAAGATCAAGAATCTCGAAGGGGAAGAAATAAAAATGATTAGTTTGGTTAGCATTCCACAATCACTTCAGTGTTAACAAAACCAGAGTTCAACTATTACTGACATTGGGAGCCTTTAGCGGCGGTCATTCCGACACGAAATCCACCTTTTCGGGCATGTCTTTGTGTAGGTGCCGCTCGTGCAGCAACAGATTGTGCTTCTGGTATGCGCGATACACGCAGTAGGGGCACTTGAAACTCGGCTGTTTCCTACATTCGTACTTTATGTGCCGCTGCAGCGAGCCCTTGTGCTTGTACTTATTCCCGCAGTCCACGCATTCATACAGCGTCCACCCCGCCTTACCGCCGCTCACACCCGACGTGCCATAACCCAATATATAAGGAGTGTAAAACTGTGCAACTGAAATTAAAACGCAAATAAAAATAAATACGTGCATGTCCTACAGCTACCACCGAGTAAAGCCAAGCCACCGTTTCTAATTAAATATGTGCTACAATGTGTGAAAGCTAAGGAAAATGCACCATGTCTCCCATTTAATTTGAACACTACTAATGTCTAGCCTCCAACTCCTTCATTTAGCATGCAATCGGAATAATGCATACCGTTGTTATTTGTACATTAAATATAATTTCATATTTACATACGGTTCCCGTCATATCAGTATAAGCATGCGTTAAGTAGGTAACGAACAAGAGAAAAAATGTTAATACACAATAATTATTTCTCGTATTCATAAATACTCTTCAACCTCTCTTGAGTATTTAGCTGTATTAAAAAATAACAACAATTTTTTACCAAGAATAGCAACTTTATTAAAATACAAAAAGGTTATAAAAATACAATCAAATGCAAATCACTGTAACTTCTTAATGACAGTAAACTGTAAATATGTATAAAATAACTACAAATACTCTAGGCATTAATTAGTAAATATATTTACTAGGTTTGTTCATTTCGCATCACTTGGGGAGCAATACTGTATTCGCTCAAGATCTATGAGAAAACACAAATAACTGTCTACGAGTTCGTAGAAACTGATTCGTTTAGTTTTATCACAGCTATGCGATTTAAATACCATTCAAAAGTTTTTTTTGTGCAGTTAGTTACAACTTGCCTACTGTTAATTTATGAAGACGAGTTTTTAAAGACAGGATTTAAAAAAAAACGTCCTAGTAATTTTGCAATAACATGTTACAAAATAATGATCGGTTTGAATCATACTTCAAAAACGAAACTTTTTAACTTCTAATGACTAAATTTTAAAGGCACTTAGTTTTATATTCTGACAAGACTTGTATGGTTGTACTCAATGAATTCTTACATTTTGATTGTATGTGGTAACTCCGGATCATAATCTAATTCTGGTAGAGTGTTAGCAAAATCACTCCATTGTAACTTGAAACATCTATCCGCTGTAACACGTAACGAGAGCGGCCGCACGCGCAGCTACGACGGAGTAAGTTTACGCACGCGCTACCTCACCTAACATTACTATACGTAATTTCTAAATGGTAAATGTGTATAAAAATACTTACAACTACAATATGGAAGATTGATATTTCTTCTAATTGTGTCCGATTATTCCTTAAAATTACGGCAATTCGTAAAATATCCATGATTTCAAATTCAACTTCAACAACAGTCATAAGGCACTCGTTTCACCTAAACTCTACTAAATTGGCCCCATACATAACTCCAAAGTACTAACAGACACATCAAGGAACTTACAGAATCATACAATCTGTTTACACGCAGTTTCCGCGGCAGTACAATAGCTTAAATTACTTTATAATAAATGCATTAGATGTAAAGAGATCTAAAAATAATTGAAATAAAAAATTAACTTATGAGTATTACATTATGGAACATGCATTTATGGCAAAGAACTACAGCTGGCTAACTAAGCGAAAAATAGCCTTATTTCATTACCACTAGGATGTGCAGAATATAGATATCCTTACTTCACGTTCTATCTACAAGTACGTATATCTTATTGTCATGAATCATCACATCGTCTAAACCCCGATTCATTGAGATAGTAACTGCAACTGGTAACAATCTTAATCCAAAATCAACTTGTACTTCTCCTAACTACCGTCATTATACCTACGGATTTCACCAAAATCAAGGAATGATAGTTACATAATTAACGCTGTACATAAAAATATATAAAAAGCGTAACTATACAAATCACTTCGACCTAACGTACTGAATAAATGCAACAGTTCCATACACTGCTACAGTTTGAAGTGTAACAAGTGTGAATACTATTCGTAATTCGTCAATATAAATCATTTAGTTGCTCTATGTCGTTTCTCCATCGGCTGCGTTAGTCGAGTGGGTAACGAGTGAAGGCACGCGCCGTGGCCTCGCAAATGTTTACATCTAACGTGACTGTCTGACGCCACTATCACAAAAGAGATTACATCACATTTATCACAATCGGGACAACTTGGGAATTTAAGGCGAATTTCACTCAACACGTCGAATCAGACATAAAAATATTAAAAAACAGGAATATACGTTAACTGGTTCCACCGGTGCCAATAAGATCTTTTAAACAAAGATCGATAAAATAAAATAGGGAGTATTGATATAGTGACTAAGATTCAGTTAGTTGCGATCGCGCGCTATGTGCACGCGTCGACGTTGTCCTGCTTGATGTACTGCTCGGGCTTCATGTGCACTTCCCGGTGCATGCGCTCCATGTGCCGCGCGATGTGCATCTTTTGCTTGGCGCGGTACACGCAGTACGGGCACTGGAACTGCGGCTCCTTGCCGCACTCCCACTTCTGGTGGTTCCGCAGCGAGGACTTGAGCTTGTACACGCGGCCGCAGTCGGGGCAGCTGAAGCTGGGCTCACCGGGCGCGGGCGGCAGCGGCGCGCGCAGGCCGGCCACTAGTGGCAGCGCCAGCCGCGCCGACCACTGGTCCCACGACAGCCCGCCGATCCTAGTGAACGAAACGTCTTCGGGGATGCCGCATCCGACGCCGCCGCCTGCAACCGCGATACAACACATAACATGTGACTCGGAGGTGCGCGCGCGCACAACCAACGCAACATTCAACATTCAGGTGAGGTTAACGACAGTTACAAGCAAAACATTATACATGTTAATACATAACGATACTCGATAATACATAAACATACATAACATATATACGTAGATAAATATTTATACTAAATATATGTTCTACTGTGAGTGTTCACCGAGTGCTGTGATGAAAGCTTTGCAATAAGGAAAAGTAAAAAAAAAGAACAAAAAGAAATCATAACGTTTATTTTAGAAAACATCACATGAAGTTTTCCGACAATGTTCGTGTTGTTATATTTTTCCTTGTTGACAATGTTTTTATCTGTAATGTCTTTAGAGTGGCTATGTATGTAAGGAAATCTCGTGTTACTGGACCGTTTAGTCATACAGGTATCTGTATTCTAATAAACGTTTTATTAATGAAATGTAGTCTCCCGACCCATGGGGTTTCTCGTCTACCTGAAATTATTAATTAGATTAGTATGAACGAAAAGAAAAAAAGAAATATGTGTCATGCACAAGTTGAAAATGCAAGCGGTGTTTGTTCTACAAGTCATGCGAGCATGCGGTTGTTAATGTCTGTTCAAGTAATAAAACAACTCACCAGATGCATCAAACCGGAGTTTGTACTGACAACAAATATATTTAACTAACGAGGAATGGATCTACATTTGTTTAAAAAAACAATAAAAAACAAAATAATATATATTATAACTATATTTGATTAAACTTTTCTACCAAGTAAACCCCAATATATTCATATAAAAATCACACTAATTGATTAACTAATTTTCCAATAATATTAACAAACAATGTAAACTTTATAACATCAAAAATTTAAATATTTTCGAACATCAGTACCTCGTACTATATATACTCGATATGGTGGAAGTATTGCAAAACCATTTTTTATGCTTAGCAATGACTCGAATGTCCACAAATATATAACATTCTTTATTTCTTATCATCACTTTAAAAAACTAATACTGACTTTGGTCAAATAGCTTTGTTTATCCTAGTTTAACAAAAAAAATATCAACAGTCAATATGCTAAACAGCTGGAAATATATTATTGCATGTAAAAATATCAGTTTCAATTAATATCAATACAATTTTTATATAATTTTGAACACATTTTTTCCCAGTTCACCGAAATATAATCCAAAAATAACATGAAGTTTATAAATATTACATAAAACTACAGGTAACATTGTAGGCACATTATGATGAGCTTTTATCTACTAAAATGTTTACAGACACGTCAAATGTGGACCGCGGGAGTGAGCCACGCGTCAGGCTCCCTGCGGGAGTGAGTCACGCGTCACGCTGCCTACGGGAGTGAGTCACGCGTCACGCTGCCTACGGGAGTGAGCCACGCGTCACGCTGCCTTTGTAAGACAACCCTTCAGTACTTGAAGTGTCTGTAGCCACACCTTGCAAGGGACATACCGTCCGAACAATTAACCTAATAAATAATCAACATTAAAATAAAACTTTGGGTTGCTACAAGAATGTTAGGAAGACGAGGATGTGGTCCCACTATAATGGAAGGAAACAATTTCAATAAATTAAAAACATTAACTAGGTCCACACTACAAGACTAAAACAATCGGTACGACCTTTAGAAAGTTAATAAATTAATCTACCCGTGGTGGAAAGTTAATGGTAATTAAATATAACCTGTTCAAAAACAGGCAACATTATCATTAAATATCAACTATGTAATATTCTTAATATCATTGCACTAAATTACCAAATTTGGAATTACTCCCTCTGAGGAATGATAGGTCATTATAACTAAATAAAATTCGAGATGTGTTAATGGACACTTACACTACTTTTACATTTTTGGATTTAAATAGCTTCATGATTTGGCCAAATTCTTTGACACAAATTTATATAATAACAATTTAAAATTTGGAATAGGATATTGCAATTTGTAATAATTTACATAAAACGCTTTGGCGACCTCAGGCCGTTATCCTCGGAACAAAATACTTAGGTCAGTCTTAACTACCGTAGATAAACTCTAAAACGAAAACAACAAAATTACAACTAACGCCGTTAGGGAATGTGCACATTATAACTATTTCTCTAGTGTATATTAAAACGTCTTCAACAAAAATAATAACATAAATATAAATAAAATTATTGCAGTACCGATTTGGTAAGGTATTCTACTTTGGTCTAACGATTCTCGAATATAACTAGATCGAGGTCTTTTTGTTTCGCCTCACTTTGTTGGTGGCGTACAAGTACCACTCCTCGTTGTGGTGCTTCCGGATGTGGACGCCGAGGTTGCCCCGCTGCTTGGCCTTGTACGAGCAGTAAGGGCATTGGTGGGATGGCGCCTTGCCGCCGCACTCCACGTTCTCGTGGCGGCGCAGCGTCGACTTCCAGCGGTACTTCTTGCCGCAGTGGCGGCACTCGAACTGGCGGCTGGGGTCGTCCGACCCGCTGCCGTCGCGCTTGCAGTCGAACGGGTCGCCGAGCGCGGCGCCGCCCGCGAACGACTCGTCGTAGAACGCGTCCGCCTCCTCGGGCAGCACGATGTCGTCTGTGTCGTCGTACTCGGCGTCCGACTCCTCCTCCTGCTTGGCGCCGCCCTGCCCGACCGTGTTGTTGTTCTGCGCGAACGCTTGCTGCAACAGATGCGCTTTAATGTTCTCCGGAAGGGCGGTCATGTTGGCGGGCAGTTTCGCCGGCGGGAACTCTTTGGCGGGTTTCATGACGTTGGTGACCTGTATGCAGGACGGCACGAGCAGCGCCTGCGACTGCGCCTGCAGCGACAGCAGTGACAGCAGCGCCGACGGCAGGCTATCCTTGTGCAACTCTGAAATACAACACATTAACGATATTGCAAACGATAAGTTAAGCGCGACCACTACGCACGGAGTCTTGTTAATACTACCAGAGGCTAAAATAAAATTAAGGAACCAAAGAAATGCGTTATAATAATAAAAAATATAAAATAATCTCTGTTAGAAATTATAAAAGGCGAAGCTTCTAAATTCATGCAAACATGCACAATCCAAGTAAACTGTCTCGTAAACTTATCTTCCCATAAAGAGCTATCGGGCCGCGTCCAGCGCTTACTCGGAAATGAAAGGCCCGCCAACGTTTAAGGTCATTTAATCATCAAAAATACGAATATCATCAAAATTATAAATCAATACCTACATAAGTATACAAGGCTCGTATAAAATGTATATGTAATTAAATTTTACGTAATATCATCTAAGAGGAAGATCGAGTAGTTTCTCATAGCGTAAGGCACTAGTATAAAGCACTAGGTGGTGTGAAGCGGTCCGCCCGCGCGCTACGGCGACGGCGCCGGCGACTTGGCCGCGCGCGGGCTCTGCGCGTGCGCAGGGTGCTTCTTCTCGATGTGCTTCTTGAGCTCGTTGCGGCGGTGCTTGCTGTACGAGCAGTAGGGGCACTTGTACTGCGGGTCGCGGCCGCACTCCAGCGTCACGTGCCGCACGAGGTTCTTGCGCGCGTTGTAACAGCGCTGGCAGTTGGGGCACTTGTAACCCTTCTCAGTCTTGTACTGCGCGCACGGCAACGCCAGCCGCTCGTTGCGCGGGTATAGGTCGTACGACTCGGACTTGGGCGCCTGCAGCTTGGGCGCCTGCGACTTGGGCGCTTGCGCTTCGGGCGAGTCGCTCTTGGCGGCCGGGGCCTTGGGCGACACTTTCTTGTTCTCTTTGGACTCGTCGGGCGCACCGCTCGGCGGCGACTTTACGTTTTTCAGTATCGCCAGCGTGGTCGTGTTCTGCAGCACGTCATCCGTGTTCTTTTTACTACGAGTCACGATACTGTTCCGAGGCGATGGTTTCTGACCTGCAATAGAAAATTGAGAATTTTCGGTCTTTCGGTCCATCTGGAGGGTTCGGTGACTTTATATTATATATGTAAATATCCCCATGCAAAAAATAAAAACAAAATGTAATGAAAAAATCGACTATATTCAAACGAAAGAAAACAAAAAATAACAGTGTTGATACGGAGTCAACGTTTGTTTTTGAGATCGATTTATAAAAATGAAAAAGAAATAAACATAATGAGAGAAAAATTAAACGACTATAAATATAAAGAAAGCTTATGCTAGACGCGAAGTTTTGTTTCTGAGATCGAATAATAACGAAAACGAATAATAAGCACAATATTAAGAAAACAAAACTATAAACTACTATAAACTTTCAAAAAATCAACAAAGTAAGCTTATAGCGGCGATCTTAGAGATCTGGAATGCTTCACTAAATAAGAGTTTTTTTTAACAATTCATGTTTGTGAGCTTATAACATGATTAAATATCTAAACAATAAATCAACAAAAATAACTAGAAAAGTGGAGTGATCGCAAATGTTTGGACGGTAACTACTGCACGGCTAGCGTGCACAGTGGGTGAGGATGTTTTTGATCAATGTGTGCAGTGAGGGACTTTTTCTGTGAGTATTTCTTTCCACATTTGTCGCATATGAACTGGGGCCCGGTGACACACTCGTATTTCTCGTGACGCATTTTGTTCCTCCTGTATTTATATTTTTTCTTGTTACAAATGGAACAGATGTATCTTTTCTCTTTTTCTTTCGGACGACTAGAGTTCTGTCCTCTGCGCGACTTTAGAGCCAATATTTTTTTCAACCTTCTCTTGGTTTTGTTAACTTTCTTTCTCAATGTAATTTTTACTTTACTGTCTAAAGCGTCACCGTTCTCGTTGGCTTCGGATTTAACGCTAGCTATCTTAAGGAATCCTCGTGTTAATGGGAAGGGAGTTTTGCCGAATATTAGTTCTTTGGGCGTGTCTGGAACGGCAAAACAATGAAAAGCGAAAATAAATTATATACAAAGCATAGACGGGTTAGTAACGTTGTGCGTGATGGGAGCATGAAATGAGACATATGCGGTAAATTACAGTTGTTAAAACATTTTGAAGAGTTCTTGTTAATATCAGTGATTCTTTTAGAGAGTACAATGCAAGATAATAAGAAGAAAAAGGAGATAATATTACATATGGATCTGGGAAACAAGCTCATGTTAGCAATGGCGCTAGGAATGCAGAGGAAATCATTGTTTTATGTACCTACTTCCAACTCTCAATGCTTATACTGAGAATGTTTCGAAGACTCCAGCGGATTCCTAGCTGTTATTGATTTTATCCTTACTGTGTTACAATCCTACAGTGTATGTTGTTCAATAAATGAAATGCGCATCCACTAGGATTTGTTAATGTATAATTATGTTTGAATCGCACGCTTCCAATCATTTAACAGGACGTATTTTCATGTTGCGACCTAGTGAACATGCATAATTCAAGAAACGAAAAAAATAGAACGCGCCACTACTTAAAACATGAATTGCTAAGAAAAAATAACATCTGCAGTGAAATCACATGTGAATGCAAAAAATAATAAATAATAGAATAGATAAATAAGCCACATAACCACTACATCGATAAATAATAACAAAAAACAATCACATTTACCTTTGTCCGTCAGCCGCCTCGTGGAAACCACCCAAACTCTTCTACGAAACTCGTTCGTCAAACACACTTGTGCGCAATACTTATAAATACGTTATGGAACCGCGCGCGCGATACTAAATCAGTTTTTTAACCCTAAAATGGGTGAGTGATGTGTAGTAGTGCATTTATAATGATTCTCTACAATTACATAAAATTAATGTCAACAATAGATAAATTAATATTATTACGTAAAACCTTTACTTACCGTTAAATTATATCAATCTAGTCTTCATTATTAGAGTAAGGGTAAGGTTGGTTTATAATGTAACCACTAATTACCGCGGTTAATAGTTATAGCCTTGTGCTTCTACAACATACATAGTACTAATTAAGCATGCAATGTTCTACGTGTCCTCTAAGACCCCATATTATTATCACAAACAAAAGCTTACCAATGTGAACATTCATTGTAAAAATATCAAATTGTATACTTACCTTGTAGTAATTACCTCACCTTAAAAAAGGCTACATTACAAAACACCTCGTTTAACAATACCTTTACCTGTTGCACGGAAATATCCTTACATCTCATAATGATACACAAAATATAGAAATTGTAATAATATTAGTAGTTTATAATATTATATTAGATAGTAAAATTAATATAGGGTTTAAGTTTCACATGTGAAAACACTAGCACTCTCGATTCCGCTGTCGTGTAATATAATATTTATATATAACATTATAAATAGATTATTTTAAGCAATGACTGTTTCTCTAATTTCAAATTATGGGAAGACATTGCGCATTTCATCCGTTCCTTGTATGCCTGGGAAAATTCACTTTTATAAGTTACTACAAAATATTTACTGCACAAATTACTTCAAGAAAAACTTACAGTAAAAAGTGAATTCTCCCAGAATATCAATCTTGAATCCCATTAAACAGGTTGCGTTGTTATATTCAGATATTTAGAAGGTGGCAACACCAACGCAACATGTTTCGGTAGTTGCACTGTTGCAGGTGCGGTGCGGACACGGGACCTGCAACAGTGTTGCATGAGACAATGTGAAATGCTTACCTTGCGAGTCTCGAACGCTATCACTCGAATTCATAATTTCGTCTTGAGATCTTTCCATGTGCCATTGAAAATCTGAAAAAGGATTGCTCGTGTCACTTGTATATACATTTCGGCTGTTTTTGATAAAATATTCACTTCTAAATTAGCCTCATTAACACCTGAATCAATAACATGCTGAGAGTGAGTTTATATATCTCTGAAGTGTTCTGACCACTTCACCAGTGCTGGCACAGAATAATGACATAGTTCTCAGGCTTCCAGTGTCACTAAACATCTTTAGTAATGGAAGACTGAAGTTTCTATTAACTTGTGCATGCAGTAAAGACCTTGAGCAGATGACGTATACTGGTATTATCAAATTATACACATTTTAGTTGAACTTGTCAGCGTAAGTGTTCTGTTTTTTTATTGATGTGCCCAAAATTTTCCAATAACTAATCACTGGGTAATTATAAAATATTCTATTTGATTAACTCTTTCAGAAATGAATACATCTTTAAACATATAAATTAGACAGTTCCAAAATATGATGACTATATTATGTGCATTTTTAGTAGACTGAAAATATAAATAATTTATATTTTATTTTTTTAGCATTCACCTTCATTAACATCACCATCAGCCTATATCTGTCCACTGCTGGACGTAGGCCTCTCCTAATGCATGCCACTGAGCTTGGTCTTCAGCTCTCTGCATCTATTTTCTGCCAGCCGTTTCTTCAGGTTGTCATTCCACCTGGCCACGGGGGGTCCTACAACTCCTACACTACGTTTGCCTAAGCGCAGTCTTCACTCGAGAACTCAGCTACCCCAATGGTTGTCGGTTCTGCAGGAAATGTGATCAGCCCACTGCCACTTCAGCTAGGTTATCCTTAGATCTATGTTGGTTACTTTGGTTCTCTGTTGGATATTTCCATTTCGAATCTTGTCCTCTAGAGAAACTCCAAGCATAGCTCGCTGAGCAACTTGATAATAGTTGCTAAGCGTTGAGTTTGCTTAGCAATAACTGTAAATAAAAACTTTAGAAAGGAAAAGTCAGTCTATTTATTCTTTCCTATTGAAAATGCAAGCTTACATGATATGAGCAGCTTTTTAATCTAAACGGTTTAGTTGCATCATTATTTTTATCAATGGTTACCATTTCTGTTATCACAAACCATTTAAAAAAAATTGTATTAGGTCTAGTTTAATGCAACAATTTGTTGTCACTCTCCAATCTTAAGAAAACGAAAGGGATAGGGATAACTTTAGTGCTGTCAAAAGTAGTTTAAGTATCTCTTGGCCATTCTTGTCGGAGTGATAGTGGTTCTGCAGAGGGATTGTACGAATGGGAGGTGTTCATCATCATCCATGCATAGGGTTGCTGCTCTTGCAATCTTGCTCCATTATATGTCTTAATATCTACTTTTTTTTAAAGGCCGAGCTCAGTGGCTTGTATTAGGAGTCCTACGTCCAGCAGGGCAGAAGTATTAGCAGATCATGACCTACTTTTTATCTACAGCATCAATATGGGTACATCTGTGACCTGAAGCTGTGCTCCGCTACATAAATAATATAAAACCCCCATTATTTCTGACGATTGATAGCAATTATTTATTCACTAGTTTTTGCCCGCGACTGTGCGTCCGCGTGTACGCGATAAAAGAAATCCTATGCTCTTCCAAAGGTCCAACTATATCCATACCAAATTCAATCAGATGTGTTAAGCAGTTTAATCGTGGAAAGGTAACAGACAGAGAGAAAGAGGGAGTTACTTTCGCTTTTATAATATTTGTATGGATTGATTTGTTTAAAGTTTAATACGAGCGGTAACTTTGGTTACCGTTTCACTAAAAAGAAAGCACGAGTGCTCGCTTTGAGTCTTTAAAGACAGACAGCATGAATGCTGATGTTTCTACAACACACATAATTTCAATTAAGAACACATTCATTTGTAATTATGTTTTTTTATAGTTTGTAACCAGTAACTAACTTTGTTCTTAACTAGCACAAATTAACAATTTATGTAACCCCCAACCCCCTGTTATAGCTAAGAAGCATCTTGATCACAGCAGCTTTCAAACATTAAAAAAACGCATCAAAATCAGTACATTCATTAGGGAGCTACAATCCTCACTCCCTTTCCCCCCATTACCAGATTATTAGTGAGATTAGAACCATCTCAATCATAAGAACTTTCAACTTAAACACCATATCAAATTAGGTCCATTCGTTTGGGAGCTACAATGCCACAGACAGACACACGGATATAGTGACACACACCCTAAACTTATGACAATCCTCTCTTTAGGAGTTCGCTAAATATGTTCACTGAGGAGCAGAAACAACATGTTCAGGCAGTGTGCTCATATGGTGAAGCTGTGTTCAGTTTATGCCAAGAAAATTAGTAGCAATATAGATTAGCGTTTAAGTCTCTAGTTGTGAGTGAAAGTTAGGAAAGGAATGCAGCTTGATACGAGAGACTGTGTTAGCATGACAGGCGCGCCGCGACTTTACGTTTCAATGTACATATTCATGTCAAAGCACAGAATACATAATAGTACAAGTACAGAAGTAACTGAGTGAAGTCATATAAATACTTAGCGACTCTCGCTACAACACAATAAAGTGCAATTTAACTTGCACAGCGCTGCGAGCTTTCAATTATATTTACCTAGAAGGAGCTCGCTCATCGTGTGCAGACTAGAAAGCACCGTATCACAACGCGCGAGAACTTCCATTGCTCTAACTGTTTCAGAATCGCTCTGTCCCTTTTTCGCTCGGTAGGGTTGTATTAAGATATGACTATGTAGTTGTACTACTAATTATTCTGTGATATGTTGTAAATTAGATGATGTAACAGAATAAATAAGTAATAATGTATTATGTTATTACTATAAATTATAATAGTTCTATTACATACAATGACATTCTTATCAGAATAGACCTACTACCCCGTTTTCAGAACACTGATAAGTTTAGTGAGATACCTACCTACATATTAAGTGTCGTTGGTTGATTATGATTATATCCTATAGGTACTGCACTTTGATGAATAAAGGTGCCTGTCTGAATTCCATGCTTTATAATGAGTGAAAAATAAATTGCTACCTACGCAATAAAAGGTTGGTATGTAGGTATTGAAAGTAGATAGGTTTTAAACGAGACCTGTCATCCATCACTGGTGCATGAAGACTTGCCACGACTTGCCGAATCTGGGCGCGCGGTGATTGTGACCGCACGACGTTTAGCAACGCGACGCGACATAATAAATGACTTTATTTCTTTGCGGAAAACCTTAAATATGCATAGCTCCGGTATGGAACGCAAATGAAATAACATAAAACTATAGGAACCTACGTAATAAAAAAATATCAATAGCTACTAACTACATAACTAGGACCTACCTATTATAGGTATTACAATTTATTACCTTTCAATATCCTTTGGAAGCGTAAAGTATGACAAGTCATCATTTCTATCACTATTCAAACAGCCGAATGCTATGCAGTAGGTACCTTCTAGGTTTCTTCTTGGTACTCATAATTAAAACACGAATAAAATTTGTCAATAACTTTACGTAAGTAGGTAGGTACTTTATCGCTAAGCACACGGCGCGCGACTCATCGAGCGCACGCTTGACACTCAACTGTACTGACCCGAATATTGCGCCCTCGAAGTTGAGGTATAATATTTGAACTTGTTGCGGAGTGCGACCGGCCTGGTCAAAGTGCAAAGAACATTCGTAAAAACACATAAGGAAACTATTCGTATTTGTCTATAATAAGGTATATTCTTAAGAGACGAAATCCAACAAAAACACAACTGGTAATGTTTACTAACAAAATAAACTTAGGACGATACACACTACCCCACCTTTTCGACACACAGTTAACCTTAACTGATGAGGTAAAGTACCTGGGTATCATCCTAGATAGCAAATTGAACTGGGCTAGACACCTAGAAAACAAAATTAAGAAAGCAACCATATCTTTCTGGCAATGTCGGAAAATGATAGGTAAAACATGGGGCTTGAGTCCAAAAATAACACTATGGTTATACAATACTGTGATTAGGCCTTTTTAACATATGGTTCACTTGTTTGGTGGCCAAGGACTAAACAGGTATCTACCATAAATAAACTACAGTCCTTCCAGAGGTTGGCTTGTGTAGCAGTGACTGGTTGCATGAGAACATCACCCACTGCTGCACTAGAGGCACTGCTGGGTATGCCACCGTTGCAGTTGCACATCCAGCAGGAGGCTGCTGCGTCTGTTTACAGACTCAAAGCACTCAATCTCTGGGATCAAAATAGTCAAACATTCCTTACTAACATCATACGGGATTATGCGGAGGGTAACCCGGACATACTCTCTATTTATGATAGGGTACCAAAACAACATATTTTCAATAAACACTACAAGATACAACTACATGAGGAACCAAGTGATACGTCAAATACTCACGAAGTAAGAATCTACACAGATGGTTCCAAAATGGAAACTGGGACGGGAGCGGATCCAGAGGGAACGATGCAGCTGATGAACTTGAAAGGAGAGGCTCGGGCATGCGCCCTGTAGGGCCAGAGCCAATGATCCCTTTGCCTTTCAGTCAAATTTGAGCCTGGATCCGTCAAAGGACACATAAACTACATTAAAAACTATGGGCAAGTATAAAGGATTGTAGACAGTCAAGGGAGGTTTTCCCGGAGTTAAATCCGAGATACTCCCGAAAACTTCTGAACCTTAAACGGGACAGTCTCCGACAAGTGGTGGGAATTGTAACTGGTCATTGCCATCTTAACAAACACCTTCACAGATTAGGTGTCACAGACAGCCCCTTGTGCAGAGGATGCATGGGGGCAGAAGAAATGGCCACGCATGTACTCCTTGAGTGTGAAAGCGTGGCGATACAAAGGGAACAGTTCCTGGGAACAATTTCCACCCTGAGGGACGCCTGCGCCGGAATTCGCAAGCTGCTGGCCTTCCTGAGGGACATCAGGTGGCTGAAGTAGCTGTAGTCGCCCATTTCACGCAAAAAGGGTCGATGATCGGCCTAGTTGCGGAAAAGAAGCCCGACCACCAAGAAGAGACGAATTGCATTTATAGCTTTTAGTAAATAGTAGTAGGTGTGATGAATAGTGTAAGTCTTCAATCAGTGCGTCCTACCAGTCATGACCTACGGCGAAACGTAGACACTCCGACTAGTCCACAAATTTAAGGTCACTCAGCAAGCTATGGAGAGAGCTATGCTTGCAAGCTAAAGTGGCAATGGGCTGGTCACATTTCCCGAAGAACCGAGAACTGTTGAGGTAGACGGGTTCTCGACATAGTGTAAGACGCTCTGTGGCCAGGTGGAGTGACAACCTGCAAGAACCGGAGGAGAGCTGAGTGGCGTGGCAACCTTAGGCCTGTGTCCAGCAGTGGACAAATGTAGGATGATGATGATGATGATGATGTGATGACATGTTTCGTTTGTGAAATTTGTGCGTCAAATATGACACAACTCTAGTTTGAATATGTAACACGCGAAATAGGTTTAACACAAAATTTTGTTCACAGCTTTTCGATCCTTTCCCACGTCGGCTCGTACAACGTTGTCGCATGAGGTTAAAGAAATGCAGGTGGATACTAACTGCGTACGACGTCGTTGTGTGAGACGGGCTGCTCCTCGTCGGGCTCCTCGTCAAGCGTGAGGTCCTCGACGCCGTCGCGCGGCGCCTCCTCCTTGCAGAGCGCGTCGTCGCCGTTGCCTTGCGGCTCGGGCGCCGGCGCCGGTGCGGCCGCCTCGGACGACGCGCGCCGCGCTTTCTTGCGGCGCCGCGTCGGGCTCACGGACCCCTCGCGGCTGTCTATGCTGCCGTCTCTCACCTGGGGACAACGGACTGCAGCATGTAGAGGACAACATACTATTATAGATTTATAACCTACTTCAAAAAAAGGTTGAGGTTCTCAAATTCATACATGTTTTTTTGTACACACAACACACAATTTCCTTCGAGATTTCTGAACCGTGTTGGATGATTATACGGGGCCTCCCTTTTTGCTTTGACAATCTTTGGCAGCAATGACCTGAAAATTTCAGTTTTTATTTGATACTAGCAGTGCACGCGGCTACGCCCGCGTGTTAACTTTTCTGGGGGAAAAGTATCCTATGTGATATTGCAAATTGATTGGCTTCTACTCATTGGATTGAGATACCATGTACCCCAGTTTTTATGTCATAACCTAAGCTATGCTACAGTTAAAACCGCATCGCAATCGGTCCAGTAGTTTGAAAGTGATGCACGAAAAGACAGACCATTCATGACATTGTTATATTTATGTTCAGTATGATCTTATTTTAAGTACCCTAAACCAAGTATTTTTTAATTTTCTTCTTTGATCAGACTTTTTGTTACTTACTGCTTAATTATAAGTATAGATATATAGATAGATGACTTTGCGGTGAGGTCCCATTTAAGATTTATGAAAATTTGTTTAGCAGTGTTTTGGTAAATCGATTTGAAGTCAGCTTTTTGGTACAAAGAATTATTTGATGTATGTACTACTAAGCGAGATTACTAAGCTTTATTTGAAAAAATAGACCTCCAGAGTGGTCCCACATAAAAATAAATACATTTGGCGACAGTTATTTAATTCTAAGAATGATGTCCCCTTCACTTCATCACAATGAGATATGATAAGACAACAAGATAAAGAAAAGTTATTGTGCAGATGATAAGGGCCATAAAAAAAATGAAACTTTAACTTTAAGGTATAGTGAAGTTGAGTAAAATATTTTAAGACAGACTTTTCGTCCTTATAAGTAAGACATGATATATATAAAGAATACATTATTTTATCCGATATGGTGCCTGATAAAAGCAACAATGATGTTTTGGTCTGAACTTGTTTAGACCACTTAAAATCAATCAAAACACTACAAGCTAATTCTTATGTAACAACAATGACCAGTTGGTTAGAAAAACCATGCATTACATATGTATGCACTCGTCAAAGCCCCTTTGTTGTGAAGTAGGTCACCTTATTCAGCCATTTTATCTGTTGAGATAATCTGCCAAGTGTGCATTAGGACACAGTGCCAAACTTTGCCATTGCAGCATGTTACGAGTTTGTTTTGGCAGCAATTATGTCAATACATACAGAACCTAAGTACCCTTGCATTCAACTTTATTTACAAGCAAGCCATGACAGTTTTCAGTAGCCTGTATTATGTAGGTAGGTAGGTTGGTTTCACACTTGCTTTATTGTTTTAACTAGCTGTACCCATGTGGTCATTTCTAAATGAAAGTAGCCCATACAAGTTATTGCAGGCCCTAAAGTGCCTATAATGCCTATATCTTGAATATTCAATACTCGGCATCTCATCATCGGATCAAGATACCGAGTACCCCAATGTTTAACTCAAACCCTAAGCTATCCAACATTGAAAACGGTATTGCAATAGGTCCAGTAGTTTTAACGTGATGCGCGATCAAACATACATAGATATAATTATTATAACTTAAAAATGTTTACATCACTAAAAAGAATAAAAAATGTGATCATGTGTCTACTTTCAGACATGACTTCTTCAAATTATATAATTTTCAAGACATGGTTGGTATTCTTGATATGGCTTGTACAGTGGGCCATTAACAAATTAGAAGAATTAAGCCCCATTCTGGGTGTACATAAGTATAGATAGATCGATTTCAGCCTGCATCGTCCCACTGCTGGGCAAAGGCCTCCCTTTCCTCTTTCCATGACTAATAAGGCAGTCCTTATCGTGCGAGTCTAGTTCGCCTCGTGCAGGCAGTGTGTTCCAATTGTGGACCACTATTATTGAGGAACTGATGTGCTGTGATTTTGTGACTGAAGTTTGAGTAATTATCAGTAGATAAACTTTCTAAATTTTCAAAACATTAAATATTTCTTTCACCAGACTTTGCTGTAAGCTAAGTATGTAGAAGCTATTGAAACATAAAAGGAAATAATTCTTTGAATAAAAAAACGATTTTGAGATGGCTTTACAAAAGCCTAAGCCCAATTTTGATGAAATTGATATGGCAGCACACTGGAGGAAATTTATCCATATTAATTATATATCCTATGATGCTTTCAAATAAAATATCACTCAAATTGGTTCTAGAGAATATACACAAAAAAACAAACACAGACAAATTGAGAATCCTCTCTTTTTGGTAGTAGATAAAAAAATATGGTAAATTGTGGATTGTTGAAGTGATTTAATTAAAAAGTAACCTGTGGCGGCGGCGACGGCGCTCTCGGCGGGTGTGCAGTTGCGGCTTGTGGGGGGCGCGACGGCGGCCTCGAAGGCTTGTTGTCCGAGAGGCCCTTGATCTGCAGCGACTCGGCTGCCTTCAGCAGTGCAGCCAGCTGATCCTGTGATATGTTCACTTCTCCGCGATACATGTAGTCCATCATGGCTCGCAATTCGGCATATTTCACATCTTTTAGAATTATTATCGGATGCTTATCAAACTGTTGTGCTAACACGCTCTGAAACAAAAGTTTGCATGGTTTAAGTAAAATAACTTCAATTTGAAAATGTAGTTTTGGATTTTCTACTATTAGTTATTCTGTGGTTTGGACTCCTAGTTTTAAAGAAATGCTATTGTAGACCTGTGAACTACCTATGTATAGTACCTTTTCTACAAGGCTTTAGGAACTGTTTTAAAGAAATATAATTAATTGTTTACCAACAAATTTTTCAAATGAAACTTTTAATATGTAGCATGTGTGCAATTGGATATGTGTTTTAGTTATGTTTTGCACCAGCAAATCATTTCAGTTAAATCCCTAAGTAGTATTAAATGTTCATTATGTGTAAGTAGTATTAAATGTTCATTATGTGTAAGTAGTATTAAATGTTCATTATGTGTCCTATAACATAAAACTAAGCTTTTCTTGTAGGTATTCCTATTTACAATAAGTAATGACTATGTGCTTAATATCCAAAACTTTGGGGATATCCATACAATCCATAATAAGTTTGGAATTCTACAATCAAATGTTAATGATTTTATTAGCTTTGCATTCGTAAAAGGTAGGTGTCACTAACAACAATGTTTTGTTTACTTTCATGATTGCATGTTGACACAACTTTATGCAATTGTTTTTGTAGATAACAATGAACTGTTTTCAATACGTCAAGTTGAAATGGTTTCTCAAACCAACCATGAAATTGACATTATGAATGCCCAATTAAAATAAGTAATTGTCTAATGTTCTACAATCAAATGACTACCTATAGGTAAGCTAAGAACTATTGGGTAATTTGTAATCACTAGTCTCTAGAAAAAGTAGTTGAGGCAACTTTCAGTTGCCAACTCATCTATGCACTAAATTACTAACACATGAAAGCTGGCATGAAACAAGTGGATGTTTATTAGAGCAAAACTGAGCTGGCCAGTGTTCATAGGCAACTTTAACACGATAGCAATTGACCTAGATTACGGCGAGTTTACCAACCTCGAAATAGGGACTGCACGCCGAGAGGACGACTTTGTGTGCCTTGAGGGTTTGTCCCTCCGCCGCCAGGGTGCAGTCCACGTGCATGCCCTTCTCCAGAAGGGTGTCGAACACCGCCACCAGCGTAGACTGGTGATTGTTCCAACGCAGGCAGAACTGCTGGTCGTCGTCCATGTTGCCTTCTTGCCACTCGTCGCGCCCTCGCTCCTAGAACCACCCAACGCACACACGTCTAAACCACTTCCTAAACACCACACCACGAAATAACTAGGCCATCTAGGAAAACTTTACGACTTTACAAACATTGGGCTTTAGCACCGTTTTAGGACGCAACGCAATATAAATATCTCACCTAATAACTTTACAGGATGAGATCACGCCCCAACTTATCTAAATTAACTTTATGGACCACATAGCAGCCGTCTCGTAAGCGACGCGGCACAAAGAAAATGGCCGCTTTTCCAGCGCGACAAAAAATAAAATGGCGACGAAAATTCTAAGTTTTACTATTTTCTGAGTAAACTTTCATCGATACTTTTAACCGTTATCAGTATGTCGCGTGGCTATGCAGCAAAGAACTTTTAAGAAATTGTAGTTCAACAAAGGAACTTCTGCAAAACTTTACTTTGAAAGTTTTCGAGTGGAAATTTTCAAGATGAAAAGTGCTAGCGATAAGTAAGCCCGATGCGTAGCTGTTTAACAATATTGTTAAGCTTACCTTGACTATTGCATTAACTGTCTAACAATATTTGATCACAAGTCTATTATTTTGAATTAGAATAGGTATTTGCCACTTTTAATTAGCACATTTGCACACCCGCCAGCTTTCTTGAATGAAATTGAAAACAACTATGCTATGTTGCAAGTTTAGAGAAAGGCACCTCTACAAATATCCAAACGAAGTACAAGTTGGAGTTGGAAGCGACGCGAATGACCCAAAATAAGCTCAACAAATGTTGCCATTAGCGAATATTATAAAGAGCTTCTAAACGAGTTTTATGAATAATATTGTGTCATTTAACATTTAATTATGAAATTAGTGGAAAAAAGATTAATATTAACAAAAATTTAGTTACCTAAGCTCAAGAAAACATTATTTATAGCTTGTTATGCTTTTAGAATAACTTGCCCTTGACCTACATTATGATTAGAACATCTCGTGATGGCTTCTTCTTGTTTTGAAGGCTAACATTCTATTACTTAGATAAATGTTCTTCTATCGTTAACTCGTAAATCTGTTTCTAATCTTTTTTTTTTTTTTTTTTGCAGCTCTTGTTGGGCTCAGCAGCCGATTCCATAACTTGGCTTCAATCGAATTCTCAGTATCGCAGCCACTGCGATAGAGTCGAATTTGCTATGAAAAAAGTGATAATCCGATTGTAGCCAAGTTATGGAATCGGGCTGCTGTGATCGGCAGAGTATCTACAACATCTACAATCTGGACTTGAATGCTTGATTCTAACATCTGTGGTTACGGTCGTAATTGATAACATTGCCATCTAGCGGCATTGAGCTATTATTACTATGCATTTTGCTTATTGCAATCAGTGATTCAGTCATATGTACATTCGATTCGATCCTGTCTTCGATTTGTTTCCATAAATCCAGGGTCATTTTTATTTCTAGACTAGATCAGAAAAAGTATGTTTGTTGATTGAAACTTACACCCAAGTAGGTAGTACCAATTTTTATTCACAAACTACTATTAATATACTATAGTGATTAACGGACAGGGCCGGAGTCAGGGAGAAGAAAGGGTATTTTAATCCCCAAAAATATATCTAAATATCCTGCTATTAAAAGTATCTACTTATAAAGACAGTACGTAAAATATGGACATCAAAAAATGCCCTCGAGGAGTTACAAGAACAAGAACATATTCATGTTTAAAAATTATGTCCGTCCGTCGGGATGTTTGTTCGCGCTTCATGTAAAAACTACTGAACTGATTGAAATGCGGTTTTCATAGTTGGATAGCTTAGGTTAGATTAAAATCTAGTGTACTTCAAACCTTAATCCGATGAGTAGAAGCCGAGCAATCGTTACAAATCTTTTTTAAGGCTTTAGGAATTTGTGTCTTATTTGGTAGGTATATTATTATTATAGGTCCTGGAATTTATTTAATTTACACTTAAGTTAGTTACTTCCGGTGCCCGTGGCTTCGCACGCGTGGTGCTATTATAAGACTTAAAATAGCAAAATACCAAATTTCAGCCGTCAAAAGACTAATCGATTGCTTGGCTTCTAATCATCGGATTCGCGCGGTATTTTTTCTGGGATATAAGGATCCTATGAGTTATTCCAGAACCAAAAGTACAAATATACCAAATTTAATTATCGTTTGCTCGACTTCTCATGGGATTGAGATCCCAAGTACCTCGTTTTTTAAGTCAAAACCTAAGCTATCCACAGTGAAAACTGCATCGCAATCAGTCCAGTATTTTTTACGTGATGCGCGACAAAGATTCAGATAGAAACCATTTTAAAAACTGTTATGTTTTTGACTTATTTAAGCCTCATTTTTTAATAGATTTTTTGTAACTTACTTCTTTATTATATTGATCGATAGTTTCTATGCTACGAGTCTGTAGGTAAGTACTTTCACAGAATAAATAATATTACAAGGCACTTTGTTATTTGCCGTATGTTACATATGTCAAATGAGATATAGTGGCAGTAGTGCCATTGAGTTTTGTAAGGCCACCGAAGGACCTTATTTACTTTTTAGCAAAGGTGACCGACTGCTTAACCCTCCGAAGCACGAAGCGATGTTAAATCCGCGCATAGACATATATTTTACTGTTGCGGGCGTTGCGGTGCTGAAGATCGAACCCGATGTCATTCGATTCATCGTAAGTTGTGGTTGTACTATTATTTATTCTGTGGTTGTAGCTAAGTATGTGCGCGATTGTCAAAGCGCACAAACCTACCTATTACCGCTCGGTCAGTCATTATCTCTCCCGTATACATACTTTAATCTATGACCATCTTTCTGCAAGGCTTTGAAGAGAAATTAGTTCCTATCCTTTTCGAATAACAGTTTTATTGATGTGTTTTTGCTACCATGTTGCGAATCATTTAAAATACTACCTATACCTAATCATACTTACTCCACGTTAGATGACTTGAACAACATGTTATGTATAATGTATACCTACTTAGATGCTTGTAAATTGCAATATCACATTTATCATTACAATAAATACCTTCGTACTAACTTATATAAAAGTTACATAAAGAGATTACCAAATATATTAGTATCGTAAGCTATTAGCTAGCACTTAAATAAGAGAATGAGTTGCCATATCAGCAACTAGATAAGTACTACCTAAGTATAACACAAAATATAGACCCTTCCTTAAAAAATGAATCCAACTTCCTGTATCTGTCCTCTGGTAAGCCCAGTCGCTTCGTTATAAAAATCAATAGCATTAGTAAGTTCGTACAAATGGAATTATACGAATCTCTTTGTGTGCGTCGCCAAGCTCTGTGTGCGGAAAAAAAAAAACACGAGCGGAATTCTTGTAATAAAAATCAATCGGAGAACGGAGAGAGAAGGCGCCGCGCGCGGGGCGCCGACTGGTCGGGCGCCCAGGGGGAGGGCCTCCCTATCCTCCATCCTGCATACCTACACGTGCTATATTGCACCTACCCTCTTTGTGGTCGTTTTATCTTTAGTTTTGTACTTATCTGTTTTGTGATACAATAAACTTACAAAACAACCGTTATTATAGCTTACAAAAGTTATTTTGCTTAAAGCTTAAGTTTCACATTGGGAATTGCTCGAAAATACAAAAAAGGCAACTACTATGGCTACATAGCGGTGGAGATTTACGGCCCTGAGAGCGGGTGCGCGGCTGCGGCCGGTTCCCGGCAAAAAGGCGTTTGTTTTTATTTCCTTGGCTCTGGAAAAAAATCAGCACGCGCCCGCCCTGCACCTCCTAAACATGCGCCACGCAGCGACGCAGACTCGGCCGGGTGTGTGCCGAATTCACTTTCATTTGCGACATCTCATCGTTTCCCGAAGGTCACGTGCAGTCGCGGGAGTTTTGATAAAGTTCGTAGTGCATATGTGACGCAGGCGGGTGTTTGCGGCGGCCACCGCTGACCAACTAGGTGAGTTCGGTGAATTTCGCGCCTTTCGCGTCGTTGTGGATCCGTTTCCCTCGCATTTATCGGCTCCCGTTTCACACCATCCTTTGCCGGCGCGTCGTCGGGAAGACGTTGACACTAGTGAAAGTGTTTGTTATCTCGCGGTGTGTGTGGGCCGCGCAGACGTGCGCTGCGGCCGAGACGTCTCTTCGGATAGAGACATGACGAGCAAGGAGAGGGTTAAGTTACCGCGCAACTTTACATTCACTACTCTCCTCCACCTCTGACAGGTTGTACATAAGTCTTACGCGAATCTACACGTTAAGGTCATTTTCTTAAGTCGTTTATTCAAAAGTCTCCTAAGTTTTCCCTCTATACATTACCTGGGTATATTCGCCCGAAAACTTTTTAATAGCAGGAGTAGGCGCAAAGATGCTCCTACCAATCTAAATACCTATAAATACTACAACACATTTAGAGAAACGTAAAACACGTTTAACTAAGCAAACAAATAAGAAAAAAAAACTGGGGAGACAGTCTGGCCCTGTGGACGATAGAAAGAGAGGGAACCAAACTTTGTACTCTTCATTTGTGCACGAATGGAGAAAAATTCAATAAAGCTCGCTTCCTTTTCTCTAATTGCCTATGTAAACCTACTTATAACATGCCGATTGTTCGATTTTTTCGACGTTCGTGGGCGAATTTGGATGCTGCTATTATAGCGCATAGCACCTACCTACCTACCTACCTACTCAGAGTAATAAAGTTGATGGCTTTTTTCTGAACTCCTAAACTCTAGCTAGTAATAAAACAAAAAGGCACTTTTTAGATTGACGATTAGATAATAATTATTCAAAGTTTGTTTTAAATGACTTCAATATTTTTTTAAATTGGCTATAATTTCCCTTTTAAGGAAATGCCCGGGAACGGACCGTTTCAGGTGAAATGTGAGCCACCTTCAGACGAGGAAGATAACAGTCCACAACTATCCGACTTAACATTTCTCAAAATAAAGGTAAGTATGACGTAAGTAAATGTAAATAAACCGTGATGTAAGTTTACCTGTGGATAATAGTTTAGTTGCCATACTTAGCCATTGAGAATTTGAGACTCTGATGAAAAAATATACGAAAGCCAAATTGTACCTATTTGTAATTTTATTTATGTACTAGCTGTGCCCGTGGCTTTGCCCGCGTAGTAATTTTTCTATCATATAAGGATCCAATGTGTTCTTCCAGCACCAAAAGGACCCATATCATCAAACTTCGTTCAGACGTCAAATGATTTTTATCGATTGCTCGACTTTTACTCGTTGGATTGAAAAACCAAGTATATAAGTTTTTAAGTCAAATCCTAAAATTCAATCGGTTACGTAGTTTTTACGTGATGCGCTAACAAACAAACAGACAGACACAATAAAAAAACTGTTCAGTATCTTATTTTAAGTCTCCTCGTTTTTAATTGTCTTCTTTGTACCAGACTTTTTGTTGCTTACTTACTGCTTTATTATAATAGATTTTATCACACGGATTGAAACAGAAGTCTTGTGCCTTACCTACTTAATAATACTAGAAGTTATTAATGAAATAACATATCGTAGGTGGTAGGTACCATAAATTAAAAGTACCTTCTTAGATAACAACTACATAAGAATACTTATACTATTTAATTTTAAAGATTAATTTTTTTAGCTTCCCTCTGAATACTACTGTTTAAAAGTAGAAGAAACGATTGGACAGAATGATGAAAGCACATCATCAGATTTGTTGCATCATTTACAGGTTAGTACACATTTATTTTACAATAATGCTATTATTAGGTAATTAAACTCAGTAAATAGCAAATATTATTTATTATTATTTATTATTACATTTGTTATTTTTATTAGGTACCTACCTATCTAACTTTACCCCTGCGTTAGTCCGGCCCTGGAAAAGTTCCATAACCAAGCATGAATAAAATTGTGACACAGCCGTTCCCTGTTTGAATAATAATATATCTAGGCTTAGACCCTTCTAGTTAAATATATAAACAAAATAATAATATGTTTAGGTAAAGATGTTGTAGGCATAGATAACATCTGATAAATATAAAAAAGTAGTTTTTTTTCTAAGTAGTCTCTATTTTTTGGTGGTAATAGATCTTGTTAACCTTTTTTGCCTCCGCTACACTTGTACTATTATTTATTCTGTGGCTACACGGGAAAATCCGCGACCGGACACTGACGCCCGCGCGTTTCCATACAAAAGTGCTCCGTCTCCATGTCGCCGCGTGTTGCAGGACGCGGGCACTTTTCTTTGGAACAGCGCGGTCATCCGCTCGCAGCTTTAGGCATAAAAACAGTTTCCCAGGGCCGGGCTAAGGCTGTTGCAGGGCAAGTATAAATAGCATAAATGCTGGAACCTAAAAATAATTGACTAGTGGCTCTTTGAGCTGTATACCTCGCGCTTACTAACTTTTTTGCAACCAATCTAGCAGTGCACAGTAGCGCCATCAATAAGGTAAATACCTTATTGTACAACTAACATTAATAAACAAGATGCTCCATCATTCCCTACCTAGTAGGTAAAGGGCTGATTCCACTCGTAGAAACCTAAAAGTTAGAAATTCACTGCATATTGAGGAGCTATTCTTCTTCCTCATCAGATCTTCACCAATTTTTTATGAAACTAACTCTAAGTTGTAATGTAGTACATTCAAATAAAAAAAGAACCATCGAAATCACATGTAATAAGGCGGAGATATTCAGTAGCCCCCTTTTTACCCTTTTTTGGGGGAAGCCCCCCTCAAAAATCCCTGACGGTTAAAAAATTCTAAAAATTCGTTTAACCTGTATACCAAGTTTCGTCTAGATCTGTTGAGAAATGCGACCTGTAGAGGAGAACAGAGATCCGTAATGACATCGGAAGGACATAAGAAAGCATTTTTGCCCAAGCTGGAACGGAGACGCTTCGCTCGCGCTACGCGCTCGCTCGGTCAATAACATGAAATAAAATATTTTCTATTACTTTTCACTTTTTCTATTATTATTTAAACGCTTAACTTTAAAATACCTGAAATTAATTTTCATTGTTAATCTTTTTTTTTCCCCCTTTTCTAGAGTACATTTTAAGTATGTACTCTATTTATATTACAATCTAGCCATCATTTAGGCTAATAAGTAATTTAAATTTAACTTTAGATTGTTAGATTAAACTTTTAGATTGAATAGAACTAAGAATGTGTCCAATAACACTTTTCTTACAGTCTCTATTAAGGCGAAGACAATTTGTTCATGTGTTCTTTATACGTAGCACTTGAACCACATTTCACTAATACACTAACACTAAACTAACTCGAACGGTTTTGTTCTTTTCAGTCTTCTCACTATGTCCATGTGGTCGAGGAGCTGGATTGCCTCGACATTCACATGATGATGAAGTCTTTTTTCATGAGCTTCTGCATATTTCTTGACTACTTTATCAACGAACTCTACTTTAAGGTACCGATGGAGATCGTCATTTATTATGTACCAAGGTGCATTCACTATTTCCCTCATTACTTTATTCTGGAAACGTTGTATTGATAATATGTTGCTCTTTTTGGTGCAGCCCCACAGCTGTATACCATACGAGTAGGTCCACACTGGCATTAGCACTAGTTTATATAGTAAAAGTTTATTATGTGTTGACAGCGTAGAGTGTCTCCCAAGCAGCCAATACATTCTTTTAAACCGTAGTTCTAATTCTTCTTGAGATGAGCTTTCTAGCGGAGCTTAGCTTCAAGCGTTATACCGAGGTACTTTGCTGTATTCTCATAAGGGATTTGCTTATCATTATTAAATATTGGTGAAAAATGATGCTTTATGTAGTTAAAGTCTATATGGATTGATTTAAATTCATTCAGTTTATTTTTCCATTTTTTGATCCAGTCATAGACTTCATTGACAGCCATTTGGACCTTTTCTGCTGCTTCTTCGTGGGTACTTCCAACAGCCATTATAGCAGTGTCATCAGCTAAGGTCCCAATGATGTTATTTTCTATTTCAGGTATAGGTATAGGTAGGTAGTAGGTACAGGACCGGACCTAAAACACTTCCTTGTGGTACCCCTGCTTTTATTTCCTTTAGTTCAGAATAGGCATCTTCTTGTCTAATACGAAAAGTTCTGTTTGATATATATGATTTTATAATATCTGCATACTGTTTTGGCAGCTTCATTCTCAATTTGAATATGAGTCCCTCATGCCGTACTTTATCAAAAGCTTGTGCAACATCTAGGAATACAGTAGAGCACACTTTTTTATCTTCAAATGCTTTTTCGATAATATTTGTCATTCTGTGCACTTGGTCAATGGTTAAGTGCTTTTCTCTAAAACCAAATTGGTGATCTGGTATAAGATTCATGCTATCTATAGTTGGTTTTATTCTTTTAAGCAACAGTTTTTCGAAAAGTTTTGACATTACGGGTAACAGAGAGATCGGCCTATATGAAGTAGCTTCATGAGGCAGTTTTCCAGACTTTGGTATCATTATAACTTCAGCAACTTTCCATAAATCGGGTACAATCTTTAGTCTCAGTGAGGCATTGATAAGGATTGTTAGCATAACTATACCCTTTCTTGGTAGATTATGTAATATTTACCCTGATATCAAATCATAGCCAGGTGATTTATTTGGGCTTATACTTGATTTAATTTCTCGTTCAACTTCTCTCGGTGTGACTAATTTAATATTTTCTTCACATCCATGTAGCATCATACTATCGTCTAAAGTAAGGGCTTCATTTGTACCGTCCTTGTTCGGTTGAAAGATGTTTTCTAAGTGGTCTGCAAACCTTCTAGCTTTTTGGTCATTGTTGCATGCCCATTTCCCGTTAACATCTTTTATTGGTGGAATTTGGGTAATTGGCCTTTTCAATTTTTTAGTAGCCTGCCATAATGAGTAGTCTGTACTGCGCTCACTGGTAAGCTTCTGGAGATAGTTGTTAGTGGAGTCATCATTAAAATTTTGGATTTGCCTCTTAACCTTTTTCGTAAGATTTTTCAGCTGTTTTTTGTCTTCAGTAGACCTAGACTGATGCCATATTTTCCTTTGTTTTCTTTTTTGCGTTATAAGTTGTTTAATCCACAGAGGGTATATATTTCCCTTGACCTTATGAATGTCTGGCGTGTTTTCCCATGCTGTTTGTTGGATGTGCCCAATACACTTTTCTAATTCAATGTTTAAGTGTTCTGGCGTCTTGAATGGAACCTTGAGATCAATACGACTATCTAAATCAATCTTATAGCTCTCCCAATCTGTTAACTTATTAACTAGGGTCAGAGCTTTTTCCCTATGTAAAACGTATTCACATATTTTTAAATATATTGCAGAGTGATCAGTACTCATAACGTAGCTATGTTCTGCTTTTAAGTAGCTGGATGATAGATTCTTAGTTATGAAAAAAACTATAAGGTCGGGAATTTTATTGGGAACTGTTGACCAGTAAGTGGGCTTTCCAGTAGATATAACATCGCATTTTGTCTCTTTTGTGGCATAAAATAGTTCTTTGCCTTTTTTAGTGGTTAGTCTAGAGCCCCAATACGTGTTTTTAGCATTAAAGTCTCCTCCTAAGACAAATCGATTACCAAGGCGATTTAGAAAGCTCATATATTGATATTTTTTTATCATATACCGAGGTGGACAGTAGATAGCAAACACAGTAAGTGAATATTTCTGTGTTTGAAGACATATCGCCACAGCTTGTATATCTGTTTCTTCGTATTTAGACTCTTCATAATGTTGAAGGTTTTCTTTCACAATTACGGCACTGCCGCCTCTTGTAGAATTATCAGGGTGAAGTGCATGATACACTTTGTACCCTCTAAACTTAATATAGTATTGCTTTGTGAAGTGCGTTTCAGATATTAGACAAACATCCACATTTTCTATATCAAGGACTACTTGTAACTCGTCTTGATGGTGATGTAGTCCATTAGAATTCCACGACATAATATTTAGGGTTGAATTCATTTTTTCGGCTTCGTTGTAGCTTTGTTGGCGCTATGTTCTTTTTTTTTTGAGTCTTTCATCGAATGATGTCATGAACTTCAAGATATCATCAATTTTTTTATCACTTGCATGAGGAGTCAGATACCTCTGTGCTGTGTCACTTAAGCCTCTCGCAGCAGCTTGGGCGTAAGAGATGTTTTTTAAAGTTTTTTTTTTATTTATTTTTATTACGGACTAGGCAATTGTTCTTGTGCACACTCTCCATAGTTCAATCTGTAGAATACCGCCAGGCTTGCTACCTCACGTCGATGCGCCAGACTTTGAAGCTTACTCTTTACCAGAGTGTCATCCCCAATGAGCCTTATAGCACGACTCTCAATTGAATCCAAAGACTCGAGCTGATACTTGGCAGAACCGTCCCAGAGGTGGCAGCAGTACTCCATACAAGATCGGACCTGTGCTTGATAAAGATTCAAAAGCTGTCCCGGTGTTAAGTACCGCCTAACCTTAGACAAAATACCAAGCTTTTTGCAGCTACCTTGGCTTTGGATTCAATATAAGACCCAAAATTCAGGTTTGATGCGAGTTCGACACCCAAAAGCTCCAAATGGTCGCCTATTGGTATTGTTACACTTTGGAAAGACGGAGATCGGTTTAGAGGACTCTTTTTAGCAGAAAACAAACACGCCTGCGTTTTAGTAGCATTAAACTTAACCAGGTTAGCATCGCCCCAATCGGACACGGCTTCTAAGGCTAAATTTAAACGGTCTACCATAGCCTCTCTCTGAAACTGGATAGCGTCACAGCTGGCTTGAGCATTGGAAGTGTATCTCTCAACTGCAGTACTGTCATCAGCATACCTAAAGGTCAAATGACCTTCTGAAGCCCGATGGCTTCAGAAGGTCATTAATGTGCAGTAAAAACAGTGTAGCCGAGAGAACCGATCCCTGCGGTTCACCGGCATTGATAGCCATTTGATCAGACGAGCAGCCCTCTAAGACTACTCGAATAGATCGTTCCCTCAAGAAATCAACTATCCAATTACATAAGCCAACAGGTAAACCATATGAGGGAAGCTTGTTTAAATGCAGCATCGTGCCAGACCCGATCAAATGCCTTCGATATATCAAGGGAGACGGCAAGCGCCTCACCTTGCATCTCTATGGCTTCGCTCAGTAGGTGAGTGACATACGCGAGAAGATCCCCAGTAGACCGGTTTCGGCGAAATCCGTATTGCCGGTCACTGAGAAGATCATTGTCTTCAAGGTATGCCAAGAGCCTAATGTTTATGACACGCTCCATACACTTACAGAGTAAGGAGGTTATCGAGATGGGACGATAATTGGCCGGATCAGCACGACTACCCTTTTTTGGTACTGGTTGTACATTGGCAAGCTTCCAGCTCTTCGGAACTATACCTAAGTGAAGAGAGAGGCGGTACAAACGCGTTAAGATGGGAGACAATTCGGGCGCACAGTTTTTCAACACAATCGCTGGAATACCATCAGGACCACTGGCCTTGTTGACATCTAGAGCTCGAAGCGTTCTGAGAACCTCCTTCTGGCGAATGCTAATTTCGGGCATAAAAACCCCGCAATGAGGAAGGCAGGAAGGTGTCTTGCCAGAAGCATCTAGATGCGAGGCTTCTGCAAAAAGAGAAGCAAATAAATTCACTTTGTCTCCAGCAGTGTGAGCTAGTGATCCATCAGGTTTCAGCAATGGTGGCAGTGAGGGGCGGCAGAAGTTTTCTTCGACCGACTTGGCCAGGGACCAAAAAGCTTTGCTACCCGCAGGGTATGAAGACAGTTTGGCCCCAATTCGACTTACGTGATCAAAATGAGCCTTCCTAAGTATCTTCTTGCAGGTCTTAGCGGCAACGTTAAATTTTCTTTTCTTAGCCCGAATATCAGAAGACTTGCGCTATCGAGCATCAGCCCAGTCTAGATATGCCGCACGCTTTAGAGCCACAGCACGACCACAGCTGGATCCAAAGCAAGGCTGAGCTTTGCTGGAAAGAGTCTTGTCACTGAATGGAATGAAATATTCAATTGCCTGACATATTACCTCTGTGACAGCAGACGCGCAAGTCGACGGGTCCTGGGAGGAGAAACATATTTGTCGCCAAGGACAAAAGAGCCGATGCAAGGAATTGCCGCATCTCGTCCCAATCTGCTGAGTTGTATCTCCACACGCGCCTATTACCCTTAAGGCTAGGATCAGGTGGCGAATCACTGAGACGGTCTTAACCAGGCAGTGATCAGAGCTACCAAGAAGTGGGGATACTGATACGGAGCATCGGTCTGGTTCAGTCGTCATCAACAGGTCGAGACAGTTGGCAGTGTCACCGTCACTGTCAGGTATCCGTGTCGGCTCCTGCACCAGCTGAGAGAGATCTAACGCCAGAGCAAGCTTCCGCGTCTCTCTACCAGCGTGGTCAGTTTTTTGGTATGGGACAAGCCACTCCTTGTGGTGGGCATTAAAATCCCCCAAAAACACCAATTGAGCAGACGGGTAACGCTGTTGGACCACATTTGCCGCCTCACCTAGATAGTCTACCAATAAAGTCATCCCCCGATCTCCGCTGTGTGTACCGCACACACAAGCATACATAATTTTCTCTATGCCCGTGTCCACCAGCACCCAAATCACCGAGAAGTTAGGGTGCTCAAGATTTCGAAGACGCAGGCAGCAAATGTCATCACGGGCGTATACACAAACGCCGGCATTTGGGATAAATAGATGCTCCAAGATATAGCCTGGGTAATCCAAGTATGCCGTATCAGCTGGACATCCTATCTGCGTCTCCGACAAGAAGAACAAGTGGGGCTTAGAGGTCTCCAGATGGTAATGGACCGGTTGGAGATTGAAGTGAATCCCGCGAATATTCGCAAGATCCACTTTAAGTGTGAGGACGTGCATCTGCCGTTTTAACTTAGTGAATAGGTTGGACGAGTAATAGCAAACGAGATTTCGGAATGGCTAACCCACGGAAGTCAAGGCATAACTACGCCATTGAAGAACTTGCGCGGAGACTGCGGGGACGCCCGAACCCCCCTGAAATAATTCATCAGTTCCTCACATCCGGTCGCCAGCCGGCCCAATGGATCATTTCAGGATTTTTCACAAGCGGCGGGGCAGCCTTTCGTAGTTGGCTAAACTACTACTTGGGCCCCCTACAACTTGCGGTCGGCCAGCAGAGAACACCGTGCTTCGGATCCCGCTACCCTCCAAAGCAAGGCCTCCGGCGCAGAAACACCATGATTCTGATCACGGTCCACCCTTCCAACACAACTGCATCCTACAACTCATCCAGACGGCTTCCCTGAACATCATGATGGAACACGACAAGTCGTTTGGCATCAAGACTTTGTCAAGAGGGTGGTAATATAAAAAGCCGGCGGCCGAAGCCTACCACCAGGTGATTCGGTTGCTCTTTTGGCACCACCGGTTTCGGTTGCTCTTTTGGTCACGTGTAGGACATCGAGGGCTGAATCCTACGGACGCGAGCAAACAATAAACCCTCCAAAAGTATGATTACTAGTTGTCTTATTTTGACTAGAACCATCATGTCTTTGAACATTTTGTTGGCGTATTACAGCAAGCTTTTTCGGGGTTTTATTACGAATCAGCTGAATTTATTTTGCTATGGCACAACCTCTGTAGTTTGCTGGATGTGGAGCTCCACAGTGGATTCACTTTGGCTTTTCTTCTCTTGATTTTTTGTAGTCCTTTGTAAAGTGTTTACCGATGCATTTTACGCAACTTGGTTCTTTAGCGCAGTACTTTTTAGTGTGCCCATAAGCCCGGCATCTCTTACACTGAGGGACAAGTTTGCTGGTTTTTATTGCCTGTATTTCAACTTTGTACCCCAGCACCGATGTTATGTTGTAGATTTTGTTTATCTCCTCGTCATTTTTGAATGTCAACATGAACATGTTGAGTGGGTCTTTGGTCTTCCAGCTTAGTTTGTTGACAGCTTCTGCTATCTTATAACCTTTGTTTTTCATAATCTTCAATAATCCTCTCTGGTTGGTACGTGGAGTGCAATTTTTTGACCATTTCTCTTATTGGCCTCTGTTGTTTGTTTTCGTAAGAGTGCCAAAGGCAGTTATTTTGCGTGAGGGCTTTTGTTAGTTCTATATGACTCATCGTTGATAGCATTACCTTTAACAGTATCGTCCTTCATCATTTTGATACTGAAAGCGTCAGCTGCTTGATTTTCTTTGAGGAAGTCGTAGAAATTCTCATAGTCCTGTATGCCATCCACTATAAGGTATACTATGGTGGTGGTAGAGGATTTTTCTTAGATTTTTCTTTGTTTTTATTGTCATCATAGATTGGTTCAATTTGAGCAGGTGATGTGTTAAATTTTCTTTTCTTTCTTGTTTTTGACCGTATCCACTCTGTTTCATGAGCTAGATCTTCATCATCCGTGGTATATTCGATACGCGGAAGAGAAGTCTCCGTTAAGTTGATGCTGGTTTCGTTGGGTTCTCCGCCATACATTTCAGCTGTTGCTGAAGGATCTCTACTTGACTTTTCAAGTCATTTACGAGGCTTTGCAGTTTCTCACTATGATGATACTCTGTACAAAAATGCTTGTACAATAGATGCTCAGTCTCAGTTGTCAAGTGTATGTCACTCTCTTTTGGCGTCACCGTCTTATTCGAATTCATAGTAAAATTAAAGCGAGTTTTCGCCTTAACAATAAATGATTTGCCGTCAGTAGGCAGCCTTGGGCAATAACTAGGTCATCTGGCTGGCGGCATCGTCGGTGTTATGCTACGTTTGCAAATTTCACTGTAAGTATGCGCGGTTGCGAGCAACAGAACTGCTCTCAGTGAAAATTGAACGATCACTGCTGTTGCTGCTGATTGTTAATTTAAAACTTTTTATTCTTTTATAATTGTATATGAAGTTAGTTAACTAAGTACTAATAATATAATAATCCCTCCATGTCCTCCAGATGAATGCGTTTGCTGCTGCAAAAGATAATATTGAATAATTTCCAGTCTGCGGGTGGTCTGGAGGAGCTGGCACCGCTGGCGCCGGCGGGGCCTGCCGCGACCCCAGTCTGCGTGAAGCAGGAGCCCGCGGAGACCCCGGCCCTCACGCTCGAGACCCTCGAGTCTGCTCCGCATGCCACGGTAAATAATGCTTATTTATAAAACTAATATGAACGAAATCTGGCTTAGTGATAATATTTTAATGGTGATGGAATATTCTATTTTAGGCATAAGTGTATAAAACCGTTGCGTTGCTGTTAAGCATTTGGGTGTATCTAACATTTTACATTGAATTTCACAGGGCTGTTTACTATTGGAAAGGCACATGGCGATGCTGAATTCGAGTGAAGAACTTGATTCTGCTGATTTTACGCCACTACTTATAAAGGAAGAACCTTCATCAGAAGGAGGTAACTTAAACTACTTGAAACACACTAAATACTTAGTATACCTACATAAGAAATATAAATAATTATGTTTTGGCTAAGCAGGCGTCACTGCTAAAAATCAAATACCTACATAATATCATGATATTCTCGCTAGCGAGAATATCAAGATCATGATTTATATTTAGAGTATTTTGTACTGCATTAGGAAATGGTAGGTTGGACTTGAAACTAACAATCTTTAAATTTTAATATACAGATGACATTCGAAAGATGATAATGAATTATGAGTAGGTAGGTTATTTTTTAAAATGGTTTTATTTAGCTTGACCTGTTTGTTGATTTTTGTTTATTTATTTGTTTGGCTCTAATCTAGTAATTTCTAGAAATTTCACCCTCTTCCTGTTAACCGATTGATCTGAAATTTAGTACCTGGTGTCAATACAATTATTTATATTCAATATCATTCCAAATCCAAGATATTTTTTCAACCCTCTCAATATGGGTATCTAATGAAAGGGTTTAACTATTAGGTAAACCCTTTCATTAGATACATACACCATGAAAATTCCGAATCCAAAATGGCCGCTACCACAAAATGGCTGTTACTTTTTCATATCCTTCAATATGGGTATCAAATGAAAGGGCTTGATAAGTAGAACACAGTACACTTTAGAAATAACTAAAAAAATTATAAAAACTTGAAAATAAAATTAGTAAAAATTGTTTTTAAGATAAACTAAAAGCTAAAAAAAAAGTGGGACGTAGCGTAACCTAAGTAACAGAAATTCAATTCGCCCCTCGATTTTATTTTATTTTGTAGCCCGTAGTACATATAAAACCGTTTAACTTAAAAACATTTTTACATATTTTTTATTTATTTAACAAGAGCTTAAGCCTTAATTAAAAAGAGCTATGACCATCCTTTCCAGAGCCACAGCTCATGAGCAGTGACGAGACTAGTGACTCGTACCGCGACACTGAGCCAGCCGCACGAGGCAGTCCAAAGAGCTGGACGCAGCAAGATATGGACCACGCGCTCGACGCGCTCAGGAACCACAATATGAGCTTGACCAAGGTATACGATCTAGAGAAATACCGTCCTTCCTAAGGTTTCTGAAAAAGGTAGGTGTAGGTGTAGAAAAACCTACTACGTTCTTCTTAATTTAGCACCACAGATTTAATTTTGATGGGCGTAGTACCTATTGCGTTGTGTAGTTATTCCCTTTTAATTCTGAGGTCACCCGCCACTAATTTTCCGATCAGTCAGTTGAAGAAGGCATTGTAAAAAATATGCTATATGCACAGTGATGATATCAGAACGATAAGTTACTGTTAATTTGTTGTTCTATCTGCAGACATCACATAGTGTTTATAATTTTTATGAAGGCTTCGGCAACGTACGGCATTCCGTCCACGACACTCTGGCAGCGTGCGCACCGGCTTGGTATCGACACGCCGAAGAAGGAAGGCAGTGCTAAGTCCTGGTCTGAAGCCGACCTGCGTGGCGCCCTACACGCGCTGAGGGCTGGTGCCATCTCCGCCAACAAGGCTAGCAAAGCTTACGGTAGGTAACAAAACTAATGATCTTATAATGTTTCTCTTGTAAGACTCGCAGCTTTGTAATTATCCAAGATTTGGATTCATATCTAAGAAGAAGAGTTCCGAGTACGCCTACAAAGCTGTAAAGAAAGCTTATTTGTACTTAGTAAGACACCCATGACGCAGTTTAATAAGCGCCATCTAAAAAGCAAGACCTCTTAGTGGAAGATGAGAATGTCTTCTAACATTGAATATATCATAAAAAAAGCTTTGAGCATGCTTAAGAACAAAAAAATAATTATTATTTGTTTGTAGGCATCCCGAGCAGCACTCTGTACAAGATAGCCCGGCGTGAGGGCATCCGGCTGGCGGCGCCGTTCAACGCAGCGCCAGTGTCGTGGCGTCGCGGGGACCTGGCGCGCGCGCTCGCCGCCATCCGCGCCGGCGCCGCTTCCGTGCAGCGCGCCGCCGCGCAGTACGGGATCCCCACCGGTGGGTCATTGTGACATATTTTGCCAGCACATTCTACCCACTGCGTTCCATTATCCTCCTCGATTTCACGCCGATCGTGTCTTTTCCGCAAAAAACGATATCTTCATCACTCCATCTCTGCACCGATCTTCTATTGTAACGTTTTCTTACATAATAAATATTATATGTCCACCAGCTACGGATACCTTAGTACGTCACCATGTTTTTCAGCAGGTTAAATAATTTTTCTTCAATCGAAACTATGGTTTAAAAACAAAAAGTTAGTCATCTTTGGAGATTTCAATATTGATAGACTGAAGAATACTCCGAACTCCAGACCGGCCATTGCGCTCTATCCTGGGTTGTCATAGGAGTTAGGTTTTGCGCTTTCATCTCCCTCTCGATACTGGACCACCATGTAGCGCGGGGCTCTTCCTCTTCCAATGCGTTTCGTAGGGATATTCAAGGCTGTTTTTACTGAGAAACTATCATCTCGTCTCATTATGTGGCCGTACTCGTACCATTTAAGCCTGCTTTCTTTTAGTTTGTCAGTTATTGGGGCTACTCCGAACGATCCTCTCACATGCTCATTGCGTATTCTATCCAAACGTGTTACACTGCCCGCCCAGCGCATCATCTTCATTTCAGCTGTGTGCAATTGCTGTTCGTGCTTTTTTGCTGTTGTCCAGCACTCCGCTCCATACAAGATTGCGGGTCGAACAGCTGTCTTGTAGATATTGCCCTTAGTACGTACTGGCATTCGGGTGTCACAGAGTACTCCAGTTTGGGATCGCCATTTCAGCCATGCGGTGTTAACTCTATGGCTAACATCTGCGTCGACGTGGGCATCGGTCGTAAGAACAGAGCCAAGGTAGTTAGTGGGTGACTCGGGGTAGCGTAGTATTATCAATGTTAATGTTGCAACATGTCTCTTCATCACCACCGAAGTCACATTGCATGTAATCCGTCTTTGAGCGGCTGACCCGTAGGCCGTGACCTTCGAGCTCATTCACCCATTTACTGAACATCACCTGCAGATCCATTGCACTCTTCACGATGAGGATGATGTCATCCACGTATAACATGCACCATGGTATTTTGCACTGCAAATTTTTGGTTACGTAATCCATGGTAAGATTGAAGATCAAGGGGTTAAGTGACGTTCCTTGGTGGACACCCACGCCGACTTTGAACGGGTCGCTGATACCTGCAGGGCCTTTAATCTGGGTCTTAGCGTCCAAGTACATATCTTGAACGATGGTGATGTGCAGGTACATTTTTGGCGCGCAGAGCCTGCCATACTAGCTTTCTGGGAACCCTATCGAAAGCCTTATCCAGGTCGACAAATACCATGTAGAGGTTTTCTTTATTGATGCGGCATTTTTCCATTAAAACTCGAACTGTCTGTATGGCTTCTGTTGTTCCTCTATCAGCTGTGAAACCAAACTGGTTTTCAGTTATGCTGGTCAGCCTTGACAGTCGCACACCAATCGCTCTCTCCCACAGTTTCAGGGTGTGTGATGTAAGCTTTATGCCTCTGTAATTGTTGCACTGTGAGACATCCCCTTTGTTCTTGTAGATAGGACATAGGTAACTCGAGCGCCACGCGGAATCTTTGCGGAATCTTGCCTTGGGATAAAATGTTAAATAATTCTGTGAGCCAGAGTATTGCATCATCTTTCAGCAGTTTCCATATATCAGCTGGTATGTTGTCGGGTCCGAGAGCCTTATGATAGTTCATCTTTTTTAATGCAATGTTTATTTCTGCAGGGCTTATGAGGTCCTTCTGTGAGTGGTGATCTCGGAAGCTCTTCGCTGGGTAATTCCTCATTCAGGAGTTTTTTGTAGTACTCCACCCATCTGCTATTGATTGCCTCATTTGAAGTGAGCAGAGTTCCCTGTTCATTCTTAATGTACTTATTAGCCTTCGTATCGAGTGTCGATTTGTGGCGTTGTTTAGCAATTTTGTAGATTGTATTTTCATTCGGGGCATTCTCTAATTTCTCATAAAAACTATAGCGGGACATTGCTCTTGCTTGTGCAACTGCGGCTTGTGTTACAGTTTTCATTCACTTATATAGATTGCGGTCTTCGTCCGACTTAGTTTTCTGCCAAAGCTTAAATGCTTCCCGCTTTGCCATGACTATTTCTTTTATGTCGTCATTCCACCAGGTTGGGTCTTTGTTCGAGGGAAGGCAGCCTCTGGATATGCCAAATTTTTGCCAGGCTTCCTTTTGATAGTGATATTCTTGCCTCATTTCTTCAGTCGATTTATTCACTTTTAGATCTTTTTGTATATAGGCCTTTATACTATCAACGAGTGAAGTACCTTTATTGGAGTGAACTTCTTTCCATTTTATACGCTCAGTCCTATCTATGCGTACCTTATTGGGCTTAGGCAGGTTCATGATGGCAATAAGCAATCGATGTTGAGATGTAATAGGTTCCCCCGGGATAACTTTGCAGTCTTTATACAGTTTGAGCATAGAGTCTTTGGCAATAATATAGTCAATCTGTGTCATGGCTCTCGCACTTGTATATGTAATTATGTGTTCCTCATTTTTCTTAAATTGTGTATTAACACTAGGATACGCCATGCGAAGTGCCAAACAACTATGTATAGAAATAGCGTATTTGTTATGGGAATAAAAATGTATAATAAGCTACCGATGAGCATTAAATATATTTAAAAGCAAGCTTAAATATTTACTTTTAGGAAAGTCGTACGATATATAATAACTATTAATGACTACGAGTACTTTTATAAATGTAAAAATTAAATGTGTGTGCATGTGTTTGACTTGTAATGTATCCATATAATATAATGTAATTGATTCCAATATAGTGTGTAGGTAATAATTGTACTGTTAATTTAATGCATATATGATTTTAATTTATAATTTATGTAATTTTTTTATTTTTTGCACACCCCGTCGGGGTAGAAAGTAGCGAACTTTTAATATTATGTTACATCACTTTATACTTACCCATGTTCACGCAAATAAAATTAATTTGAATTTGAATCACTGGGCCCATTGAATAAAAATATTTAAATAAAACCAAGAGCGTGAAGAACTAATGTATAATAATAAAAATAAACTATTATTAGTAGTAGTATTATTTATAGTATTTTAAGTTATAATTTTTCGTTATAGTTGTCGTGTTAAATATAGAGTTTATCTATTAAACGTTGATGGCGTGGTCCCATACCACATTAAAATTATATCACCCATTAACCATGAAAAGGCAACAAATCTCTTTTGCTTCGTAGATACGAGTATATCACTGTAGCTTGCCACTTTAGACTACATTCGCTATCATGACTTGCAATTGTGACGTAGTTACTTAGTAAGCTGCCTAATTTTGACGGGACCCTAAGATCTTTTAAAATATGAATGAAGATATATCCTTTTAACCTTTTATGACTTTAGGAACACTCTACGGACGATGTAAACGTGAAGGCATAGAACTTTCTCGTTCAAACCCAACACCTTGGTCCGAAGACGCAATGGGAGAAGCTCTAGAAGCAGTCAGGTAAAGCATTCTTATAACTCTGTTGTAACACTAAAAGACGATCGAAGATGCTAGTTGTTTTTTAATATTATTTAGTTGCTAACACCGCCATACTTACATAAGTGTTATCTTATCATATTGACCTGTTTCAGAGTGGGTCAAATGTCGATAAACCAAGCAGCAATACACTACAACTTACCTTATTCATCACTGTACGGGAGGTTTAAGAGATGCAAATATCTAGCACAGGTATATATTGCCTCTTTATCTTAGAGCACAGAAAACCATAACATTAGCTTTTTTACTACACGACTGCCAAAAAAAGTATGAGTGAAAAAGTGTAAGTATTTTAGGATTCACGTAAGTATGTATGTGAGTTTCTTTATTCCACCATAACTTTTAAATGTCTGAACAGATTTGGATGTGTGGAGTATCGTTAGAATTCTTGCATCATGCCAAGTGACCTATTACCTATTTACCTATTTAGAAATGTTAGTGTTTTGGCCTGGCAGTCGTGTTTTTTCTCTTACTTTGATGATGTACTTGTACTTAATACATGGTACCTCAACAATTGATTAATAATTTAACTCTTTTAAAAACTTTCAGATATTTTGATTAAGTACTAATCTACTTGGTGATTTTAGACCCAGCCGGTGCCATCACAAGATTTGCCCTCAAACCTCGAAGTGCCAACAAACCAACAACAAGATGTATACTATCATCAAATGCCTCACATGCATCCAGAACAAGAGAACACTCTCATCCAAAACCAATATACACACAACGATTATGTTCAGAACACATTGCCGCATAACAACGTGATGATACACGATCCGTATGTGGGGCAAGCGATGTATTTTAACCACAACTTTAACAGCATTGCCACTAGCTGAGATTGGGACTCCTCTAACCGAGAGGGCCCTTGATACAATTGAAAATAATTGGTATGGACTTTGAATTGTGGTTATAAATGAAATGTGAAATGTTGAGCCACGCCAAGAAATAATTGTGGCGTCTGTTTTAAGTAAACGTAGTTAAATAGGTCTATATCTACATAAATATGTCCAACGTAAAAATATATACGTAATATTAGAATACTTACAAAAGACTATTATTAAAATGTAGAACATAACCTATATTAGTAGTGAATTATTATACTTAAATCTAAGCTATTTCTCAACATAGAGAAGTGTACATTTTTACAAACACATGTTGTGTACCTACCTAGGTTATGATGTAAGTGGAGACGGTATAAGACCGGCAAAAATAAAGATTGAAGCAATCCCAGATATAAAGAATAATATTTTTGTAATCTTGTAGCAAAGCAAACAACCTTTATACTTACTTTTACAAAAACAACTTGCATAGACTGTAAAAACTATTTCAAAATTAATGTACTAATTATTTACATTAGAATTTTTAGCTGATGTCAATTTATTCATTATGTAATTATTCGTTTAACAAGTAGGGTACAAAGGTACTTTAATGGGTTTTATGGTTTAAGTTTGACTACAAAATATTGTAAATGTTTGTACCTCGTTGTTAATCATTGTTCAAATAAGTTAACATGTTATGTTATATATTTTATAGTTATGTAGGCATCTACTTGTGTAAATTCGCTAACTAGCCCTTACCACAGAACGCTATACTCCTGACTCGTGTGGTAGAGAGCAGCAATGCGATTCAGCTACTCGTAACTGCAACGTTATCGTTACCGTTCGGTGAGGAAAAGATAAAAAAACTGGGGAAATATGGGGGGATGAAGGTTAGGGGAAATGAGGAAAGGTGGGGGAAGTAAGGGAGGGTAGTGAGCAGTGGACGAATGGTGGGGAATTTCGGGGAAGAGTGCGGGAAGTGGGGGAAGACTGAAAGAAAGGTTAGAGGCAGAGTGGGAGAAAGGGGGAAGGGTGGGGAAAGTGAAATTGACGTTCTTCACCCTACTCCCACTTCTCATCATCCTTCCCCCTTTCTTCCTACCCTTTCCTTATTTCTCTGCGACCTTCTTCCAGCCTTTTTCATTTTCTCCCACCCTTTCCCCTTTCTCCCACTCTGCCCACACCATTGCTTTCAGTCTTCCTCCACTTCGCACCACCTTCCCCACTTCTCGCACCTTTCCCCGACATCCTCCACCATTCACCCACTTCCCCTTACCGGCCCCTCACTTCCCCAAACCTTTCCCACATTTACCCAGTTTTTTATTTTTCTAAGTATGGCCATCCCGAAAGGTCGCTATTTGTTGGCTGAATACGGGGGCAGGTCCTTAGAGTTATATTAAATAAACAACTACACAACTTAAATAAATGGCAATTGAGAACATAATAATATACAAGACAATTCGAATTCAGATGTATTTTTGCTGCTTCACAAAGCTGTTAAGTCCGCGGCACGAAAGAAGTCCCGCGGCCGCGGCGGCACCGGCGGTGCCAACAGGAACTTACATTTAATGCCTCCAACACTTCCGCTGTCACATAGAAACTAGCGCAGCGTCTGTAGGACTTCTTTCTTGGCGTGGGCTCTAGCATGTTAAATATCGCAGATGGCGTGACTGTAGTGCACCAATATATGACCTTAAAAAATGCCCCCCCTAGATTCGGTCCTGTAAATATGAAGTTGATGTACCTAGTCATGCTAGATTAGAACAAAATTATTTTATTAAGTACTCATTTAAAAATTATTTCAAATAAACAATTATTTGTGAATAGGATATTATAGTACAACTAGCAGTGCCCGCGGCTTTGCCCGCGTGGTCAAATTTTATGTTGTTTTTTTTGCGCGGAACCCTAATTACTTTTCGCATATAAAAGTAGGTAGATAGATAGATAGATAGTAGCCTATGTTACTCCATGGAACATCAGCTATCTTCCAGTGAAAGTCTCTTCAAAATCGGTCCAGCCGTTTCGGAAATTAGCGGGAACAAACAGGCAGACAGATAGAAAGACAGAGAAAAAAAATGGCTTTTTATTATGAGTACCTTGTATACTTTCACATACATTTAGTAAAAAGCTGTTATTTTGAGATTACCAACAGACACTTCAATTTTATTTATTTGTATAGATAGAGTATAGATATGCTTCCTTAAAATTTAGTTCATCCGTCAAATAGTTATTTATCGATAGCTCGGCTTCTACTCGTCGGAACGACACCAGTATTTAAGTCAAAACCTAAATTATTCAACAGTGAAAACCGCATCGCAATCGGTCTAGTAATTTTTACGTTGTGCGCGAACAGACACGATTTAAAAAACCGGTTGGCCGAGCGGTTAGTGACCGCGAAGTCAACCAACGGCGTTGTACTTATTCTGTGCCAACGGTCGCGGGTTCTAATCCCGCAAGGTGCAATCATTTGTGTGATGAGCAAAAATGATTGTTTCCGATTTATGGATTTAAATTTAATATTAGTATTACATGCCCATAGGACCGAAAACAAATTGCAGGGCCCGGCGGAAGTACTCCATGACAGGGGGACAAACTACTTTGGTACCCTGTGCTCTAGACAACGGACAAACATACATAGATACGCATATTACATCTATGACCAGGAAACAAACATTTCTGCTCATCACACAAAATTAAATTATTGTACCTAGCGGGATTCGAACCCGCGACTGTTGGTTGACTAGTAAGGGTCACTAACCATTCGACCAACCGTCGTCGTATTGTATTTAATTGTTGTCATCGATAATTGATAAGTGTGCATATCACTTTCAAAAACTCCGTTACAAACAGACATACTTAAAGGTAGAACTAATAAAAGCAGGAAAAAATATATTCATCAAGCTGCTCTCTCCGGCAATTTTTCTTACGTACAAGCGCTTTTCCATTTAAGAAAAAACAAAGCTCTATGAAGGATAGCACACAGAGAGACCTACTTTACCAGGTAGTAAAATTGGAGGCCCTTTTGATTTTAGGGGGGCGGGTGGATCTCATCACAATGACGTCGTCATTGTGCTCTGCGTCATTGTTCTCACAAGTCAATGTCCGCTATTTTTCGTATTTTTATCTTACAGAATATTTGTTAGTTAGTACGCTTACTGGATTTCTATGGGTTAAGGCGACACAAAATAATATAGCGGACTTTGACTTGTGAGAACATTTTGAGGAGATCCACTCGGACAGTAGGCCCCCTCTTCCCCCCACTTCCGCGGTCCCTGCTACAGTACAGGGTATCCTAGCTTGGGGCTAGGTAAGTGTGAATTGTCCAGAATTTATATATTTATTTGGAAATAACTTTTTCATTGGCTTGTTTTAAGTACTTCGGTAATCTGGCTCTGTACAGACTTTTTGTTTCTACTTTATTATAAGTAGGTACTAGCTGCGCCCGCGGCTCTGCCCGCGTGCTTATTTATTTTTGTTAAACGTAACCTAACTGTGTTTTTCCAGAACTAAAAAGTACAATTTACTACATTTTGTCAAAATTAGTTTCGCCCTCAAATAGTTTTTATCGAATGCTCGGCTTCTAATCATCAGATTGATTTACGAAGTGCCACCAGTTTTAAGTCAAAATCTAAGCTATCCATCAATGAAAACCGCATATCAATCGGTTCAGTAGTTTTTATGTGATGCTCGAACAGACATCCTGCCAGGCACCATTTATGTGATGCTCGAACAGACATCCAGCCAGGCACCATTTATGTGATGCTCGAACAGACATCCTGCCAGGGACCATTTATGTGATGCTCGAACAGACATCCTGCCAGGCACCATTTATGTGATGCTCGAACAGACATCCTGCCAGGGACCATTTATGTGATGCTCGAACAGACATCCTGCCAGGGACCATTTATGTGATGCTCGAACAGACATCCTGCCAGGCACCATTTAAAAAAAACCTTTCTGAAGCTTATTTTCAGTCCCCCTAGACCAATTATTTTGATTATATTCTAGCTCTGCCCGCGTGTTCATTTCCCTGTAACCTATGATGTGCCCGCGGTTCTGCCCGCGTGCTCATTTCCCTGTAACATATGATGTGCCCGCGGCTCTGCCCGCGTGTTCATTTCCCTGTAACATATGATGTGCCCGCGGCTCTGCCCGCGTGTTCATTTCCCTGTAGCCTATTATGTACCCGCGGCTCTGCCCACGTGTTCATTTTCCCTTCATTTCATTTTCCTTTTAACCTATGATGTGCCCGCGTGTTCATTTCCCTGGAATCTATGATGTGCCCGCGGCTCTGCCCGCGTCTTCATTTCCCTGTAGCCTATGATGTGCCCGCGGCTCTGTCCGCGTGTTCATTTCCCTGTAACCTATGATGTGCCCGCGGCTCTGCCCGCGTGTTCATTTCCCTGTAACCTATGATGTGCCCGCGGCTCTGCCCGCGTGTTTATTTCCCTGTAACTGATGATGATGGAATGGCATCGTTCTAAAATCTTTTTGTCTATGGATAAACTTTCATGCTATGAGGAGCTGATGATGATGGAATGGCATCGTTCTAAAATCTTTTTGTCTATGGATAAATTTTCATGCTATGAGGAGCTGATGATGATGGAATGGCATCGTTCTAAAATCTTTTTGTCTATGGATAAACTTTCATGCTATGAGGTTCTGATGATGATGGAATGGCATCGTTCTAAAATATTTTTGTCTATGGATAAACTTTCATGCTATGAGGAGCTGATGATGATGGAATGGCATCGTTCTAAAATATTTTTGTCTATGGATAAACTTTCATGCTATGAGGAGCTGATGATGATGGAATGGCATCGTTCTAAAATATTTTTGTCTATGGATAAACTTTCATGCTATGAGGAGCTGATGATGATGGAATGGCATTCTAATCTAGTTTCATATGTAGGTGCTTTTATTAGACTAGTAGGTATGTAATTTATATTGAAATAATGTTTTTTTTTCTGTCCAAATGATATACGTAATTTATAATGTGATGGAATGTAGATCGTAGCAATTTTTACTACGAATATGTAAGTAAGATCCTTTTCTTCTAACTGGCGAGATTGAGACTGAGGTTTGTTTTCTAGCCAGTAGGTACGGGAAAATCCTAATCTGTAGGCATATGGGAAAATGTTGAAAGGAACCATGGGCTCAATTTTAAAGAATAATATATTTTTCCGCGATTTGTATTTTTCTATATATAACGAATAAAAAGTTGTATGATTTTTATGCTATAACTTTCTGAAAGTCAACTTTTTTTATTTTCTTACGTTATGTTAGTTGATTTTCATGTAGCAACATTAGAAAATGTTTTTTTACACTTACCATGCCGTTCAGAATATCTCAAAAAGTTATGGAAGGTCTCCTAGGAACGTTTTCCTGTAACTATAATGGTTAAGATACCTGCCCTTACTGTCCCGTCTCAAAAATCCAACCAGTATATAAAACTAAAAAAACTTTTAAAGCTTAAAAATTGAGCCCATGGTTCCTTTCAGCATTTCCCCCGAAGTATATATGATTAGGATATTAGGTATTAGGATGGTGGTTTATTATGGTATTAGGTATAACCCACGCTGCGCGCTGGCTAGAAAAAAAGAGCTCGTTCTCTATGAATATTAATTAGTTATTCAGTCTTCCTTGTCAAAATGTTATTCCATTCCTCAAGATTTATAAACGTTATTTTAGGGATAGGTACTTAGGCAGGTTATAATAACCTAAACAATAAACTTGTTAATTGCCCAGCTAGACTTGACTGTACTTGGATACCTATCATACCTACATGTTATATAGTACGTATCAAAGATCATGTACGTATAGAAATACACGGTACTTACCTATTTGTTTTTTTAATATTTATTTACTTACGAATTTCTGCCTATAAAAGTTAAATTGAATACATCTTAAGTGGTATGCGTTAGTAATTCGTCTGCGGCGAGGACCTCGTCAAATTCTCGTCAATATGTTCAAATTTGCAATAATTAACGTAAAATTTGCATTTAATGTAAGCTACAATAGTCTTTTAATAAACACGATAGACTGAACAGTGCATTTTCATTTTACCGACAATCACACAATCTATTCAGGTATTATTATAAATTGTATATTGTTGACGAACTGGTGTGCTGGTGACCATTACTACGAAATCAAACAGTCGCGGGTTCGAATCCCGCAAGGTGCCATCATATGTGTGATGAGCAGTAATGTTGGTTTCCGAGTCATGGATGATGTGATGTAGATGTATTCGTATCTATTTATGTTTATCCGTTGTCTAGTGCCCATACTACAGGGTATCCAAGTTTGGAATAATTGGTGTGTGGCCGAATATATTAAAATTGTTTATTTAATTATATGTTCTTGTTACTTGTTTAAATTTTGTTATTTTCTTTAGTGTTAATCAAATTACACTCAGCATCTTCATCTTTTTCTTTTGTTTTGTACATACAATTTACCTTTTTATTATTCTTGATTATCGTTCTAAGTATATTATGATATGATTATCGTTATATGTATATTATGATATGATTAGTGCACGGTGTATCATCTGTAATTGAAATTGCATGTAACGCCTAATATAAATGTTGCCAATAAGCACGTAAGCGTGTAATTTTGTTGATGATCATAGTAAATAAATAAGTTTATTGGTCAGTCCAGGGGTGCGATTTTTTAATATCACCGAGTGATTAAATATCAGCGAAATGATAAAAAGTAAGCGATTTCCCAAAAGTCGTATTTTTGAATTTCACTGGGTCATAAAAAATATCATACGTATGATTTCGTTTACGAGTGCCACTCGTTTTCAAATCACCCGGTGATATATTTGACATTTCGTTCATAGTTTCATAAATTAACCTACTTTTCGTGTTGTTTTTCCTAAAATACGAACAACGAATGAGATAATACATATTCAAAAATACCACTTTTGCGAAAAGCTGATTTCGAAATCACCGGTGAAACTCAAAAATCGCACCCCAGTAGGCATTGGAAGAACAGTGATCTCCGTTTCATTTAGATACCTAGGTAAGCAGAATACAAACCTACATGTTTCATAAAAAGATCATAAATGATTATTTTTTGTGAAATATATAAATAATAAAATAAATGGTGGGACAATATAATGGGGCATCATGGGTATCTTTTCCTTCACTCATTTCCCTCCAGGAAAACTTTTCGAAAGTAACTTAATATATAAAATAATAATACGTTATAATTTAAAGTAAAATTCATAATATAACCTCAATAATCTTTTCCTATACATTTTCTATGGAAGTGCACCAATGAGGTCCATGCATATTGTCATGGGAACAATTGCAACGAAACATTGTGTTCTTCATTCAAATTGTTTTTATTATGTTTCTTCATAATGTATTACTGTCAAAATAATCAGTTGTAGGTATTGAATATCTTTACAGAGAATACAGGTATGGAAATCATTTTTGCTTATCAAACATGATATCTTAAAATTTAGAATAAATTCAAAAAGTGGATCGTTAATAGAGCCTGTCAAAGTGCCAGTAAGGCGTTATGAAGACACATAAAAACTCAATCTTTCGTTGCATTTGTTCGTATCCTCATACTCGTAATGGTGCGGTGAATGTCACTTCATAGAAAATGTATGGAAAAAGTTTAATTTTTATTTTACTCTTTTATTTAGTAAGTTACTTTGTTTTCCTGGTGGGAAATAGAGTCGATTGTAAACAACTATTTATTTTTGTAAAATGTAATTTTTAGACAGTCTTCTTTTTTAAAAAAATACAAAAATGCATTTCGTTATTTCTTCAAAATCGATCTGATGTTTCCTACATTAAGGAAAAGGTCCTTATGCCCCAACCTGTATTCATTATGATGCTCTTTCTAAGCAAGAGGAAACCGGTTGCTACCGCTGGTAAATTCTACTTATTTGAAAAATCAGAATAATGATTTATAGGGTAAATTCAAATCATCCAGTTGTACATAAAAGTCGATTTATTTGTTTTATCTACAGTTAGATATAAAATAAATTACAATAATGATTTTATTTTTTCATTCGGCTGCGGCGTCCGTTATTAATTTACAACCTTTTCATTTATTACTTTCAAAAGTACGAACTAGAAAAAGACAAAAATACGTACTTTTATTAGTTGAGCGTTACAGTAGAAATATAGTTTTGGAGACGCCCACCGAACACACCTCGCCATCTACCGTCGAGTAGAATAACTTTTACATAGGTTCTACTTCATACTAGATGGCGCTTCAATTATAGTATAATTAAACACCAACAGATGGCGTTAAACACAAACACTCGTATACATACACTACAGCGCTATCTGCCGTCAGTTTTAATAAATACAATCTATTTACAAAGATTCCACAATGGAAAGTCAATAAGTATTTTCTCTAAAATTGTAAATTTTAACAAGCAAAGTATGAAGAAATTCGTCACTTTTTCACTTACATTTCGATTATAGAATGTTACGATACGCTATTCAAGTGAAACAGAAACGAATATCATCGCTCCATGAAGTTAGGCTACTATTTACAAAGAGTTACAGGGAGATCATAAGAATAGATTTCGCATTATCTTGTCGATCAAATCACATAGGTAAATAACAAATAACTTTGACTCTACAGAATTTATACAAAATTGATAAAAGGTGATCGTTAAATTATGCAAAGCCAAAGTCGTTTGTGTCATATTAAAGCATTATCAATACAAATCAGTAAACTGGTTTAATGTCCGTAAAAGTTCTACAAGTGGCAGTGAGGTTTGAGGTAACTCTGGTACAATGAGATAATTTTACTGATTTATATGTTAGAACAGGCGAGTGGTTTAGCGTTGTCATGTTGAACGCCTGTGGTTCGGACGCCACGGCCGTCAGTTGAACAGTACAATAGAACATTACTTATTATTTACGGTCCTTACTCGCTATTTACGTATATATTCGCGCCGTACGTTCGTTATACAGTGGGACTAGACAACGCACGGCGGCGCGGGCCGCCTCGCCCTGCAGGTTAGAGTCCGTACAAACTTCGCGCACTAGTTTCGAGCGCTGCAGTCGCTCTCCGCCACAACACACACCTTCACCGTTCGATGGCACGAGAATTCAATTAACGGGCGACAGATAATTGGTTTCTGTGGATTTAGTTCGAACGAATCGAAACGGAAACAAAATGGACACAGTCCTTTCGGTCCGTCGGGAATAGTCTCACTGTTTGGATACAAAATTGTATTGTCGTTCAAATTAGACAGGTCCATAGTCGGAGAGCGGCTGCCCCGAGCGGGCCGAGGGCGCAGAGGGTGCGACGGCGGGCGGCGGCACCGGGGGCAACGCGGGCGGGGGCGGCTGCGGCGGGGGCGGCGCGCCCCCTTCCGCGCGTCAGACGCCGCCCTTGACGAGCGCGCGGTGGTGCGGCTGCGGCTCGCGGCCTCCGCGCAGCACGCGCCGCCACGACTCCAGCGTCTTGCCCGACCAGATCCACACGCCCGACGTGATGCCCACCGCCAGTGCCATGAAGTACTTGAGCATCAGCGCGGAGTAGAGCGGGCGCGAGCCGCACGCGGGCCCGCACGCGACCCGCCGCATCCAGTCCTCGTAGCCGTTTGCCTCATACGCCAGGCAGCCGATGACGACGCCGGCCGGCACCGCGTACAGCACGCTGAAAACGCCGATCCGGATCATCAGCTTCTCTAGCTTGTCCGCCTTGGAGCCGGCGCCCAGTCCGCCCTGCCGCTTGATCACCGAGCGAATGCGGAACAGCGAGACGAATCCGGCGAGCAGGAAGGTGGCGCCGAGTGCGAAGTACACCACGAGCGGCGCCAGCACGTACCGGCGCAGGTTCTCCGGCGAGGAGTTGCCCACGTAGCACACGCCGGCCACCGGGTCGCCGTCGACCGCGCCCGCCAGCAGCACCGCCACCGTCTTGCCGGCCGGCACCAGCCACGCGGCCAGGTGGTAATACTGCGCGTGCCCCGCGATGGCCTCGTTGCCCCACTTGAGGCCGGCGGCCAGGAACCACGCGAACGACAGCACCACCCACCAGATGGAGGACGCCATGCCGAAGAAGTAGACGAGGATGAAGACGAGCGTGCAGGCGCTGGGCCCGGCGGCGGCCGTGCGCAGCAGCGCGCCGTCACACGCCACCTCGTCGCGGCCCAGCGCCAGCCGCGCCAGGTAGCCCAGCGCCACCATGAAGTAGCACGCGGACAGGTACACGATGGGCCGCTCGGGGTACTTGAACCGCGCCGAGTCGATCAGGAACGTGGTGAGCGTCATCAGCGTGGAGGCGGCGCACAGGCCGCTCCACAGAGCCACCCACACGGCGGCGAAGTCTTTCTCCTCGCGCGTGAAGAACGCGCCGGCGCAGGGCGGGGCGCAGGCGGCGACGCCCCCCGCGGACGCGTTGGGGGCGCGCGCGGGCGCCAGCGGCGGGCGGCACGCGCACGCGCAGTCGGCGGCGCCGGCCGCACCCGCCGCGCCTGCGCAGTTTTTTGGATCCTTGCAGTTCTTGTGCTTGTTCTTGGGCGGCGGGCGTGGCGGCTCGTCGTGGTCGCGCGCGCGCTCGTCGTCCTCCATGCACAGGTGGTCGGGGTCGCCGAAGCGCGGCAGCTTCTCGCACGCCATGCCGTCGGGCCACTTGAAGCTGTACTTCTGCATGAGCGGCGCGCAGCCGGCGCGCGCGCGCTCGCACACGGAGCGGCACGCCGGCAGCGGCCGCACGTAGTCCTCGATGCAGATGGGCGTGTACATGGAGCACAGGAAGAACTTCAGGTCCGGCGAGCACTTGATCTCCACCAGCGGCCAGAACTGGTGAACCTGCAACCCCAAGCCACAGAATATATATATATAGTTTAGGGTAGGATGACCACCGAAGTGTACACGTTTTATTTTCTATGGGTATGACTGAGCTAAAGAAACTAAAACGAGAAATCTTCAATTTAAAGACTTTTGGCATTGTGATACACGATTAACAATTAATTTAACTTTTAATCAACGTAATTATGTATTTAAATAAATGGTGTATTTGACATTATCTCGCTTGAAGGTCAGTATGTAGGCGAAATAACTGCTTCGCTGCTGTGGTGATGGATTCACGACATCAAATGACATGGAGGCAAAATAATAAGTAAACACGAGTTTAATTGTTGTCACGAGTTTGTCGGCATAACACTCCCAGATGAAGGACTTCAAAATAGTCTGAAACTGGTCGGAGTATTTCCGATCTTCTTTTTCGCGAGTTTTTAGCCGTTTTATTTATATTTAATATGAATATCACTCGCGTTAGTTTTCAAAATCAAATAAACACGAGTTACTTATTCCCCTGACGGAGTCAAGATTAGATACACCGGGCACAAGATCTCCGTTAGTGGCCAAAAAGTATAATGTGACATACTCGTATTAACCCTATAATGTATCGAAACAAACTATCACCTTGATTAGCATTGATTTAAAGCATTTTGCTTTAAATCAACCTCGCCTGCCCGTGGTAACATCATGGCGAACAACAAGCGAGACTCTGACGACCGACCGATGGCGGCGTAGCCAAATTCCAGAGCGCAGTGACGGGCAGCAGCTTCACTGGTGCGAGAAGCTACGCCCTGCGGTCGCCAACCCACATCCGAGCATGGCGACTTTGGGCAAAAACCTCCTGGGCAAGAATTAAAAAATGGCCTTCAGTCGGTCACCCTGCTAGTCCTGACCAAGGTGGCGGTCACGGAAATGGCAGGGCAGGGGGGTGCGAAGAATCCTCGGGCTACCATAGGCTAACCAAAAAGAAAATGGTCCCAACTATGGTAACAAGAATCACAGGCAAAAGATAGTTAACTTTTTGGAAAAAGAGGGGTTATTTTGATGAATTAATTCTTCAAAAAGGAGTCCCAGAGAAGTCGACTAGGCAAAGCGAAACTGCGACTAAAAATAAGATTGACTTCATCATGACGGACAATTTGCACATATTCAAGGATGTCTCAGCGATCAGCAGGTTCAATACCGGCAACTACCACAGTCTTGTCCGAGGCTCCTTGAATATCGACCACAAGCTTGAAAGATGCCCTCTGGAAGAAGTCTTCGCTCCGACCATACCTGCTCTAAGCCGCTGTTGGATCAGAAAAGTTTCAACTCAAGTTAGAAAATCGATTCGCTGCTTTGGAAACCACAAATGACGAGGATGGCGAACTTCAAAAAGTTGTGTGAATCCTCAGGGAAGAAGGCACAAAATTTTGTGAGCCACATACACACAATGAGGCATGTTATACAGTTGTCTGAAGAGTATAACCAGCCTCTGTGTCTTGCTTTTGTGGACTATGAGAAGGCCGTTGACTCCGTTGAAACCTGGGCGGCTCTGGAGTCTTTGTAGCGGTGTCAAATGGACTGGCGATACGTGGAAGTGTTTAGGTTTTCGTATAAAGCCGCGACTATGAGTGTCCAAGTACAAAACCAATAGTCTAAACATATCCAACTTCGCAAGGGGAGACAGGGGATGTTATATCTTCGAAACGGTTCACTAATGCCTTAGAAGATATGTTTAAGACGCTGCTGGATTGGAATGGAATGAGCATTAATATCAATGGCGAGAACATCTCTCACGATTTGCTAATGGCGGAGTCGCTACAAGACTTGCAAAGTATGCTGACCAACCTAGATGTTGCTTCTCGACGCACCAGTCTCGGAATGAACATAGATAAGACCAAGATTATGTTTTACGATCTTACTGACCCTGAACCCATTGCAGTCAATGGTGCACTTCTTGAAGTTGTCCAACAATATGTTTACCTTGGACAAATATTGCAATTAGGTTAAACATCCTTGAGAAGGAAGCCAACTAAAGAATTCAGCTGTGTTGGGCAGCATTCGGAAAAGTTTTCTTGTCTTCCTTACCACAGTGCCTGAAGACAAAAGTCTTCAATCAGTGCGTCCTACCAGTCATGACCCACGGAACCGAAACGTAGACACTCACGGTCAAACTAGTAGTCCACAAATTTAAGGTCGCTCAGGAAGCTATTGAGAGAGCTATGCTTGGAGTTTCTCTGAAGGACAATATTCGTAATGAAGATATCCGACTGAGAACCAAGGTGACCGACATACCTATAAGGATAAGCAAACTACAGCGGCTGTGGGCTGGTCACATTTCCCGAAGAACGGATAACCGTTGGGGTAGACGAGTTCTCGAGTGGAGACCACCTTAAGGCAAACTCACTGTAGGACGCCTTGTGGCCTGGTGGAGTAACGACCTAAGAAAAGCGGCTGGAAGAGAATGGATGAAAAGAGCTGAAGAGCTCACTCAGTAGCGTGCATTAGGAGAGGCCTACGTCAGCAGTGGACAATTATAGGCTGCTAATGTACTCCATAATGTATATTATTTTAATAAAGAATGACATATGTATGCACCTCTAAGCCGGCTTCTTCTTGCGTGTCATGATCAAGCGCATTCGGGAAGGAGGTGAGATTGTATCCGATGCCGCGGCACATCGGGATGGTAATCTCCTGACAGCGCGGCTGCAGCGCCCCCGCGCGCGCGGCGCACGCGCACAGCGCCAGCGCCACCTTCCACCACATCCTCACGCGACTGTGATTACCGCATCTGGAAAACGGAAACGTTACAGATTAAAAAAAAAACATGAATGGAATTCTCTACTGGACAGTGGACATGTTATTATTTGTGCTTCGAAAATATCTTACAAGTAAGTGTGTGTTCGGTGGGCGTTTATTTTGGATTGTGGAACTATGTAACAACTAACTGACTTGTAATTTTAGCTCATATTTAAGAGCTTGTGCCGCGCATAGGCATGGATGGCTGCGGGTTAGAATCCCGTCAGGAAAACCATATTTTTGCATTAAAAATAATAATATTAGGTATATAATACTGGGTATACCTAGATCCCACTATAAGCAGCCGTTACTAAAATAATAATACTAGTAATTGGCACTACCATACCACTTAATAATATTATAATAATGTATCAAAGTAAAATAACTAATAATTACCTAAACTTATAACCTGATTTGCGACGCCCTTACCGGGTATGATGTACTTAACCTTCTGACTAAATAAAGATCTGTCCTTCGATGTTTATTAAATCAAATATTAAATGAAATGAAAAAAGTATGCCAAAATTACTCTCGCACTCAATGTTATTAAAAATGACAGTTAACCCTATTCAAGCATTAAAACACTTTTTTGTATGGATTTTGACAGAGTTTAAATAACAGAATTTAGTGTTGAATAACCTCTCTGAGCGCGGCAGTTAGTCGATGATGAGATAATTATATATAAGTGAAATTAAATTATTGCATATTTGTAATTTTGTGTTCGGTCATTTTTTATCTAATATAATTTAATAGCACCCTCTTGGGAAACGAGAGGTATAGTCGTCGGCAGCAAATTCGCTTTGCCGATGACATCATTATTTTCACCAAATCAGTATCTGAATTGCAGCAAATGCTCGAAGAACTGAGCACTGCGAGCCTTGAGGTTAGACTAATGATGAACCGGTCCAAGACCCAACTTATGAATAACAGCACGAGACGTAGGGTTGAGGTTGATGGGCAAGAAATACACTATGTCGATGAGTACGTGTACTTGGACCAGTTAGTATCCTTAGAAAACAGGCAAGAAAAAGAGATCGATCGTCGCAACGACAATGCCTGGAAGATGTACTGGCCCATAAAGGTGCTACTGAAGAGCAACCTTCTATTGTCTCTAAAACGCAAACTCATCGATACCTTGACTCATCGATACGTGTATCCTGCCTATCCTAACCTACGGTGCTCAGACTTGGTCACTGACCGAGTAGCAGAAGTCCAAACTCAAGGTTTGTCAACGAGCAATGGAGCGTAGCATGCCCTAGCAGTAACGAGAGCTGACAGAGTTCCAAAGACCTAAACAAAAGCGCTCAAAAACATGTAATTCTGATGTTGTTGAAAAGACAGCCAGGCTGAAATGGGATTGGGCGTGCCACGTGAGCCGAATGCACCCGGACAGATGAGCCCAAGTTGTCACCCACCCAGTGGACACCCGAAGACGTCATAAACGACGGGGTAGACAAAGAAATTGATGGCGAGATAACTTGGATTTCTTTCTGCGGGATTGGTCCGACGTGACCATGGATAGGGATGCTTGAAAGGATATGGGGAGGCCTTTGTCAGCAGTGGGAAAGAGCAGGTTAAAAACAAAAATGGGACATATTAACTTATTAAAATATATAATATTGAATGGCCCGAAGCGGCAAGATGTGGAATGAATCTGAAATGTTTCCAAACAAAATACATACAATTTCTCCATGATGCAAATAAATATCTATTAGAAACAATGACAAATCACCTTCGATTTGCCGATGATATAGTCATCATGGCAGAAACCCTGGAAGACCTAAGCACAATGCTCAGTGACCTCAATATAACAATATCCCAACAGGTGGGTCTTAAAATGAACATGGGTAAGACTAACATCATGTCAAATGCCCATGTCGTACCCATGCCGGTTTATGTTGGGAACGATATTATCGAAGCTGTTGATCACTATGTCTACTTAGGTCAGACGATCCAACTGGGTAGACCCAAATTCGACAAAGAGGTCAACCGACGAATCCAACTCGGATGGGCAGCGTTCGGGAAATTACGCCATATCTTCTCGTCGTAGATACCGCAGAGCCTCAAGACGAAAGTTTATAATCAGTGCGTGTTGCCAGTGATGACATACGGCACTGAGACGTGGTCGCTAACTATTGGTCTCATACACAAGCTCAGAGTTGCACAACGTGCAATGCAGCTAGACAGCTATGCTCGGTGTTTCACTACGTGATAGAATCCGTAATGAGGAAATCCGTAGAAGAACCAAGGTTACCGGCATAGCTCTCAGAGTTTGCAAGTTGAAGTGGCAATGGGCAGGCCATATAGTTCGCAGAACCGACAACCGCTGGGGAATAAAGGTTCTCGAATGGCGGCCACGAACAAACAAGCGAAGTGTGGGGTACCCCCCACACGATGGACCGACGACATTGTAACCATCGCAGGAAGTCGGTGGATGGAGGCCTATGTTCAGCAGTGGACTTCTAAGGGCTGACATGATGATGACGATGATCAATGACAAAATATGCTTACTTTATAATCTACTGTATAAAGTGAGTTATGTAAAAACAAACCCTTATTTTGGGCAATTTATAACAGTTTGCCAAACTTTGTCACTTAGCCACTGCAGAGTTTTTTTGAAAGTTTCGTACATTCTTTGATTTTAACTTGCCATTATAAATGACTCTTTCTCTTTATCTACTCTTTTCTTCTTATTTGAGATACATATATCTAATTCATCCAACCCGAGGAGTTCAGTAACACCAATAAACAAATCTGAACGATCGCTGTAAGCTATAAAATAAAACTACATTATTTGTTATCGAGTTCTAGTAAAACATTATCGGTTTGTAATCTGGCGGTTATCGGCGCGATTACGGCGGCTACTGCTTTACTGCTGGTATTGATACTGATGGATTGATACAGGACGGGAAAGCCCGTGGAAGGATTATTATTGATATTGTAAGTATGTGATGCGACGCATTCTTCCGGGGAAATATCGTATTCAATCGCGTATCGATAGGTGACGAAGGTAGGTCAAGAACTTTGTCCAATCTGTTTAAAATCCACCCAGGATGTTCTAAACATAATATTTTGGATAGAAGACTAAGGCCCGGTTCCTATAACCAAAAAAGGAATCGTATTAGTTACGACCAGTTAAAGAAAAATTATACCAGGCGTAAATTAAAACCGTTCCTATAAAATACGGCTAGTAAGACAAATTACCGATGGTTAGCTACTAACGGATGGGAGGGCTACCAGCTATTATCAGTAAGCATAAAGTATGGAGATGACATTGTAAGGTGTTTCTATAAAAAAAAAGACGTCAGTAAACTGTCAATATCACTACGCGTAGTTGATAGTGCTATCGGTGAAATTTGAAAAAGGTTTGACCGGTAACGGTGGGAAACGTTCAGTTAATCTCGTGTTTCGTAGTAATCTTGCTGAAAAAACGAAAACTAATGGAATAAAGTTATTTCAATGATACTAAACATTAATAGAATGCCTAATAATTGCTTTTTAAGCCACAAACTCGGAAAGATTCTGTTTGTCATTCGAAATCTGAGTGCAAAAGTGCATTTTACCCGCTAGCGTTAGTTTTTAAAATTCGAACCTTTCTATTCAATAAGTGTCTATACCACCACTCCACAGAAAATACATTATTACTTATTTATATTATATTATTCGATTCGATTCTACTCGACTCTACTCAACTCTACTCGATTTTACTCGACTCTACTCGACTCTAATCGACTCTATTCGACTCTCTTCGATTCTTTCTATTATGTTTACACATCTGCCAGGAGTACCGTAACGGCTTTTTTAAAATTAAATTATTATTATAAACACAAATTTAATATAATATTATTTCAGCTGTGTTTCTTGCCCCTAGCATTTTCCTCGCTGTAGTGAGGTGAAAAGTTGTGTTTCACACGGCAGCAAAGTTATTCTGCGTCTCGTACCATTAAAACCATCGCTACGCTCAGGATACAATAAAAAAAACACGTAGCCTTGCATAGCAAATAAGTATTGTTTTTTTTTCTAATAGGTAATGTTTGATAATTCGCAGTTGAACCAAACGCAAAGAGAAATAAGGAGGTCCTCGAGTAGGGAGCTTACTTACGGGCGCTCGTCGCTGGTAAGCACCGAAAAAACACTGTGAAACGTTATGTGAGGCCTCGTTAGCGGTAGCTTTAAAATAAATGGTAACCAGTAACAATGACGGACTGTTTATTATAGGAACCGGGCATGAGTAAACAAATAATTGGTAATGGGTATATACGCACAGATTAAATCAAAATAGCAAAGAAATTTGATCGAAACGTCAAGGTCAGTACAAATGTTATATTGACATTCACCTGCGAGCGCTTCAATCTGATAGCTTCAATACACGTAATTTTGTTTTCATTAGGGCTAACAGAAACACAATAACTCTCGAACTTAAAGTTAAAAGCATTCATAATCGCTTACCTACACTGTATCATCTACGCACAATTAAACTCATTTCACCAGCATCGTCTATTTCCTCCAAACTCAATAAAAAAGCTTAAAACATCACAAATCAGCCGAAGCCAGAAGTTAGGAAACCCTAAACATTTGGGCCGGAGACTGCAGAGTAAGAATTAGTTTAGTTAAAAAAAGAGTTTTATTTTGGGCGTAACGTAAGATCAACATTCAATGCAATGCACCAATAATGTTTTTAAGATTGATTAATACAGTGCCCGCAAACAAGACAACAGATTTATTGATGCATAATCGAAAGTCTAAAACCTATTGTTTGACTAAATAAAGTAGTCTTTATTCTGTACTTCTTCCTTATGACATAATGGAAGCCACAGGCTGTAAATGTGGCCACCTTCTGGGTCAAACAAATTTAATTTTAGTATTAAGAGAGAGGCTGAAACACCGACACAAAAGTTGTTTGTATACGATTTTCAGTGCTGTAAATGTGGCCACCTTCTGGGTCAAACAAATTTAATTTTAGTGTTAGAGAGAGGCTGAAACACCGACACAAAAGTTGTTTGTATCTACGATATGCAGTGCTGTAAATGTGGCCACCTTCTGGGTCAAACAAATTTAATTTTAGTGTTAAGAGAGAGGCTAAAACACCGACACAAAAGTTGTTTGTATCTACGATTTGCAGTGCTGTAAATGTGGCCACCTTCTGGGTCAAACAAATTTAATTTTAGTGTTAAGAGAGAGGCTGAAACACCGACACAAAAGTTGTTTGTATCTACGATTTCCAGTTAAAAACTGAAGTAGTTTTATATTGCAAAGAAATAAAACTCAAACCTTTAAAGCAAAGGTCTACTTTATAATTATAGTGGATCTTTAGTTAATTTCCTAGATCCGAGTTGAATCTCACAAATGTGTTCCCAATTGCACAACGGGCAGCCTACTGAGTCCAAGACAGGAAATGTGTCAATCGTGTAATGCGCTGGTGTAATGTGTCACCTCATCTGCTCCCCAGATCCTAGCACTGACTGTACTGGTGTCAGTTAATGCGCTTTTAACGACGAGGCGTCGACACGTGGCGGGCGAGCTAACAAACAGATTTGGTAATAGTTAAAATTAAATGAGGAACGTTTTATTTACGAACAATATTTGGTATGAAGGATTGCTGTGGTGTTGAACTGTGCTACGTCACGAAGCTAATAACTAGCGTAAGATGTTTGAAGTACCTAATGAAGGATATGAAATAGATTAACTTCATTGCTTACCATAAAATATGAGTATTTTGATGGAAAGCAAGAAGTGAAGATGAGACGATGTCTTAGAACTAGAGGGTACATCAGATAAACCGCAACCGAACTGTGACTTTTTCTTTGGGAAGACCAATACGCAAGTCAATCTATCTGAATGCAATTACCAATTCACGATATAAAAACAATACCATTCATTTGAAGGCAAACTCGTAAACTAATCGGTTTATTAGCTCGGTTCCGATTGTGCCTTGCTCCCGAGACCGGTGACTGGTCATTTATAAACAAACGCGTTTAATGGCAACCCCGCGCGGCTCGTTCCTGGTACATTTATGGTGGAATGGACGGATTCGCATAAGCCAAGAGGTTTCCGTGCCAGGAACAAGCGCCTTGCGAGGTTTGCTAAAAATCTTTCCGCCATGACGGATGGCATGACCCTTTTTAAGATGTGAGGCCGGAACATCAGTTGTGACGGAAACAAGCTTTTGAGATAATTTGTTATGGTATTAAAACACAGGAATCCTTTTGAAGCCACGTTTTTTAGCATTTTGAACAATGAGAGCACACTGTTAGTGTACACACTGTTGTGACTCTGAACTCGATTTTCAGAAAAGTATGTGATTAAAACCTAATTTCACACGCTGTCACTTGCACCACAACCAATACCTATAATCCAGTCTCACGTTTATTCCGGTTCACTGGAAATAGCAATAGTAACCAACACCTTATTGCCAGAACGTGTTGCTGCCGCGCCGTCGCGGAACGGTGCTGCAGCCTTCCTGCCGAGCAACGCTATGATTGACTTATCGCGAACTGCTCCTTTTTATGGCCTGGCCTCAGAAACTATACCACTCACTTCCTTTTACTGCCTTTAGTGGGCACGTTTGCGAATAAAATGGTGTGGTTATGGTTTGTGAAAATCAAATTATGGCATCGGCTGGGAAGCTCGAATATAAAATGTATTTCTGTGAAATTCTGTGCTCTTATTTCGCCAATGATGTGAATGAAGCGTTTTGTTGATTGAGCGGCATGCAAATATGTAAACTACGTGTTATCGTCAATCAGATGCAAAAATATTTTTAATAGTTTTCACTGCATTTTATGAAATTGAGTATATATATGTAACTATCTAGTATTTGTTTAGTAATTTCGGGCGACATTTTCGATTGGATTTTGAATAAATTAGTGGTATAGTCAACAGAATCTGTCGAGCGTGGGGTTTCGGCATCGGCCGTGATCGGCGTGTTCTGTTTGTCAGCGGGGGTTGACGCCCGTCGCCGTTGGCATTGGGCCAGACTGTTTAAACGCTTATATACGCTAATCTGGAGGGCCAGGTGAGGAGATAAAGCGGGAGATCACTGAGGAATTAGGTTAAACTAATTTAATTTAAGATTACAATAAATGTATAAACATTAAAAACGGGATATTTACCATAAAATAAGAACTCTGTACTGTAAATGATAATATATACTAATTATATTATTATGAACATTGTATCGCTCAAAGCGATCTCTAGCAGACAATCTTTGAATGGACAGTAGGAAGAAAAATAAGTGCGGTTTACAAAAATTCACTTTACATATTTCGTACTTCTATTGATTAGAAGTCCAAAAAACTAGGTTGGCTATTAGATTTGAACTAATAGGTACGTACTCTAATGCCAGCATGATGTCAAAAAACTATTATTTTCTAACGTGAACGTAACTATTCACACGACGACACGACTGGCATAGCAATACTATTTTCAATGCCATTACGGCATTAACTTGTTATTGTTAATAGTTGCACCGCGTGCCGTTCTCTCCCAAGACCATACGTCGCAAACTGCTTAGCACAAAGCGCTAATGAAAAGGCGTACAAACATCCGATAGAGCGCGCACGTGGCCGAATATTCGCAATAGATTGCAAATTTATCGCCATTAGACATGATGATAATAAATATTATGGACAGCCCAACTTACGCTCGCTCCCAAACCACTATTTCTACATTTTCTACTTTTATTGGTAATAACCAAATACTAACCAAACGTTTCGTATTCTATTTGGTGTTGATAAAGATGCAACTTATGGTTGAAAGCATTCTGGGTTCAAAGATTTGCCACCGGTAGCATATTTTCTTACGGTAACTTTCACGATTTTGTGACAAATGATAAGAATTGGTATCCAAAAGCTTACGTAAAACAGAAGACTGCCGAGAGGTAATTAGGTACGTTGTACTTTTAAAAAGACAAGTATAATAAAATATATAATTTAATTTATATGCAAAACTTTAATAGAAATGTAATACAATAATGTGAGCCAGTTCAGAGTGGCAGTTTTCGCCGAGCACATCTCGACTTAATGAAGGGGCGCCGCAGTAAAACTTTGAGTGCCACAGGCTTATAAAAGGGATAGGATATGAAAATGAGACGGGCATGTAATGACTTGGAATTAGGGAGCCATGAATAAAATTAGCCGCCTGCTAACTAAGTGCTCGTAAAGTATCGGCTAGATGGCGCCATAAGTGCTAACTGCTGGTGTCTAGTGACTAGCTCAAGCTGCTACCTGCACCAGCTGTGCCTGTACGGTAGGGGACATGACATCAGGGTAATTATATTTGAGGTTTATCGCAGCAGTCACAGGAATGTGGCACGCAGTTAGTCGCTGCATGAAATTGTCGTAAAATGGGTAGTGCGGTGAAAGTTTGTGCGAAAACCTAAGAGAACAAAGAAGTTTTCACAAGTTTTCTAATATTTTAGATAGTAAAACAGATAGGAATATAACATATAATTAAGACGAAGAAGTGATAACCGATGGGGTAGGCGAGTTCTTGAATGGACACTCTACGTACATATTATATGTTACTAGCGACCCGCGCCGGCTTCGGACGGGTAGCTAAGGGTTTCAATAAATATTTATTTGTAAGTACAAGACGTTGCGTTGAACGCACGCGCCCGCGGCCAGCCCGCACCTGTGTCTGCACTTAGGAGAATACTTTAGTAATATTTGGTCTGAGATCTGCACAATTACACCACAGAATAAACTAATAGTAGGTACGAAGAACAGGTAACATCAAAAGAGCAAAACAAAGTCAATAAGGCATGGTGAATAAGGCAAAATTGATCAAGACATGAAATGAGAAGATTCCTGTGATATCTAATTTGATAAGGAGTAATACAGTTTAGCACAAAGAGCTCTAGAATGTTGAGACGAAAATTTGTTTTTATAATAATAATAATTTATTATATTCGGGACAATTCCACACCAATTACCTAGCCCCAAACTAGGATGCCCTGTAAAATGGGCACTAGATAACGGATAAACATACATAAATACGAATATCACCATCCATGACTCGGAAACAAACATTTCTGCTCATTACACAAATGATTGCACCATGCAGGATTCGAACCCGCGACCGTTTCATTTCGTTCCTAGGGTTACTAGCCACTAGACCAACCAGCCGTCGTTTTATGTTACTGAAAAACGATTATTTTGGGCCTTCTGTAATGGGTACTAATGGTGTCGCAAACTTTTTTGTAGAACTTTTTGAGAACAATCCTTTCATACATAACCTTCATATAGCATATTATACGTACACGCAGCGAACGCAAGAACCACCACAATCAGAACAGCTGTTTTTTTCGAATTCGATGAGAAAATTTGCCCTACGGCCTTACATCGAAATTTATTATTATTACGAGCCTGTAGTGTCCCACTGCAGGGCAAAGGCCTCCCTACCGTTTTTCCATTTTTCTCTATCTGTTGCAATGGTACACCAGTTCTTTGTGTGGGAGTCAAGCTCATCCCGCCATCTCTTTCTTGGTCTGCTGCGATGACGTTTGCAATCTTGGGGTACCCATTGCGTGGTTATTTTTGCCCAGAGATCATCCGACATGCGGCAGACATGTCCAGCCCAGTCCCACTTTAGTTTTGCAGCTTTTTGGGTCACGTCTGTAACCTGAGTCTTGGAACGCAGTATGGTGTTCTTTATTCGGTCAGTTAGTTTAATTCCTAGAATACTGCGTTCCATTGCACGCTGGCATACCTCGAGGTCAGACCTCTGATGATCAGTCAAAGACCAAGTCTGTGCACCGTATGTGAGGATGGGGAGAATGCACACGTCCATGAGTCTGCGCTTAAGGGATAGTGGCAGATTTCCCTTCATAAGGTCTTTCATGGACCAATAGCTCCTCCAGGCGTTCTCAGTGCGACGTGCAACTTCTGCATCCTGTCTCGCCTGGAAAGAGACTAATTGGCCCAAATATACATACTCATGAACATATTCAACCTCCACATCCTCGACGTGGATCTTACGTCTTGTGCTGTTAGTCATCAGCTTGGTCTTCGACATATTCATCTTTAGTCCGACGTCGAGGCTTGCCTTGCATAGGTCTTGTAGCATGTGACCCAATTCGTGCGCTGAGGAGGAGAAAAGCACGATGTCGTCTGCAAATCGGAGGTTCGTCAAGCGCTTTTCTCCGACGAGAATGCCTTTCCCTTTCCAGCCAGGTGTGACTTTCCGAAAGATTTCTTCTAAAGTGACGGTGAACAATTTTGGAGATAGCGGGTCACCTTGCTTGACTCCCTTTTTAATGGGGAAGGTAGGTCCTGTATTGGCTAGTTGTATTGATGCCGAACTATTTTGATATATATTTTGTAGTAAGTGTATGTATGTTTGGTTAATTTCTTGGTTATGGAGTGCTTGAAATATGGACGAGTGTGTGATACTATTAAATGCCTTGGAGTAATCTACGAATGCCAAATATATGGGTAATTTAATATATGGGTAAATTAATTAAATTTAAAAAATAATAATTGAAATATACTTTAAAACTCTTCTCTTGAATCAACCTAACCCAAGGTAAAAACCGGAACAAAATCGGTTAAGCAGTTTCTGAGATATTTGTGGACGGACAAACAGACAGACGAGTTCGGTGACTTTTTTATAATATGTAGTGACAGTGATAGGCAAACGTAGTACGTATAGGGCGCCCACCGGCTAGATGGAGCCTTGTAGGGGCTGCGCGAACTAGTAATGAGTTTAACAGTCTACGTATGTATATATGTGGATGTTCCACCATAACGTCGCCCCTATTGGTCCGATTTTAGAAAGTAAGGTCTCAATCGATTTTCCTGTCTTCGGGTAGTAAAAAATTGCCAGTGTCACAGGCAATTTTTGAAGACAGGGTAAATACCCTGTCTGTTCCTTTGTGGCACTATATATATATATAGATAGACCAAACGCGTGGACCGATTTTGATGATTCTTACGTCAATCGATTTGTCTTAATCTTGAGAGTGCTACTAAAGACATGACAGTAATCAACATTCAATATGGAGTCAACCAGACGCCATTTAGTGAAAAAGAAAAATAAATAAAGTCGACTATGTTAAGTGGGGTATCATTAAAAAGGTATTTGAAAATAATCTTTAGGATTCTTATAATTTTTCATTTCAAATGACCATTTAGGATCTATAACGATTTAAAGTTGGTTAGGAACCATTTCCCCTTAAATTTTTGCCTCTTTTTATTACTTTTTTTTCGCAATCGAGTTTTGTGAAGGTGCTTGGACCGTAGGTACTTGTTGAACTTACTTCTTGTTTGTTTGTTTGTCGTATGAAGTAGTGCTGCCTCTGGTATCAGAGTTTGTCAGGCCACCCGAGGGCCTCTGACATGACTAACGACTGCTATTAATGAATAGCAGCCGGGCCCGACATCTTAACATGCCCTCCGAAGCACGGAGCGATGGAAAACAGCACATAACTTGGTCATATATAAGTCATTGGTGCGGAGCCTAGGACCGAACCCGGTATCAATGGATTCTTAGTTGCAGTATTAGAAATGATTCGTACGAATATCGCGAGCTCATTAATCCTAGAACATGAGTACATTTCGTCATTCGATGTGTGAATGAAGCCAGCAATAAACCCATAACAATCATGGCGTTTCCCACAGACCCGCATAATAAAACTATTACTGTTTAATTTTAGTGCGCTATTTATTGAGGAGTTGCACAATGCGGCAACGCGGCGCGACCGCACTGCGACCGCGGCCGTCGTACACACGCACCAGAATCGTCGCAGTGTCGCTCGTCGAACGCTATTTACGACCGATCGCTTCCTGTGGGCTAAGAATATTGCAGAGTGCGTTGAACGTGTTTTACTCCGCGACGCTTGGTGTTTTTTCACGGCGACTGAACGTGACCTTTCGTTTTTCTTGTTTCTGGTTTCTTCTGTTATTGATATATTTATCAGTTTTTCTATGAAATAGTGCTGAATATGTTTAACATAGAAATATATTTAAGGTAACCGATAACATTTACCGATTATGAAACTATGCGATCATAAATATACCTACGTTTTATTTCAGAACTTACAAACTTCCAATACTATCGGAACCGGATATCCGAAACAAAATATCTATATCCGAAATGATCGGCTAATTTCGAATATAACTACCGAGGTGTTAAGTTAAGATTAGGCCTACTTACACATTCATATACTTAAATACAAGATTACAAGATTATACTCATTTTATATTAAATGACAGGCAGGAGAAGTTTTTTTTACCATAAGTAAATACATTTAATTTTAATCATTATTCGGTAATTACATGCGTATTTGGTTTTTAAAAAGTACTAACCAACATTGAAAAAATTTGGTATATATTAGTAATAATAAGTAAATAATAATAATAGGTAAATAAGTTTATATAGGTATTTTGTCTTTAATATCACTACCTACCATCAGTTCTCATCCGAAACTTCATACCTTCATAGCCCTCCCTACTAGGAAACAAAACGAGAATATCAAAATGTGGGTACACATGCCAACAGAAACTGCAGCAGTAAAAAACGTGTAAAATTGTAACTTACAATTGACGGATGAGAGGCGGGGGCTGGTATTGAGTACAAACGCTCGATGTTTACCGTCGACCGTCCGTCGGCTGTCAAACAAACAGCAGTTGTCATGCAAACGCGTGGACCACTTGTTTTTGCTGCGGCGATCGCACGCTGCTGTCGTTTTGGAATTCATACAGGTATCATAGTATACCTGTGATCTGTGATCAATGGACGCAAGTCGTATTGGGCAATTACCTACAGTGTTACCTTTTTGCAGGCCAGAGCCAGGGGTTGTATCCAATCTCTAAACAGATCTACGTTCTTGTTTAGCAGAGTAAAGTTTAATGAAACCTTATTAGTGCCTAGTAATAATTTTACGCCCGTACCGAAATATTTATCTCGCTAATATTATAGGTAAAGGCGAAAGTTTGAACGTATGTGTGCATGTTTGCTACTCATTCACGCTCAAACTGCGGAACGGATTTTGACGAAACTTGGAATGGAGATAGCTGGTATAATACATAGGATACTTTTGACGAAACTTGGAATGGAGATAGCTGGTATAATACATAGGATACTTTTGACGAAACTTGGAATGGAGATAGCTGGTATAATACATAGGATACTTTTGACGAAACTTGGAATGGAGATAGCTGGTATAATACATAGGATACTTTTGACGAAACTTGGAATGGAGATAGCTGGTATAATACATAGGATACTTTTGACGAAACTTGGAATGGAGATAGCTGGTATAATACATAGGATACTTTTGACGAAACTTGGAATGGAGATAGCTGGTATAATACATAGGATACTTTTGACGAAACTTGGAATGGAGATAGCTGGTATAATACATAGGATACTTTTGACGAAACTTGGAATGGAGATAGCTGGTATAATACATAGGATACTTTTGACGAAACTTGGAATGGAGATAGCTGGTATAATACATAGGATACTTTTGACGAAACTTGGAATGGAGATAGCTGGTATAATACATAGGATACTTTTGACGAAACTTGGAATGGAGATAGCTGGTATAATACATAGGATACTTTTCATCATCATCAGTACCCACGAGGTTGAAACCGCGAGGCGCAACTAGTAAGTATGTTACATTAGAAACTGTAAATTATAATTTGTCTATAAGAACATTGAAGTGTTATTTTAACAAATAAGTACCTACTTAATTACCATAAAACGTAGCACAAAGCTCTGTTGCAACATTACCCCGCACGCTCGTTAAGGTGTCATGTCATGCTTGGCGCCTTTCTGCTTGTATGCGATGAATGATGCCGGCCTGCTGATTGAATGATAAACCTAGTTAAATTAATTAATTTTTAGTTGTTTGAGATGCATGTTCCTTGAAGCTTCTGAGATTGTGTTAGTTGATTGTTTGATTTGTGTTTTTGTATTTGTTTCATTTGTGCACGAAAACAAATGCACACAACACACACGTCTTCAGTCATTAAGTGACAACCTGATTATTAATTTTATTAATCAGTTTGTACCTACCTAAGTAAGATATAATTTGTTTACACGGTGGTTGAATGCAATGAGTAGTCTGTATCTAATTTAACCTAGCGGTATGCTACGCAGTATTTCGAGATTTTATAACCAGAAAACGTATTATGTACCAAAGTCAAAAGAGGTGAAGTTGATTCTCTTCAGTTTTAAGGTCTTCGTAACCAACTTGAACAACTTGGGTATAATCATATCTCACTTAGGTATAATAATTACTTGTGAATCAATAATTATTTCTGCCGAGCCTATGCCATAATTACTAAGGGAATGCATTGTACGTTCGTTTATACGCTTGCAGAACCTAAACTAGGTTACTCACTCATAGGTAGGTAGGTACTTGATAATAATGAACGTTGAATTAACCTATTCGATACGGTTGCCACATTATAAATCGGTGCCTACGAGACGTTTATTGTGGAGTAGGTGCTCTAGTCACACGAGTAGGTACCTACACTTTTTCATTGTGGAAAGGAAACGCAAATACTGGAATATAATTTATACTTAGGTATTATAATGTACTAGCTGTACCCGCGGCTTCGCACGCGTGGTCATTTCTCTAGGTTAAAAGTACTTTAAGTACTATTCCAAGACCTAAAATACTAATTTACCAACATTCGATCAAAATTCCTTCAGCCGTCAATTTTTTTATGGTTTGCCCATCTTCTTCTCTTCGGATTGAGATACCAAGTACACCAGTTTTTAAGTCAAACCCTAAGCTATCCAACAGTGAAAACCGCATTGCAATCGGTTTAGTATTTTTTACGTGATGCACGAACAAACATACAGACAAATACACAGACACGAATTTAAAAAGAGTTATATTCTTGTTCATTAGCTTATTTTAAGTACGCTAGACTTTTTCGTTATTGCTTTATTATAATTACCTACTAGTTTCCCGCCCGCGACTTCGTGCGCACTACTGTTTATCACGAAAAAAAGCATCCTATTTTCTTCTAGGATATTAGAAACTAATGCAAAAGTAGGTATAGCACCAATGCTCTTGAAGTTTTTTGACAGACTTGTTATTTCGTTTCCATGGCAACCACAGACAATTCTGTGGTGGCAACCGTTCCTTACAGTGAGTAATCAACATTTTCTAGTTTTCCCGTGGAAACTTACAATTTTCCGGGATAAAAGTATCCTACGTTTTATTCCAGTGTATAAGCTATCTCCATTCTAAATTTCATCAAAATCCTTCCAGCCGTTATCGCGTGAAAGCTCCCCAAACAAACAGACAACGTTTCACTTTTATATGTTGGTATGGATATGTATTTTATAATGTACCATTACTTTGGTTTCTCGTAAGAATTAATTGACGCAAGAGCACTTTTTACAGGTCTTTTAAATTTTGTGGAGGATTGAATAGAAACTGTAAATCACTTTTTGCTAGCCTGAATAGAAACTGCTTTCTTTTTGTTCGGTGCCAGTAACAACAAATTGTCGTGCCACATTGTGTATTGACTCTATTGTACCTACACACACACACACACACACACACACACACACACACACACACACACACACACACACACACACACACACACACACACACACACACACACACACACACACACACACACACACATACGCATATATAGGTCAAATCGTGACGATTTAAATGTTAGCAACTTCATTTGATATCACAACCGAACTCGATATTTTCTACCACTTGTTGTGTTATGTTATGTAGGATACTATAATTGCAATTTTTGCTTTGTTTTGTTCGTCGCTTGAAGTACTGCTGGCCTCTGGTTAGTTTGTCAGGCCGCCCGAGGGCCACTGATTAATCAATAACATGCTGATTTAATTATTCTAAGATACTAATCTATTTTAAAATGAATAGAAAACGCATCATTAGTTCATTACTAAATTCAACATGAAATTACTTCAAAAACTAAAACCCGACAACTGTCGGGTAAACAATAGCCTGTGATACTTTTGCGATGAAGACGAATCGATTGTCATTTATAACTCGCATGTCAAAATCGGACCAATATTTTGGTTTGAACAAATAACCCTTTCGATGCTTCGCCGTAGTCGGTTAAAAATTAGCCTATGACACTCTATAAAGACGAATCGATTGATAGCTAGCTTGTCAAAATCGGACCAATAGGGGCGACGTTATGGTGGAACATCCACATATATACATACATACATACATACATAGACTGTTAAACTCATTACCCTTCCCTTGCTTCGCCGTAGTCGGGTAAAAGTACAGGGCCTCAACGCCAACAGTTTAGATAGCCACTGGTCAACGGACTTACCTCATTTAATTATATTCGAGTAAATTTCTGAGAATCGTGTCAGGCCCTGGCACGTCTGTTATCGCTCTTTATAAAATTATAATTAATTTTCTTCCTGGAATACTCAGATGTCTGTGCTTACCTTATCTAGATAGCTAGTTACGAAAATGTACTTAATACTAATTTAAAATTATGTACAGAATGAATCAATATTTTTTTATTTATCTTAATATATTTTGTGAAACCCCCATAATTAAAAATGTTCGCACCACCCAAGCCTTTTGATATTGTCTTGAAACATTATTGAATAACTTCGTACGTCGTCCTAAAGTAGTGTTTTTCCTACTCTACGGTGTTACAGTGGAATTTAACTTAACTACTGAATAATCCATTCATACAGTGGCCGCATAGAGCCCCTTGTTCGTTATCAACACTAGGTGATTCACCCGGTGCTACTTGCATGCTAATTACGTTTACGACTACGTGAGTCGGCTCCCGTACGCAAATGTGTTGTTAGTGAGACTACGAGGAAGAAGAATCTGAAAGTGTCCAGAAAGTCAGTCGCCACGCCTGCTGTTCATAAAATAAGGTTTATAAACTTGTTGTAAGATTTCTTAGATGTTGATTTTAACACGGAGACACGCTAGTCTATCGCGTAAAAAGAGGCGTTCTAATATTACAGGCGTTCTAAGGGTACAGTGATCAATATTTCGTACTGATTTCTGTGGCAACATATTTTTAATTTTAGTTTTAACTGACGAGTGCCTGTAAAGGATTATTACCGAAATCCCCACCAGAACGTCCCCACCAGTGGGGATTTCGGGAAAAAGCTAAAAAAGTTTTCCCGAAATCCCCACCAGGATAAGCAGTGGGGATTTCTATATATATTCTTAAAAAAATGAATGTTTTTTTTTATCTATACTTATAATAAAGCAGTAGGTAAAAAAAAACTATTAACAAAGAAGAAAGTTTAAAAACAAGTTCTAGGGCACTTATAATAAGCCACTGAGACAAAACGTCACATTTAAAAAAATCGCGTCTTGTTTTTCGCTCATCACGTAAAAACAACTGAACCGATTGCGATGAGATTTTTCACTGTTGGATAGCTTAGGCTTAGACTTAAAAAATTGTGTACTTGGTATCTCAATCCGATGAGTAGAAGCCGATCAATGGTTAAAATCACCGGTTTCTTTTCACCCAGAGAAATGAATGAGCAGGCGGGCAAAGCAGCGGGCACAGCTAGTTTTAAATGATGGCACACCTACCAAGCCAACGTGCAAGCAGCCAAGCAACGCTTCTAGAAGAGTTGCTCGGCTAGAAGCTAGTTCCTAGGAACCAGAATTATACAAATATTTAAACTGTATTGACATTAAATTATCCAATCCCCAAAGTAAATTATATTAAAATTGTAGTACCTAGATAGGTTTAATTTGCGAATCCGTGTGGAACTAACTGAACTCAATCCACTCCGGGCGCGGCAACTGTGTCACTTCAACTTCACTTGGCGGATCAAATCAAACTTATGTTTGGAAACGTCTACGGGTAAGAAGTTGAAATGTATCTATCTATCTTAGACCTGTTTTAGACCAAATTGTGTGGAGTTAAAGTTGTAAGCTGTAAGAAGAAGCACACAAAAATAACTGTTAACAGGTTTTAGGACTTGATACACTATTTCGTGTAGAATTATTATAATTATTAGCACAAAATAAATCAAAAATGGACCAATCGCCGTAAATTTTAGAATATTATTTCCTACTTACCTAGTAGGTAGTAGGAGATAGGAGCACAGGAAGGCAATCAGTGTCTGTGGCATAGACATATATATTTACTTCGTAGTCTGTGTTTTTTTTTGATTAGGTACATTATTTTACAATATGTAATTTTGCTTAAATTAGTTTTACTACCCATGTAGCAGATAAAATGAAAAGGCAGGGCGGACCACGGGGGCGGACTAAAGGGCCTGACGGCGGGTCACCGGGTCAGCTACCTTCCGCGCGGCGCGACCCGGACTTTCAAATGCGCCATTTAAAGTTTTTAATGACTAGAGCGATTGCCCAAATCGGCCGGATAAATTGCCTCTCCTATCGGAAACTTCAGTCGTGCCTGCCTGATTTTCAATCAAACAGCGAAGCAAAGTAATTGTACCTACCTACCTAGGTATTTTCTATTCAAATACTCATTGGTTCTTACATAAATTACACAGAGAGAAAAACACTACAGAATAGTATTTTGTAATTTACACGCTTACTTGTTTATTAGTCGAACCTCAGACTAATACTGCTAATACTTTAGTAATATTTAGTCTGAGAGTCGAACTGATGTACGAGTATGTATGTGGGTTTGTAAATAATGTAAAAATAAAACCAAATTTCCCCCACTTCTCGTAGTTGTATCCATTTGAAACTTGCAAATGTAGTACCGATAAGTACTTCCGATTACAATACAATTTTACTAATGTAAATACCATATTCGTATGTCCGGGTCGCGTGGTCCGCCCTGCCTTTTTATTATATCTATGGCTCTATTCCATAGAGCCCATAAAGTTTAGACTCATTAGATTTGTCTTTATTCTTCTACGAATAATATAGTACGTTACGAGATTTACTGCCTGTTTTTTTAGTTTTTTGAAACTAAGATGTCTATTGTGTTTATCAGCCCGACTTGTTTCATTGAAGTCATGAAAAAAGTACTACCAGTGTAATATCAAAGTTGAGTAAGGTACAATCGCGCACGACTTGTTTAACTATGTTTAAAAATATTATAAGTTCAACACTTTTTTTATAGATGACAGCAAACGTTCTAAATCTAATAATAGTTCTATGTAACTACTTGTAAATTGTAGTGGAATTGAATTACCTATATTTAACAACTAAAAGTTTAATGCAAACGTCCACAATTGTTTATTGAATCGTAGTTGTATTCGTTGCGACTGGTCTAGGTCGTTGACTGTCGTCGGGGAGGAACGGACACGTCTCGCCCAGCTGGCTTACTCTCGAACACCATTCCGATTCAATCACGATCCCAACAGTGCGATTCAGCTAGAAAACCTAAATAAACCTAAAACTGCACTGTAACGTGGGGGGATGTGGGGGAAGGTTTGAGGAAGACACGGAAGGCGGGGGAATGTGAGGGGAGGGTAGGAGGAAATTGACGGTGGTGGGAGATGTCGAGGAAGGGTAGGGGCAGAGTGGGAGAAAGGGGGGAAGTGAAAAGGTGTGGGAGAAGTGGGGAAAGAGTGAGGGGCATTGGAGAAAGGTAGGGGAGAAATAAGGGAAGGGTAGGAAGCAAGGGGGAAGGTTGGGGGAAATGTGAGAAAGGTTGGGAAGTGCGGGAAGGAGGTGTTTTTTTTAAACCCAGAAGGTGGACATAACAAACCGAAAGGTAACGATCACGTTGCAGTGCAGGTTAGGTTTTCTAGCTGAATCGCACTGTTGGGATCGTGATTGAATCGGAATGGTGTTCGAGAGTAAGGAGGCAGGTCCAGGACGTCCGGTTCAGTGCAGTGATTAATTTCAACCACACCTATTATTTACTCTGTGGATATGCCTCGGTCTGTGTTGTTTGAGCGTATGTAGAGCGGAACTTTGGAAGCGCATTTTATTAGCAATTTGTAGATAATTATTATATGGTATACCTATTCAACAGTGAAATTTTGTTGCTATCGTAATTATTATGTTACTTTTATTAGTTAATTTGTGCATAACTTTGTTATGTTTTCCCAAAATATAACTAATTTGGACACTTAAAATGAGTCATAAAACTGTTTACCTAGTCGGAAACGTGAACAACTAATAAACGTAATGTCCTCATTTACTACCATTTGAATAACTAGAGCAATTCGTGGCAATAAAAACTCTCCGGGTCAGTTGAAACGGCAACAATTGTCAGTAGGTAGAGGTACCTGGCGAAAATGAATGTTACGAATATCGGCAACTTTTTGTTAGCATTTAAATTTGTTAGAGACAAAAAGAAACAAAGACGTCTCGTCTGTTAACGGTGCTAGTTAGAAAGCGACGAGACAATGGGAGACTGCTGTGTCACGAAATAAATGTATAGCTCTCCAATTTATAGAAGATGGCACTTAGAAACTATTTTATAAACACATACAATGGCAAATAAAAGCTCATATGCATACATAGATTTATCTAATTTGGATACCTTCAAAGTCTTCCGCGCACCGCACGCCTTTATTTATAATACTGTCAAACTTCAAACAGTACTCACGAGATTACTGGTTACTCCATTAACTACGAAAGAACAGATAAAAGGAAAATGAGATTTAAAGGGTATCGAGAGACCGAATCAGAAAAATGGACGTTCATTTCCGAATGACAAAATTCGCAGTCGGAACTCATAACTCAGTCCAATCTTTGATCAATTGAAGTGGAATTCAAATACTGTGGAGCCGACACGCCAGCGTGGTCGACGTTAGAAATGTCACTCCCTTTTGTTTCGAAAGGGGCTTTTTTCGTATCGATCCCCTGCAGCAGGTAACCAGCAACGGATGATTTATTGCTCGGCTTGTTTGTTCAAATAATCGATCCTCGGCGAAATTTGCTTTTCACCCTGAATTAGGTCGTAAATGAGGGGTGTACGGTCGTATTTTGCGTGGTTGGTGGATTCACGCATCTCGATTTAATGGCTCGAAAACGAAAATACCCAGTGTGCAGTGTTGGCTCGCGGTAATATTTGGACAAAACGAACGAGCGCGCTTGCTAAATTTCCTTGTAAATTTATTACAGCACTAAATTGAGGAGACTCATCGCGCCGTCTGACATATTGTTTATAAAAAAAACCGTGAGGAGACATGGATTGAAAAGAAAATTACACAATCTAATGATATTCATTCATTACATGATTTCGAATTCATTTAGAGCATAAAAATATACCTATAATGGGTAGAAGAACGTCAAGTACTTTAACAATGAAGATACACATAACAGATAGGAAGATATAAAAAGAAATGACTGAGCAACATGTAAAACTACAAATAGGTAAGTAGTTTTGTCATAAAACGTGTCGTAACGAACAGTCGTTACAAGGAATACTGTGTACTCAGATTGCAAGATAAGGCACTGATAACATAAAAATATGAGTGTATCTAATATCGAATCGTATGAAACATAACTTTTCTTTATCATTTCAAGTGAGAAGTGTTCGCTTTTCTTTCGGAAGTAGCAAAAGTTGTTTAAGTTGTTTAGTGCTTTTCATTTCTGTTCATCTTCTCTTAACTTTAATAAACCAACTGAAAAGTTTGAACGTGTGTCTTGTAGCTATGTAGTATGTTTTACATTTACAGCAAACTAATTACTTTTTATAAAATATGTTACTGTTACTACGTTATTTTCTTTTATTTAACGTTGAATTGAATTAAAGTTAGATGTTTCATTGGCCATTGATTGAATCAATCTACACTTTTCATTCTACCAAAGCATTTGAAATTTTCAGTAGTTTTTCGACAGAGCACACATGTCTCGTCCCTAGCCCGCACGATATTCGACCGTCGATACTGGATATCGATGATCGATCACATGCACTGTTTAATTACGTAGTCGCTATCGACTCGGATGATTTATTGATATTGCACGCTATCAAGCGATAGCGAGTGACATATAAAGTCTGATTTTACCAGTTGGGTCGTCCTAGTTGCATGGTAGCGCTTTATTTGTTGGTGATGTTTGGATAGCTGGGAATTTGAGTGTTTTAAGTAGGCAAGATCGGAATGCATAGTGTAATTACAAGAATAGGATTATTGCCTAGTAAGAGCCGTGCTTTGAATTATTAATATACCTAATTATTTAGATAATCATTACACATAATATAAATTTATCTAGAGACATCATAAACACACTTTTATTATGTCAACCAGTAGCTATCTAGGTATGTAATGGAAGCTAAGTAATTTAAAAAAATATATGTAATTTTATTTCACCGAACGACGAGTTTTTTTTTAAACTTTATTTTTTAATTTAGTTCTAAAGTAAAATATTATTTTTGACAGTTTGCTTGATTAGTTCTGTGTAAGACAATGAAGATAGTAACAAGAAAGTTAACAGAGTCCAAGCCGATATATTCAGTATTTATCGCGATAGCCTTGGAATTAATCCGAAGATTAATTGCTAATAATCCACTTACACAAACACGCATGAATACTTGTCGCGATAAGTTTAGATATTTTATAGCAACATTATTTTGCAATGGCTAACGCGTTTTATAAATAGGTTAGGTGTCATCCAAAAATGGTGCCAGGTACATATTTAAAGTATTAGCTTAATTTTTGGCCAAAAAAATATACTGATAAGCTTCGCTACGGTCAAATCAAATAATAGTCAAATAATATTCGAAGATGAGGTTTTAATAGCGTGGAATCTGACAGCGAGTCTTGTTTAAACTAATAATAGTTGTAGCAAATTAACAAATCAAATATTTTAGAAACACTCATTGTGTAACTGGAAACACGTGTGTGGTGAATGGTGATGGTTTAACGGGCACTTGTCTTCAATAACAACAAATGTTATCGCTGTAATGAATAGAACACTGTTGATTCCTTTTGCTACGTAAGTGCAAGAGATAACTTCTTGAATGAAGTAGGTTCATCTTTGAACACTCGTGCTTGGTGCATTTCTCTTTAGGCATATAGGAACAATAGCTAAATATTTATCTACTTTTTTAGTTAGTTGCAATGCAAGGGATAGATTTCTAAACAGTATCCTGCTGGTTTAATGCTCGAATGTATAAAAAAAGCTTTAAAAGCAAGCTGGTATGGGTGCAATGGTGCAAACATTTTCTAAAGAATTCAGAAATTTTTGCGTTTATTCGTCGTCTTCATTTTAATTGCTGCTTTCATAAATCAATTTGCACAAATTTTCGTCTTCAAGACTAATCAACTAGCTGTTTTTGTTTCATTAATGTTCCATCGTTTCCATTTTGGAGAATTTATATTGGGTTCCCTAAAAATTATAGCGTTCGAGCGTTGGGACTGGCCGTGGCCCTATCGTGAGATCTTGGGCTTAGTTCGAAAAAAAAGTTATTTTAATTTTAGAGGGCCCGAGTAAAGCGATGGGTGGCCTGGATGTACCGCATGTATAAATAATTTGATAAATGACGGGCAGGACGGTAGCCCAGCGGGCGTGCAGCGAGCTGCTCGTTAATATCCTTAATAGTTGGTCATCCCTTGACGGCTAGGGAGATCCTAGCCACGCGTATCTTCAAGGACAAAGAGTCATAGAGATAACCCTACCGATGGGTTGTGGCCAACATAGGTAATTACCTTGTCACATTCACACACGTCTCCAATCTACTGTATTTCCTCAGTTAAGTCCGGCATGGGAAGTTTTCATTAAGAAACGTTGTTTAACGCGTCATTATTAGATGACGTATCAAGGTCTAAGTGTTAAAACTAGGTAGGTTGGTGCAATCACTAGTACCTACTAATGTAGGTATTGCCTACTTAGTATAACGTACCTACTGAAGATATTTTGCAAACATAATACTCGTAGATCAGATAAAAGCAGAAGCTGGCTTAATTTATGAGCTCGTTAACCGACCTCGTTTTCATACGTATAGCGAATTACGTAAATATCAGCTTTATATAACGTAAAAAACCTACATACGAATTGTTTCCGTGATGCAGGAAGGCAGGACCTATGAAATAAGACAGTTAAATACCTATATACCGTTTTTAATCTGACAATAATTTATGCGAGCTCAAATTGGATGGTGCTCATATGCCTCCGAAACAAACAATGCATTGTCGGACGCGTGAATCGTGCGTGTGATCCCACTGTTTGCTCAGCACAGCCCCGCGCCTGCCGGCGGCCATCGAACCCCACCTTTATATCCGTTCAAATAAGCACTAATTATATTTAATGCGTTTTACCTGTAATTAGGAGGTGTTGGAGAATGTGAAACAGTGTTTAACGGTTTCGACAGAGTTTTTTAGGATTGTTTACACGGTTACGTATACGATTAGACTGCTTTATGAGGTGCTTTTACCATCGCACCCACGCTACATCGCGAATACAAACAGCGCGGACGCGATGCCCGCTGTAATGATTATCGTAAACATTACATTACCTACCTACGGATTTTTAAACACTTTCGTGCGTAGTTGTATCTACAATGAGCTTTTTTAAGGAGATCGTTACAGTCAAAATGGTTTTATTAACCATTGTTACGTTTTTTATTAAGATTAAGATAATTAGATAGAACAAGACTGTTGCTGGGCATTTAAAAAGTGGAAAATCCCGCTATTAAAGTTATAATCATCAGTGTAGGAATTTGAACGGCCTGTAAAATCGCGTTCCGTAGACAATACTCGTAACTATAAATATGAAGAGCGAACACATGTTCAGTTTGTTGAGTAGATTCGCGGACAGTTATCGAGTTGTTAATACCTTCGGCCGGAAGATGAGGAAAGTGGTAGTGGTCGTAAATAAAGGCGTGACTCAGTCAGCCACTGCAGTTCGAGTTATTTTCGACTTGCAAATAAGAAAGTGCATCGGCACTTAGTAACGTGTGGAGGTTTTACTGCTTGTCAATCTGCACAATCATTATGAAGTTTCATGCTTAGCTGTGAGAGCTTACTTATTTGTAGTAAGCCTGCACCGGGTGGCGAGAACGATGCGCTTCGTTTAATAATGTTATTTTTGTAGCCATGGAATTTATACATAATATATGTACTACGCACATCTCTATGACTATGTATATAAATAATGCACTTTTTATGCTTGAGGTATGTTTTTCGGTAACATAACTTTTTTTTCAACATAGGTAGGTATTTTGGTATATTGCTACAAATAATTGGAGGTAAATATATAAGTAGGATATTAAACAAAGTATTTCAACAAAGAAAAACATGATTTAGGATACAAAAGTAATGATTCTATATATTTTTCGTAGGTCATATATTTATCAAATTTAGCAGGATTTTACGTTTTATACCTAAATTTTGTTTTCGTATAACACTATTAAGGATACGAGAAGTCATAATTACCTAGGTATAATGATTTTATCAAAGGTTTTAAAATAATCAAATCCCAGGTTTTTGCATTTTCTACTTACTACTGCTACTGGTTGAGTAAAGGGTCATATTTACCTATTCGACTTCTGCGCACGTGTAACTTCTAGTTATAGCCCAAACTTCCTGATTACTAGCTCCGTTAGGTATTTGGAGGGCAGTGGAGTTCAATAGCTCCAGCTACTGAGAAGTTCGACCGTGTAAGACTGCGGCACAAAAAACTGTACATAAAACAAAATGAACAAATGAAATGAGCAGGAGTCTACCACATCCTCGCTGGGTTAAGTAAAAGCTCTCAACCAGTATCCTACTCAAGAGTTACTAGTTAGGTACCTATTTATTTTGAGGATAACAAAGTTTGCTGTTGCTGCTGCTTGCTGTGCCCGACAGGGCCTGTTTTTTTTAAATATTCTACTACTTACTACAGGTACTTATGTATTGAATTTGAGAATGGTGTGATTGTATGAATTAATGCGACTTGCGGACACTTCAGTAGATAGGTATGTATTAGCGGGTAAGGACAATATGTAGGTGCCGATCTAATACCTACTATATTAAAATTATGAGCTTAGTAATTTCATGTATGCATACAAATCTTCCACCTATCCAGGTGTGGATTTGCATAGAACCCGACTAGGCCCGGGCCTGGGCACGACTGGATTTAGGGGCGGCAAAAAGTCGAAAAATAGAATAAACACGCGTCTGTTTGTGTTCGTTCAGACATTGTAGGTATTATTTTATGATTAGGTAACCTGTTAAAACTACCAAAGTTATAACTACCTGTAGTAAGTTATAACTACCTGTAGTTATAACTTAATTACAAATTTGTTTAATTTGTTTTAGACATAAGCAAACGACGCAAATATTAAGTAAATTTGTATACATGTAGGTACCTCTTAATTATTAAAATGACATAAATAGGTAGTACCTACATAATTATTTTTACTAATACAAGTTTTTTTTTAAATATTATATCCTTTCGTGCACAGTTTCGTACGCGACTATCCTTTCGAGGGATAAAGACTATCCTTTTATTCATTCGTTATTCGTTGTCTGGGAGGATTTTTATTTCCCCCTTCTACAGGTACTTTGCTAAGTAAATCTTTTATAAACAATGTTGTTATTTTGCTCTCAGATTTTGGTTACAATAGGTCGCTTCATCCAGGTGCAGAAAAGAAAAGGGTCTGTGCCTACCTATGTCAAAAGATAAACATGCATCGAACGCACCCGCTGACGATTTTTAAATGTCACTGTATCTGTAACTGTAAACGAACACTTATCGTCTATAAACAAATCCCTACGCCTTATCTACGATACGGAATAGGTACGTAAACTGAGTGCGGCATTGAATCAATACGAGATAATAAGGTACCTACCCTAAAGTACGCGGCTGACGGCAGACCCCGAAAACACAACACTTGCACTTTGCTTCACCGTCTTAAACACCTACATAATTGAATCCATGTTATCATTTAAAATATCGATCAGTCACACGCGGTGCGACGGCTCTCGGCAGCGCGGTATATTTTTACATTCGTCCGATGAGATATTTTCGATAGCAGTCCGGTTTTAACACACCAATCGCGAGTTCACAACAGTCGAAAATCGTTTCGCTTGTAGTCAATGTAAACTTATTGTCACTGATCAGCTGTGCGAATGTTTGAAACAATCAGCGATTTACGTAAACGTTACGCGGAAAAGACGCGTGCTTCCTTCACGAGCTGCGGAACGAGACTGGTGGAGTGAGTGAATGAAAAGAATGAGTGTGAACGGAACGGACTGACTGAAAGCGCGCGGGGGCGCGCGGCGCGCGACGCGAGGCGAGGGTCTTTGCACGACGCTCTCCATACGAACTACGATCGGTAGATGGCGCTAGGCGACGCGTCGACAAACTTTTCCGCCGTGACTCGTGTCGAAGCCGTCGCGTCGAAAGAGAAATGGGCGAGGGCGAGTTAGGTAGGTCGGAGAGAAGCCCGCCTCTTTATAAATTAGGAAAACGTTTTTAAATTATTTTCCGTCAAACATTTACACAGTGAATCGGATTCGCATCTCTTTCTATGTCCGGAATCAATTTGCGCGAATCCACTTTCGGCATTTTGAATTTCCATGTCTGTTTGCCGGAAGGCGACGTGACGGAAATTAATGTGTGCATTGCGTTTTTTCGACTACGAAGAAAATTGTTCAATTTAAAAAAACGATGTGTGGTAGGAACTTCTATCACATAATGAACAGAGCTTGTAATGTAATCTAATCACGAATAGCATCAGCAGGTAGGTAGCCGAAAGGCGCGCGGGGCGTTCACAACTTCACTTACCTACTACCAACGTCTATTGTGACCATTTTTCATCTGGGTGGTCGATCGGTAGATACCTACCTAAACGAACTCAATCATTTTCCATTTCTCATTTTTACTTTGGGCACAGAATAAATAATAGTACAAAGTTTGGGTGAAAAAATAAAATGATTGCGGGCCAAAGTAGCGAAAAGTCATCAGACAAAGTACTAGCAATACCGATGTCTTAGGGCCTATATCACGACCTTTAAGCTGTAAGTAATGTTTCAAGGAGGCTGATCGCCAGTTAAACTCACCAGTAACTGTACACTATGAATTTCAGTACGTCTGTGTTACATACTAACCAAGAGTTAACGGTCAGAGATACTCGTTACTTTTACTCTTTATTAAATTTTATTTTTATTACTTCGTTCGACGAGACGGGCACTTCGCTCACCTGATGGTAAGCGTCACGCCTGCCCATAACAGTTGCAGTGGCACCACAGAATAATTAATAGCACAAGTAGGCACCCATAACTTTTTTACCTGCCGAGCAACGTTATTTAGCACGTAAGTGATCAACGCTTTACTTGTAGGTCGTGAAAAAGGCCCCTAGAATAAGAAGTATATTTTTTCGGTAGGATCGGTGCAATTTTACTACTTACTAATTAATCTACCTAAGTAAATAGGTAAGTACTTGACTTGTGAGATGAAATCTGATATGCAGTAGGAAAAAGGTACAATCTATTCTAAACTTATAATAAAACTGTAACAAGTTTTTTTTGTAGGTTGCTCTGTATTCTATACTGAAGCCAAAACTGTTTTTTTTTCATTTTTGTCTGCCTGTCTGTTTGTCTGTCTGTCTGTATCTTGGCCGCGCATCACTCCGAAACTACTGAATAAATTCAAATGAAACTTGGTATGATTTGAGTTCTATACTAAGAGGTATGACATTGGATACTTTTCATCCCGAAATATTAAACGGTTCCCGCAGGATAGGGGTTGAAAGTTATTTAAAAGATCAAGTATCACGCTGAAGAGACTGGACGGATTTTGATGCAACCTAGCACAGTCATAGTCATTTATAATGTGTTAAAATGTACGATATATTTTACCTCAAAAAAATAAAGGGTCCCTGCAGGATAGGGCTCCAAAGTTATGTTAATTTTTAAGTAATAAATATCTATCTATCTATATATACTTATAATACAGCAATAAGTACCAATAGCAGGATTCGAACCGCAATCGTTGGTTGACTTCGCTGTCAGTGTCACTAACCATTTGGCCAACCAGTCGTATAATACCTAGTCTTTTCAATTAGACTAGACTTTCTTTGAAGTCAATAGCTTAATTAAAATAGGTCCTAATCAAACTGGGCATGTACTGTGGCATCTATCAACTTTAATTAAATAACTGATTGAGGACATGTAATAAATACAAGTGCTTCGATAAGACAATAATAAATAAATCTGTCGTGTATTTAACTATGTTCATTGGCAATTTAGATATCTATTTGTACTCTGGTGGAGTAATAAACCAGAATACCTATTGCGTCCACAAGTCTTAAACAAAACAAGATTTAATTTTGTCTCAGAATAATTAATAGTAAGTACTACATTTTGTCTACGGGTGCAGTTCTTCTCTATCTATAATCTATGCATTGCTCCAATATAGATGTGTGTGCCCGAAGGCCCCATATTAGACAACTAGTAACGCCCGGCAGCTTTGCCCACGTGCAAACATTGCCCACCCCGTTTACCCCCCTACGGATGGAATTTCAAAATCTCTACGTCCATTGGTTTTGGCTGTGTGTTGCCTGTCAGTTAGTAAGTCACGGTACTGTTTACAGGTTCATATAAATAAGCACTAGATAATAAATAAACGAAAAAAAAGAGATTTTTATTCAGTTAAATCCAATGTTTAAAAGATACTGTGATAGTAGATTCTGCTCCATTTAAAGCACAAAAAGTTGTATGAACTTCTTTATTTAAAGTTAGAATCCAACTTCACGAAAGAAAAAATACTCAGATACTCAGAATTAATCGATTTTAGGAATAAAAAAATCGATTTGTGTTGAGAAATCTATTTAGAGGTTTTCAAGCACATTAAAACCTATAGATGGATTTCTCAGAATACATCTTCATATCTTTAACGGTTGCCATAAAAACTCACATAATAATAATAATGTAAGAAAGAAGTTAGAGAGCCTCTGTACAGTGATAACGCTGATTTATGACGTGACACTGTGCTTGCTTTTCTAATCAATTATACATTTGATATTCGGATATTAGTGGGGTTAGTGTCAATAAACACGTAACATTAAAGTCAGATTATTTTATTGTAAATAGGCAAAATAATAGCACTTTTTCAAGTCAAAACAACATCTCATGAACAAGAAGAAATACATAAAATATCATAAATAAATCAAATCAATAAAATTTAGGTAAATTAGTATGCTTTGAGTTTGAAAAGGAAATTTTCCTTTCATGTGCCAACAGAGTTAAATCTCTCACAGGAAAAGGAAATACCCTTCTGACTCTACCGGTGCTTCGGAAATACGCCCGTTAGAGAAGAGAACACCAAGAAACAACGGGATAGATGTCATTTTTCCATATTTGTTAATACTATATTTTGTTTGCAAATTTAGAGTAGATTTCTTCTAAAATTAATAGTTAAAATAACCCCGAAAATACCAATTTCAAAGAAAAATTTTTTTTTAGGAAAAATTTGAAGATTTTGAGTCTCAAAGTAGTAGAGTTACGAATATTAAATCTTTACTCTTCATTAAAATATCTTGTAAGCATCGATTCAAACTTGTTTCACTTGCTCAGACTCTAAGCTCAACTTAAACAAATCGGAGCGCTGCGCGAACAGTCAACACATTCCGAACACATTCCGATAAAGTTTATTACGACTGCTGTAAAAACAACTCGCAAAGATAACGACAAGTAGGTGTAGGAGACAATAAAACCATAAAAAGTTCAATAAAACATTAAAGTCGTTAATTAAATCAATTTATTTGATCGATAGCGAGCATTGTGGAGTACGAAGAATGACCGGACTAATTAGCGCGCAATCGGTTTTATTGTTATGTAATTAAATTCTCGTTGATATTTATAACGCTAATTGTTGTCTAAGATTACGTTTTATATTAATGTTTAAATAATATTGAAAATATAGTAATGTAGGTACTCCCCCTCTCGTGTCATCCTGCATACCCCGCAAACTACGTTATCATATTAATAATTTTATTGTTATGCACTAAAAGTGTAGTTGGAGTGACTTAATGCTGAACAGTATTATCTAGTAGACATGCAGGACTTAGGTACTCTTGGTGGGTCTTTAAAGAAAAAATTGTGTGGGTTTGAACAAGAAATACAAAATACACACCTATAGAAAGTAAACAATATACAGAATAAAGTTATGGTCAATAATAAGAAGCCAGTAATCAATAATGTATCTAGTCCACAATATTAGTACCTGAACGATGGTTAAACCACTGTTAACTTCAAACAAACTTTAACCTTCGCCTAACCACAGAATAAATAATAGTACAAGGCCTAACTAAACATGTCGCACAGCTATAATATTCTAAAACTAAAACTAACCTAGACTACTTCTATCGAACTAAAAATTGAAAACAAATAAACGTACAAAACGAGAATCCTAGATAGTCGCCTAGACAACAGTACCAGGAGATCATGAACGCATGTAGGTCGCTCCGATGCCGAGACGAGTACACGTACAGTAGCCGGTACACTCGCAAACAAAACAAGCATTGTGTACACATTCGTGCAGCCACACAATGGGAAGGTGGTCTTACCGGTCCGTACACTGCCGGCCAAAATGACACGCTATTTGATTAAACGGTGAATGACTGCGGGGATAAATGCGGGAACAATTAGGTCTTTTTTATGGGTTTCATTGTACGCAGATGGTTAAAGTATGCGTCGACGTTGTTAGTTATGAAGCAATTTCGTATTATCGTATTTATGTCATATATAGTAAAAAAGGATATATACCTACCTACTGGCTAGGAACTTACTACTTACCGGCTTCGAGCATCTAGCCAAATTTATTTATGGTTATGTGGATTAGTTATGTAAGTAGGAACCTACATCTAGAAATAGCAATATATGTATACCTGCCATCAATATTTATTTATCTCTATCGTTTTAGGTAGGTTACCTACCGCGTCAAATTTCATAGCAAGGACATGCAATTGTACCGATTCCAAACTAGTGTTAAAAAGATCACCACTGCAGCAGCGACAAAAAATGCTTGAAAAATTGCTGGTTATTCGAAATTCTTACAGATACGACATTTTCTTTTGATAAGACAAATAGTAAAAATTATGGAGGTTTTTTGAGACTAGTTTGGAGTCGGTGCAAATTTATGCCTCTGCTAGGATGTATGACACGTACCTACCTAAGTGTCGTAAATGTTGTATTCGATATACATACTGGCAATACAAAGGCAAAATTTGTATCGGTACCTATAGTTGGCCAAAGTTTGAGCTGGTCGATCTGAACAGTACCGTTAGTTGAAACTATGGCTGCCCGAGCCTCGTTCCTCTCCAGCCGACCTCAAAGGATTAGCAGCAGATGCCGATCTGAACGTACACCGGATTTCACCGGATTAGGGCCCCGCTAACCGATCGCATTAATCATACACAATGTGGTTCCAATAACCGCTGACGCTGTTCTTTGTGTAACTTATAAATAGTTGGCTATAACGTGCTATAACGAGTAAATATGTGTGCTTGGGCCGTGATTTAAAACTATAATAGGTAGCGCATTATCTATAATGGGTGAAAACAAGTGCTGATAGTTAAACGTGATTTGTGGCAGCCCTAATCGCGTTTAATTGGTACAGTTATGTCTATATTTATTGAAATTTATTTTTTAAGTGTTGAGTTTTCCTAAAATTATTCTGTAATTTTAATATGTATGATGTTTATAAGTAAGTTATATTTTATGACAATACTTAATTGTAGCGTGGCAATGCTAGTAGCACAGATTAAATACCTACTTGTTATACTAATTCTTTCAAACTCCGTTAGCTGTTGTTGTAAAAGAGCAATTTGTAAAAGATTTTTTTTATACAACAATACAACGTTTGTCATATTTCTAGTAAATATAAACCCCGAAGCCCTCTACTTAGTCCGAATAGATTAAAAAACGTCGTGATCGTTCTTTGTGGACAACTACCAATAGACTTTGAAACTCTATTGTCTGTGGTCTATTGATAGTTTTTCATTGCCTTATTATCATAGTCTAAGTACCTTTTTCATTTTAAATTTGTTTTACTATGGTTTTACTACACTAGTTTGTTGAATAAAATCCACACCCGTATATAAAAGTGAAACGTTGTCTGTTTGTTTGAGGAGTTTCCACGCCAAAACGGCTGATCCAATTTTGATGAAACTTTGTAAATAGGTACTGTAAAATGTAGAGACCAACATAGGATATTTTTTATCCCGGAAAATGGTAAGTTGCCACGGGAAAACAAGAAAATGTCGATTACTCGTTTTAAGGAACGGAATGACATTGCCATGGAATCGAAATAATAACAAGTCTGTCAAAAAGCATCAAGTGCGTTGTTGGTGCTATATTTTTGCATTGGTTTTTAATATCCTATATGAATATAGGATGCTTTTTTCGCGATAAACTGTAGTCCGCACGCACGAAGTCGCGGGCGAAAGCTAGTAAAAGAATAAAACCCAAATGAGACTACACATTCTTGTGTTTGGATTGGGTGCATGCGGGTGGTACCGGCAAGTACAAGCTAATATACTCACAAAGGACATGTTGTTGGTAGCCTGAAAATTTCCCAGCACTGTTAAGGTTCGGTCAAACCAACGCGTCCAGTTGCAATCAGGGTGGCGAATCAAATGCACGGTAGCGATCAGTTACTGCAATTGTACTAATAACGACGTATTCAAAAAATACGTGTCCTGCGTCTGAACACGGCGATCGAAGCGTTTGGTTTGAACACGTCGTTATTAGTACAATTGCAGTAACTGATAGCTACAGTGCACGCCACCCTGCAGTGCTATTACGCAGTGTTGATCATATCGGTTTCAAGCTGTCAAATTCATTAGTGCCTTGCGATAGAGTCGAAATTGCTATGAAAAAAGTGACAATCTGATTGAATCCAAGTTCTGTAATAGTACTGATTGCAAGCTGGAGGCTTATCCGCAGGCTTTCCGCAAAACCTTTAGAAATATTCGTACCACAAAGAAACAATTGAAAGAAGATTAAAAGTGTTTTTGCCTCAGCAGAACTTCATATATTTTGACAAGCCCATTGTTTTATTCCAGCAAGCGTAATTCAAAATCTTTGGTTTTATTCTTCATAAATCCATAATTCCTGTTACCTGCCAGTAATCTCCGTGATCTGTAAAGCCGCCGTCACACGGGGCTGACGGTATGACAATACTGTCATAGTGTGACGCGGCCTTACCTCCACGGAGTCAGTTAATCCTTGTAGCTTAGATACTGAGGCTGACAGGACATGATAAGAGGTTAGGGAGTTAAAATATTGAGTAAGTAATATAGCACGAGAACGAGTTATTTCAATTACTCAATAATAGTCAACTATACTCTTTAATATAAGTTTATTGGAGATTTAATCTAGGAGAGAGCAAAGAAGGATTATAGAAAACAAACTTTGTAGAGTCAATGTGCAAGACATTGTGCAAGCTTTAGTAGAGCCGGATAATTGAGTCCTTTGAGTGTCAGGCTTTATCCTCGATGTGAATACTCCAATTTCCATACATTTACGAGACAATAAAAACCCAGATCTGAGCATTGAATAAATGCACCAAAGGCTACTTGGCTTTCAAGTTGATGCTAAGTGTTGGAAATAAACTAAAAAGATGGATTCAGACACAGCTTGGACATCTTTTGTTGTTCTCCACTGATTAAAATCGTTACAGGCTGTTTCGTATTTATCTTTTGATTTTTCCTGTAGTGTAGTAGATTTATTAATCATCCCTAAAGCGTCAGATTTAATAAACTGCGGAGTCCAATCACTATCGCTCGAGAACTTGAAAATGATAAAATACGAAAATGTGACGGTGTTTGATGTTATTTTAACAATTCTGTATTATATCATTTTCAATTCGTCGAGCGATAGTGATTTGACTCCGGAGTTCAATATATCAGACACTGTGTAATTGATAATTGATAATCTACTACCGGAAAAATCAAAGGATAAATACGAAAAAGCCTATAACGATTTTAATCAATGGAGAACAATAAAAGGAATCCGTCTTTTTAGTTTATTTCCAACATTAAGACTTAGCATAAACTCGAAAGCCAAGCTACAAAATAAATAATAGCACAAACTAAGCAGCCTATGGTGTATTTATTCAATGTTCAGACCTGGGTCTTTATTTTCTCGCAGAAGGTATAAAAAGTAGAGTATTCATCTCGGGGGAAAAGGCTGTCTTTTGTCACATGCGGCATATTGGAACCATTGCTTCACTCGGGACTCTAAATAACTCCCGAGCGAAACGCTTGGGAGTTAACACTGAGTCCCTCGTTACACTCAGGGTCCAATATACCGCCCGTGACGTAAGAAGACTCCGCTTTATCCCCTCGGTGCATAATCTTCTATTATAAGTTACCTAGTATTATGAGCTGTATCGTGTTGGGGGTTGTCGAGACATAGGGGTCCAATTATTTATTTATTACAGAATACCAATAGCGTATTTAATTAAAATACAATTATGCATGGCAATTGTAAGGCCTTTACAGATTTTCACATATATGGTAAGTTAGTCATTTTTGGTTAAGTTAGTTAATTATGATAACACTCATTAAAAGCTTTTATTTAACTTGCAATGTTTGTATCTTTTATGTACGTGTGTTTAGGTCAAATCTTGCAAGGTGAATTAGAACCACTTCCTCTTATCCTACAGAGTTGAATTTTTGCATGTTTATTCAGTTCCGATGACAATGCATTTGAATGGTAAACATGACCTGAATCGACATCCAGGAACAGCTCCAGCTAACACAATTTGTGCTTAAATGTATACTTAGTAGTTTATGAGTTCAATTGTAAGTCAAAATGTGAAAAAGTCGGTAGGTACTTATATCGGAGGATTCGGACACACCACTAGTATTATTTATAACAGTACAAGAAAAAACATTTGAAATAGATACAGACCATAAATAAATAAAATCTCAGATACCTTAAAAATGACATGGCATCACGCGACAGACAGAAATACAGATGTATCAGGTTACTGTAAGTGTAATACTCCTGAGAGCTCGGCAATCGAACCCGCTATGCGGTTACGCGGCTTGACGCCTCCGAACTTGGGAGGTCACACGTCAACTCCATGTTGATGAAGGTGTTTGTGTTTGAAGTATTGTACTTAAATACCTACCCAGGTTCTAGCTAGAGGAATGCCAAGATGTCTCTCATTTAATAATTTTTGGAAAGAATAATGCCGCCTACTACGAAGCATGCATGTAGCCTGGACAGGACCGAAAAGCTCGATTAGCTCGTTCATTGATCGCTTCGCCTGATTACATAAACCTACCGTCCAATAAAATTATCTAGAAAATAAACAAATGAAATGACAGGCAAGTCGTTTTTCTAAGTAAAGCATACTTGGAAACTACTACTACTATGTGGTTAACCACATAGTAGTAGTGACACAACACACAGCACAATGACGACTATGTTAGGGATCAAGACAGTATTTATTTGGTAGGTATTTTTCTATTAGAATGTGTGAACTTACCTATAAATTTTATAAAACCTGTACTAATGACTGCAAATTGTATGTTGTGAATGTTAATCAAACTATTTATTTATTATAAACAGCTAAAATCCCGACTGCGAACTAAACTAAAAAGAGGCAAACAAGCTTTATTTTATTGATTTTGAAATATAAGATGCAGTCGGAGGCAAACGTAGGTATTTAGAACCTGGCGAGCTAACTCTTCATGCCTCCGACTGCATCTTATATTTCAAAATCAAAAATATAAAGCTTGTTTGCCTCTTTTTAGTTTAGTTTGCAGTCGTGTTTTTAGCTTTTTATAATTATTTATATTATAACCAGCTAAAATCATTCAGCTTTTTATTATTTATTGAAAACTTTTTAATTTTTATTTATAAGAATTAGTGAGAATGGTTGCTAACCAACTTTAAATCGTTATAGATCCTAAATGATCATTCGAAATGATAAATAATAGGAGCAAACTAAAAATGATTTTCAAATGCCCACTCAATCATACCCTTGACATAGTTCGACTTTCATTTTTTTCTTTTTCTCAATATGGCAACTGGTTGTCGCGATATTGAATTTTGATTACCGTCATGTCTTTAGTAGCACTCACAAGATTAAGACAAAATGAATTGTAAGAATCATCAAAATCGGCCCACGCGTTTGGTCTTTATAGATAGTGCCACAAAGAAACATACATACATACATACATACATACATACATACATACATACATACATACATACATACATACATACATACATACATACATACATACATACATACATACATACATACATACATACATACATACATACATATATAGGCTGATAATCACATTACCGGGCCTTTGAGTTGCGCAGTCTGGTAAAAAGGCATGCCAGGAGTCAAAATTGGTAGTAGTATATTTTTCTACAACCTTCCAATATTACTAAGAAATAAATTTATATAGAAAATAAACAAATGAAATAAAGCAATACATGGAAATCCTACCTATATAGTTAATCAAACAATAACGGCTATGTTACAAAACAAGACAGGTAGAGGTATATTTTTCTATTATAATGTATGTAATGTTTAATTAATACCTTTAAATTTTATAAAATCAATACCAATGAGGTCAATGTTCTATTGAAAAAAAAAACCGGCTAAACGAGGCAATTTGTATACTGAATTGAATATACATCCATCATAAATTCCTGACCATTTTTCGGAGTCTTTTTGATTACATTCCTTTACTTGTAACAAAATTAAATTACATCTAATATTATATTGGTTTTCTAGAATAAGCGTGTTTGCGATCTTCGACCTCATCATCGCTTGACACCAAATGAGATAGTAGTTAAACACTACACAAGCAGACATTAAAAGTAGAAAAAACACAATGGTGTAGGCCAGGCAACTAACATATATTAAAGTGGTGTAGGTAGATGAGAACTTACGAGTATTAGCATTAAATGTATACTTAACCTTGCTTGTAACATGTGTATCAATATTTATTAAATGCAAGTATTAAATAAATATATGTATGTAGCCGGTGAAAATGACTGAAATGAAACAATGTTGTCCCCTTAGAGTCTCTTGGTGTTGTTTTCTCGAACGGGCGTATTCCCGAAGCACCCACCGGTGGAGTCAGAAGGTTTATTCCTTTGCATGAGCGAGATTCAAATCTGAATTTGTATCTAAAAGTATAAAGTATTTTTTCTTGTAAAAGTGCTTTTTCTACTAATATAATAAATGTGAAAGTTTGTGTGTACCATTCAGCGCTGAAACGGCTGAACTGATTTTGGTGAAATATTTACAAATTATTTATTATTATTTATTATTTTTAAAGTATTTACACCTTAGGTCCTGAAATAGCACTAGGATACTAAAATACTATTACTTTGTCTTAGCTGTGGACTAATACTAATAGCACGACAACATATGTCAAATCATTAACTTAGCTTGGTTACAAATATGTAGAACCAAACATGGACTTTGTCGATTTGACATGAACAGCCGGCATGGCAGATACCTTGTCAGGGGAAATGTCTTGAGCGCCAATCTATCTCATTACCTTACAGGGCACAGAGTAATGAATGTCGGGCAAGCATGGCCCGTACTACTTATGATCGAAAAATTGTTTTGGATGAAGTCCAAGATAAAACCACTATGCTCTGGTTGAGTGAAGCGGGAAGCCTTTTGTTGGATCTGTGACGTCAATCTTGATATGTTTCCAACTCTCTAACTAGATACTTAGAGAAAGTAGCACAACTGGTGCTTTTTTAAGATATTCTGCGAAAATAAACACATCGTTCTCCTTTTCCCTTATTCTTCCGGCCGGTAAGACTACGAAAGGTAGAAAAATAATAAATAAATAATAATAGTAATATTGAATGTTCCAAAGGAGGAAAAGGAGGAACATTATATTTAACATTATCATGCTTACTATTACTTCACTAATATTATAAATGCGAAAGTTTGTGAGGATGGATGGATGGATGGATGTTTGTTACTCTTTCACGCAAAAACTACTAAACGGATTTGGATGAAATTTGGTATAGAGGTAGCTTATACCCTGGATTAACACATATGCTACTATTTACACCGGAAAAATGCAAGAATCCTGAAGGACGCGGGTGAATCCGCGGGGCGCAGCTAGTACCTGTATAAAATATGATGAAAAATAACTAGTAGGTACCTATAATGCTTGGTCACACATTTTCAAATAACTCCGCTATTAAATAGCAGATTAACTGTGATTTGTCACTTGTTCACATTATACTAACCTTGCAACGGACACACAATAGAATCAAAAATAGTAACACATCTAAGGCCTTCTTGATATAACAAACTTACCATTTTAAAATTTACACAATATGGAGTTTAAATAATGTTTAATTTAATTTATGATCGTAGTTAGTGTACTAGTACTATTAAAATAAGGATTTCCTTCAAAGAGGTCAGTCGATAGTAGTGGTTCTACTCGTACGGGCCGAATTAGCAAACGCGAGAGCAGGCGCAGTGTGCGGGCGCTGCGGAACCTTGAACCAGATGGCTGCGCGTGCGCACGCCAATTGGGGATAGGGTTGCACAGAAGAAGAATAAGTATGAAATAACGCATATAATATAAGTTTAACAAACTACTCCTGGCATTATACAGAGAGGGGTATAGTCAAGTAGCGCGACGTATACTTATTCTTATTATATTCTAAGGACTTATTATGTAAAACTGTTTAATCAGTGCCTTTAATGTTAGGTCCCAGTGACAAACAACATTTCTAACCAAAATAATGTAGAAAATCGTTGAAATAGTAAAACTGGCAAATTGCGAGTCGGACTTGCGCACCGAGGGTTCCGTATAAACTTAACTCTGCCGCTGGAAAAACGGTTGTACCCATAAATCGGTACAGGTAGCGGTCAAATTACAAACAGCAAAAGGTAATTACTTGCAAATTTACGGTATTCAGATTTTTCTCGTACTTGTGCTTTAAGACATTGGCGTCTTGCCAAATTTCATGATTCTAGGTCAACGAGAAGTATCCTCTAGGTTTTGATTCCCGTGCGAGTGTCCAAATATGCGGTATAAACAACCTTATCTTTTGATTGCGTTGACTTAGAAGTTTGTTATTTTTCACAGCTCCAAGGGATTGCAGACTTGAGTATTTGATATTAATTTAAAGTTGATACCACCACGCGTGCGTACCTAAGAAAAAGGAACACAGACAGACAGACAGACAGACAGACAGACAGACAGACAGATAGGTAGGCAGGGACAAGGAAATTATCCTACAAGGGGTTCCTTTTTTCCTTATGAGGTACGGATCCTAAAAAATATGAGCAATTCACACCGTGGTCCAAAAGACACCCTGACAAAGCACGTGGGTGACACGGACTTCTATGAACACAACAGAGCCCTGAACACGAGTCGCATGTCATCGTTGACTTCGTGTATAGCTCGTCCCTTATAGACTGTATAGGTAATATGTCTAGAATTGACAGCCCTGTCAGTAGTCTTATAAGGGCACTAATCGCACAAGGCGCGCGGCGGGCCCACAGTGCCTGCGCGTTGGCCTTTCGTAACATATTGGCCAATTTATAGCGCTAGTAATGCTTTAGTTTATGGATTACCTCTCTTAAAGGATACGAATTGATGAGCAAAATAGATTTTTAGTGCTTTTCATAATTAGAAAGTGCTGGGCATGCAAGAACCGTAATGCTTTTCGTGTTGACGATTTATTAAGAGTTTATAGTTCAATCATAATTTTTAGCTCAGATTTACAATATCAGCTAGGATCTCAAAAGGATTAGCCAGGTGACATGACAGGAGTACGATAGTTTTTTTTATATATTGCATGCCAAGGTCGGTCTTTAACTCTGCATCCAGTTACTGACAGGCACTGTTCGCAGATCGTCACTCCACCTCACTGCAGGGCGTCTATTCTATACTATACATACTTTTATGTACACGTAACAGATAAGCGAGTGGTTGTTAAACTTTCAATGCTAATTCAATTGTTTGTTTGTTTGTTGTATGAGGCAGTGCTGGCCTCTGGTGTCAGAGTTTGTCAGGCCGCCCGAGGGCCTCTGAAATGGCTTAATAATCTATACTTATAATAAAGCAATAACAACGAAAAAAAACTGTACAAAGAAGAAAATAAAAAAAAGGCTCTATTGTACTTACTCGTACTTAAAATAAGCTACTGAACAAGACTGTAACATTTAAAAAAATCGTGTCTCTCTGTTTGTCTATTTGTTTGTTCGCGCATCACTTAAAAACTACTGGACTGATTGCGATTCGGTTTATCTGTTGGATAACTTAGGGTTTGACTTAAAAACTGGTGTACTTGATATCTCAATCCGACCAGTAGAAGCCGAGCAATCGATAAAAAATTCTTTACGGAGGAAGGAATTTTGATCAAATGTTGATATATTGGTATTTTACGTCTTGGAATAGAACAGAATACTTTTAACCTAGAGAAAGGACCACGTGCGTGAAGCTGCGGGCATCAGCTAGTAATTCAATATTACGGTTAGGGAGGCCTGGGGTGCGATTTTTGAGTGTCACCGGTGATTTCGTAGATGTAGTTGACATCCGCATGTTTTGGAAGATATACATGTCCAAATGTGCTTGGTAGCAACGATTAGCTAAGTCAAAGGACTATTTGACTAGATAAATATAATGGTAAAACAATTGTTCCAAATTTACATAATTGGTAGGTAGTAAAAATGATAATTACCTCCTCTCCTTTTAATCTTGCTCGCACTTTGTAATATGTTCCTTGACTTTGTATACCTACATGCTTTCTTGGTGCCCAGAATGGCATTCAGACGGCTGGCAAATTCCTTCGTTGTGAATGTTGCAGTAAACTGTATTTCTTACAATAATTTATTCTGACTGAGATCCAACAATGACTAATGTAGCAATGTCTTTTTGGCCAGAATATGGACCCCAACCTTTCTTTATGGTATTGTAGCCATCATGTAGCGTTTTATTCTCTTTGTTATACTAATTATTCACTTCTCTATCACGTCCGTCGTAATAAAAGTATAACTAACATATTTTTTCGAAGAAACGAAAACTCGACTTCAATCAGCTGATTTAGACCACAGATTAGACCATATATAGTTTTAGGATTTGGCAGATACGTTCCGTTTTACGTTTTACTGTCAATTCGTATGAAAAATAAAACCCGGTACCTAGTACCGATAAAAATATTTGCTGCGTATTTGTAACGTAATCATACTATTGTCTATTAGCAAAGCTGAGCAGTATTTATATGTTGGTAGACAGGGTATGATATTCAAAAATACCACTTTTGAGAAAAGCTGATTTCGAAATCACCGGTGACACTCAAAAATCGCACCCCAGATCTATTAACAAATCTGACTAATACAGGTACATTATTGTGGTACGTACATGGTGTTGTTACAATGTCTAATGAGTGCAGTTTGCGATACTTACACGTAATTGGAGCCTGCCGGAACTCGGTCCAATAGTTGTTCAGAAAATACAGAGTGGTTAAAGTTCCTACTTGATTTTTAGGACAGTAGCGAACTGTAGTACCGGTACTAGTAGTAGTTAGTAGTAACTGTAGTAAACTGATACTTGCATTAATCGAGATTAAGAATCGTTCCTTATTTTTGTTTCTATGAGAAAAGTAGAACTGAGCACTTTTATAATAGGCCTACTCCCAGTAGTGGACTGATGACGAAAAAAATACAAGGAAAATATGTTTGTCGCTGAATTAAAACTTTATCTAATTGTTTTTTTAATTATTCTTTGCACGAATTCTTCAAAGATAACAAACAATTTTCAAATGTTATCTAACCAACATAAGCATCTAACTTTAAAGTATAACTCCTGCTTTCTACTAGTTACTGTGCCCGACAGGTTCCATAATCATCTGTTATTTTTTACATGTTTTAACCATCTCATTTTTTACATTTAGGAATGCAAAAAATATTAGAATTTGATTTCAAGTATTTATATTGTGTACTATCCTACGATATATGTACTATCCGACCATTCTGTATGCTATTTCACTAGTCGTAAGTTCAGCAGTTTCCTGAACTAGTTGCGTTTTTGGTATCGACAGGTTTCCATAATTTTAGAACTTTATTACACAATCTAGTTCTGCTAAATTGGCAGGTTATTATGTTAAGTTATTCAAGTGTCACCATTACAAAACGAAAACAGATTGTAGTGCTAGATCCGGATATTTTATGATACGGGTTTTAAAGCAACTAGCTTAGTTAAAGATATAAATAATTGACAACAACAATTTACTTGTGGAGATGTGGGGGTATGATTCTTGATTTGTACGATTCTGCAGCTCGCTTAAGATTTGCGCGTGAACAGCTAAATTGGTCTGAAGAGCAATGCGCCTCCGTATTATTCACCGATGAGTGTAGGGCATGTTTATATGGTGCAGATGTTGTATTATGTATTTTTTTGTGTTGATATATTAATATGCAAAATTTTATTTTTTTGAATTTTTATTTTGTATAAATTCGGACATGATGTAATAATCATTATTGAATAAATTAATTGAATTGAATTGTCTATTGTCGACGTGATGAGAGATAATCTCAAAATTGCATCAGGAAATGTTCCAAAAGGAACACGCTCCTCAGCGTGTTTGTCTGAGGTGGCATATCGATGAACGAGTGAACGGACCTTGTATTCATTGACACAAGTTCCGACATGACATGTTTCATCAAAACGGTAACAGTGAGGATTTGACGGCACATCGCTATATAACAAAGATTTTAGAAGATCACGTGGTAACTTACATGGAATTCATAGCCGAAAATGTTACTCTAATGCAATGTAATGCCCGACGCACGCCGCTACACAAGTTCGACAATATTGCGAAGAGGTTAGGATACGTACCACGAATTGGCCAGCACGCAGCCTGCACCTTAATCCGATTGAGCACGTTTGGGATAATTTAAAAAGAGCGGTATATACGAGAAATCCTGTGCCCACAACAGTGGCAGCACTAAGAATAGCAATTTCACAAGAATGGGACAGTATTCCGCAAGACCATTTAATAACCCTTATCAGGTCTATGCGGAACCGATTAGAATCAGTAATAAGGGCATGTTTAAAGGAAAAATAACGTGTGCTTATACTTTTTTTAAATTACAACCAACTTTTCAATTTCACCATTTTCTTACATTAACAGCTTGTCTTAAAAAAAAAATGGTCGTTCCCAGTAAACAAACTTAAACTTAAGGATATGGATTTTCAAATATTCAAAGTTAACGAACCAATCTATGGTTTACAAATATATTTTTTAAAGTTTGCGTATTTGGTTAAAATATTTATTTCTAAGTCGTGTTGTACTTTGATGCAGTTTATGTGTCCATCAGTGTAGTTTCATCCTCGGCAAGCTAAGGGGAAAGTACTTTGTAAATCAATCTGAGCGAATCGATAAAAAAACTATTTGACGCCTTAACAAATTTTGATGAAATGTAGTAAATGTACTATATATATATATATATATATATATATATATGTACTGTGTAGGTACTTTTGGTCCTGAAATTACACTGAGTTACTTTTAACACAGATAAATAAACACGCGGGCAAAGCCGCGAGCACAGCTAGTGAACAAATAAATGAAAAACTTTGAATATGACAACCATGCACCATTATCGACTCGCGGAAGTACAGGACACTCGTCAGCTAACCGCATGTCTAATCTGCGCGTACGCAGGTTCCACGTATGTAACCCGATCTTCATTGCGCTTGCGCTGAAATGCGCTGACCTCATATTGGAATGCGCACGAGTTGCATTTCCAACTAATTTGTTTACACTGCTAATGATATACTAATTCTAATTCTTTTATTTATGGATATGGAATGAGAAGAAAGTATGGGTCGTTTTAGTTGCGTTAATGCATTCAAATGAGTCAATCAACATTTACTAGAGTTTATTGAAACAAAATATCCTAATTCCCAACATCTCGACACTCGACTAGACAAACATAGATGAAAAACAGTAAAGTAACTATAACATTAATAGCATCGTGCATCGTTGTAAACCACCTACTATGCTGTGACGAGGTCCAAACCTCTTTCATAATAATACTCTTTTCATATCTAAATTCTTTCATAATCCATTTCTTTTCATTTTTGATAGTTCATTATTCATTCCAAAGAAAATAATAACCTGTCATTCCGATATATGGATTTTTAGCAAACCCGAAATTGTTATAAAATACCAATAATAAGATTATTACAACTGGACTCTTTAAAATACATACAATAATACCTTCGTAAGTGGTCGTTTTCATCCATATTGTAGCACCACGAAAAAGTCTATGCACCTGTTGTTCCTGTAATTCTGTTGTCCACTGAGGCTTGGTCCCTGGGCTGGTGGAGCAAGCCCAAACCCTGGGACCGCCTCGTGACAATGCTAGAAGTGATGGTATTTGGCTTCGGCTATCCTTATCAATTAGACCGGGAGCTCACCGTATTTTAAAAACCTATCTGAGCGCCTGCTCGATGTGACGCGTGACCAAAATGCTGGTATCTATTTTTTTTATTATTATATCAGCCTGAATCGTCCCATTGCTGGGGAAAGGCCTCCCTTCCCTCTTTCCATGATTTTCTGTTTAATGCTTTTAACGGCCAGTCCTTATCGTACGAGTCTAGTTCGCCTTGCCCAACTGTTACATGTAGTAGTAAGCTAGTTTTATTTTGTAGTAGTTAGTTGTTAGTTAATAAAGGCAAATATGACTGTTTCAAAAATAGATATCCGCTTATTGGTTTTAGAAATACCTTTTGAACATCACCTTGAGAAATGCTGAGGTAATTTAGCTTGCAAGTCTTGAGCGATGAGAGCTTGGGCCGGCTATTCCACTAATAGCCCTGTGCGTAGGGACTAGTATGTAAATATGATACTGTAACATATAAGTATGTAGGTACAAATTAGGTATACTACTGAGTAATGCGATGAGCAGGTCGTACGCGCCATGCCTGCTATGCAGAACTTGGGATTTGGATAACAAAATATTGCGCAGGACTGCCCTGTGCTTGACACCCATTTTTTTACTAAGTATATAACTTTTATATTACTGTTGCGAGATTACTATAAGGTACTATATTACATAATTATACTGTACTAATAGCTAACTTCGAAGAAGCATTGCCCTTCCAACTGGAACACAGTAATATTAACACATTACTGCTTGGCAGTTAACATCTGTGCACAAGGTGTGGTTTTCCCCAGGTATAGGACGGGTAAATCGTTGGATACTTTAGTCACTTTCATCACTTGTCACTTGTCACTTGTTGAGATCGTATTGTCAAACGCCATCTACTCTGGTGTCGAAAATACGCAATGGCTTTTCTGACTTATAAATTGTGTAGACTCACTGGAATGCGCAGGAGTTGAACACAGCCACAGATTACAGATAGTCAGTCCGTGGGTGATTGTTTATAGTGTTAGTAAATCGAGACTCAAGGTTTATTGGCGAGTCGCAGCTGGTGATAATGAGAATGATAAATGTATGCGTTGACTTAAAGGGCTAGTCATAATTTTAACTAAACAGATTCTAGAGTAGGTTTAGAGTATATTTAAAGCTATAGGATATTAGGTTTATAAATTTGACTTGCAAGAGCTGATTAAATAATACAATGGAAAATATCGCTTCTATCCTATTAATATTATAATTGCGAAAGTGCGTTTGTGTGTATGTGTATTTGTTTGTTTGTTACGCTTTCACGTCTTAACTACTCAACCGATCATCATTAAATGTTGCACACACTGTGTCAGGGGCAGAGAAAAGGACATACGATAATTTTCATATCGATTTAAGAAAAAAAAACATCGATTAAATATTTTTTGTATGGGAATTACGTCTTCGATAACAAAGTGACAGGTGTCAAAATGACAGTTGTCAAAGTGACAGGTGTCAAAATGACAGTTGTCAAAGTGACAGGTTTCAAAGTGAAAGGTGTCAAAGAGACAGCTTTCAAAGTTACAGATGTCAAGACAAGGGGTGCAATAAGGAGGGCTTTTTTGAAATATAATTTCTAAAGGGGTGGTGAAGTTTGCACGCGGGCCATGCTGTGGGGCGCAGCTAGATTATTATATTTCCTTAAATTAGCTGGTTCTAAAAGTACCTACCCGCGGAATGAGAAGGTGATATTGGGCCTAATGGCGGGCACAATTTTCTTATAAGTTTTTTCTATACATTTATATGTTTTCATAGATATTTACATAGTAACGTACGTATTTCTTCTACACCTTTAAATATTATGTCCATAATTCCACTACAAAATATGACTTACACAGGAGCATGCTCAAAAACAGTTGAAGCTACAATTCTAATAATTTTAAATTTCAAATAAGCTTGTACCCATAAAAACCAGCGTGCGGTCTTTAAAAATAATAAAACGAGTATTTAGCGAGAAAAGTTCTCACTCGATGCGCAAGCGCAGGTGGCGTACAAGCACATCAACTGGTTTATTGGACACTATCTCGCTACACAAATACTGAAATATTTTTAAATTGAATTATTTTACGATCGATAAGCGAGACGGCTCACAACATGATACGTGTAATTTTATTTATTTAGGAGGTTTCGTGTATATTATAAGCCAGCTACATCTTACGATATTTGATATTTTATTCAATAATATTAACCAATGCTGATACCAAGTACATCTTCCAATGCGATACCGATGCGACATTATGAATTGATTGAGTGGCTGGGTATTACAGCTGTAGTTGAACGAACGCGGAATGGATTCTACATAAATAAATGTTCAACATAACAATAACAAATAATACCAGTAACTAAGGCACAGCAGGCGATTAACGCCCACCTAACTTTAATATCAAATAGTTTTCAAATATACATAATTATGAAAACAATTAATGTTCTAAACGATGTTTGTTTTATTTGTAAATCAAAAAATAACACCTTCGAATGAGTTATATTTGTGATACTCATAATAATTCAGCTTTTAAAAAAGCTCTATATTGGGCGTTATTATAAACTATATGTCTATTGACGCCCGTTTCATAAATAGGCTTTAAATGCAAAAATTGACTATTTAGAACAAAAAAGAATATCACAAAAGAAATCTGATTTCGGGTTATTTTAATCACACTATAAATAAAGAAATAAAATCAACATTAAATACAGACTTTGTCCAATTTAACAATACACCTAACTTCACATGGTATATTTGTATTTGGTCATATTTAAGGAACTTTTTGAGTAATATCAATTAACATATCATGAATACTTTGCGGATAAGCCATGTTTCTGGCTCTATTAAGATATTCTTTAAATGTATAGTGGGCGCAATTTAACTGACAGCGGGTAATAACACCCAGAGAAAGACGGTGATAAAAAAAAGCGGTTCGACAATTCTTTTATATACCTAACTAATTGGCACAATTAAAAAGAGAATTGACAAATTACTTTAATTGTGTACCCTTAATAATAAAGAGTTTATATTCATTGGCATAATGTTGTTTGTCCTAATGTGTTAGCATAGGATAACTTACTAATCTAATCATTATGACACATTCACTCATATACAATACAATCTAATATTTTTAGCCAAAATCTATCTAACCAAAAACACAATCACCAAGGTTTTTCCTTCATGGGTTCAACAAGATAAATCTATAATAACTGTAGAATTCTATTGTCGTATGTGTTGTCACGTCTGTACAATAAAATCGTACGGTATCCAATATTTGTTTTTTTATTCTTTTTATATTTTTTTATACGACGCATAGTAGTCATAATATGTGATCATCATTAAAGACTTACATTATTAATTCAGTCTTAAATAAATTGAGCAATACCTAAGAGCAAATTCTAATACTTAAGATATTAGAAATCTGGGCAAATAATGTCTCATTTAGAGTAATCACATTTAGAGAGACCTATGCATACCTCCAAATAAACCTAAAAAAACAGCAAATTCTATTGTCGTACGTGTTGTTACGTATGTACAATAAAATTGACCAATTTCCGACATCTGATTTTCTATTCATTTATATATTTTTAAACGGCGCATAGTAGTTATAATATTATGTGATCATCATTAAGGACTTAAAGTATTATTTCAGTCTTAAATAAATTGAGCAATACCTAATTTTTAAGTTATTAACAATATGGGCAAATAAACTCTATATCACATTTAGAGAGGCCTACACACTCCTCATGGTACCATCTTATACATACTACGCATTGCCGCATATCTAACTGTTTTATCTCGCAACAAGCATAGCAGTACCAGTCTTCTTTGTCGTCCGTGTTCATTTTATTTTTATTCTTAGTCTTCTTTTTCTCTTTTTTATGTCTTTCTTCTTTCTCCTTATGGCTTTCTTTCGCTTTTTTTTTATTTGTCTGTGGATTTTTATTTCTCTCTACACTTTTCTGCTCTTTATTACTTTTATTTAGGGTCATTTCATGTTTTTTCTCTTTTCTTTCTTTTTCAGTTTTATCATTGAATAAGTCTTTAGTGATTCGTTGTCCTTTATAGTTCATCGCTTTCTTACGTGGTTTTTGAGATTTAGTCAATGCATAGTTAGGTGTCGGTAAGAATTGTTGAAATGGTGTTTTATTCCTTTGTTGTAGACTGGCCAATGGAACGTTGTCATCGTCTAAGTTACAAGATTCATTTTGAATAGGACAGATCATTCCCTTTTTTGGTGTTGTTTCTCCTTTGTTGATATAGCACTGACTTTCATCCCTTGACGATTCGTCTGATAAGTAACTATAGATATTTTCAGCGACATATTTGGATTGTTTGAAAACAGGTCTAGTTACGAACGAATCTAAATCAGAAATTGTTGAGTCAGAACCGAGATCATCGCGTGTAGGTTTTAGTAATCCCGAGCAACTAGGAACTGCCGGATCATATAGTCTCGAATTTTTATCTCCGCCATTGTTGTGTGGTTGATCAATTTCAGAAACACAAGTTAAGTTGCTATGTGGTATTAAAGAAGGCGACGCACGGTTTTCTTCTATCGTAGCTTGTGATATAGGGTTCAGCAAAACTGATTCCATGTCTGAATTATCGGTTGAAGAGCTGTAATCCACCAAGTGAGGCTTGATTCCTGGATTAATATTTTGATTTAACAATTCTGTTTTCCTCTGAAGATTCGGTATCATTTCAATTCCAGCTAATTGGTCATGATCATCATCAGTGTCATCGTTTAATGAGTCACATATAAGATTCTGCGGGGGCTGCTGAGTTTGTGGGCATGGAATTTCTGATAAAACAGATGGGGCAAATGCTTCCTCTGGTATCGCTTGGGGATCGAATGGGAAGAGACCGGTAGCTTTGAAGCCACTGACTATGTTGCTGTGCGTCATACACTTGGGCCAAACTCTAGTAAATATTTTATTGAATGTGGCTTTTGTGAGTGCTCTGCCGGCGCTAACGTATAAAAAGTTTAAAACCTCTTGATCCCAGTGATGTTCGTATGACTTGTTAACTGATATATCCAGTGGCTGTAGTTCGTGCGTTGTATTTGAAGGGAGGCAATATAACACTATGTTATTTTTATCTGCTTCTTCGAGTGCTACCATTGATTAGTGACACTTAGCACCATCAAAAATGAGTAAACATTTTCCCGCTACCTTGTATTTAGCTAGGTGCTGAATGAATTCCACAAACAAGTCAGCAGTCATGGACCCTTTCGGTGCCATTCTAACTAACGTTCCGGCAGGTAAGTTTTCTGAAAGGTCCGGTCTTTGTCTTTGCCCTTTAAAAAGGAGCATAGGATGAATTGCTGTTCCTATGGCATTGACACACATTGCTATAGTAACATTTTCAGCATGTTCGGGTGCAACAAGGTGAACTCTCCTACTTCCTTTCTCCGCAAGTACGGTATGCCGGTTGTGGACAGTAATTCGGCAACCCTTCTCATCCATATTATACAATCTTTCAGGATGCTGAAGAATGTCCAACTGGTCGTATAACTTACTTACACTCTGGAAGTGTTGCTGAACAATTAGCTTGTTCAGCTTTTGAGCACGAGCTGGATTCATTATTTGCGGCTTACGTTTGATGATCGATGGGTTTCGCTTCAAAAACTGTCTTAGCCAATCAGCACCTGCAATCCTTTTTGATGAATTGAAATTATGTTTAATGTCAAATCTCTCACAAAACATAAAAGTTTGCATTCTAATAAACTTTGGCGTGAGGGGTACTCCAATTTTAGCAAACCTCTTGATTCTAGAACTCAAATCTTTTTCCTGAGCTTCTGTTAAAACGGCTTTTCGTCCCAAACGTTTGACATCTTGTCCAGTTTTCATATGGTCCCTCAAAGTTCTTCTCGGAATATTATACTTGAGAGCTATGGTTCGTTGACTTAATTTGCCTTTTCGCAAAGCTCTCAAAGCAGCTTTCAAATCATCTTCTGACCAGGACTCCCCTCTCTTTTTACGAGGAGACATTTTGTTGATACCTTTAAAATAAATAAAATAACTATGTTATAAGACCAAAAATAATAGGACAGCAACTATTAATAAGTCAAAAAGCTATAAGTAATTATGATTACAAAAATATTTGAAATGATTATTAAGATATATTAAGCGCATAAACAATCATACTAAAAAAACAACATTCTAGATAATCTAGTTTAGCATAACATGTTTTGCATATTTTACATATACTCGTACCAAACATATTATGCTAAACTAGATTATGATATAAAAAATTATATCAAAGGACACTCGCATTAACTTTTTTATTTTAATCCTTCTACAAAACACATTTAGCAGCTAATCTTAACGAATTATAGCCATTTTAGTTTTTGAAATAATATAAAAAATGCGCTGAGGTTATAACGCCCATGCAGACTAATAGCGCCCAACGGTCAATTTACCGGACGTTATTACCCAGGTGGGCGTTATTATCCAAATAACTCGTTTTTGGAAAATAATCATTGAAAACTACACAAAATATTTAAGCAATAGTAAAATAAGTTCATTTTGAAACAATTTAAACCATAATGTATACACATAACACAAAAAAAACCAGTAAAACTTACGATTTCGTCGTGACACTTATTACAACAACGTGATACGTGACCGAACCTACCGGAACGCGGCGGCTCACTGCCACAACAGTGGCGCGTGCGAGCCGGCCGCTCGCCCTGCACTTTCTTATTGGTTTATTCTATGTGTGCGTGGAGAGTTAACTGAATCGCATCATATCTAGTGTGTTTTCTGTTACCTGGGCGCTAATAGGCAGCGGGCGTTAATCACCCACCCTACCTTACTTATTTATAGATATTACCATACGAATGGAAAATATTATTTACAATTTAAACGACACTTCCTACATTTATTAATTGATATAATCTACTGTAAGTGTCGGGTTGGCACAATATTACGAAACTGTATATAAATGAGAGTTTATCTAGAGTGGTGTTCTCTTCTTTAACGGGCGTATTTGAGAAGCACCGGTAGAGTCAGTGGGGCCCTTTTCCTGTGCGTAATTCAACTCTCAATCGGAAAATGAAGGAGAAATTTCCTTTTTTAAGTTTAAAGTATGCTTTTACTGCTTGTTCATGAGATAAGAAATTAAGGTTTTTAATTTTTTAAATGCTATGTTAGGTATCCAATACCAATACATAAAAGTGAAAACGTTTATTTATTTGTTTGTTTGGGGAGTTTTAAAACGATTACGGCTGGAAGGATTTTGATGAAATTTGTAATGGAGATAGTTTATAACTTTTTATCCTGGAAAATTGCAAACTGGAAAATGTTGATTACTCGCTGTAAGGAACGGTTGCCATGGAAACGAAATAACAAGTCTGTCAAAAAACATCCGGAGCGGTGGTGTGCTATACCTACTTTTGCATTGGTTTTTAATATCCTGGAATAACATGGGATGCTTTTTTCGCGATAAACTGTAGTCAGCGCGGACGAAGTCACGGGCGAAAGCTAGTTTTGCATATTTACAATAAAATACGAGTATTAAGATTTATGCGCGGCAGGCAAATGTCGAGCTCTGGGTGCGGTGACATGGTGTTCGGATTATAGAGGTGTTCAGACCCACGGGAGTTCGGTTTATCGCGGCTCTGCTGTGCTTATCTATTTGTATCCTTCTTCATTTTCTTGTTTTGTACTTCTTATCTACTCGTATTGACAGACGACGTAGTGTAGTGGTAGTATACAAGGTAAGCGGGTTCGTTTCCCGCGACCGTGAACAAAATATTGGTGCAATGTATCAATAAAGTAAGTATTGTTTTACACGAGCGACCAAGTACCAGGCTCGCAGCACTCAGCAGGAGGTCGAGCGAGGTGTCTTTGGTATCGATACTGGATATTAAATTTACGACTCGCCAGCCGATGGCGATGTGTTCATCTTTTATTTGCGCTTCCTACGCGCTGCAGCCTATCAAACGTGCACTTAACACTTTAGTACCTTGCCACATTAAAAATGGTTGGGTTTACTCTGTACTGACATTGGTTATGTAACTGTATTCAGTGTTAAAGGTACTGAAAAATGTTCACATACTTTTGTAGTCGATTGCATAAAATGCAGTGTCTTTATCGAATCGTTGATGCCGGTGAATAGGATATGGAGATATAAATGTTGGCGTACCTAGTTACATCGTGAAGATCTAGTTTTTCTAGAGACTTTGTATTCAAGAGGTCTTAAATCTACTTGTCCACTACAGGATTTTATCACTCCAGTAAAGTTGTTGCGATATAAATAATTAGTTCCACTCAGACGGACTGTTTTTCTATGGAAGCAGCTTTAACAACTTACCATGGTTATGTGTCATGTCTACTCATCTACTCAGCCTTATAATGTGGGGTGACTCTAAACCAAGGAATACGTAAGTGCATACAAATATAACTTCCTTGCTCTAAACTAACTTGACAACAGAGATTTTATATCACAAATGCAATGTATTCGGGTGATGAACTAGGCCGGGTTTGTGGATAAATGTAGACCACTATTGAATAAATGCAACGATCTTCTTCTACCGTGTATCTATATGGAATGTTTGTCTTTTTATCAAAACTCACCCGGAAATGTATTGAAAAAATAAAGACTAAGTTTACGAACCAGGTAATACCAACTTCCTTGTCATAAAGATGTAAGATAAATGTATTTAAGATGTGTATTTCAATTTATAATAGAATTCCCAATGATTTTAAAATATTAGAAAGCAACAGGTTTAAGAAACATTGAAGTGACTAGACCAGTATAGTATTAGGGAACTTACAGATTTTAGTGTCAAAAATACTTATTGATATTTGCACTGTTCCATTAAGACCTTGATGATTCTTGCAAATTATTTGATTTGTATTCACGTAAAACCCCAAGCACACCTGAAAATAAAACATATAGGTACTTGCACAAATTTTGGTGTTTATTAATGATTTTATCTTAATCCCTCCTTTTACTTACAAATTTACTCATGACGATACAACCACGATTTAGATAAACATGTTTAAAATACACAAACCCACGATCTATTAGCAGAATTATCATAAGTCACACGTCTACAAGAGGTGAATGCTCGATCAATATTATATTTAAATGCAAATTGGATAGTAAACATTCACACCTTTCGATATTTACGATCGAATCGGTACCGAATCGATACAACGAGATGCCATCTGATTCATATTCGAATAAGTAATGCTGTGCATGTGTCGATCTCCGATACATTTGATGTTTTATCGTTATTACTCGTACTGGACAAAAGTTGAAATTACCATTTTGAATGTTTGAATTTGTTTTATGTTACATAATTGATATTACTAGGTAGACTGGATACTTTCGTTTTTTTGTAATGTTAGTGGAAATTAATGGAAAGTAAGGAAGCAAATTAAATACTTATATAATATTTACATTAATAAACTTTTTTTACAAATTGTAATGAGTAGTACTAATATATAAGGAAATTGTTATTTATTACATGTCATGTCTTCAAAGACATGGTGGAGCACTACCTGCCAAGAAGCTGGATACTATGTTATTCATACATAATTTATGCATTATTCCTTTGTGTTTATGCTATTTATTTATATATATGTTATTATATATTTAAATATGCCTTTGCCTTTTTATTATAACATTTTAGTATATATTTATGTGTTTAACAATATGAGATTTATGATAACACGTATGTAAGTATGTATAAAAATAAAATTTAAACTTATAGTTGTTTTTATATATCTATTTACTTTTTGTTCCAAAGTAATTCTCCAACACTGACCACAATGTATGTAATTATGTCAGAGACTAAATAATAGTACTGCGTCATTTTGACAATTCCCAACAATTAAAAAAAAAAGTTGCCCCTAAAAAAATCTAATAGCGTAAGGCCGTCTATTGTACAACATTGGATATTAGGTATGTATAAATACTATTATTTTGTTTGCTATATTGTGATGACTTCAATAAAGTGTTATTGTATTGTATTGTTGTATTGTACCTACTTAGAAAAAAGTACCGTGTCATACCTAGTCTGACTGACTGACAGACAAAGGACAGCCTAAACCGTGGTGTGCTTAAAGATTTGAAATTTGTAGGAAATTTGCATTGAGTATCCGAGAGCACAAAGAAATGATTTATTGGAATTATATCCCTAAAGGGGTGAAAGGGGGTGGCAAAGTTTGCACGCGGGAGAAGTAGCGGGGCGAGCTAGTATACAATAAACGAATAATAATAACCTCCTCCTAACAGTTTAATGTTATACTATGAGATGTAAATTATGGTGTGTAGATGCAGAGCGATAGTGGCCGAACGGTATAGTAATGCGCTTTAGAATCCAATGAAACCGGTTTCGGTCCTCGGCTCCGCACAAATGACTTCATTACCAATGAAGTCCTTAAGTCATGTCAGAGGCCAGCACTATATTAGCAGCGTCTTTGCCGTATATTAATTCCTTTCCATCCAAAGGTTGTCTGGAAGAGATCGCTTTTTAGCGATAAGACCGCCCATTGTCCCATTTATTTTGTATAAATGTTTTAGTTATTATTGTATTTTTTGTTCTATGTGGTGTACAATAAAGAGTTATCTATCTATCTATCTATCTACCTCATACGAAAAGCCAGCAAATACTTCAATAGGTAAGGATTGATTGAATCTTATCTAAAACGCCAATGCAACAGTTTATTTTTGAACTTTTACGCTATGTAAACCTGCGTAAGCAGTAATGTTGTATAGGGTTTTATTACACGTATGGAAATGTCCAGTAAAATATGCAGAATATGTCAATAGTTAATATGCTGCTTCGGAATATCCGTTAGACATCTATTTGCAAATTAGGTATGGTTACAGACTAGCGCCATAACATATTTTATAATAGCATTTATTTACAGCTTTAAAACAAACTTGTGCCGGCGTCTCCGCCTGTTTATAATGTAATCAAGCGAAGAATGGCGTGACCAGTTTTTTACGAGAGGCTAGGTGTCGGATATCATAAACATATTTACAATGTTTAATTTGATATTTTTCTTTCACAGTTTCTGCCCGTATCTTGTTGCTAACCATTTAACCAGTGAGACGTAACGTAACGTGACGTGAGCCGCTAGCTGTGACCAAACCACCAAAACTTACATCGAGTTTTTCAGTTTAATATGGAGATTATCATTGAATAACTATTACAGGTTCATCTAGAGGCAGATTTGCCTATAGGCCACGTAGAGCCGGGCCTATATGGGGGCGGGCGGCTGGATTTAGTGGCGGCCAATCATGGAAAAATATAATATATTCGCGTGTAGTGGACGAACGTTTCTAATATTATTTGGCTACGCTAAAATTGACAAGAGAGATGAAGTACTAACACAGTCTAGATAAATACATGACAATTGATCATCCCGATTAAGCATGAGGACATAGTTACGCGCCACAGCAAGTAAAATCATTTATATTTTTACTCAGTATTAAAGCTGAGAAGAGGGCGGCTGGTGCTGCATGGCCTAGGGCGGGCACGACTGCTAGTCCGCTTTTGGGTACATCATTATCATCATCACCAGCCTGAACAAGTGCACAGAACACGGGACTCCGCCAAAAAGGTTGTGCCTCAATCACCAGCTTGGCACTGACTTGGTATACAGAAGAAATGTTGAGGCTGCTGCCTATTCTCTGAATATGTTAAGCTGGTTCTCAGAGCAACCGCGCGGTGAGAAGGGGTGGAGCTATGATTAAGCAAGGCCCACATGATGGGGCATCAAATATTTTTAACTATCATAGTTAAGTATGAAAGTTTTATCCTAATAAATCAAAATATTGTTACCACGTTTCTTGTTTGTCGTACCGGGTGGAATCTTGCAACTCAAATTTCGAGCACTTCCCGATGAGCTACCCGGCTGAAACTTTCTTTTCAAACTTTTGTCTTTATTTGCTGCTTGGTGTGTGTATGTAAAATGAGGTAATTTCGACCTTTGTTGTTAGTTTGTCAGGCCGTCTACAAGCCTATGAGGTGGCTTAACGATTACTTTCAATTGACAGCATCCGGAACTGTCGGCTTAACGTGCCCTCCGAAGCACGGAGTGCTAGCAAATCAGAACCAACATATTTAGTAACTGGAACGGGACCGAAGATCGAGCCTGGTGTCGTTAGATTGCAAAGCGCACATATACCGCTTGGCCACCACCGTTCTTTATCACATGGTAATTAGTAGGTAACTAATAACAGAGTTATTATGTTTATTTATTAATGTTACTGTTCAAACCAACATTACGACTTTATTTTTACACATAGATATCCAAAGGAGCCATTCATAGGCGCTAGTTATCGGCCCGTGTTGCCGTTGGCCGCATACTAAACACTTGTTTAGCTATAACTGGCGTCTGCCAATTAGTTAACAATTCCGTCTAATGGGCACTACCTGTGCTCTACTGCTACTGTCAGTTAGTATTCTGTAGTGTGCTTAGAGGACGTTTCGGTTAGATGGCTTTAGCAAACATTTTTAGAATGGACGATTTCGATGAAGTATTATATACTAAGTATTCTGCGCTTAGGGTAAAACGTGTTCTACACTGTTGCCAACCAGCCTCTCCACGAAGGTGACTTGCTGGTTTGCGACAGAGTAGACGGTGGTTTAACACCAATGAAAATTTCAGTACGTTTTAAAGTAATACGTTAAGATCTAGAAAAAGCTGAAAAGGTACCGTACAAGGTATACAGTTCGGAAACTGTGAGAAATTACCACAGCTTTGTAAACTTGTTTTTGTATAGGGCACGGTAATAGCATGTCATCTTCAACATGAACAACTTACACTAGTCCACTGCTGGACATGGCCTCTCCCGCGGCGCTCCACTGAGCCCGATCTTCGGCTCTTCTTTTCCAATGACTGCCAGCTACATTGAGCAGATCGTCGCTCCATCTAGCCGGAGGGTGTCCTACACTACGTTTGCCGATTTGCGGTCTCCACTCTAGAACTCGTTTACCCCAACGGTTATCGGTCCTACGAAAAATGTGACCAGACAATTGCCACTTCTGCTTGCTTATTCCGACAGGTTAGCTTAGTTCTCTGCCAAATCCGAATCCGAAGTGAAAAATAGAGGCTAGAGGAAAATTTCTTTGGGATTTTTCTATAACATGTACTAAGCACGCAAGCATGGAAAGATTTTTCTGTGAGATAACCAATTTTTGTTGAGATCTCAATTTTTTTGAAAAATAAATTACCGGCCATGTTATGTTACTCGCTGGTAATGAAGCTTTCTGTAAATGAATTATTTTTTAAAATTGGTTCAGTATTTTTTGAGTTTATCCATTACAAAAAAACATGCAAACATGCAAAAAACAAATTTTTTTCTCATTATAATATTAGTGTAGATATAACTAGCCAATAAGTAAAATAAAAACGAGAAGTAAATGTTCTTAAAACAGCACTCGTGTTCACACAATAACAATTAAACAAGTGATAAACACCTCTATTATATCTTCAGACGCTGATGATGATAAATCAGGCACTTCCCGGGAGTAATACCGGTTACAAATTGTGGTGCACCTGGTAATTGCCACGATAATTTACACCGTAATTATATCGCTTATTACCGGTTATTCATGGGACACCTCTGGGGTGACTGGAAAATGGGACACTTTCAAGAGACATCGTATTTTGAGCCTGTATTAGAATATCGAAATAATAGCCAAGGAAAGTAGGCACTAAGCTAGGTAACGTGCCTTTTTTGAGCCACAGATAACTGCATTACCTGTTCTAGAGTTCGGGAACGATAGCCACATGAATTTAGGAAAGGAAACGTGAGATTTGTACTTCGACTACGGAAATTCTGGTTCTCGCTCTCCCAAACTATACGTGGTCCTAGTTCGTATAATTCGTTCTGATTTTATTATGTGTGCATCAATTTGTTATTTTATTTTATTTTTCTTTATTGATTGGTTCTCCAATTCTTCATTATCATCATCATCATTTCAGCCTTTAGAAGTCCACTGCTGAACATAAGCCTCCCTCAAAGAGTGCCACGACAAACGGTCTTGTGCCGCCTCCATCCACCGACTCCCTGCGATGGCTACAATGTCGTCCGTTCAACGTGTGGGGGGGTCTCCCTACACTTCGCTTGCTTGTTCGTGGTTGCCATTCGAGAACCTTTATTCCCCAGCGGTTTTCGGTTCTGCGAACTATATGGCCTGCCCATTGCCAGATCAACTTGCAAACTCTGAGAGCTATGTCGGTAACCTTGGTTCTTCTACGAATTTTTCGCGTTTCGGATTCACGGATATCACGTAGTGAAACACCGAGCATAGCTCTCTCCATTGCACGCTGAGCTACTTTGAGCTTGTGTATGAGACCAATAGTTGATGACTATATCATCAGCAAATCGAAGGTGAGTGAAGGTTATCCAATTTAATTTTCTAAATTTTGTATTAGACCTACCTGAATCAGAGTTTGAGTTAGGTCAAATATAAGTCAATGCGGCAAGCAAAATAATAACAAATCTTTGACTTTAATGATTTTATCGAGTATTACGGTCGTATCGTGTAGTAGACTCTCAATCCAAAAAAAAAACGAGGTTTTGGCTGTGTCGTGAACACGGCCGTGTTTTACATGAATACGTGTACGTATCCAATCGGACGGCTTCATTCTTTTACATTCTCGGCGCCGATTCACTTTGTTACGTGAATATCAATATCAATCCAGTGATACCCTTTAGGGTACCCTCTTGTGAAGCTCTTTCCAAACGTATATTACTTCTTTATTTTGATTTACCTTTTGCATTATTTAGACCTCTTGAAACGTCGATGTAAATAAAATTAAGTTTATAGTTTAAATACTTAACTACGAGTTTTAATTCGAATCGCAAAAGTTTAAAAGTCAAAAATTGCATTATTTATTTTATATTTTTAATTTAACACCTTATATCTAGACAAATAAATAAAACTGAAGTGTCTGTTTTTAATGTCAAAATAACAGCTTTTTACTAAATGCATATGAAAGTATATACGGTACTAATAATAAAAACACGTTTTATCAAGTTTTTGTCTGTCTGTCTGTCTATTTGTTCCCGCTAATCTCCAAAACGGCTTGACCTATTTTGATAGGACTTTCACTGGAAGATAGCTGATGTTATAAGGAGTAACATAGGCCAATTTTATTTGAAAAAATTATAGGGTTCCGCGCAAAAAAATAAAGCCCATGAATTTTGACCACGCGGGCAAAGCTGCGGGCACAGCTAGTATTCACTATAACTATTCACAATAATGTTTTATATACGTAATCTATAGATATTGACGAAAGCTAACGATTGAAACTAAAAAGAACGTCGTAGCTTTTCAAAGTTAGTACGAAACAGAAATTATGTGACGCTGCGAAATGACCTGAATATTGCGGCGCTTCCCTACAATCCGCGCGATGCAACACAGTCCACACTCAAAATAGTACATTATTTGATAATTAGCTATAGATAGATAATTATTTATCGATTGGTGTAATAAAATTTTGGATATCGATGACAGATAAGGAGCTGCAATACTAAACTGTATACCCAGATTTCATTATCATCAGTTTTTTGGATTGCCTCTGTATGTAGGAAAAATTATAGACATATTCGCGTCAAAAAGCTCAGAATTCGCCCAATCTTTCAATTCCAATTTGGAAAATTCGCAGCTCAAATCAATCACGCGAATAAAGCCGTCCACACGGTGCGACAAATGGCACGACCAAAATTCCTTCTACGCTACCGGCCGCGGCCGGGCCTCGTCCCACAGGTTTAGACTTTTAGCCGATTGGAACCGAACATTACGGGATTTGAGTTTTGTTCATTCGGCGGGGTTTTATTTTTGAGTCTTTTTCTGTCTACCTGTTTTGGGTAAAAGGAACTTTAGAAACGATTGTTGCATCGAGATTTTGTGGTTATCACGAATTCTACCCTTTAATTGAGTCGTTGTACGAGTACATGGTTATAAGAGAAAGATCAAATTGAGTACAGGTTTCAATAACTTAACTACTCATCATACCTTACCAGCCATGTGACCAATAAAGTTGATAATTAAGTAGGTACACAATTTATATTATGATCATAATATATGTATCCCAACGCAAATTTAGGTATAGCAACATGCTCTTGAAGTTTTTTTACAGACTTGTTATTTCGTTTCCATGGCAACCGTTCCTTACAGCAAGTAATCAACTTTTTCAAGTTTTCCCGTGAGATCTTAAAAATTTCCGGGATAAAAAGTTTATGTTTTAAAAAAAAAGCGTATGTTTTATTCTAGGGTATAAGCTATCTCCATTCCAAATTTCATCAAAATCCGTCCAGCCATTATTGCGTGAAAGCTCCCCAAACAAACAAACAGACAGACAACGTTGCACTTTTATATAGTGGTATGGATAACTCGTGATTTAGATAGCGTATTGATTCGGGTGTTATTGTTATTTAAATTTTATTGAATATAAAAAAGTATATAAAGTCTAAATAGTTTAAAAAGTCTACTTAAGACTAAGGACCTCTTTCACGAACTACAAGTAAAGCGTTGATCACCATACTTGCTAACTAACGTTGCTCGGCAAGTACGAGTAAAAGTAACGAGTATCTCTTGCCCTTAATTCTTGGTTAGTATTACTCAGGCGTAGTGAAATTCATACGTGTAGTTGGTAAGTTAAACTGGCGATCAGAAACATTACTTGAAGGTCGTGAATAGGAAATAGTGAATAAAAAAAAACGGGTAAACAAGTAAAAATCACAAATGTGTCTGCAGCGCCCGGAAAGTCCGTACTAAAATAAACATTAGGTAAATTGATGGAAAGAATAAGTTCTGAAGGTCACAACGGCAAACGAGAGGGTTCCAGGACTGCATCAAATTGTACATGGCGTTTATAGACGTTTCACGACAAACAAACGGCCGTGCGCAACAACACAGCCCAACTCAGTAAAATGATTACGTACTCTGTCTGTAGGCAAGTAACTTTTGTGTAGAATATTTACTTACTCGTGTAGAAAATATCTACAAAAGACTAAAATATCTTAATTCTCTAATGTTTTGTAGGAGTATTTCTTATAGGTTGTCGATTCGTAATTTATGTGTGTGTACTCACCAAGGCTTCTGAACCGTTTTCGATGGGTTTTTTTTCATTTGCAAACAGATCTCAATGTCCCATTTAAATTTCATTAAAATTGGTTCAGTAGTTTTTAGTACCTAAACACACGCCGCGTCTGAATTCGAGATTTATGTGGTATGTGGTGTGTAAGTATATTTTGTAATTATTTCTTCTAATAAACAGCTTTTTTAACCCTCGAACAAAAAAAGAAAGGAACGTTGTAAGTTTAGGGAATCTGTGTGTGCATGTCTGTCTGTGGCTTCATAGCTCCCAAACGAAATTACCGATTCTGGTGCGTTTTTTTTTCTGTTTGAATGATGTTTTTCTGTTGCTGATGTGATCGCTATAGTGCTATGATAGCTATAATGGGGCGGGCGCCGGACTCCCCTAAATTATTAAATAAACTAGCTTTCGCCCGCGACTTCGTCCGCGCGGACTACAGTTTATCGCGAAAAAAAAACATGCTATGTTCTTCTATGCCTAGGATATTAAAAACAAAGGCAAAACTCGCAAAAGTATAGCACTAACGCTCTTGAGCTTTTTGACAGACTTGTTATTATTTCGTTTCCATGGCAACCGTTAATCAACAATCAACAACATCAACATTTTCATTTAAGTAATCAACATTTCCAGGTATCCCGTGGAAACTTAACATTTCCGGGTTAAAACCTATATTGTACAGTACCTATTTACAAAATTTCAACAAAATCGTTTCGGCCGTTTTATAATTAAAACTCCCAAACAGACAACAAACAAACAGACAACGTTTCACTTTAAAATATTGGTGTGGATTATATTTTTTATATAATTTGTGCTTGTTTATCCGGAGTGGATACGTGGCTTAATGGCATCATTTATATAATTATTATCATTGTGCGATAGAGCTCAATGAATGGATTTGTGATGTTGGCTAAGACAAACAAAAGGTGCTAAAAATCTTGTCCGATTCACCATTCTAAGCAGCGAGGCGGCACTTTTCTGATGGCGTACTCTGTGGCGATGGGTCCAGTGAATAGGCTCGTATGATGTTTTTTCACTTTACCCATATAGTGTATACTTAGTAGGTAGGTAGAGTTTAGTCAGAGAAGCGGTGTTTGACTGACCTATTCCTTTTTGGTAATTTTTTATAAGGTTTTATTTGTCAGTCAGATTTATTGATAATAGAAGTATGAAGGTAAGAAACAGGATATTTAGCATGGATACAATTTTTAACAAATATCGTCCCAAATACGCGAGTGTTGTGTGTCGTGATCGAGTTATTGATGAAAGTGTGAAGTATCCATGGTACTTAATATAGCGATTCTAATGTTTATACTTGTAGTGTTTGTGACCATGTCAGTTTTTAAACAGTATTGATATAATAATAATAATAATAATAATATTTATTCCCAAAAAACAAGATATATTAGATATATTAGATATATTATTATTTTTATTATTTATATATTCTAGTTCTAATAGTTTGAATCTAGTTTGAATTCACCATAGTACATACTAAGAGACGTAAACGTTTCAACATTGCATTGTCCTTTATTACCATATTTAGGAAAGACCTGACCAAGATTGTCTCCAAACCGGATGAATGGCAACTGAGGGAGGAGGCTTATGCCCAGCAGTGGGTGGAATGGCTAGTTCAGCGAGTCGTCCCACAACAAATTCGTCCCAATGGGACGAGTTACTGAATTTAATTATTTTTTTCTGTTCAGTAACTTGTCCCATAGGTTTTATCCCCCATTTTTTAGGTTTTGTTTATTTGATTTCATTAGGAACATGACTTATTTCATGGAAATAGAATATTATTACAAAAAGAAAGAGACAACACTACTTTTTCTCGCACTTTTAGATAAGGGATTTAAGGACAAGCTAGTTAGAGCTATACGATAAAGATCTCATTGTATTGCAGGTAGAGTAGTGTGTAAACATTATTATCTGTATATTTGAGCAAAACTATATTCCTCCTTTTAACAAACAGTGCAGCGTTGTAAGATTTAATCATAACATTACAAGTAATAATAACACCTATGTGTTGATCTTATTACTAACAAGTGCTCGTATACATCAACTTGACATTGTAAAGGTAAGCCAAAAAAAAGGTTTGATGTTTAAAATGTTCACTTAAAATGCTAAAGACTCATGTGATTGTAATAATATGAGTCTTTAGCGTTTTAAGTGGCCACTATGAACTGCATTTAAACTCGTCAAGTTACTTAAATCGTATGTTAATTGTAGAAGTTATTTTATTTTCATATCATGTTCATTCACAGACATTACATATTTGTCTTGCTAGGAGAAATGGGTTGGTTTAAACTATATAAAATTGTAGTTGTCTACATCTAAACTAATATTATAAAGAGGTAAAGTTTGTTGTAAATATGTTTGTGAAAGCTTATCTCTGAAACTGCTGATCCAAATCTGAAAATTCTTTCACTGATAGATTTCTATACAATTTCAGATGGACATAGACTACTTTTTTCATCACAAAGTTTCCGTGGGATTACAGAAACACCACGGGCAGTGACGAAAGGCACGGCAACTAGTATTTAAAAACCAGAACCCTTGGCTTCACATAAACAAGATGAATGAAATTAGATTGCATCACAAATAAGCAGGTCTCTTCTTCTTCGCAGAGGCTACCAGTATGACGAAAATATAAAAACCAAAAGACTGTGACGATGTCAAACCTCTTTCATAAATTCTTAATTCTTTCATAATCATACCCATTTGATAGTTTGGATAGTTTGTCTATATTAATTCTAAATTCAAATAACCTGTCATTCCTAGATTGTCATCCATGCATTGGCCCAACTCTATGGTGAGGAGTTGCGATTTTGTAAAACAAGATTTCATAGTAATATAATTATAATTGTGCACCTGCATATATAGTACTATTCAGTCTTCTCTCAATTTAATATATTTGGTAAGAGTGTACTCTTGGGGCTCTAGTATTGTTATTATCACAGACTTCTCGTACTTCAACAATACGGATCAAAACAACCACGAACGAAAGTACTATCATATATATTTAAAGAACTCCAGATGTAATAAACTTATTTAGGTATTTAAAACATTATTTCGTAAAATTACAGTTTTTGCTAATCCAATGACAATATGGGAATGACAGGTTATTTGAATTTAGAATTAATAATGACAAACTATCAAATGGGTATGATTATAAAAGAATTAAGAATGTATGAAAGAGGTTTCACATCGTGACATGACGATTCAACAGTTTGGCAACAATTATTGTTGTTATCCTTTATTTATTCTTGTTTAAAGACTGATTTTAAAATAATTGTATTATTAGCGACCAGATTATTATTATTATTATTAGCGGTTTATTAAAAAAATATACACGATCACACACTCAACGGAATTATTAAACTCAACAAAGTAAACTAAACACTGTAACAAAATCAAATGGGGGAATTTAAGGAACTCAAGAAATATTCAGGAACTGTAACTTTTAAACTTTCGCGATTCGAACACATAGTTAAATATTTAAACGGGACTTAATCGCGCTGAAAACTTAATATTTATTTACCTCGACGTTTCGATCAAGTTGCATTGATCGTGGTCACAAGAAGACAAAATTAACTAATTACAATTTATTAATTAAATTAATTAGTATTATTTTTTTAGTTTATATTTTTTATAATGTCGAGGTAAATAAATATTAAGTTTTCAGCGCGATTAAGTCCCGTTTAAATATTTAACTATATTCAGGAACGTCCGGCTGCTTCGACTGCTGGCCAAAAAGTGGCGCTCCGCTCTCGCTGCCTTGCCGAGGAAAAGGTCTGCTCGGCTAGATCCAGTTTCAGCCAGTGTTGTGCAAACTGGTCATCACGTGATGCTAAGCCCCGCCTCTAGGCTCCACCCACTTCCTGTTTTCTCCTTACAGTATTATAATGTTGATTTTGTGATCATATATGCAATTAGTGTGTAAAATAAATTATACATGATTTTGTTTTTAATAGGTACACTTATGTTATACAAAACTTTATTCTGATTTTTATTAATCGTGCACCCCGCGGTTTCACTCGAATATATGTTTTTCTATGTCCTAAAGTATCAATTTTCATCCAAATCCGTTAATGTTTCTTCATAAAAGAACCACCCCCATTACTCTATTCAACCCTGAGATTCATTTTCGCCATAACTTTAAAAAATGTATCTTAATAAACTTTACTACCCTTAAACCTTTAAATTACTCAATAGTTACTCTCAATTTCAAATCTCTAGGTTAATTAGCTTGGGCTGTGTGTTATATGTTAGCCAGTCAGTCTGTGTGCCACGGTTCCGTTTATAGGCATAGAAGATTAATCATTTAAAGATTATGTTGTCGACTGTACTAAATCCATTCAGATTTTTTGGATAATATCGATGGGACGACTTACTGAACAGAAAAGTTTATATTTTTTAAATTCAGTAACTCGTCCTATTGGGACGAGTGTCTTGTGGGACAAGTCAATGAACTAGCTGGCGGAATGAGCCGGTAAAGATGATGATTGTCCTGTACCATTCCTTCAATACGAGCGCTGGTAGCCTAGCGATGCTACCATCACTAAATGCGAGTAAGAATCTAACGATACCCGGTTGGTCCTCAGCTCAATACCAATGATTTTTCTGTGATGGGGCGTTTTCCATTGCTTCGTGCTTCGGAGGGAACATTACTGTCCGGGCTGTTATTGATAAATAGCAGCTATTATATATTTTGTGATAGCAGCCGTTAAGCCATATCAGAGTTAAGCCCTCTGGCGGCAAACTCTGATACCAGCACTACCTTACAAGAAAAGCATTACGTGCATTATTCACACTAGTTATATGCAGACGCGGAATATAAGGAAGCGTTATGCGACATGCATAGCGCATTGTAGGTTCGGTTATTAGTATAATATTTTTTTATTGGAAAAATTTGGATCACGGACGAGATTCGAACTCGCATACTGTGCCTCTGCGCGGAACATGCCTCTACCAATTCGGCCACCTATGACCTATGCAACGCCATCCAAATTTTTCCACTAGCTTCTTGAACCCGTCTTATTACTTATTGCACAAAGCGTAGGTAATGCTGGTAATGATGTACGAATTCACTTTCAGATGGAACCCCACAGTCAGCCAACTCACAACCGCGTAACCACTATAGCTGACATTCGGTGTGAACAACACGGGGCGGCGCGGGCGTCTCGATCAGAACGCTCTTATATAATCACTAAAGTAAGTAAACTTGATTAAGGCTTTAGGTACTGGAGGTGATCCTTTCACATAATAATAATAATAGAAAAACATCGAACTCTGTTAAGAAAACTCGGAGATATGTGAGTGAACAATAACCATTTACACAAAAAAACGTATGTGTGTACGTTTATTGTTTCTATTTGTGTGTATGTTTATTTTTCACACATATTATATCTCCGACTCGATATAAATAATAATAAGTCGATGAATGAAAGTTCCCCTTTCGTAACTCGTGCTTGTTGTAAGCATTTCGTTCTAACATCTCTAAAATTACCAAAAACAGCAGTAGTTACTACACGCTGTCAGCACAGTTATGCGCTGTGTAAACGTAACACAACCGGCCAGTTACAATATGTTTGTCTTTCCGTTTGTCTGTCCTCGTGTTTGCACTTCTGCCTGTGTGTTCAGTTTGTGTGCAGTCGCAGCTCGCATCAACTGATTAAATAAATATGCGCCTCTTATTAGAGCCTCTGGATTTTTCATAAACGCCATGTTGTTGACATCATTGCCGTCCGGACAATGGTGGTCATCTGGTCATGTTGGTTTAGCTTAGTGTATGGTTTATAGAAATTTGTTATGCCTACCAATATGACGTGGCATCACCTGCTTATTTCATTTCCAGCAATCCAACTTCCATAATACCACTATCTCAAAAACAACACTACATAATAACTATTAATTAATTAATTTGTTTTGTTTCGTTCTGATTCACGTGGATATCCACATAATAAGTAGGTATATTACGAGTCTAGCTGCGCCACGCAACCTTGCCCGCGTGGACATTTTCCTGGGTTAAAAGTAGGTATCCTATGTGTTAGAAGAAGCTATACCTAGATTGTCATTAAAGTAGGTATCCCATGTGTAAGAAGAACCTATACCTAGATTGTTTTTATAGTAGTTATCCTATGTGTTAGAAGAACCTATACCTAGATTGTCATTAAAGTAAGTATCCCATGTGTAAGAAGAACCTATACCTAGATTGTCTTTATAGTAGTTATCCTATGTGTTAGAAGAACCTATACCTAGATTGTCATTAAAGTAAGTATCCCATGTGTAAGAAGAACCTATACCTAGATTGTCTTTATAGTAGTTATCCTATGTGTTAGAAGAACCTATACCTAGATTGTCATTAAAGTAGGTATCCTATGTGTTAGAAGAACCTATACCTAGATTGTCATTAAAGTAGGTATCCTATGTGTTAGAAGAACCTATACCTAGATTGTCATTAAAGTAGGTATCCTATGTGTTAGAAGAAGACAAACAAAAGGTGCTAAAAATCTTGTCCGATTCACCATTCTAAGCAGCGAGGCGGCACTTTTCTGATGGCGTACTCTGTGGCGATGGGTCCAGTGAATAGGCTCGTATGATGTTTTTTCACTTTACCCATATAGTGTATACTTAGTAGGTAGGTAGAGTTTAGTCAGAGAAGCGGTGTTTGACTGGCCTATTCCTTTTTGGTAATTTTTTATAAGGTTTTATTTGTCAGTCAGATTTATTGATAATAGAAGTATGAAGGTAAGAAACAGGATATTTAGCATGGATACAATTTTTAACAAATATCGTCCCAAATACGCGAGTGTTGTGTGTCGTGATCGAGTTATTGATGAAAGTGTGAACAAGTATCCATGGTACTTAATATAGCGATTCTAATGTTTATACTTGTAGTGTTTGTGACCATGTCAGTTTTTAAACAGTATTGATATTTTAGTTCTAATAGTTTGAATCTAGTTTGAATTCACCATAGTACATACTAAGAGACGTAAACGTTTCAACATTGCATTGTCCTTTATTACCATATTTAGGAAAGACCTGACCAAGATTGTCTCCAAACCGGATGAATGGCAACTGAGGGAGGAGGCTTATGCCCAGCAGTGGGTGAAATGGCTAGTTCAGCGAGTCGTCCCACAACAAATTCGTCCCAATGGGACGAGTTACTGAATTTAATTATTTTTTTCTGTTCAGTAACTTGTCCCATAGGTTTTATCCCCCATTTTTTAGGTTTTGTTTATTTGATTTCATTAGGAACATGACTTATTTCATGGAAATAGAATATTATTACAAAAAGAAAGAGACAACACTACTTTTTCTCGCACTTTTAGATAAGGGATTTAAGGACAAGCTAGTTAGAGCTATACGATAAAGATCTCATTGTATTGCAGGTAGAGTAGTGTGTAAACATTATTATCTGTATATTTGAGCAAAACTATATTCCTCCTTTTAACAAACAGTGCAGCGTTGTAAGATTTAATCATAACATTACAAGTAATAATAACACCTATGTGTTGATCTTATTACTAACAAGTGCTCGTATACATCAACTTGACATTGTAAAGGTAAGCCAAAAAAAAGGTTTGATGTTTAAAATGTTCACTTAAAATGCTAAAGACTCATGTGATTGTAATAATATGAGTCTTTAGCGTTTTAAGTGGCCACTATGAACTGCATTTAAACTCGTCAAGTTACTTAAATCGTATGTTAATTGTAGAAGTTATTTTATTTTCATATCATGTTCATTCACAGACATTACATATTTGTCTTGCTAGGAGAAATGGGTTGGTTTAAACTATATAAAATTGTAGTTGTCTACATCTAAACTAATATTATAAAGAGGTAAAGTTTGTTGTAAATATGTTTGTGAAAGCTTATCTCTGAAACTGCTGATCCAAATCTGAAAATTCTTTCACTGATAGATTTCTATACAATTTCAGATGGACATAGACTACTTTTTTCATCACAAAGTTTCCGTGGGATTACAGAAACACCACGGGCAGTGACGAAAGGCACGGCAACTAGTATTTAAAAACCAGAACCCTTGGCTTCACATAAACAAGATGAATGAAATTAGATTGCATCACAAATAAGCAGGTCTCTTCTTCTTCGCAGAGGCTACCAGTATGACGAAAATATAAAAACCAAAAGACTGTGACGATGTCAAACCTCTTTCATAAATTCTTAATTCTTTCATAATCATACCCATTTGATAGTTTGGATAGTTTGTCTATATTAATTCTAAATTCAAATAACCTGTCATTCCTAGATTGTCATCCATGCATTGGCCCAACTCTATGGTGAGGAGTTGCGATTTTGTAAAACAAGATTTCATAGTAATATAATTATAATTGTGCACCTGCATATATAGTACTATTCAGTCTTCTCTCAATTTAATATATTTGGTAAGAGTGTACTCTTGGGGCTCTAGTATTGTTATTATCACAGACTTCTCGTACTTCAACAATACGGATCAAAACAACCACGAACGAAAGTACTATCATATATATTTAAAGAACTCCAGATGTAATAAACTTATTTAGGTATTTAAAACATTATTTCGTAAAATTACAGTTTTTGCTAATCCAATGACAATATGGGAATGACAGGTTATTTGAATTTAGAATTAATAATGACAAACTATCAAATGGGTATGATTATAAAAGAATTAAGAATGTATGAAAGAGGTTTCACATCGTGACATGACGATTCAACAGTTTGGCAACAATTATTGTTGTTATCCTTTATTTATTCTTGTTTAAAGACTGATTTTAAAATAATTGTATTATTAGCGACCAGATTATTATTATTATTATTAGCGGTTTATTAAAAAAATATACACGATCACACACTCAACGGAATTATTAAACTCAACAAAGTAAACTAAACACTGTAACAAAATCAAATGGGGGAATTTAAGGAACTCAAGAAATATTCAGGAACTGTAACTTTTAAACTTTCGCGATTCGAACACATAGTTAAATATTTAAACGGGACTTAATCGCGCTGAAAACTTAATATTTATTTACCTCGACGTTTCGATCAAGTTGCATTGATCGTGGTCACAAGAAGACAAAATTAACTAATTACAATTTATTAATTAAATTAATTAGTATTATTTTTTTAGTTTATATTTTTTATAATGTCGAGGTAAATAAATATTAAGTTTTCAGCGCGATTAAGTCCCGTTTAAATATTTAACTATATTCAGGAACGTCCGGCTGCTTCGACTGCTGGCCAAAAAGTGGCGCTCCGCTCTCGCTGCCTTGCCGAGGAAAAGGTCTGCTCGGCTAGATCCAGTTTCAGCCAGTGTTGTGCAAACTGGTCATCACGTGATGCTAAGCCCCGCCTCTAGGCTCCACCCACTTCCTGTTTTCTCCTTACAGTATTATAATGTTGATTTTGTGATCATATATGCAATTAGTGTGTAAAATAAATTATACATGATTTTGTTTTTAATAGGTACACTTATGTTATACAAAACTTTATTCTGATTTTTATTAATCGTGCACCCCGCGGTTTCACTCGAATATATGTTTTTCTATGTCCTAAAGTATCAATTTTCATCCAAATCCGTTAATGTTTCTTCATAAAAGAACCACCCCCATTACTCTATTCAACCCTGAGATTCATTTTCGCCATAACTTTAAAAAATGTATCTTAATAAACTTTACTACCCTTAAACCTTTAAATTACTCAATAGTTACTCTCAATTTCAAATCTCTAGGTTAATTAGCTTGGGCTGTGTGTTATATGTTAGCCAGTCAGTCTGTGTGCCACGGTTCCGTTTATAGGCATAGAAGATTAATCATTTAAAGATTATGTTGTCGACTGTACTAAATCCATTCAGATTTTTTGGATAATATCGATGGGACGACTTACTGAACAGAAAAGTTTATATTTTTTAAATTCAGTAACTCGTCCTATTGGGACGAGTGTCTTGTGGGACAAGTCAATGAACTAGCTGGCGGAATGAGCCGGTAAAGATGATGATTGTCCTGTACCATTCCTTCAATACGAGCGCTGGTAGCCTAGCGATGCTACCATCACTAAATGCGAGTAAGAATCTAACGATACCCGGTTGGTCCTCAGCTCAATACCAATGATTTTTCTGTGATGGGGCGTTTTCCATTGCTTCGTGCTTCGGAGGGAACATTACTGTCCGGGCTGTTATTGATAAATAGCAGCTATTATATATTTTGTGATAGCAGCCGTTAAGCCATATCAGAGTTAAGCCCTCTGGCGGCAAACTCTGATACCAGCACTACCTTACAAGAAAAGCATTACGTGCATTATTCACACTAGTTATATGCAGACGCGGAATATAAGGAAGCGTTATGCGACATGCATAGCGCATTGTAGGTTCGGTTATTAGTATAATATTTTTTTATTGGAAAAATTTGGATCACGGACGAGATTCGAACTCGCATACTGTGCCTCTGCGCGGAACATGCCTCTACCAATTCGGCCACCTATGACCTATGCAACGCCATCCAAATTTTTCCACTAGCTTCTTGAACCCGTCTTATTACTTATTGCACAAAGCGTAGGTAATGCTGGTAATGATGTACGAATTCACTTTCAGATGGAACCCCACAGTCAGCCAACTCACAACCGCGTAACCACTATAGCTGACATTCGGTGTGAACAACACGGGGCGGCGCGGGCGTCTCGATCAGAACGCTCTTATATAATCACTAAAGTAAGTAAACTTGATTAAGGCTTTAGGTACTGGAGGTGATCCTTTCACATAATAATAATAATAGAAAAACATCGAACTCTGTTAAGAAAACTCGGAGATATGTGAGTGAACAATAACCATTTACACAAAAAAACGTATGTGTGTACGTTTATTGTTTCTATTTGTGTGTATGTTTATTTTTCACACATATTATATCTCCGACTCGATATAAATAATAATAAGTCGATGAATGAAAGTTCCCCTTTCGTAACTCGTGCTTGTTGTAAGCATTTCGTTCTAACATCTCTAAAATTACCAAAAACAGCAGTAGTTACTACACGCTGTCAGCACAGTTATGCGCTGTGTAAACGTAACACAACCGGCCAGTTACAATATGTTTGTCTTTCCGTTTGTCTGTCCTCGTGTTTGCACTTCTGCCTGTGTGTTCAGTTTGTGTGCAGTCGCAGCTCGCATCAACTGATTAAATAAATATGCGCCTCTTATTAGAGCCTCTGGATTTTTCATAAACGCCATGTTGTTGACATCATTGCCGTCCGGACAATGGTGGTCATCTGGTCATGTTGGTTTAGCTTAGTGTATGGTTTATAGAAATTTGTTATGCCTACCAATATGACGTGGCATCACCTGCTTATTTCATTTCCAGCAATCCAACTTCCATAATACCACTATCTCAAAAACAACACTACATAATAACTATTAATTAATTAATTTGTTTTGTTTCGTTCTGATTCACGTGGATATCCACATAATAAGTAGGTATATTACGAGTCTAGCTGCGCCACGCAACCTTGCCCGCGTGGACATTTTCCTGGGTTAAAAGTAGGTATCCTATGTGTTAGAAGAAGCTATACCTAGATTGTCATTAAAGTAGGTATCCCATGTGTAAGAAGAACCTATACCTAGATTGTTTTTATAGTAGTTATCCTATGTGTTAGAAGAACCTATACCTAGATTGTCATTAAAGTAAGTATCCCATGTGTAAGAAGAACCTATACCTAGATTGTCTTTATAGTAGTTATCCTATGTGTTAGAAGAACCTATACCTAGATTGTCATTAAAGTAAGTATCCCATGTGTAAGAAGAACCTATACCTAGATTGTCTTTATAGTAGTTATCCTATGTGTTAGAAGAACCTATACCTAGATTGTCATTAAAGTAGGTATCCTATGTGTTAGAAGAACCTATACCTAGATTGTCATTAAAGTAGGTATCCTATGTGTTAGAAGAACCTATACCTAGATTGTCATTAAAGTAGGTATCCTATGTGTTAGAAGAAGACAAACAAAAGGTGCTAAAAATCTTGTCCGATTCACCATTCTAAGCAGCGAGGCGGCACTTTTCTGATGGCGTACTCTGTGGCGATGGGTCCAGTGAATAGGCTCGTATGATGTTTTTTCACTTTACCCATATAGTGTATACTTAGTAGGTAGGTAGAGTTTAGTCAGAGAAGCGGTGTTTGACTGGCCTATTCCTTTTTGGTAATTTTTTATAAGGTTTTATTTGTCAGTCAGATTTATTGATAATAGAAGTATGAAGGTAAGAAACAGGATATTTAGCATGGATACAATTTTTAACAAATATCGTCCCAAATACGCGAGTGTTGTGTGTCGTGATCGAGTTATTGATGAAAGTGTGAACAAGTATCCATGGTACTTAATATAGCGATTCTAATGTTTATACTTGTAGTGTTTGTGACCATGTCAGTTTTTAAACAGTATTGATATTTTAGTTCTAATAGTTTGAATCTAGTTTGAATTCACCATAGTACATACTAAGAGACGTAAACGTTTCAACATTGCATTGTCCTTTATTACCATATTTAGGAAAGACCTGACCAAGATTGTCTCCAAACCGGATGAATGGCAACTGAGGGAGGAGGCTTATGCCCAGCAGTGGGTGAAATGGCTAGTTCAGCGAGTCGTCCCACAACAAATTCGTCCCAATGGGACGAGTTACTGAATTTAATTATTTTTTTCTGTTCAGTAACTTGTCCCATAGGTTTTATCCCCCATTTTTTAGGTTTTGTTTATTTGATTTCATTAGGAACATGACTTATTTCATGGAAATAGAATATTATTACAAAAAGAAAGAGACAACACTACTTTTTCTCGCACTTTTAGATAAGGGATTTAAGGACAAGCTAGTTAGAGCTATACGATAAAGATCTCATTGTATTGCAGGTAGAGTAGTGTGTAAACATTATTATCTGTATATTTGAGCAAAACTATATTCCTCCTTTTAACAAACAGTGCAGCGTTGTAAGATTTAATCATAACATTACAAGTAATAATAACACCTATGTGTTGATCTTATTACTAACAAGTGCTCGTATACATCAACTTGACATTGTAAAGGTAAGCCAAAAAAAAGGTTTGATGTTTAAAATGTTCACTTAAAATGCTAAAGACTCATGTGATTGTAATAATATGAGTCTTTAGCGTTTTAAGTGGCCACTATGAACTGCATTTAAACTCGTCAAGTTACTTAAATCGTATGTTAATTGTAGAAGTTATTTTATTTTCATATCATGTTCATTCACAGACATTACATATTTGTCTTGCTAGGAGAAATGGGTTGGTTTAAACTATATAAAATTGTAGTTGTCTACATCTAAACTAATATTATAAAGAGGTAAAGTTTGTTGTAAATATGTTTGTGAAAGCTTATCTCTGAAACTGCTGATCCAAATCTGAAAATTCTTTCACTGATAGATTTCTATACAATTTCAGATGGACATAGACTACTTTTTTCATCACAAAGTTTCCGTGGGATTACAGAAACACCACGGGCAGTGACGAAAGGCACGGCAACTAGTATTTAAAAACCAGAACCCTTGGCTTCACATAAACAAGATGAATGAAATTAGATTGCATCACAAATAAGCAGGTCTCTTCTTCTTCGCAGAGGCTACCAGTATGACGAAAATATAAAAACCAAAAGACTGTGACGATGTCAAACCTCTTTCATAAATTCTTAATTCTTTCATAATCATACCCATTTGATAGTTTGGATAGTTTGTCTATATTAATTCTAAATTCAAATAACCTGTCATTCCTAGATTGTCATCCATGCATTGGCCCAACTCTATGGTGAGGAGTTGCGATTTTGTAAAACAAGATTTCATAGTAATATAATTATAATTGTGCACCTGCATATATAGTACTATTCAGTCTTCTCTCAATTTAATATATTTGGTAAGAGTGTACTCTTGGGGCTCTAGTATTGTTATTATCACAGACTTCTCGTACTTCAACAATACGGATCAAAACAACCACGAACGAAAGTACTATCATATATATTTAAAGAACTCCAGATGTAATAAACTTATTTAGGTATTTAAAACATTATTTCGTAAAATTACAGTTTTTGCTAATCCAATGACAATATGGGAATGACAGGTTATTTGAATTTAGAATTAATAATGACAAACTATCAAATGGGTATGATTATAAAAGAATTAAGAATGTATGAAAGAGGTTTCACATCGTGACATGACGATTCAACAGTTTGGCAACAATTATTGTTGTTATCCTTTATTTATTCTTGTTTAAAGACTGATTTTAAAATAATTGTATTATTAGCGACCAGATTATTATTATTATTATTAGCGGTTTATTAAAAAAATATACACGATCACACACTCAACGGAATTATTAAACTCAACAAAGTAAACTAAACACTGTAACAAAATCAAATGGGGGAATTTAAGGAACTCAAGAAATATTCAGGAACTGTAACTTTTAAACTTTCGCGATTCGAACACATAGTTAAATATTTAAACGGGACTTAATCGCGCTGAAAACTTAATATTTATTTACCTCGACGTTTCGATCAAGTTGCATTGATCGTGGTCACAAGAAGACAAAATTAACTAATTACAATTTATTAATTAAATTAATTAGTATTATTTTTTTAGTTTATATTTTTTATAATGTCGAGGTAAATAAATATTAAGTTTTCAGCGCGATTAAGTCCCGTTTAAATATTTAACTATATTCAGGAACGTCCGGCTGCTTCGACTGCTGGCCAAAAAGTGGCGCTCCGCTCTCGCTGCCTTGCCGAGGAAAAGGTCTGCTCGGCTAGATCCAGTTTCAGCCAGTGTTGTGCAAACTGGTCATCACGTGATGCTAAGCCCCGCCTCTAGGCTCCACCCACTTCCTGTTTTCTCCTTACAGTATTATAATGTTGATTTTGTGATCATATATGCAATTAGTGTGTAAAATAAATTATACATGATTTTGTTTTTAATAGGTACACTTATGTTATACAAAACTTTATTCTGATTTTTATTAATCGTGCACCCCGCGGTTTCACTCGAATATATGTTTTTCTATGTCCTAAAGTATCAATTTTCATCCAAATCCGTTAATGTTTCTTCATAAAAGAACCACCCCCATTACTCTATTCAACCCTGAGATTCATTTTCGCCATAACTTTAAAAAATGTATCTTAATAAACTTTACTACCCTTAAACCTTTAAATTACTCAATAGTTACTCTCAATTTCAAATCTCTAGGTTAATTAGCTTGGGCTGTGTGTTATATGTTAGCCAGTCAGTCTGTGTGCCACGGTTCCGTTTATAGGCATAGAAGATTAATCATTTAAAGATTATGTTGTCGACTGTACTAAATCCATTCAGATTTTTTGGATAATATCGATGGGACGACTTACTGAACAGAAAAGTTTATATTTTTTAAATTCAGTAACTCGTCCTATTGGGACGAGTGTCTTGTGGGACAAGTCAATGAACTAGCTGGCGGAATGAGCCGGTAAAGATGATGATTGTCCTGTACCATTCCTTCAATACGAGCGCTGGTAGCCTAGCGATGCTACCATCACTAAATGCGAGTAAGAATCTAACGATACCCGGTTGGTCCTCAGCTCAATACCAATGATTTTTCTGTGATGGGGCGTTTTCCATTGCTTCGTGCTTCGGAGGGAACATTACTGTCCGGGCTGTTATTGATAAATAGCAGCTATTATATATTTTGTGATAGCAGCCGTTAAGCCATATCAGAGTTAAGCCCTCTGGCGGCAAACTCTGATACCAGCACTACCTTACAAGAAAAGCATTACGTGCATTATTCACACTAGTTATATGCAGACGCGGAATATAAGGAAGCGTTATGCGACATGCATAGCGCATTGTAGGTTCGGTTATTAGTATAATATTTTTTTATTGGAAAAATTTGGATCACGGACGAGATTCGAACTCGCATACTGTGCCTCTGCGCGGAACATGCCTCTACCAATTCGGCCACCTATGACCTATGCAACGCCATCCAAATTTTTCCACTAGCTTCTTGAACCCGTCTTATTACTTATTGCACAAAGCGTAGGTAATGCTGGTAATGATGTACGAATTCACTTTCAGATGGAACCCCACAGTCAGCCAACTCACAACCGCGTAACCACTATAGCTGACATTCGGTGTGAACAACACGGGGCGGCGCGGGCGTCTCGATCAGAACGCTCTTATATAATCACTAAAGTAAGTAAACTTGATTAAGGCTTTAGGTACTGGAGGTGATCCTTTCACATAATAATAATAATAGAAAAACATCGAACTCTGTTAAGAAAACTCGGAGATATGTGAGTGAACAATAACCATTTACACAAAAAAACGTATGTGTGTACGTTTATTGTTTCTATTTGTGTGTATGTTTATTTTTCACACATATTATATCTCCGACTCGATATAAATAATAATAAGTCGATGAATGAAAGTTCCCCTTTCGTAACTCGTGCTTGTTGTAAGCATTTCGTTCTAACATCTCTAAAATTACCAAAAACAGCAGTAGTTACTACACGCTGTCAGCACAGTTATGCGCTGTGTAAACGTAACACAACCGGCCAGTTACAATATGTTTGTCTTTCCGTTTGTCTGTCCTCGTGTTTGCACTTCTGCCTGTGTGTTCAGTTTGTGTGCAGTCGCAGCTCGCATCAACTGATTAAATAAATATGCGCCTCTTATTAGAGCCTCTGGATTTTTCATAAACGCCATGTTGTTGACATCATTGCCGTCCGGACAATGGTGGTCATCTGGTCATGTTGGTTTAGCTTAGTGTATGGTTTATAGAAATTTGTTATGCCTACCAATATGACGTGGCATCACCTGCTTATTTCATTTCCAGCAATCCAACTTCCATAATACCACTATCTCAAAAACAACACTACATAATAACTATTAATTAATTAATTTGTTTTGTTTCGTTCTGATTCACGTGGATATCCACATAATAAGTAGGTATATTACGAGTCTAGCTGCGCCACGCAACCTTGCCCGCGTGGACATTTTCCTGGGTTAAAAGTAGGTATCCTATGTGTTAGAAGAAGCTATACCTAGATTGTCATTAAAGTAGGTATCCCATGTGTAAGAAGAACCTATACCTAGATTGTTTTTATAGTAGTTATCCTATGTGTTAGAAGAACCTATACCTAGATTGTCATTAAAGTAAGTATCCCATGTGTAAGAAGAACCTATACCTAGATTGTCTTTATAGTAGTTATCCTATGTGTTAGAAGAACCTATACCTAGATTGTCATTAAAGTAAGTATCCCATGTGTAAGAAGAACCTATACCTAGATTGTCTTTATAGTAGTTATCCTATGTGTTAGAAGAACCTATACCTAGATTGTCATTAAAGTAGGTATCCTATGTGTTAGAAGAACCTATACCTAGATTGTCATTAAAGTAGGTATCCTATGTGTTAGAAGAACCTATACCTAGATTGTCATTAAAGTAGGTATCCTATGTGTTAGAAGAAGACAAACAAAAGGTGCTAAAAATCTTGTCCGATTCACCATTCTAAGCAGCGAGGCGGCACTTTTCTGATGGCGTACTCTGTGGCGATGGGTCCAGTGAATAGGCTCGTATGATGTTTTTTCACTTTACCCATATAGTGTATACTTAGTAGGTAGGTAGAGTTTAGTCAGAGAAGCGGTGTTTGACTGGCCTATTCCTTTTTGGTAATTTTTTATAAGGTTTTATTTGTCAGTCAGATTTATTGATAATAGAAGTATGAAGGTAAGAAACAGGATATTTAGCATGGATACAATTTTTAACAAATATCGTCCCAAATACGCGAGTGTTGTGTGTCGTGATCGAGTTATTGATGAAAGTGTGAACAAGTATCCATGGTACTTAATATAGCGATTCTAATGTTTATACTTGTAGTGTTTGTGACCATGTCAGTTTTTAAACAGTATTGATATTTTAGTTCTAATAGTTTGAATCTAGTTTGAATTCACCATAGTACATACTAAGAGACGTAAACGTTTCAACATTGCATTGTCCTTTATTACCATATTTAGGAAAGACCTGACCAAGATTGTCTCCAAACCGGATGAATGGCAACTGAGGGAGGAGGCTTATGCCCAGCAGTGGGTGAAATGGCTAGTTCAGCGAGTCGTCCCACAACAAATTCGTCCCAATGGGACGAGTTACTGAATTTAATTATTTTTTTCTGTTCAGTAACTTGTCCCATAGGTTTTATCCCCCATTTTTTAGGTTTTGTTTATTTGATTTCATTAGGAACATGACTTATTTCATGGAAATAGAATATTATTACAAAAAGAAAGAGACAACACTACTTTTTCTCGCACTTTTAGATAAGGGATTTAAGGACAAGCTAGTTAGAGCTATACGATAAAGATCTCATTGTATTGCAGGTAGAGTAGTGTGTAAACATTATTATCTGTATATTTGAGCAAAACTATATTCCTCCTTTTAACAAACAGTGCAGCGTTGTAAGATTTAATCATAACATTACAAGTAATAATAACACCTATGTGTTGATCTTATTACTAACAAGTGCTCGTATACATCAACTTGACATTGTAAAGGTAAGCCAAAAAAAAGGTTTGATGTTTAAAATGTTCACTTAAAATGCTAAAGACTCATGTGATTGTAATAATATGAGTCTTTAGCGTTTTAAGTGGCCACTATGAACTGCATTTAAACTCGTCAAGTTACTTAAATCGTATGTTAATTGTAGAAGTTATTTTATTTTCATATCATGTTCATTCACAGACATTACATATTTGTCTTGCTAGGAGAAATGGGTTGGTTTAAACTATATAAAATTGTAGTTGTCTACATCTAAACTAATATTATAAAGAGGTAAAGTTTGTTGTAAATATGTTTGTGAAAGCTTATCTCTGAAACTGCTGATCCAAATCTGAAAATTCTTTCACTGATAGATTTCTATACAATTTCAGATGGACATAGACTACTTTTTTCATCACAAAGTTTCCGTGGGATTACAGAAACACCACGGGCAGTGACGAAAGGCACGGCAACTAGTATTTAAAAACCAGAACCCTTGGCTTCACATAAACAAGATGAATGAAATTAGATTGCATCACAAATAAGCAGGTCTCTTCTTCTTCGCAGAGGCTACCAGTATGACGAAAATATAAAAACCAAAAGACTGTGACGATGTCAAACCTCTTTCATAAATTCTTAATTCTTTCATAATCATACCCATTTGATAGTTTGGATAGTTTGTCTATATTAATTCTAAATTCAAATAACCTGTCATTCCTAGATTGTCATCCATGCATTGGCCCAACTCTATGGTGAGGAGTTGCGATTTTGTAAAACAAGATTTCATAGTAATATAATTATAATTGTGCACCTGCATATATAGTACTATTCAGTCTTCTCTCAATTTAATATATTTGGTAAGAGTGTACTCTTGGGGCTCTAGTATTGTTATTATCACAGACTTCTCGTACTTCAACAATACGGATCAAAACAACCACGAACGAAAGTACTATCATATATATTTAAAGAACTCCAGATGTAATAAACTTATTTAGGTATTTAAAACATTATTTCGTAAAATTACAGTTTTTGCTAATCCAATGACAATATGGGAATGACAGGTTATTTGAATTTAGAATTAATAATGACAAACTATCAAATGGGTATGATTATAAAAGAATTAAGAATGTATGAAAGAGGTTTCACATCGTGACATGACGATTCAACAGTTTGGCAACAATTATTGTTGTTATCCTTTATTTATTCTTGTTTAAAGACTGATTTTAAAATAATTGTATTATTAGCGACCAGATTATTATTATTATTATTAGCGGTTTATTAAAAAAATATACACGATCACACACTCAACGGAATTATTAAACTCAACAAAGTAAACTAAACACTGTAACAAAATCAAATGGGGGAATTTAAGGAACTCAAGAAATATTCAGGAACTGTAACTTTTAAACTTTCGCGATTCGAACACATAGTTAAATATTTAAACGGGACTTAATCGCGCTGAAAACTTAATATTTATTTACCTCGACGTTTCGATCAAGTTGCATTGATCGTGGTCACAAGAAGACAAAATTAACTAATTACAATTTATTAATTAAATTAATTAGTATTATTTTTTTAGTTTATATTTTTTATAATGTCGAGGTAAATAAATATTAAGTTTTCAGCGCGATTAAGTCCCGTTTAAATATTTAACTATATTCAGGAACGTCCGGCTGCTTCGACTGCTGGCCAAAAAGTGGCGCTCCGCTCTCGCTGCCTTGCCGAGGAAAAGGTCTGCTCGGCTAGATCCAGTTTCAGCCAGTGTTGTGCAAACTGGTCATCACGTGATGCTAAGCCCCGCCTCTAGGCTCCACCCACTTCCTGTTTTCTCCTTACAGTATTATAATGTTGATTTTGTGATCATATATGCAATTAGTGTGTAAAATAAATTATACATGATTTTGTTTTTAATAGGTACACTTATGTTATACAAAACTTTATTCTGATTTTTATTAATCGTGCACCCCGCGGTTTCACTCGAATATATGTTTTTCTATGTCCTAAAGTATCAATTTTCATCCAAATCCGTTAATGTTTCTTCATAAAAGAACCACCCCCATTACTCTATTCAACCCTGAGATTCATTTTCGCCATAACTTTAAAAAATGTATCTTAATAAACTTTACTACCCTTAAACCTTTAAATTACTCAATAGTTACTCTCAATTTCAAATCTCTAGGTTAATTAGCTTGGGCTGTGTGTTATATGTTAGCCAGTCAGTCTGTGTGCCACGGTTCCGTTTATAGGCATAGAAGATTAATCATTTAAAGATTATGTTGTCGACTGTACTAAATCCATTCAGATTTTTTGGATAATATCGATGGGACGACTTACTGAACAGAAAAGTTTATATTTTTTAAATTCAGTAACTCGTCCTATTGGGACGAGTGTCTTGTGGGACAAGTCAATGAACTAGCTGGCGGAATGAGCCGGTAAAGATGATGATTGTCCTGTACCATTCCTTCAATACGAGCGCTGGTAGCCTAGCGATGCTACCATCACTAAATGCGAGTAAGAATCTAACGATACCCGGTTGGTCCTCAGCTCAATACCAATGATTTTTCTGTGATGGGGCGTTTTCCATTGCTTCGTGCTTCGGAGGGAACATTACTGTCCGGGCTGTTATTGATAAATAGCAGCTATTATATATTTTGTGATAGCAGCCGTTAAGCCATATCAGAGTTAAGCCCTCTGGCGGCAAACTCTGATACCAGCACTACCTTACAAGAAAAGCATTACGTGCATTATTCACACTAGTTATATGCAGACGCGGAATATAAGGAAGCGTTATGCGACATGCATAGCGCATTGTAGGTTCGGTTATTAGTATAATATTTTTTTATTGGAAAAATTTGGATCACGGACGAGATTCGAACTCGCATACTGTGCCTCTGCGCGGAACATGCCTCTACCAATTCGGCCACCTATGACCTATGCAACGCCATCCAAATTTTTCCACTAGCTTCTTGAACCCGTCTTATTACTTATTGCACAAAGCGTAGGTAATGCTGGTAATGATGTACGAATTCACTTTCAGATGGAACCCCACAGTCAGCCAACTCACAACCGCGTAACCACTATAGCTGACATTCGGTGTGAACAACACGGGGCGGCGCGGGCGTCTCGATCAGAACGCTCTTATATAATCACTAAAGTAAGTAAACTTGATTAAGGCTTTAGGTACTGGAGGTGATCCTTTCACATAATAATAATAATAGAAAAACATCGAACTCTGTTAAGAAAACTCGGAGATATGTGAGTGAACAATAACCATTTACACAAAAAAACGTATGTGTGTACGTTTATTGTTTCTATTTGTGTGTATGTTTATTTTTCACACATATTATATCTCCGACTCGATATAAATAATAATAAGTCGATGAATGAAAGTTCCCCTTTCGTAACTCGTGCTTGTTGTAAGCATTTCGTTCTAACATCTCTAAAATTACCAAAAACAGCAGTAGTTACTACACGCTGTCAGCACAGTTATGCGCTGTGTAAACGTAACACAACCGGCCAGTTACAATATGTTTGTCTTTCCGTTTGTCTGTCCTCGTGTTTGCACTTCTGCCTGTGTGTTCAGTTTGTGTGCAGTCGCAGCTCGCATCAACTGATTAAATAAATATGCGCCTCTTATTAGAGCCTCTGGATTTTTCATAAACGCCATGTTGTTGACATCATTGCCGTCCGGACAATGGTGGTCATCTGGTCATGTTGGTTTAGCTTAGTGTATGGTTTATAGAAATTTGTTATGCCTACCAATATGACGTGGCATCACCTGCTTATTTCATTTCCAGCAATCCAACTTCCATAATACCACTATCTCAAAAACAACACTACATAATAACTATTAATTAATTAATTTGTTTTGTTTCGTTCTGATTCACGTGGATATCCACATAATAAGTAGGTATATTACGAGTCTAGCTGCGCCACGCAACCTTGCCCGCGTGGACATTTTCCTGGGTTAAAAGTAGGTATCCTATGTGTTAGAAGAAGCTATACCTAGATTGTCATTAAAGTAGGTATCCCATGTGTAAGAAGAACCTATACCTAGATTGTCTTTATAGTAGTTATCCTATGTGTTAGAAGAACCTATACCTAGATTGTCATTAAAGTAAGTATCCCATGTGTAAGAAGAACCTATACCTAGATTGTCTTTATAGTAGTTATCCTATGTGTTAGAAGAACCTATACCTAGATTGTCATTAAAGTAAGTATCCCATGTGTAAGAAGAACCTATACCTAGATTGTCTTTATAGTAGTTATCCTATGTGTTAGAAGAACCTATACCTAGATTGTCATTAAAGTAGGTATCCTATGTGTTAGAAGAACCTATACCTAGATTGTCATTAAAGTAGGTATCCTATGTGTTAGAAGAACCTATACCTAGATTGTCATTAAAGTAGGTATCCTATGTGTTAGAAGAACCTATACCTAGATTGTCATTAAAGTAGGTATCCTATGTGTTAGAAGAACCTATACCTAGATTGTCATTAAAGTAGGTATCCTATGTGTTAGAAGAACCTATACCTAGATTGTCATTAAAGTAGGTATCCTATGTGTTAGAAGAACCTATACCTAGATTGTCATTAAAGTAGGTATCCTATGTGTTAGAAGAACCTATACCTAGATTGTCATTAAAGTAGGTATCCTATGTGTTAGAAGAACCTATACCTAGATTGTCATTAAAGTAGGTATCCTATGTGTTAGAAGAACTTATACCTAGATTGTCATTAAAGTAGGTATCCTATGTGTTAGAAGAACCTATACCTAGATTGTTATTAAAGACATGGAAAGTGCAAATCCTAAGTTATCCAACTATACAACAGTGAAACCCGCATTTGTACTTAAATATATTTCACGACAACATGGCTGGATTCAAAAGAAAGATTAACGATTCATTGAATCCTTAAAGGCTTATATAATAGTAACTTAACTAGTGGCTCGCCCCGCCTTCGCACGGGTAGCTAAGGGCTCTTTTTTTGTACACGAATCTATCCGTTTTGATTGACTAATAATTTGAACAAAATATTGTTATTGTGACTTAACTATAATAGTTAGTCTAACATATGGCTATATGTCGTGGTTTTTTTATGGTTAATGATAAGTACTTTAAACATGTAGTACATTATTTTATGAATCATCAATAGTTTTCGCAACGCGCGCCAAATGACTTTGACAAACAAGCAAATTGTTGATACCTTGGATTAAAATGCAGCCCATGTCACTCGCTGATAATGTAGCTGTCTTTTGGGTTAGAAGAAAGTTTTTTTTTAAATGGGTTCAGTATTTTTGAGTTTATCCATTACAAAAAATCCAACATACAAATAATCAAATCGTTCCTCTTTGTAATATTATTACTATATTAGTGTAGATGTAGATATTCATGTTTCTTGTCCATACCAATATACATGAAAGTTGTCTGTTTGTTTGGGGAGTTTGCAAACGATAACGGCTGTACGTATTTTGATGAAATTTGGAATGGAGATAGCTTATACCCGGGAATAAAACATAGGATACTTTTATCCCGGAAAATTGTAAGTTTTCACGGGAAAATTGGAAAATATTGATTACACGATGTAAGGAACGGAATCCATGGAAACGAAATAACAAGTCTGTGAATAAACATCAAGAGAGAAGAACAAGAACAAAGGATGCTATTTTTCGCAATAAACTAAGTCCGCGTGGACGAAGTCGCGGGTGGGTAATCTAGTATTTAATAATTAATGAAGATGCTTTGTTTTGTTAACGCGAGGTGTGATCTTCGGTAATTGGAATTGTATGTAATTCAGAAAATTGTGTAATGAATCATTATACAACTTCGTCGAAAGTGCATAACTAAATAAATAAATGTGAATCGAACAGATAATAGTACATTACTGCCGCGGTCTGTAATGACTGCGTTGCTGGCAGCGATGATGATGGTCGAGAACTTAACTAAGCAAAGCTCGAGGCCATCATAGCGTGGCCAGCAGGGCAGTCATTGCGGACCAAGGCTTGTATAGTGCTTTACTCAAACAATGCAACAACAACGAACGACAACGACAAAGACAACAACAACGACCACAACAACAGAAAAAGAAACAGAAACAGAAACAGAAACATAAACATAAACAGAAACAGAACTTTTGTTTATGTTTATGTTTATGTTTATGTTTATGTTTATGTTTATGTTTATGTTTATGTTTATGTTTATGTTTATGTTTATGTTTATGTTTATGTTTATGTTTATGTTTATGTTTATGTTTATGTTTATGTTTATGTTTATGTTTATGTTTATGTTTATGTTTATGTTTATGTTTATGTTTATGTTTATGTTTATGTTTATGTTTATGTTTATGTTTATGTTTATGTTTATGTTTATGTTTATGTTTATGTTTATGTTTATGTTTATGTTTATGTTTATGTTTATGTTTATGTTTATGATTATGATTATGTTTATGTTTATGTTTATGTTTATGTTTATGTTTATGTTTATGTTTATGTTTATGTTTATGTTTATGTTTATGTTTATGTTTATGTTTATGTTTATGTTTATGTTTATGTTTATGTTTATGTTTATGTTTATGTTTATGTTTATGTTTATGTTTATGTTTATGTTTATGTTTATGTTTATGTTTATGTTTATGTTTATGTTTATGTTTATGTTTATGTTTATGTTTATGTTTATGTTTATGTTTATGTTTATGTTTATGATTATGTTTATGTTTATGTTTATGTTTATGTTTATGTTTATGTTTATGTTTATGTTTATGTTTATGTTTATGTTTATGTTTATGTTTATGTTTATGTTTATGTTTATGTTTATGTTTATGTTTATGTTTATGTTTATGTTTATGTTTATGTTTATGTTTATGTTTATGTTTATGTTTATGTTTATGTTTATGTTTATGTTTATGTTTATGTTTATGTTTATGTTTATGTTTATGTTTATGTTTATGTTTATGTTTATGTTTATGTTTATGTTTATGTTTATGTTTATGTTTATGTTTATGTTTATGTTTCCGTTTATGTTTCCGTTTCCGTTTCCGTTTCCGTTTCCGTTTCCGTTTCCGTTTCCGTTTCCGTTTCCGTTTCCGTTTCCGTTTCCGTTTCCGTTTCCGTTTCCGTTTCCGTTTCCGTTTCCGTTTCCGTTTCCGTTTCCGTTTCCGTTTCCGTTTCCGTTTCCGTTTCCGTTTCCGTTTCCGTTTCCGTTTCTGTTTCTGTTTCTGTTGTTGTGGTCGTTGTTGTTGTCGTTGTCGTTGTCGTTCGTTGTTGTTGCATTGTTTGAGTAAAGCACTATACAAGTCTTGGTCCAACATAAACAGAAACAGAAACAGAAACAACAACAACAACAATCACGATCACATCAGCTTTCAAAAAGAAATAAAACCATCAAAATCGGTCCATTCGTCTGGGAGCTACAACGCCTCTCTTTTCGAGTTCGGTGGTTAACAAAACCACAGAATAAAAAATAGTACTAAAAAAACACGTGGATTTTCAAAGGAAATTGCTGGCCGCAAAACACGACTGTAATGAAATTCCATACAACTTTGCTGGCGCCTATTCAAGCAGCGCGGCAAGGTCGACTTTGCCTAAAGAAGGTTATCGAAATAATGACCACATTACAAGCTTGTTTGAGTAAAGTATGTTGTTGTATGTTTGTTACGGATAATCTCTGAAGCTACATAGAAAGTATGTTGTTGTAGGTTTGTTACGGATAATCTCTGAAGCTACATAGAAAGTATGTTGTTGTAGGTTTGTTTCGGATAATCTCTGAAGCTACATAGAAAGTATGTTGTTGTAGGTTTATTACGGATAATCTCTGAAGCTACATAGAAAGTATGTTGTTGTAGGTTTGTTACGGATAATCTCTGAAGCTACATAGAAAGTATTTTGTTGTATGTTTGTTACGGATAATCTCTGAAGCTACATAGAAAGTATGTTGTTGTAGGTTTGTTAAGGATAATCTCTGAAGCTACATAGAAAATATGTTGTTGTATGTTTGTTACGGATAATCTCTGAAGCTACATAGAAAGTATGTTGTTGTAGGTTTGTTAAGGATAATCTCTGAAGCTACATAGAAAGTATGTTGTTGTAGGTTTTTTACGGATAATCTCTGAAGCTACATAGAAAGTATGTTGTTGTAGGTTTGTTACGGATAATCTCTGAAGCTACATAGAAAGTATGTTGTTGTAGGTTTGTTACGGATAATCTATGAAGCTACATAGAAAGTATGTTGTTGTAGGTTTATTACGGATAATCTCTGAAGCTACATAGAAAGTATGTTGTTGTAGGTTTGTTACGGATAATCTCTGAAGCTACATAGAAAGTATTTTGTTGTATTTTTGTTACGGATAATCTCTGAAGCTACATAGAAAGTATGTTGTTGTAGGTTTGTTACGGATAATCTCTGAAGCTACATAGAAAGTATGTTGTTGTAGGTTTGTAACGGATAATCTCTGAAGTTACATAGAAAGTATGTTGTTGTATGTTTGTTACGGATAATCTCTGAAGCTACATAGAAAATATGTTATTGTATGTTTGTTACGGATAATCTCTGAAGCTACATAGAAAGTATGTTGTTGTAGGTTTGTTAAGGATAATCTCTGAAGCTACATAGAAAGTATGTTGTTGTAGGTTTTTTACGGATAATCTCTGAAGCTACATAGAAAGTAAGTTGTTGTATGTTTGTTACGGATAATCTCTGAAGCTACATAGAAAGTATGTTGTTGTAGGTTTTTTACGGATAATCTCTGAAGCTACATAGAAAGTATGTTGTTGTAGGTTTGTTACGCATAATCTCTGAAGCTACATAGAAAGTATTTTGTTGTATGTTTGTTACGGATAATCTCTGAAGCTACATAGAAAGTATGTTGTTGTAGGTTTGTTACGGATAATCTCTGAAGCTACATAGAAAGTATGTTGTTGTAGGTTTGTAACGGATAATCTCTGAAGCTACATAGAAAGTATGTTGTTGTATGTTTGTTACGGATAATCTCTGAAGCTACATAGAAAATATGTTATTGTATGTTTGTTACGGATAATCTCTGAAGCTACATAGAAAGTATGTTGTTGTAGGTTTGTTAAGGATAATCTCTGAAGCTACATAGAAAGTATGTTGTTGTAGGTTTTTTACGGATAATCTCTGAAGCTACATAGAAAGTAAGTTGTTGTATGTTTGTTACGGATAATCTCTGAAGCTACATAGAAAATATGTTGTTGTATGTTTGTTACGGATAATCTCTGAAGCTACATAGAAAGTATGTTGTTGTAGGTTTGTTAAGGATAATCTCTGAAGCTACATAGAAAGTATGTTGTTGTAGGTTTTTTACGGATAATCTCTGAAGCTACATAGAAAGTATGTTGTTGTAGGTTTGTTACGGATAATCTCTGAAGCTACATAGAAAGTATGTTGTTGTAGGTTTATTACGGATAATATCAGAAGCTACATAGAAAGTATGTTGTTATAGGTTTGTTACGGATAATCTCTGAAGCTACATAGAAAATATGTTATTGTATGTTTGTTACGGATAATCTCTGAAGCTACATAGAAAGTATGTTGTTGTAGGTTTGTTAAGGATAATCTCTGAAGCTACATAGAAAGTATGTTGTTGTAGGTTTTTTACGGATGATCTCTGAAGCTACATATAAAGTAAGTTGTTGTAGGTTTGTTACGGATAATCTCTGAAGCTACATAGAAAGTAAGTTGTTGTATGTTTGTTACGGATAATCTCTGAAGCTACAAAGAAAATATGTTGTTGTATGTTTGTTACGGATAATCTCTGAAGCTACATAGAAAGTATGTTGTTGTAGGTTTGTTAAGGATAATCTCTGAAGCTACATAGAAAGTATGTTGTTGTAGGTTTGTTACGGATAATCTCTGAAGCTACATAGAAAGTATGTTGTTGTATGTTTGTTACGGATAATCTCTGAAGCTACATAGAAAGTATGTTGTTGTAGGTTTTTTACGGATAATCTCTGAAGCTACATAGAAAGTATGTTGTTGTAGGTTTATTACGGATAATCTCTGAAGCTACATAGAAAGTACGTTGTTGTAGGTTTGTTACGGATAATCTCTGAAGCTACATAGAAAGTATTTTGTTGTATGTTTGTTACGGATAATCTCTGAAGCTACATAGAAAGTATGTTGTTGTAGGTTTGTTAAGGATAATCTCTGAAGCTACATAGAAAATATGTTGTTGTATGTTTGTTACGGATAATCTCTGAAGCTACATAGAAAGTATGTTGTTGTAGGTTTGTTACGGATAATCTCTGAAGCTACATAGAAAGTATTTTGTTGTATGTTTGTTACGGATAATCTCTGAAGCTACATAGAAAGTATGTTGTTGTAGGTTTGTTAAGGATAATCTCTGAAGCTACATAGAAAATATGTTGTTGTATGTTTGTTACGGATAATCTCTGAAGCTACATAGAAAGTATGTTGTTGTAGGTTTGTTACGGATAATCTCTGAAGTTACATAGAAAGCTACACTACACCACAGAATAAATAATACTACACATCACATCTTCATAGACATCTTTCATAAAAAAAAATTTTTTTTTTTTTTTTTTTCTAATTTTTAAGTGCTTATTTATGGTTTATGTATTTATTTATTGGTTGAAACCACCGTCCCTATTACCTCCGTTATTCCTTTCCATGCACGGTGTCTGGAAGAGATCGCTCTGAGCGATAAGACCGCCCATTGTGACACTTTATTATTAATTTTGTTTTTGTTTAGTTGTAAGATTTTTATTTGTGTGTTTCAATAAAGAGTTATCTATCTATCTTAAATAAAATCCATCCACATTTTTCCTACCTATAATCATTTCCTTTTTTAGGTTAATCTGTTGCGTCCGACAGCTGGGCAAGGTCTCCCTCGTTGTCTTCCACTATCCAAAGCGAAATCGAGCAGTTAGGTTGATAAGCAATCATCACGCTGCCTTTACCACTATGTACATCTTACACCCAATTATCAAATAATCCAGTGGAACTATATAAATCATTGGAATGAGTATGACTTTGCAACAGGAATTACTAGAAACATGTGCAGTAATTTCTGTTGCAAAAGCACCATTATATTCTCGCATAACGAGAAGGATTTATAACTTCATTATAATATAATAAGCTTTATTTTATAATGCTGAATATAAAATAGACCAGTTTCGATAATTCAATAAATAAATAATTCATTGGCAATATAAATTTGTTTTGCTGTGTTAACATCAATTCTAGTAAATAATAGCTAGGGTTAGCAAATCGTATTTTATTTAGTGCTTGTTGAACACTATACAGATACATGCTTTTAACTTATTAACGTAAGTCGTGTAACGGGATTTATTGCTTGTTGAACACTATACAGATACATGCTTTCAACTTATTAACGTAAGTCGTGTAACGGGATTTATTGCTTGTTGAACACTATACAGATACATGCTTTCAACTTATTAACGTAAGTCGTGTAACGGGATTTATTGCTTGTTGAACACTATACAGATACATGCTTTCAACTTATTAACGTAAGTCGTGTAACGGGTTTTTTGATAGTTGCGATGTACATACTTATTATTTGTAATTAGTAGTATGCAAGGAAATATGAAAGTTTGCGTGTACTTATATGTATTGTTACAAATGGGTTGGGTAGGTTACTGATCAGATTTCGATGAAATTGGCACATATAGTGATATCCTGCATGTTGTGCATTTTTTTTGTTTCTAAAAAGTCCAATTCTTCTATTTTCATACCTGCTGATGAATGTATGCTTAGCCAGCCCTTTTCACGAAGGTTAGGATGGAATAGAAGTGAAGAAAATGAGGGATTTTCCCAATCATTTCAAATCAGCTGACATCTCTTTACGAAAACTCCTAGCCACATTTATCATTCAAGCTACTCGACAGGAAACCTAAATCATCCAGTCCAGTCCCGGGCACATTAACCACATTACTTCAAACAGCAGGAACTTATTGTCGCTAAACCCGCGTCTACGCCTCACGTGCCGTGGTGCCGCTTTGAATACTAATCATCGGTATTCCGATAGGCTGGTCTCATGGAGCTAGTACTGGAGAAGTAGCATTATTGGCGTTTTTTTACTTCTTAGAGGGTAAAGTTTCACCACTAGATACCTCATCATCAGCCTATATTAATCCACTGCTGGACGTAGGCCTCTCCTTGTGAATACCCGACATATTGAGCCCGATCTTCGGATCTTCTTTCACATCCAGTCGCTGCCAGCCGCCCCGTTCGAAAGTCGTCACTCCTCCTGGCTGGTGGGCGCCCTACGTTTGCATAAACGCGGTCTCCACTCTAGAACTTCATTTTCCCCAACGGTTCTTCTTCTTCGAGTTATGTGACCGGTTCAGCTTGCTAATTCTTTGTATCTGTGTCTTTATATTTTCTTCAGGTGTTAAATACGATTTTGTCAAACACGTTAATTGTCGATTTGGTTCAAGCATGCTAGGAATGAAATAGGCCTGGTTCTCAAGGACTAGTGCTTTAACACACCGAAATATTATGTCGATAGACTTAATTCATGCCTAAGGGTGTTAGCCAGCCATCCAACACAATTTAATACAAAACCAAAGCACAATAATGTATCCAGAAGGAGATAACAAGTCCAATAACCAGCCAGTGATTATGAACGACAAAGCAGACATTGCAATGGTTCGCAATTAACTGATCGCTTACACTGCCCAGCTAGTAATTATCCTCGTGCGAACGCGGCATTACTCATTCAGCACGACCCATCGACCAATCCTTCGTGACCCCTCAACAGGATGCCTTTCAAACATAATTGTTTCGAATTCTTAGAAACAGGGAGGGTCAGGGTAGGATGGTCGTCCGGGTGCTAAGATTCAATGCGTCTGGTTTAAGCGTAAAAGTGAATTAATTCTTGTCTGCGTGAATAATTGTTATTGTTGCGTGTAGAAAGAGCTTAATAATGATGTTCGCACAATGAAGCGTCTGAGACATCGGTGACACGGGCTGTACTTAAATATAGCTGTCTTTTTTAAGACAGTGGCAGTGAGCAACGAAAAGAGCGGACTATTTCTGCCGGTGCAATAAAACGATTCCAACCTTTATATGGAATGTAATGTGATGCACATAATATTAAACTTAATTTATTCAAAAACTCAAATCACTGCTCTCATAAATACAATAAATGAACAAGAGTAAAATCTTTATGATCCCATAAATATTGCGATAAAAACATTATACGCAAACAAAGCGTAGGAGTCTATTTAAATTTACAAATAAAACGGCAAAATCATATATGGCGTGAAAGAGCTTTTATAACCAACAATATTATTTTAAACTCAACGATCGTGTAAATGGCGTTTTCTGAGTGGCTAGTGTTGCCAACTCCTATAATATTTTTCGAATCATACGACAGCTATACGACAATAGAGTCGTAAAAGACGAATGGAATACATTGGACTAATGTTTGCGAAAACAGAGGTTTACCGTCGTGTTTTACGAGTGTTCTTAATTCGAAATACTTGGGTAGCGCCCGCGGTTGTTTTGTGAAACTTCGTCGGTGGCTCGAGACCATTTTGAGGATGTATTTTTATTTGTCATGTTGTTTCTTGACAATAGTGTAGTTACGACAAAAGCGCAGCGAGATATGTTGACTTTGGAAGTGTCTCCAGGAGCGGAGCCTCGCTTGCTCGGGCACAGATAGGGACCACCTACGCTTGGCGACTGTATAAAGTGGCTGCCTGTCAGATGGGAAATAATGGCGATGCAGTATATCTAGCCAGGAATAACGAGCGAGATCGCATCGACAAGATGGACTGGAGTGGTCGAGCTTTATGACCGAACGATGCGTAATACTGAAATGTGATACATACTACATAAAACCAATACCACAAAAAGTACACATACCAATATGTACTGACATTCTCAGGAGCAGCGCGGCCGCTTACTTACTTAAGGTCAGTCGGGGTAAGTGCGATATACTTTTAACAAAGATGAATTCAACTGCAAATATTTAGGTTTCTTTAGTAGTTTGGCCATCGAATTAAGTATTATATGATAATTTGTTTCCTTGGCAACGAATATATATATATAGCTTGTGGAATCTGGACTAAGATTTTCATTTTCACTAAGATATATACTTGTTTATAGTAAGTTACTCCACTAGACACGGTATTTAAAATTTATCTTTTACGGCCATAAATGAAATGGTTCTATCTAGATATCACCTAAAAATACTATTAAGTAAATTGTCTAGGTGTAAGGCAGATACCTATTATAAATAATTTACTTTACTACAATTATACAAGTACTTGATTTGTGGCTTATAGTTTTAGTTCATAAACCTTAATGATAAAAGATGAATGTAAGCACAAGCACCACACGAATGCTTATCGATTCAGTGAGTAACTCATTCACTCTCAAACATGTTATATTGTTAGATTGAACGTAGCCCCCGTGCAACCAACGAATGCATTGAACAAACCAGTTTAGTTCCCTTATCGATTAACTACTCGTTTGAATCGAACGTGTCGCATGAGTTCGTGACAGATTCGTTATTGATTACGCTCCGTCGTGCGCTCTCGATCCTTTAATTGGTGCGCGAACAGTGCTCTCGACAAATATCTTGAATAAGACGCGCGGACGCATTCTCTTTTTTTTACTTTTTACTGAGGGACACGGCTCGTTACGAGGCGCCATACTCGTGTCAGGCGCCTTGCGGGTCCGTCACTATCAGCTCATCTCCTCATTACGCGTCCAATTGGTGAGGAATACCGTGCGAGTGGGCAACACTACGCTCGCGCCAAAAATAACGTCACTGTCAAATTGATACTCGTTCGTATCGGGTGATATTAAACCTGTAGAGGGGCTCAACAGGTGCACGCGTAACACGATATTTGGGTACGTAATAAGCGAGATGAAAAATGCTGGGATAAAGTGACAGGATAGCTGGCGACAAAAAAAGAGGCAAGTTTCGTAGAAGCGGTCGCGAGGACGTGAGATATTTGTAGTGATAATATTAGTTCTGTTGGTGCATTTCCCTGAACCGTCGCTTCTAGGAGCTAGCTCGTCGGTGACATATTAATTACTAATAGACGGAGATATCCTTCCCACATACGTATTTAGATCACGACTTCGAATATTGCTAAAGAACGCGTCGTGATCGGAATCTGTTTGATGTTTTTAAAATTCGAATTGGATTCTATTTACTTACCTACCTACATTTTATTTGCGTAACTCAATGCCATAAAACTCTCAGGCGTATAATAAATATGGCAACAGTTATAAATCTACGAGGGAATTGTCTGGAATGCATTTTTATCGCTGCAGCATATTGAAACATTCTAAATATTAATTTCTTGAATACCGAACATATATTACGGCTGTGTTTTATTTGAATGTCTTGGCCACGAGCAAGATCCGAACGTGTTAACATTCTTGACTACAAGTCAATTAGCAAGAAACCAGAACAAACTACGATATTTTTCTCATAAATGCTCGTATGTGCTTAAGTTCCTCGAACAGCACTTTGTAAGCGTGGTCCCCGGAAAAGTAAAATAGTCACCGGCAATGTTAACTTTTTTAAGTGGCTCACAGACTAAGTCACAGTAATATTATAAAAGCGAAAGTGACCGTGTCTGTTACCTTTTCACGACCACGGCTTAACCGATCTTGATGAAATTTAGTATGGATATAGTTTGAACCCTAGGAAATCGCGATAAACTGAAGTCCACACGTACGAAGTCACGGACTAGTAGTAGATTGTAAACCAAAGTGGCTTACGAAACAAACATCATACAGCCAACTGCCCCAGAGATCACCTACCTACCTAATATCTTCAAACAACCACTGGAGTTTGTAAAAAATTATTAGATGACCAATAGGTACTTAGCCTAATTATTTTTCCATAAATATATACACAAATCTATTTTTTATTTTCTGCTGATTTCATTACCCCTTACCACATCCTAACCATTATATATTTTGGATTGGTAATTGGTATAAAACTTTTAAAATACTATGTGAAATCTATTATAGGTATGTGATTTGAGACTATTCGACATGAAAATGAAATAAAAAAATATGAAAATAGTAGTGTAATAAAATAAAGGTACCTACTTACACTTTCTAATTTTCTGCTAATCTCCTCGCACATTTTTAAGCGAAGTGAAAAGCACGTACTACGCATGCCTCAGCGGAAATACAACTGCAGAACTTATAAGTACTAATGGTACCTACTCGATTATAATTACTGCTTCTTTACACGTACTCAAAATGAATGCAATTGACTTCGGCAACATTTACAAAACCGAAGCTCTTAGAAATGGCACCTAAACAGACACTTATAGATCCCCACAACTACATTTTGCACATTTTTCTCCATTCAACACGTCTTTCCTTAGATATTTGTTATACTGGACAACATCTCGCTTCAACAATAGCGGACGTTATCTATCACAATTGGCAGGTAAATGTTTACTCAAGGACAATTTGAGCTAAAAGCCATGCCAAATCCCATCATAAAGGCGCAGGAGGTGTCGACCGTGCTTTATCTTCGTCCCATCGTCCCATGAAATTGACTTTGTCACTGGCCATAAATCTTCCCGCTAAAATGCCAAAAAAACATAGCAGTCCCTATGGCATCCCACGAATGCGTTCGGATTGAACGGATGTTTACACAACAAGCGAGGCGTTCGTTATAATGACTCACTTTTTTCGTAAATTTCTTTAGAAATGTTTTACTCTGGTTTGGGGATTCGCGCGTTTCTGCACCCGCTTTTGTTTCGATGTTCATTGTTGTTTGCATTTTAGGATGAAGTTGTCAAAACTTTGTATTGTTTAAAAATACATTGTTAACCATTGTTAACTAAAAATCCGGATAGGTTCTGCCCATCTTGTGTTATTATCTAGTATGTTCTATGACCTAGACTTAGACGTGACAGCTCGCAGCATTGACCAACTACAAATATCATTGTAAATAAAACGTTGCATGTTGTTCCAAAAAAAGTATTTAAATATAAATAAGTAGGTATAGGAATAACAACAGTTTTATTAATAGTGTAACAATAACAATGGCAAAAAAGCAATTTCCTCCAGGTTACCTTTAGATAGAACTAGTGTTCTAACATTTTTTGTTTGCATAATATTGAAGTCCTCTATCGATTTATTAAGGTTTGGCAGCGATTTTTCGGTTTTTCACTTGTAGGTTAGAAGGCCTTTTGCATGCAAAGATTTGCAACCGGTCTCAGCCAGCAACATATCACTTTTTTTAACTGAGCAGTGCAAATAATTAATGAAATGGTCTCGGAGGCGTCAATATGGCATTCTTTACTTTTCTGGAGTGGTGCCAATAAAATAGTTTTCAAGCCAACTTTCTATGAACGTTCGTCCATAATTCTGGTCATGGCAATAAAAGTCACCCGGGACGCGCCACCTAGCACTATCAATCCGGTTTCCTTGCATCCACTATCGGATGTCTCCATCGCCCGCCATTTTGACTCAGCGTCGTGTAGAGCGCGCCAAAAAAGACAGAGTTGCCACACGAGAAAAATAAATAAAAAATTGAAATGTCTGGATTCTGCTTAAAAAACCGGGTAGGTACCGTATGGCAAGCGGTCTGCTGCGGTCGGTTTGTTTAAGCTTGGTTTACGATGCTCGTAGGCGGGTCGTATTATACGCTAGTTTTATGTTCAGTAATTTGAATTATAAATGCGTATGATTTGCGGTTTGGGCCGCGACAGTTGACAATGGCTGGTGATTTATTCGAGAAATCAGTTTATCACTTTTCTAATCTTTTATGGGTTGTAAACTTTTGAACAAGCCTGAGGCTGTAGGGCATTCCATTAATCAAACTTGTTATAACATAGTCATTAATTAAACGAAGAAAAGTTAAAGTTTTGAAATAATACATAGTGCTTAATCGAAATTGTGAAGATAAAGGTATGATAGATAGATTGACGAAGGAAGAACAATAATTGACAGCAACAAATACTCAAAACACCGATTGCACTGAATGTAGAGTCTCAAAAAACCAAACAAGAACAATTCACAGGCAGAAATCAGCCTGTACAGACAGACAGTAAGTTATATTTAGCATCCATAAAACAACCACTGGCAATTCACAATCGGAAGAAAAAGCTAAAAATATCACAAGCCATGTCTCTGATGATTTATTTAACACAATGTTTATGTTCCAACCAACACGACAGGACGTGGAAGGCGTCTGCTGGGTTCAGTTTACATTATCTACCACATTACTTTATAACTCAATCAAGATCCTATCTCAATCAATTAAAGCTTACTTTTGAAAGGTACAGCGGTACGGGTAAGTTTGTTGAGGTTTAAGTTAACTAAGTTATGCTTGCAGTTGCTCGGTGTAGGAATATATCGTAAGGAAATGGTATATACTAGACAAGAACCACAATAATGGAGGCAAGAGATGCGTTACATACCGGTCTCATGGATAGTGGCTCGTATCTTCTTTCTGTTCCTATTAAAGTGAGTTGTTTAATTGATGTAGATGGTTGCTGTTACTTCATAACATTGTAGCAAGAACAAGAACTACTGGTGTTGGTTTCTCTGAACTTTGCAGAAGTCAGCTTTTAAAGAATCCAGATATTATGAAGAAACAAGTGGACAAAAAATGCCGTCGAGGGATGCCTGCAGATGTGTAAACATAAAAAAAGAAAACAACAAGCAACGTTTTGCACCGCGCGCTCTCATTGGTCAACTCAACTGTGTATCAACAAATCTTCTTCTTCTTCGTTCTTTAAGTGATGGTGGCAGACTTTTAATATACAGGAGACGATGGCTTATAACTTGAATATGGCCGAGCTGAGGCGGAAAGTGCCGACGTGCCACGAGCAGCGCGGGGAAGCGTTCGCCGCACCACTCGCGTCGCGGAACGACTGGCGTCGCCGATTGCCACGCCAACAGTCAGCGTTGTCCCCCTACCGCGCCATTAGATGTTTAGACATAAAAAAACTTGGCTAAAGAACATCAGAGAGTGAACAGCAATCGCAAATGCATCACATTTGTTTCACCTTGCGAAAGAAAAAGAGAATTATTAAGGTTGAATGCCAACCTTCAGTAATTGGAGAGGCACCAGATGAATTTACCCGTCTCTCGACGATGGTATTTTCGAAATTCACAGTGTAAATAATATTTCTAGGGATGAAGATGGAAAAAATACTCTGCCTAACGATACCCTTCAAGCAGCGCGCGGAGTGAAGTAAACGTGAAAATAGAGAGTTGAAAAGGTCTTTGTCAACAATCTAAGGAGGAGGAACTGAGGAGTCTGTTACTATATGGGGTTTAGTCCAATAGGTATACTATACAAAGTAGGTGAATTGAAGAAGTGACAGGATTTACCTGGTGGTACGCATAAGTTTAAGTTAAAGCAGTGTGGGTGCACAATAGGAGAGCGTGGGCCCCGGGTGCGCGGGCGCAGCCTTGGTTCGCACCACGCTGTTTTATGGTGTGGTACTGACGGGCGCACAATTTCTGAAAGTTCTGGGAAGAAGTTGGTCATAGAAAAGAAATGTTTAGGAGCTTGGATTGGAGTAGTTTACTACATACAGTGAAATTCTAAATTGCTAATGCTGAAGATGCCTTATTTCATTTGATTTCGTGACTTGGTGAACGAACGAAATTCGTTTCCTACACAAAACCTTCCTGGAAATACCGGTTAGCTCTTAATTAGTAGATAGGTATAAAAGTAGGTATTAAGGGTATTTAATTATTATGATTTCTGGTCTTTGGTCTGAATAGCTGTTAAGACGCGTCAAGGTGACAATATATCACCCAAGCTATTTGCAGCAGTATTCTAATACTGCTGCAAAAAAAAAATTAAGGATTTCCTCTAGGAAATCCTTAAATTGCTTGATTGAGAGCAAAAAGGTGCCTCAATAAATGGTGTCTACTTGTCGAACCTTCGTTTTGGCGATGACTTGATTTTAATCATTGAAACTGTCAGATCTCCAGGTGATGTTGCAAGAACTTTACCAAGCTTCTCTTAAGGTTGTCCTTAAGATTAACATGTCCAAGACGAAGGTGAGGACAAATATTTCTGATGGAGCAGAACCAACTATTGAGGTTGTGGGTGAAAAGCTAGAGACGGTCAATCGCTATATTTATCTTGGACATAGTTTATCTTTAGGTAGAGAGCATAGACACCTGGAAATTAATAGACGCATGGGTTAGGCTCGGATGGGCTGAGTTTAGCAAACTCGATGACGTGCTTAGAGACCGAAAGGGACCGCAATGTCTGAAGACTATACAACCAATGTGTGTTGTCCACAATGACAAATGGTGCCGAAACATGGACGCTCACCAAGGAAACCGTGTTCTATGTTAGATTCGAAATACGGAGATCCGAGGAAGAACCAAGGTGGAATACATCGGACTTCGTATAAATAAACTCAAGTGGCGATGGGCAGGACACTTGTCAAGATTTGGTGATGGCAGGTGGAGTAGGTCTCTCACAGATTGGTGGCCACGTGTGGGAAAGCGCAGCCGTGGAAGTCAGTACAACGATGGGTCGATGACATCAATAAGTTTATAGGAAAAGCCTGGCATAGATTGTCTCAAGACAGAGATGATTGGCGTAAGAGGGAGGAGGCTTATGCCCTGCAGTGGGTGGATTGAGCTACCAATGATGATGATGATGATGATGATGATCTAAAAATGTTAGCAAGAAGCTTGTCAAAAGCTAAAGCAAGGAGTGGATCGCTTAATTCCCTGTAAGGTAACGCATGTGTTCTTTAATGATTATCGGAAATAATGCAACTTAGGCTTGTAATGTTGACTATACGTTTAATTAAATACGCAGATTTCATTATAGATTATAATTTTAGATATAAAATATCGTTAAAACGCCACGTTGACTTGCGAGGCGCGAGCTTGGTAATTATAATGGTTTCTAATTAATAACAGCTACCGGTTGTGCTATGTGGGCACAACATCATAAACATCATAACTTGACATAGGCGGTTAGGCGTCATAAGAATTCCAAATTTATCTCCAGATATATACGACCGTTTCTAAAGATAAATCTAACAAGCCTTGAATAAATAAATATTGGATATATTCAATGAGGCTGCTTGCTCAATGAGAGCAGGAAGACGTTCGTACCTTCTGTTACCTACCTATGCGGTGGAGCGGTGGTGCGGTGGGTGGCACAACCATAAACTATTTTTTTAAAGTAAAACATTTCGAGATGTCTCCTTCACACGCCCCCTTCGTAAAACGATTGTCATTGTTGATGTATGAGGGCAACTATTGTAACCCATTTCGATGTTAAGTCGACACGAGGTCACTTTTGTTAGGAAATTTTAAATGGAATTAGACAAAAGTTGAAAGAAGGTAATAAAAAAAAGGAAAAAAGAAATAAAAAAATAAGTTAGTAATTAGTTTATTTAAGCCAATTATATGTGAAAGTACTAACTCTAAGGAAATTTATTTGCCTTAGTATATTCAATATTAAAACACTACTGACTGTCCAATCCTGATAGGATCAATTAAATCTGAAATTCCTAACAACTAAAGATCTCGTTCGGAACAGATTGTTATAAGCTCAAAAATAACTCGAACTCAAAAACTACAAACGACATAACAAACAATAGTAGCTGCATATATTTGTAACATTTAAAGCTTTATTTTTAACCAGCCCGCATCCCTAAAACAGCCCAAACAAAAGGTCTGAGACCAAAACTGTTTGTTTTGGTTGTCTCAAAACGCATGTGTCATGCTGCAGTGGGCAACATTACGGTTGTACTGTCGTTTATGCTATGGCAGCACTGCAACACTACGTGACGTTGTACGTGTTTACTTTCTGTTAGTGTAAGGTTTTGTGATAATTGACATCAATGAGTCGAGTGATATTATTAATGCTGTGAACGGTAGCTGGTTTAACAATAGTTAACGTAGAGAGATTGGTTCAGAACAATAGAATTTTAGAAATACAGTTTATTTTTATTTTTATGTTTTTAAATATACTGTTCAACACTGTTCATGTACTGTTAGGATTGTGAATAACCATCGGTGAACATTATTGTTGTTCCGATCTGTTGCGCATTTTTTAGATAAATTAATGATATTCTTTTAATAATGTCACTTGAAATTAATAGAGACAGATGATTATGAAAGATGAAGTAGAATGGCATAATTGTTCATCGTCATCTCGTATGAAATCTAATCTCACGCACCCAAGAATCATCCCCCTGTTGTTAAAAATATGATTTTTAATACGTATAACCTCGCGAGCATAAACTTTTTTGCAAACTATCTAGCGGTGCACAGTAGCACCATCTAGTTACCTTATTGTACAAATAACATTAATAACCAAGGTGCTCCATCAATCTCTACGTAGTGGGTAAAGAGCTGATTTCACTTGTAGAAATCTAAAAGTGAGCAATTTACTGCATTTTGAGGAGTTATACTGCTCATCACGCCGAAGATCCTCATTAGATATTAAAACAAAAATGACACCAACTTAAAATTACTACCTTTCAAATAAGAAAAGAACCATTGAAATCGGATCTAAAAAGCCCACTTTTTGCTCTTTTTTGTAGGACATAAATAAACACCCCCAAACATAAATCCCCCGACCACTAAAAATTCTAAAAGTTCGTGAAACCTGTACCCATACCAAGTTTTGTCTAGATCGGTTGAGAAATGCAACCTATAACAGACGGACATCCGGAAACACATACGAAATATTTTTTGGCCAAGCTGAAACGGAGACGCTTCGCGCTCGCTCGGTCAACTATACGGTATTTATTACAATAGGAATTCTTTATGGTATTAAAAACATAATAATGTAGGTACTAACGATAGCTAAACAATTCACAAGGCACTGAATACTACTTTGTTGTATTAGGTACTAATGCCACTGAATTATTTTCAACACCAGGTAAAATAAATTTCAATTTAATTCATTTAAAATGTCATCTGATCGGACCCTCGTTAACCTCGTTCATCTGTTGCTAAAGAAACAAGAATTTCTAAGAAATTATACCAATATTGAATTTTATGAGCCGAAAACAAGCATAAAATTGAATTTGAATAAGTTCTATGCAAATAAATCTGGATTCCGGGTAAAGAAGGCCTGTCGCCGTAAATTTCGGCTGTTGCAAACCGATCGTCACGTAAAATCATTATAATACTCCTCGAGAGGGCAATGACGAACGGTGACTCGGAGCTTCTACTATCGAAACTCACACGAAACGTGATGGTAATGTAATGTAACTATTTCGAAGGTAGCCTAGCGATTACTAGTGCCATTTAGAATCCAACTATACCGGGGTCGGTCCTATCACTCCAGGCTTCCCGTTATGTGTGGTTATCCATCGCTCCGTGCTTCGGGGGGTTAAGCTGTCGGTCCCGGCTGTTATTGATAGCAGTCGATAAGCCATGTCAGAGGCACTCGGGCGACCCGTTTTTTTATATCAGAGGCCAGCACTACCGCATACGAAAAGCAAGTGAGCAACCTACTTTATGAAAACCACTGGGCAACTCATGAATTAAATAATTGTTTTTTTTTGTAACCGATCATTCGGGATAATTTAAAACATACTCGTATCTAAGAATAAAAATGTCTAGGGCCGATATTTTGATCTAAATTGTAGATAACATATTAGTTTATACACCCGAATGCTTTTTAAAATGATTGGAGACTTTAAAAAACTGAAGAGGCAATTTACATTGAACTTTTCAATATCTTTTATCAGAATCAAACATATAAACTTGCTACATACTCGTATCACACAAACAGGACCAAAATTATTTTAAGGCTCATAATAAATTAATATTAGAAGAAAAAATCAATTGACTACAATTCGATAACCTGTAGTAGGGGCTGCCTCTCTATAAGTTTTGCAGGATTTAATTTGTATGCAAATGGGAGTGGCACGTAATATTAACGAGTTGTTATTAATTTGTACACAACCTGTGAGCCCTCGTCGGTGTTACTAACGAACGACGCCGGTATTAACGACTTTGCTTCATTCCACAGTTATTTGGTCTTTCAACTCTTTCACGTCATTGTTTGATTGGTGAATCTTGATACACAAATTGTGAATTAAAGTTGGAGGTTTTAAATCAACAGTTGAGCATTGTATTTACTGTTAACTTTAATATTGTTGAAGTAATAATGTAGTAAGTACTTACATTTTATGCAACGTGCTGCAGAAATTGGATCCGGATTATAATCTGTAAATAAAGAAAGGCTGTTATTATTTTCAGCAATTAAAACAATGTGACAGCTTTGGGAAGAAAATGACAACCCATAAATTATGAATAATAATGAAACAAACATAATCATCATAATAATCTCCCTAAACGCGATATCATCAATGATGGTTCTGGCTCCGGCCTTCGACTGAGAGAGCATAATTTTTAAAAAGGTCCTCCGTTTTTTCCCGAGTGTAGGCAGATGTCTCACAGTGGGGTACCGTTTTTTCTACCATAAATATCAATTCTCACAATCCAACACACGCATTTGTATTTATTTAGGCGTCTCGACTTGTGGCGTATCACAGGGCACTCTCCCGGGACACTTCCTTTTCCTTTTGCAAAAATTCTATTGTAACGTCTTTGTGAATGAGTAATAATGGCGAGATTTATTGTATTGCTTGTCCCCAATTTATTTTACCTTCATGATGTCAAAATATTATAAAGTTTCGTCCGTTTTGAATGTAAATGAGGGTGCTGTTGCAATACGCAATTCATGCATGTTTTCGGAGAACGTGTAATTATGTTGTTACATTTCAGAGGAACACGCTATTCTATTCATTGTTGTAACGAACTTTCATTCAATAATTTAATCGCCATCTATCAAAGCGTTCCTTAATGGAAATATTCGTCTCATATCCATACGATATATCAAAGGCGTATTACCTGTTAGCGACCACAGATCAGTACATTAATGTGGTTTAGCTTGCTTCACAAACCTGGCCATGGCTGTAAACATAAACAGTAACTCCGCATTTAACTGGCCACGTGCACCGTAATGATTTGTTTTCCCGCCATTTGCCGTCCGCCATCTTAGGCATCTTTCAAATGGCGGGAAACGCGAAATGGCGCCTATCGACGGAAGTTCGAAGAAAGTCTGATATTAATGACTTAATAGTTAAAGTTTAACTGTTGAACAGCCGTCGAATGCTAAGTAATTGCTGGAGTAATGGGTCTAAATTTGAATTCAATGGTTCGCAGTCGCAGCATTTAGAGGTTCAACGATTAATACCTAAGGATTATATACTTAGTAGGTAAGTACGCCATATTGATCAAAAGTTACTTACAACAAGTATAAAGAACTTCGAATACCTTACAACTATTATTTTAATGCCACTGATAATGCTAAATTTGGCTGATACCAAAAATCTGACTCGAAAAAGACCTTACTAAATAATTTGTGGGATACTTACACATGCGGTGTTTATATGTTATCAGAGTTTTTTGACCTGGCAGTTTATCAGAAAGCCATATTTCTAGATTACTACATGGCAAGGTAGCCTATATTTACCAAGCGACGTAAACCCGTATCGCAGGTCAGACGGCGCCACGTTCGACGACGGCAGATAACGCTGTTTTGATTTAAGATTTATACCTAACTGAGGAAGTATTATGAGTTGAATAGCTGCGTTGAAATGGGCTTGTCAATACTGAACAAAGAGTTACAACAAAAAATATGCAAAGTGGGTAATAAAACTCACACTAATCTTTATCCAAACTTATAGTCTAGCTAGTTTTTGGGTTAATTTCGCTTAAAATTCTGATGATAGTCTAAAAAAAAGTAATATGCCATTTTGTGGTGGTGGCCATCTTGAATTTAGATTTTTTAGGTTGTACTGTATTCTACTAGTTAAGCCCTTTCATTTGATACCCATATTGAAGGGGTTGAAAATTTTTATGTAATCCGCCATTTTGTGGCGGCGGCCATCTTGGATTTCCAATAATATTGAATACACATAATTGTATTGTCATCAGAACTAAAGGTGTGTACCAAATTTCAGATCAATCGGTCAACAGGAAAGGGGTCAAATTTCAATTACTAGATTTGACCCAAACGAATAAACAATAAATAACAAACAGGTCAAGCTACATAATATCGTTTAAAAAGATTTCAATTTTGATTAAAGTTTTCAATTAGATGTATGTAGGTACTTCACAATTCAACGAAGTACCTACACGCAGTTTCCTAAGTACATCCCTAGGTCTGGCCTGTGCGGATTTCGATGCAACCTCTGAACGAGTGCCGTACAAAATACCATGGTACAAAAACGACTTCAAATATAAGAAATAGTATTGATTCAATTTTGATACAATTTGTACGGGACCAATCTGGAGGTCTTCTCTGGATCTCTTTTAAATAAAAAAATATTCAATATCGGTAAATTGCCGCAGAAATCGGTGAACATACTTACATAAAAATAAAAACATTTGTTTGTTTATTTGTTTGTACGTTTCTTAGGCGCACAGCCTAAATGGCTTGATGGATTTTGATAAATGAGGTATCATTGGATTCGTCTTGATCACGAGAGTGGTATAGTGTCAAGAAAAACTAATATGGCAGCTTAGTAAGCTGCGTCATTTTATTTCCGACGGAACAAAAAATTACGAGTGGGGTACTTATAAAAAATGAAGGTCTATTAAAATACCATTTCAAATATATACATTTCTTATAACTAAAGAGTAGCAATTTTCTCTTAAGCTTCTTACAAAATATTCAATATTAGATTTTTCAAGTTAATGTATTATACTAATAGGCTAATGTTGCAATTATTGCAACTATTAGAGTAAAGTAAAATATGTAAGAAAAATAAACATTAAATTTATATCAATACTAGCTGCGCCCCGCGGTTTCACCCGCGTCCCTCGGGAACCGTGCTTTATTACGGGAGTAAAAGTAGCCTGTTTAATCCAGGTATATGCAACTCCATACCAAATATCTTAATATCTTAATCCGTTCAGCCGTTTAAGAATAAAGAAGTACCTAACAAATATACACACACAAATACACACCACACACACACACACAAACACACACACCCTCAAATACATACAAACTTTCGCCTCTGTAATATTAGTGTGATTATTTTTACGGGTGGTTATCTGGTATTAAATAATTTTGTTCGCAGTCGGGATTTTTTGTATTTTTATAATAATTTTAACTGTTACTATTAATATTTAACAATCATCCCACACGCGCGGCATATTTGTCACTGATTTGTAAACATTTTGACTTCCCAAACCGGTGTTGTGACTTGTGTTGTGACAATCCAGTCAATTAACCTTTGTGCTTGCGTAGGTACCCGTTGGACGGCTGCTCTAGCTTGCGAGTAAATCTATTGATTAGAGCTGATTCTGTTACCACCCGGATTACCTGTGCATCGTCAGGAGACGGTTGAATTAATTCAAACCATATTAGCATCTCCGCTAAGATTCAATTCAAAGTGACGTAAAAACATCACAGCAAATTGAATCTAGAACAAAAGTACTAGTCCGGAATTTATGGGACGCGTTTGCTCGATGTTAAACCCAAATTTAAAAAACTATCTGGCTTTGTATCTTGCTCACTGCACGTAGTACTATTATTTATTCTGTGTTACCGCATCAAATGGTCAGCCTTTATTATGATCATATTTCCTTTATTTTAATTTCTACTATAACTTTTCCCAGTTGCAATGCCACTGTCCGTAAACATCGTACATATCCAAATAACTCAATTATATGAATGATTATCTCAATTATCATATCAATACACCGAGGTTAACTGGAAGATAATGCTTGCTAGTATTAAGTAATTAATTAGGAAATCTAATTGGAAGGTATAATATGTGACAAATCTGGGAAATATTCCTGAACTGGCATTACCAAAACCATAGCAGCTTGATCTCTCTTGGAATCAAGGTGAAAGTTAACCAATTTCCAAGTTAAGGAACAAGAAATCAAGAATTTCAGAAATTCTCAACTCATTTCAATCCAACCGGTAATGCTCTTAAATAGGTACAGAACTATCGCTCACCAACCTTCGGAAATGTCATTTTTCTCACACAAAAATATTAATAAACAAAGGCAATGTCGTACCCACACGAAGATGCTATCGCAAGATTTATTAACGTTCCCTACTGACTAATGTTACTGGATAGTATAAAAAAAACAACCTGCGCACCACCGGAGCCTTCATCGACCGCAACCTATACAACATTTTGTGAACCATCGCCGGCTAAGCACTGGACTTGAAAAAAAAGTGGAAAGTACCATTGAAAAAACTGGAAATGTATGGCAAAGTTGGTAATGCTATCGGTGGTTTTGTTTATCTCTGGTCAGAAATATGACACCACAAAACGTTGTCCAGTAGTATGAGCATCGATCTCTTGATAAAATCGAAGCATCTCCTTTTCTGATGTTTTTTACTTTAGAGACGTGTTCATAAGCCATAGTATCAATGTATCGAGATGAGTGGTTGTGGGGTGCGGCTATCAACATTGTTTTGTAGATCCGCTTTGTTTTTGTAACAACTGTTGTGACTGTGACCGGCTTGTGACTAGTGACGGAGTGGGATGAGGTGGTCTGATATGTATGTGCTGACGATAACTATTATTAAGTTAAAATTGAATTATTACATATATTATATTAGAATTATTAACTTAGAATCTAACGATACAGGGTTCAATCCTAGGCTCCGCACCAATGACTTTCCTATGTTATGTGTGGTTTGCCATCGCTCCGTGCTTCGGAGGGCACGTTAAGCTGTTGGTCCCGGTTGTTATTGATTAATAACAGTCGTTAAGCCATGTCAGAGGCCGCGGGCGGCCTGACAAACTCTGACACAGAAGCCAGCACTACCTCATACGACAAACAAACAAACACATATTAATAATAATACACACTCTTTGATTATATTATATCCGTACTTTTTTTTTTTAACCTTCGCTGTCCCTCTGCTGGGTAAAGACATCCCCCATCTCTTTCCAAGCATCCCTATCCACGGTCATCTCGTCTTCGGGTGTCCACTGGATGAGAACTTGGGCCCACCTGTCTTGATGCATTCGGCTCACGTGGCCCGCCTAATCCCATTTCAGCCTGGCTGTCTTTTCGACAACTTCAGCAATACCTGTTTTAGAGCGCAGCGTAGTGTTTGGAACTGTGTCAGTTCTCTTTACTCCTAGCATGCTACGCTCAATTGTTCGTTGACAAACCTTGATTTTGTGCCAGCTTCTTGAATATCTCTTCGAGAGTGCTGGTGAACAATTCGGGAGAGAGTGGGAATAGAAAAGAGCGTTAGGCAGCACCCTGCCTTTCTATTTTAAAGGACGGACAAGATGACTGCACTTTGATGGTGGCTGAACTGTTATGGTGGCTGTTGTAAATAATTTTGATGATATTGATGTAATTATTATTGAGTTGTTGATTTTCTAGAGACGTGAATGTTGCGGAATATTGTATGCTGTCGAATGCTTTAGTGTAATCCACGAAGGCCAGGTATAATATTTTGTGGATATTGTTTCCGTACATTATTTTATAGAAATTTGTATCTAGACACAGAATATATAGCACTAACATAATCTATAAAAAGAGCTGATTAGTATTTTAGACCACGTTTCAGGTGGATAGTGGCGACTGTTATTTAGTAAGAACGTATAAAAAAATAGGAGTAGGTACATTTTTTCTTGCAGATGACACCAAAAAGATTGAATATCAATTACGTTTCATTCAGTTATTCAAGAAACATTCGCAAGAGGATTAACCTACACAGGACAAAACGGATAACCCATTGTCATTCAGAATGCATAGGTCATACACATACTGCAAAGTTTTATCTATATTTCATCTAATTCGGCACTGCATCAATCTAAACATTGCAGCAGACTTGAAAGCAATGAATGGGCTTGAAGCGGATGTTCATTAGTCAAAGAGCTGGAAAAAAAGATGAACACGTTTTGGCAAATAAATGCATTCCATATAGAACTCCAGAAAATATCCAGACTTTTTGTCTGTTCTCTCTGGAATCCTTTCATTATAAGCATTTAATTTTTCTAGCTAAGGGTTTTGAGAGTTTTCTCTAGAGCTTGTGAAAGATCGAGTGGAAACTAATAAACAAACCAAGGAGCTAATAATCGATTCAAACATCTATTTATCTACAAAAAATAAAGCAGTAAGTTACAAAAATTATGTACAAAGAAGATCATGTTTGTTTGTTTGTCGTATGAGGTAGTGCTGGCCTCTGGTATCAGAGTTTTTCAGGCCGCCCGAGGGCCTCTGACATGGCTTAACGACTGCTATTAATCAATAAGCCGGGACCGACAGCTTAACGTGCCCTCCGAAGCACGAAGCGATGGAAAAACGCACACCATGAAAAGAAAAACATGGAAAATGTGGTCTAGGAGATTTAAAAAAAGCTGTTGAACAATAATATAATATTTTTAATGGTGTCTGTCTGTGTATACGCGCATCACGAAAAAACGACTGAACCGATTGAAATGCGGATCACTGTTATATAGCACACTATAGTATAGGTTTTCACTTAAAAACTGGTATACTTTGTATCTCAGTCCGATATATAGAAACTGCAAAATCGATAAAAATCTACTTGACATTTGAATGAACTTTGATGAAATTGAGTGTAATTCGTAATTAATGTACTTTATAGGTCCTAGAATAATCCAAAGTTACTTTTTAACCCAGAGAAAGCGCGTAAAGCCAGGAGTAAATCTATTTAGTATCAGATAAGATTAATTAATTTAACCTATTTAATTTAACCAAAAATTCATTAATACTCACTACTATTAATTTTACCTAAACACTGCAATAGGGAAGGCGGATTGAAGATGTTGATAAATGTATTACAAGAAAACAGCCCGAATGAAAACCCGACTGAATCCAGGAATATCCACCTTTACTTTATAAATATTTGACAACTTAAGCGATACAAAAATAATCATATGAAAAGAAATCCCCAAAGCTCGAGCATGTTAGCGAAAGAAATGAAACGTATATTCGATCCCTTAGGTTAATATCGCATTCATACGCCTGTCTAAGTTCTCTAAGTAGGCAACTTTGCAGCTGTATTTCCCACGGCTCGCCTTGTTTTCATGATTAAATTCTTTGAAAGTTTCATGTGCGTGGGGGCTGAAAACTTTAAAGGTTTGAAGTGCTTTTTTAATGGTTCAAAAGTATTAGACTCGTGGCGTATAGGTTAGATACCTCTCTAAAAGAAATTGTGTATTTGAAGTCTTTGGTTTCTATTATATTAGTTTCCTTTAGAGTATAAAGTCTTCTTAGTGCGAGAGAGAGCTCTGGGTTTGATTTTTATGAGGCACAAACCCTCGCAAGAGAACCTATAAAACAACGCTTGATAAATAGCTCACACAAATACAAATATAATCGTATATTCGGTAGTAATGGGGTGCCAGACCACATACAAAAATAATTGCATGACAGTCCGTATGATAATAAAACGTCTAGCGCATCCTGGGTATTTAGACTGCATTCTATGTCTAGTAGCTTATGACCCCACAATGTTCCAACCAGAATAGCATAAATATGTCAGGGTCGTGGTTGAAACATCGATACGACAGAAGAAGATAAAAAGGAGAGAGTTTTATAGAATCATAAAACTTCGTGACAAGATGCCCGAGTACAGAACCTTGCTCATAAATCAAGAAAACGCAAGCCATGAGTCAGCTGAACTGGAATCTAATTTGGAAGGGTATTCACAAATGCATCGGTGAAACCAAACAAGGAAAGTGCAGCACATCGCTGGTAATGTCATCCACGAGACAGTGTCAAATAGTTTTATGGCTGTCGTGCCAAGGCTGTTAACAGGGTCAGTGAATATAGCTTAACTTTTGTCTGCAGTTTTGCGATTCAAACACAGTTACAGATCTAGGTTAGATATCGGTAAGGTTCTTTATTTTTAAATAACTGAACGCGGGTAGATGGAGACGACGCCTTCTCGACGCTGCAGAGCTGGTACTACAGAATGAATAAGTACCAGAATAAAGAATAGTACTAGTATGATACCCGCTACTTCTCGTGACCACGATCAATGCAACTAGATCGACACGTCGAGGTAAGTAAACATAACGTTATCAGCGCGATTATGGCCTTAATTAGACCTAAATAAATTAATAATAAATTAATTTAGACCTATAAAACAGTACCATGATACACCTATTTGTCTGACAGACAACGATATATTCCATAAAGGATATATTCCTTGAGTAAGGGTATTTCCTTTTCCTGTGAGAGATTAAACTCTGTTGGCACATGAAAGGGACATTTCCTTTTCAAACTCAAAGCATACTTAGTTTACCTAAATTTTATTGATTTGATTTTATTATAATATTTTATGTATTTCTCCTTGTTCATGAGATATTAATTTTGACTTGTAAATGTGCTATTATTTTGACTATTTACAATAAAAAAATTGACTTTGACTTTGACTTTATCCTAGAGGTGCACTAAAAAAGGATTGTTTTGAAGTTCTAAGCGGGTGGCGAGGCTGGCAATTTTGGTAAATAATTAATCTTATAAACCAGTCTTAGTTAGCCAAGATAGATACAACCTGGACCAGGTTTAATGTCTGTAACCATATCTGTCCAAGTTTTGAGCTATCATCTTTATCACCAGACCCATTTCAGCAGAGTGGCACGGCGTGTCAGTCTGTTTAGAGTCTGCGAGACGACTGACAAACAAGATACCTTTTCATATAAAATCGTCATATCATAACCAAGTTTGATAGTGTTTAATTATATCTACACAATGACTCGCGAATTCTTGAACGATATTCTTGAGACTAAAATCTTAAGTATCCTCAACGTGGAAAGTCCTTTGTCTCCAAAGTTCATAAACAACTTGAAGTCTCTTTAAACCTAATTCGCTCCTAATGACTGAAGATTAGAAACAGCAATACAACTGGAAGCCTCGGACGTGACTTTGCGCAGTAAATGTCTCAATTTGAAGGGACCTTTGTTATGTGGTAGCCAGTGTAGCCACTAGCTTGGTTAGATCCTCAGATAAATTTAACTTGTCCGTAGTACTTTTATTTATTCTTTGACTTGTCTTTGTGTTTGAGACTTTCGTTCACAAGTGACTATCTAACGGAAAGTACTACATAAAAGTTCAGAAATCTTCACGCTAGCGCACAAACCGACTGAGACCCCTAGAAATAGCAAATCTAGCTCTGCTGGGAGAATTGAACGGTTATACTTAATGAGCATTAATTTTGAACAATTTGAAAAACTTAACTAGAAACAGAAACAAGGATTCGAAAGTCACACAGAGAATAAACTATTAGGGTTCGAATTTAATACTTTAAAATAACCAAACCTACGTGATAACGCCATCGCCATCAGCCTTGACAAATTAAATGGAAAGAGCTAGTCAGCTTTTACTAATTACTATATTTTCACGAAGATAAAATTACACGAGATTGTCTGGAAGAGATCGCTTTTAGTGATAAGACCGCCCGTTGTACCTATAATCTAAGTGTTTTCCTGTCTGTATCGTTTTATTTTCTTGGTGTCAATAAAGAGTTAATCTATCTATCTATCTATCTACACGAAATAATACAAACTACGCCACATGTACCTACTAATCATGTAGTTCTTATTTTTTAACACTTTGCATGCTTAATTTTGTACGTAAACACATGTATTTTTGCTTTTTTTACGCCATTATGCGACACAAGATAGACAACGCACAATATATTTGAAATACGCTGCCGACGGAGATAGCTTATACCCTGAAATAACATATAGGATACTTCTCATCATCATCAAGCTAATTTTCAGCGCCTTGGTTCGCAGTAAGCTAGAAGCCAGTGCATGCGTGTGGCACCCACACGAGAGCAAATATGCGCTTTTATTAGAAAAAGTACAGAAGGCTTTTCGAAAGTACCTATACAAGTGCATATACGGCTATTACCCATACATATACTCAACGAATTTATTCTAGGTTACTTTAGAGTTACACTAGTAGAGTTAACACTAATATAACTCCTTGGAGGTCAGACAGAAGATCTCCAATTGGCGATAATGTGCAAGATTCTCCGAGGGAGGGTTGATGCCCCTTATCTAAATAGTGAGCTATGCAAATTATTTGTTCCCAATAATTATATTACATTATACTGTTTTTTTATTTATTTTTTACAGCAGAAAACATAGATTGTTTGGTGTTCTGGTGTGTCGTACCAAAGCCCGTTCTAGATCGCTTATACCGCGGACCCTCACTGCGCTCAAGCTAGTCCGAACTGTGATGTGTTCGTTCGCGGATGAATGGAAGGTGCTCTTATCGGGATGTTTGGAGTACTGTGAGATAAATGCATGATTGTGACATCTGGATTTTTGTTAATTATAAATATTTTATTTGAAAATAGTAGATGTAATTATTATTGTAATTCTGACTAATTGTATTTTTGGCTATAGATAGATAGATAGATAGATAACTCTTTATTGCACTAAAGAAACTTAAAATATGGCACATTAACAATGAACTTAAAATAGTACAATCGGCGGCCTTATCACTAAGCAGCGATCTCTTCCAGGCAACCTTAGATTAGAAAGCGAGAACATGAACATTAATGCTCTCGATATTTCTTTTAACTATGTATGTATAGGAAACATTTTATTTGACATTTATTATAATTTTGTGACCTTCTACTTATAATTCAAATTTATGTGTGTTTAAAAATAGGACAAAATTTAAAGAATACTGGTGTTTAATGTGATTGATTGATGTAATAGGGTCTTCCGTTTCAATTGAATAAATAAATAAATATATCGTCATCATCATCACGCAGGTGAAATCGCGGGGCGCAGCTAGTGTACCATAAAATAACAAGCCTGACTGTATTTGAGGAAGTTATGGCAGCCCTGGTCATTGGACGGTTTGAATAATTTTCTTGAGATATGGTCTGTATGAACTGCATGAAACTTGCTCCGAGCACGCTCACGGAGGGCAGCTTAGAATCTGTATTCCTAAAGACATGCCTATGAAGATACATACTTCAGCAAGACCTATCAAGCTTAATTTAAATCTTTTAAAATGTTCAAGCTTGACTTCACCCCCATCAAACAGGATTGAAGGAAGTTGTGGCAGCCCTGGCCTTAGCTCAATTTGAATGAATTCGCGAGATAAGGTCTGTCTGGCTGCCGCACGCGATGCCGCCTGGTCGCTCGCGGTGACTCATTGCAAGTCCTGAAGTCTACCTTCTGTTTGCGAACTTCGCGAAGGGGCAGCAGATTAATCGTGAGAGATAAACAGAGTTATTTAGATTGGGTTAATGTTGAATGAACACGTCTGTAGAGTCGCCACCTAGGCTAGGTCAATTCACTAGATGTTAGATAAAGGTCAAGAAGTCAAGTACTTACTATCAACAAGCGCTAATATACTAAACTTTCAGAATAAATGAGGCAATGTTATTTCTTGTAATTTGTATTTCATTAATGGGAAGAAAAATAACATTAATGATTAAATATGCTTACCTACTTAAAAAGTGTAAAATGTAATACTATATCTACCCTACACTGCTAATTACAGCATCTGCAGAGTTTAGCCATCCATCCCATTAACCTACGACTCGTATCTCAGAATCGATTTGTCCAAGAATCGATGCTGGATTCCCCCGAGGCAAGGCTCAAGCCTGATTTATATTCCGCGAGGCTGCCGCGCGCCGCCTCCGAGCATTTGTTTCTAGTTAGTGAGTTAAAGGGTAAACAGTGGATATTTAAGGATTCCTTGTGAGCTGGAGTTACGATTGTTTTAGTTTCCTTATCTATTAGGTTTTAAAGTTCTTGTTTGGGTATAGGCTTCGACCAGCTCCATTTGAGTTGGTTGCGTGGTTGAAGGGTGATTGGCTCGATATGTGGAAGATGAGTTGTGAATAAGTCTTCTAGATACACATGGAATATTAATCTGGTAGAGCTGAAGAAAATAATTAGTTTATTGTATTACCTAAGCAAAATTTCCATCTAAAATATAAAATATGAAAAATGTTGTCTATTGGCCATGCAGAGAGTAAGCTTTTGTTATTAAAAGTTCTCAGTTCGTATTTGGAATAAGCTCATAAATATCACGGTTCAACCAGCATCTCTCTCGACAAAAAAGAAATTGAACTAGAATGAACTGACTGAAGTTCTCAGTGGCACTGCCAATGTTGTGAATGATGGTTAGATATACTTAACGACAGACTACGAGTTTTATTATTATTCGTAGCCGTCAGATAAAGTATCTGTACGTATATAAACGCCACGCGCACGCATGCCGTGAACGCGCCGGCCTACTATACCTACCTTTTTACCTCTTTCTCGTTTTCGAACTTCATAAAAACTCTTATTTAGTTCCGGAGCTGAATGTTTTATGGTAAGATATTGGAAGTTATCTAAAAGCCATTTCGCTATATTTGGCATCCCGGTTCTAAAAAAAAACAGCTTTCCCCGTGGGAAATCCGTCACCCCTCCATCCGAGGGGACGGCATCGACCCGGGCTTCCATGGTGCTTTCAAAATACCACATTTTAACCACGACGTTTTATGGGAATCTCTACACGTACTACTAATACGTATCCTAACTGCATAGAATACAGGAGTCCCTCTCAAGAGCGATAACTTATAATGTTATGTATATTTGGCAATTTTTAACAGAATACGAGTAAAAATTCAAATAGGAGAAGGTTTAAAATCTATAATATAGATTTATTTTATAATTAAATTAAGCAATGAAGGATTTAAATTTTATGTTATATGTCCAGCGATAATTAAAAATGGATAATATGTAGGTTAGTACCAATTTTGATAGGCAGGTACATAAACTTCATCCATCTTATTACAAAACATAGATTAATGAAAGTACCGGGTTTAGTCCATGGACCAAACATAAATCTTACCACCAGTTTAACTATGGTAATAACTCACATAGTAGATAGATAGATAACATCTTATTGCACCAAAAGAAGCACGTACAACTAAAAATAAACTTTTAAAATAATGCAATCGGCGGCCTTATCGCTAAGCAGCGATCATTTTAGGCAACCGTAGGCTATATTGAGACACATGACTATATAATAGAGGTAGTTGTTGGTGTGCAAAGTTTGAGTATAATACCCAAAAAAGAAAAGAAGATAACAAACTAATAAAACAAAATTAATAGTACCATTAATCAACTGCCATTATATGGCTAGTTCAGCGACTCGTCCCACAAGACACTCGTCCCAATAGGACGAGTTACTGAATTTAAATAATATTAACTTTTTGGTTCAGTAACTCGTCCCATTGATTAAATCCTAAAAATCTGAATGGATTTAGTACACTCCTAGAATAGTGGAAGTAATCTAGTAATCTCAATGCGACGACGCGACGTTTAGAAAAGAGCAAACGATAAAAACTATTTGACTGCTGAATTTTGTCAAAACACATACCTCTCTTTATCCCAGAAAAATTATCAAGCAGACAATGCCACGGGGTGCAGCTAGTTCACTCATAAATAAATGTGTCACTTGGGAATATTACTTAAGATGATCTTTGTGTCATTTAGCATCTAGGAATTATAGCCGTACCCTTGTCTCTTTGGCTAAGTCAGACAGCCACTCATACTCCGTCTCTATTTTCTGACGCTAAGACGATTGTGAAATCCGTTGCAACCAATTTAGAATCCATTAGGTTATTTATCAGGCACGACACTCACGAACCTTGTCAAAATGTTATTTATATTAATTCTGGTCCAGTTAGGTCAGGGTCACGGTGGATAGGAGGAGCGGAGGTGTTAGCGTTTCTATATAAAACTGAAATATTTAACAGCGCTAAACTCTCAAAGACTTTTAAATAAAATCATTTTTCTTTACCATAGGCCAAAACTTCAAGCGAGATCTTTTTGTCAATTTTTAAGCGAGAGACTGAAAAAACATTTTTTGTCTCGGTAGCCATGTGCACCAACTTACATTGGGTCACTGTGTCCTCAGCCATTTTTTTGACAACAGCATGTCATATATTGGGAGAGTTTTGGGATCTTTTATCTTAAGGGGTTAACCCGCTTCGCTTAAACAACACACTCTCTTCATCTCTGCCCCCGTTACGCTGCTGTATCCACCAATAAATATGTAATTAATAACAATAACTCGGGACAGACAGACGGACGTAACTCAATCACGGCAGGTCGCGAGGGATGCCAACTTTGATTGCGTTAGGGGTAAATTAAGGGTTCAAACGTGCGGTCAATAGTTAATGTTGTTATTAGATGCATGGAGTGGACAATCCGGGGCATAATGAACTTGGAATAAACCAGTCAAGTGCGTGTCGGAAACGCTTATACTTATGTTTCTTATCTATGTCAATGACAAAGATAAACTAATTTACGGTTAGATTCTGTTTCGCAACATGTGTGTCAAAGTTAAATTATTTATTGTAACTAGACAAAATAACAGCACTTTTACAAGTCACAACTTAACATCACATGAATAATGAGAAAAAAAATAGTTTAAAAAAACTAAAAAACACGCTTTATATAGAAAAGCAAACTAAAAAATAGAAAATAAATTTTAATAGTGTAAATAAGAAAAAAATGATTTATTTAAAAAAAAAGCGTGGGGTGCATGGGTCAATAGTTATAAATATTTCATTGACAGATATGAGAAGCTTTTTATATACGCTTTATATTAGCTTCACTTGTATGTTTGTAACCGACTCCTTTGGACGCTATTTTGACCCACTTTAAACGGTCAGATTTCATTCAAATTTTGGACACCTGTCAAAGACCGATGACAATGCAATAATTAGAAAAAAAATAAAAAAATGTAGAAAATAAATAATAGTTTAAAAAAACTAAAAAACACGCTTTATATAGAAAACCAAACTAAAAAATACAAAATAAATTTTAATAGAGTAGATAAGAAAAAAAAGTTTTATTTCAAAAAAAGTGTCTCATATCTGTCAATGAAATATTTATAACTATTGACCCATGCACCCCACGCTTTTTTTGAAATAAAACATTTTTTTCTTATTTACACTATTAAAATTTATTTTCTATTTTTTATTTTGCTTTTCTATATAAAGCAAATTTTTTTTTTTTCAATTATTGCATTGTCATCGGTCTTTGACAGGTGTGCAAAATTTGAATGAAATCTGACCGTTTAAAGTGGGTCAAAATAGCGTCCAAAGGAGTCGGTTACAAACATACAAACATACAAACATACAAGTGAAGCTAATATAAAGCGTATAATAATTATTTAAAAAAAACAGATTAATAAAATTAGGTGAACTAAGTACGAGTATGCTAAGCGGTTGAAAAGGAAATTTCCCTTTCATGTGAGCGTTGAATCTCACACTGGAAAAGGAAATACCCTTCTGACTCTACCACTTAGGCATTTTTTTTTCACAGAACACTTTTTTTTTATATTTCACGGCCATTAATGATACCAGTGTCAATCGATAGGGAAGATCCCTATCGATTGACACTGGCATCATTAATGGCCGTGAAATCGTGCTTTTTTCAGAATGGCGTAAGTTTAAGTATTACACTCTTTAGATGAGATGAGAAAAATTAACTACTTACAACAAAATCTATTTCAGAGCAAGCAAGAATAATATACACAAATTTGATTTCAACGTGAGCTTATACGAGTACAGCTGCGGGCAAACGCTAGTACCTACCTACTACCACGCTACTCAATTAAATGTGTTCATAAGACATTCTGGGGCAGAACACATCAGCTCGTGAATGAAAACATCAGAAATAGAATGCCCAAGACTGTTTCCTTTTTAAACAAGACTATTCGGGCGTTAATTAGTGAGCATTTGGTGCCTACCCGCTACTAATGGACTGCTGGACGTGCATGTCTTCAGTTACAGCGTTGACGGTAATTTTATGTTCCATCTTCTAATTGGAATATTGTTTAAAATACATGTTTGATTTAAGGTCAACAGTTCCCGTGGGGTAGTAAGTAGTTAGTCCGATGGACTCAACTTCTATAGCTCGTAAGGGTTGCGGATCCGATCGGCGGGAACAATAGTTGTAATCAAAAACATTACAAGAGTATTCGTTTCGTTGACAATGATTCCTTTATACAGGTAACTCTACCGCAACGCATGTCATCATCATCATCATCATCATCAGCCTATGCTTGACCACTGCTGGACGTAGGCTTCTCCTAATGCACGCCACTGAGCTCGGTCTTCAGCTCTCTTCATCCATTTGCTTTCGGCTCCTTTTCACAGGTCGTCACTCCACCTGGCCACAGGGCGCCCTACACTACGTTAGCCTAAACGTGGTCACATAACTTGTCTACCCCAACCGTATCAATTCTTCGGGAAAAGTGACCAGCCCACTACCACATCAGCTTTCTTATCCTTAGAGCTAAGTCAGTTTCCTTGATTCTCTGCCTGTACACTTAATTACGAATCTTCTTCCTTCAGAGAAACTTTAAGCAGAGCTCGCTCCATAGCTCGTGAGCTTGAATTTGTGGACTGGTCTGACCGTGAGTGTCCACGTGTAGGCTCCGTGGTTCATGACATCATCATCATCATCATTAGTCGTTAAACGTCCACTGCTAAACATCGCTGTTCGCCCCAGAAAGGGGTGTCGTCATAACCACCACGCTTGGCAGGCCGCTTGGTGATCACAACAGTTGATGATAATACACAGGTATACAGCATCATCATTATCATCATCATCATCATCATCATCATCATCAGCCTATATCTGTACACTGCTGGACGTAGGCCTCTCCTAATGCACGCCACTGAGCTCGGTCTTCAGCTCTCTTCATCCATTTGCTTTCGGCTCCTTTTCACAGGTCGTCACTCCACCTGGCCACAGGGCATCCTACGCTACGTTTGCCTAAACGTGGTCTCCACTTGAGAACTCGTCTATCCCAACGGTTATCGGTTCTTCGGGAAATGTGACCAGCCAACTGCCACTTTAGCTTGCTTATCCTTTGAGCTAAGTCTGTTACCTTGGTTCTCCGTCGGATATCTTCATCACGAATCTTGTCCTTGTGTTGAAAGGTGTGGGCTGCTGCTTATTTCCTAAATTTCTTTAGCTGGCTCTTTCGCGGTGTGAAAGAGTGGAGACCAAGAACAGATGGCTGAAGACCCGGCCGTCCAAAGGCAAGATCTTCCATTTTGTAGTGGCCGGTAAGCAGTGGGTTCGACTGACTACCAGCAGAATGAAATGGAAGGAATTAGGGGAAGCTTATGTCCAGTATTGGACGAATAGATGCTGATTATGTTGGTGATGATGATGATAATGGTTCTCCTAGCATCCATGATTTGAGAAGGGGTGGTATTATTGTGCCGGGCGCCACGACGCTTACATACATATCAAAGATGGTAGGTATTATGATAAATAACCCGTCCTCATCAAGTAACAAACGGTAATATAAAATGGTGTGCGCAGACTTGTGCCAAAGGCAGCTTACTTTCCCAAAATAAAACGTCTTCAGAATTTGCCGGCGTCGCGTCGTCCTGAGCAAATTCAAATGAACCTTGTTAAAGTTGTCTGATTAGAGGCCGGGCCGCCGACCCCCTCTTATTAGCCGCTATCTGCCGAATTTACCCCTACGCTGTCCCTATGAGGGGTAGGGTAGCTATTGATAGGTTGATCGTATGTGAGTTCAGTTGGTCTTTGATGTAAAGGAAATCAAGGAAGTCACTAGACAAGGGTTAAAAAAAACTGCGCTGATTCAATGGGTATATCAACATAATTTTACGCACCGGGAGGAAATTTTCAAGTTGGCAGCGTCTTGGAATCCCGTGCTATGCAAGTATTTGCATCGCGGTTTACGTCAGAAGAAATCTGCAGATGTCGTTAGTATTGTATCGTGCGTGACAAATCAGATTTTTTTCAAAACCAAATTCGTGTAGTTGGAGACAATGCTCGTCCTTTTGGACGCTGACGCTCCATCAGTCTTCTCGTATTGAATTCTCTTTGCTTCTCGTGAATACGATCAATGTTACTTGATCGAAACGTCGAGGTATATAAAATAACGTTTTCAGCGCGATTACGAGTAAGTCGCGTTTAAATAATTATCTATAAGATGAGGCGATTTTCTACCGTGAAATTAAGCAAATCAATTTTAAAAATAAAAAGTTTTATTCACTTGCTAGCCGTAATCTGATCTACAAAAGTAGGTAGTATAGACAGGCAAAAAAAGATAAACATTTGATCATCCGATTTAGCTTCATTATTTTCCAAAATAAAGCCTGGAAATTCTAAAAAAAAGGCAACTTTGCCTTTCTCGACGAGAAAACCAACAATATCGAAAAACTCGTCATTTTCGCTAAAACTACAAACAACTGGCCTTATTCCAAAGCTTTCAGAGTCCTGCTGGAATACGGCCAGACTCGCTTCATTGTCTGCATCCGCCATTTTGTGACAGTTCTCCGCCATTTTATTCTCGCCTAGTTTTGGCGGTAACTGGCCGGAAGTTAATGATATGCTTTGCAAAGTATAGTGTCTATATATAGATGAAAGCAACTCAATTGAAATAGTTCAATAAGAAATAGAGCGTTTTCTACCTACCTAACGGAAAACATTTTGTCGCATATTTTACATATTAAAATTAGTCGTCAAATACAATAGGTATAATTATAGTCCTAATTAAAAGAGGGTAGATTTGGTAACTGCTCCTCGTACGTGGATATTATAGGTGCAAAAAATAATAATAAAAAAATGAAAATATATGTATTACTGCAAAAAAGAGACACCTAGCATTTTAACACTTTACAATCACAGTTTAGAAACATGCATCGGTGTACATATTTTGCAGTCATGTTTTCTTATGATACTAAATATATATTATATCGGCTTCCTAACTAGGCAAAGCCTGTATCTAGGAAGCCTGATTCCTTAGATAATGTTTAACAATTAGAAACTCAGCGGATAGAAAAAGTTTACCTACATACATATAAATAATTATTATAATGATTTATGTTAAGACAATTAATTATGAAAAAAAGTATGAATAAATAATAATGATAAGATCAACGCACAGAATTGACCTTGTTTGGCCTTAGTTAGTCATAATGGGATTGGCGTATGTGTAGCACGTGTTTGAAGAGACTCTCATTCGCGCTAACTGAGAAAAAAAAGTTGTTGGGTGTAACAAAGTAACTTTAACGCCACACAACCGTTAAAGGTACGTTGTTGGTGAAACAATGACTTTATTGTCACGAGTTTATTGTTGTAAAAAATTTAACTATATTTTATGGCAACTTTTAAAATTGTTGGAATTACAATATTCAAATGAAATCTAATATTGTCGTTGCGCCTACAAAAACGTTGCATTTTTAGCAACATAACTTTGTTCTATTAGCATGGTTTTGGCCTGATATCCTGCTCTAAAGTTGATATAATGTCAATTTTGCATTGTTATGCCAGCAACATGTTTTGTTGCAACGGGTAAATTACTTTGTTTTGCTAGCAACTTTTATTTTGCTATTCTAACATACCTACTTTGTATTGAAATAATTTTGTATAGATGTAATAAAAAAGGAAAGGATCAAGGGGAACCTACATTAGGTATACATTGTATAAAACAAACTATTAGAAAACTTTTATTTATTATTATTCAAGTGATTTAAAAACTAAACACTACATTCGGTATTCTTAAAAGATAACTTGACGTCGACCGTCCAGTAGGGCTCGATGTTGACAATCCAGGGACCTCGGAGTCAAGCGCAGAACACTGAAATCAAAAAATAAGTTTTTATATATATTTTTGTAATAAATAGTTATTGCCCGTAACCTCGGTCTAGACGTCACATGTCACATACCCTTTATCCTTGCCGTGCCTAACAGAAACCTAAGTAAAAATTTCAGCTCAACCGGTTAAGTAATTTAGCTGTGTAGGTTTAAACAGACAGACCAGACAGACAAAACCACTTTGCAATAATTCGACATTTCTTTTAAACTACGTGTCTATACCTACTGAATGTTTTTTATTTTTACTATAATAATAGTTATTCCATATAAAGAAGTAATCTAATCAAATAATCTAAATAAATACTCTAAGCACCTAGAAACACAAAAGTTTTTTTTTTGCCACAAAAAAAACTACAAAGAAATCTTTAAATCCATACCAATATATAAAAGTGACACGAAGTCTGTTCGTTTGTTTTTTTTTGTTTGGGGAGCTTTCACGCGATAACGGCTAGACGTATTTTGATGGAATTTAGAATGAAGATAGCTTATACCCTGGAATAAAACAGGATATTTTTTATCCCGGAAAATTGTAAGATTTTACAGGAAAACTAGAAAATGTTGATTACTCACTGTAAGGAACGGTTGCCATCACAGAATGATCTGTGGTTGCCATGGAAACGAAATAACAAGTCTGTCAAAAAACATCAAGAGCATTAGTGCTATACCTACTTTGGCATTGGTTTTTAATATCCTTGAAGAAAATAGAATTATTTTTTCGCAATAAACATCTACATAAAAATGCACGCGACGGGAAGTGCAACTTTTTTTGCAAACATGGGCAGTGGGCGCCCCATCTCATCTAGTTATAATATGTCGACTACGACACATTCCTAATATTATGTAGGTACTTCACAATACCCACTATTAATTATCGACGGCTGCTAGCTTATAGGTACAACTAAAACCTTGAACTTTCAACTTAGCCAAATGCACACTTCAAGCATGCATGCCACCATGTGGCCTGGACGGTTCAAAACGATAGTGCTACTTAAAAACTAAGAGAAAGTACTTACCCAGCATGTTATTTGATAAATATGGAAGTTCAGCAGTATCCAAAAACTCTTACAACTCGTACAGGACACGATCGATGTATAATTCACTCAAAAACATACGCGCAGTCGACGGTTTTCACAGAAATTGAACATTGACAACGTCAGTCAACGTCTGATAGTTCCCCGCTAATTCTTCATTCCCTACGCATTGTTGCCATAACCAAGCTAATTTTGTACGTTGTCAAAATGAAAGCGAAAGACGCAAAGTTATTTTGTTAAATTTTTCCTCTGTTATTAGATTGATTTTAAACTTTGCTAAATCTGTAAAATACTACTGCTGGTTTGCAATGGCAAACGGAAAGATGTCTTTAATGCAATAAACGTCCTACAATAAAAACGATGTGACTATAACAAAACTCGCTTTTTAAGTAAGACAACATGAAGCACGACGCGACGGTGGGAAAGTAGGGTGTGTTTGCCTGTAATTGTACGAGTATGTAGTCCATTTTTTGTTATGTTATATTATAACGTGTCGTATCTTACCCCCTTATAACTAGATCTATGGGTACAATACAATAATTATTTAGTGAACAAGTCCACAGTACATATGTAGGGATTATTTGGATGTACTATGCTGTGACACATCGATGTAATAGTTGAAAATCATATAATAATATGTAATAAACTACCTAGCTAAATACTAACACCAATGCCAAAAGCTAAGTTTTTCAGTATACAGTATTATCGCTATTAGCAATTTATTACAGGCAACCCTTGGATAGACGGAAAAAGAAATGTAACTAACTGGTTCAATAAAACAGGTGGGAATTTAAATTCTCATCGGCCCCATTGATGGGGACGTTACTTTTGAAATACTTTTGACATACATTTAACGTACTTTTGACATACATTTGACATACCTTTAACATACTTTTGACATACATTTGGCATACTTTTGAAATACTTTTGTATTTATTTTCACATAATTTCGGCATACTTTTGACATACTTTTGAATTACTATTGATGTACATTTGCTTTAACATACCTTTGTAATTCTTTTCACATACTTTCGGCGTACTTATGATATACTTTTGACATATTTTAGATATTATTTTGACGTTCTTTTGATATACTTTTGTAATTCTTTTTACATACTTTCGGTATACTTTTGAAATACTTTTGACATACATTTAACGTACTTTTGGCATACTTTTGATATATTTTTGACATACCTTTAACATACTTATGATGTATTTCTTTTGAAATACTTTTGACATACATTTAGTATACTTTTGGCATACTTTTGATATACCTTTGACATACTAATGATATATTTCTTTTGAAATACTTTTGACATACATTTGCTTTACAACAAGAATTACAAAAGTATGTCAAAAGTATGCCGAAAGTATGTGAAAAGAATTACAAAATTATGTCAAAAGTATGCCAAATGTAAGTCAAAAGTATGTTAAAGGTATGTCAAATTTATGTCAAAAGTACGTCAAATGTATGTCAAAAGTATTTCAAAAGTAACGTCCTCATCAATGGGGCCGATGGGAAATTAAATTCTCATCAGCCCCATTATTCACGCTAATGGGGCCGATAGGAATTTAAATTCCCACCTGTCCCATTAGCGTGGATAATAGGGCAGGTGGGAATTTAAATTCCCATCGGCCCCATTGATGGGGACTTGATGGGGCAGTTGGGAATATATCAGGAACTCCACAACACATTTGTCAGAACGGCTGCGTTACTTCGTTGATATCGCCACGACACCTCGATCGATTATGCTCCGAATAAAATGTTTATCTGGTGTTGTGAAGTGTCGGACAAATAATAATTCATATCAACACACAATTTACATTAATAAATACTTGTTGTACGGAGTGTATACCTCCAAACAAACGAATGAAGCATAGCAATGGGCGGCTTCGTATGTGTGCGTGAGTGGATAATATAATGTGTTTTGGGTTGATAAACAATATCACACAATTTCATCACGAAAGACTGCACTGTTTTTGTTTTTCCGAGAGAAATTAACAGAATTAACCAGGTCGAGATCTTGCTGCGATGTGGCGGCCGATGGGCATAACATGGTGTAAGTGTCTGCGTGAGGCTTGTGCTTACAAGCGGTCGGCATACCGTGCTTCACTTTCGATTTGACGGCGAGGACTCAGCCTTTATAAAAAAAAAGATTGAAGAGTGTAATCAAGATACTGGATGATTGTTTCCTGGTTAAGAATAACCACCGTCACCACCGTAGGTACCTCCTACCTACCTGCCGCCTCAGTGATCTGTCTCCATTTTCGATCAGATAAGCTAACTGCCATCACGTTTCATTTACTAACGACACGAGCTAAACGACTCATTTATTATATCAAACTTTACATACAGCAGCAATAAACAAGCTAGCACATTAAACTGCGGTGATAACTGCATACGGCAAGAAGACTATGAAAGTGCAGTTAGCGCAGCGTCGCCGTTCCGGAAGATTCCACTCGCCAACATTCAACAGTTTTAACTGCTCTTGCGAACTACCCACTTTTGAAGTTAGATACGAATGTTTACGGCACCTGCATTGGTTATTTGTAGATTGTTTATACGTCTTGATTTAAATCGAATGTAACATAACTAGCACTAGCAAAAGAAATAAATCCGTCCAAAGTTTATTGACTTTACTACCTAATTAATAAAATGTATTTATAACGCTGACCAACCTACCAACGCTACTTGTCTTCTCTTGAACATGATCAATGCAACTTGAAATAGCGTTTTCAGCGTGATTAAGTCGCGTTTAAATAATTGTCAATTTTAGACGATTTACTAGGCTGAATGTTTATAAACATTATCAAAGCTGGATTTTCTGCTCCCCAAATTCTAATGATGCCTCTGCTTGTGCCATTGGCAATCGTCTCGCAAGAAGACTTGACGAATTCCAGCCTCCCGAATAGGATCTTTCGCGGAGGATTTAGCACCATAGATCACATGCACACAGTGAGGTAGGTTATACAGAAATCTGAAGAGTATAACCAGGACCTGTGTCAACAGACTCAAAGACTCCGTTGCAACCTGGGTGGTTCTGGAGTCTTTGCAGCGTTGTCAAATAGACTGGCAATACATCGAAGTGCTGAGGTTTCTGTATGACGCCGCGACTATGAGTGTCCAAGTACAAAACCAGTAGTCTAAACATATCCAACTGCGCAGGTGTGTGAGACAGGGGGATATTATATCCCCAAAAGTGTTCACTAATGCCTTGGAAGATATGCTTAAGACGCTGAATTGGAAAGGAATGGGCATTAATATTAATCGCAAGAACATCTCACACTTACGATTTGCCGATGATGTAGTCCTAATGGCGAAGTCGCTGCAAGACTTGCAAAACATGCTGACCAACCTAGATGATGCTTCACGACGCATCGGTCTCGGAATGAACATAGATAAGACCAAGATCATGTTTAACGATCTCGTGGTCCCGGAACCGATTCTAGTCAATGGTCTATCTCTTGAAGTTGTCCAAAAATATGTTTACCTTCGGCAAATATTGCAATTAGGTAGAAACAACTTTGAGAAGGAATCAAACAGAAAAAATTCAGCTGGGTTGGGCAGCATTCGGCAAGCTTCGTCAAGTCTTCTCGTCCTCCATACCACAGTGCCTGAAGACAAAAGTCTTCAATCGGTGCATCCTAACATTCATGACCTACGGAGCCAAAACGTGGACACTCACTGTTAAACTAGTCCACAAATTTAAGATCGCTCAGCGAGCTGTGAAGAGTGCTATGCTTGGAGTTTCTCTAAAGTACAGGATTCGTAATGAATTTATCCGACAGAGAACTAAGGTAACCGATATAGCTCTAAGGAGCTGAAATGATAGTGGGCTGGTCACATTTCCCGAAGAACCGATAACCGTTGGGGTAGACGAGTTCTCTAGTGGAGACCACGTTTAAGCAAACGTAGTGTAGGACACCCTGTGGCCAGATGGAGTGACCACCTGCGAAAAGCGGTTGGAAGAAAATGGATGAGGAGAGCTGAAGACCAAGCACATTGGCGTGCATTAAGACAGGCCTACGTCCAGCAGTGGACAGATATAGGCTGACGATGTGCCATTGGCATCCATCCTTCCATGATATTCCAGCTCTAAAATCTAAATAATAAAAATGGTCTAGTAGGTAGACCAATATGTCTGTTGTAATAATTAAAGCTAATACAATTATTTTAAGTATACATACAGTAAAGTAGCTCTATTAAAGCAGATACCTAAGTATACCTAAGTATACAGAAGGCTTGCTAGCTTTGTCAAATCTTTCATCGCTCTTATCAAGAGCATTGTTGTGCCAAGCCCTAAGTCACGACTCTCCACGTCTCCAAATTAGAGTTGCTGACAATCCACAAATCGGTTTACGATCAAGATCAGATCGAGTTGAGAATCAAGTTATAAAATCTATAACGAGACGTGTGGCCGAGATTTCCTTTTTATGTGGATTGAAAAGGGTTGACTTTTTTTTGAAGTAACAAAAAACGAAAATCAAATATGTTTCAATATAAATAAAATCATTCATGTAAGATATGTATTTAGTAGGGTGTTATATGTCAGCAAGAATTTCTATAAAATCTTGGAAAAAATATATCAAAGCTATCAACAGAATGCTCATATAAAAATAAGTAAATCAAAGCTTCTAAAGTCACGATATTCAATCTTCAAAATTGTCCTTCGATGTCAATATATAAATTCGTCTTTTAACAAGCTCCAACGATCAGACATCATACAGGAGGCAATTATATGGAAATTTGGACCAATGTAATCGGATTAGAGGGCCTCCCATTCATGGTATTCCCATTATTGGTACATGTCTATACTCGATATCGTCGATCACGGAGTCGCATGCGTTTGTTGAAGCTTGATACCCACCATTGATATTACAAAGGAGGAAAAATGCGTAGACTTTACTTGCTTATATTTTTTTTCGTATACTTACTGTTAAAATAACATGATCACTATGAATTGATCAAAATTCACAAATATTATCTTTATGGACTCACGAACGTTGAATATTTTGATAAGCTTTCTATATGACGGTTGTATGTACAGAATAATAAATTATAATAAAGCAGTACGTACGAAAAAATCTGCACAAAGAAGACATTTAAAAAAAATGGTCTAGGTTACTTAAAATATGCCACTGAACAAGTTTTTTTTATCATGTCTGTCTGTTTGTCTGTTAGTCTGTTTGTCTTTATGTTTGTTCGCGCATCACGTAAAAACTACTGGACCGATCAAAATTTGGTTTTCATTGTTGGATTGCTTAAGGTTTAACTTAAAAACTTAAAAACTGGTGTACTTGGTATCTCAATCTAATGAGTAGAATTTGTGATATCGGTAAAAAAACATTTGACGTTTGAACGAACTTTGATGATTTTGGTACTTTTGGTTCTGGAATATCACAGGATCCTTATATCCCAGAAAAATTACCACGCGGGCAAAGTCGCGGGTACAGCTAATAAAAAAATGAAGGTTGACAATATTTTCATGTATCTGCAATTACTTACTCCGCAAATATATTTTTTAGTTTGATTGGCGAGACGAGCAGGTCGCTCGCCTGATGGTAAGCGTCACGCCTGCCCATTACAGTTGCAGTGCTACCGAGAACTTTGGCTACAAAATTTTGCGCGTCACTGCACTGCGCTAGTCATCCTAAGACATGTAATTTCGGTGAACACATCGCTGTTCAAACCGAAACAGAAATATTTACACACTACTGCTTGACGGTAGAATATCTGACAAAGGTGTGGTTCTTCCCCAGACCGGAGTACTATTATTTATTATGTGCCCAGGCGGACTCTTGTGTAAGACTACCACTACACGATATATCTTATTTACTGGTTATGAATATTCTTTTCTTAATAAATACATAATTAAACCAAACATATAAAGTATATTAAGTATTGACTCTTAACTTAAGTAGAAAATGTTCAAAGTCGACGCGCTTAGAGTATAGTAGGAGAGGATTGGTTCCCATTATCCAACATTTCAGTCCTCCTTACAGAATTCCAATCCAACTTTGTAAGGTTTCGATTTTCTAATTTTCCTTTCGTACTAGCTTTTTCTAATTTCATGCTACATTGGCTCTGTCGACCATAGACATTGGATTATAGGATTGTACTTAGTCCAGAATAGAGTTCCACACTTAGCAAGTAGGTACATTTTCTGAGGATTGGCAGAAGTTTTGGAAATGCCGACTCTAATTATTTTTGATGTATTATTCTAATAGCGCCCCAAAGCTTTGCCTGCGTCGACAGCGATAAAATGTATCCTGTGTTATTTTTTAACCCCGAACAAAGAGACGGATGTTATAAGTTTAGGGTGTGTATCACTGTGGGTGGATGCGTGGATGAGTCTGTGTGTATGTGTGTGTGTGTGTGTGTGTGTGTGTGTGTTTGTGTGTGTGTGTTTGTGTGTGTGTGTGTGTGTGTGTGTATTTACGGCTTTAACATTATGCGGACTTTACCGTGACAGGAACCACGATTGTGCGGGCTTACCCGGTTGTACGGACGTCCGCATAATAATTTGACGAGGTCTCAAATATATCTTTGAATTCGTCGCGATGAGATTGGTTGACTGGTGAAATCTTAGCAAAATATGAAAAATGACCGCATATTAGGGATATTTGACAACTTTGGTTAACATCCGTTAGTGTTTTAGTTCAGTGTGTAACCAACACGTGGCACCTAGTTGTGTAAGAGTTAGTACGTTATTATAATGCGGACCTTGAGGTGTGTATGTTAGTTTGCAATTGATTATGCGCTCGCCCTGTGTTAAATTACGTAGGTGATGCAAAATGCGGACTTGATTCTGTGTAATTAAAATACGTACGTTTCATCATAAAATGCGCCCTTTACGTTTAACGTTTGTTGGAGCGTTTGCGCTCTGTTGCAGCGGGATAAGCGCAGGCAGCACGGAGAGCTACTGACAGTTGTGACAACGCCATTTGCACCGCGCGTCCATAGATTATTAAATTCATACTTTTATCTATTTGGATTTGTGTGCCAATAAAAGTACCAGTATTTACATGCTTTTAAGTTTATTTTGAATTCCTGGATTAGAACCAGAACTAAAATGCAGGTGCGCTCCCGTAAACTATGAATTTTTAAAGGTAGTTTTATTAAAATATGTTTTAATTATTTTAGTTAGGTAACAATTTATGTCTTGAAATTGTTTTTTAGGGTTCCGTATGTCCAAATAAAAACGAAACACGACGAAAACGAAAAATCATATGATCACTCGTGTGCTGTCTGTCTGTCCGTCTGTCACAATGAATGTGCTCCGAATCTACTGGACCGATTAAGTTGAAATTTTGGTACACATATGAATTTATGTGACCCAAACACGGACGTTTATACGGGCACGGGCATTTACGTCAATGGCGAAAACATCTCACACATGCAATTTGCCAATGATATCGTCCTAATGGCGGAGTCACTGCAAGACTTGCAAAGTATGCTGTCCAACCTAGTTGATGCTTCTGAACTCATCGATCTCGGAGTGAACCATAGATAAGACCAAGATCATGTTTAACGATCTTATTGACCCGGAACTGATTGCAGTCAATGGTGTACCTCTGGAAGTTGTCCAGCAATATGTTTACCTTGCACAAATATTGCAATTAGGTAAGAACAACTTTGAGAAGAAAACAAATGTCTTCAATCAGTGCGTCCTACCTAGTTATGACCTACTGAGCCGAAACGTGGACAATCACGGTCAAACTAGTCCACAAATGTTAGGTCTATTAGCAAGCTATAGAGAGAGCTATGCTTGGACTTTCTCTGAAGGACAAGATTGGTAATGAAGATATCTGACGGAGAACCAAGGTTAATGACATAGCTCTAAGGATAAGCAAGCTAAAGTGGTGGTGGTCACATTTCCGAAAGAACTAATACCCGTTGGGATAGACGAGTACTCGAGTGGGGACCACGTTTAGGCAAACATAATGTAGGACACCTTGTGGCCAGGTGGAGTGATGACCTGCGAAAAGTGTCTGAAAGAAAAATGATGAGGAGAGCTGAAGACTCAGTGAGCTCAGTGAAGTGCAATAGGAGAGGCCTACGTCTAGCAGTGGACTAATATAGGCTGATGATAATGAAACACGGATGTTTAGCTTAAATAAAATAATTTTGTAAATTGGGAACACTTTTGGGGACAATGAAAAGGTAAGTGGATAAGTTATCCCAAAAACAAAAGTCAACATCCAAACGTTAAAGGACCACTACCTGGTTTATGCACCAGTTCAGTTCCTTTTAGATGATCACAACTTTACACATATATAAATTGACTAGTTTTTAGATATGGCAACTTTTGTTTTTTTCGAATAATTGGTAAACCCCCCTAAAATTGGATCACTTACTTGGGTGACATTTCTAAAAAATAAGTTTTTTTATGAATTCTGTTCTCAGTGTAGTAATCCCAATTAGTTTTAGCGCATTATGATGTGCTATATAAAATATTTTTAATTGATTATTACGGTGTAATCATAAAATCGATGTCAATATAATTTTGATCATCAAATATTAAAATTTTATTAATAAACTACATGTTTATTATGTTGTACTATATGTTTACAAACTATTTAAAAAAAATGCGCATCCTTTATCCAGATTTAAAATGGTACAGCTCATGCAAGAAATTTTTATTTAATCGTTAACTTAGACATGGCAGAAGGGTTTGTTTTTCTTAATTCACGCTTGGAAATAATGAAACAAATTTTTATTCCTTTTTTAAAATATGTACGAATATTCTACACCTTCAATAAACTCTTTCTTGTATTATGTTGTATTTTTGCATTATTAAAACATTGGTAATTTAGAAAAAACATATTGTTCTGGCTCAATCGTAATTATTTTATTCTTTTTAGTGGTTGTTTACAAAAGAACATTTTTAATATGGAGACTATTTAAATTTTTTGGAAAAATATTTTTATTTCTTTATTTTGACCTAAGCAAACATCGGAAGAAATAAAATGATGCCAAAGAAAATAGTTAAACTCACTTTAGACTCGACGTTAGTAATTTAAAACCAAGGATGAATAACCTACATTTAAAACAACTGAATCAGTTTTTACGAAAACTATCTATGATTTCACTGGAATGGAACTCTTTAAAAAAATGGTTACACATCTCGTAGATATGAGAAAACATAAAAACAAAAAATGGATTTATAAGTTTTAAATACGAGTATATAAAAACTTTTTTAAAACAATATTTTACGAGATACCACACCAGTACCACTAAGATCTGAAACCTCATCGAGACCGATCAAATAAGCCTAAACTCGAAGGGGTTTCATAATTTTGTTGTGGAGTTCCTGTGACTTCCTTCCGGCTCCATTATCAGACCAGCTCAACAGTACCATAATATTGTATTGTCATCAGAACTACACCCGTGTGCAAAACTTCAGCTTCATTGGACGTCGTTAATTGACTTGCAAACTTGTCTCAAGCTTAATAACCCAGTGTATTGAATTAATACTTAACCAATTTATACAGTATGCCCTCTTTTCTCAAGTAAAAATAATCATCTAGTTCAGAAATCCCGAAGATATGAGAAAACATAAAAAATTAAAACAAATAGATTTTCTAATAAAAAAATTATTTAATCAATTTTGATGAAGTTTATATGAGACTACACTGAAATTCTACCCTAATGATTAAAATCTTGGAGATTAAAGGTAACACAAACACAATTTACGAAAATTCTATTTAATTTCAAAAAACTACTTAATCAATTTTGATGCAATTTATGTGAGACCACCTCGAGAGTATGTCACGAGGTGGTCCTAGGCTTTGGGCTTGCTTCACCAGCCCCGGGACCAAGCCTCAGTGGACAACATAAAAGGGTCAGCATTCAATTAGGAGCACAAGAACAGAAGATCACAGACCTTTTGTACTTCGACGATACGGATTAAAACCACTTACGTAGGTATTGTTATATATATTTAAAAGAGTCATATATATTTGTAATAAACTTATGTAGATATTTTATAACATATTATTTTGTAAAATTGCAGTTCTGCTAAAAATCAATATCCGAAAGACAATTTTAAGAATGACAGGTTATTTGAATATAGAATGAATAATGAACTATCAAAATGAAAAGAAATGGATTATGAAAGAATCCAAAAAGAGAAAATATCAAAAGAGTATTATTATGAAAGAGGTTTGGACCTCGTCACAAGTATACACTTTCAAACAAAAATTATTTTTTTAAAAATCGGTACTACTGTGTAATAGAACATGGCAGAATATTATACGGTCAGTGTTTGTTAAATAGTAAGTACGACTTTAGAATACTGAGCCGACTGTGTGTAAAATACGAGAGTACTTTCGAATAATATGGGGACAGTGTGTAAAAGAGTATGATTTTTGATTATTATGCGGTCAGTGTGTAAATAACTATAACTTTTGAATATTATGCGGACAGTGTGTAAAAGAGTATGACTTTGATTATTATGCGATCAGTGTGTAAATGAGTATGACTTTTGAATATTATGCGGGCAAAGTGTAAAAGAGTATGTCTTTTGATTATTATGCGGTCTGTGTGAATATTATGCGGGCATTGTGTAAAAGAGTATGACTTTAGAATATTATGCGGACTTGTGTGAAGAGCGTTCGTGCCTCCTTATTATGCGGTATCGGGGTTTTAATATGAAAGTTCACCATTTAATATCTGTCCTTTTCGAGTGTATAGAAATTCTGACCAGAAAATTGTGTTGGACAGAGTTAGGTTACTTTTCTTACGGTATTAACACCGCTAAAGCAACGAGTAAGGTAGGCCCGCATAACCTGGATTTTTGTAAAGGTCCGCGTATTATTAAAGCCGCAAACATGTGTGTGTGTGTGTGTGTGTGTGTGTGTGTCTGTGGCATCATAGCTCCCAACCGCATGGACCAATTTTTATGTTGGAAAAATGATGTGGTCGAGATGCTTCTTAGCTATAGTGGGGTGGGGAGTCGGGGGTTATATAAATTTTGAATTTATGCTTGTATATACTACCATACCAAGTTTCATCAAAATCCTTTATAATACTACTATTATTTATTCTGTGATAATAAATCCCCTTCCAAATTTTACCTTACCTTAACTTTTCCTCCCTTGAAAAAAGTTATTCTGACTATAACTAAGACTTTTTGCCAAATCGGTTCAGCCGTTCTCACGTAATGCGCTTCCCAACAAACAGTTTTTTTTTTATATTATGTTGTTTTCTCATTCATTTGTGTTATATTACTATTGTAACACTTGATCGAAACATAGAGGGAAATAAAAATGTAGTTTTCAGCGCGATTAAGCTCCGTTTAAATATTTAGGGTGGCTTGCACTAAAACTCCTTAAATCTAAATTTAGTTAATTCGAGATTTAGTGCTAAACTCAGCTTAGCTTAGCTCAGCTTACCTGCTTAGCTTTGTCTTGCACCCTATGTCTTTGAGACATGAATTTACTAAACGGAGTTTAAGTATCTCTGCGTTCCGAGTCATGTAAAAAATATTCCGTAAACGAAGTTTGTATATAGAAACTGTGTAACGAAATGCTTCGTGTAAATTTTGACATTGTTTTTTGTGGTTTTCTGACATTTAAATAAGTGTCACAAACAATTTCTCTATTTCGAAAAGCAGTTTTTTGATTTTATTACAAAATTTGTGGAATTTTGTTTCTGTGACCATGAAAATATCAATAGCACCTAATTATACAAATACTGAAATTATGCATTTATTGCTATTGGTAGAAAAATATCCAATTATAGAAAATGAAAGAACCGACGCTGCAACATCAATAGAAAAATTCTATGCTGTGTGCGAGTACGCATGACAAAATACGTAAAACATTTATGACAGTTTTGCTCAGGCCATTTTTATAGCAGAATATAAAACTCTATCATGAAAATAAATTACTGTTTATGCAAGGGGATAAACTCTTTTATTAACTAAAATAATTAATTATTAAAAGATGTCGGATCACGAATGGTACACCTTACAACCGCGTCTTCCTACTGACTCCCATTACTTGTTGTAGTTGTGAGTGTGATGGTGCCACAGATAAGCCACGTCGTTCCACATCAAACGGAATGAAGACTTTGCATTTATAGCTCGTGGGTGTGCCACAGGAATGCTGCTTGTATGTAACAGCGATGCCAATTTGCATAATATGGGTTTTTGAGCTTGTGGGTTACGTGATGGGAGGTTCAAATCTTAACAAGATTAGATTGAACGTAGATCTTGTGGGAAGGTACTTGAAACCATTGTATCATTTGTATCCGTCAATGTAAATACATTTTTTTACAATTTAGATTTGTAATATATTTGCAGGGGATTGACTTCATCATCATGTCATCGCTCTTCCCAAATATCTTTGTGAACGCCTATCTATATCTATCTATACTTATAATAATGCAGTAAATATAAAAAAAAACTGTACAATGAAGAGGTTTAAAAAAATGACATAAAAAAACAAACCAAGACAAACCAAAAAATTATAAAATAATAATAATAATAGTTTATTTTATGTATGTTTAGTACATAAAATAAACTAAAGAACATGAATATAACATTTTTTTAAATCGATTCTGTGTTAGTCTGTTTGTCTGTCTATATGTTTGTTCACGCATCACGTAAAAACTACTGAACCGATTGCGATGCGGTTGACTATTGGATAGCTTAGGGTTTAAATTAAAAACTGGTATCTCAATCCGATGAGAAAAGTTCGAGCAATCGATAAAAAACGATTTGACCTCTGAAGGAAGTTTGTTGATTTTGTTACTTTTGGTTCTGGAATGTCACAGGATCCTTATATCCCAGAAAAATGACCACGCGGGCAAAGCCGTGAGCACAGCTAGTCTATACTAAAGCAGTAGATAAGTAAAAAAAAGTCTATACAAAGATAATAAAAAAAAATGCTCTAGGGGACATAAAATAAGCTAAATTAAAGAATGTAAAATTATAAAAAATGGTGTCTGTCTGTCTGTCTGTACGAGTATGTTCACCCATCACGACTAGACCGATTAAAATGCGGTTTTCACTGTCAGGTAGCATATATTTTGACTTAAAATCTGGTGTACTTTGTATCTCAAACCGAACAGAAGACGCCAAGCAATCGAATAAAACCTATATGAAGGCTGTTTTTTTAAATCAAATGTAAGTATATTGTACTACGGATAACCGTTGGGGTAAATGAGTTCTCGAGTGGAGACTACGTTTGGACAAACGTAGTGTAGGACGCCCTGTGGCCAGGTGGAGTGCGGTGGAAAAGCGGCTGGAAGAGAATGGATGAGGAGAGCTGAAGATCTAGCTCAGTGGCGTGCATTAAAAGAGGCCTACGTCCAGCAGTAGACCGATATAGGCTGATGATGATGATGATGCTATTGTACTTGATGGGTACTTTTGGTCCTGAAATAAAACATAGGCTACTTTGTAAGCGACTTCACAACAGGAGACGGTTTTTCGATTGTATGTATGTTTTTCTTTATTTATTTTAGTTGATGTCAATTGCGGACGCAATTTAGAAAATTCTTTTTTTTTTTGTTTGAATGGGTATACTCTCTAAGTGGTGCCATATAAATTGTATCAAAATTGGTTCAGCAGTTTATCAAGAATAAATAGTTTTTTGAGTAAATCAATTTGATTTTGTATTAATATTGCCTTGATTTTGTGTTTATCTCTAAGATTTCTTAATCGATTTAGATAGTTGTTTTTTTATTCAAAAGGGTAAACTTTCTGTGTAGTCCCATATAAACTTCATCAAAATTGGTTCAGTATTTTTATAAGAATATCTATTTGTTTTATAGTTTATGTTCTCTAATATCTTGTGATTTCTGAACCTAATTAGATGATTGTTTTTAATTGAATAAGAAGACCTCTAGTGTAGTACTGTATAAATTTCAACAAAATTGGTTTAGTAGCTTTAAACAAGCTTTAATTTAATTCACTGTGTTATTGTGTTTGGGACTGGACTGCAAGTCAATTTTGAACAATTTAAGGACGTCCAAAGATGCTAAAGTTTTGCACATGGGTGTAGTTCTGATGACAATTAAAAAAACTACAGTAGTAGTAGTAGTAGTAGTAGCAGCAGCAGCAGCAGCAGCAGCAGCAGCAGCAGCAGCAGCAGCAGCAGCAGCAGCAGCAGCAGCAGCAGTAGTAGTAGTCAAAGCAACTACTTAATCGGATGATGAAGTCCCTTCGAGTTTAGGCTCATTTGGTTTGTCTTGATGATCTCTAGTTATATGTGCTATCCAGGGTCTGATGATAGAGCCGGAAGGTAGTCACAGGAACTCAACAACAAAATGATGGAACCCTTTCGAGTTTGGGCTCATTTGGTTTGTCTTGGTGAGTTCTCTGGTTCTTTGTGGTATCCAGAGTCTGATGATGGAACCGAAAGGTAGTCACAGGAACTAAACAACAAAATGATGGAGCCCCTTCGAGTTTGGGCTCATTTGGTTTGTCTTGATGAGTTCTCTAGTTTTATGTGGTATCCAGGGTCTGATGATGGAGCCGGAAGGTAGTCACAGGAACTCAACAACAAAAAGATGGAACTCATTCGAGTTTGGGCTCATTTGTCGTTAGCATATAGTCTTTCCGATGTTTGCTTAGACCACTCAAAATCAAGAAAACGACTTCATATTAAAAATGTTATCTTGTAAACAACCACTAAAAAGAATAAAATAATTACAATTGAGCCAGAACAGAACAACCTTTTCGATATTACCAACGTAACAATAATCCAAAAATATAACATAAGATAAGAAAGAGTTTTTTGAAGGCGGTGCCAAACCCAGGCATCATTTAAATCTAATATCTATACAAAATTGATACATACCTATCTACCTTATTATTTATTCGTAGTATCTACGTACGAAGTAATATGCAGTTGTCTATGACACACCCTCATACAAAACACGAAACGCAGAAGAGACAAAACAAGAGACTCACACGAGCAGATTTTGACTTTCACACATTCGCAAACCGACTGACACAAACACAGCAATCTAGTAAATGATAGTGTTTATGTAGATAATTACTTTAAAAGCTTATTATTTTATATAGCAAGCCAAGCTATTATATCAAGCATTATAAATAAATAAATAAAATAAATAAATATATTCGGGACAATTCTACACCAATTACCTAGCCCCAAACTAGGATACCCTGTACTACTAGATAAACAATCTTTTTAAACAAGCTTATCCATATTAATAATTATGGCTCGGTTTGGAACCGCCTTCAAAAAACTCTTTCTTATCTTATGTTATATTGTTGCATTATTGTTACGTTGGTAATTTCGAAAAAATGATACTATTCTGGCTAAATTGTAATTCATTTTAGTGGTTGTTTACATGATAATATTTTTAATATGAAGACTGAGACTGAGACGAAAGAAACTTTTTAACTGAGAGAAAAGACCACGCGGGCAACAAAACCGCGGGCACAGCTAGTTTTAAATAAGCCTCTTGCTTGCACCTTTTGTTTTTTTCGAATAATTGGTAAACCCCCCTAAAATTGGATCACTTACTTGGGTGACATTTCTAAAAAATAAGTTTTTTTTATGAATTCTGTTCTCAGTGTAGTAATCCCAATTAGTTTTAGCGCATTATGATGTGCTATATAAAATATTTTTAATTGATTATTACGGTGTAATCATAAAATCGATGTCAATATAATTTTGATCATCAAATATTAAAATTTTATTAATAAACTACATGTTTATTATGTTGTACTATATGGCCTATTATGTTGTACTATATGTTTACAAACTATTTAAAAAAAATGCGCATCCTTTATCCAGATTTAAAATGGTACAGCTCATGCAAGAAATTTTTATTTAATCGTTAACTTAGACATGGCAGAAGGGTTTGTTTTTCTTAATTCACGCTTGGAAATAATGAAACAAATTTTTATTCCTTTTTTAAAATATGTACGAATATTCTACACCTTCAATAAACTCTTTCTTGTATTATGTTGTATTTTTGCATTATTAAAACATTGGTAATTTAGAAAAAACATATTGTTCTGGCTCAATCGTAATTATTTTATTCTTTTTAGTGGTTGTTTACAAAAGAACATTTTTAATATGGAGACTATTTAAATTTTTTGGAAAAATATTTTTATTTCTTTATTTTGACCTAAGCAAACATCGGAAGAAATAAAATGATGCCAAAGAAAATAGTTAAACTCACTTTAGACTCGACGTTAGTAATTTAAAACCAAGGATGAATAACCTACATTTAAAACAACTGAATCAGTTTTTACGAAAACTATCTATGATTTCACTGGAATGGAACTCTTTAAAAAAATGGTTACACATCTCGTAGATATGAGAAAACATAAAAACAAAAAATGGATTTATAAGTTTTAAATACGAGTATATAAAAACTTTTTTAAAACAATATTTTACGAGATACCACACCAGTACCACTAAGATCTGAAACCTCATCGAGACCGATCAAATAAGCCTAAACTCGAAGGGGTTTCATAATTTTGTTGTGGAGTTCCTGTGACTTCCTTCCGGCTCCATTATCAGACCAGCTCAACAGTACCATAATATTGTATTGTCATCAGAACTACACCCGTGTGCAAAACTTCAGCTTCATTGGACGTCGTTAATTGACTTGCAAACTTGTCTCAAGCTTAATAACCCAGTGTATTGAATTAATACTTAACCAATTTATACAGTATGCCCTCTTTTCTCAAGTAAAAATAATCATCTAGTTCAGAAATCCCGAAGATATGAGAAAACATAAAAAATTAAAACAAATAGATTTTCTAATAAAAAAATTATTTAATCAATTTTGATGAAGTTTATATGAGACTACACTGAAATTCTACCCTAATGATTAAAATCTTGGAGATTAAAGGTAACACAAACACAATTTACGAAAATTCTATTTAATTTCAAAAAACTACTTAATCAATTTTGATGCAATTTATGCGAGACCACCTCGAGAGTATGTCACGAGGTGGTCCTAGGCTTTGGGCTTGCTTCACCAGCCCCGGGACCAAGCCTCAGTGGACAACATAAAAGGGTCAGCATTCAATTAGGAGCACAAGAACAGAAGATCACAGACCTTTTGTACTTCGACGATACGGATTAAAACCACTTACGTAGGTATTGTTATATATATTTAAAAGACTCATATATATTTGTAATAAACTTATGTAGATATTTTATAACATATTATTTTGTAAAATTGCAGTTCTGCTAAATATCAATATCCGTAAGACAATTTTAAGAATGACAGGTTATTTGAATATAGAATGAATAATGAACTATCAAAATGAAAAGAAATGGATTATGAAAGAATCCAAAAAGAGAAAATATCAAAAGAGTATTATTATGAAAGAGGTTTGGACCTCGTCACAAGTATACACTTTCAAACAAAAATTATTTTTTTAAAAATCGGTACTACTGTGTAATAGAACATGGCAGAATATTATACGGTCAGTGTTTGTTAAATAGTAAGTACGACTTTAGAATACTGAGCCGACTGTGTGTAAAATACGAGAGTACTTTCGAATAATATGGGGACAGTGTGTAAAAGAGTATGATTTTTGATTATTATGCGGTCAGTGTGTAAATAACTATAACTTTTGAATATTATGCGGACAGTGTGTAAAAGAGTATGACTTTGATTATTATGCGATCAGTGTGTAAATGAGTATGACTTTTGAATATTATGCGGGCAAAGTGTAAAAGAGTATGTCTTTTGATTATTATGCGGTCTGTGTGAATATTATGCGGGCATTGTGTAAAAGAGTATGACTTTAGAATATTATGCGGACTTGTGTGAAGAGCGTTCGTGCCTCCTTATTATGCGGTATCGGGGTTTTAATATGAAAGTTCACCATTTAATATCTGTCCTTTTCGAGTGTATAGAAATTCTGACCAGAAAATTGTGTTGGACAGAGTTAGGTTACTTTTCTTACGGTATTAACACCGCTAAAGCAACGAGTAAGGTAGGCCCGCATAACCTGGATTTTTGTAAAGGTCCGCGTATTATTAAAGCCGCAAACATGTGTGTGTGTGTGTGTGTGTGTGTGTGTGTCTGTGGCATCATAGCTCCCAACCGCATGGACCAATTTTTATGTTGGAAAAATGATGTGGTCGAGATGCTTCTTAGCTATAGTGGGGTGGGGAGTCGGGGGTTATATAAATTTTGAATTTATGCTTGTATATACTACCATACCAAGTTTCATCAAAATCCTTTATAATACTACTATTATTTATTCTGTGATAATAAATCCCCTTCCAAATTTTACCTTACCTTAACTTTTCCTCCCTTGAAAAAAGTTATTCTGACTATAACTAAGACTTTTTGCCAAATCGGTTCAGCCGTTCTCAAGTAATGCGCTTCCCAACAAACAGTTTTTTTTTTATATTATGTTGTTTTCTCATTCATTTGTGTTATATTACTATTGTAACACTTGATCGAAACATAGAGGGAAATAAAAATGTAGTTTTCAGCGCGATTAAGCTCCGTTTAAATATTTAGGGTGGCTTGCACTAAAACTCCTTAAATCTAAATTTAGTTAATTCGAGATTTAGTGCTAAACTCAGCTTAGCTTAGCTCAGCTTACCTGCTTAGCTTTGTCTTGCACCCTATGTCTTTGAGACATGAATTTACTAAACGGAGTTTAAGTATCTCTGCGTTCCGAGTCATGTAAAAAATATTCCGTAAACGAAGTTTGTATATAGAAACTGTGTAACGAAATGCTTCGTGTAAATTTTGACATTGTTTTTTGTGGTTTTCTGACATTTAAATAAGTGTCACAAACAATTTCTCTATTTCGAAAAGCAGTTTTTTGATTTTATTACAAAATTTGTGGAATTTTGTTTCTGTGACCATGAAAATATCAAGAGCACCTAATTATACAAATACTGAAATTATGCATTTATTGCTATTGGTAGAAAAATATCCAATTATAGAAAATGAAAGAACCGACGCTGCAACATCAATAGAAAAATTCTATGCTGTGTGCGAGTACGCATGACAAAATACGTAAAACATTTATGACAGTTTTGCTCGGGCCATTTTTTATAGCAGAATATAAAACTCTATCATGAAAATAAATTACTGTTTATGCAAGGGGATAAACTCTTTTATTAACTAAAATAATTAATTATTAAAAGATGTCGGATCACGAATGGTACACCTTACAACCGCGTCTTCCTACTGACTCCCATTACTTGTTGTAGTTGTGAGTGTGATGGTGCCACAGATAAGCCACGTCGTTCCACATCAAACGGAATGAAGACTTTGCATTTATAGCTCGTGGGTGTGCCACAGGAATGCTGCTTGTATGTAACAGCGATGCCAATTTGCATAATATGGGTTTTTGAGCTTGTGGGATACGTGATGGGAGGTTCAAATCTTAACGAGATTAGATTGAACGTAGATCTTGTGGGAAGGTACTTGAAACCATTGTATCATTTGTATCCGTCAATGTAAACACATTTTTTTACAATTTAGATTTGTAATATAGTTGCAGGGGATTGACTTCATCATCATGTCATCGCTCTTCCGAAATATCTTTGTGAACGCCTATCTATATCTATCTATACTTATAATAATGCAGTAAATATAAAAAAAAACTGTACAATGAATAGGTTTAAAAAAATGACTATAGTACATAAAATAAACTAAAGAACATGAATATAACATTTTTTTAAATCGATTCTGTGTTAGTCTGTTTGTCTGTCTATATGTTTGTTCACGCATCACGTAAAAACTACTGAACCGATTGCGATGCGGTTTTGACTATTGGATAGCTTAGGGTTTAAATTAAAAACTGGTATCTCAATCCGATGAGAAAAGTTCGAGCAATCGATAAAAAACCATATGACCTCTGAAGGAAGTTTGTTGATTTTGGTACTTTTGGTTCCGGAATGTCACAGGATCCTTATATCCCAGAAAAATGACCACGCGGGCAAAGCCGTGAGCACAACTAGTCTATACTAAAGCAGTAGATAAGTAAAAAAAAGTCTATACAAAGATATTAAAAAAAAAAAATGCTCTAGGGGACATAAAATAAGCTAAATTAAAGAATGTAAAATTATTAAAAATGGTGTCTGTCTGTCTGTACGAGTATGTTCACGCATCACGACGCGATTAAAATGCGGTTTTCACTGTCAGGTAGCATATATTTTGACTTAAAATCTGGTGTACTTTGTAAAAATAAAAAATAAAATGTCGAATTGTCGGTTGTCGAATAAAACCTATATGAAGGCTGTTTTTTTAAATCAAATGTAAGTATATTGTACTACGGATAACCGTTGGGGTAAATGAGTTCTCGAGTGGAGACTACGTTTGGACAAACGTAGTGTAGGACGCCCTGTGGCCAGGTGGAGTGCGGTGGAAAAGCGGCTGGAAGAGAATGGATGAGGAGAGCTGAAGATCTAGCTCAGTGGCGTGCATTAAAAGAGGCCTACGTCCAGCAGTAGACAGATATAGGCTGATGATGATGATGCTATTGTACTTGATGGGTACTTTTGGTCCTGAAATAAAACATAGGCTACTTTGTAAGCGACTTCACAACAGGAGACGGTTGTTCGATTGTATGTATGTTTTTCTTTATTTATTTTGGTTGATGTCAATTGCGGACGCAATTTAGAAAATTCTTTTTTTTTTGTTTGAAAGGGTATATTCTCTAAGTGGTCCCATATAAATTGTATCAAAATTGGTTCAGCAGTTTATCAAGAATAAATAGTTTTTTGAGTAAATCAATTTGATTTTGTATTAATATTGCCTTGATTTTGTGTTTATCTCTAAGATTTCTTAATCGATTTAGATAGTTGTTTTTTTATTCAAAAGGGTAAACTTTCTGTGTAGTCCCATATAAACTTCATCAAATTTGGTTCAGTAGTTTTATAAGAATATCTATTTGTTTTATAGTTTATGTTCTCTAATATCTTGAGATTTCTGAATCTAATTAGATGATTGTTTTTACTTGCATAAGAAGACCTCTAGTGTAGTACTGTATAAATTTCAACAAAATTGGTTTAGTAGCTTTCAACAAGCTTTAATTTAATTAACTGTGTTATTGTGTTTGGGACTGGATTGCAAGTCAATTTTGAACAATTTAAGGACGTCCAAAGATGATGAAGTTTTGCACATGAGTGTAGTTCTGATGACAATTAAAAAAACTACAGTTGTAGTAGTAGTAGCAGCAGCAGCAGCAGCAGCAGCAGCAGCAGCAGCAGCAGCAGCAGCAGCAGCAGAAGCAGCAGCAGCAGCAGCATCAGCAGCAGTAGTAGTAGTAGTCAAAGGAACTACTTAATCGGATGATGAAATCCCTTCGAGTTTGGGCTCATTTGGTTTGACTTGATTATCTCTAGTTATATGTGCTATCCAGGGTCTGATGATAGAGCCGGAAGGTAGTCAAAGGAACTCAACAACAAAATGATGGAACCCTTTCGAGTTTGGGCTCATTTGGTTTGTCTTGGTGAGTTTTCTGGTTCTTTGTGGTATCCAGGGTCTGATGATGGAGCCGGAAGGTAGTCACAGGAACTCAACAAAAAAATTATGGAACCCTTTCGAGTTTGGGCTCATTTGGTTTGTCTTGATGAGTTCTTTAGTTTTATGTGGTATCCAGGGTCTGATGATGGAGCCGGAAGGTAGTCACAGGAACTCAACAAAAAAATTATGGAACCCTTTCGAGTTTGGGCTCATTTGGTTTGTCTTGATGAGTTCTTTAGTTTTATGTGGTATCCAGGGTCTGATGATGGAGCCGGAAGGTAGTCACAGGAACAGAACAACAAAAAGATGGAACTCATTCGAGTTTGGGCTCATTTGTCGTTGGCATATAGTCTTTCCGATGTTTGCTTAGACCACTCAAAATCAAAAAATAAAATATTTTTCCAAAGAAAACGACTTCATATTAAAAATGTTATTTTGTAAACAACCACTAAAAAGAATAAAATAATTACAATTGAGCCAGAACAGAACAACCTTTTCGATATTACCAACGTAACAATAATCCAAAAATATAACATAAGATAAGAAAGAGTTTTTTGAAGGCGGTGCCAAACCCAGGCATCATTTAAATCTAATATCTTTACAAAATTGATACATACCTATCTACCTTATTATTTATTCGTAGTATCTACGTACGAAGTAATATGCAGTTGTCTATGACGCACCCTCATACAAAACACGAAACGCAGAAGAGACAAAACAAGAGACTCACATGAGCAGATTTTGACTTTTACACATTCGCAAACCGACTGACACAAACACAGCAATCTAGTAAATGATAGTGTTTATGTAGCTAATTACTTTAAAAGCTTATTATTTTATATAGCAAGCCAAGCTATTATATCAAGCATTATCTTTTTAAACAAGCTTATCCATATTAATAATTATGGCTCGGTTTGGCACCGCCTTCAAAAAACTCTTTCTTATCTTATGTTGTATTGTTGCATTATTGTTACGTTGGTAATTTCGAAAAAATGATACTATTCTGGCTCAATTGTAATTATTTTATTCATTTTAGTGGTTGTTTACACGATAATATTTTTAATATGAAGACTGAGACTGAGACGAAAGAAACTTTTTAACTGAGAGAAAAGACCACGCGGGCAACAAAACCGCGGGCACGGCTAGTTTTAAATAAGCCTCTTGCTTGCATGTCGTATGAGTTAGTGCTGGCCTCCAGTTTTAGTTTTTTAGGCCACGCGAGGGCTTCCGACATGGCTTAACGACTGACTCAATAATATTCGGGACCGACAGCTTGACGTTTCTTCTGAAGTGGAGTGATGGAAGTCCGCACATAGCTTTGAACAGGAGCCGAGGAGCGAACGTCTCGTATCGTTGTATTATAACACGCACCATCAATAAAAGCCTGTTCAAATTAGGAATGTAGACTGTTAAATTATCAACTGAAATTACTAACAACATTATTCATATTATAATTATATGAGAGAGCATTGTTTGTTAGTTATTCAGTATGTGAGTCTTGTAACAGACAGTCAGGAGAATCATTAAATAACATGTCTTGATTTTCAGCAAGTGACCGCAACAACTTTATGTACACATTTTGTGCAAGATGAGGTCCATCGGCAAACATTCGGCCTTCGCCACAAATCGGCAATATGGCACCGCTTATCAGCTGGAGCACCCGGCCAGTGAAGAAAGGAACTGCTATCTATATCTTAATGTCAGGCCCGAGGTGACCCGATGTAGCTGATAAGGCTACTACAAGTCTAGGGACATAGATTAAATACAGGCCCAAATAATAGAAAAAAAACATTTTAAGCGTTTGCCTATCGCTGTTTTGCCTCTTAGAGTTGGGATTATTAGCTTAGATCTAGAATAGGTAGTTTGCCTGTGGATATATATCACTTTTATACTAAGTGTACTCGGTCACTGAATAACGGATCCGGAATCTAATTAAGGCTAGGCTAAGAAATGTAAAGATGCTAGATGCTGATGATTTTAGGCTTATTTAATTGTCGCGAGTCATGTTATCGTGGAATATCGTTTTGTTTTATTGTGTTGATTGTTTTTGTTTGTTTGTTTGCAATAACATTTACATTTAAATACATTTTATAGTTATTACTTATTATTAACAAAGGAGATGGCATAAACTGGATACAGAGAGCTTAAGACCGAGCTCAGTGCGTTAGAAGAGGCGTAAGAGGTGCAAGCCTCTTCTATCGCACTGGGCTCGGACGTAGATCTAACAGTGGATAAATAGGTCATCGTCAGTCCCGAAAGACCACTGCTGGACGTAGGCCATAGAAGGCCGCAACGAGCGGTTGCTCACTGTTTCTATCCAACGGCTCCCCCACACACAAAAAACAATTCATGCCGAAAGGAATGATGATGATTGATCTACTTAGGAAATACTGAAACCATGAAGAAGATCTATACAATTATGTCTAATGAAAGTTATTTTGTAGCCGAGCCTAACTTAAACATTACTCTACGACCCATCTGCATTTTTTCTTAGTTTGTTCTGCCTCCGTAACCATTCGACATTTTCTTATCTCCGAACGATTATTGGAGTCGTTTTGGCATGCTGCCTAGCTTTTACGGAAAAGTAAAATATTAATAACTATTTAAATATTCCAAAACACTCCTCACATGTCAGAACTCACTTTTTATTAGACTTCCAAAAGGCGGAGGTCCTGGTTTTTTATTTTGTTATTCTATAGAATAACAAAATAAAAAGTGATTCTATAGAATCACTCTTATCTCCGGGATTTATAAATTGATTTGGAAGATTTTCCTTTTATTTCAAAGGGTAAAATTTCAGTGTGTTCCGTCATAAATTTTATCAAAATATTAATTCCAATTGGATACGACTTTTGTTTCAATGGATTATGGATTAAAATAATAGGTAACGCTCCTATATCTTTAGGATATTTTACCTCGTCCGTCCCATCTTAACATTTCTTAATCTTTGCCCGTCGAGGTCTACGTTATCAGGCGGGATTATAGTCCCGGCCAGCTCGTTCCACTATCCCGCCTTTCGCTAACTTGGGACTTTCTCTGTTTAAACACTTTTGATCTCACGAATCTGCGGCGAAAGTAATTAATCCCAGGAATGAATGGTTTGAAGGAAAATACCAGGTTTTTGCTAAGTACGCCTTGCCTTTAAATGAAGAATTTTCTTGGATCTGATGTTTCTTACTAAGACTGGTTTAGATCGTGATGTCTCCTTAGCCGTGTATTTCGTAACATTGTTGCGGAACTTAATAATGCGTGTTGGTTTTGCCGGACATTCAGTTGGCAACAAATTAAATAGTCCGTCGCGTAAATAACACACCGGAACTTAGCATACAGGTAAACAATAAAATGTAGAAATAACTCACTTGTGGGACGATAATTATGTAGTCAGTTCCGATCTGAAACAATTTAAATTTATAATAATTAAGTATACATTCTCATATAAAAACAAAAGGTCAGTTTTGTATCAGAGACATTTATCTAGATAACTTTTATCCAATGAATATATAGTTTTAAAGAATTTAGTAAAAAATAAACATAATTACATACATTAAAATAAGTAAAAAATAAACTGGTAATAAAGTACGTGGCTAAAAAAACAAGTCATAATATATTACGCAATCATCTCTACTAATCGGCACTTCACACTCTATCATTTATTTTTATAACCCTTCATCATGCCGAGAGGCTGGCATTAACAATCACCTAATCTTTGGCAGAGTCGCTATTATAAACATATATTAGTTCTTTGTCACAATAGTATAATTTTTGACAAAAGTATGTGCTTGATTGCCGTTGTATGTTTACTTGTGTATAACTCAAAAACAATGAGGTTGGATACACTTACATCTGGTTTGATCGATGTTCAAAAAGTAATATTTCGATTTTCATATAGATATAGACCTAGGTTAGATGGGATAAACCCACTACAAATCACCGCGCTGTGATAAACAAGAGCCGAGTAGAAACAATTTTGGTTTTATATTAACTGTCAGTTTGAAATCAATGGGCATTGGCCATACACTATTTTCAGAGTCTATATAAATAGTTTATTAATAACACTGTGGTATTTATGATCAACTTATAAACCAGTGTCTCCGGATGACGAGCGCAGTGCAGTGCCGAGACTTTACAATTCAAATTTTGGGTGGCACGTCCTTATTCGCTATGGCAAAAAATGTGTTACGTCATAACGTGCTCAAAACGACAAACCACGAAGTTATTGTAACGTGACGCGTTACGTGTCTGAATGGTCATAGCGAATAAGTGCCCAGGAGTGAGTGGCGCTTCCCATAACGCGAACGACCACCTTGTATCGCCACTAAGTTTTATAAAATAAATGAAATAAGTTTCGGAGAGCTTTGATCCCTGTCATTAAAAGTGATTTTCTTATTGTGACAAGGTACAAAAGTGGCAACTGTAGACTTCACCGACCGACCAGTCTTTCAAGCATTCGGTAATAACAATCAGCTAATCTTCAGCAGACGCGGTAATCAAGGTGCGATGTTTATTCGTACAAATTACCACTCGGCCTCACACTGCCTTTAGATAATCGTTGTTTGTTTTGCTAATTGTTTTTATCGTTTTTTTGTGTGATTTGTGTAGAGAGTGAATAATAAGAAGGCGGCACACATAGAATTGTTTTATTTTAAAGGTTTATGAAGTTAATAAGAATACAACAAACATGTCTGGTCATAACTCGAGTTACGTAGTTCTATTATTTATTCCGTGGCAATGTGACTGTCAGAATGTATAGGTAATGTATACTTTCCAAAATAAAAAAAAGTGAACGCTGAGCACATGTTTGGATCATCCATCTGTACAGAAATGTTAGAAATGATAATGATTGTAACATAGTTGTTATTTTTGACATGCAATCAGTACACACACACACACACTAATAGCACTAATGAAAAAACAGCATCTGTGTAAACAACTAAATAATAACAATAGTCGCAGTTAGAATTTCAAATCCCAACAAAAACCAAGGATTAACATATCTCCAAAAGTTACTATTGAAAACTAACAAAAGAATGTCAAAGCTGTTCGACAACAAAAGAAAGAAATGTCAATCCGATTGTCATTTGACATGAAATCCTTTAGAAATGTCAAAACATTTGACGCGATTACCTGACAAAATGAACAAAAGATGGGTGACATGAATATGTGAACTAAGGACAACTATGTCGCAGTAAGGTATGTTGAGAAATCTGCGTAGACTTTAAAGTTTGACTATAAACTTAATTGTGGTATAGTTGTAACTGGATTCAGGTGTACATAGGAAAGGTGTTAGTTTGGATTGTTATCGCTTGTATTGGGATCGAAATTTGATTGTATTTTAATCGTTTCTGATGTAGAGTATTATTTCATGCGGAAAGCATTTTGGATAACTGTTGGCTCATTAAAAGTAAGTAAAGTGTAAATCGGAAAGAACCCGCCCTTAGCGGATTTTTCTTTCTTGTTCATTTTGTTCAGGAAGACACCAGGTGATGTTAAAAAAATATCAAATTTATTTATAATACATCATACACACACATACATATATATATATACCTATATACATCATAATAGTACAAATAGGTACATAAAGAAATAAAAATAATAATAACAATTAAAAAAGGAAAGATTATAAGGAAGGATCATATTAAAAATAATATAATCAATCTATTTTATTGACTATCATTACTGTAATTGGCTTTAGTGCACTTTTTACTTATCAGCTTCATGTACCACTTATTTCTCGAGCATCTATTAAAGTTGGTTATATTCTTGAAGACTATTTACTTATACTATTTACTGACTTATTTTATGTATTTAGTGTCCTTTTTAGATGACATCCGGAAAATCCGGATACTATAATTTATAACACCGCGCTAAGAATTATTTAATTATTCACTATATTTTATTTATTATTTGTTTTAGATATGAATTTGTTGTGTTCGTAAGAGAGGTTGGCTTCTAATCTGAGCTTCAGATAAAACTTTAGGGTCTGACTGGTCCACTAGTAGAATCAATATTTGTGTGAGATGGAATTCTTTACCTGCTACACGCAGGTATCTCGAAAAACTATTATGTTATACCTAGCAGTCAAAGACAGTGAACAAGATATCGTCTCGATAGATGTACAAGATAGACGTGGTTCACCGTCGACCGCATTTTATTCTAACATCAGTTGAAATAAAGGCCAAGCCTGAGCCACAGTATTACAATATTCTCCCTTGTAAAACTGTGCTTGAGCCACAGACTTCTAATTACTGTATATTAGAAGTCTGTGGCTTGAGCCTTAGAAATCCCTTCTTTAGCACAGTTCTGCAATACTGTAATACTGTGTCTATATGTACCAAATAGTACTGTAACACTGTGTCTATATGTATTAAAGAGTACTGTAATACTGTGTCTATATGTACCAAATAGTACTGTAATACTGTGTCTATGTATTAAAGAGTACTGTAATACTGTGTCTATATGTACCAAATAGTACTGTAATACTGTGTCTATGTATTAAAGAGTACTGTAATACTGAGTCTATATGTACCAAATAGTACTGTAATACTGTGTCTATATGTACGCTTATTGGCGTGTGATTTGTTTAATTAAGGCACTGCCAACATTTTAATTTTATAATTCGATATTTATTTTTGATACATATATTTTCTTCATATCTACGGGACTTCTGTACTGATTTGGATATTTATTAGGGTTCCATACCTCAAAAATCCATACCTCATACCTGTCTGTCTATACCTTTTTTCTCAGCAAGGCGTATAAAGTTGTAATTAATGCCAAATACTCTCAAGCCTGTAATCTCTAGGAGCTTTGAAAAAAAAAAAACTTCTAAGTCAACGCAATCAAAAGATAAGGCCGTTTATGTTCCTCGCAAGGGAATCAAAACCTATAGTATACTTCCCATTGACCTAGAATTGCGAAATTTGGCAAAAAGTTATGTCATATAGTAAAAGTAAAGGGAAAAATCCGAATACCGTGAATTTGTAGTTACATCACAAAAAAAATACAAGTTTGCTCGGAACCCTCAATGCGCGACTCCGGCTCGCACTTGGCTGTTTTTGTTTGTTTGAAAAAGTAAACATCCAAAGAGGTCCCATTAACATATAATGAAAATTGGTTCAGCAATTTATGAGTAACAATCCGTTTAAAGTCGATTTTTTAATCAAGCTATATTTTGTTTTAATATGAATAAATCACCACAATCAGTGCAGTGTATGAATGTAATTGTTCCTAAATCACTATTTTACAGCTAAAATAACAAACCTAAACATTGTTGACTTTACACCATAGCTTTCTAAACGGTATGCAGGAACTGTGAATATAGATTACATAATATAAGAACACATCGGATGTCTAGGCTCACCAGACTCGCCACGATCTATCTCGATCCAGACGCGCTATGCAATATCCTCGCCATAATGTCAAGGCACTGAGAACAAACGGTTATTGGCGCTGCTTGCCATTCCTACGTCTGGGAACTGGAGGCAGTCAATATAGCGATAACTTAATAATACGAACAATAGTTACTGTAATTCCTGCTGTGTCTAAAGATCCTTAAGTCAATAGAATCACCCGCTGAGACTCTGAGAAGCAGCAGAAGGGAGTCCAGGAAATTGACAACAATATGTTGCCTGGATATTTAGGATCGTGGTAAGAGTCCGCCCGGGGAAGTAGCACGTCACGTTTTAGATATTCTACCGTAAGCTGTAGCCTGTAAACATTTCTGTGTTCCTGTTTGAAGGGCGATGTTTCAAGCATAATTACTAGACATGAGACTTAAAAACCGTGACGAGCGCAGTGCGGTGTCGCGCATGAGTTTGAAACTAAAAGTACTGTGTGGTACTGGCAGGCTTGACGCTTACCATCCGTTGAGCGACCAAATCAATCAATTGAATAAAAATAACAGATCCTCTCAGATAGACATAGAGTAGATATATATATATATATATATATATATATATATATATGTATATATATATTTTTTTATGAACTTTGTCCGCCAATAACATATCTTCCTCGGCTAACACCGTAGTCCGAGCAATGGGGTAGCTGAAAAACCTCCACATTCTCATGTGAACGCCGCACATGCTGAGTTTACCCCCTTTGCCCTTAAATATAATTATATCCTTTTTGTATTGATACTGTGTGCACACTTTACTTATTTCTAGTGGCAATAAATACTATTTTACTTTTACTTTACTTAACTTTTACTTTAGAGTTTAGAGTGAGAAGAGTTAACAAGACGTAAGTTCAAAAACTAAAACCCGACTACTAAGGTCGGTTACAAAAATAGCCTATGACACTCTTGCGATGAAGATGATTCGATTGATACCTCGTTTGGACCAAGTTTTTAGTTTGAACATATAACCCTTACTTTGCTTCGCCGTACTCAGGTAAAAAAAGCTTATGATACTATACATGAAGACAAATCGATTTATACCTTGCTTGTCAAAATCGGACAAATAGGGGCGAAGCTGGAACATCCACATAATTATACATACATAGATAGACTGTTAAACTCATTACTGTTCCCTTGTTTCGCCGTAGTTGGGTAAAAAGGAAAAGAAGAGGAGAGAGACTACATCAAAATCAGTTCTTGAATCACCAGGCGAATCCATGTGGGTTAGGTATAGTGGCTGTCAAATACCCTGGGATATTTTCTGGGATGTATCGCTTTCCTCAAGATTTATCATTGTTTTTCTTCATCGTGTGAGTGTCAGATGTTGAACTACTCCGTTTAATAATAACTGCGGGCCCAACTTTTTTATATGAAAAGTGAATCATTAATTCATTGTATGCCTGAACTTTTTGCAAATTATGAGCTCCCGAACCAGGAACGAAACAGTCAAATACCCAGTAAACAATAACTTACACGCACAACGAGAGGAACTAGTATAATCAGGAAATCTGCCTGACTGATATATGGATATGATTCGTATGTATATTGCGTGCAGCGCAGATTCCTATGAAAATGTACCTCGTTTGGGAGCTTTATTGAAACATTCGGGAGAAATGACGGGAGGACGACGAGAAAATCAGTGGGTTTTCCTGTGGCTTACCCTTTTGTTATTTCCTTTAGATGTGCACCTTTATTTATGGTAGTAACTGACTCTGCTTTTATAAAAATAAGTGTCGAGACGAGAAGGTGGTTCAACCTATACTATTGATAATAAACATCACGCCTGCTTATCTAGAATGCCCTGCAATTTGTCACCCAGTTGCATTGGTTTATCTCACGCATGACAGAAACCTCTCTGAATACCGTTTTAATAAATCAATCCATAAGGTTATAAAAAACTGGTGCACCCTGGGTAGCTGGACTCATTGCAGTCTGAATGGCTAACCTTGTCACCATAATGTATCAACCAACCATGCACATGGACCATGTTGAAACATCGACAATAAAGAAGAATTCTCATATAAATGTGGTGGCCATAGACCGGAACACATCCACGCTTACACACTACTGTCTAATCATAATCAACAGCCCACCACGTTCACACTGTTGGAGCATTCAGACAGAGGATGTGACACAATCCAAGCCCAGTGTGGGTTGGTGAATGTCAAGTGTCCTTGAATTTTGAGGTTCTTCGACGTGGCCATTTCTTTACCCGCTGTCCCGATGTTTTTTCACCGTTTTTGAGCGTAGTTATAGAGTTCAAATCAGGTAGGACTGAATTTTAAAGAGCACATGTAAGTTGCTCTTAACTACGGTAAAATTAAAGTTAAAACCAATGGAGGGTTACCCTTAAACAGACTCCGTATCCAGGTTGGTCGCTGCAGAAGCAACCTGTGCAAGTAGGGCATGATTGACCAGATAAGAATGCAGTGTGACTGCGGCGAACCATGCTACACTTGCTGGAGTGTTCTTCACGTTCATACAGCTTCGCTTTGGTAGACTTTTATCAGTGTACTGGCAATAATCAATACCAAAGATTTTGTCACTTACTTTACACTTACTTTTTTCAAAGTGGATTTAAAATTACACAAAATCACCATGTAGAAAGTGAACTACTGCTACTAAATATCAGTCGTAAAAAAATTCGCGCAGTGATGGTGGAGGCTTCACAGCATTATTGAATTACAATCATCATCATCATCATCATCAGCCCATAGGTACTAGTCCCCGCTGGACGTAGGCCTCTCCTAATACACGCTACTGAGCTCGGTCTTTAGTTCTCTGCATCCAGTTTCTGACAGCCGCTTTTCGCAGGTCGTCACTCCTCCTGGCCACGTGCGTCCTACACTACGTTTGCCTAAGCGCAGTCTCCACTCGAGAACTCGTCTACCCCAACGGTTGTCGGTTCTTCAGGAAATGTGACCAGCACACTGCCTCTTCACCTTGTTTATCCTTAGAGCTATGTCGATTAATTTGGTTCTCTGTCGGATCACTGAATTACAATAAAACAGTTTTTTTGTCTTTTAACAATAAACTGCCAAGAAGGCCATAAGGAAGCGGATAAATTTAATTATTAAACACCTACTTCGCTGATAATTCAGGCACAAGCATAGAGACAATCCCAAAAAAAAAAAACTTCTGACCTCTATCTTCGCCCCCCCCAATATTCACTCATCACTTTCTCCAAGTTGTCGTATCTTAGGAACAACCTGCTCTTTCAAAAACCTTTCAAGTTACATTAAAGTTGATTGTCGCGGGCAAAAGCTTACCGCTAGTAAGCTAACACATAATCTTACCCTCGGGTAAGATAAGGTAAAGTCAGGTAGGTGTGTCAGTAATTCCTCCGCATTAGCATGTCGGGATGGGGCCTAATTGTCATTCCGCAGTGCATGCGCGTCGCCGCTACGAGGAAATGGTGCGCTTACAGGTTCCAGGATCCTAGGGTTATCACAAAATGTTTGGAATTAAGGTTAAGAACGAATGCGTTTTTGGAATTTTTATGCTATTTTTTAATATAGAACGATTAAAAGGTTTTGCCATACACAAAATCTGTATTGAAAAGTATACGTTTCTCTCCAGCTACAAGAGGTGAAAATTTGTAAGGGCCGAAGCCAAGTACTTTATCAAAAGAAAATCAGTCCACTAGTTTTAATTATACAAATGAGTTCAGTAGTTGGTAATAAGGAATTGAGAAAATCCGTTCAGCGGTATGTCAGGAATTAGAGAAATGAAATCAGCAGTTCGTCAAGAACTTCCGTACTTATCGGCAGGTGTTGAGGATGACAGCTTTTTGTAAAAGGATTTATGTAGTTGGCGGAATGCAGAGTGTCCTCAGACTTGTGTGGAGTGTTTTCGGTATAATACATGTGGTGGAAATAATAATTGGGATTGTTATTGTGGTGTTATTATTTTTATTTGCAAAATTTTCAAAAATTTACTCCTTTGGCCTGCACGGGCTACCGATAGCCGGCGAGTAATATTGTTATTAGTTACTACTACTAAATACGTAAGCACAAAAAAAATGAAACTAAGATAAATTTGAGAAAACTCTTTTATTAGTAGGTAGATGGATTTCCTCTTAACTTTGTAAAAGCTACAAGCCTGGAAAATTGTAGTAACAGTAAAACCCTCTTAACCCTCCCCTGTCTTCTTATATTACAAGTTGCGTTATATACTCGGGAAACCATGAGCTCATTTAACAGACTGGGAGAAAATCATAAATATAATACTCGCAATAAAAACAAGCTCGCTGGCGTGCCACGTCGTTTAACGAAAACTTCTAAGACAATCCACGTGATAGGGCCAGAGGTTTATAATAAGTTACCAGCTGACATTGTGAATGCAGCTAGTACAATCACATTCAAAATAAAATTAAAAAATTGGCTTAAAAAGAAGGCTTTTTACTCTTATCAAGAGTTTATGGACCTAAAATTTGAAAGCAAATAAAATTATAACATAGGTGATCAAGTATAGTTATTCAATATTTTTAGTTTAATTTAATTTGTTATTATACTACGTACGTGTTACACGTATTTATTTTAATTAACTGAATAATTTTAATTACAATAATAATAATAATAATAATAATGACTTGTAATTTATAATTATCAATAAATATATGACTATGACTATAAACTTAATTATTAGCCTGAAATTTGCACTATTCGCTAATATGTTCGAATCCCGTCCACGATCCAAATTTTTCCTTTAGAAAATTATTAGACCACGAATCACAACAAATAAACAACTGAATCATAGCTAATGTTATTTTAAGAATGTTTTCAAGGCATTTGCGGTATATGAGGATATAAGACATAACATACATTACAAATTCAAATACATACAAAACATACATACATTACATTACATTTCAAATTAGGAATCTTTAGCATCCAGTGCAAACTTTACAGCATATGGAATTGTTCGGTTTTGTTCCTTACCTCCTAATATTTTATTTTATAAATTAAAAAAAAAAGTAAGCAATGGCAACCCTAGCACACTACTCTACAGGATGCTGAATAGTTCCCTAGAAAAACTGACACCAACTAGTATCTCATAATAAAGTCAGCAATGGCGTTGGCGTCGCCGCGGCGCGAGACACCTTCGTTACTGCTTCTTGTGACAGATCACATTACCATTTTTACGCGGTAGTGGGCTAAATGAGCTTCGTAAATAAAGCCGAAGTTTAATTGCGTGTCATAAAGGTTCAAAGCATTGATGGCCGAGCAGTATAAGTGCATTTTGCAATCTAACGACACCAGGTTCGATCCCTGGCCGGGATCAATGATTTGAATGAGTTACTACGAGTAGTATGTTGATGATTTCAATGAGTCACCTGACAAAGCTATAAACAGCTGATGGCATAACCGTCGTGTCAAAACCGGAGATTCTTGCCGAGAACGACGACTTTTACGGAAACTTATCCGCTTCGCATGCTCTTCGGCCAGAGACTGTATGTGAGGATTCAAGAGCCACGTTGACTCGCCACTATACTGATGAGCTGCCAGACGTCAGCTTGGAAGAGATGGAGATGGCCTAATTGAAAAATGGAAAAGCCACCGGTGAAGACGGAGTTACATCGGAGCTCTTAAAGGCGGGTGATAAACCTGTTCTCAAGGAGCTTCAGATCCTATTTAACTCCTTTGTCAACTGCGGGAGAACTCCCGAGGCATGGCACAGGAGTGTGGTGGTACTGTTTTTCAAGAAGGGTGATAAAACCTTGCTTAAAAATTAAGACCCATCTCACTTCTGAGCCATGTTTAGAAATTGTTCTCGAGGGTCATCACAAACCGTCTCGCGCGAAGACTTGATGAGTTTCAGTCTTCCGAGCAAGCTGGGTTTCGAGGAGGATATGGCACCGTAGACCACATCCACACAATGCGCCAGATTATACAGAAAACCGATGCGTATAATCGGCCACTGTGCTTAGCGTTTGTGGACTATGAAAAAGCCTTTGACTCAATCGAGACCTGGTCTGTTCTGGATTCCTTGCAGCGATGCCAAGTGGATTGGCGATATATCGAAGTGCTGAGATGTCTGTATGATGCTGCTACGATGTCAGTCCAAGACCGGACCGGAGTACTGAGCCTATCCCATTGCTCAGAGGAGTAAGACAGGGGATATGTTATAGGAGATATTATATCCCTGAAACTGTTTACGACTGCAATGGAGGACATGTTTAGGACGCTCGACTGTAAAGGGGTGGGCATCAACATTAACGGCGAGTACATCTCACACTTGCGATTCGTAGATGATATCGTACTTATCTGCAAGAGCTGCGTCAGATGCTGGCTAGCCTGGCTGAAGCCTCACGACGAATTGGTCTCCGCATGAACGTAGACAAAACATGATGATGATCAATTACAATATTATACTGGAACCAATAGTAGTCAGTGGCATGCCTCTCAAAATTGTACAGGAGTATATTTACCTCCGTCAAACCGTTAAACTGGGTAGGAACAATTTTGACTGATAACACCGATCTGATGCTTATATGACCTGTTCTGGTGTAAGTCAGGGTAGCACGTTGGGACCGACCCAGTTTGTTATCATGATTAATGACCTGCCGAAGGTCGTCAGGGCGGCTGTGTTTGCCGATGACCTGAAGCTGTATTTGGGTGTAGGTTGTGTGGAAGACTGTGAGGCGCTTCAGAGGGATATCGATAGTGTGGTAAAATGGAGTGAACTGAACAATTTGGAATTTAACAGATCGAAATGCAAAACCATTACATTTACCCGGTCGCGTGCGCCTCTTCGGTATAATTATCACATTTACGATGTCAATCTGGAGCGTGTCACACAAATCCGCGACTTGGGAGTGACATTAGATGGAGAACTAACCTTTAATCAGCATATTTTAGAAATTTGTAAAAAAACTTTTAAGTCTTTTGGTTTCGTCATGAGACAGGCGTACAGATTCCGCGACAGAAATGTCGTAATCACATTATACTACGCATTTGTACGCAGTAGATTAGAATAACGCGTCCAGCGGAAATTCGCCCGATTTTTATACAAAATTTATATGGATATATCCCTTTTCTATATCCGTCCCTGTTCGTCGCCGGAATGGTAGGTGTCAACAAGTTGGAGTTGAGACGTAATTGTGCATTGTTGATGCACTATTACCTGCTGCTCAACAACAAGATAACCCTGCTGCTCTGGCTGGCTGCGCATTGTTCGCGCCAGACCGGCTGCAGTGGCGGCGCGCGCGGCGCCTGCTTGTGGCACCACCCGGTGTGCACGCAAACTGCTAAATATGCTCCCACGGCCCAGGCCATACATTTGCTCAATGACCTGATTGCGCAGGAACCAGAAATTGATATCTTTGTACAAAATTTAACCACTATTTGAACCATTGTATCACTTTCTTATCTAATTAATATATGTACTTACTAGTTCTTATGTTATGCATAATAATTCTGTGTTTGACTTGCTGCGCGCTTTGGTGAATACTGTAAGCGCAGTAAGTAATTTAATAATAAATAAATAAATAAATTGAGAAGGAAGCCAGTAGGAGGATTCAGCTGGGCTGGGCAGCTTTTGGAAAACTTCGTCAAGTCTTCTCGTCACCTATTCCACAATGCCTGAAGACAAAAGTCTTCAACCAGTGCGTCCTACCGTATACGGAGCCGAAACGTGGACACTGATGGTGCGACTGATCCACAGGCTCAAGGTCGCTCAGCGAGCTATGGAACGAGCTATGCTCGAAGTTTCTTTGAGAGATCGAATCTGAAATGAGGTGATTCGGCAGAGAAATAAGGTAACTGACATAGCTCAGAGAATAAGCAAGCTGAAGTGGCAACGGGCTGGCCACATTTGTCGTAGAACCGATAACCGTTGGGGTAGACGGATTCTAGAGTGGACACCGCGAATCGGTAAACGTAGTTTAGGACGCCCTCCGGCTAGATAGAGCGACGATCTGCGCAATGTAGCTGGCAGACATTGGAAGAGAAGAGCCGAGATCGGGCTTAGCGGCAGAGGCCTATGTCCAGCAGTGGACTAGTATAGGTTGTTGATGATGATGACTCGTATGTTAGGATTTTTCATCGCTTCGTGCTGTGCTCGTTAAACCATCGATCCTGGTTACTAACAATTGATAACAGTCGTTAAGCCATGTCAGAGACCCTTGGGTGGCACAAATTCTGACACCAGAGGTCAACAGTACCTCTTTCAGTACATAGGTAGTAAGGTACATACAAGGTACAAACAGGCCAAGCGGTGAGTGTTACGATCAATGCCGAAAAAATACAATTACTGACCACCGTGCTTGTGACCAGTCACCCTAAAAAGGTGTGATGAATGAAAGTAGTGAGTGCTTGTGGGCCTGGCTTAACAATAGGTCACCCCTTCTCATTCAGAGGGTGCTCAAACCAGCAGAGAATGCAGAGAATGGGCAGCAGCATCAACATTTACTGCGATCACCCAGCCGGCTGCCAGGCGTGGTGATTGTGGCAAAATCTCCTCTATTATAGGGGAGGCCCATGTCCAGCAGTGAATAGTTAGCAGTTTTCAGGCTGATGATGTGACGTGATGACGTGAGTGAACGTGTAGAATGGATTTGTTGAGTAATTTTAGACTTGTGATAGAGGATGCTAGCCACAACAATAGAAGAACCCAGAAACCCACAAGTTGCTGGGTTGTTGGTTGTGTAGGTGAGATGGGTTAGCTGGACTAGCTCTCCTTGGACCTCTCAAGGTGGAGTGAAACGTAATAAGAGCAGTGCAAGCTCTTATTACATTTCATTTCAGTGCAAGAAGAGCACCGCTGGATATTTTTGGATATGCCTGGGCCCGCCGCCATAAGCATCAAAGTAGACACCAGTTGGTTTAGTGGGTATAAATCCTAAATAACTCTGTGAATAATTATTATTTATTACTAATATTACGAGCCTGTAGTGTCCAACTGCAGGGCAAAGGCCTCGCTACCCTTTTTCCATTTTTCTCTATCTATTGAAACGGTTCATGTGGGAGTCAAGCTCATCCTGCTATCACTTTCTTGGTCTGCTGCAATGCCGTTTGCAATTTTAGGGGGCCCCGTTGCTTGGTAATTTTTGCCCAGTGATTATCTGACATACGGCAGACATGTCCCACTTTAGTTTTGCAGCTTTTAGGGTCACATCTGTCATTTGAGTTTTGGTGCGCAATATGGTGTCCTCTAATCGGTAAATAATGTATGTTACAAACTTGTAACGTAACAAAGAACTCGTTATCTAATTTGGTCATAACCATGACTCTTACAAAGGTTCATAAGACAGCATCATTAAAAGACCCGAAATTCTTGACCCATAAAACATATATTTGAATCATTCATTATACATGTTTACAAACCTAGGTAGGTATGTCACACGATAGTGCCGTTTCGCCGAAATCCGAAATGATAACCTCTGTTGGCTTATTATTATAGTTACGTTTGTAAGAAATATACGGTCATTTCAATGATATGGGGCTTATCTTCATGTTTCTCCAATTAAATATATGTGGTAAGTACTACCGAAGTAATGAACTAATTACTTCTCAAATTCAATAATGTTTTTTTTTTTGCTTATTTATGAGTTCAAAGGGCTCGCGCGTGTTAGGTTATAACATATTGATATGTTTAATCTGTCTAGTAACAACCATTTTTACAACAATAGAATAATAATGTAAGAGTTGACGATGTTCAGTTGCAGTACTGGACAAGACATTACAACTTGGTACTTACATTTAACGTATTTAACAATGTAATGAATATTCTCACTGAATCACCTCACCACTGACGATATTATAATGTATTTATAAAATATTGCACTTCAAGACAAAAGTGACTACCGATTGAATCTTTTTGTAAATAATTATGTAATTTCTTAGATCTGTGGCGAGTTTATAATCTGTGATAATAACAAATTGTTTATGAAGAAAAACTGATCTGGAATCTGTTCCACAACTTATTAAGTAATAGTTTACAATTGATAATTATAGATTTATATAATGGTGTTTAAAATGCTTAGTACAATTATCCTTTAATTTTAAGTACAATTACTGAGTCATTGTATTATAACTCTGAAACATCTGTATTTATATTTCCGTTCAAATTAGAATGATTTAAAATCATGTAAACTTACGATATTGATAGAAATGCTTAAAACTAAGTACTTACCCGATTAATATTAATGTATTATTACTTAATCAGCTCTGTACATTTAAACCTATAATTGTAGTAAAAATACAACTTCTCCCGCTAAAAATTGTAATTTATGAGAATCATATAAGAATACTGTTCTGACTTTCAATATTTGTTAACATTCTGAAAAATATGTATATAAACGTCTTAATTATTTAAATGATAACAATGTGTAAACAATACCGAGTTAACAATTATTAAATAGTTTCAATGTAATAAAATATGTACATTTCCGTCACTTCGGCGCCATCTGCAGGCTCATTCCTGCTGTTGCAATGACTACGTGACTTTGGCGGGTAGAATCTCTATAAAAAGCAGCCTCTGGGCTGAGCAGCCCTCTCTGTTCGTTTTCTGTCGTCGTTGCATCAACAAGACACCAAAAGTTAAGTACAATTAATATTACCTACACTGTTATTCTGCTACTCTGTTTCTTTGTCCCATATTTACTGTGTATAACTGTGTATTTTGCAAATAGATATTGTCGGTTCTATGGTTTTTTCCATATTGGTTATTATAACCAATGTGACAGTGTTAGAAATGATTAGAATCACTTTGTTCATGGTAAATGCTTTTATTTTGTGCCTGGTGTAACTATGGTGATTGTAAAACGATAATAGTGTCATTATGACCTAGTATCACATAGAGGTTGTTAGTATGTACCTAACATACTATTTTAATGATAATTGTAAAACTGATAATGAAAAAATACATTCGCCCCGTAGTTTCTTGCCAGTTCTTCTATGGTGGTGTATTCCGAATCTGGTGGTAGAATCAATCAAAAATATAACAATTCTATTTCCGAATCAATAAAAAATATAACAATTCTATTTCCTTGTTTCTATGAATAATCCTTAGATTATACCCTTTTTTAGTACACATTAGGTAGGTACTAAACTGCTCAGTAATTTTCAAGCTTTTATTAAATATTCCTTAGGTTATTTATTCTGTAGCTGTAGCTACTAGGTACTACAGATACCAGCTATACGATAAGCAACTTGCTTTTATTACTAGGTGTAGATAAGTTTTATTTTCTATTCGACAAACCTGACCAACCGAAGGCTAACATTACAAAACTTAGATTTTGATAATCTTAACAGTACGTATAATTATTTATACATATGTATATAAATCTCACACGCGCATATGGCCACAACCGTTGTCAATAACCGGTTTTCGATATATAATCGACGTACCTTTAACGTAAGCTGGTTATTAATTTATTAAATTAATAAAAAGAAGAAGGAAGGAAGTTTCCTTCCTTACTGCCCTCCGTAATCTCAATTAACGAACCATTAGCGTTCTTTAACGCTGAAGGCCTGAAAGAACAACGTGACCAAGTTCATGAGTTCTGTAAGACCCATCAGGTCGATATAATAATAGTTCAAGAGACCTTACTCAAACCTTACAACCGCAATCCCGGGATTGCTAACTTCCGGGTCCATCGTAACGATAGAGCAACCGCCTACGGCGGTACATTAATTTATTACAAAAACTCACTCCACTGTATCCCGTTAGACACCCCTACTCTAATCAACTTAGAAGCCACTTGCTGCCAACTTGCGATGACCGGTCATCAATCAATGATTATAGCCTCCTGCTACCTCTCCTCCATTAAAACTTTACTATTGAGTGATCTAGAGGCACTCATCTCCATGGGAAGCGCAGTCATTCTTGCTGGCGACTGCAATAGCAAAAATCCCATTTAGGGGTGCCGCAAACTCAACACCAACAGTACTAGGCTATTCAATTTTAGCGAATCTCTTGTTTTCGATATAATCCCACCCTCGAAGTGGACTCGTTCCCCCAAATGTCCCGACCGCTTACCCAACATACTTGACATACCGCTCCTAAAGAACATAAAACTTAGTTTCCGTTTCAATTCAAGTGTTCTAAGAGTTAGAGTCCGATCACCGTCCTGTTATCATGTGCCTAGGCCCAGACCCGACAGATACGACCTCATTTCCATCGACCAAGACGATAGTGGACTGGAAGCGTTTGGGGGAAGCCCTAAAAGCTATCAGTTTACCCGATCTCGGTTGCATCCCCGACGACATAATCACCTCCGATCGATGCCCTCACCAGCCACCTTAACACCGTCATCGGTTAGTCCTCTAGGCAGGTCCCAGTGGAGGATCTCTACCGCTGGGCCCTGCCCCAAGACCTGAAGAGGTTGGTGACGGCAAGGAATGCAGCTATTAGACCCTACGAGCATTCCCCAATGCCGAACGCAAAGTCACCTTATGCTACTACCACCGCTTGGTCAGGACGCACATTAGCGAGCTGCGCGGTCAGCGTTGCGTTGAAGTACAAATCGATTGACACAGTTATAGATGAGGAACAAGCTGTCAAGTATCCAATAGAGTTTCTTTACTCTTTGGAACCACATGGAATGCCACCACACTTATTAACTTTAAAAGTTGGTTCACCGTTGATGCTGATTCGCAACGTGGATCTACTGGAATGGAATTGTGCAACGGAAGAAGACTTGCTGTTGACGAGCGCAACAGTAAACTATAAGTACATATGAATATGTAGGTAGAAAATAAGAACACAGAAAAATAGGCTTAGGTGTTACGAACACTTTGCGCTATTCGGCATGTAAGTAGGTGAACGCATAAGCGAGATATTAATTGTATTATAACAGGAAAACGTAGTGTAGAATCTACGTGCCATCACGTATGACGTCTATAGCATACGGGATGGCTGCGTATCTCTTTAGGAAATAGCTGGAAACATGCAGCCACAGAGAGACTGAAGCTCTCTATGGGTGCATGCGTAGTGGTACAGGTTGGCTCAGGAAAGCCGCGCTTTGTAAAAGATACGAGTTTGCAACGCGGGGCGATCCTGAGCCGGTCTAAAAGGTAATTTGAACAAGGTATTGGTAAAGGTAATGTTAAATATATATAGTAAGAGCGAGAGGAGGCTCAATGGGAGAAGCTTCTCTAAAATCAGTCAAGTGTGTTGAATTGCGATGAGTCACACCTGTGTGTGACTCATCGCAATTCAAAAAAAAAAGCTAAAAATTTGTCCCATTTCAAGACATTCCTGTGAATGTCTTGAAATGGGACAAATTTTTAGCTTCATGCCTAAAGTTTACACCCGTACGGAGACGGTACCTAAACTTTAGGCATGTAGCTAAAAGTTTGTCCACATAAACACCCTAGAAAACCGACTTCAGAAAAACGCGCTCGAACATTACTTAGCATTAAAAGGAAATGCACAGTTGAACCGTTACAGTTTATATAATAAAAACTGCTAAACCAATTTTGATGAAACTTGCACTGTTCTCTAAGTTTAAGTAAATGTAAGCCAGTAAAAACAAAATGGACAAAATACGATTAATAGTTTCGAAGAAATGTGTGGACAACATACATACATACATACATACATTCATACATACATACATACATACATACATACATACAAATATACACCTATAAAATGTTGCATATTAATTGTTTGGAAGCCTTAATATATTATCATATGTGAATATTGTGCAGTTCAAATAATATTACATACATACGTGTCAAATTGATAATCTCCTTTTTTGTGGTCGGTAATAACATAACGTGCGAGGAGCGAGGACCTGCGCTCTGCGATCGCCAACCCGCCTGCCCAGCGTGGCGATTATGGGCATCATCTCCTATGATAAGCACCAGAAAGAAATGGCCCCCAGTTCCTGGCCGCTCTGCTATTCCTGACTGAGGTGGCGGTCATGGTAACGGCAGGGCAAGGGGTTCTAAGAATCCCTGGGTTACGGAAGGCCACCAACAACGACTGAATTTGGCTACGTTTAATGGACGCACTCTACGGCTCGACGAGCACTTGGCACAGCTGGAAGTAGAAAACATCAAGTGGCATATTTTGGGACTGTGTGAAGTCCGAAGAGAGGGAGAGGACACTATAACCCTTTAATCAGGTCATCTGATATTCTTCAGAGAGGAAGATCACCAATCCCAAGGCGGTGCGGCGTTGGGTTCCTCGTGCACAAGGTCCTCGCTAACAACGTTGAAGAAATCTGCAGTGTGTCGGCCAGGGTAGCGTACCTTATTATCAAGCTCACCGAGAGATAATCTCTTAAGATGATACAGGTTTACACACCCACTTCAAAACACTCTGATGACGATTTGAAGGACATGTATGAAGACATATCCAAAGCCCTTCATACAACCAGAAGGGCCCACTTTAACGTTGTTATGGGACTTTAACGCTAAAGTGGGTTTACAGGCTTACGGCGAGTCGAAAATTGGACCACATGGCTTTGGCATCAGGAACGCCAGAGGGCAAATGCTAGTTAACTTTCTAAAGAAGGAGGGGCTCTTCTTAATGAATTCTTTCTTTAAGAAGCAGCCCCAGAGAAAGTAGACTTGGCAAAGCCCGGATGGCGTTACAAAAAATGAGATTGACTTTGTCATGCCGGATAGGAAGCAAATATTCAGAGATATCTCGGTGATCAATAGGTTTAATACCGATAGTGATCACCGACTGGTCCGAGGCACTCTGAATATCGATTTTAAGCTTGAAAGGCTCCGCATGATAAAGTCCACGTTCCGACCAAATCTGATGCAAATCATGGCAGGATCTGAGAAATTCCAGGGAAAGCTGGATAATCGATTCGCTGTTGTGGAAACCATAAATGACGTTAACGAGGGACTTGACAACGTGGTGAGAATCCTCACGGAAGAGGGCCAAAAATTTTGCAGATCACAGTATAAGGGGCTAAAATCCAAGCTCTCAGACGAGACTCTCAGGCTTATGACTCAAAGGCGGGAAGACACACAAGCGTCTTTGTCAGAGAAGATGACACTCAACAAAAAGATCAGGAAACTGACCCAACGCGACCTTCGGTGCTGCAACACACGCCTCATACAGACGGCAATTGAGCAAAACCGAGCGTCCAAAGTTTTCGTGCAACAACTTGGGAGGAGTCATCTGACAAAATTAAAAACAACAGATGGTACAACCGACGACATTGTAGCCATCGCAGGAAGTCGGTGGATGGAGGTGGCACAAGATCACTCATCATGGCGCACTTTGGGGGAGGCCTATGTTCAGCAGTGGACTTCTAAAGGCTGACATGATGATGATGATGATGATGATGATGGTACAACCGTTGTGTCAAAACCTAAGATTCTCGCCGAGATTAAGGATTTCTATGGTAGAGTATACGATTCTCATGCTTCTCGACTGGAAATCCCTAAAGAGGACTCGAGAGCCACACTGACCCGTCACTTCACATATGAGCTGCCAGATATCAGCCTGGATGAGTTGGAGATTGCCCCGAAACAACTAAAAAAATGGAAAGGCCCCTGGTGAAGACAACATCACCTCAGAGCTGTTAAAGGCAGGGGGTACTCTGTCCTTGGACAGCTGCAGACACTCTTTAATGCCATCGTTGATAGTGGGAGAACTCCGGAGGGGTGGAACAGGAGTGTGGTGATATTATTCTTCAAGAAAGGGGATAAAACCTTGTTCAAGAATTATAGGCCCATCTCACACCTGAGCCACGTCTACAAGTTGTTTTCAAGGGTCATCACCGTAGTGCGCGTAGACTTGATGATTTTCAGCCTCACGAGCAGGCCGGATTTCGTGGAGGATATGGTACCGTAGACTACATACACACCGTGCGCCAGATTATACAGAAGTCGTAAGAGTATAATCGGCCACTGTGTCTAGCTTTTGTGGACTACGAGAAGGCCTATGACTCCATCGAGACCTGGCTTGTTCTGGACTCTTTGCAGCGATGTCAAGTAGACTGGCGATACATCCAAGTGCTGAGCCAATCCACTTGCTCAGGGGTGTAAGACAGGGGGATGTAATATCCCCGAAACTGTTTACAAATTCAGTGGAGGATATGTTCAAGACGCTGGACTGGAAAGAAATGGGCATCAACATAAACGGCGAGTACATCTCGCACCTGAGATTTGCTGATGATATCGTCTTAATAGCGGAATCGCTGCAAGAGCTGCAACAGATGCTGACCAGCTTAGCTAATGCCTCCCGACGCATTGGTCTCCGCATGAATATTGACAAAACTAAATTAATGGTCAGTCATAACATTGTACCGGAACCAATAGCCGTCAGTGGCATGCCTCTTGAAGTTGTTCAGGAGTACGTCTACCTTGGACAAACTCTTCGGTTAGGTAGATACAATTTCAAGAAGGAAGCCGATAGGTGAATTCGGCAGGGCTGGGCAGCATTTGGGAAACTTCGTCAGGTCTTCTCGTCGCCCATCCCACAATGCCTGAAGACAAAAGTCTTCAACCAATGCGTCCTACCCGTGATGACATACGGAGCCGAAACTTGGACACTGACTGTGAGACTACAACTCAAGGTCAAGGACAAATTCAAGGTCGCTCAGCGTGCTATGGAACGCGCTATGCTCGAGGTTTCTCTAAGGAATCGCATCCGATCAAATGAGGTAATCCGGCAGAGAACGAAAGTTACCGACATAGCTCAAAGAATAAGCAAACTGAAGTGGCAATGGGCCGATCACATATGTTGAAGAACCGATAACCGATAGGGTAGGCGAGTTCTTGAGTGGAGGCCACGTGTAGGCAAACGTAGTGTAGGACGTCCTCCGGCTAGATGGAGCGACGACCTGCGTAAAGTAGCTGGCAGCAATTACATGAGAAGAGCCGAAGATCGGGCTCAATGGCGCGCATTAGGAGAGGCCTATGTCCAGCATGGACGAGTACAGGCTGATGATGATGATGAATAACATAAAATGAAAAATCTCTAAACGTCTGGACTTTATAAATGCAGAATACCAAACTATAACTTATGCAACATATGTAGATATTAATATTAGCAGAAATAAATTCCATGTTTTTAAGAATATTATACCTATTTTTTCAAAAAAAAAACAAAACAACACAATCACTCATCAATCACCCATCAATCAGTCTAGTGATAAATAATAATCTTACACACATTTTATTATGCAGAATGTCAAATCTATATCATATTTTGTTAGTATTATATTTATCTTATTATTCACTAAGTGGATATGTGAATAGAATATCGACAATATGCACGGCGAACCCTTGTCAGGCCACATCTCTACTTCACGAAAGCGAGCAGCGGCTGCACCACTATCATGTCGTTAATGTGACAGCAACGATCTACCGGCACCCATTGCGCGTTTCATGTAAGCATGACCTGGGCCATTATTCTCTATTGCCAATAAGACACGTTACGCGCCGCGTTAAGATATCTGCGTGGAATCGTACGGCAATTGCCGTACTGACGTCACACGTTTTAGGCAAGGAATTTCATGCGGCATAGTGAATAAGCGCCCTGAATTGACATCCAATCGAGGAACAACTCCAGATAAAGGAACTCTTCAACGATCATCAGCACAGACACGAAATTTTGTGAACTTATGCATTTTATTCTGATAGCCGGTTTTAAGTTTTAATTAACGTATTTAAATAACACTTTTTGTTCATACTCTGAAAATTAACTTAGAAAAAGATATCAAGATTTTAACTTAAGCGAATCAAATTCATAGCATAGTACTGTTTTGACCAAGCTCGACGTTTCGGTCAAGTTGCAATGTCCGCGGTCTCGAATGGACTGGAGAACGCGGGTGGCAGCGTCGTGAACGGCGGCTGTTATTTCCAACTACCCGCGTTTGGTTGTGTACAACTTAACTATCGCGATCGACACACGACACTGACAGTATCGGCAGACACGCCTGAAGATAGCTTTCGCCACGAACACTTGGATAGTACCGGATTCCATGAAGCTGACAACTTATATCCCGATGAAAAGTCCAATGATTTGGATTGATTTCAAATTCAACCCTTGATTCGAGCAAATGTTCGGATATAGCTAAAATGGTATTTTGATATAAATGTGTGCGCGAATAGAATAGTTTTAGTATTATAAAGTTATAAGGATTACACAGTTACACTTGGAACATAACATAATAAGGACAAAACAAACTTATGTAAAAAATAATCGAATTTAGACATTTGTAACCAAAGAAGTCGTTAGTATCATCAAATTGATCGCAATAGGTATCTGCGAATCACTACCTGACCTGACTGTAGCACCCTGCTTGGCATGCAAAACAAACGGCTGATAAAATACGAGGATACGGTGACGGAATTTCTGATCGATCAGGATTATACCACTAGGTATTTTAACAATCTTGGACAATGAGAGGAAACGAACATCGACAACGACCTTCGACAAGGATTCGTCATGTTGTTATAGTATTTTAAATAACCGTATTCTAAAAAGTTTTTTTATATAATACTAGCTGTGCCCGCGGCTTCGCTCGCGTGGTCATTTCTAAAATAAAGATCTAAAATAAATAATAGTTTAAAAAAACTAAAAAACACGCTTTATATATAAAAGCAAACTAAAAAATAGAAAATAAATTTTAATAGTGTAAATAAGAAAAAAAGGTTTTATTTCTAAAAAATCGTGGGGTGCAGGGGTCAACAGTTATAAATATTTCATTGACAGATATTAGAAGAAGGATTATTATTTCGATAATATCTTAAAAAGCATCCCACGCTTTTTTTTAAAAAAAAACATTTTTTTCTTATATACACTATTCAAATTTATTTTCTATTTTTTAGTTTGGTTTTCTATACAAAGCTTGTTTTTAGTTTTTTTAAACTATTATTTATTTACTACTTTTTTTTTCGAATTATTGCATTGTCATCGGTCTTTGACCGGTGTGCAAAATTTGAATGAAATCTGACCGTTTAAAGTGGGTCAAAATAGCGTCCAAAGGAGTCGGTTACAAACATACAAGTGAATCTAATATAAAGCGTATAATAAACATTTGATCAAAATTCCTTCCGCCGTTACAAAGTTTTTTATTGATTGCTCGGCTTCTTACCATTGAATTAAGATACCAAGTACCCCAGATTTTAGGTCAAATCCTAAGCTACCCAACACTGAAAACTGCATCGCAATCGGTCTAATACGTTTTTACGTGATGCGCGAACAAACATACAGACAAACAGACACGAATTTAAAAATGTTCTATTCATAGACCATTTTTTTTTAAATTATCTTCTTTGTATAGATTTACGTTCTTATTGCCTTATAGCTCTGCTGCGCCCGCAGCGTTGCTCGCGTGGTAGTTTTTCTGAGATATATGGATTCTATGAGTTATTCCAGTACCAAAAGTACCAATATAGGTACCTACCTACCTGTGTTAACAACCTTCAGTGGCGATCCGACATGGTCGTGATAGGATAGAAGACGAAAGCGGGAGCGAAGCGTAGCAAACATCTCGATCACATCAGTTTTCATACATAAAAAACTGCATCAATATCAGTCCATTCGTTTGGGAGCTACAATCCTCACTTTCCCGCTTCCCACCCATTATAGCAGAACCATCTTATTTACCTCAGCTTTGAAACATAAAAAACAGCAGCTAAATTGGTCGATTCGTTTGAAAGGTACGATTCTCACCTCCTTTTTCTGGAAACTCCCCTTTATATAGATATAGAAAATATAGAATATAGATAATAATAATATCTAATAACTACAAATAAAATAAACAAACATAATTCAAATCTACCAAATCAGCCAACGAATCTAATTAGAAACCGCAAATATTTTTTCTTATACTGTCCTACGACTGTCAACAACGCCTGCCTTCGGGTCAATCAAATACTTAGCGATGTTCCGATCCCCGCCACACCGCACGTTTGCAAGTTTATTCCCCCGGGGCCCATGCCTTGGCGCTCGGCCGGGCGGCGCGGGCGGCGGCACGCAGAAAGTACAGAATAGATAATAATAGCACCCTGATACAGTAGGTAAGTACATCGCGCGAAAACGAATGCATTATAATAGCTTTGAGCTGTTTTATTTCATTTTATTACGTTATATTTATTACTTCATAATTTAATATAACTTTCGACCCCTATCCCGCAGGAGCCCTCTAGTTTTTCAGTATGTATTCTGGATTTTAACTCTTATTATAAGTTACAACTGTGATAAGTTGCATCAAAATCCATCCGATAGTTTCTGCGTGGTGCGTGCGTTTTACCATAACTTTATTAAAAATATGAAGGAAAATGTAAAAAATAACGCATAAATAATGTAAAAATCTTTTAACTAAGGAGCAAAACATTTCTACGGCGCGTGATTTTGATCCACGTACGTCTGGATTACGCACTCATGCATCTGTCCAACTGGGCCAGTGAGTCTCGTAGCGGAATGACGAAATTCGGTACCAGACTATAAACGGATGTATGATCACTTTAAATTCAACACAACTTTGGACCCAAAGGCTGCAGGAACCTTTTAATTTTTCGGGATAAAAAGTATTCAACATTTTAACACATTATATAAACTTTGACTGTGCCAAGTTACATCAAAATCCGTCCAGTAGTTTTAGCTTGATACGTGTTATTTTAAATAACTTTCTACTCCTATCCTGCGGGAACCGTTGATTTTTCCGGGATAAAAAGTATCCTAAATGTTTATCCAGTACATCAGCTATGATTCTGCCAAGTTGCATCAAAATCCGTCTCCTAGTTTCAGCGTGATGCGTGTTCAAAGAGACAGACAGACAGACAGACAGACAGACTGACATAAAAAAACCTTTTTGCACTCCATATCGATTTTGAAGTTTATCTCAATCAAGATTTTCAAAAAATATTTAATGTACAGATTTAGACCAGTTACAGTTTTATTATAGTATAGATAATATATGGCCTTTTAGGTATAATATTAATAAATTATAATTTTTATTCTAAAAATATTGGAGATATACATATTTAAATACAGGAAACTCATAATATCACATACTTCGAAAGTTTGTCAGGGTGTGTGAGCTTCCAAACAAATAGACCGATGCGGTTTTGTCTGTTTAAAAGCTGATGTGATCGAGATGCTTCTTAGCTATGTGATTCAGTGGTTATATACATTTTTAATTTGTGCTTGTTTTCTAGAATGTAACTAATCATTATTTTAGCTAATTCCAATGAAAATAAAACCAAAATTACAAGTTTCACTTACTTACACAGTAGGGATTAAAGTCCCTAGGTATAGTTCAACCCATGGCTGACTGTTCACTAAGCTATCAGCAATTTGGATTTAATCAATAACCCAGCCCTATCTTTTAACTTCCTGCAAGCTTAATATGACCATAAAAATGTGCATAATAATATAGCAGCAGACAAACAGATAGGCGCCCACGCACCAGTGGCGTCCATGCCCACGTGGTGTGACAATGGCGAATCAACATTAATGCCATGCTGATTCATACCTCCATGAGTGCATGCGTATGACGCAGGTCTGTGTGAACTAACGGGTGCAGCGAAAGTGGTGTTTAGAGGCTGGCGAAGGAACGGCACACCTGTGTTTATTTGACAGGAAAAAAACGACAGGAAATGACGGCTCGATCGACGTACCTATCGATTCTATTTTATATTTTGATTCCTCGATCGGACGAGCCCTAGGCCGCACACGCACCGATGTAACTAGTGCTTCCTGAAGGTAGACGTTTAAACTATAGACGATGGAAAATTTAGTTTCTAAAAAAAACTATTGCGGTGGTGACTCTTAATAAGAGGCATATGGAAAAAAGATCTAATACGCGAAAGTTTTTTTTTCAAGTTTCTTCTTACGAGAATGAAAGGTGGACCGGTATCTCGAAAGCCACAAGCTCACGACCTACTTTCTTGATAATTGTCTTTTACGTTTCCATTTTAGCTTAGGTAAGAATCACCATTTTGTGGTGGTATATTTGTCCACTCTGGACGTAGGCCTCTCCTAGTGCACGCCACTGAGCTCGGTTTTCAGTCCTCGTCATCGATTTTCTTATTTAATAAAGTTCAATACAGCCACCATTATATCTGAATCCTTCCGTCTACGCTCAACGAGAATCAACTGCGAGGGTATAAGTGCACTGTCAGCATTGTTTACGGTCCTGCGGCCCCTATCGGCAGCGGTGTGAGGACCTGATGGATATTCAGGAAGGCGGGTAAAGACAACTATTATTTATTCTGTGGTAAAGCTGCCAATTGTGACTTATCATGTTTCGCCAGGCGGTGCCGGCGTTCAGCAGGGCTGAACGTTCTGTGTATAACTAAATGGTACTCATATGCTAGCTTTCATCGGCGACATTCAAAATGTGTTAACTTTTTTCTTTTTTTCATATAATTACTTATACGATTTCTAACGTTTTTTTTTGTATTTGAGAAACTACACGAACCGTAGGTTCTACAAAGATCAGATGTGGAACGAATATTTCTCACTTTACTTCACCTTAACGGATGCACTGGATATAGGTATTCCTCTTCGAGCATCGAACCTACCACAAAAAACGAAGAAGTGCGAGTTGAACTCATGTGGCGAGGGTTCCGTACGATGAATATATTATCTTACATTATTGGAAGGTGGACCATGTTATTTTAAGACCATAGGATATTAATAGGGTTTCTTGTAATCTTAAAATGTAAATCTTTCTTGTAATGTAAAACTTATTAAAATTATAAAATATATATATATGAAACCCTCACAACACGCTCTTTCAATTGATATATCACACGGTACAGTTTGCAAAGCTTTAACTATAAATTTTCTAATTTGCCCCCCTTAATTGACGCCCCCCCCATTATCAAAATTCATTTATTTATTTTTGTCCATAATCGGGTCACAAAAATACATTATATGTACTACCAAATTTCAACTTAATCGGTCCAGTAGATTTGGAACAAAATGGCTGTGACAGGCGGACAGACAGACAGAGACACACGATGGATCCTATAAAGGTTCTCTTTTTCATTCGGACGTACGTAATACTAAAAAAGAAACTGGATGGAAGCTCGAAAAATAAATGAAATTAACTTAGAAAAAGACACGATTATGATAAGATGACAGCCCTGTCAACGTAACGTAACCGAACACCGCACAATCGACCAAGCATACGCCGCAAAGTGCACGGTAACGCGGAGTGACAGCCCTGCCGATAGAGCGCTCACTTTGCTCAGCTGAAGCGATGTTTGCTCGCGATATTAGCAATTTGGAGATCAGATCAATTATTGCTATCAAGTTTCTAGCGACGCGACCGTGAGCAAGCTGGGGTGACCCTACCTAATAGCCAACTAACATTCCAAAATATATTATATAAGAATAGCATATTTTATAATAATTTAACCATTATAACACCAAGATGGTCCAAACATCTAAATCAGTTTTTCAAGTAAGCTTTCATTTGATACTCATGCACGAGATCAACATTTAGCCACGATAAAAAAACGAATACCCGACTACGGTATGGTAAAAATAGCCTATGACACTTATGCGATGAAGACGAATCGATTGACACCTCGCTTGTCAAAATTGGACCAAGCTTTTAGTTTGTTTGTTTATTACTCGGGTAAAAACACAACAATCATAGACACAGCAAAATAGTCATAAAAGACCTAGACGGGGAAAATGTTTTTAATTTTCCTCCTATTTTTTTTATTCGTCAATTAATCAATCGTCTGAGTGTTTCATACAGATGAAATGAGCAGGTCGTTCACCTGATGGTAAGCGTCATGATGGGCAATCATGACGCTTACCATCAGGTAACTGTTGCGCCATATAAACTTTTTTGTCATTTCTTTCGCGGCACTGCACTGCGCTCGTCACCGTGAGACATGGTTTCCTATAGTCGGGTAAGTAAATCAACATAGGTATATATTAGTTACTTGTTCTGTGAAGCTGACCACATATTCGATCGCTGTGCCAAACAGAATGTGACAGCACCACTAGGCGGCACGTCTTTATCAATTCCACGGGTATAACATTTACCAATTTCACGGCAAATTTTCCGTTCATCAAATAAATTCCTTAATTCAAGTAGGGAAACCACAAGCCACTACCGTTAGTTAACGACTGTTTGCGCGCGGCGTTTGTTAAAACAATACGGGCCGTCAACAAGCGGGGTGCGCACGCGCAGCATGTGCCCAAGACATTAGCCGGAGAGCTGTTAGCCGCCATGTCAATTAGCGAGCGGTACATGCGTTAATGATACAAAATAATGATAATATATTTATATGTATTATACAATTAAATACATTTAAAAACAGCACTGTTACATAACATACAACGCACAGCCTAAACCGCTTGACTTAGAGGTTTGAAATTTGAGTAATCTAGAGGTGCACTAATGAAGGATTGTTTTTAAATTCCTTCCAAGGGGTGAACGGGTGCATTATTTACACGCGTGCCACTGGACTCAGCTAGTTTCGTAAATGAGCTGAATCGGTTTTGGGTTGTGGAGATATCGGGATCTAAAACCTCGAACTTCGGGGGGCATTCAAGTCATGTCAAGTGGAGGGTTATAATTATGAAAGAGTTAATTGTTTGTATATATCAAAACTAATTTTTGTTTAATCTTAGATCACGTACTTTTGTTAGTTAGGTGCCTTGAATAAAATTGTGAAAAACTCTGATACATCAGGTCTCAGTTTGGGATCTTTCTACTTACACGCCTTTCCTTCGCCTTGAGTTAGTTTTTTTTGGTCCAATACAGACAAAACCACAAAATATGTTCTTCAAGTCCTAACCATTCAAGGCATTTTCAAACAGCCATCTGCGGGCACAGTGACGCATCAAACAGTAAACCCAGGTAGTTGAGTCAGTAGAGCTAATACTGCGCAGCGGTACATTTAACGCCTTTCTTAGTGTTCCTAGATAGTTCCTGCGTACCCCGCACCTGCAACGGTCGTAAAACAACAGACTAGGCTTGTTCCTAACTTAAGAACTAAACTTATACTAGCCCAGAAGTTGTGAATATGGCAGGTAGGTTTTGGTTTTGTAGTGTTTTTAGTTTGAAGTCGATATTTTATACAAAAAATATTTGACAAGTTCAGATTTGTTGGCGATGATACACAGAGTCAGATTAAGGAAGTAGTCAAGTCCATCATGATCAGCGGTCGGTGGGCCAAACATTTCATGTTGCATGGTTACTTAATACTACATTTTTTGTCGAAAGACAACAAAACATTGTAAACGTCTTTAAAAAACGCAGTTTTTTCAGATGTGGACCTAGCATAATAAATTTTAAAAAACGCAGTTTTTTCAGATGTGGACCTATTAGCATAATAAATTTTAAATAACTACTTATAAAGCTATTACCACAGAGCTATTACTTGCTACAAGTTTTTTTTTATTAATCTTTGTGATAAAAAAACTTTTTTAGTAACAATAATAAAAAACTCGAGATAAAATGATTATATAATTTTGTTTAGATAGTATTTAAGAGGTCAGCGAACTAATGGAAAATGTATTTTTAAATTGCGCTGCAAGTATAAACATACGACAAACCGGTGAGTGCTTTAACATATTTGAAGATGCGATTACCCTTAGCACTTAGTAGGTAGGAGAGCTGACGTGCGAACTGGGAACAGTTCTTGAGATTATCAGAAAAGTTTATCTACTTATCTTCCAAGAGTTCCAAGTGTTCCAACATATCGTGTATGAAACCGAGAGACTAATCGCTATTGCAAGAGCTAATCGTTTATCTACTTATCTTCCAAGAGTTCCAAGTGTTCCAACATATCGTGTATGAAACCGAGAGACTAATCGCTATTGCAAGAGCTAATCGTTTATCTACTTATCTTCCAAGAGTTCCAAGTGTTCCAACATATCGTGTATGAAACCGAGAGACTAATCGCTATTGCAAGAGCTAATCGTTTATCTACTTATCTTCCAAGAGTTCCAAGTGTTCCAACATATCGTGTATGAAACCGAGAGACTAATCGCTATTGCAAGAGCTAATCGTTTTCGCAACCGATCATACTTCATGCCGACCGCTTGCAAACACACGGACCACTTCCAGAGTTGTCCGTAACTCATGGCTGTCACTGCACTATTTACTGCTTACACTAGCTTTACATAATTAGCCAAGTGAATTTAAATCTTATAGAGATGTTAGGAAAGGTTAAATTGGTAAAAGTAAGTATAGAAATGAATCAGCATCACCATATTGAATTTTAACAGTGATTGCGAATACAACCGTCAACCTGTCAAAATATTTAAAGTGAATTTTATGTTTCTCAACTTGGAGTTTAGAACGTAGTATAGAAGTGGCATTATTTGGCGGTTTTAAAACAGTCACTAATAATTTCAGCCAGAGAAACAACATCAGCTCGGTACTTACCTTCAACTACAATTACCTACAATTACAATTATCATTAAGAAATCGAAGATCCGATAACCGTTAGGGAAGACGAGTCCTCGAGTGGAAACCACGTTTAGGCAAACGTAGTGTGGGACGCCCTGTGGCCAGGTGGAGTGACGACCTGCGAAAAGCGGCTGGAAGAGAATGGATGTGAAGAGTTGAAGACCGAGCTCAGTAGTGTGCATTAGGGGAGGCCTACGTCCAGCATTGGACAAGTATAAGCTGATGATGATAAATAATTAAGGAAATAAAAATTCCACAAATAACATAACCTGTGTTCACTATTATATTTTATTTTTAATGAAAGTATAATAGGTATCATAAATATTTGCTGCACCCTATTTTACACGTCTTTAGACCTAAGCCTATTATATGTGTGTGCATTAATAAATAAATAATCACAAGCCAAACTTTTGCTACCTATTTCAAACTGCTTGCTTGTCGTTAAGCGTGCAAAGCCACAGGGTGCAGCTAGTTTCGAATAAAATCAGGATTTCCTGGGGAAAAAACTTTCTACGATTATTCTCGACATTGTTACTACTTAAATGTGATTTATGTGAGCGCAACACAATAATTAAAAAAAAACAAGCTTAATCTTATTACACAAGTGTATAAAAATCCTCACAAAATAATCACTCATCATCCCAATCCTGCCGTGTATGCCGCGTGTCAGCTCTGCAATTATTCACATTCGTACAAGTTCTATGAACAACCTCCAAGATGCATGTTGCCGGCGCGCGCGCAAAAACTGATGAAACATTGGTACTTTGGAAAAAACTTGGTATTCGTTTATCAACCATGACAAACAAGCTCTACTTTTTGTATGAAACACTTATATCCTATTAAAACCTGCTATAAATGTTATTTTGAACCGATTAGGTTTTTTTTTTTGATATGAATGGGCAAGCCTCAAATGTGGTCTCGTCTAAAGTACCACAAAATTGGATCAGTACTTTTGTTAGTAAATCCACTACAAGTAGATTTTGTAACTATATATTTATGCATCGCGTTTCGCATATAATATTAAATCTCTTATGGTGCAAAAACTTAACGATAAACAAACTGTTTGTTTTGCTTTTTGTATGCGTGGGGTTTTTTAATGTCATGTGGGCGTCTGAGATTTGAATTATGTGTTGGTACACTAACTGACTGTCTATTTTTGTTGCTATAATTGCATCACGATAAATGTCGATTAATTGCTTAATTACCATCTAATCTTAGTTATAAATAAGTCACGAGTGTCACGACATCGTTAGATTCATTGCATATATAACTACGTATCTATAGCTGAAACGTAACTTGAATATTTTATGATCAAAGTTACATCTCCCGGATTTCTTAACTGATTTAGATTATTCTTTTATATTTGAAAAGTTTGACTTCAGGTTGGTTGTTACCATTTAAGAAATTTTAAAAACCTTCATCGAGAACATTGGTTCAGTAGTTGCGTTAGCAAAATCTATTTGGAGTCATTATTATTGTCCAAAGAATTATCACACTAATATTATAAATTCGGAAGTAACTCTGCCTCACTGTGTGTTTATTTCCTTTTCAAGACAACCGATTTTGATAAAATGTGTGAAGTAAATAGTGTGCATCATTAGGATGGACATAGTTATTTCTTCCACGCGGGGAAAGTCGCGGAGCGTAGCTAGTTAGAAATTAAAGTATTTAGTCTCATATTCAGGACAATTGTATTAAATCTATTTACAAATATAAATTAGTTAAGAAATAACATTATCACACACAACCCAAACCTCACCTTCCCACATACGCACACCACATGTGACCACCAGATCACCACACATTAGCCACGCATAGGTACTACGCATCCCACGATATTTCAATCTGCGCCCGCGCACGCCGAACAAATTGTAATGCTCCGACAGTAAACGTATCAACGCTTCCCCGAAGATATGTCAGTTGACAGCACAAAAGGGTGGGTAAAAAGTACGTGAGCTGGAGGGATGGGTTTTGTCAACGTTGACTGATTTAGGATTGAGGGATGTGTTAGGTTTGAGCGTGTGTAGTAGACTTTTTTGTGCGAAATTTGTTAGTGAACCGATTGCGATGACTTGCAAACGGCGTCAACTTTTGCTTGCTATCTAAAACTAAATGGACAAATGTATTTTATTAATATCTTGCGTTTCCTCTCTATTATATAGTCTAGAAGAGATCGCTTTGATCGATAAGACCACCCTTTTTTATTGTCACACTTATTTAATTTTGTAAACTGTACATTCTTGTTCATTTGTTTGAATTACGATGTTGAATAAAGAGTTCAATTATCTTCTACAGAATACAACTAACTGAACTCACTGACCAGACTATCAACTAATATTGCTATTTCAGATTGATATGTAGTCCGCAATTGATTTACCCGTGTGTGCAGTCCTACGATTCTATGCCTACGATCATGAACAATGTGCGAACACAAAATAGAAATGTGTGATACACTTCCCATTTCTAGTAAAAACGATCTCTTATTGCTAACAGTCCTTCGAGCGAACATACAATACGTCATATCATTATAATTAGACAGACATCGTTGTATGCGGGGTAAGTAACAAACTCCAAATAAAATATGAGACTTGCCATGCATGTTTTTAATAGATAGATAGATATATAGAAAATTCTTTATTGCACACATAAGATAACTACGTAGGCGAACTTAATGCTAGCAAGCATTATCTTTCAGTTAACCTCGGTGTATTGTGATGTTTTTAATGTTTTAATCGATTTCAAATAGAAGGGAATTCTCAACTACTAAGTATATCACTCGTATAGTCTCTCGCTTTTCTCTAAGGATGATATTTTTTTGTTTGAAAGGTTGTTCGGTTTAGTCCCATACAAATTTCACTAAGATGGGATTAGTACGTTTTAGTAAATCCGATTGAAGTTGGTTTTAAAATTATATCAGTCAAACATTCGACAAAAGTTTTTTTTTATGTTTTATGGTCTATAATTGACCTCTACAGCGTCAGCGGGTGGTGGGGAGGGCGCGCAAGCGCTCCGCCGCAATGCGTGACGCAGAAGGCGCACGCCAAAGTTAAGTTTTGGCAACTTGCTCAAGGGCACCCAGGGGGTACGAACCTCGGCTTGGACAGTTGCCAGTAATTACGGCGGTCTGACTTAACACCCCTGGATCGCTACTTTTGGTAGTGATCGAGGGGGTCCTGAGAAATGGCTGGAGCCCTATGAATTGCTTGCATACTGAGCACTGTTTTGGAATACACGAGAAGAATTGACAAGAAACTCGAAGGCGAATAATATCGACTTTAATTACGGGACCTTCGACCTCGCCGGCGATGTCAGTGTCTGTGTCTAAGTGTGATGTCAGATGGCGAGGACGGGTTGGACGACTCTGTTGCTGCCTTCACTGCGGCAGCGATTTTGTCGTCCGGGTCGCATGTCTGTAGGGCGTCTACGGAGGGGCTTCTGCTTTGCGTCTGTTGTCGTTTTTTTTTAGCACTTACTATTCGTCTGATGAATAGTCAGATGCCTGAACTATTTACAAGAGAGTTGGGGTGATGGGCTGCCGCGTTAAAGTAGCGGCGGGAAGCATCCTTCATGTATTAAAGGATCGAGGGAACCTCGAGATCGCAATGCAATGAACGCAATGAAGCAATGAAGTTTCTCTAGGGAAAGGCAGGAGGAGTGAGCAAATACTACGGACGAGTATGTCATTGTCTGTCGGATGCAGGTTTTGTAAAGTGTCAGCTTATTGCTTGACATTTTACTACGTCTGCCGAGGAGTAATGCGAGGCGACCTTGGAAGAAGGCTGCCCTTTCGTGAACGCTGCTGATATTCTCATCGAAGTTGAGTCGATAGTCAAGGGTGACTCCTAAGTACTTTGTTGACTTTTCCCACTTTATGTGTCGAATCAACTTCTGCGGCTTTAACGGGCTCGAGGGGAGGGTCGGTCGGAGGTAGGGCATTCCTACGTTCTAGTTAGCGGTCCACCGCGGCGATGTGAACAGGATCAACGTGATCGTTTGAGGGGGTGTACTGCGCTTTGAGGCTCTCCGCCAAGCATTCGGCCTTCTCCTCGTCTTTGAATGCTGGTGGGAGGTCGATTCTATTGAGAGGGGGCATTACGTTAATGGTACCGGATTTAAGTTTTCTCGCCAACCCCCCAATAGGCCTTGTTCACCGGGTAGCTTCAATTGAATATGACGGGTTATATTGTTGACATCATCATTTGAACCCCTAGGGTACCTATCACTTTGACACTTGTCATTTTGATACCTGTCATTTTGACAATTCCTTCATAGCTTCAAAACCCTTTAAACCTTAGGATTTTTGGTCAAATTAGATTCAATAGCTGCAAAAGCTCAATAACCTCAAGAATTTTGGTCAACATTGATTCAAAAGCTTCAAAAAAATCAATTTGTACTCAAGATATCATAAAAAAAGCCGTGCCATACAAAATATATAAAAAAATAACAATTGAAAACTTTTATTAATATCGATGTTATATCTAAAAATCATTTCGCATTATTTTGCCTTTCTATTGAAAGCTGTTTGGGGCACATTGGTTGGTTGGTTTCATAGGTACAATAATTGTTTGTGTTTGTATTTTATATATATAGATTTTTAAAACTGTATTTATTGTATTGTTATATTAAAAATTATTTATGTGTGAATAGTTTTTTTCTTTTTCCACCAATCATTTCATACTGCAGTTCTTGTGATATTAAATTTCATTTTTTTTTAATCGACTGCAATTTTCTATCTCTATTTCTCGATGTTTAATTGTTTTTGACTATGAGTGAAATAAGTAGAAAGAATAAGGTGAACGTCGGTCCCGAACAATATTTTGCCAACGTCAAATCTCACTTTGTTCTCAAATCTGTGGTAGGTACACAAACATTGCAAGTTAAATAAGAGCTTTTAAATGATTTCAAGATTTGATGGTTTTTTATGGACGTGGTGGCCGAGAGCAGTAGCTTGTGCGCTACACAATCCCAAGGATCTTAGTTCTAAATCTGCCCTGCATCAATGATTCAATGAAGACTTATAAACTAATGGTTATAAGTTACTAGATTTCGCCCGCGACTTCGTGGGCGCGGACTACAGTTTATCGTTATAAAAAGTGCCCTATGACATTCCCCAGGATACAAACTACTCCATACCTTTCATCGAGTAACAAACAGATCGCTTTTATAATGTTATTATGGAGGTGTGGATGTGGATGTCAAGGATTCCAGATGTCGATGTCATCACTCAAGCAAACGGGAACAAAACGTTGTGACAACAACAACAACATTCAAGAACGTGTCACGTTGAACATCCCCAACTGGTTCAGCGTGGTGGATGATGGTCCACTAAATCTATTTTTCTCTCAAATAGATTTAGTGGACCTTGTGTTCTAGTAGTGGAAACGTAAAAATTTGATTGAAATTTCACAGACCTGGTTCACTTGTAAAATCTATCTATTTCTGTCTTATCTCACCTATAATCATGGAGTATTAAACTACAAAAAGTCTGTACAAAGAAGGTAATTAAAAAATATTGGTCTAGGTATATGTTACTTTAGATAAGCCACTAAACAAGAATAAATCATTTTTTTAAATGGTGTCTTTCTATCTGTCTGTTCACGCATCAAGTAAAAACTCGACCGATTGAAATGCGGTTTTCATTGTTCGATAGCTTAGGTTTTGAGTGCTTGGACTTAAAATCTGTACTTTGTACAATCCGATAAGTAGAGTAATCGATAAAAAACTATTTGACGGCTGAACGATATTTGGTATATTGTATCTTATTGGTACTTTTGGTCCTGGAATAACATTAGGATACTTTTAACCAGACGTGTACCATCAAACATGGAGGACTTAAATAGAGTTAGTGTCGGCAATGCACCCTCGTGTTGCAGATATCCACTGATACCGACTTTCTGTCACCATTTTTGCGGCTGTTGTATCATTTATAACCATTGACATATACATATATATCGATTTATAACACTTTATTTATACCTTTCTATAACGTTTAATCACAGTCCTACGAGTACATATGCTGGAATTAACATAACTCATTAAACTACCAGCTTAGAATGCCAAGTAGTGGTTAATCATTAATCATTAGTCGTGTCCCCTTGAGACAACCTTGTCTCGCCATATCTCGACCACATCACGACTGCGATTCTTAGAAAGATATGCATTGGGCACTGCATACACTAACTCTAGGTATTGTATGTATGGTATGGCTAGTTTTTGCACAAGATTTTGCTTACTTGCGTGTATGGTGACAGTTATAATATATATTAAATAAATAAATATTATTTATTATATTATATATTATTATATAGATGAGAACGCGAGTGATGAGTTAATGAGAAATTCTGATCATATGATCCGTTACATTGGGAATTAAACCTTAATATTATTACAAAGTACACAGTAATATTTATGCCTAAAAAACAGTAGAAGAACCCTGGAAGACCTAAGCACAATGCTCAGTGACCTCAATATTGTTTCTCAACAGGTGGGTCTTAAAATGAACATGGGTAAGACGAACATCATGTCAAATGCCCATGTCGCACCCATGCCGGTCTATGTTGGGGACGATATTATCGAACCTGTTGATCACTACGAGTATGTCTACCTGGGTGAGACAATCCAACTGGGTAGATCTAACTTCGACAAAGAGGGTAACCGACGAATCCATCTCGGATGGGTAGCGTTAGGGAAATTACGCCACATCTTCTCGTCACAGATACCGCAGTGCCTCAAGACGAAAATTTATAATCAGTGCGTGTTGCCAGTGATGACATACGGCACTGAGACGTAGTCGCTAACTATTGGTCTTATACATAAGCTCAAAGTCCCGCAGCGTGCAATGGAGAGAGCTATGCTGAGATATTCACTACGTGATAAGATCCGTAACGAGGAAATCCTTAGAAGAAACAAGGTTATCGACAGAGCTCTCAGAATTTGTAAGTTGAAGTGGCAATGGGCAGGCCATATAGTTCGCAGAGCCGACAACCGCTGGGAATAAAGGTTCTGGAATGGCGACCACGAACAAGCAAGCGAAGTGTAGGGAGACCCCCCACATGATGGACGGACGACATTGTAGCCATCGCAGGGAGTCGGTGGATGGAGGCAGCACAAGATCGTTCGTCGTGGCGCTCTTTCTGGGAGGCCTATGTTCAGCAGTGGACTGCTAAAGACCTACTGACTGACTGACAGACAACGCACAGCCTAAACCAGCAGCTCTGCACGGTTTCTGAGGTTGTTATCGAGAGTTTATTTATTCAATAGCTGAAATCAATTTTGAGGAAATATTCCTTAAGTATTCTTTGAGTATTTTGGAGGAGCACTAAGGAAGGAATTTTTGAACATCCATAAAATAATAATAAATAAATATATTCTGGATAATTCCACACCAATTACCTAGCCCCAACCTAGGATACCCTGTAATATGGGCACTAGATAACGGATAAACATACATAGATACGAATATTATAACATCCATGACTCGGAAACAAGCATTTCTGCTCATCACACAATTGATTGCAGCTTGCAGGATTCGAACCCGCGACCATTTGATTACGTACCTAGGATCACTAGCCACGAGACCAATAATAATTAAAACGGTTTTATTGTAAAGAAGATAATGTACGGAAAGGGTTTGACAAGTAGAACACAGTACACTTTAAGAATAACTAAATAAACAACTAAAAGCTTGAAAATAAAATAAGTAAAATATAAATTAAGTTGAACAGTTTTATTGTAGATAGATAGATAAATCTTTATTGAACCACACAAATAAAAATCTTACAAATAAAAAAAAAAACAAAATTAATAATAACTTAATTATGATTATCTTCATTATAATAATAATTATTGTAATGAAGATAATCTACTAAAAGCTAAAAATAAAATAAAATCGTGGGGCGTAGCGTAACCTGAGTAATAGAAATTCGTCTCGCTCTAAGATTTTATTTTATTTTTTATTTTTTAGTTTAGTAGATTATGTTCATTACAATTTTACTTATTTTATTTTCAAGTTTTTAGTTGTTTATTTAGTTATTCTTAAAGTGTACTGTTTTCTACTTGTCAAGCCTTTTCATGAAAGGGCTGGAAAAATATATATTATTAAATTATATGAGAGGGTTGAAAAAATATATATTATTTAATCCGCCATTTTGTAGCAGCGGCCATCTTAGATTTACAATAATACTAAATATACATAATTGTATTGTCATCAGAACTAATGGTGTGTACAAAATTTCAGATCAATCAGAAAGGGAGTAAAATTGCAATAAAATTACTAAATTTGACCCAAACTAACAAACAACTAACAGGGCAAGCTTAATGATACCGTTTCAAAAAAGAAACATTGGACATTTCCTTAAGTACAATAAAGTTATAGACTATTTCCGGATCGAATTCAAAATGGCAGTTTTATGATTTTTGAAGGCTGTTTGAACAGCTTGTTAAAAATCTCGTAAATCCTCTACACCAATAGGTATAATTTAAATCCTCGTTTCCACGAGTTATGAGCCATACAAGTCATACAGAGGTATTCGCAGCGCATGTCTCGCCCACACCGGCGCCCGCGCACGTCCTAGCTTGCAGCTAACTTAGCAATTGTCACCTTGATGGGACGTGATAAGATAATACAGATATGTGAAAGCTTTACCATTACTATGATACATGTTTTTTTTTTTTTTTTTTTTACCTATGATGCAGTACCGTGACATACCTACTGACTGACATATCACATACAGCCTAAACCAGTGGACGGGATTTAAATTTGGAGGAAGTAACCTGGAGGAGCATTAAGGAGCATTTTTTTGAAATTCCTTCCCTAAGGGGGTGAACGGGGATGGTACTGGTGAAGTTTGCATGCGAGTAAAGTCGCGGCGCGCAGCTATATATAGCTCGACTATGAAGTCACATAGAAAATGTTGTGCACCGATCATAACCTGAAGCATAAACTGACGCATCAACTATAATTTCGTAGTTGATACTCTATTTTTGGTCTAACGAAAGTCCTGGAGGATATGGCAAATTTGAGAATACGAAAAATATGAGAATATGACACATATGAGATGGGCTTTTTTATTTTGACAAGCATCTGAAATAATCATAGGTTGATGAGATTTAATTTATTTTCATGACCTATCTTTGTACCGTTTCATTTCAGCTATTAATAAGTACATAAGTACCAATTAAATTAAATTAAATCAAATTTGTTAATTCCTAAGAGGGAACTCCTACAAATTCACTGTAAGCCATTGGATTCCATCAGCCATGGAACATAAAAAAAAAACACTAAATTTCCTCTCAATAAACCTGCAAAAAGTTTATTTGGAAATTATTTACCAAAAACCGAAGCTGGCTTTTTTGACTAATTTCTCTCGTCATTTCTCTAGTTATTTCTGCTCAATATGCATTTAAATGGAACATCTACACACAATATTAGTGTTGTCTAATCTTTGAGTTAAGGCCGGTTGTACACCGCCCACAGCGTGTCACCGGTAACAAACAGCCTGCTTTGTAGCTATTGCGTGTGGTCGCTTATGTTGTGTATTTAGTTAGTTTGAACTATTGTTAAGTCAGTTTTTACTTGAGAGAATTAATGACAAAGAAAGTAGAGAATGAAACTACTAACTAACTTATCCAAGAAAAATACTTACAAGATTTCTAGAAGGGAATTTGGGCACGGCCTTTGGTAGGTATCGGTCTCAGCAATCTGAAAAAGAAAAAATACACATGCAATTAGTTTTTGAATATATTGTATAAAAGTGTACACGCACAAGTATGTATATCAAACTCCCTATTTGACTTATGATGTTTTACTTGCCACTTGACGTCTCTATATCCGATAGTTAGTAATTTTTGGGGATTGCGTTATTTATATATTTATCAGACGGCGGCAATGCAAAGGAAGGGTATTGTGTTTATCAGCCTATGTATGTATATATGTCTATTCCTTTGTGGCACTATATAAACCAAACGCGTGGGCCGATTTTGGTGATTCTTACCTCAATCGATTTGTCTTAATCTTGCAGGTGCTGCTAAAGACATGACAGTAATGAAAATTAATTATGGACACCTCTAGACACCGTAGAGTGAAAAATAAAAAATGAAAGTCGACGAACTATGTTAAATGGGGTATCATTGAAATAGGTGTTAGAGTTGGTTAGCAAGCATTCTCACTAATTTTTTTGCCTCATTTCAGTTTGAGTTGGTTAGCAAGCATTCTCACTTAAATTTTTGCCTCATTTCAGTTTTATTCGCAGTCGTTTTTTTGTGAAGGTGCTTGACCGTGCTCTTTATTTGTTGGCTTGTCCGATACTTTACTCGGATATTCTGAAGCAAACGCTTAGCAATCTATGCAAACGCGTTCTTCGTATTTCTTTAGACAAAAAACTTCGTAAAAAATCGTCACACACGGTCGGTGGTCTCGGCAAACATCGTGTTTATAGCATCCTGCTCGCGGCCAATTGCCGCGTGTTTACAATGTTTACATTATGTTTATTTACAGCTCACTACGTACTGAATAATTAGGAATGTTCTGATAAACAGCTCAAAGGTTTGAAAAGGTTGAAAATATATTTAATTTTAAGTTTTCTCAGTACAAAGTGGCACGGAGTTTTATTTCATTAGTACGTACCTACTATACAGGGTGTTCCACGAAGATTGACAAACTTAGGCCCCGAGGCACAGAATAAATAATAGTACAAGTACAGAAGGCTAATTGAGTAAAGTCATTTAAATAAATAGCGACTCTCGCTACAACGCTATAAAGTGCAATTTAACTCGCACGGCGCTGCGAGCTTTCAATTATATTTACCTAGAAGGCGCTCGCCCACCGCGTGCAGGCTAGAATGCACTTCCATTGCTCTAACCGTTTCAAAATCGCTCTGTCCCTTTTTCGCTCGGTATGGAAAATAACTAGAGAGATAGATGGATATTATTTAGTGAAATACTATGTTGATACAACAGCTGAGCACGTACAAAGTTATTATCAGATAGGTAGGTACTAATATGATATAAGGCATAGTTTACAGCCATGGAATGTGAGCGGCGAGCGATACGATACGCCGTTTACCGATTTTACACAAATTTTCAACTTGGTACGAGTACCTTTACCTTTTGAACAATGCCTAAAATTAGAAATGTTGAACATGCTCACCGCACAAACGCGTCGTGTGTCGCCATGATCGTTAAATAACTAGCACTATGTAGTCTACAACCGCATCCGTCAGATATGACAGCCTCTAACACTGACCTGCATATCCACATCCGTTAACAGCAGTTGAAGATTGAATGCTTAAATTGTGGGCTCCCAACCTTTACTTAAGTGTCTGCATATTTAGGTACACAAATAATAAAATAAGATGCAAAAATAGTTAAAACACAAGACAAAAACACAAAAAAGGTGTGTGATGTTGTTATAAAGACAAGACACTGCACCAATTAAAAGGCAACCAAAATGCTGGATGTGGTAGTAAAACAGAAACTTCTAAAGTGTCGATGGTCACACAATTGAAGAGAAATGGGGCAAGGTTTTAGCACGTGCCAACATCAACGACAGTAAGAAATGTCTAATGGGTACCATAGAGAGAAATAAAGAAAAAAGGACGACAGGTGAAAAAATTGGGATGACGAGATAGTTGCAACAGTTGGTAGAACTTAGCCAAGACAAGCTTGGGGTTGGCCTTGTGCAAACAAGACATAAGTTCAACAACTAAAACCCGACTACGGTCAGGTAAAAAATTGCCTATGACACTCTTGCGATGAAGACAAATTGATTAATACCTCGCTTGTTTTTAGTTTGGACACATAACCCTTCCTTAGCTTCCTGATATCGCACTCTATATCTGAAGATGAATCGATTGATAATTCGCTTGTTAAAATCGGATCAGTAGGGGTGACACTACGGTGGAACATCCACATACATACATACATACATAGACTGTTAAACTTATTACCCTTCCCTTGCTTCGCCGTACTCGGGTAACTAGGGACAACAATTGGAAGAAAGCTGTCTGAGGCCTTTGCCAAAGGTAGATGCCGGTACCCATATTGGAAAATGAAACTAATATGTAAAACAGACTGTGAAATTCTGATAGAGGCTCTGTACATATTAAAACAAGTAACAATTATTATAAAAATACAAACAACCCGACTGGCGTGCAGGCGTGGGGCGCGGAACGCACGACGCAAACATATTCTCTTCTCGGGTTTATGTTGCTTTTCAGCCGCGATAGCGGACGGACGCACCACCGCACGCAAAAATAATAGTAGTATAATTTTTACGTTTCAAATTTACTTACATATTTTACTTATGTAAGTAAGAAACAGTAAAATGAACATGAATAATCTAAAATGACAATCGTTATAACATGAATAATCTAAAATTGAAAATGTAAGAATCTTGAAAGCCAATTATTTCTGTTAAATTAATTTATTAGTTTCTGTTCGAATTATATAGTTTTGTAATGGTCTTTTGAAGAACTTCATTTTGATACCTCACTTGATAGGTTTTGATCATTTTTTGTTCCGTCGGAAATACAATATGGCAGCTGTAAGCCGTCATATTAGTTTTCTTGACACTTCATATATCCTATAGCACTCTCGTAATTAATACGAATCCAATGATACCTCATTTTTCAAAATCCATCAAGTCGTTTATAGGCTGTAGGATGCGCCTAAGAAACATACAAACAAACAAACATACACATAACCCTCCTCAGTCAGGTAATGATAAATAATAATAAATTGTATAAACCACAACATAATGTGATTTATAGCAATTCACTGATGAACCACAATATCCCTACATAAATCTAATGCTTCATCTACTATGTAACCTAATCTCTTCTTACGAATCCTCACATTTAGGTAATGTATGGTAAATACGTAGAAATACATCACCCAACCCAACCACAGCAACGTACCGTTACACACAGTCATGTAACTCTAGACCAGTTCTGATTGATCACTGGGAATGATGACCAACAACGCCACAATCATCGTATTTCCATGCGCTGCTGGATGGAAACAGGCATCATAAGCGATGTTGCACTGCTAGACTTCAAAAGAGTTGAAAATTCGAGGAGGTTCTCTCTCACTGACTGTTTCTTTTTGGATGTAAGTACTTACTATGTTCACATATTTTTCCGGGATTTCTGAACCAATTTTGTTTTTTTTTTATTTCAGCATGTAGTCTTTCAAGGTGGTCCCATATACATTTGAACAAAATTGGTTGAGTAGTTACTTTTTAGTCAAATAATTTGAAGTATTTTTTTCCTTAATGATAACCATGTGCTCAGTGATATAATTCATAACTTTAACAAATTTTTTTTCCTTAATGATAACCATGTGCTCAGTGATATAATTCATGACTTTAACAATTTTTTTTCCTTTATGATAACCATGTGCTCAGTGATATAATTCATGACTTTAACAATTTTTTTCCTTAATAATAACCATGTGCTCAGTGATATAATTCATGACTTTAACAAAAAAAATTTCCTTAATGATAACCATGTGCTCAGTGATATAATTCATGACGTTAACAATTTTTTTTCCTTAATGATAACCATGTGCTCAGTGATATAATTCATGACTTTAACAAATTTTCTAAAAAAGATGCTTTGACATTTTGCGCAGCTTCAAAGCTATCTGAAAGGTATTATGAGTGAGGCTAGTGAAGCCGACCTTAACGAAGTGCAGGATTTTTTACACGACTGTCCAAAAAAAGGAGTGTTATGTTTTTAGTATTCATGTACATATATTTGTATGTGAGTTACTTTATTCCACCATTACTTTTAAATGCCTGAACAGATTTAGACGTATGGGGTATCGTTAGAATCCTTACATCCCCCAGAGTAACATAGAATATATTCTTATTTGAAAAAAAAAACAATATGGCGGCAGTATGGCACCATTTACAAATTCAAAAAAAATATTACATGGGTATATTTTTTTACAATATGGGTATCAAATTGCGGGCCTTGATAAGCACATTCCAACAGTATATAATTTGGCATAAGTTCTTTTTTGGCAGGGCAGGCGTGTTTTTTTAAGCTAGTTATTTAAATGGTTTGTTTGTTTGTTTGTCGTATGAGGTAGTGCTGGCCTCTGATGCCAGAGTTTGTCAAGCCGCCCGAGGGCGTCTGACATGGCTTAGCGACTCCTACCAATCAATAACAGCCGGGACCGACAGCGTAACGTGCCCTCCGAAGCACGGAGCGATTGAAAACCGCACATAACACAGAAAAGTCATTGGTGCGGAGCCTAAGTTTTGAAACCGGTTTCGTTGGTTTCTAAATTGCACTATAGAACCGTTAGGCCACCATCGTTTTTAAAAGGTTATCCACGTCATTCTTGTATGAACATGTTTTCACAATAACGATAGTAGAGCTGAATTTGAAAGTCATATATATAGCACATGCTAAGTTTGTCCTCTTTAGGGGTAATGGCAGCGGATAATTTTTCTTTTTGATCCTTCAGATCTTTTCTCATCTTCTGTCAGTTTGTCCGTCTCTTCGCTACTGAGCGTGTCCTCATACTGCGACCATCCTTAAGTCCGCACCCGAGGGTTTGTCCTCTCTAATCGCGAAGTTAAGCAAACCCGGGCATTATGTAAATAGGGCTTTGTGAATGTTTGCTGGCGGAGACAAAATGCGGATGTATCGAAACGACATAATACACACGTACCTAGACAAAGCACTTCAACACACACAAGCATACAAACAAACGTACCGATTTACACATATTATATAATAAATTAGATCTATTAACAACAACGTTTGAGAAGTGAGGACGCCTCACTAGCTTTGAACTCAAACGTCTCACCTCAATAGTACTATCGGCAGATTTACTTAGAACACGCTCAGTTTAAATTATTTTTCTCCCCACTACAGAGTATTATCACCATTGTTCACCTAAAACGTAAGCAGAAAGTACGAGTACATCATTCCTGCTCAATAAAAACAATGCAGAAAAGTAAGTATGGAAATCCATTACTGCACTGTATTTTAGTTACGTTTCATCACACTGATATTATAAAGGCGAAAGTTTGTATATGTGTATGTGTGTGTGTGTATGTTTGTATATACTTCACACTCAAACGGCTGAACAGATTTTGATGAAATTTGGAGTGGAGATAGCTTATAGGTACCCTGGAATAACACATACAATACTTTTCATCATCATCATCATTTTACTTCACCCTCAAACGGCTGAACGGATTTTCATGAAATTTGGAATGGAGATGGCTTATACCCTGGAATAGCATATGGGATACTTTTCATCATCATCATAATCACCATTTTTCTTCACTATCGAACGACTGAACGGATTTTGACAAAATTTGGAGTGGAGATAGCTTATGCCCTGGAATAACACATAGGATACTTTTCATCATCATCATTTTACTTCAATCTCTAACGGCCGAACGGGTTTTGATGAAATTTGGAATGGAGACAGCTTTATAGCCTGGAATAACTCATAGGATACTTTTCATCATCATCATTATCACCATAATCACCATCATCATCGTCATCCATTACGCGGTTGAAACCACTGGGCGCAGCTATTATTGAATGAGTGCATTTATCCAATAGAGATTTAAAAATAGAATGTACTAACTTTTGCGACGGAATTGGCGCGAATTTAATAGTCAATGTGACTGAAAATTGTACTGCTTACATTTAGGTAAACAATTGTGATATTACTTTGTAGTAGAAAGAAAAGCAGATAACTGACACTCGCTCAAGTGACTGCTTGCTGCACTCGTGGTTTAGAGCGTGGGTTCCAACCTAACCACTCGGTGCAGCAATGAGTCACTTTCCGCTCGATGCAGTAATCTACTATACTCGCATGCTCAATGTAGGGGATCTAGATTAAATAACATTAACTTAAAAGTTAACGTTCGCCGCTGTTTATCAAACGCGATTACCGACTGTACCGCAACCCCTCCAAGAAAGCTACGACAGATCTCTGGGACTGACGCAAAATAACTTCACCTATGTGAATGTATAACATTAATTTGAACAAATTGGGCTCAAAATTGACTGAGGTCACGTAGTACTTATTTTATACGCATTATTTTTCGATCCAGAGATGCATGGCATAAGAGGGTGGAGGCCTAAGTCCTGCAGTGGGCGGAATGAAATGCTAATGAGTAATGATGATGTTTTCTATCATTAAAATCATATTATTACATGAGAAGAATAATAATAGGTAAAAACGTAGTTTGACATGACTGCACAAAAAAGGTAAGGGTGTAATGTTTTTAGGATTCATGTATGTTTGTATGTATGTATGTGAGTTTCTATATTCCACCATAAATTTTAAATGCCTGAACAGATTTAGACGTTTGAAGTATTGTTAGAATCCTTACATCCCCCCGAGTAACATAGACTATATATTTTTTGAAAAAAATTAACAATGTTACAGCAGTATGGCTCCATTTTCGATTGCCAAAAAAATATTTTTACTTCTTGTTTTACAATATGGGTATCACATTAAAGGCCTTGTTATGCACATTCTAACGTAGTAATGTATTGGCATAAGTTATTTTTTGGCAGGGCAGGCGTGTTTCTTTAGCTTCTGAGCTAGATTTTTTAAATGTGATCTTTTGAATTCGATACTTCTTTCGCTGTACGGCATCATGATAGTTTTTTATAATGTTCGAATAGCATTTAACGTCTCTCATCAGATTGCAAATAGTACTGCAGTCGAAGATGTTGCAAACTTGCTTATCTGATGTCTATTGTTGATTCTGGACTAGAAATAAATGGTTGAAATCTTATCCTTAGACCCGCATGATGAATATTGACCCTAAAGCCAACCTTTAGCATCTAAGCATGTCGCTAAGTAATTACTTTACGCCACTTGAGTGCTCTCCGACATATTTAGCCCTGTTTTAATTACGTTAAAATTCGACCCTAATTTACCAAGTGGGGTTAAAAATGCTCTATGGGGGTTAATCTTTTTATATTGCAAGCGGCTTGGGACAGAAAGGGTTGCAGATGAGGATTATTTTATTTTTATTAATATGGGGTTTCATTAATTTTGCGACAACGTTTAAGCAAGGAAGTGAAAATGGTAATGGTCCTCACCATTACCATTTTCACTTCCTTAGTCAAAATACTATATTGATATTAATTTGTGCGCGAATACAATGTTTATTGTTATAATTAAACAAGGAAGTGGAAATTAACAATAAGTACAGACAGAGGACCAAGGTAACCGACATAACTTTAAGGATAAGTAAGCTAAAGTGGCAGTGGGCTGGTCACATTTCCCGAAGAACCGACAACCTTTGGGGTAGACGTGAAAACCGCGCTTAGGCAAACGTAGCGTTGGATACCCTGTGGCCAGGTGGAGTGATGACCTGCGAAAAGCGGCAGGCAGAAACTGGTCGCGAAGAACTGAAGACCGATCCGTCCATCTGTGGACAAGTATAGGCTGATGATGATGGCAAAAGTAAGGAGATAGGAGAAACCATGGCTAAAGACTAAAGTTGATAATTAAAAATATTTTGTAGGAAATCTGTTTCTTTTTTTTTATCTCAATTCAATGATTCAATAAAAAAGAGAGATAGAACATAATAGTCCAATTACACTATTTCATATTGTTATTACGAGTATGCAAAAGTATGAATAGTTATCTATTTATACTTTTCACCATTTTATATACGAGGTATATTGTATCCAGTCCGTTACACCACTTTGTGAAGGCGTCATCATATAACGGCTTTCAACGTCAAACGACGCACTTTGACGCGTCATTTGACGCCGGAAGCTCGTTCCTCACAAATTGTCCTTTCATTCGCTTCACACTCAATTAAATGCACAAATTCTATGGACATCCACCGGGATCAGGGTTGACACTACGCAAAATCTATACAACTAGTTCGTGTCGTTTTCCCGCGGATGTTTGGAAAAAAGTAGTTCATTTAGGTATTGAAGACTGCTAAAGAAAACTTCGAGCAACTTTTTATCAAAGTCGGTCACACAGCCTGACTACGCTTAACTTTTATAAAGAAGGAGGAGTGGAATACGGACACCAATGTCTTAGAGTAACGAGCGCAGTCCAGTGACGTGCAATTTTGCAGCTGAAACTTATGAGTGGCACTGCAAAAGTCGTGACGCTTACTATCAGGCCAGCGGCCTACTCGTCTCGTCACATGTTTTCATAGATTAACATTTTAAGCTTGACGCTACAACTGCGCCAACCCTATACTAATCTCGTAGCCTTAGCAGGAGCACCACAATAGACTCACAATATTGTGATCAAATCCACGCTATCGGCAAACAATTGTCGCATTAGGCCGTCTATTCACGAGCGGCCCACACGCTACTGTGAACAGAGATTTTCTTTTCTTTGTCGCGAGTGTCCGTTGTCGGGTGAGATAAGGTTTTGACGTAGGTAGGTGCTTCAACGGTTGAACACCGAAAATGGTAAGTAAAAGGCATTGTAGTTGGCAGCGAATTACATATTTTTCTCGTAAATTAGAAATATTACTATAATTCTAATTTACGAATAAAAATACATTGTTTCCATCACGATAAAATAACTGAAATGACTGGAATGCGGTTTTCACTGAAAGATAAGAACTTGAATTAATATATGATGTACTTTGTATCACAATGAGACGAGCAATCGATAAAAGTATTTGAAAGCTGAACGAATCTTAATAAACTTTGATACCTATATAGGTACCGGAACAAAACCACAGAATAAATAATAGTACTAGGTAAACGTACAGATTATTTTATCCCAGAAAAATGTACATGCGGGAAATTATGCGGGACGCAGATAATGAAAAATATAAATGAACATTACTGAAACAATATTAAATGAAATACGTATCATTTTATTAAGAAATTAATTATTTTGCAAATAAAAAGTACAAATATGCAATACACAAGAACCGTACCATATACCAGACAATGAAAACACGCGCTGACTCCCATAAGCGAATTTTTTTTGCGTGACATTAAGTCGCATTCACACCCACATAAAGGCGCATTTACACCGTCTTCTTATGAAATGTCACTCCATCCGCTCAGTTACCGCGAGGCTCGGATTTGAGGCGTCAAATTTAATATCTTTGAGTGGGACATAAAGGAGAAGAAGTGGCGGGTGTGGCCTGCTTTATTGTTGCAATGTCGAGGGAATTAAGCTATTGTATTCCTTAAAGATCGAGATAAGAAGTTTTTTTATGCTTAAAGTTAACATCTGTTTGAATCAGACTGTTGTTAACAATGTAACGTG